>CM041554.1:17656049-23324049 GCA_023238725.1 Scortum barcoo
TCCTCTGTGCCTCTGATTCTGAGGTCTGACCTACCTGTTTGGAGTAACAAAAAGGATGAATGGATAGAAACAACTGTTATTGTAGTGAGAAGAATCTTCTAAAAAAAAATGATCTTGAGGACTCCAGTGGGTTTATTTTTGCATTCCTCAGAAGCACCGAGCAGGTATTGTTGTGCTTAACTGTAACACGGACCAGTGAGAACACTATTTTGATCATTCTTGTAATTTAGAAAGAGGTTAAGAGACAGTAACAACAAACATAAGATGCCATAATGGGGACAGTTTGGTCAGGTGTAACTTCTCACCTTTTGCTTATATTCCAAACATTTAAAAAAGGCCAAAAAAAAAAAATATGTAAACAATGTCAAGAAAACAAACAAAAGAACAAAACAGCACCAGACACAAATGAACATATAGACAGAAGTAGAAAGAGACGGACTGAAGCAGTCCTCGAGCCTTAGCACCAGTACACATCCCCACTGTGAGTCCAGCAGTCTGGGGATGAGAAGGCAACACGGTACCAAAGTGAAGGCAGTGTCGCATTCAAGTAGGTACCAAAATATCAAACTCTCACAGTCTTACACTAACTGTTTGTCCTTTAAATGTCTATTGAGAGTTTTTGCTGAGAGGCCACGATGGGCCGAGTCACTTGTCATCATCCTCCACTCTCTCCCACTCCTCCAAGTCCTCCCCCTCCACCTCTCCGTCATCAGCCTCTTCCTCCACATAATCACCCCAAGTGTCATACATGTCCCCTCCTTCATCCTCCTCCTCCTCGTGTTCCTCCAGCAGGTCACCTCCATACAGCGGCTTGTCCTCCTCATCTTCCACTATCTGCATCTCCTCAATTTCATCCTCCTCCTCCTCCCCTGCTTCGTCATCATCATCATCATCATCTTCTTCTTCTTCTTCCTCCTCTTCCATCTTCATCGTCATCCTCTTCCTCCACCTCCTCCATCTCTAGCCCGCACACCTCCCCGTCCTCCACCTCACCGTCCTCTCTGTCGTCCCCTGAGGAGGAGGTGGGAGCGGAAAACGTTTTCCCTTCAGTCCTGTCTGTGAGGTAAGACCTGTTGGAGGGGATGAAGCTCGAGGTAGCAGTCTTTGTGTTGATGTAAAGACGCGGAGGAGGCCCCTGCCATGCCAGCAGCAGCTTGGCTGGCTGGCCGCCGCGGCCTGGCCAGCGGGGGAAGTGACAGGCACAGAGCTGGCCCTACCAGAGTCTGGGACCAGCGAGAGGCTGGCAGGCGCGGCCATGGCCCCGGGCCTCATGGAGGTCATGCTGGGTACGTATTCGCGGATCTCCCCCGGCTCCAGCGGGTCAGGTCCGCAGGGGTCATGTTCGCTGCAGGACAGCTTGCCGTCCAGCTTGGAGATGAAGAGCATTCCTTCACGGTGCTCCTTACAGTAAGAGCTGGGGCACATCTCACAGAATGAAGCCGCCTCTTTACCACAGATGTCACACTGGTGCCACGGACACTCCCACCGCCCTGGAGACAAGGTCACAGTCATTACGGTAAATTAATAAAAATTCACCTTATGGGATTTTTATAGGCTGAAGATGCAAATATTATTTTTTTAAAATAATAAACTACTTAATTTTGCAGAAAGACAGCTTTGTTTTAAAAATCAAAATCTCCTTGTGAAAATGGAACAATGAGACTATTAGCAGCCACTTAACTGGCTGAGAGTTTAAAAATGTTATAAATATCTTCTTGTAATCATTTAGCCCAAAACTAAAAAAACTAAAAATGCTGCCGTTTACTATGAATTCAACCCAACAATGACATCCAAATTAGTTAATGAGTACCCAAATTTGACAATTTTATACAACTTCACCCATTACATTTTCACAAGTTTTAATTACTTTAATAAATGTATTTATCATATTTGTTTATAAATAAACTAAAAGAGCTTCCTTTCACTGAAATTAGACTTGTAGTTGTCTTATCATCATGTAATGCAGGATGCGTCTGTTCAAAGAGAAAGTCGTTTCTGGCTTTGGAGAGCCATAGTCTACATTTGCTCCTTCAAGTTTACTGCATCCTAAGCATTCTCTTTTCTTTCCTTATGACCATGCGTTCGTTCAGGTATTCAAAACTCTCAGCTTGATGAGAACTTGAGCTTAGAATAAATATTCTTCTTTTGGACAGGGTTTCCCAAAGTATGATGCATGCACCCCTTAGGGTGTGCGTGCAGCCTCTAGGGGGTGCACAAGAGGGAAAAACAAATGGCAGTGTAATGGTGTAATTTTTTTTCCAACATTAAACTTAATATTTTCCTTTGTAAAATTATGAAGTCATGTTTTCATTCATAAAGAATTTATTTTAATGAATAAAAAATAATTTCAATAATTTTATAGACTTTGTTACAAGTTGTTTAATTATTGCAACTATAATTTATTAGTCATTTAAATCTATACTTTGAAACTAAACAATTTTTTCTTTAATGTGGCTGAAGTACGCTGCCCCATCATCTGTCACGATGGGCCTATCTGGCTCTGAGCCTGTGTGTGTGTCATCTTTGGTCTTTAGAAAGTGGCTGTTGCACAAGTGAAGCAATTTATTGAAGCGTTGCTGCAAGGTAGTTTCAGTTTCACTCGGATGTCGAGAGCACATTGTTGAGAACTCTATAAAATTTTGGTAGGTGTATTCCGTTCTTTGTACATGTTTATACTTGCTTTCATTTAGAAGGTGTGAGGGATACGGTGTGCGTCAACCTGGTTGGGATGAGGAAGAGAGTGCATGTCCTAAATCCTTTGGGAACCGATGCTTTAGATGAATAACACAGGCTGAAAGTCACACAACCTCCACCTCTACTTGCCTGCAGGCCTCTTGGCCAGGTTGAGACAGTCAGCGTGATAGACCTTCGGGCAACCTGGCTTCTTGCAGGACACTATCTGGCCCCCGTCGCCACAGCTAAAGCACTCATCTTCTCTCTCCTTGGTCACTTCTTGCTTGGTCTTCTTCTTCATGGGGACCTTCCTCCTCCCTTCCTTCAGTTTCAGTTTCTCAGCTGGCGGCTGGTTCTTGAACAAGGAAAAGGAAAATTACAAGCTGCTATTCTATCAGATGTAAATTCAGGAGATGTAAATTCAAGAGGGCCAGATGATGATCTGAAGGGCAAAACTGTTAATAAATGTAAGCTTTTACCTTTGGCCGGACACCCAAGAAACCACTGCAGTTGGGTGCACCACATTTACAGGCAGTTTTCCCGTTGCCAAGACACTCCAGGTTGTAGTTAAACTTCAGCTCCACACCTGAAGTACATGTTGTATTACATCAATGCTGTACATTTATGAAACAACCTGCATTCAGTCAAGATGAGGATTACGTTGTCACTCAAACCTTTTGGGATGTCTTGTAGAGCAAACAGCCCCACCCTGGTGTCTCCGTTCACAGTCCACTTCTGAGTCTCACAGTTTGGTTGGCAGCTGTGGTTCATGAAGCGAGCCTGGTTCCCTTTGGGCCCGGCGTCAATGATCCGGTCCTGGAAGAACGAAATATAAACTGGTTGGCACAAAACATGTGATCCACATTATGAATGTATCGCAGTCAGAGTTTTGTGGTTGTGGACATAAGGCTCTGCGTCACCTTGTCCAGTGTAAGCATGTAGAAGTTACTGATGTCGTTCTCCTGGGCGTGCCTGATCCTGGCTCGACATTCCTCCTCATCGATCACCTCTCCCACATATTCACTCACAAATGCTCCCTGGAAATCAACAGAAGAAGAACAAAAAAGAGAGATTATTAATAAAAATAGAGAGATACATGGGAGTATTACTTTTACCCACATCAGTCATCATTTCTTTTTCTAACTTACCTTCTTGATGTCCATCACACTGCGTAAACCCCAGCCACAGGACAGTGTCCTGTATATCTCCACAGGTGTGTACTGGCGCTTTGTGAAGGCCTGGTTCTGACATCGCTCCCCCGCCGCACACACCTGAGGGTGGCACTCGTACATCAGCATGCGATTAATGCACTCTGAGTCGATGCCGCACGGGTTTTCATCAGACGCTTTGCAGTTACAACGTGGGACTTCCGATAGGTCAGCAGTAAAGATCTGCACCTTCCCAACTGGCCGGTTGACCTAAGACACAGAGCAGAGTAGAGCGTTTGTTTTTTGGTTTTTTTTTCACCATTCACCTCACAGAGCTGTTGAGCATGCAGTGGTACACGATACCCTGATGTGTCTGTATGGAGGAGGTTTCTTGTCGTTCTTTCTGTCCTCCTGAAGCTGCTTCATCTCCTTTTCTGCCTGGAGCTCTCTGAACCGCTCTGCTGCTTCAGTCAGGGCTAGAAAGACCAAACATGGTCATGAAAGCATAAATATAACCCCCAAATCCAAATTATTACAACATACAATAAATACAATTAACGGACATATGCGCATACCCTTTTTGTACACTGCATCTGCACCCTTTCCCATTTTCTCGATGTTGTGAGTGTCACCTTCCATGTAGGGGAAGACTCTGGCCTGGTACGTCCACACAAAATCTCTGGAGCCAAAGAATTGCACTGGAAACTCTCCCACCTCATGTTTCATCCTCAAGATGTTATTTGGAACATCTCTGGCCAGACAGACTTCTGCAGGCCACCACCTTAAGAGTCAGATCAGGTTTCAGAAAGACAAATACGGGCAAGTCAGCCATTGTTTAGAGACGCTTGGTTTTGTGCAAGAAAAGCAAGGCGGAACCTTACCTGTAACGTCCCCATTTGACCCAGAGGATGTCCTTAATACGAGGCTTCTTTCCGGCTTTGCAGTCGTTGCAGAACCAGCTGCCCTGAGGCATCTCCATATTCAAACATTCCTGATGGAAAGCAGCAGGGCAGGCTTCACAGCACAGCAGACTACCCCCTTCAAAATCACAAAACAAATCACGCTGATTTGGTTATTTTCATTATAAACCTGGCCTACAAAACAATATGAAACAAACAGGGACAAATCAAACAAAAGTACAGTTTTCACCCTCTGTGTTGGTAAAGATGGTGCTGAACTTTGACATATTCCTGAAAGGTTGCCTGGCCTGTTAAGAGGCAGAGCTGTGTGTCGGCGCAGCTCACAAATGGAAAAGCAAAAGTAATTTTTACAGATGCATTTACCATGAGGGAGCATTTAATTGGAGAATAGGATGTGGCAGAAAAATTAATTAACAACACATTACGCCCCCCTTAAGAGTAGTAATCCAAAAGAGCCACTTTTATGGTTTTTATTATATTCTGAAACAAGAGTGTTTGGGGAAAATTGTGTTCAGATACAAGTTATCGAACAGTTTCACACCTGAGAGCATATTATGAACGATAAAGATCATCATAGTTGTAAAGTTATTTTGGTGACAGGTTAAAATGACCATGAATTAAGACCAGACTCACCTTCAGAGCAGACAAAGCACCAGCTGACGTTGATGTGCTCGTGGTTCTTGCAGCCCTTACGGGGAGTGAAGTGGTTTGGACAGAGGAAGCTGTTGTTTGCTAGCACCAAGCTGCCCGCTGCCATACAGTTGTCATTGGCATGATAAGCCACAGGGCAGCGTACGCATCGAGCCAACCGACCTATGAGAAAAACACAGACAGCTCAATCCATGCACATGTGGACATTTCATTCAAACACAGGGGTTTAAGGAGCACTTTAAGCACACTTTCCCCTTGATTGACACAATCATTTACATGCCAAGTTTAATGCCAAATGCACTCTGTTTTTACACGTTCACTGAGCCAAAATCTTGTGTTTTAAGTGTCAAAGTGCCCAAGCCCTAGACAACACACACTGTTGTGTGTACAGCAGCAGCGATGGCTTGTTTTGAGGATTTCAGTGTTTCTAATAATACATGAGAAACAATGCCAAAAGAGCAACGATGCCAAAGAGTTATCACTTGCAGCCAGTATATTAGTAGCTCACTGCTCCAGACGGTGAGTCACTCAGTTTAATCAACAAAACAAATCCTGATATCTCCAGTCATGAAAAACTAATGAGTTTAGAGGAGATGCTCAATCCTTATCCAAGTCCTCGATGGGCTCCAGGAATGTCAGATAAGGACAAAGTGATGAAGCTAATTGGCACACAATCACCAAAAACTGTGACACGGTGATATCAGGTCCAGAGATTGGTAAAAAAAACAACATAGATCCATTTGAGAGGACAGTCAGCACTGCGGAATGATGCTAATGTTGCTCAGGAATGTCTTACTGGTGCTTTTGTAGATAGAAATAGTTGCTGAGCATGTGGAAACATAGTCACAGCTACAGTATACTCTTTGCAAAGTCCATTCAGTAGCATAAATCATTATTTTAAGTAAGAAATATGACTTTACTCTCTGTCACATGACAGTGATTTTGCTCTTATTGTCCCCAGATCTTAGCTCAATAATTCATTCGCTTCAAATTTTAATGGACCATTTCTTACAAGTTACGTTGTGTGAAGCTAACCTTTAGAACTGCAGATGTTGAGAGGGTTGGTGATGTGGCAGGACAGACACACATGCAGGGGACAGCGGAAGCCTTTGTTATGAGGCTGTGTGGCCGAGTATGCCATTATACAGTCGGTGTGGTAGAACTTCCCGCACAGTGGAATCATGCACCGCTTCACCCCATTGCCAGACTTCTTGCACACAAAGCATGTGTGGACACCTGAAAGCAACAGAAACGTAGGTAAGGCCACATATTTTAAGACCAGTGGCAGCTTTCGGCCCCGTGTTGAACCCAACGTATACCCACCAGTGTTGCATTCACGACAGAAGAACTTTCCCTTTGGAGGCGCCGACAGGCCGATACACTGTGGGTGAAAGGCTCCGTAACAGTGGCCTTCACACACCAGCAGGTCTCCTGTTCTCTCACAGACCTGCATCAACGTGTACACAAAATGCACCATAAGAAAGAACAAAAGTACAAAGTAAAAAATATTTACTCTTTGGTAGATGACCTGACCTGACAGACATTCTCCTTTAAGGATGCAGCTCCTATTTTGCCTTTTACATCCACATGGGAAGGGAGGCTGTCATTCAAACTAACAGACAGCACCTACAGAGATGATAACAAGACATCATTACTCATGCACACCGTGCAGGCTGCAGATTAATTTCATCTTTGATGAATGCCCAGTGACTGAAAGGCTGAATAACACCACATGCACACCTCAGGTTTGGGAGTTAGTGTTCCAGTGTGTGCATTTTGTTTCTCCTCAGTGCTGCAGGCCTCCATCTCTGCCTCCTGCTTGGGAGTCTTAGCACCTCGGGGGCTTGGAGGCCTGTTTGGAGTGATGCCCCCAAGGTGGTCCTTGTTTTCTGAGTGTTGAGAGGCAGCAGCAGGGGCAGAAGATGTGCCTGGTACGGGCTTCTCTTTCCGCAGAGATCCAACCTATCCAATATGAGATTCCAGTGTGTTGGTTAAACAGATTTCCAGTTTTGATAAATTATGAGGTTAGCGACTGGTCTTTCTGTTGTACCTGAGTTTTCTTGACTAACACTTTCACCTCTGAAGCAATTCCAGTGTGTCGCTTTGGCTCCTGGAAAAACAGATGATGGAATACATTCAACATTTAAGATGCTTGTCCAAAACACTAACTGGAATATTTTTTTTCCTCTCACAGAGACATCTGACTAGAGCACTTCCCCACCACCATCCAAGTCCAAACATACCTTCTTCTTTGTAGGAACAGACACTTCCTCTATGGTACAGTCCAGGACCTTGTGCGACAGCTTCCTTGGCCTCTTTCTTTCATGGATTAATAACCCCGTGTCTAAAGTAAAAATAACTCAACAATGCATCATCTATTCAAAACTAAAAATAACATCTCTCGGACAAAAATAGTTATTTAATCATCAGAGGACTTTAAATATTCCCTCCACCAACACTAGTCGATTTTACATCATATAGCAACACAGTTGATGCTGAATTGAACTTAAATTTCAGTAAAAAAAAAAAAAAAAAAAAAAAAAAAGAGACTGATTTTACCAGATTCAGGAGGTAGATCAGATTCCTCTGCTGTCTCTGTGTCAAGTGAGGCTTGCATTGTGGCTGGATAGACCGAGGGTGCCACAGGAGAAAGATCATCCTGAGATGGACTCTGTTCCAGCTCTGCCGGAGCCTCAGCGGGCTCCACAGAAGACAAGGTTGAGGTCAAGACTGAGGTAATTCCTGGTGTGATGCTGAGCTCGTGGAGCACGGCCATCCCTGATGTCTGCTGTGCACACACATGCAGACGGAGCACATCAAATATGCAGTTTTGAATCAAATACACAGGGTGTATGTTTATCAGTGTTGGGTAATAACATGTCACCAACTATGGAGTAATATGTTCCACTGATATTTTACAGTTTCCAGGGATCTTTCAAGTTGCCATGTGCTTTTGCAATTACATGTTGACAACCGAGCAAGAAGACCACAAATTATTGAACTATACACCTATTTGTAGATTAGAACTGTGTGATTATTATTGTGTATAATTATCACAATTATTCCCTAAAAATCAATGTGTCAGAGCAACTGATGTTCTTTATTCTTGTGCCAGTTCAAAATTAGTATTGTTACAAAATGTGCTTAAATATGAATATGAATACCTTTTATTACACAGTATGCACACAATATAGAATGATCTCAAAGCTTCCCTGGAAACTCTTTATATACGCTGGGCAGTGCTGTAACAGTTAGCTATGTACAGATGTCACAGGATATGAAGAAATACTGCACTGAAATACTTCATATTGAATCAGGTGTCGCTGTGTACTTTTATTAAGGAAACTAAAAAGAAAGAGGAATCTTACCATTTTGGAAGATTCTGAGGTGAGTTTCTTTGATTTCTTTTTTGGGACAAATATTTGTTCATATTCCTCAGTGGACTCCAGGAGCCTTTTAGTTGGTTTCCGGAGACGTTTGTTCTCTGAGTGTCCTGTGCAAACACGCATAAAATACATTTAGATTTTCATTTCAAGAGCAAAAAGACCATAAAAATGAAGGTTTGACACTTTCTTTCTTTCTCATTTTACCATCTCAGTGGATAAACATAATGGCAGCAGTTTGAATCTAACCTGCTGTGCTGCTCATGTCTGAGCAGTGCGAGTCGCTCTCTGACTGCTTCTCAAGTCCCAGATCAAGATCCGGCAATGTTCTCATGGAATAAGACCCATTCATCCCGGCAGACGCCTCGCTCGTGACTTCACCCTTGGCCTCAGTGGCCTCCTCAACCATCTGCCAGCGCTTCTTTGGAGCCACCGTGGATCCTGAGCTCTTATCGAGGTAGCTGGCCGAGGGATCAGCAGCAAAGGGAGGACAAGGCCCAGCTAAGTCAGCGTGGCCACTCACAAACTCCCGGCCGTAAGCCAAGTCAGCCAGGTCTGAGGAGAGACCAGGTATGCTCAGTTTCAATTTGGCAGGCAGTCTTTGTTTTCTACGCTGCTTGTCCGAGTTCCCGAGCTGAGAGCGAACGGGAAACTCCTCATAGTGGTAGGTATCAGCCGTCATGATAGCTTTAGTCCTGTTCTTGGCTTTCGCTCCTCTGTTTTGGGGTGCTGTGGATTTCCCCAACTGCCCATTCTCTGTTTTGATCCCTTGAGCGAAACTATCGCCTTTGAGCAGGTCTCCTCCTGTGGAAGTGGGGATAACCAGGGGTTCCTCCTTGATCAGGACTGGCGATGGCGGGAGAGTGAGGGGTTTGCCTTCTTTTTCTCTGGTATCGTGCATGTCTTTCAGGAGCATCAGAAAGGTGCTGAATTTATAATTAGAGTCAGGCCGGAACACAGTCGCCTCAGAGTCACTGCTGTCCTCCTTCACCAGAGATTTAAACGTTAGTTCCTTGGCATCCTGGAAAGCTTGCATTGGAGACAGAGATGAGGACGGTGAAGTCGAGGATGATCGATCTGGGACAACGTTTTCGGTCTTGACCTTGACAGGCTGCATGCTGACTTTAGCGGGCTTCGTCAATGAACCATTACGAATTTGTTTCTTGTCAGGCTTTCTCGCGCGCCTTTTCAGAGAACTGTGATTTGTGGAGGACGATGCATTGCTCGGCAACTCCCACTTAGGAGACATTTCAGATTTGATGAGTGTATTAGTAGGTGCGTTATTAGGACAATCATCAGAGTGGGCATCTGTCGGGATTTGGCTTGTGGCCAGTGCATCTGTCTCCTCCTCTGCTTTCAGAGCTCTCGTCATGAGACGACTACTTGCAGGAAGATTCATAGAGTGCTTTTCAGTTGAACTGTACGACGATTCATTACAGCTGCCCAAACCCTGTTCAGAGTTCGTATCTTTAGAAGTCTGTTTGCTCGTCAAAATGCTGGAGGAATCACAGTAATCTGCAGAACGGTGCACTTTTTCCGTTAACTTTGTTTTAGCTTTAGTTGAACCCTGTTCTTTTCGGACTGTATCCTGTATCTGCGACATTGCTGTGCGTTTTGGGCGATGCAGCATTGGAACTGAATCCAGGTCTGCATAAGGCGAGTCCTTTGGCTCTTCTTTCAGTGCACGAGTTGCTGTGTGAAACTGATCCGCCACATTTGTGATGCTGGCGGACTCCTTCGACCCACCAACTATGTGGCCAAATATGTCTGACAAACATTTCTTTTTCCTCTTAGACGCTTTGCTCTTATTGGCTTGAGCCGCAGCAGAGTTTTTGATGAGATGGGACTCATTCCCGTTGGGGGCCATGTTGGGTGATGAGGGTCGACCAGGGTCCACAGAGACAGAGGGGGCCTCCTGTGGCTTTTCAGTAGGGAGTGGGCTGGGCACGCGCTCCTCTCCATTGACAGATATTGAAAGCACGCTTTCAGTATTCCTTTGTCGATCTGGCAGCAGATACTCAGCTTCAGCCACACTGACTTTCCACGCAGTCAGTAAACTTTTGGGTATCTGCCAAGAACAGAAAGAACATTCAAAGTAATGTTCATAAGAAAATTATTTGATATTTCTCAGTGTGTTCTGAATTTACCGTATACTTGTAGTCTTTTTCCTTCTGCTTCCCTCTCCGTCGAAGCACAGGTAGGTCTTCAAACTGATGGCCTCCCTCAAAGGGAAGAATAGCATTCCCCGGCACCCAGGCACTTTCTATGATCTCCCCAATTGTCTCCAGGAAATACATCCGACAGGGACGAGGACTGGGAACTGAAATAAATTCAAAGATAACGGTCAACATACTAATTACCTTTCACACACGGCATAATTCCTTTGATTAGCATTAACCTGTTGGATAAGAGGTCGAGTTGTGGGAAACAGTCTGATTATGAAATCTATATTCAAACCCTCTCACTGTTCTTTATGAACTCACCTTTCATCTTAGTGTGGGTCCCCTGGTCCGGGTCAACGGTGACATGGCAGGGCCACCAGGGCCTTCTATTGAATTTAGCCCACACCAAGTCCCCTTCCAAGTATTTCACCGCAGGGAGAGGTTTTTTCTTTGGGCTGTTGGACTAACAAGGACAATGAAAACACTTTAATATCTAAACAGGACACGGTGGTAGTGTACATCATATGGTTAGCAGCAAACTAAAAATCATGTCATGACTGAACTGAAATTCTGAATAATAACACATTAAGAGACAAGATCCTGTTTTGTATTATATACAATTACATCCCAAACGCAAGACTGCCTGTTGATATTTTTAAGTATTTGCTCCCTATGCAAGGTGCAAATTATAACTGAAAGATGAATCAAATTATACTACTGTTTTGCTACAGGGTTACAGCTGGTCCACCTGGCAATAACATTACACTTAAGTATCATTTTGATGCATGTGTCTGTGATTTCCTTTTTCCCTTTAAATACGTAACCAAGATTAACTTTGACCATGTCATGTAACCGTGGTTGTACAGAGGTTATAATGTAAGTATCTCTGGTGTTTCAGACTCACATTAGAGTTGGTGCCAGCTGGTGAAATGAGTCCGGGGTCAACAGGAGAGACGAGTTCACCATCACTGTCTGACTCCTCACCCAAGCTCCACCCGTCCCTCATATTGATTTCTGGCAGCGCGCTGGGGCTTAGTGTAGGGTTGAGTTCAGATATTGTTTTGGACATCAGATTAAACACAGTAGGTTTGTATGTTCTTTTATTCGCCCCCGAGCTGCATGTGGTCTTGCTGTCAGTAACAGTCCGGTCCTGGCTCGACTTTGGGGAGCGGCGAAAAGGCGCCAGGTCCTCACCGCTGCTGTGCTCCTCCTCATCCTCCTCCTTAATGTCATTGCTGTCAAACAGCGTAGACCCAAAATGCAGGTATCCGTTGGGGATGGGAGAACAGCGCTCAAAGCTGTCAGGACTGTGAGGGGAGAAGCCATTTCTGCCCACGTCCTGATTCGTCTCCATGTCATCATTGCCTGGAGAAGGAGGGAGCTGGACTGATGGCGCCTCAAACTCGTCATCATCATCACTGATCGGGCTTGCACAGTGCAAGCGGTTCCTGGGATGAAGGTCCCTCTCCAGGTTCGGCCTGCTGACCACAGTGTTCAGGTCCTGCAGCCTCTTCAGCGGGCTGTAGCAGTGAGATCGGTCTGGCTGGTTGTACCCCAGCACAGCTGGCTGTTTGAGGCTGGAGGATGGCAGTTGCGCAGCTGACGGTTGCTCTGACCCACGCCTCACAATGCCACATTGGTTTCCATAGGAAGTGCTCACAAGACCATTGCGGGGCCTCAGCTCTTGCTGGCCTGAGGCAAACACTGAGCCTACCCTAACAGCCGGTCTGTATGACTGATTCATGTTGTCACGGCTGTATCCTGTCAAATAAAAAAAGAAAACAGAAGCAGGTTAGATAAGGCAAATATGCCATCTCAATTACTCTCTAACTCTAATCTGTAGGGGCTTGAATACTGCACTACACAATAAAGCATGCTGACAGACACATAAAAACAGTGCGCAAATAGAGCAGCAATCACATCGAGACCGACAGAAACCCATAAAGGAGCAAACCGGCCGTAGGTTGTGCGCACACACACTCACACTCACACACACAGTAATAAGCCGACATTGCATGGCCTCCATACTAGAGGCCGGTCGGACGGCACAAGACAAAACACAGAACAGAGCCGGCGGCCCGCTCCGTCTCCACGTTTCATTCACAAACTATCAGAAAATAACAGCGCTTTGTCTGCTGGCTGCGGGTCAGGACGATCGCTGACTCGTACAGTCAATGGAGGAGCGCCGAGGCTGTAGTAGAGGTGGTGACACTGAGCCATCACAGGAACACAGTGAGTGGCTCACACAAACAAGCTACAGCCACACACCGACATGTAGGAAGCTACTATTAACTCTCTCTCTCACACACACACACACTCACATAGGGGGGGGAAAGGGGGTCTGATCGGTACTAAGTTCACAACACGTGGAAAAAAAGCGAAAAACTCACCATTTGGAGGTCGGTCACCGTGAAACCAACAGCGGATGTTTGAGAGTGTGGCACAAAGCGAGGATTTTTCTCGGTTTGTGAAGGCGGATCTGCACAATCCCGGCTGCAGCAGCGCTCGCAGTAGGCCAAGGCACAGCTCTCATTCTCTGCGCCTCATCGCCTCATCAGCGGCGGCCCCCTGAAAAACTGTCACCTTAAAACACAAAATACCCAGCGAGCCTCCTCCACGCTGCAACACCACGCAGTGGCGAAATTCAGTGTGCCATGCCCGGTCCCCAAACGGCCACAGCGGCTTATTTACTACATGGTTTTTGCCTGCTGTCGAAGTGCCCCCGGTTATGTTAAAACAAGCCCAGGCTGCCTGTGTTGGTGAGCAGCAACCAATCGGCACCGCTACCCAACCCCCCGTCTGCAGAGGGCCGTGACACTCACCCTCCTAACACACACGCGCGCGCACCGCACACACATACACACACGCCGGCGCGCTCAGAGTGGCACGCGCGCACGCACGCCCGCGCGGCTGCACATCCAGGTGAAGTTTGCGAAAATGGGCGCCGGTGTGAAACAACACTTTGACACAATAATCACACGAGTGACCCATTTATGCGCCTCCTTTTGTTTTCTGTGTTAACTCTACAGACAGCCGGCGGAGGCCCGTGTGTGTGTGAGAGAGAGAAGTGTGTATGTGTGTGTGTGTGTGCGCCGCGCAAAGGAGATCGAGACAACAACATGATTGCAACGCGCAAACAGCCACACGGCCTCTCCGGTCAAATCAAACTCCGTGCGCCATGTTGCCTCCTCTGACATGAGGAAACAGGCCGCTAGGCGCTCAGGAAAACAAGATAAAGAAGGACTCAAGCGTGCGTGCTCGGGGAAAAAACGTCTTTTTCTCCGATTAATATAAAAAACACGCCCGCTGTTCGCCCCCCCCCCCTTTGCCCTCACGTTACACCGTGGAGGACTTTGCGCGCGTCTTGTGGTATCAAATGGAGACGTGTGTGCATAAAGGCGCAGCGCACAGAGCACAATGGGCTCGCTGCAGTGTGTGGGTCAGTCCTTCAAGATCAAACAAAGACCATCCACTTTACACGACGACCTGACAGCAGAGAAACTTACCTCTCTGCGCAGCTTTTTTGTTTGTTTGTTTGTTTGTCGTGTACTGTCAGTGTTGATGGCTCGGATCTCTGGGTGGTTCATTTCTCTAACCTTGCTGGTGAATGATCCAGATGCGAGAGGTAAACTTGTTCACCCACCCAGCAGGATCCGGCGCTTACATAAAAACTGTGACTCTTTTTTTGTTGTTGTTGTGTCACACACGTCCAGAAAGTGACACCGCGGATGTCAAACCGCCGTCAAGTAAATAAAGCGTTATTATAAGGTGATTACTATTGTCTGAGGAGGAAGGGCGGAACACGGCCCCCTCGTGTCTGCAGGGAGAATTACACGCCTTCAATTTTGACAGGAAATACTTGGAAAAGACGGTTTCTTTTTTATTTTGGTTTCACATACAGCACATTAGCATTTATTACATATTCCACAAAGGTTTTTTTTTTTTAAATCTCCTGTTCCTGTTCTTTTGTTCTCCTAATGAGCAGCATAACAACATACATGTAAATTTGGAAGTGCTCACCGAGTCGAGTTTGGGGACTAACAAAAACAGTTACAATACAAAATCAAAACTATATTCACAAAGTGCAGAAATAATAATATAATACTAATAATAATACTGTGTTAAAAAAGGATATTATGCATTGAGTCTTACCACTTCAAGCTAATTAAAAATGTATCGCAGTGTTCCCCGTTGTAGGCAGGATGCAGGATAATACCACAAAATAAAACACACATTGAACTGGACAACACAGACAGAACAACTACACATCCACATATTTATGATCAGGAAAAAAAAGCTGATTTGATTGCCTGTTTGTACTAAAATGCAAGTTTTTATAAACGTAGAAAATGTCACAAGAACCCGGCCATAGAAATATTGAAGCAGAGTAAGAGGACGTGTCACAATTGAACAGAACAAAACGCTTGAGGAGGGGATGGGGGAGAGATCCACTTTCAAGTGAGGACTGGACCACAAACTGATCGATACATTTTTTTGTGTATACTGATTGGTGTGATTAATTCATATGCATGCACCTCTGGCAAACTGGAATAACATACTTCTAATTGTGTTTATTATGAGAGGATGAGGACAATGTCAAACACTGTACATTGAGAGCTCAGTCAGAGCTGTTTCTAAATCGGTGGAGGGAGTTGTTTCCTTAAACGTTTGAGAGGAATGTTTGTCCGAGGCATCCTCTTGCTCATGCACCCAAATGTTTTGTCAAGCACTGGGGAGAAAGTCACGGAGCTATTCGCTGGTTTCATCCGTCTTGCTGCTGGGCTCGCAGAGGGGTCTTTTCTCCATCATGGTGTACTGAAAAGGTGGAACGTCGCAGCTGGAAAAGTCCATTTTCTTGGGAGTGCTGCAGTTGCTAAAGTCAAGTTTCTTGGCGCCGTCGCAACCAAACTCCAGCTTCTTGAGCCGAGCTAGACTCTTGATGCTGCCGGGGGGCCTCCCGGGGCTGACCTTGTAGCCTGCTGCTTTGGTGGTGCCGAGGGGCCTCCCCGGGCTGGTTTTGAACCCGGCCGCTCTCGTTGTCCCGAGCGGACGTCCAGTACTTGTGCGGTAACCAGCTGACTTTGTGGTCCCCGATGGCCTCCCTCTCCGGCCGGACTTCGCCATGCCCTTCTTCTTCTTGGAGCCATCGGGCCCTGCCGCCTCTCCACCCCTGACTCTCACCGTCTGAGGCTGGAAGTCACTCTGGTTGTCTTGCATCTGGCATACCATGGCCTTGTGCATGCCCTGTGGCAAAGGGGCAAGGCCCGCAAGGGACAGCTGCAAACCAGGGGTCGTGGTAGAGGGGTAGAATTTGCTGGATTGTGTGCTACATAAATCAAAGTGGCTGGCTGAATGGCAGTCCTCTGCCAGCCCACTCATACAATAGTCACTGTTGCTGCTGGTCACTTGATGCATCATTTTCTGTTGGAGTGCAAACAGATATAAACATTAGGGGGGAAAATAACACATGCACATAAACACAACCGCAGAGAAGCTTTTCTTTTTTTTTATTTAGTGCTTTAATTCTGGTGAAGCAAACAGGCCTTTTAGCGTTACAACACAAAACACATGTGATGTCAGGACAAAGGGAGGTAAAATACAGCCGTGGTTTGCAATGAGAAAAAAGATGACCTGAACGAAACGGAATCGAAATGTTTTCCCCTGAAAATGCTAAAGAGTTTTGAGAGCGTAAAATGAAGAGTTCGTACCTCATTTGTTGGTGGATGTTAGGCTGGAAAGGGTTAATTGTGAATCGCATACATTTTCCTCCTCTGGCAGCCACAACATCTTTGTGAAGGCGCTGCGCAAACTACGCCCCGGCCTCCACCGGCATCGTGTCGAAGCGGTACGGCTGTTTCTGCTGCCTTATTTCATGCTTTTTTTAATCCTTTAAGCAGAGGTTTGGATGAGAGAGGCAGCCATTTTCGCCCGAAAAAAAAAATCATAAAACAGGATGCGCTAACCGCGCATGCGCACACAAGGCTTCCAGGAAACGTCGGAGCAGCTCTTCAGTGTCATTCGGTGGGATGGTGCCAAATTAAAACTCTTAACAAAGAGCAGTGTTTAAAGTTGTAACCTACTTTATAAATGTATGGCCCTGCAGCATTTACAATACCGCTACATTGGCTAAAATTTCCAAATACTCTTATTTAACAATGTCTGCATCCTTTTCATGGTCATTGTCAAGGCACAGGAGTGTACAAATATCACAACAACAATAAAGATAACAAAGGCCAGTCTTCATTTTTGTACTTTTTATTAACATCCATATGAACTTAAGCACAGACACAGGGTTTGTGGAGCAACTGCAGTGCCAGAACAAGTAGCAATATACATTTATCAGCGTTTCTCCCGATGGTCGCCTCCAATCCATCACCAAATTAAGTCCATAGGACTTAAGTTTCCTTGATGAGCTTGGTCAGCTTCTGAATCTTTGTTTTGGTGGACATGTCCACATACTTGTCTCCGATACTGACGATCATGCCACCCAGGATTGAAGGATCCGACTGTGAAGAGGAGGCAACAGTTGAAATCACAGATGACTCGAAAAATGAAGACTCTAATGCTAATTCACTAAATTGGTGTTAGACTGGTTTTTAATTACCTTAGATTCAAAACAAAGTCTCACCGATGGCAAAGAGGTCATTTGTATGTTTCTGTGATCAAGCATTGACACTTTACCTTTGTTTCCAGCTTGATAGTTTCACCCTTCTGGAGAAACCCATTGAGAGCTACTTTCAGGTCAGCAAGACTAGCTGCATCCAAAGGCTGAAATAGATAAATATTGATTGGTTGACTTACAATATTTTTTATAGTTAAAAACAATGCAGTTAACTGATTTGAAGTAACTGGTATGTAATACTTTATACAACGCATCTCCACCCATTTCATACAAGGTTAATTAATTTTGTTATTACAACTCAGGGTTGGACAATGAAGTGGAAGTTGTCACACATTCAATCTAAACACACAACATATATATGAATATTTAAAAATGACAATAAGAATAAAAACAAGTACCTGAGCAGTAGTGACGGAGCAGATGACCTCTCCACGGTGTGCACTCATCATCTTGCCAAAAGCCGTGATAACATCACCAGTCAGAGAAAGACGACCATTATCAGCCAAAACATCTGCAAAACACAAAGCAGCAGACATTTGAATGAGATTAATTTTTCTGTTTCTTTGTGTTACTGATGGCCTTGAGTAAAGAAAACATTATAGACTGAACAGCATTTATATTGTATGGCATGAGTTCAAAATTAATAGATATTGTTTGTGATTTCATCCTACTTCTCCTGATATAATTAATACAATCATTTTTCACTACAATTTCAAAACTTAGAAATATGTGATCCAAAGTCTATTTAAACTTTCATCAATATAACATTTTTGCCTATATGTTACATAATGGGTTTCATATTTGTGCAAACAAAAGAAAACCCCACAGAGATCTAACAGCATTTAACTCCCTGTAACCTCCACAAGGTCCTCTGGAGGTCACAGGAACCCACAAAAGACATTAAAGCTGAAGTTAATTTCAATTTGAGTTTCCATAACAACTACATGGTCTGTAGAGTTGTCTTAAAAGGAGAGTCAAGATTAAAATATAGATTACTAAAATGTTTGTGTCATCTTCTATCTTCTGAAAACAATACAGCAACAGAAAAGGGGTTGTATATACTGCTCTACCCAAGTCTGCATATATTTGGCACAAACAATGAAAAATACTAGCGTTCTTTTATTCTTCCCACGTACAAGTGAGAATTTTATTTCATTTTTTCTATGATTTGTATGAACACTATACTCACACATACACACAGAGTCTGCTTAGCTATAATTAAGATAATGCCAAACAAAGGCAGGAAAAGACTCGTGGCAGTGATGGGGCTATTCAGCCATATTAAGTGATCACTCACTGATGAGGTTGACGGTGATGGGTGAAACCTTCGCCTTTGTAAGTGCGTCACTGAAGGTCTTCAGCTTGAGACTTCGCTTAACATGAGGATTTAGCACAATGCTGGAGAGCTTGGGGTCCTTGATCAGGGCCTGAAAAACACGATGGCATGCAGCACAGGCAATTTAATTTGTGTAGTACAAGAAAGGAAGGCAGGGCTGAAGCTGTGAGGATTGGAATAAAATAATGCTTCACCCATCATATGCAACACATTTAATTACAATCTTAATTTAAATTTAATTAAAGTGTTAAAATGAATGACCAATTATATTCTCATCACTTTGGAAAGCACAACGTTCACCATTCATTTATCCACCTCCACATTATTTAATTGCACTTCACACTTTTTCTTTTTTACTTACAGACACTTTTCCCAGCTCCTGCTCGACTTGGTCCAGTTTGCTCTGCTTGCTGGCAGCTGAGAACAGAGCAGTGGCATAGCGGCCCTCGACTCCGTACACCTGGATGGGAGGCTGCAAGGACACAAACACATGCACATTAATTAATCGAGCTGCAAACACAAAATATCTGTTCCAATCCGCAACGACGGAGGATCTGTATTTACCTTGACCAGTTTCGCTGCAGGTCTGATCACAGACGAGCTGAACTGGCGGACCTAAAAAATAAAAAATGAACAATTTCAACTCAGAGAAAGCAGAACTTGAGCAGATTAACTTTTGGCACGTTCACGTACCATTTACGTTAAAGACAGCTAGCCGGTGGGCTAACACGTTAGCAGTCATTCAAGTGCAATGCGTCGTGTAAATTTATTGGACACTCAGAGTTACCTTCCGCTCTCCAGGTAGATTACAATATTGACGACAGGTTTTTGGATGTAGAAATGTCCGTCAAAATAGTTATAGAACGATTAAAATCACAAAAATCATTGAATGTCTTACCTGCTGTCCTAGCATGTGTGCTGCCATTTTCTCCTACAGCTGTCCAGAGTGGAGCGAGCGACTGCGCATGTGCAGTTGAGAGGAAGGCGCCGAGTCGTGGGTATTGTAGTCTTTTAGTCAGGCTGGGAAAAGGTTGTCTAATGGGCAACCGCAATGTTTAAAGACAAATGCTTGAAATATCTCGCTTTACTCGCTCAAGACAAGTAAAGGAACGTCATCAATGTGATAAAATGAGTGTTTCATTTTAGGTGTATTTCTCATATAGCCTACTGATTGTGTTTTATAAGAGGGAGATGCTGTTCAATATAAATCACATTTATACACCTTTTAGTTCATTAGGTGTCCGGATGACACACTTAGTTAGGCTTATTAAAAGTGAATTCATGTTACTGGTTGCCTAAAAAATGACCTACCTAATTTTAAGGACATTTGGTAAGCAAATATGTCCTACCCGACAAAGAGAATAAAGAGGGAATCAGAGATCAAATTATCCAAGTAGATGAATATGAAAACCATGCAAGTCTGTAGAAATATCCATCCTGGTGTCCAGATAATCATCACAGTCAAAACGAGTTTGGTGATTCCACTTTTTTTTCTAACACCTGAATGTCAAACTTTTGACTCATGTAGTGAAATATCTCAGCACCTTCTTCGGGACTAAGCACAACATTTGGTATGATGACAGTGAACATGGCAACCATTATATCTGCATTTCATCATACGTAAATATGGATATATAACTTGAAGCGATCATATATAAGTCTTTAGACAAGATTGTTTTGGGGGGTTAATTTCGGGGGCCCCTGTTGCAGATTTTTTTGCAGATCATTTTGAGATATGGTGTGATATTTATGTGTGCTGTATGTGCCTGATAAATCTCTGATTGATTTAACTGTTGCTCAGTTACAGTAAAACATAACACCTAACATAAAACAATGGGAGCAAAAACTAGTGAGCACATTTATAATAGTGGTTGATCCAGCCTAAAAAAATCATAGTGGAACTTTAAAGAGCTCATTTTTATCTAGACTAATTCTCCCTTATCCTATTACCGTCTCTAAGCTAGTGACAGCTAAGCCTTCATAAATTCACTAATTACACTGTGAGCACCAACATAAGCCCTGACCCTCCTGGTGCTCATGGTGTAATTACTGAACTTTATTGTAAGTAGTTAGCTTAGCTGACGGGTTGTATCTCTGTTATATATGGCAGATATGCTGCCAGAAAAAAAGAAAAATGGATCGATATGTGAAAAGTTTATTGTTATAATGAGGCGTTTTTCACTTTATAACAAGATATTTTCCCGTTATTACAACATACAAACTTCTCCGCACAATATGAGTATCAGGTTATAATAATACAAATGATCTCATTACAAAGTGAAACGTTTTATTTTATAACAATGAGTTATGTCGTTAAATAGAGATAAATAGTAAAATATGTCAGAATAGCGTGATATATAACGTGATACTAACGCGTTTCTTTTTCCACCGCTGGTCCTGACCGTTTCCGGTTTCGTCCAGCAGGGGGCAGACCAACCGGTAAATTCACTTAGTAAATAACAAACATTCAGAAAACACAGCATTATGGGGTTAAGGAAAAGATAAAATATAGATTAAACCCGTTATAGCTACACAAATAAAATACTTTTCTTTTTTTTAATCCCTCTCGCGGGGCCCGGCCGGGTCGCCGTGACGTACGTGATGTTTGTGTCTCGGGCTGCGCTGCCTGTCTGTTTGCTCTCCCTGCGACACTGACCGCTAACTGCGCGACCTTGGCCGTCTGACGGGGGACCAGAGACATCCTTTCTGTACCATGTGAACCAAACTCCTCGGTGCCCGACCAAACTGCAGGGACGCAGGGCAGCTGACGCATTTTTCTCTGAGCGCACACACACACACACACACACACGCGCGCTGCGAGTGAACAGGGAGCTTGTAGGGACGCAGCCATCAAAACCTGACGGGATAACGGGATTTTTCTCAATCCCTGAGGATCCCCCTTTTTTTTTTATTTTTTTAGTTTCATTTTTAAAAGCTCGTCGCCTCGCTGGCTGACGGCAAACCAGGCATGGACGACAAGTCATTCACCAAGGAGCTGGACGGGTGGATCGAGCAGCTGAATGAGTGCAAGCAGCTCTCAGAGAATCAGGTCAAAGTCCTGTGTGAAAAGGTAAGGAAGGCAGGTGAGAAACTGCATGTTGTGGCTTACTCGGACCCGGACCCGACGTGAGCTGGTGCATGTGGCCTGTGTTTGGAGCGCACAACCATTTGGCTGAGGCTGCACGCAGGGCTCGCCAAGAAGATGGAGCCTGCAAATGTGTTTTCCCTAGCTACGCCCACTCCTGGTGCCTCTTCACTGCTGGAGTGCACTGGCACCACCAACAATGCTGCTGCAAACTTCATCATCTGGAGAAAAAAAAACAGGATGAATATTAAGTGTGTCAGGGCTTTAATGAACCTGCACTGCATCGTGCTCTGGTACCTGTTAATCCTGTGTTTTCTTGGTTCCTCCATTTAAGGCCAAGGAGATCCTGACAAAGGAGTCCAACGTGCAGGAGGTGAGATGTCCGGTGACAGTCTGCGGAGATGTCCACGGTCAGTTTCATGACCTGATGGAGCTGTTTAAGATCGGGGGCAAGTCTCCAGACACTAACTACCTCTTCATGGGAGACTATGTTGACAGAGGCTACTATTCTGTGGAGACAGTCACTCTCCTGGTTTCTCTTAAGGTGAAATGCTTATGCTGAGTCTAGAGTTATATGTTTCCAATGGCTGATTATTCTTCCATTTTGCCCATAAATGCTTTTTTTTTCTCTTTGCAGGTCAGGTTCCGAGAGCGGATCACGATCCTCAGGGGGAACCACGAGAGCAGGCAGATCACACAAGTGTACGGCTTCTACGACGAGTGTTTAAGGAAATATGGAAATGCTAATGTGTGGAAGTACTTCACAGATTTGTTCGACTATCTGCCCCTCACTGCGCTGGTAGATAACCAGGTATGCTTGTGTATTCTGATGTGGCATGTCACATAAATCACAGATGCGGGGACTCTTGTCATTTATTTTCTCTTTTCTTTGCAAGATTTTCTGCCTCCACGGAGGATTGTCCCCTTCAATAGATACACTGGAACACATCAGAGCGCTGGATCGCCTGCAGGAGGTTCCTCACGAGGTAAATTCAATCCATTTAAATTCTACATATTTGACATCAGAGGAACTCTTGAAGGAGCTTCTAGATAATTAATTATTCTGGAATTTACTGCCATAACATGAATGTCAAAACATTTATATTAAGGAGTTTGATGAATGCACGTAGCTGCAAAGATGCACCAACAGTTGTGCAGTTTCAACATCATGATCTGTACATAAACATTCATCAGATTTCACTATAAGAGCTGAAACAATTTGTTGTTTAGTCAATTTGTCCATCTCTAGACAACTGTAATGATTGATTAATTGTTAAAGATATGATTTTCGCAAAAAAATTCTGGAAAATCACTGGTTCTCGGTTTTCAAATCTGGAAACATTTAGGTTTTCTTAGTCCTCTGATACTGAACGGTCAGCTTGAGCTTTGGGAACATGTGATGGACAGTCCAGTATCCCAAAATTGTATCCAGATCTGCATATTGGACAGATCTTGTGTTGAAAACAACACTGATGTTTCCTCCATGCTTCAGGGTCCAATGTGTGACTTGTTATGGTCGGACCCAGATGACCGTGGTGGTTGGGGCATTTCACCCCGTGGTGCTGGTTACACCTTTGGGCAGGACATTTCCGAGACTTTCAACCATGCAAACGGACTAACTTTGGTTTCGAGAGCCCACCAGCTGGTGATGGAGGTACTTTAACTTTGTTTATACCCGCTGACAGTAATTCTGTTTTTTTCTTTGGAGACACTGCAGATGCAGCTTTGACATCACATGTTGTGAAAACAGTAACATGCATGTCATCTTTTGTTCCAGGGTTATAATTGGTGCCACGACCGCAATGTAGTGACGATCTTCAGTGCACCCAACTATTGTTATCGTTGTGGAAACCAGGCAGCAATCATGGAACTTGATGACACATTGAAATACTCCTTGTAAGTGAAGCTTTTTTCTATGAACATGAACATGTCTATGTTTTAATGTAGATGTCTTTGAAAACATAAATGATTGACTCTTGATTATTTGTTTTCTCTTTGTTTGCTTAAGCCTACAGTTCGACCCTGCTCCACGCAGAGGAGAGCCCCATGTGACGCGGCGCACGCCAGACTATTTCCTGTAAGAGGCTTGAGAAAAGAAGCATTCATCACTCCATGGACCAAAAAGAAATGTGTGCCATAATCACAATGAAATGGAAACTGTCACATCCAACTTACAACCACCATCCTTTTAACTTTTTCCTCTCCGTGCATGATGTTTTTATTGCTAGAAATGATTGCTACTATGAACATTACGTCACAATACCTGCTGGTTTGTCAGGAATGAACTAATGCTGAGAATAACGACTAAATGTAAGTAATCTTTGTGTTGATGATGACCAGAGTGTGTTGCCATATACAGTATGTATTCTTTCACTTGGCATGGCCTCAAATCAAAGGTTGCAGTAAATATCATGTGAACTCTTTTTTCTTTTCTTTTTGTAACTGAAGCGCAACAGTTTATTTTGTGATGTGAGATGATAGGGTTAGACGTTGGAAAATGAATCTGTTCTCTTTGCACTTTTGTATTTGATTTTTATCACACGGCACTGACGGACTATGTTGGTTTTTATACCCTCTTATAGTGTAAGTAGCTCTCTCTGCTCTGCTGTCTCCTATGGGAGTTAATGTAATGCATTTTAAGTAGGCAATATTGGTACAAATGACATCAGTTGTAAAAGAAAAAGAAAATAAATAACTTAATGTTTTGCAACCACAGCTATACAAAATGAAGACAGAAGTTGCTTCGTCATTTATTTCCTTTAGGTACCGTTTGGCTTTTTTCCCTCTCACCAGTCACCACTAGATGGAAACCAAAACTGCTGCTGATCAACTCTGAAAGGAGGACCAGACCAGCTGTGTGCAGGAAACTGGCTCATTTTATTTATGTATTTAGTTTATTTCTATTGAAGTATATCATAATTCTGAGAAAAGAAAAGGTGCAGGTTTGCAGCCAACCCATAGGTTTTGATTTATTTTTATTTTGTTTTTCTTGTGTATTTATTTCATTGGTACTATATGAACTAATGCATGTCTTGTTTGTCTTCATTTATTTTTTACAAGATATTAGTGTGTCTATTAACATCAGGCTGCTGTTCATAGAGTCGCGTGTGTGTGAAAATCCAAAGTTTTACCAGTTAATGATTTACTAGCAGCGGGTCAAGGTGGCGAAAATGTCAGAGCCACAAACGGAAGTGGCGCTCGGATGGATGCTGAAAATAAAAGCCTCTTAACGTGTCACCTGAAGTGCTCACCGTAAGATATTGTTTTGTGTCAAACTTTAAAAAAAATCGTTATTAGTCCCTGGAGCTTTTATCCCTCGCCCACTCATCACATAAATCTTTCGCGGTGTGAGTTTGTGCCTCTTCTGTTTTTTTTTCTTTGGAGGGCAGTGCTTTTATTTTGTCAGCGCGCTCCCTGTGGCTGGTGGATGTGTGTGTGTGTGTATGTGTGTGTGTGGCCGTGCTGACGCTGCTGCATGTCAAATTAGCTGTCTGCAGCCTTTCAGGGACACGTCTAGCGGACCGCCGGAGCCCACAGTGCAGTAAGTAACCTGTCCGGATTTTCTAAAGCGGATAAGATAAGGGGATGAGCGTGGCCTGGAGGAGCTGAGGAGGGGGGGGGATGCGGGGTGTCGGAGGTGGAGGTGGTGGTGGAGGGGGTTCTGTCATCAGACGCGCAGGGCTCCTCGAGAAAGCCTGCCGGAGGATGTGTGGATGTGGATGTGGCAGGCTGTTACTAGTTGAATCCGGGGCGCGCACAGCTGGACAGATGTGGCGTCTAATTGGGGGTCTCACGCGTGAAGATGCGTGTGGGTTTTCGTGTTTTTATGGGGGAGATGAAGGGGGAAGGTGTCCTCACTTTGCTCTGCTCACCCCCCCAGTCCAGATCTGACTGGTCTCCGTCGGGTTGAGCAATCCACCGTGTCCGGTCAGAGCGTGTTTACACCGCAGACCGCCTGAGACGTGAAGACTGAGACGCTGCCTGTCGTATTTGAGCCCCCCCCCTTTTTTTTTTAATTTGATGTAAATGTTGTGAGTTGCAGGTTAATGTGTAGCCACGCAGGCCGCCTTTGATTGGCTGAGAGTGAGGCAGAGACAGCTGAAGGTTCACAGATCAAAGGCCGTGTCAGTCCAAAGTTATATTTGGACGATATTACAGCTGCTTGACAGATGTTTGTCAGAGGGGCACATCTGCAGCACACACCGGGTTTCTTCCGGTGAGCTGGGTAGGGGGGAGGGGGGATCTTGTCACCCCGTGAGAATCCTATGCACCCACCCCACACCCCTCTCAACACCCCTTCCACTGCACACCACAGCAAGCAAGAGACTTTTCTGTCAATCCAGCAGCCATCTTTGGTGCAATTCCAGGTGGAGTTTCATCATCATGCTGCTGCAGGTCCTTGCATGAGCATGTTGCACCCAGTAATTCAGCTCGAGCAGGGTGTGAGTGGTTACAAAAGAACAAAAGACAAAAACCGACCAGACTGGGTTACATGGGCCCACACGCACACACAAACACACACACACAGGCTACAGGGAGGAGTGAGCATGCACATCCACAGAGCTGATGTTTTTGATAGTGCAGGGTCTATTCAGCTCAGACCAGTTTTATCTGGTTTAGGGCTGGGAAATTGTAAAGGCATAAAAGTTTGAATGAAATACTCACTAGTGGCATTGATAATAAATATTGCACAACCCATTGATCTCAGCTCACTTACCCCTAATACAATTAGTGGCTTATTGATAAAAGGCAAAAAAAGAAACACTTGGTGCTCACAGTTGTTCACAGCGCACACGCAGAGTAGCTTTGTCGCTTACCGAGAGCTGCTTTTCAGCCCCAGTTTGGGGGGTTGGTGTGTGTGTATGTGTGTGTGTGCCCATAATGGGGCTTTGCAATTTAGTGCTTCACAGCCCTTGTGTCAGGTAAGCCATCACCATAGCAACATTATGCTGAACAAGCAGCATGGCAGTCCAGAAAGGGGGCTTTATTATCAGGAGCCCTCCTTCGCTGACTTGTGTCTGCAAATGAAAACAAGAAGTGGTGGAGCAGGACCCTGGAATCCTTCAATAGTATCAGTCAATATCAGGCTGATCCAGTGTTATGAAACACGCTAATTCTAGATAAATAACCTTCAGACATTGATGTTCCAGTGCAGAGAATCTGTGCTTTAATTCAGGATGTTTCTGTCAGATGGATGTTTCTGCTTCCGTTTATTTTCTGCAGAAGAAGGCGACTGAAGGTCCTTGAACCTTAATGCATCATTCCCGCATACTTCTGCATGTGGACAAATCCCTGATCTGATTATTTCCCCAGATAAATATGGCAGCAGAGCTATCCACTTCCATAAACATCAAGGAGCCCCGGTGGGACCAGAGCACATTCGTAGGTCGGGCTAAGCATTTCTTCACCGTCACAGACCCCAGGAACATCCTCCTCACCAACGAACAACTAGCTAATGCGCACAAAATCATCACTGACTACAGGTAAACCAAAGACAGGACGACCAACAGGATGCACTTTCAGTGCTGTTATGAGAGGATTTTCCTTAAAATGTCACCTGCTCTGTCTCCTAGGCAAGGTATAGTCTCCCCGGGACTGACAGAAGATGAGTTGTGGAAAGCCAAATATATTTTTGACTCGGCTTTCCATCCCGACACTGGAGAGAAGATGATCCTGATTGGCCGCATGTCAGCGCAGGTGCCGATGAACATGACGATCACTGGATGCATGATGACTTTTTACAAGTAAGAGTGATTTTCATTGTCCGATGGTGACTGTTGCACTCTCAGCTTACACATTTAACTACTGCTGAAATTATGAGCACCTTTTTCATAAAACACATGTTGTGTAAAGTGTGTGTGTATTAATAATCAAATGGCTGATTTACATTGAGCTGCTTCAGTTTCAGTATCTTGCTCATGGTTTACTGGGACTGAATAGAACAGAGTCATTGTTATTAGTACTACTTGTACTGTTCGTATTGTCTATTAGCACTTTCCTTGGCTGCTACTATTTTCGAAACTTCAAATATTACCACTTGTGCATTTTTATGTACTACTGAAGAGCATCTGAAAATCTTAATAATTTAAGACTTTTCATCTATATTTTAGTCATTTAAACTCTTTCTAAAAAAGTTGAGTCTATACTTTCTAACTAAAATCAAGACCCTTGCTGTCAAATCAAAACCATTTACAGTAAAGCTGATAAAATACAATCTTTCCCTCTGTGGACTCTGGACTCTACACTGTCTGTGCTAATAATTTCCAACCTTGCAGGACAACGCCAGCTGTGCTGCTCTGGCAGTGGATCAATCAGTCCTTCAATGCTATAGTGAACTATACCAACAGAAGCGGTGACGCTCCAATCACAGTCAGGTAAGAGTCAGGCATTTTGGCGCTGACACGGCCTCATATTAACCCTTTTAATTCTGCATTTTTGTGTGCATACTTTCATTGCGTGATGTGACCAGTGATTCTTTTGTTTGCAGTCAGCTTGGCACAGCTTATGTGTCTGCCACCACAGGGGCAGTTGCCACCGCTCTAGGACTAAATGCACTAACAAAGGTACCAGTTCATCTAACCCCATTCTACATCTCATGTTACTGTATCGGGCTCAGCCACACAGGTGTGCTGACATGAAGTTAGCCACGCACAAGTAGTCTCTTTGTCACAGAGGAGCCGTATTATTCACAGGGTCATGCTCTGGTATCAGCTTGTTGTGCTGCCAGCTTTTATCATTCTTTACATTCTGATTAATGGTAGAAAAGCCTAAATGTGCAACATTGGAAATCTAACCTGCAATAACCTCTGACTTCCACACGTCAGAAAGGTTAAAGTGGTTGTGCGATGAGGATGTAGCAGAGCCGAGTGATTAATTTCTTCCCTCCTGTGTTTTTTATGCCTCCTCTCTCCTGCTGTAGCACATCTCACCCCTGATTGGACGGTTTGTTCCATTTGCTGCTGTAGCCGCTGCTAACTGTATCAACATCCCACTGATGAGACAAAGGTAAGGGGCTCAGTGCATCATTTTTTATTTAAGCATGTCGGCAATACATAACAGCCTTACATAACAGCTTCTCAGTTGGTTGATTCCTGTGATTTGTCTTCAGAGAACTCCAACACGGCATTCCCATAACAGATGAGAACGACAACAGGTTAGGGGAGTCGACGAAAGCTGCACAGCAGGCCATCTCTCAGGTTGTGGTCTCCAGAATCCTCATGGCTTCTCCGGGAATGGGTATGAACGTCTTTGCATCATCAGCCCAGTTACACACCTGCTGTGAGAATTTATCAATGCCCACCTGGCAGCTGGTGGCACCATTTAATTGAAGAAAACAAAATACAAGTTTGAAACCACCAAATTTGTTATATTTTTAACAATTTCCCTTGAAAATACATTTTATGTGTCTTTTTCTTCCAGCTATCCCCCCATTTTTAATGAACCATTTGGAAAAGAAGGCCTTCCTGAGGGTAGGTATATTTCTGTATTTAGTTGCATCCTTTAAGACACGGCAGAGGGTTGCGTCTGCTGCAGGAACCTCCTCAGCACAGACTTCCTCATCACAGATTTAAAACAGCTCGAAGGTTTAACTTAAACGATGGGAACCTCGCATTCCTCACTGTGCCCACCGCTCTCTTTCCTTTTTATCACACATCAGAGGAATGAAAAGCACAGAGGACATGAGGCCACTGTAGTATGGGAATTCACCACTGCCTTTGTGCCCCTCATTTGTTTTTTCTTTTTCTGCTTGGTCTTTTCAGAAGTTCCCATGGATGAGTGCACCTATTCAAGTCAGCCTGGTGGGATTCTGGTGAGTCGTCAGAGATGGTCCACCTGATAAGCAGCCGAGTGAAATTCTTTTTGAAGTTTCAAAATAATTTCTTGCTACAAGCGTGCGAAATGTCTCTATTCCTGAGATTTGTGTCACTTTAAACGCTGTAGTTCGAGTCATTGTAAGGTATCTCAAGAGGAATGTGCTCTTAAGATTAGTTATCCCCCCAGATAATATCATGGAGCTCTCTCATCTCATCTTGCTGTGGTTTTTACTGCCAAGAGTTCAGGGTTTAAGAATTTTGAACAGTTCTGAACAAACACGCCACAGATCTTGTCCTGTCTTTCTCTGAGCAAACTATCCACATACCCTCCCACATGTTTCACTGATGTTTCCTGGCACCATTTAGACTCCTGTGACCTCAGAATGACCAATTAAAATCACGTGTTGCATTCCTTCAGTTCAGCTCAAATGTGATTTTAGAACGCACGCATCCTGCCAATCAGCACACACACACACACACACACACACAGACACACACACACAATGTTGTGTAGATCTGTCGTAAGGGTCTTTATATACAAAGGTAGCTTTTTCCTTTAATATGTTTGGTTGTATTAGGTCATTTTGTAGAAGGTAACGAATCAGTGAGCAGTAGCTTTTTATGGTGAAATCAGATTTTAATGTGATTTCCGCACCAATGCTTTGAAGTTTGTTAATTTGTCATTAGTCCACCACTTTGGTTCAGACTGAAATCTGAAAGAAAGTATTAGGTGGATTGCCTTAATAGTTTGAGATGAGGCATTCATATCAGGTCAAAATGTCATTTTGTACAGTGCAAATGAACTAATGACATTCCCATCAGCTGCAGCAGTCCTTGTGTTTAGTGTTAATTAGCAAATCAGGCCAACATGCTAAACTATGGTGGTGAACATGGTATACATTACACCAGCTAAACATGATCTTGTTTTATACATAAAGTTTTTTGAATGATTTTAGAGAAAGTTAATTACATCACAATAACTGTCTGTGTGTGTGTGTATCAGTATCATTCTCAGAATTACACAAGGATTTTAAAGCTTTTGCACATGAAACAACCAGCTTGCTATGACCACACCATTTTATTTGTGTTATGTCATTTTAGACAGTCGGGTGACATCTCTGGGCTGCAGGCTTGTATGCTTCATATCTGCTTTTCTTTTCCAGCCTGGTGTTTGCCACTCCACTGTGCTGTGCGCTGTTCCCTCAGAAAAGGTGAGTTCAAAGATGACACTGAGGTAACAGCAACCGGTTTGCCCAGAGACTCTTGGCTTTTTCTCTGTTTGATATACGCAGAGTTTGCGTGATTGTGTTTCGCTTGAGAAGTTGCATAATACGCCTACTGTGTATGTGTTTGACCCAGTAACCCCTGCATTCCTCCTCCCTCCCCAATCCAGCTCCATGTCAGTCAGCCGCTTGGAGCCGGAGCTGCAGGAGAAAATCCGGGCCAACCACCCAGGGGTGGAGAGGGTCTACTTCAACAAAGGGCTATGAGTGCACAGCCCCCTCATCCAGACACTGCCATAACACAGCTGCAGGCTCAGTCCTCGCCTCTCTGCCAGCCCTCCTCATTCAGTGTGCCAAAGTTAAGTTTGTGTCTCCTCATTTCCACCAACGGATATCTGAGGACCCCCTCTCTCAGTCAGTCTCTTTGTGACGAGATGTTTGCTTTTGTCAATGTGATTGTTGATTTTATTGTAACTGCTAGAGAAGATTTCCTCTGACTGGGCCTGATGAAAGTACAACGTTTGTCATGACAGATTCTGTATAGTGGGCCTGCGTAAGGTTGTTCTAAGTGGACTTTTTTATTTTCTCTGCAGTTTTTTTTTTTTAAGTTGGTGACTTGTCGATAGTATGTCGCCGCCAAAACATTTTCATACTCTCCTACCGATGAGTTTGCAGTCAGCGTATTTTTTTTACCTGCATTATAATTGATTATAATCAGATTCTAACATTGATCAAAGACCTCATGCACTTGCCAAATCAATCTTTTTTTAAGACCTCATCAACGATTACAACCTCTTACTCTTGACAGTTATTTCGGAGAAAGGCATTCACTTAAACTCACTTTATTTCAGTTCATTTTGCCAAATGAGTCGCTTTCAGTGAGCTTTGAGGCCTGCTGACATATAATCATGAATCTGCAAACAATTGTCCAGGGATCCACCCTATAAAATGTGATGGTGGCAACCACTGATGAGCCAACACGGTGCTATTTAATGTCTTAAATAATCAGTGTATCATACTATGTATTCTGCTTGCCAAACATGCATGAACAAACCACTCCTTGTACGAGCAGCATGGGATTCAACCCATAACCTACAGAGAATAACATTTTTGTATATTTAGTCACACCGAGGCTACACTCAGGAGAGGAGGTGACGGAAAGTGTTATTAATGATCATTTCAGCAAAACACACCAGCTCTCACACACCTAATCTTTAATCTCTACTCGTTAATCCAGGAGTTTGTGGTGGAAGTATCTGATCTTGTCAAAATTCAACAACTCATTCATGCCTTACACGGACTTGTGTGGTATCTTTCTTCTGTACCTTAACACAGCATCTGCAGAAAGTAAGACGTTTCAAGATTTATGAGGCAGTTTTGTCATATTATTTTTGAGGTGTTATTGTACATCTTTGTTTGATACGGATGTCAGTGTTGGGTAAAAATGCCAAAAACATTCCTCAGATAGTATTTTTCGGGGCAAAGATGATGCACAAATCTAACCAATAAGTGGTGTTTTTTTTTTTTTAAATATGACTTTTGCCATTATGAACTTAACCTGCGCTGTGGACTCTAACATTGCAAACAATGAGGCATTTCAATTAACCGGAACATCATACAGAATTATTTTGGCCTCATTAGCAACTCCCTGCTTAGTATTTAGTTATATTCACTGTTAAAGTGAGAAATATATACAACCTTAGTTATGACGTGCAATTACATTGGAGCTGTTTCCTGCTGAGCAGATTAATCAGGTGCAGCCTGATGTTGTAACTTCAGTATTCAGACGATAATGCCTGTCTGGTATGTTTGGGCAGAGTTGGTGTGAACTGTTTTATGTGCTGGACACCAGGTAGCATTCGTCCAAAAAGGCTGCCATGTTGTTCTGCCAGTGTATAAAGTCAACTGACATCTTCAGATACTGTATTTTACTCTAAGTTTTATTCTATGCCAGTGTCATATCAGAGAGACCGAACAGCAGCGCACCAGATTCATCATTGGACACTTTAAAATCAGGGATGAGAGTGAAAACGGTGGACTTAAAGCGACAAAAATAACAAGCAGTATTTGGTAAATATTTGACGGACCTATCCTCATTTTGAAACAATTTTAAGATCCAGTGTGTGTTTAAATAATTTGGTCCAATTGACTCAAATGTTTACATTTCAAATTTAAATACATCTTAAACGCTTGTGAACCTTGATTTGACTTCATTGCATCCTTTGCTGACCATGGTGTGTAATTTCTGTAAGGTGTTTAATGTTTAATATAATGTAACTCTACTGACATATATTGCTGTATAAGTAACTTTATTTTAGACTGTCAGTGTTTCCAGAGACGTGTTGGAGTTGGAGCTGCTCCCTAGCTGGTTTGAAGTGAAGTTTGTTATTCTAGTGTTAAAAAAGGTAACTGAATGTAGCATTTTCCAATTTACAGCTGTTTGCGGTGTGTTAGTCCAGAAAAGCACAATGTTGTAACTGATTTCAAATGCTGCACATTTTTAAGAACTTGTAAAACCTGTTCAGTTTCCTGACCGCAGTGTTTTTACAGAGCATCCTTGATCAGCGAGGGAGTGATATGATAAAAACCTTCCAAGTAGACATTATTTCTGATTCAGTTTACCTCTGACTTCATCAAATGCGAGCTAATCGCTTCTTAAATGTCTTAAAAAATACTAAATGAACTCCCTAATAAGTAACATGTTCACAAGCTTCAATCTACTAAATCAAATGAAGTGTCACTACAGCCAAAGCGATAGAAATAACGCAAGAGGAATAAGTCATTTACAGTTTGTTAATTGAAATTAATATTTTTAAAAAAAAGGTGATAACAAAAAAATTGTATTTGCTTGTTTTGCAGTACACTGGGGTGATGTGATGTTTAGACTAACTGGATGAAATAAAGTTGATGAAATCTTGTTTCTGGGGTTTGTTGTTGATCATGTGTTGGCGAGTCTGATGGCTCAGCAGCGCCATCTTCTGGTTTAAACACAGAGAGCTGGCATAATGTTACAAAGGCGTTTTTATTGCAAGGCACATAATGTTCAGAAGAACTATGAAAGACAGCTAACACGGACCTGTTTCGTTTGACTGCACACAGATCTGAAGCTCTACAGACGTCTTCACAAAGCACAAAAACAACAGATTGGCATAACTGCACTCTGCAAGCTGTGACAGCTACAGAACATAATGCATCATGGGAAAGCAGGACAACCTGATGGCTCCTTTAGAATGAATTACTAGAGAGATTTGAACACAAAAAATAGCTGGACTGTGGTGATTATCTCCTGATTCAACAATGTCAATGACTGCAGGCTGTAAATGGTGTGATCTTCATAAAACAGTCTACTTAATTAATCAACATTTGCCTCTCAGTAACTTGTTTGGTGGAACTGCTGGGACACAGCTGTGTTCAGTCTGCTGATCCCGCTGTGCTTTCCTGCTCCCCTGGGTTTAAAGATGTTTCTTTGATCAAGTGCAACAGCGTGAATTGTTTGAGAAACGTAGAGGAATCAACAAAAGAGTTGCATCGCTGAAAGAAATTCTTAGAAACAGTAACAGCAATGCTAATGCCTTTACAGTTTGGCCACTTCATAACATACCGTATCACGACACAAAACCCTCTCTTTGCAAACAGAGTAATGCAAGCACAAAGAATGTCATCCATGTAACAAGTTCAGTTTAAATTTAACAGTGAATAAAGTTCACATTTGTCGGCAGACCTATCTTTATCCAAAGACGCAGAGGGTCGACACAGCTACAGACAGCCACCGCTCTTCTGTAGCTGCCGTCACCATTCACAGTCGACCTTCTTCTGCGCTTACTGCCTTCTTCCTGTTCTCACTCTGTTCACATGAAGTCCAAGGTAACCTCTGCACTGCGCTATCTTTGGAATGTGTTGGACCTGCCAAGGTGGCATTTCAATTGGCACTTCTGTAACACATGTTTACGACTCACTCCATTAGCGTTAGCACAAAAATCTGTTTGCAGTGTGTTAAAACACTTCTTTGATTTACTGAGTTTTTCAAGCCTTACCTTACTCAGTAATTACACATTTTGTGAGGCTGAAAATAAAAATCGGCATTTGGATTCAACAACTTCATTTTTCACATAGGATATAATGAAACAAAAAGATAAATAAGGGTAATATAAATACTCTGGTATATAATTATATAACAGTGTTATTATTATTTTCCATTTAAGGAAAATTTGTTAAAATATAACTGTAGCGTCCACTCTTATAAGTGGCACCACTGTTAAATGTCTTTGGATAGATGTTAAAGATTGTACTGGCAAATGACCACAGAGACAGAGCTGCTCGTCACTCTGCTTCCTGGAAGTGGACACCTGCTTCAAGGCTCTGAAGATGCTTCATGCCCCTCCACACAGAGAGCGTCAGAGGACAAAAGGGTGTGCTGGAGGGCGGCGACTTCAACAAAAGCTAGAGAGGAAATCAGCCCAGCATGTTCTGAAGTGCATGTGATCAGCTGGTCGGGCTAAAAGAAACCAAGGAGCATGTGAGCTTTCTCCAGTCAACAACGCTGCCCTGAGGCACATACAGCAGATGGATGGGTCATTACTCAACGTGATCCTTTCAGCTTAGCATAGCCTAGCCTTGAATAAATGCGGTTATAATCTACTTCAGTACAAAAAGACGTTGCGGGCCCACGTGAGCCTCGCATATTCAGCAAAATTCCTCCTCACACAGCGCCTCCCCCACCAGCAGTGAGTGTTTGTCGGGCTCACTGAGCACCAAGCTGTTGAGCGAGTGCTTGTCAGAGCGCAGGGAGTTGATGGAGGCACGGCTGTAGTTGACGATGCGGTCAAGAAGGCTGAGTTTGGGAGAGGGACGACGCATCTCGCCCATGCCGATGTGGACGCTGACGTCGGACAGGCTGCCGTGACGCCTGTTGTTACCCAGTCTGGCCTCCAGCTTCTCAGCACTGGGCTTAGTGTAACTAAACAAAGACACAGGAAGACAGACAGAAAGAGAGACAGAAAGAGAGACATACAGAAAGTCATTGGATTTTTTTTTTTTTTTTTTAGGTGAATACACTCAAAAGGGAGAAACAAAAGCACACAGATAAAAAAAAAAGCCTAAACAAAGCATTAAATATCTCATTACCATTTGAGAAGAAGGGAGGACAAAACCACAGAGACAGACGACAGCGCCATGGCAGCAGAGCCCATCCATGGCTGTAACACCAGACCGATGGGAAGGAAAACACCTGAGGACAGACATGATTCAGATCGGTCAATGATGATCACTGTCAATGTGATGACAATGTGATGATGTATTGTACAGTAAAATAAACCTTTTACAGTCACCTACCAGCAGCAATGGGAATGCCAACCAGGTTGTAGATGAGCGCAAATATAAAGTTAATCCTGATCCTTTTGACAGTCTTTTTAGAGAGGTCAATGCTGCCCACCACATCCAGGAGGTCATTCTGCAGGCAAGACAAGAGGGTGAGTTAAAAGGTAATAATATCAGACCTATAGTGCTTCATAGTAGAATTAAAATAACCACATTATTATCAATTTAAAGACTGTCAATCATTAGGCAAAGCATTTCACAATACAGTGAATAACTGTCTATTTATCTGTGTTCAGGTGCACAGGTATCACATATTGCTGTCTTGCAAATATGGCATATTGCACGATCACCTGGATTATACTTTTATCATGACCAACATGTGATGAATTCTGCGTTTATGACAGACTTTTAAAAACCCTCCGAGCTTAAATACTCACCCTGATCAACACCACATCTGCTGCCTCTATGGCCACATCAGTCCCAGTTCCTATGGCGATGCCCACGTCAGCCATGGCCAGAGCAGGGGAGTCGTTGACGCCATCTCCCACCATGGCTACTCTCTTTCCTGCCTGCTGCAGCTGCTCCACTTTAGCAACCTTGTGGGACGGCAGCACTTCAGCAAATACCTTCCTGATACCCACCTGTGTGAATGGCAGAGAGAGCGATTTAATATTTTTAAGTAATTACAAAACGGCAATTATCAAAATGTTAGACTCGATTGTCCACGTTAATATTGTAATTATATTTTGGTATATTTGTTGTTTGTCTTTTTTTTGTTTCATATTAATATGACTACTTATTCTATAACCATATCACTCCTGTGCATAAAAGCACAGATTTTCACAAATATTGTTACACTGTCAATATCCAGCAGTCGCACATATTACACATATAATTGATCTTGGTCATATCACTTCATTCTACAGTCTGTCCATACCTGAGCAGCAATGGCCCGCGCTGTCTTGCTGTTGTCTCCGGTCATCAGCACAACTTCCAAACCCATGTTGGTCAGTGTGTGAACTGCCAGCTCAGCCTCTGGTTTCACTGTGTCTGCGATGGCTATCATTGCACACAGCACATCTATGAAAAATAAAAATGCTTAAGAATACAAGTATGTCCTTTACATAAGTTTCAGATAAGAAAATCTCTGACGGAACAGATCAAATTCAAGTTAAACAGTTCTACTCACTGTCTACAGCTACCAGGACAGCGGTGCGTCCTCTACGCTCATGCTCAGTCATGGCCTCGTCTATATCGGGTCTGATCTGCAGGCAATTCCTCCTCATCCACTCTCTATTGCCAATCAGGACGACGTAGGTTGCTGTCTGGATGAGGCCTACACACAGATGACATTTACTACAACTGTATCACTACTTAAATTCTGAATTAAAAAGGGACTTAACATAAATGTTCCAGTATTTCTGACTGGTTCCCAACATACTTAGTGGCTGTGGGTCCATAATGAGTGGGTGGGAGCTGGTGGACATCCGTGTGTCACTGATCTGGACGAGGACGCTGTTGCGCTGATTGTTATCTTCGCTATCGCTGTCCGCCTGTTTCAGAAGCGCCTCAGTGTTGCTGACCTGACATCGGATGCCACACCCCGGCACCGCCTGGAAGTCTGTGCATGTGCCAAGAGCCTCTGTGCTGAGCTCCTGCACACAGATAATGATGGATGATGTTTAATAAAATATTTTACAAGTCTGGGATTAGGCCACTTGGGGGATAAATCTGAGGTTAAGCCTGACCTGTTTGCAGTATTTGGTGATAGCTGCTCCCAGAGGGTGTTCACTGTTGTTCTCTGCGGTACCCACTATGGCCAGCAGTCGGGAACGTGGCATCTTGTTCCCCTCCACAACGATCTTCACCTGGATAACCTTCGGAGCACCGTATGTGATGGTCCCAGTCTTATCAAACACCACTGACTGGACCTGTCAGTACAAGAAGGTGTGATAAAAAGAAAAAACAAATGCTATGAAGCTGAATTTCAAATATTTTTTCCCCTATTCAATCAGATTAACATCTAAATTAATTTGGTTGTGTAACTCAGGAAACCAGAACCATTTCACGATGTGTTCAAATTGACAGTTGGTCTGTTAGATAATTGGCTGACTACAGAGGAGAGTCATAATATCGTCATTAACACACCTTGTGTGCCATCTCGAGTGGCTCTCCTCCCTTTATCAGGATGCCATTTTGAGCTCCAACCCCTGTGCCCACCATGACAGCTGTCGGGGTTGCCAAGCCAAGGGAACAGGGACAGGCGATGCATAATACTGTTATGGAGGCTTGGAAGGCGAAGCGAATGACTGCCTCAGCCCTGGAAATGCTCTTGTCGTAACCCTGCAGGGAAAAAATGGGGTTGTTTTTTTTTTGTTTCTTTCAAACGAATAACAATCACTTTTACCTTCACTGAAGAAAATAAATATTATAATGGGGAGATTACCACATATTACTACATATTACATTACATTACTACATATATTACCATATACTTAAGTTTACAGCTGGGAGTCTTATCTTCATTATGCCAAAACATAATGACATAAAGATTCTTGATTAACATTTCATGATGCTGAACTCAAGAACTTGTCAGTCAGATGTCAATATTGAAAGGAAGACTCACAGGAAAGTACTTCTCCACCAGAGAGAAGTCTAAAAATCCGATGATGATCCAGGCAACCAGTGTAAGGACAGATACGCCAACAATGAAGGGGACAAAGTAGCCGCTGATCTTATCTGCATACTGTTGGATGGGAGCCTAAAAGTAAAACATCAGAAATTACATGCCTGAACAATAACCAAGAAATGTCACATATATCAGTAATAATAACGTAAAAAAAGCAACAAAAAAAAAAAAACAACAACATTACAGTGCAGATCTCGAACCACAGGATTCACCTTTGAAGTCTGAGCCTCCTCCACTAGTTTGACAATCTGAGACAGCGTGGTGTCCATGCCGACATGTGTAGCACTGACGAGCAGAGAGCCATTCTGGTTAATGGAGCCCGCAATCACAGAGCTGCCGGGCTTCTTAGTCACTGGCATGGCCTCACCTGAAGTCACAAAGCCACAGATGGTTAGAAAACAGTCCAAGGCAGCAGAAACTGCAACTAAAATAATAACCAAAGACTACATGTTCATTTGAACTGATTTTTGATCTTTTAATATTTGAAAATTATCTACTGATTGAATATTGATAATAACGATGGGACAAATGAAACCTGAACATTTTAACAAATCCAAATCAGATTTCCCCCACTGGCTCACTTCACAGGAGTACTTACACTTCAGCATATCACTGCCACCAGTACTGATATCGAGTCCTTAGTAAATACTTAAGATAAACACTAGGTCCTTGGCTCACTGTGACCAACCTGTGATGAGAGACTCGTCAGCCATGGAGTGCCCCTCGATGACCCTCCCATCTACTGGAAACTTCCCTCCAGGAACGACTTTCACCACATCACCCCTCTGCACCAGCTCAACGTCCACCTGCTCCTCACTGAAAAACACATGGATGTCGAGTAATGTTACTATAAATAACGCAGTGCCAATACACAGCTAGACTACTATTACTATTACTATTCTTATTATTATTATTATTATTACTACATGATTACTGTAACTATGTTTTTCAATTAATTATTATTAACAATTTTACTAAACCAGATTTCTCTCTGCAGATCAAATTTTTTTTTAAAGAAATGTTCAATGTCATCCACATAAGACAGACAAATATCTAAATTCAGTCCCAACTAAATTCAAGTTGGGACTGACAACAATATTTGTGTCATTCTTACTGTGAAAAAATAACCTTCACCTTGTTTGTACAGTGTTTGTTATGGCATGTTAGACCTTTCTACTGACATTCAAACTGCAAATATTTTGATATGTCTATCTAAATCCAACTTATGATATGAAAGGCTCTTAAACAAAACATGCAACTAGAACAAGTACCTGAGAATAGACTTGTCACTGCCAAGAATGACCACTGTGGCCTCGGTTGCTTGCAGAGACATCAGCTTGGACAAAGCCTCAGATGTTTTGCTCTGGATGGAAGAAAGTGGCACACAAAACAATTTACAAGTGACCGATGAATTCAGTTGAGGCCTTGCATGTCACCGTCTAGAAAATGAACATTAAATGTCACATATATCAGTAATAATAACGAGCTAAACCTTGGCTATCTGCTCTAGCCAGCGTCCCAGGGAAATGAAGACAAAGAGCATCGGTGGTGTGTCGAAGAAGGTGATGGGATTGACTTTTGCCTTCTCCACCATGGCCACTACTAGGACGACCAGTGAGTAGGTGAAGGCTATCGTGGTGGCCAGGACTATTAGTACGTCCATGTTGGCAGATTTGTGTTTGACTGCTTTGTAGGCTTGAATGTAGAAGTAGCGACCTCCAATAAACTAAAAAGGGATCAAAGAGAAAAAATCATTAAGCCACAAACATTTGATTCACATTCCCTCTCATCTAAAACCTCATTTTGTGGATATCCAGTTAGTTTACCTGTACAGGCACACAGAAGAGGAAGGAGAGGAGGTTCATGATGGAGAGGCCTGGGAGCAGCTGCCTCTCCAGGAACATGGTGGAGTGGTATTGGTTGCGGTCCTCCACTGTTGCGTTGTGTTGATGTGAAACATTCATCTGGTGGTCCATGATAATCATGTAGGTCATCATGCCCATCACAGGCACACAGAAAATCAAACTCACCAGGAAAGATTTCTTCCACCTTGGAGAGTGGAGACAGCTGAATGTTAGAAATGTTTACACGGACTCACAAATGCTGCATATATATCCGTCTATATATATATATCCGTCTATAATGCCAACAAATTCACATATAATCTAATATGCTTGTATTTTAAGTATTATTTAAGCAGTTGATAAAAAATTAAATCTTTAAACTTCTTGACCTTCATTACCATCCTAGTCCCACATTTAGACATTTCTTAGTATTTCTTAGTTCTTTAAATAGAGATGAAACTGTCGTTATCGTTAAAACAAGGCTTTGTCTATATTTTCTCTAGTACTTATATTCAAAGATATAGAGAGTTGTAGAGAAACTGGGTGTTGTAATAACAGAATCTATTAAGTAATGCTAACCGGGGGTGCCCAAAAACAGAACTGTTTTCTGAGAAAAAGCAAGATGAATTGTTGAGTCATTGTTAAGTTGTCCGGCAGCACATTTGCCATGTGGACAAACAGAGAGTTTGAGGGAGATCAAAATTAATAAATAAAGCCTAAAGGGCTCTTGCATGATCTTGGTACACAAAAACAAAATGCTACATACTGTCTAATCTCTTTGCTGTGGTCCAGGTGACTGGCTGTGCGGTCTCTTCGTACCAAAGATGCTTCAAATCCCAGATTCTACAAGTCAGATGACAAATCAGCTCATACCCTTGTAATTAAACACTTGATATCCAAAAATATTAAAACATTTCAGAGAATCTCTGGTTTGCTTGAATATCAGCTTGTGTAGCTAAAAATAAGTCAACAAATGAATAAATAACAGACAGAGAGGAATAATACCTCGATCAGCTTGATGATGTCTCGCGGCCCTATAATTTCTGAGTCGTACTTAATGTGCGCTTTATTGGTTGCCAAGGCTACAGAGGCATATATAATCCCCTTTTCTCTCATGAGGCTGGATTCGATTTTGTGAACACAAGAGGCACACGTCATTCCCCTGACCTGAAAGAAGGTGAAGAGGCGCAGTTGAGAGAAGAAAGGTACAAAAATATATTAAAGAGGGTATGAAGTGAGGAACAGACACGATTCATTTCAACTACTGAAAAGGAGGTTGCATGTATCCTCTTCGCTCTCAACACTCTCAACTAGTGATGGAAATGTATATTTATGGATTTCACATTGTGGAAAAAAGCCTCAGCTTAATGCCTTCTTAACACAACATTAAAACACTGTCAACCTTACTCACCACTAGTTCTAGGTTTCCATCTGAACCTTCATAGTTCTCCATAACAGAGGCGGTGAAGCCCAGCTCTTTCACACACTCGGCTATCTTCACAGGATCAATGAGTTCAGGGTTATAACGCACTTCTGCTTTACTGGCCATCAGTGCTACCAGAACCGAGTTAATACCTGCACAACATTCAACATTTTCTCTTAAGTACCTGGTCAAAGCAGTGAGACAGATCCTCATTGAAAAAAAAAACTTTAATATCTCTGTGTTTTTACAGACCAGTTTCATTCTTGAGATTTCGCTCAATGTTTGCCACGCAGGAAGCACAGGTCATCCCTCCGATCTGGATGTAGCATTTGGAGTGTGTGTCTCCGTTACAACCTTGGGGGGTTTCTTTGTGCAGATCACTGTCCAGATCCTTATCTTTCACAGGTGCCAGACTTGTAGACTTTGAGAGGCTGGGACCAGGTGCAGGCAGCAGAGAATTGGTCTCTGGGGACAACAAATTACAGTTTTTGAAAGCGAAGCTAAATTTGCAGTTAGCTTACTGGCTGAGGATCATCAAGAGGCAACAAAGTTGAGCTTTAGATTACGTGTAAGCCATTCTCTCGTCAAAAACATTGGAATAAAACTGCTTTAGTGATTTTGCTATGTGAGAAATTGGCTGACTCAATAACCAAATCATCTATCCTCTCACCTGGTAGGAAGGCATCAAAACCCATGTCCTCTACGGCCTCCCTCAGCTCCTCTGGTGTGGTCAGGAGGGGATCATACTCAAATACCCCCTGGTGATTGGCCAGAGAGACCTTAGCTGACATTACCCCCTTTCTTTGGGAGATCATGCCTTCAATGGACTGGACACAGGAGTTGCACGTCATGCCCTCGATGTGAATGTCAACTACAGATGCCAGAGGCTGGGTAAAACAAGGCTGTGAGGCAGCAGGTTTGGCCTGGGGGGCTCCTGCAGGCCGAGGAGGTGATAAGGCAGCTGTGGGCGATGTGGATACAGGACTGAGAGGGCCAGAGGAGTCCCAGGGTTGAGTCTTGAAGTTTCCTGGAGGCAGTGCCTCAATTGCCTGCTGCAGCTGAGACACAGTAAGCTTTAGGGGATCGTAGCAGATGGAGGCCTTCTCCTTCTCCAGAGAGACCTCCACATCGGAGACACCAGGCAGCTTGGAGATACTGTCTTGAATGTTGACCACACATGAACGGCAGTGCATGCCTTTCACCCTGAGCATGATTAGTGTTGTGTCTATGAAGATTTCTGTTTCCTCTGAGGTCTCTGATGGCGAGGAAACGGTTGGTTTCTGATAGTCAGCTAAACGTTCAATTTCACTTGGGGACAGCTGCAGAGGGTGAGGCTTGGACTTGACAAACGCCTTGAAGCCAGCCACCGCGATCTGGTCAATGATGGTTTGGACATTAATGAGGTACGGCAGGTACACAATTGTAGCTTCCTGAGACTCTAAAACAACTGTGGAGAATAAAGACAAATCCAAGTTAAAATAACAAACACAAAGCATAAAAGCACTTCAAAAGAAAACAAATGTTTTACCAGAAGAGAAAGTGACTGTGCATGTTACACTCAATGAGCCACACAAAATATAACTTAAAATCTTGTTAGTTACACTTAAAATTACTTTGATATCTGCATATATACAGCATATAGCTGGCAGCATGTACAACCAGTTCATACTGGTTCGTCATGATAATTCTGAACCCTGCAAACATAATCCCATCTGTCTACCTGTCAGTCCTAACAACAATACCAGTGAAAGGATTTCATGAGTCATGGTCAAATCTCTCTGAGCAAATCTATCAGTGGTATATACAGGGAACATACAGAGAGCCTGACATATGCAATGACATGACACTTGTTATCTCCAGGATGTACTGCAACTGTGTTACAACACCACCTCTAGCTCAGACATGGAGGTAATTTATGACTACAACTCTGTGAACAGGTCAAGTACGTCACCTTTGATCTTTTCAATCCCTTTCAGTTTTCCTATCTTCCCTTCAATAGTGGTGGTGCAGGAGTGACAGGTCATTCCTTCAATGCGCAACTTCAGGAGTGACACCCCACCTCCTGCGGTGTGAGACGGGGACAAGCTTGGCCCTTTTTGTGTGGGGCTGCTAGGGGTGGGGATCTCCCGAGGCATTATGCTGTCCACCACCTCGCTCAGCTGCTGTGAAGAAGTTAGGGAAGGAACGAAGTTGACAGTGAGACCCATCTCGGCCGGGCTCTCTCTGACATCCAACACTCCCTGAATCTGAGATAACTTCTCCAAAGCCTCCTGTTGGGCTGCAGGTGTCAGAGCTGAGGTGGGGATCAGCTGGGTATCTGTAGAGACGGGTGTGGCTGTACTGGACTCTGACAGACTGGATTCGAAGCCCATGTCCTCGATGGCCTCTGACAGAGACTCTGGGCTCTGCAGGCTATGGTCAAACATGACAGTGGCATTCTTCTGCTCTAAAGATACCTACAAAATAAAAGTCAACTTATGGGTTTATCAAGAGTAAATATAGCAGAGAACATAGTCATAAAATGTGACCAAAATCAAGCTTAGCTAAATCAGACTAGAGCCTTTTATTCTTCCAATAATCTACTTTCATTCTACCAATAATCAGGCTAACAACTATAAAAATAAAAGGTGCCACTGGTGGCTTCTCTTTTTCAAATTATAAACAGCGCTTGTAGAAATTTCTGATAAGACTGTAGAGTGTAGGTAGTGTAGGTCTGTTTACATTGGGTGAGGTGCTTGATGTTTATTTAATTAACTTACTGTGGAGTAAATGTTATTGATTTAATTTAGAAACTGTCTAAAGACAATGTCTGCCTTTTGTGACCAAACCCACTTCTTTCCTATAATGTAAATCTGTCTTGTCTCAACGCTGCAATTTTACAACATAAAAAAGGCCTTGGTAAGCTATCAACATGTTCTGTCAGCATGTTGACCCTTAACTCTTCCTCCTCAGCAAGAAGGAAACATGTGACACACAGAAGGGATCACTTGACTGAGCCAGTGTGGGGGTTTAGTAGTAAATGAGTGTGCCTGCCTGCTGGATTATACTTTTTTTCTAAAAATGAGAGATGGGGAAGGGCAAGGAATGAGGTGTTGTACCAAGAAAAATCTGTCCCCTTTACCAAGATCATGTCTATTCATATTAACTTAAAATGACCAAGGAACTAAATTCTCTTAAGACACCAAATGACATTTCCTGTGGGCACAGACTGCATATTGACCTGCTATCACAGTCCTGCAAAGGGCAAAGCTCTATCTGGAACACAGTATTAGGTTATCTTCTCATTTACCCTCAGCCTGAGGGGTAAACACACAACAAAACAGCAGACCGCAACTATTGCCATTTGTCTATCTCTCATGGCTGCACTGATGTTACTTGGTTGTAAATAAGACCAGCTAGACGTAAGGGACTAAGCCTGTGGGATTAATCATACTGCATTACCCTAAAATGGGCATGAGCCTTGGGATAATATAATAATGGAAACTTATGTGCCTTTTTGGATTGCACAACATCTATTATAATAATTTCAGATCCTGTTTTTGAACCATGTAAGGAATTTAGTCAGCAAATGGTAAGAGCTGCAACCCAGTGAGGAGAAAAATAGCTAAATGGCACAAAATGTAAAAAAGTGTTGTTGTATCTTTGCAATTACCTTTATATGTATCACTCCAGGGAGAGACCCAATGCGCTGCTCTATGGACTGGACGCAGGAGCCACAAGTCATGCCCTCCACTCCAATAGAGACTGAACACAGATTGACTTTCTGTGTCATGATTGTTTAGTCTAAATGGGCTCGGGAAGGACAAAATTTACTGTCAAAATTGGCTATAAAACAAGAACATAGAGAGATAACATCACAAGTGCAGGGCAAAGAGATTGGTAGGGTTTTCTATCAGTATCTAAATAAAAAAAACAAAGAGACTACTAAAAATACATTGTGATAGTCATTTTAAGATCTTAGGAAAAAAGAAACACATTCAATCACAATCACAATCAAGCTCTATCTACATTTGTAATATAGTTATATAGTACTATGTATTAATACCAATCACATTTTCATTTGAACTAAAATAAAGAGTGAATCACACAATACAGAGAACTGTGAGACTTGAGAAGTGTTTCATTAAAATAGATAAACTGATTGTACCTACAACTATCAGCCTTGAAGTCAAATTAGACAGATTTTATGGTCTTTAAGTATTTTTTTCAGTATTTTCTAACAGTGTCACTTGAAACCACAAAACAAAAGCTTCTTTGTACAAGAAATATGAAAATGTAAAAAATGTAAAAGTATATATTAATTAATAAAATGATATTTATAATTATATAAAATGACTAATATTTCCCTGTTTACGTGCGTGGGTGAGTGTGTGGTGATTTGGGTGAGCAAACCACGGTGGCTGGACAACACTACATTAAAGCCTGATGTCACTTTCATCATGTCACTGACAGAGCAGACAATTTCAGGAAGAACAAAATGCAGATCACATTACTGTCCTGCACGAACTGTGGACCGGAGGCAACTCAGCTGCCACTTTGCTCAATCGTTATCTGAAATATGACAACGATCAGCTTCTTTTGAGTGCAAAGACACTTGCAACACTGATACAAGGTCATCTTGCTCCTCAAACTTGGTCACATGGACTACAGCACTTCTACGTTGTCAGTCACCTCATTAAAAAATGATGAGTCTAAAAGTCAAACACCTTCCAGATTTGAGGCAAAATGACATGTGAGACACCTGATGAATGTCATTATAGTAGTGACAACATGGACTACAGCGGTCGCTATGGATGAATGTAAAAAAAACTCTACAAAAGTCTCTCTGAGAATCTAAATTAAATACTGATCACAGAAAAGACTCATTCAATTCCAATAAATATAAATTAAACCTGTTTTTGATGCTCTTTCACATTAAGACAATTAGCCATCGCACATAAGTAGTACAGTATACGTAGTAAAGAGTACATAAATAGTAAATATGAAAGCAAAACACTAATAGCTTTACATTTCATTCAGCTAAGGTTAATCCGGCTAACTATAAGCTATCTTGACTAAGACAATTCATAATTAGTTAAAGTTAGCCATCTTTTGCTTGTTTCAAAGCCCGCAGAAGAACGTAGAATATATATTAAGCAAACTAAGTTATCTACAAGCGCATTAATGTTGCCATAAAGTCCTCTCCACAAAGCGTCAAAAGCACAGCTAGCATGAGCAGAAACTCACCTGATTCAAAGGGAAGTTAGCTGCTAACTGTTAACCTGAGCTAGCCGGCTAACTAGCGTCTCCTCATCGCCCGGGGTTACGATGCGCCCAGTGGACACGTCGTAGCATCGTGCTGCCGGCGAGCAAAGACGAAGAGGGTGGCCGTAGCTTTTAGTTTTCCTCCCCTGTGTTGACCAAACTCAGGTCCGTCAGCCTGTTTCTGTTTCTTCTTCTCCTTCTCATGCCGACGTGACCGACGACACCACGCTGTTACGTAAGAGCCAGGGGGCGGGGCTAAGCGAGTGGACTCCATAGCAACGCTCATGGGTGACTGTTTCCCCGAGTTTAACCTGTCAGGCTGTGTTTACTCTCAGGCAGTCTTCAGATGTGTTGAGCAAAATGTGTTGAGATTTTTAAAGCAGTCATGTTTTTCGGTTTGGGATGGTTTGCCTGAGATGCAGAGGCATGTACAGATTTTTTTGCCCATTGACTGTCTGGGGTGGCCAAAGTTGAGTACTGACTTATGCAGGGGTGGCATGAAGGATGTGTGAGCTCACACACACACTCACACACACACACGTCGTAATAGGTTTGATTTTTCATATTTGGGTGCATTGCACATCTCCCTCAATTGCTGACATTACAGTCTAATATAAAATAATAGTATGAAGCGCCACCAAAATTAAAATACATAAGCCAAAAAACTGTATTGATAAATTTGGCCCCTAAAAAACTCCTAAAATGCAAATCTCTATAAGAAAATGTGCTCCAGTGAAATGACACAGAAGCTCAAGATGTGCCCCCTGAATCCCCTGAACACACCCTTGCTGACATGTGAAGTGTGAGCCTAAAGGACAAAACTCAGATTGATTTCTTCAGCAGCCTTATCTCCTTGACTCCTTTGTCCTCCGTTTTGTTTCTCCCATTATACACCAGGCGTGTGACATAAACAGTCTCTGAGGGGCCCCATCACCTCCATATTTTTTTCTTTTGTGATTTTTTAGGGCCGTATTTGTTGTGAGACATTAATCGAAGATTACATGTTCAGTTGTGTTACTTTATTGTCCATAAAGGCTTTGTTGCAATCAGAACTTATAATATATATGTTATAATAATAATATAATATAATATAATATAATATAATATAATATAATATAATATAATATAATATAATATAATATAATATAATATAAATTATATACCCCCTCCTTGAACCATGCCACCTTACTGTGGTGGAGGGGTTTGTGTGCCCTGAATGATCCTAGGAGCTATGTTGTCTGGGGCATTACGCCCCTGGTAGGGTCTCCCATGGCAAACAGGTTCCTAGGTGACGGGCCAGACTAAGAGCGGTTCATGAAGCCCATCATGAAAAGAAGAATATCAAGGACCGTTACGTCGCCACCTACCGGATTGGCGTTGCAGGGGTCCCACCCTGGAGCCAGGCCTGGGGTTGGGGCTCGCAGGCGAGCGCCTGGTGGCCGGGTCCCGTGGGCAAGCGGGACCCGGCCGGGCTCAGCCCGAAATGGCGACGTGGGCCCGCCTTCCAGTAGGCTCACCACCCGCAGGAAGGTCCATGAGGGGCCGGTGCAATGTGGTTTGGGTAGCAGTCGTGGCAGGGGGCCTCGACGACCCAATCCCTGGAACAAAACTCTGGCCAATAGGGACATGGAATGTCACCTCAGCTGGGGGGGAAGGAGCCTGAGCTTGTGCGAGGAGGTTGAGAGGTACCGGGCTAGAGATAGTCGGGCTCACCTCCACGCATAGCTTGGGCTCTGGAACCCAGCTCCTTGAGAGGGGCTGGACCCTCCACTACTCTGGAGTTGCCCAGGGTGAGCGGCGGCGAGCTGGTGTGGGCTTGCTTATAGCTCCCCAGCTCAGCCGCCACGTGTTGGAGTTCACCCCGGGTGAACGAGAGGGTCGCTTCCCTGCGCCTTCGGGTTGGGGATAGGTCTCTTGCTGTTGTTTGTGCCTACGGGCCGAACAGCAGTACAGAGTACCCGGCCTTCTTGGAGTCCCTGGGAGGGGTACTTGATAGTGCTCCGACTGGGGACTCCATTGTTCTACTGGGGGACTTCAACGCTCACGTGGGTAGCGACAGTGATACCTGGAGGGGCGTGATTGGGAGGAACGGCCTCTCCGATCGATCTGAACCAGGCGAGTGGTGTTCTGTTATTGGACTTCTGTGCTAGTCACAGTTTGTCCATAACGAACACCATGTTCAAGCATAAGGGTGTCCATCAGTGCACGTGGCACCAGGACACCCTAGGCCGGAGGTCGATGATCGACTTTGTTGTGGTTTCATCTGATCTCCGGCCGTATGTCTTGGACACTCGGGTAAAGAGAGGGGCTGAGCTGTCAACCGATCACCACCTGGTGGTGAGTTGGCTCCGCTGGCAGAGGAGGAAGTTGGATAGAGACCTGGCAGACCCAAACGTATTGTGAGGGTCTGTTGGGAACGTCTGGCCGAGCCCTCTGTCAGGGAGGTCTTCAACTCCCACCTCCGGAAGAGCTTCTCACAGATTCCGAGGGAGGCTGGGGACATTGAGTCCGAGTGGACCATGTTCTCTGCCTCCATTGTCGACGCTGGCAGTTTCGAAGTTGTGGACGCAAGGTCTCTGGTGCCTGTCGTGGTGGCAATCCCCGAACCCGGTGGTGGACACCGGAAGTAAGGGATGCCTGTCAGGCTGAAGAAGGAGTCCTATCGGACCATGTTGGCCTGTGGGACTCCTGACGCAGTTGACAGGTACCGGCAGGCCAAGCAAGCCGCAGCCCGGACGGTCCTGGAGGCAAAAACTCGGGTCTGGGAGGAGTTCGGTGAGGCCATGGAGGAGGACTATCGGTCGGCCTCGAAGAGATTCTGGCAAACCGTCCGGCGCCTCAGAAGGGGGAAGCAGTACTCTGCCAACACTGTTTACAGTGCGGGTGGGGAGCTGTTGACCTCGACTGGGGACATTGTCGGACGGTGGAAGAAATACTTCGAGGATCTCCTCAATCCCACCGACTTGCCTTCCAGTGAGGAAGCAGAGGCTGGGGACTCTGAGGTGGACTCGTCCATCACCCAAGCCGAAGTCACTGAGGTAGTTAAAGTCGCAAGCTCCTCGGTGGCAAGGCGCCGGGGGTGGATGAGATCCGCCCTGAGTACCTCAAGTCTCTGGATGTTGTGGGGCTGTCTTGGCTGACACGCCTCTGCAACATTGCATGGAGGTTGGGGACAGTGCCTCTGGAGTGGCAAACTGGGGTGGTGGTCCCTCTTTTTAAAAAGGGGGACCGGAGAGTGTGTTCCAACTACAGAGGGATCACACTTCTCAGCCTCCCCGGGAAGGTCTACGCCAGGGTACTGGAGAGGAGAATTCGGCCTATAGTCGACCCTCGGATTCAGGAGGAACAATGCGGTTTTCGTCCCGGTCGTGGAAGCAGCTGGACCAGCTCTATACCCTCCACAGGGTGCTTGGAGGGTTTATGGGAGTTTGCCCAACCAGTCCACATGTGCTTTGTGGATCTGGAGAAGGCATTCGACCGTGTCCCTCGTGGTATTCTGTGGGGAGTGCTCCAGTGAGTATGGGGTCCGGGGGCCTTTGCTAAGGGCTGTTCGGTCTCTGTACGACCGGAGCAGGAGCTTGGTTCGCATTGCCGGCAGTAAGTCAGACCTGTTCCCAGTACATGTTGGACTCCGGCAGGGCTGCCCTTTGTCACCGGTCCTGTTCATAATCTTTATGGACAGGATTTCTAGGCGTAGCCAGGGGCCGGAGGGAGTCCGGTTTGGGAACCACAGGATTTCATCTCTGCTTTTTGCGGATGATGTTGTCCTGTTGGCTTCATCAAGCCAGGACCTTCAGCATGTGCTGGGAGCGGTTTGCAGCCGAGTGTGAAGCGGCTGGGATGAGAATCAGCACCTCCAAATCCGAGGCCATGGTTCTCGACCGGAAAAGGGTGGCGTGCCCTCTCCAGGTGGAGTGGAGAGGTCCTGCCTCAAGTGGAGGAGTTCAAGTATCTCGGGGTCTTGTTCACGAGTGAGGGAAAGATGGAGCGTGAGATTGACAGGCGGATTGGTGCAGCGTCCGCAGTTATGCGGTCGGTGTACCGGACCGTCGTGGTGAAGAAGGAGCTGAGTCGAAAGGCGAAGCTCTCGATTTACATCGGTCAATCTACGTTCCCACCCTCATCTATGGTCATGAACTTTGGGTAATGACCGAAAGGACAAGATTGCGGATACAAGCGGCCGAAAGAAATGAGTTTCCTCCGCAGGGTGGCTGGGCGCTCCCTTAGAGATAGGGTGAGAAGCTCGGTCACTCGGGAGGAGCTCGGAGTGAAGAGCCGCTGCTCCTTCAGCTGCATCGAGAGAGAGTCAGCTGAGGTGGCTTGGGCATCTATTTGGATGCCCCTGGACGCCTCCCTAGGGAGGTGTTCCAGGCATGTCCCACCGGGAGGAAGCCTCGGGGAAGACCCAGGACACGCTGGAGAGACTATGTCTCTCGGCTGGCCTGGGAACGCCTGGGATCCCCCGGAAGAGCTGGAGGAAGTGTCTGGGGTGAGGGAAGTCTGGGCATCTCTGCTCAGACTGCTGCCTCCGCGACCCGGTCCCGGACCAAGCGGATGAAAATGGATGGATGGATGGATGGATAAATTATATACAGCAAAGATTTTACAAAATCTTTCCTCCCCTCTGAATAATCCACCCTATACACCTAAATAAAAATGATAGTAGCCTGACCGCATATTCAGATATAACATGTTGATACCTTTATCTTTAACTAATTGATTAATTTTGTGATAGCACTGAAGAAGCTGAGCTTACCTTGTTGCACAAGCAGGTCTGTAAGATGTGAAGCATCACCAGTTTGACATACTTTGAGGCACTTCACACTGTGTTCCAACAGTGAATAATAACACTGTCTATCCTCATGAGGGCACTTTAAACACAGAACAAACTTGTGCCAGGTCACCGTGACCATCAAGTTTTCGCTGACCCTACATGTGACTTAACAAATCTGCCCTGGTAATAAAATAAAACATTATTTCAGTTGCATATAATAACTCTCATATAACTGGCATCCAGCCACCCAGCTAACATGTTTGCATATAAATTAATGCATGAAGAACCTGTAAATTCACATTCCGTAATACTACTACTACTACTAATAATAATAATAATAATAATAATAATAATCTATTATGTGTGAACTACTTGCATAAAATAGGCCAACAATTGGAATTCATTCTGCATTAAGTTATGCATTAAATCATCATCAGTCATCCTTATATACGCAATATACTATTATATAATACTATAATAATATACTGATATGATTTACGTTTTTATTACAAAATGTTGCCTGAAACAGAACTTCCCTTTCTGTGGGTGCCTGCTGATCCAATTGTGAAGAAAATTAGAGGGATGACTTATTAACTGGCCAGAAGGATTCAACTTTATTTGTGGGGATGACATGTGAAAGAGATAAATTGCTGAGTGTTTGATATTTTATTACTGCATGTATCAGCTCCTACTGTTACTGAAGGAAGAGTAGTTGTTTCCAAGGTACTGAATCATGAGGACCAAAATAAACACTGTTGAATTAGATTACTGTAAAAAACATTATTATTTGAGGTACAGCTGCATGTAGAAGATGGAGATGCAGATGTGAAACTAGGATCACTTAGACTCTCTGTAGTGAAATGTCTTCAAACGTACTCATTCTTGCATTTCAGATTATGGCAGATTATGTCAAATAACAATAGCTTTTCTGTCACTATGCATCACTCATTTTTACACCCAAAACCATATGATACAATTCAAAACTGCTCACAAACCAATCTGTTTTACCCAATTTGTAGCAATCTTGACAGGATAAATGACTAATTGTGTGGAAAACATTTGCCACAGAAGAAGGTGAGAGGCCACACACACACACAAATATGCAAAAGGGAAAACATACAAAAATAATATCAGGCCTGCCGAGTCAGTAAAAGTACACAAGTACATGCAGTAATCATAAAGTTGTCTTTACCGCTGATTGACAGTGACTGCACCCTGGAAATCTGCTGTAAAAATCAGCTAAATCCTGATCATAGAGGCGAGACCAACAAGAAGACTAGCCATGTTATATAGTGCTTATGAATGCAGTGACAATAACTGCATACACATACAGTATATACAGTGTCTTACAAGAACCCAATGAGCCTGTATGGAGTTTAATGATGTCACCCATGCAATGACTTACTCTTAAGCAATGATTTACTTCTCCAGCCTTCCCCTCAGTCAGTGTGCTGGACCCACTGGACATAAAGACACCCTCCAACAAAACAATAGGCAGGCATTAAACAACACCCTGTTTGTGCTGGCTTTAGTAAGCAGCAGAAAAAAGGTGGAAACATGAGGTTACACCTAATAACAACCCTGCCTGTCAGCACAGGAGCTGCATATGAACGAGTCAATGGGGCTGCCTGACGTCAAGAACAGCGCTCCAGAGATTATCTGGGTGAAGGTTTGATGCAACATGTCCAATTTCATGTCATTTTAAATAAGTGTAAAACACTGCAACAATAACATCTGTTGTTATTTTGCACTTTGGCACTAATATTAAAGTTGTGTTCAACTGTTGTGTTTATTTGTCAGGAACAGCAGTAATGAGAAAGAAATAAAAAAGAAACCCTAATAAACATAGTTTATATCTCACTAATAACACCATTGCCAACAATTGAACAACAAATGAACATTCATTGTGATGGTCTAATGAATCTCTCTTATACCATGGTGGCATTTGGATAATGCGCAATGCTTTCATAAAAATACATCTTAATGGAAACACCAACATTAACATTTTGTTTTGTGTTGAAACTCCTTTGACACAGGGCCACGTCAAATCAATCCAAAATCAGCACTGTCAAAAAACTGATTTTTCTTAAAGACTATAAAAAAAAAAGTAAATTTGACCCACAACATAACAAGAGGGTTAACAGAAATTAGTTACAGAACATTAGTCTGTAAAATATAATATAAACATTAAAGCCTGAAGGTGTCTGTGCGATTTACAGCATTTAAAACAAATAATCAAAAGCGTTACACATGACTGTATCTAATCTGCAGGTGCTCGATGTCGCAGGGAAGCTATATGGTGTCCCTCTGTGATTACTGATGGCCATTTTAACTCTCTCTGTCGCACACGCACGCACACTTTGACACACTGACCTACTTTCTCAGCACGCGTGCACACATACTGCGTGCTCACGACAACAAACACACAGGCACAAACATGTAATCTCTCTCACACACACACACACACACATACACACCGGTGCAAACAAACGAGTCGAAGTGCAGGTGGGCTGCGTTTAAATGCAGACGGGGATGCGCAGATGCCCGGCAGATCCATGTTTCCCTCCGCTCACGTGGACCGGCTGCTCGTCAAGCTGTCGCGCGAAGCTGAGAGGAGAGCTTATTATGGGAGCTGCTGCTGTCCTACATCAGCGCCGGCCAGCGTTTCTCCCGTCACCTGCAGCCATGGCTCCGAGGGAGCGCCGCTTTTAAGCCCTTCAAGTGAGTAACCTTTCCTTTGGAGTTTGCTCTTCGTCTTTTAAAAGTGATTTGCCTTGCGGAATGAGAAGCGTCCGGATTTCTGTTCACCCGGCGCCACAGGTGGTGCTCCTCCGTTCACTTCAGGTCAGCCTTCAGCTCTCCTTGGTATAAACACTAATTAATAAGGGATGGTTATATTGTGAGAGGGGTGAAGACTTTAATTGGTGTAGTTGCAGTTAATCACACTGTTGTTTGAAAGTGAGTCACCAGGGTGTCAAGCTTCAAGAAGTGTTGTAAATGATTATTTATAGGCTGGAGCAAACAAACTTGTAAACAGACTACAGGAAGCTGCAGCTGAGGCCCCAGAACAGGTTTGGTTGGTGAGAAGTGAAGGTCCAGCATGTGAAACTCTATCCAGAAGGTAAGCAGGCTTGACTCTTAAATAAGCACATAATATCAGAAATAAGAGTTCTCAGTTGTGCAACTTATAACTGAGTGGGTGACATGTAGGAGATGAGGTGAAGGTTTGGGATTGGTGGTTCATGCAGATGTATGTAACACCAGTGTGTACTGGTGACTGAGTGAAGGATTGCCTCCGCCAGACGAGGATAAAAATGTCTCTGCAAAGGCTTCATTGTTCACAGGTGGTTTTTTCTAGTTTGTTTGAGGTGTGTCTGCCTTTATTTACTATCCACTTTAATTCAGTGTGCTGTATTTTACTCACAGTTGCTCCAGTTCTATCGAATGTTGAGATCATCAGTTGGTCTTGTTTCCTTAAAAAAACATAAAATGTTTTGTTGGTGTTAATTTTTTTTTTTAAAGAGAGCTCTTTGTAAGTTTTTGACAGTCATGTTTTATCTTGAGTGTTACGATACATGACTTCAACAGATCCAGCGAGTTTGTCACTGTCACACTGTGAGGACATCAGCGTTGGGCTGATGTCCTCACAGTGTGTTTACAGTGACAAACTCGCTGGATCTGTTGAAGTCATTATTTTGGAACCATCTGTTTTTTTAATTCAGTAAACAACACAAAAAAATGAGCAGCTTTCAATGCACTTTGCACTTTCACTGAAATCAGCGGCAGATTTATGAAGCATAAACTGGCTGTTAAAAGGAGTTGCTACTGTAATAGATAATGAGTATTTATTAACAATTATTTATTTATTAGAGTTGATACCAGAGTGTTAAATTGTTATTATTATTAGCTGCTGTAAATTTGGAGCATGGGGTTAAATGCAAAGGCTGAGATGTTTATACTTAAAACCACTGTTGAGGCAGTATGTATAAGCAATATGCTTATTGAAAGGAGAATTTACCTGCTGAGTTCTAGTTATTAAACAACTACCATTTTTTATGTAGTCAGAGAGGAAGAAATAATGTTATTTTAGGTGAAATGAACAATCTTCCAAAATTGTGCCTGATTTCAGCCACAACCCGAGAGTGTAGCTACATTTTTCTGTGACTGTCAGGTTGTAGCACAGTATTAAAAGTAAGTTAAGAGTTTAAAAAAGAGCCCTGAAATGTTGATGTACTCTCTATGCAGAGATCACTTTACTGTTTGCACGTGAACTTTGAACAATTTCTAATCTCATGATCCCATATATAATATGCTGATTTGTTTCAGGATGAAACGAGGGCGGACGGGTCTCAAATCCAAGTGCCAGCCCTTCCCCTCCCAGGAGCAGGCTAAGAGACACAAGTGTGGGGTGTCCGGCTTCACCCTGACTCCGGCAGAGGACTGGGGTAACCTGCCCCACCACGTCGTCCTGCAGGTGTTCCAGCACCTGTCCCTCGTAGACCGAGCCAGGGCCTCGTCCGTGTGCCGTCGCTGGAATGACGTCTTTCACACCCCCGACCTTTGGAGGAGGTTCGAGTTTGAGCTCAATCAGCCGGCCACGTCTTACCTGCGCTCCACTCACCCTGACCTAATTCAGCAGATCATCAAGAAGCACGCACAGCACCTGCAGTACGTCAGCTTCAAGGTAAGAGCCTCCCCCTGCTGTCACACCATTTCTCGGCTCCTTTCATCGCCTACCCCCCCCACCACCACCACTCCTGCCTCATTTTCACAACGCAGCTGTCTTAAAAAACAATGTGTGCCCTCCTTAATCCAAACCATCTGCTGCACAAACTGATCATGACGCATCAGCTGTCTTGGCGTTAGTGGGCTTAACACATAGAGGCTGAGATTGTTCTTACACCTCCATCTCTCCATTCCTATTTTTGTGTGTGTGTGTGTTTTTTTGTACCTAAATGGTGAATCACTGCTGGTAAATCAGGTGGACAGCTGCACAGAATCTGCAGAGGCGGCCTGTGACATTCTCTCCCAGCTGGTGAACTGTACCATTAAGACCCTGGGGCTGATTTCCACGGCACGGCCCAGCTTCATGGACGTGTCTCAGGTAAGAGGCTGCCTGTGCTCCATGTGCACGTCTCACACAGCTATTTCTTATTCACATAAGAGCTGGATTAGTCACATATTGGATACCATTTGCCTGTTACGCTGAAGACTGCAATCATCTCCCTCACCCCTCATAACAAATTACTGCACTGTGATCTTACTTTAGTATAGAATATCTAAAATTTTTGCCCTTTTTGCCAAAACTCCATTTATTTACAAATACAAATATGAACAACTTTATTAATCCCGATGGAAATAGTTTTGCCAGAGTACAGGAAAAAAAAAAAAAAGTCTAAAAAGTAAAAATACGAATGCAAAGTGTCTAAAATAGCAGTAACAAAAAAGTAACAATTTATATATGTGTGTGTATATATATATATATACATATATATATAATCAAAAATTGTTTGCTCCTCATCAGGCCCACTTTGTGTCCGCGCTGACAGTGGTGTTTGTCAACTCCAAGTCCCTGTCCTCTATCAAGATTGATGACACGCCAGTGGACGACCCGTCTCTGAAGGTGCTGGTTGCCAACAACAGTGACACCCTGAAGTTGCTGAAGATGAGCAGCTGTCCTCATGTGTCCCCTGCAGGTTCACGCACTTTTTTTAAACAGGAGTTTACTTGATTTGCTTTCATTAGTTAGCTGAGGAGAGAGTGGGCTGGAAATGAGCAGAGAGAGAATATGAGAGCGATAAGCAACAAATATTATTACCTTGTGACTACTTTACGGCACACATAAGCCAAATAAGTTTCTAATAAGTCTAAGGGTGAAACTAGATAGACACTGCAGCGCAGGTATAATGTTTTCCATGTTCAACCTCTTGGTTTAGTGTCTTAGCATGCCAACATTTGCAAATAAACATTAAATACAAAGCATAGCCGAGACGGAAGGGAATGTCATTATATTGCTGATATTTGGTCATAAACCAAAGCACTTTATATTTATAAACTTTTAATTGATGATTCAGCCACAGGGAAATTGAGAGGTTGACTGAAGTAATTATATTTTTTTCCTAAAGAGAATTTCACTCATGGTAGTAGTAGAAGAAAAGTCAGAGGATCACCAAAATCAATAGGATTCAAGCTCAGAGGTTCATGAATGTCTGAGCATAATTAATGACAATCCAAGCAGATTTTTTTTTTTTAAGCTCCTGTTCTGACTTGTCTTTCTGTCCTCAGGTATCCTGTGTGTTGCAGACCAGTGCCACGGGCTCAGGGAGCTGGCGTTGAACTACCATCTCCTGAGTGATGAGCTCCTGCTCGCCCTCTCCTCTGAAAAACATGTCCACTTGGAGCACCTGCGCATTGACGTCGTGAGCGAAAACCCCGGCCAGACACACTTTCACACTATCAAAAGAAGCAGCTGGGAGGCTTTGGTCCGGCACTCACCTAGAGTCAACATCGTCATGTACTTCTTCCTCTACGAGGAGGAGTTTGAGCCCTTTTTCCGCGAGGAGACTCCCGTCACCCACCTGTACTTTGGCCGGGCCGTCAGCAAGGAGATGCTGGGCCGCATCGGACTGTTGAATTGTCCCCGGCTGGTGGAGCTTGTGGTGTGCGCCAACGGCCTCGAGCCCCTGGATGAGGAGCTGATCCGCATCGCTGAACGCTGCAAAAGCTTGACGGCCATCGGGCTGGGCGAGTGTGAAGTGACCTGTAGTGGCTTTGTGGAGTTTGTAAAGATGTGTGGGGGCAGGCTGACTCAGCTGTCAATCATGGAGGAGGTGTTGATCCCAGACAGCAGCTACAACATGGAGCAGATCCACAGCGAGGTGTCCAAGCACCTGGGCCGCATGTGGTTCCCGGATATGATGCCCACCTGGTAGGCTGGCAGGAAGCCAGAGTGGAGGGATGTTGATGAAGTACATGATGCAGTACATATGAACAGTTTAACAGAGTATGTCCAGAGATACAGAGATACATATTTTACTTAACCGATTGAAAGCTTCGGTAACCTGCAATGGAATTTGCTGTTTTTGGACAATAAGGATGTGAGAGTCCCTGTCTTCATTTCTCTCACTTGTATTTCTCTCTGCTGTGAATTTGATGTAAGATGTCATCACTGGCAGATTGATTTATGTCTGGCTACCCTGCGAGCACTCAGCTTTCTCTCTGTGCATAGATACTGTGGTGTTTCTAGAGGTAGGTACGTTCTCTCAGTCTGTGAAGGACAGTCTGAAGTTAGTCTCTCACTACAACCTGTCAACCATTGTGTAAAGGATGTGGATCTGCCATCTGCTGGCTGCTTCTGTGAAGAGCATCACACTTCGTAATTTTTCCTGGACAGAATCTCGCACACTTCAAATCGACTTTTTGAAGGAAAATTCAACCGTTGTGTGCGTTTATGCTATAACGTATCAGTGAATGTTGTTAGGTAAGCTCCAGGTGTTATTTTCAGATGAAATGTTCTTCTTTACCTTGTTGCTATATCCCTCTAAGTCTCAAATCGCCTCATCTACTCCTGCCTGAGTTAGCAAATTCCTGTATTTCCCTGAAGACAGACAGTGTGAGAGACCGTGCCTAGACTCGGCGTGGAGCTTTCGCAGCGATGCTAATACAGCCTAGAGAGAGCAGGACTTTCCAGTTTAGTCAGAGCCAATCCTTCTTGTAAAACATAATAGGTCCTTTCTATTCTTGTATAGTTATGTTTGTGTCAGTAGAGACTTTAACATTTCACTCCAGCTGTTAAATGTCAGTTAACTTAAAGTATGTTATTCAATTTAAAGAACCGAAATGGTAATGTAAGATACTGAACTCAGCTTTAGACATTTAAATCATCAATATGCAGGTCAATAGTTGTTTTAGTTTGTTTTTCATTGTTTTTTACTTCCAAAATGTATGTAATGTAACATAAATATGTTATTTTCCATTCAAATAGGCATTTAAAGCTTCTATGCTTATAATCTAAGTTGATGAGACTGTAGTTATTTTAACCTATTAAACTGTATTCTTGCTGCTCTGTAGATATCTGTGTGTGTGTGTTTGTGTGTGTGTGTGTGTGTGTGTGATGTTTGTCATTATCTCCTAAATTCATCCAGTAATTTTCAACTAAACAGTGTTGTGTAAGGGGGATTTTTATTTTTTTTTAATTCTGTTGTCAAAAGTTTTCATCAGCTCAATAAAAAAAAAAACATATTTATTTAAGCTATTTTGAAGCTTTTTTATTATTATTATTTCAGATGTATTTCATTACCGGTGATCATCACTCACTTCATCCATCTAAAACAGAGGAAGGTTTGCACACTGGATGTTTTTACTGTGGTTAAGATAGAGGACTCTTTGCCAAATATGTTGTAGTTAGGGTTTCAGTTTTTTACCATAATATTTTTTCCAGCACTTGGTACAAATTTGTTCTGTGCAAATTTAAACAAGATTAAACAGGCCCACTGTATGCAGTGCCACACTGTACCACATGATACATTAAATCAGATTTGCCTTGTATTTGCTAATTCTTCAGTGAAATGTAAATTACTTATCAAATATGTTTACAGTTTTAATGTGCAGCAGTGATACGCTTGCTCAGGTCTGCTTCATTTTGACCGCTGTTTATTTAACTTATGTTGTATTTATTCTCAATAAAAATGTGCTGAAATGTTGCACGTAATTGTGGCTGTAATTCCATCAAGCCTCATCTTGGCTGTTTTTAATATGTGTTCTTTCTGACTTTCTCCCGTTTGACCTTTCTGCAGCGCTTCATTTTGAACACTAGGGAGCAGCAATGATCTAAGTGGAGGCAGTGGGACCTTATATAAGCAGAGCTGCTACTGTAGAATGAAGTATGCCAATGATAACTCAGCCTTTTTTACAAGTGGATTCGGCTTGTGCACACTCCATTTCCATAAAAAAGCATCAGACTTTGTAGCTCAGCAGGCTTTTCTTCTGATTCCTCTGAATTTATATTTTTGCTCTACACACGCACACACGCACATAGACACTCTCAGGAAAAACACATTTTGATTGTTTGCGCATGTATTTCCATGGCACATTTTACAGACATACAAAAAAACACAAAAGTCATCACAGGCCCAGCCTATAAAAACATTCATTATCTTAATACAGGCACATTGAATGGAAAATCTGTAAAGCACATGTGTTTGTTTGCCTTGGTGACAGGATGCATTGTGACTGTTTAGGGTATCTAGGTGAGAGGAATATATTAAACCAGCTAAGTATTTTGTTCTGGAAAAGTGCCACGTTTTGGAGGGGTGGGTGGCATGACTAAATGGGTTACCACTGTGCTCTGAAAACCCATCAGAAAAGTAACAGGCTTATGTGTTCACTATGGCAGCTTGTTATGAGGAAAGTAAGGAGGAGAGGGCCCTACATGCTTTTTGTCAAGCAGTTTATTACAAAATTAACTCGTCACCCCAATCGATGATTTGTCACAAGTCAGAGTGGAAGAGCATTTCTCCCTGATTGCAGACCACCCCCCCACCCCACCCCGCAAAAGTGAAACATAACTCTATACTGGGGCACATCCACTCATAAGCCAGTTCAAAATATTAACTATTTTCTTAATAAATAATCATCTTTTTCCTTCAAGTGGTTAACGAGCCTGGTTCTTATGCATTTACAGGCATCTGATAGTTTGGAGTGATGACATTCAGTGTGAATTCATCCTCCATGATATCAGAGGAGCTGGGAGATTGGGGATAAATGTCCGCAGGGGTCTCCAGGGTGGGAGAGGGTGGGGTAGAGAGCTTGGAGTGTTTGACCTGCCCCCCGCCCCTAAAGCTCCTCCACTCCTTCATCCACTGTTCCCTCAAGGAGGGGTCCAGCCGGTCCAGATGCCTGGCTTGCAAGAGCGGGGAGGGGGCGATAGAGTTCCTCAGCACGTGAAACGTGTACCTGGGGGAGAGAGTGTGGTGGTAAGAAAGTAGGCCAGTGAAAAATATGCGGCCCTTTGATGTAAATCAGAGCATTCCCTCTAAATATCAGCACTTTTAGATGCATCAGCAACCAGGAGGAAGACCAAGCCGTGGTGCAGTCATTCCTGAACTTCACAATTAACATTATTTAATTACAAATCAGCCCAGACTGCCTATGCACCATAACAACCTCACAATTACACAGCAGTTAATGATCTGCCCAAGTCAATAATGATCCAAAATAAAACATAAATTATGTTAGTATGGGGCTCACTGGGTTTAAACAGTAATGGAGGGAGGACTGGAGCAGTGGTTTCACTTGTGTTCCCTCATCAGATTATCATTGGGCTTGATGTGGAGCAGAGGTGGAAGAAGTATTCAGATTCTACTCAGAAATAAAAATAGCAATACCACAGTGTAGAAATACTCTGTTACAAGTCATGCATTCAAAATGTACCACAGGTACCAAAAGCCAAAGTACTCACTATTCTCACAAACAAAGACTGAATTCTTTGTTGCTGCATTTACACGACAGTTACTTTTTTGTTACTGTTACTTTAGACACTTTGTATTCGTATTTTTACTTTTTAGACAATTTTTTTTATTTTTTACGCATATTTATTGGATACATTAATATGTTCATCCCTTACATGTTTCAAAGCTCCAGAGAATAATATCCTTTTCAAACATAAGTATCATTAAATAGAAATAAGAATGCAAATGAGCTTTAGACAGTTATAGACATTACATCAGCTCTAGAAAACTTTTTTTTGTTGTTATTATCTGACATTTCAAAAGGTAAAATAACGAATTGATTAAGAATAATAAAAGCATGATGTGATGGCTATTCCTTAATTCTTGCCTTTCCAGAAGTATAATACCCAATTTAAAACATCAATAAATTTTTTTTCTTGTTTTAGTTTCTGTAGATATCAATGTGAATATTATTGACATTTCCCCCCTTTTGTCTTTCTGAAAATTATTTAATTGTCAGTTTATCAGAAGACAACATTAGGGAGGAAATTAGGAAATTGGAAGCCACAAACTCAAAGATACAATGTGCAATAGAGTAAGGCATTTGTATCTGATGACAATAAAAAAATTCATGAATAAAACCCCTCCAGCAGAACTGCACTTACCAAAGTACACAAAAAAAGCTACTCAATAACAATGACATTGCACATTAAATTACTACCCCCTCCAGAGCGATAGACACAGGGAGGATGATGGTGATAGTACCTGGGCAGCAGAGCCACCACAGTGGTGATGATGCAGATCAGGTAGAACATGGGGTCGGCCATCTGGTTCTGGATGATCCAGTACGGGTTGGACGGAGGATTACAGGTGACACAGATGCCGCTGTAGGCCAACGTCACAGTGAAGAACAGCACCACACTGCCCAGCATGATCACCCAGTGAACTATTGTCTGAATGACAGATACATAAAGAGCCATTATATTTATTGCAAATAATCCTAAAAACCAAAAAAATTTTGTTTTTTTATTTAAACACACAGTGGATTCTTTGAGTTATTCTCAACATACATGTTGTGTTACCAGTTTCTAGATATATCAATTTTATCTATATCTATATCTATTAAATGCATATTGACTGAAAGTGTTCAATGATGAGAGTTTTAGCTTGCTGGATGTATACTGTGATTATATCCAGAAAAAGATATCCATCAGTTCAGCACTCACCCAGGCTTTGATCTCTATTGACAGATGCAGCAGGATGGTAAATAAAGAAACTGTGTTCAAAGGAGTTCCAAAGGTAAAAACATCAATGTCTGAATCCTGGTAAGCCTGAAGGAGAAAACATGTGTTTATGAGGCAGAAAGCAGAAAACCAGTAAAATAACTGGTAACTCAACTAAGAGAACGCAGCGAGAATGATGCAACTTTGCACAATGTGATTCAAATGTTTCTCTTACCAAGTATGGAATAAAGAAGCACACCAGACTCTGATAGAAGGCATCAAGTATGGAGATCCAGAAAGTTAAAACGTTGTATTCCTAAACAAACAAACTAGTTTAAATACATAAAATTACATGAACAAATCAGTATCCTGTGCTATTCAAGACCCTGTAAACGTTTAGTTGCACTGTCACCGACCCCTGCACCCTGTCCGGTCCTGTAGAGTTCAGGAACACCCAGCAGCATCTCAGCAGAAATGTCTTTGTCCATGATCCCGAACATGATGGGAGGTAGAGAGGTGAAGAAGAGGTTGAAGAAAATCATCAGCCAGTAGTCGATCATGGCAGTGCCGGAGAAGCCACAGAAGAACTGATACCAGAACAGCAGGTTCACGTAGGCCTGGGAGAAACATTAAACTGCAGATGATCAGATGAGAAATCCAGGCAATATCCTGTATATAACACATCTTAGACAGCAGAGCGCTCTAATGTAGGTACAAGACTCACCACATTCTTGTAGAAGAAGTAAATGATCATGTTGGCCAGTCGAGTGTAGCACCAGTGTCCATGAACCAGAAGAAGTTTCTTCAAGTGTTTGAAGCGAGATATGGCGAAATCACTCGCCATGACCGCCTGCAAACGACAGAGAGGTTTGGACAGTGAGAGTAGTAGAAATAAACAACAACACTTTCAAAGCTAAAGACCTGAGTTCAGACCTGCATGCCTTCCTGACCGGATATCCCGATGCCGATATCAGCTGCTTGGATCATGTTGACATCATTTGCACCGTCACCTGAAGCAACAGAGAGAATATTGGTTTAACAACATTAACAACTGAAAATGATTTCAAAAGTTATTCGGGACATTACTATGTTTAATGGAAAACTCTTTGGCTCCTAAACTGTAATGTCTTCATGAGATAACATCATACACAAGGGTGGAAGAAGGATACTGATACTTAACCAAATTAAAAGTACTAATACCACACTGTGAAAATACTCATCCTGCATATTACTTAAGTAAAAGTAAATACTATCAACAAAATGCATTTAAAGCATTAATGTATTGTGCAGTAAAGTTTTGTGGATTCAAGTTACTACTGCATTAATGTGTGCAGAGCCGGCTGGCCCATTAGGCAATATAGACAAGTGCTAAGGGCGCCGTGGCCTCCAGGGGGCGCCACAAAAGTGTCCGGAGCACAGGGAAGACAAAAAGAAGAGAAGAGGAGGAAAAACGGGAGAAAGAAAGAGGTAAAGTAAAGACACAGTAATGAAATGAAGCATCAGTTATCTCACAGTGTGCTGTGAAGTTGATAACTTCTTCTGAGCGATTAGCCTCAACATGCTAATCAGTAAATAAAAAAGCAAACAGTTTTATATTTCTGTAGCTGGGCGGCATGGAGGCTCTTTACTTTATGGATCATTTGTAAAGATTAAACCTACTCAGGAGGTGTATACATTGGACTAATCTACGCTTTTATTATTTGTTTTATTTACATCTGGCTAACGTTTTTCCTGATTTTAATAGTCAATCAAAATGCTTTTCCCTTTTCACTCCTTTATATATCAGATTTTTAACCCTAGTTGTTCACTGTTGTGTTACAGTTCATATTGTCTAAAGCATGTTAATTGTTTTAAACTTTACATCACAGTGTTAAAGTACACATCATTATTATTATTAATACTCCATAACTTAGCATTCCCACATGCTATATTAAACTGCAGTTTACTGCCTCTTTGCATCTGTTAATCAACACTTCACTGTAATGACAATAAAGTTGTATCTAATCTAATATGCATATCAGAAAAAATACATTGTATGTTGTACATGCATAATAAACAACATGTATCGTTAGGTTTTTCTTTTTTTTTCTAGGAATCATCATTTTTATGTAATAGCTGTAACACTCCTCTTCTCTCTTCAGCCTCTGCAAATGTTGGGCCATCAACAGATATCACAACTTCAGCAGCCTCAAGCTCCTTCTGCCCCTCCACCTCAGAAGAGCCCAGGGATGCGGCAGCCTCAATCTATCTATCTATTTTTATTTTGTGGAAAGGGTATTTATATTGTATTTCAGATTTTTTTGTATTTATTTGTAATTTGTTAAGCATGTATATTGGGTGACATGTTATCTTATAAATTAAAGACAATGGTAAAAACAATGCTATTTCGATTTCTTTTGTAAGCGTATGTAAATGGCCATGGATGGAGTGTGGGGCGCCATATAAAATCTCACCTAGGGCGCCACATTGGGTAGGGCCAGCACTGAATGTGTGTATGTTGAGCTCATTTTGACTAATTTATATACTGCTGGGTAGTTTAATCTACAGCAACGCATCATAGTTTATAAAATTATCAAATGTTTGATACATTGCAGTCCCGTGAGAACTATGTATCTCTTTACAATTTACCAATGACCATACATAATAAATAAAGATTTTACATTTACAAGTGTAACACCCAAAAATATACTTTTCAGGAGGTTCAATGACTCAAAACAACCAGTGCTTTTTCTTACTGTCACACGTCAAATTGTCTACTGTGAATAAAGCCTATTGTATCCAGGGATTACAACACCCGGCAGCACGCAATAATAAGCTATTTATACCAAATGAGAAAGAAAGTTCTGCAGAAACACAGAATAAAGTAATGCATTAAAAATAATAAAATCTCTAATATCTGATTAACAATTAGGTAATTAAGCTCAAACAAAGACTGAATTCTTTGTTGCTGCATTTACATGACAGCTTTCTTTTGATATGTTTTCCACAGAAGTCATATTAAAATGTACTTATGTACAGATAAATGCATTTGGAATTACGTGAACAGCTCAACAGAAGTTTCTTACCCACAGCGAGGGTCATGACCTTGAGTTTCTCCCTGATCACCTTCACCACTCTGCTCTTCTGCAGGGGCGTGACTCTACAGCACAGCACAGTTCGGCAGCTCTTCGCTAGCTCCACGAAGCGATCCTGCAGGTCTGCCGACAGGGCCATAGTCAGGGTGCATCCGTCGATCACAAGAGAGATGTCTTGGGTTGTGTCCACGTTACGAGGGTCTTCCCTGTACCTCCTCACCTCTTCCAGTGTGCAGTCCAAGATGGACATACACGTGAGCTGGAAAACAACATGGGCTTATTTGGCTGATCACATTATTGCCATTGTTTTTCAAGGGTTGAAACAATTAGCTGTAGAGAAATTCATTTTGATTATCAATTGATCATGTACATCATTTTTAAATCAACAATGTACAAACTGCTTGCTACTTGCAGCTTCTTAAGTATAAAGATTTTATGCTTTTCTTGGTCCTGTGTGATAATAAACTTATTAACTTTGAGTTTTAGATTAATTGTCAGACAAACTAAACTGTCTGAAGATCTCATTTTTCGGTTATAGGAAAAAAGGGATTGAAATTTAATCGACTGAAAAATTAATTGATTATTCAAATAATTGCCACATTGAATTACAAAATCTGATTGAGACTTGAATTGAACTAAAGAAATACAAAAAGAAAGAGGACACATATAGGTTGTAATTTGAATGTACCGTATCTTACAACCCACCCTTCTGAAAAAAGGACTATTCTTCTGTGCAGTACAGATTATGGCATATGCTGGTGAAAGACACACAAAATAACTCTGCTATTGAGTCATGTTGATGATGTTTGACTGTAAGCAATTACAAGGCGCTGGTCCCATTAGACTCATCATTGTTGTGTGTAAATAACTCCAGCGTCTTAGCCAAAAGGAAAACTGGCATGATGAAAAAAAATTGGGTCACATCCTGTTTTTATCATCTATCTAATGCTGGCTAAATTTCATTAGGTGTGGTAGGATGATGACTGTGGGAATACATCCCTCTGGTGGTCATCGAGTTACGGTGGTAAAAATAGTTCATTACCAATATGCCTTCAGTCTGGATCATGAGCGAGGGGTATTTCCTCGGAGGGTTGAATATTAGACTGGTAATTAGATATGAAAGCAGTAGATATTGTATAGAGGGTATCTCAGTCCATTCATCATCAAGGACTAGTCCCGTCTGAGAGGAGCGCGGCAGTCCCTTTGTTCCAGAAAGCTCCCCATGTATCCGTTAGAGCCGACAGGTAATTTTGGTCTATTTGAGGCTAAGGATGATTAGACATGGTCAGGTTGTTATGAAGAGCTCATTCCCGTGCTACCGGATCTTTAATGACCTCAGAGAAGCAGCCCCCCCAACACCTGACACCTTATCTTTCTCAGATGAAAATGTGAGGGTTTGACCTTTAGTTAAAATGTAAAAATGGTCAAAAGGCTTTGGCCATTTAAATTGGAAGAAGACAAGTTTATGGGTAAAACCTCCTGAACTTTCTGCTTGGTCCTGAATGACCATAAAAAAAAGTCAGTGACACCCTCTGAAACAAGCTGTATGTGATATATTAAATATAAATTACATCTTGCCTTAATCTGTTTAAAAAGGCCAATGTTCAACAGGTGTTTGTGGGGCTTGTTTCAGTTAGTTCAGTTTCTAATCCTCCAGGCTTTACTATGTTTACTTTCTGTTTCATTATGTGATATTTCTTTGTGGGAAAGTAATACTATGTTAATGACAGCCCCAATCAATACAAATGATGATAATTCTTCTTGTCAGCATTGCCCTCTCCCCCCTTTAATTGCTTTATCTCTTGCACAGGCTATTTGATTACTCGATGTTGGACCAATCACCTGTTGGTATCTCTTTATGCAGATGATATTTGATTTTATTTATTTGTTTAATCCCACCAAATCAACACCTATTTGCAAGGTCTGGTAAAATCTGTGGATGTAAGGTGACTCTGGTTTAGGTTGACCTTTAAATTAAATCTTATATTTAAGACTATGTAGTAAAAAGATGTGAGTTTAAAGGAATTGTTTTGAAAAATATGCTTATTCACAGTTGGCCTGGTTCTGTTTAAAGGTAAGAAAACTCACCTGTATGCACCTCCAAAGCTCACTAATTAATTGTTACATTTACATTTGTTTGTTACATTTGTTTACAAGTGTAAAAAAATAATTCAAAGTTTTGCAGAGCATTATGATTCTCACTTCCTCTTGAACTGGTAACTCCTTGGATTTTCAGCCTACTGCCTGGCAACTGCCGGCGGATTTTGTTAACTTTGGCCAGTTTAATTGCTTCCCCTGTTTCTTGTCTTTATCCTAAGCTAAGCTAAGCTAACCAGCCGCTGGCTCCAACTACATATTTACCGTACAGATGTGAGACTGGTATCAATCATCTCATGTAACTCTCAGCAAGAAAATGTATTTTGTATATTGCTTTAAGTGCATTAACATTTCATATCGTTTCATGTTTCATTCAGGGAAAAATAATTAAATTGCAGTCTAGAAATGAATCAGAAATGTACCATCATTTAACATTTCACATAGGCAGTGAAGAAAAGCATATTTCTGAGTCAAGCAGCCAACCTACAGAGAGGCAGAAAGCGGCCTCCTCACCATGTTTTTGCAGCTCATGTTAATCACCAGGTCTTCCTCTTCCAGTAGCCTGCAGGCATAGCCGATGTTGACAGCTGTCTCCGCCTTGTCACCAGTCAGCACCCACACCTGGATCCCTGCCTCCCGCAGCGCCATGATGGTGTCTGGGACATTCTCTTGCAGACGATCCTCAATGCCCGTCGCCCCTGCAGGAGGGCATATATCATAGTCAGACATGATTCACACACAGAGCTTATCAAACAGTTATACAGCATGTTTTTCAAGTGTTTATCATGAATGATTTGTGCTTGGTTGATGTGTGTTACCTAGCAGGGAGAGATGTGTCTCTAGCTGCACAGCAGTGTCCATAACAAGCTCCTCTCTGTTGTCTATAGCAGCCAGAGCTTTCTGTCGGGTCACTGACCAGCTTTCATACATCTTGTCACTCACAACCTACAGCACAAGCATAAAAAAGCTGAAAGAGAGCTCCACTAGTATTTAGAAAAAATGCTGGTAAATGTTGATATATCTGATTATGCACCTTCTTTGTAAAGCAGAGTGTACGTAGCCCTTCTTTTGCATAGCAGTCCAGGTGATGCTGAGTATCTGCTGCTATATTCTTCTGATTTCCTCTGAGATGTTCTGAAAACAATATCACTTTTATTTTCAGTATCGATTATAGAACAAATGTGTGGTATAATATGTATAATAATATATACGGTATATATTATTATAAATAATTTAAGTTAATGTGTATAAATGCAATTTCACCTGCACATACCTGCGTAAGGTGTACCCAGTAGCTCCATGATAGCGTAGTCTGCACCTTTAGTGTACAGCACACGCTCTTTGGTGATTGGGTGTCGCACCAGAACAGACATTCTCTTCCTGATGGAGTCAAAGGTCAAGGTGTCCAGCACCTCAAACACCAGGTCCTCCCCAGACGGGAGCCTCACCGTCACGCTGTCAGGGGTCCGGGCCAGCAGAGTGAAGCCATATGCCTTGGCTGCGTACACCAGGGCTGCCTCATCTGGACTCTCAGCCTCATAGCTCAGATTAACTGAGGTCGTTGCAGGCTTGTCACTCCAGGATGCAGTGTGGAGCGAACATGTTTGGAGCTCATGGGTGTCTCCAGGCCCCTCCATTTTTGTAGGGGGATTAAAATCCTCTATAACCAAGCCCTCTGAGATCGTTCGATTTCTTTTGGGCTTGCGCTGCCAGGAGGTGAAAATACGGCTTAGAGAGCCAGACTTTTTCACCAGGTTGGAAAAAGTATCCAGTGGGTTGTTCATCTGGCGTGAGCATGAGGACCCACTCACCTGGAAAAATGAAGCAAAGAAAGCAGAAATGTGTTTGTCATATAGCGTTTTTATATCAACACCCATATGGTGATAAAAAAAACTCTTAAAACCATGTCATCCATTTCCACTCTGTTTCTTTTTGTGCTTTTAACTTTAATTACAAACTCAGGGGAAAACCCACATATTTCTCCCATCTGCCAGACCTCAGAACAGCATAGTCAGGAGCAGCGAGTACTAAAATTAATAAAGGCAACCCTGATTGCCCCTGCAAATCTCCCTTTACTATGTGGCTAATTTAGTGAGGGCTCTGAATCTTTACAACTGGGGCTTCAAAGATAAAAGGAAATTAGTACTGACCACTGATGAAAGAAAGCCAAACAATTTAAGAAAACTTTCAAAATTAAACTAAATCTTAGAGGTTAATAAGAATAATTTAAACTTTATTGTTATGGGTGTTACTGATTAAATTATGGAGATTTCGCTGCTGTACAAAAGGCAAATAGCTGGACACCAGGACACAGTGTTTTGGAGATGAAAAGTTTGCCATTGTTTTATAAGTTCGCAATCTCGTGCAGTTTCAACAGAACATATCCTTCATCCACCTTTCCTCTTCTGACTGTGCCCTCCATCTCTACTTCCCATCCAACAGTCTCAGTAAACGGCGCGCTCACCTTCTGTCTCTGAGCTGTTGCTGTGGAAACCACCACCGTGTTGCAAATGGCGAGAGACAGAAAAAAGTCCAGGTAAGGATCTGTCTTCCGGCTGCCACCACTGCTGCTGCTACTCTCTGGCCTGCTAATCTGCTGAAGCAGCTTCCTGTCTGGAATCACCTCAGTTTCCTGTTGGAGTAAAAGTTAATCAGTTTTTAAGTTAAAATCTCCTGCTGATAAAACTGTTTCTTGCTTACAGTCAGCTTTCACTGATTTCACATGACAGGACTGGACAAAGTTTTTATCCTCTAACCTTTTCATTCAGGTTTTTTTGTACATGTACAGGGAATTAATACAGGAAGGACAGAGGGACAGAATGACGGGAGGAAGTTTTCACTCACTCAAACATTCTGCCCTGTTAGAGACGCAGCATGAGGAAATCCAAAGATGGGCTCTGTGCTGCCTTGCTGGAATAAATGCAAGACCTTTTCCGTCTCAGCCTGCATCTCCAGGCCTCTGCTCTTTGCCCCCAGAACAAAAATAGACACAGAGCTACTGTACTGTATATCAAGAGGACGATGACTAATTTATAGTGCACGTTTACAGTTTATGTGACATCCGTTGTCTGTGCCAAATGGTGCCCAGCATGACCATATGTCCCGTCACAGACACAGGGGCAACTCTGAGCCAAAATGGATGTGCTCATCACTGACACCTAGCAGCTCGGCCATCTGCAGCGGGGACTGAGACAATGAGGCCTTTTGACACAAGGAAAGGGTGAGATTTGGGTAAACAAATGTCAGTCTGAGGTCTTTAAGTGTATATTTAGACATTTTTAAGAAAGAAACATCCTTTTTTTAATCATGTCATAGGCTGAAAGTTTAAATTTCTCCATCTTAGAAACATATATGACTAAAATCCCTTCTAGACTGATTATTATCTACTCAACTGAATAACCGGTACTGGATCCAACAAAGTATTACTGTTATCACATTGATAACAACCTATCCCGCATATATCCAGGCTGGGATGTAGCTCTTGTCCCCTTCGACCATGGATATGCTAACTAGTTTAATAAATGGATGGATAGATACATTTTAGTTTACATTTACATACCTATAAATGAATTCTTAATAGCTTTTGTGGTGTAAACTGGGAGGACATCATCATGAACTCAATAAGGAAAACATTTTTAACATGTATAATATACCATAGTACAGAGTGGTAAGATATGAGGTCTCATCTCCCTACATTGGGTTTGATAGTAGTTGACTGATTTAAAGTAATTTATTTGTGCTCCTCAGTTATGATTATGACTGCAAGGTCACTCGTTAATCAAGAAGAATGAGTCTTTTGGGGCCCCTGCAGGTGGTCTTGACTGATCTACCTGACTTCAACTCCTGCATAAGCTACAAGTGAATGTAGATGACCATTTTGTCCAAGGCAGCTGACCCTTGCATTGACTGCCTGCCTATTATAATATCAAGACAGGCAAAGTCCATAACCCCACTCTGAATTAAATCTGCCTTTTCTTCCTGACTGAGCGATCATCTTACCAGCGGACTGCTGAAGGCCACATTGCTCTGGGCATTTCCTGCGACCTTGTTCTTGTGTCGGCTGCCATGGTGATGTTGTGTGTCCTCGGGGTTGGTGTCCAGAGACCATCCGGTCTTTAGGGGTCGTGGCTGCTGGTTGAAGATGACCTCCTCCTCTGACTCTGGGTCTTTAAGGACAGCTAGGCGGATGGCTGCACATCCCAAAAAAACATGTTAATACATGCATGTATTTTACGCTACATGTACTGTATGTCAGGTCAAGTCATGTTCAATTACGTCCTGACCTACAATTGCAGTGTCAAAGGACTTTGAAGACACAGATTAAATAGCCCCACTCAGCTAGAGAAAAAATATTAAAAAATGTTCAATGAGTCAAAATAAATAAACATTGGGGAAAAGATATAAAAGAAACTTCTAGGTCAGTGACAAACAGATGTCTATAAAAGTGAGATTGGAACACTACAGAAAACTAAACTGGTGGATAGATGAGACGACTATTCTTCCCAGTTAAATCTTCGATCATCATGCTAATGTTACATGATCACATCCTAATAATGTTAGCCTACAGAAACATGCTTCCAGTAGTGCCATACCATTGCTGCAACATCCCTTTCATGACTACTGGCCCAGTAGTCAGAAAACTGGCCCATCTGTCTGACAGCCATTTGCACCAAAAGAAAAATCCCATTGCTCCAACAGCACATTAATTTAAAAACACACTATAGTGTTTTAGCATAACTTGGATTTCTGGTTCATTGGGGCCAAACTGGGGTGTTGGACTACTGGGCCATCGGTCATTGGACAGTCTCCCTTCCAGCTGACATGCAAAAAAGTATGCACAAATTAAAACTGTAGTATTCTATTATTTATATAAGTCATTGTTATCTTGCTATGCACTACTAGTTATTTATTTATTTATAAGTGTATATATAAATACATACAGGTCTGAAAGCCATGTAAAGGTGCTTAAACAGCTTGTTTTGCTTGCATGAAATCTCAATGTGAAGTTTTACCATTCTCTTTGTGTGGGTACTCGGTGCCCATGACGGAGCATCTGCGAAACACCATCTTGTTCTCAGTGAGGGTGCCCGTCTTGTCTGAGAAGATGTATTCGATCTGACCCAGGTCCTCTGTGATGTTCAGGGACTTGCACTGCATACGGCTGTCTGTTTCCTCGTCGTACAGATCAATGTCATTTGTGATGAATAAGATCTGACCAATCTTCACCAACTCAATGGACAAGTAGAGCGAGATGGGAATCAGGACCTGCAGAGGAGAGGAGAGGAGCAGAAAAAAAAGGGTAGAGGAGCAGGTAGGAAAGGAAAGAAGAGGAAAGCAAGGGGGAAAAAAGAGAAGAGTTGCGGAGCGGAGTGAGAAAGACATGATCAAAGAAAGGAAAGAAATGAAGGTGATGGGATGACAAGTGATGGAGAAATGAAAAGATGAGAAGAAAGTGGACAAGGGACAGTGGACAGAGAAGATATTGGAGGAGACAGGAGACAAGAGTTTAATGACTTTGAAAAAATTAAAGACTAAGCACTAAATACTGTCCTCAGTCTACAACACCTGCAGCAGGATGATCATGGTGAAGAACATGTAGAAGCCAGACAGACTGGGACTATCCAGCTGACCATTGCTGTTGGGGACCAGGTAAGGGGGCACACCAGGCAACGCCTGCAGCCATAAGTAGTGACCTGCATGTGTGAGGACAGGAGGATTAATCACAGCGACTGTCGCGCAGGGAGGAATGCTATTTTTGGCACCACACCTTCCTCTGTCTCCTCCCTCTGCTCCTGGTATGTGTTTGGGCCTGTGGCCAAAGTGACTGAGGGTTTCTTTTTTTTTTAAATTGGAAATTAGATGTCGCCTCATGAATGTAAAAGCATTAATCATTAACCGATCGATGTGGTGATTTTACCGTTAAGTTATGTAATTCATCACTGACCTAGTGCTCCAATGAGACACATGGCGAAGAGGAGAATGACGCAGAAGATGACGTCCATGTTCAGCTTCCGCTCTAGTTTGCTGCGCTTGTATCTCGGCCCGTTGTTGTTGAGCATGGACTTGGTCTCATGGCCTTAAAGACCAGATCAGAGGGTGTTGATTTAGTTAGCAAAAAGGGAAAATGATTATTATATCTCAAAAGATGTTATTGGATGAATTGCCATGAAATTTTCTGCTGATATTCTGCACTGACACTGATGATATCTCATTGTAATAACTGGGTGATAGTTGATAGTCTGCGTTTTTAAACTCCTGGCCATGGTTCTCTGCAACAAAAACACTAAAAGCTCAAGGTCAAAGCGGCAAAGCAGCTGACAAAATGGAGTATATACCTGCATACACCACAAAGCCAATAGCGTGGTCGGTGTTTCTCACTGTGCAGCCTCGCAACAGCAGACTCTCGATCCCAGCACCCACCTTCTCCTTATCAGGTTTCTCTCTGCAGCAGGAGAAAGTGAGAAACCTCCTTTGTGCTGTCAGATCTTGTTAGATATTCATTACTGCTTATATATTCCCCATTAGCAATTCTCCTGCTTTACAGCCGTAGCTGGATAGCATGGGTAGGCCATCTGTAAGAGCTGTGGTGCCCAAGGAAATCGATTATAGTCTATTACAGCCCCAATAATGCCTCTAGTGGCATCAGAAAGTGCAGCGAGTGGGTTGAAATTAGTTTTGCTAGGCTGCTCTGAAAGACTCAAAGAAAGTGTTTGGGGAATCGATGTGATCTGTGTATTTGATACTCACGCATAACACTTAAAATGATTCAGATTGTTGTTGGGCTTTTCACACACCACAATGCTGTCGAAGCTCTCTGGTTCAAATGCAGGATCCTGGGTGGAGGGAGAAGGAGATATAAAGTCAGTACAGTATGAATCGAAACCTTTTAAATGTAACTTAACCTGTACTTCCAGACTGACATAATGGGTATTTAATACAGAAAAGACAACTGTGGTCCAAAACTATTTATGACAGTATGTAATCCAACAGGCATGTGCAGTCTTTCAATCATTACTGTCTTTAAATCTTAAGTGTTGTCTGGACATGTCAGTTCTTCCATTGACGTGTGTTAAATGTCAGTCACAAGGAGATGGAGGAGAGAGGTGAGGCATCACAGCGGGACAGTTAGTGCGAGGAAAGTAGAAAAAACAGAGGACCCAGGAGGAGTAGGTGTTCCTCACCGAGACACAGAGTCCAGACATCGCCCTCCTCTGCTTCAGGTTGGTCTCGCCGTCCAGGTTGGACGTCTCTATGTGACACACACGGTTGGGGTCTGACGTGTGCATGAGCAGGAGGTCTGCTGGGACGATCTCATTGCAAACCACCTTCACAAAATCTCCCACTCGCACATCCTTCCAGCACCTCTCCAGAAACTGTTTCTTTTTCCTGGAATCAGACGTGTCAGATACCACCAGCCATTACAGATTATTTTATAAGGAGATCGTGGGTGGCTTTTATATTGATTCTTGTCACATTTATTACCTCCAATACAGGCACAGTGGGCATATTCTCTCTGTGTTTAATCAATCAAATAAAATATTTACTCACTCCTTATGGATAAAAAAAAATCACGGCAGCTGCTTAAGTTAGAGAATAAACAACACAAGCAAATGAAAAGTCAATGGTGTTGTTTTTGGAGAGAGGCCCAGATATGTTTGTGTGTTTTGGAATCCAGAAACTTTTAGAGGAGACACTAAGAGGAAGGCACACTGTACAGCACATTAGCAGGGGTTCTCAGGGGTTAAGGCTTCACAGATGGTTTGAAACTGCACATCATGCTGGTGAAATGCTGGTGACAGAGAGCTGCAGGTATGCTGTCCTGCATGTAGGACCTGATCAGGTGGCTGCCGCATAACACCACACCTCACCTCAAACAAAGTCAGGAGGGAGGGTGGGATTATGTATTTTTAGCATGTTGTGTTTAGATTATAGTTAACCAGGTTGCACAAATCTTCTCTCCTGCCAGGAAAGCTTTAGATCATTTTCTGTACGTCTGCTTCCAGTTATGGGAGGTCCGATTTCTCAATAGGGTGTTGTACATTCATTTCATCGCTTGCATGCTCAGAAAGTTGTTGAATATTTGCCATGTGATCCTGCACTGAGAATAGCTCTTATGTCTGTACATAGATATTAAACTAAAGTCAGAGGCCAGTAAGCATAGCTTAGCATAAAGTATGGAAATAAGGTTGAACGGCTAACCAGGCTCTGTCACCTACCAGCACCTATAAAGCTCACTAATTAGCATGTTATATTAAGTGTAAAAACAGTAATTAAATATTTTACTATGTGCTGGACTTTTTTTCAGCTGTGATCAGCTGATGTGTCTCTTAAAATGGCAAATTTCATTTTTACGCTTTTGTTTTGTTGTTGTAAGGATTAAACAAATTTGTAAACTGAGTGACTTTTGGAGATGCTGCTCGGTTCATTCGTTATCATTTGACAGCTAAGCTAGCTGTTAACCCCTGTTAGATAAGCTAAGATAAGCCAACTGGCTGCTGGTGATGTCAAATTTGTCCTCTGATTATCTGCAAGAAAGTAAAAGAAAATCATGTTGCTCCTGCGAATATGGCCACCTGATGTGTCTTTGAGATAAAGCGTAGTATTTTGTGGACTCCTCAGAGATTAAGTGAAACTTATAATAACATGTTTGGTGTGATACGAGTCACATTTACACAACATGTTAATGTAATTAACTGCCAGGACTCTTCGGTGACAGACAGGCGGAGTGACTTGTTTTAATGCTCTGCAGTAAGCAGATAATCAAACTAGACTTGTTTAACAATACAGTAACACAATTTAGCTTTCAATCAGCATGATTAACAGCCAGTCTGTTTGAGCGTAGGTGGAATGATAAGCATTTGAGATCGAGATGAGATAAACAAGATGACCCTGAAGATAAGACACGTCATGTTCAAATACACACACTTCACACCTCTGTGAAGACATGCAGGTGAAGGGTGATGGTGAAACAAAGACGTGCATCTGTAAAGGTCTGATTAATTAAAGTTCAATCCCTCTCATCTCTTCACTGTGAAGATGAGTGGCAGATTTAAGAGCAGCCTTTTCTCTGTGTGTGTTTAAACTGGTCAGATGGATAAGCTTCACCTCGATGGAGAAAAAGAGGAAGCATAAGGAGGCCTGAAAATTATTCGTGAGCTTCTTCTGGAAACATTTGTATACTTCAAAGAAATCCCAGCCGATCGATGCAGTTCTAATCTTTACAAGCCCAAAATGGAGTTTTAGCATCCCCACCCAGCGAGAGACCCATGAGAGCCCGCTCACCATGACTCAACTGCTGTTTATCTGATTGTGTGAGGCAGAGGTGACTAGAGTCCACTAACAGGCCCAGAGGGACTGGCGTGTTCTCCAAAGTGTCCGAAATGCTGCGTCTGGAGTCTGCACTTAGGCCACCTGGACCCTATCGCCACACACACAAATATAAACACACACACCATGCAGGCTTCTTTCTAACATCCCCTGCTGACTCTTCTGGGGAAATTTGAAAGCAAGCACCTGCTGGTTAATAATAAATATTTCCAGAGGTTGAATCTGTGAGGATTCATCATTGGAGGTGCCTCCAGTCTCATATCCAGAGGAAATCCACATCCATTCCTCCTCCTCCTCCTACTCTACTCCACAATCACAGCAGTGAAACAGTTAAAAATGACAGTGTTTATCTTTCTTTGTGAATTATTCATTTTTCACCAATAATTCAAAAATAGATAACCGCTAACCTTACTGTCTTTGCTGACGCAACACCCAGATGAGGATTTCATCAAATGAGAGATATTGTTGTGAGGCTCTTCAAAAGAGGAATAATCTCCCACACATTTTCTATTTCTAAGTCTAAATTCTCACGGGGTGCTGAAACGCAGAGGAGGTAAAACACACATACACACACACAGAAGCACACATAGCACATTACACAATCACACAGATCTACACACTCTAACAGACATCAACATGCTGCATGATAAGAATCATAAATGAAGATGTGGAGGTGCCATTAATGCACCGTGAGTGGCGCAGTGCATGGTGCAGCGTACTGTATCTATATTCAGGGCAGGACTGTCTTTGAGGCAATTACCTGCTATAGATGAGGCACGGCGTGTTGTTGAGCTTCCTGTCGGACTGGTACCTCCTGAAATCCTCCCAGGCGTCCTTCAGGGCCGTCAGAGCCATGATGACACAGATGGGGATCACCTCGGGCTGGAGCCACCTCGGGCTGGAAAGCGTTCACCACGGGGACAAAGTTCAGAATAGCCAGGCCCACAAAGTAGATGTTGGCCAGACGGTGAAACTGCTCAAAGAGATTCATGGGGAGGAAGAAGACGAGGTTGTATTTGGTGGTCTTGATGGCATTGCTGCAGAAGTAGCGGTTGGGTTGTTTCCCCTTCTCCAGGCCCTCATATGGCAGATTGGACACCAAGTTGCGGAGGTCGCTCTCCCGCGCCCTCTGACCTCTCAGAGCATCCCTCACCAGGGCCAGAGGGCTCCTCCACGGCATGGCTGCTCCGTCTGTTTCTTCTTTTCCTCTTCTCACCAACTTTTTCTTCCCATCCGCTCAGTACATAGCAAAGGTTAAAAATACTCTACTCGGGCCCATACTCTCCTTGAATGATCCGTGTGTGTGTGTGTGTGTGTGTGAGAGAGAGAGATAAAGCAAGTGACACAAGCACACCTAGTCCTCCTCTGAGTCCGCCCCTTGCATTGACAGGTGTGTTTTCATTTGTCACACTCAAGCTGTTTGAGTCTCACAGAGAAGGGAAATAAAGTGACAAACTCAGCTGTGAGTGCTCCAGTGACTGATTTTAACTTTATTGTCAATAATCTCATTTCAGCACAATCACTGAACCATTAGCATGTTACTTTTTTCAACCGTTTGAAGGAATTATGAGTCAGTGAGCCAACCCGAATAGTTTGGTAGTCTTTACTGTTATTAATACTACACACTGATATTATCTTTGAAAATAAAATACTACTTCAACACAAATAAAATAAAAACACAATGTGCATAAGACAAAGCCCTCAAATGAGCTGACAATCTAATATTTGCAGAGCAGAAAATTGGTGCAGTGGGTCATAAGGAGATCTGAACTGACAACACAATGCCGAGCAGAGCGCAATGACTGCTCGGGGCAAACATATATGAAGAGTCTGCAGAGTGTGAATGAACACAGCAGAGGGAACTTACACATCCCATTCAGGAGTATGTATATGTAGAATACAGTCCACAACATTTACAGACACTTAGAAGCCTCTTTCTTGTCTTTAATAAGATTCCTTAGTCATAATAAGTCTGAAGATAAAAGATAAATAGTGTGAGTCTTTATTGGTGCACGATCAAAAACGTCTGTCTGATTTCCCTTCGTCCATTGAGAGGTCAGAGGTCAGCTAGGGAGGTCTGAAAGGTGGTTCTTGAATTTGCAGGGTTGAAACGCATTGAATTGGGTAAATGAATCTGTTTACATGCATGTGTGTGAAACTCTTACGTATGAAGGACTACAACAAAGAGGCTTCTTGCACAGATGGCATGCATGTAGGATGCCTTCCACTTCCTCATGTTGACATATGTTGTCTTTTCCAGAGCAGGCTGCAGAACCTGTTTAAAAAGGGCAGAATTGCACTGGACCATTTATTGTGCTCAAATATAAATTTCAGACAAATTTATAGTTCCTGTAATGAAACTATATGTAGCTGGTTAGTATTTGATGCACAGCATATGAAGGCCTTATTGGAAATATGCCTTCAAACAAAGACAGATGGACCTGTATTGTCTTTTTTAAAGCATGCCATGCTCGACATTGCAGGTGATTTATCATCAATCAAAGAACTTAAATGATTTCCTTTTTATGTCCTTGAGCAGCTGACACGGGCGGGTTTGTCTCTCCTGGGTAGCTCAACGTGTTTTTTTCCATCAGATGCACGTCAAGCAGGGGAGTGGCGTGACGTGAGTGTGCCAGACTCACCCTCTCACCCGTCCCAGTCAGCTCTGGCTGGGTTTGGCTTGGCTGGCACGCCGACTGCACAGTGGCGCAGCTGTTAGTCCACACAAACACACACAAAAACACACATGCACACATACACAGAAACAAAAAAAAAATAGTCTGGGAAACAAAATACACAAACAAGCACACACACAATTCCACAGAGCAGAGGTCTGTGCATTCCTAATTACTCCAGTGACATGGAAACACTACAAAGTAGAAAGCATCTGCTTTTCCCCCCTCTCTTACATGTCAACACTAATGCCCTTTTTGAAAAGAGGAAAAGAGAGAGTGAGGGCCAATTTAGCACAAACCATCTGTCTACTGTAGTGAGATAATACATCTGTTATACAGAGGGGGAACAGTAATGTAGAGCTGATTTTTACCGATGCATGGAGGAACCTGGAACAAGGTTACATGTCCCGTTACATCACTTTTTACACCACTTTGCCTTTTTAGGTAGTTTTGCACTTAGAGTTTGTACTCTCAGAAGCATCACACAGACACACACACAGGCCATGTGCAGTCCCATTCAGAGCAAGTCTGGGTCTCTTCTGTTATCTCAAAAACAAGCTCTGGCTATAAAATCCTCAAACATGAGCACCCTCTCTGCATTACATGTTCATTTGTCCTCCATTTTCCTGAGCTCAATAAAAAAAAGTCCAATATTGTGTTCTTAAGGTTCTGTATGCTCCTTAAGCAGGACTTAACTATTTAACAAACCCAACATCCTCAGTTTCTTTCCTTATTTCTAATTCACAGTGTTCATCAGATATTTTCCCAGTTAAAACATCCTCCATGCTTTGGTATCGCATTAAGTTCTTCTGGTCCTTTAAGTTCAAAATCAAACATTAGCTGCACATTAGTTGCCGCTGAGACAAAATCCCTTTTTAAATATTAAATATTCAGTGTTTTTGCGCCATCAAATATTCAATAGCATCCATTTAAGGGCTGTAACAGTGGTCAGATCAGGAAGAAAGTGCAGCGCAGTGCGGTGCAGGGTGCAGCCGGTTTGCTGAGCGAGGGAAACATGCACGGAAAGGTCGAGGCAATAGATGGATGGATGGATCGCTCTCTTTCTTGCCCTTTATTTCCTTTCTTTTTTTTTGTAGCAGGCGCTCTGGCCCCTGCAGCCAGCAGGCCACAGAGTGCCTCCATATCTGTGGCTCTCTGCGTTAATGTCCCCTGAGGCTGGGGCTGGCGCTCAGCCCTGCTCAGACCCCAGCCGAGCCCATCTCAGCCCAGACCACCGCCGCGGCCTCTCGCTCCGACTCCTCTGCCTCTCCATCCATTATGCAGCCAATAGTCCCCAGCTGCAGCCCTCACGTCCCTCTTTTCACCCCTACATTTGCTTCCCTCGCTTGCCCACTCACTCCGTGCGTCGCCTTTAGTTGTTCACTCACTCATTCAGACACTCGTTCAGCCATGAGACAGTCAGTCATCATGAACAGCCGCACACTCACACAGGACACATAAAACGGTCACCCATGTACTCTGTTATTGAAGTGATAGACTGAATTGAGTTTTAATTGAATTTAGATACATCTTCATAATTGCTGACAATCATTACACAAGATATTTACAGTCATTATGAAATATTACAATTGGAATTTACAGAAACTTTGTACAAAATATGCCTGACTTCAATGCCTGGATAGTGGGGTCCTTGTTTAGTCATTTCTGGAGAACAAAACGTTGACCCAAAAGTCACTGGTGTCTGGAAGTGCTTTAGTTTCAGCAAGTAGATGCTTTTAGAGTCCATTAAAAAGAAAGAAAAGAGAGAAAAGTCCAAAAAGTACAGTCAGCAAAGTTGTGAATTGTGTTTTTCTTTTTCCTCAGTTAAATTGCTCTTTTTCTTTTTTTTGACTGAATGGAACATTTGATCTGTAATTCAACTGCAAAAACAACAACAGAGACCCATTTAAATAGAATAAATCCATAATATTTACACAATAATGTGAGTATTGATTTATAAAAATGAATCATTTCTTTTTCTTTAAACATGATTTATGTTTATCTACAGTTTTTCAAAACAGAAACCTAATCACAATGAAACGCATCATACTTCTATCATTCAATTCTACTGATAATGATGATTGTGGATTGCCATATTTATGCAGCAACTCTGGTTGCAATGAAACTCAGCTCATCTATCAGCAAAGTTCTTACACCAGCTTAAGTCATGTTAAAGCCATTCTCCGCCTCTGAAGCTCCTCACATGATGGCAGAAAGTACGGAGGAGTCAAATGTTCTCTTTAAAAAAATAACGCGTGGTGAAATGGACTTGATTCTGTCAGCACAGCAAAAGCAAAAACATAAACTTGGCCAAAGCGACAGAGTCCAACAGTCCCGCTCTTTTTCACTGGATAATATGAGACCTTCAACAAACTGAAGAAGCTTTCATCTGTTCAGCACTGGCACCATTAAAGCCCCACAGGGATGTCCAGACAAAAGAGCGCCCCCTGCTGTCAACCTGTTGTCATCCAGCGGTGCTCAAACCATCCACCCAGGTGGGTCATGCTAAGCCAAAGCTGCAAAATGGTAACTGACAGACTAACCTCAACTAGTGAAACTAAAATGCTTTGCGCTCCATCATCATTGTGACTGAGATGCAAATGAAATCAAACATAAGCATGCTTTTAAAGGATGTTTTTGATATACAGTAATTATAGGAAAATAGACTATCAAGGATGACTCCTTTAAAATCATTTATAAAGCTTTCCTGGATGCAGACAGCTTGGCTACGAAGTAAATAGATACTAAACAAAACAAATCCTTAAAATATATGCAAACACAAGCATAAATATTTGATCCACAGAGAGTAAGCTACGAATGACAAATATTAGTGATATATTGAAATTCTGGAACAGGCACCATTTCTGTCTTTTTAAAACTCGCTCTTCTTTTTCGAGTGTTTGTCAGTCATTTTAAGGTGTTTCCCAAATCCTAAAAGAGTCACTGCTGACTGAAGTGTTGGGTGCTGCTGCAGTCCATCCAAAAGTCTTTGCATTCTCCTTACTTTTTCTAAAATGGACCAGCTAAAAAAGTTGGTGCACTGTTTATATCTCATTCTCTCTCTCTCTCTCTTTCACATCATCTCTCTCTCTTGATTTCTCTCATCTTCCCTAAATATTCCCTCCCCTCTCCCTTCCCTCCCTTCTTTGCATGCCCGTCAGAAGCTGGCCACCGCACGCCGCTGGGTTTAATGGACGTAGTAGAGCCAGTAGACGACGTTGAAGAAGGAGAAGACGGTGGGGAAGATCATCCTGGACCACTTGTCGATAGAGTTCACGTCGGACAGGTCTGGGATATTCACCTTGAGCTGGGAGGCCCGTCTCCGTAGGCGCGACTTCTTCTGGGCGTGGCGCTCCAAGGCGCTATGGCCATAGTTCTGGCGGGCCATGGCTGCCCTGCGGTACTGCAGCGTCGAGCTATCGTAGGCCAGCATGGTGTTGCGGGGGTCTCCGGGTGCTCCCAGGCCCCGGGACAGATCCCCGGCACCACCCATCTCATTCTTCATCTCCAGGGTGCTGAACAGGATGTTGTCGTCGGGGGTCATCTGTGTGAGGGTGTAAAAACAGGTGGAGCCATGAGAAGTTACTGCCAAAAGGAAGTCTAAAAGTGTTTTAAAGTTCAGACAGTAGTGCAGTAAAATCATTATTCAAAACAAGTGCAGCTATAATGATCATTAAGTAATTCATTGTGTAAAAAATACTGATGAGGTGCTAGAATGGGTAATGCAAATGAGTCAAAAATTGTGTTACTTACAGTGAAGAAATATTTTAAGCACTTTAAAAAGCACTAAGTAAATCATTGATCATCTATCAATCAATATCTGAGTGATAATACGACCACAAGACTATGAGGTAACATTCCTGGAAGAGCACAACGCACTCCACAAACTAATTCTCATGGAGAAATCTTCATTGTCATCTCAGAATTTCAACCAGAGTGTGGTTAAAATTCTGTCGATTCACAAGACAAACTGAATAAAACAAGAGAAAGCAAAAGGAAAAAAATGTGACAGGAGAAGGTTGAGAGAAATAGTAAGGACTTTGCAAAGATGGAGGAGAGGCTAAAAAGGTTCGGGGCAGGTCAGGAAAGACGTTGTGGGAAGTGAATTCAGATCAACATTTCTTCATCCATAGCCTGACTTCTGAGGAAAAACGTCCCTATAATCCAATCCTGTCCCTCTGTAAATGGAGCTTGTTGTATTTTGTTGGTTTTTTTTGTGTAACTCACTTTGAAGCGAAGCCACTTAGTTGGCACTATTCATCAAACTGCAAATGATCTCTTTCTCTTATCTGGCGATCCATTTTTTCAATTGCTTCACTTAGTCTTAAGAGACTTATCAATTGCCTTTGAGATTTTACAGTATTCGTTTCTAAATGATGTTATCTCAAGAGAAGCTACTGATGTTTTCTTCTCTCTTGTCATATTTTGTCATTTCCCATCAATTTAGATGTACAGCCCAGGTTAAGATTAAATTAATGCCTGCAGAAATCAAACTGCTAAGCCATGTTTGTCAGGAAAATGCATGAAGAGCAAACCAAGAGAGGGAAAAAACACAATGGTGGGAGTGATGATCAAAGTTGCCTTAAAAATCTATAGAAATCAAAGAAATGCACAAAAACTACAGCATTTTCCTCTGATCTGGATTGATTCAGATTGATGACATTGTTAGTTTTGACTTTCAAAACCTCCAGTACCTTATTTCTTTGCTCGCCTAGTCCTAATGCGGCATCGTCCACAAAGATGGGATCCCACATCGAGTCATATGCGTCAATTTCCCTCTGTTTCATTCTGGCATACAGAGCATCATCTCTCTGAACTACATTTCCCACCAGCCACTGCAAGCATACAAAATCAGCACTGTTACTTAGGGGAAATCGTAGCTTGCCACACTCAGAAGGAAAGGGTGTTTTATTTTTTATATTGCTGTTGTTGCTGCTAACTTTAGCAGCTGAATGATATTTAAAGGGAAGGCTTTGGCACCACAGCCAGTGATTTTTCCAAGGCGCCTTGCCCTTTGAGAGACACAGAAATATGGAGATAAAGCATAAGCCAATCATTGCTTCTGCATTCACTCTTTCAGATCCTAGTCTGAGTAATAAAGTTGATACACAAGGCTAAACCAGTGAGAAACGGAGAGCTAGAGCAGGAGTAAAGAGTGCTGGTAAAGGACATCAAGCATTGATCACAGCATCACATTGACCTTGAGAGGAGAAGAAGTCATTTTGCTCCCACAGAAACAAACACACACATTAACCGACAGCACAGATACCTCTAGAGCAAGTCTGCCTGCGCATGTACCTTGTTGGGGTCGGGCCTCAGCTTCTCGTTATTGGCAGTGGCTGCTTTCTCAGCCGCCTTCTTCTGTCGCTGGGGGCCCTGGCCGAAGAAGATGTAGTTGACGAAGGCGTACTCCAGCAGGGCCAGGAACACAAACACAAAGCAGCCCATCAGGTACATGTCAATAGCCTTGACGTAGGGGATCTTTGGGAGGGTCTCTCGCAAGTGGGTGTTGATGGTGGTCATGGTCAGCACCGTAGTGATCCCTGGATACCACAGGTTACACGTTTAGAAACAAAGTGAAGTCTTTAGATGCTGTAAGACATTTTTCATCTGTACAGTAAAAAGAAAAAAACTCAATTTCCACTCAATTTTGGTGGTCCAATAAAATAAATATTTTATCTAACACCATCACCAGGTGGTGGTGATGCTTCAAAAATTGCTTCAAAATCCCTGTAGTCCGACAGCCCAATAGTCAAGAAAACGTTCGATTGGACCAAAAGTCTGACAGCCCATTTATCTGAAAATACACTAGTTTGTTCTTCTTGGGGGATTAAGCCTTCACTACCATTGTAATCTCGCTGCTGCAGTGTGGTGCAAGATGCCACTGTGCAAAATAATTAGCCACATGCTTTTGTTTGTATGAGACACTAACCCATAACCCCCATAAAAGCTATTCACATCTTTTTTTATAGATGCACTTAGGTGATTGAAACAGCGAGGGGGCTTTCGGACAGTAGGGCTACCGGACCAATGGGCTATTACTGTTGGGCCGTCGGACTAACTGGATGTCGGAACAATGAGCAGTCCCATTCTGACATTAGCTTTTGGCTCAAAGCATGACTGTACCGAAGAACAGCCTCATAGAGCAGCTAGCATGGCTGTTGACATCACAGTAGAGTGTGGAAATGTATACACTTTACGGAGCCCTAACAAAATTCATGATGGAATAATATATATGTGGTGGACCCAACATCTCTGCAATGCAATACTCATTTTAAAGATGTGAAAATTATTGTCAGGCGACTCTATTTGTGTTGGTGATGATGATGTGAAATGATGATGATTAGCAGGTGTGGAAACCATCGAGTATTGTAAAGGAAGTCTTGAACGAGGGTGCCCTGTTTCACTGGAGTTTGATCTGCATCAAAATAACTGAGATCAGGTGCTCATCTTCAAAGCACATGAACATATGCTTGTGAACATAAGCATTCACATTCATCACGTAGGTTGTATTGTATTATTTATAGCAAACAGACAGACCTGACAGAATGTGAACCCATATGGATAAAAAGATCCCTCGAAACCTCCTGAGACATAAACTGTGTATGTGTGTGTGTGTGTTTAATGTGAGTAAGGTTAGATCGACACGGAACAAACTGTAGGATATATAAAAAGCACACCGTAAACATCTGCTATTAGTCACAGCACGATTCACCTGTTTTTTTGACATACACGCATTGTGTTTGATACATTAGTCATCTGCATGCACAATCTGCATTTGGTCAGATTCACACGTATTATAAATAACCCAGCAGCCAGCAGTGTCACTGTAGCATGGAGCCTCAAAGCTCATTGGCTGCGCTCGCCGCACGTACTCAGGACGCTGGGAGGAGGCAGATCTTTAAATCACGTTACCCTCTGAACACACCGTCTGGGGCTCCAACCCGTATGTGTCCCACTCCAGAAAACAAATGGTCTGTGACAAGAACGACACAGAAAAAGCTCAAAGCCATTTCCTCTGCTGCTCTGACCTGTCATACCAAAGTTTAACACTAAAGGGAGCTTTCACTTTAGCATGGCAGGGGCAGTTTGACATTGGCACAAAACATTAACTCTAATGCGTCAGGTGCATTTACGCAAATATTGCCAGCTCTCGTTCAGCTGTAATTTAGCCGTGATCTGGCGCTGATAAGCTGGCATCTCCGACCAATGAGAGGCTCCGATAGACAGCCGTGCAGAGAGAAAGACAGCGCGCTTCAAGGTCGAGCTGCAGCGCTTCTTGCTCTGCATGAGTCATGCATATAGTCATCTCTGAACAACAGACATTTAGCCAGGCAGCCTATCACACACTGCTATCACTCACATGCTTAGAGCTAATGAGAAAACAAGCAAATGCTGGGAAAATAAAGTGTCAACAGAGAGATCCGACTCATAGCAGACACAGTAATGTACAGATCTGAGGCAAGTCTACATGTATGTTAAACGGCCCTTGTTATGGCCCGTTATCATTTAGCTTTGGGTTATTTCCCAGGGTCACCGGCGATCCTACCCAAGGCCACTCTGGCAGCCGAGGCGTCGTAGTTGATCCAGAAGGAGACCCAGGAGAGGATGGTAATCAGGATGGAAGGCATGTATGTCTGCAGGATGAAGTAACCAATGTTCCTCTTCAGTTTGAAGCTGAGGGACAGGCGGGGGTAGGAACCTGAAGGAGGCGCAGGGAGAGAGGAAGTGGAATAGAAATAGATTTTCCTCAATGACGCCCACTAAAAGTTATATTTTCCTTGACAATGGGGGAGCATGTCATATTCTTCTGCAATACCGACATTTTTGCGTGTGTGGGTTTTAATGTAAAAAAAAATTAAGTTACAGTTATTGTCACTTTTCCTAATAACCTGTTTTCAGCTTGTGAAAAGGACTAAGTCAAAGGACAAAAAGACAAAGTTGATTCTTGTGTTGTGTACCTGTGGAGAAGACCACGTTCTTGGAGATGAGTTTATAGTCGACAATAGAAAACTGTGGCAGCTCTATCCTGTCGACTCCGGACACTGCGCCGTCTCCACCGCGCCAGTAAAACTCAATATCATCTGTGGTGTAGCCATCTGCAGAGGAGAAACCAAAGCACGGACACTTAGAGAAATATTATTATTGTATATTATTGGTCCATAATACATCCCAGTGTAGTGCAGCAATGTCAGATGTCAACGTTGGTGATTTTGTGTGTTCTAGTTCATTCAGAGCAACAGTACCAAACAGAAGATATCTTATGCTATATTAAATTTTTGTAGCTTGTTTTTATTGTGATAGAATACACGGTTTTACTATTTCAGGTCTCTAAATTGTCTTATTCTCATATAACCAAACAATCTGAAAGAAGGGGAATCTCAAATTGATGTTTCAAGTGTTGAAGTGAAGAGGAAATATGTTAACTTTAATGTGTCACAAGGTAAGCTGCTAGAGGTTGGTTGAGAATCACCTTTACGGATATTTTCAGACTGATTCTCTGTCTTGCAGGTGTTCATCACTTTCCAGTTATTTCAGTATTTTCCAACTCGCAGTGACCAAACACCTGCTTAAAATGTGTAATGCAGCATTGTAAAAATTTTGCTGTAACTGAAAGGTAGGAAATTGATCGCTTTGGAGAACGGCTGTCTGTTCTGTTAAGTATGATCCTTAAAAACAACATGTATATCTACGGTGGGTCTTCATAGTAGAGAAAACAGAAATAACTGTAAGGCTTTTAAAAGACTGCAGACTAATATTGGGAGCAAAAAATCTGCAGTTGCAACTCTCCTTTCTGAGGTCTGTTTATACTGCAGCTCGACGTGTTTGCTGCACATGGATGGAAACCGTTGCAGCTGCAGCGAGCATCGCCGACTGCTCCTGACATGAACAGCGTCGCAGGAAAACAGGGAGCAGCCGTCTCCCTGCTCTGAGTTCTGCTTCGTCTGCCTCACACTCAAAAATAGAGGCAGTGACCTATTCAAATGTGATGAATAATTAAACTCCAAGGCTTTGATTTTTAAAATTTAACACATAATTCTTTGTTACCGTAGCACTGACATTTAAGGTGAAGTTAGTCATGGTGCTCGTGTTGGGTTGTTATTGGTTGGACAGGCAGCTAAGTTCACCCACAGGCCTTTTTCACAGCAGACATTTTGAATTGTCATAAAAGCACAGGTGTTACTAATAATATCAACAGTGGCTTTGTTCTACGTGAACCCGAATGCACCAGACCAGGGCCCTTTAACTATCTGACATCAGGGCTTCTTTCTCTAATGTGCATACATCGTGCATCACTGACATTTGAGGCTGATGTTATTCTATATTTCCAACAAATCCCATCAAAAAATCAATAATAACAGGATGCCAGAAAGTGCAATGGAAACAGATTCAAATAAATCGTGATGTACAGGAAGCATGCAACGTAAACATGCACTGAAGCTTCTGCTTCACTGGAGCTGGAGATGAGGAGACAGTAACGTTGCTCAAATGAATACATGAAATAAAAATAAATAGCATGTTACCCATCAAGTTTTCTACATTTTTTGTTTTGACTTGCGCTCATCTTTTTGCACGCTCTTCTCCTACAATTGACAGGACCGACTGCTCATCTTGTCACACCAACTAAAAATATTTGCATAACAGTGGTGGATGGAAATGCACCATTTAATGACAATATGGTTAGAATTTGCATTACTTTTGGGTGGAAACCTGTGTGACTTACTTATCCTGTTACTTATTACTGTTTTTTGGCACTCTGAGCCAAGTCTGGTTGTTCGTGCTAAAGATGTAAATCTTTACCAACGGGTCAAGAATTTATCGTTTTTAATAAAAAAATACGCACATTAATAAAACAACTAGGCATTGCAGTTTCTAGCAAACATTACTCAAAGAGGAGTAAATAGTGTATTTACTGGGGACTATTTTCATCCCCAGATTAATATAGATTTGGTATGCTAGAGGCAGCAGCACAGTATTTCCCATATTCTTTTGTATGCTATCTTTAGCTATATATTTTATTTAGTTGTGTAATTTATTTTTTAGGTCTGTGGTCTGCCTTGCTAAATATTTTAAGCATTATTTCAAGGAGCCAGAGACTCAAGAATTGCATTGCCAGCAACTATTCCATGTAATTGTGAACATGATAATAAATTCTTGAAACTTGAATCTTGTCCATGTTTATTGTTACAAATGAACGTGTCACCCCACCTCTATGGCACAGAGGAAGAAGCTAGACTTCGATTACACTTGTAAATAGAATCGATTAATTGTTATTTTTGGTCTTTTATTGAGATTTGTTCATAATAAGTAAAGTATATAGTATCACCAGCCTTATTCTATAATTGCTGCACATCTTGTGCAGGTGAAATAAAAGACAGAAACTGAACGTATCACACCCCTGGTGCAGCTGTGGAGGATAATGCTGTTGATGCTGAAACTGCACACTGGCAGATACAGTAAGCTCTCCCTCCACATCTGCATTATCGTCATCCCAGACTCATGCAACCCTGCATCACCCCAATTAGGGCCGAGTCCACCATGCTGCTGTTTTAATGTGGAGCTCAGTTCAGTCCTGATCAGCCATGACGGGCGGCGATCAGGGGGGCATCAGGGAGTTTGGGAGAGGGAGGTTTTGGCATGAAGAGCATCGTAAGGGAACATTTTATGTACACACCCGGTCGGTTAGTAGCTCCATTAGTTCTGAACCATTGTCCCTGTATGTTTATAGACAGAGAGATGTCAGCGTGTTACATCACTGTGCTCACCCGGGTTTGTCATGTGAGTAGCACAAGAAAGACGTGCATACATATGTGGGTGTGTATTTGCATGTATGTAAGACAATGAATATTTAGTGTTGGAGCGATAGAAATCAATTATTGCTCAGTACAGCGCGGCATGTGAGACCAGTGGCCTGAGCCACAGTAGTGAGCTGCTGATGTGTCAGGGGATCTGGGGTTTTAAGACTTGTGTCTGTTAAAAATGCATCAAGTTTATCAAGGGAAGTGAGAGTTCTCTGGGCTCATTAGTCTGAATAAAATAGCATGCTCTGGCATGAAGCGATTCCAACGTTAAAACCATTGCCAGTTAATCCATATGAGAGCAGATACTGCCTGGTGATCAAAACTGGAGCTGTGTGTGTGTGTGTGTGTGTGTGTGTGTGGGAGGGAGGAGTGTGTGCATTTTGTGTTGGGCTGCCTGAGAGAGGAGGAGGAGGGAAAAAAAAAGTATGAGTGATGGAGAGAGAGATAAAAAGGCTGGGAGAGAAGAGGGGAAAAAAGGAGAGGATGAGACTGTGTAAAGAAAGGGGATAAGAAACGGAAAGAGGGAGTGATGAGGAGAGAGATGGCAAGCATAATGGGAGAGGAGCAGCAAGAGACGGTTCTGACCCGCGCTGTTTTTGTGCTGCTTAACGTGGCTGGCAATGGTGTGATCAAACCCGGAAAGACTGAGCCCTATACCACATCCCAGCCCCATAATCCTTTCCTCCGGGGACCCAGATAAAACACGCAGAGGACCTCGTCTTTCCCTCTCATGTTCCTCCACATGCCCCCACCCACCCCCTGACTCGAGAACGCCGGATCACGTACAATTACAAACTCCATGTGAAATGAGCTCTTTGTACTGTACAAACATGGAGGCAGTTTCGGGAGGAAGCTGCACATAACATCCACTATCAGCACATCCCTGAAACACTGGACCTAATCAGGCTCCTCCACGCCTTGGGAAGCCACTGCAGTTGGAGTTGAATTAATTAGGCTGGATGTTATCAGTCAGTGAGCCATTAGTGATGTTCCTCTTCTTGATGCGTATCTCTTGATATCTCATCAGCCTTTCTCAGCATTTTACATGCTGTCTTATCAACCTTCCCTCTACCTTGCCGCCACTGGGCCTGACAGACTGTTTTTTAAAACCAGATTTCAGAGCCGCATGTGTACGTGGGATCTGTTTAATTCTACGTCTACGTGTAGGCGTGAGAGCTGGTTGTCAGGGACGACGGTACTTACAGCTTTCGATCTCCAGGGTGCAGTTTTGCTCATCTAGAGGGTAGCGGCGCAGGTCCATCATGCAGGCTGCAGTTGTGGTGATCCTACACACACAGAGTGGGATGGAAAATATAGGATTCATGAAAAAAAGAGCCAAGAGCAGCCCGATTCATTTCATTTGACCTTCACCGCAGAGCACGCTGCAGCAGATGATGACAAATCCGTATAACTAACACCTGATACGGATACAGCGCTCTGAAAACAACAGGCTCAAAAGGAAAATGTCATCAAATAGGTGAATCAAGATTAACTCTAAATCAAATGGTGTTTGTTTCTTTTGACAAAGACAGAGATGAAAAAATATATAAAATGATCAGCAAGCAGCTTTGCTCTGTCTGCCCTTTTTATATGTACTATGTGTACTGTATGGTCTAAAAAGAAAGATTTTCCCCTTTGTACGTAATCGCCTGTCCCTTCTCTACTCTCCACTGGGACCCAACTCCTGGTTTACAAACCAAAATTTCTGGTTTGATGCCCCTTTTTCACTCACTCACTCATTCATATCATCATTTTATCCTCATGTTTTATTTTTAAGTTTCAATGTTTGTCCAAATTTGTCCTGTGTACACAGAGCACCAGTTAACAAAACAGAGAGTAAAGTGCTCTCTTTGGACCACCCTATAAATATTAGTCGCATATAAAAATCTTTTTTTTTTGTAGCAATTCAAGTGCAACTAAAGTGCAATTAGTGTTTTTTCTCCACATGCAGGGATCCTAAACTGTGACATGAGCATTAGCATTAACTTTTCAGTTTGCAGCATTTCATACCTTTTAAACACTCAAGTTATGTTCCAGGTCCATGTTAAATTAATTACATGCTGGTTTTAAGTATGCTTAAGTAAGCTTGTGTGACTAAAGTGACTAGAATAAGCACATATTTTGTGCGCTTTTAATATACACTCAAAACAAAAATGGACTACCTAATCAAAGCAAATAAATAGCTGATAGGTAAGATGACTCACATAGATATTGTACATAAAGATTTTGCCTTTCATTGTGAAATTTTATCATTGCCCATCAGTGCATGCATTGCATCATTTCCTGTTAGTACAAAATGTACATTTACATCTTGCCTGCTAATTGCAAGAACAATGTACTTTTCATCTCCATGAATACTGCAGCTAATTAGAACTTTATGGAATTGGGACAGAGCACTGGTTTTATTTCCATCCCATAAGCAGATAAAACCAGAACAGGTTTCCACCATATAGTCAATGGGTTCAACCTCTGGTCACACAATCCCGTAGAAGAGCCAAAAGAGCCAGCCTGTGTGAGCCAGTTGCGTCGGACAGGTTCAACTCAGAGTGACGTACTTCCTGTTACACACACGACAAGTTGACCAGAGCTGAGACGGGCTGGCACCCGGCCGTGCCAAAGCCCCAAGGCTCTCTGAGAGAGACTGGACCCACAATTTAACTACAGGGACCAAATCTAGCATCCCAGACTTATAAGACAAACCCACACAAACTCACATACACTCGCACACTGATTGATATAAAACATGATAGCATCATGCAACCATTAACAATAACAGCAGCCTGTGGGAGAATTCCCAGTATGAAGGATTTGTCGTGACCTTGGGTTTTCCTTGTCACAACTAGTTAGGATCAGTTCATCAGTTTATTGCTTTAGTGGTTCATTCATTCATAGTTGACAATGAGGACCGTCTGTGAGCAAAAATATCTATTTTTATCAGATGATTTTTGTCTGTTTTAGAACACTGAAACTCTAATTTTCTTAATTGAAGTGGAAAATGATCTGCCAGCGTTATTTAATTATGATTTTGTTTTTTCAGATTATATCTGCTGTATGATGACGCATGTGAAGATAATGACACTTAGTTTAAATATTCTTGAAAATACTTGTGATGAAAATAGTGTAAAATAATGATAATAAATAAATATGATACAGTCAATTTTCCATGAATATTGAATTTATCAATAAAATGGTAATGCAAGGGTGTCTGTTGTTGCAAAAATTGCACATAACATCCATTATTGCCTTATATCAGTCCTGCTAATTGATTTTCAGCTTTGCACAAAGTGGCTTAGTACACACAAAATATATTTTCTGACAAAATCTCTGTTGGTGGACAAATGTATAGTGTCTTATCTTATTTTGTCATATTCCCCTGTGCAACTGAAATAGAGAATTTATGAAAAGACATATTTTTTTATTTGATGAGGTGGAAGTGTTGAACTTTCGAACCAAACACTGCCCAGCAAATAAGAATAAACTGAAGCAGTAAAATCTCAATCACAATATCTTTCCTCTCTTAACGTCATCGTAACTACAAACTTATCTTGAAGAGTGCTTTGTCTTTAATAATTAAGAGCTAAAGTTTATTTGAAATCCTTCTACATAAGACTTGCAGCTCCCCTGAGCCCAGCCTGGCAAGTTTAGGATTTCATTTTTTGAGATGCAGACACACACAGTCTCTCTCTCTCTCAGTCTCTCTCTCTCTCACATACTCAGGCTCTCTCTCTCTCTCTCTCTCTCTCTCTCCTGCCTCCTTTTTCTTGCTCTCTGGGCTCTTATATAAGAGCCAGTTAGCAGGGCCATGGTGCACTGGGGGATTAACACGGGAGTCTTATTTCTGTCCTAGTTTACCCCTTTTTATGGCCACAACTTACTGGGATGTTGTGCGCGCCAGTCAGTCACTCATCACTCACCATCATCAGCATCGCCACCACTAAATCATCACGGTGGCAGAGGAAGCGCAGGGGAAAAGCGGAAATGAGGCCAAAATGGCAGGGGTAAAAATAACAGCCTATTTATAGCCCACCTACATCATCAGCAGAAGTCTCGAAGCTTTTTTGTCTGAGACTCTGCATCGCTGATCAAGAGCCGCTTCTGCATCCCCTGGCCCAGCTAGCACGTCCAATACCCACGCTAACAATTAATAAACAGCTAATAACGAGGGAGGAGGAGAGACGGACGAGGATTTCTCTGCAGGATTCCCTCCCCGTCTTTGCCTCTCCTCCTCCTCCTCTTTCTCGTCATCTCCGCTGCAGCGAGAGTCTGCCGTGGACCTCTGCAGCAGCAGCAGCAGCAGCAGCAGTGATCATGAAGCACGGGCTTGTTTGCTCTTCATCAGCATCAGGGCCGGTCCCTCTCTCTCATCCTCCCAACCTGCCGGAGGAGAGGCCACGCTCTAACAGATCATGCAGATTTAAACACGCTACATTTGCTCTGCGTCGGAGCTGATAGGACATGGAGCTCCAAAAAAAGGATGTTTTGTTTTTTGGGTTTTTTTTCTCCTCCTGTGTATGTTCCCTCACAGTTCAGCCAAGGCTCTGTGTGTGTGTGTGTGTGTGTGTGTGTGGACCCTTGGACCCCTAAGGCAGCCTGTGCACCTTTATTCCAAATGACCTTGTTTACGGACATAACACAACCACCACGAATTCCCAGACAGAATCTCATTTCGAGGGAGCGTCATAGCAGAGACCGAATGCAGAGAAGAGATTCTTTTTTTTTTTTTTTTTTTGCGAGCAGGGACACAAACCAGTGCATCCTTTAATTAAACTGACACATTATTACATGGACACTGTAATGGAGTGAGAAGTTAAATTAAGATGGAGAAGCTTCCTCCATTTTGGATAGAGAGGCTGTGAGAAGCTGAGGAAACGTGGCACTGTCTCTGCCTGCTCAGGCACTGTTGCCAAATTTGAAAATAAAATGTCTGCAGTGGCAACAAGAAAAGAGTCCAGCGTGTGCCAGAGCACGCCAAATCAAAGGAGAGGTGTCTTCCTTTCAAAGCACAGGCCCACCTGAACACACGCGACATACAAACCACCCCCCCGATCGGTAGTTTGAGAGGGAGATGGATAACTTTGAAGGCGATGCTAAGCCCGTATTGATCGTATTGACAGAAAAAAAAGGCTTATTTAAATCCCTCTCTTCCTCCACTCAGCAGCTTTCTCCTCCTGGCCATGCGGTGTCATCTATTGAGCTGCAGAGTGGAACACTCCTCGCCCTGACAAAAGAGGACGTCAGTCTCCATAGCACAAGGATATGTCCTCTCACAAAAGGAGTTACAAAATTTACAGAGAGAGAGCCAGAGAGAGAGGAGGAAGGGAGGGTGGGAGGGAGGGAGGAGAGTGAAGGGAGGGAGGGAGGAGGGAGAATCCTAACAATTTCTCCATTTTGAATGAAGTCTGACCTTCATGTCTCTTCCTTTCTTTCTGGCTCTCTCTCTTTTCTCAATCCCTCTCTGTGAATTTTGAGCGACACGCATCAGGAGTCGAGTGTCTTTCCTCCTCTCCTGCATAAAATGAAAGGCTAAGTGGAGTATGTGTTGTGTTGTGAACCCCCCCACTCGTTGTATGTGTGTCTCTTTCTTGCAGTCCTGGGCGGTATCTGTGTTATTGGCTGAGCCCTTTCAGGGGCCGGGTAATTAGATCAGACTGCCTCTCCCCGAGAGTCAAACCGAGCTCTAAAGTGACAGTTGGGAGCACTGTTGCAATTTTCTGCTCCTCCTGGTAATTGAAGAGCAGGATTTGGCAGGATTGGGATGCACTATATATCCAGGGAATGAGAAGTAAACAACACCCTCACCCTTCCTCCTCCGCATGCACCCCAAAAATAACACTCACTCACACCACTGCTGGAGCACGCCCACCCATAGACACAGATCCACACACACACACACACACACACACACACACACACACAAACATCTAATGCCTCCTGCAAACTAAACAACACTCTAATCTACTGGTGTTCCCCAGGTACGGTGTTAGCTAATTTCAGTTAGTTCAGCACAAATCCACGTTCACCTTTGAGGCCAATAATATGTTTACTTTCACCGCTTATTATGCAAGGATTTAGCGAGACAACATCGTATCTTATGGCCTTATTTACTAGTGTTTGAGGTTTAAGAGAAGGCAAACAGGCAATGACATGATGCAGCGGGACTGATTTTAAACTTGCGTTTAACTTGTCGTTAAACTTTTTACAAGCATAAAATCAATTGTTTGCACATTGTTTATAGTCAGTTTGTTGGTTGGTTGGGTTTTGAGGTGCACAGCTTGTTTATAGTGGGTGGAGATGGTACAAGAATATTGGCGTCCTTGTGCACTAAATTTAATATCTTCTCTGCTATTGGAGATTAAAGGTGTATTACGATTATTTAATATCACAGTTCCACAAAGAGGTAGACACGTTTAAGAAAGAAATGTCACATTCAAAGACTGTTCAAAATCTGTCGAGGTACTTCTGTTTTACTTGAGTAATTCTAGTTTGTGCTGCTTTATCTGACTTATCTATCTTTATCTGACTGCAACTAAGGATTATTTTCATTATCGATTAATCTGTCAACGATTTTCTCGATTAATCGATGAGTTGTTTGGTCCATGGTGAAAATTATTTATCAATGTTTCCCAAAGCCAAAGGTGACATCCTCAAACGTCTTGTTTTGTCTATAACCCAAAAGATATTCAGTTTACTGTCACAGAGGACTAAAGAAAGCAGAAAATATTCACATTTGAGAGGCTGAAATCAGAGAATTTGGACACTTTTTCACATTATCAGAATAGTTGGTGATTCATTTAGTAGACAACTAATCGATGAATCGCCTAACCATTGCAACTCTACTTCCACTACATGTTAGATGAAAACATTGAGCTTTTTACCGTTTTTTGTATTTGACAGGTGTATTCACAATCTTTACTTTACAAACAAAACATATAGAATATGATGCATTTTTATGTATACAGTACTTAAAGATCATCGTTGTATCTGTACATTGACCAATTACACCAATAAAAAGCTGTTTATATGTTTATGCATCAGTAAAAACAATAAATGATCTGACATATATTAAAATAACAGGAGTCACTCTGCAGCATAATGAGAACATTTTACTGATAATACAAGACTATTTCTGCATTGTGGTACTGCTACTTTCACTTAACTAAAGGATCTAAATACTTCTTCCACCACTGCTGACCTTCACACGACTAGATGATGATGATGAACGACTAGAATGAATTCATAGCCAAACAGATAATGACACAGTCCTGCGCTCAGACGCCCTGGCAGGACACGTGTTTGACCTGTTTTCCCGTCGAGGACTCTGAGTCTCCCCTCAGTTAGCCATCTCATCCAACATCCACTAAAGCCATGCTGTTGCAACCAGCCGGCCCGTCTCTACAGGTATGTGTCAGTGTGCTCAGAGCGCACAGGCATCTGGCCGGGCTGACTCTGACAGAAGCTTGTGTCTGGACTTGCTAGCATCAAATAAAACCTGGACCAAACCCACGAACCAAATAATAGAGGAGCCGGGAGGCACCGGCACTGACAAGGACATCGTATCTGAGGTAACAACCGCATCTCTCTGCTGCACGCATACCCTCAAATTTACAACAACCCCTCTCCTAGACTCTCCATTGCTGTTTTGGCTGCTGTGCAGAAATATGTGTTGGGCTTATATAATTGAGTCAGAGCGTTATAAATTACATTTTCTCGACTGTTGAAACAAAATGTAGCGATGAATAATCTGGTGCAGTGCAGATACTTAAATTTTTTAAGCAGTCTTTGCACAAGAAGGGCATTTCAGTCTAGAGAGAGAATGAGTGAATGCTGCAACATCCTGAATTAGCAACAATAATCTCATCTTTTAAACGCAGACACTAATCTGAGATCATTTACACACACACACGCACACACACACACGTGAAGAGGAGGCGACAGATCAGAGGAGGCAGCAGCACACAGTGATGGACGGGCTGCGCTAGCCTGTGAAGTCAAATACGCAGCATCAGTACAAATACAGATTCAGTGTTTGTATTGAACTGCTACATTATTGATTATGAGTTATCAATTATGGATGACAGTCTCCTCAGAGGCATCACAGTCCAATACCACAAAGAGATGTCTTGTAGACGGGCTGAGCCATCCCGCACAATCAGACTCAGTTCGGCTGTTTGCGCCACCCTGCTTTATTATTGATCACAGCCAATCAATTATTGATATTGATGATCATCAGGGGATGTGAAAGGCTAAAACATGAAGGCATATACCTCCTCCTATACAAAGCTGTTGAAAGATAACTCGGCTTTAATGTTGGTTTTATTTTTTTTGTCAGTTTTGATAACACTGAATTCACCAAAGTGAGAGCTGAGATCTGAGAACATGGAGACAATCAGGCAGGTTTCAATCAAACCAACAGTTTCACCAGATTGTCTAAACCACTGGTTCTGGTTTCTGTCGAAAAATAAAGACCCACACAGCCACAGGCCTCATGTGTCTGTGAGCTGTAACCAAAGACTCGTTAGTGGTTTGAATGGCATCCTAATGAGGTAAAGTTCTCCAATATTTCAGGAGGATGAGTCTGAAAACATTTACACAGTGCTCGTTTTTTCTGTGTGTGTAATAACCTCTTATTGTTCTTTTGAATAGTGAATATTAGACCATTCATTCATATGTATTTCACTATGCATTATTCTTCTGTTGGATCCGTTATTTTTGTCTCCAGCTTTACTTTTTTTATATTAGGGCTGAACGCTATGGAAAGAAGAAATCATCATTTTGGCAGGTATTGCAATTGTGATGATTTTAGGGGTGATTTTTAAATCTCATTTTCACAGTAAAAAATATCTCAAAGGATATTATTTTTGCTGGGTCTGTACCAAATAAGCATGTTCCATTACGTCTCTAACAGCAATAACAGCATCAGTCTCTCTGTAACACCCTTTATAATGATATGTTGAGACATATTTCACCTTTACTAAAATATTAGAGCTCCTACAATTTGGATATTGCACTCAGCCATGTTACAATTTTGCTGACATTGTAATTAATTGTTCAACCCTCTTTTAAATCCTGTTTGTATGCGTCTTTTTAAATTTCTGTGTATTTATGTCTTATGCATTTTTATGTCACATACTAAACACGTGGGATTGCATTGCTTTTGAAAGGTGCTACATAAAGAAAACCACCTTGTTTTTTGGTGTCCTCTTTTCAATATTGTTAATCATCTCAGAATTATCTTGCAACCTAAACCGCTCTGTTTTAGCTTAGCACACCTCACTGCTCAGGAAAACTGCCTAGACAGGTACAGTACTGTGAGTAACGTTAGTCAAAGTGGAAATCGAAATCAAACATTAACTTTGATTGATGTTTGCAGTTTACAATTTTTGCAATTTTGCATTTTCCTCTTTGTTTTCACGTCCTTTTTATGAAAGCCCATTTCCACTAATGTAATGAAAAACAAACATCCTGTAAGCCATTATGATGAGAAACTTTCTCCAAAAAATGAGAAACTTTCTCCAAAAAATCACATTGGCAGGAATTGGTTTCCATACTTTTCTTCATTTGACTGCTCATGTTTCTGGATTATTTTTAGTGATGTCGCTGCAATCCAAGTTCTCAGCTGTTCGCTTGGTAAGTACAATGTTATTATCACTGATAATGATGGCAAAACTGCAAGAAAACCCTAAAACATAATTACACTTTAACTGCATATATCAGGAAATTGCAGATCCACAATCATTTCATTAATAGAAAATTAGAGTTCATTAAATGGCCCAGTCAGACACAATCACATTACTTCATTAGGCATTGAGATCGATCCATTAATAGTCATGGCACAATAGGAAGGGCAGTTATAAAAGGCTTACCTGAGTCCATAAAGCACCGTGCCATCGGGATGGAGACGGATCATCCTGTTCTTGACAGTGACGCCGTGAACGAAGGACTTCTTGTCGTTGAGAAAGTAGGTGTCAGGGACCCACAGCTGGTCTGCCACTCGGTTATCCAGAGTCAGGTTGTAGGCGATCTCAGAGTAGGACAGACGCTTGTCCCGCCATGCTTGCTGGAAGTACATTGTCAAGGTGTAGTCCTGGAGGACAGAGAGAAGGGGATGGAGTCTATTTAGTGAAGCTAGTCCAGGACTTCAAAGATAAACTCACTGTGGGGATCAATAATACTGATGCTAATTACACGGTAAAGCCAAAAACGCAAATGCTTTCTGCATCTTTCAGGTGGTGCTCCAAGTACAGTATGTTTCATTTCAACTATCATCTCTTCTGGGAAACATGTCAAGCGCCGACAGCGTGTCATCCCACGCTTACATCTGATGTGTCACAGCGCGTTGTATGGACTGCGTATAGTGAGAAGGTCAGCCAAAAGGTTGGTGGTGGTTTGAAAGGCCACGGCCGGTACTAGGGGCCATGATGACTGGGGTTGGGGGGGTTAATATTCAAATATCCTTACTTGATTTTAAGACTGTAACCAGAGGGGAACTTTCTCAGCTGGCTGACTATTGTCTCACGCTAAAAATATCCGCTTCCACTCCAACGAATCAAGGCACTTTGTGCTTTATAGGGACGATCCTTCTTCTAATGCAAGTGGCCAGTAGACGTCTGCAGCTGGGGCTCCCTCCCTGGCCTTTTTCTTTTTTTTTTTTTGCTTCTAGTTCTGCATAAGAAACAACCTAACAGGGATTCAGGAGAGAGTTTTCCAGATTTAACCTCTGCATCGATACTGTATAGTTTTACACATGCTCAGAGATGTAGCAGTAAACTGTATCTCCTCCTCTCCCTCTCTCTGTCTCTTTTTCTTTTCTCTGCTTCTCACTCTTAAAAAAAGACTTACACCCACACAGCCACAGTAAAACACAGCACTGCAGTTGGATCTGCTCTGTTGCAGCGTATTGCAGTGCAATCGATGAGTAGGAAAACAAATTTAAAAATACGGTCCGTTAAACGAGGCCCTTGAGCTTTTACTCCAAGCAGGCCATCATCATCACTTATCATCGTGTTTCTATGTTTCTTTTTTTTTTCTGTTGCCTCTATCATCACACGTTGGCGTGACACCACAAAGCAATTGCAATTGCAACTTTCACTCTTAAACTCTTATCATTCATTGCATGCAATATGCGCGACCAAAGCACTGCGTAAAAAGGGCATCTAAAAATACATGAGCTGCTGCCATGTTGATTTTTTCAGGAGTGAAAAGTCAAGCGAGGACGGCCGCATCCTTATCCTGTTTTACAAGAGTTCCCACTGAACCTTCCTCTCGCACTCGCTCCCTCTCTGTCTCATTATCAGCCTGTCGATCGGATGTCTCTATCACCTTTGGGATCGTTAGCTGCTGCCTGCAGTCTCGGTGTACTTCACCCACTGAGGCAGCGTCTCCTGCAGCATGTCCCCGTCTTTAGTGCCATCCTTTGCCACGTTGATGAGGGAACACAGCAACATGAGGAGCTAGAATCGTCTGAGGGGAAGATGCTCTAACTCTCTCTCTCTCGCTGAATTTGAAAACTGGAACAAACAATATTAACCAGACAGACAGGCTGTTTTGAAGCAGAGATGATTTAACAATATGGTGTTTTTCTTTTCGCTCAGCACTTGATACCACTGGAGTGAAGCATCCTTTGACATTTTGGTGGACACGGTAACAAGAGAGAATGAGTGTGTCTGGTGTGTCACACATGTTTTGAGTTTTCATAGCTCTTATATTGCACTAACAGGGTGGAATTTAGAGCTCTGACTTTTTTTTTTTTTTTGATTAATCAACAAATCTTTCATTCTTCAAGATCCCAAATAACTGGGAGATGCCCATCACCATTTATCCAGAGTACAAGGTTTGTCAAATAAACACATTTTCAAATGATTAATAAATATTCAGAAAAAGCTAAATTTGACTAGCTGAAACCAGGTGTCTGTGTGATAAATGACTTAAAAACTGATTACTGATCAAAACAGACCGGTGGTCACTGGATGAGTCATGAGAGCAACTCGTTCATAAGAATCCTAACAACAGCGAACACGCGTTTGGAGATGGATGTGTTTGTGTCGCGTAACAAAAATGACGTCACTGGAGTTTCGGGCCGCCTTGCTATGACAACCCCACCTACGTTAAGGTGGTATGCAATTGTAATGGAAAACGGCCAAAACCGAGTCAAGTCGAGTTAAGGCGAGTAGTACTAAAACTGTGCAATGGAAAAGCGCCTTTTGTGTCTGGTATCAATTCCTTGTCCACTCGCTCCGGAGTTGAGTCAGTTTTATTTATATATTATATATATATTTATATAACATAAATTTACCTAAAGGGGATTTAGAATCTGTAGAACATACGATATCCTCTGTTCTTAAACCCTCAGTCCCCTTTAACAGGGAAGAAACCTCAGAAGGGACAACAGAGGAGCGATCCTTCTCCCAGGATAGATGTCTATGTACAGAATAAATAAATACAGTAAAGTTACGATAAGGACAATCAGGCATTATCTAGGCACTCAATAGTTTACACTATAGTGGGCAGCAAAAGGAGATTTGAGACAGTTGTTTCTCCGGTGTTACCCAACCTTAATCTATAAGATGTGGAGCATTGCATTGTGGGATTGAAATTTTTGAGTGCATAAACTTCACGCTGAGAAGTAAACATGGCGAGTGATTCTGGAACAGTACAGGTTTTACACTGACGATGTACGTCATGGCAGCATGTGCAAAACAGGCAGCTAAATGGAATTCAGCCATCGTTAATTTTATCATTTACACCCGTGTTTTTATAACTCCGACGTGTCAAAATGTCTGCTGTGAAAAAGGTCTATTGAGTGAAATAGTAAAGTTAACTGAGCCTGGATTTCGAGGTGCCTGCTCTCATTTGTTTTATTTATTTATTTTGTGTGTGTATATTTGTGTGTGTGCAGGTTTGTGGGGAGGGGGTTATGAGTATATAGATGCACAGCTTCAGTGCAGAGAACACCTGGGCCTGCACGCTGCCTCCTGGCTGTGCTGTAAAATGGCAGCGTAATTATGGCCTCACAGATGGTACTGCTTAACTCCGATCGGACATCACTTGTGCTCAGAGAGGGACACAAAATACACCTGCCCCCCCTCCCTTCTCTTTCTCTCTCAGTACAACCAAAGTTATTGCTCAGAAAAACCAAAATCTGCAACGTAAACAACTGTGCTGGACTGCAGGGAGTACATTTTGTTTTGTAAGAACGTAAGAAACAAAAAGCAGGGAAATCATGTTGTTTTCCTGCAAACAAAGTAAATACTTAACATCTGCATGGTGATGTTTTAATCATTTTTCAAACTGCAAATGAAGCAGCTCTGCACATATGTTCACACAGCAATATGAAGCAAAGCTAGTGGTGTCGAGAGTGGAAGCACCCAATCAAAGCGTCTTTTGACACAAAATATAATTGTTAAGTCAAGATGAGAGACAGAATCCTGTAGGTTGCCTGGCCTGATTATAATTTCTGAGTAATAAACACTATATTTAATGTGTTAGTTGTCGAGAGCGTCTTCCTCCACACACAAAAGATGGAGAACAAGGAGCAGGTGAGGATTATTTTTGCAGCACACACCCACCCGCACACCCCCCTTCCAAAAAAAAAGTGCTGGAGTGTCGGTCTCCAAAGCAACCTTCAGTCTCCTTGTCACAAGCACTCCTCAGAAACTCCATTAACATCACACAGGCGGCCCAGTGAGCATCAGTGAGGGAGACATCTTGTGGAGAGCACCAACATTAAAAAAAGGGAAAAAAAAAAAAAAAAGAATGACAGCGCTGAATACATAAACAGGATGAAAATACAAACAAGGCCCGGCTAACTTAAAAAACATCAAGGCTGGTTGCACAGTGACAGTGTCTCACTACAGATATGTTTCTGGGCTAACAAACCCCCATTAAGAATCTGACAGAGTGACAAGGAGTACATTTGTGTTTCCCTGAGAAATCTGACAGGCTACAGTTGTTACAAGACCTCCATTACAACTACATCAGCTGTCACAACCAACATGGGAGGGAGCTGCCAATAGACTTAACACAATACATACAGCTCCGTTTGTTGATTTTGATCTAAGGAAACAGCTGACGTCCGTGCTTTCACTTTTCCTCTATAATGAAACCCTCTGGTTTGATTTACACGTAGCAGTCTTTTATGTTTGTGTCCGCCAATACAGTTGCTTTCAATTTTTTTTTTATTTTTAGCTTATTCTAATTTTCTGTATGCGATTTAAAAAGAGCAGAATTTGCAATTCTTTACCTGGATTTATGTCATTAGAACACTTTGTTCATAAGATGTCTAAAAGCAGGTACATTCTTTTTCAGAGTCTAATTACCCAAATTTTAAAAATATCACAGCGCAGGATGACACAAATTAGTTTTTGTCAAACTAAGAAAATATATTAGTTTATGCATAGTCCTGTTCATTTTATGGCATTTTTTCAACAGCTAATAAAGAACATCTGCATATGTGATATTTCTATAAACAATAAAGTATTTAAAGGACAGAAAATGGTTTAAATTGCCATTATTATTGTTTTTGATAATTATTACTTTTTCACGATGCATGTATTACATACATACATGCATCGTGATCTGTGGGACTCCAAACAACGAGAAAATAAAGCTAATTTCAACAAGGTAAAAAGGTATAAAGGTTAAAAAACACGCTCTACCCGTGATCTGCTGGTACGACAGCTGGCATGTGAGCTCTCTCTCCTCGGCAGCTTTATGGGACCAGACAGACGTCCACCATATTGCCAATGCTCTTATCCGCCGTGTCCTGCCGGAGAGTGCTCCGGCAGAGGCAGAGAGGAATATGCTGATGATAACAATGTCCACTGTGCACAGCTACGAGGAGACGACTGGACATTTGGGCAATAACAAGCTCGTCTGCAGACATCCTCAGCCTCTTGTCTGTTTGCTTCCCATCCGCGGGCTGGAGGAGACGCCACAGCACATCAGCTGGTCAAGCTGAGTTTATTCATTTGTTGTGCTCTCTGCATCCGGTTAAGTACAGGCTTCAAATTAAATATTAGGGGTCAAGGGGGAGTTAGTGCATTCTGAATGAGTTGCCAACCATACACATCCTGAGGGAAGTGACAACATAGACGCCTTTATGACTCTCTTTCCAATGGGTCATTTTTCAGCTACTTAGCTTCAGTGCAGAAAGTGCCTGACAGAATCATTAAGGGAGTCATCGGCACATTAAAGGCTTTTAATGGAGCTGGCTAACTTACTGCCTGTTTTAAGACTGTTCCCCGTACCGGCCATTATGGAAGAATATTACCACCAATTTAAACTTGGTGCAACTCCTCTCTTGGAGTGGGACTGCGAGCATTAAGCGCTGATAAGTAAAGCGAAAGACAAACAGGAGCACACTTTGATTATTTTAAATCTGATTAAGTTTGATAAAGTGAAGTGAAGTGAAGAACTATTAAATTTACCAATTTATGAAGCAAGTCAACAAAATTACACATTACCGGCCTTAAAAATATGACACTAACTGCCTAGTGTTTAAGATATGTATAATCTTATTGAAATTTTACTTTAAACATTGATAAAGTATGTGTATTAAAACCTTTCCTTGCAGGTTTTATATTCAAATCTATTGTGAACATGTTTTTTTAAGCTCATGGTCTCCTCCGACACTGTTTTATCTTCAAATGAACCCGGTCTCTGTGGACTAAACATTAAACAGAGAAGCCAGCATGCATGTAAGAAAGCTGCAGGATTAAGTGTTGTTCTCGTGCTGTAATTATGCTGCTGACCATATTAATCTGTTACTCTGTGTGTCCACTCAGCATAACTAATGACATTGTTCTGGACAACCTGCTTTCTTGTCTTAAGCTTTTTGGAAAGCTCAGCAGAGCAAACAGCAGGCAGAATCAAAGCTGCACCGGATGAACAAAGAGACCAAATCTGCCTTGTATTTAAAATATGACGGAAATTGTGTGTATAAAAAATGTGCATGGGTTGAAGTTCTGCTTAACATCTTTACAGCAACCTCAGAGAACTCACAGAAAAGAACTGAAACAGATTTAATGTCTTGTAATATTTCAGATTAGAGCTAAAAGACGAGAAAGATTACGTTATCGATGAGTTGATCGACAGGAAATGAATTGGCTGCAACTGTGAATCAAGTACTGAATCATTTAAAATAGCCAAACATTTGCTCAATCCAGCTTCTGGAATGTAAGAATCTTCTGCTTTTCTCAGTTTTATAAATTTGTAAACTGAATGTCTTGGGTTTTAGGTTGTTAGTTGGACAAAACGAGTAACATGAGTGTGGCTCTGCTAAATTAGATGACTTGCTTTTTCATTTTTTTCAGAAATTTGAGAAAACGAACAACATTATAATATAGATAATAACAATAATAATAAATAATAATTAGTTGCAGCTCTATTTAAGATACTATAACCATTAAGATCTCTTCAGCATTTATTTAAGAAAAAGGCAAAATATCAGCAAAATGCAAATAACAACACAAATCTGGCCTCTCCTCAAAGACAGAACACCTTTCAGATGTATAATCAATGTTCAAAACCTTGAAAAGGTCCCCAGAAAAAAAGAGGCCTTATTTGCTTTTCCTTGACTTCCCTAGATCCACCGAAAAGAAAAAAAAAGAGGCTGCGTTGTCATGGCAACAATGAGTAAAAATAACACAAGCTTATTTTCCACAAGCTGAAAATAAAATGGAACAGGATCAGTTTGGACAAACAAGATCAAAATGGTTGCTAATTCACAGACACAAGAAGCAGCGTCTCCCTCACACGGACGCACTGTAACGTCGAGGCCCCGCATCACGTTCCCCCTGGTCAGCGCCCACTGCCCCCCACCCCGCCGTTTTCTGACGGCCAGATCCCTGTACTCATCTAAAGAAACCAGTGCTTGTCAGGATAATGATCGTAATAAAGGGAACGCTCACGCCCCACTAATTCCTCCATCCCAGAAACCACCACAGCTGGTTTGTTTAAATCTTTTAATTCACATCCAGCTAATTAACATTCAGAGAACAGTATTATAGTACAGGCAGTGCCTCTTAACAACCACCAACCTCAGGTATTTTACATGTAATTAACAAACGGCACGAAGAAAAGACGAGGAGTGAAAATATTCATTTACCTCGCTCTTTATTCCAGCCTCAGAGTGCATACTGTAGCTATACTCAACATATGAAGACGTTATTATGCAGCACTGATGCATTGCTGAGACAACAGACTCGACTTGTATTTAATCAGCTGCACTGGCTGTGTGCAGAGCACTTTTTAATGCACCGTAACCAGGGTTCGGTTCCTGGATCTGTGATTTCAGCAAAAACAAACAGCATTATGCAAATGCAATTTCAGCTGCTAAGTGAGGGAGATGAGTGATGGAGCGAGATGCCTGCGCTGAACAGACAGAGATAAACTGGGGGGGTGGGGGTCTCTCAGCCATGATATCATATCTGTGCCATATTTTGCACTAACCCCAGTGAGTCAGCACAGCCCACCCAGCAAGGATGTGTGGTCACACCTCGGACTCGGAGGACACTTCCCTCTCAAAATAGCACATTTGTAATGTCATGCAGGCAAGGCTGTTACCACGGCGCCGACTGACCTGCACATTTTTATTGCCCAACAACATGGCTGACCTTTGAGCCTCAACGGGCCATCGTTGTGGATCACACGGGAATGCACACACACACACAAAAGAGCACTCCACTATGGCACGTACACATATGAACCAACATCTTTCATAGAGAAGCAACAAAACTACAAATCCCATTCCGTACCCAGACACCACCTCAACAACCATCATGCCCTTCATGTCAGCACAGACGAAAAATGCCACAATGGCTTCAATCAGCCTCAACTAAAATGCAGAGTTCATTCTCCACCAGAGGCATTTTTATCTTTAATTAGAGGAGCGAGCAGCTGTCTACAGCCCAAACCTGCTCACCGCCATCATGGCAGGCCCGCTCACAAACACTGATCTCAAATCCAGTCACATTCTTTCTCTTATGACAGCAAATTACTCCATTTTCCTTTAGGTTCGTCCACCGTAGGTGCAAAATTCAGCCTTCACTTGGAATGAAGCATGACTGGTGTGGATTTTAGTCGGTGGGATTACACACAGAAGGTTCAGTTTTCTTTAGAGACAATTCAGATTAATCAGTTTTTACAATTTCCACCCTGATTAAAACCCCCTGGGGTTGACATTTTAACCAATGTGCTGGACTAAATGAAAGATTTTCATGAAACCTCTCATTGTTCTGCCTGAGACTGTCTGAAGAACATTTTTATTTCTGTGGACAGTTTTTTTTCCCATCTTCAAGAGCACCTTAAGGTTCCCTGAAACTAACTCAGTCTCTTAAGTCTCTCTTAAGCCTTTCACGTCTGATTCATCAGATAAGTTATTTTTAATATACAGAGAAAAAAACACAGATTACAGCTTTTCAAATATGGCTGGAGAAAACAGTTTTTCTAAATTTTCTTTAATAATACACTGAAAAGCAAGTGTCTGGTGATAGGACATTACGCTGAATTTTTGTGATGAAACAACTGAACAAGAATATAACTAGAAGATTAATTGCAGCTTTGGACTGGATTGATTAAATTAGCTGCATATAGAGCTGTTTGCTTTTACCCTCTCCAACCTGACTGGGCCCATCATTACAAGCTGTGCAGTTTAGTACTGCTCAAACTCTCAGGTTATTTTATTTATTGCAGATATCGCAAAAGTTTTTTATGATACCAAATATTTCAGACTTAAATTCGAAGATTTGTTGCATAAAATGATGCACCAAAGATCTGGAATATCTATTTGATGAAGCTCAGCAGCCATCTTGGGTTTGAACGATTCCCTGCTGGAACAAGCTGATCGAGAATGAATAAGCGATCGCATCGGACTGTGTTGAATAAGATCAGGTTGTAATGAAGCTGAAAAGCAAGCTGCGTGTTGAGGGAGTTAACCAAACGCAGTCTCCAGCTCCCTCACGGTAACACGCGAAGCCTGCGGTAACTTCTCCTCGGCCTCCACCAGGATGTAGATATCATTAGAGGAGACGTGAAAGTGATCACAGTAACCTTCACCTCTCTCCCACCCTGTTCTTCACCAGCTTCCTCCTCGCCTCCCCGTGTTGTTTTCCCTCTCAGCACTTTAATCTTAAAAGCAGCTGCCCCTTGATGAGGGAGATCAAAGCGGCCCCGCGCCGAGCACAGGTCACCGTGATATTATTGATTTCTCCAAGATCAATCTCGTCCTCTATTGTGCCAAAGAGAGCTGGACGTGAAGAAAAGAGGGAGGAGGAGGAGGAGGAGAATCCGACCTGTTATGTAAGTTGCAGGACGGATTTTTCAAAAGGTAACAACATCATGTGGCACACAAGTCCGCCAGGGTCTTGGATGTTTTGGGGTTTTTTTTTTTTTTTTACTTTTTGTCTAAATGTGTCTGTCGTGTCAGAAGGACGCCTGTGCAGATCTGGCAGGGTGAGCTTTTCCGAGAAATGAGCGAGATGAACGCTCTCTCATAGCCACAGGGAGCTGCATGACGTCAGTCGGCCATTCACTGTTTGTGCACAGTTTTGTGTTTTGTTCACACACACACACACACACGCACATTGCCACGGATGTATGAAGCAGTGTTTTTTTCCAGATGAATGCTTGCATAGATGCCTAGTTCTTAAGTAAGATAACCCTTTGGAGTTTTGGAGCAAGGCAGAGGTGGATTACATGGCTGCTGAGCCCAGAGTCCAGCACAGCCAGGGATCCAGTCAAAGTGGTGGGAGGGATCCAGGGTCAAAGTGGAGGGTGGGAGGGAGGAGAGAGAGAGAAAAGAGAGAGAGAGAGAGAGAGAAAGAGAGAGAGAGAGAAAGCAGTGAGTGAGGGGTTTCTATTTCAAATCTCTCCGGACCCCCCAAGGCACTTCCGTTCTGGCTGCATCCTCCACCAAAATAAATCATTTCCATCAAAGGAAAAGCTTGGACCATTCAATGCTCTTCCTCATCACACACTCTGCTGTGTGCATGTGCTAAAAACCCATCCAGTGCCGTTCAAAATGGCCAACACAAACACACACACAAGCGCACACTCACACACAGTTTCAAAATCCAAAATCACTAAATCTGACAGGCAAAATTAACCAGACATCAACTTCAAAATGGCTCAATTAATAATAGAAAACACGTCCTCTTCCATTCCTGCTGGCAAACTTGTTTTTTCATGCTCTTATATAACATCTCTATTATGTTGCACCGTGGAGAGGCTGCTTTGTAAATGATCTTTTTCTCACACTCTGAATCCTCTGCAAAGCCTGATGCTGCTCTCCTGAATGCATCGAAACATCACAAACCAGTTATTCCACAGCAGAAACAGAGATGGAGTTAATGCAGCAGAGCCACACTGAGGTAGTTAAAAAAAAATTGCCCTCAGTTTCATGTAGGTTGCGGTCTGTCTGCCTGCCTGCCTGTCTCCCTCTCTGTCTGTCTGTCTGTCACACGGATCAATAGGTGGTGCTCTTGCATGGGCTGCTGAACTTTTCCCCCTGTCCTCTAAAAGTCGTACATGACGTTCATTTTTGTGCAGCGGAGCTCAAACGTTTTTTTTCTCCTATTTTCTTCTCTCTTTTTTTTGTTGCAATGCTGTGTGACCAGACATGTATTATTAACAAAATGCTTACGTCATCTGACAAGTAGGAGGAAGATCATTTACGTAGACGGTGATGATGTGATTGGTCGCCGAATTAAAAGCCTCAGAGAAAAAAACTAAACAAAACAAAACACCAAATGATGCCAGTTTGGAGAAGAGGAGGGTGTTTTTATTCATTTTGTAGGTAACTGCACGGAGAGAAGGAGGAGGAAGAGGAAAGGGGGTGACGGGGAGTTGGGGGGGGGGGGTGCGTGTCAACAAAATTACACCACCGAGGCTTGACAATGTGAAGCAGTCAGGAGAGCGCGCGCGCACACACACACACACGCACGCACGCACGCAACTCTCTCCGCGCGCGCAGCCGGGGCTGTGCGTCCGAGAGTGCGCCAGTGAGTGTGTGTTTTGAATTCAAATGCAGCAACACACCAGAGCTGCAAATGCGGAGACTGAAAGGGGAGGATGGCGATGATGATGATGTGCTTGAGAGGACGGAAGCCTTCACATTTCTTTTTCACATTTTTTTTTTTTTTTTTTCTTTTTTTCTTTTCTTTTTCTTTTTTTTTTTTTTTATCCTGAGTTTAAAACAATGCGTTCCCAAAGATGCCTCAGCCTGGCTCAGTCTCTCTCACATACATGATCCACACACACACACACACACACACACACACTGACCCGTGATAAGTAGCCTCACTTCAGGGGCATTTCAGCCAATCATTTCAGCGGGCAACTTTAAGCTTTGGGGGGTGATGGTGGTATGGTGGCTGTGGGAGGGGAGGGCTAATAATCATGAAGATGCACCTACCATGTTGACTTCAGAGACCATGTCTATGCTGGCTATATCTATGTTCATCCCCACGGCCACCGGCGCACCCACCTGTGCGGGGCAGAGAGGAGGCATCAACACAACACACATGAATAATCCCCCCATCATGTAAATTTAACAAATTCGTGACGCGGGCGCTCAGGTTCCTCTGCTCCCCTCCACCTACAGGAGACTTGTGCATCATAAGCCTGAACGGCAAAAAAAAAAAAAAAAAAAAAAAAAAAAGAAGGAAGAATAATCATTAAGAAAATATCTCAGCATTAATCAACAAAATGAGCTTTAAAAAAAACGTTCATTTCATCTTTTTAGTGGGATGATCAAACATTGATGATGCGGGATCGATCACGCTTCCAAAACCAATCTTAGCCCCCCTTCATTCATCACCACCCCCCCCCACACCGTCCCCCTTCATCGAATGAAATATGCACATCATTTTCTCGGAGCCTAATTGGAAAGGCCTATTTAGCTGTGAAGGGATGATTATGTAAATTAAAGCAGATTTTGCGATTCATTAAACATGTATTGCACGTCGGGAGGGCGTGAAAACATGACACTCCGTTTTCCATTTGCTCGTTTACCTCCGAAATCTGGCCTCAACCGAATGTCGTATCCCTTCATCAGTCTGTCCACTGTTTCTTTTACCAGAGGCATATTGCTCGGGTCTTTGATATCCTTGACGCTGGGGAGGGAGAGAGAGAGAGAGGGAGAGAAAATAGATGGTGTAATGCAGAATGGCTTATTAATATCACACGCCAGGCACGCTTTGACAGAGGGGGGGCTTCATGGCATGCAGGGAGGACGACACATGCAGACGAGGTTACCTTTGAGCCCAGACGAAAGTCACTAGTAAGGAAAAAGTCAAAATCCCAAAGTGGTTTTTCCTGATCCTCCCCATCGCGACAGTTTTTGAGGCGGTTTCGCGATGCGAGTGAGGAGAGCGCACATCCAACTTACTCCAGACAGCGCAGAGGAGCCAATGAGAGGCGCATGCGTGCAGCCAGCCCAAGATCAAAGAGTGGAGACTGATGATGGTGGATGAGCAGTTTCCATTGCAGAGAAAAATATTAAAGGGACAAGTGGTTGTGCGTAATGAAGAAACAAGCGTCTGTGCCAGGAGAGAAATGAACAACAGCCGCGTTAATTTCAGGGCTCGTTTTTTATTGTCGCGTTTGTTACAGGATCACACAAGTTTTGGTCCACATTCCTGACAAGGTCAAACAGTGGGGATGCACTGCAGGGTGAAAATGTCAAGTTAAGATCAAGTTTATTCCCTCAGTTTTTGCACTACCGGCCGTGTCAGGTGGCTAAAAAGGGGGCACAAGGCTCCGTCCGTCACATTCACACACACAGGTAGACACTCTACATACGAACATCTGTGCTCAACAATCATGCACCATCTGTACAAAAATAGAAAATTAATGTCATCAACACCCATGGGGACCACTTCCTACTCTTCCCTGCAGTGTTTGCAGCGGCCCTGCAGTGGATCTGAAAATGCAAAAGGAAGCGCCGGAGCAGAAAGGTGGGATGGAAAACACAATCCCACAATTCATTTTCTCAGGTTTGAGTACATTTTTGAAGCCGCGGGGAGGGATGCGAGCCTCCTCTAAATTGCCTTTGATCTTGTTGTAGTGGGAGCTGTGCTTCTGTAGAGGGCAGGCTTCTGAAAGCATTGGTTCACTGTTGCATCACCACCAGTTACAGCCATCATAGATTATATCATCCACTTCTTTTTGATGTGGTTCTTGGTTTGTGTGTGTGTCTGAGCATCATGCATACTGTATGTGTGTGGCGTCTGTCTCGGTCCAGGGCCCCCAAGAAGTTGTTATGTGTGTATATATGGCAGGCTTTAAAGTGATTGAGGCCCGTGAAGGGCAGCTCTTCAGCTACTGATCAGAACACAAGTGGGCAGTGGTCACAGCCTATGAAATGAATAGATGTGCGGCCGGAGAATAAATGAGTTTCTGATTCATTTCCTCTGTCAGATGAGAGCAGAGTGACTGCTGAGAGCTTGTTCACAGACACAGGGAGGAGGGTGAGGTGAGGCTGGAGGTGTCCGCCGGCTGCACGTGCCCCCTTTTCCCCGGGTCCCCTTTCAGTTTTGGAGATCCACGTCCCTGCAAGACCAGAAAACAGCAAGCGCAGGACGTGAGAGGAGCATACAGAAACCTTTTCCTCTCTGCACATTCAGAGGAGCCTCTCTCTATCTGCAGTGTACCGCACAGCCCCCCAAAAACTGCTACTGTGCTCCCTGTCCTCTCAGTGCCTTCTTCAGAAAGTAGCAGGCGAGAGGGACGTGGTGAAAATATGTAAAGGGGAAGAAATGTGCTGCAGCTGTTCTCGTGCTCTCCGTCTTGTCTCTCTCATTATTCTGCAGAACGTTCTAAACAAAACAACCATAAAAATTCTCTGACAGGAACATGAGAAGCATGATGAGCAGATTTGCACTCCCCAGTGTTACATAACACTTCTCTCTCTCTCTCTCTCCCCCTTTTTCTTCTTCTCTCTCTCTCGCTCTCTGTGTGTCTTTTTGCACTATCTCCCCTCTTTCTTTCTTGGACATGGAGCTTTGTGTTCTATAAGTGGCTCACCTATAAGCAGGGAGAGTAAATAGTCTCCGTTTCATGTGCTTAATGTACAAAGTAAGCTCTGGTTTATTTTGCCCGTTACACCTTCTCCCCACGGAGTTGTCATTAAAACGGCCCCCAGGTAAACCTCACACGAAAAAGAGAAGAAGAGAAGAGAATTTTTCTTCTCAAATTAGCTGAGCGCCAAGCCCCCCTTTTTGTATTGTAAATCTATGATGATGATAAAAGCCACAGTGCTGGCGTCAATGCAGCAACAACGCCACCTAACATCATTCTCCTCTTCTTTTTTTTTCCTTTTTATTTTTTTTCGCCTACAACTCCCGGGGCTGTTTCAGCAGTAGAAATTATTGATGTCTTTACTGCCTAGATAAAAGTCTTTGACAAAAAAACTGTGGGTAGTTATTGTTCCACTGAAGCTATCATAATTAGAGCAGAGTGAGACAGGTTTGTGGCTCTTTGAGATACAAAGTAAGCATGCATAAATATCCTTCGTCCATTGTCTGATCTTTTTTCTTTCCCTTTTTACCTCATTTGTACAAGAATGCTGGATGCCCTCCAAGTATGTCTCTGCTATTTTTACTGTTTTGCATGAAAGGCTTGTTAGATATGCTGCCTTGTCACACAAAACTCAAAAGTCTAAAGATTAAACTCCGACAGGGAAGCTGACTTGTAACACATAATCATGGGTAAAAAACCCTATAGACTGATTCTGTGTAAAGGTCTCGGGACGTTTTTTTCTGGGAAAATCCAAGAAATGTAAAGGTTCCAGAGCCCTTTAACTCGCCTCAGCTCCTTGCAATTTCTGCAACACCAGCTAACATTAACTCTGTGATACCACTTCATATTTATACAGATATGATTTCAAAATAAAAGACAATATGTTGTTATCTATGTGTATAAAAAATAACGTTGCCACTGTATTCATTTAATTTAGGTGACGTTAATTACCCTGATTGATCCAAACTCAATTCAGAAAACCAGCATCTTAAAAGTTGTTTGTGTTCTTATGGAAAGTCGTGACAAAGCATGTATTTAGACTTTTTTCAAAAGTTGTCCTCATGATGTAGTTATTTCAGCATCCTTTTGATCCATTTACTGCAATTAAATAACAGTGAGTTCGAGCACGAGCAACAGGACGCTGACTGCATTTGACTTAACGGTCACAGGTGTCAGTATTAACAAGCCTTTTCTGATTCTTAAATATTGCACCTTTAATCTTTAACATATTTAACCTGTTAGGTTGCGGCTACTTTTTCATGTTGCCTTGCTTTGCTTTAGGAGGTTACAAGCCAAAATAGTCGTTTAAATATCCATAACCTGCAGTGGAAGAGCAATTAAAGGATAAAAGCTGGTGATATTTATTGTTTTTGCAAAAATCCCATGAAAACACTAAAACCAACAATGTGGTGGCCTTTCTGACTTCCTGACCAGTGTACACTGTCTGTAGCTAATTTGTTCTGATTGAAAGACATAAATCTCTAAAAATAAGTCAAAAGTATATTGTTTTTATTTTCTTGTAAGCCCAAGTAAAATGCTAGCTAGCTAACAGCTGGGTACTGTAGTTTTTAGCTCATGCTACTCAAAAATTAGTCATTTCTTGGGGACCATATTTTCAGGTGCGGATGAACACACATTTGGTGTTCAAGTGAGTATCGATGTTTGTTTGGTGTGTGGCATTGACTGAAAATAAACTAGTGTCATCATTAAAAAGGAACATATCTCCTAGTTTCTGGAGCTCTATAGCACAGAGAGAACACTTGCTAGAGGGATTAATTCATTGCTGGTTTTGTATTTGTTGACAATATGTAAAATATAACCAGTGCCTTGTGTACCTGGCCCTCTCCATGGTGTCCTTGGCCAGGTAGATGTACCAGTAGACTAGGTTGAAGAGGCCGAAGGCCAGGGGGAAGAGGACGCGGGCGTACAGGTCGATGGGGCTGGTGCCGGCCAACTGCGGGATCTGAGGAAAAGCTGAGCCCTGCTGGAGGAAAATCGGCAGCGGCGGAGTATCTCCCGCCTCACTGCGACACACTGAGTGGTTTCTCCTCTTAAGGCCTTCCTGAGGGCTGCTGTTGGACTGGTGGGAGGAGGAAGCGAGGGAGGTGGTGGTGGTGGGGAGGGGTGATTTGGAGGAAAAGCAGAAGAGGTTAGATGGGGTAAGTGTGAGTTTTTTGCAGGTTTTATGCTCAATGTGAGAGAAAAAGGGTCGGTAGTGTTAAAAAAAAAAAAAAACTGGACATTTCTAGCCAGCGAGTAAATGTATGCTGATTTTAACATTCTGCAGTCATGTATATAAGGCTGGAAGTAATGTTTGTTCCCACAGGAGCTTTCTCTCAACGGCATGCCAACTTCCCTATAGAATGCAGCAGGTAGTTCGCTAGATGCCCATAGGACGGATAGGAGATTATGCAGGGAGGAGTGCTGGAGTTGCTCTCTGTTCTCACACTGAGGCTATTTTTAAAGCATCTAACCATGAGCCCCACACGTGAGACGGATCCCAGGAGGACGCTGTGGTGGCTTACTGTATTAGCATAAAGCATATAGCTCAAGATGAGAGCACTACAACAGCACGTATTACTATTTAATGTGTGGTGTGCCCTGAATGGGAAGAATGGAAGAAGCAGGGTGACTACTTGGAAATGCATAGAAAAAGACATCCTATCTGTGGCATGATTTCTTTTTCTCTACATCCGAGTGAGGAGCTGCTGCCTTGCTCTTCATTATCGACACCACTGCATCAAACTCTCTGCAACAGACTTCAGCTCCTCACCTCACCATTATTAGCTATGTAAATGCATCTGAGGTGCCACGTGATGTGAATCACACCGCTTCTTCAAGTGATAGCATAAGCTGATGTTGCTGAGCAGGTTTAGCACCAACCTATAATCAGTTCTTGTGATAGCAAATCTGTCTTAAAGATGTATATTTATCCCTGATTATAACCAGAAATCCACTACATCACTGTTTTGTACGATGACTGACAACTTCCCACCACTCCAGACAGTCAGGTTGAATAGAAAAACGTAAATTGTGCAGATTTATTTTTTATATTTTTATGAAATACATTTATTTGCTTTCTTGCCTTGGAGTATGAGATGATGAGATGACCTTGTTAGCTGGTTAACTTGACTAAGCATTAAGACTGCAAACATGGGGATACAGTTAGTGAAGCTGTGCTAAAGTAAGTGGTTTAAAATATGTTTACCTTTAGTATCATGTTCATTGTGTTTTATGTCTTTGTTTTACTTCAATGTCACAGTCTTACCTAGAAAATATGGCTACTCTCTGAATTATTACTGTTAAGTTAATACTCTTAAAGACATAACAGGTGTGCAGGTAGCTCAGTCGGTAGAGCGTGCGCACATGTATGCAGCAGCCCCAGATTCGATCGGCCATTTACTGCGTGTTGCCCCCCCCACCTCCCTTTCTCTCTCAGCTGTCCTATAAGCTATAAAAAAGGGGCAAAATCCACCCAAAAAAAATATAATAATGAAGATCTTCATGTAAATAAAAGTCTGTTAAGTTACTATCAAAGTAACACAATTGTGATTGAACCTACATCCCACTGGTGAAAGCATTTGCAGAGAAAACATATGCTGTGCATAGTAAGACTTTTAATGGAGTAGATTTGCTCTTCATCTCACCTGTATGTGAAAGTTTACTTTTTTGTCTCTGCTAGTATCTCTGCTAGTAAATGGTTACAATGGCCAAATATACAAAGAAGATTTGTGAAGATTGATGACTACAGATGATGAAACTTGAAATTCAAACTGAAGTGAGATCCGAAAACACACCTACAAATACAGATTATCGCCATAAGTGCTACAAAAGACAAGGAAATGAAAACCTTCAAGATTGTAATTCTAGTGGGGCTGAAAATAAATTTTCTTAAACTGTGTCTTGCTATGAGTAATAGGGCTCTCCGTTAACATATTCTCTGATATGACAAATTTGTTTTATTCACATGAAATATACCTGTATTTTTTTGTCCATGTTATTCTTGCTGGTTCAAAGTGGGCAGGACTCATGTGATGTCACATATTTCCATGCACCAATACGAGTTTTTCAACATTTGAATCGGGTTATTGGGTTATTGTTGTCAAATGTGATCAAACCGAGATTTTGACAGCAAGACACAGTAACTTATGACGCTTAGCTCTAACTGACGCTTATTGGTGATGAATACTTAATGCTATGGAGACTTACTATACTATATAAGATATAAGGCAGAGTAGGGGCATAATTTAAATGTAATGTAAATTTAAGGCATCACTTATCTATAGTTTTATGTGTAATATATAAAGTGAAATGTAAAAATGTGGTTATTTTTTTATGTGCAGCCTTAAAAGTATAACAAGTAAGGCTTGTCAATTGCTGTAAACACAACATTCAAAGTTGGTCCCGCCCCCAGGCTCAAAGCTCACAAGCTTCTGCTGGTGTTATGTGTTTACGATCTGGCAATCAAACGCAATGTTTTTATAGAGTCCCACCCCTCCCACCCTACCTGCATTCATTGGCTGGGGGCTACACACCACTGAAAGATTTTACACAAAAGTTGTCCAGAAACGTCCAAAATATGAAAATGGTAGGCATGATCTCTGCAGATACAGACACCGCCACACAACCTCTACTGGGTCATAAGTGACGATTGAGAGGGATTATTTTTGTATGGGCCTGTACATTGTTTTTTTAGGAAAATTCTACTCGTTTTACCTTTAACCAATAAATCCTATCTACTTGTTCTTCTAACTGAGTGAAGTTTAAGCCTGAATTATCATTAATTATCAACATAAAGTCAGCTGCTCACCGAAATCGCGTCGCCATCTTCTTCGGAGGCCAACACCTCGAGCTTATCCTGTCTCGCCCTCTGTTTCTTCAGACGATGGGCCTGGAGGGTGGCAAAGTAGTTTACTGCTGCGAACTCGATGAGCGCCGATGCCACGAAGGCAAAACACACGGCGATGAACCAATCCATGGCGGTGGCATAGGCCACTTTAGGAAGTGACTCACGGGCGCTGATGCTCAAAGTGGTCATGGTCAGCACCGTGGTGATGCCTGGAGGAAGACGAGCCCTTGTTAAACACAGGCAGAGGTTTATCATAACATCAGACATCATTAGTATACATTTACTGTCCAACATTAGTGGGAAGAGGGGTATACCTGCAACTGTGCGTGCAGGAACAGACTCTTTGTTGATCCAAAAAGAGACTTGTGACAGCACAACCACCATTATAAGAGGGATGTAAGTCTGTATGAGGTAGTAGCCCAGCTTCCTCTGGAGGTGGAAATGGACCACCTGCACAGAGTAGTGACCTGCAAGATAAACAGCACATGTGAAGAGAGCAACCCCGGGGGACGGAGCAGGGTAGCACAGAACAGATGCCCTTGCCTGCCCTTGAAACAGAAGAGCTGCTGAGAGAGAAACATATAGATATATTGCTGCTGTTAGGACTGGAATAGCCCGCTAACTGTAAGGCGGCATGCGAGGGACATGAGGGAGGAAGAAGAGGAAGGACAAAAAAAAAAGGAAGAGGGGGGAAAGGAGGAGGGAGCACATCAGACATTTGGAAATGGGAATAAAGTCGAGAGGAAGGAGCGAGTGAGGAGGGGGGCAGTAGGAGAGCATGCAGTGTCACTATGCGTAACACTGCCCTGCTCTGTCTAAACACATGCATGCAGACATTTACAGACCAAAAACACGCTGCATCATGCGCACGCACACGCTCACACACACATTCACGCACACATACAGAGGTTCTCTCTCGCTCTCTGTCTGTGTTTTCTAAATGGCTATCATCTCCACATTTTTGAGCCTGCCTCATTCTTTTCCTCTCTATTCCAGGAATCTGCTGAGTTCACAGCAGGGGAGCACTTCTCCTTCTTCTGGTGAAAAGAGAAAATGCACACACACACACACACACACATACACACTACTCCATCCTTCCTCCTCTCTGTCAGTGCATTCACTGGGCTTTAAACCCCATGGTTCTTTTTTAAGGCCCACCGTACGCATTAGGCCTGACCACTTAAGCATCTTACAGTAGGTGGCTGCTCAAGGAAGCCTTAGCTTTTATATTTACTGTAACATGCGTGTTATGTGTGTGTGTATGTGTGTCGGGGGGGTGGAGGGAGGGGCAGGGGGTAATGGACACTAGAGCAGAATTTGAGAAGGCTTGCTTGACCTCTTTCTACTCTCAGAGTCAACAGCTCTTCTTTTAATTAAACCTCTAAGCGTGGGTATGGCTGCAACAGCGTCCCCGCGAGGAGAGCAATGCGATAGCTGACAGTGAGTGTTACCTGTGTTTGATTTGAATATCTCACTGGACAGGGTCTGTCCCACCAGATCATACTGCAGAAGACTGATGGACTCCGGAGGACACTCAACAGACGCTATTGGTCCCTTCCTCCACGTAAACATGATTTCACTGCTGGTGTAGGCATCTAAAAATGCAAAGGCAATCAGGAAATAGTTAAAAGACGCAAGGGTTAGACATATCTATGAATCTGACCATTATTATTCCCTCTGTTTATGAACATGTGTTATACTTACAGCTTCCAAACCTGAGAGGGCAGGCGTGGCCGTCCATGGGGAAGTTCATCAGGCTCATCGGACACTCTGCGCTGATTGTCAGTCTAACAGCAGGAAAAGACAACGCTGTCATTTCCTTGGAACCACAGAAGATCTCATCGACAAAACAATAACTGAATAATGTAAGATCACCTCATGGTGTAGAGGACAGTCCCGTTCTGCATGATGCGGAAGAGTTTGTTTGGCGTGGTCGTATTATGAGAAATGGACTTCTTGGAGTTTCGGAAGAAAGTGTCTGGAGTCCAGATTTTGTCCACCATACGGTTGTTCAGCCGCAGGATTTCAGTGGGGCCCTCAAATTTTAGCCGCTCATCAACCCACATCTGACGGAAGAACATGTCCATGGTGTACTCCTGACACATGAACATGACATGTTAGTGGATGTTAAACTTGATGTTCTCTAAATTTTTTGCCTTAAATACAGATCTTTGTCCACTCCAAACAGGCATTCCCCATCACTCGTCAGCATGCATAATAGCCATTACAACTTGCAGTGGAAGGTGAGGAGAAATGATGAGGCAATGATGGATGCCACTCATCCCATAAAATCATTAATCAATCCATTCAGCCATTCCCTCTGTCTGACATGTTGTCATATTGATTTAGAGGCCATCAATAATGGAGTTATAGGGCTGGTCAAACAGATTAAAGCTCATTAGATGGTCTCATGGCAGATTGCCCATAAGGCAGACATTCAGTGGTCACTGAAGCGCTGTTATCTCTCACAGTCAGCACATACACATCTCCTTACAGTAGCAGTATCTCACCATCTCAACATCTGAAACAGGTCCAAAGCTGGTGACAAAGAAGTCTGTTTTCACCTCTGTGACACCACCTGTAACAGTAATTAACAAATGTAAACTCACACGAAATGCATACAAATAGTCCAGCACAATATAGAACTCTTTTAAAAACAGAGTTTGGGGATTTCGATGTCTGATTTACCTCCAGATCCAGGTCGCAGTCTGTTGTCATAACCATCCAAAAGCCGATCCAAAATGCGAGTGATGTTGTCCGAGTAAACCTTCTCAGTCCCATTAACATTACAGAGACTGTGGAGAAACAAAACATTAAACTCTGAGGCTCAATGTACTCGGATAGTCGTTCAAGCAGAGAGAGAGAACTTACCTTATCCAGCAGATAAAAACAACCAAAGCTAATGTCAGGGCAGCCATCCTGGACAGAATTGATCACCAAATTTGCAGTCAACTCTCTGAGTAACTCATACTTTAGAAAAAAAGGGTGTGAGAAAATAGAGCTGGAGTCTTTATTTGGGTCGTTATGTGACTGCAAAAGGACTAAGGAGGCACTAAAGTAAGAACAGTAATCTAATTAACAGATTAGTAAATCTGCTCCACTTTTAGACAAACACTGGACTCTATTAGCTTCCTTTAAAGCCAAAGTAAAACAAATTAATAAAAATGAAAAGAAAAACTTTTCATCTTTTCAATGAAAAGAAAAACTTTTCATTTTATACTTATTTTAAAGTAGTGATGATTACTCACTGACAAAAGTGTGTATCTTATAAGAATAGTATTCTAAAGCTGATCTCATCAGCGAGGCTGTCTGATACTAACTCTGTTCCCACCACCCCCGCTACACGTCACATTAACATGCTGTCTACTCACCTGATTCAGAGTGTTACATTAGTGCACATCTTTTGGTCTTTATTCTTCCAAATACTTTGAACTTTTGCATATTCTTGGCAAATATGTTGCCCCCCCCAAGTAAAGTCATGTCATTATAGTGATTACTTAATATTTGCTAATCAAGTTCATCATGATTTGGTCAAGGAATCCAGCTAATTTAGAGTGATATAAATTAATGTGTGCTGTAACAGTGAATTATTTTTAACTGATGATTTGTATGAATTTATGTATGTATGTGTGTGTGTATATATATATATATTTTTTTTTTTTCCACACACACACACACACACAGTCACATCACAGTGTAGTGTTGCGAACATACCTAGTTCCTGCTCAACTGATTGTGATTTTCCTGTTGTGGTTCATCATAACAGTCAGCAGGTGGCGCTGCTGCAACGATGCTACTCACACCCGGAAGTGACCTGGGCGGGAGAGAAGAAGAAGAAGAAGTTTCGAGTGAGTGAGAGAGGGAGTAACGCAACATGGCGAGAGAAAACACAGCCAAAATACTCTGAGTAGTCTAATTTGACATGTCCGCCTCAGCAGCGGAGCGGTCAGTAAGTTGAGAGCGGAAAACATTAATCGTTAATTTATCCGGACACAGCGTCAGTCAGTGAGGCGGCGTCAACTCTGCAGTATGTCGGTGCACTTCGAGGAGAGGAGCGGCGTTGTGCCCTGCAGGACCCCCTGGGGCTCCTGGTACCAGACCATGGAGGAGGTCTTCATTGAGGTCAACGTGCCCCACGGGACGTCTGCCAAAGAGGTCAAGTGCCGTTTAGGAGCCAGAGACATCGAGCTGCACGTCAGAGGAGAAGAAGTGTTCAAGGTACCGAGGGAGGAGGATCAGTAAAGGAGAGGGGGTTTTACATGATCTGATTTGATGCTTGTTTTCACTTTTCACATGTCATGTCAGGTGTGATCAAAGTTACATTGGTGATAGCTGTAGGTGAGGCAAGTGCTTTTTTCATGCTGACTCACTGAAAAGGCTTCCTGTCACACCTAATGGGAATAATAATTATTGTTATTATTAAATGTAAGATGTTGCTTTTCCAAATTCTCCATTTATTTAAACACTTTCCATCTTTTTTCAGCTGCACAAAAGCTGGAGTAATCCACTCAGTCTCCTTGATTAGATTAGAAATGTGCACAGTAACCTCATTGTTTTTTTCTCACGGTGTTACCTTCTGTAGTGTGACCTCTACTGAAATCATAAACTCATGCCAGTTTTGACTGCTACATGAACACAATCTCTTTTTTTCTATCCTCTCAGGGCAAGTTGTTTGACACGACCATGTCTGACGAGGCCACGTGGACTCTAGGTAGGTTTCATATCTAGTAAGTTAACACACTCTGATTTAATTAAAGACTTTTAATGTACAAAAGCCATCATTGTCTCACTCCTGTTCACCTCTCTCTTCTTGCTCAGAGGACAAGTGCCTCATCCGGATCGTTCTGATGAAGACCAACCGAGAGGCCGGGAACTGCTGGTCCTCCCTGCTGGAGGGGGAGTACTGTGCGAACGCCTGGGTCCAGGACCAGATGCAGAGGAAGCTCACACTGGAGAGGTTCCAGCGAGAGGTTGGTTTCATTAATCACCACCCGAAGTGTCATGGTGTGTGTTGCCAAGATGTTATTGCCTGACTTATCAGATGCACACCCATTTCCCTCCTCACACGGCCACATCAGTGTGACTTTCTAATGAGGCACCGGTTATGAGGAGCTTATAAGTTGTAACTAATGGTTTTAGTACTGGTTAATACTAATGATAAGCTGTAAGCCGTAAGTAATACAATTTGGGTCGCTGGGTTGTCAAAAAATGAGTTGGATGTTTTGCAATGAGCAACGCAGGGACAGATGTGATTTTTAGATTTGTTTTACACTTTTAGAACTACTTCTCAAGGTGGTGAAAGAATATGAATTAATCCTCGGGCCTTTTTATATTTTTTTTATGTATTTTTACAATTTTATCAGAGTTTATAGTGTGAATTTGTAAAAATGAAAAATGTATGCTTTCTTTGATAGAATCCTGGATTTGACTTCAGTGGTGCAGAGATTTCTGGGAACTTCGCTGGTGGTGGTCCAGACTTTTCCAGTCTACAGAAGTGACTGATGCTTTGATGTCAAAAACCTTTTGGCCTAATGAACACTACAGAGGACGTCCTCAGCATACAGAGAATCAGCTGATTCATCAGAGCTTCTGCGATGAAGAGATCTGCCTTCAGAAGAACTCAGTGACTTTAATGATCGACAGACACTTGACAGCAGCGTCATCCGGCTTGTATCGTCTGAGGGAGTGATTTTGTTTCGGCCTGGTTTGGCAGGATGCAGAGCTCATTATACAAGCAGAACAGTTGATGGAACGGTTTTATCTTTGTGCAAACCTGTGTGTTTTCATAATGAGGAATGCAAACAGCAATGGCTTTTCAATAAAGTTTTATTGAAAGGTACACGTATATAGGTTAACCAGATGGTGTATTCATTTAGCATTTTTAATTTGAGAACACATTTTAATTTTTTTGTCACTGAAAGAAACTTAAACTAGACAGGGAAACTGGCAAATAAGATGCCAAACAAAGTCCAATCCACATTTCCACTGCAATGACCTTTTTTTTTTTGTAGTGTTCTCTGCATAATTGACAACCGAAATCAATTAACACGTGGTATTTCACTCTGTGTACACAAATCAAGAATCTGTGAAAACAACTCATCTGTAACCGCTGATAACGTTTCAGCTCACACGTTATGGTTTGCCATACGTGACGGGATCGTCAATAGCCTCGCTTCACCAGAGAAAACCGGCGCTCCCTCGCCTTGTCAAAGTTTAAAAAAAAAAAAAAATCATCACCTTGGGTAGGAGTGTGCATTCAGGACAGTTTTTCAACCTAGGGTGGGAGTTAAGGATTTTGGGTCCGATTTCTTGGTTCCATTTTTGCTGTTCACAAAATCCTTCTCCCTCCTCTTCCACATGGTGGACTGAGGACCTAGGTGGTTCTATACTTATTAGCTTAAAACCAGCAACCCGTTCCAGGAAATACCAAACACCTTGGTACGGATTTAAACAAGAACATACTGTGCACTTCTGTAAGCAACTCAACCACGGAAGTAAAACTTAGCAGGATGGTAGCAGATAAACCTTTCTGACGAAGCATTACTCCTTGTCACTGGGGCAGATAAAATGCAATGTGCTTGATCCATGTATGACGAACAAAAAGGTAACATTTTTACTTTTTCCTTAAAGAAATCCATCATCACGGATGAAGATCTGTAAGGAAAATAACTGGGGCTGTACTTGGCAACCAAACTGCAAGAAGGTCACCCACACCTTGCATCCAATTATAGAACAAAGATCATCTGGGGACAGTTGTCATTTTTCTCTGCATGTAAGGTCGCCAATTCACGCACCACAGGTTTAACAAGCTGACTCAGGTATGGTGGGAAGATGAGTGATCTTGTAGTAGCTGTGTTTCAGCTGACGTGCGGTTCTTCCCGAAATAATCCAGCGGAGCCTCTGGCTGTTGGGCCTGGAGCACTTGGTGGTAGCATACTCAGCCAGGCATTTTCCAACCAGCTCCCGCACACAAACCAGGTCCCCGTCTCTGATCTGCATGGGAGGGACCACATGCAGGAAAAAAATTATTAATTTTCACAAATCCTACCATAAGGCAAATCTTTGGGCTCAAACCAAGGAAAGCTACTTAAAAATATTAGATCTGAGTCCAGAACATTTTTAAGATTTAAAAACAGTTGGTTCTTACATTCAGCTGCTGCTGCAGACTTTTCAGGGTCTCTGGTATTTTGTCAGAGTGCTCAGGGTCATGTTGTTCCTGGGCCTCAAAACACAGGAGAGCCATGGCAAGCAGAGATGGCTGCGGAAAAACAGGGATTAGATCCTTAATCACAAAAAAATCTGCAAACACAGCAAAATGTTCTGTGCCAGTCTTTTTTTTTTGCTAGGCAAACATTTAGTGTTGTAACCATTTTAAGAAATCAATATGTTCAACACAGATGGCCTGCTTTATACCTCATCGTTTACAAATAATTATGCAACATAAAAGCAGTTTGATTATCAATCTAATAGTCAGCAAAGTGGAACTGCTTGATGCCACTTTGACATTATGAATTCCTCTAATACAATATAATTCCAACTGGAAATAGGCCATCCTTTAAAATGTTGGCAGACCAGTTATTTTAGCCTACCTTTATTTTGGAGAAGACAAATGAGCAGTGACAGGCTTTCAGCTGAGCCTCCAGTCTCTCAAGGCTCAGGATCTTCTTGCTGTAAGAAGAAAAATGCTTTTAGTGTCAGCAACTTGTACATCTATCAGATGTGAGGCAGAGCTCACGAGATTAGACATCAAGCTACTTTGGTCAATTTAGTTTCAGATAACAACTAAAGGATTTTCAGATTTGTTTCTCAAACACATCACATGTCTAAAAATCTACATTATTTCAAACAGGACTGTGCCTGTTGGCTTTAAAAATATTTTTGGCTAGTATTCTCTCTAACGCCAAATATGAGAGGACACATTTTAGTAGAGTAAATATAATCTTGTTGAGTCATGGCTCAGCCCTGCAGGTTGATGTGACCGTCTGTCCTTACCTCTCAGCATCGAGCTGCTCCTGGATGTGGCTGTGAAAGAGGCGGAGGAAGCGGAGGGCTGTGGGGGCCTTCACCTTCCAGTAGAGCTTCTCCATGATGATCTTCTCCATCCTCATCATGTCAGAAACCGTAAAGCGATTCTGAGTGATGCGGATCAGGTCGTTGGCCAGAGGCACATTTTTTTCCTCCTCTGCGGACTTCACGGCAATGTAGAAGCAGCACAGGCCCACGCAGGACAGGTGCTTTGGCTGAATCTACGCAGGACACAGAGAGGGGAGTAGATTTTAAAGCAAGTGTTATATTATATCTTTAATATAGCTTTAATGCGTTCACAAACCTTCATCACAGAGAGGAATCGATCCAGCAGACTGACGGCCAGAGAGAAGGTCTCTGAGCTGAAACCGAAGAACCGGGTCAGAGAGAGCAGGTCTTTCACCTCCAGCTCCCTCAGCCTGGTGGTCATCCGGAGGCCATTGTCCTGGGAGCTCTCGAGGAGCCTCAAGCCGCTCAGCTTCGGTTGGTATCGGCCCTCCAGATCTGTCAGGGCCTTAAGCTGAACTGCAAAGGGCTGTGCTCCGGGTCCGGTCACTGTGTCAATCATCTGTGCAGAGAGGGGAACAGAGCTGAGCAATACTGACTAAACCAAACTAAAACAATTTCACAATAAACTAAAACATTTCTTTACTCCAAGTCTCAAAACTGATAATGTAGCGAGATTGTGGGAAACACTAGATGTCTGTAATATTTTGTACCCATGTCACCTAATAACCCTCACTTCTACAACTACAGGTGTAAAACAGAAGAAAAATTTGAATATGATGGCCAAGCCGTTAGACATAAAGGGTTTGACTCTGCTATAACAGTCAAATAAGTTATGAATTTGCATCCTTGAAGTAGAGAGCAGCTATACAACATTTAGATAACCAAATCCCAGACGCAATGTAGTTCTTTCTGACATATCAATACTAGGGCTGCAAGTAACGATTATTATCAGCTAATCTGTCGCACATTCTCCCAAATAATCAATTAGTTGTTTGGGCAATAAAATGTTTCAAAATATTGAAAAGGTGAAGTCCTTAAATGTCTTCATTTGAAACAGGAAATATTTACATTGAGAAGTTGAAATTAAAGATTTTGACAAAAAAAAAAAGAACAAACAAAATTGATTGATAATTGATTAATCAATTATCCAAACAGTCAGTGATTGATTTAGTCGTTGACAAGTAATCGGCTAATCATTGAATCTCTAACAAAATACATCTTCATCTATGCAAAATGTCAACTTTTAAATTTGATTTAGCCCACCGGGGGAAAAAGTTATTAAATATATTAACTCTAAATCAAGCAGATGTTGATATTTTATAACATGTGGAGCAAAGACACAGCATGTGGCTGGTGTTACGTTTTCCAAAAGGTTGTTTTAAAATAAACAATTTAGCAATATAACATTAGCACAGTTTACCAACAGACAAGGTTAGGGACTGAGGAGGTATGCTGCTCAGGAGTGTGTTGGGTCATGGAGGAGTTTCAAAATAAGTAAGTTATCAAGTAACAAGCCTTCCCCTCACAGCTGTCATTGAACTGGACTCAACTGGACTGCACAGGATACATGACAGACACATAACAGGCACAACTAAGTTTCCCATTTTATATAATAGCTTTTCTTCTTACTTCATGTTCAAACATGTCGTCTTAATTGTGTGATCAGCTGTGTTTTAGAGCACTTTCTGTCAGTGTGGATGATATCAGGCTGTTTATTAAAGGATCAGGCCTGTTTCGGGGTGTCATGTCGGGACATGTCCCTGCAATACAAACCAATGGAGAGCTAACACACAGCCTCGACACAGCAACAAACACGGGAAATAAAACTCAGTTTAACCCCATCAAACTTTGCCTAAAGCTATTAGACACAACACTGTTGAAGTTAAATTAATTTAACGTTGTTATTCTGGATGAGAGGAAACTAATTTGACGTTTAACGGGGTTAGCTCCAGCTGCTAATGCTAACACCCATGTTTAATGTTGTCCAGTTTTTTCAAATCCACAAGAAAACACACAACGACATGTTTTATAGCTGTTAAACCCCAAAATATCACTAAAATAAATATATAGCTAGTTACCACGATATTCAAGAAAGGTTAGTTAACTTACCTCGAATCAAGTTACCTTTAATGGGATGAAAAATGAGGCAAAAAGGCCTCCAAGCGCTTTGAATAAGCGACGAAAGAGGTTTAAAACGCACAAAAGAAGTGTAAGTATGAACTGTCGCTAAATAAAGTTTTAAGCATAGGTTAATTTCTCCCTATGCACACCCCCCTACCCTCGGAGTTAGGCGATGGGGAAAAGGGCAGTACAGCCTTTAATGCAGCCATAAAACGGGCCCATGACCAAATATGGAGAGCTCTCATTGGTCCTCCGCGGACGCGACTCCTGATTCTCAACTCCAATTGGATAAATATTCTGACAGTCACAGCTAAGTCCCGCCCTATGGAAGTTGGAGAGCCAATTGCAATTTCTGGGGGCGGGACATGAATGAAAATTGCCACTTTCTGTGTCCTCTGATTATTCTGGCTGTAAAATATTTATTAAACCTTCACAGTAAAACCATATTTACTATCCACAGTAAAAATAGATAAAATATCAGGCGTCACAGCCATATTTGTGTTCAGTAAAATGAAGGCTAAGTAAAGGTGTGCAACATTACAGGAGAGACCACTGAACAAGGGTGAATTTTCTAGAAACAATGGTTTCTTAAACATCTGCTTGTTTATAGTTGCCAGGCTTTGTCATTTCTCTCTCTATATGGACACCTACTGGCAAGTTTCTAGAACCGTCTGGAAGGAACCTGAACCTGCTGAGACAACAGTTTATTTACACGCTTTAGCACACAACCTGTCAAGTATTACTTTTCTTCAACATCATGCTGTATCTTGTTTCAATATCATTGCCATAAAATGTGCACGACTATTTTTTTTATGTCTTTTGCGTATTTCTTTTATTGTTTCTCTATTTCATCACAGCGTTCCTTTTTTCTACACATTGCATTTGTTACTTACTTGTTTCCTTCGGGATTAATTAAGTTCTATCGTATCTATAAGAGTGCAGATACAGAGAGAAAAAGGCATGTTTTCAATAAAGTAACTCTTTATTACATCAGGATATACAAATCTGCAAGCAGGCCCACACAGACCCACCATATGGAGCTACTGACATTGAGAGAGATAATCCTGAATTTATATACATCCAGGCTTTTTTTTTTCATTTCATGTAACAACATGTATATATAGCTTTTTCAGTTTCAAACTACGAAATACTTCTACCTAGATCTTCTTGATACGACGTGCGGGCTGACATGTTAGTATGACAGGGCACATTTTATAATGATAAAGATAGTATTTGTACTACTATGTAAAGTGCTTATAAATTATAATATAATGTACAATCCATTCAACATTTAACAGCAATATCATGTCACTTTATAATATATTTTTTTTCACAGTGTAAATTGCCATCACTCAAAAACTACAAGCATAACATGGCAGATGAAAAAAGGTACTACATTTAGTACAAAAACTGAGATTCTGGCAACGAAGACCTTTTAATACTTTCAGGGATGGAGGTCAGGAGTCATGCAGAGACCATGCTACAGAGCGCCGCTTAAAAAGCTTAAAGGAGAGTTTAGTAGACATGGAAGACTTCAGGCTGACTCACTTCCAGGAATGTTAAGTGCATTTCTATAAAACTGTTTCACATTGTAAAAATAATACACTTGATTGTTAGTCTGTGAGCTTTTGTTGCAGTAGAAAGTCTTCTAATTCAAATTCCTTCCTGAGGTTAAGGAGCACGCAGATGGCAGACTAAAGAAGCTACGAAAAGGAAAGAAAAGCCAAGTCATTTATCTGCACAGGCAATGCTACATATGCATTAATGTCACTTGGCAAATACATGAAAAATGTAGCGCAAGCGATAATACAGTTTAATAAGCATTTTGTTGACTGGAGGCGAAAACTAAACTGATAATGCTTTTGCAAGGCTTAAACACTGTTAACCAATCAAAATCAGACAGTCATGTTTTGTTATGGCCTGAAGACAACAGGTGTGATGTGAAATGCTCTGAAGCACACAAATGGCTGATGTGATGGGACGTCCCAAAGAAAATTTAAGGGTGTTCAGGGGTTGAGATGACCAACAGATAAACTGATGCCATGTTCGGTTTTCCATCGTTATTATTTATTCAAATCAGAATGAAGGCAAAATATCTGATTCACTTCCAGAATCACTGTAAATTAATTAAATTATTTTCTTTATGACTTTGCATAGAACGGGTCAGACAATTAAATGATCTCACCTCAAACTACCCACAATAAAAAAAAACAATTATCAATATTTTCATGTAAATTATTAGACATTCAGTGATATAAAAACCCTACTTAAGACCATTCAAATTATGAATAATTGCATGTATTAAATACAAACAAATGTTTACTCCACGTTAACACATAACATAACTAACAACCAGTCTCCCGTTTCCATTAAGTCTTGTTAGTGCCTTGCTGAGAAAAAGATTTGAAATGAGCACACATTCATGGCGAGAACATAAAATAACACAAGCTACATGTTATGACAACAGTCCGTGGATTGTGTGTCTAGCATAGTCAGCATTAGGGTCAAATTAAATACACGGAGCAAAGCTACCTTTTTGATCCATAAGTACACAGCGGCTTATAGTCATCACATTATTCAGGCTCACATACGTGCATAGTCACTGTGACACTATGTCCACACATACAGTGTCAGGAAGTAATGTGAGATATGACAGTCTCTCTCTCTTTTTTCCCCCCATGCTGGTGGCAGACACATTCCTGGCTTCCCTTGATGTTTGATCCATAAATCAACTGAAAGGGGAAAAGAAATAGGACAAAATATGGAGAAAAGAAAAAGAAAAAATGAAGGATGTGATGTATGGTAGAAATCAAAAGAATAAATGAATGAAACGGGAACGCAACAGTGTTTGCTATAACTGCTTTAAGCATCCACTTCCTCGTAATATGTCTTTTAGGTTACTTTCAGAGACAGACCAGCAGCCCAACTCCTGTTACATTTGAATAAGATTGTTCAATAAGCTTCATGGAAACCAGTTTCTCCAAATCACATTCAAAGGTGGACTGAAATCAGATTAAAAGTGAATTTGAAGATTTGATCACTTGAATAAAAAGTTTAAACCGTCATTAAAGGTATAATGAGTAGGATTTGTCAGTTGCGGACTGTAAACACAACATTAAAGTTGGCCCCTCCTTCCTGGCTGCTTTTGATGTGGCACCTGGTCACTATGGTTTTATAGAGTCCCTCCCCCTTACACCTTGCATGTTGTTATTGGCTGGGAGCTACAAACCATTTCCCAAAGGCTGATGTCCAGAACTGTCCCAAATACAGCAAAATAAGAAAATGCATGCAAAATCCTACTTGTTATACCTCTAATGTCATATCTAAAGACACATGACACTGACACCATGTCTAGAGCACTGCTAACCAACTGTGTCTGTATCACCAAAAATGGTTGCATATGAAAATCAGCTTTCTCTGTCTCTAATGCTGTCTGGTGAGACAGAGAAGCTCAGATAAAACTTCATTCCTGGAAACTTCAGCTGACAACTTTTTTTTAACCACAGAAACCAAAGCACATAAATGAATCCATTTTATCGCTTACAATCTGAAAATGAATCAGGTCTTTTTGACATCTGAACAAAGCCTTACCTTAAACCTTTTTACTTTTCCAGATGTGTTCTCAGTAGCTTTTAACACACATTATTTCACCAAGTTCAACAAATTTTAAGCATTATCTTAGAAATCCTGCTGTGCAAACATTTAGTGCATATAGATGGTCAAAATATGTAATGTATTAACAGCTTTCTCTTAAACTGGGTTATACAGCATAGGCATAAGGACCATCAGCTACAGTATTTTAGAGGTAAAACAGGTAGTATAAACCTGTATATTACCCTGACTTAATGGCTTTTTCACTCAAATAGTAGGGAATTAAATCTAAAGCAAACTAATTCTAATACTGCCACTAACTGTGATAGTTTTTAAGGGAACTAGGCTTTCATTTCTTTATATGCATTTCTTCTTAACTTATCATTAACACACACAATCTTGAGCTTCAAACTGCGTGTGTATGTTTTGAGCAAACATAATTGACCCTGACATATAATGTTTCCACCTGCGCGAGTGATTGCGGCACTGCACAGGACGTCTGAGTATCATCTGCGTTGCGCATGGCAGGAGCATCGGTGAGACCAGCCGAATGTAAACAGAAGTGCCCCTGCCTGAGATACAGTCTGGCAGGTCAGCCCGCAGAGAAATAAGCATCAGGCCGTGTCATGCAAGCTGTGACCCTCCCTACTATGTCTGGGCACACAGTGTCAGTCTGAATCTGTCCCCGTGATCAGTTCCTGAGCCAACATGGCTCCTGGGAAGATAACACTAACTCATTAATCACATTGTCTGTCCTATGGGCTCTGCGTAGACTGACTTAGAGAATACACATCCGCGGCTTGTGAATATAATATATGTGCGACATTTAACCAATTATCCTTGAACAGCTTGACAAATCTTGGCGCTATTACTATTTAGTGCTATCAGCGCTTGCTCTGACAACCATGGTGTATGAAAGAAATCACTTGAGCAGCAGTACAAATCAAAAACACACAGAAAAGCAGACTTACTTCTTCTTGTCCTTGTCCTTTTTGAATGGCTGCGAGCAGCCCTGGAGAGCCTGTCCCATCAGTGTCTCAGCCGCAACCTTTCTTCTGTTGAAGGCGTTCATCTCCTCCTCCAGCTCTCGTCTTTTCTCCTCCAGATTCTTCTTTTCCTCCTGGTGCATCCGCTTGAGCTGCTCAAACCTCTCATGAAGCTGGAAATGATGATGATGACAGGATAGGGCTCATTGTGAGATGAACCAAACATGATGTATTTTTAATGAGTCATTATTTTCTGATGATGTTAAACCTCACCTCTTTTTCTTTCTCTTTCAGCTCTGCCTCTGTCTCCTTCACTTTGTTGACAAACATCTGTCTCATTTCTTCCTCTTTGCGCTGCAGATCCACAAGGAACTCCTTCCTCTTGGCCTCGTATGTCTCCTGAAGGCTGAAGATCAAGGTGAAAGCAATGTTAAACTCAGTCTGATGCCCTCTTTAAACGGGGTTATCATCCAGGAGCTGGTTGCTCCAGCTGTGTATAAATTCAGACTAAGCTTAGCTTAACATGACTGTTCACTAAAGATTAATGCATCACAAAATTAAAATAGGTTGTAGCGCACCTAATATTCTTCTTATGTAGAGCTTAGTATTTACTAAATATTTACCAGGAACTGCAGCTATGAAACTAGTTTGTTAACATATGATCCATTCAGATCCAAGAACAAAAGAGGCAGTATGGTTAACATCTCACCTGACACTTTATCATCCTGTTTAATAATGGTGTTAACTGTTAAAAGTTTCAGTTACATAACACAAAAATAAAATAATATACCTCAAATTACAAATATTATTTTAATAGCAATAGACTAAATGACCAAATGAGGCCATTAACAGGCATATAAAATTGATACTTTCCACTCACTCAAAAATGCATAAATACTATTAACTATGAAACTGTTACATTTCTGTATGTGTTTAAAATAAAACGAAATATGATGGAGCAAGCTCTCACAGACACACACGTTTAAAGGAGTTCTAAGAAGGCCTTAACAAACATGGTTTTATAAACAGCTGGTTCAACCTAATCTTGAACTCCATGTGAAATAAAACAACATATTATCTGTCATTTCATGAACACAGGAGCTGGATTTGAGCAGCCAAATATAGCTAGATATAGACAGATTTATGAAGGCACTAAAAGATTCAGAGTCAAAAATATAATCAAATACATCAGTTAATCTTACTGTTAAATAGTTACATTGGGGTCTAAATAGACACTTGTAGCTTTAAACTCTTCCTTTAAGCTCCAATAAACCCCTGTAACACAATTTATTTATTTTACTCTTCTGTTTATTTTTCACTAGTTCATTATATTTTCAGCTCCTTAATTGTCCTGTCTTATTTAATCATTTATTTATTTGATTTTTTTACCACAGCAAACATTAATTCAGTCATTAACGTCTCACCAAATCATATAAAGAATCCATATAAAGGTGGATTTTAATGTGCTGCTTCTCAATATCTCTCGTTTATCAGCATGATTTTAACCTCATAAGAGAGCAGGCCTTTTTTTGGCTGTTCCTGTAAAGTCAGGTGCCCAGATGCATTACAACACTGCTACCCCTGATTTCACCTAAACGACTGGCTGTCCGGGTCTGTGTCCTTGAAGCCCATCTCTTCCAGCTTGCAGCGACGATAAAGCTCATAGTGCCGGGCGTGTGTTTGCTCTCGGAGATCCTCCATGTTCACACGCAGCAGCATCTCCCTCAGCTTCACAAAATCACAGTGGTTTTCATTCTCCACTGGAGAAAAGGAAACAATCACCTTTTGCACTTACTGAAAATCTTTACCTCAGCAATTATTGTGCTCATAAATTTATGGTTTCATATTTTTATCTGCACTGAAAAGCTAATGATAGTCTGGAAGCAGGCATTTGACTTTTATGATACTTGTCAAATAAATTCAGTGCACTCACCCTGAACTGATCCCCAGGGGTACAGCCTCGCTTTCACCATCTTATTTCCCACTTTAACATCATCAACACTTCCAACAACAGCAAATGGAAGATGAGTCTGTAACATATAGCACCGATACTGTTACAATACCTTTTAAAAAATATGCCATATCCAGGTTGACCACATGCTTCTTAACATATATATACTGTGTATTCAACATGTGGCTTATATTTATAGTCAACCTGTTTCCCTTCATTGTTCTATTACTACTTTGCTATTACTACTGTATTACAGGGTTCCCTTGCCTTTTCCAATTTTTCATGCATTTTCTATATATTTTTTCTAAATTATATTAAAATCAATCGGTCTTTCTCCAGCTCATATTATTTTCTTAACTACAAAGTGAACTAGTCAGTCAGATTGCGACTCCTTATATTAATGCAATTGAAATTTCAAGTCATTTTATTCAAAATCAACTTTTCAAACGTTGGAACACCAAATTAAAAGTCAAGTATTTTCAAAGATTTCCAGCACCTGTTCCAATCCTATATCTATTTGAATTCATGAACTCATCTGAGTTTTGGGCATCAATTTGAAGGTTAGGGTTAGTAAGAATGCATATTATTTTGATATGTAGGGTATATGTGTTGCATTATGCGTTTGTGTGTTTAGGACTCACATTCATGGAGGAGTTGATCTCTGCAACAGCCTCATCTTCTGTGGGAAACTGATAAATCTGCACTCCATTACTGACCAGCTCGCTCATAATCTTGATCTTTAACTTGTCCAGTTCGCTCTTGGACACCGTGTCTGCCTTGGCAATGACAGGGATGATGTTTACCTGCGTGGAAAAAAATAAACAAAAAAACAAAAAAAAAATGTGAGCAGCAGACCGTGGAAGAGTAATGGCTGAAACACACCAGATTGTGCGATCACCTTGCTGTCCAGTTTCTTCATTGTGACGAGATCGAGGGACTTGAGCGAGTGTCCGGTGGGAGCGATGAAATACAGACAGATGTGGATTCTCGTGTCGTGACAGTTAAACAAGGAGCGCTTGATTTTCAGCTCCTCTTCAAGGTACCTTTCAAACTGGGCGTCGATATACTCAAGAATGGGCTTATAGCTGCACAGAATGGCACAAAACAAGACAGAAACAAGTCATTATTTCATCCTCACATGTATGAACATTACAACGGATACAAACATTACAACATTTGTGTCCTAGTTACAAACTCTGCAACTACAGTCTTGAAGCCAAGAATGCTTTTTTCTTCACTCCCTGCTGTTGGAGAACTCAAATGTCTTTTCAGATTGCATTAGTTCTACCAGTCATTCCCATATTCCCTTTCTTCCCTCCCAGTTCACATGCCAAAAACAGGCAGGATCTCTTTCTCAATTGTAAACTGTAGAAGTGTGTTGGCTGAAGCACCAGAGCAATAGAGGGGACACATCAATAGCTGGTGCTGATCTAAACTGAGACATTTTTATTGCTAGCTCCGTGAATTTTTAAAGCTCAGCATAAAAAAAAAGCCCCAAAGGTTTCTGTCACCGTTTCTTAAATAACATTTCTTTGCTTTTCTTTGTGTTTCTTCTACTTTTTATTCTTTTTCAGTCTACAAAGTGCTCGCTCTAAGTCTAAGTCAAACCAAACATCTACAAGAAGAATGAATACCTTTCTTCTTTGTTGATCTGGTCTCCAAACCCCACAGTGTGCACGATGGTCAGCTTGAGGTTGACATTGCTCTCCTGCAGTTCGTACGTCTGCGGGCGGAGCTGCACCTCACTCTGATAGTGGCTTGCTTCCTCATTTTCAAATGTTGTGTTGAAAAGAGTGTTCATTAATGTTGATTTGCCTATCCCGGTCTCACCTTAAAAAAAAAAAGAGAGAGAGAGAGAGAGAGAGAGAGAGAGAGAGAAGTGAGAAAGAAAAAATGATACAGATGAGGGAGAAGCGAGATGATACATTAGTCCTCTAAATTCCTCATTAATCCATGTTACGTTCAGAGCACTAACTATTTCAGCCTTTGAGCTCCTCCTGGGTTCAGACGTACCTACACAGAGGATGTTGAAACAGAATCCCTGCGCCACTGACTTGCTCACCAGCTGATCGGGAAGACTGTCAAAGCCGACATGGCCTCCGAGCTCCAGGCTTCGCTTCTCTTCATTCTGACGTATTTGGAAACAAACAGGACAAAAAATATATTACAATAAATGACTTGCAATCTTTCAGGATATGACCAAATATCTAGAGAAACAAGAGAAATCAATAAGATGGTGAGGTTTAAAGAAGTCTCTCTGTCAGATCCCATCCCCACATATCTGCTTTCAAGCTTAAAAGCATTCTTTGCAAATGAGGTCATCTCTCTTCCGCTTAACACGCTGAATAGTCCGACCTACAAAAAGGTTCGGTCTCAGCGTCTCAAACCAAAGTGCTCCAGTAAACACACACAAGTCGAGCAGGAAAGCAAAAAGCTCAGAGAATAACTGGAGTTGTGCAGCACTGACCTCACACTTTACATTGTGTGTCTTGTGACTCTATTAAGAAGCTTTGGCATCAGAGCTTAGCCTCATACAATGTCTTAGTAACTTTAACGCTGCAGACAGTAACCGTTTGTGATTAAAGGTATGTTTTATTTAGGGCTGAAACTAACAAATATTTGCATCATCTACTACATAACATTTTAGATTAATCGATTAATCATTTTACTCTATTAAATGTCAGAAAAAGGTTTGAACTCCATCACATTATTTCAGAGGCCAAAGTTTCCTCTGCTAAACCTACAGTCCAAAACGATTTCATTTACAATGTTTAAAATAGTAGAAAATGTTGCCTTGTGTTTGATAGATGATTTGAATAGTTACACAATGGTTGGGAAGTATTTTTCTGTCGATCTACAAATCAATTAATATTAGACCATTATTTCAGCATTACTCTCTTATACTTTATTTAAGCTAATAATTATAATAATAATATGATTAAACTCACTTCACTTCACATCAAACACGGATTTCCCAACCATCATGTTGGCTATTCTTTGAATATTTAATTAATAATGACGCATACTATTAGGGCTGCAACTAACAACTGTTTTCATTAATGATTAATCTGTAGAACATTTTCTTAATTAATTAATTAGTTGTTTGGTCCATAAAATGTAAGAAAAGTGTGAAAAAATTTGAACACCCAAAGCCCAGTGTGATGTCCTCAAATGTTTAATTTTGTCCATCACCAAGATATCCAGTTCATCCATGTCACAGAGGACTAAAGGAACCAGAAAATAGTCAAATCTGAGAAGCGGAAATAAGAAATCAGAATTTGAACACTTTCTCCTAAAAAACTCAAAACTATTCATCAATTACCAACATAGCTGGCGATGAATTCAAAAGTTGACCACTGATCGATTAATCGACTAATCTTTGCTGCTCTGCATACTACACACAGAATGCACACTGCCCTGGCTGTGCAGGCTTTCTATACCACAAACACCCGAGGATGCTGGCATCTTTGCAAAAGGGCTCGACATGAGGACCAGGATGTGTTCAATGCAACAATCATCCGTTTCTGTCCCTCTCTTCTCACACACACGCACACAAACACAAACACACACACACCCACACACAAACACACACACACCCACACACCCACACAAAGGGCTCTTTATTTAGATGTTATTTCACAGGGTGGGAGGATATCCAAGCTGCTGGCTGTCCTGGTACCCATAACACAGTGAAACACACACACACACACATACACATAACTTAACAAAGTCTCCCATCATTTGCACTGCAACCTGTAAACATAGGACTCAACGCCAGACATGTACATACAGACACACACACACACACACTGTGAGCTGGCCTGCCTTGTGACTTGCCACCAATTACACGTCTGGCTCGTACATAACTTCAGTTTTCTCGGAGCAGTCTGGTTGGCTGCTACTTAATGTTTATCCTCTTATCCCATCTCTCCGCCTGCTGGTGTGTTTCATTCAGACGCACCTGTCAGGGGGGGTCGGACAGCGACGTGACGACGCATCATCGCCATCTCCTTAAACCAAACGCAGTTACAATAATAATGATTTAAAAAAAATATATTCGCCTCTATATTCTTCCTCTGCATTCATTAGACATTAACCAGCTCTCCCAACACCGCAACGACCCTGCTGCAATCTGCACACACACACACACACACACATCAGTACAAAATCAGCCCTCTGTTTCTCTCACACACACACACACACCTGAAGGCTGGTTTAATTCTTATTTCTGCTCAGAGGACACCAGATCATGAGTCACCCGCAGACACCGCCATCATCACCACCATCATCATTACTTACTGCGAAAACATTTACCTCAGTGGCCGCCATCGTCAGCAGTGTGTGTGTGTGTGTGTGTGTGTGTGTGGGAATGATCAGCCCTGAGCTGCTCTCTCATCCAACAGGCTCACACTCCTCTCACAATATGGCCACTTGGAGGCAACACCCCCTCTGTGCTGGAGGGCGACATTACAGCAGCCTATAGCAGCCTCACTCTGCGGTTTGCTGCCTTCAGATCCTTTAGTTGTTTCTTATTTAACTCGGGGATTATTCGGGAAAAATGCTTCTATAGACGCATGAGACAATACCGCGTAGTTGTTGCCATGGTATTCAATTTTATTTTTTTATTTTCTTTTATTTTTTTTTTTAGTTCAGATTTTTCTTTTTCTTCTTTCATCCACTTTGTAAAGAGCCGGTGTCCGTCTTTAGTTCAGCAGAAATATTAGAATTTATTATTTATTTTTCACATCACAAAGTGTGTTCAAGCTGTCTCCTAGCAACAGGAGCCATGACAGGATGTGATCTGTACTCAGAGGAAACTTGGACTTTATAATGTTACTTTCATAAAATTATACTTTAAATATCTTCTCTAATAAATTTAAGAGGAAAGTTTTACTCTAGTAGATTTGTTTAACAATTGGTGAATTTTAAAGATCAAGACTTTACTTACAAAATGTTTACTAAACTTATACATTATGAAACCATATGAAATGACATAAATGTTTCTAGAGAAAGAAATGGTAAGATAATCCTTAATTTATCCTCAGAGTGGACATTCTGCAGCACAAGGACAGAACTATGTACAAATACAAAGTAAGAGATAAAAGATCAGTGATGATGTAACTAGCAACAAAGCCAGTATATAAGAGTAATATGATGCAATCTATAGTGACAGCATACAACTAAATAATATAGAATATAATGAAGTAGTTAGTGCTTGTCTGTTTTACTATATAAATATGATGGAGTACATTAATATTTAACATATTAAAATAATAGTATAAAATAGTACAATATGATAGTATGGTATAAAGAATATAAGGTGAAATTTAGTATTATTGTATTATATAATAATAATAATAATATCCTATTGTACAGAGATATAGCACAGAATATAAAATATGATAAAGTACTGTATAATATTTCATAAACAGTAAATACAAGGTTATATATAATAAAATATAGAATAAATATTAGTTTGATTTATAAACAAACATGTAGACTGTACTTCATGAGCAATGATCATCTAATAATATAAGAACTGCCTGAGTATTATTAATTTGTTTGTTTGATATTTGATATTTGGAGTATACTTTGTTACCAATACTTATATGCTACTGTAAGTAGATTATGAATGAAGAATGAAGTGTAACACTGAGGTTTGCTACTTTTACTAAAGTAAAAAAAACTCTCAATATAGTTTTATACCACTAAATTATCTTTTAGCTTTTACACAAAACTGTGAAGATCAAATAAACGTATTATGTGTTGTTGTGTTACAATAATGATCATTTTCTGAATAAATTATTTCTTATAGATTGGTTCAAATTGGGGACTTGGGGACTATTAATGCCATAGGGCACTGAAGATTCAGGCCAAAGATTTACAGAACATCATTTATAAGGGGACTACTTACTGATAGAAAACTAAGTTGATGTATCATTACTTATTATTATTATTTTAGCACATTTTATACTAGTTAATCATTTTTATATGACCTTTTTTTCTCTACATGTGAATATACAAGATAAACTACAACATTTTAAGCAGTGTTGATACTGATCCCTCGCTCGGTGTGCAGAGCCTTTAACGGGGACAGACTGCATGAGGAGAGGCGCCGGAAGCAGCAGGTTGGCGGAGGACAACAGAGAGGGGAGCACGGAGAGAGAGGAGATCCCCCCCCCTCACCCCAACTCCCTTTACGGGCTTTATCCAAACTATATGCCCTGTATTTCCACATTGTGGGACACAGGCAGCCCCTCCTAAAAATGGCTCTGACCCAGGAGTGTATTCTGTCTTTTTTGCTGGAGCGCGGAGGCAAAGTGAGAAACTCGGAGCTGCTCAACACTTTCAGGAGCCAGATCAGCTGCGGCGATCCCGCGGAAAAGCAGCACAATAGGGACCTCTTCAAGAAGTTGGTGAACAGCGTGGCCGTGGTCAAGCAGGTCGACGGGGTGAAGTTCGTGGCGGTGAAGAAGCGGTACCAGGACTTCGTGAGGGATGTGGCGCACAGACCGCGGGCGGATGACAGCTTCTCCAGCCCAAACTCGAGCCTGTCGTGCTCGTCCCCGCGGTCAGCCGGGGTGATTTACTCTGACATCGAGAACAACAATGTGTGCCACCCCCACGACGCGTCCGCGGGGGGTGTGCAGGAAAGGAGGCCGCTATCGAGAAGCATCAGTGCGGACGCGACCACCGTCAAAGTCCTGAATATCTCCGCAGATCAGGCGAGCAGAGCGAGGAAATCTGGGGCTGTGTTCGCTGTCATAGCGGTGAAATCTCCCCCGAGGGAGACTGCACTGGTGCCACAGGAGGGACCACAGGCCCAGGTGCATCATCAGGAAGCTCCAAACAAACCGAAGCCGCTGGTAGCCAAAGTTACCTCCCTGAAATCCTGCAGCAAGGGTGCACCAGGTGACCCCCAATGTTGGAAAAGCAGCCAGACAGAGGAGGTGCAGCCCCCGGGCCTCCCCCAAGTGAGGCCCCAAATCAAGACCACAAAACAAGGAGACGATCCGAAATACTCGGAGTCTGTGCCTCTGGAGCCACTGGCCCATGAGTGGTTGGTGAAGTGCGCCGCTGGACTGTGGGGGCAAATCTATGGTTTGCTGCTGCAGGACACTCGGTTGGCACAGAAGAAGGACTTCATGTCGGGCTTCACCGCTCTTCACTGGGCCGCCAAGGACGGCAACAAGGAGATGATGCACAAGCTGGTGGAGGTCTCCAGGAAGAGGGGCACCTGCGTCGACGTCAACGTCAAGGCGCACGGCGGATACACGCCTTTGCACATCGCAGCCATACACAGCCGCACCGAAGTGATGGTGCTGCTGGTGCAGCGCTATGGAGCCAGTGTGACTGAGAGAGATAACGATGGCAAGAAGGCCTCGCACTACCTAGGCCCAGATGTGCCGGACGAGGTCAGAGCACTCTTGGGGGGTCTGCAGCAGGACAGGGGCAGGGAGAAGACCGGAGAGGATGGACAGTACAGAGAGCACCCAAAGGGCTTCAACACCATCAGCAAACTGTTCCAGCCTCACATGGGGAAGAAGCAAAAGACTAAGTTTGCTCATGATTGGTGAGAAGGACGTAGACCACAAAAGAAGCTGTGAGATAGACTGAAAAATCACAGGAGATGATACCACGTTTGTATATTATGTTAATACTAAACATCCTAAACCCTTTTTATTCTCCTTTATTTCACTCAAAGTCTATAACTGAGTAACACACGTGTTGCCTCACATACACACTGCTAGCTCTCGTACAGTGTATCACTGTTGGAGGACGTATTTATGAATAGTATTTATAATCTAGTCATCTTTTTTCTTTAGTTAAACTCCTTGTGTTAGCAATGAATTTGTTATTTATTTCTCTTACTAACAACACAAGCATATCAATGATACTCATGCATATCTTCATTATCTAATGTGTATTAAATCTCTAACAGTTGCCTCTTGATTCATGACTTTGAAGTATGAGGAAACATGAAAACAGACTACACCTGGGAAACAGTTGCTATCAACACTGGTGTGAAACACGTCACATTGTGTTGTTGATGTAGATGCTTTTCACTTTTGTACGCAGCTGATCAACTTTTCTTTGAAAGTTAAATCAGTCAAAACAAACCGAGCGCAGAGAACAACACTGGATGGTGTTGTAGAGAGAAACTGTGGTTTGCAGAAGCAGGCTCTCAGCTATAGTAAAAGCAAAGGGGACCTTTGTGGGGCCAGTTATGCAAATCAGGGAACTCGACAGGCGGAGGAATGTCTCTTTGTGAACTTGAGCTGTAATAGATGAGAAAGGCCTCTTTTTATGGGGCAACATGGGCTTAATTCTCTGGACTGGTGTGTTAAAAAAAAACTCATAAGTAGGACATGCCCCAATTAACCCAGCAGTAACTACTGATTTTAGCATTAATCAAAAAGAATTTCAAATTAAAATACAAATTCAAGTTCTCTCAACTGCAAATAAAAAGAAGGAGCCACATATTAAATTGTCAGGTGGTGCAGTTTAAATGGTGGAGAAATAAAACCTATGTGGAAAACCTGTCAAAAAAACATTGTAATGTTCATGAATGTGTGAATTTCCTTCTTTTCCCAGATCACCACATGCATTGAAAACAGTAATGTGCCTGTTTTTAGTGCAGTATACAAACAGTATCCTTAACTGACCCAGAGAAAAAAATACTCCCTGTTGACATGAAAAGAGTTGGAGCTCAGACAATGAAGCCATGAGCAAAAACAGCGCCAGAACAATGTCCTTTGTCTTGTTATGTGGAAAAGAAGCTGCTTGCATAATGATCCCAACAAAGGACAGCTGCACAGCCACTGTTCAACACAGTCGACTGCATTATGTGTACAAAAAATTCTAAACTTTTCTTTAATACTGCAGGACAACTGAACGATCATGAAAGGAAATCCACCACAGAAAGATTTCCTCTGTCTTCTTTAATGGTTCAGACAAAATGTGCACACATCAAAGATTGTCCAACAATACTGTGATGTGTTCCAGGTCTTGTACCATTTCCTGTCTGTACAAAATGGAAAAGTACTTCATTTTTTCTGCATTTAACAGCTATGTTAAAACAGTATAATCTGCAGATTAGTACACGTTTTAGTTTTAGTAGATAGCGTGGAGCTGAGATACAGCCTAAGTTTAAAGCCCAGCTAGTGTCCCCAGAGGCTACAATTACCCTCCATAACATGAAAGTGTTGGATGGCGCAGACAACATAATTTTGCTATTTTTAGAGCCTTGCAAGCAGTGGGGCGAAAAATTTAAACTTGTCCTGTGGGGGGTATTACAAGAAAACAATATGATCAACAAAATGGCTCCATCCATCCATTTTCTATACCTGCTTATCCTGACACACAGGGTCACAGGGGGTGCTGGAGCCTATCTCAGCTGTCATTGGACTGGATGCCAGTCAGTCACAGGGCTGACATAGAAAGACAAGACAAACCACTCACACCTAGGGGCAACTTTTAGAGTTCGCCAATTAACCTAACCTGCATGTCTTTGGATTGTGGGAGGAAGATGGAGGACCCAGAGAGGTCCACACGCAGGCACAGGGAGAACATGCAAAATCCACACAGAAGGGCCCCCGTCAGCCGGGGACTGAAGCCAGAACCTTCTTGCAGGTGACAGTGCTAACCACTACACCACTGTGCTGCCCACAAAATGGCTCATCCCCTCAAATCAATCATCAACCAGTCATCATTAAACCAATGGTAACGTTATCCATCTCAGTTCTGACTACCAGTGTGCAAAAATCTATAAGCTGCCAGCATGTTGATGAATAATTTGAACTTCACTGGTGTGGCATTTTAAATAAAGCAAGGCAACAAAGACACAATAAACATAAATGTTCACCTATTACAGAGATGTTCATCTCACAACATGAGCATTGTTTCAGCTGAAAACATTTTATTGTTTATTTAACATGGTTGATTTGTTTTTTAATGGTTCACTGAGCAGACCGACTCTTTTGGGCATTTCTTTATTTTGAGTCAGTACCTCTCTATAAATCACATTACATGTCTTTTGAGTTAATTTTAGATGGTTTCAACAGATGACAGCCAGTATGACGTCCCTTTATTTGCTCTTCATATTTCACACCAGCAGAGGGCAGGTTTTGCTAATATTATGATCACAGTTTAAACGGTCAGTGAAGTAGCTGTGCAAAGAAGTTTACTTTCATTTCCATTTCATGGATTCTGTTTTTTCATTGTGTGAGAAGACATATAATTGTAATTCTGCAAGGTACAAAATCATACTTTGAATAAGACGATGTGCAATATGACCTGTAGAAAGAGTGGTTTCTTTATTTGGGCACAAAACAACAATCACCCACCAAAAGAAGTTAAAATGACTGAAATTAATGTCATGATGATATTAGTAAGGATATTTAGGATAGTAATGAGACATAAATAGCAACGGGGATATTAGCTTGTACAGTAATAAACTGAACAAGCACCTATTTGTTTGGCTGTTGAGTTCAAATAAACAATCTTTCTCCAGAATTGCTGACTTCATCTTCAAACAAGCATACAGTATATAAATGTACATAAAATATAGCAAAATAAACAGATGTTCACAGTAACAAACACTGCATCAACATCAGACAAGCAGCTTAAATAAATACGTAATGTATACTGTTAGTTTTTAAACATAGTTTTCTTGAAATCCTGTATTAGGACAACCACACTGGGTAAAATGATAACATATCATCATGATAAGATTATACTGAAAGCTGATTACCTGTATTGGTGAGTTTGTGCACACCACAGTACATGCTGTGCAAACTGCCAAAGATAAAAAAACCCCAGCAGGATACGATAACACTGTTCAGTCAGGCTCAAGTAGTTCATGTATTTGTAACTTCCAGTACATTTGGCCATACAGTTAGTTCTGAGTACTGAACACCCAGCTGAAGAACACAACTGCTTAAAAGTGCACATAAAACCACAATGCTGATGATACAGTTTGCAAGCACACTATAATTTGTCACATTTGACCCATGGCCTCTGTAACGTCAAGCTAACACATTTATTAACAAACTATGAGTGTTTAAAACTTTACAGCATTACTGTTCTGTTAGTAGAGCCAGCATACAACAGCATTATATATGTAACATAATAGTAATTTATTCATTACAGTAAATGAGGTATACATGCCAAGCCTTAAGTGCAGGTTGGCAGAAAACAATGAAATGTGTGAAATTCTTCAAACACAGACTTTCCTGTCAGTCTGAACCCTGATACAGTTGTTAGCAGAGGAGGGAGCGCCGCTGGACTAAATCACTGCTGACTTCATGGTCTGTCAGAAACAGAAATCACACCTTCACTTGTCTGTGGATGTGCCCACAGGGGTCATTTTACATACTCCATCTAGACAATAGTTTACATCTCATCATGTAAGAGATATTTCAAGCTCTCAGTCTGTTTGTGTGCAGAGGCTCCAGATACTCTAAATAAAGTAAATTAAAAAGTGAAAATAACAAAACAGCAGTGATCAAACATGAGTGATCATTGGTCTGTGTTGCTTAGTTTCTGTTGGACATTGATACAGTGTTATTTATCAAGGTCGCATATTTGTTCTGAATGTACTGTCTGCGGCGTCTCTAGTGATCAGCAGCTTTAAAGTAGCTACTCTATTTAGTCATTTCACACACTTGACAATAGAGGTAGATGAGAGGGTGTAGGAATAGAAAAATTAGATAAATTAATCTGACTCCTTTTTCTAAATATGTTATATTTATTTTGTGTTGCTTTTGGGAATTTGTTTATTGAGATTGTTTTGTTAGATTTATTTTTCATTTCTTTTATTGTTAGTGTTACTTTGTTTTTTATCGTTTTTCTTTTAATTAGTATGTTTGAAATAAAAAAATATCAGTCAATCAAAATATTTCCTATAAACTAAGACCTGTAACTTTACTCTTTCTATACCGAGCTAATATTGTAAAAAAAAATTTAAAAAATAAAAACAAACAAAATTAGTAAAGCATGTACATTTTCCCCCCAAACTGCAAAAGTGAATCATGTATATGAACTAGAAAATTGCCATATAACACATTATAACATTAGTTTACCTAACTGTTAGCAAAGTTTTTTTTTAATTGGGTAGCTTAAATAATTCATTTAGTCATCAAACTCCACAGGTCATACTTTAATGTTAGTGCAAAAAAAAGCTCAATCTGTCAGCTCATTTAAAGTACTTCAGGTAACCGGAAACACAATGGGCGTTAACAGGGTTAGTCTTCAAAATAAAAGCGCTAAATGTGTTGCTACAAAGGGCCTTTTTAAAGGCCATGATATGTGGACTCCTGTACACCTCTGAATATAGGACAGGAAATAAACGGATCCTTGTGGTGTGTATTTTAATTTTGGCGATTTCTTTCTTTAAATGTTTCATTCTAACGCTATTGTGAATACAACCGGACATCCCTTTTATTATCTCCTTTGTTGCATTAAAGTGCCTAAATGCTCCTCTTAAGGTGAGAATCGGAGATGTGGCGTCATTTCAAACCGGCCTCGTACTCTCTCCGGTGACTCATTGTGATATCATGGCTGAAAGTGAACAAGTTGTCCGTCGCCTCTTTACCTGGTGAAGTAATGTGAGTGATAGAGTTGATTACCAACACCTGCGCGTGTTGAAGCTCAGCGGCGGCACGTGCGCGGTCCTATTGACCTCGAGCTCCCGGTGGAGAGTCTCTCTCTCTCTCTCTCTCGGTCTCTCTGTGTCTCTCCCTCTAAAAGTTTGGCCTGCTCTCGTTGTTTATGATGGTCAAACAGATGCTGATGTCAGCCTCCCTCGCTTATTTCCGCGCGGCGGTCCTCCTCCTGCTGCTCGCCCGCAGCTGCCCGTCGGTCAGCTCCTCTCCGGCCGCCTCCGGCGCGCTGCGCAGCCTCGGCGGCCTCAGCCACCCCTACGACAGCATCTTCTCCCCGCTGCTCAAGGCCCTGTCGGAGCACGGGGCGTCGAGGTGGATCCCCGGCCTGAGGAAGAGGATGAAGCCCGAGCACAGGTACATAAAGTATCTGACGGAGGTGTACACGAAATCCTCCAGGGTGCAGAGGAGCTTGGACGGGACTGAAGTGTGCAACACAGTCCGGCTGATCAAGCCTCAGGACGAGTGTCTGTCCGCGCAGAGAAACACAGGTGAGGCCAGCGGGACGGACAGCCAGCCCGGCTGACTGCACACACAGTGTAATGCACATAACAGGACATGCAAGATGCACAGTCAGTGATTGAAGCTGACATAAAAATAGACCATAATCTGACACAAGATAAAGTCATAAGGCCTCATAAAAAGCTGAAAAACACAACTCCAGTGTTTTGCCTTTTTATGGCACAATATAAATAAAGATAAAGAGTTAGTACGTAGGTCAAAAAGTAAGTCTGGATTAGTAAGTGCCTCAGGTTGGTTTGCTAATATAATGAACTGTATGTGTTAGGAGTGTGTTATGTTAGCTGATGATGTGGCTCTGTTTTATAAAGGGGCCTGTGTTCCAGTCTAGATAAAAGACCTCGTTTTAGTGGGTATTTTCAGTGTGTAGTCTATTTTACCTTGGAGGCTTCAGGGTATACGCACAGTGCAGAGAGGGAGAGAGAGGCCAGCAGTTTAATCCTGTCATTAGTGGGGACCTCATGAAACTGATGTCGTGGATTTTCGGTCTGCGCCAGACAGAAGTTTATTATGTGCCATGTAGGGAAAGAAAAGCTCCTTTTCTTTCAGCCCTTTTTAACAGATTTGACTAAATGCGACGACAGACTCAGCCAGAAACATCAGAGTTGGATTAAAAGAACGGCAATTTCAGCTCTGTGGCCCGAACAACTTGTTTTGTGTTACGATTGTGATATCTAATATTTCATCAACATCTGCGTTGGTTAAAACATTGTTTCATCAGTGCAGACTAAATCTGAAAAGTGATTTTAAGTGATCTAAATAACTAGTTGTGTTTTTAATAATTTGATTTAAGAATTTCATTATCAGTACCATTTGGTAAGGCAATTTAGTATTTTAACTGTTTTTATTTTAAATATATTTTAAATGGTACAAAAATATTTCAGAGAACTCCACTCTACATATACATTTATTATCAGTTGCTTGCTGTTTTTAAAGTCTTGTTTTTGTGCAGTGTATGAAATAATACAGAGGGGACTGATGATGTTAAAATGGACCAGTTGATTGAGAATTGGCAACTTCATCTGTAGTGCCTCCCCTTAAACTCAGAATATTTGTGTAAAGACATCAGCAACAGTATACACTTACAAGAACGTGCGTTGGATATGTTGTATCTAATTCAGGTCGAGTGTCATATGAAAACATAGACATTTGTGTCTGCTTTTGTGACTGACATTTGGCGCTGACACGGTGCCTTTTATGTTTATGTTTCTCCTTCAGAGAGTTTTACGCAGGATCTTTCCTACAGCCTCGATCAAGTAAGAAGAAAAGAACAGCTCCTGAAATCAGCCCTGCTGTACAATTTTGACCATGAGCGCACAGCGCCCGTCAACTCTGTGTGCCACCTGAGTATCAAGGAGCAGGAGCGCTCAAACCAGTGTCAGCTGTGCCCCGGGGTCCACCACACCGTCAACTTCACCACCAGCATAGACGGGAGGAGCTGGGTGGAGGTCGATGTCACCTTGTTCCTCCAGCCTCTCTTGAAGTTTCAGAAAAGGAACCTACACCTGCTCATCAACGTCACCTGCCCGGAGGAACAAAGAGTGGGGGGTGGTGATAGGAGCAAAGGCCCACTCAAGTTCACCCTGAGGTCCCCTCCTCTGCTCCTCTACCTCAATGACACTAGCAAAATCGCACACAAGAGGTTGCTGGTTGGGGCCAAAACAGGTCAAACGCCGCCCACTGTGGCAAACACATTTCACAAGCAGATGGTTTTCAAACCAGAGCAGAGGACTGGGCGAAAGAGGAGGTGGAGGAGGGAATCTTCCAAGAGCAAACGAGGTGATAAAAGTCTGGATATCCACCTGCCCGAGCTTCTGCCGAGCACTGAATTCCCAACAAGTGACTGTGCCTTGTATGATTTCAGGGTGCGATTCAGCCAGCTGAAACTGGATCACTGGATTGTTTTTCCACCAAAGTACAACCCCAGGTACTGCAGAGGCATCTGCCCGAGGACAATGGGCTTCATCTACGGTTCGCCCGTCCACACCATGGTGCAGAACATCATCTACGAGAAGCTCGATTCCTCCATGCCCAGGCCCTCGTGTATCCCCTCCCATTACAACCCCCTGAGTGTCATGATCTTTGAAGAGGACGGCTCCTATGTCTACAAGGAGTTCGAAGACATGGTTGCCACCAGGTGCACATGTCGCTAAGCTGGCCATTAACATGTCTTTTCATTTTTTCTCTCTCTCTTTTTTCTTATAAACCTCCTCAACAGTCATGACAGGTGGAGTATCGAGAACTCTGACCAGGCTCAGTGATTCATGAATTTATAAAATTGTTGTGCATGAATGAAGTTTGATCTGGAGCAGGTGTGTTTACTTGAAGTATTTTATCCAAATGAAAAATGTTGAAAGGTGACCTTTATTTCATTTTTGTTAAAGCAGGACAAGAAAGGGTGCTGATGCATCCTGTTCTTCAGCTTACTATTTGCAGCAGTGTTGAATCTGACACACTTGCAGAAGAAAAGAGTGTTGTATGATTTTTGTATGAGTTTTTTTTTTTGTTTTGTTAACTTATTTTGGGTGCTTGGTCTGTCATTATTTAATTTAACACAATTACCAAGTTTTAAGTAGCCCTGTTCTGGACAAAATATGAAAAAGCAGTCTCAAACTCTTATCAAACCTTTTACATATCGTTTTATTCCTGGGGATTACGGACAGCTGCTCGAATGGTAGCTGTCTTCATAATGTCCAGAATGAAAGTTGTCAAGGTTTCAGTGTGTATTTATTACTTCTGGTCACTGAGTGACTGCATACTTATGAATTTGTACTGGTTGAATGTGACCAAATGGATGTCATGTCTATTTATGCAAATTGAATGAATTCACTGTGTGTCTGTGCTCAGCTTAGGAATATCCCAAAGAATAGAAAATATGTAGAAGTTGGAAAAATAAAAACATGCATAAATGTCTGCAAACAAACTGGCTGAAAGTGTTTGTGCACTGAAGAAAGTTATCTTTACTTGTTTGATACATGCCAGAAATAGACTGTTGGTACCTGACTCGCCTGCATGTAGTGAACTCAGTTGTACAGATAAGTTCATTTAGTTTCACAGCCACAGTAAGAGCTCATGCATCCTCTTGCTCTTTGTCAGGTTGGTGGTTTAGTTTTAACATTATACTGTAGATTTTGACTCAGTGGCTGCTTTATTGGGTACATCTGTACAATCTAATGCAATTCAATAACTTCTTCCCCCATAAATAGTGCAGAAGTTAAGTTTAAAATAAAGAACTGTGGCAAACTGGTCAATATAAGAATCAGAATCTGATTTATTTCCAAATTGACTTTCAAATATAAGGAGTTTGGTATGTTGGTGCATGTGGTGAAAAGCTGATAGCAAGCACTGTAGTTCAGAAGCCTGTCTTAGAGAGAGAGAAAATATATAGCCATAACATAAAGTTGATTAAAATGCTTGTGTAGTATTGCAGATAATGAGAACTGTTAAGAACTGCCTTTCTTTGATTTGACTGTTTATTGTGGTTCTTGTTGTCTAGTCATCATTATACTGTAGATACTGTAGTCTGAAACAACCCCGATTAAAAACCTGATAAACTGTATATAATGTAAAAGTCTTTATACAGTCCATGGTCCTGACAGGTCCCCCTTGTGCACTGTGACCGCAGACTGTATGTAAGTCTTAGTAGTCGTAGTGAGCGGGTCTCACTCACAGGTTATTTTTATGTGTAGTGTGACCTCCTCCGGTCCAGCAGGGGGCGGTGCTGCCTTCATGTCAGACGTTTTAATAAGACGGGAGGACAGCGGATCTTCATTAGGAAACACTGTCGAGCAGCAGTAAGGTAAGCATCAATGTCACGATGTCAACGGTGTAGTTTCACTTAAATTAGCTATTTTCACTAAATTCTGTTAGTTATGTGTGTTTTGTTGTTGAGATGAGTGAGTTACTTCTGGTTTCTTCCCAATTAATCGACCACATGACTGTGTCCAGTCGATGAAGAGTTTCAAGGACTGTTTGTACCTTTAGCCGCACTTAGCCGACGATGCTAACACTCAGCCACCAGACGAGCTCGTCTTGTCGTCGTTTGGTTTGGTTTGGTTTGGTTTGGTTTGGTTTGGCAATCACTGATCCTGATAATCAGACTCTCTTTTTATGGTTTCTATCTTACAGTGTATACCTGTTAACTCTCTGATGAACCTTTTAGCGATGTAGCGATGTTAGACACACATTCGTATGTTACAAGAGAAATAATCAAAGATAAACGATGTGTGTTAGAGGATATTAGTTGATTGGAACGTTTTACTGTCATTAACTACATCCTTAAAGCAAGTCATCTACTATACTAATTAATGTAACACATACACATGTAAAAGCGTCACATTCAGCTTTTCGTTTAATGAGAAATAAGGTCATTTAACACAAAAGGTCATTATTAAAAGCAGTGTCGAAGACAGTATTTTAGCTGTGTTTCTGTTGCTGTTATTGATTGTTTGTTCTGCATGAATACAAACGGAGAACCCATATCTATTTTTAAATTATTTAATGGCCCTAATAGTTTATCTAAAAATACTGTGTTATTTAGTTGTCACACAAAACCCAAGGGGTGATTTAATTTTCATGACATACCACAAAGATAAAATAATCCTTTATTAATCCCCCCCAATGGGATAGTACAGTAACAAAAAGTAAGACTACAGAGCTCTATTTGATTTGAACTCCTGTTTGCATTTCACAGCAAATCATGAAAAGATTAATTTTACGTTTGCTGCCTGTTCATTTTTAATGTGACTTTCTTGTTGTCATTTCAGATCAGCTCTCTGGTGAACATGGGTCAGCACTTTGGTGAATTGGCCAAGATCAGGCATGTGATCACGTACAGCCTGTCCCCCTTTGAGCAGAGGGCTTTCCCCAACTACTTCTCCAAGGGGATCCCCAACGTGTGGAGACGATTCACAGGCTCTTTCTTCAAAGTTGCCCCCCGTGAGTTTTCACATTTCTGCACACTATCAGTGTTTTACATGTAGATCTGGCACAATTGATACATTTAAGGATGTTTCTTGCCCGTCTCACCAACTTGTGGTCTCAACAAGAAAAAAAAGCTAGATAGAAAAAACAGAGTGACAGGTTTTTATCACACCTCATATTGCTGTCTTGAGTGTATGCATAAGATTTGAAGTTGTTTCTGCTTCATTAAAATATAGCAAAGCTCTAAAAATACATCTAAAACTGATTTAGTTGCTCAATTTCATTATTAAATGTCTGGCAGGGTGTTTTTGCAGTATTTTGGCCATTTTAGAGTGTTTCCAAGCTGTGTGCCATGTTTGCTTTAGCTCTAGGTTTTTCTTTTAGTTAAACCATATCTTGACCTCTATGTGACCCCGAGTGCCTGGGCGTTGAGTTGGGCGCGTTCCAACTCAGATGATAGGCCTGTTACCTGCTTTGACTGCAGCAAAAACAACTGACTTTTTTTAATGCAAATAGTACTTGAAACACTGGCAGCACCTTTTTATGTTACACACACATTATCAAAACCATATTTTATTAGATCATTTCAAATCAAGATTCTTAATAATGTAGGGTTTGTTTGTTTGTTTTTAAAACATTGTTTATTTTATATTTACTTAACATTATGGTGGGAAAAAAATGGACCTTTTCATTTTTGGTTCTTGGAAAATGAGATCATGTTGCAGGGAGAGTAAATGGCCCCTTGCATGAATTGTCAGATGCAACAAAAATCTAATTCTTAACTATACCATGGTCTTTCATAACAGTATTTTGTGCTTCTTTTTTTTTACTATGTAGAACATAAAAACATTATTTTTTGTGTCAAATCTTATCATTTCCAGTCTGTTTAAAACAAGAGTTTGAATTCACTTTGAAAAATGTGTCAGTTCCTTGTTTTCTCAGGATAAAATCTCTGCAGTGATAGTATGATATTTTACAATTGCTTTCAAGATTTTACTCATTACTTCATGTAGGTGCAGCTACATACAATTAAACCTAGTGATGCTAATTTGTTTTATGTTCTTGCTTTTGCAGCAATGATCCTGATGTACCTGACCATACATTTGTTTTACACCTGGGGCAACAGTGCCCATCAGCAGAGCAAGAGGAAGAACCCTGCTGACTTTGAGAACGATCAGTAAATTGCTACAACCTTTCTACAACCTTTCTGAAAGCTGTTATTAATCCCTACTCTGTCTCATTAATAAAAATGAAAAATATTAAGTGAAGTCAGCAGTGATTTATTTCCTTCAGGTATCTCTATTTGCTTTAATTAACATTTTTTTAATGTGGGTGCTATAGTTTTAAAAGTTATAATACAAACAGAAAATGAATTGCCTTCAGATCTTATAGTTCTCCAGTCATTTATTTATTAAGAAATGATTAGTCGATGCAGCATCTCCAGTGTGAAGGTATTCAGCTTTTTTTCTTTTTATTTATCTGTGTAAATAAATATTGTTCGGTTTTGGACGGTGGTTTGGAAACAAGAAAATGAAGGCATTAGTACTCACTCTATGTACACAAAAATAAAAATACATACAGTTCAAAACAAGGACAACAACTCAAAGAAAAACATTTACATAAACTACTATACAAATGAAATACATAGAAAAAAAATTAAATAACATGTAGACAGACAATAATAAAAGTGATGATTCATCCGTAGTAGTAGGATGGTGCTTTTATGTTGAAATCAGCTGGTGTACATCATTTCAACGCTGTTGTATATTACATTAATATGGTTGAAGTCAACTTTGTATGGCATATTTCATAGAGACAAACAGCCTAAAGTGCTTCATAAATTCACAAACACACAACACAATTACTTGTTTTATTAATATGGTCGAGAGCTCAGCTCAGCTTGTTTTTAAAGGACCTTTCATAGAAACATGGATCCCAAAGTGCAGACAAAAATAAAAAGAAACAAAAATGAAAAAATTCGATTGTAGCTGTGTGTACATTGTGTACATTTAGAATAGGTAGGGCTTTTATATTGATATAGGCAGGTGTGCATCATTATTACTGCACATAACAATACCTGTACATACTGTCCATACTATATATACTACATATAATGCACTTGCTACTTGCTGCTTCTTTGCACTTCTGATTAGATGCTAAACTGCATTTCGTTACTCTGTATTTATACATGTGTAATGACAATAAAGTTGAATCTAATCTAATCTTATGACAGTATTATATGTGATATTAACAGAAGAGGAGATACAAATTACACAGGATTATTTTAATAGCACCATAGCGACAGCTGCCCAATTTGCTTCACACAGTAAGCAAGAAAGACAAAGATAAAAACAAAAGAAAAACACAGATTGAAATGGCAGCTCCATGTGACTCCCGGAGCTGTAGTACCCGCTCTGTCCTCCAGGGGTCGCCCGCCGCCGGCCCCGCTGCCCCGCAGTCGGTCTCTATTGGTCGGCGGGCCGGACAGAAGATTCCTGAACGCTCTCAGTCATCAGCCGGCGCACCGCATGCTGCTGCTCAGCTTCATGGGACAGGACCGAGGCTGAATCACCGTCCGCTGACCGAAACTCGCCGTCTGTAGCTGCTGCTGTCGCCGTCACGTTGTAACACCGAGCCGTACTGCTGTTTTTCCCCGTCTTCACCTCTCTCTTCGCCGGTACAGTCGAGATGTCAGTGGTCGGGTTTGACGTCGGCTTCTTGAACTGCTATGTAGCGGTAGCCAGAGCCGGAGGGATCGAGACGGTCGCTAATGAATACAGCGACCGGTGCACGCCGTAAGCACACTTTTATTAATGTTATTATTATTATTGTTCTTGGTATAGATTATGTGTGAATGAAGACGCTTTTGTTCCTTCGCGACGCTAAGCGGAGGTAGTTAGCATGCTAACGGATTTCACAACAGGAAGCGGCATGTGAGAGCTAAAGCTAACATGCTAGCTGAGACAAAAACTGTTTTGTGGAAACAAATCCTAGACCTGATGTTATGTTTCTCGTCTTGTCTTCTGAAAATAAAACCGCGGAGGTAATCAAAAAGGCTGATAATTAACCAGCCCCTGGTCAGGTGATGTTTTTTTCTTTACTGCAGGCATGAATGAGCGCATGATGGGAGGAGGCCGGATCCTGGCTGTCAAAAACCCATTGTACTTCATTTTCAGACCCATAGATCATAAAAGAAACTGATAAAAAGGACTTAAAAGATATAAATGTACAAGCGTTATAAATATTAATTCACGAAACCATCATTATCACCATTGAACTTCATTTTCAGACCCATAGATCATAGTTGAAGCTGATAAAAGGGACTTAAAATATATGTGCAAACATTAGAAATATTATATTTAAAATATTACTATGTGAAACCATCATCATCACAGTCAATCCTAATTTTATTCTGGTGTCTGAATCGCCAAATGAGGCCATACCACTGCTGAACTCATGGTTGTGTTTTCTGTTTTCAGAGCATGTGTTTCTTTTGGACCCCGGAATCGATCCATCGGTGCAGCTGCTAAAAGCCAGGTATGTTTTCATGGGACAGACGAGGAGACCACTGTACCCAGGGTGCACATCCAACACCAGTAGCATCAGCCAACATGGAGCAAGCTTTCAAGTATTTTCATGATGGTGCTTTTCTTTTTTTTATAGGTTGTAACAAACTGCAAGAACACAGTCCAAGGGTTCAAGAGGTTTCATGGCAGGGCCTTCTCAGATCCCTTTGTGCAGCACCTCAAAAACAGTTTGGTCTATGACATTGGACAAATGCCTTCAGGGACCACTGGCATCAAGGTAAGAGAAGAGCAATGAGCTGTTGTAGTTAAATTGACAAGTTGGCACAGCGGTTTCAAAGTCTGAGTCTGTGGGCTTCCCTTTAGACAAAGCTTGGAAAAAGGCACACCCTCAACCCCCCTCCAGTTTAATTGCTTAGTTTCACACACAATTCATGGATGCCTGTAGGATCATGATGATGTTATAATATATGATCCCATAGATACTCAACAATGGAGCCAAGATAATCTAATGCTGCTGTTTGACAAAACTTAGGACTACAAATACAATAAAAAGGTCTGTCAGAATTTATTTATTAGTTTATGATTCTGGGAAGACCAAAAACTATTTTATCTCGAAACAATTTATTTTGCCAACTCACCCACAGACAGTTATGTTATGTTATATTGTCCCCAGGCCATATGATAGGTACCTGGCAACCTGCCAAGTAAATGTTTAGGAAACATTTCTTCAGGCACTTAGGGTCAGAGCAAATTGAATTGGGTATGTTTATAGTTTAAAACAATAACTGGCTTCGATATAACAGTGATTTATCAGGGCAGGTGGATAATTAAGAGACTGATTACACCTGATAATCTATGAGGACGCTATTCTGTCACTCTGGCAGAAACCAAGAAAACACATTTTGACAATAATAGCGAGGATAACAAAACAATAGTAAATCATATTACACAACATGATGCAGTGCCATTAATAGTTGTAATTAGGGATATTGTTAATGAGTAGTTAAGTGAGTAATGAGTAGCTTATAGCGCATTTTTTCATTCAGGCCTGAATATCATTTTACGTTATTTTGGATTATTTACCTGTTGTGTGTTATCAGTTTGGTGCTTGTAGTTGTGTTTATGAGTAAGTGCCAACAAGCACTAAAAGCTCCTAGATGAACAACACTTTATTGCACCTTTGACCCTACACACGTGTTTCTTAACATTGTGAAATCTCTGTCTGTGTCAATCGTGGGCTGAACTGAGAAAGTTTGAAATGAAGCTGAAATGACAGCGTAGAAGGATAGGGGACACTGTTGAGACTAACTGAGAGACACTGGTGCCTGAAAACATGAGTTAGATGAAATGTTAAACAAAGCAAATAAGTCAAATTGTTGAAAAAAATGTAATAATCAAATATTCTACTGAATATTGAAGTACAGAGATTGAAGTACAGTTTTGTTTTATCAGCTCATTATCATGCGGTCACTTCCAGTGCAGAACACTGTAATAATCTCTGACAATGCGACTGTGCCCACAGGTGATGTACATGGAGGAGGAGAAGTTGTTCAGCATTGAACAGGTTACTGCCATGCTGCTGACCAAGCTGAAGGAGACGGCGGAGCAAGCGCTTAAGAAGCCGGTGGCAGACTGTGTCGTCTCTGTGAGTATCACATAGTACTGTACAGTGTTTGATGCTGTCCTTATAGTGGGGCAACATATGTTGTCCTTTTGCCAGCATAAAAAAGCTTAAATGATCCACCCACACAGGTGTTTACTCCTCGGTTGCCTGGTTACAACTCTTATCAGTATAGTTAGTCCAAAGTGTTTGATGACAGTGTATTTCCTAACTTCAGCCTGACTGGACATCTATTCAAGCAGGTTAATTGAAAACCCCTGTGTGAGTGTGCACACACAGCTAATCTATTTCAAAACGCTCCTTTGTAACCAGGTTCCCTGCTACTACACAGACGCTGAGAGGAGATCAGTGGTAGATGCTGCTCAGATTGCTGGTCTCAACTGCCTGAGGCTCATGAATGAGACGACTGCAGGTCTGTACCCGGTGTTTTTTGGGCTGGGCTCGGGCAAGGATGTGCATGTTTGTGATTGTTTGAACTGACTGCGGCAGCCGCTCAGACAAACACCAGACATAAAAAGCACACTTTAACATTAATTGGAGTAGTTTCTTACCTCGTTAATAATTCAACAATTTTCCCTCCAGTTGCATTGGCGTATGGAATCTATAAACAGGATCTTCCTGCTCCAGAGGAGAAGGCCAGGAATGTGGTGTTTGTGGACCTGGGCCACTCTGGTTACCAGACGTCAGTGTGTGCCTTCAATAAGGGCAAACTCAAGGTGTGTAGCCTGATCAAAACACATTCTTTTATCAGTCTACGAGAGGCTTTGTTTCATCTGTCTTCTCCTTGTCTCTCAGATACTTTCTACAGCCTGTGACCCAGAGCTGGGAGGAAAGGACTTTGACGAGGTACTGGTGAAGTATTTCTGTGAGGAATTTGGCAAGAAATACAAGCTTGATGTCAAGTCGAAGCCCAGAGCTCTAGTCAGGCTCTACCAGGAGTGTGAGAAACTGAAAAAACTGATGAGCGCCAACTCCTCTGACCTGCCGCTTAACATCGAGTGCTTCATGAACGACATTGATGTCACTGGAAAAATGAACAGGTTTGCTTTAAGCAAGGCTCCATGTCCACTATGTCGTATGTTAAATGTCATTCTTAAACTTAACTCATGTTTGCCTTTTGTTTTACCCAAGGGTTCAGTTTGAAGAGATGTGTGCCGATATTTTGGCCCGAGTTGAGCCTCCACTGCAGAGTCTGCTGGAACAAACCAGTGAGCACATTGTTTATTCACTTTATTTACCTGTCTTTTGTTATTAATCCTGTTTAAGAATGTGAGTTCATCTGAGCTTTTTTCGTTTGCATGATAATAAAACTGTTTTTGCTCTATTAGAACTGAAAAAGGAAGACATCTATGCAGTAGAGATAGTGGGCGGGGCTTCCAGGATCCCGGCCGTCAAAGAGAGAATCAGCAAATTCTTCGGGAAGGAACTGAGCACCACGCTCAATGCTGATGAAGCTGTAGCCAGAGGATGTGCTCTGCAGGTACATCACACTGGTTTTAAAGTCTGTCGCTTCCCTTACTGTTGCTCACCAGAAAATTGCCGAAATCAGCTCATGAATAAGCCTCTGTCATGTATAGTCATGTAAAAGGATGTCTGTTTTTTTTTTTTTATCTGAACACTGACTGCAGCTCTCATTGAAACACTGATTGTGTCTCCACAGTGTGCCATACTGTCACCTGCCTTCAAAGTGCGTGAATTCTCCATCACAGATGTTGCTCCCTATCCCATCTCCTTGAAGTGGCATTCTGCTGCAGAGGAAGGTGTCAGGTAAAAAAAAAAAAAAAAAAAAAGGGTTTTTTGGGGGGGGGGGGTGTCCTCACCTTTCTATTACCTTTTCCCATATGCTCTGGTCTGGACTATTCAATGTAATAACTATTTTATACATATACATTTATTGCAGTGATTGCGAGGTATTTCCCAAGAACCATGCAGCACCTTTCTCCAAAGTGCTGAGTTTCTACCGGAGAGAGCCCTTTTCTTTGGAGGCCTACTACAGTTGCCCTAATGAGCTGCCCTACCCTGATCCCACTATTGGTAAGCAAATCAAGCTTCCCAAGTGGTTTCTGACCACCAGGGGATAGACGGATTCCAAAACAAGCTCAGATGAGTGAGATGTAGCGAATGTGTTGGCAAACAGTTGCCTAGCTGCCAGCAGCTACGGAGCAAAATTAATATCCTGTCACGCTTCAGCCTGTCAGCCTGACAAAGGAAGTTCAGCATTCTGCTTTGATCAAATTGACAAGCAAAATCAAATTACTGAGCTCTTATGTCAAGACTAACAGCACCAGGCGAGGCCTTAAAGCTGTTATGCCCACTTAATTTTTGTTATAAACTATTTTTCCTTTCTTCCTCACAGGTCAGTACATGATCCAGAAGGTTGTTCCCCAGGCCTCTGGGGAGAGCTCCAAAGTGAAAGTCAAGGTCCGAGTGAATATCCACGGTATCTTCAGCGTGTCCAGCGCCTCCCTGGTTGAAGTGCAGAAGTCCGACGAGACAGAAGAACCCATGGAAACAGAACAGGCCAATGAGAAAGATGGAGAGGTACTTCAGCCTATTCAGATCAGCAAGTGTATTTCTGTCTGTACTTTGGTTTTGAGATGCCATCATGCTTTTATTACACCTCTGCAGAGCAAGATGCAGACCGATCAGGATGAGTCGCAGAGTCAGGGAGACAGTCAGAAAGAAACGGAAGAGAAGACCCCTCGCGAGAATGAAGAGATGGAGGTAAGATGCTCAATTATTGTGTGAAACAAATAGAGTTACCAGTTTATTAGATTATTTTAACAAGCATTGAATTCAGTTCAATAGCCCAGACTAAAATGTGAACATGAACCCAATGCACATTCTCTTACATTTTCAGACTGCCACGGAGGAGGGCAAAAGCGAGAAGAAATCCGACCAGCCCCCACAAGCCAAAAAGCCCAAAGTCAAAACAAAAGTGCTGGAGCTTCCAATTGAAAACAGTCCACAGTGGCAGCTAGCAGATGACATGCTCAACCTTTTTGTAGAAAATGAGGTAATTAAATTTTTAGCCATCACATACGGCCATTACTAAATCCACCATCTTAAATCACTTGATCTGTTTAAAAGTGATTCGCAGTTACAGTTTCTGTTTGGATTCTCCTTAGGGTAAAATGATCATGCAGGACAAGCTGGAGAAGGAGAGGAACGACGCTAAGAATAATGTAGAAGAGTATGTTTACGATATGAGGGACAAACTACATGGGATGCTGGAGAAGTTTGTCAGTGAATCTGTGAGTGAACAAACATCTCTGACACATTGTAAAATAGTCATTATAATCGCTTTACAACATGTTTTTGCTTCCCTTTTACATATTGTTAAATTACTTTTAGGACCGAGACACTTTGTCATTAAAGTTGGAGGACACTGAAAACTGGCTGTATGAAGATGGAGAGGACCAACCCAAACAGGTGTACATTGACAAACTGGCAGAGCTAAAGGTAATTATTAATATGGTATTTGTTTTTTCCCTCGATTGATTGGTTGATATTTTGATTTCTTTAACTGACATGTACTGTGCTTTATATAGAAACTGGGCCAGCCCATCCAGGAGAGGTATATGGAGGCTGAAGAGAGACCTAAAGCATTTGAGGAGTTGGGAAAACAAATCCAGCAGTACATGAAATTTGTTGAAGCATACAAAATGAAGGTAAAATTAGAGGCTTATTTAAAAATTTAAAATCAAATTATTTAAAAAAAAATTAAAATATTTAAAAAAAAAAAGATTTTTCTCCCCATAGCTGCCTTTACCCCACACATACGTGTTTTTGTGTATCCCTTAAAATGACATTATACAGCACATACAAACTGAAGGCACCATTACAAATAAAAACAATATTATTTCCAGGAGGAGCAGTATGACCATTTAGATGAGGCAGATGTCACCAAAGTGGACAAACTGACCAGCGAGGCGATGATGTGGATGAACAGCGCCATGAACCAGCAAAGCAAACAGAGCCTGACAGTGGATCCTTCTGTCAAAGTAAAAGACATTCAAGCAAAAACAAGGGTGAGTGTTTGATCATGTTAACTTTGGTGTCTATAATCACTTTTTTTATTACACCAGGGCCTATTGGTAGATCTGTCTCACAAAAGTATTTCTTTTAATATAACCACTATTACATATTGTTGTTTTTGTGTCATTTTCTAGGAGCTGTTCTCTGCTTGTAACCCCATTGTGACCAAGCCCAAGCCCAAAGTGGAGCTTCCCAAGGAGGAGACGCCTGCAGAGCAGAACGGGCCCGTCAACGGACAGGAGAAACCCCAGGAGGAAACTGGAGACAAGGGAACGACCGAGAACACAGGCAACCCCACCTCAGAAACCACAGAAAGCAAGCCTGATATGGACCTTGATTAAAGAAACGCAACACTTCCCTAAGCCAAGCTGAAGGGGAGCTGGTTGTTTCAGATTGAGATGCAGCCTCAGTGTATATCAGAGCAGGGGAAGCATTTCAGGAACTGCACTCGACAGTCAAAGCAGGCAGGGTGATTAGCACACTGAGCCCAGCTCCTGGTGGTATCTCTCTGACATAGCATGCCCTCTCTCTTTCTGGATGACATAAATCAAAAAGCCAGCCGCAATAAGCCTGTTTGACAATGAGCGCTGTACACATGATGGTATTTATTTCTGTTGTGTGCTCTGTACGTGTTCTGGTCTGTGTCACAATATGGTTTTAATAAAGTTATTGAAAATCACTCATGCTGTCCGTATCACTTTGGTCAAACTAAGGCTTCATAAAGGCATTGCTACTGTCTAATATTGAAAGGTCAACTCATTGATCATATTTGCGTATATATATATTTGGGTTTTTAAATGCCTGCTTTTGCTGTATTTTGACTCTAAACATTTTACTGTTTGCAGACAAAAAGCTCAAATAAAAAGGGTTCAATGTCAGAAACAGTGATTATTCTCTCAATAAAAGTCACACTCATCTGTGTTACAAAAATACTGGTAACGGTCACGCCATCAAATTTAGGTTAAATAAATACTTTCATTGAATCACGATATAACTTTCTCACTGTGTAGTAATAGATGTGCTTTACTGAATATGTAGGTAACTTTATGGGTACAACATTAACCGAAAAAGGAGAGGAAATGGAGTTGAAATGAAGTATTGCTGGAGGCTTTTACACTGAAAGTACTTCATTTGTGTCGCTTAGCAACCACCGTTAGCTTAACGTTATGCTATGACTGTAATGATCTCCAGTTAAAAACGCATGTAAATCTGTCATAGCTCATCACATCACAGCTTCATACTGCATACGACTAAATATAAACGACTGTAATATTTATTAAAAAGGGTGAAAATGAGTTGGCTTTAATCTCTCCGGTCGAGTGAGCCGCTTAGCTTGGTGGCTAACATTAGCTGCTGTAGCTCAGTGAACGTCACCTCCGCGGTGAGTGCTGTTCGGATCCTACAGCAGGAATCACATGATCCTTCCACATCCTGTCTGCTGAGAGTAAAAGCGACAGACAGTCTGCTAAAAAGGTATTTGTGCCAACGCAGTTAACTGTTTTATTTGTTTTTTTCAATTGAGATACTACAGCTAAAGTTTTGGTTACGCTGGACGGCTGCGTAAAAGTTGGCGCAGTCCTTTTCTGTGGCAGCTTGTTTCAACCCTCATACTTGATGAGTGATCTCGGTCTTTACTGTCCCTGGACGATGCAGTTACCTCAATGAGTCTAAAGTCTGAAGGTGTGTTTGATCCTGAATTACCTCGAGGCTGAGCTCCTTCAGGCGCCCTGTTTTCTTTTCTCTCCAGGACGATGAAGCTGATCATCCTCAATGATTACGACCAGGCGAGCGAGTGGGCTGCAAAGTACATCAGAAACAAAATTTTATCCTTCAAACCTGGCCCGGACAGATACTTCACCCTGGGGCTCCCCACAGGTGAGTATAGGCTGATAACAAGGTGCAGATGTGTGCATTTAATGCTGTAGATACTGTGGAAAGACTGTGCGTAACAGGGATAAAGTTAGCAGGATTTTCCCTCCCATCTGCTGATTCAGGCCATTTACTTATGTAATCAATTCATGGAGACATGCTAAAGCAAGACTTAAAATCTTTTCAAGTGCTGTTAAATGACCTATAAAATGTAAAGTAAACGTCAAATCACAGTTTTCTTTAACAAGGGGAAAAACATCTAAATGGCTTGCATGCAGTTTGAGAATTTAAAATAGAACAATACACCAAAATTTGTGATATACCTTGTTTTGCTTGTAAACTTTATATTGCAAAGAGCTAGTATAGCCATGACATACAATTAGTGGAGTAAAACAATAAAATGGTTTTCTGTGAAATAAGAGGAGTCATACTATAAATACTATAATACTATGATACTTTATGATACAAAATGTTACAGACTCAGGTACTGTGACTCCATTTTTGCTTTGTAAGCTTTTTCCTGTCTACAGGAAGCACCCCCCTGGGTTGTTATAAGAAGCTGATCGAGTACTATAAGAAAGGAGAGATCTCATTCCAGTATGTGAAAACCTTCAACATGGACGAGTATGTGGGTAAGTCTGCACCGTTCTCTCTTCAAACATAAAATGGTTACACATAGAGGAAAACTGTGATCGTGCATGAGAAACTGTCATAAAAATCACACACAGGGCTTCCCAGAGATCACCCTGAGAGCTACCACTCCTTCATGTGGAATAACTTCTTCAAGCACATAGACATCAGAGCGGAGAACACCCACATCCTGGACGGAAATGCGCCCGACCTGCAAGCGGAGTGTCAGGCCTTTGAGGAAAAGATAACAGCTGCCGGGGGGATCGAGCTCTTTGTTGGAGGTCAGGAGGTCACAGTGCTGACAATGAATAAACTATGACTAACTACACATTTCAAATTTGTGCTCAGTCCCGTTCTGGTATCAAGTGATTTGGCATTCTTGTTGAAGTGGCAGTAAAGTTCAAACCGCTCTTCCTGTCCTGCCAGGTATTGGACCAGATGGCCACATTGCCTTCAATGAGCCTGGTTCAAGCCTGGTTTCCAGAACCAGGGTGAAGACACTAGCGAAGGACACGATCATGGCTAACGCCCGATTCTTTGATGGGGATCTCTCGAAGGTGCCCACCATGGCTCTGACTGTGGGAGTGGGCACCGTCATGGACTCAAAAGAGGTTAGAGGCCCAGATTATTCTCACCTGTTTTTCCTGATTTTGTGTTCTGTGCTTTGCTGCAGTTGCTTTATGTTTCTGCTGAATCTCAAACATAGCACGGGTATTATCATTATTTCCTGTCAGAACTCTGCTCAGTGAGCTTTTCACCTCCCTGACACACCAAAAAAGACACCAATTACAAGTCGTTCTTGCTGAGTCATGCAGGTCACATTTTCAATTTCTTCTCAGGTCATGATCCTCATCACTGGAGCGCACAAGGCATTTGCTTTATACAAGGCTATAGAGGAAGGAGTGAATCACATGTGGACAGTGTCTGCATTCCAGCAGCACCCACAGACTGTTTTTGTATGTGATGAAGACGCCACTCTGGAACTGCGGGTCAAAACTGTGAAGTACTTCAAAGGTGAGATGAAATCACAAAGCTTCATGGCTTTAACGACTGTGTAGTAATTTTCAAGCCATGTTGCATTAAGCAGAAATAATTGCATAAGAGTCATGAATCGCAGAAAACATGCTGATCTTTGCTTTCTCTTCAGGGATGATGCATGTGCACAACAAGCTGGTGGAGGCACCTCCCTCTGGGCCAAAGAAGGACTGAAGAAATCTTTTTCAAACTTTGTGGATTCATGAGGCATTTTTAAAAAACATTAACACTCCTGTGATTCCTTTATCTTCTGACGGAGATACATTGGTGGACATCAAGCAGTGCTTGGTGTGAACCTTGACTAATCATTGTTGTAATAATCAGGTGCTGGTATTGCACAAGCTCTTCAGGTTTCAGGTGATTGTTCATACAGCTTTGCTTCTCATTTGTTCTTTTTCATAAAGTTCGTCCAATTTGTACATCTGCGTGTGTCTCTGTGTTTTGGGACAGTGCTGAGCTCTGTTCCTCCTGTCACATGACAACATGGAACAACTAATGCTGCCTTTAAGTGCTGCTTGTAAACTTCTGCTTCAAGATTTGTGCTGGAAGTAATGGCAAAACGGCCTTTCCAACCATAGATTATATAGATATAATGATATTATCTTTATACACAGTCTCTGCTTTCAACAAACTGAATTCATCCTATGTTTAGGAGAACTCAAGGAGCATACATTTCCTGTCTTTCCTGTGGAGTATATCTAAGTTAATTTAGTTAGTACTGATATACTTACAAATACCAAACCTTAGTACAGTTTTAAGTTATTTATATTTTACTTTAGTATTACAGTTTTCTGTTATGTCATGCCCGGGTACACACAGTAACTTTTCAGATACAAATATTGTAACTTGTACTCCCCTACATTATTTATCCAATAGCTACAGTTTGTCTTTACTGTGCCAAGCTGATGATTTCATAAACAAACCTTATGGTCATTTAATATAACTCGATGCATTGTTGATTAATAAAATACTAAATATAAAGTAATGACCTACACCTTGAGGAACTACAGTATTAATACACTGGTCATAAGTATTTACACACACAAGGAAGACATATTGGTCTCAATGTATGTACACACAGTTTGCAAAACAACTTTGAGGCAGACATACAGCTAAAAACAGGACAAAAAAACAAACGTAGACAGGTAAAGGTAATAAACTGTATAAAATATACAGTCAATGGTAAAGATTGGTAATACAATACAGTTTTCAGTACAACAACGAAATGGAAAGGGTCATCCTGGACCTGACTTGAATAATATTTACTTGCATTTTTCTCAAGTAAAGTTTTGAATAAATAACTTTTACATGTAATGGACTACATTTCACATTATAGTATTTGTATTTTTTACCATATACTGTACATAATACACATCAATCTTTAAATACAGTATATGATTTTAACTTGCGTTGGAGAGTGAATATTCCGACGGCCCCTGAAGGCAGCATCAGAGGAGGGGGGAGACGGAGGAAGATGGCCGACTAAGGAGGCAGCGACACCTTCACTACTTCTTCTTTGGCGAGATTCCTGTCACTGTCTGTCACCTTCACCGGCCGAAGTGAAGCAGAGGACGTCTCTAACATTTTGCCCCTCTTCCACGATGGCAGAACAAAACAGCAGCGTTAGATATCAGGAGGTTTGTGACGGCTTCTTTTTGTTTCCTGTGGCTCGGTGAAGCAGCCAGCGTTATCCGCCATCAGTCAGCTAGTCAACATTAGCCGAGAGGAAAAACAACGAGCTGCAGCGACATTTGTTTACGGGCGGGCCTCAGCCACCACTAATATCTTTTATCTAACCACATCTCTCACACTTGAATAAACTATTAAATGCGTGTTTTTGATTTGGTGACTTGTAACTTGCAGCCTGTGTGGCTCATTTTCATTTAGCAGCTCGCTAACTGTGGTTTGTTGTGACCCGTAACGTTATCTGGTGTTGTCTGGCCTGACAAGGATTTTCTGTGCGCTGTCACTTTTAGTCCAGCCTTGATCCAGAGCCAGCCACCAGACTAGCTGACTGTGCTGTATCAGAGACCAGTCTAGTCCAGTCCGGGACTTTAATTAGTCCAGAGACAGGACCGGATCAGCCTCAATTAGAGACAGAGGAGGAGTGAAATCATGACACCCTGGATAGTTTAATTCATCAATATGCAGTTTAGATGATTTATAAGAGGTTACTGTGTTATCACTGATGGAGCCGGTGCAGCTAATCCAGCTCTAGAGAGAGAGGTTTGGTGGCTGATATGTCTCTCATGACCACTTGTTGCACGGTACATTAAATTACATCTCTGCACTGTTAGTCTGTGAGGTGTTGGCACATTATTAGGATTTAGTTTTCTGTCCATCTGTATTGTGCTTGTTGGACATCTGGCCTGCAGAGACAAAAGGGTGTGCAAACCAAGAGATACTGTGAGGTAGAGATGGGCTCAACCTGCTTGAAACCTAATGTCTGTCTGTCTGTCCAGCTATAGATCTGTCTAGTTTTTATCTATATAGTAAACTGGAAATTGGAAGGGATTTTTTTTCCCACAGATTAAAGAACAGATGGTCTGTTTTTGGCAGAATCAGGTGACAAATCAAGGAACTTCCTGTCATTTATGCCAATTCAAAATTTCCATGAAGTTTTGGTGCTCATGACTCAGTGATTTTTCTGTACAACCCGAAATCTTACAGGAGTAGCTACCAGCAGTTGATAAATTATATGTTTTATCTCACTATAGATAGATAGACAGATAGATAGATATATAGTCTCAAAGTATAGTAAAAACACAGTTTTTGGCAAACTGATGGAAAATAGACTAACAGTTAAAAACAGACAACAAAGCTGAATGTAAAGATAACCAGAAATCCTTTCATGTGTATATAAAGCAACAGTGAATGCAGTTCACAGCATGCAGTTTTTATAGTAATTGTAAAGAATGAAGTAGTACAAAAACAATTTTATATTATACGTTTGACCCAAGTCGTGTTTTCTTTTCATTTAAATTTCCTCAGCTGGTGAATGAGGAGGAGCCGGCCCAGCCATCCCAGGAGGCTCCTGCACAGGATGCACCACCACCCTACAGCAGCATCGCTGCAGCTAACGCAGGTCAGAAACCTGCACAGCTCCATCACACCCGGATAGTTAACCTGGTACAGACAGAGAAATGTGTAAATCTAGAAATATGAGTGCCGTGAGTATGCACTAAGTCTCAATTAAAAGTGAAAAGTATTGCATCCTAAAGCGGTAAGGGCGTAGAAGTACTCATAATGAAAGAAACAAACGCAAAAATGGTTCTTTCCACAGTGTCTCATTAATCTTGTAAAGTATAAACCTTCTCTAATGGCTGTGCCTTTTATATGATCGCAGCCTCATCCTGTGTGGAGTATTTTAATGTTGCACACTGCATATGCTTCTGACTACGTTTAGTTCTTAACAGTGCATCAAATGTTATGAGCTCTTTCTATGAAAAAAAAACACATTCTGCAAAGACAAAAGTAAGTCCAGCCATGAGATAAACAACAAAAAAAGGTACAATATTTATAACCCTGCTTGAATCTGACAAACTGAAGTAAAGCACACGAAGTGCCCCTTGACACAGGCGTATTTAAGTACAATACGTGTGTATAGTTTTGTCAATCAGCTGCTCTAACTTGTGCTGCACTGTCAGAATGAATAATGCAGAGTGGAAGAGCCTTTCAGAAAGGTCTGATGTTTCTAATCTTACTTCCTACAAGGGCAAAGGTCAACACGTTGCATAAGTGGGTGTAGCCTTGAGCTTCTGCTGGCTGAGTCCATCGATCGGCTCAGTGCTGTTTGTATTTGAACAACAGAGCAGAAAGCTGTGGACGGCCGCCAAACGACCCAGATAAAAGTCTTGGCTTGTATGGGCCATAACATAAACAGTAATGGACACATACACTGCTAATGCCTTTCTTAATGCTGTTACTCATCCCCTCCCTGGTCTGATGAAAGCAGCGGGAAGTGAAAGCAGATTTTTGTCTGTCAGCAATCAGACCTTCTTAACCGCTGATAAATTAGCCAGAATCAGATAACTTGGAGTCCTGCTGTTCCAGCATTTTTAGATACTTATTTAATAACATCTTAGAATCAAAGTTACAAATGACAGGCCTAATTAAAATTTAGTTTGATTGGTACATTGTTCCTAAATCCAGCCTTAAAGTGACAGTGTTGAAACATAAAAAATTATGGATGTCCCGATCCAATCTCAAAGGTCAGTGTCAGGCCGATCAAGGCATTTTTTTTTATCCTTTTGTTTCAAAGTCAGCTCTCAGGCAGCTGTTTTTACTCACAAAGCTTTTATGCACAGCAACTCATTGAGTGCATTCTCATTCTCATTGTCATCGATTCTCCGTCTCTCCTCATGTAGAGCAGCCCCACAACATAAATGACAGCAAAACACTGTATGAGACTGGTTATTTATGTTATTTATTTTATTTAATTTATGTGCACCTCTTACATTTGTTAATGTAACCTGTGCAAAGGACATACAGACGACAAAGAAACAGTCGACAGAATATAGTTTAGTCGGATAACTCATACAAAAAGAAGCAACAATCACTCGAGGAAACTTTTAAAATGAGGAAAATTCACTGGAGACAAAGACAAGGCCAAAAAGATTAACAAAGAGGGTCTGTTATTTTATTCTATGTGACTTTATAAAGAATAACAATAAAAAACATTAAGGAACAGCTTTGGATGCATTTTATTTTCTTAATACATTGCAGAGCTATTTAACTGTCAGGCAGAGACACTGGATTGGTTTATGAAATTTTAACCTTTTTCTATTGTTTCCAATAAGATGAGAGAACTTTGAATATGTCTGCAATATTTGATTTGTTATTTAAGTATAAATAAATTTTAGTATAAATATTTGCTCGACCTTCATACATGATAAATCAACACTTGAGACACTAAAGACGTTTTTTTCCTACCATGTCAGCTGTACTCAGGAGATCATTTATTATATTTACAAGAGTTTATTTGGAAACAAGATCTCTGCACATCGATGATTCTTAATTAGCTTGTTACCTCCACAGCGTTCTTTGAATACAAGGAAGATGGAGGAAGATTTCCAAACCCTCCGTCCTACAGTGTCGCCACTTTGCCCTCCACTTTGCCCTCCTACGACGAAGCTGAGAGAAGCAAAGAAGAGGCAGCCGTCCCCCTGGTCGCTGGAAGAGTCACGGTGGGTCCACCTACTTTTCAAATAACACTACTTACTACATTACACTACATACTTAAATAAATAAATAAAATAAATAAAACTTAAATATTCCTAATTATTGAGCCTCATCATGTGTCAGTACAGCGAGTTTCCAAACAGAACGTCAAAAAGAAAAGTTATTTTAATATATCTGTGCGTATCTCTCGCTGTGGTTGCAGGAGGACGACTTTGTGGCCAGGGATGACTTTGAAGATGCGGACCAGCTGCGAATAGGAAATGACGGCATCTTCATGCTCACTTTCTTCAGTAAGAACTTGTTTAGCTTTTGTTGGCTTGTGTACAGTTTTTGTTTCTAAAGTGTAAACCAACCTTCAGTTTCACTTTCTTGGAACCAGATGGATGTTATTTATGTATAAATCTGCTCACTGAATGTGAATTGTCATGTAACATTTGTTTTGTGGTTGCTCTTTAATAAGGGCTCTGGCTTACTGTTTTCTAAATACAAATTGGCGTGTTCTCAAAAGCAGTTAAATACTGTGCCAGGTGCAAATACCAGTACACTCACCGCACAAGTTTTGTTTTCTGGCAAATAACGGAGGAGGGGGAGGGGGAGAAGAATGTGTGCCAGCCAGTTTGATGACTTTATAAAACGGGTTAAAAATGTTCCACTGTCAATTGATCATACTTTTAAAATGACATATTTCTGGGTTCACGGTCTGTGGCAGTCATTTTCGTTTTCATTAATTTTCCTGTTCTTGTTATCCAGTGGCATTCCTCTTCAACTGGATCGGCTTCTTCTTGTCGTTCTGTTTGACAACATCAGCCGCCGGCCGATACGGGGCCATCTCTGGCTTCGGCCTGTCCCTCATCAAATGGGTCCTTATCGTCAGGGTAAGAGACTCTACCGGTTCAGCTAGTAAAACGATAAGTGGTGTGAAGGTGCAGGACTACTAGTTCTTTCTAGGATGGAATCAGTAGAATCAATCAGCAGCTCCTGACAGGTCTCATCTTGTGTTTCTTCCAGTTTTCTACCTACTTCCCCGGTTACTTTGATGGACAGTACTGGTTGTGGTGGGTGTTCCTGGCCCTGGGTAAGTGACAGATGTTTACACACTTTAACATCATTACCCACAATAGCATTTTGATAATTGTCTTATGTTACATGAGTTTAACTTCTTGCATTATCTTTACCTGCTAGGCTTCATGCTGTTCATCAGAGGCTTTGTTAACTACTCCAGAGTGCGTAAGATGGCTGATCCCACTTACGCCACTCTTCCCCGAACAAGGGTACTCTTCATCTATTAGAGGTGAGGCTTATTAATCAGATCACACTCGTCGCTGCACCTGTGTTTGTCACTGGAGAGATTTACATGCACACAGGACTCCAGTTACAGTAAACAATGAGAACTAGGCCACGATGGGACTAAGCTGTTGGAGTTATTTACAACCCACCAAGTCAAATGTAGTTGAAATCTTTCTTTGTCAAATAAGCCACCATCACTAGTCAGCAGCTCTTTGAGCTAAATCCCTGATTGGTCGCTCATCACACCAGGCTTCAGCATCTTAATGTTCAGCACACAATTCAACACTCATGCCGACCTGTATTGACAGCTCTGTGCAATAACTAATTACCACGGAAGCCAAACACTACAGACTAATAAAGGCATATTTAGAATGGCTCTTACTGGCTGAGTCCAAATTAAAAAGGCACTGCAGCGTCTCTCTTGACGCTCACAGCGAAGACATTAAAGTGCATCTCCTCCACCTGCTGCTGTTTGATGATCGAACACTGTACGTGCCACGTAATGAGCCACCTGCACTCCATTTAAAGCGGAGCTGTATGAGGCCTTTTGGGAACAAAAACAAAGACTCTAAAATGTGTGAAGTGACAAAAAAAAAAAAGAATCTTTTTGCCAGGTTTAATAATTGTTGACAGGATTCCTCGGGTTACCTCCCAGCCTGTGGAAACATAACCACCAAACAACTAGATCAGCACAAACATCCCTGAATATTAAACCAATCTGAGCCTGTGGTCCATTTCTGTAATTGATTTGTCTTTTCTACACTTAAATTCAGGATGTGGGACACAGAAGAACTGGATGCGGCCGACAGGAGCAGCGAGTTTGAAATTGTAAGTGAAGACGCTTCACCGGAAACCGGCCAAACGAGTAATAGATGAAGACGACTCTCATTAAAATATTCAGGAATTATATCACTTGTTTTATTTTGTTTTGAAACTTGATTAATGGAAAAATGGTTAACAGTAATAGTCCCTCAGTGTACTCATTAGTGGCGAATGTCAAGTGCTATTTACATCTGTCTGTAATGTATAAGTAATGCCTTATATAATTTGATGGTAGCATACGAGCATGCATCTGCCCTTAAGGTCAATAAATAGGGAGAGTCTCATGTTGGCGACACTTGAAGCCAACAGGTATTAATTAATACGACACTGTAGATTTGCATAGCATGTGACACACTTTGTAATCTGCACTAATCTCAATTCATGGTTTTATTGTGACTATTATGGGCTGTCTGTCTTTAGTTACCACATACACTTATAAAGGAGGCTTTCAATAAGTTGTAATTGCTGATGTGAAGATACCACACATTTCACTCACCTGTTGGCTTTAAGTAGTGTTGCCACCCCCTTTTTTTTTTTTTTTTTTTTTTTTTAGTCAGGAGGGGGCAGTGTTGCCCGCTGCTCTTGCGGAGTTAGAAAGTGTTCATTAAGGGCATTGTGATAAGGAAACATCCATGCTTGTGATTCACACCCAGTGTCGGTAGAGAAATTACACACGTGTGTCAGAGGTTATAATTTTTCCTGTCAAATGTCAAATCAGGTAAAAGTGTCCACCCTGGAAAAAGAATTTAGGTTACAAATGTGATCTTAGATAATCCCGCATGAGTTCTTAAACCAGATGGCCACAAATGTCAAAGGAGAAACCCCCCGGAGCAGCTCAGCTGACAGGGAAGAGACGATTATTTAAAAAAATACATGGTTTTATGAGCACATTTTCTGTTTCATGTCCTTAAAAAAGGTAATTTAGATGTAACGACCTGACCTTTCCACGACGAGTCAGTGAGGCTCAGTCGTCGTCAATGGAAAAGCTCCGAGATTAAAAGTCTCGCCCGTCTGGATTTCAGTTGTTAATGATCTCACCTCTCAGACATTTGGATCAAATTACCTAAGAGCATTAAAATAACTCAAATTCCATTTTCAGGTTGTTGTTTTTTTTGCCTTAAGATTTAGTTGACAGACGTGGAAGAGAAACAGGTTTTTTTTTTTTTTTTTTTCTTTTTTAAATGATTGATGAGGTATAAGATGTTAGTTATCTTGTGTGGGTATCAAAACTATATCAAAGAATGTTGTTTGCAGGTGCACTTTTAGAAACATAACCAGTAAAACCCAGAGGACGTTAAGTCACTAATTGAAGCCCCAACCATATAAAACAAGGAATGAATGACGCAGTGATGCAGGATTTTGTTTCGGGTTTATGTAGTCGGAGGAAACAGCATGTCAGGAAAAAGCAGTTTTCACAGTCTAACCACTGTTGTCAGTGAAAGGAGCTGATATGAATTTTAGTTTGGTCCCGCCAACAGATCAGTTGACTTCATAACTCTGCCATGGCTTTGATACAGACACATTATGCTTCTTTCTATGTGATGTAGAGCTGCAATCTTGGGGTTTTGTTGATATGAAACTGTACATAAAACATTTAGTGTTAAATAAATGTCACTTTTAATGCGTCATTACTGAGTCTGGAGTGTTGACTGCTGTGCAGCTGACTCGCGGATGATATGCAGTGTCATACAACATTACATATATTTCAGCAGCCCTTTTCAAGCTGCTCATTGATGTTTTTTTCTCCTTTAACCTGAAGAGGCGTCACTTCTCAAAGCACAGATAATACAAAGGTTAAACTAGAAAGGACTCTGAGCACTCGACCTTGAACCAAGCGGTCAAAATTCTCAATCACTGGTTCATGTGTCATTTTACATTCAAGGGACAGCTTTTAAAATTTTCCCTCTTGTAGGTCACACTGATCCTTTTTAAAGCAATTCTTACATTCATATCTCTGTCCAGATCCACAAGAACAAATAGTTCATGTCTTCCTCTGATTGGACTAAATTTCATTTAGATAACTAATTACTAATATGATATATAGTAAATATATTTATAGAATATTATGGTTCAGTGTTTATATTCTAATGCCACAAAATCATCTGTCAGTCTGAGAACCATTCATTCACATTCAATCAGTAAAATGTTGGTTTTCTTGTTGTTACCAAATAAGATGTGGTGTGTTAGTGCACAAGTGTTTAGCTCCGATGCATTTTGTCAGGACTAAGACTAATATCTGGACAAAACAGTCCCTTTTATGATCGTGCTCCAGAACTCCTTTCTGGTCTTGACAGGTGTTTTTTTTTTTTTTTGATCAACTATTTTCACAGCACTTCTTCGTGTCTCCTTCTGGCCCAGTTCAGGAACTAAAAAAGTGAAACAGGTGTATTTTAACTAAACCCATCCTATAGCAGCTTGTGTGGGTCGAGGTATCGCTGTGTGCAGAGAGGAGGAGGAGGAGGAGGAGGTCTTCACTCCGCCGACTCACTCAGCTGTCGGGGCAGAAAGAAGATGGCCTTCTGTCCGATGTGAGTCCTCGGGCCAAGTTTAGGTTTTCCGTTCTTTTTCAGAGCCACGTACCAGCTCTTCTCCCGGTGCCTCTGAGAGAGATACGTGTTGTAGTGGTTCTCCTCCAGCTTCTCCAGAAAGTAACATTCATCTGTCACCGTGGGCTGAGAGAGAGAGAGAGAGAGAGAGAGACAAAAACACACAACAGCAGCAGCTGACAGAAATGACTCATTTACAGCAGAGATCACTGAAGATTGATCCACTGATTTACTATCGTACGGTCTGCTGTGGACACTCACTGAGCTGTACAGTCGTCCCTCGTCGCTCATGGCCAAATATCGCCCGGCCTCTGTTCCCTGGATGACCACCACTCCTCTGTCCACGGCTTTGAGCTTTAAGACAGCTGGAAGAAGAAAAAATAACACAAATAACACCTATGAGTACACCTCTACAAACACAAGTCAGTAAGAATCTGTTGTCTTCAGGTCTCCAACATCAGTCTGTCCTTTCAACAGATGGATGTACTCGAGGAAAAAACACAAAGCCTCCTCTTTATTTTAAGAAACAACCTGGATAAATAGTGATCATCATACATTTTCTTGAACTAGTTTTATTAGCTCATTTGACAATAAGTCAGAGATCACTGTAAAGCCGGCGTTAGCTCTAATGGTCTAAACTTTACCTCTGTAGTCCATGGCCAAATGTTATAGAAAAAAATGTTTAAGAAACCTAATAAATTTTCACAAAATATCACAGTACACATGGGGGTGAGAGGACTGATGAAGAGTTGCCATTGTAATGTTGACATAATGACCCCTCTTTTATTCTGTAATATTTACCAGTTTTCATAGCAGAGTTTGACCTTCAAGAAAACACGTTTTTTAAAGAGAAGACACCAAACATCACCATGTGTTATAGTTCACTATAATGCACTTTTAGTACTTTTGCATGGACCTTTGCATTTTATTCTTTATTAGTTTAAATAAACTTCACAGTCAGATAGATCCGTGCAAATCAGAAGTACTGGGACTATCTCTTCCAAGCTGCCAGTAAATGACTTCCACATTTATTGCTGTGTATTGTCTCTGTGGACCTGGCACATTTGCAGTGAGGCAGTGAACGCACCACGCTGCAGGCCTGCCCTGGATGCATCATGAGTGCTGCAGCCTTACTGTGAGGGTCCCGCTCCTCCCGCCGGCCCTGCACGGTCCCATCGGGGAGGATCAGGAGGTGATGGCCGCCGTTCATGCAGTAGAGCCGAGTCAGCCGCCTGTAGTCCGGCGGCAGGCCGAGCCCTGCGGCCTGATCCTCGGACGGAAGCACCTCCGCGCCGTCCGCCATCCTGCTCGGTGGGGAAGAGGGAGGCGGGGCCGTGTAGTCAACAGGAGGGTCCGCAGAGGATCCTGATCTCCATCGGGTCTCGTTCCCGCAGTGGTCAGGTGTTTACAGGCTCGTGAACGAGCCCAGAGATCAGACAGGAGTCAGCTGGATGCGCGTTCACGAGTCTAAGCCTCAATCTGCAACTGGGATAAACCCCTGATCTCTGACACACTGCAGGGATACAGTTATTATTATTATTATTATTATTATTATTATTATTATTATTATTATTGTCCATTTGATTCTTTTGTTTGGTAAATTGTAAACATGCAGGTAAAACAACGTTGGACCTGTATGATCATGAACATTAAAGTTTAACAACAATGTAGTTTATTTCCTGCAGAATAGTTTGGACAGATTTGGTTATACTAAGGGAAGTTCATGATCATGGTAAAATGAGACTGGAGATGGGATGTTTACATGTCCAGCTTTCATTTAGGAACTGTTGTCAAGTAAATGAGGTGAAGTGAAGAGCAGAGACTCCAAACGGGATGGTGATACTGAATAATGGCTGATGAGTTTTTGATTTTTTGAGATGTGATGCTGGTATGCTTTGAAAACACTGGAAAACTAAATTCCCTTCACACAGGTGAGGTGGCAGTAGGTGCTTCAGTGGTGGATTTCTTAGATGTCCCTGAAGACTTGGCTCCACACTACAGGTGCCTCTTATTAACTATAAATGTTCATGAATAATTAAGCAGCAAAGTTACAAACAGCCCCGCCCACATAAAAAAAAAAACACTGAGAAAAGAAACAAATCAGAAATCTCTCTGTGAAAGAATCCATCCAGTGATAAAACTTTACCTTTGTAATGTCAGAAAAAGGTCAACTGATCTTTTTTGGATTAGTTTTGGAAAGTATGTTTTGTTTCAGAGTATCTCCACTTTTACCAGCTACAACATTAAAGTGTTGTATACTTTAATGCATCAATAATTATAATGCAGTAATTTTACTCTTAAGTTATTCTGCAATGGGCCATTCTTCATAACGAGTACTTTTTTTTAAAATTTTTAATGCAGGACTTTAACTTGTGACAGTGAAGGAACTGTATTCCTACACTCTCTTCATTTCTTAAGCAGTTTCATTGTACCTTTACAGCTGGACTTGCTGGACCTGCTGAGGAGAGCCAATCAGCACGATTGGCTCTCCTCAGCAGGTTTACTCCATGTGAGCCCTGATTAAGACCTGAAACTGGTCTTTTTTGTTTAAGTCATGTAACCCTCAAAGGGTTCTTAAAGTTTAAACAGCGTTACTTCATGAACATGAAGGTGGAGAAGTTCAGTAAACTTCCAACAGTCAGTCACAGCCAGTGTCAGAATGTAAAAGCGCGTTTATTTTGATGAACAGGTGTCTGGGCGTGATCGTAAAAAGTGTCTCACAACGAGTTTACCGTTTCCACTGTTCAGAATCATTGAGTTAATATCAAGGCAACATCAGCATACAGTTCCACACAAAGACGTACAGTTCGACCTTTAATCAATGGAGGAAAAAGATCAACAGGAGTCACACTACAGAGGAGAAATAATACAGAGGGTGGGTATAGAAAAACTATTATTTGGAGACAAATACACCACATTTTCTTTACAAGGGATTATATATACATATTCAAAACTTTTTAAGCAAAACAAATGTTCGTTTTTTTTTTTTAGAGAAAGCATATAACAGTGAAACATGATCTGCCCTTGATAATTCTCAAAAGTTAATGTCTGCATATGTTTTATACAAAATAGATTTTCAAAACAATATTTGGGTAGTGCAAATCTTTTTAGATTCAAGCTGGTTGATTACTTTCACAAACAGTTTGTGTGTGAAAAAGACTGACTCCTATCCTATTCACAGTATTACACAATTTGACCAAAGCCATCATGTTAGAGTAAAAAAATGTGTTTAAAAACAAAACAACTGTACATTTGTCTTCTAGGAGCTACTTAGTTTACACTGACATATGTTGAATTTGTCTGTACTCGCTTTGGTCACCTTGTAGTCAAACATCAAATAGGCTTCCTTTGTGCAGTCTTGGTTGACTAATTACTGACGAAGTGTATCTTTTCCTGAAAATCTGGCCTGCAGAGATAAAAGTTAAATGTGAATCTCCTGTATGCAAATAGCTTATACTGGAAAGAAAAAAAAAAAAACAACAAAGAGGAAGTTATGTGATGGTAACAGATTATCTGTCATTTCTATTGCATATTCAGTTGTCCTCCTCAAAAATGTATAAGAAAGTAAGCAAGGATACATTTTTGAGCAAGAAGAGGCAAGTGTGCGATTTCATATATATTTTTTTATATATACCTGTTTAAATGAACAGCAGCAGCAGCAGCAGCAGAGATTTGGATACACTGAATGTGAAAGTAACCCATGAGTAACCCCTTTGTGGTCAATGAAGAAGTTTTCAAAGATTCGGAATAAATGTAAAAAAAACAAATATGCTTTTTCCGATCCTGTGTGTGAATGGTGAAGGTGGCATTCCTGAAAATGTTCCTAATCTGTCTGTCAACTGTTTTTTTTTTTTTTTTAAAGGTTTTTTGTTTTTTAATTTCTGACAAAAACACACCATAAAATCACAGAAATGGACACATTTTGGGACTCCAAAGTGAATGTTTTTGGTACTTCAAGTCAGGACATAAAACGACAAAAACGTGGACAACCCCGTACTGTGGGAATTGGACATCGAGTGTCAAACGACCTGAGTATGGGAGCGGTTCAACATGTGTGATAAGTGCTTTTACACTTGTTGTTGGGATAGTTTAGCGAAATACCAACAGCAGAACATTGACATTTTCCTTATTAAATGCACCTGTGAGCCCTTTTTAGTTGCTCACTTGACATATTTATCCAATTATTTAGAAACTGGCCGGGCTTGTCCAGAGCATTTCTTTTCAACTAAATGAACTGCTCTTGAAGGTTCACATTCATGTCAAAACCTGGATAATTTTGTGCTTTTAAAACACAAACAACACGTTGAGGGTTATGAAACAAACTGAAACAAAAAAAAAACAAAGAAAAAAGAGGGATACTAACGGACTGAGATTCTGTGATCACACAACACATCTGTGAAGGCTACAACATGCAACTCAGTTATCACTCGATAGCAACAGCCTCAATCCAGCGGACCAAAGCAGATAATTCTCAACTTTTTTCCATTTGTTTGTGGACAAATTCAGTAGCCTCAATACCCCTCCCCCCCACCTCCCCTTATGATGCACTGACCAACGTTCAGCATCATTGAAAACAGACAAAACAGGAGTTTGGCACTGACATAGTTCCCAGAGAATAAAAAGGATCCATTTTGCCTGCCCCCCCCCCCCCAGTCAGTGACGCCACACTTTCACTGTGACAAGACTCCCAATGAGGTGACTGATGCAAAGTGCTATCAAACATTGGGGCGTGACTAGCTAGGAGAACAAAGAAAACATGTAAATGTACTGATGACACACGTTGACATTAAGACAAGGTGCCTACAGGTAGTTAAAAAAGTTGAACAGAAGGGAGTTTCAAAGGTAATCAGCAGCTGCAGGAGGTTTATAGCGTAATCTAAGTCTGCCTGATCGTAAGTGCTGTATACACAAGCTGTCATACAATATATTTTGGAAAAAAAAAAAAAAAAAAAGTTTAACTTCTTATATCCACTTTCTTGTCAAAAGTTCAGTGAGAAAGCTGATGCCACTCTCACATCTGCATGCTAAATATGAAGCCAGGAGCCTCGTTAGCTTTAGCTTAGCAAAAAGAATGGAAACAGAGGGAAACAGCTAGCCTGGCTCAGTCTTACGAGCATCTCTTACAGCTCAGCGACACACATTACACCTCGTTTGTATGATCGATACAAAAACTGATGAGCAACAATACAGCGTTTTATGGTGGGTTGTGTGGTTGACTATTTTATGGCCAGGACCAGTTGCCAGATGACAAGTGGAGACTCTGTTAATGCTGACTTAGTTAGAAAAAGTCAGACACACAACCCACTGTAAAACTGTATTTTTGCTTTTATTCTTTCATTTTTCTACGGGTAAAAACAAGCTACATATGACGTGTATTACTGAGCTTCAGAGGTGCAGGTGAGAGATGTTGTCACCTTTTGGCAGAGTCAGGTGAGCTGTTCCCTTGTTTCACTCTTTGTGCTAAGCTAAAGCTAACTGCCTGCTGACTCCGGCTATATATTTAGCGCAGACACACGACTAACTCTCGCCAAGAAAGCGCATTTAAACTTCTCCTTTAAACAAATGTAGCAAAGCAACAATTACTGTCGAAGAAGGCTCAGCAGGGGTCAGAGTTATGACTGCATGTTTGTCAGTTTTACTGAAAAAAAAAAAAAAAAAAAAGGATGGTTTTTATCCAACCAGTTTGAAGCCATGTTAAAACCACAAAAATTAGTTTTCCTGATGAACTCTATAAAATGTGCCCTCTCCTCTCTGATTGGTAGACGCAGGTATCTGTCACATTCATTACACTACTGGGGCAGGAGTGGGGCCTAAAATAAACATCAAAGTGGGCTATTTCCTACTAGAAAAAGCTCCCTAATGTCCATCTAAGGTCATATATTAAAGACTGGCACAGCATAACAGTCTTTCTTCACAGTCTTTTAAAGCCTTAAGCAGGGTTACAAAGTGCTCAAATCGCACTTGCGCAGCCAAGTGTGCGGGAGACCGCGTGAAAGGAAGCAAGCTTTGAATATTCTTTCTCAACGGTAAGCATCATTTCTGCATGTGGAGGATGGACCGAGCTGCCACTTCTAAAAGATAAACACAGCCATTGAGAAAAAAGAGAAAGAGAGAAGGAAAACTTGCGACTGCATGTGACATGAACAATACAATCAACGTACAATGAAGGTAGACCATGGTGGGTTGAAGAGAAGCACGCCTTGAGACAAGAAGGGAGAAATGGCTACGATGATATTTGAAGCAAAAAAGGCACATTTTTTTCCCTTTTATATCAGACGTTTGTAAACCTGGAAGAGGTCAGCGTGTGGAAGAAATTTTCTTTTGAATGGAGCATGTCGCTTAACAATCCAACAGAATTGTTTCTCATGTCCAAAGTATCCGTTAAAGCAATGAAATATGCTTTTTTAAATGACTGGAAAACATACTTTTCCCCCCCGTGTGACTGTGAAACATTTTGTTACAACCTCCTATAAAAACTAAAAGAGGGACATACAGTCTAAAAGCCTGCTTTAAGAGCATGTTATTAATTAAGGTTTGTTACCTTCTGGGTAACAACAACCTGGAAAATTGTATAAACTGTTACAATTTGAAAATGTAGAAAATACTATCAGAACCTGTACACAGATACTTGTTTTATCTATTTTAGATATCGTTCTGTATTTGAAGGTAAGAAACCTGAGACGACATGGATGTTAGCCTACTTCTCTTTGTGATTATCTTACAAACACTTCCTACTTATACACTACATCGACTGACTCGACAAAACAAAAACCTTTGCACTCGCCGTCTGAACTCTCAGCTGTCTCTCACCAGACCGGCGAGCCACTACACTAAGTTGCATACTCGCGCCCAGAAACATCAGTCGCTCCTCGCCTCGCCCGGATCCTTGGCCCTTTCATCGTCGCTCTCCGGGGGTGGGGGTGGGGTGGGGGTGGGTTGTCGTCGTGGTGGAGGGGCGGTGAGGTGATGTGGTGGGATTTTTAAGGCATTGTGTCTGTCACGGGGGCAAAGTCATCTCTGGTGGAAGAGAAGCGGTTTGACGCTCCCGGCCTTGAATTTTGGTAACTGGTTGCTGATGATCTCTGCCAACATCTCTGGGAACTCCACGCTCAGGGATTTATTCACAAAGGTGTAGAAGCAGAAGTTGAGCAGTCCACCAACCATCTGCCGACACACACGGGGCGCAGTTTATTAGTGGAAAATTAACACAAAAATACACACATTCAACATTTGGTGATATGACACAAAGAAATCTTTCGTTAAACCTTTTGTTGGAGCGTGATGTCTTTGCTGTCATCATTTAAACTCTTAATAAATTTCACGTTTAGCTGAGCCAGGAGCTGAGGATGGACTTCCTTTTTTTAAGAATCTTTTTTTTGTGAGTCAATAGGAGTATATATTACAATATAAATTAAGATGATGTTTCCATTGAGCTTAAAGCTTTCTCTGAGCTTAGTAGTAGATGCGGAGCCTGAACAATGATGAACAATCCCATAAGCTGCTGGCAGAAAATCTGTTTAACTGCACAAAAATGAACTAAAAGGACATTTTATGCGAGTATAAATCCTGGACAGTCTACACCTTGAAATGTGTCACACCACAGAGCTCATGGTCAGTCATGTTAAGCAGTTGAAAATCGCTCAATTTTGACCGTGAAACTTTACTAATAATAAAACTCACTTGTTTGTTTGGAGTTTTCTTCTGTTTATATCGTTTATATTTCCCAGGCCTATCAGAGCACAGTGCCTGTGATAGACTGTTCACATACTTACACACTGATGTGCACACTCAGCATCATGTTGTGCAGTTATGAATTAGAAGAGCACAAGATGAGAATTGGTGCTGGCACCTCTTTGTTTCTTGTAACAGAAATGTGAAACTATTCACATGCAGATGTCAGGACAATCTCTTACGCCAATAAAACTTCCAGACACTTTGCTCAGCGCTGTTATTAGCATTATCATAATTATTATTATCATTATTAGGCCATATTTATGTCTGGTACAGCCATTGAAAACAAGTACAGAATCAATCTTAAAAAGGTTAGTTCTTTTACTTTGCATCACAGGTTAGTAGTAGTGGCTTCCTGTCTCATATCATCCAGCATCACTGTGCAGCAATGTTTTAATTATATTTGGTTTGGTTACGTTTTACTATCAGACACTGCAAATCAAGGAAACTTAAGAGGGATTTTTCGCTTCGCTTCTTTGAACCATGTTAATGCTTTAAACTAACTCATCAGATCGATCACAGACAGTGAATTGCTGTTTAAGCATTAAGAAGGTGCAGACTGCAGGTGGTGAACAGTCCCGATAACGTGTAACTGCTGATGTCGGACAAGGTATTTGTCTTTGTGCACTGGACCTCTGTACCTCATGCATGGAGTCCAGCAGCTTGGTGAGCTGATAGAAACGCTGCCAGTTCTGGCTGGAGTTCTCCTCGCGCTTCACGATGGCTTTCCCCAGCTCCTTAATGTACGACATCCGAATATCATCAAACACCGCCTGGCTCTTCAGGCCGTCCTTTGGCACTGCAGGAGAGGTGGAAACTAAAAGGTCAACATCTGGGACAGAGATAAGGATAACGTACAGTGCCTGAGGGTAATTACTCATGCCAAGACCTGACACACACAAAACTCTCAGCTTTAAATTACAAAAGCAAGGGACGTTCTATTTTAAATCATCACGTTCATGCTGTGAAGGGCTAAAAACAGCAAATGATTCATATCCACTCTGCTGTTTAATAGCAAAGGATTTACAAGAACGCCTGCCAGAAGAAAACCAGCACACCTTGAGGAGGGCAGAACAGACTGGAAGCTGTGTTAAAGCTACCTGCAATTATGGCTCTGGTATTATAATTGCCTATTGCCTATAATACCTGCAGTACAACATGCAAACAATGAGGTGTTGCATGCTTCTGCTGTTCGCTAAGTGCTCTAGCTGTTGGTGTGTGTGTGTGTGTGTGTGTGTGTGTGTGTGTGTGTTGTTTTCTATGTGAAGTGAAGCTTTGGTTCTCATTTACTGCATGTCAGTTAATGAGTTGGGAAAGTGCTGCAATGTGACATTCTCGTCCTGAAAATACATCAACATTATCTTTAAGCAGCCTTGGACAGTATTGTATTGGAGTAATGGCTTTAAACACCACGTTCGACACACGAGGGAGGAGGGGTGGAGTGGTTCGGCCGCACCGAGGTGAAAAGTCTGACCTGTACTGAGCAGCAGCAGGACCTTCATGCACAAATACTCGTCGTGGGAAACCTGCAGCCGCACGAACTCGCTGGAAATCTTCAGCATCTGCTCGCACTGGTCGGCCATGTAGGGCAGCTTCATCCTCTCCCTGGTGGAATAAGAACAGAAACGGTTAAACTGCACGTTCGCCGTTTGTCCTCAAGTTGTAGCTGATTTATCAGGCTCCTTCGTGTACCCTCAATCAGGGAGATGAAGCAGCTCCCTGTAATCTCTCTGTAGATTAAATGTTCAGGGTCTTTCTGCTAACAATTTGTGCATCCCATTCTAAATCATCCTTCCAGACATCAGATTCAGTCTATTAGTTTGTCAGAGAAGGTTGAGATGCATATTTCAAATGAGCAAGTGTCATCTCACTGATAAACTAGTATTGTGGGTGAAAGTGGGGACAGACTTGAATTCAGTAGTTACTTAGTCAATCCTTAATTTGAGTCAAAGTGAACAGAGAATTCATTTAAAAAAAAAAAAAAAGTCAGGGCCAGATTCTTGGACATTATTCATGAACATACCTTAAAAACTAAACTGCACTCATATTAGAATTAAGCAGATACCTCTATGGGACACTTAGAACTGTACATATAAACAGATAACAAGAAACACCACCTTCAATTAACAACTGGAGGTCAAATGTAAGCAGTATTTCAGAAATGGAAAGAATAACTTGTCTCAAAAATCAAGAACTGGAATAAATGGATAGCATGTGTGGATCATAATTAAACAATATTGAAGGATTCAGTCTTTACTTATTTTTACTATTGCTATTGCTTTACTATCTTTTTTTCCTCTCTACAAAATATACAAGCATTATAAGATTGCTCAAAGCATCAACAAACACCATACGTGAGCAAAATCAATGTTAATGCTTGCAATAATACATAATAAATAATTAATTTCCAATCAGCTTTTACCAAACAGAGTATGACTGTTTCAAAATCAAATGCTGTTGTGGAATTTTGTTTTTTCAGGCTTAATGTTAGATATTAATTATGATCAGATTAACTTCAGCTTGTGATTATGGCAGGGGAAAAAAAAGGGGGGAAAAAGGGGGAAAAAAGCAAAAGGCGCATTACACAGCCCAAAGCATGGTGGCTGTGCCAACTGCTCACTACACTCAGAGCTGTTTACAAACGGAGTGATTGAGACTCTAACGAGGATGAAACACTGATTACTGATGACAGCTGACAGACACGTTTGATTCTCGGTAGATGTCACACACACACGCAGCACAGAGCAGAGATCTGCACTCACGCACATACACAAACAGATGTATGCATTGACTGACTGATCATAGGCTGAAAAATGTACTCAATTCATGTGGAGGGAAAACAAAAACTATGTTAATAATCATTAACTAATAAATACTGGCAACACTAATTTCATATTACTGTACTCTGCTTTTGGTATCAAATGACAGAATGGGTTGGACTAAACGTGGAATGATACGCACTCGTTGATGACGAGGTCCGGCGCGAAGCAAAGCATGTTGCCGTTGCACTGCTGGTAGGACCTCCAGCCAAGACCGAAGGACATGAGGAAGAGCCAGGAGCACTGAAGCAAGGTCATCTGGTCATCCAGGTGCAGGTTCCTAAAACCTGAGGGGACGGACACGGACTTTAACAGACCATCAATACAGTCAGTGTCTAGGAGGGTGTCGTGGTGACAAGGAAAAGTAACCAAATAGAACAGGCAACTGTTTAAGATGTGCAGTAAAAACTTGTAAGGGGTGATATCACATACTTTTTTATAGAGGTAGAATCTGGTTGACACATCTCCTTAAAAACACCTGTTCTGTGCTGCACCAATACATTAAAACACCTGGCAAATATTCATGCTTGTGTTTGATGTGGATTTTTCAGGCAGAGCTGTAGACTCAGTCCAAGGGCCAGTTGGAGACTAATGCCCCTTTTCCACTAGTACCTACCATCGGCCTCGACTCGACTCACCTCGGTTTGTCAAAAAATGGCGTTTCCATTACGTGTTAGTACCTGGTACCAGGTACTTTCGCAGTAGTACCTACTCGGCCGGGGTTCCAAGCGAGCTGAGTCGAAACGAAAATGTGACGTCGACGGTCAGACAGGGCAGGCCACTGATTGGCCAGGTCCTGACGTCACTACATGCGTCCGGGAGAGCGACTCGTTCATAAGAGTCAACCGCGCCATTTTAAAACGCAATAATGTAACAACAACGAACACGATCAGAGATGGCTGCACAGAAATCAACCCCGCGGAGCAGCGACGAAGGTGCAGACATTTCTTTGTATCTGGTGGCCTCCATTGCTCGTGAAGTCGTCGTTTCATGTTTGTGTCGCATAACAAATGACGTCGCTGGAGTTTCGGCCGCGTTACACGGCTGACCCCACCCACGCTGAGCCTGAGGTGGTATTCTATTGTAATGGAAAAGCGACTGAAACTGAGTCGAGTCAGTGAGCCAGAACTGAGCCGAGCTGAGTAGGTACTAGTGGAAAAGGGCCAGGGCCAAAGTCTGGTCCTGCCTGACTCTCCGCACCTTACTTTTTCTCTAAGTCTTTTGCTCAAAAATTTTCTAAGTATTTAAATCTTCCTTCTGAGGAAAATGCTAAGTCCAAATAAGCACTGGAGTCCAGCAAAGTTGAGTCCAAAGAGCTTTATTCTTCAGCACGAAGCAAAAAGCATGAGCTGTCCTGCAGAACAACTGAACTCTAACCCTTTGTGCATCAGGTTTTATATTGTGAGTTGTAGGTGTGTTTTAGACCAAGGGGCATGTATTGCCATGCCCCTTTCTCTCATCTTTCATATTTTGGGAGTGTTTTTTATTGGTGTCTGGGATTACCACTTTTATGCATAAAGCCACTTTTTAATGGAGTCTGATTTATCTAATGGGAGTCCATTTTGTTTCAAACATACACCAGTTTCATTTTTAATGGAGTCAGAATTTCTATTGGTTGGTTTTTTAAAAAGTAAGCATCAATCCCAAAACAATTACTTTGGTATTTTCTGGTACTTACTTTGTGTAGTTAGTCACTGTGGGTTTTACCGTAAATCAATGTTAGTAATCATAATGAGGCCTAGTAAGTAAATAGCGGCCTTGTGAAATCTACATACATAGACATAAGGCTTTGAATATTGACACCACATGTTATGCTGTTAAAATAAAACACCTACTGGGTTGTGTGTGGAAACAAATGAGAACAACACACCATGATAACCATGACTTCTTTTTTTTTTTGATTTTGAGTTTTTTTTTTTTTTATGGCAGAGACGTCATTACAGTAAGAGAAGACAAATAGCAGTGTGGCATATCTGTATTCAATGTTTACTTTCCTGCTGGTATTGCACACCACTAACCTGGAAGAGCCTTGGCCCATTTCACAGCAGAGATGACCTGCCGGCCGCCCAGCCTGTTGAGGGTGGTCATGAGGCGGGTGGAGGTGTCGGGCAGGGTGCTGTCGTAGCCGGCGTAGATGGTGTCCGGTTCGATGGCCTTCAGCAGGGACAGCATCGTGGGGACGAGCTGAGGCATGCACTTGGGCACGAGCGAGCAAGCCTCAACCGGCGGGGAAGGAAGCAGCTCAGGTGGATTGCTCTGCTGGCTGCCCCTTAAGCGTTGTAGCTTCTTAGTTTTGCGTGCTGCAGGGGTGAGAAAAACAGGGATGGTGACAGGTCTTGCAGGAAAGAGTTAACAAAATAAAGAGAAATGGTGAGGAGACAGTAGCAGTTACACCGCACAGTTTGCTGTTATCTACGTGGTTAAAATGTACCTTCCAGGTTCATGCCTGCCATCTGACACTTGCGGAAGCGACAGGCTGGGCAGTTCTTCCTCCTGATCTTGTCTATTATGCAGTCGTTCCGCCCAGCACACAGGTAATTATGCTGCCCTGAGGTGCACAGAAGAGGAAGATTAATCTGTTATTTACCTTCACTGCTGTGGTAAATACTCCAGGGGGAAAAACTAATTAGGTGTATCACAGTCCTGTATTTTGTAACAATCATGCCTCTTACTTAAAGTCGTAATGACTCCGGGAAACGTGTATGTGACACATTTTAGTGATGAATGACTTTATTGCAGGAGGCAAAGAAATTGGTGAGGAAATTATGGCAATTTCTGGTTTTGTACCTTCCACTGCTCTCTTGAAGAAGACCTTGCAGCTGCCACAGGTGAGAACGCCATAGTGGCAGCCTGAAGCCTCGTCAGAGCACACCAGGCAGATTTTCCCGCTCTTTCCTTGTGCCAACGACGGAGTGGTTCCCACTTCCTGTCTGGGGGTAACACTGAGGGGAGAGGGGAGAGACAGAGCACAGAAGTGTCAGGGATATTTAGGGTCTGTAAAAAAGAAAAGGTTTTCCGTGGAGTTTTTCACCCCTAGTGGTGCTATGGAGCTATTTTTATGCAAGCGGGTCGCTATTTGGTTTGTCTTGTGTGCAAACACACGAGGATGCATAAGGATGCATATGTACATGTACGTGATATACATTCCTTCTGTGTGGAATTTGCATGTCCTCCCTGTGCCTGCGTGGGTTTCTCTCTGGGTACTTCCAGCTTCCTCCCACAATCCAAAGACATGCAGGTTAGGTTAATTGACAACTCTAAAATTGCCCCTAGGTGTGAATGGTTGTCTGTGTCTTTCAATGTTTTCTTTCAATGACTGGTGTCCAGTCCAGGGTGTACCCTGCCTCTCGCCTGCCCCTGCGACCCTCTGTGTGTGCTCAGGATAAGCAGGTTTAGAAGAGATGGATGGATGGATGGATGGATGGATGGATAATCTGGTAATAGTGTTTATTTCAAGATATGCTGCAATGTGTCGGCAAGGGTACATAAACTTTTCATAAACCTTTTAGGGAAAAAATGGATTTGTAAGCGTTTTATGAGGAAGGAAATGCAGTCATCATCACATTTGTTGGACCTCAAGGATACGCACTACGTGTTTCAGTGTTTGAATGTAAACTAAACTTTAGTTTGTGAGAAAATTCCACCAGGTCGCTTTAAACATAAAACATACTGTACATTTTACCAACAAAGGCAAAAGACTCTAATCGTTACCTCTCTGTGTTAAGTGTTGCAATAAAATCATTTTTAAGTATTACAAACTAGCTGCATGGATATTTTAGTTCAAATACTGTATTTCTATAGTATGCCATTTATTCTGCCTCTCTACTCCTGAAAGCATCCCGTCAGTTTTGAGAGTTCAACTGTAGTTCATATTTACAACTCTGCACTAAAAACTAAATAAACAAACTACACAGACACACTACACATTCGCTGACTCCCATCGGAGTCAACGTGTTCTTTGTGCTTGTTTTTCCTCAGCTTTGCCTTCGTTCCTTCCCACCACCACCACGAGTGAAGAAAAGTGAGTCCAATGTACCCCTTTGGGCCTTTAAAGCCTAAATTTTCTGTGGTCACATCCTAAATCCAGTGGTTGTCATAAACCAGCCCTTCTTCCTTTGATAGAACCACAAACCTTTCCAGACTCAGTCAGGCAGGGGTGCGGTTTTTGAAAACTGCCACTAGAGGGCATCAGGTTTTGCAGCATCCTTGCGCTAGAGGTCCACACCCCCCTTCTCAGCCAGTGGCTATAGCAACAACACCGCCCACCACACTGACAGGAAACCGAGCTTGAGGGGCGCAACAACTGTGTACGCCTGTCCACAACTCTGCCACAGCAAAAAATGTTTTATTGGAGAGGAGCTACTCTGAACTGCACTAACACACTTATGAAGATTTGAGCCGGGGAGCAAAGTTCACTCTTGGTTACACAACACGAGGGTATTAGCAGGAAAGCAGCCCAGGCCCCAGCAGTCGGTGGGCGTAGCAGGATGGGAAAACCTGAGTGAAACATCAAAGCATCAAGTCCAGAAATAACTAAGAAGAGGCTGTCTGGCTGTGACCAGGCTGAGAGCTTTCTGAGCACCACTGACAACACACTGTGGTCAGTAACTCCATTTACCTCAGAGTTTATGAGCTTTTATTTCCTGAGTGTCTTTGATTGCACTCTGCATTGTTCAGTGCAGTTGAAATTCAAACCCTGGGTGGGTTAACCCCAAATCCTCTGGTTGGTTTGAGGAGGGGGTAACCCTACAAAGTGGGGTGCTCACTTAGCGGGCCACTTCTGAGGGAGCTGCGAAAGGCCAAACCTGGGGCAGATCTAATTGAGAACACACAGCAACTAAATCCCATGAAAATCCAGCGGACCAGCATTATCAAATAAATCTGCCTGCTTTTCTTTAAATCACAGAGCATCAAGACAGTTTACCAAAAGCTGTGAAGAACAAAAGGGTTTAAATTCAATAGATACAGCCAGGATATCTCACAGAGAAGCACCAAACAAATCACACCCCATATTTTGTGCACAATTTATCATTGTTTGAGGTGGACAACCTGAGCAGAGGGAACATTATTATAAATATTTATAGCAACAGTGGTAAACAAACTCTTTTTTTAGACTTGGAAATTGGATTCATCATTCAAACTAAAAAAAAAAAAAAAAAGGCCAACCTACGCAGGTACATTGTACATTACTTGTACAAACAGAAACAGAAACGGCATTAATCATTCATTTGTAGAAGCAGAAATAGGAAACATAAAATGAACAATAACATATCCAAGTCTAACAAATCCAAAATACTATTGATGAACCTATGATCATTCTTTATTTGTCATAATCTTGTCAAAATAAATTTGCAAAACTTGCACAAAGAAACCTGAAACTAGTAAAATGATTAGTAATGATTAACTAGTAATGATTAACAAAAGACAAAACTTTTTTTTAACTGATATATTACTTATCTTTATGGATCATGCTATAAAGTAATGAAGTCAATCCACCATTCAGGAATTACTATTCCAGCAGGATGTACGTGATAAAATTATAGAAGCTCCAAATTAAGAACACTATTTTTCTGGACAGCACTTACAGAAAATCCAGTAGAGTATTAAACTCCCCTCTGCAGTTTTAGCATCTTTCAGTGTATTATCTTGGTTTTACAACCCATAAGTTTATAATTTGGTTCAGTCTGCAGTGCTGACTGCAGCAGCTGCTGCTGCTGCTTTTGGAGAAAAGCTCTGGGAAAAAATAAGCTCAGAAAAGTTGTCTAGCTGGTGAATAGAGAGAATAATTTAGCAGCTGAAGAACCAGATATTTCCTCAGGAGCTGGTGCAGACTCGGGCTACACCGTGTCCCAAAAGTTCATGCACCCCAATGGGCAAACATTTTTGTCTGTTTGTCTCCAAAATAGGTTGCACCTAGTCAGCCAGGTGTTGTGAGGTTGTTTCATTAGTTCATCTGTTTGTGACAGGTCTATAAATTTCTTGGTTGACCATGGAGCTTGTCACTGAGAGAACCTTTTTGGTAGTGCTGCCACGATGGCCAAACAAAAATCTGGAAAGGCCTGCACTTTCAGAGCCTCACGTCCGTGCTCAAGCCATTGCCTTGCGCAGGGCAGGGAAAACTTGCAGGGAGGTAGCTCAGGACCTTGGCAGAAGCATATGATGGGGGAAGAAGTGGTGGCAGAGACACCAGAGTTGTGCAGGTCTCCCCTCAGTTCTGAGTTCGAGGGCTAAGGAACTCATCTGCAAGGCCAAGGGAAAGAGACACCAATCCCTGCCGCAGACTCAGTTGAAGACTGAAGAATCTTGGGGAAGCAGTCTCCAAGAGTACCATCCATAGTTTCCTGACTGAGAAACTGGGTCTGAGAGCATACAGAAGACAGCAGATTCCTCGCCTTACCAAACTGCAAAAGGAGAAGCAGCTGTATGCTACAATGACCCCAAAAGACTGGGCAAACTGGGTTTTCTCTGATGAGTGCCCACTCTACTGGCTTTTGAATAAACACATTCTGTTGAATATTCACAATCTGAGTTGACTTTTTCTGTGGTGCACGAACTTTTGGGACATGGTGTAAGTGATGATGATTTGAATCATCAGTCAAGAAGCCCCCCTGAATCAAGTCTCATTTTGTGGGTGGAATTTCTTGAATAATCTGGAGGCTGTGTTGGGGGCTGGAACCAAGCCCAGCTGACATAGCACGAAAGGGCGTGGCACACCCTACAAAGGTCACCAGTAAATCAGACGACAAGGAAAAAAACAGTTCACGTGCACAATCACACCTTGGAGCAATTTATTGTTGGCAATTATCCCAACCTGCATACCTTTGCACTGTCAGAGGAAACCGGTCCGGCCTGAGGGCAGATGCGAATGCAGAAGCTTCCAGCTGTGAGGTGCCCCGCTGTGAGGTGCCCAGCCAGGAATGACTCAGCTGCACGTTTAAGGAGGCTTATTACCTAGTTTGCCCCAGCCATGATAATAAATCAGTGTAGTGTTAATTGCTTGTTGAGTTAAAACATTTCACACAACTTAAAAAAAGATGCTTCAGTGAAGCCATTTGATGTGAACTTTGAATCAAAATGATCAGTTTGCATTTATTTTCTACAAGTTATTTTAGACTAAAAATAACAGTTATGTTATCATCTGAATTATAGTCCTCCAGTCTCCCAGTAAACACAAACAGCAGTAGCCTCTGTGAAGGGTCATACGGTAAATCCACTTCATATAAAGGCTGTGCTGCTGCGATGATGTAACCAGTAAGCCATCTGTCTCATACAAAGATTTATGCTGGGTTTCCTTAACACACTGCTGAGAGAGTGCACACACACTTACAGAATACATGCACAAACAACAGTCCTTTACGCCCCAAGCCGAGGGTGTGGTGACCAACGCGGTGGGCGGAGGAGGCTAATGAGTGAGGATGATGATGTCAGAGGGTGTGGAGGGGTGACCACTTTGTCCTTCACTGGCCCACTGGGATGGTGTCAGCTTTACAAGGAGGCTTTATGCTACTGGTTCAAATCCAATTACTGAAGAGGATACATGTTTTCAAAGTAAGCCCAAAGCCACGTCACTTTGCTTTTCAGTATTTTCTCAAAACTCAAATTTGGATCCTGGTCGATGACATTCAGCTTGAGCCTGAAGACGAGTTGCAAATCTGTTTTTGCCTATCGTCACACGCAAACCAATCAAAGCTGCACGACAACAATGTGAGGAGACTGAGTTTCCTCTTTCTGAAACCATCTGTTGAAGTGAGTGCTTGCCATCGACAGGAAGCTCTCGCATTCCCTCAAAGAGTTTACTGTCGGTCAGAGCGCACACAGCACAAAAAGGCAGAGGCACCCCGAAACTGGCCTTGACTTCGATGAGAGTGGCGCTGAGAAAGTTAACCGCTTATGTCTGTAGGAGTGTGATCAATCGGCCGGGGGTTTTAATGAGGCGAGCCACTTCACGCACTTGCGATAATGCCGGTGGCCCAGTGCCCTGCTTAACAATTCATAATCCCCTTTTAGCTGCGAGTGTCACGAGAAGCTTGGCAGGCCCTTGCTCTATATACCCCTGTCTTTGTTCTATCTTTTCAGACAAGCAGCTGTTAGAGTTACATCACTGCAAAGCCCTGCTGCCTCTTTTTTGTGCATTTATTCCACATATCTACATCATCCCTCTTGACCTACTTCAAGCTCAGTCACTGTAAAGAGTCAAGTCAGGGGAAAAAATATTTTATTGTCTCACGACTTGAGGTCAAGCCCAAATAAATACAAAAAAAAAAGAATCTGTCTGGGCAGCTGCATGCTTAAAAACCTGATTTCTGTGCAATGATGCACTGCTGCTGATGTGTGGATCAGCATTGCACAAACATCTCCTCATCTTCATCAAAACTGTGCGAGCGTGAGGACGAGAGCAGTGGAGGAGCAGAAGGAAGTGCTCCTTCCCCAAGGTAAGAGCCACCAAAATAGAAAGGGGAACTGGTCCGCACGCTCTGAATCATTCTTGCATGCAGAACAACAACACGGCTTTTATGACGGAGTGGAGGGACTGGGTTTGTTTGGCTAAAGACTAGGCTGGACTCCTCTAAAATATCTGCCCCGTGCGGCCCCCAATAATAACACAGTGTGTGTATAGAACTGCTTAAGATTACTGCAACATCTTGACTAGCAGGAGCAGTTTTACATTAAGTGTTTTTATAGCCATTGTTTTGTTTATGATGCAGGCCACCATCGAGATACACGATCCCTCTGTGTTACTATCTGCAAAGAGAGATCCGTCTCTTCCTTCATGCTGTATTGACAAACCCACTTCAATAACGGCCACATTTTGCAGGCCAGAGCAGCAACTACTGCTTGGCTTCAAATACCAGAGGAGAAGACTAAACCTAGCCCATGGCTGAGCACAAGAAAAGTAACCCCACAGGATTTGAGTTTCCATATTAGTTTCCATAATAGGAGCTGTTAGTGACTGTGTGTAGGTGGGAGGCAGCTTCCTGACCTGCAAAATGAATAGGAGGCTTGCTGCTGCCACTGTGTGCATAACCGTAATACCTTTAGCTGGATACCGCTGGATGTGGGAGGAACCCGCTCCCAAAGTTTGACTTTGCTGACTCGACAACTGTACACAAAAGTAAGAAGAAGGGCACAAACAACGCACAGACTTAGCTGTATCCTCTTAACCTCAATATGGGGACTTTCTATAAGCCTATTCAGTGTCAAAATACAACAAAAACTAAATACAGAAACAACAAAATTGTGGTTACAGGGGAATGCAGTAACAACGCGAAAGCGACTGGAATGGCTGGCATTTGATCTGCTGCGTTCACTCGGCGCCAGCTGTGGGGAGGCGGGAGGGAAAGTAGGTCAGGAGAGTGAGAGCTTCGCAGCAGCGCTCTATGGTCCATCCGCCTGCCCGCCACAGCACTCATGGCACTTTTGGCACACCTGCATACACACACACACACACACACACACGCACGCACACACAATCGGACACCTACACACTCATGCATAATACACAAAGCTAACAGACACGCATGCCACACACACAAGCAAAATCATAAAAGGTGATTTACAGCGGCTGAAAGCTTCTGCTGACAGTCAAGGTCTCTGCCCTTGGTTTCAGGAAGCAGCAGAAAGAAGGGGACAGAGAGAGAGAGAGAGAGAGAGAGAGAGAGAGAGAGAGAGAGAGAGAGAGAGAGAGAGGGGGGGAGACCAGGCTCTGACCACAGATTACTCTCAAAATGCAGAGCCAACACTGAGAGACGAGACTATTCATTCACTATATATAAGCTTTATATAAATACATATAGCTATATATAAATGGACTAAAGACCATAGACTACTCATGTATCAAACCAAGCACCAAACCACAGCTGACACATCTGACAGCTGTGACAGACTTTTACTTTGGCAGCACCAGTTGAATCTGTATCTGAATTTCACTGCTGCTGTTCAATCGAGACTGATCACTCTGGTCACTGCAGTGGTTTGATAAGACTCTTTATTATGAGCTGGGGCAGAGCAATTAGCTGATAAATGCCCACTTTTACTACTGAGCTTATCCGATCAGTAACAAACACACACTCAACAGGTTTTTTTTTTTTTTTTTTTACAAAGTCCTGGAGGCACAGCAGCTCCAAGGGAAGGGATTTATACCTACATTTCATCAATGGGATGCACTTCAAAGAGTACTTCCCTAAGATGTTTACACAGATGGTTGCGTAGTTTTGCATCTACATCATATTCACTGTTTATCTAGTGTAGGATTTGAGGAAACCAACATGGGAAGACAGTAAACGAGTTTGCTATGACAGAAGAAGTCAACAAACAGTCTAAGTGTTTTTGTCTTCCTAAGCCTTATTAGGCAGTGAGGTGAGTCACAGCCATTTTCCAAAGTTGACTCAATATTCCCACATGTGAAATTCTCTCGAGTTTTACCACCTTAGTGAAGACACAGACGGATGTGCTCTTCAACTTGCCCAAGCAATGATTCATTCAGCCTTGGTCTGACTGCACACACCAGGCTCTTCAGGCTCAGAGCTGCTTCTTAACTTGGTCCAATGTGTTGGTACCAGTCAATTATTATAAAGGTTGAAACTAAAAAATTTAAATCAATAACCGGTCTGCCCAAAGAGAATAGATGAATGAATTGTGTGTACCTTAAAAGGTCAGAAAATAGTGAAAAATGTTCATGAGAATTTCTTGAAGCCCCTGGTAACATCAAATTGTTTGTTTTGTCATAACAGCTTAATAACGATATTCACTTAACAATTACTTTATACATATAATTACTGAACACAGTAAAATTAGGGGATGGTTAGCATTCTCAGCTGGACCACAGAGGGCCAGTCCTAAAAACCGGAAGGTCTCCCACTGACTGACAGTGATGAAATGACACGATTCATCCGCAGTGGTTCCTCGTTGGCCGCTGCTCTTTCATAATGAATACGTGGCAACTTAAGTTACGTACAGAACTAACTAGGTACAAGCAGCTTATGAATAAATGTTCTCTTCAATCACCCACAATAGTGGTCCCTGTGGTCTGCCAGGTCATTTGCTTTTTCTGAGTTTATTTGCTTTGACAGAAACATTTTTGCCCAGATTTCTGATCTGATGTTTAAATCCTTAATATAGTTGATGCAACTGTGCTTTACTCTTATTGACTCTTTGACCCTTTGCATTTATGTTGGGAGTAGCAGAGGAACTGAGGCATGAAAACCACAAATTGGGGCATATAGCTCAAATTGCACATGGGGCCGCTGGTAAGTTGTTGTTGTTTTCTACACCGGAGGTGGCATCCCTACAACAACAACAGCAAATATGACTGGGACCACTACAAAAAATGCAGATGAACATTTAATATCCAGGAATTCAGATTATAGACATGAACACTGACTATACCTGCAACAATACAATGTGCCACAATATAACACTGACCATACACAGTTTCTACCTGGTCTTGTTCTCGTCTTGAAAAATAGTTTAATTGTTTTTGAAAGTATCTGCAGATTAATTTACTGTCGACTGGTGAATCAACTAATCATTTTAGCTCTAGTTAATATTAAGGGTGGGAATCACAAACACACTCACAATACCATTACAATATTTTGTTTGATGATTTCACAACACAAGCAATTCCTAACCCTGATACGATACATCCTGATATCTGTGCCCTCTCTCTGTCTATCAGGTAAACAAGAACTTAATAATTACAGTTCTTGTTTACCTGATAGACAGTAAACAAGAACTTAATAAAAGGTTATTTTTCAGTGACACAGCCTAGTTCCTGATTACTAGCCGAACCTCCCCTTTAAGGAGGCTAACCTCGTGGGTAATCTGTGTATGTTATGTAATCTAGTGGGTTTGTGGTGGGAGATGAGTCTCTGTCGATCTGAGAGAAAAGTACCTGCATGGTACCATAGTCACAGAAAACTACTTTGTGCTGTTAATTAGTTCAGTTACTTTAATCAGCTATTAAGTGTCTGGATAAGCTCAGGCTGCAGCATCATAATTACTGAAAGGTCGTGTGAAGTTCGCTGCAACAGAAGAGAAACAAAAAGTCTGTTGTAATGCAGCACTACTATGGTGTCTAGTTAACTGCTCCAAGCCAGGCTGAAATCAATTAAAATAAAAACCAGAGGCCTCCTAACTCCAGTTCAGAGCTGCAGATCTGGGCTTTGCATTGAACATCAACAACATCAAACAATATCTATTTTGACAAGGTTGTTCAGATCATTGATTGTGAATCATTTTCTTCTGTTTTCTGATTTTATTTCCACCATGGCGGCAAAAATTTACCTGCAGAAACACAGTGGTAGGAACCTAAGTGTTCTAAGACTTTAGACTTGTATGAGGACGGCAACTGTGTCACTGTCTTCTCCATCTTATTCTCCACCATGCTGTGTGTTTACCTCTTGTTAATGAAAGTAGCTGACTGCTGTTCTCGTTGTGATCAGCATCCTCTCTAGGAGACGTTAAGTATTTAGAGTCCGGTGAGATAATGTCTGGTGGGAAAATCGATTATCCAGTAACTAAGGTGACGATAAATTGTCACATCGATTATTTGTCCCACCTTTAATAAATATCCAGCAGAGTGAACAGTTTCATCTGATTAATAAACAAAAACTGAACTAAAGTTATGAACTCATTTCCATTGAAATTACTTCACTGAAAGTCTAAATGAACCACCTTTTACTTGTGTGAAAACTTGAACAGTAAATTACTCACAAACATGCTCGTAAAGAGAACCCTAGATGCTGAAGTTACACAATGCTGCTTTGTCTGAATGTGAGATGTGAGAGCAGCTCTTTCAGCGAGCCAGTTTTATTACTCCTGCAAACAATGTTCCTCACTATCCACTCAAAAGCCTCCAAGAAACTCCAGTAATCTACAGCACGCATTATAAATAATGTTTTTATGAATCATATGGTCCACAGTGTTTCTTATTTTGTCAAAGAGCCCTGAGCAACAAAATGGTGCACAGGCTAAAGTCAGCAGCAGGATATATGGCTAAGTCATTACATCTGACCCACAAATTGAACTCCCTTCTATGGGCTGGGCCAATCACAGACGGAGGAGGAAATACCACGTTAAAAACAAAGGTTACGTAACACGGGCCTACTAAATGAGCCGTGTGAGTATCTACCAGAGGAATTATGTTTTTGCATTTTTTTCTCTCTATTCAGTGAAGGTATTTCCTTCCAGTGCACCCCAGTGTTAATCAGGTCGTGCCACATCAAAACCAGTTATCATATGTGGAGGGTGTGCATTTCCCAAAATAGGAACAAAGCAGAGCAATTCTCATGGTGAAGCATTCTTCATTGTGTGAGAACCGGTTGTTTGTGAGTCAGATTGTAAAACTGAGTCAGCCAGTAAAACTGTGATGCATCAAATACGCAGGCACAGTATGACAAAGAATCGCTGGTCATGTTGGAGGGATGGAGGGTTGTGTTGCGAGATGGTTAGGTTATTGCAAGAAGACCTGCGTGGTGCACATTGCAGCGAGCTGTGGGGTGACGGCAGGTCAGGTACAGGGTACCACAAGCCTCAGCAGGAAACAGCAGCAGCAGCACCACTGCGTGAGAAGCTAGAGGAGACGGAGTCCTGATGCCAAGCGCCTGGCAACCGCAGAGCTGCCACAGCCCAGCATTCAGCTAATTTGAAGCCACTAAATGTCACACAGGTTGAGGCGAACAGACACCACACAAAAACAAACTCTCAGAGAAACGCTAAGCTTACAGACTGATAAGCCAATACCCAAACATCCGCACACCCACACAAAGTTATCTGGACTTGCACCGCATGCACGCATATAATCCTGTGCTTAAACACAAACACAGATACTGACAAACACACCTCTAAAGAAGACAAAGACAGGGCAACTAAAGCCACATGTGAAATGAAGGATGAGGTGTATCTCGTGTCTCTCTCACCATCTGTTCCTGGTCATCCAGGAATTAGATAGTCTTGAAGATGCTACCAAGCATCGTTTGGACAAACTATATGAACATAACCACAGCTGCTGCCCTCGCTGACGCACCAGCGCACCAATTCTTTGGTCCGATCACTCCCTGTCAGATACTGTGATTCAGACAAGGCCTGAACGTAGAAGTGAGACACACAAAAAAGTCTCTAAGACAAGCGGCTCTGTTGCACCACTGCTAGTGAAGAATTTCTATTGAGCCATTTCACGGCTGCCTCCCGGAGCCATGTTCACAGCTGAATCCATAAAACCCTACAGGCCAACAAAGTAATAACTGTACAAAAGACACTTTGTGGGGCCCTCTGGAGCACAAGTACTATGACTCTATACACGCCAAAGAGCAATCACTGCATAAATGAAGATTCGCCAAAATCACGAGAGCAAGTCAGTGGAACAAGCAGACTTTTCCACATCTCCTGCTGTAAAGACACGACCATGCTTTAAAAGGCCACATTCATCCCTAATGCTGAATGAACTCAATGCCTCTGAGGGTCCGTGGGGACAGATCTGCTCCAAGTGAGCACAGTGCACATCTCAGGTTTATTTTTGGCATAATGCAACCGGAGGATCGAAGATATCTATTCAAAACAACCCAATGAACCCCACCCCATTGAGTAAGAAGCTGAGAAGAGCCAACAGGCTGTTAAGCTGAAAAGTTAAAAGATATTACAATAAAAAAATAACACAATGATCTGGTTTTGAGAGACAACGTGTTGGAAGTGGGTCATGTCATAAATACACAAACTGATACTCAAGCTTGGCCAGTCAGGGAGAAAAAGATTAAATGTCTGACTTTGGTAAAAGTGGAAATCCCCTGGCTTTTTAACAGCACATCCTTTCTCCACATCTTAGTGCTTCTTCTTGCAGCCCTTGAATCCACGAGCCTGACTCACAGAGCAGGATTAATGGGTTAACTAAGTAACCTGGGGGTTAAACCAGGAGATTTTTGTCTCTGGTTTGACTTTAATATGAAGCTCAGTTGCTATGGTAACCGACACCGCACACCAAACCTGCAGGGAGCAGTTTTTTGTTCAAGCTAATCAAAACATTTAAAATGTCCACCTCCTCATCTGCCAGCTATGAGGTAGAAAAGTCACCAATCCAAAACAGATCACAAAAACTCCACATACAAGTACTAAAAAGCACAAAAAGATGTATTAACACACCACAAAAAAGATATTCTCAATTGCATGAAATCAGACACACACATTCTCTTTTTATGAATGGTTTGGTGTGCTGTGCTCCAATTTATGTCTCATTGTGTTGTGAGTGAATCCATGCTGGAAAAGTTCAATAATAAGACTTAAACACAAATATCAGAAATACAGCAGAAGTTTGCAGAGCACCAAGTGTTTAACTGTGGCTATGAAACATGATTTTAAAGGATGGCAGCTAACTATACATGCTTACACCAGTAATATGTCCAATTTACTGCATATTGTTGAATATTTACTGTGTTGAAGTCTCTCGATAATATAACAGACAATGCAACTCTGGTGCACATGAGACCACTTGATGAAGCCTGTAATCTTTATACGAACTATAACTGAGATGACACAATCCAAGAGCACAAAGAGCACAGATCAGCCTTTTAACTTAAAGAGGTGAATCTCCTAATTTACAATATTTTAATACATACCTCTACACATTTATACCTCTTCATGAACTCTGTTGCAAACTCAGGATACTTAACACATGAGAAAGCCCAGCCCTAAAACTAATTCAACACAAATGAAAGATTACTGCTCCTGTGACATAAGTAATAACATAAGTATAATTTTTCTACTATTTCTATTACTTTCCTTCTATTTAAGTCATTATAACATACTTTCAGTGCCCTGATTGCAGGGATCAATACCTTCTGTATGTATCAAATATCCTGCCCTTTATCTATAGCTGCTGTGTGTGTTTGTGTATTCACTCATAAACTGGAAAATCCTGGACAGACGCCACCACAGCAGATAGCCACCTTTGTGAGAGTGGTTATCACGATCGCCAATGTTTAATTTGTGCAACCAGATAACAGAGTGGGCCTAAGTTTAACTATAACCAACACAAGCAGGGCTGAAAAACCATCAGCACAGATTAATATTTATGTCTATACCACAGCACATGTCTTTAAATCAGGGGCCAACCAAGGCATGTTTTTAAATAGACTGGTCCCAGATACATGAAACCCTCTCTCTTTTTGATCCTTTGTTTACTGCACTCAGGTTACAAGAGCTGTCAAAGACACCTCAATTATAACACCAAAACTATTTCGTAGCACAGGTTATAAGCACATGAAATAAATAAAATGTCATAAAGAAGCCAACTCACTCTAATTAATTAATGATAAAGTATGTTATCCACCCTGTCTGTAAGCATCAGTGAGCCAAAAACAACTTCAGGTTGACATTTTACAGTGAGACTTCTCAGGTGAGCTCTGCCTCAACTGCATTTAAACGTCAGGATTGGGTTCATGCTGAGGCTAAAAAGGCTGTCTAAACAGTACAGCAGCACACTGTACCTACTCTACTCATGAATACAAAAGATACAAAGTTATAAAAACACTGAAAGGACACAATACAAAATACATAATGAAATTATTCTAAGAAAAGCTGTGATGTTGGAATATATTTTCTTAATACATTAGTGCTATTGAGCTGTCTATCATATGTCAGCTGAATTGGATTGGATTTCTTAAGGGTGATGTAAGCCTTTGTCAAGCAAACCTTGCACTCTGCAGCTGTATGATGGGGAAATACATATCACAAAATATCAGTATAGACAGATATCCAACATTAAAGAGTCCTGTCACTTTGGACGAAAACCTTGCAACAGGTTTGATTGGAGTATCCCAATTTTAAGTTGCTTTTGTTGTCAGACCAAGAGCCAAATACTCCAAGGCACATCCAATTTATATGTTAGTCAGTTCTAGCGATCACATCCAAGAAGCAGAAAATATTTATTTTGACTTGTTAAATAATTCCTATTAACAATTTGCTACCCAGTCCTTTCCTCAAAAACCAAAGATAAGGTCAGACCACTCAGCTGATTACTACCTAAGTCTCTTACCTGACAAAGTTTGTGGTATAAGAGGGAGAGAAATCCGCATTGGTCCTGTGCATTGCAGAGCTGTCCCCGATACCTCTGTTCCAGGACCCACTGATGGTCGTCACTGGGAGATAGAGGCTCGACAATGGCTTCTGATCCTTCTGCTGCTGAGCTTCGTTGCTGCTGGCGTTGACACCAAAGTGGAAGCGCTGTCCTCCTGAAGTGCTGACCCCACAGATGGAGATGGTGTTGGAGCTGGGCATGTCGGTGGAGGATGTGCCACTCATCTCGCAATAACTCTGGCCTGCAGAAGTCTTCTCCTGTTTAATGACACCTTGGGTGCAGAGCTGAATGAAGCCACCATCTTTCTCTTTTTTCACCAGCGCAGACAAATTGGTTGTGTGGGTTAAGGAGGTAGTTGTGGATATGCTGGAGATGGACTGATCCGGACTTGTCATACTGCTGCCGTTGAGAGCAACAGATACCGCCCCACTGCCATTAATGCTCTCAGCCACAGAGGGCTTTATGTCCCTCTCCGAGCTGACATCCCCAAGCAGAGAATCGTCTGCAAGAGAGGACAGGAAGGCATCATCCCCTACATAGAAATCTGAGGGGGATCCAGTAAGCTCGAATTCTGGGAGCAGGTCCAGAGTGTTGTCGCTGAACAACTTCTGGTTCACGTCCACATCTTTCCCAATGTGCTCAAAGGCATGGTCGAGGTCAATGGGGTCCTGATCTCCTTTATCCATGGGGAAGTCCTCTGTTTTCATGTTAAAGAAGTTGGGATCTGATCCCCCAATAAGCGAATCCATGGAGGACTGAGTAATGTCTGCTATACTGGCCTCCAACTGGGCCAAGTTTTCCCTCACGGGTTGACACCCAAACGCGGTGGAAGTCTGTGTCTGGAGCTGCTGCTGAGGCTTCTGGTCTTTGGTTGGGCACCTGGTCTCTGGGTCCTCCAACAGGGGGCCTACGGTGGCAGTGACTGAGGCGGAGGTGAGCTCCTCTGGAAGGGGGCTGTTGCTGAGGCCGTTGGGCACCTGTCCTGGCTGCATCAACGGGCTGGATGGAAGAACGACAGAGGTGGCGGAGGTAATGGACATGGCACTGTGAGGAGCCACTTTCAGCAGACCTCCCTCCTCAGGGCTTTCGGTGTAGACCAGTTTGCTTAAATGGTCATCTCTTCTGTATGTTATCTTCTTCACTCCACCTTTGTCCATCTTAATAAATTTATTTTAGAGGAGGAAGGGGAGAAACATAGAGAATCAGGGCAAGGCATCAGTGCACAGCAACCACATTTAAACACACAACAAGGGGATCATAAAACTAACGCTAAAGTCATTATAAATAGTTGCACGATGACCACACACATGCAAAAAACAGGTAACACACGTCAGGTCAATATAAGACTGGGGGCAAAGTTGCCAACATGCCACCCCTCAACCCTACCCTGCGCGCCCTTGGCAGCTAACTAAGCTAATAATTGCTAACTGGCGCTCATATTAGCAACACATTCACACCAGTACCAGCTCCACGTTTTAAACTTTAAATTAACGCACACGACACAAGCTTAAACCACACACGCACGATTACTCGCACACACACTCAGTGGGCTGTAAAGTTTATCCTGTAAAGTCTGAGATGAGCTAACGTTAGCCTCTCTGCTAACTGTTTGCATGCTAGTTAGCAACGTGGCTAACAGCTCCGTGCTCACATTTCAGGTCGCTGACAGAGATGTTAGCCAGCACAGCCCCTTTAAAAATGTTGATATTTAGCTTTAAGCCTTGACACTTTGCTGTCTTGTTCTTTAGCCGACGTATGTGTGAGAAAAAGATGGTATTTACCCTTGAAATGACAGATTGGTCGCGTGTGTCCACAGGTCGTCTGTCAACATTGTTTTGGTTGAAAGTGTCAGCCCACAACACGCATCACTGACTCAATGTTTGTTAACCTCGCTCCCCTTCTGGCGTCGTATCCTCGCTACATGACTCGGTAAAACAAAACAAAAAAATAAAATAAAATAAAAAATAACGCAACCAAGCTCGGAGTTGTTGTTGTTTTCTTGAGTTTTCAGACCTCTGCGTCGAGCTGGGTTAAAAACTGGCCGAGCTCCGGTAATCCGCAGCTAGCCATTAAGGAAAGTAGGCGCTCACCTCCAGGAAAAAACATACAAAATGGAGAACTGAGCGAGCCAGGCCCACCACCGAGATGTTTACAACACGCAGCGCTGCCTGCCGGCCGAGAGGGGGAACTGCAGTCTGCTGGCTCCTGGATTTATCAAGCTCAAAGTCTCAGGGTGGTTTGATGGAAATTGGAAATTGGAAATCACTAGTTTACCAGCCAAAAATGAAACAACAACAACAACAACAAAAAAAAAACAAGGCCAAATATTATTGCACGAAGTTTAAAACTCTTTTTATTACTGATATTACTATTATTCGTCATCTTCTTCTCATGGTGTCATCACACCTCAGTATCATAATGATTATCATATACTCTCATAATATTATCAACATTATCATCATTTCATCAGTGTTATTACCATCATCACCATCATCACCACTGACCTGGCCATTACCTTTTTTTGAATCTATATTGGTGTCCACTGCACTTTGTCTGTTTTCTTGTGCTACCGCAGTATTTTATTTTATTTTGTTGTTTTTTAATGTACCTGTCTGCGATAATGATGATAAATTAAAGTATCTATCTGATCTGCAACTTTATTGGAATTTTACTAGTTCACTTGCTACAGAGTAAGGCCAAACATCAGCGCCTGAAGTGCAAGTTTCAGCCAAAATTCAATGCCAAGTGTGCATTGGATATTAACACATGATCAGCATGCGTCTCCTCTTACATGGGGTTTTTTCATACAGCTGCTCTGAGTGGAGGCTCTTCTGCCCCACAGCTGTTCATGCAGGGCAACAAATATCTGAGGCATCAACTCACTGAAGACTCCACCTTTTTGTTTCTTGTTTTTTCTTCCTCCTTTATTTATTTATCTATTTATTTGGCCATGTTCCTTTATCATTGTCCCTTCAAAGGGGGTAGTTTGTTAAGATGTTTAAGGGATACATTCAAAGGGATTCTCCAATGTCTTGTTTTGTCCACAACCCAAAGAGATATTCAGTTTACTGTCACAGAGGACTAAAGAGACCAGAATATATCCACATATGAGAAGCCAAAATCTGAGAATTTGGACATTTTTTCTTAAAAAATGACTCAATATGATAAATCTATTATTAAGATAGTTGGAGACTGATTTATTTTATTTTTGACAACTAAATGACTCATGGTTGCAGCTTTCCAAATACCAAAGATGTTGCCGATAGCTGTAGATCTACCATGTTAAGAAAGACAAAATTATGAGTACATGGTTGGTTGTTCTAACACAGACACCAAGCCACGGTAAGATTATAAGAATTTCAATATAAAATAATATCATTCATCAAAGGATTAATTGATGGCACTGATTGTTGAGTTTACCTCTTGATTATTTCTGTATTAGAACGTTTTCTCTTTTTGTCCTACAGTAAACTGATGTCTCAGTCAGGAAGCAACACAACAGCTGGTTGACATATTGGTGTAAATGGTGCGTGATAACATAGTGCATTGCAATCTAGACCGCAGAGCAATGTTTATCACTAGTCTTGTCTTAAAAGAAATTATTGTCATTTAAAACAACATGTTTACTATTTCATTTAGGACTCTCTTAGTTTGTGCAAACTTCTAATCATGGTTTGACTGAATAAAAATTAATATAATATGTTCAGATTTTCTGATTGAATGCTGACAGGATAAACTTAACATAACTGAATGACTCATAACCTCAGACTACAGTTTCCCTGTTGGTCTTCTTATTGTACTGCCTCTAGGGACTCAAAAGGATGCTCAATGTCATTGAAATGGCTGCACCAGTAAACAATAAACCACTATTGGATGATTATTAATCAGCAATGGGAGACCTTTTTATGTCACTATTATCAAGGAAACAATCTACAAGTGCATATACAAGAAAAATATGAAGCAGACAGTCTTTATTCAAATAGAAAGGAGGATAAAGCACTTTTTAACTTATTAAAAACTGCAGCACTGTTACTTCATTTATGATTTAGTCGGAGGACTGCAAAATACATTTGGTTTCTCAAGACATGCCACTTCACACTTCTTCCTCTTTCAGCTAGAAATATGAGGGGCTGATAAGTGCCTGTGAGAGGAGGAAATAGGGTGAGGCAGGCTACTACTATGTGCATAAGGATAATAACTCTGCAGAGAGGTTCGGGCCTGTATTATTTCTTGCTTTCAGGGCTGCACAACAGTGCATTTTAACATTTTCAGTCAGCACTGGATTGTTGGTGACATCACACACCACAGGAACACTCTTTGCAGACCAAAAGTGTAAAATGTCATCATTAATCATGTAAGTGTTTGTTCACGAATTCATTTTTTAAACCATTTTATATTTGACAGATGCATTTTGTGCATGCAACACAACATGACCTGCCTCGACTCAATTTCTGAGTCTATTTGCCCAGGTCACGCTGCAGATTATTATACAAGAGCTTGCAAAATCCATAATTGTCAATTTAATGTCACAGCACATACAGATTTTCTTACTTCACACTCACTGGGCCCCATATTGTCTTACATTATTCATGCTGAAGTTGCATGAAATTCAACCCCTTTCCAAAAGATAGAATCTAACCTGGGAGTATAACGCACGAACAGGAAATAAAGCGAAGACAGGAGGCAGGGAAATTGGCTCTAATGGGAGGATGAGTGAGATGAATAAGAAACAGGGTTTATTGCACATATGGGAAGAGAGTCATTCCCTAGCAAGGGGCAGGGAGTGAACTCCAAGTCTTCCTGTTATACTAGTCCAACACCAGAGATACACTCACATCCATTTATATGAATTCATTAAACAAATAGAACACACAAACCCTCTTAGATTAATGTTAATGATTAGTGATAATCTAGATTATCACCATTTAATGAAATTAGTGGTGCCTGCTCCACTGTTAAGGTCACACAAACCCACAAAACATTACAGTATTATGTATAATTTAAGCCTCACATCACAGAAAAGGAGATCAGTGGTATGCTCAGTGTAGTTCTAAATCCCCACTGTTTCAATCCCACTCAGTCCCCTGTGGCTGCTTAGCAACCCCTCTTCAGCACAATATACTCTGAATTAACAGGGTAAAGCGTGACCGCTGCCTCCTCAAAACCACGAGTCAAGGGTGCTCTCCCATCATCAACGCCTTCTCTCAGCTCTGCAGCAATAAAAGCCTCTCAGATTTATTGCAACGTTGCTGCAAAACACACACACACACGAAACACAAACAAGCCAAAACGCAAACACGAGATACGGAAACAGTCTGACACCCAGATCAGTGCTGGTTGCTCTGCGTGATGTGGGCAGTGGAGATAAGGGACCTTAAACTTCATATATAAAACAAACAGGTCCACAGGTATGACATTTTATCACCTTTAGTCTTCCTCAATCAGATGATCACACAGCTTTGAGTGCACATTCCCATGCAAACCATCCCTTGTTATATACCTAAAGTACAATACTAGCTTGTGACCCATTTATATATAATATATAACATTGTCAGGCCTTCAATTCAACCGTGAATCTCACTTCCACCAAACTGGATTTTCCACCCTACAGTATTTGGCGTCACTGTGGAGTATGCTGATGGCTCTATGACAAATTCACTGAGCAGGCCCTGAGCAATAATAGTCCCAAACCCCTGTCTTCCTGCTACTATAATCCAGAATAAAAATGACTCAGTAATGTGCATTCATCTTTCCTCAGCTTTTTCTGCCTCCTCTCTACAAAATTGCTGGGAAAATGTACAGGGAACGCACACTTTGTGCGGGGACTTGATGCCCAGATGGACCTCATATTCGTGCATTATGTTCAATTTAAATCAAAAGACACACTTGCTTTGTTTTATTTTTCGAGTACACTGTGTCAGTTTATTTGATGGTGGATGGAGCATCAGACAGCTGTGACATGGATGCTGAATTTATGGGATTTACTAAGTCACACAGATGAGGAAGGGATCGATTTTCATATTCAGTCACAATTTTCTGGGTGAAAAGAAGCGATGCCTTGAGTTTCAGCCAGGCGCAGAAGAGTGCAAATGTCATTATGAGCTGAGTTCACTTCATGTAATGATGATTGGGCCATTGTGGGCAGCTGGATGGGAAAACGGGGTTTGAGAGTGGCAGCATTGTTGGATCAACCAGCTCTGTTCACGCGTGGCTGTCACTGCCGATGAGTCTCCGAGCAAGACACCGCATGGGACCTCCCCCCCCCCTCCTCTACCCCCTCCCTCCCCCTTTTTGGGATAAGCGCGTCAGCTAAAAGCGTTAAATGTAAATGCGAAAGCCTCTGTGAAGACTCAGAAGAAGGGATTAAAATCCGCATCGCTGGATGTTAAAACTGCATCAGACCTGAATCCTCTCCGCCAGCTGCACGTCGCCTGTGGACAGATCAGAAGTGCATGAAAACTGCACAGATGCACCCACATCAGTCCTCTCGTCGGCAAATGTCATTTTCCTTTAAGATGATGTAAGACATTACTTCATGGGACGACTTTCCCCCCTTCCCCCCTCCTCTCTCTCTCTTGCACAGCTTGGAGCAACATTATCTTAAACCTTCTGCCGGACCAATCGTTTCCGCTCTCAGCAGTTTGGAGAGATGGGTGCGCACAGGAGTCCCCCGTCCATCCTCCTCCCTGTGAGCAACCTCGGAGCACCGCTCAGCATCCCAGTTGTCAAGAGCGACGCTCAGTAGCAGCACATGATGGGATGCACGCAGATTCTCCAGTTTCTCTCGGACTGATGTGATTGAACTAGAAGAGAGAAGCAAACCGCCAGACGGAAAACCTCTCTACAGAAAGAAAGAAAAAAAACATCTTGAGCACAAAAAAAATGTTTTTACTTTTTTGATGGTTGGAAATTTCAGAGTGAAGTGAGGATTATCTTTCTTCGAAGTCACAGTGATGCCCCATCACAGTGGATGTGTGTAACACGATGCGCTCCCTGGTTATGATAATCGATTCTGTTCAAAGAAAAAAAAAAGGATGCACCGTGGGCAGGCACATTTACGCACGGGGTTAAAGGATCTACTGTAGGCACACCTTGGTCTTGTTTGTAATGAGACGCTGGATGCCAGGACTGCAGCTCCAATCAAGACTATGCTTTGGGTCTGAGTGCATCGGCACCATGCAGCTGCACCCCACACCCTGAACTTCTGGGACGTTTGCGCTCCGCGATAGACACTCAGATTTTGTGCAAGATCTGACAATAAAAAAAAATACAAATAAAAATGGCACTTAGCGAAAACTGCAAAACGCAACCCGCAAAAGAGCAAGGCTCGGTGCAAAACCCTCCATCGGATGTTCTTGAGCTGAACGTGGGTGGACAGGTGTATTACACTCGTCACGCCACCCTGACCAGCTTTCCAAATTCCCTACTTGGGAAGCTGTTCTCCAACAAGAAGGGGTCTTCAAATGACTTGTCCCGGGACCTCAGGGGGCGTTATTTTATTGACAGAGATGGTTTTCTCTTTCGGTATGTATTGGATTACCTCAGAGACAAGCAAGTTGTCCTGCCTGACCACTTTCCGGAGAGGGGGAGGTTGAAACGAGAGGCGGAATACTTCCAGCTGCCAGAATTGGTCAAACTTTTGTCATCCGAGGATTCAAAACTACTCCCAGACGACTTGTACTACAGTGATTACGACGATGTGTCGCAGGGCAGCGACCTGCGCTTTTCCCCCTCCTACTCCCTGGACCGGAGGTACGGCTACATCACGGTCGCGTTCAAAGGCGTGTGCGCCGGAGGAGGCAGGGAGAGCCAAACTGATGCCAAGGCCAAAAAGTTACCGAGGATCTTCATCAGCAGCAGGATCGGCCTGGCCAAGGAGGTGTTCGGAGACGCCCTGAACGAGAACAGGGACTCGGACCGGCCGCCGGACCGCTACACCTGCAGGTTTTACCTCAAGTTCAGGCACCTGGAGAGGGCTTTCGACATGCTGTCAGAGAGCGGCTTTCACATCGTGGCCTGCAACACGTCCCTGACCGCGTCCTCCGTCGGTCATTACGCGGACGACAGGGTCTGGTCCAATTACGCACAGTACATCTTCTACCGTGAGTGAAGGTTTATTCCCTCTCTCTGCACTCTCAGAGGTGGTGTGAGGTAAATTTGACCCCCAAAGTAATTACAGTACAAACCACAGCCAAGTTTAACACAAAAAAAACATCATATGTAAACTAAAAATAGTGCCCCTCCCTCCCCTTTTGTTACCACATCCAGGGTACAAGCACACCAGTACGTGTTCGCATGACGCCCGTCAGTAAAGTTTTTTTTCTCTCTCATTAAATGGTGTAAAAAGTTTATCCACACGAGAAACACCCGCCTGCTTCGTTTCTAACGGTGTGGATTCAGAGGTGAGCCGCAGAGAGCCGGAGTGTGTGTGCGCTCACACCACCAGGAGGCACGGTCGGGTTACAGCACATCCTCCTTGAGTCTTTGCATCCCTTGCAGTGGCTGGCTTTAAACTTCCCTTTTGGGTCCGAGATTATGAGGCAAACATGCCCACGGGCCTCGGGGAGGAGAAGGGGGGTGGGGGGGGCTGAGTCACAACGCTGCTGCTGCGCTTCAAGCACACATGCGTCATGCGTAAACACGGGTTGCTGCTCAGATTTAGAGGGGTTATGAATAATGTAGGACCGGTGAGCAGCGCTTTTTCACATGGACGCCGCTGCGCTATTCCTGAATCGGCTCTGCTCTCGACTTGAAGAAAAAGTTTGTTCCGTCAGCAAATGCCTTAATTAGCTGCAAATATGGTTCATTCCGTCTTTTGCACGGGGAGGAATTGGACCATATGGCCGATTAAAAGGCACTTTGTTCATTATGAATGGCTCCCTTTGGAGGAGCTGAAGAAAACCCAGTTGGTGGGTGAAGGTTGGAGGTGCGGGGGTGTGTGGTGAAGACATGACATATGGTTTGTTAATGATTTACCAATAGTGTTGTTAATACATGCTAATTATAACAGAGGGGGTTGCCTTAAACCTGCACACGCATCCAGCCAGGCAGGTAGGAAATTTTCCTGAGTCATTCAACTTTCTAGAGCACAGCATATGGTGGTGGTGTTCACCCCCTTCTCCATTAACAGACACCGCCCCAGGACAAAGACATGGGATGGTGGGAGGAGGATGAGAGGGAAGTGGGAAGAGACAGGGGAGAAACTGCATTAAGTACAGTGTGCAAGGGAAGAGGATGCAGAGGAGATGAGGGCAGCACAGGGAGAGAAGGAACAGAGAGGGGGGGATTTAAGGAGGCAAGGAAGTGCAGAAGAGGGAGGCGAGCAGATGGAGGCGAGCAAGGCTGAGCGGGAGGGATGAGGGAGTAAAAGTTGCATGAGACCTGGCCATGGGGAGAAAGAAGTGAGGCAGAAAGATGAGAGAGTGAGCGGGAAGCAAAAATAGATTAAAGTAAGTAGCAGACAGGAAAGTTCATCGGGTCTGAGGGAGCGGAGAGCGAGAAAATATTTTTGGTAGTAAGACACGGAAGAAGACTGGATTTTTCATTAAAAGAGAGGAGACAAGGTGAGGGCGAAACGCGCATACATACACGGCGAGCGTTAGGAGACAGAGGCCTCGTCAGGATGATGGATAGACACATGAAAAGGCAGACAGGCGTGAGAGCCCTGGCTTCACAGTGGCCTGCATCTACTTTCAAAACTTATACTGTAACCTGATTCTGAATGTGGGACACTGGCTGGCCTGGGGCAGGTAGTCCTAAACTAGGAATGCATGTAGACAAGTGTACCTTTGGGGTGGACAAGAAACAGATGTGCTTTATTGTTGTTTGTTGTTTCCAGCAGAACATTTCACTGCTCTTTTTTTTTTATTGCCCCCCCCCTATCCAATCACAGGCTCATATGAAGTGAAACAGGGAGGCTGGGTTTGTCAAGAGTTTAAAAAGAGCAATCCGGTGCAGTAAACAAATTGAGAGACTTTCTTCCAGCCTGTCAGTTCCTTACCATCATCCATGTTACGCCTAGTGTTAAATGCGCCGGTTGCTTTCTCCAGTTGCTCCACTGACTCTCAGTCTTAGTGTGGACTTTCCAAAATGCCCACAGTGTCATAATTTTACTGCTAGTATTGTCTGCATTCACAGTCAGGGGGCTCATTCCCTCATAAACTTAAAACACTCAACTCTTAATTATTGTCATCTACTCCTTGCCTGGCAGGATTTATGCTGTTGGTTTCTCCATAGACTAAAACAAATGAATCTTTCAGGGAAAGGGCACTCTCCCCAGGAGGCTGCAGTGTCTGAGTATTCATCACGAACAAGAGTTTTAGCACCTGACGGCCATGATGAATAATGTGCATTTGACTGGGTATGATTTTTTCACCCTCTGAATAAACAACTGGGCCAGGGAGAAATGTATCAGAACTGATAACTGGCACACAGAAAGTGAACAGGACTGAGGACAGAAGCTGGTCAAAATCAACTGGTAATCTCAAATGGTATTCTGTTAACTGGTCATAGGTACTGAGATGCAGAAATAGATGATGAGTTAGTCATGATTTAAAAAAATGCTTGTGTTAAGTCAAAACATTTGCCTTTTTTTGACAAAATTACAAGACAAAAAAGTCAAAATTATAAATGAAAAGTGCAGAAAAAGTTCAATTATGAGACAATGAATTAAATAATATTGCATCATCAGAAGTATGACATAAACCAGCATTTTAATGTAAAAGTACAAATTATGCAATAAAAGGTATAAATCATGCAGTAAATTTCAAATTACATTTTAAAAAGGTCACACTTATGAGAAGATAATAAATTAAAATAGCTGTGATTCATAAATATGAAATTAGAAAAAGCAAATTATGAGAGAGCATCATTAAGATTTCTAACTTCTTCTTCTTCTTCTTCTTTTTCTAACTGGCAGAAATGGGCTTCCATATGTAGGTGATCCAGGTAATTTGTCAAGCAGAAATGTAGGTTGTTTAGTGGGACACGGACATTTAGGTTTTTCGATTGGCAGTGACAATATTATTCCTGTAGTGATTAACAACTCTAACCTCTAGGTTTGCACTTGGGACCAGTTTCCTTATTGCTAATTATCTTTGGGGTAAGAGGAGATTGTTGGCTAATTAAGAAGCAATCTGTGATCCCAAAATATTTCCTCGTCTCTACTCACCTAGGGTGGAGATGCAATTTATAGAGATGAATGTAAACCTATTTTAAAGGCAATTTAAAATATAAGTCATATTTTAAAATAGGTTCTTTTAGTCAATAAGTGGATGAAAATTAGCCACCTTTATGAACAAAATAAGATAATAGTTTTGACATTACTGCTCCGACATCACAGTGGCAGAGCAAATCATCACTGAACAGTAAGGTTGGTAACATCACAGACAGTTTCATCTTTTTCCATCTGAATGGCCCGTACAGAAGTGCCTTGTCAAAATGGAAGACACGCACAGGAAAGATGGAGAATGATTGTACTTGCCAGGTGCGCTCTGTTAATATAACTGTGCAGTCTTCATTTGGGCTGTGAATGAGATGATGTGTGGCCATAATGGCTCCTGAACAATGGCCACAAGGCGACAGGGAGGGACGTGGGGGGAAAGTAATCAATTGCTCGGGTGTAATGGAGGCAGAGATTGGGCTGTTCCCGAGCTCCCAGAGAGCCTGGCTGGAGTCTGGATGGATCGGCGATGCCTCCGAGAGATGGATTGTGCTCCCACGAACAACTCCTGCATGTCTTAAAGAGCACCTGAGCAGAAAGATGGTCAAGGGTAAGGCTCGGGTGTGCGCACTACATCAGCTCAAGTAGACAATCCGGCTCACCTTGGGAGTTTATTGAAAAGTTGCAGATGTGAAAGGAAAATACATTTTTTGAAATCAATCATTCTCTGAAGCAGCATGAACTGAATCTTGAAGGACCCTGCTGGTGGTTTTTCATGTTGACAGTATTCTTCTTGCTATTCGGCTTTTATATTATTTCTATGCAGCTGCTTCATCTCTTCCATTTCATCTTACTACAGTATTAAAATGAATGTGCAGAGACCCAAAATATCCATGAAATATGTAATCTGTCATAATGAATATTTCATTATCTCTCTTTTTTTTAAAGTTACCTTTTAATAACAAGAACTCATTTAAGGACAAGCATTGGTAGGATTGTAAAAATCCACACATTGGGAATCAGGCATGGAAGAATAACCCTCTAATGCATGGAATAAACTTACTCACGCTAACCCTATCACACTCTCCGTTCTTGCTTATTGATTGTCTCGTGGTGTTGGATTTTTAAGCAATATACTGTTTGACTGCTGACTCACAAATGACAGATGTTGGGGAGTGCCCTTGAATGCACCAACAAGGAGAGTTATCAAATTAGTCCCTCTTGTAACTTCCTTACTAAGGTGAATGATAATGCAATTTTGACAAGTAAAAAGACCCTAAATATAGACTTTGATACATTACCCACCCAAGCCTTTAGTATGTTCCTTTAAGAAAAAATTTTTTCAGACATCATTTGAATATTATCATTATTTCTGTCCCTGGTTTGCCTATTTCTGCTTTCGGTAGCTGTTGGAGAGCAGGTATAACAGCTCCTTCCCTCTGACATCTTACACCTTAATGATCCCTCCAGAGATGCTTAATGGCTATTTGGATGGTGGAACTCACATTGTGGGCAGGGCTGAGAGTTTCCTGAAGACGGGGTTCCCATGTGTTGGGATGCAGGAGGTTTTGCTTTGTTTTGAAAGGCAGCCTCTAGTGTAAAGAAGAAATGAGAGGGGGTCCCTTGTGCATACATGATGGGGTTTTTTAGTTTGTGACTGAAGGAATTAAAAGCAGATCTGATGCTGGAGTTCAGCGTTACACACACTCTCCTTAGATTTAGACTAGATCTTTGACTATCACGTCCTTGACAGGAGCAAGGGACCAAAAGTGAACCTCCTGTTTCTTCCAGCCTCTTGAGGCATCATTTAGGTGATGACAGGAGCTCAGTGAATACCCAGGACACTGTCTCGCTTTCTCCCCGCCTCATCCTGCTTCATCTGCACTCGTTGCACTGGCAAATAGGGTAGGGTGGGGGTTGTGGGGTTGGGGAGCAGACTCCGGGTCAGGGGACAGGCCTACGGGGAGAAGCTGATATGGACATTTCAATCTGTCTGCATTGCTTGTTCATCTCCCTGTCAGGGAGACACTCAGCGGGCAGCCACCCTCTGACTCTGGGAGGGGACAGCACCCGCTTGTCATTAACAATCAGCCAGTGAAGCTGTCACCCTCCTCATGGAAAGCAGATAATTTGGGCCGGGTTGGTAATGGGCCTACAAGAGAGAGAGTGTCCTTGAGTTACGTCATGTAAAGCATGTCGGGACTCCATGGGTTACCCTGACCTATTCCTCTCCAGCTCCTTCTCATCACTGCTGCTGATGAGGGTTGATTCGGCAGAGTCGGCTGGCTGAGTGGAGCTAATCAATGTTGACAAATTCAATCGTATGCATATATTACGGACATTATTATACGTGGCAAGGGGATGGATGTAACCCTCAGTTAGGCTGGACACAAACAGCTGAAGTGATACTTTTGCAGCAAATCCTGGCTTTCCCTCACCCTGTGAGGACGGTCACTGCCTTTGCAAGACAAGCCCTTTTTTCTGCTGCAAGGACATGCTGGCCTAATTTGTGAGCTAACAAGCATGTAAACTACACTCTTCCTGAGGCTGTGGCAGAGAATAAAAAAAATATTTGTGTAACTTGATACAGGAGCTGCAGAATGTAAGAGCGTGTCTAAGATCAGACGGTCTCCAATCATATGAGCTTAACTCCCTGCCTAACTAAATGAATGTGCATATTTGACCTGTCAAGCAATATTACCCCTTTTTTCTCCACCAAACTAACCAGGGCTGATACTCCATATTTTATTTATTTCTCAAGTCTTGGACAGAGAATATTATTGTACTTGAACCAATCCCAATTTTTGGGATGGAGGATCTGACTCTAGCAGCTTGGATGTAAAATGATGCTTTGTGTTCAAAACTTATTTTCATTTATTTAGATTGAGGGCACAGTTCACATCACTGCTGGGATCCAAATTTGAAAAGCAGACAGCCCCGGGTCACTTAAGTCCACATATGAAATAAATTGCATTATGGCCTCCCCGTTGTGCGCAATAAAAACATTGCTGAGTGATGATTTTTTTTTGCTCCTGTTTATTTGTTCTTTTGCCTCTGAACTTCCAGTGTCTCTCAGATTACATGACTGAAGAGCGGAGCAGCTCTGCCATTAAAGGAATAATCATCAGACACCTCTTGATGAGTCAGTTTAATGGCACAGATGAAAACAAACACACTAATGTCTGGCAAGAAACCCACTGACATTTGAGATTGAGTCCGTCAGAGCCGTCTGCCTTCAGCCCCCGTTACGTCCTACATTTCTGCCATTTGAAACCTTTTAATGGGTAAAAAGCTCTCGTTTTTATCTAATATCCAGGCAGCTGAATGTCCATAAAGCTCTGACCTCTCTCAGGCATGAGGACAAACATCCCTGCTTTCATCGGAGCATGAGAGGAGTTTGAGGATGCCCCTCGTGACACGCCTGCATGCCTCTGTGCAGAGCTCAACTCCCTCTCCCTGTGTTATTTATGAGAAGTGCACGGCCTGACGCAGCCCTGGTCTTTTAATGTGGTTGGAATATGATCTCTTAGACAGGCTCTACAGATCTGAGAAGAACACACTGCAATCAATGGCTTCCCTGAAAAGATACCAAAGGGTATTATACACATCCACTTGTTTAAATGTACCCGAGAATGACTGTGTTTCCTGACAAGGCTCTTAGTCGTTTCCTGTCTTGGCTCTGAGCGGGGACATCAACACTTGACACTTCGTCCAAAACACACAGTTTGTGGTTCTCACACACAAACATTTGTTCTTGCGTTACAGGCATTATATGGCAACAGCAGTCATTTCCATATCCATGCCCCTTTTAGGAAAATTGTCATACAAAATGCAAGCCCAGGTGCTTCTTAGGCTGTCATTGGCTTTAATACAATTCATTCTCCTGCATGGCCTGAAAATTTTATGATGCTATTATTGGGTGTTGGCTAGTTTCCTAAATGGGTTGCCCCTCTGGTCCACAGCATCCATCCATTTAGAAACAATGCTCAGCCTCCCCTCCTCTTGATCCTCCTCGCTAAAGCGCCTGCGTCCATTTGCCTGGTGCTGTTCGGCCGCTGTATTCAGCTTGATTCATTTTCTGCAGGGAGAAATTGGTGCGCTGATTGGCCTCTTTACTCATGGATTAGCCATTAAAAAGCTGTTAGTGACTCTCTCACTATCAGCTCAATGCAATCATCGCGCCAGAGATAAGGTCATTATTACAGTGTGCGCAGAGAGGTTAAAATCCCCCTTGAACTCTGTTCAGTATAAATTGGTGCATGCACTGGAAGGAGGTAATGGACAAATTATTGCTCCCTCTGAGATATCATTGCTATTGAATCGGTATCATCACATTGGAAAAAGCCATTAAGAGGTTTTGGGAGTCTGTGTACATCAGTTTATTTCACATGCACTGTTGTTTATATTACAGTAAGCACAGCAGTTTTCAGTACATCTTTACCTGTTAGCACATCTAAATGAGAACACAGTTCAGGGATATTTTGGGAAATGAAAGACAGCCGCAGTGTTTACTGTCTTTACTTGAACACTTCACATGCCAGCGGGCAGCACAGTGCAGCATTTCTGCTTCATAATTAGCAGTGTAGGTGGATGTGAGATGATACAAGAAGCAGGTACAGGAGGAAGAACAAGGACTAAGAAAATCCTACCTGGTTCACTCTTCATCCAAGCTTCGTGACAGGGAGGTCAGGACACCTGCAAGACCTGCAGGTACATTTACTCAATCCACTATTCTTTGACCCGGTTCTGTTCACACTCAAGATGAATTATTCTTTGTGTTCACCCAATTTTTCTAGCTTTTTGCCTCCCTAAAGGTAGAGAGTACCTTGCTGGCTTATTTGAGTTCTGAAAAACACAAAAATAATACACCACCCGTTTAATACGAGGTGGTTGGGTTACATTTCTAATAAGAAACTGCAACGCCAAGGCAGATTGCTTTGGCTCCGAGACAAGCTTTGCCTTGGGAAATGGGAAAGGTCTTTTAGGGAGCCGTGCTGAACTGAGCTCTGGGGTTCTCCTTATCAGTGGAAGCAATATGCACAGCCCACCAGCTCTTTGAGATTCAGCAATTAAATGTCAGAGCCAATAACTTGCATGTTCTTACATCTGTACCCCCCTAAATAACCACACACACTCATCTGATATTCGTTTAAAGATATTTGTATGGTGCTGAAACTGCTGTGTAGGCATTTGTCAGCATTTGCTTGATCAGTGCAAGTGTTTCTTTTGATTACTGCTTGAATCTGTCACCACACAGACAACTGGGACATTAGTTTACAGTGCCTTTCTGCACAGAGGAGGGTCTCACCGCAACATAAAATTGACTGCATGCAGTTGAAATGACTGACAAATGTGTTTTGCATGTGTTTTTTCTAGGTGGACCCTCGAGGTGGATGTCTTCGCACTGTGACTGCTGTTGCAAGAGCCACAAAAGCGAGCGTGAGGGAGAGAGCGGCACTTCCTTCAATGAGCTCTCCACTTCCTGCTCTGAGACCCAGTCGGAGGCCAGTTCCCCTCAAGGCACCGTGATCTGTGGCCCCGTGAGGCGGCAGCCCAATATCCAGACGCTGGACCGCCCCATGCCCAAAGGACCGGCTTCACATGCAGCAGCAGACAGAGATGCGCCGCAAGACCGACATGCTCCGCGTGAGGACCTTTGGGGTCCGAGAGCGAGAAGCTGCAAAGAGGAAAGCAAACAAGGAGAAGATGACTCCAGAGCAGGAGCTGGAGAAATGCATCCAGGACTTCCGGCGCATTAGGATTCCAGATCACTTTCCGGAGAGGAAGTACATGTGGCAATCAGAGCTCCTGAGAAAGTACCGTCTCTGAATATGTGTGTGAAGAAGAAAAAGAAGAAGAAAGAGAAGATGGGATGGTAGAATCATGTCAACATCAATGAAGATTATCAACTGCACAGAAATTAGACTGCACCCTCTAAGACACATACTGTATTAGAACAAAAAAAAAAAGACACTTTCCCGCCAGCATGACTAGCGGAGCACAAGGCAGTGTGAGTCTTTGATTTGTAAAATATGCACAGTGTTGTGTATGATATGCACATGTGTAAATCAGGTTACTCCTGTTGGGGCTTACATCACTAACCCTGTTCTCACCTCCGAGAGCCGGGAGCCAGGTGTACTGAAGGCTACTATATCACTAGCTGAAGCAACAACGCAACCTCAGGGGCAACATCATTTCAGTTCATCAACCTATCACATATATTGTATGTGCAATTGCCCACAATAGCTTTTTTTTTAATCGATGTACCCAGACGGTGCTGTGAGTTAGCAATGGGATATCACTACTACTCCACGGATGACACATATACTTATAGTAGGCTTTGATAATGGCACTGCATGTCATTTCACCCCTTAGCATAATTATGCAATATCAAACAACAACGTTCAATTCACTGTTTTGTGTGATGGGTAAAAAATGGTGTGTTATGACTGAGACTAAGTTCAATGAGGAAAGCACTGCCTAGATCTGTTTGCCATTGTAAAACTTTTTGTCCAATGTTGTCATTATGTGTTGGATAGATGTGTAGGTAGAGTATATAATGCCAATGGATATTTGACTAATCCTTGATTGTAAGTGTGCAAAAAAAGCTAATAAATGGGTTAGAATTGTATTAATGCATAGTGGACCCTCTTGTGACCTTAAGAACATTTAGACTTACATGGAAATTCTTTCTTCTCATAACTGACCATTCACTAAACGTGTCCAACTGTAGTTTAACAACCATAACTTGGCACATAAAGGCCTGTAAAGCTTTAGATTTCTACACAAGTTGAAGTGATTTGCAAAAGGTAGAAGCCATACTTTGGTTTGCAGGGTGGTTCCAAAGTGTTTCCAAAAAAAAAAGAGAAACTCTGAGAGGTGGTGTCTTGTTTTAAGTGTTTCCAAAAAAAAAAAGAGGTAAGGAAATGGATTAAACAGTGCCTCTGCAAATTATATCATGTCCAGTTAACTGTCAGACTTTACCTAGCAATATTTCCAAGCCACCAATTAACTTTTATTGTCATGTCAACCCTGACCAAAATGTTTTTCAGCTGATAAAATCTGCTGCAACAGTTGCCGGCAGCTTCTGACTGGGAACAAAATTTGTCTCTGGCAATTTTTGTCTGGACAGGCTGCATTTTCCCTTAACGTAGACTTTTTTAATATAGGCAAAGCAGTAGATATGAAGTTTGCAATAGAGGGGATCTGTCTGTCTGCTCCATTAGCTCCGTTAACATTGTTACAACTACTTGCAGTATCACCCTCTGTTGGGAGGATGTCATCATGTTGTCCGTCCTTGTCCTCCTCATCTTGCCGCCACTCTGTTTGGCTCTGTGCACTGCAGCCTAGTACTGATATCATGCCCTCAGCTGTTTTTGTTGTTGTTTTTGTGTCTCTGCTGCCATCAAACATTAAACTTCAAAAAATTTGTTCAACATTTTGCAGCATCAGCATTGAGACTTTTCTCTAACATTTATTCTTATGGGAAACTTTATCCATTTAGTTTGTTTATAATTTGATTATTTCCTACTTGAAGGGATGTGAGGAGGTAACAATGGTAGCACTTCCTGGACCTGCCTGAATTAGCCTATTTAGCCTATTTAGGACTGTGTAACCCCCCCAAATCAGATGGGCTGTTCTAACATTAAGCAGGCTACAGCAGAAAGCCGAATCCCCCCCCCCCCCACAGACACACATACACACACATAATTGTTGTTCTCCCACACTGCTGGCGGTTTTCTGAGTGGGTGCAGGCAGAATTGATGATCCAGTTAGAAATTACAACATGGTGAGATCAAACTTAACATAAGTCACAATGGCCACAATTATGAGAAGTTTTCCTTTAAGTAACAGCCACATTTTCCCGTGTTTCTGCAGTCAGCAAGAGGCGACAGAATTTTGCAGGATTTTAGCACAATGGTTTGACACACTGCTGGGCTGTAAATCTTGTGTTTGTCCCTTGTGTTGCACCATCAGCCCATCAACCAACCCCACACAAAACCAGCGTCATTTAAGAAGTGAAACAAATCCCTCCTTGTTGACATTTTAATGTGTGCCTCATCCTCTTGGGAGGATCTCAAGGAAACGGGATAAGAACCATAGCTGTGTATCACAAGCACCATTTATAGAGAGCACTATTTTTAGCGAAAGAGATTTCTGCAGTGTCGCCACATTGCATCCGTAAGGAGCGAGGCTTAGGGACCGTACCGCCGCAACCCCAAAAACAGCCCGTGTGATGATAAATGAAGAAGCGCCTCTCTCCTGGGACAGTGACTGTCCTCTAACACAAGTTCAAAGGAAAAGGCTTTGTTAGGGCTTGGTGATACATTTTGCTTTATATGCAGAAATGCATATGACAGTAATGAGATTATGGGACATCCACCCCTGCAGCCCTTCTACCTCTGTCACCTAAGGCATAAATGCAAAGTGAAGCCTATAATCCCGGTCAGAAAAGACATCAGCCTTTTTAAGTTAAAAAAAAAAAATTCAAGGCTTTTGTAAGTCTCTATTAAGCTGCTGTTTAACTAAGAGTACCCATGAGTTAGGATGTGAATGGACTTCCAGAAACTCATAAGAAAGAAGGGCATGAGACTCTTAATACTCCGGCAAAGAATAAAATAGCGAAAACCTGGAAGAGGACTGTGACATAATGAATTTGTCAGGGATATAGTGGCCGTTCTTCCTCTCCTCCACTCTGCGCTCGGACCCATATCTCTTCCTCTCAGCCTCCATTCAGCAGGAACACAGCATGAAATCTCTCAGTCCTGAAATCCAATGCCGTTTTCCCCATCTCTGAAACCCAGATCCGCTTTGGATGGCATTTCGCCTCGCACTTAGCAAGATCTGAATCCTAATACCCCAATGAAAAATCAATGAATCTGTTTTTACATATCAAATATACACAACGTCACAGCGCTGCCTGGCCTAGCCTGGTCCAGGTGACCTTGCCGGCCTATCCCACAGAACCACCTGAGTGCAGCTGTTGGCCCTCCACTTTCCTTACAGATCAATAGCCTCAGATCCTGGCCCCGGCCTCACAGTCTTTTCAGACGGTCGATAACCAACATCCTCCTCTTGGAACATTAAATCTTCAATCAAAAAACATCACTGCCACCGCTAACCGCCCTCAATTATCTGGCAGGGTTGCCTGCAGGCCTTGCATTTCCCACAGCAGCTTTCTTTTGTATGAGACAGGTCTGACAGCATAATTACAGCCCTTGTATTAGAAAATTACTGCAAAGCCTGTGGATTCGAGAGTGGGAGAATTACCCTGCTTATCAGATATTAGGCGGCCAGAAAAAAAAACTGTTATTCACACATGGAACAATAGGGGCATGTTGTAAAACCAAGCAAACAGGATTTCATACAATTCATTTTTATACAATGAATATAAGGATTAGACTTAGATTGTTTTATATGAGGTTTGGAAGAGACTGTAATTCACTTTCCCTAACGTTATAAATCCGGGGTGATAACTGGTGTTATTGTTGGGATGCGGAAGATGTCTGGATTTATCAAGGCAGGCGCAGGGTGATTTGCGCTAAGCTTGACATCTGGAATAGAGAGATGAAATAGGCATCTTTCTTCTGAAAAAAATACCCAACATCGTTCTGGGTGAGGTCTTGTCGCCTGCAGCGTGTCTCCATAAATATCCAAGACCAACATGTTTTTCTCCTCGCTCATCTAATTTTAGATGACTGACATCTCAGAGTTTTATAAACGCCGGAGAAGTGAATGAAAATGTGGCTGACTAACTGGGAGGCTTAAGATCTTTCTCCTGAGGTTCACATCTTTGTTATTTGCATACTTGTTCATCATGATGGTTAAAAAAAAAAAGAAAGGGTATTCCTGGGACGATGCTACAGTTTTTCATGGAAACAAAGACAGATAATCATCATGTACAAATGCTTTTAGCTCACTGAAAGCCCAACAATGGCTCAAACTGGTTTGCCCACAAGATACTTTTATGATTTTTTCAAATGGGAGGATAAGTCAGTCACAGCAAAACATTTACATTCTAGTGTCACAACTCTCGGCCCCAGTTTAGTGACTTCACAGACTTTTATGGCAGCTACCGGGGTCAATTTTTCCTTTTTACTCCTCTTTAAGCCACATTGTGTCCTGAGCTATGTTTATACTGAACCTACATACTGCATGCTCTTTCACAAGGAGCCTGCAGGGACATAGTTAGAGAAATGGGAGCCAATTTACAGCCTTGGAGCACATTTGGGGTCTTACTCTGGCCTGATTCTGCCAACTCCAATGTGTGGAAATACCAATGTAGCAAATTACAAATGAATCCCAGGGAAGAAATGACAAGATCACGGTGAATGCCATCACCATCACCCCCGCAGAAAATTGGGAGCGATATCCTGCATAGTGGGACTCCCCCGCAAGACTCCAAATACTTTACGTCTGTGGGGCCCTATGTCCGCTTTCATCTCATCCACACTTCAGTGTTTACTGCCTTTGACTAGACATTATCAACAACTTTTTTTGTTTTTTTTTTAATGCTGGTCTAAAAACCCATAATTTGTTTGTTTGCATGCTGCCCTCCTCTTCAAAGTCTTTACAGGGAGTCAGTGCAGGTAAAAATAGCCAAACGTTAAGCGACCGTTCACCCAAACCACAAAAAGCATACATTCTCACTTACCTTTGCCGTTACCAAGTCATATATGAGTTTTAGTTTTACTTGTTCTGGTTTTGAGATATCTGTCTCTGAGATTTTCTGTTGCCACTCCAATACAACAAAGGTGTTCAGACTTTTGTTTGTGTTGCTTAAAGCTTCGAAAAACAATATTTAAAAATGCAGAAACATCTCTCTCCAAAAACTGTGTCCTAGTTGTTCTCAAGAACCCACAAACTTCTTTGGAACTTCTTTCTACTGAAAGAAAGTCTTGGCAGTTAGGTCTGAAAAATTCATGTGAGTTATGGATTTTTAGGGCACGAACAAAACTCCATTCGCCTCAGATATATAGGAGTGCTGCTTGAGACCTCAAAACCTGCACTGGTAAAACCAAAACATCTTCATAGCCCGAAAATATTACAGGTAAGTGAAAAAAGTTTTGGATTTGTTTCCTAAGTTTTGGTAAAACTACGCCTAAAGTTCTGGTTGTGTGAGATTTGTCTTCTCACAAGCCAACATGTGTGATGTGTTTGCAGTTTCTTTAGGTTTTCAAAGCCTTAAAAGAAATGAAAAAATAGTAATATCCAGTATATTTGGTTGACACTTTATTAGGCACACACAGCTAAATCTACCGCAAGTGATGCAGGAGTCCTGCGATAAATTCTACATTCATAAAGGTTACAATAAAACTATTTTTTGAGTGTGTTGATTCAACTGTATGATCATTTTGGAGGCTGCACTTTGTGGTGCTGTCAAACTGTGTTGCAGTAAACACAGAGTTTAACATTTTGTCCAGCCAGTGGAAAATAAAGGTAAACTAATTATTAAAGACATGAAATTAAATTCAAGAGGGCAGGATTTATTGCAGACATGACAACTGGATTTTTAAAAATGTATTTATGAATATACAATTGAGGACAAAAAACTCCCTCAAATTTAGCCCTGCATTGTCAGAAGCCCTGTTCTTATCACTATGGGTAAACACATACACACACAGACACACACACACGCACACATACTGTAGTGACATGTGTCAGTCAATAGTGCTGACTTCAGCAGGCATTGAGTCCACACTAAGTCTACTTGTACACTCCTGTGGCGCCCTGCCTCCTCTCTCAGCTCACTGCTCTGGCGCCAGCACTGGAGAACAACACTGAATACACGATCATTCACCTCCTTAGACAACCACTGTCAGCATTACAGTTAGTTATCTTTATTAAATGTGCAGCTCTACACATTCTTGGATATTTTTTCAGTCCCCTGTGGGATCCATTCAGCCTCCTGCACTGCACAAAAAAAACCCCAAAAAACAAAACAAAAAAAGGTTCTGAATCCAGCTGCAAACCTCCCAATTAGGGAAACTATCCAGGGGTCCTGAGCAAGGAGTGGAGGAGCATGGGCTCCCTCACCTGGGGTCCACCTAAGACAAAGAGCCCACCACTGGGTGAGGACAGGGAAACAAATGAGATTTCAGTAGAAAGCCACTCAACTGCCTTATTATAAGGTCAGTGAAGTGAACTTGAAGCACTTGAAGCATTTGTGCAGGTGTGCATAATGTTTTTTTTTTTAAACGTCTCCTCTTGGCAGCTGTAAGGAGGCAGATTTACAGCCAAAGTGTCTTCCACTCGTCATTTTCCCCCTCATTACCTTATCTCTTTCTCAAGGACTGCTCTGGAGAATATACAGGCTCAATTAAGCTGTTCTGACCGGAAATCCCATTGCTCATAAATCACCTCCAAGGGCTACTGATCAGCGCTGCTGCACCACAGTGTAAAGGAGCTCACAGTAGCGTGTGCTGCTGAGCAGGGCAGTGGCTATTATAAATCAAAGGAGGAGTACTGAGTATATTGCCAAGGATAAAATACTGTAGGACACCATATCATAAATCTGGAAAATAATCACTGATTGTCGGCGAGCTGTGATATCAGACAATGAATACAGCAGGACAGGTAAACAGTTATGATGTTATGGGAGAATGGACAAGGACTTACTCACCTTCTTATATACAGCCGGTCTGTTAGGAGGCCGAAATTATAGCAAGAACCTTTCATACTTTGAATTTTATGATAGAGTTTGTCAGGGTGTTATTATACGGGAGCAAAGACTTTTCACTTTTTTGTTGAGCCAGATTTCATACAGTCAAAATGTGCTGCACTCAGCTAATGTGCCAGCCTATTTAATAATCAGTAGGGCAACATTGTTTTAATTCCTCACAACATTTTTCCCAGTGCTGTGTAATTAGAATTGCATGCCCGAACCATACCTTGAGGTGTTGTTGCTTTATAAAACATCCTCAAATAGCTTCAGAGCACTTTTCCTTATGTGTAACCCTTTTTAGCATATAAGCAAGATAAAGACTCTCTTCACTGTTAATTTCTTTCATGCCTTTTAACAAGGGCCTGGGGAGAAACTCAGCTCTGAATGAATTACGGAGCGATTACTGCAAAAGAAAATAATCTCAGTATTAAATTTGAGCATTCAATTTAACTCCAAGGCGATGGAGCATGGGGGGGGTTCAGGTTTAATAAAACAAATCCTTCACACGACTTGCTGCAAACTTGCTGATATGGCAAAAATCATTGTTGGTTGATTGATCTTTTCACAGAAATCTGCTGAATTTTCTGTAATTGAAATCAGTTCCATATTGGAGCAAATCTCAGCTGGGAGGTGACTGTCGTATGGCGCAGTGAGGAGGATCCTCTCCCAGTCTGTCACAATTCTTTGAATGTAATCCAGTCTATTTTCAGTGGTAATCTGTTGTTTTTTAAGGATGGGGGGTATGGCACTACACAGCAGAAGCCGCATATTAATGCCAAATACATTTCCCGGCTACACTCATTAAACAGCATTCTTTTCTCTGGAGAAGTAATTATCATTGTCACCTTCCAGCACAGGACTGCAGGATGTATTTTTGAGAGGTATCGTTGAGCATTTATACACAGAGTGCATTGTGCATCTAAAGAACCCCTCATATTGCCCATGGAGAACCAGATTAATCCTCCCAGAGATTAAATGCTGCACACAGATGGTGGGCATGTTGCATCCACATCAGCTGACCTGCTGCCATTGCTCTGTGATTATCAGCAGTGCACCAAACAGATCTGCACAGATTACTTAAAAGGAAAATATGAAATTCAGGGAATAATATATTCTGCACATGAACATGCCAGTGTTTGCAGTGGTGGGCTGAAAAAAAAGCATTAACCTTCTAAAGTCAGTAACAACATGGACAAATAAAGATAAAACTAAACTAAACACAGATGGGTTTACAGCCATGCTAGTGCCTCTATACTCAGGACAATATTGCTTTAAGCTAAATGGCACAATGCTAATATCCTCAGAATGACAAAGCTGATTTGCTGATGTTTATTAAGGAAGTTTACAATGTTCACCATTTTCATTGAGTGTGTTTTGCATGATGATGATAAACGACATTTGTGAAATAGCACAAAACATATAATATAGCCGAGGCTGATGGGAATATTACTTTTGTAGGTATTTGGTCATTAAAAAATGGAAACATTTAACTTTCGTCCTGATAGTGGAGTTAGAGAAAAAGGTTTTAAAAAGTTTTATTAAAGTTTAATTTTAATTTATTGTGAGACATTACACTCAAAACCTTCCATATGAACCTGCTGGGTAGTCAGAGGACACGTTGTTGTGTCCTTGCAAAATTACACACGTGGACAAAATTGTTGGTACCCCTCCTGTTAAAGAAAGAAAAACTCACCATCATTTTTGTCCTGGCCAGTTTGTTTTTTAAAATGATTTTGTTAAACCACAATTCAAAAGCAATGTCTGATTTTCATTAGTTAATTTTCAGTAAATTTTTATTTATTATTACTTTTGTCATCAGTGTCAAGTTATTTCAGTGACCTTTGTGGGTTTTTCTTTCTTTAACAGAAGGGTACAGACAATTTTGTCCATGTGTGTGTGTGAAAACCCTTTCAGAGGAGGTGTAACGAGTAAAATGATGGAAATGTGAGGGGATCACCAAAGAAGTTAGGATTCATTCTTCTTGGACAATGAATGTCTGTGCCCAATTTCTATCCTGATATTCCAGTTTGGACCAAAGTGGTGGGCCGACAGCCATACTGTAAATAAGAAAGAAACAAATCGTTTGAAAATTTGACTCTCTTTTTGCTGTCTGGTCAACATTTTGTAAAGGGTGCTGGATGGTAAGGGGACTTGAAATCGTATCATATGTTTGCTGTTCAAAAAAACTGTGTAGTGTTGATGCGAATATAGCACACCGATGTTGAGCCAGTAAATGGCTGCTTGCGAGTTTAAAAGCGTAAACAACACGGAGCTGAGCAGATGCTGTTTCTTTGGGAGCAGTGAAAGTGTTAAGACCCCTGCTCTCTCATTAATCTCTATTGGCCTGTGTCACCGCTCAGAAAGAGAGGCGAGATTACTCCCATCCCCGGCTTCAGACTCTCATTTAGCCACATACTTCAGGCCATTATTCAGCCATCATAGGAAAGCCACAAAACAAATGGTATTTACCTCAAAGGCCATATAACCTCGGGGGAAGGGATGTGAAGCTGGAAAGCCAAGAGACGGGAAAAGGAAGTCGGGGTATAAACAAGAGTTTGAAACTCATCATGGAGCTGCAGTACATTCACTTCCTCTGCAAGTGTCAGGCTGTCATCTGTCATCTAAGAACATGACAAATGGCTGAAATGAGCTGGAGAGGGATTTGACACAGATGTCTGACATCACCATCTAATCCTTCACTACACTCTGGAAACGCCACGATGGGACAAACTTGATTGCCATGGCAACAAACTTGAAAAGTAATCCTGCAGACCCTGAAAGCCTGGGTGATTGGGTTTGATTTTGATTATGGTGTTAAATCACAGCCTGAATCACAGTGAAGAATGAATGATTTTCCAAATTAGGACACTGTTAATTAGTCACCCTCGTGAAGACGGCCCACAGTCTATCACAGTCCACAATCAGAGAGCTTACACGTGTGGTTTTAACCTACAAGCTTCTTATGCAGCTGAACCAAAGCTTAGCCTCAGAAGTAACACTGATTAAATCTACACTACAGCTTTGTCTATTGCCTGTTTTAATGCCTCAAGATAGCCACATCTGGACTTTTAAGTCACAAGGGGTTGGACACAAGTAAGAGAAGTCAAGGTGAAAGAGAAGGAAACCCAAGTGCATAGAGGGCGGGGTGCAGGCGGCGGGTGATACTGAGCTGCCCTGCGAGTGCAAGTGTGTATGTGTGTGTGTGATAAATCCACAGTTTGGGTGCCAGCCATGAGTCAGGGACAGGTCTGTGTGATTAACTTTAGATAAAGGAGACTAGAAACCTGGCCAAGCAGGATGCGAGCTCCTCAAGGAAATGGAGACGAGACTTACATACAGGATGAAGAACAGCTCACTCTCCCCAGGATGGTACTCTGTTATTCTTTAGGAAAATTACACACATGCAGCTTTTAGAAACCATGTTTCAGTCTTACATTTTTTTTTTCTGAAACACAGTAAGAAAACACTCAGTCCATGACAGAAAGTGAGTATGACAAAACTGCATTCAGTTACTGCTCCTGTGTGAGTGTGTGCGTGAGAGAGCCTTGAGCAAATGCTTAAACCCCTCCGAGGGACTGGTGACATTTCTCGGTTTTGTGTGCCGTACAGATTATATCCACGGTTTAACAGGAGCCGTGATCTGGCCTCTAGACGGCATTCAGTGTCACCTTAATCACTTCTGACACACTTTTCATCACTGCCATGACCACATCCCCCACTTATCGAAGAATGTCACAGAAAGATGAAGCTTGACTGACAGAGGGGCTTTACCAATATTTTCATATTTTAGAGGTTTTTAACATTTGTATATATTCGTCTTTTCTTCATCCTTCATTTTCCCAATCATCCGTTGCAGGTTGGCCCAACAGGTAATTTCCTGGGCAGTGACTTAATTGGAGCGCTGTATCACAGATGTGTTTTTGTAATGGATGTGCATGAATAACGATGAGGCAGGGAGAGAAAGGGAGAGGTTGCATAACCTATTTTGAATGCTCCGAGTCTTTCTCCAAAATTGATACCGAGCAAACAGTGTGACACATGTATCTGCCTACTGAATGGGAATTAGACACACACAAAAGCACATCAAAGGCCGTGATTGAGGGGGTTTGTTCCACAGGAGATGAGTGAATGAAACTCAGCCAGTCATTTCAGTTGTGAATTACTTTCATCATCCGCGCACATGCGGCAGGCCATAATAATCATGTTACCACGTTTACTCTGTGAAAGAGAATTTTCCTGTTCACGGAGTCTTAGGGGACGACAAATAGAGGCCACTTCTTTTCTTATTCATAGGCCATGCAGCATACATGCATACAGGCCTGCTTGTCCTTCATGGAAAAGAGCCAAATCTCTGTCCTTTCTCCACCTTTGAATTGATGCTTTGCAGAACTACAAGTACAAAAGCTTTTTGGTGTGTTGCCCTGCTTAAAAGATAAGGCAGGGGTTTTTCTGTATTTGTCTGATTGTCATTACCATTACCAACAATACTTTAGTTCATCTCTCTTTTACCTCCCTCCTCCTCTCCATTCCAAACCTATTTGTTCCTCCCGACACAAATCTTTAAAAATGACTCATAAAGATTCACTTTTTAAAAGAGCAGCTTCCTCAAATAGCTGCATGTAGTTTTTAGCAAATGTTACTCAAACAGAGTAACATAGTGATAGTTTATTTGCTGGGGACTATTTTCAGCTGTGGATTAATACACATTAGTGCCAGAATGATCCCTGAGGAACTGACTAAAATAAAATACAGTTCTCATAGTTTTCATATGGGAATCGCTATATCGCTTCAAATTACATGTGCACTGACCGGTTCTGCTCCTCACAGTTTACATCCAGTGCCAACATTTAGTGGCAGTGCAGGAAGTAGGTGTGTCCTTTATTTAGCGAGGTGAGGAAGGGTGTGGAAGTCTGGCTAGTGGGTGTATAGCAAATTCTGATTTTCATGAAGAGACTGGAGTTGCAGACCTGCAATAAACATTAATAACAATCTGTCCTGGTGGATCTAAATTTAATACCAATGCCTCGATATAAACGTAATCAAAAAATGAAACAGCGGGACGGTTGGCTTATTCTCTCAGTTTTAATAGTTATTCTCAAAGCCTGCCACCAGGTCAGATTTTTCCATAACACCAGACTAAACAGTCCTGGGGTTTGCTCTGAATTCAAGTTGCTTTAGCCGCTAACTGAATGTTCATCTCCAGTGCTGTCATCCGCTCTGTTTGCTCTCTGCTTGCAGTGGAAAGTGAAGCAAAGGGAACTTGCAACCTAATATTTGGTGAAACACTACTGTCTTTGTCCACAGGGATCACGAAAATCAATACAAATGAGAAGTTCCATTAAGATGCTTAAAACAAGTGTTATAGTTGCTAACCCCAACCAAACCATGGTCATATTTTTCCTAATATTAACTATACTTTATTTGCAATGCACAGATATTGCAAAAGAAAACATTTTAAAAAGGTTGGAGTTGAATATAATCTGGGGGTTTTCAGAGCTGTCCATGATTGATGTTCTTGTTTCGATATGTCACCAGTTTAGTGGTATTTGGACAAAAGAGAAAAAAGTTTAGCTTCACAGGCAAAACTAGTTGGATTCATTAATGGTTGGTTTGGAGTAATTCCACATTTTTTCTTTTACACTGTTGTGCAAAATCTTTATATATGGAAAATGCCAAAATGATCATTGTCAGATGTCAGATGAGAAGTTTGTCTGTTGAGAGTGAAAGAAGCTTTTTTTATAATTAAGCAGGAGGAGAGTACAGAGATACAGCTCCAACTGCACCGAGGCATGCTTGATGTCCCGCCAACCTTGGAAAACGAAAATGTTTGGCATTTTTCTAGGATCATTTTCAAACACGCATTTTCTGATATTAATATCCCCCCATTTTTTTTAAATCACCAGATCGTCTTTATTTGGGATAAAGATAAACTTCTGTGTGCTTCTCAAATAATTGGATCCCAGACTCATGGGACAGAGACTTCACATTTTCAGCACTGTGCCACACTGTTCCAGTTTCCCATCAACTTGGATAATAGACCATAGTGAGGGGAAGCGGTGTCCCGTTGCAGGTCTTTCATGCCAGCACAGGACTGGCTTAGACAACCAAGGCCTGAATCGGGGACTAACAAAAATAGGAAAACAGAGAGGGACACTCTGTGAGGGGCAGAAGACCAAGAGGACTGAAAGGAGGAGAGAGGGGAGACGCAAAGGCAGTCCCACAGGCAGTGAAGAGGCAGCTGGCTCAGAGGTGTGCGCGGCCTATTTTTAGTTTCCCTCATGCGCATCTCCAACTCAAACAGCTGCTGGAGCATTTGCACACCAAAAGACTTCAGCATCACCTTTCCTGCAGATGGAAAAAAACCCACGCAACAGGAAAGCTTAAAACTTTGCTGTGGCTCAGGTGTTTCAGCTGCGAATGTCTTGATGCTTCCCATGTCCCGCCCCTCGGCCCAGCTTCCCTCAGGTTGTGTTTTTACTTAGGTTGAATTACTTCAACGTAGGAACACAAAGGTGAGGTGTAGTGTAAAAGTCACATGACCAAGAGTGCCGCTGATGCACACCGCCCGCAGTCTGATGGGTAAGGCAGCTGAAAATAGCATACGTCCCATGTGACTAATGTATGGAGGGACCCAACAGGCCGAGAGAGCAGTCAAAGGAGGTCATCAGTGGCATGATGAGCTAAAGATGTCACTGGTATCTTCTGGAGAGGCAGAAAGTGCCTTTAGCTTCTTTTGTTGGCTGCTGGGAAAAGAGGAAACAGTTATTTATTCTTATCCTAAAGAAACACTGAGACACTTGAACACTGTTATGGTTACAAAATATTTAATTCATGAAATGCTTTGGGAAATCTTAACATCTACCTCAATGGCCCCAGACTGAACAGGAGCACCTACACTTAAAAAGATCAGTTGTTGCCAGCAGAATGGAGGCATCTGACGCACATTTGAAAAATAAATGAAAATGTCCCAGAGCCAAACCTCATTTAGGCAATGACGGAAACAATGTCAGAGCTGCAATAATAAGCCCCTGCATACGTAGGTAGGGGAGCAACTTAGTGCGCTACCCAGAAGTAAGAAAAGAGGTTGTTTCATTTATTTATCAAATATGAAATATTTATAGGATTCAATCTGTTGGCAGATGAGGACCAGGCAGAAAAAACTGTGGGTGGAAGAGCTGCAAAGTTGCTTTATGGATGGTTGCTAAAGAAAGCATCTGGTGGAGGGCTGCCTGCTGCTCTGCATACATTTTTGTGCTAAATTACATTCCCAGACACTTGGACAGTTGACCTGGAGTGACAGCACACTGCGGGCCCATTGACATGCCACTCTGTTGTCAGCTGGACTTTGTCTGTCAGACAATGGGAGTGGACACCTGCATGAAAGGTGAGGTGTATGCGCACACACGCACAAGCACGTATGGTTATCCAGAAAACTGCGGGCGATCCAGCTGAACCAGTTTGACAGGTGCAGTGTGTTTTTGCTCCAAACACCAGACTGCAGCCTCACCGCCCATGTTTGCTTTGTGAGGGTAAGCTTCAGCTTTACTGAAGACAGTCAACACATCTCTCAGAATAGAGAGGGAAACAACAAAAGTGAGTCACCTAATCAGCACCTGGGAACTGCTGCAGCTACGACAGCCACCAAGTTTTTGGGCGGAGGATTAGTTCCCCCTGAAAGGGAGAAGTTAATTAAGTGGCTTTGATGCACCTAAAGTGCTGTTCGATTTGTGGTTAATCCTCATCAAACTGCTGCGCAAGGATTACGCGTTTTTTGACTGACACCTTGTTCAAATGAAAGTGCTGAAACACATCCTAATACACTGTGAGGCACATCTGCACACGCGCCACAGTCAAATGATCAAACACAGCAGCAGACAGAGGGGGAGAAAGAGACCCGGAAAAAAAGAAAAAGAAAAAGTAGAGGGAATGCTGAGACAGATCACATTCAATGAGTTAGCAGCACTCTCCAAGTAAGACAGCATTTTAAATAAAACATGCAAGCTGGAGAAGAAGGCACTCCTCCTTATACAGCAACTTGTGACAAGCCGTGATATTCTGAGAGACAGCACATCAAGCTCAGAGCTATCCCTGGGGAGACCCTTCCCTCTCCATCAGATAGACTATATATCAGAACCATCAAACATGGTCCCTCTTACACACAACATCAGTGGAGGCCAGACTGACCGTCGGGCTGTGAACAGCTGATAATGCACTGAATTCCTCTGAGCAGCAAAACAACCGGACTCCCTCCCTCTGTATCTGCGATGGGATGACAGAAGATCCATCACTCACAGATGCTGAGCACTACAGTCATCAAGGAGTCTTAATCCAGTAAAAAGGGAAAAAAAATTATCCAGACATGAGCTAAAATCAAATCCTGTCTAGGCCCCCCCCTTTACTCTGCCAGAGCCATTAAACTGTGAGTGGCTGGAGAGGAAGGGCCTGTATCAACTTTGATATGAACACGTAAATAAGTCATGGCTAATCTCTCTCTCTCTGTAAAAGCCATATGCACATTTTTAGAATTCCCCGAGTTCTGCTGACGTGAAGAAAGAGATGAAAGATTCATGCTCGTTTAAAAAATTCAAACAGATGTCCTGAACTTTCGCTACATAGCCAACGTGGATGAATTATTCAGTCTCGGGATGCAAGAAAGGGAATTTGGGAGTTTGTACAGTGCCAATGAGGTCCAAACAATAATAAAGCTCATGGATGAAACTGGTGGCTTGTGCAGCGTCACTATTACCCCCAACACATATCCCCAAAAGTAGAGGATGACAGGTGTCCAGTGGAGATCAGGTTCATTTTTTCCACCTCCTGCTGTTGTTTCCAATAGGACTGAGGTGAAGCTGCAGAGTCGGTCAGTGAATGCACCAGCAGAGGGAGACCATGTCACATGACTGTGCTGTAAACAGTGCTCTGCTTTTTTCTGCCTTTTCCTTTTTTGACCCCCGGAACATTTTAATCAGTGATAGAAATAAAGAGATAAATATCCCCAAACTGTTATCAGACTGAATAAGGGAGCTGAACTGAACTATTTAAGTGCTGAATTAAGGAAAACAGCCCTTCACACTAAATTAATCTTTATTTAAGAACTAGTTTAGAAATTCCTAAACTTGTCTTGTAATGTGTAACATTTTAAAGTTTTAACCTGTGTGTATTATTATTATTATTGTTATGATCACGTTGCCAATCAGAAGTAATGCTGTTGTACATTAAGAGCTGCTGTTAAGGGTTAAACTCAAGAAACTGAAATCCGACCCGCTTCCCGGTGACCTGGCCCACCGCTGGTCGACACCTCGTTGCCGGCTTGTTTTTTAATCCTCGTGCCCACAGGTGTGTCTCATGTCGTCACTTATTTTGGCACGAGCTGGCCGGTGACGCTCCCCGCGGAGCTCTCGCGCCGTGCTGTCCCGCTCTGCCCCGTGCTCAGCGCGCTGCGTCATGGCGGCGGCGAAGTTACGCGTTTCCTGAGCGGAGTTTATGGACTTTGTCGGCGCGGCGGTCAGCACACGGACACGCGGAAACACGTGTAAGTAGTTCACGTTTCTGTACTCTGTGCCACTCAGACGAACGTGGCAACATTTAGCCTGCTGCGGGTGTTTCCTGTTGCTGTCTCACCTGAGCAGGTGAGCTGACGCGATACCTGTAAGCAAGCAGCGTGTTGTGTTTACTACAGCGTCCTGTCTGAGTTATTCCACCTTGTCAAAGTGTTATGGGGATATCTGCGAGTCTTATTTGTTAGGATTGTTGGTGGGGTTTCTAACTTGTGTCACTGAATGAGCTTTCCATTGTTTTCTCTCCCAGTATGGTGGATTACAGAGTTTCAGATGGCCCAGAAGCCCTGCTCCCAGAGAGAGGTGGCCCTTTTAAAATGGAGGAGCTGGCTCTGATGGCCTTGCTGAAGTGTCCTCTGTGTTTTGAGCAGCTGGATGTGTCAGCTAAGGTCCTGCCCTGCCAGCACACTTTCTGTGTGTCGTGCCTGCAGAGGCAGGAGGCAGCCCACTCCCAGCTGCTCTGCCCAGAGTGTCGCGCCCCCGTCCCGGTCAGGTCGGTGCAGGAGCTTCCTGTGAACGTCCTGCTTGTGAGGCTCCTGGAGGGGCTCCAGGGCTCGGTGGGGCCCGGCAAGGACAGACAGGCGGCGGCCCGCTACGCAACACCCTTCGCCAGGGACCTTGGCTTGACAGTCAGGGAGGGTCAGCAGCAGCAGGAGACTCAACACAGAGAGAAGCAAGGGCACAGTGAGGTCAGTGCACGACCCCGACCTTATACTCTGCATATCTGTAACATGCAGTGTAACCTAGAGCAGCCTCCGCCACTTTGAGCGACAGTTTTACAGTCATTTAGAGACTTTTATAGACAATCGTGTGATCAGTTTTTGATTCTGTTTCAATAAACTGACAATCTTTTGATGTGATGGCCATAACTTACTAAAGGGTTTTCTCTCCTGCAATGAAGCAAATAACAAAGTTTGCTGCTTTACATGAAGTCTGACTGTTTTTTTTGGGGTTTTGTATACATTTGTTTCTCCCTCCAGGCAGCCATTGATTATCATTTTTCTCAGCACATTTTTTTACACCTCCTAGCGGCGTGCTAGATTGATAATAAACTCCACCACTGTGTATGCGCAGCACTGTTACATTGCAATATTGATATATATATTGTTATATTGGATATTATTCTCGAAAAATCATTTGTGAAACTTTTAATTGATAATATTAATGTCTGCTTTTGGCTAATCCAGCAAATGAAATGCCTGGCAAATCAAAGTACTTTATCACATCGTTGCAAATGTAATATTTCCTTAAAGCAGTCCTCCTCATTGATTTCCCACATTGTCTTACTACACCCACACATGGTAAAGGGCATAAACAGTACAACATCTGACAAACTTATATTGCGTCATGGTATGTATTGTCATGTAGCCTAAGATGTCTCATCAGTTTATTCCTTCGCACTTTGTTGAAGGGGGATGTGTGTCTCATTGCTGAACTACTTACTCATCACAGTTTGTTCACTACACATTAGAGCAACTTCTCACATAATAAGAATCAAAAACAGATTTTGTGGCACGTAAGAGCTGGAGTGTGATCGGGCCTCAGTGATGAGATCCCCTCAAACTATTAATGAGCACACAGTAGGAGTGGGTCAGATTGGTTGACTTCTGGTGGTCATTTTACAAATACAACAGATGAAGTGGAAGAAATGAGTGTGTTAAAGTTTCAAATATTCAAGTTCAAACTGTAACTAATGAGGGTAAGATCAAAGAAATGACCAAGACAAATGAAATGTTTACATCTACAGCATACAGTAAGGATTTTAACTAATATGTCATTGGAGTAATCAAGTCTATTTGATACTTAAACTGAATCTTACCGTGTCTGGCACTTATTATTGTTCAGTAATACTGAAAAAAGTCTGCATGGATACGGATAAAATTAGACTTGAAAACTCTTACAGTGATTCAAAGTCTTTAATGTCATGTCACAGCAGTTACAAAGAAGCAGTCGCAGGCAGTGAAATTCTTAAATCTCAGGCTATCCTCAGTGATGCTCAAAATTATGTATTAGGAAAACCACATAAGTAAAAGGAGAACCTGAGACTTAAGATATAATATAGTGTAAAAGTTCAGAAGAAGAATAGAGAAGAAAAGAATACGAAGTAAAATATAAGACAGTAAAGTAAAATATGATCTAGAATAGAAATACAGATATATAATACTGTGGAAGGCAGGTGTGCAAAAGGGATACAATGAATAAACTATAATGTAGACAAATGGTAATAATAATTATGTATAAATATACAAACAGATATGTAAGTAAAATTTAAATGCAACTGTAAACAGTCAGTGGGGTTGTTGGGTTGTGTAGTAGCCATTATGTCGTAAAGAGCAGTGTGGGGTAAAGTGACAACAATAATGCGGTTGTGAGCTCAGGAGTTCAGCCGTCTCATGGCCTGTGAGATGAAGCTGTCCCTGAGCCTGGTGGTGCGGGACCAAATGCTGTAGAGCAGTCTGTCGGACGGCAGCAGGCGGACCGTTTGTGATTGGTGTGGTTGAGGTCTTTGATGATGCAGCCAGTCAGGTTTCTCTCTATGATGCACATGGAGAAATTGCAGAGTATCCCAGAGTCCGTGTTGACCTTTTGCAGCCTGCAGTGGAAGACGAGCTGTTGTCTGGCTGTCTAGGTGTTGCTGTTGTGCCGTGGTGATATGCTGATGTCCCATGGGTGGAGAGGAGGGCGTGTCGCTTCCTGTAGTCCTCAATCAGCCCCTTTGTTTTGCTGACGTTAAAATGGAGGTTGTTGTCTCGTCACCAAGATGTCAGGGCTCTGAGCTCTTGTTAGCCGTGTCATTGTCCATGATATCAGCAAATTTGATGATGGTGTTCGAACTGTGGCATCGCAGTGCTGCGTGAAGTTCAGGCTCTCACAGAGGGCGGTGCTGAACCCAGGTTGTCTGAGCTTGGTGACGAGCTTGTTGAACCTGAGGGACACACATGTAAGAATACCATTCGTCCTCACGTGTCCCTCTGGTCCAGTGAAATCTATGTTATGTATGTCAGTCGTCAGTCTCATTTTATTTTCAGGTTGTTGGGAAGTTATATAAAGCTGAATAGAAAAAGAAAAGCAGGTCTGTGATGCTGATGTTTTATTCTCTGAGGCAATGAGAAACCGAGATCTGCCTTCTCAACAGACATCTGTTATAAATGGCTCTGAGTTCACTTGTAATCTGTAGCTTGAGTTCAGCCAGAGTTCAAACAGCCCGTCTAAATTCATTCTGCAGTTTAAAAACATAGTCGAGAAACATTTGGTGCACAATTAGGTCACACACTGTAATTTCTTCCACCTTCATCTTCTCACTAATGCTATGTATCGCAACAGTTAATTCCAGTGTGTTTTTCTGAAAAGAAACAACCTCATGGTGGTGACCTGTAGTACTTTTATGACATAAAATGTAAATTTAAGTGAGGCCTGATAGGGAGAATTTACTATATTATTGTTTGCAGATTGGTTTCTATTCTTGAAAATCTCTGATATGATTCATTATATAACACAACTTCTTACAACTTTCTTACTTTTAAAGTGATTTTTCCATTGCTCAGAGACATTTTGATTGTACTGTAACATAAATCACTGTTCTCAGCTTAAATAAACAGCACAAAACCTGCGTGACCTACAACAATGAAGTAATACTTATTTAGAAAAGAAAAGACAGTTCACTGTGAAATCGTTGCTATCCTGTAAGTGTGAGATGGAGAACATATTGATTATTTTTTATTTTTTTTTACTTCTAATTTTCCCAATCTTGAATGACAGCGAGCACATTTGTGGGTTGTATCATATTTTAAAAGGTTTGATTAACACTTAATTTATCTGTATTTTTAGTGAACATGTAAGAGTGTACGTAAGAAATCTAAGAGACATTTTGCGAGAAGTCATACAAGTTATAAAATACTTTCTTACTTTTGCAGACCTAGATTTACTATCTCTGCATGTTTATGCATGTTTATGCCGTTTTCCTTCTGCATTACTAAATAAGGGTAAGAGATTAAAAGTAAAGCCTAAGTCAGTACTTGATATTATCTTTAAGAGGGGAAAAAGGATGCATCATATTTTAACACTTCTGCATATGGTGATAAGAACATCACACTTCTGTCTGTTCAGCATAAAATTTGTTTAGAACATGCAGATATTTGTCACTTGTGCCTTTTAACATGTGTTTGGACGAAAGCAGTTGTTACGATTAAAGACGAAATGAACAGTGCCGTGTTTGACCTACTGTTAATGCGGCACTTTGCACTCCAAAAGCTTTAAAGATTTTAATCTCAATCAAAAAATCTCACAAACATGTACATCATTCACCACTTCATTTGAACATGCTGAAACTCATTTGTCTTTCTTCTTCAGCTTGCTCCCAGAGCTTCGATGCGTAACCGACGAGGCAATTCGTCAGGAGAGCTGGTGCCCGCGCCCGGTAACGGTATCACCTCGAAACACAAAGTGGACGAGAGCTGGCACCGCGGGGACGGCGGTGACAGTAGCGGCGCGTCTGTCCCTGCCAGCGCGATGCAGGCCGCCAGCCAGATGCCTCAGCTGCAGCCTCTCCAGCAGTCCCAACCTCCGGCTCTCTGCAGGGCGCTGTACGACTTTAACCCCGAAGAGATGAATCTGGAAGACAGTAAATATTGTCTCAGCTTCCTCAAGGTCTGACTCCTAAACTACTGACTTACTGAACACAGCAGGAGAAGCCTGTTTTCATTGGGCTCAGTATTCTTACGTATACCTTAGCTTTTAAAATCCTTTCAGGGTTTGCCCATCTTTAAATAGTGCACAAAGAACATTATTAAATTTAACAGTAATCTTAAGGCAATATTAAAACATGAATCTCCAGGAGGTAAGAGCAAAGTTTTGCCTTTAAACAGTGTTGAGAGATCAATGTTGCTGTTGTTAAGGCCATCATCTAATAGATTCATAGATTAATCTTAAAGGACCTTATGGGGACAGTTAAGGATGCTGCTAGTGCAAGATATTGTGTGATACCAAATATTTTGGCAGAAAACTATTACTTTAATTACTGACTGTTCTACTGATGATTTTCTCAATTCATCATTTGGTATATAAGTTATGTAAATTGTGAAAAATGTGCTGATCACAACAGTCAAACACTCCAAACACTCCAAAACACCAAAGATGTTCAATTTATTATCATGAAAGAGTTGAAAAAATCAGAAAGTACTCCTGTGTACAAAACTATAAAAAGTAAAGTTTGCTTAAGAAATTACTTTTGCATTATTTGATTAACAGAATTGTTGCAGAATAATTTCCTGTCGATCGACTGGTCATTGCAGCTCTAAAATATTTACTTGTTGCGCTTTCATGAATTCTAAAATTGACCTGATTTCTGTGGTTAATGTAATAAATTATTGCTTTCTGCTGGTTGGACCAGTTTCTGAATGTAAAGACATCACTTTGGCCTGTGGTAGTTTCTTTTATGGACTAAATAATGCATCATTTCATCAGAAACATGGCAGATAGATCCCTCCGTTCCAAAAAGATTAAAACTATCTTTTATGACATTTCTAACATCCAGTGTCCTCACCAGATTAGCATATATCCCAGCTCCCATTTTAGAATAATGGCAATTTAACCCATTTCACATCTCTGGTGTGGCATTTTTAGACATAAACTTGCAGTAGTACTGTATGATTACATAGCAGAGGAAGTTTCCAATACTGTTAATACATAAGAGTCATTGCTTTTTGTTCTTTTTACCGCTTTGAGAGACTTGTGGCGCTGGAGGCTCAGACCTCTGCTGCAGTTACCAACCCTGAAGGCTTCCTGAGGCAGTTATATAAGGGCCTCAGTACTTGTGTGCTCTCCATTAAAGCCACACACTAGCGCCAGGCTCTTTTTTTTTTTCTTTTTTTTTTTTTTTTTCATTAATGCAGATGGTCAAATGGTTTTTTAGAACGAGGCCGGGGCTGCAGAAAGGACCGGGCCTGCAGACACACAAAAGGAGTTGATGTCACATGCTGCAGGAGGAACGCAGAGCTCGGAGAGTTTCTGCACTGAGTGCTCAGTCTCCAGGGCGACCACACTCTGTTATAAGCGCCTGGCATCCTGTGTTTTTTTTTTTTTTTCTTATTCCAGCGGTTTTCTCTGCTTCTCACCATATTTTTGTGCACTTTGTTCAGTTCTCTCTTTGTGTCACTTATTTCTGGTTCACAGGGAGATATCCTCACTGTCATCCAGCGGGTGGACGAGCACTGGATTGAAGCCAAGCTCGGGGAGAAAGTTGGCATTTGCCCTCTGCAGTTCGTAGAGGTGAGTTCTTCCTACTTCTGCCTTCCTTTCATTGTTTGAATGTGGGCCGTGGCCTTTTCAGCGTGATCAAGGTTGACACCTGCCGTTTAGCACTTTGGTCTGATGGTATGGCGTTTGTAATGAATTGAAACATAAATGTCGTCGCTGGGTGTCATTAATTCCAGGTCGCTGCCAGGGTGCTACTTTGATTTTCATTCAAATCTTTGATTCATCCGTAAATGTCACTCCTGCGCTGCAAAGTGCTGAGGCAGAGAGCTAATCTGTGAAGCCCTGCTGTGTCTGCAGCTGCTCATTAGTGTGTGACTATGTGGCTTACTCAGGTTCGCAGGGCTTGCTCAGCTAGCTGACTGTCATTTGTTTTCCTCTGTATTTTCTGCCTCAGAGAATTAACTTCATCCATGCCGGGGAGATTTGTATTTGTCCCTGCAGTTGGGTTACTGTTGTTCCTCATTCAGTTTTTGTTTACCTCCCTCACTTGTCATCTGCCTCGCTGTAGTTTTTCCCTAATATTTTTTTTTTCTTTCCCCCTCCTCTTACGCCTCCTTTTGTCTCCTGTTCACCTGTGTCTTCTCCAGAAGCCCCGCCTCAGTGGTGATCTTCATGTTTTCCTACCTATTCTTTCATCCTCCTCTTCCCTCCTCTCCCCTCTCCTTTCTGAGCCTGCCTCTCCTCGTGTCGTGCAGCCAAGCGTGAAGACACAGTAATGCTTTCTCTGCTTGGGTGGCATAACAGCACATCACTGTGGGGAGTGAAAGCATTAACCCTGCCATGTCTGTCTGTCTGCCTGCCTGTCTGTGCAGCTCCTCTCTCAGCACCAGTCAACCCGTCCTGGCTTATTGGCTGGTACTTATGCTCCTGTCTGCCTGCCTCCCTGCCCGCCTGTCCAACAAGTTGTAGGGGTGAGTGGAGTAGTGATAAGTGGGTGTATTTAGACAGCCGTTTTGCTGATCAGCAGGAGCAGAGGTTGACAGGAGCTGGGAGCAGGTAGGAGCGGGTTTGGAGAGGATTTTCTTGACTGAGGATTGACTGTTCTCTCTCTCTCTTAGGGATTTATCCTGATTTTCACTGTGCTTTCTCCTTTTATGTTTTCATCTCTTTCAGCCAAACTCTGTAGCTGCCAAACTGCCTGAGGGAAAAAGTCGGAGGGGGAGTGACTCAGCAGAATTTCACTATCGGACTGGGAGTGGGGGCAAAGACAAGGCCACTGACGCATCCAATAGGACCACCCATTACGGAGCCCCTCAAGTCCCAGCAAAGACACCCATCATCAATGCTTTGCCCGTCTCCAGCCAGCGGAAACAGACCGCAGCCAGCAGCGTCAACTTTTATCCGGCCGCTAAAGGAGAGATCAGCATCAGCAGCTTCAACCGTCAGGGTCAGTCCCGCCGCCTCTCTGTGCCTCTTGCTGCCCGGGGCCACTCTCACCCTTCCAGAGTGAACTCTCAGCGAATTAGACGCCACTCTGACTCTACACACCGACACCTGTTACAGGTGAGTCATGTCTGCCTTTTATGCACACCACACCGATGTGATGGAAGTGATCAGCTTCCTCTTTCTAACATATTTTGAGCTGTACTGGCTCTGCTTTGTTTGCAGCGATTTGTTCTCACAGAAATCATGTACTTAGCAGAAAAGGCAGGACGGTTTTCTGCAAGATAATTGATGTTTTCTTTTGAGTCACTCTGGGATCAAGTTGTCCTCAGGGGTGCAGGGAGGGGAACCATGACACTAAGCTTGAGGAATGAATGAGAGAGAGAGAGAGAGAGGCATCGCCCTTATGTTGGCCGCTACATGATTAAGTGGCTCTCATTAAGCCAACACAGATGTGGAAAAGGGCTAGATGTGAAAGGCGTGAGTACTGGAGGTGAGTGGACCGAAACTGAAAGCCCTTTAATCAAGAGTCCTGGGACAGAAGCCAGGGTTTCCCCTCAGAGGTAAACAGCAGTCTAACAGGGTGTGTGTGCCTTTTTCTTTTCTCAGTTCAGCAAGATATTGAGAGAAGGGTTCTCGAGAGGCAAAACAGCCTAACAGGACAGAAAAGAGGAAAGCTGATTCAAACAAACATTTCATGGAAGTGTTTAAGACTCAGAGGCCAACTTTAAGTATAGTGCCATCTTTATTGCTAATGTGCCATCTAAGTCACTCACAGGAAGAGTGTGGGACAATGTTCCTAACACTTTTGCAAGAGACTCTTCAGGGCTGCAGCTTTTGGCATCTGAGTCTCAAGCTATCAGGATGAATTGCTTATCCACTCTTTTCCTGTGACCAACATGATACCTGCTGCATATTTTATACAGCCTGCATCGCTTGGATGGATGCTGGAACATTTCTGTGAGACATTTTTAGATTCTTTTTTCATGCATTTCCTTTTCTTTTGCATGTGTTTAACAGCTATAAGGATATAAACTTATTTAGGTCTGATCATAATAGCTTAAATGTTTTGACAGATTCATTTCATATCAACAGTTTTATGTGTACATGTGAACAAGTTGCCATTCATTTGCATTAGAGACAATGTAATAGAATACCCTCCCTGTATGCAGCATTGAGTCTTAGCCAGCCAGTGCCCGAGTGCAGTGCCAACATAAAAGCCTCTGCAAGGTTTAATAATATAACCTGCTGCCAAGTGCCCTGCCCCCTGAGATAATGATTTCCTTTGATTCAGTTCAGATTTCACAGCTCTGCCCTGCAATTATACATGTCACAGCATAAAAAATGCTAAACCTCATGCAGGCCGGGCAAAAAGCCCATGACAGGGAGGCAGGTGGAGGAGACTTATGAACAAGTTGAAGAAAGTGGGAAACGGGAGAAATAAGACAGGAGGAGCAAAAGGTGAGAGGGGAAAAAGGAAACAAAGATGGCGTCAAAAAAGAGAAACAGAAACGCAAAATGTGTGAGCTGCAAAAAGGCAAAACACAAGACGTAGGAAGAAGAAGGAGGGAGAATAAGAGATAGATGCAGAGAGTGGGAGGCTTGGAGAGTCCCTCTGTGTGTCTGCTTATCTCTCTCATGCTGATGATGATGAGTCACTGGTGAAGTCGGTTACATAAGAGACCCCTCTCTCCCCTGCCGTCAAACTCCTTCCTCTTCAAAAAGCAGGTAACACTCACTTTCACATCGGTGGGCAAGTTATAGCAGACAAGCCACGCACTTCCCTTTTTAAAGGAGCAGAGGGCCCTGTCCCTAAAGCCGAGGCTGGGCTTCCCGCTGACCGAGCCAGCGTGTGTGCTATTCTTGGCGCTGCGTCCCATCAGCTCTCACCTCTGGCTCTGCTGTTTCACAGAGAGATACAGCTTCCCACCAACTGTGGATGAAATAATGCGTATTAGTGTGAATATTGCCATGGTTATGTAAGAGCAACATTTTAGGGTGGAAATGAGCCAAAAGCAAAAACATAAAAAGTTCAATTCTGTATCAGCCGTCACTGATACCACAAAAAGCTTGTTTGTAATTAGTTTCCCTTGAATTGACCAAAACCAAGATCACATGATTAGCTGATTAACTGATTAGTACACCGACAGGAACTTATTCAGAATTTACCATGTATTTGATTAGTAAGTGTTTATTTATAGACTACCTCTGAAGAGCAGAATGTGACAAAGGGCTTCACAATAAAAGTACGACAGCAAACATAAATAGAAATGAATAAAAATGACGCAAATGAATGCCTAAACATAGACCTACTGATGTCAAACAGGAGGGCTGCAGTAGATCTCTAATGACCATGCACAGCTTTAAAAGTCACAAAGATCATAATAATTAAAGTCTGAAAGTCTGAAGTTGTTTGAGGTGAGCTTCACCTTGGCAAGAGAGTTGACAAAAGTTGACTTCTGCAGTCAGTGAAAGTGCAAGAAAGCTGCAGTTCAGTCAGACAGTTTCATTACAGGAAGTCATATGATTTCCTGCCGCATCCTAAATAAAATGTTATTTAATTGTCCGATCTGTCAAGCTCTTGTTCACTCAGCAATCACTGATAGGTGAGTATATGTAAATCTCAGTATATGATAACTGTAACTGTAAAACCTTCATCCACATCATCAATACATTCACAACACAAAATTTTAAAGAACTTCAAAACACCAATTAGTGGTTAAAATATCTTCACAATTACACGTGCACAGGGAGAGCAAAAGGCAGGGATACAAATAGTAAGTTTCCTTCATTGAAATCAATCTGCTCAGATTTTCACTTTTCACTTTTTCACTTTTTTCACTTTTTCAGTTTTGTGTAGTTTTACAGTGATTAGACCATTATGCTTCTTGTATCTTAAATATTTGTGTATTTATTGAGATCTGGGCTGATAGAGGCTGTCGTCAACCACGCATGTATTCTGTTGAAAGAATAGTGTTGAGCTTTCCAAACGTGTCTTTTTAATTTTTTTTAGCATCTGATATTTATTCCTTTTAAGATAAGATGAGTTACAAAAGTGTGGCTATAGATTTTTATTATAGATTTCTATGTTTTGGTTTTGACTGAATATGGCTATGTCGAAAATTTGACCTCGCTGAGTTCTGCATACAGTTTGGTCATTTGTGATGTGTCCATACAGGATGACTTTGGTTCTTAAAATGATAACTAAGGAACCTGGTGGTTGGCCGATACATTGACACAATTCAGTTGGCATGACCATCTAAAATTCAATAAATAAATGAGACTTTAAAAATAAACAAACATGGTAACAAACAAAAACAAAATATAGAACTTAACAGTAATGAGAGGCTTGTAGTTAAGTTATCTCATCCCTCTTCCTTTCACAACAATTTTTTGCAGGAGATTTTTTCACTCATACAGAAGAGGTGGATTATCTGTTTACTCAATCAGAACAAATAACCCATAATATAACTGGTCCTGTTTGTCTTGACTGACGAACAAAGACTGATGTTACGAAATAAAAAACTGATTGTTGTATTAAAAATAATATATAATGTCTCACTTATTTATTTATTTTTACCTATTTGAGCCACCATACAAAACCGTCATACTTGATTTGTGGCTAAACGTTACTGATTGTTATCTTGGATTATTTATGGCAGTACGGTTTACACACAGAACACAGTTCACACTAAATAAGACTTTATTTGCTACATGACCAATAGCAGAACTGCTCCTCCATGTAAATATAGCCACTGCTGGGTCACTGCACCTGGCCATTACGTGACTGCAGTGCAACTGAAACAGGCCCTTTATATCTGATAAAACACAAACTAAGAATAGAAAAAAAGACACAGAGTAATGACAAGAACTAAATAATTTAATCCATGAAAAAAGGCTAGTTGTTGTTTTTTTTTTTTCTTGTTGTATTATAACATTAGTTATTTCGTGGCCATGGCTGCTTTTAGTGTAAATATCATAAAAAGACATATAGACTATAGATGAGAGTGATGTTCCTCCATCCACCCTCCCATATGATGGAAGGCTGTTGCGTGTTCAGGGCATTATATCACAACTTCATCTCGCTTTACTTCTGCCTCACAGCACCGCTTTTGACGTGAGTGAGACCACGCTCGTAGGGATAGCTGCTTCTTAATTATAACTTTTTTTATGCTTCTGTGAGGTACAGTGTAAATGCATTGCAGCTTAATGGTTGGAGAGCTGTAGGATTCAGGCACACACTGTGCATAGAGGAAACCCCAGGCCCACAGGCCAGCTTAAATGCTTCATGCAGTAGTTGAGTGTTTGTGCTGTAAATAGCAGACGGCCTCTGTAGACGTCACCGCGGAGATAAAAGGTGCTGGGAAAGTTACTTCCGCCCCTCTGTAATGATAACAATAAGAAAGCATTCTGTGTGCGGGCTTTGTTTGGTCAGAAGAGAAAATGAAAAGATCTCACTAAAAGGCTGTCTTCACTTTGGTAATTAAGTAATCAGAGAGTAATCATCCTACTGTGTCGTTAACGGCTGTGAGACACACCTCTGTCACTCCCTGCTCATCACTGTCTGTATCGGGCCTGACTCACAGCCTGCTGACTTTAAGCCTGTCAGAGTGTCTCAGCTTTAAAAAGAGCAGCTTGGATCTGTGAAGATAAAATGATAGAAAAAGAGGTCTGCCAGGCCATTATGCTGTATATATTTTTACTGCCACTGCTTAAAATTTATACGTCATCATTTCTGTGTTGGCAAAGTTGGAGCTGAGACTGAGCATTTTAAAGACAAATACAACTTACATACAGACGAGGGACAAGTTCAAAGAAAAACCTAAATAAATGAGCAGAGAAACATAATGATTTTTCCAATGCAGGTTACTGAATAGTTTCATGAGTAAGAAAATGAGTGGCAGTCACCATATCTCGGCGTAGGTTATCTGAAGTTAATGTGAAGCTTCAGCAGTTTGACTTCAGATTAAAATATCTCAACAACATGAAGTTGGATGAAGTTTCTGTACAGGCATTCATGGTGGCCAGAAGATATATTTCTTGACTTTTTGCTGATACCTTAACTTTTCTGTTTCTTAACAATGGACACTGTAATGGATAAATTGTACTAACTTGATTGATTTGGTTTTTCATCTACTGCCATCATTTTGGTTTCTCCAGTAATAGCCTTGGCTGTCCTTTTGTGTTCTGTGCTAATTAACATTAGATGCTGAACATGGTAAACATTATACCTGCTAAAAGCTGGTATATCAGGTGTGCTGATATGTTAGCATTGTCATTGTGAGCCTGTTGGCATGCTGAGAGTGCACCACTGCTGAATCAAATTTTTTTATTGTAAATGCTTTATTTATCCCTGAAAGGGCAATTTGAGCCAAACAACTTTGTAAACAAAAGTACACACAGACAAACGATTATATAAAAATATAAATATCACAGTGTTAGAAAAGGTTGAAATACACAAGGATTAATGGCAGTGGCCAACGGGTTTAACACTGTAAAGGGCCATAATATGTCAAAATAAATGTCAAAAGAGCAAGAGTAATTACCACTGTGTACAAGGAAAACCAACCATTCTTTTACTGTAGCTGCTCTAATAGGGATCTTTGTGTTTTTCCAGTTTAAGATCTGAGGTTGAAAAAATATTTTTAAATGAAAGTGAAATAAAATGCTGACCAGATTCTGAGTTGTTTCAAAGGAGTTTAGTTTACAGTACACAGACTGCTATGACATCTGTGTTTTCACTAAATCTCAATCTGTTTTATGCCGTAGACTCTTGTTTTCATGTTGTGTTATTAAATAATGTGATAATCATTTTTAATCCATCTTTCTTCAGAGCGGGAAGAAGATGAGCAGTGAGACTCCACCTGCCATCTCGATGGCACTGGTGAACCCCCAAATGTCCTCTGCCTCTGCAGACGGCAAAAACTCCTCCACGCAGCAGCTCTCTATCAGCGTGTGAGTCACTGTTTTAGCTATTATATTAATGGTATGATGATGTGGGATCATAGGTGCAAGATATGAATAGAAAAAGAAACAAGAAACTCAAATACCCATAAAAAAGCCGGTCTAATGTATTATAAAAAGTGTGCTCATAACATAAACAAACCCTCTGTATGACTCCTCAGGTGTGCTGTCCTGTACTCCTACAAACCACGGCGGCCAGAGGAGCTAGAGCTGAGGAAAGGAGAGATGGTGGGGGTGTATGGAAAGTTCAAGGAAGGCTGGCTGCGTGGGTTATCGCTCAGAACGGGCAAAGTGGGCATTCTGCCCAGCAACTACATCTCACCGGTGCTCAGGTGAGAGGCTGTGATCCCTGACTGCAGAAAGCTGGAGCTAAAGGACATTTGGATTCAGACTGTAATTCAGTGTGGGCGGGACTGTTATGGTTTGCATGTTGTCTGGTTCTTGTGCCCCTTGTGTTTTCCTGTCTTGTGTTCATTGTCTTCCTTGTGGTTGTCGTGTTCCTGGTGCCCATCGCGTTTCTTGTTTCCTGGTCCTTATATTTTGTTTTCTTGGTTGTCTCCCTTAGTGTGTTTTCTGTTACTTCTACCTGGTTGTGTGCACTTCCTGTTTTATTTTGTATTCTTGCCTCTCTCCTCACTTATTTAGCACTTTACTTCCTGCCCTTTTGTGTTTCCCTTCTTTTTTTGATTGCCTGCTCCGCCCCAATTAGGTTCACCTGTTCCTTGTTTGTCTCCTCACCTGTGTTTCCACTTCCCTTTTCCCCCACAGAGTATTTAAGCCAGTCCTTCTCCTTTGTTCTTTGTCGTGTCGTCTGTGTTATGTCGTCAACCCTTCTGTGTGCTGTGTTGTGCTGTGCTGTGTTGTGCTGTGTTGTGCTGTGTTGTGCTTCCTGCTTGGTTCCTGCCTCAACCCTTGTGCGTTCCTGCCTTCCTGTCTGTTCCTCCCTGTTGCCTGTGTTCCCGTGTTTTGCCTGCAATAAAGAGTCTATCATCTACTCTGCCTCCTGCCTCGTCTGCATCCTGGGTCCAACTCCACCTCACCTTGCACCAACCCTAACAGGGACGACATGTCACCATGCACACATTTGAATTATACATGAGACTGGTGTTTGATTAAGAAAAAAATTTAGTACAGTTATATACAGTTTGTGCTTCCATTTGTACCAAAGCATCTTATTGCCTCACTGCAGAACCTCAGCCAGACTCCTGGAGACCAAAGCAGCTAACGCGCCCTTACAGTACAACATGGTGGCTGGAAAGAAACCCACAGCTGCCAAGAATCCTACTGTGGTCCTTGCTCTTGATAGGGTAAACGCTGATGGAACGATATACTCAACGGGACAGGTCCCATCTGTGCCAAATGGAGCACAGCATGCAATGTCATCCACTGGCACAGGAAAAGCTTCCCTCTATGGGGCCGCGCAAGGTTGGGACACCGTGAGGCGCATCTTTAACCCCCACAGAGGTGAGAGTTAAAACAACCACATCTGTCTTCTGATTAAATGTGAGATGTCGCCAGGTCATCAATAAATTTATTTTTAAATGTGTTTTTTTTTTTTCTTTTGTATGTTTGTTTCAGGCTCAAACCATTTCTCCCACACGTCCAATTTGAACGTTCCGTCCAACTCGCAGCACTTTGCACAAGTTCAGGCGTCCAGATACCTGCCCTGCTCACCTGCCCTGCAGAGGAAGAAGAATAGCAGCACCCTGTCCAACTCTGGCAGACCTCTGGGCTGGATGACTGAGCCAGCAGCGCCCTCTGCTGCTGCAATCTTTAAGGACAGGGACTTTGCTGCTTCACACGAGGCCACGTTTCACCATGACAGACAGCCTGCCAATGGACCTCACTCAATCCTAGTCAGACCTGACTCACACAAGAACAATACAGACAAGGTAGTGATGACATCTTGCGATAGGCACAAAGTCGTATTTGTCATTTGTTCATTATTCTGTGTGCATTGTTCTCAAGCTATTCCTGTGATTGCTGCTCTGCGTGTGCCTTACAGTAAATATTTTCCTCCCCTAGCCAGCAAAATCAGTGCGGTTCCTCACAGATGAAGACTCTCCTTGTCCAAGACCTCGGACCTCCTCCTGGTCATCAGGAAATCAGGTGCCGTCCAACTGCCGTCCTGGCCCCCCTCCGTTGGAAGTGTGGGCCCCATCACTCACCCTGGGAAGAGACGGCCCAGGGATCATTCTCAAAGAAGGAAAAGGTCCTGTTCTCAGGAAAGGCCTCGAAACAGCCATCTCAGATCTAAACTCTAACCCACAGAAACCGATATCGATACATCCGTCACTATCAGCCATGTCAGCTCAGTTCAGCCCCATCAGGTACATTAGAGTCATACATTTGTCCTTGAAAACAAAGAGCAGATTGATTATCAGACAGATATGGTAGACTGGAACATATTTTATCCACTTTTTTTTTTTTCTTCCAGACACAGAGTGACCACAACGCATTTAGCCCAGACGGACTCAGAGCTCAGTCTCCTCCAAGGAGAGCTCGTCCTCGTTCACAGACCTCGACCTGATGGACGGGTTCTGGTTACTCAGGAGAACAGCGGGCATACAGGCTTATTCCACAGCGGCGTTCTCCAAGTCCTCGAGAGGCTCAGCTGACCGTGCAGTACCGTTGTAATAGTGTATATTTCTGTATTCCATTTGTTCAAACTGCCAAATGACTTGACTGACCTGCTGAACAAGATGAGTGTTGAGGTCCGAAGGTTAATACTGCCAAATGACAATCCCACAAAGTTTTTTTTTTTTTGCCCTGAGTGCATATGAGAGTGTGGTTAAATTCTTTAGAGATATATTATGTGTGCTTAAACGTATGTGCATGTTTGTTACACATGTACTATTATAAGATTTTGCACAAAAACCCACCTAATGACTGTTCCTTGTTTAATACCCATGTTACATGCATTGGTTAGTGCCTTTTGTCAAAACCCACACAGAAAACAAACTATATTTAAATATATTTAGAGAAATTATGAGGTAAAATATCTGTACTGCTTATGTGGTAATAAAATATACTTCCAGAACGTTGGTGGATTGGTTTCTTAATTCAGGTATAAAGTATAATCCTATGATTTAGCGACAAATGTCCTGCATTTCAAAACTGAACAGAAAAATGTCAAAGACAGTCTACGTGCTAAAATTTGATATTGAATATGCTCCACTAAAGCACATTATCAGTCAACACAATAAGGGGCTGAAGATGGGTTCCTTATGTTCAAGTTTCAAAAATTGTCATAACATTGTATATGCATTTATATTTGTTTGCAGAAACATATTTTTAATACAGACTTCATAACTTTGTTTTTTAAAGACAGACACAGGTCAATAAAGTGGGACATATTACAGGTGACAAATATAATTTGTCGATGCCCTATGTGGGAAAAACTGAATGAAAACAATCCTAAATAACCTCCAGCCTTTCTTTGTGAGTTCCTCACTGCAAGTTACTGCTACTTACCTGCCATCAGATCCACAATACCAATATATCTACGGTAATCTAATCTAATGTCTTATTTAACAACCGAGTGTTTGTCAAAATCTATTTTCAAGGCCCTCCATATTTCATTATTGTGAAATTGGATGTTTGTAGCAAATTGGTGCATAATCAAACCATGCACACCAAATTTGGGGTTTGGCAGTACTCCTAAATGATGCACAGAGAAGGAGAGGGCTGGGTGGTTCATATGAACACAACGATGCGACTGAAGCCCACCAGCAGCAGTCTTCCCTGCGGCGCATGCGCAGTCTCACTCAGTCAGCCCTGACAACAAGCTATCGGATGAGAGCCTTTGATGAAATGGGCGCTGCGCTGGCATTTAAATTACGCGGATAACCTGAGAATCAGATGAACAAAGGCTTACAAGCGCCTCACTGTTATTACACACACACTGTAATCGCTTCTCTGCATTCTCCGCCATGCCGGTAAGTCGCCACGCCTGCTGGTGTTTTTCTTGTTTTGTTTGCGGACGGGGTTCCTCCCTTCAGACCTCACTGGTGTGATGCTAACCGGCTAGCAGCGTTAGCCCGCCTCTTCCCCTTCATATAGGACACAAGGAAACTATATGTTACTATCCCCACAGCTTGGTAATAACAGTCAACATTTATAAATTGGATGAAGTGTTAGCAGTGTCAAGTGTTGACAGAAAATGGGCCGTCTGTTAGCTCTTGTCTGCTTAGCAACACAGCAAACAGCTAAACAGCAGATAGCTGCACACTGACTGCTTGGTGCTCTTTAATCAGCCCTGCAGACCGTGTTGGTTAATCAAAATGGTTTCTTAGTTGATTATCAAGACACATCAGCCTACACCCTGTTGCATGACTGCCTCTTTGTTGTCTCCCTTTCCTTCCTCCAGAGCAATAAGCTTGATAAACCTGAGGTGAATGATAATGTGAAGGTGGTGGTGAGATGTCGCCCCCTCAACCAGAAAGAAAAGGCGATGGGCCACAAACAGGCCGTCATTGTGGACGAGATCCGGGGGACCATCACCGTCAACAAGCTGGAGACCCCACAGGAGCCCCCCAAGACCTTCACGTTTGACACAGTGTTTGGGCCTGACAGCAAACAACTGGATGTGTACAATCTCACAGCCCGCCCCATCATCGACTCAGTGTTAGAGGGCTATAATGGTAAAATAAATGTGGTATTACTTGTCTTTTTTTATTATTAAACCATGGCTGCTGAGGCAGAATAGTTGTTGCATCAACTGTGTGAGACACTGTTTTAATATGGGCTCTCAAACGTGCACTTATCTAATAAATAGCTTCTTGTGAGTCAGTTTTTATGTTTCGTTACAGGCACCATTTTTGCATACGGGCAAACTGGCACGGGAAAGACATTCACCATGGAGGGTGTGAGAGCAGTGCCAGAGCTCAGAGGGATAATCCCAAACTCTTTTGCTCATATTTTTGGTCACATTGCCAAGGCAGAGGGTGACACAAGGTAAGAGAGTCTTTGATCAGCAAAATCAGATCAATCAAATCAAAAATCTTTTCCTCTATATATCTATATATACATATATACATATACATATACACACACACACACATATAGCAATCTGTGGGCAGTGTCATTGATAAACTTTGGTTTTGTACTGAAGAAACTGTTTATTCTGAATATACTGTTATAAGTCATACTGAATAATTGCTAATGACATCTGCAATACAGTAAAACATAACCTATTCAAAGACGATGACTTTGAGAAAGAGCAGCTTGTAAATTAAGAGTTATGTTGGATAATGGTGGATAGGGTTGTGCATTTCTTATTTTACTCAAGTGAGGGAGCTCCTGCACATTAAGGAAATGCCAGTGGTGGAATGTAATGTAGTTAACATTTACTCAAGTGCTGTACTTTAAATACAATTTATGGATATTTATACTTAACAAGAGTATTTCCCTTTTGTTGTTCCTTTACACTTCTACTCCAGTATTTTACTTTTTATTCCCCTACATTTATGTGTTATCTGTAGTTACGGTTAAGCTGCCCAGAAGTATATAAAGCAGTTAAAATTATACCAACCTTAATATGTTGTGCACATGAATGCATAAGTAATTATAATCAAGTTGCATGATATATGAGATTCTTGAATTAACTTTTCTTCCTCATAAGTATTTTTAATTTTGGTACTACAAGTAGATATTGATGCTAATAGTTTAGTACCTTTACTTGAGTAACATTTTAGATGTACTTTTACCTGTAAGAGTATTTACACACACTACACTACACTTATTTACTACACTCCAGTTTAAAAAAAAATATAAATTTCTGGCTATTATTTAATGGTTCAGGCTTTAAAGGGTTAAAAAGGAACCGATTATTTCCAAGGCCTGTTTTTGCCATTTGCATTTGCATTGCCATTTGCATTATTTTAAATACACTTTTAACTTCTGTAGGTTTTTGGTCCGCGTTTCATACCTGGAGATTTACAATGAGGAGGTTCGGGACTTGCTGGGCAAGGACCAGTTGCAGAGGCTAGAGGTAAAATTATATTTGAATTCAACACTAAAACATGGAGTTCAGTGATTTAATCAGAACACTTTCTTGAAGGATCTGTCATAAACGGCACTGATATCATTTTTCCCAATGAAGAAAACTTTTAGGAGATTAAGGAGAAAAGATTTGTGTTAATTGTGTGATGCTGACGGCAGATTTCCATGATGAAGATGTATTTTTTCATCCCAGGTGAAAGAAAGGCCCGATGTTGGAGTGTATATCAAAGACCTGTCTGGTTACGTTGTGAATAATGCTGACGACATGGACAGGATTATGACACTGGGCCACAAAAACCGTAAGCACGAAGAGGGAAATTGATAGCGAAAACATTGATCTTTATTTTTCAGATAGTTATCTTTGCCCGGATTAGTAAAACTTGAAAACCACATCCATATAAGATGATTACTTTTGAGAAATGAAAATATAGACACAGTCTTGCTTTTTAGGCATGGATTCAGCTAATTGATAGACACAAAACTATGTAATTATTTTGTTATACTGTTATAATGATCTGATGTGCAAAACTACTTTGGAATTTGACCTTGGATGTTTAATTTCAAAGATTTAAAGACCTAATTAGTCATCATAAGTATTCATATAAGTCATGGTGTTTTATCAGATGTCATTTCACTGTGTTTAGGGTCTGTTGGTGCCACAAACATGAATGAACACAGCTCTCGTTCTCATGCCATCTTCACCATCACTATCGAGTGCAGTGAGAAGGGTGTGGATGGAAACCAGCATGTGCGCATGGGAAAACTCCACCTGGTTGATCTTGCGGTATGTATATGAGTTTAAAAAAAAACTACTTCCTAGAAGTAGATAATGTATGACATATCGCCCACAAACTGTTGGAGCACAACTGATCTCCCACCCTAACTCTACAGGGTTCAGAGAGACAGGGCAAGACGGGGGCCACGGGTCAGCGATTAAAGGAAGCGACAAAGATCAATCTCTCTCTCTCCACGCTGGGTAACGTCATCTCTGCCCTGGTGGATGGCAAGAGCACCCATGTGCCCTACAGAAACTCTAAACTAACCCGTCTGCTGCAGGATTCACTCGGAGGAAACTCAAAGACCATGATGGTAGAGTGAAAGTTCAAAAACATTACTAGAAGAAGGCATGCATGAGTTTTACCTAAAAAACTGAATTGTTCTTCTAAGCAACAAATGCCTAATTTCAGAAAGCAATAATTTTTTTCTGGCAATTTTTGCCATCCTCGACTTTGATAATAATTTCAACCTTTATACAAATCCAAACAGCAGATGGGCACACAAACAGTCAGGCTCATTAACAAATATAACAATGATGATTATGATTCCTTTTTTTCCCCACCAGTGTGCAAATATAGGCCCTGCGGACTATAACTACGATGAGACCATCAGTACCCTGCGCTACGCTAACAGGGCCAAAAACATCAAGAACAAAGCCAGAATCAATGAGGATCCTAAGGATGCCCTGTTGCGCCAGTTTCAGAAGGAGATTGAGGAGCTGAAGAAGAAACTGGTGGAAGGTAATGAGCCAGACAAAAAAAATCATACCATGTGGAAGTGTTTTATTTTTTCTTCATATCCGAAAATGTTGCTTCATGCGGGTCTAGGCGAAGAGATCTCTGGCTCAGAGGGCAGTGGATCGGACGAATTGGATGAGGGTGACGACGAAGGAGGGGAGCCGGGAGAAGGCCGCAGGAGAAGAAGAGGTAAGAACTGTAATTCGCCGATGTGATCTTCACAAGGCTGTGGGAAATGGTTCTATATGTGGTTTTGATAGATGTCGAATATACATCTATATCTTTTGTATTTATCTTGGTTAATCTCTTATCAGTTGTGTTACCCGAGTCAGCATTTAATTCTTCATAATTACATAACAGCGCTGCAGTTGCTGGTTGGGCAGCACTCTGGTTAACACACTTCTTTAAACACAACTCTATACTCATTTAGGAGTTCCCCTTGTATTCTCACCTTCTAGTCTCCTCTGTTCCTCCTCCTCCTCTTAAGTAGAAATGCTGTTATTAAGTCATCACATTAGTTTGCAGTGCTGACACTAACATTCCTAGGATGCCATGTTCTGGATGATAAAATTAGGTTTTTATGTTTTCCAGTTGTCTAATATTCTCTCCAACACTATAGTATTAGGTTACCCTGAATTAATTTATTACCAAATCATTCAACCGTTGTGAGTATGGTGCTCGATCTGCAATTTGCATGTGTGGACCCACATAAAACACCTATATTTTGCTTTAAGCTCTGCAAGCTCTACCTCCATCCGTTTCCCACAGCAGGCTTTGGTGCTTCCTTTGCTTCCTTTCCAGACAGCAGCAGCAGCAGTAGCAGCAATAGCTCAGAGTTTGCCTGCTCGTCCTCAGTGCCACCGCCCACTGAGGACAAACCTCAGATTAGTGAGTTGGAGAAACACTCCGCTCTAGCAACCCACCTGCCCACAACCTGAAGCCCTTTTCACACATAGATCCTGTAAAACTGTTGGTTTTAAACCTAATGTAAGGCAGAGTTTTTGACATTTACACTAAACGTCTCCATAGGAAAAAACATCCATGCTGAGTCGGTCCCTCGTGATCAATCTGGATTTTAGTCTCACGATGGTGGAAATAATGCTGGAAGATATCAGGTTGGGAAAAAAAGACACTGAGCATGAAAAGCGTATCAGTTCTCGTACTGCAAAGGCTGTCTAAATGATTAAAGAGTGTGTTTTGCAGCTAGTTGGCTGTTTTGCTCCATTACATGATTGCTGACAACAGTCATTAACACATCCCCAGTTGTTGTCAAAACCTGCTGTAGCTCCTTAGCATTTCTCATCAACTTTTATCATCGACTAAATGTGACAGAGAATTGTGCTGTCTGCTTTACAGTTGCAGTGTTTCCCCTAGAATCACTTGCAGTGCTGAGATGCAGAAGTTTTATTTAGCACTGCCGGACGTTTTTTTAAAGTGTCTGACATCTTCAAGGGCTTCAGGCACAAATTTATGCGTAGATTGAGTCGTAGATTGTGTGTGTTTCCACTGAGAAAAACAAAAAGAGAACTGTAAATAGGCGAATTATTTTAAATTAAAGCATTTTCACTAAAAGTAAGCTTTTTTCTTATTTTATCAAACAAGCTGCTTATTATCTCAATGTTTGCCCCTCCATGTATAACTGTCAGAACCGTAACTTAACTGATCTTCCTGTTTTGTTAGAAGGACAAACTCAAAAATGAAGGCAATGGGTCAAAGTGAAGGAGCACCTGGGATCTCACATTCTTTGCCACACTATCATAGAGGTATCATAGATCATAGAGATGATCCTTTGTAGGAAGTTGAGAGCAACTGTATGACTCATCCAAAAAGTTCAGTTTTATTTATACAAGAATTGAAATTATGATTAATGTATAAAATGTGTTAAGAGGTGCAGCTCTTATGCTTATGGCTCTATCTTTCCCGAGACAAAAATGGGGGATTAGTATCCGATCACAAGGAAGTGACAAGTTCTAGCCAATCACAGCACTGTAGGGTTGGAAAAAAGTGAGAGCCTGCTCCATTAATGAACTATGACTTCAATCCAATATTTGCTGCTGACATTTGTGACTCGGGATCACCACTGATACGCCCACAAGCAGGGAAACTTAACATTATGGCAAGCTCGCTTCTGGTGTATTACAGTATGGAGTCCTTTCTACTTTTGAGCTGTTCTGCTTCATCTCTACATCATCGCTGAACTTCATTGTAATAGGTAGGTCACGAGACAGACAGTAACCAATAACAGACAGCTTCAGCTGCTTTAGTTTTTAAAAAAGTGTAGTGTATTTTTTTCTTTCTCTCTCTTCAGTTCCTGGTTTGCTTTCATGCTGTCTACAGATTTTAAAGTTTTTCATAGAAATAGCAAGGGGTGACTTGGCTGATGTGTCAGATGAGGGGTATTTCTTTTTTCTGTCTGTGTATGTTGGTTGTTTTCTTGTGGGAATTTCCTAATGACCTCATGTCTCATTTACAGCTTGAGTCATTTGTAGTATTTCCTTCTGAAGTGGTGTAATAAATAGTGATACTAATATATGGTATGTAACTGAACACCAAAAGGAGAAATTAATTGTTTTTGGTGCAGACTCAGATCCAGGTGTGCAAGCTGGATTGTTTTTAAGGAATTTCTTTTATTTAATGTGTTATTTTTTTAGGCATTGTATTTTATGCTTTGAGGTGATATTGAACAGTAGAGAGGAGACAGGAAACAAGGGTTGAGAGAGATGCAGAATGAGGTGCAACAAAAGTCCCTAGTCAGACAGGAACCTAGGATGCTGTGGTTCATGGTTGGCAACTTAACCACCAGACCACCAAGTCTTCCTTTTTTAAATGCATTTGTTAACATCTTTTATTTATTAAATGTGCCCTGCAGCTGTCTTTCACTATCTGTCCCTGTGTTATAATACAGTGTCAGATCCAAATGCAGGATAAAATTGCAACATATACAAAAGAAAAACCTCAGGGCAGCCTCCTCTGTTGATGTTGTTCATTATATTGAGCTGTTCAAGGTCCTGAGGAGGCAAATTGCCAGAGTGAGTTTCCCCACAGCATTTATGGATCAGTGTGTGTGTGTGAAAGGGGCTTTATACTCTCCCTGTGTCTCTGCCTCTCCTGTAGGCTCACAGCCCAGATCCCCCAGCCCCACCTCCCCACTGCAACTGACCACACTCCTGTATTTTCATGTCCTCGCACTTCGTTACGATTTACATGAAAATGATTGCAAAGGGTTCTCTTTGACCTTTTACGTGATCTCATTTTCTCATCTCATCTCAAAGCTCTGGAAGGCTTTAATGTGTTCACTCTAAAGATGCAATTCACCCACATCTTGTTTCATTATGTAAAGTGATTTTTTTTTTCTCGTTTGTTGTGTCTTTCTCCCTCTCCTTTTCCATTTCTGGTTTTCCACTCTGTAGAGTTGTAAGACTTTCAAGATCACTCTGTAATGTATTGCTCTTTGTCTCTCTCTCTCCTCCTGGTGCAAATGCCGCCTGTCTGGCTTACTATTCACCTCTTAATTCAAGAAGAAAGAGGTTGGTGTAAGAATCTACGTAGTCCTACTGTCCTGTAGCAATGCTACGTGCATAAATTGCCCAGAAGGCCGCTCTGTGTTTCAGTAGCTATTTCACTAACTCTGACTAATTAGATAACGGGTTTATTATACAATCACTGTTAACATTTTTCTGTGTGTCCATATATGTTTACTCATTGCTCTCCCGTTCTCCATCTTCATAGCCACCATATAATATTAAGATAATCTTGCACTTGTCTTTTTTTATGTTAGTGTAATGTGCTGGCACTAACGATGAATATTTAATACTGTGCATCACCAGGACTGAGCTTCCTTCAAAACTCCCTTAAATTCGACTTCTTTCGAACAATTGTCTGAACTTAAACTGCACATATTAAATAATACTAATGCTTATTAAGTATAAAATGAATTAATCTGCATTTAAAGCATTCTAACCTACACACTGACAAGTATTTTGTATGGGGGGATGCATCTAAAACAGTCTCCCATTTAAAAAGACTCCGGTTTCCTGTGTGTCTCTCTTAAGGGAGGAAGAAGGTCTCCCCCGACAAGATGGTGGAGATGCAGGCAAAGATTGAAGAGGAAAGAAAAGCTTTGGAGGCGAAGCTGGACATGGAGGAGGAGGAGAGAAACAAGGCAAGGGCAGAACTGGAGAAGAGGGAGAAGGACCTTCTTAAAGCCCAGTGAGTCAGTGAAAAGGAAATGATGATACAATTTAATAATCATTTGTTATGTCTTCTTTGACTGTAAGGATGTGGTAATGCAGTAACTGCTCATTTGACACCCGATATACCTCAAACCCCTCAGGCAGGAACACCACCTTCTGCTGGAGAAACTGTCAGCCTTAGAGAAGAAGGTGATCGTGGGGGGGGTTGACCTCCTGGCCAAGGCCGAGGAGCAGGAGAAGCTCCTGCAGGAGTCCAACAACGAACTGGAAGAGCGCCGGAGGAGAGCGGAGCAGCTGAGGAAGGAGCTGGAGGAGAAAGAGGTGAGTACAGATGATAATGAGTTGGTTGAGCTGCATGTGCATAATACGGTTTTTCCATATTTTCCGGTTTGACTTCTTAATACTACACTAGGTAGATTTGCAGATGACAAATACTTCCTTACTAAGTCATTCATGCTGTTGACAGTATGGAATGATTTCATGAGAGAATCCAGTAGTAACATCATGTGAAGTCTCCAACACTAGTGCTGCAACTCTTAGAAGAATTAAAGTTGTGCCCCCCAAAAAAAGTAGTTTTCCTAAAGTCACAGCCACTGCACTAAGCTTCCACTATAATCAGTGAAGCTCTAAGAGGGCAAATGTTGTAAACAGTTGTACAACAAGTTGTAAAGATCTGTAATCATGACGATGAGTCTTGATCAGCATGTATTTGAAAATGAGCAGACTTCACAGACTCCTGCTTAGATGCAGGCTGAGGGAGGTGGAGTTGGCCACCGCTGTTCAATGTGCTTTAACACTCCTTTTCTAATATAAATTTCATGATATAGAGGACTCCTATTATTAACAGCAGCATTGAAGAGTTTCATCACAGTGCAGTTTTATCATTTAGTCTACAGCTCAGTGTGCAGTAACCCTTCAATGCTGTATTTTTTTGTTTAGTAAGATGACAGTAGTAAATAACTACTGCATGCACAATTTAAAATGAAATAAATATGTGTGTTTTATGTTAATCAGATGTCTAAATATAAAACGTAATGTGAAGTGGTGACATCAGATACCAGGTGGTTTACATGCTCTCACTATTTGCCAGATTAACAATGAAATGCCTGGGTAGTTGTGGTTGGAAACTATAGTTTGCACAAACAGACTCCAGCTTGCTTCTACATGATCACTGACCTCCCTCCTTCTTAAAAAAGCAAGAGCGTCTGGACATAGAAGAGAAGTACACCAGCCTGCAGGAGGAGGCTCAAGGAAAGACCAAGAAGCTGAAGAAAGTGTGGACCATGCTGATGGCTGCCAAATCCGAGGTAAGTGCCACATAAATGAGCAACACTGAGGAAGTATATGTGGAACCAACCCTGTCAGGGAAGTAGGGTGGTGCAGTGTGCCAGGACAGAAATACTTCATATAAAATACTATTTTATCTGCTAATTTGTGAAACTTGATCCTTGGTTGTAGCAGGCCTTGATCGATCCAGGGGACTGAATACTGAGCCAGTGTGGTTGTTGTGTTTCGTCTGTTAGATGGCAGATCTGCAGCAAGAGCATCACAGAGAGATCGAGGGCCTCCTGGAGAACATCCGCCAGCTGAGCCGGGAGCTGCGGCTCCAGATGCTCATCATAGACAACTTTATTCCCCAGGAATACCAGGTGTGTATGTGCACTCGTGGAGCACTCTGATTGCTCACTACCTTTGGACTTGTATTGTTCCCTCACATCTGTGCACACAAGGAATAAGGAATATAATTAAAAAAGCTGCCTTGGCCACTGTCTGACTTAATTTTTATTTACCGATATACAAGTTTGTCCCCGACTAAGAATTTGCAGTCGAATCTGATTATCCTCCGTTGTTTGTTTCCACAAAAGACAAAAGAGCTGAAACACAGTTTGTCCTCTTGGGTTTAGAATTTGTTTTAAACTGTGACGTGTTCCAGACGTTTTCTAACTCATTTGAAAAGTCTGCATTATGGTGACCTTATAAAAATGATATTAGGGATGTCCCATTTTTAGGGCTTTGTTACATCTGGGAGAATTACTGGGAGGGGTGCACAGTTCTGGCTCCTTTCAGAGGTTATAACCACAGTTCCTACAGTGCTTAGTGTGCATAATTTAACTAAATTATCATAAATCTTTACCTTTTTAGCTGCTTGAAAAAATTGATAGGGTGTTTTGCTGTGTTTTCATCTTTACTAGTTAACATTAGTGAGGTACTTTGATGAATGGTCAGGAGACGTTTTGGTAACATAATAACATAAAACAGGTGCTTTATTCACTCGATTTATTTGAACCTGAGCTTATCTGGACACCCTCCTTAACGGGGAAGGCTCGGCTGGCAACACATTACTCAGTGCATGAGTTGACATTGTAAACGAATCAACACACCTTAAAAAAACAGCAGTAAATATTCAAATCCCAAAGTTGAAAATCGAATACCTACCCAACAAACAAATATTTGAATGTTTGTGTCCAACCCAAGTGTACAGTAACAACCAACAGAATCTCCTGGCTGAAAATCAGGTGATACTGTTTATCCATTGACAGTAAATGAAATGGTGCATTATAAAGTTAATCTAGTAACATAAGATTATGTTTGGGTTGTTTTTTTTTTGTTTTCTAAAGATCATCATGGAAGGAACTGCTTTACATACACACACACACACACACACACACAGAGCAGCAAGTATAGCAGTATTTATCTTTGTATAGCAGTCGTAACGCTATTTGCCTGCACAGGATATGTGTGTATAAAAAACAATGAAGCCATAACTTTTCTTTGCCTGTTGGTGGCACATATCAGCATGTTAGCTCCTGCTTAAACCTGCTGCAGCTCTGCAGTTGAAGAGCTATTGTGAGGGGCTTTGCCTCGGTGACAGTATGTGACCTTGTTTTGACATTTTCTCATGTTTCTTGTGTAGGAGATGATTGAGAATTACGTGCACTGGAATGAAGACATTGGAGAATGGCAGCTGGTGAGCTCACCTTGCACATCTCACACAATGAGGTTTGATTGACCTCAACTGAGAGGAGTTTAGGACTACTTCTCAGTAATGTGTGTCTTTATACTTCATCTTATGTCTTTCAGAAATGTGTGGCATACACTGGAAACAATATGAGAAAACAGACCCCCGCTCCAGACAAAAAAGAAAAAGACGTGAGTTCTTCATACTTTTTTTTACTTACCTGTGGTTGCCTTTGTGTAATGACTGATGTTGCTGTTGTTTTTCTCTTTTGCCTGTTTGACAGCTTGTTGTTGAACTAACTCTTCTTTTGTCCCTGCCTCCTGTAGCCGTTCGAGGTAGATCTGTCTCATGTGTATCTGGCTTACACAGAGGAGAGCATGAGGCAGTCGCTGATGAAACTAGAGAGACCCAGAACCTCTAAAAGTGGCAAGAGTGGCCGACCCAAGACCGGTCGAAGGTAATCTACTTTCTGCACATACCACAGACAGCAAGAAGCTCCACATCCTGTTGAATACTACTGATACACCAGTCTGCTTGTGTACTTTCTCACAGATTTTTTCTTCCATCAGTCTGCAGCCCCGTTTACATGCTTTTTTTTTTCAGGAATGCCTTAGGAGGATTTGCTGCACGTTTACTACAAACTTTCAGATTACAGATCTGATTGAATTCATCTTGTCTTCCTCGGACAACATGCAAAGTCGGGGTCGCACTTGAATCTGTTTTGCCAGACTAACAGCTCCTTGTACATATTAACTGTTAAGATGCAACAGAAGCAATATAGGAAGCGAGCTTGTAATAATCCATGGAAGCAAGTCTTCACAGGTTGTTATTGATGCCGTTACCTCACCTGCACAAGTAATCCACTACTTTACTGATCAAGGATCAGATGTATGCTCCAACAGTACTTTTGAGCCTTCTGTTTCCTGGTTCATGTTGAAATTGTGAGCCCTCCCCCCTTTTTTTTTCTTTCTTTGTTATCATGTGGCAGGAGTAGAGATGACTGATTAGAGTATCAGAGTAATTAGAGTAATTTCAATGTTACTTAAGCTGCCTATGTCACAAGCAACATCTCGTTAATATATCCACCTCCGGAGACTGTTCACTGGCATAGTTGCAACTGGCAGCAGTAATGATTGTGTATGTGTCGTGGATAGACTGATGCATTTACACCATCTCAGCATCTGGCTGGAGGTGGTTTGAACAATCACATTTCAGTTTATCTCTCTGCATTTTATGGTGTTCTTGATCTGACTTGCCAAAGAGACATAAAGTGACTAAGTGTGAAGAGGGTATTTCTGAAAAGCTTGTTTGTTATGTCTTCTTTGACTGTAAGTTTCTGAAAAGCTGGGGTAACTTGTTCACACGTTTTTGTTTTTCAACAGCAGCATTAAAGGTTTTTATTTTGTTTTTCATGTTTACTTCAGTTAGGCTGCATCGAATGCATATGAGTAAAGAGAGGAGTTATTGGTCGTGGATGCTTAGCCTTTTTTTCAATAGGGTATTTATAGCATGCTGATATGAAACGTTAGCATGTTGTTATCATGATAAGCTGTCATTCTGAGAAATGAACACACTAAAGGCTCCTTGAAGTTGTTGATAACACTTATCATGTGCTCATCTCCACACAGGAAAAGATCTGCAAAGCCAGACGCTGTGATCGAATCCCTCCTACAGTGAAGACAGCGTTGAGAAGAGCTTGGCTCTGTTGCAACTTTCATGTTACTTTAGGAAAATAAGTCATTAGTCGAGTGTGAAGATTTTATTGTTGAACATTATTTAAAAGATTATCTGAATACACTGTATAGCTGGTAAGGTTTTAAATGTGAAGGCGACGCAGCTACGATAGGAGTAAGACCTCTTGGACGAGAAAACCTATTTGTACTATAGTGTAAACTATGTCCAACATTTTAATGTTGCTTTGGGACACACTTCGGCAGCGGCCTGTGTTTAAGTTAAGATCTTTTTCCTTCTTACCTCTGGCATTAAGGAGGAATGTAACATATCTTCATTTCACTTGCAGTGTCATTAGTTTTGAATGTGACCAACATTCAGCACTGACAGGATGTCGAGAGTAGAATTGAGGACATGAACTAGAAACTGCTGAAAAGTGTTAAGTGCATATCACACAGTGTGTTGCGATGAACACCACAGATTAAATTGTAATTTCTGTCTATTTCCTGCTATGTGAGACACTGCTATTAAATGGCCCATGCTGATATGGATACGTTCTAATTGAATTGTAATTAATGGTGCATTTTTACTTAAATTAAAGGAAATTACTCTACTCTGAGCACAAGCTGTAGCCTCTGTGTTTCTTCCCATTTAAATCACTGACATGGAGAGAAACAAAAATGAACACTAATGTGGAGGGAACACGGAGAGGAGAGTCTTTAGTATCAGATATGTGACTGAAAAGTGCGTTTTTTACTTTGCTTTTAGGTCAGTCGCACAGGGGCATGCATGCCAGCCAGTCCCTACAGTAGTGCCATTGCTAATCTTTTTATGTATTGTCATGTCAGGTTCACCATATATTCTGTATGCCTCAGTATAATGCTATAGTATAAAGTTTTTGTGAAGATAATTTTATGATGTTCTGTAGTGGAGGCAAACTGACTTTTATTTTGTATCATACTGTGTGTCAAATGTTTACATCCACTAAACACCTGGGTATTTTATTTATTAAATTATTTTACACGTTGCATCTCACATTCTTGTTGCTCTGTCTCTCAATTTTAAATCAGTGATGTTTCTAATTGTTTGTCAGTGCTTTGACTGCTTTGACACAAGGTTATAATGGCAGGTAATGGCATTAAAGAGCTGAATTTTAATTGCATTTCCAACTGTAAAATCTGTAAACCTGGTGAGTTAATGATGTCTAAACAAAGTTATCTTATGTTCAAAAGTCTTGTTCTTGAGTGTGAAGGAGCTGTTACTGGTTGACTGATCAGTTTCGCCTGAGCGATGAGGATAGATAGCTGATGCCTTTAGCATTTTAAGCAGGCATGCCAGGAAAAATAAGAGACTGTTAACAATAAACCATTGTCAAATGATAATTTATTTATTTATAAATACAGATGTCATCATAAGATACGTTTAAGAATAAATACATTGATAAATAAATAAAAATAACATATTACAAACATTAATTAAATACTACATAGGCTCATCCCTAATGTTACACTATGACTGTGATATTTGCTTTCACTGCCATGTCTGCACAGTGTTCGATTTGTTTCAGAAACTTCTTTAGAGAGATCGTCCCATTATTCTCCAAGGTGCAATTGGGTTTCTGAAAAAAACAAAAACAAAAAAAAAACAATTTGACAGTTTTAGGGTCACAAAGATCCAACTGAATGCTGAAAATGTGTGACGTTAAACAAATTTTAGAGTAACTGTTGCTTATGCATTTTGGTCTGATTTACAGCTACATAGCATGTTCAGTCACACTGAATTCCTCTTTACCTTGTTTCTTGTGTACTGTTTCAAGTAACGGGTGAGGTTCGATATGTCAGAACCTGTGTAATTCATCAGACTCTCTTCAGCCAAGCAGAAGAAGTTCTTCTGTGAAGGCAAAGGCACAATTAGTTATGGTATCCAACAAGATAGTACTGAATTAATCTGGAGAAAATTTGACAAGTTCCATGAAAAGCGTGTAAATGACATCTGCTACATCTGACAAATGTCAAACAGCACTGTGCACAGGAACAACCATTTAAAAAAAGTTTCCAACATACCACACATAATGATTGAGAAGATATCTTTGGCACATGTGCCTGTGGATTCTACAATGACAAAATAAAAAATGTTAGCATATCACAAAACAAACAAACAAACAAACCTAAGGCAGTTTGTAGTTTCCTTACCACAGTGTTATGTAAACTGTGTGCGGCTTTGCGAATTTCCTTCAGAATGTCGTTCATTATGTCCCTCTGAGTTAGGACTGGTAGTGTGCAGACCATCACTGCCATCATCGCCAGCATCACAAGTGGAGCACTGGTGTTCTTCATGTCTTTGATAGAGACGGTGAGAGTCAGGTTGAGCAGGGAAGTCAAAAACCTTTCACACTCTTACATGTGTTGCTACTTATACTCATCACTGTGACCACAAATTTTACTGACTGACACGTCAGAGCAGGAAGACACCAAATAAGTGTAATGATGATGTGTGTTGTTTTATCATATTTTCCATTTAACTTCTTTTATCTACCACAAATGAATTACCTGGAATCAGAAATCATCTCACCAGAAATGTCTGTTCACATTGACTTAACATTTAATGCATCTAAGGAAGAATAAAAAAAATATCTAATGGCCAAAAATTTTATTAAGTATACTTTTAGAATCGCTGGGTCTTTGCTGTTGAATTTAACAGCATACTGTGAAAATAAGATGCTTATGGTGCTATGGAGCTGTTGCATTATTTTGACCTAATGCAACAGAGAAACACAGATAGAGCTGATGAAATAAATGATGACCCACCTTCCACCCGCGTTCCATGAAGAGTGTGTTGAAGTGTGCGACTATTACTACCATTATTATTATTAGTAACAACTACACTTTTTCTGTTAAGACATGTCAAAGTGACTCCACTGAGTGGGCACATGGGAAATATTTTGAGTCAACCTTCAAGCTTTATCCCACACATTATTGGGAGGAAAATGTGACAGACAAAATGATAAGACCCCAGCTGTTTTACAGTCGTTCTTAAAGTACACTAAAATTATGTTGTTTTTGATGTGACAAAACAAATGAAATACCAAACGTTAAAGTCCATTATTTATCTCAGAAACTGTAGTTTAACAGAAAATATGTTACTTAAATGTGACTTAAATACATTCAAATAAAATAAATAAAAATTACATGATTTATTTGGCTGACTGATAAAACTGGTCATTGACCGGTCATGAATAAATTAGAAAAAAGTCTGAGTAATAATTGTTGATAGGACAGGCAGAGTGGATGCTGGAAGTTTTATTTTTGTATACTCAACACATTCACTCCACTCCACATTTTATACTTGTTACTTCTGTTCTGATATATTTTGCACTCTTGCACAACCAATTGACAACCTTTGAAGAAGAGCCCCATCTTCAGGTAATATTTGTAAATTAGTAGAAACCACAATATACAAACTGGTGCCATTTACCATAAGAGATACCAAGCAACAAGACAGACATACAAGCTCCAAATAATCATGTTCTTTTATCTTTACAATTAAAAAGTAATATTAAACTTCATAAAACACTTACAATAAATACAATTTTATTGTAATACTTACAATAAAAAAGCATAGAGGCTTTGAAATTCCGTCAAGAGCTGAAGATTGAACCAGTGGCCTCAGTGGATTAAACCCTTTTGGCTCCAGTATTTAGTCACATTAGTTGCTGGCCGCTGCACTCCAGATACATTTCCCCCTCAGACCTCTCTGTTCCAGGCACAAAGAGATAAAATGATCCAATATCATAAACATTTGTACAGCAGAGCTTTTTTAATTCTTTTAATTTTTTCTGCATAATGGGTAAAATTCCTGTTTTATGAAGCTGCTGAATTTCTCTCAAGATACTGTTCTGGATAGGAAGCACCAATTGTCAAACATGGCAGTGAAAGAAATGCAGCTGTACCACAAGTGCTGAAACTCCTGAAGGCCCCAGAAGAAGAGAGTGTATTGGGCCCTGATTAATCTACGAAACTCAATTTTTTGCCAAAATTGTAATGTTTTTGCTAAACTGTGATTAGAAATAATCTTTTGTTTGTCAAACCCATCTTAAGACATAGACAATAGAATAGACTATATCTATCCATCTATCTATCTATCAGTGTTGAGAAACAATGAACTACATGTAATTAAACCAGTAGTTTCACTACATTTTAGAGCAGCTTGCTGTTGTTTACCTGTGCTCATATTTGCACAGTGATTCATATTGCTAAATTACTTTACTTTAAATGACTTTATTTTGTGTAGTTGACTACAGACACAAAAACAGTTTTGGAACATAAAGGGAAAGGAATGACCTTTTTTTTATTTTAATTTCACCATTGCTTATCCATTGTAATAAACAAAATATAACATTCCTTGCTATTTTCCCTTTGTGAAAAGCTCAGATGGGATTGTTTTATCCATGAAGCTGGATTGTGAACTCACCTGTGAAAAATATTTGGCTATAGTTTTTCATGTTTTGAATCTCAATTTGTGAAATGAAACTTGGCTATATTAGATGTCAAATAGTGTATTGATTATTGCTACTTATTAGCATTAGCATTGTAGCTTGGTCTAACATGCCCGCTTGGACTCTAGTTTCTGGACAGCAGGTGTCTGATTGATGGACAAAACCAAATCTGACACCCCTGCACCTTACCATCAATAGTGGGGTATTTTATTTATTTTTAGATGTTGTGGTTTATGTATAACCTGTGAACAAAAGGATGTATGGATATATGTGTTACATATATGTTACAATTTCTTATCACATGTACATTTCCAGTTTCATTTGACATAAAAAAAAAGAAGTTATTTTAACTACTTTTTCTTAGTAGCTTTATTTAACCAAGCTTTGTTGTATACATAGGCTTTGTCATATTTCAACTTCTTCCAGTATGAAGTAAATGGTAGCCTATCTATCTGTCTATATTCAAATTAAAATAAGCTTTATTGGCGTGACAGATAAGAAATGTATATTGCCCTGCCCTGTAATTCATATAATTATTTGAATTTGCTAAATTACTTCACTTTACATCATTTTCATTTTCCATCCCTCACTCTTCTGGATGCATCATCTGCTGAGTTTTCCTTAGAGCTGACATACAGTCCACAGTTCTGGTGGCTCCTCTAATAGCCGAGACCCGAAGGTATGGAAACACTTGTTGTCATTCCTTAAATACTTCAGCACAGAAGTGATATCTGTCCAAAAGACTGATACTTTCAGCCGGAGCTTCAGCTCTGTCTTCAGCATCAGGTCAACACAAACAGCAGTGATGAGGCATGGCATGTATGAGGTGTCAAACGCCTTTAGGTTTAATACACCTTTCAGCCTGGAACTCAGACAGCATATCCGGGTCCTCCAATCACCTTGTCTACTAACGTGAGATGCCCTTGGGTATGATGTCATTCCATCCAAAGTTTCCTCAGAAAAGCTCTTGCACCATTACTTTGGAGGGCAGTACAAGAAACCCCAAAAGATCACACACAGAACTAGACACAGAGCATTCCACATCTGGTGCAAGACTTTTGATGGACCTCCATGAGCTTGAATGAGCCAGTGTCAACACACCACTGCAGACCAAGAGTTCTCTTCATGGGACATTTGTCTCCATCTTTCCTACCAATATCAGGAAGAATTTGCAACAGAATATGACTGTTGCTAGTCCATGAGGTCAGTGTGAAACTTCCCCTTCTGCCAGAGATCAGTAAGAGTTTTGACCATGATGGCAGCTTCCTCTTCATGCCATACTCTTCAAATAATTGTCAACATAAAAGTTCTCCCTGACTGCTTGAATAACTTCTTTTGAAAAGTCAGACTGATTATATCTACTGTTTTGCTCAGAGTGAAGCTGACACAATTTAGGGAGGACACCACACTAAACAGGTGGATTGTCATACAAAACACTACCACTTCCTTGGTCAAATCTCCCCCTGGCCACCACAAAAACATGAAGGAAGCCTCTGCAACCCTGACCTGATGGAAAATTGTTCATTTGTCACCCATGACTGCTACAGGTTGCTGCCTGAATTTAAGGAGGACTCCAAGCAATGTACTATTGAGGTTGGGACCTTAAAACAACTGTTGACTCAGTGATGTTACCTTGAATGTCGCACCACAGCATCCCCAAACCATGACACTTCCACCTCCATGCTTCACAGTTGGTATGAGGTTCTTTCCCTTGAATGCTGTATTTGGTTTACGCCAAACATGTCTTCTGTTCTGGTGTCCAAATAATTCAACTTTAGACTCATCTGTCCAAAGAACATTATTCCAGAAGACCTGGTCTTTGTCTATGTTTTCTCTGGCAAACTTCAGTCTGGCCTTAATGTTCTTTTTAGAGAGCAAAGGTTTCCTCCTTGCACACCTCCCATGAAAGTCAAACTTGTGTAGTCTCTTTCTGATAGTAGAGTCATGCACTTTCACATTGACAGTAGCGAGAGCCTGCTGTAGGTCCCGTGATGATATTTTAGGACTTTTGATGACTTCTTTTAGCATCTTGCGGTCTGCTCTGCTTGGGGTGGACTTGGGCATGGTGGCAGTTGTTTTGAATGTCCTTCCACTTGTTAACAATTTTCCGGATGGTGGAATGGCTGATATCAAATTCTTTTGATATCTTTTTAAACCCCTATACCAGACTCATAAGCAGCCACAGTCTTTTTTCTGAGGGCCTCAGACAGCTCTATGGATCTCACCATGGTGCTCACTCTCACTTCAACAGACAGGGGCACACCAAACTAAATGTCTAAGGTTTAAATAGAGCAATCCTCCTTCAAAATGCTGGGTAATGATGATTCTGATCATGTGCACCTGATCTGATACACCTGTGTGTGATTATAGCCATTTTAAGTGGGAAAATATGAAGTGGTGTCCTAATTTTTTCCTCCATTAAAATACGCATTGTTGTTCATATATTTTGTTTGATGAGTAAAAATATGTTAATTTATGTTGTTTAATTACAATTAAATCACTTTCTTTTCCAGAAATAAATAAAAACAAGATTGGACATTGTTATGTGAACATTTTTTAATAAAGCGCTGACTATTTAATGGGGTGTCCTAATTTTTTCAAATGACTGAACATATCCATATATACTAAACCTTGCCACCGCCATGCTCCAGCTGCTGTGTAGGTACTTGATCTGCATAGCCCTTACTAATCACCTCATTGAGGGATGTTCTGTTATCACCATAAAACTGTTCATTACTATATTGCCCTTTTTAAAGAGCTAATTTAGGCTGTAGAGGTCATCTTCAAGTGTTGCAGAAGTTTCCACAATCACCATGAACTTGATATCCTCTTTTGACAGCACTTTCTTTCTTCCAGCCTAAACACAGCAATTCTGTTGACAACTGCTGAAGGGAAATAATTTTCCATTTGGCTGCCATTTGCTAAAAAAAAAAGGACCATTGATGACCCATCCTAATGCTGTTCTTATAGCATATGGGCCACCCCCACTTTATGCTGCAAATTTGTGTCTTTGACAGGTATGGCCATTTTGCCAAGTCTCCTTCAGTTACAATGTGGTCTGTACTCACAAGCATTTTCTTCTGGGTGAGGACTTCTGGGAGCTTATAGAAGCAGTTGGTCTCAAACCAAAACAATTCCAAGCCTGAAGACGGTGAATGCACAACCCTTTCTGTCCCGTGGTTTAGAGAAGAAAGTGGGTTCATCTACCAAGCCAGGTTGAGCCTTTGCATGAGATGCTCTGAATAGAAGGTTGCTGAACTGCCAGGATCTATAAATATGTATGTACTGTCTAGTCTCCTTTGATGGATTTGATTTGGACTGGTATGATGGAGAGGAGACAGTGATCCTTTCCGGCCCCTGGAGGACCACATGTTTAATGAGATGTTGTGATGTTACCTGCTCCTGGCTCTTTGGTTTGTTCTGTGTTGGCACTTGCACACTCTCCGCCAATTTAGTTTTTTATAAATCACAAAGTTTGCGTAGAAATTGGCGTACGCCTTCTTTTGAGGCCCCAGTTCCTTTGGCTGCCCTCTAGTGAACTGTTCCAGGTAATACAAGCAATCACCTCTGCTTTTTTCTCCACTCAGTGCTCAAATGCCCTTTTAAAAGAAATGTACTGAAGAGTTAACAAAATTACAAAATCTCTGTCTTCGACCACTAATGCTTTGACATTATTATATGTGTGTAGTCAACACTCAAACACAAATGGCAATCCATAAAAATTTATAGCTCTAAACAAATTATTAAGGACAACCATTCATGGCCTTATGAATGGGCGCTGTGGTGATAACAGCGAATGACTCCTCATTTGAAGTGCAGCTCCTGGTGCCCTCACACTGGTGAATGGCCTTGATCCAAGGAAAGACCCCTGCTGCACACCGCCAAACATTTAGCAGGAACTAAATGTGTTTGGGGCAGGCTGTGGGCCTGGCGTCTTCTGGCAGATAGCTGGATGCAGCCGGGCGTAAGTGCTTCCATTAACTAGCATTTTAGATGTCCGGTTTCCAGCTTCTCCTCAGCTAGAAATAAACTGGTTGTTAGCATGCCTTGCTGTACGCATGTTGACAGTCTTCCAGCGTCATTAAGCACAACTTTTGACTTATTGACTTGACTTGAATGTAGCAGCAAAGTCTAAACTTAAAGCCACTGAGGGGCTGCATAGACAGACTAAGAGTAACTGACCTGCTCGCTGTACTGCTGAGCAATCTGTAATGAAATAAATTATTTTCTTGCCTTTGATTATTTGTTGCTCATTGCTAGTCTTCAACATGCTACATGCGAGAATCTATAAATGTTCATAAATCTCCATAGAGCCAATATTTTATTAACACCACACACACAGCATCCTCCTGGCGTGGAGTGGGGGTCAAAAACTGCTGGTGCTCCTCCTCCCAACAACACCTGTCCACCAATATTGTGGCCCACAGCATTGATCAGCATTGATCCTGTGGGATCAATTTGGTGTCCTGCATGTACCACAGTGGAAGTGGCTCCTACACTGATTGTTTTATATTGTTTACGCTTGAAAAGAATTATAGAAATAAAAAAATAATCATTTATTTATTACCTATCACTCCACCTGTCTACCCACCTATCCATCCATATATTAATATTGCTACATCACGTTGAGCAGCTTGCGTGGAGAAACAAAACAGCGCGCCTCTCGCTCCATCAACAAATGAATGAAATGGACACAGCGGCAGCAGCCTCTTCTCTCCCCGGAGAACCTCGCTCTCTCCTCGGCTGAGCGAATCACCGAGCCCCGCCGATCCCGGACCAGTCAGAGCGGGAGCGCGTCTGCGGCGGTCAGCCAATCAGAAGGCTCAGAGCATTTAGCCTGGATGCGCCATTTTACCGCGTCCACAGCCATCCGGCAAGATGGTCCCCTCGCTTTGTCTGCCCTGACCGGAGTTGTTTCGGCACTCAGCGGCAATTCTCGCTTCCGCACCGGCGAAAAACAGCGGATTGGACAGAGCCGGGGCGCCCGCACTGCCAACACGACGCGTCTCCGTCTGCCGAGCGATGACGACGGCGCGCAGCAGGTAGGAGCTCCACTCTCTGCCCGCTCGGACGACCCGTTTTTCGCATTGATTTGCCGCGCTACCTCCGCTAGCATCGAGCCGGGCCATGAGTGCAGACGGGCTAGTTAGCCTGCTAGCTGCGCAGCCGGCAACTTCGCACACATTCACGCGTACAATGTGCGCACTCCGGGTGTTTGTGCGAGGGATTAAAACACACAAAAAAGGACTCCTGCGCTTCTACAAACGCAGTGTTGTTACCGGAGCTGCACAAACGTCGCACCAGCGCTAGTTAGCTGGTAGGTAGTGCCAGGCTGCGGTTAGCGCCCTTGTTCGTGCCCTGGCAGCGGCAGGACAGGAGGGGGGGCCGTGGATGCAGCTTAATTTTTTTTTTCGGTGCATGCTTCAAATGCACCGGTGTGTCTGACATGCACCGCCGGCGCTGCGGGGTTGCCAGGGCAACAACATGTTATGTGCACCGGCCGAGGCTCGCTAACTGTGGCGAGCCTGAAGTGAAGCGAGGGGTCCTGGTGTTGTCAAAACACGGTGCAGAGAGGCGGACATGCAGGAGTGTGCGCTGCTGGTTCAGGCGAGGGTGGTGGGGTTTTTTTTCTGACACTTCTGCTTTTTTTTTTGCATGTGTTTGGGGCAGGCTGTGGGCCTGGTAGCTGCTGCAGCTCATAGCGATCTAATCAGCACATTATGATGACGCAAAAGGGGCAAACAAACAGAGGTGCCTCCGTGTGATGTTGCTCCTCTACAGCTGCAGCTAACACGTTTCATGCAGTGTAATGTAGCCACACAAGAGCTGTGATCGTGATGTTTATTAGCGGGTTATCAACGACAGGCAGTGAAGTTTTTGTTGGGAAGTGTTTTTTTTTCCATTTTTTTAGATGTGGGCATTGTCTCAGACAGCACCATCTGTATTGAGGTGATGATAAACACAAGAGGTGATGACTAAAGCGATGCTCTCAATCTGCAACAGAGTCATTCAAGGGGCGATAACTAATTGAACTAACCACAGATAACTAAATATTCTCAATCTGTTACAGTCATTTTGGCTGAAGTGCTCAAATGTCCAGCTTAACGCACAGTGACTCTGAAGAGTATTTTCACTGTCAAAGCTAATTCACTTTAGAGTCACACTCGCCTATTTGAGATGACTCAATGCACAATAATCAACATATCACACGTCTGTGCCACAAACTCTTCTCAGAAAAATGCAGTCAAGTACAGCAGCACCACTAACTGTGACCTCGGTGCTAGAACGTATAATTGTATTTACATATTTCAGACAAAGCAAACAAAAATAGACCACTGTAAACTTGATAAATGGAGAATTTATACCAGAGCTGTTTTAACTTGCATAATATTGTACTGGTACACTTTTAAAGTTGCCACTGAGTGTATGTCAGTAAAAACAAATAAACAAAGTTTATAGTAGGTTTCTTCCCGCTTTTTTGTATAAATTCCTGATGAATCTTTGTCAGCCCCTCCTTCAGATATGGGGTGTGTGCTGCTGCTTTGACCATAACAATCATCATTGCCAGTGTAATACTGAAGTTCTTGGTGTTTCCAAAGAGTTTGTAAGCCGGCACTGTCAGGTCGAGCAGAGAGGTGAAATACCCTTCACACACTAACTAGTGCTAAGACATCTAGACCACAAAACAGACACGTTAGAGGAAGACACCATTTAAAGATGCTTTTAGCTGAAGGCCTGCAGGTGTGTTTTACAGTGCATGCCCATGCATTGGACCTTGTGTCTGCCGCCAAGACTGCAATGTTGCCAGGTCAACATGGGACAGACAAAGAAAACAGGTGTCATATAAACCAACAACAAAACCCTAAACAACATCTGTAATGCATCATCTATAAATCCTTTGACAATGCCAGCAACTATCTGGAGAAAATATTTGCTTTCACGTCCAGAGGAATATTCAGTGCAATTAGTGCTGTAATTTTCTAACCATTCTTGAACATATTAAATGAATATAATCAATGTTCTCAAAGCTAGGTTTTCTTCATGAATAGTGAAAATGAAATTATAAATTTGTTCATTTGAGATGTGGTGAAATACTCTTTTAAAAAAGTTGAAATTTGTGGGTTCCATTGTAATAACCTCATATATTTTTGCTTTTATTTCATGTTTTGTTTTCCTGAGCTATTATGATTGTCCTGTCTAAATACAATATGTGCATAATTCTTGAGTGTCCTTTAGTGGAAGACTTAAGCCTTGTACCAGGCAGCCTGGACAAAAGGATCAAATGTGTATAGAAATTAATGAAATACACAAGAAGTGAAAACTTATGACAGCATAATAGAGAAACAGTGGTAACTAGAAATTATATTTCTGTACAGAGTCAAATCTCTGTAATTCAGACATCTTAATTTAACAGTAAATTCTTCAGGAAACAAATCTTCACATGTCTCTCCAGGTAAAATGAGTCTGCCTTCTTCTGAATCAAACCTAGACCAAATGGCAGAAAAAGCAGAGGAGGTACGTATGCAGACTCTTGAGCAGTCAAACAGAATTGTTTTTGAATCAGTAAGTCAAACTTATTTTGTCCTTAATTGTCAAGCTTTTAAATGATATCTTCTGTTCCCATCAGCCTGGTAGCTCAACAGAAACTATGAAGCCCTCCTCTTCTCGCAACAAGAGGTGAGGCACGGTTTTCCTAAATGTTGCTGTTATTGATTTGTTTGCAGTTGCATGTCCTCTCAGACGCAGCTCAAGCTTTGTGCTAACTCATTTTAGGAAGGCCGCTGCTGTAGCTAAACACACTGGACTGAATGAATCCGACGACTCAGCCGAGAGTGAAAATGAAGGTGCTACTTCTGACAATCCTTCAGACAACAACACAGGCGGATCTAAAGGTAAAAACTTTGGAGTTACTTACTGTTGTTTTTAAGTACATTCTTGTTGTTAGTGGTGTAACAGGGCCTAGTTGATCCATATGGGTCCCCCCTGATAGTTCAGCACATATGTGAACCTTGGATTAGTTTAACCATAATACTGTGAAATACAGTTGAATTGCTGAGGTTGCTGCTTCTTGTGTTTAATTAACTTAAGTAAATTAATTAATTTAAGTAATTTAATTATTTAATAGAGACATATCTTACACATTTTTTTAGTTATTTTCTCCTTTTTTTCTTGTCATTTACAAAATTATAATTTAGCAGATCTGATGATCCGAGCTGTGAGTTTGTGATCCATTGCACCCTCAGTTATTGTTAATGCTGATTCTGGATTTTTTTTTTTTTTTTTTTTTTTGGCCATTGTTTACGATTAGGCACTTTAGTGATGAGGCCAGCTGGAAATGAAAACAAAGGCGCCATGAAGCTCAGAGTGGATTTCAAACATAAACAAACAGGTGATTTAATTTCATTATTTGGAGACCCCACATGTGTTTGGTATGTTGATATTCACAAGAAACCATATATACTATTCTCATGTTAAAGAACTTTGAAGGCCTGAAAGGAAGAAATCATAAAGTGGGCGAGACAAAGGTAAAAGGAAGAAAATGACCACTATTAATTTCTTTTGTCTTTGTTGCAGATGATACCTTGCAGAAGAAGGTAAACTGCACTGCCTGTGGAAAACAAGTGAACCAGTTTCAACGCAACTCTGTGTATGAGCATCCCGTGCTCAAAGTACTTATTTGCAAGGTAGGAATGTATTTGTTTCACACATTTTTATTAGCTATTATTGTAAAGTTCCACACTGACATTTTCAGTCTTACTGCATTAGTGACCAGATTGTTTTCTCTCCTAGTCATGCTACAAGTATTACACAAGTGATGACATCAACAGAGACTCTGACGGGATGGATGAGCAGTGCAGGTACAACATTTTACACAAGATCAACAAAATGGTTCATTTATTTAATTAAAATGACTAAAAGATACACAATAGAAATAAAAAGATATGTATTCGAATTCCATCATTGGAGGCTTGGTGTGGTATCTGGGGATTGTTTTATGTTCAAAATATATGAATGCCTCATTTAGAGCAACATGTAATTAAATGTTGGAAAAATATTCTTGATTCATTTTCATTGTTCATTTCTTTTATATCAATCTTTAATAGATTTTTTTTCCTGATCTAAATGCCCAGTATTTTGGAAACCTTTTATATAAGTTCTGTTAATTGTTCAATATTTTCTAGATCTCATTTGCTTTATGTCCTAAAACTGTTAAACATTTCCTCCTCAGATGGTGTGCTGAAGGCGGGAAACTCATCTGCTGTGACTACTGCAACAACGCCTTCTGCAAGAAGTGCATCCTTCGCAACCTGGGCAGAAAGGAGCTGTCAGTCATCACGGACGAGAACTCAAAGTGGCATTGCTACGTCTGCAGGTCAGAACCCCTCCAGGGTTTGGTCTCCAAATGCCACAGCATCATGGAAAAACAAGAACCCAGTCAACGTAAAACAGATAAAACGGAGGAACGCGAGAGCAAGAGACACAAAAACAAATTAGTCAAAGAGCACAAAGCAGTTGTCAATGGAAAAGAACACATCGAAGGCTCAGGGACCATGACTTTCTCCTATAAAAGACTGCAGGTACCCAAAGAACTTATAAAGAAAGCAAAAAAGCTTGTTGAAACAACAACTGGACTGAACAATACGTTCATCCAGTTCATCCAACAGGCAGCCGAGGACCAGGAGGATAAGTCCATCAGGTATCGTCATTTGAAAGCCTTCAAGGCCGTGCTTGCTGATTTGAAAAAAGCCCACAATGCTTTAGAGGCGGCTTTGGGGCCTGAATTCAGAAACATGGAGCTACAGAATGGTAATGAAGGGGAACATATTGTGAGGAAGAGCCCTGATGTTGTGGCTCTTGTAGAAAACGACTACACGGATAACACGGCGGATGCAGTCAATGAGACTGACGCAGCAGTGTCGCTGGACGAGGAGCAGCTTGAGGAGCTGGGTGGTGAGGAGCCTGGCGAGGAGCAGCTTGAGGAGTTGCTTGAAGAGCCTCCTCTTCAGCAGCCGCTTCAAGATCTGGGCGAGGAGCGGCATAATGAGCAGGAGATGGACAATTATCAAGTGTCAGATGAGACTCAAATGACAGACAACCAAACAGAAACTGATGTAACCAAAAAGACGATTAAAGCTGAAGTCTGTGATGATGGGCTAGTGTCAGCCGGCGAAATGTCTCTAGATCACGACATTATGTCTGTGCCTCCTTCTGTTCCCGAAGAGCTTTTTCAGATGGTGGAGAGTCTTGCAGATTCCACCATGCTCTCACAGTCAGACACCGATTTGGTCACAGACACTGGAAAAGAGACTGAAAATACGAAGTCAAATGAAAACTTAACAGACTCCCAACGCCCCCAGCCGAAGGTGAAGAACCTCATAGTCAAACTGACACCTGTGCCTGTTGTGACAACATGTGGTTCAAGGTCCTTCAGGTCCAAAAACAGAGAAAAAGAAGAAGAGACGGCGAAAAAGTGTAAAGAAGAAGAGCATGCAGAGGAGGAAGACGATGCTGCTGAAACAGTAGATAGGACAAAAAGCCCACCACCCAGCCGTCGCTCAAGTAGAGTGAAGACCACCCCCTTGAGGAAGCAGGCTGAGAATAAGGTCAAGGACGAGTCCTCTGAGTCAGAGTCGGAGGAAGATAGTAAGGTCAAGGCCAAATCCTCCAAAAGATCTAGTAACACCAAAAAGGAAGATGAGAAGCAGACCAAGGCTTCGGTGAAAAGGACAGTTGATTCTGACTCAGATGAAGTTCCTGACATACTGCTAGAGAAGGCTGCAGCAGGTCACAGCACAGATGAGGAACAGGGAAGCACAAGTGCTAAAAAGTGTTTATTCAAACTAAACAATACATCCACACAGGACACAGACTTAAAAACGTCCAAACGCAAAAGGAAGTCTGAGAGCTCTGATTCAGACATAGAGAACAAAACTAAAAAGACGTCTAAGAAGAAGAAACAGAAAGGCTCTGACTCTTCCAACTCTGACTCTGAGCAGGAGAAGGAGACAAAGAGCAAAGTGGGTAGAGCAAAGAGGAGATCTGGCCGTGTAAAGAAACCAGATGAAGCAAAAGAGGAAGACAAAAACTCGCCTGAGAGGAAGGCAGCAGAGCGGAAAAGGTCTTATGAAAAGAAGCGCAAGGGAAGGAGCCCCAAACCAGCCTCTAAGCTGCAGTCGTCCTCCAGTGAGGACGAGGAGGAGCAGCAGGCTGAAGGTGACTCCGGAGATGACAGTGACGAGCAAAAGATCAAACCAATTGTGGAGGATAATGTGGTGGGAGGCAGTGGACCATTCCATCAATCCTCAGGTAATTTGAACCAGAAGGGAGGAGTCTTCAGTGGCTTCCAGCTCAGCAACTAGCTCACAGTTTAGTTGACCTGGCTTTAAACTCCATCAGCTATAGGACACATTCAGCATTTCAGACACTACTAAAATGACAAGATTGATACCACTCTCATGTCTGTGAAGCAAATATGTTGCTAGAGCAAGCAGCTGCTTAGCCTAGCTTAGCATAGAGAGCAAACAAAATCTGCTAACCAACACTTCTAGAGCTCACTCTTGAACCTGTTATCACATTTGCGTAAGCAGTGTAATAAAGTACATTTCTAGGGTGATAACTTTTTGCAAAAAAACAGAATTCCCAAAATTTCAAATGATTCCTTTAAAGACTTGCATGCTCTTTCCATTAACAACGTGTGCTGTTGTGTTGTGTAGGAGACGAAGTGGACAATAAAGAGAGAGTCTCGCAAGTTTGTGACGAAGATGACGACGATGATCCTGAAAACAGGTGTTTGGGGGAAAAAAAAATAAAGATGATCTTAACTAATGACGGTTGATAGAGAGTCATTTCCACATTTATAAGGCTGACTATGAAAAGCACTGTCATCACATTTAAGAATTTGAATTGTCTACTAGATAGATCTGTTTTGACCTCATTATCTGGCCTCTGGCAGCAGTTCTTGACTCGCAGTGCAGCTGCTCACAGCTGTGTCCTCACTGAAGAACATTGTTTTTATTTTAAATACTAAAGAATGTGTCCTTAAGGCAGCATTTCTGTCTAGTTTATCACAGTGAATCTATTTTTTTGCCTTTTGGTATGCATAGCAATGTGATAGTACCATGGTATTTCTATAAGCTATGAGTGTTTCTATCAGTTATCCATTCACAAGCTCCAAGAAGTAACTGATATCACATTATTGGAATATTCTAGTTGTGAATTGTTGTGTAGTGAAATAGCAGGTTCCTGTTTGTATATGTATTTCTTTTGAGTTAATATTATATTACACAATGTAACAATTATATTTACTTAAAAAATAATCAGTTATTTGTCATTAAGTCACAATTCAGGTAATTAATTATGGCTGTGTCTTTTTCTTTCTCCTGGCAGGATTGCAAAGAAAATGCTTCTTGCCCAAATAAAATCCAACTATTCCTCTGGAGCAGAGAGCTCCTCTGATAACGAAGGAGCAGATAAGGATGAAAAGTCCTCCACGAAAGTTAAAAATGAGGATGAGGATGAGGATGAAGAAGAGCAGCAAGGTAGCGTACATTGGCTAAAAATACCCCATTGTTTTTAAATAAGCCTCTTTTATTTTGCATCGTCTCAAAGTATTTGTTTCTCTCTTTGAAGACGACAATTCAGAAAACTCGAGTTCTGATGGTGAGGTGAAGAAGCGTAGTAGACGTCACAAATTGCTTCGTCACAAACTCTCGCTGAGTGAGGGTGAATCAGGAGAGGAGAAAGCTGCCAGTAAAGAGAAGAACAAGGGCAAGAAGAAGTCGGGGCGGAGAGGTTAATTTTTCATTTGTGTCACGGCTAACAATATGGGCCAAAATATTCTCAACTATGTGGGTCTTTTGTTTCTTATGTCTTTTTCTCTTTCTTTCTCCCTGCCTGTTAGTGGGCAGCGATGACTCCGAATACTCGAACTCCGAAAAGTCAGAGTCCAGCGCAGAGTCGGGGATAAGCGAGGAGCTTAGTGAATCAGAGAACGAGGGGAAGAAAAGGAAAACCAGGTGAGGAGAGAACTCCGAACAATCAGTAGCACTGATTTATCGCTGCAGGATCCTGCTGATCTTGCTAATGTGACTTCTGTTTGTGTTGGTAGATCTGCGAAGAAGAAGGATGAGGAGAAACAGAGAAGTTACAAGCAGAAGAAGAAGCGACGCAGGATCAAAGTTCAGGATTCCTCCTCCAGCAATGAAAAGGTGTTTTAAATGCAGAGCACCTGGTAGCAGTCTTGAGCTGTCCCAAAGTTTCTTGTTTTCCATGGCAGGATTTGCCAGGTGGAGGAGTTGGACCCACATAGCGTTTACCAGTCAAGTCATGCATGACACATAAAATGTTATTTGAACCTACCCCTGGAGTGTGTTGTGAGGATTATTGAGGGCCCAAATTAATCATAGGGTTGCTTGGCTACTGATCATAGAAGTGAATTTTTTTTCCTAAGGGCTGAAGATCAGAGGGCTCAACTTAATGTTCACTTTCACAGAGCGGAGAGGAGGATGGCGAGGACCAAGATGGAGATGAAAAAAAAGGACGCAAGAAGATCCGCAAAATCCTGAAGGACGACAAGCTGCGGACGGAGACGAGAGATGCTCTAAAAGAAGAGGAGGAGAGGAGGAAACGCATAGCTGAGAGAGAGGCACTCAGGGAGAAGCTTCGAGAGGTAAAAATAAAAATGAAATGGGCTGTGCGTTGGAAGCCCTGAGCCGTTTCATTCTCAACACTAGGGTTGGGTACTGCATGCCAGGTAAAATGTTGAAGACCTGTTAGAGAGGGCAATGACTGTCTGAGAAGCGCTGTATCATTTATATACCAAACCAAATGATGGATGAGAGATAGCAGTCCAACCTGCTGCTCGTGGTCGGCTGCCTGTCAGATCAAACAGTCCTCTTCAGTCTTTTGTTAAAGTAATTAAACTCCAGAGTGTACTCATTAAAGTAGGAGAAACACAAGCTGTGATTTAGAGTCCATTGTCTTAGGCCTCTCTTAAGTGTGTACATGACAGCTCTGGTTATATTTTACATATTTACCAGTTTCCAGAGAATATAAAATATATTTGGGTTGATTTTGTAAAATAAAAGCCTAAGCCATGATCCGTTTAACATGTGGGTTTTACTGTGGTTAATGGTGCTGTTTTTTCCTGTAAATTTTATTCAATTTTCAATAATTATGATGCCTTCATGTTCCTGCCCACAGGAAATGGCTTGCTGTGTATTTCACTGATTACGCTGTTTCTTAACATATCTGAGTTTGGCTCTGGCCTTTGTGGTTTTAATTATTCTCTATTTCAAGCAGATCAATTTTAAAAGTCTGCTTTGGTGTTCATTAGTAGAGATTAAATCATACAGTATAACTGTGGTCATGTATAAAGAGTAGATGTGATGAATAGTTGAAGTATAGGTGGATGTTAATCAGAAATTGATATTAAACTAATGAAAGCTGCTTATTGACACTTAGTTACAGTTATCTGATAAGATTGCGTATCCCAGTGGTTTAATTTAATTTAATTATCTTTCAAAATGAAACTGACATATTTTTGTGTCACTCCTCTTTCTCTCTGCTTCTGATCCTTTTCAGGTGATTGTGGTGGGGGAATCTTCCCAGGTGACCTGTCCCATCACCACCAAGCTGGTCCTGGATGAGGATGAAGAGACCAAGGAGCCGGTGGTCCAGGTGCACAGGAACCTTGTCACAAAGCTCAAACCTCACCAGGTTGACGGTGAGGATGAAGTGAATTCAATCACAAAAAACAACATGGCTTTGCAGCAATATTAGCTATCACCTGAAACACTGAGATGCTGTGGACTAATGCCGCCCCTCCTTGTGGGTGTGTTTTGTTTTAGGGGTGCAATTCATGTGGGACTGCTGCTGTGAATCTGTGAAGAAGATTGAGAAGTCTCCTGGTTCTGGATGCATCCTCGCCCACTGTATGGGTCTGGGAAAAACTCTGCAGGTAGTGCAGCAGAGAGGGAACAGCACGCCTTTCTGTTATCTTTGTGAAAATTACACCAAAACTATGAAATATGTGGGGTGGGGTGGGGTGGGGGGGGGTGCAAGACATGAATCTGCAAAAAAGTGAGATCAAAAGGGATGTGAATCTATCGTTTTCAGACAGTTTGCTTCATGTCTGCCTGTCACATTGCTTATTTAATTTCACTTAAGTTAAACTGAATAGAATGTAAAGAGAAAAAGTAAAGAAAAAATAAACTGAATTGTATTTTTAAATACTTAATACAAAATGTTTGGAAGTGTTTTCAGAGTTACTTGGCTGATATTGATTTTTACTTTAATGTTGTGCCAGCCTTGTACAAACCGTGGCCATTGAAGGCTAAGACAGCATTTCTTTAGTTGTCACAAACCTGCCATAGTGTGTGTAAGAACTATAAGAATTAAGTCTCTGAACTGCCGTTTTTTCACCCCTGAGAGGTGAATCGGTGACTGCAGATCTGTGTAGTATCAGCATTGTGGTAAACTGTAGCTCTGCATCTCCCCTGCAGGTGGTGACATTCCTTCACACTTTGCTGCTTTGTGAGAAGCTCGACTTCACCACAGCGCTGGTGGTTTGTCCCCTGAACACCGTCCTTAATTGGCTCAACGAGTTTGAGAAATGGCAAATGGGAATGAAGGATGATGAGAGTTTAGAGGTAAGGAGCTGCTTTTTTTTTTTTTTTTAAGTTTTCATATTGTTCCTGTTTGACAGTGATGTATATTTATTACACTTCCTGGCTTCTCTTTTTTTTAAATTGATGTCTGTCTTGTGTTTAACAGGTGGTTGAGCTGGCCACAGTAAAGCGGCCGCAGGAGCGAGCGTATGCTCTCCAGCGATGGCAGGAGACGGGGGGCGTTATGATCATCGGCTACGAGATGTACCGAAATCTGACGCAGGGCAGGAACATCAAGAGCAAGAAGCTCAAAGAGACTTTTCAGAAGACACTGGTAGATCCAGGTACAGTGCTGTGTAATATTGTTCTTTCTGCATGCATGTCAGTTCAGAAACATTAGAACAGGTCTCAGATCTTTGCATTAAAGTTGAATTGATCATTAAAGTTCAAAAAAGGTGTGAAAGAATATAAACATCTAAAAAAGACAGCAGTCACCGACTCATACTATCTAACCAGTTGTACTTCTCGCTGTGATAAACTTTTTTCTCCTTTTACTTTCACCAGGGCCAGACTTGGTGATCTGTGATGAAGGTCACATCCTGAAGAATGAAGCTTCTGCTGTGTCCAAAGCGATGAATTCCATTAGGACAAGGAGGCGAGTCGTGCTGACCGGAACGCCTCTGCAAAACAACCTTGTCGAATGTGAGACCGCCTCATTATGTAGATGACGGTAGATTAAGATTTTATGTTGCTGTGGATGCATCTAAAACGATCTTGGTCTCCTTCTCAGATCACTGCATGGTGAACTTCATCAAGGAGAACCTGCTTGGTTCAATTAAAGAGTTCAGGAATCGCTTCATTAACCCCATCCAGAACGGTCAGTGTGCCGACTCCACGCTACACGATGTCAGGATCATGAAGAAGAGGGCTCACATCCTCTATGAGATGCTGGCTGGCTGTGTCCAGGTAAGAAAAAAAAAAAAACCCTCTGGCTAAAACAACTCATTCAGGTTGTCTTTGACCTCCATCTCTTTGCCCCTTAAAGAGACTCATTTGATTCTGATTCCCACAGAGAAAAGATTACACAGCGCTCACCAAGTTCCTGCCTCCCAAACACGAGTATGTGTTGTCGGTGCGAATGACTCCGCTCCAGTGCAAACTCTACAGATACTACCTGGAGCACTTCACAGGTGAGATTCATGTCAAGTTTTTGTTGCACAGGAGTGCAGGGCAGGACCACTTGCTTTCCTGGTTCAAACTTGTCTAATCTTTTTGGGTGTTAGGAGCAGAAGAGCCTCTAGGGGCTGCTAACAGAGTTTTTATAGTGTCAAGTTTGATTGCCCAGACAGGGATTTAGCCTAGTCGTAGACTAAAACAAAATTCAATTGAGAATTCCACTGGAAAACATGCGTAGTCCAGGACTAGGCTAAATCCTGCTGCAGGAGTCTTGTTTCTCTTAAAAGTGCTCTCTTGACTGGATGTCATTTACTCAGACAAGGTTTTTAGATAAATGCGGGGTCTTTCTGGTCTCTCACTTCTTCATGCTGCATTGTTAAGTCGTTTAGTGGACTTTACTCTCAGAATGTGGCCCAGGACGTACATGAGTGTTTTGTGTGTGCGTGTGTGTGTGTAAGAGTGGCAGCTGGCAAAGTGCCGCAGGCAGGGTTTAAGCCCAGTTTCCCACGTCTCCCTAATGAAGAGCTCTGGGAGAGAGGGGGAACAGAGGGTGGGGGGGGTAAAAGGGGGGGAATGTGGGGGCATAAAGGAAAGGGAAAGAAATTTCGAGGGAGGTGGGGCTAGAGGTTTTACACCAAAAGCGAAAACAAAGAACAGGAGAGCCGGTATGTAAGAAGAGGAGTGATTGGGGTTGGGGGGGTTTGGTGGTATGTGCTGTCGCTCATTAGGCTGGGTTGTCTACGGGGCACAGTGCTGATGTTGTAACTGTGGCTCTGGACCTCCACAGTGGTGTCTTTGGACCACCAGTCAGTCTGCAGGTTGGCGGAGTTAGCCTCAAATGTTGACACCTTTCACTGCTGCTTATGTAAAACCTACTGTAACTTCTGATCTCCCTGGGTCAGTACAGGCCAGCACAGCTGCAACATCAACATTTCAGCACTTCAGCTCGTTTCAGTTGATAAATCAAATGATTGAACAGATCAGAATGGCTAACGCTTTCTGTGATTTGATTTGTGTAAATAATAGTCAGGTGGTCAGGGGCAGACATCAGCGTTTCAAGTTTTGTTGCACTACATTTTCCACCCTGCTCTGTATGTACGAAGAGATTGAGGGCACGCTGTCAAGTGCATAATGCAAACACACATCCATCTTCCTCCTCATACTCTTTCCCTTGTGTGCAGGTGTGGGGAATGCTTTGGAGGGGGGCCGGGGCCGCGCGGGGACCAAACTCTTCCAGGATTTCCAGATGCTCAGCAGAATCTGGACCCATCCCTGGTGCCTTCAGCTGGACTACATCAGCAAAGAAAACAGGGTAAGGCTGGGGAAGACGAGACGAAACCGCACTGAAAAAACTGTGAATACATTAGCACAAATTACACACACACTGCAGGAAAACAATAGAAACGTAGGGCTGACAGGTCATGCACCAGGGGAGAACAACATTGCCACTGCGGCAACATTTTTCCCTTATGCATCATTTCTGCTACCCACGATCCAGCTTTCAGCGTTTGGTTGACCTGTATCACCGCAGAGTCGACACTCACGTGAGTGCTCTCTCTTGCAGGGCTTCTTTGACGAGGACAGTATGGACGAGTTCATCGCCTCTGAAACAGAAGAGTCCTCCATGAGTATGACCTCTGAGGACGAGAAAATGAAAAAGTAAAATAAGATTTCACTTCATGAGAAGAGATGACCTCATTTAACTGCCCTTCTGTCTTGCATCTGTTACTCTCGCTGACCCCGTCTCCTCCACCATTCCTCCTTCCTAATAGGAAAAAGAAGCAAGGAAAGGGAAAAAAGAAAGGATCCGATGACTCGGACAGTGATGACGTGGAGGTCATCAAGGAGTGGAACACCAGCTCTCGGGGCAGAAATGGAGAGGGTCGAAACAGAGCAGAGCCTGTAGAGGAACGTAAGTTGGTCGTACATATGGGAGCATTATTGGCAGGTAGAAGGGAATTAGAGGTACCAGAACTGCTGCTCAGAATGATGACGACTACTTTTTTTTTTTTGTGTCCATTAATGACATCCCAAACCCAATCTGTCTTTGTGATGCTGTAGAGGTCACCATATTAGGGATATCTTTATATTATCACATCTATAATGTAAGGAAAGATTCTTAAGTTGCTGTCATTTTGAAAACAAGCGCAAACGTTAGGAACTTGATTGTGCACATTTACATTTGAAACACATAATAAAAAAAAGACGTTTAACTGCATTCTTGCTGTGGCAACTATCATCTGCACACACAACAGCAGAGAAACATGTCATAGTGCAGCTTTACATCTTTTTTTTTTTTACAGCTTGTTGTTGTTGTGAGATGGTGACTGCATGAGGACTGATCTTAAACTTTGTGACAAACAGCACGGCCCACTGGCTCGGCACCGGGCAGCCCCACTCCTGACTGGCACAAAGAGTTTGTCACTGAAGCCGATGCCGAAGTCCTGGAGCACTCTGGAAAGATAATGCTCCTGTTTGAGATCCTGCGCATGGCAGAGGAAGTAGATGATAAAGTGTAAGCATATCCTATGTGTGAATAAACCTTTTGTCCTTTTCTGTTAAGCATTTGGTTTGCACTGGAAAGAGTTTGCGTTAATCACAGAGTGACATGTAGCTGTGGTAAAGTGACACCAGTGTATCTTCTGTCCTCACGTGCCCTCAGGTTGGTGTTCAGTCAGTCTCTCATCTCTCTGGACCTCATCGAAGATTTCCTGGAGCTGTCTTGCAGAGCTAAAGATGAAGACAAAATCTCTCCATATAAAGGTAAAAAACACCCCTTTAGTGCAGTCTGGCACTTTTATGCAGAAGGTCTCAGTGTACTCTGTCCACATGTCTGTCAGTGTGCTCACCTTACTTCACTGAATGATCCTGCAGTTGCCTACGATCAGCTTTTCTCTTAATGTTATGATTTGAAAGCTGCTCTTGGTTTCATGATGTGCTAAAATCACAGAGCAGTGTTTAATATTATACGCCAGCTACTGACTTATGGAGCTGGAGGAGCCCAGTTGTCTGTCCCGAGGTTCATTTTTGTGGTTTTACACTGCAGACTTTGAACTGACTAAACTGCGTGTGAGATATTGAAAAAAATGCTAACATTAGCTTTGGAGAGTGCTGAAGTATTTTCATATGGAGATGCAGGTTTCACACTCAGCCCACATGCAACATGTATTCTTGTACGTGCTGGTGTGCTTATTACCCTTAAACACACACAGACGCACACATACACACCGCCGCTGGTGTAAGGTCATGTTCCTAATTAAACTTCAGCAGCTGTTTTTACTTTCATTTTGAAAATGATTAGACCTTGACTTTTTATTCCACAAAAAAAATGTTTGCTCAAGGGTTTGTAATTTGTAATGAAAAGATCACAGTGCCGTAATTGGAAACATACTGAAATGTTGGTTATGAAGGCTGGTAGGGGGGTTGGCCATCTTGAAGGCTGAACACGGCTGGCCTTTAACCAACACACCCATCCATCGGCTGTCTGCTAATGCCCAAACTAAGTCCTTTTGACAAGGAAAAGGCCCAGTTGATGGGGACGTGTGTTTTTGAAGGTTTTGTGGAGCATACATGTAGATGTTGAATGGTCTGTGCAGATTTCTGAACTGTAACATGTCTGTGAAGGTGAAGGCAAGTGGTACAGGAACATTGACTACTATCGCCTGGATGGCTCCACTAACGCCACCACCAGGAAGAAGTGGGCTGAAGAGTTTAACGACACCAGTAACACAAGGTATTGTAATTTCATTTAAAACGACACAAGATTTTTCACTTCTTAAAATGTAAATGTGTCCATAGTCCCTTTTTCAAGTCTCAACTCACCCCTCTCTCCCGCCCTCTTATAATTTTCCCAGAGGTCGTTTGTTCCTCATTTCAACGCGAGCTGGATCTCTTGGCATCAACCTGGTGGCAGCCAACCGGGTCATCATCTTCGACGCCTCCTGGAACCCCTCCTATGACGTTCAGAGTATCTTCAGGGTCTACCGCTTTGGCCAGCTCAAGACTGTCTATGTGTACAGGTTCTTGGCCCAGGTGAGCCTTTCAAAATGTTTTGGTATTTTCTGTAGATCTGCTGTTCAGCTGCACTCAAAAGATGATTCCTGACATGATCTCCATTTTTGCTGGTTGATCATGATCCCTCAGAGATAACAATGCTTTTTGACAGCTTATGTATAGTGTGCTATTTAACGCCATCCACATCTCGAAACCTTTTATTGTACAGTAATTAATGTAATCAGATATCCTGCAGGACCCGCACTGTTGATTCCTGTGACACTTGATGATTGGGTAAAGTCTGTCTTTGCTGTCTTCTGATTTCATTCTCACCTTTCAGGGTACAATGGAGGAGAAAATTTATGATCGGCAGGTAACCAAACAGTCTCTGTCATTCCGGGTGGTGGACCAGCAGCAGATTGAGAGGCACTTTACTACGAACGAGCTGGCCGAGCTCTACCACTTTGAACCGGACATGCTGGATGATCCCTCAGAGAAGAAGAGCAAGAAAGCCACACCCTTGCTGCCTAAGGTAAACACGCACTTATGTGTGCCATGTATCCACTTAGATTGTTAAAATATGCTTCTCTGTTGGACCAAACATATTTTTTTAAATTAAATTTAGAAGCAGTCATACATGTTATTGGGCTTTGATGAACCATTGACTAAGATTTCATGGTTTTCTTTAAACTGATCCCCAAAGGAAAAGCAGGAGAGCAGGCTGAAACCCATTAACAGTAGTAAAATAGACTTTTTTCCTTCAACAAACATGGCACAGAATGCCATTTTAAATGCCAAGCTTGTTTTTCCAAACTTGCACCAAGTAGTATGTTCTTCCTTTTGAAGTTTAGCACCTCAGTGATAAACTGTTATTTAGACTCAGTGCCAACTTGTATCCTGCTTGGCCTTTCCGGGATCTTTCAATTTCATCTTGTTTCCTTTCATAATCCTGCGCTCGCCTCTCCTCTCCTTTATGCAGGTGCTGTGTCACTATTTGGGCCCCCTGGGGTTTAATAAGAACACACAGCCCTTACATGGGCCATCCAACCCCGCACAGCTGCACAGATTTGTCTGTTTACTGCTATTTACTAAATAGTCTTCTCATTGCAACACTGCTGCTGCCCAGCTATAAACCTGCACTCCTCTTTCTTTTTTTTCATTTATTCCTTCTCTGTTGATCTTTGAATTACTCCCATCCTTTCCCACTCCTTCCTTTTTGCAGTCTCGAGGCTTATTCAGATCATCTTAAGTGGTTTTACCTCTTTGTTTTGGTTTGACCTGGGTTACTCTGCAGAACTGTGTAAACAGAATGGATAAAAGAAACACTGTATATCCAACTCGCCTGCTCTTTCACCGGACAGTCGAGGGGCCTTTCAGTGCATCTTAATGGAAAATCTGTTTTCCATTTACACTGTCAAAAAGATCTTTATCGCTGTTCCCTTCATGGGTATTAACAGGTAAGGGCACTGCATGAATCCACTCAGCTGACAGCCGATATCATTGCTCTCACCTTCCGTATTGCTCTAAACCAGGAGAAGCCTACTCACAGAGCAGCGGAGCGCAGTTGGAGATTTGAAGAGGAAAGATGTGTTCATTGAGCTGCGGCCTGTTAGATGTGTATGATCTTTAATGAGCCCAGTGACATTTATGTGACACAGTATTAAAGACGGAGAGGCTGACAAGCTCTTTAACAAGCTGACCTGTTTTGGCCAGGGGGTTCACTATGATGTGGCAGCAGGACTGCAGTATTACGGAAGGAATTTGCCGTCTGGAATGATGTGAAGATGAGTCAGACACCCTCCATCACTTTCAGCCAACATCGCTCTGCACAGAAGGAGAGAATGATTTGAGCCACGGCAGAGAGGGACTTTTGTACTTCTTCTAAACTCAGGGAAGAGCTGTTTTCTCACCCAGAGAGGGCATATCGCTTTAAAACCGGGGTGACACAAGACACAGAGGCAGAGGTTGATAATTTTGTTTAAGCGTTGGGTTATACTTGTCTTTATCTTTAGCTTGTGTAAAGTTTTGCAGTAGGGAAATACCTCAACACAGGATTGTCTTTTCTCTGCTGTCACTCCCACTTTTCTTTACAACCTCTACCTGCTTATATCTTGTCATGGTTATTTCTGTGCCTCCCTCATCTCGTCTCCTTCATTTCCACTTTCCTCCCCCTTCTCCTCACTGATGTCCCCGCTCTCTTTTTTTTCCCCATCTACCACCAACCCACCCCGTCTTTTCCCTGCCATCATCGGGACCATCTGTTGCTCTGACTCGCCGCTCTGCCTCTGAATGTTCAAAGCGAGCTCAGTAAAGTTGTTTTTCTTCTTCTCCCTCTGGCCTACCTCTGGCATGATGAAGGGTCATTATTTAAACCCCTCTCTTAAAGATGTCTCTGCGCTCTTCAGAGAAACTAATTGGAGACAAAGGAAGCAGGAGCACTTCCTCTTAATGACAAAGAAGGTCCTCGCAGGCCGGACATAAGATTTCGACTCCCCACCTACCCACCCCTCACCTATTTCCTGCTCATCACACTTGTCTCTTCCATGTAACATGTACCTACATGTACAATGGGAAGGAAACATCCATTTTTTTTTTTTTAGTACAACTCTTCGGTGTTCTGCAAATGTTTCTGCGTTGTACAGTCGGTCAAGCTGGAAGGCTGTGGGCGTACCTCACTGTATGTGCTCTCAGCATGTGATGGCTGCAGTGGTCATTAGGCTCTGTCAGGTACACTGAAAGGCTGTGGGGAGGCTGCACTCAGAGCACAGTACAGACAGGAGCAGACTGGAGCAATAAGCCACACCATGCTTGTCTCATTAGGGGTAGGAAGTCACTTTGACCTTTTTAAAAGAAAATTCCCCTTCGAAAGCTCTGTAAGCATTATATATCATCAGTCAGTGATGTTCGCTGGATTACGGGGGTTATTTTGTGATGAAAGTTTTGTTATTTATTTATTTATTTATTTGGTGTATCCACCCTCAGCATCCCCCGTCTGTATCTGCTTGGGTAAGTGGTTTCTCATAGTTCCCAGAATGCTTTTTGCCAGCTTTCAAAAAAACATGCCCGAGCTTGTTGCGTTGCAGGTGGAGAGAACGCTAATGATAGCAACAGCAAGAGACCAGAGTTGTTACAGATGAGGAAAAACCGAGAGCCATGATGCATTTGCTGCTTTTCAGTCTGTGTAGACTTTCTCTGCCATTTGTACATGTACATTCTGTACATGAAGGACCTCCATAAACCGGTCATAGAAAGCCATTTTTACTGTTTACTGATTTTATTCACTGCAGATAAAATATCAGTGAAGAGAAGGTGGAGGAAATAAAAGTGGTGTGCACACACTGACATCATCTGTGTTTAAAAGGTGTTGTAGTACTGAGGCTGCACAGAGATGGCCTTTGCTTAAAGGTATAAAAGTGCCAAGAACACTATGAGCGTCTTCCAGCGGAGACAGGATGAATATGCGCAGCATTAACCCCACATTTAGCCGACCCCCCACTCTATTACGACAGGCTTTTCACCTTGCCCTCTAGTGAGGACAGATGGAACAACTATAAATACATTTGATTTTCAGCATGGTTGGATGACACATCTCATGAACCACTTAATTTCTAGAAGAACCTGACCCTTAGTCAGTTTATCTTCCCGTGAGAAACCACCAAAACTGACACCTATACGCCAGGCTAGACTCTGAACTGTGGTGAACATCCCCTAACATTGAATTTGAACTAAGCAACACCTCGCCTCCTCTCCTCTCCAACACTTTCTGATCAACTCCTACAACAACTGCACTACACTACAACTCTCACTTCAGATTCATTCACAAACCGATTCATGTTTTTGTTTCCCTCTGCGTACAGTTCAACCATCATACTCTAATTGACTCCTTGTGAATCTCTCTTGACCTGCTTGTCCAGCTCCAGCTGGTTGGCCCTTGTAGCAAGCTCTCACCAAAATACACCCCCCTCCCCCCCACTGCCGCTGGCTGAGGCTTGTTTTTATAGGAATGTGGTATGTTTATTGTCTTTGTTTAGCCCTTTGTGACATGCATGATTTTGTTTCTTTGTTAATTGACTGACAGCTAGATAAACCCTCTGACTTGTGCAGGCCCTGGAGGGTGTAAAGACAACGTGGCCCTCAGGGCAGGGGTGGCCTCCTGATGTCAGGCATAGTGCCCGTAGTGAAGAGCCTTTCTGCAAGGAAACTGTTTAGAGCAGGCCAGTAGGGTTATGTGTATCACTTGTGTGCAGCTGGGGGAGAGAGAGAGTTTTGACTGGCTATGTTTAGGTATTACAAATATCTCAGCCACTCGCATTCCTGCTGTCGGGATCCTGTCTTGGCCCCCTCTGTTGCTATGGTTAACGCACCTGTGCGTCAAAAGCAGTTTCTGGCAGATACAGCCACTTTAAATACATTTAAAAACTCCCAGACAACTCGGGGAAACTGTGGGTCTCTGTCACTTTGGCACTTTAAGGTTTATTTATGTCACTTTTTCTTTACCTTTTTATTCTCTATTGTTGCTCTGTTGTTTCAAATTTACAGAATTTACATTTCTCCTCTGCACATTTAATCTCTCCTGTGTGGTCCTTTTTTTGTTAAGTAGAGGTTTATTGTTGTGGCAATGACAGAAATAAAACAGTGACTGTAGAAGCATTCTCGACACAATAGGCGGCCATTTAGGTGCAGGAAATTGGGTTAACATGGTTGAAGAATGTTCTCAGCTCGAGAAAATATCTAATAATGCGGCCAAAAATCCTGCCTTCATACAACCCAGAGCTATTAATGCAAGCGGGTGTTTAATTGCCTCAGACCTTTTACAGTTATGCGCCACCTAAAGTCTATTGGTGAAGTACGTGTTGGTGCCTTTGCCAAGTTGTAAAGTCGACATGAGGCCCGCTTATGTCGACTCCCAAGTTTTCATCTTTCTGATGTGAGAGCTGCCGAGTTTGAATACTGCTTTACATCATTTATGGACTGCTGGCAGGGAAGCCATTTTCATAACACATACATGTACAAGAATTTGGCTCAAGGAGGGCATAAATTGTTCTCTCAATGGAAAGAATGGAAAGGCTTTCATACAGTGGTAAACGTCATGTGTGTTGGATGGCCTTTTTGATTAGTATACCAATTTTTACCTGTTTGTTCTGCTGACCCTTTTTTTCTTTGCTTTGTTGAGCAGTCAGCTGAAGCAAAGACTTGCAGCTTAGAGCTTGCTTTTCATTAACAGCACATTTACACACACTTTGTTTGATTAAAATGTATGTTTTTTTTATTTAAGACAGCATTTTTTCAGGCCCTTTTTGAGACTGAATATGTTGAAATTCTTTGGTCTAAAATGAAAGTCTCTTCAGACATTGACAGCCACCTCTATTCCTACATGTGAACATACACACAATGATGCCAAATGCTGACTTTGAGTGGAGTAATTTACCTTTCTCTCTGAGCATCTGCCCACCCAGCGTCTCTCTGTTCTCCTGCAGTAAAGTGATAGGCTTTAACATGCAGCTCCATAAGGATGACAATAGCCCAGGTCATTTTACCTACAATCATTGGTGCTGGCATGGGACAAACACACATTGAGCACACCAGGGTTGGAGATGGACTGGACCACCCTGGAGCCATTACTGGTCGGGATTACTTAAGTATCCCAGAATGCATTGGGTTCCAGCAGGAGCGTCGGCATTTGACCTGCAAGCTCCGCTGACCCGCTACCCACTCGACAGTCAAAAATGCTCCTTTTTGCTTTTGAATGAAACCTACACACTTTCTACATGTTCAGCAGTCTGCAGCGTTTTTTACCACACACAACTTGAACTAGATTGACAGTAATTAACCAAAAAAAAAAAACCCCAGGTCTGTTCTGTCTTTTTTTTTTTTTTTTTTTTTCTTCAGACGAGGTGAATGACCTTGGTGTTTTTCGCAGTAGGACAGTTTCTGTTTATGCCAACAAACAGGCGACTTGCTGCCAGCTCTTGTTGTGGGACTTGTGCCTGTTGGCTGTATTTGACTCTGACTTAAAAATAATCCAGCTCAATCTGTTTTAATTAGGGATCAGCTGCAAGATGTGCAAAATGTCACAGGAATTGGTTTGTCATTTTGGAAATGGTGGGAATTTTTGATTCCATAATGCAGAGGACTGTTTTTGTTTGTGCTTGAATCGTGATCTCATCCTTTAGACAGGACAGCAGGCCAGTCATAGAGCCGAGGGGTGAAGATGTATAGATCTTTTATGTCGAATTGTAACTAACTGACCGAACCAGATGCACCTATGAGTGGCTGCTTGGTGATCCTCATTGATCCTCACCACTGAGGCAAATTTGGACATGCGGTCATGACCATATTGTATCCTCACCGGTGCCACCGTAAGTATCTGCGTTGATCTGCTGTGGCCTTTATTTGACCTAGCGCTCACCTATTTCGTCAGAACAAACCACAATGGATGCCTTTTATCAGAGTCAGGCCAACAGGCTTTTATGTCCTAATTAGAGAGCAAAGCAGCGGTTGAATCGCCGGCTGCGCCGCTGCTCCAAAACGTCTGGCCGTTCAGGGGTAGCCTGGTTTCGTCCTGATTAAGTGTGATGGCTGGGAAACATAAACATGTGTCAATGAGGACCACAATCAGGTCCAGAGCATGAATGCTGGAGCTAGATGGGCATGTGGGTGTGAAGCTCTGTGGCCCCGTCTGCTCCTACATGATTCAGCCGCCCTCCTATCTGTCACTCTGGAGCTGTGAGGCCTAAAATAGGATCTTGTGTAGTTTTTCGTGCAGCTCACTTCTACCCCCTTTTTGTAGGGATCCAGTTTCACTCCATCTGGTCTGGTGTTTATTTTCTGTTTATTCAATACAGGTCTGCAATCACTGCTTAATTTCATAGTTTGGTGTTTCTGTTTTGTCTTTTTTTTTCTCCACCCTCCTTAATACCAGTGACATCCATGATTAATTTTGCTTGTGGCTTCACACTCATTGTCAGCCTTCAAAGAGAGACAGAGAAGGGCCAGGGAGTAGAGCAGAGCCCCCCTGTGAATTGGCCCGTATGGAGGTTAATGATGCAACTCCTGTATGACGTTGTTTCCAGATTACAAAGTTCCAGTTTAATGTAAAGCGAAGTTGAGACAAAGAAAAGCAAACGTGCTGCAGTGAGAGTAATTTAAACCATGTTTGTGTGAGCAGAGCCTGGCCCCGTTCTCTTAATTTTACTCAGGTATTGTTTTCAATAACAATGTAGTCATGGAAACCAGTCTCAAAAAACCCTTCATTTATTTATATATTTACTTATGTTTTGTTTGGTGTTTTTACATCTTCGTCTTTTTAATTCTTTTTACAGGCAAATCCAAGTTTGTGTAATTTTTTTTTCAAGTGTTAGAGCTGTTAGAGCTGAGAGGAGGTTTGATTTGAGTATTCAGGTCTTGTTTGCCACACTAATGATGCAGGTGAACACACACATATACGCTGGATTTGTTAAACTCCACAGACTCAAAGAACTCATTAACTTCAAGCAAACTCTTTTTTTGTCCTTGATTTTTCTCCCTTATCACTTATATTGAAAGAGAATCAGGAGAGGATCCTATAATGGAGTTCATGTGGGCACCTGGCTATTTTATTTATAGGAGTTAGTTAGTTTGAAACAAATTACTCCAATCTGGATGCACCAATAAGGGACTAGTATGATTTTTTTCTGTCTGAATATACAGTAACCTGTATTACACAGGTGGCTTCCCTTTCTTTTTGTGCTGCCTTTTAAAACTCACCTTGACCCCCCTTTCTGTCTTTTTGTCACCTTCCCTGCTGTAGGATCCCTTCCTAGCTGAGATGCTACAGAACAACAAGGACCAGATTGTGTGTTACCATGAGCACGACTCCCTGCTGGACCACAAGGAGGAGGAGGCCCTGAGCGAGGAGGATCGCAAGGCTGCCTGGGCCGAGTATGAAGCCGAGAAAAAGGTAAGTGGGAACAAAAAAAAGCCCAAAAGAAAAAAGCAAAAACGTGCAGTTGTGTGTGTGCTGCACACGGGCATGTCCACCGGGTCCAAAATCAAAGGCACGCACACGCAGCACTTAGCCCAAATCGTTGACATCAAAGTGCAAGGTGAGCTAAGAGCGGCTTTTGTTTGTCAAGATGTGTGAGTTAGTGTTGGATCTCCACAATCCTTTCATCACTTAGAGTAAGCAGATGACAGCCCCCTCCCCCTCTCCACTACTGTGATAGACATTTTGGCCCACCACCAGGGCGGTGATCTACTGAGAGGTTGTCCAAGCAGTGTCAACGCTACTTACTCTAAGCGTGTAGGTCCACAGAGGGTGAGGGACTCCCCTGTTGTGTTCTCTCTTTTCCCCTCTCACCTCCCCCCATTGTCCCTTCCTCTTCCCTCTCCTTTCTTGCGGGACAAATCAATGGGCAATTAGTGGGGTTTATTTGGAGAAGAGTATGGAGGGGGGTTGATGTTGTAAGGAGCAGGTCTCCTCTCCCCCCTGTGTAATCCTAGATTCTAATTCACTCTAATGATTATTTTTCCAACACACTCTCCCTCCTCTGCCCTCTGTGCACCTTAAGCGGCTTTTCCCTCAGAGCTCCTCTGCTTTTCAAGAGAACAGAGGGTTCCCAGTCGCAGCGAAAACAGTGGCGCTGAGGTCAACTGTGAGGATTTCAATCGCGTTCGCATCACTGCAGGCGGTCACCTGCTAAAGATGCACAAGAAGACACTTTTGCTCTCAAGAGGCTGCTCGGCATCGCGTCGCGTACTCTGAGCTCTGTAGGAGAATCATCTGGAACGTAACCCGGCCTCTGCTAATGTCTTCACAACTTAAGGGTTGGCCGATGGTGTGCAGGAAAAGCTATGTGTGTGAATATCAGATTTGCAACTCAGGAAATGGGAAAAACTGTGAGAACATGATCAGGCGCCCAAAACCAAAGTGAACCCAGGAGCCTCCGTTCGGTCTCGCTGGGATGACTTCAGCTCAGTGCGGCGCTCAAGAGAGACTCATGTCATAAATTTAGATTTCAGACGCTGAGTTTTGGAAATGAAGTCAAGTCTAGATTTTGTGTCTGTCTGAAGATGTATGAAGTCTGCAGAACATCTGAGGATGCAGCTGAAGTCCAAGAGTGGCTGCTTGTTAATAGCAAACCCAAAAGCAGAGTGTGTGGGTGGGTGTGTGTGTGTGTGTGTGTGTGTGTGTGTGTGTGTGTGTGTGTGTGTGTGTGTGCGCGTGCAGGTTCATGTGTACAGCGGTATTGCGGTTGTTTTGAGGTTTTGTACAGTTCAAGCCTGCACACCTGTCTCTGACCAGGTCCAAAGATCCCCCCACTAGCCCCCAACGCAAATACACACACACACACACACACACACACACACACACACACACACACACACACACACACACACACACATCACACACTACATACCGGATGGCCAGATTACAGGGCACGGGAAAACCATCTGCAGCAGAGGCTCAATTACACACAAACATCGGCATCCTGCTGGCCTTTACTGGGACAAGACTGTTTACTTCAGGTCGCTTCTCTCTCACACAGTGCACGCGCACACACACACACACACACTTAATACAAGAGGAGCTGGCAGGAGTGACACAAATTATGTGTGAAGAGTTGAAAGGTTTGTTGTTGAGATTACTGACTGGTGAAGTGAGAAGATGGACCAGTTACTGAATGAGGTTGACCGCCAGAGTGAACTGTCATCTCCGGTCAGCCACATAGTCTCTCCCATCATGCCTTGGGTGGCTTTTAACACCCGACTAATTGATAATCCTGCTCTTCTGCCTCCGTCTTTCATCTCTCAGGGTCTGTCCATGAGGACCAACTACCCGATGCCGTACTCACAGATGGACATGGGCTCCTCAAACTACTTCTCCTACAACGTGGCAGCTTTGGCCTCCATGTCCAACCAGCAGCTGGAGGTAAGTAATGAGCTCCACATGCCCCTCGCACCCCCCCACCTCCCACCCCTCCCTCCCTCCCCCACGATACGGCGCCCCACATTCCTCAGACCCCACTGCTAATTGTGACAACAGTCTTGTAGCCGATGTGCCCGGCTCTGCCCTGCTCCTCCACCCAGCCGTTCCTAATGCTCCTCGTCTGGGGCAGCAGATATTTATACACTGTGGCACATCTGACTGAGGGAGAGGACACAAGGTCTGAGAGGCAGTCTGTATGCCGGCTTCAATCTTTTGAATCATGGCATGTGAGAAATGTTGGTATCTTTGAGAGCAAACAGACTCTATAAACTTGTAAAAAGTGATCCTATAACTTCTACCAGTAAGTGATGCATACAGCTGTAAAAATAGTTGGAGCTTAAAATCATCAAAAATACAGAACATGACTAACTCTTATTGGAGTTGCACAATTCTCTGCTGGGTTGTCAGATTGAGAAATACCTTTTGACATTACTCATTTTATTCAGTGTTGATTTAATACACGTTTAAAGATCATCCATGTTCAGTATTTGCCAGTGAATACTCAGTTATCCATCGCTCACAATGAGTGTTTCAGGATCTCTGTGCCCTTCATTTGTGTTCAGGACCTTATAAACCAGGGAAGACAGAAAGTCATTGAAGCAACAAATGCATTGAAGACTTTATCACGGGAGTCACTGGAGGATATCATCGCTCGAGTGGTGAGTATAAAAACGTCTAAATCAGTCTTCGGCTAATGAAGATGATCAACGTTTTGTCAAAAGAAGCGCTTTTAATGAAGTCACCATTTCTGTCACCGAACTGCAACAAGATGCAGAGTTCTTATTGTTATGAATGGTGCTGGAGCTGTCCTCTCTCTCTCTCCCCCTACAGTGGAAGGAGAACCCGTCACTCACAGAGAATCAGGTCCAGTCTATGGCTCTGGGTCGACAGGCCAGCGTGGAGCTGGAGTTTAAGCGCAGGGAGGCCGTGTACAGAGACGTTCTCACCAGGCAGCAGACGGTAAGAGATGCTCTCTGTACGAGCCACAGTCGCTTAGTGAATACATTTTACCTGCAAACCTGGCTGTTTTTATTATAAAAACTGAGGAGTAGCCGGAAGGACAGGTTCACACTTACAAGATAAAAATATCCCAATACTTTTCAAAGACAGTATTTTATTAATGGTGATTATAGATGGATATGCACACATTAGAAAATGTAAATCAGTGGTCGTTTATAATGGGAACATGGTGTCTAATAAATTCAGAAGGTTGTATAACCTGAATGAAACACAATCTGGTAGACTAAGAAAAAGATTTTTTCATATTATTAAGCTTACAGTTGATGGCGTGTAGTTGCAGACATTGTTTTCTGTCTTTAGCCGCAACAGCATATAGTTCAATTTGACCTCTAACAGGCTCCTTTTTAGCTTTGACTACATCTCTGAGACGACACTGTACTGGAGCCCTAACCTCAAGCTGTAGGAAGTGAGGGAAAATCCGATTCATATCAGCTGCTTATAAATTTGGGTTTTACAGTAACCAGGTTATTGTAGTGTGTTTAAACTTTTCTCAAATTTCCATAGCATTTGCTCTTTTAGTTTCAATAAGTCATTATATTATAGCTCAGTGATGAATTCACATGAGGTTTTGGTGGAGGTGTCAGCTGGTACTGTCACTTGCTGTACTTTATTTTGTGGTTATTCTAACTGTCTCACTGTGTTTGTGTGCGCCCAGCTGATGATGTTCGTGCAGAAGCTGATCACCAACAGGAAGGTGCAGGAGCAGCAGCTGGCCATGGCTAACCAGGCAAACTACCTGAACCAGCTGGCAATACAGAACGGGATGATGGGAGCCGGCAGCCTCAGCCAGATGGACCTGCTGGGCCTTTACCAGCAGCTCCACGGCCTGGGCTCCCATCAAGGCATGGGCAAGAATCCTGGACCCTCCAAGGGCCTGTAGGTCAGAGGGACTCGTCCTCACCAAACCCCAAACCCAACCCCACCCAACCCCAACTCAGCTAGCCGGCCCCCCAGTGGCCCAGTCCAAGTGAGGCCTCTGTAACACACTGTGAGACCGCTCAAAGCAAACTGGTGCAGCAAAACAGAGGGTGGAGTAGTTTTGAGACCAGGCTGCTGTCCACTGGGGCCTCAAGTGAGATAGACTCTCAGTTCTTTATTCTGTAGTTCACCCAGAGGAGGTGGAATAAAAGTGTATAAATGACTGTGTGAAAGGAGTCCATTAGGAATTTCAAAAGTAAAAAAAAAAAATGTATATAACGCCTTAATGTTATTCAAGTTCTATATCTTCATTTTTCATGTATTTAAAGATAAACACGTTTTACCCCCAATGCTTTTGAGCATTGTATTGTTTTCCCCTTAAAAGAGGGTTTGCTTATTATTTAAACTCAGTTTTTTATACTGTTTTAAATGCATAGTTAAACCTGAGTGGGACCAGTGTCGTTGGTGACAGGACTCTATGATGTAAAGCAACATGATTATTAGCCCCAGTAGATTCCTTCACCAATCTATAACAAAGCAGACCGCTGACGGTGCTGCAAACTCCTGCTCTTTTTGGGAGATAGAAGAAATTGATAAGTCAACAAAAAACAAAAAAAATTATTTGAAAAAAAAAAAAAAAAATGGCCTTATTTTATTTCCTAAAAAAAGCTCTGTAAAGTTCTGAGATTTGAGATTTGTTGAGAATCTTTTCTATTATGCTTTTAAGTGTTTACATTAGTTGTTGCTGAACATGGTAATGGAATGCTTGTGTTGTTACAAAACTGCCTGCCGATTCCTATGACCTTTTTGTAACATCATTCTCATTGTCACGTGTTGTCTAGCATAGCACTGTGCGTCCTGTTCATTGTTTATGTTCCACTTGTGTTGATCCCAAGCGTTGGGTGAGCGACTGGGTCTCACAAAGCACAACCAGCTCAGCCGGGTGTCACAGGGCCCAAAACGTTTCCCTTTACTTGTCCGTCAGCGCTTGTTTCACGATGGATCTGACGTAAAGAGTAAAGAGCGGAAATCTCATCATGTCTGGCTGATTTGTTTCCTCTGCTTTGTGAGAAATGCCTTCTGGACACTGTAGTCTCAGCAGGCAGGCCCCCCAGACTACCTGTATTCTACTTTGGCACATGTTTGCTTCTAAATGCTTAAACTGGTGTAGCTGTTAATCATGAGGAATATGTACATTTCTCACCAAGAGGCACCTGATGTGTCTAGTTGGCTCCTGTGTTTGCACAAGGTGTATTTCATAAATGTAGAGAAACTTTTTTGCCCTCCTCTAAGAATGTTCTTACGTTAGCAAATACACCACCTTGATTTGCCACCTGAATCTGATCTGCTATTATCTTGATAAGTATTTAATATAACATTTAATAAAGTGACCAAAAGGATGAGCAACTCCTGTCTTTGAGTTATTTGTTATTCAGGGCTGAATTGCTCACAAATGATCCACAGTGCATTTCTTTCTATCAACAAAGTTTATAAAGGGGAATGTTGTTTTTTTTTTTGTTTTTTTTTTGCTTAGTTTCTTCTTGTAGGTCGTTTACATCTGCACTATCTGAAACCTGACTGATGGTAACATTTTTTAAACTTATACCAATATTGATATTTGAGAATCTAAAATATAACAACATTTGACAAATCATTTTTGGGTCTTTTTTTTGCCTTTATTTTAGAGATGTGGGAATGGACAAAGATCCATAGCCAGACCTGCACCAGGGATGTTATTTTTCATGCATTGGCATTTTTGGACTACAGTTACTTGGCCAACATATATATGTATATATAAATATATACCTGTTTTGTGTGAGTCATATCAAGTAAATTTTGAGGTTAAAAATAAAGGGAAAAGAAAATTTTACATTTTGAGGAATATTCTTATTCACACTTGCTAAGAGTTTGTAAGAAGACTGATAACACCCCAAGTCGTAGTCTGAAGCTACAGTTAGCCTAGCTTAGCATAAAGTTTAGAAACTGCTAGCTTGGCTTCTGGAGCTGAGAATGGCAGTGCTTGCAGTTTTTTTTAATGCCATTATCTCAAGATCACAGGTTAATTAACTTTGAGAAAACAAGCTTTGTTATCATGACATAATGAGATAAAAACCTGTTATGATGTGAAAATGGATGGTCCTATTTCCTCTTTTTACTTATAATGTTTATATGGTTATTTGCAGTTTGTTTATAGTCAACAGGTGTCTGTATTCCGTGTGGAGATGCTGTGGGGTTAGTATTTACAGTGGGATGAGCTTGCACGTCTCATAGCAAACAAGAAGACCTTAATAATGTATATTTATACATAATATATTTAAAGGTTTTATTTGAGCAGCTGGCTGAAGCAGAGTCTCATCTTTGGATATTATATAACGAGATGGTCTGTTCCAATGAAGTAACTACAGCAAACCAAACTCCACATTTAGGCTTTAATTATTGTTCAGTTATGGATCCACCCTGACAGTCATGAAAGAGATCTTGAAGACTGAAATCAGCTGAACCAGACACTTCATAATTATTAATAATTATCTCATCATCACAAGAAAACAAGTTCAATATAACAACATAATTAATTTGTGATCTCTAGGTAATGGCATTAGAACAATAATTGTAAGCACGGCTGTCCTTGGTTTCCGTACTTGACTCTGTCCGAGGGTAACAAAATCTTTCAACTGATGGAAATTCGACAAAGTCACCGCGCCCAACCAAGACAATAACCCTCCAGTAAAACCACAATTAGACTTTTCTATACCTGGGCTTTTGTAAGTCAAACAAACCAGTTATAATAATCTAACTAGTGAGCCTTTGACTGCTTTCTGTTTGAACAGAGCCAGGCGAGCTGTTTCCAGTTTTTATGCTAAACTAAACTAACCGTCTCCTGGCTCCAACTTCATATTTTTCTGCACAGACATGAGAGTGCTGTCGATCTTTTCATCTAATTCTCTAAGCCTCTTCTCAGAGTTATTCCTTCAACACTTGGAAAGCAGATAGCTGATACATCCAGATGCAGTGTCCCTGTATTTCACACCCACAGCACTAAGTGCCTTTTGTCCCACTCTCTTCTCCCTTCAGTGTTTCATCTATTTTTCCCTCTCCCGGTATTGTTTTCATTTCTCAGTCTGCCAGGGTTTTCCCCTGCATGTCTTTGACTTTTCCATTCCCTCCCCCCAGGGGAGCTTGCTCTCACAGCTTACAGATATCTGCCAGTGGAGAAACATTACAACTATTGCAGATGTTGAAATGTTGATCCCATCCCCTCTCAGCCCCAGATTACCACCACTCCAGGTTTGCAGCACATCCCTGCTGGTTCTGCGAGCAGCAGGCAGCTGTTTCTGTCCATTGAAAAGGGAGACTACACTATATTGGAGCCTGTGAGGCCCCTGCAATGGGCAACCAATCACTGCTCTAAATCCATGCTGATGTGTAGAGCCAATTAGGAGTCGGGATCCAGTTGCATAAGGAATCTGATTTTGTACGGTGGATGTAGGCTGACTAAGACCTCATGGAGACAGAGAGGGTCTGTGCACATTACTTGGTAAAGGGTTTATGAGGGCAAATTGGCATGGGATTGTTCTCCTCTGGGAAAAAATCTGCTGCATCTTTTTACCCTATTTTCTCTCTTACGTTTGGACAGCAGGACAAAAAGTCATGTGGGGACTGCTTTTACCATTATTACATTAACTAATAATAATAATAATAGTACTAATAGTAATAACAGTACTGCAAAGCCTAAATGGTGTTTGTCCAGGCAAACAAAAGCTACTTTTTTATGCCTCTAAGATTTTTTCTGTTCATCATCAGGTGAAAACTACAGACATCTCCTGATAGTGGCACTAGAGGAAAAGTCAGGGGACATTCCCAAAAGCACTCCAGCTCATCCTCTTGGGACCAAATGTTCACGTCAAACCCATCCGACAGTTGTTGAGATATTTCAGTCTGGGCCGAAGTGGTGGGCCTGACTGAATGCTGCGAGCGTCGCTGCAAATAAAAGGAAAGAAATGCACCATCCACATAGAGTCTATATCTGGTTTTAATTGGTACATCACATTTTTATCCAAGCAAAAATAGTCTCTCACAATGAGTTCTCGATAGCAGGACAATTTTATTGTCATGTTCATTGCTGTTGTTTTTTTTTTTCTTTGTTTTTTTTTCAGTAGAATCTACAGTCCAGATAACTTCAAGTTCATTACAAAATAAAGTCTTTGCAATAAATAAATATATAGATTTATATTTATACTTTATATGTAGAAAATAAATATATTGTACATCTCATAAATAGGATCACCCATATGTACACCTCAGCTGCTTGCATTTTTTAATAATGTTCCTGACACTCTGAACATTACAAGTCACCATCACTTATTCTTTACAACCACAGTCAGAGAAGTGCTTTTGTCCCGAAGCTTCATCACCTGTTCTGCATTCAACTCCTACAAGACGCCGCTCAATATTTTATTTAAACATGATGAATGAGATCATTAAACTCTGGGGGACACGGGAGGCCGAGTGAGACCTTCCAGCTGGGGCCGGGCATGTGCAGTAAGTGCTCTTTCATCTATCACATGTTCATCTTAGGCATTTCTTTCAACCTCTTTTCACCTTTAATTTTTTGAAGACAACTCATAAACCTCCAGTTTTGCCTGCAGATGCTCCTCGCCGACTCTTTTTTTTTTCGTACCTGACTGTCCCAGACTGTCACTTAACATGCATGTAAGCACACACAGTTTGTGTATTTCTGACTGTTCTTCTCTTCATCTACCTTTGTGTACATGGAATGTGCCCTTCCTCACATTTGCCGTGACCCTGTATAGTGCATGACAAATGCACAACGTGACATCTGCGGTGCTTTCGCTTCTTGGCGTTCTTGTGTGTGTTTTTTTTTTTCCACACCAGCTTAGTGCCACGCCAAGCTGCCTGAAAGCCACAACTCCACTTGCGCGCCGCCTCAGTATCAATCCCTAAAAAGTGGTTATTGAGAAAACATGGCACCTGATTTGCCCCACAGCTGGGCAGCGCTCCGTCCATGTCCGCAGTGGTTTTACAAAATCGTCCCGCCTCTCCTCTCTGATGTCACAAGTTCACCGCAGAGGCGAAGAGGTGACATCCAGGAAGGTGCACAATGTTTATGTCCGTGCTCGGCAGTGGGCTGAAGTGGCGGTGACCTCGGGGGGAGCTGAGGGGAAACAGTTTTGCACCAGGTCCGGAGTATCAACAACGCCCCCTCTCTCCTCTTCTGTCATTTTTGCTCCCGGGGTTGTCACCACTTCTCCCAGGGTAAGCGCTGGTCACCTGTACTGGAACAAGTCCCTGTACGCCTGGGGGATCTTTTCAATCTCCACCGGCCTGGGTAAGAAGTGGGTGAGCTTCTGGTGTTTTTTAGTCCTGCCGCCCTCCCTGGGCGAGCCGTCCTTGTTTAAGGCCACGTAGTAGAAGCGCCCTGTGTCGTTGTGCTTGTACATAGTCGAAGCGTAGGTGTTGTACCAGTTCTCCTCAAACTGCTCCCTGAACACACATTCTGCCGTCAGCTTCTTCTGTAAGAGAGAAAACAACATGTTAGGGAGAGTCCTGCTCAGGGGGTGTAGGACTAGAGGTGGGGGGAATAAAGGGAACTGAGTATAATGAGGTATTTTAATAAATATCTGTGGATAAGGGGAGGGGGCCCAAGGAGAATGCCTTTGCACAGGGTCCAGAAGTTTTATCCGACGCCCCTGGTCCTCCTCCCACGCCACCGAGTGAGATTTGAAGAACGTTTGCAACAGAAAGACATACGGCTGAGACTGAGATGATCCCACTTTGCATGCAGCTTCCACTCCTCCCGATCTGCTATTTATTTTTTTTTATGTACTTCTTTCTCTAGTTTGCGGTGCACCTCAAAGCTGAAGTGAACCAGTAGAAACTCATTTGGGCAGGTGCTCATTATGACAAAAGAGGGGAAGTCATTAGGAGAGGCTTTTCGCTTTACGCCCCACACTCACTCCTCAGACCTGCTAACCCCTCGTCGTGCATGGAGAATTATTTCCCTCCCTGTGATGCAAGAAGAACAGCGAGATCCTGCATGCACACACACACAGAGCAGCTCTCAAAGCCCTCACTGACAGTGCAGCATGAGCGATGGCTGCGGGTTCAGCAGGTGAGAGTGTGTTGGCTGAGTGAGTGTGTGAGAACAGAACAATGAGAGGCATCCGAGTTAGAGCCGCTCTCCTGCCAAGGCCGGCCCCCGCTTGCTCTGCCAGAGGGTCGAATCCCAGTTGAGTCAGGGGCATCGCGGGGGACCAGGGGCCGAACCTGAGCCCTTTTTTTCAGGGGTGTCCCTCAAGCTGTCCCTCCTGTGGACTATCTTTCCATCTCTAAGAGGCAGTGGCTTCCCTGCACGACGATCCTTCCGCCTTTAATAACACGCATTATGTGTTCTTGCAAGTGTTTGTGCAAGAGTCTCTTTACTTTTTTTTTTTTTTTACTCCAGCTGCAATTTTGTTGATTGGCTGTCAGGCTCTGCTTGGCTGCGACTGTGGGGTGAAGCTGCTGTTGTCTGTAAACACAGCCCCGGGGGCACATGACTGGGCCAGCTCCATCCTAACGCACACACACACACACCTCATTGGATCAAAAGCTCGTCAGGGTCTGCTGGTTGTGGGACGGAAGCACCCTTCTACCTGTTACCCTCCCCCCTCCACCTCCTGGCCTCTCAGCTTCAGACAGACGTGTCTACATCGCTCCCTCTGTCAGTCAGGTCAGGACTCAGTCAGGTGTGCAATTGCCACGTCCCCCACACACACACACACACACACAAATGCCCCCCCGCCTCCCCATGTTCCCCCTCAGGTCAAAGCTCCAGGATGCCAGACTCTGATAGCGCGCAGTAACAATATCTGCACTTTCAACATAATGGCCATGCTTAAAAGTGGTCTCTGTTCGAGGCGCTCAGAGCCAGGGGGAGTCTGGGCCCCGAGAGGCCCTCAGGTAATGCCCTGGGACACCTGATACAGGTAGGCCTCACATACTTCCCTTTCATTGTCTTTATCTCTTCCTTTTTTCTCGGTCTCTCTCTCTCCTGTCTCCAGATACCAGAGACAAAGTCAGCCAGGAGGGAAGAAAAACTAGATGTTCTCTAGATATTCTGGACAAGCTGAAAGGTCTTTCTTTTATATATCTAACATCCGTCTCGAGTCCAGCTGTGCACTGGGAGGTCACTTCAGCTGAAATCGCCCACAGCACACATCCAGAGTGACTCCAAATGTTCCTGCCTCCTCTTCGGGGGGAAAATATGTAAATATTTCTGCACATCTCAAAACCAAATGAAGAGGCCGGTTTGCGCTCTCCACTTCTCCTTGATTCCTCCTTCACATTTGGAAACAGGTTTGCTACTGCCTGCATCGCTGCTGACCAAAAAGTCATCATCTAGTCATTCCTCTGGTCGACACAAAGCAGCAGGAGGAAGGTGGGGGTGGAGGTGTGTGTGACGGAGAGTGTGAGAGTATGTAAAAGAAACACACCGTTGTTATGTCTGACCGTGGTTTTCCCATTTGCCACGTACGGGAACCTTGATAACAGACCGACCCTCAGATTGCTACCTGAAAAGTTACTGACGTGTACAAAAAAAAAAAAAAACGAATTTTATGTTCTGGAAAACAAGCCACATGTGTCAAGTGCAAGACTTGTTGTGAATGAGACCCTAGGCTGCATGCACAGCGAGGGCAGGCGGGGTTGTGAATGAAAGGGAAGGGGTTTCGTTTCTTTTCTTTTCCTTTTTTTTTTTTTTTGACTCACCGACCCATAGAGCTCTCCTTTCTCATTCATGCCGAGGTAGAGTCCGGCGTCCACCCCTCTGATGCTGACCAGGCCCACTGCCAGACTGATGAACTCCAGGATGCCTGAGGTCAAACAGTGCACACAAAAAACAGTCAAGGGAGCCCATGAACCCACACGGTGACAAGTGACCCACGTTAATGTGACAGCAGAGCATAAAAAAATGTGCATCAGTGGACTGGTGTTGGGAGTGAAAGCTTTATTTTGGCTGAATTTACTCGCATCACCATTTTACAGTTAGAAAAATGTGTTTCAAGGCCACCAGATATCTTTTTTTTTCATTGATCTCATCAGAGAAGACAAATGTAAGGACTGGATGAGATCAGCAGCCGATAAAGATCTCTTTGATTCCCCCTGCATTTCTTTTTTTTTTTAGCCTGTTTTAAGAACATACATCACTCATTTAATCTCAAGAGGCTGCGGTGACCATAAATGTGTCCAACCTGTGTTTGGGACTTCCCAACTGGCTACCAACACTGGCCGAGAAGTCACTTTTATGGAGCTGTGGCTGAGTTGTTTCTTGCTGACTCACAGGAAGCTACAGCAAAGTGAACTCGCGCTTCAAAGGCTCTGCGACAGGCGGTAAAATTAAAAGCTGTTGGCTGTTGTGATGCAGAGGTTTAGTCAGAGAGGATCCAGCTGGCTGCGCTGACTGGCAGAGCCAGTTCACAGCCACCTGGTCCCCATCTCCTCGACCTCATCTGGTGCCAGAGGATGACAGAGAACATCCCTCTAATTTTTTTTTTTTTTTTTTGCGGGGTGAAGAGTGTGTTTCATATCCCTCTAATCAAAGCCATGTCCTCCTTGCAGCTCTGACAAAGACTTGCATTTTAAAGCTAAGTGGAGCCAGAAACAAACACGCGGACCACCCATCCCCGTAAACCGGCTTGTTTTGGCTCGGGCCTCGGCTTTAAAACCTCCTCTGAATTCCGCAGTGGTCATGCTTTAATCTCGGGTTATTCGCCTCTTTCCGGGCCCCGCACCTGCGAGATGACCGCATGTGGACGCGTGTGAGTGTGTGTGTGTGTGTGTGTGTGGCGCGCGAGACATGCGCTGCGTCTGCCCCCTGACCTCTTCGGTTTATCGGCTCTCCCGCGAGCCGCGCCTCGCTCCATTTACGTTAATGGGACCCGATCTGCGGGGCGCGCCGTTGCCGTGACGCACGCGCGCGCCCTCTGCTTGTTTGCGGCTGACCGGAGACACCTGCCCCCCCTCCCCCTCCCCCTCCACGCGCACCGGGGACTGCCAGAAAAAGGTGTGTGTCTCTGTGTCCCCGCGCGCCAGGTGACAGTGACGCACTGAGTATTCAGGAGGGACGCGGGCGGGAAACTAATTAAACCCGAGCCACTTTGTCACTTTGATAAGAGCTTCTGTAGATTAGACTAGTTCCCTGCTTTTTATTTAAACACCTCTGTCCATAATAAGTGATTACATTAAGATTATCCTCAGTCTATTGGGACAAATTAAGGAACAGATTCCTCAGTATTTCCCACTTCTCATACTGGGAATAAAAAGGTGAAATAAAGAAGTGCTCTCACCAAATCTGCTGTGGTCCTGTCTTGTCCCATGCACAGTCCCATTGGGGAATATCTCCAGCTGAAAGCCGGTCCTGCAGTACAGCTGCCGCCGCCTCAGGATCCCTTTGAGGTGCCCGAAATCCGTCGGAGACCCCCTCTGCAGCCTCCCTTCAATCTGCCCGAGCCGCTCATTCAAGCCCACCGGAGTCTCCGGCAGCGGCATATTCCCGAGCGCAGGGAAGCTTTGTAAATCCAGGTCGATTGTCCCCAGAAAACTCCCGACCTCTGCCATTGTGTGCACAGCTGTCAAATTAAGCGGAGGCATTTGGAAATGCTAGGCGACTCAAGACGGGGGGGGAGAGAAAAGTTTCACACAAGTCCGGTCCATGCACGCACAAAGCGTACCCAGCGCGCCGTGCTCCTCCGAAACACGAGGCGTCCGCTCAGCTTATTGATCGTCCTCTGCCGCAGTCATCAGTTTGATATCTCTGTTTATCAGATAGACAGGCGCTCATTATATACATACTCCCCACGCATTCTCACATTGGATATTCAAACACAAGCCACGCCTGGCTGGCATCCCTTCTTACGCGCATCAGTTTCCTCGCCGAGCGTGAACTTTCAGTCCAAACTTTTTCGCCGCTCAGGATGCTCTCTCTCTCTCTCTCTCTCTCTCTCTCTCTCTCTCTCAGAAAGCTTTCTCTGTCTGCAGACCGAGACGATCCGGGTCCACAAGCGTCCCTTCAGGACAGCTCCTGCGCTCCTGACCGCGGTCCGAGGCCGTCTGATCAAACCACATCCCGTCCGGGGGCAGGACACTCTGGAGGCGCAGATGGAGAGGAGGCAGAGATCATCAGCGCTCAGACGCAAATGGACGCTGACACAAAGGCGAACAGGCAACCACAAACTGTGACAACCACTCCACCACAAAGGCAATCCATAATTTACTGACTGTTTTTTTTCTTTTTGTTAGCTTGTATGTTTTTTCTGGTTGCTCACACCAGACACTCCTGTAAAAGACTTAAAAACCACGAAGCGTCAGGCGAAGATGATCGAAAACAACCCGTGCGTCCGACCTCGCGCACAAAGTGTCAGTGCCAACCACTGCAGATTTCATGAGAGCATTTTCTCCACCTCCCTGTTGGAAGCAGGTGCTTCCTCGCCCCTCTGCACAACCTTTGCAATGTGCTCCAGCAAACCAGCAGCTTAACCACTTGTGCTACTGGCAAGGAAGGGGAGGGGGGAATCCAAAAGCTGATGACGTGTAGTATCAAATCTGACTTGTGCAGAGACTGGGTGAAGGTTTGGGAGTCATCAGAGGTCCTTTGATGGAAGTTTTTTTTTCCCTCCAACATTAATCTTCCAAATTGTTGATTTCCCCTTCTGACTTTTGTGCAAAGTTTCAAATAAGCCGCTGCTCCTCCACAAAACTTCTGCTGCTTAGTAATTATGTAACGACATAAAAGACAAGGGGGAGCACCACACACTGTGAAAAGAAAGATGCACAGGTATATATTTAGCTGCTTTACCACCATAATTCACAACACATGTTCTCTCTGAATTAGCACTTGGGACGGAAGGAGTGATCAGATCCTTTACTTGAGTACAAGTCGCGGCACTACATTGTTAAATGACTTCATTCACATGTACTCTTGAGTTGCAGCTCACTGTTGTAGCTAGCTGAGATGCTGGTTTCAACTTTCATGGCAATTTTCCCCTGATGATCACATGTTTTTAATGTATAATCCTAATCTGAGCTAATCAAAGTGACTACTGGAGTTAAATAAGTGAAATATGTCCTTCTGAACTGCACTGAAGTTAAAGTATCTGAATACTTAAGAACAAGTACCTCAAAACAGTGCCTAAGTGCATTGCTTGAGTAAAAGTTCTTCCACCCCTGATAAGCACCTTCACATCTGTACCTGCATCTGTCAGCCGAAGCCAAAGTGCCTCCACTGGTGTCAAACATTTTGATATCTCAGGTGCACGGTGAGCTGCACCATCATGCACATGAAAGGGAGCACAGAGAAAGCCACAGCAGGAATAATGAATAATAGGTGTAATTTATGATTGAATGGGGATTTTGCATCTCTTCCGTGCACGTTGGGATGACGGGTCCAAACTTGTGGCTTCGCAAGGGGGAGAAGAAGAAGAAGAAGACGCAGCTGTTTAGTGAAGACTTTATTTCTGTGTGAGGAATCGAAATGAAAACAAACTGCGGCGGGAGTGTTTTAATTAGTTCACTGTTCTTGAGATATCAGTGACAGCGGGGTCAGGCGGGAGGGGAGGGCATGATTACATCAATAACACCATTTAACTATTAGGCATGTTATTTTAGACCTCCTTCAAGCTGTTTTCGGAAACCCCCGTCCTGAGGGGGAGTTCTCACCTCAGAGCTGCTCATCACAGGCAGCAGCAGCAGCCTCCCTGTAGGGGAATGGGATTTATGACGGTGTCTCACTCCCATGAATGGTGACAAATAGTGTGTTAAAATAACCCAAAGTATGTATGATTGTTTTGATGTCACTGTCGGGCTTTGATGAATTTTCCCGGCTCCTTGTTTTTGGCCAATTCATCAACTTTTGTGGCGGCGGGCGCAATTTATTTTGAAGCAGATGTGAGCGGCTCTCAGAGCTCCTCTGAGTGGGATACAGTATGATTGACCCTCCAAAGTACGCAGGCCTTTTTCACTGCTACTAATTATGCCACTATAAATCTTACGGGTGTGTCGTGGCTGCATTGAAGTCAGAGGAGGGACAGTGGCTTTCAGCTGGTTGCTGGATATGAAAGGTGGTGGGGGTGATGAATGCCCATGGGCCTCCGCTTGATGAATTGGGCAAGGGGTTGACGAGGAGTCAGGGATGGTCAGGCTTTGTGCTAACAGACACCAGGGCCCTCACTGCACAGGAGGATGAAAGGAGGATTCGTCTCAGCTAAGAGGGTGGAAGGATTCAAAAAAAGGACAGAAGGGGAGAAAGAAGGAGCGAGATCGAGCAAGCAAAACAGAGTAATAGAAAATTAAAAGGAAACACCCCTTTTTCTTCCCTCCTCATGTGAGCATGCTCTGACTTTCGCCCACCGTCCATCTCCTGTGCACGAAACCGAAATCAATCTTAAAGGCTGTTAACTGTTAGAATAAAAATCTAGAGGTGGTAAATTTTAATTTCATTTCTTTTTTTGGTAGCTATTAGAGCTACATCTGTTGCTGGTCAGCTATATTTTATAGTTGACATGGCAGATTTATGGCTACACACACACACACACACAAATCCTGAGTTAAAATGTTCCCATATGCTGAGAACCTGCAGAGGATATAGAAATGAAGATAATGACCTCAAGTGCATGGCTGTAGCTTTGAAGTCGCTCTCCCATGAGTCACAGCGGGAGAGTCGGAATTGAAAATGAAGTTACACTTGCGGCGGGAATTGGGGGCTAATAAGTGCCTCACCTGTTTGTTTGGATTAGACAAACTTCATATGTGTCCTCTTCAGAGGGGCGGGCGAAGGTCCGCTTGGACAAACAAAGCCGGGGTGTTGTACAGACTTTGAGTTTGATTCGATAACGGAGCACACTGGAGGCGCTTGTCTGTACTTGGCAGAGTCACCGTTGAAGTTAAAGAAATAACTTCATCATTTTGTTTCACATGCTGTCTTGCCAAGTCTCATATGAGAAGATCGATACCACCCTTGCATCTGTGCGATAAATATAAAGATAGCTTAGCTTAGCGTAAAGACTGGAAACAGGTTTGAAACAGCTAGCATGGCTCTTTTTAAATGAAACAAAATCCTCCCACCAACATTTTTAAAGCTCAGTAAATGTCATTATTACACTTCATTTTTGCACAGATTAAGTGAGCTTTATAGGCTCTGGTAGATATTTCCCTGTCTCCCCTGTTTCCAGTCTTTATGCTAAGCTAAGTGGCTGCAGGCTGTCATATTTGTCACACAGACGTGAAAGTGGTGGCAATTTTCTCATCTTACTTGGTGAGCAAGCGTATTTCCCAAAATGTCAAACTTCTCCTTTTAAGCATGTTCTGTGATGTTGCTGCATAATATTTGCAGAACAAATCGCATTTACTGCATGTGAACAGTGTGTGACAGAGCCCCCTCCTCTCATACTGGTCGTAGTGGAGCCAGTTGCAGCCGCCCTCTCCTGCGACGGACGCCCACGTTTCGAAGAAGGCCTCCTGTTGCTGCTGATGGCTCACACGTAATCATCCGATCTGGGATCAGGTTCCCCGAACCCCTCTTAACCTCAGCCAAGCGAGGGCATTGAAAAAACGTCTGACTCGATGTCAGTGGCTGTTAGGAATGAGACCTCACATCTTATACCACCCGCTTAACAAGGCCACCGAAGGGGATCAAACCCCTGCGTCTCCTGGCCAGCAAAGCAGCGCAACAAAGTGTAAGGATCTGTGGAGCGTGGCTGCAGAGCAAACTCCCAGCGTGAGAGAGGGAGAGAGAGAGAGAGAGGAGAGAAAGGACATCATCTGTTCTTATTTTACCTTTTGTCAAGCAGCATGTGGAAAATGATCTTCACTGTGAGTTATTTGCAGAGCTGGATTCCGTGTTATTTCATTCCCTAGCAGAGACATAACAGAGAGGGTCTCCTCTTTCACGCAGGTGGTCCTTCGGCCTTGTTCAAGGGCGCTGTGTGCGCTGGGGCAGGGGTGGGAGGGTACGCAGGGAAGGGGAGTGTAGGGACACACACACACACACACACACACACACACACACACAGACAGACAGATGCATGCGAATTTAGGTAATGGTGTAACATTTCAGCGCCTGCTTTCCTTGGCCACCCCATGTAAAGATAGTGTTAATTAATTTGTTTGCTTTGCTTTCAAGCACTAACGAATGGAGCCCTCCAGGTTTTGAGAAGCCACTAGTATGCAAGGAACACAGTCTAAAACCAACATTTGTTGTACAAATTGCTTGCATATGTTCTTGGGAGAGGGGGAAAGATCCTTGTCATGACACACCAACAGAGATGTCCCACTATTTTTTATTTTTTTTATTTTATTTTTTTTTTACTCCATGGGAAAATCTCGGTAGGAATATTTGAAGTTTGCCTCCAACATTTTGGTTTAGCAGTTAATTATCCGTACTCCAAACTTGTGGTTTTGCTGTTTTCATCAGATGGCTGACTTAAATATAAACTGGCACTCTAAATGCTGTATTTCGTGGCGCAAACTTCCTACTTCTCCATAATTTAAGTAGAGTTTTTAAACTTTTTTCCCTCGCTGATTCATCTCTCAGATTGCACAGCCGGTGATGCTGGCTAATAAGTCTAATTAACCGCAGTTTCACACCAGGGCTGCCCCTGCCTCGTGAACGACAAGCTGGAAGGAGCCCACGCCATCCACCTGTCTGTCCACGCTGATGACTGAGGCACGCTGTAATAACATCGACAGCGGCTTCGACGACTTGTATTTCTCCGCTCCGCAGGGCTGCGGTCTGACGTTAGAGAGTGTATATGCGTGATCATGATCCCGTCTGATGAGGGAACAGGCCCTCAGAGCGAGACTATTATTCTTACAACAACACAGAGCAGGGATCTACCCTCAAACAGATGTTAGGAGCCCTTTGTAGAGCCTTTGGCACCAAGCCCAAACCTACCTATCTGCACAGCTATTTACATGGCAATCCAGCTGCTTAGTCTCTCTTTCTCTTCTTCTTCTCCATTTATTTTCACCCCTCCTTTGCTTTTGCCCTCTCACTCTGCCTGCGTCTATACATTCACAGCCCCCTCCCCTCGTCTTACTCTCCCTCCCTCCTTCTCTCCCCTCACTGTTTGAAATCAAATACCCGCTCTCATATAAACTTTGATCAATCAAACACACTAATTTGTTTAGCCGAGGAGACAGTGACATACTGATGCAGGTTCAGTTACACAGAGATGAAAAACGCCAGGCGTTCCGTATCTCAGAATATCTCGGTACTGACGCAAACCTTTACCCCACACTTTATATTTAGTCATTCCCTTTCACAGAAAAGCCAAATATATCCCAAAAATTTCTACCTGCTATGCTGACTTATTGTCTCCTCCAGTCTGAGCAGATGTGGGAGGGAAGGATTTATAATGATAACCATTCCTGGAATCAGAGTTTATATTTGCTTTCTCACTAATCATGTGAGGTGATGCAAAATGCCTTTTTGCTTCTATTTTAGCCAGCATGGCCGTTGATTCACACATACCTCGTGTAAAGTCATTTGTTTAATTTTATTTAACTCATCTATCAAGTTGAGGAGCACTAAAGGGACTGTACAAAAATTACTGTAGTAGGCAGAAGGGCTGAACTTTACTTGGCGGAATCAGCGTTCATACATTTTTCATTGGACCCTCCCCTTGAGTATGAAAAAAAAAAGCAACAACTTTTCCCAGTATCAAAAAATGATATGACAGCATAAAAATGGTACAGTTAACTAATCAATAACTAAAACTAGACTAGACTAGGGAATTTAACTTAACATAACCAACAAATTCACCTTTATAGCCTGTGGTGCACAAAAGGTCATTTTTATGGAACTTTTCTTTAAAATTTGGAAATAAATCTCACTAAGAAAAATTTAAATAAAATGTAAATCTAAATGAGATTTTCTTATCTCTTCAAAGAAAATGTAGACTTTCCTCCCCTCAGCAGAAGTATGAAATCCTCAGTCTTTTCTGACCCCTTTCCTGCCCCTAATAATTTGTGTATGGTCCCTAAAAACAGAATTGTGGTTGCTAGAAATAGTAAAAGAAATGTTGGTGAGTCCATTCATGACTACATCTATCCTCTTAGTTAGGAGCAGCTCCTAAATGTGTGGCCGCTTGTGTAGTTCTGACACTGCAGTGCACTGTTGTCATTTTCATAATCCTTGAGGTTTAATAAAAGTCACAACCACTTAAATGATGCGAAACAGCACAGAGCTTTGGAGCTGAGATGATGGATCTGGTCCTCATTAGCAGGCGGCTCAGTGGCAGCATTATCGCAGGATGATAATTAGACGAGCAACCTTCATGCAAATGAAAGGAAATGAAATCGAACGTCCGCTGGGGCCCTGAAGCTGGCCGGCTCGTCAGTAGAGGGTGCTGATGTTTTCCCCCCGTCGTAGCCGGGCCAACATCTCAGATTGCCTCAGAATCATGCAATGTCACGCTATGACAAATGGAGATACATTAGTTAATTAAAGTGGGGAGTGGGGAGTTCAGAGCGGGGTGACGCAGGTCGTCTATTTTCTTTTTTGGTTTCATTCTTGAACATTCCTCCGTGTCACGATTGAGAACGGCAAAGGCAGACTCCAACTCTCTGACTCTCCTGGCGTGATTGGATGAGTTCTTTCTCAGTGCTTGCAATCAAGGCCGCTTCAGCTTCTGACGCACTTTTGCTGTTATTCTCCCCTCTGTTGTTGACTTAAGCGAACACTCAGATCTGGTATATTAGTGAAGGTAATTTACTGTCCAGAGTGATTTACAGTTCGGGATGATTGTGTGTGCCTGTGCATGTGAATGCCTAAAGTTTGTTTACCAAACACAATTAACAGAAGGCATGTCTTTCGCGTGCTCTTTGACATTAAACAGTTCCTTGAACAGAGACTTTTTAATTGTCTTCAAGTGATTTTTGGCAAATGAGGAAACGGCAAACAAACTAATGGGGGCAGCGGGTTCATTGTTGATGATTTGTATTGGGAGGTTAAATGGAAAAGAAAGCAGAGAAACCCACTGTTTTCATCTGAGGTCTTCAACTTCTCCGTCTTTGATGTTACGGGGGCGAATAGTTCTGAGGTTGAGACAGTCTCTCTCTGCTGCCAGAAACAAGGCTGGAGGCTGAGACAGGTGCACAGCGTTCATCACATCCTGATGGAGGAGACTGAGGGCCAAGATGTTGTTCTCAACATATTGGAAGTGTTTGTTAACAGATGGAGACATGTGCTGGCAAACGTTACCTCACTTTGTCCAGGGAGAGGGGAGAGAAAAAGGATGGGGTGGAAAGCAGCGTTTAATTTCCAACGGCACGAAGGACATTGAGATAGGAAGAAAGATAAGAGGGGAATCAGTCAGGATTTCATTTTAATATTTGCGTGTCCAAGCACTTAAAGCAATTAAAGATAATATAGTAGTGAGAGTAATCACAAAAACCTCTTACTTACTTGTGTTTCAACTGTCAGTCTAGTCTGAGAGAAAATGGTCGAGACTGTGTTTATTCCCAGGTTTTGACTGTAATATCCAGCTGCAAATTGTGCAAAACCACAAGCAGGTTAAGGATTTTCCCTCAGGAGGTTTTTTTTTATCCAGCGTCTGTCATACTTTTCAAGCGTGCCTTAGTCACATATGTTCCTCCCTAGCCCACTCCTCTATCTGTGTTTGTATCACAGCTTTATTTCTCTTGTAAGGTCATGCAGCTACAGCTGGCATCAATATGACAGGGCTTTTTTTCTGTCCGAGTCCAACGCTGGAAAGTTATATTCATAGGGCTAATCAGTTTAAAAGATAATGAAAACAGAGATTGTTTACAGAGATTAGGCCCTTGGAAATGGAGTAATCAGTGCTTTGAAAGGGCACTGACAGCGGTGGGCTGGATTACTGCGTGTAGGAGCCGAGCAACGCCGCTCTAACTCTCCATCTCTAACAAGCTCTCAGAGCCCTGATGTCATCACAGATAGAAGATAGAGTACCTTATCCTCCTCTCCTCTCCATTTGCTCCTCTTTGCTGGAATGAAATTACTCAACGTTTAGCAGATGGGGCACCTGTCAGCCAGATGTGTTTGAGTAATGGACAAAGTGTAGGATGAAGTAAGCGTTTTGACAAAAATGTCCACAGAAAAATTAATCACGGGCTTAATTTCTTCTCAACCCCATTTTTTAATATGCTGTATGATTTATGTGGCAGTGGATTGATTTATTTCACAGCCGAGATGCAGGATTACTTTAAGAAAGTCTCCAATTTAAGGCTCAACTCAAGCTCTCAGTATTTACGCTTTCATAAGCATATGGATTATATACTTATTATATAACCACATTAAGTAGAGGCCAGCTATTGTGCTATTTCCTCTTGAGGGTAGGTTTTAATTTGTGTGGCTCACATAGTGTTATTTGTTGGCCGAGCCATTCGATCCGGCTCCCATTTTATTGATTGGAGAGACACATGGGGCCCCGGTTTAATTGGGGAGGGGTTCCCTCATAAGAGCTCACCCCAGAAAAGCCATGAAAGTAATGATCAGTATCTCAGATCTCATCCAGCGAGGCGGGGGGGTACATATGTTTAGGATTTGGACTCATGCAGGGTTGACCCCCGTCACCAGCCAAACACAACATGTATCCTAACTGGTACGTATGTAGCAACATGTCTGCTGACAGGAAAAAGATCTGGGAGAAAGATAGATTCGGGGTTTGTGTCCAAGAAGATAGTGGGCCTGATGTGCCAGGACACGAGGTAGAGCGACTCGTTCTGGCTCAGGATTTGACTCCACATTTGGCCGCTCTCAAAGCTTTTTTTCCTCTTGTTATTGAGGGAACAAAAAGGGGGGACACCAGAACTGAATTACTCCAACATATGTGACCGTTTGCTGCAAATATACAAATGTAAGAGATAATAATTTAAGAACAAGCAGAACACAGGCCAAAACCGAGTGGCTTTGCTCGCCCTGTGACTGATCAGGAAGATTTTAGGGAAGGGATCCTTCTGGAGAAAGGAGGATGGGTGTGAATCTTTTGTCTCGGTCTGAGTCCGCTTTTGGCGGCGACACGCTGTCAGTTGAGCAGCCCGGCGAGGCTAACCCCCGGCCCTCCGCCTCTGACCAATGGCTCTGGCATCCTCGGCTCTGGCACTGCAATGTCCCAGGGGAATCTTTATTCTGATCAGAATACAGGGCAGAAACCTCCTATAAAGTCCCACAATAAAGTGAAATAGAGAGACCACAGACTTCACTGGAGAGGGGAAGGGGACAGATCACCATAAAAATGTCATTTATCTTTTGGGGATTCTGCTTTTACTGATCACACTGTCCTATTTTTCCTACAAGATACCTTTCTATGCTTCAAAAAGAGCCAGAAATGAGCTTTTTTGGTGCAGCTGCTGTCACATTTTAAGCCATCTTAAGACTGATGTAAAGGTTTGGGTTTGTAAAGCACTGCATGTATTCCAGCGTTATCCATTAGTGTAATGCTGTTGTTTGGGAAATCTGGCTGTTTGATTGTAGAGGAGACTCTGACAGTATACTTGACAAACAGTCGGCTGATCCATTTCCTTCCCAAAGGAGAGTGACAGGGGGCTGCCTTTGCAGCGAGCGGCCCCACTGTGCGCCTATAAGAGCTGAGAGTTGGGTGGTCTGTCCATCAACGGCAGATTTGGGGTTAGGCCTGAGAAAAGCAGCTCACCCATATCGGTTTCAAAGAGTGAAACCCTAAGCGCCGGCCGCTCTCTGCCCGCTGCAGCCTTACATGCACAAAGACACCTGTTGTTCGACTCTCATACAAAGGCTTAATCAATCTAGGTGTTTGCAGCCAAACAAACACAAATGCCATCTTGTATTCAGTTTGTTAAGTTTCACCTGATTAAAAAAAACTGTACATGTTTGTGTGCTGCACTTGGAGCGTTGCAGCGATCGCGTAACAAATGCCAAAGCACTGATTACACACAGCTTTTCACATCAGGCCTCAGGACTTGCAATATCGCAAAGCTGTTTGAAGCAGATATGATTTTCCACTCACTGTCAGTCTGCAGCATGAATGAGACAGTAAAGCAGTGCTGAGCTGTAGGTTGCATGTAGTAAGGTAATAAATTTTCAGTGCAGGAGGAAACTTCGGCACCGCAGGACGCCAGGATGTACTCGCTGTCCTCACACTCACAGGAACTTTGTGCAACTCCCACAGAAAAGGACTCTTCCAAAACCTGCTGCGTCCCTGTGGTCCATGCTGGACGAGCTGAGGATATGTCAAAATTAAGAATGATGACTTCAAAAAATGCACCCATTACAGGCATTTTGATTCATTCTGAAAAAACCCGTCTGACTCCATGTTTGTCCAACATGATGTTTTTCTCATAAGTAATTTCTACGTCTGCGAGCGAATCCAAGCTGAGCTGATGTTTACTTGTTGCTATTACAAAGACACTATGGTGGTTCAGGGCTACTTGTCCCTTTTATTTCTTACTTGTTATGAGAGATGACATACGCAGTAATTTCATTGATTATCTTTGGACAACACTGGTCGATTGTGTTTCCACTCTGGGGAGCAGCAACTAGGCGTCGGCAGATCGTCAAGGCCCACAATGAAATTCTTATTCAAAACAAACAAATTGAACCCAAATTTGATAGTGTTTGGTTTTAAAATCAAATCGCATTAAATACATCAGAAAAAACATCAGTCTGGCTCATCTTGTAAAAGTTTTGTTGAAAGTTTTTGTTGATCTATGAATTGTCCAAACAGATGGAAAATTTTCTGGTTTGGAAAAATAGCTAAGTTTGCATTAAGAGTGTCTTTCTTCTGCTTCCATTAGAGACATTTATCTCAGTAAACAGGGGGTTGTAATCCACAATTAAACTTTGTGTACTTAGGGCCAAATCTATTTTCCCCCCTTCTGGCTGGTGTAAATAAGTTTCAAACAGCACAACTAAGAAACAGCAGTGACGGAAAATAGACAGCCTTGTATAAAGATGTGATGACAAAAAGACGAAATGCATGAGACAAAAGTTTAAAGACTGTCAAAGGTAACAAGACAATTTAGCATTTTTATCAGAGTATACTTTAAGAAAGCCTGTCACACTACCGCAGGCTGTACCTCTGATGCTATTTAATCCAGCAGTTAAACAGTGGACAATTAAGAGAGGCTGAAGATTGTTGAGGAAAGATGGGATTGGTTTCTACCTAAGTCTTTCCAGTAGAGGGGAGGCAGATATGAATAGCTGTGGTAATATGATGAGGCGCTGCCTCTCTTTGGGATCACACACTGAGAGGAGGCCTTGTTCATGTGCCAAATGGATTTATGGAATCAAATAGAAGTTTTCATTTCCTTGTTTGAGTCAATGTGCAGGGGATTAGAGGGGGGAAAATGTGGGCAAAGATAAAAGTAGTTATCAGACACACTGTGGTGGAACAAAGGCTCTTTGGTTTACCTGTCGGTTGTTCTGATTTTCCATTTTGCTTTGAACAGCGTCTTTATGGTGTACTGTTGTTTTTTTTTTTTTTTCAAATGAAAGTTTAATTTATTTATTTGTACAGGTAATAAAACATAAAAAAGATTAAGATTAAAAAACCCCAAACTGATGTGTTTAATACTCTGACGTTGATAACATTTTGCACCCGTAGCAGAATTCCTTCTGGGATCAACACAAGTGAATAAATTGAGATGCCATAACATGATTTTATGTGTTAAATTGCCTTGATTTAGTTTCAAGTATTTATGCACATCACAAATGACAGGGATCCATCAGTTCTCTCATCTGACTCTCAGTATGTGTATTTCCCAAAATGTCCAACTATTAAACTGCAACCTGATTGATGTGTGATTCTAGTGGGCAAATATTTAAGACTGTTAAGTAATGAATGCCTGTTTTAAACAGCTCTGCCCTCTTGGCCCCCTCTTTGTGGTTACAGACCGGTGTTCACATCTTTAGTCTATTTTACAACCCAGAGTTGGACTCAAACTCAGTCTGGCTGCCCATTGTGGTTTCAGGGGGTTCAAATCTGTTAGTGCGAATAGACAGCAGCCATTTCTTTTGAACAGCTAGTCACACTCTAAATTAAGGCGTCAGGATGTGCTACATGTGTATGTTTTTCTGCTTTCCCTGTTCCTGCGTGTTATCTTTGCATGTTCGCCTTCCCAAACTTGAAAAGGACACTGGAGTCCACAAGAAGTTTGGTCTCTCCGCCCTCTTCACGTTCTGAAAGTCTGACAACATCTCTCTTAAATCATCCTCTGATATCATCGACTTTATTTGATGTTTCCAGAAAGTTTGAACAAATCAGTATCAGAGAGTACACAACATCAGCCCGCTGCCAGCCACCCCAGATTGGATATGAGACCTCTGCTGTCCGTCGCAGACCAGAACAGCAACTTTATGGATGAAATATGGAACTATTTGTCATGGCATTGTGTGTATTTTGACTTTAAACATGCTCTTATTGGCTTTAGCGTGTAAGGCACAAGTGAGGTTATTAATTATCACAGTCTCTCAGCTCTAGTAAAGGCAACAGCTGCATTTCATAGAGGACTTGCAGGCAGCTTTGTATATAACGAGGGGGACAGAAATAGGCCTCAGAGTGATGTGTTTCTCACAAACTGCCTTTTCATCTGAGAGCTGATGTGACTGAGAAAAGGGGACAAAGAATATTGACGGAGCACCTGGTTGATTAACGTTTACTTGTCTTCCTTTAGAAATTCATTACTTGTTTCCTGACCAGAGCGTTAAGCTTGATTCCAGTTACTTTTACTGTTACCTACAAAGCATATGATGATACCATGAGGTAGGTTTACAACTAAAAATCTGTGTGCACAGATTTGTAAACACAGAATTTATCTAGATTTAATCAGACTCAGACAGACTCAGACTCGACTTTATTGATCCCTTTGGGATGACTCCCTCAGGGAAATTTAAGGTTTCCAGAAGCACACAGATAGAAGAAGCACACAGATGAAAAATAAACAGTAAATACTTAAAATACAAAATATAAAAGAATGAGAATAAAATAATATAAGTAAATATAAAGAGCTGAATATGGCTTTGTATGAAATAAGTTATGGCTTCGTATGGAATAAGTTAAGAATTATAAGTTAAAATTATTGCACCATATGATGAGGTTATTGCACCAGAGGAAAAAGTGTCCATTTGTGTATGCATGTGTTGTACCAGTAAGTGTAAAATGGCTACCACCCCTACTCTATGTCCTCCTCCCCCCTTGTGAGGAGTTGTAGAGTGTGATGGCATGATGGACAAAGGAGTTCTTAAGCCTGTTGGTCCTGCACTTGGGAAGGAGCAGTCTTTCACTGAACAGGCTCCTCTGGTTGCTGATGACGGTGTGCAGAGGGTGGCTGGCATTGTCCATAATATCCAGCAGTTTGTCCAGAGTCCTCGACTCTGCCACCGTCACCAGAGAGTCCAGCTTCGTGCCGACCACAGAGCCGGCCCGCCTGATCAGTTTATCCAGTCTGGATGTGTCCTTTCTTGGATATGCTGCCCCCCCAGCACTTTACCACAGTGTAAAAGAGGACACTGGCAACCACAGACTGGTAAAACATCTGCAGAAGTTTGCTGCAGATGTTGAAGGACCGCAGTCTCCTTAGGAAGTACATCCTGCTTTGTGTCTTCCCATACAGGTGGCTGGTGTGCGTTGTCCAGTCCAGTTTATTGTCCAGCCACAGCCCGAGGTATTTGTAAGAGTCCACAGCCTCCACCTCAGCTCCCTCTAACAGGACTGGTCGCGGTCTTGGTCTGGACCTCCCAAAGTCAATAACCAGCTCCTTCGTCTTAGAGGTGTTGAGCTGTAGGTGGTTAGTGTGGCACCATGCAGCGAAGTCCCCTACCAGTCTCCGATACTCCTCCTCTCTGTCATCCCTGATGCACCCAACATGATGGCGATGGCCGTGTCATCATCAGTGCGTATTTCTGAATATGACACAGCTCCGAGTTGTAGCAGAAGTCTGAGGTGTACAGGGTGAAGAGAAGAGGGGCCAGCACTGTGCCCTGGGGGGCTCCAGTGCTGCTGACCACCGTGTCAGGACGTGATGTCCTTCAGCCCGACGTACTGTGGTCTGCCAGTGAGGTAGTCGGAGATCCAGTCCATCAGCTGGGGGTCCACTCCCATCCTGCCTCAGTTTGTCCCGAAGCAGAGTGGGCTGGATGGTATTGAAGGCACTGGAGAAGTCCAAGAAAAGAATCCTCACTGTGCACTGTGCCGCTTCCCTTATCCAGATGGGAGTGGGCTCGATGGAGCAGGTAGAGGATGGCATCCTCCACACCAACACCTGGTTGGTAGGCGAACTGCAGGCGATCCTGGGCGTGTTGCACCTGGGGTCTGAGGAGGCTGAGGAAGAGCCGCTCCAACGTCTTCATCAGATGTGAAGTGAGCGCCACTGGTCGGAAGTCATTCAGCTCGCTGGGCCGGTTCTTCTTCGGAACTGGAACGATGCGGGATGTCTTCCAGAGGGTGGGCACTCTCCCAATCTGCAGGCTAAGGTTGAAGATCCGTTGTAGTGGTTCCCCCAGTTCTGCCGCGCAGGTCTTCAGTAGTCCTAGGGCACACTTTATCTGGGCCTGCGGCTTTCCTGGGTCGGAGCTTCCTCAGCTGTCCTCTGACCTGGTCTGTGGTGATGAGTGGCGATTGTGTTGATGTGGGGGAGGAGGGGGTGGTGTTGTGGTGTCTGGAGGGAGGATGTGTGGAGGGGAGAGGGTGGGGTGGCTGTGGTGAGGGCGGGGGTGGGGGGGCCAAGGGCTGGTTGAACCTGTTGAAGAAGTCATTCAGTTCGTTTGCCCTCTCCATTGTCCCCCCTACGGCTCTGGTCTTTAGACAGCTCTGCCTGTGGGCACGGATTGCGAAACTGGGCATGGATTATGAACCTTTAGGTGGTGGGATTTGTAAATGGAGAGTACAAATTTAAACATGGATCTTTATCGGTGGTCACTTATTAGATAGCTAAGTAAGATAATGTTATCTCCATGAGTTTGTGACTGGCTGACTTTTTAGTATTTCAAGCTTGTTTTAAAATGAGAACCTTGTAAAAGGAGTCTTGATTAAGCACTTAATGGCGACACGCAAATTATACAAAAAGACGAGCTGAAGCTGCATGTCCCAGGTAAAACGTTAGCATCCTCATCAGCTGACAGTCCATGTAGGGGACATGTGAACACTGTCCTTTTATTGTACTATAGAGACAGTTAGTCCTGGTATTATTCGTGTGATAAAATGTTAAAGACCAGTCCTCTACTTTATAGCTTTACAATTACAATGTATTTTTAGATAAGTGGGTCGTCACAGGAATGGGAATTTGTTTTCAGCCTAATGGGCTGTCGGACAGATGGGCTTTTGGTCCAGTGGGACATTTTTCGGGTTATTGTGGTGTTGGACTATAGGGCCGTTGGAACAATGGCAGAGCACCAAATGAACAGTCAGTTTTCAATAAAGAGAAGTACTGGGTAACTTAAACATGTTGTGGGAAACAGAGGAAATAGGCCTGGTGGTATTTGCTGTAATAAGTACATTTCCTTCTGCTGAATTCAGTATTAGGACGATGGAGAGAGAACACACACAGCGGCAGCTTCTTCGGAAGATATAAGCATAACCTTTGAAGTGACTGGTGACAGTAGTTCATATATCTGGCGATGGTTTTGTCAGGTGGACAGCCGTCTATAAACACATTCCAGAGGTCCAGACATAAGCCATTTTCCAGAGAAGGTGGAGAGCAGCGATGTTAAAATCACAGGCTTGTTTAGGTTTTGCCGAGTGATCACTGCATTATGAAACTTTCTGACACATCTCTGACCCCGGGGTCTGGTTTAGGTTTTGCCGCCCAGTGATGGACACACTGCATTATGAAACTTTACATCTCTGACCCCGGGGTCTGGAAATGCCCATGTGGACACATGGCTTTTTCATTGTCCTCACAAAGCCGGTCCATTGTCTGCCTCCTCTCTCTGTGTCTCAATCAGAGACTCTGACGCTGCTCTGCGGATGCACCTGGCCCATAAGGTTTCACTCATACGTCCCTCCGCCTCGAATATTAAAACGCCGACAAAAAAGTTAAAGTGAGCGGTGCTGTCGTCTTTTAGCAGACTGCTCTGTGGCGCAGTATTAGGTGCTATTCTCTGGACGGGGCAACTGGTCCACGACATTTAAAAACAAGCATGGTCCACTTTATTGGGGGACATTTAAAATCGTATTTTTGGAGAGCATGGTCTTTATTTGGGGGATGATCGTGTTTTTGGGTGATGAATGCAGGCTTATTTGAACTGGATGGGCTGAGGATGAGGGGGCGAGGTGTGGAAGAAGTCTGAAGGTGGCTCTGACTTTTGCTTTTAGCTTCAGCTCACTGCGTAGCCGCACAGACTCAGCGAGGACCGGCCCAGTCATGAGCCTAACAGATGTGGTCCTCTCTCTGTTCCTCGTCCAGGCTGCCGTGGCAGTCGTTCAGATATTCTCTGTCAGAGGTTCAGCCCAGGGAGCACAGGTTCGGGCCTTGCGTGCACCCTCCCAAGTGTTTACCCATCATCCTGTCAGCATGGCTGGATCCTGGCTAAAACAGCCAGCAGCTGATGATGTCCAGAACTGATAGAGGTATCTTCTTTCATTAAGGAAGACTCCATTAGCCAATGGTGTGAATTTAATGTTTGTTCGTAGAGGCCAGGCCTCAAATAAATAATAAAGGGTTATCTATAGCTCTCTAATTGAAACCACCTTGACTCTTGTTTCTCTCTCTCTCTTTCTCTCCCTCCATCCCTCTCCGCCTCCTGATTGAGTGATTTCATGACTTTTGTCCGTTGGCGTCACAAGAAACAGATGTGAGCGAGATTCCTGCTGGTTTCTGTTTTCGATCGAAAACATGGTAGATGGTCAGATTGATGACATTTTGTTTGCCTGCGAACATGTTCTTCATTGGATTTATGAAGTGTCTCTCCGCTTTCAAAACACCTGCTGCGCCGGGGCAGATGTCAAATCAAAGTCGATACTCTCAAGTCTCTGACATCGCCGTACAAAGGAAAGTCGAACCAAGAAAATAAATAATGGGAAAGCCGACACGGTGGAAAATATTCTTAGGTTGACATGTAATTTGTGAATATTTTGTAGTGCTCATAAAACAGATAAATGAGTGCCATAGAAGCTACACCATACATGAAGGAGAGGCAGAATCCATCATTAATTTATGCCCTATAGAAAATATTATCTTTATAAATTATACTCTCTGCAGCACAGTGTACTCAGGGATGAAATATCTCTAATATATCTTGTTGCTTTATTATTCCAGCGCTCTCCAAGAGTGTTACACCTTCATGTCCTTATGATTTAACCCTTCATCAATTGTTGAATCTGTAAAAAGTGAACAAAATAACACAGTACATTTAAGATCATCTGCATATAATTTATTTTAGTATTTAACAATGACATGTAGTGCCATTTAATTGCAGTTGAACTTGTCAAGCAGAAAAACTATTAATGTTATATCTAAGCATTTTCTCTGATTTGTTTTTGTCCTGTGGTTAATCTGATAACTCTTCGAGCAGCTCTGGAAAGCGGAGTGATCCTCTATTCTTTTTCCCGGCTCCAGAGGCCCTGTCACTTCACATTAGCGCTAACAGTCAGCTGCACCCCGGCCTGCTCTGTCTGGCAATCAGCTCGAGAGTCTGAAACACCTGCTCATGTTAGGCAGTTTCCATGGAATAATGCAGTAATTCCATCAGGAATTGATTGGGATTGGGAAAAAAGTATGTGTGTGTGTGTGTGGGGGGGGGGGCAAATATGCGCAAATAGCCTGCACATACAGTAGACTTGATTGGAAAGAATGCCACTGTTTGTTTTTTCAAGCTAAAGAAAAACCTTTCCTCTTTAAGATCAAAGAGGTTTTGTGATATGAGATGGTTTGCATGCGCCACTCTGAAGTGAATTACACCCCCCAACTCCCCAGTGCAGTCTGCAGCCCCCTTTGATAATCGTGAAAAAAATACAAGCTGTTATATCTGCTTTGCCATGAGTATCTGTCTTTATTTATGGGAAATAAGTCAAAGTTCAAACGTAAGGTTTAGCTCTATATTCGGATAAAAGCCCCTTGCTGTTTGAGATTCCCTGCATATCCAAGAACTTTAAATCAAAGGTAGAACAATGACGAGGCAGAGCAAATTATACATGAAGCCTCTGTGCTCTTCTCACAACTTTATGCCTTTGCTGGATCATACTGTTAGCTGTTTTTGGAGGACAAGAGTCTCTTTAATTCCTCCCAAAGCCCAAAGAACTCCCTCCTTCTTCAGACACTTTTACAATCCGTCAGGATTTGTTCTGACTTTTCCCCAGACGCTAACTGTTTTTCATTAGTGGTATCTTTATTGACACTCAACATGCTCATACAGTTCAGTCACCCACTCTGGTGTTAGCTGCTGCAGGAGTGTTTCTTCAAGGTTGCACCTCAGATCTGTGGGAATTGTTCTCTCTCTCCAGCTTCCACATTTCCGTCATTTTGATAAATACAAGTATTCCCACTCCTTCCAGAGGGGAGGATAAGTGTTGGTGTTCTTGCCAGGGTCGAACATGCTGCAGGGTAGACATGATATCAAAGGGGCTGGGGAGGATTTGGAGAGCAAGGAAGCACACCTCTTGGGCCCAGGAGAAACACAACCCTTCACGCATCCATCATCCCACCAGAGCACCATTAACATCGTCATCCCTCATCCAGCGAGGACAGAGCACCTCTCTCAAGCTAGATTTCTCTCTCTCTCTTTCTCGGAACACGCAATCCAGATTCCTTCATTCCTTCCAGAGCATCCTTCTCATAACCTCGTCCATGGGCGTGTGCTGTTTATTTTGACATGTCGGCTCTCAGAGCAAAACTACGGCCTCTAGTGGTTACCAGAGAACACAGTTTGACACATGATTAAAAAGATGGAATGATCTCTTTAGCAATAAGGGGGAAAAGGCTTTTCCACTGCTTTGTAATTTAATTTGCAGTTTTTCCATGCTATGCACCTTCTATATCAAGGGGAGTGGTAATGACTGAAAATGTGATCTTATCTGATGGCAAATTCTGGATTAACTGATGGAAAACGATGTGGAACTTTCCATCTGATCCAGGAACAGCTTGTCATGTTCCCGCTGTGCTTATGCTCGCTGTTTACTTTGTCTCCTCAACCTGCTAAGACATGAGATATTGTCTTCCTACTCGCAGGTATTCTTCAAGCTGTCTCTCCTGAGCCTGCACACACAACACACACACAGGCAGTGTGTGCACAAACAATTTCCCCTGTGTTGATGGGTGAGCGAGAAAAAACATTCCTCAGTCAGGAGGTGGAGGTGCCCTGAAGGATTGTGTGTGTTGTGTGTGTGTGTGTGAGAGAGAGACAGAGAGAGAGAGAGAGGAGAGGGAAAGACAAAGGAGTCATTTCATGGCAGTTTTTTTCTAAGACGGCGAATAAAATCAGCTGTAATCCCTCCCCGTTGCAGTGACACTACCATATATGCATGCACACACACACACACACACACACACACACAGACACACGCACACACACTGTCAACAACATTGCAAGACAAAGAGCTCTTCCTCTTGTTCACACACACACACACACACACACCAGAGACACACTGCTGCTGCAGAGCGAGGCTAGGTGCATTACATCAGGCGTTGGGTATTACTCCAGGTGATGCCTTGTCATCTGCTGGGTGTTGGTGTTGTACGCGGACCCGTGTGCCGAACTCTGGGAGAGGCATTTTGTCAAGGCGAGGGCAAAAACAGCAAAGAAATAAACATGTTGTCAAGGCAATATCAAGCATGTTCCCTCACGCCTGCGACTGGCAGCGGGAGTATTTCCGAAAGCCTCGCCGCTGTTTCTCTACTTAAACACCTGTGACACACGATATGAGCAAAGCCTGGGAAAAGCATGGTTGTGGTTCCCTTGGGGAAGTCGGGGGGCGAGGGTGGGGATGAGAGCGAGGCCTAAAGAAATGTGTGTTCCTGGGGTGTTGCATGCCGCGCAGCCCAGTGTGTGGAGCTCAGGCCTGCTGGGGACTCCGGTGTGTGTTCAGCTGGACCTGCAGGATGTTTTTATAAGGGAGGCGATCCCCTCTTGTACACACACACACACACACACACACACACACAGACACATACACACAGGTGCTTACAGGCTTTAGCTCTGACGGCGCAGGGGTTATTGCGTGGTCAGCGCGCCATGCGTCACTGCACAATATGTTCGGTATGCAGCACGTAGGTTCGGTCTCAGCACAGCAGCGGGGCCTTTCCTGTAGCCTCTGTCTGATGTCTGCATCATAGCAGCCAGACTTGTACGCCTTCTCCTCTCTCCGCTGTCAGTCTGTCAGGAGGCTTGTTCAAAAAATCCGGAGGTTTGGTCTGCCCCGCCAGGCCTCATAGGGACCTCCACTCACACGTTTCCCACAGGCAGCAGCAGCAACAGCAGCAGCAGGAGGAGGAGGAGGCCTGATGCTCGCAGCCAGTTTTGTGTAGTTACAGTAACTGTCTGGCTATTCCCTGCCAGGAGGAATAAATAAATAAATAAAGGGAACTCCACTTCATAACATTTTAATTGGCTTTGGAGGCTTAGCTGTGGCTCGCCTGTGGTTACCGCGGTCAGGCAAGTATGGAGCGCAGCAGCCACTGAATGTTTGAGGCTCTCGGCTTGAAGAAACACATACGCTCACACTCACACTCAGCAACTACACCGTGCCTCTCACACTCTGAAGGCCAGCGGTGCTGTACCACAGAGGTTGGCATTTCCTTTCATGAAACCACTTGTCGAAATCCAACCCCCTCATTACATCGTGTTGGGATCACCGCATGCTGCAGTGAAACATCCCTGCAAAACCCACCAATAGACCCGAACTTATCTTCCAAACAAGCTGAATTAGACTGTAAACACACTGAGCTGCTTTCTGTTTGACGCCCATCCTGCTGCCCGGGTGTGTGTGTGCTGAGTGTTTTGATGTGTTTTGACTTGAGGTTTTTGCGGCGTGTGTGGCTCCCATGCCATTTGGAGCCGCACTGGATGGGATCCTGTCAGCGTGGAGCCTCGCTGTGATGAAGCCTGCAAGTGGCATCTGATGATGTCATTACCTGTAGGAGTTTAGATGAGATGTGTGTCAGTGTTTTTATGTGTGTGTGTGTGAATGCACTGGCGTATGTGCCTGCAGTGTGTGGGTTTCTTAGGTTTGGTTATATGAGGGATTAAGTGGTGTTTCAGAGTGGCCCCTCAGCTCAGATGAGATGATATGAAGGTCTGTACAAGAGGGTGCCTGTGTCTTACCGTGTGAATGTTTCCCGGTACCTCAGAGTGATAGAAAAGTCTCCAATTAGAGCCTGAGCTCATGTCACACATCTGCTGATCCCATCCACCCAGCAGTTTCCTACCTATTTATGAGAAAGCCATCCATCTGCCTTCACGCCTCCTAATCCCCCAGCCTCCATTATTCCTAGGAAGTGCACTGTCACCATAGAAATCAAGAGTGAGAAACAGAAAAACAAAACAACTATAATCGGGGGGGAAATGTGGAAGACGAAAACAGGGAACAAGGCAGGAAACAATTGTGAAAATCCTCCAAAGGTCAAAGCACTGGTAAAAAAAAAAAAAAAAAAAAAAAAAAGAGAAAAGTGAAGAAAGAGAAAAAAGAATCGGCCATGAAAGTGTCAATGTGGAGTTTGTGACGCATTGTCGGTGCGGGGTTTGCCTGCTCAGGCGAATGGGTCTCAGGGGCTCTTTATTTTTGAAGCTTGACTGCAATTTGGATAAGAGAGCCAGAGGTCCTGGAGAAGGAGCCGCCAGCCCTGACAAGCTGCTGGAGGAGCCCTACGCGGGGTCACCAAGCGGACCCCATCCTCAACGACTCCGAGAGGCAACAACACATGCGCACCTTCATGCGCTCATGCACGCATTTTGGTTGTGCGCATGGGACAGTGCATGTGTCAGAGTGCATGTCCTCATCATTGTGTTATTGTTTACTGTATCTTCTTTCCACCGTTCGCTTGCCAGCATCTCTGCTTCTTTCTGTCTTCCTCACTTGTCCTCCACCTCAAAACAAAGGGAGACGCTCACTGATAGCCTTGTTGCTCTGACAGGAAATGTCTCAGATAATCTGTGGCCATAGAAACCAAAGAAAATAGTGAAAAGCAGAGTGAACAAAATCAATCCTGCTAGACCACATCAAGTGAGGAGCTGATTCCCGACTATTATCCTGTTAAAATGCGTTCACATAGGAAGGCAACATGATATGTCCTCCACATGCTGGTCTATGCATGTGCTAATTCATCAGACTGGTGCTTGATGTAACATAATAAGGACAGCGAGTGTGAGCAGGAGGCGGGAGAGAGAGAGAGACAGAGAGAGAGGAACCTGACATGTTTCTGTTTTGATCGGGAGATTCCATTATTACCGCAAAGGTTAAGCCTCCAGAAGGCTGGCTGCTGACTGGTTGATGGGATTAAAGAATACATAATTGTTCGCCAGTCACATGTGTCATAAAAAGAGACGCCAAGCCCTTTGTAATGAGGATTATGTGTCTTTTCCATGGATTCATTTCTCCGCTCTGTGACATTATTGTGTGCTCGGTGAGCCTGTATCTCTCCCATCCTGACTGTCTTTGTCTGATTGCACACATGGGCCAACTACCTTGACTTTCCACTGTGCACTCTGAGACTTTTACTGGTCAGTGTGGATACGGAGCACCATTGGCCAAAGCCTGTAAAACTAGCACAAGCATGTTTCATTGCACTACAAGGTGTGAACTAATAGAGTTTTAGCGTTTGGCAGTGGAGGAAACTGGAAGTGAACCCTTGGACCTTGACTAACCTCAGCAGATAATTGTCTTTTATTTTGCTTTTACTCAAGAGAAGTCAGAGTGGTTTGTGAAACCTACTGGTGAGGTGTTTTATGTGCTGGACTGATGAAGGCCATTGGCGTGTAGTCTTCTTTTGAATGGCTGTGTGAAGCTGTTTATTGTTCACTATATTAATTAATTTAAGTGCTCCCACGGGCACCATGAAGTCAAATGAAATAGCCACGCTTGTACAAATCCTCCATTGTAAGGTGAATACAGAGACAATAGGAGGCTGCAGATTCAGGATGTTTTCTTTTCTGAACAACTATATGTGTGTGTGTGTGTGTGTGTGTGTGTGTGTGTGTGAGAGAGAGAGAGAGAGAGAGAGAGAGGAAGAATTTGTTTTTTATATTGCTCCTGCCACATCAAAACCTTGAATGTTCAGTCAGTATGATTTCCACACTTTTGTTTTGCTTGAACAGATTTCACGGTTCTCTCAGGAATGAGAACAATTTGTGACCATTTTAAATGATGTCCTGCAAACTGTATTGCCATTTTAAAATGAGGCTATTTTGGTCCTTTTGAGATAAGATACACTCTTTATAATGAGTTTATAGGATGCAATTATTTTTTCTTTATTATCTATGTAGTGATTCAGAATCAGAAACAGGTTTATTGCCAAATAGGTTTTCACACACCAGTAATTTATGGTGTGGTTTGTTGGTGCAAAAATAAAAGCATAGTAAGTAGAACAATACAAGCGGGGGAATAAAGGGTGAAAGCAAGACCTGCAAGTCAAAAGCACAAAGTAAGTAAAAGTATAAAATACACGATTATATAAAATGAACAAAAATCTAAAAAATCTAGTAAAATAAAGATAAAGACAAGTACTTACAATATGAAGAACAAAATAAATGTACAGATTCTGCAGGAATGTGCCAAAATGTTTTCCACGGACATGCAGAAGTTCACAGTATTAAGTTTAATTAGTTTTAACAAATTTGCTCTGTTTCTTGAGTTATTTCTAATTTCTAGCTATTTCTAACTTAATTGACTAAATAATATTAAATGTAAATGTATTAAATGTAAATTTTATTTTGTCAGTAGATGGATTTTGCTGGTCAAACTGTCCATTTAAGAGGGCTGATGGATTTATGAGTAAAACAAGCACATTTTCTCTGACCTGGCAGTGTTCGTCCTTATAACATAACAGCTCCAAGCATAGAGAGCAAAATTTGTTTTTTATTAAGCATTAAGACCATTAATTACAGCATATAAACCCATTATAAACAGTACCTTAATTAGAGAGTGGGAGAAACTATTACCTAAAGATTATTTCCCTTGGCCCAAGCACCTGGGAGGTGAACTTGTGCCACAAATCTAATAAGTGAAAATTACAGATGAATATTAACACTAAACACTGTGACAAGAAACAAGAATTTGAGATATTTGAGCAAAGGAAAAAAGTCAGAGAGAGACATGCAAAGATTTTAATTCACTCAAAGAGAAAATATGATGAAGTACAAGCAGAAGTGTCCCTCCAGTCAGACACTCTCTGCTGCTTTAACCTGGGCCCTTTTTGTTTGATGTTGTTGTCGACCGCTTTTCCCATTTCACTGTTTTCCTCCCTCTCTACCTTTGCTACAAATTGACATATTCTGTCTCCATCTGCTCCCACAATCACATGTGATGATTTGAGATGTGTGTCTGTGTTTGGACCAAAGCGCTGCTGAGTGTAAATGCAGAGTGATCACTGGAGCATGCACTGAAATAAGGCTTGGCTGCCGGGAAAGGAAACATTAAGTCTTGCGCTTGCACAGCAAACACCAAAAACTGCATTAAACATTACAGTCACACTGTAATTTTACAGCCTGTTTTAGTATTGCTCATGACTCTAATGTCGGAGTGAGGCAATCAGTGCGCGTGAAGCTCAGGAATCCAAATGAACTTTGAAGTACACATTTGTGTAATGAGTTTTCTTGCACGCCAGGCAGTTAAATTGTGGGAACTGCTGGATGAAGAGAGTTGATGTGGCCTATCAAGCTGGCTGAGGTGTTTGCAGTCTGGGCCGTTAGAGGCCTGCTCAGACCTGACTGCTGCTGTATGGACTGGAGCTACAGCAGTTGCTGGTACATCAAAACAGTTGTCATAGTGAGGCAATGACAATGACGACTGTAGTGGGTGTTGTAATGCAATTTTAGATTCTCTGACAGTAAGTGTTTTTTAAAATTCAACTTAAAGCAACTATGATAAATATTGTCATACTAACAATGGATAATATGACTGCATGTAATGCTGAAGTATTGGATGAACCCTGAAAGAATTATTTCCCCTCAGCTCTATGGAGCATTTGTAGTATCTTTCAGCTCACTGTTTTTAGCTTTACTTTTCTGGTTCACTCTCACGGCTCTCATCAGTGTTGCCCTCAGCCACAGCTTTTTTCAGTGAAAAAGCTCAAAAAGTCAAGTCAAAGGCCAAACTGCAAACAGAGACCAAAGCAGAGCTAAAAGAAGAATGAATAAGCCTCTGACCAGCATCACTGCGGCATGTGGTTGGGTGTAGTAAGAAGTGTGCTTTGTTGCACCTGTACCCAAACCCAGCAGTGATGTCACAGGGTCCTGGAGTCCACAAGCACATCACTGCAGCAGGTGGTAAAGTTAAATCACTGAAGGTCAGCAAAACCAAGTTATTAAGGGGCTGTTTGTTTACTCTGTATTGAAATACTTTGAAATGTTAAGTGTCAAGCATATATTTATCTATCACTCCTTTTCTGCCTTTGAATGTTTTTGCGTTTGTGTGAGAAACAAACAGAAAAAAGCTGTGAGTGTGTGCGGTCCTGTTAGTGTACTTCTTCAACACCCCGAAAAGTGTAAAATGGCCCTGAGTGGAGCGAGCGTCCGCACTGCCTATCACTCCATTACCAGCCGCACCGCTTGACTCAGGCCAATGTGCAAAACAGCTGTGGAAAAGGCCTCATGCCTTTTCTTTAATAGAGTGTCCCCTTAGAAATGTTTTTCCTACTCTCCCCATTTTTATCAGAAGTATAGAAATACCCACCCACTTCTGTCATGTAAGATTGGTTCCCCTCCAAGTATGACATGATGGAGCTCATCTGGATTGAGTTAGGGTGGGGCACCCTGTGGAGATAGAGTGGATGGGTATGTCATTACTGAATCGATAAAGCCCTGTTAGCAGTCCGGACTCACCGTGTGTAACAAACACTGGAGTTGCTCAGTAAGATGCAGAGGGAGCTGCTGTACCATGACGGCGCACCATTTTGCCTTTAGGAAGCGCCTGTAAACCCCCCACCCACACCACCCCCACTCTCGTTCTGGTATGTTACTTGTGAACCACATGTTGCACAAATTTCAGCATCATTTAAGTGCTCTCTGTTGCCACTCGGGCTGTAAAGCACAGGTCATTCTGGCAGGAAACAGCAGATTTGGTTGTCTCCAGTATTTGGGGGCGATTAGGAAGTTATTATCTAGATGCAAGATGAAAGAAGACATGACCACAAAATTACTCAAAGCTTTCATATATTTGTAACTGACCTTACTATCCTTCAAATATAATATTTTTACATAGCACATTCATGTAAATTAACATTAAAAAGCACACCTCTCTCGTCAACGCCTGAATTATCCTTGAACATCTACAGTAATCTCGCATCATACAGTCCCCATCTCCCCGGTCTGTCTCTGTTCACACACCAAACATGCTCCTCAGTCTCATTTAACAAAGCCAATAGAAACAGCTCGTGAGCCATGTGCTTGATGTAGCTTGTGTGCTAAGGTAATTCAGTTTAATTGGTTACATATTAGAGAAGCAAAATCTCTGATGAGAGCCTCTGGGAAACTGTATCAAGGAATTAGAAGCAACAGAGATCTAAAAAAGAGAAGAGATCAGAAAAAGGAAAAAACATACGGCCACAACACAACAGATATATTTTCTGTAAAATATGACTAATGTAATTATGTCAGAGTAGAAAAGTGTTCACACACTTTAGTATATAGAAAATGAAAAAATAATATTTCACTGGAGGTCATAAAGTGAAGGAAAGTCAGTGAGCCACTGAATGTGGCAACATTTATGCATCTACATAATCCATGCTTAGCACAACTAAGGCATGTCAACTGTGACATGTACTCATTTGATCTATTGCTGTGATATTAAAATATTGATTAGACCTGTTTTAAAGTTTATTGTTGTGTTGTGAAATTTGCAATATTTTTACTCATTTGTAATACAGAACTATATTTTTTTCACAAGGATACATTAATATTTATATAGTCATTGCAGGCCACCCACGTCCATGCAGTGTGTGTGTACAGATTTCAAATTTGGGAAAAAGTGAGCACCAGTATTCTTCAGTAAGCTCTGAATTGTGGTATTAGGTTCAGTATCAGGAGAGAAAAAGTTCATCAGTCCATCCATAATTTTGCAAAACAAGTGTAGAATTTTGTCTTTAATAGTCTAGAATCTGTTGTCTTGGCCAAAGTGGGGTTATAATCAGGCATCAGCTCACATTGTGCCTTCCCAACTTATGAAATATTGTTTTTGTAATGTTCATGTCCGTGACACATTTTGAACTGATGCATGGCAGACAGGGTGCACTTATCAGGTGTCACAGGGCGTGGCCGGTCCAGTGACTCAGCACAATGTGAAGGCTGAGAGAGGAAGAATGCTGCAGGTCCTTTGTGGTTCACTGGTCAGTCTTTTTCCTGGTTCAGACACAGACTGTTTCCACTTGTCCTTTTGGTCCTGCATCTGTAAATCCCTTGTTGAAAGACATTTGCTTTTTGAATGGCATTTCCTCGTGAAAGATTTAATTATGAAAAGATTTCCATTTTCCATTTTAATCTCTCCAGTCATGTGATAATGTTTCCCAATCAACCATAGTACATTTGAATTTGAATAATACAATGTGATTTTTGAGGACAGTCTTCTCATCCCTCCACCTCTGCACCTCTGTGCCTCGGCATAAGCGAGATCTCTCCTCTCTCAAGCCCCTTGTGGCTATTTATGGCAGATTTTAGTCCTTGTAACCATTTATGCAAGCAGACGTAAAAGCATAGCTGAAATAGCTGACATTTTCCCTAAGTCTTGTTTGATTACGTGAGAAAGGTTCTAATGAGAGACATCGGGCTTGTTTTCCAGTCCTTCTTGTGCATGTCGAACACTCGGCCCAGGACCCATCAGGGCCGTTCTCCCAGCCGGTCTTTGATGCCAGCACAGAGCAATCAGACTAATTGGCCATGGCAACACTGATGAAACATTTCAGAAGGAGAAAAACACAGGCTTGGGAAACTGAATCAATATCATTAATCACGGGCAGGAATCTGCTATTAATGGTGTCTGTTTTCTATTAGGGGCCGAGCACAGACGTTAGCCGTGCACAGGGATGGGGATGGGGATTATCTGGCCGGTGCTGTGACCCCAGCTGTCCTCGGCACGATCAGAAACGAAAGTTCACAGCAGAGTGTGCAGCAGAGTTTAAACTGCCAACCCCCCCAAAAAAACAAAACAACACAACCTCATCTTTATCTGTCAAGGTTACCGTGGAGGGTACAGCACACACCTGCAGATGCAACAGCAAAACTGAGGGCATTGGTAAGAAAACTGCTGATACATATATGTATTATATGTATCAGCAGGAGGAGGAGTGTGTCTTCCTATGCTTTAGACACAGCACAAGTGCTGTCTTTGAAGGGCAGACGATATGAGTGTCTATTAGATTAAAAACAGGCGTAATCATCCTTCCTTCCAGCAAGGCTGTCTGGACAGCTGGTGTTGCTCTTCTTTCTTTCTTTTTCTCTCGTTCTTTTTTAACCAGGTCATTATGAGTCATGGCATTTAGTCACCACACTAAATTGCACTTCACTTAAAACTGCAGTAACAGATTGTTTTTGGCCACTTGGGAGCAGCAAAAACAAGCTCAACGCAACTTTGACATATTATCACCTTTTAAGTTTAAGATATCCTGACATGCTGTCCACTCTAACATCCAACATATCAGCACAATAGCTGCATTCATATGGAGTTACATTTATTGCCACTTGATGTTTTTAAGTCTCCCTTCTTTTATCTCTGTTTAGGTCTCCACCAACTCCAGAGAAAAATGTCTGGTTCTTCTAAATGCTTAACTGTTTGCCAGCTAGTGGCTAATTGTTTCCACCAAAACAATGAGCTGACAAACGCTAAAAAGGTCCGTAGAGGGGAACTGCAGAGTCAGCTGATAATTCTCTGTGGTTTTGTTACACTCATATTGGAAGTAGTTATTTCTGATTAGAATTGTAAAGTACCAGGTCTCGTATTAGAACATGGCAAAGGCGTGCAAAAAGCAAGAGTCGTGAACATGAAAGATCCACTGAGCACTGCTCTGAGCCAGGTAACATGAAAGGCCCTTTCACAAGCGGTTGGGACTTTATGAGAGCCCTCCAGACCTGAAAGGCAGGCTGGCCTTCAGTGACACATATGGACCATAGTGGCTGTCCCATCGGTGGCTGTCCGTCCATCAGAGAAAAAGACATTCCTCAAAGACTCTGCTTAACCAAAGAGAACTATGAGAAAACTACCTCAAGTGGAAAGTTTGTTATGCTAATGTGTTGAGGGACTGCAGGGAGAAGTGTCAAGCATGAAGGGTGTATGGCTGCGGAGGCTAAATAGTTAGGCAGCCGTCCCAGCTCATAGCTTCAGCATTGGTGCACCAAGGCAGTGCGTGCCTGTTGCTTGCCAGAGGGTGGGTGGAGGGAGTGGGGTATACAGGAGCAGTATGAACCATACCCCTCCTCCCTCTCAGTCGCTTTCTCTTTCCCTCTCCTCCCTTTGCAATCCCTGACTTTGATGTAGCACTGCTGGTTATGCCATATTTTTCTTGGCTATTGAATCTGAATGGAAAATACAATGTAACAAAGTTCTTGTTGCTGCCCAAGTGCATAGATTTAACTTTTTATGTGACTTTAAAAGATGGCGGAACTATTTGGAGGTGACACTGGCACTCTAATTCCCCCCTAATCCCTAACTCAACACAGAGCTCTTTTGCGAATGAGAAGTCTCTTCCACACTTTATTTAATGCTGCAGCCCTCCTTTGTGTGGAGGTAGTGACATCATCACTACAAGATGTGTCCATTATCAGCCACCTGATGACATGTGGGCAAGTTGAATTTGTCGTCATGGAGACGGAAACACTGCTGTATATACATTGCATATCTCTGTCTGCAGGAGGAACAACATCCACTGGCAGTGTGATGTTACGTTAGTGCGACTCTTGCAGTATGGATTCTGCACAAATGCACATATTCTACATGTAGATAACTGACCTCTAACACTATAACTAATGACAAAAATCTGTTGAAGATTATCTGAAGCAAAACAACAGTAGTGCCATTCTTATTAGCCTGAATTCAGTCCAAGCCAGACGTACAACAGTTGCTCATGATATTAACCCTACATGACTATCCAAGAGAAACGTGTTTCTGCCCGTTCAGTTACTGTTTCCCATCAATGAATCACACAAACATTAAGAGGTATTTGTGTTTGCACTCTTTCGGCAGTGATTACTTATGTTGTCAAATTTATAATAGTCTCTGGAATGGCATGCCACAGTAGGCGTCTGGGGTCACAGTCTGTAGGAGTGAATGTATCCGTGCACATTTGGGATATCACAGACTGGGTGAGGATTTACAGTCACACTGAGACCCAAAGGACCCCAACTGAGGTTTTGTTTAGACCCACGAGAATCTCTTTCCAGGCAGCTGTCCGTCTGGCCGGTGGCTCCTGACAGCAGTGGGACTGCAACACTGGATCCAACGCAGGGGAGAGAAAGTCAGCTGCCAGGGTTTACGTGATACTGCCAATGGAAAGATGGAACATTTAAAATACATCAGTGGAAAGAGCTTCAATGAAACCAGCTTTCCGCTACTGATAAAAGAAGCTGTTGACAAAAGAAAAAAAAACCTTGCACTTACTGACAAAGATGGGATGGATCAACCGGTGGCGATGCTAGGACAGTCAGTGCTGGAAAGTTTTTATTCAGAAAAGTATAATTACAGTATTATAACATGACAATCCTACATGCGCTGATAAACACATTTTTAGCCACATTAAATGTCCATCAGCCGGTCCAACATTTCAGGCCAGACTGAAATATCTCTTCAGCTATTTGATGGGTTGTCATGGAGTTTTGTACAGATGTTCATGGTGCCCAGATGATGAACTGTAATAACACTTGTTATGCTGCAGCTTTTCTTCTAGCATCATTAGTTCAGAATCTCAATGTATCCAGTACTTTAATTTTTCACCAAATATCTGCAAAACTATATTCCCATCAGCAAACTAAGATGTTGAGCATGGTAAACATATTACAGCATATTATAGCATCACATTTTGCTCATCACTGTTCTACACGCCTCAGAGATATGCTAACATGGCTGTACACCTTTAGATTTGATAGAACTTCTCCACCTATTTCTTTTTGTGACAAAACCTACAGTCTACCTGAATGCACTCTTTGTTTCTAAGAGAAAAAAACTCCTCAAAATTAAAAAACTTCATCAAATGAAACAATAAGTTGCTGTCTGTAATGGAAACAGACAGGTTGTTGTTGGTGTTCATTTCTATCACCACAGCTGACAGTGAGAGCCCTCAGGCGAGATGGGGACATGTACAAATTTGGAGGAAATTTCTTTAAAGTATGTGTAACAACTTGCAAGACACATGGTTTATGTATTATTTGCTATTTTTATAAGCAATGTCAGCTAATGAAGTGTTCCCGCTGGCGTAGGCAGCAATCTGAAATGGCACGTATGCCTTGTTCGTTGCCTGCCTGTCTGTCTGCACTTCAAAGGCATATATGTATCAGATACAGAGAGTCCACAGGTTTCTTGGGGGTGCAGACAAGGTCAACAACATGTGCTATGACTACCGACCAGCCCCCTGCAGCTCCAGAACGCATCTGTTACATTCCTCGCAAAAAACAGAACAAAACACGGTCACCCCGTTCGTTCTGGTAACCCGGAGCATGAAAACACATTAGTGCCTACATCAGGGGGCTCTAAATGCAATGGTTGGTTTTCCTTAATGTGGTTTACAACTCTGTGACTGTGCCACCTTTGGCTGCCTCCTCTCACAGCGCTGGGAGCTCTGACTTCATTACTAACCCAATAAGTCCCTTTCCACCCCCATACTCTTTCTATTTGCTCCATATACCTGGATGTTTCTTTGCCAGCACACCCCCTACATCCACATATCTTCTTAATCTCTTTTACCTTTGCTTTGTTTACCCTCCCGTCTGCTCCTTGCTCTCATTATTCCTCAGCCATCTCGCCTTTTCTCTCCCTCCCACATCCACCTCTCTCTCTCTGTCTCTCTCTCTCTGTTCTATTTATTCCACTCTCGCGGTCTGCCTCTCTGCCCCTGTGTGTTAAATCGGAGCATGGAAACAGATTCCCTTAAGTACCTACTCTGGAATCTCCTCTGCGATGATAACTCCAGACCCTTTCCATGCAGAACTGGGAAAACAGTCAACCCAAACTCAAATTTTCAGAGGGGGAAGGGGAAAGAAAAAAAAAGAGCCATTAAAATGTTTTTGCAACCTTTGAAATGTAAATTATTGTCACTGATGGGGTCACCTCTGTGCGCGCGGCATTCGTCAGAATATTTATGAGCATGTAATCTTGGAAAGCAGTCATTTGTGTGTGGTTTAGATGGGGCTCTTATAAATTACCGTAAGATACATTAGCGGGAGACAGATGAGCTGTTGTCACCCAGATTTTTCTTTATGCCACATTACTGAGCTCGGTTCTTTGCGTGATCTGACGCTGACAGACCTGCACACATCTGGCACCAGAGCGCTGACACTTGAGTTAACCTCTGTCCTCTCACCAACCACCAGGTCCATGTCCTTCAGGCAAGTGTGTGAACTCAACTGCAACGTTGACAGCGAGGGACCATCAAGGTATGGACAGGTAGAGAAGAAGATTTGTTGACTATTGCCAAGTGCCACCTGGACTTTTCATTAATTCCTTACATGCAGTGGGCAATAAGTCTTTAAAGTTAATGTGTGCTTTAATAGTTCCATAACATTAATCCTGAGAGTGACTGACTGATAAATAGAGGTCATTCCTTGTGTGTGTATATAGGCACGGCAGTGTGTATTCATGAAGATGACTGACAGACAGGCATGGCAGAAGAAGACTGATTTGGTCCCATGTGAACCTGACACGGTTGCGTCAGATGGGCTGGATCATCAGAACCCAATGAGGCCTTCCACTGTCTACCTCGGCCTATTCCCTGCTGCGCCATCAGTGAGTAATCTGTTTTCTGGGGGAGTATGGGAAAAAAGGGATGTTCACATATTCGTGTTCTGGTCGTTGCTGTGGTGTGTTCTCGCTGCTCTGTCTCGATAGAGTTCGACACAAGCAGGGGAGAAAAAAAAAGCCTATTTTTCCTTCACCTATTTTAATTCATATCCTGCAGCAAAACATCCAACAAGGGTGGGGGTTGGGTGGTTGCTCATCAGTAAATGTTTCCTTGTGTGTGGTGTGGTGCCTATGTTGTGACTGTGTCTGTGGAAAGAGCACAGCCCCACAGATCAGTGTCCTTGGGGGACACTGGAGACATGGCGCACAATGCAAGGCAAACAGCATCTAAACCTGTGAGATGATAGACTTTCCAGCTGCCCTCTGTGTCCAGTGCTTTCTTTTCCCCTGCCTCTGTTTGTATCTCCCCAGTGGCGCTTAACAACCGGCTCCCTTTCACTCAGCCCAATAACACATATTGATACAACCAATCGTACATATGGAAAGTTAACCTGAGGTGATGAAAAAGAGTCTGAGAGAGAGGATTGCCTTTTTATTTGTTCCCACTATCTCCGGTGAGAAAAGAGTCCTCTCCAGATCAGATTTTCCATTTTCAGTTTAGACAGAGCACCGGCAGTGTTTCGGCTTTCAAAAAGGGGCCTTGGAAGCGACAAAGCTGCTACAATTGCCCTTTGATGTTCTGCTCCAAATATTATCATGTGGTTAGACACAATGCATTACTTTATCACTTGGCAAAATGCAATTAGTCTGTTTGATGACAAGCGCAGAGATCAGGAACAATGATACCGATGAAACACGTTTTCACTTTAGATCCTGGCAGCATCAAGGCAATGAAAAGAGCTCTGCACGGATTTTCGAGGCAACATGTGATACAGAAGTCGCCCACGAGTGCATGACACGCACACGGCGTACTGAAATGCCTGTTATTGAAGCGCATGTAGCCCTCCTCCTCAGTGGTGTGGCCATTGCAATTTCCATGATTGTTGAAGACACACAGGTCCCCACCCTTGAGCAGATTTATTTTCACACATGCAGGGTGAGGTGTCTGCAATTCCTCCCCGCCCTGTCATTGTTTGTTCTGCTGCTAAGTGTGAATATGAGCAGAGGCCGGGCAGAAATATCGCCTTGTTTTAAGGACTTCTCCCGCTCCACTGAGTGCTGTTTGCCGGTGTCACGCCAACCCAACAGCTTTCCAGACGTCTGTAGTCCACCGTGTCCATCAGTGGGGTGAGAACCAGACCTCGCCGGCCCTGCGGTCGTCCTCAGAGTCAGAACATTTGGCTGTGTATGACGTCAAAGATGCAGAGAAGGCATGCATTATTCTCTCTGATTCCAGCATGACTTATTCATACATGCATAATGCACCAAAACAAGCTTCTCAACAGTTCTCAGGGCAATGCATTGGTGTTAATAGGTTAATGGTAGAATGCATTAAGTCTTTTTCTGTGTTGTGTTAAGCTAAATTGCAAGTGACCATGTTTTGTGAAGTCATAGCTGTGTTTCCTTGTGCTGGTCTGTCTCTCTAATTACTCCAGTGCTCATGTCTGATTTTTGCACACATACCTTTTGTCTAAATGTGGGCAACTCAGAACAGCGTCTCTCTCTCTCTCTCTGGACGCACACCAACGACAATATGTTAAGATGAATGCAGACTTTCCAATATGCGCTCCATACTGACTTCAAACGGATGCGCACAAGATGAATTCACCCGTCCAGACACTGAAGCATGCAGGGAATGAAATGGAAACCCCTATCAAACTCAATCCCGCGTCATCTTGCCGGGTCGCAGACAAACACGCAGTTCGCGAACGCAACAAAACAAATAATACCTCACCGGTCCTCACACTTGTGCACACACGAGCCCCCCTGTTGCTCCATCTGCACACGGAAACACACACACGCGCCTCCCTCCAAATGAATCACCCTCCCAAGTGCTCAGCATCATCAGCACTCCCTGAAACAGCCAGGACTGCAGAGCACAACTGCATGACATGAGAGTCTCAGGGGTCAAATGAAATGCACACTCTAAGTGCCACTTCATCTTCAAGGCATAACAGTGAGCAGCAGCTTAAGAGCAAACTCAAATAAGGCTGGACTGTGTCGGCCATTGTGCTCCTCTCTCCTTAATATGAGCCTGCATGATGGTACATTGTAAACCAGGGTCCTTTCGCACTTTTCTGCAGCCACGCATGACTTCCCCTCAAACGGGCTCTCCTCCAGCCCCTGCTGTCTGTTTATGTAGACTACCACCAGGGCGGCAAAGAATGCACCTCCAACACGCTCCACTCACACACATCCCTGAGACGAGGAGTCTGCCTCGACCTGCTGATATGAGCTGTTTGTGTTTTACTTTTACACGGGGGTTAATGTTTTGATTAAAAGGCCGTTACTGTTTTGCTAGTCACAATGGCTTTGTAGTGGAGGGGTTTGCTGCCGTGCTGACGGATGGACGGCCGCTCCCTGCCTCCAGTGAGCGGTTGAGTTAGAGAGGAGCTGTCATCGCCCCGGCTGCCTACACTGTTGCCTGCAGAGAGAGACAGGCAGAGGAGGAGGGAGGAGGAAGGGGTGAAAGAGCAGGAAGTGGATGGAGAGATAGTGGCAGACGACGTGCTGAAGTGGGAGAAGGTGTTTAGGCCCCGGGAAGGAGAGGAGGGAACATGTGTGATGGAGGAGAGGAGGTTAGAAGTGGGTGCAGCTCTCCTCACACCCCTGTCCCAGGAGGTGCTGCAGAGAGGGAATCTGCATTACGTAAAAGAGGGGGGCGAGGGGAGGGCGCAGGTGGGGGAAGCCTCTTCATGAAGCCTGTGATCAACAGTCCTGTTAGAAACAGCGGTTTACTGCTCAGGCGGCTCTGGGGTCCCATGACGTGATGAAAAAGTTTCACAGCATCCAGTAATGGGGAGACTATTACGCTGCTTGTTACGCATTGTGTTGGACGGGCCACGTCAGAGGGTGACGGCATGTCATAAATCTTGAGAACAAAAGGAGTAAATGGATGAAGCGGCATCTCTGAAGGGACAGGGGAGGAATTAATGGGGTATATTAAAGATGAGAGTCCCATAAACACAGACCTGATAGTGACATCAGCTGTGTCAATTTTCCCGGCATAAGATCAGTTTGTTTCTGCTTGGGTTTCTTTTTTTTTTTCTACTTACAAAGACAACTGCAAGTCATAAAAACACAAGTCTATGTTCAAACAAGTCTAATTGGATACCTTGATGTTCACACAGACTGTCATTTGGCTTCTTTAACCTTAACCCTTTGATGCTGGTATCAAAACTTGTGGGATGAACACGGCTAATGAGCTCACATTAAACCAACATTTGACTCCAACCACATCTGTGTTCACATTTTAGATGCTCAGATGATGTCTGCGGCTGCGGGGCTGCATGTTATTGGTTTTAGACCAATCTCACGGCACCTCCTATTGGTCACTGCTGCAAAGTGCACGTGGCAATGATGCTTTACCACAAAATGTGTTAAAAATTCTTTTTAAATTAACACAGAAAAAAATTAAGGACAATACTAATCAAGGTAATGATCCTCATTAAACCAGCAGAGGGTTTATTAACATGACAAATAGTATCTAAAACATTTATTTTCATGTCTTTAAAAAGTAGTGTGACAGAGTTGTGGAGCCAGTTGGGATCACAAACCAGTTACCCTGAAGCCCGGGTGAGACAAGATGACCAAACAACGGCTGCACTTTCACTGTCTCCAGAGCAGTGCAGACCCTGTCCACTCTTTTTCTCACTCTCACAACTTCATAGTCAGTCTGTAGTTGCATAACCTCCACCAGGTTTCTGATTGCCCCCTCTACTTTAAGGTGATTGCAGGAGTCAACAGAAGCTTTCAACTGGTAAAATGTAGAATCCTCTGCAGCTCAGTAAGATGAAGATGCTGTCACTACCCAAACCTCAAACTGCAATGCTGAGTGGAGAGAAAAGCAGAATGTTCTTCCCGATGAGTCTCGGGCTTTTCAGCATGCAGCACTACATGTGTTCAATTGTTCCTTAAGCATTATTGGCTTCGGTGTTTGGGGGAGGCAGCATCGAGACTGGGGAGGCAGACAGGATAAACAAAGTAGTGAAAAGGCCTGACACCCTGGAGACAGTAACACACAATCCTTTTTCCTCCTCTGTGAGGATCTGATGCATGAATCAACTGCAGCGTCCACCTCATACCTGGAAGATGTGACAGGAAGCCACTTTGTGAAAATATCAGTCACAACTTCCAGAGATTTCTGAGCAAAGAGGCTCAAACTAAGGCAACCAGAGAGAGCTAGAGCAGCTTGTACAAGCTGAACTATCTCTTCCCCACATTATACTGCTTACACAGTTCATATATCTTGTCTTTTGCTATACAATACACAACCACACTGCATTCATCATTGCATGCATGCATGTGTGTGCTGTCACTTCTACCATTGCTATTTTACACGTCTTTACTGGAATCCATTATTCCCACAGTAACATGTCCAAATGCTGTAAGTTGTTGTTGAGCTCTCATTTGCTCATTTCTTTTATTAAATACATTTTCCTCTGATGTATTCTGTTACTCTTTGTTGCTGCAATGCACAAAAGTACCCCACTGTGTCATTAAAGTTTAATTTAATCCAGTCAAATCTAAAGGTTGAGCTGTTTAAGTGTGTGAATTGGGGGAGGCAGGGATGAAAGTAACTCAATGCAGTATTATCACATTAAATTCAAATAAGAAACAACCCGAGATGATGTAATTCACAGAGCGTTTTAATGGAGAAGGTGAACATTATTGTTTATGTTAAAAGTAAATGAACTGCAGCAGTACTCGTGGCTTATACTCAAAGAATGTTGATCCAATTTTGCTCTTGGGAGGGCAACACAATTAGGCGATTTCTTGTTTCTGTGCGTGTGTGGCCTGTGGAGATTTTCATGTGAATCCAGCTGGTTGTGTAACCTACAAATGAAGCACACAGGAGTAAACAAGAGACCTTAATTGAAAAAGTACTGTTACAGTTAAATTTCTCTCTGGTTCATGTCTAGTTGAGTACATATGTTGCTTGTCACCCCCCATCGCTCTCCCCTCAGCTCTCATCAACTCTCTACTATAGAATAAATATTATCTAAATATCTCATTCACATCATGTCTTAGTCACAATAACTAACCATAACTTAATCTAAGCAATCACTATATATAATATTGGAATATATTTTGCATTTATGTCGAAAAATAAATAACATATTTCATTAGCTGACATTTTTACTCTCAAATATCCACATCGGCTAAAAAAGCTAGTACTGGTTGAGCCTTCATATTCAAATTAACTAATTACTCCTGGTATGGTACCTTAGTAAGATCTTGAAGTGAAATCTTAAAGACAACACAGTTGTCAGAGTTTCTCGCTCATGTGAGACAGCTGGAGATCTGGTGGTAGAGCGAGCTGCCCATTAATTTTAGGGTTGGTGGTTCAATCCCCGACTCCTCCCGGTCAGAAGGCAAAGTGTTCCAGAAAAAGACACTGGACCCCAGAATCATCCCAGTGCACTGTATCTACGTGTGAGAATAAAATGAAAGTCGCTTTGTCGAAAAAAAGGCAAATGAGTGTGATTAACCTCTCTGTACTCCACTGATGGAAGACTATATACACATTCAGAAAATGTTCAATAGGATTTTATGTGGAACATCTGTTTTTTTTCAGATAAATACATAGAGCTACAGTATATGTGGAACTATAAGTAAAGTATATTTCCTGTATGTCAGTGCTATGAAGTAAAATAAACTGCCACCTATAATTAAGTTGGAGTCAAACCCTTTTTACATCTAAGACAAAAGTCAAAAACTGATTGGTGGATTTCTAAACAGGATGCAGATAAGTGATTGCACTGAATGTAAAACACGACTTCACTTTGTCATGTCAAAATACTTGTGAATACTGTGAAAAAGGTCTAATGTAAGCTATTAACAGTCATCTTTTAAAATGTAATTTTTATAATGTTTGTTATTTTACGTGATGTTATTATGTGTCTTATGCCTGACTGTGGATATATCAGGGATATTGGAAGATTCAGGGCTTAATTTTTTTGTGTATTTTTTCTTTCTTTATAGATGTATCATAATTTGCTTATGAACTGAACAGATTTTTTTTGAGAGTTTGACGGGTGTTTACCACGGTTTGTCCTGCTCATAGCGCAGCAGCTCTTGGTTTCCGTACAATTCAACCTTTTTCATAAATATCTGTAAGTAAACAAAGGTGGAAGAAATACTCAGACCTGGAAAAACTTAACCTGGTTAATACTGCAACCTTACGTTAGGTGAAACACTACCGCCTTTGTCCGCAGGGGCCGCCAAAGTCAACATAAATGAAAACTTGATTGAGCTGCTAAAAGTACAAAAGAATTAGCAAAAGCAAAAGTACATAGTTTCCATCTATGACTATGACATATACATTATCATTTATTTGTTGACTATAATTTGTATCATCAATCTGAATCTGCAAAGCAACTAAAACTATCAAATAAATGTAGTGGAGGAAAAACTACAATATTTGCCTCTGAAAGGTTATTGAGTAGAAGCTTTTTTTAAATAAAATAAATAAATAAATAAAGATTACATTCTATTTATTGAAGCAGAAGTTGTACAAGAACTGTGTGACACATCCTCGGTAGTATGCTCTCTGAAAAACGGCGCACACAATGGAAATAAAATGAAAATAAAATAGAATGAAAATCTTAAAGGTCCTTTCTAATGAATCTTAGGCGTCACAACCTTCACATGTTTCATTGCCCTGCAGTGCTGCTTGTAGAATAAATAGCACCTGAATACACTGCCTGAGTAAACAGAGAGCAGCAAACTACAGCCCCTCTCTGTTTCACACATCTGTGGCGTCCTAGACGAAATTTTATATGGCGCCCCCCTCCATCGACGATTTACATACGCTTACAAAAGAAATCGAATAGCATTTTTTTTAACCATTGTCTTTAATTTATAAGATAACATGTCACCCAATTTACATGATTAACAAATTACAAATAAATACAAAAAAATCTGCAAAATCCACAAAATAAAAATCATGTAAATAAGTGAATAAATAATAATAATAATAATAAATACAACAATCAACATCAAACGATTTAGATAACTACACAGTTTGCACACAATAACTCTATACATAAGCAGGAAAAACGTTAGCTAGCCAGATGTAAATAAAACAAATAATAAAAGTTTTGATGGTTATTTATTTGGTGCTTATTTACTGATTAGCATGTTGAGGCTAATCGCTCAGAAGCAAGTTATCAACTTCACAGTACACTGTGAGATAACTGATGCTTCATTTCATTACTGTATCTTTACTTTACCTCTTTCTTTCTCCCTGTTTTTCCTCCTCCTTCTCTTCTTTTTGTCTTCCCTGTGCTCCGGACACTTTAGCTCCTTTCGACTTGTTTACAAACTTCTCTGGTCACATCATTTTCCCGATTTTGTGGCGCCCCCTGGAGGCCACGGCGCCCTCAGCACTTGTGTATATTACCTAATGGACCAGGCGGCTCTGATCTCTGACGCTCTGGCCTGGCTCCTGCAGGCCGGTGAGTCGCACGCCGATGTGACCGATGGACAGAGCCGCAGGCCGGCCAGCCGAGCTCAGAGCTGGAAGCGGAGCTGCGGGATGCAACATGGCTCTGTCCAGAGGTTTGAGATGCTGTCAGAGGGTCTTCTCCTGGATCCCCGTCCTCATCATCACCTCCGTGGTGCTGTGGTCCTACTACGCCTACGTCTTCGAGCTGTGTTTGTGTGAGTGAGAGCAAAAGCCGCGTTGTTGTGATTTTCTTAGCCGCATTAACTGCGGATATCGCTGATTGAGTGAAATTACTCAGAGCTAGCAAACTAGGCGGCAGAGGGTTGTTATTTTCGGGGTTTTCCTTTATGTGGGAACATTTTTTAGCTTTTAAAAACAATTTATCACCTGTTGAGACGAAGGGAGGAGGGTTAACTCTGTTTTTACACACAGGCTAGCTGTTGTTGTTGTGTCTTCTGTCAGTCAGGCTAGTCGTGTTAGCCTGAATGTTGTTCCTCTTATTGACTCGAACAAACTAGTGCCACTTTCAGCCTCACTGTTTCTACAGTATCTGTTATCCAGGTTATATTTTCATCACATCCTGTGCTTGTTTTCACAGTTACACTCACCAACACGTTGGAAAAAGGTGAGCTGCCCATTCATTTGTGTGCTAATCAGTGTATTTCTGTCATGGCTGCTCTTTAAATGAGTGTTTTTCTTTGTGTTATCCCAGTGGCCTATCTGCTGGTGTTTCATGTTTGCTTTGTGATGTTCTCCTGGACCTACTGGAAGTCCATATTCACCCCTCCTGCAACACCATGCAAAAAGGTATGTTTGAGCTGTTGAAGCTGGACACTGTGTTACTGATTTTGTTGTGCCTTCATATAAGAAGCCTGTGACAGTGTGAAGCACATCTGGTGATGAGCAATGTGTCCTCAGTTTCAGCTGTCATACTCGGACAAGCAGAGGTACGAGATGGAGGAGAGGCCGGACGCTCAGAAGCAGATCCTGGTTGAGATCGCAAAGAAGCTGCCCATCTTTACTCGAGCTCAGTCTGGGGGTGAGTAAATCACATTTTCCCACCCCCCCACTAGGATGTGATTTCACATGGTGCCGTTCATTTATTTGCTGCATGTCAAAGCCACGGGGGTAACGAGGCCAGAGTCTGTCATCTGGCACATAAGCTAAGCGCGTTGCTGAAAGCAAGTAGGGCCAGGGCAATTAGCTCTGCGTGTGCTCCTGAGCATCCCCGTCCAGAGTAATCAGCCACTGTATACCTTTCATTAGTGCTGATTGCGAAAAGACTAGAAGTTCTAGGCTGCAGGAAGTGAACGAAGGGTAAGCGCGGCTCAAATGTCGCTCACTCAACTGGCCATCCTCCTTGTCTCCAGCTATCAGGTTCTGCGACCGCTGCCAGGTACTGAAGCCCGACCGCTGTCACCACTGCTCGGTTTGTGAAACGTAAGTCACTCTTTCCTCCCCTGATCCATTCATTTAGTGGAGATCGCTCCGAGCAAGGGGATATTTGCTGGCCAGCTACTGTTGTGATAATTAGAAGGTGTTGCTTCATTGGCACGCTGTCCCCCAGAGAGAATGGCCTCATGGTCAATCAGAGCAGACTGCTGTCAGAGCACATATAAAGAAGGTTGTGTTAAAAAAACTGAGTTTTAGGAGAATGGTATTAAGATATTTATTGTTTTAACATGGATGCTATGCTGTCAAGAATATAAGTAAAAACACAAATATGTTTTTCTTTTAAAGATGTGTCTTGAAGATGGACCATCACTGCCCCTGGTAAGTAGTAACGTATTTTCCTGTTTAATTAAGGAAACTATGTGTTCATTTTCTTCTGATACCACAGTTTCTTCTTCATTTAGGGTGAACAACTGTGTGGGCTTTTCCAACTACAAGTTTTTCCTGCTCTTCCTGTCCTACTCCATGCTGTACTGCGTGTTCATTGCAGCAACAGTCTTTCAGTATTTCCTCAAATTCTGGGAGGTGAGTGTCATCGGCCTGAAATCATCACTCATGCCCAACGTCTCAGGGCGGTAGTCACAACGGCTCTTTTGAGCTACCGTTGTTGCACAAGAACACACAGCTAAAGCCTCTGTCATTTTTTTTAAAGCCCACCATTTTTTCCTCAAGTTTCCAGTTCTCCTGTTTCTCTCTCTATCCTAGGGGGACTTGCCAAATGGGCCCGCAAAGTTCCATGTCCTCTTCCTCATGTTTGTGGCGCTCATGTTCTTCGTCAGTCTCATGTTCCTCTTTGGCTACCACTGTTGGTTGGTGGCCAAGAACCGATCCACTTTAGGTGAAGGTTTACATATTTATTAGAAAACCCCCTTAGTTCTGCTCTCTTGCTAACTAAATGACTGATGAATTATGTTCTTGTGTTGTGAATGTAGGTCCTTTTGTAGAAGTAACTTGAGGGGGAATTGAAGCACGACATGACATGTTCTGACCCACAGTTGGTAATTTCTCCTTTTCCAGAGGCCTTCTCAGCTCCAGTATTTGTCAACGGACCAGACAGAAATGGCTTCAACTTAGGCATGCGCAAAAACCTGCAGCAGGTCTTTGGTGAGGACCGGAGACTGTGGTTCATCCCGGTCTTCTCGAGGTGAGCTTCAGATGCTTAATCAGCTCATTGTCTTCCTCCTTCTCATTTTTCAGCAGTGCTACTCATTGTACCTGTGCTCTTATATTAGCTCTGTAAAGGAAGAACAATGATATTATATGCTACACGACAAATGCCCATAAAAATGAAAACAATCAGTTATATAATAAATACACTGTCTGCAGAATAAAGAGTTGCTCTGCGTGTAGAGGAGCTAATGAACAAAATGTTGAACTAGTGGATTGGACTCAGCGCTGTAATGGGTCACAGTTCCTTAACTAGCTTCTATCTTCTTTTGTCATGTCAGCCAAGGGAACGGCCACTACTTCTCCTTGAAGAATCGGAGTTCTGAGTCCCAGAACCCCTTATTAGCTAATGAGGACATGTGGGAGGAGTCGGATGACGGCTCTGAGCAAGGAAGCATGAGTAAGTCTCTTTAATTTTGTCATATGCATATGACTGGTACTTGTACACATTTCTCTGTAGCTCCCAGAATACAAACTGCTTTTCAGTATTTTACAACTGAATTGAGCAACTTTCTGTATTGAGTGTAAATATATTTAAATATTTTTAATTCAAGTCTAAAAATTAGTAAAGGTCGTGTGTCACCTGATAAACTGAGTATAACCACAGTAAATGTGCTCTTTCACTACAATAAATGTAATCCAAACAAAATATAAATTTTAAACTTTAGATAAACTACTACTGGCCTTTTGAAAATGTCCTTTGAATAATTTTTTTGTCTCTCAGAGCTTCTGTAAACACTGGTTTCCCAAAGTACCTCAACATTAACATGAATGGAAAAGCTTTCTCAAAAAGAGTTTAATGTAAAATTGTGGCTTGGATAGAGTTTGTAATTTAGCACATTATAGCAGCAATTTTCAAATGAATTTGAATTTTTTGAAAAATGAAGTAAAGGCACAAAAGCTTAACGAGTTCCTGGATCTGCCTCATGTTCCACCATGATCACCATAATCTGAATGGCACAATTAGTTCTGCTAATGAGGTTATTAAGCTACGGTAAATAATGCATTACCAAACCAAAACAGTCATCAGTGCCCTTCTCTTCTCACATAAAGCAGGGGAAACATTATTATTATCGTCAAGCACTAATTCACAACATAGGTATAATTTTAGTTTTCCCTGCCGTTCAAACCCGTCTTGTATTCAGAAAAGCAAGACCAACAAACCAACGTCACATTGCAGAGGCTATTTGCAAAGCTCTGACTCTTTTTTTTTTTTTTTTTCAGATATGGCCTTATCATGGAGGTCATTACTGTGTTTGTTTTGGACAATTTTCACGTTTTAAATTACTGCGCACTTCTACTTGTGGTTGATATTGTAACATGAAGTGGCAGTCATCTGTTTACTTTTACTTTCCTCTCAAGCGTGACACAGGTTTTCTTCCCAAGTTAAAGCTTCCAGATTGCACATCAAACTGTATTATTTATGTATATTTTACATTCAAATATAATAACTTTGCATGATTTTATTTCCGCTTACTTAATTTCCAAATTTTCCAAAATAGATGTGCCCTGAAAATGTATCAACAAATACAGTCAATCAATGGAACCATCATAAGATTTTCCACAACTCGGTTTTCCAGTTTTCACAGTAATTGGACACCTGCCTAAAAACAAAAAGCAAAGTCACCTTCCAGCACTCACCACAATCAGTTTGGAGGACACACCTCACCTTAAAGGAAAACAGTGTCAGAGACGTAACTGTCGTATGAAAGAAACGTGCAACAAATAACTGCGTTCGAATTCAGTGTTCGTCGTCTGGAAGCACAAATCTTACCCTGCACTCTACATGTGGTTTACTGTTTTAGACCCCAACTATAATATTCTGCTACCACCTGGTGGTCAAATGCAACATAATGTTAAATCATGTGTGAGCTGACTCAGTTACAACCGACACTGAAATATAATGCATGCTGAATTATTTTCTTTTCTTCCTTTTTTTTTGTCTCCATTACAGCTGAGGACCAAGACCCCTCTGTTACCATAGAGATGGAAGAATAATAATTTAATGTATGGACAATTGAAACTGGTACAGAGGGTGTAGATAAATATCGCACACACTGTGTACCTCGAAGCGAATGCATTCCAAATGACAGGGATGTTCAGACACACTGAAATGCTGAAGGGGGCCAAACCTGCAGATTAAAACCTGCATTTGGACTGGCATTGCCACTTTTATCTGGGTGTTTTACATAATGGTATAGACAGGAACTCAATGGGCAACCAGAAGCATCACCTCTCCTCTCATGGACAACAGTATCAGTTTGATTCGGGGAAAAAAAAAAAAAAAAGACTTGTCGAACATTACCTCACATAAAAGACAACTACTGTTCACCATGGGCGGTTTATCTCCCTCTGGTTGTTCATCTCATGGCACTGGCCTCTGTGGGATTATAAATTACTGTTAATTGGGAAGCTTCTGTCTGAAACTGTGCTACTTTATACGCCTCTGTTTCAGTGTTTGGGCTGTGAGTTTACAGTGTTGCACCTTGATCTGTCAGTGGACCTCACACCCATAATGCTCCAGAGGTCTCTTGTGGTTATTCAGTTGTCTGGCCTCTTGCAGTATATTAACATATGATTTTTTTTTTCAATCAACATATCCATATTATATACCTGACTTAACCTGCGCCTTATAAATACATTTATTCTTGAGTTTTGGGAGTCCATTTCTCCTGAGAATGTACCCAGCATCCTGCTCGCGAGTAGACTGTGCCAACATTTTGGGCACGTATTTATTAAAGAACCTCTCATGTTGTTATGCTTTAATAGACAATTACCAATATTTGATCAGACTGACAACAGTAATAAAAACAAATCTCGCATAAATTTGTATCTTTGGTTCAGAGCCACAGCTCACTGTATTTGAAACCTCGTGCTCTCAACCAGAGTATTACGGAAAAAATACTATGTTTAATTTTTTTTCAGTGGAGTCATATCCTGAATATACTGTATATTATGACTTAAATGCTGTTCAGATTTTTTTTTTTAAATACAGTAATCAGTTTGATTTTTCTTTGAAAGTCTGGGATGAGCATACGAGACAAACTGTGATACTTTTTTTTTTTTTTTAAAAAGACCGATCACAATCTTGTTTTGTACCATATCAGCCATCCCTAATACAACAACACTTGTGTGTGAAAGTGAAGTCACACTAACTTTCATCACAGGCACAACATCATGCAAAGGAGAGGACGAACAGTTGATTCTTCCCACTTTTGACCTTTTTAAACATGCAGACAACTGAACATGTATATAAAGACTGACCCTCATCCACTGGTTGGTAGAGGTCAGCTGTCCTCTGCAATACGATGCTGAAGTTTTTCTACCTTGTGTTTATGTATTTTGAAATTTTTTAATACCACTGAAACATATTATCCTCACCTAGACTGTTTCAGATTATTATGTACTTGTGTATTTAGCCAGTGTACTTAGTTGAAATCCATTTCTGTGACTGAGTGCACCCTTTTATTCAGCATTACAAAGTTGGGCCTTTATCAAACCTCGATACTGTTTGATCTTGACACTTTGTTTCATCAGATCTGTTTTTCTACTATGTTGGGTAAGCCAAATCAAATGCTGCTCATGTCTGAGAGATACACAGTGTAACACACAAGTCATTTATTGATTCAGACTCTTTATCTTAAGTATGATTCGATGTTTGAAAGCATAGTAAAACATTAGGAAAGATGTGGATGTTGAGTGTTTCATGTAGTCTTGTGTCTATTTATTATTCTAATGTTCAGCTTTTGTCTTGTGTGTTTACTGATTCATATCTGCTGCAGGCAGTGTCTGTATATTTTGCTCCATCAAGTGACACTTAAAATAAACTATTGAAACAGTGTGCTTTTATCAAATAAGATATTTATAACATGAAAAGATGACAAATTATACCCAGTTTGCAGACAGGAGTTCAGTATTGCTAGAGCACATACAGTACGGTCCTTTTTGAATCGTCTTTTTGAGTATGTGATTGCGACGCTTCCCCTTTTTTCCAACACCTTTGAACCACCAAAAGCACCAATACTCCTCTGTTTGCTGTTCTGTCTGTTAACAAATATAAATTCTTTATTTCTCATCAGTTGTTGTAACATGCAAAATAAAATGATTCAAGTTGAACTCTTTACATGGGTCAGTGTTTTTGTCTTTCCATTATTCAGCAGGAATACACAGCAAAAAAATGCATGATAATAAATAGTTGTTCAAATTAATCATTTTTTATATCACTTTAGGAATTTTGGAGATAAAGTAGCAGTATTTGGCACAACAAGGAGAACATGAGAATTTAAATAAACAAGACAAAAATATACTCAAAAGCCATTTGCAGGTCATGTTCCTCAGGTTGTCCTCGGTTTAGTCAGTGCCAAAGTACCTCTGGCCAAAATGTGTCGGAGCCACTGGATGAACCTCCGTGGTCAAGATTGTGATATCTGGGAACTCCTGGATTATAGACTTTGCTCCTAAAGAGAAAAATGAAAGGTGTTACACACACACACTCAAAAAATAGTGAACAAATTCCTGTCAGCCTGTAGAGTACAGTTAAAACAGATGGGAGAGTTGAGTCTTAATCTACTTAATGATTTGGGGAGTTCAGTTCAATACATTTCTAAAATGTTGTAAACAAAAAAAACTAATCCAACTGCTGAAAACCAAAACACTCAGTGGTCTTGTAACTACCACCACAAATTACGTTGTTCAGGCATTTAAATGTGTTGTTGGTTGAAATGTGGAGCAAGACTGACGATATGCAGTGCCACCGAGCAGCCTCGTGGTTAGCCAGCAGTATTCTGCACAAAGACAATGATACAGCAGGAACGGGAGTGGAGAGGAGATTGGAGTGTGTGATCCGGTGGGTAAACAAAAGGAAATTGGTGATGAGCTGCAATTGCAGTGAACTGGTGGTGGCAGTATACCATGAGGCGTGGAGAAGAGGCTGAGGAGGATAATATGTCTGGGCTGGACTCCGTGCTCTATCAACACCCTCACCGCCTCAATCACAGTGTTCCCTGTACCTGCAGACACAGACAATTTGACGATTGACATTTGCCTCATATTTCACTTTATTTACAGAAGAAAAACATGCATTTATTTAAAACTTGCTACTAATGCAAATCAAGATTTTTTTCTTTTTTTTTATTTTTTATTAAAAAGCATTTGACTGATTGAATATAAAATTGTAATTGATGCATTGCAGTATGACAGCATCTGAAAAAGGTGCTGAGCTGTGTGCTGATTGATCTGCCCATGAGTCTGGGTGCTTGGCAGGCTTTAATTTGTGACCCTGTTAGCATGCATCAGCATAACCATATGCTTCATCATTCTGACATAAAACATACTTTCAACCTAGCTCGGTCACCATCATATTTTTTCAAAAACCAAGAGCAGAGAAATGCTGCTTTGTGACATTGGGAAACCGGGGCTATTAAGATACTATTTTTGTTGGCCCTCATTATGCTATTCAGCAGCTTGGTGGCTATCTCCCAGGCAGTGTATAATTTCCCCCATGAGAGCTGTAATTATCAGAACAGTGTGAATGGGCTGGTATGATGTGGAAATGCAGACGTGGCGGTGAAGGTCAACTCAAGGGAGATTTCTCAAAATGAATAAATACATGAAACAGTTTTTACATTTGCACAAAAATAGACATCTCTTGACATTTATGGGGTACTGAGGGAGGTAAACTGGAGTCATCAGGAAGATAAACTGTGCTCAGGCTTCCGTTACTCACTGAGGATGGGGTACATGAGCAGCACTTTTCTTCTGTACACATCTGGGGGGAACTTGGCGTAGTAGACCTTGGCTTTCTGCGTCTCCTCATCGCTCTGGATGAGGATCTTGCCAATCCGGATGGAGCGGCAGCAGTCCCGGAGACCCTGCTCCATGGCCTCACCTGTGGGGAGACACATGGGACACAACTCGGATGGAAATGTTGTCCATTTAAATTTAATTTGTTGTTTGGAGCCAGCATGCCCAGACAGAATCTCATGTTGAATAAAAACTTAAAGGCTTCCTTTTTAATTAGCATATATTAGGGAGACAAGTCATCAGAGAGCTTTTTATATAATATTATCACAATATATAATAGTGAAAATAACAGTTTCCTATTTATTAAAGAACTGCAACAATATCTGATTATTGTGATAACATCTATCGCAATTTCGAACCTGTCCTATGTCTTGAGGAATTATAGATTTCTCGCTGTTCATCTCGCCTCTGCAGATATGACTGTCAAGTAGGTAGAGTGAACAATTCTGTTAATAAAATATGAATATTCGACACCTCGGCAACAAAACAATGCTGTGTCAATTTTGCCTCCATTTTTATTAAATGCAGCATACAGAGAGAAGTATTAAAGGCACAGCAGCCTGGATGTGTCAAATGCGGTCGGATTGCTGCTTATCCGGGTTTGCTGGCGCATCACTGAGAAAGAGCACAGTGTTGTACCCTGACATGTTGACAACCATCAACCATCAATACAAAGACCTGTGTCAAGATGGCACCGCTGTTTGCACAGAAACAGGGCCAGGAGTTCTAACCTGTGTCGTATGCTCCAGACACATGTTGCCTTTAGGATGTAGTATATAAGCTACACTCAGTCCAGAAGGCCGACATTTTACATTTTATGCCCAAGCATCACTGTCACAAGAAAATAATACAGGTTTCACAATAAGTGCTTTAGATTCTGCATTTTGACAGCGATAACAGTTTAATTAAATCTGAAGGTGAGGTAACAAGCGAGAGTCACTTCTGCTGACACTGCGAGGCCTTCGGAGAATCTGCTCTGCATGTAAGTACAGAGCCATATCAGTCTCAATGTCCCATCTGACACAAGTCTGCCGTAATTTTTAACATTCAAATGATCAATCCATTTCAATTCCAGGCGTATGATCCAGAGCACACACCGGCCTGACCAGATATAAGTACCTGCAGAACATAATGTACAGCCCGAGTGCATACTTGGCACAAATGGCATGAGCATGGACGACGTGAAATGTGCCCTTACAAAGGAAAAGACTCTAATTTGGTAGGTGAGGTACGGCAGGTCTAACTTACCACTCCTCATTATGCTGACTCCACAGTTGCCTCTTTCAAACTTGACACCTTCATACTTATACCCTGAGGGGGGGAAAATGAAGTTAGAACATTTATGTGCACGCTGGAGGTAAAAACACTGGATCTCAGCTCTCTGGAGCTCAGCACTTATTTTTGCATTATTTTTGTCTTACATGTTGCCGCTCAGACATGTAAACCTAAACATGGACCTCACCTGTTGGCGTGGTCACAGTGCACTCTGAGTAGGGGAGCTGATTCAAACCCTCTTCAACTACTAGTCTGATCTGTTGTTGGGGGAAAGAAAGAGCTCACAGCATGTAGCTTACAAACATACACAGGAACAGCATGTAGCCTTAAATCGTGATCTTACCAGTCGATCAGCACAAAACACAAAGTCTCCTCTGCTGGTTGTCCTGCAGATATGAATATAAACACTCGATTAGAGAATCCAGAATGTAATTTTCACCGGAGATGCACCAAGCTAGCTTTTTCTCTCCTGTTATGACACATAAATTTATGGTCCTGGCTGTCACTGACACATCTGCTATCAGTGATCTCTTTTGGTGTAAAATCTTTAAATCACTGTGCGGAGCTGGATGGGATTATTCCTCTCCGTGTGAAAAGGTAAGGCACACAAACTTCTTAACAATGAGCAGAGATGTTCATACACTTATATTCTTTTGATGCTTGTGAAAAGTTTGGATTATGTCATTCTAGAGATTATTAAATTGTGTAGTTATTATCATAAATTCTCACTTATTATGACAGTGACTAAGAAACTGTATTTAACCCCGTAACACCGGCCTCCTTTCATTTCCACATTAAGCAGCGTTAAGTTTGGAAATCATTTTATTCCACGCTGCCCCGACAGTATCACATCTACTGTATATCCATTATCAGCTTGTTCCAGATGAGACTGAGTGAAATGTTATTCAAATTGCATCACTAAAATGGAACTATTCTCCATGTCTTACACAAATTTCTTTGAAATTCAGCCTGAAACATTTAATCTTTGTTCTAAGCTTTGGGACGTCAACATAGGCAAAAAAGTATTGATCCTCATCAGACATTAGACTGATGCATCTAACTATGCAACTAACAATTTTTGTCTTCATCCAGTAATCTGTCGATCATTTTCTTGATTATCAATTAGTTGTTTGGTCCATAAAATGTCAGAAAATGGTGAAAAATGTTGATCGCTGCTCCCAGAAGCCTAAAATGACCTCAAAAGTCTCGTTTTATCCACAACCCAAAATAATCAGTTGTTTCCGAGTACTAACGAAACCTGAAAATATCCATATCTGAAAAGGCGAAATCAGAGACTTTGGACAATTTTGTTTTAAATCATGCCTCAAAACTATTCATTGCTTATCACAACAGTTGATAGTGGACAACTAATCGACTAATGGCTGCAGCTGGAGATGCAATATAATATTATTATATAAATATAATAAAGTATTAATGGCTGCCTAAAATGAAGTGATTTATCTGTTTGAACTTGACACGTTGAGAGTAGTCTCATCAGACACCTAAAGTCGGAGCCTGGAGGAGCGGGCACTCACTTGTCTCTGATTATAGTCTGTAATTCACGGATCTGGTCGTTCAGAGGCAGCAGTTTGAGCTGAGGTCCCAGGTGCTCTTGGTTCAGAGGCTGTGTGGAGTCATCGGCCGGTCCGGAGCTGCTCAGCACCGCGGACACACCGACACTGTTGTTGTTACCCCCACCTGCACCTCCACCGCCGCCGCCGCTGCTGCTGCTGGCGAAGCGCACTTGCTTCATGGGGTGCTCCTGTCCACTGTTGACACTGTTCATCTGCTGGTTGTGGCATGGCATTCTGAGTGTGTTAAAAAAAAGAAAAAAAAAACAAAAAACACACCAATAACGGGGTTGGTTTTTCCCTTAAGAGTGATCTAAAGCCGGATGACTAACCGGACCGACAAAGACGACAACGTGCTCCTCCTTTTTTTTTTTTTTAGCTTCGCCCGCTGTTTTGAAACGTGATTATCCGAGTCACGCAGCTGAATTCAGGTAGCCGCACGCCAGCCGCGCCTTCACGAACATCCAGAGGCTCGAAACAAACACTTTAAAGTCAAACTAGCGGCTGATATTTCCACAAAAAACACGCGTAGAGGGAGATGAAGCGACCGCTACCCGCGACACTGAAGCGGTTGGCCCCGGACGTGACGTCAGCCGCTCTCTCACTGGCGCGCGTCACCAACGGCCGTCCTCTCCTTCCTCAGTCCAACATGGCGGCGGTGTTGGCTCCCATCAAATGCGGCTTTCGCCTCCAGCGGCGAAAATTAGCGCTTCTCCTCCGGCAGACGAGCTCGCACCACGCGTGGAGCAGGAGCCGGGACGAAAACGGGTCGGAACCCAAGCGACAGAGCTCATACCTGGTGAGTGAGAGTTTCTGTGGGGAGGAAAAGGGGAGGGCCGGAGAGGACACGGGGTCTGTAATGTGACAGTCACCGCGCAAGGACAGACGCGGAAAGTGTTGAAACTAACTTTAAAGGAAAGTTAAATGACATTGTTTGGTCTGCCTTTCTCGTGTGGTCGGTGTCATATCAATATACTGTCAATAAATATGTTGCCCGGCGTGATATGTCACCGAGCTAACCGGTTAACTTCCTGAAAAAGTACCTGGTGGTGTCGTCTTTGTTAACATTAGCTTTCCTGAACATCATGGTGATGTTTACAGCTGTGCCCCCCTCTCATTTAACTTTTACAGCCTTATTGTTTTTGCTTTACCAAAACAGTCGTTAGCTATGAAAGCTAACGCAGTCACTGGTGTCGGTCACGTGTTGTCTGACAGTCGGTAAATGTTAGATAAGACTTGTTTGTCCCACCCAACTTTCCCGATGCAACTTTCAGCACATAGGCACACTTTGTTATTGATTATTTGACAGTCTCACTCTTCAGCTGCATGGTTATCTATCAGGTATATCTAAAACAAATGCAGTCTGGTGCAATAGCCTGTATTTTCACTACTACTCTAAAGAGTCAAGTTTTTATTTGTCATGTGCACAATAGTTTACATGGAGCAAGTCGTTGGCGAAGGAAGTCTTAACTCACAGGCTCCCTCTGTAAAGTAAAAATTATTGTAGAAACTACTATATGAAATAAAAGATAAGACTAAAATAAATAAAATGTTCTGTTGAGCAGTAAAGGTGCAGAGGTTATGATGTTCAGGTTGAATTATTTTACTTTTTTACTTTCACGTTAAGGCCAAAAAATGTTTTTATTATTTAGTCCTCCTAATTTATGTCCATGAGGTAACTGCATTAGCTAGGCGTGCAGTCGCAACTTTGTGTATTTTATCTACAAAGTCAAAGTTATCATTTTAGTTCATTTGGAGTTTTTGTGATGTAAGATCATTTTACAACAAATCACACCTTTATGATGAGTGTATTTTCTGTTTGTGTGTATTTGTATGACACTTGTATTAGTAAGGAAATATTAGAGATGCAACGAGTAGTCGATCATCAGAAAACGAATTGGCAACTCTTTTGATAATCGACTGATTCTGTAAATTATTTGTACAGCGAAAAAATTCCAACCATTTGATTGTTCCAGGCTGTCAAACAGGCAAACCAAGACATGTGATGGGCATTTATCACATGTTTTCTAATGTTTTATAAACCAAATGATTTATTGAAAAAGTCACTGGCTGATTGATTAATGAATACAAAAATAAACATTAGATGCAGCCCCATTAAAGATGTAAAATAATCACTATATTATCCAAATAATCATTAAAACCAAATATTTGTATTGCACCACAGATATGACTTACATCCCTGAAAAACAAACAAAGACAAAGTCTTAAATAAGTTAATTCTAAATTATAAGGTCTCCCTGCATAAATGAAGCATGTCTGTTCTGAGTCTGTTCTTTCTTACATGATAATTCCTGTTTTTTTTTATTGGGCTCCATTTTTCTAAATTCTTATACAGTCTCATTCTTACTCATAACAAATGCTACTTTTCTCAAAATGCTTCATTTTAGATAGTTAGCTTACATGATATGCCAGGTCATCACAGATAAGGTTGCACTGATTTAGTGTATTCAAGAAGATCCAGTATCCAGTATTGGCCCACTCATATCACCAATAAATTTATGTATAAATGTAGGTGGTCACAGGGTAAATTTAAGCTCTGTGTGCTTTTCTTAAACCACCCACTATATGTCTTGCACTATCAAGCACTCGCCCTCTGTAGGTGTATTAGTAGTTTTTATTCTTCATAAACTGTGCCTAAATTGAGTATTTTTTCCCCCCACAAGCTCACCAAAGTTGATGTCTATGAAACTATTTCTGAACATCATGTCATAAGCTCAGAGGTTCTCAGAGATTCTCTTAAATTTTAACCAACATTTTGTTGAGGATGTAAAAGGTTTAGCACTTGCCCAGTACAAAATTGGAATTAAATGTATTTGTAGTTTACTTTTTTTACTTTTTGTGTCCTTTGATGTTTTTATTAGTTCTTGATATTTCTTAATATTGAAACATCCATAAAATGAATCAGTAGAAATGAGAAACATCAGTCAGATAAGACCTCTTATCTGTTTCAGCTGAGTTCCCCTCCACACCTACGGACAGCTACGTGGAGCACAAGCAGGAGCCAAAACAGCCGTCAGATTTTAGAGGCAGCAAAAGTGAGTATGCTTGAGAATAATTCTGATAATCAGTCTGTCTCTTATCAAAATCAAACATGGAGTAACTATCTATGTTGTTTCCACAGCATTTGCAGATTACAGACAAAAGAACATGTTGGCACGGGAATGCAGGAGGAGGGTTGAGTGCAGATCCAAAAAATGTGGTGAGTACTATACCGTCATTCTGTCTTTGCTCATTGAAACATTTTGTGCTCTTTTAAGGACCAATTTTGCACCTGTGAATTGAAAAAAGAAATAACTTTTAGTATTAATTTATCTTTTAACTGTTTTCATTAACATGCATTTAGAAAATACTGACAAATATCTTTCCCAAGTTATCAAAGCCAGAAGTGGTGTCTTGTTGATATCTATGCTTATCAGTCAATGTCTCTTTGCCTTGGGATGTGATGTGGGGTTGGTTTTGTGCCAAGTAAGCTATTCAAGTTTTCTAAGGCTGATATATTGATTTATGTGCATTCTGTACTCACATGACTGTCTGTCAACAGTTTATTTGCCAAGTAAAAAGAATTCTTTAATCTCAAAATTGGATTTTGTGCCTGAAAAACATGATTAATAAAAACATGAGATAATTATTTAAACGGTATATGATATGATATATGATATGGCGTGCAGCATTTTTACATGCCAAAAGAGACTTTGATTATGGCCTGTTTAAAGTTTTAAAATAGATCTTTTGACTATATAAGAAAACTCAAACTAAAAACAAACAAATAGTAACAAAACACAGCTAACAGACTTTAGTTGTACATTAACTGGTCTCCTTCATACATGGGGCAAGGACCTCAGTAGTACATTCAACTGTTAATGTTAATCCTCTCTTCGCAGTGTCAGGTATTGCTTGGTTGTATTTGATTAAAGGCAGGTGTTGGGCAAAATTTAACTGTAATTTGCTTGGAGGCGCTGCTGCATGGCGCTGCCACCATATTGAGTGGATTAGAGGAATTACTGCATATTCTTTGGCCTGCAGAGAGTCCCTGTGGCAGGTGTGTGGTGGAGTGTGGGTAAACAGCCATGTTGGCACCAGTGTGCTCTCAAACTCAGCTGGGCTGACAGCCCAGGTGTCTCTTGGGACTTGTAGTGTCAGACTGGATCCCCAGGTCCACCTGGAGATTCTGCTGTCATTGCTGCTCCCCGATCCCCCAAGGAATTCCCATTGACATTTGATGTTCCATGTGTCTGCCCAGAGAGCCATCTTTAGGCTATTGTGATTGTCACAATGAAATAAATTGCAAGTTATTTGCCAATATTGCCAACATAAGGTGGGTTAGAGAGTTCACATTATGGTATGGTAAATACTGTTTCACCCATTTAACCTGCATCTTATAGGACAAACTCATTTATCAAACTATGATCTAAGAAGAGTCTTTGCTTTTGTTTTCTTCCGCACAGCTGAAGGAGGTGAATTCAACCCAGATCCTGTCTGCGATGCTGTCTTACGTTTGGCCAAAGAATAGACCAGACCTGCGGGCACGTGTTGCCATCTCACTGGGCCTGCTCGCTGGAGCCAAGGTAAGTTTCCAGACATGTAATGGGTATGAAACCGCTTTTTTACTTCTTTGTTATTTTTTGTCATATAAAGCTAATTTGACCTGTTTGATCTGCACTAAGCAGTGTTACTTATGCAGCCAAGATATTTTTATTCCAAGTCAAGCCACTTAACATTGAGGAAAAAGCACCAGTCCCTGTTTTATATTCATCCTCAGTGATACTGAGTCTTACTTCTGCTTTCTACTTTGTTGATTTCTTCCACCCTGAAGTAAAACTAACAATAGCTAATACTCTCTGTGATTACATTTAGACACATTTTCTCTTAGATACAGCTTGGTCAAGCTGAAAGACTGAAGCCAGATGCTTTAAAAAAAGATATAACCAGTTTGTTTCACAGGTTGGACTTAAATTCTCTTCTCTCTTCTTTTTTAAAAGTACATCATAAAATTTAAATAGCGTTCAACATAACGTCACATATTAAAAGAGCAAATACTCCATCTCCCAAAATGATCATAGTACTGATCTAAACGGATTAAAAATACGCTGGTATTGTCACAAGAACAAATATTCCTCACATCTGTTTCTGTGCTGCTGACGATGCTCCTGGCCATTTGACAGCATTACAGGTAAAGAAAAAAACGTGGCCTCTTCCTACGTATGATAAATGTAAACAGTGCTGCCATCAGTTAAGTTGATGCTAAGGTGTTGGGCATCACAAGCTTTGTGTTAATTTGAATAACATCTTTACATATCATCCAGTCCATCCTCGCGTGATGCTGCTCTTTTAATTTGTCCCTGTTTTGCTGGAAAGTACGAAAGCACGCATCATAGAGAAGTGGAAGTATTTTTCATTTTTCCTCTGGTAAAACGTGAATCTGAGGTGTTTAATGATCAGATGTCATCAGGAAGGCAAATAATGTCCACAATCTTAATAGTGACGATAAATTATGTAAGTGGCTGCTGAGATCCAGAGCCTATCTTTGTGCTGGATCTCATAATAAAAAGTAGCCCTGCCTTTTCATAGTGAAAGAGAAACAGTGACAGTCCAAGGTTGTTGCTGACGTCAATTGAACATACAAGATTATTAAGTGAGATCTTTTAAGTTCATACTCTTTCTTGAATTCTGATACTCTGAATCAAGTATCAGGAATCAAGAAACAATGCCACTGTGAAAAAGTTAAAATAGTTTAAGTTTTCACAAGCTCATGTCTTCAGAGCCGGCTGCAGCTTCACTCTGGTTTAGCTAACCTGTTTCACAGTGAAATGGTGCAACTGAACACTATGTCTGGTTTCATTATTTGTCAGCGGCATGTCATTGTTGTTTGGTGCTGCTGTTAGAAGACACGATTGTTATTTAAAGGTCGTGGTCATGTGGTGTAATTGGTAAGATGTTCTGAAGTCCGACAGCTGAGACTTGGCTACTCATTGCATTCATGACCTACAGTGTTTGTCACTGGTAAATTAACCCTGGATGGTGGATGGTGCATTTGAGGTATCAAATCAGGCATTTGCTCTTTTCACAACAACATTTGCATAAATGTTTACCTTTATTTAAACAAGATTTTGTCTTATACAGAAGCAGGAACAATTTAAACACTCACTAAACCTCACTAAAAACTATAAAATAAATCTCACCATGTCAGCTGCCAATTCATTCCGGTAGCTTTGGATTCTTGATAAAAAGCCCAAAGATTGCTTCAGAGGCAATAGAGAAGAGTTTCCAGTGTTTCTAGCTAAAGAGAAACCAGTGGGGGTGAACTCGTCATTAGTTTGCAGTCTGAACTGCTGTAGGGGCTGTTGAGTCTTTCAGGATCAACCATTACCTCTAATCACGGCTTTACAAACTGCTTAGGTCACTGTGTTGCTGGAGAAGGTCGGTAATTTTGAAAATGACATACAAGGATGTTGTTGTCTGTGTGTAAGTGTGGTTGGATTTTTGTAAAGGCTGATGCCAAAATACATTAAAGCATTGGTGACATTTGTTCATATATTGCAATCACAAATACCCCCTTGCTAAACTAAAAAAGCTTCTCAACGTTTGCTTAAGCAACATGTGTGCTCATCAACTTTTAAAGTGTACAGTGTAAAGTACCTAACTAAAAAAAGGTGTGCATTTAAAAAAGGACTTTTTAAATAATTAGTTGCTAGCATCAATCAGTGCATGATGTATTTCCTCTTCATTTGTTGATCTTCTCTAATTTAGACCCTGGAAAACAATCACAAATTCACAGCTCCTAAATAAGCATGCGCTGCTGCCGCTCAGCATGGCTCGGTGTGTGTGTGTGTGTGTGTGTGGTGGGGTGTGTGTATATGCATGCACGCTAAGGAGAAGAGACACACACACGCACGCAATCCAATCTTCTCCTCCTATTTTCCTGCTTGGCTGGAGTTAGCCTCGATTTCTCCAGTTTGTCTGTTTGAACTGAAACCACCAGCAGTGTGGAGGCAATTTTTAAATCAACTGAATAATTATGTGGTTACAGCACATCACACCTCTGCACTCCACAATATCAGTGACATTTTCATTTCAAAGAACTGATTATATAGAAGCTCTTGCTTTTCGATAGCCTCAAATGAAGCCCTGTATGTGTGTGGTATGTGTGTAGGTGTGCATATATGTGTGTGTATGTGCGTATATATGTCTGTGTGTGTCATACTATGAGCTTAAGCTAATTCTTGATAGCCGGAAGCCTCCTCCCCACTACTTGACACAATATCTCTATTATAAGATGACATATCGCAAGGTACAGATTGACATGGTGTTGATTTAACCTCCAGTTGGCGGTTAATGGATTAAAGGAGCACAACCAACCTTATCATGTATTAGTGGTAAAATTGAGGACACGTTTTGGCCCTGTGATAATAGGCTCAGGCTATTTTTGTGTCATGTTCTGTTGTCTTGGTAGCAAAGATATTGTTTTTCCTTGGGGGACTCAGAGGCCTTCTATTGTCTGAGTATAATACCCAAGTGTATGAAGCGAGAACCCTGGAGATGTAGCTTTTGCAGTGTAAATGGTGCATTATTAGATGTCCTTTTACATTAGCGAGGTCGGACATGTTTTTTTTTTAAACTCTGTTTTTATATAATTGCTGTTACTATTATTTTATCAAAATTATACTGCACACAATTTTGACAGCAGTAAAGGAACAAAAAGTTAAGAAAAAAAAAGCCCTCCCCTGTGTTAGGGGTTTAGAGGTTCAAATAAAATGGGTTTCAGATGAAAATGCTCTGCGGTGTGCTGCTGTGTTCTCTGGCTGTCCTAATGCGCAGCGGACCGCCTAGCCTGAGTCACACAGCTGTCCCTGTGCTTTTAATTAGCCCTAATAACCATTTCAATTCCATTAGCGGAAGCACCAGCCACCTCACCAGCAGCAGCACAGCCAGTCAAGAAGAATACACTTACACATCATAGATACATACATACATACATACATACATACATACATACATACATACATACATACATACATACATACATACATACATACATGCATACATGCTAATTGGGTGCACACACATAAATATAGAAGCATACAGAGGACTAGAAAAATGGCACTGGACTACATTGAGCATATGTCTGTCTAATCAGCTGTTTGAGACTGTTTCCTCTCTCTCTTTTTCCTCCTCCTCTCTGAATGTCTGCTCCCTCCCTCTCTGCCTTCCCAGATCACCAATGTGATGGTGCCCTTCATGTTTAAGTATGCAGTGGACGAGCTTAACCAGATGTCGGGACACATGCTGAACCTGAATGACGCGCCAAGCACTGTGGCTACCATGGCAACGGCAGTGCTGATTGGCTGTGAGTCCCAGACTTGTATTGCACTGGCAGGTGCCGCGCTCATCAGAGGGGACTGTGGGACTGCCTATTATCTACAGGCTGACCTTTTCTAACACATTCATATCAATGCAACTCCGCAACCTCTGCCTCTCCCTCACATCATTTACATTATGTGCACCGTTCTGCGTCTTGAGTTCACTTCTGTCAGTACGTGCGGCATTCTTGTGAGCGATGACGACTTCCGTGATACCTGTGTGCTCCCAAAGCAAACAAAGCTGGATACATTTCTAAAGTTGTAGGGATGAATTTCCTAATGTCCTTTTCTCAAAGTGGTTTGAATATGTTTTTGTTTGTTTTTTTTAGTGTTATGTAAAGGCCGAGGATATTTCTTTATCTTCATGCCTTGAGAACGCCTCCCTTCTTTTCTCCTCTTTGTCCAAATGGGCCCTGCGATTGCAAGAGGGGTCAGGGTGACATGGAGCGTAAATGTGAAGTTCTTTCCTGATTAGAGCGTTTTTATTTCCTCTGAGCTTCTGATGAAAAGCAAAAAAATAAAATAAATAAATGTTGTGAAACTGACACCCACTGCAAGTCACTCTGGCCTTGAGTGAGATCAGCTTGGATGCAATGTACACTTAGCCCTGTAGCCACTTATTTTAATGAGCCCACTTAGGTCTTGCACACTAACGCTGCCTGTTGAATAATTGGAGCACATGAACAGGACTCCAGACAGGATGAATTAAGATGACAAGGAAGAATGAAGGGGATGCTCTTAAAGAAAGGAACAGTTTTTTTTTTTTGTTTTTTTTTGTTCTGGCTTTGAGACATATATGGGGCCCGGTTCTCGGAGCCCGCAGTGACGAGTGTAATTTGGCTGAAAAGGTTGCACAGTGCTCATCCTACCTTGTCAGATGTGGACACATTGTTCATTAGATGAGCATTCCCATTTAACGCCACATTACAGCCCTGTGAAGACCGGCAGACAGAGCAATTATTACCCTGACTTTGGTCTCAGCAGACAAGTCATGTATTTACAAAAGTCGGAGAAATCGCCACAGGAAGGCCACATGTCATTCAAACACGGACTAATATTAATTTGTGACAGTCATGCCAGCCATCTGTTTGTATTGCAATTTATGAGAAGTGTAAGAGATCAAGGATCTTGGAATTAGATTGCAGATTTTAATGAACTAAACCTTTTACAGAGCTGCTTTGTTTTTTTTCTGCATTTCAAGTAGATTCCTTTTAAAAAGGAAAACGCAACTTTAATGTATGCAATTATTAAAAATGCATTTTTAAAGGCAGTTTTTCTTGCATCCACCCTCATTGTACAGATCAGCCAGAGAAAGTCAGGACTCAGACAGTGGTGAAATTAAGCCTGTTCATCGACAACTCATGCACACATCTTTCCACGACATCCTTATTAAAACCTCCTCCCCCTCTTCTAGTATTCTGCCCACACACACGCACACACGCACAGACTGAACATTCTTATGTACCCTCAGATACCCTCTCTTCCCTCAGCCTGCAGAGTGCTGGCCTGCCATAGCTGCGAGGCTTCAGACAGCATCCTGCTTTGTAATTACAGAGGCTTGGGGAGGCTGCTGCTGTTGCACTGCAGTGCTTGCAGACCAGAGAAGATGTGGAAAAACCTGCCCCGTCACCTCACACACACACACACATGCACACACAAACACAAGCATTAACTTTAGAGCAGCTGACGAGCATCAATACTTTCAGCTGTCTCATTAATGTATTACATCTACATCTTACCGGACCAAAAAGGCAAGAGGTCAGATTCTTAGTTTTCAGCCTCCATATCACTTCAGAGCTGCATCACAACCCAAAGCGTTTAGGACGAGGATACATTCTCACTTCATCACGCCCAGCCCCGCTGTTTGAGTCTCCCTGTTTCTCACAGCAGGTGTGCTAAACTCTCTGTCTCCTCTGCTATCCCAGATGGCGCATCACGGGCTTGTGCAGCCCTCTTCAACGAGCTGAGGAACACTGTGTTCGGCAAGGTGGCCCAGAGCTCCATCCGACGCATCGCCAAGAACGTCTTCCTGCACTTGCACAATCTGGACCTGGGTTTCCATCTCAGCCGCCAGACAGGAGCGCTGTCCAAGGCCATCGACCGCGGCACACGGGGCATATCGTTTGTGCTCAGTGCGCTCGTCTTCAACCTAGGACCCACAGTATTTGAGATGGCCCTCGTCAGTGCCATTTTGGTGAGTCTCATGGTGAAGTCCATGCACACAGATGCTAACGATGCTAATCATGAGGTTTGACATTATTGTAAGATGCTTCTGGAAAGCCTGCTTAGAATCTTCTGGCCTTTTCCTGTTGCTGTTACTGTTTGCAGTCCTTAATGTTAGCTCAGGACCCTCCATCACCTTGACACTCTTCACAGCAGATTGTCCAGAAATTAATTTAGAGGATATTGTCTCATTTACATTCTAAATGGAATATGAATCCCCATGAACTTTTGGTGGCAATACAGAGCCCATTAGTGTCAGTGATGAATCCCAAAGCTTTGTAGCAGCTTAATGTCCTCCTGTGGAGTATGCCCTGAACAGATGCCCCCCTCCTTGGCCACCTCCGAAGGAACCGGCTCATCTATAGCTTCATACCATTATTCCACTCTGGACCATAATGTCAGCTTGCCTGTAATGAGGGCAGACTCCATTGCCCAAATATCTAAAGCATTAACACGATTAGTTCTTGTAGTTTCCCCTCCATTTGTAACACTCAATTTCATAGTGGAATGGTCAAAAACAGTACGCTCTTAAAATGCCTGGTGACGCGGGTGTCGGAGTCTGGGGCTCAGATGTGCTTGCTTGACTTTTTATCACGAGGCTGTTTGTTTTGACTGTTTTTGTTTTTTCCCCACCTCTGCAGTATTACAAGTGCGGCGGACAGTTTGCAGCAATGGCCTTGGGTACCTTATCAACATACACGGTCTTCACCATTCTTCTCACTCAGTGGAGGTAACAATGAGGACGTTTGTACTACTCCCGCCTCTGACTGAAGTTCAGTCGGTTGTTTCATTGCTCACGTTTCTTATCACTTGAAAAAAAAAATAGAGTATAAAGCCCTCTGTGCTGACAGTAGCAGTGCTCACTCGTAGAACACTGAAATATGCAGTTAAGCAAAGTGCTTACGTGACTATGCATGCGTCTCTGCACCCAGGACTCGCTTCCGGATAGAAATGAACAAAGCAGACAATGAAGCCGGCAACGCGGCTATTGACTCGCTCCTCAACTATGAGACTGTAAAGGTGAGATCCTGCCTCCACACACAACCGCACACATGCAGGCATACACACATCAACACCCTTCTTTCAGCCCATCCTCATCCCCACCCCTCCTTCCTCCATTCGTCCTTCCCTTTTATCTCCAGCATTCTAGTCTTTTTCTTCCATTCACTTAAGCCAGGCACACATACATGAATAAATATTTACTCGTCTGCAGTAATGGAGTTTCACCAACATGATTGCCGCTGTCAGAATGTGCCTTTTTAATCAGAAAAAAGCTCCCTTTTTCTCCCCATCTCTGTCGCTCTCCATCTCTCTGACTCTCATCACTTTCACACACAATCTCTGTGTCATAACAAGAACAAGTTAAATTAACGTTAATCTTTCTGACTGAGCTGAAAGGACTGAAAGGGTGGGAAGTTATTGCTAAAGGTTGAGTCTACGATTCTAGAGACAGCTTGTTTATATTTTAACGCAGTACCCAAACAAATACACCTCCCCTCAGCGCTTCTTTAGAGGATTCCCCCCATATTCATAGACGTGCATTGCCAAGGCAACGACACCAACAACTAGTTGACCAAAGAAGAGACACATCAGAATCCAGAATCCTCCTGCCCGAGAGTAAATTATCCTCAATACGCAGGCAAAGATGTATTAGTCCAAGGGAAAGAATGTGAGGTCTGCTTTAGCAAGTAAAATATTTCTAGTTTTTTCAAGTTGGCAAGGTAATAACGCTGATGTTATTTACGTTTCATTACTATCAGAGTGTAGTGCTAGTCCTCGTGGGCAGTGACGTGGGCGAGTGAGAGTAGCCGGCAGAAGCAGACCACACCAGCTACAGGCAGCAGCATTCACAACTCGCCTATTGGTTTTGTGAAACTCTGCAATACAGATGTTACCCACCTGTCGGACTGAAACAGAGCTTCCTTTGCATCCGTCTAAATGCCTTTCAGCTCTCTGAGCTTTCTTCACTGTCGGAATGCCTCACAGATGTTGACATGGCTCTTTCCTCTTGCCTGATCATAGCAGTTTTTTATTTTCTATTCTTTTGACCTGCTCCTCTCTGGCTGATTATAAATTTCTTTTTCCAAAAAAATTCTACTGTCATCTTAAAATTGCTCAATTTGTCCAACCAACAGCCCCAAACCTTAAGATGTTCTTCCTATTCTCTATTCTTATCATCACAGGGAGAAAAGCTGCAAAACCTCATAATTCAGAAGATGAAACTAGACTGGTTGATGTATTTGCTAGAAGCTGGGGGGGGGTGACTAATTATCAAAATAGTTGTCAGTCTGATGTTCAGTTAATCAAATAATCTTTTCAGCTCTGTACAGACTCCCTCTTGCTTTCTTCTCTGCCCTACTCTTCTTCTCTTTCAGTGTTAATTGCCCAGCTTTCTTTTGTAAATGTCATTCCAGTAGCTACAAACAATGAGACATTTATCATCGGTCACTTTCGGCTATTTTCCTGGTTTTGGTCAATGACCCAAATTATGTCTCAATTATAGTTTTGCACTGAAAGTGACTGCCGACCAGAGGCTTTATTTTGAATCAAAATGTCTGCTGAGGGTCAGGGCGGTTTATGGCTCAGCGTGCTCTCACAGACACCCGACTGATGTGATGTGTTGTGGATGTAAACATTGTACTCCTCACAGTGGTGTGGTTATCCTGAATCTTTATCTTTTGCTGTTTTAAGCCTCTTTCTAGGTAACCCCATTGTACACAGAACACATCCAAACATAATCACCATCCAGTTTCGGGTGCTTTGTTGGCTGTTCTAGATATATTTTGGTACCCGTGTTATTTTCTTTTCTGTATTATTTTGCGTCCTGTTTTCCTTAACGTTTTGTTCTGTGTTATTTTGTGTCATCTGTGCCAATGCGGCCGGATTTAGCATCACTCTGAGCTGTGAGTGTGCATATGTAATTAGATCTCCGCCCACTCAGAAATCCGTTCCACTTTCACAAAGGGCTGGATGAGAACCTGAACACGGTGCCTTGCACTGCTTCTGTTTGTCCTCCATGTGCTACTTTTCTTCTCTCTCTCTCTCTCTCTCTCTCTCTCTCTCTCTCTCTCTCTCTCTCACTCTCCACTCTCCTCTCTCACTCTGATTTCCTGCATTTCCCTATATGCAAATCAGTGGCAAGTTGGTAGCAGCACAGCATCACTTGGCCGTTAGCTAGAGAAGCAAATCGCCCACTTAACCAGAGCAGAGAAACAATAGTGCAAACTAAACAAACAGCAATATTAGGTAATTGGCAGCAGAGTTGAGGAGGGTCGTTGTTATCATCACGCTGTAGTTTTTATGTGCTGAATTTAAGAGATATGCTTTTGGCTGATTCATGGGGCTTTTTTTTTTCCTCTGCTATATGTCTTAATCAAAATTAGTGCTGCTTGTGTGGTGTAACACTTAAGAGCTATCACTGCTCTGTTGATAGGTGTCTGCTACAGATGTAAATACAGACATTGACGACAGTGCCAATGATGAATACTCGTAATTCTTGTTTAACTTGCAAAAGGTGTTTAAACTTTCCTTGCAGCCATAATTGCCTAATATTTTCTAAACTGTTCTTCTGCTGTAATCACTCTCTTCTGCCAGAGCTTCAGATCCAGTCTGCTCAGCAAAGCAGGCCCTGGGTTTTGTTCTACCGCCCTCCACGTCATTTCAGTGGGGAGGAGATGAAGATGCAGAGACATGAAAAAGTGCTTTAGAGACCAACTAGAGACCCAGACTACGCCTAGAGTGGTCACAGAGAACAAATGCAGCCTTGAGGCTGGCTGCGCTAAAGTGTCTATCTGCCTGACATTGCTCTCCATGCTTCCTTAACCTTTAACCTTAACCATATTTTGTGTCTCTCCCTCTTTCTCTGAACGTTCTCTCCTTTTGTAAATCCTTTTGGCGCCTCTGTGCCCTGTGCTCCCCTCTCTCCTCCCTCTCTGCTCGTCTCCTCGTCTGCAGTACTTCAACAATGAGAAGTATGAAGCTGAGAGATATGATGGATTCCTCAAGATCTATGAGTCATCCTCTTTAAAAACCACGTCCACGCTTGCCTTGCTCAACTTTGGCCAAAGTGCCATCTTCAGTGTCGGCCTCACTGGCATCATGTTGCTGGCCAGCAAGGGCATCGCGGCAGGTGAGTTTGGAGTTTTGGGTTGAGGTGAAAGAATTTTCCAAGTTTTGCAAAATTATGCTTTCAAGATATGTAAATCATGAAAAAATGGTTATAGGATCCAGGTATAAACGTGCAAAATACACCACCTTACTTGAATTTACCTCTTCATGCCCGTGATCTGTGTCCACTGCTCAACAGAAAAAAATGTGCATTTTGAGATAAGAAAGCTTAAAAAAAAAACCCACCTCAAAACAAAATCATATGGACAGATGAAAATGACAAGTAAAACCCAGACTGAACTGGATAATAGCAACTAAATGAGAACAAAGCACAGCAAGCATGGAAAAGTGGCATGAATAGGAAATAAAATAGCCTTGATGCAGAAAATGAAATCACAGTGGGTGGAGATAGATTCAGACTATAACGTGCTTTGTCTGTTTTCACAACTTGAAAGAAGAAATGGTCTGAGTTTTTTTTGTTTGTTTGTTTTGTGTTTTGTTTTTGTTTGTTTTGTTTTGTTAGATCTCGTGTCCAAAGATACACATGTGATATAATAGAGCTAGATTATGTGCATCTCTGTAAGTTGTTGTCTTGCCGCCTCCTAGGTACCATGACCGTAGGAGACCTGGTAATGGTGAACGGCCTGCTCTTCCAGCTCTCGCTGCCCCTCAACTTCCTGGGCACAGTGTACAGAGAGACCAGACAGGCCCTAATAGACATGAACACTCTTTTCACGCTACTCAATGTTGACACCAAGATCAAGGTAACTGACTCAGCCTGAATGAACTTGTGCACAATAGAGAGTGAATCTAGAGTCTGATATAAAATCTTAAAAGCAAAAGTGAGCCCAAAAACTCACCTTTCACTGCAACTTTTTCTCCCAGCAACAGAAATAATATATTATAATTGTATGTGTAATTGTACAAGTGGTAAAAGATTTGAACACAGGGCAGAATTATTCTTGTCCGCATGATGGTTTGTAGTTAAACATAGTGATTATGTTCTTGATGTGTTTCAGGTGCTTCCTCATCTACTGCCACTTGTGGAGCTTGACATTACTGATTGCATGAACATTATGTGTATCAGGATATTATGACAAACAGCATCAGGACTGTGTGGCTATTCAGAGCATTTATGAACCAGTTGTGATGAGTTGCCATTTTAATTGATGTACTCTTAATTTTGACTGATTTTTTTGTAGTGTGTTAAAAGGTTGCTTTAGGCCCAACAGTTTTATTTGTCTTCATCACTGGGTTTGTGATACATCATGACAGGGTTCATACGAGTGCTGGAAATCCTGAAAATACTTGAATTTTAATGTGGTATTTTCAGGGTTTGAAAAGTGCTCTTGATATTCTAATTGCATTCATATAATAAAAGGATATCTGACTGAATAGTTTGCTTTTTAGAGAAAGCAGTCCTGTAAGTCAGAGTCCAATTCATGTATGTATAATTCACTACAGCTGTAATGTGCTGGAAAAACTTGGACATGCACCTTGAAAACGCTTGGAAAGTGCTTGAATCTGGCTTGGAAAAGGTGTAGGAACCCTGTATTAATGTTAAATGGTCTATTTGTCACTTCCCCTTAAAGTGCACAGAAATATTAAGTCATACTCAAAACTAGATCTTGTTCTTTAACTCAACCATTAAGAACTGCCAAAACAGAAAGTTGTGAAGTCCTGTCCTGTTCCTTCGGTGTCAGAGCTATCAATCGTTTTTATCAGACATTTCAGACATATCTTTTGGCCTTCTTTTTTTTTTTTTTTTTTAAACGCACAACTCAACAATCCATCTTCTTGCGTCAGATGAGCACGTTTAAGTGCAATTGTGCGCCTGCTGCCTAACAATATGAATGCCATTCTCGTCTCCAGCCTGTAATTACAGTAGGAGAAATGAATCTGTCCAGTTATTTTTCACTCATCAGTAATACTCCTCTCCATTGTGATTCCCTGTGGAATGGCACTGCCCAGCAGGCCATTACTGTCTGAATGCTTTTTTTTTTTGTGCAACATATTGGTCTATTATGTAGATGTAAAATAATTTAGAACTCCCCCTCACTAGAAAATGCTCAACAAAAAAAAAAAGGAAAAAAAAATATTTTGGCATTTTTCCACGTTGGGGGGTGTGTGAAATTATCATCTGTTTATACTAATGGACTGTGAGTTATTTGTATTCATTGGCTGAGGTGGATTGTGGGTGATTATGTTGCTATTAGGTAGTATAGAAACAGAGCAGAACAGGCTTTTACTCTGAGGGTAAGGACAGTGCTTTATTCACTGCTGACCTTGGCTGCATCTCTGCAGTATGGCTCAGCTCAGTATGTACCGAAAGTTTTCACGCCTATTGATCCTCCAGTCGCCATGAAGGGCAACGTGTGAAGAATCAGGCGAGCTTTTGAAACGACCTCTTGAATTTGCTGTGAATGTCTCTGCTTTATGTGGTCGGCATTGGCTCTGTGCTCCAGCATTATCCCTCTTTTACAAGGTGTTGGAGTAACGTTGCATCATGTCGGGCCTCGTCTGCCAGTGGCTGTTTTCTATCCACCTCCCCTCGCTCTGTTTCGTTTGTTTCAACCCTCTGATTCTTTCCTCTAGGAGAAGGATCTCGCCCCGCCATTAGCCATCACACCACAGGAATCCACCATCCGCTTTGAGGACGTCTATTTTGAATACCTGGAGGGCCAGAAAGTCTTAAATGGAGTGTCATTCGAAGTGCCTGCTGGGAAGAAGGTGGCTATAGTTGGTGGGAGCGGGTCAGGGTAGGTCACCTTTCATAGAAATAACACAGACTGTCAAACCTTCAGTCAGCATGTGTATGTGTAAAAAGTCTTCACATCAGATGTCATCAGTAGACTGCGGGGGTGCAGCTCACAGATAGAACAAAGCTGACGATTGGTTCCACGTCTGGTTGCAGGAAGAGCACCATTGTGCGGCTGTTGTTCCGCTTCTATGAGCCTCAGCAGGGGAACATCTACATAGCGGGGCAGAACATCCGAGACGTCAGCCTCGACAGCCTGAGGAGGTCTTTGGGGGTCGTGCCTCAGGTCTGTTGCACACCAACACAATAAAATAAACAAAAACAAACATTGAAAATGTCATTGAAGCTTGTTCGCTACAGATTAAATGTGTCTAGATGTGCTGTTTCAATAGTAAATATATTTGTTGCTATTATTTGATAATTATATACAACAAGGGGGCAGCATAGAACAATGTAACATTGGTACTTAACAACAGCATTAGAAATAAGCAGAATTCAGTTAGGTTTTCACTGCAGTGCGCTCAGAGGCTGATCTGAACAGATGGTACATGAACAGTATTTTTGTCATTTGCGTTCTTTCCCTTTCTCCCTCCTACCCTTGTCTTTGTATCTGCAGTCCTCTGTTTCTGTCTCTGCTGCAATAAAAATATTCTCTGAAGCCTCATTTTTTTTTTGTTTTTTTTTTTTTTTTGTTTTCCTAACTGTGTTGTTGTCAGGATGCCGTTTTGTTCCACAACACCATCTTCTACAACCTGCAGTATGGGAACATCAACGCTACACCAGAGGAGGTGTACCAAGTGGCGCGTCTAGCAGGCATTCATGATGCGATCCTCAAGATGCCCCATGGCTATGACACCCAGGTTGGGGAGCGGGGCCTCAAGCTGTCAGGTTTGCTGCACTGTTTGACTACTGTTTGAATATGGTCTCCTCTGCAGAGGCAGCTAGGAAGACTACTATATTACTATAAGGATGCCACCAGCAATTATTTTAATTATCAATTAATATGTCCATTCTGTTTTTTTATTTTATTTTTTTAATCATAATTGTTTAGTTTATTAAAGAAGGCACTAACTTTGTCAGACCTGCAATTCAAAACCCAAACATAAGTAATTTACAATGTACGATGTAATTTATAAAGTAAAGAAAGTAAAAAAAGAGAGAGGGAGAAAAAAGTTTCTGCCGATTGTTTGACAATTGACCCAAGCTGATCAAAACTGTTGCAGATTAATCGACTGATAATTTCAGCTCTAATATTGTATTGATATTGTGATATGATGCTAAATGTCTGGGGTTTGGGTTTTGGATTTTTAGAATATTCAGCACTGTGAAGATCCCTTGAGACCACAAAAAGGTTTGACCATATCTGAATGTTGCTCCAAACTACGTCACATATTATGTGATTACCTACCAGATCATTTATGAAAGCAGAAAAATACCTATCCAAAATATTGTCTGGTGATTGATCTTAGAGTATGGAGACAATTTTATTCATGAAGCATATTTTAAAACAACCATTGACCAAAGTGCCATACGATCAAAAACAGCAAAAACCCTAAAACAACAAAATAAAAACACAAAGATTTGAAGGACAATAACAAGACTCAGTGTAAGTTGGAAATGTTTTGTTATTTGACAGTCAGTGTTGTTCAGCTCAACAGGTGAAGGTACACTTTGCAGATGTGGTTATTTTCATACAGTTATTATAAGAAATGAAGCAAAAAACAGCCTGCTGCCAATAATATATTCTGGTGTGATGGTTGCCATGTTGTTTGCTTTGAGAAAGGAGAGTGACTGCAAAACCTGCGTAACTATGGTGGTTGAAAATTACTATGAGGTCTTTGATTATGAGCTGTTGTATTAAAAAAAAAAGGGTGATAATGAAACTTAATTTAATTATTTAAACTTGCCCTTGTTTTATGAGATTTATTATAAGACTTAATCTGTAGCTGTACCCTTGTTATTTTGTTGTGCTCGTCTATGAGGCGTGTGAACTTGTTTAATGGCATGTTGCCTTTTTTGATCTGCAGCGATAGCACAAGACCGTGTAGTATTTGGCTGCTAGCATCACTCCGCAACTCATTTAGCCCACGTAAACACACAGTGTGTGAGCACTTTCACTCAACATTCAAGATGCAATTACTGGCAGCACAGATTTCTTTATGTGGAGTGACTGAGTGAGTGAGAGAACGGACAAAATAAAGACATGACTAAGTTCTCATTAATTTCACTGCTGCTGTACGTGACAGCTGCCAGTGAGTTTGTCAGCGGAGGGACGGGGGGGTGGGGTGGGGGGGGGGCAGTCTGGGCTGTGAGGCTCCTAACTTCCTTCATTGTTATTCTCCACTGCCAGCAATATTTATATCTGCTGAACGCTGCTTGCTTTCAAGAGGCCACACACAGCTCGTATGTAATAAAGGCCAAGCCGGACACAATGGAAGAAATCTTTGCGTCCTGCTGATTTTTCTTCTCAATTAAATGAAAGTCTGTTTTACCAGTCTGAAGCCACTAGCATTGGTGTTGTCTGAATGTTGGTCCTAGTTTAAGGTAATTATCTGATGAGAAGGGCCGGAGAGAGACCTGCTGTACCCTCACATATTTCCAACCTTTCGGCTTTAGCCTGCTTTATTTTATTGATGACATCTGTTGTTGTGTTACAGGCGGGGAGAAGCAACGTGTCGCCATCGCCCGCGCAATTCTGAAGAATCCGCCCATCCTCCTGTATGACGAAGCGACGTCCTCCCTCGACTCGATCACAGAAGAGGTGGGCCTGTCGGTGTACGAATACACGCACGCTGACAGACACTGGCACGCGCACATGACATACTCGCAAACGCCCCTCGTCTGCCGCACGTACAAGTTGACACCTCAACGTGCCTGCATACACATTTAGCAGAACAAACACCCACTCAGTCACCTGCTGTAGGTACACAATAATTCAGCTCACTCCTGCGTCACATACCTGCTGTGACATACACACACACACACCACCCCCATGCTCTCCCTTGCCACCTGCCACTGTTTTCTCCTACTTAATCTCCAGCTCAGCTTAAACCCCACAGTCTTTGTAAATGTTACATTTAATGAGAAAGTTCAGCATGCCGTCTCTGAACTTCAGGAGAAAGAGTGGGGCAGTAGAAGTGGTGGTTTAATTGAGATTTTCTGTTGCTTCTCATCATGATAGTGTTTTTAAGTTATCATGTGTAAACATTGGAAAGAAAAGCATATGGAGGTGGATGTTGCTGAGCAACATTGTGTTGACTTAGCTTCAACTTCAAATCAAAGTTTGGCAGCACATCTCATATATATCCTGTCATTCATGCACTTTGTCCTTATCGTTTTTTGCAGACCAGCATTATTGCATTTCTGGCAAGCTGTTTTCTTTTGGATTAGGGGGTACTCTTGTAAAGTGTAACAGAGTGATTAAGTTATTTGTCTTTGTGTGCTTCCAGAACATCCTGAGTTCAATGAAGGACATGGTGAAGAACCGGACTTCAGTGTTCATCGCCCACAGGCTTTCCACGATCGTTGACGCAGACGAGATTATAGTGCTCAGTGAGGTCAGAACTCATCCTCTTGTTTTTTAACTTGATCTCGAACCTTCCCTGGTTAACATTTCCAGTGGTAATGTCAGGTTCTTAAAAAGCAACTAATGTGACCGTTCAGATTTTTCCGAGTATAAACATGCGCCGTGTTAATTGCCAGTCCAATTAGACGATTTTGCATTGAAGGGAAGGATGGTGACCTGCACTTTGCGTGACCCTCAGTGCACTGGATCTGCTGGCAGCAAGCATTTAGCAAGTAGCCCCTTTTCTTTTCTTTTTTTTTTCTTGCCACTCATTTATTTTGAGTTACCTTTCTACAATGTACGTGATGAAAACATGCTTTGTTTAGCTGCTCTCATTAACAGGACACTGTCGGTAGAATTGAATGTATTATTTTCTCCATAAGGGCTCATTAAAGCAGTCAGACTCGACTGGCTGTTTTGGTCAGATGGCGTGTCTTGTTTGTCGCGGTGACTAATAATGTATGGGCCAGCTTCCCAGACACTGATGAGGCCTCATCCAGGACTGAACATGTCTTTCAATGGAGATCGCCATTCAAGTGGTTATATATACTGTTTCTGGGCAGGTGTGTTTAAGTCAAGCTGAAGGTACCATGGAGACGGAGAGAATGATTAAAAAATAAATGTGGAGACATTGAATTTATTTGGTCCAATCTCATTGTATTGTGCATCTGAGAAATATCCAAGTGAAGAGGAAAAATGCTGCAGTACGTAATGGGCTGGGCTTGAGACGCTGTAAAGCACAAAAAAAGCCACAGAGTGAAGTCGGATATTATCCGAGTTAATATGAAATGTATCACAGATGAAATGACATTTTCCACCGGTGCTGTAGTCAGATAGGATAAAATGAGAAGAGGTTTCTTTGAACTGCGGCGAGTGAGCATGTGTCGTTCCATTTTTCCAGAGTCAGATGGCAGGGATCAGAGGGTCGTGGCGAGGAGGCATGTTTGCGTGTGATGTCGCCATGGCGTTTGCCGGTGTCACCAGCAGAGGACTGCCTGGGGTGCTCATTAAAATAACGAGCGGAAGCAGTCACGTGCTCATCTTGGGTGCACTAAAGATGATGCCAACACCTCTGCATGCTCATGGGAGGTGGGGGAAGGGGGTGCCTTCATTTGTGTGTGACTGTGTGGGAGGGATGTGTGTTTGTTTCGTGTGGCTGCGCAAGTGTGTCTGTGAGTCCGTGTTTTTGCGAGAGGAATTGCAACAGTTGTTGGGGAGGCGGCAGGGATTCTAGGGGGGAGCTGACTCTCCGCAGAGAGTGTGGTCAGTGTTGTTTGGTCATGAAGAGACGCTAACTATAGGACTCTGTGTTCATGGCCTCTTCAGTTTAACTTCATGTGTGCTGCAGCCATTAATTGACAAGTTTCATCTGTTTCTTTTCTTTTTTTTTTTTCTTGATTCCCTGCTCATTTTTTTGTTGGTTTTTTTTTACAGGGTAAAGTGGCAGAGCGAGGCACCCACGACAGCCTCCTCAGCCTCCCAGGCAGCTTGTACGCAGACCTGTGGAACGCCCAGAACAGCAAAATCCTCAACAACAGCAAGAGCTCGCTGGAGCCGCCGGCTGAGCGCCTGTCCCAGAAGGAGGAGGAGAGGAAAAAGCTGCAGGAGGAGATCCTCAACAGTGTGAAGGGCTGTGGGAACTGCTCCTGTTGAGAGACGCTGCCACCTCCACGTCCCTTCATCCCTCACAGATGGCCTACGCTGGAATCCGCTGGAAGTCTGTGCAGTTCTGGGGAGGGAGCGAGGTAGGGGTACATCCCCGCTGCCACTTCAGCCAAGCCCCCACCCATGTGACTATCCCTCCTCCTACTCATGTGAATAAAGGCCACTGCTCGCCAAAGTGAAGGAGGAGGAGCAGAACAGGGAGCAAGTGTGTTTAGCGCTGGCTGGTGTCCAGAGATGGAGCTTCTATGCCAGTTGCCTCAGCTGAAGCCAAGCATAAGAGACCTTGTATATCACATACGTGTGTGTAAGACATCTGTTAGTCAACATGGTTGCCCCCCCTCTCCCTCCTTCTCATTTTTGACATCAGGTTTATTGACATCATCCATCGCACTGGAAACAGATGAGAGTACACGTAATGACATGCATATGCCTTGACGTTGACATGAAATTTGTTCTGACTTCACTTTTTAAATTATTTTCACAATAAAATGAACCTATAGTTTGCTTTTTTATATATCAAGGGTGTGCACATATTACAGTTTATTCTGTGATTAGGCAGAAAATACTGAATCACAGCGACTGTTTTGCAGTATGTGTCGTTTGTAGAACACATTTTCGTAAAGAAAAAACTTCAGTGGGATTCAGCCCTAATGCACATTGCCGTGTTTTCAACGTTCAAAAAATATAAAATCTGGCAGATAATAAAGGGTTTGTTCCGAATGAATCTCAACATAACATGGATGTGTGGACTCATGAAACTTACTTAAAGAGCTCCCAGAGAACTAGCAGTATGTCGCAGTAACATTCATGTAAATAATAATGCTCTGAGAGTGACGAAGAGCAATTCTAATAAATCATGAATGGGTTTCACCACAATTGGAGCCACATTAAGAGGCAACAACTTGAAAGCCTCCTCTGGGAACATTTTATACTCATATCATTTATCCTTGGCTGACGGGCCTCTTCTAATGAAAAGCTATTCATAGAGTTTTAACAGTGCTAAGACAGCTTTTTGGATTGTACGATCAGAGTATAGAGACTTCCTGCTCAAGGTTACGTGTTAATATTTAAAGACTGACAGTACATGTATGTCCTCGTTTTCTGAGGGCTGCTTTGGCTGTGGTATGCTCACTTTGTCAGGTTGTATCTATAAATGAAAATGATAATTAGTCGCGTGTCTTGTACTATACAAGCAATGTAAAGCCTGTTTCATAGTATGCTGGATTATGTTGATTGTGTGAGTACACAGCAGACAGATTAATAAATGTTGGCATTTGTCTAAATAACAAGGTCTCATGCTGTTCTGATTAGGGTTGAATGATATGATGGTGTATAATGTATATTTTTTATTAAGAATGTATAATGTTATTGCATTTAGTCTTTGTTGTCGTGTTAAACCACTGCTTATCCAACTCTAAGTGGTTGTTGGATGAGCCTGAAGGCTTTAAGACAGTTTTTAAAAGGAAAGAAAGACATATTTCTTTGACCAATATTTGCTTTTCATTTGTTAATGGAATAGCTCTACATTTTGGGAACAATACTTGCTGGCTTTCTTGATGAGATGATTGATATCTACCCTCATATCTATCTGTTCTGCGGGTTAGCTTAGCTTAATTTTTACCTTTAAACTGTCTGTTTATCTTGAATATTTTTAGAGGCCCAACAAGGTAAATTACCTTGTATGTTGAGGAATAGTATGACATTTTGGGAAATGCACTTATTTGCTTTCTGACACTGAATTAGATGAGAAAATTGATGCATCTGTCACATCTGTAAGTAGATAAGCTACAGCACAAAAAACAGCTTCCTTTACTTTGTTCAAAGGTAACAAAAAGCCCCTACCAGCATCTTTTAAAAGTCACTAAAACCTTGACAAGGGGTTGTAAATTGACATTGTTTCCTTTTAAAGTGTCACAAACTAAATATTGGATAACACTGCCAGTATTTATGTGGAGTATCTTCATGTAGCTGTGTAGTTCACAGTATTGATCCAACATGCATTTATAAAGTGTCTTGGTAGAATATTTTACTGTATCATGTTACAGCTGATATTGGTACACTAACACAAAATCACATAAATGCCATTATAGAAAATTTTATACTCACAATTCTATAAGTATATCTTCAAATCAATCACTGTTTTGAAACAATGCTTGCTTCCAAATGCAGCTTTTCAACAACACATTTTCGATACAAAAACAAAATCCGAATTATGTGTAATTATGTGCATCATATGTGCATTATGATGTCTAAACATGTGCATCCCTTGATCCATAATCAAAGTAAAACTCAGCCTTTTGTTTTAGATTATTCTGTCTTCCTCTGACAACAATTAAATTATTGATCTGATGATCTGGCACAGAAGAAGCTGAATTTACATCTGTGAATCCAGTAGTGATCTCAAACTCTCATTGCTTGTTGTTTAGTGGACAGGACCAAAGTGGATCCCCCCACAAGAACCCCCTGCAGCTCCCTGGATCCTCCTCTGGGACCAGATACATTAGACGACACTCTCCTGTGATCCCTTTCACCGGGATTATAATTGAAACGGACGACAACAAAAAACATTCACGTCGCGTGACGGCCCGAGCCCCCACTGCGCTGCGCGGTGAAGCCTCCACCACCTCCCGAGGAAGTCACACATTATAGATGAAAGTAGACTTTGATAGAGCTCTGCTTAAAAGGAAAGCAACTGGATGATTACTGGTTGGATGGGTCTCCTTTCATGCGTCAGATGTCCAGGCAGATGAGTTGATGTTAATGGCGTCCTTCTAATCTAACCCAGGAAGAGATTATGAGACTATTCATTAGCGACTCCCAACAACGTTCAGCTGCTGCCCCTAACAGGTTACTCGCTAATTATTCACTGAACATAATTCACTATGATCTGCTCGGGCTCTGTGAGGGAGCCTCAGATATTACACAGTATTTTGCCTTTCCTCGTCTTTGCTGAGGCAAAGCTTTGTGTGTGCTTGATTCGGTCAAGGACGTAACACTCTCAGGTATTGAAGTTATTGAGCGATCTGAGATGGACTCACGCGGGCAGAGTGTTTGCTTTCTGGCTATTTCTGTTTAAAAATTGAATCACAAACTCCATTGTCCACTGACCCTTAATTGTTCTGCGTGGCGTGCATGTGATTAGCGCTGATGGTTGCTGTTTATCTGCATGTCTTCGGGAGGTAATGAGGAAGCCATCTCCCTGTTTACCATGCCGCATTCTGCAGGCATAAAGCAAGGCAGGCACACAAAGGGCTTTAATAACATCCTTAATATGGACCACAGCCGGAGACTCAGCCCCCAATGCAAACCACGACCTTCTGCTGAAGGTGACGTTTTCAAAGAACATGCTGCTGATGTGTGGACGGGATTTCTGTCTGTATGTGGTTTGGAATTCAGCGTTTAATGTGTAGATCCTCTAAACACACCCTAAGAGCTGCATTAGGGGTCCCATGAAAGCTGCTCAGAGAGCACAGGTGATGAGAGGGCTTCAGCCACACACGTCAAATCCCTGATGACTCTTCTGCGGCCCGTTGCTGAAATCGGCCGTGCTCTTTTTCATTGTGAGCACAGGCAGAGAAGGCCGAGACTCAGGGCGATCCCTCTGCACCAGACAGCCAGTTCACTCCCATCCCACTACAATGGAACTAGTATGTGGCCAAGGGCGTCTACGCCTTGATAAATATGCATCGATGCCTCAGAGAAGATGTAGTTATTTCCACCGTTTTGTGTGGGAGTGTAAATTTATGTGCGTAATCCCTGTATACTATATCAATGCTCCTGGTCAAAATGAGAATGAATATTCACACATGCGTGCACACACACACACACACACACACACACACACACACAAAGCTCCTTTTTAAAGTCAACAAACACAGATATAGTGGTGGTATTAGCATCTCTGCACACAAACAGTACAGAACGCTGTAGATGATGCAACCTCTGAGCAGAGTGGGGATGATCCAGGCCTCACATTAGCAATGTGTATGCTTGAAAACATATGAGTATGAATTTGAATGTTTTTCCACTCATAGCCACAAAGGTCCTCTTCCTTTTTAGAGCCATAAAAACAACTGAACCCTTCCAACTTATGATCCTGCGAGGTTAAATGGTTTCTCTTTTTGAAGGTAACTACGCAATCATTTTTGAAAAGCTACGAGTCAGCCGGTTCCTTGGCTTATTTATTCTATTTTCTACTAAATCCATGGTGTTTTGTGTGAGATGTTAGTCTACAGGCAGGCAGAGACTGAAATCTGGAGGACCCTAAGACAGGAAAACTGGCGATTACGGTCATTAGATGTCACAGGTGAACTGACGCCGAGATCAGAGACTCAACATGTGGACATTATTAAATGGAACTCTGCTAGTCGGAAAATGTCCCCGTGTCCCAGTAAAATGGCTGTGGCTGCTGTCAAAGACTCCCACAGGAGTTGTTCCATTATTCACCGTCTATGGAGCAGCTCCGGGGTCTGTGCCTAGATGACATCACTACAGTCTGCCTCTGCTGTTCAGTCATACAAAAGAATCAATCAAATTCACACATTTATACAGAAATAACTTTTGGAGAGGTGTTTTATTCACAGGCTTGATTTAAAATTTCCAAAGAAAGGTCACGTTTAAACCTGTTTTTGACATTAATAATGTACTTCCCAACCAACATAATTGGTCATTCACATTTTAAGTGAAATTACTATGAAACTTTCTAAAAGCCAAGTGTGCCAGGTGTGAAGCAAAAATCCCAGGATTATAACAGGCTATCTCTGAATTTGGTGAGGAGGAAGCTACAAAACCGGATCAAATGCCTGGTGCGGAGGATGTTTGTGTTTGTCCTGGTCGTGCCCCGTCAATTGGTGGTCCCTAAGACTTTAAGATGGATTCACATGAATCAGTGTGAATCGGCATCGACATTTCAGGACCGCTTTTTTTTATTAAGCCCACAAGATCTCAAACAGAGCTGACAAATCAGACCAAATGGGCCCCCCTCAGACTGTTTGGCCGGGCACGGTGATGGTAATACAAAGATGGATGCACGCAGGTTACAACTGTCATAATCTTATTGGAGATTTCACACCGACTGTCGCACCTGGTGAGCGTCAAAGCCTGAAATTTCAGCATTTACATTATGCTCTGAGCGCCTCACAGCCTTTCACTTTACATGGGTTTGGATGCCAGAGTCACCTCCTGTAGATGTATTTGCACTTCAAACTGTGTTACGAACAATCTGCCCATTTTTCAAATTTTTCACTCAGTTTAGATTAACTTTTTCAGCTGCACACCTCCACACCTGGACTTTAACTGTATTCACAACTGTTTAACTGGCAATATATTTATTTTGTTTTACAATGTGACAGACAATATGTATACAACTCAACTTATACAAACCACACTCCTCAGTAATAAAACACAGAAACACTGAAAGTACAATCATATCGCTCCACATCTGTGGAAAAACGAATTTGGACCTATAAAGCTTCCAGCTGTGATGCACAGCTGTTGGGGCGTTGCATTAAGAGAGCTTGTTAGTGAGGCTGTTTCCCTGAAATACAGAAATGCAAAGAAGTCAGTTTTTATTTCTACTTTTCTTTAGTTTACTTTATAGTGTGTTGTTTTTTTTTTTTATATACTATAAACTGTCAACTGTCAGTTTGCATATTATGTTAAGTTTGGAAATGGTATGCAGACTTTTGTTTAGGAGAAAAAAAAATACAGGTGACCTTTTATGTTATTTTGATAAATCATTCTCATTGAATGCTTCTTGTGTCAGATTAGTTAAAACAATTATTTGCTGCATAAATAAATTATTCTTTTGTACTGTTTCCTACATTCACATAGTTTCATTTTCAGTATTTCAGCTGATAGCTACATTCATGAGGATCATGTTAACATCTCAGTGTTGGAGTGTGACTCTGTATAGTTCAGCTTATTATTTCATATAACACTCATTGCACTGCAGAAGCCATTACCTCTGTTTACGTTACGTACAGACATGAAGAAAGTCTGTAATTATACCAGCATGAAAATGTCCTGCTCTTGTCAGCTTTGAGTTCTGTTATCAACTTGCTGTACTTAAGAGAAGCTGCAAGCCAATTTGTCTCTTCCTTGAAAAACATCTGTAACGATGACTGCAGTTGAAAAGGTATTTTAAGAAACGTGGATATAATTTCTGTTACTATGGAGTCACTATTGAGTTCATCAGCACAAGTCTTGTACCTTACGTGGAGAGGGAAAAACATAGCTAATAAAATACACGCTACTCCTCTATTTCCAAGGTAATTTGTTTGTTGTGTGTGGTAATTTGTTGTGTGTGTGTGTTTGTGTGTGTGTCTGTGCATTTCAGCGAGTTACAGATAGATACTGCAGATCGAGGCTAGAAATACATGCCTTGTTTTGTGAGTGTCTGCAAGTCAGTCATTCCTATTATGCTGGCTGGTGCATAAGGCATCAGTCCTTCCACTTCTGTCTGTCTCTGGCGTTTTGCTGTGCTTTGCTGATGGTGTTTTATGTGTTTTAGCTCTCAATGGTGACATGTTTTTTTGGACTTTCGTCTGTCGTTTAACCTCGGGTCCAACCTAATGCAACTCTGAGAATTGCAACTCTGATGAATTTCTGTTTATTTATTTGTAGGCATGATGAATGGAAGGTGCATAATTTATGGGTGTCCACAGGGGTGTTTGAGGGGTGGGAGGGAAAAAAAAAAAAAGGATACCAGCTGTATGTGAATGAAGCATTACGAAGAGGACAAATGAAATCGAAATTCTTTCATACAATGCCAGATTAAAAATAGAAATAAGGTTAAGAAACTCCCAACGCTCACCATTGCAGATAATAAAAGAGAAAAAAAAATTTAGAAATGAACACATCAGCAGAGGATTGGAGGGAATCCCTGAGAAGAAACTTTAACATTTGACATCACAATCAAAACTGGGGAGAACTTGCTGAAAGAAAGTGAATATCTTGTTAACTGTTTTATTATGTCTTATAAGTTTGACCAGCTACTGGGGAGGATGAGGAGAACAAGTAGAAAACTATACACACATGTTCTGTCTGTCATGTCCTGTGCTGATACCATTTTGGGAAGACGTTAAGAGAACCCTCAAGTACATCAAAAGAACCTCTGAAACTGGAATATTTTGGGTATTAATTTACGGGGTATTGGGTATTAAAGATAAAATTGGCTGATCTGCTCCCTTTAAACATATTGTGTGTGGTGGCCTTGGAGCAAGTGACAAACATGGAAACAGCCAACTCCACCAAAACTAAATTATGGCTTTCAACGATAGAACAAATTTCAGACATGGAAAAATTAACCTTGGTAATTAGAAATCACACAAAATTTAACAAGATTTTAGCTAAAGATAGACTCTGGAAAATGGCATATTATCTAAGATTCACACTAACCAGGACTACTCCCCCATCCCCTAATCCCACTGCCCCCTGTCCTGTCCTTTTGTTAATGTTGTTGTTATTTTGGTTTGTCTCTCAGTTATTTTCTGTTATTTATTTGTATAAATAGTATAAACAAATGCCACAGACTTTGAAGTAAACATTTTTCTGGAATATGATGAAGGTAGCCTATTAAAGAATAAGTTAAAATCGAGTTACTGGGCTACTGTGTACACATCTACTCATTAAGGTAATCACATATGCATTATAAGTGTAAATACATTTACATTCACATGGTGAGATGGGGTAAAATACAAAAACAAATGATGTGCATAATACAGAAAAAGAGGATATACCCAGGAGAACCAACGATACAAAAACTGGTGTGCTTTGCCCAAGCAACAACTTTGAAATAAAATTCACTCGCAATTTATTTCGAATAATTTTGCAACTTCCATTTGAATCTCTTATGATCGTAATTATAACTTAACCCGCTCTTTACTCCCGCCCTTTCATCTGTCTTTTGACCCCCTCCCACCCTTCTACAGCTTTACAATTATAATTGGATTCTTATATATATACTTATTAGTTCCCCCTCTCTTTATTTATTCATCCATACAAGAGATAATGAACATATTGTGTGTTACTATATAATGAATATCTATATGGATAAGTCAGCTACTGAAGGCCACATTGGTAGGTAACATGCAGACTATGACATAAAACCATGCTCAGCTAGCACTTAATTATAATATATTAGCCTATATATATATATATATATATATATATATATATATATATATATATATGTATATATATATATATATATATATATATATATATATATATATATATATATATATATATATATATATATATATATATATATATATATATATATATATATATATATATATATATATATATATATATATATATATATATATATATATATATATATATATATATATATATATATATATATATATATATATATATATAACCCTGTCATAGCTTGTGTTAATTGTAACATCTATGGTGTTTCATGGGAATCCAGAAAAAAAAAAAAAAAATACACGTACATGTTCGCATTGGCCTATACACATACACATGCACCAGTATGTAATATATCACATATACATCTATAATCCCTAAACGATGTAGCTATACAGAATCTTTAAAGTGGCTGTAGTCACTTTTCCCATTGTTAGAGCTTCTGTTGTCTCAGCTTTCATGCCCTGTATTCTTCCTATTGATAACTGTAAAGAAATAATTTTATGAAATCCTGAAAGCCAATGGTGAACACTGAGATTGTTTGGATATTTCCATCTTATCTCAGTACATAACACACTTCTGTACATAAGCTATACACATGCATCATTGCACTTTGACCGCTCTATTGCCCTCCATAGTAACACTTTACGTTACGTTACGTTATGTTACGTTTATTTATTTCTATTTTCTGGACCTTTTACATATGAGAGGGTACTGTAAAAACCACTGGAGTCAAATTCCTTGTATGTGTACACATACCTGGCCAATAAAGCTAATTCTGATTCTGATTCTTCTTGTTTTTTGTTTTTTTGATTGCTTGATAAAGCAAGAAAAGAGTCGTCATTCACTAAAGTAATGTTTTCAAGGCGGGGTGTAATTATATCCATTATATCTGATAAGTCTCTTACTACATGTATCCAGAGAGTATTAATCCCTGTACATTTCCACAGCGTGTGAGTTGTTAGTCCTCTTCCTTGACCAAAGGTCCTCCAGGTAATGGATTACAGACTCACGTCACATGAGACCAGACAGGTTTAAGGTTGTGCACAAGCGTCCCTGGCACATCAATCAACTCCAAGCCTGTGTCACTGAGAACTAGTTTTGGTACTGATAACGCAGTACAACAAGCACAAGCTCAATAACAAGGAATAGCAATACCAGTAATAATGAGCATGGCTGAGCTGATGAAGGACTGTTTTTGTCTCTGCATCATAGGAGGCCATTTAAGCTCAATCATGTATTCACACAACAGGAAATCAACGGTTTGACTAAATAATTTCATTCGGCAAGTCTTCTTTTATTGTGTATTATTAGATATTTAGATGACACACGCAGACTTTCACACCATTTTTGTTTGTTTCTATGATAATAAACTCAAAATCTTTGGGTTACAGACGATCAGATCAGACAAAATGTGCAGTTTAAATATGTAAACACATGTAAAATGTGATGGAAAGTTCTTGATGCTTTCTGACATTTCTTGACCAAAATTGAATGCAATGGAGAAAATAATCGTCAGATTAATCAGTAATAAATATTATAATCAGTTGCTGCACCAACTGAAAGCTTAAGGTCGGAGGTTTTGTCTGTCGGTAAACAGATCAAAGTGGATGTTATAATTTGCAATAGCCCAACGTGTCTTATTTTGTCTATTGATTAATTTATTAATCAGCAAATTGTATATTTCTGTAGAGTGCCATAAAAAACATAAAAAGTACATAATATACATATAAACATAAAGTTACACCACATTAATGCTATTTTGCTATTCTGACATATTACAGACAAGCAAAACAAAAGTTACAATTGATTTCCACTAATGAAAAGACTCACCTTCAGTTACCAGGTTTTTACACACACGTTTTATAAAACGAATGCAATCTAAGACAACAGCCCTGCCTTTATTAAGGTTATAATGTTCAGTTTTTGTTCAAAACTGTTTTACAAAGATGCTGATTCATTAATTTACAGTCATTTTGAAGGCTGCAGTGCTTCTGAGTTGTGCCGCCTCATACTGAGGGGTGTTTCTAACGTTTAGTGAAAACTCATTGATAGAAACACATCGATAAAGCATTAGAAACATCTCTCAGAAAGAGAGAGTACAATTAAAAAACACAAACATCAGCCTTCAAAATGCTATAATCAAAATATATTACTATACTAAATTATATGATTTACTTATTGCAGGACTGTTGTATATACATACATATATATATATATATATATATATATATATATATATATATATATATATATACACACACACACACACACAACAGTCCTGCAATAAATCAATCATAATATCATTTAGGTAGGTATAGGTATGTATGTGTATGTGTGTGTGTATGTGAGTGTGTGTCTGTGTGTAGTCCTGCCCTCCAATGACTGACATGTTTACAGCATGTAGCCTGCACTGTGTGCTCTCTTGTGTGTGATCTGTGTTATAACTTCAGAAAATGTGACAAGATCATAAACCTACACACCCACAAGTCACTTCATGGTTAGAAATATCACTTTGCTTTTTTTTTTTTTTTTAGTCAGATGATTTGAATCTATCTAATTGATTATTCACTGATTGCCCATTGATTCTTCTTTTGTGCAGTTTGCAGATCCAGTGTATACTGAGAGAGAGAAAGAGAAAGAGAGAGAGAGAGAGAGAAAGAGAAAGAGAGAGAGAGAGAGAGCCTTAAGTCTTTCCAAATGTTGCCTCCACTCCGGTACGTGTTGTGAGTGGGCCATCATCCAGCGCAGACATGCATGAGGAGCGTATTCATTATTCATGTCATTGCAGTTGCCCTGTTATGATACAGTCCTGTTTGGAGTGGGCTACCTGATTTGCTCAGCGCGTCCGTCAAAGCGGTGCGTGGCCCTGCGTCGGCTGGCTGCGCGCGCTCATAGGTCGGACCGAGAAGAATCGGAGGGGGGGAGGGGGGGAGGCGCGCGCCTACGAGACTGCGCGCCGCAAGGAGGGGGAGAGGTCCAGCTGCAAAAAAAAAAAAAAAGAAAGGAGAGAGAGAGAGAGAGAGGAGGAGGAGGTGAAGAAAAAGAAAATACGCCGTGACAATGGCAACATCAAGCATCTCGTAAAAAGGTAGATAACAGGCGAGGGGGCGCCGCGGATCGGGGAGTTTGAGAGGCGACGGCCCCTGTTTGTCCTGAAAGAAAAAGATATTAGGACATGCTGTCTGCCCTGTAGCGCGTTTCCTGGAATACGAATCCTTCCGTAATTGAAAATGGAGCGGCGGGGGAGCGGAGAGTCGCGCTGTCTCCATCATTGAGAGGCGGGCGCGTCCACCTGCTATCACCGGAGGCCCGGACTGCCGCTGCTGCGCTGCTGCTGGTGGTGGTGGTGGCGGGGAGGAGAGGAGGGTGGGCTGGGGAGGGGGGACATGCAGGGGAAGTGTTTGCATTTCGGGGGAAAGACGCATCTCTGATACTGTCCGAGGCGGCGGAGAAGGATCCCATTGCGGCGGGGAAAAACGCAGTTCGGGCGCACACGGCTCTGGAGGTAGGCAGTGCACACGTTATTATGCTGCTATTTGAGCGTGCCCTGTGTATGTGAATAAGGGGGGGATGTGTGTGTGTGTGTGGAGGAAGGGGGGGGGCTCTCTTAGGTATGCACATGACAGCCTGATTTATACACACGCCGATTTAGATGCCCGATTTGATGGGATCGGACATTTTATTCAAAGGGAGAGCGCAGGCAGGCGTGCGGGTGTAGTAGCTGCCCTGCCTCCTTGGGACAGCTGTCGTAGCCTACGTTCATCCGTCTCTGCTCCATCGATTACCCAGTCCCCGCGATTAAAACCAAAATACCCGCACTCTTTTACAGCTCAGGCGCTGACCTGCTCGCTTCGGGCTCAGAAATCCAGCAGTAATACATGTGCCACGTGTGGTTGGTCATATCGGAGGCAGTTGCACTGTTTGTGTGTTTTTGGAGACAAACAGTGGCCTGTGGTCGTCATTTTGAATCAACCTTGCTGCATCCCGAGCCGTGTTGTCCCAAAATGAATAAGAAATGAATAAGGGGGAATAATCTATAGTCCAAACTAATGAATGATTCATGAATGGGCTATTGAAACCCAATGGGATAACACATCATTCGCAGCTAGGCCCCTTTCACTGTGATATGGCGAATAAATGATTCATAAACGCTTTATAAGCACAAATTCCTAAAATTGGCCCAAACGTCATTGACAGCAGAGCGCACACAGGTGCGCCAAGGCGTGTGTGAATGCCTGCACTGTCGGGTCACTAGATCAGTGGCTTACTGTGTCTGTGCTCCCCTATAAGGATGCCTCATGACAGATGTTTACTGGATGTCCCAGTCAGCCACAGTGCGAGCCAGACAAGCCATGCAGGCGAATAATGAGCTGCAGCCCATAATAACAGCCTCTGCGCTGTGGATTTTGTGGAGGTGTTAGAATCAGTTGTTAACTTTGTTTTAAATAGGGTTTTAATTGGATTAAATTTTAACGAGCTAGAAATTTGCCTGCCTGATGTTTATTGGAATGCCTTGTAAGATGGGATTTTTCAAATAACAACCTGGTGAATTTATCGCCACAGTTAATGATCTGCACAGTTATTGACCTGACATGACTTGTTTGATTTATGTTGTGGAGCTTTGACAGAGTGTTATTTGGGACTTTTTCGGCATGGACTGGAAGATTTGCTTTAAAAAAATAGGATCTAACATTAAAAATGGGTTTTGGTGAACTGTTGCCTGTCACTGGCCTCTCCTCCTCTAATGTGAAGACAGCAGTGGAAACCAGATGGAAGGCCATGCATTGATTGAATCATGGAGCGCCTATAAGAGGGCCAAATTGAGTTGACATGTTGATGCGGGAGTCATTATCACGTATGTGTGCTGTCACGCCACAGGGCCTGAGGCCACATGACGTGTTGGCTGGAGAGGAACCCCCTTGCTCTGGCTGCCCCAACCTTCTCTTAAGATCATAGATAAACTAACAGGAGCTACCACGTCCCACCGGGCCTCTGTTCTGCGATGTGCCACCAAGCTAGTGTTTGGTCGTTTACATCTCCTCCCAGTCAGTCCTGGCGCTTCTGTCTCAGCTCAGTTGAAACCGGGTGAGAATTTGAGCCCGATGACACATTTCAACGGCGTGGCTGTACTCCATAGCAGCAAGGACAGCGCTGGAAGGTTTGCCGAAAATGTGTTTAGAATGCTATCCGAGCGTTATGTTGCAGCAATAAAACCGGCAGCTTGTGTACATAGCCTCTTATCTTCCCATGCCCGTGTGTGCTCTGTGGCTTCCCCTCTGCCTCAGCCTTAGGCACATGTGTTGGGCCTCTACTACCACCTCCAATGGAAGAGAGTCTCAATTGTACAGAATGAACTGATCCTCATCGATCACCCCCTTTTTTATACTATTGAACACATTATTCATGAAGATCTGATCAAATTTTACGCCTTTTATGTTTGAATTATTATAAAGCAGGATAAAGAAAAGAAGAGACAATCGCTGCGGCCTGGCCAGTGTTAATATGTATGATAATTTGTTGGTGATTAGATATTGCCTGGTAGCTTGTACGGCAAGTTCTTACTTTTACAAATGGCAGAACACGGCCGGGAACATCTTGTTAAGCACATAGAACGGACTCTCCCTGCCTACATGGAGCCACACTGTGTTTTCTGTCTGGACATTGTATGGCTACAGTATAGAAGCACCCTGGCTCTCACGCAGGCTGTGTCAAGGCACACTGAGCCCATCGGGGCCGGCTGCACGTCTGAACCACACTGTCTGTCAGGCCACTGTATGCAGAGGCCTGCTGTGTCGACCCCGGCCCCGTGTTTGGGGTGTGACATTCTGGCTCTGGCCCAGCGGAGGCAGTCTTTCTCTGTGCCGCCACTGCCACTGAGTTCGGTAATTAAAGGCAGAGGTAAGTCCAGGGGAGAAGGCTCGGGCTCTGATTGCTTTTCATGGCCGCGAGGAGAGAGCTGCAGTGTGTCCTGAGGGACCGAGGCACTGCTAAGCTCTTTGCTGCCTGCTCTGCCCCCCCCCTCCCCCCACTCCCAGACGGGAGCTGTTCCAGGAAGACACACACATTTGTAGTCACACGCCACTGGCATACTCACGTGCACACACAGCTAAACATACTCAAATGCATCCTACTGCACACACACACACACACACACACACACACAGTGGCTGAGAGAGGCAAAAAATTACATCTGTAGCTGACAGGCGAACTGTGCAAATCTACTTTAAAGAATGCCCCGTTTTAGAAAATATGTGTCAGTAGCCTACGAGGTGTGAGGCACTGAGGCGAAACTGTTACAGCGCAGTCATGTAATGAATTAAAAAACAGCGCAATCAGTACGACATTAAGGATCTCTCCCTCGATTGGCTGCCGGTCGGCATTGACAGAGCAGTTGATGTGTGATTGGGCTGAGTGGTGGATGAGAGCGGAGGCTGCCTGCGGTTGTCTTGGACCAGCGCTCTGCAGGGGGAGCTCTGCCTCCCCTCCTCCCCTTCCCTACCTCTCCCTCCCTCCATAGCAGCAGCCAAACCGGCAAGGGCTGCTCTGCACTCTGAGGGGCCTGGCAAAACATGGACATGCTTGCATATAGGATCTGGGTGGGCCCCGGCGTTATTAGGAGAAAAATGGCCTCAGTGCTCGCCTCTCATTGTTTCTCCGGAGTCATTCATGACAGCCTGCTTGGTTAAAGTACACTGAGGGGTTTAAACCATCACATGCCTTACAAGTCCTATCAGAGAGATTCCCGTGGAAAGCAGCGAGTACTTTGAGGACCTGAGGTTTAAAAAATGGGAGAGAGGGAAGCAGTCGGATGCTATTTGAATACCATGTCCAGCCACGTTTTCACACCGTGTTCATGAATTAGTTCTGCCAGGATAATTAAAGTAATGCATCAGGATTTCTACCATTAACAAATAAAGGTCCAATTAAACTGGGGTCTATTAAAGCACTTTCCGAGCTGCCTACTTGATCTCAATATGTAGGCTGTTGGCCACTGGGACCATGAGCACGCGGGCTTGACGTTCATAGCTCATTTCCTGCCTCCACATCAGACCCTTATATTGCAGATGGATAGATAATGTGAAATTTCCCCCCGCTCCGCTCACACTCTCCCGGGCCCCTCTTGTATCTCAACTCGTGGGATTCTTGAAACAGATAGTGAGACGTGATGCTGGGAGATTTGAGAAGGAGCCGAAAGAGGTGGGGATTTAATGCAGTGGACACAGGTGCACTGACATGAATGGTGTGAAAGCGGCATATTCACAACATGACTCGGGAGGGAGGAAACTATATGACGGGGCTGGATTTTAATTGGTTTCACACAGCGTGCTCCCATGTATTGTTCCCTTTGTAATGACACACACAGTGGCAATAACAGCCCTGGGTTTTGTTATATAATAACACTAATAGATTCACAGCCCCTTGTCTAATTTGAACTTTTTATTTATTTTTTTAATTTATATCTCGCGGAACTAGGATGCTGCATATCCACGTTACGCTGGACGGGTGTGCTGCCAGGGTCCTGAACGCTGGAATAATAAGCCACCTTCATTAGCCTTATCTTTGATTTGAGGGATGGAAAAGGATGGAAATAGAAGAGAAGAAGGAGGGGGAGATGAAAAAAAATGGGGTTGCTGATGAGAAAGGGAGCGAAACATAGGGTAGGATCTTCTGCGAGAGAGGAAAACAAGAGGAGCTGCAGAGGAGAGGGGGGATGAACGTGGTGGGAAGATTAGAGGAAGGGCTGGACGGACAGAGGGAGAGGGGACAGGAAAAAAGGGAGAGACATAGTTACTGTAGGTGGTGGGGGGTTCAGAGTGTGTCTACCCAGCACAGCCAGTTGGAACAAACAAATGGTCGTGAGACAGACAGCGTTGTTTCTAATGGGAGAGAAGCTTGCTGTGCCCTGGATGTTTCCCTGCACCTTTCATTTTCTAAATGCTGTTTTGTCTGTTCACCACTTAACAAGCCACCAGTGCCTCAGAAAGGAACCACGCTTTATTTGCTGCTGTACATAATTACCAGCCATTCAAGATAGGCTTGTTTTCTACTCTAAACGATGTTGTGAATTTAGGTACAAATACGAGACAGGCTATATTTTGCTGTAAATCTTTTCACGGCGCACAAGTTGAGGGTTTGAGATTTACGAGATTTGTTGTAATTCATTTCGCTTTAATTGTGCCGCTGTTTGTGGAGACTGCGCCATTTGCGCCCTAATCAAACATTAGAGATAATTGAATGGAATAGCTGTTTTATCATAGGCTACAGCGCGGTTGACGTAGAGAGCAGAATGACAAGAGCCTGTTGAGCGGCTGCAATAGTCCTCCTGTCAGATACAGTCAGCTGAGGAATGGCGCTTTACTTTCCATTTACCGTAGCGCGCCAGAGGCAAAACATAATCCATGCGCGACACATCTAAGCAGAAGTCAAATGAGAAATGTTTTTGAATATCTTAACACAGGGAATGTGAATTGAATTGCATACATGAATTTCAAGTTGGATTTGACCCTGATCTGTTGGATGATGTTGCTGATGATACAACAGCACGACTGCTATTCTACTACGAGTAATAATTATAATCATTCACAGCTAGTGGTCCTTGTCACAGGAGTGGGGCACAATGGAAATAATAATTAGGACTTCTCATTTCAGATGCATGGAAGAAGAGTGTATGAAGTGTGCACTGTGGCTCTCTGACTTCTAGGATGTACAGCTGTGTGTATATTTGCTTGTTTGCTTGTTTGCCTGTGTGTGTGTGTGTGTGTGTGTGTGTGTGTGTGTGTTCCTCCAGCACACCCCAGTAACAATTTCTGCTGGCTCTGGGTTTTTCTTCAGCTTAAGTGACTCCTGTTATTTCTTTCTTGCACACACACACACACACACACACACACTCACACACACACACACGTAAATATGTTTTGCATTATGACAGTGACCCAGTCTTTGCTGTCATAAAGAAGCACTTAATTGTAGCACAACGAGACATGACGGGGCCGGGATCCCTGCTTCACATTTATTCTGGGCTCGCTCCTGTGACAGCAACACTCGGTGACGCGCTGGAGCTCTGTCATGCGCAAATAGACATTTTTCGACTCACTATCTCTCAGTGCTCTTCTAACCCATTTCCCCAAGTCATCATTCAGCCCCACTGTCAGAATGCAGTCCCACATACATCACAGTTGAGCCGGTAAAATGCTCTCCAGGAGGAGTCAAATACGCACCTTGCCACTGATAAAGGAGCTAATTTATCATTTAGTCACACAGAGCTGCAGGGATTCTTTGTATTATGTTGTATACTGTTGGCATTCACGAGATCGGGGTTTGCTGAACGATTAGTCAGTGAATGGGTTAGTCAGTAGACTTTTCTAGCAAAATTGCCAAATATTTCTCTTTTTTTTTCTTTGGGTTAATTGGAGAAAGCAGGCAATCTGAAGATGTAACCTTGAGTGCAGTTTCCCTGTTTTCTGACATTTCTCACATTTTATATGATTCATTGAATAATTGAGAACACAACCAACAGAGTAATGGATCGATACATGAAAATTATCAACACATTTTTAGTCCTACAGGACTAATCTAAACACTCCTCAATTCGAGTTGTTTTTTTTTTTACTCTTAAAATATGATGAAAATGAACAGAGAGAACATGCTTGCCTCTCATCCAGCGTGTCCAGATATCTCACTTCCAGTGTGAGCATTAGCCGTGATACAGCGACGTTTCTGCCACTCTGGGCTAAATACTTTGCGAGCATTACAACACCAGGTATTTTCCTTTTATATTCAAATGACGCTGTTTATAACCTGCTCCTTTGAAATCTGTCTCTGAGGCGCATATATACGTATGCTCGTGTATGAGAACACCTTTTTGCCTTTTGTGTGCACTATTTGGGATTTGCCTATGGTTTATTTATGCAGGTAATTCCATTGAGAGAAAGTCTTTGTCAGGGGAGAGCCAGTGTACAGTCTGCATGCATACTTTATAGCCATATGATCTAATAGGTTTAAAACTCACTATCAAAGATGCATGCTGCTGCAGTGTTTTGGCTGCAGTGATGAGGCCTCTGGAGAGGTGGGGTAAGGTATCTATGTGCATATGTGTTTGGTGTATGTTTGCACATGAATGATCTGTTTTAGGGGCAGCCGGTGTTTACAGAAGCCCTCTGTGCTGACTGTTAATCCCGTAGCGCATTGAGTCTACCTGGACTTAGTAACCCGACAGAAAATTAGCAATAACAAACAGCCGTCTGTCTCTCTCTCTCTCTCTCTCTCTGTCTCCCCTCTCTACTCTCATACTCTCACAAATCTGCCTACAACTATTGAGACTCCACAGTGACAGCCTGCCAAGCAGTTGAAAATATGAATGTGTACGTACGCATGTGCACATGCTTATCTGGCCCCCTGAGCTTTTATGTGGGCCTGGAAGTTTGTTTTTGTGCACGCACGAGTCCGCATTCATATAATAATAAAATTATTTATGATTTTTTTTTTCATGTTAAACTGTACAAAAATGATAACGAGCAAACGCTGCAGAGTTATTTGGATAACACCGGGTGCCTAAAAAGAACACACATTCAGAGGACAAAGGCGGCATTGTCGAGAGAAAAGTAAAATATTTTGGAACAATTTACACTTTGACTCCATCTCTGGGGGCTTTAGGAAATGTTAATTTAAGTTCCCATTATGAAATGTATTTAAATCAGACCAAGAATTAATTCCATTATTCTTGGAGGCAGCTGGGGCTTCTGTATCCGTCGAGACGGTTTGCTGCTCCCTCCTGAGACCTGTGGGTTTTCCCATCACTTTTAAAATCAATTACCTTTCTACCTCCCTCGCCTCTCCAACTCTCTGTAAGTACTCTCCTCATATTCTTCATTAGAAAACCCACCACTTCACCTATAGCTCACTATGAACACCTCAACTGGAACTCTTTTTTTTTTTTTTTTAAGTGTTGGCATATTTGAGTGCCTCTCTCTGATTTATTAATATGTCTTACATACAGCCTGCACAAATTATTCTCACATGGCTTTTTCACAGTATCAAGACAGTGTCGCTGCCTCAGATATAAATAGGAAGGCAATCTGTGGCTGGGTAAGACCTGTTAGCCCTATGTGACATTAAAGCCACAACAAAGATGCCGCCGCACTGCTGCTGAGGAGCGGCTGCAGCCCTTGGGAGAGATCATGTTATTCTCCCCTGTGCGCCATCTCACAAACATCTCACCGCACTAACTGAGGGGAATAAGCATGGATGGGCTTGACGGCTGCTTCCTATTTTAGTCATCGGCAGGTAGGCGGATGAGTTGAACTGCGGAGGATCTCTGTGCAGCGAAGTCTTCGTCTAATTAGTTTGTCTAATTATGTCTTTGTGCTGGAAATTTCTCAAATTAGTGGTATCGTGCAGAATGTGAGCATGCTCATTATGGTTGTCATGAGAATTGTTGCGGTGGTTGGAGAAGAGAAGAGAAAGGGAGCGGGAGAGAAGGAGTGTCACTGGAACCAAAAGCTCTCCTCGGTCCAAATCCCTTTCTCAAATACAAATATCTTGTAATGGGAGACGTGGCGCCCAGCTTCGTCCCAGGAATTCACAGGGAAAATGTTACTTTTGCCTGCGAAACACTCCTCTAGCACCCTTCCCATCCCAGCCCCACCTCTCCTGTGCAGGAGGGTGCACCTATTTGTGGCAGACCACAAAAAGGTCCCCTTTGATTTTCCCTCCTTGTGCGTCAGCTGCGAGAGTGTCACAGCATCAGGGATGTAAGTGTCTCACATGGAGATACTTTTTGATTTTCCCTCCTTGCGAGGTGCCACAGCATCAGGGATGAAGACCCCCCCCCCCCCCCCAAGACTCTGAGGTCCTTCTCCTGGCCGCCAAGTGAGGACAAGCCTCCTGGATCGCTTGCCTGTGACCTAACTGCGTTTCCCTCCCTCCTCTTTCTCCCCCTTCTTTCTCCTCTCCCTCCTCTCCCCTCATTGCTTCCCTTCCATCCCTCTTTCTCTATCTTTCATTCTCCCTTTCCCTCCTTCTCTCTCCCTCTTCTTCCCCCTCTCCTAGGGCCTACAGTAATTGGTATTCCGAGTGGCAGCTGGGATCCATACAAACACAGCAGACAGAGGGAGAGAGAGTGAGCGGGGCAGAGTGTGTGTGTGTGTGTGTGAGTGGGAGAGAGAGAGGGAGAGAGAGAGGAGAGAGAGAGAGAGAGAGAGACATGGAGGCAGAGAGAAAGAGAAAGCCAGCAAGTCAATACGCTGGTTCATTAGAGCACTGAGTCACAGTGGCCGCTGCCTCGTTTGTTTGTGTTTGTCCAATACTCTGTCTTAAGCAGAGCCCACCGCCTCTGTCCGCTCACACTGGCAAACCTGACAGCAATACACCCCAGGCTGCCTGTCCGCCTGTGATATGGGCTTTTCTGTGCCTGTAAGTATTTGGACATACCGGCTTATGAAATAATTACCAAATCAATGGCTCCGAATTAAGCAAAGCGAGGCCTTTTTCCTCGTGATTCTCACCGACATGAGTGCGAGTTCATGCCTCGAGCGGCGGGCCAACTCGGAAACTGGCGCCATACACATCCTCCCTCGCCTGTATGTTAGTTCATAATCATGCTGTGATTGAGTTATATTTTCTGTAACTAATTATATGTCAGTTATATGTGATATTTTTGACTGGATTCGCTGAGGTGCTGATGAGACATGAAGCGATGAAAAATAGCAGGTCTGGTTATGGTGGCGGATGTAAAGAAAACAGGCCGGTTCTCTGAAATGGAATTTAGAGATGCAGGGAAAAAAAAAAGAGAGACAGAGGCTCCATTAGGAAACAAAAATAGGATTCTGCAGTTATTGAAAATATGAAAGTGGATGTTCCTAAAAAACAAGAGGGAGGAGTATTCTCTGGTCACGGCGAGCTGAGAGCAGACCACTTGTCAGGATATTGAAAGAGAGAGAGAGTGAGGCGGGTTAAGAGAAAGGGCTGAAATGACCTGCTCCTCTCTTCGAGGCCTGTTTATTTTGGAGGGAATAGTAATATGAAGGTGGCTGTGCGGTTGTCTGGCTGGGGCTGCTGGATCCCAGGGCCCTCGTGGAGCACAGTGACCTCTCATTACCACTGCTTGAGGGAGCGTGAAACGAAGGAGATCACTCCAAAGGGCAGCTGTGTAGATGCGCCTAACCTTTTAAACCATCGGGATACGTCAACCATACAAATAACTCATTAACCTTATCCATTTAAATGAAAAGCTCCTACTTTTATCCCACACCCCTTTCTTCTCCCCAGTATTAGATTTGTTTAATTGGCCATTGCACATGATGAAAATGGCAAGTCCCTCTGCAATGTGGTGTGGTCAAGGCAAGCCATACAGCAGCGCAATGGGGATTGGCCCCCCTTTGGCCCTAACACTTAACAAACCTGGTTTAAGATTTGAGGGGGGGGGCAGAGGAGAAATGAAGGGTTAGGGAAGCGGTAGCATGTTAGCAGCATGTGTGTGAGTCTGTTGTTTCGGAAGCGGCCTCCGGCTCTGTCCAGCAGCACAGGAGGGCATTGATTTGAGGAGCTCAATAGCTCGGGCCTTTTAATCACCTCGCTCAGAGGCTGCATTGTCCCACAGGCCTGGAGAATAAGCGCCGCTAATACCCCTGTGCATATGCACACAGCCACTGGCTCCCAGGCTTCTGCGGCCCCTCACAGACCCACACAGCCACTAATCAATAGGCCTGATTAACAGGGAGGCAGAGTGAGCTTTGTTCTCATTTGTCCATAGAAAAACACCCCCCCCCCCAACCTCTTCACAAACATCTTGACAACTTCCCCCTTCGCTTAGGCGCAATATGGCATCGTTTAAACACCACAACCGCAATGTTTCTGTTATTCTGATGAGAAATTGAACCTGCGGCACCTCGACTTGGATCTGACGGCATCAGAAGACTAAATGCTTGCTCCCTGAGTCTAGAATAATGTGCCGTTCCGACCCAGTTGTAAAGAAAACATTTAGACTTACACATCAGGCTTCTAAAAATGGCATTTCTCTCACTCTCACTCTCTGCTTTGCACTCTGTCTCCATCTCCTCTCTCTCTCTCCCTCCCTCAATCTGTCTCTCTGCCTTCTTGGCTGTCATATCTCTTTATACTGTTTAGAAATGCTGTACATTGTGTTACAGGGTTGTGACTGATAGCCTGCCAATTTCAGCTGTGGCACATCAGAGAGGCTACCCCCCCTCCAACCCTCTACTGAAACACAGAGAGACACACATTAAAGCCGTGACAGTGTGCTGCTCCTTTACTACTGCTCTTGCTGATTCCATACACCCTGATTAAGTGTTTCACAGGAAAAGCTGGGTTTTTATTTATTATTGGTAAAGGCCACTGTGTTTTTAGTGGCCTTTACCAAACTGCAACATACTAGAGTGTCTCGACACAGGAAAACACAGAAACTCCCTCCTGGCGAGACTTGTGTGTTGTAGACACGCTGTAGCTTCACACGAGCAATAGACAAGAATTATTGTTCTCTCTCATCACAGAATCTGAGGCCATTTATATTTCCATCTGCACAGCCTATCAATAAGCCTCTAAGCCGGGTTTCAAAAACTAATAACATCAATGACTTTAAAAGGGAAAACAAATATCAAAGGAAGGCGGGCGTATTAGCAACCAGAGATGGCGGGCGAATATTGAGATTTGAGTTTGTAGACAGTCTGAAGGGCAGAGTAGGGCTGTTGTTTTGTACCATGTCCTCCTCCTTATTACCCCCCCCCCAACATACTGTATGCACACTCTGACTGACACCCTTCTCTGCATTTTTCTGTCTTGTCTTTGTGGCCTTTTATTTCTCCCTCCCCACTGCCCTCCCTTTCCCATAACCTGTTTTCCTCTGTGCATCTCCTTTCTTCTCCTTCTGTCCTCTGCTACCCCCCTCCTCCCACCCCACCTGCCCCTGTCCTTTGGTTTTGAAGCCAAGTAAAGGAGTCGCCTTCTGAAGCAACGGGGAAATAATTTGTGGTTTGGAGAACAAAGGGAAGTCTTCACTGTGAGAGTAATGGAATGGATTTTGTGATCTGGATGAAAACCGTCTTCATTTTAGACTCTCATTTTGAAAAACAAAGTGCTTATAAAAGATTGTGATTTACAGCGAATAATAATAAGGGTATAATATGTGATGGGTGAAATGTATCCCTCACTTGGGATCATGGTTATTAGATTTACAGAAGTGACTTAAAAAGAAATACAAAAAAAAAAAAAAAAAAAATCACAAGGGTGCATTAACTATTCACCAGCACGCTTACTATTTAGAACTCTGTTGTGTCTTCGTCATTGTTATTGTATTTTGTGGGGTTAGTAGCGTTGTAGAAGTTGGCAAATTGCAGCTACTGCAATTTCAGGGCTAAAACACTGTTTCAAAAAGTGCCATGTGCAATCCATTATGGGCACGTATTGACTGGAAATTCCTCAAAGCCCTCGACAGACCTCCATGCTGACTTATTGAGCTGTTATCAATGAGCTGCTTTTGTCTTGGCTCAAGAGACTGGATGTACTAGTAGGACATTCACTGTGTTAGGGAAGGAGGAATTAGGAAGCAAAAGACATTTACTTGCTTACTCCTCAACATATATTTTGCATTATTTGATGTCTCAGACTGTGCAGATTCAATGTGGTTTTCTTTTTTTTTTTCTTTGGCAGTGGCTATCTATAGCCTTGTAGTATAGCCAAAGCACTGTCTTCTGTCTTTTTCTGCACTGGACAGTGTTTGTTTTTGGAAATGAAATGTAAAACCCAAGAAAACATCTGGTAACAAAAAGAAGGAAGCTTTTACAATAGTCATTTCTCAGCTTTTGCAAGATGTTCCTCCATTACTTGAATAGATGAATCAGTTAACAACCCCTCTGGATTCCTGATCATTTGACCCCAAAGTGCGTCATTAAATCATCAAAAATATTCAGAAAATAAAATTTGTAATTATTTCCAAGGAAAGTGAAGTAGTGCATTCAAGTAGGATTTAATGGCCCTTTTCAGTTTATTGCTTTGGTGGCTCTCTGTGAGAAGCTGCACAACCACTGGACCTTCTCCTGATAATGGTTGAGTTGAAAAGAAGTATGAGAAGTTTGTTGACGCTTAAGAACAAGTGGACACGATGACGGATGAGCAACTGGAGAAAGCAGCCCGTCCGTTCTTTCCCGCACAACTTTGCACAGACTTGACAAATAAGTGAAAATGGTTTAGACATTATTCATGTTGCGACTTTTTAGGTTTTTGTGTTAAACTTCTTATGCTACATTTTGACATGTAGCGCTCGTTGTTCGTGTGGGTGGTACAGTTACAGCACCTGAATCTTTTTTCATCCATAAAATAATCATCCATAAATAAAACCCAAAACATTAATCTAATCCATAAGCTGCAGAAGTTCCTGAGAAGTGAGGCCTGGGCTTGACTTTTGTTGCTAACTTTGGCTGCTGTTTGGTTGTTTTATCAGTGTTTTTTAGCTCAAATAGGAACAGCAACAAAGAAACATCATCATTTACATCTTGGAACACATCTTGTTGTAGACATCTGTATATTTGAACTTGGTGCGAGGCTAGCTGTTTTGCCCAGTGTTTATGCTAGGCTAAGCTAACTACCTTCTTACATCTTAGTGACATAAGTGACTTCAACCTTTTCATCTAACTTCCCAAATTTCCTAAAATCTCAAACTATTCTTTTAAAAATATTTGAATTCCATTTGATGGGTTTCATAAATTATATTTTTTAACTGCAAAACAGGTGATTATTTTTGCTTGTTACACAGTTTATATTATATACAGAAAAGTTTTATTTGAAAGTTGCTAAATACAGAAATAGAAATACTGATGACGCATCTGAGCTATCTTTATTTAGTTAGAGAACAATTAACACTGGCCTTCTATGTTGCATTGTGGAAACAAAAGTTGACACACTCACAGTGAGTGAGTGATTAAAACCATGATCCCTACTGATACGCTGTATTATTGTGAGTTATTTATGTTATAAACCAGTGAAGATCTCACTTATTGAGCCCTCAAAATGAAATGCTAATCAAACAAACTGGGGTTGATTGTGCAGCTGACTTTGGGCCACAGAGCGGAGGGAGACTCTGTAATCAGATTGCAGCAGCCTGTCCTGCATCACTCCTGCAGCCTCCTTCCCCACTTGACACTGGCTTTCACAAAGTTGATCAAGGCGGTTCGAGGGGACGACCTCAGCATCATTTCTGGTAGCTGCTCGAGTCACAGTGTTAGTCATCTTTAGTTCTCATCCATCAACACAGTTGTCAGGGGAAACAGACCTTACAGTAAAACAACTTTACTGTGCTTTTGTCACCGATAATTGCACAGGATCCTGCGGTGAAATGCTTGACTGCATTGTTTACAACTACACAAAAGCTACCCAGCTTTAAAATGCAAGCACATATTTTTTGCACTTAGCACCGACATACTGCCAGTCCTGGTTTAAAAAGATTTGACAATTAGGTTAAGCCTGGAAAAATGCCTTCAGCACACCTAATACATGATATTGAATCTACGTTTGGCCTCAGTTTGGTTTACATCTGCACAGTAGTACAGAGTTACCTGTTTTTCTTCAGTGTGATGCAATCAATGATAAACAGTAATTGCATTAGTGTCTAGTGCTTGATGCAGGCACTGGCCCACCACACTGCAGCAGCAAAGAAATTCATTGTAGATTTCAGCTGTTTATTTTCTCTGCAGGCCTTCACTGTGTTCTACACAAATCTTCCTGTACAACACTTCTTGTCTGGCGCTCGTTTGTTCTTGGCAAAGTGCGAGCTTTAATGAATTGGTAACATTGAAAGAGGTAGGATGATCAGGCGTAACAAGTTTCAGCGAGTGCCGCAAAAAGAGATGTTTACGCTCACTAGACAGCGAAGTCCTCTAGCGGCCAAATGAATTATGATGGACAACTGCTGTTCATCAACTTCGCCAATCAGCATGTTTCTTCTAAAGCATGACCTCGATCGTTCCCTAACCCCAGCCTTGTAACCATGACAAAAAAGGTCCCCTACTGTTAACAATAAAGTTAAGAAATTAATTCTTTAGACCAAACTACGATGTTTTCCTCTGTGCAAGGATTTTTGTCAGGGGTGTAGGACAAGGGGGGTCAAATGGTACTAATTTACAGGGTCCAAAGGTGTGGAGGGCCCCACAAAAATTGTGTTTATTAATAATTTTAAAATCATGGAGGGCCTTGGAGTGCCTCTGCAACAAAGCAAAGAATTCTCATTATCATAAATGAAGTGCTTATTTTAACCCTAAACCTAACCCAGTTGTTTTTGGACTTGAACTAAACCAAATCCATTGTCACATCATGAAATTGATTTATCTGTCAGTTGTGGTTTGTGTTGTTTTGGATTGAGCTGACAAATGACATCATCCTGCCAATATAGACAGAGTCAGATCAGAAAACGTTAAAAAAAAGACAAGCTAATTTGTTTTTTAATTGGAGTACTTGTTTGACGTTTGTTATCCACGTGATTTCATATATTTTCTTTTATGATGATGAAAAGCTGTTGTATTAGAAGGAAAGGTGGCATTATTCAATGATCTTCTTTTTGTAGCTAACCTGTGAAAAGATTAGATTAGAAACAGGGATTGATCAGAATGTGTGTTACATACATATTTGGCATTTATTGTTAAATTTGCATGTGTTGTTGCACGGAAATAAACTATAGAAGTGAAAATTGTATTGACTGGCTATCATTCCCACTGCTGCATTATCACCCATTCAGCCGCAAAATCAGTGTGATGGTGTTTTCACAGGACGTTCAATATGTGTACTCTTTTGTTGTGTGTTGAAATGCGACACAAATTTGTCACAGACGAGGTCAGCGGATCATGCTGGTCACGTCCTAAAAGATCCTACTGGAGCATTCAGAAGGATCCTCCACCCCAGCTGTCATTTTCTCCACCTCTCTTTCACCATCTCAGAGCACGAGGCGTGAGGATGTGAAATAGGAGGTGGCCCGTGCATACAGCCATTAATCACAGGCCTGGAGGTAGTAAACACTCTTTGATGGTCATTAGAAAACAGTTCTATTACAGAGGTTACTGTGTCTAGCGGTTAACCTTCTCCTCTTTGATGTATAGCAGCATGGGTTTTTAGAGTGGGAGGAGGAGTAGGACAAGGAGGAGGCAGAGGAGGGGGAAGCATCCTCACCTAGGCTGGAATGTCCCCCTTCAGCAGCTTTTGAATCGTTGTGCAATCATCGTGCAACCTTTTGTTTCCCTCTCCCAATGCTCCTCCTGCTACCACCCCCCTGCCCCCCTCCATCATTCCCTTCCTCCCCTTTTTCTCCCTCCCTCCCTCCTGTCATCTGAAATGTGCCCTGCATAAGTGGAGGCAGCTGCTTAAGTGCTGAGAGAGGGAGGAGAAGGGGAGAGTGGAAGTGGAAGGACGGAGGTAAGGGCCGAAGAGAGAGAGAGAGAGAGAGAGAGAGTCTGACTCACAGTTAGCATTGCTTTCCCTCCCTGCTGAATGCTGCAGCATCTACTCCTCCCATTGCACTCAAGGTCTCTCTCTCTCTGTCTTTTCTCTCTGTCATCACACACACACACACACACACACACACACATGCGTGCAGTGTTCTCGTGTACGCACACAAACACTTTTGCAAGCATAAATAAGCTGGGTTTAGTATTTTACTTGAGGTTTCTGGGTTGTTGAAAATAATTTTGTATTGTGCCGCCTTGGTGCATTATTGACTTGAGAGGCTTTATTGTCATCTTGTTTTTTTGTTATGAAATTTTAATGCGGACCCTCATAATTAGGGTGGCTGCGTTTGATGCAGCTACCAGCCTTATCTCTCTAGCTGTTGTGCTTCGGTGTTGGTGGCGGTATACGCAGGGCCACTGATGCAATACAAGAAATAACACACGGTTAGAATAGTGACAATTGTCTCTGTCAATAAAATGTCAGATGAAATGTTACTGGAGCTTGAGGGCAATTTGGCGAGGGTTTGTGCCTGTGTCTTTAGTGCTCTTGTGGCAGTGGGCTTCATAGCTAAAAGCACACTCCCCTGCAGTGGAATTACATAGTGGTGGTGACGCCAGCAAAAGCCCAGGGCTTTTATCAGCTGTCATTCACACAGGAGAAGCTGGATACAGGCAGCAAGGCCACCACGGCACAACACAGGACAAAAGCCTAATACTGGGCTGTAATTGTCAGGAAAAAAGGGCATCTAACAAGGTCAGAGAAGCACTGTGGTGAAGTTGATGCACCGTTCCAGTGTCAAAACCACACTGTGGCCTTGATTTTGATCAACCAATGCCGATAATATTGTCACATTTCACACATTGGTTGGTTGATAATGTGCAGTAGCAGCTCACATGTGGCATGAGAAATATAAATGGTATTAAATGATATACGTATGTTTTTATTAAAACAGGTATGTGTGACAGACAAAAATGCTCAATATTGTTATGATATCATTGTTGACATGTGCGTCAATACGTTACATTTTAGTTTTTTTCAAATACTTTTAGGTAAGCGATTAGTTGAGCATCTGTTTTAAAAAAAAAAAATCCAAAATGTCTCTTCTCAGATTTGCTGGTTGTGGTAGTTTTCTTTTGTTTATGATTATTTTGGGGGGCATTTTGTGATTTTAGTAGATCAGACTGTGTAGAGGTGACAGGAAATGAAGGAAAACTGGAGATTCTGTGGATCAGGACACTTGGATATTGTAGTTTTCTATGATAATGAGCTAAATACCTTGTCGTGGTGCTGTTGGGCTGAGTTTGACTCAAACTGGTTTTCTGTTTTGCTCGAGCACTCGTGCAGTTTGGAAAAGAGTTCGCTAATCTCACATGTCAAGTGAATTCCTCAGACATGTACAAGACATGTTTTTTTTTTATTGGACTTAGTCACAAACCTGAGCCAACAAAATGTGACTTTTACACTAGATTTTACAGACAGCTTTTCATCCATGAATTTGTTTTGAGCCAAGAGCCAAAGAGATGCTCAGAAATGCTGATCAAAAAAACGTAGCCTGGAGGATTAAGAAGCAGAGAGCTGCCAGCACGAGAGCATGCTGGGTCAAAGTGTTTTGTGTTAGCCTCTCCTCCTTCATAACACTTTCACACACAAACTCCATGTTTGTCACTAGTTAATGAACAAGCGCTCCACCTGTATTTGACCTCTCCAGTCTGCTGATATCCCCGGTTGTTGCTATTCACAGGTCAGCAGCTGCGGTTCCAAAAATACCTGATGTACGCCTTCTTTTTAAATAAGCTAATTGTAATAGTCAACATTTCCTTCATTAAAAGTTGCCACTGCAAACTTTACATTGCACATTCAACACAGTGCAGAGTCACTTCAAAGGTCACCCTATGAAAAGTTAATATAACAAACAAAATATGCAATGATCTAAAATTGTATTGATATATTAGATTCAGAAGAGCAGAATTTATGGTTTTGGGTCTCAAACGTAATCATCAGTTCAGTATTAATTGTGCAGTCATGACAGAATATTCCTGTATTATTATCACCATGTGCCTGAAACCCAGGCTGAACCTTTCACACCAAAGCCAGGCAGTGTTAAATCCAGTTTGGGAGCAACATCTTGGTTGTTGAGCCGTTTGGACTCACGGCAAATGTGGGTTTATGCCAGCTCAGTGTATACGTTACACTGCGGACGTATTGCACTACTGTAGAAAACAGTGTAAAGTTAAATGCATACATAATAGTGTGAATGTTGTGCATGCATGCAAAGTTGATTTTCCTCTGATGAAAAACAGCTTACTAATATATGAAGTATCATAATGAATCATTTTACTGCTGCTTCATTAAGTCTGTGTTTTTTTGGGCCTGAGGTGAATTTAAATTGACATGCTAACATTAACATTGATGTATTGACCTGAGATGATTAGGGTCAAGGTTTCTGACTTTGCAACATCAAACTGATACACATTCAAGGTTCGTGCAATATTATTATGGATGCATTTTCTCCCTTGGCTTCCTCATAAATATTCATGATCAGGGGGTGGGACCACAGGTCAGTGCGGTCTGTGAGGTTCCTCTGTCAGATCACTTAGAAAGAAAATCCATGAAGCGGATGGAACAAAAAAAGGAAATATTCATTTGTTTATCATAGATGCCAAAGACTGTGACATTCAGAATGAACTGATGTTTTCCTGAGCTGTTATCATTCAGGTAAATTGTATGTACAGAAATGCAGAAAGGCTATTTAGGAAGCTCAAGCGAGAATGAATCAGCTGAAACCTTTGTTTTGTTGAAGCTGGGTGGAAACATAAAGCCAGAAATGAATTATCAGCAGGGAAACTTTAATAAATGACCAATCAAGTCAGCTCCTCTCATCCTGTTCAAAAGCAGGTGAAACCCCAAACACAGTCCAGGTTGACTTCTCCTGTGAGACAACTGAGGAATATGCAGCACCTTGAATATGCTTCAAGGGACATATTATATTACTGTCCATGCACAACAATGTACACTGAGCTATTTTAAAAGAGAGGGATGTCTTTACAGTTCTCTGTCTGTAGTGTTTTGATTACTAAAATTATTAATAATCAGTCTGCATTCAGTTTTGGCACATCATAATATACTGTTTGTCAGTGTATTTGGGTCGACAATAGATGCTGTATCACACCAGCTATTCGTCTTGGGGTTTATACAAAAATATACATAGTGGCAAAAGAAATCAGCACCGCAATTACATAATGACAGCGACGATACGACACATGGTAGCGACATCCTGTGTGAAAGCATTTGCCCGCTGCTGCTCTCATAACAATCCTATTTACATGTAAAAGACTATTTCTGTCATGTATAAGAAATTACGTTTCTAGTTGTGTGGTGAAGGGAAAATTGTCACACCAATTTTTTTTTTTTGTTGGACACTTCCAATACTGTACGTGATTTGGAATAACTTATCACTCCTGTGTGCAGAAAAGTGTGTAGATTTGTGGGGGTTCTTTTTCCCATGCAGCCCATCCCTTAAATTTTGAGACAATGTAATGCACCAGTCCTGCTGCTACCTTGTAAAAAGGCCCTCGTACATCCTTCCGGCAGCTTTGTGACCTGGCCTCGCTGGACTGCAGTAAATGCATTAAAAATAGTGTTTTGATAGCATACACTAAATTAAAGATGTGCTGGGAGGCTTTAAAAATACGATTGCCATGAAAATTGCTCTTTAGGCTTGAGAAATAGTGAACGACTTGAGATGTGTCACCAGTGGTACGTCTTTTGAAATGGCACTACAAGGCCAACCGGTCGGAGCTCTTCAGAACTGTTTTCTAGTCGCCGCTGACCTGTGATGTTATCAGTCAGTAAGTAGTGAAGCTGATTGGAGCAGCTGGTGTGCCCTGGCTGCCTGGACGCTTCTTTTTTTTCTCAGCAACTGGTGATCGCGCTTGCACTGGGCTCTGCTTTTTCTTTTGTGAGTGCCAGATTTTCTGCGGCACTTCCTCGCACACAGCACGGGCCTACTCACTGACACGCCCCTTCTACACACAACTTCACTGTAACAGACTTGAGCCCAGTAAACATTTTTGATTGTAATGATGAGGAAGTGCCGTCTGGTCTCATCTTACGTGAAAGCCACATGCTCATTACCCCAATGCAATTATTTATTCCAACATATAGAGACTGCGAACGGTCGTGCAAACTGTTTTCTTCAGCATACAACAGTCACCTGCCATTTATACCATCTAGGAGTGGTTTCTCAAATCAGGCCAATCAGCTTGAGAGGTCAATCAAAGAGGCTTGAAACAAAAACGTGTCCACATATCACGCAACCGACAAACACAAACTAGGAAAATCAAGACATTAAAGTCACATGTTCACATGAATCAGAGAAGGAATCTACACATGACATGCTTCAGTTCTGGATTCAAATAAATAAAAATAAATACGTTTTACATTTACGTTTTGTGGGGTTTTTTTTTTTAGAGCGCAAGGTGTTAGACTGTATTTTTTCAGTGCATTCTGGTGTTTTCTCCACTTGTTGGTTTCTTCATCGTGGACATTTTTGTTTCATGCCTCTCACGTTGATTGCCCTGATTTGAAACACCTGTTTAGTGAGTATAAATTCCAGGCAGGTAACTGTTTGCCGAAGCGTTGATCTCTTTAAGTTCAAGTAAATAATTGCATCGGGGTAATGAGTTTTCCATTCTGTGCCTGTGAGCTAGCACCTCACAACAATAGATGTGCTTTTTTTTTCTTGTCAGATAAATTGTAAAGAAAATGGAGATCAGAGAGAGAAAGGGGGGTACAACAAGGAAATTAACAAAGTGAGACTGCTTGACATATTTCATTTGTGTATAGTATATTTCATGGTTTTTATTTTTTGATGATTAGGTCTGCTGGTGTTGAAGGGGTTATTGTAGCCTGCAGAAAATATCTTTTTCATCGTTGTTGCTGTAGTTTATTGTTGTCACTCAAAAAAGGCCGCCGATACCCATGCCAGCGTTCACGTGTAGGGAGACGCGTTTCTACTATTATGTGCAGAATCAGAATTCAGACTCAGACTCAGGAATAAGTAATTCAATAACCAAGGTAATTGGGTTGTCTCAACTTTAACTTGACCAACATGAGTGGGGCTGTTTTCATCACGGTAACTGTAGCATCACCTTAATCTGGTTATAATGTTAGTGATAATGGAAGGAGGCTAAGGAGGAGCCATCACCCACTGCCCTACATTTGCACATAATAACAGCAATAATAGCAAAAGCTACACGTTATAACAGACGAGACGGCTAGAAGTGCACTCGGAAGGGCTAATGACAAATAACGTTGCAGTGTAGAAAAATGCAAGCCTTCTGCTTGAATTTCTCCACCCTGGGCATTTTTTCTTTCTTTTTTTTAAGGGCTCATCAACAACAGTGCCGTTCTGTTGGAGGAACTATTTGGGATATGAGAGTGTATCTGTGCTGCTACTGGGGGGAGCGTCTCTGAATGGCTGCCCTGGGCATTGAGCAGAACAAGGCACAGAGTGAGCTGAAGCAAGCAGCTCTGGAGAAACAGCAACACTCTGTTATTCAGCCCTTGGCCTGTGCTCCAGAACATTGTGTGTACATCTGTAATCTTACCTACCCCCTGGGCTCACAGAGTACCCCTCCCCCCCCTCTCTGTCTGTCTACCATCACCACCATGTTCTCTCTGTATCTCATTCGCCCTCACGTCCACGCTCGTTCGCTCCCTCTCGCTCAGTCGCTCTCATCATCGCGTCATTGCCTTTTTCTCTTACACAAAGATATAGTCAAGCAAATACACCCACACGCTTTCTCACATTGACACCCATACACAAACACACCAAGGGCCTTGACGATACACCCATGTGTGAAGATCACACAGTCTTAATGTGTCAGAGTCACTACAGCCTGCTCAGTTTTTCTATTAATTAAAATGAAACAATGACGTAAAGGCAAATCTTTCCATTTCGGGGTCATCTGCGTCTTTTCAGCTCACAGCTATGTGAGGCTTACCCGTGATATTTCTTATATATATATATATATATATATGTGTGTGTGTGTGTGTGTGTGTGTGTGTGTGTTGTCTTTAGCTGAAATTGAACTAGAGCTGTTGTTGAGTGTTTAAATATACATGAAGGAGAGGGCTACATGAATGTGATCCTGTCCTGGATGGTGAGCAGTTATGAGCTGTGTCATGTGTCGGCGCTTTCGACTGCTCTGCGCGGGGCTTTCATCAGCCTCTGCCTCTGTCACTGAGACATTCCCCTTCTCCCTCTCTCCCTCCCTGCTCCCGGCTCCACTTCACACACTGTAATAAGGCATTCATACTCTCTCTCTCCGGTGCCTCGGCTGTTTTGCTGCACCACTACATTGCAGTCCAAGTGTAAAAGCCTGCTGTTGTGTCAGTGAACGTGTACGGCTCTTTGATGTACATTTGTACATTGATGTTATTTTGCCCGTGTGTGCATATGTATATATATATATATATATACACACACACACATATATATCTATATATATGTATGTGTATGTGTACATATATATATATATATATATAAAACCACCACTTACATTTTAAGGATTAAATACATTCCTTTAAAGCACATTCACTAATTTTTAGTTCTTTGTCTTTTCTCTGACAGATAAGCTATACACGGTGATCAGCTTGTAGTGACAAGGATATGCTGTGCATCGACATTATATGATAATCCATGTGATATATTGTCAGCACCTGCTGGTTAATATGTACTGCGCTTTCCTTGGGGATTAGACGTGGCTGTCATGCTCCAGGTTGAAGATAGCATGAGATCATGCAGCTGCCTGCACTTTAATAAATCTTTATTGTTTTCATCGCATAATCAATCAATCATAATTTGCCACAATTACTGTTTTTTTTTTATTTTACTGTATACCAAGTGTACTGTTAACTATTTCTCTGCTTTTAGGGCTTGTGTGTTTATTTCTAATGGGAGGCATTATAAAACACATCTTTTAAGCTCCCACAGAGTTCAAAACAACAGGGATGTATTTTTCTCTCACGTCTTTTTCCTTTTCTCAGACAGCAGCAGCTTTCACAATTGAATTTGAATGCCATGCTTTTAGCGCCAGGGTTGTTTGATTATCCACAGACAGGGAGCTATGCTGGATTCCATTCCTTTCATCATGCTTTAACCAGTGCGAGCTGGCTCCCCTGTCGTATTTTATGAGAGGTGATTTTAGTGCCTCTCCTTTATGCAGATGATTTTGGCTGCCTCTCCCCAGTCTAGTCTTCAAGAGGTAGATATTGGTTTTGACAAGAGAGCTAACCCTGCTACCTTCGCTCTCACCAGGCTGTCTTCCTGACTGGTTCACCGAAGCTGGATATTCTGGGCTGTATGCTAATGCGAATTACCCTTAGTGAAAGGGAGGATGCTGGATGTATCTACAGGTGTTTTCAGATTTAGACTCAGTGACAGGAATATTACACCGTGCTGGAAATCTAACTGACCCTTTGCACTCCCACAGGGATGAGAGTGGCTTTATATACTGCCACTGAGCCATGTATGCTCTTTATATGCAGTAATACACCCGATTAATATGCACATCAGATGACAGGGGTCCAAATGTGCGATGTATTCATCAAATATATGGATTACAGGTTGGCGCAGAGCCTCTATATTAGATCATGTGCTGTCATTTACAGGATTTCCTCCTCCATTTGATGAATGTTCATGCTTCCTTTGCCGACTGAAGCCAGTGAATGTGCACACACACATGCAGGACTTACTCCTATTAGATATAGCCTCTGGTAAGCTGCGCAGCTCCTTCATGTCCCTGGACAGGAGGCACCAACGGTAGGACGTCATTTTAGCGAAAGGGGATAATGAGGAGTGTTAATGGTCCAGGTTCAGCTCTGCCAAAGCCTGAACACGCACAAAAAGCCACAAAAGCGCATGGAAATGTGCAAAGCACTTTGCCACAGTGACTGAACTTAAGGTTGCCTCTGCTTTCATGCTCCCCTAATCCAGACAGCATTGTGCATTCACACAGGAGGGTGATCATGTTTCTGTGTTGATGCCAGAGCTTGAACTATGAAGTCAGTCATACAGCGTTTGATAATCATGTCTCTCTCTTTCCCTCTCCCTCTTCCCTGTTTCGCTAACTAAGTAGAGGGCTTTGCATGATTGCCTGGATGAGTGTTTCCCCTCAACGCTGCATTGCTATTGTCCACTTGTCCCTCCTTCATCTGCGTAATTGTATGCATGAAGTTTCAACTGTAAATCCCAGCTGTTGGCAGGTTGTCTGCTCCTGCAGTGCTGGGTATTCTGGTAAGACATTGGCTGAGGGCTATTGGTTTTTCTTAAGCTGGCAAACATCATGAAAGATAACACAAAGAGGAGCTAGGTAGGTCGGTTTTTTTTTTCTCCTGCTTCTCCAGTCGGATAGATTGGAAAAAAAACAGGCGGCATTTGTCTCTCCTCTCTCCCCGCTGAAACAGATAGAGTAGCTGTGTTGAATAAAGGAGATGCTTCTCTCTCTATCACACTCCATCAGCATTATTTACCAGACCTGCCAGTTGCTTTGTACAGCACCTCTCCCTGCCAAGTAGGCGACTGGCGTACGACCAGGGGCTAGTGACAACAGGCTACAGTGGAAAGCAAGGAGAGCTGTGTGGACGAGCCAAGACTATTCATTCCCCTAGTCCGCTGAGTGAAGCACAGAACTCTATCTGCTCTCACTGAGGAAAACACAGCCTTTATAGATTTTTTTTATCGTACGCTGTGCTAGAAGTGATCATAAACCTGACCTATCTTAGTAGAACTGCCACAGAGTGCAGTGTTGTAACATTAATAAGTCTATAATGGCTGTGAATAACTATATTTATTAACCCAGGGCTGGAGTTAAAAGGCTTTGAATAACCGCGAGGCTTTGACCGCGCTAGGTGTGCCTTATGTACTGTTGTGAAGGTGAATCGCATGTGTCAGAAAGGCTGTTAAATAAATGCATGTTTCGTTTGTCATCCCCAGCCACACTCCCATCAGCCCTCCTCACAGAACCTATGGACACATCAGCACTCGGGGCTTGGAAACAGAAAAGTGATTTTTTTTTTTTTTCCACTGTGTGTCACAGATGGTGGGAAAGCCTTTGTAATGCTAATATAATATCACACTGTGTCGGCCTAGCACTGCAGTTCGCTCTGTGTGCCAAGCAGCCTGGCTGTGGAGTGATTTACCAGTATGGAGAGAAAAAGACCTCCCTTGGTTTACACTGAAAGGCTGCGTGGTTGGCGGGTCCTGCCGCTCGGCCTGCTGCGACCGGGCCCGCCTTTACTTTATTGATTCTGTGGTCCGTCCAGTGCTGTGTACTGTTAATTAACTCTGTCTCCAAGTGTTTGTCACATTGTGTGTGCTTATTAAAAAGGATATTACTAAGAGGGACTAGGCATTAAAAACAGCAGGAAGGATATAGTAAGTGATTTCAGAAACAAAGGTGAGGGAGCTGCGTATTTAGGCCGTTATGTTAGATAAAAAAGAAAAGGGAAACAAAGAAAACCCCTGCACACCATAACGTAACATAAATGCAGTACAAATGTTCTAACATAAGCTTAATTTGTCCTATAAAAAGCCGGAGTTCAAAGGAAAAAGCCACCTCACTATCTGAAATTGTGCCTCTTACTACCAATGTTATGCCACCTCCCAACAAACGAGCCAATGGTGGGCCACTTCCTCCAGTGTTAACCAATGACTCTGTGCCTCCTTCCATGGCAGCGAGTCAGCTGAGAGAGAGGAGGAGACGGAGACATTGATGTCTCTCTCTAGCTGCGCCACGTCACATTGTTGTCTATTCGATTTCCAGCCCTCGTCCCTGGTATTTGAATCACAAGGGGGAGCGTTTCATATCCTTGCTGGGAGAAGAAGGGTGATCTTGTCTATCTGAAAGAGCACGCTGGATTAAGGGGGTTATTTCCCCAGAGGGGGGGATATGAGAGTGAGTGTCACTCAGACAGCACTCACTCTCACACTGCCTCTGCATGTTGCCAGGGAGCCCCGGCTTTGACTTCTTCCCCTCTTCTCCCTTTCCTCCCCTTCATCGTGTAATCCTTGGCTTTTTTTTTTTTCTCGCTCTCCCTCTCCTCTTCCTCTGTCTCGCACACATCCTTTTCCTCATCGTCGCTGCCATCTCGTCACGCTTCCTTCTCTCTTCCCCTGCTGGTTCAATGCTGCCCTACTGGGAATGGAGTATTGCGTGGTTTCGGAGGATGGTTGTTATTCCAATCACACCTTCGATGCAGCGAGGGTCCAGTAAAGTACAGAATAATTGGCAGGTTCCAGCAGCTACAGACAGCCATTCTATTCTAGTGTGTGTGTGTGTTTGTGTGTGTAGCTGTGATGAGAGGGCTCTGCTGTAGGTACAGCATTCAGAGGTCATTTCATTAATTACTAGCTCTTGTGTTACGTGCGTGTTCTCACATTCAGTTCGTCAGTCTGTAGTGATGACATGTACGTGCTGACAAAAGAGCCCGCTGCTGACAACCACCCCTCCCCCACACCCCACCTCCCGCCTTAAAATATCAATGACGTCTGATGTAAAACTTAAACCCACATTTTCACTGTTTTATCAAAGCGGCCGATAACATATTGGATGGTTGAAATTTGGCTGCAGTTTTGTGTCTGTTAGTTATCTCACTCAATATTTAGCCCACCTCTGCGTCATAACTCACTAATAGTATTTGTGTCTGTGTTGCAAATGCGCTACTATTTTTTCAGAGAGTAGAGTAATGGTGCAGGTGGAGCAGATGTTTGGTAAACACACACACACACACACACATACACACACCTAATTAACTGAGGGTCATCCTGGGTCATAGGTCAAAGGTCTTCTGCATTCACCCTCTGCCTTCTGAGAGTCACTGACTGATGGGACTCGGGGGTGACCACTGATACACATCAATGGAGCTATCTGCTGGCAAACACATTCACCCACAGAATTAATGGAACATGTCTCCCATAGGTGCACTGCTCTATTGATTAGCCATTGATGGCAGTTGTAGCCAACACTTGATTCTGCTTTTTTCCACCATCTTCGATGTAGGCAGGTCAGTTCTTGCAGAGGTTGGATTAAAATGAGTACAGTATAACTCTGTGTCGCTACATGTGCTGTTCCCCCCCCCTTCTTTTTCTCAGCCATGATTGCCTACCACGGAGGCTGGCGCCATAGCGACTATCATCACTTCTTGTTCTGATGCCCTTTTCCTGTGATCCAGCCTCACCTTTAAGGGCTTCTCATTATGAGGGACTCTTACTTTAAGTTCTTACATGGACAGAAGCACATGGCATGTAAATGCGGCATACACACAATATCAAACCCCAGTACACACAAGCACACACAATGACACACACACACACACGGATCAGTACACAAACGCATTGCTGCGCAGACACACATTTGTCAAGAGCCAAATGCTGCCACGTTCATTTATAGTGAGGAAAACACACGCACACACGGACACACATATGTGAACTTGTGAAGAAAAGAAAGGCAGTAGCCCTGAAAATTGCATAAATGTCAATTATTCTGCAGCTCATGTGAGAGAGGTAGAACAAAGTGGTGGTAATAAAAAATATTGATCACTTCAACCCATAATGTGTCAGACAGGCATTGTTGTGGCAGGAACAGGCATTGACAGAGTGCCTTTGCAGCCATGTAAACCTGCAGGACATTATGTCACTGTATTAGCACTGATCACTGCAGCATAATGGGCCCCAATCCCCCCCAGCCTGATTTAGATTCAGCAAAGCAAACGAAGCGTAGCTGTAATAAATGCACCTGTTGGAAATATGATAATTGCATCTCTGATGACTGACCTTTTTTCGCTGTTGCAGTAAAGATTATTTGATGCATGCCATGCAAGTGTGTGTGTGTGTCTTTGCATGTATAACTCAGGAGTTTACATGGTTGGTCATGATTGGTAGTTTTGGCTCTCTGTTTCTGGGCGGTGGATACATCTTCTGTATTTATCAGCAGTTACTCATACATCAGCATCTTTTTAACTGTAGTGAGTGGGAGCAACTTGTACGTAATGAGTGTGTACGGGAATGTGTGCTCGTGTGTGTGTGTGAGCTTGCATGCAGAGCCTCATTAAATACGCAATCGTTTCATAAGACTGACCCTTCAAGAGCAGTGGGTGGACCAAACATAGATTTGCCCAAATGGGCAAATGAATCTGTAATGCGAAAGTTTATGGTGTGTTAGCGCGTGTGTTGTCTGTGCCCAGTGCATATGCATGTTAAAGCCTACAGTGCATTTCCAATTTCAGTGATCAAATAATTTAGCTTTACATGCCTCATCTGGTCTTCCTCTGTGCTGTGTGTTCTTGTGCGGGGCTTGTTACAGCAACCTCAGGCTAGTCAAGATGTTTTTTTGTTGTCATCACATTAACTGGGCACTGGCGCGCATTCTCGTGTACCATAAGAAGATTGCTGTACATGGCGGCAGGATATATCCATATGTTAGAGAAGATGACATTGCTTCTGTCTCATTAGCAGCAGTGCTGAGGCCCTGAGCTGCTTCTTGTGCTCCACTGGGACAGTTGATGAGGCCTGACTATGTGACCTTTAACAACCTAATCAACTTTTAACACCTCGCCTACTGCCTGCCTTATTGCCATTCTTCTCTCTGCCATTCACCGGCAGGGCCCTATCCCCATTTAGACGCCATCATTTTTCTGCGTGTGTGTGTTTTAAGCAGGAGCTGTGTTTTGACTGATCATCCACACATGTATGAATGAAGCAGCATTGTAAACACATGCTGCAGCAGTCTCTGGAGGCGTTCAGTGATGTATTGTAATCGGCTGTCTCTTGCCTCACTCTTGACCTTCCTTGCTTATTTTTCTTCTCCCCTTATCTTTGTCCTCTCCTCCTCACCGTTGAAGAGCTGTGGTTGTGCAAAAGATAAACAGAGAAACGGAAATAATTGTCAGCTCATATATAATAATTGAGGAGTTATATATCATGAGCAGCATGTTTGTTTCTGCACTGTACATGAAAACCAAATCAAATTGGTTAAATCATTCAATCATGTTTTGTGAGGTAAAACTGAGAATAACTCACATTTTTCTGCCATCTCTATTTGTTATTAAGTGTATATTTTTCCTTGGTCATAAATATTGTTTAAAAAATATCACAATCTGAACAACAACAAATAGAAAATAGTCTCAACGCAATTCTTAGGCAGTATCCTCACACAGGCCACCAGGATCCTAAATGAGAACTGCCCTGACACTATAGTATTATAATTACTACAGTTAACATTATTTATTAACTATTTATTTTCTTTTTTAATCCATTTTATGCTTATTCTTGATTGTACATTTGAAGGAGCGAACAGTCAAATTCTTTATTATGATAATACTCTGTATGTGTGATTAAATGTGACCAAAAATTAGTTAGAAAATGGGGTTTCAATTTAAAAAAAAGATGATGTATTTGTTACATATTAAGTAGGCTTCCCTTAACACATTTGGAAAATATGATAAGTAATCTAAATCATTAGTTGCTGTGTGTTATAAAAGTACTGTCCTTATGAAGACAAAGTGACAGGAAGCTTGTAAAGTAATACAGTACAGTTCAACAATAAGGTGTTAATGTTCCAGTATTTTCTCCAGTATGGACAAATTACAACACCTTACTTACATTATTTACAGGTGTTCATGTTTTTGTGTCCACCCTTTGACTAGATTTGACCTGTTAGATGATGTGGTACTTTACTATCAGTAAGTAAGTTCTTAAAAAAGTTTAAAGAGCCATTTGGATTTGGAACCTTGAGGTTTTTATCTTGAGATAAATGCAGATAGCTGTATTCCTTTTACAAATGCCAAGCCAACAACATGTGAGTGCCTTTATTTTCATTTAATTCAATTAAGATATTAATTAATTATTTATTTATTTTATCTTTTTTAAGGGCCATAGAGCTACACATGTCCTGGTCTCCTTCCTGATGTGTGTCTGAGTTCTACCAACCGAGACCCAGAATAAACAATCAAAATAGTGTATAAAATGTTACCTTAAAGCCCTTACCGACTTTGCATACATATATAGTTACAAGCACAGAAGGGATGTTCCAGTTTGGCGAAAACCTCAAAGCCACCCCAGCTGGATTTCAGTTTTTCTCACAGTGTGATGGAGCCTCGTACACAGCGAATGCAGCTACTTGGAGCTGTTAGAGCCACATGAACTGGAGAATCCGTAAGGCTGAAGGCTCAGCGTTGACCTTGGAAAAGAGCTGTTTCACAAAAAGAACATAAGATCCAACTTTCTCGTTGTTTCCACATCTCGTGGCCTTCCTCAGTAGATGGGGCTGTTCAGGGGTCACAGACCTGGTTTAGTCACTATCATGGGATGTAGGGTGAGATTTTGGAAGCTGTCTTTAAAGCAGATGAATCAAGATAAATATGGGAAACGGGAATTTTGTGATTATCACACGACTGAAATTATAGTTTATACTTTATTTAGGAAGTGTATTTGCACTGTGAGTATGACATCAAGCATGAGTATGCAGTGGTGAAAAGATTTCAACAAATGTAAGCTAAGAGATAAAGAAGAGTTAAAATCCACTCTTCTCTGACGCCACATAGTGAGCTAGGATTAAATCCTGCCAGAAAGCTGGATTCGGACATACAATCAGAGGTATGCAGGTTTATTCGGAGGCAGACTCAGAGGTAACAGCGGTTACAATTGTCCAGATCTGGCTCTGCAGGTTGTGCTGTGCTGATAAAGATCCAGCTCTATAATCCTGATTCATAGTGAATCTTTACCTATCAGATGCTTCCTGGGCTCTTCAGCAGCCTGTGATTGACGATGATTATCTCAAGCGGATACCATATCTCTGCCATCACCGTGGCCATGTCAGGGATTTGACTTGATCAAATACAGCAGCAAACAGCTGACAGAGAAGACGCGCGGTAGGAGAAGCACATGTAGACACACCATTGAATTAAGATATACAGATAAGGAATGATTTTTTCTCTCTCTTCGCGTGTCACAGACAAAATGATTGAGGTTTGTCTTAGCTGTCTGAGTTTCGTGTGGAGAGGTGAACAAAAGCAAAGGCCCCATTCCCACATACACCTACAGACTGTAGATCTGTTACGGCCCTGATGGACACCAGTTTGGTCGGGTGCTAATGTGTCGCTGAGCATGTGTTTCTAAAAGTTTCTGGAATGTTTTCATGTTTGCATTACTAACAGGGATCTGAATAATGTAAATCAGTGTTATTGTTAATTCATTATCCCCATTAATTAGCCTTCATTGGAATTATATTATTTTACAAAATTCAGTTTTAGAATGACTTAAATTATGGATTGTGATTATGGGTCTCTGCAAATTGTAATTATAAAATAATAATGTTATTAGTTATTTTATGCAGATCAATATTTTTAAATTTAACCACGTGTGATATGAAAGGGTTCACTTGCAGCAATGACTTAACAGAGTATATCAGCCGACTCTAACTCATGTTTTGGTCTCAGGTGATGCACCTTTTCTGTTTTGGTTCACTTTTACAGCAAAGAAAGCTCTGATAAACGCACTGGATGCTACCTGCTTAGCACCAAACTGCAGACAGACGAGGTTAGCGACGAGCGACTGGTGAACATAGTGCAGCGTCTGGCAGCTCCACTGCCCTCAGGAGGTGGTGAAGACCAAAACAGAGCTAAAAGGAGGAAGAATATTGGAGTTAATCAGTAAAGATACAACAAACATGACTCTAAATGAATTTCTGTTGGATGTGTAGATTAGCAGGTATTTGCTAACATTTACCATGCGTGGTAATATGCCAGTCCTGTGCGTAGACTTTGTTTCACTGCCCCCAAGTGGCCAAAGAAATCCATTAACACAGATTAGATTTTTTTTTTTTACATATGCAAAAAAGTGATAATTTCATGCCCTATCATGATATATGGTTAATTGATATTGAACAAAAAAAATTATATTGATATCGGGCACATCAGCCAGTTCTAATAAACACACTGACAATTTAGCAATTATTATTTCCACTCATGCCGGCACAGATTATATGAACATGTTGACGGTCAGCTGTGGTTTCATAATTCAAGTTCAAATGAAATATTTAAGGCAGGTGAAAAGGGTAAAAATGTAAATAATGCATATCATCATAAAACTTCCACAGCTGATTACTTACTGTAAGACAAGTATTTTTTCATTCATTTTTTAGTTATATTATGTTTTTTCAAATGCTATATTTAAATATACAAATGAGACATTGTCTAATTACATCTGGAATCATTTGCATAACCTTTCGAGAACAAAAATCCGAACATTGGATAAAGCTAGATAAATTTGTGTTTCATTTTATCAACATATTGGAATCAAAGTTCTTACAGAGAGTATTTGGCTATAAAGAAAATACATTTTTGCCATGTTTTTAAGATTAGAAGTTACATAAATCAGGCTATGAATGATACTTGCATGATGAAGCAGAATATAGATATGAATACAACTGGAAAGTTGGTGTATGCAAGTGCATAGTGGGTAGGAGAAATTTTTTTTCAGAAAACAGCCTTTAAATATATGTATTAAACAATTCTGTAGATTTTAATTGGAAACCACTATGTAGGGCAAATAAACACACTGATCAATTCATTGAAATGCACTACATGAATTATCAGCCACATTATAACATTGTGCAGGAGAGAGAGAGATTTATGACTATACCACTATTGTAAAAGAAGACATGTTATAGAAGCAAAATAGAAACCAAAATCTCAAAATTGCCCAGTGATCAAAAAAACGTTTTTGCCTGCCGTGTTCGTGCCTTAACAGACGTGAGGTGATGCAAAGTGTTTGATCTGTCAGCCATTGATGGTGCTGCGTCTTCGCGGTTGGCTCGGCGTGTCTGTGCCCTCAGAAGAGGAGAGCTCTGACATATCAGTTGTGAGGAGGCCAGTTGACCTTTGACAGAACAATGCTCGCGTTTGTGGGGAGAGAAACAGAAAGAAACGGAGTGGAGAGTTACTGCTTCCTCTGCATCACAGAGGGAACAGAGACGTAGGTCTACAGCTCGCCCCTGGAGAGTGTTCACCCTCTCCACAATAGCGAGACAGCTTAAATTCAGAGGTTAAACCTGAGCATGTGAAAAATGTACTCTACGTGGAAGATTATTAAAATGAGCTCTCACTGCCATTCATTTTGTAGTTCTGTAGTCCTTGCCAGATTTAGAAACTCTGGCCTTCAAGAATTTAAATTGATTCTATGTGTTTTTTCTGTGCTTGTGTCTGTATTAGATTTGTGTTTCTCTGTATTCTGCATATTGCTACTGGTGAAGTATTACCATGAGTTGCATGTGAGGCAGGTTACTCGGCCTGTCTGCAGCCAGCCAGTGAACCTGCTCTGAAACTGTATACCTGTGCTGAAAAGAGGAGACGCCATTTCAGCGCTGTCTGTTTGGATCAGTGTTCCCCGTGGCGCTGTGCCCTCTTTGAGAGCTCCTCTGTTGGGGATCTATTTCTTGGCCCCTGACTCTTTCCCTCTGTTGACACAATGGGCCCTTTGTACCTACATATACTGCTGCTGTGGGACCTTGCTGCGTATTTTCGGCAATTATACACAATCCCACTCCAGCCATTCCTCTTGTTGCTGCCTCATCGGAGAGAAATGCAATCGAATCGAGGAGAAACGCAGTGAACTGGGGATCCGGGGAAGATACTTGCAGGAATTAGATTGCGGCACTGATAAGTTCCATATAGAGCGAGTAAACATGTTCTTATCTTGTTATCCAGCTTGCACATTAACACATGGTGTGTGGAGGAGGTGGAGGAGGGCTTTAAAAGGATAAATCAAATCCTAATCATTCTGTTTGGCTTTTCCCACTCTCTGCTCTTTGTCTCTATTTCTGTTTCTCATCGTGCAAAGAACCCCGGCGCACATGCCAGAACAATGGCAGGGTCAGAAGTGCTAGCCATTTTCCTACACCTGCTGAACGCTCCAGAAATGAGTGCACAGTGATTATGTGCCCTAATGTGCAGTGTTTAAAGAGCGGTTTCCTGCAGCAGAGTTAAATGACGGTGCCCTCTCTGAAGTATTAATGATGTGGATGGATGAATCGGGTCGGCGCAAACCTGTTGACGGCAGCCGCGGCGCTCTCTTAAAGCTGCACCCAGACATCAGGCTTAACTTAACCGCTTGGCAAATTGGACATGCTTGTTGGCTGTAGCTCCAATTTATGTGCACTCTCTATTGCAGTTAGTCCATCTTCATTATTGAAATGGCCTCTCGTCAGGTCTTAACAGAGTGGTGGAGATGGTAAAGGGAGGGAGAGGGGCAGTGTACAGGAGAATCATGAATAATGTGGAAAATAAACACATTTGAGGCATCAGAGCTGGCTAGCAGGAGGGGTGTTGGGAGTGCTGTGAAATGCCCGGCTTTCGTTTTCTCCCTCCCCCCCCCTTATTCTCTCTCTCTCTCTCTCTCTTCATGTGATTGTATGTGCAGTGTCTGCCAGTGGATGCTGATGCTGTGGATCCGCAGCCTTGGGGCTTTGTCTAACACACAAGCAGTTGGGCATAAATACACACACACACACATAGATGGCCTCACAACACATCCACAAGCAGCTCCAGGCGCTGAGCTCTGGCAGGACCTGACCAGCTTCCCAGCTGTGTGTTTTTGTCACTGCCACTCTGGAGACACACCACTCGATGGCTACAGCCCTACGTCCAATAGGGTGCTACAGTAACTTCACTTTTTTACTGAGCATCAGAGATTGTTGTGTTGATAAGTCTGGGCTTAGCTCATCTGGGTCAGGCAGTTCAGGAGGGGATATCCAATTCCAATTCATGCTTTTGGACAAAGGGGATGTTTTTATTGCCAGATGTAGAATTTCAATTTCAGTGTGCCGAGCTGATACAAGATGACCTGAAAAACATCTCTTAGCTCTATAAATGCCATGTGCACTTAAGCCTTGGCTTTAGGAGTAATAGCGCTTCTCTCTGTGAGGAGGAGAACGGCGTCTGGCTGGGTCTACCTACAGGGTCCTTGTACCTGCTGCACACATGAACAGATGTGATGGCTCATGAGGTAATTACCCACTGAGCCGGTGTGTATGCAACTGTAAGCTGAAGCAGGGGTTCCCTTCAGGTAGCTCTGCCGCTCAGGTCAGTGAACAGCTAATGACATTTAGAGGCAATAGGATGAAAGAGATGGCAGTTGTTTGTAGTCAGCCTCACACTACCTTTGTCTTATTGTCTGCCGTCTGTCTTAATCTCCCAGCCACCGTTTTCGCACCACAAGGAGATCATGTTATTAGATCCCCTCCCTTGGCTCATTTGTCATCCTGCAGCATCACTCCTCCAGAGGAGGACTGCAAGAGCTGAAAAAAAAAAGAAAACAATATAACCAGGCAGGAGGCCACAACATCAAATGTTCATCACTTACTGGCCCAGAGTCTCTTGTATCATCATTATTCTTTCAGGAATCGCACTAGGTTAATACGCTTTTTCGTCTCTGTGCCACCCCACCCAATTTAAAGAGGCTGACAAACTTCAAACTCTCTCTCTCTCTCAACCTTAACGTATTGCCTTGTATCACACTGTACCCAGTGCACTGCATCCTGCTACACATGCTCTCAATCACCCACACCCCCACTTTCACCATCACTTGCTACAGTAAAAAGTATTGTCAGTGTTCACAGTTTGCTGTCACCACCCCAGTCACATCTCTTTAATCTGTCCTCTTTGAGCTGGGTTGGTTTTCTTGCTGCCGAGGCACAGAGAAGGGAGGGAGTCAGCTAATTACAATAAACAAATATGCTCACAGCCGCCTATGTAAGGTTCCCATAGGTTAACAACTCTGCTATAAATGTTAAATGAAGCTTAAAATAGGATAGTATGGCATACAGTTGCCATAGTGATCTCAGCTGTGATTCTTCTGTTCTTCTGTGTACTTTCTTGGTTGGTAAAGTTTAAATTAATCTTAGACATGAATCTGTGATTCAGAGAGAAGAAATGAGTGATTGTTTGGTGCCCCAAGGGCCTCTTTGATGTCTCTGTCATGTTTGGAGCTTTTTCTTCAGTTACCGCAACTTTGTATTTATCTGTCTTTGTTGTGATGAAATCTAATGCCGTTACTGTTATTTTGCATTAGACACATGGCAGTCACCCTGTTAACGATTCCTGTCGTACTCACGTCTCTTTCTATTCCTCTCTGTCTTCTTTGTTCCTCTCTGTCTCTCTCTTTCAACAGGTGGGACAGTCAAAATGATGCGTAGGAGGTGAAGCGTTGAGCCGTATTGATGGATGTGTTAACAGACAGCAGTCTCACATTGATCGTGAAGACTTCGGAACCAGAGAATGCAAATGTGGTGGAGGACACAGGTGAAAACTATTCACTTATTTCTATTTGAATGAGAAATGCACGTAAAAAATGTTAATTTTGCCTTTTTAATTCTTTTAAAAATTTGCTTTGAACACTTAGAGATACTCGGTTGTTGACCTGAGAGCAGAAATTTTAATTTTCCCAAGAATAATCAAGCATTCGTTAGAATAAATGAAAGCTTAATGACAACAGTTTCACTCACAACATCTTGAAAACTTTGAAAAGACAATTAGTATTACTGCATACCACAGAACTGACTTTCTTGAATTAGCTTTTCACCCTCTGTTTTAAGCTCTTTGACAAGATAAGGGGGAGGTGAAACACATCCAGTCTTTTTAAATGAAAAGTGGAAAGGAAACATTAGATGAAGCTTTTTAAGCTAATGTTAATCCTCTCTCCCGATGCTTCCACAACTCAGAAACATGACATCTGCCTTTTCTCATAAAAAGGTGCAAATGTGAAAGAGGGTGTGCCACCACTGATGCGCTCTCTCTCATTCATTAGCACGGCCAAAAGAGTGTGTGTGTAAAATACTATTTATTTTCATTGATTTATTTTGTTTTTATTTTAGGTCATACCTGGTGACTGTCTCAGTTATATAAACTATGCTTCATAGATATATTTCCGTGGTGTAAGATCTTGAAATAAAATTTAACTCAAGTTAATCCAGGTAAATCTGCAGCGCAGTTCCTTCTTTTTACAGAGCTGTGAGCCCCACTGATGTTGTGCATTTTCCAAGACTCACTCTGCACTACCTACTGCCCCCTAAAGTTTACCTCATACCAAGCACCACTGATCCTTAGATGAGGTTTATCTTAGTCTTTCAGCTCTGGTCAGGCTCAGTGGGGACTGACCGGCCCCCACTGTGGGAATCACACAGAATATCCCCAGCGCTAGCCTGTTCGTTGAGAGGCACCGAGACGAACAGAGAGAGAGAGAGAGAAGGAAAAAGAGCGGTAGAGGAACGAGTGAAAGCGACTCCGTTGAGCAGGAATAGGGCAGCTCTCAGAGGAGGATGGCCATGAATCATGCCGCAGTTACTCACCACTTATTATGAACATCCTGTACTGGCTGGATTGATTTCCCCCCACCATTCACAAAATGTTATATAGTGAAGATGGAGCAATAGGTAGCAAGCGGCTGTCTGTGGCTGGCCTACCAGCTGGATGAGTGAACGCCCCGGGTGGCTGAGCTGCAGAACGGCTAGCTTGGCATTTTACGAATGTAAAAGCCTCCATATAACAGGGATAAGGAATGGGGAAGTTGGAAGGGAAGGAGATAGCGAGCAGAAAAGGGAGGAAGAAGGCAAAGGGGGGATGGGAGTGAGGGATGATTTCAAATGCCATTAAAAGGAGGAAAAGGCCATGTCAGCTGTTTTCATTTGTATTGTACTTCTTATTGTGATATTTGAGCTATTCCTGTTTCTTGTTAATATCAGAAAGAGCTGCTTGTCATGTTGAAATGTCCTTATATTTCCTGTTTTTGTCCTGTTTAAAAAGTGGCTGGAATTGGGTTAAAAGTGAACAGAGAACACACATGGATGTATGTGTGTACGCACGCGTGTGCCCGTGTAGCATCTGACACACTAATAGATGAGGCCACAGACGCCAACTCGTCTCTCTCCTCATGTCCATGACCATGTCCCCCGGCATGGGCTCGTCTCCCCGCGGAGCCGCCTGGCACAAAGCAGCTCGGGCTTACCTCAGGTGGACGAAGCCCCGAATGTCATGGCTAGGAAGATCGACGAGGCTCAGAGAGCTCTGTGCGCTAACTGGTCTGGTCTGGTCTAGTTTGGCGGTGGTCGGGCTGTCTAGCATGGCTGGGCTTGGCAGGGCTGGGGATCAGAAGATCACCACCTCCTGCCAGCAGCCGGGGTCCTTCCATATGCTCAGTGGTGAATGTCCTTGCCAGCTTGCATGAGCTGTGTCACATCCAGCCTCGGTTTCTATTCAAGGAGCTCTTCTCCTGATAACACAATTACAAAACTGCAACTGTGTTAGGGTGATCTCAGAGTGCGTGAAGCTTGTTTTTTATTAGTATATGAGCTGCTCTCCTGTAAGCTAGATATTGAATTCTGGCAGCAGTAAGTATTTTGGATGTTTATCTTGTTTACATTTGCCAGCTCAGATGCAGCAATAATATTATGCCGCTCCATATCGGTGAATATGAGGCTGCCGATCCCCCTTTGACCTCTAATGTCAAACTTGATTTATCATCTATAGTTATCACTGTGAGACCCTGTGTGTGTGTGTGTGTGTGCCTGCATGTTTGTGTGTTTGTGTACCTGTCTGACTGACTGATCTGTGGCACATTCTGAACAGCTGAAGAGCTAATGGTCCAGCTGGAGACAGATGGCCTCTCGATAACACTATACCCCCAAGCCAATACTCACACTCTATCACTCTCCCTCTCATACACACAAGCATGCATGTACGCACGTGCACGTAGCCACGCATGCACACAAGCACACACACACCCTCGCTCTCTCTCTCACACACACACACACACACACACACACACACCAGAAAATCACATGCACGCACACATTGGATAGGATAGATTGTTAATCCATTATAAACCCTGAGGAAACACATTTTTCAATATGAGTTTAATGTTTCACAGCAATTTTGAACAATCTTTTGGCAATATTAGGTGGCAGCTTAGGTTTCATGCGAACACGGGGGGATAAAGGAAGTTAATTTCTCCCCTTTTTTGTAATTTCCCTCTTTCTGTGGCTTTGCTTCTTTGTAGGGCTAATGAAAGAGATAAGTAATCATTTCTTTATATTTGCCTTATCTATGAGTGCTGGAAAATTACTTGGTAGATTTGACGCACTGGCACTGTTTACATGTAATTCCAAATAAATCCAAATGAATCGTGTCCACGCCTGGAAAAAAAAAAAAAAATCATTGCAGTCCTCCCATGCTCCTCTCTTTGCACCGAGTGTCAAACAGGGGGACATGGCTCAAAATGTTAAACAGAAAAGTATGTGTTAAATGTTTAAAAAAAGGATATCTGTCCTGACTCTCTGCAGAGAACATGTGTCAGAAACATGCTTTTGCTCTGAGGTCATTTTGGCTCACAGATTGAAGGGAACTGATGGCAAACGCCTCGCTGTGATGCTTCTGCAGCCTCTAACACGTTGCTGCTGTAACAGTTTTCTGACTCCGAGAGGAGGAGAGAAGATGCATATTTCTCCTGAGGTTTCCTTCATTAAGGATGACAGTAGCGCTGTTGTATGCTTTTAGTAGGCGTTGCGGTTCCTCCAATGTGTCTGCAGGCCGCGGACCCAGAGAGACCTGCTCTCAGAAATTTCATTACCTCGTTAAATCACACTCAAATCATATCCATATTCAAAGATTTACTCACCACCAATACAGCCATGTTAAATTCTGTTTGTTAAGCAGTCTTCCCCTCAAGCATTTATCACTACCTCAATAATGATTAGGCGCATCCATTCTGAAATGGGGGACGTTGCTAGTTAACCTCTGTGAGTACATTAATTGCTGTAGTGTGTTTTTCAATTTTTAATTTTTTTCTGGCATGATTTTAAAGAATATTTGTGAGGCAGCAGCTTGGGATTATAGAGGGAGGCAGGTGTAGATGATATTGGTTATACAGTCTCCAACATATGGGCCTGTCGTGTCCCATGTGTACGTACCTGCCTCCGCTGCTGTCATCTAATTATGCAGAGCAAACAAAGCTATCTGCCTGCTGCTACAAGCCCGCTTCTGTGGGTTTTGATTGTTACTCATCAGATGGATGTCTTCAACTGATTAAGACATTGTCACAATCGACCTGTAGAGAAACACCAAAACCTACTTTCAATTTAGTCATTACTGCTATTGTTGCTGCCAATCTGCGTAATTTTATGGTATCTTGTTACCTTGGAGCTAAGTCGGATCTGCGTCTATACAGATGAAATGCTACAAGGAGGGAGGCAATGCAAGATGACTGCATTAATTTGATTTCAGATATTGCTCTTGGGTTGGTAAAGGAAGACGTATAATACCCTAGTATCATTGCTGTATATTATCTCCATGAAGTAGGTGATTTCTGAGCCAACATTATTTTCAGTAACATTTTAGAGTGACTTTTCCTTCTGTCTGTCTGTGAATGAAAGCTTTTCCTAAAACAAAATTCAAACTATTTTGAAACTATTATCTCATAAAATAAATGTTGAATAATTGTAGTCTTTCCATTGATCAGTAACACCCACGTTCAGGACAGTCACAGTTTTTATTTCTGAGAACTCCGCACCTCTACCTGTAAGCAGAAGATAAAATTGCTAATTTAGTTCTATTAAATAGAGCTGCATTTCGAGCTGCTCTTTATCACTTTCACTTATGCCACCATGTTAACTTAACATGAAGCCGGTGACTCCATTTGTGAGTCACCTCACTAGTGTTTTATATGTTCTAAGAATCTGGTAGAAAATTTTATGTCTGTGTTACTTTCTTGCCTCGACTAGACTTTTACATTTGAACATCAAGCAGTAACGGGTAAGAAGTTGTCCTTATCCAACTTGTCATTGCTAATACCTCTTATTGAATCTAGTACCAAAGCTGAATTATTAATGTTTAAGGCTGGAATCACAAAATGACATTTTGAGCTCTAGGGGGTTAATTGACACTAATTGCATTTCAGCAGCCCAGAAGAAATGTCAGTGTAACTACAGAACAAAAACAATGTAATTTAACTTCAGACTCATAGTTCATAGAGCTGAAATCTTTTCTTTTTTTTCTCCCTGCAGGGGTATGTGAGCAGAGTGGTGATCTGAGTCTGTGCGGGCTCGTCGATGCTGCTCTCCCTCCATCCTCACCTCCTGCCGTAGAGACTCCACAGCAGGCCTGCCCGACTCACCAGAGGACCACGCCTACATCACCAACCCTCTCCCTGCCTCTTGGCACTGACTCCCCTCTGGGCCTGACAGCGGCCCCCTGCCCTCCTTCCGATGACACTCCAACTGTAGTCCCCCACCTTCACCACACTCCCTCTCCCACCTCACTTCCCACCCCAGCTGTAAGCTCCTGGGGCCCGACAGGAGACACCCAGAAGACTTCCCTTCTGTTGCCTGTTACCCTCCCTCTGTCGGCCACAATGATGGAGCCAGGCACTGTGTCTGCCCTGACAGAGGAGTGTCTTCTTCAGCCCACACGCACCTGCCTCGGCTGCTTCATTGAGACCCGCGATGCCACTGACCCTAATTCCATGCCGAACCCGCCCCACGACCCTACCACCAACCCTGACACAGAGACTGGGCTAAGTGTAAGGATAGGGGATGTGAGCCGAGAGGACTTCTCCGACATCAACAATATCAGCATCCAGTGCCTGAGCCATGCGGGGGAGGCGGTGAGTCACTATGGAGAACAGCTCCTCTCTGACCAGCTACTTAGCTTTCCTCTGCCGAAGGCCCCAGGTGAGGGCAAGAGAGTGGATGGAAATAAAACAACAGAGGACTGTGATGACCCAGAGGATGATGCAACAGCTAAGAACTTGTATGAGGGACTGTTACTGGACAAAGTGAGCGGAGAGGAGGTTCTGCTGGCTAATGCTGGCCAGGACTGGGGCTACTTTGAGTCCTTCATCAGTGAGAGTAAGATGGAGCTGCTGGACCTTTGTTCTAAAAATGAACTGTCAGTCAACCTCTTCTCCGAGGAGGATGTTGACAATCTATTTGACGACGAAGACGATGATTCGACTTTAAGCAGTGACGTCTGTTCGCTGAAGATTCGCTATGAGTCTTTCCAGGACAACATGAGGGAAAAAACAAACGTGCTCCAGGAGGAGACGCAGTTCAACTTCTTCCCCAGTGTCCTGGCCAACTGTGCCAAGAAAGAGGAAGGAGCAGGAGTGTTGAGGAGGAGTGCTGAGGAGCTTCAGCCCAAAACTGATGAGCTCATCCTGGAGACAGGACAGGGGGGAAAGGCTGGGGACTGCAGTGGTAGGAGTCCGCTTGATGGTTCCCAAGGCTCACCCATGTCGACTCCTAAAGTCAACTACCTGATGGACTTCAATTCCACCGAGGAGTCAGGTGAATTCAGCGATGACAGCTCCTGCACTGGCTCCTCCTCAGACACCCTGCAGGAAGGCAAGTTTAAGAAGGGCCACTCAAAAAGATTGCTCAGCCCTTCTAACCCTCTCAACTATGGTTTGCGTTCCAAGAGAAAGGTTCGATACAGTGATGATTACTTATATGACGTTGACTCGCTTGAAAGTGAGAAGAACGCTGAGAAAAAAGAGAAAGCTCCCTCTGGTCAAAAAGAGGAGGAGGATGTGGACTGGTGCCCCAAAAAACGCCGGAAATCCTGTCGTAAAGAGCCCCCTGTGGTCATCAAGTACATCATCATCAACAGGTTTAAAGGAGAGAGACTCATGTCAGTGAAACTGGGCAAGTTGGACCCCGTGGATGCAACTGTGAGCTTAAACACAGACACAGTAAGCAAATATGAGACACTGGCTCCTCTGAAGGATTTCTGGCAGGAGAGGCAAAGAGAGAGACAGGAACAGCTTAAGCTGGCTGCCAGAGATAAACAACAACGGGGTTTTCATCTAAACGGACGCCATCATCGCCCTTTTAATTCTAGTCATCCCAAAAGGAAATACAAGATTGCAAACAGGCTTAAGGTTCAGAGGATTCACACTGTGGAGCAATCAGCAACAGCACAGGTCTCTCCTCTCTCTGATCGGGGCCAGGGAGGTGTCACTAAAGAAGAGGCCACCCCCACAGTAGGGGGAATAATAGCAGCCTCAGGCCTCCCAGTCACATTAGACACAAACTCCATCACGCACACAGTCACAGCCAAGAGCCGCTCCCAGGAGAGGGAGGAGAGGGAGGGGAGGAGATTGGGAGGAAATAAAACAGTCAGGATAAGGAAATTCAAAAGCGAAGCCAGGCTGAGGAGCAAGAAAATGAAAGAGGCAGAAGGAGAGGAGGGGAGGAGCGTGACAAATGAAACGGATGCCTGTGTCGCTGCGGCACAGATTGAGGACCCTACTGCTGGGTTAGAAGAGGCAGGCATTAGCTCAACCACAGTCAAACCCCATTTCTCCGACAATACCACCAACGCTCACACAACTGAGGAGAAATTCCCCTTTGTTTCGTCCACCTGCTCTCCTGACAAAGCCCCCTCCTCAGAGGAAGTAGAAGCGGGTGTCCCTGTCATCCCGGGGGGCTACCTGCAGACCCTGTTAGATGCTACAGACTCCTCCAGTGGAGCAGCTATCTCTTATTTCCCCCAGCAGCCCTCTAGGCAGCAGTATCCTCTGGGGCTATCCCTAGAGGAGAAACAGTTTTCTTCTCTGCAGCTCGCTCAGAGCTGTGTCCTCTCCCCTCCCTCGGAGTCAGAGCTCCAGCAGTCTCCCCAGAACTGCCCCAGCTTCCCCCAGATGTGGCACCAGCAGCTCTGCGCCAGTCACAGCCAGAACTTTGGGCCCGAGACCCCTGAGACTCCTATCTTACCCAACAACTTCCCAGCTGCTGTGCCCCTGAATGACAGCCTGCCAGTGTCTAACTACAGCCAGCTGAGCCCTGAGGCTGACAGGCTGCTTTATGAGAAGAACTACCTGACTGAGGCTGGGCTACAGCCTGGGGCAGATCTGCAAGTGTGTCAGTCTGCCTGTGCGGAGGGCCAGGTGCAATACCAGAGAGGGTCCCTATGCACAGACAATGGCAGGCTCATCAGCTATGACTCAGTGGGCTCTCTGTCAGCCTCCTCAAGCAATTACAGCTCCCTCAGCCTCAAGTCTTGTGAGCGAGAGGGCGAGGAGGAGGGCCGGGACAGCTTTTTAGCTCATTGCAGTCCCAAAGTGGTGATTCAGCAGAGTGTGGACGCCCTCACCCCACTCAGGGAGTCCTCAGACCTGCTGGACATCTCCAACTTCACCCCTGACAAGTTTAGACACTCTTCACTGTCAGAGCTTTCCCCTCCTGAGACCCCCAACCTGTCCCCCCAGGTGGTGGCACGTGAGATGAAGATTGTGGGCAATGTTGGAGAGTACCAGGATGTGAATGATATGACTATGGACTGCAATAGGGAGGTAAAGTGGAACTGTGACGTTATGCAGCAACAAGAGCACACCGCAAATGCATACACGGTGGAGGACAGTCAGTTTCCTCTGCACAACTTTAATAGTCAGGATGTGTTAGGGTTAGACAAAAAGGAGCTGGGGGTTACCGAGTTTGACGAACAGACTGGTGAGATGTTGGCTTCTGCGAAGAGCATAAAGTCGAAGAGGAAAGGCAACTGCAAGCAGACAGCTGCGGGACAGAGCCCAAAGAAAGTCCGGGCTCCCAGAGCTCCTAAGTCAGAAAAGGTCAAGACCCCCAAACAGAACTCACGCTCCACCAAAAAGATAAAGGCCATGTTGGAGGGCAAGGCAGCAAAGAACCAGGCAGGTGGTTGTGGCACAGGCCTGACTGACAGTAGCAGCACTGGGGACTGGTCTGGCACCGGCTGGTCAGAGAGCAACAGCCTGGTTGGGGACGACCAGAGAGAATTCGAGGAGCCCTCCAATATTCTGTCCAACATTGTCTCTGGCATGGCAGAGGTCCAAAGGTTCATGATGGCCTCCATTGAGCCACTGTGGAACCCCATGGCTGAGGCATGCATGCCCTCGGAGGCCAACAGCCTCAACCTAAAGACCCTCAAAATCTTGGCAGGCACTGAGGCCGACCTGAAGAAAAAAGGAGCTGTGCTAACAGGGGCCGGGAGAGGCAGGAAGGCGGGGGGAAAAGGAGGAAAGAACCAGGCCAAATTCAACCCCTCTCATCCCTTGTTCCCTCAGCTAGCTCTGGGCTGTAACATGTTTGATAAACCCAACTTTATTAACCCTGGGCCTGCACACAAAAAGCTGTACCGCCACAAGACCAGTGCAAAGTTTCCTCGGATTGAGACACTGAAGGGGAAGCGAGCTGAGAGAGACCCAAATAAGGACATAGCACTGATGACCTCTTTTGAGAAACTGAGGTAATATTTTGTTATCAGCTGCTGTTGCACCCCCTTCTCACTTTCCCCCCACTACCTGCTCAGCCCTCCCTCCCAAGCATACCTACACTGACGCTATGCCAGAGCTGCATGAGTACTACGTTCCCCCTGAATACTCCCACTTCCTTTTAACCCCCCACCCGCGAAGAGGAAATTAATATCTGCATGAAAAACTTCTTGTACTTTGCAAACTACCTATTGAGTGATTGTGTCAAGCTTGATTGAGATTTGAAACGACCATGGCTGCATTTTTCTTGCTTTTGTTGTTTCTGCTTTGTTTGTTCTTCTTATAGTCGTTTTTTGTTTTATTTTTGTCTGAAAAAGAGAATAAGCCTTGAAAACAGTTCTGTCGCCTTTTTGAGGAACTTTGTTTTTGTATTTTCTCAGCAGAACTAGCTCCCCTGAATTATGTATTTATTCCCCTTTTCCCTAAAGATGTAGCTATATACACAAATGCATTGAGTGACATCTACGCACCCCTCCTCCTCATCTGTTTTTGTATGCAGAATATGGATGTCCTGTTGTTGCTGTCCTTCATACACTGCCTGGCTCATTTCAAGAGGGAAACCTACAATTAATGAGCCCAATCTAAGCCCAAGACATCTTGAAAAACACAAGATGGGACCATTTTGTATTGATGACATATCAGACATTGTCTTTTTTTTCCCCCTCAAAGTTGGAATGACTCCCCATTTCGTTTTATCAAGCGTTTCTTTTTTCCTCTGGAGTTTAGAGGAACTGGTTATCTAAATTTACATTTTTACGCCTTGCAAATTCATAAAAGCTCCACCCTCAGAGTATTTTTGTCAATGTTGTTGTACAGGGACATGCAATATTTGCAAAAAAAGATGATTATAATCTTAAAATCAATGTGCCAAAAGTAACAATGCTGTGTAAATGACCTCTTATATATGTGTGAATATTGGCTGTTCCTCTTTTCTATCCATTGGAATATTGGCTGCTTGGGTTGGAGACTCCTTACAGAGACTTGCCACTACAGGAATTCTTCATTTGGGACTTGATGAAAGGCACCAACAGCTGGCAGTGGTACACCACCACTCACTAAACCAAATCAGAAAGACTCTGAATTCTCCTCGTTTCCCCCACTTTGTTTGCCAAATTCAATTTACCTCAACATCGTCTGGCACTGAGAAGCAACAAAAGAGAGGCAAAGGGGAGATGTGCTCTGAAGGCTACTGTAGAGGAAGAAGATGAAAAAAGAGATGTTCAAACGAGCTTTCTCTGGACCAAGGAGAGTGCAGTGCAGATGTTCGAGGGTAAGCAAGGAAATTATTTGTCAGTTGGGGCTGTGCCCCACTGAAGCAGTTTATTACTCATAGAGATTCTGATGCACACATCAATGGTGAATGGACGTTACATTTTTTGCAGTTAGATTTAATGTGAATGTGAAAGCAGTTTTCAGTACAGATGGAATCAGTAACCTTGTAAATGAAGGAAAGCATGTCTTTGCATTAGCTCCACATGGGAATCTTACTTCTATCTTACCTGAAATGGTAATTTACACAGTAATTTTAACATTCTGATGTCATTTATTTCTCAACACTGCCATACTTGGTTAATTTTTCTCATAATGTAGAAACCTTACTTTTGTCTTTTGAGGGTACTTTCTTTTATATCTCGTCTTTAATTTTGATGGGTCAATATTTTGGCAGAAAATATTGTCAAGGCCAAATAAAAGGCACAAATTGAAAAGAAAACATATCGGTGCTATCTGATCCGGTCTGTTCCCAGGCTATTCATATTAATTACTACTGGGCTCATTCACTGCCTCACTAGACCGAAATAAATCCACCTTAGAACGAAGCATACAATCATGTTTAATCGGTTATAAAATATTTTGATGTTATATTCTAAATTAATTTCAGGAGAAATGCAGAGCCCCTTCAGCTGGTTACAAGAGAATATTTTACAAATGTATACTCAAACAATAGGCCTATATATTCTCTCTCTTTTGAATGTTGAATATAATTTTCAAACACAGCAGTAATTACATGAGACTGCATGGAGATGTGCGGACAAATTGAAGCTTGGTGTAAAAAAAACAGGCCTTGTCACACTGGATATGGTAATTCTGATGCACAGGTGATAGTAATTGATTGCTTGCATATGGCAAGAATCATAATCAATCTTTCTCTGTCTCTTTTTTTCTCTCCTCTCTGCCATGATCCTTTGTTTCTTTTCTCCAGTGTATCAGGGTTAGGACCAAGACAAGCTGCTGATGGGAAGCTCCACATGGGCTCCAAGCCCATTTAGTCTGCCTTCTCTCATTTCTGCCTATTGTCAAATTGAATGTACTTCTCTGAGTTCATAGTTTTTTTCTTCTTTTTGTTTCTAAAATGTGCCACTGTTGAGCTGCCTCATGTTAATGGTGCTAAGAAAGCTGACAATTGTTTCTGTTTCTTTTGGGTTTGTTTTTTTTTTTGTTTTCCCAGAGTTAACAAAAAAAGAAATGCAAAATAGATTAGGTACCTAACCCTCTTTATGAATGTATATTATAATGTTATGTTTGATGTATTCACTTCATGATTCTTTGACATTGATTGGAATTACTTTTGCTCTTTTCATTAAAAGATTACCGAGCTTTATATATACTGTCTAGAGTTGTTACCAGAAGGAATCTTAATGAACTCTTGACACTACAAAATCTTGTATATTTTTTGTGTGCCAATTTGTAACATATTTTGTAAGTGTATATTTTTCTTAGAAAGTGCTGTGAAGTATTTGTGTGTGTGAGTAACCTTTTATGCGCCTCTATGGGCAGTGGAAAGGATATACAATGACAAGTTTCTGGTTTTAAAAACCAAAATATGAAAGTATCAACAGAAAACTAAAAATATTTACATTTTGTTGGGAGTTTTGTAATAAGACCATGATCTTGTTGTGAGAGTGTTGTGTTACTGTGCAAAACACAAATAAGCAAAGAAAAAAAAATGAAAACTTGGAAAAAATATAATTTGTGAACAATTTGCTGTTTTATAGATTTTCATGTAAATTATTTGAGTATTATTTAGTTTTTTGTTTTGTTGTAACTGTTGCAAAGGTTTTAAATATTTGTGATCAAGCCTGTATGGTGATAATGTAATATTGGTAACTTGCTGAGTTTTGTAATAATGTTTATGGAGTAAATATACAAATTAAAATAAGATTTTGAATGCTGCTTTCTGAAGAGAGTTGGGTTGTGTTTTTTACCGCCCACCCGTTGCTGTAGTCGGTATATACACTATAAACAGTAAACATAAAATTTCCACACTATTAACTTCTCTGCAGACATATTCAGTCCCTTCAGAATAATCCTTACAGAAGGGTATGGCATGCAGTTTTCTGAAAACACTCAACATTACAAACAGCTTATTGAGATGTCAGGAGTGAAGCGTAACACATCTGTTGAGCATAACATCCCCACCGTCTTCGTGGTACTGCTGCAGTAATGGGGACAAACATGATCTAGTATACTCACTGTTTGTTCTTGCCACAATATGTGTAAGTGTAAATACAACTTAAATAATTCCAAATAGTCTGTCCTTATTTGTTATATTGGAGAATTCATGGACAAAAGGCATTTTAATTTCTGCACAAGTCTGGCTTTGGCTCATGTTATTTTAATGTCACATCTAATTAGCACACAGGGTCAGGCATTGCTAGAGTGACTGCTCATCCATAACTCCGAGCTGGGCTGCTGTGGTCCACACTGCAACTCATTCTGGCATGTTTAATTGGAGCTGGAGATACTGTCTCAGACCATAAACAGATCCTGTGATGTATGCCTCCGAAATTGTCAGCTGGTATTAGCATTGTTTTTGTTCTTTAGTCACCCATAACAGATAAGGGAACAAGCAAATTATAAGAAGGAATGTCTAATGCAATGGATGAGGTACACCTGTGGTTATTAAATGAGACCGTAGTTGTTATGTCAGTGTGTGCTCACACCGCATAGACAGCCATAGACTCTCTCATTAGGACAATTGTTTGTCATTAGGGCAAGTGTTTGTGGATTTGTTTTTTGTTTGTTTTTTCTCATTACTGAGAAGACTATAAGGTAACCTTTTGAGCATGTCTATTTCTGCATGTTTTTGTAATGTAGGCGTGTACTACAGACAACACAATCACTCAAGACATTTAGTTTGTTTGGCTGGCAGATTGGTTCCAAAACAAAGAAACTTCTTTAAATGCACGCCTTTAAAGACATGTTTTGTGAAACAAATTCTGTTAGATGGCAACGCACCACTGCTAGGTAAATCCTTTTTTGTGTATAAGAACAATAGCTTTAAGCCATTGTAGAGGGTTAGGGTTACAACAACTGCCAATCATCTTCCGTAGCTTTATAGCTGATAGCTGTGTATTTTCAGGTACGAGGTAAAAATTGGGAATAATACATTTTTCTAAAATATGTGTCTGTGATAGCAGCAGTTGTGTTTTTGTTTTTTTTTGCTCATTGGGTTACAAATTGCCTGTAAGTAGATGCCACCTACTGCTGCCAAAGGGTCACCACTGAGTCTCTTCTGGCATGCTGATGTATCAATATTGTCCCACTTCCACCCACACAGAAGTCTAGGGCCTGCTATAACTGGTGTTTCTTTCTCTAAATAAAATCTATAGTTATTTCACTTTTTTAAATGATGATTTTAAGGATAAAGAAAAAATGACACTATTCCTCTTGCCTTTTGTATGTTTTCACTTGAATGCATTGTGAGTACAGTGTCACTGCAATGACTTTGAGGTCTTTAGAACAAAAAACATTTCTGCCTTGCATTTGCATTGCAAAGAAACTGTAATTAAAAAATCAAATTTGACAATATGGGAAAATGATTTTAGATAAATATAGTTAAGCAGTAAAAAGAGTTTGAAAGATTGAATGTATTACATATGTATCATGCTATTATTTGTCTTTTCGGTTCATTTAATTGGACAACTGATGATTGTCAACTGACGCAAAGGTATGATATGAAGTGACTAACAAATACGTGATTGACTCAATAAAATGTTCCTTTAAATATTTTTAGTATCGCCCCTAGAGAGGAAATTAAACCTCAATATTTTTAACGTTGACCATTTGCAGGCTATTACCTTTTCTTTTTTAGACAAGAGAACTGAAAACTTTTAAACTAACACTGGAATACAAATGGTCAACATGTGATTAAACATTACTAAGATAATGATGCTTTATCAACATAAATTACATTAGCTGCTTCGATTCGTGATGTGATATGGGTCATTGGAGGCTATAGGGTAATTATGAACGCAAGGCGATATTATTAAAAGGATTTACATCATACCATTATACATGCTGCGCATTTGGCGTGCCCTGCAGATCTTTGTCTTCCAGCCCGGAATGCTGCAGACGGTGAGAGTATTTTGCTTCTGCAGCCGCATCGTGACGCTACAGCTGAACAGTGTCACACCGTCCAAAACAAACACCCTTTCTCTAAAGCTCCGCTCAGCACTAAAGGAAAATTTGTCTGCCCTGAGCTAAGTCTTCCAGGCTGCCCCTCTCACCAGCTCACCCCGTCTTCTCGGCTCTGATTGGCTGACACACCGAAACCATTCAGCTCGTTGTACCTGAGAGGTCCAATCCGGGGAAAAATCTATGAACGCACTCTCGGTTTCCGGAAGATCATTGTAGCTTTCCTAAAAGAAAGAAAATGGAAACCTGAAGTCGCATTTAAGCTAAACAGCTAAGCGTTTTTTCAGAGGAGATTAGAAGAGCAACAGGACAGCACGATCACACTGCTATCAACACCTTTAAAAAGGTAATGTAACGGGGATTTGGTGACAGGCTGTGTGTCCTTTCTGGTTACCTTTTATTGTCATTAGCTAGCTAATTTTAGCTTGTTTGCTCTGAACGTCACTCGTTGACGTCGTTAGCTTGTTTAGCTCGTGGTGACGCTAATAGCATCGTCAATGTGTTTTTATTTATTATTATTATTGCTGCATTGACATATAAAGTAACGCGAAGCAAGACTAATATCTTCATAACACGAGGCATATTAGTGCCAACTAAGTGTTTAACATCAAGGTAATGTAACTTAACCGAAGTTGGTGGTTCAGTTAGCGTTAGCTCATGTCAAAATCCCATTAGAAGTCAGTGTACTTAGCTGCTCCAAGCTAACGAGCCGTAGTCGATTGATGGTGTCTAAGAAGCTTGTTTGTTAGCCACACGATACAAATGTATGCAGCACCACTGTTTCATCATTGGCGCTACACTTTAACACAAACACAGAGGATTTTTCTTTGTAACTTCAAGTTGTCAGTGTTAGCAGCCCTTAGCAATGCTAAAAGCTAGCCAGCGCAAGCTAAGCTACATGATGCCATTTTGTTTTCATCTCGACTTTGACCAACATACTGCTGTCCAAATAGGATTTAAAAAACACACACAATCCGGCGGCTTATTCGCATTGTTTAAAGGCTATACACAGGCGCATTTTTGTTATATCACGTGTTGAGGAAAAACGACGATGTATGTTACGACAAAAGCGACGCACAGCTATTTTATAGTTACGCAGCTTGTCAGTCTGCTTTGTATCTAGTGGATTTAGCTGTGCTAACACGAGCCCCTGAGTCCATCTTCTCCTCAAGTATTACGCGTGAGGCTGTATTTTGATCCTAGTTATCCACTGGTGACAACTACTTTGTAGGAATACACCGATTCGGACATTATGTTAATGTTATCTAATAGACTGGACACATTTACAGGTGTCATTGATATTTTCATGCACTTTTTGGTTGTGAATCTCTGTTACATGGTACATCTCAGTAGCCCTAACTCTTATTAGATGTACAGTTAACAATCAAGGCACATGCATTTGCTCTGTTTATACATCTCATCCTTTTCTGTTTCTACAGCAGCTGCTGGATCTTGCTGAAGATTGGAGCACATCTGTCGACCTCCCTCCCATCTGAATCAATGGAAGGGTCTGACAGCTTGGAGCAGAGTGGCAATGACCAGCCGGAGTCACAGCGCCGGAGGCAGCTCGACCGCCTGAGCAGAGAGGAGGCCTTCTATCAGTTCGTCAACAACCTCAGTGACGAGGACTATCGTCTCATGAGAGACAACAATCTTTTGGGCACCCCAGGTAAGCAAACCCTTTAATCAGTCTTTAATCAGCAGCCTTGTGACAGTGAACTGTCAGTGTGGAAACACTTACATTTGTATGATTTTAAACAACACAAAAGGTAATTAGGTTTATAATAAAGTGGATATGGTTTGGGATCTGTGCCCCCGAAACTCCAGACATTCAGAGTGACTTAAAGTGGTACAAAGTCGTATAACACCGATGCCTGTCACAAAGCCCCAGCAACTCATTCAACTAAGCATTGGTTTAACTATTGACTGACAAAAAGGGGGGAAATTAACTGCTAATATACATTTAGATACCCTTGAATCAAGACATAGTTAATATTATTAGATGGAAACCCTGTGGCTTACTCCAGACTTTTATGTATACTGAATGTTAGGTGCTTCACACCAAAAGTGATCCAGCAAGGCTAATAAGTACAGCCTACAGTGTCTTTTGGAAGTGTTCTTGTCTAGAGAAAGTGAACACGCGCCCTTTACTCACTTAGCAGCTAAACCATATCATCGGATATGTCGTTGTGCTGTGGTGGCATGTACATTATATTTAAGTTTTAAAGATCAAATAGTGAATTATCTCACAGCTTTCAGATACAGGTATTTACTTGGTGTTGGTATTACTTTGGAGGTAGTGCTTATCTTAATTTTTATATCTGTACCCAGCCCTACAGAGATGCGCCTCAAGACAGTTTACAGGCTTTTCAAACTCTTCAGTCCTAATTTAGTTGATGATGGCAACATTTTATCTATTTGTGACTTCTTGGTAAAAGCTTTGTCCTCCTCCATCTATATATATCTATATCTATATCTCTCTCTCTCTCGCTCTCTCTGTCTCTATCTATCTATAGATATAGATATAGATATATATAGATATATAGATATGTACACATATATAAACACACACACACACACACAGAGATGGAACAGGTAAGCAGAGGTAAGTATAGGTAGATGCCTCCAGTTTTGGATTTGTCACTATGCTCAAAACGCAACCACCTACGGACAACTGAAGACGCCCAATCCGTCTCTGTCCCAGGACAGTGGGTGAGGGAATGTAAGTTCGGAGCATCCTTCAGCGGAGCACCCTGCAAGGAGAGGGCATTGAGTGGACGGTGGCATGCCCTGGTAAGTCTGGAGGTTTTGTACTGAAAATTTCAGTATTGTCCTGTTGCTGTATTGAGAGAAAACCAAACAGCTGTATGGGCCAATACAGTGCAAATCTAAACACCAGATATTTCCTTTGACACGTGTCAAATTTCTACCATAAAATACAGATAACAGACATGTAGCTGGTATAGTATGTCCTTCTGCCAACGTCCCCTCTTTCTGTGCATTAAATCATAAAATGTTTGTTCTTAGTTGAGCTCTCAATTCCTTCCAGCCGCCTACAGTGTCTTGCTCCCAGAACTAAACACAACTAAACAGTAACCTTCAAGAAAGGAATAATTGGACAACCAAAAAATATTTTTTCTTTTTTAATAACACTTTTGTTATGTTTTTAATGTCTCTTTCAGGAGAGGTAACCGAGGATGAGCTGTTTAATAGACTTCAGCAAATCAAAGATGGTCCAGAGCAGCAGAATAACAATCCCAGTACAGAAAGTGGAGAAGATCCAGTTGGTAAGTTTGTCAGTTTTTGTTTTTTGACTCTTGTGATTATACTGTCAGATTCAGATATAATTTGTCACTTGTTATCTGCCAATTTTCAGAACCACCTGAAACCTCTGAGGATCCTGCCAGTGGGAGATAGTCTCTTGGACTGGCTAAACACAGTGAGGCGCACAGGCAACACAACAAGAACTGGTCATCGTGGAAACCAGTCATGGCGGGCTGTAAGCCAGACCAACCCAAACAGTGGCGATTTTCGCTTCAGCCTCGAAATCAGTGTCAATCGCAACCTGGCTGAACAGCAGGCAGCTGCTGAAGGGGAGCAGGAGTCTTCAGGGGAACCTGCACAGGCGCCTTCAGAAGAACCTACAGAGGAGCCCCCAGAGGAGCTTGCAGAAAATCCTGCAGAAAATCCTGCAGAAAATCCTGCAGAAAATCCTGCAGAAATTCCTGCAGAAAATCAAGAAGTGGGGGGAAATGTTGAACCACAGGTCCCCATGGAGACAGAGGTTGTGGAAGAACCAGTTGTAGAGGAGTTGGCTGTCATCGTGGAACCAGAGTCTGAACTTGAAGAGGTGGTTTCACAAGGGATTTTAGGAGAACCTCCCAGCTCACCTATAGCCCTGCCGGTACAACCCCCACTTCCTCCTTCTCCACGAAGAGGACAAAGGAGAGCCCGCAGCCGCAGTCCAGAACCACGCAGGACTAGGGCCCGTACTGCCAGGAGCCGCTCCCCTCTCAACTTGAATCAGCTGGATGGACTCTCCAATCCACGTCATGCTCACAGCTCTCAAGGCCCCAATTCTGTCGTCAGTGCTCCCCCTGTACCTCAGGTGGAGGGCAGTTCTCGGACTCGACAACATATTCTTTCCAGGCAAAGCACTGCTGACACTGATGTTCAGCCATCTAGGCTTGGCACAGAATCTGTCCCAGAGGCCCAAAACGTTGGATCTCAGGAAGGAGAAGTTGCTGGGGGGGAAGGGGGTGCAGCGGGGCGCCGTCCTCCTACCATTATGCTTGATCTACAAGTGCGGCGTGTGCGACCAGGTGAATATCGCCAAAGAGACAGCATTGCTAGTCGTACCCGCTCGCGCTCCCAGAACTCAAATAACACATTTCTTTATGAAAGTGAGCGTGGTGGATTTCGTAGGACTTTCTCACGCTCTGAGCGTGCTGGTGTGAGGACCTACGTCAGCACAATTCGCATCCCTATTCGAAGAATCTCTGATGCAGGTTTGGGAGAAGCAACCTCAATGGCTCTCCAGTCTATGATTCGTCAAATTATGACAGGTTTTGGTGAACTCGGCTACCTCATGGATTCAGACTCTGATTCTTCAGATTCAAACCGTGGAGCCAACACACCTGCAGATCTGGCTGATGCGCTCAACAACCCAGATGCTACTCCTGCTGCCCCTCCGGCTGCTGATGTTGATGAACCACCTGTGGCTGCTGGAGTCAGAGCAAGGACAGCTGAGACTGACATGGATGAAGGCCTTGCCACTGCGCCACCTGCCTCTGGTGGCAGGGCTAGACCTAGACCACCTATAAGTCTCGAAGAACCCAGCTCACTGCCCTTCCTGCGTCTTGCCCACTTCTTCCTCCTAAATGATGATGACGAGGACCAGCCCCAAGGGCTGACCAAAGAGCAGATTGACAACCTCTCCATGCGTAACTTTGGTGAGAGCGATGCTTTGAAGACTTGCAGTGTCTGCATAACAGAGTATGCAGAAGGTAACAAGCTACGTAAGCTGCCCTGTTCTCATGAGTACCACGTGCACTGCATCGATCGCTGGCTGTCCGAAAACTCCACTTGCCCCATCTGCCGCAGGGCGGTCCTGGTATCAGCCAACCGAGAGAGTGTAGTGTAACTCATAAAAGACTGCAGACATTTTGTCTTAACCTAAGTAATCTAATATCCCAAGTCCATATAAGGCTCTGAGGAAATCTGTCTCCACTGTTCAAATGTATTTCCTTCATACCATTTGTGAGTTTGAATATAACACAGTCACAGGTTTGATTTGGGGTGCTCCATACAGTGACACTGGGACATATTCAGTTTATAGTAAGACATTTATCATTGCAGTCCAAAGTAAAGCAGAAGCAATGCATGCTGTTTGAATCAGCCAGTAGTGACCAAGCAGTTTGTTGCATTGTGTCAAACCATGTGCACAAGCAGACCTGTATCATAAAGAACCCCCTGGTTAAAAATGCAGCACACCTGCAGGTAGTTCAGGCACATCTGCTCTTTTGTATTAGCTCCTAAATGGCGCTATATATATCAGAAGTTGGGTTTTGGCAAAGTTCTTAGTTACACCAGTTCAAAGTATTAGCTGTAAATAAGCTTGTAAAAATAATTTTGAATCATACTTTGTATCAGTGAATTGGTTTTTGGATTGTAAATTATCTCATGAAGATTGGGGTGGTGTTGGCTGCAGTTACTCTATCTGAGCATCCCTAAATTTGGTGTTAAACAAATAGATTGTATCAGTGTACACAGCAGAATTATTTAGAGATTGTGATGTCCAAAGGATGTAGGACATTAATTGGTTTGCCATTTACAGTGTGACTTATACTGTCCCTTTTTGGTTCACCTGAAAGAAACAAACTACTACTTTGGAGTGGTGTATACCATCAAGTGTGCTGAAATGTTTTTTAAAAATGTAATGTTGTACAGGAAGAAAGGAAAGATAAGTCCAACCAGGCTACGTTTGAAAAGTGCAAGTTTATTTTGGAACCATATAACGTCATTATTTTGTTAATCATTAAAAATGAGTAAATTTGATGAAAGAAATTAGGGATGACTCAATATTGATAGTAGATATTGGGTTATTATCAAGTTGTTGGCATGTGAATTCTCCCACCTCAAAAATACTATACTAACAAGCATGACATGTCAGAAATTTCAATATAGTTGGTTTTGCTTTTTTCCCCCACATGTGAAAGGACATTTACTTTTTCATGTACAACAATGGTTTCAAGCATTTTCTCCTGTAGCTACTGGTCTGATTAATTATTTTCCACTAATATATTGGATTTTCTGTAATTATTGACTGATGAATTCTAAGCCAGTATTGATACTGAGTGAAATGAACGGAAATTGCCCTGAAATGAAATGTTTGCTTCTCAACTCTGGCCAGAATAGATCTCTTTACTTCTAGGTCCACATCAGTGTACAAGTGACATCTTAAGTTATTAATCCAAAGGACATTTGCCAGATCAGATCTGATAAGGCTCCAGTAGAAAGTCAAGATGTCGGCCCACTGTGCCCTCCTTCTGCCTCATGAGCAGGTGCTTCTTATCAGTGTGCAATACATGCTAAAGTGAAAGTAGGGGAATACAAACCATGATATAAAATATATGCTATTGTTAAAAAAATGTTGTTAATGGCTAAAAATCTTAAATGAAGACTTATTACCTTTTAAAAAATGTGTTGAAGTTCATTTTATTTTATTTAGTTCTGCAGGTTTTTAATAGCAGTGTTGATGAACAGGAACACTGGCTAAAGGAAGAACAGGGCATCAGTATCAATGCCATTTGCTCATGTTTCTTGTTCCACCGTTCAATGTCTTTTCCATACTTCTTACTTCCCTTTGTGGGGCATAAAAGTTTGAATGCAAGACATTGTCATTGTTGAATACCATAAACATGTAAATGAAATGTATGTTCCCCTCTGTCAGGCCAAGCTTTAGTTTTGGCCTTGTTCTGTGACCCACCCAGTGCAGTATGTTAACTGGGTGTTAAATGAAACTAACAGCTGAATTAAACCAATTGTAAACAAGCTTCAGCATTCATTGCAGGTACAAATGTATGCATTCTGTACAGTCACTGTGCTGTTGGGTAATTTTATTCTGCATCCAGGCGCACACATTATTAGTTATTATTACTTCTACCTTATATATTAAACAGTCTAAATATACTTTTATTTCCATGTTTGCTTCAATCTGATTGTTCAGTGATATATTTCCCCTACCAGTGTTTGGACTCGGTCATTTGTTGCTCATCCTAACATGATGAATGATGACCCACTGTGCTTTATATCACATCATACAAAATAATGTGCAATTTATGATGCATTTTCCCACTGACGCTTATTGCGAGCACACTTAATAGCATGATGTGTGAAGATTCCCATGTATTCCCATATTTGTTCCCATAGTTAAAAGATCTACCTTCACGAGTTTGAGCTTTGCTTGAATAGCATTGTTTTAACACGAATGGCCTCAACTAATCAGTAAATAAACCAGTGTTAGTTTGACCTCAACCAGCAACCTTCAGTTCATTTCAAATTTGCCCATGACTTTGGAGAACAATAAACACGTGCGGTCCTGTAAAAAGAGGTTTACTTAATAAAAGGTGTATTTTTCCCTTTCCTTCCTTATTCAAAGGTTAGTGCGTGTTGAGGCCAGTGTAATAATTGCTGCAGCTTGCTAACCTTGCCCACAGTGCACAGGGGTGAAAAACAAGGAAGTATCTGGCAGCAGACGGAGAGGATGGCGCTTCGGACAGCCGGGAGTGTTTTGTCTCACTTTCAGAGGAGCTGGTTCAAGGTAAACTGTTCCAGTATCTTCCAAATTAGCTTAACGCAAATGTGAAAAGCTACCGCTATTATATTATACACTATAAAGCTCTGTCTTTGGGCTGAATGTGCTTAAATGTAGCGACAGTTCAGACTTCCCCTTTGTAAAGACTAAACCACCGCAGCCAAACGACCAACTTAAAAAAAGCTTTTCTGTTTACGCTGCTGGATTTTCTTTACACGTTGCTAGGCTACATCAACGTGTAATCGGCGTAACTGCACGCGAATTCCCCCTTTCACTTTACGGAATGACGTACACGGTCACCACGCAGCGGCGCTGTTGGACCTTCCTGTACGCATCTCAACCCTATAATTTATCTGTTCTCATGTCTCATGTCCTGCTGGCTGTCCTTATCCAGACACTTGGACCCGTCAGATCCAAAATCAGCTGTCCGGTGGAAGTGAGCCATCTGGATCATTTGGTTCTAACTGTGAAAAGTGTGCCAGACACAGTCAAGTTTTACACCTCAACCCTTGGCATGGAGGTCATTACTTTCAAGGTATGCAAGGTGCTTTGTACTGTAAAGGTATAATTATCAGTAGTAGTAAGTATCGCTAATTAACACACTAATAATAGGTACTCTTATTACTACTAATAATAAAAATAATAATACATTACCATACAAAGCACAAAGGTGTATTATTAGGAAAACTGAAGTACTCTTGTGCTTTAAGTTTGAGAGAACATCCACTAGATGGCAGGCTTTGATTGCGTGTCAGCCTGTAGCGCACCTCCCCAGCTCTCCTCACCCACGCATGCCATCTCTGCGTTTTCAAGGGAAACCGTAAGGCCCTGTCTTTTGGCCAGCAGAAGTTTAATCTTCACCAGCTGGGCCAGGAGTTTGAGCCCAAAGCCAAGCACCCAACCTCAGGCTCTGCAGACCTGTGCCTCATCACCAAAACCCCTCTGGCCACAGTAGCTGCGCATCTAAAGGTCTTAATCCCATTTCCCTACAATGTCTTGAAATGCTTGTGTCACTCTTAATCCTGTATGGTGGCTATTTATTTTTTTTTCAAGCCGCTTGACTTCTAGATGATTTTATTTATCACATTTCGATACCATTTTGGGATGCAGGTACTGCTGAAATGTGTCGAATAAGGTCTTCTGTTGTCTCTCCTACTCTGCAGGTCTGTGGGGTTGAGATAGAGGAGGGTCCCGTGGAGAGGACTGGAGCTGTGGGGACCATCACCTCTCTGTATTTCAGAGATCCAGACCACAACCTCATCGAAGTGTCAAACTATAATCAGTCAATGTCAGACGGATCTTCTTGAGACGTGCGTCCAGACACTGCACTTGCTTTCTTTTGGACCCAGTTTGCACCAGCTGGGTTTCAGATATGAAGTTTATATTATGAACATATGTTTTATGAACTTTATGAATAGAAATTGAACACTTGTAAAAAGCAATGCTTTTTCCGCTGAAATAAAAGGCTTTGTTATTGCTGCTTTTTGACACAATTAGCCTTTACCATTATGTCTTCATATTGTCGTTGTCACTGAGGCTTCAAAGCCATTTATCATTGCAATATTTCAGTTTTATTATAAATTTGAATAATTATGTCATTTGAATAGAGGAAAATACTCATTGTTCCTCGGGGTAACAAGGAAAAATAAAAGCCAGAAATGTCAGTTAATTATGAGAATAAACATAATTTTCCAATTTATATTTCAAAGACAGAACAAAACCCTTTTTTTGTCCTTTTAGTAAAGACATTAAGATGATTACAAAAACTGTGTAAAGGCATAAAAAGTGCCACACACTTTTCCCCAACCAGGTATTTCCTTAGCACTGGATATTCCCATCTTCACATTTCCCAATTTCCCATCGTCTATCAGTTCCCACCCACTCACGATCAAAGCACAGGTATACCTTTGTTCATATTTCAGTGAAATTGATGACACCACTGATGTCCCAGTTAGTTTGCTCTACCCACATGAAACCTGTGTTTACTCTAAACCTCAATACTGGGGCTTACTGCCACCCATCAGCAGGAAACTATTCAGCCATTGTTGTGTGGATACTCAATCTATGTCACAGCTATTTCTGTAGAGAGGCTTGAGTCATTAAACACTTGATGTGTCACCACTATTGTGTGGTTTCGTATGGTGGGTGGAGAGATCATGAAAACTATACACCTGTAATTCATCCTTATTATGGTCGAATCCACTCCCTCGTTTCTGAGCGTGTCTGAATACAAAAGTCTCAGGGTTATGATGGACTTTAACACTGAAGGGGATATTTTTAGCTTTCCAGGGTCATTTGTCATAAGTGATGTATTTACCAAAGCAATGCAGGAAATGTCATCAGGAAAAAAAATTCCTGTATTGCAACACATCACTGATTGAAAACTATTCCTATACAACCATACGTTTTCCTATTTCCTGGTCACCTGGTGACCTTTGAATCTCTCCACTGTATCTATGGCCATTCTTCCTTTATTGCTGTATTTAGTGGAATGTTTTCCTCATCGTGCGCCATGGAGACTATGGTGACAACAGTTCCTCATTTTTTATTCCTTATCATAAAATACAAAAGAGTCTTTATCACCTATGTCCTATTTCCCTATTAGTCATGTATTTGTTGCTTTGTCAATCACATACAGATGAGTAATATTGTTTATTACATCCTCTTCATCATCCAGTATTGTATTACTATTATAAAAAAGCAATTTTTGTCACTTGGTATGCATTTAAGATAATTTGTTTCCTCCGGTGTTAAATCTGTAAAACTAGACATACCCCAGGTTAACTTCTAAAGTATCAGCAATAAAGCCATAAGAAGAACCATACACATACATACTGGTAGATCATTCAGAACACATGGGACATTCAGCAGTAACCAAACCTGTGCAAACTTTTATATTCTGTTCTCTTGCCAAACAAGTGACCAATATGACCCAAATAGTGTATTCTGAATGACTTTAAGTCAACTCTGGTCATTTGGTTCATTCATCTGTGTTGGCTGTAATCAATCTGGCTTCAAGGCAAAACACTACCTAACACTAACCACAGCACAGATGCAGTGTCTGCTGAGAACACAGCTGTGGATACAGCTGATCAATTTCTGCTCTCACACAAAGCTACCTTTTTCCAACACAGCAGAATAGTAATTAGTGTTCACTTAAAAATGTCTGATAATAACAAAATGTGTTGCACATTATTTAATATATACACAGTCCTTGGATGGTTTTACACATTTAGTTGAATACCATCTGCCATTATGCAGCTTCAACAACCATGAACCTGAAAACTGTATGAAATACCTCACAAAACAAAAGACTGGGGGCCCTCTTACTGTAAGATAAGAGCAAAATTAATTAAAAAAATTGTAAATTTCTTTAATTGCTTCAGTGCATGTTCTTCTGTTGTATTCTCAACATCCTAGCGCTGTGTTTGAGCTTTGCTCTTTTGTTTTCTAAAGTCCCACATCTTACTTCAATAATAAATTTAATGTCTTCTTTAATGTTGTGCAGACAGGGCTAAAATTAGCTGGTTTCCGTTGTGTTTTATGCTGGACTGAGTTGGGCATGAAACAGAGTTCTTGTGTCCGTCCTGCCACTGTGCAAATGTATTGCCACACATTAACTTAAGGACCACAGACTGGAATGTGGAAATCTTTTCCCAGCACTTTTCCACTTCATAACATGCTTTTATTTGCATAGCAAATATACACACTTGAAAAAGAAACCTTCATGGGATTAGAACCTTTGTTTGGGTGGAAATTACTCATTGACTTGTCTTACCCTGCTAATTCCCCTGCTTATTTCAGTTGGGGGACAAACTTATGAATGTCCCTTATCGTGAAAACATGACTGCAGGCGTCCACTTGGTTTTAAATGATTCACTGTCAGCGATTAACTCAATGACATAATAATGTGCTGTTCATGACTTCATTATTCACTAATTTTCTCTACAAAATAGTTTCTACTTGGGAAATACAGAATGTTATATTTTCTCTTACTCTGTTTTTCCTTTGTGTTGCTCTCATATGTTTTAATCAGGGTTGTTAACCAGATGAGATATGCGTATTTCTCTAGGCCAAAAAGAACATATTCTAATTTTTTTCTTTCGTTTTTACTGACATCAATAAAATCTCTTGGACTGTATTTTTGAGTAATTTTATTGAAACACAAAGACACACAAAAACAATGTTGTAAAGTTGCAGAGGAATTACTGTTGCATTTGCATCAAACAGGCATCATAGAATCAGACATGTAAATCCATTATTTGGCACAAAAAACACAATATATAGGACAGTATATATATGTATACACACACCAGATATTTCAGTATAAGATTGCCAGTACTGGTAACAAGCATATGGAAACATTTAAGTGTGACCATTTAAGTGTAATAGGCAAACTGTTATTTGAATAAGTGATATTTTTGAGCATTGATTTGTGCAAATGTGTCATTTCAAAATAATTTGATCATAAATATTTAGATAAAATGCTTTTTTTAAATATTTATATACAAAAATCTGTTATCTATTTTGCTGTTGTTGTGACTGTCTGTGAATGTTCATTGCAGCAGTGAGAGGAGGGCCCTGCAGTCATCGAGTCTGTCCAGCTCCTCTACCACATCAATCAGCCTTTCAACCTGCTCTGAGGGAAGCACCGTCCCTGCGTTGTTTCTGAACTTCTTCCTCAGGCTCTCATTGGTCAGCGGGTTGCGCCAGTGACCGTAGAAGGTGTCACAGCGCCCCTTCAGAATGTCTCCCCCAACAAGTGTTACTTGGACTTCGCCATACATGCGGTTGAAATTAGCTGGGTTGTCCTGGGGATGCTCCACGCGAACACGGCTCAGCAGAGCGATCAGGTCAGGGCGCATAATGGCAGCGGGCGTGAAGGACTGCACTGTCACCTCACCATCCAGGAGAGCGCTGCAAGCATTGAACTGGAAAGAGTGACGTGCCTCGTGCTCGGAGTCAGGGAAAGGCCTGTTGATGTACTTGGATTTGGGGACTCTGAGCAGGATGTCCTGGACCTGAGCTGGGGAGACGGTGCCAGGGCCGAGCCCCACAAGAAGCTTATGGACCGAGGCTGCAGCATCTGCCACCCAGTGCATCCCCAGATGGGCGGGGAAGCGCTTGAAGCCCATGTCCTGCTCCTCTAGCAGGAACATATGGCCGTCACTGTTGGGTGATTCTAAAGGCTGTGGCAAATAGTCTTCATAAAAAGCACTGAAACCAGCCACCCCAGCAACAGCATCTAGGACCAGAGGACTCGCCTCCAGGCCTCGGGAGGCCAGCAGAGCAGCCTCCAGCCCCAAACGTGAGGCATTACCGATGTGGAGGGGCTTAGACTGAGTGGCAGCATTAGCCATTGGGGCCCCAGACAGAGAAGCTGCTATAGCCAAGGCATGGCTGCACCGGGAGTGATCCAAAGACAAGAGGCGAGCACAGGCAGCTGCACTACCCATGGTGCCAACCACACTGGGAGGGTGAAACCTGATGATGAGGAAGACAGAGAGACTTTGGTCAGGTGTTTTGGAACTATTTACTACACCATTATGTCACAGTAAAGCTCCTGTGCATAAAGCAACTCTTTTACGTGACATGCAGAGACAGCTTATTTCAGGGTTGTTGGAGGACATAGGGCTTTTAGTCATTTCAGTATTTGACAAACAAGCAAATAATGTGGTTGGCCATTTGACTTGGTGCAAACACTTGCCAAATGGAATTCTGTGTTTTATTCTCCTCCACATGGCTAATTGTGCTAACACTACCCACAGAGCCTCTGCTGTCCCAGAAAAGAACATAACAACACGCCTTTCACAGCTCATTGACACCGCTAAGAGACTGCACATTACGCTGCACCGGCCACCGTGCACACTACACTGCAGAGATCAGCAGAGTCACATATGGACCTCTTTACACCCATGTGGATACTTGTTCTCCATGTAGAATACAAAATAAAAACCTTTATTTTTGTTAAGTGATCACTTAGAGAGACCCATTAAAGTCAAAAGCCTACTGCACTGATATTTATTACATTATCTGTGACCAAATTGGCTCCAACTTCTGAGGAGCTCACCTCTTGGGGATGTTGTGGGCCTCATTAGAGAACCTCATCAGGCGGCCCTGGATCTCAATGCCAACGTTGAATGCTAGCAGGAGGTCCAGGCCACGGGGTTTGCTGTTATTGGGCATCATGTCACTGAGTGCCAACACAGCAGGAAGGACCGCTCCTGAGGGATGAGTGGCAGGGTGCCATGTATCATCAAAGTCCATGGAGTGAGTCTGCAGCGAAAAAAACAAAACAAAAACAACATCACATTTTTAACAATCAAATGTCAAGAGTTGTTTGCTGCTTGCAAGGAAATGACGTTGCTGTGTCGTATGAAATAACAGTAGTTAGCTGTAGACAATTTATATATCAAGCTGCAATTTAGCCCTGCACACCCATCTCCTTTCTCTCTGTTTTGGAAAATCCTCTTAATTGCTAGAACACGCTTTAGCCAGTGGAGGAAAATGCAGGCTGCAGAAAAGAGCTTGACATCCTGATGGCTTCTTTAGGAAGCAATGTGTGCAGACATAATGTTGGAAATATCCAACAATGTGGAGTCAATTCAGTATTTACATCACGTCCTCCTGTGGTTGACTGCCCAGACGGTACCACAGCTGAGTACAAAATAGCTGCAGTTTGGTTGAGGTAATGGGTTTAGTGTGTCTGAAATAGTGTGGTGCACTGGGGTCAATAGTGACCCATCTGTTCCACCTATTTGCACTCACCGCCACTCCATTGACGAAAGCTGCCAGTGTTGGGGAGAGCCTTGTGCCCCGGCGTCCGTACACAGAGCTGATGTCATCAGGAGCATACATGTGCTGAGGGGGGAAAGGTGGAGACAGGAAAAACACAGGGAGTTGTCACAAGGACATTTTTAATACAATACTATGCAGTCACAGATTGTGTCAACACATACAAAGTGAACTTTATTGCAAAAATCTCTGGCATATCACTCATCAGGCAAAGGCTGACAGAGCTGAATAAATTTCTTTGTGAGCCACACGTCAAACATAGAAGTTTTGAAGAAAAAGGTCACTAGAGTTTAAAAACCTGCCTGTTCCCAAGTTCTGTGATGAAATTCAGTATAATAATAACCTGTGATTCACTCATCTCATCTGTCCACACACACTCTTTAGGCTGACTTACGGCTACTGTTTTTATAAGCAATTGCTTTCACCTGTGTCACTGACTCATATCAAATCAGACAAAAAAAGTTTCTTTCCTCTGTGCCTCACCTGGCAGTGCTGCAGGGCCAGTTCAAACACATCTGTCGTGCTCCCAATCAGACCAACTCCGATGCTGTCCAGCACCATCCTTTTGCTGCGGTGGAGCACCATTGAGGACAAATGCTGGGGCTTCACTTTACTGATGAATTTCCCATAACTGGCTGTGACTGTGTCCTCAGGCGCGGGGTGATTCAAGACTGCAGCAGGGAGAGAGAGAGAGCAGGGGGAGGGTGGTGAGTACAGAGAAAGAAAGAGGTCAGGAGTAAGTAAAGGAGAAATATTTTATTTAGTGTTTCTATAAGTAAAAATGCTGTTTGTAGAAGCTGAACCCGAGTGAAATATGTCTTCTAAGGTTTAGATAAGAGGATGGAGTAAAGTTGAGTTTACCTTCTACTGCCGACTTATGAAGCCCTCTGGCAGCCCACACAGGTCTAATGGATTTCTGCAGGACAAAGAGTAGAGAATATCTTTACAGACACCTGTAAACCAATCAGTGTAACATTTATTGTATCACTATAAAATAGTGAAACATTTTTTACATCTCACATCCATTACTGGCTCTGGTCACATTTAGTGATTTTCTTCACTGACTCAGAACAAATTAAATCAGCCTTTTAGTGGAAGTTAGCATCACTGTAATGAATACTACTCAGCCTCTGTGCCTCTTTTGAAAAGGCTTTTGTGCTGTAGAGGCAGCACTGTAACAGGTGTGTTACAGTGTACATGTAATCTTCTCAACATTTAACCAGACCTCAGTGAAATTACCTACCACATACATAAAAAAACATGATTCAAGCTATATTGTGATTTTAGAGTTTTGTATTAAATCCCACAGTAGACCAAATGGAGTCAAACTGTTTTAAACAATCCGCTTGACTTAATGAGATTTATGCCCTCTATTATTCTGGTGTGTTACAGTGTACATGTAATCTTCTCAACATTTAACCAGACCTCAGTGAAATTACCTACCACATACATAAAAAAACATGATTCAAGCTATATTGTGATTTTAGAGTTTTGTATTAAATCCCACAGTAGACCAAATGGAGTCAAACTGTTTTAAACAATCCGCTTGACTTAATGAGATTTATGCCCTCTATTATTCTGGTGTGTTACAGTGTACATGTAATCTTCTCAACATTTAACCAGACCTCAGTGAAATTACCTACCACATACATAAAAAAACATGATTCAAGCTATATTGTGATTTTAGAGTTTTGTATTAAATCCCACAGTAGACCAAATGGAGTCAAACTGTTTTAAACAATCCGCTTGACTTAATGAGATTTATGCCCTCTATTATTCTGGAGTCAGTAAATCCTCATTAATTTATCAGGAATAAGCTTGTAAACACATCTTAGAAGTCTTTACCTTCAACATGGAGATCATGGCTTCAGTCAGTTGTTGCTCTTCTTCTTTTCCTTCTCTTTGATGCAGTAGGTTTGCAGTCAACAGGTGGTGAAGGGTGCTTGTCCAAGTCAGAGGGTACCTGCTTATATAGTCTGGGACTCAAAAGGGCTGCTGAAATTTACCTGGGAGGAACAGGGAAGCACAGCAAAATGATATCATATTAAGAGGAGGAATTTCCAAGCAGGCCAACATCAACATCATCATCATCATTGTCTTCATTGTTGCCGTCATAATCAGCATCAATCTTACTCAGAGGAGGAGGAGGAAGGAAAAGTAATTCATTGTCTCAGGTGATGAGAAGTGATGTCATCTCTCAGGTAGCAGGCTGTGGGATAGTGTGGGGGAATTTACATGAACTCCTCCTACACCCACCACGCAGGCCTTATTTATGACAAACTTACATGCCTGTTTCAGAACAACTCAACAGTTCATCTGTCTGGGCGTCTTCACCAGGTGAGACTTCATTTTCACTTGCTTTTTACTAGCCAGCACAAAGACTTTTGCTACATGTACATTTTAAACTCTAAAATTCTGCATTATGGTGATAACAGAGTTTTCACATGGGTTAAATATCTACAGTTAATTGAAAGATGATCTATGGTAGAACCAAAAATATTACAATTTATTTATTAAGTTATTTAAGTTATTTGTATGAATAAGAGAGAATACCAAATCACAACAAATCACAACTTCTGTATAGATGACAGAATCAAAAACAGTATGTGTCTTTTTGGTACATATCAGTAAATAGCAGCCCATTAGTTATGGATAAATTGCCTCTTTATGCTTACACCTGCTGCTGCTCATTAGCGCAGAAAAAATGAATACAGCCACTCTCACATGACAACAGTGGGCCAGCCCACAAATGACTGGGCTGGGCAAAAGACTCTTGTGTTTTTTGTGTAGAGACATAGAGAGTAGACCTTTCCTATTTGACTTGAGTTTGTAGGACTCAAGTGGATGTTGTCTTGATTTTTTTCTTTTCTTTTTCTACAGTAATTGAAAATAGAATACATTTAGACCACTTGTCTCAGAATGGTCAACTTCTCTGATTTTTTTAAGACAGTTGAAGTTGTGCTTTCCAACCAGAAACTACAATGACTTATCTCTCATATCACTTTATATATCACATTCATAATTTAGCAACACAGTAAGTTATAGTTCTTTTCAACTTCAGCAAGTTGTCCCAATAAATCAACCAAAATTAAGAAAGTATTCTGAACTTGTCTTTTGGGTGTTTTCTAGGTGTTGTATTGCACATTATACTTGATTAATGAAAAGTAGAGAAAATATGCATTCATGATTTATTGTCTGTGACATTTGTTTTGTTGTTTCAGTGAAAGTACAGTTTGACAACAAAGACACAATGGCAACATCAGATGGGTTTCCAGCCAGTTTCTATGGTGAACCAGGAGTTTTAGGCATGTTATCCAATGGAATCAGTGCATTCCTTGTCCTTCTACAGAACTTCAACACAGCGCACACTGGCAATGCACCAGCAGGAGTGGAGAACATACTTGCAGGTAAAGCTTTTAGAAAACCTACTAATATAATAAAATGACATGTAAGATAGAATTTCCATTGTAATTTTAATGTTTGCATGTTTTCTTTAATAGGTGTTCATCTCATCCTAATTGGTGGCATTTGCCAACTGGTGGCCGGGTTGCTTTCCTTTAGAAAATACGATCATCTGAGTGGCACTGCCTTCATTGGCTATGCTGCCCTCTGGGGCAGTTATGGTGCCACTCGAATCTACTTTGGTGCCTTGGATCAAACTCCTACTACAGCATCTATGCCACATAAGATGATGGACTGTTTGTTCCTGTCCACAGACGTGATGAGCAACATGTCTTCGAATGCCACCACAGAGATCCCAGCTTGCCGATTATACCTGTCCCTAAAAGAATCAGCGATTGCTGGCCTGGTCCCCTATATCCTTCTGTCCTTTCTCCTAGCCTTCTGCTCTGCCACAGTTAACTATATCATGCCCTTTGTCTTTGGGGCCATCACAGCCACTTTGGTTTTTGAAGCAGTGGGTCTGGTAGCAAGCTCCTGGGCTCTTGTGGTCTCTGGAGTTCTGGAGTTGCTCATTCTGATTTTTGCTATCTATGGTTCAGCGGCACTGCTTGTCAAAGGCTTGACTCAACGTCTAGTTCTCAAAGGCTTCGGTACCCCCCTTTTTAATGTTCTCCTGCTAGGGACCGCCAACTCAGCAAGCGCTCAGAGCATTGGCCAAGAGAAGAAGAAAAACACAAAATACGCAGAGCCCATGGCCTTGGGTTTCTTCTGTGACACTGTTGCATCTTTCATCTTTGCTTTCTACGGCTTTGGGTACATTAAGTCCTTTGGTTTAGGAGCTGCATGGGTCTCAATCATCACCCTTGCCCAGCTGTTCTCTAGCTACTACGCCCATCTGCGCCAAGATTGCTACCACACAACTAAGTTTGGTCTTCATGCCACATATTGGCTGATCAAGGCTTGGGATGAGTTTGTAGGGTCTGCTCTGTTTGTGGGGGGCAGTGCAATGGTCTCAGGCAGGGGATCAATGGTGGGAAATTGGTTCTTTGTGATGGCAGCCTTAGTGCTCTGCGTGGGAAGCCTGAACACAGATGTCCTGGAACTGATCCACAACATGCTGTTCGTCCTTCTCACAGTCTCAACAATCCCCCAGATCCCTCTCCACGAATACTACATCTTCTTTGGGGTTGCTTGCTCCCTGTTCACTGCAGCCTCCCTCTATGGTACCTTCACGCGTCTCATCAACACAATAGCAGAGAAGTCTCTAATCCCTGTAGGACCACAGCCCGTCTCCACTGACCGGCTAAAAAAAGCTTTGAACTGCTGCAGGGCAAAACACGGAGACCAGGAGACACTTCCACAAACTGACCAGGCTTCAGACGCCCTGTTCTACCTTTTAAATGGGGTTGCAGCTCTCTCTGCTCTTCATGGAAGTGTATCCAGTACAAATCAATCCTTCCTTCATTTGACTGTCCCATGGGTCCTCATCTCTGGAGCCATCATCCAAGCCTATGTCAGCCGCCTACAAGTCACAGGAGGGGGCCGTTTTGGGTCAGTCATCTCATCCATCTATGTAGCAGTATGGGCAACCTGGACCTGGTTTAGGTTTGCAGGTACGTTAGCACAAACCTGTGTTTAAATGGAGATTTGTTTTGACTTAAAAATTCTGATCTCATGTGTTTTTTTTTTTAGGTAACCTGCTTCAGCTTTCCACAGAGGCATCCTATGCTTTTACAGCAGGGGCCATTGCTCTCCTGGTCATTAATGTTTTCGTCATGCTGATTGGTAAGGTTAAAAGACTGTTGATTTTAAAGAAGAATTGATGATTTGGTTTGTTTGATGCATCTTGTTTTCATCCTTCCATTGTTCATATCAGCTGCCTATAGGAACCTGGTTTTGCTGTTTCTAACAGCAGTCATGGAGGTTGTTCTGGTCTGTTTCCTGCTTTCCACTCTGAAGAGACTGCCGTATGAATTAGAAAGTAAGTCGAGAAAAAAGCCTCATTCTAAACACATTTTTAATCTTTTGAATCCAGAAATATGCATAAATGACATATATTTAAAAACAATCTATCCGCTATTCAAGCACTGTGACATTTCCTTTACAGTGGCCATGCTTGCACTGTTTTCAACCATTTGCATATATGGAGCTCTGGCATCACTGATGAACTTCATCTTCTCACAGAGACTGCTACCTATGGGCCCTCCCTTAATAAAGGTAACCATTTACCTCCTTTTCCTTTCCGCTGCCAGGTCTATAACAGTCTGTTACAGTGTATCCTGTTTATTTCATGAAAATGTCCCTCACTCATTGGCCTGTCTTAGCAGGGAGGGAAGCAGGAGTCTGCTCCAGAGCTGCCTTGTCCTGTGGCTAATTCACGACTCACCAGTGGTCTCCTGAAGATTGCTGGACTTTTGGAAGAAGGAGGAGTATGTGGTATTCCCACAGACACTGTGTATGCCCTGGCTGCCTCCTGCAAGAATCCTCAAGCTATAGAGAAAATCTACAATATTAAAGTAAGAATGAAAAATAATAGCAGCTTATGTCATTTTCAATTCTAATACATTTTTTAGACTGCTTTGTTTTTGATGTGAAAGTCATCAACCTGTTGTCTGTGACCTCATCCAGGACAGACCAGCAGAGAAGCCCATCTGTATTTGCATCTCTAATGTGGAGCAGCTGGTAGCAGCCAAGCCACCCTTCAGTCCTCTGCTCTGGGAGTTTATGAGGAACGTGTACCCAGGAGGCATCAGCTGCATCGTCAGCAAAGGAGACTGGCTGTTCAAACTAGGTAAAATGTCAGATAAAGCAGAGATACAGCTGACAGCTGTTTAATCTTTTATACATAACAGTGATCGGTATTCACTCCACCTTTTAATTTGTCTTGAGTAGGAGTGGGACCAGCTTATGACCGTGTTGGTACCAGAGACAGCATCATGATCCGCGTCCCTGACCATACTGTGACCGGCCACCTGTGTAACATCACTGGACCCCTTGCTATAACCTCAGCCAATCCCAGCGGAGAGCCAGACAGCACCCACCATAGCATGGTCATCAAGTGAGTGTCTCTTCACAGAGCTGACCCACGACATACCGTGTCATGTTTCAGTTTGGAGAGACGTATAAACTGCTTGTTCCGTAACAGAATGATCCAACTTCTCATTATACTGAATATCTTTTTACGGCAGGTTAATCTCAGCATGTCTTGTGTAGCAGAGGGACAAATGTGTCATTACTGTCTATCAAAGTGTACTGCACATGGACAGCAATTACATGCACATTCACTCACACATCTTCTCCTGCCATCTGTTTTACCACAGTCGACTGGGACACAAGATCCAAGGGGTTCTGTGTGATGGGGACTCAAATGAAGTTGTTGCATCCACCGTGGTCAACTGCCTGAAGATTGATGAAGGTAAAACACATACAAATTAAGTTTTCTCCTTTGTGTACTTTAACAGGCACTCTCTTAACCCAAACTTATCTCACCCTTTCTACAGGGATCATCACCATCCTGAGGGAGGGCTGCGTGCCTGCAGCTAAAGTCCGACAGATCTTTGACAGAGTGAAAAGCGCCATGGTGTGATCGTCTCTCCCTCAGAGAGCTTCTTCATGTCCAGCTCGCTACAAGATCGGCTTCTTCAGCTGCCCTGTTTCCGGTCAATGATCTCAGGGATACCTTATGAACAACATGAGAAAGACTGAGTGAAAGCTGAAGTACTGCTGGCTGTAAATCTGTATAACTTTGGATGTCTTGGAAAATGTTAAAACGTGTTTCTTAGTTTCTCAGCTGTACCCTTCTGAAAAAAGTTAATTTAGCTAATTTAGATTAGTTAAAAGAATATCAAGACATCTTTATGGAATGATTGTTGTAAATGGTTAATCGTCTTATAAATATGTATTTATACACTTAAGTTATATTGCACTTTTGCACTCTCTCCTGTTACTGTATGTAATTGAGCTCACTGAGCATTCTTGTACTGAATAATTATTTGAAAATAAACAATGAATTTGAACAAATGATCTTGCAAATGGTCTTGCAACGTTTGTGTGCTGAAAATAAATATATATAGAAACATAAGTAATAATAAGTTTCAATAGGTACATTTCTTCAGCCATTTAGCGCATTTCTTCCTATATTTATCGCAACAAGCAGAGAAAGAAAGGGAAAAAATGAGATGAAACAAAGGTCTCCAGCTGGAACTGAAGCAGCGACACAGCTATCAGAGCACAGTTCATCTTCACTGAACCAACAAAAGAAATGTTTTGTATTTTCAATAAGGGTAAAACAAAGTTCAGCATTTATAAAGAATATTTCATACATATAATGTGTTCAAATCAGTGTATAAAATAAAAAACAAACAGTCCAGGCTGTTGTAACCACACAACTAGGTGCTTTTTCTGCCACTATTACAATAATGAACAAGCCCGTTTTTCCTAACATACTAAGTGCAGATTAAACAAAACAAGATAACAGAGACATAATGACATGATGCACACACTACATAACAAATAGGCACAGAAATATGAAGGTTACACAGGAAATGCTGTCCAAGTGATGGGACAAAACCTGTGTTAAACATACCAAGGGAGAATTTCATGTGGTGATACATGCATGAAAGTGCCATACTTGGACATACAATGATGTGACACAACTTTTACTGTCATTTTAAATAAAGAAGACAAACTTATATTTAAGAAGTCTACAGCTGAACTGGTAACTCTGTGAGGCTGTGGCTAGGTGCAGTGGTCTTTTGAGCTAAATGTTATCATCAGCATGCTCACAATGATAGTGCCAATGTGGTGATGTTCAGCAGTTAGGATGTTCACCATATTCACCATCTTAACTTTGCAGGAGGCAGGAACGTCTTTTATTTTGCAGGTACTGGAAAAATACAGCGATGGCCTGACCAACACTGTCATCCTGAGATTTAACAAACTTACACTTTTTTACAAGCTTTATAGGTAAGTCCTATTATATTACCACCCTGATGAGAACTGATATAGTTGTTATTGTGCCCATTGGTTTTCATTCTATTAAGAAGCTTGAATTCTGATTGTAACTCAAGGCTCAGACCAGGTTATGCAATGCTGAAAGAGAGACATGTATCATTTTTAGGGACTTTTGTATTGCATTTTTTGAAATAATAATAATAATAATAATAATAATAATAATAATAATAATAATAATAATAATAATAATAATAATATATATGTATAGCACTTTTCAAAATAAAGTTACAAAGTGCTTTACGTAGTTCAGACAGAATTAAAGACATCACAAGATTGAGGAAAATTAAAATTGGACACACAAAATTAAATGGAATAAAATATCCAGCAATGAAAGTTAAGACCACAACCGATAATATAAGACTTGTTGGAAATAAAATAAAATAAAATAAATAGAGATATATTAGCATCAATAAAATGACCTTTTAAAAAGATAAGTTTTAAGAAGTGATTTAAAAGATGTCACTGATTCTGCAAACCTCAGATCATCAGGCAGGGAGTTCCACAGCTGAGGGGCCTTAACTGCAAACGCTTGGTCACCTTTGGTCTTGAGCCAGGACTTGGGAACAGTCATCAGAGCCCTACCTGAGGACCTGAGGTAGCGCCGGCTCCAGCCATTTTGGTGCCCCAGGCGAGATTATGGTTTGGATGGACTTAGGAGGACCAAAAGACCAAAGAGAATGACTTCTGATTTATCATTTAGCTGTAGGAAGTTTTGGGACATCCAGCACTTTATCTCTGACAGACAAAGTAATAGCTGATGAACTGTGATGCGATTGTGTATGTGTGGAAAATCTATAGTAATTCTTTTGTGCAGATAGCTCAGTTTTCAGGCTGCTTCCAGTAATGGTGCTACAGATCTCTTCTTTTGTTCAACTAATTGTGTGAGGTTAGTTAACAAAGGTGAGTAACTTCACACTGGAATTTCCTTTCATAATGTGTACGGTATGAGATACAGTTACAACAATGATATGCTACGTGGACAAGACAATGGAAACGTCTGCTCCAAAGAAGAATTTATTTCTGACAGTTTAGACTACAGCTCAATATGTTTCACAATAAAAAGTGTCATTTTGAATGTAGGAAAAAATGTGTGTGTGTAATGTGTGTGTCTGTCTATATATATATATATATATATATATGTATGCTTGACCTCATAGTCAATCTTGTCAGCAAACCAAAAAATTGTCTGTTGAAGAGCGGTTATATTACTCGTTCAAGATCCCCTGAGCAAAATCAGAATTTGGAAAGTCAGCCTTTTATTTTAGTGCCCCAAATGACTGGAATGATCCAAGAATTGACATCAATACCCTACTAACCAATTACATCTGCGAATTAAAACCATGATCACAAACCTCAATATTTCAATGTCAAAACCTTCCCTGCCCTGTGTGGTCAATGTTTCCCAGTCTGATTTCTGGGGACAGTGCACATAAAAGAACAAATAATTTTATTTAAAATGTAGTATGTGCAGTATGTGTAAGTATGCAGGAAGTATTTTTAGAAAGACTCCAAGGAAGGAAACATTGTCTTAGGTTTCATTTCTGTAAATATTTCTCCCGGCAACACAGTTAGTCAATCAGAGTAATGTTGACTAAGACCTATCATGTGCCAAAAGTCACCTGATCTGTACAACCTTAATCCTGACTAACCATGTAACTCTGTTCCTGCTAATTTTGTTTGCACGTCATTGTTTGAATAAATAAAAAAGAGTTTGAATAAAGGTTTTAAATTAAATGAAAGATACTGAAGTAAATAATTGTCCTGACACTGGGTTATCTTTAATGGTAAGTAAATGTCCTTGAGATTATTGGACCAGGGCAGTTTAATGTCACTGTGAAAAAATCTAAAAACATATCTTTGGGATTTTCCCTGTTTAAAGAAGAAAAATGGGTTCATTATGGAAGTCAGAAACTGCTGCTCTTACTGAGTAACTCATTACCAGGAAACACTTGAATGAAAAAGAGTTTTAAAAAACATTTATTTTTTGTAAATTTACAATTAATATGGTGACTTATTAACCCTTTTGACACTTCATATCAAATGACAGATGAATAACATTGAAAGGACAACATTATGACCATAAATTATTTTGAGTGTTATTTTTCCATGCATGTCCTGAAGGATTCCTCCCTCAGACACAAACACAAGGGTTAGATTGTCACGCAGAAGATAAGATGCGCAGTGATGTTCTTGGTATTCTGAAGGAAAATGTAAGAGCTGGTTGGACAATCAGCATACACATAAATGTATGACACCTTTCCACATAAATACCCAATCCCACACCCAACCGGACAAAATGACGTTGTGCGATGTTGTAGTTTCAGGGTGTGGGTGGGGATGTCTTCGCATTTTGCTCTGCAGGTTGTTGGCCACTGTGTGCAGAGGACACACTGTAGAGGTCAGTCCACACAGCTTGTTTACTCAAAGGGAGGAAGTAATAATTTCCCGAAAGACAGAACTCTGGTTCATAGTTCCTGAGTCTGATGTTGCGAGATGTAAATAAGCAACTGGAGACAGAGGTTCAGCCTTTGCGGGATCTTTATTCAGACTCAATTGTCAGCACGACACGTATCTTGACCAAAGTTCACAAATGGTCCCCCGAACCCAAAAACTGGCCTCCTTATATTGGCTGTATACTTCATGTGTGTGTATGTGACACAGATCTTGGCAAACACTCCTGGCAATGTCTTCAAGCCAGATGAATTCCATCTTCCTGTTTTGGTGTAAGTTTCTCCTGTTATTCTCAACTGGTGAGGTTAATATGACCTGGTGCACGTTAAAGGGCCATGTGAGACAGCACAGAGAAGCAATTTGTCCTCATCAACATCATCATATTCCTTTGGCACATAGTCCTGCCCAATGTTTTTCCCAAACAAGTCTGGTTTCTGGTAATACAGGATTACAAGAAAGAATGTTTACTTGAAGAGAACAAGGAAACATCTTTTTAGGTTCCATTACTGCCGATGTTTCTTCTGTTAACATCTCAGTTAGTCATATTCATATTGACTGACACCTATTGTAAGTGATGTGGGTGTGAATTAGTGAATAAAGGAGTCCAACAACATATCTGGGTTCTTGCTCATAACTTATTCCGGGTTAACATCCCGCCATCTTCACTTCTCTCTGTCTCTTTTTCTCTCAACCCCACATCACTCCCTGCTGCCTCACCAGCGCCACCGGGCAGCTGACGTTAACATAAAACCACAATGAACCATACTTCAATAACATACAAAGACATAAAACCATAACTTCACTCTTACATATCTTCCCCCCCTTACAAAAGAAGCGTCCTCGCTTCAAAAACAGTGGTAATGAAAATCACTACTGCATGCCTAGCGGCAGGATCAACACAGCAAGGAGAATAGCATAACAGTGACAGCAGAAGTAGAGTACACTTTTCTTTCTTTTTTTTTTTTGAGTGTGCATGTGTGTGTGTCCTCAACAGTCATTCTCAGTCTCCTGCTGTCGTGAGTGCAGGTCCATATAAACCTAACATCAGAAATGAGAAACTGTTCAGTCATTGTGCGCATGTAGTCATGTAGCACACTGGGGGGATGCACACAACGACCTGACTTGGTCCTCACTCCCATGAGAGGCTCACGTCAGGAGAAAGTTCACTATGACATCCCATAGCCACGTTACTTCCTGCCTGTGGTTTTGCAGTAACAGGCCTTTGAGGTGGAGGGACAACATTTGTCTGAGTCTGAGTTGGAGGGTGCCTGTATACATAAGGTCTGGAGCCTCAGAGTGCAGTCAAAAGGGGAACCTCTGGTGTTCGCTGGTGCAGCCAGACCTGAAGGTAAGGGGTCTCCAAGGAGAAGAACAGCTGGTAGAAAGCCGAAAGAAAGGCGTGTGTTTGGTGGAGAAGTGAACAGTTGTGTTATACGCTAACTCAACCTGTCACAGATGGTCATCCCATTCACCTCCTCTGGTGTACAGGTATTTTGCCAACTGGTCCTTTATAGTCCTGTTTGCTCATTCCACCATGCCATCTGACATAGCATGATAGGGCGATGTTCTTGTTTTGTGTATTTCCAGCCAGGAAACACAATTCCTTGAAAAGATCTGATTCAAACTGATGGCCTTGGTCAGTGTGCAAACTTTGTGGTACGCCGTGGTGGCTGATTTATATATGTAATCTTCAAACACACATTTAGTCAGGTCTGCTGCAATCTTCTCAAAAGGCCTTGATGTGACTATGCTCTGCATAGGGGCCTGTGGTCGCCGTGCTTCACAGGCTGGACATTCAAGACACCAACCAGTTATGTCCCGTGACATGTGAGGCCAGAAGCACCTGACATTGTGCCTCTTGTAATGTCTTTTGTGTACTGAAATGTCCAGAGAGAGACTGTCCATGTAAGGTTTGAAACACCTCTTTCTGCATGCTACCAGGGACAACAGTCTGTATAACAAGGTCACCTGGTAGGGGCCTGACTCTGCGAAACAAGAGATCATCAACAAGAGTGAGTTTGGAAAACTCCCTCCAGTACTGTCATCTCAGACCTCTGAGGGGAATAGTGTTCTGGAGTGATGGGAATATGAATATGTGGGTGGGGAGCGTCCATAGCCTGAGCTCTGTGCCTTTGTGGGTCTCTCTGGGCTCCTCCCATATGGTCAGGGAGATCTTGGAGGACGCACATGCATGTATCTATCATAGTGCTGGGCCACCTCGCCCCTCCAGCTTCAGTTTCAGTGCATCAAGATCCTGGCTTAAGTCTTTAACAGTAGCAGTGAGGTTTTGGACTGCTTTTCTGAGTTCAATGTTGTTTTCATGTATAAAATGTATTGACTGCATGGTACCCATATCTCTGACGGCCATATTAGCTGAGGATGGTGGTATTAGTAATTTAACTGCTTGGCGGGCCTGTTCAGCTTGGGAGGGAACCTCAAAAACCTCAGTAAATGTTTTCACTCCTCTTTCATGGCACTTGACCTGGAGCTAATGATCTAGACCAGCGATGAAGCGAAACATTTTCATATACTCTGAAGCATTATGCTCAAAATCTGGGAAAGCTTCTTCGACAAGCCTACATATATCTGCAGCATAAACTTCCATTGCTTCCTTAGGCAGTCTGCATTAGGGAATGTCTGTAAAGATGCAATCACATCCTTTTGGCCAACAGCAGTCTGCAAGTGCTTCTGTGTTCGATGGCTGCACAAGCTGTGCTAGAGCTCCTTTGGTGCTGGCTCTCTGCTGTCTATCTGCAATTGGCTCCTCGTTAGACATGATGGATTTTCGTCCATCTTTGGCTGTTAGAGAGGAGTTAGAGGACCGGAACCAGTTTCTAAACTCACTTGAAGGTAACAAAACAAAAAATGTGATGGTAGTGACTAGCTAACTCACTGTGCTTCAGGCTAAGCCAGTGTTTCTCAAATAGTGGGGCGCGAGAGGCGGGGCCGCCCACTCAACCCAGTAGAAGAAGTACACAGTAAAAAGCACAGAAGTACAAAGTAAATGCAAATGTTATGAACTTTTCATCCCTTCTGCTAAAATATAAGCAATATTGTTGGAAATTTTGCACAAAGAAAACAAATGTTAAAGTCATATACAGTGGTGCCTTCACTTACGAGTTTAATTCGTTCCGTGACAGAGCTTCGTAACTCATATTACTCGTATGTCAAATCAATTTTTCCCATTGAAATGAATTGAAATGCCATTAATCTGTTCCGGACCACCCAAAAACACAGCAATTTCTTGTTACATGTTTTTAAATAAGAAAATGTATGTACTTATAAATAACGAATATTGTATAAGATTAGTTCCGTTTCGTTTCGATATTTCAATAATTTCTTTCTTTAATTCAATGCACATCATCCGCTTCTTCTTCTCAGCACTGTCCTTCACACTCATTTTCACTTTCTTCGGACCCAGAGGGTCGGAAAAAGCGAAGTTTTGCAAAATAACTGAAAGCACAAATGCAAATCGAGCACAACACCACTGCTTCCACTGCGAGCTGACGGCTTAAAGTGACTGAGTGAGACTCGGGATGCTGGGCGGATGTTGCAGCGTTCACTGTGGCGTTCGCTGCACCAACTAATCTCAAACTGAGATGCCCCAAGATATCTCAAGCTGGCTCGTAACTCGAGTTTTAGCTCTCAACTCAAAGCAAAAAATCGTCCGAGAGACAGCTCGTATCTCGAAAAACTGGTTAGTTGGGACACTCGTAAGTCAAGGTACCACTGTACCTTTTTGAAAAGGAATAAGCTGATGAAGCTGACAAGTGACCAATGTTTACAAGTTTAAAAAAGTTTTGAATGTTACTGTGTTAAGTCTTATCAAAATGCACATCCCAGTGAATCATTTGCACTTTTTTCTCTGTTTTGAGAATCACACAGACTGAGCAGTCTTGTTTAAATGTTACAAATTGAGTTAAGTAAACTGAACTTGGAAATTGTTTTAAGTTGTTGCAGATGTTATCTCAGCTCATTTTATTAATCTATTTTGATAATCAGGTGATTGTATGCAGAGTGCTGGTGCCAGCAACTCATACAGTGGTTTGTACAGATAAATAAATAAATATTATCAGGTTCTCAATAGTATTTCAATTCGGGCGAGGCGTGAAAAAATTTCTAGTGGTTAACGCGGTTAATGTTAGCCTTTAGCTTCAGAGACTCCTAAAGTTGAGCAGAATCCCAACGGCTGATTCTCCACCGGAGGATAATCCCACCGCTGCCACCAGTGTAAGCAATGTGGGTGTGAATGAGTGAATAAAGGAGTCCAACAACATATCTGGGTTCTTGCTCATAACTTTTAGTGATGTGTCAACACAGGTTAACATTCCACCATCTTCACTAGACCTCAGTCCACACAGCTTGTTTACTCAGTTCCTCTGGTAATACAGGATTACAAGAAAGAATGTTTCCTTGAAGAGAACAAGGAAACATCTTTTTAAGTTCCATTACTGTAGATGTTTCTTCTGGTAACATCTCAGTTAGTCATATTGATTGAAACCTATTTTAAGTTACGTGGGTGCGAATGAGTGAATAAAGGAGTCAAGCAACATAACTTCACTCTTACGCTTTCATGTGACAAAAGTCAACTATTTTCCAGATGTCAGCGTGTAACCCTAATCCTGGCCCAACCTTTAATTGTAACACTGACACAATTGAATTTCTGCCTAACTCTACTCTCCTAATGCTGCTGATTCACTGTGACTTACTGGCTATATCCTCAGCCAATCAGAGTGCTTGTTACATTCCATAGTATCACTATCCGCCTAAGTCATCTTTTTGACTTAGGCATTTTTGATGCTAAATACAAGATGTCAGCCCCTGAGAAAAAGAGGACTAAGCTGACTGCAAGTGAAGCATTAGCTCTTCTGTTTGATTCATCTGGTAACCGAGTTCATATTTCTTCAACTTTCTATACAGTAAATTTACTTTCAGTCAATCAAAGGAATTATGTAATTAAACAAGGTAACAAGCAAACATAACAAAGTATGCTGAAGTAATGTTGCTAATATAAATAGCTTATCTGTTCATTTAACATTGTTTACTGTGTTAAAACACTCAGCAGCACTTTCTTTTCTTCTGCTTCAGAGTCAGGAGATGAATGAATGCGTTCTTCTGTGACCCAAGACAAAGCGTGCACGATGTGTTATAAAACTAAATTACAGATGCACAACTTTACTTGCTTCAAACACTTTGAGTCGCTCCTAGAGGCCAACCAAAACGTCGAAAAAGTCATAGTCTGTAGTGATGGCTGCAGCTATCTCTTATAACATTACAAAAGCATACCTAGATCTGGCCATAAAGCATGGTGTCACCATAGAACAAAAAATTCTGGTTGCAGGGCACACCCAAATGGAGTGTGACTCCATGCATAGCCTCATCAAACAGCGTACCATGACAGATATTCACACTCTACGTAATTACATTGTTACATTTGAGACTGCACGTTTGCATCCATCCCCATACAAAGTCACCCACCCAGGTATACCACAACGATTTCATGTTATCAGGGGCTGATGTCATCAACATCTGACAAGGCAGGTAGAAAAGTTGGCGACCCCACAGTCCATGACCTTCAGGCTCTCCAGTACTTGGCAGATGGTAGAATTTGGTATAAGTTTTTGAGTCTGACTTGGAGGACCTGTCTCAGCAATTCAGCATCCCCAAAGAATCGTTCCACTGGGTCAGACTCTTTCTTGCTAAGTTACCAATTTAGGTCAGGAAATTAAATGACCAGCAGGCACTGTAGCCAGTACTACCAAGAGTGGCCCATCAGTACTATGACCACCTCACTCATCAAAAGACACTGTGAAAATGCACACAGCACCTGAAGTGGGACTGGTTAAGGTTGGCAAGAGAAATGTAAGGGAAAATGTAAGTAATGTAATGGAGATGTATGTAAGAGTAAAAATGCCTAAGCCGTTGCATATTTTCTGCAAGATTTGCCTAAGTCACTTTTATTTGTTATGTAGTCCTTACCTCAGTGTCTTTTCTTTTTTAAGAAACTTGTGCACAGATCTGATCGTGCTTGCTGTTACAGTATAAACGAAAAAATTGTATGCGTTGGCAAAAAAATCTGTTTTTTTCCGAAAACCTTAAAATATGACTCAGGCAATTATGCTATGAGACTAACAATATATTTTTATTATGAACAATATTTAGACACTGAGTTGTTATCTACCTTTGCAAACGATTGGACATTTTATCATGTGGTCTTCAATGGCCTTAATGGTCCTGCCCTCAAATGTGGAAAAAAAAAAAAAAACTAACAGGGGGTGACAGAAGTTTAAGTCAAGCACAGTCTCTCCTTGCTCCCACAGTCCTCAGAGAAGATCTGTCCAGGCATATCACATGTCTTTAGGTGTCTCTCGAGTACACAATACAAATACCCCACAGTGCTGAAGTATAATGCGCTTAAGTGTGAGGTGAGTAGCTGATAAAAAAAGTGTGTGTTTTTTTCTCTTTTTTCATTTATCTCATTTGGGGACAAAACTCTCTGAGTGCAATTGAAATAACAATCCAAGTAATACACTTTATGTGGTTATGTTTCCTTATGCATCTGCAGCTTCTACTTTTAAACAACAGTGCCATTAATGTGTTGTTTAATGCAATATGCAGTTTCATATTGGGCTGTGATCTGTAAATGTTATGAATGTTTCATAGAATACAAAAAAAAGCACAAAGTCAATAGCGAATAAAAACAGTATTGTAGAAATAATTGCAACTGCCTTTGGAAATAATTTAATGTACATTTTATCATGAAGGTATATACAGTACATCTTTGTATTTACAAAAGGGAGGACAATATAAATAGAAATTACAATAAATTACATACGATACAGAAGTAAATATTTAAGTTTAGTTAATCACATTATAAATGATAGTGTATTAGAGTTTGTGTGCATATGTGTGCCCGTGTGTGCAATAAATGGATCACAGAAATTTCACACCAATATAAAGTTTACATCAAGATAAACAGACAAACATGATAGCTTTTTTTGTATACATCTGAATTTATGTTACTTTGGCAGTGTTTTTGAGCAGTGAATTGATACTATGAGCCACTTCTGAGGACTGGACTTTGTTCAGGTGAAACTGTGGATGGTGCTGAGATTCCAGCTGCACTTCCTGACTCTGCTGAGTAGTCTCCTCCTGAACTTTGAGTATCTGGCAGCTGCTGATCATATTCAAAAGCGGGATTCGTCTGCCCATGTCTATGCCGCCTCTGAACCTCCTCAAAGATTTGAAGAACCTTCAAAGCACACAGACAAACTTAAGCATACAGTAAACTGAAACTGCTCACCAAGACTGAATAGAACAAGAATGGATGTTTTTATTACCTTAGATTTAGGAATGAGACCCACTCTGAAGAAACCAATGTGGCCAGTTTCAATCTTAGTACAGTCAACTACAGTAGATGCAATGTTTTCTGGGGAGGCTCCATCACATAACACTCCATCCACCTAAGCGAAATGCACATGTGGTTTACTTCAAAAAATAAGAACACCAGTACTTCTTGTATTTAATAACACTGAAGTACTGTCCTCACCTTGTCGCCCAGCTTGGCATAAACCTGGTTGTGGTGAGTTGTGTCTGCCTCGCCTGTTGGGTTGGCTGAGGTCACAGCGATCGGCCCCACCTGCAAGAAAGAGGTTGTTGTGTTTACTGAAGGGTGTGATGATTAGTTTCACTCACTTTAAGGCATGTAGTAATTCATTTTTATAGTCCTTACCAGGTTCATGAGGTGTGTGGCCACAGAACAGTCTGGGTTTCTGATAGCAATGCTTTGTGGGGTCCCTATGTGTTTGGCAGCATCGCCTAAACCAAAGGTGTCCATCCATGGGCCTGCGTGAGACAGGAAACCAATATGATGCTCATAAAGTCCCTGTCGTGCAACATGAGGGCCCCCACACACAATGTTACGCATACAAACATGCAGCCATAAGGGTGTACCTACCCCTGGGTATAACCATGCTAATAGAGGAGGGCCACGCAGCCGCCATGAAGTCCAGGAGCAGAGGGCTGAGCAGGTGTCGCACCGGCTCCAGCTGCTTGATGGAGGAGATCCACAGGGACATGGGTCGGTCCTGAGCCTGCTTCTTCACCCTGAAGTCAACATCATTACGGAGTTCTGAGATTGAATCAATGAACAAATTCAGATAAGGGCACTCTCAGTTAAATAGAAACTCACTTGTAAGCTTTGACGACGGCATCGGGTCTGTTGCAGGCTGCCACCAGCACATAGACAGTGTCAGTAGGCATCCCACATATGCCACCATTTTTCATGATTTCTGCACATGGAAGGAGAAAAAAAACAACAACAAGCATGTAAAAACTGTGTGTTTCTTAAGAAAAATCAACAATGATTTCTTGAACAGATTCTCACCTGCAATCTGCTGCACAGACGTGGCCTTGCGGGCTGGCACATGCGGACAGATATCTGCGCCTCCCCCAACCCCACTCAGCGTAACTAAAGGTTTCCCTAAGGGGATCTGGGGGGACTGGAAGGTGCTGTTGAAAATGTGTGCCAGGAAACAATAAAAACTGATGAGACCAAAGATGATGGTGGCTCCTATGTCATAACCATAAGGCAGTGCACCTACTGCATCCAGCAGGAAGCTAATGAGGATGAGCTGGAAGGTGAGGGCGTACATGAACCAGGCGACATTCAGAAACAGCGCTGCAGCTGTTACCAAACCATTAAACAGCATGAAGCTAATGATCCCGACAGCCACATTAAAGCCCCTGGTCTCACCGTACAGGCCACCGTACCGTGTCAGCCCCCACACCGTCCACATCACCCCATAGAGAATAAAAACTGTGCTCTCAAAAGTTTTACCTCGAGCAAAAGCTACTGAACCAGAGAGCAGCTGGAGTGCTCCTCCAGCCACCACCACCCAGGGCAGAACCAGCACAGACAGAGGATTTCTGTCTCCAACTGTGGCTGTGACGGCAAAAGCAGCCAGCACACTGCAGGCATGGCCTAACACTTCTGCATCTGCATACTTGGAGTAGCCCAGGTGAGGTGCGTGTAGCTCTTTATCATGGGCTCTGAGAGTGAGACCCCGCATCCTACTTACTAACGCCTTGAAACAGCCCTGCCCAATGGGAATGGTTCTAGTGGAGACCATATTGAACGTAGTAATTAAAAGCATGCCGGCAGAGATTACAAATATAGCTCCCTGTACTCCCTGCGTACCTCCTTGGAAGAAACCTTTAGGCTGGGCTGCAATGGCAATACAATAAGCTGCAAAGAATAAGTGGTAGAACCCGTCCAGCAAGCTCTTCTGACAGCTGAACAGAGCCAGAACAGAGAAAAGTACAGAGAAGACGACCGGGAAAGGAACTGGGGAGACAGGCTGAACTGAGTAGAATGATAGGAGAGCGCTGTAGCCCTCGGCAAACTTCAGCAGAGCGGTGAAGCCAAAAAAAGTGGCGGCCAGTGTGTCCATGGCTCGGTAGAAGAGGACACACATGCCGAGCTGAAAGGCTCCAGCTGTCCACAGCCAAGGGACGTGACCGACGGAGAGCTGGGGGACCACACCTAACAGAGGACAGGCTAACACGGAGGCAGACAGCAAGTTCATCACCAGACCGACTGATGCTGCATCACCACAGCCCCGGTTCTGCTCTGCTTTCAGCCTGGCCTTTCTCTTCAGGCCTGTTCCTGGAGGCTCCACTTTACCGTGAGTGACAATGGACAGCAGACGTCCAAAACCAAAGTAAACACCAACCAGACAGACAAGAAGGTAGTTGGCAGCTGTGGCAGACTGACCAAAACCTGCAGCCGACAAACCTGCGATTTGATGGGCACATGCCAAGCTAATGCCGAGAGCCATGAGAAACAGAACTGCTTTCTTCACCGTGACTGCTACAATGCCTAAGATGAGCAGGGCTAAAGTGAATGCTGCGAGGCCTGGGACCAGAGCGGACCGCAGCTCCAGGGGCTGCAGCACGCCCTGCCCGATCAGGATGTAGACCAGACCCGAGCCACACCACAGGGCAGAGACAGTCAGACACAGAGAGGAAAACAGCTGTGCATGGGAAAGACTGCGACAGACACCTGCAAGACCAACAGTGAACAGAGTCTTACACACATATACAACAACAACAACAAAAAAAAACAACAAGACTGCAAGCATGTGAAACAAAACATGTGACATGCATTCATCAGTACCAACCTGCATAGGCTAAAAGGGCTGCAATGATGAGGAGCAGAATCCCCAGTGCAGTGTGGGGGATGAAGCCTTTTTCAGGTGAGCTGGCATAATCGTTCACCAAAAGTAGGAGAGCACCTATGAAAAAATAAAGCTGTTACCTAGAGCCACTTGCTGGTGATTGACCAAAAACAAGCAAACAAAAAAATTGAGGGCACCCTGCTGCAACATGTTTGCAACCTCTGACAGCAGAGCAGGTGTCTGCCTAAAAATGTCTAATTGAAAAGATTTTTTGTTTTAATTTATTATTAACATATTACATACATATTTTATGCAGGTAATTATCAATTCAATATAAATTATTTCATTGCAGCAGTATGACTAGTCATAAGGATAGAGTTGTTTCCGAATATTAGCAGGAGACCTTTTTATTTTGGTTCTTTCAAAACTTACTTCAAAACTTCAATACATGTCCAAACTAATACGTCACTTTATCCTCATCATATAGAACCAGGACATTACATAATTTATATAAACAGTGTCATTTTCTATCGGTTTGCTGCTTGTTTTAGTTATTAAACAAACTTTTTGATTTTTGAAAATACTTTTAGCGTGCCTTTCTGCGCGATTCCTGAGTAATAAGTAATAAGTCATGATAAAATAAAAGCAGTAAGAAGGTGTGCGACTTGCTTCATAAATGCAAAATGCGACAAAAGTCGTTACAGCCGCACCGACATAGGACCTACCTCCAGAGATGCCCAGAGTGCCGACGGACACATGCAGCGAGCGGAGCTGAGCCATCGCAGGAGCGGCAGTGTGACGACGTGAGGCTGCGCTTTATATGCTGCGTGTGACGTCAGCGCGCAGGAGAGAAACCGGAGCTGCGTCTCACCGGGAAAATTCTCCGGTCCGTCACCGCGAAGGAAAGTTACTAAGTTACCGGGAAACTTGACATCATGATACGATAACTACAGGATGATACTTTATATATATATATATATATATATATATATATATATATATATATATATATATAAGTAATTCCATATATATCAATCAGTAATTAATTGAATTAATAAACAAACGAATACATACATTTATTAATTATTCATTTTTTAAACGTTTAAACTACAAAAATACAAACAAATTTATTACTAGTTTTTTAACTAGTAAAAGGGAAGTGATGTAGTCATTTATATATTTTATTTTCCCTCCAACTGCGCCTCATAAAATGCAAATAAGTGCAATTGTTATTTTCATTTATTTATTTATTTATTTATTTATTTATTTATTATTTACTACTCCATATGTCCTTGATAAATGAGAATCAGATCATGTAAATGTGTTCAGTAAAATAAACAAATCATGCCATTCAAAACATTTCCTTATTACATTACATCCTCTTCATTGTTTATTGATAGCTAAACCTGCTGAGGGGATGACTCAGCATTTCACCTCAGCAGAGTTCCTGGTTACCATGAAGGTGGATGATGTCAGCGTTTTTAGCAGCAGGTCGTTGGGAGGAGACAGAGTCAGGAAGGACTATAAAGAGTCTGCCTTCGTGCTCAGACAACACACCTCTGCTGAAGAGCTCCTCAACACACAGCCAAACCAGGACTGTCAGCCTACACAAGGTGAGATCTTATCTGCGCTGTCCCCTCTCCTGCTGTTTAAACTTAACCAATGCTTTGTCCTGATATTTAAGAGACAGGAACATGCTGATTTTAGACAATAAGGTTGTAATTTATTGAAAGTATCAGTGCAAATCGCATGAGGGAAATATTGCCACTTCCTTTTTCTGGCTCGCTTATGTTTACTTGGCAGCAGAGTAGCAGTGTCCAGGTGCTCCTCTGTCACCTGCTTCTTTAAATTTTTCATGCTAACACAAGCTCGTGTTTGTTTTCGTAGGAACCATGGTGAAACGTGTTGCAGTTATCCTCTCGGGCTGCGGTGTCTATGACGGCACTGAGATCCACGAGGCCTCTGCCGTCCTCGTCCATCTGAGTCGCGCTGAAGCAAAAGTAAGTGCAAGGAAGAAGAGAAGGAAATTATTTCAGTGTTTTTATCTGTTCTTTTTTGTCAGACTTCAGGTCCTACTTCCATTCAGAGGGCCTTTAAACTTTCACGTCAACATTTCTGTCCATATGTTTTGCAACAAAAGAGCAATGTCATTGTAATCAGACCTACTGAGATACAGTTGGCCTTATAATTCCTCTTAAAATATCCCACAATCCTTTGCTGCAGAAGCCAATCCGATACACGATACATTTGATCTCTTTTCAGGTGCAGATGTTTGCTCCAGATGCAGATCAGATGCATGTTGTAAATCATTGCGAGGGGAAACCCACGGAGGAGAAAAGAAACATCCTGCAGGAAAGTGCCCGCATCGCAAGGGGTGACGTGGCTGATCTGGCCAAGTTGGATGTTTCAGCGTTTGATGCCGCCATCATTCCAGGTTAGACTGACCTAGCCCCGAATAAATGCTGTTTGTTGCTCCACTGTTGTGATGCACTAAACAAGTCCCGTGTTGCTCTCCTTTTCAGGGGGCTTTGGGGTGGCTAAGAACCTGAGTGACTGGGCGGTGAAAAATAAGGACTGCACCATCCAGCCAGAACTGGAGAAGCTCATCAAGGCTTTCCACAAAGCCGGAAAGCCTCTGGGCATGTGCTGCATCTCCCCCATCCTCGCTGCCAAAATCCTGCCCGGCTGCGAGATCACCGTGGGACAGGACAAAGAGTGTGAAAAGTGTGTGAAATCCTTCGTCACCACCACATGTCTGCAGATATAAAGAAAAAAAAATCCTAACTTTCGCCTTTCTTTTTGTCTCCAGGTGGCCATATGCTCAGACAGCAGGTGCTTTGAAGGAGATGGGCTGCAAACATGTGAACACGGATGTGGACAAAGCGCATGTCGATGTCAAAAATAAACTGGTCACCACCTCTGCATTCATGTGCAATGCTCCTTTACACAAAGTTTTTGATGGAGTAGGGGTAATGGTTAAAGAGACATTGAAACTTTCTTAAGAAGTCCATAAGTTACGTACTGGATGTTTGTGTTTATTTACTATAAAACCGATTTTCTGTGATTTGTTTTAGCACTTATGTTCATCTGATGTATCCTTAGTGTGCTGTTTTGAGATTTTCAATAAAAGCTACTCCACAGATGACATTTTGGCTGTTTTTCTAATATTTTTCATTTCTAATGTTTTTCATCTAATAACTAAAACCACAAATATCACAAAAAAATCCACAACATAAACATAAAATGGCGCTCTTTGCCTTTCTGTGCTGTTTGTAAGCCTTTTCTTCACAGCATAGATTCAAAAAGGTGCTACAAATATTCCTCAGAGATTGTGGTTCATACTGACATGACAGCATCACTCAGTTGCTGCAGATTTTTTGGCTGAGGGTCCATGATAGGAATATTTCCTTCCACCACATCTCAAAGGTACTTTATTGTTGTGTGTGTTTACAACAATGCTCAATATACTAAGGGGCCCAAATTGTGGTAAGAAAATATTGCTCTGACCATAATACCACTGCTACCATGAGCCCGAAGCGTTGATACAAGCCTGGATGGATCCATGATTTCCTGTTGCTGACATCAAATTCAGAACCTAACATCTGAATGAGGCAACATAATTTGAGACTAATCAGACTTCATCATTAGCAACATTTTGCCAAGTTTCAATTTTCAAGTTTTGGTGGGCTCGTGCTCACTGCAGCTTCACTTTTATGTTCTTCATTACCAGGAATGGCTTCCCTCAAGGTTTGACGTATCGTGCATTCAGTGATGCTCTTTTGAAAACCGTGGTTATAATGACTGGTCATTTGTCGCTTGTCTATTAGTTAGGCCATTTTCCTCTGACCTCTGCCATCAACAAGACATTTTTTGCCCAGAGAACCACTGCTCACTGGATGTTTTCTCTTATATGGACCTTTCTATGCATATCTTAGTGTTGGTTATGTGTGAATATCCCAGTAGATCAGCACTTAATTAACCTCCCTTCCCCAATCTTTTGCTTGGTTTGAACTCCAGAAGATCATCCAGACCACGTCCACATGTCTAAATGCACTGAGGTGCTGCTAAGTGGCTGGCTGATTAGATATTTGAACAAATACACTTAGTGAAGAGCTGCATATTGTGTTTCTACCTAACATGGAAGGGAGTTATTTATTTTATTTAATTATTATGTTTCAACACCTTGTCCAGGCTTCTACTTATGTGTTAGCCAAGTGGGACCAACACTGGGCTGCGTGTGAATGGTCAGTAAACATTTATACCATCAGACACTTACACAACTCAGTGTTTAGGTGATTTCCAAATCAAACTTTTTTGGAACAGCACTGGTTTTCATTTGGCTGTTGGTGATGTTTAAATAATAACAACAACAATTGAATGGTAAGTTCAAGTAACACAGAAACCTTTATTTCTGAAATTCTCTTTTATGAATTAAAAGAGGATTTCATCACAAGAGTCAGTAAATAGTTCAGAACAGGAAAACATGGTCTTTGTTAAAGGTACAATTTAATATTTGAATATCATACAGAACATAATGCTACATTTTGACAACTTTTGTGCACTGAATATGCAAAACCACAAACTTGAATGGAAACTTCATCAAGTCCATTCTGAATTAATGACAAGACACTAGTAAATCATGAATCTCATACACCTCACCAAAATGTAAAGTCCTTAGTCTAACTTTTATCTGTAAATATTTTAAAAAGATTTCACACTAGAACAAACTGTGTTTTTTGCCCAGTGGTTGAAGTATTGGATCAGCACAGAGAATGTACTCTTACGTTTGGATCACATTTCAATACCTCACTGATTTATCTTTAGTAAAGCTGTAGATAAGTCCTTCATATTTTGTCATATTTAAGTGATCTGGTTAAGAGAAATTCTAAATTAGAAATTATAGAAATTACATTGACATTTATTTTAAAGCAGTTTAACATGGATTAATTGTCTGCATACCCTGAACATTATAACATTGAATTAATTTCATATCTGTTCACAGTTGAGACATTCAGTAAGATACGCAGAAATAGAGTCATATAATAGAATAATAGAATCCTGCCATTATTTTTGATAAATTATATTATTCATAAACAACATAAACATAATATCTTAAAGAGCACAAGTAACTGTTTGTTTAAGTAGGGAGACTGTGAATGTGAGTATTCAGATGTAGACGTTTATGTGGATTTGTTGGAGAAATGATTGAACTGATCCGTTCCAGAGATCAACTCTGCTGCATGGAATTTCCTGGGACGATCAGGATCCTGACAGCAACAGAGAGAATCAGGATCAAGTCTGAGACTGTGAAATTACAACCTGCATGATATAAAGAAATAAATGTATATTCCTGTTTGACTGACCTCTGTAGGGTATGCACAGGTGGGGACATAACGGATCACAAACCCACAGCGCCTCATCTGGGAAGTGTTGGCGTCACTGGCATGGACGAGGAGCCCATCATGAATCTATTGAAACAAATGTGAAATCCTACTTAGTTCACGTTGTATTGTCGTCAGACTTGTTCCCTGCCATGTCATGTCATGACATGCCATGTTTTTTTGCTGCCAACCAAAAAAAAAAAAAAACTTACAGACATCTGCCCGGCTAACAGAGGGCAAAGCACGGCTTGATCAGCCTGAACCAGTTCCTCCGGGATCTCCTGATTGACTGACAGCATGTTTCCAGGGCGGATGGCTTGGCGATGGGGCAACATGCCTGCGCAGTGGCTACCTATGGGGCAGGAAGACAGAAAGATCAATGCTGTGAAGGAGTTTTTTTTTTTAAATGTTTTTTCAGCTCTCATATAGATCAAAGAGTTTATTACAGTATTTTTGGTGGGATAAAGAAAAGCTTTTCACTGAGCCATGTCTGCTTTTATATGAGCTGAGGTCAAACTGGGTCTGTGACTAAAGGCATGCACTCACATGAAAAGCATCATTGAGTAACTGAGAGGTACCTGGGATGACCCGAAGGGCGCCATTCTCTTCCAGTGAGTCATCTAAAGCGAGCCACACAGAGACAACAGGGCCACCGTCAATGCCCCAATATCTGTGAACAAACCAGTCACAGTCAGACAAAACAAAACAAAGCAGAATGAAAGCTTTCAGAGGTATTCTGCATGTAAATGTACCTCATATCCTGATGCCAGGCCACATACGGAAGTCCATTCTCTCCAGGTTTGGTCCCTTCATTCTCCTGGACGTCAGGTTTGAGCACTGGGTATTTACAGATGAAGCGGGAGTCCAGCAGGATGACGTCAGGGCCGAGGATGCCTTTGATTACTTTTAAGACCTCAGGGTGTTTAGTCAGGTCCTTCACCCACGGATACTGAAGGTGAACATTGTGGAGGCTGTACTGGGTGTACTCTTCACCTGGAGATCATACCGATTTATGTTTTATTTTATCCTATTTCACTTAGCTTCATGTGAAGAAAATGCAAGATGGACACACATTAACAAGAAATGACAAGGAAACATCACTTTTGACTACTTTTCCTGACTTAACCGTGCCCTTTTTCATCCCTACCCCCGTACTTCTTTCACCCTCCAGTGGTACTTACCAAATTCCTCCTCCAGCACAGAAAAGGCATGCTTAGCCTCCCTCAGCTCATTCTCATTCAACACGGGCAGTGCTGAGAGGAAGCCCTGCTGGTTGTACATCTCCTGCAGTTTAGCCGTGGATGGAGTCATCTCTATTAGACTGTTTCACCGCTGATGCCTTAGGCCTTCTGCTTCCAAAATTTATAAGCTAGAGTCTGTTTGTGATGGTGGTGGAAGCTAGGGGGAAGAACACAGAGGGAGAGTTTAAACATATTTAAACATATTCTGTCTGAGATCATGTTTTCTATCTAGTTTTTGAGACAAGTTGAATTGTAGTTGTTTATGAAGCCATAAAAAGAAAGCAAGCCCTGCCCACCTGGCCTGGTGGGAAAAACATCCAACCACACATAGGTGGGTCTCACTGAGCACCACCTTGTTCGACCTGCCCTCTAAGACCAATATAACCATTTGAGACTACACCTCACTGCCCATATAAAACCAGACTTTTTGTCTATGTTTGGAGTTTCTTTGTTAAGATGTAAGACTCAAACAGGTTGGGAGAAGACTATCAGTGAATATGGCAAAGACTGAAAATGGTCTTTTAGCCTCAATGATTCTGTGAGTGAAATATGTAAAAACTGACATAAAGCCTTTTTATAAGATAAAATTGGCAAAAAACACAAATCCTAAATTCTTAATTTAAAGAAAATTAATGAAACACAGTTAAACGTGTAGAAAGTCACAATACTTCCTTTTAGAGTTTTAAATCTGTGAAAAATGATTGCCAAATAAACACATAGGCAGTATTTTAAAATTTAATTTGGTCCAAGAAGTGTTAAATAATCACTTTATCAATATTATATATTATTGGTAGTTAAAACTCTTTAAGGTGTAGACACATTTTTGATGTCTTTACATAAAATCTTCATCTACTAAGTGACTACACCTGTCTGTATGAACTCTAAGTATTTTCATTGAGTATTGTGTCCATACCTGTCTGCTGTTCAGTCGTCCCCTCTTCTCTGAGTCTGGGCTCTGGATACTGTCAAGCTCGTCTGTGGCAGAAATTATATAATGCACAGAGCTCCTTCAAAAAAACCCACTTCCTTTTCCCAGAGTGTATCCATATCTCAGAAGTTATGTCACATGAGATCATTTCAGAGAAATTAAATCAGTGGGGAACACCCATGACTTATGCATTGTTCAAGAAAGACAACACATTCACTCATTAACTAAGGTAACATGAAACCATTTCATTTCAGGAGCTACGTGACAGGTTTTTGTTAACTGTATTTGCAAGACGTCACGTTTCAAAAATGCTGACCCATTCTCAGTACACAGTAACTCATTATTCTGTCAGACTTTCCTCATCATCGCAACCTTATTTTTCTGTTCCTTGTCAGGAACTCAGGGTGTGAATGATGACTGATCACAGGAGGATAATATCTGTAGAGAATGAAAGGCAGAAGGTGGGGTAAAATGTTGTTGGACTGTCTGTTGGCCTCTTTTGGAGGAAATGGAAATGGAAAATAATTGAGCCATCTTCAACTTTGTTTAATTTTTATTTTAAAAATTAAATTTTAATTATTGTTTTGGTATTATATGATCGCTGATGAATTCTTTCAATAAAGATTTTCTTCATTTCATCTTATTTTCCATTAATATTCATACTAGTGCAGCACCCATATGTATCAAGGAGTAATATGCCGTTGGGAGTGGAGCGATTTCTTGGACCCCGGAAGTGTCCTCCCTTCATAGTTAGATGAAATTGCTACATCGCCACTTACAGATCAAATGGCAAAAAATTGATCATGGTCAGACGTCGTATCTAGACATACCCTCCAAATGTGGTTACAATAGCACAAAGCGTTCAGGAGATATAACATTTTTTTTTGTAATGTAAGCTTTGCCTACACCATTCAAGCAAACTTTGAGGGTCAGTTATAGCAATACTGTGTAGAGTATCAAGAATCCACAAAAGTAGCTCTTTCCCTGCTTGGTCAAGAGATGCTCTTTATCTGATCTGGCGACAAGTGCTCAAACTTTGTCAGAGGAGCAGTGGAAAAAGGCATGGCTTATATTAATTGGTCTGGATGCCCTGAATTCAGGTAGAAATCGATAAATAATTTAGTTTAATAATAATATTAAGAAGAAGAATTTTAGTTCAAAAGTTACAGGCCAATATGTTAATTTATTGTTCTAGCACCATCATCTTGCCAAATTCGAAAACTGAACCTGAACTTCCTTGGATCCTGAACAATACACCTGCCAAAATGTGAAGTCAATCAGATGAATCAGATTTTCTGACAACCACCTGTGATAACCAAGTATGAGGATGCAAATTGTTTTGTGTTTAAGAAATAGCAGCATCTTTATTTTAGCTTCCTGCACAGGAACTGGAAACATATGACGCTGCTTCCTGGTGATTCATCTTTTTATGTTGTCACCCACCTGGTGACACATGATGCCATTTCAGTGTGTGCAAATGTTTGTGCATTGGATTAACAAGTAAATCAAGGATTAAAGCATGAAAAAAGATTATACTTCTTGTTTTCAGTCTTACACCATCTCTTAGTGGAACCTTCCAGGGAAACTAAGAAAATCATTTACAAAGGAAAACCCCATATGTGTCAGTAGTTCCAGTTTAGACGTGGACCAGTGACCAGAGCAAACGAAAGTTACCAGCTTTTCTGGGGGACAACCACCCAAATACAATTTCCTTATCGGACTTTCTGATGTCACTGGAAAAATCTTTTAATAGTAATTTATTGCATCGTTGGCCTTTTCAGAGGAAACTGTCCAACAGACTTCAAAGCAAAGCAACACATAAAGAAGAAATAATTATAATCATTAGAAATAAGCCGTCAACTGTGGCTTCTTCTGTGACAATGACGATGAAGAAGCCAGCAGGTAACAAACCACCAGCACCCTCAGATCAGTTATTATTATTTATTTTATTATTTTTACTAAAGAGGTTTTTTCTGGTGGTAAACAAAAGAAAACATGAGAGAAAGACATATTATAACGTTATATATCAGATGCAGATATATTAGATATATTAAATATTCTGTATATTCAGTTTCTGTCAGGTAATATAAAGATTAGACTATAATGTATCACTGTCACCTTTCTTTCTTATGAAAGGTAACAAGCAGAACCCTAAAATAACAAACAATGCATTTGAGCCCAAATGTGCTCACGTTGGGCTATTTCTATTAATATTACCTACATGCTATTTTTTGTCTACATTAATCAATAAGATAAAAGTGCTGTTTAAGAGTGTGAAGGACTCTGAAAGTGCTTAAATTGCACATGGAGTCCAATTTTACTTCACCGGAGTGAGTCTCAAATGATGCTGCCTTTCCAGATGAGAGTAAAAATCATTCTATAAGAGTTCCTGATATATTTAGTGACGCTCATTTTGCTCAATTTATGCTGTGCATGATCATGTTATCCTCCTTAGACCCTCAGTCTGACTCTTTGTCCCTGTTTGGGTGCTTGGGGCAGAGTGGGTGGTGCTGTTTTCTTTTCTCTCCACTTTGTGTCCTCTTGTCTCCTCCTGGTGGCTGCTGCTCATTATTGCAGCGGTGAATGAGCACGGGTTCCTTGTTTGGAGGCGTTTTCTTTAACAACAGCCGCTGCAGCATCTGTTTGTCCGAACGCTCCCGTCGGAAGTCATCCTCATAAATCTTGAGCTGCAGCACAGAAAAAAAAACAAACAAACACGAGGGTCCAGTGAAAAAGATTTCCATAAAAAGGAGTAGCTCAAAGTGGATTAATCCCCATATTTTGTCAAAAATATTTATTTTAACCCTTGGAGGGGATATGGAGCTGTAAAAATATATCATCAATACCTTTGAGTATTGTTTTTTTCAAATTAGGCTTTATTTAATCTGAAATGGTTACTGCAGTATGTATGAACAGCTATTGCACTACCCATACACTCAAAATTTAACTTAAATACTCATTTTATCACACAACATGTCATCCAAGTAGTTAATATGATAAATAACTGCAGCACTCCATGACTCATTAGTCATCTAAGCACATAATCTTTTCGTTGGCTTTGGGTCAAGGTTAGACTCCAGATATGTTTAATAATTTATGCAATAATGCATTATGTGTGCATGTGTTCAGCATGTGTAAAAACACTACCTGCTCTTGCAGTAGTGCCACCTGTTGGCGCATCTCCTCCCTCTTCTTCCTCAGCCTCCGGTTCTCCTGCTGTGTGTGTTTGTGGTCGTTGTGCTCCGTCTGATATTCGGCTTCATAAATCTGGGTCTGCTGACAGAAGACATAAATATGTCAGAGAGCCAATCCAAAGCTGTATATTGTGCTCTGCAGATACTTCTCGTTATGCTGTGAGCAAATTTCAGAGTAGCACAGAGCCACCACTTGGTGGTGCAGTCCACCATCTAATTCAAGTTTGAGCATTACCCAAATCTTTCCCTGGCAACAGAGTTGACATCAGTTCTGCTCTCATCGCATGAGAAATGGGAACATTTTTTGATGCTGTGCTGAAGAGAGCAGCCCACCTGACACCTCAGTGCCTCCAGCTGCTCTTTTAGATCCTGCACATCTTGCTGGGAGTCTCCCATGGCTTCCAGTGTGGTACTGCGGCTCTGGCTTTTTCCCTGCCACCCTGCCTCTGCGCTAGAGGAAGTTGGGAAAAATGAGGATGCAGGGTTGTATCCAAAGACATGACTGGGCGACAGGTCGGTACCCCCCGGAGGATTACTGGTGGGGCCCGAGACATGGCCGCGGATCATGGCACTGAAGCTGCCCTGTAGTAAGACAAAGTCAGGCAAAATCATAAAAGACACTCAACGAATGGGGAATGTTGACAGAAATTAAAATGTACAAAGTCACGTGGTGCACAGACCCACCACCAGCTACGATACCTGTTTAGCGGGCGTGCAGTCCTTGTCTTGGTGGTGCATCCTGTTCTCCAGCAGTCTAATATACTCTTGCAGCTCCTGGTTCTTCTTCAGCTCTTGCATCAACGCATGCTCATAGTACTCCTTTGCACACTGCAATCACAAACATAGCAACAAACCTCAAACCTTTAAACCACTCTGTTATCTACCACCATCTATACCTGCTACACCATAACCCCCAGTTTAGGAATTCCCCCCATATGCTGCACTTTTCAGGATCAATACAATTCAGTGAACTTTATGCGTGCACTGTTGGTTTTGTGTGTGCATTTACACTTCTTACAAGTGTGTTTACCTGCTGGTGTTCGACTTTGAGCAGCAGCCTGCTGTTGAGCTGTTTGATGGCAGTGTTTTCCAGCTCCAGTGCCTCCATTCTGTGCTGTAGACCCAGCGTGGCACTGCGGTACACCTGGTCCCAGTCATCATTCAGCTTCATCAGCTGTAACACACCATTATCGTCACCATGATCATCACCACAAAATCATCAGCATCAAGGCCTCTGCTGCAGCCATCGGTGGCACCATTCATGTCATCATTCTAAGTCTGTCCCAACAACAACATGGGCATCAGGAAGTGAAATTAGGTCAGTGAAGAGACAGACTTTGCTCTTCAGCCTATGCTTGTGCAGCCTGTAAATACATTGCAGTGTTAATCAGTTGAATGAATCATTTCCTCTAGTCTATTTCTCATTTTATTAAACAGCATCTAATTAAAATCAAGAAGCCAAGTTTGTATATTTGTGAAAAACCCAACTCTGATGATGATTTTTCACAGCTTAGCAGCAGTTTTCACACAACGCCCACAGTCCTCCTCTGGCTTTCAGAGAGAACTAAATGTAATTGCCAACATCAGTAATACAAATGTGGACCTGCAGAGAATCTGCACTGGTTCACGGTGATGCTGTACCTCTTTGTTGACTCTGCGCAGCTCAGTGTTCTTGTTGAGCAGCAGCAGCTTCTCCTGGTCAGTGGAGGTGACGGTCATGCTCTCAGTGATCAGAGTGACCTGCTCCTCTGTGGACAGTAACCTGTCACCTCACGGGACTCACATCCTCTGTCCTGCACACACACACACACACACACACACACACACACCAACACGCAGACACAGTTTACACATGGCTAGATAGCCAGAGAATATATGCCATAAATAAAGTCATGATGAGGAACATTAGCAGAGGATTTTCATTAATAAGCAAACACGTGTGCACAAAAGAACGTCAGAGTACTTTTGAACACCCACTCGCATTGAGTGCACTTACAGAGAATCGAATCGGAGCTATTATGCTCACCCACGCACACACATGCATGCACAGTCACATTATGCACTCAAGACACTCAGACACATACAGAGTGGTGCATTTCTCTGCATCCTAGCCAATCAAAATCTCTGTTTACTATCAGATGTGTTTGCATATTGATAGCCTGTGGAAACATTGTGGGTGATGATCCCTTGAAAATCTTGATTTCTATTGAACCACCTGGAGAAAAGGAAAATATTTGCAAAGATTAATCAGTCAAACTAGCTCCCTTTCCAACAGCCCTGATGCAAGGTCTTATTGCAAAGTAATAGTTGACAGGGAGGCAGTGGGGATTTAAAGCCCAGGGGGAATCTGCTCAGGGAAGAACACACAACTCTGTATGTAGCCCCGAGGGCCTTCTTCACACAAACATGCTGTAGGACTGCTGTAACCCCAGAGAGCTAAGTACTATAAAGAATCACAATCTGCGATCAGCTCTCATCCCCCTTAAGGCTAAACTCCCCCGCAAACACACGCTTTCATCCACTTACGTGCAGTGTCCTGCTATGTGAAAAACGGTGTTACACAATTTTAGAGAGTTGTATTGTCAGATCAAGGCAGCACAAATCATGGGAAAGATGCAGGTTTATTTTAATGCCGTTTAGGTTTTCACAGTAGATTTCACTACACATAGTCCCCTGTGAATTCATGAAAATATGAGATAAGAAATTCTCTGTCCTCTCAAGCTTAAAGGAATAGTTTAGCATTTAGGGAAATATGTGTGTTTGACTTTTTTTTGCCCAGTGTGTAATGAGATTGATACTCTCATGTCTGCCCATTTAATGTGAAGCTATAGCCAGCAGTGGGTCAGCTTAGCTTAGCATGAAGACAGGAAACAGGTGGAAACAGCTAAGCAGGCTCTTTCCAGGGCAATAAAAAGCAAGCAAAAAACCCCCCAGCAAGTTGCAGTTTTACAGTGGGTTGTTTGTGGGTCTACTTCTAGGCTGGAGGTGGTGATTTTCTGGAGTTTCCACTGGCTGCCCGGTGACCTTAAAGTGCCAATCACCCGTGAAATCACAAGGAACACTTTACATGTTTAAACAAACAGAACAAAGTGTCAATTAGTGAGCTTCAGAGGGGCTGGTAGTTGAATTTTTCTGCCTTTGACAAGAGCCAGACTAGCTACTTCCCCTTGTTTCAAGTATTTACGCTGACCTAAGCTATCCGGCTACTGGCTGTAGCTTCATGACAATTGACAAGAAAGGGAATTTCTCAACTTCTTGTAGCCCCTGGATAAAAATATTATCAAGAAGCTCAAAATAATTTATTTCCTAAAAAGGAAATTTTCAGAAAAGATGTTATCCCAGAGCGAGGTGATGTTCTCCATAAAATACATTGCTGTTTTCAAAAGATACATGTGTGACATCTATATGGCTTTATCAGATGTTCAAAAAGGGCTATTTCTTGAAAGTAAAGATTGCCCTGAGTCAAAATATTTGTCTAAATCTACACTCTGTACCATCTGTCATCCCTCTGGGTTCAACAAGGCAGGAAAGAGCTTTAGTGAAGGCTGTTTATGGCCACTAATGAGTGAATCATCCACACAGAACCAACAGTTCTGCTGTGTGGAAAGTGTAGGATGAAGAAGAAGCTGGAACAAATGAAATAGGGCCTAATTTTAGTGGCCAGCATGTGCACAAAATGCTAACTTAGCCATGTCCAATACCCTGTCTTGGCAAGTCAGCACTGTGTATTCAGCCATCCTTTTGGGACCACACCAGCCTCCATGTCTCCCTGATCCAGAGACTTTTCTCTTTCGGCTCCTCTGACAGCAGATACACACTGTGTGACCCAGTTAAACAAAGTTTTCAATCGTATGCCGTCTTGGAAGGACACCAAAATGCCACTGCTTCCCGCAGCAATATGGTAATTCACTGCCATGGCACATGATAGAGAGGGAGATAATATCTTTCCCATCTTGCCGGTGGCAACCCTGACAAATATGACTCTAGATATGTCGCTGTGTGCAACTGGGATCCCCTTACAGAGGAGAAAAGGAACTTCACAGTTTCAACATGTTTTAGGTAGACTAATCATTTGTGTAGGCAGTGTCGTCATGGCATTTACCAACATGCCTACATTAAGAAGCTTTACTATTAGTCACTTACATATAGAAGACAAGACGATACTATACTGACGATATTTCAGGGTAATGGCTTGTGGTTGTTTTATCTGCATTTTTAATAACATGATGTGAAGGGCGTCAGTGTTGTGAAATAGTGAACTAAAGCCTACATCTTCATGATCTCATGGGAAACTCCGCTATCTCTCTTTAGTCCCCCTGTCATTGAACTGAAATTCCCTCAATTAGCAATCTGAGCATCTCTGAAAATGCGATAAGAAATAGAATTTATCTTTACTGTGTATTTCCAACCAATTCTAGAATTTCACAGATTACAGATAGTAATAATACTAATAAATACAAATCTTATTACTTAATGTATAATGTTTAATATTTGCTGACTCTTGTGTTGTGAAGTGTTGATTTGGTATCTTTCTTTGTAGTTTCTGTGCTTATCACATTAGATCCTTACAAATTATACCGTTATGTGTATGTGTATTTTGTGTCCTCTCATGTATGTAGAAATGTGGAACATACATACCACAGTTTTTTGGCTGATTTATGTTCCTGTTGCGTCTGAGGAAAGCTGTCCTCGCTCTTTGGTGAAGTATCTCGCTGTGCTCCTGCTGCTGATGGGGATATGGACGAGGACGACGACAAAGACAGCACATCTCCATCCATCGTGACCGTTGGGATCTTCAATTCTTCATACAGTCTGAGAGAAAAATGAAAACGCTGCTGTACCCATGGGGTGAAGCGTCTACTCCTAAAGCATGTGGTTTTAAGTAAATAGTGTCGTCAGTATTGATACGTAGCAAAAGAGGAAGTAGCCCAGACCTAGAGCCACATGATGCAGTTATGAGAATAGGAAGTGACACTGACAACTGCTTCGGCTTTATGTTAAAGAGGGCCAGTCCCACTGTGGTGAGTTGTTTAAATGTATTATACCTCACACAATGTGGTCGTACAGTACTGAAAACTTTACTCAGTTGATAAGTTGTCATGTTTTGACATCATTTGGAGAATTAGGGAAACTCCAATCAGTGCGTATATTTGTGTGTTTATGACTGTTACCTTTTAGCCGAACTGTTGTCTTTGTTTTCAAATGAGCAATTCAAGAGTGAGTTAATAGCGGGGGAGCTGAATAGATATGCATAATTTTGCATGATTACGTATTGCAAGACATGTAATTGATAATAATGGTAACGCATACATTTATTCACGACAAATAATGATAGGGTCAGGCTGATTGCATTCACCAGTCTGCTCATTACTGGGGTAGAAGGAAGTGGGCCGCAGCAGGTTAATTAGCAAATCACATGTTCATCCAAGAGACAATCAAGTAAATTAAAGGATTTTTGTTAATTATGTTCCTCTTAGTCAGGCTAAGCTGTCTTTTATTAACACAAATGAATTTTGCCAACCTTGTTTGCTACACCGACTGAGTCCAAGAGACTCAAGGCCACTCATAGTAAAGAGTTGCTTGAGAAGTAGGTACCACAGCTGTAAATATCCTGAATGTGTCTCAGAGATTATGCTGAGGCCAAAGGTAAATAGAAACTAATCTCCTGCACCTTTATCTTATCAGCATTATTACACTGTGTCCTTTGCATTGGGAACCAGGTAATGTTCTGTAAAGATAAAAGCGGAATGGCTTTTTACATACAAAGCAATTTAATTAGCTAGTTTCTTGGAGAAGATTGGGAAAAGAATAACAAAGGATAGGTTTTAGGTTTGTATTTTTTTTCTTCTTCTTTTGTGCACAGTTTATTTGAAATTTTGCAAATAAACAATGTTACTTGTTACTATGTCATAACTGATGTTTTTCCTTTGGGTATTCACACATCTCACCCAAATAAGTCTTATTATATTTCTCATGTTTGTTTAGATGTTGTCTTGTAATTTGACAGCACAAGACTTAAGTCTAGAGCCATGCCAGCAGCACGGCTGATATCAGAATGCTAACATACTTTGAGTTGACAATTCTAAAACCTTGACACTTAGCAGGTATATTTACTGCATTCACCATCACATTTTAAAGTTGTAGCATGCTAAGATTTGCTAGTTAGGACAGATGCAAAAGTCATTTGGTATTTGTTCATACATCAAAGTGTTTCGACGTGAAAATGGCACTCGAAGTCAGGGATCACCAAACTGATTAAAATTCATCTTGAGGGAGGCGAATGTGTCATTTCTCATGGTAATGTGTCCAACAGTTAATTTCTCTGTTATCTCAGTCTGGACCGAAGTGGTGGACCGACCAATTGATAGTATAGATAGTGTGTGAAGTAAAAATGAACCAAAATCTAGAGTGCTGTTATCTACTGTGGTATCCAGAAAGCTGCATCAAAGTTACTGTCATTTTTTCCCATCTGATGCACCACCACGAGATAAAAGCAGGAGAGGCAACAAAATGTGTCGGTGCTGCCCAGTGGCTCCGACTTGCTCCAGTGATTCCATTCACATGCCTATGCCATCTATCATAGATGCCATTCAGAATATTGCTCCGCCAAGCAGGCTTTGCTGGGAGGCCCAACGAGGGAGTAGCAATGCAGTGCCTTTATTGACCCAAGCCACTGTCAGAGCCAAGGACAAATGGGCTGCTGCTCCACGGGGGGATTGATTTTTAGTCTAACAGGAGATCGTGGAGAGGAATAGAGAGTGTCTCATGGAGTGAGGATGACTGAGAGGTGGGTAGTTCTCCTGGGTTAGTTCTGTATATGCCTGATCTGAGAGTCTGGGTTTTTGAACTGGATTAGACCAAATGAGACTCTTTAGCAGTCAAACCATAACAGTTACTTCACCTGCTTAGTCTCTAGCTGCAATAGCCAGTGGTTTCAATTTGAACAACTGTTCCAGGTTTAATGACTGTGTGCATCCCTGTATGTCTAAGACCTATCAAAATAAATGTCTGCTGCTATGTCTGAGTTGCAAGACTGTGGGTGAGTGTGCGAGCAGAGGAGCTCTGGAGAAATCCTGTCCAAACCTTAGAAATGCATTAACCTATCTTCTTGTGATTTACCACAAGAGGGAAGTGAGACACAGGGAAGCATGCGTGCAAGCTTACATTCTCTCACACCCACATGCCTATACAAAACACACACTCAAATACTGAATTACACTTAATGTCTACTTCTCTTACGGAACCAGTGCAACAGAATTGTTTATATTAAATTGCTCTGACAAGGAAATGAAAAAAAGGACTGAGAGTGAATACCACAAAGATCCACAAAGAGAGGTTCTAATTGAACAACATTATTTCCAATGCATGGCACACACATTACAGCCATTGAGTTGAAAGCCATTTCTTCAGCTGACTCCTCTCGATGTGAAGCAGCAGCGCTCTACTCCGAGCTCCTCCCGAGTGACTGAGCTTCTCTCGGGAGGAGCTCGGAGTAGAGCCGCTGCCTCTTCACATCGAGAGGAGTCAGCTGAAGTGGCTTGGGCATCTGTTTTGGATGCCCCTGGACGCCTTCCCTAGGGAGGTGTTCCAGGCATGTCCCACCGGGAAGAGGCCCCTAGGAAGACCCAGGACACGATGGAGAGACTATGTCTCTCAGCTGGCCTGGGAACGCCTTGGAAACCCCCCGGAAGAGCTGGAGGAACTGTCTGGGGTGAGGGAAGTCTGGGCATCTCTGCTCAGACTGCTGCCTCCGCGACCCGGTTCTGGATCAAGCGGATGAAGATGGATGGATGGATGGATAGATGGATGGCACACACACACTAATCATATTTTGAACCTAAAGATATAATAGCTGTTTTGCGTGCATCACATAAGGACACAGTTAGTGATGAGCAAGAGAGAGACAAATGAGGCATAAAACATTTGTGTCCTCAAAAGAAGAAGAATGCAGACCTAAGCAACTGAAGGCCATTTTAAATGGAGACGCTGTCAATAGTATAAAAGGCACTTTAATTAAGCATCTGATGGCATGCTTGGCTCTTCCCCTGTTGGTAATATTAGCATGAAAAGAAGCTGTTTAAAAGCACAAAGCAAAGTCGTGCTGTACCCAGCTTTGAAATTCTCTTGAGTAAGGTTGGGGTATCTCAGCTGCTCACAACATTTCATGAGAAATGTTCTGCACTGGTTGACATAAACAGAAGGAAAACAAACAGAGAATCTTTTAGGCGGGCGGTGTCTTTGAAAAATAGAACATAGTTGTACAGATGAGGAAAACAGCACTTCTAAATTGATACTGATCACATGTAATGATGCACCATTCTGTGTAACACATCTAAAGGTAGCTACTGCCCCACAACAACAAAACACACAGACCTTTGTAGATTTTCAGACATGAAAAAAACTGGTACAGAGTAAAAGACAAAAGAGACTGTGAAATATGTTGCTGTTAGAGACAAAGCTTGAAGTGTCGACAGGCAGGCAGGCAGGCAGATACAACAGTTGACAGAGGGGGATCAGTTATTGTGTCATGTACTATTCAGAACACTGAAGGTTGAATTTACTAATCTGATAACTTAAGAACTCTGCAACTGATCAGCCCCTATTCAGTTTTTGTCAGAAACAGACCAGAGACATTAGGAGCATGTAACCTTTAAAGGGGAACTCGGTTTCATACATCGAGTCTGGTTTGACTGCACACTGAAAAAAATTGTTGGAAGCCTTTTGTGGGTTCAAAAGGAGATGCAGGGAGTGGCTGAGGACTACATGTGTTGAAATAAAAAAAAATCTCAGGGTGCCGAGTTAGAAAAAAGTGAGCTGAAACTCTGTAGCCCACTCCTCATTTCATCTGTAGGCTTGAGACTTGAGCCGCTACGAGTGTAACACAGCCAAATCTCCGACTGAATTGTTGCTGGTCAGGTGGCATTATGGGCCATAATGACAGTGTCTCTAGGTCTGCTTTAACTGTCCATCATGAGTCTGACAATGCGAAATGTGCTTTGAAAGGATGAGGCTGGTGATATTGTATATTTTTCTAATTGTCAAAGACCCAAACCAACAATAAATTGATCCTGCTAACAAATATTGTCTGTGTGTCCAAAGCCTGATACCTTTTCCTCCTTTGTTGTCCAAAAACTTAAAAGCACATCAATGACCTGGCTAAGAACTTATTTCCATATCATTAACACAGGGACCTAAGTTTATTTTCAGTCAGCTGCACAAGCACTGTCCTGCTCCTGTAAATAGTCCCTTGAGCACAAAATGTGAATTTATCACCATTTACTCTTGCTAAAAAACTTTTGCTAAAAACCACAGGGGCAAGCTGATTAAGACAATGACTGGAGCTTTCTTAAAAATGAAATGACATATTTGTGACTTCTTTGTGACCTGCAGGAACCAATGCGCTTGGGACAGAGAGCGACAACAAGGTGGGGAAGTTGGAAAGTATTGAGAAGTGGACTAATGAATTATTGCTTTTTGGCATTTTCATGTAATTTGGTGACACTAACAAAAAATTCCATGATTTCAGAATTGAAAGTACCACTGAAAACTGTAAGACCTTTTGGTAGTACATTTGTTTTCCATGTTGGAATTTCTAACTCTACACCCAGAGTCCCTTCTGATTGGCCCTTTGTTGCAGAAAGGAAAGCAGACTGGGTTCAGCAAAGTTTTAATGTGACACTATTAATTTGGCCAGTTAATCACAAATGCTCACTATTCTCCATTAACTAAGCTTTTAATGCCCCCATTAAGAATTAATGTCACCCTACTTTGCACTTCAACATGGGTGAGCTCATTAGAGTCAGTCTTTGAACATGGCTCTTCTCTACCCGGCCGTGACTCGATGCATCAAAGCCCTGGTTCATTGTCTAGATTATATTGTTGGGGAGTAAATCTAATCTCGTCCCCTTAAATCTATAGCCCAGCCATGTCCATCATTATGTCCGTGCAGTGGCTGACAAAATATAATTCCATTTCTTGAGTCAAAGTATAGACACTCCTGGTCAAATATTACTGCTATCAACTATTACTAAGTTGCTCGGTCAGAGTTTTGTCAAAGTCAAAGTACTTGTGTTGTTGCTTTAGAAACAAGCAACTTAAGTATTAAAAAGTACATTTTCTGTTTAATATCAATTCTTTGCTGTAACCATGTAACTCTCTGAAACCACATTTCACCAAATTTTGATAAAAACAAATGCTCAAGTAAAGTATGTATGCTTGAAAAATGTACTTAATTACAATACTGAAATAAAATATACATAATAAGTAAAATACATTACTGTCCACCACTGTCTCCTTGTGTAATATAGATCTCCATTTTTCCTTGCTCTTTTTTCCGCTCAGTCTCATTGTCCTTCCATCCTTGCCTCCTTTCATCCTTTCCTCTGTTCTTCCTTCTTCCTTTTCTCTTCTATTTCTCCAGCAGGACGGAGGGACAAGAGCCAAACATTTTGCATATCTGGCCTGGGCCTCCATCGAATAGTTATAACCCCTATTTGTCAGCTGTAAAAGTGACAACACGTGACCAAAAGATGGAGCAGCACAGTGTTCCTCTGATGCTTACGCTGTGAATCACAATCATGGTGCAGTGTGAGAACTACAGTGAAAAGCTGCCCAGATCTTTTTCATTTAATTGGTAATGGCACTGAGCTGGAATTACCCAGCCTATCACACTGACTTGAGGAAGGGTAGGAAGGATGCCCCCAGACACACAAACATCCATCAACACACCAATCTGTTGTGTGTGTGTGTAATGAATATTGCACAGGTAAAAGGGTGTATGTAGGTGTGAGGGCAGCAGGAGTTTGCAATATCACAGCAGGCTGCATTCGAAAGATTTCATTTTCCACATCTCGCTGCACCCTAATCTGTGCGGCGGCTTAGAGCTGGAGAGTTGAATTGAGGGAGAGAGGGTAAGGTTGTATGGAACATGCGAAACATCAGAGTACCTGGAAAGATGTCAGAGTAGAGAATCAAGCAAAAATAGACTCTTGGCAACGTGAAATTTCAGTGCCAGTGGCTGCGTTTTTACCCCTTTTACTCTCCACTTACTACAGCATTTTACAGGAATCGCCGCAAAATGTGGATCAATCGCCATGTATTGCACATTAACAAAATCCGACAACCCCTCACAACCTCCTGCATTCAGACGTGACTCCATGCTCTGTAATCTTAACCTTCAGTGTGTGCTTCCTCTGTGATGCTCTTTCTGGACACAGAGAGCAGCGCTGCCATCTGACACTGACAGTTTGAATCAGACAGGGGATGATAATCGGCCCGTGAAGTAGTCAGTCAGTGTCATTAATGCGCTGATCATTTGACCATGGTGTGACCTTATGAACAGCGGAGCCAAGTATTGATCCTCACCTGCAGACTTCACAGTGCCATGACAAAGAGCACTCTCATATCTCTGCTCTGCTCCTTCTGCAGAGCTAATCCCTCCAGCAATGGTTTGAGGTTACTATATGTGACATGTCATATTTCCTGGCCAGCCCCTTATTGCATTACAATTACACAGCCATATCAATGAACGCATTAAGCAGCCTGCACTTGCTGAGTTAACAAAAATTCTCATTTCAGAGCAGTGTGTGGCCACGATGGGGCAAGACTAAAGTAAATAGGAATTCCATGACCTGTGAAATATGTATTTCTGTGCCACACATTGCTTGTGGCTGTGAATTTATGCCTGTGTGTGGGCTAAAGGAATATGAACGGAGCTCTGTGCAGATGCGGGGTGAAGGGGACGGGGTGGCTCCGAGCCTGCAGGCGCTGGATCAGCCTGACAGAATCAATGGGATCAATTAACATGAGGCCCATCTGAAAGCAAACACTGTATCAAATCCATCTGTAATCCACTATGAGTTTTTCCAGTGTGCATTCGTACGGGTGCAAGTGAAAAGATCAGTATATAGCAAGCAGTGAAAGGGAAAGCGAAAAAAAGATGGTGATTTTCAGTATGAGCTGGAAAAACATGAGAGAAAAAAAAAATGAATGACAACTACCTAAAAATACAGTTAAAACGATTATTGAAAACCTGAGAGTTATGTGCACAGATAATATAACATTTATCTTATACAAACAAACCGTCCTCTTTGAGTTTAGTTGAAATCCAGGTGATGGAGGAAAAAAAAAAACTCAATCTCTTCCTGTAAAACAACCATGATGAATGTTGATGAATGAGAGAATCTGCTAATCTCACTGGCTTGGTATTCAAGGGGTGCTTCACTGATTTGGTATTGTACTTCCATATAGTTGTGATACTAAGGGTTGACAGATTCAGAAAGAATATCAAATTCTAAGCTGTAAAGCTGTAAGCTGACTTTTAAGATGGATTTATAGTTGACACTGGAGGTTAACGCCAATCCTGCAGGAGGTAACCACGGTGTAGTTTTTCGTCCAGTGACAGCGCCACCGCAACACCAGACAGATACAGTACATGGTCATGCCATATCAAGCTTTAATTATATTCATCACAGATATTCTGTTAACATTTTTCTTTTACATTTTATGTGCTATTGAGCGACTATCGGAAAGGTCGCCTTGTCTTGTTACCAAGTAGGAGATTCAACACGCCGTGCAGAGGAAATATCAGCTAGATGTGTGTTACTGAAAAAGAAGATTACTTATCCTTTTGATGTGACCCCTATCATGACAATCAACTAAAAACTACCACAAAATACATTTTTCGGAGGTGAATATTAGCTGTGACATAGCTACGGCGGCTACGTTTGTAGATTCTTTTGCCATAATCTGTTAATGCTCAAATAGAAATCCACTTTCAGTCCGTTGTAACTCAATACCATCTTCCTTTAGGACCTTTGTTTTTATAAAATTGTAGTCTCATAACCAATTTTCTATAACCCAGGTGAGATCATTAGGGGTTATACTCTCACATATGACAAACCCCCTCCATTAGACAGAGTGGAGCGCCCCTTTAAATGAAACCCTAAGGTCTCCTTGCATCTATCCGAAGGGGCCAGATGTGTTGACGCGACAACACCAGCCAGTCATGTGTGCAAGAAAATGTGATAAACAGCCATTTCCTTTATATTCCCTGTGAGTGTCATTGCATAGATCAGTTTTGGGGGAAACTCATTTCTTTTTTCTTTTTTTTTTTTTTTGCATAGAATCAGGTAATGATGCTGTGAGCCAAATACCTGCTTTAGACCTGGTATAGTTTACGGGGACATTATCTCTCCCAGGTTCCAGACAGTTAGCTTCTGCCTTTGCTCACTTCTCATTTACTCAAAGCCAATATGACTATTTATGTGGGGCGCTGGGAAATGATAAATGATGGTGTGCTGCCTAATAAATATGAAATCCCTGGATCATTAGCTGGATTAGATTGGTGGGAAAAGTGCATAATCAGCCCATGGATGCATTGTAGTTAGGGAGTCATCGATATCATCACATCAGAGAGACAGACATAGTTAGAGAGACAGAGGGAGAGACAGTTAGAGACACAGAGAGAGAGAAAAGTCTAAAACTATTAATTCAGTAATGGACAGTGAGCAGGCTGAAGCAATTATAGAATATGACTATTTAGCATTCAAATGGGACTGCTATTGACATGGATAGTGAGGTTGTTTAGTCTTGGAGCTTTGACAGAGCTGCAGGATGTGCAACGGGGGAGAGGAGGAAAGAAGATGAAAGTTTCCTGTCAGTTGAGCTGTACAAAGGGGCAGGAAGAGGGAAAACAGAGGAGATGAAGACACGCTTTCCTGTGTTGTCAAATTTATTGTGCTGACATCACCTTTCATCCAGCGTTGCCTTCGCCTTTTAGCCTCGAGCTAAGGCTCAGAAATGGTGGAGAAATCGTGCCACGGAGTGCTGCAGTGGGCCATCCCTCCAGCCCGCTGACAGGCCAGTCGATGTGTTTAATCAACCAAATACACACTATAGGGAAACAGGCTCTGCATCAAAGAAGTGCTGATACATTGATTCACCTCACCTCCAGCCATAACAGCCTATCTGCTTTGCCTGATCCGGGGCAGCCACAAGCACGCGTACAGTCGCCATAACGGAGCGAGAGAAAGACGACCGAAAAGAGAAGATACTGAGCCGAAGAAGGAGATCCTGACGAGTGCTGCTAGAAGATCAATATGATGTTAAAGCATTGCAGTGTTCCAACATCTGAACAGGACAGCATTGATCCAAACCCCCTGTTCAATCTGTGGGCCCTTAATTTTTTTAAAAGACCAATTTCATCTTGAAACTGTGGCCATGATGAAATATACATTAATATAAAATGTGATATTAAAAAGTTTCAGAGCCAGGCTGCAGCGCTGACTGTAAAGCTCCCCTCATCTGCTAATGCCCATCTAGATTTGGAATCTCTTCACTAACTCGTAAAGATGAGATATTATCTCCTCAATACTGGGGCTCTGTCTCACTTCCACTGTATCCTTGTGGGACCTTAAAATGAGCAATAGAAGATGTCATTGTCTTTCATGGGACAGTAACTTTTCTCAAGCAGCTTTCTCTGAGCAATAAAAGTATTTTGAAATCTCTGGAAGATGAGGATTTGCAATCCAACTGCATTGTCCCACACACACATTCACATGTCCATCATATCAACACGATGCTTTCGCAGTACGTCACTGAGCTCTTGTCTCTGAAGAGGTTTATTTCTGGCGCAAATTTCAATGCCAGTGTGGGAAATGGGTATTCTGTAATTTATTCGTCCTTCTGATCCTCTGGCGCAAGCCTTTGTTCATATGAATATTCCACAGAAGATAAACCCGGCTCATTTTTTTTCTTACAAAGAGAATAACAGCAAAAAGATATATTTATTTGAGGATACAGCTTGTAAGATTACTTTTCCTCTTACATCATTCTTTTCCATCTGCTCCGAGTCCTCCCACTCCCAGATAAGGGGCTGGTGGAGGCAGTGCTGCAACCCTCTAGGTTGCCTTATTCGTCTCACTGCCCCTCGCCCCGGCCCGGCTTCGTTAGCTCACTGCAGGCCTAATTGGGTTGTGTCTAATAACTGCGGTCCCCAGGGTGTGCTCTAATGAATAGAGAATATAATTAATGCCACGGTGACGGATATTGGCTCACAGCCCTCAGGCAGGACCTGCTCAGCATTCGACTTCTTCACCAACTTATCTCCCTTTGTCTCCTTCTGTCTCCGCATCCACTCCGTCGAACGATCACAGCATTATTTTCATTGTGTGTCCACCCAAGATTCACCCATTGGGCTTGACTCCAAAGGGATTGCTGTGCTCTGAAAGAGCTACAGATACGTAAACTTTGATTTAAGATAGCTGATATTACACTGATATTAATCCCACTGCAAGCGCAAGCGATGTGGTGGCGGTCTGCCCCCCCTTCTCTGTCCTCTTGTTTTTTTTCCTCTTTGCAGGATTTAATGTGAAATTTTAGCATGTCTATGTGTGTGTGTGTGTGTGTGTGGTACCGGTGCTGTGTCAGCGTACGTGTCAATGAGGCATCCTGGTGAATCCAACAAAAGATGGAGGAGTGAACAGCCAGCTACTCTGCCCCTCAGTGAGCACAACCTACAGGCATCCATCTAGATGTCCGGCACTCTGTCACGCCTCACAGGGAGACGCTGATGGATTCACCCTCGATCTTGCCCTTTCTCCTCTCTCCCTACGTCTCTCGCTCCTCTGCCATCCCGCCTCCATCTGTCTGCCATCTGCTACATCCCTCTAACTTCCTCGCTCCTGTGTTACCTTGCGTACTGCCTGATTCCACCCCTCTTCTACAGCATCTCCACGCACTTTCTCGCTCATGTTTGGGGGGCTGCTTGTTACGGGAGTTTTACTGTCAGGATCTGCAATAAGAGAAAAAAAAACACAGACAAACATCCTGATCCTGAAGGTGATCCTCACTTATTTATCCAGTCAGTCCATCTGCTGCTGAAACATTTATTATCATTACTGAGTTATTTTGTGGGTGTTTTGAGTTTGGGAACAGCTCTTCATAGGTTTAGAGAAGGGAACTACTTTGTGGCACAATACTGATCCCCGGTGGAAGCTTGCTGCCATTACACCTCACAGGTACTCCCACTTCCAGCTTAACTGGCAGCCTCTGTGGCCAGGCATGAGTCCAGGGTAAGCTCTTAATGAGCGTCCGGTAGAGAGAGCAAAATGGGATAGGAGAGGAAAAGAGGATAAGAAGAGCTGGAAGGTGAGAGAGAGGAAGTTGGCAGGAGAGGGAGCTGCAGTAATTGGGGCTAAAGAAAAAAAGGTAAAGTTATAACAAGGTGTTGCTCAGTTGCTTCAGTTGGCTAGGTGTTAAACTATGCTGGTATGTTACACTTTGGCAGGATTAGAGAGTGAAATAGCATCTGCACACCAACAGGCTCCATGCTAATGACCGTGCCGGAGATGGATGGACAAATAACTGTACAGACGCCCTTGTTTGCCTCCATGTCTGCTCGTATGAGTGTTTGCGTGTATGTCTTTGCATGTGTGCGTTTAGCTCATGTTTGTTTGCCTGAGTGGCTGCTGTGGCTGCGCCTCTCCCTGACTGACAGGTCATTAATGAACATGGAATCCCACATATTTATCAGGCTGTCACAGTAAAGCCAAACCATTATGTTAAAACCATTAGCAGGAGGCTGAATTCATGACATGCATGGCTTCTATGCCAGTATGACTGAAATAGCTATAAATGGATTAAATTAAGTATGCAAACATCTTACTTACTGACGTAGAAGCAAATGCATTACATTCATAATTTCACAGAAGGCTTTGGCCTCTGCAGTATTTCTGTTGGGTAAAAATAATGACTTTGTTTGAATAAAATTAAGTTTGCCTCTTTTTTTTTGCTCACGTGTGCATAGAATCATGAAGAAAAACATGCACAATAGAATAGTGATGCCATAAAAGCTCCCATTCAACGTCTTAACATCACAGCACACTACACTCCGCTGCACTGACCTTGGCTGTAATTGCAGCAGGACCTTTTGTTTTATGCATTGGTCACCGGGATAGAGAAATTAAATGTCAACCAAGCCTGAGGGGGAAGACGCAAGGTATTGCACTGTATATCGGATTGGAAGCTATCCAAAATGTCCGACATTCAGTCCCACTGTTCCCTCTCTGCTCCTCATGAGTGAGCCCCAGTCTCACTGTGTACACACACACAGACAAACACACACACACACTAACAAGTACCGTGAAAGATGTCAGAAAGAGTAAAACTCTTACACACACACGACAAACAACACACAAACGCTGAAATGGATACGAATGGAATTCTGTGGGAGTCTATTTAATTGCAGAGGAAATAGAGAAAACACTGCCTCTACACACACACCCATTCATTCATGCAGACAGGAAGAGAGCGCATACACCAAGCGCACAAATACACATGCCATGTGTGCACGCACACGCATTAAATACAGCACACAATTACACATGACACACAAACACTTGTCACTAAGCGGTACAGAAGACAGAGGATTGAGAGTATTCACATTTGGAGGGGAAATAGAGCATGTTGTGACAGCAGAGTGGTGGGAGCGTCCGGAGGGAGCCGGTGATGTGCAACAGAGAGGAACAGCTTTGAGTCAAGGTTTTTCCGAGTCGCAGGGGGAGCAACACAACACCAGGCTCTCTGAAAGGTTTCCCTAATTCAAAAAGTAGCCAAGACCCTTCTTTGGTTGTGCGCATCAATGGAAACTCATTCTAGATTGAAATTTGTTCATTTCTATGGAGCAATGCATTTTTATATCACCACGACTTCAATGTGCTGTCACTGGAGTTAACACCGAGTGACACAACATCCATATTAAAGTTTGCCTTTCATAATGGCTGATCAGGATAGGCTACATTACATTACCAGTTGTCAAGTTTACAGCGCAAAACAGACTAATTTATTTGATGTATCCATCCTCTCTGTTGCTATTTGCCATGTGTCACGCAGGGAGAGTGCTGCTCTTTCATGTTGTTAATATACATCATGGTTTTCTCCTCTCTCTGCTTCCCTTCATTTTTTCATCAGCCAGCAGTAAAATTAAAAGACCTCAGAAGCTTTCTTTTAAAAAAACATGCCCCCCTCCTTGGATTTTGGAATCTTTGAAAATTACAAAGTACAGTGTTGAAGTCTAAGATCAACAAAACAGATCACAGTCGAGCTTCACAGAGCTTTCCAGATCTGGAAGAAGGCGAAGGCAACTTTTAATCATGTTCTGTGCTTCCTCTGATGTACGATCTTGCTCGTACAGCAGTGTCCACAATACACTGTAGTTTTCTATAGAAACACTACACTACAAGCTAAGAGGACTTACCACCTGCAGGGTCTCGAAAAAGTATTTTGCCTCATCATGGCAGTAATTTATTTTCTGCAGGACTCACCACTAACTTAACTTGTCCAGATGGCATTTAGTGAATTCATAGCCAGTATTTTCTTTTTCAGCCACGGGCTTTCCCTCACAAGGTGGTTTGAAAGAAACCTCTTACTACCTCCAACGCGCCCCAAAACCTAATGATCTGAAAATGTTTAAGAATCCCAGAGATAAAAATGAGGGCAGCTTTATTGAAGAAATCATTGGTTGAAGATGAATTTGCGTCTAATCATGAGTGGAGGATAAGCTCACCATTGTCATACATCTCACCCAGGCCAAGAAAAATACAAAGACTTTGGTGCAAATTCCCTCAGCCTTGTGGAGAGCTCCTCTAATACTTCAAATACATCATGTCAGTCAGCAGCACATATTAGAAGTCAGAGGACAATTTTCTGTACTACTTTTCTACATTTCCAGAGTGTCTCTGCGGAGTTGGCTGCAATGAGATGGACAAAGATCTCAGAGATCTCTGTGTTAAAGACATTTTCTCATTTGATAATGTCACCATCACCAAGCATAGAGAATTTATAAATCGGACTCTTTAGGGAGGTTAGGGAGGTTTTTTCAAGGCCCCTCAACACCTTTAAATGTCAGAATCTCAGTGTTCTACGATGAGTCATCGTCCAAATCCGATGTAGGAAACTGCATTTGGCTTTATTTTTCCACAAGACTTACGCAGAAACTGAAAGACTTGACTTTACACTGAAGTTAAATCACTTGAAAACAGATCAGTTTTTGACAGTTCCACCATGCAAAAGGTTTTAGAGATATCAGTCGATCCAACAGTGTGCAAACTCACGGGAGCAGTGCCATTGCTGTTAATAATGAGAGTGTTCTGCGAGCACAGTTGTTGTTCCCATTCATCACCAACCCTCCAACCGCTTGGAATTAAACAAATAAAATCTGTCTTTTGTGATACATCTGAAACTGGCAGCTGAGGTCTGAACAAGCTGTACTTATCACACTTTGAGTGGCACCTTGTCCTGTTCGCCAGCCAGTTACGCTTTTTCATGAGCTGCCATTAGTGTGAACATTTTAGGGGACAGAGTGTTGTATTACAGTATTGTGTGTGTGTGTGCGTGTGTGGGTGTATTTACTCTAACCTGAAATTTCTCTCAGAAATCCAATCATACAGTGAAACTCAGCTCAGTTTGTCACACCTCAATGACCGCGGCTTGTAATCACATCATATTCTGGATAAGTTTCAAAAGTCCGAAGGAGTAGGAGGGCAGGAAATATTATTCACCAAAAACAACTCCCTTACCACATACCATTTCAGGAGAAGACATTAAGTGCCTCATGTGCCTTTTGTTACTTTTTAATGAAAATTAAATGCACGATTACTTACATTTGGCAAGAGCTTAGTTATGAATGGTTTGTGATGTATTTTTTGAAGACGCCTGTGCAGCTGTACTCTATTTCTTTCATCTCACTAGATAAATGTTTTCCAATATAATATCAGGTCCCCACTGTTCTTTTAGTTTCTGAAGGGATCTAAAGCTTTAAAGCTTCTTTTAAAACAATCTCATTTTGGAATACATTTTGCCCTCAGTTTCCTTTCATTTTTTAGTCTTTGAAAACAGATTCAAAGGTGGAATTATCCCATGATCCATTTCAACCACATGATCCATCCAAAATGAGCAAAGCCATGGTAAATCTTATGAATAAAGATAAAAAAAAATCTAAATTGGGGAAAATGTACATACTTTACATATACTACCATGCAAATGAAAAACCACTCTGTCGCTGTGCATAATATCTGGACTACCTTTCCACTGTATGTATCCATCCATCCATTTTCTATTCCCGCTTTATCCAAAGGGGGTGCTGGAGCCTATCTCAGCTATTTGGACTGGACACCCTGGACTGGACGCCAGTCAGTCACAGGGCTGACATAGACTCACTCACACCTAGGGGCAATTTAGAGTTGCCAGTTAACCTAACCTGCATGTCTTTTGGATTGTGGAAGGAAGCTGGAGTACCCAGAGAGAACCCACTTAGGCACAGGGAGAACATGCAAACTCCCGTACTGTATGTATGTTCAATGTAATTATATATAAAAGAAACTCTTGGCTTGGAATTATGTATATTTGTGTATTAATTTTTTTTTCTTTCAAATGCTTTACTGTTAAGAGGATCAATCAAATTTCTTAAAGAAGATGGGAATAAAAGTATAGAGGGTCAGTAAATCAAGTTACTAAGTCAGAGTTAGTAAGTCATTTTTACTGTGTACACATGTACACATATTTATGAATATTTCTGTATATCTTCCATTGAGTATCAGTATTTTTGCTAATAACATTGACTCAGATGAAACCCTGTAATGTGAAATTGTTATTGCTACTGCTGAACTCACTGAGAGTCAACACTCAAGTCTTCACCTCTTTAAAACTTTCAGCTGTTTTTAGCTAATTGTTTTCTCAATGTTTGGATCACCAATGTGTATCGTTAAGTCCCTCTGGCTCTCAGAATAGATTAAAAACATTGATACTAGTAGCACATGAAAAATTCTTGTCATTAGTCATCAAAATACCAGATATGACAGCAAATGTATGGTGTCACATCAAATTTGATACACGAACTGCATTAAATCATCATGCAGAAACTCATATTAAATGCCTGCAATGGAATTAGGCAAAGCTTCACTCATATGAAACTGTGTCAATACAGGATTTATAATGGTAAATTATTAATCAGCTGCAGAGGAACACAAAAATCATCTTCATGCACGTCTATGAATCACTAACTACCTTACATGAATGTGATTTTTCTCTCTAAAAAATCACAATAAAGTGACATTTTCCATCCAAAACCATCAGTTTGTCACCTCAATCAAACATGATACTGTATAGGATTAACTAGCAAACAGCCATCAACAGATTGCCTAACAGTTAACTTTGTATTGATTAGCAAAGCACTCATCATAAAGTCTGACAAGCTGGTGCACTTTCATTAAACCAGCCATAAAAATGAGCTGTTTATTAAGCCAGTTCGAGGACTTAATGACATGGCAGATTAGCTGTATGCAGCTAGGTGATTTATATATTCAGCTTAAATTTTGAATCTTGGGATACTGAACGAACATTACCCAGCCATCACTCTTGGTGGTTCTTGTATACCATTTCAGCATAATATCTATAAAGAAATAAGTGTGAAATATTCACGTATTAAAACACTGCATTTTTAATGGTGGTATTAGGCTGTGAAAAAAATTCCACAGTGTTGGGTGAACAGTTTCATTTGAACACATTTTAAACTTTTCAGAGCTGCCCTTAAATGCAACATCACACTGGGAACAAATGATATGTTCAGTATTCAGTATATCATTTGCATACCGCTAGATATGGTTTTATCTCTAGCAGAGTAGCAATTGTTTCTGTTAATAGGCAAGGGGGGCAGGGCCAGCAACACTGCTAACTAATCATACTGTATATAATGGCCAATTGTAGATCCTAAATAATGATATGCCTTTATACTTGTTCCTTTATGGATGTGAGTGGAGCTCATGGACTCAAAATGACCTATGATAAGAGTGAGTAACCTTGAAAAAAAACAGGAAAAAATGTGTTGCTTTAATGCCAATAAAATTAGTATTTCCTATATGTTTCCCCGGTGCAGACTTTGATTGCGAGTATAATCACACTGATATCATCAGACTGCAGTGTTTACTTTGCCTGACTCTACTTATTTGCCATAACTGCATCATAGCCACATTTCAGGAAAACATATAGATTAACAATAATGTTCAACATAATGACTTTTGCATCATATATAGTCCCTCTATGTTGTTTGCATTTATTGTGAGGCTCTACAGAGGAGTTGTAAGACAGGGGAGAGAAGAAACAGGGATGGGAGATGGAGGAAAAAGAAGATTTTTGGAAGGAGTCAGACAAGGTGGGAGAGTGGTGAGGAGATAAGACGGTGAGAGATATGGCTGCACAAATCAGCTCTGAGTTGATGCTGTGACACTAGAGAACTACAGTCCTCAGAATGAGAATTAACACAAAATTAGCACATATTATCATAATCCTTTCCTTTCTTCAATTTTTTAGGATGTGTGTCTATCTGGGTCTCAAATCCACTGTGACAGTGAAATATATTAATATACTGGCTATATATATATATATATATATATATATATATATATATATATATATATATATATATATATATATATATATGGAGAGAGAGAGAGAGAGAGAGAGAGAGAGAGAGAGTAACAAACACACACACACACAAAATGTGTTAAAGAGAGAAGAGGCCAGCGATTATATAGAGACTGACTGAGAATGTTGCTCTGCTCTGGGGGAAGAAAAGGGAGGGGGTGACTCACACTTACTGAGTAACTGACAGTCGACATACAGTTATAAACTGCACTGATAACTGCATTGAAAACCTGGAAATATGACTGGATTACTGATGAAGAGATCAGAGGTTGACCTTTGTGGTTTTGAATGAAAAGTGTTTATGATTAATTGGCATGACATTCATGTTCCTCAGACTGAACTGTAATAACTCACAGTGCTGGCGCCATCATCAGTTCAAAATGTCAATTTGTCCAATACTTTAATTAATAACTAAATACCTGCAAAACTAATACCATTCCCATCAGCCTCCAATGTACTGTGTGTTTAGTGCTAATTAGAAAATATTAGCATACTAACAAGCTAAACTAAGTTGGTTAACCTTATTTGCATGATAACACGCTTCATATTAGTATGCTGATGTTAGCATATTATGATTTTTTTTAATTATATTATATTATATTTAAGTTAACTTCTTATTGTTATAATTATATTATCTATTTTCTATATACATGATAGTGTAAATCCTGGTAATCCTGGTGTTATCTAAGTCATAAATTAGCCAGAAAGGAAGTAAATATGTGATAAAAAACAACAACAAAAAAAGAATCTACTCCTAACATACATTTCTAAAATCCCCACACTCTCAGAAATAGTACAGATGACATGACCTTAGTAACCTATTTCGTCCGTCATTGACCACAAACATATTTCATTCAATACAATTAAAGTATTACAGCTCCATACCCAGTTTTGTTTTTAAAAACAAATTACTAACTTGTATTCAATATTGCCTTAAATAAGAGCAGTATATTAATTGCTGTGTCTCTCCAACACTCTCTCTCTCTCCACCCTGAAATCAATATCCATTTCTGGAAATGGAATGCATGTGGGATTGAAGTGCTCATTAGAAGCAATGATGCCAGACTCTGGGGCAGATCTGCGGAAAGCTCCTCCATCTTAACATTTAGAAATAAAGTCACACATGCAGTCATAGACACACATACAGAGACATAAAGGCTTATTTTGTTCTTGGGTCCTGCATTCCTTGGATGTAGAGAACCTGTGCTGAATGCCATTGCCAGAGCCATACAGTAGATTTTCTCTTACACACCAACAAACACACACACACCGTCTCCCTCCACCCCGCCCCTCCCAGCAGCTACTACTGGCGGGTAACAACGTCACACTGCTGCTGCCTGGCAACGCCTCTTCACTGGAGGACGAAAAGTGCTTCATTGTTTTTCTGCCATTCACAGCGGCTGTCTCAAGGTCCCTGCCTCCAAGCGAAAAAAGGACACCTTTATGTTTTCTTTTTTTCCCTTTCTGTGTGCATCTGTGTTTGCACGAACCTTTGTGAGACAAGACGGCTTGTGCTGAATGAAACAAACATAGCTGACCCACTGGGTAGAGGGAGGATGCAGGGTATCTTTTTAAAGGATGCAACAGTTCCTCCAGCTCACTTTGATCTTTTGAATCTCTGAAACTTTTCTGGGATTTTGAGACATTTGTTCTAATCACTATCGGAGAGAGAGAGAGAGAGAGAGAGAGAGAAAATCAGACTGAGTGGGAGATGAGGAGTCCATCATTGTCACTATTTTAGTGTCCGATCACGTAATGCTACCTCACTCATGTACTGCTTAGCTCCAACTTGGCTGTGGATCAATAAAATGTCACCTATCACCAGAGGCACGGTCTCTCATTTTAACCCCGAAGACAGCATGTCTTTAGCTCAGCCACCAGGCATATTTATTACGCCCGCTCCCTCTCACACTCTCTAACTTTCTTTCCCCCGGAGGTATTAGCTGTTTCAAAGCAATGTTCCCATCCTCCTTCAACACTTTACACTCCAGTGCTCTCGCTGAGGAAAGTCTCCCAGCTGACCCCGTATTCTCACACTAATGACCGTCCCATCAAATCAGAGGAAGGACTATTTTATCAGTGCATAAACAACACACAAACAGCTTAGCAACACATATGCTCTTATTATGCACACACACACACAAATGCGCACAACGCAAAGAGTAGAGAAGCGTAGGGCAAGGGCACACACATAATGACAAAAGCAAGGCAGTGGAGTGAGGGCAGAGATACTTTTGTACTTGAGACCAATTGCGCCATCAGGATCAGAGCAGATAAAATGAGGTCCGGGGGAAAAGAAATAAAAACGCCACTCCATTTTTAAACCTTTAATATAACAGCCACTGCCCCCCTTTGATTCTCAAGGCCTGTAAATTGGAGAGATGGTGAGAATGCACCTTATCTTCTCTCAGCACCCTGTCACTCTTTTGTGCTCGTTTTAGTTGGGCTCTGAAAGAATCTGGTGTCTCTGATAATGGTGCTCAGTGTCTGACTCTTTCACCTCCATTTAAAGCAGCGGTATTACTCATTCATGTGGTCGGAGGAGCAGAGAGCAGCAGGGCGTGTGTTGCTTATAGTTATCACTGTGAGAGTACAGATGTCAGCAGGCAATGAAATTAGTGATTAATGTGTGATCAAAAAATTGTAAAAGAGTAAGCAGTGATTAACATGTTTTTTTTTTTATATGAATTTGCAGTCAATAAAGAAACTGTGCTGGCTATGAAAGAAATTGTAAAATATTGTCATATGGCTCATTTGTGCTTAAAATGCACTGGTGCTCTACGGGTGGTGTACTCGCTCCAACATCTCACATTTGCTCTTTGTGGCAAATAATTAATTACAAAAACCCTGCACTGGTGAAATGGTAGGATTTTTACCAAAACATCCAAACAAAAGTGGCAACTGTACACACCAAAGCAGACTTTCCATTTGTAGAACAAATACAACCGCAGGACCTTTAAATAGTTATGGAACATTGTGTAATGATTAAAGGTCATTGTTTTCGCTTTTGCAATCAGAGTTAATTGACTGAATCTTTCCATGAGAATAGTTTAATTTGTGCTCAGAGAACTAATTACAAAATAGAAAAAAAAAAGAAAAACAAAAGCTTTAGCCCTAAAAGTGGTTAATAAGATTCATAATAGCTTTTCTGACCAAAATCTGATACTGTTTCGTGTAAAATCAAAGCCCTTTAGCAATTGTTTGCTTCATTTTACTAGAGTGTATCGCAGAACTGAAAGGGCTTGTCAGATCTACAGTATCAGCCAAGTTGCAGAGTAATTTTAGCCTTAATGGACTTGTGGCCTCGCATGATTAAGGGTTTAAACAAATGATTGATGGCCTGTCCTGCTGTTTTTGATATCTTTGAAAAGAGGCACCTTTACAGGAAACTCTTTGTGGAAGACGCACTGTTTTGTACGTGGGGAGATAAAGATCAAAAGCAGGTGAAAGCCCTGGCAGAGAAGACGCCATTAAAACCTCCAGCAAAGTTCAAGCTCTTATAATGAATGAGACATTTACTTTGGACTGTTTTACAGTGCCAACATTGTATTTGGGCGAATGGAAGCAATTAGGGAGTGAAGGTTAACCCTAAAGACCTGATTTAGATGAGATCTGACCACAGTGGCATGTGCTTCACTACGGTCTAAAGTATTAGCACAATGGCCTATTACTGTACACAGAGAGACAGCTTTTGGTGTTCTTACTGTAGCAGCTTGTTTGCTCGTGGGCAGGCAGGGTGAACTTAAATGAACCACATACGAAAATACAATAAATGTCAGAACCAGAAAAAAGGCTATTGTCCAAAACCTGAAGGAATGATTTAAAAGTTTCATATTTTCGTTACCCCTACTAAACACTTTCATCAAGAGGAAGCACTTTAAATGTTACTAGTTGTGATAAAACGCCATCTAACCATCTTAAATGTTTGTCTTTTAAGTGTGCAGAGACCAGACAACAAACCTGAACTCAGTGAAAAGATGGATAAGGCCTCCCTCCCATAATGAAACGTAAAACCTTTCTCTGATTTATGGCAGCAGTTAGAGGTAAAAGCAACTTTTTAGAAAGTCAGAAAGTAATGTTCTGAATAATGATATGTGCTGCTGGCGTTAAGCATACGTTCTGCTACATCTGAATCAGATAAATTGAGAATGAAATTACACAAATCAAGACGATCACAGAGTTTAGCGCCGACTTGTGCCTTGGGCCTGGAAGTTGATTATCGCGGCGTATCAAACACGGGGTTGTTGTGAGGCTCGCTAGCGCAGATAAAAGTCACATGTTGGGTGAGTCCACCGAAAAGGAGCCATCATAACTACCGATTAGTTGATTGATCTATTAGTTGATCAGCAGAAAATAACCATCAATAATTTTGAACGATGAAATGTTCAGGTTCTTTTATTGCATTTTTTCCCCTTGCATTTAACCTTCGTTTTAGCTTTATTTGAGGCATGCATTTTTAAATCATCACCCTGAGCTCTGGTAAATTTTGACACAAGAGATTAGTAGCAGCATGAATAATTAAAAGATCAATCAGTAATGAAAAAAGCTCTATCTAAGTCCATTAGCTTCTGGATGCTGTCTTTATTAGGACATTATTAGTAAAGCCTGACTGAAACATCTGTGTAGCTGATGTAACTTGACAGTTTCAGCTTATGACTGATATGTCAGCCGGTAATTACAGAGATACCAAAGATATATTTGATGTAATTCAGAAATAGATTATTTTTACCTGAACTCCAAATTGGCACGAAACCTTAATAACAACTCTCTAATACTGGATACTGACCTCAAAACAAGAGAGGTGACTTTACTGGGAGCAACCTAACCAATCTATATGAAACTCTAAAACCCCCAAAACAATGGCATACCGCTTGGTCCCTGGTCATGTAGCCTGTCACACACCAAGAACCACCCACACTCACACACAGCTGGAAGACGCAACAGCAGCTGCAGAATTTAATCACATGTGAAGATACACAAGAACCAAAGGACAGGCAGTAAAAACTAAATCAACGAGCCCACTGCACCAAACAGCATCACAACCTGGCACAGTGGCAAAGCAACCACAGACACACACACACACAGACATACACACACACCTGGCAGACGCAGAAACATCTTTACACCTGCTTATCCTATCAGGGTTGCAGAAATGGCATCATAAAATCTGACTGCACCCATTAAGTCTCCATTAAAAATATGCCCAATAAACAATAATGGGCGCCACAGGGGGGCTTTCCTTTGATGATTATCAAATACTATAATTATTCCTTTATAGTTCAATGAATTACACAGTTTTCTGTCAACCAAGTGCGTATGTTGTTCACCCTCTGTGTCTCCATGCAGACGTCGTGATGCCAGTTTATCTGCGATTGACAGCTGAGAAGAGTCGTTGCACAGCACAGCTTGTCTCAGGTGGGGTGATGAGGGCCTTAGGTGACAATTCATCTAGCCAAGCATTTAATTCGGGCAAGTGTCGAGCGCTTCAACAGGTGATGGAGAGTCCCTCTCCTTTGTGACCTTTCTCTTAAACTGCTGTACAAACACTGTACGTTATGTCCTCTGAAGTGATGGAGAAGTGCTGCTGGCAGTCTATATTAGGGCTGAATTAGCGGCTAAGAGGAAAATGGTGCGGGAGCAGGTATTTCTGAGAATGCTGGCTGACCTTGAACCCTCTCTTTTCATCCGGCTTACAGTGTTGTTGTTTTGTGTCAAGCCTATGCAGAGTTTACAAGCAGCAAGACAGCCCTGTGTTAATGTGGCATACTGAGTGGAAGAGGAGGGTCATGGGCCGCTTAACTGTTAATAATTCGGTAAAATGCACTGCCACTCAGAAAAGGAGTGGCAAACAAGAAGCAACACTCGAGTATCCATTGAGTGCTATTCATTGCATGTTCCAGCTGTGTATTAGTAGCCTTGTAATGCATTTCAAGTGATTAGGTCCATGCCAGTTTAGACCCACCTTTACTAAAAAAAAAACAATCATACACTGTGCCGAAATATAGATCTGTATTCATACTTTATCTCATCTCCATCTGACATCTATGTGATTGATTTAGCAAAATTAGAAACTTACACTATAAAATCGCCAAGAGATTTTATGTCTACTGATTGGGATTTTAATGACGAAATAGGATCTAATCAGTGCTGCACAGCATTTGATGCTCTGAACCTTCTAAAACATCTGTGTGATCTTAATGTTTCTATCAGTGGCCTCCACATCACTTAGTTTAAATGTTTCATGTACGGTGGATACACATAAAAAGCACACTGCAATATGGTAGTCCTGCAAAAAAACAGCAAATCTAATCTTCAGAGAGCTTATAGGGATTTAGTGTTGAGACTGTATCAGAAAGCAGTTAAACATTAACAATGTAAAGATTTTTGGAGGCTGTATCTCTTGAAATTGCTGTTTTATTAGGTTGTATTGTAAGGTTTTTCTGTGATTGTGTCCACACCTCTGGTCAAAGTCTGAGCACAACAAATAAAAATATGAGGACTTTTCATCCCATTGGCAATTTTACATTTCCAAAAAATGGTCATTGCTTTATAATTTCACAAATTGTTACAACAACTGATTTTGGAGCAAAAACAAATCTTCGACATGTCTGCAAGGTTGAATATCAACATTATGCATGTGCTAATAAAAAAAGGACTTCAATCATTCATTTGTTCAGGCCAAATGGTGAACAGAGGTTATTTGTGGCTGGATTTAGTTGTACTATGTGAGTTGAAAAGTACAGTTGGGGTGAATGTGAGTGTAAGTGTGTGAGTTTGTGTGTGCGTGTGCATACATTAAACCCTCTGTTCCAGGAAAAAAGATGACAGATGCTGATGCGGGTGTGAAGATAGACTCTGCCTCTCGGTGTCTGCTATGTTGGAATAAGGCAAGAATTTGAATGTCTTTTTTTTCCTACTGTCACTGAGTCACTCTCCATGTGGGAGACTCGGTCCCTGTGTTGGTGCTGTCTGAAAAAAACTTTACGCGACCAAAGAAACCAGACTAAAGTGCAGGCAGAAGTGCAGTTCTCCTGTGTGGGTTCTCAGATGGTACTCCCCTTACATGGTAATGCTGCTTGACTTCCACTCATCAGCTGGCTGGTTCACCACACAGCACAAAGCCCTGTTCTGACTGACAACAGCACTGTGTTGAGAAACACAAAGTCCTCATTCATTTCATTGAGGCCCCTGCATTGGCACAGCAAAGGATGAGCAGCAAGTTGAGCCAAATACAGCTTTTCCGATTGGCTCGGCTTGGCTCAAGTTTTGCCACAATCATCTGACAAAGCACTGTGTTTGCAAATTGAATTATAAAAAAAAATCTATTCAAAATCAAGTTAATGCCGCCTCTAAAGTTTTTGTTAGATTATTTATGTGATCTACAGTGGTTCCAGACTACTGAATGACCAGCCACATCTTCAGTTTGTTCAGTGATTCAAATAGGTCTGGTGCCCACAGACGGCTATGTCAACCCAGTGGGGAGAAACAATAGACCAATCAGAGCTTAGTGGATGTATCAAGGATGTGAATGTAGGTGGCAAGCTAAATAGATTCATTCACGAAAAATTATGACAAAATAAAGGGTGGACAAGACTGATGGAGCTGTACAAGCTGGTGTCAGCTAACTTACAGAAATAACAACTCAGACATGTTCTCAGGAGTCGGCAGAGAAAAGAAAGAGACTGAATATTGCAATTATTGTCTGCAGGTGGCCAGAAACTCCAATCCAAATGATATACGATGTTACCTCACAAGTGCTGGATGTTTAAATGAGCAACTGTTTGTCAGCTTGCTGTATCAATTTAAAATGTCATGATATGTCACAACTTGTTTCCACTGACCTCAAGTAGCCAAAAAAAAAAAGAAAAAAAAGTTGTAGCTGGTTTATAAGATAATTGACTGCAGCCAGTACCACAGCTGACATGTTAATTGAAAATGCCATGGGAAGGAAGAATATGACACCTGCCAATGACTGGTCAGGTTAAAATGACAAACAGAAACACAAGTCAGGCTGAATAAATTAAATAAAAGGACACGGGACTTGAGTTTGATTAGCAGGAAATTCGATTATCTACTTAGAGCAGTACACAGAACAGTTGCTGTTTTAGCATCCGTAAACTCATAGATGTTTTATTCAAACTGGACCTCCTTGATCATACTTCATCTTCCTACTAGTACCTGTAGCAACACGCCAACACCAACGCAGCCCCCTGCACTTTTTTTTAAACACAATGCTATTTTCGGTCCGAACACAGCCCAAAGGAAGCTGAACTGAAGTCACAGCCAGCCAAGACTTAGGAGCGCATGCATTATTATTATTGGTAGAACAGTGTGTTTTAGGCTTTAATGCTACGGTGTGTCTCAGAAGCCCGGCCTACCTGTCCTCAGCATCACCTGTAAATTATTGATTTGATCATAAAAAATCAAGACACAGTCCCCGGAGCCCGTGGTGAACAGTGCATTGCTATTCTGCGGTTTGGCTCTGACCTGGAAAGCCCCTGGTTTCCTCTCCATCAGCCATTTTCACCATCCTTCCGTCCTTCTTAATCAATAATAAAGCTAATTCCTCTGGGGCCCTGTTCCTCTGTGGACATTGTACATTCAGCTGGTATTTAATTAAATACTGTGGCCTGGACATCACGGCTGCAGGGATGTCAATCATGATACTCCACTGCATACGGCACAGCCAGGCTATTAAGATCTTGGTAATGTGTGAGGCCCTCATGCCTTGGTGTGCGCCTGGCTCAATCGGCTCAAGCAGGTACGTCTCCTCTTCTTGTGCTGTCTGCATCTACCCGAGATCGGTTCTACACAATCTGAATGTGTTTCCTCCTTGGCCTTCCCCGTACGCAGCTTCTGCATATAAATACACATGGCTTGGATGCATGTCTGCATTCAGAAAGAGGTGGAACACGGAAAGCATCGTTCTTTAGGTTTTTGGTCACAGTTAGTCTTATTGATTAATGGTCTTTTTCTCTGTGCGCCTGTGTCATCTGTCTGACTCCTCCATCTCTCTGATCCTCTGCCTCATTCTCTGCCAACTCAAGCTCTAATAAAAGGATCGTATTTCATGTGATTTTCAGTGTACTCTGCACTCAGTGTCGGTCTCCTCCACATCCTGCATCACTCGAGGAAACTGCTTAAATAAGCTCAATTTAATAGACATACAATTCTGAGTAGACATCTGTCTTGCACAGAAAAATGTAACTGAAGAACAAAGCAAATATTCATCATGGATATAGAAACTGTCGTCTTTTATATAGACAAAGGCGACTGCCAGTTTCTTGCGGGGAACTAAATATACAAAATGTTAATCCACCCACAGAGCCTCTCTCACGGTAACCTGACATGTAGCAAGTGGTCTGTGGCATTTTCTTCCTGACTCTGAAAGACAGAGGGCAGGTTGAAGTGCACAATTAACGCAGCGCTTTTGGAAGAATGGAATGAAAATGAATTGCATTAAAATGTCAGAGAGAGCGAGAGAGAGGAAGAGAGAGGTGGAGAGAGAGAGAGGTTGTTTCGCACTATCCACTCGCTGACTGAGAGAGAAGACCATCAATTCTCTCCATCCAATTAAACAGGACTTTAAATCCATCACTTGAATCTGCTAGTGTGCTTCTGAACACAACTGAACGTGCCTCACATACATTTCCACATAATTGTCCAATTTAGGCACTAAAGGAAATCCAATCAGAGAAAAATACATACTAAGGTACAGTATATGCACATAAATATACAACTGCCACATCCTGAGTGATTTATGCTTCAAATGGGAAAACACATTTGCTGCAGCGGTGCGACGTATTCTGCAAAGCTTTCTCACCGACATTTACATAGAGATCCTCTTTTAGGGAGTTTATCTTGGCGTGGGAAACACAAAGAGTCAGCATGTTTGCATAATGAATTACTTTGCATTTCAAATTCCATTTAAAAAAAGTAAACATTTCATTTAGACAAGACGCCCCGAGGCTGGTGATCATAAAATATTACAGAAGCTACTCGTGCATATTACAAGATGTTGCCGTTCTGATTTCAATGTCTTTTAATGTTCTGCTGCACAATGTTGTAAAACAAATAAAAAAGTATTATAGTTCTGTTATAATAATCACCAGCTTTGAATTCATACAGTATTAATCCTCAGCGCTTCAACAATGTGAAAGGCTTTTTTTTCTTTTTTTTTTAAATGATATTGCGCACATGGGAATTGTGCCTGAGCTAAGTTAATTTTGCTGTCCCTGGTTCAAGAGGCACGTCTGGGCACATGCACTCTTTCCTCCATGAGCAGTATCAAAGGAATAAGGTGTAAATTACATCCCTGCATAGTAATGTAATGCAGTTAGTCTGCTGGAGTGCCGGACCCCTCTTGGGAGAGATAAAGCAGGACAAGCTCTTTTTGTCTGCCAGCCTGCTTGGTTAAATATTGATGCCCTCGGACCTGTCTCAGACCATTGTTTTGGCTGACTGTAATGTTGCTGCAGTCAAGTTACACCGTTGCGACCGCAGCTTTGTAAACAGGCGATCCCCTGTGCATTGGCTAACCTGTGTTACGGTGTCAGTCAGTCTAATCAGATACTGCAGCCTCTTTCGTTCTCCATCACGCTGCGCCAACAGCTGATGAGGCTTGTTGTTTGATTGCCGAGGGTTTAATGCATGTGTCAATCACGAAACCTGTCGGTGTGCACATGTGAGAGTCAAGATGTCTAGTTAATTCCATTGAATTTCTCCAGCCTTTAATCTGTGTCGAGAAAGATATTTTTCAAATTCACCAGCAGTGCACAGTTCCCTGGGTAACAAAACTGAGGTCAGAATTTATTATTTACTGTGATCGATAGAACCATTGGTTCAAGGAAACCAATTGCCCAAAAAGTGCTGCCTATCTGGCAAACTATCCAGGGGATTGTTTGGATTCAGCCAGGAGGACATCTGTTGGAGCACCAGCAATGGAGGCCTGCACAATTGTTGCCTTTTATAAATCCTCATTTCCCAGTTTGATGCTTCCCATCAAGACATTTTTGTCTGAAGGGAGTTTTTCCCCAAAGTGGCCATTTTCTTAAGTCTCAATTGACAAAAACATCTTTTCTACTTCGTCATTCCAGCTGAGGTGAACTGAAAAGAAACAGAAACAGATGTAACTGTAACTGTGCAGTGAACTTCTTCAACTTCCCACTCAATAGCACTCGAGAAGCAGCGAGTGGTCGATGATTTCCTGTGGGCTCGTTGTAAAAAAACACTAAGCCCCCCCTCCACACTCTGCACCACCACCCAGTCTGGTCTTTTGTTCTGTGAATCTGGAGGGGAGTGAATAAAGCTTGTTCACTTTGAATGATGAGGTCATTAGCAGAGATAATAGGACTTTTGCTGTAACGATCTTAAAACTGGGATAACACATCACATTTTAAAAAGCTGATCTGTACAGCCATAAGTCACAAGCCTCATTTTCCTGGTCAGATCTCCGCCATCACTGCTATAATTTTCATACCGGAACTAAATTTAACACTCCCATCGCGGCACCGGTCTGGACTCCACTGGGTGCGACAGGGTGAATAATCTCTGCCTCCTGACGAAACATCTGACACTCAAATTATTTCTGCATTGAGATAATGGCAAGGTTGATCATGCATACTAAAAGCCATGATGTGTCATTGGAAATGGGTTTCTACTCTCTATCTCTCAGTGTGTGTGTAGGGTTTGGAAAAAAGGAGTTCAGCATGTCCTTGTGTGTGCAAATGAGAAAGGTGTGATGGCGGAGATCATCATGAAATGAGACAGATATGAGAGCGACTAGGTCACCCTGAGAGAGACACGACTTAACTTAAAATAAACAGCAAAGAGAACCGTGTTGTTCACTCATATGTAAAGGTTGTGTAAGCAAGCTGCATATCTAATAACATATCTTATAATATATACATAACATGTACTGTACTTTAGGTGTGCGCACATACTGACCAGAGTAGAGATCAGAAACCTATGTGTCATTAACCATAAATTTACTTTAAAAATTTTTTTTTGTCCACAGTAATTGCTGAATGTCAAAGTTTTAAAGGTTCAGTGTTGAAACTACGAACAAACACATATTCTCACATATGTGGCATATAGCCGAGTTTTGAGTTGTTTGTCTAAATACAACTGAGGCGAATATAATTTTGTTCTCACAGAACTTCTGTGCAGCGTCTCTGCTGGTTGCCTGGCAACCTCACTTTGAAAGCAAAGCACCAAGTTCATTGAGAAGTGAGTCTTCTCCTGTTTTTGATGTTTGATCATTTTGAGAATAAGTCATTATACATAATATTATAAATAATATCTGGGATTATTCAGAAACCTGGATAAGGTGTTTACATGCCACATCATACTACATACATACAGCCAGCATATCCACGTTTATCCAAAAGTGGGATAAGGTCTTATACTAAGCTGTTTACACTTGCAAAACATAACCAGGATCCTCCAAAACTGCTTTGTTGTCACAGCACATAGCTCCCCATTTTTACATTAGCTTCAGTACAGAGTAAACTTACTTATGAAGGTTTTAACTGCTTAGTCTCAATTTCATTCCCATGACCTACTTAAGCAAACAGGACCAACAGCAAGAAGACTGACTATTTCTATTAGTTTCTATTAGTTATTCTATGCTTTAAACAAAATAGATAAATTATTTTAATTAGTGAGCTCCAGAGGTGACTGTAGGAGGAATTATTTTCGTCGCCTAAAGCTCTACACAATGCATAGTCATGACAGCGGCATCGATTTTATCACTTAATTCTAGGAAAGTAAACAAAAAAGAAGTAACACACAAACCTCTTAATATGCTGAACTTTTCCTTTATTGAGTTATATAATGCCTATGCTCTGCTGTAACATGTCATATAGAAATGTTCTAAATATAATACTCACATACAGCAGGGTAGCAGTCATAGTCCAGGTTACACCCACTATTGTCAAGGAGGTGTGATGTCTTGATTATCTGACTCTTCAGCTAAGATCTGATAATAATGTTTTTCCTTTTGAATACAGGCTACAAGGATGCTGTTAAACTTAAGTGGTGAGGATCAAATGATAAAAGAAGAGATAATGACTGAATGTTCAGACTTTTGTACCTATGTGTGACTATAAAACTAGAGCGCCTCACACCTCCCACAACTGTTCAAAATAGACTAAACTCATACGTTCCTCATACATGCACCTGAATCTCCAGAGGTGAGGACCATGACAAACCAGCTGTAATGATCCTTCTAACACACAATTGATTTTCTTAAGTCAAGAAAAATATGAGACAATGAGCACACCTCTGCCCGACCCTCTCTCTCTTTCTCTCTCCTGGCAAAGCTCAATGACATCAAGAGCTGGTGTTCTGAAGTGTAAATGGAAGAGATGTTATTTTTATGCTGAGCACAGACACATCCCATTGTAGATGAGAGGTGAGATTTCCCATCTGCCAATTACTTCAGACTGCTGGGAGGTCAAGCGTAGCGGCCGGGATCCACCAGCTCAGCGGCATCTGTGCAGAAGACCCCCCGGGAACGTCAGAGGACTTAGTTGAACCTCAAACCCGAGGAGAGGTGCCTCAAATTGTTGGACTATGGCCTTGTTCACACTACACCCGAATTATCCCAAATTTTGTCAAAGCTCTGATTAACTTTCACTTCAGCCTTCATAGTTTTGATAATCTCTGTGTTTGGTGAAAGATATCGGGTGCTTGCAAAGGATTTTTACTTTGCAATTAATTAAATACAACAGGTTCATGCAGGGTTAAGATCAACAATTATTACAAACTATGTACATGCTCCAGGTAACACTAATTCAGTGCAAATAGATTACTTAAAGGCATTTGCAGTAGGAGGACTTTTAGTGCACCTTTGAGCACATTATATAATATACAGGCTTGTTCTATATGGATTATCACAGTTTGATTTATGAGAAATAAAGGTTAGGTTTATGGTATTTATGCTACATTGCTCCTGTGTCTGAGAGAATGACCTTCTCAATGATATTCTCAGTCAGAGTGCTTTGCAGTGAGTCCAGCAGTAGATTATTATGGAGCCCTTGAGACATCACATCTTATTTTTTTTCCAGTTTGCGGACCTCCGTATTAGCTTGCGCTGACTAATTACAATGCCTTGACTAGTAAGAGTTGACAATATGTCTCCATGATGCATCCCCAAACTAACATTAAACTTGATTATTGAAACCCAATCCATAATGATGTGAAATAATGAATAAATGTTGGTACATCCTCTCTTAGCAATGGACATCATTTCAGCATCACCTCCATTTCTATCTCTGATGCAGACCATGATTTATTGGCTATGTATACCGAGGTTTAAGATCATGTTTCATTTTTTAAATTGCATTAAAACCTGTAAATATTTTTATCATTTTTTTTATTGTTTGCCATAAATACAGATTCTATTTACTCATGTTCCTAGACATCTCCTAAAGTTTCACTTTTCAATCTTTTCAACAGTAATAAACATATATTAAAAATCTTTTCAATGTCAAAGTGGTCAGTGGAAGCTGTCTTGTTGAAATTGCTGCTTCCTGTCCCTCTGGTTTTCCCTCTGAAACTGTGGGCAGTGAGTATATGGTGCATGCAATTAAAATATTTCATGCTCATGTTTTACCAAATGAGCACACATAATGAGTTAAATGTGATGTGACCGCTCAGTGTCTCTGTAGAAAATGTTTCAGTATGTAAATCAAAAATACTATAATCAACCAACTATAAAGGAGTGTGTTTATTTTATTATTTCAATCGTATAGGAACAAAATGACCTATACAGTGTAAAAAGTGTGTCTACAAACAGTAAACTGTACTGTACTTTTACTGAGATTCAGTATAAGGACACAAAAGGAACTATTTATAACTACGAGAGAGGAGATCAGTTAGCTAGCAGACATGAACATGAACAGAGGGTGTATTACCTCTGACTTTTCAGCCTGCAATCAAAGAAAGGGTGTGACTCTGCTCTTTCGACTGGTGAGAAGGTCAGCTCACCACTGGAGACCAGGAGGGAGACGGGTCCGGATGATGACCAGGCTGGGCCTGTGAAGGTGAGAGCCAAGTGCCCCGTTGTGGCAAAAAGCAAAGCACAGCCTTTCAGAAAGGGCAGGGCATGCCCTTGAGGTATGTGGATTCAGCTCCAGATGTAATGTGTTGGCTCTCTGATTACGCTGTGCTTCCTTGTAGCGCCCTGAGGCAATGCTCACGCCAGTCATGTGTGCAGCAGTTCAATCACACCGTGGAGCATTTATTTCCCTCATTCAGTTCGTTTTGACAGGTGAGAGTAACGCCATTTGAACTCGGGCACAGAACTATTAACCACCTGCCTGAAAATGTGGCACTCATCCAAGCAAAGGAGCAAAATATCAATTTGAAAGGGGATTTTGTTTTGGTATCAAGAGATAGAAGTTAACCTCTGCTCATATATTTCTTTGTTTGGTCTTTGAAGATATGCATAGCAGAGCAAATTATTTTACTGAGCTAAAGTGACAAGAAGAAGAGTCAGAGTTGACAAAGTAGAACCAGGTCTTTGGGTCAGGGGGAGTCTCATCTCTAGTAGAGCTGTGCAGTAATCAGTATCCAGCTGGAGAGGTGTAACTAATAACAAAAAGGTGAATAGTTCTAGCTAGCTTAGTAACAGGCCAGCAGACCTGGTTTATCAAACCCATTCATCTTGTCATTGCTATTGGTCATCCTGGGCTGTATGAAAGATGATGTGACAGAGACACAACAGGACTTACATCCTACCATTAATCACCAGGCTGGTATTTACACACCAGGAGAGCTGTTAACAAAGAGCGAGGAGGGGGTGGGCATGTTAGGTAACAAGAGCATTTTCAGAGTATTTTGCTTCTAAATGTGGCTTTCATGTGTATGTTGATGAATGTTAATTTCTAATTATTGAATATTGCAGGGAGTGTGGAGAGGCACACCTGTTCTATTCTGCTTAAAACATACAACCAGGCACACACACACACACACACACGCACCATCTGGCTGTGACACTTGTGAAAGCCCACTAACAGACCACAGGGCCACAGGGAAATATACGTAGAAAGGACTGAAAAGTCTTGCTATCTGCTTTAAACAGAGCAGCAACACGAACCGCAGAACCCCTCGTAGCACTCATAAAGTTGTCAATTCACTGTCAAGCACATCTCACCATAAATACATTTTCCTTTGACGCAGATGGCTTGTCAATTACTGGACATCTGTTATGGTTTGTTATATTTTTTAGACCATGGCAAAAATATAAGCTACATGGATCCCCTTCATATTGTCAGAGCTGTTTGACAATTTTACTTTTGTAAATAAATGACAGCTGCCATTTGGGGTTTTCTTTATGGATCCAAATATTGCCCAAGACCCCGAGGCCAAATTTATTTAAATGTCACTGAATAAATGTCAGTGTGTGTGTGTGTCTGTGTCTCTGTGAGTGTGTGTGACTGTGGCCCGTCCAGATGAAAGTTTGGGGATAATGTAGGCATATGTTTATCTTTCCTTGTAAATGTACAAAAAATCAGCAATCCCTCTTCCTATGTAAATCCACTACGCTGAATATTAGTATCTGAAAGCTCAACTTGCCATATTACAACAAGTGCTGTCATTCTCAAAACTCAAAGCAAATTCACAGAATGCACAGTTGAGCCATTCCCAGAGAGTTTTTTTTAGTGAATGACATTTGCTGAGATGCACTTTCCCAGGTTCCTGCCATTATGCCGAGATGACGACTGATGACTGCCAAGTAGCAGAAGAAGAGGAACATGGCAGTGGTGGGATTTGAACCTACGCCTCCATAAAGACTGGAGCCTTAATCCAGCACCTTAGACCCCCTCAGCCACACTACCTCAATTTTTTTTCTAAACAATAATAGTCCATTGTGATATCAACAAGGAACAGTGCTGCCTTCCAGCACTGTTGAACCTAGCAGCAGTACACACATCTCTGCTTTGACAGAGACAAAATATTTCTAAAGCATGACAACTCAAACATTCACCTTTGGTTAGCACTGATATCCAGTTCACAATTACATATTTGCAAAACCGATATTTTAACTGTTTAAATTGTGTATTGTTGACATTCATGTTTGCTAGCAAACAGTTTATCTTCTCTCTCCTTTTTTCTTCTTCACCCCATTCACTGGCAAATTGTCACATTTGGCAGTGGCAGGAATGTGTATTGCATTGCCCACATGTTTCAGACATATGCATCCTCATGCAAAATACAAACTACATGGGGACATCCTCAGACAACCATTGCTTCACAATTCCTAATAGTGGTCAAAGACTCAACAGGATGCCTAAGGTTTGAGGGCCATGCTGAGTGAAATCATGATGATGAGATATTCAGCAGTTTGGTATTGCTACTAAGTTGTTAGAATTTGTGACTTGAAGTGTGCCTGTGGGTACTTTTATAAAGAACAGATGAAGGGAGAGGAAGAAAGAGAATATATATTTACAAGACGCTCTGCATCGAAACAATAGCCTGCTGCCTCAGTGGATATTAAAATCGGTAATCACTGTGATCTACCAATTGTAAGTTTAGTATAATGGCTTCTCATGACTCTTTGTTCTAGTGCAATGAAATAGGGAGATCTATCTTAGTCTTGGCAAAAGAAAAATAACAATGAACTCATGGAGGGCACTCCATCTGCAGTTTCACCAACCAGTCAAGTCTCATGAGTTAATCACACTGTGAGAAACATCTGGTCTCCCTCCTGGACAGCAGGTTAGAAGGAAAGTCTGGCCACAAAATAGATGGCAGATTCCCAACCTGGAGGCTAATTAAATGAGGTGACATTCAACCAACAATAGAGGAGATGGAGTATGGCAGCTGTGCTGATGACTATTGTCTCTTAATCAAAGTTCAAAGGTGTTAATGCCTTGAGTTAGGAACTTGAGACACTGAGAGTAAAATGAATCCAATATACATTATCAGTATTTCTCTTTAAGTTGTCTCATGGTGAAAAAAGGTGATAGCATAGTTAATAAAGACTCGGCATGCATGTTTAAGCCATTTTTCTGTGTTATTCTGCTGCTCAGTTTCATCATATCCATAGTTTATATTACTAGTCAGGGAAACTTACAGAACATGTTGGGAAGTTTCCAACCATCTGCACTGGCTGTCCTTGATGAATGAAAAATATAAGAATTTGCACCACATCCTATTAAGATACAAAATTGAGACAACTGCACATTCTGTGGCCTAATGCACCATTTGGCACCATTACAGGTATGCGAATTAGTAATTCGCAGTTCCTGTTTGCAATATAGCCATGGATGTACAGACAACCAGGACTAGACCTGAATATTTGACTATTCAGATATTTTCTCTTCATTGGGTAGGTATTCTGTTCAAATTTGCATCTTCTTCTTTTTTTACAGGTACAGCATGTTGATTAATTCACAACATTCACTCACCGGACGAGCCTTCCCCTTTAAGGAGGGTGGCCTTGTGGGTGACATATACATGTGACGTGACACGGTGAAGCATGTGCTTCTAAGGCAGCTGTAAACACAACTATCAATGGATTTCTTACTTAAATCAGGCAAGCTGTGGATTTATAAAGAGCATCAGAATAATATTGATTTGGATGATGTCAAATTCAAATTTCAAATTTATTTATTTAGAGCCCAAAATCACAAACATTGTTTGCCTCGGAGGGCTTTACAATCTGCACAGTTGTGACACCCTCTGTCCTTAGACCCTCGAACCGAGTCAGGAAAAACTTCAAAAAACCCTTTATGGGAAAAAGAAGAAACCTGAGGAAGAGCCACAGATGAGGGATCCCTCTCCCTGGGACGGACAGACGTGCAATAGATGCCACATGTACAGAGAACATCATCAATCATATTATGGAATTATACATGAGTCGTAATAAGCTGTAGCTATACTGAGTTCATTGGTTTAGTCCATGTGTGAAGGTATCACAGGTAATGGAAATGAGTCTGTGAGTCCAGGTGCATCTCTAGATGTCCTCATATGGAGCTCTGGGCCACTCGACCTTCTCTCCACAGCACAGACACAGATCATGTCCCCACCAGGCCAGTGAACCTCAGACAGATGGACCACAACCAGAATCAGTGAGGAACCTGCAAGACTGGAGAGAACAAAGAGGACCGGGGCTCCGGCAGTAACATGCACTTTACAGGACATAAGAGTATTCACATTAACCGTTTTGACACTTTAGCCAATTTAACTACTTTAACCAGTTTAGCCACTTTAACCAGTTTCTAAAAGTGACTCCAGTTTGCACTACTACCATAATATGAGTAAAGGAAGCAGAGGAAGAGGGAGAGGTGCCCGATGCATCATGGGAGCCCCCCGGCAGTCTAAACCTATAGCAGCATAACTAAGGGCGAGCCTGTGCCCACCCTAACTATAAGCTTTATCAAAAAGGAAGGTTTTAAGTCTATTCTTAAACACTGACACTGTGTCTGCCTCTCGGACCCAGACTGGGAGCTGGTTCCAGAGAACAGGGGCCTGATAGCTGAAGGCTCTGCCCCCTAGACTACTTCTGGAAACCCTGGGAACTACAAGTAAGCCTGCGTTTTGGGAGCGCAGCGCTCTAGTCGGTTGATAAGGAGTTATCAATTCATTAAGATATGATGGTGCCAGACCATGCAGAGCCTTATATGTGAGGAGAAGGATTTTAAAATCCACTCTAAATTTTACAGGGAGCCAATGCAGAGAAGCCAATACTGGAGTAATATGGTCTCTTTTCCTGGTTTTAGTCAGCACCCGAGCAGCGGCATTCTGGACCAGCTGTAGAGTCTTTAACGACTTGTTTGGGCAGCCTGATAAAAGTGAATTACAATAATCCAGCCTGGAAGAGACAAATGCATGGACTAATTTTTCAGCATCGCTTTGGGACAAAAAGTGCCAGAATTTTTGCGATGTTGCGCAGGTGGTAAAAAGCAGACCTTGAAATATGCTTAATATGGGTGTCAAAGGACATATCCTGATCAAATAAAACCCTGAGGTTCCTTACAGTGGTGCCGGAGGCCCAGTTAATGCCATCCAACAAGGCTATCTTAGGAGAAAGCGTGTTCCTCAGGTGTTTCGGACCTAATAGGATCACTTCAGTTTTATCTGAGTTCAACAACAGGAAATTTCTGGTCATCCAAGCCTTTATATCTTTAAGGCAGGCATGGAGTTTCAGGAGCTGATCAGTTTTGTGTGGCTCCACTGATAAATATAATTGGGTGTCATCAGCATAACAATGGAAATCTATGGAGTGCCTCCTGATGATATTGCCAAGGGGCAGCATATACAAAATAAACAGAATTGGACCAAGCACTGAACCTTGTGGAACTCCATGACAGACTTTAGTATGCACAGAGGATTCATTATTAATATGGACAAACTGAGACCGATCTGATAAGTATGATCTGAACCAGTTTAATGCAGACCCTTTAATACCAAGCAGTTTTTCCATTCTCAGCAACAGGATGTGATGGTCAACTGTATCAAAGGCAGCACTAAGGTCTAACAGGACAAGTACAGACAGAAGCCCTCTATCTGATGCTGTCAACAGGTCATTGGTGACTTTCACAAGTGCTGTTTCTGTGCTATGGTGAGCTCTAAATCCTGACTGAAAAACTTCAAAAAGACTATTACTGTGGAGATAATTACATAACTGGCTGGCAACGGCTTTCTCTAGAATCTTAGACAAAAAGGGGAGGTTGGATATTGGTCTATAATTGGCTAACACATCTGCATCAAGTGTAGGTTTTTTGATCAATGGTTTAATTACAGCTACTTTAAAAGACTTGGGTACAAAGCCTGACACCAGAGACAGATTAATAATATGCAGCAGTGATGTGCCAATAAATGGGAAAACTTCCTTAAGCAGCGTAGTTGGGATGGGGTCTAGGAGACAAGTTGTTGCTTTCGATGCTGAAACTAACGAGGATAATTCGGGAAGGCCAATTGGAATAAAACTGTCTAAGCAATTGTCAGGTTTTAATGTATCTGCTCCTAAATTTCCTGAGTCTGAAGGATCGGAGTCTAACGAGGGCAGATCCTGACAAATTTTGTCCCTAATATTCAGAATCTTGTCATTAAAGAAGCTCATGAAATCATTACTACTTAAACTTAAGGGAATGCAGGGTTCAATAGAGCTATGGCTCTGTGTCAGCCTGGCTACAGTGCTGAAAAGAAACCTAGGGCAGTTCTTATTTTTCTCTATTAATTCTGAATAGTAGGCTGCTCTGGCATTACACAGGGCTTTCCTATATGTTTTGAGACTCTCTTTCCAGGCTAGGCGAGAGTCCTCCTCTTTGGTGGAGCGCCATATCCTTTCCAATTGTCGCGTTGTTTGTTTTAACTTGCGAGTTGCAGAGTTAAACCATGGTGCCAAGTCTCTTCTGTTTTATAATCTTTCTTTTTAGGGGCGCAACAGAGTCCAGAGTGCCTCTGAGTGAGTCCATAGGTGTTTCTAACAAGTTGGTCAATTTGGGGGGAGCTCAAAAAATGAGAGTCGTCAGAGATACTAGGAAATCTAACTGACTTTAATGCTGTCGGAATTGCTTCCTTAAATTTAGTCCTAGTACAATCGGGTAACCATCTAGTGAACACTAATTTTTCTAGAGGTGCATAGTCCAGTAATAGGAATTCAAATGATACTAAGTAGTGGTCTGATAACACAGGATTTTGGGGGGAGACTATTAAGTGCTCAATATCAATACCATAGGTGAGGACCAAATCAAGGGTGTGATTGTGACAGTGAGTTGGAGAATTTACTCTCTGAGAAAACCCAATGGAGTCCAATAATGAGATGAATGCTGTGCTAAGACTGTCACTATCCATGTCCACATGAATATTAAAATCACCTACAATAATTACCTTGTCATTTTCAAGGACTAAATTTGACAAGAACTCTGAAAATTCAGATAAGAATTCAGAGTATGGGCCTGAGGGGGGTAACGGTACACTACAGCAACTAGTATTGGCTTTGTGCTCTTCCAGGCTGGAGATGAAAGAGTAATAGTAAGGCTTTCAAATGAGCTGTAGCCCTCTTTAGGCCGAGAATTTATTAATAGGGCTGAATTAAAAATGGCAATCCACTGCAACTCCACCTCCTCGTCCAGTGTCTCGAGGAACATGAACGTTAGAATGACTCGGTGGAGTGGATTCATTTAGGCTAACAAATTCTTCCTGACCTAGCCAGGTCTCAGTAAGGCAGAACAGGTCTATATCAGAGTCAGATATCAAATCATTTATCAGAACAGCCTTAGAGGCCAGAGATCTGATGTTTAAGAGGCCAACACTTAATTTTCTTATTATGCTGTTGCTGAGTTGCTACAGCAGTTGTGTTAATTTTTATTAGATTTTTATGAATAACTCCCCTTTTTGGTTTTAAGAGTTTAAATGGTCGCTGGGCAGACACAGTTTCTATTCTATATTGGGTGTGCAGCTGCTCTAATGGAGGCGCAGAGAAGCGTGTAAGACTGCAGCTCTGCTTACTGGTCCCAACTCTGGTATGTCATGAATTAGGACTAATAAAACTTTCTATATTTCTAGACAGGAGAGCGGCTCCAGCCAAAGTGGGATGGATACCATCTCTCCTAATCAGGCCAGATCTCCCCCAAAAAGGCTGCCAATTATTAATAAAGCCCACGCCGTTTGCCGGACACCACCTCGTTAACCACCGGTGGAATGACGTCATGCGGCTGTACATGTCGTCACTGGTCAGATTAGGAAGGGGTCCAGAGAAAACTACGGAGTCCGACATCGTTTTTGCAAACTTACACACCGACTCCACATTAATTCTGGTGACTTCCGATTGGCGTAATCTGGCGTCATTAATGCCGACATGAATTACGACATACAAGCTGTAAATACTGTCCCCAAGTTACTCTCATCTTCATATTTGACTGTGCTGGACACTACAACTTGCAGTCAGATTTCAGTCTCCATGCTTGTCATTTCTGTCACATAAATTGTAAGTTAAAGTAATTTCTTTGCCTTGTAATTATATCCCTGGGAGATGGAATCAAATCTTTGTATCTATATATTTAATAGTTACAGCCTAAAATCAATATGTCATATCATGTTATGTAGGAAATTTGAGTTCCAGATCATCACACAAAATTAATCAATTGTTCCTTGGCCCTAGGCCTACTTGCCATAAAAATCCTTTTATAATTTAATAGGGGTAAAAACATAACCTCTGTGCCAGAGTTGATGAAAGTACATTCACCAAAAGTTTATAAAAATCAAATTTTTAAACATTATCACTAAAGAACAGTCAGCTCATCTTTTTTACATCATGAACAAAACATCAACCAACTAAATTCATGAATCCACCAAGAAAATGACAATATCTAAAACCAACACCCCGTTGTTACAAGTGATACATTTACAACAGAACGTTTGCTACTTTGCATTAAAGTAATTGCTCATGTAATTTGAACTGTCAAGATAAAAAAGCATTTTGACAACTCCAGGGCAAAAAATCCCCAACTCGAGTAGTAATTTAAAGCCATTACCTGCCCTTAAAGATAATTAACACAGGCTTTTCAAAAAATGTGCTAGGGTAGGCAATGTAATTCAGAAGAACTTTTGGTTATATCTATTACTATTCTCCTTATGTCCTGACAGCAACCAATAAATCAAATGCTGCGACAAAAATAGAAAAAAAACTCACTTTGGCTGTTGTAGGACTGTAAAAAACATTTGTTCCGAATGACAATATGAAATACTTGGATAGGCTACATGTCTGTCTACCTACATACTGGTGTACATTTTGAATAAGACACAAGCTATTTGGAGATGGCTTACGACGATGCCCCATGTGCTCTGATGGACTTGTCCTCCGGCAGCAGTCAGGCATTGTATGTTCTTGTGTTTTGGGGGAGTGGCTTTGGAGGAAGGCCTGAATGTGAAGTGTTACCAAACCCTAGCTTTAATGGGATCATGTAAAAAGAAAAAAACATCCCATTTCTTGGCAGTATCAGCACACTAAAAGGATCAAAGTGTGGATGTGTGGAGGATGTAAGCAGCACAATTGTAACAAAATCACAATTAGCTTGCGCTTGCCGATGATATGGGTGAAGTGACTATTACAGTTACTTAGTGTGCTTGAGCCGCATTGTTACCTGTTTTTGTTTCAACCTTGTACCCTGGCTAGATGTGACACAAAGATCAATTCCACAAAACTTGGAGAGAAATCCATCCTCTGAGTCAACTCCCTGGAAACACAAGAATCAGTGTGTTGTTGTCCACACAGCTTCACTTTCATTCACACAGCCCCAGGAAATTTATAGCAATGCATATGGTAATATGGTTTTCTTCTGTGCGTGCTTAAGTGCAGATAGTCACCACAGATATGAATACCTATAAATCTTTCATGGGCAAAAATCTGATTAATCGTGGCTAGACGTATACATGCACTGAGTGATTAGAGAACAATAGACGAAAGCTTCTGGTCACTACTTTTTTCAATATGATGGATGATAGGATGGATAAATCGTGAAACACAAATATATAGCCATTCTAACTTGGGGAAAGAAAATACATTTCCTTTTTTCATTTAAAAACTGCATTAGACATATTTCAAATCATTTTCCTCCTGCTGCAGCATTGCTCAGACATACCCGACATTGTGAAGTAGGTGAAGCCCCTTCCCCCTATTCATATTGCATTATGACATACTTGAGATGTATCATGTATTAGGTTAATAGCAGCTTTTGATTTTACTAATAACATGGCTTCAGCTATAACCATAGAGCCCTTCCACTGATTTATTATTGTGGACCTCAACTGTAACAACAATGTAAGCGAACAGTCTGTATTTTGACAGACTGTCGGGCTCAGTAAACGAGTGATGACTCAAATGCACAACTCAAAAGACAGATCAGTGTTGAATCAGGGAAGTTTACTGACAACAGGCCAGGACACATACAAAAGCCTATGCTGGAGGGGGAGAGGCAAGGCTGGAGTCCAAGTGGCAGGCTGGGGTCGGTAACAAGCTGGCAAACAAAGTCAGTGGCAAAGAAAACAGAGCAGGGGGCAACAGGCAAGAGCACGCCAGGAAAACAGGCAAGCAGAACAAGCTAAGGGCTAAGTTAGAAAGCACAGTAGATATGGCGGTGGAATGCATGATCTGGTTTATATACTGCAGGGGAAATGAGGGGGATGGGAAAAGGTCATCTGGGAGATGGCCAGAAAAACAAGGTTATTGCAGAGCAGGTGGAAGTGGTAAGATTTGAATTCGAGGAGCGTTGCAAGGTAAGTAACAGCAGGAATGTTCTGAATTATCAGACACTCTGACACTGAAAGCACCACAGACAGATTGGGAGTTTATCGGTGGTCCCTGAAGGCCTCACCTTGTTTGGTGTGTCTTTCCTCTAAATCTTATGACAACCAGAGCTTGTATTGTCTTTGTTTTGGATTTCACCATCCATATCTCTGACTTCAAATCCTTCACCATACATTGCAAACTCCCCGCGCTCTTTAGCATGAAGGACCAGACCTACATAATATTTCTGCAGATGTGTGGTATCTGGTGAGTTAAGAACAGTCAGTGACTGGGCACATCAGGGTAATGCTGTCATCAAATAACTGCGTCAGGCTCAGACAGCATCAGCTCCTTATGAAATGCCAGACTTGTCTGTAAAAATTACAATCAAACATTGACTTACCAACCAAACCAACACACACACACACACACACAACACACACACACACACACTTCAACCTGCTACTCCTTCAGTGTGTACTACATATTCTTCTGGCTTAAGTTCTTCTCTCTGACAAAGGGGATTTCGGACATGGTCTGACTTTGATTTCACTGATTCAAGAGGAGACCTGTCCGTCTTTGAGCACTCTGAATTCTGACCCATTCTTCTGTTGTTGAGTTCACTGAATGGCTTTGCCTTGAAAGCAACTCTCGCCACTCCGCTCTTGTCTTTCCACATCCGTCACTGCCACAGCAGACAGGACACGGTCGACATCAAAGATAAAGGGTCACATATCAGACGTTGCGCTCCTGAGGCCAGACACACTGCATGAACTGAGCTGCATTCCTAAAACTTTTGACAAAACTTGTCAGAGCATTTAAGAATAGTTCTGAGAAAAGTTAGTTTTTTCAGATCAAATTTTCCAATTACTGATGAGGGATGATGACTTTATTGGTGCTGTCTATTTCTCTCCCCCCTCCACTCTCCCTCTTTGTCTTCATCTGTCTCACTGTCACCATCTCTATATCTTCACTTCTGTATCTCTCTACCTCTCTCTCACTCTCTCTCTTTCTCTCTTTCCTTCTGTCTTTCCTACAAAATCAATAATTTCTAATAGATTCAGGACATGATTGAGTATAGGCGTCAGTTTTCCACAGGCTGGAAGAGAAGCGTATTAATCACAGAAAATGTCTTTTTATTATTTTGCACCAAAGAGCCCTGTAGTGAGCCTCCGGCACAGGCTAACTGAAGTGTGTGTGTGTGTGTGTGTGTGTGTGTGAGTATGTTTATGAGTCTTAATACAAAATCATGTCTTGAGCCTCATCTGTGAAATATTAGGGACATTGTCACATTTGTTCAACTGAAACTGCACCTCAGTCCAAACTGTTTTGAATGAGAGATCGATATTATATAAGAATGATTTCATAACAGCCTTGTATTATAAACACTGGTTTAAGTTTCCCGTGGCCTTTTCTCTCCAAGCTGACAGTAACCTGGGCTTGTGTGGGAGTTTTTTCACTCCATGTCACCCTCACACTGTGATAAAGATAGGGGAAAAAATCACACATAAAATAATCAAATCAATGCTCCATTCAGTAAACTCTATTCCACTGTTACATTCGGTAGCTCATTTTGTACCCCAAAATGATTAATGTGGTCAGCTAAATTTCACAATACAATCAGACAATAGAGTTGCAAAGTTGGAGGAGCCAGAAGTGTTTTTCCCTGTGTCTGTATTTCCATCTCAAATATTTCTTTAAACATTATCCTCAATATGATCTCAAACAGAAACTTGAGGCTCTCCCAGGTTAATGCAATGATCATATACCAGTTTTATTTGTACTTTATTTTTAAGAAATCATGTTCTGTTTGTCATTTTGGCAGAGGCAACAGCCACTATTGCTATAGAGGAGAAACAAATCAGTGGCAGTGGCAAATTTTCAATGTTTTATCATTAAACATGGGAACCAAACCCAGCGCCACAATTGCTAAAAAAACTGACCTGGACTCAAAAAGTAAACTGACTAAAGTTGCATTTTTTTCCATTTCTTTCTGTCCAAGACTTTTAAGCTTGGCAACTGGATGTTTATTACTGAGATGTATCATGGGTGTTGTAATTAACTTCTCCCTTAATGAAGAACCAGAAATTTACAGACACTATTGTTCATCCCCTTGTATTGATGAGTTAACTGAGGGAATTTCATATCGATTTGAGCTGTAGAGGTGCTCCATCTGTGAGTCACGAAACAATGTCTATGGGAAAAATGAACAGAACCAGGGGAGCCTGAAATAGCTCTGCCTACTTTGCAACCCTATAATCACTACAAAATACCACAGAGTTATTGGCTAGCCTGAGTTATTGGCTAGCTTTATTATACTGTTACGTTATATAAACCTCCCCATGTTTTCTACCGTGCCTCCATCCACCGGTCCTTATTGCACAAGGCATTTCACTCTCAAGACAGATGTTCTGGCCTTTAAGTAACCCACAGCACACTACAAGGACAGAAATTGTAATCTTGAAGGGAGATTTTGTTGACACTGACACTAGAGGTCTCATTTTCAAACCAGTCAGCCAGAGAAACCAAAAAGTCAGCCAGAGACAGTCCCCTCAGGAATTAGGGATTCAGTGTCTCACTCAAGGACCCAGCAGCAGCTTGAGCCCAGGCTCTTTGATTAAACAACAGTCTCTTGATGCTCCTGCCACCCTGCTGCTGCTTTGAAAGGTACATTGCAATCCTGTAAAAATGGCAACAAGGGCAAAGCAACCAAAAACTGAGACAGCATCAACCAACACATGCATGTCGGCTTGCAATGTGTTAAGGTAGCGATGTAGAAGTGTGAATTATATCAGTCTGAAGGCGCATCAGCAGAAATTGGCCTCACACTCAGCCAGACCGCGTGGCAGATGCGAAGTCAGAGGATACTAACTGGCTCCTGCCAGCAGTGCCCATTATCTGCTGGGCATGCATGCAGGGCACAAGGTTAAACTAACAGGCCTGCTTGTCTCAGATCAAGCCTTGCTGACTAAAAACACACACACACACACACAAAGCCGGCTGACATGGCAGTATAGCATGCAATTTATGTACATGTTCACTGAGAGAGCTTGATTTTGATGAATTCCAGCATGTGGAGAGGTTGAATTGGTGACAATCTGCATTAAAGTTAAAAGCATATAAATGGTATGCATGTATGCTCTAAACCTGTGTGTGCGTGAGGGAGAGAAAGAAAGAGGGTGCTGCTTGCATGTAAACAGCTCTATTAGCGAGCTGTCCTTGATGATCGAAGGAGCCATGGCCTCCATGGGATGTTGCTCTGCAGTGTTCTGCCTAACCACTTTCCCCTTTTCTTTCACTCCTCATTCAGGCAGCACAAGATGGCACATAATGGAATACTTAACAGACTGTGAGCGCCTTTATTGTTTTCCCTGTCACCTCTCATGCATCCACTACCAGTCACTGCGCAGTGCAGGCAAGACCTCTAGCAGTGATGAAGTGTCGCTAGCCTTCTGTTCAGATGTCCATTTGACATTTCGCATTTCCCCTCCGTTATTTTAATATTCAATCCCCACCTCATAATCCCATTACTGTCAAAAAGCCTCCTTTGTGTCCCTCAGTGTCTCATGTTCTCATTTTTCTCTCTGACAATGAGCCGGCAGAGAAATGAGACTCATTCTGAGCTCAGGAGGGAAGGGTGAAGATGAAGAGTGGGGGGGACGAGAGGAGGGACACACGTCGGACAAAAGGAAGAAAGAAGAGCATGGTAGAGTGGAGAGGAGAGCAAGAAGAAAGGAGAGCTGAAAGATGAGGGTTTCAGTTTGAAAAGAAGGGTGAAGGGACACAAGCAGAAGGTTGAAAGATTCAAAATACAATTTAGAGAAAAATAGATGAACAAGAAGAGAGGGGAGCAAGCAGGAGAGGTTCAGGTGTTCCTAGTCACGGTGGTGGAATAAATGTGTGCCCGTTCACATTCATTGTCTACTTTTCTCTTTCTGTGAAGCCACTCATTTCTCTTCAGCCAACTGCGAAGCTTTAAAGAGCCTCCTTTGTACCGCCACTCCATAGAGCTCAAGGTATATTGCCCGTTTCAAGCCTTGCCTTCAGGTACGCTGCAGTCACGTAGAGACGTCACGTAAGACTTGCTCTAATCTCTCACTTCCCTGCAGCTTGCACATGTTCTGTGCTACTTCATCACCAGCCAAAGAACTACACAGAAAGGGCTGTTGGAAATATCTTCTTTTCATCTGCATAACTGTAATGGGGTAGAGCACACAAGAATGCATTTAACGTTTAACCTTGGAGCTGTCTTTAGTTAACATATTGCACCATTACCTCCTCACACTGCAGTACAATAAAAAGGCAGGCGATAAGACTTAAGTGTGTGCATGCACGCGTGTGTTCACATGATTGGTTACTTTACATTTCAAACCATTCATACCTGACTGTAAAGTCTCACTCTGCAATCAGCTTGTTTGCACCGGAAAAACATCTTTAACAGAAGAAGTCTCTTACGCACACACCAGCTGTAACTGTGTTATCTTTAGCATTGCCTCTGAGACACTGCCTATTACCGTACATCCAACCAACATAAACAGAGCACATCCGTACACACACAGCTGTTCAGATGCACAGCCTAGGGCAGAGGCAGGGAAACAGACAGAAGCATGCTCTCATGAGAAACGAGCTATGTTATCTCTGTTATCTTCCTCCCCAGCTGGGCCCGGCAAGACACAATAACGTTGTCGCGACGATCGATGCATTTCCACAATTCACAGAGCTGATGGAGTAGGTGTCAAACTCTGTAACTTGCTTTTTTTTTTTTTTTTTTTTTTACACCCCTCTCTCCAATGCACACAGGCACGCAAACACCTCCCTACACGTTCCCAGAGCTATTCAATCAAAAGCCATTATCTGAGTTATGAGGAAGGTCAAAAACATCAAAGGTCAAAGCAGCGGGTGGGTGTGTTGGGAGGAAATTTTATTATGTCATTATGCTGCTTGGCAGCTTTTATTTGCCAGTGATGAAGCTTGTGTTGTGTCACAAAAATGTACCTCACAAGGGAGGAAGAAGGATGGCTTAAGTGTGGCTTGCATACTTAGTATCTCACATACTGTTGATCTGGTGATTTTTAAAAGTTTGTGTGCCGAGCTGTTGTGAATAGTTGATTAATCTGTTGGTTGATGGACAGAATTTTTGATAATAAACTAACAATTTAAGTCATTTTACAAGCAAAAATACAAAACTTTCTTTAATTTCAGCTTTTCAGTTTTGTTGATTTGCTTGTCTGAAATGGTAATGAATTTAATGTCTTTGGGTTTTTGTCAGATAAAAACAGCTACTTGATGACATCACCTGAAGCTCGAGGAATCTGTGGTGGGCGTTTGTCACTGTTTTCTGACATTTTATAGATTAAAAGAATAACAGAAGAAATAATCACCAGATTAATCAATAATAAAACATTTAATTAACTACAGCCTGATGTTCTTTATCTATTCCTCATATTCAAGTAGAGTTGAGTAATAATTCAACATTGTTTGATATAGTCTTTCAGTCGAATTCTAATGTGACATATTGTATTTTGTACTTGAATGCGTTGTGAAAAAGCCGTCGGGGACTCAGACAAAAATAAAATAAAAAGGGCACCATCTGCATGCAGCGGGGCAGCATAAAATCATCATGCATTTATGGTGGAGCACTGGTTTGAATTAAAATATTTTTATTATGTAACTCAAATCTAAAGTATAACTACTACATCTCTGTATTAAAAACACAGAAAGCGAACGATAAACTATTTAACCACTAAGAGGCACATATTCATTTTTCAGCATGTAGAGCACTGCATGACAATCTATGAACTTAAAAGGCACCCTAGAGGGCACTTTAGTTTAGTACAGCTTGCATTTAATTTCATGGACTTGCCCATCATTCATGTGGGTAATAATGTTGTTATATTGATGTGGTTAATTGCTGTGATGTAAGATAGCCTCTACATAACTAAGAGCATATCTGACAGGGGCAAAAAACACGAGCAGCCAGATGATCATTCAAGGCTTTTTTTTGTGTATGCGTGTATGTGTCATTTCATACATGCACATTTACTCATAAACGTCACCGAAGCACATTGCGGCCATGTTGCCCGGCACTATGTAAGAACAGCTGGGGTTTACAGTACCAGTATATGAACTGTTCCTCTTTTTTTTCCTCTCCAGAATTGTTTCCTGTGTGATTTTACCTCTTACAACCTCAGCCAAGACAAACAGGGTCTCGTAATGAAAAAGAGAAAAACCTCAGGGATTCTCTGACAGGTGATGTCAGGTTTAGTTTCCAGGTATCACTGTGCATGTGTGCACTTGCCTATGTCAGTGTGTGTGTGTTTGTGTTGGTGTTTTATGCCATCAACATGTGTGTGTGGGCGGCTGTGTGCTTTGGATCCTAACAGAATGGTGGAGAACCATGGGACTTTGCTGTTTCCTGCTCTTTATGAGTTTCATGATTAAAGGCCTGTGGCAGTGAAGACTCTTTTAATCTCTATCTCTGTCTGTTTGGCTCTCAATGGTTTTCTCTAGAGCTTCCTCTCTCCCTCGTCCAACATGAGCCTTGGACAAAAGCCTCTTTCAACCAGCTGAATTCTGGATCCTGCTCCATCCCAAAAGACAGTGTCTTTTTAGCTCCCAGTTACAAGACAAACACAATGTTAAATATCATATTATGAAATAGTAAAAGGGTTATTTATATAGTATAATATCGGGATTGAACTGTTGACTACAAAGTGGAGAATGGGGAAATAAAGAGATACCTCAGTGCGGAGAGGAGGAGAAATAAATTGAATCAGGGCCAAGCACATATGTAGTTAAAGAACGGTATCTCACACTTAGCTAATTGAATTTCCCAGAAACTCTCTCTATCCCAAGTGGAGAATAAAGAGAATCCTGTGATCAAGTTGAAGGTGAGTGTGGAGGAATGGAAAATAAATTCTGTAATTAGGCAGCGCATTAGATTTAATTTGAATGGTGTTGCGCAGTATTCCCATGTTTCCTAAAGTGGAGCTGTGGGTTAATTGAGACAAACATCTGTAATCATTGCCATGAAAGCATCTGGCTCCTGTTAAAATGAAGGTATCACATGTAATGAGCAAAATCCCCTATTGTTCTCTCTTTTCCATAACACACAAATAGTGAAATTGATGAATAACACAGAATAAAAAAAACAAAATGCAATTTTGAAAAAAGGTGCAAGAAGCTGGCCCTGGCACTGCAGGAAAAATGCACTAAAACAAGACCAAGAGGAACAATGATCCATTAGTGGATGCATTATAGGTTTTTACACAGCCTTAAAGAAAAAGAACAACATCTGAGGGAAAGCCCATTTGAATGATGTTAAGAGCCAGAGTGCTGACAACTGTTTGGGAGGGCAGAGATTCAATCAATCAATTGAAGGAGGAGACAGAAATAACATTATCTTAATGGTAAACAGTGATTATACTGCATGAGGTGCCACCTGTATCGGCAGCCTGACATTGGCTGTCTATGTCGTTACGAATGACCATTTCAGAAGAAGATTTATATGACAACTTCCTGACCTGACAACTAAAAAAAAGACTCGTTCACCAGCCAGAGTTTCTTGCAGCACTTTACAGAGAGGTGCCTGAAATAAAGAGCAAAAAGAGTGAAACTGTTACATTTATATGGAAACAAGCAGTGGTGCTACATCACAGAGTAAAACCACATATTTGATGAACCGTCATACAGTAACTACACTAATAATGAGACAAGATGCATCGGGATCTGCCGGATCGATCACATCATAGGTTAAATTACTTCACAGCGATTCATCAGAGCAGCTCTTTGCAGCGTCAGGGGGGGAAAAGAAAAGTGTGGTCAAAGTGGAAACAAACAGCCCAATTAGTCATGACCAGGTGCTGGTGCATGAGATCAATCTGAACTGCAGGTCAGGCACCAGGCCGACCTCCTAATCAAAAGTTGGAAACACATTTTAAACAGTAGAGCTTGCATTACTTGAAGTTAGTTCAAAGTAAAGTTCTTTTTGCCATTGATGTCAACTGAAGTTCAGCAGGAGAAAACACGTGAACATAAATCTCTGTGTCAAACCCTCGTGCTCACTGGTGCTGTAACATTACCTTTACATGATTGGCACAGCCACACATGATCCTTGTCCGGTAAACGTAGGTGGGGGTTTTTTGTGTTAGAAAAATGAACTGTGCTGACTTTTCCTGGTATGGACTTGGTCTTTTTTTTTCTTACAGTCACAAAATTCAATGTTATTTTTGTTTCTCCAAGTCAGACACAACAGGTAAAGAGAAGGCTGTGCTGTCTGTTCACGCCTGCACATTTCTAAACCCACAATGGACTTTCTGCCTTTGATTAAGCTGCCAAGATGCTGAAAGCAAAGCTATTGGGTACTGCCTGCGGGGAGAACAGAACAGAGATAATGTGATAGGTCTTGGTCTCTGAGGTGTTCAGGCATCTCAGTGTTTTTTTTTTTTTTTATGTGTGTGTGTTTGTGTGTCTGTTTTTTAACCAATTCTATATCTCAGTAAGTGTTTCTGCACCTCAGTACAATATGGCAGCTTTTTGGATCTCAGTCGCTACTTGTGATGGTAAACAAAACACAGGCTTGTGTTTTTATATATCTAGCAGAATCTTGTTGGAAATATGGCACCTATTTGCAATACACCACTAATAAGCAAAGTCTGATCCAATTATCGGCACAGCAACGTAAACAGCTATGTTGGCAGGAAGAAAACAGCACTCTCAAAGCCTTCCCCAGCCTATAACACACACACTGAGGCAGGCACACACTAAATACACACAGGCAAACACGGCACAACACTGCACGACTAGAAAAATCTGTATCTTATTTACTCCTGTATTGACTCTTTGTGAGCTCTTACACCTGCTGTTTGTTTGCTTTGTTCCAAATTAGCAGCCATACTGTATCGCCACATTGTTGAACCTGCCTCTTGGTTCACTGTCGGTGCACACTGCAGTATCTGGAAGCAAAATTAATTTTGCACGCATTTGCCATGTGCAATTAAGTTCTCGGTTGTCAGAATCTGCCAGGGTTTATGATTTCTCTCCCACAAAAGGGACTTATCTTGGAAAAACAAGGAAATGGGACTGTGGCATACAACAAAATAAAGTCAGTGAAGCACATAGCCATCCGCGTTGATTCTGCATCATTGCTTTTGTGTTGATTGTCTAATTTATGAGCTGGTGTTTATTTGCAGAACATTCATAAATGTGAGTCAAGGCTGCATCTCTGTGTTACTATGTTTTAGCAGAAGAGGAGGCGATGTGCTCTAATGAGTGCCGTCAGCAATATAGTGACCCACCGTTTGAGCTGCGGTGTCAGAAAGAGTTTTTTCTAATTTTTATATCATGAGGTCAGTCACTGTCATATTAAGTGTCAGCCCTAAACAATTAGGCTGAAAATTTCAGTGTAATCAGAGATCCTTGTAATTCTTACACAACTTACTGACTGTATTTAATTTAAAACTAATATCAATAAAAATGATGGGGTTTAAGTCAGTTATTTAGGTTACATCCACACTGCTTGGAAGTGTATTAACACTATCATCACCTTTCAAAGCAGACACAAGCTTTATTTCTAGGGCTGCAATTAATGTGCATTCTCATTACTGACAATCAGAAGGTCATTATCTTGATTAATGAAGTAATCATATGATGCACACACATAATCATACTGCTTGCTTCATTTGACGAGCAGTCCAAACCTTGCATACATATTCACTTTTTACTTTACTTTACCATTACATATCATATATGACAAAGAAAAGCAGCAAACTCTCACATTGAAGAAGCCACAAAAAGGCTTTGGCATTGGCATTTGTTCTGAAAAAATGACTGAATTATAATAGTTGTAGATTATTTTACTAATTAACTGATTGACTACTGATTGTAGTTGTATTTATTTCAAAATATTATTATTATTATTATTATTACATATATTACATACACTGGGTACCTATTTTGAGTAGTAAATGTTGATCATTTTCGTGGACAAATGGATCTGTATAATCTGTATAATTCAGGTTTTGAAGCAAGGAGAGAATATAGATTTTCAGCAGCAAGTTAAAATAGATGCATTGCTCCTCTTTTTAAATGCACAAGCGGTCTGAGCACTGCTGTCAATGATGTCAATAACATCCAAGGTAGTAGCAAGTGTTTTCAAGCAAAGGAGTCCAGAGTGTCTAAGAGTACCCACAGCCATCAGACAGGGTCTTTGGACAACGGGCACCACAATCACCTCTGAGAGATGAAGGACACTGAAAGGTGGCTGCTTAAAATCCAACTTGGCAGTTGTGGGCAGGAAGCAGGTGTAGCTTTGCCTGCTCCTTTAAAAAACAATGAACTTTAGAATGGACACCCTCATGTCGCTGGGATAAAATGCTTCTCAGCATCCAGAAAATGTTTCTCTAACTTGACAGAAGCCATATAAATAAGGATAGGCAGACGACTATTTTCCACAGATGAGCCACTGACTCAGCTGTCATTTTGTTTTTTCCTCTTCTACATTCACATAAATGAGCTGTCAGCTGGCACTTCTGCAGACTGCCAGGGATGAGTATGTATGACACAGGTATTTGCTGGATTATAATTCTTTGTCTGAATCAAGTATATTACTTTGCAGCAGTGCTGACTTTGCAAACCCGAGTATATTGCCACCGCATATGCCCGGCATAATCTAGTACTCTTTATCCCCCATTCAACACACCAGTTATTTCCTATTATAAGCATTTTTTTACCTCCTGAGAGCCAAACTGCTCAGGCGGCGGTGAGAATATGAATCATTCCAAAAGAAGAATTGGATTAGCAACAGCTTGTGAAATATTAAGGAGTGAAACAGCAGCCAAAAAGCCACGTCAACCAACTGTGAGTTACCACAACACACTGAGACTCCTATGTGGATTGTTTCAAGGACATCGATTTCAGTCATTTTATGCTACAACTGGGAATAATTATATAAAAGTGATGTTTTTTCTGGCAAATATTAGTCTAAGGGACAGAAAGTGGAGTTAGAATGAGGTTAGAGAGATGACAGGTTAGAAGTTGACAAAAAAACATAACAAAGGTTATATAATATGGAATAAAGAAAAACACACATTTCTAAAACAATGCACACATGCTTTATTATTTGAGTGCACTGAGACAAAAGCATACTGTATGATGCAGTGCCACCGAGGGATGCTGCTGAGGAGCATCAGCGAGGAGGGATTCATAAATGAATAAATAAACACTTTGACACTGTTGACTTATTCATGCTGAGCTTTCAGTTGCTGAAATATACTCGGGGTTTTCACATGCCACAGAGAATCACTGAAAGGCAAATGTGCAAATCAAATAGCTCCATGAAAAATGAATCACTGTCTCTTTCTCCCTTTCTAAGAATAACACAGAATGTAAGTCTGTTGTCTGATTAAAGAACATGCGCATTACATCCGGCCTTCAAAGGTGCCATCTTCTTTACCTTTTCTGTCAAAGCGATGGCAGGTCATTAAAAAAAAACTTTTCAGATACCCAAAAAAGGTATTTCTTTAAGACGGTAATTATCTATTCTCATGAGGCAAGGACACAGAAAATCCAATCACATAGTCACTTTCTTTTTCCTCTAGGATGCTGTAGCTTATTCAGTGTTCACACAACCAACTAAGACTTTTTTACACTTAATATGCTCAAGCAACATGCTCAGTAATCGGGCATTGTTTATATTGTCATGCACTCCTCTTCAGTGGTGTATATAAAATGCAAAACCTGTATATTAGGAGTTAGTCTGGGGAAAAGCATTCTCATGTTTGTCATGTTTCTCAGGACTTAGTCACAGTTGCATCAATATCAACAACAAGAAGTTCCCATTAAAGTCTTGCTGGAAAAAACAAATTGGCTCAGTTACTAACCAACAGTTGCAATCTGTTCTGTATATATTCTTCCAGTTTCACAATAACTCTACTGGATCCTGGAAAATATTCTTCATTGCACCTCTTTTCCCACCAAAGTTACCAGCTTTTGGCAGAAAGCACTGAGCTCTTTTTACCACGTAGTTTCAGATGAACCCGTAGCTTGGGTTTCAGTCAGTTGGATATATGAGGGAGGGGCGCCTGTGCCTGCATCTTAACTGAAGATATGTTTCTATTCAACAACATACTCAACGCTGCTACAGTGCCATGACGCAACTGTGTTTGTAAGTGTTGCATTTTTCCTCTCATTCCAATTGAAGCTGTTTTTGCACTTTGTTGACCTACAGAAAAATGGAAGAAGCCACGGAGCTAAGAGGTCAGATATGCAATTCAAGTGGAAAGTAAGCAAAGATGATTTTTTAATAAGAAAATAAAACTTAAACAAAACACACGGAATAAACATAGAAATAACTGATAGAGAGCATGAAGGGCAGCCCCAAGGCCAAAGTGATTTTCATCATCAACATCAAGGCCATCATGGGGGCAATAGAAAATAGCCATAAATGACTACCGTATCAACAGAAGCTGTTGATACTCAGCATGCAGTCTGAAATATAGAGGAGGTCGAGGAGCAACATCTCTCTCTCCCACTCAAAACAAACAGACAGGCACAATTATGAAAAAAACATTAACTGGGAGAGCGCAACACAAAGTATATTTCTCACTATAAAAAAACATGAACAAACTGTTTCCTTTATCACAATAGGGAATCAACTCCAAAGGAAATTAGTTTAGAAGAAAAACTTCAGCTTCCAGCAGTTTTATTTTTAATTGCTGTGTCATATAAACAGTCAGACTCTCACAATCACAGAGAGAGGATGAGTAGGAAACAGGTTCATGTAATGTCGCACCTTTAGCTCAAATCTGGCAGGAACTGGCAGCCAGTGTGCGAGGGGAATGGTAAGCACAACATTTTGTCAGCAGCATTTTGTATAACAAATCAATACTGTTGTTGAGTTAAAAGGAGAACATTACAATAGTCACAAAGTTTCAGCAGTGCACATGTATGCACTTTAAGTTTTTACATTTAGGACCAAACACTCAACCTGGGGCGACAGAGCCTTCTTCATAGACGCCCCCTCCCTCTGGATCTCTCTCCCCAAACACAGCAGAGACTGTGCTGATCTGCCCGTGTTCAAATCATCATTCAAAACTCACCTTTTCAGAGCAGCTTTTAAAGTGTGATTATTGTTGTGTGCTTCTAGTTTGTATTGCTAATCTGTGGTGTTTCTTAGCTTCATTCTTAGTTTCAGTAATGTTTTGATGTGTTGCCTCTTTTGACCATTTTTAACTGTAAAGACTCTTTGAGTAGTGCTCTATAAATAAATATAATATAAATAAAAGTGCTCTGTAAATAAAGTATGTTATTATAACTGTTATTCACACCTGCCACCGTTAATATACAGCTGGTTGAACAACACATTGGTGGTAGAATATATGTTGATATGTTTGATACAAAACTCAAATTATGGCCAAAGTTATCAAAAATGGTGGTCTAAAATGAATAAATTAGTTAGCAAAGAATTGGATCAATGTGTCTGTAAGTTTAGAAATGGAGGGAAAGTATTTGGTTTAAAGAGTAAATATGTTTAATGTCGACTAATTATAAAAAAATGAAAAAATGTCTATAAATGAGAGAGAGTAAAACATATGGCAAATTTAAGCACTACCAATGTCAACTATACGATGCCAATAGTAGCACATCAGATCATTTCAAATCAGGTTGGAGAGCCATTGATCAGTTGTTTGTGTTGTGTTTCTGTAAAATAAACTTCCAATTTCCAACTATTTTGGAAAAAAATGCTTAATAATGTTTTAATAATGTTTTAATGTTTTTTTTCAGTTCTAAAGGACTTGGATGGTTCTTACTGGTGGTCTCATCTTTATTTGAAGAAGTGTGACAGGAAAGTTTAGCGATGACGTTGGAGTGCTAATATGGGGGAAAAAACGTGTTTAAAATTGTTCTCACAAGAACAGAATTTATAGAGAGCTCCAGTTTGTCATTATCTCATAACTGATTTGAAGACAGATTAATCCAACTGATAAATACTTGGCGGATGCAAAATCACAAACGCGAAGACAGCAGTGTTTACCACAGAGGCTCTTTCCATGAAAAAGCTCTGTAGAGCACAACAAATTTAGAAATCCATTGGAAACAACTTGCAGCTTACCATCAGCAAGAAATCAAGCCACAGCACGAGTCCCAAACCTGCCACATTCAACAGTCAACAGTCAGTTTGTACACCTTGTGGGCTCTCATAAGGCAGACTGAGGAAGAAAGCACCACATTTTGCCAACACAGAGCACTAGTTAAAAAGAGCACATCATAAAAAGACTCCCGCAGTCAGCGTATTCTGGGGATCAGACGAGCGCATTGCCGCTGATGTGAATGTTAAAGAAAGGCTTACAAAACTTCCACATACGCATGGGACTGTAGGAGTTTAAGTTGGTTGGGGAAGGATAATTAATAGGAGAGCAAACAGGAGCAGCTCAGTGCTGGCCCTCTCGTTCTGCTCCATTAGAGGGAGAGAGCATCATTGGCCTAATGTGCCCAGAACCAGCTGTAGAAGAAGAAAGAGCTGTCTGGAGTCCAAGTGGACACACTAATGAGCTGCTTTTAAAGACACAGCCCTGCAACTGGCCAACAGGCTGAGACCCAAGGGAATGACACACACATGTAAACAGACGCACCCACAAAAACACTCACACATCCAAGCACATACACACAAAATGGTCAACTTGCTACCCTAAACTAAGGCTGCCTCCTCAGCTAATGAGGGGAGAGGAGGGAGCAGAATGTAAGGAGACAGGAGGATAATTGTCTGAGTGAAGTGAAAATACTTTGAGAAACAAAAGGCAGGGGCAGTAATGGGAGGGTAATGGCTCCTGGATTAGAACAGATGACAATACACTTCCTCCCACCTCGCCCGCCAAAAAAAAATCCCAACCGTGGTTGTACAGTGGACTGCGCAACTCTGTGATCCACTGCACATTTGTCTCACCCTCCCCTGAGACTGACTTACATTATTCAGCTGAGAGCTGCGGCTGCTGATGACGACAAGAGAACGAGACTGTTAAAAAAAAATCAAGGAACGCTCGCAGAGATCCACACACGCACACAAACAAACAGGCCCTCCAACATGCGCTGACATATACACCCACCCACACATTCTAGGGCAGAGTGATCCGTTTCAAATGATATTGCTTTATAAGCCAAGACCTCCACGGTCTCAACAATCCCTTTAAGCTGCTCTCTCAGTGGAAAACCCAAGTTACAGCAGTGGTCATTTGTGCTCCTCTTCAACAAACTTTTCTGTATTGCTCCAAAAATAATTGGAATCATGAATGTTTATGGCAATATGAAATTAACATGGGAGTATATATTGATCAATCTGGTATTAGATTAATTAGATTAATTAAACGGTCTGGTTATTTTAGAATTTTTAGTCTTCCAATATGTTTCCAAAATCACTTTGCATATTTAAGTCAACATTAAATATGATAAAACAATATGAAATTACATATACCATGTGATTTTATCCAACCCACACTGTGAGGTTTTGTTTATTTTTCATTTACTTTTGTTGTAGCAGCTTGCATTATCTTAAAATAACATTTAAATGCAGTATTTTCACAAACTGTGCTCCTTTTCAGAAACAGAACCATAAACATAGCTACACGTTCTCCCCCCTCTATGTACAAGCTGTACACCACAGAAATACCATAAAAGATGCCGCATAACAGGTCGAAAAATAATGTTTTGTATTTCCTCCTGGATGAAATTAAATTAATTATTGCTGAATTCTATTTAGCGAGTTTTAATTTTCCTGGCTTAACCATTGCTACAGCTCACTGAGACACTTGAATAGAACAGAGACAAAGTCACGCTATCGGTAACCTGTGCTTTGTATTATGACGAGTCAAAATGTTGTGAAAAAAGCCTACAAAGCAGATATGCCGCACAACTTTAAGCAAAATAAACTTTTTGTGCTTTTTCTCTGTAAATGAAACACTGTAACAAACAATTAAACACTGCAATGGACATTTTGATTGATTGATCTATTTAGTCATTTGAGTGTCTTTCACCATATGGTGCCCAACCCATACAGGCTAATCAGAAATCAGATGACAGCAAACTCAAACATAACAAATTATGATGCATAGATAAAAAAAAAAAGTTAATTTTAATCCAATTTGCAAGACACAAACAGCCTATTATAAAGGATGGGAGATATTCAACTCTAAGCAATACAGCTTTTTATCTTGCAAAAACTCAAGTCTTCTAATTAAAAAGCAAACTCAACATTATATCACCAGACAACAAATTAGGAGACTGCATCAGATTTGTTTTAAAAATAACAAATTCCCTTTGTTGCTATACTGTACAGGGCCAATGAGAAATAAAATGAAATTTCTCCTCAAAAGTAAGATCATAAAAACACTTTGCTGTTCAGGGATATCTTTACATGTGCCTTCCTCAGTTACCAGTGGTGGTACAAAGAAAACAAGAGTCTGTGTGCTCAGTGAAGCGACTCTTGTTTTCTTCGTAAATAATTAGAATAATTTCAGCTTCTTAGCGGTCACCCTCTACTGAGCGCCCCATTTTCTTCTGGGTGCTAAAAAAGTATAAGGCATGAATTGTAAAACACTCACAAAATAACACCTTCCACTTGAAAAATGCTAATTTTAAGTGCTTCCCATTAAGGTACATTCATTCCAAGTTATTCCCACAAATCTCAGTAATTTCACAGCACGTCCACACTGAACTCATTTCTAACTACTGCTGTGACAGGCCGCCCTCTGTCTTGTCACAGTCATTTATTCATAGATGACAGGATTCGTACCGCGGGACAGTTCAATGACCTCGGATTTATGTTGTCATAGTTAGAGCTACACTGGCCCGAAGGGAAATTCCACAAGAGTACTAACTAATTCAAGGCTGGAAACAGAGTAATAAAGGTCAAGTGATATCACTGTCTTGATGTGAGAGGAACAAAGAGCAGATCCCTGAGGTAAACAGTGATGGTCCCGGTAGCAAGCCCAGGCAGATGGCTCAATTCAGAGGGGTTTACATCGACTGAAGGTATTGGAGGCTGACGGACTGTGACAGGGGACTTGAGTCTGCCTTTAGGTTTTATACCACGAGCGGTTAAATCGTTATTCTGAGTTAAATACTGCCAGCATACATGAACACGTCTGCCACAAGAACAATGGGAATACAGTGCCAGAGACGAAGGTGGAAATGACAGCCCAGGCCAGATCTCTCAGAGAAGAGTACACAAGATTAAAGAACGTGTTTTCAGGCACTATTCAGCAGTCCAAAGCTCAAAAGAAAGAGATCTTGGCAGGGTGTTTGCTGACTAATGAGTTTGCCTTTGGCCCTTCAAATAATTTCTAATTACAGAATAGATGAACATCAATGAGATTATTAGTCACAAAGAAAAATAAACATTGAACAGATCATTAGTTACAAAAACAATTAGTAACAACACAGTACTTATGAGATAAAGTAGGCTTTGCACTGAGAAAAGTAGTGTTACTCACAAACAAAACAATCACTTAAAAACCATAAAACTCTGAGCTTGGCTCTAACAGAGTCTCTTGTGAACCTCTTGTAGGAACTATTTACATCAAATGCCATCATTGTTTATATCTGCCTTTCTCTTGTTTTTACAGATTAAAGGTACCCCTTGGAGTTTTTATTGTAAGAAACAAAAGGTAAAAATTCTGTGTATATCCTTGAGGTGAGGTATATTGAATATATTTATATTACCCTGCATCAGGCTTCATTTAAAACTTCAATCCATACATCCTTGGCTTGTGATGCTCTTATTCTTCTTCTATATTTGTACATTACCACCATCAAAAGTACAGATGTTTTACTCTGCAGTCAAGTAAAAATTGCATCACTTCACTTCTGCATGTACATGACCAGCTCATTGAATCATACAGCACTAGTGGTGGTGAAAAACTCAAGAGATGACCTTTAATTTTTGAGAGATCTCCAACTTTGGATTCCTGTGGTCGAAGATTTAATCATCTTGTTACCTCAATGTAACAAAATGTTTTTCTTGAGATCATGACTTAATGGGAAACTAATTGTTATAATCTCAGTATCAAATGTTGATGAATGTAAAATCTAATGTGATGATCAGCCGTCTGACTGTCATTTCCACTTTAATCTGTCTACAGTGCGTCTCCAGTATCGGGTCTACTGCAGTTGCCTTTCATGAAGGCAACAGCAATTAGACTGAAGTTGTGACCTTGAAAAACCATTAATTTTTTTATCTAGAGATAACAAGATAATTAAGTCAGGATCGTGAGATTAGAGGAGTTAAAAAGCGTGTGGAACAATGGCTGCGCACAGGACTGCTGAGGTCATTTGGCTGAAATGAGACTTGACTGTCTGCTAACTGTGCATTTAATGATCAACTTTTCATGTGGCTGAGCAATGTCCTGAAAGAAAAAGAACTTGGTCGCCTCACCAAAGATCCCTTGCCTAATCGAAGTCGTGATTTTGAGAAACCTAAGTCATTATCTCAACGTGATGAGACGCAGTAACTGCGATCCCAAGACAACAAAGTTTGACAATATATCTTGAAAAATAAGACCAAACTTTTTAGATAATAGAGTTAAAAATTATGAGAAACCCATGTATAGCTGCCACACAGGCTCCTGTTCTTATTTTCTAGACTCCTGTAGCTGATTCATCTTATGACAGGAAGTTTAGCCAGCGTTTGTCAGGCTACAGTGTGAATTCAACTCTGCAAGTGTGGCAATTTTAATCAGTAATAACCAGATCCCCTGCTGTTCTGACAAAAGGGAGCGGGCGCAGGATTGTTTTGTGTAGGTTCAAAAAGTCTCTCAAATGGATCCGCTACCCTGGAGCTTAAGGTTCTGTACTAACATGCCTGCTTTGTGTGTGTCTTTTGAATGTGCTGCTCTTTGACTGGTTGAAGGCCCAAGGGTTATTTTTAGACTCATTCCCATGATAATAAGTCCTTGATAAGCCTGCTGGGTTAAGACCTACAGGAGGAGATATCATGTCTATTGTCTGTTAATGTGGACAGCATGGACTGACTCCTCTTTTCATAGGATAGTGCCTTCAGCCATATGCTTTTATCACTTTAGAGCAGCACAATTGGTTTAACCTAAAACACACACACACACACACTGAACTACATGATTGTTCTTTCTGACTCGCTGGGATTTGGTGGATAACTGAAAAGGCGTTGACAAACCCAGCAGGAAACAAAAAGCTTCAGCACAGCACAATGTTTGTCAATGTTTTTTTTTTTTCTTTTTTTTGAAGGTTCCTTTTGTACCCCACTGCCAATAAGAGTGACTGGGGAACCAGGCAGAAAAACAAGTACAGGTGTGAACAATGCACAGTTTAAATCTCACTCATGCCTTTGCTGAGAAAAGCCATTAACACTGACAGCTTTGCAGACTGTCCCCTCTAATTGCTGAAAACTAAACGTAAACAAAGAACGAAAGTGTGAGCTTCAGTTGTTGAGTTGTTGTGTTGTTTTAATGCGTGTTGTTGCTATTTTAAATTCTGTCCACGAACCAAATTTCACTCGTTAAATTACAAAATAATGAGCTAATTTGAATTTAACTGAACACAAGTGATATGAACCTAGCTCATTCAAATTGAATTTAATTGACTTAATTAAATTCAGAATTGATTCGAACACAGCTGCGCTGGAAAAAAACGACAATAAATGAGACGGCACTATTGTCAGAAAATGAACCAGGGAGACATGATCATGATCAACGTGAGGATAACTACGGAGACAAATAATGACCGTACCTGTTAATCTGACATCCATATATAGAAGTCTTCTCCATCAGATTTTGTCCATTTAGCATTCAGGACATAAATTTCTAAGCATATTTGTGTCTTCCGAGAGACCCAAGAGAGAAATAAACAAATAAAGTTTAATATGCCTCTTTTATGATTATTGGACCTTTGGCACCGAAAATGTCAACCTCAAAATAAATACTTATGAACTGGTCAGTTGCTACACATACCAAAAACCTCTGAGGCAGTTCCCATCACACATTTAGAGACTTGAAGTGTGAGCGCTACCGTTTGCCATTTAATAATATAAGTGCAATATTTCCCTTGGAAATGAGGGAAAAATAAATAAGCTTTTTGAAGCAGAGAATAACATTATATGAAAAGAGCTGAAGATCAGCAAACCCCTCATGCTTAGCAAGTCTTTCACAGATGTCCTCCTTCACGTCCACGGTGAAGAAAGAAGATCACTGTGTTGTTGTTGTTTTTCTTTTCTTTTAAGGTTTCACTTCAGGTTTTGTCTCGGTGTAATCAAAACAGCCAATATGTCATTAAGCAGTACAGCAGGGTGTCATGTTAGTTCAGCCCTGGGTTAATGTGGATAATAACTGTCTTATTTCTCATTTTGTTTTCATTACTCAGCCGCTCATGAAATCTAATCGATGCACAGAACAATGAGCTGTATAACACCTGACCCCTGAAAATGAATGACATGTGTACATAAATCTGCAGTGCAAATTTGACCAATGAAGGCAATGATGGAGCTACTATCTCGCAGTGAGGCACGTGTGTACTGTATATATAGGCTGCACAGCGTTGTAAACCGTGGGGATCAGATGAGATCAAAGGGTTAATTGACTAGCTAAGCCTGAATGCTGTTGAGATCAAAGACTTTCAAGTCTTACGATCACAATCAGCACCTTCCTTCATGCAGGCGGCTGCTGTATCCTCCCTGGCAAGGTCACCGCTGATTGAACTTTGGATTTGTTGGGATTCCTTCTGTGTGTCAGTGTAGACCCATGTGTACTCCAACTAAACATATCCTGTGGTCTCTTGAGTGTAATGGAAATGACATTGCTTTTTTTTTTTTATTCTTAGTTATCATAGTGAAGCCCTGTGTAAATGTTTATTTGATTTATTGGAAGAAAACTGAACAACCTAATATTCAGAATTTACACGTTTGCTTATAAGTCATACATTAAATTACAGTACGTTAAAGAAAATGCTCAATATTTAATTCTCAGTATTCAGTATCAGTATTTCATCAGTATCAATATTTTGTTCTCACAGAGCATGAATGAAATACCACTTTGGTAACCTGGTAGATAAAAGGGAATAAATCCTGTAAATAAGCAGGTAACAAATCTGAGTTTATGAGAGAGAAATAAATTACACTTTTTAATTAATGTGTACATGCAAAATCATGAAATTATTATTATTATTATTATTATTTATTATTATTATTATTATTATATATTATAAGTAGTAGTAGTAGTAGTATTGTACATAGTATGTCATCTTTCATTGTTCACACACACTTGAAAGAAGTAAAACTGTATCAGCTAAAGAAATGTTTCATTGTCGCTTAATGACACAGATGTCATTCAGTGTCAGAAGAGCATTATGATATATGTCGGTGAGAGATAGAAAGCTGTGAACAGATCTTCTACTTAATGTTCACACTTTTGACATCTGTGAGACATTCTGTTTTCTGCTATGCGGGGATTATGTTCTTTGATTATACTGGAATACGTAATGCTATATATTCCAGTCAGCCTTCCAATTGCCTCAGTGAGAAATGGGTAAACAACTGAGTGCTTTATTTTACAGCCCACATACTCTGTAACTACAATGTAATTACAATGAAAGGAGGGTAAACAAGAAAATACTTTGTTTTACAGCCTTGCACTACACTTAGGAGGTTCATTTCACATCCTTGATTTATTTGAAATGTAAATATTGGTTTATTTAACAGGGACAGAGCACATTAATAAACACTTCTGTGAATGCACCTGAGTTACCCTAGCCAAGAGGAGATTTTTCATCTGTAGTCTCTGGACGATGTTACAAAGTCACCCTAAAAGCAGAATATAATAATACTGAAACTACAAAATCATTGAGATGATAGGGGACTGTCACTAAAAAGAAACATTTCCTAGGCTGGAATTACTCACACATGCTAACTCATACAAGGTGGAAAAACACATATAAATTAACATGCCATTTGTAAGCAATGAATAGCTCACCACACTTTTCATTGTAGTGCATTTTATCTGATAAAAATCAATAAAGTTTGTGAGTGAAAGATGGCATCATGAGCCTTTAACAGCCTCTTGAATTGCTTTTGATCTGATGACATGACAGGACATAAAAGCTTTTCTATGCTTCTTGCTAACATCTAGCACTGATTGTCTGATAGATCTTACATTGGATCACAGAGCTACACATCTGTTCACCACCTATCTATCTATCTATCTATCTATCTATCTATCTATCTATCTATCTATCTATCTATCTATCTATCTATCTATCTATCTATCTATCTATCTATCTATCTATCTATCTATCTATCTATATATATATATATATATATATATATATATATCTATCTATATATATTACTCCATAATTAAAAATGGTTTGCACTGTACATTTCTATGTAAGAATATCATCATTTTAAAATAAATTTTACCATATGTAGTTTCATTGTTATATCAGTACTGTTACTCTTTCTCACCGCTGTCCTGTCTTATTACCCAGTAAAAATATTACAGTACCCTGTGATTAATAAAAGGCTTACAGTGTAATTTCATTTTATGTGCATATTTGACATAGAGTCCTTATCCTATTATTCTTTAACCTCTTGTCTTTCTATACTGTACCTGCATATTTGTCCCAGAAAGAATATTTTATGTCACAGATATACTAAAACTTAAGCCGTAAATTGAGGGCTGTAATGTAAAGTGTTACAGAACATTTTTGTATTCTTCTCCTCCATCCCTCTTACTTTTTTCCATCAGATGTGCTTGCATAAGTGTTTCAAGTCTGATTTAGCAAACTCTCTTAACTACACATAGGGCGCCGCCAGGGATTTTTAGCTATCACATTAGGTCCCACCAGCACAGGCTACGCCAACCCTGTGCTATAATCACGCATCCAGAATCCAATCGACCCCTTCACAGTTTTAAATAAGTATCTTTGCAGGCTTGGAGCTCCCTTGCGGTCCAATACTTGCTGTGCAATATTTACTGACAGTGAGCTGTAAGCATATAAGACTGTGCAGACAGGCATGAAACATACTGCATACAGTGCACACAGACTGAACCCCTGAAGGTGCTAAGTTTTAATAGTAAAATTCTTGAATAGAAAATTCCCTTGACATTTATGAAAACTTCCAACAAATACATTAAGCTACATGATACATACATCATTAAAAATATATAGAGAGAATCATCTATTGAATGATATAACAAAAAATAAAATAAAATCAGCAGCAGATTTTCAAACTAAAACAGCTAAAAGTTATTATTCTTACATTGGCTGTAACTGTAATGCAGACTGAATCACTCAATGCCTCAAACTGTCCGGCATCCAATACAGGTTGTTTTTGTTTTACATATTGATTAATTATGTGAAAAAATAAATACAGTGTTTGAGTTCTTATTACTGAAACAGAGGTGCTTGAGTCAATCAGCTAACACTGGGCAAGAGCTGGACTGGTCACCAATCACCAATCAATCACAGGGCTGACATAGAGAGACAGATAATCACATGTGCCTTCACACATTAAGGGTAATTTGGAGGCACCAATTGACCTAACCTAACCTGCATAAATTGGTGGGTCGGAACCCAAAACCCTCTTGCTGTGAGGCGAACAAAGTGCGACGATGCCTCGATTAGACCCACACGAGCAAACTAAACCAACAGGGAGAAGATTGGCTATTGCGATTTCTTTGGATTGGATTGTTGGATTGGTTGTATTTCCATGACATCAGACCAAAATGCTGAGGTCTGCTCCCTTCCCTTTTGTCCAAACTAAACAGAAAATGAAAAGTTCCACTGAGCAGCTTCAATATTGAAAAAAAAGACCGAATGTTCAAATAATTCTTTAGGGTCACTGCCACTCACAGGCCCTTTGAATCATTCTAAGGCATTCAATCAATCAGTTAGTTAAAAAAAAAATTGACTTTTATGAAATACTTCTCATATCATATAATTTACCATGATGCACTTTTTTCTTACTTTTGATTGCAACAAGGAGGAAGGCTCAACAAATTGCCAAATGTCTTGAGTTTTATACCATCTTGGAGTCATACTATGTGACCTAAGACCTCAAACCTATTAGAAAATAATTTTTATTTAATTTCCTTGAAGTTCTCACTCCTATTGCCAACATTACTCAATATTTCCTCAGTGCCAGACAGATCCCTAAATTCAGAGGCATTTATCTTTAACAATTAACAGTCTCATACTGTGCTGTGTGCACTCGTCTTCTTTTGATTCAGTGATTCTCAATGATGGCTGCAACCTGGTACCAGTCCGTGCAGTGATGGGCCGCTAACATGTTATCTGAGGAGAGCAGACATCTTCTATCGGCTGTGTTTGTCCAGCGAGTGTTTATGAAAATGTGGTTTTGTATTTTCCATGTTGTAATTCAAATATGGAGAAAGACTTATTCACTGGACTGCATCTTGGCCTGACACATCTATCTGTTCTGTTCCGCCGTTACAGAGACCCTCACTGGCAGTATCTTGACACAGAGCCCAGCCTGTATTGTCTCCAACCTCCCAGCCGTGAGTCCCTGAGTGAAAGCCATCAGAGCCCCGGACACAAAAGCACTCTTCAATCCTCTCTGGGGTTTTCAGGAAGCTGCTGTCTTTCCCAACATCTCACTCTGGTCAGATCTTCAGACAGGATGAGATGCAGATCAGCAGAATCTTGGTCCAGAATCACAGCAGCATAGGAGGGCTTCACCTTATCCCAGATGTTGAAGGTCAGGTCGGCCAGATGTTTGCCCACATCTGTCAGAGCTCCTGAGAGCGGTTGTGCATCATCCTGCAGGGGGCGCTGCTGAGCTGTTTCCTCTGCAGCCATGTAGCAGTGCAGGAATGAGACGTCTTCAGCTCCCTCTCTGTGGTTCAGTCTGTGTCTAAAAGAACTTCTGTCTTTCTGCTTCCAGGCTCCATCTTCTCCTTCGTCATCCAACTCTTCTGCTCCTCTTTCTCTCTCAGGGCGGCCATCCTTACATCCTCCTTCTCTTCTATAAACTGGTGAACCGTCTTAAACTGCTCTTTAATCTTCCACTCAGTGTGTTGGGCCTGGACCTTAATGTGTTCTGCTGTTTGTTCAGATTTGAATTTAACTTAACTTGCTCTGCTCTTGCTCTTCACCGATCACTGATGCTCCTTTTTGTGATCCTGCGCGGCTTCATCGACGATTCTTGGCCTGTGGTCGGTGTGTGTTATTGCATCTGTGCAGATGTGACACACTGACTGCTGATGATTCAGACTGAAGAATTTAAGTGTCTCAGAGTGAAGACTGCAAAGACACCCCGAAGCTGCAGAGTCCTGTAAGAAGGTCTTGAACAGATTCTTTAATGGTGCTTCTTTGATAATCGCTTTTAAAATGGACACTCTCACTTTTGTTTCTCCACTCACCAGCACTTCAGACAGTCTTTACAGAAGCTGTGGCAACATGACAGGAGCACAGGGGCCATAAAGATTTCACAGCAGACAGGACAGCACAGATTCTTCTCTGACAGGGAAGGCATTTTCTCTGAGTGAAGCTAAAAACACACCAGATGATGGTTTTCACTTTGATTTCACTTTTTTTTTTTTAAACTCAAATTCACTGTACTGTATGTCAGCGCATTGAAGTAGCACTGTTCTCTGGTTGTCTTTCCTGTAGCTCAACCCATGTTGAGGAAGTTGTGAGTGTGTTGTGAGGGAGGTGCATCTTTTTTGTCTGTATAGTTTTCTTTAGTGAGGAAAAACGAGTAACTTTTTACCAGAATCATCATCAGAATAAGAATACTTCATTTATCCCAGGGGGAAATTGAGACAATTACTAGTTTGTCTCAAATGTTTCTCTATGTATGTATTTATAACACTGAGTCACGTTTTAAGTTATTGGCCTTGGGGGACATAAAGGTTTGTGTTAAGTCTGTATCTGGTTTGGTTTGAGCTTTCAAATACTGCTAGTATTTTTTTAAAGAATTGACTTTGTGTTTTTTTTTCATCCATCTGTAATTGTCATAATCATACTTTAGCTACATTTTCCATTAAATAAATCAAACCATTGTGAAGGACTAATTTCAGCCATTGCTCGTTACATTTTTCTGTGCACTGTGCAAAAAATGTAGCTAGTTGACTAAGTACGTGGGGAACTTCAAAACACAACTAAGTTACAGAGAGATTGTGGAGATAAGGACCTTTTTAAACATGGCATGGAGAAGTCTGACAGACAATTCTCCAGCATGGATGTCGAGGTTGATAAGTCTACTTGCCTCACAGGAGACGGGAGCCCGAGTTTTTTCACTGGGACAGTTGGGGGTTTCCATCAAAGTGACAGACTGTGCTACTGTTGCTGTTAAAGTGGTGTTTGGATCGGGATGTTTCAGGATAGGCCAGTGTATACCACTGACATGACCCAGTTGGTCCAGGAGGTGTTCCTGGACCAACTGAGAAAAATAGGGAAGGGTTTTGACACTGCCTTCGCTGGCTCTGGTCATAAAGGCTTAGTGTTCTGAATTGAGTACAGGTGATTTGATGCAAAGGGATGTGAAAAATCCAGGAAGAGTCTTTGCAGAGAGCCTGTTTGAGTATTTGTGCAGGCAATTTTCTTACTGTCCATCTGTGTCAGTTATCACTGGCCTTTGGGGCTGTTGTGTCTTTCTGTAATTTGGGGTCTAGGGCGTCTGGATCTTTGGCTGGGTTTGTAACGTCCATGATGGAGCTGCCGAAATCAGTCCTCAGCACAGTCAGCTTCAAATCTACTGGATGTGTATCATGACAAGGATGTTTGCCATCTATTGCTTGTCCCCTTGCTGATGACCAATAGTATGCCTACCACTGCTGTTTCATCATTGTCAGATCCAAGGAGAGCCTCCTACTTTGTTGTTTAATTTTTTTTATATTTTTACTGTCAGAAAACTTGTCAGTTTTCAGGTTATTTGTGAGGGAAGAACCTCCACTGTAACACCACTGCACAGCCAGAGCAGACTGACTGTTTCTGTAGTTCAAACAACTCCAACAGAGTGATACATCTGCTCTAACTGAGTGTGCCCTGTTGATTTCAGGAATCACATTCTCCCAATTAAATTTTCATAGTCTACAGTTGTTATCATAATGTGTCAGATACATCTTTAATCAACATCTACAGATGGGAGACAAATTGAAGGAAATATCTGGATGCTTGGCCCCTACTTTGAGGGTTTCGGTGGCTCTCTTGCGCTGTGTTTGGCATTTTGCTGGTATGGTTTAAGTCCACTTGTTCCCCTAAAGGAAAGGGTAAATGCTAAAGAATACAAAGTTGTTGCTCAATCTCATGAGGTTTTATGTCTGAAATTATATGTCTTCACTGCACATGGTTTGTATAAATCAGTACAACATTATACATCTAGAAATGCAGATTTGGTCTATTGAAAGGGATCTTTATTACTAACTTGATAACAAATGTAATTTTAAATGACATACCAACTTTTTTCCCAAAAAAGTTAGAATCCCTTGAACCTTTTATTGTCAGAATGTTGGACCTAAGTGTAAACTTGATGGTTTACTACAAAGTGGAAAACCAATGGGGATTTTCACAAATTTACTCCTCAAAGTGGCTTTTATTGGCCAATTACTGACCTTTAAAGAATCAGTAAATGGTTGGTAACACTTCATTTGTGTGTCTGTGTCACAGTGTCTGCTGACACCATGCAAGTTGTCAGCATGTTAACAGTGTATTAGTTGACATTCAATAACACTCTTTCAACAGACAAATAACACACTTTAAAGTAACTGCCAGTAGATTATAAAGTGCTTTTTTATAGTTTATTTCTGGTGTCCGTTGACTGCCAGTCTGTTTTTGCACCAGACTTACTATCTATAACTTGTGTCAACATCTTCTAAGTTGACTATCAACTACTCAAAATTATTGAAAGTCAACACAATCAACATATGACATGACATATAAGAGGGTTGGGATTAGGGTTAAACTTAATCCAAATGGTCTGTTGTTGGTCTGTATGATTAGTGGATGAATGTATGTGTTCTGTTTATGGATTATACACTTCCCACTATTCTCAACAGTTTTTCTCATTTTGGATGGTCCTAACACACACCTACAAACACTTAGTGGAAAATGCCTACTAATCGTCTGCTGATAGTCAAGTACAGATTAGTTGACAAACAGCAGATAAGCAACTTATCTTTAGATAGTAAACTAAAGATTTTGTGGTTTTAGTGTTATTGAACTGTTAACTTGTGGAAGAATAGCTAATGATAACTTGTAGAGTGTCAACAGATAAACAATAAAAATAAAGTGTAAAAAAAATTATTATTAACCAACTTATAAACCCTTTAAAACATTTTGAACAGCTCTCTGGTATGATCCTGTTTATGTTGCAGTATTTTCCTGTTTCTCTAGCAGTTGAAAAAGCAGTACAGCATTTGTGAAAAATGCACATTAAAAGTAGACTTCTGTGACTGCTGCAGCACATCTGTATGTGTGAGAGCAGGCAAAGTGTGTGTGAATATAGGTACCAGTGCATTTGTAATCCAGAAGTCTGCCAGAAGTGCAGGAGCGAGAGGGAATTACCATCTGTTAGTCCTCTGCCAACATCCAACGCAGTACTAACCGTCTTCCACATGCATAATTACCCCACACACACTCCACGAGGCTGATTCTTCTTCACGAGATTGCCTCAGTCATTGCCTCAGCTCACTCCTAAAGCCTGATTTAGCAGCAGATTACAGGGTTGGATTAACACAGCCAAGCGTTAGGAATTGCTTTCAAAAGCAGACCCCAGGTCAGTGACAAACTGTTTCCCCTGAAGGATCAGGTCTGGATTCAGTAAGGCTACACTAAGCTCTGCATTGGGATGAATTACAATGGGCACATTGTGAAGGAATTTTATCCAACTGTTGTTAATCAGTTCCTTCATATGAATGACTTCCTTTTCAAATTTGGAAAATTTCCATAATTTGAATTGAACTCTTTTTGGTTGTGATTGGTCATGTACTCATATCTGGGAGAATCAGTGTTGCTGTAACAACAGGAGGCAGTTGATTATCAAGGAAGCATAGACAGGAAGTTGGCGCAGAGTGGGGTGCGATGTAATGGCGTCAGAATCTCTTTTGACTGCCCTGTCAGTCCAGTCACATACTGCTGCGAGCACAGCTGTCTGCACGCCCAAATATCCTGCAAGTACAGAGTCTTTCCACTGCTTACAATGACTACGTCTATCTGTCTAGACATTTTCAGTTAGCAGAGATTCTGAGAGATTGTCAATAGCCTTTTCTGTCAGGTTGACAGGGGTAACTGTTATTTTTCTCTGCTGTTTCTATGTGAATTCTGATTTCATGCTAAACTAAGGGCTCGCTTAATTCAAAGCCATGCATAGAGAGAAGGAAGAAGGGCTTCTGCTGGAGATATAACTAAAGACGATGCAAAGACAAGGAAGAAAACCAGATGAAGAGGTTGTTTAGCATGCTCCTCTTGTGCTTTGTAAATGTCCCTTCTTTTTAATCAGATCTGAGAATGTCTTAGTGTTTGCATTTCTCTGCCTCTCTCCTTCTCTATATTTCTTTCTCTGTCAGTTTCAAAAGCCTTTCTGCCTATCTCCAGATCTCCATTCTTCTCCATTTTATCCCTTTCTGCCTCCTTCTTTGATTCTTCAGGCAGTCAAAGCAGAACAGACAGCATGCTCAGAGAACAAAACAGAGCATCAGTGAAACTGAGCCTCAACATTTCACCTTTTGTCTTTCTCATTTTCTTTCCTCTGCCTTCCTGTTTCTTTCTCTAATCAAATGGCCCACCTGCCTTTCGGGCTCTTTTTGGAGGGGTGTCTCACTGCAGGGGCTTTCATATTTATTCTCCTCTCCTCTCCCCTCCTCTCCTTTCCTCTCCTCTGCAGTGTTGAGGTGTGATATATCATTCCTCTGGGCATTCAGGGAGGCAGGTAGCTTGTTAAGGCTGTAGGTTTTCTGGACTGTTGATATACTGGTAGCCTGAAGAGATCCTCTGCTGCTACTTAGGTGTTCCTCTCGTCTGTGTATACATGACTGCGTGTGCATTCAAGCTGTTTGTGTATGTGTGTACATAACAGGCTATAAAGTTTGCTCATTAGCATACAAAGGACTTACAAGAATACGTTTGCATACAGCAAACATGTAAGATATGCAAAGCACACATACATAACATGCATACTCATGCATGTGCACATCCCTCTTTTACACACACAGTGTCACGAGGTATGGATGATTCATTAACATGCATCCATTATTAAATTGATACCGATAGATGGAGCAGGAGGGAAAACAACCTTCCCCATACTCTCCCATGCCATTCTCCTTCCCCGCTCCCACACCCTCTCTCTCTCTCTCTCTCTCCTCTCCCTCTCTCTCTCTCTCCTCTCTCACACTGCCTCAGCATCTCGGAGCCGCCATGGCAGCTTTCAGCATAAACAGTGTGGGGAAGAGACTCTGTTTTCACACACAGCACAGAGTGGAACCAGCACTGACGCGCAAACACACCAAAAAAGCACACTCACACACATGCACAGGGAGAAAACGGGCTCCAGCTGTAGCATGTCCACTGGCTGCAGTCAGACATGTAGGAGGAGGATTTGCTCTGCTCGCCGTTCCATGTCCGCTTCAGTCCTCTAAGCACCTCCCCCCCCCCCCAACGCTCGCTCCCTGCCTCTGCGGATGCTGAGGGGCTGGCTGGAATGACCCGGGAGAGCGGGAGACACAAGGAGATGCACTAGACGGGGCTGCCAGCCGGGAGGACTCTCTGATCCCTGATCCCTCCTCTTCTCCGGGCTGACAGGTACAAGGCAGACCTCTGATCTGCCCCACAGATGCGTGCCCATATAGGAGGGCATGGCTGTGTAGACCGAGGGTCTTCATCCAGCACGGCCACAGAGAGGAGGACCACCACAGAGACACGCAGGTAAGAGGCATCACAGCTGGGGCTGCTCTGCCGGGTTTTCATCTTTATTGATCTGCGCAGATCTGAAGGAATCAGCTTTGTGTTGTTTGACGTAGAGATTACTTTTCTCCTTTGATTCTCATCTGTTCATCTATTGCGCTCGCCTGCTGTGCTGCTGTGCTGCATGGTCATTGATTAGAAGGGAGATGGGTCTGTGGATGAGCGCTGTGGCAGCTTGATAATGGGATATGTCTCCTGGAGGACATGGTCCGATATCCATCAGACGTCTGGGGAATGTCAGTGGGAATAAAGAAGGTACAACAGGGAAGTATCAGGAGAGAGGAAAAAGAGAAGAGAAGAGAGAGAGAGACAGAGAAGGACTGGAAGTCCATGGCATTTCGTATAATTTATGTGAGTGCCATATCCTGTGGGCTTCGGTTGTTTTTGAGGGCTACCCATTTGGCTTTGCTTTTCCTCAGTGCTTCATTTGTAATTCATATATTCAAGCCACACTCCACATTTGGACAGTTTTTCAATTAAAGTCGAAAGGTTGTTTTTCACGGTGTGTCAGGGAAGCTAAAAGAGTTTGAAGAATGGGTGCTTACTGTAGCTAGAGAGCAGGGAGAGCCCATGGGCGTGAGTGTGGTGTTACACCAAGCCAAGCGGGGCAGAAGTTGGGGTGGAAGCCTGGGGACAGAGGGGGAAACTGCATAATTAGACTGAACAGTTGCACACTGAGAAAACACATGTTGGGGCTATGAGGGATTCACATGGAGGATGTGAGAGAAAACATTCACAGTCCTATTACTTCAGATGAAGGCTAATGTGGCTGTTGCCGCTGCGAGACTTGTACGTGGCTTCCCCTGCAGAAAAGGGAAAAGGTCAGTCTACAACCTCTGCCAACAGAAAATCGCTCCCCTCAACCCTCCACTAATACTCAATAGCCTAATTACATGAGTCTAAAATGGTTATAGTGCTTTTCTGCCTCTGTGGATGTCAGTGCAGGGCCAGCAGCAGCCCCAAAGTGCATTTCAGAGATTGGCCCAGGGTGGATGTGCTTATTCAGAGATGCCTGTGGCTGAGAGAGATGAGCTGTCCAGTGCCGTTGCATGGAGCATACATCACCGAACGGAGGCCCGTGGACCCAGGAGGAATCAACAGAAGGAAAGGCATTACTTAGATGACCAGGCTGCTCTGATCTGATCATGTGGTTGTGCGAGTTAGAGAGACACTGGACGGAGGCAAATGGAGGGAATGAGACAGGTAGAGCAGAGAGGCAGGCTGGCAGTCAGACAAGGAGAGAACACTCTCCTCAATGCCATGATTAATTCTCGAGGCGGTGCATTCAGCATATGCCAAAAAATATCAATATTTTCCATTACACGCCGTGTTTCAGAGTGGATGGTGGCTGATTTAGAAGTTGATTTTAAAAGCCGTACTGCAACATCTATCTAGATGCCACTCACCTCGAAACATGGTTTAGTTGGCGTTTGATAGAGTAGATGTCTGAGCTTGATTGGATGTTGTTTTGCAGAAAATGCATGTGCAGGTTGATTGTGGGAGTTTTCTTTTTTACGGCAGTAAATGTACACACAAGCATCACTGGACTAGAGGAAAAGTTATCCGATAACTTTTGCCTCTGAGATGACATTTAATTATTGATATTCAAAGTTTTCCAAATGTGTAAATTATGATCAAAAGCACATTATAGCCTTGAGATAATTTCTGTGATCTCGCTGTACATTGTATTCTCATAGGCAGCTGCTATTTTATCTTCTCTGTCAACTTCTGCTTAGTCATTAGAGAGAGCAGAACAGCCCCAAGGTTGTAGGGTAGAACAAATGAATACAACTTGTGGTGCAGCCTTTGCCCAAGTGCACAAATACCAGTATACCAGTCTCCTAATAATGTGGCTCATTGAGACATCCTAAATAACACGGCTGCCACAAAAAAATACCAAGCCTGGGCATGCTTTCAAAATCCAATCACCATCAAAGTAAAGGGGTCTCAGGCACATGTAAGGAGAGGCAGTTGGCACAGGCTAGCAGCTCTGCAGCGGCACATAAAAGCACATTATAAAAACAGACTTGGCACTCGATAAAACCTACAGATTACACCAATTACAGTGAAGGGCATTTAAATGAGGGGAAACAACAGACATTATTTCAGTCTCACAAACACTTTACATTGCTACTTAAGCACAAGTGGATGGCTCTGTCACAAGACACGTGAACACTCTCAGAGATACACATGAACGCACACACTCACACCAACTGTTTTCCCCTGCTGGAGTTGATTTTAAATTCTCTGATCTCCATTTTCACTCTTGTTAGGCTACATGATTTCTGTTTTTGAAGTGCCGCAGGATATCTAAGTATGAAGTTTTTTATGTATATTTTACATATTTATTATTATCAGTAAATCTCAAGAGAAGACCACCATTGAATTGATCTTGCAAACGAGCACTATCTGTGCAAACACAGTCTGATCCAGATCGTCTTTACCAGTGAACTTGAATCCTTGTTGCATTTGTGTGACACCTGTTTACTGTAATTACAAGGAGCATAGACAGTGTAGTTTATTCCCTTCGGCAGTGTAATATGGACTTACATTCCTGTGCATGCTGAATGAAGTCTGCCAAGTAGAGATCTGTGCTCCAGAGATAAAAATGTAGCCATGGAGTCATGTCAGGATAAGCTAAGCTTGCTATGTTCATCATACTGGAGGAATGTGTCAGTCAATGTAATGGTATTTTTCATGTTTTTTTCGTCAAATTTAGAGGTACACAACTACAGACTGTAATTATACAGACATTGCTTGTTAGTAAAATTTACCTTTGAGTAAGTTCATCATTGGCTTTGGCATATTTGTTGATGATACTGAAGAGATATTTATTCACAATGTTTGGAAATATTAGCCATATAATAATATTTTGAATGAAACCATGTAAATTTCTCAGTCATCTGAGGTTTTTGTATGTTGTTTATACCATTGTAGTATCCCTTTTAATATATCTGGAGGTACTGTATGGACACTGTGGGCACCTCTAATAAAATCCTCTTTTTCCTTTGTTGTCTGATCTTTTGTATAATACATAGGAATATCCTGCTCTGACACTACATGGCAGGTGAAACTGTTCATATTATGGGCACCGTGCTGAAATCTGGTGGAACAATGAAACCTTAAACAATGACAACAATTCCATTTAGTTCCCATGGAAACCCTTTCTATTCTTTAAAGAATAGACAGGAAAAAAACAGTCATTAGATGAATAAATAGATCAATACAGTTTAACAGGGTATCACACACCATGAGCAGAGAGTAGTCACTCAGAAAACTAGAATAAATCCCTCTTTCCCTCTTACTTGCTTGCTCGCTCTTGTGGTCACCCCTGACAACCAGCTGTTTCTGCTGCTGTATCCGTGGGCCATGCTAGAAGCCAGGCCTCAGACACAAATAAGGGGAAAAAAAAGACAACACAACCACAGTAATAAACTGGCAGTGTTACTGGGGTGATAAATATCTGAGTAACAACATGCATATTAATTGGTCTTTTGTGCCAGCACATTTCTGAGAATCACGCTAGTGCTCTGCAGAAGAGCAGTGCAGTGTGAAGTCATTACTTAACTTGGCCAGGATCCCAAACTATCAAGTGGGAAAAAGAAGACAAAAACACTTGCAGCAAATGCAAAAATGAAATCATGCTTTATATCCACAATCTTTTCCAGACATGAGTGAACACTCTTTAGCAATGTCGGCCCAACAAATGGAGAGGTTGCCATAAAAATTAATTAATGTCCACCTAAGCATGAATTGGAATAACTTGATCTTCTGGTTTTTAATCTAGCACCACCATAAGGTCAGAGCTTTGATAATGTGTAATACTTTGACTTATAACTTTATACCAGCTGAATACCAGTACGTTGACTCTTCAGTTTGAGCGAAAGATCTACGAATGTGGATGCACTGTAACACTCTACTATATTTCATCATTCAACAAAGACATCACAGGGGCAATTGTTTTACATTTTCCAACATTTGCGAGGGACACAGTGGAACATTCATCTTACAAAATAGTCTACCATGCTTGTTTGTATCTGATTGGCCATCAGACACCACATTTTGCTCCAGCAGAACAGTCCTCTGCATTGGCACCAGCATTCCTGGACCGCTCCTGTTCAAATGAGCCATGTACCTTTTTTCCTGATGTTGTGTTCATCTTGAAATATACATATTGTAGCATTCCACTTAAACAGTCAACACACGCAGAGGGTAATGGTTGAATTAATTAGCATAAACAGCTATGGAACAAAATCTCTCTCCAACTTTAAAAGCTCTCGGGCCAAAAATGGAGGCTTCGTGTCCACAGTCGAGCAGCAGCCATGGCTGAAAACGCTCGGGGCCACGCATCATTTGGGAGATGTGTGCAGTCTTATGGGAGAGTATTTGCATTCTATCACACACAGGCCGAGTAATAAATTAGCACATTTGCACATAAATATGTGTGCTTTACACACAAACACACACATGCACAAAGTAAAAGTACAATCATTACTGCCAGGATCATGTTGATGACTTTTTGTTTTTGTCTCACAGGGTACGAGCATGGCCAAGGGCCATAAAGCTAATTACATTATTAACTGCGGTTTCATGTTCTCCTCTCTGTCACAGTGGCCCTCCAAAGGCTACTTAAACTTAGCCATAGCATTTCATGGGTGGGCATCACAAAACTCTCAATGCTGTCCACCTGCGTGTGTGTGTCTCTGCAGCCACACGGAAAACAGATGACTGCAGTGTTTTCTGCAGGTTCAGCCGGCACCCTAACCCAACTCCCCTTTCTTCTAAGGATATTACGTTATTAGGTTTTACATTTGCTTTTCATTTGTCAACAGCCAAAAAAACAAGGATTTTGAATGTGCTATAGATACTTGTGTCGTAACAAAACAACCCTCCATTTTGCAGGTGAGGACAGTTTTAGAAAAATAGCCGGGGGGGGAGGGAGAAGTGGTGGGCCGAGCTGGTGCTTCTGCCGGAGAAATGAGGAGATCAGTGAGGTAGATGAAATTGAAGAGCCATCAGGAGTAGTCCACACTCCATGTCCACACGTGTGGAAATCCAGAATGAACTAAATCTTTCAGCACAGTAGGTCTTTTACCACAGGAATGGGAAACATATTTGAAAACAGATAGATCTATTTACTTAATATTTCAAAAGAATTTAATGGATTTCTCTTACTCTCTCTTTTTTTCTGTCTGACTCTCCATCATCCCGATCCCCCACCTCTCTCCTTCTCTGTTCCTGTTGTGTTGTGTCCTCCTCCCCCTCGTCTTTTTGTCATCTGGTTCACATGACATACTGTACACATGCAGTATTGAAACAGCCGACATGGCACAACAATATTCATCTCAGCAGCTGAAGTGGTCGAACAGTTTCATCATTTAAAGTATTAAATGGAGCTAGTCTACACATGTCAAGTGCTTTTACGTCAAGGTGTTAGCTTGTTTGTTCACTGTGGTCATGTTAGAACTTTTTTGTTTTCAATTGTTGTTTAATAAGAAGAGAATAATGTCCAGGCCAGATGTTTACATGGTATTTTTACCTCAAAACAACAGCGAAACCAACATCTTAACAGACTTAACAACAACTGTAAAAACTGTTTTCCCACTTCTGTCTTTGCTACTGCTGCCAACATTTTCCCCATTTCATAACCAGTACAATTTGGACAGAGAAGCAAATGATCTCTTTTGACATAATATGCAGAAAATGAAAAAGAGTCTGACCGAGACAAAGAAAAAAACAGGAGAAGAAGCTGTATATCACCCAAATCTGATGCAAGTTTCAGAAACGCACAGGGACAAAAAAAGACATGCACATAAGGAAGTGGAGTTGGAGATGATTGATGATCTTTATTTTTCCCCTGCACAGGAGAAAACAATCTGCTGGGAGTGTTAGAAAGTAGATGATTTTGACAGTGCATTTCATGTATTTTGAGATGAGGTTTAGAAAAGTATGAACGCATGGATGGCTTTTCACTGTCATCCAACACACAGACACACAGACAACAACTATCTTACTTTGGGAATGGCTCAAGGTTTAAAAAGTCTCTTCTGATAATATTTTAATTGCCTCACAGGTGACAGCTCTGAGAAGACGATGCCTTATAACGGTCGCCAGTGAATGTCGGGAATTTACTAACAGAAACTGAACTGCCTCACTCTTAGACCAGATATTGCTCTGTGAAGTGGAACCACCGCATCAACATCAACGAGTGTAGCTCTTCCACATTTCTTCAAATCACTGGCCTCGCCGCTTGACTCACAAGGAATCACTTTTAATACAATTTTAGACGTCTGGAAGACAACACGAGATCTTCTGTCTGGTTTTGCTGCTCAAAACTGCGAGTCTTTGAGTTGTTCATGAGATAGAGACGTGTGCTCGGAAGATCAAACAGATACAGTACGTGTTACATAAACAGCAAGGAGCAGGGAAAATGAGCAGAGGAGTTTCACAGCAGATAGTGGTCTAAATTTAACAATACAACCCATCGCTCGTAGGCTAAATTGAACCATTTACGTACAGAAAACCCTGCCATTGTGTACAGACAGTGCAGCAACTCAATCATATTTTTTGCATGATTTTTCATCCTTTGATAGCAGTTCATTGATTTTAGTGCAGAACAATTGAGCAAAGTATCGTGCTTTGCTGTCCTCCAAATTACACGCCCTCGTACACCACTAAGAAACTTAATATAGCTGCTTTGTCGCAAAATGGAGGGTGCATTAACCACGTAGATTTGTGAACAGATTACCTACACTGCTTACATATTTACGTACCATGAGTCACACTTTCTGTAGTGACATGCATTTTCCATGATTTCAAAGGGCAAGGAAAATATGACTGATGTGTTCAGCATTCAGATGGGGAAAAATGAAAAAAAAAAGAAAGGAACAAAATTAATGGCCTAAAAAGCTTAAAGGAACTGAACACATGCTTCTTGCATTATATTGCAAAACTGCCCTTTATTAATGGGAGCTTAAGCGTATCGTATCGCTGTTCTAAGTATAATTCAACGCCGCTGCAGCTAGACATACATACATTGTTTTTTTACAATAATGTATTTACACTGATATATACACTATACACTGGTAACAACAGTTGTCTGATGTACAGTCGCGGAAAAACACCAACATTGTCATCTGTGTTAGTCGCGGTCAAAAAGATTACATGCTGAGATGTTTCACTCAACTGTCCTCAGCCGATGGCTTTTCATGTCTTCAAAATAATTGCAACAGCATCTACAATAATTAGATTTACTCTACTACCAACTGCTGCAATTGCTTTCAGACTGATATAATTGAAGCAGGATCCATTCAATACCTGGCTCACTGTGTTCTTGCGACAAAACAATTACACTCATCATGTTGATATTTTAAAAGTGCCATACAGTAAGACAAACAAGAATCATTTCAGTGTATGTCCTTGTCATTTTTAGTGCATTACAGTCCAATTCTAAATTCTAAACTTGAATAAATGAAAAGTAAAAAACAAGAACGATCACAACAAGCATCACATTGCTGTGAAAAATTCCATCCTGCTGCTGAAAAGGGAACACTGTTGTCTCAGAAGAAAGCAGCTAATGAGAAGGACGACGAGGGAAATCTCTCCTGGTACATATGATTTGTTGGAGTAAATAAGTCTGAGGATTCATTTCAATCTTCTGTCAGTGTCTTTCTGTGGAGATTTGGGAGGGATCTGATGTTCTTTGATGTGCGTGCTGCTCCCTCCCCGAAGCAGTGCAAACCAAAGATAAAACCTTTTCTTATAATGCTCGGCTTCACTTCAAAGGTATAGGAAGAATTAAACACTTTGACATGTTGTCAGTGGTTTACAGATGTGTGTGTGTGTGTGTGTTTGAGTGTGAGTGTGTTTTGCCCCAAAATATGTGTGTCAATTGACTTTGCCTTAAACACAATTATTTAGAAGTGTTACTTAGGAAAAGAAACAGAGATTGGCTTAAAGCTTCAAACCTGTTATGTCAGAGGCTCGGTCCTAACCACGGCACCAGAGAACTCAATTTCTGTAAAAGCTTCTCACCGATTCAAACTGCCAAAGTCCTAAAACCAGAACAAAAAATATAAATAACACTGTACAGATGAGCCCACTATGTCGCACATCATGTAAAGTTTTACCTACTGTATGTGAGCTGAAACATTCAACCACTGTGCTCTCCGTTCCGTTCCGTGTTTATGCTAAAAGTCATGTAGGTGTATTTGAGTGTAATCAGCAACAATCTCATACTTCTTGGAAAAGAAATGTGTATGCATGAGACATGGTAAACACAATCATGCACACACACAGCAGCATGGATCTTGAGTTTTGGTGGTGTTTCATATAAATTAAAAATATTAATCAGATGTTTTTCATGCTTAATGTGGTTTATTAGTGTGATCGAGCTGCTGTTGATGTGTATTCATGTGTTTACAGCTTGAAGGGCCTGAAAAAATCCGGCCACAGTCAAAACAGTTTTGGTGATTTCATAAGAAAAGACTTCTGTATTTGTGTATTTGGGCTTAATCTTGTATATGTTCCCTGTAGCCCCCTCCTTGAACCGCCACCTTACTGTGGTGGAGGGGTTTGTGTGCCCGAATGATCCTAGGAGCTATGTTGTCGGGGGCATTACGCCCCTGGTAGGGTCTCCCATGGCAAACAGGTCCTAGGTGACGGGCCAGACTAAGAGCGGTTCACAAGCCCATCATGAACAGAAGAACATCAAGGACCGTTACGTCGCCCGGATTGGCGTTACCGGGGCCCCACCCTGGAGCCAGGCCTGGGGTTGGGGCTCGCAGGCGAGCGCCTGGTGGCCGGGTCTTTGCCCACGGGACCCGGCCGGGCTCAGCCTGAAATGGTGACGTGGGCCCGCCTTCCAGTAGGCTCACCACCCGCAGGAAGGTCCATGAGGGGCCGGTGCAATGTGGTTTGGGTAGCAGTCGTGGCAGGGAGCCTCGACGACCCAATCCCTGGACCAAAACTCTGGCAATAGGGACATGGAATGTCACCTCACTGGGGGGGAAGGAGCCTGAGCCATGCGGGAGGTTGAGAGGTACCGGCTAGAGATAGTCGGGCTCACCTCCACGCATAGCTTGGGCTCTGGAACCCAGCTCCTTGAGAGGGGCTGGACCCTCCACTACTCTGGAGTTGCCCAGGGTGAGCGTGGCGAAGAGCTGGTGTGGCTTGCTTATAGCTCCCCAGCTCAGCCGCCATGTGTTGGAGTTCACCCGGTGAACGAGAGGGTCGCTTCCCTGCGCCTTCGGGTTGGGGATAGGTCTCTTGCTGTTGTTTGTGCCCACGGGCCGAACAGCAGTACAGAGTAATCCCGGCCTTCTTGGAGTCCCTGGGAGGGTACTTGATAGTGCTCCGACTGGGGACTCCATTACTTCTACTGGGGGACTTCAACGCTCACTGGGCAACAACAGTGATACCTGGAGGGGCGTGATCTGGGAGAAACGGCCTCCCCGATCTGAATCCCAGGCGGTGTTCTGTTATTGGACTCTAAAGTCACAGTTTGTCCATAACGCTTGAACACCATGTTCGAGCATAAGGGTGTCCATCAGTGCACGTGGCACCAGGACACCCTAGGCCGGAGGTCGATGATCGACTTTGTTGTCGTTTCATCTGATCTCCGGCCGTATGTCTTGGACACTCGGGTAAAGAGAGGGGCTGAGTTGTCAACCGATCACCACCTGGTGGTGAGTTGGATCTCACTGGCAGAGGAGGAAGTTGGACAGACCTGGCAGACCCAAACGTATTGTGAGGGTCTGTTGGGAACGTCTGGCCGAGCCCTCTGTCAGGGAGGTCTTCAACTCCCACCTCCGGAAGAGCTTCTCACAGATTCCGAGGGAGGCTGGGAGACATTGAGTCCGAGTGGACCATGTTCTCTGCCTCCATTGTCGACGCGGCATGTTCGAAGTTGTCAGGGACGCAAGGTCTCTGGTGTTACTGTCGTGGCGGCAACCCCGAACCCGGTGGTGGACACCGGAAGTAAGATGATGCTGTCCAGGCTGAAGAAGGAGTCCTATCGGACCATGTTGGCCTGTGGGACTCCTGGACGCAGTTGACAGGTACCACCGGCAGGCCAAACAAGCTGCAGCCCGACGGACGGTCCTGGAGGCAAAAACCTGGTCTGGGAGGAGTTTGGTGAGGCCATGGAGGAGGACTATCGGTCGGCCTCGAAGAGATTCTGGCAAACCGTCCGGCGCCTCAGAAGGGGGAAGCAGTACTCTGCCAACACTGTTTACAGTGCAGGTGGGGAGCTGTTGACCTCGACTGGGGACATTGTCGGACGGTGGAAGAAATACTTCGAGGATCTCCTCAATCCCACCGACTTGCCTTCCAATGAGGAAGCGGAGGCTGGGGTCTCTGAGGTGGACCATCACCCAAGCCGAAGTCACTGAGGTAGTTCATAAGCTCCATGCAGTGGCAAGGCGCCGGGGGTGGATGAGATCCGCCCTGAGTACCTCAAAGTCTCTGGATGTTGTGGGGCTGTCTTGGCTGACACGCCTTTGCAACATTGCATGGAGGTTGGGGACAGTGCCTCTGGTGTGGCAAACTGGGGTGGTGGTCCCTCTTTTTAAAAAGGGGGACCGGAGAGTGTGTTCCAACTACAGGGGGATCACACTTCTCAGCCTCCCCGGGAAGGTCTACGCCAGGGTACTGGAGAGGAGAATTCGGCCGATAGTCGACCCTCGGATTCAGGAGGAACAATGCGGTTTTCGTCCCTGGTCGTGGAACACTGGACCAGCTCTATACCCTCCACAGGGTGCTTGAGGGTTTATGGGAGTTTGCCCAACCAGTCCACATGTGCTTTGTGGATCTGGAGAAGGCATTCGACCGCAATGTCCCTCGTGGTATTCTGTGGGGTGCTCCATGCATGGGGTCCGGGAGCCTTTTGCTAAGGGCTGTTCGGTCTCTGTACACCGGAGCAGGAGCTTGGTTCGCATTGCCGGCAGTAAGTCAGACCTGTTCCCAGTGCATGTTGGACTCCGGCAGGGTTGCCCTTTGTCACCGGTCCGGGTCCTGTTCATAATCTTTATGGACAGGATTTCTAGGCGAGCCAGGGCCGGAGGGAGTCCGGTTTGGGAACCACAGGATTTCATCTCTCTGCTTTTTATGCGGATGATGTTGTCCTGATGGCTTCATCAGGCCAGGACCTTCAGCATGTACTCTGGATCGGTTTGCAGCCAGTGTGAAGCGGCTGGGATGAGAATCAGCACCTCCAAATCCGAGGCCATGGTTCTCGACCGAGGGTGGCAAAGGTGTGGCATGCCCTTCCAGGTGGGTGGAGAGGTCCTGCCTCAATGTGGAGAGAGTTCAAGTATCTCTCGGGGTCTTGTTCACGAGTGAGGGAAAGATCGAAAGCGTGAGATTGACAGGCGGATTGGTGCAGCCGGTCCAGATTATGCGTGCAGTCGGTGTACCGGACCGTCAGGTGGTGAAGAAGGAGCTGAGTCGAAAGCGAAGCTCTGGTTCGATTGCCTGTCAATCTACGCTTCCCTAACCTCACCTATGGTCATGAACTTTGGGTAATGACCAAAGGACAAGATCATGCGGATACAAGCGCCGGTCAAAATGAGTTTCCTCCGCAGGGTGGCTGGGCGCCTCCTTGGAGAGATAGGGTGAGAAGCCTGGTCACTCGGGAGGAGCTCGGAGTAGAGCCGCTGCTCCTTCATCGATCGAGAGGAGTCAGCTGAGGTGGCTTGGGCATCTGTTTCGGATGCCCCTGGACGCCTCCCCTAGGGAGGTGTTCCAGGCATGTCCCACCGGGAGGAGGCCTCGGGGAAGACCCAGGACACGCTGGAGAAACTATGTCTCTCGGCTGGCCTGGGAACGCCTCAGGGTCCCCCGGAAGAGCTGGAGGAAGTGTCTGGGGTGAGGGAAGTCTGGGCATCTCTGCTCAGACTGCTGCCTCCGCGACCCCGGTCCCTGGGACCAAGCGGATGAAGAAGAAGAAGATGAAGATGTTCCCGTAGCTGGTCAGTCATGTACAGCTTGCACAGTAATTTAACAGCAGTCAAAGTCCTGTGTTTTGACTTTGGCAGGTAATCACATGTAATTCCATCTCTTTCCATATTTTCCGTCTTGTCTCTGTCAGCAGGTTGAATAAAAACACAATTCAATAAGCCTCTCATGTCTACACTGCATATTCATATGCAGGATGTATAGTAGGTTATATAGCAGATGAGAATGTGGATTCAGTATTCTGCTAACTTGCAAAGCTCTGCTAGATTCGGCTGTCAGCACAACATATCTATGTACAAACAGGAGTTACGCCTTTGTCTAAAAGCTCAGATTAGCAGCTGAACGCAACAATGTCAGATTCAGTTTGAATCAGACTGATTGCTTGTGTAACTGAACTGTTTTGAAAACTACACAGACAGGGTTTATATTCATCTGCAGACTGTTTCAGGGTTTGTAGCTTTCAGCCCACAGGTCTGTTAGCATGCATACTACATGCAATGTGTGTGTGTGTGTGTGTGTGTGCTGCATGTGCACACACTGATGCATGAGTACACACAGCTAAAGCAGTCCACAAGGAGTTATTAGTGTACGAAAGATTTTTCCTAATGCCCCTGATGCACATTCACATGCAAAACACACACACACACACACACACACACACGCACACACACACATAAGCACACACACATCCCCACAAAGATGCAGCAGCACTGACACTGTGATTGTGTGGGGGTACATTCATTCTCTTCAGAGAAGCCTAATTTAAAATTTTAATGGATTCAGACTCTTTGAGGAAAATAGAGAAGTGGCTTTACTGAATGCTTATAACCCTCCAGCCCCACTGTCTCTAAATTTCTATAACCCAGAGGGGAGGATGCAGCCCAATATGAACATTTAATGTAATTGGACACACTAAATGCGGTATTATGCAGAACATGTCCTCACGTAAATAGCACTCTGCCATGCTTGAATGACTGATTTAGTTTGAAACCCCAGTTGTTCTCTTCATTTCTTCTCTCAAAACTTTGAGCACAGTATCAAATGCAGCCCCAGATTCATGCCAGGATGTCTGTGGTATTACACTGCTTAAACAGTAACAGACGTGTATCTATCTCCTGTTTATCTACAAAATAATTATACTTATAATAGTGTCATCTAGCAATTTTGTGAAAATCCTATCAATCTTATTTATGTATCACATAATTGCTACTTATTCTGATGGGGCACATTATTGATTGCTGTAGGTTCCCTCAGGTACTTTAAAAAAAATGTCTGATACTGTTCATGTATTTGTTTCATTAAAGTGTTTATTAAGCTGCAAAGCAGAGTGGGAAGCTGTGGGAAAATCAATATGAATCATAACCAACATACCAGAGTATAACAAGCACAGTTGTGTGTGCAGTGCAACATCAATGCAGAGTGATAACCTGGAACGAGAGTATTATCTATACAGAGTGACATTTATGACAGTGTATGTATGAAATAGATGGATTTACAATGAAAATCACTGTTTTTGCTGTGTGAAAGTGAAATATAATGTTGAATTTTTATTTATTGAGGCACTTATTGAATGTAAGAAAAATGTGTTTAAAAACACTTTTTTCATTCTTTCTGTTCATAGTAGCCATTCATCAACAGAAATTAACAGAGTGTTAAGTTACCCTTTAAGTTTAGACACACTTGGATGAATTAATTAATGACTAATATGCTCAGGAGGAACGATTACAGCAAAACCTGTTTCAGCAGTCACAGAGGGACTTGACAGATTGTGACCCTATCCTTTAAATGTTTCCTAGTAAATAGTTATGTAGCGCTACAACAAATACTTTTAATCCAATGCCAAATGTTAACACTAGACATGTATGTATGAAAATGTGTAGTTTTATCTGTAAACCACAAGTCCAGAAATGACCCACGAATAACTTGGTCAGAGTGAAGGCGTTCAACAAAACTATCCTCACTTTGTAGTTTTTTTCCTTATCTTACAACTGTGAGAACATTTGGCCTCACATATTGTGCAGTAAATGGTCCTGCAACACACACAAACACGCACACACACACAGAGTGAGTCAGGAATTAGGGTCATCATCTTTTGATATCTTGTCCCTCCTGACAGTAGCTGATGGTTACTGCCTGGATGTCTGTGAGGTTGATGTATAAAAACAGAATCGCCATTGATCTTGTCCGGAAATTTTTACGGCCTGACAGCGCTTTGCACAGCTGTGGGCAACTGCTGAGATGCAGCTCTTGTCTGGTTAATTAATGGTCTGCAGGTAATGTGGGCGACCCGGTCTCCAGCAGCAGTGGAGTAGATTCTCTAGAGAAGGATCGGCATGTAATGAAGGGCACTTAGACCACCTGCCAGGAGACCACAGCCATGATTAAAAGTCTCCAAGAGTTTCCTTCACGTGAAATGGACTCGTCACAGATGTGTTGCTGAAATGTTGCGCTGCTGTAAACACACAGGTCCGCATCAGTATTCAAAACAGAAGAAACCGCAGACATGCAGTTAAGGACATGTTTGCTTATAATCTCAATACTGATGATGAAGTATCTTTCAGTGAGGAGTGCAAAAGTGATAAATTGCGTTTTGCCCAGCGTATTTTCAGTCGGCGACTGTCTCCAAGGTGAAAAGTCTGGATTCAGACAAATCCTTTGCTAATGGCCTGTCATTCCCCTCGGGAATACAGTAAACACTGGCTCTGTAAATTATATTTCAAAGTGCATGTCTTCCTGACAAATATGCTGACAACACACAGCACAACAAATATAGAACATGAATAATGCACAACCTAATGAAAGGGAAAAGTCAAAATAAGACAATATTCATGCAGCAGCCTGTTGGGTATTGTGCATATCGAGACTCGATTTGAATGAGTAAACTGTAATCAGTTTTCAGAGTTTGCTGCAGCAACACACAGAAGAATACGCCATCTAATTTTGGCTAAAGCAGTTTTGTCTAGCAGTGATGTACAATCACAGCTGCTGATCTGCAGGTTTTTCCCTTTTTTTTCCCAGAAACACAATGGGATTTATTATGAATTTTGTCAGGGAATGAAGCCAAAAGTGTCTATGCGAGTGTCAGTAGAAAACCATATTGTGTTGCTATGAAGCCTTTTTTTAAAGGATTACAAATGGAAATTATGCATGAGTCTTCCCTCAATCTAGACTTACATTCATCCAAAGGTGAAAAATGCCTTTGGCCTTGTGTTTGTAACTGTAAGCTTCCACACTGAACATGCTGCAGTCTGATAAATATACAGTAGTAAAGCTCCCTGACATGTTGAGTGTTGTGTCAGCTTTGGTTTGTCATCTTGGTCACAGTCTGCGGTTCAGTCAGCATTTGATTATATTGTTTTGGGGTTTCGATTTCTGTTATTTGGAGAATATGTTAGCTTCACCCCAGTCTGTCTGTGAGTGGTTCCGTCTCTATTAGCAGAATCTGTTAAAAACTTTACTGGTTTACTGGTAATTTAATGGTTGACTTGATGTGGAATATTTTCTCATCTGCAAAGCGACATTGCACTCTTACTGTAAACTAAACATGTCAAGGTCTGAAAATCAGCTCTTTTCATTTCACCACGCCTCTCAGTCATGTTAGATAGTCTTCACCAGTTGTCATGAACTGGAGGAGGTTTTTCTTTTTTCTGACAATTTCAAGGACTTCTTTTAAGGTAACATATTGTATTATTGATCTTGTAAAGAGCAGTGATCTCACCACCAAGTCTATTCAGCAGATGTTTTGGAGCTTTTGTTTCATATCAGCTCAGCTGGAACAGTTTTGAAAAAATTTGGAAAAAAAAAAATGGAAAAAATTTGCTGATGCAGATCATGTGATGTGGTATGACTGAAATCTCCATGATAGCTACAGCTTGTGGTGATATCGTTTTGTCCACTGACTTTAAAAATCACTGGTGGAAGCTGGAGTCTGGCGGTTTTGAAAACCACCATTGGTGGTTTACATTCTGCCAAGTGACCTCTGCTAAACCCCTCCTTCACAGTTTTTGTACATCTGAGATATGTCAGTCTATCACATCTGTCTGTCTGAAAGCTGCAACACATTGTGGATTAATCTGCATGAAACCTTTGTGGAACTACGACATCACATCGGTGGTCGATGATGGGGATGTTGTTTTCACCACTAATGACTGGGCTGGATGATGATGGTTGGACAGACTCCAGGTTTTATGTTGTGCTGTTACTGATAAATAATGTTTTGTGATCTCCTGTGGATTTAAGCAAATATTTTACATGTTAGTGTATATGTCATTATATTGTCTGTGTACACTATGTTCTTATTCGTCAGCACTTTCTTCTTTGTATGACAAGTTTCCCCTTGGGAACAACAAAGTTAAAGTCAAAGATGATACATTGGCTTGCTGGTGGTGTTCGGGGAGATAGGGAATTGAAAAGAAGAATAATTTCACCCTGACAGTTCTCTCAATAATTGGTCTAGCTCTTTTAATGGCCACTGCCCAAATATAGCTGTCCATCTGGTGTTGTGATATTTGCAATACTCATTTGAACGGGCACATTTCATGTCTGAGTTCACAAGCAGACAACAAGTGAACATGTGAAACAAGCTGATGATGGAGTGTGAAAGAATATATTAATTTCTGAGTCCAAAATGTGGAACTGGCATATCTTAGTAATTGCACAGTGTTGGCAGTTTTTGTATGCAAACTACAGAAAGCCAACTATTATGCCACATTTCCATCTTTCAGTACACGTATTCATATTATCCTTTCAGAATACTCAGATGTCAAAACATGCCTCTCTATCCAGCAACTCCCATGGCAGTGGATGACTTCATTTATCTTCCTGGCAATTTGAGGCTCCGACAGAACATGTGGCCAGTCGTTCTTTTGCCAAACGTCTCACTGGGCAAAGGTGCTGCTCCCAGCTAAAGGCTGTAATCTTTCTCACACCTGTGTAGAGTGGCTGAGGCCAATAACTGCCTGCCTCTTAGGCTCATCAGTCTGGCATCCAGTAAATCAGCCCGGGCTCCTGCAGGAGCCCCGGAGCTGAGCTGCACATCACAGACTGCACTTTATTGCTAATAATCTTCCTGCAGGCTTGTCCCTCTGTCTGGGATTTGCTTGCTTTGTAAACATAAGTATGTGGATGAAAACGCTTGCGTATATTCTCAGATTCTTTTTTTTTTTTTTTGCAGTAGCAGCAGCTTGCAGAAAAGTCCAAAACGTCATTTTGATCATTTATGATGCTCCTCTGGTAGTCTTTTGTCAGAGCATCAGGGAGAAACTGACACACATTCCTTGTGTTTTTGCTGGCGCGGGATTCTGATGTGTATTTGTTATCAGTTTGTGCCTATGCCTGTGTGTGTATGTGTGTGTGAGTGTGTGTGTTAAGTGGATTGCTTTTCTGAGCCGGATGCGGGAGCCTGGTATGACAAAAGCTTGCAGCTTCAGACAGACAGATGTTCCTCTTCAGATAGCGATCTCAGCATAGAACATGGCTATGAGAACAAAGCTGTCTCCTGTGATTATGCTCCCTCTACAGCCCGAACCTGGGGAATACTTTGTGCAAGGTACAGTCGAGACCCAGCTGATTGGAGTCACACAGAGTTAAATGATTAATGCATTTTTGACATATTCTATTTTTAAATCTACCACAGTGGCTGTTTGAAGTTGAAAAAATCTAAGCAGACTAGCCAACTTATTTGCCTTGTTTTTGCTGTGAGTTTCAAAGCCCACTGAGATAAGAGAGTGGGGGATATGGCAGCTGGCAGAGTGGAGGCTGTTTTTGAAAAGGAGAAACTTCAGAGCAACGTTTAATCTCCACCTTCGTACCTAAATCATCCCCAGCAGCTGGGAGAGGAGGACCTGAGCAGGTGATTACCAAAAGCAGGGGCAAGGATGTGCCTGCATCACCCCAAAGAAACAAGGGCCAGTTGTCCTGAAATCTAACTGAAGCAATACCAGTAAACACGCCCACACACACACACACACACACACAGATAAAAGCACATTGAGTGTTCAGCATTCATCATTCACTGACTGACAGCTTCAGGGCTTCTGCGAGTGAGAGCTCCTTTACTGATAACTTGAGGGGGAAAAGGTGAGGGCTTCAACATCTTTCCGTGCTCCAGCTGACAATCCGGCTGCCACGCACACTGTGATGCATGGAGGAGGTAACCTTAATGTGACTCAGTGCCTGAAGGTTTTGGCTCTCGGAGGAGGCTACAAGGATGTGCTGTGATAGAAATGCAGTGAGAGCAGAGAATGTCATTTTGGAGAGGAAACCTATTTATCTGAGAATGTACTGCAGACAAGCAAACTTAGGCCAAACAAAATGCACTGTACATTGTCCTTTGAAACTATAAGCAGAAGTCGATGTCAAATAGTAATGCTGGTCAAAAGTTTTTTTGTTTGTTTGTTTGTTTTTTATGTTAATATCTGAAGAGAAATTAAAAATGTAGTTTTCAGCTTCAGTTTACATACTCATATGTATTAATCTGTAATGTCAGGATGCAAGTGATATATCGTACGAGTTGTCTTTTTTTTATGCAAATTTCATTTACTTTTAGGCAGACTTGGATTTACAGCCACCCCCGCATTTATTACCGCGCAGTAAATCTTGATGGTGAGTTTAGGACATGTGGAAACTCTTTAGAAGTATTTGAAATTCAGAATAGGCCCCCGCTGCCGCATTCATCTTATCTCAACTGAAAACTCTGACTTTTTTTTTTTCTGGGACACATTTTGAAGTGACAGATTGTTCAAGAGGTTTAGACAGTACTTTACTTCCAAACTTTGAGCAACCATTAGTGCAGTTTGTAAGGAGCAGAGCAGAACAGGAGGAGATCCATTTTCTCTGGCACACTGATTCATTCACTAGAAATACATAATTTCCCATATTATTTTTGCATATGATACCTGCCTACCTTTTATTAAGTTTTTTCCTATTCTCAAAACTATTCGAATCAGGTCTTTCAAAGGGAGTTTTGTCCAGCCGTTGGAAGTAAGTTAATATATTTAAGTTTAATACATTACATCAGTACATTTACTCAAGTACTATACTTGCACTTTTTAATACTTTTATTTTCTGCTACTTTATTCCTCTATTTTATTAGATTTTAGTACTTACGTAAATGTTATCTGACAGGTAGATACTTTTCAGATTAAGATTTAAGATAAAAGCAATGTGATGACTTTATAGAATACATCACATTGTTAAACATAGCATCAGTGGTTCCCAGCATTTTGGTCTTGTAGGTGGTAGTTGGGTGTCTTTTTCACATACACCCTCCAAACTTCTGACATGGGTTCATTTGAATCAGTGTTCAACTCATCCAATAGTAATACATCAAAACAAATATTGGAGAAAACAGATTTGTTTATCTGAACATAGCTTTTCTTGTTCTCTCATTTAATCATCTCGCAACACCTCAACCCAGCTGTACTTTTCTTACTCTATTTAGTATTTTTGGGCTGTGATATTAATACATTTGCTTAAGTAAATCTGAGTACTTCCACCACTGATTTTCTCTCATTATTATCTTCTATTCAGGCCATATACCATATGGGTGGGACAGGTTGATAGGTAATATAATGTAGCTTTCTGATGGGGTTTGGATGTTAAATAATAACAGGGTAAAATGATAATATTTCTCATTGTTTCTCGTATACTTGACAGTATGAGACAGGTGTCAAGAGTTTGTTCTAATCATTCAACTAAAGCATCATATCAGGGAAATCATTTTGAGGCTGTATAAAGTCAGAGATAAAAGTAAATATACTTTGGGAGACTTCATGACATCTATATTTCAGCCTGTGGTTGCATATCTTAAAGTCTGATATTTCAGCCCAGAAAACACACAGATTTGACAGGCGGAGATTTGCAGTCACAACTGGGACAGAGGAAAAGGGCAACTTTGACGTATTGATGCAGAGCGGGGGCATGACCTGTTCCGCTGTCACTAATCAATGTTCACCTCAACCTTCAACATTTCTGCAGAGCGAAATCCCTCATGTGCCAATGCAATTTGACTGCTTTTCCACCCTGTCTGCGTATGTTGAGCGCCGAAATTTAGTGACTCCACTCTCTTTTGCTCAAATGAGAGGTGAGCTTCAGTAGCCCAATGCAGGTGCTTTTAATGATCTTTTGGTTTTATGGTGCTGCGTAAAGCATGACATTAGAGGTGCGTGACAGGAATGCTGAGGAGGCAAAAGGATGGGGTATGCAGCTTCGACACACCATCACCCCCTCCTCCTCCCCTCTCACGAGCTCCTCCCACTTCTTCACTGCAAATTTATGGTTTCTGCAGAGTGTGAGATGAACTCTTTTGCATATTACCCATCACCCCCCGAGAGCAGCGCTATAGATCATAGGTTTGCTCAATGGTTTGTAACTGGATGAACTATACAGGTGAAAAAGAGAGAAAACGGAGCAGATTAAGGCTTTTTTTTTTGTCTTTGAATGATTGTGGGGGCAGGACTGTTTAATTTTAAAGCTGCTATAAATCAGTGTGAATTGGGAAACGAATAGAGAGGAGCTTTAAAATTTATACTTCGGAGATGATCATGGATTAAATTTTAGGTTCCCTGATATTACAAAACTGAGCAAAATATCATTTTAAACCATGCTGTAGCAGTACAAAGCCTGATCTGCTTTTTTTCTCTTATGAAACTTGAATCCAGCTTTCTGAAACATTATTTTCTGCAGTCAAGGGCACAGAGACACAGTGTATCGACACCTGATGAGGAGGAACTTGTGTGTGACAACAGCCAGCCATTAAATGCAAACAAACACAGCTAATCTTCTAATTAAACCACTGTTACATTGCCTGACTCTTAACCTGCGCCACTGCTGCACAGAAAAACAGCCGCAGCAAAGCGAGGATTTGAAGTTATCCTATAGCTTTAAAGACGGACTCTTTTCTTCACTCATCCTAATGGCGAGGCTCTCTCCGTACAAACCATTTCATTTTAGATGGAGAGCAGCACTCTTTGAGTCATTAAGTCCTCTCAGTGCGTCAGCATATGAAGATCTCTTCAGAGTTATCAGCGAGGATACATCATCTTGTTGAATTGAGAACAATTTCCTGAAATGGAAAGCAGAGGCTTCTCATTCTCATTACAGTGTTGTTCTTGTATCACACCTCATTTACATAACTCAATCTACGTACAGCAATCTATTTGATTTTATTTACCTCCAACATAAAGATGAGCCAGGATATGTTATGGCGAGACAGTGACCCTGCCATGTTTGTTGGCTATTTTATATATTTTATTTTTATTTTTTTCTGACTGATCCCAAGCCAGTTTATCAAAACCATCTAAACACAACTTTACAACGCATAACAAAAAATAAAGCCACTAAATCCATCACAATATTTAATCTATTAAAGAGGGATGAAATTAAATATAGAGACATCAAAACCTGCAGTGAGAAAAAATAAAAGAACCCCCGCTGTGAACCAAAAAAATTCCATTTATCCCATCGAGTACAGATGAAAATTACAAATTGCTCAGAATTTTCTGACCCTCCTCTTCCCTCCAAATGATTTTTCCACTTCCCCTTATCACAAAGACTGAAGACATCAAAACATTGCACAAGACAAGCCTATTATTTTGCTGTGGTTTTGTTTTGCTGTATGAGCACTGTCTGTTTAGTCATGGCACTCACATTGTTTATATGGCTTGTAGAAGTCTTTGCTCCCCTGTTAACACTGTATGTGCATACAATCTTACAAAGGACCACTCCTCCTTATATGTTAAAGCCAAATGGGAGGTGGAAGCAAATATAACTATAACAGAAGAAGAGTGGTCTAATATATGCAAAATACAATCCACTACCTCCAGTTCTGGCCAATGGAGAGAATTGTCATGGAAAAATGTTATCAGATTTTTTTCTCACTCCTAGATAGATACTAAATAAATACTGTCAAAACAGCAGACCAGAATCAGGACACTGCTGGAGGCAATGTGGTAATATTATAGCAGATCACTTCGACATATTCTGGAATTTTTTCCAGTAATCCAGTCTTATTGGTTAGAGATATTAACAGAAATAAATTCAACAATGGGATTAAAAATTGATAATAGTTTTTGCATGATATATTTAGGTAATATACCAACTGAATTTAATGTACAAGTACCTCCTTAAAATATTATTTGTAGCTAGCAAAAAAGCAATTACCAAAAAATGGCTTGTCAAAGAGCCCCCAACAAAAGGAGAATGGACAACAGTTGTGAAAGACATATGATATGGAGAAGCTGACCTTTTCTTTAAGACTCTGTAATTTTTACATTACATTTTACAAATACTGGTCCAAATGGATTTTGCATGTTGCACATACCAAGGAGAATTTTCTGGTACGAGGAATTTAATTTTTGACTTATTTATTTATTGTGATTCTTTCTTTGAGTATCGTCATATCTGTAACTACCTCCTGATGTATTCTTCTTGTGTAACTTTTTTGCTCTGGATAGACGGTAACCCGTAACACAAAGTAATTACTGAGGACATATACACTATGCTGTACTAGCCCCGGTGACCTGTGAGTTCCTTTTTCTTTATTGTTGTATTCAATGTAAACTGTAAACTACAAAAATAAAGTATATATAAAAAAAAAACACTGTATGTGCAGACAGAGGTGTGTATCTAGTTTTAAATGTATAGACTCAATCAAAAGAGCCTGTTAATATAATCATATTTTAATAAACTCAGGTTCCTCTTGAGTACCATGTTTGAACATGGTTCTCCATGTTATGAACATGGTTCTTGGTTTAAAACAAGAGTTCATTCAACCAGAGTTCCTTCCTTCCTGTAGTTTTTCAGTGCTCAACATTTAAAAAGGTCCTCAGACTGTGTTTCTGTGACCCTCTCTGTGTAATAGCTTTCTCTGGATGGCTCGTAGGTTAGATGGCCTCAAGCTTTTCAGTGGGCCAAACCTGTTATGATGCAATGCTTTTACCACTTCCCCTTGAGACTTGACTTTTAAAGAGTTCACTGCAGTGGCCTTTGAAGTATAAAGTTCTAGTTTATGTTACAGTTATAATTGGCTACTCAAGATTACACTGTAGTGCCGTACAGTATGTCAGTGGACTCGGTTTGCTGTGGGCCACCTAAGGGTTCCTCGATTTCAGATCCATAATTTATAAATATATGGGACTGCGGTCAGGTACAGATGGCTAGACTTACATGGGTTGAATAGCCATCAAACCATCCATCATTAATTCAGAGGGAGAATGAGCAGGCTCTGGCTGATCCACGGCAGAGAGGAATCACAAAACTCCCACATACACACAGTGCTGTTGTTGCTCGAGTGTAGACTCTCATCCTACTCAGCCTGCTTGTTTTCAGTCATACTCTAATGTTTGCAAGTGCTCATAACTGTAAACTTGGCATTTGCACATCAACTCATGACGCATCAGTTTTTCTTTTTTTTTTTTTTTCTGTATAAATTAGTATTATGATGTGATTACCTTGAGGTTAAGGTTATGTTGAGGCACAAGACCACCTTGGGGAAAAGATCATTGTTGGGACTGAAATAAGCATTTAAGGTTGAGGACACATTGTGGTTTGGATTAAAATGAATTGCTGGCTGAGGTTTGGGGAGCTTCATTGCCATGGTTACAAAAATAAACACTTGGTAAGGAAACAATCATTGCTATGCTTTAAAAAAAGACAGTCTGATGCTATTGGGAGGATTGTCTCTTTCAGGGACTGCTGGATCAGGTACAAACAACTGGAACTGAAATCTGGATGATGTACTATAAATACAAAACAAAAGCTATGGGCCTTTATATGCACAAAATATTAGGGATGCTTTAAATGAAATATACAAATAAGGTACATTTGAGTAATTTGAACAGATCCCTTGTCAAATCTGGGAACTGATAGGTACTGTAGATAAAGACAAGCTGAAGAGTTACTGAAGGATTTTAATCTTTGAGATAACTGATATGAGCACAGTGCAAATAGTCTGCAGCTCAATATCAGTCAAACTAAGCTAAACTTTATTGTTGCACCACTCCATGTTAGCGAGTGAGTGAGTAACTGCATTTGGAAAATCAGGCAAAGGTTAAGCCGATTATTTGTAATCAAAAGCATTTTTTGATCACTCCAAATTATAATTGCAAATCAGCCACAGCCGAATGTTGCTGCCTTCTGTGCCGCGGTGCTTTGTTGTATGCCACAGAAAAGTACAGCATGAATAATAGTCACTTTCTCAGCACAGAGTATCTAAGTGGTGGTGGTGCGGGGGAGTATTTTGGGCACTGTTTGACATTATAAGAGAAAAGGGGAGAGTGCAGTGAAAGACATGATTAGTCACAGGTGTTCTGGCTGCTGACGTAAACTCCTCATGCCGGTCACAGGGTGCGTTCATGTAATGAAGGACAGATTCCAGAGCTGAAATGAGTGGGCCGTGAACGATACAATGATGTATGAACTTAGGTAATAGTGGATTAAAATAAAAAGGGTAGAAAACATTAGCAGTTATGTTTGGATCAAATGTCTCGCAGAGAGTGCCTCTGGACTTTTCACAGGTGTTCATAAACATGGAGAGTGACTTCCTCTCTCTCGTCGATATTTAACTACTGACGTGTCTGCTCGGTATAAAATATCATTGCAGATGAACAAAACTCTGCCAGCTGGACAAAAACTACATTTAAGAGCAAAGCGAAGCCAAAGTTTCTCATTTCTTAAAAAAAAAACAATAAAAGCAATATCCTTACAGTTGTTTGTTTATTGTACTATGATTGATAATGCACTATTCTAAAAAAACACATTTGATAATACTGGTCTGCCTAAGTGCACTAATCAATCAACAATCTCTCAGTGTGAACAAGTAGTGAGAAATAACGGAAATAACAGTGTATATCAGTGCTATGTGAACTCCTACCGAGTATTATTAAGTAGTGCTGCTACTACTACTGATTTTCTGTTGGTCAGAAGATATTTCAGGCAGCATTTCCTTCAAAATCCAAACATTACTTTAAAGCACTCTTTGAAGTTTTTAATTAAATATGAAATAGTCTCTGTTCAATACAATGCCTCTGTATTTCTATTAGTTCATAATGCTTATTATTTAAGAAATCAACACAAAATGAAAAGTTCTGTTGAGCTGCTTTAAGTTAAAGTATGTAAGTATTATCAGCCAATGTACTTTAAGTATAAAAAGTAAAAGTACTCATTCCGCAGAATAACGGCCGCTTCATTATGGGTCCCTGTCCGTGTTTTATGTTTCTATATGATATTTATAGAATAATATTACTGACGGATTAATGTCCATGTGCTGCAAATGTTTATGGTTGAGCTCATTATAACTACTTTATACACGGTTTTATTGGTGGATTCAGGTTAGGAAAAAAATGCAGTAGAAGGGCCCTCTATGGTGGCCCAGTGTGCAAGCAAATGTGATGAACTGCACTCTCTGGTTCGCTCTCTGTGGAGAAAATTGTAACCATGGTTTTGACCTGTTTCATCATAAATGCATCACACCATTTTCAAAGCTAAAAACATTCAAATTCAATCAATAAATTTAGACATTCACTGGACAGGAAATGAAAAACTTAAATCTAAAAATGAACTACAACTGTCAGACAAATATTGTACAGTAAAAAAATATAATATCTTCAAATTTGTACTTAAACATGGTACATGGGTAAATGTGCTCTGTTAAATTTCCAAAAATGTTATTTTATTATTTTTGTTTTCAGTTTAAATGTAAGGAGTTTGAAAGAGAGTAAGATTCAGCTCTGTCTCATGAGATCTTTGTTTACAATTCAAAATATCTCCCAGGATGTGGGACAGTGGATGTGGGACCTTGGATTTCCAGAGCTGAAACCTTCAGCTGTCTTGCTGTGTTGTGTTTAGACACAAATAACACAACATTAACTCTGAAACCCATGGCCTGCAGGGGAATAAAATCCCTAAATAAATTATTAATTCACCCTGTCTCCAACTGAGACTTATTTTTATTTCTTAAAATCTTGATTTTGTGGTGGGCTAAAAATCCAACGAGCTGCTGGCGGCTCTTTGATTTTATGTGTGTGATAGAGCATCCCGCTGATTGGACAGTAAATCAACAAGCAGACTGACAACATGTCATTTGCTTTCCCGTGTAAAATTGTTTATTCGGATCCCCATCAGTTGTTTGACTACTCCTCACTGGGACCATATACAGTAATGTGTTTATTTTATTCTCAGTGCGCCTGCAGAAAAAAACACCTGACTGGGCCAAACATCAAATTGTTGGTCACAAAGAATCAGATCTAACATTATTATTATTATAAGTGGTATAAGTTACCACTGTTGGCCCAGCCTGAGCTAAAAAAAATCATCCATGTAATTTGAATAATTCCAAAGACAAGAAAGTCCCAAGACTGCAGCCATTTTTACCTTATCTCTGAGATGTGTGAGGAATTAGACATTGGTAATCATCCAACTACCCACCGTCTGACTCCACCACCACCACAGACTCTCCCTCACACACACACACACACACACACACACACACACACACAATCATTATTCCGAGAAAAAACTACATTAATTAGTTGCCCACCTTCCTATTCACTGTTCTCCTTTAGGCCCATTTCCTCCCTCTGTATTCATTAGGTAATCATGTATGATTGTCCTGGGGTGTAAACATCAAGCTGCAAAGTAAATCATCATAATGAGCTGTGTAAGGTCTGCAACTGGCCGTCTGGGGAAAAGAACCTGTAAAGCCTCTGTAGGTTATTGATGAACATTATTTAAGTCATTTCTAAGTACAAGGTATTCAAGGGGCTAATGGAGCACATGGTACGAAGAGATAATACCCAAATGGCTGTAATGTCAGAATGGCTTATAAAAGACGGCTTCTGTGGGCATCATCTGATTTGTGCTGGTGGAGCTCAAAGTACATAAAACACGGCTATACACCAACTTTGTTAGTTGAGGGAATTTTTGACATTTCCTTCCCGACAGTAAATGGGATTTAAATCCAGAGGAAGGGGGTGTTGCTTGTTTGTGTTTTATGTTGTTTTGACATTGTTGGAAGCTTGTATAAAACACCAGTGGTTCCCCAAGGAGTAACATTAGCACAGCATGTAGTGGTGGGAAGGAGGAGGACGCCAAGGACAATATGTTTTTTTGTTTGACCATATTTTGTTTTTCTGTGTGTCTGTTAGTTAATAAAGTATAATAAAGTTTACTGTTAATGTTGCCGAATGCTTGTAGGTGTGGCCTGTTTTAGAAAAAATGTGGGCAAGCTTGTACAATTTAGTGGCATTCTTCCCACTGGTGGCATAACGTGATAAATGTGAACTGCCAGTCTCATTAAAGAAGCACTTTTTTGCCCTCTGGCGACTTACACTTGAACAAGCAGTAAACACAAAATTAGCATTTATCTGTAGTCAGTCGGACGCTTCACTTTGCCAGCTGATCACTAACTCTGTCTGCCTGTAGTTTGGTGCTGGGTAAGTAGTGTGTGTCTGGTCTGTGAGAGTTTGTGTGTTGAGAACAGCTGCCTGCTGCCGGACATGAATTTGATGAGAGTGAACTAGGTGCACTAAGTGAACAGCTCTTCTGTGAGACATAAAAACCAAAGCCAAAAACCAAAGGAGCCTAAAGATGCTAAAATAGTCTGCAAAATGCTAAAATAGGTGCATGACATTTTGCTAATATAACTAATTGAAAAGACTACAATCGATTGATTTGAGTGCTTTCTAATTTTTTTGTTTTTTCATACGCATGACCTAATGACTCATCTGGGAAGTGATGACATGCAGACTTTTGATGACAGTGCTGTATTTTGTCAGGAGCAGTTACTACACAGTCAAGTTGAAACAACAAATTACATTTAAGTGATGTTAGCTGCTTTATGTTCTCCTCGTTACTCAGGAGTTTTCACTAGGTGCATATTCACAAAAGAAGTCCACTCTCTGTCTCTCGTACTTCAATTTCCACAGACACTTACGATGCCTGCAGACCTGTCAACCTCGCCCTCCCACAGTGAGCAAAAACAGGCTGCAGAGAACAACCCCTGTGGACTAACTATCTTAATTAGCAAATATTCCTTTTTCCATAGTGAAGCATGCCACAGCAGAGGCCACAGTGAGAAAAAGCCAACCCACTGCTTTCCATTAACAGCTTAACCGGGTTACCAGCTAGCATGAACATCCAACAGCGGGTGATCAAAGACAGAGCACACAAATCAATGTGCACTGTACATGTGTGAGCACGCGCATACTGTACAAAATGTGTGTGTGTGGGCAGACGCACATACAGCACAAACTCACAGTCTTGTATTGAACTGAACCATTTACCCCTGAAAAACAGCTGGAAAAGTAAGATATCACCAAGTCTGGACACTTCAGCAGGTTTATTATGGACATCCAAATTCAAACAGCAGCTGCTTTTTTCCTGGTCACACGCGTCCAACAGTGCCATCGGCCACAGCCGTGCGTTATCTTGCAAAAGGAAGAGCCAAAGCACCCGCTCTTATAACCACAGAGCCTTTAGAAGGCATTAGGATGCTTATTGACAATACAGTACCCTATGCAATTACACAACCTATCTTCCTGCCTGACAAACAGTCCGCTTCATTATGGGCTTTTAGCTGACACCTTGCCTCAGCCTTCTCCATTGAATCATCACTGCTAATGCAGAAAATGAAATGGCTAAGAGGTTTGTTAAACATATCTGAATTGTTTAACCATAATTTTCCTCCCTAATAGTCCTTTTAAAGCTTCCATTAGTGAGTGGATGCAGTGAATGACAATTGAAGAAAGGACACTGGAGGATGCAGAGGAGGAAGAATAGGTAATGCACTAACATCGGAAAGGAAGCAGGGTGCACGGTGGTTTGAAATTCTTTCAAGTATATGACGAGAAATTAAAGTGGGCTTTCTTTCCAGCCAAACGGCCTGGAACAAAATCAATAATACAGATTACAGCACTGGTTATTTATTGATAGATTTATTTATCCCTTTGTGCTACGACTAATTCAGTACATTGTGGCAAATTTCAGAAGGGACAGTTTCAGCATCATTAGTTGGTTGACTATAAAGTAACTGTTGGTCTTGGTTACAGCAAGCATTTAAATGGTGTATTTAATTGAACTGATTTATTTCGGGGTATAAATGTTTAGGTTCATTGGGGAAACACTTTTAAATTAGGATAGAAAGGGTGCTTGTTTTTGTCCTTAGAGTGCCCCTTATGTGTGATTGTGCGCCCTTAAACTGCACCCAAGTTGTCCGCCTTTGTAAGTGAGTGCAGCTTGAGGACTAGTTTACACTGAAATAAAGAAATGTTCCCATATTTTTAAGCATGCATATAGAGGGCTTGTTCCTGTAGCTCCTGTAGTTCTTTCAGAGGTACAAATGTAGCATAACTCTCTGGACCGCTTCCACTGAAGATGTACTTGAGATGTAGATATGGTTCAGACATGCATATGGCTGTGAAACAGCTTCATTAGACCGTTTCTGTCCATGGTGATTTCTGTTCTTTGCCAGTGCCCACACGTCTTGAGCACTTAAGTACATGCTCACGCTCCGCCAGGTAGTAGGCAAGAGGGCCTCATGTCTGACATAAACCAAGACTCCTAATAACGCTCCCAAGCAGTACTCAGAGCTAATTGTATCCCACAAGCAGCTCCACATCAGACCAGCTGTTGGGGGTAATGTACCTAAATGGTTTAAGGACTACCACTGATAATCAGACATGACAAATGACTGATGGTTATCAGGAATATTAGTAAATGATATGACTGATAAGAATAATAAGATGAGAATAATACATTAAATTTGAAACTCTAAAAACAAGTAAAACAAGTTTTTTTTTTTTTTTTTACCGGAAATGACACAGTCTTCTCCCAAAAGATAACAAGACGATGTACAAGAGGATTCATCATTGTGGAAAAAAAATATTCCTCAGCTTTTACATATACATTTACATTTGAACAAAAAGTGGCATGTCCAAAATTATTCATACCCTTTGCAAAGCTGTCACAGTCTGTGGGAAAGTCCAAGGTTCTATACCATTCCAAATAGTCCAAGCTGTTCTAAAGCATCCTAATTACCCTGATTTACTGGGAACAGCTGTAGTTTTAATCAACGCAACAGGTGAAAAACAGCAGCTCTCTGCAGTTGGTTTGTGGACAGTCATGGTTAAGACAAAGGAGCTCACTGAGGACCTGCTGCAGCTGCGCATTGTGGCTGCTCACAAGTCAGGAAAGGGCTATAAGGCCATATCTAAATGTTTTCAAGTTCCAGTGGCTACAGTGCAAAGTATTATTATTTAAAAATACAAGACGTTCCACACTGGGGAAAATCTCAGAGGATGTGGTCGGAAGCCGAAGCCGAAAGTGAAACCTGTGCTGGCCAGGAGGATAGTGAGAGAGGTGAAAAAGAATCCAAGGATCACCACCAAGGCCATCCTGGAGAATCTGGGCCCTGCTGGTGGCAACATCTCAAGGCAGACAGTCCAAAGGACACTGCACACTGCTGGTTTCCACGGACGTGGACCAAGGAGGATGCCACTTCTCCAGATAAGGCACACAAAAGCCCTGCTTGGCCTTTGCAAATGCTCATCTGGACAAAGAAGAAGACTTCTGGTCTTCTGTTTTATGGTCAGATGAAACAAAAATTGAATTGTTTGGCCACAATGATGTATCCTTCATTTGGCGTAAAAAAGGAGAAGCCTTCAACCCTAAGAACACCATCCCCACTGTCAAACATGGTGGTGGTGAACCTAATGCTTTGGGGGTGGTTTTCAGCCAATGGACCAGGGAACCTAATCACAGTAAACGGCACCATGAAAAAAGAGGAATACATCAAGATTCTCAACAACAACATTTCAGCACAACAACGACCCAAAACACGCAGCAAAAGTGGTGAAGAAATGGTTAGTGGACAAAAACATTAACGTTTTGGAGTGGCCTTAGCCGAGCCAGAGTCCTGACTTGAATCCAATTGAGAATCTGTGGAGGGAGCTAAAGATCAGGGTGATGGCAAGGAGATCCTCCAACCTGAAAGAGTTGGAGCTCATTCGCAAAAGATGAATTGGGCAAAAATACCAGTGGAAGACATGCAAAAAGCTGGTCAGCAATTATAGGAAGCATTTGATTGCTGTAATAGCCAATAAAGGCTTTTCTATTGATTATTGAGAAGGGTATGAATAATTTTGGACATGCCACTTTTTGTTCAAATGTAAATAAAAGCTGAGAAATAATTTTTTTCCACAATGATGCCTCTTGTACATCGTCTTATTATCTTTTGGGAGAAGCCTGTGTCATTTCCGGTCAAAAAAAAAAACTTGCTGGTTGAATAAAAGTAACTTTAAGTCAAAATTTGCCAGGGGTATGCATAATTTTGGGTTTGACTGTAAACATCATACATATTAAACATCACATCCTTTTATAAAAGATTTTGAGAAGTTCCATCCTTAAAAAGGCTTATCAACAATTCAAAATAATATCACATTATGTCTCTTTTATATACAGTACACCCACATGCTTCTAGATAACTTGATTTAATTGATCTTTAAATGTATTTATCTGATTGTAACTGTAATACTGTATGGTTGATCATATGTTATTTAATCATCTGAGCTCGACTGTGACATATTGTATAGAGCACTTGCACCGGTGTGAATGATGAGATGTCCTCATTAAACTGTGTGTTTCCCAGTGAGTTCTGATAAAGCTCCACACACTTGTGGTCTTAATATGCATGTCGACATTGTGGCGAAGGCTGGAATTGCAGCACGCGAGTCACACAAACGTCTCCACCATTGAGTCGCTGTCCGCGGTGCTGAAACCTCCCCAGGACGCAACACGCTGAAACGATATACGACGTGATGCAATTTGTTTTTGTAGTTGCCTCCAATGTGTCTCTCGGTGCTCATTCAGCAGAGTGACTTATGCTGTAATCTCTGCTTATTTTCCTCTTTTTTGGTAAAAAAAAATTGAGATTCAGGCCCACAGGCTAATGAACTCTAATTACTGATGATGGCTAATTGTGCTTTCCGTAAGACATCTCATGACGTTACCATAGTAACACAGCTGGTGCCGGCCCTGTGGGCGTAGTGTTGATACATGGATGTTGTGTACAATATGCCACCCATTAATTAAATATGATAAAGATAACAGTGTACTCCTGGATTTTTTCTTTCTTTCGTTTTTGGCAAATTTAATTTAAATAGCAGTTTTTAACAGTTGCCCACACCCCAGCTGACCTTGTTCGAGTGTAAAGGTTTGAAATAAAAAGCGGTGTATTCCTGCGGATACAGTAAGCATCAGGTGCATATGCTTCTAAGAGAGCAGAGCCCAGGCTGTGTTTGCCCTGGCCACAAGAATAACCTCAGCGGATAGGTGTGAAGGAGGAGGCAGCTGAGAAGAGAAGGTGCAGACACATACTGTTTGCACAGGACAAATAAGAAGCCTTACAAAGTATGTCCAGGGAGAGGGAGGAGCTGAGAGGGTGAGGAATGCAGACAAGAGAATAGTCTAGATGAAATGGACAAAGGGTCAGGCTCTGTTTACTGGAAATGACGAGTCAGATGGTGGATGGAGGGCAGAGGGAGATGAGATTTGAAGAGAGGGCAGATGGTAGAGAATTAAAAAAAGGGGAAAAATAAGCATTGTTTACTTGAGTGAAAGAAACTGGGATGAAATAGGGACGAGGTGAACAAACAGGTAAGGAGCCCTCTAAAAATTACCAGGCGGTGAGGAGGCCTGATTATCTGACTCTTTCAGAATTCAACAGAGGAAAGCCCCAGCTAAATTGGCAAGACATTCAACAATAAGTCAGCTGAGCCTGAAACAAATTTGGGTTCCTAGATTCAAGCAAATGTCTTCTCAGAGGACAAAAACACAGACTAACAAAGAGATCTGGCAGCAGAAAAGGACCAAACAATGAAGTTGAAACATCTGTGGCTTTTGAGATTGTGTGGAGTATGCAAACACGCTAATACTATAGAATCTCTTGCATGAATTAAAAATAATTTAATCACTTTTAATATTCAGTTAATCAGTGTGTTTAATATGGTAAAGGGACTGGGCCAAATACTGCAAATCTGCAAACTTTCCTCCCATTAAAAAGTTGATTTCTTCCAACAATAAACTGTGCAGGAAAGTGATCTATACAGGAACCTGACTTATTAATCCTCACTGAGGCCTAGTAGTAAAATAGTCTCTTAGTAAGCTTTTTCAAAGGATTAATAAAATATATGAGCGAGCCAGTGAGCTAAATATGGATCAAGCTGCAGTTGTCAGCAGAGACAGACATCGCTCCCACATCTGAACTTAAATATCTCACCCATACAAGACCAAAACCATTTCTCGTTATGTCGTGTTATGCCTAATCTAAACAATAGAAAGGCTTTATGGATTATGGTTTTACACATGTGTATCTTAGTACATTTCTCAGAGAATAAAAGTCGGTGGCTGTACGCCTAAGAGATGGAGTGGTGTCAACATACATGTAAATGCGGATGTGTAGTAATGTCTTTAAGAGTGAAAGTCAATAAACACAATCGATATGTGTTTTTCAATAATGAACATGTGTATTCAGCTATAACCTCGGGCAAATTTTATAGACTCAGACACAGTTCTAGATGCTACAAGCTATTCATGATGCAACTTGAGTGACTCAGGAATGTGAAACAGGAGGTAAAAGTCATGACAGTGATAATATAATGAAGATTGACACACGTGAAAAGAAAAGAAGATAAAATATAAATAGGCACGTCATTGGTACTGAAGCCTAAAACATGTCACAGCTCCCACATGATGCAATCAAGCTTCATACATTCCAGCTCAGTGCTGAAGATTTTAAAGTTATATTTCAGAAGTCAGACTGACTTTTTGCCTTCAGTGTCAGTATATGGTGCCATAAAAATAAAAACAAGAACATTTTTAGCTTCTTTAACATTGCAATACATTTTAAGAAATGCTGAACTTTTTTCATTTTTAAATGACTGTATTCTGATTTTTAATTCTAATGACCAGACTTTTACAACTTTTACTTTTGATGTTTCTTCTCTGTATAACTTTATCTTTCCTGAACAAGTGGACTAATGTGACTGAGGTGTAAATACGTGAACAGTTACCCCCTTTGTGTAGAGCATTTCCACATATTCTTTCCACTCTTTTGTCCAGCTCTGTGTTTTGTAAGTGCTCTTTTGACACTAACATCTAAAAAAAGCCTCAGCGCCTCTGTTTCAGTGTCCTTAGCGGTTAGAGAGCCTAATATGGTACTGTGGCATGAGCAGTGGGTCCCTGCTATGTGCAAGCTAATGAAATGTTAACTTAACCACCACTGGGCCTTGTTGGTGCTAATTAATATCCTCCTACTTTTATGTCAGATCTGATTCTTATCTTAGATGCTACATTGGACGTGTAAAAAAAAATCCTCCTGGGTCAGTTGTACGAAGCAGTGGGAGATTGTTATGTATGAGTTCTCCAGGTTCCGGCGAGTCTCCATCTCTTTCTGCCTCCTGCGATCAAAGCTGCAGGCAGCCTGTCTTTGAAACGTATCATTTGGGCAATTATGAAATGAATGTGGATGTTCTTGAGCCCATTAAAACTGGAACACCATGTTCAGCAGGAGCGGGGTATTTCAGTCTGTCTGTCTTTCGAAAAGTGTGATGAAATATTCAATTTGAGCATGTTTCAGTGATTGGAGTGTCATTAATTATGTCAGTATCATATCATGAGACCCAAAACTTCAAACCAATCAGTTCAGTTTGAGTTTACCTGTATGCCCAAAGCACCACATGAACACTTTAAATGAGAATAAGAAAAAAATATTTATAAAATAATATTTGAAAAGGCACCAGAGAGTGGGATTTCTCAAACGTGCAACAAGGGCTCAAAGTGTGTGAAAGACAAATTAAAATACATACAGGAAAGAATACTTAAATACATGCCCACATTGAGTGCACTAAAAATATACATAGCAGTCGTCAAGTAGTCTCCATTATGTTCATCATTTCTGTTTCAGAAGGAATTACAAACAGTACAGAGACTAAATGTTTCGGTCACTATGGACACCAGCTCTGACCTGAGGCATAATGGAATAAGATGTTTCAACCTCAAAAGGACCTTGTTACTGCCCAGCGGCATCTACAACTGAGAGGAGACAGGAAGAAGACCCACACAGTGCAGACAGATCTGATTAGCTTCCTCCTACTCGCACAAACAGACATACAGTAACATGAATGAACAGACCAGTAAAAGAGGATACCAAAACTAAAATTGCACTGGCAAGAAATTGAACCAATGAAAAAAATATAACACAGAAGTTAAACATTATTATATGAAGAGGATGAGTCAGTTCCAATAACAGACCAAAGCTTGAAGGCACTCTGTGAAGTTTTGGGGCTATTAACAGCAATGTGAAGCAATGTTTTCATGAGTAGGTTGCCGTTTTGTCGCTCTCCTTGATGCATAACACATTTCTGCCAGTGGTTTTAGATTATTCCCCTCTTCTACAGGTGGCAGTAATGAGCCAAGAAACACAGCAACTCACCAACAAAGGCAGAGAAGAAGAGGATTGCAAGCTAATAAGTATGGATATAAATATAGTAAAACATTCAAGAAATCAGCAGCAAATGTTTTATGAAAACAGAAATGTATTTAACACATTTGTTAGACCTCAAGGGGCTTTAGAGAGTGACTCTGAATGCAAACAGAGACTTTGATCATTTACGAGGAACCTCCTCAGGCCACCTTTAAAGTTGTTCAAATGATTTAAAATGTTTTAACCATGGCTACCTGTAACAGTGACTTCCACCACCAATTCTTCATGTGCTTTAATTGAACCACCTGTGTATGAAAAGTGCATCTGAGTCACTGGCATTATTGTTGATTTTCACTCTAGTGTTGTTTGCAACAGAAAGTATTTTAGGAATACCCTTTAGTGAACTAGGGGACGGACAATAGTGAATTGAGTGAGTGTTAATACAACAAACGTGCATTAATATTGGACTGAATGTAGAATAAATACACAATGTTTGACAGCAGGATGTGAGGGAAGTTGGTCCAGTGCATCTCAGATTTCTTGATTAATGAGGAGCAGGAAGTATTGTCATTCTTTGGCTCTGACTTCTAAGTCTGGCTATTCAGCTTGTTAATTCAGATGACTAAGTACATTTTGTTGAGACAAAGTCACCAGTGTAATAATGCCATGCATTGATGTCCTGACACCAATCTGCACGTAGGGCATAAACATTTTTGTGAATGTTTAAGGGGTCAAACACTCAGGTTATGGTTTTCATGCCCCGTAATTAGGTAGAGGAGTGTTTGAATCCATTATTTTTAAAACATGAAAGTATGCAAATCATAAACAGCAAGTGAGTTATCCAAGTGAGGGTCAGCACCTGAGAAAATGTGCTTGTGATCTCATTTAATGTTATATGTTAAAAATCATTAAGATGTCAGCAGAGAAAGGAAGAGCCATCCCTACATACTGCAGCACCAAATAGAAAATTCAGCATTGTGAAATCTGCAGTTAGGACTGCTGAGTGTGCATATATATAACTTGTTTATTAGTTTATTATCACCCCATGCAAAACAGATTTCATTTGTAGTCAAGCACCATTTACACTCTAGCTTCAATAAACTATAAACTACAACACTGGGTTTTTGTGTCATTAGCAGTCAAATTAAAAGTGTGTGAAACAAGGTATTATATAAATAGTATCTAGAAATGCTGATATTACATTATCAGAGATGCCAAAATGTGAACAGAAGCAGCGCAAACACCAACTGGTGAATCTGGATCTCAGCAAAACAGCTGACTTATGTAGATGCGTGCTTAAGATTTATGCAATGACAGATTTCTAGCAGAACTCTGTGGTGCCACTGTACAGAGTGACAAATTAAATCACGCTGAGCTCCATAGTACATGGATGAAATGAACAACGATGCCACTGAAGACTCTACCTGTAGCTGCTGGATTTGAAAATGAATCTTAGGGAACCAAATAAAACCTGTGTGCTTATTTTACTCACCTATACACTATCATTCGTAATAGTATTTAAATATCTTATTGAATTCAAATATAAATCTGTCATTCTAAGCACATGCTATCCATTATTTGATTTTCTACCAGATGGGGCCATTTTATAAACCCACACTGCAGCTGAGCGTCAGTGCCTTATTCAATGTCTACTGTACAGCGTGCAATGAGCATTGAAGTCTTTTGTGCTTTTGTGTCTCTCAATAGGAACACACACCACCGACCAGACGCTCGTGTGTGAGTGTTTGTGGGAGATCCCTGCTAAAAAGAACAACCTCCTGTCCACCAGTCAGCGTTCAGAGATCGTAAGTACACCTTTTACCATTTGTTTTCACCTCGGTTTTTATGAACCAAAGCTGTGCACAGTTCCTAATGCATCTCTGTGTTAATATCACACTCTGAGATCATTTATATGGTAGAAAAGCGAAACCCAATTCAAAGCTAAAGGGACTTTAGAATTGAAGTGAATGAATCGGGTGAAGAAAGATTTCAAACTCCCTCCGTTTCAGCTGGATCTAACAAAAGGGTATAAAGCCTAATCTTACAAGGATTAAATGCTAAATCCTTTATCAATGCGAGCCATAGGCAAGAGCTAGAGAGTTAAATTCTGCTTAAATGCATAGCCTCTTTCTTGCTGACTGATCACTCTGATTTAATAGTCTATTTAAAATGAGTCATGCATAATTATTCCCAGTGTCTTACCCTCTAACCATCTCAGTCTCTCTGCCTTTCTCAGTTATATTCTGTTAGAGGTTGCGAACTCTTGTCTTGGCGGGCAGCCTCTGTTGTCATGATATTGCAGTGAAGGTATAATAACACATGCAGCAGCAGCGGCGTGTGTGTGTGTTGTGTGTGTCCTCTGCAGCTTTTGCTCACATCTGCAATTCTGCATTGATTCCATGCCAGTGAGCAGAGAGCTGATGCAGAGTGGTGGGTGCTCTGTTATAGCCAGGTACATCAGCCAGTGGCCATTGCCATAATAGGATGTGTGTGAGGGAGTTTAATAATGCTGCAGGGTAAATGACTGCAGTCAATACAGTAATCAAATTTGCTGCAGTCATAAGCAATTGTGTGGAAATGTACTGTGTACGCAATTAATATACTATTATAATTATCACTGTTTTTTATGTAGAATTAGATATCTTCAAGCATTCTTCGTTGTGTTAATTCAACACAGTGTACTAACCAGTGGATGTTGTGCAAAAGGAAATGCTCGTCAACAATTGGAAGCTGCCCTTAATTAGCATATGAAACACATTGTTCATAAACATCAAAAACACGTTGTTTATCCCCACAGCACTTTGGGATTATAATCAAGTCATGAGCCCACTTATTGTCTCAGAGAGGTGGCCACTTAATGCTTGTTAGGACCTCTTCTATGCTGAATCACTGCCTTGTATTTTGTCACCTCAAGTTTCAACAAATTAATATAGGTCACAATGGGGGAAAAACTGAAATGAAAAAGCCTGTTGTGCGCCTTCCATTTCAGCTGAGAGTGGGTAACATGCTGTGATGATATTTACAACATCTCTGGGAGATGTTCAGATTGTAAATTTACTATCAGGACCTGTCAAAAAACAGAACACTTACACTCCCAGTGCAACATGGCTGAATGTATGTGTACAGATTTTTATCTCTGCTGCAGAATTAATTACACTTACTTACAATGACTCATAAATCCTCAATTTATCATGTGAAGCTGGCCCAAGCAACTACATTTTGTAATCATCAGGGAGGTTTTGTACAAAACAACATTACCTGAAGATGATGCTAGATATAAAGTCAGGAGATTCAGTAATTAGGGTTAATCCTAAGAAGGACATGAATGTCTGAACCAAATTTCATAGCAATCCATCCAAAGCTTGTTGAGATATTTCAGTCTAGACCAAAGTGGTGGACTGAGAGACAGACAGACTGGCTGACGTGCAGCTTTCACTGAATTTTTCCTCCAGCTTCACACCTGCATGCTGCTGCAGCCCACAAAGAAAGCACCCCTCCTAAACATCTCAGCATTACCGCTGGAGGAGAGAGAGCAGTGTCCTTCAACACTTCACAGAGATTTGAGCAAACTGCGCTGAGTGCAGGGCCACAGAGGACCTGTCGTGCCGGGGATAGACAACATAGATGCAGCACAAAAAAAAAAAAAATCCTCTGTGATCTGCCAGGGGGGGAATATAAACAGCTACTCAAGCATATGGAAGGTGTTGCTATCAGAGGCGGAGAGAGGGGAGTTTGTTTTTCACCTGAGTCTCTATGTGTGTGGTATGCATAATGATTTGTTGGAAAATTCCTGTGTGATACGTTGCCCGGGCCTTTAGTGATCTCTGAATGCGAGTACACAAAAAAAGAACAGCTCAGTCTAACATAGTGCTTATTAAGTTGGAGGTACGGATAGGCCACTGTTACATCATCAGAAACACTTCGCAGACACCTAATAATATGCAAATGTGGCTAAGCTGGAATTTATCTGACTCTTGCTTTACACTTTCTGCATCTCATTTCGGCCTAAATGATCTATAAACTGATAATGATTATGGGATAAATGTGGGATTTACCTGCAAAAAATTTAAGCAACATGAGAACAGACACTAACGAGCACCCCTTAAAGCTATTAACCCTTTTGAACCACCCAGAGGCAGGTTAAACATCTGCAGACATCTGGACCCTGCATCAAATCTTTTCCAACAGTCTCCATCAAAGATAGATGTCTTTTAATACAGTGGAGCTGTTGTTTAACACTGAGTCACAGTCTCAAACTACAATGCCCTGTGGTTAAGGGATATAGGGGCTGACCTGATTCAATGGTCATATTGATCATATTGATTAAATAATAGTCTGCTGTTTGACTTTTCCCAACCGTGGAGATGTCTCTGTCTGAGCTCTGCCGCAGGACCACGATGCAATTCCCTGTTGTACTGACTCCAGACACCCTGTTCAAAGTCGTTAGAGCCAACATTAGTCAGGCCAGCCCATCAAAGGCCAGACTGGATATCCTAGTGGGGACCATTTACCAGTTCAAAACCAGCAGACTGATCTTCAGCCTCTGGTAGATTCCTCTTATCTAGACACCGTGACCCTTGTCTTGCTTCATCTCTGCCCTCTCTGTACCCGCACTCCGTGTTTACTCAACTACTCCATCTCTACTTCTCTCTCCCTCAGTTTTCTGTATACTATGGATACAACTTGGCTTCTTTTTTTACCCCGCTGCTCCTTGTAGATGAATGTTCTGTGATGGTGAGCTTACAGCAGCCATCAAACACAGTGGGTTTTGTTATCTCTGGCCCCTTGAGCTGAGAGGCTCTGAGGCCCCTTGGATGCCTTTCTTCTCCTGTTCAGATAGAGAGATGCCAGCTTCTTTCAGATGCTAGCACAGCTGAGTGCGTGCCAACATGTTGATACCAAGCACTGTGGTAAATACTGTAGCAGCGTTTGCCTTTGCTAATCACAGTTGGCAAAACTGTGAAATTCCAATCAGTCGATCGGGCAGGTAGAACGACCGATTTTGAAAAGCTGACTGAATTTGCGCCAGGCCTTATCCTGCAATTCTTTTCTTGATCTCAGCGAGGAGCCTCATGCTTAGATGAGGCAGGATGTGTGTGACGATGATGCTGCTTACTCGTGTGTGTGTCTGTGTGTGTGTCTTACAAGTGTACGCGAATGTGTGCGATCATCCCCGGACTCATCAACATGGCACTCGTCTCCTGTCACAACACTGTCTGGCAATGAGCGGCTCTGTCACACTGGGTGACACAGTACTCCAATTAATCACAGCGAAGGACCACTAATGAAGTCATTACGTATTCTGAGAGTTTTATCTTGACATCCACTTTTCCCACTAAAGAAATGACTGATACAGAAATACACGTAAAGGGCTTAAAGGCATAGTGGTAATGGATTAAATTAAATGGAGTTTGACAAGTGAAATATAGCTCTGAAAGGGACTGTTGATGCAAAATATCATTCCTTCTCTACAAGTGTCTTTTGCTAACAGTGTTGTTAATTTTAGTCTCATTTCCCAAATTTCACTCAGGTGTATTTTTGTCTTGCCTTTTGTTTTAATGAGTCTGAGAATAAAGTCAAATTTCCTTCCTGACCAAACTACATCGTAGAGTTGGATCTGTCTCCACAGGAACGCATCAAGAAATGTACTCTGGGCTGCATCACACCAGCATGTTATTTATTCATTAATGCATACTTCTCAGACACTGATGTAATGTCCTGATTGAAAAGCTGTTCCAACTAGTCCGCTCGTGTCAATAACGCAACTCATGAAACTCCACACTTACAGTCAGATATCAACTTCAAAGAAAGCGCTCCCACAACTCATTTCACATTTAGGAATATACCTCTTTATGAATTGAGTACAGAATAAAATTAATTTTCCATAAATTCTGGGTCATTCTAAGTATATTATGTCATCACTTCTACTTCTATGACTCTCTCTCTCTCTCTCTCTCTCTCTCTCTCTCTCTCTTTCTCTTTTGCATTTTCCTACCTTTTTGAATGTTTAAAAAAGAAACTGAGCTCCAGTCACACAATACCTTCCAAAGCACCCTCTCAGAGGATTTCCAATATCCTATATTGTCGCTCCAGTCTGTAGGTGTCACTTTATGTCATGATCCCTTAGGTGGTTCAGTTTGGTTCTTTCTGAAGTTTTTTCATAATAGGGTTTCTTTGAAGGAAGGGGAGAGGGGATTTTTATTTGAACACACTGATGTAGAAATATCACAATAGAGTTTAAGAAAATTCTCCACAGGTTTATTTTAATTCTTGTTTACATATCATTCATTAATAAATTACATGAGAAATGCAATGTTATTAGAATAAATATGATCAGAAAAATCTGTGAGTATAAAATGTGTTGTTAATTTATCAAAGGAGAAGCTTAAACATTTCTGTTCAACAAATATGAATTTAAATATATATAATATATTCCCAACTGAAGAGCAGCTGTTAAAATACAATTATGTTTAATCTCCATAATTCTCTCTATGGTTTGATAATAGTCAGAGTGATTTTTTTTTTGTTCGTTTATTTTTTGCCCACAATTTCTCAGATAAAAACAACATCATATTCCCAGCAGTCACTTCTTAAGTTGGTCCAATTGGATCTTGGTTTCCAACACTTAAATTAACAGAAGAGGCTCTGATGCAGAGCGCAGACTGAATGCATGGGCGCTAAAGAGTGAAGTGTAGTTCTGTTTTTACAGAGACTTCTGATCCGGTAATCTCAGTATTTGGCATGCAGCATCTTTGGAAACTGAAGTCTTAAAAGTTATTAAAAGCCTGTTGGCATTGCTAATCGTTGAGCTGCCATGGGCCAACAAAGCAAGCCTGAACTTGTAGAAGAAAAGTTCAATCTTCTAAACACTTGACATGATCGGTCATTTAATAATCTTACCTCAGCACAGTATGTCCAGTATTTTTCAGTGTAAATGCCACTTTGGTAATGCTCATCGCACTGTAATACTTTTCTTAATTCAATATTTTGGGCAGTTTTTTAAAAATCAAAATGCAGCGGGACTCGGCCAATATGCAACACTACACTGCCAAGTTGATCCACAGTTCCCGTGGTGCTCTGACATGCCAAGTGCTATTTGTGTCTACATCTTACTTAAACTCCTCTAAAATCAGCAGCTTGACAGCAGGCAGGGACGCCCACACAAACATAAACACATTCATATGCATGTGTGTGCACATTAATACACAGATGGCAAGAGAGGGAGAGGTGAAGTGGACAAACAAACAAAAAAAAAGATAAGTGCCAGACAGTTTGTAGCAGACTACAAAGAGTTAAAGATTAGGGATGGATCTGCACACAGGCCGAGATGCCAAACTGACTTGGACACACGCACAAACACACAACGCTTTCATCATTTCTTGAGTGATACCATGTGACATGCATTTTGTTAAAACAGTAGAGCACTAATAGCCGTGCACACGTTATCTGTGCCATAGAATATTTTACGTCACTGTGCATACATGTATGTTTACATATTCACATCAGTATGTTTGTATATGCACGCTGAGAACAACTGAATAAATAACCCCAGCTTTGTGCTAATCCTAAATCACTACAGTAAATGGCATTAGCATTTCTGTGTTCACCAGTGAACTCAATGACATATATTGAACTAACTAAAGCCTCCAGGTACGTGCAGTTACAGTGACATATCTTGATACTGAACATTTTTGAAAAAGATAATGGATGAGAGCGCAGACGAGAGAGCGAGACTGAGAGCGAGAGAGAGAGAGAGAGAGAAGCTTTGTTAAAAGACCACCAAGAGTAAGAGGATGATGTCGATCTAGAGCTGCATGTACATGTAGTCTCAGGGGTTCGTACAGTGTTTTGTCTTATTCATAACCTCTCTTTCGCTCCTCAGCCCTCAGGCTTACAGCTGCTGCATTGTAGAGACAACATTTTGCTCCTTGCTCCACAGGTTGCTATGGTGATCACTGACCTGAGGAATATGTAAATCACAACCTACTCCAAAATCCACAGGTATTTCAGAGAAATTGTGAGGATATTTTTTTAAGCATCCCTCATAGTCCTGTGATACATCAGTGTGTAACCACTGTGTGTCCAGTAACCTGTGCCACCCAAAGATTTTTACATGATTGGTACAGTTGAAATGATCAGTCAATCCATTGATTAACAGTAAATGTATCTGCAACACTTTTGATATGTGATTAATTGTTACATTTTAAGCAGCAAAGGACAAAAAATTATTGTTTCTTGCTTCTCAAAGGCAAATATTTTATGTATTTATAGTCATTAAATTGAATATCTAAATAAAAGTTAGATATATAGATAAGTTAGATAAAAATAATGAAGTGATTTATCATTTCAGTGCAATATCCTATGTATATCCAGAAGCATGATGCATCTGCACACAATACTGTTCATGCATAGCACAGAAAAACACTTGTGCTTTCACATGTCTACATGCCTAAAGACTTCTCCGTTTGGGATTCACTACTCTGTTTGTGTGTGTGCATCTCACACACATCCACACATGCTTGTGCACGTGTGTGATGTGAAGGCTCTCTGGAGCATGAAATAAGGTTTCCCTCTGCAACAGTGAAGAAGAGAGTGGCTGATGTCCTGCTATTTCTTAATTAAGTACACACAACTCTCATCTTAAAATTGTAAATGTCACCTCAGAGCTCCTGGCTACCGTTCCAGTCCTTCCTCTTGGTTATGGCTCTTAAGTAAAATGCTGTGGTGCAGTCTGAGTAATGCAGCACTTGGCCGAACTCTTAATAAGATACTTCGAGTGAAGGGCTCTGTAGCTACAGCGGTGGGTCATTCATTATTTTGTAATACCAAAGATAAACCCAAGACTGAAGTTTTGTTTTCAGTATCAGGGTGAAAAAAAAAAGCTCATGCGATGTATCAACTGTCAAAACACAGAAAATGTTCCCAAGACTTTCTTTTCCAAACAGGTAAATAGGTTCTCTCTTTTCCTGCTCCCCCCTCCTTCATCCTCTTCTGCCTCTATATCACACCCAAGGATGTGTGATGTTGTCGTGTGTGATGTGTGTGTGTGTGTGCGCGTGATGTGCTCTGGACTGTGATGAGCCGAGAGGAGGCAGCTCGACGATAAGAAACATATCTGTGCTCAGCACCTGCCTGCCTGCCTCCTGACTGACTGACTATACAAGCCGATTGCATGTGGAGTCCCTCTCATTGCCGCAGCAAAAATCCCAAAAACTATAATGAGGAAATAAAGTGGAGAGTGTGCAGACTCTGAGGCTCGTTTTTTTGCCCATGAACGCATTTTCTCTCTGCGTGCTCTGAAAATTAACCACATCAAACATAAATTTTGAGTTGAAATACAATTTTTTCTTCTTTTTCTTGTTGTTGTTGTTGTTGTTGTTCTGACTTCAACATATGATCAATTCTGAGGAAAGATGAGAGGAGAAAAGTTGCGGCTTTGAAGATGAAACAGCCCCTAGCCTCAAAAACAAACAATTTTGTCTGAGCCCCACAAGCCTCGGTACATTTGTCACTGTGTAACAAAAAACTGCAGTCATTTTGCTGACCCGTTAGCTCCTGTCAGTACAGTTATACGCCTCTCAGCCCGTCGTACCTGTGCTATAATGGCCCTGCCAACTCCGATCATGTGTTCCCAATACACACAGCTCTGTTTATTGGGAAACTCTAAATATCTTGTGTCTTTCCGTAGCACCTGCCCTTATTACCTTGAATAGTTCATAAGCACACAATCTGCAATTCCAGCCATTGTTTGCTTTGGTTTGTGTCTGCAGCTCAGTAGAGCAGCAGAAAGAATAGCTATGAATATCATTTAGTACCCAGTGTCACAAAGCACATCTGTTGATTATCTTAATGCAATCAGACATTTGTTTGTTCTGTGTTCAGAGTAAAAGGCTTTAGCATACACTTTTCTAGGACCAGAGATTGGTACGAATGCTACCACAAACCCATTAATATTTATGTTTATTATTATTATTCATGGTGAATATTTATTTTATTAATTTCATTAAATGCATAACTTCCCATATTTCTCCCCACACACACCAAGACCAAGATCACCTGATGTACCCACCTGATCCCTGATTTCCCTGCTCTTCCTTCCTCATCTCCCGATCATTCACCTTCACTGTAACAAGGACGTGAAATTTAACATTAAATGATTGATGAGCCATTAATCATCTTCTACCATATCATGAAATTTTATGCCCTTGCAACTAATTATGAAAAGATGGATTCATAGATGTAAAAATTATACTTCTGAGTCAAAGAACAGCTGATATTACTACAAAGGGACAAGCTAACACAAAAAGAGACCTATGCTTATTATCTGTGACTCAAACAGACTCATATCTCTCCCATTCTCCTGCCTTCACCATCATGACACAAATGTTCCCTATAGTGCACTGCAGGTGCAAAGCACAACCCTTTAAGCAATAGAGACGATTTTTTCAGATTGATTCCTTCAAATGGTCTGGCAAAAGGTTCGATATGACAGACCACTGAGCATTACCTGCAATCTTGTTGATTATCTCCACATTCACATCGATTATCAAGTTGTTCCCTCCCCCCCTCATACCCAGTTATCACTCTGTGGTTGCTGATACGGAGCTGCATTATTGATCGCAGCCCATTAACAGGGATAAAAGTGCACAGTTGCTACCTGATTCATCACAACTCAAGGCGGAGCCAGCACTCAGTGGGCCACCTACACTTGGAACTGGAATAAACATCCGTCAACAGGTACACGTTACACAGAGTACCTTCTATAAAAAAATATATATGAGAGTTTTTTTTAGTGCATAAAAGAGTGTGTATGCTGTTAGACTCTTCCTAAACAAATCTGAAGTGTGAAAGGAGGCAACAAAGTGCAGTGTGTGTGAAAGGTGAAAAGGAAATTCTATGAGATGTTATCCTCTAAAGATCTTTACCATCTAACCTCTCCATGAATTGTGTTGGTTGAAGGTCTACACAATTAATAAGAAAAAGGTAAAGTTTGGTGGGCTTGGTAATGTGCCATATTGTGATGCCAGATGAAACAACAGACAAAATATTTATTGGTGAAATGGTCAATATATCATGGCTGCAGAGGGACAGTGTAATTGATTAATGCCGTGGCTTGAGCATGCTTATTTACTCTTTGTAAGATATCAAGGAACCGTTTTTTTTTTATATTGAACACCCTGACTAATACTAGCAACCGAATTACACATGACAATGACAACCGCAACAAGAAATGCATGCAGTCAGCGGTTCTGCCTCAATGCAATAGTCAAGCCCTTTTAAATATGTGCACCATAGAAGGCTACATATTCCTCTCCCCTGTCCTTTGCCCAGAGTGCATTAAATGGATTAAAGCACTAAGAGCAGCCAAGCATATATTCATTTCCTCCACACTGAGGGTGAGAGCAGCAGACAGCACACAGCATATTATGAGTGTCCAAGTCCCTGGACCATTTCCCCAAATCAAAGATGGAAGATTAAAATCTTTAGGGTAGATACAATCTTCTTCATTAAGCAGCTTTGATGCAGCAGTTGTTTGCTTTTTGCCCAGCGTGAGTGGGAGTTACCACACTCATATGGGAGCAAAAATACAAGTAACAATGTACTGAAATATAATAATCAAAAAGCTGTGTTGAAATTATTTAATTTTTGCGTAATTCCATACCAACTCACCAGGGGGCTCTACTTCAAGTACTTCCTTGAAAATATTGATGTAAAACCTTTTAAGTTCATGAGATGTTGCAGAATCCAGCTAATTTCCCGTACTTTTTAAATTATGAATCTACATCATTTTGTCATTTTTACCATTTTTTGTATGTGTATTCAATTGCTCATCTTTCACTGGATTGGGCTGAAATTTGTACTGAACATCCAAGAAAAGATACTTGTATTCATCTAAATAGTTGTTGGCTAAAGATAAATATGTTTCACTTGAACAACTACTCTTTAAATTTCCAGTAATTCAATTCAATTCAACCAATGTCCACTTTTTTTGCAACCAAATTTGATTCTGTGCAGCATCAATATAGTTTTATCATATCTTGTGATTTGTTTCTGGGTCCTGCATTAAAATGAGTGCCACAGATCTTGCTAAATATAGCGTCAGAGCTGAAAAATCCACCTTTTAAGATATTTGGTTTGTATAAATTAAGATTGCAAAATCTTAAGTGTCAAAATATGTCAAAATATGTTAAAATGTTAGTCTGCCTTGAAGCTATATTTACCAAGATCTTTGACATTCAATTATGTATGAAGGATCAAATAATTTCTAGATGTGACCGAACTATTTTAATGCTGCACAGACTCAACATTTGGTTTCAATAAAGTGAACACTGGTGGCAATTTTTTTATTTTTTGGGGGGTTAATAATTATTAATTTTTATTCAGCAAGAACTATTTTTAGGGTTTCTTAGTTGTTCAGTACAAATTTCAACCCAGTCCGGTGAAAGATGAAAAGTTAAATACACATACAATACATGCAGAAGGGCAAAAAATTATGAAACATCTGAAATTCATAACCTAAAAAAGTATTTGGAGTTGAGCTGTAGGATTATGCAAGGTCCCATGAATTTAATAGAAGTTTTTACCTTTTTTTTCCAAGCAAATCTCTGACATGAGCTGGGAAAAGTTTAGAATTCTTTATGTAATATCGTCTTATTTCTAAGTTTAAATACAACTATATAAGATTGATTTAAGTCACACCAAGCTAACAGCACAGAATTTGATCAAATCAACTCCAAAACTGCCACTAGACTTCCTTGGAGATCCCTATCTGCTACAAATACATCAAATGCATTGGCAATGAGAGAAATGTTGTTGTTGCATGGATTATGTCCACTGGCAATGTGACTTTACAGGACGTATTGTGGATGACTGGGAATACAGAGTTTACGACACCAGAGATTTGGGTTCCCATCACGTGTCCCATGTATAGTTAGTATTAGGACAATTTCAGGCCGAGCGTGAATATTGTGTAAGGTAGAACAAATCTTTTGTAATACATAGTACTCCATGCTGAAGAGTTTTTCTCCTTGAGTCTCAGTGGGATTCAGAGATTCACAAAATTAACTTTTCCACCATTCTCTTAAGGAGTAAATTTTTTCTTTGCTGTTATAACTTCCACATCCTGTTAGTGCCAAGATCCAATTGTATGTCTGTTGTGGCGCTCAGTGTAGTCAATGATCAATTTCAGGAAAACACATATGAAAATGTGCGTAATGTGAGTTATTCCATCACTGCAGCTGAAAGAATGCAGTTGGTAAATCCACTGGAAAAAACATCCTCACTGTACGATGTTGAACTTTTTGTTCTTTTAGTGTGAAATTCTCATTAGGCCAACAAAACACACATAACAGAAAGGTCTTGGTTAAATATTAAAAAGAGTTAATATATCCTGTCTCATTTATAACAATGATTTATTGAAGAGGAGCAGATATAGACATGAAAACAAATTAAATACACCAACAGTGAATGCTATGCAAATATGTTTAATATAAACACTGTGCATTGGTGGTGAACAGTGTGCAGATATTTCCTATTGGTATTCATCAATATGTTGATAAGAAGAAGTAACACTGTGTTTCTGAAAACAACAAAAACACATACAGCAAGTTAAACATGCTGCACACGTGGTTAAACTATCAACCAACATATTTTGTACACTGAATGCTACAAAATATACGCTACTGCTATAATAATTACAGTAGAGTAGATGCTGAATGATACAACCCGAAAGACACCCATGCAATTGCTGATATGACAATTCAAAAACAAAAAGTTTGTTACTTTGTTTGAGTTACATGGGCAGATGGAAAGATGTGGTTTTGAAAGCGACTGTGGCAACACATTAGAAAACCTCAAAGAGAACAAAAGCCACACAGTTGCCGCACAGTGGTGGACTTTGATCCAAGCTGAGGCAGGGGACAAGTGGGGCCTGGCTGAACCTGAGCAGGCAGGCAGCGGGGGCATGGCAACTCAGCAGGCCAGATAATTACACACCCTGATGGAGCAGCCACTTGGTATTCTCTGCACACCCTCTAAAACATACCAGCACTAGATAAATCTGTGGTAAGAGAGTGAGACAGAGGGAGAGGAAGGGAGGGAGACCTGCAACAGAAGCTCCCAAACGGCAGGATGGCTCGGTTACAAATCAACCCCTCGCTGTGGTCTGAACCTGAGCAGTCTGACGGACACCATGAGCTAAAGGACCACATCTTACTGTTTTTTTGTTTGTTTTTTGTCTCAGTGATTTGTAATATACAGAATAAATGGCATCACCTCGTCAAACACAAGCACTCTCCTGGACAGGAAGCTGCTGAGAAGCAGTGACAAACACAGAAGATGCACCTCAGAGGGTAATGTGACATTGGGGCAGAGCAGAGAGGTCACACTGGATATTGTGTTTAATGAGTTGTTAGTGTGTCCACACCTTGTCATTAATACATGTAAATGAAAGACACTGGCAGAAGTATTGTACAAACTGTTGTTACAGCAAATTAATTAATAATCTCACTTCAGCTTCTTGTGTTTATTTTGTACAAAGGTACAAAGGTGGAAAATAAAGTTAAGCAATACAGTTAAGCACAACACATGAATTATTATCACAGTGTGAAGTTTATGGAAATGTGTCTAGGTCAGAAAATTTGTTTACACTGTGTGAAATGCATAAGTGAATATTAGTCAGAGACACAAAATCAGAAAATTGGGAGGGTGTGGGGAAAATGAGCTGCATGCCGCACACTGCGGAAGAAGACCACTTTATTGGTAAACGCAAAGGGGTGGAGATAGGAGGGGTGATATCTCATGGGTGGCAGCGATAGGGGGAGGAGGAGGGGAGGGGAGTGGGATGGGGAGGCAGCCATGCTGTATTTGGGAGAGAATGAGTGTCACTCTGTGTCGTTCCGCTGTCAGGCGAGCTGCTGAGGAGAGCTGTGTGCTTCACTGAAGGGTGACAACAAAGAGACAGAGCCGCACTGCTGCTGTCACAGACACTCTGCCTCTCAGTTTTCAGCTGTGGGCAACCGGCTGGTGTATCTGGCTGCAGGCTGCTGGACCTGAGTGGCTAATCATGTCATTTTCATTATGTACATGAAAGCTATACAGTCAAAGCCAACTGTTAGCGAATGGTCTAATTTACAGAGCCCTGCATGAAGGAGGCTGGAATTAATTTTATTTTATTTATTTTTAAGGTCAGGTGCATTAGCCTTTGGTGGTAGCTTGGTCGCACTGCCAACACTTCTGTTGTATTTACATTATTTATACATCTAGGAGGCTTAGGCCAGGTAAATAAAAAGAGATAGATTCCCTTTGGGGCCTGATTTTCTCCTTTCAGCTCCTGACTGATAAATCAAATGTAGTCAAGTGGAACCTCCCTTGAAGCCTGAGACCATAGATTCAAAATAACCAGCAAAGGAAACTGCATATATTATTATATTATTATATTCCTTAGATCCCTCATCGCTTATTTCTCTTTTCCATATTTCATTGAACATATTTCTGTTTTACTGCCCCATGGCTCTATTTGGATTTTAAATAAAGTCTCTGTATCATAACCAGCACACTATAATTTTAAAGTAAGCAAACGCGTTCAAGTATATTCACACATAAAAACAGAAGAGCGTCGTGTGGGGATACATAACAGATTAGGTTTTAATACATGTAACCTTATTATTTAATTCGATTTTTTTTTCAATAAATCAGCATGTCTGTTTGTTCTCCTTTTGATTTCTATTTAAATCATGTTCATTGAAATAACAAGTAAATAACCAACAGGGTAACTGGGGAATGGTTCTCTGCGTTGGACTAGCGTATATGCTGTATTTATTTCACCTTCAGCAGTGCAATGAGTGTGCTGTTCCACTGGTGGTTAAAGTGGACCCCAGTGTCAGGTTAAGCTGATTTCCTCTGTGGTATTCACCAAAGCCCAGTGCTGTTGAGACGCAGCTCTACGCTTGGCTGCCTCCTCCTCTCTCAGTTTAAATTCCTGCTGCTGGAATTTAGATGCAGCTCATATTCGACGGGGATCGTGGCATTGTGTCATGTAGCACAGGTGCGCAAAACGTTCTTGATTTTATGTCACATTGGTAGGGCTGAATGACCTCTGTGAAACCTGAATTTGGAGTAATAAAGTACAAAGTATCTAGTTCCAAGCATCAGTCGATTTAATAGTAACTCAGGTTTAAGCGCTGCAGCCAGGAACAGGCATGGTGACTTTGAATATTGTATAGTTATGAGTACCCTGCAAAGGAATGAAAACAAGAAAATGCCTGCGCTGTGTTCGGCTTTCATCAAACAGCAATGTCATGTTTGCCTCAATATTTATGACCTCTACAAGGGTACCACAGTCTCAGGACAGTGGTAAAGTCTGCCCCTTGCCCTCTATAAATACATTCTTTATGGGCAGGGAGGCGAGAGGAAGTCGTAACAAGCTATTACATGGATGAGCTGCATTTCTTAACCTCATCCGCCTTTATCAACCAAGATCCTGCTCAGTGACCTGCAGAGACCGCCAGAGCCGAACATCTGTTTGGCTAACCTCCTTCACCCATCTCTCCTCGGTGACAGGCCGACTCTTAACTACCATGCCGATCCATCACAGCCCGCCGTCCCTCCTCTCCATATCTGTCTGTCTCTTCGTCTGTATGCCAGTGAGAAGGCCGGGCTATTGATCTGAACTCAATGAAGCAGGCTCAAGGTCTTTACAGCAAAGCTATGTTTTAACTGACTCCGGCTGAGGCTAGAAATCCACTGTCAGACCAAGTTTTGTCACCGAGCGACAAGGTCTGTGGTGAGTTGTGGGGGTCCGACTGCCAGTGTTAATGGTGCAGCTTGGTAGGAGAACTGAATTATGTCCTGAATGTAAAGCCAAGGCACCAAAAAGAAGCACTGCACTAGGTTCGATGTAGAACTCACGGTTTACACACACACACACAAAACACTCTTAATAACTAAACTAAGGCACTGTGCCTATGGTCAACAACAGCTGGTCTACAGGAGCCCGCGGCAATGGCAAATAGAAGGAATTGTATTACTATAGTACCGATGGTGTCGCCCTGGCAGTCAACAGTTAGATAGCTTTACAGGGCTGCAACTAACAATTATCATTATTATTAATTAATCAATCTAATAAATGATCTAATGATCTAATTCCAAGAGTTTAGGTTGACCTTTTTTAAATGTCTTGTTTTGAATTAGAAACAGTCCAAAACCCAAAGATATTCAGTTTAAAACACTATAAAACAGAAAGTAAAATAAAACAAATTAGTACATATTCACATTTGCTTACATAAAACCTAAACCATTGATGCAATATCACTTCAGTTTCTGTAAACCAACCCATCTATAAATCACTTAATTATTTCAACTCTATTCACAATATTTACTTTCACCTGCAAAAATGTCACATTAATCAAACTCATGCTTAATGAAAATAGATCACTCAGAACACTGAATAATTTACCTCCTGATCACTAAAAGCTAGCAGCAAATAGGATGGCACTGAAGAATAATTTTCATTCGCAATTAGACTACCAATTATTTTCAGAAATCAATTAGTGTTTGTGTGTATTAAATGTCAGAACATGGTCACAAGAACCTGCCATGTTTTCCCAGAGCTCAAATGACATCTTCTAATTACTCGTATAACAAAACTTATAACAAAACATCAGTCTAAAACCCGGAGATTTTTTTTTTTTTTAATCATATATGGTGAAGAAAAGCATCAAATCCTCACACTGGAGAACCTGGAATGTGTAAATGTCTTGCATGTTGCTTGAAAAAGGACTGAAACTGATTGCAACAATAAGAACAACCAGGGTTATTAAGATGGTGCCAATTAATTTACCTCAATTAATCAACTAAGTCAGCCCTTATATGACCCACAACAAAACAAAGTATGCAGAATCACATGATAATTATAACTGCGATTAAACAATAAGAAAATAAATTCACCCATATTGTCTACAGCCTTCCACAGACAGCACAGGGAATATGGAGATACACTCAAATGACAGAGCGGGTGACACAGCAGGTAAAAGGCAATATAAGAGAGAGATGGTGGGGTTAAGCTGGTCTGTGGGTCGTGCGCTTAGGAAGGTGGGATATTAATTTCCATGTTGCTGTGAAGGTCATGTGGTGTGATGATCACATTAATAATGTAGGAGTGAGTCAGAGGAGCAGCAAAGCCCAAGACCAACAGGTCAGCCAAGTCTGGTCAAGTGGAACCAAGGAAGCCTTCAAACAAGCAGCCAGAAGCAGATGTTGCTTTTTCATCATACTTTTAGATCAGGATGTGTCCAATGGAGTTTTTTTTTCCCTCTCCTGGGATCGCCGGTGAAAATAACAGAGTGCCAACTCAGATCATGTTTTTGGGCTCATTCGGTGCTTGCAGATCTGCCTGAAGCTCAGACAGAAGATTCTTGTCATTCACAGTTTTCAAACACCTTTATATTAAAAATAAAATAATGTTATGCTCGTAAAGACAGTCTAGCCTTTAACAGGCTGAGGGAATAAAGAAAGATTCATGCACACACTACTGGTACACGTAAATGATTCATAGATGTGTGACATTCGTAGATACACCTGTTTATACTGTTCAGATAACACTGTAGGACATAGCATGATAAAGCCTGTCCACTATCATTCATCTTCATTTGTCTCGGCCGGGGTGCTAAGGAAAACAGAGTGACTCAGCGAGGAAGGGGAAGAGAGATGTAGCAGGAGTTCAGTCCAGGTAAATCCATTTCTGGAGGAGAGCTTTATTTTCCATGTTTGCATTTGTTGGTTAATGGACTTTGGAGTGGAAAGCAAAATTATGTGCTGTATCCTCCTCAAGGTTGCGAACTCCATTGTGCAGAAGTCACATCCACTCCAAACCCCATTCCCTTTTTTCAGATGCTTCTTAAACTTTTACCATTTCCATCTCCAAGACAATAACACCTTGTAGAGATACGCAACAAGCAGCGGACATGCGGGAAAAGAATATATAACTCTTTCTATATAACTCTTTCATGAGGGCATTTTATTTCCCCAAGGTTTGCTCTTATCCAAAACTTTTGTTAAGATGATGTCATTGCTTTTCTGCTTGCTCACTCTAAGACTGTCTTAATTGGGGGTTTCAGATGGGTGTGTATAGCCTGCTGCAGTCATTTCTACACTTGGTGACCAGTAGTTCTGCGGGAGTTCAGAGGAGCCCAACCAAGCAAATTGTGCTGATGCAGCAGTGTGTTGTTGCCAGTGCGCCCACTGCCCTGTCAGATGAACTCGTAAACCCCTTTCTCAACACCTCCAGCCACACTCCAAACATTTTTATTTGAAATGTTTTTCAGTGGATTTTTTTTTTTTTAACATTATTCATCATATAAATACATTGCATTTACAATCCACAAATACATACATTTTTATACATGCCCCCGGGTTGGAAATCATTGATACAGAACACTCATTCATCTGCTCAGAGAGGCCTAGATATTCACTGTAATACACACCGAAGCACACATTGTAACAAGGCATGGTGATGCATATACACCGACGAGAAAACAGATTTTTGTGCAACTACACCACAACAGGTGCACATCTGACACAACAACTATTCTCCACTGAGTCATAACATCATTAACCTTTCTAACCCTTCTGGCTTCCTGGCCCAACATTGGACAGTGCGAATGAGAAAAGTGGATGTTTGACAAGATAAAGAAAGGTAAAGAGCCCCACAACTTAGTCAACTGTATGTAAACGTTCACTGTTCCACACAAATTACTGCCCAAAGAGCCGATGCTCTCTCTCCGTGCTGCATCAATCACAAGTGGAGCTGTTGCTTTTACCCGCAAGTTTATTTTCAAACAGGCAGCCAGCTTTGGCTGTTAGAGGAGAGAGGCTAGGTGGTGACAGACAGATATACAGACAGTGACAGAGAGAGAGGGGGGGACGGGAGCAGAGAAAATAACAGAGAAAAACAGGGAAATAGGATAGATGGGCAACAAGTTTAGAAAGTGAAAGTGAGAAACCAGTCAGCAGCTCGCTAAATGGACACCATCTGGCCCTACTGGGGAGGTCATATGTGCAAAGAGAGGAGAGGATGGAGCCATGCTGGAAGGCAAGCCAGCAGGTGAACACAGCCAGAGTCAGACAGACGGATGAGTCCTGCAGCTGCACAAATGATTCTGTCTGTGTATCTTTATTTCATATGACAGAAATGCAAGCAGCCAGCATGTCAAGTGAGGCTTACAGAGATTAAGTTTTTTTTATTGTATACCTGGCAGCAAGAATAAGAGCATTTGGCCGGAGAAGCTACCTGCAAGAGTGAGAAAAACTGAGGAAATCAGATGAGATGTGCGATAGTATGAAGAATTAACTTTAGTGGTTGTTAATGTTAATATCTACCTGCATGCATGGGTTTCACAGACTGCAGGTATATGACTGAGAAACCAAAAAAAACTGGAAAACATAGTAATGATAGTAAAAGACAGATGAAGAAGGATTTTTTTAAGATTAAAAGCAAAGTGAGCTACTTCCTATTTTAGTTTTTCCTAAGGTTTAAAATGATCCCATCTGGTAGATAAAATTCAAAATGAAAAGGTTATCAGTGAGGGGGTGCAGAACTGATTTTTATATATCAGCCTTCACTTTCCCCACAGAATGAGTCAGTCGCGTTTTCCTGCAGGATTTCTGCAGGACCGGCTGGGCCAGCCTGCAGTGACAGAAAGGATTAGGCCCAGTGCCGATGGCTTCATTTGATTGGCTCTCTCGGTGCAAAGGCCTGTCTATCACCACAAGTCGCAAACCCCAAATCCTTTCAAAAAACGAGCATAAATATTGCGCAGAGGTTTTATCACAGGGAGCAAATGAAAACAGATTGAAGACAGCGGCAACCGTGCTGCCAGGATGACGCTCTGTTTGCGGCTTCCTAGAGGCCAGACATGTGACAGGCGGAGTATCTTTGTCCAGGAAGGCTCATTTCACAGTACACTGGGGAGATTATCGTGTCGCCTCTTTCATAATCCTAACAGGATTTTTGCAGATTCAAGGATTTGCCACATTTGATACGAAAAATTGGCGGCCTGCGCTCTAGGCTGACAGAGGATTTCTCAGGGACTGAATGGGAAGTATGAGTGCGCAACATGACTTTATATACGTACTGTATGTATGTAAAATTAGATATAGCAGTAACTTAAACTGACAGATCTGCCATTTTTAAACTGTATTATGTTTTCCAGTGTTTGCGGACCGAAGTATTTTCAGCTATGTCTTCACAAAACAGAGTGAAGCATTTAGGAGTTGCTTACATTGCAGTTCTCTTCCACAGGTAATCAGAGCTTCCTCGGGAAGACAGTAAATCTTTCTTGGATAGATGTAAACACTGACTGAAACATGTATTCAGCACCGCGATTAGCTTGCTCATCTGTATTTGTCTGAGCTGTCTGAATCAGCAGTTAAACACATACCGTGTATATATGAATGTTGTCTGGTTTTAAATGGACAATTGTCTTATCTGAGCATTGAGAGACTGTCAATTTTCACAGATACAGAGTATGTCTGCTGCTTCACATTTGTGTTTGACACTTGACATCACAGTTCAAAAATCCTCTGGGAGAGTGCATGCTCACCTCGGGATCCATTTTCCATGATGAATTGATGTGAGAGTGCAACATGTGACTGTGCAAGTCACCAAATGCTCATACCACCACCACTGATACTGCCCTCTTTTACTGTCTGGCTGCATTCCAGTCCAAGTTATTTATCCCCAAGCTCAGTACCCTGCTCAAACTTCAAAGAAAATACTATTGTTCTAAATGTCTACAGTACCTAATTGCACTTTTACATCATAGAGAACTTGGCTGCATTGTTTTTTGTACAAATTAATTGGCATAAAAAAAAACTTTTATATTTTCTTTGGCTATAGACTATTTGTGACTACATTGTGTGAGCAACCTCCATATAAGCCTAATTTAACTTTACATATACTGATGTTTTGCAGGCATAACTATTACCATGTATTTCATCTTACCTGACTGTGTTAGTGTAACATGCAAGAGAAAGGAGGATTGTTTATATTGATGTGCATATATACATTTGTGTATTATTAATTTCACCAAAATCCTTCACATCGTGTTTGGGATTATTTTTATTTAATTACATTATTATTATTTTATCTTCAACCTGACGCGTTTATTTGTTTTGGCTTTATGCTTTATATTTTCTTTATTTGCAAAGTCAGCGCTTTTATTTTGAAGGCCGGCGGAAGTGATTGTAACTTCCGGTCTGTCTCTCGTCAGTCTGCTTTAACCCTGACGGCGGGAGATATGTATCTGAGGCCGCTGTAACAAAAAGTTATTCCCATAAGTTTTATTAATCAGTTCATGTAAACAAGCCAAAGTACTGTTGTTTGGTAACATGTTGTGAAAGTTATAATTCACATAATTGAACTGTGCTGTTGTATTTGAGTGAGGACGTAAGTTAGCTTACCGTGCAGCTCTCCTCATCCTGCATGTGTGTATATGTGAGTGTGGCCATGAGGGGTAATCCATCATCCACGTGCTAATCCATCTTTCCTGGAACTTTTATGTTAGGTGGCCTTTTGGATGGCATGAACACGAACACTCACACTCTGTTTGATATTGCATTTTATGCAGGTATGTACACAGCTGTTTGGGTTCAGAAATTATATAAATTAGTGTTAAATTTAAAGTGTATTGTTCGACTAGCATGGAAGTGTTTCTATGAGAAGTGTCTTCTTGATTTAAATATGTTATACATATATATTTTGGTTTGACAAGTTTTTTTTGTATTTTCTTTATTTTCACTAATTTGATTTATATGATTTAATATTATGCATTAAGCACTGTCATATTTGTTTATATTTAATTTATTCATATATTTGTTGTTTTATTTTTCATCAAGTTGTCAGAGTGTAGAGCTAATAGTTAGTCTGCTTTAACCCTGACGGCGGGAGGTGGCCTTTTGGATGGCATGAACACGAACACTCACACTCTGTTTGATATTGCATTTTATGCAGGAATAAACGGCAGTCAGACAGCATCCTGTGCGTCCAGCGTCCCTCTGTGTCCAGTCCCCTTCTTTGCACCAGAACACAACGCAGTGTAGTCGGGGTGTGCAGGCGAGCCCGGCTACATTAGCATGCTAATATTTGTTAATTAGCATTACACTGCTTTTGCATGTATTTGGACATAAAACAAAAGGTGATATTTTGAACAGATCCTGATGCTACAGGAAGAGTCAGGGGACCACCAAAGTCATTTGTATTAATTGTCTGGGGACCATGAATGTCTTTACAAAACTGTATCCAGTACTTTTTGAGAGATTTCCATGGTGGTTCTTCCGACTGTCCCCAAGACTGACATTGGCACAAAGCCGCCTCTCTAGCATGGATCCAACCTTGTAGGCTATCTGAGTATCATAACCGGTCAGTAAAGATTACTGCCATCACTGCTGTTGTATACAGCTTCAGCTCACATAATCAAAAGTAATGAAATTCAACTTAAAGCAAAAAAGTTTAAAGTTTTCTAAGATGGTGCCACCACAGACTGAGCAGCACACAACTAGGGTAGTGAAAAATATCACAGGGGAGAACCAATATTAGATTGAGTTCCCAAAATGCCAGCGCTGATGCACTCTTATGTTCATGAATTATTTAGTCAGCTAGAGGATATAAGCTCGGCCTGTTCGTCTGTATGTCAGTCATAAATAATCACTGAGATAGTGCTCACCTATTGTCTGGCGTCTCAAGGCAATGATCCAATAACATACAGTCACTTATGACTCTCCTCAATTTCCAATTAGTGCTGCACAACTCCCAAGTTTCTGCAGTTGATTCCATCTCTGATTCAAATTATAATTTATAATTCAGGCATTTACCAAACACAGTTAATAAGAGAAATTAACAATTAGTGCAACATTAAAATAAGTGAAAATTCCTCAAGCATCAACAGGGTAAGTAGCCAGATAATTCAGAGTGCCATGTGGAAGTGCCATGCTAATTGTCACTGGAATGGACTCTTTAATTCCTATTAAACCATAATTAAGAATCTACGTTTGAGACACAGCATCCAAAAGGCTAAGCCACAGCCCCTGCATGTGGGAATAGGCTAAACTAATTAAGTCTGAATAATGTTGCACGAGAAGAAATAATGTTGCATTCATTTACCCTAAATGCATAAATTAGTGTTGTCAAGCCCAATGTTCTCCACATGTGTGTCAACAAGTTAGCTATTTCATTAAATATGCAATATATATAACACATCATCAGTTCCTTACATGTTCCTACACTATCCTTACTAATGCGTTTAATCAAATTCATTAACGCTCTATTTATCAAGCAAAACATTAATGTTCAACCAATTATGTTTTCTGGGTTTGTGTGGTGGAAAGAGATGCATAAAAATTCACAATGTTAACCAACTCTACCCTCTTTCAGCATGCGTCCTCAAGGGCTCAGCAAAGTTTTTAGAGGCTTTTTGTGAAGGAGTTATGCAACTTTGAATAGATAATATTTTCTGTGGTCGATTTGGCCTGACACAGATGCACAATGAATTAGGGACCTCTTCAGCGTCTGCACCTTCCTCGACTGGCCAAAGATCACGCTAATTGTTTTAGCAAAAGGAGACAACTTCCAAAGAGCATTTTAAGTGCAGCTGAGATGATGAATTAAGTTAAACTGAGGAGAAAAAAAACGCCTTGCTGGCAGCAGCGACTATATATTTATGCCGCTCACCACAAAAAACGTAAGACGGTTACAGGAGAGGCAACAGGTTAACCCTCCCCCTCTGTCTCCGCTAAGATGTTCTTCATGTTTGCTAAACTAATTTGCCTTCTTTCCATCCAGCCCATCCAGTTTCCACCATAGCATGTGGCAGCTTAATTGTGCCGAAACATTTAAAACGTGTTGTCTTGGCCTCTCTTGTGTAAACATAAAATGTAATGTAACAAAGGACACCTGACCATTACATTCATTTTCTTTTTCCAGTCACTGAAAATCAGGGTTTCATCTCAGATTTAATTCTCAGTTGACTGTGACACAGCTTGTTCCTCTGTAGTGCCTTCCTCTCAGATCTAAGTGAGAAATGGCCGTAGGTCAACTACAAACTCCACAATACATAAAACTCAGCTGCAGGTGTTTTAACGAGGGCCAGAAGGAGGGCACATTGGTCTGTGTGACTTGCTTGCTTGTCACTATTGCAATTGATTTTAAGATCTTTCTAAGACCTTTTTATTGGCTTGTAAAACATGAAACGCTTCTGTCCCCAAGTGCACAACTGATTTGTGCCAGGTCAGATCCAGTAGTTGTTTCCTCACTGTTGCACAGACACTTCAGCCACTCTGGCTTTTTTGGACCAAACCTTTGGAAAAACCCACCATACGTTTAAGGAATACTGAGTTGAATAAAGACAGAGGAAAAAGAAAAAGAAAGAATTTCAGTTTAGTGTTTGTTTACACACTTTTATTTGCTAATTTGATTGGATCTGATTTAATCACTATCTAATGTAATTGCATGTGGTCATTTTACCCTGCCCAACAACACATTACTGCTATTATAACTTTATAGTAGTATTGCATATTTATTTTTATTTTATCACACCTTTGTGTGAATCACGTTTATGTGCTACACAAAGTTGCCATATTATTAGTTAAACATTTCACCTACCTGCAGTGAAAACAAACAAGCGGGCTAAAATCATTATGAAAGTCATTCGTACAAATTTACCCAATGTTTTTAGAATATCAAAAAACACCATGCAACAAAATGCAATACAGTTTAACATGACCCCAAACTTTAGCCTCCACCAAAACTGAAGAGTTGCATCAACAGTTCTTTGATTGGATTGTATCTGATGTAGCTATGTATACCAAATAAACTGGTAGCTGGTCATAACGGTGTGTAGAGAAGGATTGATCGCTTCACTGACTGAATGGTTCGTCCCTCGAAGCTAATGATAAACCTGTCAGAATGCAAAGCCTGGGAGGATAATAAGTAAAAGGTCATTCGTCCTGGACCCCGAGGCCCAGGGACCCTCTGCAGACTGGGATGCTGGAGCGGAGCAGGTATGCGATGCCCTGACCTCTGGTGCCTGAGGAAATCTTGGCATCTGGCCACAGTGGCTGCGGGGTGATCGCAGAGAGCGTCTGGCCACATCACTATTCTCATCCACCCACCATCCCTCCATCCACCAGAGCTTCAGCAAGCTACAGAGAGCTGTAGCCATAGCAACGGGCAGGCCTGCTGATGCCCTTGGGGATCATTTCTTGACAGAATTCCTCTGCGTCCTCTCTCAGTAAAAGGTCGGCCCCTCTGCTGAATGGCTGTTTATCTTTGCAGACGTGTAAGCTTCAGTGTCCCCTGGCTACCTTCACCGCTCTCCCTTCTGTTTAGTTCTTCCTTGCCACTTATTTTCAATGCCAAAACTCATCTCTGAATTAAGTGAAGAATTTAAAGCTGTAAATTCTGTGTGTTAAGCCACAGGACAAAAGCAAACTGAGGAGTGGTGTATTCCTCTGTTTGTGATTCACAGTTGCGTATTCACAGTGTTGGTGGCACTGCATCTCAGCTGTATTTCACCTTTTTACTGATCTTGATCTTGGTATGTACGAAAAGACTGAAAAAATACACTGCAAGCCCAGATAAGTTGAATTTACTTAATAAAAACTGAAGAAAGTGGTTGCCTTGAAGAAGAAGTAAAGTCAGAACACCAATATGATGATGAGTGGAGGAAAAAAATGGACATTGAAATGCTTCTTACGAAGCCACTCCTTCATTGCCCAGGTGGTGTGTTTGAGATCATTGTCATACTGAAAGACCCAGCCACGTTTCATCTTCAATGCCCTTGCTGATGGAAGGAGGTTTTCACTCAAAATCTCACGATACATGGCCCCATTCATTCTTTCCTTTACACGGATCAGTCGTCCTGGTCCCTTTGCAGAAAAACAGCCCCAAAGCATGATGTTTCCACCCCCATGCTTCACAGTAGGTATGGTGTTCTTTGGATGCAACTCAGCATTCTTTCTCCTCCAAAACACAAACAAAAGTTGAGTTTTTACCAAAAAGTTCTATTTTGGTTTCATCTGACCATATGACATTCTCCCAATCCTCTTCTGGATCATCCAAATGCTCTCTAGCAAACTTCAGACGGGCCTGGACATGTACTGGCTTAAGCAGGGGGACACACGTCTGGCACTGCAGGATTTGAGTCCCTGGCGGCGTAGTGTGTTACTGATGGTAGCCTTTGTTACTTTGGTCCCAGCTCTCTGCAGGTCATTCACTAGGTCCCCCCGTGTGGTTCTGGGATTTTTGCTCACCGTTCTCGTGATCATTTTGACCCCACGGGGTGAGATCTTGCGTGGAGCCCCAGATCGAGGGAGATTATCAGTGGTCTTGTATGTCTTCCATTTTCTAATAATTGCTCCCACAGTTGATTTCCTTCACACCAAGCTGCTTACCTATTGCAGATTCAGTCTTCCCAGCCTGGTGGCAGGTCTACAATTTTGTTTCTGGTGTCCTTTGACAGCTCTTTGGTCTTGGCCATAGTGGAGTTTGGAGTCTGACTGTTTGAGGTTGTGGACAGGTGTCTTTTATACTGATAACAAGTTCAAACAGGTGCCATTAATACAAGGTAACGAGTGGAGGACAGAGGAGCCTCTTAAAGAAGAAGTTACAGGTCTGTGAGAGCCAGAAATCTTGCTTGTTTGTAGGTGACCAAATACTTATTTTACCGAGGAATTTACCAATTAATTCATTAAAAATCCTACAATGTGATTTCCTGGATTCTTTCCCCCCATTCTGTCTCTCATAGTTGAAGTGTACCTATGATGAAAATTACAGGCCTCTCTCATCTTTTTAAGTGGGAGAACTTGCACAATTGGTGGCTGACTAAATACTTTTTTGCCCCACTGTATAACAATGTTGCTGTATTTTACCATGAAGCCCACAATATGACATGAAGCAGAACTGTGAGATCTGCTCTGGAAAGGAGAAACAGACAGTATAATTGTAAAAAACTGCTCTTTTTAAGAAATGTGACAGCCACCTCACTTACTATAAAACAGCACAAAGAGGTTACCAACATAAACCACCATGTTCTTGACACACTACAAACACTAACAAAAAGTAACATTTGCATTGTGGAACATAAAATAGAAAACTTAGCAGTGCTAGGCATGATGGGAAATGTGGGCCAGGACTACAGTATGTTGTTGATAAAGAGGTGTGGTCCGGCTAAAATGTAATAATTTTAACTTAAAGTCTTCACACAGTTAAATATCATATGTGAAAAAAAAAAAAAATATATATATATATATATATATATATATATATATATATATATATATATATATATATATAAAGAATATTATTACCTCTGATAGCAAGCCAAGCAAACTTAAATAATTTAAAACATTGTAATTTAATTATTTAAATGGATAAGCAATCCAGGTGAACAGTGTCAGAGTACAACAAAAGCTCAAGAATGAACAAGATGTACGTGGCGGATAATCACAACAAGGATATTTATATTGCCTCCCTGCTGGGCTCACAAATCTTGTGTCCTCTGCACCGAAGAGGAGGCACTGAGGACTTACTGACATCGATAATGACACACACCAATCACACACACCTGATGAACGGCCAGTCACATTCACCTCCTTAAAGATCCAACAGAATGAGTGTCCTCCCAGCAACTGGAGAGAGGGAGACAGATGGTGGATGGAGGGAGACATTAGAGTGACAGAAAGAAGGAGAAGAAAATGGGAGTGAAGGCGAGGGGCGAGGGGGGGCTACACTGTCAGAATCCATCGGGAGATCTAAAGGAGAAAATAATCATTCTCAATCAAAAACATGTAATCCTTTTTAGAGGCAGAACCAGCTGGTGCAGCCTCATTTGTCACCGCAGTGCACCTTTGATACAGGCAGATGATCCTTTGTAAGTCGGCTGAATATTGAATGCAGAAATTTTTTATTCAAATGTAATCTTTTTAAATGATTAGTGTAATTGAAATTCAAAGCGCACGTCATGTAATGGATTTTTAGTCATGGACTGAGCTCAATATGAAGCCTATCTGCGATACATCAACCCTCATCTGATACCATGACACAAGGTAGAGATCAGTAATGCATCGCTGGAATTGTAAATGAGCCATGCTCTCTCATAAGCCACTGTTATCAGAAACAACAAGTGACAAGAATATGAATCTGGCCTATTGACTAATGTGACTCAGCCCCCTGTTACTGACAGTTTGTTCTCTGCCTGTGGCACTCAGAAAGGTATTTGCTCTCAACAGCATATCCACAATAATCCTGAATGGGTCTGTTGCCTCTCTCTGTTTTAGCCCATCTGTACCATCAACATCAAAATCAGCGTCTCGTCTTTAGTCAGCAAGGATCACAGTCCGACATCCGACATGACAGATATGAGCATAAATATCTCGCTCTCTTTCCCTCACACAATCGTTTTCATCCACTTTTTTCTCCCCCCCCAAGTCATTTTTTTGCTGCCACAAACACAGAAATCCACGTGCCACATACACACTCGCACACAGTCTTTCAGTAATCTTGCCTTCACTGCCTCCCACACAGGCATCTGTAAAAGAGAATGTGTGGTTCACAGCAGTAGCTTGGTCCACGCTGAGAGACGCTGGCAGACTCGACAGAACTTAATGTGTCACATACTCTACATGCATTATGATAGGTGCTTGATAATTGCAGTTTCTCTAAACGCTGGCCTCAAATGTCAGATGCTTTTAACAATGAAAATGAAGACTTTTTCCGCTTCCATTCTGTGCATTTTTCAGCAGCCGAATGCAGCTTGTTGATGGAGATGTCTGGGACTGTTACATTTTTTTCAGCTCAACATTTGTCATTTTGTTTTTTTGTGTAGCAGCATTCCACGATGTGCTTAGACAAGCTGCGGTTTCAAACAAAATGCTAAACAAAAGACAGTGTTTTGGCATACTGTGGTGAAAGCATCTGATTTTTTTGCTTACATCCCGCCTCTCCTCCCTGCTCTTGTGCAGGTGAATGATTGCGAAACAGAGAGAGGCCTTTGCAGTGCGACACTGTCCCATGCTGCTCCCTCCTCTCAGGGGATGGCCAAGGTCCAGGATGGACACACGAACGCATGTGACAGGTACACATGACCTTGACACTTTCTCTTTCTCTTTCTCTGCGCAAGGACAATATTCCTCATTTCAAAAATGGATGCATGTCTTTTTATTTATGAATGTCTGTGTGTGTGTACTCTCCAGCTCTGCAATGTTAGAGGAGAGCCAGGATGGTATGGACAGTGGTACCCTAAGTCCTGCCTCAGCTCGACAGGTCACCATCCAGCGCCACCCAACTCAAGGCTTCGGCTTCATTGCAGGCAGCCAGAGGCCTGTCATTGTACGCTCCGTCTCTGCTGGTTAGTGTGTGTGCGAATGTTAGAAAGAGAGACAGAGATTGCAGACTGAGTGATGACACTTTAAGTGGATCCTGTGATGACTAAGACTAAACTTTCCTTTTTCACTGTATGTATATGTCTTTATATGCTGGTCCCATCTCATCTGCAGACGGCCCCTCCTTTGGCAAGCTTCTCCCTGGAGACCAGATCTTGGCCATTAACGAGGAGACGGTGAGCGACGCGCCCCGAGAGAGAGTCATAGACCTTGTAAGGTAACATCCTTTACTGTCCCAGGAGGGAGGGAGGGGGTGTGGGGCGTGGTGGGGGTGGGGGAATGGGCCAGGGGACCAGCAATGTGGGCAAGTGGAAGTAAAGAGGACATGGGTGAAGAGGGTGGATCAAAAGGAACAAACTGTTTCTTATTGCGGGTGAAGCGTTACATCAACACAGACCTGTGGATGAGTCAGTCCTTTTGCAGCTGAAGGACAGCGAGGAAATGGCAGATATAAACCCGGAGAAGCTCTCCAAATACCATGCTGTCCGCGTCGTTATCTAACCCACTCCACTCTCTGTTGTCTCTCCATAGACGCTGCAAAGACACTATAGTTCTCACTGTGCTGCAGCCCCATCAGGTAGTATAATGGGACACTCACTCTCTTTCATGTTTCTCTCCCTCTGGATTTCTCTTACTCCTCATCTGTCTTAACACTTTTCCTGTCACTCTGAATCACACAGAAACGGCGTACAGTATTCTGTCCCAACACTGCACATAAATGCAGTGCAGACCTGAATTAGTATTCATGACCATGCCCACACATTAGAGTAATTTCATTTTCTGGTAACCCCTTTCAGAACAGTTCCATGTCAGCACATAAACACCTACATGAGACCTTAATAAATAAAGTTTGTGTGTGCATCCATCCGAATAGAGGAAATAGAAATATAACATTAATTTAGCTGACCAACTGTGCTGGGTATTTTTATACGGTGAAATACTGATTCAAACAGAACAATCTGATTTCTTTTTCAATTCTATAATTTGGAACCTAGGGCCCTATTTCCATATGAGTTATGCAGCAGTTCTGGAGGAACTGGATCTATGTGTTGGCTCAAACATCTTTATTGTGCTCAGACCAACAAGCACAACAATTTAAAGCTACTTAAACTTTTAGCAGGTGAGTTTTATGTTGAAAGCATTTTTGCAGTTGTCGCATTGCAGCAGTATTAGCCAGCTCTCTGGCACACGTCTCTTTAGCACCGGCAGTCACAGGGGCTTTTCTCTCATTTACGTCTCTTCTTTCAAGCTGATTCAAGGGTTCCTCTCTCTCTTCTTATCCTCAGTCACCTAAGTCTGCCTTCATAAGTGCAGCCAAAAAGGCCCGCCTGCGAACCAACCCGCCTAAAGTGCGCTTTTCAGAGCAAGTGTCCATCAGCGACCCAGACTCAGTAAGTTCAACTAGTCATGCCTCACGATGACAATGTGCATGCAAACACACTGTGTTACCCTGTCCATCTCTCTCCCGCTGCGCATTTCTTTTGTTTGATCAGCAGTCACAAAAGATTCCAAGTATCCTCTCTCCATCCTCTTATTTCAGTCTGAGCTTCTCTTTTCTGTGTGTGTGTGTATGTATGAGCCTTTGGTCCAGCCTTTGGTCCAGTGGCTTTGCTGACTGTTCTGAATTCTCACAGAGAATGAGCCTTTTTTCACATGCAGTCAAACATTTTGAAAACAGCCACAATATCAGTTAGAAAGTTAAAATGTTTGTGGTTGCATTGCACATGGCAGAGGTATCATTTTCCCAGTTTTGTTACCTGACAAATCAACACCTACAAGCTACAAATAACACTTACATGGCTTGGGTCACGAGACATGCTGTGTGATATATTTATGAGATAAAAGAATGTAGAAAAAATCATTACTAGGGGGTGACAGAGATCAGAAAAAAGGAAAAAGTATGGTGATTACCTTCCTTCAAATTTCTTTCTTATTTCAGATTTTATGTTTGTGACATGAAAAAAAAATCAATGAGCTGCATCGAAATGGTTCTCATGTGCTCTGTGGAGCCTCGTTTTGGTTCGCTCCTGGTTCACTCATTTGATGGCTATAATAGCACTTTATTTGGCAGCTCTTTATTCCCAAATAGAGAGTGGCTGTATTTTCACCATTGTGTTATGTTTGCCATACGTATATTATTTTGAGATATTTGGAGATGGTGTTGCAGTTTTTTTTCCCAAGTGAGGGGTAGTTTCCAAACGAAACATTAATTACACTGGTTCTTATTTTTTTACAAATGATGATTCAGCATCCCTTCCCGCCACAATAATTTTCGTCCAGTCCCTAATGCCTGGTGCTCAACCAAAGATCTATGGGGGGGAAAGGCAGATTACACTGTAAATAAAAAGAGAACGTATATGACAAGCAGCGGACAATCAATAAAGAATCAGTAGATAGAGGAAAGGCTATTTCATCACTCTGTTTTCTATTTACTTGAACTTAATGGAAGAACATAGGGAACAGAACTGGTCATTACATGGACCACCAGATCTCTGATAACCTTTGGATAAAGCCAACACAGAGCGTTAGGCAGACAGCTCGAGCCTGCTTTTCATTCAAGCTGATTTTACCATTCACTCAAGCCAGTCGTCAATATCATATGAAACCCAGAGACTTCCTTTATTAGGCCTATATTAAGACTTTAGTTAGAGTGAGAGATATTCCCAGAAATCAGCAAAAGCCCACAGTTCCAGTAATGGCTGGAGCGACACTGAAACGGGGCTGGATCTCCTCTCTGACTGAGCTAATTACCCTCCCTGTTTCTGTCTGTTGATGCAGAGATAGGAGGGGAATGCTATGATTGGTAATGACCAGATGTTTCAGCCATCACCCCCAAACCCATGGCAAGACATTTCTTAATCTCTGTCTCCAGTGATCCGGAGCCAGAGGCTGCTATTGATCATCAGAAGGCTTATCGGTGTTGGCCACCTAGCCTGGTGTTTGTTGAGAGAAAGAAGGGATAGGGGTGAGGCTGTGGTGCTGACCTGCGATTTTCCTCCCATAACACTTTTCCTGCATGTCACAAATTGACTCCAGCTCATCCTTCCGAACAAGAACAAAGCCAGCGGCTTGTAAAGGGAAGCAATAGACCAGTTTGTGCCGTCCCTTCACTGGTCCACCCTCGCGTTAATGCTGCAGTATGGAGAAAGATCTGTTCTCACATAACTCAGGCTTCAGTCGCTTCCAATCTGCACAGAAGAACAGCTTGTTGAGCTTTCTGAATACTTAAGTTCTCCAAAAACAGACTGCTGGGCATCTGCTGTGGACACAGCTCTCCATTTCAACTAAGTGCATTTCCTGAGATATATTGTTGCAATAAATCTGCATCCCTTTACTGTCATTGGTAATATCTGCCTAGTGTTCTTACAAATCCCACCATCAGATAAAAAACAAGGAACAGAAACAGGAAACAGATAAGGATTGATTTTGTTTTGGCCCCAAAAAATATGGAGGATTTGTTTTTGAGCTGCATCCTTGCCACATGTTGCATTAAAACCCTGAAGTCTATCTTATTGCATTAAGATACCTTCTTTCCCTCTGATCACAACCATGGTTCTTTGAAACTACATAATGAGAAATGAATCATTTTCTTAAAAAGCCCTCAGTGAGATAAAAAAAGAGAGAGAGACCGTCACAGGGAGGGGAGAGTGCCCATCACATCATATCCTGGCAAAAATGAACTGAACTGCATATCATAACTTTTCTTCTAACGAGTGCTTTGAGTAAAAGCAGTAACCTTGAATCAGGCCTCTCCTCTTATGCTTCTACTCATGAAATTTTGCGTTGGATGTTTTCAATCCCACCTCAGCATCCCATTTTCTTTGCATGGCGTACATGTTGAACAGATAAATTGGGTAAACTGAATAAGACTTTCTTTGATCCTGATACAAAGCATTTGGAGGACATCATAAGACAGAGCTGTGCTCCTTCTCAGACTGTCCAGAGATGAGTTAAAGAATCTCTTCATTTTTCACATAAGGCATCTTTATTTCTTAACATTCCTCCTGAAGGACATACTCCTCTTTCAAAAAACACTTTTTTTTTTTGCCTAAATAGTAAAGCACAGACCCACCATTGCAGCAGATGTTGTTTGTATTGTATGAATAATACCTAATTACCGTTTTGGCACATTCACGTTTTCACTAAACCAAAGCTGTTTTCTTCCTCAATCTCTTTCAGACAATGCTCAAGGACGACTCCTTGCTCCTCATACCAAATGTGTTGAAGGTGTTCTTGGAGAATGGACAGATTAAGTCCTTCACATTTGATAGCCGTACCACTGTTAGGGTATGTATTCACCACAACTGTGCACAGTGGAAAGGTAACTGAATTTGAACATTACAGTGATTTTTACTGAATGCACCTGTACACCATTTTCCTATTAGCACTGGATACAATGAGTGGCTTTTGTTCATTAGGTGGCTAGAAATATGACACTAAATGAATGATAGCGTTGCTCCATGCGTGCTGGGTGTGTATTAAGCATACGACACCCAACTTTATATGGTGATAATATGTCGCATTTACAGCGTGATAAGCTGCCCCCAACTGGACCAAAAAAAACAATTACTGTACCATTAACACTGACCATAATATCATAAATAAACATGAGCATACTGTTGTTGATTTTATATGGCTTTTTCATGATATAATATTGAATTTCTATGGGTTTTTAACCTTGTATAATATAATGATTGTTTGGCGCTTCATGTGGAACGGTTATCAATACAAACCAGGCACACTTTCTCATGGAATTTTCTACACATCATTAAGATCTGTCAAACATAAACACTTTAATCATAAATCACTCCAGCCTCACTCTAAAGTTTATATCTAATGAGTCATTGTTTTGCGAAAATAAAAAGAAAAAATTGTTTTCATTTAGTGAAACTTTACCCTATTTTCACCCTATCAGCTTTGGGGAATTTGAAATCTCAGTAATGCGATTAAAGGCCATAAAGCAACAAATGAATTGAGTCAGACAGAGGTCATTTCTGTCTCCATGTCAGCCTCTAAGATGAGTCTGACATCTCCAAGCAGCAGACTCATTAAACGGACTCTATTAGATTTCACAAATCTCTCCTCTGCTCATGGAGGGAGAGGGAGAGAGAAAAGTCGAGACACAGCAGCACTTTAAAGGAGACATGGAGGAAGCTCGCCCCGTCAGTCTAATTAAATGGAATTTCAGCATAATAAGAAGGCCCAGATCAATAAAACAATGCCACAGATTAAATCAATGGCACAATAGGTTGCCCAGTTGTACGCCTATTAGACTGTCTGTCAACTAAAGAAGCTTTCCTGCAGTATTTTAGGCTACAATCTATAGTATTCAACCTTCAGTTGATTCTGTGGCTTCCCCAGGTGTCATTTAATGCAAATCACACAGGTCAATACCGTTAAAAGTGCTTATTACTGTTTTTTCAGAGAAAGCCATTGCTCAGGTTACATCAACGAGTGTCAATTAAATTGTTTATGGTGAGCAAACCATTTGTGTACAGCTCTTAATGAGCCTCCCTACTGAGACTTGCAGACAAACTACAGTAACATATCATCAGAATAAAATCATCTTTAATGATCATGGCTCTGACCTATTAAGTGGGCAAAAAACTAATGAAGCTTTATCCTCAGGCATAGCCCAAGGTATGATATGATAAACTGTGAATTTCCCCTCAGACAGGGTTCCTCAGTACATTTTAGAAGGAGGATATGAGGAAAGCTCTACATCATTCATAGATACTGGTCTGCACAAGAGCAGGAGTTTGCCTTGCACAACCCAAAGCTATTTTCTTAAATAGGATGCACTCACTGTAAAGAATAAAGAAAATCAATGGAAGCTCTCTATAGCACAAAATGACAAATATGACAAGTAAAGAGCCAAAACAGATCACTAGGATATAAATTTGACAAAGCACCTATCACAAACACAGAGTGATTTCTGGGTGAAACAGCCTGCATAAATCAAATATATATTGTTACAATAGAGTGTATTCCTACTGTGGAAATCTATTTCAATCTCTCTTCTTCCAGGATGTGATCTCCTCCCTGCAGGACCGCCTCTCACTGCGCTACATTGAGCACTTTGCGTTGGTGCTGGAGGCAGGTGGTCTGGACCAGAATCAGAGGTTGCATCTGCTGCAGGAGAACCAGCCCCTGACACATGTATGAAACACCAAACAGGATAAAGAGTATATGAAATGTGCACTATTTCAATTGATGGATATGTTGACAAGCTTGGCAGTATGAAAGCAACAGCAATCCCATGCTATTATCAATATAAAATATGATAAAGTGCTAAAAAAGGAATTGCTCAGAAATGTCATTTGCATTCATTCTCACTCACAGTTTAAGCATTTGTTGCCTTTGGTTTAGATTGAATTTGGTTTGGACAAATGTTTTAGGGGCAGGTTTGTGTGTTGTGCCTCTGCTGCCCCTCTATTAGACAGATAAATTGGAAGTCATATTTGCCAGGAAAACTGGGACGTGAGCAGAGAGCTTTGATACTATGGGCATCCAATCAAGACCGCAACCTAAAAGTTGAAATTAACATTATTTCCACAAGAAGTGAAATGAACCTAATCACTGAAACTATAATTTCAGATGCAAATCACATTTGTTGTACTTTCATGTGTATGGGCAGACAGATGTGTCACTAAAAACTGAATTTGAAACGTTTTGGAATTGGAATTTCTCAGCTTGAATAATTCCATTAAACACTGAATTTGCAGTTGATGCATTCAAATTCCAATATAAATTATTCAAATTTAGTTTGTAATGACACATATTTCTGTGCATACATCTGCTTCATCTCTGTCTTATTTTGTATTTATATTTTGGGCTGCTGGTTCTTGGTTGGCAGCTCTGCATTTCTTTGCATTTCCTTACTTGTACAGATCTAAATCTGTACACAGGGTGCAGAAAGTTCCCATCCAGAATGCAGACTACCCTGCTCACCTATGGAAGACGACACAGTGATATGTGTGACTAATGCCAAAGATGTAGTTGGTTATCTAGCTTATCCTCTCATATTCCTGCAGGTGGTGCATAGAACCTATTTCCAAGGGATGAAGTGTCTGTTCCGCATCTGCTTCTTCCCCAAGGACCCTGCAGACCTGCTGAGAAGGGACCCCGCTGCATTTGAGTACCTCTATATACAGGTAAAGCACTGGATTAAAGGGGGATTTAAAAAGAGGTCATTCCATCTCATGACACTGTTGGAGAGCTGTCTTCTCACAGAGCAGGGGGTGCCAAGTGGGAGCCAATGGTTAGAGGGTCCTATAGGTAGCAAGTTTTATTTTATTTTATTCTATTACTATATGCTTACCTCTGCCTTTTCTGACTAAGTCTAAGAATATGAAAATTTGCATATACACAAGTCAAATTTTAGACACAATGGCCCTGTTGCAAGCTTCACATTAACCACATTACCAGTATTATGAATTTGGAAGCTGTCCCTGTCAATTAAGCTAATGATACGGCTTACAGGATTCCAGTCTTGTTAACAGTTAACAGTGTTGTTTGCAAACAGCTGTCTACAAAACAACACTTTGTTGTCCTTACAGAGTCGCAATGACGTAATCAAGGAACGCTTTGGCATGGACTGGAAATCTGACATCACGTTACGATTGGCTGCTCTCCATATATACATCACTGTGTCCTCCGCACGACCCAATCAGAAGATCTCTCTCAAGCATGTCGAGTAAGTCCAAAAACTAAATTAGCCTTCAAATGAACTTGAATGAGAAATTACAGACAAAAATTGATGTATTGCATTTTATACCTCATTAACAATTCTGTGTACCATATCAGTAAGTCCCACAGTGAAGTTTGTTCATTCAGTAATGTCTAAATGATTAATAATTAATCCCAATAGTATTAAAAACTCAAATTACTCAAGGATCATTTTCCCTAGGTCGTTATGAGACAAAGAAATCCATTGCTTTGCGAAATTACATCTCTCCCTCAATTTGCTCATTTATTCTTCAAAACCTCAACCTAGCAAGTAATTAGCTCCTGCTATCACAGCCACAGAAGCAGAACAGATCCACTGTGCTTGTAATAGACGTGAGTTGGCCATGTCAAGCCAGCGGTCGAGGAGGATGTAAGCTAGGCTATGTCTTCCCATGGGATGAAAAAACACCTTAGTCTTCTTTGGAGTTTGACTTCACTGTTGTTTTTCTCATGTGTTTACTCCTGCCATCTTTACACTTGCTCTCAACCACAGAAAAGAGTGGGGACTAGAGCCTTTCCTTCCCCTGACTCTGCTCCCCACAGTCAAGGAGAAGAATGTGTGCAAGAGCCTGTCCCAGTTGCTTAAGACTTACCAGCACCCACCACCATCGGGCAACAAGGTTTCTCCATATAAAACACTTTGACGCTAATTGTTCATTTTCCATGATTGAAAAAACGAGACAATTCTTTGTGGATGATTTTACTGCCTTTGGTTATACTGCTGTTCTCTCACATTTATATCCATTGCAAATAGAGACCTCTTGCTAAATCACTATACTCTTGATTAATTAACATATAAATCTCAACACTTTGTCGGTTCTTTAGAGGAAATTTCAATTTATTGCATTCTATGGTTATTTGTGCTTGATAACTAGTCCCTTATCTTAGGACAAGCCCTTCATCTTAATAGATGTAACTGTTGCATAAGACTTTATGATCAAGATTTGTAGCTCAACAGTGCCCCCAGGTGGTAGTATGAAGTACTGTCTCTGGAAGTGCTTTCAAAGATGAGCATTTCTTTTTTATCGTTCTGTTGACAGGTCCCTCCTCTCCAGGGAAAGCTGCAGTACATGCGTGTACTCAATGACCTCCCACCTTTTGGTGGAATACTCTTTCACACTGTTGGACTGGTAATACATTTTTTTATTCTTTGTGTACAGTAATGTGTGTCTCTCTTACTTAAGTTCTTGCTCCATTCATTTATTTCATTCCTTATTTGTCTTTGAAGCTGTGTATGTAGTCGCACAGGCATTTCTTTCACACTGATTTCACATTTGAGAGGGGATGTTTAAACACTAGATTTTGAAAGGTATTATGTGATGTTCCATGACAGTTAAAGCAAATAGTAAATCTTCTGTGTTCTCCTGCAGGATGAGAAACAATCCGCTACAACACTACTGGTGGGTCCACGACATGGCATTAGTCATGTGATTGACCTGAAAAACAACCTCACAACAGTTCTAGCAGAGTTCAGTAGGGTTGCCAAGATTCAGCTCTACCGAGAGAGCCAAGGGGTGGCTCGTGTGGAGGTGACAATCCATGAGGCCAAGGTATTACAGCACAGTCTCTTAAAGATGAATACAATTACATCTGATGTGACAAGACACGTAATTTTGCTAATCTACACTGTGCATGCCATCTCTTTAGAGATCAGTTTTGATTTTTTAACTTAAATGAAACAATTATTGAATGAGAAAACATTCAACAGTTTTACAAAATGAGCAGGCAATGCTCATTGCCTGTCCCCTAAATAGTCTCCTAATTCCCCTCCCTACCACCTTCTCCAGCCCCTGGTCCTGCTTATGGAATGGCCTGATGCCAGTAACTTTGCATGCCTCATCTCTGGCTACTACAAGCTGTTTGTAGACCCTAAACGGACCATCTACTTCCGGACTCCTGGTCAGTCTCACCTGACCAAGGCAGGTATGTTAGAAGTTGTCTTGACTTTTAGGGATTAATTTTAAACACAAATGTATAATAATTGACATAAAACAACATTGTTTACTTAAAACCTTAAGATGAAATGTTCACACATTTAGAGTTGTATAAGTGCATCATATAAGAAAACGCATGTCAGGGAATATTTGGCAATCTTCATTACGTGTTCAGTCTACATGGACATTGATGTGCTTCTTCATTGGCTGAAACCATTATCTGTAGTAACCAGGTTATTCTGGAACTACCATCCCATGGCGCCCTCTGCTGTCTCTCCTCTCATCTCAATCCTGACTCATTGGAATGGGATACTTCATATTTCTTTTTCCTAAGATAGAATAACATCATGGAATTTTACAATGAATTATTCTTTTTGGTGTAATCATAAACATTTACTGTTCAAACATAAACAGATCCTCTGCCATCTGCTGTCTCAACCTATAGTCTACATAAAAGAAGGATCATCATACCATCACATTCCACCAGAATCTAACCCCCCAACCTCAAACAAACTTCAACATCCATCTCTGAAATAACAAATAATCGCCATGTGACCACCAGCTGTCACCTCTGCTTTCCCATCTGGATCTTCTCTATCCCCACTAGTTCTTAACACCTCAAACTCTCCACTGCTCTGACAATTCTATCCTCAGATTACAGAAGCTCCCACCATGCCCACCCACGTTCTGGGGCAACCAGCTTGCCAAGTGGAGGGCGGCGAGGGGACGAGAGGGAAAGCTCACACAGGGAGTCAGGGTCTGCAAGGGCCCTAGTTCCAGCAGAGCCTCAGCATCTAGGCCTATGTCATGTCCACCTTCGGGAACAACAACAATTTCAAGAGCTCCAAACACACGCCGAAGCTGAACTCGACATCAATGAGAACTTTATTTCCCAGGAACCCCCTGGGCGGCCCCGTACTAAGTCAGACCCCACTCAGCACAGTACAGAGGAAATAGCTGGGGTTTTAGAGACCCCAGCAGTGGAAAATACAGGATTCAGAATCCGAGCCCAAACAATGGGTCAGTCCCAGAAAACCTCACGATACTTCTGTGACTCCTGCAAAGCCAGGCATAGGACAGAGGGTCTGTCAACAGGAGTGAACAGTAGTGGGAGCTCGGGGAAACACTGCTCCAGTGCTTGTGCCTCCCGAGATGGAGGTGCTGTTGACCTCATGGCCCTACCGCCTCCAGGGAATGAAGAGGAGGACGAGGCAGATGGCGGAGGAGAGAAGCTGCAACCACCGCCACCTGCTATTGCTGCACCTCCACCCGGTTTCAGGGACAACAGTTCAGATGAGGATGACACCAAGAGAGGGAGGAAGGCTCGAACCAGTGCAAGTCCAGGGGTTGCCTCTGGGAAGCTGACCCAAGCCAAGGAAGATGTGCCTGTGACACTGATTGATAATGTGGCCACGAGAACAGTCCGGGATCATGCCCAGGAGCTTGATGATGCTCTAGTGTCTACCTTACAGGCACTAGAGGCTTTGGCAGCTTCTGAGGACTACCCCCATCACCCTCAGCAGCCAACACAGACTGCAGGTCAACAGCCTCAGTCATACCACAGCCCACATCTCACACACAGAATTAACAGTAGTACTGATCCAATAAAAAGTGCTCTTTATGATCAATATTACACAGTACACTTGCAGCACATTGTCTTTTTATTATTACTAAAGTGGATCTCCTTGTGTCATAGCAAGAGAATCCATTAACCTTTTGATTTTATGAAAGCAGTGGATGTATAATAACTACAAAAAAAACATATTAAGGTAAAAGGCTCAAGTCTACCTCATAACGTATTAATGAACAAATTGACTAACAATCCAAACTAGATTAATATCAAAGTCAAGCTGACTTGAATGAATGACAATACCTGGTAGCTTTACACAACATGTGTTTAAAAAAATGTTAATGGTATTAAAAAAATAAAAAAAAACTTTTTGCAAATTTGCTAGTCTTTGCACAATTCTCAAGCACACACACTGCATCTGCATTCAAAAGCTGCAGTTCTTTCAGGTTGGGTGAGGCAAACCCACTGGTGCATAGATCAGTCTGGAAAGGGGTCATAAATCTGATACAGAAGGACTGATTTTGGAAACAAATTAAAACTATTCCACTCATCTGCAAATGTCTGGTTCTAGAACTACAGTAAAGCACAAATATAAAAATTCTATATTTCTGTCTGATCAATATTTGTGGTTTCCTGATTATCCTAACTGTGTGGTGTGTTGCCTTCCTCCTCAGGGCTGATTGTCTTAGCTGCCATTACACCTGAGTCATCACTGGACTCAGGCCATGAGACCAACTCCTCTGAATTGACAGATGTTTCTGAGATGGTGTCGGCTATGAAGCAGAACCAGAATCAGGCCTACCTGCTGGCACACCATATCAACAAGGAACGTATCCTCTGCCGCCGTGACTTCCCCCTGGCTATCCCTGGCTGCACTGCAAAGACCATAGGGACAGGGGCCTTCTCTGTGGGTCAGATTCGTGCTGGCTGTCCACCTAAGCAAGTAATCCTCAGCAAGACTGTTCCCTTTAAAGTCAGTCCCAGTCAAGACTCTGCAGTACTCAGTGTTGTGACAGAGCAGGGGGGCAATCAAGACACTACTCAGATTGAACAGAAAGCAGAAATGAAAGTAAACTTGGAGTCCACCAAAGCGAACACCCCTGATCCCCCCTCTAAGTCACCTGAACAACTTAAGGTATCTGATTCTTCACTGACAGCACAAGTCAGTAAAGATCAGAAGTTGTCACATTCATCAGGGGAGACACTGAGCCAAAGTCTTTCTGAGGGTATAAAGGAGAAGACAACAGCACCTCTTAATACAGACCCTAGCAACAAAGCCTTACCTATCCTCCTGCCTGTGGACAGAACTGCCTCTGCCAAGATTTCTCCCACTAATATGTGCCAAGATGCCAAGACTGCCTCTAGTGAGACCATGAAGCCTTCAAGCTCTACAGAACTTCTATCAGTTGATGACCTTTTCTGCACATGCCCTGTGCAACAGGACGCTGGGCCTCAAATAAGACTAAAAGACCCACAGGTTCAAAAGGTAGTGGTGTTCCAATCTTCCTCCCCCACAGATGACGAGCGTCTTCGGGCCAAAGGCCTCCAGCTGGCTAACAGCAAAGAAAATGCAGTGAGAGTAGGAGCAGATGCTACTTTGGCAAAACCCAGCCCTCAAATACAAACCAAGTATTCCCCTCATTTGCCTGTAAAAGCTGAGAGAAAAGAAGCAGCTGAAAGCAAGACTGAGGGTGCCCAGGGCAAAACCCACCCTGAGCCACAGAAATGCCCCATCAAATCTTTACCTATTTTAGATGATCCAACAACACCTAGCCCGTCTGTAGATAAGGTCTCCACTCTCCCAGCAAGAGATTCAAAGAAGCAAGGCAGTGGTAAGGGGAAGTCCCAGCGCAGTGCTCCTTTCCTGAGCTTTAGAAACCTTCTTTCAGCTACGTTCCCAGCAAGAATGCGAAGAGAAACCGATGAGCGAAGGGCTCAATTGCAGAAGGTCCGTCAGTATGAGCTAGAGTTCTTAGAGGAGCTGCTGAAACCCAAGTCATCCCAGGGAGAATTTTTACCCCAGGGATCCTCACCTGTGCCCTCAGGCACTCCTTGTGCCTGCCAGCTCCGCACCAGTCCTGTCCTTAAGGCACCAGGTATCTCTAGGGAGCAGCGACGTAGCTGTGACTGTAAACGAATGTGTAGGGGCATGCGACTACCTGACACACCAGTTGGCTCCACAACAGAGACACAACACAGAGGCAGAGAGAGAACTATCTCAAAGACGCCTCCAGCAGTCTCCAAAGCCCCCCACATCCAAGGTGCTACAAGGAGACCTCAGACTTTAGAGATCAAGACCACGCGAATACGCTCTACCAGCCTAGAGTCAAGAGAGCCAAGAGGAGAGCATGGTTCCTGCTTGCCCACCTGCACTTCTCAAACAGATTGCATGGGAGGCCCGCAATATAAGAAGCTCCAGAGGCGATACAGCATTGGAGAGCTGGATAACAGCACTAGCACACCTGTCTATGCTGAGGTGAAGCCTAAAACCAAGAGTCTAGAGAAGGAGATGGAGAGAGTGAGGGCGACAGGGCTGAGGCTCCCCACACCAGTGGAGCCAGTCCACACTCAGTCTCACCAGGCAGAGGTAAAGGGGAAAAAAGGTGTGTTTTTCATTCAGGGCGAAGAGTTACTGCGTGACAGTAAAGATGGGACTGCCGAGGTCCTGCTGACCCGAAAGTGCCCAGTGAAGACAGTGATGACAACTGCCGATAAAGGTCCTGCTGACCCTGCCCATTCTGCTTCTGCTACAGGACAGTGATGAGGCAAGGATAAATGCTGTTCATTCTGCTTCTGCTACAGGAAGTGTGAGGCAGCAGATGAAAGCAGTGAAAAGGATGAGGTCTCATACTCCATACCCTTGCAAGTCCTTCCAGGCATGGAGCTGGACTCACGTACCTTTTCCTGTAGTAAGCAAAACACTCCAGGTTCTTAATGCAGAAGACTGCAGTGGGGAGGAAGAAGAGGAGGAAGAGGAGGAGCCACAGACACAGGAGATTGACCTGAGAGCCTGCAGTACACTGGAGGGGAGCCAGAGGACAGGAGACACAAGGATTGACCTGGCACGAGTACAGTGGGGAGGAAGGAGGAGGAAGACAGGAGGCTCTACAGGGGAAGACTTTCAGCTTGCCTGATGGTTTCCTAAATGCCCAGTTGGATGCTAACGAGTTGCTAGCTATCCTGCGTCAGTGTGCTAACAGCCCACAAGCTGAGGGTAACGAGTTGCTAGCTATCCTCGTCAGTGTGCTAACAGCCCACAAGCTGAGGGTGAGGCTCGTCTTCAGATTCGCAGATTGCAGAGTACAAACAGGAGCTGGCGGTGCGCTTCAAAGAATTCAGAGCATCTTGTCGGCGAGTGGCAAGTGTTGAGAAGAGCCCAACGCGTATGCTTGCTGTTGTCACGGCTAGCTTTCAAGTGTTGTGTGAACTAACTCAGACCTTCATCAAGCTGGTCAGAGGGGTTCGTTCAGAAACCCAAAGGCTGCAGCTACTGAGAAAAGTTGAGGAAGTAGCTATCAACTACACGTTGCTTCTGCGTGCAGCAGAAGAATCAATGGGACACTCAAGCAGCTTGCCGACAAAGACAGTGAGCCCTCACGTTTCCTCCATCACTAATAACATGAGCTCACTCACTCGACCCATCAAAACTCTGCCTGCCCAGTGAGAATAAATCTGGCAAGGATGTAATCAAAACTGTCCAGAACGTGGGTGGCCACACAATCCAAATTCATTATTTGTTTATTGTTTACATTTTTTACAAAACATGCAATGAATCATTCTCAGTAAAGATTGCAATGCAGCTGTTCCATCCCATGTTTACAGGCCCTGAGGTAGCCTCGTGGATCTTGTTTTGAAATATAAAGATACACCAAACTATTGCACAATAGAATAAGAACCCTATAACAGACTGGGTGATACAGGGCTAATCACCTCATATCAATATTCACAATATACATAAGTCATTATAGTATAATATTTTATATGTACCGTATATTTGAGTTGTGTCTACTTAGCAAATAATATAAAGTTTTGTGAAGAAAAAAAGTGAAGAGTATATTTGAAATGTATTGAATTACGAGAACTATAAAGATTATAATAAATCATCAGAAATAAATGTATGCTCTGGACAAAAATATTTCAGAGATCTCGTGAAGTAGCGACTTCTGTAAATTGCGTAGTCCAAAGCGTTGGTTGGTTAGATGGTGATGTATCTGTGTGTTGAATTTTCTAACAGTTGTAATGCAAAATGGAGATCTCTGTTGGCTATGTTGACAATGCCTGGTGTACTGATACAAGGGTGAAAATGTCAGTAACAGTGTTGGAGGAAAAAAAACTGCTGAAAGACATGTAGGACAGTTTAAACTATACTGACTGACAGAGGCCCAGTCTCTCACTATAACAGTGCAGGTATGAAACACACCTGTTCAGGGCAGACAATGTAGCAGAGACCCAAGTCACAGTCTTATCCACTATACAGTAATGAGTGTTGTTACCTCACTCAGCTGAAGAGAATGAATACCCACACTGTACTTAATAACAAACAAAGTGTATTTTACGCCATCACTGATCCATGGTCTACTTGCATCTCACTTGTTGTGAATCATAGGTTTAAATATCCACTTGCAAGTGAGTACGCTTGTCACTAGAATTTTGCACAACCTCTGAAATTAGCTCTGAAGTTGAAATGTATCTTTTAATGTTTGATTAAGTGTTTTTTATTCACTCTGCTGCTGAAAAACTCACTTGAGTCCAACACCACCAGTTTTACATAATGCATCTCTTCAAAGCTAAAGCTTAACCGTTTCAAAGAATCCTTTGTTTTTATTCAGGTTTTCAGATACAGTATAAACAAATTTGCTTTCTATGTGCTGTTATACATTGTGCAATCTAGCAAATATATAAGAAACACACAAAGTAGTTTTCTATGTATTTTAATAAAACTAACACATCTGTTTCCCGTCTGAAATCGTCTTTGTGTCTCATCCTCTTGTTATTCTCAGAAATTAATCAAAGAGGCTTTGTGGTTGTGCTGGCCTAACATGTATACTGGACATACTGTTAAAAGAAAGTGCTGTGAAACCAAGTTAATAGTGACAACAGGGCTGCAACAACACTAAAGACAAGAAATGTGATGTTGCTGTTTCTTGAACAAACATTATAAATCAATCAGGGGGTTATTAAATCACAACAAATACTTTAAAGCCTAATTATGTCTTAGTACTGCTATAAATCCATAATTTTGTTTAGTTTATTTACATTTTAAGCCTCTATTATAAGATATTAATATGTCTGTGTTGGACAATGTGATTAATCATCGATTTAAGTTTGATCTTCAATAGAGAGGGAAATCAGGACATTAACTTCGTTGTACTTCTTTTCTTGGTTTCAGAACAAATTTGTTGTGTTTTTGAGCACTCTCTTTTAACGGTCTGTCCTCCGCTGTTGACGTGGCATTTTCCATAATCATATGCAGTGTTTTCTCTTTCACTGTATTGCATGTTTTCCCTTACGTATTAGACTTTCAGGGGGCGATACTTTGACCGTTGAAGGTGATGATACTGTTTGTACAGATAATTTTCCAGTTCTTTAGCGGAAAAACAGGCAAAAACGAAAGGCTGTGGTGGCAATATGTAAATGTTTTGCAAATGATATTCAGTCTGGAAATGTATTATTCTACACTGTAAATGTAAATAGTAAGATAAAATATTTGAGAGAATAAGAAAGACTTTTAAAACATTACTTGTAACGTTAAGATTTATCCAAACTCTTCACTATTTTGTAAAAAGGAAAAGATAAGACATGTCTGTAAGGTAATTATTTATAGTAGTAATGTAACATAGAGACTAATAGCAAAACATATATTTTAATGAGTATATTACGAGTATAAAGCATGGGACATGTTTATTTTTATAAACAAAAATATCACACTATGTTCTCTCATCTGCACTTGAACATTTTAACATTATGATAAACATTTTCTGTGGTTGTCATTGTTCAGTTGATTTGCTAAACTGTGTGGATTTGTCTGTGTTTCATTCACACGATGAGCCCACCGTGGCTTAATCCATTGTTTCTTTATGTGCACCTATTCATTCCTGTCTTTATTTACTGTCAATGATCTTGTCGTCACTGTGGTCTTCTGTCTGTGTACAAAGTTAACTCATGTTTTAAGAGCAATAAAGAATATTATATAAACTCTTTCAGAGAATTTGGAAATGACATTGCATGCAGAAACTTGCAGCAGTGACAGGGTGTCCATTGGAATGACTTCAAAAAAATGGCATGTGAAATACAAATTATCTGGAAACTTCCCACTTTCCAGGAAGTCCTTACTGCTGTGGTTGCTTCATTCATTTGCCTCTGGCAGAAACTGATGTTGACTCAACAGCGCAGACCTCACTAGCTTGAAACAACACCAATCAATGACAGTAATGGCTCTGTGTTGCTGACATTGGTAATAAGTTTATTTAAAATTTGTTTTTCTTTTATTCATATTATCGTTGAGCATTTGAAAAAGCAGATCCAAGCTGAGCCAACCATCAGCCAGGGGAGCCTCTTTGCCAAAGACACTGCAATAAGATTACGTCCATTTGCAAAACTGGCAACAAGAAAAATAATCCAGTACAAATACGATTGTTTGTGTATGTTCGAGGCCTATAACACTCATAATTTTACTCACCAGCAAAACCTAAACCCAAAATAATAGACTTCACTCACAGAAGATATTTTGACACCTCACAGTGGGAAAAGCACAGGTGGAAATAATCAAATGAATGAAGGCTGAACTGAGCTGCTTCCTTTTCAGGGTTCTGTTCATGCTGGTTTACTGTCACACAGCTCACTGGGACACTTGAACAGAGCAGAGCCACTGTCATTAGTACCGATAAAAAGTGTGCTTTCCTGCTATGACATGTGAAATGTCTGACAAAGCCTCACGCTCACTTTTTTTTAACAGACTGTATTTTTGGTGAAGCACATCTCTTACGATCCCCACGTTCGCCATGTTGTCTCTGAGGTCTTGAGGGGAAGTGCCAGTGACATGCCAGAGAAGGTTAGATTTAGCTTTAATGACATGATGAGGGAAATGCTGTGTCATGCCTAATATTATTTTTGCATAGATCATACGTCACAAACCTCAGATAAAGCTTTAATGGACGGTGCCTTGGCCTAGAGGTGCATTACAGTGTCCTCCACATGCCAGAAATGGTGGTGAAAATAGTTTGAGACCCACAATTAATACTGAGGTTTAGAGGAGGCACGTCCACATCACCACAATGCAAATATCTATGTTTTGTTTTTGTTTGTTTGTTTGTGTGAACTAATTCAGATTAAAATAGATTATATAATAGAGGTGATAAAATGTGTATAAATGTGTCCGGGTCTGAAGGTAGTTAAAGTTCGGTTTCTTTTTTGTGTTAAAAACAGACTGCATGCTAGGCTCATTTTTCACACAGTCACTGGTGTGGACTCACTTTCTAGCTCCTGGATTTGCATGAGGGCGCGCGCTCTTTTATTTTTTTTGTTTCTGCCCGGAATGACGTCATCACGGCGGCGCGTAAGCCAGCGCGCGGGCCCGTGGAGGAAGAGCCGTACGCGCGTGTGCGGGTGCGCAACTGTGTGTGGGGCATAATGGTGGATAGGTAGGAAACACACTTCAGCTCGGCAAGAGTCGCTCTCGTCATCTGTTGATCCGCGTCCCAGCCGCCGCCTCGGCCGCCTCGCCGTCCTCTGACCCGCCTTTCGGATCTCTCGACGCCCTGGACCGAAACAAAATGCCGAATATCAAAATATTCAGCGGTAGCTCGCATCCGGACCTGTCTCAGAAAATAGCAGACCGCCTGGGTCTCGAGCTGGGGAAGGTCGTAACGAAGAAATTTAGCAACCAAGAAACGTGGTGAGTTGTCTCTCTGCTGCGGCCTCTTTGTCGTTAATATCATCTCATCTCCTGTAAAGGAGCTTTTAATTAGAACTAAAGCCAATACCCAAATGGCCCTGTATCCTAGCGACATGTATTTAATTAGAAACGTGGTGTCACGGTGAAAATTGCCGCGCAGTGCTGGCAGGAACTTGTAGTCCACGCGTCGCTGGAAACTCATGCTAGCCACCAACCCGTGTGCTAACAAGTGAGCAACAGCTCCGGTAAACCAGGAGCTGGATCCTGGTGCCACACCACGTATATCACATTGTCATTTTCTGACTCAGCACGCTGCTCCCCCCCCCAAATCATTTAACCCCCTGTGTAAGCTCAACATCACAGCAGGCCATTGTTTACTCTGCCTCATTTGTTTTTTCCATGGCATTTCCATTCTGTCCCTTTTTCACACGGCGTGTTGCCTACATGACGCTAAGTGCTTGTTTGCCCTGTCACCTCACTCTCTTCTTCCCCTCTTGGCAGCGTGGAGATAGGGGAGAGCGTGCGTGGGGAGGATGTCTACATAGTGCAGAGTGGCTGTGGGGAAATCAACGACAATTTGATGGAGCTGTTGATCATGATCAACGCCTGCAAGATCGCCTCTGCCTCCAGGGTCACGGCCGTCATCCCCTGTTTCCCGTACGCCCGGCAAGACAAGAAGGACAAGGTGGGGGTGAGGGATATCTGTCTAATTACTTCTGTCATGCCATTTGCCATCCAGCATCATGACGAGAAGCCTGCAGCCATGTCCACAAGCAACCGCTCGACAAAGGCATATTTGCTCTCCTACTGTTTGTTTTCCTTTCCCTCGTTTTGTTTGCAGAGTCAGCTGCAGTTTCCATCTCATTCTTTCTTGTGTTGCTATTTGCCTGTTGTTCACTCTCATTCCTACACTCTCATGTTGCACGATTTGCATGTTTTGCACCTTTAAATAAACATTCGATAATTACTGTGATGCCAGAAATCAGCCAGGATTTTGTAATGAGTTTATACAGCGATAAGTGTTCTATTTGTCATGTATTACATTGCAGTTGCTGTTCATTTTTTAACTTATTTGACTGTTTAAGCTGAGCGAAATGACAACTAATATGCTTTGTAATCATCTGCGAATATGAGTTATTTTTGCATATCACCTATTGTAGTATATCGTAGATATTCAAGGTACCAATAACAGAATCAAAAGTATTTTTATATTACCGAAATTGAGGTCTTGAGTCTGACAGATGGGTGCATTATTTGACTGTTATCATTTTACTGAATGGCTAAGCCCTCAGTTTAATGTTATTTTTAGAACCAAGCTATGCTCGCCAGTTCACTTATTCCTGACTGACTGAAGAGATCTATTTTCATTGCAGAGCCGCGCTCCCATCTCTGCCAAGCTGGTGGCCAATATGTTGTCGGTGTCCGGCGCCGACCATATCATCACTATGGACTTGCATGCCTCACAAATACAGGTGAGTAACACGAAAAGCAGCCCTAAACAGAAAACACATCTTATTCACTGTCCCACCATTAATGTAGCCTTTTAGTGATGCTTTTATTCTACATGTTAAATCTGTTTGTACCAGATTTTTGGAGCACCTACACTAGAAATCTGACTTTCATAGTCGTGCATTTTATATAGATGTAAACAAAGGACAACAAGAGATATGAGGCTTCTGTTGGGCCTTTCATCAGGTAGTACATGTTCAGCTCCTGTGACTCATGCACATGTACCTCTGTTGTCTTTTTCCAGGGATTCTTTGACATCCCTGTTGATAACTTGTATGCAGAGCCAGCCGTGTTAAAATGGATCAAAGAGAACATCCCTGAATGGAAAAACTGTACCATCGTCTCACCTGATGCAGGAGGAGCCAAGAGGTATGCCACTGACGTTTGACATAGATGTTCTACCCTTGAGAATAGTTTACAATTACCATATCTCCCCTGGAATTTACTTTGGATTAAACATTTGTTGTTTTAACTTACCTCTGACAAGGCTCTAATTTGACCTGTGCATTGACAGTGTTATGCACTGCAGCGTTCACACTAGCTCTGACTCATGGCCATTATACTTTCCCTTTGCAGGGTCACCTCAATAGCAGACAGGCTGAATGTGGACTTTGCGCTTATTCACAAGGAGAGGAAAAAAGCAAACGAGGTGGACCGCATGGTTCTCGTCGGAGATGTGACTGATCGGGTTGCAATTCTAGTGGATGACATGGCCGACACATGTGGCACAATCTGCCATGCTGCGGACAAGTAAGCCTACTTTTTATAGACCTTTTTGTGGCAAATAAAGTTGGAAGTTTATAGCATAACAAAACACTCAACTATAAGTAAATAGTAAACAATAGTAAACTACGATCCTGATGTCAAATTAACTGGAAAAAGATCAATACTGAATTTCATTTAAAGACCTCTGTTCCAAGATATATTTAGTAATGTGTTGATGTGTAATGCATTATACTGCTTCTCTGCCCCCAGACTAATTTCTGCTGGTGCCACCAAGGTGTATGCCATCCTAACTCATGGTATCTTCTCTGGTCCAGCCATCTCACGCATCAACAATGCCTGCTTTGAAGCTGTGGTGGTCACTAACACAATCCCTCAGGAGGAGAAGATGAAGCATTGTCCCAAAATACAGGTGGGGGCATTTACCTCAGTTTTTAGGTTGCAACAAGTAATGTTTGTTTTTTTTTTTTTTGTAAAACAAAAAAAATGTCTCAGAGCCCATCATTATTTTTGAGAATTACAAATGCATACACAGCAGCTGTATTTAGAATAACATGAAGAAAGGTACAAATCCTCGGTGTGAGACTGGATAAGTTACTCACAATTAGTTACTGAATTTCTGTCAATGAATAACTCATCCAGTCTAGTTGTATTCACATCCTACCTTCTCTTCCTCCAGGTTATTGACATCTCCATGATCCTTGCAGAGGCCATCCGTAGAACTCACAACGGCGAGTCTGTTTCTTACCTGTTCAGCCACGTCCCCTTGTAACAAATGTTGTCCACCATCTACTGCGTGCTGTTACACCAAATAATAAAGAGAAGAGGGAAGTCTCTGACCCAAACACAACCATTAGCGAAAATGTTCTGCTAACTAACCGTGAAAACAAAAAAAAAGAGAACGACTGAACTGTCATGTCTGTTACTAATGCTGACCCCACTCACTTGAGCCCCTTTTTTCTTGAGCAGAGCCCTTTCATGCCTGGGGCACCGAAGCAATCGCAAGCTACCAATTTAGGCCAGCGTATTTATTGTACTTGGATAAATAAGTGTTTATCTGCTGTGAACTTTGTCCGCCCTTTCATAACATTTTAGATCTAGAGTTTCTCCTGACCATTACACCTCACCAGTAGTCATTTCAATCTGTTGTCAAAAAGCTTATATAAATATCCCTGGCAGGTTCCAGTGGTCAGGAGAAGCGTCTGCCGTGTAAAGCTGTTACTGTGCTGTTTGTTACGACGAATGAGTGTTTTTATGTTGCTCCTATATCCTCTGCTGTTTGGAAAGGTTATAATTAATAAAGTGAATGTGTATCGAACTAGTTTACAGTGCCACTGAAGCTCCACTCAACCAAGAGTGCCTCAACAGTCTGAAATGAAATGGACCCCCCCCCCACATCCTATTTAGCTTTGTTTTCTCACTAGATGAAGGAAGATCTTTCACGTGTCTCATGAGGCTGTAGAAGATGTTTTTGGATATTTCTTTCAACTCTTGAGGTGCCCTCACTGAGTGGGGTTTGCCCAGTGTCCAGGGTCTACCCTTCGAGGTTCTACGTTGAAGGTCTTTCTATAGAGAAGCTGTGGGGTTTTTAGTTTGGGGTCTCTGCAGGCTGGAGCTTCCTTCAGAAATGTTCACCTGCTTTTGTTTTTTTTTTTGTTTTGTTTTTTTTATTTTGGTGTTTTTGTATGTCTGGAGGAAGAATTTGTCATGTTATGTGCATATTCCAAATCCTTGTTTTACTTTTTCAGTAGGGTGAATGCGTCAGTTATCTGAACATGCATTCTTAATAAAATTAAAGATGCTTAAAATCTTAAATCTGTTGTTTTTGTTATGTATGGTATTTATAAATATGTATAAGCCATTAAATAGCTACATACGACCAGGGCCAGAGGGCTATTTTATTTAGTTGTATTTATATTTTATTGATTATTTAGTAGGGACAATGCACAATACATTTATTGCACCAGATACATAACTAAAAGCTCATTTCACTCTGGAAATAGGCACAGATTAGGTGAATTTTTTTTGTTCTGTACATTGTTTTTTTGTTTTTTTTACTTTGGCCTTTCGGTGATCAGAGGACGGTAACTATGACAAACTCTTGTCTATATTCTATAGGCCCATTCCAGTATTTAAATAAAGGTTTTTGCATTTCCCCACTAAATTAAATTTCCCAGTAATGCGGATGTGCATTTGAGACAACTGAACTGAACAGTTCCGTTTAAAATATAAGAAGAGTCCAAATATACTTGTCATGAAACTCGTAACCTTCTTAGTAACAGAAAGTAAAAGTAAAGATACTCCCACATAACTGGTTAATTGTACACGCCCTGTATACGAAGAAATTTTGATTGACAGGCACAATAACCAATCGCCCACCGCGTGACGTAGATCGTCTTGGCCAATCGTTATTCCAGAGTAGGCGGGACAACCACAGACACCGGCACGTTAATGCTGACTGTGTCTTTCATCTTGATGCCGCTCTGCATCCTCTGACGGGGGTCGACGCTTCATTTGTTATTATTCGTGAAAAGTATTTGTATTCAAGTGGGATACGTGTCGCCATCGTAAACGAAGAACAAGAAATGATCCCTTTCCACATGTAGTGCTGGAAATCACAAGACTAGTGCTTCTTTCAGTTTGCAACCATGCCCGGATTGAAGTAGAGATTATCTGTTACATTTTGGAGACAAAGGGTAGGTACACTTCCTGTCTGACTTATATGTCTCTGATCACATGACAATAATTCTGTCTAATTTATTGTTGTTTATTAATTAAGTTTTCTGAGTGTAATTTAGTTTTCTACATGTGTGGTTAGCTTCATGTCTTTACTTTCAGTATCACAGAATGACACATTTGCAATTATAATATTTACTCAGCTCGAGGATGGCACGATGTCCTGACCATAAAAAAGATGAAGAGGGCCCCGGGGATCCAATGCTTCGTTTCCACAGTTACCTGCTCGGTGGGACCTCCAGCTTGCTGTCCACTCTCCCCACGCTCATCGTCTTCCCTGTCTACAAAACTGTTTTTCGTCAACAAATCCACAACACCCCAGTTCACCAGGCAGTGGGGCAGCTCTACAAAGAGGGGCCTCTGAAGCTGTACAGGGGTGTGGCTCCACCATTGCTGATGAGGACACTGAATGGCACGCTGCTCTTTGGCCTCCAGGACAGCCTCCTCCACCACCTCTCCCACGGTGTCATCGCCTGCTCTGCCCAGCCCGCTCTGGCTGGGTTTGGTGCAGGTTTGGTCGAAGCTGTGGTTTTTACCCCCTTTGAGCGCATCCAGAACGTGCTGCAAAACGGCCAAAACGACCGTCACCTGCCCACACTGAAGAGTGTTCTTGTCAGGCTGAAGGCACAGAGGCTGGCCTCGGGCTACTACAGAGCCTTCCTGCCCATCGCAGCTCGCAACACTGTCGGCAGCGCCCTGTACTTTGGCCTGAAGGGGCCTGTGTGTGCTGTCGTGGCGGAACAGGGGCTCTCTCCAGTGGTCTCCTCCTTCATCTCAGGAACGCTGACCTCCATGGCAATCAGCTTGTCTCTCTACCCGCTGTCGGTGCTTGTGGCAAACATGCAGGAACAAGTGGGAGGGGAGACGAGAGGGGTTGTGGCTTGCTGGAGGATGCTGTGGAAATCTCGGCAGCGGAGCTTGGCTTTGCTGTACCGAGGAGGCTCTCTGGTTGTTTTAAGATCATGCATTACATGGGGAATCACCACCGCTATCTATGACACGCAGCAGAAACGTTAAGGCTGAATAGGCACAGTGAAATATTGTTGTTTTTGTTATGAAGCATGAATTATTGGATTAATTTGTATTCAGGGAACACTGCAGCTATGTTACAGCTATGTTAATGTTTTTTTTACATATTGAATGTAATATTTATCAGTATTTTTGATCCTTTGCATTATATTCCTCATCACTCATCACTGCATCAGTGCAGCCAAAAGAACATGTTCTCTCACCTGGTTTCAAACCAAAGAAACACTGCCAATTTTGCCAAAGCAAGATGCGGCAAGCAAGATGAAGGCACCACTGCCAAGACTTGAACCCCATCTCTGAGGTGGTGGGAAAGTATTTATGAAAGACCAAAGCAGTTTGTGTGCAGTAAAATTATGTATATGGTGCTGGTGAATCACAGGTGCCTTGTATTTTATTTTAATGGGGAAAGTCAGTTTACTCATCAGGGAAAATACTGTTCAGCCTGTGAAAACAGTTGTATAATGTCCTCTGTGGCTCTGGAGGATTGGAGGATGAAGTATTTGGGGCCATTTTTGACATTATTAACATAATAGAAAGAAGAAGCGACAGGAAATGAGGGAATAGAAACAGGGAATGACATTCAGCAAAGCTCGACCTGGAGAAGTTGCATAACATGAACAACAACTGAGATCCCCAGGACACTTCGACATCCACAGAGTTTTCCAAAGTCTCACGATCCTGTCGTGGTTATCATGCATTATAAAGTACAACGTACAACATAAAGCCTTAGTTACAACTTGGGTTTTGGATTTTTGTTAAAATATGGTTGTTTATCAGGAAGGGAACATCTCACATAATTGGTTTCATTTTGGAAAAAAGTAGGATCCATCATTTTCAGGGCTGGACCCATGTGAAAGAAAAATGGTCAGGATGTCTCAGCCTCTGCTGCCTTGATTTTGCCTCTTGGGAGTCAACAAACTACATGAAGTGCAATACTTAATCATTTGAGTTCCCCCTCAGGGGCATAAAGGAGGTGCAAGATCAAGGTGCATTTTAAATATATCTAATTTTCTGTATGATACATATATACTCCAGATGAGTTAAAGAACTTGAACAAATAAGATCAAATCAATCAAATAAGAAGGCCCTGAACAAGACTCTGTCTGCCAGCTGGGGCCTTTTGTTGTGGATCTTGAATGCCTCCCCAGCCCATGTCTATATGCTATATTAATCAGAAACTAAATTCTTATATAGCACTGTAATATACTGTAGATGCCTCTCATCAAATATGTGGTATAGATCGTTCAATCAGAGCGGGCCAAAATCTGTTTGACTGTGAAAGATGGAAAATATCAACTGCCTGTAGCCTCAGTGTTTACCTGTGAACTGAACATTATGGTGATAACTGTGCAGAACACGGACTTACTGAAACTGCACTGATAAATAAAGCTCATCAGTCCTGCATTTAAAGTGGTGTCTTTGGTTTACTCGCTTCTCTCCTGCTTCTCTGATGGATTCAAACCACGTCACGTCCCAAAGGAGTCCACTAGATGGTGCTGTGTCAAAACGTAAAAACACTATATCATAGTGGGGACGCCGTGGCCGTGCATACATCCGTGCAGGTACGGGGAGAGCACTGATGATTACAGCACTGCCTGGCAAGACCGGGCAGCTGTCTGCTCTGAAGAGCAGCCTGTAATATTTCAGAAAAGTCGGGCATCACGCCTGCCCAATTGAAATTCCTCCTCTGGGCCTCAGGAGCCAATGAGCACCGCAGCACCGGTGTCCATGTTGGCAAGCAGAAGGGCGTGTTGTGTCTATTTAAACCGTGCGGCTTTTCACAGATTACACAGACGCATCTTACCTGTGAAGGACATTCTCCCTGTGCGCCACTGCACCAGGTAAAGTAATCCTCGGGCTGTCTGATTGTTTTTCAAGCTCTATACATACAAAAGACACTTGATCATTGCAATGCAAGCATTACAGCTAATGTTAAGAAGTTTTTCTGCTGTGTCAGAGGGTTATAGGTGTTAATGCAACATTTCTGCTTGAGGCCGTGCAGCCTCTCTAATGCAACTCTAACTGTTCATGCTGGTCACTCCGTTACATTGGTGGGCTGACACCTGACAGAGCTGCATCCCTCTGCAAGCTGACTTTCTCTCCATCTTGTGGTGATCGGACCTGCAGCAGTTTTTGCAGTCTTTTTCACCTGTCACACCCTCACCGTGATGCTGGAGAGAAGACGCATCTTCTTGCATGCACCGGGATGCTGTTGCTCCACACTGAATAAATCCTAACAAGAGCTGTGTTTCAAACTTTTTCTTTTCTACCTCTGAAGCGCTCCATTTAACAGTTCTGTTCCTCCTCATCTGCTTCTTTAACCCCTGCGTGCACCTCCTGGTTTCCTAATCTCTTGACATAAATGCAAATCAGAGTACAGCATATCTCCACACTCTGCTGGAAATGAGTACCTGTAAATAACAGTACAGTGTAACGTGACACCAATTTAGAGCTGTTTGTTCAGGGTAAGCAGCACACAAGTTCTTTCTTGTGACTGGCATTACATAACTCCAAAGTTTCCATTCCAGGTCTCTGCTTCTCAAACTGAGGTGGGGCTGGATGTGTACACCTGTGTGGGCATGCCCTGCAGACAACATCTTGCGTGATGAAGCGATAATGGGATCATGTGTTCACACGTTCTCATGCATTCTTTTGACATTTCCTCATGCTCGGTTAATAGTGTTTTTATTTAAATGACCATTCTTACTCTCTCTCTCTCTCTCTCTCTCTCCCTGCCCCACTTTGCTTCCGTTAGAAATATTCCAAAATGGGCGACACAGCAACCCAGTCAACCAGGAGGTGCAGAACTTTAACAAGCAAAGCTTAAAGAAGACCGTCACGAAAGAAAGTCAACCTAGACTCCCAACTAAAGAGGGTAGGTGTTCAAGAGAAAAGGAGCGCGATCTCAACAAAAATCGATCCCATCCGTCCACGATGCAGGTTTCATCTTTTCCTCAGTTCCTTGTTCAGCTCCTCCCTGCCAGTCATTATGAGAGGCAAATGCAAACATTGCACTTCTGATTAACCACAGGTACACACCCAACTACAGTCTTTTTATCATAAGACATATGACACAAGAGGATATGTGATGCAAATTCAGCTTCATCCTATCCAGCAATGTGAGGAAAAAAGAAAATCCTATCTATTTGATAGAGCAATAAATTAGAGCTGTGGCGTATGGTGGCCAATATTTACACTGACTTTATGACTCTACATTTTAGCATTTACCACTATCCTGTAAATGACACTGTTTAGCAAAAGTTACATGAGGCTTGTTTTAACTGAATACTATCAACGGTGTTTTTCACTCCTGTGCCACGCCGACATGTTCTATATTTATGTTGCACTTTGCTGCAGAAATCATAGATATCTCCACAGATTTTACACATAAAGTTAGGTGAACTTGTCATAACAAAGTACTAAAGCTCGTGAACACAACTTTATGATGTCTTCTGTGAATTTGAGAAAATAACTGACATAATCATGCAGATTTTTTTTACAAACTGAATGTGTAGAGTTTAAAAGCGAGCATTTTTCAAAACGGCATTTATCTAATTGATATGTAATAGAGCTGTGCATAATGGGAAATGTTGGATCCCGCATTACTCAACAGATATCGCTGCCTCTTTAACTCTGATTTTTACAGTTCTTTTTTTTTTCTAAATAATTTTTTGGGTGGTTTTCACCCTTTATTATTCATAGATAGGACAGCTGAAGAGACACAGGAAAGGTGGGAGAGAGAGTTGGGAAGACATGCAGCAAAGGGACCCCAGCCAGGAATCAAACCAGGCAGTCTGCTGTGGCCCATGTCCTCATACATGGGCACATGCACTCTACCACTGAGCCACCTATGCACCCTTACAGTTCTTTTTTTAACGTTACTTTTACTTTGACGAGGTGCAGTGCTAAATTGCTAGAGAGTATCTAAAGAGCACCTCTTTAATTATTTGCACTCCAGTCAGTGCACACCTGGTAATTTAGAGAGAAGCTGAGAGAGGGAAACACTTGACCAGTGACTGGAAAGCTCTGGCAGCTTATTAGCAACAGAGACAAACTCATGAGTGGAGCCATCTGTCGCACCAGCTGCTGCATAAACAACATCCTACCCACCATGTAGAATATCTGACACTGATACTTTGGATTATAATTGTTTTGCGGTGTGTGCGTGTATCAGAGTTGGGGTTTAAAATCTATTCATATTAAGATGATAATGTCATATCAGTTTGTTTTCGGACAAGTCTTGATCTCCAGACTCAATTATAGATCGATCAACCCATCTCTGTCTCTGTCTGTCTCTCTTGTGACCACAGAAATTGAAGAAGAGAAGAGAGCCGCGAAAGAGGGAAATAACTGAAACCCGCCTGCAATGAATCCTCTCCTTCGGTCCTGCACTGCCACCTGCTCTGCGTCCAGTTAGGAATCCTGTCCATCATCGCCACCTCTCCCTCTGCTTTGGGTGCCGCCATGTTTGACTGGAAGTGGTGTTCGGGGTGATGCTATGCTAAGATGCTAAGATCTGTCTGTAATCCCAAGTAAACTAATGCAATGAATGCATTTTATTGTGCTTTTTTCATGCTTAGCAGGGGTTGAAAGTTGCAAGATTTTAAAGAATGAATAATAATAAAAAAAAACATAAATACTTGTATTAATGAAAACCCATCAAAGATATTGCATTGTCAACATACCATAAGTATGCCTGTAAATGGTGCCATTCTGCACGTTCTGAAAATAACACATAAGATGATATTTTTGCTTTAATAAAAATCCATGTGTTAAAAATGATTTGCTTAAGTTGCCTTTGAGTATGTTTTGTCAAACTGTCTTCCTGAACTGGCTTGTTTATTTAAAGTATATTTGATATAATGTTATCAGATTGTTTCTGTTGTGCACTGGAAGTGCTCCAAGTAACTGTCAATGGCATGAGTGGCAAAGAAAAATGAAAATAGCTACATTTAGAGCTCAGGTGAACTTTTACTGCAGGATGTTTCCCATATTTCCTCCTCAGGTGAGGTGTCACATTGCTGCTTAAGTGGTTAGAAAGGAAAGTTAGAACAGTTTCTGTAAACTGGGTGGTCTGAGATTTAAGGTGCAACATCTGTTTGTACAGCTCTTTAATTACATTAAGGTATCATTTTAGTTTTATGCCCAAAATATCAAACTGCACTCCAGGATAAAACTGAAAAATATGGGGAAAGATCAATTAAATAACTGGTAAAGAAATGACTGGTAAATTAGTGTTTGTCTTTTCTTTTTTTTAACTAAGAGTAGTTACAAGGTTCATGGTGTTTACTGTCATTATATTTATGTACAGTACTTGACATGAATGTGAACAAAACTGTTCACTGTGAATGATCCAGTCTGCACAATAAAGAGGTCTCACTGTCATAAACACCAGCCAGCTTATTGTCAATAATGGTATGAAAATACTCATAGCAAAGGGCACTCTCTCTGTCTCCTGTTACTTGGTTACTTGGTTAGTGAAAACAGTGAAACAGTGAAAACCTGTTTATGAGGATGGCATGGCTGCATATGTGATATATTAATAATCTGAATCCTGCTCAGCCAGTCAAAATCTCCCCCATCTCTACAACAGGTCTTGGCCCGCTGAGGAAAAGGGAGTGGATCAGCTGCAGGTGTTGCACATTCCGAATTAGCAACAAGCAAGCTGATTTATGATGGAAAAGGGAGTTTTAATTTAGGTTACATTGTGCAAAGGGTGTCACATTTATCCTTGTTTAATGCATATAAAACAGCCAACACACTGACCACATGAATGTATCTTTGCAGCCTTAACGTGCTTTAGGACACTCTTATTGATAAGAGAGAAATGCATTACACGGTGGTTCAGTTTTTTTTTTAACAGTAACAACTGTGTGCGTAGATTGCTTACGATACATGCTGTTTTTTTCCACTACACACCTGTTGAAACATGCTCATACAGCAGCATGCAAGTACTTGAGTGCGAAGGCATATTTTAGAAAATCGAATTGGCTTTGGGTGGAAATTAGTTACCAGAATTATTAAGAGTTATGCAGATTTACAATTTCCCATCTGTTGTGTGGAAAATTGTCAGAGATCATGAAAGACGAATTTAATTTCAAGGGAGTGACAGCTGTTGTGAATCTGCAAGAAGCGATGATATACATGTTTCTTTCTTTTGCGTTGATCTTTCAAGATCAGGCTTGTCTGTGCAGACGGTGGATTGCAGCACCAGAAAAGAAAGAACACACAAGGATGCGATTAAATGACACGAGGTATACACAGATGTTGTTCAGTGTCCTGTTCTCAAGGCAAATACAAATTAAACAAAACTGTGACATGTGATTTATTCCGCAGCCTTGCCATGAGACACTGCTTAATAATTGTTCCACCTGTACTTCTATTGCCTGCAGTGCTGAATCTGTCTGGTATCCCTGTGTCAGTATCGTGACAAGTGCACTATTATTGTCTTTCATAAAACAAGTAATACAAGTACTCTCTCTACTTCCTTAAGTTCACCTGATCCAATGAAAAGTAAACAGGAGTGAACCACAAGCCTAGGGTTACATTTACTTTGTCTTTTTCACCAGTTTCTGTTGACCTACAGTGCTACAGACCAGGAAAGCAATTAAGACAAATTTGAATAAGTTACTTTTACAAATTGAACACTAGATAAGATACAATGTGCAATAACCTAACATCATACATCTAACACAGTTAACAGCTGTATTGCATCCTTTCACACCACAGCTTAGTGCTTTCTTCTCTTTAGTGGAACTATTTTAGTATGCACAGACATAGTGAAGTCACGTAAATGTAAGTAAGCCTACATGGCTGGCCTGTATTCAACACAGGAATTAAGGTCTTATCCAGCTGTGAACCTCTGCAGTCACCATCACCCTCCAACACCTCATAGACCTCTGACCTCTATAAATGAACAGAAACACAATGAGGGTTGTGTTTTTTCTTGTGCTTATTTTTCCTTGTGGAGTCACTCAAACATAAAACATTTCTCAGTTAACTCAAGTATTATTCAGGATCTATATTCACTTTTATTGGCCAGCATTTTGACATTTTTGCTGCTGAGACCTTTCTCTCCTCCAGTACAGTGGAGTGAAGAAAGTACCAATTGAGGTCGGTACTCAAAGCATGAAAACAATTATATTAAAAACTATACAGCAATTTGTCCAATTAAAATAAATATTTCTGTACATCTACTAAAAGATGACAACTACTTTTTAAAGGATTTCTTAATCCAGCTGTGTGGCACCATCACGCCAACAGCGACACCTAATGGCCACAACATAGATTACAATGAAAACATATAACTGCAATACCGCCTCTCTCACACAGGGGGCGCCAAATAACTGGGAGAAAAAAGCAGAGGTGGGCGGGGCCTGCGCTGCTGCAGGTCCGCTCACTGAACTAAAGTCCATCAACAAGCTAGTTAGCAGCGAGCCAGATGATGAGCGCCGTCTGCGATGCTGCGGCGACCACGGAACATGGACTAGCCGACTGAGGGTCTCACTCCCGGCGCCAGGACAATCACGAAGAAGCCGAGGTCCGCTCCTGGTGGTCGTAATTAGCCGCTCCATTCATGCTGGTGCGCGGGGGGATCTGACCTCCGAGAGGCGGGCAGGCTCGAGTCATCAGCTCGCCTGGGACAAACCGGGACAACACGGCTCAGTCACCGGTACGATTGTTGTTGTTTTTTCCTGCAGATAGCATGCTAGCCGAGCTAACCTTAACCTGCTGTGTGCAGGGATATAAAAGTACTGCAGGCTCCCAGCTCAGAGGAGTGTTTGAGAGTGTGCAGCATCCCCCTCTTGTCTTCTTGTCGTAGCTAGCTGCTCATTTGGTTAATTGGAGTTGTAGCTACGTCGAGGAAGGGAAAAAAAGTGGCCGACAGCATGTAAATAGTGGTGGTTGTTAGCAGAAACAGGCTAGTTAGTGCGGCAGCGGTGCGTCGATACCACATCTGCTGCACGTGAGAGCGACCAAAGCGTCGTTTAAAATGTCTTTTGGAGAAGTTAAAACACATTTTTATACTGCTAACATCGATATTTAGCTGTAGTTACCATGTGTTTGTGTGATGTTGGCCCATTCATTCCCATTGTTGTCTTGCTGCCTACATGTTGTTATTGGTACACGTGTGTTTAGAGTGTGTATGTACTTTTATGTTAATGATTATTTCTACAATGTCTATTTGTTTTTCTTGTAAACTGTATGTATCTGTGTTTCTGTGGTCATACAGTGAAGGTGTTGTAAAAACTGTAGCCAAGTTCCTTGTATGTGTTTACATACTTTGCTTGTAAAGCTGGTTCAGTTTCACCAGCGCAGCAGAGCCTGTAGTAGTATCAGACTTGTGTTTCTGCTTGTGAATTGTATGTAGATGTAAATGTTACTGTCCCCCCCCTCCCCCCAACAGAGCAGGAGCATGGTGGTCCCGGACAGTGCTGGTGTGGTCCCCCAGCCCCACAACGGCAGCTCCACTGGCCCCCTGGAGAGCTCCGAGCCCGGGTGCGAACAGGAAGTGGAGCGGGGTCAGGACCTGGCAGGGGTGGAGCTGGAGGAGGTCCGAAAGCTGCAGGAGCTCGTTCATAGGTTGGAGGTCCAGAACGAGACCCTGCGCAACAGGGGGAGCAAGACCGCCATCCACAGAGGGGCCAGCAGCAACAGTAACCTCACAGGCGCCATCAATATCAACAAGAGGCTGACCTGCGAGGCCTCCCACCTCACGTTGGAGCACGACTGTGGTGGTGGCGGCGACGAGCAGGAAGGCGCAGACTTTGAGCTGTCGCCCCCTCAGGACAGCAGCAGTGGCGAGGAGATGTCCCCGCTGCCCGTGGCCAACAGGCTGGAGGAGGAAGACGAGGAGGACGAGATCGACGAGGAGGAGCAGGGTCCGTGCGGGGGCTTTCTCACCTTGACCTGCAGCAATGGAGGGGCACAGGCCCAGGGGCTGAGCCAGACACCAGAGAGCCCCTCTCAGGGAAGTTATGAGTCAGAGACACTTGCAGAGAGCGACTCAGGGGTGGACCAGTCGGCACTGGATGAAGTGGATGTCCTAGATTTGGAGGATGAGTGTGCAGAAGTAGAGGACGAGGACAGCTGGTATGTTTTCTTATTTGCACTGCTTGTCTCTGGTGTCTAGTCATGCTTTTATCCCACTAGTTTTGTCTTATCCAACATCAGAGATTACAGGTAACGTCCGTACCACACCACAGTGCATGTCAACTTTAGAGACTCTTGCTTTCTGGCAGTATAGACAGGCCACAGGCATGTTACTTTCGCCTGTCTATAGATAGAGGAGCACTCTCAGCCAAATGAGTCACTTGTGCCTTTTAATTTTAACTTCTGATTTTAAAGTGTTACACTCCCACAGGGCAGTGACTATGTGCTGTTCTGTAGCACTGTGTTATTTTAACATAAAGTTAGACTTCAGTCTTGGCCAAGACAGAAACTGCAATATTTTCCTCATCCACAGAATCAAGTCCTTTCTAGTATTTTTTAAAAGCTTGTCTTAACCGTGGAAAAAATTTTGATCACTGACTGATATATACTGCAATTAGCAGGAAATGATGAGGTGGTAGTGATCAAGAAAAGAGAGAGAAGAAAGACACCAGGGGGATGAGGAGGCGGAAAAAACGAAAGAGCAGCCATCCTGAGTGAATCATTTCAGAAGCAGTTGACACGAGAATTCAGAAGCGTCTGTTTGTCTCTTAAACTTGACTCTGAGCTCCCTGACCTTGGTAAACAAAACGACATGACCTATCTGTTACCTGTTTGGCAGGTTATGATGAGCACAAAGCCTTTTTTTCTTTTCTTTTTTTTCTGCAGCCACTCAAACAAAGCATGAATGACACTGCTTTAGGCACCACACCAGTTCTGTTTCAGAAAAGTATAATTCTGTATTCTCTGCCCCCTCTAAGACCTGTTATACAATGTACTACAGATCAACAGAGCTACATCTGCAGCAGTTCATTCCTGCATGCAGGTCAGGTTGGAGCTTATTTTGAAACAAGATGAACTTTGCCCATTTCCTCCTATTTAATTAGCAGAATATAATTATCCATAATGAACAGTAATGGAGGGTTAATTACTAATAATCCATGTTAATTTTAGACGTGACATCAGGCCATCAGGCGTGTTTGTTTATGCTGTACACTCTGCACGGCCTAAAACAGGGCCCATATTGTGTTCCTGATGGCTACTTTAGCAGCTGAGCCTCTGAGCTTAACAGCCAGACCATTCATGACTTATTTTCCGTTTCACATCATTAGCCATACCATATGTGCTTTGTGAGGTTATCATAGCCAAAACATCCAGTAATCCTAACAGCGACATAATCTGATCTGCTCTGGGCTGGATGCAGCCACATGGCTAAACTACTTTGGGTGGGATTGCACAGCATGTGATCTGAGGGGCCCCCCCTGTGTGACCAGACTGCAACAAGGACAGAAACGCTGGAGCCTAGCGCAACTGCAGAATGTCTTTTGTGGGTTTTTGGTCCACTGAATAAAATAAGAATTTGAAGACCAGTGGCATACAATTCATGATTTACTTAGCTTTCAAAAAAGTATCCACACTCTGAATTATAGCTCCCAGACTTTTGCTAGGATGTTTTTGTTTACTTTAATGCGGTTACTTCATAAAGCCTTAAGCTCAGCAAAGCGGTGGCTCCGGCCTGTTGGAGTCCACACATGGGCCTGAACGTCAAACCCACCAACTACTTGAGCTCCTCACACGATACAGTCAAACTGAAAAAACAGTCAATTTCAGTGCGGAGATGAAAGCCTGAGATGCTCCTGACTGTGAACACAGATATGAGAGAGAGTTTTTTTTGTCATGAGTTACTGTAAAGGTTTAGATATATCAAGATATTGGTGTTAACTTCTAATCTTCTCATCCACAATTACTGCTCTCCTTAGTTCAGAAAGTCTTGTTATTACAGATGTTTTTACAGTTCTTACACATATTTTTACAAGGTCATTTTATTTTTAGTTTAGCAGTTATTTTACAGTTGTGGTGTCTTGCATTAGTTTCAACAATCAGGTGCGACCAAAACTCCGGTGTGAAAAGACTGAACTGGAGCAGAACACACAGCATTAGTCCACATCGAACAGGGTTTGTATGAACCAAGTCTCTGCCGCTCCCCCGCACACAGAGAGGCTGTCCTCTCTGGCAGGATGTGTGACCTGAATATTGCTCCCTGCGTTGTTGCTCAGTCCAGTGGGAAATGGGCCCTTTTGTGTTTGCCCAATGAGAAGATGATTTGTAGTTGATTGGTCCACAACCAGTCAGTCCGGGCCCTTTGTGTGTCGAAGTCAAAGGCTTGGCCCACTTCAGAGCTTGTCACGAACCAATGGCTGTTTGCTCTCCCCGGGGCAACGCCGAACACGTCTCAGAGGAGGCATTGGAAACACTAAGCGGATCGTTGATTTCAGATGGTGACATCACATGGCTGCATCGCGGCTGTTTGTCAGCGAACGCGAATTGAAGGAGCTGTCTTCACTGATTTGTCCACCTGACTTTGGGTGTAGTCTGAGTGTGGCCTGTCATTCCATTGACTAGGATGAGCTTGATGAATTAGGCATATGTAGACGAGCCAAGTGTGTATTTATCTAAGCAGTCATGTGGGAGAAGCAGGGTGAGGCTGTGATAAGGACATTCAAATATGCTTTACTTAATTTGTTTGCTCGCTCACTGTTTGGTCTGATGACATTATTAACTTCAGACAGCCTGGCTTGGTTGTTTGTTTGATGTGGGATCTATGCTGCTTAACAGTGTCCCTCTACCATTCAGTAATGGGGCGTTCACTCTGCCTGTTTAGTTGTACAGGGTTAAAACCATTCCTTCTTTACATGGTAAGCTCAGTTCTATTAAGTGCATATCTTACAGGCCAGCAGTTCACACTAATCTCCAGCTTGTTTTTATTCAAATCTTCTGCTCTGCAGTTACTGGCACTTCTGACAAGCATGATTAATAAAAAGTAGATTAGTGCTTACCCTTTCAGCCGTTAACTGCCTTTTCCCTAACCTTGGTGTATTACTCCTCACACCCCTCTATCCTTGTCAGTGCTCTCATTTTCTTTGGTAATAATTAGTTTTCTCCCACGTCTCCCTCCTCTCTTCAGGTTGTACGTGTCTCCCAAAAAGCAAGTAGCAGATCCAGGTCCAGAGTCTCCGCTGAAGTGGTGTCGGCAGGCTCTTGACCAACGCAGCCCAGAGACCGAAATGGCTTGTCGGACCCTCATTAGCCGTTTGGACCAGAGTATGCATTTAACAACACACATATAGATTTTTGTCATCAACTCCTTGAAAAGTTAGAACCATAGTATTTGTTAATCTGTATTTTTATGAATGCACTATGTAAGCCCTAAGAATGATAAGCTCAGCAACAATAGATTTCATTTTAAGGGAAAAACTTATTTTTGTATCTGGAGGACTTTTACTCACAGAGACAGTCGAGCTGGATCAAGATTAAGGTGCCCAATTCAGCAGAGGCAGACAGTCTTGCCTTCCTCTGTGAATGTGCTGCGCTCTTATTTACTGCTCACCTCTGCAGTAACGTGTACATGGTGTGTACATCTCTACGCGTGGACAGACGTTTGTGTCTGATCTAACAGACCTGATATATTATTTATCCCTCTCGCAGCATCTACTTCCTGCACACTGCAGAGCCTGAACAACAAAGCTATTCACACCAGGGCTGAATGACTACGTGAAGTCATGGGACCCCACCCCCACCCCCCTCAGCTCAGCTCTCCTTTTTAAATGGCAGCACCGGGCCATGACACTGCCGGGCGGCAAAAAGCATGTTTTAGACAAACTGCAGAAACTGTAGGGTCAGCAATAAAGGTGTTAAAAACAAGTTGACAAACATGCTTAACTACAGTATGAATGGAAATAGTGCGATGTTAAGTTCACAAAGCTCCTGTGTGAAATTATGTACCCTACACCCTCTATTACATCAAACTGTCCTCTTATTATGTTAGGAGTTTGTGTAAAACACCATTGTGTTTACCTTTATTAAATTACCTGCAAATGACAGAAGGCCACATTGAAATAACCACACACACCTCTACAAACATTGGACAACAACAAGTCCGTTATTAGACAGTCTTTTTCCTCTTTATGTGAGAGACAAAATCCTGTCCGTCACAGCCTTTTTTCCAGCTTTTAAAAATAATTCTCTAAACTCTAAAAGAACACACATCATCTGCCTCTGGCCGCAGTTTTGTTGTGTATTCATGACGTGCCATCAACACTCGGAGAAGCCAAGTCTTCCTTTGTTGACATGCATCCTTGTGATTGGCTCTGCAGTTTCAGAGCATTGATATCAGTTATTGATTAATCAGCACACTCTTCGATCTATATTCACCTCCAGCCAGTCCTTTTGAACTTTGTACTGCTGCACCCCCATGAATCAAAGCATTAGGTGCTTTATGAGACGCCCACGTGGTCCATGCATCCAAGACCTGACTCTTTGTACTTGTCATTGTGATCAAAAAGGCACACTCCTCGCCTCCCTCTCTTTCCCTTAAAAGTGTATAATCTTCTCTGAAAATATCCAATGTGTCTTCTCCTGTTTCCTGCAGCTTCTCGGTGGAGGAACATGTACAGTAGCCCATCAGCAGAGGCAGGCTCGGCAGGCTCAGGCCTGATCTCTCCTGGGTACCACAAATCAACTAACAAATCCCTACTAACCTGTGGCAGCTCAGGTATGGCATGACGTTAACACACTGTGCTCCTTATTTTCTGCTCAACACAACAGTGGGATTGACGTCAGTTATTGTAAGGATGTAGGTCAGCTGATATGTGTGCACTAATGTGTCAACAATGTGTCCTGGGATCTGAATGGTAATTTTTCAACGACTGTTCTGGCAATTTTGCATGTTGCATATACTGTACATTTTTCAACCATTTTTCAAAATATACCATAACTTTTCTAGATTGATATTCCACCAGGCAGCCATTGTTTAATATTTATTGTATTCCTATATTAAAATGAAAAGAGAATTCAAATGTGTTTGAGAAAGGCAAACCTTCACAGTGAATATTATGTAAGGTTTCACTTTTATGGAAAGGCCTAAATTGTTGTCAGGTGAACAGCAGTGAATGCAGGACTACTCTGTCAAAACAAAATAAGTAAATACAGACATCATGAAAGGGCAAATATGTATTTGATAGCTTCTAGTATGATGGCGGTTGCTGTTTGTCAGCGAGCACTTGTGTAACAAATGTTGAAAAGCATGTGAATGCATCACAAAGACAGATCTGTACCTCCAAGCTTCAATAGCTGCACAACAATCACACTGATTATTCAAAAGTAAAAACAACCACAATAGTTCTCTGTGGTGAATTATCTATCTCAAGCATGTTAGCTTCTCTTGACTTGATCTTCAAGTTATATTGAAATTAGTGGAAAGCAGTGCATGCCTGGCAGAGCAAAAACCCTACTTTTGAAAGATGGTCAATGATGTAAAGTATATATGGTTTATACTTCAGGGGAAAGAAAGGATATGCGTATAAGTTGTTTGTCAATGCTAACCTGTGTGACGTGTAATGCTGGTGACCTTAACTTTATGGTGATTGTTAGTTACTTTGCACTCTTGTTATTCCTCCCATTGTCTTCACAATACCTGCAACTTCACTGTGCAGAGACCAGCAGTGCTGATGTTGTCGTGAAAACCCCGTAAATAACTCATCTTTGCATGAACTCAGAAATGCTTGGCTTGTGGGTGGTGACCCTATCTAATCCCAGACTTTTTACATAACCAAATGCCCCTGGATGACATTGTCGTTTCCCCTTTGTCTCAGTCTGAGAGTTAGTGTGTCAGACAGACGCGCCTGGCAGGGAACTTTGCATACAGCTTTCCTGGGCATCAGCAGCAGACAGTCCTTTTCTAGACTAACGCTGCTGGGCAGGCTGCAGTGAAGTCGGGGTGAAGAGGCGCGTTCATTTAAACCTACCAAATGGGACTGTCAAAGTTTTGACTACATCCACACCTCAAGTTCTCTGATATTGGTAGTGGTTTCCATAAAATGTGTATCCACCTCATGAATATTAACCTTCAATCTAAAGTCATTCTGATTCTGGCAGCACCAGCAGTGTGTTAGCAGAGGCGCGGCTGACTGTGACTGATTGAGCTGCTTTCCTCCAATATTTCCCAACTTAAAAAAAAACTTTCACAAACTTTTTTTATCAGCTCTTTGATATGCTGCTCTTACCTTGAAGCGATGATACATTTGTATGAGCCTGATCAATCAGTCGCTGTCATCTACTGAGCAGGGCCTGGCAGATCCCGTTGGCATCTAATCTTTTGCGATCAATGTAGTTACCACACAGGCGACGGTTCAACATTTGTCATACTTATTTTATGGTGTGAAAGGGGCCCATTAATCAACACAGTAGCGTCCTTATTCTGTTAGGCAACGCTGGTTTGAAAGCTAGTTATCATCCTGTGATGTGATGTCCCATGGCTACTACTATAGTTTGATAAATGTTTTGAACAATTACTGGGGTTTGGCGCCATTGTTCCCTCCTTTCAGAAGAGCCCTGCCCTGTAATGTTTATATAGAGGTCCTGGTAATTTCTTTTCTCCCCCTGGACTAAATTTGTTCAGACCACAAGACCATTTCAGTGCAAGCTTTCATTTGGGGTTAATACCTTTACTATTTATGTGTGAGATGCAGCTTGTTGCAACAGGTGTCCTGCTGTGTTTGCAGGTGTCACAGGCATGCAGTCAGCCCTGAGTTCACAGTCGTCCATTGATAACAGCGAGCTCAGCACATCAGACGACTCCATCTCCATGGGCTACAAGCTGCAGGATCTCACTGACGTCCAAATCATGGCTCGCCTACAGGAAGAGAGTGAGTAGAGGTGTTGTTCACATGGTATGCTAGAAATGAGATGTAATTGTTTCTAAAAGGTAGACTACTGTTTGTAATGAAGAAAGAGACTGCATAACAGGGACAGGAGGCACATGGCTAACTGTTCATTCAGTTTCCTTGTTTAATTTTAATATTTTTGGTGTCAGGTCTGAGGCAGGATTATGCCTCCAGCTCAGCGTCTGCATCACGCCGCAGCTCCACAGCTTCTCTGCAGTCCCTGCGGCGGGGTGGCACCTACAGCGATCAGGAATTTGACAGTTACAGTCTGGAGGACGAGGAGGACGAGTTCTGCTCCATGCCTCCAAGACGACATCGCTTCACCCCCTCGCCCTTAGGCTCACCCCGGTGCCTGTCCCCCTCCACTTCCAACCATGGTCAGGAATACAGCAGCCGACTTGGGGCCCCACGCACAAGAACACCCAGACGATCTCTCCAGGGCCCCAGTGCAGAGCTGCTTAAATTTGCCAGGAGTGAGGGTAGGCTATAACCAGCGATAATTCAGCATTCATACACGAGGTCAAGGAGATCAGAGTGACGACCACAGAGATACATGTTGTACCGAAGCTGTGGTCATACACATTATGTTGTTGCTAAATGTGTTCTGTATGTGTGGTTCCAGAGGAGTTGAGGCACAGCATGCCTAATCTGGCCCCCCGCACCAGCCTACGTTCCCTGGAAGCAGTCAGAAACAGCCGCAGCATGGAGGCTAACCTCCAGAGCTCTGGCAACCGCATGTCCCACCTGACTCACTCCCCCTTCCACAGGTAACCCTGCCCTCTTCACCTGCTCCACACCACTCCTCCAATATGGTGACACCTGCATTTGCTTCGCATACAGCCCTTTTACAGTGTCACTCTTATCCTACCACCATACCTCCTCTTAACCTCTGCATGACCACGAGTAAGGTTTGATCGATATTTGGGAGGATTCTTCTTAAAGTTATCCAAGGCTTTTTTATGAGTTTCTCTCCATTTTCCTTATATCTTGCACAGTGAACACTCTGATCTGCAGATTGCAGTAATGTGCCAAGAAAGGCACTGAAGAGGAAGACTGTTGGCAAACAATAATGGAGGCATTGCGGGTTTCAAAATGTTCAAACAGTTGGCCTTGCAAATGTTTATGAGAAAGGACATTTTTTTCAGCATGTTTGTTAGACCTCAAGGAAGTATGCAGTACATTTTGGTGAGTGTTACTGAAGAAAAACAGAAATGTTGTTTGCAAGAAAACTCCACAAAGCACCTTTTGAATTCTTTAACTGTTGCTGCTAACAAGCACCACTATATTGATCTTAAAAAATTAACTGGTTTAAATGAGTCATTTAATTTTAATTGAATGCGTTTAATATTAATTCTTAATATTGTTTAAATGTGCAGAGGAGAAAAACTAAATACAACAAACATCAACAAAAAAACATTAACATATACCAAACAGATGTCCTGTGGACTTATTACTTTTTCACAAACAAATCTCATCCAGTGACAAACAAAAAACAGCAACATTATTAAATATTATAAATATGTATTCAAATGTATGCGAACAAAAGCTTTTTTGTACATACAATTATAAACATTAATAAATGTCTGTCTGATACATCAAAGCTGATGTATCGATCTAACCTTGACAATCTAATCCTAACCACACAAGTCATCATCTATAACAAACTCTTAGTATTCCCCACTCCTTTCCTGACCACTCATCTTCCCTGACATACCCTGGCTAATGTACAGGTAACCCTCCTTTCACTCACCCTCTATATGTTTGATCCACTCCTTTGATAATCCAGTACTGCTCCTTTCAGGCTCGCCTACAACTCTGACATGCCACGAGTGGGGTTTGGATTTCAACTACAGCATATTTATTTTCTGTATAAATAAATAATATTTATTTGATCTCCCAGCTTGTCTGAAGGAAGTTGCTGGTTGAGATTCTATCATACTACTGTGCCTTTCTTCCACTCAAGGTATGACCTGTAGTCGGCTGCGTAGTACTGGCCAGTCACCTCTCTCCCTGCGGACTCCAGTCAAAGCTGTCGCTCCTGTGGGCTCCATGGCAGCGGGTCGTCAACCTGCCAGAGGTCTGCCTGTTGTCCAAGCACCGACTGCAGGTGGGGGCCGCAGGGTCCAGTCCCCAGGCTCTGCCAATGGTGGAAGCTACATACCCGGGAGAGCCTCCACTGGGGCAGGAAGGCCTGCTGTGGGCCGAGGACAGGCTGTGCCATCAGCGTCCACAAGAAGTAAACTTTCCCAGCCCCCCAGGAGGTGAGTGCTTAAGTAGAAAGCTATTAAGGAATGTTGAAATATTGATGAATGTCCTTTTAATAATGGAAGACGTATTTTTTTAAGGCATTCAGATAATCACAATTTGATATGTGGCCACTTGTTTGAATGAAGACTCATCTCCTATTTTATTGACAGGTCTTTGGGCATGGCTAAAATCTCAGATGAATCCTGGAAAGATGGCTGTTACTGAGTCTGGCCGGTGATGAAGGATGTTCACTGCTGCAACCCCCACCTGACCTCCCCGTTACCTCTCTTTGTACACAAAGTGGCCGTGTCCACATATTTCGTACAACCTCCCTGTCCCCCATTTCAGACTGGAGCGCTGGGCTGCACTGGATTCGTAGTTGAGATTCATCTCTTTTCCCTCGCATGAAACATTGTCAACCCACACAGAGAGGATGTGTAGGCAGACAACAACGCACACATGCACACTCCACTCGTAACATGGACCAACTCAGAGCTTCCAGAAGATTTGTTTTTGTCAATTTTACTTATTTTTCTATGGTAATTGTGAAAAACTGCTGGAATATTAAGGGTTGTATTACTGTTCTGTTGATGTAATTGATATGAAGACAATTTAAATGAAGATGTTGCTGGTTCGTTCATTTTCTGTGTGAATTCCTACTAGATGAAGGTGCTGAGTGTTGCATGCTTGGTTTTGTTTTACCTTATCCCCACAGCCTTTTTCATCACTACGTAACGGCAATATAACGAATCTTCCATGTGTCCCACAACGATCAGTGTGAATTTATGAATGTTTGACTGGTTCATTGTAAAATTATCATTAGATTTGTGTTGTATTTGTGTTTTGCTCTTTAATTACACAATGCAACTCCTGTAAAACCACACTGCCCTTATAAATAATACAAAAATACGATTTGTGCCAAGGTGCATTACAGCTGCAACACTCTTTCTAATTCCAGAAGTAATCTTCATTAAAAGGTACTGTTAACGGTACAATGTTTTCCAGGCATTTTTACTGCATATCTAGAGTGTTTGCTTTTGGATACCACTGTAATAAAGAAAATGTTTATGCACGAAGGCCGTGTGCCTTAGACAGCTATGCACCCTCATGCAGAGTGCCTCTAAAAATTAGGAGCTGTAATGAAAATGGATAATAAAAGTCTACCCCTAAAACTGTATTTGCATCTGTTTAATAATCAACATGCAACGATCACGCAAGTCGAGGTCTGTCTGCATCACAGACTAATTAGCCCCATGATGCAGCAGTGCCGTCATCACCGCCCGGATATTTCCTGTCTGCACGACCAAACGCTGCAGAAATGACTGCTCCACCACTGAGTATGTGCTCCACGCTGCCCCCCTCCCCACCCTGTCACAAAATGGCCTACAGGCCTCATCTGCGCATACAAAGTGTGAGAGCGCGCCCTGCAACCACATTAAAACATTTTTTATTCCTCGATGCGATCATATTTAGCGTCTCCTCGCCTGCTGTAAATATGTCCCCATTAGGAGATAGTGTGTGTTACTGTAGCTCTGCTCTCTTATGCATGACGCAAATAGTAAGGGATCAGCGGTAAACGAGGCCACGCATTGTCTGCCCCCCCTCCCCCGCCCTCCCTCTGCTCGTCAGGAAGCAAGCTGATTGGCCGAGGCCTAGCAAAGGGTGCCCGGGGATCCAAAACTGCAGGCCGCACTTAGCTTACCGTCAAAAATAAACCAAAACAATAACAGACTAAACTGAGGAGGGGGACACACACCGGTAGAGTCGGAAGACGACGTTATCAGGTAAAATTACTCCGAGTGGGTTTGAGGGGCACGCGGAATAAGACTCGCGGGCCCAGTCGGCCGCAGCGGGCCTCTTTCAGCCTTTTGGAAAAACAACATGGAAGATAATGCGGCAGCGGCGGCTCCACCTAGCTTAGCAGGCTAGCTAGCCGAAGGGACGGCGCGCAGATTAGAGCAACGCGCCGATAAATGGTTTCATAAGGGGTGTTGGTGTGTTGCCTGTGATTGTACCAGTGTTAATATTATAACGCAGTGCGGTGCTGGTGCTTGGACGGTCATTTAAGACTGGTTGTTGCAATCCTCGGATTAGCTGTCATGCTAAAACAAAATGGCGCCGAGGGGAAGAGCCCTAGCTCGTTGCTAGTTAGCTTCGGTGGGTGGAGGGCGGTAGCCGCCCTAACATGCATTGCATAACGTCTGCGGTACTTTCATTGGCGGCCATAAACTCCGAGCATGTGTAGTTTTGTGCAAGGAGTCCATAGTACATTTCTTTGTTGCATGTCAACAACACAGCGGTCATTGTTACCCCAAAAATCATTAATCATGCAAATCGGGGAGCCATAACGTCACTCTAGACCAATGCAGACATGACATATTTAGCTTATTTTGAACAGTCATGTGATGGCAGTGCATTTCCTCCCGTAAAACAAACACACGAAAAAATAGGTCAAGCATCAGGACTCGTCTTCAGGGAGCCTTTGAGCTCGTTCCTGTGCACAGTGAGTGGGACATCATCCCTTTGTCTCATCAGGCTCAACCAGCTTCAGGTGTACAGAGCTACATGTCCTCAGGTTGAAGTCGCCTGCAGTACTGTGGATGGGCAATGGATGGAGCCAGTGGGCAATAACATAGCTGCCCTCCTCTTTCTCAAGTGGCTGTTTTTTCTGCTTTGTGTATTTTATTCATTCAGGAAAGAGGCCATTTGTGGCAGCAGCAGTGTCCTTATTATGAACTCGAACCCTTGTTGAAATCTTGTTTTTACAACATTCAGCTAACCTCTTTTCTGTGGTCCTCTATCATCATGCTTATTAGTAGTGTTTTGTGTTTTTTCTTTGGCAGAGCGAGTGATTACCTTGATGGAAGGAAGCAGATCAGATATCTTATTGGTTTTATTCTAAGGGTTTTGTCATCAAATGTGAAGGTATGTATTGATCACGACCATGACAGTCGTTGCATTCACTTTCACTTTTTGTCATGCTCACTAACAAAGTCAAAGAAAATGGCTAACATGGAGTACACTGGGATTTTCAGTCTTTTTTTCCTGAGTGAAGACATGGATCAAGGAGGAGGGGTGTTGGAGCTACACACTCAGGAGCTGAAGATGCCCCATGCTATGATCATGCAAGACTTTGGTAGGTGGTCAAGTAGGATGACATGACAACCATTATATTGTACACAGTTTTTAATTTAGATATTCAGCATAAATTTCCCCACATACAGAAATTAACCCCAAAGGTTTTTTATGAACTTTGTAACTTAAAATCTCCATACACTAAGGGGTTTAGTCACACCTGTCAAGAGCAAATGCCACTTAGCCTTATTACATTGCTAAATGATAAAGAAAAAGTAACATTACATAGTCAGTCTAACATTTTCACCTCTTACCAACAACAGGAAAGTGTCACGTTTACAAGCACCTGGCAAGATACTGTGATGTCCAGTTTGAATGCAAAAGAAACAGTTCTAGCTTTTAATTTTGTAATTAAATTGTAATTGTGTAATTTGAAACTCACTTGTGTCATGAACCTCTCTTTGTGTCTTCTGCTTACAGTTACAGGCATGGGGGGTCTGGCTCACATCGATGGGGAGCACATTGTGGTGTCTGTGCCCGAGGGCATGCTCCTTTCTGACGTGATGACGGACGAGGGCATCCTCCTGGAGCACGGGCTAGAGGTGGAAGGCCTAGAGACTCAGGTGGTTCAAGGCTTGGAGACAGAGGTGGTTGAAGGACTGGAGACAGAAGTGGTGGAGAGCTTACATGCAGGTGTGGAGGGTTTGGAGGCAGAAGTGGTCGATGGGCTACAGACACAGGTGGTGGAGCTGGAGGCTCAGGTTGTCGAGGGCCTAGAGGGTGAGGTGGAAGTGGAGGGTCTCGAGGCACAAGTGGTGGAGGGCCTGGAAACTGAGGTAGATGTTGAAGGCCTGGAAGCTCATGTTGTTGAGGGTCTTGAGGAGGAGGTGGAAGTGGAGGGTTTAGAAGCTGAGGTTGTGGAAGGTCTGGAGGTAGACGTGGAAAGTCTCCAGTCTCAAGGGGTAGAGGCCCACGAAATAACCAGTGAAGACATGGTGACCTCAGAACACAGTGTGATCATGCCTGAGAATATACTGGGCACAGAGGTTGCAATAGAGGAAGCGTTGGACCCCCATCATCATCACGTGCTAACCTCAGACCTCATCCAGAACTCAAACCACCACCATGATGACATGCCAGACCAGGTGTTTGTGGCAGAGCTGCTGTCTGAGCACCAAGACAACACCCTGGACCACCAGCTTGTGTCAGAAGGCTTGATGGTGACAGAAGCAAACTCAGAAACCATAATCCACGAGGAGCTGCCAGCTGAGGCTGTTCCCCTGCAGACAGATGAGGATGATGATGCAAGAAGCAGCTCTGAGGATTACCTCATGATCTCCTGTAAGACAGCTTTCAGTATGATCATGTCACTAATGCCATGTTTTATTATTGCTCGTTTTTGGTAAGTATTTGTGTTACTGTAGTAGATGAGGTGGGAGAGAAGCTGGACATAGGAGACACTCCCCTTGAGATCAGCACTGAGGTCATGGAAGACAAGGAATCCAAAGAGGAGGACGGCTCAGAGGTCATCAAAGTCTACATTTTTAAAGCTGAAGCAGATGATGATTTAGGTAAGTGATTAATCCATTCAGTAATTTTAACAATACAAGAAGTGGTTGTAAATCGTGGCTTTGATTAAATTGTTCCTCGTTTCTCTCTTTTCAGGTGGAACAGAGGTAATAACAGAGGATGATTACCAGAATGGCCACCCTGATCTGGAAGCCGCATCATCAGGCAGACTTGGAGTCGGCCGTGACAAGATGGTCTACATGGCAGTCAAGAACCATCCAAAAGAAGAAGAGGATGATGATGATGACAGCGATGAGGATGACGATGATGACATCAGTATGTGCCTTTTTGTGTAACGACAGGTTGTTTGCTGTAGATAAGTTGAATGTGGCAACCTTAAGTCTTTATTGAAAAAGATCAGTAAGAAGAGGTTGCTGTACTTCCACATCCTTTATAGATAACTTAACAACAACAACAACAACAAGATGTTTTTGCTTGTGTCCGGGCAGTGTGTGCAATAAAGGTCACAGCTTGGATATATATCATGTTTACAGTATGAGCCATAAACCATGTTGGCATGTGTCAGAATTAGAAGTGTCCTGTATACTTTTTACTAATGAAATCTAAACTGTCTGTGCAGGTAATACCATTGATCAGGTGAAGAATGGAGCATCCGCACCATTTCTGCAAATCCGAGAGGGTCTGGGCGCCAACCGTGCTCTCAAACCCAAAGCTAAGAAAAAGAAGAAAGGAGACACACGGCAGTGTCAGACTGGTATGAACAGTATCACATCCTGGGAAAATGATGGGATTGGAATTGACAATTTTGTTGCACAGATTTGTATGATTTTATAATTCGCATTTATCAGTTGTAAAAGGCTGTTTACCATGTTTTAAGTTGCATTCTGTCTTTTTAACTCTTCCAGCTGTTATTATTGGACCAGATGGCATGCCTTTGACTGTCTACCCCTGCCACATATGTGGTAAGAAGTTTCGCTCACGAGGCTTCCTCAAATGCCACATGAAGAACCACCCGGACCACCTGCTGAAGAAGAAGTACCAGTGTACAGACTGCGACTTCACCACCAACAAGAAGATAAGTTTCCACAACCACTTGGAGAGTCACAAGCTGCTGAGCCACAACAGCGAGCGCTCTCCAGAATACACAGAGTACACACGGCGTTACCATGAGTCCAGCCCCCTGGGTTCTGACAAGCTCATCGTCAAGGATCGGGAACCCAAACTGCATCACTGCAAGTATTGCGACTATGAGACAGCCGAACAGGGTCTGCTCAACCGTCACCTGCTGGCTGTGCACAGTAAGAACTTTGCACATGTGTGCGTCGAGTGCGCCAAAGGCTTCCGCCACCCGTCAGAGCTGAAGAAACACATGCGGACCCACACAGGCGAGAAGCCCTACCACTGCCTTCGCACTGCGAGTTCCGCTGTGCTGATCAGTCCAACCTAAAGACTCACATCAAGAGTAAGCATGGCGCAGATCTGCCTTTCAAGTGCAGCCACTGTCCTCAAGCCTACGCTGACGCACGGGAACTCCAGCGCCACATAGAGATGGTGCAAGGCCACAAGACCCACCAGTGCCCACACTGTGAGCACAAGAGCACCAACTCCAGTGACCTGAAACGACACATTATCTCTGTTCACACCAAGGATTTCCCCCATCAGTGTGACGTGTGTGAGAAAGGCTTCCACAGGCCCTCAGAGTTGAAGAAACATGCGGAGACACACAAGGGCAACAAGGTGCACCAGTGCCGGCATTGTAACTTCAATGCTCCTGACACCTTCACCTTGAGTCGCCATATCCTGTCCTTGCATACGAAGGAACTCCCCTTTAAGTGCAAGCGCTGCCGGCGAGGCTTCCGGCAGCCCGCTGAGCTGAAGAAGCACATGAAGACACACAGTGGTAGAAAGGTTTATCAGTGCCAGTATTGTGAGTATAACAGTACGGACGCTTCTGGCTTCAAACGCCATGTCATCTCCATTCACACCAAGGACTACCCCCACCGCTGCGACTACTGTACCAAGGGCTTTAGGAGGCCTTCGGAGAAGAGCCAGCACATAGCCAGGCATCACAAAGACATGTTGATGTAATGTCATCGCACGCACAAACACACTCCTCTTTCCCGATTAAATCTGTGTCACACACCCAGAGGTAATTTTAGTGTATTAACAAAGAAATGACGGATGTAGGCTGTTGACGAAGACGACAACAAATCTAATTGCCGTTCTGTGTTCTGTGTTGTAATGGGTGTAACCCCCCCCCCCCACCAAGAACACATTTTAGATGGGGGTGAAGTCTAACAAAAAAAAAAGACAATGTGCACACTGAGTGGGACAGCTGTAAATTGTGTTTTGTTTTGTTGCTGAGAATCACATATGAACATATATTCAGGGTCTCAAATGTCTATATTTTTATACCCACTCAGCTTAAATGCTGCAAGATGATGACTGTGTCCTGTAAAACAGAAAGCGGTGCTTTGTGAACATCATGCCAGTTCTTCAGATGATGTGGAATGAGTACAGGAGAAGTTTGCCTCCATACTACTAGTATCTCTTTTCCTTATTAACCAGCTTTTACCCTGACACTTGTTTTCAACACCATCTGATCTTTAAAGGGCAGCAGGGCCATTCATGAGTTCATAGTTGGTTTTAAGTGATGTTAACACACATTGCGCACCTTAAAAAATATCTCAATAAATCTAACAGTTGAACATCAACTGAAATGAACATTTTGGATTTTCCTCCCAAGCTTGAAGTTCCGTTAAATTAATCATGTATAATATAGACTATATAAATGTCTTAAAAGTTGAGTCTGAAATTATCTGGTCTGATCAGCAGTGTCTGACAAGGAAGAGAAATGGTGCAGCTGGTATATTAGTAGAATATCCCTTTAGTGTACACAACACATTTCTGACACAGAAATCTGCTTCTGCAGGTGTATTATTCTATAAACTTGACAGATGGTTGGCCTCACATTTGATAACCCCTCAAGTTGTTATATCTGACTGCCACTGTAAGATGCGTATGTGTGATGTTACCTGCGACACTGATGTGCTCTCTCAGCTAACCATTCGATTGCAATCATGCCTTACATCTGTTGGTCTTTATCCCTTAAGCACTGATGAACACCGCTAATCAGAAAATAAGTGATTTTAACTCTCAAACATGCTGCATCAATACCATTCTCTCAGAGATTGTGTGTTTGAGTCAGTAGAAAGCACTTTAATAACTTTTTTTTGTATTTTAATTACGTGTACACATATATGTATGTATATATATATATATATATATGTGTGTATATATATATATATATGTATATGTGTGTATATATATGTATATATATATGTATATGTATATATATAAACCCTAGATAATAAACAATTACAGAGCTTTGTGAGTTGGTAAAGGTAAAGATTGTTTTGAGTGTTATCGCTAGCAAGAGGGCACAATCCATTACTCCATTAAAACTGAATTGTCATTGAAAGTGGTGGGTGAAACCATTTATTGTTTTGTTATATGGATAAGTGATTGGGTTTTGTGTTTTGTTTGTGCTCACTAACAAGTCTCCCACACCCTCGTCCTACAGTCCTAAATAACCCAACCCAATCCCAAGCATGGGATTATTCCCTTGAAGTCAGTGGTCATCATTATTGGCATTAGTCTTGAAAGTATGCACATATGCTGTCTCCATGAAATTAATTGTGGTATATATTAAAAATCCCTGCATTTCGTGTACCTTAGTCTATATTTTCTTTCAGTCTGATTGTGGATAAACTACTGGTGGGGAAGAACCAAAATAAACAATTATCTTTTTAAGCTCCTTGTCCTTTTTGTCCCACGAAAAGGAACCACCATTACATAAAAGAAAAAGTCAGAAACTTAAGCACCACGTAACGTACATTCCCATAATTTTAGGTTTGGTTCTAGGAAATCTGTGTATTGTTGAAGTGATGTTACTTTACATTTTTATCATAGACCTTCCCCATTAAATCTACTCAAGAGGAGCTGACAGTCTCAAACAATCCTCATTCCATAAGTTAATATGCCAACTCAGTTGAAGAAGGACATCATGCTGGATCGCAGGTTGATGGGTTTATATGCGTGTTCCTCACCACCTCTGCGTATAACTGAAAATAGCTCAAGGTAGATGACAACAAAGCCTCTGTCATACTGTCGTCCTGTTTTGGGAACTTGAAACATGCTTCATCCACAGCTCGCTCCAACAAGTCTGTAAAAACTCTAATGAGAGTCTGTGTCTTTAGTCATAGCAGACTTTTGTCACGAAAGTCGAAAGTGACAAAATGTGCTCTCGGCACAGTAACGGCGGCTCCTGCAGCCAACAAGCCATTTGGCAGTTCGTAAAAGGGAAGGACACATCTGGACATGGGTGGAGGGTTTAGTGTGTGAGGAGGCTGAGCTGTGCTGCCTAATCTTGCAAGCACCATCCCAGTGGACAGTATGGTCCTCCACTTCAGCTGGTAAAGAGTGAAAGTGATACAATAATCCTAAAGCTCAAGAGTTGAAATGTGCAGACACTAAAGCCTCCCAGAGTTTTGCACTCATTTCAACTCAGTGTGCGCACTGTGGTTTATTTGGAATTTCTTTTTTTTTTTTTTCAGCATTAAGATCATCTCTGGCTCAAGGAGTAGATTCAGCACACACTGTACAAGTCGAGGTCTTTCAAGTGCTTCAAAGAGAGATCAGAGCCTCACTGGCTTTACAAAAGAAAAAGAGAGAAAACTGCAGTCAAAGGCAGGAAAAAAGGATGTAATCTTCCCGGTCATGACACAGTTGAAAGGTGCTCAGTGCTGACACTGAATCTGAAAATGTGTTTTAAGTCACAGGCACAGGGGTGAGGTTAAACGGGTGTCAATAATAACTCCACCAATAACTCTTCTGTTAAAGAGTCCCAGTAGAAAGGACAGCGATGGCGCATGCACAGCAAAGGGACCCTAAAACCGAAGCAGCTAAATGGAGCCCAGCTATCATTAGTGTGATCATTTACTGTGCTTTTCCTGATGAGACGTGCCAGATTGTCCTCTGTGGAAAAAGTAAAAGTCTACACACACCTCATGTAGATGCAGAAGTATAAGACAGCAATAATATTACCGTATTGTCTCCAAAGCACAAAAAGGTAACTGAATAGGCAACATTTTGATCCCAGTCACATCTTCAGGTTGGAGTGAAAACCAAGAGCTTCCACTAAGTTGAAACTGATAAGGTGGCTTGCGGTGCACCTGTTTACACCCGCCATCAATCTGGGAGCTGGACCCAAATTGCTTTCATAAAAACCTGAATTTCAAATAGTACTACCCCCGAAAGATTCAAACAATCAGTAAATGTACTCTGCCGCAAATTTAGACCACAAGCTTCAGAGCTGCCAAGGAGGAGGGAAAGATCAATATGAGAGATAGTGATGAGTGTGGGGCCACATTTGTCAAAGTCGTGCACATTATATATTTTACAGGGAGGATGCGATCAGTTTTGGGGGAGAAGGAGGAAACAAACAAGTTGATTAAACGATCTGGGGGTGTGATAACGGAAAGGGAGGGGAAAAGTGTAGGCTGAGTCAGGAAGAAAGTGGAATAAAATGATTTGATTAGAAAACTTTGCAGCAGTGAGGCGGGGGCGTGTGGGTGGTTGGAGGTGCTGCCGGCCTTCCTGCTCCAGCGTCCACGTTATGTGTCATGACTCTGACTCGGGCCTCATTATTAAATAAACTTCCTCCTCTCTTTTCCTCGGCGGCCAGCCTCGTGGGGGTGTCCAACTCTTTGGACGTGGCCGTGTCTCGTTTCACTTCCATGTCACCTGTCTTGAAAGATGCATGATGCCTCGTGCTGAGGGGAAATAAGGCTGTTCGGACGAGTTCACGTGGCCGCCGTGAACACCTGAGAAAATAGACACAGGCCAGCCCACTCTGCTTTTTTTTTTTTTTTTTGCTTTTTTTCTGCTTTTGATCCCAAGGAGCACCTCATAAATCACTTAGTGGTGCAGCTGTCAGCAGAAACCGCTGAGAACGCAGAGATCAATATGCAGACATATCCACAAAATCCTCACCCGGTAACCCTTTGTTTTCCCTCACTGTGGGATCCACGGATTCAGCGTGACGAGCGTCTCTGGTTGTTTCTGCCTCCAACACATGCAGATGTGGCAACAGCTGTAGCTGTGGGTATATTTTCCCATTTCCTGTCTGAGTATGCTGAAACAACTATCTCTCTCCAGTGTGTGTTGCCAGCCTCTCCCTTGCCTATATTTCGAAGCAGATGAGCATTACTCACACACACACACACACACGTGATACACCGAACAGCCTCTGAAGGCCATCACTGTGATGAGAACTGACAAACGTACACAGATAATCCAGCCGTTTGCTGCAGAAGGTCAAACTAATTTATTTGATGTAGTCATTTTGTCCATATTTCTGAGGATCAATGGGCTGTTGGTCTAGATGCGATTAAATGATGAAACTGCCAGTAAAAATACAGGGTTGCACACTGATGTGCAGGGGTTTTAAGCGATGATTCACAGTTAATAATAGTAATTTAATAATTTCCAATCACTAGCATGGGTTAATAGTTGACAATAATCCCAAATATTTAGACGGGTCTGCATCAGAGTATATCATTTTGGATGTTTTGTTGCTTTGGACTGCAGGATTCTGGTGTTACGCAGCATATTTCAGTGAAAGGAAAAAGGCAAAAATGTTGCTGGGTTCTGTGTCATCAACTCATCTCACTGGCAGCCAGCACCCCCCCCCCGTCCTTCTCCAGCTCCCCCCATATTACCTCCAGATCCTGCGGTGGCCCACATAACCAGAGCCGTCCGATCCAGATTGTAGACGGCGAGGCTGCAGTGCCTGAGAGCCAGCTGGAGACCGCGGGGCCCCCAGGGGAAATCAGCGCCAGAATGCTTGGAGACGGGCGAAATTGGCCAGCTGATTAGTCAGAGAAAAGACTCTTTGGTGGACTGCACACGACAAGAGGGAAAAGGAGGGAGAAATAACAGCAGGCAGCCTGTTGACTATGCAGGTCTCTCTGACTCATGCTCCCTGTTGGTGTGCGACCGCAGCCATCTGATGCACCTCGATCTGAAAACGTCTTTTCAGAAGCCAGTAAGTGGGTCTTGTGTTCAGATTGCTTCATCACACTGCGAATTCAAAGGCCAAGAATGAACCGTAATGCTTCACTTTGAGGCGCTGTGGATGAAATGTCAATGGCTCCATCTCCATGACAACTGAGCCAAAATCACCCACCGATGAAGACTGTGTCACACGCGGGTGAAAGCTCTGGAATTCTCAGATTAAGACATTACAGCAGTGTTTTACTGGATTGTCATTCATTATTAGAAGTTACAGTCATCAACAAATTAATTGCATCTATCTCCATGATAGCATGTTATAAAGCACACACTAAATATTGTATTTATAAATGCTGCAGGTAATGCTGCAGGTAACACAATGGTGACTGAGCCAACGGCCCACTGAGGAAAGCCCTTGCAGTGTCTGTGGCAACTATCCTTAAAAAAATCACACAGTTCAGCTTTTAACGCAACAGACTCAACTCACCTGTGTATGAAGCAGCATACTGTGTGTGAACAGAGAGTAAATGGCCAAATAAACAAAGCAAAAATCCATGACCACAGACAATGAATCTTTGGAAGTGAGGTCCAACAAATGCACCTGCAATTACTGATCATCAACACAGGTACTGTGAAAGACAATAAAAGGAAAATGTTCAAGATTACAACTTTAAAGATCCGTTTCAAGACATGTATGAAGACAACACAATGCAAAAATGCTGTGTTTTGAGTTTGCATCTGTTAATGAGAAAAAAAAATCAATCAAGAAAGAAAATCAATCAACCCATTCATAAATCTTAAAATTACACGCACACCTTTTCCCTCCTTGAAAACAACAGAATACGTCAATATGCAAAGATAAACCTCTGAACACCTCTTCCCTGGGGTGTATGTGCACCGGAGGTCACAAACATTTGTCAGACTTTCACACTCCACCATGATCTGCTCCAAAATCAGTTGCAACGTCACAAATCGTGCTTGTATGTTCATCTCAAGAGCTCCGATTTAAAGCTGAGCACCTTAAAAACTTTCTCCTTTAGCAGACCGATGTGAAAACGGCCTTCCGGCTTCAAGCTCTGCACAGCGAGGGTCAAACATCCGAGTGAAGAAATGAGACACATATTTTAGATGAAAGGGGGTCTTTAAATAGAAGCCAAACACTCCATATCTGATCACAATAGCTACTGTGAGAGAAAAGCACTTCCTGTTGAGTGTTCACTAGATGTCGCTGTTATCCCATCCTTCTGAGGGACCGCACCGATCACCCAGAGTGGTCCCAGAAATAAATGCATCAAAATGAAATGCATTCCCATCTCTAAGTCAGTGGTTGGGATTTAATGCGACTGGTTAAATAAGAAATGGACGGTACTATTATTTTTGCCCTCAATTCTTAGTTGTTGTTGTTGTTTTTTAATCCAGTGAGCAGGATGAAAAATAAAAATGAATGAATGAATGTTGGCACCACAAGTTTGGTCACTGTTCTCCTCCCTCTTATGGTTGGCCCATTTAACAAACGCATGAATTAAAGAGCTGCAGGGGAAAAAAGAAAAAAAAAAACTCTCAGACTCAGAAAACGAAGCGCCTTGAAACAGATGCGGTTTATTTTGGGGCGACTGTTTGAAATCCAAACTTTGTCATCAGACTTCATTACCCTACTTTACCCTGAGCGGACACGCTGGACACGCGCTTCGACCCGGATCACGGCGGGAGGCGCGTCACGGCGGGTGGGCGTGGCCAACCGGGACCGAATAACACCGTGCGTCCTCCGGTGCGCCGCTGCAGAGTTACGGAGCGGCACGAGAGAGGAGCGCGCGCAGGAGGAGGAGGAAGGCGGCGGGGGGCGTGAAAACCGAGCAGCCGAGTGATGGAAAAGGCGGAGATCTTCTTGTACATCTTCCTCGTCTCACACTACACCTTCACCATCTTGGTCATCGCGTGGCTTTTCGAGCACGGGACGCCCACCGAGATCACCAACTATGGATTGCCTAATTGAAGTTGGGCCACCCGATCCCGCTTGCGCCAGGACAGCCGAGCAGAATTAGAGGGAGAGAAGTCGTTATGGACAGTTGTGCAAAGCGTGCGTTTCACAGCTCTGCGCGCGTAAAGGACGTGGACACACCGGGACCATTCAGCGCTGCTTGAACCACTCTGAGCGATGTTTTAGTGATTATCAGGAGGGGGGGGGTCTGTAGTTAGAATAGAGGGGGTGTTTGTGCGGCTGATGTGAGAGTGGCGGCAGGCTTTTATTGCGCGCGTACCGAGTGTGCGCCTCAGCTCAGCCGCTCCGTTACCACAGGCGATCCACCGCAGCAGGACCCGCAGTCTCTGACGGGCAACAGGCCTCAGCAGACCACCGTGGAAGCGTTTTTATCCCCGCTGCTGCTGTAAGTTGAACTTTCACCACAGCCAAGAGAGTTTTTAAAGCTGCATCCAAGTTGCACCTGTGAGGCAGGAGGGAGCCATGGCTTTACCAGATAGTGGCATATCCGGGGAGGAGGTACCCTTCCCAGAGATCATAGAGCTCAACGTTGGCGGCCAGGTGTACATAACCCGCTACTCCACCCTCACAAGCGTGCCAGAGTCCCTGCTGTGGGAGATGTTCAGTCGAAAGTCAGCCAAGGGACTGGCCAGGGACACCAAGGGTCGCTTCTTTGTGGACCGTGATGGTTTCCTGTTCCGTTACATCCTGGACTACATGCGGGACCAGCAGCTGGTTCTTCCGGACCACTTCCCGGAGCGAGGGCGTCTGCAGAGGGAGGCTGAGTTCTTCAACCTGCCCGAGCTTGTCAAGCTACTGGCCCCCAAAATCAGCAAACAGAACTCCCTTGGCGACGAGGGATGTCAGAGCGACCCGGAGGACTCCTCACCTGGGATCGATACGGCCCGTAACCTCAGCTCCCTGGGTGCCGCCGCCGCCGCCTGCGCCAGCCTGGTCCCGGGGGCCATGGATAGCAAGCGGTCCGGGTTCATCACCATCGGGTACCGAGGCTCATACACCCTCGGCCGTGACAGCCACACCGATGCCAAATTCCGCCGGGTGGCACGGATCATGGTGTGTGGGAAAACCTCCTTGGCCAAAGAGGTGTTTGGGGAGACGCTGAATGAGAGCCGTGACCCTGACCGCCCCCCTGAGCGCTACACGTCCCGCTACTATCTCAAGTTCACCTTTCTGGAGCAGGCTTTTGACAAGCTGGCTGACGCAGGCTTCCACATGGTGGCCTGTAATTCCACAGGAACCTGCGCCTTTGCCCACGAGCAGACGGACGACAAGATCTGGACCAGCTACACTGAATATGTGTTCTACCGTGAGTGAGACTATTGGCTTTGCCCTCCCCCACCTGTCCCCTCACCCCCCACCCCGTCTCCAAGTGCCCCCCTCTGCCCCACTCCAGCCATCCTGACCTCCCCTCTCTGATGGCTCCTGCACCAGTAGATGTCCTGTAGATGTTGTGCCCTTCCATCTCTCTCTGCAGCCTCCAGCTTTTATCCTGTGAACAGTGCCCAGCAGCTGCTCTCTGACTCTTCGTACCTTCTCTGCAGGTGGAACTGCAGCGCCCCCCCCCCTCCCCCTTCAGGCCCCCCAGATCCATTCTCCCCCTCATCCTCAGGGCCGGCTTTTGCCCTCGCCTAAACCGCCACTTTCCTGCAGAGACTGAAACCTTCTATGTACCATGTCCCTTTTGTACTCTCTTACTATATATTGCATCTGCCTTGGTGAAGCACAATACTGTATCCAAGAGCTAATTTTATTAAATAATCGCCCCAGCGTGTCTGTATGACTATTGACTAGTCTAGTCATAAGGGCATAAGGGAAAGGGCTTCAAAGAGCGGCCGTGATGTACAGAGCCGTACTTGGCCCGGACTCTCTCCTGCTCCTCTGAACTAATTTACCAAATAATTGGACATCTTATCAGCCTTGAGGGATGCGAGCAGCCTCGGCACAAGAAAGAAGCATAACACAAAAATCAGATTTTTTCCTTCAGTTTTTATTAAATGTGTCCAGTACCGTGTGGTTTGGGACGTGCCATAGAGTAGTTAATGAGTCAAGCTGTTGTTACGAATGAATGAATGAGGGTTATGATAATGCAGCCACAAAAAATGCAGTGAACTTTTTTTTTTTATTTTGAAAGGGAAAAATAGACTGTAGGTGTGTGGAATTTCCTTTTCAGAAAGATGGTGGTTGTGTTGCAAATGAACAAGCAACAGGCTTTGACAGAAAAAAAAAACAGTTAAAGCTCAAATATCAAGAGATCTTGTAGACAGAAAGAAAAAAAAAAAGGTCGCCAGATGAAGTGTGTATTGATTGTGCAATGGAGCTTTCAGTATTTTAATCACCCACGCTGGGAGGGCAGAGGAGATAGAAGGTGTTACATCACTCACAGCCCACTGCTCATTGTGCTTCTTTGACATTTGTTTGCTCAATTACATATTTAAGAGCATTTTTACAGTGAAGCGCTTCTTTGGGACATCATGACTACATGTTGTTTCCAGCAACAAAAAAAAAAGAAAAAGAAAAAGAAGAAAAAAAGAGTGGTAGTCACCCTAGCGGATCACGTTTAGAGTGTTCTGTAAACAATAATGTTATTCTTAATACTCATTTCAGTATTCGTTGAAGATGTTGCATATTTGATGATAGCTCTCACTGTAAGTGAATACCCCTGAGAAAAGGTAGGATTACACTGCAGCCACTCAAAGCCCAATGTTTTCTCACCACTGTAGCAAGGGCATTGTGAGGGCATATTATAGTGAGTGGGTGTAACTTAACTTACAGACTTACAGGGCAGCGAGAGGAGAAAGAGGGTCGTTTCCAGATACAGCCTCAGGACTGTAGGTGTGCACATCATATACCTCAGACTAAACAACAAACTGAAGGCACTTCAATTCAACAACAACAACAGCAAAAAAAGTCCAGCTGCTGATGTGAAAATGCAAACACGGCTAGAGAAATATCCAACATGCAGATGCTCTAATAAGATGACGAATAAGAGGTTTCATTTAAAGTGAATTTTGATCTGAGAAGCAGCTGAGAAGCAGAATTTCTCCTGAGCTTGAACGTGGCAGGTTGTAGTTTTGGCAGAACAGTCTGACAGTGACAATAAATGTATTCTGAAATGTCTAGGAAAGCGCAATGTTGTGTTTCAGTGTGATGAAGTGCTGTTGACATCTGAGTCAATATGTTAGACCTGCTGCAGTGTGTCGCTGCAGGCGTAGACAACACTGAAATTAAAAGTGTTCAGCAAAAAAAAAGCAAATTGATTTGTCAAATAAAAGATGATTTTTTCTTTCTATTCGGGTGGTATTTTCCATTCATAACAAGAATGTTTTCTCCGTGTTGAATGACATTCGGGGCAAACTGTGAGGAAAGTGGCTCCTGCCCTCGACTTGCTGCAGCTGAAATTTCTAATTTCCGTTGACAATACAACTCGATCACAAGTAAACTAATTCAAATTTCCACCTCACCATTTCCCGTGAAAGGAAATGTCCTTGGACATAACTTCATATTAAACATTCAACACTCCACCCTCAGGCACCATCCCTCTCATACTCCCATCTGCTTTTCCACTTTTTTCCCTCTTTTTTTTTTTTTTGTATGAAGCAGTTGACCAGAAAATAGAGCCAGGCTAGAAATGAGGACATGCATAGATAGCAGGCTCTTTTAAAGCAGATTACAAAACCCTTATTTTGTCACCAATAATTGACTTAATTACTCCTTTACAGTAAAAAGAAATCTTGTAGCACCCTGGGCTTAAAAAATCCAGGATGGTGAAGCAATATAGCTGTAAAGGCTTCACAAGATTAGAGTTTTTTTTTGTCTGTTGTGGAAAAAAAACAGCATTTTTATTGAGCACACCCACAGACAGAAAAGTGTGCATAATTTACACAAAAAAAAAACAGGATTATGTTTATGTAGGTGAGGCAGTCACATGTCTTATCAATCCTGACTCAAAGTTTTCACCAAGAGATTACCACATGCTAATTACCTTAAGACCTCTAAACCTGATCTCAGTCTGGCCTAGATAAAAGCATAGCTGATGAGCTTCACAAAAAAACTGCTGAAAAATTTATGTGGCTCCCTTCCTGGAAAACAGATGATTTTTTTTTTTTTTTGCGGCCTGGAATGCATGACGAACCCTCAGAGAGCGGGACAATGCCGTGCCTGCACTCTCTCTCTTTAGTCCCTAACACAAACACAGTCACAGACAGCATTCCTCTGTCGCTGTCCTCCAGCACGCTGCTGCAACACGGGAGTGCCAAGGTCAGTCATTAGCACGGGCATGGAGAGACACGCCTCGTGTGAAATTTCAGGCATCAGTGTCCTGAACCGCTCTCGCCCCCCCCCCCCACCACGTGAGTTGCCCTGAGACTCAACATTCAACAGTAGACGTGTGAGAAGTGTTGACACCCCGTCATTGAGCAGCAGCAACAGTGAGGTCCACGGGCTGAGCTGTGGTAAAATGCTTTTTTTTTTTTTTTTAAATGCTCTGTTGTGAAACTTGTGGCTGAAGAGTGTAGCAGGCCTGCTCATGTGCCATACAAGGAGCAGGTTGTAGTCGTGTAACCACAGTGGTATGCCTGTTCTGTCCAGAGCGTTATAATAAAGATATTTTAACATGAAATTTTGCTTCTCTGTCTTTTGGGAGAAAGAAAAAATCCAAATAGCAGATTGCATTTTTTTGCTCAGCACACATTCAAGTTAATTAAATCTTTAATTTCATTTGTTTCATATTGTCATGTTCCTACCAAGAGGTCTGAAGTTAATGTAATTTCTTGGTGAGCTTGTGCAATTCATTATTTAACACTAGCCATGGATGAACAAGGCAAAAAAAAAAAAAAAAGTGCCCTGAGAGTACAAAGCTGTTCTCTCCACCTCGAGGCGGTGATTTGACCCATGTCTTGTTGCTGTGGTGCCATTGTCACTGCAGACGGCTCCACGTGGTAACATGCCCTGGCTCGGCCCGCTTTTCCTCTCTTAGAATGATCTCCCTTGTCTTGTAGCCAGCTGGGTCATCGCTTTCCCTGTTTGAAAAAAAGAAAGGAAGGGCGAGGAGGAGGAGGTGAGCAGGAGCGGATGCACGTCAAAAAGGAGAATGGGGCAAGGAAGCCGAGAGACAGTGAGACAGATAGCCCGGTGGAAGCGAGATGAGAGTGAGAGAGTGCGTTTTAAGCAGGAAGGATTTGGTGTTCCCGTCTTATCTCTCCGCCCGAGCGACTCCAGCGTGAAGTGTCCTGTTAGTCGGAGAGGTCCTGGATCGTCTTGATGAACAAAGTCCTCACCGGCCCATGCTGCAATGTGTTCCCCTGTGGCCTGTTTGCTCCGTCAAAACACTCGCAGAGAGATTCAGTTGCACCGGACAGATAACGATCCACAGGGTTGTGATTAACATTGACTCACTGTGTGATTACATCAGAAGAAAAGGGTTCAAATTGATATTTTCCAACAAAACATAATGGTATTTTCTGTCTCATCCTTATGTGAATCATGAGCTGTAGCTTTAAATGGACCACAACCAGCTATAGTTCCCAGCCTACATCCTCTTTTATGAATAGACGTACCGCATGTGTTAGAGTGACAACACAGGGCACTAGAATGAGTCATTTTCTCAACATCTTAGACTGAGTGTACTATCAGAGGTTGTCTGCATGCTGTTTGTGTTCAGCTGCAACCATCTGTGGCTCGGCGCTTTGTTTATGCCTTCTCAAGCCTCGCTGCCCCGTCCACTTTGGATCTGCATGCCAGTAAATTTTGGCTCTGTTATTTGTTGGTGACCGCGTTTGTGCTTACGCAGATGTTTGGAGGACGGGCAGGGATGAGCGTTGGGTGGGTCAGCACTGGGTCGGGGTGTGTGTGTGCGCGGGGGGCAACAACAAGCTAGGTGCGCTCCCTGTCCCGTGGACGTGCTGAGCAGGCAGTTGGCATCTCCAAGCGCGCACCGACACAAACACAGAAGCACTCATGCACAGAGGGAGGGAAGTTGCTAGGAGATGTGCAACAAACCCTCTAATGACTCAGAGCTGTGAGGTTTCAGATCTAATTGGCTGCCTTCTTTTCCCTTTTCTTTGTGATCAGTTAAAAATGCATTAGCAGGCAAACGAGCCATTTTCCTCTCTCATCCTCTCGACAGCAAGAGAAGTCTACGCTCGAATTGAAAAGCATCATTGCTGCTAATTACCTGTTAACAGCGTCATCCAATAGGGTGGTGTAGAGGAGAACTGGAGAGAGTATGCAGCAGCCTGAGGATACGTCTGCTTTCTCCATCAATGTGATGTACATATGCGAAGTGAAGCGCGTGCGTGTTTGCATTAATGTCAGCCGATAGCTTTGCTGGCCTTTGTTTGTTTTGTTCACATGTATTTCATCCGTGAGCTCGAAGCCAGCTGTGTTTGTCCTTGACGACAACACGGTTCGCCCACGCTGCCATGTTAAGCCCACATGCACGGAGTACAGTAGCGCTGGCTCGGGGCATCTTCATCTCATTGTGAGTTGGGTTATTTATAGTGAGCCAGGCATTGAGTCAGATGTGCACCGCCACTGCACTTCTCTATCCTCCAGCATGGGTACATATGCTCCGCTGCCCCTTCTCCTCCTTTTCTTCACACACATCTCCTGCAGAGAGAGCTATCACAAGACTTATCGGCCCCCGATCACAAGAGCCACTCTGTCATGTAAGGTCAAGGGTTAGTCATACCCAAAGGTGTGGAGGGGGGCTGAGGGGGAAGCTTACATGGGACAAGGCCTAGCAGCCAAAAAAAGAGCATATTACATCACTAGTGATGTACACTACTGTATCTTCTCATCGCTCTCCTCATGTTGTCTCTTTATTATTCTCTTTAACTTCACAGTCTTTTCTTTTCTCTTGTAAGCTCTGAGTCACAGAAAGAATAACTGACAGAGGAAAGCACCAGGGATGTGTGGAAACACAAAGCAAAAGTAGGATGGAAATGAGGGAGCATGAAATTAGTGAAGAGTGTCAGAAGCGAGTCGCAGGATTAAAAAGGAAAGCAACAAAAGGGATAACTCAAGCGGCAAAGTTCCTCATACACAGTGCAATAGAGACAGTAAATATGTGAAGAGGAGCGCGAGAAAGGCAAAGAGGGTAAGAGAGAAAAAAAGTGAAACACTAGATTGGGCAAAGTGAGGTGGGCGTTGTGGCAATAACTGACTGAGGAAACAGTTGGAAGACAGTTGAACGTTCCCAGCCAGACTCAGCTGCAACTGGCCTTCGAACAATGCAGATAGTTTCACATATTCATTTGGCAACCAAGATGACGTGCTGACACCATAAGGAGATTAAAGGACCTTTTAGACATTGGTCCAGGAGTCCAGTGGCCCTGCACAAGCTCTATATGAAGGACTGTTAACATTTTGCATTGAAAGTCAAATAGCTCAGTCCAATGTCAGGATGTACTCTTGCTCCAGCTTGCCCTCGCTCAAAGTCTGGTGCCATATGTGTTTTTTTATATATATTTTCTTTACTTCATAGCTAGACAATAGAGCTGCAGAGTACAGCAAGCTAAATGACAATTTCTTCACTAAAAGTCATATAATTATTCATTATTATATGGGTTCTCTGTATGAATGATTGTAAGTTTAATTTAATTAAAATATTTGTGTGTTTACATGCTGATGTTTGAAGGTTGGTTCTTTTGTCTCCAGTTTTTATTATGGAATATAGTTTTATGTTGTTTTTTCCATGGTTTTAATCTATGGGTATACATTTTTTATGTTCTGGTAATCGGATTTACTGGGATGGGAACACTTTATATATCTACAGATAATTAAATTGAACTTAGGAACTCTGTGCTTTCAGTGATCTGTGCCCAGATTATTGTCTCAAAATCAGTTTACAGATGGCGCTCATCAGTTGATATTTTGAATAATTGTGGTTTCCAAAGTTTCTCTTTCTTTGCAAATGAATGTCTCAAGATGGCTAATTACTTTAATCTGATGAGATTTAATTGCATGCTATCAATCACTGACAGAGGGGAAAGAGTCATACTTCCTATTTGAAGAGTTGTCGCTATGAATGAAAGTTTTGTCTCTGCTACTTATAACAAAGCAACAAAAGCAGTCCACTTCAGGTCCTTTATTATTTAGTTACTCATAATGGTGTAACACAGTAAGTCAAGTTTGTGAAACGATGTAAGACGACAGTCACATCGTCTCTGCTGACCTAAAATAAACAGTGAGTTGTAGATGTGTCTGTCTGTGCTGTTGTTAGCATGGGATTCACCTTGGCCATCTGGACGCCTGGTCTCTAATCTGCCCCTCTAATTATCAGTAATCTGAACAGTCAGCCTTGTCCTTGGTGCTGCAGTCGTGGGCAGGTTTGGACTCTGCAGTCCAGGAGAGGAGAGGCAGGTGGCGTGGAGGGGGGTTGGGGCGGTGGGGGTTGCAGACTCGGCTGAAGCTGAGGGGTGCCAGGACGGGCTTTAGGGTGCTTAGGCAGGCTGGTTACGGGTTGTGGTGGCCTGGCGGCGGCTCAGAGCATTTAAAGTGGGGGAAGATAAAGAGGAGGCATGTGGAGCAGGTGAACCAGCAGGACACTTGGTTTGGACGCAGATTTGTGCAAGCCGGCAAAAATAAAAAATCATTTAATCGTCTTTTCTGCTCCCAAATGGATTGAAAAACCGTACCTGCTGGTTAGTTATAAAAAGCTGGCTCACATCTTTCTTTCCAACACCTCCCTCCTTTTTCCCCCTCTCTTTCCTCTAACCTCTACTCCCTTCTTTGCTTTTCTTACTCGGCGGCAGCTCCCCGGTCTCCAGCTGTTTATGTCACGCATTTCCTCGACATTATGTAGATTGACAGATTTGTAATTGCTCGGAGACTTGTGAGTATACTCCAGTGATTTTGTATCTGGGCGTTGGTGCTTTTGCCCAGGCGTGTAAAGTTAGTCGGAAGACTACAGCATTACCACGTCTGATTACGCCCCCATATGTATTTGCTCTGACGGCAATCAGAGAGGAAAGACAATGAATAAGAAGTCTGTAGGTGGTGAGACACACTCTGTTATTAGGCGCCATAACGATCATTTCACAAAGCAGATGTTGGATATCTGAACTGAATACTGGGTAATTAGATATAAAACACGCAGTAATTGCCAAAACTATGTAGCGTGAGTTCCCTTCAGAGCAGCACGATAGAGCCATATGTACGACTTCACACTCTGGATAAAAGGCGGCTCTCAGTCTGAGGGACATTACTATGCATTTGTGTAGCTCTGGCTCCTTCACATCATTGTGGCGTTACCATGGAGATGATGCTGTCCTCTTGTTTGCCAGTCTCCCCAGCCTCGGGTCACAACACCTGTCAGCAGCCACGGTGAATTTTAAATAGTACCCGCAGGCTGATTGACCTGGTCATATTCAAGCCAACTCAGGAGCGGCTGATGCATTCAGCTTTATCCCACATTCATACACTGTGAGGTATTGAAGTTGAACTGAAATGACAATGTTTTCCTCACTCTGTTTGTGTAAGGAAATATAAACTTCAGAGACTGTAGCTATTTTTCAAAAGATAACATATTTGTGGAAAGGGTGTCTATACATTGTCCTGAATAAACAAGCACAGATACGAGACAGTTTTTTCCACATAGCTACCTTTAGGAATTTAACCCTCATGTTGTGTTCATTTCATTTCATGTTAAACAATTTTGTGTTCCCGGTCAAAAATGACCGTTCCATTAAGACTCATCATAAAAACTATAATAATACATATATTATCACTATTTTTTTGTGTTAGATTTTTTTATCAACTTAAATTCTTGTGAACATTACAAGTTTTGAATTTCTATTTGTTATTCATGGCCTGTATGCCTCATTGATCTGAGCTTATACATCTTGAATTTGAGTTCTAAAAAACATAATTTCTGGATTGTTTTGACTTTAAGAAATAATCAGATGAAACACAGAATACTGTTTATCACAGACTACTTTGGGTCAAAGTTACCAACGACATTTGTTTTTGAAACCATTTAAACCATTATTTTTAAACAGTCACATGTAAAGTAATACCTGTTGTGTTCCTGGTCAAAAGTGACCGATTGATTGCATTTATGGCACGTTACGTTTGTTTTCACATCAGTTATTTCTTGGTCTGGATTATAATGTGTCATCATCAGCTTCTGACACTTCCTCCTCTAATCCATCCTCACTGCCAGTTTCCTGGCCTCTCTCCTCCTCACCAGTGTGGTGATCAAATATATAATCAAGAGCCTCACTTACGGTATATCGGCCTGTCATGGTGCTGTAACATAATGAACCATGAGCAAGGCCTCATAAAAGCATTATATACCAAAGCTACGAGAAAAGTTCAGTATTATTGAAACTACGTTGCAGCCTGTCTGTGAGAGCTGCCAACAGGTGTTGAAACTCTACTGGGCAAAGGTTCGTGTAGTTGTTGCCAGGGAATCCAAAGTGTGTGTGTGTGTGTGTGTGTGTGTAAAAGTGCGTTTGTGCACATGCACGTGTGTGTGTGTGTGTTCATCTAACAAATGAGGATGTACCTGAGCTCACTTTTATACACTAATTGTCGTCTCCCCCATTCATTTCGAATGACCAATCATTACTTAAATGTATGTATTTAAATTAATACAGTTTATTTTGTGTGTTGAAATCCTCTTTGTGGACAAAGTCATGGAACTCTTAAGGTCAGTCTGATCAAATTAAGGTACATTTATTCAGAGATAAAACTTTTAAATCGGTCAAATTTGACCAGAACACAACATGAGGGTTAAGACATCTGTCACTTTGCAACACTGAGCACTTGAACAAACCCAACAAGCCGTAAAAAATGTAGTTCAACATTTTTGGAAGTACACTTGTTTACTTTTTTCCTGAGAGTTAGGTAAAAAGACTGATACCACTCTGACTCCAGCAAGTTACTGGTCTTATCCAAGAAATAAGCTGGTACACAGCTCCCGTAGAGTATTGAATTGTTGATTTATGCTTACATAAACCATACGAAAACGTGACCAAATTCTGAAAAAAACAGGCACATTTCCAGTTCAGTGGTAAACATATCATTAAAATTTCCAATGTTATTATCTATGTATAAAAAAAGGGAACAATTCTGGTTTAATGTATTTTTAGAGCCATTGCTCCTCCTCTGTCTGCTCTTCTTCACTCTTCTTATGTACCCTTGACACTGGGTACTTATTTGTACCCTCAGGCATGTGCATACTCACTCTCCCCTGATTTGTTTGTCTGAAAAATACCATTTTATTGCCAGAAGTGTTGCTTATGAAAAACAGGTCCAATATTTAATTCAGTGTGAATCAGTCATATATCTGTACTCAGGATTCACCAGCTTCCACGGTTTTATTTCTTACATTTCAAGGATACTCAACTCAGCCTGCAGGTTAAAATCTACCTGCTAAAAGAAATAGTAAAAACTTTAAATCTGAAAGTAAAATGGACATTTTACCTGAATTTTCTGTATTTTGCCTAACACAGTGTCTACTGATGCTGTACCCTGACATTTTGAAGAAATGGTACAACCTTTACTGCCATTGATACCTTTTGCCCCCTTTTGCCTTGTATCTTAAGGTCCAATAATTATCCCTAGAGGGTACATTAGTGCGGATTGAACCTTGAGGGACAAGAATCACGCCCCTATTTCTAAAAGTGGTCTTACTCCCCTAATTTTTTTTCTCTTTTCTTCATTCCTTCTTCCTTCTTTCTTTCTTTCCTTTTCTTTACCTTTCAACCTCACTCTTTTACACTCTCCTTGTTTCATTTGCCTTTAAATTTGGTTAACATATTTCCATTGCTTGCCTCATTTTTGTATTGTATCTCAAAAACATTGTTAGGACTAATAAATTGGCCGGCATCATCATATCATATCTTTACCATACTTCCACCTACCTTCCTCTCCAATCCAGCCAACCTGAAAGAACATTTGTGGTGATGTTATGGATTCACTTTCAGAAGTTTTATCTAAAACTAGTTTTATCTAAAATTAGTGTGAGAAGTAGCTAGTTAGTAGAAGATTGATATGAAGTTGTTAGAGCTGGCTTTTGGCCAAAACAAGCACAACACAACTGAGACATCAGCCCAGTAGGCTCTGCTGCCTGGTCTTTCCTGCCACGTAAAATATTATTTTTAGCCTGTTTTTAATTAATTGTTGAAAACTGGGACATTTCTAGGGACAGACTCTTGTGGGATAGGCTGCCAAAATTAGGACTACCCCCCCCCCCGGTTCGCAAGTCTTACAGGTGCTGTTTCCTTCAGACAGAGTCTTGTTAGCTTTTACCCCTGTGTCATTTGTTACGCTAAGCTAAACTAACTGGCTGCTCCCGTAACTTCGTATTATTTTACTGACAGGAGCATAGTATTGATCTTCTCCTTTAACCCTGCAAAAAAGCAAATAAGAAATTGTCCTAAAAGACTGACCTGTTCCTTGAAGTTTGTGTTCCACTTTGCTAGCCTGACTTGTTGACTTCTCCTCGGGTTTAGCTCGTTAGCTCTGATTTCCAATTTCAACACCTGCTGAGTCACTGAGGTTGTGTTTGTCTCTAGCTCTGGTGTCTACGGTCTGAGTATCAACAGATCATCTGAAATTCATTTGTAAATGCAAAACAAACAAACAAAAACTAAATCCAAAACAAAAATGGAAGAAAGTTTTTTTCCCTTTTTTTTTGTTTCCAAATGAAAATTTTTCTTTTGTTTGTGAACCAAAAAAAAAAAGATAAAACAGACCATGTAATTTAGTTTCTTCATTTGAAACAAATAACAGATTTTTTGAAATTACAAATATAATAAAGATAATTTGATAATACCCAGACTGTCTAGCCTGCATTAGCTGCCTCTCTTTCATGAGTCCAGGTGTGGTTATAGGAAATTACCAGACTTTCAAAATTCACATCCACACAGTCTCTATACACAGAGTAAGATAGGGTGTTATTAAGCTAACGAACCACAGACACATTTTATTGCCCCTCCACACAAATTTTGTGCCAGTCAAATTACCATAAATATGCACAGGTAGAGACAAACACCAACAATATAGTCATGTCTCAGTTTCTTAGCAGAAATGTATTATTATTATTATTATTATTACCATTTTTTAAAGCTTAAATGTGAATGCACCTGCTATATGTTTACATTAGTTTTGGATCATAACATGCAATAATTGTGGGTCTTTTTCAATACCTTGTCATGCGTTATTTTGCCTGTACATAAGAAAACACAGCCAGCTATGATTCAAGTGAAATGTAAAGATCCAGGTGGAGGGAAAAAACACGCCGTACAGGAGACATTTTGTGACAGATGTGCTAAACCCTGGCAACAGTGACACATTAGAGTTGTTAATAGCAGTAATGATGGCAACGGAGTGATGTGTCACACTGAACAGATGGGAGAGACTGATAAAGAGGAGAGAGGATGTGTGAGAAAGTGCTTCGGCTTTTGCATATATCCCTGGAGAAGTGTCCCGGGGAAAAGGGTTGAGTGCTCTCTTTCGCTGCTCTCCTCCATAAGGCTTAGTGGTGGAGGAAAGCACGGAGCCCATCCCCCAGTGGATTATTCCTCCGACACTGCTAAGCCCCCGTACTCCCACGTCCAGGCCGCCTTCAAACACATCTGTTCATTATGAGAGACATTGAATGCACCGAACATACAAACAGTGGAGAACATGCTCCTGACAACCCCTCCTTCCCCTACATCTCCTTTTTCTCTCTCCGTCTTTATCTGTCCTTCTTTCAAACGCCCGCGCACACACATGAGAACTCCCACACCTACACGTACAGTACGCGCACACGTGCTTACGCATGCACGCACAAACACACAAGACAACACTCCCTGAGCTCTCACACACGGGCTTGTGCACTTTCTGTCACACACAGTAACACATACACACGCTCGTAATCAGGTATTCAGAAAGCCAAGGCAGTGGGAGAATATTCTGTGCCGCCTCCATTTGACACAAGCAGCTTTTCCCGTTATATAAGACAGGTTACCGTGACGATGAGTCCCCGTCGAAGGAAAGAGTGCAGGGCCTTGTGCGTCTTTGTATGTTGGTACACATGTGCATGTGACAGCTGCTGCTGTGTGTGTGCGGCATATCGTACCTACATATATCTGCATGAGCACATATGGGAGGCTGTGAGAGAGCAGACCACAGATTTTTTCAGACGCCGTAGCATGTGTGCGCGATTTGATAGTGTGTGACTGTGACTCTATTGGATGATGCAGTGCATAAGCGGCATGCATGCAGGACTGTCACTGACGTTTGAGTTGGGTTTCAGGCCATGCCCAAGCTCAAGTGGAAGAATTTGAAAATGTTTATGTGCTGGACTGTTTTTTTTTTTTTTTTTCCACAGACCATTTTCTGATTGTTTTCTACAAGTTCAAGGAAAAGGCTCAGATCTCTTCTGTCCGGCTTTACAGCTTTACACCATTTCCTCCTGAGGCATTTTGAAAGGCTGTTTACTGTTTACAGAGCAGGCGTGAAGAATAGAGCATGTCGGGATCCTCTGTAATGGTCACATGACAAAGAGAGCACGAGAATGCATAAGGCTCATATGTTAGAGTAAGATTTAGTGTCTCTGTTTTCCCAGTCCACCCTACATACAACATAAAACGGGCAGTGGTGTGTGTGTGTGTCCTCTGTGCTCGAAATCCCAGGATTAGGGCGAAATGGAGGGCCCAAAAAAAAAAAAAAAGGAAAAAAAAGACGCATTTTGAAATTTATCCGCTTTAGTGTGGACATGGGCTAAGTTTGCTGCGACTTGCTCAGCCAATCTGAGGCTGTGTACCATCACATAGATACCGAGAATCACTGGTTTATAAAAAAAAAAAAAAATAGGCAAGAGAAAAGGGAAGATTCAAAATGGTTGATGGGCTTTCAAATACCAAGACGTACAGAGTGTGCACGTGCCACTCCAGCTATTCGGAGAAGTCGCACCGCAGCAACTGTACTCTCTGTACTCACACAGAGATGAGATGGAAAATCAACATACCGTGAAAAATGGCTTGTCAAGCTTCAGTCAGGAGGCTTCACACACCATCCGTTCAGCCGCTGTATTCCTACCAGGATAATGTACAGAAATGCAAGGGCAAAATGGACTTCTGAAATTAAACAAAAATGTCCTCCAGTCTCCTTATCTCTCATTTCCCCTTCTCTTCCTCCCGCCGAGCTACTCTCTCTGCTAATTTCTGTTTCCATAAGGCTCCGTCTTGCTCTTGTGCCAGCGTGTGTGTACTTTTGTGCTCCTGGAGACAAAAACTGTAAAGCTTGATGCTGAGGTGCTTGTTTCTGTGCCAGCCACACACTACTGACACACTTTGATAAGGCAAACAAAAAAGAAGTAAAATGTAATAAAAAATGTTGTGCAAGGCTCCGGTAGAACAGTGAGTATGAATATTCGACTAATTCTCTCACTTATCAGTCTTTAAAGGACTGACATTTTCATTTGGTCATTGGCTTTCATGAAAGAAAAAAAGATTTTCAAAAATTATACAACCCATGTCTGCACAGTAAATATGAAGGTATTGCAGTCAGCTGGTTAGTTTAGCAGGCTAGCCTAACTCTGTTCTTCAGTTTTTGTACAGAGTAATAAACTAGATATGGTGTGTTCATTGATAAGCTTTAGGAGCCCTGTTCAGCAGTTTGTTACACTTGAACAGAGGCACGCTAGCTGTTTCCTCCTGTTTCCATTCTTTATGCTAAGCTAAGCTAAGCTGCTGACTCTAGCTTCATGTTTCTAGTAAAGACATAAGAGAGATTGTCAGTCTTCAATTTAAAGTCCTCTAAGTTATTGTAACTTATCATGATTCAATTTTCACACACCTCCAATTCTTTCTTCCTGCTGCAGGTTTCTCTGCATTTTCCAAGGCAACGACCTCTGACCCCCCAGCTTTGACAGAAGTGGTGACCTTTGAACCTGCTGAATCAGCCACGGTGGAGCCCAGCAGCACTGGCCGAACCCAAAGCCTTCCAGAGACCAGCAGCTGCACGGTGCTGGACGTGCGAAACCCGGTGGCCCTGGGCTCGCCTCCCCCTCTAACGCCTCCTCTTCCCCCTCCACCTCCTCCTGCTGCAGACTGCCCCGACCTGCCACCTCTGTCGCCTCCAGTCCTGCCTCCACCTCTGCCACCATCCAAACCTTCCTCTACCTCCAGTCGTCCTCCTCCCCCAACACCACCTCCCGCTGAGAGCCCCAAGCATCCAAAAACCCTCAACTTAAAGACCCTGCCGCGCCCCACCGCCAAGGAGAACGGTGGCCCCCCGCTGGGGGAGGACGAGGAGGAGGAGGAGAGGAAGATGCTGGAGGAAGATCTGAAGAAATGCATTGAGGACTTCAAAAAGATCCGCTTGCCAAAAGTGTTTCCAGACCGCAAGAGGCACTGGCAAAGTGACTTGCTCAAGAAATACAACGCTTAGAGAGTTTTGCTGTGGCGAACAAACTCGGGAAGGATTTTACAACAACGGACTCAAAGCTTTATATTTACCTCTCTTGATTTAAAACCATATGAAGATTATCAGCGAGTTTACTTCCTCTTTTCTCGTAGCTTTTGCATGTCAACAGAACGAAATTTTTAAAGTCTAGCGCTTAGGCTGAGCTTGTCTAGCAATCACACATCCACGACTGAAACACTGAGATTAGTCTTTTTCCCAGCATAGAAATCAGCACCCCATAGAGACTGTTAGTGACACATTGTTCAACACAGATACTTGGAGACATTAAAATATTTTGAATCCATTTTCTTTTCAGTCACAAAGGAGGGTAATATGTAATGTGGTTAATTAGACATTTCTGCCCTGTTCTCTGTACTGTGTCCACTGATCAAGCGACTGGAAAATGTAAGCTAAGTGTGAAATTTTTAGGCATTTGACCTTGCTGATGCAAAATAAAAGAAAGAAGTGAAATCTCTGGTGCTAATCATCTGAAATATCTCACCGCATCAATATTAACCATATGACTTCAAAGCCTTTCTTCTCCTCTCTGCCTGTGATTCAAACGCTCTGCAGTTTGGTTCATTTTGTGATTACATTATCTGCAGGCTCGCAATGGAAAGAATTCAGAGTACCAGGAAGCGAAGTGGGTAATTACAGAGGGCCAGAATGTGGAATAATAATGACAATAATGACTACATGAACCAATGCACAGTGCCATTTGTTTCCCTATCTGCTCTGCATAAAATGTTCATCCAGCTTCACTAATGAATTACCAGGTGTGTGTATGATTGTGAATGCATGTGTGTGTGTGTGTAGCCTGGTTCTTGTCCTCATTATGGGGATATATGGGATAATTCACAATAAAGTGAAAAATGACTTATCTTTTCAGCCACCTTCTGAACTAATTCTCAACATCATAGTATAAATCCATTTAAAGGAATCGTTTGACATTTTGGGAAATTAGAAATTTGTTAGACTTATGTGCGTTAAGTAACATAAAAGATGGAAATAAAAAGAAACAGCTAGTCTGTCTCTCTCCAAAGTTAAAAAATACACCCACCAGCACCTCTAGAGCACATTAGTATGCATGTTATGCATCATTTGTTTAATCCATGAGTAACCCAAAGTGTAAAAGTTTGTATAATCAGGATTTGGCTGCTGGTTGGTGTATATTTGGAACTTCTTAAAGATCCTGACTAGCTCTTCCCCAGTCCTGCTTCCGGTCTTTATGCTAAGCTAAGCTACTTTTTCCTGGCTAGATAGACACAAAAAGTTCTATACATCTTCTCTTCCAAGAAAGTAAATAAGTTCAGTATATTCAGTAGTTTCTTCATGGCTTACCAGTACACAGGTTTCCAGTTAGTAAAAAAAAAAAAAAAAACTGATATTGAACCAACATGCAAAAATGTAACTTTTCTAAACTTTTCTGTTGTTTTGAATTTTCAAAGCCTTTGGATTATTTTTCCTTTCCGCCAGCATCCTCTTTCCACTAGAAATAATAACTGAAACTTCTGTTTTCTTGCGAGCATCCCTTTGTCATTTTGCCTTCATATGATGTTTCCAGAGAGCAACAAACATTACACAGACCCTCAACCCCATTCAGAGATAAGCAGAGTGTGGCTTATTGAATTCGACCTTGAAGATGTCTTGTTTGTTCTCTTTTGATCATTTTATTTTCTCTGTCCGTCTCATTTGACCTGCGTCCAACCTGCTGCTCGTAATGAGCCCGGTGGCCGTCTGCAGCATCTCTGGTAAGAAGTCTCAATGGCGTTGTCTCATCCCAGAGCTTTCTATCATCCCAGCTGCAGTCCAGCTTTGTGTTGCCCCGAGTAAATATTCAGGTTAAGACATTAATCCTCAAATGCTGGCTAAGAGGCATGTTTTATCTCGTTAAACATCAGATAAATAGAATAGTTTTATCAGTCCCACTCATAACCACTAAGGCGCAATAGAGATATCCTCTTGCTCTGAGTAGAGGATTAACAGCAGATTAGGGTTTGTCACAGTCCTCAAGAGCCTCTAAACAGCAGGCTATTCCTCTCGCAAGCTACACGATGGCGACAATTTATACCATCAACTCGGTCTTTGCTGCAACATTTCACATCGACAGCACTCAGGCCGTCTCCAACTGGCTGCCAATTGCCGTGAATTCCATAGAAAAGATTGTGCTTTGCAGCTCATTAGAGTATTGCCTCATCAGCTCCTTCTTTCGTATTTCTCATCTTTCGGCATCGGCTTGGACGGCGACAGCACGCTGGCCTGGCTCCCGGGCTCGGAGGAGTGTCATCAGAGCACGCCTGAGTCAGGATGCATGCAGGGGATTGAAACAACAAGTCCTCATGATTTAAAATTCCTGTTTACTGTGGCAGAAGCTGCGCAGTCTGCTGTGTTGGAGCCCTGTTAGACAAAACACACACTCCTATCCAAAACTAAAGTCTGTGATTTGCATCATGGCCTGTCCATAAGAATCTGTTCACTTCTCAATTCTCTTTCAGCCTTTGTCTTCTTTTTTTTTTTCGGTACCCTCTGAAGCTGGCCTTTGGACTTATTATAGATGCACTATGAGGATTTGATCTCTGAAGTCGATAGGCACATCCCTCCAACAAAGGGAATAATAATCCTTTGAAATGAAGAGGTAAAGCAGTCTAGTGGGAACAGGACTGACAGAAAAACATTCTTTGACAGAATATTTCAGCACGACAGATCAAACTTTCGGATCGCAGCAGCGGTGATTATCACTGGACAGAGGTAGAGCTAAGCATGGGGTCCGTCTTTAAAGTCACTTCCTCAAGTTTCCACTGGATTGGCGCATGAGAATGAAACTGTATTAAGCCCCTCTCCAGTAATTTGTGACCACAGTACTTCACCCGAGGCCAAGACCTTGACTGAATCATTATGTCCAAATTTTAAAGTGTCACCCATTAAAATTGCATCCGATTCAACACATAAGATAAGTGTTCTGAATTAGATAGGGAGGTACTTAAGGTTTTCTGAGTAAAAAGGAAATGCCCTATTGACCACAGTAGCCTTCAGCAAGAAAAGGATGTCAGAGGAAACTCATCACAGACGTCCTGGGCACAGTCTTCCATCGTCTTTCCTCAAATGTATCCGATTTTTGCCTTTTTGCTGACACACGGGGCGCTTTGCATTTGCATGAAAGAGCACCTTGCAGATTTATTTCGAATGGCCAGCAATACATTAGCATCTCATTTCTTTCGGGGCATGAGTTATCTTCAGTACAGTCAGCCCTCCTGACAATTAAAGCTCAGCTGAAAGTGATCCTTGTAAAATCCAGCACTGCAGTGAGGGTCTCGGGATATTTTAGTATTTCAGCAGTCAGGAAGAGTTTCACACTTAAAGATAAACTTTGTGTGCATGCAGTACGTATGCGCTAATGAAATGTGGCTTCAGGGGAGATAAGAGAACTGAAGGCTAATTATTACGCCTGAAATGGGAATGCAGAGCTGACAGTCAAGCTGTCTAACACGCTCACAGGTTCGCGCTGGTGTAAAAATGTAGCAGCCGGCAGTTTTCTCATTATAAGTGGTTTGGTGTGACCCTAATCAGCTGCTTGGTAACAATTATTCTTTGTGGTGATTCGAACAGAGTTACAAATAGAAATGATCAAAAAGTATATTTACTATAATTTTACTACAACTGATGAATGCAATGTTCCAGTGTTACTATTGTTATTAAACACTTTATACAAGTTAAGTCCAAATAGGATAAACTGATCCAGACACCTGAATTACATATCAGCAGTGGTAGAATGTAACTAAGTACATTTACTTAAGTACTGTACTGAAGTAAAAATATTTCCTCCTGTCCAGTGAAAACCAAGAGTACCCCAATTTGGTGATTTTGAATATTTTCAAAGAACTGTGGGATTAAGTGTTCCCTTATGGGTTGAGAGAAATCTCCTTCCTAACGCAGCTCAAGAAAACTCTTCCTTTTATGTTGACGTTCCCTGTGAACAAGGATGTTAGTGTTTTACCTAATGTTAGGCTACATGTTCCCTCCGCTTCACTCCCAGATGCAAGGAGCCAACTTGAATTCAAAATGCAACATACATATTAACGCAGCAGTAGCATTAATCCAAAAACGTCTTATAAGATAGTTACAGGGACCCTTGGACTGCACAAGTGCTTAAAGTAAAAGTTTACTTTGCTCTTTAACTTAAGAAGGTTTTGAATGGAGGACTTTTAGTTGTGTTGGAACATTTTAACCATGTGCTATTAGCACTTTTACTTAAATAAAGTATTAGAATTCTGTTTCCATTACTACATAAGAGTATGGTCTGATCTGATTTTGCTCCTCTGACAAGGATGGATGGAAAAATTTTTGTCTGACCGCAAAACAGCTTTAAATTTACCGCCAGCCAGCCACATAAACCATGTTAAGGTGCTCTGTAAATTCATAAAGGTAAAAACCTTTAAAGCAAAGACCCTATTAAAAAGATGTTTCCACCAGACATTAACCTGATTATGCAAACTGTGAATGTCTGATTACTGTAAGTCAGTGTTTTAACCAGACTATTACCTTAATCCTGTTATTTATAGTGTTTGCATTCTGCCTGTGATTGCAAGCGTGAAATGTTTGAGTATGCCTCAAATGTGTGAGTGTAAGAAAATGTCTGCACACAAAGTGAAAATGTAATGTGCACAATGCAAAATGTGCAATCCAGTCCACACATTATCTGTTAACCAGAGCGTCTCCGTTGCTTTAGGAAACATGTGCTTGCACATAAATGTTCTTTAAAGAAATGTGTGCTATTTAATGGCAAGCAGAGCTGGCTCTCCCCGGGGGCCGTCCACGCAATCAGCAGGAGACACATGCTCTAGAGAGAGGCAGTGAAGAGGAGGAGGGCCAGAGAGAATGTGTCAGACTCCGTTCACAGCTTTTCCATTTCCATCATTAAAACCTGGGGCCTAATCCTGCAGCTACTTTAATCTCCTAATTCTGCACCCTTTTCTCTCTGCATACAGTACACTCCTATTCCATTCTCTCTCTCTCTCTCTCTCTCTCTCCCTCGCTGATTTAAAACCATGCTTTTCCATAGATTCAGAGCAAAAGCTTTTAGAGCCCGTCCATTACCGCACACACTGACAGTATTTTAGTAGGGTCACTTTACTTGCTTTTAAATCCTTTACATGAATATGCCTCTGTGTGACAAATGTGTGTGGAGAGGTTTGATACTCATTTCTGCTGTCTTTGTCAACCCCTGAACGTGATTAATGGTATGTAAGAGGATGTACAGCAGCATCATGGGTAGTGCTGGTATAATGGCAGGGAGGCAGGCATGTGGAGATGAACATGAAGCATGAAGTAAATGGAAACATTAGATGACTTACCAAGCATCACATGAAAGACTGAATTTGTGGGGTGGCACGCCAGATGGCCTGTTAGTCCAATCTGTGAGCCAAGTGCCCAGCCACTTTCCTCTGTGGAAAAAATGACATGGCCTGTATGAATGTGAGGCATGTTGCCTTGTTGCTGTTTTGCATAGACTGCTGCGTGATTGGAACAGCCTCTCTTACTCTGCATGGGAATTATAAGGTACCAAATATAGAAACAAATATCAAACAGGCTAAGCCTCCTGCAGGACAGCAGTGTATTTATAAGAACTTGTAATAATGGTATAACCACATGGTAGAGGTGTAATCACAGCACATCATTTCAGTTGATTAAAGTTCAGCCATGTCACGAAGACAGTCATCCCACAATGCTTTGTTGCTCATTAATGCATTCCCTGCTGCAGATCGCTGTGCTGTGTTCCGTTCTCTGCCTTCTGCAGATAGTTGCATTTTCATGCATAGCAATGAGTGCCCTGCTGACATGTTACCCCGCAGGCCATCTGCTGTCAACGTGAAGAGGAACGGGGCAGAGAATGCAGCTTGACATGAGTTTAATCTACAGCATCAGAGCCGTCTGGTCCGTGCCGTCCTCTGACTAGTCCTGTTTCTCTGTGTTTTATGGACCACGGGATGGCAGTTCAGTGGTAGCATGGTGGGAAATATGAGCTGTAGAGATACGACTACACTGCATGCACAAAAATGAGACAGGGCGTCCCGCTATCGGCGTCCTTCTTGATGTTCTTTGAGGTGAATATGAAACAGTATAAAAAATATACAGTGTGTCTTACGATAGGAGATGGAAGCACGCCTCTGGGATGTTGTTGTGCAGGAACAGCAGGAATTGGGCTGATGATAATGGTGTGGTTGATGTAAAAAGGCATTTGTAGAAAATAAATGCAAAAACAAGATGCACAATATCCACGTTTTTTGGTCATAGAAACATAACATTGACTGTTAACCTGCTTATGTGTCCGAGGGTGTTATCTGACACTTGTGCTTGACCACTATAAAGTTATTAATTATGCTTAAAACACCTCCATAGCACGGAGTACCAGTAGGGGAAAGGGCTCTTGACTTCAAGACTTCAGGACTTCAGGACTTCAAGAATTTATTTGTCTTTGCACAACAATAACAACAATAACATTATGCAATCATTGCCAATTGAAATTCTTAAGTCTCTTGCTCCCTACAACAAACAAACAATGCTCAGGAATATTAGCATGAAAAATAATAGAAACATTCAAACAAGAAAATAGATTAAAGAATAAAAATAAAGAAATAAATAATAGCCTAACCCTAACCCTAACCCAAGAGTACTAATAGATACCAAAATATACCAAATATATATACAAATATACAATAGAATATGCAATAGACGGTGATATGCAATAGACGGTGATGGTGATGATGGTGTTATTGTTTTAAGAGTTTTAAGTGTTCAAAAGTCTTATGGCCTGCGGTATGAAGCTTCCCTGAGAGCCTGGTGGTTCGGGCTTGATTGCTGCGGAACCGTCGGCCAGAAGGCAGCAGACAGAACAGTTTGTGGCTGGGGTGACTGGGGTCCTTGATAATCTTGGTGGCCTTCCTTCCTACACCGCTGGGTGTAGAGGTCCTCCATGGATGGCAGCTCCATCCTGGTGATGTGCTGAGCAGCTTTCACCACCCTCTGTAGAGCCTTACGGTTGAGGGAGGTGCAGCTGCTGTACCAGGCGGTGATGAAGCCAGTCAGGAATCCTCTCAATGGTGACCTGTAGAAGCTGCAGCGGATCCTGGAGTCCATGTTGAGCCTCCTGCAGCCTGCGGAGGAAGAAGAGCCACTCTTCAAAGTCAGTATGATGACTCCAGGTCAGGTCCTCGCTGATGTGAACCCAGAGGAACAGAGGAAGCTGCTGACTCTCTCCACTGTAGTCCCGTTGATGGAGAGGGGGGCGTGTTCCTCTCTCTGCCTCCTCCTGAAGTCCACAATCAGCTCCTTAGTTTTGCTGACGTTGAGATGGTGGTTGTTGTCCTGGCACCAAGATGTCAGGGCTCTGACCTCCTCCTCTCTGTAGGCCGTCTCATCATCGCCTGTGATTGTCAGTAAATTTGACGATGGTGTTGGAGCTGTGGGTGGAGCACGCAGTCATGCGTGAACAGGGAAGTACAGCAGAGGGCTGAGCACACAGCCCTCTGCTGCCCGGTGTTCAGAGTCAGGGTGGAGGATGTGGTGCTGCCCATCCGCCACAGCCTGGGGTCTGCCCATCAGGAAGTTCAGGATCCAGTCACAGAGGGCGTGTGTTGAGCCCGAGGTCTCCTGAGCTTGGTGATGAGCTTGGAGGGTACGATGGCTGGTGTTGAACCAAATGGAGGGTGAAGGAGGGCCTTGTACATGTCCACGTAAGGGGTGTAAACATGATTGAGTGTGTTCTCGCCACATGTAGGACAGCTGATGTGCTGGTGATATCTCAGCAGGACTTTCCTCAGGTTGGCGCTGTTAAAGTCCCCGGCTACAATAAATGCAGCCTCCGGCCTGTGAGGTCTCTGTCCTGTCGATAACTCCATACAGCTCGTCCAATGACTTTGTTGGTGTCGGCGTGTGGAGGAACATACACTGCTGTCATGACGACCGATGTAAACTCCCGGGGGGGGTAATAAGGCCAGCATCTGACCATGCGGTGCTCCAGGTCTGGAGAACAGCCCGTAGAAATAATCCCCACGTCTGAGCACCACTTGTTGTTTATCATAAAGCAGACGCCTCCTCCCTTGCTCTTCCCTGAATGTATTGTCCGGTCCTGTCTGTGAATGGAGAGTCCCTCGAGTTACAGTTTTTAATGTCCCGTTGAAATGCCATCCTGCTCCGGAGTTCATCCAGCTTGTTATCCAGAGACTGAACATTAGCCAGAAGAATACTCAGGAATAGGAGGCTGGTTTTCACGTTTCCTCAGCCAGACTAGGACTCCGGCCCACGACCCTCTTTTCCTCCGCCGTCTCCACTGCTCAGATTCAACAACAGGTAGGCTTCGCCATTGAGATTCCCCATTGTTCGCTATATGGCGGTGACGATTTTCCACCACCGACCTGATTTGAAGGAGTTTTTCTCTATCATATTGTATGATAGGGCTCTCTTTGGTTTGTAACATGTTTTAAAATACAAATAAAGAAAGCTGCTATTTCAACACCAACCGGCCTATAATCCTATTCGACAGGACTTCACTTTTGATGACATTTTCAAGACCGTTAAACCTCACCTGTAAGTCTCTTGTTAGCTGGGGTATAATCTTCCACTCAGCGACAACACGCACAATCCTGTTTCACAAGTGTATAATGAGAAGATGTTTCTCATGTCGCTTCACTTGCCTGCATCGTCGATGAAGAAATGTATAAAACACGCAACACCAAGCTGAGGGGAAAAGGGAGATTTAAAAAAAAAGAGATTTTAATGAGTTTGTTGAAAACCTGCTTCTTTCTGATGTTCACCAATAAAATCCAGCTGCAACTTACATCAAACGTTTTGCTGTCACCTGTAAGTGTACCGCAGCAGAATCCATAATCATTATTTTCTTCATTAACTACTCGTTGCTGTGCTACAAAATGTTTCATGATCATATAGAATAAATGAGAGAACGATTAAAATATACAAACAGTGCACAGTTCAATTGTTATTGTTTAAAAGACAACATTAAGTCCAAAACCAAAAGCAGAATTCATGCATTTTTTATGTGGCCTTGCACAGTGTGTTCCAAATATTTTAGAGACAAACAACTTTTAAAGCCAGATAGAAAACATTGCCTGTGGCTGCAGTACTCACAGTGGATACTGATCTTATTGTCTGAAGACAATCCCTAGTGTCCAACACTGACATTATTAAAACTATATTAAAAGAATTCTTATCAAAACGTCAGAGACTTTGAAACTCTGTGACTTGCACCTCAGGGATGGTCGCTGTCATTACCTTTAGTCTTTGTTTCACTTTTCCACTCCCGCACCCTGAGGTGATAATTCCACGTTGTTAGTCTCTTTTGTTATTGTTATTAATTAAATCATTATTTTTCCAGCACTGCAGAGGCAAATGTGCTTTTTGACTTATTTAGTACAGTGGGGAAAACTAAAGAGATTATTATTATTATTATTATTATTATTATTATTATTATTATTATTATTATTATTATTATTATACGAACAAGGAGAAGATTAAATAGAGAACTAAAAAAGAATTGCAAATGTTCAGCATTCAAGGACTCAGGCAACAGACAGACAGTATTAAACAAGATTACCATTGACAATGGGGCCAGGGACTCTTTGGAAACTAGGCTCAAAAAGCTGCAAAGCGGCACTGTTTCTGGCAGAGAAGGAGTTGTGTTGCACAGGGATAGAACTGCAGATAGTAGTTTCCTTGGCCCCACGCTCCCGCTGTGTCAGCCTGAGTCACTGCACTCTCCTGGCAGCGTGTAGTGCTGAGGAGGCTTCTCAACACGCCAAGGCTGTACATCATCATCAGTCCCTATGTACTGTGTGTGTGTGTGAGTGTGTGTATGTGTGTCTTGTCTGCGCGTCTCTCATGAGGCCGCACAAGCTCCTGAGCAACAAACAAACACACTGCAGCAACAACAGAGCGTGCTCAAGGCCCCCGCTGTTCCCAAATAAACCAGGAACTCCGCTTCCTTTCTCTTTGCATCCAAATGGGCTGTATGCATTAATGATGCCGCTCACTCGCTGGCAGTCTGCCAGTCTTATACACTACGACACAGCACAAGTTCACACCTCAAAACGTGTCACTGAACAACTAAAACTCCCACTCACAAAAATAGACTTCACTTTTGTTGATGCTCTATGGTGGCTAAAATATTCATATATTTATATTAAAAGCTACTGCTTGTTTCCAACCAAAGCTGGCCACCATTTTTAGCAAAAAAAACCCCTGTTGAATCCAAAGTTAGCGATACATTGGTGGACATAGTGGAGCCTTTAGCAGCCAGCAAAGCAGATATTTCCATCAGGAATTGGTAGAGACCAAAGTCAGAGCTACAACGACAGTGAATTTTGAACTCACATTCACCAGGTGGCAAGAAACACCTAATGCTAATGTTGTTCTTTGTATGTTTGCTAAGACTTTTACCACTGTAACCTCAAAAGTTGATATTGTGTTTCTGGCTTGTTCCTGCTGCACCCGAGTAGCCAAAAAGTCAATTTAAGCAGCTTTAAATTGAGTCCTACTCAATTATGGCCCTTATTGGACTTTAGACTTCAGATCTTTAGCCTTAGAAAGGTCATGTTGTCTTGTGGATTGTGAAAGATGATAAATGTTTGCATTCTTGCAATGCAGGATCCTGTGTTTATTTGTCTTTTAGGTTCCTCAACTTCCTGGAAGCGCATTGCTAGATTTCTCAAATGCCCCTTTTAGTAAATTGGTCTGACAAATATTATGGTGCATGGTTACCTTGGATGTGCAAAAAAATAAATAAAACTGACGGTGTTCAGAACATGTCAGAGTGACTGGCATGTGGTCACAGTTTTGCTTGTGAAAGTATTTTCCACAACCAGCAGCAGCCTCTCCATGGTGGCCTCTCATCTTATTAAGGTGCCTAAGGAATTATTACCTCTAAATTAATTGCAAGAGATGAACAATGCACTTCAGAGCGGACTGCGCCTGTGTCATCCATTATGTATAGGCCCTCTGACGGCTTTGAAGTGATCATCGCTGCTGTATTCTTCTCCCAGAGTTTTGTGAAGTCTCTATTATGGCCCGTGGCTGTGTCTCTGCCTCCAACACATCAAGGTGAACGAGGAAAGCGCTCTCCCCTGCAGCCGCGACTATTACAATGTACAGACATAATTCAATTAAAAAACACCACTAACAGAATAAGTTATTGAGATTTAATCAGTCTGTCACACTGAAACACTCTGGCTGAATGCAACCAATTAATGGAAGGCAGAATTAATGGATTAATGGAGGGCTGAAAGAGCAAAATGCTAATTCCTGCCTGTTACCCCCCCCACCCACCCACACACACACATACACACATTCTCAGACCTGCATTTGGGGCTTTTGTATTATTGTTAACCTCTGAAAATAGGAATGCATTTGAGATTTAGCTTTTTAGCTTTTTTAGCCCACATTTAAGCACACAATTAACAAACAAATCCAGAGTTTACTGGAGATAATGAATGCGAGAACAACCCACATTTGAGGGCTCATACCAGATTATGGCCACAAGTAAACAAGCTGGTTGTTGCGCAATCTCTGTGAAACTCCAAGGTGGCCCAAAAAACTCCGGGTGATTTAGTGTTTAGGTTATTTTCCAATTGCAAATGTGTTGGGGAAGTTATGCCACTAAAATATATTATCAGTGTAGGTACGTCCTGCATTATTACCTATTGCAAAGTTTTGCCCTGCGGCTCCTAAATCTGGCCGTGATCCCTTCTGCTGTATGTTGTTTCACATGATAGATTCAACATGCCTGATAGAATCAGCAGGAAGGAGACAAAGAGCTAAATATTGAAAGCCCTAGAGTTTTGTTTATTCTATGATTTTCATCTATTTTATTCATCAGTCCTTTGTCCCAGTTACATACCATAATCTCACAAAATGTATACTTGTGGTGCTTCTGTTGACAAGAATGCCCCAGCAGACCTCAGTCAAACTCTGACGTCTGGATAATTTCACAAACAATGCAAAAATCCAAGAAAAAGCATTTTTAAAGGACCTGGTTTTGTTTTTTGCTTTTTGAACTGTTGCTGGAGAGCAGAAGGTACTTGTATATCTGATATTTCTTTTTGCAGATGCATCAGAGACAAGATATTGAGCTGTTGCCTGAGCCATCACACCCGTGTCCAATACTGTTTTATTTTCTCCAGCTTTGAGCAGCTCCTCCATACAGTATCTGTTTTACATTGCATTGGAGGGAAATAATGTCTGCCAATGCTACACTCAAAAACAGAGCATTATGCACGCTTGCATTTTTAATATTTTTGTCCTTCCAGTGTCAATACACTATAAACTCGAAAAATGCTTAAAATTACATTCGGGTCTGGTACATGCAACACTCCTGCGGCACCGAATGTCTCAGCATCTGTGCAGTGAGTCGCAGTGATGTTCCAGGCTTTTCACACCACATATTTCCCAGGACAAAGTCGTCTGCAGAGGACACAGCCTGCAAGCTTTTCTGAACCTGTTTATTATCTCAGCAAATGCGACCTTGATCCTTATCTCGAGTCATTCAAAATTTCAAAAGGCTCATTGAGTCATGTCAGTCATTTCAATATCATGGTTCTCCTGTGGTTTTAGTTGAGTTTTGGGGCGAGCCCAGATAATTGGATTTCCTAACCTCAGACTGTCGGCACTGCCAGGGAGGTTTGGGGAAATTAAAATCTTCCCTGTGCAGTGAATCAATATAAAAACAATCCCCCTCACTCTTAAAATGTGCTAGACATGCACAGAAAAGCAATTAACCCACTGCAGGAATTGATTTGGTCCACTTCAGCTTATCTCTTTTGGCATGGCCAAGCTTTTACATACCCGCTAGGAAGATCAAAAGTTTTTTCTTGTTTCAAAACCTGACAACACCCAAGGATTAGCACTGATTTTATCTTCACCAAGCAATTACCTGCTATGGTAATCAATGCAGGGCTGCTGTCTTTAATAGTCTGTAGCATCGCCTCCTCTGCAGGCCGTGCAAATTACAGTGATTCATCACAGAACTGCACTGCCAGCAATGCTGAATCAATTCACACAAATTGTACACACACACACACACACGCCTTACCGTTGCTCTTGCTACTACAGTGGATGCTAACCAGCTCTCTGTATCCTGGTGGAGAGGTTGCTGAGAGACCTGGATGCTTAGTCTTTTAAAAGGAAACATTAAAAAAAAGGAAACATCAAGGGAATTTAAGACATGAATTGATGAATTAGCAAGAATGGAGGCATTCACACATTTTGTATCTCACACCAGCAGACACACAGACCCACAAACACAAGCTGTCAGTAGTAAAGCATCTTGGTGAAGTAGCTATATTATATTCAGTGTCAATAAACAGTCATAAAGGAGAGAAAAACAGTAGATACAGACACTGTTCTAGCAGCTGTAGAGAAAAACTTGTCTGAAATAAAAAAAAAAACATAACTCTTCGTAAGATGGAGGGAATTAAAAATGGCCTCTGCCTGGTTGGATAGGGTCGGAGGTTAGAAAAGCAGCCTCAGAGAAACTGATTAACTCCAGGACGAGAGCTTATGCTCCGATGAGCTGCGATGAACACATCTGGCCATCCTTCCTTCTCGCTCTCTGCCTAAATCTTTTATGCACGCGCACCAGCTCATGAGGAAAATCAATAGCAATCCCACCTGTTTCCATCTCCAGGCGACACCTGCCAACTCCTGCAAATGTAACATCTCGCATCCAGACGCTTTAGACAAACACGCGGCAGTTGCGCGGCTTTCAACAGGAAAGAGCGGAGACAGGAAAAGTCAAAACAGGAAAAGATCTGTCTGTTTCCACATCTGACAGGCGGGATACATTCTGGGGAACATGAGAGGGGGGTGCTGTGCGCTCTGGGAACAGGATAGAAGGGTGGGAAAGGCACATTTCCTCTTCTTGTGTCATAACATTATCTGGTTGTTCATGAACCAGTGACAGTACTTTAAGTCAAGGATCCCAAAAATGTATGATTTATTAAGAAAGAAAGAAAGAAAGAAAGAAAGAAAAATAGAAAGAAACATATCATTTGAAAAATACCATAAACCTGTTATATGAAGTCTGCGTACTGCAGGAATTATTAAGCAGTTTTGGTGGTGTGGATTGTGTTCAGAGCAGAGAAGAGTCAGCACTATACTTTTATTACTGGAATCTAGAGAAAACAACTGATGATCCGGCAATTAGAGCTCCTTTGCAATGGCTATAATCTGTGAAAAACACAGCCGTTAAAAGGTTGCTGCTGAGTCTTACATCTGACTATTTACTACAGTGTATACCGCTACAGCGTATTTATATCATGAGGCAACAACAATGTGTGAAGTATAATACACGTACTGCATTTTAACCTATAAGTATATTTCCTGGGGAATAAAACAAGAGAAAGCAAAAGGCTTTTTTCATTCCGTAAAAAACTTAAAAGACATCCCTCATATCACAGCATACATCTATCACTGCAGTCCAAACTTTTCCAAAGTTTCTCTCTCTTGCACCACTGCGTCAGAGAGATTGGACATACATTTTTGATCTGTATGTGATCTGTACAACTGAATGGTGGTAACTGAATTCAGAAAGTTAGTATTGCTTGAAATTCAATTTGTAAATATCCACTCTGAGTCTAAATAAAAAAAAACTCTTTTTTTTTTTCCTCGTCATTCGTGGCTTCAGTTTGATTACATCAACAAGCCACACCTTTTCCCTCAGTTCAATTAACCATGTGGATCAAGTTATAAAATGTTTAAAGTTTAATGCTTTGATATTGAAAATCATTCTTCTTTGACAACTTTTCAGTTTAACAGAACCTTAATTGAAAAGTCAGAATAATTTGTAAATAAAGTTTATTTTGGTAATAATTTCTTAAGTTGGTTTCAATTGATTTCAGCTCACATCATTTAAATTCAGCTGGTAGACAGCACAAGGTTCACCCTATAGCACCTCTCTTCACCTCAACACATTTTCCTCATATTTGATAGCTTGCATGCTCTCAGACAGCGGTGACTCTGTGATGAAACTGTCTCCTTGTTGCCTCTCATGGGGGTGGATTATAGCTGTATTCCTGTCCTCCTCTGTATGGCAGCATACAGACAGACAGACATATCTCATTCTGAGCACTGTTCTGCTCAGCAGGGAGCCATATCTGAACAATATCCTCTGTGCTATTCGGTAATCCAAACAGATTGGTGGATAAACACTACCCAGACTAAATCCATGGCTCACGATTGCAACATTTTCTTTGGTTCAAGCCCCAAGGGTGAGGGATCAGCTGTGCGTGCATCAGCAGCCCAATTTGACTCTTTATGAGGGAGATGCTGCTGATAAGAGGCACTTAAGATGCCCACAGGTTGTACGTCTCGGTCCAAGACACAGAGAAATACAACCGAGGGACTTTTAGTGTCAAAACACCTCTAACTCTTATGTTTAGTCATAAAGCGAGTCTCTCGGCTCCTGTTAAAATGAAAATGATGCAGTTATGATTAAGTGCATCTACATGAGCAGAATGTACCTTCAGTTCATGAAAAAAAAAAGAAAAAGATTCAAGATTAGATTAATCAGATTAATGGTGCAGCACCGCCAATCCACAGATGAAGTTAACGATACAAATACCAGCAATGGAACAACTTTTGAGATCTTTTACTTTTTAGTTGTTGTAGATAATCTGTGGAAAATATTCTGCTGTTGAAAGTAAAAGAAACACTCTCCACATGGTCCATTTATTAGCTGTTCTGGTTTCTTCAGTCGTATGACATGACCTTTATTTGGAGATGAGGTTCAGTTTTAAATTCGTCTCATTCATACTGACAACTCGACAAGCTCTTTCTGCTGATAAGATCAAGTGATTTGAAGTACAGAAAAAGCAGTTGAATAAACTGCTGCTTGAAAAGCTAATAATGAGTTTTGAACCGTATTAAACAGGATGTTTATTATGAGAATTACATTACTGGTTTATTATTCTTGATGCAGTATCATAAAATCAAATCACACTTCACACTGTCTGGTTGTTAAATGTATAACAATACAGTGATGCCGTTTTTTTTTTATTATTTTGTTTTGTATCTCAAGCTACAAGTTGCATTCTAGTATGCTCTCAATGGTAATATTGACATCCTAATGTTTGTCTGGTATAATGTTACCATGTCCACCATCCAAGTTAGTTCCTGTAGCCATGAAATACTTGTAAAGGAGTAAAGAAGTACAAACTTTCCCTTTTAAATTTATTTATACAAGTAGAAGTAGCAGAATGAAAATATTTATGTCAGATACAAGTAAAATAACACTTAAGCAAAGTAACTGAGTAAATGCAGTTTTTTAATTACTAGTAGTGTATGTTGTAGATAATCTGTGGACCAGCAGATACTCAGAGGAATGCTAATATGTATGCATAGACATGCATATTATTATACGGGGATACACAGTAGGGTGTCCGAGGGTAAATCCCTCAAACCCCGTGTTCAACCCATCTTAACTCCGTATCATAGATTGAGGATTAGAGAGTCTGTCATGAAGTCACTGTGTGACTGTGCGGGCAGACTTCGCTGTAAAAAAAAAAAGTGTACTAATTTTTGTTTTACTTATAGGCTGGAAGCGTTTATACTGCCTGTCGACCAGGAGACAAACAGAAGGTGAAAGCAGCTCCCAAATCTAACCGGAGGCTGAAGCACCTATCCACTGTTTACAGAGACTCAGAGGGCCTTTTCACTGTTTAACTGAGGATTTCCGCTTGGGAGCTCTCCTCCATATGAGCATGCATGCCAGCCCATTTTCAGCAATGATAACATTTACTTTGCTGCAGGTGGGGTGTTAGCATAACATTGTGTGATGTGAGCAACGCCACAATAAATTTCCCATACAGATGGTAGAGAAAATATTTTTCCTCCCGCAGCTCTGCCTGGCTTCGAGAAAATCTCACTGCCTCTACAACCCAAGAACACAAGAGTTAATGGAACAATTTGTAGTCGCATCACATCAAATTCAGCCCGTGACAGGTGGCTTTGTGGGACTTTTGTTTCAAGCACTCTGCAGTTTTTTGCTTACGAACAGCGGCGCATTTCAGGGCTTTTGCGTGCCAGTGGGGATGTGTTGAGTGCTCGGATAGGAACTGAGAATATGTCAGATCCTGTGCTGGATCAAAGCAGCCATCACTCCCGCTCTGTCAGGGAAGACAAAATACAGACTGTCACATCTGGCTCACTGGCTGCTGCTGCTGCTGCTGTTGCTTCTGCAAAAGCTCAAACCCACCATCCGACATCTTTGTTATCTCTGTCATCATGGTATTTCCTTTATATGTGCTTCGCTGCTACACTCCTCTTCGTCTCTTTCTTTCATTCATTAAGAGCTGCAGGTTGAACGTTAAATCAGGGATCAGAGAACATAGTGCTTGTAAGTCCCACGGGGGGAGAGAAGGTGAGTCAGAAACAGGATGTCAGAGCCCAGTGTTTGTGAGTGTTTACATATTCAGGGATGTGAATATACACTGAAATTGCCTTTGCCTTGCCAAACAAAATAAGGCCAGAGGTTGCCTGAGATAGAAAAGAATGGCTTTGGACAGAGTAAAAGCCTCTTTATGTAAACACAAGTGCTCTGTTTATTGAATTAAAAGAAAGACATCATCCTGGCGGGCTGTGATTTGAGTGTGGGCTGTGATTTGAGTGTGTGTGCGGAGAGTTGGTGGCATGTAATACTGATGGGATCTGATTGCTCCTGATCTCACAGAGGTGGCTGAGTATCTCCCTTCGTGCCAAGTTAACGTTTCTCTATTCAGCAGATAGTGCATGTGGATGAACAGCTGACAAATGTCCTTTCCTTTTTCTTTTCTGGCACCTGGTCTTTTTTTTTTTTTAGGCAGCAGGAACATATAAAAGCATTTTCGGCAGCAACATGTATTCCTCCATTTCTCTGTTTCTGCATAAAATGTTTATAGGGATCGTAGCAAAGCCAGAAAATACAAAGTCAGCACGGCCTATTTCCTGACTAAAACATGTCCAAAAATACTTTTTAATCATGTCAGATAATAGGAAGGGTGACGCGAGGACTGACTGCATCTGTCTCCTGTCTGGACGGGAGAATAAAAAAGTGTACACAAGTGATTAAAAATACATTAGCGGCAGCAGCCGTCTCCTGACTTCATACTCTGCCAGTCCCAGGGGCTCTGGTGGCTGATGCATGAAACAAGCTAGTATTTGTTTTTGCTCAACGCAGGTAGCCTCGGTTCCCACAGGAGGTTTGCCATTAATGACTTAGCCAAGAAAGAGCGTAGGTGTAGGGGTGGGTTGGGATTAAAAGAGAAGGGAATAAAAGCAAGAGCTGCAGCTAATCACCAAAGGCTAATTAGTCTTTCAAATTTATGCAAAACTGTTCAGGTTTCTAGTCTGGAGAGATTTCATACAATCTGTGCGATTCCAGGTAACTCTGGCAACGACAGCGTTGTTTGTTACCGTCAAGTTGTTGTTTCCTCTGACTTCTCAAGACCTGATGATGAAATTTATGTTTAAAATAGTGCCTGGGGCTTAGGTTTAATTAATTAAAGGGACCTGGGGAACCTATTTTTTTATTGAGGCTTTGATGAGAAGATACCACTCTCCTATCGCTCCCATAAATACTGTGTGAAGCCAGAAGCAGGTTAACTTAACATGAAGACTGGAAACAAGGGGAAACAAATGGCCTGGCTCATTCTAGAGGCAACATAATCCGCCTACCAGCACCATTAAAGATAATTAATAAACATGTTATTTATCATTTGGGGGGTTATTTGCCAGACTTTTTCTAGACCAGGACCAGTAACTTCCTGGAGTCTCTTCTAAGAAATAGTCTTTGTCCATTTCATTTGTCCACAAAAAATGCACACTTTTGCTTCTGGTTTTGTTACATTCGGTTCAGCTTAGCATAAAGACCAGAAACAGGGGGAAACAACTAGTCTGGCTCTGAGTAACTAAAAGTAAGGTAACTAAATCTGACTACCAGCACTGCTAAACCTCTGTGATTAACACAGTTTATCTTTTAAAAAATGTGCAAAAATGTATGGGTTTTACAGGGAGTTTGGTGCCTGTTGGGGACTTAAGCTGTTTGGCTGTTGGCCTTGCTTTCAGTCTAGGCAAACCTGAGCTGAGCTAACCCCCGACAAGACAGAAGTGTATTTCACAAAATGTGTATACCTTTGCATATAAACATTCATCATGTGCTGTGTAACAATTTATTAATAAGTTTGCAACTTAAAACCCCCTGTGACTTCACAGTTGATATTTAAGACCCGGGCCTTGTATTACTTCTTGAGTCCACCCGTGAATCATTCTTAAACCTTAAGCCTTAAACATAGCCCCCCCCCCCCGCCCCCAGATCGAATCTCTGCCCCGCTGGTCACCATGCCCACCATCCATTCGTGCCCTACTCAATCCTCAGCGGGCTTTATGTGTGTCAGGACTGCAATGGAGTGTGCAGTGCTCACAGACACCCCAGTGGGATTGCTACGTCCACCCAGCTCCCGGCTTTATTACCTCCATCTGTTTCCTGCGAGCAAGCCCCAGCTGCGGCAAAATAACAGCGGTGCATTTGGGGGAAAACATCAGCCTGATTTAGGAGTCGAAGCACTCCCCCCACCGTCCCCCCTCAGCACTCTCTGTCCTGCTGAGCCTCGCTGCGCTGCATTTTTACGCGCACATGCCTAAATGTTTGGGCAAATTTTGACTCTTTTCCTTTCATTTACTCATCTTTTTCCTCTCTGTTTGCCTCTCCCGATCATTTCCTATCCTCCATCTCGGATGCGTGTTTCATGTCTGACCTCACTCATTACACTGCTGCTGCTCTCCTCCACCTCCAACTTCGTCTCTCCCACCACCTTTAACCCCGGCCTCTCCCAGGAATGTGCGTTGCTTTGGATGCTCCTCTCCCTGCAGGCCCGAGATACCTGCCCTTGGGGTTAGTCTCATTTCACTCTCCCTTTATAGATTGTTCAACTTCCTGGGAGCTTGCACATACGCAAACCCACACACACACACGTACACGCAATGGAGAAACCCTGATCAGTCCCCCCAGTTTTCTCCGGCTTCTCCTCTCAGCCTTATCAATAATTCAAGCCTTACTGATGGCAGCCCAGGCAGGGTTGAGGCAGTAGAGGCAGCTCAGGGCTTTGAACAGAAGGTCAGGTCTCACCAGGGCCTCTGGGATGGCATTAATTAGATACTTCCTGGTGCCCCCTAAACAAACATCTCCACACTTGAACTGCTCTCATTACCCTTCCCCTCGCAGCAGGTCCCGAAGACTCTGACATATCCACACAATAACACCAACCGCTTTCGCCCTTAACTGCCCACCTGGGAGGGGTCCTTGCCTCAACTGTTGCCCCCCTCTTATGTTAAACACACACACATGCACACTCACATAACCTGACCTCGATCTGTTACCAAGCCCCCCTGTAGCAGCTATTTCTGTCTCCCACTAATGCCATGGTGTTTATGCTCTTTCTCGTCCCGACATATCTCTCCGCTCTGACCTCCAGGCTGACCTCTGATGGGTTGATCCTCCCAACGCCCCCCCCCTTCCCCACAACAACCCACTCACCCTAGTTTCTGTCCCCACACCTCATTACAAGAGTGATTGCTCACTCACTCCCCATCAGGCTGTCCGAGGCAGCCCGCCTCCATCCTGATCTGTGGCCATCCATCTCTCTGGCAAAAGGGAGAGGAAGGAGGAGGACAATAAAGTAAAAAGTGGGTGTAAAGGCAGACAGATATATTGAAGGAGAGTTTAAGCATTGACTTTAAAAGTAGACAAAAATCTTGTCAAGTTAGTCTCGTTGAATGGATTGTGGAACGGACGATCTATGCTTTTTTTTCTGTAACATCCTATTTATGCTTTGACTATGACTATTTCACTCTGGGTGCTGAAACACCAAAAAAAAAATAAAACATTTTATGCCTGCAAGCTACTAAAGTAAAAGTCTGTGTTGCAACATTTCTGTTGAAATATTACTACAGTATGTATTTGCTTCGAAATATGCATCATTAAAATGTCATCATTTGTCTGCTGGTTGAACAAGATCACGAGTCTACAACCATGCTAGCGACTCTGTGAGGTTGTACCATGTCCACCATTTTAATTTAGCAGGTTAGCACATGAAGATTAGCTTAGCACTAAGCACAATCTACAGCTGAGGCTGATGGGATGGAAATGTAATTTGTTTGGCATTTTTAAGTTATGAGAGCAAGATTTTCTTAAAAAACATTGCATACACTCACAAAACTAATCCCTCTCAATTATCACTTGTGGCTCACTTGAAGTGTGTGGTTGGTGTCTCTGTCTGCTGAGATGCTCTTCATTTTCTTACTGAGCTGTTTTCGGGACCTTTCTGTGCTTCAGCCTTTAGGCAGTGGTGTGTAGCCCCCCAGCCTATAACAGTGTGCACAGTGTTAGATACGGGACTCTGAAAATATAGCAACCAGTTGCCAGATCATAAGCAGGTGGGGCCCCCAGAAGTGTGTGTGCTTTGAGCCGGGGAAAAGGGGCCAGCTTTGAATGTTGGATTTACAAACAGCAACCAACAAATCCATGCAATATGAAAAGTCAAAGCACCAAAGTTATTACAGTGCATCCTGTGGGGGACTTGAATCTCATGTTCAAAATGTCATAATGATCCCTCCAACAGCTGTCAAAAAATTACACAAAAAAAAACATGAATATGGATTTCATGGTGGCATTACAGGAAAAGTCCTAAGATCACCAAATACAGTATAATTTATACCCTGAGGACCCTGACTACCTGTACAGACTTTCACTTCAATCTAACCAATGGCTGTAGAGATATTTCAGTCAAGACCTAAGTGGTGGACCGACCGATCAGTCAGACCAATCAGTCTGTACTAGCATGTATCGCAGATTAGATTCTATAGGGTTTTTCTTTTCATTTTCTTAAGGAAGCATGACAATGTTATTGTTAAAAAAAATCAAGTTACACCTCAACAACTGTCCAGCTGTCAGAGGGGCCTTGAGGCCAAACCTTCTGGCTTTTAAGCATCTCCTCATATCTTGTTGTCCTTCGCCCTCAAAACAGTCTATCTTGATGTCTAACCACAGTGGCCAAATACACTGACACACGCATAACTCCACCGCAGGCTACAAAGACACAGTTTATCGCTGAGGCAGCCAGGCGGGAGAGTGCAGAGCACACAGTTTGCCGTGAGGCATTCCTTGGGCTTGTCTTTCCAGCAAGATAAAGGATGAAGGTGTTGTCTTCCTTCCCTGCATAGTAAGTCTGATTTAAAGGGAGAAGAGCCAAGATACCTCTCCCACCCCCGCTGCTTCAGCTATTGATTGAAGACTAGCAGGGGGAATGAATCGGCTGGCTATCCATTGGTGTGTCACCTAGAGCCAGACAGGAAGCTTAAGATTGGAATCTTCTGTATCTCCCAACACCTGAGGCCTCCGGCATACTAAAGACCTCTCACATCCTAATAAAAAACACCAAGGGTACTTTGTGCTTGCTTTTTCATGCACTTCATTTTACCCAGCATCCAGTGAGTGTTGTTCCCTCCCTCAGACCTGAGCTCTCTAGTCCTTTATCCCTGACCTCAAGCAGACAATGTCACCACACTAAATATTGGTTTTCATGAGTCAATTCCCCTGGGAGCTCCTCATTTCTTTTTAAATCCACAGCCGAAAACAAAGGCTGGTGGAATTGGATATTAATTGTGTTCCATCAGAGTTGATTACTGGGGAAGTGATGTGCGTGTTTGTTTGTGAGGCCGCACATTGAGTGTGTGCGTGTTTGTCAGTGTGTGTCTGTGCATGTGTGGACACTGCGTGGGCTGGTGAATCAGAAATCTATTTTTGTATTGGAGAGAAGCAACACTGAGCGTATAATTACAGTCATCTCTGTCAGTGACGGGAAGCCTGATGGAGAGCAGGACATGATGGCCCCTGCAGGTTGACTGAAACACAGTCATGGAAAGCAAACACTGAACAATAACTCGTATTTGCACACTCATATGCGAGGAGAGAGAGCACAGTGCTCTCTGGGACAGCAAACTAATTTCAAGATTTAGTTTCCAGGGAATCCTGTGGGACATCTGAGGTGAAAATTAAACAATCCTGGCTTTTCCTCTGAGATTTGCCCTCCAGTAAACTACATCCCCTCCCCCTTGTCACACTATAAGCTTCATAAAGGTTTGTTGCTCAAAGTGTATTTTGCACAACTTGATCAAAGGTGTCCTGGCCGGTATTACCCTGGTGAGGAGAGATCATCAATACTGCTGCTTTAAATGGGAATGGAGGGTTGTTTTTAGGAAGGTTTCACTTTCTTGAGATTATTCACCTTGAAAATCTTGCTTCTAGGTGTCAGTGCTCCCCCAAAGGGAGGATCGTCTCATAAATCCAGCACTAGGCACTATATGATACATAATGTATGGACTCAGCTCTAAATCTCATTATTGATGACTGTTTACCTCGAACACAGGACATATAGAGGACTGGAGGCTGGGTGCTGGCAGCTTGAATCTAGGTATTTTCTGTCAGTGTGTTGATCATACAGACTCCTTCTTTTTATAATAAGAGGAGGATTTCTTTTATCTGAATTTAGAATCTATTCAATTCTGGTGTCAGCAGCTGCAACTCAAAGTGTGCATTAGGTTTTGATGACTTTGTACGCATGCTGGTCAAGTTATTAATCTTTCATGGCAGTTTGGCAGAGCTCCAGAACAACACACAATATTTTTCATTCACGGGTCACCAAGTCTACCCTGACACTACTATGTTGTTGAAGGTAAAACTGATACCTGCTACATCCTTGTAGTAGCACTGTTGCTGTGACCATGTTTAGTTATATCAGCAAGTCAGCAGAGTTTTGCTTAAGTGCAGCATCACAGAGCGGTTATCGTGGCTATGAACTGTGACAACATGATGGCAGATGGTTGGGGTGGCAGTCGAGGGCAATTGTAGTTGTTGCTGTACTATGTGTTTTTCATGTGTTGCTTTGTGTGGTGTTATATTATTTAGGTTCATTACAATTGTGAGCACGACAACACCATGGCAACACCCCTGTTTACTTTTGTTGACTTTTGTTGCATGTTATCCCTCATTCTTGATTTTCTGTCATCTCATTATCATCACATAAAGGACCATTGAAATATCTATGAAATATTATCTACTTTATGAATATCTATATAGACTGATAACTTTTGAAGCGCGTGCGAGCAGAGGCCACAGTGCCCATGTCTTAAAGGGTATGAAACCGATTTAAACAGTCATAATAGATTCCTTTCTTGATCCACTTTCTTTTTTTTACTTCTAAGGCTTACATTCAGCTCAGCACTGTGTGCATTTGGTGATTCTCACTAGATGTTTTATTCAGTACGAATCTTGTTCATTTACCAATGCACTTTGCGCCAAGTAGACAGAGTTGTCTCTTCTTTTCAGCTGTGAAATTAAAACTGTGGGAAGAAAAAAAAACCCGGAGTGCGTTGCAGAAATGTTGCAAGGGAAGATGTGCGGCTGACCTTATGTTTGAATGTACATCTTTGTGCATTGATGCGTATGCAAAGAGCATGTCTGCATCTGAGCGCGCTCAAATTTTTAATGCAAGATGGTATACTGTAATTACAGTGTACAGTATGTTCTGTGGCCCTGAGTGTGTATTTGCATGTATTTTAGTGAGGCGTCATGTTGTTTGCACTGTGTGTGCATATTGAAGTTGGTGGAGCGAGAGTGATCGAGTGTGTACAGTCATCCTGACCTTCATTATGGGACCACGCAGAGAAGGCAGACAGGGGTCAAACACACTCTGCTGGGTGCTGGTGGCAGTGGTGGGGAGGAGGTAGACTTTATTAGCGATTAGCGGAGGGCCCCAGGGGGAGCCAGCTTCAATTACTGCACACAGCTTGCTTCCTGAGCCATCGAGGGAGCCTAACCGCACAGAGCTAAGCTGCGGATACCACATCTGGAGGCGACATCTCTCTCATTGAGCCATCCAGACCTCTGATAGACTTCAGTGGAGAGGAAGAAGAGCTCAGTCACGAATGGAGTTGTGATTTGTACCGAGGGTTGTTCTGAGGGGAACGATACAAGTTTCTAAGGAAAAGTGGGATGTGTACACTGAATGTGAAGTGTTCAAGGACACAGACTTTGGTAGGAACGACATAGTGGTTAACATTATCAAAACTGTGTAATTATTGTTGCAAGAACATATTGAGAGGGAAAAAAACCCTTGAGTGTCTTGGCTACCATGTCTATAAATAGAGGCTCTAGATGGCAGTCAGAAGTCTATCATAAACGCAAGGACCCTCAGCTTCCAGGGGCCCCTGTGGGCCACTTTTATGTCCCCACCACTGTCAAAACCAAAACTACGCCCTTGGAAGTGTTATCTCTCATCTTGGTGTTTTTCTGTTTTTTGTTTTTCTGCATCCTCTCCTCTTCTTGCTTCTCCTCTCTTCATCATCTCTTTCTCCTCTCCTGCGAGTGTCTAAGTGTCAGCCGGCAGATTACCATAGCATCGTTTCTCAAACCCCTCTTCTGAGTGCCTCACCGTAGTGAACATACTAATTTCCCGTTTCCATGGTCACAGAAAAAGCTGTCAGTCTCAGTATTTCAGATGTTATAAAAGCAAATCGGCTATTAGAGCACTCAAACACAATCTACATAAACAGCTTCACACGCAAAACACCAGCACAGGAAAAAAGACACAAACGCACACACATTGAGCTCATCTCAGCCAATTTTGTGCAAAGATAATGACGCTGGAAAAAGTTACGTTCCCTGATGTTTCCTGTTGGCGTATTTTGAGTCAATAATTCAACAGATGTGCATTTTATCAGCTGATGCGTACACGCATTTGATGTGTGTGTGCAATGTCCTTGTAGTGCATTATCTTCAAAACCATGCACTGAAAGCATTATATATATCTATATCTATATCTACACACACACACACACACACATATGTGTATCCTTCTCAAAATACATCAGCACAAGCCGTATTTAGGTGCATTTTTTCAAATGTTTTTTTGTATTATGTGCATATACAATGGGGGAAATAAGTATTGGACACGTCAACTTTTTTCTCATTATATTTATTTCCAAAGATGCCATTCATGTGACATTTCTTCCAGACACTGGTATTAACTCAAATAATCCACACATGAAAAGAAATCACAAGATTCAAGTCCATAAATAATGATTATGTGGAATTAAGTGCAATAACACAGGAAAAAAAATATTGAACACACTATCTGAGACTCGTTTAATACTTTGTGGAGAAGCCTTTGTTTGCAATGACTGCTTCCAGACGCTTCTTGTTGTATGTATGAACTAATCGCCCACACTGCTCAGGTGTGATTTTTGCCCATTCCTCCGCACAGATTGTCTTCAAATCTTGAATATTCTTTGGTGCCCTCTGGTGAACCACTTATCTTTAGTTCTTTCCACAAATGTTCAATCGGATTTAAGTCAGGTGATTGACTGGGCCATTCTAACACATTGATTTTCTTTTTTTTAAACCATTCGAGAGTCAACTTTGCCGTGTGCTTCGGATCGTTGTCCTGTTGAAAGGTCCAAGCCACGTCTCATCTTCATCATCCTGGTGGATGGCAGCAGGTTCATCTCAAGAATTTGCCGATAGATGTTTCCATTCATTGCTCCTTCAATTATATGAAGTCTGCCAGTACCCCGAGATGAGAAACAACCCCATGCCATGATGTTTCCACCACCAAACTTCACTGTTGGTATAGTGTTATTTGGGTGATGTGCAGTGCCATTTCTCCTCCAAACATGGTGTGTAGTATGACAGCCAAAAAGTTCAATTTTGGTCTCATCTGACCAGACAACATTCTCCCAGTATTCCACAGGCTTATCCAGATGCTGTTTTAGCAAACTTTAAACGAGCTTCAACATGCCTTTTTTTGAGGAACGGAGTCTTGCGGGCTGAGCGTCCATAGAGGCCATGGCGGTGGAGTGCATTGCCTATCGTTTTCTCTGTAACACTTGTACCTGCTGCCTCCATGTCTTTCTGGAGCGCTTTCCGGGTGGTCCTTGGCTCTTTGAGAACTCTTCTGACCATCTTTCTGACTCCCTGGTCAGAAATCTTGCGAGGAGCTCCTGTGCGCGGCCTGTTGATGATAAGGTGATGCTTCTTCCACTTGCGGATAATGGCCCCAACGGTGCTTACTGGAATACTCAGATTCTTTGAGATAAGTCTATAAACCAGTTCCATTCTGATGCTGAGCAACAATCAGGCTGCGAAGGTCTTGAGAGAGCTCCTTGCTTTTACCCATCATGAGATGTGTCTTGTTTGACTACTTGGTGAAAAAACAACCTGTTTATAGGGCCATCAATTAGCACTAACCCAGCTGATGTTGGTTTGCACTTATAGGAAGTACAAAGACTAATTACTTTCAGGTTTGAGATGGTATGGTGCCTTTCCTTGCCAAACTATACAGCTTTCCCATGGTGTGTTCAATACTTTTTTCCTGTGTTATTGCACTTAATTCCACATAATCATTATTTATGGACTTGAATCTTGTGATTTCTTTTCATGTGTGGATTATTTGAGTTAATACCAGTGTCTGGAAGAAATGTCACATGAATGGCATCTTTGGAAATAAATATAATGAGAAAAAAGTTGACGTGTCCAATACTTATTTCCCCCATTGTATATATTAGTTTCAGTTCATATTCTTCCTAAAAACATTATGTGCATTAAATCTCCCTGTTCACAAAGCCCAGAAAGAATTGGTTTTGTGGACTTTGTGGGTGGGAAATTAAATGGCTGGCACAGAGCCCTAACCTTGACACCTTTAAGATGACCTGGCATGGTATCTGCAACCCAAGGTTAACGGCTGACCTCACTAATGCTCTTATGGCTCAATGAAAGCAAATCCCCGCAGCCCAGTTTGTGACTATGTGATTGTTTTACATGTTGAAATATTCTGGTGTCATCAACATGAGGTGCATACCATACCTAAACCTTTTACAAGTCTGAACTGTTTTATAGTCTTTTGGGGATTGTCGGAGTCAAGTGTCAAATTCTTAAGGGCAAGTCTAAGCCTTGTTTGTTTGTTTAAGACCTGAACCCTGACCATGAAAATGCCCCAAACATTCCTTTGAAAGCTGTCGATGTTGATGAAAATCTTATCTTTTAATATTGTCTCATATCAAATCAAGTCTTGAGTCCATATAAAGTTCTGACCTACTCCTGACTTGACTCTCAGCTCTCAAGCTCTGTGTAACTTCAGTGAGGAGAAAACAGCTCATTTTAAAGGTCAGTTTAAAAGTTTTACTGAAGCTTTTGATCCTGTCACATGATCTTCATCAGCAGATGATTTTTTTGCCCAGGTGTCAGGGACCTGAATACATTAATTTCTACTTTTTTTGCTGAGCACTTTAGAGCCTCTTGTCTTTGTTGACTTAGAAGTTCATGGAAACAGCAGTCTCACAGAAATGTCCATTAGCTGCTCAGGAGCTTTCAATCAAATTACATGATTTTTATCAGTAGACATTTGTCATTGTCTTATATTTCTGTAACTCTGACTCATTTTTGGCTCGTCTGTAGTCCATCTCCCCTGAACTTCTCAAAATACGAATCCCGATTCTACCAAGGAGGATAAAAATATGCATCCACCCATGTCTGGATCCTTTGGGTTTCCAAGTTAAAATTAGGACAAGAGACAAACACGAGGAAGAGAACCGGCAGTAAATGCATACATTTCTCTCCATTGGAGACAAAAACAAAGAGATAAGAACGGGGCTCGATAGAGTGAAGAGGGGGAGAATAAACCTTGTTGCTTACTTTGAGAGAAGACGCTACCCCTGGGAAAATTGTATTTTTCTTTTATCTGAATTAGTTCTCACTGGCTACCTAATTACAGCTTAAGCAGACACTAACAATAGTCACAGTAGCACAAACTGCTGTTTCTCAACACAATGGGACCAACATCAGATATTACTCCTTGAGGGGAAACAGCCTCTCTAAATCATCAGATCATATTTCATTTTTTGTGGTTATGTTGTAATGCAGCTTCCACGCTACACTTTGAGCACGGCTCGAAGGTTTATGTATTGAGAGCCAAGTACAACAGTCTCCAACCCCGGTGACGTGTTCCCTGAGCAGAAGAGGCTCAACCGCAGAGGCTGACCTCTCAGTAATCCATAAACTTCTAAGACACACACACACACACACATGCACAGAGAGAACTCAATCCCTTTTCCTGACGTGGGACTAAAGACAATTGGATTAACGCTTGGACTGTTAGGATTCTTTCCCTCACACCTTGCAGCACCTGAAAGTGCTGTAACAGTCTCATCCTGTATGACAACAAAACCCTGATGCGTCAAACTGAACCAATGAGAGATAGGAATGTGCATTTTCAAAACGCAGAGATCCGTAGTGGAAAGGGATTGCCTCTGACCACAGAAAAAAACCCTGGGTCCAGAGAGGGGAAAAAAATAGCTCCCTTCTCCTCCAGAAAGCATTTTCCACCTGGTTAAACCACACAATCAACTTTGATGCGAGTAGAACGGTGAAATCTGCCCCTCAAAGACGAGACGGGCGAGATCAAAGCAGGCACGGCGCTGCAGGAGAGCAATAACCAAGGCGGCACAGGATGTTCTGTCTCGACACACACGAAGGCCACAGTCCCAGAAACACCAACTCTCCCTTTCTTGTAACGGCAGAAGTACGTGCCGTTGCAGTGAGGCGCCAAGAAAAGAACGGTGCCTGATTGGTGCGTCCGTAGATTTGTAGGTTTGTAGATGTATGCAGAGCTGGCAGCGCTCGGGACGGTTCAGTACCGGGGCGGCCTAAATTGCTGAGTGACCTTTCGCTTGCTGCTCTGAATTGACAAGTTTGTGAAAAGGTTCCGCTCTCTTGCTGACGGATCCCGGGTGATGGCTGACACTGACGCACACCAGAAAGCAAAACAAAGGCAGAGAGAGGACGAAAGGGAAGAGGGGTGGGAAAGGAGAGGAATGTGGAAATGTGGCTTGTTTAGACTGAGCAGTGTTTGGTTTCACGCTGTCTTGTCATTTTAGAGTTATGACAGCTCAGACGGAGCATAAAACCAAAGTTATAAGCCGGTAATTGGGAAGGGCAAAAGGCTCTCAGTGTGTGGTCTGTCATGTGTCCCATCCAATCTTAACGAAGAACCGCAAAGCCCAAAGTCAGCTTGTTGACTCCTTTCCTTGCGTTTAACCACAGCTCGTCCCACAAAGATCTCTCCTTTTTTTATCCTCTTCCCTTTTCTCGCTTTGTCACTCCAACCCTGCGGTGGTGTGAGCGTGCCTCTGAAAAGTGTCAGAGTTGACTCGCTCTGGCACCCCGTGCCATCTGGCCTCTCCCTGCTGTGGTGATACAGACATCAGTGAATGACAGCGTGTGAACAGCCTCTTGTGGATTTAGATGGGTTGCGCATCAACAATGGGCAGCCACATAGCGCAGGACATCTAATCAGCCCGGTTTCACTGCACGTTTGTTTCCTCAGACGCACTCGGAGGAGGAGTTTGAGCAGCAAAGAGTGTGAGGAGGGCACTTGAGGACTCTCTGTTCCCAGGCTGTTACCTCAGTGATTCACAGGCAGCAGTTTCCCACCTCCGAGCTGCAAACCAACATAATAAATACTTGAGTAGACCTGGGTGTCTGTTCTTTTCTTCTTTCTGTTCTGCTCCACTATTAGTTTCCCTCTTTACTCTCTCATAATAGTTCAGTGCCTACAGGGCTTCATTTGCACTGGTTCCGCACTGTCCCCAGAGATGTGGGCAATATGGATGCTCATTTAAAGAAGAAGTGTGACTTTTTTGGAAATGTGCTTATTCCCTTTCTCACTGAGAGTTGGATCAATACCTTTATGTCCAGGCACCATTAAAGCTCACCAATTAACACAAAATATCTCCATTGTTTCATCCGTGCCAAAACTTACTGGAATTATGTGCAATTCTTTGACCGGACATAGTGACTTCGTGGAGTCTTGACTTCACCAGGAGGTTTCCTGGAAATTGAGAAATTGTTAGAGTTGATTTCATCTCTGAAAATGATTCATCATTTTAATCTGTCAGCATCAAAGGTACCTTTGGACAGGGTAGCTGTTTCCACCTGCTTCCAGTCCATTTCCAAGCTCACAGCTACAGCCAGGAGCCTGTTAAAAGGGAAAAAACTATTGAACATGGCTATTTTCTTTAAACCAACCACTCAGGCCACCTCAGGAAACAGAAGAGGATCAGGTTATATTGCTCCCTCTTTCTTTATCCATCAGTCTTTCCTCCTTTCAACCACCCTCTTTGCTTCAATTTGCATTTGAAACAATGTGACTGAAGTCCCCTCTACTCAATCATTATTTATGCCCATTTGCTGGTTTTCTATTACTGTCTCAGCACCGCTCTCTATCCCCTCTGCTCTGAGGAGTCCTATTTTGTTGCGAACACAGCCAACGGCCTTCACTCCCCCCTGTGTTCCCTTGCAATCTCATTTTCCCTCTCCTACTGCTGGAACAGTTTGATTTGAATGCAGAACCGCAGCTTTCTCAGTCTCAGTCTAGCTGCAGGCCGCCTATTAGATCAAGGCGTCTTGCTTTTTCATCTTTAGACAAGGAGAAGAAGAGGAATCTCCCCAGTTCCTTGACTGAACAGTGCCGAGAGCTGCCCGGCCTTTTGGCTTTACCCAGCACATCATCAAACGGACAGTGAGAGGGAGGAAAGGAACAAGGGAGATTAAGGAGCGATAGACTGAGCTGAGATCAAGGTCCCGGCGGAGGCCAGCACTCCCACTCGCTCCACGCTGATGACTCACAGAGAGTATATCTGCTGGTGAAAATCTCCCCTCCTGCCACGTTCAAACACATGGTTCGCTGTCTGACTATGCAGCATGACAAACATCTACATCATATACAGCACCTTAATCTAAACTCTCATTCAGTGTGGAGTCACATGCAGATGGATTAGAGCGCTGGGTCCTGTTTGATTGCTTAATCTTGGATGTTATCTTCAACAGTGTGGTCTTGCTTTGAAACACAAGAAACATGAGTGGAAAGTTCAAACCTCAATCAGCATTTATATGTGTTTGTGTGTAGGACTGCACTGAGGCAACCGACTCATGGACACAAGTCTAACTTTATGTGTCTTCCTGCAGTGTTAATGCTGTTATTTACATTTATACAATTATTTAATATACGCAAATGTTGTTAGACCGTGACTGATGTTTGCGCTCGATTGGTGATCAATCCTGATGTGATAATAAGATAACATTGTCAGTCAGAAAGCTTTTGCTGAGGTTTGTCTGTGAGAATCCCCAATAGGTATCAAATTCAGTAAAAAAAAGTGAAAATGACACCAACAGATTATATTCTCAAGTATCTACATGTTGTCATTTAAAAAGTAACATTTTATTTTTATTATTCAGGAGTCATTTGTACGGACGTTCTGAATAGCAAGTGAGAAAAAAACCTCTGGTGATCCATTTTTGAAGACTGATTTAAAGAGTTTTCTCTCCCGTCTTTATGGCTAAGAAGAAGATGAAGCCCTGAACTGCGGGTGAAAATTTTTTGTCTGTTGTTATTGTTGTAATTACTTCGACAAGAGGCTGAAGTGCACCATGCCCCATGTTCTAATAGGACTGCAAGCAAAGTTAAAAAATGTAACTTGATATGAACAAAGTCATCTTACTTAAACATCACACTGCTCCAAACACTGTTTTCCTGAGTGTCTTTACAATTCATACTTGGCAGAGAAACAATGTCAAGCCCTCACACAGGCAGCAACAAAGCGTTTACAGGCTGTAAACATACATTCAGCATTGTCTTGGCTGTAAAACATTTAGACAGACCGCAGAGGAAATGGGCTCTAAACGTTGCTGCAGTGATGTTGTAATGAGCCTTTGGTGGAGTTCAACACATCTGTCATTTGTCAGAGCCACCACCCATAAAGGTCAAGAGAATTTTTCAGAGTAAGCAGCATGCCGAGTTTTTAAGCGCCTGCAACTGATTGAACTTGTGGGTGTCTGCTAAGTTGAATGATGGCCCTGAAAACCGGACGGGTATAGACCATTAACTCCACACGTACAGAAAGGGGGGAAAAAAACAAAAGAAAAACAGGCTATGAGGAATAGCACTCAGTCTGGGTGACATGGAGCGGAGCTAGAGGACTGTGTCCATCTAGTGTTCGGACATGGTAACTGAGGTAGTATTAATATGAAAGAAAGCGAACTGTTAGATTGTGCGCTACAGGAACATAATGTGGTTTCCTGAACTGAAAATACAAGTAGCTGCATGTAAATGTGTGACTCAGTTCTCATGTACGCCTCGGTGTGACTTTATCCTTCCTCTGTTAGCTAACAGCTGTACAGTAGTGTGCTGATTATGTGTACCACTGGAGGTCTTTTTTAAAACAGCAAGAGAGAAAAGGAAAGCCATGAGTGTCTGGTTTTGACCACCATTTTTATTTGGCATAATTTAAAATCATCTCACTGTTAGTTCATTTATACAAATATGCTTTTTGTTATATATAAAACAATTACAAACAGATTTCTACAAATCAAGTTCCCAGTGTAAAAGCGTAGTACCACGCACACGGTAGCATACAGCTCTGGGACAGAGAGCCCACAGGTGTATGTTCCACTTCAACAGCATTATCTGAGTGAAATCAGGACACGGCAAAGAAAACAAAAAAACAAAAAACCAAAACAAACTCACCACAGTTGACAGTTTGACATAGTATGCACTTACATTCAACCTTCCACACACCGCTCTGGGAAATTTTCACACATCCTTTGGCAGATCTCAAACCACATTGCTGTTGTTGTTACACAAAATCTCCTGCTCGTGTTGCGCTTCGGTTATTCTAGACTTTACACAGGCCACAATCTAGGTTGACGTATAATACACCCCACTCGAGTGAGTACATGAAAATAACTATAGTAAAAAGGGTTGCTGGTATTACTGGCAGCTGTAAGCACAAATTAGCAACCAGTTATTACTAAAAAAATATTTCATAAAATGTGTTTTTTTTTTTAAAAATCTTGAGGTGCGACAAGGCACGTTCCACCGACGCAGCTCTTGCTAACCGTATGTGCAAGTTGTGCTTGTGCCTTGCCCTCACTGCACCGTGCAGTGCAGGGATGTAAACCACAATCTGTGAAGAGCTGCGGGCCTCGAGCACTCCCGTTTCGTGTGCTCCTTTTTACAGACGCACACAAGACGTGCCGTGCAAAGCTGTCAGTTTAGCACCTGTGTCTTACAAAAGAGGGCTGTGAGAAGAGTGTGTTTACTGGCAGGAACTAAGGCAGAAAGCTTTCTGAAAAATGGCAGACATGAAACTGAGTTGGTTGGACCTGCACCCCGCAGTACTACATTAATAGCATCTATAGCATCTATAATGAGAACCTTTGGGTTTGACAAACGAAGCCTTGCTATGGTCTTTGGTTTAGATAAGGCACCTAACCAAATGAAAAGGCTCATACTGTAAATAAACTGCTGTTGTGGTAGAAAAATCAACTAGGCAGCTATAACACGGTGCTTCTTCCACGATGAAATGATATTCAATTAACCAAGAAAATATACAAAAAATAAATGTATATAGCCTTGCACAAGCCAGTTTAAACATATTCTGGTATTACATGCTACACTGAATCAAATACGGTCAGTGGTCATAGTCTGCTGACCTTAAGTGTAAGGCAATAATGTAATTGACAAAGGGAGCATTGTGGAGTTTATCAAATCTGAATATGAACCATTACACATAAACATCTTACTAATCAAAAAACCATAAGCTATTACAAAAAAATATATTCAACTTTGGCCATAACCGCACTCGTAGGTTAAAAACGTTTGAGGAAAAAAAATCATTTACAGAGTAAATTTAACATTATTAGACAAAAGAGAGACAAAATACAGTCTCTTTGATCCTCACCCTGTCAAAAAGTAATTCTTAGGCATGTTTTTAATGGCACTCGGTGTGAGCCTCAAGGGTTAAGACGTAGACACAGGAGAGCTGCACTACAACCTGCCTTCCTGATGTGCCAGCTCGAGGGATCCTGTACCGGCGTGGCTTATTTTGGCAGCGGCCTTATGACACCTGCTCCTCTATTACTGAAGAGGGCAAATGATCGGCTGCTTTTAATGGCTCCGGCTTATCTTCAAAGGCCTACTGGCTCTTCTATGCGTGGCAGTGAGAGAGAGGTGCAAGAGGCTGGAAGGGTAGCCAGCCAGACGGCTCTAACACGCCAGACTGAGCACAAGGGGAACTGCAGCCCTGGGAGTTTAACCTCTAATCTATGCATATTGGTTGTGGGGTACTGGCGTTTATCCGGGTGCTATCACACCTTGTCTGGACTCAAGCTGCTTGAAATTAAAAACTTGTTCACCCTCTACTTGGCTGTTTATTACATCTAAATAGGCAAGTCAAGGCATCTTGATGGTGACGCTGCTTGATACTCGTGAGATGCAACCTAGGTGAGAGTATGAGGTAGTCATTATTTCTCCACCTGAACATAAGAAGGTAGATCTCTTCTCTCCAGTCAAACAGGGTAGCTTGGTTGGTTGGATTGGATGTTATTATGGCTTGTGACAACCATGATCAGCATTTTTATAAGGCAAAGCAGAGAAGCTATAAATCTAGAACAGATGTAAAATTGGGAGAGAGGGAAAAAAGTGTAAATATCAAAAGTTAAAATGTAAGAAAAATAGAGGAGATGCGGTCTGTTGCCCTCATTTTGGCATTGTCACTTTGGTGATGATGGCAATGGAGTGAAATCCTCCAGGAGATGAACAAGGAAGAGAGGAGTAACAGAGGAGCTGAAGTCTGAAACTGCTGGAGGTGGTGTGGAGGCAGCCAGATGACGACCTTCGTTCCTCAGCCTTCCTTTCTGCATCTGTGGATCTCCATCATCCCCCTCTCCACAGTCCAAATCTGGGAACCGTTCATTACAACAGCACGCACTTCTTGGTGTTCTTTTTCGTGACGGGGTACAACACCGCCCTCACAGCCTCAGCGAACACCTCCCTGACGCCGTCCTGCAGCAGGGCGGAGCACTCCATGTACTTGACCGCCCCGATCTGCTTGGCCAGCGCGTTGCCCTGCTGCTGATTGGTCGGCGCCAGGCCCTGCTCCTTCAGCTTCTTCACCGTCTCGGCGTCACTCCGCAGGTCCCTCTTGGTGCCCACCAGCAGGATGGGCACGTTGGGGCAGTGGTGAGACACCTCGGGGTGCCACTTGTGCCGCACGTTGGCGTGGGAGGAGGGGCTGCCGATGGAGAAGCAGATGATGAAGACGTTGGTCTGCGGGTAGGAGAGAGTGCGCAGGCGGTCATATTCTTCCTGGCCCGCCGTGTCCCACAGGTTGAGGCTAACGGTGCGGCCGTCCACGCTCATCTGGGCGCTGTAGTTGTCGAACACGGTGGGGATGTACTCCTCAGGGAAGGCATTGGTGGTGTAGGAGATGAGGAGGCAGGTTTTGCCCACCGCCCCGTCACCGACCACCACACACTTTATGGTCTGCATCCTGCCTACGACCACTGGGGCTGCAGCACCTGACAACAGAGGAGGAGGGGGGGAAAGAGAGGAGCCACCTGAGTAACTTCAAATGTATTAATACTGCTCTAAGAGGCCGATCTAAGCAGTGCATCACCTATGATAAAGGCGACATTTATGGAGCTTTAAATAACTGTGATAAAGCTGACGGGCAGTGACTCTGAGGCGGCACTTTTTTTTTTTTACAGCTTTTCACTCAATTAGCACAGGAGCTAGCCAACATTAGCTCATCTCCGTAATTAACCTCACACAAATCACCTACAACTTCGGCCGCCCGCAAACTAACTCACTCACTCACAAACACCTGGAGGCTTAGCAGAGCCAGTCCCCAAAACAAAAGACCACCAGTGAACCCCGATATGTGTCTCTTATCTCTGTTATCTCTCACTTGTGTTTCTAGGCGTTCCCCGCAGCGGCTAGCATCGAGCTAAGGAACTAGCGCTTCTACAAGCTAGCAGGCTAGCTAGTTAGCAAACAACTTGAAAGTTTATTTGCAAGCCACTTTCCCCCCCAAAAAAGTCCGCTCCTGGCCCTGTGGCCTCTTATAAACTACTCTATGGCTTCTATTCTTGTCCTGGGGTGTGTCTCATTTGTGGCAATCTGGCTTAACTGTGAGATTTTAAGGATTTTTTGACTTACCGCCACTTGGCTTTCGATCTCTTTTTGCCTGGTATACTCAATCACAGCCGCATCCGGGGAGCTGTCCATTACGTAAAAGAATCGACGTACGCGAGCAATGCACGCTGGTAGTTGTAGTCTTTTTCTTGTCAGAGTCGTTGGTGCGACACTAGATGGCGTTGTTACGCTGCTCTGCTTTCCTGAGATTTTGAAATCAGTAACTCTTATTGTAATCTCAGTTTTTAGTTTTAGCTGTAACAACTAGTGTTGCAACAGGAAATAGTGTTGTAATCAAGTGTTATTTCATTTGTCTGCCAATTTATTTGTAAATTATAACAGCTGTTCTTAATACTTGCTTATTATTGTTCTTGCTTTCTCTTACTACCTCTTGTTATTGCACTTTTTCCTTTGCTGCTGTAAGACGGCAAATTAACACCACTAAGGGATTAATAAAAAATTATCTTGTTTTATCTTATTTTTTAATAGTGATTTCTATCAAGTGGTGGGAGTATTGGGAGTATTGAGAGCTTTAACTGAAATTTTAAAAAAGTGAAAGCATTCATTCAGAATGGGCTCAATACTTTGAATTTATTGGTGCATTTATGTGTAAACAGCATTTTAAGCAACAGCTGGGAGCTCATGTTAACCACTTTACTCACATATTTTGTAATCTGCAAATCTACAGCTGTCAAATGGATGTGAGGTAAAACATACAAGGAAATAGACATACTCAAGAAGTGCATCTATTCAAAACTGTACTGACTTAGAGCAGTAAATTTCCACCACCGCTCCTACAAAGGGTGAAAATCCAGTCACCCACAAATCTTCTCAAGTTAATATTCAACTAGCTGATTTATGACTGGAGTTTGGCATAATATTCCTCTGTGCAAGAAACAGCATTTATTTCCATATTGCATAGATAAAATCAGACTTTATTTTCTGTGAATGTGAGCCTTTGTCCACAATAATTAGCATTTAAAAATAACTATATTACATCTGCACAGACAATATACTTTCCCAAAAGTGGCAGAGGTCTCTAAATCTTACTGACTTTGCATCTTTAAATCCAGTCAGTCAGTCTCACTGCATATGAGGGACGCTGCTCCTGGTCTGCCCTGTTATGAATGCATCGATACCCACAGACTTTCTGCGCCTACTTTTTCTTGAACTTGCTACCATTAAAAGCAACAGCGTGTCACTATGTATGCATACACACCCCATATACAAGCGGGCCATAAACCAGTCTCCTGTCTTTTGGATCTCATCCTCTCTTTAGTCAGCGTTGGTCTTAAAGCCCATATATCACTTATTCACCTTCACACAAGTCATTATTCTCACTAAGCCAGTGCTTTCAGATCAATGCAGAATACATGAAGGCAGCTAAAAGAAGGATCACTTTAGGCCGCTCTGTCCGGCGCCCCTGGAGACCCGTTGATGATGTCACCTCTATACACTGAGGCAGGTTAAGAGGCCAGTGCTGACCGACAACCGGACACTCAAGAACACAAAGAGGCACCGGTTTATTGCCTTTCCCAAGAGGTTCTGGCGTCACTGCAGCCTATAAAGAGAGAATTCCCACTGAGACCCTACACCCACAGTCACCCTCCGCCCCAACCCTTGCTCCCCACTATTCTGCCAGCAGATTCCCCGGGATGTCTGTAGCATCTCCATGACAACGGCCACTGACAGAGATGGGGGGTGACTGTGTCAAGAGATGCAGCATGGGGGAGTTCAGATTTGAGGGAGGGAGAGAGATGACTGTGACAAGAGGACAGCGAGATGCAAGAGTAGCAGTTGAAGAGGAGGAGCGGGGACCTTGAAAGTTGAAGTCAAAGTAAGCGCTCAGCTGAATACGAAAAGTGAAGAACAAACAGTTGTTAATATTTATCACAGACAGGTTTTAAACTCAACTGGCGAGCGCCTTTCTCAGAGACAAGACACTACTATTCAGATCACTGTCTTTATTTGTCTTCTCTTATTTATAAATCCACATAATACAGTGAATAACAACCAATGCTATTCAATAAAGTTATATAATTTTTTTTACATAAAATAAAAATGACCCAAAAATTTTTTTTTACAGTAATCACCTCCTGCTCGGCCTCTTCTTCAGTTTGTAAAGTGCATCAGAACAACAATGCCTCTCAACAGGAGGACGAACAGTTCAATATTGTACCGAATTCAGTTCAGACTGCGAGACAGCCGAGTGTGAGAACGCGATGATCACCTAGCGGAAGAGTCACATTAAAAAAACAACTACTTTTTTTTTTTTTACCTCCATGCTAGAGAGACTGAAGTGTTCAGTTTACAGTTCTTTCAAAGCACATTGGGCATAGAGTAATGTCTCTTGGTCGCGTTTCACTGGTGTGAATTAAGTGTTGACTTGTTCTACGTCTGACAGTGAGATGAGTCTTCCTGTAGTGTCCTATTGCCTGCAAAGGACACAAATGGGTGAAAAAAAAAGAGGTAGGATTTGGAGGATCTATTATCCTGCCATTGGGTGTGGCACATGGAATAAAATGTCCCACATGGCCCCACTGCGGCTCCCCCTCAAATGTGTAGAACCTAAACACTCACAACTACATACAAATTTCTTGAAAGTCAAATTTAGGCAACCAAGACCAGAAACCTGACTGCTGACTCACGCTCTTCATGAATACCCACACTGTATATATTATTCTGAAATCCATAAAAGCATGAAAAGTGTGAAGAAAAAAATGGTGCAGTAGAAGTCATTTATTCGCTTCCATCACCTCCACAATGGCTGAGCTGCAGCAGCTCGGGGCATTTTGGGACCAGGTATCCGTGAAGCTGTAGGGATTTTAGAGCCCGCAGGAGAGGTGCTTGTGCTTGTCATCTTGGCGGTCTTATTTTGTGCTGCAGATATGACGGTTGTGCGTATGGTCTTGGCCGTGGCGGAGGACGGGCTGTGGGCAGTACGAGGCTGGGAGGGCACCTGAGTCTCAGAGTTCGGGGCGACTCGTTTTGACACGCGGAGGGGACTTCCTCTGACGAAGGCTGGCTGGTTGCTTCCTGAGGCCTTCTCAGGTACGGATCTGTCTGAGGTCCTGCGGGTCAAGGTGGACTTTCCTGGAGTCTGTGGCTCATTTACAGTCTTCTCCCGTGTGCTATTACTGCGCTTCACCTCTGTCTGAATGGAAGCAGCCTGCGTGATCGAAGACGAGCGCATGGATGTGCTGCGAGGAGCAGACAGCCTGCTAGCGGTGGGTGGGTTAGCAGGAGTTAGGGCTACATTTGAAGGCTCAGTTTTGGAGCGCACCCTGGGAATGCCTGTGCCATTGGAAGGTCCCACACGTGACATGAGTCCCCTTTTGGCCCCTATTCCGCTATGCACGGGGATCTTCAGGGTTCGAGTCTCCTCCTTTAATGTAGGAGACCCTGGAGTCGCCCCGTCTCGAAGGTCACCCTCCCTCTCTTTCCTCCACTTGGAGCAGAGGCTCGGTGCGGGTCGTGGGAGTGGGGAGGCTGGGGGTGACAAGGCGTCATAGGATCTAAGGCCTTTCACTAGAGTGTGGCACTCCAGTGTTTCACCCACACAGGAGTATGACCTAGTCGCGTCCCTCTCAGGACTTGGCAAGTCGGAGTACTCTTCAGGCTGTGATTGGCTGAACTCTGGAAGACTGGAGGGCATCCAGTTCTCCTCCACAGGTGTGGACACCACTTCTGTGTCAGTGTGCTTTGTTAAACCCACATCAGGCAGAGGTGTCACAGCACTTGTTGCCATGGTAGGAGTCTTTCTTGATTGTGGTTGTGACTGGACTCTCTCTGGAGATGATTGTGATTGGCTCTCAGATCTCTGGTACCTTAACGAACCAGCCCTGGCATCACTGTGAAAAAGTATTCCACTTGTATGAAGAGAGTCATCAAAACAAGAGCCATTAGATTTACTCTGAGTAGAGTGAGTATTGTCTGTAACTGGCAGGCCGAACCTATGTCTGTGAGTGGAGGTCTGGCTTTTAGCAGAAAGGGCAGGTGAATCTGTGGGTATAGCAGCAGAGTTTGTACAGGAATTAGGAGTCATCAAAACCACGTGTTCATGGGAAATCTCCGCATCTTTTTCAAGTCCTGTTGCCTTCGGTTGGCCTCGCTGCACATAAGAAATGTGTTCAGGCCCCTGCTGCTTGACTGCAAAGCTACGTCCATGCTGAGAATGACTAAATGTAGCAACGTGCGAGTCCTGAACTGCTTCCATGCTCCGGTTACTTCCTTGGCTGTGCTGAGACCTATTTCCTCTACCCAGAACAGGTTCTTGGTCGATGGGGGAGCACGTGTCGTCAGTCTCTGGGGAGCTACAAAGCACAGCGGTGGTCTCGTGGTCAGAGGAGCTGTTAGAGTGGTAACTGGTCGACGTCGGGCTACTGCCCAGTTCGGGGAAGCCCTTGAGCACAGATGTGTTATGGAGATGAGCGTCATTGTGCAGGTGATGGGAAAGTCTGCGGGAGGAGTCAGAGTTTCTCAGGCTACGTCGACTCCAAGTGTAGCTCAAGTTCTTCTCCAGGAGTTTCTCCAGCTCATTTTGGTTCTCCTGACTGTGAGGCTCTCTGGCAAGGCTGATGCCCAGGTCCAACCCCGTACAAACAGCCAGAGAGCGACGCTTCTCCCCAATCTCACGCTGTCGCTCCAGACGTTTCTGTTCCTTCAACTCCCGCTCTGCATTCTCCTGTGGAGACAAAAGAATTTAAATGTCAGCAACTCTTCATCTAAATACAATGTATGTTTTTATCTAAATATATTTCCATCAATTTCTAACCTGGACAGCTCTTTGGAAGCGGAGACAAAACGAATGGAAGACCCTGCAGGCCTCCTCTAGTTTGAAGGTGCTGTCATCTTCACAGAAGAACTCCACCAGAGCCTGACTCGACATCCTCATACCCTCCACCTCATCCTCTGCCTCCTTCAGACGCTCTTCAGCCACCTGCATGCAGGCACAGTTTTAACAGTCATGTTTTGAATTGGCCAGTTGTAAACCATTAAGTGAAATACAAATGACATCACAGACTTTTTTTTTTTATACCTCTAGGAAAGGCTGTGTGTGCTGCTGAATCTCTGCCTCATTCTGGATGTTTGCCTTAAGAGCCGCTACTCTGCTTTTTAACTTGGATAAGTCCTCCAGCACAGACTCCTCACACAACCTGCAGAGAAAGACAGGACATATATAAGATACAATCATGACAAGAACTGGACAGAAATAGCTGTCTAACATGTCTTCAGAGAAGTCTCACAATCAAAAATAGGTCATAAATGACAGCAAATTATTCAAATTCATTTAAATGAATGTCAGTTCTGTTAATGTGTCCAGGAAGATTGTAGTGGCATGGCAGAATGATCTTTACTTTTAAGAGCAGAATAAGGATGGTCAGTACACTCTCCAGAAAAACTCTCCAGCAGAGGCTAAATATTGGCTTGGAGTATAAATGTTGTCATGACCCACTTTCAGTCAGGCAGCTAGCTATTGCTAACAGCTGGCCGCCTCATTTTCATACAACAATGCAGTACATTTACATTAGGTTTGTTTTAGCAGCCTGTTGGGGTGTATCAACGTTATTAAGTGTATTCCCTCGAACAGAGTCGCTGCAGGATCTGATGGAATCTGAGTTTGAGGGAAGAGACTGACCTGGAGGCAGAGCCAACATGGCCTAGTTGGCTGGGAAATGAGAGTAAACTCTGGTCCTTTTTCACAGCTTCCTGTAGAGACAAACGCAAATGATTATCCAGCTATTGTTTCAAAAGAAGCAACACGTCATTTGCTAATGTTGACCAAATCATATGCTCCATGGAGCACTCTGGCTTGAGAAGCTTCTGTTCTCCCAACACTTTGTGCTCAGAAATGGCTGTTCTAAAAGTTATTATTTTTATTACTTTAGATTTTCAAAAACCTTTACACACCTCTCATGCTCCTCCTTTACTAGGCTTTATTCTTGTTTTTGTTATTTATTTATTCAGCTCATGTTGGACATCACAGGATCCTCGCTTAACTACAGCCATATTTCAGATCTTACCATGGCTACAAAATGCAGCAGATTCATGCCCGGCTTGTTGGCTTTGGTGTCAGCCAGTTTGAGTAGCGATGAAATTCTGAACCCGGCGGCGTTCCCCGCATATCCACCCTGAGAAGCCACACACAAGGTCAAAATAACACACACACGCGCACACTTAACGTGCGACAACTTAAAAACAAACAGTGATAGAAAACCCAGGTGCGCAGTCAGAGTGATTCCCCTGAACACACGCCCAGACCCCGTGGCGACTGGTTGCATTGTACACAGATAAAAAGGACAGATTCGGCTTTGTCAGGCTGAAGAAAAGAAATAGAAGAAAGAAACACTCACAGCGTTCATATAGTTCCCTGCTTTCAGCACCAAACGAAGGATGGAGTGCAATTCAGGACAGCTCAGCAGTTCTGGGAAAGACAAAGACAGAGATTCAATATTGCGCCTCAAGGCTGAGGAATAATTAGAGTACGAACGTGTACGCAGCTGCCACCCAGGCCTTCAACTGAGTCAGCAACTTTGTTTGAAAGAACTGACACTCAAACTGACTGGTGAACTTAACTTGGACACAAAACGTATAACTGATAGCAGGCCCCTCCTAATTCCAAAAGTGACTCTGAATGCGAACCATCCCGTTTGTACTCTTGAGTTCAAACTTCACCACTCGAGAACAATTCTTAGTAGGAGCCTTTCAAAAAGGGCCAACACAGAGCTCTATCTTTATAGTGGCGGAGTACACAACTCCCTGCTGTTAACTTTACCTCTGGCCGCCTCCCTCAGACATCTGGCTGCCACACACAGAGAGGTCACAGCGGGGTCAAACTCTTGTTGCAGGATCATGGCATCCAGACGCAGCCGAAAGCTAATGGAAGAGGAAAGAGAGGAGCGGATGGATGGATGTATGAATAGATATAATAGGGTGAGTGATGACGGAGACAAAAGAGGCACTCCTCATCCGTCATCAGTTAAACAAATATGTCATCACAAAGTGACGCATGTGAGCAAGTCAGGTGCCACTTACAAATAAACAGGAAAAAGAGGAGTTTTAAGTAAAAAAAAAAAAAAGAAGAAGAAGAAGAAGAATCAGTTGGAAAATAGTGAACATTTTTGTTTATTTGATATAATCTAGGCCAAAGGGTGTACCTGGGGACTTCCACCAACAGCAGAATGAAAAGATCAGGATCTCCAAGCCAGCTCCGCTCCCCACTGAACCTCCTCAAGCGAGACTCCTGAGAGAGAACAGATGCTTTGTCAAATCTGGAAAGCAGCTTCGATCAAGGGGGGAAAAAAAAGAAGAAAAAAAAGAGAGAGAGCTGGGATACTATAATCAACATGCCGTTAAAAGTCAATTCCAATATCTTTCAGCGTGGCCCTTCTCTCGGGAAACAGACCACATCATACGAAATGGTGTAATGGCAAACTTCTGATCATCTTAACCAGAGCCAGATGACGAGTAAGAGCGGAGGGAGGGGATGGGGGGGGCTGTCACTTTTGTATGCCAAAAAAGGCTCTTTACCTCCTCGTTGTCGGGCAGCAACTTGCAGAGCTCCGCCAGCTTCTCTGCTCCGTAACGGTCCCCAGCACCCTGCCTGATGTCCTCAACTATCTCCTTAGCAGGCCTGCGGACAAATAACACATTTTTGGCATGACATCATTGTTAGCATGCAATGTTTTTAGAGTTTTTAGCAAGAGAAAAAGACAACCTCCCCCACTGCAAAAAAAAAAAACTCCTGTTATGAGCAGTATCAGCCCTTTGTTTAGCCTTGATCACACAATATTTAGGCTTATCCCACTCTTATCACTCAAAGTGTCGAGCTGAGAGAGGCAGCTGACGCCACGCTGGCGACACAGAGTGGCATATATCCGCTGAGCAAATAAACGGCAGGCACACACAGAAAACGTCTGAGAGTCTTCAAGATGTCAAGGTGAAAGAGCAGAAAATGAGCTGACTGACTGTTTGACCTCTGACTTACTTCCCCTGAGTGACACATCTGTCCTCTGTCCCAAGTTTTCCATTATCATCTCCCTTCCCCCTTCGACTTACAGCCCGTTACACATGCTCTTACCCCACCACGTGCATGTGCTACTGCGTGGGGCTTTTCTTTCCTAGTATGCTTTACTCATTTACGGCTCAACCCTCATGTGCACATTTAATTCTGTGACCCCAGCAGATCAGGGTCTACCTATGAAGATATCTTAAAAAAAAAACACAAGAACACAAGAACTCCCATTGAGAAGGAAAGCTTGGTTTAACAGTTGTGTTGTTTGTCCCAACTCCCAACTTGAAAACAAAATGGTGGAGTGGAGCAGCCTATAAATAGAACCACCGCATAATAAAAAAGACAGAAGAAGTGGCTACTCAGACACACATGTCTGACAATACAAAACCATATTTTGCTTAAGCTACGCCCACATTTCAACAGTAGCCCTGTCTGTGTTTGGAACAGACAGCAAATAAGCTCCCAACAAGAGAAATGTTTGTGTACATAAGAGGCTGTTTTTACATAATGGCTTTCCCCTACAAGTCTCGACAAATCTGGTTTAGGAAAGAAATGCTCTGCAGTCGAGAGGCGCACAATTGAGACGCGCTGAACGTTTCATTTCATTTCATTTCGATTTTCATTTCATTTTTGACATTTCATTCAGGTCTTTTTGTGTGTTTGTATCCTTATGTCTACCTGCAAGTGTTGCATATGTCATGACCTTTAACATCAACAAGTTAATCCCAGTGTTTCGTTGACATTAAACTTTACTGAAGCGTGCTGTAACGATTATGAAACAGCCTTACTCATTACAAGAAAAACCTCCAGCTTTGTTTGAGCCAGGCAAACATGCTAAACAGGCTTTTAGGGGGCAGATGAATATGACAAGCCACCAGTGGGGTCCCTCTCTGCAGGGGGTGGCTTTAACGTGAGACACTCTTTAAAAAAAGGCATCAGCAGGTGTCAACGCTGACTCTTTCACTCTTTCAGGCTGTGCCTGGGCCACTCAACCCACCACCCTCCTTCAAGACCCCCCATCCACCCTTCCCCTCCTGTCTGCGACCCTCCCCTGTACCTGTCCACTGCAATATACTCACATCCCCTCCCTGACACCAGACATCCTCTCTGCTGATGAGACTTTTGACACAAACTGCACAGACACACACACACACACACACACACACACACACACAGACAGCCAGCCAGCCACACACTCCAGTTCAACTTAAGTTAAGTACTGTTCCCCTGGGCGCACTTGAGCACACTTCTGTGTCCTGCTCTTAACACCAGCTTTAACTGATGGTGACCTCCAGCAAATGTAGACAAAAAGGTTTGAATTGTTCAAGTGTAAGTGTAGAAAGAGCAGATTGTTAGAAAGAGTGCTGCAACTTTTGATTATTTCCATTAATTAGACTGTTGATTATTTCCAAAAGGTTTGACAGTGGTGTCACAGGTGGTTTAGCACTGTGCCTCACAGCAAGGGTTCTGGGTGTAGGCAGATTGTTAGAAAGAGTTCTCTCTGTACTGCTTCCTCCCCAATCAAAAGACAAAGACAGGTTAGGTTAATTGATAAGTCTAAATTGCCCCAAGGTGTGAATGTGAGTGTGAATGGTTGTATGTGCCCCAACTTTTGTCCAATCCAGGGTGTACCCTGCCTTCCAAAGATAGCTGGGACAGGCTCCAGCACCCCGTGACCCTGTGTTCTCAGGATAAAGCGGGTTAGGAAAATGGATGGATGGATTACCAAAACCCAAAGGTATTCAGTTAGAATGATACAAAACAGAAAAAGCAGCAAATTCACATTTGAGGACCTTAAGCCTGCCAATAATTTTGGTATTTCTCCTTAAATGAACAGATCAGTTATCAAAACATTGTTGTAGACCGATTTTCTGATAATCCACTTATTCTTCACTTATTCTCTTAATCAGCTAATTGTAGGAATAAAAAAGCTTACATCTTGAACTGGCGTAGAAATATTCCAATGTTCATGCTGCGTTTGGAGTCCAACAAGGAGATCTGTGAAGAGGCAAAGAACACAGTTAAGGGGGGGCAAGTTCAAGAAATGTCACTGTCTTCATACATGGCTGAAAAGCATCACTGTCGTCCTCTGACCTCTTCCGGGCTGTCCTGGGGGGATCTGCAGCGCAGCAGGGAAGACCGCCGCCTCAGGGTGCTGGTTCTGTCCCGAGGCTTACTGTCCTTCTGGCTGAAGAGCTCATCCAGAGAATGGAGGTCTATGGGGAAGTCATCCTCGCCCGGAGCCGTCCCGCTCCACACGCTCTTCCTCCCCTCCACCTTCTCTTTGGGGATGCACTCCCAGTTGAGCTTCCTCAGCCGGCACCGGCGGGCACTGTCCGCCCGGCTAAAAGGCGTGGAGGAAGAGGAGGAGGGCGCCGGTGGGGGTGGGGGAGGAGGAGGAGGGGGCGGCGGAGGCGCTAAGGGTGGCGGCGGAGGGGCGACCAGCACCGGACGCGAATCCATGGCTGTCACTTCCACAGCGTCAGGGGCAGGCCGTGTTCCATGAAAGGCACGAGACTCCTTGATGGCCACAGTCAGGTTGATGAGCATAGAGGCTGCCTGAGTTTCTGAGGGAGGGGTGACGGTGGGTCTTTTCCAGCTTCCAGTAAGCTTTAGTTCAAAGGTCCATCAATAATTCCTAGACTGAGAAACAAGAAAACAACAAAAAAAATCTTATCTGAGAACATTATTGAGCACAGACAGTGACATCAGTGTTGTCCTAGTTTTGCAACAGTGGAGCCGGTCAGGCAGCTTTAACCTCAGCCCGATGACCTCACCTGAGCTCACCTGGCCTCACTTCTCCTTTCATTAGTGAGACTCCAGCGCACTTACTGATCTAACAAGTAGCTGGAGCAAAAAAAATAAACAAATCACCTCTGGTTCAACTTTCTGTGGAAGTTCAAGGGAATTTTTAGGGTTGGCGGGGGGGGGTTACCAGCTGAGCCGGAGGAGCTCTGCAGCCTCTGTGGGCTGTTTGAACAGCTTGTCCCATCCTGTTCAGTTTCACCTCACCGCGTGCACACACACCTCCGCCGCGCGCCCTCTCCCTTCTAATTAGAAATATACACGGAGACACCACAGGCGAGGCGGGACGCACAGCCAACCACAGGAGCTGAGAAATGGAGGGCTCTGCGACTTCAGGAATCGCGACTTTCATATATTCTTCCCTCGTTATGCGGGGGTGACATCTGAAACACTTGCACCAGCAGGTTTGAAGCGGGATTAGTAACGCATTTAGGAGTGAGTCAGAGGTTTCAGGTGTCTGGTTCAGGGGGGGAAAGTCTTTAATCATGACATGGCTTTGCATCTGACCAAAAAACGCATCCTCTCGCCCCCGCCTCCCCCTTCCTGTGAATCACAACTTTTGGAAACTCCTCGGGGATGCGCTCCGGTGCCAGGCTGTTCCGCTGAGCGCCGCACGAGCGCGCTGCGCAAAAAAAAGCGCCGCCGGTGGATCTCTGAGCCTCCATCATTTAAGGAGATCTGTATCTAGACAGGAGAGAAAAAGCCCTCTCGTTGCTCAAGAGCTGCTGGGAAGGCTGGGAGGTGCCGGGTATAAGTGAACCGAAAGAAAAGGCGCCTGTTGTTTTCACTTCATGAGATTTAAGAAAGTTCATTTTTTCATCCGCACGTTTAGGTTCAAACCGGCTCTAATAACCGGCTGGTTTATCCCGAGAATCTTAGATAGAAAAATAATTTAAAAAATTACGTTTCAGTTAAAAGTTAACACCACATCATCCAAGTAATTCTCATGTCTCTGAATCAGAGCAGCCCAGTCCAGTGATTTCACTTACCTGCCGTGGAGACTTGAAATCTCCGGCGAGTTAACCCCACAAACACCGACAAGAGTCACTGCTTTAACTTGATATTAAACTCCAATAAATTAGTTTCCATGTCAGTTTTTTTCCTTTCCCGGTTTGCTGTATCTTCTTTATCCCGCAGACTCTCCGCTCCACTCGCCGCAGTCCTCTTGTCTTCCTCAACTTGCAGGGAAACTTCCACATAGTTCAGCGGGAGCGCGCAGGCGCATCCCCGCTCCCTGATATGCCTGATTGTATCCTCCCAGTTTTCCCATGAGCGGATTCAGGGCGCTCAGGTGGGAGTGCGCTCGGTCTTCACTCCGCTTTGCTCCGCCGTTTGAAGATGCTGTGATGGGACTGGACTTCTGCTGTGTTTACAAAGATTAAACAAAAGATGTGTTAAGATCATCAACACAGTCAGTAACCCTACGATTTAAATTCTCGTATTTCTTTAATCTCTCAGAGGAGTTGTTTTAAGGGCTTTGATAGCTCACACAATACTTCTCACAATGATTTTACCAAGTGCAGATAAGATTGTGCATGAGCTTCCTGTCAGGGGGCTGCACTGACAACCTGATAAGTTTCCATTTCAGGCTAATCATCGTGGCGGGCAGGACTCTGATCTGCAGATTGGTGCAGAAGGCCTTGATCAGGCTAAGAAGAGTGCTTCTGAGAACCTGAGAGAGAGAGCAGATGGCTATCAGACATGGGAAATTATGTCTGTATCTCCTACTCTGCTCCATCAGCGGGGCATAGGTGAAAGCCAAGAGACCAGAAGTGCCTCTACAGTGCTGAAATGGCCCAGATGCTGGGATGCAGAAGCCATAACACGACCTTTCATCTGAGGTGCTGGGGCGCTCCTGGTCCATGTCACCTGGTGCTCAGGGGTCCGGCTCAGGTAGCCCCTTTCACAGGCCACGCTGAGAGGCAGTCGTCATCACCTCCGGGCTCTGTGGTAATTAGGGGGTTACGACCCCAAAGATCTGGCCATTGTTGTGCCTGTGCAGCAGGGCATGTGTGCCCGTGCCAGAATAAACCTCTCACAGGAAACTTCACTTCCCATTCAGTCACTCACTTCTCAGAGTACAGTGCACTTCTCAGAATACAAGGAAATGCCACTGTTAAGAGACGGCAGCTTTATAGTCCATAATGCCCTGAACAACCCTGCACAATTCCACATATTGAGCCAGCATTCATGCAACACGGACACTGCGACAGTGATTAATGAATAGTAAGGAGTTAACTTGGCATCCATCGCTTGTTTCACCAAGACAGTTAAATTGCAAGGAGACAAAACAGTCTGTGATGTGTTTACAGGCCCACTCCCAGCCCCCCCACTCCTTTTGCATAACAGTGAGCTGCAGAGCCTGTGCTTCACTTGGCCCATTCTTTGGTGAATGAATGTGCATGAGGGTGTTCATGTGAGTGTGAGAGGGAATCCGTGCATTCAGGTTAGACTGTGTTGTGCTGACACATGGCGGTGATAAATGGGTGTTTCTCTCCATCAGGCATTCAAGAAAAATGGCGTCTTAGAATTTGTGGCGATATTTCTTTTAATGCCTCAAGGGAAGCTGCCATCTTTTCCTCTCAGTGGAGAAATAAGTATTAACACATGAGACCCCGGCAGCGGCGGATCTTTAGAAGCTTGGCCCCCTTACTTTGGTGGGGTGGCCGCAGCCATGCAGCAAGTGTTAGCCCCTCGCCATCTTAATCTCGCTTTGAAGTCCCAGAGGGGTTACATAAAGGTGAAGGCTATTAGCTCCCTCCTCCGCAAACTTACACACACATAATCATAGGTGTTCTCACACACACACAGACAAAACCATGCAAAAAAAGGCACTTGTTTAACACAGTGCTTTTGCCATGGTGATCAAATTCTATACTGTGACCTCTGCTGCAATTGGCTTTCCACACTGCAGAAATGATGTCCGGATGTAAAGAAATCAATATGATGGATTTTTTTGCCCAAATGCCCCATTTATATAGCGTGTAAAAGTGGCTGTAAAACTATTCCATGTGAAACTATTGATATAGCCGTATGGGGGCTTAGTGTTATTCTGCCTCTGGTGAGTCTGGGCTGCCTCCTGGTTCTTGGCCATTTCCATGGTGGGGTAAATGGGTCAGTGTGACTGCAGCTCTGCAGGGATATTAAAACAGCGCATAGACATAGTGTGTGAGCACGCACACACACACACCTGGGTCTGATCCCACCAGACTGGGACAGTAGGTCTGGGGAGGTATTCTTAATCAAAGCCAGCTCCTTCAGATCTCTCCCGGTCTCCCAGCTGCACTCAGATCACGTGCAGTTATCCAGAACGGTCTGACAAGGATCTCTGGCTTTGGTCAGACCGCCGGCCTGATAAGGAGAGACAGCGAGAGACAGACAACACAGACACGGTCTCAGCCTCTTACCCCTCTCTCTTTTTTTCAAATGCTCTCACACACAAACACGCATATGAACTCCCACAGACTCATACATGACTCCTCCACATATCACATAAGAACACATGAGAGGATGTCCACTCCTACACATACATATGTTATGAATGATGGTAAAAAGGCACAATTACAGGCTTCCACTCACTGCCGCCGCTCAATGTGACTTCAGGGGTTCACAGACAGGCCATTAGACGATGATACAAACATTATAGAGAGGGAAATATGAGAGGGCTGTGAGTGAAAGTTGTAGGGAAAAGGAAAAAACACACTGTAAAGAGCGATCCCTGGAAGCTTTCACTTTTTGAGGTTTTTTGTCTCTTTGTCGGAACAGGCATGCGTGTTTAGAAGCTTCTTCTTCTTCATGTCACTCTTTTTTTAGGGGGCTTCCTGTACATTGATCGTAAAAGAATTTCCACTATGTGCTTTTGTAACAATATTGGCTGTGCCTCCTCCTCTATTATCAACTGAGAGAGCAGAGGAGAGGCAGAGCTGAACCCTGTGCCTCTACTTTGTTTTCATAGACTGTTGTAAGTGCACAGCTGACACTTTGCTGTGTTTACCAAGCTGTGTCCTGCTACAACAATTGTAGCATCAGATGCATGTTCGCACACGTGTTGCGATAAAGTTAAATTCTCCAGGTCTGATGGAGGGCGTGCTTGTCGAGATGCTTGTGGTCAGTTGTCCTTGCATGCTTTGTGTGTGTGTATATGTGTCTGTGCCGTGTTTAAATTAAGCTCAGCAGGGTGGAGGTGAGGCTGAGGTGCTTGTGGTCAGTTGTCCTTGGGGGTTGGGTTGGCTCTGTTTGTCTTCGCACATCTGGCCGCTGGAGCCACTTCCGACTCCAATTAGGATTTCCTGAGACTCAATAAAGGGGATTATTGGTCTGCAAAAACACTGGCCCAGACTCTCCCACCCTCAGTCGCCTTCCTGCCCCAGCTGCTACGGTCATTACGCTGGTCGGAGCTACAGTCGCACTCCACTAGAGGCTCACAATGATAGAGTGACATACAGCAACACAGACAAATCAGCCCCTTTCTTCCCCTTTTTTTCTTGCGTCACTTTGTCACTTTTATTGTGAACCTTAAGACCCCTCTCGTATTTGATCCACTATTTAAAGTCTCCTCATATGCGAAAGGAATCAAACGCTCCATAAATGATGTCAGCTAAGCAGTGGAAACTAAATTTCTCCCCAACTGGCTGATGAGAGACTTTAAGAGTCCGTATGACCAAGCTGTGGTTGGGCACAAAGCCCCGGAGCAGAGCGCAGGGGAGCTGGGCTGTGAAGATAGGGGGTCCCAAGCGTCTGCTTGTGTGGCAAGAGTGATCACACAGTTAATATTCAAAGGGCCGGGTCTGTTGTAAAGAAGCCACTAAATGGAGGTTGACAAAGCGCGTCGTACAAACAAAGGCTTCTCTCTAAGTAGGCTGTGTATATAGCACAGAGAGCAGTGAACGGATGGGCTTTGCCGGGGTGGTCATGTATGGAGTCTATAGTGAGTTATTAAAGCAGGGCCTCCTTCTCTTCCCTCAACGTCACAGTTAACTCCGAACCCACACATTCTTCGTTCCAAGTCTCTCTGGCTTTATTACATTTTTTAATTTTGTTACAACATTTGTTTGTTTTTTGTGCATGAGAAGGTTAAATGTATTGCAATTTCTTGCGTAAACTCATTAAACATGAACCACATTGTTTATTTTCACCTGCATCGCATAAAACCATGCAGTCAAAGCATTCAGATGCATTGTTCACTCACTTGGTTTCCATCTGGGAACTGATCGTAACATCTATGTGCTTCATGTCGAATAAAGCTTTGCAAATTCCTTTCTTCATCACCACACACACACACAACATGCACCGACGCACGCACACACAAACACTGTTACTTCAACCATCTAAACCTAATTATTCTCCCCCTGCTCCTCTTTGCCAACCAGTGATGTCACCCACAGAGAGACAGTGGGACTGTTGGCTCGGTGCCGGTAGGGCAGCCATGCTGGCGGAGAGGAGAAGGGGAGGAGAGGAGGAAGTTAAGAGAAGATTAGCAGTTGAGAGGTTAGCAAAGTAGGAAAATGAGGGGGGACCCCCAGAGTTTTGGCTGGGCCCTGTGTCGAGGCTGCAGGGATTAAGCGGTCCACTCTGCTGCTGGACCCACAGAACCCAGCCTCCTCCTTTCTGCTCTCTCTGTGGCTCCGATAGACATTCAACCGGCACATTTAAGGCTGAAAGGAAAACATGGAGGAGTTATGAGGGCCAGGCCCCTAGGGGACTCCCTCTGGGATTAACCTAGCTGCTGCTCTCTTCCCATCGTTTCCACTGGCATTCACTGGGCCTGCGCTGAAACCCATTCATCCTTGTTAAACTGTTGCATAACAATGCGGCCCGGCTTTTGCTGCAGCACTGGAGCTGTTGGTAAAACAAGGCACCCTTGGGCCCCAGAACCCCTGAGCCCAAGGCCCCAGTTTCTAGTGTTGTGGGGGCACCTTTGGAGCCTGGAGCAGTTGTGTGAGCGACTGAACATTTGGGACACACGTCATTGTGGGGGCAGGATTTAACAAGGGGCACATAAGTTGTGTGATGGCTTGAGGAGAGGGTTTGACATTTTGGTAAAGAGGTTCATTCGCTTTCTTGCCGAGATTTAGTTTGTAAGATTGATACCCCTCTCCTGTCCGTCTGTTCAATATGAAATTACAGCTATTAGCCTGTTGGTTTAGCATTATATAAAGACTGGAAAAGGACCAGGAAATTGACTGGCACATAATTAGGAGTGTAGATCATCTCATCCAACTCTAAAAGTGAATAAGGGTATTTATATTTATAAGTATCACTGAGAATATCGGGTGTTCTTTAGCAACAGGGCCTACAGGCATCTTAAACATAACAATTAAGCAGATGATCTGGAAGCCATTAAGCCGTTAAAAGAATAAGGGAGAAATGACTTAATGTGGGTCAGATAAATGGGAAGACAGCATGGGGCTTATTCTACTCTCTGGGAATCACGTGCAAAACCTCTCTCCCTTCCTTCCTCCCCTCTCCGACACAAGGAGATCTGGCATGTTTGGCAGAGGGAGAAAAGGGGGTGAACAAAAGGATGAGTGACCAATGCAAAGCTGCGATGGCCAGCTGAGTTATTTGGTCAAAACCCAGTAAAATGGAAGGACAGGCTGTTGCTAGGCTGTGCTGTGAGAAAGAGGGAGCACTCTGGCTGAGCTCATTGAAAAGAACCGGGCCTCTGTTTACTCACACAGATTTACCACTTTAGAAGCACCGCAATCACCACCAATTAGTAATTAGTATTATTACCCACTATTACCTCTTATCACTCTCCTTGAGTCCTTCATTAACCACTCAACCTGTTGAAGGGGATCTAAAGGACACACTAAGAGGCTGAGAGAGAGCCTAAATAGTAGTGAGTGATGGGTGGAAAACAACACTGCTCATGGAAATGTATTATGCCATGAATCTCTGGAAAAGCATGGCATCCGCGGGGAGAATTTGTTGCATTAAGTGTTTGCATAATTCGCATTGTTAAATGTAGCACACTCAAATATGACACATATCCACACCCTGTTCAACCGGCTCCTCGTAACTAATGACTTAAACTAATGACATTCGTATGAGTTTAATTTGACTTGCGTTTGTGCACTCTGTTCTCGCATTGCTTGAGCAAACGTAAACGGAAAATGGTTCAGGGTTTTTTTTTTTTTTTTTTTTATAATGTTACATCAAAGGTCCAAGCAGGGTGTCAGCATAATGGCCTCTCTGTCCTTGACAACCAAATCACTACACGCCAAAACACACACAGCTCACACTCAGAAGGAATCACACCCTTTGTTTATGCCTTGATGATTCCAAGTGCAATGGATTGTAAATGGCTAAACACCATAAAAATAACTTATTTTGCAGGACCCGAGCTTTGGGGAATGACAATTAAAACACTTTTATCTGGTTATCCTTGCAGATTTTGTGAGTATTTTTGGTGATTTTGTGGTCAGAACATGTGTCGTATAAAGTAGTTCTGTTCAAGAAACCGTATCTTTAAATGCAGTTTCAATGTGAACTACAGAGAGAAACAAATAAGATAAAACAGGAATATATTTCATCAATAATTGATGGGGTGCCTGGTAAGAAATAAGGGAGGATCAAGAGAAAATCTGAGTTTGTTAGCTGTAATCCACTACTGTGTACACAATAGGCCCGAGCCCAGAGAAGGTTAGATAAACAGATCTGTGCATCACTGTTTACTCCTCATGTGCTCACCACAGCAGCCCCTGGCTCCATGTTGTGAAAACGGGCTCTAGAGGAAACAGACTCAAAGGATTATCTTGGGCCGGCCCTGAACAATAACCAGAGAGGGGCTGGAGAGCAACACAGAAGAGCGGAGTGAGACCCAAAAAGGGAGAAAGCAAAACAGGGAAAGAAAAAAAGAAACCCATGAAGATATATATGCGGTGAATCCCTAGAGGCCAATGTCTTGTTTGAAGAGCCCCGAGGTTAAGGTCAGAGGTCACAGGTTTGGCTCAGAGGTTATCAGTGACTGTTTGGGGTTAACTACAATTGTCTGAGTAGATGAGCACTTCTACAGATAAAGGGATTAACTCAGTGAAGGTATTCAGGGGTTAAAACCAGCGTGCACATCCATCCCACGGACACAAACACACACACATCTTTGTCCACACACACTGTACGTCAGCAAACATACTGGTAACTGTATAACTTGTGACTCTGGGTGTGGTTGAATGTGGAGCCGGGGTGTGAGAGGAAGTCAGTGGGGAACAGAGGTGCTGAACCCTGTCATCCTGTTGTTACTGGTCACACCTGCCTGTTGTTCCCCGAGAGTGTAAAGAGTTAACTGGAGCGCCATGTTTGTGTATTCAGACCAGTGAAAATCAGCAGAGAGGAACAAGTTAATTACACGGTAACACAAAAACGACACTGAAATGACTCATTTTCGACTGACCCAGAGGATATGCACAGCACATGCAGCTACAACAGACACAACAGTCAACCCCAGATACACACACATAAACACACACACACAGAGATACACAAACACACACTTATGTGAATGATAATGGCAGGCCTCTTGTTTTTAACGCCTCCCTCGTTCAGCACGCTAGGGGATGTACTTCAGTGCATTCTTAATGGTCTTCCAACTGTGACCTGAGCGGTGTGGAGGAGCAGGAGGAGGAGGAGAGAGGGAGGGGTTGAGAAGAGAGGGTGGAGGGGAGAAAAGTGAGGCAATGTCTTTGCGAACAAAAAGCTTTGGCTTAAATGTATGTCCTCCCTGGCTTAATTCCATGTAAGACATCCCTCTCAGCTGCGGCATTGTTTTGATTCTTGTTGCACAGAAGACCCCACAGTGGATTCTGTGTATCTCAGGCTGATCTCAGTCATCTCCAGTGACCCGCAGAGGAGTCGCATACGAGACACGGCAGTCGTAATGCTCAGCTCTTGCTGGTACTGTGATCAAGCATAAACAGAGCACGCCTGATTACTTCCATAGGACTTGGTGACAATGTGGACATCAAAGTAGCAAAGGGTGGCACTATGTGGCACATCAGAGCTGTAGGGTCCAGGGGCACAGATCTGGGCATAGAGCAGGTCTTTCATATGAGGGTCCTTTGAACCCCGAGTGACATGGAAATTCCTTTGAAGTACTATTTGGTGAGGCCTAAACTGGTTTAACATGTTGAAATGGATCCTTTGTATTCCCAGTCAGTGATCACATATGGAGAAACATAGCTGCACCGATCCCCCTCCCCTGTATGTTATGCCATGTTTGATTTTTACTGATCAAAGTAAGATGTAAAGATGAGAGGCACACATAAGGAAATATAATGACATGTTTGAGTCTCAGCGTTAATTCTTATCCTATTTCCTACCAGGTGCTTGATATGGATGTAAAAACAGGGGAGGGCCACAAATTGTGCAGCCACAGCGCTTCATGGGCCATAATAACATAGTGCTCCCATAAAAATAGCAGATAAGCTGAGGGTACTTATTACAGCTGAGAGCAATGATAAAGTCTTATGTGCATAGCAGTGATGTTCTGTGGGCCTGCTCTGTCAGATTAGATTACAATATAAACCAACATGACCATCTGTGACGGAACAAACCACTGAATATTTTTGTCACCCATACGTAAGAGACCACAATCTTATTGTGAGAGGGCAACATCAGTCAAATAGCAACTTCCACATAACCATTCATCCAGTAGCCCTCTTCCACTCCCATTTCCCCAGGTGCACTGGGCAGGTCTTGCCAAGCAATGCTAATTATGAGCTAGTTGGTTTCAGCATTGTGTATCACACAAAGGGGATTTGCTCCAAACCAAGGTCATGCCAAAAAAACAGGCCTGCACCACTGTGTATAAGCTGGGATGTCTGAATTGCTGGTTATATCACTACATAATTTTTTTGTGCCTCCATTTAACAATAATAATAACAGTAACTCAACAACAACAGCAACAGCAGGCCTAATAATAAGACTGCATTACAAGTGGTAAAACTAGAATTAAAAGTAAGACAGCTGCCAGATGTTAATTAATGAGAGTCAAATAGGTAACACATGTTCACACAATGATAATGTAATAAATAAAATTGTGAGGTATGTCTATAAAAATGTTTAAAAAGGGATTGCCCGGTATTTATGGTTGTTCAAACACCCATATAGCATCATGACAGCAGCTCGGTCACCTTTATTCCTTATGTGCTCACAACTCTTTGCATGAATTGATAGATAGATCCTGTTTCTGCGGCAAGCCACCCAGCTCTGGAGTTTATCCACACGGTTCATCTGTACCCCCACAGAAACAAAGTCACGTTTGCACACAACAGCAGACCCTCCACGCTGTCCATTGTCCTTCAACTAAGTGTTTCTCCAATTTGTTTTTCCCTGAAAATGGCCACACTTCAAAGTGACTAAACATTTGGGTCAACATTTGTTATCCGTTCTTTCCACACTGTTGTTGATGTATTATGTTCTGATGTAGAGTCGCTGGAACAGCCAACATCCTTCAAATCCCTCGTATGGTTGTGTTTTTCTCTTATTTTCAGTAGAAAAATAATGGCGCTTATCTGGAACAAACACACAGTTGTAGCTGAGTGCTTCAATCTGAGCCAATATCCATTTCTTAATGTACATGCACTTCCCCTTTTGGGGCAGTTTTACCCTCTCCCACCTCTGGGCCTTCAAAGCCTCACCCAACAGCCTGCTGGTCCAACAACAATAAGAAGGCAGGTCTATGAAAATAAAGAAAAAAATAGCCTCTGAACTGTTGTCCACGTGACACATTGTTGAATACAGAAATAGATACCCACATCGGGCAACAGACTACTGAAGATTGCCTGGCTATGCCAAAATGCCAAAATATTAGCTGCCATTACAGTTCTCCTCCTGTCCCTATTTGTTCTCATGTTATCATGGCAGTATTTTAGCTAATTAAATGCCAGAACCTCATGAGAAAAAAAAATTAAAAATAATTTGAGAGAATAGCTGCAAAGGGACAGGATTCATTTTGGCTAATAACTTGAGCTTACTTTAGTTTTTTTTGTAGCCAGCCTGCCGCTGTTTGCAAAAACCACAGTGACTGTTGAGTACACACACTGTTTAGCATGGATCCTTGATTGCATATTTTATTTGGCTTAATTTGATTAAACACAACCTTACCTTTGTTTTTTTCGGTAAATGTCCATATCACAGTGATGACTTAGTACATTATTGTGCATTATCTAGAGACAGAAAGGCCATTTCCATATCATCATCTTTTTCTTGGATATTGTATTCTTGTTAGTTTTTATCTGTGAGGGGTTAGTTTGATTTTCATCCCCAGCCAATTGGCCTTTTCCTACATTTGAATGGCCAGTTAGTATGTTTACTTCCAAGGTGCTGATTCATGGTGGCTTCCATTTCTCAAAAATAAGAAAATAAGAAAATGCAGGCAGGGGACAGGGCCTCTGCAGATACAGCCACAGCCACACACTTCTAGTGGGTCAAAAGTGATAAACGGATTAATTTTGTTTGAGTCTACACGTCATGTTTTTAAGAAAATCCCACTTATTATGCCTTAAAGAATACATGGCTTACACCTGTCCTTTAACTGCTAAATCAAATCTAAATGTCCTTCTTCTCTCTTTGGCTTGTTAATGGTCTTCATTATCAGAAACTAGGCCCCTAGGTCTGCTCAGTGCTTTTCAACTAGTTGTATATTATTAGGTAATAAAGTAGAGATACAACACATAGTAAAGTGAGTAATTTTAATATGATTGGTGGTTAAAGACCTGCAACTCTGTGGCTTTGATGTCAAAGGTCGCCACCCTATCGACTCCCTTCTTGACCCTTGTTTCTGCATCCGCAACCCCTGACCTTTAACTCCCATGTTTCTTCCTGGTTGGTCCCAACCTCCCAGGCTCTGTCTCTTGGGAGGGACCCAGTTCTGCAGAAAGAGGGTTAAAGATCATGCAAGAGTAAAGAGCTGCAAATAAGGGAGGACAGATTTTAGTACAACACCTGCAACGTTACGTTGAAACAGACTTGTCCACTGAACATACAGTACTCCTGCGTGGTGGTGTCCATCTATATATATGAAGCTTATGTATGCAGAATAGAAACAGCGCCTGACCTTGGCACAGATTTATGTCAACATTGTTTTCACTTTCATTCATACACTCAGCAAAGACAAAAGTCCCCATGATTCCTGTAATTGTTTCGCAAGAGATAACACAGGAAAAAGGGAGGATGCAATCCTGGGAATCTGCACAGCTTGCAGATAAATACAGAAATAATTCAATTATACCGAGACTATCCAGAAAATAACTTTCACTCTACATGGATGTTACAAAGCTGTCCTTGCTTATGCAGTTATATTAGAAATATACAGTCGATTTCACTACTGTCCACTCTCTCTGTGATCTTTGATCCTTGAACCCTCGCCACCACAGCTGTGTCTTAATCCGGTCCCACGCTGTCTCCTCAGTGGGTAAAAGTACTATTTTAACCCCAGAGGACTACAATAGTGCAGGCATTTCCCTAAAAAGTGTCATGTTATAAAATCAATACGAAACTATAAACAGTTCATTTGGTGGTTGTGGATGACTACCAAATGTTCTTAAAAGATTATGATTTGTTGCATAATGTAGGATTTGATGTAGTTAAAAGGTTATGCCAAATGGGTGTGTGACTTAATGATGGTAATGACATAATCACTGTCTGCACGTACCTAACGGCTCAATTGAAAATCAGAGCAGGGTGTGAGCAGTGCAAATTTGAGTGGACCAAAGTAAAAGCATTGTTGCAGCCAAGTTCCACACAGAATAGTTATTTTTCTCTCACTTCACTAGTTTTTACATCTTAAGTCAAACCACAGTGGTCATTTTACATGACATTTTACAGGAGACACCTCCAGTAAAGTTCAGCCCTGTGCTTTTATCAGTATGGTCTCCCTGACTGTGGTAGCTGTGTGTGTGTGTTTTATTGCACCCTGTGGCAAGGGCAGTGGATGTGGTGGTTGACAGGCAGCAGCTACGCCTTTTCCTCCGGACTCCTTCCCTGTTCCTTCCACAGCCGCTGAGGTCCAGCCTGTTTCTGACCTATACTGTGTACACACAGATACAGACATGCACAGAAAAAACACATGTACACTCTAAGACACGCATGTTCTTGAATAAAAAAAAAAATATCCTGGCAATCTCTTAAAGATCCAAAGTGGCTTGTGGAAAGATCCAAACTAAGGTCAGAGTGACAATGTTTACAAAATTCTGTCAAAACCTTTCTTTCATATGAACACTCAAATCAAGTGTGTATTGTATCTTGAAATGAGTCCCAGTTTCCGCAATATTTCTACAACTGTGTGTGTCATGTAAACAGGATACCTAGGGAGGAAAGGAACAGGGTGGGAAAAGACAGAGGCAGGCTGAGATTTGAGGTAAACTGTTCAAACAACTGTATGAACAAATAATTGTACAATTACTGTATGAGAGGAAATAGTGATTCACCACGTGGTTGCAAGAGCAAATAAACAGATCCAAAAGAGAAGAATCCAGACTAAACTGCTTTACCTATGAATTATGGCCAGGCGCTGCAACTTGTGATGAGATTATATATCAAACATACACAGAGCTCAGAAAACCAGCTCTGTGCTGCTACCGCTTATTATTATTATGAAGCTTATCTCCTCAAAGTTGGTCTAATCCTTTATTGTGGCATAGTGTGCAGTTACATAACTTGGAACTGCATCAATAAGACAGAAAGGGAAAAAGTTCTCACACACATAGGACAACAATAAGTTCATGATGTATGGAGCATCGACCTGTCATGCAGACAGGTGCAATAAGTAGAGTTCAATCACACGGGCTTCCTCTTTAGCTGCTTATGCGAAGGCATAAGTGGAGACCTTTGCTTTTAGGGTGAACAGTGGCGTATTGTGCCCTGAGCTGGGCGAGAGGCTGATTTCTACTTTGTGGTGGTGACCTTCTTTCCGGACAAAGTGTTCCCCCCACCATGACTGACTCACAAGGTACAGCCTATTACGCAACTAGTGGAAGGAGAGGGGCTAGGAGAGGGGAGTGGGGTTGGTGATGGATGATTCATTTTTCTGGATAAAAGGTTTTGCAAAGTGGGTGACTTCTGCGTGAGAATGGGACACAACACGGGTCCTATTTGCTCATGGCTGGCCACAGGTCAATTGTGCTGTAACTGCCACTGGCGAGGAAGCCATTTGAATGATGTGGAGGAACAGAGAGAGAAAGCAAAAGAGGCAGAAACTGCCAGGTGAATGGCCAACCCCCATTAATCTACAGAGAGAAGACCGTATATACAGAGAGTGTGTTTTTATTTGGTGGGGTCAGGGTGTGTGAGCACTTCAGGCCTGCAGAGCAATATCAATCCTCCCCCTTGTGCATCCACTGAAATCACAGTATTTATGATGCATGTATAGTAGGTATTTACAAGGTTAACTTCTGACAGGTTATTTGTGTTTTTCATTTTAAGATGTAAGTTTCCAACTCCATTTGGTCTTAAAGAAACACAGGGATAGGCCACAGCAAGGGTCCCATTTACTGTGGAAATGAGGAGAAAAATCATGTTGGAGTGGTGAGCATGTTCCCAGCTTTATGCTGTGGAGGCACCTGGTTGGTGCCAAGTTCACTTCATTTTGAACCAGAAGAAATAATAAAAAATGAGGAGGGCATCAAATAAATGATGAATATCTAAAAGAATGAGTTTTTAACGCTAAAAAACACAAAAATAATAATGGTGATACGTTTTTAACGTGGACCCACAGTGTTTTAATGAGCAAGTGAAAGCAAACATCACACTCATAAAGTAAATTAGAAACAAAACCCAAGAAAAAAAAGCAGCAGGATGAAAAAGATACCAAGTGTGTAAAGAAGTCAAAGTAATAAAAGACATGAAAGAAGAGTGATTGAAAAAAGCTGGTGATTCTGCTGGTCTCGCACTGTTTTATCTCAAGCTGCACACTGGTTCATGCAATATAACAACAACAACATCAGCTGCACAACACATAACCACATAGGCAAACAGGAGAGCCTCTCAGATAGCCCAGGACCCCAGCCAGCCAGGGGGAGTCTCCTCTAATCCTTCCCCACCCCAGACATCCCGTCTCTGGGACTGCATGCCACTTGAAGTCCCCTCAGGTGGATCTAAATGAGATCTGGCAAAGCCGGGATCAGTGGAGTTTCCGAGAAGGCTTTTTTTTTACATGGAAGATTGAGTCTAAACCCAGGGAGAAGTCACATATTCGCCTTTAAAATGCACTGCAGCGTGCAACATATCCAGTGAAATCTTTAAAACACAGCCGCAGAAAAAAAGTAATGTGTTTGACTGACAGCCCTCTGAGCAGTGGGTGGAAGGCTTGGAGAGAAATGGAGGTGCACATCAGCATGGTGATTGGGCCAGAGGTGGGTGCTGTTGTAACTGGCAGAGATTCCCAGAGGGTGAATAAAAGCTTGGATCAGGGTTGGAGAGGGTGTGAGTCATTTGGTGTAACTGATAGAAGAGACTGACAGCTGTCATGAAAAATGTCACCAGGTCCTACTCGCTGTGTTGCTGAGAGGGGAGGAAGGAGGGATGCGGGCGGGAGAGGGGTCAGGGAGTCAGGGGGTGATGAATGAAGAGATTTAAAGGAGGCACCGGGCAGGCCCTGACACCTTCACTGCAAACACCGGCCCTGACCTGTCCTGCTCCCTGACACACAGTGATGCAAACAGAAACAGGCAGGGTTAAAGCATAAAAGCGACCACGTGACTGAAATGACGATCTGCCATGTTTTATTTTCTTCCCATCTGCACTTTATAACTTTAAATCAATACATGACAGAAATTTGCGTAAAAGTAACTTAAAACAGAGACTTTCTGCAGCTTTCCACATGTGCCAAATAGCTTATGACCAATAACCCCCGAGAGATGCGTCTTAAACACAACTTCAAAAAGAAACAACCAGTTTACAGCAGTGCATTTTTCTGCATAGTTGTGTTGTTCAGACACAGATTCCAACCACAAAATGTGTGGCTATAAAATATCAGTCTGCACCTGACAAATGTCTTAAATAAAGGCCAGGAGCATGAATCAAACTTCCAGTACCTGATGATTAAATCTAGCAGCTAGCTAGAGGTCCAATATCTGCCTCTCTGATTTACTCACACAGTTCTGGCAAAACATGGACAGTAAAACCCTAAATCATGCTGATTTTAAGGCTTCACGCATTTAAAAGTGACTCAACTTTGTCTCACTGTGTTAGTATGTCAACAGTCACAGTATGTATGCGGGCTTATGCTACAGCAGCTGAGATGCTCTCGAGGAAATGCCTTTGTTCGCTGTCTTTTTTGTTCCTGTCTGTCTTGCAGAAGGGAAGCTCATAGTGACAAATATGTGTGCTGCTGCAGGGCATCTGGCAAAGCAATAAAGTGCTGTGCTCATGCAGACATGATGGTTGCCTACTTTTCTGCCCTTGATTTCATCTGAACCTTTTGTTCCCATTTATTAGCAATCTTGGAAGCGCAGCCATTTAGGGTTTTTTTTCCCCCATCACTGTGTTCAGTGTGAAGACAGCCAATAAATTCAGGAAGCATCCACTGGCTCTTCTTTCCCATGCAGGTTATAATCCTAAGGGCACGTCCAGCAGCTACAGGACAGGTTCTAACTGTTCTGTCTTGCAGGATATATATTTTTAAAGATGTAATGCTATGCAGCTCTCGGCGCGATCGGTTCAGTTATCATCATCAGTATGGTCTTGCTGTATCAGCATCGCAAAGCAAAAATTCATCTTCGAGTTTCCACTTCTTGGCAGTCTAAATGGATGACTCTGTTTAATTTAATCCAGAAAAATAAATATGGACTTGTTTTTCCAGCATCCCTGCGGGGCTGGGGCATCAATTCTATAGCAGTGCCATAAAAATCAAGAGGGCTCATTGATCAGTAAGCCTGAAACTGTAGCTGGGTGCTGGGATAGTTTTCTGTGATAGCTGTTCCAGATGTGTGCAAACAGAGAGAAAATTCACTCATTACAGTAAAATATGTCTGTCTGAGCTCATGCACTGTAGAATGAGAGCAGCTTTCATGTATGAGTCACTGAAAGGGAGCGAAAATGATCACTAAATGAACAAATAACTCCCCCTGCATCCCCAAACAACCCCATTCAAGTATCTAGGAAAGCATTCCAAAACACTGCAAATAATGTGGGTCATCAGCCTGTATTGGATCCTCTCCTAAAATAAATGGGCTGAAATAATTTAGGCCACTCATTTAGTTGCAGAATGTGGTGGCCTGGCAATTAAACAGCACAACAACAACCCAATATCTCCAGGCTAAGTTGAGATTTTAATAGCGACCGGTCTGAATTGACCTGAGAGTGAATGAACCTCTTGCTCTCATGTGCTTCCTAAAATAGCTTGTGTGAAAGCCTTCCACAACAGACCCTCTGTTGTGGAAGGCCGTCACTGACCCTTTAGGAAGGAGAAGATGTGTTCGCCCTGACTGCCTTCCTAGTGACTGCAGTTTGCACAAAGATAAAGGATGTCAGATGCAATTGCTGCAGACACGCAGCACCCATGACATCATCCTGCACACAAGTGACCGTGTGAAGAGTGAGGAACGTGTGGAAGAGTACACAAACCCTGCAGCCCATGCATGCTTTGAGCACACAGCGCAAAGCCAACATGGGCAATGATGTCAGCTTCTTTCCCATAGAGGGGCTATGGGAAAAAGTAGGGTGCAGCAAGCAATAGGCCCCTTTTCAACATCTTCAGGGCAGAATGGCACATTAATGATGTTAATCACTTTGTGGGCCTCATCCTCAAAACTGACACGTGGTGAACATGGATGAATTGAAGAGATACTGTGCAGGATGAAAGAATAAACCGGGGTTCTGTGTTACCTTTAGCCAAAATGTTTATAGGTTTTATTAAAACACTGAAGAAGGGGCTTTTTCAGTAGTGTGAAACAACAACTATGAAATAGCTGAATACAAACACCATTTTATAACTCAACCCAGGGGATCCTATTGTTAACTACATACAGGTACACTACAGGCCAGATCAAATTTGTACAAAAAAAGATCATAGTATCATTGGTATACTTTGCAACAAAATAAACATGATTATTATATAAAGAGTAACTTATCAGAAGACATTTTTACTATAATTATCAGGTATTTGAGTTTTTCTTGCTTAGACTTTGCTTTCTTCAAAGTAACCTCCTCTGGCTTTAACAACAGCATGGCATATACGAGGCATTCGTTCCACAAGTTTTTTAAGGTATGTGCCAGGAATTGCATTCCAAGCTTTCTTAAGTTCATCAATAAGAGACTGCTGATTTGTGGGACGTGCTTTTCTGACATTGATCGATCCAATTCATCCCACACAAGCTCAATTGGAGAGAGGTCTGGAGACTGAGGGGGCCAAACCATCTTTTGAAGAACACCTTCCTCTTCTTGTTGAATGAAATGAAAGCAAAGTCTGATCATGCAGTAAATACATCCTAAAATACATATAACTCATTCTGGTTTTTAAGAAAGGCATTGTGAACAGAAACTTGAAGTTGCTTCCAAACTTTTGGCCTGTAGTATAGATGTCATATATGTGGGACCTGCAGACATAACTAAACCTGAAGCAAAATCATGCTCAAAGCCACTTTGTAGGTTTCCAGGGATCTTTCTTTGAAATATGCTTACAGAGGTTGCCCCCTATTGGTGATGATCAACCCTGCATGACAAATGCACAGAGGACCACATACATTTCTTTCATAGCTGAATTGTGTCTGACTCCCCTGGTTATACATGTTGGCCCAGCTACAGATCCCATAATAAACTCATTAGGGATTATTATATAAGGAAATAATCTAACTGAAAATACTGTATGGACTAGCTCCATTTATTACACTACACAACACAATAAAATTAAGAAATTAATTTACCTAACATGGCTACTAATACATGCAGTGGGTTCAATCCCAACCCAGGGCTCTTTGCTGCATATCATCCCCTCATCCCTTCTCCCTGTGACTGACTGGCAACCTAGTCCAGGGGCCTCTGGACTGTGCCCTGCCTTTTGCCTAATGACAGCTGGGATAGGATAAGCAGTACAGAAAATGGATGGGCTACCAATACAGTATCTTGGAGTTATGTTCTGTTTAAAAAATGTGCACCTGTTATGCTTGGAACACATGATTATACCCACAATAAAACTGTGTAGCAGTACAGCAGGTTTATTTCTGGTACTAAGCTGCATTTCTTGTGCAATGTCTAATTCCCAGAGCAGCAACAATAACTTAACTACCACCACAAAGCTGGATTTCTACATTTGTGTGGACCTACTCATGTCAAAATGCAAGGTAAAATATTGAATATTCTATATTCTGATATTTATGCTTGTATGTTTTTATACTTTAGTATGCAGAGGTAGTTAATACTTTAGTTGCATTACATGCAGGTCTACAATACAAGCCTCCATTTAGTAATTAACCGACCATTATTGTGTCTTATGGTTATCCTGTATTGTTTCTTTTTATGTTTTAAAGCTCACAGGTGCAGGTCAGGCTGTGACTGCTCTATCTTGAGGATATTTGTTCATAAAGATGCAATTCTGTGCCTTTATGCTAATTCTTGTTTATTATTGGTATAGTCCCGCATTTCTTGTGCTATTTCTAATTCCCAGAGCAGCAGTAATAACTCAACTATGACCACAGAGCTGCATCGCTGTATTTGCTGGGACCTTCTCTTGCACAAAATACAAGGTAAAATAATCTTTATTCTGGTACATGAACTTGTATGGTTGTATATTTCAGTGTGCAGAGGTTGTGTGCATTTTAATTCAACCTAGGTCTACAGTACAAACCTGCATTTTAAATTACTTTACCAACCATTACTATATCTTATCATTATCCTGCACTGTTCCTTTTAATGTTTTGAACCTCACAGACTCCAGACTTTGACATATTTGACGTAATTAGATGAGATACGGATGTTTTAATCGACACCATATCATGAATATTTCAAGGCCTTTTTCTGGAACGACCTGATATCACAAACGTACTCTGTCTCACTGCGCCAACGTGTTCTTCCGCGCGGCATCGCTTGTAATCGGTTTATTTTCCGTGATAAAAAAATTAAAACACGTGGATAGCAAACCACATACCAAATTTGCATTATATTCATTATTATTTCACAAACACGACGTGCATTACACATACTTCTACACATACGTTTTCCCGGTAGTAGTGATGCGCGGATCTACTTTCTCTCCCGAAAATGAGTTCCACCCATTTCGCCATTTTATGTTTCACAGCTGCTTTGTTGTGGAGAGGTAACCAGCCGGAGACATTAAACGGCATCGCTTTTTTTTTTTTATCTCGGACAGCCATTAAAACGAGGCTAGGTGATCATTTATTAATTACGGTCACCCAGCTGTTATCCGATCTCTGTAAGATCTCCATTAGGCCGCTTTGTAGATGTTAAGTTAGCCGCTTAGCCTGCCTGGCAACGTGTTTACTGTCCGACGAGAAAGGACGACTGACTGACCGCCTGCCCGTCGCCGCGCATTTTTATTTTAGTTATTATTATTATTTTATTAATTTTTCTCTCTGAAGCTGTTATCTCCCAGAGGACACATTGACGACCGCGGTGCAGGACACGAAGACTGAGGAGATGGCGAGCTCGGTGGGAAACGTGGCTGACAGCACAGGTAGGTTTCTTCTGTTATTAAAAAAGACAAAGCAAACACCAGCTGACATTAAAATGTACATGTTTATTAAATGATATTTTACTCCTCGTAACGGGCGGTATTAGTAAAGTGAACATAAAGCCCAGTTTATAGTCCCATGTCATGTCGTTAGCATAACCTGCAGCGACTTTCCAACCAATTAATCTCTTAAAATAGTATATGAATGTCAAAATAACGATAATTTGCATCTGAATGTGTTATGTTAATGTGTAATTGCACTATTATTATTATTACAATATTTATATAATGCGCTGTTTCCGTGCCTGAAACTGGTGTTCGTGACATTAGCAGGGCCGAGGCAGCTAGCTCGTAGCTCAAGATGTCGATGTATTTTGCTGCTCCAGATCAAAAAATGGCTTCCCCCTTGTTAAACACGCAGCGGCCTCTCGGTTTTTTTTTTTAAATCAGTGTCTGAAGCCATCTTTGGCGGGGAGGGTGGGTGTTCAGACACCCAAGGTTAAAGCACAGTTCATCCCTAAAGGTGATCTGATATAATTTAATGGTATTTGCCTGCCTTGCATTAAGCGCAGGGTGCGTTATGTAATGGAAAGCTACATACAGACAGTGTGACGTAATGCTCACGGATGGATGAACCTGATCTACTGCATATCAGCTCTGGCATAATGGCATCCATCTGCAGGTGGGTGTGGATCCGCTGTGTGCCAGCCAGCCTGTCCACATTAAACCATTAGATACCCCAACCCTCCCCACCCTCACCTTGCTGTACTCTTATCATCATGGCAAGATGTGTCTGTGGCTTCATGTTGTTGATGCCACACCCCGAATGAGCTGACCTCGAGTGACAGTCAAGGTGCACCTGACTTTGACAGTTTCATCTGAGGCTGTTTGATAAAATATGAGTGACGTGTGAAAGACAATGAAACGTGGAACAATGCAGACAAAGTAGTGATACTCTAGAGACATTCTGTAAAAGAGGAAGGTAAAATCTATGGAAAGTGGAGAGACAAGGCATTTTTTGCAGTCCTAGAATCATGACAGTCAGTCTTTTGATGAAACTTTTACAGTGAGAAATCCAAAGTGTGGAGCGAACCTTTGAATTCCTGCCATTTTATCACCCCCTCCCTGTTTGTTCTTTCATCCCATTCTTGTTTTGTTTCCAAATTTTGTATTTACTCTCCTTTTGTGGATGGAAACCTGATTTACCTATGTAAAATAGTATCTCACAAAACATGTTTTACCGATTGAAGATTAAAATGTGTGCAAGGGCCACACAAAAATCACCCCAGGAAAACTAAACGAGCTGACAAAGGTCTCTCAGCCAAGAAACTTTGTTTGAAATCATTATCAAATTATATTTACAACTAAGCATAGTAATGTATGAGAATGTGTAGTTATTGTCTTTCAGGGAGCGGCAGTAATATATTCAAACATGGTAGTGGCTGTCTTCTGCAGATATTTCAGCAATGCAACTTGAAATAAATAAATAAATAAATAATAAAAATAAACTGTGATAAACTCATGTTTCTTTTAAATCAATTGCGACACCAAGAACTAAAATAATTCTTAAAGATTGATCACAAATTCAGATCCCAGCATTCCCTTTATTTTGCCTTGTTTTCTGTGTTCACATTATTAGCCATTATTTGTGGTTGATTGCATTAGTTTCACCTCTTTATTTTTTGTTTTTCATTTGTCTGCTTTAATTTCTTCCATCACCTCTAACATGTTGTTTCCCCCCCTCCCCCCTTGGGCTGTGTTGGTGCTCCAGAACCAACAAAACGTATGCTTTCCTTCCAAGGGTTGGCTGAGCTGGCGCACCGAGAGTATCAGTCAGGAGACTTTGAGGCAGCCGAGCGTCACTGCATGCAGCTGTGGAGGCAGGAGCCTGATAACACAGGCGTGCTGCTTCTCCTGTCCTCCATCCACTTCCAGTGCCGAAGACTCGACAGGTGAGGTGTGGGGGGGCCTGACTCTATGCACACTGAACAGGTGGCGTGGAAGTGGCAGAGCATAATGGGTCTTCTGTGGCTTTCAGTGCACACAGCTGGTCTTGGCAGTCAAATGCAAGAACTGGGCTGTTTTCTGGGAATCCCGTTGCTCGTTTTAACCTGCTCTCGCTCTGTCCACTTGTAATTCTAACACTGTTTCGGTGGTGGCCATACCCTTGCTTTGCAGATACTGCGGTGACGATTTTAGGTGCTGCAAGTTGAAAGTTTAAACTGTTTGATCTTGTTAACTCTTTGTGTGGCCAATGCCAGCAGGATACTCCAAAGTAATTAGACTTTCGCATGTTGTCACCCTATAGTCATGAAGCGTTAAAAGGAATCAGACAGAAAATGTGTAGACACATGCTGAAATTATTATTTAATATCCTGTAATAACTGACCAAATAATCGTAGTTTGGTTAGTGGTCTTTATGTTCAACTGTAACTGGTCAAACGATCTTCACTCTGATCAAAGCCATCAGGGTGTAAATTCTTGGTCATAGATTTACCACTTCTGTGCAAACGCAGCTTCATTTGGAGTACACTGCAAGCATGATAATTATTTTGCAGAATGGGGTCTTGAAAGATTGGTTCTGTAAGTTGATGAAATGGGTGTTGTACTACGTCATGTCTTAATGTTTTAGTGTTCAAGGATATTCATCTTCATGTGCTGTTTTTAAATATTAACACCCGTTTGCCTTTGGGCCACTCACACCTTCCTGCTGCATCGACACAGATCACCAAGCCAACACTGCCTGCCACTCCCCTCGGTATTGTGACCATGCTGTGCCCGTTCTTGCCCTACAGGTCGGCTCACTTCAGCACCTTGGCCATCAAACAGAACCCGATGTTGGCTGAGGCCTACTCCAACCTGGGGAACGTGTACAAGGAGCGTGGCCAATTGCAGGAGGCCATAGAGCACTACCGGCATGCTCTGAGACTGAAGCCAGATTTTATTGATGGATACATCAACTTAGCAGCCGCTCTGGTGGCCGCGGGGGACATGGAGGGAGCAGTGCAAGCTTATGTGTCTGCTTTACAGTATAACCCTGTAAGTGCCATGCGTCATATTGAAATCCTTTAAAGAGTAACCTAACATCAGGCTGAGAAGTAGTGTTTTGAAGACCCAGGGTGACTGATTGGTTTGGTGTGGTCAGAGATGTGCTCTGCCACACCTGTAACCACACCCAACAGTGATGTTACAGAGTCCTGGATTACACCTATACATCACTGCAGCAGGTTGAAAAGTTTAACCTTTGCAAACCACGTCAAAGATTTTCACCAGGTGTTAGGTTACTCTTTCAGCTGACAGTGTATTCTGTCTGCTAATAACACATTAAACACAGATCTGTGGTTTATTGTAGCAGAACAATTCAAATGGTTTTGTTTGTTTTTTTCAGGATCTTTATTTGTGTGCGTAGTGACTTGGGCAACTTGCTTAAAGCCCTTGGACGTTTGGAAGAGGCCAAGGTATGTTACAGCGGGTTGGCATTTAAATAGATGTGTTGTTTGTACTTTTGTTGTAGTGTTTTTTTTTTTTTTTTTTTTTTGTCCATACATTTTTGTTTTTAGTGTTCCCCCACTGAGGCCTTAGATGTTCCTTTTTCCCCCTTCGACATTTTTAAGCAAAATAAAGTCCTTTCCCTTCAACCTTCCTGGCCAAGTGAAGAACAGGAAATTCCTTTTTTCAGATTTATTTTTCAGATTTGCAGTGAGCTTCTCACCCTAACTTACTAAAAGTAATTAAAATTATATGGGTTGGAATGAGGCAACCAACTTTTCTGTATTTTTATAATTTTTTTAAATCATAGTACATATCTTCTCGATTACTTTTTAGACAGCTTTGTGTATTTTGTTTTTCAGCATAGTACACTTATCACATTCGTCCCCATCCTGTATCACTTTTAGTCCCAATGTCCTTTGCTTTACCCCGACCTTTTAAAGAGGTCAGCCCTTTCCCTCTCAGGAAGAAAGGCTGGAGTTTTTAAATTGAAACAGTTAATCTGTATTGTCGTCTCTGATTCTCGGCCCATGCATTTTCATATAGTTGCTTTTGGAGGGAAAATGCTGGCTCGGTCTTTGAAGAACGTATGAACTGATGAAAATCTAGTTTATCTTTGCAGTGCAAAAGATAAGATGGTTTCTAACCTAACCACTATACTCCAATGTTTTTATCAAGTGTCCAATGACAAGCTTATAGTCTTACTTTGCTGTCAGTACAGTTGCTGCCAGTGCAGGTTTTTTATTTCCAAGTGGTACATTTCCATTTGTCATTTCTTACAGGGGGTTCCCTGGGTTGGGTCAAAACTGGAGACGTGGAGTGGTCCCACCGGGTTACAGGCCATCTTATTTCGTGCTAGAGGGGGGTAAAGGAGTGGGGAGGAGCATCAGGGAGTCACAAGCTCCCCTGCTCTGTCGCTCCGCCCCCCGCGCGCTCGCTAAGGATTGGTGGAGTGTGCGCGCTCAGAGCTGTCTTCCTGACCCATCAGCCATGCCCTAGCAGTGCTTTTCATGCACACATGCATTTGTTTTTGTTTTTTTGACTGTGGTTGAAGAAGAAAATGTTCCCCAGCTGGTTATCTGCTCTGATATCCACTGCTATTGAATATCATGTTTAAGTGTATGGGTTTAAGGGAGCTCATTCCCGCGTGCCTTGAAATGGTCCAAGTGGCGTCAGGCAGACAGCTCACTATCTGCACTCCACCACCTGCGTCAGATGCTGGTTTAGAAAGAGAAGCACGCGCAGCAACAGCAATGACTTCTTTATTTCAGAGCTGTGGAGGCTTCTAGATACAAATAATTACACCACAGACTTTTTTCCCCCACCCTATTGGCCAGGACTCAAGAAAGCAGGCCCGGATAAAGAAATCAGAGTTTCAAAAGTATTTCATGCAAATGCTAAAAGAAAAAAGAAAAGAAATGATTAATACTTCTTCACTTTTGCCTTCAAATATGTAATATTATTCCCAATAAAATGGGATCAGTTCATTTGGGCAAGATCAAGCCAGTAACTGCCCTCCTGTAGTTTGATATGAAAACTGAACTGATGGACAGCTGTAAGGCTCACTATATTTGACTGATAAACTGAATACGTCAAAGCCTTTCTTCCCTCCCAGTTACCCTTAAAGCATTTTTTATTTTCTTTGAAATGAAACATTCATTGCATGAGTGAAAACTAAGAATAGTCTGTTTTTATGTTTGTTGTGATTTGGAAGAACCTTTTTTTTTATTTCCATATTAAAAAAAGAATGTATTGTTTGAGAACTTTTACTAACGGTCTTGTTTTCTTATTTTGTCTCTTTTGGTTTTTCCGCAACTGATATTGTTATTTAGAAGGTTTCAGGTGGGTGACACTATTCCTGCGTAGGTGCCTGGCGGAAAGGAACACTAGGGCAGCCTCAGTCCTCTCCTCTTCTTCCAGCCAGCTGCGGCCACCACTCTGACAAAGTCCAAAAATATGGTAACGGGTTTGTAACTGCCAACAAAAGAAAAACCACCTCACTTCATGCTTGAGCTCCTCTGTCTTGTGGCTTCCTTTTGAAGAGCAAAAGAAAAAAAGTAACCGAAAAATTACAGTAAGCATTTCTTAAAATATGCTATACTAATTACCCAATTCTGTATTAAGTAAAAAGAAACTTGGATTTGGAAGCAATAATCGTGAAAAACAAGTAAGAACCCTCTAACTCTTACATGTTGTTTATTTTTCCTATTTTGTTTTGTTTTTCCTTCTTTATTTGGAGTTGCAGCGTTCTGATGATGATGCAGATAGTGCGCTGTGAGTCTGCAGTAGCGCAGGGGCTGCGCAGCGATACCCTCCAGGCAACCAAAAAGGCGGAATGCGCAAGCATGCGACCCCCACCCCCCTCACTCCCTTTGGCCTGTTGGTTGCGGACCTCTCCCCACTCTGAACCAGCCTCGCTCCCAAATGCCCCCAAATCTCAGAAAGAATTGGTCTTTAAAAAACAGTTCTTTTGTCATGTACAGTAAATCCCTGTTACTAATTCAGTGACACATGGCAGTTTATTGGCTGTATATTTTCATATGCCCCATGTCTTTACATGACAATATGAGCCATTGAGCTCCTCCCTCCCCCACCGCCCCTTTTAATCTGAGATACTTTATGGGTGCTAAGTGTGTGCCAGTCTGGTGTAGCAGGTGTTCTGCCAGGGGTTGTTGGTCTGCAGCGGTCTTACCTGGCCATTCAGCAAGCGCAGCAGCGAAGCACTGACCTTTTTGCTTTGGAGCAAGGTCACGCAGCGTTATATGGTGCATTGTGGTGGTGTCAAATTACACACACCCCGCGCTCGCGTTTGTTGCGCATGCATTACAGGGACCATTACTTGCACGAACTGTCTAGCATCACAGGTTGTGAGATATAATGCCCACATAAGATATACAGCATTAAAGCAGACATTTGTTTAAAAAGAATAAATTTAAAATATGATCTTAATGTATATTTACTGCTTTGGGTTATAATAAATCAGTGTTTATTAGAGGACAGCAGATTGTACCTGATGTGGGGACCACTACGCTTTATGAGAATGTGGCCATAACTGAAGGATGAAGGCTGTCGTGTGGGTGTTGGTTGGATCCGCGCAGCGTAGGAAAAAGCAATGCAGCTTAGCGCGGCAGACTTGTGCGCACACGAGCCCATGCTGCAGACTCACTTTTTGCCATGATGGAGAATAGTCACTAATTTTGCTTTCTCTGCCCTTTTTGTTTTTTCTTACTTTATTCTCAATCTTCTATTTTTTTTATTTTACAATCCCTTGCCCTCCCTTCTACATACTATACCTCTCCCATTCTACCTCTCCTCCTCCTTTCCTGTGGTTTTCCATTATAAACCCATTGAAGGCTTGTTACCTGAAAGCCATTGAGACGCAGCCTAACTTTGCCGTGGCTTGGAGCAATCTGGGCTGTGTGTTCAATGCCCAGGGAGAGATATGGCTGGCCATTCACCATTTTGAAAAGGTAAGTTGCATACTTTTTATAACATTTTTCAATCCTAGTTTCTGTCTTGGTATGTCTTTGTGTTGTCCTATTTTTCTAAGCTTGTTTTCAATTTCCAGGCAGTGACTCTGGACCCAAATTTCCTTGACGCATACATTAATTTAGGAAACGTTTTGAAGGAAGCCCGTATCTTTGACAGGTGAGTTTAATTTATGACAGGGTAGACAGCATGATACACCCTTTTATACATTCATGTCTTTTGTCTAAAGCACCACCCTATCACACCCTGTGTAGAATTTCAGATGAGTCAGTTCCGTCACCTTGTCTGTAAATGTTGAAGCTGTATTTTTGCATACCACTATTGAGGCAGGGCACATTTGCTGCACCATCAGAACTGCCATGCAGGTCAGGTCTGTAACTCAACTGCTGAAAAAGTCTTATTTATTTTCAGTGATAAATTTGAAGCGGTATAAAATGTCCTTCTGTATTTATAAGGTTGTTAAATGTGTGTACAATTTAGCAGTTGCACTGTTACTTGAGCATAACTCTGCACTCTGTTCTGCTTTATCTTATTTTCCAGAGCTGTGGCTGGATACCTAAGGGCGCTGAGTCTTAGTCCCAACCACGCAGTCGTCCATGGAAACCTGGCCTGTGTCTACTATGAGCAAGGCCTCATTGACCTGGCAATTGACACTTACCGTCGCGCTATTGAATTGCAACCCCACTTCCCCGACGCCTACTGCAATTTGGCAAATGCTCTGAAGGAGAAAGGCAATGTAAGCCAGCACTTTGTGTCCCCTTTCACGCAATCTTCCGTACATAAATGTGGTATATTTGTTAGGTCTGTTTAAGTCAGAAAGCAATTACTGATGTTAACTTGTAAAATGCCATTGTTATCCCCAGGTGTCTGAAGCTGAAGAGTGCTACAACACAGCCTTGCGTTTGTGTCCAACTCACGCAGATTCCCTTAACAACCTGGCCAACATCAAGCGAGAACAGGGCAACATTGAGGAGGCAGTTCAGCTCTACAGGAAAGCGCTGGAGGTGAGTTAGGAATTAACTCATCACCTTTTCGATATTTACTTGTATAGGTCTGTTGAACAAGACCATCATGTTTGTTGTAAATTTGAGCATGGCATTCATGTATCATTCATCTTAGTAACATATTTTGATTTTCCTCAGGTCTTCCCAGAGTTTGCTGCAGCTCACTCTAACCTGGCCAGTGTCCTGCAGCAGCAGGGGAAACTCCAGGAGGCGCTCATGCACTACAAAGAGGCCATCAGGTTTGTAAATCTACCTGGTACCTGCTGACTTTGTTTGTGTGTATGTGGTAGCAATTTAGTGGTTTATTTTTTCTGACAATAGACAGAATTTCTATCGCTGCAATCATAAAATAGTTGAGTATTATTGTCATACAGGTGTTTAAACAGTTTTCTCCTCTTTGATTTTAGAATTAGCCCCACATTTGCTGACGCATACTCCAACATGGGCAATACACTGAAAGAAATGCAAGATGTACAGGGAGCGCTCCAATGCTACACCCGTGCCATCCAGATCAACCCCGCCTTTGCTGATGCTCACAGCAATCTGGCCTCAATCCATAAGGTAGGACTAATTCCTAACTTTTATATTTTTTTTCTATTATGATTCCCTTTATATTATTTCAGTCATGATGCCTGATTGTGTTTAGCATAGAGTCACAACACCAAAGGTTTTTACATACCTCTAAGTTGGAGCACTGCACACATGTAATGACCCCACAGCTCAAACTGCGATGAGATTGCAATCCTTTTCTTTCAGCAACACTCAGGTTATATTTGTACAGATTTTCAGATAGTTGTAATAGGTCAACAACAGGGGACTAAGGCTCCATGTTTCAATATTGTATATTTATACTTATTCAACTTCATTCCTGTGTCAGATAATGGACTTGTGGTGAGGAAAGGGATCATTGCTATGTTAGTGTCCTCAAAGGACACAAATCACAGGCAAATTGAACAGAAGCATGTGTTTATGTATTATAGACTGTTCTATTTTTGCAACTTGGTCCATTTTGATTAAGTATTCTGATGATTCTCTTCATTTTTAGGATTCTGGAAACATTCCAGAGGCGATTGCGTCTTACCGCACAGCGTTGAAACTCAAGCCAGACTTCCCTGATGCTTACTGCAACTTGGCACATTGCCTGCAGGTTCATATACGCTCCTATAGTTATAAATACATGCAATAGTCATTTGATTTTCTTTTGAAAATTTCCTGACTCTCTTATTCCTGTTGCTTTTCCAGATTGTGTGTGACTGGACAGATTATGATGAGCGGATGAAGAAGCTCGTGAGCATTGTGGCTGACCAGCTGGATAAGAACCGCCTCCCATCAGTGCACCCACACCACAGCATGCTGTATCCACTGTCTCACGGCTTTCGTAAGGCCATCGCTGAACGCCACGGAAACCTTTGCCTGGACAAGGTACACGCACTGATCAAAGCAAGTAAACTTTCATTCATTTTTGGGGGGAGGGATGGAAGGTGGCTGGTGATGGCAGTGGCTGTCTGCGGGGATATGGGGAAGGTAAGGGATGGGCAAGAGGCTAGATGTGTTTGACTTTGCAGAAAAAGTGGTGAAAGCTGGTGCATGGGTTGCTTGCAGGGATGAGGGTATAGTACAAGGTTGGACATGATTTTAGATGGCTCTGGTTGTTTTGTTTTTTTTGTTTTTTGTTTTTTTTATGGTGCAGTGTTATATAGTATAGTTACCTAGTCATACTAGATTTGGCTTTTCTGCTGGAGTTGCTCTTAAACTATTGCTTGTTCCACAGATTAATGCACTGCACAAACCTGCTTTTGAGCATCCGAAGGATCTGAAGGCCAGCGGTGGACGTTTGCGTATTGGCTATGTCAGCTCCGACTTTGGCAACCACCCTACTTCCCACCTGATGCAGTCCATTCCTGGAATGCATAATCCTGAGAAATTTGAGGTAGGTGATATTGTAATTTTGATTCCAGAAATTACAAACTTGATCCAACAAGTGCATGTAGTGCTTATTACAATGTGTTCACTGGGGTTGACTGAAACCTTTTTTTTTCTCTCAAGGTGTTCTGCTATGCACTCAGCCCTGATGACAGTACCAACTTCCGTGTCAAAGTGGTAGCAGAGGCTCATCATTTCACAGACCTCTCACAGGTAAGTGGTCTGATTTGGAGTTGGTTCTCCATTAGTGTTTACTGAATGTCTTTTAACCTTAAATGTCTGAATTTTTTACTAGCTGTTTTTTTTTTTTAAAAAAACAAACAAAAAAAAACAGCATTGTTATTCAAATTGGTACCTCTCCCCCAGATTCCCTGCAACGGCAAGGCTGCTGATCGCATTCACCAGGATGGAGTCCACATTCTGATCAACATGAACGGATATACCAAAGGAGCCAGAAATGAGCTGTTTGCCCTCCGCCCTGCTCCCATTCAGGTGAGCAGTGACCTAGACTATGCTGGGGCGTGAATATATAACTGCCCCAGTACACTCTATATTAATCTGATTTCTGTTCATGGAGGTGTACAAGAAACCGCTGGCATAGACAAAAGCATAAATAATTGGTTGTTTCTTCCATTCACCAGGCTATGTGGCTCGGTTATCCTGGAACCAGTGGGGCTCCCTTCATGGACTACATCATCACTGACAAGGAGACATCACCTATCGAAGTAGCTGAGCAGTACTCTGAGAAACTGGCCTATATGCCAAACACTTTCTTCATTGGAGACCATGCCAACATGTTCCCACACCTCAAGGTTTTCCATCATTACATTGCTGTCATTTGTTTCTGCTGGCTTAATGTCTTGTTGTGTTAGAAAGTACAACATGAAATGTGATGAGGGTGTTTGTAACATTTGTTCTCTGACCTGATCCACAGAAAAAGGCAGTAATTGATTTCAAGTCTAATGGACACATCTTTGACAACCGCATTGTTCTTAATGGTATTGATCTGAAGGCCTTCTTGGACAGTCTGCCAGATGTGAAAGTGATAAAGGTGAGTTAAGAAAAAATAACTAATTGTTATGTTTAACAATGTGTTTAGTGTGAGTTGGGCCACTGTAGTTTAGTTTTTGACCTCTAGGTTGGCTTGTTTGACTACATGTTCGTTTTATTGTTAACTTGAAATGACAGCAAAACAACATTGTCCTAAAGTCAGTATCTGTTATTGTATAGCAAAATAATTCTAATGATTTTACTATGTAATAGGTTGATAGACCCATAGTCAGAAATATGACTGTTCAGTGATTTGGTGTTGAACTGTACTCAATTCAGTTGGAACTATTCTCTGTGACTAGATGAAATGTGACAACAACCAGGAAGCTGCCGGTGACACAAATGGAGCTCTGTCCATGCCCGTAATCCCCATGAACACAGCAGCTGAAGCGATCATTAACATGATCAACCAAGGCCAAATCCAGGTCACAATCAATGGCTTCACTGTCAGCAATGGCCTTGCCACCACACAGGTATGTTCAACTCTGAGATCCTTGTCCATGTAAATGCAGATTTTGAGTGATATAGCAGGGATGCAAAAACATTTATAAGTACAGAAACCAGACAAGAGCAACAAATTTATTTAGCTTGCTGCTTTTCCAGATCTTCTCAGCAGATGGGGTTGTAGTCTCTGAGACTGTATCTTTACAGGTACGATTTCTTGATCAGAGTAAGGTGGAGGCACACAACTGTATGAGGCAAAGGGTGGCACTATTGATTGGCTGTAAAATGAATGGTACTGTCTTGGCTTTCCAAACAGCATATTCTCTCACCATTCAGTCCCATCAAGCAGCACAGACAGTTTAGACATGTCACATTCTTCAGGACCAAAGTACCTCTACCTCTAAAGCAACACCACTTTGTTCCCCATTTTAGATCAATAACAAAGCTGCCACTGGGGAGGAGGTACCACGCACAATTGTTGTGACAACCCGCTCCCAATATGGTCTCCCAGAGGACTCCATTGTCTACTGCAACTTCAACCAGCTCTACAAGATCGACCCCCCTACTCTTCAGATGTGGGCCAATGTGAGTTAGACCTGATGTAACGACTGATTTCAGTGTTCCTTCAACATTGCACTTAAATGAATGTGAAAGTCCTTGTCAAGTCAATTTTAAAACTCCTCTCTGCAGATCCTGAAGCGTGTGCCCAACAGTGTGCTGTGGCTCCTCCGTTTCCCTGCTGTTGGCGAGCCCAACATCCAGCAGTATGCTCAGAACATGGGCCTGCCTGGCTCTCGCATCATCTTCTCTCCAGTGGCCCCCAAAGAGGAGCATGTGAGAAGGGGCCAGCTGGCTGACGTGTGCCTGGACACTCCTCTATGCAACGGTCACACCACAGGCATGGATGTTCTCTGGGCTGGAACACCCATGGTCACCATGCCAGGTAAGGACACCAGGAATACTGATTGAATAAAAAATATTTTTGTGGTTTTGATTATAATCCTCAGAAATTTATAACTTTTATAAATTAAAATAGTCTTATGATTAAAAAAAAAAGAGTATATGTTGAGCAAGTGAAGGCTGCTTTTTAATTGTAAAACCTCTTCTGTAAAGGTGAGACTCTGGCCTCCCGTGTGGCTGCCTCACAGCTCAACTGTCTGGGCTGCCCTGAGCTAATAGCCCATAGCCGCCAGGACTACGAGGACATAGCAGTCAAACTGGGCTCTGACATGGAATAGTAAGTTGAATTTGTTATGGCTTCTCTTGGGAAAACTTTGTTGTTAGACTGTGAAGTCTGACCCATTGTCTTTACCTCCTTCAGCCTGAAGATGGTCAGAGCATGTGTCTGGAAGCAGCGAATCTGCAGCCCCCTTTTCAACACCAAGCAGTACACAATGGACCTGGAGAGGCTCTATCTGCAGATGTGGGAGCACCATAGCAGTGGCAACAAGCCAGAACATCTGGTCCAGACAGTAGAGGCCACTGAGACCGCCTGAACTGGAAGCACGCCAAATTCTTTTCCCTTACACCCCCTACGATGCCCAGCCCTCTCCGCCTTTTTTTTTTTTTTTTTTTTTAACCATCAGCACCCTAGCTTGGAATGGTCTGTTTCCACTCCAGCTCTTTCCCTCAATGATTGTCTCCGTTTCTCTCAATGACTATTAATTGGACTCCTTCTTTGCTAAGGAGCCTACAGACGTACCCGTTTGTCCCCTTGTTACATTTGTCGTTGCATCACACATCTGCATTTCCTGAGCCAGATAGAGCCTGACAGGCCCCTTGTCTGAGACTCTTGTCCTAAACACAGTATATTTGGTGAGCATGAGAGGATTGCGAATGCCCTGCTTACCCCTTCAGTACTTGGATCAGTGGATTTTTTTTTTTCCCAATGTTGGTGTGCATACAGGACTAATTGCAGCTTGTGGAGAGAATACCCAGCCGTCATTACTTGTTGATCTATTTATAAATGGATTAAGAGTGTTGTGTGTTTTAAAAGGACAATGTTGCACCATGCAAATTGTAACTGACTTAAATCTCATCTGCTTTAACATGCAATTGTAAAACAGAGGTTGCAGCTGCTCTTTAGTTTGTCTTAAGCTGTTATTAAATTTCTGCGATGAGTAGATGTGCAAATTGTGAGGAATACGGTCTATGATGAAGACTTCCTCCACCTCACAAGATGCCAACTTTTATTCATTTTGTTGTCAATCAAGGAATCTGTTCAGTGGCTGTTGTCCTGTTTGATGTCACACTATGCTTGTAAAGATAATTGGACAAAGCTGGAGCTTCAATTGTATGGAAAGGGCCTAAATCTAAGTTTAGATATCGGAGCTGTTCACAAATTGTTTTTTTTGTTGTTTTTTTTTCCCTTAAATCACTCAAACCAGGAACGCCCTAGGTAAGTATTTTCTAAGCAGTTTTTCTTTTTGTATTGTCTGTTAACTGTATGCTGTCAATGATGCCACAAGGCTATAAATATAATAAAAAATAAAGAGATGGCAAAACTCTGTATTGTCTTCTGCACTCACTTGTTACAGTTGTTGGTAGACACAATAAAACATTAAAAAAACAAACAGCCTTTTTGTGTGTGTCTTGAAAGATCCGATATTATTGGTGTTCACATGTGGCAGCAATCTGAAATAAATTGCATTGATACATTCTCTAATTCATTTTGTGTTTGATGCATCTGAGTTCAGTGAAACAATGAGAAAAGATGTTCTGCTAATTCTAACCTTAATAGTGTTGGTGACTGGATCAGTTGTTTTCTGAAAGTACAGACATGGTCATCTGTGGACTGTATATCCTTTTCTTGCTTTTTAAACAATAAATTTCAATCCATTACAGAAGTCACCATTCATATTAATGTATGTCTTAAAGTTTTTTTTTAATGTAGTTTTTAGCTCGATAGAATTTATTAATCAGATTAAAAGAAATTTAGAAACGTAATTGGCGATTAAATATTAAAAGCCACGTATTCTTTTCTGTGTGTAGTCATCCATAACTGTATGTATTTACCCAAATATTGTATAGATTTGCTTATAGACTGTATGTATTTACCCAAATATTGTATAGATTTGCTTATAGACTGTATGTATTTACCCAAATATTGTATAGATTTGCTTATAGACTGTATGTATTTACCCAAATATTGTATAGATTTGCTTATAGACTGTATGTATTTACCCAAATATTGTATAGATTTGCTTATAGACTGTATGTATTTACCAAATAAGGTGTTTGCTTGTGGGCGTGGACAGAAAGTCACATGTCATCTGAATGTTCGCTCCGATTGGTCAAATGTGTTGTGACATCTTCCGGCGCCACGGAGTATTAAATTTGAATTTTGTAGCGCTCGGCCTCGGTGCCTCTTCGGTCTTCTGCATTTACAAGAACAGAAAGTCGGCTGGTAATCATAACTGACGATGAATATATATATATATACATATATTCATATTCCGTGTGTGGTTCATGTACAAACAGAAAACACCGAACCACATGCACAAAGTTAGCTCGAGTCCAAAAGTGATGTTGTACTAGGTTGCTAACGCTAACGGCTAACAGTAAGCTGTCAGGCTTTAGTTCCTTTTGTTCATATCACTTTTTCTTTATCTAAAAAAAATTGACTTTTTTAATGATAATCACGTGTTTTAACCACCGGGTGGCCTCACTTTGTGCCTTGGTTGGCAGTTTATCGTGTCATAAATCACAGGTTTGATGGTGGACTTTAAATGTTAAATGTCGTATTGTACGTTTTCACAGTTCAGAGAAAACTATGAATGATGATACCTGCAGACTGTTTGAAAGAGTGGCTCAGAAGATGGGCTGGGCTCATGAGGGAGATCTGGACACAGCAGAAAAAAAGGTTTGTTACACACTCCATTAATCTGCAAACAGATATACTGTCTGACTTATGTCACACGGAGATAGACCAGTTCACAAGCAAATATTTAAATGTAGAGCAACAGTTATTTGTTTAATCGTTAAGTTAATTGACGGCTAATTAATCTGCAAATTTTTCAGTTGAATGGTGTTCATTTCTTAAATGTGAGGATTTGATGCTTGTCCTTGTCATATATCATAGTAAACTCTGAATTTGAAAAACAATTGAATATTAAAACAAATATGTTCTGACATTTCATTGGCAAAATTATTAAAAGGTTAATAAAAAAATCAACAGATTAATTGATGATGACAATAAGCAGTAGTTTCTGCCCTGTTTAAATGTTTGGGATGTTGAACTTAAAATGACAAGCTGTCTGTCCTTATCGTATTTAGCTGATAAGCACAATTGGCAAGACTCGTCATGCTGCCACAAGCGGTCATCGATCTGCAGGTCGGTCGGCCTCGCCCGTCCAGTTTGCCCTCTCAGACAGTGACAATGATCCAGAGAAGGAGAACCAGCACTCAAAGGGCAACGCTTACAGAAACAAGTCTTTGATCGAATCCAGTGATGATGACTTTGACCAATGTGAGTGAGTTCAATTGTATGAATATTGTTAAATGGAGTGATTTAATTAGCAAATTGTTTAATTTGTTAAAAATGACCTTTTTATTCTGTAGTTCTTGTGGGAAGAGCGACACCAAAAACCAAATCTGCCACGCAGAAACCATGTAGTGCTGCGAAGAACCACAGGTCTGTGAAAATGTTTCCACAAAGGAACATCTTTATGTTGTGCCTGGTTTCAGAGTCACCTCTCACCGTTTCACGTTTTCATGTCATGGTTGTTTAACTTCTTTTTTAGTTCAAATGTTGTTCTGGTGAGCTCAGACGATGACGGCAATTTTGAGAAGTGTAAGTGACCTTTTTCTGCTGGGTACAGTTGTCTGTGTCTGTGTTTTCTCTCACGTAAATTTGCTTTTCACATTGAAGTTCTGCAAAGAGTTAAAACCCCTAATGCCAAGCCGAAGACAATATCAGAGAGTGGGAGTGAAGACAGGTACATTTTTTCTGCCTTTTATTTTTCCTCCAAATCAACTGTCAGTGTCTGTAATATGGTGTTCTGAGAAATATAACTTTTAACCTTTTTGTTTATTCTACAGCCTCAAAAATTTTATAGTGGATGACTGCTCATCAGATGATGACTTTATTGAGACAAAATCAACTTTTAAAGGTAACTTTAAATGACCTTATAAGTAATGACGTCCTTTTATAATGAACTATAAATAAACATAACTGTAATGTCTTGCGTCCCTTGTTTTTTCAGTACCTAAGAAGATTAATACTCCAGCAGCCCAGCATCCACTGAGGAGACCACTGTCTCAGTGCGACTCCCCAGTCTTTGTTAGTGACAGTGATGATGATGATAATATTGTGGTCAAGAGCACTTGGAGGACTCGTCACTCCAAACCTAAGCCCCCCCCAAAGGCTAACAAGAACAAAGCTCTGCCATGCGATAAAGAGGACAGTCTGCCATCGCTGCCTTTGCCTCCTATCCCTTCTCCTTTTACTCTTCATCACCACAAGGTTCTGACATCACTGGCCTCTCCCAAACGCACTCTTTCAGCACCTTCTAAGCTGAATGAGTCAACGAGTTCTGAGGAGGAGTTCACGTCCCTGCTGGACAGACTGAAAAAAGAAAAACAAGTTACCCAGCACTTCATTCTCACCTAAGACCACCCATGGTAACTGTTTTATTTGGGTTTTCGCATTCCAAAAGTATCAAGCTTTTGTTTTTATTCCAGTTGTGTGAGGCTGATACTTTTTTTTTGTTATATTTCCTAAAATTCAGAGCACAGTAAGGAGCCTCCTTTGTTAGTTCCTCCTGCAAAGGGACTCACAACATCAGCCTCTAAATCATCAGGGGAAACTCCTCTGCATGTGAAGACTCCTGGAAAATCCACCATCTTGAAGCCTACAGTGAGTCAGACGGAGCCCAGGCACGGCCCCACCAGCAGGTATGTCTGTTAACCAGTTTTTCAAGGACAGACTGAATGAATGTCATACAAGCTTTTCCAAAATTTGAATGATGTATTGTAAGGTGTGCCTTAAGCAGCATTGGTTCACTCACTTTGTCTTTTACACACAGAGTTTCGTCTTTAGTTCATCCTGTTATTCTCTTTCTAGGGTCATAATGTGTAAGACTCCAGGGTGCTTTTTGCAGTCCTTATCAAACCCTGGCAACAGCTATGGCCGCAATTTTAAGCAGAACAAGGAAGAACTCACCAGCAAACTGTACCAGCTGTACAACACTAGTGTGTTTGATAGCAAGGTAATGAATGGCAGTTTTTGTTTTATGTGCAATTTTTAAAGGTATTAATTGATTTAAAATATTTTAAATATTTTACATTGTTCGGTTGCTTTGTCTACAGATAGCATTTTTTCTTTTTCCTTGTCCGATGTGACTTCTAGCTCCCCGTCAATATGTCAGTAACTTGGAATAAGAAGATGCGAAAAACAGCCGGTTACTGCATTACGGGCCAGGAGCGAGGCGGAGGGAGCCGCTATGCCCGCATTGAACTGTCAGAGAAAGTCTGTGACTCCTCAGGTAATGCTTTAGTGAGCCACATAAACAGTTTACAGTTTAGAGTTAATACACCGTGTCTGCTTCAAAGTCCCTGGAAGCAAATACACAACGTCATCTCTCTCGTACGGTGAAATTTTATGTCAGTTTATATTTGAATCTCTTCATCATGTTCTCATTGTTCCCCTCTCCCAGATCGTCTCAGGGACACGCTGATTCACGAGATGTGTCACGCTGCAACCTGGCTGATCAATGGCGTGAGGGACGGGCACGGAAACTTACTGGAAGCTGTACGCTCGCAAGGCCACGCTGGTGCATCCTGAGCTGCCCATGGTCACTCGCTGCCACAGTTATGACATCAAGTACAAATTCCAGTACCAGTGCACCCGCTGTCAGAACACGTACGTCCAACTGATTGAAAATGGATTTAAATCATTAACCTGACATCATGCTGTTGTTCCCACTGACATTATAGATGTCTGTGTTCATTACTGCTGGTTAATATTCCTAACACTTCCCCATGATTGTTCACAGAATCGGGCGCCATTCAAAGTCCCTGGACACACAGAGGTTTGTGTGTGCCCTCTGCACAGGACAACTGGTCTTACTGACACCTTCCAAGCCACGGGCACCCACACCTTTTGCCAACTATGTCAAAGAGAATTATGGGACTGTGCGGCAGGAGCTGGCAAGACAAAGCCACGCAGAAGTTATGCGTAAGCTCAGTGCAGACTTTGCCTCCAAGACTAAGCTCAGTCAAAGCTAACACTCACCATGCACTGAGCTGCAAAAACCACAGGAAACAAGTTTTAAAATACCTCATTTCTGACATTTCTGAGCCGAAACACTAAGTTTATCTGAGTGTGTCTGAGTGCGCTGTTTGGGGTGTGTACATGACAAACAATGAAATTAATGCCACCTGCTATCCCTGGGATCTAATATACGTGGGAGATTCTATTTCTATATCTATTTTTTTATATTTTTTCATTTTTATATTAACTTGGTTTTCCTGTTATGTCTTTGAATTCATAAATAAAGTTTCATAATGTGAAAATGTATGACATTTAAATGTAATTACATCTTGAAAGATCAACACCATTCCTCCAAAAGATACTCCCTCATTTGGTGTTTTGATATATGTAGTGCTGTGTTATAAGGGTGGGGTGCTTTCTATTGATGTTGGCTGTTGCTGTGTAATTATATAATATTTCAATATTTGATCAGAATCAATCAAGCTGAGTGTGATTGGATTATTGGTTTATTTAGTTTGGATTTCACTTTATGCTGCTGCTGACTGTATGTGAGCGGAGAGATGACGTCACTGATGATGTCACCAGATCTCGTTCAAGAAGCCATATCAACCGTCGGGGTTTGCCTTCGATCAGTGACGTCATCCTGACGTCATCCTGACGTCACGAAGTCTCTGCTCCGAGTGTATAAATAGGAGCTGTGACAGCGTCAGCTTTAAGCTCTGCTCCCCGGGCTTGGTCCGGGCTGAGGTTGTGGACGATTAGCCTCAGAGCCGAGTGTCCTCGAGCTTCAGGCTCGTGGTGCTCTTGATGGCTCCGTCCTGCCGGTGCACGTGGAGCTCCGCTCGGCGTGTTGGTGCCCGGTGCTGATCACTGCGGCCCAAACCCCCGCTGGCGGGATGTCGAGTGGATGACTTCAAAAAAAACAAAAAAAAACCAAACGTTATGTTTTTTTTTTGTTTTTTTAGTCATCCACTTGTTGGAGAGCTCCGAATCATTTGGAGCTCTCCAACAAGTGGATGACTTTTTTTTTTTTAAACAAAAATATAAAAAACAAACAAAAAAACCGTTATGTTTTTTTTTTGTTTTTAGTCATCCACTTGTGGAAGTGGATGAATTTTTTTTTTTTAAACAAAAAAACAAACGTTTTAAACAAAAAAACAAACGTTTTTTTTTTTTTGGTTTTTTTTAGTCATCCACTTGTTGGAGAGCTCCGAATCATTTGGAGCTCTCCAACAAGTGGATGACTTGTTTTTTTTAATAAAAAAACAAAAACAAAACTGCTCTTGACACAAAGACTCTATTTGAATATTTCACTATTTGTCAGTTTAATATTCATAATATTCATAATTTTGTCACTGAATTTGGTATATATGCTTTTTGATATATATGTACACACTCACATTAACACATACATCTGTGTACGTACATTGAGACCTTCTCTCTCTATATGTGCGTGTGTGTGTATTACAAAAATGTTTTGTGTGAGTGTGTAAAAACCCGAACGCTTTTTTACATTCAGTAAAAAAATCATGATTTTTATGAATGTTAAACTGACAAATAGTGAACTCATACTCAGAGCCGACTGGCCCATTAGGCAATATATAGGCAAATACTAAGGGCATACGCCGTGGCCTCCAGGGGGCGCCACAAAATCGGGAAAAACATCACCTTCAATATAATTATATTAAAACTAGTTAATAATAAATAACATAATATTATATGTTTTCTTTTGTAAGCATATGTAAATCGGCGATGAAGTTGGGCGCCATATAAAATCTCTAAATAGGACGCCACATTGGGTAGGGCCGGCTCTGCTCATACTCATACCTATCACTGTATCTTAACTGAGGTATTTAATCAACAGAAATAAAAGCGTTTTTACAGTCTACAAACTGTTTTGGATGACAGTATTGATCAGAACAGAGCCGGCTCTAGTCATTTTGGTGCCCTAGATGAGATTATCGTTTGTGCTGCCCAACCCCCCCATTTTTTTTTTAAGGCCCTCCCCTCCAGCAGGTGGCGCCCTAGGCGACGGCCTATATGGCCTATTCCAAGAGCCACCTCTGCATGAGAATCAGACTTTAATACACAATCTGCCTTAAAGATATTAACTGTGATATTAGGGGAAAGGGCACTTTGGTGGAAAGTATTCATTTATTTAAGTATATGATAATAATACTTTAAAGTTGGTCTAAAACATTGACATTCTCTTCAGCCTGCAAATGTGTGTGACTGGTGATAGCAAATCACAACAAATATTGTGTTATTGCTGAGTGTCTACTGGACAATAGAAAGAGTTCTTGGTGAAATGTGGTAGTTGTGGGAAGGGTGTTTTTTCACAGTGAACCTCATGCTGATCACACAGACAAATGAGGGGCTCAGTTAAAAGGATAAGGATGCCACTCTGTCAGATATCGTGCAGCCATCTAAATATTCATATTGTTAATGCCTGAGAGTAGTACACTAAAGGACTGTAGATTCAACGAATAATAAAACCTACAAGAATTTAGTCTTCGGCCATGTAGGAGCAGCAGAACTCAGGCTGTAAGATGCACTTAATCATCTGATAAAGCATCTTTTCTCGGTATTTTATTTTACAGGAATATAGTAATGTGTGTGCGTGGGAGACGATGGTGTTGCATTTTCCATGACTGCGCTTCTGCTATCGGGCAAATATTGACAGGTACAAGATTCTGCACAGGTGTATTAATTTTAATGTATCTATAACAAACACTAGCTGTTGACATATCACCTTCCTAAGGGATCAGGCTATGGGCCTGCAGTCTGACACGTTGACATGGTGAAGCTGCGTAAATGGACAGTCTGTGATGCTGGCACGCAACAGGAAAATTCAGCCGGAGCCAGCCATCGGAGGAAAACTGACTTCTGACCATGCGTGTGTCTGCTTTGCCGTGCCGTATTGGAAATAATCGAGAGAGAAGAGCTGCTTTGAGGCGGATGTGAGGGTGAGTGACTTACATCTTGTTTTCCATTTGAGGTGAGAAGTTGATTTACTTGACGACTAAGATCTTGTATTTGTTATCAGGAAACACAAGCCACCTTGCAGGCAGACTTGCGGCAGCTGTATGTCATGGATATTTTCTGCAACCTGACAACACTCGAGGCCCAGACACAGATCAACACCAGTGTCTACCACCTGGTTAAGATGGTCAGCATGTGTGTGAGCTGCGCCTTGAACGCTGTACTCAGCACTCCTGTAGTCCTGGTCATCATGCGCTCCCCATCTCTCCTCAGACACACTCGCTTCCTGCTCCTCACACACCTCCTTCTGTGTGACAACCTCCAGGTAGGTCTATGTTTTTTGACCTTTGACTCTTCCAACACTTCTAAGTTACCTTTTCTTTATAACTGAGATGATGATGATGATGGTGCACCCCCGCCCCTGTCCCTCGAATCAAGCTAAATGATCGTTACCATTATCATTCCAGCAGCTCCTCTGGACAATCAAAGCTGTTCTTTTGAGATTCACAGAAGGTATACCAGTGACCCAGTGTCTGATCTTCTGTGCTGCCATCCAGGCCTGCTCACTGGTTTGTAAAACACTGATTATATTTGTGCTATCCATACTTGGTTTTGGTCACACTGAGATATGATTATACGCCAGTCTGCACCTTTAGCCTAAGCTTTGAAGACCACTTCAAATGGTCTGCTTCACGTCTTCACTTTTTTTCAACAGGTGGCCCTCTTCCTGAGTACCACTCTGGCTGTGGACCGCTTTGTAGCTGTCAAATGGCCCCTGCGCTATGAATTCTCGATGTGTTCTCAAAGGAAGAGAGCAGCCGTGGTAGCCATATGGACCTTGTCGGCTGTGCTCAGCTGCGTGGGTCTGTGCATCAGCCTGAACACCATCCGGCTCAATTTTCTCCTCTCCCGCTGTCGACCCCTCATCCTTACGCCTTGCCTGTCGGGGACATCAGCCCTGGTGCTTTATTGCACGGTGGGCAGTGCTGTGGTGGTGTCTCTTTGCTGTCTAACCATCCTGGCATGCTTCTGTCAGCTCTGTTGGGACATATGCATGGGCCTGCTCTGGACCAAGAGGGCGTGCGTGACCCTGACCCTCCAAGCAGCTCAGACTGTTTTCTTCTCTGTCCCCGTGGTCATGGAAAGCTACCTTGTCCCTGGCTACATGCACAGTGACGCTCTTGATATCGCAGCCACCCTCACCTACAACCTGGCAATGTCACTCATTCCTCTCATCTATGGCTACCGCTCGCGGGAGCTGCAGCGGAGGATGCGACAGGCTGCACACAGGAGCGAAGTCAGCAGCCACAGTTGGTCATAAAGTCTGATAAACAGACTTGGACAGAGGAGGGATCATTATAATAATGTCAAATAAAAGACAGAGCAAACAGCTTCAAGATATTTAATTTCTACTGTAAAACACTTATATATGCGGTATATCTACTCACTTAAGTCACTATGTATTATACAAAACATTCAAGAATACAGAGGAGAAGTTATAACCAGCAGAGGGATAGAGACTCAATGCTGCAAGAAAATAAAAACAATCATATTTAACAATGGAGGGGCTTTTAACGAAGGAGTGCGGGTCAGAGAGGTTGGGCAGCTTCCCTGATTGGTGATGATCGCCCCTCCCTTTAAGAGGCACAGGCACAAATCCACAGGTAGCACTGAGGTGAGACAGCGCCCCCCCCCCATCATTAACAGTTAACCAACTGTCACCACCAGGAAACCCACACATGGATGAAACTTAATGCACATGCTGTACTACCGATCAAAGCATTGGAATGTAGTGTGTTTGTCAGCGTATTGACGTAGGCACTGAGAGTTTCTTGACAACAAAACTACACATCATCGTGAACGTTATTAATGTAGTCTTCATAAAAGTATGCAGCATTCCAAACAGGAGCGAGAGGGCTCTCTTACAGTTTTTGGCAAATGTGATATAGATTATGGAGACCTAAGGAGGGTGATTTGGCATTCGACCAGACTTTGTGCTCAAGTCTTGAAAAATTTGCTTTCAGTGTAGTATAAACTGTTTGACTCGTTTTAAGTGAGAAAGCATGGCACGACACAATATATAGGGGAGGGACATTTTGATATATGAGCAGCATTACATGTAAAACCCCCCTTCCTCGACGCCAACGACCCCCAGTGCCATGCGCTTCCTTCAGTACAGGCAGGTTTTCTTCATAATGCGCAGGAACTCCTGTTGGTTCACCTCTCCATCTCCGTCCCTGTCCGCTTCCTCTATCATTTCCTGTACACAATGTAAGAGGAGATGAAAAGACGAATGGAGGGATGGCAAACTAAGCTAGATTGATAGCGTTCATGAGCAAACGCTCTGTTGACATTTGAAATTGCTGTCACAACCTTTGGTACGCCGAGTGTTGTTTTGCGACACAGCTGTGTCCTTTACCTGCAGCTCCTCGTCCGTGAGGTTCTCTCCCAGCTCTTTGGCTACTCTCTTCAGATTCCTGAATGAGATCTTGCCCGTCTCATCGTCATCAAACAGGCGGAAAGCTTTCAGGATCTCCTCTTTGGAGTCTTTTTCAGCCTGAAATTGGGGAAAGGAGAGTAGTTTTACCACAAACTGCCATTCTGTCGGAGGCATGTGGTCATCCAAGAAAACACAACAAAACAGCAAAAAGCAATATTAGTATAATTCCTCCCCCTTCTGCCACTGGGAAACTTAAAATAAAATAAATAAATAAATAAACTTACTGTAAATAAGAATTGCTATATATCATGTGCAATATTTTGTATTTATGTGTACATATTTACACTGGCATAGTTTTAAAGGTGATAGTATATTCATACAATAGTCTATTATTATTATGTGCAATATTCTTCATGTGCAGTATCTTTTTCTTGGAAATAGTTTATCATCAACGCAAATGTCTCAGTCTTGGCTTCATTCTCTTATACAGCAACTCCTGTGCACTCCTTATCTTATCTTGTTACTTAAGACACTTTATAGTTGTATTTGTATTTCTTATTCTCTTATTTTACTGTTTAGACTAGTTTTTATTATTTATTATTGTTTATTTTTTCCTGTACTCTGGCACAAGCAATTTCCTTTCGGGATCAATAAAGTTGTTCGTATTTGTATTCATAGTAACCTAAATGGAGCTGATAAGGCAGAGTTAAGGTTGTGGATAAATGAGTCATATTTAATTAAGCATTAAACTAAGATACAAAACCAGTATCTCTCTTTTAAACTAAAGAGAAATTAAAGGCTGTTGAGGTTGCAAATGAGGGGAATTCACCAATAGTGTATGTCTTGATATAGATATCTACCATTTTCTGTGTCATGACAGTGAGGAAGTCTGCGAAAGAGATTTTCCCCGTGCCATCCTTATCCACTTCGCTGATCATCTTCTTTATCTCCTCTTTCTTCGGCTCAAACCCTAGAGCTCGCATTGCAACCTGGCACGGTGTGAGAAATGTGGAGAGTGAAGCACACGTAGAAAACTCACACACTCCTCCTCCTTGACACATGCTGAATGCAATCACTGTTTACCTTGAGCTCCTTGACATCGATGTATCCGGATCCATCGGTGTCAAACAGCTCGAAGGCCTCCCTGATCTCCTGCTTCTGCTCCTCGGTCAGCTCTGGTTTAGGGGCTGTCTTCTTGCGAGGGGGTGGCACGGGACCCTGCAGGGATGGTCTCTTGGCACTGGTCGCCTGGTGGTGACACAAGGTGACCATCTTACTGGTAGCAGACATCATACATATAGACAATATCCGAATCAGAGAGCTTTCTGTTGGTCAACAGGCATTTCCTCATATAACCAACTAACATAGCTGTTTATAAGAATAAGGGATTATGTAAATATCCATCACACGTGGCACAAATGTAACACACTAACATAGGTTTAGATTATCCATCCATCCATCTTCTAAACCTGCTTATCCTGAGCACACACAGGGCTTTGGGCGAGAGGCAGGGTACACCCTGGACTGGACGCCAGTCAGTCGCAGGGCTGACATTGAAGGACAGACATAGGTTTAGATTATTATAAGACATTTCCACTCACCATCAGTTGCTATGTATGTGATTGACAAAAGGAGCTGCAGATCTGTCAGACAATCAATGTTTTCCTCTGTGCAGTGAAGCCTCCCTATCATTTAAGGAGGACGAGCTGATGAAAAGGTTTATACTTTACATCTGTTGCTCGCATCAACCGGATAATGGCACTGAAAATAAGATATACTCTTGTTCCCCGAACCTGTCTCGTTTATTTCGCAGAAAGAGCCGCTAAAATGTGCAGAAAACGATCGTTTCTACCTGGTAGCATGCACGGGTGATGCTGTCACGGAGCCCAGGCGTTTGATTTGTTCACCCTGTGCGCCAGCAGTAGAAACAACTGTCTCGTAGTTATTGAGGGAGGCGGACAGGCACGAATGGGGGTAAAAATCAAACACACCAGTCGGGCAAAAAGCTGATTGGTTTCTGAAGATCACGGGGAATAAGACACGATCGGAAAATACAGGGCTGCTGCAGAGCCTGAAGTGAAACCTCCTCTGGTTTCTAGTGAAATGCAGGAGCAGAATATGGAGAGTGATGAAGTCTGATATATGTTTATATGCAAAATAAATCATATCACGCATTGTTATAATTGTAATGATATGATTTCTGTGTAATAATAATCATTGAAATTCGGTAGAGCTTTTCGGTGAAATTGCCTCAATACACCCTCTAGTGTCAGCAGACACGAGAATAGAATAACAGTAAAATTGAGCTGTTATTTGCCTCAGGTCTATCTCCCCTATGTGTGTGTTCATTGCCTCTGTTAGCAAGAGGTAACTAAAGCATATCATTGTAGTATATTATGATAAACTCTGTGGCACAACAATGACAACTTACCACAAAACTATTTTTTTCAAATATATGCTCACACAGTTTTTTCTTTTGGACTGACTCTTTTCCTTCGCTCTTACTCTCTCATTATGATGTACATTACACGTTTCTATTTCTATTAACATAGTTCAATTTGCACTACTGTATTAGTCAGAAATCAACTGGTAAGTAAAGCTTTATTTATTTCGCACTTTTTAAAAACACACAGTTACAAAGCGCTTTACCCACAAAAATAAAAAATAAAATGAGTACGCAGTGAAAAGGACAGACCAAAGAAAGCAGTAATTATATTGATCTTTGTCCTGTTTTTAGACATAAAAAGTTTGATGTTTTCATTTAAAACAATCTCATACTGAACAAGCCATTGTCGGAAAATTGATATATTGATATATAATATTACTTTGACATTTCCATTCATAATAATATTAACTTGTAACAGTCTCATCTGCTCTCTGATTCATTGTTCTGACACAGATTAGGGGCGTGGTCTTCACGCTGGAGGGCGGATGGAATCAGTCCCTGGTCGGCGATTGGGTAAAATTGTGGCGTTCTTTGACGTATCCTGACCCCCATTGGCTCATCGTAAACGTCACCTTTGTGCTGAGCTGCGGCTCGACCAATCACAGAGCTCCTCGCACTCAGCTGATTCAGACCGCTCGTGGTCCGTACGCGGCGTAGTGGCACGCGCCAGCTGCAGGTAGATAATGCAGTGTCGCGAGCGTCTTATGTTAAAAGTTATCACATTGGCGTTTTGCGTGTTAAACAATTAGAAACACGTTACTTTACTCACTTTTTCCACCCGAAGGACAGATATTATCTGATAGTCCTGTTGGTCACTTTTCCTTCATTATGGCCACTCGTGTTCGACCGGTGAGTTTAAAACAGTTTCCATGCTGATAACCTGCTTTTTATTTGCTTGAAATGCACCAACACCCCCCCCCACACACACACACTCTCTCACTCCTTTGTGTGTCTTGCAGATGAATAAACGGTGCGCAGTCATCGGGGGGTCTGGTTTCCTGGGCAGACACCTGGTGGAGAAGCTGCTGGATCGAGGCTACTCCGTGTCTGTGTTTGACATCCGACAGATCTACGTGCTGCCCGGAGTCACCTTCCACCAGGGAGACCTCTGCGACAGACAGGTGAGACTCGACCTGACTAAACACAAAACCAAAAGCATTCAAATCTGTATCAAGTCTGTATAAAGGAAATAAGACAGTGACATATAGGCCTGGTATGGTCAAATACCTCGATTGTTTAATTGTTAGGCCTGCAAATGTGACAGGATTTGATTTCGTTCAGATTAAATACATTAAAAGTATGTTTTCTCTCCTGTAAGGACTCTGGCATGGTGTTTTGTTGCATACAATAAACATAGTCAGAGAAAGCAAACAGCAAAAACAGGTACTGCAAAAGTTAAGAATCATAAGTAGAAAATACGCAATGAAAAATAAACAAAAAATGTGCCAAATAAATGTGCTATTAAAATGAAACTGTAGAGTGTTTAAAAAAAGGAGCTGATGGATTGTGCAAAAATATTGGCTAAGGAATGTGCAAACATTCACAGTATAAAAATGCAAATATAATGTGCAGAAATAATAATTCAAACAGGAGTTAGATGTGGAGACTGCATGTTAATCTAACATGTAGTGTCCATGGGGTGGGATATGAGTCCATATCAGTAGGGGTCCTGGTTCGTGTTGATGACGTCAGCTGCTGCTGGGAAGAAACAGATTTGGTCTGGATCAGGTCTTTAAAGTCTCAGCCTGCAGGCCTTTCCTTCAGATAAAGCTTTGAAAAAGGGGTCCCCTCCTAGTTCATTCAACTCTTGGATGAATTTGAGATCATAATTATGTCTGTTCTAAAACATTTATTAGTTTCTAACTCTTGGAAAGTGAAAAAAACCCAGTAAAATTCCCCAAAACTACTTATCTCTGAAGTATCTCTTTAACCAAATCACACACATTTAAACTATTCTATGTGATCTCCTATTGATAACTAACATGATAACTCCTGTAATATTTTTCACTTCCGTTCACTGAGCCTCCCCTGAAACAGTTTGGAGCACCCCTGGGGAGGCCTGCCGCCCCGCTCTGAAAACTTCTGCTCTTGATGGACCCCGGTGTCATGCCGGAGGGGAAGGTTTTATTAAGTTTGTGTCCACGGTGTGAGGGGTCGGCCTTGCTTCAGGGTCCAGGAGAGATGTACAGCTCAGCTACAGAAAAACAACACTGTAAACTCAGCTTTGAAAGAAACTGTTTCAAATATTGTGACATTTTAAAAGTTTTAGAGACCTGAAACACTTCCAGTTGACGTGTAGTTTTTTAATAAACTCCTCCTCTGAGACTCATGTGAAAAAGGCTATAAAAATGATCTCTGGCCTGGACCAGTGACTCTTCTGATGTCAATAACCGTGAGATGTGCGTCACGTTCTGCCCCAGGCTCTGCTGCCAGCGCTGAAGGATGTGTCCCTGGTCTTCCACTGTGCCTCTCCAGCCCCTGCCAGCGATGACCGCGGGCTGTTTGAGAGGGTCAACATTCAGGGCACACGCACAGTCATTCAGGCCTGCATCGAGGCAGGAGTGCAGGTGAGGCAGCCAGAGGAGAGCTTTTTTTTTTTAGTTCATGCCATTATAGTGATATAACTGTTCTGATTCGCCAGAAAATGGTCCTGACGAGCAGTGCCAGTGTGGTGTTTGAAGGGACGGATATTAAGAATGGGAGAGAGGATCTGCCATACGCCAAGAAGCCCATCGACTATTACACAGAGACCAAGATTGAGCAAGAAAAGGTGGGCGAGTTTATTGGTTTCACCAGTGGAGCCCAGTAGTTGCCACTGTTGCCTCAAAACGAGGCTGTTTTGATTATTTCTTGGTGGGGTTTACATGTTTTCTCCAGTTTAGAGTATGTTTCCCTCCTCAAACCAAAGTTTGAAACGTACTGCTGTTAATCAGTGATCAGAGTTGAATATGTTACGCTGCCTTTGTGTTTTAGTTGGTCCTCGAGGCTTGTGACAAGGAGAAGGGTTTCCTCACAGTTGCCATCCGGCCTCATGGCATCTTTGGCCCTCGGGACCCACAGCTGGTTCCTATCCTGGTGGACACTGCTCGCAGGGGCAAGATGAAGTTCATCATTGGGTAAGTCATTGGGGTTTATGACTGATCTGTTGTACTGATTCCAGTCCAACTAGTTTAATGTACAAAGAGAAACAGAAAATGTCTCTTGTTTAAGCAATAATCACTGTAAAATGGTTAAAATCTCTAATACACGTGGCCATAAAATGATCATATTGTCCTTCATTTGTGTTCTTACACTGTGGATTCTGAAACTTTATTGTCTTTAAAACCTACTTAGACTCTTACATATCCACTCTCCCTCTCTTTGTAGTGATGTAGTGGCTCAGCCTATAGACCGCTTGTACCAGTGATTAAATTCTTTAATTCTTGGTTTCTTAGTGATTAACGGTATATTTTCATATTTAACTCTCTGTACTGGTTTCCTTCAGCGATGGGACCAATCTGGTGGATTTCACCTTTGTCGAGAATGTAGTTCACGGCCACATCCTGGCTGCTGAGCGCCTGAGGCCGGACTCCCCAGCGTGTGGAAAAGTGAGTGGGAATAAAATCAAAAGCAGAGGCGGCTTCATGACATTTCCGTTTTTAAAGGATTCTGTCCATGAAATCATGTCGCTTGTTGCACCCTTTCTTCTACAGGATCTGGGTTTTTATTTGTGGATGCTTTGTAAGCTGAATTTCCAGTTCATACGTCTTGAATCGTGTATCCTCTGCTTTGCTTTCAGGCCTACCACATCACCAATGACGAGCCGGTGAGATTCTGGGACTTCATGTCTGAGGTGTTGGTGGGTCTGGGATATGCTGCTCCTCGCTACCACCTCCCTTACTTTCTTGTGTACGGACTGGCCCTGCTCCTGTGGCTGCTGGCCCTTATCCTGCGGCCTCTGGTGTCCTTTAAACCCACCTTCACACCGATGAGAGTGGCGCTGGCTGGAACCCACCACTACTACTGCTGCGATCGCGCCAAGCAGGACCTGGGCTACAAACCGGTAGTCGGTCTGAAGGACGGGATAACGCGCACAGTGCAGAGCTACCCTCACCTCAGAAAAGGGGCTTGATGGTGGAGTGGAGGTGAAGACTGCTGAGGTAGTTAAGGTGAACAGGTCACTGTGAATGGACACTTTCTCATGAGGGAACAATGTGTAGCTTGTGTAGCATGTGTGCCTTTTCCAAAATTTATGTACCATTTTCACCAGCAGATGGCAGCAGATGGCCTTGGTTTCAGTCCACACACCCTGCAGTCTGATATTTATACCTTTTAAAGCACTTAGTGAATGGTAAAAACTGTTTATGACAACTTGAATATACTGATCTTCCACTGTGACAACTGCAAAGACATAAAATATTCTTGTTCTGTTTTCATGTATTCCACCTGTGTGCTGTACACACATTGAGATGCTGCGGTTGATGTCAAAATGCCTTAATACATTCCACTAAACAGTGATTCTCCTGAGACCACTTGTGTGAAAGTTATTGTTTCAAATGGTGACTGTCTTAACGTCATATGGCCAAAAGTATGTGGACAGGGTTGTGTACTTTGATCTTTGGTTTTATTTAGTTTGGGATTAGCCACTTAGTTTAAAATGATGATGAATCCTTATTGAAAACAGTAACTCTGTGCCCAACTTCTGTGTAAAGAAATGGGTCTTTTGGGTATATATTGAAGAACTCAAACACTGTGACCACATGAGGAGAAAGGAGGAAGGATGAAGATGGATAAGAACAGTCTTTCCACTTAGAACTAGTAGTCAACTTCTTTAATGCTCTGGTGGCTGAATGGGGAAAAATCTAAATCTTTTTTAAAAAATTGTACATTGAAATTCTGTGTTTGCTGTAATTGTTCCTCCTGTCCATACTTGCCATGAAAAGGGTCCCTTCCTAATGCTATTCCAGTGTGACAAATGGGGGGCAAATCCACAACCTTTGTTGCATTTTAAAGTTCAGCCATTATTATGGAGAATTAGCAGGCTGAGATTGCAAATCAAAAGGTATATTCCAAGTAGTACAATGTGTACTTGTGTAACTTTCCCTCTACCACAGCTAAGAAAGGGAAAACAAAAACGGATATTTTTTCTAAAAGCACTGAAACTTTGGAAGACCAGTGATTCAGTTACGATTTGATATGACTAAATCAGACAACTGAAGACTCATACTAGTGTTAGGCTTAACTTAAGAATGCATATTACAGAGCAAGGACTATTTCTTACATCGGGATTACATTAGGAATGGATCCCTTCATTCAAATATATTATTATATTATTATATATATTATATTATATATATATATAATATATAAAATATTATATATACTATAATTATATATTATATACTATAATTATTTGTCACATAATCATACAGGCTATCATAATAGTGAAATATGTGATTGTTATCCTCTTCAGTTATATAATAAAAGTGTAAAATAGAATAATATCAAAGAATAGAACTAGGTAATAATGATAATTATTGTAGGCCTATAGTAACTTTGCTTATTAAAGTAAGTAAAATAGTCTTTTTCTAGGCTCATGGATAGGATCTATGTGGTAGAAACTAAATGAAACCAGACTGCCCATTCATGGCTAATATGGACAGGAGGGATGACTATAGTGATCAGTGTCCATTTCAATCAGCAGCATTGTGAGCATTGTTTTGAGATGATCACATATGGGACTAATGTTTGGTGTTCACATACGTTTGCCATATAATTATTATAATTTCCACTCATAATTCACACACATTTGACACATATTCCAAACACACACTGTGGCTCTGCTCTCATACAGGAGTATTTCAGGTATTAGATTCTGTATGTCGTCAGGATGGCATGTATTTCTACGAGGCAGACTGCCAGAATACTTTTCAGGGACCGTCATCGAGTACAATAATGGGAAGGGCAAAAATTCCTCCTGTCATTTTGTCACGTTGATGACAAAGTTCTAAAAAGTTATAAATCTCTTGAACTTCTAGAGTTACAGTGGCTCTTTTTGTCAGTATTCACATTGAATCCATTAATTAAAGGTTTGCCTTTTCTAAGTGCAGCATTTTTGTCATTCCGTGTCTTGGTGTGGTGACGACAAGGTGGGGGTTACGTTCGGATACTTCGCATTCTCGCTTTAATTCTGCGCCAGCAGCACCCTAATGATTCACTGCTAGTCAGCACCACGGGGCAAGGCCGTCAGACTGGTTTCTTGCTCAGGGGAAAGAGGGAGAGGGATCCAGGTAGATAATAGACTCAAGCCTTTGCACTTGCCAGTGTGCTCACCAGAGTGAAACTTTGGCTCTTACAGTTGCTAATTTCCTCTTCCACCCTCTCTCTCTCTCTGACATGTTGCGAAATCTATTCACACCCTTTTCTGATTTGAAAAGCCTTTGTAAATGTGCGCACAGCATGTGTGAGATTGTTTTTTGTACAGGAACAGTGGTCTGATGACCTTCATGTTGTGATTTCAGAAAGTGCATACTGTGGCCAGTCGCTCAGAACGTGCAAGTTTGTTGGGGAAACTGTTGGGACAATAGCAGGAGCATCGACTTATCATTTTTCTTGTCTTTCACTTGTACAAACATAGACACAGTCCTTCAGATTGAGCAGAGACTTTGTTTAGAGTAGACTTTTATTTGCCTTTCTACAAAAGGTAGACATTTGTAACATGTCACAAATCTGGTCCTCAAGGCAGCATGTATATTAATGTCAGTGGTTTCCCTTTTCTTTTTTACAACAACACAAAAGTAGTCAAATATTAAAATTGGCTTATGTATTTTTCTGTTGACCCGTGAGCCAGTGTTTCTGTTTGTGTGTTGTCCTGGCTCTCATTTTAATGATGTGTGCACTCCCTGGCTTTTCCTACCCACTGAGCATGAGAGCGGCGTTCCCACAGGAGAAGAGGCCGCGAGCGGGCGTCATCTGCGTGTGCCATGCTGTGCGACCCTGTTGTCGCTGCCCCCCCCCTCTTCCCTTTGTCTCGCTCCTTCTCAAAAGTGACTGTCAGCCACCTGTGTGACAGGTATGCGCTTGCTCGGCTCCCACGAACAAAGCACAGATGTAGTAAACACAAAATTGAGTACTACTTAGCAACCCCGATTATGCACACACACACGCACACGCTTAGATAGTGTGCGTGTATAGACAAACATATACAGCTCCACCCTGCACCCACCTCCCTCGACTGGCTGGGCTTGTTAGTGCTCACGCCCGTACCTGTTCTCTTGCGCAGGGAGCGAGACACCTGTCAGACAAAGGCTCTCCCTCTGCCCACACCAGCCACACTCAAGAGGGACACACTGTCACAGACTCTCGACTGAACCGGGTGGACGTTGGCCTGTGGGATCTAAAGTGACAGCAGGTAGGTGCTCCGGCTGGCAGATGTGTTGTTTACAATATGATTTAACAAATTACCTTGGCTACATCCTGTATTTAGAGCTTCGGTAATCAGCAGCTGTACGAACAGAAAACGTAAAGGTAATCAGTTGTGCGACACAAACTGTTGAAAGTGGTGATTGTTGGTGGTTCTCTTTATTTTTTTTTCCTGAATGTTTCCCTCATCATGATTGCTTGTCAGGAAAGTTGTCTATCCTGCTCCTTGCTCTTCATCAATCATTTATCTCGTGTGGACTGATGTGTTAAACCTAGGATAAATATGCTCTCTGAGCCCTAAGTGTATTTGTTCTGTTGCCAATATTGAGGACAATATCCTCGAGAGATATTGCGGCAACGGGCTGTGGAAGAAGTGGATTCCCAACCCCTGGAGTTTTTGTTATATTTGCATTCTGAATTTGGCAGCACTCCACAATTTTGCATAAGCTTTAGTCGGCGTCTACTTTCTGATAAGCAAAAACTCGTCAATGTTTCATCAGGATTTTCCTTTTCTTCTTCAGGTCACCCTGGGAGGTGGGTTTACCTCTGAGCAGTAAATCTGTAAATAACAGAGGAAGGTCACCTAATATGGATATGTTTGAAAATAAGAAATATTTCCTCAATCACATAAATCATTCTGTGCGAGTTTATTTTGTATGATGTGTGTGTCTCCATTCATATTTATGCAACAACAGTATTTTTTTGAAAGTGGTAGGACAGGATCATCCACATGTCTGAGGGATGAGCCTGAGGAATGCCTCACAAAGCACATGTTCCTTATTGGGAGGGGACGTGGTGTAGGAAGGACCATTCTGAAACCACTCTGTGTGATGGTAAATTTGCAAACTGCACTTTAACGTGACCCCTGTCTCGATGTGCTTTTTTCAGGCGGCCTGTGAAGATAACCGAATAGAAAAAGAGAAAGAAAACCTCCAGAACAAGCATGTCAGCAGGTGAGCGGGCTGACTGATCCGACCTGAATGTGAGATGACGCGTTTCCTCCAGCAGAGGCGGAGGGCGTGTCTCCGCGACAGGCTGATGCCTCTGTGAATTCTGATCATCTGTCACTGCCCTGATTTAATGCAAAAATACAAGTGGTCGATTATGTAGTGTGTCTTTGCGTGTGAGCCCAAAGGGGACTGAAAATCATGCATGCTATCGTGTAGGCTGTGATTAAGGTGCCGTAATGAGGCAGCCTAGTGTGTGTAATATCTCAGATGGTGCGTGGGTATGTGACATGCACATGCTTGTGTCTCAGAGGGGGACAAAGCAGCTGTGTTCCGTACCACCAAAGTACGGACCAAGCTGAAGGGAGACGGCAGCTGGTTGCAGCGCCGCAGCGAACCTCAGGAGGAAACCGAGGAGGTGAAACCATGGTAGGCCTCGTGTTGAAGGTTACGGTCCACATTATCGATTGCTGGATACTGGCTTGGTTGAAAAGATATAACCGAGCTCCTGTGCGTCCATGCAGGGTAGCAGAAGTGAGGGCCAGCCGTATAAATGGAGCCCCCATTGAGACCAGCCCTGTGTCGTCACCAACAGTGTCCACTCCGCTGCCACCCACCAACTCTGACGCTGACAGGTAAACACAGGCCTCCCACGTCACCTGAGTTATCTTAGCAACCTCACACAAAATGTGATTGTGCTGATAATGAGTTCCTTGTTTATATTTAGAGCGACGTCAGGATACCTGATCCGGTGAGACCAGCACTCGCACATCTGAACACTGTAAAATGGCACTACTATGGACATGAACCATGGGTCATGTCGAAAGGTATTTACTCACACTTTTTATTTTTCTTTCAGAGGTGTTTTCACTAAACTAGAAAACCCCGCTTCACCGCCAACAACAACGACAACAACAACAACTTCTAATGGCTATAGGTAAGGGTGTGTAATGTGATTAGAGGTGCACTTTGATTAACCTCTCTGGTTCTCACATCAATATAACTGGTTTTATTCTTTTTTTTTTTTATTACAGCAAAACAAAACCTTCAGAGAGCTACAAGAAGATGTAAGTGCAAACACAAAATCAGATTCCCAGTTGAATGCCGGCAGCTGAGTCAGAGTGTATTTTCATGTGCTGTATGTTTGCGCTTCTGTTCCTCAGAGCCCCCTATGTCGTGAGGCCCACTCTAGAGAAGCAGGAAGGCCAGCTCAGCCAGGAGGAGCAGGAAAAGCGGTAAGACGCCGCTCGCACAAAGAATGCCATCCAATTTGAACTCGCGTGCCCGGGAAGGAGGTCACGTTAACATTGCAATGATTCGTTTTTACAGGACGGAGGCGGCCAGCAGCGTTCTGAAGAAATCTGCAGTCAGGCAACGGTCTTATGTGCTTTCTGCTGCTAAGAAATATGAGTATGCATGCCTTCTGTCACTCCCTACACACTGAGAAATTGAGCTTGTCACACACTCATGATTATTTAATGGTGAGCATTTATGGAGGAATTAATAAAATCCCTGTTTAAAAAAAACTCAGGTCTAAAGGAGAAGCACCTGACACCTCCATTTCGTCATTTGTGGCCAAAAGGTAAATTCTCCCTTTAATATTTGAACCCTGAAGCCAAAAGAAAAACCTTCGAGGCCAAGTATGCCATCAAGTGTCTGTCTTTTTTTTTTATCTGCGCTACAAATATGCAGGGTGGAGATTAATGAAGATGATGAGAGTGCTGCGACTCCAGCACCTGCCAGCTCTCCGCCCCCCTCCTCCACCGCCCCAGTCACATCTGTTGCCTCCGCGCCTGAGCCCAGACCACGAAAGATGTAAGACGCGTGCCGTGTTTCTATTTGCAGTGCAACAAGTGCGTCCTGCCCCTTCAATTTCATTCATTACCCTCGTGATTTACAGAGTCGACACCGTCGTCAAGACAGCTGCTACCGTTTCTGCCGACAAGCCGGTGGCGCCCAAGGTGGAGGAGGCCGCCCCGAAGCCTGTGAAAGAGGACCTGCCTCCGGTGTCTGTCACAGAAAAAGACCCATTTAAAGACATGAAGCCGGGGGAAGCCAAGGTGGCCACTCCTCTCCCCAAACTCATCCCGGAGCGTGTTAAAGCTGTCTATACGAAGGTGGAACCCAAGGATTCAGATGTCGCTCCAGCTGACACCCCTCTGGTTGATCTCACCCCAGAGCCACAGACCCCACTGTCTCCTACTCCAGCATCTCCTGCCCTGCCTTCACCTCTCCCAATCTCACCTGTCCCAGTGTCAGCTGTAACAAAGATCCTAGCGAAGACTGAACCAGACCCAGAACCAGAATCTGAATCTGAACCTGAACCTGAATCTGAACCTGAACCTGAACCTGAACCAGAATCTGAACCAGAATCTGAACCAGAACCTGAACTGTCTCCACAGCCAAGGTCAGATTTCCACCAACCAAAATCAGCGCTGCCACATGTCATAGTGTTAGTGATGGAAAGTAACAATGTGCATTTACACAAGTGCTGTTTTTAAGCACAGATTTTAGGTACTTTTACTTTCCTTTAGTATTACTATTACAAGTTACTTTATACTTTATACTCAACACAACATTTCAGTGGAAATGGGGAAAGGTAATTTTTTTCCCTTATAACATATATTTAGTACTATAGTAGATAGTAACTTTGTTTATTAAGATATTATGTACAAGATACCAACTTGATATTAACGTAAATATTGTGCATTCTTAAAGATCAAACTACCAAATACAACAGTAAAATGTTACACACTGATGCATCAGTGATAACGAGTCAGTAATTTTACATATAGTAATATGACCTCATTAAGCATGTTAACTTTATGTGCATTTTGCTGACAACTTGTAGAGTAATGGAATAATTCTGAACCGGGATAGTGTGATAATGAGTTTCAAAGATCAACATAATGTCTGCCCAAATATCGTTATAATACAATGAAAGAAAAACAAAGCTTTAAATGGACTTTCAGGTGTTTTTCTTTGTGAATGGTTATGGTGTGTTTGCTCTCATTCCTTTCACTCTCGCGATTGAGCGCTGCCCTGGAATGCCATGTGTTTATTCTCCTATCTATTTTCACAGCTCCAGTGTTGACACGCTCGCCGCCTTGTCCGACACCCTCATCTCTTTCAACACAAGTTCAACCAGGTACTGGGGAAAAAAAACAGATAAAAGATAAAAGCAGCATGAACCCATATGAAAAAGAGAGAGGGAGAAAAAGATTCTCATGTTACTGCCTCCAGCCTCAACAACATGCCATCTGATAATAAGAGTTTATTTCCTCTCCAGCTTTAAGGATGATGAGCCAGTGCTGGCAGAGAAAGAGGGAGGCTCAGCGGAGAGTCGCACCACAGAGAGCGGGTATAAAACCAACGACTTCCTCATTCATGTCATAGCAGGGTTGGCGAGGAGTCAGACAATGGCTCACCGCCACTATGTTCACTTCAGAGTAATCACAAGATAACCCACATCTCAATTTCAGGTGCCGAAAATCGCCTCACACAAGAGGGCGTCCCAAATTAGACTTGATTAAATGTGGTACTTAAAAATCTAATATAGAGATGAGTGCATATGTGCCAAAGCAGGTGCACTGATGTATTTTTTATTTTTTTTTGCTCTTACTGTCTGCAGTGTTGAACAGAAGCCAACTCCAAAAGTCAGCAACTGTGTGCCAATGACAGACGATCTCCTGGCTCTCGCTGATGGGTTTGTTAAAAATACATTCTTACTGTTGCTGCAAATGAAGCAATTCTCACACTAGAAATCACCTGAGCACGAGCCACAAGGTGGCACTGTTGGGCTTTTAAAGATCTCCCTTCTCCTCTACCTCAGCTGGCCTGTTCATGCTCTGAAATCTCCTCTGAATCCTAAATTCCCCTTTGTTCATCACCCTCTCTGCTTCCTCTTCCTCTCCAATCTTCCCGCCTCCGCAGACCAGAGAAGTCAGCAAAGCCTGTTCCCCCCAGCCCAGGACGCTTCAGTCAGGATCTGCTCAGCGGACTAGACAGGTAGAGGAAGAGCTCTTTCCCACCCAAGCCCCAAATACCCAAGTTATGCAAAGACTTATCCTTTCATCAGAAGAAAATCAATAGCTCCCTTGTCAGTAGGAAGCAGAGGCATTATACTAACTTATTTCGCCAGATTTGGATAAACATCCTCAAACTTCTCTGTATTTGTGTTTTCTTGTCATAAGTGAGCTGAAACCGGCAAAGACCAGCACCAGCCTGGATCTCCTGGCTAATGATGTCATTGTAATGGACACGAAGACACGCAGGTGAGACAGGCTCGTGACGGCCGCTCACCACCCCCCCTCCCCCTGCTGGTGCACCATTAATTCTTATCACTACAGACGAGGGGCCGAGCACCCCATCTCCCCGAGGCGTGAGACTTTTAATAAATCCGTCCGCCTCAAGTTTGATCCATAAATCAGGGCTCCTCCACTTCCAGCGTTCTATTTTAACCCCTGCCCCGTGTCAGATAGAAACAAAGTCGCAGATTCCTGAAGCGACCGGGTAATGCTTTGAAACGGAGAGCCACGTCTTATCTGCGGCGCGACTGGAAATAGAAGAGAATGTTCTGTACTGATTAGTATTGTGGCTTTGTTTTGTCTCCGCCAGCCTCAGCACGCAGCGAAAGGAGGAGAAACCGACAGATGAGACAGCCAACAAAACACAAAGGTAGAGGGAGATGACAGGCTGCTCTTAAACAATTATCTATCTATGCAGAGCTGTTCCTGCTAAGAAATGCATTCTATTCCGATATGCCTTGTAATGATTTATACCAACTCTGCCGGCAACTCTGCTGTGTCTCTCTGCCCGCCAGCTCCAAAGAGACAGTCACTGTAACCACCAAAACTGTGATCATTACTGACAAAAGGTACGTGCACACGCACACCCATGCACACGCTCACACACACAGTAAAAAGTCTGTTCTGTACTATATTCAGACGGTTTCCATGCTTGTTAAATAGTTCAGTGGGTTTCAAGCTTTTCTAATGGACTGGCACTGTAAATAGTGTATGAGAAGAACCACACTAACCTTTACTTGCCGTCTTTTCTCTTCCCATCATGCCATTCCCCTTACTTTTCTTCCTCGCCCAACCGTGCAGCAGAGAGGACAATGTGGATCCCTGGAGCTCACATGTGACAACCACAGTCACTGAATCAAGGTAGTTTATTCAAATCTCAATGCTTTAAGACATCTGTGATGGATGCAATATGTATGGGAATGTGTTTAAGTCATTTCTGACTCCGCAGAGGCAATAAAATGTCATTGCTTAAAAAAAAAAATGGGGTTCAATTGTAAGTTAAACAGGTATATAAAATGCAATGCAGTTGAAAACAACTGGAAAAAGGTTCTCCTAAAATATCTGAAAAACTGATTTGCTAATATTAATAATCTGTTTTGAAACACAGTGATTTTGCCATTCAGCAGCAGCGTGGTCTCTCCATTTGCCAAAGACATCCAGATTCTGATTTTGATTGAGTTTGGCCTCGGGTTCCTCTGTGTTTCTGTTTACCATTCAAACTGCATTAAATCTTTCCATTATGAGTCAATGTGATCAGAATTCCTCCGACACAAGATGGGCCATGCTGACAATTGAGAGTGAAATCAGTGTGAAATTGTTTTTCAGCTCGGCTGATCCGTTTGATCCATATCCGATAGGGACCACATCCCCTAACAGGTAATCATATTGGTTTGGAGCTGTGACTGTTTTCCAGCCAGCCAGATAGCATCTCGGCATGCATAATGCAGCAGTTTCTGATTATGAGCCACTTTTCTCTATTGCAGCTCCTCTGACCTGCTCCAGCCCCTCTCAGATATTTCCATCAACAGGTATGGGAATGATAATTCAAATCCCCCCCCTTTCTATATTGTAACCTCTGTTTGTAGCACTGATACCATTATGTTACTACATAATATCATAATTACTACGACTGCTTCTCTTTGTCAGTTAGTGCAACAGTCATTAGTCATAATCAGCTGCTATCATAACAGATACCCTGAGAGCTGTGGGTACAGCTTTATTGACTCAATATTTAATCTAATTTTGTTTTTATTTACTTCAGTACGTCATCTACCTATGTCACCATGGAGAAAAAAGACCCAAGTCCAGACACCACGTGAGTTGTGACCAACACCTGTTATCAAGCTAACTATTATTTTCATAACCAGTTGATATATTCTTTTTTTCAATTAATTGATCAATCGTTTAGTGAGAAAATAGTAAAGAAATTGCAGTGACTTCTTTGAACTGCTTCTTTTGTCTGACCAACAGTCCCAATATACTCAATTTATGATATAAGAAAGAGAGAAGCTGAAAAATTTAGCATTTAGTATTTTGTTTGATACATGGATGGAATTATTAATCGATCAGCAAAACTGGTTGTGATTTGTTTCTGTTAAAGAACTAATTAACTAATTCTGTTAATGAACTAATTAAGCCATAGGCCATTAACTATTTTAACTAAAATTTCAATGATATAAAATGTTCTTTTTATTCAGTGCGACAGTGACATGTTGTTTGTTTGCACCTGTAGTTTTTCTTTAGGCATGTTTTGTGCATTTTATGCCTTTATTAGAGAGAGTAGAGACGACAGGAAATGAGCCAGCAGTGGGCAACGACATGCAATAAAGGACTCAAACTGCAGACATTGTGGTTTATAGTCATTACTTTAAAACCCCGGGTCACCAAGGCATCCAATTTTTCTTTACTTCTAATATATAATTTGAATGTTTTAGTCCCCTGTTTTTTCTTGTGTGTTTGACAGAAGAAGAAGCAAAGCGTTGGAATCTCTTGTGGACGACGTCACCCCTATCGACACTGGCCTCACAAGGTATTAAAACCTGGTGCATAATTATGTTAAGAATGTATGAGTGAGAAATGAAAGAAACAAATCTCTCAAACCACATATATCGCCATTGTCTGATATGCTCCATCTGTCATAACTCCTACATCCTCTCTCTCTCTCCACTTTGGCTTCCCAGTGTCAGCACTCATCGGTCATGGGCACGCACATGGGATACCAGCACACCTCATCAGACTTACACTAAAGAGAGGTGATGACACACTCCGATTTACTCATACGATTCTGCACAACATGGCCCAGTATTCATCTACACGCATCCGCCCATGTCCATTACGAGCTAAAAGCCTTTCAATGTATGTCCCCTTTCAGCCAAGAAGGAGGCCAAGCCGAAGATCAAAACACGGTGATCATGTTTGAGAGAAAGTAAGTCGTCTCCTTTATTAAAAGCGCCTGTGTGCATATCTGCTCCTTTTATTCCCATAACCTCCTTCCCTTTCACCGCGGTCAAATAACCAGACTCTTGCAGCATCTAGTCATTGAGCCAGAAAACATTGTGCACTGGTGCCCATGAAAATAGGTCAGATATTTATTGGTTACTACTTTTTCCTCACAATCGCTATGAAGACACCCTCTCCAGACTGTTTTTATTTATTCTTTTTTTTATAATATATGGAATATATTTATGTATTTATGTATAATATATGGTGAATTTGACATCCTCTTGTGCTAGAATGTCACGTCTTTGTTTGTGCTCAAGGTCCAGTGAGAATGACTCCCCATGGGACAAGTGGACATCACCCACTGTCTATACTGTCACTAACACTACAGCAGAGGAAAAGGAGGAAGAGGAGGAGAGGTATCCCCACCGTGGCTGTGCTCATTAAATGCATATTAAACTGCTTTATTTTTCACAATTTCAGCAGGATGTGATTATAGCACCTTAAAATTCAGCGCCTGTCAAGCATTTAATTGAAAGCAAGCTAAAGACAAGTTGAAACTTCCTCACGGCTGCGAATAATCAACTTTTTCTGCACTTGCTGTCAAGAACGCTGTCACTTCTTCACCTGTACCGGCAGACTTATTATAATGCAGGCTTGTCCTCTGTTTTGTAGCCCTGAGGATACACAGACACAGACAGTCACAACCATCACCACTATCAGGTTGGGAGAGACTTTTTTTAAATTCTTTAAATTCGCATCTTACAATCAAAGCATGTGTAGATTAGAGGGAGTGGAGGGCATGAGAAGCATGTAGGTGATGTTTACACGTACAGCGCATGGGGAAGGGCTCAGAATGAGGCGACGCGGCGGTAAATAGAAAACAGGCCGCCCCTGGTCAATAAACCCTGACCAGTGAGGAGCTGCGAGTCAGAAAGATCAGCTTCACACTCTTATAAAAATTGCAGAATTCTTGCTCACTGGATGCTGTCCAGGTTATTGACTGCTGCAGCCTACAGTAAAAGTCTAATACAGCTTTCTTTACTTTCCAGGGAGATACACAGTGAGCCACAGCCTGCCATGGATCGGTAAGTTTATGATCTTGTTAACGTCAGACACAGCAAAATGCAAGAACATTTTCTTTAGAGTGCTATTTTCTACTATTTGGACTGTTGATTTTCTTATTTTTGTCAAGACATTTCCTCTGAACTGGGCTTTCTGTCTTTTACGACTATTCGAAGATGTGGTACTGCATGAAAATTAAATGTACCCCTTATCCTATGAGAGGAGTAAATGTTTAATCTAATGAAATACATTTTAAATCAAACACACACCAGTTAATATTTAGGTGATCCGGACTCGTTTTACACCTTCACCTACCAGATCCGCTTTTTGTCTTTGTGTTGTGTTATGCATGCAGCTGTCTTAGTTAGGAGGGTGAGAGATTTAGGCCAAACCCTCTGGGAACGCAGCTGTATCCGCTTATCACTGCAGCCTGGATCTAAAGTTACCTGCAACTCCGGCAGGATGCCTGCTTAGTCAGCCTCCTGACTCAACTCTATTACTGAAGTTAAATGACAAGATCTGCTCTCCCATTGTCTTTCAATTTGCCCTCATTTCCTTCCCTCTAATTATCAGTCTCCAGATGTCAGATTAATGATGTGTATTAGAGATGTCCTTTTGTCAAATCACAGCCCGTTAAACAGCATGCCATTAACAAGCGATGGCAGAAAATGATTATCTCCTGAGTTACATGTGACAGATGTAGAGTCCTTCTGTATAACCCGTCGCGCTGCTGTCGTCGGTGAGTGAAAGATGAGACTAACGCTGCCGCACTCTGTCTCCAGTTATGAAACCTACACCAGGACCGTGACGGAGGAAGAGCAGCGTGTCCAAACGCCAGAACCTGAGACCAAAAAGTGAGCGATTTTACAAATAAGGCATCGAAATGAAACGGACGGCTAATATTTATTTTAACCACGCAAATTAACTCGCTCCATCCTTCTTCTGCTTCTGCTCAAGGGGGTTTGTGTACGTGAAGGAGTATGTCAACGCAACAGAGCTGTCCCTGCATAACACCCGAGGCATGATGGACAGGTGGGACCACGGCATCATTTATACAATCAAATAAGAACGCTGATTAAAAACATGACGACCTACTGACTGCTCCCTTCTTTCCACAGTGTGTCAGATTATTTGACATCGAGCTCCGCCAGCTACTCTTACAGGAGCCCCTCCTCTTACTTCAGGTAATAAAACACAGCTCCCCACACCTCTACTAAACAAGCGATAAACCTTAGAAAGTGCTTTCATCCTTTGCTCCTTAAACGACAGTTCAACTGCTTTCACCAGTCATCCACATCAGATGACCTTTCAAACTCTTTCAGGTCTCAGAACAACAAAAAAAATTCTTTAGCTCTTCTGAATTCCACAACTTCCACAGTTCATACACAATTGAGCTGAAATGCTTTCAGCGCTCTGTTCAGTCAACACTTCGAATCGCATCTCCCAGTTCGTGTAACTGCCAGACGCTTCCAGCTCACTATATCACTTACACTTGAGTGACATATCAACTCCTGTCAGCACTTTGACTCCAGCTCTCACTTTATCTCCACCGAGGGCTCAATATTAAATCGACACTTCAGCTTCATTCAGTGTTTACTTTGACGGCAACTTCCAGCACTTCCATTTTAACTGCCATTTCAGCTGCTTTCACTTTTTGTATCGTGACAGCTCTTTTTAAACTTCTTTCAGCACGTTGACTGTTTCAAATGCTTCAACTACGGCATTTCAGCCTCTAGCACACACGAGTTATCTTCAAAATGCTTTCTTTCTTTAGAAATTTCGCCTTTTGTAGTTGTTCTTGTTTCTAAAGTGGCTCTGTCAGTCAGCCTTAGACCCCCTCCCCACACTTACTCCAGGTAACAACACAGTTCCCTAAACCTGATTTAAACCAGCTATAAACCTGGGCCCTTCCTCCCCCTTCCTTGTTAATTCTACTTCTGACGAAACTAGATATGCGTAAGCAGCAGGGCAGAAATTCCACCAAGCCTGCTCATTAGGAGGCTGAGCGGGGACATCAAAGGATTATTTACACTTATTAAGTTCCCTCGCACAGGACAGAACGGGTCACAGGTTATTTTACAAGACAGAGCTGCTCGAGTCGGCGGCCAAACTAACTCAAACGGTGTCTCCCCAGTGGCTCGCCGTCGTCCACCTGCACGTACTGCGGCGAGCCGGTGGGCAACGATGCCAAGATCTCCATCGAGCACCTCAACATCAACTGCCACCCCGCCTGCTTCAAGGTAATCCATCTGTCTGCTCAGATACAGATTTTGTGTTCACAGAGAAAACAAACAAGACGTAACATGTTCAGTTGTGAGCTTTAGAGATGCTGGAAGGCAGTTCTTTTTTTTTTTTTATCTTTAGATAGAGCTAGTTTACAGAGCAAATCTTTTTTCCTGTCTAACCAGCTTCTGGCTTCATATTTGACACCATCTCATCTGACTCTTGGCAATACAGCTACTTTTCCAAAATTTAATATTCAAGGACTAATAATAAAATATTCATTTCTTAAGTCATTATTCAAGTCTTTAAATATAAATTATATTAGTTATTGCATACTGCCAGTCCAAGTCTCAAAGGTTCATTATGTTTTTATCATGTGTATCATTAAGCAATTGATTATGAGAGAGTTCTCAAGGATAACAACACTGTTCTTCGTTGCATTTTCTCATAATTATTTCAAAATTATTATTAATTTTGGAATGACGTTCTCCCAATTTTTCAGTGTGGTGTGTGCAGTAAGCCAATGGGAGACCTTCTCTACAGCATGTTCCTACATGGTGGGAAAGTCCACTGCGAGAGCTGCTACTCCAAAGCCTTGGACTGATTATCAAAGCTCTTCAGCAGCCTCTTATCCTCGCCCCCTTCCCCTCATGCTCATTTGCATATAAAGTGAGAACCGGTCTTTCACCAAGTTTGCACTGTGTTCGGTTTGAACTCAGGAATGATGTGGTTTAGGGTGATCAAAGAGGCCACTTTAGTGAACAATATAATCACTTTGTTACTTTAGGTTAAATTTCTAATTTCTCAAAACATGTTATAATAGCTTGTTTTTTTTTTTCCTGCTGGTGAAAGCTGCATCTGCCTCAGTAAATTATGAAGGATGTGTCTGTGCAACATGATGCGCTACATATAGTGACTGTGAACAGACTGGCAAGTGGGATACAATATTAAAATTTAGCAACAGTAGCTATGCAAAATAATGACTTTGTTAAAAAATGTTTACTTCGTTTGCTCTTCTTGTTACAAAATCGTATGTTCACATGTATGATGCTTTGTTAAGAAAATAAAATGATTTGTATAATCCTGGTATAAATGTGATAAAGAAGCAGTGTGATAATAGACATGAGGCTATCATGGAGAATGTTACACATTTTAGAAAAGCATGATTTAAAAAAAATATTGCACCTAAAAATGACATTAGTATCATGTAACAGAAAACAGGCCAATAAAATATAAAGTATCTGACACGTAAATTCATTTGATGAGCTGTTCCTGAGAACTACTAAAATGCAGTGGTGATTTCCCACAGGGGAGCTGTGCTAAACTTTACATTTGCCCTTCTCCACTCCTTGGTGAAATAATATTTTCCATGCATAGTCACTTAAAGCAACCGTGTTCATAAATGTGACTTTAGCTAATAACCATCGGCTACCTGCTGAGTAACTAAAAAAAAAAAAAATGCAAAAAGCTAATGCAGTTCATTGGCTACTGTCTTGATGGTCTTCACACACAGTTAGGCATGGCTCCCTTGGTGCAGAGGACAAGTCTTTTGCTCTGCTCTAGTTCAATAAAATTTTTCCTCCCTTGAGAATGTGCCTCTGTGGAACAACTGCGCCACATGCAGTTAACGTTAATGCAAGGCGGAGGGAGCGCGATGATGGCACCTCAGTTATAGTAATAAAACGACTTGAAAATATTAGAATATAGCTCTCTACAACATTATTTTCCCATTATTGAACTGGGGAAGAAGAACAATAATGTCACGTCAGCTGAATACAATATCAAAATCTGTTCTAGTACAGCTAAACTGCTCACAAGGGTAAAGGGATTTGGCTCAGGTGCAGAAATGTGACTCATTCTTGCTTTATTCCCCCGTTTAAAACAGACGGGGATGCATAATGTGGGACACCCCTGTAATCCTGGACGTTCTCCATCCTCTGTTTGTATCGAGGCTGGTGTCAGTGTTTTCCTCTGGCTCTGCTCACAGCAATGTTTTGGATGTGCCTCCACAGGAGCGAAGGGTCTGACTCGTTGTGTCTTATCAGAGATTCCAGCCCCTCTGCTTGGTCCAGGCTCTGCCAGTAATCCTGGGGCCATATTTGCAACCATCTGCGGACAGATACACAAACAGATTAGGCTCATCACAGAGGATGTTTTAATTAGACCATTAAAATCTCTCTTCCCCCTCGGGACACCGTTATTCACATTAAAAAGTACAGAACTTAGCGGGATTTCACAACCTGGCACAGTGATTAATTTGAGACAAACTCACCCATCATCTGCAGGTAAGTCTTGAACGTCTCCGTACCCTGGGCTGGGCAGGGGGCACCCCATGTGAGAGTTGTTGGCCATTTTAGGCTGAGGAGGCTGGTTCTTCTTCGGGGCTTTCCTGTATGCTCGTTCTGCCGCCAGACGTGCGTTCTCCCGGTCGCACACGTAGCATTCAAAACCGTTTAGGTAGTTGGGTTTGCTCATGTCGTTTACCCCCCACTTGCGAGTCTCCAGGGCCTCCAGCAAACGAGCGTTTGTGATGCGCTTGGGGCTCTTGAACTCTAAATATTTTGCATATTCCTTGTCATCCTCATCAAGGCGTCTGAGGAATTCACCGAGCGCTTTTGGCGAGGAGAAGTCATCTATGATAACTACGGTGCGGTCGTTGGGCATCCAGTCCGCCACGGTGGGGGAGCCTCGATAGACGGGGACGCAGCCCTGATGGAGAGGCCGCCACAGCTTCTCGGTCATGTAGTCTGAACACAGGCCGTTCTCTAGCGCCAGGTGAAACTTATAACGGGCGACAAAGCCCATGAAGTTGGGATCTTCACCGGTGGCAGTGGCCGTGTCCTCCAGATGTCCAGGTAGAGGTTTGTTGTTCAAGCATTTCCCGTAAGAGTCCACCTACAGAGAGGAGAAATGACGTTTGAGAAAGGAGAACGATGGAGGGGCGCACTTTGGAAACATTTGGGGGGGAGATTATTAATGTGACATGGCACACTTTTAATGGTCTACATTTTTCATAAAACCCTGATTAGACATTTCTAATTGAACTCTTAACATTTCATTCCCCGATGGGACTTCACAGACAGCATGCTAAGGGCTGTATTTACAACACTTACAGAGGTGTTGTTGTGTTACATCACATTACACTGGTGATTGATGATTTTGTCCTACCAAACCACGTGAGACTTTGGGGTAGAAATTTTCAGTGCATGCAAGGCCAAGGGCTATGATGTAAAGAATGGCTATGGTGGGGTTCAAACTGTGTCCTGACATCAGTGCAGAGGCAAACCCAGACAATTAAAAAGTGCTCTATTTGAGACCAGATGTCAGAGGCTGAGATTAAAATAAATAATACATCATGAAATCACACTTAATAGTAATATTAATTCCTTTTTTTATTTTTAAAAAAGAACAAGTTGAGATGCTTAAAACTTCAGCATGTGGATGGTAGAACTGAACTATACTTTCTTCTTACCTCCAATAATTGCAAAGTTGCAGCTCATTAAGCATCTTGTTAATAGGAATCTTGATGAACCAGGCACTAAACTGGAAACCGATACGCTCATCTCACATGCATCTTTCTGAGAAAAAAAAAAAAAAAAAACACATCTCTATACTGCACCTGAATGTACTTCATGAGCTCCTGGACATATCTGTCTCTGTTTGACGGCACATCGCAGTGAGATTGCATGTAGAGCACAGGAGCCAGGCCCTCCCGCCTCAGCCGGTTCTTCTCCTCCAGGGACACGGCCACGGGTGCCAGCAGGTAGTCCAGAGAGGGCAGCCACTGCAGGGTCAGGGGATAGTCCGACTCCCTGCGAAACGTGGCGGTGTAGTTGAACAGCCTGATCCCCGGCCCGTGGGAGAGGAGGTAGTTATTCATGGGCGACTCTTCATGGAACAGTGCCCAGGTCTGGTGGCGGAGACGGGGCAGCGGCGCCTCGTACGCCCTGAAGTCTGTTCCGTAAAAGATGATGGATGCTGTCCGTTTGTACAGCTGGACCTGTCAAGGAGAGGCTGGAGATTACTGGCAGAGCAACTTCAAACGTAATTATCATTAATGTGAGCATGCATCTCCGCTGCGCCTGAGCCAAGGTTAAACGTCTCGGGTACCTTGCGGTTGCTCGTGACCAGGCAGGAGGATGTGGCACAGTCGATGCGCTCAGTGTCACCGGGAAAATGTGGGAAGAGTCCACCGCTCCACCAGAGGAGGATGGGCAGCTCCTTGTTGCTGCGGCGGTCGCTGTTGCCAGGCCCCCTGTATGAACTGACAGAGGCAAACTCCATCTCCGAAAGGACGCTCTGGGGCAGGAAGGCTCCTCGGTCCGCTGCGTCCAAGGCCTCCAGGGGAAGCTGATCATCTGGAAAGGAGGCGAAGGACACCCAGACCCAGCACAGGACACCAAACAGCCCTAGACACACACAGGGCACCAGCCTGCCCCTACCTGCCATCTGTGGGGGTGAAAAGGGACAGAAAACACATTTCACTGGCTTGCACTATTACACAATACGAGCAGGACACCATTCAAAAGGACAAACAAACTTTGCCCATCTGTCTCATGCAGATGTGCTTCCTCAGTCTCTGTTTGGCCGCTCATAACCCCAGTGATGTGTCAAGGACGCAGCTTTTTATACTTCAGTAACTTCAGGAACAAACATGAGATCAGCAGCTGACTCTAGCATCAGTCATACGTGTCAGTAGTTTGGGAGCATGCAGCAGCATCGACACATCACCACTTTCCTACCATGATCACTGCGGCGAACACATGAAGAAGCTTTTCTGAACTCTCCAAAGCTCAAACCTACAGCTGTCCTCCGCGCAGGTCACTTTGGAGGAGTGATGGTGACGGGATGATGCTGTCCGATAAGAGCCAGCGGTGCAGAGGGAATAAAATAGCTGAGTTCTTCTTCTACGATTCTGCCTCACTGCTCTTCTTCTTCTTCGGGTCGCAGACTGAAGCTGCACAGCGCCACCTGCAGCTCCGGAGGATGTACTGCTCGGTTAAATGTCGGCAGCACATGTTGCAGTGTCCAGTGTGGACCATTGACTGTTTTTAGTATGCAGTTGTCTTTCTTTCTTTCTTTCTATCTATGCTTGCATTCCATATACACAGCATTCACATGCATATAGTTCTGTTTATGTATGGATCATATACAGATTAAGATTTATTTAGTGCATTTAAATTGTATAGAGGGTCACAAATGAACAGAGGAGTTTTAATATCTGCTAAGCCACAGGTTCTCTTTTTTGAGGAGACAAACAAATGGACCCCAAAAATGAAAATTATTTGCATTAAAGTACACATAGGGTGTGTACATAGAACAAAAGTATGCTTTGAGTAATATTACAAATACTTCATACAAAATAACAGTGAGTGTTATGTCAAAGCCAGCTTTGAAACTTCCTGTACAAATACAAAACAGTATGGTACATTTATACTACTTGTGGTTTCACATATGCAGGAATAAATAAATGAAGCCTCTGACAAGAAGCATCCATGTGGTTCCCTCATTTTCTTTCCCTTGTTGATTTTAACTAAATAATGCAAATAATATTCTTTTTCAAATGAATGAAAGTTGTTGTGTTTAGTAATTATTAAAATTACTAGAGGTGGGGGTTCCCTATGTTTTTTGGTCCTTGACTATTTTTAATCATACTCTGTGTGTTTAGTAATTGTACTTCTCTATACTCAAATCTATCTTTTCTATCTTTCTATCATTTTCTTAATTATATAATAATTATGTATAGAAGGGGTTTTAATTATTAGAATTAACAGTCATTTTCTTAATTAGCACATTCGTAACCTTGCGTCTGCCCTGTTGATTGCACGGCAGGCTTTAACATTCCAGTCCTTCAGCTTCTCCTGTCCTGAATTGCAGTTTTATACTTCTCTATTCTCAAATCTATCTTTCTCAAAAGGGCAATGTTGACAGATATTGCCCTTTGTTTAAACAATGGTGGAAATATTACTGAGCCAAAGTAAAAGTACAGAGGTATTAAGAACAAAATGTAGTTAAAGTAACAGAACTAAAACTACTTGGAATGAGTCCCTGTGAGAATAATAATATACAGTAAATGTTAATATGATTGCATTAAGAGTTAGGCAGCATTTATCCAGGCCTGCTTTACACAAGGGTAGTTCAGACTATAACAATAATATACATAATCCTATCAAGCAGAGGTGTCTCCAGAATATTTTGACTCGGGTGGCCGAAGTAGGACACTGACTTATGCAGGGGTGATATGAAGTACGTGCCCGTGCATGAACACACACACAGGGACATTTTTGTCTGCATTACTCATAACTCCTTCAGTTACTAAACTAACTAACTAGAGTCTTTGACATTCCTGTGTTAAGATTTGTTGATAACACAGATATGCTAAATAGTCTAATTTGCCTGTTCTTGAAAGTGCTTTAACCCGATCACACAGACGTGATCAATTGAGGTCAGTTGATCCAGAACAGTGTGTCAAAGTGAAAAATAGGAGGTCAGGTCATGGGGGTTATGTTGTGCTGAAAAAAAACAATATACCAATACCAAACATTGCCAACATCTATAAGCAAAATCAAAAGTATTAAGAAAGACTCCTTAGGGTTACTATTGTTTGAATACTGCCCAAACAAAAGTGTGATTTATTAAATAGTTTAAACAGAATCACCACCTCTGACCAGACCAGATAATCATAGTTTAGGATAATGAAGTGGTCACCCCCTGTGCACGCCCCTGCTTCAAAGTGACAGCTGCAACATAAATGTAATGAAGTAAAAAGTACAATATTTCCCTCTGAAACGTAGCATGATGTTGCACAGAGGATAAAAGTACTTGCAGCTCCAAACCCACAGTGATTGTTTCTTAACAACTCCACCACTTCTTGTTGTATATATTTTTCTATTGTATATATATCTATTGTATATATGTTACTTATAATATCTACTTTACATTTACAGTTTATATTTTATTTGTATAACTTATATTTTAAGGTCTTTACTTATTTTATTACTCTAGTTTATTATTTATGTTTAATTTTATTTTATTTGATATATTCTAAATGATCTTTTTTACTTTTCTTGTTGACAAGCCTCTATTGCTGTTAATATTCTTTTAGCATTGTTAGGAGAGCCTGGGACTTAAGAATTTCATTACCAATGATTGCTGCTGTAATTGTTGTGTAATGACAATAAATTCTTGAATCTTGAATCTTGAATGATGAACTCTGCGGGCTTTAGGACCTCGGGCGCGCCGCGGCTGCTCGACGGGGGCGCGCGCACGTCACGACACTCAATCTCAGTCAGGGCAGAGCGCGCGACCTGCACGCACACGCACGCACGCCACCAGGAGCAGGGTGAGTCGAAAAACACTTTTATTGTCTTTAATTCAGCTTTAGCGGAGCAGACACGTGTCGGCCCGCTGCAGCACGTTTGCCTCGAGCCGCATGTGCGCTGAGGTTAGCTAACGGTTAGCTTGACCGGGATGAAATGTCAACAAGCCTCCAGGCTAGCCGGAGACTGTGCTAAACCGCCTCACAGTTCAGCTTAGTCATTTATTCATTCACTCATTTGTTTCAGAGGTCCGCTGCCCGTGTCGTCCTCTAGTTCACTTCTGCTCTGAGGGACTTGGTGAGCAGTTTCACCGGAGTTTTAGCCTCCAGCCACAGTTGACAACAAGCCGGAGCATGTTTGTTTTCTGCGCAGGTGCCTTGCCCTTCTCCCCCTGTTGTTTTGGCCTAAACCTCCCCTCTTATGTGCGGCTGTCTGAGCATTTGTTTATGGGTTCATGCCTCCACGTGCCGTGTCTGCATGCCTGTGTTATCACGAGTCGGTACCACTGTGTCACTTTTAGAAACAACAAGGGTGAAGTCATCCAGCACCCCCACCACCACCACCACCACCACACACACCCAACTCTGAGCTTCAACCTGAGACATTTGGAAGGAGTCCCAGTCACAGTGTCCCTGAAGCTAGTCAACTATTACATGTCTCACATGTGGCTGTCAAAAAAGGTTTATCTGAGTGCAGATGTTGCCACAGCAGCAGACTTTTGGCCCAGTAAACTTCACTGAATTATTCGCAAAGTCAAGTGACAGACTGCGTTGGGTGTGTTTTTTTTCTGAGAAGTCAGTACATCTGATTTCTGATTGCCCAATGGAAGTTTTTGTTTCCCTTTAGTTCCAAAGTAAGTGTCTGTTTCTGTAATTCTTCCTCTTCTTAGGTTGAACTGACCCTGGTCTGCCACCTGGTGTGGAGGCCCTGCTGGGCGGGCAGCAACATGATGAGTGGCAAGAGCCTGCTGCTCAAGGTGATCCTGCTCGGGGACGGCGGAGTGGGCAAGTCGTCGCTGATGAACCGCTACGTCACTGACCGCTTCGACTCCCAGTCCTTCCACACCATCGGCGTGGAGTTCCTCAACCGGGACCTGGAGGTGGACGGGCGCCTGGTCACCCTTCAGATCTGGGACACCGCGGGCCAAGAGCGCTTCAAGTCCCTGCGCACGCCCTTCTACCGGGGCGCCGACTGCTGCTTGCTCACGTTTGCCGTCAACGACCTTCAGAGCTTCCAGAACCTCGGCTCCTGGAAGAAGGAGTTCATGTACTACTCGGACGTTAAGGACCCGGAGCGGTTCCCTTTCGTGGTGCTGGGCAACAAGGTGGACGTGGAGCAGAGGGAGGTGGGCGAGGACGAAGCGCGGGCCTGGTGCGAAGAGAACGGCTGCTGCCCTTACTTCGAGACCAGCGCCAAGGATGACACTAATGTCACAGCTGCATTCGAGGCAGCCGTCAGGGAGGTTCTTGCCGCCGAGGACCAGATCGACCACGCACTACTGAGTAGTACCATTGACCTCCATGGTAACCGCAAAGCGTCCCGTGCGTCTTGCTGCTGATTTGTCAGGTCTGAATTGACCTTGTCTTAATCTTTCTGGCTGCAACTTGCCCTTGGCAGTTCTGAGAGGCAGTCAGATATTGTTTATGGTACACGTACTGTAGGTACAAGAGTACAGTATCCCCTAAAGATAACATGGATAAGATACAGCCCCTCTGAGGAGGGTCGTGTCAAGGATTCAGCTGGTATCTAGAGATTGTTGAATTATTGCTATAACCAAGGTACAGGCACACAGTAACAGGCACACTCATCCTTTTACTGTCTGCTTTCAGTAGTGTTGCACAGAAACATTTTTTTTATCCAGCTTCAGCCTTGTTTGCCTATGCAGGAGTTGTATGGAATGGTGCTTTAACAGCATTTATTTTAAATTACACCATTTCAATTTTGGTTGACACAAAGTGGACGAGAGAATATCCCAGTCCTCTCCTGAAGAGCGCGCACTACCTTATGGCACAGCAACACACAGTTGGTCTTGTAGCTGCTTGACAGTGTGTCTGTGAGCAGATTTCCCCAGGTTTCAGAGGGGACTTTTGAATACAACGTCACATTTTCTTGTAATCAGATCTTTCAGCAGAAGCGGAGGGCTAATGTATTTTCCAGACACAGACACTGTCTGTGAGTGACAGCAATCCCAGCCCAGGCAGATATTACGCCTGGGAACTCCCAGCATCAGTACGGTGACCAATATGATTTGAGGTACGAGGAAGTTAAATGATTGCCGCACTCAAGAAGAAGATGACCTTGTTTGTCTAGGATGGGAAGGGAATTGTGAGCTTTAATTTTGCAGCTCTGACTGTAAGCACTGGGTACGAGTTACAGTGGTGCTCTTATTCATTTGGTTTCATTATATCTATTACCACTGCGCTGTGCAGCTGGTGACAGGTGTACGAGTTAGGCATTATGGGATCTTTTTTATTTCCCGTGATTTATGTACCTGGGTCTGTTTACTACGTAAGGTTCAGTGTTCTTTTAAAGTTCAAAAATGATGCTGCTTTTGCTACTGTTGATAAACTGCTGTTTATTTTTCTGTGAAGCACATTTCCATCCTCCCACTTATTTTTTTCTTACAGATAATGTCTGATACTCACAGTAGGCTACAGTGTATGATCAAGGGCTGATTGTGAAGTCTGTTTTCCTGATGTATAGAAGAGGTTTTAATTATTAGAATTAACACTCATTTTCTTAATTAGCACGTTTGTAACCTTGCATCTGCCCTGTTGATTGCACGGCAGGCTTTAACATTCCAGTCCTTCAGCTTCGCCTGTCCTGAAGTTCTTCTGTACTTTGCTGATACATTATATACACCTTGTCTGGTCATTGTAGGTCTCAGCTGAATGCGGAGTTGTCTGAGCACAAGGATAAGGCCATTATCACTAATGTGTGCATTGTGCATCACCTGTCTCATCCATTCATACAGTGTTTGAAACATACAACTGAGTGTTCTGACAACTTAATTATGTTTACTTGTTTTCAGCCAAATGGTACTTCATGTTCATTTCAATGCTTTTACATACAGGCTTATGTACATTTGAGTTTGTCCCTTTGGTTTTTCTGCTATCTGCCAGTGGACACATTTGCCTGCATGGTCTGAGGAAAAAATATGCCTGATAGTCACTGAGTTTAATGTCAGTATTTTCATTGCTGCTGGAATAGTATTTTACATTGCGTCTACGCAAACAACCGTACCTGTTGCATAAATAAGATAAAATGTTTTAATCTGCTGAATGCACAAAGTCGCCATGATTCTTGTTACAGTTCATGTTCTCATTCCTCTTTCTGGTTACATTGGAGGACTTTCAGTTGACTCAGTCTGAGATCACATTATTTGCCTTTCAAGTAAAGTCAAGTGTGCGTGTGGACTAATGGTGAACATTACAAGAGATTCACTGTGAAAGTGAACCCAATCCAATCAGGTAGAGTCGTATTTACGTATTACATGGATCTTTGGTTTAATGTAGGCTTATAATAAATAGCTTGTTCAGAGTTTTCTTGAGGTGTTGAGTACCGGTACGAGAGAATCTTTATTAACTGTGAACTGAGTAGGGCATTTTGTCAAGCTGGTAGCCTACATTAATTCAAAGCTACAATGAGGGCTGTAAGCTTATCATTTGTCAGTGTTAATATTTTTTGGATTCAACAGAATACTTTGTCTCCTTACAATAACATTTCAATTTTTATCCTGTTTAGATAATGTACCTGATCAGTGTTTACCTGAAATCTAACTTACCTGAGAATCAGTGGGTACTTGTAAGCTGGTAGCATAACCCTACAGTATGTTGCTCTCATGATGCCATCTCATATCACTGCTGTGGAGTCTAATGTCAGTATTTTTTTAATGTTGCTGTAATATTTATGAATGTAAAAACGCATTTCTTTGGGCTCTCCATATTAAAGCCTTATGTAAATTGCAAAGGGCATTAATTTTATAATAATGTAAAAATGACACTGAACGTCTGTTTCACCCTCAGTGCTCAACCCATGGGTGTGATTTAAGCTGTGTGAAAGTCAGACTGTTCGTCTTGATTATGTGTTGATTTAATGGACAATTCCCCTTACTCCTCTTTTTGCACTACGGAGGATAAGACTGGTTGTGCCAACCTGCTGGCAAAGTGGTGAATACTCTGCAGTGCTTGGCTTCAAATAAAACATGCAACATACCAAATGGAGACACTATCTTGTCTGTGTTTTTTTTTTTTGTGCCTTGAAAATTCATGAAATGTGAAACATGAACACATGAAATATGTGGCTTCAAAAATTACTTTAAAGTTTGAAAACAAAAGCTCTTAAACTATTTTTAAAACTAAAATGGGTCACTCAAATTAATGGGTATACTTCAGCTCTCCACCTTTCTGCTGTCAGGAAAAGGAAGCCCAGATATTTGCAGCGTTAAAATGAAGCATTTCTAAGGATTAATAGTAAATCACAGGTCTTGAATTTTTACCCCCAAACACATCTCTATTTGAATTTCATCACGCAAGACCTTGAATGTCATTGAATGACCAAGTATGTGTGGGAACCCGAGAGACAGTGAACACTGTTTATTTGCTCTTCATTAAAAAGGATATCAAGCATGCAGTGCTCAATGCGTGAGCAGAATATTTTCATGTCTGCCTTTCAAACTAAATATTTTTTAAATTTCCAAATTAGGAAATATACATAAACTACTATAGACATTAGTGAAATGCAGCTCATTAAAGGAAATAAACAGAAAATATTGAACTGCAATGACTCAGGTTAACAAAAAAGATTCCAACTGCATTTGCACCATTTAACGACTTAACACACAGCAGCCTCGTGAAAACAATGAAATAATGAAGGGAATAAGTTTAACAAATACTACCAAGTTGTACCAATAATTAGTACACATTATAAAATATTTTGATGACCAGCTCAATTGTGATGGTCATGAAAACCTAGAGGCGCCGTCAGGAGATGTGGGGTGTGTTTGCCGGGTATGGAGAGCACAGTGTCCCTCCTCTGTCTCTCTGCAGCCTCCCATACAGGTCATAGCCTCTCCTCTCCTCTCTCGCCCTGTGCTTCAGCTTCCTCAGGTACACCTGGTTCAAAGCCAAGTGCAGGGAACAGTGCACCTGTGGACACCAGAGGAGAGAATACAAAACACCTTACAAAATACCTTGGCCCCTGGATGTGGCAGGAAGCCAAAAGGATGGAGCGCCAGTTAAATGCTGTGACACCACCAGGCACTGCGCTTTCATGGACTACAGACAAATGTTTTCAGAGGCACTCAGCACAAGTACTTCAAAGAATAATTCTTTTTATTATCAAATTTTACCAACACGAGAAAAAAAAAATAAAAACCCTAAAACCATTAAACCGGCCAGCTGCCACTTGACAAATCCACCTCTCACAGCTGGGTAAAGCTCTCATCAAATAGAATAATCTACTTAATTTGTTGCAAAAGGTTTTGTTAGTAATACCAAAAGTGTAAAAGTAGTTGTTAATTCAGCTACAGTAAGTAAAAAAGTTATACAATAACTACAACAAAATTCCTAAAGAATTAGACAAAACAAAGCTGTCCTATCTCTATAAAAGTACCTCAGTCATGCATTAACAGCAAGGGGGGACTCACACCTCAACAATGTGTTTTAGGTTGAATAATATGAGGTCACTCCATAAGTTAGCACCTGGTGCTTTTGCCATCTCAAAATTATGAGAGAAACAATTTCAGACCTTTCTAGATCAGAACTAAACAAGTATGTCCCTTTATCAGAAAGAAACTATTCAAAATCATCTAAAATTCCTTCAGTCCTGTCGCTCTGAATCCATCATTTCCATTATTTGGAGGGAGGCGGGGGTCACGCTGCAGCATGTGGACGGTGCTCTGTGTGTGTGTCTATGTGGGGTTGCTGTCCCAGAAGAGCCGCATTGAGGCTTTAGAGCGGTCTAACCCTAGCCTAACCCTCTCTTTGTCCGGGGACCCTCTCCCCTGACATGTAATATAACCCCCTTGGCAGAGTCTCGTAGCGCAGGTGGCCCCCACGACTGACTCCTTATTGGCTAGCTTTTGAAATAGGCATGACTCCATTGTTGAGGCTTTTCTCCAGCCCGTGAGAAAAGTCCTGAGGTCAGCGTGAGACTGCAATTGCGTGCTTATCTGCCACCATGGCAACCAGATGTGAAGGATGGTAGCCATGGCAACCTGTAATCCCTATTCTCTGCAACAGCTGCATTCTAGCTGCACATGTTGCAAATTGATGGTTTTTTTGTCTACATATGTTAATTTGTTAGTCATGTGTTATTTGGATTTTTAGTGCAACAGGAAGCAGAAATGAATTTTAGACACTAACCTCAGCAAGCAAGAAATAATTTACAATTATTCTGGTGACGTGGCAGTGAAAATACTGGAATAACTCACTGCTTGTAAAGGCAGCAGACAAACATAATGTATACGTTAAAAAAAATGACAAAAAGAAAGGGAAAAACAAAGCAATAAACATTCTTCTCAACAAGAAAAGTAAAAATATAAAAGACATTTTTAAGAGTCTGTGACCACAGGTGATTTTGTGCAGATGATGTGGAAGGCGATAGTTGTTGCCATCCCTTTAGATCCCCATGTTGGCGGTGAAGAAGTGATAGAGCACACAGGAAACTGGTGAGCCTAACACCTTGCGCCTATGCCCTTCCTCCCCAGATACCGCAGAACCGCAAAGTTATAGGTGGTTGACACAGTGTAGGTCAGCTGGGGAAGGACGAGAACAGACAGGAAGTGTCAGAGCAGAAGTGAAAAGAAGAAAGCCACATCCTGAAAACTATAATTAAAAAAATAAAAAAGATGAACTGCTAATGGTATTAATTTGATAGCAGATACCATCCGTATAACAGCTTCTGTAATGGAGCATGCGAGTATAATGGCCGCCGCATTTGTCTGGCTGGAAGACCACCAGACGTTACGGCATTATTATGATGTTTGTGTCAGCTGAGAAGGAGGAACAGAGAGCGATAGTACAAAAGTCATCAGTCATGGAGGCTTGAGATGCCTCGCCGCCTACACTTTGAGCGTCACTAAGTCACATGAGCCACAACACTGTTGTTGTACCCCACTGTGGAAGCGAAGCCAAATTGGCCCCGGCTGATGCATAATCACTCACCAGAGCCAAGAGAGTGATGCCTGCTCCGGCGAAGGCAGCGATGTAGAGGTCGTAGGTCATTCGGTACTGATAGGAGGAGATTTGAATTAACGATGATAACATGTCGTCTTTGCTTCATGTCAGGCAAATTGGAGGACATGACTGCAGAGATCGAATCATTTCCTGGTTCTTACCTCTCTGGTCTTGCAAACAGTGGACAGAGTTATACCGCAAGCTTTCCCTGGCACAGCGTTCCATGGCAGGAGCCCTGTTAAGAATCAGATTTTTCTTTTCAATTCTCTCTCTTAAGTACAAAAACAATCAAAGGATAAAGATGGTCACACAAGGAGACCAAAACCAAGTTTTCTGGTCTGTTTTCGATACTTTCTGACTTCCCTATCTTGTCTGGGGCACTCAAAAGCCCATTGCTTAGTACTGAAGACAAATATATAGCTTCATTTTTAAAAATGTCTAAATGATTTCCTAAAAAAAAACAAACAAAAAAAAAAACAGCTGGGCACTTTCATGGTATTTTGTTGAGGACTTTTTGTCAGAGACGAACTGCAGATGAATACATATATGACGAGCTTGTGAGTATTAATGCCATCAGAGCAGTGTATGTGGGATTGACTCAGAAGTTACAGTGGCCCATGTTCATGGTAATGAAGGAACATGTCACCCAGTGCAACAGTGTGGTTGATTGTGTGACAAATATTTTTGGTTAGCCACTGTCACTGTCTAATCTGTCTTGACCATTGGACGGATCGCCATGAGATTTGGTAAACATTCATTTTCCACTCAAGATTAAATGTAGAAATCCACTGTGATCACAAGCAGGGGCAAGGCCTGGTCTAAACGTGTTGGGGGGGAAAGGGGGTAGGATTAGAAAATTTCATCTAATAATTTCTTTGAAATCATGGGGAGGTCCCAGAGATGGCCTGAGATGAAAATGGAAATTCACCATTGGTATCGGTCTTTTCTTGGACTTTGCTGACAATAAAGAATATAGAATACCAGCGTGAAAAACCAGTGTCATAAGTTATTAACAGCCATTAACAGATGATTTGTTACCATATTGCCTGGCGTCCACACAGAGCTGGTTGATACTCGCCGGGGTCTCGGTCAGAACGTCGATGGTGTGGCAGGTGGTGTCCATGTTGTAGAAGAAGTAGACAGGCAGGGCCGAGAAGGCAAACACCAGCAGCCACAGCACAGCCAGTACGTACGTCACCACTATAAACTGTGTACAGAGGGAGCAGAATAAACATTAGCCTGCATCATCATCATAATAAACTGATGAACCTAATCTGAGAGAGTGTTTTTACGAGCAGTGACTCACTTAGTGACCACATTTGATTCTTCTTTTTTTTTTTTTTACAATTAGCTTCACTTATTATCTCACTCTGTTCTCCACCTCGTCTTCCAACCACTCAGCCTTCCCCTCCCCGGCCCGCTCAAACACACACTGTATGCTTATCTTTGCATGTCCCCAAAGGTTTTTTAGCAGCTTTAAGATTTTCGGCTCAGCACCCACCAGGGAGTGATATGTGCATTAATCCCATCCAATCTCTCCAATCCCTTTTTACTTGTCCCACTCTGGGCCCTCTCTCACCGAGGAGCTGAGGCAGCGGCCACACATGGTGCTCCTGAACTCTCCGAAGGTTTGCTTGGCAGCGCTCGTGGTGTAGAAGCCCTCGGCCAATAGCACAATGCAGTAGAGGAAGAAAAAGGAGGCCAAACCATAGATGACATACTGGAAATATTGAATGCTGGGAAGACGGAGGAAAAGAAAACAGTCAAAATTCAGGCTTACAAAAGAACCTAAACCTTCCAAATAGAGACTACAGCCTGAGAAATCTCATGGGAAGGTCCTTTATGATGTCAGACTGAGCACTCACATGTAGGCGAGGGTGATGTAGTCCTGAAGGTTGCGGGCGAAGTAGGTCTCGATGAGTCTCTCCGTCTCCGTGAGCGCCTGGTGCCCACAGCCGCAGAAGAGGGCGATGCCGGAGAAACACAGCAGCGTGGCGACCAGGGAGCAGTACGGCACCCCACCCAAGCAGCGCATACAGCAGTCATAGCAACCTGATGCAGCACCGTGAAAGTCAGGGCACATAATTAACTGATGCAACGTGACAGACAGCGCAGGAGGAGCCCTCTCTGTTCCAGTGTGCAAATCATGCACAGCAGAACGTTCCATACAGGACTTCTTGTTTAGCTCTCTTTACACTGAGTTAAGGTCATGTGGACAGATGTTACGACCTGTGAACTGTTGGCTCACCCAAATCATGAAAAAGAAAACATTTGCTCACTTATCTCTTATGGTGGCCATGCAGGTAGCTTACACTGTATTTGATCTGACTCTGAGATACCCCTATTCTTTCGCCTCTGCTCCAAATGCAGTGAGGGCGGACAGAAGAGTGTTTGTGCTATTCGAAAGTAAAGAGTGTTTTCATTACTTTTAGTCTGAAAATAGCCAATAAATGTCTACCACAATCTATCACAATACACAGTGATATAAAAGCCACAACTTCTCACACTTTAGAGGCTGGAATCTGCTTGATAATTGATTACCTAAATTGTCGTGGATGAATTATCTGTGGATCCACCAATCAATTCATCAACAAAATGTTTTTCGGCACTGCTCAAAACTCCTCACTCTGGAAACGTTTTTCCTGTTTTGCCGGGTAATTCACAAGAGCTCGCTGTTGGCAGGTTTTCATTGCGACTGTTTCTTTGGCAAACAGTAGTTTGCAGTGAATCATCCACAGTGATAAGAACTCTGTGGAATTATGGTGGAGTTAGATAAAAATCTTAGAGATGGATATCTCAAAACCTGGGCAATGAAGGCAAATGCACACCTTGACACCATCAATACTTTTAATAATACATTTCTAAACATTTAAACTGAGCTTCTCAAGAACATCTGCTTCTTTTACTTTGTCACTATGGACCAGGCTGCGGCTCTGAACACTTTCGTTCCCTCCTCCCTGATGGTCATGTGCTGTTTGAATGCATGCCAAGGGCCAAGGGCACGGGGATGTGTCTGCTCTGACCCCAGCTCGCACCCTGACTCCTTTCACCACCCAGCATGGGGAGTGTGAGAAAAAGGGGGAGGATGGAGAGGAGAGACAAAGCGAAAGAGAGAGAGAGGCTGCTTTTGTGGCTGCGGAGACAACAGTCTTTGTCCCACGGCGTCATGGGGGTACAAGGGCCACCAATGTCAAGCAAACAAAGGCCAGAGGCACCTCCGGGCTTGACACGTACACACACACACAGACATGCGCAGACACGCTTGTAGACTTCCTTCTGGGGAGACACAGGAACAAGAAAGCGATAATGGGGAGCTGTCTGTGCTGGAAGAGGATGGAGAGGCAAATCCATAAACAAACAATGGTACTGTGTGCATGCGTGTGTGCCATTACACGCTTGCATGCGTGCATCCACGCGGACACGCACAATGGAGGAAGACAGACTGCGGTTGGTACCATTACAGTAAACACAGATGGCAGGAGGGGCGAAGAGATAGCTCTTTAATTGAACACGTCTGCATGGCTCAGTGTGTGTGTCAGAAAGAGAGAGAGAGTATGTGTGTGTGAGGGAGCGAGAGGGGCAAACAGTGATTCAGATCGCATCACTTTACTGTGGCGAAGAAGGAGTTTGAAAGGATAAAGTGTGAGAAAACCAGCCAATACCCTGCAAATATTTACAGCATTGTTACATTAGACAGGAAATAAATCAAAGTAGGTCAATTAGATTTTTTTTTTTTTTGGTGCACACAAGTGCAATCAACACAAGTGCAGGTGGCTTTCAGCATGCACACAGACCAGGACTTCAAACATGAGCAGTCAGTCCGCGTGCCTTCAGATGCACCAATTAACTAATTAATGACATCATCAGGCCAAGCAGCAGCCTGATTTCTTGCTCAAATGAAAACACGGGCCTCCTTAGGAAATGCAGAGCAGCGAGGCCAAGTTGGGCTCTTTAAAAAAAAAAAAAAAAAAAGAAAGAAAAAAGCAAAGAAGAGAAAGATTGGGAGCGAAAGCAAATGCGACAAGGCTCCTCTGAAAGTAGTCCTGCCATCTCAAGCATGAAATAAATCTCATAATATCAGTGGAGCATCGGCGGGTCGAGTCAGCCGACCTCTAGACTGACACACACACACACACACACACAGAAAAATAAAACACTTAATAACTTCTGACGCCCTCTCACGCTCCCACATTCATATTAGCCCGCAGTCGCTTCCGATGCCATGCAGATGTGATCATGTACGGAGGCCGTGCAGGTGGACTGTTCTTACCCATGTCTGGAAGGATGCGTTCAGGACTCGTCGTTCAGCCCGCTGCTGGTCCGCACTGCAGCTGCTCCGCAGATGATGTGCGCAACTGGTCTCCGGCCCCCGTATATCAATCTCAACTCGCTTTCTGTCCCTCCACCACCGCCACCACCCTTCCCCCCAAACAATGGACAGAGCCTGCAAGTGCAATCTTAAAGAAACAATGTCGCTTTTCAATGAACTTAGAGGCGGGGAATAATGAGGAGGTCAGGGCTCTCTGGCTGGCAGAAAGCTCCTTTAGTTCATTGCTGACGCGCATTTGCACAGAGGAGGGTGAGATTTGTGCAAAAAAAAAAAAAAAAAAAACACTGAAGAAACTTTTCCTCCTCTGTCAGCTTGCTGTCCCAACTCTACAGGACATACAGTCCCTGGTTCGTCAAGGCCTTTTGCGTTAAAAAAAAAAAAGCCCATTGCAACATTTTCAGCCTGATGAATAAAACCAAATGACACAATGTCTGTGTTGTGGAGAGAAGGTCGAGTGGCCAGAGCTCCATATGAGGACATCTAGAGATGCACCTGGACTCACGGACTCATTTCCATTACCTATGATACCTTCACACATGGACTAAACCAATGAACTCAGTATAGCTACAGTTTATTACGACCTCATGTTTAACTCCATAATATGATTGATGATGTTCTCTGTACATGTGGCATCTATTGCACGTCTGTCCGTCCCAGGGAGAGGGATCCCTCATCTGTGGCTCTTCCTCAGGTTTCTTCTTTTTCCCATAAAGGGTTTTTTTGAAGTTTTTCCTGACCTCGGTTCGAGGGTCTAAGGACAGAGGGTGTCACAACTGTACAGACTGTAAAGCCCTCAGAGGCAAACGATGTTTGTGATTTTGGGCTTTAAATAAATAAATTTGAATTTGAAAAATTTGAAATTTTCAATTTGAACAGCTCATGAATCATGCAGGTCCATGGGGAGGAGGAGGAGGAGGAAGGTGGTGTCCTGTGTGTACATGGACAGAGAAGGTGATTTGTCTGAAGTTACACCACCAACACAGAGCCACATGTGGACGGTCAGGTGCTCAGGTGTTCACCACCCTCACAGGAAGCTGTCAGATTCTCAGTCTGACTGCAGTGATACAGATACAGGACTGAACATGGAAGATCTGATACCCCAGCTGGCAAAACTGATACCACCTCTATCAGTGGCCTCTTCAATGGGCTGATTTGGCCCTGGAATGTCACTTTTGAAAAGCAAGCTTGAGGTGGCGTTCATGGACCATGACAATGTGCACAATTTAACTTCTGATAAAGTCAAATAGTGCCTTTTAAAACTGCATAGATGAGGCCTGATGGCGGCTGTTTCTTAGCATCACTACAGTGTCTTTTGATAAGCAAAGCGTCAATGGGTTGTTATGTCATTTGAGATCATAAAGCCCCTGATGTGTATCTCAAAAATAATCCACTGGGTATTTAGGTCGGTGCCAGCCGGTCTCTTTGTCCATGTCAGCCCATGCAACCCCATAACCCACTATCAAATGTTCAGCTGAGAAAAAAGAGAGAGAGAGAGAGAAAAGAAACATTAAAATGAGGCGTGCTGTGAGTGGAGCAGAGCAGCGTGCAGCAGGGAAACATCACTGATCTCAGGCGACCTGACTGTGGCGGAGTGAGAGACTGTCCTCTGATTCATCTCCACCCTCCGGCCAAAATACCAGAAATAAAGAGCCAAATTTGTCCTCCTTTGTGCCCAGTAGATGGCAGGCTTTCTCCTGTCACAGCATTTGTACTGTAGCAGGCACGTGAGACTCTCCCACAATTATATTCCTTTTTTTTGGAAAAAAATCGGTTTGTCAAAATGCATTTGTAATTGTAATGCTCCAAAAAACCCAGCCTGTAAGAATATTAGCCATTTTGTCAACCAGATCAAAGAAAATTTTGTTTTAAAATCACAATGGACCTGCTTTAAATATTAATTTGCACATGTTTTAATGTAATGGAATCTGTAATTCCTTATGTAAAGACGCTTCTTTAATTAGTAATTTTGTTATGGGGCTCTTTATTTCATCTCAGCTAATGTAGTTAGTCTGACAGTACAACCCTATTAGATTATTTATTTTTGAGCTGCGCGCTCACAAATCCTCAGAGAAACACCACTCATGTTATACAAGCCTTGTTCTGTGCTAACCAGGTTGTCGTACATTGTGTTTTACAGGCTCTGACTCCTGGCTCTTTCTCCTTTTCCTCCAGCGCAGGTGTATCTTGAAAGGATCGGTCAATACTTTATGATACCGTAATGATAAAAAAATGCTTCCTTTAGTGGAAACAATTAGCTTGCCCTCTTTGTGTAATTGTGTGCTCACAGATTTGTAAACATATTTTACCCCGACTCATTCATACTTAATGCATCACTTAACCTGGTTTGATATCTCTATTGTTCCCCAGCATACAAATGTATCAGTAACACATGAGAGCAGCCGCCTTTTGTGAGGATTTCTTTGAACACAGTGTGATTTCTCTCCAAACATCTGTCATCAAAACAGCAAGCCTATTGGGTGGCTGGGTGCAGTACAGTGGCTTTTTCTGCCTATCTGGGTGCAATCCAGCACTGTGGGTGAGAAGCAACGCGACTATCGGGTAACAGGTGTGAGGCGGTGACTTGAGATGGTGGCGTACCTCCATCTCGGCTGCCTCTCACCTGTCTACGGCCGTGCAACTGGGCCTCTTGTGGTTCACCTCAGGGCTGCATCTTGAGAGACTTTCATCACCTCACCACCAGAGGAACATTAAACCCCTTTTGTGCGCGTAAATACTTTAGACTCCCCGTCACTCAGAGTCGGAAATCTGAGAAAGGCCCAATCAACTTAGCGGACAATTACCTCAGTCTTCCTCTTGCTGCAGGGGTCATGAAGAATAATCCCTTAAGATAATGACTGCAATGCTGGTGTTTTAGCAGTGCCTTGCTGTGAAATGCTTCTTACTGTGGATAATACTGTCACCTGTGTCAAATGACTGTGTTGTTCCCTGTGCGTCATGTAAAAAAGTGTACTCCAAATACCCCACTTATCAGATCACCTTTTATATGCTTTCCTCATAGGAAGGGAATCTTTATCAGAAAATGGATCAAACTTTATTTCCACCTATTTTTTGCAGTTTTGCTGTTGACAACTGTTTGAGTACACTGTGTATCAGAATAATTCAACAGATTTGATTATTAAAATGCAAGAACCTTTGACAAACATTTTGAATGTCTTGATTTTCATCCTTGACAGTGCGAGGATTACGCACACTTTTTACACACACACACACTTTACACACACACACACCACTTGCTGTATTCTGTTAGTCATCGGAGTAATATTTGTCTTTGAGCCTGAGTGGAATCTCATTCTCCTCTATCTGCCCCCTCTTGTTCTGCTGCAGGCTCCTTCTTCTCTGTTTCAGGTACAAAACAGCTGTCACCACCAGCAAGCTCGCGGATGCCAGCATCATGCCCAGGCCCACTAACAATGTCAGCTGTGCAGACCTGGTGTCCTCCACTTCACAGATGGGGGCCTTTGACGGGGTCTGAAAAAAGTCAGGTGTTCCTGTCCAGGTGGGCACCCTGTCTAAGTGGCAGGGCTCCATGCTCTCATTGACCAACAGATTAACCCAGACGGTGGTATAAAGCGGCGCTGGTTTCCCCCCGTCTCTGACTACGATGAACAGGTGATGCATTCCCAGGTCCTTCCATAGAAGCTCCTGAGCCACGGTGATGTTCCCCGACTTTGAATCCACCCGGAAGGGGCTGCTTTTTTGCACTGGCTCTGGTGCTGCAATAGTGTATGTAATCTCAGAATTCAGCCCAGAATCCTCATCGATGGCATAGATCTTTGTTACTATGGTGCCTGCGATGGTTGTTGGCGAGACAGTCTGGCATGAAAAGTTGCTGCTGGGAAGGATCACTTTTGGCTGGTTGTCATTGATGTCTTCCACAAAGATAGTTACTCTGGCAGTGGAAGTCAGCGCGGCCGGGTGCCCATGATCGCTGGCCAGCAGGTAGAGTTCATAGCGGTCCTCCGCCTCGCGGTCCAAGTTGGTGGTGGTGCGAAGTGTCCCCTGGGTGTTATCCACAACAAAAGGTCCACTGCCGTTTACAACATGCAAATCTGTTTTACCATTCTCCCCTTCGTCTGGGTCCATCACCCCTACCTTCCCCACCTGGGTGAACGAGGGTACATTCTCGGGGATGAAAAAGATGAAGTGAGGGGTTAGAAAAACAGGTGCATTGTCATTCTGGTCCAGAACACGAATGGATACTGTGGCCACTGACTCCAAGGGTGGAGAGCCGCTGTCTCGTGCAAACACAGTGAGCGTGTGCACATCCTGCTGTTCTCTATCCAGAGACACTGAAACAGATAGTTGACCTATTACAGGGTCAATGTTAAACAAGGTAGACGTGTGTTTGTCCAGCCTGTAAGTCACCCTGCCGTTGTCCCCACTGTCTGCGTCTGAAGCTGAGACCTGCAGCAGTGACATCTCTTGCTGGTTGTTTTCCTCCACCTCCAGCTGATAGTGAGAATGGAGGAAATGCGGAGGCATTATCATTGACATCTGCCACCATCACCCTGATCATACAGCTGGAAGGAACGATCATATCCCCTTCCGCTGATCTTCGATGCACTATCACAGAAATGCGATGTTCACTTTTCGTTTCATAGTCGAGGGGCTTTGATGTGGAAAGCAGATATTTGCCATTCTGTGGACTCAAAGTGAAAGGCACCTCACTCTCGATGGCAAGAGATGAGCCTTTAAAGCTGCTGTCACCCTCAAGCTCTAAAACAGCTAAGACGGTGGGGGGTTGGTTCTCTGGTAACACCAGAGTCTGGTTTTGATGCTCCGCTATGAACCCGATCTTAAGCTTCAGCTCCTGGTTCGCCTTGGGGAGCACAGATACGGTTACCTGAGTGTCTGCTGGGGGGCAGTGATGGCCACTAGCTAACACTTTCAACAGCAGCTCCTCGGACTTGTCACTCTGGAGGTCCTGCGTTAGTCTGATGTGCCCAGTGAGGCTGTCAAGGCTAAAGAGCTTCTTGGCCCGCTCCGAGACTTTGGGACTGAGGGAGTAAATGATGGCAGCATTCGAGCCCAAATCTGGGTCTGTGGCTGTGACCTGAACAACCAGCGTGTTCTTCAGGGAGTCTCCTGGGACGGTGACACTGCGGGGGCTGTCAGAGCTGAAGCTTGGACAGTTGTCATTAACATCTGTCACTGTGACTATTAAAGTTGCTGTAGCGCTTAAAGGGTCTGAACCGCAGTCGGTGGCCACCAGCGCCATCTGATACAGGTCCCGGGTCTCCCTGTCCAGAGCTGTCTGCACAACCAGCATGATGACAGGCTCGTCTTCCTCGACTTTCAAACTGAAAACTCCATCAGAGTCTTCGAGGTGGTAATGTAGCTCGCCGTTATGCCCAGAATCCCTGTCCTGAGCCAGGTCATCCAAAAAGAAACTGGTCCCCACAGACACGTCTTCAGAGACCCTCAGGTGTGTCTCGCTGTTTTCAAAATGAGGTGCATTGTCATTGATGTCTTCTATGATCACAGGAAACTGTATAAGGTCTCCTGAGGGCCCCACGACAGCATTGTGCAGAATAATGCATTCCTCAGCTTTTGTCTCCTCAGGACAGAGGGCCTCGCGATCCATCTTTTGCTCAGTGGTGTAGAAATTCCCCGTGTTTTTGTCCATCCACAGATACTCCTGGGTCAGGAGCTGGTATGGAGGTGGAAAGTGTTTACTAAGTGACCCAGCCAGAGTACCAGGCTGCTGCTCCTCTGGGACAGAAAACCAGACAGAGCCACATATGATGTGCCGGAGATGGACCGCAACCAGCAGATTCTGACAGGAGAAGAAACAAACTGTGAGCGGTTGTTTTTTGTTTTTAAAAGCACCAGCGTTTCTTACATGCCAGTTATGATTTGACAGTCTTTTTGTTGCACTTGGAACTGACAGAGGAATAGAAGTTTTCCCTGGTGGTGATAAGGTTTAAACTTCACGCCTCGGTGAGCTCTTTTCAAAGCAGGCAACCGCACAATAAAGGTAACATGATGCCCCTCACTTATCTCCAACCAATTACTCTCACACACAAACAACACACACAAAATAAAAGGAAATGGCAAAACATGTATTTAGCTTTAAAAAATATTTGAGACACTGCATAAACATCTACACATTTTTCTGTATCAGGTTTTCTTTTCATCTTTGAGAGGCTCTGAATGGGTATAGTTTTTCTTATGCCCCCCCAAAAGCTCTTCAGTGCCTCTCTGGATGGTCTATCACACATTCAGAGCATCTCTGTTTTCTAAAATTGCACACTAAAAGGCAAACAAAAAAACCCCAAAACATTCCAGCTAGACTCTTTCACTAAATCAGAAACATTGATACCGTAATTAGACACCACCAGAGTGGATAGACGTTGCATTGCTCTTGACTCACTGACCTGCAGGAGTCCAGCCCAGTTCATATTATCAGGAGTCCCATGGCCCATCGCCCTCACACATGTTATCCAAGTCCCCTGGCAGCGAGTGAACACCGAGGACCGAGGCAGCAACCTAAACCTGCACAGCTGAAGGCATAATTCATTACATGCCCCTCCTACGACACTTACCTTGCGTGTCAGGCTGTCACAGGAGAAGGCAGAAGAACAACAGGTTTACCTGCATGAGTGGAACACGTGTTTTCGTATCAACCCATGCGTTGCTAAAGAATAAAACAATGAGCAAGCATGAGGCCTGCCACTAAACTATACAGGTGAAGATTAAAGCGCTAAAACCAAATGCGCTTACGCACCTATTTTCATCAGCACACCTGTTTTTTTTAACTACTTCATAATGTTTTTACTGTCTCTGAATGTTTTTTTTTCTCTCTCTCAGATTTGCTGTCTGTACAGATATCCAGAGGCATCTCTAACCAAACAGATGTATTCTTTAGAAGTACCAATGTGTAATGTTTTTGCAGCAATCACATGGACACATATATAGATATAAACTGGTAGTTTCCTTTACATGTGAACATCAGTGGTAAAAAGAACTCAGATCCGAATTAAAGAACATTTCAGCCAGCAATACTGCACTTTAATCTGACAGCTTTAATCACTTCATAGTCTTTAGATTTTAGATTCAAAACGTGTTGAAATATGATTCATTTACATAACTTAACTTGCCCCACAGTATATTAAATAATTACAGTTAGGGCCACCTCTGTTAGCTACAACACTGAAATGAAACACAATACAAAACAGTGTATAAAATACAATTAGAACACACTACACTATAATATAAAATACAATCTACATAATGAGTAATATGAAGTATACTTTTGCAGTAGTGGAGTACTTTGCTCTACTACTTTCACTTCAGTACCACTGGTCTCACATGCAATGTTACTTCACTGAAAGTTACATAACAAGATCCATGGACACTAAACAGCTGCTGCGGGAGTTTAAGCAGAAGTTGCACTCGAGCGGCCTCTGTCGGCAGAGCAGAGTACTGCAGCACTTCCCGCACAATTATATCACCACGAAGTTTTCTTCAGACACGTGGAGAGACCTTTTTTTATATATACTAAAGCGCCCTTCATTCAAGTTAGTTGTCTCTACCCAGGGGAAGGAACTTCAAAACTATGTAGCTCACAGACATATTATTTTTCTTTTTTTCTTTTTAATAATTAGGCTATTTTAGGATGATGCGAGCTGACTGCAGTGTGACCAGGCTCTTAACAACATAAGTTCCTGGACTGATCATCACCATCACTTTTTATCCTACAATAAAGCTTCACTCAAACTCAGAGTGACTCTTTAAGGTCCTCTGTGAAATCCTATTGTAGCAAGCTCCTTGCACAAAACAGGAATAAGTCTCTTAAGAATACCAAATGATCGACTTTAAAAGTCTGCACCAAGTTTCTTTCTTCATCTCAGAGCATGAGTAAAAGCTGTATAAGCCTCGACCTGAGGCGCAGAGCGGCTTATTTGCGTATGGTTTCTCTCTCAACTTTCCGCCCACTTTTTTTTTTTTTTTTTTTTTTCTTGTCTTTTTCCATCCCTGTAGTCCTCTGAGGTTTCTCTGCGACATGATTGGCCGGGCCGGTCCGAGGGCTGAGAGGCGTGTGTGTGTGTGTGTGTGTGTGTGAGGGGGCTCTATAATAAAACCCCAGCCCCTGCCTGTCAGCCTCACACACCGCCCTGAGCACAGACGCGCCGCACAGCAGCAGCACATGTCCTCAGACATTACCGCAGGTGAGTCCCAGCGGCCGCTTGAGCCTTCAGTTTGTGGAGAGATGATGCTGTGGTGGTGATCAGAGGGTCACAGCGCTGTGTGATGCTGCCAGAGAGGCTCTAACCTTTATTTGCCACCTCTTGGAGGTTTTTCTTTTTGTTGATTGAAAAAGTTGCTCTGAGAGGGAGAAGTTAGAAATCATTTAATCATTCAGTTTTCCATCTCATGTTCTCCTTAGTGTTGGTATATTTTGCACAGGCCACGTGGCACATCAGGTTATTTTTTTTATATTAACACATTCCCCTCCCCTTTTTTAAAGATCTTCTGTCATTATTTCTTGAATGTAGTTTTTTAAAATGTGTATACCCTCTATCTGTCTACAAATTGCCTCTCTCATTGCCCTCCTGTATCCCATAGGGGACTGTTAAAGCTTGTCATATTTGTCTAAGCCTAATAAAATGACTGTGATGTGATGAAATGGTGGCTGTACTGAGCTGTGTCCATGATGTACTGTGACCGTTATTTTGTGACCGTGCATTTGTTCAAGAAATGGGCTAAAGTGTTGTTTTATTGCGGCCCAAAGCGTAGAACTTAAGACTCAAAATGTGATATTTGTTTACCGCAGTTTGCAGCCCAGGTGTTTTACAAGCTGTTAGATGTTTTATATGCCTCATGGGCTGTTGGGTTTATTTTGACACATCAAGTTTTAGGATACAACCCACTGACATAAACTGCAGGTTTAGGCTCGTGGCTTTTATTTAATTTCATTCTCCCCCAGAAGATATTTGGGTTATAAGTTATTTCTTCTATCAGGAAATATCCAAGGTTTTTTTTTTTTTTTTACATGTTTCTTTTATTAAAAAAAAAAAAGAAGTTTTCAATGCTTCAGACCTTTGGCTCGGCTTTCTGGAATAACTTCAGGCCCATCTGAACATTTTCCTACAGTGGAGTAATGCGGTTTCTGCTGCTGTCACATTTTCCGCAGACTTAGAGCTCGAGCTTGGCGAGCTGCTGCAGGAGTTCCAGGATGTGGTGACGGAGCTGAAGGCCCCGTCTCAGAGCAAACCTCACGCTTACCAACATGTCCTGCAGGAAGCCAAAAATCGCACGGGGCAGGGCGAAGACAGCGGAGTGGAGGACTCTGACTACAGTGAGTGACAGTTGATCAAGATAGTGTTAATTGTATGAAGTATGTGGGGTGGAGGGGGGAAGAAAACATATTATTCAGTGCATTATTTAGTGGTGAGTGAGGCTGTATGGAGTCCCCATTGGTGCCGGTTGAGCCCCTTTATCAGCCCAAACAACTGCAGCTTGACACTTTTAATTTCCATGAAATTAATGGCACAAGAGGACACATCCCTGTACACGTCTATGAAAGTGGCTGTTTTGCTCATGACAATGGTACTGGAATGAACTGCAATTATGGATAATCCATCTTCTGTAATCGTCTGGGTTTTTTATTATTACTTTTTTTTTTTTGTTGCTGCTGTGCATTTGTCGACCGTTAGAAGATAAAAGAAGGAAGTGTGTTTTTCTGCTCCCGTGTGTCATCATTATTGAAAGTGTTTCAGCCCCCCAACGTTTCAACAGGCTGACACCTGGGAGTCGCTAACAGGGAACATGTGTTTACCTTCATTTTACTGCATGTCAGTATCATTGTGTGCAGCTCCTGCATTGTGCTCAAATTGTTGTCACTGTTGTTGCTGATCATTTGCATGGGCTGGCCTTAGTGCTTGTCTTCTGTTTATTATCTCTGCTCACTCCCTGCTTTCCCTTCTCCCCCCCACCACCCCAGGCAGCGAAGCTTCTTTGGGAAACAGTTTGAACACCAGCGAGGAGGAGCTTCACACAGCAGGCATAATGCTGGCACCGAAAGGTACTAGAAACTCCCATCAGCCCTATCTCTATCCAGATAGCCCTCGTTCCTACAGTGATCGCTATCACTTTAGCTCAGATCACTATCACAGCCACACACACAAAAAAATAATCTACATTAGGCTGGGAGCTCTTTTGTTTTTACACAACAAAGCCGCTGCCGCTGTGACGTCTCAGTTCCCCCCCACCCCCTTGTCTTTCAAAGTCCCCTGCAGGGGTTATTTGTGCCGTTATGCAGTGGTGAGGCTGGCTCAGGTGTGCGTGCACGAATGAGAGCTGTTGTATTTTGTTGCATGCAGATGCACAGACAACTGTTATATCTCAATGGATGGAAACAAGAAGGTGACCGCTCTGCCTGTGTTTACACAAAATACCTTAAGATGTTTGCAGATTTTAGATCCCGGTTGGATCCATCAAGCTGTCGAGGTTTTACAATGCTTAAGATGAGTTTTATCTCCATTTGTAGAAAAGAAGCTGAGAATGTTTTCGCCAGCCGAAAAGCAGTTTAGTTCAGATGTAATTCTGGGACTTAGATTAGTTTTTCAGCTTCTTGGTCCAAAGGAAATACCACCGAACTGAGCCGCGTTTCTCCACCAAAAATGTTCCATTGCTGTTTTTTTCCCCTCCTATAGTTTCTCAAATTCCTTTCTGTCCTCTGTCTGCAGCCAAGCTTGGAGACACAAGTGAACTTGAGAGTTATATCAACATGTTGGACCAGGAACTTGCAGGTACGTATATGAGAGAATTACCGCCCCCCCTCGTCACTCAATATTTTCCTTATTCCTTTTGCACTTAAAGCTGTGCAGTGGTGGCAGAGTGCACATTTTGTCACTCATTGATAAATGTAGTGTGTAGTTGTACCCCTTTGTTTCCACCCTGTACTATCTATCCCACCCCTACCACCCTGTTTATCTCTGAGCACCTCTTGTGTGTAAATGCCATGTCTGGGGACTCAGGTGGACTATCTGCACGACCTTTAGTGATAATAGCATACTTGAATACATGAGCATCATGATCCCACTATCAGCACTAAAGCGGTGGTGTTCCAAAGGCCCGTGAACTCATGCATGGCCCCCGTACTCGCGCACAAACCACAAAGAACAAAGCACATATCCCCCGCTATCAGTGGTCTTGACGCAGAGAGAATTAATGTTACAAATTAATTGTTACTTCCCCTGTATCTTTACAAGCCTCACTTATTAGTCAGTGCATGTTTGCGTGTGTGTTAATATGCCTGTGTGCTTGTACTCTTATTTTGGCCCCTGAGCTTTTGTAGTTTTCTCTTCCTCTCTCCTTTGCAGAAATGTGAACAGAAAGAGCCACGTGGGAAGGAGGGGGAGAAACAGGCTGGGAGCAACATGGATGGCTACTGCAGAGCAGACACGCAGATCTACACCAGAGCAGATCCGAGGGAGCAAATGCTCCCCTGGCTGCTCCAGGGGAAAAGGTTAACATCAGAAATTAAAAGGGCATTCCGTTCCAAGATGCAAGAACACCCTCAGACCCCTAGCGACGCCGCGTCCAGCCGGCAAGACAACGTCCCTGCAGCATCGATGCCAAGATGTGTGACATATTCCCGAAACTAGACAAAGCTTCCATCTGTCCAGGAAGAGAAAAAAAACAACAAAAAACGCTGCCCAGAGTATGGGCATTTTCACACCACATATAAAATTCCCAAATGTACTATTCCAGTAAAGAGCCCTAAATCCTCTGTGCCATGTTCAGAACTACAAATCACACTTTAGGTTTAAACTAATTTCAGATCCAAGGGGTTCAGGTCTGCTGTGGAATATCAAATGTCATTTATGTGCTTATGTTTCCAGTGTACATTTCTTGTTAATATTCTTTTTTAAAAAAAATAATATAAATTGTATAGATGATTGCACATATAAATAAAAATGAAAATTAAATTTCATAGCATATTTCTTTTTTTGTATTCATATATATATATAAACTAAATTTAGACTAGATTCAGTGTAGAGAAAGTGTTGGCCTCGTTGGTCACATGTGATTTTACACACACACACACACACATACACACACACAATGTTGAAAGCCTTTCACTTTTCTAAAAAACACTCCTGACAGTACTGACAACAAATTATATTCAATGTGCCTACACCTTCACTATCCCCTAAATTGACTGTTGCTACTGTCACATCACATATCTCAGGAGCCCTTCACCCATTCTTCTTAGTTTGTAGCGAAGCTTCCTGTATGTCTGTTCTGATTATGCTTTGAGTTTCACTTCTGCCACCAAATCAGGAAATCCACAAATTTAGCTCAGACACCATGTGAAGACAGCTTAAAGAGGAAGTGCGTCAGTTGCACTGTGGGAAACAATGCTCATTTGGACTTTGTACTGTAATTCTTTTGCGGGGGCTTTTGACGCTGCTATAAGTCCCCCCACCCCAACGCCCAAATCCTAGCTTTGAACTGAAGGAAGGAAATTGTTCTTTTTCTGTTTGAGTCGCTTGTACGAGAACGTCTCAGCGGTTTACCGGCTGGGAGTTTTCCATCATGGTTGTGTTTTTATGCTACTGTCATTTCGCTCTAGTTTAGGTCTACTGAGTGTAATCCATTTACAGGTCTCCCCCCTGTCGTCAAAATAACACTGCTTAGAGAAACACACGTCTGGGGTGACTGTTGTGGTTGCAAGGTGTGATTTTACATTGAGTGACATCAGTGGAATAACCCAGCTGAAGTATGCAAAATCACTTTTTGTCTGCTGTGGAACTGCCAGATTTGATGACTGAGGAACTACATCAACAATCAGTAGTCTCTATATTTATCTATACAGCCTTGTGTAATAGCACATTGGACACTGGTTTGTGGGTGATGAAAGCCAAGGAAAAGTTTTGCCCTCTTGGAAACAGAGATGCCAGGGACCAGCAGTTTATTGATTTGTCATTGCTTCCTCCTTAAAAACCCCCGGACAGCGAGCTGGTTGGACCCGTCATCTGCACCTCCGGCCCTGGTGATATATTGGGGATAGACTGCTTGGGTGGACCTGTTTTTTGACAGCATGTCAGCGGCAGTGGCTGAAGGAAGGGAGGTTGGACATTTAAGATACTGCTCTTTGTCTGTTTATGTCTCATTAAAAGACAGTCTGTTCAGAAAGTTCACTGCTCTGAACTCCCGCCAACCCCGCCGACCGGGACGAGAGTTGGCGCCGGTTTGGGGAGAAAGGGAGAGAGGGGAATAGTGGTGAGAGCAAATGAGCTAAAAATGTGACATTACTGTAAAGCAAAGAGGAGAAAGAGACCAAAAGGGAAAATGAGAGTGTTCAAACAATAGGGAACTACACGAGGGTGGTGTAGAGTAACCTGCTCCTCCTGAGGTGTCTGTTCTACTTAGAGAGAGGCGAGGATGACTGATTGAGGCCACAGCTGTTCAGGATAGCAACAAACAAAGTTGGCTTTGACATGATGGAACTTCCCTCACAGACGAAGGGCACATCCTGTTTTTGGTGGCGAGGAATTGCAGCGATGCAGGAAATGTGACGATGCGGCCCGAACAAAACTGATTGTCATCTGATTGGAATTCTCACTGTGTGGTTTTGTGACAATGTATTTCAGATCTGAAGCTTCGCATCCCACCTGGGACTTGACACTGCTGCCACACTTACCTGCTCTAATCCACACTGTCATTTCATTGTACACGAAAAGTCACCGGCAGCTAATTATGCTGTATGATTTTTTATTAGATTGCTCTTCAGTGGGATCTGATGTAATATATCAGTTTGTCTTATGGGAACACCTCCTCATTGTTTAGCTAATTACTGTGAGACAGTATTTGATTGGCAGCGCACCAAAGTAAGAGGCCAATATGTCAGCCAGTCGCCTTGTTTAGATAACAGACAGAGTAAATGATGAATGAACGGAGTTCATTAGCTGATAAATTAAAATGAATTGATGTTATGATGAGACAGTGAACGGTCTTGAGAGATGAAGACATAATAAATATCATGTTGTACCCCTTTTGGTCCTCACCTATAGACTCAGACTTCTTGGTAATAAATGTCACATAGACTTAAAATCTCCACACACAATGCTGGTTTGTTTTAAGCGAGTTAGCAAGCTAATGAAGATGTAATTGAGTATAGCAGAAAGGAGACACTTGTGATTATCAGACAATGAGTAAATGAAGCAGAGATATGGCCTGTGCAGTCGGGCTATCATGGCCAAGATAAGTGCAGCATGCAGAGCACGCAGTCTTCTGTCATCTGCCTGATGAGAGACTGGAGCGACGCCTCTCCCCTGAGAGCTCCCCAAATGGTCCAGGCTAACAACGCTCTCCCAAGGAATTAGCTGGCTCAACCGTCCAACACACACACACACGCACACACACACACACACACACCGACCGACCCACTAACACAACCCAACACACACACACTGAATTGTCAGATTCTGACGGCGTCTTACATAACTGAGGCCAGTCCCTGAGTGTGGATCAAGGACTCAGATCACTGCTTTGTTATTCTTGCAGAACTCATATAAGGCCGAACGAAAAACTTGAACCATAAAAGGAGCTGGTAGTGTGCTGTGAAATAATGTCCCTCATATGACACCACTTCGACATCGCGTGAGATATTCGTGTAAGCCATAAATCTTGTAAACACATTCTTGATATATTTTGAATTTTGTGACATAACAGGACAGTGAACAGTGATCTGAAGTGCAGCAGCACTAACGACTGACTACAACAGCTGTATATTGCTTCACTGTTTTGGTGGCGTGCCCCACCAAAATGGCGATGTCAGTCTGTCAATTGGTTGTCGCCACTTTAGTTCAGACTGAAACATCTCAACAGCTATGGGATGGTGTATCACAAAATGGTGAGATGATGAGAGAAATATTTTAACAACTATTGGATAGCTTAACCTTAACCTGGATAGCTTAAATTTGCTTCGGGCAACATTGTTGCCCACATATTTTTATTTACTTGAATTACTTTGCATATTGTGTCATACTAAGGTTGCAATTTCTGTTTAATTTCAGCTTCATTCTTGCCCTCATACTTGCAGGGTAATGACATTCCCATCAGCTGTGCTTTTGGTGTATTTTTAATCATTGCAACACTAAGATGGTGACTGGAACATGGTGAAAGTTAAACCTGCTAAACATCAGCATTACAGCGCTGTCATTGTGAGCATGTTAGTATGCTGATGTTAGCATTGAGGTATTAGCTCACAAGCCCTCTAGCGTGATTATAGACACTGTGTTGTGGTGAAAATGCTAAATCTCTGTGATATCTGTATACTTATTGAAGGATTTGTCTTAGTAATGCAAAAAAGGCATTTTGTTCATTTTTTAAATTAAAACATATAGATCTATTTTTCTGCTGTGTTTACAAAAATTTGCCTATGTAAAACAAACCTTTCAAGGTGTTTAAAGTGAAATTGATCTATGATGCAACACTCAGCTCATTCAAGAGAAAAAACACTACCCCTAAATTTTAAAGTCATTAGTGCCATGGAAACATTTTAGCGGCTTATTTGGATTATTGTGGTTGCTGTTACATGACTCTCCAGGTCTCTAGCCAAGTAATTTCCTGTTTTGCTGTCTGACTCCCCAGACCTCATTGTATGGGATGGGAAGCCAATGCTACTACTTTCAGAGGAGTTCATTCCCAAAGAATGTGACTCATCCAGCCTTCCCCGGACTTTAAATGAGCCATTACATCAATGCTGACTGGGGATTTCTTGAGCCGCTTCACCCTTCCTCTTTCAACTCAGACAGGCAATTTACTCGAATTCATTACTGAAACTCAAGCAAACAAACAAAAAAAAAAAAAACTATCAGAGAGCTCATATGCAGATATAACACCATTTTTGGATCTCGGAGAGTCTCTATATTTAAAATAAGGTCCAGTTTAAGCACCAGTTGTACACCGGGCACTGGTGAGAAAGGGCAGTAAAAGCGAGCTGTGAAAAGATGTGGATGTGTGAATGGAAGTGACAGTGAGTATAGTTTTGGCAAATGCCATGGGCTACCTAGTGGGCAGGAAAAACTGTTTCTTTACAGCAATGTACCAAACTACTAAGCTGTCAGTCATACGCAAAGGTCCCAGTGTATCTTTACTGCCACAGAAATGTTTCCAGTGTGTTAGTAGTTTCAGCCGAGTGAATAGAAACAAATGTGTGCAAATCTTAAGAACCAGGAGTTGACTTAAGAGTCGCCTGCGGTAACACACTGCCTGGCTGGTGAATTGTCTGTTTTTTTTCAATGATGTGAAACATTTGTTTTTTCTTTGGATGACATGACTAATCAATTGGCTTTATGACTGACAATATCTAATGGTTAAAGAGGATTTTTAAATCTACTCTAAAGCAGGGAGCATGAGGAAGTGTAAATACTGGAGGAAAGTGGGCCTGTATTTTAAGACATGGTGTAATTCAAATAAGACCCAAAACCACTGTATCTTTAAAAAGAATGTTGCAAAAGTTATACGAGGTCAGACGTTTGTTAAACTTTATGATTAAGTATTAACAATATCTGGGTCTGTTTGGGTAAAGAATTACCATGCAAACATCTATTCAATTTGTCAGAAAAAATTGGAAAAATTCACTGCACAGGACTAACGTTTAAGCATCACTGACAAATGAATGTCTCTGCCTCTCGGGGCAAAAATAGGCTTAACTTCAAAGGATGTTTCCAGTATTTCACAGAGGAAAAAAATGGTACAGATTTTTTTGGGTGGGGAGAGTAAGCTCAGATATTGAAGTCAAACTCGCAGCGTATTTGATCAGAAAGATCTGTGAAAAGCCTTGTAGCCTGGATTAGCACCTAAGATCAAAATGGTGCCACTGAAAGTCATTGTAATGTGATCTAAGTGATAAGATACTTTCGGGAAGTCCTCTGGGAGTCCTCTGTAGTCTGTACCGGAGCAGCACGGGCCAGCAAGTTCAGACACCAAAGGTCCACTGACGCAACCCTCCCCTGCCACCAGTAACCCACATCTGAGAAAGGCATTAGTGGACTGCCATCTGATGGTGAACTCCAGCTGATGCAACTGAGAGATAGCTCCGGGCCCGGCCTCAGCTGGCGGGGAAACGACTTTGCAAAATAGCTCTGAAATTGCAAGATAATGCTGTGAATAATGAGAGCGGTTAGAGAAAGAACGAAACATCCAAGAAGTTGTAAATCTCGCCGTGCAACTTCGTTTCCCATCCCACCATCAGAACAAGCGGTAGGAAAAATTAGCCGTCAAGCCGCATGTCGTGGCAACACGGTTTTCTGGACAGGAAACAGGATGGATTCTGTGTAGAGGCTTAAAATGTGCTTGTTGCCTGCTGTTGTTACTTCCCTCACACACACTGGGAGCGCACAGGCTTTAGTCTCAGCAGCCTCAGTGGTATCTCCAGGCCATCCATCTTACAGAGGGCAGATCATTATGTAGTCGACAGGCAGCTTTAGGCCGGGGGCAGGTGGGACTGCTTGTACTAGATGAACTATAGGCTGCAACTGTTCTTTACTGGACCTCCATAAAAACCCAACCAGCCCCTTTTACAGTTGAATAGCACATTACACTTGAGTTTGCCCCATTTTCGTAGGTCTGCTACACTTTGTTGCCCCCAAGCGCATTTAAAGGATCATGTTTGTGGCATATTATCTTTTTATTTTTACCAACAAATCCCATTAAAAGACCAAAAACAGCAATGAATTCATCCTGCTAACAAGTGCTGTCTGTGTCAAAACCACAGCTTGTAGCTTATGCCTCTGTGCCACAGAACTCCACCGTCATCCAAAAGCCATTAAAAACACATAAAACGGCCAAGCCATTGGGTGATACTCCAGTTTATTTTGAACTCTGCTGCAGCTTTTTCTCTGGACAGTAACTCCATGTTGGGCAGACGGTGGCGAGCATGCGGGGGGGGTGGGGGGTGGCTCCTTGCTTTGCTAGTTTGACGAGCTGCGAGGGGAGCGCCACTGTCTGTTTTCATTGTAATTAAAGGATATGTCACCCAGTGCACCAGTCTGGCTCTTTTCTCTGCGATTTTTAATAGTTTTTGGATGACAGCGAGTTCAATGGCACAAAGGCATACGCTACATCTGGCTGGGGCTTCACAGTCAGTTCTTGTAATTCCTTGTTGATTTTGGTCTGTTTGTGGGATTTTTTGATAATAATAAAACAGATCAAATATGCCAGCGTTATCCTTTAATGCAAAAACTATGTCCTTTTATTTTTTTTTGGGAGAAAAGAGCACTCAAATACAGCACTTACAGAGATGCTCTCTTGGATTGCAATGCTCTCTCTATAACCATTTGGTAGGATGAAAAATATACAAAACACTATTATCAGCACCAAACCTCTTGTCCTCACGCCCACTGAAAATGGATGTCATGTTCTATATTCATGAGAACCACAATAAGAATACAGAAAGAATAGATATTTTATTTTGATTACTCCCGTTTGCGCGATTATAAATACATTCTATGGACATAAACATAGAAGTAACAGGGCATCTTTAGTAATCTGTACAATGACACTGAGATAACAGAGATTTACTGTGATGTATTTGGGCTCAAAGACCATTGGTGTTCTTGATTTCAGTCCTAGGTTATAGTGAAAAATGTCTTCCAGTATCTGGGTTTGATGCCAACAACGAAAGAGAAGCTCCAGTGCATGATGCTCCTTGTTAGGAGAACCTGAAAAAAATATGCCAGTGATTTGTCTATGCTCTGTGGGTACAAAAGAAAATTGTCAAGAGTGCGTTTTTCACATGGAAATAATAGATTATTGATGTTTTGACAAAATGGAGTGTGATTTCCCTTTGGAGAAAAACAGGCTTTTTCAATTTAAACTACAAGAGTTTTGGTTCAGAGACTGGTTCTACTCTGCCTCCCAATAACTAACATTAATTGGCTTCTTAGTCCACAGAGAAACATAGTAACTAAACAAAATTAGACCTTAAATGATTGGAAATGAGCGAGTAGTCCAGATTATGGCACTTACAAAGCAGGAGAAGGAGAAATTGGGCATGTCATGTCTGTATGAGACAGAGGTAGAGTTGCTCAGAATGCATTTTGTGCGAGGGAGGATAAAAAAAAACTGCATGAAAGAGGAAGAGGAAGAGAGAGAGCAAAGACGAATGAGACACAGGAAGAGAGAAATGAGGGTGAAGCAGACGGTGAGAGGAAATATAGGTAACAACACGTTCACCGCGGTAGAAATAAAATTCTCAATACTTGCACACATGGACACCCACCCACCCACACACACACACACACACACACACACACACACACACAGACCTGCAGCTCTCTCTCCCAGCGGGTGGCACTGTGTAATTTGGCACATCCATTTCCTAGGCCGGGTTTGTCTTCAGTGCTGTCGAGGCAGTCACAAACCCCATCGGGGTATTCCAGCCAATACTTGAATGATGTCACTTTCGAAACACACTCACTGAACTGCAAACAAATCTCGACTGTTGGAAAAGTGTCTGGCTCATAACTGTCCCATTTTTCTCCTGCTGGTGACTCTTGTCAGAGAGGGTTTGGGCTAATTTCATCGAGCTTTCAGGTGTCTGATTGCTCAAGGAGTTTGACCCCGTTTTCTCGCGCTGCACCACACTGCTGCACTTTCCATGGTCTTCTCCTTTGGTCCGGCACTTAATTATGTGGCTCTTCACAGGGCCATGTATCCCAAACCATGTCCCAGAGGCCGCCAGGTCTACCCCTGCCAATACTCAGTGACATCTGCTCTGCTTTAATGGCATATGGGAAAATTACATGGCAAAAAACAAGTTGCCCTCCCATGACATTTCTTCCCTTTGATAGTTCACTCTCAACTCCACCACTCAATTTTAGCCCAGTGCCACTGCATGTGTGTGTGCTGGAGCCAACGGAAACTGACCTCCCACCGCTGCAGATGGATCAGACGAGTTTACTTGGAGTCAAATCCTGTCCTAAAGGGTCGGTTCACCCAAACTGCAGCGAACAAACAAACAGAACACAACGTGTTTTGACACATCCTCAGCCACATCTAGCGGTCCTCATCAGCAGAGGGATTTTCCTTATAAAAAATAATGAATGATGGAATGTTTGTGATGCTGACAGATTTTTCTTTTTTTTTTTTGGGCCACACAACACTAAAATCACCTTTTCAATTGACATGACCCAGTTTAATTACACAGATATGGAGCATTAACATTCATTTAGTGCTGTGTTTCTGGCTACCAGATGAATATACATCCAGTTTTCACTTTTCACCAGCTCCTGAGGGAAATATCTGGCTCTTTTGCTGCTAAATGCTTCACTATGCTCACCAGCTAGTCGCTAATTTGGTCTGTCTGCCATTTGATGTTGGACAGGTAATGACAGTGAATTAGATCTTCTTTTTTTTTTTCTTTTTTTTTTTTGCCCGAGAACAACTATATGAGAGAATGTCCCATTACTCTGTATAAACCAAAACCATTTTCTTCGGAACTACTTTCTACCTAAGAAATGGTCCCTAAAAACTGTTGAAATATTAGAAGACTGTGGTCTGCAGACTATCTCCGGTAACAAGGAAGTTTTCTTTCTAATACTTATTTTGAAATAGTTAAAAAATGCCATATTTCAATGCTGTGAGCACCACAAATGAAATTCCATTCCCGTCCATTTTAATGGGGTGGCTGCAGAAGGAGACCAATTTTTCAAAACCTTGACAAATGAAACCAAAACTTTCTCCCTGGTTAGATGCCACAATAGATAAATTCTAAAAAAAATTAAAACAAGGTGCCGCTAATATTATTGCTACTGAAACGAGTTTGACTATTTGCACGGCCCACTCCTTACATAAGCACAGACACATTATCAAAGCGGTATGTATCTGTATGTATGAAACAGCTCCAGGTAGCTGCTTGTTTCTTCCTACGTGGCTGCGGCTCAGTTGAAGACAGCGACTGATTAGGAGGTGAGCCCCATGTAAGGCAGGATGAGCAAAAACAAGATGACTCATATAGATCAGTCTCCTAGCAATTTCCCTCAAATAACCCCTTCTCTCTTTCAGACAGGGATCGGTGATGAGCAGACCAGACTGTGCTTCGCGCTCGGCTGCATCTCCAATCATTTAATACCAGGGGAAGTTGTAATGGAATACTTCATAAAAATGTTGAGGTCTATGTGCATGAAGTACCTAAGAATTGCAACGCTGATCTAGGATCACTGGTCAGGTCACATTACTGCGCTTGGCTATAGCGCAGGAGAGAATCTGTACTACGCTGAGATACTTAATGAAAATTGTCAGTTTTACTCGCAGAATCAATAACTCCAGTTTTCTCCCCGAGAAGAACATATAATAGGATGCAATGTGAGTACATCAAGGCAATCTTTTCACAATCTCCCATTGCTGCAGCACTACTTTGCATGAATTACAGTAAAATCTGGAGTTATGCACGCAGATAGGCCCCAAGCTGTTAGCCTGTTTTTCTCAAAGGTTTCAGCGAGAGAAGAGGAGAGAGGGAGGAGGAGGAGGAGTGGAGATAGGAAGGGGGAGGTAGAGAGGAAGTCCTTGGGGGGAGACTTGCACTTGCTGCAAGAATATTTCTTTTTAACTCATTCAAAATGGAAATAATAAAAAAGTCATACAAGGGAGGAAAAGAACTTTGATCAAGGGAGAAGAAAAAGTTTTGTGAAACTTTATATTCTTCATTTTTTACTGTTTTAATTTGGCACATGGCACAATCAGCATGTATGCATCTGGTATACATAAATAAATATTAAATATTTTATACATAAATATACATATAGAGCTCTTACAAAGACACCTAGAGCGGTCTTGGCTTAGGATGTTTCAAATGACAACAACAATACATAGAAATGATTTGTGTTGGTGCTTTGTAGTCTGATCAGTGTTTTCATTGTTTTGTAAGTGGGAGTGATATCTCCATAGAAGCCCTATACATATATGTATGTATGCCCATATTTATATATATATTCAAAGAAATACAAGTGTGCACTGATGTAGGTTTATTCAGTGCAAACAGGCCACTGTCTGCTTTTGAAGAGGAACTCTTACAAAATCAATGGAATCATGTCAGTTAGTTCAGTTGAATCTTTAGCTATTTTTTTTCTCTTACACGTAAAATAATAGATTTATTTTTGTAATCTTTAAGCAAAATTAGACATATATAATTTTGAAAATAACAAAAGTGCTATTTTGCAAAGACAGACACCCAGAGACGCAGCAGAAACACTACTGGTGGTGAACCAAAATCAACAACATGAGAAAGTACTCAGCCCCCACCCCCCCAAAACCACATTATACAACCTACAAACAAAAAAACAGGTGCACGGACACACACACACACACACACACACACACACACACACACACACACTTTCTTTCTCACAACACACACTCACTCACTACTCTTGCTTTTGCAAGTTCCGACAATGTGTCTCTTCCTTTATCTCAGCCTCTTAACCACGCTTGCACGTGAAGGAACAGGAAATCATTTTCACATGCACACAAACACACTGGAGCTCTAAGCAGCATGTGTACGTGCACACTTTGTGGAGATAATATCAGATAGCTTAACAGATAAATTGGCTGTAAAAGATGCACTTTTTTCTTAACAAAACAATCACAGTAACATAGTATTTATCTCTGCCTTCTCATCTCCCGGCAAGAGCTGTCCCAGACAAATTATTTCTATACGAGATTAAAAAAAAGAGAGAACACCATTTGTGTGGTTGTTGTGTTGGTACACAACAGAAAGAAAAAAAATGAGTTGCCCAAAATGAGTTTAAAATCTCTACATCTGCATGTCCTCTAGGTTCCCATCCTGGATTCAGTCTCTCATCTTTGAGTCTCATCGGCTTGTAACACACTCCACTCCACTTGGAATAGTCTCAGGGAATAGAAATAATGACAAAAAAAGAATAAGCTTTTGTAAGGCATTGAAACGTAAAACAAAACAAAGAAGCAATTAAAAACATTTCGCGAATATTGACGTAGAGGCCATTGTTCGAGATGTGTCTCCCGCTGGAGGAAGGGATGGGAAATAAAAAGCACTTCTCTTTGTTTTTGTTATGAATTCAAGAAAAAAAGTGTTGATATCTCCGCAGTCTGCTTAAAAAGGCTTTTAAAATGATTATTTTAGAAAAAAACACTGCAGAAAGACTCCCTCCCCCGACTAGGAGAAGGAAAGCAGTTTGATTTTGGCAGCTCTGCACAACTTGACATCCATAGAAGAGCTCTCAGCAACTCTCCTCGTAGTAAAAGTCTAGTTAAATCTCTTCACGTTTTAATCCGACTCATGCCCTTCCCCTCCCCTCCCCCTCGCAGCCCTCCCCCTCCCTGTGATATTTATAAAACACAATCCTCTCCTCCGTTCGTTCATTCTCCTGCTCCTCCTCCTCCTCCGCCACCACCGCCTCCGCCTCCTCCTCCCCTGCGCCCTGCGCCGGCTGCCCCTGGCCTCCTTAAAGCTATACGCGGGTGGTTGAGTGGGAGTGTGGCAGGCCGGTGGAGTTGAAGCCGGTTGTGAAGGTGTTGTAGGGATGCAGATTGGGCATGCCCACCAGGGAATTGGGGATCATGGTGATGGTGTTGGGGGTCATGAGGGGGATGTCGTCCGGGGAGCGCGCCGCAGAGTGAGCGTGTAGTCGGGCAGCGAGGCCAGGCGCAGTGCCCCCTCGTTGCTGTTCCCAGCCTCGCACTCATGGTGCGTCTGGTTCATCTGCAGCGACATGATCTCCTCCTCGGGCGCGTGGTGGCCAATGTCAATGTCGTTGGAGGTGGTCTGGCGCTGCGCTGGCTGGGCTGCCCGTGGCCGGAGTCCTGCCGCCGCTTGTCCTTGCGGTAATAGAGGGCCGCGAAAGCCAGCACGTTGAGGAAGAGCAGCGAGGCTCCCACAGCGATAGTGACGCTGAGCTCTGTGGAGTAATCCCGTGGGTTCTCCACCACACGAGCGGCCCTGTCTCCTCGTCGTCGCTCCAAGAGTCCTTGTCCTCGCTGTTGTAGGCCGGGGACATGGGAGGCCGCTTGGTGTTGAAGGGCCAGGAGGTTTTCCCGTTGGGCCTCTTGGTGGACAAGGTGTTCTGCGTGGTCTCTGGCGGCGGCACTTTGGTGGTGGTGGAGGTGTAGTGGAACATGTCGTGGAGGTTGTACAGGTGGGGCACTAGGTGTTTCCAGAAGGCCACTTTGGTGGCGCGGTAGTGGTCGCGCACACGTGGCTTCAGGCCAATATGCAGGTACAGCTGGTCCTGGGGGTTGTACTTGGACCAGGCCACCTCTTCAAAGCGATTGGCCTTGGTGTGGATGAACTTGGTGTCTTGGGGAACCGGTTTGTTGGGATCCCTACAGACAGAGAAGAGACAGACATGATAGAGTGTTAATTGAGAGTCTGACGGTACATTTAATCATTCATGCTCTCTCATTCATGTGGGGATAGGAAGCACACAAAAATACCAAAAAGAAAACATAACATTATCAGTTACAGCTTATATTTTGGCGTGAAAGCCACTATTGGAGAATTTATTGATCTTGCTTGACGAAGCCCAAAAACAGCGAAAGCAAAAAGCCCCAACGGCAACCAACAGACTGTGGTTAATAATTGATCCAGGTGTGTGGTGCATTATGTACCACGCTTTCTGTAACTGCATTAACTGACACTGATTTCTCCAATTGATTCGTTCTCCCAATTCACATTTTTAGTGGTACCACAAGATCTCTGTGCAGCATGACCGTGTCTTTCTCGTCTTTCAGACGCCTATCTGTGGGCATGATGTGTCTGTCTGTCTCAGCCCCACCACCTCTCCCCCCAGATGTTCTTAATTCGGTTGTGATGCAGCCCACCCACAAAAACCAGGGCAGAGGCTTTTAAAGTAAACACATATGAATAAGTCAGCAGGCTTTAGGGCTCCCGTCAGGAGGCATCTTGTTGTTGATAATCCAACGCTGGTGGAGCCCCTCTGCTAATTGCTCAGGGAAGGCAGCACAGTGTGCATTGGCATCCAGTGTACTGATGTAAAGTGGACCATATTAATCAAGACACTAAGAGGAAACTGCAGAGCGGGCGCACGTCTGTGTGTGTGTGTCTGCTTGGATTTACGGATGTTTGTGTGTTTGTGTGCGAGTCTGAAAGCGAGAGACAAAAGGGATGTGTGAGTGTGTGAGACTGAGAGAGAGAGAGAGAGACAGAGAGAGAGAGAAGAGAGAGGGGAGATTTTTTTCTGGCTGCAGTACCTATTTTGATCTACAGAGTTCACTGTTCCACTTTTTGACACGTTCCCTCAACACCGGATGGCCAACCATTTCAATTACAGTGAAGCTATTGATTTATTGAATAAATTAACATATAGCAATCTCCCACAATCACACAGCTCCTTGTTGCCTTGCTGCCATACAGTGTCAGGAATGGGAGCTCTGCGGCCCATGCTATTGCTTCTGGTCCTGATTAAATGACTTTCTGTGAAAGAACCTGAACAGTGCTACGGCCTTGAAAACACAATAATTGATGTTGCTGCAGGAAAGTTAAAATTGTGTTGTTGCAATGAGGCAAGGCTCTGGGCGACATCTCTCTAAATGTCATGAAATATCCCTTTGTGGGCCTGACCGCGATGTCAGTTGCAAGCAAAGTTCAAATTTAGGGATGTAGTGGCCACAGTGCTGTTTTGGCAAGGGCTGCAAAACCTTCCAAACACAGCCAAGAGAATTAAAAGCCATGCCAGAAGAATTCACCCTCCATCCTCTCTCCTGTTCGTTTCTCTGCTGTCAATTTTTCTTTTTCAGGTCAGTGCTTCTCTGGAGAGAGAGAGAGGGAGAGAGGAGAGAGAGAGAGAGAGAGAGAGAGAGAGAAGAGAGAGAGGGAGAGGGAGGTGAAGCAAATTGAGATGGCTGGAGCTGAATCCCTGGACCTGGGCCGGTGTCAGCAGAGCAGCCCGTAAATAACCTCTTTTATTAGGCCCGTAATGATCCACAATGAATATTGACAGCCAGACTATGATGACTTTGTAGCTGAATATCAGTAATTAAGTTTCAAAGGGGTGGGTGGTGGAGGTAAGGTCATATTGATCTCCCTGTGTGCAACATGCCAGGGAACAGGATGTCAATGGAACAGCCTGAGATGTGATTGTCCGCGTGCTTCATGAATTCTCACAGCAGCCCCGTGTGTGCCGTCACACAGACACACATGAAAGCAAATTTTCTCCCTCTCTCTTTTTCTCACACACATATAAATACACGCATGCATGACAACAGCGATGATGATGGAGGTCTGAGCAATCTCGGTTAATGGGAATTCCGGGCATTTCCATAACACTGCGCAGATGCTCTCTTTTCAGGAGGGTCAATTTGCTGGATTGTGATGGCAGAAATATTGAAAAGGTACTTGGGCGGATGTCACAAAACAATCAGCGCGTGCGAGGGAGCAAAGGGAGCGGCGGTGCAGAGGAGTTAGAAAAGCTCTTTGGTGGCTGGCTGGTTGGTTCAGTGCAAGTGAAGATGAATAATTTAGGGAACACAAAGAAATCAATGTGGCATCTTTAGTTAATTTGATTTGCCGCATTAGAGAACAACTGGCTGCCTTATCTAATTACACACACATATGCTTGGATAATTGTTGCAAAGTCAATAGTAAACAGGCTACATTCCTTTGAACAATTTCTACCACTGCTGCTCAACTTTGGGCTGCACGCTGGCTTTGAAGTCCTGCCCTGAGCTGTGGAGTCAGAGGGAGTGATCTGAGCTCTGTTACTGCTGCTCAATGTGGTGACGGCTACTAGGTTATCCTGCTCCATTTGTACTGGGGTGCACGGGTGCTGTGTGATGCAATGTAGTCAGATCCACTTTATAATGTTTCCTAAGTGACATTCTGCTGTGTTTTCCATTGGAAATGGTTAAAAAAACAAAACAAAAACAAAAAAGAAAACATGCTGCAATCGCTGATAAAGTTTTCTGCATTTGGCAGACTGTCTGAAATTACAGAAGGTTCACCTTATGATATACTATACAGGTATACAGGTATATCTGTAATGCAGTAGTCTTATAATGAATACTGAGTGCTGCTGCTGAGTTATCTTACAGGTGTTGGTTTGTTTTCCCCTTGTGTGCTTATGAGGGCATATAAGGGCGAAAAATTATGAAAAACTTCACATATAATTCAGTACAAAACGGCAGCAAAGCGCACAGTCTTTCTTTGCGGCCACAGTCACACACACAGTCTGACACACAACAAATTAAAAGCTTCGCAAGATATTACTTTGTTCACCCTTTGTAGATGATAAAGAAATAAATAAATAAAGTCTGAAGTTGCTCTACCTATGCCGCGCAGGATGTCTTAATCTCTCCAAGCGAGCTCCTCAAGTGTGTGAACAGAGACATTTTGTTTTTGCCTCGCTGCTGTTATTAGTTTGCATGTGAAACAATGCAATGGCTATGAAGTCAGTTGAGGCTAGTTACAGCCGAATACTCAGAGATACAGACAGAACAAAATGGAAATAAACAGGCTGGAAAGAGAAACCTGACAATAAGATAGCAACAGTCTGCTGATCTTGATGGGCTGAAGACCTTGAGAAGTCACCGCACAGCCAAGAATTTCCATTAGAGATAAAAAAAAATTTAAAACACTCATTACACTCATTGAACATTAAATGAAGGGGTGTGTTTTAGAAAAAGGCGTCTGTATTGCTTTGCCTGTTCATTTGATATGCCTGAATAGCCTCGAATTAAAGCTGACACTTTGCATTCGAACCTCTTGGTCATCGTATCATTTTACTTTCAAATATTATAACAGCCTGGCGATAAAACACTGAACGCTGCGCCGTTGTCCAAACACTTCCCCGGCTCGTGGTATGTGTTCAGCTCTACAACAAATGCCTCGTTGTGACTTGTATGAACAGCCCTGGCATAATGTGGTGTTTGTGGTCCTGTTGGGCTCTCAGTGCTCTCCTGCATTAGCTGATAGCCCTGCCTCCTGTCAGACCTCCCACTTAATCCGGATGGCCATTGGAGCTGTGGCTGGACTCCCAGGCAGAGGAGAGAGATTATTACACCCATAAAAGCAGGCGTTTTAATGGCCTTTCAGATTTCCTGTTGTGTGTTCATATGGCTGTGGTACTATAAACCATCGCCTTCATCTCCTCCGTGGTCCCCTCCTCCCCTCATGATGACCCGCTGACCCCTGCTAACCTTGGCCTGCCACGCGTGTTTAAGTGCTCCCGTGTGTTTGTGTCTGTGATTCACTGGGAGTGTGTGTGTGTGTGTGTGTGTGTGTGTGCTTCATCTCCTGTCCGTCAGGTGGTGTACCTGTGTGTCTGTATTTGTGACGCATCAAAGTGTGATGACCTCCCGGGGCCACACAAGCGCAGCACTTGAACACAAGACGTGTCACAATTTCACAAATGAGTACATGATAAAAGAATAAGCCCTCTGAAAGTGTTGAACTCCTCTTCTATACAACGCCGCGCCGCCTGGGTGTCAGACTCCCAGCTCTGACTACACATGTGGCAGAACGGGGCCCGAGCTCATTACCTATTCCGAGCCCTATCTGCAAGCACCGATGTAAAAGGTAGATAAGGGGGAAGAATGAATATCATTTTCTTTCTTTTTTTCATTTCCCATGTACCTCCTTCCCCTTTTCATCCTGATGTAATTTGAAGCGCTTGAATGATCATAGACCTAGCCATCACCAAATCTGAAAAGACACGTTTAGGTGCCCTAAGGCAGAAGACAAGAATCTATTTTCACTACACTCAGGGTCTCTGAATCCTGAGTGGAGTATAGCGTCGCCATATAAAACAAGGAACACGCATTAATCCAGTGGCACTGATGCTCCTTTTGCTAAGCTGCTAAAATATGCAAAAGTTGAAGCCTATTTTTTTTTTGTAGTTATTGTTGCTACTGTTGTGTAACAAATTCATCCCCTGCAGTTGTTTATCTACTTGCCAGGTAACACAAAGTGAGCAGCTAATTGTAATTTTGAACTCCAACAGAAGGTTCCCATCGCCGTTCCCTGCATTCTGCGTAAATCTTTAATAAACGCACTCCATTTAATTCTGTTTGGAGACTTTGTCTTGGCATAGAGCAGGGGGGCAACTTCGGCACTGAGCGGGCAAATTATCAGGCTGTGCTCTTTTGCCCTTCATGTGGTCTCACGCTGGGGCAGAGGGCTGAGTGATGCGTGGTTCATATCTAATGGCAGCCTTCGGTTCAGCAGGCTAAGTGATGCAGGGCGAGGCGCTGTGACTTTGGGCCGTGCAGGAGTGTTGGAGGACACGGCTCTCGGACCACTCCTTATTATGGATGCTATTGATTTGTTTGATTAGATGAGTGACAGCAAGCAAAACACCTCGCACTCCCCCAACACATCCCCCTTTGCCTCTCGTTTAACCAATTAGCAGCCCTCTACCGCATCTTAAAATTGACGTTATTTTTTAGCATTTAACATGAATATCTTTAATATTTATTTTATTTTAATCAGACAACCACTAACTTATGGATGTACATGTGCAGATCTACTTCCTTTCCTCTTCCTCCCCTTGCTGCCTTCCTCTCATTACATTCAGCACACAGCATGGACACCGATCAATGGCATCCAGGCCCTTTAACAAGCCACACCACTTCCTTACCTTCTCTAATGCAAATCAGGATATTGGCTACAAATCTCCTATCAAGTGAGTACGCATTTAATGGAGTAGGTAGGTGGCTGTTCAGGGCCGTTGCTGTTCCACAATGAGGAGCATTCACACACTCCTGGTACAGGTTGCGTTGGCCCTAACGAAGGAAACTGAAGGGAATGGGGGATAATCCGGAAAAAGGACAAGGAGGGAGATCAGGGTTGAGTGATGTAACTGCTAAACAGCTGGGAAAAAAAAAAAAAAAAAAAAAGAGGGTGGCTGAAGCAGTGCGTGAATGAGGTCAGACAGTTGATGTATATGTGTTATTAACCCTACAGAGGAGAGCTGTTCGATTGACAAGTGTGAGGAAGACAAAAAAATCAAAGTGCTGTGGGTTGTAAATCAAAGTGCCGGCTGTTAAACTGCACTATAGACACACTGCAGTTTCTTCTATCTACATTTGTTTGGTCGGCAGCCGTTGTCACTAAAGACAAAGCAATCAATACTGCATATTTTAGCTCATGTTGTGAATGTAAAACATGAGTAGACTTTCTCTTTTTTTGAGCAGAATAATGAGGGAGAGGGGAATGGAGGAGCAGTGGAGGAGAATGAGGAAAGAAATTCAACACATGACAGCGCTCTGCTCTTTAACTACCTAGCAAGGCCCCGCACAGCATGTGGCACAGTTCACACACAGAACAGGGGAAATGAGCACCAGCCGCCAGGGAAAAAAAAACAAGAAGCAGGAAGATGGACCAACATATTTATAGCACTAATGATATATAATGATTGATCTTTTCAGGGCTTTTCATCATCAAGTGTTCTGCCAGTGTTTTTGCGTATAGTCTCGTTGCTGCGCTTGCATTTGTGTCACAGAAGGTGCAGAAGTCGCAGCATGTGGACTTGTGGCAAAAGTTTTGGAGGAACTGCTCAGAAGAAGTTGTTGTGGCAATAAAATGCAGGGCAATTTTTGCCTGTCAATAGTAAAACAAATGTTGCAGCCAGAAAAATAACTCTGAACTGAGTAAATCCCCAGCTTCTGAAACATCCCTAACTCTCAGGAAAGAACAGCCTCATAGTGTAAACACACTCTCACAATCGCACTCACACACATGCGCATACACTCACTAAGAAGATTTGACAGCATGCACTCTCTGTATGCTTTTATGCTTCACTGACACTGATGGAGGGAGGAAAAAAAAGCGCATGGGCAGGGATTTGCCCTGTAAAGATGACACATGAGAGCCAGGGACAGGAAGAGCTTTGAGGTGAATGCTGCTATGATACACACTGTTGACATGCAGCCCAAGTGTCTCAACATCGTGTCACACATGTTCCTACAGCTGATTTAGAGAGGGGCAAGAAGTGCAATCTGGGTCAGTTCATTATGAACATCTGGAAGGGGAGCCAGAGCTGCTTTCCAGATACAAGGAAGATGGCTGCTGGATGGGCCATGAAGGCAAAGAGAATTCAACTGCATCTTAATTAAAAGGATTTCCTCCAGATCCAGATTGGGTTGGTTGGTGTTGGAGGAGAGATCTATATCCCCTAGTGTGGTCTAAATGAGGAGGATGAACTTCAGGATCTATGGGAAATATCTCACATCCTCAGCCCCCTCGGGGAGTTGATGGTGGACTCCTTTTCTTGGGCTGGGGTAAAATTACCCTTTGGAACGGCACACTGAGTTTTCTATTATCCTGGCATCTAATCCCAGGCTTTTTACCATCTGAGTGCCTAATTGTGGTCCGCATGTAATCCCCAACTCTGGAGTTACGCCAAGGCGACACACCATAGGGTGCATATTACCAGTAACATGGTGGACACGGCTCTAGAACCACTTTACTCTCCGACTGCTTTGCTGCTAGTTTCAATCAATATGTGACGCGGAAATCTACAAAGCCGACATGGGGTCAACAGTAAAGTGCAATTTGTTGTTTCGAATTCTGCTGCTTGCCAGGGTGAAGGCCAGGTTAGGGTTATGGCATGCTTACTGCCCATGGCACTGTGTTGAATCTGAGTGGTTGTCGGTAAGATGGGCAGGCTGTCATCATCCGTCTGAATTAATTTCACCGACAAGACCCAAGTTTAGAGTAATTCAGTATACAAGCACTGTACTTTTTACCTTGAGATGCTTGAACATTTCTCACTTAAATGAAACACACCCTGTCTACATAAACACAGCAGCATAATGTTCTTGAAAGGACAAGTAAAAAATTCCATCTGTATCTGCAAACTGCAGCTTTGTGTGTGTTGACACAAGATGGCTGCCAGGCAGAGGAGACAGCTGTTTAGTCCAAGCATCACTGATGGACCTCAGTGCTTTCCTCGAGGAGCCAAAACAGCCGTGATCAGTCCATCTGCACTAGGCTGCCATTAGCAGTTCAAGGTTCGGCCGGCCGCCGAGGGCTCAGCCTATCAGCCAGATGACTGGATATAAATGCCACCTGATTGGACAGCAGATGATTTAGAGACAGATAAAAAAACAGAACAAGATTTCAGACTGCGTCCCATTCAGGATGGGATCAATACCTCTCTGGTAACAGGGATCGTCAAATTAAATTTCAGTTGTTAGAAATGATTACTAGTAGTCATACAAAATGGGCACGCTTTGTGATGGGTGGGGGGTGAAATTGAGCATTGTGGGGAGCGGGAGTTACCCAGGGCACGAGTGATCGACTGGGCCCACACTGAGGGAATCAATACTGCAGAGGGCAAGAGTTTGATATGTTTCCCTGATAAGTCTCTGTGTCTTTTGGGCCTCGGTATAATAGAGCATAGATAGTATTTCCAGACACACACACACATTCACAAAAAAGCACACACATTCACACAGAAGTATACAGAAAGGCAGGCAGCCATGCACACATACTCAACCCAAACAGTCAGCCAAGCACAAATAGCACAGCACACATTCTGGAGGAACATTTAATCTTCCTCAGATTCAATATGTCTCAGGTTTTCAGACTAGGACCCAGGAAGTCCAGGCAAAAAACACCTCAGAAAAAAATGTCTCTGTTGAAAAATGCCTTTTCTGTCCTATACTATCCATTGTAGCACTTGCTTTTTCCTAGAGATAGGACTTCTCTCTGTGGCTTTCTATTAATAATGAGTTTGTAACTGTGTGATCACTGGTTTTACTAAATTGTTCTTTAACTCATTTAAAAGACATACAGGTCATACGTCTGCATATGTTGCTGCTATTGGACTCTCAATAAAAAAAATGGATGTGTCTGCTTTAAATTTAGGATCAGAGTAGAAGACTAAGGACCGGTGTTAAACTGGTACAGATTGGTTCCTGATTGGTCAGAATCATAATATTGCTAAGATCCTGCAGCAGTCAGGATCGGAAATAAAATTATTTGTTTATTATTCTGCATTTTCGGTTACGCTACTGTTAAATCAACTCTGTCCGTCATGCTAATGATGATTGTGTTGGGCAAGTATGTCATGGTTGTGTTTATCTGCATGGCAGACAGGTTCAAATAAGTGGGCTAACTGTGGGAAATAGAAAGAAACACAGCTAACACTGGTGGGATAAAATGTCATATATTCACGTTGTTTGACTTTTTGACCAGTGTGCCTGCTGCTCCACCATCGCTATAGCCAGTCCACTCCCTCTGGCTGGTTGCTAAGTAGCTTCAAAGTCCAAAATAATAAAATCAAGTCAAGGTAATACTTGATATCAGGTGAAATAACAACACAATTACCGTAATGTTCAGACTATTGAGCGCACCTGAATATAAGCCGCACCCACTAAATTTAAAAAAGAAAAAAATTTTTTTACATATATAGGCCGCACTTGTCTATAAGTCGCAGGTGTCCACATTGTAACATGAGATATTTAACATAAAGATGTTACACGGAAAGATTTTTTTAACTTTTTATTTAAAAAATTGAACAGCCTTAGAATTACTTCGTCACACACTTATTCAGTCACTTATTCACTCTTTCGTTGTCGCTCTCAATGTCACTTTCCTGTTCGGTAATTTCATTGGTCTGATGTGACGAGGCTAAATGTACTGGCGGCATGAAGCTCGTTAGCCCATAAAAATAAATTAGCCGCATCATTGTTTAAGCCGCAGGGTTCAAAGCGTGTGAAAAAAATAGCAGCTTATAGTCCGGAAATTACGGTATTAGCATCACCAGCTTAACTTTAGAAGGGTTAAAATCGGGCGACTCTCTGCTCTTAAATATAAGCCTTGCATCTTCATATGCTTGCTTGAATCTGAAATGGTTTAGTAGCAACTGACCTCCTGTGTGCATTTATTGAGTTACTGCTGTCAATTAATGTGAAGGAGATGGTTAGCTGTTTCCTGTGCCGACCACATGTGAGGTAGATAATCAGCAATCGATCTGGATCTTGTGCACTGAGTTCACACCCTAATCTTCTCTTCCTCCCGACAAACAACAATCAGCAGCATTCCCATGATCACCATGAAAAAAATCAAAACTGACTGAACACTAGTGCACCTATTTAGACATTTTAATCACATTAAAATTAAAGAGTAGCAAAAAGTATAGATATCAATACAGCTGTGTCATTATCTTTACCAGTTCAGATAAAATCTTAACAATACCCATCCCTAATTCAGAGAAGTGATGAGAAGTGATAAGATTTTACTCACCCAGTCTTGGCAAAGTTGGTCCAGTAAGTCATGACCACAGCACTGAGCATGACATCGTTCTTTGAGAAGTTACAGGGGAAAAGGTCAGTGGGACCAATCATAGGAATTCCAAAAACATAGGGAACCTCGTCCCCGTGGGCGGCGTCTGACCAGGCTGGCTTCATCAGGCTCTGGCAGTGGTGGTAGAAGGCGTAGAAGTAGGTTGGCGAGCCGTAGCGAGCGTGGAGATCGGCCGTCACCACCGATGGCTCCACCCACTGGTGGTCGGTGAACAGAGCCACCAGCGTCTTGCGCCTGGTCTCTGGATTGTCTCTGTCTGCCCAGTCTGTGTACATGAACTTAATGGTCTCCCTCAGTGTGTCCTTGCCCTCCGGGTACCCATACAGACTGTCCACAAAGTCTGAAACAGAAAAGTCAAAGTCGTTTCCAGACACGCCGTCCTCTGAATCCACCACGTTCTCGACAAACCGCAGCCCCTCGCCCTGGTTGACCCCCAGCATGATGTCGTAGTTGAGGAACTCGCCCTGCTCCATCAGGATCTCTGGGTCGTCGGGGATGACATCCCCATCGATTACAGGTCCAAAGGCCACGTGGTACCTCGCTGGTTGTATGTCCTGCTCCACCAGCTCCCTGGAGCTCTTCTTTCTCAGACAGTCAACCATGTCCAAGGTGTCCAGGACATTACAGCCCACCTTCTCTGCCAGGAGACGCGTGTACTTGACCGGCTGGTAGTTCACCGCCCAGCTGGAGAGGGCCGACCCGCTCTGAATGATTGCTCTGTGGAACAGACCTGCACAAGGACATGGGAAGAAGAGACAGGACGAGGTTTAGTGTGTCACTACGACGGAGGATAATTCAGTTACGCGCTATAGTACATGATAGTTTTTAATTTTGTTGCTGCCATGATCAAAAGGGGGCTGTCAGCTACAGAGTTGATAAGAATAACAAAGGCCAGACAGAACAAGTCCTTGTTGCCACACAGAACAATAATGGAATCATGGCTGTGATAATGAATGCGCAGATGGCCTGGTCTCACAGACAGCTCGCAGACAGAGGAGGGAATCAGCAATCTGCCTGTCATCTTCTCTTCTTCCATCCATCTCTATAGGCTCTCTCTGTAATAATCTCTGTATGTCGGTCATGAGCAGATGCTGCCAATATGGCCCTATAGGCTTTGTTGCCAATACGGATGCCACTGAACTGGCAATCCAGACAACACCATGCCAAAACTTAATTCCTTTCCTTGTACAAAATTCAGAAAGAGTCTGATTTAAGTGTTCTTCAAAATATGAACCCTGTGCACATGCCCTCCTCCTTTAATGTACTTTTCAAGGTAGCTTAAATTGGATGAACCTCAAACACCGCAATTAGAGACACAGATGCTCCTTTTTGCAGTCATTACACACTCACACACACTGTACCTCTGCATCAGTTATGCCTTGCGTAAGTTAAAAGTCTATTTTTTTTTTTTACCTGAAAGATCACTAAATTCTACAGGAGTTTGTGGGTGGACTGCTATAAATAAAACTAGACTCCTACTCCCTACATTTGCAGAAGGAAGGGAGCTGCACATTTTCACCCGGCACTACAATGCAACATGGTGGCACACAATGAAAGAAGACCAAGCTGAATAGAACACCATGGTCCCTTCTTGTAATATACAGAAATAGAGATGAAGAGTCAACAGACCATCTATTATGTGAATCTACATAGATGTTCAGCGGCTGTGTGTGTGTGAGCAGCCTTTTCGAGGGGGTGGAGGGGGCTCAGGAGCCGAACAAGGCGAACAAATCTACAGTCTCATGCGGTGCTCTCACAAATTAAATTACATTTTAGTTGCAGTGCAGTATGAAGGAAATCTGAAATGACTTTTCACCACAAGGAACAGATCCCAAATAACAAACATCATTTCCTCAGAAATAATTGAATTGCATCCCCCTTTGAAAAAAAAATTCTCCTCACAGACAGCAGAGTGAAGGTGACATGACATCCTCTCTGTCTCGGGTAGGCCTCCCCTCACGTCATCGCCAGTGTCTCACAGTCTCCGTCTTGACAGCACCGCTCATCCATCCTCCTGATACGGTTTTCAAAATCGCATCGCATTTTACCAATCTTGGAGAAAAACCAGAGGCGAAGCTCCTACCACTTGACCATGCTGCGTTATTGCTCACGGCAGTGTCACGTTATTCAAAAAATTCAAGGAATACCACTGAAGTTGCGATTTTGAAAGCCACAGTGGAATAAAACACTCGGCACGCAATGAAAAAAACAAAAAAACAAGACATTAGACGACATTTAAGCCACAAAGACTAGCAGAGAAATATACAGGCACGCAGACTCAGTTTGTGATATTTCAGCGTCAGTGTGGGTGGCTGTGTTGAAGTCTTTGTGTTTATGAGGTAAACAGCAGACTTAAGTGCCAGATATATCACTTTGGTAGTCTTAATCAGAGGCGGCGGGGGGCTTATTTCTTCTTGGCGAAGATGAAGTGTTTATTTACAGAGCTATTTACATTTATTTGTTCACAAGTAGTAAGTAGAATTAATGTGTCTGGGTGAGTGAACTGTGAAATGTTTCTGTGGTGAGTGTGTTTACTAGTATAAGCCACAATTTGAACAATGATTTTGGGTCTGTTGGCAGCCAAGATTTCAATAAATATCTGAATACAAGTTTCTGATTTTTAACCTCGATGAAAGAAACGTTTGTTTTCCTGCATCACATGTCTGGTTGTAGGTGGATGAGACCGTCAGCTTTCTGTGGCCCTGCCCTGACGCTGCCCTTGGAGCTGTCCTGTGGTGGCACATCTCTGCAGGACGGTGGACTGTGCCGTCTCCCAGGGAGCGGAAGCAGATGTCGAGGGTTTCACCCACTTGAAAGCATTAGAGGGGCAGCCGCAAGATGAAAGATGGCTGCTCGGAGGCGGAGGGAGGGTGGGCTTAATCCTGCCATCCCTCCCTTCTCCTCCTCTTCTCCCCTCCCCTCGCTCTTTAGTGGTATTGCCTCTCTTCACATCTCAACTCAGATTGCGCTGTGCAAACAGAGCCAGTCATGGTGCAGGGAGTCTGTCCTGAATCCCAATGCCGCCAGCCACGCCACAGCCACTTTCTAAATGTCTTTGATCAGAAGTTGCTGTAGGAAAACATTTGCCAGCAGAGCTGCTCCCGTGATTGCCAAGGCGATTTGACAGACATACGTATATCAAATCCGTTTGCCATAATTGAGGAGAACGGCATGCAACTAGGCTTGCTCCCCTGTCTGTCTGCACCAAATCCCGCAGATGGACAGCTGCTGAGGAGGCTGTGGCCGGTGACGCTACTAGATTTATCTCCAGCTTTGGTTGATGAAAGGCAGGAAGAGTGACTGAGGCTTTACCATTGTTTGTCAAGAAACATATAAATCCAGCACACATGAGCTGTCACCGGTCCAATAAATATGTATTAGAGCCGCGTGTGATGAGCCCCACTGTGGTAGGAAGCTCACTGGGGAAGGTCAGAGAGAGAGGAGAGAAGAGCACCGGTTCTATCGCCCACTGAGGGAATCCACTAATTATCCACGCTGGGAGGTGTACGCATGTGTCTGTGAGTGCATGTGTGTGTGTGTGCGAGCGTGCACGTGAGACTGTGCTAACGTTGATTGATAAGGCGCCGGAGATGATGAATAGGCCGACAGACGACAGGCATCATCATGATGGGGGTTAACCATTTGTGACATTGTTTTGTCTCCAGTATCTACTCTGACATCCGCGCGGTGAATGACTCCTCGCTCAACATCGCGAGGAATTAAACCAGGAGAGCATGATGCAACGACCATCAAGATGCGCCTCGCGTTCACATCTAGCATGTTTTACTTTTGCAAAAGCAACAGATAGCCCTAAAATTATCTGCCTGTGTTTGACATGCGAGAACCCGACACCCAAACTGTGAGCAGATCCATCAAACCATAGCGTTGCTGGCAGATTGAGGTCACGCTGAATTATGACTGGAGCTCCGAGGTAATCACTCATTGGGTCCCTGCTAAAATGCTGTCGCGTCACTCTGCAGCCGCCTCTGCGCTGCGGTTTACCGACCTCGACCGCGCTGCCCCCTCACTAGACACCCGTTAAATGGGCATGCGGTTCAGGCCCTGGATTGGTGAAGTGGCTTGTAGAGATAATTCACTGCTGATAGGAAAAAAAACAAAACAAAACTTGACCTTGGGGGTGTGACGACCACTGCATAGGTTAGAGAGCCACAACCCACCCACACACACACACATACACACACACACACGTTGAAACAAACCCAAAGGCTCAGAGAAACACGCACAAGTTTTGACAACAGCAATAAGGATGAAATGCTGATATTAACGAGCCAACGCTGCATCAGTGGAGAGAGAGCAACATGACGCGGCTGCACTTTGGATCACTGCTAATGTATTACGTGGCAACTACGGGCATGTGTGAGTGTTCAGTCCGTGTTAATGGACAAGGATGTTCTGTTGGTGATGATGCCAGTAAGCGCCATAAATGACTGTACTTTGTAATCTGGAACAGCTGGCAAAAATCACTGAAGCATCAGCGGTGAGTTTTATCAGTCTGGCCCCGAGATAAATGCCACTGTAAAGTGCACCCTGCAAAACCACGACAACCTCAACAATGTCATCCAAATTAAAAAAAAAAAAAAAACACAACTTAACAAAGATGACACCAGCGTTCAACGTGAGGTCTGTCAGATGACCTTGAAGGTTTGGATTGGTTTTATAGGCCAGTGATTCATTTAGTTGATAATGTTCCACATAACTTTAAGAGCTAATATGGGTGGAAATATGTAAAGCAGTAAAATCTTATCAAAATTCCCCTCATACGCATAAAAGCCATCACAAGAGAGGAATAACGTGGCCACAGGGACATGTCTCTCACTCATTTTTTCTCTCCCACAACTCGTGCTAGATTCTTGCACTTGCTTCTCCCTCGCCTTCAATCTTTTCTCTGCTCTGTTTTTCTGTCTCTCTCTCCCTCACACACACACTCTCCCTGTTTCTTTTCTGAGGGACCATGCTGAGTCCCTCCCTGCTGATTATTAGACATAAGCCTGCGTTCAGCGGAGCCTGAATCCTCTGAGCCATCTTACCTCCACCATCTCCTCACTGTAAGCAAATCTCCACAGACCCGTGGACGATGCAGAGCCCCCTCTGTTGCAAACATTTCTCTCCGTCTACAGTCAAACTAGGCTAGCACTCAGTTGGACACACTCAATAAATGTTGCTCAGCCTCTCTTGCTGCATTTCACTGAGGCTCTTCTTTTCTCTCTCCTTCTCCGTGCTGTTTTTTGCCTCTCATCTCCTTTCAGGAATGTTGTTTTTGTTGTATGATGAAGATATACGAAGTGGTTTAATCCCGTATGAAATATTTAAAGCTGGTTGGGAGATGAATACTTATAAAATCTGCCTAATTGTACATCCTTGGCCACTTCATAACACAGGGTTAAAGCTGCTGTCTCCATGGCTACAGCCTACAGTACCACGGGCTGCATCCACTTAAATGCAAGTGCCTCTGGTCTGATCAAGCATTAGTCCATGGATAATTTTTGTATTGGTCTGGCAGCCCTGAAACAACACCTACATTGTTTTAATGTTCCATTAAAACTTCTGCCCAATATCTAACTCGTCAACTTCTAAACAGATGATGCTGGTGAAATCATCAAAAGGCCAAGGCAAGGCTTTCTGAGAAAGTAGTAGCGTCATTGAATACACTTCCTGAATTCTCTCAGGCTACAGGGAGATACTGTAAGTTAAAGCACGAGAGCATCCAGGCCATGTGTGTGTGTATGTGTGTGTGTGTGTGTGTGTGTGTGTGTGTGTGTGTAAATGTGTGTGTTGTGTGTGTGAGAGAGAGAGAGCAATAATCCAAGTAAGACTGTTATTTGTAGTACTTAAACATAAAAAATGAAACATGACATAAAATGGCCAAAATAGGGCGCACTACTTATGATTCATGGCATGCGTGATTTGTTTTCTTGCTCTTTTATGGCTGCAACTATTCTTGTTACCTGACTTTACATGTTTCCTCCAAAGCAGATTTGCTCTGGACTGATTTCATAACAGATGATCCAGCAGGATAGCTGCCAAATGAAACTGTTTTGTTTTGCATCTTCCTCCCAGAAACTGACTGTTTTGTTTTGCATGGATCAGAACACAAAGGCGAACCGTTGCCTAATTCCTACAAAACTTAAGTCTGTCTTACATCCCGCCTAGGTGCTGTACAATAACGAGGTGCTGTAACAATATTCAAGTGAAGAGCAGTGGGCTTTGGAACAAATATAGACTGCCCTGCTCGTGTTTCATCATGTCCATATAGAGGCAGTGTCTGAGGGGCCAGTGTTTTCATCTATCAGTGTGAGACATGCTTCATGCCAGCCCTATATAATGTTGTTTGAAGCTGTTGGTCTTCTGCTCCAGCCTCTGTAGAGACTGCCTGCCTGCCTGCAGGCTGTGGCTTAGGCCAGATAAAGAGTTTGATCCATGAGGGTGGATGGAGGGAAGAGGGAGGGAATGGGAAAGCAGAACAGAGGAGAAACAGGAGAGAGAGAGAGATGGGAAAAAAAAGACAAAACGAAAAAAAAAAGGATGGGAGGGGAGAGGAGAGGAGAGGAAGGCAGAGGAAAGATGAAGGTGTGAGTGAAGGAGAGGATAGGAAATGGGGAAATAGCAGGAGGCGAATGGGGGGAGGAAAGAGTAGGAGAGGACAGGAGAGGAGGATAAAAATGACCCCATTGACAGGCTGTACCCAGGTTTCCAGGATCGATGTGCATCTGCCCGGCGAGTGTGATATCTCCTACTAATCACGACGTGACATCCACTGGTCAATACCACACACTCCAGGCCTCATCATCACACGCACGCCGGCCTCCCTCTGTCTGCACGCACAGCACAACAGGGCCACCGCGCCTTCTTGAACTCATCAATCTGGCCGCTAATCACCGGCATGCACACCTGAGTCAAACAGCATTTGCAGACTAATTCTCGGAATTCATTTCAGCCCAAAAATTGGCGTGGGCGGGGGTTTACTACACCGAGACCTTTCAGATTAGCACATGTTGTCATTCGCAGTAAAGCAGATTAAACTGAAATTTCAAATACGTCTGTGATTGTCTCAACTTTTTGGGTGCTTCTGTGTTGTATTGTCCAATACTGCAAATTGGATCTGGCACTCTCAGTAGGATGACGCTGCTATTTATTTGAAAATCCTATGTGATCCAGTTATGTTACCCACAGACACAGACAGCACAAGCATAACTATGCATGTACCCACTCACTTACTACTGGCTACAAAAAACAAAAAAAACAAAAAACATCTTATGACACTTAAATGAAGGTCAGGGCTTCTTTGTAAGTGCTTTGCTGTAGTCGCTAGGAAAGTGTATGGAGGCTTGTTTGATGGATGCAACAATGGCAGGGTACAGTCTGGCTTTCTTTTCTTTAGCTTACATCTGGAGACTGACAGTCATGTTCTCTGAAAACTCTGAGAAACATACTCTTCATGCAAAACCCACGAATATAGACATCAATATGAAGGGAAGATTCTTGTCAAAGATAAAAAGGTTTCAACAAAGGAAGAAGGCAATCTCTCAACAATTTTATATTAGTATTGATCTTACATGCACTTAGACCATGGCGAGAAAGTGCCCTTTATGGCACTTACTATTCATTCGGCCGTTTCCTGCTATTTTTTGGGACCTTATTTGTGAATTTTCATGACTACACATGCATGCACGCATACACACTGAATTGATTTCTGTCCTACTCTCCCCTTGCAGCCTCCCTGCCTAACCAAGAGAAACAGAGAGCCTGCACGGTGAATTTTTCCATTTGCACTCATGCATGTGTCACTAATGCTGCAGCCTCTGAAAGGCAGAGAATGCTATCTCCATGTCCCTTCTATTGCTAGCTCTCTTTGTGCTGTGGCATTCGGGGCGGTATTCGCCGAGCTCACTCCACACTGCTGCAGTGCCTAGATTGGCCTGATAGCTGTGTATGCACAACAACAACACGCACTGTCAGCGAGCCTTGACTAGGCGTTGATGTGGAAATGGGAAGAATAATGAGTTATTACAGGGTTATCTGTGTGTATCTCCATGTCATGACTGTGTAAGCGGCTCTGCTAATCTCATTAGATGGGACAAGTTGTTAAAGATGTTTTCTGATTTCCTCTCTCTTCTCCTACTGCGTCCACAAATAGATTTCAGATCAGTGTGCTGAGAGGAAATGATTAGTGCCTTTCGCTCCCACTGAAACTGGTTATCATGGGAGAACTGTGCAAGGGGCTGCTGTGTAGTAGCACTGCAAACATCTGACTCCTGTTGTTTCTAAATATATGCACCATGTTTTATGCCCCATCTGCATTGTATAGCAGCCGCAAAGCTTGGTTTGTTTTTATATATGCAGCGAGCAGTGAAAAGCAGAGACAAAGAGTGCACTCACTTCAGAAATGCAAAGCTCCATAAGTACAGATCAGATATAAAATATGTCTAGCATGGGAGGGTCAAAGATATAAGTCACACACAAATATGACAATTCAGCCATGAAATGTGGAAGGATGGGAAGCTTCTATTCTTGGCGACATCTTGCCTCTGACAGCCAGATGGGATGGCTGAAACTCATTTTTGGGCCAAGGAAAGCAACGGCGAGGGCGCAGTTGCATTTGTGACAAATTATCGCAAGGGGTGTGCTCCCCCCTCGCCCCCACGGGGGGAATCAGAGGGATTCAGAGCAAAGAAGGAAAGAAAGAGTGACAGAGAGAGAGAGAGACAGACAGAGAGAGAATAGAGAGAGAGAGAGAGAGAGAGAGAGAGAGACCTCTGTCTAAGTGCCTAAGTCTCGCAGAAACAAATTAGCAGTGAGCTGTAGGGGTATGGGAGGTGAAACTGAGATGGATACACGCATGCTGGCTAAAAGCAGGAGGTGGGTGGAAGCTTACTGCTTACTCCAGCCCCTTTCACTGTCTTCCAGTACAGCAGATCACAAGCCTTTGAGTCTGATTCAGAAAAGGATGTGTTCCTGATTGCATCTGAATTGTAGCTGCCATACAAAGGCAAACAATGTGCATGTCATTCATGCACTCACAGAGCATAAACATGTTGGCTTTAGCTGCACATGTACATCCTCTGAATTTCAATTGTTTCTATCCTACTCCAGCTCCACGGAAAATATCTACGGGCAACGAGCAATATATGTATCCTACACAAGACACCCACATGAAAGCTACCGGCGTGTGCGCACAAACACACCTGCACTCGCACACACTCACACGCACTCACAGGAAGCTCATTAGGCACCACACACAGAGCACCAAGTAGGCAGCAACCTTTTTTTCTTTGACCAAGAACATCAACAGCTCTTTTAATCTAAACCACCATTAATGAAGCAGAACCAGAGGAGACATTAGAAAAAAAATAAATACTCCCCTGGATGTGCTGGAAATCCTGCGCCCCACTCGAAATTATAGTGCTCTTCCTATTAGAAAGAGTCCCCCTGTTGCAGATGCCTTTCAGGGTCAGTGGTCACACCAGCAGCAGCGTCCGAGCCGATTAACTATTGTACCAGGCATGAACGTGTCAGGCTGGGCGCGGGCTCCAGCAGTGTAAACATATTCTTCTAGCTGTGCCTATGTCACTCTGTGTGTTCCTCTCTCACAGCGTCTGACACCACTGTTCCCCCGCTCTGCCCATTGTGCCAGTAGCCCCGCAGCCAGGAGCCACACAAGCTCTGTCTAATTCAAGGCGGCACACCATGCAAACAGCGGACAAAAATAGGATGGATATGTGTCGCCTTCGCCTCGCCCTCATTCTTGGGCACATGTTGAAGATTGAGAGTGAAAAAGAAAAACAAAACGCTTGGCCTCAGGATGGGAGGGCACTGTGAACGTGATCCTGGCACCCTACTGTGGAATTACCTGCTCGGAGGAGAGCTGCTGTGCTTGTGCATTTATCGAGTGTGCGCGCATCGTGCGGGTGCATCTGCTGACGTGAGTGGCCTGTATGCTGTGTGCCGGGAGAAACACAGTAGAGGGATAGCAGCGCTGTCACAACAGTCCATCCCTGGAGAGTGCTATGTCTGCCTTCCCTGCCTCATGCTTAATACTGTAAACTCCCATCGACTCAATTACTGAGGCATAGTCTTTAGCCACCACAACCACTAACTGTAAGTGGACACTGAGACAATTGGGTTATGACAAGTCCCGCTGTATGTCCATTGGCAGCGGAGGCTCCCTGAAAATATACTCCAACAAATCAAGTCAACTGGAAATCCCAACAATTAAGAGCTATTTGTGCAGCCTATCGGAACCCCGTGTTTGGCCAGTGACCATCGATCTGCTTCAAAACTAATTTAAATCAATCCAATCAAATGTTTTTATTTTGATTAAGACACACCGAGTTTCTGAGATGTTGACTTTAGTAATAGAGATTAAAAATGTGTTGACCAAAGTGTTCATCAATCTTAGATCCATCATCTCTGCCGCCTCGGAAACAAAAGCGTGCTGACTGGGCATTTAAGTGTGCCACGAGCTAGAAAATATATATCTTAGCGAGACAAACAGACAGACACACGGATGAACTAAGCTGTAGACATCCATTCTCATTGTGTCACAGACGGCGAGTGGAGGGAGAGAAAAAAGGAGGAGGTCATGGGAGGATAAGACAGGAAGGGAGAGAGGAAAAAAAGGAGACGACTCTTAAAATTCCTCAGTGGGTGCTATTGTCCCTGGAGAGTATTCAAGGCAGGCAAAGGCTCTCTGCATAGGAAAATGGCACTGCGCATGCTAACTGCGACTTTGCATTCATTGTGAGGAAGACACAGGCATCTCAGTGCATTGGGTGACTCATGCGACCGTTTCATCTCAAATGCGTGCTGCTCTCAAGCTCAATGCGAAGGCTGTGAAATGATTTCAGAGTGTGATTTGGTTGAATTAAATTTTCATAACACCAAGATATTTCTATATGTGTTGGAAAGACACCTCGGACTCTGGCTGGATTGAAGATAAATGTAGATTTGTCTGACCCCTTTCAACAATAATTTGATTTCTACTGGATCCAAGACAACGAGAAAGCCTAAAGCGTTTATTTTACTTGTCAATAGTTGTTGGGCAGTTTTATTTCTTATGACAGTTTAGGCCCATGTAGAGGACAAACAACTATGATAGGAGCTAGTCCGTGGCTAAGAAGCTTTGATGGCTTTCGGAACAGTTTGCTCAAAGCATTTTCATTTAACTGTATTTTGCGCAGCTCTGCCACCTGTCTATAGGGTCATATTGGCTTATGATGCTCTGCAACTGTGAGTAAATATAAGCCTGTGTATTAAATTTGGGGGCCTGAGATGGAATCTAATTTCTGCAAGCTCAGTGAGAGAAATTGCTTGCTGATACACATCCACACATCCAAGGCCACATCTGGCAGACCCTTTCAAATATACATGAACCTCAATACCACACCTCAACCATTATTTTCTTAAGTCCACAACACATTCTTGTTGATTGTCAGGCGTTTGATACCGACACCGACATTTACTTTGATATTTACCAACTTTGTCCAGATAAACATGTCGTGACATTAATCTTCCGCGTTATCATTCGCCATCACCTTGGTCCCTGTCCGATCTCATGAGGATACCATTTAAGAACTGAATATTGTAATGAAGGCAATAAAGCGCGGCGATGACTCGGCTGATATTGAGAAGTGACAGTTAATTTGAGTCATTGGTCTAGCCAGCTGATAACAGATTGATAGTGTCACAAACTGTAATGGACAAGTAATTAATATCTATTGCGCAGAGTCCATTTGGAACACTCATGTATCATACTGAATTTCAGGTGAAAAAAAAAAAAAAAAAAAAAACAGACTGACAGAAAACATCTCAGTGTCTGGCCCAGTGTCAACCTCATTCCAGACCAGCAGGCCTAATAACAAGGACCATATACATTCTCCTTTCACAGCTGCACTACAGCCGTTTTCAATTTTGGCAAGTGGGAATGCAGTGTATTTTTACCGCCCGTCCTTTCTGTCAAGCCCTGAAAAGGCCAAATGGGCAGTAGTGGACAGATTCTTCACCACCTCAATACTCAAAATTGTGTTGGCTGCTTACAGTGGAGTGCTGGTGCAGGGAGTAAAACGCAGAGTGACAGGCTGAGGTCCCGGCACAAGGGCAGAGAGCTGTGAGCTGAGCTATAGTGAGGAGCAGCGCGTCCCCACCCTGTCAGCCTCATTCACTATTTATTTGTGCGTATGTGTGTGTGTGTGAGCATACTGCCCATGCTAGCATCATTGTATTTGCTTATGCCGCGTGGGTCCTTGTGCGTGTACTCTCGTCTGCATTCTGGTGAACTTCTTGTGCAGCTATGTGACTGCCTCAGCTGAGGTAAGAAATGCATTCAATAGTTGCCTTTCTGCCTCGGCGGTCACACTTCAGATTATCAGTCTTTTACATTCAAACCAGGCTGTAGGCAGCGGAGAAGAAAAAAGAAAAAAGAAAAGAAAAAATATCATGGCACGAGTGAGTGCACAGGTTTCTTAGGTTTTTGTCCTCTTTTCCATGGTAGCGTGCCTTTCACTGCAATCGGTCCGTTTCAATATCTCCGTATTCTTCTCTCTCTGTTGTGTCTCTTGCTGCCAGCGCCAGTAGGCTCACAGCCGTAGCCACATGAAATCCCCTGGAGTGGGAGTGTATGTGGACTTACATGTACACACGGACTTTGTGTGTGTGTGTATATGTTTGCATGTGTGAAAGCCGAGCTGAGGTGAGGTGAGCTGAGCACAGGGGGCTGGGGGGGGGTGGGCTATTTACGTAGACCAACCTTTAACAATTGTCAATCCCCTTGGGCCTGGACCTGCCATAGCCAGAGCTCTGTGTGTGTGTCAGAATGCACACAGCAGTGTTTGCGCACGAACCTACATGTTTGCGCAGTATCGATGTGAGTCTGAGGAGATGAGCTATGTGCGTGTCCAGGCATGCGTGTGTGTGTGCGTTTGTGTGTGTGAGACCGAGTGTGCTCGTCTATCAGTTAGGCTGCATGCTGGCACGCTCCACTTTCTCAATGTCAAGCTAACACATATTCAACAGCAACTAACGTCACAACACTTGACACATATCTCACCCACAGACATTCTTTTTCAGCACACATTCAGAGTGGCATCGGTAAGCCTATTGCCATTACTATAGAATGTGTCATTGTCAGCTTCCATCACCACATAAAGAAATGACACTTGTGTTGAAGTCTGTAGCACACAGATTAGAAACATACACTGGAGTTCTTTCTGTGGCTCTCAAGTTTGAAATTGAAAGCAAACCATCATGATCACAAGCTCCTCAGGGTGTGAGAAATATTTATCTATAGCGCCTTCCAAACACCAGCAACTCACTCTGGCTTTTAAAGGTAACTTTATTTAACAAAAACAACATTAATTTACTTAATTAATTAATTTATTAAGTTACTTTTACTTTATTAGCACGATCTGATTGTAATTATGATTTATTCTTTCTTTTCTAAGGTAATTTGATTAGGTATATATGTATGTCTACATAAGTATGTACTTGTGCTGACAATTCATTTATTATTATTTAATTATTAATTTATATAGGGTTTTTCATGCAAGATGAGATAGAAGAAAAAAATAAATGTGTGTATATAAAATCAGTGATGACTGAATTCTATTTAGCTGCTTTGATTTCAGAGTCTTAACACGTCAAGTTGTCAAGATGTCTGCTGTGAAAAAGGTTTATTGTAGGTTGTTTATTTTCACATTTTAAAGATCTACAACAGAGATGCTGGCACATCACACATACACTCATTATATTCATCATATTGCTTATTATATAGTATACATTTATAAATCTTCTTACTGTTACATCTCAGCCACATGAAAAGAGCCACTTACGATGTCCTTTACAGTCATCGCTTTAAGTGATACTAGTTTGAATAACATGGTCATTTTTCTTAGAATTGTCAAGTGGAATAATGTTGATTTGCTTTTACCATACTGACCTAGATATGAGATAAACTCATCACACATTCAAGATCTTTAATCTCTCTTGTTCTGTGCTCTCTGTCTCTCTCCATCCCTACATCCCTTTATTTTTTATCAAACTATGAGAATACATTTAAATAAACAGTTTATGTGATTTCTATACTGTCATGTTGATATTTATTGTGACGCAGTACACTGACGAAATCAACTGAGAATCTAAAAATAGGAATAAACAACCAACGACATTAATGCCTGTTTTCAGCAAATCCAGCGAATTAAAGACCTGACAAATCACGACAAAGAAATATGTAAAAATCCAATCTGACAGAAAACGTTCCTGCTTGTTGATTTTCAACAGAGCCCACAATGCTGAAATAACATGATGGAATCTCTGACAGTCTGTCTCACGGCATAAATTATCATGTTCTCCAACCTTAATCTAAAAGATTTAAGATATATAAATCTCCCTGCCTAATTCAGAGTCTAGTTTGGAGAATTAAAAATTGGCAACAAAGAGGTTTTGCCATAATTGTCTTATCGTCGTGGTCTTCTTATATGTGGCCAATACGGTGTTATTATTCACAGGTGTACACTGTTCCAGAGTACGTTTCACATGACAGTCATTCACTGTAAATAGCTTGGAGCATATCAGCTCTACCACACGTTCCCCTCCCCACGCCGCTGTGCGCTTTGTTTGCCTGCATTTCTGCATGGGGAAAGTCAGCAACTGGCCCGTGTTCCTTCAGTGAAGCACTTCCATGGTAACATGTTCTCCTGTTTGAATTCTAATCAAACACGGGCCACACTTTTTCAGCCAGGGATGTGTTTTGGCTGTGACGGGGGCTGGAGCGTTTTTTTTGGCTCTGATCTGTGGCTGTTCCCATGAACGCCATCAGATATTCACGGTGCCATCTCTGATGTCGCAGCTTTGCCTCCTCCTCGCCAACTTCATCAGTTTTGACACAGAGAAATGGACTTGTGCTTTTGGGTTCCTGACAAATTAGCACAATCTACAATGTTGGAATAATTTAATACCATGCCACTCGGGGGAAATTTACAAAGAAATTAAAAAAACCCTACAAAACCCTACAAAAACCCAACAAACTAACCCCTTCTCTCTTCAAGGCTTGAAGCAGAAGGTATCATCAGTCTGTCCTCTGGGACTTTCAAATGTTATATCTGCAAGTGAGGAACAAGTTTTGGTATCACAGAGGCTGGTGGCTGTCCCAGTCTCACATACCCATAGACCCTAGTAGTAAGATTCCCGGGAGGTCAGGGTCTGAGGTCAAAACAGGCCGTATAGGCCACAGAGGGGAGGTTTGTTCCATACAGCGCTTTAATAAAGACCAGAGGGAGAGGAGGAGTAGTGAGGGCTGGTAGGGCTGTAGCACAGTGGCGCTGTTTCCCCTCGCGTCTCCCTCCCCTCGCCTAATGAGCATTCTATTAGCAGCTAGGGGACGGATTTAGGCAGTTAGGCATACGGAGAAGGCTGGCTAACAATGCATGTGGTTAGCTAAACAGCTGTTCTCTCTCTGCTGCCACCTCCCATCCTCGGCTAATGAAGCCCTCACCGTTGAGCAGGAGTCCCGGGACATGCCTCAGAACAGCCACAGACAGAAAGACAGGGAATCTCAGTCACTCACAGGCCTCATAAGGAAAAAAAAAAGTCTGTGTGGAGGATAGCTTTACCGATAGGACAACCAAGGCTCCAATTAGATAGTGGCTCTAAGGGGAACCCTAAGAATAGCACACTGGGCGAGCGCAGACATTTTTATGAGCACTCTGTGTTGCTCCTTGTTTGGAAAGCAAACACTCCTTTGCATTATTTCTCAGAGTGGAAAACGACAGAAGCCATGATGCCTTTCATAATGGATAATAAACAGATCGCTGTGATGATTTTTGTGAAATGTTGCATTGCTACATTTCATTATCCTCTACAGTGTGAGCAGTGTTCACAGTGGTGAGCATCGATCAAGATTAGTGGCATGCCATATGGGTTTGTCAACATCTGAAATACTGCGGAGGATGCGTGCTCTCCAAACAGCTTTCACTTAAACAAGGAGAAATGTCTCAGGAGTGACGCCTATTTCTCATTTTTATTAAAGAAAGAAAACGATGCAGTTTTATGTTTGGCCACCAAAAAGCTGTATTTGATTAAGTTTAATGTCGAGTCAAAGGCTTGGTTGTCTGGCGAGTCTGGCTCGGGGTCACCTTCAAATGAAACATGGGATGAGATTTACATTGCAAGCATTCTTTTTGTCTTTGAGCTGTCACTTTAGCTGTCAAGGCTGCTACCAGGACCGCACCAGAGCTCTTTAGAAAGTCTACACTTGATATTTTGCAGCAATTAGCCAGGTGTGCTTAGGTGTAAAAATGGGCAGAGTTTCGAGTACTGTGAAATTTCTTCCCTGCTGATCCTTCATTCAGCTACGTCTGCCACTGTTTTGAATACTAAACCCCTCATCATGAGCAGCTTTGAGTAAAAACTTTGCTTTTAGTGTTTGCTTTAATCTGCATTTGTTAGCTCACGGATAACGTAGGAGTCGCATTGGGAGTTTTGTTTCACTCCTACATTCCTGTTCTTCCTTTTCATCTAAGAGATAGGAGTCTCGCTGGTTTCTGATCCACTTCGATGCTGTGCTTTGTCAGCAAACACTGCCTCAGTACTTCCTGCAGCTGCTTCACAATAAAAGCCTTCAGGGGGCAAAATCAATTTTGTGGGCAAAACTATTTTCCTTGTTGCTTGATTGCTGCACAAGGCTATCATTCCCTTTCTCTTCTAAAATCCTATGGGACAAATTGAACATGAATGATGAATGAAATAATGAAATCTGAACAAAGGTTTGAAACATTAAAACATGTGGTGGGCCATGTGTAGATTTCTTATGTGATTACAGAATCTAGTATTTTGATAGCATATGTTTTTAGACAATCTTTTATTGGAATGAGATTAAAATAGTCAGCATATATACATTTTGGACTGTAAAATGTACTACCACCAGGTCACGAAAACCCCAATATTCCCAAGGAAAAAAATACAAGGACATGACCTCAGTATTCTCAACGGTTACTTCGTGTTCCCACAACAGATTTTGCAGTTGCCAACATCAGAAATGTTTCTATCCTACACACAAGGGCTTTAAAGTGCCCTTGGAAGACATTTTCTTTTCAGCAGCTGAACTAAGTGTTGAATTGTAGCTCCAAGGTTAACCACTGTGGGCTAATACGGTAATATTGTTAATACTGTAACATTTTCTTGTAACATTTCTTTGCGAGCAGATGATGGTGAGAGCTCTACCTCTCCAGGAAAAACAGTTCACAAATCTGCAACAATAACCCTAGGTTCATTATTTTTCCTGTTTACAATGCAGAGACTCTCTGTGTCAGACAGCTTCTCACACCGCCTTCGATTTAGCTCGTTTGGAAAAGGTGTGAATGACTCACATTTGGTTGGCTGATGTGTTGTACAAGCGAGTTTGTTAGGAGCATGAAGAAGCTTTATACTTCATTTGTAACACGCGGACGCTATTTTCAAAGAAAGTCCGAGTGTATTTCTGTCTTTTCACTCTTCAGTCTACAGCAACAGGAAGCCTCTCAGTCCAGATATTAACATAATATGAACACTGTAAGTTGATGTGGATTTTCTATCCATAAGAAGGAAATTGCACACTGGTAATATTGTTCTCTGACAGTTACATTCGATTTGGTGAGTCACTCTCTTTTACCTCTGAAAAGGATCTATAGCTTATGTTACCTCTCTAAGCTAAAAATCTATTACAGCCTTGCGGGCCTGAGAGCTAAAGATTTAGTCTTTTTGTCAGGTTGCACAATGTTGGCCCTTTATAGTGGAGGTTTCTGCTTGTCAGCGTGTTTGCTGAAGTTCCTCTCATTGGGGATTTCATTGTGCTCAGACTATGCAAATTTCACAGCTAAGGCTAATGCATTTGCACTGCCCAAAACTGAACGTCTTGGTAGGCAGGCTACAGCTTGCGACTACACTTGCACATGTTCACAAACACACACGCACAGAAAGAGAGAGAGTGGACAGTTAAGTGTACATTTACAGCACATTATGTCAGTGCTAGGGATCCAGATGGCATACATGAATTTCATTCTCCACATCACATTGTTCTAGGCTCTCACCAAGCAAATCACACCAACTTAGTCCTGCAGCAAAGTGATTGGACTGATGTTTTTCCTATGCGACACTTCTTATCACACATTGAAAAAACAATTTTCTTTCCAAATCATTCTGTCTGTAAGCACAGACTGTAGCAGGCAGGCTCTGTGTAAACAGAATGATATATTCCTGGATGCCTATAATCACGCAGTAAACAAGTATTTTCCTCTCTGTGCAGATGAAGCGGTTATACCAGAATTAAGTGAGCACAAAGTCGTACATTTCCTGTGTCAAAATAATTTAGAAGTTTCAAAAACATCCACTGAAACAGTTTGAAACACCTGGTAATGTTCCCTTTCCGCCGCAGAGGATGTATATAAATCACATGTTATGGAAACCGGTGAAATTGATGAGGACTGCGATGGTGCTCTCAAGCATGGTGCGGCTTCATGGCGACTCAACGGTATCCTTCTGTTATTCATGCAGAGGCACTGAGTGCTTTTTTCTCTCTCAGAGATAAACAGATGTATGGACGATGAAGGACTGACCCGGCTTGCAGCAGAGGTGAGCTGTCAGCAACAACAAGCAAACACAGAGTGCTCGTGGTCATCACCAAAGGGCAAAGTTCAGCTAATTACACCGTAGTTGTTCATCTGGCAGACAAATGTGGAAACAACAGTCTATTTAACAACACATCTAGCCAGTCATGTTGCCTGCTGTGGAATGCCTAATGAATAAACACTTACACAATCCTGGGTAAAAAAAAAAAAAAAAGACGTACCAGCAAATAAAAATGTGCAGTGAAGAGAACAAAAAGAGAGTACAGACAGTGCAAAATAAAAGATGGATGGACATAATGAAATGTGAAAATAGCGTAAGGGAACCTATTGAGTGGTGATGGTGGTGAAATTGGGCCAATATGTGTGGAACAACAGGGAATAAAGGGAGGGTGAGGGAGAAATAGAGAGATGGCGAAGGTGTGAGAGGAGGAGGGAGGTCAGCAGAGATGTGGAGATGGGCGGAGGAGGAGGGGGAGAGATGAGCCCCCAGTGCCTCAGCTGTCAGTGCTTCCTCTGCAGGTGGGGCAGGAGGAGTGCCAAGTCCCTCTCTCCCACTCACACAGACACCCATGCATCACTCTATAATGGATGCTTTACACTGGTGCCAGAGAGAGAAAGACTGAGGCTGAGAGAGGGAGACATGGTGAGAAGACGAAAGAGAGACATGGGGGAGGGTGGGTACTGGAAAAAGAAAGAAACTGCTATGAGGTACAGGGGAAAAAGAAGCTGAAGAAAATGCCTCAGAGATTAAGGCAGCGGAGTCGAGGTAAGTGTAGCAGGGAAATGGATAGACAGACAGACAGACAGAAAGCATCCATCAAGTCATTAGACCAATCAAGAGAGGAAACAGACGAGACAGTCTGGGAGCAATATGATGCAGCTATTGGTTTAATTGATCTAAAGCCTAACAGGATCAAAGAACGACGGGGCACAGCCAGGAGCTGCAGCCACGGCTCCCCCTCCACCACCACCACTGTCACTGTCCATTAGGAGGTGTATGAATGCGCCCCTGACAGTGATTTATCAAGAATGATTCATAGATGGCATCTACCTGAACTAATGACTTGCCAGCATCTTCGCTGGGGATTGCAGGTCATCAACAGATGACATATTCTGTAGTCGCCTCGTTCATCAGCTGCGATTAGATTCCAAAAGCAATCTCAGCGATACATCACCAGATGGGTCTCATTGCATTGTCTCAGAGAATATTGCTGAGACAGCCCGTGTGTGCCACATGTCGCTCAAGCTGCTGAAGCCCATTCATACAGTTGTGGATCGGGGGCTACAGGTATATGCAATGCTCTGAGCTATTACCCTGGTTGATGGAGGCATGGATTTAGTAAAGTACTCAATTATCCCCTGCTTCTTTCTCTGACCTGCTGCTCGGCTCTTTAACACCTATAACTCCATGCTTTATAGGCTCAACTACCTGCTGCAAGCAGAGACAGACTGATGGCTGGACTACCTGAATGAAATGCCTTCACCGTTTTTGGGCCATTTTTCAATTCTTCATTCCTCTGCTCTCTGCTCTCTGGCTAGGGATAGGTAGCTGCCTCACTCTGATGGACAGCCCGACTGGATATTATTTTCTAGAGCGTTACCTCAAACTGGCTATCTGACCTCAGTGGAGTCATCTTTACCCTAATAACACCCCCTCAAGTCACATACTCTGCGGGGCCCTCTTTTTTTCTCCTGCTCAATACAACTTTGGCTTCATTTCCTCTTTGCGGCAGTGAGTAGCGAAGAGAAAAAAACCTATTTGCTGCCTGAATTAGGCCATATCCAATTTCTTTCGAGTTCAAAAGAGAGTAATACCTTTTAGTTGGTGAATAATCCTCCATTTTTGTTTTGTAAAAAATAAGGCAATTTTGCTCTGCCATACAAAGTCAAAGACATTGCCATTCAAAGAGAGACTGAAAATGCCACATAGGCCACTTGTTAAAAGCAGTTTGCCTTCTCCGCACAATGACGGCCACACTGTATGGCAGACAACAAAGCCGAGTAGTCAGCGTAAATAAATACAAGCATTCTTGCTCCGCAGAGATGGCATCCCCCTGGTTTAATTATCGCTCATGTCAATCGAGGTGGAAGAATACAGCACCTGACAAGGCGCGTCCCCATTCTCTCATCTCGCATAGGCCTTTTTCACACCCTGAGATGCACAGACACCCTTCAGCAAACAGCCAAATCAAACCTTGAGATGGAGGCATTCTGTTGCCCCAAACACCCAGGTAACTTAACAGTGTCGAGTTGCTGAATGCCTTTGACACCTCAGAAATGGGGTCTATTCAACTTCGACAATTGTCCCTGGTTTTTCTGAAGCAGGAGGCATTTGCACAACAATAGCAGCTGCACTGTGTATGAATAAGATCCCAGGGATGTGGTTATGCAGCCATCTTTCCCAGTGACTCCAATTCACATTCGAGCTCTCGCCTTTATTTGATGCTTAAACTCCACAGGCTGGATGGATGGCTGCTACAGGATGCTCGAGTCCACAGAAATGAAGTTGACACTAAGTGCGGATGGATCTCACCTCCAGATCTATAGGGCGGGAGCTCGGCACAGGGACATTATAGAGCGGGGGTGTGCAAGGCTGTGGGCCATTCCACGAGGAGAACTTCCCATGGGTCTCATTTCAGAGAGGAAACCTGCACGTGTTATTTTCAAAGGTCACAGCCAGATGTAACATTACAGTTAAAGCAGTGATGTAGTGTAACACAGGCCTGTTGGCCTCTTTCTCCACTCTGTAAGATAGGGTTATTCAGAGCAGCATTCATATTAGCCTTAGATTGCATGTTGATATCTCAAGATACAGCAAATGCAGAAGCACACAACTTGTGAGGGCTCAACACATCCTTACAATTCCCACGAGCTGCACTATGAGAGCGTTTGTGTTGTTCCCTCTAAGGATAACTACAAGCCTGCATGTATATGGTAAATGATTATCAGAGCACAGGGGTTAGGTGCTCACTGTATGTCACACACTGCCACACTGCCTTTTTGCGCTGTATGTCACACACTGCCACACTGCCTTTTTTGCACAGCTGCACCTTTGTAGGAAAACTACTAGATGCCCATCTACTTCTCCATCTATCTTACATTTTATTTTTTTTATTTCTATCTATTCATCTATCTATCTATCTATCTATCTATCTATCTATCTATCTATCTATCTATCTATCTATCTATCTATCTATCTATCTATCTATCTATCTATCTATCTATCTATCTATCTATCTATCTATCTATCTATCTATCTATCTATCTATCTATCTATCTATCTATCTATCTATCTATCTATCTATCTATCTATCTATCTATCTATCTATCTATCTATCATGGCAATGTACAAGCTTTGAATGCCCCAATGGCAGAACTGTATCAGCAAGATTGACAGAGGCAGATTGATTCGAGGTCCAATAAACATTATTGTCAGTCTTATTTCCATCCTCTACACGTCCACCAGTTAAATACATGCCAGAAACAGCACAGTAATCATTTGTGCTGATTTGTGCAGTACAATCACAGGAGGGCTCAGGCAAGCCCTCGTTCTCTAACCTTTCATGGAAGTGGAGTCACTCACAATGCTGTTAAACCCCAACATGTTAAGAACTTTAAATATAATTATTAATAATGATGACAGATAATTCACGCCTCCATCATGTTCAGTCTCATCTATGTCACATCACTGTACTGGATGATGCAGGCTTTAGCCTAAAGACTACGAGCAAGTAGATGCTGACTGCAGGTGACTAAATGGCTACAAGAGAAAGAAAACGCATACCCAAAGGCCCAGTTGACATAATGAAATTATAAAGAAAGTCCCAAACTGGAACCAGTTGATTACTAGAATGTCTTAGACTTCCTAAAAAAAATAAAAACAGGTTCAAATAAATAAAAAAATTCAAATTAAATACACTTTATTTTCTCAGCAATCAAGGTATGAGGACTGATGCTTGAAAATGATGACTTTAGTTTTCACTTCCTGAGTCAGCTGCATCAGACTTGGCTGTATCTGAATATTATTATTCAGCATTATTTAAAATATTACAAATGATTATTACTGTTATTTTATTATTATTGTTTACTCTTTTTATTTATATGTAATGCACCTTAGTATCAGTAGCATTTTTATTAAATATCTGTTGCTTTTTACACTGCAGAGGAAGGAGTCTTTTGTCTCCCACGGTGGTGGTGGGAAGAAAAAGGTGTTTTTACAGAAATAACAAAAAGTGATGGGTGTTGCTGGGTGTATCTTGTGATTGTAACACAGACTGCTACAGATGTTAAAAAAAATAAAAAGAAAAGAAACGTAGACCGTAAACTAATGCAGATGTACATGTGATGAATGTCACAAATTTAATCAAATGAAGCTAACTATGCAGCTTTTATTAAATTAAGTCTTTATCAAGTTAAAATGTAAGGCCAAGTATATCCATTGGATTAAACTTTCATCAACTCTGTTTTATCATCTAACCTATCAATCCTCTAATAACTACACGAATAACAATAAGATTATGAGGGTACTGCCACATTCACTTAAATGTGTGTGTCATTTTAGTTTCTGTTAAACAAGCTTTTCTTTGCCAGCCATTTTACCTTCAGATGATTCACTGGCTGCACATTCCTGACCACAGAGGACATGGCTGTTTGTGCTTCACCGTAATCATTACATCACAATTAAGTGACTCTAACAGAAGCTCAGATTTCTCACCCAAGGAAATTGTACAGTAATACATCAAGTCCCATGACTTCCAAGACTGCGTGAATCATAAATTTTGGTCAGAAAATCCACAGCAAGTAGTTCACTATAAAGAGCAGCCATTAATAAAGTTAATACTTCTGATCTGATTTGAGAGAAATGTCATGCCACGCCATTTTATTTTTTCAATCTCTCTGATCCTCGATTTCTGCACATCCCACGATGCATTCCTTCACTTAATACCCTTTGATGCTATCCTTCACACTAAATGGATTCAAAAATTTGTTACCCTTTGCTGAAAACTGAGTACCTGTCACACTGCCCTCTTAATGCTCATGGTTCAAGGGGTTTTGGTGTTTGCTCGGCGGTGTCTTGCATTAAAAAGCCTTGGAGCTCATTGCACTGCTGTAATAAAACTCAAGCATTTAACATGCACATTTATGGTCCTCAATAACCCAGAAGTCTTAATAAAAATGAAAGCTGACATTGGCATGAAGGATCCTCCACACTAGCTGTCTTTAATGTCCAAGACGTTCCATTAAAAGGGGAGCACTTCCTCAGAAGCAGAGCTTTTATCCTGATTGCTTACAGGAAGAGAAGGAAAAAAAAGAGACCGAACGACCTTCACCGGCTCTACAACTAGCCCTTCCCTCATGTGTGCTCCATGAGTAGACATGCCTGTGCATACTTAGACATCTGGGATACTGCACACGCATGTGTGTATGTACAGTATGTTTTCTACAGGGTGTAAAGAAAGAAACAAGAAAGACACATCACTCCTTCACTCACATGCATGCAGAGATATATGTACATATACACACATCTGAGTCACTGGCTACTTGGTATTCTGCTCATGTGCAGAGAAGCCATCTCACTTTTTATATCATAATGATTATTAGGAGATAGGGAAAAAGCCAAATCTGCATGTTCAATTAGTGCCTGTGCGATGCCAGATAGATAATACATGGGACTGGCTAATGTCCTTGCGTCTGAACTTCTTCAGCCGTTTTCTGTTTGAAGCCGGAGAAAAAGGAGATGGGGACAGAGATTTCCCTCTGTGGGAACACAACTGTTGAGCTACATTTAATAAGCTGGTCAAAAACACTCTCCTGCCGAGAGAGACTGTGCTTTTAATGACCATTCTGCTTCCAAAGTCTCAGATGTGCGGCTAGATTGCTTGCCACATAGCAGACAAGGCAGCCATCTTATTAATAGCAACACACCACACATGCTGCAAACTAGAGAGCATAAACCCAGAGAGGGAGAGAGAAACACACTGGCACATGGAGAGTAAGCGTGTGTCCCTTGCATGCTTTTACTGTCTGTGAAGGCAGGGAGACAGATGGGTGCAGTGAGGAGGAGATTAGATGGAGGAGGCAGGACAGGGACCGGGGTCTAAAAAATCCAGCCCTCATGAGAGGACGTCCAGGCCAGCCTCTTCACAGGTCAGGTGGGGGGGGGCTTGGTGATGGATGTACACTGTGACTGGAGCCCTCGGCACGCCCACGTGGAGACGCCACCAAGGCCAGGCCAGAGGAGCAGGCAATCAAAGAGAGAGGCCGGAGGGCTAGGATGATATAGGAGGATCCAGGCTTCAGGAGGAGCATGGAGCATCTGAAGTAAGTTGTCACTCTGCCACCAAAGGAGTCTCTGTGAGATGGGAAGTCTATGCACTGTAGGCATTGATGACAGACTGTGTACAGGAAGAGTGGGAATACTGTCATTAAATACACCGACACACCGGGGAGCTGCAGAACAGTGTGTCATTGCTGATTTACTCTTTCTTTTTTTACCTGGGCCTCGTTATCCTGCATCTGAACAGCAGGTGAAAGGAAAATGTTTGTGTGCGAGGGTGCGCATGTAGACATGTGAATCCTATGCTGTGTTATCATATCCAACCTCTTGCCACTTGTGAATTCAAATGCGCCACATTGAATGTGACACGCCGACACTGCCTCTGTTTCTAGTCATGAAAGTCGACATAAAAAGTCAAATCAGACGGGTGAAGCCATGATGAATTGTTCACAATCTTGGTTCCTGACTTAATTTCCATTCATGCTGCAAAGTAGGAAAGTCAATATAAGGCACTCTTCCTGAGACGCAACAGTCTGCTAACACGGAGAGGAAATTATTACACAAATCCATTACCAGAGGCCACCTGAAACCAGGTGTGCTCCTGCCACAGTGTATAATCCATTTGATTATAGATTTTTACTTCAATTTTCCACGCTATGTGGATCCAGACGCTTTGATTCCTTTCTTGTTTATTGCGTTGTCTTGGCAACAAGACCGTCCTACCAGTTTTCACTTCAACCGTTAAGACTATACGGGGGGGGAGGAGGATGAGGGGAGGAGGGGTAGAGTACAGCGGAGGTTGTGAAAGCAGGTGCAAAAAGACATTTCTTCACTTGGATTTCCTGTCACATCCTGCAGCCCACTCCAGTCCTAAACTTTATATAATTACAACAATCTGTGCTCCGAGAGAGACTGTGTGAAATCTGATTGCCATTGGTAACATTCGCAGCAAGAGTCCTGGCGTGATAGAAGGCTTCCTGTTTCAATTTCCTAGGATCCCTCAAGTTTTACTGGCTCTTTTTTTTTTATCCCATCAGTGGGGCATACATTTCCATTCAGGGGAAAAAACAGACCCGGTAATATCCAATTTACTAGGAGGCAGAGGAGATGGTTTCACTGGCAGTATAATAACATGCTACATAGAGCGTGGCATTATGGAGTATGAATAAAAAAGGCATTTATGGTAAAAATTCAATCCAAAAGCAGTCATCATTCATCGGAGGAAATCAAGGCAATTAGTAACACTTTAATGCAAATTGGAGAACGCAAAACACATCACAAATCCCTGGCACTGTAATGGGGACCAAAGAAGAAGAGCTCAAATGACCTCTTTCAAATGCACATTCGGTCTACTAATCAAAAATCCAAGAACAGAGATTTTACTCTGCCTGGTGACAAGAAAAAGAATTGTGTGTGTGAGGGTGCGTGCGTGTGTGTGTGTGTAAGGGTGCATGTGTGGCTTTTGGGCGCATGCCATTTAATAGCTTCCCACAGCTGACCACAGTGAAGCAGACCAATCCTCTATCTACTGCATGAGTGATTTCTTTAATGTAATTCACATCCTTGTAATGTACAGTAAAAACCTTGTGATACATTTCCAGCCATGTGTGTTCCAAAGCAGCAGTTTGTGGCTTGTTAATATGCTCACTAGCGAGTGTGGCTGAAAGTAAAGATTTCTCATTTGGAATATTACCTCAGCATAAACAGTGTAGAAAAACATAACATGACATCCCGTCATGTACACGACGCCGCTATATCAATTAAACCCAAAGCAAACAGCCGGCTTTTAAACGAACAGACAATTACGTGGCTGACTGTGACAAGTTTTGGGGTGTTGCGCTGTCCTTATGTCTCTGCGGGGAAAAAAAAAACGTGGACAGACCTTCAAAGAAACCGTTCATTGGAATAAGCCCAGGCACTTCCTACATGAACCTACCACTAAGGCTCCATCTTGATTCAATGGTGCATTAGAGAGAGTATGAGGGATGTTTATCGCATGTCCAGGTTAAGCGCACATGCTGCATTTAGCATTAAAGACATGGCCAACACCGGCAGTAAATCATCATGAAGTAGCATTAAAGTAGCCAGCAGATAAACAACATCGCTCACGAGGAGAACAGGGTGTGTGTGTGTGTTTGTGCATGTGTGTCATTTAGCATGACTGTGGCTACCACTAAAAAGCTCCCCCTGGTGCACCATGGCTCTCATTATCTTGCCCACATTATACCAACATGTTTAATTCTGACATGGAGAGGGATAGTGGCAAACCTGCAGAGTACATCGAGACCCACATGTGGTCTCAAATCTGCCGTGGAGTTTCAATTCCCGGAAGGGAATGAGTGTCAGAGTCATTTAAATGCAAACACCTGCTTCTTAAAACATTTGTTATGCTGTATAGTACAGTAGAATACATTACTCAATAACTCGCTAGCTGCATCGCCAGTTTCTAATATCAAGCAGCCTACACACCAGCAGGCATGAGCTTCACAGCTGTAACACCCATCCCCCCGCCCCCTCCCTGCTGCACTGTACCTTCAGAGTGGTGGGAGAGGGTGAGCAGGCTGACGCAGGAGGCTCCAATCCCCGAACCAAACACAGTGATGCGGTTGGAGTCTCCTCCGAAGAAGCCGATGTTCTCGCTGATCCACCTTAGAGCCTGGATCTGGTCCAGGAGCCCGTAGTTCCCTTTAGCAGCCTGGTCACCAGTGCTAAGGAAACCTGCAATGCACACAGGGAATCAGAGATTAAAAACTCACCCGGAGGCGGCTAATTGAATAAATCACATCACTAAAAAAAAAAAAAAATGCAGTTAGTCTGCAACTTGCACATGCAATATGTTGCAGATGTTTATTTTCCATGTGCACCTGCAGTATACAATAAAAGGTTATCTGCAATGACTAACCCTACCACGATTCTGTCAGAGGAACCATCCTGTCAGGTGACAACAGCGGTGAAATCATGACTTATTGGATGACATGGCTGTTGGTAAAATAGGAGTGCGTGTGACCACAAGTCATCTCCACCTTATGGGAAATCAATGCCACGTCTCCCCAGGTGAACACCCATCATCAGATATATTGAGCAGCCCTGATGAAAACCTTACCATTCTATGAAAACTCCGCTGTTGGAGGGAGAAAAAGATTTACAATAATTTTGATGCTTAAAATCCTCCATATGGACAACCACCTCATCTTACCACCTTTCTGCCTTCCTCTGACATATTTCAATTCTCATGCACACTCCAAACATTCACAACAGGAGCTATCGGCGCACATTTCCTTCCGTGTCTGTGTAATCTGCTATATGATGTCTGAGTCGGACAGAGAGTCTCTCTCGGGTACATCAGAGCTCATGTTAACACACCAACCCCTTTCCCAGCAGCTCTCCAGGGCCTAAGCCCTGCTGAATGATGGGTAATCGAGAGTCGAGGGAGAAGATCAAAGGCAAGCAATCCCAGAAGTCCCCACAGTGGACTCAGCGTCCATCAAGCCCCTGAACATGCATGTGAGGTGACAGCCAGGAGACATGTGTGGAAACCAAGACCCCCTTCTCTTTAGTGGTGACACTGCCAAACATTTCACAAGCAATAAATGTGTTGGTGAATGCTCGGAGGCCTCCAGTCATGATCCTTCAGTATCTCAGCATTGTTTCTAACATCTATTTCATGGTCTATGCCTCCATATAATGATGAGCTCTCTGTGTTTAAGTCCTAAGGGGGGAAAGGGAATAGTTTTGATATCAGCAATGCAAAAAAACCCACAACAAAAACAACAAAACAACAACAAAAACCCCCCATAAACAAAATCTGTGTGTTTTTTGACTCAGGTCAGCACAGCGATGCTCACTTTAGATAAACAGAGATCAAAAAGCAGCTCCTCAAGGGCTCATTAGCTGTTTATGGTATGTATATACAAAAAGTAAGCTTGTCTGCCAAACCCTGTTTTCTCTCTTTGTGTGAATCAGAGTTTATAGAGGGCACAACCTCCTGCCCCACCCCCAACAGCACATCCGCCTCGCCCAGAGTGCCCGTTGGCAGCAACAAAGAGGGTGGGCAGGGGAAAGGCCAGGCCTGATCATCGATAGGAGAGAGGCGGTGGCACAGGAAGCAAAGCAGGAGACAAATGGATCAACAGATGGTCTCCTTCAGAAGCATCCCTGAGGATGACAGAGCAGCAGGGCACATGCAGAGAGAGAGAGAGAGAGACAGGCAGAGGAACAGAGGCGGACGCAGACAGAGGGAGAGAGAGAGGAGAGAGGAGGACTCCAATTGAAGAGCCTTTCCTTTTGCTTTTTCTCTCGCGGCTCCTCCTCGCGCTCCGTCATAACTAAAGGACAACAGCTTTTACAACCCTCTCCCGGGCGCTGCGGCGAGTGAGGAGACGTGACTCTCCCAGAATAACCCTCATTTGTGAAATGGTTCACACTTCACCAAGTGTATGTCAGATGGGGTTAGGAAATGTCAGGAGACTGGCATGTGAAAGGGATTCTCTGCAACTGTTAGCCTAATTGAAAAGATATAGTAAACATTATCCATTTGGCGTTGTAATATGAGGAGTTACTAAATGACAAAATGTAAATCATTTGAGTCGGATCCCCAGCTGGCAGAATAAAGCACTGCTCCGCGCTCTGGTCTTTTGTGACTTTTTGTTTAGCCTGTGTTGATTGCTCCGCATCTATAAATGAAACTGGTCATTAAAATGTAGAGGTGGAATCCAATATCTTAGACAACAAGACATGCTGCAGGCACCATTTAAAAATACATCTAATATAGCTGCTGGTCATGTTTTAATTGGAAAGGTGACAGAAAGTATTTTCTTTGGAAAACAATTAAGATAGCAAAGTAATTGTTTTTATGCATGGCTATTCCTATTTTTACATTTATAGCAGACCTTGTGTTTATGATTGTGCTGTGGAAATGTTTGCTCTTTTTTTGTTTTATGGCTGCCTCTTTAAGTCCATCGCCTGCGCTACACCTCTGGACTGTCTGTCTATTTACTAGAATAAGGCACAGACACTATTTGAATAATGACACATAATATAGTTTTCCTTTGTCTCCTGTTTGAGCTGTCTAAATTTCCGTACCGCCTTACTCACCAGGGATTGGGCTATAGATTTCTAGATCTGGCAGATGATCCCCGTCTCATCAGCACTGCGTGGGCTTTGGCTGCACATGAACCGTGATGTGCAGTGCACTATCTGTTCACAGCTCACTCCTACACGAGACCTTGGGATTCTGGGCTGCAACTCGGTGCTTCTGAACTATTTGGCCAGGCTGGTTATGTGCTTGACTGCGCTACTCAACCTGACGTTCGATTGAGATTTTTAATACACACTAGGTGCCGCTTTACAATGAGCATTTAATTATAAACTGTAATCACATTAGATCCATCTTTGTTAGCTGCCTGAATTCAAATTAATATGCAAATTCTCTCTTAAATGATCTGACCAATTAACTTAGGCACAAACAGTAGACACAATTACAGTGTCCCGAGTCAAGTTAATTCAACAAACATAAAACAATCATTAAATAGTAAATAGTTCTAGTTGATCTCATACTTCGAAAGTAAAATGCATACAAATTTGTTGCACTAATTTAATTTTCTCGGTGACATTATTAATCTAGCCTGTTGTGAGTTCTGTAACAAACTGTAGATTAAACGTAGGATGGGATTTTTCAGCTCAGTCTCCATAAATGAGGCGCAACCCAGAACTTTTACCTTCAGGCTGAACACCAACATCATATATGGTTTTTCTACTGCTTCTTTCCATTTTGTGTATCAAGCACAAATGATTCAGTGGGAAAAAAGCGGCGTTTAGACAGAGGAAACAGGCACATCAAGAGATGGAAAAATGCCCTGAAGATGAACTACACTGGAGAGAAGGAATCACACAACTGATCTTCATTTAAGTCAATCTTCTTAAATCACGTATGCCAAATCCAAACTGTTTTAATTAGATCTGTTGAGAAAACTGGTTACATAAGCATCACTGCAAAAGGTCATGCCAACAAATTACATTTCAAAAAATGGAATTTAACCTGTCTGCACGTCAGCTGGTGCAGACAGGAAATTTGCACGAGAGTTCCTTATTCATCTCAAACCATCTGTATGAGTTAATAACAGTGATTCTGTGCTCTTTCTCTGCATGTTAGAACTGTAATTTGTCCTGAATGATTGATTACGTGACGTGTTTTTGTGTCTCAAAGCTGTTCTTCCTTGACAGTGATGTGCTGCACTTCTTGCTGTACTGGTCTTTCCTCCTTGTGGCAGTATGGAGATTCACTCCTGATCTCACTTGGACTGGCAGTGGTAACCGTAGTGCGGTTGCAACCAGGTCAGGTAGCACCTGTCACCTTGCATCGTCCTTGCCAGGCAAAACATTGTGTGTATCTAGCACGCAGCTCTCCCAACAAGGAACTTAGCTGCCCTTGCCACCTTAACACGACCAGAGGGTCAGTTAATGTACACAGCATGACACCGTCCTCTCTATGCAGGGATGGAGCTTCAGCCACCACACCGGAAGCAATACATGAGCAGCAGACGCTGATGTTCAGAGAGCAGGAGATCACCGCTCAAATCCAGCATGTTTCCATTTCCACACATTTTCACACACCAGCCACAATCATTGCATCACCTGAATATCGGTGAAGTGAGTGAGTTTATTTTTCAAAAAAAAAAAAAAAAAAAAAAAAAAACCCAGCGCTGAGTGTGTTGCCACATAATGTATTTTGTAACATATTTTATCAATAAGCACGCACCACTATCTCAGTCTAAACTGAGCATCTCCGCTTCCTCCTGAGCCGCGGAAGTGATTTCCTTTAGCCATGCCTCTCAGCATTGATATTGCTCTATTGATTATGATTTAAATGTCTGTTTCCTATACGGTGGGCTATAACTCACAGTGTAGCGGAAAGAGGTGATGATAATGATCGCCCTGACCCCAGACATCTCTCTTAGCCTGGTCTCCCAGATAATGGAATGTGTGTAAAGTAATGGCGGAGGGTGAGAAGGGGGCGAGGAAGGGGGAGGGGGAGGGCAAGAGCTTGTTATTGAGCTGAAGAGTGAGCTTGCATAGGGACAGATGGAGGGAACGGATAGGGAGGAGTAGAGGAAAAGAGAAGAGGAGGATGGGAATAACAGCGGTGACGTAACTGGGGGAAAGTTTTTTTGGCTTTCTGCTAAATTCATTCTTGCTTTTACTTTGCCTTTTCCCTGTTCCTTTCTCTCTCTCATCCTCTCCCTCTTTGGGGGCGCCGGTTAACAAGGCTGTCTGTGTCCAAACTCTCCTTTGGTACTGCCTCCCCCTCGTCTCCCTCTTGCCCTCTCCCTCTATCTTTTCTCCCCCCTTCTCTTCTCTCGGGAAATAAAGGCCCACACAGTCGCAGCCTTGACAGCCTCCCCTAAGAATCCTCGACTACAAAAGAGCTCCAACTTCCCCCCAGCCAGGCCTGGGCTGAATGGGAGCCTCTGGGGTGTGGATGAGAAGCAGAGGAGGGAAGGGGCCACCCTCCGCACAGCCACATAAAGGGCCTGTGTGTTGGGCTCACGATGAGCAAGGGACATACCCAGCGGTCCATCCTCCACACAGGGAGTCATTCCCACAAGATTTTTCATCCTCTTTTTTTTTTTTTTTTTTTTTGGGTGAAGGTTTCAGCACGCCAACACGACTTAAAAAAAGGCTGGGGTGATAGGAAGGGGGCAGGAGGGGGGCGTGGGCCTGAATGAAGGTGATTGCCACTTGGATCAGTGTACAGCTCCTGTTTACAGCTCACTGCCCAAAAGCATGGCTGGAGCGCAGTCTGATCTGAGAGCGGGAGAGGGATAGAGAAACAGAGAGGAGAGAGAGAGAAGAGAGAGAAGGGCAGGCAAGCACAAGAAAGCCTCTTTATGGCCGCCTGAACACTGGAGGCCATTTACCCAACACCACATCCTTGTTTCCGGTGGAAGAGAAAATAAAGAGCTGAAAAAAACATACTTTCTGATTGTCACCCTCTGCGAATGCCTAGCTCCATTTGAATGAATGCAACATGACAGCGGAATCAAACTAGAAAAGGGTGAAAAAGAATTTATGTATGAGCTCCTGATTCCTGGTGGCCTCATTAATCAATAATTAAAGAAAGTATCAGACCACCTTGGATGGCAACAAAGCAGTCTGATGTTTCAGGGGCCCGCCCTTCGACACAGGCCGAGTTCAAACAAATTTTAGTGCGCTGGTCTTGTGACAGTTGAAAACGTGAACGGGCTGATGACTAACAGAAACTTGGAAGCTTCAGCATGAATATCAGCCTCGCACGTTGACACAGACAGATGCAGTGCGCAAAGCAGGAACAAACACCGCAACTCTCTCTGCAGTTCTGCAAGGTGGCTGCGCGGTCTGATGCATGACGCTGAGGACGGAGCATCGTGCATATATGTACCGTGCTGCTGCATGCAGACGGAGACCATCAAATGAAGAATGTGGTCTGTGTGCAACAAAGCAGTGAAAAAAAACAAACAAAAAACCCCCAACAAAATGTCAAGAGGGAAAATCTGCGCCGCACAAACACCAAAGCTCATCTGACACATATCTGAGCCTCTAAAACCCAGATCTCTTACAGACAGACAAGGGCCTGTTACAGCAGACGGGGGATGAGAAACAGACACTGTAAGTCAGCGCTGGTGGCGCACGAGGCAGCTGTTGGTCGTCCTGCATGTGACTTCAGGGCGGCTTAATCTGATTGTGTGATGTGTCCCGGTGGTCAGGCGAGACTATTCAAGGGCTCTGGTGAACAGCAGCCCTGGCAGCAACTACAAATGAGCAGTTTGCATATGTATGACCCCTGGCATCTGAGCGCCACTCAGTCAATCACACATCGGCTATAGCGGCTGTCGGCTTTTCAGTTTTGTTGCTCCCCTTTGCTTCTCCCCCGCCCTCCCCTCCGCCATCTCTCCCTTTGCTCTGTCTCCTTGTCATGTTTCCTGTCTTCCACTGCTCTCAGTGTTTTTCTGCCTCCATTTTTTTCTTTGCCCCCGGTATCTATCACCTTCTCGCTGCTCTCCGTATATATCTCTCAGCACATTTCCTTTCAGCGAAGAGCATAGACAGTGGATTCTCCAATACACCGAAATGCTTTTACATTGACGGGAGATTTGCATCTCACAGCTGGTGTGGAGGCGGGCCTGCATGCTCCCACAGAGGGAGAGGGAGAGACTGGTGTTAGAGAGTCACAACTGTGAGGTTAAGCAGCGCTTTGGTTCCACTTGGAGGAACATGCACTGAGAGATATTTCATGAGTAATTTGCCTTACTTAAGTCTGATATTTAAAAATAAAAAAATCCCACAGTATACTCACCGTCCTTTGTTCAAACAAGACAACACTGTATTCAGGATTCTCTGTCTCACTTTTTGGCCTGTGGCTGCACAAGTTCAAAGGCATGGTATGAAACACGACAGCAAGCCTGGGTGATGTAATTTGAGGGCGTGGTGAGAAAGTTTAGCACCACCCAGCTCCGGGAGAATGGGGCAGTGTGCAGCGATGCACTGCAATGCCACGGTGGAGATCAGAGCCAGACTTATCAAAGCACATCAGCAGAGCAGAGTAGGAGAAAAAGGTCATCATTTAAAGGATCTTCAAAGTCCAGCTCCTCAGGTTGGAGTAGCTCTGATAGCTGACCATAATGAGCTTAGCTTTGGTTGACCCTTCCTCATGAGAAGTTGGGAAAAAAGCCCAGGCAGCCCATTCAACGGCTTTTATTCTTGATACTGTAAATCCCGTCTTCTTGTATTTTTAAAACCCTGCCAACTTTAGTTGTAAATCAACAACAGCTATTTAAATGAACATCTGTTTTCCTGAGGTTCAGTACTGTGGTGTGTGCAGTGTGAGTGATGTTTTATTTGTCTTCGGACGGGTATAATATTTTTGGCTACAAAAAGAAGGGCTGCTGCCAATGAGGTTGTGTTCGAATTTGGAACTGGCTCCAAATTTACAAGAAGCAAGGATTTGTTAGGAAACATGGTTTTTGATTCTGCTTAATATATATTGAGAGCAAAGTTTGGACCTGCTTCGCTTTCATCTAGATCATATGTAATCTGCCAATCTGCCACAGCTCCATTATTGTCCAAATTAAAAACATATAAATCAGCCACAATGTTCCTTTCCTACAGTGTTTCTTCATTCTGATGAACACTGACCCTGTACTGTATCAAGAAATTATCCAGCCTTTTTCTGTACATATTCATGAGCTGGTTTTGTTTTAGATTTAGATTCTCAGTAGGAATGTGCCACAGACAGACAGTATACAGAGACGCCACTAATAGTCTTGGTTTTGGTATTTTTATGGGATTCGTTGGCAAATTGCAAAAACACGGAATATCATCAGCCTCTGTAGTTGATAGATTGATTAGTTGTTAGGCAGAAAAATAATGAACAATAACAACATTTTGATAATCAATAAATCATTTATTCCATATTTTCGTTGTTTTATCAATAGAAGACTGGGCAGTTTTAGATTTTTGCCTGCCGACAGCAAATGGATGACTGCACCTTTTTTGTAAAATGTTTTTTTAGACCAAGCAATTAACTGGTTATGAAATAATTGCTAGCTGCAACTATAAATCAGTGAATAAAAAATATTTCAAGGGGAAAAGTCAATCTAAAAAACATTTCCTGCAGTATATTTTAAGAATACAGTGTTTTCATGCCCACATTTTAGTCATAATGAATCAGCTAAGGCTTGTAGCATTTGCCAAATTATTTAGATTTATTTTTATTTCGTAAATAAATAAAATTAATATAAACTAATATTATTTTCATAGGACTAAAAACGAAAACTGGAAATAGAACGTAGGACCAGAATAAAAAAAATCTATGCACTATCCAAAAACCCACCAAAGAGCTAGGACAGTGTGTGTTTGGAACAATTAGGGAGTTTATGTGTGTGACTGGTCGGGCCCTGGGCTCCAGCCATGTGTGTATGAGAGAGTAAATGAGAGTGCCATGGCTCTGAGTGTGGGTGAGTGTGCGGCCACTGTGTGCATAAGTGAAGAGGAGGGCTTCCAACAGAGTGTGTGTGAGTATTTGTTTGTTTGTGGGTGTGCATGTGTGGAGCAGCAGTGGTGTGCGAGTGCTCGGAGTGCAGGGGGGAGTGTATGCAGTGCGGTGAGGGAGGTATGGATATTAATCACCAGGAGGAGCATGGCTCTGTGGCGCCGGGCGGAGATGGATGGGGTGTGAGTGCAGTGATGTCACCCTGACAAATGGACCGGCCATGTTGGCTGAGACTCGCACATCGCCTCTCATTTCAATTAGTTCCTCACAAAACAACCCACCTAACCCACAATCTGCAGGTTCACATACGCACAAACACATACACTTTGGCCACAAACACACCCCCTCCGGTGCCCCAAACCATAGCACAGCCCTCTAACAAGATGCACTGATCTGTAAGAATACAGTGGAGCTCCTTTAATTAATCTAACTCAATTATGACAGCACTTTTTCTTTCAATCCCAGCAGCCAGTCACTCATTACCATTCATATTATCAGCCAAGTGCACTGACTAGGTCTACGGCCAGCACACTAGCCAGTGGGAACTGGCAGAGAGTGTGGGTGTGTTTACGAACTAAAGACTGGGCACTGCTCGTGTGTTTTCCCACAATATCAATTTGATGAAGTGCCGGAACGATGGCAATGTGAGCATTCGCCTGGGCCAATGGTAATAGCATGCATTTACTCTCTGATGTGGAAAAAGGTATACGATTCGTACCAGCCATCACAGTGAGCAGCAGTACTGACAAACTGAGTTCAGGTATAAAAGGTCTAACCCCCTCACTGGCTGTTTATAGCCTTGTTCTTAAAAGCCTGACACCACTAACTAACGGAGCCAGGGCTGTCACCTACAAAAGAAGTGTTTAAAACCCTGTGTTCAAAGGGCTGATGTTAATAACGGAGGCAGCAAGCCTTGTTTCAAACTCCTGCCTGTCCTGAGTAAACTTTGACATTGGAGGACTTCACTGTACTGCAGACTTCCCCTCTATTCCAACATGTTAAAGTACCCCCTCAATCACTAATCTTAATTCCCCAACACCTTCCTTCTCTTCCTCCTTCTTGGTGGAGGATGGTGCAAGAGGATCACTTTGGTATAAGCTAGGGCAGGCTGGGCCATGGTAGGCTGAACTGGGCTACACAGTGCACAGTGGAGCGCTAAGTTGGGGATTTGATCAGAGCCTCCTGGGGCTCCAGCTCCAGTTCCAGCTTAACATCAGTGGTGGGTATCTTTTCATCTGCCTGTGAAAGCATCAGGAGGTTAATACCAACCCTATAGAGAGGAGGGAGACCGGGGGGAGAGAACTTCATTGTGCCGCAGAATTCATTAGACACCCCCCTCCACATCTGCATTTAGCACTTTAAAGCCCATTTAAAGTTTCCTCAAAATCCGAAGCTGGAGAGAAACAACAAAGACTGGATGTTTAAGAGCTTAGTTCCATAATTGCAGATGTGTGCAAAAGCTGCAACCCTTCTATTCAAGAGCGCGTTTTTTAATCATACAATGAAAAGAAGATGTATAACTTGAGTGCCACCTACGCTCTATATAAGAAAAGCAATCAGTGCGCGTGGGAACATGAATCTGTGGTTATGTGGTTTGTTAACACAGCTCACCAACACTGAACATATTTGTCGATATTAGCAGTTGGATGTCTTTCTGTCTCATAGACACTGGAACCACCAAGTTTGTACATATGCAGAATTTATTACCTTCTACCTTGTGAAGGTGCTCGGTTTGCTTGCCTTCACATATTCCTTTGTTGATGAAACATGCCTGTTCTCTCACCCCGAGAACAGTGGAAAATGAAAAATGGATGAAAAGCTTTTGAAATAGTGTGTATGATTACCATAACACTTCTACAATAGAGGGAGTGTGCCTGTCATGTATTGTTGCATGTAGCACAAAGGGCGTGCACTATACAAAAGACACTTGTACCCATGTCCTACAAAGGATGACAATATTTGCTTTATTTTCTTCCCTTTCAATTGATATTGAAGTCCTGTTCCCAGTAAGGGTCTCCACATTCGAACAGCTGAAGTGATTCCTTTTTCATTTCACTTTCGCCGTTCCTCCTTTTAATCTAGCAGCACTAAAGAACTAGGTTCTAGCAACAACAAAAAGGTTAGATCTCACTTTCTGTTTCATCTCAGCCTCCCGCGATCCCCGGGGACGTCTCTCTGTGCTCGTCTGCACTGCTTGGCGATGGGAGATTGTGTGCCAGGGCTCTGTTTGTTTGGCTTTCTTCCCCCTCCTCATCACGCTGAAATCTGCCTGACAGTTCGGCAGCATGGCTCAGGCCCCACAGGAGCTACCGTCAGATAAAATGTCACCGTGGCTTTGTTCCACGCGCCCCATAGGCTGGCCAGATGCACTGTACACCTGAGAGCCCGAAGGCCAAAGCACAGAGCGAGGGCACGGCGAAAGAGGTGGTGCGCACGTGCCGGAGCCACATTTTGTTAACAGCCTGCATTTTATCTTCACCGACAGAATCAGCTTTGATGGGCAATTAGATTACAGGTTTAAACCTTAGGGCTATATGATTAAAGCACAAACAAATCATATAGGGTTGACCGACGGCACTAATTCAGCATCCCTCCACGTTGCGGGGAGATGTGATTGGATAAGAGCCCGCTATCCTCACCATCGCTTAATGTAACAGCTTCCTCGCCTCAAACTCTTGACACCCGCAGTCAAACCTGATCCATTTTCCTCCGAACGGCAGCTGCAGCAGACCCAGCTCCTGTCTCCGAGCCTCAGATGACTCTCCTCACTGTTTCCCTAACGAGGCACGAGCGAAAAAGCCGACTGGTCCTCTCGTAGCCGAGCGCTACGGCGGTTGCCACTGTCAGCTCCTGTTAGCTCAGCGCTCTCTGGTTCACGTTTCAGAGAGCACAAACACACTCATCCCAAAGGAGCTCGTCCGTGCTCCTTCACCTATCCCGGCTCCCCTCACCCCACCTCAATAAATTAATAAAAGAAGGAGCAGCTCTCTCAGGTAATTTGATTAAATATGACATCCTTGCTTTAAAGAGGGTGCTGACGAAGCAAAAATAAGATGGGGCATTGTCGGAAGAAATTGTCACCGTACTCGCACATGACCTCCCCGCCCCGGCAGCCGCGTTCTCCTCCCTCTCTATCAGCTGAGCATCACCACATACTCCATTTCCCAAGGACATCTCTGAGTGTTATTAGATGAAAAATGCTATATGCTCCAGATTACTGGGCTTGTCAGTCACCTAATTTGATGCTATCCCCACCAGATCTCTTGCCTTAATTGAGTTTCTTTTGCTTTATTTGATAGCAGATGTTTATGAGCTAATATGTCTGAACCGTGGCTGCATGCTGCCTGAGCCTATGGGCTTATCTGGGGCACATGCTCATACTTTTAAAAACAGACATAGTATAAACAACAACATGAGCTTAGACGATTGTTATACTCCAAGGACGCAAATAAGTGTAACAATTTCTGCCAAATGTGCTGAGGGAATTGTATTAGCATTTTAGAAAAAAAAAAGTAATACATGAATTCAAATGCTAAATTCTCATATTTTTGTTAACATGGTTACTCTGTAATTGCAATATTATCATCAAAGAAACTGAATCAATGTGATAATTTATTTCAGTTCAAATACAGTATGTACTCTCTTTTCCCCTGGTGAAGGCTTCATCTCTCTCTGTGTTTATGTCATCCCCACTGTCTTCTCCTCTCCCCTCAGGCTCGGGAGGCCTGACTAGAGTTGGGAAGGATGTATCGAGCAGCGGTGTACGAACGGAGTGACAAGCCATCTCAGTCAGAGGGGAAACCACTCATTATACAGATTGCTTTGTGGTGTTTCTGTGCAGTCAGGGCCAATGTCACCTCTCCTCAGTCTGGCCTCACCCTGAATGGGCAGCGCTGCCCGTCTCGCTGCTCCTGGCTCGCCATCTCCAGGCTGACACACTTTGTTGTAAACTCTGTATCCTTCAGAGTCAGTTTGCCTAGAGGTTACAAGGGTGGATTACTGCCCCAACAACAATGCCGATAATGGGAGGGAAACAGACATGCCCTAATGGAAGGAAGGATTCTGAATCTTATTAGCGGGACATCTTGTTTCAGTCAATGCTCCAGCAGCCCCTCTGGCTCTATGATAGCATCAGCAGCAAACAGCTAGTAGGTGCAGAACAGAAATAAAGCCAATTGTGTTGATCGAATTACCCCCCCACCTTTCTACCAGCCCACATCTATTCCTTCACTTGAGTGTCCACTAACTGGCTGTGCTATGGATAATGCTGTCTAATGTCTATTAATGTTCTCTGAGGTGCTATCAAGACATATGCTGATGACAATACTTTCCTCCTCTCTTCTATCGGTTAAGTACGCTGCAATAGCTCCCATGTTGGGAGGCAGGTGGTTAACTGCTCTCACTGTCTCTGGCCTTTGAAAACTGGAGCAGACTGTGTGCCGTGGCTCACTGTACCTGTGGCTGAAAATCCTGCCACCGCGCTACCTGTAGCAGCCTGTGTAATTGTGGCGGGTTCGCGCCGCACTGAGCTCCTGAGTCGAGCCTTATCTCCCCGAGCCTGAGAATCCACGATTCTGTCCTCGGGATTGGCATGGGCAGCAGCCTTGAGTGGCAGGCTCCTGCTCTAATTAAACCAGCAGAAGCATTAGTCCCGCTTGTGAGCAGTGTGAGAGTTTTCATAATTACCCGTGCAATTCATTCATTATTTAACTTAACGAGGTAGCTCAGTGGCCAAACATACAGCGGATTGGAGGCCTAATTTGGGAAAATGCCATAAAGATATTGGATACCTGAGGTTTTTTTTTTGCCCCAGCCACCTGTAAAGCTTCTGAATGATGGAGGATCAGACATAATGACTGAATATTTGGCCTTATTAACTTTGAAAGTGTCTGCTGGTGATGTAGGCAAACACAGAAACGGACTCTTATTGCAATGTCTATTAAGTTCAAATGAAATGTAAGTATGACCTTTCTAAGCTCCTTAATTCAGCTAAATTGGCTCCAGAGGAGGCTAATTTAGCCTTTTACAACATGGGGAGAAATGGGCATTAGAGCAGTGGTGCCACCAGCAAATGGCACTGGACCCTGACTTGTTTGCACAGAAAAATGTGTTAGCTTTCTATCTTGAAAAAGACGGGACTTTCCCGGTTCTCAAAAGCCTTAAAGGCCCCCCCTGCCCTCCAAACTATTTATTCTCGCCCAATTGCTGGTATTACCATTATAATTTTGACCACAGTGGTATTGTTAGTAAATGTAAATGGGGGATTTACATTAAAATGCAAATGCAGCACATAAAAGCACACAGTCAGCATTTTATAATCCTTCATGAAAAATGTTACCTTAGGAAGGGCATGCATTTAGATGCCAGAACTAGGAAACCAAATCATGCCAGGCTGTACTCAGAGCCCAGCCTGCTCCAGTCGGGCAGATAATTGATACACAATTCATGCCTAAAATGGTGGGGGTGGATGATCAAGTTAGACTCGTGTGATACAACCTTGCAAAATTATTGAGTCAGGAGATAATCTGTTTTGATGCAGCCCTTATACCACTTATGATAATTTATATCGTTTCGTATTCTCACTCATACATAACAGCTGGATCCACTGATCACATAGCTTGAGTCATCCTGCCCATACCCTTTCATATTTCACAAAGAGAAATATAAAGGTGAAACATCCTCCATATACTGTCGCTGTCGGACAAACCTTGTAAACCCCTTTCTGGTGATCCCAACGTTTTCAACGTCAAAGAATTACACGGTCCCCCGTTTGAGTCAGGAACAACAGAGACACGCAACTTAAAATCCAAATTCAACTCTCATGGTCTGACACTTTTAACAGTTCAACTAATATGATCTGTGTCATTGAATTTCTGCCACTCAGGAATCCATATCCATTTTAATCCCTGTCAAGCATTGTTAACTTGTTTACTGCTATATTAAGCACCAGTTATGCTGGCTCAGAGAGAGGGATATAGCCCGAGGCAATTTGCTTCCAATGAAAGCATTAGGCTCACAGCAGTGTTACAGAAACAATGAATTAAATTACACATGTGTTCTTGTGTAGTGTAGTCTGCAGACCCTGTATTTTTGATTTCATGAAATATTTATGCAATAGTGAGGTCTATTTTTGTGGAAATATTGCTTACATTGGTACATGCTGCACTGTGCATAAGTGGAGTGATGGCCATGCTTACAATAGGCTTAGCTTACTTGTAGCTGGGTTACTTCTCATGCATTTGTATTGTCACTGCTGCGTGTGCAGCACAGCCTGCTGTTGACTTAAGGACTACTGACTTTGGGAGAGCAAGATTAGAATGTACAGTATAAAGTAAAAGCCTGGAAATCTATGGCATTGCTGGGTGTGTAAGCCCGTTCAAACAAAGCAGCATGCGTGGTGTTTCCAGCATGGAGATATCACATCACGAATCAGACAAAATCCAGAGTAAAGCCACTTCCTCACCCTCCACTGTCAGGAAATAGAATAGCATTACCAGACTTATAACTGTGCACCAGTGACCCAGAAACACATATTTCTAATTGTTCTAGCTGGCCTCTGGGGCTTCCTTCACAAAGCTTTGACCTCTTTACAATCAGACCACAGCGCACGGCCCATCGGGACCCAAAGGAGCGCCCGGCCGACTATGATCCCCTTAGGCACGGGAGCTCTCCCCTGAGTAGATGATTCCAAATGCCACCAGCGTGTCTCTGTCTTGTGTGGCCGTGCAGACACAAGTGCTTGTACACGCGCAAAAAAAATCAAACACACAAGCCCACATTTGCACCCGCACACACAAAAGTCAAACACCCACAGACAGCTCTATTTGTTCTCCCCATCCCCTTGAAAGTGCACGGGAGACCAAGCGAGGGCGAGATGGACTGCGTATGCTTTTTCAACCTTTCTCCTTCCTGGACAATCTAATAACATCAGACCGCGGTGATGCAGCAGGGGCGGCCCTGGTCCAAGGTCACTCGCTGCTGGGTCCACGGCTGGAGGAGGTGTGCTCAGGCAGAGGGGAGGGGAGCGGGGAAAGCACACGGCCGGTTAGATCCCAGATCCAAGAGCCCCTCTGATTACAGTAAAAACATTTATAATTGAGAGTGATAAGGTCTGTGGCATTTAAAATGTTGCAAGCGTGCTGTTGATAATTAGTGACCCTGGAGAACAGGCCGCCTGTTTCTTTACGGTGCAGCCAGAAGCGGGAGGCACTCGTGATGAGATCCTTGCTGAGGCTGACAAAATAAAAGCCACCTAAACAGCTGAGAGATGGAGAATTAAGCACTTATCAACTACAATCTTATCAGCTGGAAAGTATGATTTGAAAGCAGAGCCACAGCTTCTTTTGCAATGCTGTTTGGGGCTTGAAACAATAATCTCTATACTTTGGCAAATATTATCCACTAGAGTCCTCTCTATCTGTTTTCTGGGGGACATGTCAGGGGCTAATTGTTAAGAATTATTGAGCTGTATGCCCTTCTCCAGCCCCTGAAGGACTAACACCAGTACAAATAGCTTCCAAACACTATTGGAATTCCACTGGAGTGCCCCTGACTTACCCCAGCCATAATATTGTTCTAATAATTGGAGCTCACAGGCCATCAAATATCATGCCGGTTTGTTCAATTGATTCAGACAGGGTAAAGGGGGGAGGGAGAAAAACCCAGCATTTGCAAATTTCCCATTTGTAATCTGAATAGCATTCCCCCGCTCTGTTTTTAATGATGGAAAATTCTGCGAGGCGAACGCATTTTGTAATTTGTCTTCTGGCTAACTTTTATGTAATATCGTATGCAGGGCTGTTACGGCTTTGACAGGACCACAAACAAGCACACATGCAGTATGCCCAACTAAGCTGTATCATTTGGCTCCAAGTACAAAGTTGATGTTCCCACCTCCCTTACAAACCAAAACGCCCTGTTGATAGCTGCACCAAAACACTGTAATTGGATGTATGACATAATCGGGTCATTTGATAGGATTCATTTTGATAGTGTTCTGCTCAAATTGAATAGTTGACAAAGCAGAAGTGGGGTGTCAACGGCCTGTTTGCGGCATTCTGCAGCCGCCGCTACAGCACTGAAATGATGAGAGCTATATCGCAGCCCATCAGTAAAGGCGGTGGATTACTTTTTGTGGGAGACTGCTGACTTGACGCGCAGCAGAATGAGGTTGAGTGAAGGCAAGTGGCAGAGTCGGCTGATAATGAAAATAGTTGTGATAAAGATGTAATGGATGTGGGATCCGGGTAAAAAACATTCATGAATAATATCATAGGGAACGTGTGTGACGTGGATTGACTTGGTTTGATTACACACAGACAATCTGCACTTTAAAATACGTCCCCGCCGTCTCCTTGCGCGCACACTGCTCTTATCACCTGCGAGCAGGACGGAGGCAGCAATGTGTCCTATCAAACAGTTGTCGTTCAGAAGTGTTTGAACATGTTTTAAAGCATTCCAAGTGCAAACTGAGTTTAATTAGAATGGCTGCTGATTAACACTGCTGCGGATAAAGACGAGTGTCCAAAGAATATCAACATGCCTCAGCCACAGTGTGTGTGCGCACCTCTCGTCTGGCTGGGCTCTGATCATCAAAGTCAAAAATTGGAACAAATGCCATTGTATGAAAGACTCTGTGACCACAGTGAGGAGATGAGACTAATCAATAATAGAAAATATGTGCAGCTGATGGTTCAGTTTGTTTGCACTTTTGTATTCTTTTCAGGGCATGGTGCAAAACTGTGCCAAAGCCAATGTGCGTGGATGTGTATAGTGCTGCAGAGGGATATGTGTGCCTGTAAGATAAAGTAACGTGAGCATGTTTCCTTTCTGCTGGTGTGTTGCTGCATGCATGAGAGATGGGGTAGACTACACACCCTTTTCTGAATCTAATGTTTTCCTGTTGAAAATTCTTTGTGGGTTTCTCTCAGCAGCAGCTAAGTGCTGTAATTGCTGCGTGTAAATGTGCTAACTAGATCCGCACCCCCCTCCTCCACACCCTCCGGTATATAGTATACCCAAAGGGAAGCGTGAATAATAAAGACTTCAAATGACAGGCACGCAGCAGGGTTAATGACAAAGGTCAACTTGCCAGCATGCAGCCAGTGAGTGTAAAGGACAAGTGGCATGGGGTCACAACTCACATGGGCTCCTGGCCAATATATGGAAGCGGGACCCGCAGTTCTCCAAAACCGGTTGAGGGCTGCTATGCTGCAGCGACCGTTCCCTGAGCAGCTGCACACTTCACTGATGCTTTTATTAGCCTGCTACGTCGTGTTAGTGATGGCAGAAACTAATACAGTTTGATATGGGAAAACACAGCAAGACTCATATCTGTGTAAACAAAACAGGAACAGATGAGACCTCGGAATATGAGGGGAGGAATCGCGGTAGAGCATGCTAGTGAGGTTGTGGATTTTCAGTATTACGCTCACATTGCCGAGGAGACGCAGGATATTCAAGTGCAGCGACAGCGCTATTGTTAAATATCACGGAAAGAGACAGAGACAGCGCTCCAGAGCCCTGGCGTCGGTTTTGACTGGCAGCTCCACAGAGAGAATGTCAGCCAGCACCTGAAGCCACGCAACTTCAACAAGACATTCAGGATTTATCAACACGTTTCACTGCTATTTTTCAGGAAACTGGCATTCAGCAGCACCTGACGCTCACATCAGTCCCGCATGATATTTACAAGAATCCCTTGAAATGCATTTGCCTGCGAGGAACAAAGCCTCTTTCTGTTCTGCCTGCTAATCTCAATTAAGCCCCACTGTTGATTAGGTACCTTGTGTACAGTTTTTGAAAATCAGTAAAGAGTGGACACCGTAAAAATAAAAAAGTTCAGCACAGTTAGTTCTGAATGAAATTACTTTTATCCCTATCTGTCTTTATTTCCAATAAACTGAATTATACTTTTCTGTCTCACTGTTTTGAAGGGCTTTGTGCATTTCATTTTCATTTCAAATAGAATATCTGGTTCAATATTTATCATCATCTCAGAACCCACCACCACGCAGTCTTTTACTCTGATTCATACAATTGCAAGTGGTATTTGTGGTGAACAACCCCTTTGAGCTCTTTTGCTGGAGAATCAAACCCTTGAAAACATATTTAATCCTCTGATAAACATAACAAATTAAATAAAGCGAAAAACGCTTAAAAAATATAGAGAGATGAGCAAATTGTGTGCAGCATCAATAGCTGATTAGGGAAATTTAAATTTTATTAAAAGGTATGTCTCCACTCCCTGCACGCATTGCACTCCCTCCATGCCCGTACGCACGCTCAGATTGCACGCATGCAAAAGGCTTCCTTGGTTTAACCTGATTCCCTTTGCATGTTATGATGGCGTTTTTAATTTGTTCCCCTTCACTGTTTTCCAGGTTACTGACAGGCAAACCATGTCAGATATAGAAATATGTAATTTTCAAATGAATTGTTAGATATCAACCATCTGCATCACTTCCCTTCCTCTGTAAGCTGCTTTGCCATGCTGTAATTTCATTTTCCCCCCTTCAGGCTGCTGTTGAAACATAACTTTTTGTTCACTCTTTTTTTGGTTGTTGTTTGCTTATGTTACAACAAAAACAAATCAATCCTCAGCAATGCCCTGATGAGAAATTTTGAATTCTGGTCATGAAGCACCAAAGCAGTCTGTCTGGATGACATTCAGACGTGTAGCTTTGAGCTTTTATCAAACTCGAGCATCTTCTTCCAAGTGTTGAAAATGGACACTGATGCAGTGGTTTCTGAATAAACTTGATTTTGTTTTTGACTGTTTGCATGATTCATTGACATTTAAAAACTTGAAACTATTTCAAAAACATTTAACACTGACCTAATTCTGTCTGCCTGTCTCTCCCCTCTCTCTCTCTCTCTCTCTCTCTCTCTTTCTCCATATCTGTAATCATACATAATTTAGACTAAAGCGTAGCCACCACTTCAGTAAGTAAAATCACTGAACGTCATGACCGCTGTCCAGGGTGCTGAATCCGGGGCTGCTCTGGGTGTTGCCGGACTTTCTCTCTGACGGGCAGGACTCCCGCTGGCATGGCCTGATGGCTAATAGTTTGACTGATCAGCCTCATTATTTGAGTCACCTGCCAAGCTCACAATATGTACCTTGTTGTTCCGGATGCTAGTTGCTGAAACTTGGGGACGCCAATGCCGAGCACCCTCAACTCCCGTTAGTTATGCCTCATTAAGAAAGTTTTTCAGTTATTGCGGTACCTATTCATCTGTGGCCACTTCAGTTAGTTTTGCTGTGCCCATTCTGGCAGCAGACTGTCTTTTTTTCTTTTCTTTTCTTTTCTTTTTTTTTTTTGCTTGAGCAGAGAAATGAAACATAAGGTTTGTTTTAAGTTTAGATTTGAAGTTTGGTCAGAAAATTATACGTGTGGTATGTTCTCTGAACTTGGGTCCAGTTGGGCAAAATTACAATGAAAACACACAGTATGTTGTTGTTAAATTGACTGAACTCTCAATGTGTAACCTGACTTGTGCATTCCTAAAGGAGCCAGCTCTAACCTTAATTAGAATTACCTCCCTGTGGCTATATGCCTCCACCAACCAGTCAAGATGCAGTTTATATCCATGTCTGTCCAGACTCATATAAAACATGTAGTGAAGACTTAAGACTTAAGACTAGTGAAGAACTTAATCAAAGGTATTAAGTGTACCTTTTTGCAAAATGGAAGTCATCACTGTTTGGACATGTATGATTCCTGTGAATAATTTCCAGTGAGAGATATCCTGTCTTCCCTTAGAGACTATTTTTACAGAGGAGTACTGAGTACTGAGGACTGATGGAGAGCTTGGTCACATGATGCAACGACAACCACCTGAAGCTCAATATTAGCAAAACCAATGATTTTGTGGTGAACTACCAGAAGAGCAGGAAGCCCCCCTGTCCTGGTTGATATCCAGGAGAGTATGTGAAGATGGTGGACAAAACTCATACGAGTCCAAATCAATAAAAAACTGAACTTGGCTTAAAACACTGAAGCCCTCTTCAGGAAGGGACAGACTGTACTTGCTAAGGCTTTCCACCATTTTGCCCATTAGTGTGAGTTATTCCTCATCAGACTGGAGGATTTAAGGAAAGAGGATGTTGTTTGTTGTACAGATTGTGAAGCCCCTTGAGGCAAATTTTTGATTTGTGATATAGGGATATATAAATAAAATTAATTTGACTTAACTTTGTTAAGCTTTGCTGTCCTTTTCTGCTGTCTGTCTATTAGTGTGGAGGTTCACTAAGAGAAACAAAAAACAGACTCAAATTCCTTGTGTGCATTCATATCCTCGGCCAGTAAAGCTGATTCTAACAGAACACAAAGTTGTAGCCGTGAGAGTATATAATGCTTTAAATATGGATGTTATTATAAAGAAGCTACAAAAGTCTAGGTGGTTCTACATGGATGTGGCACACACGTCTTCAACCGAGTCTCACAGACGATCACAATCACCACAGTTTCAGAGTGAGCACAAAGGATTAGTGTTCCTAATTCATTGTACGTCCAAATGTGAAATATGGCCACAATCTCCACTTCTGCTCCAGAGATATGGTTTTGAATAAAAAATGTGTTTTTCTAGTACATTATAATGTCACAGCCACACAGCAGAAATTTGTAATAATAGTAATTTTGTAATAATAAGTGTATGTATTATGGTTTTGTAAGGCAACAGTAACCTTTACATTTGACAACCAAATTCTGATCAGTTCATCCTTGAGCCCAAGTGGATGTTTGTACCATAGATTCGAAAAATTCCCTCAAGGTGTTCCTGAGATATCACGTTCATGTAAATGGGACGGACTGATGGATGGACAACCTGAAGACATAATGCCTCCAGCCATGGTTTTCGCTGGTGTGGAAGCATAAAATACATATGTTTTCAAAATATAGAATTCAATACCTCTGGTGTTATGCAAATACCCTCTCTCGGCTGCAAAGATGGATATCACACAAGATTTTACACTTAGTTATAGTCACCTAAAGATCACCATGCCTTAACCACAATGTACCAGCCATTATTACAGTCTGCCTCAAATCTGAGCTTAGCAGTTCAGTGTGGTTTTGTCCTACCAGTATGGGTGCCTGGTCATTAAACAGCTCATATGGGTCATTTTTGCACTGACAGATAATCTATTTTGTCATGTAGGTGTGAAGACTTGTTGTGAGGCCAAATTCTGTGTGTCTCTTCACATTTCCAAAAAAAAAAAAAAAACTCATCATGCTCATATAATGACGTCTACAGACACACAGAGAAAAGGATTCCTTTCCTTTTTACCTTCCCCCTCCCTCACCTGAAATCACTCCAAGGTTACGTAAGCAGAAGGCAGTCAGCAAAGGTAGTGCCCGCGCAATTCCTCGTACGCTGGCTTACTACAACAAAGCCCCTTCCAGTGTGTCCTAATTCTCTACATTTCCCAGAGTACCTTCTCCTTCATGGGGTTGAAAAGACTGGATGGGCGAAAGAGATGGTGGAAAATCCCACTTGGATCAATTTGATACCAATCAAGGCTCCTAAATAGTGAGGGAGATGAAGTTGGACTAAGTTGGACCGCAGCCAGAGCTCCGTTCACTACAAAAGCTAAGGATATATTGCACCTCTGTTCCACACCGCAGCAGGAAATTACTGAATTTTCTTCATAGCGGTTGAGTGGAAATGTCCTCCCACGCGTTTGATGGACCTCCCTGGGGTTATGACACATTCAAAACCACATATGACCCAATAAAATGAGCTCTCATGGGAGAACCATGGTACTAGCCTGATATGTAGTATAACCTGGCATGGATATACTGCCACTTATTTGCTATCGCCCTTTTGTGGATACTTTGTTTTAAGTATACGCACCACACTGGATATCTGGCTCTGTATACTGCTAAATTAACAGCACATTCATTATCTGGCATCTTTCTCAAGGCTCCAAGCAGTCACGACTCTCCCTAAACGGGCATGATTCTCACCTCTGTCCTATTTTAATAATACCAAACTCCTACTCGAGAGGTGTGATTAAAAAGCATTGTGACCAGACCTTGTCCACACGCTGTCCCTCCCAACCTTCCCCCCTCTGATTGGTGCAGTTCCACCCACAGTACAGTGCATCACACGCTGTTATTTTAACCCTGCCCACTTCAATCCATTATCCCAAAATGTCCACCTACCTTTGCTTCGCAATCTCCTTCACAACCACCTCAAGTGCCACTCTTTGCCGACCACACCCCCCAGGGTCATCACTAATCCAACCTTATTCCCCTCCCCATTCTTCCCCTCCTCCTACTTTCATCTTGTCAATTCAACATCCTGCTCCTCGCCCTCTTCAGATTCCTGCCTCCTGCCTCTGTTAGCCCCTCTGCAGCAGTGCTTTGTGGTGGCAGCTGTGGAGAGTGCCTCCCACACATGCGAGGACTGCTGACCTTGGCGGTAAGGCTTGGCCGCTGCTATGATTAATGCCTCTACAAGACAAGAAGCAAGTACCTCTACCTGCCTGGCCAATATATATCTTCTTACACACATCATTCCTGTCTCAGGACACACCTGATGATGGACAAATCGTAACCTCCATCCTTCCTCTCTCTGTACCTGCACTGTGACCCTCCCCCCTTCACACCACCCTTCACAATGCAGCTGAGAAGGAGTAAAAAAAAAAAAAAAGTGAGGAGTTTTAGATTCACGCATTTCTTTTTTTCCCCCTCCTCTGAATGATCAAACATTCCGCACTGGTCTCATCTGGAAGGTGTACATGCTGGCTTCCGTTCGATAAGGCTGTTGCCTGTACGTATTTTGCCCTGAGGAAGAAGAAGCGCCTGTGTGTTTTTTGGTTGTGAAGTTAAAAATCCCTCAAGGACAAATGCACTAAGAAGAAAAGCTGTGCTGCCATTAGGAGCCCCATACTCCCTCCTAGAGCAGAGTATAAAGCAAAACAAAGCATTCAAGCAATGAATCACCACAGATAGATCTTTCAGGCGCCATAAACAAGAAGCCCAATACAAGTTGGGAATAGACTAAAGTTATAAAAAATCTCAGAAATACAAATATTCACCTTCGGGTATACAATACATCAGCGTGTGCCATCTTCAGACAGAGTGATATTTGTTCAAAGGCTTCATACAATGATATGTACTGTACTGTTTTCATTTAATTGATTTTCCTTGTTCCTTGTGTCAATATCTCAGCGGAGAAACAAAACAGTCATTTGCAGCTCCCATTACCCAGCCTGCATTGCTTTTAATGTGGAATTTTTGTGCCCTTCGTTGTACTTAAGTTTGGGAAAGCTAATGATTTTGCATTGTTTAATGCCACAGTCAGATCTGTTTACTGTTTTTTGTGTGTGTCTAGAACTGTCCAGATATGTTCAGACATCTCGGCTCAGTATTTATGCAGTTCAGTGTGACCCAGGGAGTACGATAATACATCAGTTTTAACAGTTCCACATTCCACAGTCGTGATGTTATATAGCTGATATGCTATGCAATGACACATTAAAGGTTGGGGGGACCTTCAATTTATATCCTTGAGAAACCAAGGTCATTTTGCAATTGCTGGGCTATAAACCAGTCCAAACACGGCTAAGTGTAGCGGGGTCGCACAAAAGCCCCTGTTGGTGTGAATATATTTTGGGATTTACTGGTGTGGCTATTAAAAGGGCATCTGGCTCCGAAAGCGAAGGCGAAGGCCAGCCAGGGATTCACACAAAACTCTGAAACGTCTATTTGTGCAAGTTAATAGCCTCTGCCACAAAAAATTCAAAGGTGAAAGAATAGCTTAATCACTGCACTGGCAACACCTGCCACTGAGCATGCATTGCATTATGAGTCGTCCATTGGGTACTTTATTTGAGTCTCACACTGAAATACACTCAATTTAAGGACCACTTGGAAATCTGAAAAAAAAGTTTTGGCAGCGAGTGGCATACCTGGAAATTGCAGCTCGAGTCCTGAATCAGTATTAGGTCAGATTGTGCTGAGCTCGAAATGGAAATGCCATCTCTTGTTGCTCCACCACGCCATGTCAGTGCGAGTGAGATAGCTGCTCTGTAAATATTAGTCTGCTGTCTTCGAGGAGCCGCTCAAACCTCCACCCGCAAAACTCTAATTTTAGTTTGCCACGGGCTGGATAGGAATAATGTTTACTTAATGTTTAGGATGCAAATGAAAGCCTCACTACAGCCGCATCTTCCATCACTAACAGTAAAGGTCAAACATCCATCGATGAAGCGTCTCAAACACTAACACTAGGTTGACATTTTCCTTCAGTGAACCGCTGTTCCATCCGTGCACTTCATATTGCCATCTTTGGGTGAAGTGTTCCATTTTTACATGAGACGCTGCAGAGGACCCCTTGACCAGATGAAAGCAATTGTCTGGTTAGCTCTTTGATGTCTTTGTAATGCATATTTACTGTTTCGGTGAAAGTACTGCGATCATCTAAACATGTTTTCATCTCAGGGCAATGCTACTGCAAAGACTGTTTTGAATAACGAAAAGCACTACTGTACCGTAGAAATTGATTTCTTAATGTCACAGTGTTCTGAAATGTCATGCTTATGAAATATAATGAGCTTTGTTCCTGTTTCCATTTGTTGTAAGATGAAAAAGAAGGACAAATTCTCATTAAAAATACATCAGCAATCTGAGTTCAAGTCACAGCAGCGAGGGGAAATCTGCTGTTCATTCAGTGTAGAACATCTCTCTCTACAACGCTACCGTGATGATTCTGAACAGGTGGTTAGACTTAAAGGAACAAAACCTCAAGAAGGTATTTCTTATACCAGCCTTTTAACACATTGCAACTAGTTTTACTTCACATAAATTTGTTATCTAAAAAAAACCCCAACACATTTCTGATTTGAAATTGCATCTTAAACTTGGAGACATTGGAAAATTGAAAAATTAATTAAAGCATTGTGTCTATCAGCAGGACTGATCATGTCAAAGTATCCATAACATCAGCCCATACTTGTTTCTGAATGATTAAAGCTTAAAAAAGTCACCTAATAGACTGCTTTAATTCTGCTGCCTCGCTGTGGCCACATTTCGCTTTCTCATTTAGTAACTGTGATTTTTTTAAGCAGATGTAGCCAATGAAACCAAATGAAAACAAATGAATTCTCCACAGCTGTGAGCTCAAAATGATCAGATGGTAATTGTTTTGGGGAAAATAAATCCTCCATACCCAATATGCAGATTGTCATGTTACCTGAACATATTTAAAACTGATCCATGTTTGCACAAAAAAATGCCGGAAATGACAATGTCTTGTTCGGTAGACGGACTGATGGATTTTTGATAAATGACTGCTGTCAGTGCTAATCTAGGTGGCAAAGACTTTGCATTTCCTGTACCTGCTCCACATACATCCCACCGCATATTTTGCTGTTTTGCTGCTTTTAATAGTGATATTCGTTTAATATGATATCCACCCATGATATCCAATTAAAAACATCAATGCTGAATTACATGCATGCATCATTTCCTGTGAATGTCTGTGGTATTTTGAATGGCAGACCCCACCACTAACAATATAAACTACTATAGAGTGATTACAGAATGTAGATTGTAGAATGGCTGTTGCTGAAAATTGCAAACATTAACAGTATCAAAAAGATGTGAGTGAAGATATCAAGGATTATAACTATATTAGGACCGTAAAGCTTCAAAATTTCCTGTCCTTGGATGCTGTTCCATGTCTGTTTGGGTTTAAAATACACTGCATAAAGGCAACGCTGTGAGGAAACCCATTCAGAGGTTCCAGATTCTGGACTTTCCCATCAGTGTGTGGAAACACAATTAGTCTTGATTGGTTCCCCTCCCTCCACAACTCACTAAATTCTTTCAATCAGGGAGGTCTCCAGGATTTGAAATGACACACTCTGGATGTAAATGAGATTGCGCTGTCTGCCAATCAAAGCTCAGGGCTGCGTCTGCAACATAAAACGCATCTTTCAAATGTAATGAAGAAATACCAGGGTAATTATCATAAAGCAAATCGTGCTTTTTCAGCAACAACATTTTCTTAAAATGTTAATGACGCAGAACATTCAAAATATTTGAGCCATGCTATATATAAAAACCATCATACATGGCAATTTCCAGGTCCTGTTTAAGTACTGTTTCAATTGCTTCATTATATCCAGCGGCCCGGGCTTACTCAGCATTATTCCCCTTCAGTTTTAATCAATACTTTCCAAGAGTTTTAAGCTAGAAAGGAAACATCTTCTTGGGGACGGTGAGAAGCAGAGCAGAGAGAAACAATAGGCCTCATCTCTGCCCTGTCTTGCAGAGCCAGACGTTTGTTGCAGTGTGTCTGGGAAGAGCGGCTTAAGAGTTAATTTCCTGGCAGTGATTTGTAGGAGAGCAGCATCAACAAGCTGCTGCAGACTGGAGCATGAAAACCATTACTTCAATCCCTCACTCCCTGACATTAATAGGATGAATAAATGTTTTTGTTCTCTGCTTAATTTGGATGAATTCATCCAAATGGCAATGAAAACAAGTAAATATCCATCTCAGCTCCCCTCCTGATAATAGAAGACAAAGAGAACTCACTCTGCCTTCGCTTTTTCTTCCACCTACTGTTTGAGAATTCCTCTGCTCGGCGCCAAGCTCATATATCAGATGATAACCGAAATGACTGAGACTAGGAACACTTACTGAGGGAGGCTCTTTATTTTAAGTCGATTCACCCTCGCCACACAGGAGGCTGTCATGTCGAATTTTATTCCGTAGTAACTCACAGAGTGATTTTTGTGATCCCAGACATCCGATGTGACAAATGAGACGCACCCAGACAGATTATATCCTGCACATCAACTTGTCGTAAAAAAAAAAAAAAAGAAGAGGAAGAAGTAATTTTCACACTCATCATTTCATAAAAGCGGCACAAGGATGCAGTGAAATCATGGCAGCGGGAGCAGAGTATTTTGTATCAAAGAGGAGTACAGCACAACAAAATACACCACATTTACACTTAGTCACTCTGTGTGCCTTGGACATTGAGCGCAAAGTCTCATTCCAGAGAGATTAATTTGAAGCACATCCCTGCCAGATGTTGAAAAGGTATAAATGCATCCCTCCATCCAAGACACATATGTAATTTTTATACCTCACAAGTTTAGCTATGTCAGTGAGCACATAGTCTGTCTACTGTGACAGTGGCAGATGAAGTCACGTGAAAATTACACTGCAATTAGCTAATGTACACGGCCACATTTACTGAGAGACTGTACAATTCTCAGTAACTGTACTTGACTTTTTTAATTTTATGCTACTTCATATTTTTACGTCACTCCATTTATTTGGTAGATAGTAATTACTTTGCAGGTGAAGATTTTTAAAAAAACCTGCAAAGAGCATATGAAATGTTCCACAGTAAACCACACAGCAGGCTTTAAATGAGATACAACATTAAAATGCGGCTTACATGTCACTGCAACAGTAATGATAACTGCGCTGCGCTGTCGTAGCCTGTATCTGATTCCTTATCAGCACTGAATGATCAGATTGATTTTTATGGATGAGGGAGTGCACAAATTATTCTTTTTCTTCAGGTGCAATACCAAAACCCTGCGGACTGAAGGAGGGCCGACCTGGATTTGCATGAAGCCCAGATTTGATTTGATCAGATTTGTGATTTGGCCATGGGAGACATATAGCATGTGGCTAAGTGCACATGAAAGCGTATTAAATCGTATGTGGACTTTCCCCGGATAAAAGACCCTTGAAATGACAAGTGAAAATGGTTTTTGACCTCACACCAGATGACATGCTATAGTATCACTACTTAACCAACATCCCGCAGAGTACTGTGCCTGGGTCAGGAGGCTATGAGCACGCTGGGCGCTGCCGAGCTCTCAGTGGAGCTCGGCAGTGCTTCTGAAGTGAAAAGCAACTATACAAACCTGTGTGATGGGCTATCTTTTGCTCTACAATATTGTTCACACACAGCCGCAAATATCCTCCGCTCCCTAGATCCCTGGCTGAATTACCAGCAGCCCCCATCTTTTAGTTTAGGAGGGGAACATAACAGAGAAAGGCAGAGTCACTTACCACACACAGAATAACTCAATTCAACAAATCAATGCTGAATCTCCTGCGCTGGTTCTTCGGCACTGCTGTCACGTACACTCATACAGTAGGTTGAGGTTATTTTGATTGGATCTAAACCTATTCTTTTGAAGCCCTGAATAACTTGGGAAGACTGTCCACCGCGGGGACGGTCCCGCCATGAAATGGCTGCGATCAGAGAGATATTGGAGATAGACATCAAAGGTCACAAATATACTGTATCGGAGGTGAAAACTCTCCACAAGTACAGACTGTACTTGACCATTCTCCTTTTTAGAGCAGTGGGTTGACTCTCACCTTGGGTTTTGGCAAGAGAAGCAGCCTTTGTTAATTTTTAATGCATTTGGAAACTAGTAATTAAGTCCCCCCCCCCCCCCATGGACTGGGAAATTGACATGCTCTGGAGAGCCAGTGAGTAATTATATTTGTAAAGAGCAGTGATACAAGATACTCCCCTCTGACTGGGACTCATTACACATCATTAGAGAGGCGCGCAATGCAACTAGACACATGCACGCGCACTGCATGCAAAGACCATACACACACACACACCCACGTGCATGCGGGCAGACAAGTCACACACTTTGAGACACACACAATTTCTCGATCTCTCTCTTTCTCTCTCTCTCTCTCTCTCTCTCACACACACACACACATACATACAGATCAATGAGCAGAAATCCAAACACTGTTTCTCTTTGGTAAACAAACTCTGCTCTTCAGGTCCCGTACTGGAGCAGAGTGTGACGAGTTCTAACAGGACAGTTTGGACAGTGTAAAACTCCATTCTCGATATCTCATCTGGTGATAATCATGCTGCGGTGGGTCAATAAGTAATTAAAGATTAAATCTGAAATGAATTCTCATTCATCTAAATAGTTGAGAAAGGTTGAGATATGAAAGTTTCCAAATGGGGCCTCAGGAGAATCGCAGTCCACCCTTTGAAGCATTAATTACCATTACAGCAGCGTAGGGCTAAGAGCTGCAGGGGGATGATAGAACAGCACTGGAAACTTAGTGGACTCCTCTTTAATTGGAGCAGGAGTGGCAGCGACTCAACACATCAGAGTCCCCGAATAGAATTTGTACAACCCTCCTCCATGTTACCTCTCCTCTCTACACTATTTCTCAGCTCCCTCCTCAGTCCACTTCTCCTCTTTTTTCCCTTCCCTTTGAGCGTGTGTTTGTGTTTCACAGAAGAATCCGCAGCTGCCGCACGCATATTATAAAACCATGCTGAAAATCCACTGCGGGCCCCCGTCTTCTGGAAAACACCAAACAAATGCTAAATCTATATTTCATAATGCACAGAGAGACCAACTTTCAATCATTTTGCACCATTTGAGCGAGAGCGCTGAAAAGCCCCGTAAAGCTGGAAATAATATTACTATGGAAATGGTGTAACGAAAATGAAATTAATGCAATAGATAAATAAAACATTCAGCGCTGACATTTACGAAAGATTGGTGCTGTCCAATTTGTTGAAATTTGCTGGTGAAAATGTTTTTCGTTCTCCACATTAAAAATGCTTTCAGTACAGATTTGTTAGTGAGGACTGTTGTTGCCTAATAGTTTGGGCCTATTATTTCTGTGAAATGAGTTAAATATTCAGATTGTTGTGTGTATTTCAAAGGTGTTTACTGCATTATTAATGCCATATTCAGATTGCGCAGGGACGGTGGGAGAGCTATATTAGTGTCAGAAAGCGTAGTTTGAGTTGCCTTGTCTGCTTTCACTTTAAACTCATTATCTTGTCTAATTCTCTCTGCCTCCATTATTCCCTCATCCCTTTAAGCAGCCTAATTAAAAGAGCTTTCATTTTTTCATTAATATTTATTTATTTATGTTGCATTTCTGCACGAAACTGCTTCACCCTGCGTAACATCTAAATTACTGATTGTTTTTCTTTTTTCATTATTCACACGAAGGGAGTCCTGCTGCTGCACAGTTGAGCTGAAGCTGCAGAAGAAGAGAGACGAAAGAGTGTTTGCTCTCATCCGGCCACCAGATGACCTGATGTTACACTGCAAATGTGTAGCTTTCAACTGTGTGTGCAGCAGCTAGCATACAGTGTCCATCACAAATCAAATTGGAGTAGCTAATCTACTCCACTTAACACTGTATAGATAAGATTAAAGCGGAAACTGTTAGCAACACTCATTTTCAATAGAAAAAAAGCTGCAAACAAATATAAAATGAAGACACATAATTACAATTTCTCATGTTCTGAGTACTGCAATTCCATTACACAGTTCTAGTACTACTCAACTCAACTCAGTTTCAGTTGTTTTCCATTACAATAGAGTACCACCTCAGCGCATGGGTGGGGTCATCATAGCAACGCGGCCGAAACTCCAGCGACGTCATTTGTTATGCGACACAAACACGAAACAACTATGACAAAGAAATGTCTGCGCCTCGTCGTTGCTCCATCGGGGTTGACTTCTGTACAGCCATCTCTGAACATATCGTGTTTGCTGTTATTGCATTTTAAAAATGGCGGGGTTGACTCTTATACGAACGAAAGTCACTCTCCCGACTCATCTAGTGACGTCATGCTCTGGCCAATCAGTGGCCTGCTGTCTGCTGACATCACATTTTTGGCTAGAGAAGTACCTGGTACCAGGTACTAACAGGTGATGGAAAAGCCGAGAATGAGAGTCGAGCCGAGTAGGTGCTAGTGGAAAAGCGCCATTAGTGTTAATTGGCTCATCATGGTCTGATTTCTCTCTGGCCTTGGTTTTATTTGGTTTATACGAGTGTGTCTGTAATAACAGTTTAAAGCTGTACCATGGGGAGATTATCAGACCATGATACAGCGATGGACATTATCGCTCAACTACATGCATCACTTCTTTTCTACTCATTTCTCAGAATGGCTGCTGGGGAGCTCACCAAGAGAGCTGCTTTGTGAACTGTATGTGCAAATGCGTACGCCTGCGCCTTATTTGAAGTGTGTGTGTGTGCGCCTGTGTGTGGATTGTTTTTGCCTGAGCCTCAGTGTCCGTGCTCGCTGCGTGTTTGTTTGTGGGAATGCTAGCATGAGTGCAGGCGCGCACATGCTTGGAGCACTCATATGTGGTGTGTGAGGGTGTGTGTGCATGCATGTAGAATGACATTTAGCGAAATGTGGCAGCGAGAGAAGAAACATCTGACTCATAATTGAAGTGCCATGAAAGAAATATGATCATGAATCTGTATTAGGCTTATGTGCTCAGCTTTAAACCGGCGGCAGAGGCACGAGGCGGCATGCTCAGCTGGTCCTCCGACTACCTTACCACCCCGAAGGCTGATTACAATGCTCAAAATGATACTCCACAAAAATGACAGAAGAAAACACAGCGCATTCACGGCGAGCAATCCTGATGACAAAATCGATAGGCCCAAGCGCTCTCATCTCCATCAAAAAGAGAGTCTTGGGATGAATGTAGTGGTGCCCGTGTGATTCAACCACACCAGTCATCTTGATGTCCTCGAGGATAAAGCAGCACCACTCCTCCGTCACCCTCCTTCTTTTGATATGTGGAGTTCTCTGAGCAGCAAGGTGAGGCAGACCGCTCCTTTAAGAATACGGCTGCGAATATTCTATATTTTTCTTGTTGTCAACATATACCATGAAAGGACCAAAGCCGACATTGAATAACAAGCATAACAAGTCTGATATAGCTCAGTGGTCCTCGACCTTTCAACCTTTAAAACAAAACCATATCTAGTTATGACACCGTGGTACAAAAAAAAATTTGATAAAGCAAATTATTTCTGTATATCTGTTTTAGGAAATTACTTGAACTTATATATTGGAAATATATTCACTTCACTGTTTCACTGTTTTTCACTTTTTTCTACTTGAGATGTTATATATTTTTATATGTATATTCTCAGGCACATCCTCTCTGTACTATGTACAGGTATAATTATAATTATAGTTATAATTATTTATCTTAAGATTTTTATGCTGAATATCTTATTTTTTTATCCTTATTCTATGTGTTGCATTTCCTACTATTTATTTTCCACTGTGTGTCTTGCTGCTGTTACACTGTGAATTTCCCCGCTGTGGGACTAATAAAGTAAATCTGAATCTGAATCTGAAATAAACTCTGTTTTGTGACCTGATGTACATCTTCAGTAAATCTGCTGAGACATATTTATGAAATGTGGGTTTTGAGTTTTTTTCATGGGATTTGTTGACCTGGATTTGTTGATTTGTTAACATTTAGAATTGCACTAGCTGTATCTTTTATGTTAACAGCAGCCAATGAGAGGCACAATCTGAGGCAGTATACTCGGTGAATGCAAACAGCAACATGGAAATTTTACTTTACATTCAAAGTGCTTGTACTCAGTACACGACCACTCTAAATGTAAAAAATGTGTGATGAGGGAAATCAGCTGTGTCAGAGAGATGGATGGAAAAGGTACAAAGCTTAGGTAGTGTGCTAACAAACTCCATTTTGTGTTGCTGCAGCTGTTTCCATGGAGCTCTCTCTCTCCCTCTCTTTTGTCTCTCTCTCTCTCTCTCTCTCTCTCTCACTCACACACACATATGCACATTTGCGCACACAAGTGTCTGAAAGAGGATTCAGCTGTGTGAGTCAATCTGCAACCAACCACAACTCGGAGAGAGAAACCCTCGTTCTCTCTAACAGACTCTTCTGCTCTCCTCTGTCTCTCCAGCATCACGCCCATCTCATCATTTTTTTCCCCCAACCTCATTACAATAATTTCTTAATTTATTCTAAACCCCAGTCACAACAACAAACCCACATTCAGCACACTCAATTACTGTGATTTTGATACGCGAGCACCACATCAACAAGGAGCACAGGAACCAGTCCGTGTATACACAGTGCTGTGTTTTTCCCTCGGCCTTATTTGGAGTGCATGTGGCAATCAGCGGCGCTCATTACACCTAGCTGCCCTACAAAGATGGCCCAGAAAAAATGTCCTTGAAGGAGGAGGAGGAAAAAAAAGAAAAAAAAAGAAAGGAAAAGATGCTTACCGAGGACTCCGACGCGGTAGTTCAGAGTGATAACGATGACATTTCCGTAGCTGGCCAGGACGCTCCCATCGATCATGTTGCCCGTCCCTTCCATGTAGGATCCTCCGTGGATGTAGACCATCACGGGCTTGGCTCCAGTGTCTCGTATGTCTGCAAGAGCGGCCATCATTAACACATTCACATTGTCGTCCACCCACTCTGATCAAGGGTCAGCTCAGATTCAGATACAGCAGACACAGCAAATGGTGGCCACAAACAGACAAGCTGACAGTCACCTTTCAGATACCAGCTGTAAGGACACAGTCTGCTGGCCTACTAATGGAAATGGAGGCAATATCCTATCGTATCCGCACTATGAAAAACAAATGAACGTCCGCTCATTATGTCGAGTTCAACTCTATTATAGTAATTGGCCATCGCGGCTGAAAATGCGGCTTGTCATTTACCATAAAATATTTATCGCATAAACCAAACTGTGAGGGCTGTATTTGGTTTTGTGTTGCCTTCCAGGAGGCAGAGCCACTTCCCAATATAGACGCGCAGGAAGCCATTAGGGAGAATAAAGGGAGAGGTACTCTGACACATCTCCTAACCAGGGAGAAGGCTAATCTGGCTTGACAGTGATAGGAGAAACGCACCGGCTAATTACACAATGCTACCATGCGCCTCCTTTTTACACAGGCCTATCTCTGTGCTACAATTTATTTGCACGGCCTTGCTTGGCATCGCAGGCAGTTAAATTTGTCCTTCAGTTTTGGTAAAACGTTGTTTATTCTATTCCCGAACCAGGGCTTGATACCCAGCTGGAGCGACACTCCAGCCAGATAAAGCACATCCAGAGGTAGAAGGGAAGAAAAAAGCCTCTGTCTGAGGAATAGACTGAATTACTGGCTGGCTAGCTGGAGCTGGGAGACAAGACAAGAAACTCTCTCTCATTTTCACTCCTGCTCCCCCCGCGTTCTATGTAGCTTCTCGCCTTCCCCTCCCTCACTTTGTATCGCTTTCACTCACAGACTCTCCCCTGTCTCTCTCTCCCTGTTTCTCCCCCGCCTTCCCTCCATCCCTGTCCAACTCCCTGCTTTCTTTCTTTCTTTTTTTTTTTCTCCTTTCCCCCTAAGCCTTGAGAGTGGTGAGAATGAGAAGGGGGTGGGAGGGCAAAGAGTCAGGAAGACAGAGAGGGAGGAGAGAGAAGAGAGAGAGAAGCAAGAGAGAGAGAGAGAGAGACGCAAAGACAGACCGGAAGGAAGGAAGATAGAAAGACAGAGAGAAAGGGAGAAAATGAAAAAAAAAAAGAGGAGAGGCCGGAATAAATAAAAAATAAAAAAGAAAGAAAATGGGGGGGGGGGAGAAAGCAATGGGCTCAGATTTAAAAGGGTGGTATTGTATTCTGGTTGCTATGGTGACTGAGAGCCAAAATTCAAAATCCTCAAGAACAGCTAATCGCAGACCACATCCTGCACAGCCCAATCTGCATCCATCTGCAGGCACTGCTCGTCGTTATGCATCCCATCACATTAGCATGCTCAACACCGAGGACAACTACTTGAATGCATTTTGTAGAGACGTGGTTTTTCTATAACCCCTATAGCAAGAGCTCAGCCTCGATTCACACTTTTTTTCCCCCTTCCATTATTCCCTTGGTTATTCATGGCCCCGTTACGTTTAAAAGCAAAGCAATAACTTGTATATGATGTGGCCTTATTTATGGCTTTCTTTATCTTGCTGGTATCTGAGAAGGCTACACAGTGAAATGTGATTTATAGCTGACACTTCTCTATGCACACACTTATCTTAGACAAGAGGAGGAGGGGATGCATGGGGTGAGAAAGCATGAAAGGTACAGTCAGAGAGGGGAAAAAGGGGGTGGGGGGGAGAAAGGGAGGAAAAACTGCAAAACGATATCCTACTCAAACAAATGGGCCATAGATACAAAGAGAATGGCAAAGAGGAAGAAGGAACAGGGGGCAGAAATAAGAAAAAAAAGATTAGTCATGTCAATGTTATCAGTCACCTCTTTTGTTGATTCACATCGGGTCTCCATGACAACAGTTAAATCCCTTTGGGAGAGCGATACGAGACATTGAAGCTGCACTTGTTCTAATCTATTTATTGACTTGATCTGATGTGGTAGGTGTCAGACAGATGTGATATACAGTTCTCACTGACACTGATTTGTGTCAGAGGGAAATACACATGCAACAGATTCCAATTGGGCTTTGCTTTACAGTGAGATATAATAATCCCTTTCTAGATACATCCACATCTGGGCTGCAGCACAGCATGACATGGAGGTAATGAGGCAAGGGGCTTCTCCTAACCAATCAGATCAGAGCTTTATCAGCTGCTGTGGATGGCCTAATCTGGTGAAACAGGTGACTAAGTGGCTACCTGGAAAAAGCTGCTTCCTGATTCACTACTTTCTCCGAGGCAAACACATTGTTACATTAACACACATATTCATATCATCAGAATGTGGCACAGAGCTCTGTGCTAGAAAAGAAACACAGATAGGTTCATTAATGCACAGACTTGTATATTTGCAATAAAACTCCATGCACAACGAGTTGAGAACAACAAAAGAAAGACAAATAAACTAGTGTTTTGGAGATGAACAAAACAAAATCTGTGCATGATAAATATGTAGATGAAAGCTGGTGCGCAATGAAGGGTGAGCTGAACAGAGAAATAATTTATATAACACATCATTTTCTCACATTTCTCTCAGTCAGACAAGTGGGATGATGCAGCATCTACTATACAGTGACAAACACTCGCCTGTACATATTATATGAGCAGCAAACATTAGCATCACAGTAGGGAAAATAAAAGGGGAAAAGCTGATAAATTAATAAACAAATCAAAAGGTCTTCAGTTCAGTGTACTTTACTGTGGCTAAAAAGAAGGGTTGGGAACAGTCACACCTACAAATACATCACAGAGCGTGAATTTTAGCTGGACCTGAGGAGCACAGCCTGCCATAGGTGCATCACTGATTGGAGTGTCAGTGGGAGGCAAAGCTCAGGCCTGAGCTGAGCCTCTAAGTGTTGCTGCTGCAAGTGAAACCCACCAGGAGGGCTGGGAGCACTTGTTCCTTCCTCCTCTATCTTATTTTCCCTCTCCCGGTGCCTTCACCTTTCTGTCCTTCGCCCCTCACTCCATTGAAAACAGTCAGTCATATATCTGACATTAAGCGCCCCCAGAAGCGGCTTTGACACTCCGGAGTGGGACAGGACAAAAGGCGAGGGGAGATAAGTGTCGGTGGCATTCACTGTGTCAACACTTGGTGAAACATGGTGGCTGTCAGCGGCTATCAGTGAGGTCTTAGGTGGTGGTGGGGGGGGGGACGGGTGACAATGTCCTGATGTGGCAGGACATGACATGCACCGTACTGTAGCATTCTTGTCAGGCCAAGCTTCACGCTTCACTCATGACAAGTCCATTACTGGCCATGTTCACATTTAAGAACTGCATTTAGTTTAACTGGCGAGCTCCTCGCAAAACAGGCAGTGTAATTACACCAAATTATACAGCGGCTTGTGCCGCTGTACGAGCCAGTGACAGTATTCTGAATGTCACCGAATGTCCACTTAATATTCCCTTTACACTGAATCAAAGGAAGCAGCACTGTCTGTGACTGGGCCTTAGAGGGGGAAAAAGGCTAAACTGAAGGAACACACAGTAACTAATTCTCTATTTTGGACTTACAGAAGACAGTGGAAGGAAAACCACGGAAAAAAAGCTGTTGCATAGCTGTTGCTATTTTAAGCAAGTGGACTTTTAGAGCCTGGACATCATCAGAAGAGATGTGATGGGCAGGAAAAGAGCACCTTATAGTCGGAGCGTGTCAGACTCCACCATGTTCTCACTTGACATTTCCGGGAGTAACCAAGGGTATGTATATAAAGAAAATCCGAACACCACTTTGGGGATATGAAAAGGAGATGTGTGTGCGAGAGTGTGTGTGCCTCCGCTATGAATCTTGACATCACTACGGTAAATGTAATGGGAGGAATGACCTTTTGTGTGAAGGTGACTTTTTGGTCTCTGGCTGTGTTTGTGCGTTAAATATGATGTTGGCAACAGAGCAGACAGAGGGCGGTGTGTGTGGATACAGAGAAAAGAGTAGAGGGGGATAGACATCGGCTGAGTAAAATAAAAGGGAAGACACAGCAAGAAGCCTACGGGGCTATTAGCCAAAGCCCCCTACAGCTGGCCTGGATCTAGATGAGAGAAGGAAGCTGCAGAGGTGCTGTCATCCCTAAGACTCACAGACAGCTGTTTGCTCCTCGAGTGAACGAAGGCTAACCCTTTAGTCTTTCAGGGAAGCCTGCTGTCCCTGGTGCAAGCCACAAAAGCTGACGTTATACTGTACAAACCCACTGAAGGGTTGACAAAATAAACACATCACAGGAGTGCACAAAGCACAAACCCTCTCAGACGGTGGCACTGCTAAGGAAACAGTCAAAGTGTCTCGGTGAACTAAATCAAAGCCTATCTCCACTCAATTCTCAAGATTTTCAAAAGCAGCGTGTTTTTACATGTTTTGCCTTGCCAATTATTTTGTGCCACTCAAGAGTAAAGGACAAAAAAAAAAACAGATGACAGTAACAGTCTTGCTCCCCCATCCTTTGAAATGGCTCAAATGATGCCCTTGTGGATCAGCCATTAGCAGCTATGCTTATCTTGGAAAGAAGCTGAGCAGCAGCATTCCAAATATTTCTGCATAAATGGGCTTCAAGGGGCATGATTCCTCGTCCCTGCCACATCAGAGAGAATAGGATAGTGGCAGAATGGAGAGAATGGTGTGTGAATTGCCCCCACTGTCAATTCACCAGTCTCCAGCCTGCCTGAGCTGAGCTGAGGACTTTGCTGGATTGGGATCCAGTCAGGCCTGTGCAATGGAATTAATGGTAATACCCAGGCAGGTGGAGCTCAGCTCTGCTCCCTGGCACAGAAACATTGGAGAGCTTCTCTGGGGGTGGGGGTAAGTGTGTGTGTGTGTGTTTGTATGTGTGTTGTCTTCTTGGTGCTTGCTTCTAGAGCTTGGATGCAAGCAGCACTGCGTGTGTGTGTGTGTGTGTGTGTGTGTGTGTGTACATATGCGCGCATGTGTGCATGCTTCAGCTGATTTAATGGATGTGGGTGTATATGTCCGAGTGTGTGCACATTCACGCTGGGTGGAAGCATTCCTCCTGATTAGAGCTAGAGTCTCAAAGTGCCAAATGACACAGACACACACACGCACACACAAACACACACATCTATTTTTCATCAGAGGGAGAGGGCCGGGGCAGCAGTGGTGCGAGACACTCTAGAGGTGGAGTGGGGACGGCTGCCTCTCTCTGCCTAACACTGGGCACAGTACCTCAGCACCGCTGCCACGTTCCACCTGGGAGATTTAGCTCCTACACAGCCTCACTTCCTCTATTTACATGCCCACCTTTATCTAACAACAGCAGGTAGGTGATTGAAAGCTTGCGCTCCCTTTTACAGTGCAATAACAGCCTCTGTAAAATTGAGTCTTGATTGTGGGCCGATGTAAATCACAGCAACTTGGCTCACACGCTCGTGTTGCTGGAGGGAGTGCTGTGTGGAATTTGAATGCACTTTGGGGGTGCCAGGGGGTTGACTGTTGCTCAGACACACGGGCGGACACACACAGACAGATAGAAAAGACATAGGGGGAGGCAGAATCCTAGGAGGGTGAGCCTCAGGGACAGCCAGTGGACAGAAAGATATAAAGTATGAAAAAGGTCATTATATTTCTCTCTACATATTTCATTTTGCTTATCTTCTCGTCTCAGTTGAATGTTTTTATTGCCAGTTTCACCTCCTTTTTACCGTAAATTTATACATTACTATTCCATTACATATGTTACTCACATTTCTTTGGCGATGTGAGAAATCCTTTATTGTTCTAATAAAACTTATTTGAATTAGAATTTAAGAGCGTGTCTGGAGGGTTATAACAGGCAGGAGGGTGGCTTAAATATGGTGGGGGGAGGGAGGGAATTAGCCCAGGTTAGACAGACTGCCAACTGAGACAGCATGGTAATGTTGGGATGAACAGACTGAGAGATGGAGGGGGTTAGACAGAGGAACCAGCAAAGACTGCAGCTCTCTGGTCTGAATGAGAATATGTGGATGAGAGGTGTATCCGCTAAATAGTGAGTGAGTGGGAGTTCGGCTTCTGTTGTGATTCTACTTGTCCTTTAACTTGAATACAAATGTTTGACTTTTGTTGGTAATGCATGCGGTACATTTACTTGCAGACAAGGAGATTGCCATTACCCGCAATAATACTACGGCCACTTGTGAGAGCGGTAGTATGTAAGACAGCTTACAAGGGACCCTGTGGTTTGTGCAGTGTACTCAACTAACCCTCAGTGAGGAGTGAAGTGAGGTCTTTTTTATCACAGAGGTAACACTCTTTGGGGGGAATTACAGAGAGACAGGGGAGCGTCTCTGAACACTGGTTTCATATGTCGGGCCCTGACACTTCAAAACAGACACATTCGTCAGAACAATGAAAATCTTCTGGATCATATTTAGAGATTGATGGCCAACTCTGTCACACATGCATTAGTTACAGTGCTGTGGCAGAGATTCTGCTGGGACCGCATTGTGCTTCTACGGTGATGCTCTGTAAATAGCATTAGTCGCGCTCAGTAAAGAATAGACTTGTCACATTTTCAGTGAGGCTAGTCTTGCACAACAGCTTGGAGACCAAGCCACTGTGTACGCATACAAAGACTTGCCAGACAAAGGGATCGGCACTTGTCAGCAATTTTGAACGGACTTAGGGCTACATACACTGATGCATGTGGGCTTGCTTGAGGGGAGACAAACATACACATGCGTGCACGTATGCACACAGTCAAGCTGAAAACTGAAGGCAATTTGGCTCCGGTTGCAACAGTTCGCCCTGGGCTTGAATGAAGAAACACCTGTGTGTCAAAGTGGTGCCATGGCAACGCTTCCTGTTCTGTGATCAAGGCCAGCGGGAGGCTTCTTTTTTGAAAGAAGAGCCCATTGGCAAAGAGGGAGGAGCTCTGCTACAAACCCTTAAACATCTGGAAAGAACCCTGGCCAGTCGGCCTCAGCTGGGTTTAAAACCCATCGCAGGACCCACAAGAAAGCCAGCTTTGACAAATAAGTGAAAGGATAAGACAACTCGGTGAGTCCTCTCAGTTTTCCTGCCAAAGAGAAAGTCCATATGCCCTAAACATGTGCTAAGGTCCCAAACAGCTTTGCTCCAGACATACAGATAAATCTCGTTCACCAAATATACACATAATCCAATCTGTCCATAACAAACAAATGGGCTTAACCTTGATATCCAACATCATGCTTGCATCACCTGCCCTACTGTGGTGAAGGAAGACAAGGGCGGGGCGATATCAAGGGTTTGATTTAGATTCAGAGACTTAAGCCGTTTCTGTTGCAGCACAAGAATCGTCTCTCATTCTAATCTCGGCAGAGATCCACCCTGAGCCAGGAATATCCCAAGATAAATATGGAAAGTGAACAATGCGATTGCTGAGCAGCAACTTCCCATTTTCTACACCTCTCGCCTCTAATCCTCTCTAGCAGCACTCCTGAACTGCTGCTTCTCATCTAAATCTGCTGGCAGACCTGGTGAACAGTCTGATATTACACTGCTGCTTCACTTTCCCTCTGCCATTATCGCCACAAATACAGCTGCTCGCCACACCTTAAGGAAGGACTCTCACCACTGCTTCTGCCCTTGTAATAACACTTGCTCCAGTCACTATGTGAGATATTAAAATGACTCAACCTGGGCCTGGTTATCTAGACAGCTACTAGATCCCATCTGACTCTGAAGCCAAACATGCTACTCATCGGCTGAATTTAGATGCTTAGGAGCAGGAGACCTCACATACACTCACACATGCCAACATTTCATCGAAGACAACATTGTTCTACAGTTTGTAATGTGAAAAGGGTGCTTGATGAGTGCATTTGCAATTAGAAACAAAAACAAATCAAACAAAAACCATTAATGATCTGAAAATAGTGACATTTTTAGAAAAAAAAACAAAACAAAACAAAACTCATGCACCATCTTTGTTCACCATGGAAAATACCTTCATCTTCATCACCGTCGTTATCCGATAAATCCTCGCCCTGTTTTTTTGCATGGGCCCCTGTCATTGAAGCAAGGAGAGACATAGAGAGGCACAGGGAAATTCAAAATAACATGTTTGGCAACACACAAATGGGAAAAGAGGCAATTCAGTAAAAATCAGTACTTGAAACTACATGTGAATAATAAAAAGGTTAATTTAAATAAACAATTCCCATTAGAAAATCTGTCATGGGTATTTCTTGTTAACACTCACAGCGCATACAACAAGGGAAAAGTAAACATATTCTAACAGAATACAAATGTTAAAAAAAAGTCTACACTGGGTGAAGAAAAAACAAACAGACAATCAATTAAAAAACTCCACTGTTATTGCATATTTTTGGCAGAGTCATACACCACTGGCAGTTTCAGAAACACCTTTTTAGATTGATCAGGAAAAAACTATGAATCCAATCTCATAAATTTGGGAAACAACACTATTACATACACTATATAATAGTATTATATACTATAATATCTACACTATACTATAAACACAAACACAAACAGCTACAGTATACCATGTAATTGGTGATTGGTTGCAACTTTATTTTCAAAAGGACTTTTTCAGCAGGCTTTTAGTGCATTTAAACAAGACTTTCTATTCTCTCTGGAATGTGCATGTGACATCAATTTCTAATTCGGACATCCAGTTTAAGAGACCATAAAAAAGGCAAATAAAATGAATTATCAGAAAATGTGGTTACTGTGGTTAAGGAACATAAAAATCAGTGTGCAGAAAAATGTTGAAAGAATGGGATTTAAACTACACGCCAAAGAACATGCAGGATTGCGACTTCCCTTGAGGTGGTGAGATTTGAATAAATCATCAGATTGTGTGCATTAAGTATAGTCAGTAATGTGTGTAGTTATTTCAGTTTGTCTGTTTGCCCTAAACAGTGGGTAATCTGCTGTTGTCCTTGTGCTACATGTTAGTGTTAAAATCGAGGCCCCAAGGGCACACAAGCTCCATGTACACATATAGTGTACAAGCCCTGTCTTGACCTACAACTTGCACAGTGGTATTCTAAACTGGGCTGACATTCGTGTATACTTAGTTTCTGTTGCCCACTAGTAGCAAGGCCTAAGGATATCAATGCTGGTGAGTCAGCTGGTTGATCCGTCGGTCTATTCAATAATCCACCATCTGCTGACAGGTTTTTAAAGAAATATGGTATTTCTGGAGAATTTTACTCTTTTGGTGATACTGTGACCTTTCATCTAGCACCACTGTCAGTTCAGATTTTCCTCCTGAGCAATGCTTGATACAGTAAATCATAATGTTTTTGATGACCTTGAACTTTTCCTCCAGTGCAATCACAAGGCCGGCATGAATACGAATTAATATCAAAACATAATCTCTGATTTTCATGGGATTTACTGAACCACTCGTGGCTTCCAGAGGATGTCTAGTGTTTCCCACAGTGTTTAACAGCAGGGGTGGGCCTTACCCTTGCCTGAAAAAAAACACCTCTGCTAACATCATGATTTAATACATTTTCATGATTTAATACATTTTCGTGATTTAATACATTTTCTTTTTGGAAAAAAAGAGTTGAGCTGCTATTTCACACAGCAAATGCTGCATATTTAATGAGTGTGGCTGTTGTTTAAGGGGCCATCTAATAACTACACTGGTCATAAGACACGATGAGTTAGGACTTTGTTGACTTGTCTCCATGACCAAACAATTTCCTGCTCTCTGTCAATTTTAGTCATTACAAGATTCTTCCTCTCTTGCCACCCTCTGACCAAATCATCAAGTTTTTCTACAAGACAACTAATAGCCTGTGTACCATTTAATTTGCTTTGGATATTCAAGGTAGCTGAAGAATGATGGAAGTGACCACAAGCAGGGCTGCTGGCTGAGATCATTTTGGTGTGTTGGTTGAAGTCACATGAAGCAATCACAAAGCCAACCTCCACATTTAATACTTGCTTCAAAGTCTCTTAAAATATAATTTCTTTCATTTGTGTGTTCAGCAGAGTCAGTCAGGTGGGGTGAGAGAGGGACAATATATCACATATACAGTTTGGACGCAGTCAAGTCAGAAACAATATAAACCTCTTTGGCGCAGGCGTTAGTTAAACAGCTTTTATTTGAATGAATGCGCCGGCGTGTCTGAATACCTCATCCATTGTTAATTGATAGATGCAATATATTGCATAATGTAACAGGCTGAGTGTCATGACATTTACTGAGTACACTCAAGCTCTCAAAGTGGAGAAGCCTTTTGAATTTGTTGATTCCACAGTCTGCACAATAACCTTGTTCAGTCTGTCCATCAGATTTGTATAATGGGATGTAATGAATTATGCAGTCTATATGAGCTTTAGTCAAGCAAACATAATCACAATGACTACGGAAACTTCAAGCTTAGGTGCATAATTTTTGTGTCATCCTGTTTAGCAATAAGAGCTTATTGGACTGCTACAGCAGGTTTACAGGTTGTTCTGGACAGATGTGGAAATTGAAAAATGGGCTTTTAATTTGTAATAGCCATTGGAGTGGGTAAGGTAAATGGCATGAGAGGTGTGGTGTTCATGTTACCAAGTAATCAACATAGACTCTGCGCTTGCACTTATTTCATTGGCCAATACAGCGGCTTAACCAAATAATGTTTCAGCAAACGTTGAGCCACATTCAACTTTTATGCCGCATGACCCAGTGCATATTGCGTCTGCACCCCACTATGCCTTGACATCATGATCTCATAAAGTGAATAAGGCGGTTGCGGCGTTTCACAAAGTGCTAATGTCAATCAAATGGCTCCAGTCTCTATAGTTTGGCAGGTACAGCTCTTTAAGGCTGAGCAAATTTCACAGCAGCGCCAGTTCAGTCAGGAGCGCCTTCTCTGTGTAGGAAGTGGCTGTCATTAAGTTATCAGATGTCATGTCTCTTTCGTGTAGGCTTCAAAGGAACCTACTGAAATGCTTTAGCAGAATAACAGCCAGCACCCAAACTAAGAGGCTTCACCTGCTTCAACAGGCTTCTTTATGGCTTGTTAGCGATTACAGTTATTCTAGCGCTCGCTGTGCCGTTGATGTGGTAAAACAGTCAGGTTATTGAGTGATAGTGCTTCAGACAGGCATAGATTGGATGGCAGGTGTCGACAGGGAAGCTCTGTCACTTTGAATCGTGTTGTCTGTGAGCCTGTGTGCATGTGTGCGTGCACGCGCGCGTGTGTGTGTCAAATGCTGGATCTATAATAGGAACTGCAAACATGTGACATCTGCAGTGACTCAGCAACCGAGCCTATATTTGACCTTGAATCTTTTTAAAGTGACGCCGCAGCGAAGGAGTGTGAAATTACAGACAATGAACTGAGGAGTTTCTTCACATAGCTGGCCTCCGAGAGCCGACATTTGCATCGCTTCAAAACAGGCGGCATCTAGAATAACAGCTATTATTCATGTTCCTTGACAAGCAAAATAGAAACCTGTCGCATTTATCAAATCAGGTTCAAAGAAACCACATTTGATGGGCTCCCTTGTTACATAAAGGCTGTTAAAATATGACATTTCAGCAGGATGGAATTGCAAACAAAAGACACTCCAATAGTTGGCTGTAGGGTTTTACATGAATAAACCCAAGCATGCACACATATGTGTACACACACACACATATACAGATATAGAGAGTGCTCTCAGACTCTAGAGACTTCTTGACTAAATCCAGAATTCACTCAATACATTGCGAAAGGGCTAAATGTTAACTGCCTTTCCTTTGCTGGAAAAAGGTTCGCTGACAATAGATGGGCCTTGGAGTTAAATATCAGAAAGGTCAGAATGTGGAAAGGGACTTAGTGAAATGTGAAATGTTGCAGCCTTGACAATTTAGAGCAGTTATATTCAGTCTCAAATCCTCAGGTGGCCATTTTTCTCTTTCAAAGTGCCTGGATGTGTCTCTCCTCATGTCTGTCTGCTCTCCATGTCTCCCTCTCTCTCTCTCTCTCTCTCTCTCTCTCTCATCTGTCTGTCTCCATCCTGCTCAATCTGTCTCCCAGTGTAGAGGTTAAGAAACAGCTTGGGAGGGACACATAAGAGAGAATGATGGAGAATGCAGCTAAAAGGTTAAGGAGGCTGTAATCCTGCAGTAAAGGACAGCCAAAACTCACACTGCGCTTCAGCTGTTCCCAAAATAAAAAAAAAAAACAAATAAAAAGGCGGCCAAGTTGTCTTTCTTCCTGTCTACAGCTCGATAATGGAAAGAGATGTACTTAACAGAGACCACAGGCTTAAGAGTATGGTGGCGACCTAACACCCCTGAGTCTCTTACCTCTATTTTTGATCACTAATGAGCCATTTATTCCTCATATAGGATGAAAAAAACAACACTGCACAAATGTCTTATGAAAAGCATTACGGCTCACCAGACTTTAGGCTCCTTAATCATCTATCAGACGCAACAGCCATTTAAATAATTGCCGCACCACAGCTGAATATGTATCATTACTGATGTGAACAATGCAGGTATGTAGCCTTAAATAGTTATTAATCATTTCATTTTTCAATTTCTGTTTAAAAGGTACCCTGTGGAGTTTTTTTTTTTAAAACCACTAAGGGCGCTATGGAGCAGTTTTACAGGTGGGTACCCATTTTGTTCACGAGCACAAAGGCAGCAGTTTATATGCTGCTGTTGGTTTCATGCTGTCCTACTGACACTTGGTAGCAGCAACACACCGAGAAATGTTGCAAAGCAAAGAAGATGACTGCAAGCAAGCAAACCTGGACAAACAATGCATATATTTCAAATATGGAAACAACTGGACTTCAAAAGTGTTATCTGAGGAAACAAATTCACTCCAAACATGTGTTAAATTTCAAAGACACAAGCAATGGTGAGAGATAATAAATGTAAAAACACTACTTTTGTTTGTTTACACAAAAACTCCACAGGACCCCTTTAACCTTGTCATTCTTGCCAAATGCATGACGGTGTGGTTAAGCATTATTATGCAAAAGCACAAATTAAAAACCTCTCCAAAGGTATTTAATATGCCGCCAGGATTTGAGATGATGTCGCCATAAATGTTTGATTGATTAAGTCCAATTGAATCTGAGGGGAAATCAGGGTTCAAGAGCCTCCGACTAAGCTAAGAGAGATAACAGAAGCCACAAATAAACTGTGTTTTCCACTTTAACAGGGCTTTAGGACTCCACAGGCTGTCCTCTATTCCTTTTTAGTTTGGGACAAACAAAGAACAGAACAGTGATATTGAGCCTTGGATTGACTGTGGAAGCTGGACAGCACAGCAGCAGGAGGCCTGTGAATAGAAACTTCCTGCTAAGGTCTCGTCTTGCATCTCAAGTCCGTGCGACTGGATCTCCCCCGCTGGCTGGTTACAGACTTCACTCACTGGGGTCATCAACTGTCCCGGACAGATGATCTTAGACGATTATAGGAGTAATTTTCTGTTAAACAAAAGTGGACATCTGCTCTGTCTTCAAATTGCACAAGCCAATATTTGTTCTTGTCTTCTTGGAAAGTTTTTGTGCTGTCTGCTTGGCGTACAGATTTCCTCGGCAGCACTCAGGGAGTAGCCCCTCCTTCCCCGAGGCAGGGTTGAGTCGGCCAACCAACGGGATTACCATGGTGTGTTACTGTCTGCCACGGCCCAGGCGCAGTCGAACCAGGATTGGGGCTCTTTCACAGTTTTCACAGCTCTCTAGCATCTGGAGGTCATCTGGTAGGAGGAAAAAATGTCCAGTGTTTCTGCTGGGGTAGTTAATCTACAGGTTTGGCAACCGATCTGGCTGTTCAGTATTGGCACCGGGCTGCGTAACACATGGCAGCCTGCTGCCTGTGAGGGCTGCATAAGAATGATAGTTGAGTGTTCCAAATCAAGCTGAAATGTACAACAGATTTCGCTGCACTTATCTCAAATAGACTCGTGATGAGGGATGAATTTAGGAGTCAGGAAGGTTGATCTCAGAGTGTCTCTCAGAGGCGGCGTTATTCAGAGAGAGACCAGTGTGAAGGACTCTAAGGACGAGTTTTTACAAGCGGGTTACAAGCAGTGACAGAGCCACGCTGTAAAACCCTGCAGAAAATAATGTGCATATTGTATAAACGGGCGGCTCACAGCAAAGTGAGTACACCTTATTGCCAGAGCTCTGCCTCAATGGGGGTCTCATCAAAGGGGTGCGATTTTACAGACCTCTTTTAAAGTTTGTCAATCAATTTAACAATGTAAACCTCTTTTAAAGATAAAGATTGACCTCATCAGGGTTTGTCCTCGCAAAATTGACCCATCTCGAGCCAATCTAGCACTGTGAGGCTGAATAGTGCTTAGCTGTGTCCCCGCACATCATTACCCCTCTCTTCACTCCATTCACTTCGACTCAGAGCAGAGAAAATGACTGAGTGATATAACTAAGGCTCCAATGTCTGCAGCTCCGTCACTGCTCTGTGCCCTGCGTGTGTGCTTTAAGACCACATCAGACACATGACCTCGTGGCAACCTGCTCGTACATCTTGGACACGCGATGCTGCACTGGTCGGGCAAAAGAAGGGACAGCCATTCTCCATTTTTTTTGTCAGTGTACAGTAAACATCACATTTCTGAGCAAAGACAGACGCTTTGTTGATTTTGCACTTTAAATATTTGCAGCAGAACAACCCTAGCTCTGAACACCCACCAACCATACTTAAAAAAAAGGAACATCTGCTGCAATTTTGTCTTGAGCTTTCCATTATCTTTTTGAATGAGTCTGTCTTTGATCTTTTGTCAGGGCACTACTGTGTGGTTTAAGGGCTTTCCTCCTGTTTAATGGAAGAAAATAAGTCACATCTTTGATATCAGTGACTGAAGTGGTTTCCTGGCCCGGTGGGATGCTAATATCAGAGGATCCATCGGACAGACTTTCTCAGTAATTCTCAATCTATTGTAAGATGACAATTGTTTCTTCAAAACCAGATTATGCACATATATTCTTACCACCACTTTACACAGGCTCTGTGCTGTAAGAATCCTCACATACAAACCTCTTGTCTCAAGAAACAGAAGAATCTAACTAAGATCACGTGTGATGCATTTCAAGGGGTTCAAGGGTGGTGTATTTTTCTCACTTGATAGGCATCACCATTGCAACAAAGGTGCCTCATGCTAGGTAAGAGGGCCATTTAATCTGCCTCCGTCACAACTGCATACTGTTGCTTGGCAACAATCACACAACCATTTCATCAAGAGTCAAATACTTCTTTCTGAAAATTAATCACTCTTTCCTCCAGAGGAAGCACATTCATAGAGATACAGATTGTAAAATTGGTAGTGGAGGTGTTATTAACACTGAATGTGCACAGTGTGTATGACTCTGCGGCATTATACAGATTCTATTAAAAGCTTTGCAAACATTTAAATAGAAAACATATAACCCTATTAAGTCTTAACAATTTTATGGAACAGATCTGACTACTGAAATGACACTAATTAAAAAGTTTAATGAGGTAACTGATGAAGTGTTAAACTATTTCTAAATTCACCCTGAACTTCTCAAACAAGAGTTTAACTTTGTGTTGGAAACTTTTAACCAAAACCAAAAAATAGTATGCTTCAGAGGTTGCTTTCTACATAGCCTAAGACGGATAAATTATGCTTCATTTGCACTGCTAATTCAACATAAGCCAAGATTAGAAGAAGCAGTTTAAAAAAAGGTGCAACTGAAAGAAAAGAGTTTCCAGAAATATTGAAAATTGCAACCTTTGCATTTATAGCAGCAGAGGAACCATACAACAATCATATCGCTGCAAAATAATGTGTCACAAAACCAACATTTGAAACCTATGATAAACCAGTTTCTCATTACCAAACATGTGGAAGATAATGGAAAAATTCCAAGTGGAAGGGGAATATTAAAGAGATATTTCTGTGTATATTCCACAACTGGGACTAATTCAGAAGCAAAAGTGCCTGGAGGGCCAGTCTGTCTCTTACACAATTGGTTTACCAAAGCAGAATGTACGAGTGCACAGAGTGAGGCCAATAGCTGCCTGCTGCCTCCAATGGAAATCAGCAGCAGAGGTTCACCAGCTGAAGCTGAATCTTTACTGTGGAGCGAGATATGCTCAGAATCACAGTCTTAAGGCTACTCATAAGGTCCTCTACCGCCTTCAGGCAGGCTTAGAAAATTAGCCCTCTGTTGTTACCAACAGTGAGATTTTAGCTGTCGTTAATGAAATTGCACTGTGCTTCTCCATGACTGTGTGTTTGAGCATTTGCCACATGGATAGATGAAAGCTGTCATGCCAATAAAATACCCCACCACCCCCTATTTGAACAATTGTGAATAATAAATTTAAGAGAGAGGTGGCCCTCCACTTTTTAGTGTAAATTTAATCAATGACTGAGGCTCCGACGCTTTCAGGTGTCGGGTTTGACAAATTCTTCCAATAAGCTGGTGTCTTAAGTGCTGTCAGAGCACTCTGAAACATGACTAAAGTTCTTTGCATACCAAGTCAAATTTTATGTTCTATCATTTCAAAGTAGCACTCATGCCTCTGATTTAATCGGCAGCTGTATGTAAATGAAAGAATATTACACCTTAAACATGAACAAGCCATACAATAATGTAAAAAAAAGAAAGAAAAAAAAGAAAACATGTTATTCTTAGACATCATGATCAATTGCTTGACAAAGCATCATTATTTATTTAGGGACCTGCAATTTCAGTCCTTGACACATCTCATAGTAAAACCACGCTTCAGCTTGCAAGCTCACAGACACACACACACGCAGCACAGCACAACCACTAACTCATCTCTCACACTCATATCAAGGTTGATCTGAGTCACAAGTCCCACGTTCATCCCAATTAGCACTTTGATTTGGGAGTTGATAGCTGGTGATATTGGCGGCTTTGGAAGGATGCACCCATCACTCTCCTCTCTCTTTCATTCAATTCCTCTCTTTCGTTCCGTGCTGGTTTTTATTTCTTTGTCATTTCTTTTTCATTTTTTTTTTACATACCTCCTTTTCTACACATTTTCTTGTTGGGTTTCCTGGCACATTCCTTGGATATTCTTTTGACTGTAAAATGAATGGAAAAACTACAAAATAACAGAGAGCTCTGCAAAAGTTCGCATGTGACATGCAACAACTCAGATTGAGTCAGACCCCCTCTTCACCCTCTTTCCCTCCTCCCACCCTCCCAGTCATCATCAACAACAAGAACAACAGAAGACCTGTTGAGAAAGTAACTGGGGTGTTGCTGCAGAAATATTCCAAAATGGTGGAATGAATTTGCTGCATCCCGGGACACAGGAAGCCCATATTCACATGCACTTCTATTTAAGACCCATTACAGCCACACAGAGGGCAGACAGGCAAGATCTCCAGAGTTTTTTTCAGTTCACATTGTAATCTGATAAATGAAAAGTATTGTTTGGCATTGCCCATTTGATCCTCAGAGCACTTAATATTTCAAGCCCATTTTCCTGTGTGGTTCTCCTACAATTGGTGAAAAAATGGGGGGCATTTAAAAGAGTCAACATATAGAAAATCTAAAACTTGTGAGACTTTTAGTCATGGTGGAGCCCAGTCTGTGCTTGCCTTTTGCACAAAACCTGATGTAGCTTTCAGCTTTGTGCAAGGACAAACTGGATAAAGCAAGGAGAGTAAAGGGTCTTACATAGGTCAGGCTGATGCCACAGGCCTCTCGTGTACCATACAGAATATTTCACCAACCCTACAGTAGTAGATCATTCATTTATGAGGCAGGCTACTAATCACTAATGGCTAATATCCCCAGAAACGTCAAGACAGTGAGGGCAGGAAGGTGCACCAACTATCTCCAATCTGCTCTTTGTATGATTAGAGTTCTTTTTTTTCTCTTTTATTTCTTTTTTATCCAGTCATATTAATAAGTCATTTAGTCATCAAAAGAGGAACCTCTAACAGTGGCATGGAAGGGGAGAGTTGATGAAAAGACTAAATGAAAGATCAAGTCAAGATGAGAGGTTGAGATGATGGACACAGACACAGCATGCGCCAGACAACAGGTCATGCTCCGCGCAAAATACAGAGGTGACACAAAATATTTAGAGGAGAGACAGAGAGAGAGAGAGAGAGAGAGAGAGAGAGACAGAGAGAGAGAGCAGAGCAGAGACAGAATAGAGGAGGAGAAGGAGAGGTTTGGTTTCATCTTGTTTACTCGACACACTCACCATCCTCAGTTGGAACATAGATGTTTAGATAAAGACAATCCTCGTGTTGGTCCTGTATGTATGTGGTAACTATATCCAGGTTGAAGGTGAACCATATTGGCATCATGATCTCTGGCACAGCGTTGTGAATATTCTGGGGGCAGACGGGGGCAAAGTGAGTGGCGTTCTTGATCCCTGACCAGGAGGAAGGAGGCTCCGGGGGCATGAAGCGTTTTTCTCCCACCGGAGAGGCGGCGTACGGAACCCCCAGGTACTGGTCCACCGGCCCGAGAATCTCGCTAGGCAGGGGCACCCTCACCCCTCGGAGTTTCCCATACTGCGTGTTCACAGTGGGGTGGTAGTTCTGACCTCTCACGGCCGCAAAGCACCAGCAAACACTTAGCACCCACAAGGACACACCAAAATTGGTGCGACTGTGGGCACCAGGCCAGTTCTGCGAGGGGAGGCAACTCCTCCTTGGAGAAAACCACATGGTCCTCGTGAGCGAGTGCAACTGCAAGTGACCAACATACAAGCCGGGGCACCCCCCCGCAGCAAACACACAGGCCTCCCGCTCAGCCCTGCAGTCCAGCCACCTGAGGGACAGTCATCAGCTGTGATACTGGAGCCCGCCGGCTTACGGACAAGTAGAAACTCGGTCTCAGTCACGCGCTTCCTCTCCGCAGCTAGGTCCTTATTCACTGTCCTCTCTCCCGCTCGTCAGATCTTCTATCCCGTGCTGCAAGAGAAGAAGACAGGAAAATTAATGATATTTCCCCGACAGCTCACCAGTTTGCTCCCATTTTTAGTCAGTCATTTTTATTGACTTGTGGAGTCCTTGACATAAAACAGCTCACATAAACATGACAGAGCTCTCACTGCTATCATCAATCCACGTAATCAAGAACCTGCCTTTTACTGAGATATCGCAATTGACTGTTGGCGACTTGTTGAGATGTGCCTAATAATGCTAATAGAACAAGTGGCGTCAACTATCAGCAAGTAATTATTTTCTACTTTCTACTTCAATGGCTGTCGTTTGCATTAATAGTTAAAGGACATGGACAATATTTTTTTCAAGTCCGTCTTAAAATAAAAGTGAGGTGCTGATGTGAACACTGAAAGAATTTTTACTTGCTGTGATCATTTCTCCTGTTCATATTGGCCATTAAAAGATCCCTCCCTAACATTGCTTTCTATGTGAGAGATGGGAGACAAAATCCACAGCTGTGTGAAAAAAATGTATTCCAAAGTTTATCAGAAGCTCATATGAGGCATCTGCAATGGAAGCATAGTAAGAAAATTATTCTTTTTTTTTTTCACTAAAAAGACTAACTTTGGAAGATACCGACCTGATTTGATTAACTCAGACCGCTGAAGCCTCATAATATGTTCAGATAAATTTTTGGATGTATTTTTGTTGAAAAAGAGGATTTTATTCCCCATCTCCTCCTTTGAAAGCACACAAACAGGGGAGATTTTAAAGGCCAGAGTGAACAGGAGGAACGATTGCAGCAAAATGTTTCAGTTTATATACAAATGCCTGACTACTGTTTAGAGACACACTTCACAAGTTGAAAACTTTTTTAGAGCTAGCCATATTTACAGGAGAACATAATAATAGCATAATAAAAAATTCATGTCCCACTTAATGTCATGCAGCATTTTCACCACATCTCCCTCTGGTATAGGTATGAACAAAGTGGAACTTGAATTTCATCTCCCTTGTTTGCTCTTAAGAGCCGTTTGGGATGAGCACACAAAGAGGCAGAGGATGATGTAGCTACAGGCAAAACGGTGGCCTCCAGTAACAGCAATGTAAATGCTTATCAACAGTCCCATGGTGAACCAGTGGTGCCAGTGACAACACCCTCCCACACTGCCTGATCAATTTTCAATTTCTGTGGCTTAGGGTCCCCCTCAGCCTTGTGCACCTACTGCAGTATTCACTCTAATAACAATGGAGAAGAAAAGCCAGCATTTAGAGGAGGATATTGCATTCCAAAATGACTGTGTAAATGATTTATAATGTATCAGCAGCCGTTGGAGGGCCACTAACCACTGCGAGAAAGCAATCCTGACGTTCCTCGAGGTGCTGTTATCGCTAGCTATTCCCATTTGCTGCAGCCGTGGATCAGCGGAAAGCCTGCCAGTGGAAGCTGTACACGGAAGCCCTCACTTCATATCAAAAACACATACATGCGTTTTGTAAATGCGGCAGATGAGCCCACCTTCACTAATACTCGCGTAAATGAAATGCGTATGGTGGGCGATTCTGCTCAGAAACCCTGGCACACCGAGAACCTGCTAAGTGATAATACATGAAAAGCCATCCATATCCAATATAGGAACTAAGAGCTATGCATTGCTAGGGGGGTGGGGGGGGGCAGAAAAGTCACAGCGACAAAGTCCCTTCCCTGCTCACCAGAAGCCCTGTGGCAGAAGGAAAACCTGGCGAAAACCTAGCAGATATGATATGAACTATAATGTCACAAGTATTTCATTCCCTTTTCATTCTGATACAAGTCAGGTTCACAGCATATACCGATGCCACATACCACAGCATTTATAATCTCGGCTACTGTGAAACACTTGAGCCTCTGTAAGAATACACATGCTCAGCAGGAAAATACCTCCTAATGCCACAAAATACAACCAGTATGTAACACACTCAGTTGCCAGTTTATTAGCAACACCTGGCAAAAATTTGGGATAACACCACAGCATTGCAATAAATCTCACCTACATGAAGGTTATAGTGTTGAGCTTGTGGTGAAACTGTTTCAGAGAGGTGTTGATTAAACTTTATGGTCTTTTTAGAGGCTGTTGTTTGTTGTGACACTGAATTATACTGCCTAATTCTGAAAGGCGTTCCTAACGTTTTGCCCACCTTTTTTAAAGCAATTGATATCCCTTGTAGCATTTAGACCTGTCATCACATCATCCAGGAAAGTCATGTGGTTCCATGTTCAGTAATATTGAAGATACAATTTAAAGAAAAACATTAAAAACACAAAAACATGAACCATCACTACAAGTGTCCAACTTCAATTGATCCCCTTCAAAGCCTTGTTATTATTATTAGCTTTATTATATAATATACATATGAATGTGTATGTGCACATATGTATTTTCTTTTTCATCACATTTACTTCTTAACTTTAATTATTTTTCTTGTTATTATTATCATTATTATTATTATAATAATTATCATTATAATTCTTATACTTATTATTACAGTTTATTTTTTCTCCCCTCTTCCTTCCTTGCACATCACCTACACATTCCTCTGGTCACACTTATGTATGCATGAATACACACTTACACAACACACTTTCACACATAGAAACACATACAAACATGAATCTTTGAATAATTTCTCATCATTATTGCAGCATTTGTTACACTTCTGTCTGACTAATTTGCTTTGTATCTCATTGCAGTAATACAAATATAGATTTAAACAGATTTAAATAGTTCATATTTATGATCTTTATGTTCTGTGGGTCACTGGTTCCACATATTGGATCTCCTGAGCAGAGACAGATGTCGGTCCAAAGGAGGTTTCCAAAAGGACTTTTAATTTGAGAGTCACACAGACTGAGCAGTCTTGTTTAAATGTTACAAATTGAGTTAATAAACTGAACTTGGAAATTGTTTTCAAGTTGTTGCAGATGTTATCTCAGCTCATTTTATGAATCTATGTTGATAATCAGGTGTTTGTATGCAGAGTGCTCATACAGTGGTTTGTACAGATAAATAAATAAATATTATCAGGTTCTCAATAGTATTTCAATTCAGTGGGGGCGTGAAAAAATTTCTGTCCCCTAGGGGGGACGTGACAGAAAATAATTGAGAACCACTGTTTTAACTGAAGCCATTTGTGTTTAGATCTGCACGTGCAGCAGCAGAATAAGTGTGATAACACTAATTCTAGTTGAGATAAAATACATCAGGTCAAACTTTTTAATCAGGACATAGCAAGGACATAGGACACTGTGATGGAGTGTGTGTGTTTAGAGGACACACAGCACAGAGGACTTCATCAGTCTCCCCTCCAACAGCATCTCAGAGGTCCTCTCTGCTTTGATCTCTCTACCTGCTGAAGCACTGCCAAGGGAGGAACAGAGAGAGAGAGAGAGATTGCATGAGTTCTCCCTCATCATCCCAGAAATATTGATTGTCTCATCACCGTGGCCTTGCAGACCATAATAAATACAACTGGGGTGATGGAGGCGGGGGGAGGGGGGCGGTGAAGGATAGAAGGGTGCTGTGCCGAGTCTAAGGGAGGTTATTAGCCCTTAATGCAAGACGGCACTCCACCAAGTACACGCCGTTAAACACCCTCCTCCCCAATTCTCCGGTCCCTGATTAAATGGACATGTTAAATTCTGCTGGTCCAATCCCTATTCACCAATATTCAAAAGAAATGGTGCAACACGTGAGTTGTCCCTATACAGGTCCCATATTTAGAAGAAAATACATTGACTTTATGCCTTTTTATTTTGGTCAGAGCCCACAGCCGTGTACACTTACTGTAGAAGACCCTTTGTTCTCCTACAGCGGAGAGATCTCTGCATCGCAATAAAAGTCACAGCACAGAGCCAAATGTACTCCTACGCCCCGACATCCCTTAGAGAGAGGCTGAATGGACTCTGATAAAAAAGGAACCAATAAGAGTTCTGAGTAGATGGAGCTTGTGACTCTCCCCACTCTGTTATTATAGTAGCTAGTCTGCAACAAAGGCATTCACAAAGCTGCATTAGTCCTCCGGAACATCTAACTTCAAATGAAGTGAGCCGTCCTGACCTGAGAGAGTGTAATCACTGATTACAAATGCTTCTGGTGCTGTTACATTATAACTCAGGCTGAATGTCCCATTATAGAAATGATAAGAGACAGGCAACAAGACAGGAACCAGAAAGCAGAAACCCGGGCTGTTACCTCGGCTGAACTCATTAACATGTGAGAGGCAACAGCAAAAACTTAATTTAGCGTCTTCACCTTCCATTTGTGCTCCAGAAAGACACCAATCTATGCCAGTGCAAAGGCTCCATTTTGAGACAAGCTCAGCTTACGATAGGATTGCTCTCTGGCCTCTGCGTGTTAATAATGTGGAAAATATATCAGTAAATTGTCTGCTTACACGTGTTCATTTCAAATAGGCAAACATGGATTTCAACACAGAAAAATCAATAATGAATGTACACACATACTTCACATCTCCACTCTGAGGCACGCTCTTTATATAAGCTCCTGGGCTTGACGAACAACAGCATGCCATATTAAATCAAGGAGATTGGCATGTTTCAGAAACAGCAACTACAAAATGTCAAAACCAAACCCCAGCTTCATAAGGCTCCTGCTGGGAACCAGTGCCACTATAACAGTGAGGGATGAGGGCCCACTCTTCCATTCCTTTGCTTTTTTTTCCCTGAGACACAGAGCCTGTGCAGTCATTATTACTTAGGAGATTTGGCATTAAATCAAGGACAAAGACGCAGCACATTCTGACTGCTAATCACCACGGTGATGCTGACATATTTTTAAAGAAGCAAAAGGGAGATGGTGAGGAATGACGGCGCTGCCGCTGTGGCCGCCCGCTAAGCTGTGCATCTCCACCCCTTCTCCTGGCTGCTGGATAAATGCTGCCATGAGTATCATTACCAGCCGAGCAGCCGGGGAATCATGGCGAGGCGAGCTTGGCAGGCCAAATAAAAGACAGATTCCAGGTGAGTATATGTTGAGATGAAGTCTGTGGCTGCACAGCAAATAAATAATGGCCATTCTTTTAACTGCTGACGGTGCTTGAAACAACTGTTTGTTCTTCGTGCCTAAAATGATAGGGGCAGATTTGATCTAGAAGTCCTAAAGCTGCACGTCGAGGCAGTGGGCCCATCCCTGCATCTATATTGCCTCCGTTTCTCTTGACTGGGTGTGTATACCACCGAATGTCAGATACAGTTAGGCAGCAGTACGATATGAGAAGCAATATGTGGGCTTACAGGGATATTAATCAAAGCTAACTGACTCAATTAGATGGAAAAGGACTGAGGAGGTTACATTTAAAAAATGATAAATAAAGAAATTTCCCTAACAGTTCATCATCCTAACTCCTATTGATCCACTGCAGAGTCCCACCAGACACTCCTACTGAAAAAACTCAAAGTAGCTAATCACTTAAGTAGCCCACAGGGATTCTCTGAGAAACCGCAGGGGCAAGTACTGGGTCCATCTCTAATCTAGCTGTATGTAAACACATTAAGGCTTTACACATGGCATACTCATTATCCACCCTCCCACAGATGCCATTTGCGGGGTGGGATCTGTTCTCTTGACGAAGTGTTTTGTGTGCAATTCCCATCACCCTGCCAACACAGCTCCAAAGTGCTGCTAAAAGAAAGAGGCAAGGATGGCTTCTGTCACGTCTTAAGAAACGACCGAATCCACTGACCACAAACGAGGAAAATCTCTTTCAAATTGGCCCATTTGTTAATCATCCATTACAGAACATTTCCCTTTGGAGGTCGATGTTGTTGCATTGTATGGTTTCTCAGCCACAGTACAGCAAACAGACATATACTTATACATCATTCAGTAAAATATCCCGACACATGACGAGTTGCCATTAAATTGTGTCCCCAGAGGATAAATCCTACTGAGTTTAGTGAGTTCCTCACGCCAAGGTTGACTTTTTTGTTTGTTAGTTAAGTATCTCGACTATTGGGATGGATTGCTTTGAAACCTGGTATGTGCATTTGGTGATTGCCTGACTTTTTATATTACGCCATCGTTACGTCAGAACTTCAGTTTGTCCAATACTTTTATATACTTTTATGATTTATGTCCAAGTACTTGCAAAACTAATGACATCCCCTCAGTCTCAGCTGTGCCTAATATCCTGAACTAAGATGGTGAAAATGGTAAAATAGTATACTTGCTAAAAGATCAGTGTTTAGTTTTATTGTTGGTAGCATGATATTATGCCTCGCCTTTGTCACCACTCGCTGATAAGAAACTAATGAAGAAAAAAAAATCATCAAACAAAAGGAAAGAAGAGTAGACAAGAATTTCTCTGTTTCATATTCAATCTCATGACTGGTTGAATATCCAAACGAGCATTTGCATCAGGCAAATCGTCAGAATTATTATCAAGTGCCAGTGATCAGCTGAACCACATATTTGATGTATAGATTACTAACAGAGACGCCTTTCTGAATGTTGTGTTCCCCACTTGTTGGTCATATCATCCTACATCTGTGAAGTGGCAACACATCTGATTGGACTTAGTGTGCATATGTGAGACGTGATTGAATTCCTAGAGAGGATACACTCGAGCATACCAAGGAGAATTCAGCAGATATTTCAAGCAGCTCCTCTCATCTCCTCCACTGTGGGGACAGCACGTATAACATGGCAGCACTAACATCAATTTCTGGCTTACAGTGGAAAGGAGGATGGATTTTTAGCCTTCTGGGATGCATCCCTAATAAAATTCAGGCGAGTGCAAGGAACCTGAACAGCGCTGGCATGGCACTACGTATATAAAGCAAATCAAAGTTTATGACAATCTCTTCAAATGTGAACTGCTGTGTATACTCCTTCTGCACTCTTTGGTCTAAATGCTACTTGTCATGGAGCTCCCTGCCAGTTATCAGATTTACTGCCTGAGAAGAAAAGTCACTTACATTAACACTGATTGATTATGAGTTGAGATTAATTAGAGTATCATTGGGGAAATAAATGTGTTATTTCCTATTTAAACACTGTATTGAATTTTTAAACTATGTGATTTTAAGTAATGTATCTCACAATATGCAGCGCATTGAACACCGATCCAGGTGGATCAGCAGTACCGAAGAACTGACAGGGATGGGAGTGAGGGAAACATTTATCTTAAAGCAGCTATTAACACTTCACAAACATATAGAGTTGAACCGAGGGTTTGCAGTGAGTTAATTGAGGTCTGGTTGGTAATTACAACAGGGAGTCGATCTCTCACAATCAGGCTCCAAGTTCATTGGCACTGCATTATAAAATCTTAGATGGATCAGCTCCTATGGCTAGTATTGACTCTTGTACTCTGGGTTTAAGAGACCATGCAGTTGTCCTTGGCCTGAATAACCATTTGCAGAGCTAGTATCAACTGCAGATAGAAAACTACGAGCAATCAACATTGGTAAGCAATTATTTAAAAGGAGCAAAGCAGTTCCTCTGGGCCAGAGGAAGGGGTCTGTTATAACATGATTTAGATTGTCTTTACAAAAAAAAAAAGAATCGCACACAATGTACATCTAAAAATTGGATTATGTGGGTAATTTACGATGCAGTAATGTCTACAATTTGGTGGACATTTCCTGCTAGGGATAGAGAAAATTAATTCTTGCGGTTGTAATGTCCCTGCCACCCACCACTCCCCATTACAGGAACTAAAACACAAACAGAAGTATCCTCATAAACCACACAAAGCCAGGCCTTTGAAGAGCTGATCATCCCGAGGACAACACTTAGTTATGCACCATTTCAAAAAGCAGTGAAGCCCTGCACTGAGTGCATGTAATTCACCACTTTCATCCACTGCATTTTGAATTATGTTTTCTGCAGAGAAAGATTAAAAATTCAGATCATCTTGAAGAATGTGAAATTAATTTTTTTTTTTTTTTTACAATGAAATGAGTGCTGTTGGGACTTCACTGTGAAATGTAATAGCCTTGTGCATTTGTGTGTGTATGTGTGTGAGCGTAGTTACACTATGTACTGTAAGTATGCTGAGAAAATGAATCTTCCCATGGCCTAATAGGCTAAATAACAGCTTTAATTTAAGGTAAGTAGGCTGGTTCTCAGTGAAAATTGAAAGGTCAGCTTTATCATTCGGCGTGAAAGGGCTCCATGGATTCATACATATACCAAGCATACACATGACCTAGATGCTGCCTGTAAAATAAATGAGTCAATAATGCATTAGGTGCCTTAGCATTTGCAGCAGCTACAGTAATCTGCAAATATAGAGCTATACCACATTGAGGTAAAATATGGTGGTAGCCTACCAGACTTAATGTGCAAATGGGAATTTATTCAATTGCACTGATCTAAAAGTATCACTGTGTGCTCTTCTGTGGCTCTGCTGCATCAGGTACAGCAGTTTTATAGCTGCAGCTTTTCCCCAGAGGCATGCGATTCAAAATGCTGCATGTACTTCCAAAACTGTCTTGAATCCTATGAGTCTATAATTGTGATTGATGATCAATTAAGCGAAGATGGATTTTGAGAAAATAACGCGTTAATGAACGCAGCAACGCCCCGACACATTATTCTGATGTTTCTTTTCAAAGACTTCGGCCGCCTGGCTTCCTTGCGGCGTATTCACAAATGCCAAAAGCACAGTGGTAGAATGATGCTATTGACATGCAAATGGCTGGTAGTCGCAGAGAAGTGAGAGGTGCCAAAGTGTATTGTTGTGTGACAAGCAGGATTTCTGAATACATAGCTGAGAGCCGAGATGTACACGGGCGTGCTTGACACAGCAAAACCCAGAGCATCTATTTTTTATATACCCAAAAAAAAGACAAAAAAGCATTATGACGCGGGCCCTATTTACAGAAGGAACACAGGGTTACTGTAGCCTAACGACAACAGATTAAATGTGGTCTGTCCACTGTACACGGTGCCTGGAGTTTTATGGGGGCATAATTAAGTTTCGAACCGACCCGACAATGATGTGCTTTTAACTAAAGGTCAGCAGTGAACGGCGATGTGAGCCACACTTGATTACTATGTATATCACAACATCAAAAAAGATGCTGCTGTACTAATGAGGGGGTGACCTTCATCTCCAGCGTAAACAAAGACCAAACAAACACATGCTGCAACACATGGCCCCTATCAGCCATTAATAGGGAGCATTTAAGTAATTAATAGTACTAGTATTCAGAAGGGCTATATGAAATATAATCTTTGACATTTCAGAGAAAACTTTGTTGTATATTCTAGTCATGATCACAAGGTGCAGTGTAGTTCATTTGTAGCATCAGGAAAGCCTGAATTCATATTTATCTGAATGAAAAGGTGCAAAATATCATAAAATAAAAACATTTACAAATATAATCATAACTGCTGCTAGTGATTTAAAAAAATGACAATTGGAAATGTGAATGTGCTTTGAGTATTTACATCTTAATTCATCACATTACAGGCTCATTCAGAGCCACAGCCAGGTGGATTTAGAGGAGATGTAGTGGGATTAGTGAGGTGATATCAATCACCACACAGTTGAACCCTTCCCTTATCCAGCACCATCGCAGTCCCTGGCTGCTTTTCCCCATTGATCCTGCTCAGGCTATAGGGCTGGAGCCACAGTAAATGCTGGGTTTTCCCCTTAGGTAACCCTAAAGCTTTGGGAAATAGCGAAGTTCATTTCAAAATCAAAGGATAGAGTCAGATTTATCCCTAAATTCTGACAAAGATAGTGGGGTCCAATTATTTGAAAGTGTTAGAGATGAGATAAACAGAGCTGGACTGGTAAAAAAAAAAAAGAAAAAGGAAAAAAAAGAAAAAAGAAAAAGATGTGCTGGAGGGAGAGAAAGCAGCTGGTTTTCCTCCAGTGACTCCCCCGGTTGTCTGCTCAAAAAAAGGAGCCGTCTTACTCTACTCATTACGTTGTTCACATTGATATTCTAGATATTATTAGCCAGGCCAGAGAATCCAGATGATGATGAGCTCTGAGGGACATTTTAAATGACAGTGCCCTTTCTTGAAGGGAGAGAGTAAACAACAGAGGCGGCCAACGCTGTCTTGTAACTAATACTGATCTGCATTTGCAGAAAAAAAAACAACAACAACAACAAAAAAAACTATTGTACCTGAGGGGCAAGGCCAGTAGGACAGAATGTGACTTTCCTAAGGGAGCTGGGTGGTGAGGGACTTAGTTGTGTGATTTGTGTGAGTGTGTGTGTGTGTCTGTGTGTAGGGAGCTGAGGGAGTTGAGACATGCCTCAATATCACACATGGAGGAGGGAACACTGTCCCCCTGACAACAGTCCTTTCGGCTCGCCCTGGCAGATACGTCTACTCTCCATTCACTATTTCTAATCCTGTCTGAAAGCCTATCTTGAATGTCAGGCTTCTTCCTAAATTGGCTCGTGTTCTTAGTGATTGATTAAAGTACTGTAACCCAGCTTTATCAGACTGCCCTGAACTCTGTATTTCTGCCAAATCTATTAGGTAATGCATCCTATGTTATTGCATCGGTTGGTCTTTTCTCCTCCCCCCCTCCTTCCCCTATCTTTGCAAAATGCACACATCCATTTACTATGATATAGGATATTGAGCAGAACCTTTCCATGATAGCACACAGCAGCCTGCAGATCAAACAGGGTAGCAGCCTTAAGCTCACAACAGTTTGTGACAAATGTGGAACCCTAATTCAGTATAGCATTATTCAGTAAAATTGGCTTAAATTTATCACCAGAGTCCAAAACAGAGCGCACAGAGATATACTTAAAACACATTTCATAATCCCCATTCCTCCATTTAGAGCTTTTGACTGATGCCACGGTGGTACCAGAAACACGCCGATGTCCCCTGACATTGAGCTAACAATATGGCTATAATTCACACGTTCTAATGCTGTAATATCCCCCATGCCATTGCACACAGAGGAGAGCGGAGAGGAGAGGTTGCCCTGATATTACTGCTGACGCCTGAGTCCTAGACGTTGCACTTAGAGTGTCTCCTGCAGGACATTATTCAAACACACACACGGGCACTACAAAGTCCGTGAGACGAGAGTAGGCCACTACGGTAGAAAACACACACATCCTCAGACACTGTGGCTTACCGAGGGTACTCAAGGTCACACGGCGAGGCGCCACACACGCAGGATGCGACCACTTTTCTAAAAACCACGATATTTTATCCAGATTATAAACACTACAGTAAACGGCAGAGCCGAATTCAGCGCAATGAAAAGACACTCGGCAGACAGAACTCTGGGTATAAATTAAAATCCCATTTATGTATTTTAAAGAGAGTAGAAGACCACATTAATGACTGCACGCTTAGAAGTAGGCCATGTCCAAACACTGCAGGCAAATTTGGCCTGGGGTTGTCTGCACTTCCTCAAAAACTGCACACAACACGCACCGTGGGCTGCTACTGTATCTCCCTTCCTATTCCGAGCCTCCTTTGCAGCAGAAATGCCCAGAGCCATCACAACACATGCCGTCTATACTGTATATGTGCTCACGCGCTTTGCGATCACGCAGCCAGACTTGCGCACAACGCGGCATTTCCAAATCAATTTTCCTCTCCTGATACCGCCTCTCTCATCTGCCTCTTTTCAACCCTTCTTCCTAATGTTTTTGTCGGCGCAGCGACTATAAACATCCTCCCTGTTCCATGTTTCATTAGCAACCTGAGGGAGGGTGGGTGGGGGCAAGGCTTTTCCTCCAACATCTGGATGTTAGCTAGCTTGAGTGAAAAGTCATATCAGATCAGATCCTGCTACATCAAATGCAACTTGAGGGCACATTATTTATTCATTTAGCTGCTGACATCCAAACCATGCCCTAAACGGTGACACTTTGAAAACTATTCCTCTGTGCCTGAACTGTGCAGATACGAGTGCAACTAGCAGGGGCTCGCAGAGGGGAGAGAGTTTTATGTTCCTTTTACCAGGCATGAACGCAGATGAGACGGAACAACGAGGCCATTGTTGTTTTCTAGCTGAAGAGCCTTGGAGCTTCTGCGAGGAGCAAACAGAACACTGACAATGCCTCCATGCCTGCTGTAAAATTTCATGTGACTACAAGGCCTTTCTGCAATTTTCATAGACACTAAAAACAAAAACCCTCTGAGCCAAAATGTCACCTATTACCAATATTTACCCCTGTGGTGAGCAGAAGAGCAGAAAGCCTGGCTAGCATGACTACTGCCCTGTGTAGGTGTGTCTGTATTTGTGATTTGTATTGTCCTTTTCATGTTTTATGAATTGGCAGTGAAAGAGAATGTCGAGATAAATCAAGAGAAAATTTTTACTACTTTAGGAATAAAATCCGGCTGGATTGCTGGTGTGACAGTAGTGCACTGCAATGCTTTAAGTTTTCGGGAACAAAAGCATTTGTTATTACAACTAATGCCCATTTCCATCTCAGAGCTACACTTCTTTTCATCACTGTAATCCTTAGTTCACTTTTTTTTTTTTAATCTGCATCTTTGCCCTTGGGTTAACCTAAAGAGCGGCACGATGGCAAAGATTGCCAGAGGTTAGCATCGTCAACTTGGTATGCAGACATACCCCATGAAGGAAATCCATATGTAATAGATACAAAGAAAGGTTTTTCAGTGGAAGAGGAGAGCCGCCTCTGTGCAGGATTAAGTGCTTTAGATCTAATGATGAGAGAGGGCCTGTTTTTATTTGTTTTCAAACAGGCATTTTGCTCTTGATGGAACAGCGTCTGTGTTCTGTCTCCGGAGGGTACAAATGCTCATCAAAGACCTGGCTTTGTCAAACAATCCATAAAGTCTTAATGCCACATAGCACGAGACATTTGCTAGACAAGTTCAGAGAAAGAGCAAAAATCAATGAGAAACCATTCATCCCAATTTATGGTGTGATTATGTTACAGAGGATTTTTTATCATACACTTTTGCCGTTTGATTCCGAGCCATTGAGGGACAAGCTCATGTTTCGGGAAGTCAGAATTCCTTGGTGGGATTCTCGCTCTTCCTATCACTATCTGCGGCAGTGGCTGCCAGAAGATTTGGTAGCTCTGGATGCCCGGGGCTGTAAATCTGGGCCAGGGGTTGTGTGGGATGCTCAGATAAATGGGCTGGGCTTTGTTTTATTGCAACACTGCATGTCTTAACTTCCTGTGTCTACCAGGGATTTAGAACATTTGCTACTGTCCTTGGGCCTCTCTCTGCAACAGCGGCTCTGAGTCGGGTTTGAGTCAGCCCTGGTGCCCCAAGATTACATAAATATCCTCTATGAGCCATTCACCGCTATATCCACACTCTACTGTTTTGGTTGCTTTTTATCTGCGGCAGAATTTTGTGTTTTTTTTTGCGTGGGTACGGGGTGCAAGTCTCAGATTAAAAGGGAAACTGAGGATCTTCATTTAACTCAATTTGACAAGTCCTTTCACACTGTGCCGAACAATTAGACGCAAAGAGTAAACATTTCCTCAGTGGAGGACGTTCTGCTTTCAAGGCCTCTGCTCTGGACCTTTGCTAATGGATTTGACTCAAAAGACTGTCACATGTGATGCAGCTGTTTGTCATTCGTGTGCAGCAAAGCATCAATATGAAGGAAAAAGTGGGCCACCGAGACACAAAGCACAATTACCCCTGAGGAAATATGTCACATTTCCGACGTCTTTTGTGATAAGGTTCTTTCATTCGGGCTTGCTTATGTTTTCTCTCAAGAAGCGCAGTGGGAAACAAAGCAAAGATATGGCTTATTAGGTCAGTTCTGGATTCTTTTTTATGCACTGATCATGGATCTGCTGTAAATCACATGGGTATCATTAGAATCAACCCTGAGGAGTCTTCGGGCGCAGCTTGCAAGTGTGGGTGTGTGTACGCCGACTAATGACTTTCCTTTAGGTATTTTTTCAACAGCCAATCAAGTAAAAACGGTGTGGAGCAGTTTTGGCAGTCCTCCTGAAATAAACATTTTAAAGTTGTAATGCCTTTTCGCACTGTAAAATACACAATACGTCTTCCTTTCAATTACTTGTCTCAGATGTAGACCTCAGAGATAGCTTGGTCATACAGATCAAGAAGAGAAGGCTTAAAAAAAAATTTGGCGAATTGTTATTCTTTAGCAGCAATAGCAAATAACTCCATTCGACATCCCATTAGTTAACATATTACTTGGTGCCAGGCTACCAAAAAGCTTCAACAATAAATGCTTATTGTCACTGTTTGCTTTGGAGTTAAGGCTTCCGTGGAATTCTAAATGCACGAAATGTGTGTGAAGCAGGTTCGGATTGAAAGAGGATGTGATTAAAGAGAATAAGAGATGAGAATGCCAGTAAATTCTGGGGTGTCAGAAAACGTTGAATCATTTAGTAATTTTCGACATGGCAGGGAGATCTGCCTCAATCAGAAATCTTCACATAAAAGAGGGAGCACAGAAAAACTCCAGGATACAATTCAGTAGCATTTGTATTCTGCTTGTTGTTTGTGCATCGCTGTAAAAAATAGATAGTAAAGCCGTAGTTGTCCACAGCATGAATAAAACAAACTTGGCAGATTTTTTGTTTGACTGGCTTTCCCCAGCCCAGAGCTCACTTGTCAAAAGGCTTATCCGGGCTTACCTTTCTCCAACCTAACCATTTTCCTCTTGTTTCTTTTCAATCTCACCTCTTCCTTCTGTCCTTGCTCTTATCCTCTCTGATCCCCTCTCCATTCCTGCTACTCTCACAGAACCATTTCTATCCAACAGTATCATTTCGCTCTTCAGCTTCAGGACCGTACTGCCCACCACTATTATGTCATCCAACACCTGTACTTAAACCCCGTTGAAATTCACAGTGAGCGCATGCCAGAAGGACCTACGAGAGAAACTCCGGAGTCTCTTGTCACAAATCCAGCTTCCAGTTGTAGTGACTCGCAAGACAAGGCACGTGCCACTGACTGGACATAAAAATACAGCAAGACGTGTTTGAAAAGTACTTTTAGCCCCTGGAAATACAGTATTTTAATAACCGTGGTTCAAACTGCATCCCACATAGTTACAGCATTCTACAAATAATATGTGATTATGGATTTTGGAGCACATAATTTGGGCAGTTGTAGCAAAACCCTCAAATCTGTGCTACTTAAAGGATCATAAAAGTGCCCTGAGGATCCCTCTAGTCTTATGTGTTCGCCCACACCACCGAAACTCCTCCGAAACAAAACTTTCTGGAGATTAAAAAAAAAAAAAAAACGATGCAGAAACTCCTCTCATCCTTACCCGTTTCACTCAAATCTTTGTCATAGTGACCTACAGCCACCAATTCATCAGAGCTGCCATCTTGGGAGAGTAAGCCACGAGGCTATTTCTGTGATGACCCAGATTTTCAGGTGAATCTGGATCCATATCAATGTAATGAGCTGCGGCAAGTCAAACAGAAGATATTAGGTCAAATCAGCTCTATTTAGCATGGCTTTTAAAGCTTGACATGTATTGTCACAGAATATTTCAAATAATCAATACGCTAAACGTTCAATTATTGAAGCTCAGAGAGTGTGCATCTCGCCCTTAAAACACAATCATTTCCAGAGAAAATACCCCACTCTAATTTCCTTTCTTGGTAATTTTGTCAGCTTAATATCAAGTCAATTTCCTGGAGCCTGTTCTTACACGGAGTGATGGCATGATGATGGTATCATTGGAGGAAAGCTATAATTGTGGAGGACGGCTCCTTTTGGGAGGAATATGGGCACAGATGGGCCCTGAGTTTGATTGAGGAATTTCTCTGTCCTCAAAGGCTATCAGGAAGCATTGCCAAGCTGGCAGGAGATATAAATAGACCGCAGTCAGGAGCAGGTCTACATGTAAGCACCAAAATAAACCAATACCCAAAGCAGGTACTATCTTATTAATGAAAAGGGTTTACAATGTCATTATGGCACATTTAAAAAGCTTACACGGTACTTGTAAGAGAATCTGATTAGACTTGGTTCCTTATTTTTCTTTCTGGAGTGTATTTCATTTTACTCATGTATTGCTGTTACAGTTAGAGGAGACTACAACAGGACACAGAGGCCCATCCATCAAAGGGCACACACAGACATCCCACTCACACTCACATTTATACCTACAGGCAATTCAGAGTCTCCAGTCGGCCTGATTTGCATGTACTGTATGTGGAAGGTGGGAGGAAATGTGCGCATTGGTGAAGAGGGAGACATCGCTACCACTGAAGATACTAAGGCCGCGTCCTCGCTGCTGTTTGGGGGAAGCTTTCATGGCCCCTCTGTAGGCCAATAAAATCTTAGTTTACATTGTACGATTACACGTGGATTACACTGATTCTGGTTCAAAATCTTAAAAAAAGCTAAAATGAAGGGATTTAGCATTCTGTTCCAGAATTGCACCTCTGGAATTGTGGAAAAGGTTTCGAAACAGCATTTTAAGAGATAACACTTATGCATTCATTTAAAAAAAAACTTCAATAAATCAAGAAAATGCATGAAAAAACTAGGGGGGCAAGTCAAAAGAGCGTGAAAATTTTAACTCGTTACCTGAGAATTTCTAGAATTCCGGTTACGGCTCTGCGTAAAAAAACAACATAGTCCACATGGGGGACAAGGAAATGGGTGTTCTGCTCTGAGGCAAAAAGAATGAGCCATCACAATCCTGTGCTTTACATTCATGATACACATAATGTTTTATTTGGTCTCCAGGATCCTCTGTAGCTGGAACAGAGAGATGAAAAAATAAAACGCTTAACAGGCAACGCCTCAGCCAGCCAGAGCTTTGAACAAATCCCATCTGTGCCTAATGCCTTCTCTGTGTACTATGACAGATACAGGTGAAAAGTGTGGAGGAGAGACTGGCTGCAAAACAGTTTTTAAAAAAGGATATAAATAATCGCTTCTACATTATTTACAACTTGCCCTGAGAGAGAGAAAAAGATGAAGGGGCGTGACACTGATGCTGGACTCAATGTCAGCACTGATCTGGGTAAAAGAAAAGGCCCCACAAATGAGTATAACGCAACTGTAATTCACGTCTGGAGTCTCCACGTGGTGTAAGGGTCTGTGAGTATACCGGTGGCAGTGGAGAGTTTGTGTGTGTGTGTGTTTGAGGTTGTGTTGTGTGTGTGTGTGTGTGTGTGTGGGAGAGAGACAGAGGAAGAATCTCTATTAATCTCTTGCATTACTGCAGTCATTTCCACTCTCTTCATCATCAGCAGCATGTGCTCCGCGAGATTTAAAATATTTAAATCTGTAATCTGTCAGCATTATGAGGTTAACACACACTCGCAAGACCGGTGTCCTATCCGTCACCACGCTTTCCACTCCACACGGCCCCGCATATATCACAGAGGACCTGACGTGGCCTTTTGTAGTTCAGGCTGAAAAAAGACTTTGCGGACGGTGTTTGTAATTTCTCAACAGCGGCGCCGACACACTGCCGGACCCTAGAGAAAAATTAAGGGAGGGGGGTGCGCTCAGTAAAAAAAAAGCAACAACATTAAAAAAAAAAAAAAAAAAAAAGCTGCAGCACTGTGAAACGCGAGGAAGCCTCTAATTGTTTCCCCAGTGTATGTGACCCAGTGACTCTGGAGGAGTTCTTCCTTGTTCTTTTACTACGGGTAAACCAGCATTCATTATTGATTTGGTGGTACAGACTCTTACACAACATGGTCTTATGAGTGGGCCCAACTGTTTTGTCAGTTTGGTTTGCAGCTGCGTTAGAGCCTCACTAATACACCCTCTTTCACCTTCCTTATACATACTGGTACATTTTCCTCAAACTCTGAATTAATAACCAAGAATGAATAAATTGAATGGGATTAAAGCTTGAACGACAGTGACCCATACAGTATGTGAATATTAGGTTGATGGAAGACACTCCAACGTAGCCCATTTAGCCAGCTCCATGTCATGTCTTCATACGACAGGCTTTTACTAAGCTCCTTAAGAGCCTGCCCCGGGGGATCTGTGGTAGGCTGGAGGTACTGACTCAGGCCTTATCTCCACTAATTTACCCTATGAATTAGACGGGCCCTCGCTTCCGTGTCCTGCCAGACCCACACAATGCTCACCCCACGTTAAGAAAAGGAGGAGAGAAAAGGGGCTTAGTGATCTCTTAGTTGGATAAGAAGCTGAAGAATTGACAAGGGGAAAGGCACACTCTGCCACATCAACTTTACCTGGACAGTAACGTTCATCTCCGGGATTTAAAAAGTGTTGATTCCCTGTCACCTGTCTGTATATTTTCAAGGTGGATTAAGTGGAATAAAAACGCATTTTGAATCATGCGGATTAAGGTGAACTTTTCAAAAACAAACACGCAGGGCTTCACCCCTGTCAGCCGCAAAAGTGAGGACGGAGTGACTGTGTCTTTGTTCATTTCTGACTTACCTCAACTATTCTTTGACAGGCGATTTAAAATTCAAATGAGCTGGCAGAGTACAGATGTGGATGCTTTAGAGGTCAGAAAGTGCAGGGCACCAGAAATCTATGCGCAAACTGGAAGGCTGCTTGTTTGTCATATCATACCGCATGCGCACGTGGCAAGCAAACAACATCACAGGATGCAAATCAGAGTCGTAGTCTGCAATCAACTGTGACGCTGTTATGAAAAAAAAAAAAATGGAGAGAACGTAAACAAACTTGTACACACTCACTCCAGTGGATTGATTCATGTATGCCTTCGTTCAAAAAAAAAGGTCATCCATGTCATTTAGTTGTTCAACTTCATCCCAATCTAGGCTTACATAAGCCTGAAGTACAGCTTGGCATCCCGGAGCCTCTTTCCCTATCATGACAGTCGCCCACCCCCACCTCTCGCTGTCTCTCTCCATGTGATGCATTTTTAAAAAGTCTCCTTAAAAAAAAAAGAGAGAGAGAGAAAAAAAAAAAAGGAAAGCAATCAAAAATAGCTCCTCGCTGCTGCCGCATGTTTGGTTATGTCCCTGATTTTAACTCAGTGGGCTTTGTCCCGGGCCTGTGTGTTATTGAGAGTAAATTGTCTAATTAATAAATAATAAATAGATAACTTCTGGCAGCCAGTGAGCGGAGACATACTGTGTGACATCTGCTTTGTAGTTAGGATGGCGATGTCCAAAAGAATCTTGTTTACTAAGCAGACATTGGTCTTTGGCAGGGAAACCTGTTAGTCAAGGGAGATGTTTTTGGGCCACGAACAATGTAAAATCTCTGTTAAATATGTTATGTGCAGTAGACTTGAGGCGCATCTTCATGCCTCAGGCCAGAACCATTTTGTTAGTTAAACAAAGACTCTTTCATCTTTTCACAGATTTTACAAATACATCTTATTCATTATTAAGAGGAATTATGACACCAAGTGTGTCTGGTGAATTGCAGCTTGTTTTGAGTAATACTTGAAAAAAAAACAAAAAAAAAACAGGGTATTTTTCAGCAATTCTGTCACAAAAGGTGTGATTTAATGACGATGAAAGCGCATCCTCCTGAGCAAATACGAAGAGACAAGTTTATCCTCCTTCATTAGTCATTGTACATCCACATCTGTGGCTAGCCAGATTATGAAAGAGCTCAGCAGACACGTCATGATGCACAGTTTCACTTGGGTTTAAAATCTGCTGCTGCTTTTTTGCCCCGTTGCTTTTCTCTGCACTGCTACTAGTGTGTAGGGCAATTAACAACCTGAAGTAATTCTCTCTCTAAATGAATTTCTTCACTTGCATCATCAAAGGAAGTGAGGGTTTAAAGAAAGTCTGTAAACTACACAAACATTTCGAAACCTTGTGTCTTTACAGGCGTCAGCCATCAGTCGCCTGATTCGCTTTGTAACATGGTGAGAACTAATCTGCATTAAATCCCAAATTCTCCACAACCGCCTTTTCCTTTTCGAGTGTGTGACATTGCAAAGTTGTGAAAACGGTGCTAGAACAATGACAGGCTTTTCCTCGGCTGCCGGATAGGCAGCGATAGGACATATTTTCAGAAGGTCAGAGGTATCCATTTGGGAAATTATTCAGCTCCTGCTCCTGCTGCTTCAAGACAACACGTCAAACACAATGAAGAATATTAGAAAACACAAATAACCTTCCGCAGCCTCTCTCATATGTGCAGCAGCACACCTCTGCATATACAGAGAAGCACACACCTCCGTCCACGCGTATGGATGTGAGAGCAATAACGAGAAGACGGCGAAAGAGAAACTGAAGGCTAAAGAACAAGAGGCCTTTCGGGCCATAGACCAATGAGTGGCTCATCCATGTTAAGTCAGGCCAAGGCATACTCAGGTGTATTCACTTTAGGTCAGGACGAAGCCTCGCTGACCTTTGCAGCAGACAGGGAGTCTCATGGAGCTTTTCCTGAGCAGTGCTGAGACTCACAGGGTAAACAACAGACTGTGTGTGTGTGTGTGTGTGTGTGTGTGTGTGTGTGTTTGGGGGTGTGCTAGCACGTGCGCCTGTCAGTAATCACATATTGACCACTTCTCAACGGCCCAATCCTTGCATCTTCAGCAAGCAAGCAGCATTCTTGGTCATTTTTCTCAGACAGCTAAAAAAACACAGAAGCCCTTTTTTTTTTTTCTTCTGCCACGATTGTTACGCGAGTCAAGCACAGCCCCAGAAAAATTCTAAAAAAGAGTGAAGAATGGATATTAAAACAGCAGGGAACTTGGGAGGGGAAAAAAAGCACTTTGCTGGACTGGAATACAAACACTGAAGGGCCAGAGAGAGAATCCACGAGCAGCAGCAGCATGCATAATCCCTCACATGATATTGAAGACACACATACAATATGAATGAACCCAATTTCCCTGCAAATCAAATCAAAATCCAAAGAGGCCTAATCAAATTTCATAGGGTGGTGTTTAACAAAAACTACAAATTCTATGTGCCTGTGTTATTATCACCCATTAAGGCCTTCTTTCATCAATAGTGTGCCGCGCATGCCAAATAAAGGGCCGGATCATTTCCTTAATGTTCAGGTTTCGGGAACCCATCGCTTATTCAACCAATCGCCATGACAACTCTTGCTTGACATTTTCACTCCCTCTTCCCTTTTTGGAATTCAACTCTCACAGTTAATTACTCTGTCTGCCACCGACTACAATGAGACTATTTATCTCCGAGCTCCTGCCATGCATCCAGGAATTTCAGATTGTAAGAAAAGTGGACGCTCAAGGGCCGCAGGGGTCATCGCGGTGCTTCAAACTGGGCGCCACCATTACAGAAAGAAACAACCTGGGCGCTTTCACACAACGGCAGGGAAAAGCGAGGCTGCTTCTGAGGGAAGATTGGGCATGAGTCATGGAATAAGTCAAATGACGAATGGCATCATGTAAGGTGGATTTAGAGGCAGCCGCATCAGAGGGACATCCAGCGATGAGTGGGCTGGAAAATAACACCTATATGCAGCACATGAATAAAAGATACCCACAAGTTCACTCTTTGAGTCACTCTAAAAGACATGGATGAGAGGTCCTTTGTTAACTAACTCGCTGAGCCCGGTGCATCACAATTAAGCATCCAAACTGAGCATTCATCCACAAACTCCTGAGAAAAGCAAGTGCTTAAAACGTAAAAAAAAAGAAAGAAAGAAAATATTAAGGGTAAATGGGGATCCCTACGTATGTTTGTGGCAGATTATCCTGCTCCTCGCCACACCACAACAGATGGAGGTATACAGCCTGCTACAAACCGGCGGCAGATCCCACTCAGCATTAGAGCATCCTCTGCTCTGCTGTCATCCCGGGCGATTTCATTCAGTAATTCTTCCTTTAATTTCCGTTAAACTTCAGAGGCCATTTCATTTGCCTAAAGCAAGTCACCGGGCTATTTCATCTTATTTTTTTTTTTTTTTGTTATAGGGAGAGAGAGAGAGAGAGAGAGCCTGCGCGTCACCGCTCCATCACGCACACAAGATGTCTTTATGGCCAAGTAACAAGTGCTCGGAACAATTACCACAAGCCTTTATTTTCTTACTAACATGTTACATATGCCGGTGTGAGGATGAAAAAAAAAACAAAAAAACACGCACACACGCACACACACACACACACACACACACAGGCACAAACACACGCACGCAGTTATCCGGCATCCAAATCCCTGCCTCCAATAAGAGCCGGGCTAGAGTCCGCTCAAGTCCCAAATCCAAATGCGTTTGGGAAGTGGACGTGCTCTGTGCCGGCTTTAAGGACCGCGCTGCGTCGCTGGAGCAAAAAAAAAAACACACACACACACACACACAAAAAAACAGCACTCTTTATCTCAACAGGAGGGGGGCGAAGAAAACGAAGAAGGAGAAATAAAAACACAGATCCGTAAGTCCATCCGTGAGTCCAAGTGGCCCGATCCGCCCATTTCCCCCATTTCACACACACACACACACACACACACACACACACCTCTAATTCACTCACCACGCAGACAGCCTCAAGATTTCTCCCCCCAGCTGCTCACCAAGTATCATGACATGACTCACCTGTCTTGTCGAGATGTAAATCCCCCCATGCCTTGCTCTGTGAGAATGAAAATAATAACAGTAATATAAAAAATAAATAAATAAAAAATGGAAAAAGCCGGGACAAGGTTTCAGTGTTTCGGGGTCTTCACTTGCAGTCGCGTTTGTCTGTACTCCAAATATCCGTCCAGTCTGCGCACTGCTTCTTATGTTTTTCGGGAATGACCTTCCTGCATCATCCTCACTCCGCCGCCAAATCACTCAGTTTCTCCCGTCTTCTCCTCTTGTTTTGTTTTCTTTTCCTTCCTCTCTCTCCTCCTCTCGCTCTCTGTCTCTGCTGGCAGCGGGGAGCTCTCCTCCTGGTCCTGGTGCGTTTGGATGCTCTCGCCTGGACTCCGGAGCTCAACGCGAGCTTGGTCGGGAGCGCGCGGCGCGGTCCCGGCCGGGCGTGCGGGAGAGAGAGTTACTAGGTAACCAAGGGCACACGCATCATACATGAGGAGCAGAGGAGGATTTATCCCTCCCGACTCTGCTCTGCCCTTCTGCTCTGCCGGCTTTGACAGGTCATCAAAAAGTGGGGCATTTATTTCATATTTCACTGCTGGACCACACTTTAGTGTCTCTCTGAGGGAAAAAAAAACACAGTTAAAAGGCATCAGTCTTCCAGGAGTAAGTGGTCCTGTAGGGGAAATCTTAAATCCTCAGAGCGGAATTTCCCTTTTAAATCAAGATGAAATAATCTACTAAACATAAGCTATTTACAAAGATAACAAACTGTTAAGAGCAGGGAAGAGGACTTTTATGAGGCAGGAGGAAATTCATGAATGGAGAGGAGGCCGGCGCAAAAGCTCCCTAAATGCTGAATAGGCTGGAAGCCTAATAAGGCACAGAGTAGTTTTTAGCAGGGACGTGGTTGATCTTGTGGTTTCTTACTCAATAAATTAGCTCTAGGCTATTAAAGCTACTTTACAGCATTTATTTGACTTCCGTGGTCATGATTGCGAGCCATTACAGAAAGAAACAGAAACAGAAAGAAATATGTGACACTAACACTTCTTTAAAAGTGCCCTGACTTACTTACACAGGTGAGAAAAAGTAAGAAATTCATTCCTTTTAAATAGTTAACTTGACATAAAAGTTAGGGATTTCAAACATTTCATTAGAATAAAATATATAACAATATACACTTACATTTAAATTCTGTAGTTGTGGTTACCTGTGTGTATTCTGAGGGATTAAAACAGGTAGAGATTTAGATTTGACCAGTGACAACGTGTGAAAAACAGCTCAGCCTCACCTCCCCACTTCACCTTAGTACTGGTTTAGATCTTATGAGTTTCCTGTAATCACAGCTGATTGATTTTAATACAAATTGCTCTAAATTGCATGTGTGAATGTGAATTAACAGGATGTTTTTTTTAAATGCTCTCAGATGACCATCTCTGGATCTCCGTGATATTACACCCACAGTAGCCATATGGTGCTCTGGAACAGTTTATCCCCTCACATACAGTAAGTCTGCACCCTCTATTGACATTTTTAAAATCTCTGTTGAAAACCCATCTCTTCTCCTTGGCCTTTAAATCCAATTGAGATCAATACTGCATCACCAGTTCTTTGACTTTTCGCTGTCATTCCCCTGTTGTCCTTGCGTCTCTGCTCTTACATCCATATTGTCTGTTGGGTGTGTGTTTGTGTGCGGCTGTTTACTGAAGTTGTGCCGCACTTTGGTCGACATTATTTGTTTTGTAAATGTCCTGTATTTTAAAGCCGAGATTACCTTTGCTGCGAAAGTTTGAAATCTCCCTTATCATTAGAAGTTGTTCTTTATCAAGATCAAGCTGAAATAAAGCTGCATTTTTGGACGGTTTGAATGCAAATAAGGACATTGCTTTAAGGCGTAAACACACAACCCAACCACCAAACTGTAGATAAAAATATTCCACAGAGGATAAGGAATAATAATTATTTATATTAAGTGACTAGCACAGGTCTAAATAAAGGCAGGGTCACTATAAATTAATTCAGTGCAACAATTACAGCCACAGCACATCAGACACAATGCCAATGCAGCGTTTGAAACAGAAAACCAGCTCACTGTATACACTGTATAACTGCTCATGGCACTCTGTGTAGAGAACACTTAATTATACAGAGTAAAGTATCCAATGTTAACGAGTGTCACAACTGAAGAGCAAGGGCTCGATGCTAGAGCTGCCTTTTTTTACTGACATTCAACACTCACAATACAGTCGACAATATATCATGAAAAGAGGCAGAGACACTGATGCAAACCTCAGCAGACCAGAATGCAACGCTGCCGTAAGACATTTTGTGTTTTAGCGAGAGGCTCCGTCGTGACACGCTATTATTTTTGTGGACTTGCTCGGTAGATATATATTTATAATAAAGCGAGCTTTGACTGAAAGCAGCGTGTCATATTCTGTAGGATTTACTGCTGGTCAGTAACATCACAAATAACCTAAAAAAACAAACAAAAAAAAACAACAAGAAAACTAATGATTGCAACAGTGTGAAAGCGGCCTCACCCTTTAAGGGCCACTCAGGCTTTACAGGTGGGTACAGGCAAGTCATTCATACTCACAAGGACAATTTTTCTCTTGGGGAGAGCGCCAACTCAGTCGCTAACAGATGAATGCTGTGCCCGAGGCGACTGGATGGGTGAGTTCAAAAGCATGCTGGAGAATAATATTTATGCCTTGGGAGGGAGCATGAGCATCACAATGCCAAAATGCAGGCACGGCGGCGATCCATTCACTGTCCTGCAACCTTTCTGTGGCAACTCCACTATTTTAAAACACTGAGGGCGTCTACTTTGTGTTGTCCTGGAGTTTCAATTTGCTCAACATGAAGCTCACGTGTGGTCAATCAAACGAGCGTTAAAATACCACAGTCTCACTGTCTCCAAAAACAGTCAGACAGCTATTACATGAAAAGCAAGAAAAGGGATCAATGACACCCAAAAATAGTTAAAAAAAAAAAAAACTTATGTGGTTAGAACATTTAAAACAGCTTGAACTGACTACACAAAATAGTTTTTACAGAAATACTGTTTTCAAAATGATTTAGTCTCTTGGTAGATTGCTGTGAAACTGCTCTCTTGAAGTACCTTTGACCCATGATAATTCATAAACAGTGCACAAGACGCACACACCGCCAGGAAAACAATTTCATTTCCTGTAGAATTTATGTACGATTTATTACAATTTCTTGGCTTTCTTTTTATTAGGGACAAAGGCCATTAATGAACAATAAAAATGTAAATGAGCTGGAGTTACCTAAGACCTAAATGGCAAATCTTTCCCATTGTCTCTGACCAGATGTTAAAAGGTACATTAAAACGACACGTTAAAAGTGATGACAGCACCAGTCGTGAAACATAAAGGGACGCAGCAGCACTGACGCACAGGACGTACTGAGGAGTAGAAGAAGAGGAGGAAAATGCTGAGGAAAAAAAAAAAGAACACATGTTGAACAACACAGCTCAGATCTGTCAAATACTGTACAGTCAAGATGCGGGAGAAAAAAAAAAAACGTCGAGCAAGAGATGCAAGACGGAAAAGATAAATAAACAAGACAGGCCAGGAGGACGAGAGCATCAGCAGAACAGCAAGGAGGAAAACCGGCGTTGTGATGACCACGGCTGTGTATTAATAAGGAATCATTTGAGCTGTGAGTTCTTAAAAACCCCACTGTGATGTTTTCAATCGACAAAAACGTTCTCTACACGAGGAGAGCATGTTCATCTATGTGACCAAAACACTGTCGGTAATTTACATTCAGCCTGCAGATTATTTTCTACTTTATTACAGCCCATCATTAGGGCCCAGTGGGCATAAAACAATAGTCAATGCAGCAAGCCAATCGCTGTGGAGGATATTATAAAAAAATAAAAAACAAAACTTTAGAGCAATTATCACAGTCTGTGGTCAAGTATCTGCTATTTGTTAGAAGCATGTTTTATAGTAAGAGTGGGCCTGTTCGTCTGACATTTATTACACCCCTGATGAATTATCATGGAAAGCAAAGTGATTCCAATGCTATATTTTACAATGCCCAGTGCTTTAAGGCTTTTTCGATGTGAACGCATCGGCTTCAGAGTCTTGTGGAATTGTGACGTTATTCCTGGAGAACGGATCGGTTAGAAAAGCGGGATTTTGTTGAATTTTGACTGCCACTCTACCTCACCTAAAGTGGCTGGGAGCAGGTTAGCCAGGCAGCAGAGGTTACCATGGAGATCAGCCCCCTTTTTTTTTGTAAGGCGAGCTACAAAAATAAAAGTTGAGATGAACCCAAAATTATCTGGCCGAGTCATCTCAGTTTATTAGACTGCTGTCCACACGGTTTCCCTGTCTTGAGTTATGCTTGTGATGACTTACTCCTCTCTCTTTCACCCCCTCTGTTCATGTCTTCGGCCGTAAAGTTTTGCTCCTATAGTTAAGACTACATTCGGGTTATTGTGTCACATTTACAGGCCCGCAGGGGGTTAACCTGCTAATCTAGCAGCTACAGCTCTTGGTTTCAAGCCCTGCCTTGTGTCTGGGTCTTATGACGGCTGTGGCTTCCGGCAAACCTCTTACTTTGATACATCTATCAGCCTCTGTGTCCCTCTGTACTTGTGTCCTCACTCCACATTCCTGGCATTTATCTGAATTAATAAAGTCATGCTTTCCCCAGTAGGACTAGTAAATGTAGCAATTTTCATGTACAACAATTGAACAGTGTTTTTTACAGTAGTATCATTAAAGAACCTAATTGATGTATGATTTCATTTCTGTAAAACTCCGTTTCCCCAGGAGCTCAGAATTCACTCCAGCTTGTTATAAAATCATTAAAATAGATATCTAATGATGAATGATTCATATGCTTGATATGTAGCCCCATAATAAGCGGCATAATGCAGCTTCAAATTGCTTGTAATCACAGATAAAGCCCTTGGCTCGTGCTGCTGTGTGGTCAGGTGCTCTCAGAGGACTTGGACAAATGTGTTCTCAAAAACACTGAGATATATTTGGGATCCCCAAAGACGAAGAGCGGCATTGTGAAAAAGTAATGAAGGGAGGCAGAAGTCGTGACACATTTGCAGCTTATATGGACCTTTAATGCTAAAACAATTGATCATTGCGCTCTGTTGCCGTGTGTAATGTCCATTCACCGTCGCTTTTCTAGCCCGGGGTTTGTGAGGAAAAATACTTCCTTGGCAAGATTCAGTCACGCCGCCTTGTTTTATCCGCACATGTGATTTCTTTCTTTCAGATGTGTGGCAGGAATGATCAGATAACAGTCATAAGCAAAAACAAGACAAGACAAGCCCGGTGCAGACAGACCTCAGACAGAGCCTGCGGGGCACGACATCGGGAACAGAAATCTGCCACCCATGACTCTTTTCCATCAGTGGCTCAAGGCCCTGTTTTCATACCGATGCTGTTGGGTAAAATAAGTAAGGACGGGTCAGCTAGTTTTATTTGTGCACTTTAAATGTCCTCCTTGCTAATACACTAAACACACCATTGTTGTTATTCAAACGTTGGTTATGTGACGTCTAAAACCCATCGGCTGCGCCAGGGATGATCCTTTTATACTTATGCAAACATGTATTTTGGATTTCATTGATATTCCAATGAATTTAGATCCCTCTGCAGAGATAATATGAGTTCACCTTTACTATTGATCAGTGTCCAAGAAGCCACATTAAATCCCCTCTGATTCAATGTTGTACAACAAAAGTACATAATGGCTCCAAGGTGGGAGAATACTTTTCATAGTGCAGGCATAGTTTCCCTCATAAGCTCCTGTATGTGTCAATACAGAAATCACTCTCACCCGATACACAACACGACTGACAACTGTCCGATCTCACAAATGTACATGCTGTATGTCATTTTACAGGATGCAGCTTTGCACAAAAATCTAAAAAAGTAGAACTTATCTTCTGGGATGCTTTAAAGTTGACAGAATGTATTTTTAGTTTAACCTGCTCCAAATTAATCCGGACTTCCCGATCTGCTCTGCTGTTTACTATAAAATAAACTTGAGTGCTTCTGCAACAGCTGTCCAGGGCAGAGCATTACAGCTCTCACACGGGCACTATATAATGCTTCCTGCTCTATTTTGAGTAATTTATTTCCCTTATTGTGGCATCACCCCCAGAGACCGACGCTGTAATCTCTGTCGGAGCTTGACCAACTTACTTGGCACCTTTCATGCCCGTCAGGCTCTGGTTTGCGGATCGAATATTAAAAGTGGGAAGGGGAGAGGGGCCAGATGTAAGCGTGGCATGAATCTGAACCTGCGGAACTCTATTCACATGGCCTCCTTATCTCATTGTGAATTTACGCCAGCTGTATTTAAAGGCAACCATTAAAATAAGGATTCCACTTTAACAGGCAACCTTCTCATCCCCTTAGCACGGCTGAAAATGTGACAGGATGATGACCTTGTAGTTTATTACTTTTCCATTTAGCCGGCTGTTTTCCTATTTGTTTACCTCGGTGGCTGTTAGACAGCCCAGAGCGCTCGCAGACAGACACACAGAGAACCAAACACTTTAAAAAATGTTAAGGATCTATTAACAGGACAAGTGCATAAAAGTACAAGTACAAGCCCAAAGTATCTTAAAGATAACAAGGTCAAAATGAAGAAGAGACATTGGCTGAATGAATAAAATCTGATTTCCCCCCCTTCCAAACTGCATAAAGAGCCTGCTTTGCAAGTCAAACAGAGCTCAGCTTTTGAGTCTTCAGACTTTGAGGGAATCTTGATGGTGTTGTAATACTTTTACGGTTTTACTGGCAGTTCATGTCTACAGTCAACTCACGTTAATCCCTCTGTAAATTGTACATAGCCTTTCATCATTTCACCTCGTAACATCCATTTTCAGCTTGGTTGAGCCGCTTTTTGTGGTTTCAGAGCACAATTTTTGGTATTTTGAGACAGCCTCCTCTCACTGTGATTGGGCTGCAGGCAGAGGCTGATTACAGCATCCCACATCAGGCACTTTCCCAGGTAGCCTCAAAAAATCAGGAGATCTCCCTGGGACCCCAAAAGTCGAGAAAACAAAGAGTTTTAATCAAACCGCTGGTGCACGCTCTTAATACTAATGTTTCCATCAGACACACTTTTAACTGGTTTAATGTTTACTACCACACTGTATTTATTAGGACATGCTTTTCTGTACAATAATCTTAATGGCATTATCACGGAAAAGGGTTAGTCACAGCATGTGTCACTGCCCAGGGTGGGAGAGGGGATTTAGGGATATTTTTGTGCCAAGCGCCCAGGGCTTTGCTGGTCTTTTCCCTCACACAAGCCTTTAAAAAAGCCAAATCAAACATGCAAAATCTATTGTGCATGGATGATTTCACTGTCTCTTGTACCCATTATCATATCTGCTATATACAATTAGTGAAAAACAAAGTAGTGGAGGTAAGCAGGGATGTGCAATTTGGAAATGTTTAATTTTTATGTGTAAAATGTTCTCAGAGTGATCGTGTTGAGGCAAATAGTTGCCAGTTGAGAAAACTCCAATCTTACTGTTTGCTATCAGTCTGTTTATGCTGAAGTGATACTTGACTAAACTGTGCAATAGGCAAAAAGCAGCTAGACAAGAGCTTGGCTCTCATGCTCAGATTTCCATATTTATTGCCTGAAATCCTGCAGGGAGTTCAACTGAATGCCAATCGTAGAGCTGACTCACTGAAACAAATATGCATCTGCAGCCTGCACACGACAACACAGACCCCATACAGTACGCCGCGTGATTGATTAAAATCTACCTTTTCAAGCTAAATGTTGTAGTATAAGCAGCTCATTGCGTCTGCACTGAAACTGTGATGAAATCCATTGGTTGTTGTTATTGCTGTGTTATAGCAAGCACAACAATGATAATTATCTCTATTTATAGGGCACCTTTCAAAGTTAAAGGGAACTTGTAGGCAGTAAATAAAACTGATAAAACAAATGTCAAGACAAAATGGAGCGAAAAATAAAGATAAACTCTCTGATAACAGTTCTAAAATGCAAGATTTAAAAGACAGCACTGACTCAACCTGTCTTATTTCCTCAAGCAGATGGTCCACATGAGATCAATTTGATAGTCAAGAAGTGGGTTAATCAGAATTGAATCTTTATTCTTACAGACTCTAAAAGGGAAAACGAAAATGTCTTTGTTGAGCTGCTCACAGCTAGAAGACATGTGCAATTGATGTCCAGGATGGGGTCCCTAAGTGTGGTGCAAGCACCCCGTGGGGTGTACAGGCTACCTCTGGGGGTGCTCAAGAGGAAAATATAATAGTGGCATAACCCTGTAAATTTTTCTAGTGGCATTTTTCAAGAAATAAAATAATGACACTTAAACTTGTTTTTCTTTGTAAAATTACTAACTTAAATGATTAATTACTTCATTTTAATCATTTTAATTCAAAAAAACATGCAATGCAGTATCTTCAATAGACTTGTTTATGGGTGTTCTAATTATCAGAATTGTTGTTCTTTACATTTTAAATTACATTTTAAAACTAAACAAAATATTCTTTAATGTGGCTGAACAATGACAGTATATGAAAGTATTTTTTCACATCGCCTGTCATCAACGGCCTATCTGCCTCTGAGCCTGTGCATGTTTCCTCTTTGCTCTTTAAAAGTGGTTTGTGCATAAACTTGCAAGTTACTGAAACTTTACTGCGTTTTCATTCGACCGTTGAGGGAGCATTTTTGCAATCTGGAATGTTTTGGTATGTGTGTTCTCAATATGTGTGCAGGATTAAACTTGAGGCCTTTCATGCAGCCATAAATAGGCTTTTATTTTGAAAATATGTGGGACTGGGGGTAGATTAACTTGGTCATACTCTGTTTGAACGATTCTGCTTCTGTGTCAAGACTGTGTGTATGCTCATGGACAATGTATGTGATTTTTTTTTTTTTTTGTGTTTGATTTAATTTAATACACGGCCCCTTATCCAACAAGAAAGACAATGAATGGAGCCGAAAGAAAGGTGGAAATAAACGGCAAGTAAAATCAAACAGCTGCAGGACAAAGAGATGGAGAACTAACAGAGCTGCTGAACCTTGTCAGGGTTAGCTGCCACACTTAAAGGTAGATCCTCAAAGCAAACTCAGTTCCACTCTCAACACAGCATGAAGGATACATCAAGTCCCTCTTTTGTCACCATACCTGCCTGACACAGGCACACGTACACACACTCCACGCACGCTCTCAGACCCACCTTGGAGCACAGAAATGTCTAATTCTATCTGATGCAAATGTATGCATTGCCATTGTGAACTACGAGTCAATTACACTATAATGCCATGGTTATTCTGAGTGTGTTGAAGGTGGAGGCACCTCAAGACATTAGTATGCCAATGTGTTTAAAGGCCAATTTCACCCTGCATGCCTCTGGAACAAAACCCTGGAATAATTTGCATTTGAACAAAATATCACTTTTCTCTACCTGTTTATGAATCTGTGTCCCATTGGTGCTCCCATTTCACATTTCCTAGCCTGGATGCATAACCACTTTTGTGTCAAATTGTCTTCATTGAGTTGTAATAAGCAGAAAAAGATGCCAGTAGAAAACACTTTTTTTTTTTTTTTTTTTTAACCTCGATCATACTTCCTAGAATTTTGCTGAGGGTCGGCGTTCTTGTTTCTTGTGGGGATTTCCTTTTAGTGCATGATGTGGGCTTTTTTATATGCATTATATTCCTCATTAAACACCAGATAACAGGGATGAATAGACATATTCATCGCTCCATGGCCCTAAATGTAGGCTTCCTCGTGCTGTGCAAGGAGCTCGATCATATGTTTCACACAGTTCAAAATGGATTCTCAAGTCTCCTCATATAAAAAGGACAAATTAGAGCACCGTATCCCCTGTGCTGTCCTCCATCCCCCCGCCCCCCGCCTCCCCTCTTTATCATTGGTAGTAATGACAGCTTTACAGAGGGAACTAATTAGCAGGGTTCCTCCTGTCAGTGCTGCCACCAGATGAGTGTGAGCAAGGTCTCCCAGGTGGAGAGGAAAGCAGAGAATCTTACTTTGTTTTTATTGGTCTTTCACACTCCCTCAATTACTCTGGTTCTTCCAATTGTTTGCTCATTTAAATGTCCTGCTCTCTAAGTCTAAAAAAAAAAAGTGAGGTGTTACTATCCTCTGAGCGGTTAAATGCAATTAACAGCACAATAAACATGGAGAAATACACTAATGCCTGTGTGTATAGACGGATCCACAGTGTAATGCTGAATAACTCTGCAGTGAGACATTAATTGAATAATAGATAGAAAAGATTCTTCCCCAGACTTTGAAACCTTAATGGGATTTAAAAAACTTTCTTTAAAAAAAGAAAAATCTAAACATTTCAAAGGCGGCACTCAAATTGTTTGGAGTGTATTCAGTGTGTATGTCAAGCAATTCTATTAAAAATACAGCACTTGCCAGAACAAACATTTCTAAAAGACAATTTCTCACTTTGAAATGTTTCCTGCCTGGAGCATTCAATAAATGAGGCTCCGGTGAGCAGGCAATAACTTTTGTCAACAATACACTAAATGTTATGAGCTGTAGATGTGCAGTATGTAGTTTAACAGCATCCCACGAAACAACCACATAAAACGCCTTTGTACTGACAATAATGCAATGTACCAGGTACAAAAAGGAGCAAAGAGAGAAGCACTTATCTACTGTTGTTTTTTTGTAAATTAGCAATACTCGTGTCACACCCGGCACACAATTTTGTGCTTATCTTATTTGCTTTCTGAAAATAGAAAAAAAAATTGATTGAACTTTATGTGAATATTAAATTAAAGAAGCTGTCACCATGAAATCAGTGACTGCGCCGAGGTGCACTCTAAACCCAGCAGGAAAGGAGCACTGTGAGTGCAGACTTCGACTTGGTGAAAAAAGCATTAAAGCACATATCAAAGGAGAAGAGCATGTCAATTATTTATCAAAGTGAGGGGGAAAAAAAACCACAAGGGCAGAAGCGTAAACAAAGGTAAGGTTCTACACGATGGTGCTTGGAAACAGAAAAAGGACGGGAGGAGTAAAGGCCATCTGATGTCCAGCTCTCGTGTGTTTTGAGAGAGCGGTAAAAGACAGTTTATGTGGGACATTCGGACGCGATCAAACGTCGAGTCGCTCTGTCGCCGGGGTTAAAATTATTCATCTTACTTTTGTTTTGTTTAACCACACACTCCTGCCAAAAACATTAGAGTTTCTACATGTGTATACCGATTTAAGTGCTCCTTGTGACCCATAAAAGCTGCAGGGTGTAGAGAACCAGCAGCATCGGAGGCATTGTTTATTTGCGGTAAAAAGGTCAGCATCTGCACATTTACAATGTCTCTGGTATTTACCTCAATTTGCAAACATGTAAGCACACGGGCACAAGCAGTCAAACTTGATTACATTTACTGTAATACATTTGAAGGGTATACAGCCCCCGTCTTTGCATCTGTACAATTTAATTCTAGCAAGATTTACATACTGAGACAGGAACCTCTAGTTCCACGTGTACACAACAAGCGCGTGCCTGAGATTTCTTAGCTCCGGTCTGATAAGGACCCCTGTAAGAATTATTATCTGTTGTTCAAATGAGCATAAAAAGGAAAAAACGAGACCAAATCATCGAACTGTGAACTTGGCTGGTGTCGCCTTCGCAGGTCCATTTATCACCCTCAATACTGTGATATTAGGAACCCCGGAGAGGCTGGATATAAGCAGCAGACCTACAGCTCCTCCTCTCGCTGCTTCTACCAGGAACAGAAGCCTGGTTCTCCCACCTGCAAAGTCTCCATCTGCTCCCCCTGCACAGCACAACAACAAAAAAGCTCCATAACCCAATACACAGTCAAACCAACCTTGACTGTAATACCCTGTGACAGCTTCTATTTGACACAGGCATATCCGCTTGATGCTTTGCAGTTATTTTCAGCGGCTACAATTGTCTCCAGAATAAATGCATTCGATGGTGCTCTAAGATATTTTCCTGTCCTTCCAAATTACATTCTGCCCGTGTTTTATATTGTATCTCAACTCTTCAAGCTGGTGGTCCGCAGTGCATCGGGAAGAGGTGCAGCAGCACATACAGAGGAGATAGGGTGAGTGTAGGTTTTGGTGCGGTATTAGTTATTCATGTGTGTCTGCCCTAAAGACCAAAAACCCTTCCCTGCGATCCCACAATAAAGCAAAGGCGTAGTAAAAAAGCAGCAACGTGGACCCCACCAACCTCATGAGAGGAAATTTATGAGGCCTCCATGAAGAGAATCTTCCAGAGGTGATGGAGGAATGAGGGCACTTTAAATCCCATTACTATGTGATCTAAAGTTGTTTTGCACTCGAGATTATCCGGCGAAGGCACAAAGGGATCATGTAAAGATGATCTTGAGATCCTGAGAGGTACAGCATTGGCGGGCAACAATGGTGAGAGCGTGTGGGGCACATATTTCTCTTCATTAAGCGATAAATAATGCAGGGGAAGCATATGAATAATTTTCTCTCTAATGGATATTGCATGCTGAGAAAGGATTTCCAGTTCCAGTTTTTAAAAATTTAGCATGTGAAATGATGCGTCGCTATGTGACAAAGTGATTTTTCGGGGCAAGAAGAGAGCAGCGCAAATGCATCAGAAAGCTTTGGAAAAAAAAAGTGAGACTGAGAGAAAAGAGGGAGAAAGATAGAGGCTGGGACTTTTCCCATTGAGTTCGACAGCATCAAATTACTTACCCTGTCAGGCCTCGCTTCAGATATGCTGGTAAACAATATATTTTATCTAATTGTTAAACATTGGGGGTGCTATAAATCATCTATTCTGCTCTACTTTTCCTTTACACTGGAACCCTGCACAGCTGAAACTCATTCAAACACCTTTATGTAGTTTTCACTGCACATATCTTTACATTTTTTTGTTCTGCTGTTATTTCTTTCTATTGATTTGCTTTGTTCAGAAAAGCCGAAGCTTTGAGGTTGTGGTGGGTGAGAATGCATTAAACATCACCCTGAACTCTTTGAGCTATCCTCAAAATGATGTGGGAGGTGCGAACAGTTTCATGAGGTGTTCCTTTACCCATAAAATTCCAGTTAAGTCTTTGATTAGAAATCAATGCGCAAAACACTGAACATATGGCTGTCGAGTGTGGAAATTGCATTTCCCATCTGTCTGAATATAGAATTCCTCATACTTTATTCTCTTCATCAAACTTCTGAGATGGCATATCACAGATTGCATGTACGTTGGAAATGCAGCCTGTCACCGCTGGATTGGAAAGGAAGCATGACAACCTATGGAAATTCAAATAGCATATCCGATAAAGCACACAAGCTCTTTCATAACGGTGTGATCGGTTGGATGGATGAATCTTCACAATAAAATGTCTCTTCCTGCTGTCAGAAGTGGTTCATAACTTGCACTGACACATCTGTAAAGATATGAGAGGAACAGCAGAGGCATATAGTTGGTAAAGGCTGAATATAAAGGATGTGGACTTCTTTCACACTTTTTCAGCCCCTGTGATGCTACCTGCATCCAGCAGCATGACATGTAATATGCATATGTTATCAAAGTAAAAATCCGGCATGAAAGTTTAATGAACAGAGGAATAGAGGGAGCAGTGCAAAAGAGAAGCTGATTTGCTGAAGGCAATGTGGAATTGTTTTAGCGAAGCGTAGCGGACAAGAAGCAGGAAACCTGGGAGAAGAACAATCGCTATAGGCATTTGCATTTCACATGTGAAATGCAAGAGCCACTACTGCAATTATATATACCACTGAGAAAGGACATGGCTGCAATCCACAAAGCAAATTTCCATGCTTTGAACAGAGCCACAGCTTGCCTTAGGGATGTTGCAGCTCAGGTGGCAAGCATGGTTAATTTCACCATTTGGGAGAACTTGTAAGCTTTAGCCTACATGGTCAGCAGCTAAATGTTTCCCATCACCAGATGCTATCTGATTTGCTGTCCTTGGACTTAGAGACTCTTAATCTTATTTTAATTGCAGTACACTTCCTGTTGTGCTTCACATTCCTCTTTTTTTAAGACAAATGGCACAACAGAAATCCAGCACCAATTGGGAAAACTGTCCTTGAGCATCAGCAAAGTTTGACCCCCGCCTACATGCAACCTATTTTGAAATCAGATTGCCCCCCGATTTACCTCCACACACCAGACAGCATTAGTCCGCACCAGGGCTGGAGTTGCTAGGCAACTGAAGACACTTGCTGCAGACTGAAATGATTCTTTGATTCAAGGAAAGATCTTATATAATGCCTTACAGGGGAGAAATTTTATATAATTGCATAAAGATTGTCTTAGTAATTAGAAATAATGTAATTCTGTTAGTTGACACAGCATACTGAATAGCAGCAGGAGCTGACTCCACATGAAACAGCCTTTACTGAAGTGTTTTTTCCTTTCAAGTTAGTTAAACTAAACAAAGTAGTTTTGCTCCTTGTGAATGGGAACTGCAGAAAAACACACGTAGTACACACACACACGCTCTCTCTCTCACACACACACACTTTTAACTGGATTGCTGAATATTTGGTTAATAAACAGAGAAATTAACATGTAACTTAAATAGGTTATGTTAATATGAGTGAAGGAAAATGCATACTAATGAGTTCATGTGTGGAGATGGTGCCATTGTTTAAGGTCAGAGAAAAATCAAAGTTTTGTGAGGACGCGACCCAAGTGTTGTTAGTAAAACGTGCTTTACTAATTATAACATATATTTACATATATTTACATATACATATCGTAAAAATGATTTGATACACAAGCAGCCACTCTTTGTTGTAGTTTTCCTGTGTTAAAAAAGGTGCTGCAGTGCTGCACTGCACCAGCCATCCACTGTGCAAAACATGAGAGTATTTCTGTAATATGTTAATTGTGGTTCATCTAGTTAACATAATATGTGGTTAGTCTTAGACACCAGTAATTACCATTTTCTATATGCTTCTCCATACTGCAGAGACCCCTGGGAAATCACCGGGGTTAAAGGTCGAGTGGTGGGAGCTCCATGCTGTGGGTGACCTAGAGAAGCTTCCTGGAAATGAAAGCAACCTGGCTTCTGGGAAATACATAACTTGTATGTGCTCGGATTATCTAAGTCATGAGTGAAGAAGCTCATAAATATGCATATTCATTATCCATTGCTGCATCCCTCTCGCTGAATCTATCATGAAGATTAATGAATATTATTCAGTCATTCAGGACTTACTGTACTCAGCTGTTTCAAACGTGGGCAGAGAGCACCACCTACTGACTATAAGCAGTGCTCGTCAGCAGAAATGTCATTTATCAGTATATGGGTTATTTTGTGAATTGGTTACAAGCACTACTTGTAGGCACAAGCCCTTGCCCTATTGTTGCTGTAATTGTAATTTTACTCCCATAACTCCTATAGCCTTGTAGTATTGAAGTTTATTCAAATCACACATTAAAAGTGGTTAGATTCAAGTGAATTGTGCTGCAGCCACTGCGGATACCAGAAATACATGCAAAGTTTGTGTGAGTGAAAAAATGATAAGTAAAACAAGTGGGTTTTCTGAATTAACTTCATATTTATGATCAAACACCTCCAGTGCTGAAGTGTTGAGGTACAGTCTAGCAAAACACCACTAGATGTCACTGCATAACCATTGTTCCAGTATGAGCAGTTTCAGTTGTGTGGCTGGAAAACATGAATAATGATGTTGTCCTGCTGCATGTGAAACACTACAACTCAGACATATTGATCCCAGACACGTGAGCAGTAATGTCGGTCTCACTGCGACTTTGAAAGAGATTAATTTACAGTCTGACCTACGGCAAACACACACGCCAACAAGAACACATGAACATGTACAGGCACAAAAAAACAAAACAAAACCTTGTGTTTACTTGATCTTTGATATATTTATTTGCTGTTTGTTTGTCTTTTCTACATTTCTCCACCTCAGTGACAAATTGGCAGTCAAGTTATTGGGAAACAACAAACTCTCAAATCTTAATTTAATCAGCTCCAGTTCTTTGAGGTTGCACATATAAACAAACAGTCTAAGCATATCATGAAATGTTTGACTTCATAAACTTATAAATCATAATCTCTTGAATTAGAGGTGGATCCCGTCAGTTTCCCCAGTAGTCAGGCTCTTGTGCTGCCCGTCTGTCTTCCTGATAGATTTTTTTTCCATGTAGTGGTTGGAGGGGTTACGCTGCAGCAGCAGCAGACACTGGTTCCTCAGCTCTTTATTCATACAGAGCAGGATTATGGGGCTGGAGAGTAAAGGCAGGTCAAGCAGCAAATCTCTGACCATCTCCTGACACACAGACGGGTGCTCCATCAACGCAAACACAGCACCTACAGTGCATAAAGCACAGTATTCGAGACCACTGCAATGCCTTCAAATTATACAGTCGTTTATATTTTGGGATATACCACAAACACATTTTTTAAAATCACTTTATCAAAACATATTAAAATAATGATTAAAATACACAAATTTGCCCCTGGGATAAATAAAGTATTTTGATTATGATTCTGATTCTGAAAGACTTGTATCACCTTAGTGTCCAGTTTAGCTGTACCAATATGTAAATTCTACATATACACTACAGGGCTAAAGTTTGGAGCTTGGCCTGTTCACAATGGTTTCTGTTCACAATGCCTTTCTTAAAAACCAGCATGAGTTATATGTATTTTGGGATGTATTTACTGCATGATCAGACTTTCTTTCATTGATTGCACCATTTTCCTCTGTTTACCTTAGGTATACATTGATGTTACCTAGAAAACAAAGAAGAGGAAGGTGTTCTTCAAAAGATGGTTTGGCCCCCTCAGTCTCCAGACCTCTCTCCAATTGTGCTTGTGTGGGATGAATTGGATCGATCAGTCAGAAAAGCACGTCCCACAAATCAAGCAGTCTCTTATTGATGAACTTAAGAAAGCTTGGAATGCAATTCCTGGCACATACCTTAAAAAAACTTGTGGAACGAATGCCTCGTATATGCCATGCTGTTGTTAAAGCCAGAGGAGGTTACTTTGAAGAAAGCAAAGTCTAAGCAAGAAAAACTCAAATACCTGATAATTATAGTAAAAATGTCTTCTGATAAGTTACTCTTTATATAATAATCATGTTTATTTTGTTGCAAAGTATACCAATGAATACTATGATCTTTTTTTGTACAAATCTGGATCTTGCTTCCAAACTTTTGGCCTGTAGTGTATGTATATTCTATTCGTGTTTTGAATAAGACATTTCTAATGCAACTGTGTTAAGTTTTTTTTTTCAGCAATTTATTTTGAATGTTTCATTAAACAAAATCTAAGCTCACGTTTTGCTCTACTGTCTCGAATTTACAACTCTAAATAAAGCTTGTTACTCTACATACGATTGTGTTTCCTCCTATAACGCTGATCAGTTTAACTAGGTGCATGGTAGATAAAAGCTTTATTTGTGGAATTAAAGTTGTTACTAAAGGAAATATGAGCTGCACTGTATATAGTACAACATTTGCATGTATACAATAAGTGTTGAGTTATTATTAAACTTTTCAACGTTTCATGACATAATATATACATAATTCATCTCTTTCATTAGAAAAAAGGCCACAATAAACTTTGCTGTTGTTAAAGCATGACTTTACATTCATTTTATTTATTTATGTAACATTTATATTTACTTACCAGGTATATGTGCTGTGAAGGTAATGAGAGATATGAGGCTAAACACCTTGGCCAGGCGCACATTGACTCTCTGGCTCCTGTGCATCTGCTTGGCACTCTGAACGATGGTGTGCAGAACGTGGCCATAGAAATACATGCCTAGTGGCAGAAACACAGCCGTCTTTACCAGCAAAAGGATCCTCATGACTTTGTCGTTAATAAAGGAGAAGCAGGTGAGGTTGACAGGATCCAGGTGATCCACATGGCTGCCCAGGAGCCACAGGGTCAGCTCCTTCAGCCCCACGGGAAGCAGAGGGAACAAAAGCTGTAGGGCCAGGAAGAGCCTGCTGTTTACCAGGTGCCTGCAGCCACATACCACGGTCAGGTAAATAGAGAAGCTAATGAAGGAGACGTAGTGGAAGGAAGCAGAGCTGGTCAGGTGTTTGGTGCTCACCATGACTTCACACAAGTGAGAGCCCAGCAGCCAGCGGCCGTGCTGCCTCCAGTGAATGGTCATGGGCCACAGGCTCAGGTTGACGAGGTTGCAGCTGGTGCTGCCCAGGACAAACATCGCCACGTTACTCCTTATCTTGCTTTGCTTGCTGAGCACGCAGGACACCAGGGAGACCAGGATGAAGATGTTCAAGGCGAAGCCAGGGACCAGAAGCAGGACTTTAGAGGAGGCGCAAAGGTTCAGGTAAGCGGAGATATCGCACAGGGAGAACGATGTCTCATTCATGGCAGACGGGTAATAAAGACAACGCTGTCTGCAAAAGGTAAAGAGGAGGACTGACTTTCCCTTGCGTTACAAAATACTATAAAACATCAGTGTGTAATACTCTTGGGTAACTAGGACCAAAATGCAGTTTATGCAACATGTGAAATGCAGACTCATCCCTCCATTATGTAAACATGTTTTCTCACCTCTATATCCAATCACCTTGACTCTTGCTTCCTCCGAAGTTTACTATTTCTAAGACTTTCACCCAGTGGACCTAATTACAAAGGATTCAGTCCATAATCCCTTTCCTCTAGTTATAAGCCTCTAATAAAACTGAAAATCTTTGGCTTCTGTGCACCAACTTGACAGGACTAGATGGGACGTGACCTTATATTCCTTTTCTTCTTTCCCACTCATTCTGCAGTGCTTTCTTCTGCTTTTATCGACATCAGTGACAATCACAAAACACTTTTTATTTGTTAGATTTTATATTTATGCTTTGCTCAACCTCAGAGGACATTTATGTTCTTTCCAGTGATTATTCATCTTTTACTCTCGGCCTTTATCACCATTCTTCTTGTTCATTCCTTACTGCAGACAAGGGGCTTCTGCTCAAGTACCCTGATGAGACTGGGATACGCATTCACGCTTCAGTCATAATATTCTGTCCATGAAATATCAAGGTTTGTTAATTCTTGGCTGTGTCTAATTTATTACCTTGTGATCCGCACGTCATTACCAAGCAGCTTCCTCCCGATCTACCAGTGCGGAAATAGTCCTAATGAGAGTGGAAAACGTATTTGTTTACTTCTCTGGGGCTTTATTAATGTGACACAGAGTCTGGTTGATTAAGTAGCTAACTACTCTAACATTACCTAAAAGCAACATATAAAAATGGCCTCCATTACATGAGCGCTGTGATATTCAAATGTCCTATTCAGTGCAGGACTTAATGCATTTGCAGTGCATGATGTTGCTGTCCTGTGTGAGCAGGTGTGTATTTACTTATCACTGTGCATACTCTTGCACACTCTCACACAGGTGGAGAGAGTAACCCATAACACAAAATGCAACAGGATGGCAGTGTCTGTGGATCAGCTGGTGCACCGCTTTGGAGCAAACCGAAACATCTGGATCCGAAGTACTGGATGAGTATTAATTTGTACAGATATTCATGGTCACCAGAGGATAAATCCCACTCACTCTGGTGAGCTGACTGACTTTTGTCACCAGCATCAGGTCAAAATTTTTATTTTTCATATACTCTGATTTTTGACTAACTACTAGAACCGCAACAATTAGGCATGTAATAGATTAATTGTCAAGTATTAATTAGCAACAATTCTGATAATCATGTTGAGTCATTTTTAAGAAAAACCCTCTGATTTCAGCTTCTCAAAGTGAATATTTTCAGGATTTTTTTAGTTCTCTACTGATAGTAAACTGAGTGTCTTTGCATTGTGAACAAAACAAGATATCTGAGGACTTCATCCTGTGCTTTGGAAAACAGTGATGAAAATTTTACACAATTTTCTAACATTTTATGGACCAAACTAACTGATAAAGAAAAAGAGAAAAGAGAGAAAAGAATAACTGTTAGTTTTAGCTCTACTAAATACCTGAAAAAAAAATATATACCCATCGATATACCCATCAGGCTTAGCAGCTCTTATTGACATGCTAAACTAAAAAGGTGGAGGTCATATACATCATGCCTGCTAAATGTCAGCACTTTGGCATTCATTCTGAACATTGTCATTAGCATTTAGCTCAAAGCATCACTGTGCATTTAGTCAGTTTAGATTTGTCCTCCATCCTTAGTAACACGAGTGTTATTCAAGTCACACTGATTCTTTGCACACTAATCATTAATACATGGGTGCACAATTTATGAACCTGCTCATCACGCAATGTTTTTTTTTTCATTCTGAATGCTCGGTGCTTTTTGGGTCTCATCAGGGTTTGTTTGTTTGTTTGGCGTTGCTGCCAAAGTGATTCCAGCGGGCGATGTGGTATAATTGGTCAGCATGAACAGGCCTGTCTAACGTATCAAGGGCCACTGTGCTGTTCGCATGGCATCTAATCAGGTCTGCGGGAGAGATGTGATCACTGAGCAGACAGAGCCGAGCACTGCAGCTTCATATCACATGCAGCGAAATGGGGATACACGCCGAGGATGCATGAGCATGAAAACCTCTTACAAAATGAATGTTCTCATATTACGTGCTGTGATTTTAGTTGTTTTTTCAACCTTATAAACCAAGTTGGATATACAGTATGCTTAAAATAGTACTGAGGGGGAGGAGGGATGGCAGTGTTCCTGGAGTGTTATTCAGACTTATATGTAAATGGTGAATGCTATCAGTTTGTGTCCCTGATGGATTCAGCTTCCGATCCCTCCAGCTGTGGGTGCTCTGAAGACTGACAGACATGCAGACAACAGTGAGAGGTGCTGTTCCTGAAATTGATTGAAAATCAGAGATGCTCGCAGGAGCAGTTTGATCTAAACAGACTGCAGAGCAAAGGGTTGGAGTCATAGAAAAGGGAGATAGGAGGAATAGAGACAAACAGAGAGGGGGAGGGAGGCGGAGAGATGGAGCGCTGTCAGTCAGTCGTGAGAACAGATCGGCCTCAAGGTGACAACTCCTTCCATGAGATGGTTTTCCACCGAGTGTAATGGAGCTTGGGTCTTGTCTCACAAAAAGCAATTTATAGCTAAGCCAACTGAGGTCTGAGAGAAACCAAGTCTCGCAGAGTGTCAAATATTTTCTGCAACAAATTGTGCTGTGTCAGGCCTGTAGATTTCTACCTGCGGCCCATAATAATGAAAACACGCCGCTTGCATAAGAAGTTCAGGTTGTTAGAAGCCCAAAAGCAGGCAAGGGGCGACAGACAAACACTTGAAGGCACTGAAGACAACAGTCACTACACCCACAGGCCTTATTAATCACTCCTCTCCCAGAAACGCATTCTAAGTGCCACAAGTTCATTAATCACGGGCAGAGAGGCAGCTATCGTGCACTTTTACTGCCCTGTTCTATAGCTGCACTAAACTTACCATGAAAGTTGATATAACCAGAGTGCTGTTAAGTGTGAACGTCTCATGAATTAATCCTTACCCTAAATCATCCCAACAGACTTCAACAGGCGAAAAAAAACAAACACTATGCATTTCTAATGTAAGACACTAACACTGTATGCATTTAGAGCCATCTGGGGATATATCTAACTTTGATGGGGAGATTATCGTCTTGCACCTTAAAACTGACTGGCGGTGGGCCAATAAGTCCTGATGACGGGGGGACAACTGGGATCTTTCCAATTTGTTGTTTGGACGAAAATCCCCAAAATATGGCTGGCCTGGCTGAGTAGGATTTAATGTTGCTTCCAGGGAAATGAAGAGACTTGTGCGGAAATCTCCCAAGCATACACGCCACATTCCAAATCACAGACTCCATTCTTTGATCTCCTTGCCAATTTCCTAAGCTTTTGTTTTGAAAACAGACAATGTCGCACAAAATCTCACTCGAGCAGAAGATGGTAGTAAACTCGCAAGAAAGCTCTGATAAACAAGAAAGTTAACTGCACCAAACTGATGCCTTCAGTGAGTAGACCACGTGATATGGATATGATTCTCTATGTTATTTGTATGGCTAAGAATCACACATAACTGAATTGTGGGACTATATTGTGCAGTATAGTCCAGTATATATGATCCTTAATAGTTGTTTTTTTCCCATGCACTGCAGTAAGATACTCTTTTCCCCCAGCCCTTATCTCCGCACCCAGTGGAAGAACTAATTATCAGACAGAGGAATCTTGGCTTTGTCTGACAGCAATTACCACTCTCAATAATGTGCATTGGTGCTGTTGAAAACTGCAGATTTCACCATTGGTTGAAATGCTTGGAACTGTCTGGCAACTGTGCCCTTAAAGCAGATTCACTGCAGCACAGTTCTCATTCGACCCTCTGTCTCTTTTCATCAGTGTCTCCATAGTCGCCTAAACCTGGCATGTAAATTCTTATGGATTCAGGTTCTGGGGTGTTTGTGTGGGCTGGCGTTAAAACCTGTGGAAAACCTCAAGGACAAAGGCAGGTAGAAGAAGACCCCTCTCACATTTTAATAATCATCTCTCAAGCGTACCAAGCATGGATAGAGAATTTGTGTGCCGTGAAGATCAGGTCAAAGACAAATGGGGAGCAGTGGGCTAAACTCTCCCCTGATTAAACCATCATCTCTGATTTGAGATGGCCCCCAGCGATTGTTATGGATACTGTATACTGTGAGAGTAGAATGTTGTGTGGATAATGGCACTTAATGCTGCTCGTAATGTGAAAACGATCACATTGGACTTGTAACGGTGCTGAGCCTCCTTTCAAAGAAAGGGAACAGATCAATGATCTGTGCAGCTTTGTGTTTGCATGTGCAGCAGCTTGTCTTAGTCGCTCATCTGGTCATGATGTTAGTGCAACTTTATGATCTGGGTCTGAGCAGCCTTCTGTTCTGCCTTGGTTTTAAACTGAGTAAGTCTTCATACTTAAATGATAGAAACAGACTGAATGTTAACTCTGTGTTCAAGTTTAGACTTCTACAGCATTGTGGTAAAGGTTAGGAAAATATCTTCATGGTTAAAACAAACCCTTTGTTGACTGTTGGTAGGAAATGGGATGGAAAGCACAGGCTAATCTAATTCACACGCATTGTTGAACAAACCATCAACCGTGACCCACTCCCCAAGAGTTTTGTGGCGGTTACCAATGTCACCCCCCTTCTGCTTTTGTTACTGAGTGTAAACATGTGTCCAATCCACAATGCGCAGTTGCGTTCTTCAGAGAACAGTCGATATCCACAAAGGGTCCATTTCCAGCATAATATGTAAACAAACTCATGCGGTTTTTTAGGCATCTGAACGAAAGACCAATGTCCTGGGAACAGCCTCTTTGGAGAGTATCTGAATATCTTGTTCTTGCTGACATCCAGTGGTTTTACTTCTCACCTTGTTGCAGTGATGTAAAGGCATACAGGACCCTATGACATCAATTGGGTGTGGTTACAGGTGCACAAAAGCACACCCATCAGTGATGCCAGGTGTGGTCAGAGTTGAGAGCAGTGAAAGGCTGCTTATTAGCCTGATGTTACCTAAGTCTTTAAGATTACATAGCCTGGTCCCAAACCTCTGAATAGACACCTCTTGTCAGGCGGTTCATGTGGGTTCGGTGTTGAGCACACTGTCAGAGGTTTCTGCTGCCTGGAGGAACAGCTGACCAATCAGAGCGTTGTGGGCAGGATTAAAAGTGTGACTGTCAACTTCTCTCATAGCCTGCTAGTTTCCTAGTTATGTCCATGAAAAAAGATGACAAAAAACAGCAAGTACTAGTTTCCTGATGGGAATCCACTGCAAAAGTGGGATGTGAGAGATGCTATTGAAGTGTTCTGTCCATTCAATCCACCATGACAGAGCAGACAGTGAACGGCAAAACCGCCAGGCAGACAAACAGCAGAGTTTACCGAGCAAAAATAGTTGTTATGTGGGCTCCATGACAAAAAAAATCACCATTATGAATGAATTACTTTATTGAAAAGGCTAAGAGATTTTACCTCCCTGCCTGGTAGAATCTGCTGCTTACAGTGAAACCAGCCAGCTCACAGAGACACCAGCATCCTTGATCAGTCATTACAGATACCTTTTACAACATATAAGCAGCAAGAGAGGCAATGAGTGTTCTGGCGTGATTCAATTGTTGCATTTGTTAAAAAGAGTATCTGTTCTGTGAGCACGGCAAGTGACAGATAATCAAACTGTTTCTACAAATCAATTCTGTGTGGATTGGCCTTTAAAATCTACTTTTTTGACGGTCACAAAAAATATTCTTGCTCCTTGCAACCGCTACCATCGACACAACAGAAAGGCATCGGAGGAAGAGATACATCAAACGAAATGGCCAATTTGGTTTGATTATGAGGCTGCAGAAGCTGAATGCCAGGTTTCTAAAGGACAGACAACCAAGATGAAAACTTTGTAGTTGCTTGTATTTTATCAAAACGTAGCTTCAGTTCCAAAGAATAAGAAAAATCGAATTTTCCAATTTACTAACACTTCACACTGTAATAATATCCAGATCTGCAGACAGGGTCTCCACATGGGTATTCAAAACAGTTCCATGACCTCTCCAAAAAGTTTTCTTCCTTAAGTGCTCGGCTCAGCTCTGGTGACTGTGAAATGAGTCACATATTTTTTCCCATATGCATCAAACAATCCACTGACCTGTCATGTCCCGCATTGATGCATCGGCACTCATTATGATTCTACACCCATTTATCAAGGTTCTTCCTTTAATTTGTCACCCGCTTGTATGCAAATCCAGAGCACATCAAATTAAACCAGTATCCAGCTGGGCGAGGGCACGGACGGCATGCAGCTGTCTCTCAAAACTTATTGTTCCTCAAATATTAGATGATAATATGTGGAGAGCGTACGAATTTGACCATAATGCTAGAGTATGGGCAGCACACACGAGACTCTCAGTAATTCTATTCAGTGGTAATAATTGACATATTGAATCTATCTTGACTACCATCTGACAGATTTGTTTTTCAGTAAATACAACATGTCAATGATAAATTGTAACTATAACAAAGCAATTTTTCAAGTGGGTCCAGCAGCCGTGATTTGTGTCTCGTGTAAACAGCTTTGATAAATGCACTCCACTGTGTTTGTCATCCTTTTGCTCAATCATTTTCATGCTTAAATGAAGCAATTTGTTTCTCGGAGTGCAATCTGTTGGAGTTGATTATCCAAGCTAGTGATGTCCACCTCGATAAAAACAGAAAAAAAAAAAAACACAGTCTAGCCGCCCACTTCTAATGCCAGCCGTTCTCCAGGCAGGCTTTGTTTCTGTTGAGAGTCTGGAATGATTGCAAGGAGTGACTTCTGTGGAAGAATGTGAGAAAAAGAGAACTTTAATTACTGTAATGAATCTTTCTGGAGAGGTATTGAAAGTGTGGCATTCGTGTGGTCTCGGCGAGAACTCACTCTGGCTTCCAGCAGCGTGGTCATTCATCATCAGCTGAACAATACAGTGCATGGTGGAGGGTATGATAAGAGACATGGAAAGAGAGAGAGAAAGCATCAGAGCAAGAGAGACGAGAGATACTGTAAAGTTTCGAAGCCCAAAGGCTGCCAGAGAGGGCCTAATATTGGTTCATCTGTGAACTTTTTGGCCACTCAGAAACACAATTGAATCTCTGATGTATTTAGAAAATAACTGATGGATTCAATTAGCATGTAATTCAATCTTGTACCTACACTGGTTTGAATTCTGCCCATGCTACTTATATCTTGAAGCTTTTGTAATATATATGCAAATGTATTTTCTGACACATTTCTACAAGCAAATTAAGAGTGCTAGTTTCTCATAATGGCCAATCAATTCCTCATTTAGAATATTCATTTCAGCAACAAGCAGGAGCCTTGCCCTTGCTCACAGCACAGACTCTTCAGCTGAGTGACGCTTCTGCACCTTTAATTCGTCAGGAAGAAATCAAAGGCGCACCAGTTTTACTTTCTAACCCAATGCTTCTGTTTATTAAGCTTTTGCTGACAAATATTTTTGAGGCATTGAGCAGACGCACTTTACTGAACAATGTTCAATAGTTGGAAATGCAATCATCAAACAGATTTGCACTCCAAGACAATTTATAGTTGAGAACTGAAGCGTTTTTGTTACCAGCCACTGAGCCAACTCATTGCTACTGTACCTTGTGAGATGCCAACAAAGTAGTTAAAAATATAAAAGGAAATAACCTGTCATGTATAATTTATGAGTTGTGTCTTCTCAAAACTGTATTGCTTCTAGTTTTCTTCAAGTGCCTGCCTGAGAGTGTGAAAGGATTCCCATGTGTGTTTTTGTACAAAGTGGCATGCTCATGTGTGTTTGTTGTTTTTAGACACTTTAATATTGTTGCTGTACTGTATAGACATACTGTATTTATTGACACACTGCTAGCTGTGCTTTCTTCATTTCTAGAAGGGCCCTGATCTGAGATCTCATTTTACACTTTGTTTCTGAACAGAGGTGAATGAGGAAGTGCACCGAATACATTTCTCCACCCTTCTTAACTTTAATTTCGATTAGCCCTTTCAGTTTGCTAATGGTTTTACACTTTGTTTGGCCTGATATAATTTGGATGGAGCACAGATGTGCACATGTCTGTTTTGTGTGCGCCCGTGTGCCTGATTTTTGCAACAACACATGCAGCTGTTCTTTTGTGAGTCACTTCTGTGGGCACAACAAAACATAATTACTCTGATGAACACCGAATGGCTGAGTGGTTTCCTGAGTTCACAAATCTGGAGAATCATGAACCCACACCAAGCTATTTATTTCATGTCTACGCAGAGATAAAGGCAGAATGGGTGAAAGACCTGAAGCACTGACCCCAAACATTACTGGTTATATGGCACTATACCCTATTATAAAACCTGTTCTGTCCTGTACTATGAAAGAGTCATATTACTGCAGTATCACGGCTGTTTTCAGAAATCAACCCACAGTAGATAGGCCTAATATCATTAGCGTGGCTTAACAAAAACACAGCAGCTCATTTAAAATGACTGTAATGCATATCCTACACTGCTACACTCTACTGTAGATGTAAAACGCTGTGTCAAACCAATGCAGTGCCTGGTTTTAAAAGGACTGCTTTAATAATGTGATGATGTTATATCAACTGAGCTTTAATCAACCAAACCACTCATGCTGCTTCACAAGGGTTGAAGTTTTGCTCTGAAACAGACCACTAGGTGGCACTGGTCTCCTAATCTGGAGTGTGTGCAGCTTCTGGAGGGGCAGAAAGCATAACCACCTACCTGCAATTTACATTTACATGTCTAATAGCACAGGGGTGCCTTCTCTCCGAGTGAAACTGCTTGAAAGCTTAGAGTATTTCCCACCCACAGAGCTGGAATACCAGTGTGCCCAATATGCATTTTACATCAAACATCCTCTCTTCAGCAGAGTGATGGGCTATAGGTTTAGCACAGCTGCTTCCATCTTAATGTAGAATGCATTATGCTGTTGCACATCTGAATGAATAACATCGGGCTTCTCCAGCGAGCGAACGTCATGGGGTACAAGCACTGCCCTTTCCACTGCTGAATCCACAGTATAAAAAGCAAAACCTCATGACACACTTTTTCAAAAAGTGAGAAAGGTCGCGTGCTGCTGGTGAAAGATATCTGTGTTTCATTGATGTCAGCTGGCAATTCATTCTCATGATAATGCCCATGTCCTTGATTCAGACAGCGGCTATACTTGAATGATAATGCGCTGATGGGTTTGAGCCTCAGTCTGGCATGAAACGAGCATGGCAGAGTGATGGGAATGGAAACGTGCGTGAAGTCGCCCTGTGCCTCCCCCATTACACACCTACCAATCTGTCCTCTTTAGACACAAATGAAAATAACAGGGCCTATTCTGAAATGGATGCCCCCTTTGTCAACCCTGTTATTCCTGAGACCCTTTCCACGATTTCACCATTTTTGACTCATATTAGTCTTTCATTTTCTCCTTGATGGAGTGCTTCCCTTTCATTGGATTACAAAGAAAAGTCATTGAGATTGTCACAGCTCTATATTGCGCTGTGTGCTAGTCAGCTATACTGTACCCTGTGGGTCACACACACAGACTGAGCCTGAGAATAGTGATTATGGCGTGCAAGAGATTGTCCTCCAGCATGGTCAAGAACAAAGCTGTGTCCTTTCACACTTGTTGTCTCAACAACTGCCTACACTTGAAAGTATCAGTTATTACTATTTTAAATCAGCTGTATTAAAAAAGGGGCACTCCACCAATTCTACATATAAAGATCTATTTACTGGTGAGGGAGGGGTAGGGACTATTGAAAGGTTTCTATTATAAGTTGCATGATGGGAAGGATGGTGTTTTTGTTTGTGACTTCTGCTACTTCAATTTGCATTTCTTTTTTTTTATCTGTCTCTGACAAGGTTCCTATCTTTATGAGAGTTCAATATGAAATTGCTGAACTACTCTTTTTTAACCCTGCTTGACGTGAGACAGTATGATTTAGTGAAAGCATCTTATCTTTGCATCAAACCTTATATTTTTTTACATCACTTGTTTACAGTAACTTGTTTTACACTGATTCTTCAAAGCAGTGACATAATTAGACTCAGGCCATGCTTCTTGCTTGACTTGTTTGAATCTTAGCAGTACGTCCAATGGGCTCTGGGTGTTGTGTGCAGCGGGTGGGTGATTGATTTATATCTACGGGGACACTGATTGATGGGTGGGACAGGTACCGGGCCACCAGCTCTCACTGAGGAGCAATATGCAGGGAGAATGTGGTGTATTACGGCAACATGGCTGTTAACGGTGTCATTCAGGAGAGCAGCCAAGCCCAGCTAAAACAAGGCAGGCTACAGTAGCGAGGTTGACGAGTGTCCCACCCTTTAATACATGTGATAATATAATTTAAAAAGTACTTGACCTGAGCTTACATTTCACTAAAAATGATTCAGATATTATGCCTTGCAATGAAACCCATGTGCGAAGCAATACAGCATGATTGTAATTACGATGTCCTTCACCCACACAGCAGAGTATGAAAAATGGAAGCAGAGAGAGGACCGACTGATTTACATGCAGTAACAATATGAGCAATCACACAGACTTAATTGGACTTCAAGAAGAGCACATCAAGGTTAGGATTGTCATTACTGACAGATTCTTGCTGACAAATTCAGGCTAACCTTAGCCTATGCAATGATCAACTGTTGGTTGTATTCCAATAGACTATTTTAATTACATTTCTAGATATATTGAGTTAATGATATACTTAATTATTGAGTCGCTGGTTTTCATTACCATGTGGACTGACCTCACCAAGGAGACATTCTGCATTGTGCTCCCTGAGCTTACCGTAATGTATTATTAGTATTCAGATAATACCCACTTATGTAGATCATTCATGCAAAGACATATTAATATAACTCCATATCCTCCTCTCACTCAGCTCAGCATCAACACTGATTTTGTCATTTCCTTAAGAAGAAATAGTTTGCCTTTGAAAAGCCACAGTAATTGCGTCTGGCACCAATGTAAACAATAATGTCAGGTAAGTAGTTCAAGGATTTGAGCTGGCACAGACTTACCTGAACCCCGGGCAAGACAAAATCATAAAGAAACTCAACATATGTTCACATATTTTCAAAGTAAACAAAGTACTATACAGCACTACTGCAAATAGATGAGTAATGACTGAACCCTACAGCTCCTGCAGACCCTCTTCATCTGAAGTTTAATGGACCACCTGACAATTTCAACCTACTGTAGTTCAGACTGCCCATGACTGTTAGGAGAGTGATTTATTGTTTACCTTTATGTCAGTTTTTCTACACACAGGTTAAGAATATAATGCAATGCAACATTATGGAGATGCACAAACACTGGATCTAATAGATAGAAATTCCAAAACGCATTACCAGGACAGATTTTCTGATGAATTAGATATGTTCTTGAGCCAACTATGACACATCTGGGAAGGTGTCAGTCAACAGCTGAATACAACTTGATAGATTATTAGTTTTATGTCCACTCATAAGTAAAAGGCCAGGTGGTAATGGAGGCGACACCTAATCAATTCTTGTTTAATGAAAGAATTTTCTTACAAAGCACAAAAGACATTTACAGGACTGAAGTAAATAAATGAACCGTGTGAGAAGATGACACTGGGTGACTTTTGTTGTGTTACTGAAGGAATATTCAGCTCTGACTGTTATGATGGCACGGCTGATATTTACCTGAACATTATATTATATATTATAGTTTCTGCTGAAGGTCAGATGTGTTTTACTTAGGCAGGGAAAGACATTGAAGAGATGCTAAAAGCCTTTACATAGACTGACCTTGATGTGCTTTAGGCTGAAGTAAGTTATGTTGCGTGGGTTCTGGGAGGTGAAACGCAAACAGAAAGCTCCAATCTTAACTTGGGTCCTGGAGGACAGAGGCGGGGGAGTTAACTGTGTTCGCTTTGGAGAAAAGGCTGCAGGGCAATAGTGATTAATCCTCCCTCCTCCCTCACTTTCTGCCTTTGTCCCTCTACCTGTTTGCAGTAAGTCCACTCATGGATTCATTCGTTCTCATGAGTGATGATATTCTAAAAATATTTACCATGCTGCCACTATTTTTTTTAACCACAAGAGACTTTAGTTTGCATAGAGAAGCAGGGGATGCCAAAAGAAATTTATTAGTTTGTCAGAGTTACATTTAACACTTTCTGTGCTTTACAAAGGCATTTAAGGTGCCGTATTTGCTATATTTGTAGTGACACTGAAAATTAAAGACAAACATTTACTTACCCAGCTCGGTCAAGCCGCTGCCGTGGGTAACTAGGTGGAATGGAAACAACTTTCTCTAACCTAACTCTCTTAATAGCATGGTTGCGTCAGTAGACGATGGAAACATTTATGACCCGAACATATGGAGCTTCGCCTTTGGCTACTTGTGGCATATAAAAAACATAACAGATGTTGAACATACATACATCATATTCACACAACAGGCATAAACCACGCAGGCATCAGATATATCAGTTTGCGCTGTATGAAAAATGTAGGAAAAAGAGTGATTGCAATGATATGCACAACTAAATTGCACTTTACATTCCAAGTTTTGGGAATTCAAAAGCTGCACAGCTCTATGGACAAGGACCTTGATTTCTTTAGCAGCTCCTGACACACAATATTACCTGCCTGAGGGGAACGATACGAATGATGAGAAAAAGGGATTTGTCATCAGTTTTTCCCTGATTTACACTGGATGTGGGCTGCATATCAATTCACAAACTGGGAGACAGAATGTGATCAAAGGGGATGTTTTATTAGACATCCATATTTCAAGAGATACTGTAAGTACTGTATCATCAATCTGACTTATGATATTAGATCCACAAATGTTTAATAATCTGTATGAGAGGTACCAGCAACTTGCCGTTCAATAAAAAATACAGTCAATTACACTGACGTGGTTACAAGTATAGACCTGATAAATCTTAAAATATATTGCACTGTATTATCTCTCCACTGTATGCTGGACAGCCTCTTGAAAGCCTGCGGAGGAAATAAAAAGCCCCCATCGCCTGTAGGGAACGCACATAGATTCTCCCACTGTGCTGGGCTTTTCTCATCTAAACACAGCATCATGGCTGACTGCCCCTCGCTTTTTCACAGGGCACGCCAACGGAGAGGTGCGCCGATGTGTAGATGGTTGCAAGAGGGGCGTAGGTTGGTGGGAGGGTTGGGGGATGGAGGATGTCCCTTGAACCTATTAATAGCTCTCTGACAAAGCACCTTGGGGAAATATCGCACGCTCTACTGGCCTCCAGCGCAGAGAATCTGAGAGAGTGGCTCTCCAGAGATGGGCATTCCTTACGGATACACAGGAAACACAACCCACATGAAGGGCATCATATGGTCTGAGTGCAGTTCATGTGGCAAGTGTGAAGAAATGACTTTGTGGGAATATACTGTAAGCATATACCTATGAAAGGGCTTCAGATGTGAAAAGCATTTTACACATCTGGTGTATTTGCTAAAGAGCTTAAAATGTTTTTTTAGCCATGCTAGCAGCTCTGTAAAGTTGTACACAGTGGTGCTTTGAGCCAAATGCTAACATCGTCGTGCTAACATGCTTACAACAGTACAACACATCACAGCAATAATGCAAACAAGTTGGGGTTGCAGGTATAGTGTTTACCATATACACCATCTTAGTTTAACATGGTAGCATACTAACACTTACTAATCATCACTAAACAGAAAATAAACTGAGGATGATGGGAATGTTATTAGGTTTTGCACGTATTTGGTCATAAAATAAATTATTTCACATTTCCTCTGAACTTGTACAGCTCGACTTGACTTTGGTACAAGGCATTTTTCTCAGTTTTGTTTCCCAGCCCCTCAGTGCAGGTGGGATTCTTAGCCGATGCCTTGTGAATTAGTGCAACACAATACAAAAACAACATCGTAACATAACACATCGTAACATAACACATCGTAACATAACACAACGTAACGTAACTTAACATGACATAAGCAATGGCACATTGCACAACAGTAGCACTAACTGATTTTATTTACTCTTGTGTTGGCTTATTAACTAGATAGCTTGTTGATTTTAAACTAATTTAATATGATTTTAGTGGAGGGAAGACTCTCTACACAGTGGAGTCGTGGCATTGGATTAGGCATTAGTTTGATCCCATGATGGCGCTACAAGAGAAGTCAGGAGCTCACCAACTGTTTCATGTCTTTCTACCAATCCAATAGTTGCTGAGCTGTGTTATTCACAGCCATATATTTTAACCTCACAGTTGTGTTAAAGGAACTTGACTTAAGTCCGTAGGCTTTGTTTTCTGGGAGCCATTGATGTCTGTGCAAAATGCATCATTCCATTTAAACAAGTAAAAAAATGGCATCTTAATTCTGATTAATTCTCTCAGCACCACAGATTGCTCAAGATATTTGATGTGGAATTATAAGTCATATTGCAGTTCTGTAGATAGAATATTAGGGAACCTGGCTCTGTATCATCCAATATTTTAGCTCGGCCCACTGTTATTCAGCAGAAAGTGAACAGGGAAACTGGAGCAAATGTATCAGAGAAAGTAAGGAGAGAAACAGCAGTAAAAATGCTTTACAGAGAAAGCTGCATCGAATTTGGCAAGCAGCCTGTCAAACTGCTCTTGAATGATCTTAGGACAGATAACCTAACTAGATGTGAGTGAGTCAAGGACACCGTCATTAGCATTCAGATCCCCCTTCATCAATGTAGGACGTGTTGATGAGTTTGACCCGGGGCTCTTAGATGCCAATGATTTCCTTCATTTCTCAAGGAAAGCAGTCTCAAATCTCTGGAGTGAGGAAAGAGTTGCTGTATGGTTCTTCCATTATTAATACATCTAAGAGGAAAAGTCTGTTTTCAGCCTTGTATAGTGAGGTGAAGTTTGCCAAATTATGCCCACTTGAAATTCAATGAATAACTTATGACTCTATCAATATCCTCACTACTGAGCAAAAAGTTGCTTAAGACTATAAGAGATAGGAATCATTAAGTATGTTTGAAATATTTAAAGAGAAATTCTGACAATTGAACAAAACCTTACCTGTAGTATATCGCATGGGGTGAGCTGAGTGGGGTGTTTTTGTGGAGAGAGGAGCATTAAATGGGCACGGTGATGTAAAGTCGACCAAGGACTCAACCTTTAACAGCTCTTTAATGAACTGGTTATAACTTGAACCCTGTCATGACCTCCACTTAATGCTGTCATAAATTTCATTGAACAACCATCTTTTCCCATTATGACCCATTAAAGAAGTTTACAACAGCAGAGCGACCAGAGACCAGAATAGCTCAACTTGATTCAAGCCCAGTGATATTTATCTTACCGTCTATAAAAAAAAAGTATCGGATAACAGACTAGTGCACTCAATCCTGTAACAATGGGCTTATCTAAAAAAAATGGCTTAAAAAAAAAAAAAAAAAAACTCCTGATGGTTTTTATGAGGCTATTATTATGACAGGTAATCTTGATGATGTTAAAGAGAGCTCAAGTGTTAAAGAGATCAAGTGTTTGGGACTGATTGGACGTTAATTTGATGCAACACGGACAGCTTCTAATAAATCATCCATTTTATTATCGTTGTATAGGAGCTCTGGAAGTGGCCTTGTAAACTCTGAGCCCTGATCCGGGGCCCTGACCATCTGGTCCGCGTGTCTTGCCTGTCAGCTCAGCAGAAACCGGAGGATAACTAGGAGCAATCAGAGGGCGCAGAGCCACGGACTGCCACTGTGGTTTACACCACGCATGTGACTTTTAGCGAGACAGGTGTACACACTACCGGCAGCAGCTAGTGATCATGGAAATTGTTCGCTGCGATGGTAGAGGTATGCTAATTGCCCATATTTTTCCCCTTCTTGCTGTGCCATCACCAGTCATGATCCTTTACAGTGCATGATGTCTGTAGCTTTCAAGCTATCAACATGATTTTATGTGAACACAGATGCAGGGGGAAAAAAAGAGAAGCATAACAGAACATGTCAACGAAGAACTGATGAATTCAGATTTCACGGTGAAGCAATTAGGAGCTTGAGATTGCTTGAATCACAGCATAGCATAGACCGAAGCCCTCCAATCAGCCCAACTGACTCTCATAAGTATTTAGCGGAGGCCAGTGCTTTCTTTTGCATTAATCTTAAAACAGAAAGTCGTGCTTAGATTTTAAGAAATGATTCACTTTAAGTTTTTGGTGATAAACACTTGACAAACACTTGAAAATATCTGAGTAGATGTCTTGCTACACTATAAAGAAACAACTTTTTATCATCCCGGTAAAGATGTTTTAAGTTAAAATCAAAGCAGAGGTTGAAAAAGCTTTATTATTCTAAGCTAGGATTGTCTTTTTAGTTCAGTTTTTTTTGGTGCATCATAAACCACAAACAGACTTGTAAACAAATTGGATTAATTATGATCAAGTGGGGAATTTACTTGTTTAATTTCCCTTCTTGTCATTTGGTTTTTAAAATCAACAACACTGGGGGATGAACTAAATCAGAGCAGCAGCATCCTGCAAGCAACTAACAGACAGACTGTGCTCTTTGCTCGCATGACCTCAAATTCAAACATGAATAATTCAAAACTGCTCAAGTTAAAGGTACAATACAGATGTTACATTCCAAAGAACCAATTCTGTCTGTTTTTCATGCCTTTAAACAATCTTTGTCATCGAAATTAATTTCTTACTATGGAAACATGGCACTGATTATTGGCTTCAATAATGAAAAATGATCTCATTTTGTCCGTCTCCTGAAGTTGCTGAAGCATCAGCTCATGTACATGCTGTGGTTTAGTGTAAATACAATCTGTACTCAATCAGTCAGCCCCCGGAGCACCAACCAGCACTGCTCAGGTTGTACTGAGCATCTCTGGGCCGCGAGCCAGAGCTCTCTAGACACAACACTGATAGACAGCTCCAAACAATGCCACCCTGCATGGCAGCTGCCATACACTTGCCAAAATCCCTGTACAGTGAAGTCAAAGCCCATTAGATTTGATTCTCAATAGCTAGAGGATATCAAGAAAGGAAAACATGCACAAAATGTTTGGTCTACATTATATCGGAGCAGGTTTGAATCCTTTGGAGTCAGCCCAAGTTGTGTCTGGTCAACGCACGACAGCTCAGAAACATCTCAAATTGTATCAAATTGTCAGTCAAAAAGTCTTAAGGCTTTATTAATGTTGAAAAAGGAAGATTAGGATAGCACTGCAATTTATTAATGTTGACTCTGCCAGTTTTACCCTGTACAACACACAAATGTTGCAAATGATCAATGAATATATATATATATATATATATATATATATATATATATATATATATATATATATATATATGTTTTATGCAGCCTGTCATTTTCTGACAACACTGAAAGCAAATGTTTAAATATGTTTAATGGTGCAAAAAGCCCCGTGGTGCGTTCCTGTCTGTTTGGAACACGACTGTGCGTATACGTCAGTGCTCCTGGGTTTACACCCAAACACATCGCTGGCCTGCACACCCTTAAAAAATAAACGAGCACCAAACCCATCCAGGCCTACAGCACGTGAGTGCACATTAACTTCTTGGCTCATTTCCAACTTAATACAACACACTGGTAGAGCTGGGCAACATGACTGAAATAATATAGTAATCTTACATATGTAAGCCTTGATGGTTTCAGGATTTGGCTAAAAATGCATTACTTATTAGTACAGTAAATTCATTGTTGGTTTGGGCCTTTTCATTTGTTGACAATAAGAAAAATGTTGAAAATATACATAGAAATATAAAGCCTTATTCTTTAGGATAATTTAGTGTAACTAATCTCAGAGCTAAAATGAGGTCTTGTTACATATTTTCACCCACAGGACAAATTCAGCGGTGTCTTCAGCAGATAGTTCACATTGCATCATTCACTGTGAGAAATCTCTACAAAAATATGTATTTGACATTTTATCACCAAAACACAGACGGTGGCCACAAATTCTCTCTTTTGAGAGTGTTTTTACTTTATATCATTATGTGAGTTCTGCTGTAAAAATAACAGCAGAAATGACATTTGCAAAACAATTCAATGTGATGGAAGTACCTTAATTTTTCTGAATTTTACTGAATAGGCTAAAAACAGGCAGTTTCTCAGAATTTAATACAACATGATTTATATCTATTATGAAATATTTCAACTACCTGTACCATGACAGAATATTTTTTCTACTATATATTGCCAAGTTTACCCAGTTTGGTACAAAACACAAGTGAAAATACATTATTAATATATTATGTTAAAAAAACCTACAAAAGTCTAAATGCAGGAAGTATGCAAATGCAAAGAAGGAATATGTGCATCACATTTAGCTACATGGCTGCAACAAGGAACAAATAATCTGTTGTGAATATAAGAGCACAAACTATTAGGAAAATCATTTTATGTAATCAATTTTATAGTGATTGGCTAATTTCTCTAATCTGAATTTAGAGTTGATGCCAGCTGGTGCACAAGTGACCATTTATTTTCAGGCTATGGAAACATTGGCATGCCCATCCCTATTACATTATCAATTTTTCATGCACCGTTCATTACAAGGCTGCATGTGCAGCACTTCTGGATATTTACTACTCTGGCCCACCAAATCTGATCAACTTTGTGGCTTCAAGTCTTAATTCAAGCCTTTGGGCAGCCAAGTCTTATATAAGTCAAGAGTTCAAATCAAGTCTCACAAGTTTAAGTCTTAAGTGTCCAGCTCTGGTCTATATTATATAGTATGTACATGCAAAGACACAAGAAACAACCGATAATTTCACAAACTGACCAAATGACTGAGTGATTGAATGACGGCAGGTTTCCGCTCATGCCCTGGTCGCAGCCATCTGTGCTCTTATAATGGAGCTTATGCAGGGATGTCTTACTGTCGTAGACATATAAGTCTTTCCTACCCTCTGAATTATCATGGTAATAAAGCAATTAAAATGTAAAATAGTGGAATTTAATCATAGAAGTGTGAGGCAATGTAGACTGCAATGTCAGAAGTAATGCCTCTAGATTAAGCATGCGACAACCCCTCAAGTCACGAGTCAAAACTCACTTTCCTCAAGCTCTCTCTCTCTTTTCTTTTTCAGTAATGTGTTGAAACATAGAGAACTGATGAAGATCTTCAAGCCCAGGGGCTTCAATTGTGCCCACAGATTATTCTCCCTTACTCCTGGTCAATATGTAGTTAATCCAGCATGAAATTATATTTTGTTCAAGATGAAAAAAAGGGAGCGCTTGTCATCATTTTTGAATGTTTGTGCCATCAAAATGTAAGGCTTTATAGATAAATGCTTGCTCACAGCAGGGTTGGGTTTACTTTATTTCATAGCTGTCACAAGGCATTATGCACGCTTCCATCACCAAAACAGATATGTTAAAGCTAATGGATCAACACTATCTAACATTTGAGGCACTACACCATCCAAAAAGCCCATCTATTTAACTGACTTAGTAACTTGGCTACATCTCATGGAAAGTGTTTATTATCATTATAAATGCTGGAAGTAGTAGTATTGATAATAGTAGTTATAGTAGTTATATTATGTTGCAAAATGAGCACACACGCATATATCACAGTATCCATTTACATATTCCAGAAAAGGGTCATCACAGTGTTGATTTTGAAGAAACAAACATGCATGATTGACAAGATCTATTCACTGCATCTTACATAATGTAGAGAGCGCTCCTCTGTATCCTTGTCAGATCCATGAACCCATGTAGTCTTGAGCAGAGCTGGAACACTCCTGGGGCCTCATTTGTAAATGTTGTGAGCATACAACAGAAGGCATACGGCACTTTCTAAGCACTTTGGGATTCATAAAAAAAAATAAATAAAAACTTGATGGGAGAATGTGTAGTCCTCCACGGTAACTCTGACCCATATGTACACACATAAAATGGAGAATGACAAACTGTGACTCTGATGGCAGAAGGATGAAAAGTGAGAACCGGTGTGGAATTGATACCATTATGTAGAATAAAATCAAGAATATTGAATAAATAAAGACATTACTTTTCACATATCACATATGAAGAGTTCATTTGCAAAAACGAATAAAAGCCATTTTTTACAATGAATAAAACAATGCACATTTGATTTGATACTCCTTGGAGAGCACACAAGAAAAAACAAAAAACAAAACATGATTTAGGATTATAAATACAAATGGAGATACCTGTTATCGCAAAAGAACCCCTTGAATATTTCTGCAGTTATGAAGCAATACATGTTGTGAAATTATTCCCATTACTAATACGAACAGTGGACAGTGGGACAAATTACGTTTATGCTGATGCCCTTTTCGATGCTTCAGTTTGGGTAATGTATAGTTTCATTTATTCGTTATCATTTTTCATATATTGTGTTTTATGTTTTTATTTCTTATGGCTTTTTGTTTGTTTAATGTGTGTGTTTTAAATCTGTTTTGTTTTTAAAGCACTTTGTAACCATGTTTTGAAAGGTTCAAAGTTTAACTGTGCCTCGCTCCATCTCCGTCACTTTTCCACGCGGGAGGGATTCCCCGATAGTTCCTGCCAGTTTCTCATTAGCTCCGGTGTCCCCTTTCACCCGCCTGTGGCACAAACAGTCGGTGTAATGCTCTACGCTTTTTGGCGCCCACTTTGATGTCGGACCACTTCTTTTTTAGTTCAGCCACAGTCCGACTTTCTGAGGTAGCAGCATTCACAGTGTCGGCCACATGCTGCCACCCTAACGGTAATGCTCACACTGTGTCCACCAAACATCAGTCTTTCTTGTCTTGACCTCCCCAACAAGAACTTTGATTTCACACTGTGTGAAATTTTCTCTATTTTTAGTCTTAGTTTGACATGATGTTTTCTTGCCATCAGCACGAATGAATATTAATTAGGAGCATTTCAGTGGCTATTTATGGGCAACTATGGCTGTTACATGAAGCTCTGCAAAGTCGCACCACAGTTTGAGTTGTTTGTTGACTGAAAAGGGAAACCGTTACACGACATGTTCACGCTGTGTTTTAAATCTAAATATTTTAGTGTGGAAAAGCTCTCTATGCGCCAACCTTTTGACAAGAATCCTATACACTGATTGATAAATGAGGCCCCAGGTGATTACATTATACTTCATACCCAGTATGTGAAACACGCATTGGTAATTCTAGCATTTATGTACGCTCTGCAAGAATATCTGATAGCAGTCAAGAAAAACAATGCAGCTAAGTTGGTCTGTCCTGGGACTCACACAGTTTATAAACGAGGTTTTGTAGTTTGTACCATAGTCTGATAAGCTTTAGCAAACAGCCTGGAGAAGCTCCACATGCCATTCTTCTATATTATCATGCTGTCCACAACAAACACATGATACAAACTGGCCAGAGACAGTAGAAGAAGAAGGGCTTTTCAGTGCTTATTGTAACCCTTTGCCTTTTAATAACTAACAAAGCCTGCACATCCATTCCAAAGCCTTCTAGCAATCTAGCCAGTGACACTGCACAATAGTGAAGTGGCAAGTGATAAATGGCTGGGACTTTGCTGGACCCCGTAGTATTATCATCTCCCCGGCGAATAAGGCGACGCTTGTACAGACCAGAGGTGCAGTGGCTTTTTTCTTATTTTTTTTAGGGTTGAAATGAATGTTAATAAACAGTCTCACCTGAGCACGCTCACCAATCCTGTTTAACATGTAGTGATTAGGAAAGCTTAGCTGGTTAAGCCTAATCCGCACCGTTGTAATCCTCACTGTATTTCAACATATCAAACATTTCATTTCCAGCATAGTGCAAGATGTGCAGCAACAGGATATGCACTGGAAATTATATTCAAAAGAAGGAATTTAAGTTATGGGCTGATGTTAGCACAATCAGTTTCTATGCAAGGACTGCATGCATTTAACTTTTTCACTGTCCTCTCTCCCGCTATTTCAAAAGAACCAATGTAAAACCAAATGTAGTCACATCAATAAGTAATTACAGTGTTTCTTCGCCCACACTACAGGGTCCCTAACGAACAATGAGCAAGAAGAAACACTTCAGTGAATTGCTGTGAACAATATCAAATAAAATAACAAATAAAATTATTATATATTATAACAAATAAAATTAAAAGGTGCAGTAAATGTAGAAATTATTCAAATATACCATTACATATAACTAATCGACTGTAAGAAACCGGAGAGACACAAGGACAGGAGTGTTCAGGAGGCTTAACGTGAAGAACCTGAAATCTCACACTCACAGCCTCTACACCAGCTCCTTGCCCCGATCAAACCAACGGCACCCACAGCACACCGCAGTTTTACTCACGGCTAGAGTTGCGCACAGTCCACAGGACTGCAATTCAAATGTTCAAACACAATGTCAGCCTCATCTCCAGACGGCCAATAAAATGGCTGATCCTGCTGCTTTTCAAGTTTCCATTCAGCAACACACCGAAACACCATTGTGGTGAACTCGTAATCACAGTTTAATGGCTCGGGCGACCCTCCTGGCTTGAACTCCAAACTTCAGAAACAGTATTTTACTGCCAATCAAACATTAATGGAACAGATGGCCCGTTCTGAAATAAAACAGCCATTCAATGGTTCAAAAACAGAATTAACTGAGGCGGGGGGAATATTTGGCATGAAGTGACCTGCTCAGCAGCATAGAAAGTCAATATACAGAAAAAGTAGAAAACTGTTGCATCAGGTGGGGTGTATAGTATTTCATTAGACCATCCTGCTCTGAGAAAGACATGGTATTTTAAGAATGTATTGGTAGGTTGAGCAAGTATGAAGGACATCTGGGGTTTTCAGCATGCTATTATTCGAACTGCAACACCGGTGGATTTAATCCTGCATTTTTCCAAAAATCAAATCCAACTATTTACACTAAACATCTTTGTTTCCACTCCTGCCTTCGCACTTAATCCGCTGTCCTTGCTGTTTTGGCACATCTCACCGTCTCCTCCGCTGTATTAGAATCACTGCCAATTTCCTTTTTTGTGTGGATTTTTTTTTCGTTTCATTCTGGTTTACTTCTGCCAAGACCAAGACCCCCATGACCTTGAAGCCCATGCCCTTTGATATTCCATGTCTTGGTTGCTTGCTTGCAGAACCACTTCTTACGGGTAATTTCCCACTTTGTTGAGAGAATAGCAGCTCCTCTTAGTTGTCTTATGCAGGGCATGCAATGCAGAGAAGATCTTCCTCTGAAGCTGCACAACGGTTTCTAAAAGCTACGTGGTTGTCCCCTCAAATAAACACTGAAAGTCAACCCAATAAATCAAACAACGATGGCTTAGCTCTCACTAATCTGTCTTGGAAATGCAGAGCAGTTAAAAAGGCGCATGCCAACATGTATGTCAAGAAATATTACCAATCTTTTTTGTCAAAGCAGATTAGTTCAGCTCACGTCCCACACTATCAAGGGAGGCCATCTTTCATTGTCTTTGATTCTGCAATCTGAGCTTTGAAGATAGACATCAGTAATAGACCAACAGACAATAATTTTACACCCGGTTCTTGAACTCTTATCAGAGGAAGAGGGTGTCATAATAAATCTGAAATTCATTTCAAAGAAATTACATCCCTCAGTGTTACCTGTTAAGAAATTAAGTCATGCTAAGCGAGGGCTGGTATTCCCAAAGGCAACCTGACCTTGGCTTACATTTATCCTGGATTTATAGGGATGAATATTAAGTCTGATCTGACTTCTGTGTCCAGATACGGTTGGGCTGCTTATAATAAGAGGAAGTTAAGTAGCCGACCAACACACAGTGATAGATGTGAGATCAATGACGTAAACTCTTAGGGACTGTGAAACTCAGTTAATGTTTAAATAAAAAGAGATGGAGGGGAGCACTGAAACATTCGTAACCACGAACAACTACAGAGCTCTGCGCTTAGTACAGGTTACTGACACTGTGATTGGCTGCTGTTTTTGGTTCTTGTAAAGGGTTGAGGTGAGGGGCTACGGCAAATAGGGGGCAGTAAGAAGAATGGTGTTCTGTTTCTTCATCATGGAGGACATTACAGCAAAGCTCCAGTTAACTGGCAGAGCGGCTCTACGCTTTAAAGGGCCAAAAGCAATATAGTGCATCTTCAACAGCTGAACCCAATAAGCCATTAACATTTTCATATTCTTCAAACAAACAGCTTACACTGCAACATGGCCTGCTTATATCAGATTAACCAATGCCTGAAACATCTGCATATTGTTTACTGGAAAGCAACCCATCCATAGTATGCATGCTGTGTTCAAGTCTGAACATATTTTTCACAAAAATGGACTGCTGACTGGACAGTCTTTCAAATTCAACCTCACAGTGGCCAACAATAACATTTTAATCATGCCATGCTAACATGCTACATGTTGTCCACATCCAATAGCTAATACTGATGTTTGCCTAATTGAGTTGATGGCAGAGAGAGGTATAAAAAATCAGTTATATTCACAGTTGTACAACACACATAGTGTTTTTATGTGGGTGTTGCAATGAAAGTAAGCTGAAACAATGAAATCTCATTCTTCTTTGATGTGAACTTGCCAGACAGCAGGTAGTCAAAGTAGACAACAAAGTGGGTGTGCAACACTTAAACCATTAAAACTCGAATGTGATAACAGTTCAGTCACAGCTATTCAAAGCTGCAGAACTCCTAACTGAGTGTTTCATTGTGTTCAAAGAACATGCCTTTAATTACTTAATCGGTCAGCGTTTGAAGATTGCCTCAGCTTTCAGTGCGTGTTTGAGAGCATTGCACCTGGCACTCCAGAGCTCCATTAAGCCAATGCAATTCAGAACACAATCGCTGGCACGGCAAAACCCATGAAAATCAGGTCTTGAAAGTAAATGGAATTACAGGGGCCCCTGTGGAGTTTTCTTGTAAACAAACAAAAGTTTTGTTTACATTCACTGTTTCTCACCAAAACTCATTGTGTGTATGCTTGACGTCTAACAAATGTGGCGAGTGCATTTCCCCCCTCTTAAAACTTTTTAAGTCCAGCTTTGTTTACAACCATGTTCATTAGCTTGCAGTGGTCCTTTCCCCTGTCTATGTTGCTCACCACCTTGTTCAGTGGAACAGTGTGTGAATAGTGGGTCTGTGTATCGTGCACAACACAAAATGAAACAGAGACCCATTCTTAGACAGCTCCATAGTGTTTCTAGTGGTCTGACACTCTACAGGGAACCTTTATATATAACAATACTGATAAACGTGATCTTAATAGCACTTTTCATAACAGGGTTGCAGGTGCTAGTGTTTTATCTATGGTTTCCCGTTTTTTGTTGGATTTTATTTTACCCATTTATCTGATGCTTTTATGGGTATTGTACAGATCGGATATTACTGTTGGGTATCTGTTTTGCACTTGTTTAGTGTACTATGTGTTTTATGGTATTATTTTCGTCTTTTTCTGTTTATTGAAGTATTGAATCTTGAATCTATGAAGTGCTTTTACCAAAAAAAAGTATAGTATCAAAAGGATCATAAAACACCAGAGGATAGAATAGAGTTAACATGTGAGATGCCAAGAGTGGGATTATGAAAACTCTGCAATATATTAAATATTAAGAAACACTTTTATTTAAAAGAAAGTATTTAGGTGGGTTTTGAAAGATCATGTTTAAATTCAGAGCTACTGAGTTTCGATTTTTTTATTTTCTCCATACCATGTGGATTAGAGCTGCAACAAATGCTTTTTTTCCATCATCTATGACTCTTTGCTGATTATATTTGCAAATATTTGATTAATTGTTTTGTCCATAAAATATCAGACAATAGAAAAAATCATATCATAATTTTGAAGACTGCAAGTTGACATTTCCAAATTATTTATGTATACGACTAAGGGTACAAAACAAAAAGATATTATGTTACATCAATTTGAAAAGCTTTTGCTTGAAAAATGAATGAAATTCTGAATAATTATCTAATGGTGGATGATTAATTTTCTGTGAATCAACAAACTGATAAATCAACTATTCGTTTCACCCTCAGTCAATGTTTAGATCTGGGCTCTTCAAAATACAGTTCACTCACACGAAGAAGCTGTTGCAAGAGAAAATGTATGGTGTTGCATCAGAATAATGGTCACAGAAAGACAAAGAGAATCTTTTTTCCAGTTAGTTTTTTATCCTACATGAATATGACAACATTAAGACCAAACATCCGAGGAAGGCCGTCTCTAGTTGAAACACTGTCATGTCCATGTGCAACAAAGAAAAAAGAAAAAAAGCAGGGACGAGATAGCAGGTTATTCTTTTTTCATTTTTAATCTCCATCGAACAAGACAGATCCAGACCAGAACATGGCAACATAACCCTTCAGAGTCCCCGCAGGCAGAGGGGCAATGACTGAGGAGGGGAGGCAGCTGCTGATGATACACAACTGTTCTGCAACTGGGCCACCCAGAGTCCATATCACGGACTTATAATGAATTCCAAAAGCTAAATCACATTTCGAAGTTTGATGCTTATCCCATGCCCTGGGTTGAGGAAGTGTCTGTTATGATCAAGGGGCCAAGTCTTTCAAGGAGAACCCTTCATTCACCAAACTGCAATTCCTTCAAATAAACCCTCCTAGCCATTGTCCAAAGACAATCGGCCGCCTTCGTGTTTTTGATTGCTGTATTGCACTTCCATCACCACCTACCCATTCCCACACACGCACTCTTTCAGCGAGATTGTAGCCTGTTGATTCACACAAGATATGATGCAATTTCCTGAACTGTGCCTCAACGTGTTTCCAAGACAAAGCTACAAAACCTGTCTAACCGGCTCTGCAACTTCAGGAGCGGTGCCAAAATCTACGCGGCTGCTCTCTGCGCGCCTGTCCCGGCATGCTGATAACACTGTCGAATCATCAGAAAAGTCCAACCACGGCATCAATAACCCTGGTTTTTCCAATTTATATTAAATCTGATTTGCAAAGAATTTTCTGCTTCAAATGATGAAATTAGGAGGCCTAAATGCAAAGACAGGGAAGCCTCTTCGAGAGCAGCTGACGAATGTATTTTACTCTTATACCTGCTGTTTTCTAAAACTATAACTTTGCTTGGTTTATTTTTGTAAAAGGAGACTGATACCACTGGGCGGCACACAAGGGCTTGCAGCTGAACGCTCCCCCCCCCCAAACACACACACACACACACATACACACACACTGCCAATCTTCCACCCCACTATGGCTTAATACTCATTCTTACAGGAACACTGCGGCTCTTAGTGCCCAACCAGCCAGGCCAGGGTGGGGGTGCACTGCAGCACAGAAGGCTTACTTCCACAATGGTGACTCAGATTTCCCTCTATTATCTTTGAGGAAGGACAACGATTTAGTTTCAGGCCCTGTCATTGACATTGGATAGTGTATGAACGTCTGTGGCAATGAACATATTAAATAATAATGTGACTGCTGATTTAAACTCACATGATTAATGTTACCTTTGTTATATCTTAGCATAGTTTAAGGATATGGACAATTGGGTACTTACACTCACATTTCGAGATATACCCAAAGGCGCGTGCTGCCCTGTGGCACTATTGTGTAACTACCAGCCTGCGTGCTTGCCTATTTGTGTGCATCAATGCAGGTATCTGGATTTACGCATATCTGTCAGTCTCTGCTATCAAAACTAAATCGTATTGCCTCTCCTTCTAGACATAAAGTTGTCCATGCAGTTTGCTGCAGAAAGAGGTCTTCCGGCTCGGAGGTTAATCTGGGATTTGTGTGGCTGTATGAATCAGCATTAAGCCCCTGACATTGACATAATAGTGAGGTTGCGTTCTCAGACACAGTTTAACAGAGTAATGGAGATCTCATTGCTGATGTCCATGGAGCCCGTCTGGAGGAGGCCAGATTGCTGCAGCACTCAGTCTGCTGTCCTCATCAGTCCTGCTATCAGGCCGGGCCGTTGGAGCTGACCCGGACCTTCTCCTCTGTCCCTGTAACCCTTCACCATGGCCTCAGTAATGGGGAGAGGAGAGGAGCATACTTCTTCTTGAAAATGAAAATAGAAATAAAGAGAAGCCATTTCGGGTTTTGACATTAATGCCTCCGTATTTCTTCAAAGGACGGTCCATGAATAGTTCAGATAAAAATGTGCAATTATTGCAAAGAAATTGCAAAGTGACTTACTTAACAATAAATAGACTAGATAGATAGATTGGGGGAGACACTCTATCTTTAGATCGTAATAAATACAAGTTCTCTTTTCCTTGTTTTTAATTTATCATCCCTGCTGCTCCGGTGATAATACTTTGCATTCACGTAGCAAGAGAAATACGTGTTTGAACAGTGTAAATCATACCGCGATACACACCACACCGCTGCATGTATTTGGAAGAAAACTCCACTTAAAATGATGAACAGATGTGGATGGATCTTTCTGGGTGGGAGAGCTCAAACTCACAATAAATGCTGAGGTGGTGCAGTAGGGGAGTGCTATGTGGGAGGTGCAGCAGGTTTTCATTTCCAGAATCAATTCAGTCAGCACTGTGGAGAGATCATGAACTTGTGGACAATTATCCCGCTGATGACAAGAGTCCAATCATGGCTTAGTAATGGCGTTTCGTTTTCATTCTCATGAAAAGCCTCAAAATAAAAAGCTATAATCACTCGCGCGCAATTACAGCCCAGCACCTCGTTTTCCTGAATGGTCTTCTAAATTTACTGCAGAGGTTAAACTGGACATTCACCCTCTCATTGTTTTTATTTGTTATTTCTGTTGGAGGAAGTGAATGTTTTTTTTTTTTTTTTTTGTAAAGGGGGAATTAAAGCATTTACAGGCTTTAATCGAACTCTAGAAATACAGCTCACAATAGTAAACAACACAAATCAATCCTCCCAACAAGTCCTCCCCTAAAACTCTGACTGAAGTGCAGCAACTGCAGAATATGCTCATGTAATCAAAATGGATGGTATCTAAAAATCAAAACAGGGTTGGTGTCACAGGGGGGTGCTGAAATTCTGTGCCTGTCCAACAACATAATTAAGTAGAAAATGTGTTCTTAATGGGGCCATTTATTGCTGCAATTTACATCTGAACTATATATATTCAATCATTGTGTATTTTGTATGCATTTCTGTTTTGGGTAACACGCTTGGAACGATGTGTTTGTCTTACATTCAGGTTATAAAAGCACATCACTTGACAATCACTTTCCCATGCAGTTATGTTCTGAGCAAGCTAATAAAAAATGGGCATTACCACTCTTGCTGTTGTATTTGGAACCAATATGGGTCCATTTGCTGTAAATACACACGTCCCACAGCCTATATTTACATGTATCTGATCTGGCAACATTGGTGCTTTCAGTATACTTGCAATGTGATTTTATCTTTTTGTGATGTGTGACTCCTTTGTGTTATTTGGTATTATCTGATCTGGATGGGTTTAAGGCTGTTCTTTATCCCAAAGGAACCCAGTTAGTTCTTTCTTTAGTCTGTATATCTATCTTAAGGAACAGCAGCTGTTGCTGTCATGCGTTTTTTAAAGTGAGCCCCAGCACACCGCCCGTCAAACATCCACAAGCCACCCATCAGAATGACAGCATGGACCATAAATTCTACTCACATATTAAGTTTGGGATTGGAAAAAACATTCTTTACAGTAAAACATTGCTTTTTAATGTTATAATGCAAAACTGCACTTAAAAGCTGCCATAAAAAATCAGTAACTACATTACTCAATTCACATTTGTTACAATCAGCTTAACCAGCTACCCCGAGAGACGGACAGCAAAAATGAATCATACTTAGCTAATAAAAGTAAAGTGTAATTTAAAAAATGGAAAAAGGACTTATTTTAGAAGATTTTGTGGACTAGTGGACATCTGCTATGAAGTTTGTGAGATCTGATAGCCAATGCCCCGAGCCTTAATTAGCTCACAACACTGGGCATGAACATTATACCAATTATCTTTCTTCAGGCATCCACTGGGAAGAAACGTTACCCATGGCAGATTCTCTATAGGGGATGCTTTGGCAGCTGCACATCTAATTACACCTATGGGGAGAATCTCTAGGATATCAGAATGGTCCAATTTATGCTCATACTGGGCAATTAACAGCCCCTGTTTGCTCACGGCAATGACTGCGTATTTAGTTTTATCAAAAATGTTCTGTGGTGAGCTACGCCTCCTATAGGAAGATTTCTGTGGACTGACGCATATGAGACTTAACCTCCCCTCAACCCTGCTCTCTGCATGTAGTGTTTAATTGCATGAATATTTCAACAGTTACGGCAAGTCCTTTCACATGTTGTATCAGCATGATCGCAAGTTTTTAGCTACCCACTTGAATAATTCATTTTAACAAACAATTTTGTGCAACGCTCTCTGTTTCATGCAGTGCCTGCCCATAAGACAGATCAATAGACTTTCTTCTGTATTGATACCTCCTGTTATCCAAATTCTATCAGTGAAGTTGATCCTTTCTCTCCATTTCTTTGTAGAATATGAAAACAAAACCCACATAAGCAACATTTGCTCATGCATATGCTAAAGTGAGTGGGACACGCATAGATCTTCACTCAGTCAGTTGAAGACCCGTCTAGTCGACTTGTTTTCAAATGCCTATTTGGCCAAAACAACAACGCGTAGATTGAGAAACACACGTTATTTCACATTTCCATATGCAACATGTAAGGCTTTGAGCTGAAATGTGAGTTGCAGATTAGATGTATACACTGATATTTTCCCATTCAAAGTAATCAGAGATTAAATTTTCAAAAGGTCAGCTGGAATAACACAGCCGACGGCAAACTTGAGGCACACCGTTTCAGGAGGGTCTATGTTCAATAATGTATGAATGCATGCTGTTTCATTAAAATATATCCCAATTCAGCGACGTCTTTGATGAATATCCCATTACAGAGATAACCCTTTTATGCAAATAAAATGTCAGTGTTTTGACTGTTATTTGGCCAGAATTCAGAGTGAAATGATTCATTGCCCATTTTTCAACTGGGCAGTGTTGAGACCATTTGCACCCCACAGTCAGCCTGCTCCAAGTGAAAAGGGGATGGCACTCCAGAGCCGTTTCAGCATTACTAATGATTATTCTGTGCTTTGTCATGCACTTGCATGTGAGATTGGAACAGTCACTAATTCATGATAACGCTCATACATAATATATGTCTGTTTTTCTTTGCTATAATAGATGACTGTCTAACTGCAGTTGCTGCAAGTCTGTATGATTATATGGTGATAGTGATAAAAGATTTTTGTTTAATTCTTTGGATTATTAAGTAACAATTATCAATATATGACCTACTTTTTACAGTGCACTATGTGGTATGCCCTCGAGGATATTGATGTTTACCATTTCTTCGAGAAAATATTTTCCAGCATACTTTGCTTTAGGTCCAAGGGTATGTCAGTTTACACATATGGATAAGCCTCATTTTTATTTAGCCTTTCAGCTGCCATGCTTGGATGAATGGAAAGAAAAGCCTCTGGGAACTCCGAATACAAATGAGACTGAAAATGCTTCGACACATGCGGTGTCAGAAATGATAAGTTTTAATATTTTTCAGGTTTCCAGGTGCCCTCCTAGACTTCAGATTACTGACAGGCCACTTCATATTTCCAGATTTTAAGCGAGCGAAGGTTACAGACCTCACCTACAGACGACGACCAAAGGTGACGTGCCTTTGATAGAGAGGGTCATGGTCTCACCTGTTTCCCCTCCCCGGCCACTTGGCAGGTCACCTTTTTCAGGAGAACACTTTACACTCCTGTCTTGCATGCATGCCCGCTGACACTGAGGCCACTGGCCCTTTTTGTTTGTTTTTAAAGCAGTTGCCAAAGTTAAGTGAACTCTGACCACTTTATAATCACAAAAGTAGGTGAAGATGCTGCTGGAAATATTAGATGCAAATATCAACAAGATATTCTATTCTATGTTTTTGAAAAAACAGTGTGTGAAATAGTGTGTCTGCCATAGAATATTATTGCATGTTTAATGCTGAGTTGTATGTGAATTAACCTCAAGTTCATCCAAGTAACTTTCTTAATTGGTCAACAAGGAATTGAAAATGCAAACTGTACAATACCTGATTGCTTCATGGTCAATTAAGGCTTAGGCAAATTCAGATGAGATCAGTGCTGTTCTTCCAGAGGATTTAATGGAGAATTAAGACATGTTAGGAAATGTCCAACATCTCCCACCATTAAAAACTTTGTGGCTTGCGTAGGAGTCTGTGTGTAAATAAAAGAGGGCAATAATAAGCTCCCTAGTCCTGATAATTGCAGTCAATTTAGCTATGAGTAGATGTGAGGGTGAATGGAGCTGGTGTTATCTACATGGGACCAGCCTGTGATAGTAACGCAGAGTCCCAGGGTCCTGGGAGACTAATAACACAGTAGGATTACTGAGTGCTCACTCCGCTTGCACCAAGGACATTTGCCAATAACAACTTTATCTGCCTCCTCCATGTGCCTTGGGTTCTGGCATTTGTAACTGCTGGAAATTAAGAATCTCTTTGTTTTGTCTCCAAGCTGGGGATTGCTGACTGTGGCTGTAATCAAGAAAAAAAAAAAAAAAGATTCTTTCAAAAACCTTTTTGATAAAAACCTTGGGCAATTTCATCATGTCACTGTCATTTTGCCATGTCCTTATCAGTTGATTAATCAGTGGGAGTTGTCAGCTGAAGACAACCATTTGAGATTTCGAGGGATTTTCTGTGCATTTTCACAAGGCGGCCTCAGTCCTCATCCTTCACAGGGATGGCATCATTACAGCACCTACTAACTTATTAATGCAGGCTGACAAAGGCCTAAAAATCTTGATTTGCATATATTTAGCAAAGCCGTTTTCACCTTCCTCATTTTATGCTAGTGTCTTGTAAACATTCTGCATCGCTTCAAAATCCTCTCATTATAATCTGTGAGTACTTTTTACTGCAGGAATAATTAACATAACCTCCAATTTGAGCCATAAGTTGATTGGTTGATCAACAGAGAATTGATTTATTCATTAAAACAATTTATTAAACAGGCTAATGGCTATATGACTATTTATGAGCTATTTTTCCAGAAAATGTCTCAAATTCTGTCCTCCTTCTTGTATGATAGTAAATCTAGATCTAGAACAGAGAATCTGCTTCCTGACATGTTACAGACTACAGGATTCATGTATTAATCAATTCAGAGAGAAAATAATTTGCAGATTAATCAATAATTAAAACAGCCCGTTAGTTGAAGCCCTAGCATGCATCTAAAAAATTCAGCACCATGGAGAATATTTCCATTGTTCCATCTTCCCCTTCTAAATAATCAATGTAATATTTATATAGTATCTATAATATGTAATATTTCAGGTCTTCAATTGAAATAAGCACGGTGAGAATTTTCATGTTGAACCAGTGGCAATAACCTGAATACATGAACATGACAATTCTTTGCTCTTGTTGCAAAGCATCAGCATCTACTTTCCACTTTTTGCTACTCATCATCATCCATACTGCATACCGGCATCAAAAAACTTTTTGAAGTTATTCACTCCACCTCTCAAACCTGAGGTGAAAATGCATAAGCCCCCCCCCACTTTAATTTGTGCCATTGTGCCACGCTGCATGTTAAGAAAAATGTTGCCCCTCTTCCCTGAAATGAGCCAGATGCTCCTGACATTGCAGCACCGTAGGGAACACCTGACATTAACACAGCGTTCTTCAGGGCTGTGTTTAATATGTATAGGAGCCCTTTTCTCTTTTAGCAGACAGACCTCTCCGTCTCACCGGCTCCAAGAGGCGAATTCAAACACTGACCCACATCCAGCAGCTAGCATGCACTCGCCTGAGGTGATGGAGTACAGCACAGACAGAAATGTTTTGAGATGCTGTCAGCTGGGTTTCAAATTGTTTAAACACCCCTCACATGTCAATTGTTGGTGTAGAGTTCAAACTGCGTGTTCAGTCTCGTTCCTCCCGGGCTAAGCTAAGTTTACAACTTAATTGATGCCCACGGCTCATCTCATCTAGCTAAGAGATATCAAAAGGGATCTCAGCGGACAGGTCTCAGGTTTTTTTTCCACAATTAGTTTCCATAGAAACCGGAGAAAATGCGGGTGCCGTTACAACACATTTTCTGGAAATCCACCTAAACAATCAACAGCAATGTCAAAGATTATGTTCTAATCTGCAGTCAGACCCCTCAATCTTTTATCTAAAATTACAGCAGCTCATTTAACAAACAAACAATCACACACACAGAAGTTTGATTGGTATTTTACTGATGTTGTTTTTGGTTGTTAGGATGAGAATGAGCTGGGATGTGCCCCTATGTAATCTTAAGTAAACAAATTACTTTAGGTGCCACGTGTGAAAGATAGCAGTAATCCCTCACTCCTATAGACTTGCCTTTGGGGTGGCTATGTATGTGGCAGTGATGTGTTCCCACACAATTCAATCAAACCACCCTCCCTACAGTTCTCCCAAAAGGCACTTTGCTAATTTGCAGTTAAGTCCATTTGACATGTGCAACTGCCATAAATGACTGTAAGGCTACGTTAGATGTGAGCTTAGTGTGTGGTGAGGCTTCCTTGTCACTGGCTGAATAAAGTCCTTTCAATTACGGTGACATAAACTCTGTCAACGATGATAAGAACCTGAACGTAAGCCATTGAATAAAGTGCCGGAGGTTTACACAGTAATGTTTAAGCCATTCTTTGTCTTGCGCTGAACAGGCAGTGCTCTGAGAAGTGGAGCTTTTCTCAAGTTTGATATGAAACTAGTGGGCACAGATTTCATAGTAAGGGCATTTGTTAGACTGCAGACCTCCTCCAATTGTATATAAATAGCAGTACATCAAAGGACGAAATGGAACAATTGAGAGTGGGCATTTATACACCACGTATAACACAAGTGTTTGCACCTGCTTCGAACCAAACCTGTCGCCTCATGACCGTCTGGGCTGCTTAATAGCCCAGAATCTATTACTCACTCCAACTTTTCGACCCGCTTCAACCATCAGCAATTAAAAACAGACGGCATGTGGGTTTCGGAGCAGCAGAAGAAGCACGGTTGGCAAAAACAGCGGGGCCGAATGTCAGAGCGAGAGGAGCCACTGTGAAGTGAAAAGCATTGTACATGCGCGTTACATAACAGACTTTAAAAGGTTGGCATGAGAGAGGCATTGTATGATAGCACGAGATGAAGGAACGCACAGATGTGAGTCGCGACCGGCTTGCTCAGTCTTCGAGCCGATGGTGGGTGGGGGGGTAGAGGCTGAACGTTGGAGCTCAGTGGCTATTTCGGTGCTTGTTCCCGTCGGGGATGGGTCTTAGCAACATGCCATAGGACATTATTTCATGCATCACTGAGCTGCCTTGAAACTAATGCAGCCGGTTCTTGTTTTTTTTTGGGCTTCTGCAGAGCTGAGTTATAGAATATTATAGATAGAATATTTCCAATACTTCGTCAGTCCGCGTAACCTCAGCGCACCTCGTTCATCTACGAACCTGTTGGCGAAATTAAGAAACACAAACTTTCCAAACTCACAGCGGAGATCCTTGTTATTCATTTAGCATAAAAAAAGGAGTTAAAGCACATCGCTGCAGACCGAGTTCTCCTCTTGCTGCATGTGGAAACAAAGACAATGTGAATTAGCATTTTACAAGTCCTTTCTTTAAACTGTGAATGCCATCATAACTCAGGAAAACAATGGACCTCTAGGAACAATGGTTTCAGCGCAGTAGCTACACATAAAACCAAGTTGAGACCTGTAATTTGTGCTTGTAATTGTATGCTGTCTTGTCCGGCCCCGATTACTCCATATGAGGCTGCCTAAAACGTGATGCCGATCTTCTGCCATTGCCAAAACACTGGGCTATTTTCGCTGCACAGAATAATTACTAGTGTTGCAAATTGTAGATATACAGTTATTTATTCTGTGAACTGGGGTCATTATGTTATTGTCACAATGTTCTTTATCTTGACAATACTCATTAGCTCCATCCTGAACCATAAAGAGGGATTCAGTGTGTTCTGCCTGTGTGCATCCATCATCGCAATCTTTTAATATGGTGGGGGGAAATAAACTGGAAATCCCAGTATGAGATCACAGGACAAATATATTGTGACGTGAAGTAGTGAGACAGGGCTTAATGGTTTCATTTTCTTACATTTTAGAGCCTCTGATTACACAGCTAAAACCATGCATAGAAATAGAGCTTACTTCAGTCTGAAAACATAAAATACAAAGTTACCTCATATCATAACATCCTGATGCAGTTATATAGCCAAACACATTTAACATATATATATATATATGTACATGCACACACACAGAAAACAAACTGACATCCGAGTTTTAGCATTAAAATTACAAATACATGGTATAAGCTGTATCATCGATTGTTATTTACCAGAACTGGTCTTATTTGACTGGATGGAGAACGTGCTGTAAATGTGAAACCACCAAGCTTTTCCGATGACCTTCAGAAGGCTCTTGCAATAGTAACATGGCTGTTTCGCCTCTGTATTTTTCTCTGTTTTCAAAAGCTAAACGTCCCAGAAATAAAAATGCTACGGCTGTAAAGATAAGCCTTTTTTTCCTAGATAAAGTATACGTTTCTTGCTGCCGTATTCCTGGACACGGACCAATGCTAGCTTTGCTGCAGGTAACTTAACACTACTTGCATGTAAGTGGGTTTTCAGAACAGAGATACAAATGGAAAACACACACACACACAGCTGTGCATCACAAACAGAAAAAGGACCACATTAGAGAAAAGAAAAAAAATACAGGAGCTCGTTATGCTCTGTTGTGATGCAACTATTGCCCTGACTGCAGAAGATAGTGTTTCCTTTAAATTTTAATCATTGGGAAAACATAATTAGCCGCTGGTCCAGTGTAACACCCCGTGTCAAATGAAGAGCAGGACTTTCGAGTGGAGAGTGATTGCACTTGAAAGTCTGGAAGATTACCACACATAAGCATAGCCTCAGACGAAATTTCCCGGTTGGCAAACTTGATATTTGCTATGCAATTGCCTTGAAGGTTTTCGAAGATTTAGCAGAGAGAGTTGTGATTGTTGGACAGAACATCTACAGAGACGTCTGTGTGAGACTCCACTCGCATACTGTAGACTTATTTGAATTCACGGAGGATATTCGCAGCCGTGCTATCTGCCTTCTCGAGACCCAGGGAACGAGAGGCTTGATGAAGTTTTAAATCTTAATGCCCTTTCTTGTTTTGTCATTTAGGAGTGGACACATCAGCACATAATGATATTAAAATAAAATACTGACTGTTCCCATTTATGTCCTTGTTATTTTCTTCACCACAGTCATTTGTTCAGGCCCTCGAGACTTCAAATCTCTCGAGGCCTCGTTTGTTAAATTAATTGTTAAGACTCGGGCCTGCTCTTTCTCATGATAAAGGGAATTAGACTGCCAAACAGCAATATCCATTTGCAGTGGCTCCCTGTATTGATTTTTGAATTTTGTTTTGAGACACTGCGACAGATTGTGTCTCTGCCTGATAAAACCAAACTGTCTCTGAGTTTTCTGGGAAACACTTAGCAACTTTTGACATGGCTATCTCTGCACAATCCTCGCATTTCTCACACGGGAAATCAAACAGAGGTAGAGAGGAATGATTAGTTGAAATTATTCAGTGACTCCAATTTGGTTGACCGAGGAAAAAGACGTTTAACTCACTGAGGATTAAGGCATATATCTGAGATGTAGTCCATGAGTTGCATTCACAGTCAGTTGACTGTAAGTAGTGCAGAACCTCGTGACCTGAGTCCAAATTTCTGTCTCGCATAAATATTGATCAAAGAGGCAGGCGCTTCCACGGGCTGACAGAGTTTAAAGGCAGGACAGGCCAGACAAAGAGAAGCGGACAGCTATGCGGATGAATATACAAGTGCCCCACAAACACACATGCACACACACACGCACACACACACTGCACACACACACACACACACACCAACAAGATAAAAAGCACTTCAATTAGCCCAAGAAATATTGATTGCTATGCTTTTCTTCATGTGCCCATTGTAAAACGGGACACGCAGTGCGCCGAGCAAGATATGGGAAGATGGGCTCGGTATCTGCTGTGGCATCTCAATTCCTTTAACAAGAATTTGTCATTGATACGCAGTGGACACCCTGTAAGTTTTCGCCACATTCATTACGCGCAATTAAAATAAGTCACCGGCTTCATGTTTATTAATCTGAAACTGTTTTGGAGACTGCCTTTCGTGGGTCCCTGCCTCACGTCTGTCAACATAACGTTGTATGATTTACACATATGAAATGCTTTCCATGTTGACTGCCGCCTTCTTTTGGCTCTGTATGCTTTTTCTGTGTCTATTTAGCAACACACTTATTAATGTGACAGCAGTGTTTACACATGTCAGCATAAATTATTGACATCTGCACACGCTCAGCTATAAATAGTGTTGTGGGAGAAGGTTTTTGCCTTTATCCCATGACAGCCTTTTCCATCGCTGTCACTGGCCACTCTGAATTTACACAGTACAATAGTAAATGGGCATACGGACACTATTCATCTGTGAGGCAGGTCGATCTGTGTTACTCACATGTATTACCACATTACTGTACCTCCCACAGTCAGATAAACAAAACTTAGTTTGTAGCTGTTGTAGCAGCTGTAGCTGTGTTTTAGATTTGTACAAACTTTTCACATCATAGTAAAATTAGAGCTAGGACTATTTTTTATAAGCAATTAATCATTTGAGTTACCTTTCCTAACATTTGCTCATTGTGGCTTCTCATATATGGGATTTTTCTGCTTTACTTTGTCAAATACAATAGCAAATTTAAAATATTTGGGTTAGCTGTTAATTGGAGATAGAAAGCCATTTGTAAACATCATCTTTTATGTGATATAATAATGAATCATATATTATATGATTAATCAGTTTATAGCAAATAAATTATGAATAACTGTCTAATTAACAAATCATAAATAAATAATAATTAATAAATAACTATGCTTTAGCCTCTTCAAAAGAATGCAAAAAAATATTTCAAGCAGAAAATGCATTTTGCTTGAACCCCAACCCGAGTGAGATTTATGTGCAGATATATAATATCACCATATATGTATTGTAGGTCACCAGTTTGTATGTTGAAGAACACTGACATGTTTTTCAACTGTGAAAAGTCATATACAGTTTATGTCTTGGTCACCATTCATTTATGACCGAATTTAAGAACTTCACATAAAAAAATTAAAAATTTTGTTATACTCTATAAATCTATAATTTTGTTATATATATATATTTATTTATTTATTTTTTTATCCTCAGATATTTATGTCATTATTGGTCCCACAAAGTAGCATTAGTCAGGCTCTATTTCTCACAGTGGAAAAAATAGAATATGTGTATCCAAAGTATCCAAAAGAAAAACAATCTGGCCTCAAAACCTGTTGGAACGTCAATTATAACATCCATCCATCCATCCATCCATTTTCATCCGCTTGGTCCGGGACCGGGTCCGGTGTGAGCAGCAGTCTGAGCAGAGATGCCCAGACCTCCCTCACCCCAGACACTTCCTCCAGCTCTTCCAGGGGGATCCCGAGGCGTTCCCAGGCCAGTCGAGACATAGTCTCTCCAGCGTGTCCTGGGTCTTCCCCGGAGGCCTCCTCCGGTGGGACACGCCTGGAACACCTCCCTAGGGAGGCGTCCAGGGGGCATCCGAACATAGATGCCCAAGCCACCTCAGCTGACTCCTCTCGATGCGAAGGAGCAGCGGCTCTACTCAGCTCCTCCCGAATGACCGAGCTTCTCACCCTATCTCTAAGGGAGCGCCCAGCCACCCTGCGGAGGAAACTCATTTCGGCCGCTTGTATCCATGATCTTGTCCTTCGGTCATTACCCAAAGTTCATGACCATAGGTGAGGTGGGAGCGTAGATTGACCGGATAAATCGAGAGCTTCGCCTTTCGACTCAGCTCCTTCTTCACCACGACGGTCCGGTACACCGACCGCAGACTAACTGCGGATGCTGCACCAATCCGCCTGTCAATCTCACGCTCATCTTTCCCTCACTCGTGAACAAGACCCGAGATACTTGAACTCCTCCACTTTGCAGGACCTCTCCACTCACCCGGAGGGCACACCACCCTTTTCCGGTCGAGATACCATGGCCTCGGATTTGGAGGTGCTGATTCTCATCCCAGCCGCTTCACACTCGGCTGCAAACCGCTCCAGCACATGCTGAAGGTCCTGGCTTGAAGAAGCCAACAGGACAACATCATCTGCAAAAAGCAGAGATGAAATCCTGTGGTTCCCAAACCTGGACTCCCTCCGGCCCCTGGCTTCATTACTAGAAATCCTGTCCATAAAGATTATGAACAGGACCCGGTGACAAAGGGCAGCCTGCCGGAGTCCAACATGTCACTGGGAACAGGTCTGACTTACTGCCGGCAATGCGAACCAAGCTCCTGCTCCGGTCGTAATACAGAGACCAAACAGCCCTTAGCAAAGGCCCCGGACCCCATACTATGGAGCCTCCCCACAGAATACCACGAGGGACACGGTCGAATGCCTTCTCCAGATCCACAAAGCACATGTGGACTGGTTGGGCCAAACTCCCATAAACCCTCTAGCACCCTGCGGAGGGTATAAAGCTGGTCCACTGTTCCACGACCAGGGACGAAAACCGCATTGTTCCTCCTGAATCCAAGGTGGTCGGACTATCGGTTAATTCTCCTCTCCAGTACCCTGGTGTAGACCTTCCCGGGGAGGCTGAGAAGTGTGATCCCTCTGTGGTTGGAACACACTCTCCGGTCCCCCTTTTTAAAAAGAGGGACCACCACCCCAGTTTGCCACTCCAGAGGTACTGTCCCCAACCTCCATGCAATGTTGCAGAGGCGTGTCAGCCAAGACAGCCCCACAACATCCAGAGATTTGAGGTACTCAGGGCGGATCTCATCCACCCCCGGCGCCTTGCCACCGAGGAGCTTGCGAACTACCTCAGTGACTTTGGCTTGGGTGATGGACGAGTCCACCTCAGAGTCCCCATCCTCTGCTTCCTCATTGGAAGGCAAGTCGGTGGGATTGAGGAGATCCTCGAAGTATTTCTTCCTACCGTCCGACAATGTCCCCAGTTGAGGTCAACAGCTCCCCACCTGCACTGTAAACAGTGTTGGCAGAGTACTGCTTCCCCCTTCTGAGGCGCCGGACGGTTTGCCAGAATCTCTTCGAGGCCGACCGATAGTCTCCTCCATGGCCTCACCGAACTCCTCCCAGACCCGAGTTTTTGCCTCCAGGACCGTCCGGGCTGCGGCTTGCTTGGCCTGCCGGTACCTGTCAACTGTCGTCATCGAGTCCCACAGGCCAACATGGTCCGATAGGACTCCTTCTTCAGTCTGACAGCATCCCTTACTTCCGGTGTCCACCACCGGGTTCAGGGGATTGCCACCACGACAGGCACCAGAGACCTTGCGTCCACAACTTCGAACTGCTGCGTCGACAATGGAGGCAGAAGATGACATGGTCCACTCGGACTCAATGTCTCCAGCCTCCCTCGGAATCTGTGAGAAGCTCTTCCGGAGGTGAGAGTTGAAGACCTCCCTGACAGAGGGCTCGGCCAGACGTTCCCAACAGACCCTCACAATACGTTTGGGTCTGCCAGGTCTGTCCAACTTCCTCCTCTGCCAGCGGAGCCAACTCACCACCAGGTGGTGATCGGTTGACAACTCAGCCCCTCTCTTTAACCGAGTGTCCAAGACATACGGCCGGAGATCAGATGAAACGACAACAAAGTCGATCGCATCGACCTCCGGCCTAAAGGTATCCTGGTGCCTATGCACTGATGGACACCTTACTTATGCTCGAATTTAATGGTGTTCGTTATGGACAAACCGTGATAGCACAGAAGTCCAATAACAGAACACCACTCGGGTTCAGATCGGGAAAGGCCGTTCCTCCCGATCACGCCCCTCAAGGTATCACTGTTGTTGCTTGCCACGTGTAAGCGTTGAAGTCCCCCAGTAGAACAATGGAGTCCCCAGCCGGAGCACTATCAAGTACCCCTCCCAGGGACTCCAAGAAGGCGGGTACTCTGTACTGCTGTTCGGCCCGTGAAATCAACAATAGCAGAGACCTATCCCCAACCCGAGCGAGGGAAGCAGGGAGCGACCTCTCGTTCACGGGGTGAACTCCAACACGTGGCGGCTGAGCTGGGGAGCTATGAGCAAGCCCACACCAGCTCGCCATGCTCACCCTGGGCAACTCCAGAGTAGTGGAGGGTCCGGTCAGCCCTCTCAAGGAGCTGGGTTCCAGCCCAAGCTATGCGTGGAGGTGAGCCCAACTATCTCTAGCCGGTACCTCTCAACCTCCCATACGAGCTCAGGCTCCTTCCCCCCCAGTGAGGTGACATTCCATGTCCCTATTGCCAGAGAGTTTTGTTCAGGGATTGGGTCGTGAGGCTCCCTGCCACGACTGCTACCCAATCACCATTGCACGGCCCCTCATGGACCTTCATGCGGGTGGTGAGCCTACTGGATGGTGGGCCCAAGCCATTTCGGGCTGAGCCCGGCCGGGTCCCGTGGGCAAAGACCCGGCCACCAGCGCTCGCCTAGCCCCTAACCCAGGCCTGGCTCCAGGGTGGGGCCCAGTAACGCCAATCCAGGCGAGTACGGTCCACTTGATGTTCTTCTTTTCATGATGGGCTTCTTGTGAACCGCTCTTAGTCTGGCCCGTCACCTAGGACCTGTTTGCCATGGGAGACCCTACCAGGGGCGTAATGCCCCCGACAACATAGCTCCTAGGATCATTCGGGCACACAAACCCCTCCACCACAGTAAGGTGGCGGTTCAAGGAGGGGTCAATTATAACATAACAATTATATTCAGACATACATGTGTTAAATGTTTTAAAAAGATGAGCACATAGAAACTTTCTTCCTTCATGAATTTTAAAGCAGCCTTGAAGTGTCAGACTCTGCCCATACATCAGTCTGCACAGTGAAGGTCAAACATCCAAGTGATGATAGCAATAATAATGAGCAAAATACATATTTGAGTGAACTTTTTAACTGTCATGACAAAGTGATGAGATGGTGCACAGCTTGAAAGTTTCAAGTACATCTACATATCTGTGGACCGTGAAATTTAACTTTGCTCCTAACGTTTGGTTCCCGACAAGAGAGTATGGGAGAAATTCTGATAAATACAGATGCATCCAAAGGAGGAAAGACTCTTAAATCACTGGTTCTCTCTTTCCTTATCTTTTCTCTCTCCCTCTAACCCTTTCTGTCTCACTCTAATAACGCTCTGCCCTTATCATCCATCATCCGCTCATTTATTTGTCTCAACCTTTCTTGTTCTTCTCTGTACTTCTTTCATTCCCCGGCTTTCGCTTCCCACTCACTTTTGCAGCCGTGTTGAGTGAAGTCAGTCAAAGCCTGGGGATCTCTAGAAATCCAAACAGATTAGAGTGAGAAGGACCTCTGAGATCTCAACTTTTTATCCTCTCTAAAGTGATAAATGTCAGCCTTGGTTTTGGCTGTGACGGTGATATACATTACGGAGGGGCATTCCATCAGACCCGTTCGTCTACTGGGATTCATTTGTAACGGTGACCATATTTGAGATATTTATCACAACTACTATTGGTTTTCAAAACGGATTACCACCGACACAGGCTCTCCTCAGAAAAAAAATGTTAACAAGCCCTATCATTTTCCCTCGACTACAATTACACGTCTACAGGTGAGGATGGATGCCGAATCAGTGGCCGCAGTGACAGGCTATGCGGAGGAGCTGCATGTTGTAATGGTTTACCATTGCTCAGTGTCTGCATGAATGAGAGAGCATGCCATCATCACCACAGGCTGCTCCACGTTGGTGGCTCCAATAATGGGCCAATCAATGGGAACATGGGACACGGGACTCAAGAGCACAAAAACAAGGAATCGTGGCCATTAATGATGTCCATCCACTGCTCTCAGACAATAAGCGGGCTGTACGTTTTCACACTGTAAATATGTAGTCGACCCTTGGGTACGCAGAGAAGTGCACACAAGTGTGAGGTTATTGAAGATGTATATCTGCACCCACAAAAATAAGAGCTTTTCCTGGTGCTACTTGGAGGAATTCTGCATTGCGGCATTAATATTTTTGAACAACGGCGCTGCCTTCTATTGAGAGCCCAACAGGAGCCGAAATCTAAAAAAGATGTGTCCACGCACTCCTTTCCCATTAGGACGCGAAAGAGTTTTGGGGGATAGGCACTCGAAAGTCTCCACATCCAAGAACAGATCCCAATTATAGATCTGGGGTGTGCCTGTCTCAGCCTACTTTCCTTCAGATCATACTCTGGAGCGCATGCATTTTCTCCCCCAGCAAAACAAACACAAAACACATTCACATTCTAAACTGCTCGCGGTGAGGACAGCGGCAGCCGGAGAGAGCAAGAGAGAAGGACTATTTGAAATCATGTCAGTATGTTCTAGCTGGGAGATAGTTTTACCCAGAGCTCCCCGGCATAGGAGGGAGAGGCCCGCTGCAAAGATGCAGCTTCAAAGTGAATAACTGTGTGAAACTACCATCTGTTCGCCCAGACGTATGAATTCTGCACTTTAAAAAAGGGCTTATTTTAAGAGCAGGATGTTGTAGGCTTTGATGTCGATAACATGCTTGTAATGCTTTAAAAATCACAGTAAATACAGATATTTCGCTTGAATGGTGTATTCTCGGACAGTGCTTCACAGCAAAATAACAGAAAATACAGAAAAAAAAAAATATTACTACCTGGTTTATTTCTGTGCTTAGATATTTCCTGTATAAAATCCAGTAACCAATGATTGTTATGCAACATTGCTGGTGCAGCGGGAGCTTATTTAATTTGAAATATGGCGTACGATGTCGAGATCTCTCTGGTGCAATGAATGGTTTAGATTTGTTCTCGCTGATACATCCCTCTCCTCTACTTTTAATTGAACAATCAGTTTGTAAACAGAGCAGATCTGTGTCACCTCCCACCGGTAGAACTGGGTACCAAATATCATTTTCATTGGGGGTCTATTTACCCAGCAGACAAAAAAACACTCTAAATTCATATGGGTGTCAAGTAGTGCTGCAAGAACATTATTTCCCACATGGGTTAATCAATCCAGTTTTTTTTTTTTTCAATTAACTGATTCATCCTTACGTCTAGAAAAGATGAGAAAAGTTCCCAAATCCCGAGGTGACATCTTCATCTCACTTCTTTTGTTGAAGACGAGAAGGAGTGAGAGAAAAGCAGGAACTCCTCACATTTTATAGGCAAATATTTTGAAAATGATCACAGAATATCACATATTTTGCCAATGCATTTTCTGTCAATCAGCTGCCAGAACTGTTAATCAGTTAATTGACTGTTTTAGCATATATGTCAGTGACAGCTTACATTAGTGCACCATGCAAACACATCAGCGATTTCAGTGTCGATTTCAAAACAAAAAGCCGACGACGGCCGCTTCAACACGCAACAACTGCAGAGCATCAAGATTTGCAGAGAAGCTTGGAGTTTGCTTAGCTAAGAGCACCGACCAAACCACAAGGCAGCCAAAGGGCACTGAGCCCAAACCGCAACTAACTACTGAACGTACATCAAAATCAAGCACCAGCACACCACGTGAAGCGAGCCTCGTGTGGCCTGTGTCTGCTCTCAGCACAGGACAGCGACATCATGCCAACAAGCAGGGAAGGACTGAGAGTGAAAAATGGCCCTGAACACTTTGACTCAGACTGAACCTTCTCCCGGCAAAACACCATCACCCATGCAACACATTATGTAAACAAGATCACCGAACAATATTTAGAACAATAACTTCAGTAAAATAGATCAGGAGGAGAGATGCCGATGCACTATCCTCAACCTGGATGACTACCTGGATACTAACTATACAATAGTTTCTCAGTTTGATATTAGAACATAATGTTACATCCAGCCACATCGATTTATGACTATTTTAATGCCATCCAGGCTGTGATTGGGCGGTTCACGATCAAATTTATGAATAGCTGAACATTTTTCAGTAAGATACCTGACAAACAGCCAGCTGGACAAACCTTCACCCTGCTCATCTTACTCCTGTGGTCTCCTGTCTGCCCACTCCAGCTGCTAAACCCTGACTCTTAGTTGAACTGGGCTCTCTGGGCTGCTCTCTGCTCCCTCTGTCTTCAGGCTCTGCAGGCTGAGATGACTGACTGAATTTATAGTTATTTTTAAAGCATCTGGCTGCATCAGAGTCAGTGATTCACTCTCTTCTCTCTCAGCATTTCAGCCCCCTTTTATGTTTTTTTTTTCCTCTTGTTCATCGACCTCTCTCTTCTCTCTATCCAAATAGCACCTGAACCAGGTGTGGAAACGGACGGGGCCAGTGTGAGGTTAAACTGCACCGGTGCCCCTGATGACACAATTGATGACGAATAATAAACATGAAATAGTTCACAGTGCAACTAAAGCACTGTCAGATGCATACAAACAAAGATAAACTCACCCTTAAAACAGATGAGTGTTGAGCTGTTAATGCACCAGTGTTATTAGTTTTGTCCATGTAGGCATGTGGTAGATCCACCCAATCTGAGAATCCGCTTTGGCACCCCCACTCCCCAATATTTTAGCACAATATCTAATTATATATTTGGTGTGTAACTGAAATGTGCATTGATTGATTAAACTGCTTAAGTAATTTTATTCTGTAACCTATTTGCTTTTGGGTGGCAACAACATGGAGTGATTTGACTAGTCTGAATATACCCTACCCGTACATATACATATACCCTAAAGGCTGCTGTGCATTGGCTAAATATCTAATCATAATATTATGACAAGCTTTCTCAAAATAATGAGTTATCAACTCAAAGTAATGACTTAATACCTCAAAAATAATGACTTTGTATCTAAAAAATAATTACTTAGTTTCTTGAAATACTGAGAAAGTATATCAAAATAATGACTTACATATTTGGAATAAAGAGTTGATATTTATGATAAAATATTGGAAAATGCTTCTCCAAAAAGAAATGGTCTTAATATTTTTACATGGGCTTCCATGGGACAGTAAGTCATTAGTTTTAGACACTAAGTCATTATTTCAAGAAAAATCCTTATTTTAATAATTTACAGGATCTTTCTTTCATCACACTGGTCAAAATGGGTTTCCATAACTACATGTTGTATAATTAGAAGTGTTTTACTATTAAAACGTCAGTAGAGTTTTTATTTTTACAATACTTCCCACATCATCCTCTAAACATATGCTTGAGTGTGAGTTAATGGAGCACCACGGTGACCGTTCCACAGTGGAGTCAATGTCTGTTCGCTTCACTTGAGGTCTTAAGAACTTAATGTTGTTTCAATTAAACCTCCACCTTCAAGCATATGATGGAGAAAAACATTAATTGGATTATAAACCAGCATATGCACTCAGGCAATTCTTTCGGAAAATAGGAAAAAACTATCTACCACATCCAATTGAAATATTGGTCCAGCTTAAATAGTTTACTGTACATAAACAAACCTGTCTGGAAGCACACAGGTCACCTAAATAAGTGTGAATTTGAGACTTGGGGGTTTCTTTCTGCAAAGTACTTCAAGAAGTGTCAAGCAAACAGTATCACTAGGTACAGCAGTCTATTTCATGGAACACAGGGAAGATCAAATGAACTGCACAGTTTCTCTCTCAGAATTAATAGGCATTACATTGTGGATCTCCCCAGTGACGCCAGCAGCTCAGTGCCACTGCAACACCTCTGCTATGACTAATCATTATTTTCCAGAGGCAACAGCCTTAAGGCTTCAAGCATGCATCGACAATTCATGGCAACACTATGGAAAATGGTGAGATAAGTCCATGTGACACATATTGTATAATGTGCTGGAAGCAAAGATGTTTGTCTCAAACTGGCAAAGCAAAGAAAAAGTGAAGCTTTCTGCAAAATACTACAAACACAATCAAATTTCTCACGATAATATTCACTTTTGTCCTCAAATTGCTGAGGGAGATTCAACACCCTTTCTGTCTGACGGGGAAAAAAATTTCATTATATTGCAGGAGCAGAGCAGCAGAGCTGCAGTGATATACAGTGTGATGTACAAACAACCTCAGCACAGTCTGCTGGAAGATGCTCCTAACTGCTACATTTATCAATAGTGCAGAAATGGGTGGCAGCAAGGGGTGGCCGCTATGGAAACCTCTATCCTGATGGAAGCGAATCAGTCAAGTAGATGAATGCTAAGCGGCTGAGGTTATGTGAATGACAGTGTTTCAATTGTTAAAAACGTTTGACAAAACACATAAATGGCGTGTAATATTCTTTTTCTGAATAATACATCCTTTTTCATTAAATATCCCTATGCTTTTACTCTGGCTACCACAGGGAGGCCCCATTGCACACAGACGGACAAGTAGCACAGTGGCGGGCTACTTAAATGAAACATGTATGAACTCTCAGAGGTGGAAACAGGCTACAGAAGAGACACCTTGACTTGTAAAAAAAAAAGGAAGGTGAAAGGAGAAAACTCAGATAATCATTCAGCTAACTCTAGTGCTGGCTTGCACTACTGTTAGCAGCATCCTTATGATTTGCATTTTCCATGAGCAAACCAGCTAGTTTAACTACTACGTCCTTGTGAACCTCAGGTTTTCCAGCACTAACTGAGAGGAGCTGAGTCTTCCATGGTGTTTTGTGCAGTGGTGGATGTCTCTGCAAAGGACAGGCATCAGAACTATTTAAGTCCTAAGTTCAAGTTTTCAGGTTGGTCATCTCATTCTCTTAATGTGTGTTAATGTTGGTTTAATGAGCAGTGATTTGCTAAATGGTAAGCACTTGGCGGCAGCCTTTGTGTTGTCCAAGGCCAACGGTGCCACTTGCAAGTGCCAGTTAGTGTAATTCAGGGTTGACTGAGGTGGCAGACTGCTAGATTTGGATGGAGAATCTTTTTATTAGGGAATATGACATACATGTGGTGAGTGATTGAGTGGTGTGCATGAGGCAAGCAGCTGTGTTTTCTCTAGTGTTCATTTTACTAATTTAATCCTGCATTCATGCATACTGGTGCTCAGAAGTGGTGAAGCTTAGCTAACAGTGTTTGTTTTTTGGCATACATTTATCTGTCTAAACCATTTAATGCTCCCACAATTTATTGTGTCCTTTTTTTTCTTAAATGGGTCATCCTCTACCAAATGGTGAAATGTCCATTAAAAGCAAAAGTACACTTTCAGTAATCAATTAGTTTTTCTCTATTAAAACATGTAATAAAGCATGTCAGGTGATGGATCGTCTTTTTTTAGTTTTCTCCAAACCACAGCTGACTTGTTTTCTTATTAACTATTTCCCATACAATTCAGTCTAGAATGCATCCTTAGGACAGAAGTGTCATCATTATAATGATTAAATGTGGCTTTGTTGAATTGGTATTACCAGGATTTTTAGTGTTTAGTGTTGTTTAGTTATGTCCAAAAAAGACTTTGTATTCCATAGTAATATTTCGTTTTTGTAATAAAAAATATCAGTTGGTAGGGCATGTTTCAAAAAATCCTTGTAAAGTTATCAGACTTTTGGTAGATATTGAGTTACACCATTCTGGTCAGTAAATCCTGTAACCAAAAAATTCAATCACCAATGAAAACATGACCACAAACACGACACATGCTGAGTGATCTTTCTGCAGCTGCATACTTCAAATGGGTGCTTGAGATGTACGACTTATTTTTCAAGATTTCAGCTCAAAATGTGCTCCACACTGAAATGGTTGAGAGGACTATTAAAGGGTTAAGAATTCAGAGGTCTCCACATTGTGTTTGCCCACAGGTCTCTGTGTTTTTACTCTGTGGTTGTTGGCAGCCTTATCAACTCTGACAGGAGGACAGTGCACAGACATAGAGAGTAAAAAATACTATCAGTAGCTGGAGCTGTGTGTTTTCTTAATGTGCTCTTCTCTCATCCATAATTGTGTGTGAAAGACTATATTTCATAATTCCTTATCGCTTCTATGAAATGGTTCAGAACTCATTGTAGTTTTGTGTTTCGAGTTTATGCTGGGTATTTAAGATGCGCGGGAAGACGTTTCCACATATTTGCATTATTGAGCAAAGCTGTATGTGCTGTATGGAGTAGTTGACTGTGCACATATGGTCATGATCTATTCAGATCTCACAAATTTGGCTCTGGAGAAAATTATGTTTCGTTTAGATCTTTTCTAGCTCTTTTTGTTTTACTGCCGAAACAGTCTTTTCAGTGTCAATTATACCTTTATTAAAACAATCTTTAAGGTCAAGGCTGACAACTACTGGAAGAACATGCTGTTTAGACTTGTCTATCTGTGACTAGATGACTCACAGAACAGTCTATAGAAAGGCAGGAAGATGTCAGCAGTGGAGACAATAAAGCCTATTTTAGTGAAGCCTGAAGTACTAAAAGCTGTGAAACTGATCGTATAATAAAATCAACAACCACCTACTTTGGTGGAGTTGTGCTGTTATTATTTGAGGCAAGTATCTCTCTTTCTATTGTACTTATAGTAGAAGACACTGACACGTGCCAGCTGAAATACATTGTTTGCTGCCCTAGCCCCTCATCTCTAATTATAAAATGCCAAACTTCATTCTGTCTGGTTCGCTTTCTTGTAGGTTGAGCACAAGGCTGTTCATGCTTCATAGCACTTTCCCCTCTCAAGCCATTTCCCCCATAGCCTAACCTAATATTGACTGGAATAAGAAATTCAAAGCTGCTGTAAACATTCAAATGTCTGACAAGCCCACTTCCAATTTCACAGATCCAGGCCTGGGAGTTATTATGGCAAAACAAACTCCAATCTTGCTGTGCATTAAAGAGAAAAAGACAATATTGTTTTGCTTTCTGTGCAAGGTCCTCCAATCTTGTACACCAAGAGGTGATATTTTATGGGGAGAGCTAAATCAAAATACCTTGTTGATTTGCGTTTTGTCCATAACACACCATTTTGCAGGTTAATGCACTGCCTCTGCAGGGAGTTTGTTGAAAATGATGGCAATAATTGGCATTTAAGGAGCCAGTGTTTACCTTTAAAGCTTATCTCAGCTGGGGTCAACCCCATGCCTCTCTACAACTTGAGTGATTCTGCCACTCCTGTACTAGCAGGCCTTGGAGGGGTCAGAAAACCATGTCAATGTGTCTCTCAGTTTAATTCTATTAAGCACAGGTTCAAGCTCCAAATTAAAATGCAAATTACCTCTGTAATAAAAGTGAGCGAGAGTACAGGCAGAGATAAGGTACATCCTTCCCTTTTATTGCCGGCGCTTATGAAGTACAAACCTCTTTTTAATGTAAAACTTAATTTAATTTTGAAGAACAAAGTGTCTCAAAACACATTGTCTCACAACAGGTTCTGTCCAACTTGAGTCATGTCTGAAACAAAAGGGAATGATGGCTTCAAAGCGTACTTTGTGTCCTCTCATTTTTGACTTCAGAACATGGGTAGTTTCTATGCAATTGTGTGGGTAAAATTACATCAAATTGCATTTATAATTCAGATGAGAGTGTGTCTGTCATCAGCATTTATGTCTATGTTATCTTACTGAATCTTAATATCCCACAAAGCAAATTAAATATGAGCTGGAGCTATCAGGGGTAACCTTATCAACCTCAGCTTAGGCCAGCAATCTGCATTTGAGTAGGTGGATATAGCCTGTGTATTTGGAACTACATTTCATGTTCACTTGTCAAAATATGAACAGTCCTCCTTCGCTTTGTTTTGCCTCCTCAGTTCCGTGCAGCTGTCTCAGCAAGAGCACTGTACCTTTTGGACACATGTTACCAAGTATATAAGGTGAATGTCAGCATCAAGAAGATAACAGCTTGACGTCTCGCTGGTCTGTTATCACTGTGCAACGCTCCAGAGCAGCACAGCTGCAGGAGCATAAGTCTTATCAGTCCCAGAGTTAAGGTGAGAGAACAGCACAAGGATGAGACTTGAAAACCAACTAGCATGAGCCCTTCAGGCTCCCCCCAGTGACACCCTCTGACTCCCTGCGTGCAGATAGTCCAACTAATATTCGGAAGGGCCGACCTTTGCATTCCTGTAAGGAAAAAAAAAGAAGGAAAACAGTGTCATAATCCGAGCTCTTCAGCCGTCCAAGGACGATTAGTATGGTGCCCTACGACACTGAAGGTGACACAGACTCTTTGACGGCTCACTGCATACAAATTAAGGCTTCTGCTGTACAAGGCAGACAAACTGTACACCTCAATTATAGGTCACCTCAAAACTCTGGGATGAAAATAAATGAAGTAATTAGAAACAGCAACCACCATAAAAAGAGAAGAAAAGTATCAAACACAGAGAAAGAGATCATCTCAGAGATGGCATCGCCTTGGTTATCTCACACCAAAAATACAAGATAGCATTGCATATTGTTCACAGTCACCATGAGTTGTTAAAAAAATTCAGCATAGAAACAAGCAGGACATTTAAAGTGAATATATTTTGTTTTATAAATGAACATCTGGTAAATGCCCAGAAGCTATTCTTCACCTTTCCTGTATATACATTACTTTAGCTGAGCGGTAAACAATACATAATAGATAACTCTTGTACTCTGAAGTGTTTTGGCCTATATCAAGGCCATGTGTACTTGCATTTGTTGCATGTCACAAGCTATGTAAAATGAACCAAGGCAAGCAAGTACGTCTGTATTTATTCTGTGCTGCAGTGCCTCCTTCAACTTCAGCTTAGGGGTTATGTATACCATGGCATTAGAAAATACCCACTGTGTCATTTTCTGCACTGTCAAATGTCAAATGGGAGGGAAAAGTGGCAAGTGCAAACATTAGTGTGATAATATATTCCAAGATTATACAAATTTGTCTCTCATCAGAGATTTTGCGTACAGTTTATACATTACTGTGGTAGCTAATTTGAGCCAGTTTAATTAGGCTGCAAATCAATGAGCAGTGCTGCTTTGTGGCAATATTACATTTTTATGTGATTCTTTAATCAACTTGATTTGTTGGGTATTTAAATTGCTGAATTAGTCAAAAACAGGCAGCCCTGGCTTCATTTTATTAGTTTCTAAATTGATTCTCCAGAAATCTGATTATATCCATTATATCCCAATCCCTTTACACCCCTGAACCAAGTGTGTTCAAAGAAACATTGAAAAGGGTCAGTTCAGTTCAGTGTTCAGTGTTCAGTGTAAAATGTGCACTGACATGTGATCAGGTCATGTTGAATGTTGCTCTTCCATTTGGATCTCGATCAGAGATTCTAATTGTTGCCAGTCAATTTTACAACGGTTTGACTGAAAGGGAGAATCTGAAATGTGTGACAACAAGCAAGAGTCATGTATTTCATACACAGTCAATCTAGCAGCTATCCAAACAGCAACCTGAAAATGTCTTCAGGAATCTCCACTGTTAGGTGTTGCCCATCATGCTCCTGATATTGGTCCCTTGAGAGGCTCAGTAAGAGAGGCCTTTGTTTTATAGCAGTCACCATTTTCAAAATTAAAAAAGCACACTTAAAAGAAAGAGGTAATTTATCATTGCTCTCCTATAGCGTTGTCAAACTTACGATAGGTGAAAAAAGCTGAAAAATAGGTCAAAGTCAATGCAGCAGAAGCCGTGGGTTACAGAGGTCTGGCCAACTCACTTCACTTCATTCTAACACAACGCCACGCCCCATTTTTTATTTATTTATTTTCTCATTTTCAAACCGACACTGACTTACGTGATCTCATTTATGTCAAATTACCAGACTTCACAAAGCTTTATACCACTCTTTCCATGTACAAATGCAATACATATGTTACCGTAAAATAAGTGAAATAAGCGAGTGTTACTATATTAGCATAAACTTCATTTTAGTTCATACTGTATAACATAATTACACTGTTTGCCTCTAAGTTCTTCTGAATGAAATCGAGCTCGCTGAGGTGCTAACCTTACCACCACATGACCTTCTGTTCATGTTCTAACATCCATTACGAAGGGCTCGGGGAGGCGCTTGCTCACAGGGTTCTGGTATTACATAAGTGACTGTGCAGACGTTGAGGGCGAGCCAAAAATTAATCGGCACGATTAATTACAAGAGCCATATGGTTAGCAGTTTCTCAGTGCCATTTCCAGTTAGACTGCTTGGGAGGTGCTGGGAGGCCTGCTGACATTTGCACAAAGTCCCTGAATCCAACATACGTGTTCAGCTACAGTCTCTCTCTTTCAAACACACAAACAAGTATGTAACAGTCACCCACACACACAAGCACACACACACTAATGTACTACTATATAGGTCAGGATAGGTCAGAAACACTATATTTTAACTGCATCACTGCATTAATATTGGTGCACTTGTATATTTCCTTTCCAACATTCATTCATCATTCAACCATGAAAAGTGTGTAATATTGATACAATATTTAAAACATTGCTGAGCACCCAGAAAGAGACAAGTCATTAGAGATCAGACTTCAAAAGAAGTCACAGGTTTTATCCTCTCCTCCATCTAGCCTCAGTGTTTGAGTCTGTACGGGGAAAAAAATGGAAATTGAAGTTAATAACACCAGAGAAGATTCAAGAGCTTACTTAATCAAAATGACAGGTGATCGCACACCGTTACAAACGACAAAGCAGAGGATGGCAGCAACACACTCCTCAAAAATTAGATGGATATTGTCCCACCTGCCAAGGGCTGTATGAGTCATGGCATACTCCGGTTATATGGTGAGTGCACTGTGTACACACAAGCCGTATTAATCATGCATACATTCCCATAGGGAGTGTGTGGGGTTCTCAGCTGAACTCTGTATCTTCCTGCTGATAAACACTTTGCTTTGCCTGAGGTGCAACATGTAGAAAATTCAGAATCATATAAGCTGTGCAGTTGTTCAAGTAGCATCAAGCATGCATTAGCAAATACATGTGAATGTGCTGTTTCATAAATTGGACAAAATGGCCTACTAAGTAAGGCTGTAATTTGCTCTATGTGAGAATGTTTTTTTTTGCAGGATCACAACGAAAGAACTGTGAAAATAAAAAACAGGATTTTGGACAAAGAAAAATAAATTAATTAATTTAGAATTGAAGGGTTAAATGTGACAGTGATGATTTCAACTAAACAATCAAAGCCATTTTTGTCTTAAGTGCAAAATCCACAGTAATAATTACAATAAATACAGGTGTATGGTCGATGCTATTTCTGTCCTTTTTATTGTGAGAAACGGTGCCAAGCCCTCAGTCAGTGAGTGATGACATCCTGGTCTTCAGTGTTGGCAGCGCTCAGTGTTGGCTCACATTCATCAGGTCGAGGAGCACCCAGCACTGACATGAATTATGTGGTCGGCATGTTCCAACTGTTGACATGAACCTTAATGTGCATTCAGATTTTTGTGATTTGTGCTAAAAACAGCTGTAATATTCACGTCTGTACTTTGTTGACTGTTGTTACCCTGCGCTCGTGTAGTTTTATAAATGAAGCTTCGCACTCGGCGTTGCACATTGTTTACAGCGACGGTGCCCTCTAAAGAGACGACAGCGGTAGAGAGAAAGCGCTGAGGGAGGCAGCTATAAAGAACAAGCTGGTTTCAAAGCAGCAGCCAGCCCGCATGTAAATCACTATGATATGAAATATGAAATATATCAACAAGTTCTGACACACTTTCTCTCTTGTCTTTGCATATTTTGCAGTGAGTATGTTTTTTTATGAACTGTAAAACCAACATCAAGTCAAACGTAGCTGACACTGCAGCTTTTTCATTTTCTAAATCATTTTATCATAGCAGTGTAAGTGCACTGTTCAGGTCTACTGTATGTGATTATGACATCTTCCAGTTAGCTTTGAGGAGGATAATAATGAATGCAGATACTTCCTTACGGGGAATGAGCAGTCACTGAATGGTTTGATGGGTATGAGTATCATTTGAATCATTTGCTATGGCCTTTGCAGTGACCAGATCTTCACGCATCTGAACACCTACTGGTGATTTTAGAGAGCGACGTGTTAGACAGCGCTCCCCACAGCCATCATCGAAAGACCAAATGAGAGAAATTCTTTTCTGCAATGGAGTTTAATTGCTCCAGTAAAGCTCCAGAGACTTGAAACCACTGATTTTGTGTTGTTACAACTAGCAAATTGTAGGTTCTGAATAACCAGCTGTGTTATATACCTAACTCCTTTATAGATGCTGGGGCTCGGAGAAGCTGGAGTGATTGATATGTTTGGGTGCCCTTCTCTCATTACCTACCGCCGAGATGCCCTTGAGCAAAGTGCTGAACACCTCAGCCTGCGCGAGTGAAGCTGCTCATTTGTTAACCGAGCGTGCTGACATGCTGGGGTTGTACTGCGAGTGGGTGTAACTGCTGCTGAGTGTGCTGAAAAAACAGAAAACCCCATCTCCAGCCAGGAGGTTTTACAAAAGCGCTGTGTTATGTTCAGTGAGTGTTCAGTGTTCAACATTTTGTCATGACTTTCAACAATATGTGCATTTGGTGACTAATGTAGCACTATGTATTTGTGGCCAACACCGAGGCAGCATGGTGTGACACAGAAATACCACAGTGATGCCTTGTGATTTCGAATGGTCTGGCCATATGTGTAGTCTCCAGCCTTATTCCATTAATAAGAATGAGGTAAAGTCATTATCTGTGTGTAATCCTGTGTTTCCTCATGAAATCCTTAGAAATTCATCAGTGTTTTTCACACAGCTGAAGGAATTAATGAATCGCATTTTGCTCATGTAAAATACAATATTGCACATATATGTACAATTTACTTACCTAAAGTCCGGTCAAATAAACATACAGTAACATAAATTTGCCAGTGATTTTATTCAGATACTTTTGATACAGAATGTTGGAGGACATTGTAGCCCCACAACCAACAACATAAACTGAAACCATGTCCGGACTAAATCAGTTCTCAGAAGAACTGGAGGCTTATCAAATCAATTAACAAATGTCACACATCCTTTGAAAGAGAAAAGAAAAGAAAAACTCCCCGCAAATAATTCGATACGGTCACTCGGAACTGCAGCACCATTGGACAGCGCTAAACTGATGTTACACCTATCTTTAGCAATCACCATCCCTTTTATTCTTTGTGTCTCATTCTAGCTAGCTGTGGAAATAGTTAAACCAGATGAGGACTTGTCAGACCAGATCCAAATATGCTGATTTTCCGTGCAGTGACTGACAACAGCTCCTAATGCCCTAGGATATTCTGCCCTCCTACCATCCTGGGAAGATAGGATTGAATGACGGCTTTTCTCTCTCTTCAACAGCATTTTACTTATTAATCACATTGAGAGTATGAACCGTGAAATGAAAGTCATCCCGCTAAACTACTCCGGCCTTGACTAAATAAATGGTCCTCCAAGGGAAATAACTTTTCATCGGATTGGTTTGGTGGCAATATTCCGAGACTATGCAAAATACCCCAAATATGCTGTAAATCAAACGTCAACATAAACCTCGAAGAGAATTAAACAAGCTGCTTCTTTTTGCACCGATTTCAAAGAACTTCAGATTACTGAAAATAATTTTCAGCATCGCCAAAAATAATCAGAATAAACTTCAACTATTACTTATGCAGTGTATTTTTTTTTAGGGAGCAGGTTTTGTCCTAGATTGTTAATTCATCTGTTTTTTTTTTTTTTACTTGTTTTATTCATATAATATTATATTCCAAGACAACCTGGCATGTGTTCCAGCTCTTGGTAAAATCTCTACTTTCCTCGATAATTTAAGGGGATATAAAAATTTAAGGTAGAATAAAAAAGACTGGAACCTTAATTCATCTTAAAAAAAAACATAGAGGTCCTGAATACTTGTCAAGGCATATATTATATATAGGCACAAGTGTTTTCTGTTACATTAAAATTACATCATTTAGTAATGGTTAATGCAAAACTGACACACCAAACAGAAGATACAGTACATGCACAGTGTTATAATCTGCTATGGGTGTCATAGCAGCTTGAGACCACTATGTTTAGCAGATGAGACCTAAATTTGGAGCCAGTCTTTTAACACTCTCCCCAGCTCTCTTTGTGACCACATAATCATAACAACGTAAATACAGTAGAGCCTAATACTGAGCAGTGCCTGGCATCAGCTTTGCCATACTATATGAAAATGAGTCAGTTGCATCTTTTGATTAATTTAAATGAGTTCAACCAACTGTGAAAAATGTTAATTTTCTTCATGGGGGCCTTTTGTGTTTCACATCCCTAAGGAAATGGCAAGAATACATTGCAAAAGTTGGACCAGCTCGAACTTGGTTCAAATTCAAAAGTGATGTCACTCTCTGGGCACGGCGAAGCATGTCCTTATTTTAGGTGAGCTTCGCTTCACTGATCTTACACGGCGCTCCGGGTCCAACATAAAGGCAGTTAACTTTGCGCATTGAATACACCGTGATACCTGGGGTCTAACAATATACAAAAATAAAGGCTCTTCTATTTAACAGAGACAGCACTGTGTTAGGACAGTTTCTGTCACAGAATGCACACACACATAAACTGCCTAATTGGTTTGCTCTGTTTCAAGTTTAAAAATAGTCCTGGCGATATCATAAAGTACATCACCATATGTTGTGCGTCCAGGTTGATCCTGTACATCTTACCATATATAAAACTTTATACACAACTCCACTCATTACTGAGTTGCATAAGTTACATGGAATTGCACCAGTATTTTATCTATACATCTACACACATCTAATAAAATGCTGCTTTATTAGAGTTTTTCCTCCTACTTAATACGCATGTGCAATATGGTGCATAGTTTTAGGATCAAAGCCTTATTTTGTATCACGAGATGCAAAGTACCATATACGCCCCCTGGTACCTGTGGACATTGTAATGCGCAAAGTGTTTAAGCTGTGATTATAAACTATGCATGTTCGTGATCAACTCTGACATCTATAATTATCATTATATAATCCATCAAAGAAAATGTGACTCTTCTAAGACCTTTCATCATTTAGTTCAAAGAAATCATGTCAGCCCCATTTGATATGTCTTCCACTTTATCTGATGGCTCCATTTGTAAGAGGCTTTAAAGCTATGTAAAACTCACTTGAGTGATAATGACACTGCTCCTCACTTGAGGTTCTGTTCTCCTCACTGTCCCCTGTCAGAGCTATTGTGCTGTCTTTAACAAATAAAATCCACATAATCGCTCTCTGCGACTGTTCTTTTTACAAGGACAGTGAATTATAAACAGGCTTAAAGTTGCGAGGGGAAACAACAAGTCATATTCATAAAAAATATATGATAATTAAGTGGGACCATTTTGTTAGTTAAAGTGATGCTAGTTTTGTAGTTTGATTATAGTTACCAGGTGTACCAGAGACAGTAATGCTACCATGTGTTTTGGTCATTTTTAGAAGTCTCTATTATTTCATTCATTGGGGAAAGAGAAAGGGCAGGCAGGTGTTCTTAAAGTTATGAAACATTTTTTGTATAGCCATCAGGCTAGAAGCTAAATAAATATGGCTACTAAAACAATATATTGTTTTTTAGGATTGTTTAGATTTGATTAGTATTAATGAGGCACTCTGCAAAATGGACTGGTGCAGGCAATGAAACGTGTACTGTAAGCTATGCACTCTTCTCTTTTTCTTACTTTGTACTGCATGGGCTACTTCCTCACACGACACACACCGATGCAGGCCATCGCTGTAGCCATAAAAAAGAATGAGAACATCATTGTTGCATTCAAAAATAGCCAAACCTGCACATTAAAATGCACAATAAAACACATTGTGACGATTGGATAAAAGGTCAAGAAGTTTGGCCATTTATGTGACAGGCCATCTCCAGTTTCCAGATATGGTTAGATGTTGTAGTGTGGTTCAAGCAGATCAACAGATAGACACCTCAGTTTCATTACAATAATAATGGACCTTTACTAGGGTGACCTAGACTTTGCCTTTTACCAAATAGGATCATAATTGAATGTATGCCTACTGGTTAGTCCAAGACCACATGTACAGATTAAGATTTGGTGATACGGTTAATTTTCTAGTAAACTGATTACTACAGCTACAGCAGGATAGAGCTCGGTAGCCTCTTGTGAGTTTGTTAATTTGCAATATCCAGTTGGACGGCTGGTCAGTACGATATGGCTGATGTTGTGTTAAACCATGCCCATTTCAGAGTTGATTTGCACATTGCATAATGCAGCATTTATCTGATTTGGCTACAAACAGTTACAAAGTGTGCTCTTAGGGTAATATTTCATTTGCAATTTAGCAGACTAGGTCACACCCTTGGACCGTCCAATTGGCTAAATTGTAGGACATAATTTAGGGAGTAAGTGAAGAGTTATTGAGGAGAATTTGCATGAGGAAAAAGATAAAAGTATGAAATGAATAAACCAACATGAGTCTGACTGATATCCCCTTGAGTGCATAATAAAAAAAAACATGATTTATGAAAATTACAGAATTTTGAGATAACTTATCGAAACACCAGTTTGATTGATATTCCCTGGAGCACACACACATAAAACATGATTTAGAAAAATAAATAAGAGACATCTGTTTTTGCAAGTGAACCCTTCACATTGTGCACATTGTTTTACATAAAACACTATTGTCACAGATATCACATTTGTTAAATTGTGGGCTAAATTTATGCTATCATGTTGCAAATTATCATGCTTTTATATTTTTAATGAGTTCATCTCAGGCTTCCGTACAGGCTTGAAATCTTATACAACCGATACAGATCAGGACAATACCATTAAAAGCCTAATAAAACTGGCCACAACCGGTTTAGGTTACCTGTTTTGTAACCAGATAACTTAAAACCAAAACATCCCTGTGCATCACAACGCAACATTTGGAAATAATTGTAAATCATCCATTTTTTGAGGGCAGTTAGTTTCATTTAATGGAAAAAAACGATGAATGATCTTTCCCATCTAAGAACATTAATTGAGATTTATATCTTTAGGTAACTTTGAGGCCAGTGGTCCTGATGAATGTACATCAGAAAGCAATTCAGGAAGCCGTTATAAAACGCTCAGGTTGGTGCTCTTTCAGACTCCTGTCACTGAAGATGAGAGTGGGCTCATGTGGTGCAGCCTGTGACAAGCCAAGGCATTGATGAAGGAAACAGCAGGGGCCACACACTCTACGTCCCATCTCCATGGTGCAACATATTAAACTCTCATTTACTGACAAAAGACATTCAGGCCTGCTGTTAGTCACACTAGTGGTACAACAAGTAGTGGCAGGATGAGAGATGGCCTCTCTTTGTCTTAATCACCGTTCACCACATTTGCCCGCTACTTTGATCTTTTCACCACCTTGAATGCTGAAGTATTAAATACAGAGAAGACAGAACACATCACAAAATTCTTACTCAAACATTTGCAACAAGCAGCGGGAAGGTGCAGTACGCTGCTGAGCACTGTGATCCTTTTTCCTTTTTTTTGCATGTTTCACATCCAGGAAATGTAAATTTGCTTCACACATTTTGCTTCCTATGTTGATAGAGTTGCTATTTTACATTTCAAACGGGAATTAGAGAGAGAATCCTTTTAACAGAGCAGTCTACGTTCCTACAGTACAGTAAGTGGTTTAAAAGCTGTGGACAGGGATAAAAAATAGTGACTGTCTGTTTAATGGGTGGATTTTGACATAGAAACACCCTAATCTGCTGTTATTTCTGTTGTAAACAGAAGTATTCAAGACAGCTTTGTCAAAAAGGAAGCACTATCATTTTATGCTGCTATAATTGATCAAAATGCCTGTTGGCCTGTCCGGTACTTTCCCAAATGCATGTTTTCAGTGTGCAATCGTTTTAATGGCAGGGGTTGTTTGTATATTCTACCAAATTCAAAGCTCAGTTTTGTGTTGTTTATCATTTATGTCACGCAGTTATTAACATTGAAAAGCCTTGTCAAAACGACATATGCCACAAACATTTTTCCTTCCATATTTTACCAGATGCATAAAACATACTGTGTGCTAGTCAAAAACCTTTGCTTACAGAGGAGATTGTCTGCTGCAGTCTGCCAACACAGCGTGGATGTGCAGTGTAAAAACAAGAAAAAAAAAAAAAGCAACACCAAGTAAGGGAGCTCTGATTCTTCAGTCTTTAGAAATACGTTTTCCAACATCATATAATGAATACATTGTTTACAAGATAACATGAATAGAGGTTTTGCTGTTTTTTGTGTTATTAATAATTCTGGGTTCTTTGATTTAGCCAAACAGTTACTTTAGGGTGGGACTACAAAACATACATGGATACTATCCTACTATATAATATGATTGTTTTTCACACTTTTCACTCACAAAAGGATGAAATGTTTGTTATGTACACTTGTGCTGAGTTGATACTTTTCCAAAAATATCAGCAGAATGTACTTTAAGTATCAATTAAAGTCATATCATAATCATAAAAGTACTGGATGCGTTCCATGTCGTAATATTATACAGTCTTTTCTAATATTTTATTACTGATGCATTCAAGTATAAGCTGGATTTTTAGTATTGCTTAATCAACTGTAGCAACACACAAAGCTAATAGACTTAAAAATATAGTATTTCCTTTTGACATCTAGTGGCATGTAAAGTAAAAGTACATGGAAATTTTACAGCACTTGAGTAAATGTACTTTCTTATACTCTACATCATACACTACAATATTTATTATTTATCAATATTTTATATATATATCAATAGCATAGTATGAATTTGTAATGTATGCGGAAAATTGTACATTTGTTCATTTATGACATGCAATAGTTCGAAATACATACACGAACAAAATTTTTATTTTTTCTTTCACCTCCCTAGTTTCAAATTGTTGGACTAGTGTTGCATTTAGTGACATTTTCAAATTATGATTCTCCTGTATAGACTGAAAATGGGTGATACTGTGGAATTCCCCAGTATCATACTATCGCTGAACTTTCTCCTCAACCAAATCACATATTTAGGCTATTTTATGTGATCTCCTTCTGATAACTAATGTAATAAACATTATATTATATAATATTTGTTCACTTCCATTGACTAAGCCCCACATGACACTGTTTGGAGCCCCCCTGGGAAGGCCCGCATCCCACACTGAAGACCTCTGTCTTAAACTATGACAACACATTTAATTAAGTCCTATATATAACAACATTAATTCAGTTAATGCAAAACAAAATTCACAACAGAGCCATAAGCTTCCATATGTCCAGCTTGTAACCAGCATATGCTGAGTCGTTGGAAGATGAATTTTCTCTCTACTTTAATCAAGACTGCTGTGACAGTGTAACATTTCTCCTGAGGTCCATAAACTCCAGACTTTTTACTCTCCTTGAGAAATGTATCTTTTAGGTGACTGTGTGTATGAACGCTGTGGGACTTATTAACACAGACAAGCTGCATGCAAAGATTTTATAGAAATTGTTCATTTCTATGCACGTGGAGATTAACCTTTCAGCAAAAATGTGCACCCTTTAAAAAGAGAAAAACAAATAGCAATACACATCAAAATGCGTCTTTTGCTGTTTGCTTGGACCCTCCTACAGACCACAGAGAGAACTCTGATCTTTCAATAGTTTATCCTATCTCTCCTCATGCAGGCGTAAGTGCCATGTCTTTGCAGCATTTACCAGAAACTTTTACAGGAACCTTTACAGAAACATTTGTTTCTGCAAGATAAACACACACAATAGTCAAGTTCAACAATAACAGGCAGCGGTTTCCTCGCTATGCCAAATGACTACTGTTGCCTAATCAGGGAGGAAGCTTTAAGGAGTCGTCATGGAAAAAAAAATCAAAAGGGCAAAAATCCAGACATAGAAGGACAAAGCTGCCAGAAAGAGAAGACACACATTTCTCAGCTAATGATAATGTAAAAGCTTGCCCTCAGGCCCTTTGAACACTGCAAATCACTGAAAAAACAAACCTCTGCTGTAAACAAACAGCCCCTTTTCTCTCCAAGTCACATTGTGTAACACAACATATTAGACTGGGAGAGGAGCAGGGCCGGTGATGAGACTCGCCTTATTGCAAAAAAATAAATGTAATTTCAACATTTTCTTGACTCAAAGCCCGGTGTGTAATCTGTATTCCAGGCTGGAATGGTTCTGTGCTATTGCCTTGTCTTTAGTCATTCACCTTGTTCACAGCAGCTTTGGGTGACAAACCCAAACAGAGCATAACACACCGAGGAGTGTTGCAGGAAGAGGGATCAGTGCCCAGGGAATGAAAGCTGTTCGCTTCAGACACGCTCATGTCAATGAACTGCGATATCTTCAAGACGCCGAGACCCCACTGGACACAGTTTCAGCTGTGCGAGACCCCAGGGGGACGGCAGGCCTGGTGGTTAGCATGCTACACCACCGATCGTCATTCAAAGGTTCATGTAAAATTCATAGACATGGATCTTTTTTTCTGGCTTTCAAAAACTTAAATCAGCCTGTTTATTAAATGAACACGCTTGTTTCAACAGTGACTGGATTATGTAACCGGCAGTGCATTTACACCTGTTTGCCAAATACATGATTGGGCGGGAAAATAAAGTGTAATTAGGGTTAAGGTTGGGTTTACAATACTAAAGTGCCATAATAAATACAGTGAATAGAACAGCTGATGTTGGCTTACTGAAGATTAGTTTCTATACTATTTATGTTGTAGTTAGTGGTTTTTTGAACAACAATACTGCCATTACATAATTAGTTAAACACAGAACACTGACAAGCTCAGTCTGCTCAGTACACAATTCTAATTAATAAGAGATATACAGCGTAAATGAGTGACCTTTAGATGTGCTGGTTGGCCAATTCTGTTACCTCTGAATAGAGCCAGACTAGCTATTTCCCCTGTTTTCAGTCTTTAAGCTAAGATAATCTATTCTCCTGATAAGTTTTATAGTTTTTTTAGCAGATCATACATGGGATTGATATTGATCTACCCATCTAACTCTCTCCAAGAAGGTGAATACTGGTAAGCTTTATTCCCAAAATATTGAATTATTCTTAACAACATATGCTTACATTGACATAACAACGCCCTCTTGTGGCCATAGTGATTATAACAGGAGAAGAGGATGAAGTTGGGTGTTGAGTGGGTCAACACAACGTTGGACGTACCATCCGACCACAAACGCTGTTTTTTTTTTGTTGTTGTTGTTTTAAGCCTCATAACTTTAACCACATGTTTCTAATTGTTATCATGATGAAGCTCTCAAAACCTTGATAAAGTATATTATCTAATCCCACTTTTACCTAAACCTCATAAAATTGTTTTTGTGCTTAAACTTGACCAACTCTTAACCATAGTGTTCTCATGTCATATCAACATTTATTGATTCATTTATAAATCAATAAATGGACAAATGACTGTTGCCGTTTAATTTGGAGCATCTCTACTGAGTTTTCACTATGTTGCACTAATTTAGTGCCCAGTGTGCTTCATACTACTACTCTACAGCCCTTTGTTGTATTCGGAAGTGCTGCAGTATTTCATTTTTGACACATCGTGCGTATATTGTGCCACATTATGCAAACACAATGTGTATTTTCCTTGGCATGCCATCCCACTGTGTGCACATTATGGTATTTAGATGGGATTACATTATATTTCTAAGCGTCGGATGACAACATTTGTCTCCATTTAAATAAGGACAAAGCTCCATAGCTGTAAAGTGGTTATTTAGAACATAACCAGTGGGTTTGTTTGGAAAAAAAACAATAATTTGTCTCTTCAATAGAAGGAAGTAACTTTGCACCTACTGATTTAATGGCTTTAAATCTGGTCATTTAGAATCATACACTCTTTCAGTGCACAGCTGTGGGTGGCTTGTGTCACAGTTTGTGTTAAGTTAATTCAGTGGAATAACAAAGGTGTTGCAATTGGGGCCCATGTAGAAATAAATCATTTTATAGCACATTTGTGTTTTGACTGTGCCTTTAGAGCTCACTGAAAATCCCATTACCAATTATTGTAGCTGCCTGACAAGTTACCACATGAGAGTAAAGACTTTATTGTAATGCAGGTTCATTTTTTAGACAAACATTGTGTAGCAACAACTAGAGGCAAGGCCAGCTATTTATACAAATTATATGACTTATTAGCTTTGTAGGAGCAAGAACCACATAAACAACAGCGACATCTGAACAGCACATGTGTTCATTTGTAATTATACTGTGTTGTTTGGATTTGAAGGGAGTGGTGGCTGTGGAACTGATGGTTTCATGCAGCCCCTCAACCACTGATGTTTGGTGGCAAATAAATCACACAGTTGTCCACATTATGGGGGTTTAAGTCTAACAGCAAAGTAAGTAAGTTGTACTTGACTGTTTTCCTCTACTTAGTACACTGCAGAGGAATAAAATGTAACTTCTCCAGTGTATTTATGACTGTAGTTTCAAGACTTTACATACAAAACATATGATATAGCATGATGACCATTCTAAATAACATCTACTTTCACTTGATATTTAAAGTGCATTTTGATGCCAGCACTTATGTGTGATTTTTAATGCGGACATTAACTTGTAATGTGGGATTTTTACACATCCTATTTTCTGCAATTGTAAATTTAGAGATAAGGAGCTGTCTTAAAGGGGATTCAATGGTTAGTCTGACTTGAAAGACAGAATTTACAGTGTTTAGGGCTGCAACAAACATTAATCAGACAATTTTATGGTATTTAAGTTGGTCCATTCTTCACTTCATTAAATGTCTTTTTTTGTCCAACCAACAGTCCAGAAGCCTGTGCTACAAAGCAAGCTCAACATACCGCAGAGTTCTTTAACTTCTATACTATAACTATCTGGATTAACAGCCACAATGATGCTAAGCAGTCACACGATGGTGCTTATCAGCTCGGAAAGTCAACCCAGGTTTTCACGATCTAGCCATGAGTGCATTCACATAAAAGGGGCGGTGTTTGCAGCATATGACCAATGGAAACATGGATATGTCTGCTGGTAGCAAAGTGGCATATTTAACAAAGAGCAATATTCAACAAATACTCATATGTTCAACACATAATCCAGACTAAAAGCAACACAGTGGCAGCTGCCAAGAGCAAGAAGGACAGCTGGCAAAATATCGCCGACTGTGTGAATGTGGAAGTTAATAAGCTTATAATATCACTGCCCCATCATTAGGGCACCAGCAGATCGGGCTTTAATTACATTTGTGTATTAAATTATGTGTTGCTTATTTGTATTCTTATGGCTTGCTAAGGCTCTAGAAAATATCCTTCTTTTAGCCTTTTCTTTCAGCTGCAAACCTGGAGGTGTCAAGCATAAACACAAACATTATTATAAAAACATAATTCAAAGAGGTAAGTAGGCTTACTTTCGTATCTTGTAAATACAACGAGAACAAGGTTTTAATGCTTCAATCAGTCTCTGCTGCAGGATGATATTGGTTAATGTAGAATTAAATGATCGTCAGGTAATGCCAAAATACTTTGAACACTCTGGCTCTCCTCAAGAGACTCTCTCATTCAAACCGAGCTTGACGGGATCTTCTATGAACAGTGATGCCATTAGATGTGGAGCATAACTAACCAGGGCGATGATCCCCCAGTAAGATGTGATCTACTGGAAACCTAAAGTTAAACCGTGTTATCCCCAAATACTGTTTTGTAAGATCAATTACAAAAAAAAAATCAATTGAAAAGCAATAAAAATAGTTCATCTGTAACAATAGGATTTTCTGACGATTGATTAATCGACCAATCATTGCGGCTCATTGCAGAGTTCATATCTATTAATGGATTAACAGGACAGCTTGGTTGTATTGTCAGCATTGGTGTGTCTCAGTCTAGAAAACAAATCTACAAACTAAACAGGGAAAAACGGTGACCCTGGTTTTTATGATTATAATCATACAGTAATACAAAATTTGATTAAACTGTTGGCCTTTATGCCTTTCAGACTTCTCTTTGCCAAGTCACATATCATTATAAACTGTGGATACTGTATACATACTGTGGTCCTTCTCCGAGGAGTCTTTAGAGAGTCTGTGACTGAGAGGCGGTCTGCTGCACAGTATTCTGCTCTACCTGCTTCAGATTTCATCTAGATAGACAGATTTTCTGTGGCGAGCTGTGTATTTATAGCAGAGAGAAAAAAAGAAGCTTAGTCAGGACTCAAAAGCAAAAGCATAAAATATCCACATATTTAACTGTCCTTGCCCACAAAGCTCGATCATAGGCTTAATACAAAGTGTTTACAGTGCCCGCAATTCAAGGGCATGATAATGAGGTATGATGTTAGGAAACAGGTTTTTAGTCTGGGGTAGAGGCAAATTTGGGAATTGAAATAAAAAAAAATCACTTAACAGTTTGGTTGCAGGCTCATGTTTTTCTTTTCATACATTTATGAATGAAAGACCTCTCAGGACAGTCTACATCAGTTTTTGTAAATTTGCTGTGTCCAACTATCACCTTGGTCAATGTGCAAATACAGATGTATTACTAGATTGCTGTGTCATCTTTCTTTCCCAACACGGTGACACCTGACTGTTGTTTTATCTTGATTTATCAAAGTTGCACCGATGATGAATTTGCTTGGCAGACATTTTCACTTCATAGTAGAAAGAGCACAGGTGTTACTGATGGCAGGGCGGAAGTTCCCAATGAGCCATGATAGTGTGAAAGACAGCGTGCACAATACCAGGACCCTGAAACTGAAGCAGCTAAATGGAATCCAGCCATTGTTTATTTCATTATTCACACCTTTGATTTCCTATATAAAAGATAAAAAATAAAGCAAGCGGAAAGCGTATTTAATGTGTACTATCAGATTAACATTGTAACGTTGAGAAGAAAAAATATGTAAACTTGGGCAAACTCCTTGTTTATTTGTCGGGTAAAGTTGCTAAAACACAAACATGAATGTCTTTCTCCCGTACAGCTACCATTCCCTCCGCCTGCAGCCTTCCCTGTGTCTCTTGACAACATCAGAAGGCTAAGCTGAGCAAAAACTGCCTGCTTTCAGTTCCAGGACATTTTCTGCAGGCAGGTGCCGACGCGGGAGTTGCAGCGGCAGCCTCGATGGCGCTCAGGGCCACTGCATGGGCAGATTATATAACGTCTTAATACTTTACAGCGAGGCAGATGAAGCGTCTCAGTGATCCCGTCTGTTTACCCCTCAACATAGATACAACACTGTAACTAATAAAGCTGGACAAACAAAAGCAACAACAAATTCAAAAGACGAATGATGACCTGACAGTAATGTTACATTAAAGTTGCGTGATTCTTGTCGTTCAGGGACTTGACGAATTGCAAAATGACAGGCCAGTGTGCATTTTGTTATATTTACCACAGAGGGCGGCAGGAATGGGGCACCGGGAAAAGCGTCCAATTTTATTTCCAATCACTGAGTGTTCCTGCAGAACAGTGTTTTTGTTTTGTAGCACTTTTCCCTGGAAGCTCACAGAAAAAACACACACAGGCGACCACACATAACCTCTACTCCTGTGCTCCAAACAGTCAACCACCAGCAGTCTGCAAGGTGACAAATGAATACTGTCACTTGGCTAAACACTTACTTGCACTTTTATTACAGTTATGTACTGTAGTTCTGTGGGTTTTTTTTTTTTTGTGTGTGTGTGTTTGTGTGTGTATGAAGTGCTCAAAATAACGCTGAGATTTTTCTCTATTGTACAAAAACCCTAACCTTGTTTCAAATTCTCACACACCAAACAATACAGATAAAAATACAAACTTTGCCCTCAGCTGAATGAAGAATGGGTTTGTTTTAAATAACAGCAGAATCTTGTAGTGCTGTTTCTAAAATGTTTCTGAATGTGAACACAGTAATAATAGAATACATCTGACTAGAGATAGAGAAGTGGTTGAATAGACCTGTAACCCCACGCCCTTCACGCCAACCAGTTTCCTAGTCTATCTGAGGGCCATTAGGGGAGTCGCTGAGAGAGCGAGTGTCACTCCGCATTAGTCCACCAGTCTCATCCATCCATTCCATCCTGTCTGATAGGATACAGTCTTATATCGTAACTCGCTGTGTCAAATCTGAAATCACATAGGCTGCATCGAGCATTATTGCCCCTGCACTGATCCTAATCAGGCTAATGCATTCCTTTACACACAGGCTAGGACATAATGTCTTGGTGGAAAATATCAAGACACGTCCAGGTGATCCTGGTAAATCACCAGCTGGCCTGTGTTGCTCATGTCTGGACGGGAACATGAGCCCAAGAGAGAAACACAGTGAAAATATATATATTTACTGTAATGATTCTGCATGTGTGACAGTCGGCAGCGAAGGTCCATAGCGGCCTGGGGCTCAGAGGCTGTGATTAGTGGGGTTTGTTTGTGTGGGTGAGCAGAGGGTGGGAGGGCACATTGTTACATGCAATGAGATTTGCCCCAGTTTTGTCCAGGAATTGATGTCTAATATCCGAGCAATCAGCCGAACACACCTCTTGAACCTGTCACTTCATGGCATTGTGCGAGCGTTTTATCAGCGATGTGACTGTTATGTAAGATCGCACCACTCCAATTAGGTCCTTTGGAGCTGCAGGAATGATGTGCAGTTTCTTGAAGCTGGGAACTCTGTGTTACTGTCTGTGTGTGTGCCCGGGTTAAATCAAGGCCAAATTATTGTTGCACAGTGTCAGACTTTACATTTTCAAAAAGTGCGTGCTGCATGCAGTTTACAATAATAACAGTAGCAGACTTACCACTATACCCTCTTCGGCTGACCTTTGAATGTTTCCACCTGACTTGTTACAAAAAGAAAAATCTGTAAAAACGCTTGGTCACGACATACTTGTTATGTACAAAAAGGCTAAAGCTGCATGTTGGAGGCAAAAAATTATGATCCATGTGAAAGAAAAGAATCAGCATCTGTTTTTGTACTTCAGTATAGAACAAGGCTTTATTGACATAACTTGCATCCCCACAAAATAATATAGTATTAAATGGCAATGCTGGGCTTCCTCTGTTGTTAGGAAGCTAGTTAGCCCAACATGCTAATGTTTGCAGCTTATGTCTGAGCAGAAAAAAATACCCACACTATTGCTCTTGCGCTTTTGGCATGCTGCGCAACTGAGCAGAAATCCAAAGCTTGATGGGCCTGCTGTGCCTGGTTATGGTTATTAAGTTATGATTGGATAAATGCTGTTCAGGGGAGGGATTTCGCAAATTATGGTTTTAAAATTATAGTCATGATCAATTCTTGAGTGCCACAGCATGATTACGTTGTGCAAAAACACCGTCATGGGATTGGATTTCTAATGATCATAGTTAAACAGTAAAAAAAAACAATAAACCTATATCTTCACTGCTTCTTCTAAACTGTTTCTAAATGATGATCTAATATTTTTGAGAGACGTCTCCACAGTGATTAGCTGATTTTTTTTTCCTCTTTGAGAAGAAATTATTTAATTAGCTTGCCCTTTCTGGAGAGCTTAACCTTTTCAAATGTCAGGTGAGGAGGTTTTTAAAATAAGTGTGCCATATTCTCTGAAAATTCCTGTTTTAGGGGGCTCATCGTGACCTATAGGATTGTGGCAAAAAAGGATGTCTGACAGTGATGAATCTTACAGCTCAGAGCAATTTGTTATAGTTCAGATATGTTCTTGGAAACCCCTTTTAAAGCAGAACTCCCAGTCTGCTGGGCTGACCTGTCTGTGGCCCCATATAACAACCACCTGTCCAGACCTCTTAAGAACTTAGGAAAATTGTCATATTAGGTTTGTGCTCAATGTGGTGCTTTATTTCTACCTAACATTAAACAAAACCTGGGTTTACCAGATGGGCAATAGAGGATAGAGCATAACTATTCCCCTCAGTGACAGGGCCATTTATTTGCTCAGAGGCAGATCAATCTAACTCTATCTCCTCTGCCTTTGTTGTCACCACTCTAGCTGTCTTTAGTAATCATCAGCTTTCATGTCAAATAAATGAGCTGTTTTATTGCCAGTGTTACTGCAGCTCCACCACTGGTCAAAATAAATGGAAATGAATAAGGGTTGTTTTGCAAGGACATACCGTATACATGCAGAGTAAATGTGGCCGAGCAATAAAGGCTTCTGTCAGAGTGAATTGGATCACACGGATGACACATCGAATGCACTTTTACCTCTAAAAAAAAAGAGAAAATATGTGAAAATTTAATGACCCTAAGAGGAATATGGTGTTGAGGAAAAGTGATGGGAGAAATGTGATAAACGGGGACGTGTCACAGAAATGTGACAAGCACAGAATGTTAAAAGTAAAAAAAAAAAAAAAAGCACGGTCAGTGTAAGATTATGACTGCAGTTTAATTGAGTTATTTTTAGAACAGCTCAATATTGCAAGTGGATCCTTTTTCCCCAAAAAACACAAACCACGGCTTGCATTTTTGCCACGACAGCGCTGTGGTTATCAGTTAAACAGCAAGTAGTATTCTTAATCTTTATGACCACTTGAAGTGACTAACGTGCTTATAGGATAACCCCTCCAGCTGTCAGGTGGATACTGTATGTTCCAGACATACAGTGGAACATCTGCGATTCCTCTGCTGGCATCAGTAAATAATGCACTCCTGTGCATCTGCAGCCCGGCTTAATATATAATTCACACAACGTATGCAGTGAGGCAGTCCTTATGCCATTCACACTAGAGATGGGAGCACTGCTTAAACCTGCCGCAGTATGTTGCTGCTGACTTTTATTTGCTCCTTAAAGGGCTTTGTGGCAACTTTGTTTTGTGTTTTGTCAATAGAATCATTATCACGAGCTCTACATCTCACCCACATTACCCCAATCTATCTTTACATGAAATCTTAATACAAAGAATATGTGAGTAGTTACTGTCAGCTCTAATAGAAGGAATAATGCTGGCTTGTTTCCCTCCTTTCACGTTGCTTTACCTTGCATGAGTCACAGCTGATGGAAGCCTCTCTGACATGGCTCCAGCTCAGGCTCTGCTGCAGTATTTTACACTCAAGTCACACAAGGATGCAAAGATGGTTTTGAAGGCCTTGGGTTCCGCAGGTGGTGTTTATAGGCCGACAGTGGCCTTGCAGATGTCCTAATATAATTATAGCACGAGTTGTCTGCTGAACTGAACAAACACAGAAGCCTCTACGCGCGCTCCGTCGCCACCCGCTGCTGCCTCTGACAGCACGTGGCGCGAGAATGTGCAAATATGCATCAGAACTGAGAACATTTCCATTAAACTTCATATTCCTGGGCGATGTTTCCAGGGTGATTTGTGTGAGGGAAAAAAAGCTTCATTGTCATTGGCATGCCGACAAGCTGCCTGGTCTTGGCCTTGTCAGGCACTCCTCAGTATCATACAGGAGAAATGTTGCGGTTGAGACTTGTGGGGTTCTGTTCAGTCGGGCAAAAAGGAAAAAGTGGCTTCATTTCACCTCACGCGGCTAAACTATTCCATTGAGAGCACTGCATTAGCTTGATTACAGTTTTATCTGTCAAATGAATGCCCAGAAATAGCTGACATAACATTATGTTGCAAATCCAATTTCCTATTGATTGACAGTGCGAGATCCACCGAGCCCACGTTATGGCTTCCTGCACTATTAGAGCATATTGTGGAGTTATTTGCATTGGAAAAAGGGGGGGTGGGGGGGATGGTGCATTTGCTTGGAGTAATTAGTTAAGCTCCTCTGACTTTGGAAATTTAATTGCAGGTACAGTAGAACAGGCTAACAATGGGATAACTGGAGCATTACAGTCTGTGAGGGACTAACAAACAGCAGGAGCCTCCCTGCTGACAAACAACGCTGAAACACACAGGCAGCACAGACACACAGATGCACCAGAACGAACATACACTGACATGTGCACACACTTTAAAATATAAAATAAATAAATTGGAAAAAAAAAAAAGAAGCATACATCTCCTCCTGACCTCTTGATACTTTGATCCATTAATGACATGCAATATTTATACCCCCAGCTCCTGAATCTTTCATTAAAACTGCAGAGATGTGGAGTGCATTATTAAGAAGTATGGAACAGACTATCTACAGAGTGTTTGTCATTTATCATGTTCTGTAGGCCTAGTGTGCCGCTCCTATGAAACGCCTGACCTTGAGTGCTGCTGTCATGCCTCCCTGTATGTTGGAAATCAAAGCATAAGGGACTACCATTAAGTTAATGCCATGTAGTAAATGTGCCTGAAAGCTTGTATGTCTGTTATATAAAGATAAATATTTCCTTTTTTTTTTTTTTCAAATACGCCTGTGGTTATCATTATTTGCCACCATTTACGAACAAGTACATTTACTGCCGCTCATCATGTTTGCTGTTCAGCCTACACAAAACCTTATGTAACAGCGTTGTTAAATGACCTTAAACTGGAGTATTTAGCCACACAGAATATCTATCATATGCTATAATACATAAGATTGATTTCTCTTCGCATTAGCAGGTTTATCTTAACTCCCATAATAGCCAAGACATCAATCACGGAAACAGTGCTGGTAACGTGACACAGTGGACACTGGTAATTATTTAAAAGGATCACTGACTATTAATGGTATTTTACCTCACCTTTCCCATTATCTGTAGCAACCAGTTTGTTTTCCTCTCAATTAGGCACGCAGGCAGTGAGCAACACCCATCTCCATATAACTGCGATATGGCAACAGAGGCCATGGGGGAAGGGAAAATAACAGGCTGCTGCTGTTGTTACCACTGCTGCTGGTGCTGCTGCTGCTTCTGAGGGATTGTTTTTAGCATTTTCTTGGCTGCATTTCATTTCTTTATTCTCTCCACCAGAACTTGCCTCCTGATATTTAACCTTTGTCACTCCCTTTTGGTGGTGTAAAATCACTGGGTCACTGAAACCTAACCTGAATAATAGACTCTGTGTGTGTGTGTGTGTGTGTGTATACATGTATGTATGTATATAATATATGTATATGTGTGTGTGTGTGTGTGTGTGTGTGTGTTTTCTAATGGATATGCGTGAAGCAGAAAAAAAACAAGCCTAAGATACAATGAAGGCATCTGAAATTCAGCCAGCAGTAGACAGGTGGTATTTGACACACGGCTTTAGCCATAAATATAACAGGCAGCTGTTTTACTTTGGGAAATGTTTAGACAATGAGGCTATCTGACAAGTCTTTAATAACCACATCTGAGGTTCAGTTTTTATCTCGATAGTGCTGGACGAATATACTCAAGCACTGCCTGGTCAGCTATAGTGACCTCATTAGGGCTGCAAAGAATATACTGTATATATACAGATGGGTGAGTGAATGCCCACAGTGAAGGGATCTGTGGCTCTGTTATCCTGTTGGGGGCATTTTTCTAACATGGTGTGGGTGTACTTACCCATTAGAAGACTGCAAATAAATACAATGTTGTTGATGGGAGTGGTCTCTTCCAGGATGACAATTTTTACCCCATCCACAGGGCGTGAGTGGTCACTGAATGGTTTGATAAGGATGAAAAAGATGTGAATCATATGCCATGATGAGATTGAGCCCCAGTCACTCAATCTCAACACAATTGAATAATTATGGGAGACTTTGGAGCCATGCGTTAGACAGGGCTCTCACAACACCATCATCAAAACACCAAATGAGGGAATATCTGTTGGAGGAATGATGTTTATCCCTCCAGAGGAGTTCAGACACTTGGAGGGTCAAGGCCAGTGAGAACTGAAACTGTGAAGTGAGACACTCTGACACCTGTCTGTATATGAACACAGTATCCAGTAAAACATACCTGCACAACAAAGAATTAAATTACTACAACTGTCACCAACAGATATAACTGTTGTGTTTTACATGCGCTGACAGGATTTTGAATGTCTCCTGACACAGAAATTAATATCTTTCCCGGAAAGGAAGGAAAATTTGTGGTGCTGTATAATAAAGGTGGAGTGCTTTGTATTGATATTTGGGGTGCTGTATATTGAGTCTTGGCTCATCAAACTGTGTGCTGCTGATGACAGGAGCTGCTGTGATTGTCAGAATTATCAATTACAATTATCAAAATCAATCACACTGAGCGTGATTAGATTATTGGATTATTTAGTTTGGATTTGACTTTATGCTGCCGCTGTCTTTAAGTGGGGCGGTGACGTCACAGATGATGTCACCAGATCTCGCTCAAGAAGCCATATTAAGTTTGCTTTCAATCAGTGACGTCATTAAGATGTCACGAAGTCTCTGCTCAAATCGAGTGTATAAATAGGAGAGCTCCAAATCATTTTGATATATATATCTGTATATATATATATATATATATATATATATACACATATATATATATATATATATATATATATATATATATATATATATATATATATATACATATATATATATATATATATATATATATATATATATATATATATATATATATATATATATATATATATATATATATATATATATATATATATATATATATATATATATACATATATAACATATATAAATACAACACAGATACATATTTTACATATTTTATATATATTTATATATATGTATGTATATCAAAGGAATGTGGAATTAAATACATTATTGCGACCAGAGCCGGCTCTAGCCATTTTGGTGCTCTAGGCTTAGAGATTGATGGTTTGGTGCCCCTTCAGTGTCGGCCCCTACTTGTTATTGATTAATCAAAAGATTATCATTTAATTAAAAAAAAGCCAGACATTGACGACTAATTTTTTCCAACTAATAATTCAAACAAAATGATGTAAAGAAGAGAACGAGAGAACAACAGCAAACCTTCAAGTTTTAAAAGCTAAAACTGCATTCTAGCTACAGCTAGCATGTTATGAAACTAAAATGAATATTTGTAGCATTTTTGCTTCTTAAATAACTTTAGTGTTTAAAAAATGTCACATTAGTGTGCTTTATTGTATGTTGACCCACTAATTGTGTAATCAGCTAATAAATTTCAACACTAGGCCACATATAGCTTTCTGACGCCCACACTTGATTAACCTGGAGGGCCCTTTGATTTACACGTGCGCGCGGGCATGAACATGTTCGCCCAGTGCATATTTGTGCATGAATTGCGGATGTACCCTCCCACGAGTAGACGGCCTCTTCCACGTAGCTCAGACCTCATGTGGTGAAGATGTCTTCCTGCCACGCCATGCTGACTGCCACGGTCGCATGGTTTCTGACTTCGCGAAGCCCGAGGCGGGAGAGTGAAGTGTGTCAGCCTGTGCAGCTGATAACGCTGCCTCTGTCACACTCGGGCCAAAGAGTGTTTGCCGGGGAGTCAAAGCGCGTGATGGGTTTGTGACGCGGCACGCAGCGACATTCAAATAGTGAAATTGGGGTGGGTGCTTTTCTCCCCCTCATCCCTTGAACTGTGCCACGTCATTTATCTTGTGCCACATGATGTGTTTTCATTTTCCTCATGTGGAGTTCACAGTGCACATCTATTCCATCAGCATGTTCTGCCTCTTGACATAGTTTCATCCCACTGGAGATTTTTTTTTTTTACACTTTGTTAACCAAATGGGATTCCCACGTTGTGCTGTGTTTGCACTGAATGTTTTATTCAACTAGATTTGTTGTTTCTTTACATCTGTGTGACACTCTACCACAATGGTAAGTGCTTCTCTATCTCCTTAGGCCATTGCCTTCCCAGAGTCTCTTTCATGGGAAGAGGCACTGACAGAATAAAGAAGAGCTCCTTGAGAGCAGAGTCTCTTATCAGCCTCCAACATCTGGCCAAGACTGATAGGCTCTTGGAATAGCTCTCCAAATCATTGAGTTTGAGCTGCATAATGCTTGTTTAACTGCATCCTTCCCACAATACTAATTCGTCGCCCCCTCTCATTATGTATCTTTCACCAGAGGAACCCATCTCTATGATTACTGAATTTAGTTTCTCAGCAGGGAAGGACTGACGCAAGGCTGTACGGAAACTGAAGAGAAAAACAAGAGACAGAAAGGTGAGTCGAGTTGCATGTGAGCGAAGGAAATGAAACATGATTGACTAGCCCGATCAAATGTCACAAGTCAGAAAAAAATAATGAATTTTCAAGGCGCTAAGTGTTTAAATCTTTGACACAAAAAGCAATTTCCTCCAATGTGCGCACAATTTTGGCCGAAAATGAGACTTGCCAAATTGAAGTCATCATTGTAGATTTAAAACGTATGGCCTTGATGCATCGCGGCCCATTAGATTAAAGCTCGGGGGTAATCTGCAGCAGATTTGACAATTTACCCAAACACCTGGTTCTGTATCTGCAAGTGACTGGATGCCAAGCCTCTGATCATACATGAGGAGAGTCTGAGCAGATGTGTCACCCGCTGAGCCACTTTTTTTTCCCCCATCTCACAGCAGGATAACACGAGCAGGATGGACGAGTCAATTACGCTCATGTTTTGTTTTCGCTTGATCACAGAAGAATTATTGTTATCTCAACATAACAGGCTCTGTTTCCTTGTCACCATGAAATAATTAGCTCATAACCTAACGACCACAACTGCTTTTGTATAATCTTTAGATAAAAAGGTGAAGATTCTGATATAGTTAACAGTCTGTGTGGCTAATCTTGGATCACAGTTTTGTAATCCCACCATTAATGACCACTTGTAGGGAATATTTAATGTGATGGGAACTTTTTGGTCAGCTGCACCTACAATGATAGCTTCACTGTGTAGTGTCTGCTGATGTTATTTTTTTTATTTATTTTTTTTATTTTTGGCATTTCCCCCCTTTTCCCCCAATTTGTAAAGGCCAGATCCCCATGTACCGCAGAACCTGCCGCGGTAACACCCACTGCTTTCCTCGGGAGGGTGTGCTTCCTCTGATGCACATGGAGTCACCAGCTGCTTCTTTTCACCTGACAGCGAGGAGCTTCACTGGGAGGGTTCTGCGCACGCGGAGGTTCAAATAATATCCTGCAGATCGTAACGCAGCGTGCACAAAGGAGCCCCTGACCAACCAGTAGGAGTCACCAGTGCGGCTACGAGGAACGCTGCCAATTGGGTTTTATGGAGCTGGAAATACTGAAGCCTCGGATTAAGGCTGAATGCTACAGTGGTGGGGGAGTGTTTTCACTCTGCACCACCCGGGTGCACAACAATGTTAAATGGAGGCAATAACACGGGCCCTTTGCTTCACTTGGACTCATGACGCCGTGTCGTTTGATTGATACCTCTGCATGTAATGACGAGCCAATTTGGGCTCAAAAAGTAATACTATTTCAACATTTAATTAATTAATATATTATATATATATATTGAAACAAAAACTGATTTGTCATTTATATACATTTATGTGTATTTTTCACCACATTTACCCTTTTACCAAATTTCCCCCTCAGATAAATAAAAGATTCTGATTCTGATGATTTCATACAATATAGCACCAAAATCCTGCACAACATAATGTATATGGCCTGACTTTTTTTTTTTTTACATACTGTGCTGAAACTACTTTTGTCATTTTATCATGCCAGCGTGATCGGGGACCTGGCAGAATTAAGGCATTTAAAATCCATCAAATGAAACAAGGAAATGAGGAATATATATATATATATATATATATATATATATATATATATATATATATATATATATATATATTTATTTATGTATGTGTGTGTGTATGTGTGTATATATATATATATATATATATATATATATATATATATATATATATATACATAATATGTATATATACATATACACACACGTATATATCAGCAAGTCTCAAATATCGTTATTATAATCAGTGGAAGGTTGGTAACACACTACACATGTTTTTATTATATGATCATAAAAGGACAGTTTGCATTAAATCATTAAATATTGTGATCACAAGAAAACATGAGCTTATTCTGAATAACTATCCAATGGTCGTGACCGAATCGAACAATAATAATAATAATCTCACTCAGACTCCAACACAGACAGGGATTTCTTAACAAATGTTATAGTTTCTAACTTATTTGCTCATGTATCCTTAAAGAGGCAAAGATGAAGATTTCATCCTGTTGTGTTAGCGAGGACGAGGCAGGGAGCAAATGAATAATTCTTGCTGGTGAGGCTTGCACCGCTCAGAGCTATAGCCTGTGAATCATCATCATCATGAGATAAAAGGCAACATCTTTTCATCTATTTTTCAGTCTTTTCATTTCAGCTGCTTGAGCAACACTCCTGTGAGTGTTTCCAAATCCAAAAAGGCATATCATATAATTATTTGTTTTCACATAGATCCTATCTGTGAATTCTCACACTCGTGACTGAATTCCTGCAGAGGTTGAGCCTAGAGGATAAATGCACGGCCAAAGTGTCCTAATAGCAAATACAATCATCACCGTTTAATATCAATTATATCAAAGGCCTTATCTCAACGACTTGGGCTTCCCTTGTAGTGAATAATGTTTTATCTTTTTGGGTTTTGTCTGAAATGATACATGATTAGCTCGGCTCACACTGAGAACCAGCATGAACTGTAAACGACCAATTAAATGGCTCCTTTGGTATTCTTTCAATTAATTGTTTTATACATTTTAGTCAACCCGACGTCTCAGGTGGCCTCCTATTTCCTCTGACACAACCAGCAACCTCAGAGATTCAGGTGTGGAGATGGAAGACCAAAGAAGTCAGAGGGTCACACTTTGACATTGGCCATTATGACTTCAGCCACTGATCTCGCCCAACCGATGTCCTGCGACACTGACACAGAGCTCAGAGAATCAATGCAGTGTCATCCCAGATTCATCCCTGGAGAGGTGTGGAGATGTGGAAATGGAGATCAACTTTGACCCCGTTGGGTGAGGAAAACCTCCCCCCTCTGATGACTGGGTCATACCACATCATTATATGACATGACACGAATGATTAACAACACGCCCCCGAGCACATGTTCCCAGCCACACTAAAATAATATAGCTGTGAACTCAACATCTCTGTATTCAGCTGTATTGTTTATGTGGAAGTGAAGCTTGATCAGCTGCATTACTGCAGCAGAGCCCTCCCCACCGGCTCTCACGCTTACCAGCCACTTAATTTTTCTTTAGGATCAGGTTGCACGGTGACCCTGCACACGCCTTTTTAACGCCGAAAAGTTTCAAACAGGACACCCAGCCCATCCCATGTTAAAGGGAAGCCAATGCATTGCAGTATCAATAGCCAGAGCCTCAGCCATTTGCAATGCAATTAAAAACTCAATTTTCAAAGCGCTTTGCTGAGGGTGATAAATGGGCCAGTAATCCCTTAATTGTTCTCTCTGAGGCAGAATCACAGGAATGATAGATGTTTCTTTAGAGACAGAGGAAAACTTAAAGTAAATAAAAGGAGATGCAGATTTTACTGACACATATCAGTTGGTTGATTATAGTCAAACCTCCAAAGAAAACTAAATGTGTTCTTTCGTTTATGTTGAGGATTAATACAAGAATACAATGAGCCAAAGTTTAGTTAACTTACTGTGAGCCTGTCCGTGATCAGTTTCAGGACCATAGACAGTTCTGCTGGCTCTCTGTGCCTGTTTCCCTCCACTACGCCGGTGTGTGTGTGTGTGTGTGTGTGTGTGTATACTGTATGTGTGTGTGTCCAACCATGATGTCTTGCTCTTAATTCTTCACCTTTGCTCCCTCTGCACCTTAAAGATGTCACCGTCTCCTTCCTCAGAGCCACCCTGGAGATAAACACGGACGGAGCGAGGCTGCAGGATGAACCAAAGAGACACAACACCGGACACTGTGGAGCATCAAACTTGCAGAATGACCGCAGAGACGCAGCAGCTGGACTCGTCATTGGCCAGCAGAGATTGCAGCGTTTCTGTCGACTGGGCCAACACAAGGCTAATACTGACAAGAGGCGCGCTTATTCCGAGCCGCGCTAATCTCGGGAGCTGAGCCTTTATTTTATTTTTTTTTGTTTGTTTGTTTTTCTTTTTGTTGTTTTTTTAATGTCAGATCAAGTTTGACCACTCAACACTGGCCCGCCTGCTACGGGTCCAATCGGAGTTCAGATCAGCTCCTTCCTCACCCCCACCGGCCCACCCCTCCTCCTCCTCTCTCTCTCTCGCTCTCTCTCTCTTAGTTGCAAAAAATGCTCTGCAGCTGGGCTGCACCTCAATGAACCTAATTGGTGCACTGTGAGCGACCATCATCTATCCCCTGGATTTCCATCGCGCCCGGCTCTCACCCCGAACATATGAATTTGCTCAGACAGACCCTTTTAAGGAGTTGAACAGATAGGTCGGAGAAAATGGCACAACGCGTGGTTTTGTTTCTGCTGTGGCTCTTTGACAGATCGTTCGCAGGATTTCCCAATCAGATCAATATCGGTAAGTGTTCACGCTTAAAAAAAGGTTGCAGATTAATAGTGGTTTGTGTGGACTAATCTAATGCATGCACATTTTTTTTCACACCGGAGAGATGTGTGCGGAGCGCGGAGCTCTGCGCAGTGATAGAGACTAACTTGATTTTACAGATGCTGCACGCTTAAAGCGGCTGATTCCGGGGAAAAAAACTATGTAGATTAAAGCCACCTCTAGTGTAAACTGTGTCATTGTAATCTCTGTCTGGACATTAGTGGTGTGTATAAAAAAAAAAAAAAGAAGACGGTCACTTCCTCCGGTCTGAAGAGTTAAAATACATAATAGTTATTCTTAAATCATAAGCAGTCCCTTCTTATCACAGAGTTCCTCCTGGCTGAGTGAAACGAGGCGCTCAGCTTGAGCGGACTAAAAGGCGCAGATGCGAGTGTGAGAGCTTTTGTCTGATCTTGGTTTTTCATCTCTCTCTTTAAGGGGGGCTGTTCATGCGATCCACGGTGCAGGAGCACAGCGCGTTCAGGTTCGCTGTCCAACTCTACAACACCAACCAAAACACCACTGAAAAGCCTTTCCACCTCAACTACAACGTCGACAATCTCGAGTCGTCAAACAGCTTTTCAGTCACCCATGCGTGTAAGTGTGCTTCTATTCCAGTCATGTCCAGATCGCCCCCCACCCTCCCCTCCCCTCCCCACCACCAACACCACCACCGGCCCCCACCGCTTCTGTCCACGCAGAATTATTTATGTCAAACTCAAACGGTGTGCAGCTTATGGAGACTTCATCTCAGTCCAGGGGAAGCAGTCAAGTTCACCTCGCTGCACTCTGGTTCACAAAGTCTCACAGGGAATTACAGAAACATTTGCCTCTAATGTGCACAGTGTTCTTTCTTCCTTTATCCTGCATCATTTTACCACAAAACGCATCCTTTTGTCGGAATATATAGTATATCTTTACAGATAATAACAGACAGCAGCTATGGTTGGGCAGCACAGTGCTGCAGGATTTGTGTGTGTTGTGGTGATATTTTACAAATGAATGAATTCCACATTGTGAATAAGTTTGGCAGCACGCTGTACCCGCGCCGGCCTTGGGAAGAAAATGCAGCCGGTTAGCTACACAAACCCTGTGTCAAGGACTCGGCATCGGAGGAGTTCATATGTTTGGATGGAAGCAGTGGATTTTTAGTGTTTTAAAGAGGTCTTTAGTTTTCATCACAGAAATGATTCACTAGTAAAGAAGAAAGGGTATAAACTGGTCCGGACCTATTATATACAACACTCTATGGTCCTTGTGGTCTGTCTCATGTTGCAACTGGTGCAGTGGTCGATCCGATAAATAACCCCTTTTTTCTCTCCAGGGTGGTTGCAGCTTCTTGAAATCAGCAGAAACAGAGTGGACATAAAGGGAAGAAATGGAGTCTAGAATGCCATTTTGCGATGTCATTTTAAATGATGGGTTCAGTTGGGCTGAATGGCCGACTTTGGAGGCGCACAGCTCTCTCTAACTGCTGCGGTTCAGCCCCTCTAACCCCTGTGTGCCACGCTCATAATGGCCCCTCTGACTCTGCTTGTGCCAGAGCATCTCCGCCTGCTCCATCCTCTGACTCCCCCTGTGTTATAGAGCGTCTCCCCCAGCATTGCAGAGTCAGCTCATTAGCACCCAGCCCTCATAGCACCTCACCGTGCTGTCATTGGGTGAAAGGGGAAAAAAAATCCATAGCTCCCCAACCAACGCCAGCAAATGAGTTGGGCTCAGACCTGCAGAGGAGGTGGGTCTGAGCAGTGAGGGAGATGAAGCAGTGTCATATCACAGGCAGCAGAGCTGCAAGTGCCCGTAACGAAGGCATCCAGAAGAAACAATAAGCAAATGAGAGTGAATAAATAATAGATAGTGCTGTGCAATTTCACGCATGTTGAAGAGGAAGGGAAGCATAGGAGGGAAAGGCTTGATATCAGAATCTAATTAAATTCAGGGGCAGACAGAGCTTTAGTGAGAGGAAGGGGTTCCTGTGGGAGCCGTGGCCCCATTTCTTGTTTCTTGCTGCCACGTCTTAGCATCTCCATCAAGAGCAGTGTCTCAGGACTGCCTTGAACTTCAGATACAAGAAAACTATGAGCTTTTAATGATGCAGAGAAACCAATGCTTAAAAGAAATAGGAGAGCAATTGTCAAATTCCATTATAATATTTGGTGAGAGCATCTCTTTTGCTTTGATGTGCATATTAATAATCTTCTCTGCTTGGAATTTCTCCTCTGTGCTCGAGTGTTTAACCTGCTTGATTACACAGAAATAAGTTTTATACTGAACACAGAGAGTCCTCAGTTTATTTGCAAAATAATTACAAACTTTGAGCAAAGAGTGTTCTCAAAGCAGGCCAAGATGCAGTTTTCTTTCTAATCTGATTTGTGTAATGTGTGATCTGAGGCTTTTTTCAAGGTAGTGCCCTGAGACGCTTGTCAAGCTGAGCTCGCAAACCGCAGACAGCTCATGCTGAGCTCACAACAGTCCACAAGCACCTCAGATTGTCTCTACAGATGTAGTGAACAAAATGGAGTTGACGGTTATTAAATATCACTTATCTGCTGACTTTCAGGCCTTTGAGGCTTTGTCTCCGGTGAGCGAAGACCTCCCGTGTTGAGAATTTTGGATTTGTCAGCGCTGTTGTCTGCTCTTTGCTCTGCAACCTGTCACAATTATTCAACGGACATTCAAATTTCCTTTGTCATCAATAGCCCCTTGTTGATGACTCAGACTTTCGTCAGCAATAATGCACATCTATTTTATGATCGGGCAATCTGACAATCAAAAGTGGCATTTATTCTGAGGCAAGCCTCATTTCTTTGATCAAGATGAGATCTGGCTGCCTGAGGCCTCGCAGACTCATGGAAAATGACAGCATTTGATTTGTTTCGTTCGGACTCCGCTGTTCTTGACGCTGATGCTGTTTAGCTTTGGTGTGTGCATTCTCTCTTGACTCTGGGACAGAAGCTGCCACAGCCCTATACTCTGACTCATCATGTAGATCACTCCCCCTCATTTGCTGTACATCCCTTAAAAGTAACATAATAGAGGCAGAGGAACAAGTGGAGGACGACGCTTGCAGCATTTCAGATTAAACTTGCTGGAGTTTATTTTGCCTCTCTGAAGCAAAAAGATGCAACTTCTTAGGTGCAATGAAGGCAGAGGCTTTTGTCAGAACTATGTCTTTCAAGTCAGTCTAAATCCTTTTGCTATTAATTGAATTAGTGACTGGCAGCAAAACAATGTGTGGCTTCACTAATCCTTAAGGCATGGCTTTGTACTGCAGAGGCATAGTGTGTGCTTTGGTGGCAAGGCTGTTGTTGCTTTGAAGTGACATCAGAAATTGTGAAATGTGTAATTACCAGTGCAGGGTCCATAATAGCTGTGGAAGCTAGGAGTCAGGTATGCTCACAGAGAAGACGGCAGTAGTTCAAAGCAAAGGGTACCAGTTTGAAGAAAGCAGAGCAGACAGCATTAATGTTCCTGATGGTCACGGCTAGCCAACTTAATGACACCACCATCCTTTTCTCTCCTGTTTACCCTTCTTCTTCTCCTTCCTTTACCTGAGGCGAAAAAAACATCAACCCCCCCCTCCTCCTCGCCTCTCCTTGCCACGCTATTTATTAGATTACTCGCCTTGATTCCTGTTAAAGGCAAATTTTGCAATGCTTGGCTTTTGAATCTCATCTCCCTATTCCTCATTCCTCATTCTGTCATTAAGCTAATGGTCTGTGTCCCCTCTGCCAGCCCTTTTACATGTGCCTAGCCCTCTTTTATTGAATCCTCCAGGTCCTTAAACCCTGGAAGTAGCAGATGCACCGTTCAGCCACCGTCCCCCCGCTTGCTGTTAGCTACTGTAGAGAAAGCCGCTTTGCTCCAAGACTGTGGCAAGAAAGACGGGATGAAACAAGAGCCGCAGTGATTGCATTTTGATTGTGTTCCAAAGGCAAGGAAGAGGAGGGACAAGAGAGAAAAATAGGGTGTTTGTAAGGTGCTACGTGCCTTATTGTGAATCAAACAAAGGTGAGGTAAAAGGAGTGGTTTGAAATTGTGGGAATTATGCTTCTTCACTTTCTTCTCAGGTGTTAGATGAGATGAGCGAAGCCGCTCCCATTTCTGTACATATGTAGATGGGAAGCCGGATAAGCTTAGCCCAGCACAAAGACATGGAACAGTGAGGAATATGAGTAATTTCTTTAATGCATACAAAAGTGGGAAGTGTAAAAACTGTAAAAGTTGTTTCTTGGAACGGCTTGCCGGGTGGCCAACCCAAGAAATGAAATGAACCCAAGTTGTTATGCTCCACTCCCCATAGAACAACAAATTGTTGTTTTTACACTTTGTATTTTCTGTGGATTAAACTTAGTATTACTGTGTTAATTACAGAGGTTTAGACATACTGGTGGACCTGTAACCTTTGGAATGAGGCAGTCATGTCCCCCATCATTTCCAGTCTTTGTTCCAAGCTAAGCTAACCTGCATATTTATTGTATGCAAGCGGTATTGATTTTGTGTTCTAACTCTTGGCAAGAAAGCGAACAAATGCATTACCCAGAACGTGAGGCTATTCCTTTTAACGCTGCCTCAAGTGAGTAGCAGCTGACCTGTGTGATGCTCAAAGTTCAAGCAGCCTCACTGTCAGTCTGACGTCATGCACAGAAAAAATGAATGATAGCACGTAATTTGTGTGCCGCATTCTGACAGGATATTGAACTCCCCGAGATGGTGATAATGTAACGGTATCTGGATCAGAAAATGTGCGGAGCCCATTAAGACACGTGGCATTTCATTTAACAGCCAGGAAAAAAAACTCCAGCTGATGCTCGCATTTACTTGGACGTGTGGGTTATCAGCATCAGTGATTAGGATTATCAGAAAGACTAAAAAATAAACGTAGTGCAGGAGCCCAGTTTTTGTCTAGACACAACACATCCTTGGAAACATCTTCTTCACTGACCTTTACACACACCCAGAGAGTGCTAACTCTGTACATGTTGCCCAGAAACACCAACAGTCTCTTTACACCGGTGGCCTACACTATGACTGAGCACTTGTGGCAAATAGCATATGTTGTGAAGCGCAGAGGAAAGGGCCCCTACCAAATCTTCACATGTATTGTGTATAGCTTTTGGGGCTGTTGTTGTTGGTGGGGGTGTGTGAATGGATGGCAAGCAAAGCGACAGGGAGACATGTTTTTGCAGCGCATGGCCTGACAGAGACAGGCCATGGTCGAGAGAAGCTCCTCAGGTGATTGTAGTAGTGCCACACTTCTTGTCCTTGCAGGCTGTAACTCAGCTTGAAAGGTGTGACCTGGGGAATATGGCAGGGGGGAGGCTGGGGAAGAGAGGGGAAGCTGAGTGGTGGTAGGATGGAGACTGCAGTAAGAAAGAGCGATAAGGAAAAAGGATTTGATTAAAGAATGTTTTAAAGCTCGCTTGTATAGAGAGTATGTGAGTGCATAAGTGTATGACTGTGAGACAGAGAGAGAGAAAGACAGAGTGGGAGAGAGAGAAAAAGAAAGAGGGAGAGACTTCTCCAGGGTATGGGGGTTGTACCGGGACATGCCATCGCACAGTCCAGCTGTGTTGGAGGCACAGATGGAGGTTTGTTTATGAACACACAGGCATGTGCATATGCATGCATGTGTGTGCACATATGGTCATATAGACACACACAGACACTGTAGGCGGATGATGTCACACATGCACCAACACGCACACTCCCTCTTCACGTTTTTTTACTGAGTGAATCTCACTGTTTTGCACTAAAGCTCCCATGACACTTCATCATTCATCCAAAGTAAAGGTCACGGTAAAAAATATTGTGAGCTAACCCCTGTGTGCATTTGTGCAAAGAGCTAACATAAAATAGCATTTTTGAAACACATGGAGGCTAAGGTTTGTGTCAAATGCAAAGAATAAACAAGCATCAAGACACTCGATAAGCACCATGACTGTGCAAAAGCTCCTCAGAGAAACACGAGCCACGGCACAGTAGCTGAGCTGTGATTTTGAGGCCAGCAGGCCAGGCAGTCTCGGAGGCCCGTTGAGGTGACTGGATGTGGGCCTCAGTCAGATGAGTGGTACAGTAACAGCCCTGGATGAGGTTACATGCTCTGGGAGCTGCAAGGCCTCTGAGAGGGGAGCGGGACGTAAGCAGAAGGGGGTGACTGACAGCACGATGAGGCAGAGAGAGGGGTTTTCGTCAGATACGGTCACATGCTGTGATCTGACTCGAGCTTAAAAATGTCTGGCAGAGTTATTATGATAATTTTTTTAAGGAACACAGCTACTTAATAGCCACAATTTCCATAAAACCAATATTAGTTGTGCTGCAGTAATTGCTACTACATTACAGCAAACCACTGCATGTCTTGCTGAAATTCAGTATTGATTACTTATCCTACATTTTCCACTATTTCCTTCACATCTTGCTGGTATGCTTAAAATCACTGGTGCTCTTTGCTATGGCCAAATGAGGATAGAGCGTTTTAAGCGTTTTTCATACAGCAAACATATAATGGCTGGAAGCATTCCAAAGGCCAAACCTCCAAAGGGAACGTTATTTTGACCTAATTTTCTGGCCATGAAATGCCCTCCGCCATATTTTATTTATTTATTTATTTATTTATTTATTCATTCTAAAGTCATCTGCACAACTGAAGCTATAATGAGATTCAGAATTTAAAACATAGAACACGCTCCGAGGCAGATTCAATACAATGAATTTTTAATCAGAATATCAAAAGATCCTCTTAAACCCAACCTGAGGAGAAGTGTTGCTGTCGGAGTGTTATTTGTCTTGGAATCAATGACGCTGGCAGATGTTGTTTGATATAACAACAGCTTTCCTCCCTCGCTGCCATGGTAGCCTCAAATCTCCATGTATCTTTTGCAAACACTGGGCATTTGGCCACTTCAGCAGCTATGGCAGATAAGGAAAAAAAAAATCATACAGTGTTGGAGCAGATGTTTGATTTGGAGGATCAGTAAATCACATCATAGATTTTCATTGGTGCTCTTAAAGATTTCTCCAGCCCTGGCAGTTATCAATCTTCGGCCGTGCGTTCAGACCCACTGTGGGGATGTTGGCATGTCGCTGAATTTCTTATTGATTTCCTTTATCTAACTGCTCAATTTTCTGGGGCAAATGTGATGAATTGCATGTGAGAAGAGGGATTAAGGTGAAATGATTATGGACGGACTGTCATGGCACCCTGAAGATATCATTACCTGATAGCCTGCAGGTTATTTCAACACAGCCAACACAGAATTGCTGTACATGGTGTTGTATTAACATGATAACTGATGCATTTTATATAATACATACTGCAGTAGTTCTGGGACTGCTGGAAATACTTTAAATGGTTCAGGGACACTTTGCTCATAAAGCTTTAACACTTAAATAGATTTTGTTGATAATAAAATTTCCACAACTATAAAAACAATTTACGCCACAGCTGAGCAATAAAAATCCTGATGTTGCCATTAACCAACCAACCAAGAGCAGGTTTAAGAATAATTTGTGGAACACTGACCCATATGTGAGCTCCATGGTGAATCAATGAATGCAAGGCGTACATCAAGCCCCTTTTTTTCACCCGCAGATGTGATGCAACATGACAGGCCATCTATGCTCCGCACATCTGTTCACCACTGTTCAAATAATAGGGTGGTTCCTCAACTATAAGTCAACAATGACAGGCTAAGTCTGTGTTCTGTTATTGAAGATGATATCTGCGCTGCGTTGTGATGAACAAGAAGAGCTTGGCTGACCATATAAAAAGCGACGATAAACACTATGAGGGACCACACAGGGGGAGACACACAAAGTCCTCGTAGTGCATTATGCACACGCGTTGCCGTGCTCTGTGTGAGGGAAAACTGTTTATGATAAGAAAAGGCCCCTACATGTGGCGCATGTTAAGTAAAATGAACAGGGGGACTTGCTGCTATTGTGCATCAGGGATACGTCTGCCAGCAGCTCCGCTCCATGTGATGGCTGCTTTCCATTTTGTTTTCTCAATGAGCAAAACCTCTCAAGGAGAGTGGGATATGTTGTTTGTGGCGGAGATTATTTTTCATTTCTAAATGTCATTTACCCTTATGCACCAGTTGTGAGACGGAGTGGGTAAAGAAGAGAAAAAGAAGCACATTTCCAAAACTTGTCACTTGTGAAGATCTCTGACATTGCAGTCAGCAATTTTTTTTTACTTTTATCACCCCCCTCCCGCCATCTCTGTCTTCCTCATTTCTATCTTTTTCTCTCCTTATATATATTTAATCTCTCCCACAAAGCCCATTACAGCTGTGTTCCCGCAGCCATTGCAGTCACACTCAGCCAGCTATTGGCCGTTCACTAGACTCCCCTACAATACCCATAATCACTGAATCAGTAATCCCCTACTTGAGCTGGAATAGCACATCCGCATCGTGCCTCGGAAGTTGCTGCATTGGCCTGGCTTCACTAGGTCCAAGAGAAAAAGAGGGAACTCTGTAGTCTTCCTCAATAGGAGCCGCTGACTGCATTGTCCTAACCAAGGTCAGACAGCTTATGAAAGAAAACACTTTTGAGCCTTTTATTATTTCTGGAGAGCCCAAAGAAAGTTATTAATTGGCACCTTTGCATGTGCTGCCTAATCTTGTCGGTCCACTTGGACTGCATTATCAGCTGTTTATTGTTTTGGTTTCCCTCTGTGTGTGTGTGTGGGTGTGTGTGTGTGCTTTGTGGAGGATAATTTCAGTGCTAAAGACAGTCAAAAATGAAGGGGACATCAGGGCAGCATTGTGATGAATACCAAACATCAACAGGGAGTGTCACGATGCACTCTCCCAACTAGTAAATATTGGATCACAGTGCGACGGGGCTTCCAGCTTTCAGCTTCCAGCTCCCCGTCTGCCGACTGAGCAGATTGATCCGCACGTTTCTGGCCCGTTTCGAAGGAGGCGGTAGCTAGCAGAGCCCTGCCAAAGCTGCATGTCTGTGCAGAAACAAGGGCTCCGTCATAACTGATTGCTTGTGACAGTTCACAGTCGCCGGGCCACTGAAGCATCATAACCTTGTGAAAGTAGTGTATGGGCACTCTAGCATGCAGGCTGAAGGAGAGGAGGAAGGATAAAAAAAGAGAGAGAGATATTAGCATATTCCTCGCAGTGATACAGAGATGCAAATAAGAGATGCCGTGCCACAAATAGCCACTGTGGTTAATATTAAATACATCTTATGCAATGAGAGACATAATGCAGAGCAACACCTCTGGAGACAGGGTGGATTTATAGACAATTACTGCAACTGTGATTGCAGTTGTAGATTGAGGACCCCAGCAATGTCAGAGCGTGATCCGTTGACGTGTCGAAATGAACTGCCAATGGCATATAATATATATATATATATATATATATATATTATTATATATATAATACCCAGGCTACTTCATCTGCATTGTCACCATAACAAGTGGCAATATATTTCTGATTGCACACTGGTTCACATCGAATGTGAGGGGGTTTAATCGAATCTGTGTGGATGCTGTAAAAAGGGGAATGATAATCAAGTGGCCGTAAGTGACACTCATGGAATTATTCGGCTGCAGGCTCTGAGCTCTGAGGTGCCTTGACTCATCTGCTGCTCGGCCGTCAGCAGGGCGGTTGCCGTTGCTGTCCATTAGTTTGTCCAACTCATCTTGGACGTATGAGAGAAAAATGTTTTGCAGCGGCGAGTTCTTACTTTACGTGCTCCTCACCGCTGTCCTCCTGTCTTTAATGCTCACTATCCCCATGAGTGAGAATTAAGTAAACATGATGTGCTCGCTCAACCATGACCCTCCTCTGTTTCTCCCTCCAATGGTTAATTCTGAGAGTGCTGTTGTGTGGCTCTTGCCATTTCACACATGGCTACATAAAACCTGTGGGCGGTTGCTCCCAGGCCGCTGTCCGTGTTTGTGTGTCCATGCATGACTGTGTGATGAAATATTGAAGTGTTCTATCATCGGCCATTGGGTAGCCGCCGGCGCGATTGCTGTCCCTTAATTTTATTTTTCCTTCCGTCTTTATCTCGGTGGCGTGGCTTTATTTTCCCTGGTATGGCGTGCAGATCAGGAAGGCAAACCTCATCTGGACCCATGACAGAGCTAATCCATCGCAGCTGCAGAATGAAAAGGCCGTTTGGAGTGAATCCATTCCAAAGGCCTCAATGGGAAGCTTCTCTCAGATGCCGGTGCCCTTTGCAGCCCTGACAGTGCTAGAATATGATGAAAAAGGACTCGGGAGAGTTCAGTGGCTTAGCTATGTTTATGAGAGAGGGGAATAGAGGAGGAGAGAGGCGCAGCGCTCAAGATGGAGAGATGAAGTGACCAACCACTGTGTTTGTGTATGGCCATGTGTGCTGGTGTGTGTGAAGTGAGCTGGACTCTGAGTACACAGCACAGTGGCTTTTCCTTCATCGTTCTGCAAACTTGTCCCCTATACTGAACTGAATGTCCAGAACATCGGAGGATGTGTGAGGTCTCTGTAGATGAGCTGCAAGTCATTCAATATAACAGACCCACAACATCTGTAAGGTTGGTGGTGTCCCAAAGTAGCTTGATGTACAATTATTAACTTACCACAAAGAATTTATAATATGCCTGAGTGGTGTAAGTGAAATAGCACCTTGCTCTTTTAGCATAAATGGTCAGTGAGACTGAATAACACTCTTTTTTTAATACATGAAGGGCACAGAGGAGTTTCATCAGTTTTCTTCCTTTCTTAGTGCAATGCATTTTCCTCCTGCCCATTGTAGTTCTGCCGCAGCTGTAGTCCTGTTCCTAAGCTGTAAGGGGATAGACTTTGGGTCTTTTATGCATAAAGGAGCTTAAGTTTGGAAATTGCTCTCAAGTGGCCGAAAGTTTGTGAAAAGTCGGTGAACATTTCACTCCCAATTTCAGGGGTTTGTCTCAGAGTAAAGCTCTTTAGCCCTAGGATGCCCTGTAACAGCATGAAATATTCAGGTGTAATGAAGACTCTTGTTGCACGAGACGTGGAAGTTGTGGAGCAGCCATGCCGTCTTCACAATCCTCCAAAGAATCCGATTAGCACAAAACGCAGGTAGAATTTGAAATATTTATACAACACAATTTAGATCTTAAAGTGCCAGCATGCCTCCTCACTTACCACAAGAGGTATCTAGCAATGCTTTTATTAGTCCTCTGAGATTTCTGCCTCTGCCCCAAGACATTGAATGTAAAAGGGATGGTCCTTTTACTCTGGATAACCCAACAAAACATGCAGTGGAACTTATTTTCGCAACTCCATGCCATCAGTTCTGTCTATTCTAGAAACATTGTGCCCACCAAGGTAAGTGCTGAGAGCACGGCAATGTTGCTAAAAATACGTTCAACCAGGCAATAAACACAAGCAGGCAGACAGTCATATATCAAAAAGTAGGATTAGCAACATTTATTTGGAAAAGAGAGAAGCTGAGCAGTGAAAGTACGATCCAAACTGTTTGTTGTAAACCTCCATCACAGTTTACAACTTTCTTCTGCTCTACTCGAGTGCACTCACAGTTTTCCCACATAATAAGAAATTATTAGCAACATTACACTTTTGGTTATACTTCCAAATAAAACTGTAGCTAACCTTGCAAAACCGTTGGCCAGTTCGCACTCTGTATGATTGTCTGACTTTTGCTCGTTGCTACTTTGGATGCATATTTAGCAGTGTATCTGTGCTCTGAGGTCTTAGCAATTAACTTTGATAGTATAATGTTATTAGAACCTGTAGAACCAATGACCCAGAGCTACAAAAATAAAGATAAACGACACTTTCTCCCTAACCATTTTTATAAAGACTACTTCATTGGCCAAAGAAGTTTATGTTTAAAGTGAGGCCTGTGGATTATCCCAAGTAATTAAGGCACTGTAGACTTACTAGTGCTGTGAGCATAAACACTATTCAGGCTGACTGATATTTCAAAACAAATAATATGGGCAAATAAAACTTAAGCTATTTGTGTGGCTTAGATTTCACCAGAGATGACAAAATATGCCTCTTTGTAATCTTGGTGAACTGACCCTTAAACAAAAAAATAATTATTTAAAGGCAACTCTGTAACTTTAGCTCAAAAGTTAATTTGTTCTGAAGTATCTGGCTGTTGCCGATCAGCCTGCCATGCTGATCCCATTCATTTCAGTGTCTCTTTTGTCCCTCACCGGTGTCAAGAGACAGATATTTCTAAACCTGGGATTTATTCTGACTTGACTGCAGACTAGCGGCACAGTGGAGATATCTGACAAGATATCAGGCTGCCAAATTAGTCTGAAATCTTTCTTATTGACGTTAGTGCCCAGCACATATCCAGACAATGAAAGGTCCGCAGAGAATAAAACGGAGCACATCTTTTCATCTAATGTGAGAAAACTTCTCGCTCACCTCTGTCCAAATGACTATATGAAATGGCTCTAAAGTGAAGCCACTTTGCTGGAAGTCTTTATTGGTTTTTGTGGAAGAAAAGTAAGGTGAGCATGGCATATTCAAGGGCCTGTATGCCCGGGCCCTGGCATATATAGGATTACATCTCACTCACTGTCATTGCCCTCCTGTTTTCTATCTATCTCTCTCTCTCTCCTTCTGCTACCTGAAGCATTATCATTCAGAGATGGAGCGCCTTTTGAGCAAGGGCACTAATGAGATGAAAAGTGGTGCTGGACTCTACATACTTAACCAGGCCTGAATAGAGGCTGAGAAGGAGAGGGAATTCTTTAAGTGATGTCTTCAAGGTTAAACAACTGGTCCCATCTCCCGTCCTCATTGACTTATTCTATTATTCTGGGAGAGAGCTGGGAGAGACCTGGTCCTGGAGAGGTGCTGCTTCAAAATTCAACCCTGTAATCAAGCTCCACAGTGCAAATCCCTCAATGGTTCCGTTCGGTTTGTCTCAGCACCATAGGATATGAATTGTGACATGTAATTTGATTAGCGGCACCGGAGGCGAAGGCTTAGCTTACATGCGTGGGGAAGTGGACCTTGTTAGAGTGACAGATCAGTCATCCTCTCTCGGTGGCCCTGCGCGGCACACTCGTGGCTTTGCGCGCCACACAGATCAGAAATCTCTCCAAAGGACAGAAACAACCAGTCAGGAAGCATTAAACTCAGATGGTTTGCACTCTGACTGGAATATGGAAATTTCAAGACTCCTCATTGCCCTGTCTCAAAGATGAGGGAGAGAGAAAATGACAAATGGAAACTAGTTTAGCAAGCAAGACTAAAGAACAGATTGATGTATACAGGAGGCAGGAAAAACAATCCGGCTTTTTGACATTGATGGAAAAATATATGTGCCTGCCAGACATCCACAAAGTTTACTCTGCTTGTTCTTTTCCCAATCATCCAAATAAGAACAGGAACAAGGGAGGTTTTCAGCTGCCGAGTATTTCCCCCCGCTGTGTAGAATTTGATTCAAAACAAGTCAGCTGGGTGCGGTGCTCAACACTTGAAATATCACCACAAATCTTTACCCAGGCGAGGCCAGCTCTCCTGCAGTCAGGTCTAATAATTTACAGCCATCTTCTTAAACTGTTCCTTTAATCTCTTTGATATGGCTGAGAGTTTTTCTCCCCGTGTCTCCTTTTCTTAAAGGCATCTGTCGTGGTGAAGTCCTAAAGTGAACTGTTTCCTGTGATTCAGCAAAGCTAATCTTGTCTGTTTGTTGTGAAGGCAGAGCCCCAGACCACTACTGACAGCAACAGTTTGAATGTTTGCTGTTGTGCTCTGACATGCTGAACTCTGTCGCCCCTGTTCCTTCTCGCAGCTGCCCCCGCGCATCCTCTAAGTCGTCTCGCTCCCGGCACGGAGATGGTGATTAGGCCGCATGCACCAGGACACACTGGTGCACCTTCGGTGGCTGTCCGTCCTCGTGCCGCTGCGCCGCAGACCGCGCCCATCCTCTTCATCTGCGATCCCCGCATTCGTCCTTGCTTCGCGCTCCATTCTCTTCCCTTCCTCCATATTCATCCGCAAAGAGGAGCACGCTTTAGGCCCGCAGTGCTGATTGGGAGGATTAGTGGTGTGTGAGGGACTTTGTCACCAGCTTTCTCGGAAATCCAATTACAGAATATCATAAGCCTTACATGTTTCATACTCAGCTGAATCCTCCTTAAAAATGCGCACAGCCACACTCAAAGGGTCAGCGTTCGGCAGCTGTCCTCGCTGTGTACCAGTGACATTTTCCTGAGGGCGAGCAGAGTGATCATCTTTGAAAGGATAAGACGAGTCCTGTAGCACTCGCCTCGCCTCTGCATTGCAGCAAATGGTGGACCGCGCGAGCCTGTCGAGGAAGGGATTGTTATTTGTTCAATGTGATGGGGCGCGGCTCTCGAGGTGAAGCAAAGGCCGAGGGTCTGGCTCTGTTATCTGCTCGCATAGATAGTCCCTAATTGCATGTGTCAAGGAAATGACATGCAGCGGACAAGGGCATGCGAAGTGAGATTCCTGCACATATCAAGTCCTGCACGTATCGAGTCCTATCGCGTCGATTTTCCCCAGTGTTATTCAGCAAACTGCCCAATCCCTCAGCTGCCATCACAACATTGTTATCGGGACTTGAAATGGCCAACGCACTGAACATTTGAACAGTGCTCTTGTTCAAACCTCCTGCTGTTTCGCTCCGCATAATGAGTCTTGTTGGTCAAACAGAGGGCATAGCCATGATGATGAAGACATCACCACATGTGCAGGTCCTCTGTGCTGCGCGGGTTTGTTTGACCCAGACACAGCACTCTCAGCCCTGTGTGATGCTCTGCGTTCGAACAAAAGCACAATGGTAAGACCTTGAAGGTGAACATATCTGTCAGAAGAAGATGGAGTTGAGAGCCATTGACGCCCCTGGGGATTGCTCACTGCTCACCAGCCACCCTCACAAGTACAGGACTACAGCATCGCGATAGTGGTTTGAGAGGAGAAGGAGCTGCTGGTTGAAACACTGCAGAGAAAAAACAAGAGAGGAAAGAGAATAGTTAATGAACTCCGGTGATATGGAAGTATGGGCTCGTGGGCTATATCCGACCGGCACCGGGATCAGTTTCTCATCTTCAGGACACAATGTACATAGTAATATGCAGCAGTCAAACCTCCAATGTGTCAGGCATTATTATAATGAAACAAAGGTTCTGAATGCATGGGACTTACTCCTGTGAGTATGAACATATAAAGAGGAAGAGATGCGCCTTTAAAAAAATTTGTTAGTTACATATGTAATACTGTTTGGGACAATGATCGATCTCGAATTCAAGTCAAGTATAAATAATATTTTGTTCATCTTTATCAGCCATTCATTTTAAAGATCCTACTTTCACCATGAAGCCTCAGTTTTATTAATGGTTCAATTTTAGTCATCAAAAAACTTAAAATTGTTTTATAAACCATGATACCAGGCTAAAGTTGTAATTCGGTCACATCCCAAAATTCAGTTTAATTGGAATATTGGATCAATTTAAAAAGCAGACAATTTTAGTCTGCATAAGTAATCCTTCCCCGGCTTACCTGCAGAGATTTGACAAACAGAATCATATCACATAATTCAGATGTGATTTCCCTGCTTTTCTTTTTTCTTTTTTTGCCTTTCTTCTTGCAAACAAGCTGAGGTCTGGCCACGTTTTCAAGGCGACTGACTGGTTTTGAGGTTGTATATGAGTCTTCTATCAGAGTACTCAGATGCATTATGGTATGGGATAAGTGGTTTTTCCTATGGATCCCTTTAGGTCCAATTCTTGAAGCTTCAAAGAGAATGTAAATCATGCCATGAATTGTATGCTTTCATGCAGATTTCCATAATGTCCTTCTGGATTGGATGCACTACTCTGTATCCAGCTCAGAGGGAAAAAAAAATACAATTTTTATACTTTCACATAAAGATCCATTAATTCCTTCTCAAAGGACATACTAATGGTTACCTGGTAACCATACATTTCTGTCAACAAAAACTGTTTCCCATTAGAACAGGACAGTAGCTGCGATTGGTTTTACACAAACCGAAGTTAATATTTTAACTCGGCTTTAATTAAAACTTAATCACGCTGCCTTGCTTGTAAATGCTGTAGACTGGATAACATTTCACTTTCTCACAAACGACTCCTGTCATATTTCAAAGTTTCTCTTATGGAGTGAGCTTAAAGTGTTCGAATATAAATATGAGCAGCAGGGGGTCAAAAAATGACACTTATCGATATTAAAACATTTCCATATTCTCAGAAAAACAAGCTTGTGTTATTTCACACTTTACACTCTGGATCAAAATTGGTGAGCATGAAACCTGACAAAAATCTCACATATGCAGTTGCCATGTTGGAATAGGATTATGTTTCTTCTAATAGTTGACCTGTTCTCCATCCATCCAGGCAGTAGAGAAACAGTCATTTGTGAGCTAGAGCCAGAATCACAGGCAGCCACTCTGCTCCTTCTTTGACAGAGACACACTAATTTCCATCATTAAAGTTACTAGCGAGTAATCTTGGCAATGTATCTAGTACTAGGTGTTCACAATCTGCAGTTGAATACACCAGATATATACAATAAACCATACACCTCCATCTCCTGTTATAAAGTCTATGCATACTAGCAGCTTTACATGGCTACAACACAAAATCAAAGGCTGAAAGTCAGAAAGTATGAAACGTGTCCTCGGCTCACGAGGGTGCTGGTCTCTTGGTGGGTGAGCTCCGAGCTAACAGGCCTTGGTGCCAGAACATCCCCAGGTCAGCCTCCTTATCCCATGTCATCCATCATACACGCTAGCAGTCAAACACACGTACATGCACAAAGACACACACACACACACAGATATAGATTGCTTGTACTTTGTTTTTTCAGATCTAAACAGCAGATGAGGTGCTGAGCAATGGGGATCTCTAAACTGGCAGGATGAGCTCAGAGCGGGAGAGAACTCTAAAACAGGGCTGAGCTTTATCACCTATAAAACCGTTGCTTAGCTTTAGATTAAATTCTCTTTTCACCAAAACTAATATTGAAGTCCAGACATTTTGTTTACATGCTCATTAACTTGCTAACAGTCTTCTTCTTCCCCTCATTTTTCTTGTGCATTGCTGTGTTTCTCTGACAATTACTGGCTACTACATTACATTGGCTACTAGTGGTCAACTTCAGAGGCAAGCTTTAAATAGAGTTTTTGCAAATTTGCACATTGGTATGATTTTATGTCTTTTATGTCAGTGAGAGAAATATTTATTTTCTTATAACCTACCACAGGCTGGGCCATATATCTGAAAAGAGAGTCTTAAGTGGTGCCTCTGTGGCTTCTGGGTTAATATGCCGACCACGAACCACAGCATCTGTGGTTTTAGTGGGCTGGGCACCTTTGTTTCCCATCTGTCTCTTATTTCATGTCCCTCAACTGCCACTATCTAATAAAGTCATACAATGTCCAAAAAATACAGAAAAACAGAAATGACCTTAATATCACATTATTAATCTGAATATTATGAATATATTCCCATTATCAATAAATATCATAGTATGACAAATGTAGGCAAAAAACACATACAAAATTGCTGTGTTGCAATGAACTGTCAGTCGTTATGCATCACATCTGAAAAAAAAAAATTTCATACAGTTAAAACAATGTTATTTTATTTGTTTGTTAGTTTGCATGAAATCAAAACAGTAAACCATAATACTGATCATATTAAAACACACAGTGGCCCCGCACTAATGCAAACAGCCAGATACATTTACGAATGTGCTAAATGTGTGTTTTTGTTTGCTCCTTTTCCACGGTGCGAGTGTTGGTGTCATTTAACCCAGCAGATAATTTGAAGTGTAAATAGATGGTAGATGTTGATGGAGCGGGACTAGTAACAGCTTCCTTTTAACGTTTCACGGCACCGTTGCAGTCGTTCTTGAATCTGGGTCTGCCATTTAAGTTAACAGTTTGAAGCACTTCACATCTCTATATGACAAGAGCTGATGCAATCCCCCAGGGCACTTACGAGCTATCTCCCAGTGACAGCATCCCTTCCTCAGAGCAGGACAGGCTGGTCCTGATGTAGGCTGGTAAAAACTGGCGATGGGGGGGGTGGGGTAGTGGGAAAGAGACGTGTTGGGGGGGTACCAGGAAGAGGAAGTACAAGGCCTGGAGGGAGAAGGGGACCGAGACACAGGCAGGAAATGGAGGACATGTGGCTGAGAGGAGAGACGATGCAGCCAAAAAAGACAAAGGCAGAAAGTGGGATATGTGAAAAAGACGAAGAAAACAGCTAAACAGATACAATCATCGCTGACATTTAATGTTCCCGGCCCCCTTCCCAAGGCTGTGCAAAGCCCTGGCTCATGAGAAAGAGCATGGAAGTCCAAATACTTTGAGTGCATAAAAAGTTTTTTTTTTTTTTTTTTTTTAATGAATTAGCCCGGCATGCCTGCAGGATACCACATATCCCTCTGAACTAGCATTCCAGGCCAGCCATCTCAAGTGATGCATCAGAAATGTAACATCCCCGTAGCACTGCCAAGTGTCCTGATTATAGAAGGGAATGAGGGCGGCACACTGTGTGTGTTTGACCAGTGAACTGGAGATGGGATGCTTGGTTCCCTGCAGCAGGAAGGAGGGAGGAGGAGGAGGAGGCACGGTTAGCTGTAGAGGAAGAAAAAAAAAGGGAAAATGAGATTGGAAAAGGAGGAAAAGAGAAGGAGCAGATGAGAGAGAATTATCTTTGTGTTGTTTACCACTTGGTCCTCCTGCAAGCTCCTCTAATGACTCTGTGTACATGCACATGGCTGTCTGAGGACGTGTGAGTAAATTAGCATTATTGAAATTCAAGGTGACACTCACAGAATCATTGAATTATATTAACTGATGTGTTATTTCTGCAGAGTTGGAGACAGGTTCCTCTGCCTTATTTCCACCTACAGCACAACATTTATTTAATTTTTATTTAATTACTGACAGGGATGAGGAAGGAGCCAGGGCATTTCTCCACAGCAGCTCTCTCTCCTGACTGTGCCGGGCACTGACTTTATTTTTTCCCTCTTTCCACCTTAGTCCAAGACCAATCTCTGCTCCACCGATGGAGCGGGGTGATATTATGGGGGAAACAATGTGAGAGGGGAGAGGGAGAGGCACTCAGGTGGAGAGACATGCTGCCACGCTTGAAGAGGATACATGCTTTGGGGGCTGACCAGATGGCTGAGGCAAAAGACAGGCAACAAAAGAAGAGGTCAAATATAGTGGTGAGGATAGAGGAGAGGAGAATGGGGAGAGACAGTGAGGCGTTGAAGGAGTGTGGGGGGGATCAGTGCTGCATGAAGAGACATCTCTGGGAGAAAGTGAGTGAAGTGTAGGAATACATACATATACAGTGTATGGTTCTTCTGGGCTCCAAAAGGGTAATCCAGAACTTTGAATTCTTTTTTGTCTCTCACAGATGACAAAAAAATAGGAAACTCAATACAGAAAGGCTAAGAAATGAAGATACAACCAGTCCTTTGCGCTGAAACAAAAAGCATTTTTCTTTTTTTGAAATTATTAAGCTGAAATCTCGGTGCTATTGACTTTCTTTTTCACCGCAAAGAAACTTTAAATTCCTCACTTGGACTTGGTCAATATGTTGCTGCTGATTGCTTTATTGTTTGCCATTTCCTATCAATAAACTTGGCAGTGTATATGCTCTGCTCATTTGTTCTGCCGCCTGGTTATTCACCCTCGACTGAAAGAACTATTAAAAAAATGCATTTAAAGTTAAAAGGTTAGGAAATTTACATGCATTGCAAATTAGTGGGGTAGCAAATTGGTGCAGCTTGTGACAAAAATGTTGATTAATTAGAAAGTTTCAGTTTTACACAGAAATATGTGAGTTAAAGAATTAAGGCCACTTGCTCATTCCTCTCAGGTGATCCCGGCTGCCGCCGATAAGAGCCAGCGCTGCTTTGTTTTTTTTCCACTAGCACTGGGTGGAAAAGCAAATTGTTTTCCTCGATTTTCTCACAGCAATTTGTAAGAAATGACTGCTGTAGCTGTTCGGCCTGCCAAAGCAAGGGTCATTTTTACTGATGGGATGACGCATTTGCTTAATCAATCATGGTCAGCAGCACCTGAAGGTGCTCCAGGGCTCCGATTGACCATAGGCATTGGGCCACAGTGTACAGTTGCCTTCAGAGCCCACAAAGCCTCAACATGTGGGGCGGCTTGTTAGCCTCTGACAATGGAAATGGGCCAGTGGTGATTAAGAGTGAGTAAACAAGGGGTTTCTGCACTGCACAGCATGTATGGCACTCCATTGAAAATCAATAACACTGCTTTCATTAATTGTATGTAGTGTTACACTCACTGTGCTCAGTTCTATTTATAGCTCTGACTGCCAGCCCCATAGTAAACTATGTAAGCTGTCTCAAATGCCCGCAAGGGCAGACTCTGGAGATGGTGGAGGTGCATGTGGAGAATGGATTTATCGTGAGGGAAGGACTGTGCAGCTCTTGTGGCAGGATGACTTGTGTTTGAGGGGCAGAGTTACAGGATGCTGGCAGATCTGGTGCAGCGAGACTGGCTGGCGCGTGGCCCGACAACAGATCAGGTCCTTCTTTGTCTAGAGCATTCCTTCTAAACCTCGCTGCCGGGGGAGAATCTACCCGGAGCTCAGATCACTCTAGATTGCATCGCTCATGAGGTCCCCCCAACACGAGAACCTTTCAACTACAATAAGGTGGCGACCCTGAAAAGGGTGCAGCACAAAGACGCCGTATTGCTAACAGGGCCAAGATGAGAGTCCAACGGGGGAGGGAAGGGAGCGAGATGAGAGCGTGTGGACATATCTGTTATTGAGGCCTCGGGCTCGCTCAAAGCTCAACCTAATAAGCAAAGGACAGCTGAGCAGAGAAAAAGAGGCTGCCAGATCTGGTCCCCTAGGATAGGTTCTGTGTCAGTACTGGCCCAAATTAAGAGAGAGTGCAGAGAAAACTGGGCCTCGATGAGGGCTGGAACTCCTACTGGCTACCATTCAGAGTGGGGAGATTGCACCACTCACCCTGCAGCACTTTCCCACAATACTCCTGTCCATCTGTTGATTCACTTATCAGGAAGCAGCGTTGTGTGTGTGTGTTGGTGTGTGTGTGTATGTGTGTGTGTGTGTGCACGCTTGTATGTCATGTCTGCAGGCGTGTGTGTGGCTTTGCCTGTGTGTGTGCTGAGAATGGATGCCTATACCTTAGGAGAGGTGTCTGTACCGGGACAGATAGGGAGGGAATAGAATTAAAAAGGATGAGGCAAATCCCACCAGTGACTAGATCTCTCATTCACACACCAATTGTGCTTAAGAGCCGGGTACGTGAGCGCTGTCATGTTGTCCTTTGAGTGCCTGAAAGGTGCGCATGTACAGTGGTATCGTTCCTCACAAAGACAGAAGAAATCGCACGGGCAGAGGAAGAACAAGAAAAAAAAAAAAAAAAAAACCCCAAAAGAAATAACATGGCTATTGTGTGTGCGTACGTGTGTGAGATTGCATCTTGCGCTCGATTAGGATGAAGGCAAGAATGCAGACTGTCATGCCGGTGATGGATTGTTTGCGGGTTCAGCATCAATAACCTTGGGGAATACTGGTTTTTCTTATTTAGGGCAGTATTTAAACAAGGGCCTTAGCCGCATCTGATGCGTCCCACCGTACGAACCAACTGGATATCCAGGCAGCCAATCGGAGACAAATATTTAACACAGCCGTTACGTAAGAGAGAATAGAGCCATTCCCTCCTGTCACCCAGCCATTGTGCTGGAATATTCAAAGTGTTTACGGATGTTAAGAATGCTTGATTACCCAGCGGGAACACTTGAGAGTCAATCAGAATAAGTGAACAGCCATTCATGATAGGGTAGGAAAGCAAAACACACCTGTAGCTCTGAATGTTAGTTTACACATTAATGGCTTCTGGCTGAATGGAGGCTGCTCCTGCCTGACAATTTGCACTGTCCCACTAGAGTGCATGATGAATACACAAACAAATGGAAACGTTTTCTTTTCGCCTCTCAAGAAATGTCATCAGATGCATGCGCTGATAAAAAAAAAAAAAAGAGAAGGAAGCCTGTATTACTGAGATGCTCATTCCCCCAAAGTGGTTGTTATAGATGTTGTTATAGATTTGTCACTGTGAAAAACATTCAAATGATCGTGGAACTGCTTATTTTCTTTTACCTTTGCTTCCCTCAGATAGTAATTTTACTATAACAGCATCTAATATGTGCAGCTTGTTAAAAAGGGTTGTTTTTTTCTCTCAAAAGCGGACATTCTAGCTCAATCTTTTATCAAAATGAGATCTCTACATGTTATATATATTGTTCGGATTATGTCCCTATTACATCTCATTTGTCATCTAAGATGCCAAGGGCGCAGCTGTAACTGACATTGTAGCATCGACAGAAGCAAACGTTGCGGGTTTAAGGTCACTGAAAGTGAAACTGTATTCACTTTTCACTCGAGGCAGAGAGAGTTGTCTTTTCCAGCTCTTTTCGTAGGAGGCAAGAGAAGCGGCGACAGGCAGCAGTAGCGCTCGCAGCTGCTGGGAGTGCTGCAGTGAGCCGTTCACTGTGGATGAGGGAGCAGAGCGATAACTGGTGGGAGCTCCTGGTGGGAGCCGGAGACCTTCGGTGAATGGCGTGACGTTTCTATCCTTTGGCTGCCACTTTCCTACCAACACAAACACACACACACACACACTGTAATGCCTGTGTTATATCTGCAGGAGTTTTGCTGTCATCTGCAGGCCGCTGTTCCCAGATCTGTTCACTGTGTTGTCTTTTTGTACCCTGCGTATTAACATACATTTCTCTCATACGCTATACCACGTATATAAACAAGGTAATGATGAGGAATAGGAATAGGACTGTAACTAAAAAATGCTTTCATTTTTGATTAAATGGGCACTCCAGTGATTTAATATTTTACTTTACAGAGGTGGTCAAAATTGAAGCATCAGAGGCTCAGATATCCTGACTTGTAATCCTTTGTGGGAGTCAACCTTAAAAAAATGCTGGATCCCCCACTTCCCATAATGCAATTTGATACTGTCTGTCACTAGACTCTTTCTACCAACACACCGATTTATAACAAAGAATATCTGTTGTAATTCTCTTGTTTCCCAACGCAAGCTGAGATAACCCTGATGACATCAAGGTTGATTTTTTTTTCAGACTTTGGATATGAGAGCCCCAGAAGACCCACCACTATTTCCTTAAGTCTAACATAACATCATTTTATTTCTCATATCTGACAGTCCAAATCTGAAGAGATTCAATTTATTGTCACAAAGGACAAAGAAAGGCAGTTATTCCTTCCAATAAAGAAGCCGTACTTGATCAGTAGTTGATTTTCTGTTGATCAACAAATTGTTTATTTGACTGCTCATTTCAGCTCTAATCCAAAACCAAAGCATTTCGATATGATACTTTGATAAATATTTAGTTTGATATTTGACATTTAGTTGTAGAAAACTGATTCAAAGACTGAGGGAGTAATGATAGGTCAATCAATCGGTAAATCAATCATCAGTACCTATTTTGACAACCAACCATTAGTTTTAGTAATTTAGTAATGATAGTAAAGTGAATATCTTTAATCTTGAATATCAAATTTAAGCAGACAGAATATTTCAATAACTTAATTCTTATTGATATTATTATATAAAATATTTTATCTATAATAATCTCTTTTATAAGACATGCACTACTGTAAATAGTCTTACATTCAGAGACACATGGGCCGTTAATTGGCAGGTCATCAGTGTTTGTGGATATGCTTATGTACTTTGCTCAGTAACGTTTTGACACCTTTATTCTCTGCTGTCCCCACAGTTTGCTCCCAATTCTCCCGCGGAGTGTACGCCATCTTCGGATTCTACGACAAGAAGTCCATGAACACCTTGACCTCGTTCTGCGGCGCTCTGCACACCTCCTTTGTCACACCCAGTTACCCCGATACCGATAATGAGGTGCAGTTTGTCATCCAGATGCGCCCCGCCCTCCGGGGCGCCGTCCTCAGCCTGCTCTCCCACTACAAGTGGCAGAAGTTCGTCTACCTCTACGACACAGACCGAGGTAGGTGACAGCGCGGGCCTTGAGTTGGGGGTTAAAGCTTGAATTACAGCGCGGAACCGCAGGAAATGTTACAGTGACTCAGAATAGCAGCTTCACACCAGGGTTAGCGGAGGATAGATTTACCCTGTAATACTTTATGAAAGCCCTGTAAATGCTTGAACTGTTAACACTGCTCTATTTCATACAGTAGTTCGCTGTTATGTAAATGTGAAATATATTCACTAGCAGCTCATAACACTTGTAATAACACATTATACTTTAAGAAACGGCGCATCTTATGAGCTATAACCTTTGGATTCTTCAAACAGTTGGCTGGTTGGCGTCAGTTAATCTTCTGTTTAATCATGTTGTTGATATTGGCTCGTCTGTCATATGAAATGAGGTATGTCACAGCTGCTGCTAAAATGTTTTCCACAGAAATCAGAGTCTCTGCCTGCCTGTGGGGGCTGCTTATTGTGTTGCCTCGATGAGGGTTTTTTTGTGTAGTTCCCAGATTGCGTTGCCTTGTTGACAATAGGCGCTGGTTTAATGCAGCAGCAGCATGCCGCGTGTATGACGACCTGTCAACACGGAGAAGTGTTCATTTCTGGGTGTTCTAATGTCAAATGAGAAAATGAGCTCATTATCTCTAAATACAATAATGATCCCCTCCTCCTACAGAAACTTCAATTTGTTCAAACAGCACCTGGGCAGAAGGGAGAGATATGACAGACAAAGACCGCAATATGTCTCCCTCTTTGTGGGGGTGTCACAGAGGGTGGCTACGTATTCCTCCTGCACTGTACAGTACATGGCAGCTGGGATTTTATATGTTTATTTGGTCATTATAGAAAGGTTCTGACCTCCAGATACACTTCAAGTAGCTGGTCTTCTCTGCAGTATGCTGTGTGCTTCTTTTTTTCTGGTCCGGCGTCACGCCCCCACCTCTCTGTGTCTTGCTTTGAGGCAGAATGTGAAGTGTGCTTTAGTGCAGAGTCCTCTGCCTTTGGGTCTCTGGGCCTGCAGGGTCCAGAGCTGAGGGCCTTAATCCTCCACGCAGCCTGCAGATAATATGTGGTTAATTAGGGTCACTCTGACTGGAACACTCATTGGATCTTCCCTGCGGATGCTAGCAACCCACACGTCCTTCAGCACAACCAATACTGCCCAGCTACCGGTCCCCATCCCTCTGCTTTTCCTCTTCTGTCTGGCAAGTGAGACTGTCTGGGGCACAGTTGGACACATGACGGAGGTGGGGGAAAAGAGCCTGAAATACAACAAACGGAAGAGGTGTCAGAGAAAGAGTGATGACAAATAGACATAGACACAAGAGGGACAAAGGGCAAAAGAGGGAGGTAAAGTGAGAAGGAGGAGGAAACAAAACACCAATTCAGCTCAGCAATTAAGGCAACAGCAGGCGTATGTGATTTACAGCCTGTTACCTGTGTATAGACAATTCCCTGTGTATTGTACATCCCTGTGCCGAGGCCCATGCCAAGCCACTTTTACCTCTCTCCTTACTGCCACTGGTGTAAGACGATCCCTTATTAGTGGGGGGACATTGGCCCCAGGAGGGGATTAAAGTCGTTTATTGATGCACTCCATCCAGCACTTTGGGAGGCTTTGACACTTGGCTCATCAAGTAGACAGATGTGTCAGAGAGCCTCTACCTCCGCTTATCAGGTAGTGCAGCTCCCCTGGCAATATGGACACTGACTGCTGGCTAAACCAGGAGGAGTGACAAGGGAAAATGGTCTTCAAGGGTGTGTGGTTTTTTTTACCCTCTGGCTGTAACGCAAAAGGAAAACTGACAAACAACTGCTTTGATTCTAAGTTATTTATTTAGTTTAGTGGCTCCTAACCTTTTCTGACCTTCCCCCGACAACCCTGTCAGATAAGCGTATAGAGTATCCATTTATTGACTTCACTCGTCACACTCCAGATGTTTTTTAAAAAGGTGGGTGTTAGGTAACACCACAGTATTTATTATTGAACTGATCGTGTTTAGCTTGGTTTAGTCAAGTTTGCATTTGTACCATTAGCACTTTGAGTGGCAGATGCTGTGACTTTCAACCATTTAACCATTACCTTAAACGTTTTATCCATTACCTGCAGCTAAGTAATTAAACAATTTAACCATTACCTTTAGCAGATAATTTAAACTGCTCATCCATTACCTTAAGATGATTAATTAAACAATTTATCCATTACCTTTGGCTAATAATTTCAACAATTTATCTATTACCTTCAGCTAATTATTTCAAATATTTATCCATTACCTTCAGCTAATTATTTCACATATTTATCTTTAAACTTTAGATGAATATTTCAACTGTTTATACGTAACATTTAACTAATTACTTAAATTGTTTATTCAGGACCTTTAAATAATTATATTTATATAACTATTTAACTATTTCAGCTGTTTCAAATTAGCTGTTATCTAACCATTTAAACCATTTATCCATTATTTTTAGCTAAACATTTTGATTTGTCTGCCTGGTTGCTCACTAGTTTTCATGCTCTCTCAACACAGAAGGTGTCATTGCTGACTCATGTTGGTGGGAGGCGTGTACTCTGCAATTACCTAATTGTAGCTACTATAATAGCTTAATGGTTATTATGACAATAAATTTACTAAAGATCAGCATCACTCCAGTTCTCCATACCACCATAATTCTTTTTGTTTTTTGTTTTTTTTTTGTTTTTTTTAATGACTTAATCACGCAATCTTTCTCTCCACAGTAGTACACCCTGGTGAACAAGTACCCCTGATTTGGGATCACCAATCTGTTCAATTGTTTGTTCACTCCCAGTGACGCTGCTTTGGTTCACCTAATTGAGAGTCAATAAAAGCTCATTGTCTTGCAACCCATTGTGCGATCGCTCTACTGTGATTTTCCTGTGTTACCATTGTCTGAAAAAGAGAACTGACATGTTGAGAAAAGCTGCTTAGTTATCTCTGTTCTTGGGTGTAAATAATCTTTATACATGTGAAAAAAAAAGAAAAAAAAACAGGCAACAATACATCCCCATAAGCTGACAGATTTCAAATTTTGCTGTGGATAAACAATGAATGAACACATAAACCCAAATGACAAATGACCTTTGCTCACAAAGCACCTGTTGGGAGGTATTATTTTCTTGAGTGCCTTTTTGCCTTTTAATTTGTGGTTGATAAAAGCATTGATCATCCACAATACTGGAAACAACTTTGCAATTATTCTCCAAACTCTCCTATTAGGAAGGGAAAACACAGAGCATTCACTAGCTGAGTTCCACCAAGAGGTTTTATTCAGTCAATAGAAAAGATTAATTACAACCACACTATTCATTTGGCTCTGTTATTGGGCTGGCGAAAAATGCTTTTATGCCTTAGTGCAGTGCTTTCAGTCGGAGAGTGATGGTCCATATGCTTCAGGCTCAGATGTATTGGAGGGAAATGGAGGTAGATTTGTACCCTTAATGCCAATATCAGACAGTTGTTTGAAAGCAGACGTAATGATGAAGGAACTGCACTGGAAGCAAATGGAGCCGTAGGCAGCGTTATACCAGCTTAATGAGCGGCTACTCTGCTTTTATCTGATATAATATATTGACAGGGTACCTTGTGCGTGTCTGTTAATACATGTGTGGGTCGAGAGAGATGAAAGATCCAAACAGATACCGTCGCTCGTTCCTTTGAATCGCCCCCAAACATCACATATGGCTGACCTGGGAAAAAAAATGACAATCCCTGCAACACTCTGCAGACAAATCCCCTGTTTTCTCCGAGATTGAGGGAGGGTTTTTTTGTCCTTTCAGTTTGCATCCACAGACGAAATTTCCCCTTAAAAATCTCGAGTTATATAGGGTAAAGGTAGATGGATCTTGCCCTTTCTGTTCTGGCGGTCAGGTATGGGCAGATAATTGCCAGGTCTGTGCAGCAGAGACAGATGATTACAGGCTTTATTGTCTCTCCCAGGCACAATCAACCCTGATTCAGCAATCTCACCTCTACTTGATTTATGAGTTGCTCCCTCTCTTTTCCTCTTTCTCATGCCCATCTATACCACTTCCTTATATGCTTTTGGCTTTCTCTTATTCCCCCTCATCCCAAGTGTCTTCTTTTGAGCTAGCTGTGACTGTGACAGCCGTCACATCCTTTCTATCTCTTCTTATATACTGCCATGGTCATGAAAATATGAAAAAAAAAAAACAAGTGCTTTGTCAGTTTGTACAGTATGCATTTTATAATTAGAAGTAACAGATTCACTGCTTCATACAAATATTTGAAACAGTTCAAACTGAGGTTGGTAAAAGGTTTTATTTCTACAAGTTGAAATAATGACAACTGCAGTAACTAGCTGATTAAGTTAATGGTATCTCCAGGAGCTGGTTGAAAACGTTGCCTTCAGCTATCTCCAGCTAAAAAAATGCTGGAATGCCCAAAACTCATAACTGAAGTAATGCACATGATGTCTACATATATGATACCACGCTAGTAGAGCTGAGGTAGCTGGATTGTAAATCCAATAAAGAAAAGGAGAGAGCCGTTAATGTTAAAACTCACTGAGCGTCAGCTTCTACTTGGTAGATGGATACAACATGGTGGATGTGATATTTGTTAATAGGCATTTATTTAGTGTAACCTCAGGAGCACAGAATAAAATTCTGGATCCTATACATGGGCAATCTCTACAGGTCGCATTCACAGCTATTCATTCGCGTATCTGTATTGTCAGTCCTCTTTGTCCTCCCCGTCCTTATGCCCCTGTGTAACCTACAACTCCACAACCTAAGACTGTGTTTAGATGGACATTAGCCCTAATTCTCAACTACTACTATAGGTAGTAATCTAGTTCTCCAGATATACTAACGATTGCATCTTATGCCAGAACAGATGATGCTTTCCTTGCTCACTTGCTCTTGTGTTTGTTTTTGAGAAGGCTTTAAATGCAGAATATTGCTTTAATTGTAAAGCTTGACAAGCCTGCTGTGCCTAGTTACTCTTGCTAAGCTTGGATTGGACAAGCAGGTCAGTTATATGTCCATCCTCCCTGTCTCACTCCGTTCCACCAGTGTTTACATCACTTCCCTGCCTCCTTGCATTATTTCTGTTTTGATAGTCTTGAGAGTATCCAATTCGCCCTGAACTGAGCAGCAAGACAAAAAAATGTGACACTGCGGATGACGATGTAAATATGACTGATTGAGCCCTCTGACAGAGTGAAAGCACTTATATTTTCCAGTGACATTTTGTGAATACCAATCTGCAGAGATCAATGCCAGTGATATTTTGTGGTAAGATCTGGAGCTGCCGCCACTTTATATCCATGATGGTATTGTGAGCCAGGGGGTTTTAGCCTGTCTCACAGTATCCATCGCCACACCAAAGCGTTGATGACATATTAAGAAAAATGCCGGGCCACCTGTCTCTTTCTATCATTTCCTCCACCGATCAATATTCGAAATGTGATATAGATAGGAGGTGAATAATCCAAGATGTAGCTGCTGCACAGAAAACCAAGACCCATTTACTTTTATCATTTAACTGCTGACAGTTGAAACTACAGCTGAAATAGTGTTCGATGTTGTAGCATCATTATAGCACCACAAAGTCAAATGCTCTTTGAACAAAAACCTGCCAGGTGGAAGCTGTATTCCAGCTTTTAGCCCAAAAATATCTCCAGGGCACGTCTTTCATTCACTCTGTCAATATTTGCAATGACTCCAGCTGCAGTGGAGTCAATTCAGCAAACCTATGAGGGACAATGAATTGCATGTTCAGTATTGATCATTAGATGTTGCTGATGTATTTTGTAACCACAAAGGGCTTATTATAAAACATGCAGATATGTGCAAATTCTGACCTACTGTATGCAGGCATGCATGCACTATTTATTTTAATCAATTGTCTGTCACATTTATTGTTAAAGACCTGAAAAATGTCAATATTGAATTAATATGCGACTATTTATAGCTGAAAAAAACGGAAAATTCCACAAGCAAACCACTGCAAGGTTAACACAAGAAGAAGAAGAACAAGAAGAAGAACAAGAATTTGGACACCAAATAAATGTATTTACTTCCTAGGAAAAAATACTTGCTCCTTCATTATTGCTCAGGCAGTTGTCTCCCAGACAACAGTCTGAACCTAAACCTAAATCAAACAATCCAATTTGGGTTTCTCACAGAAAAAGCAATGATATGCTTCTGTTGTTTTTAAGCACAAATAAATTCATAAAAAATAACTTGGTCTTCATAAAAGCGAATAAAATCATACAAAATATGCTGCTCTGTCCTTTTTACAGTCAAATATATAGTGGTGGTACTTGAAGCTAGTTTTTTTGTGTTTGAAATGTGCCACAAAGCAACTCAGCCCAATGATCAAGTAACAATCATTTATAAAGCACGACAATAGAAAGACAAATTTAATTGAGATCCTCAGCCCAAGCACCTACATACAATACCACTTTAGTAACTGCAACAAAACTACAGATTGTCAATGATCTGGATAACAAAGTAGATTATAAGAGACTGGTCAGTTTAGGTATATGAGGGGAAAGTGTGAAAAAAGTGAAAATAACTAGGGAACATAGCCAGTCTTAGAGGAGGCAGCCTGGTTCCCATTTACACAATGTTTTTAACACTTTTTTATTATCACTTTATGATTATGTTTTCATTAAACATTAAATTTTTTTAGAGAAGCACTTGAATTGCACGTTTGCAGTCAGATAGTCATAGTCATAGTAATTTACAATAATACTAATTGACTGACTGTATATCATTAGACTGATCTGATTTTGAGGTTGCTATTGTGTGTTGAACGTCTGTTGGCTCAGAGGATTTTGACTGCATGTGACAAAAATGACCGAGTGAACTCACTGTGACACTGACACTGCGCACACACTGCTGACATGCTGCTGCTTGTGTAGCATATTAGTCCCATGTGGTAACAGTGCAACCAATGTCTGAAATGGTAGAATTAGCTTGAGTTCTACAGCACACAGCAGAGAATAAGATACAGCAGAGATTATTACTGTTATGTTAAATCCTTCCTCTCATTTATCAGTATTCTATCTTTCATTTTATTACATTTTGTAAGGGACTGAAAGGCCAAATTGCTCTCCTCAGCTTGTTATTTCAATTTAATACACTGGTTAAATAGCTAATGTACATGTACTGGTTAGTTATGAGTTTTGGGACGATTTCTACTACCATATGGGAGTGGATGAGAATTATAAATATACAATGCTCTCTGTAGTGGTTGCTAATTTTAGTGGATAGGTAATGCAATTGTTTGCAAGCATGCTGAAACGTAACAAATCATCTCATCTATCAGATTGATGATATTCTGGTTGCATCAATCAAACACCACTTGGCTTTGCATCAAGCCCACACAACCCACTGCATGCACTGTAGATCAGCTGTTAAATGGGCAGACAAGATAACTCCAGCCTGGCACAATTGGCAGAGTGATGTGCCAACAGGGCCAAGAGGATCGTGAATGGGAGGATTGGATGACCGCACATAGTTAGCCTCATTTCTTCTAGCTCCTGCCAAGCTACAGCAGATAGAAAGACAGATATGGGGGGGGGGGCAATCAGGCAGAGTGAGATACACTGTAACTAAAGTGAACCTTGCTCCCTATTCTTCAGCAATCCCTCTAATTGGCTATCCAGAGACAGTCGCCTTTGTTCCCTTAAAGAGTCAAATAATTAATGCCTCCTGCTGCTCTCCTGGATGCCTTTGATGGCAAACCAAATCAAGTCTGTCCTTTAATTTGACTGTCGACGTTTGGCATTGCTCTTACTGTTGTAAACAACATAACAAATCAAGGGATGTGATACACCAAAATGCACTAAGGAGGGTCCAAACTCCAGTGATTAAACATATGCAGACAGGCATGAAATGGCTATCGCTTTTTTGCTTCTTTCACAACCACCAGTTAAGAAAGGTGTGGTGACAAGTTTTCATGTGCAGCGTCTCTGTAGTTTGCATTTGATCTTTTAAACATCAGTTTGCAGATGTCTGGCAAACCAAAGCAATGTTTTTCTACGTGACACCAACAACCATCAGCTGCTTTTTCCCTTTCAGTTTTTTATTCAGGTCATTTTTATGCAATTCTGACACGTTTCACACAAATAATGTCTAGTCAAGTGCAATGTTGTCACCTACAATTGTTGATTTATACTCTCTGCTCACAATGTGAGATAATAAGTGTGAATGCCAGCTCCCTACTGCAAACCATGTCTATATCATAGACCGCAGTTTGTTTCCTTGGCTTTGTGGTTTCATCACAGCCACTATAATGGCACATCAGCTGTAACCAGCTGAGACTTTATACACACACACACATATGCCTCTTGTGCTTTAGTGGCCCTCTCCTTCACGCCGGCTTCATAACAGCTAAATTATGCATGCATCAGGAGAATAAATCAGCTTGGACACGCTGACAAGAAAGGGCACATCAGAGAAGTCGTAAAATGCACAAGAAAAATAATATTAAAGAAATATGGGTGAAGCTATGCATCACTGGCATTTTTCCCTCTTTTTATTTTGCACACATAAACTGGTATCACTGCCAAAGTGACATCCCAATATACAGATAGTCCAACCTGCAGTAGCAACCTCTGTAATTCAGTAACCCCTTGAAAAACTACAAGTCAAGCACCTGTGCCTTTGAAAAAAAAGTGATATGAGAGCCATCGTCTGTCACAATAAGCACACAATAAACCTCTATGCTCTCTCCTATTTTAACTGAACCTGGAATAAAGCCATTTTACCACCTACCCACTGCTAGCTTCAGCAGCCATGAAATTACTGCTGGGAGCGTCTTTTTTTTTCATTATAACAAAATGTCCTGGCCTTTGCTTCAAGCAGCCATAGGCGAGGTTGATTGCTTTGATGTTACACTATGTCACAGGACCAATTTGTTTGAAAAACAAAAATTTATATTTATATATATATATATATATATATATATATATATATATATATATATATATATATATATATATATATATATATATATATATATATATATATATATATATATATATATATATATATATATATATATATATTGTTTTATACGTGTATGTGTGTGTGTGTTAAACTCTTAAGAATATATGCTGAGAATAAATGTAAGAGTAAACTTATATCTGGGCTTTCATGAAAGAAAAGCCTTTTTGCCTTCTGTCCAACACTTGATCAATCCCAAAGACACACACACACACACACGCCCATCTGTGTATATGGTCTGATACATCACAGCATACAGTGAGAGAGAGAGAAACCAGGGAACAAAGACAGACAGGGAGAGATGGAGAAGCTCTGAAAAGTCTGTGGGTGGATTTTCACAGCGGAAAAGCGCTTCCTCCCTCTTGCGCGTATGCACTTCTAAAGATACAGACAGCATGCTGCTTCTGTTTGATTTGACATGCGCTGTCTTTTTGATTAGGACAACACTTGGCAGTGAAACTGTTTTGGTTATAGGCCTACTGTAAACACCACATCAAAGCCTTGGCTACACACTTTCGGGCAACTCTGGCATTAGCTTCATGGTGAGCACTACGTCTCCACCGTCGAGGTAAAAGTCTGTAGCTTCCTCTTCCCGTGGGCAGGGACAAGTGGAGGAGCACACACTGGAGCTGATTTCACCTCATCTGTGCCTGTTTTTGAGTCTATATATTTCTTTCCTAGTTTAATTGTCAGGAGTAAAAGACAGTTACCACGTCATTCGCCTGTTTGCCGGAGAAGTCAAGAGCACAGGTCATATAATGCCAGCAAACCACAGCCTGTTTTATATAAATTATGGGCCTATGCCAGCTGACTAATGAGAGGAAAAGCCCATCTTCCTCTCCCAATCCAAGACTTTGATCTCCACTGCACAAACACTGGAAGGATCCTCAGAGCCCTGTGAGCACACTTAGCCCACAGGCAAACACTTACCAGGCCCTAAATACTGTAAGTATTTATTCTGGCTTGCTCAAAAGACAATTGAGACAAAGCATCTCTGGGAATATTTATAAATTAGAACATACATACAGATGCAGTTAATGAAGAGTGAGAGCTTGACAGCTTGAGAGTTTTTAAGTAGACATTTACAGCGGGGGGGGGGCGGGGGGGGGGCTTTCAGCTGTCTTTTTAACGACCTCCTTACTTGTGGCGGCCACTTAGTTTGTGAGAATTAAAGTACCGACATGTGTTCCATTATGTTAAATCCAAGTTATGGCATACGTACTCGGATCCAGGGGGCAGGGTAAATGTTTGCTTGAATATTTAGATCACCACATCAGGGCAGGGATCAAAGAGTTAAATCTCAGACCAGGTGCATTACGGACCTGATGTCCTAGTCTATGTTACATTTACTGACAGGATACAAACTCTAAAAAGTTTCTTCCTTTAATTTTGCAGACTTCTCTAGATCTTAACCAGTGTCCCGTTTTTCCTAAACCTCTGTACACACTCGCACCAGATATGTACATGACTTAAGCATAGCTGACCAATAATATAGTATCCAGAATGTGCATTAAACCACTGAATGAACTTCAATATCAAAAAACCTAATACAATGTGAATGTATTTGTTCATGTTTGGAGATATTTGTCTTTATGATTTCTTCCTCCACCCCAGCGCAGTCGAGGTGAATTGAATTTCTTCTGTGAAATATCCGAGACGGATATGAAAAAAACTCGGACAAAAAAAAAGAAGAGCTACAGTAGCTTGACGTCTTATTTTTGTAGGCTGGTTGAGCGGACCCTTAAAGGAAATATTTTATGTAACGACATACATCGGTAAGAAAATAATTCCTGCGTCTGTAAAGTTCACTCCCCATCTTTCTCTACAGGTTTTCGGTCCTAAACTTGGTATCATGTCGGGCCCCACAGTTATGAGTCAAAGCCATTATCTTTGTGGTTTCAATTCAGTTGTTCCTGATGCCCTCTGAGACCCTGGACAGTGCTCAGCAGGGTGTTTCGGCCCGCCAGAGACCCTCATTTACCAGAGGATTGGCAAGTTATAGGGGAGAGCAGCCACATTTACTGTTGGCTCGAAGACCCACCGCCTCTTTTTCATGTGCGTGCTTTAGATTTTGATCCTCCAGAAAGAGTTTTTGTGGCACTCATTTCTCAGTCCTCGCCGTTAGCCAGGGCCATCAGTTGATCGTGGCTCCCTTTATTTACCGCCCAGTGTAGTCGATGGCGACTTATTTACTTACGTCTCATTATTTGATACGATTACTAGATTAGATTTTGGATTGATGGGGATTAGTGTAATACCAACAATGATACAGTGTAATGATACAGTGTAATAAAGGCAAGTGGTGTGGCTTGAAAGCTGACTGCCGGTCGTGGCCAAAGTCGAGGTGTATGCGCGGCAAAATTTCTAATATGGTTTCTCTGATTTGCCTAGTTAGCCCAGATCAGCTGTGAGATATGAAAGGGGGTTGTATGTGTGTGCAAAAGTAGAGAGAGAAAGCGAGAGAGAGAGAGAGAGATGGAGGCCTGTGACACTCTGCACCGTACCCTAATGAGAGGCAGGGAACCAAAGGAGCTGGGCAATGAGATTAGATGCAACTCAATTCAATTACTGCTGAGCCGCCACGGGTGACGCTTCAAAACTCATCCTGTTAAGATCCGGTTCACAGACGAAGAAGAGGACTGCAGCTCTCACTCACAGCTCTGTGCGCGACGCTGCCACAACATCTCATTCGCAACAGCTCTGATTTATAAGCGCACAGGGCGTCATTAGGCTCCATCGGGATTTGATGGCAGATTCTGCAATGTTCTGATATAGATTTAAAGGAAAATGCAGAAATAATTGAGTTTTCGCCCATCGCAGCCGTTTATGCACTGCTCCACAAACCGCAGAGTTGTTTCGAGTAAAAGTGCGTCGGAGATTAAAGGGAAACTTAACACCCCGTTTAGCTTGAACACAGTGTTCAGACAATGCAAGCAGACCCTGACACCGCCCCCCCACCCCACAGCTGCACATAAACATTACGCTCACAGTCTGTGCAAGCATAAAAGAAGCTGACCTCCGTGCGCATTCGCCCACGTGCAGCCCAAAGCACGTTCCAGCCTTGAAAACTTCAACCATGTGTTTCGGTGCAGTCGTCAGACTCACACGTCTGAGTTCACCTTTGCTCAACTCTGACCTGCATCATGGCAACGCCGGCCAACACGAACGCTGCTGAGACTTTATTTCCATGTGCAATATTGCACCACCAGACTATAACCTACAGTATGGCTCTCATGATGTTGAAGGGCAAATATGTTTCTAAGGAACAATACAGACTGGGACCAGAATCTATTGTTGGTATAATAAAGTAAAGTTAAAGTGACTTGAACAGCAATTATGCAATTATAAGCTCAGTTCAGTCCCTACTTATAACTTACACACTGCCTGTTTGCACTAAATACCTAACTAAAAGTTTAATTTGTTACATACACAAACAATATGTGTGGTGAATTGGAGGGCAGTGCACTCTGAAAGCTAAAAGACTAGTGTGTTATGAATAATTATGATTACAATAAAATGTTAAGAAATATGAAATAAAAATTGCGCATTTTTGTAGTATGTTAAAATAAGTCAGGCCAATTTGTCACAACTTAATTAATGGTTCTCTTGATTTTTGTTACTCAGCAAATGTCAGATACAGAAGGCATTTATATATCACGAACATCGGGTCCTGTGTATCTTACATTAGCATATATGTACCAAATCTGTACAAATATCAGCATCACACTGTGCTACACTGTTTTTATGTCCTTATGTTTACAGAATATAATGCGACTGTTGGCAGCGTGTTACTGCATGTAAAAACTCTCCCATGCCATGATTAGCTCTGGGGAGCATGATCAGCAGAAACGGCTGCATGCTGCCGCTGCATCTGTGCAGAAGGGATTTATAGGTGGCGATAAGGAAATCCTGTTGTTGTCTTTCATAATTTATGTAGTTGACGGTATTACATTTTTAGATGCAACACAGCTGTGGGGCTCCTGAAGGCGCAGAGGTGGAGAGGATTTATAGCTTTCCTCCATGTTGGAAATAAATATCACCAGCAACAAGCATTTATGAGGGTCACCAGTGCTGTTTGGGAGGTTGAATCCATTGACTGTCTGGAGCTGAAGTGGACTCTGGTAAAGAAACGTGACCGGCAGATGTAAATTTATGCAGAGAAGCAGAGAATAACAACAGCGTTTATTATTTTTACTTGCAGGTGGAGATGAAAAGGAAGCTGTCAGTCTTGATGCTGTCAGATTAAGCTTTGCTCAAAGGATTTTGTTCATTTTCGATTTTGTCGTCTAAATAAGTAAACATAAACTTTTCTGCTGACTGTATGGTAGGGGGAAAAAAAAGTAATCCATTTCTGGACAGACTATTTACCACCACCAGATTCCATCTCTTAATTTCCATACAAATGTAAAACTAGGCAGGCATGGAATCTTCTGTGAATCTTAAATGAATCCAATTGTTCCAACACAGTTCAGGGTTTGCTGGAGGCAGGACGAGATGAGCGCCACGCAAATCAGCAATTTCAAAATAAAAGCCCAATGTGATTCTAATCTGATTGACAGGACATTGTTTCCTTCTTTCTCACAAGAGTTAGCATAATTCACGTTTTTCTTTGCACCTCAAACCTCAGAAATGGAAATTGGAAAAGGACTGATTTCTTTTCGATGGAACACTACAGACACTCACATATATAAAGCCCAAATCCCAAGAGCATTCACTTGTAAGCATTTGTATTTTCTTTTGCCTTTTAAAATCTTCCGAGATGTGTTATTGTGTCTTTCAAGCAATGAACCAGCTGCAGCCCTGAAACAAATATCCACGCTATCGTTTTAACCCATACGCATATGATTACCATGTGTTAAATGCACCATTGGCATTTTCTACCTTTACCAGCCGCATTCGCGACACTTTCCAAACCAACAGAGACCACTTTGACCCACTTAATCTGCATGACATCTCTTAATGTGAGAAGCTTTTATTGCTGGGAAGACTGCCATGCTATCCAGCTGGCTTGTGGTTGTGAGGTTCTGGGCATATGCCTGAGGAAAATGAATAATGCATCCATGTTATTCAAACCCTCATTCTGAAAACTTCTGCTGTAGGTAGGGGAGATGTAAGGAGGTATAGTACATGAGAGACCGCCGCTGCCGTGCTCATCTAAAAATGATGATACTTCAAGCTTCAAATGTTTTCACTCCGTGGAAATTGTGTCTTTTGTCCAGGTAAAAATTCCAAGTACATTTGATGATGCCTGCAGACCACACTACCTTCATATTTGTGGAGGTAGTGTGGTCTGCAGGCATAAAAAAGCTTTTAAACAGCTCAGCGACTCAGAGGCCGCAAAGGGAATATGTGTGTAGCTAAACACATCATCTGAACTCAGTGTTGTGCTTCAAGTTACATTCATAAGCTATAGGTTGAACTCCTTGGAGATGTGACCTGATAACCTTGATCCCTGGCAGCCTGATGTCTCCAGGCAGCATGCCATCACTCCTCCAGACAGATGACACACCGTGCGTCGGTCTCGGCTACTTGCCGTGCCACCTCACCAAAAAGATCATGTGGCGAGCTGCAGGCACACGCGGCGCGACAATCTTTGAGTATTTGCAAGCAAAGAAAAATGCATCTTGACCATTCAGATGGAATGGAAAAGGGGAGAAATGCAAAAGCAGAGAAATGAAAATAGTCTCAAAGTGGTTTTCTTGTTATTGCTGTTGTTGTTGTTTCTTTGGTCTCTTTGCTGGCTTTGTCAGCCGTCTGCAGCCAGTTCATAGAGATAAGGTTGAACAGGGAAATGACTCATATATATATATATATATATATATATATGTATATATATATATATATATATATATATATATATATATATATATATATATATATATATATATATATATATATATATATATATATATATGATGACCAATTTTTATTACTTTGTTTTTTAGACAATTTGCATAATACCAAATGACATGCAATGATTAATCATTACATAAAATGTGTATATGTCTGAATGTGTGCCAGAATCCCCCTCTTTTCCATATATCAGTTAACCACATGATGTGAAAAATGAACCGAGATATGGAAAAGAAGCTTATTGTACATACAGTTTGCAATTGCATTGTCCATCGCTTAATGAAATACCAGCAGTGGGCTTGATTTTCATTAATAACCTTCATCTTCATTCTTGACTGCTGTACATCGGAGGAGAGTTAAGCCATTTTTATTTCAGCTTGCAATCTATCCCTCCAGAAATAGGACTACATTATTCATTCTGTGGTGTGTGATTTGACCATAGTGTTTCTGAGCGCTCTGTTAAATGAAAATATTTCACGTGTGAATTAATCATTAGAAGGGCTCGTTCTCCATTTTTCTGGTAGCATAATGATCTCTTTCTACAGTACCACTAGCCTGGATGAATCTTTCATTGTCTTTATCTTTAAATGAGTTGGCACAATCCTCCAAGGAGACACGGGCCGCAATGTGTTTCACCGCGCCGTCAAAGTTAACATGTGGCTGAGCTAAATGCCATAATTTAATTGATGCCAAGCGCAATAACATCACCCACTGATCTTTTAATAATATGGAGATACGATTCCTGTCCTTTCACTTCATTATGATATTGCCTTCTCAATATGCAAATGTAAATTCACACACACTTTCACATTGGCACGCAAAGTCTAGACTCTAGACAATATTTTAGTGGGCCTGCAGACTTTGGAATGCTATTTTAGATTGTAATGAGATGGCCTTTGACCTTCGGATTCAAGCATAAACCTCTCCAGAATAAATTAGCAGCCACTCAGTTCTTGCATAACCATTGCTGTGTGCTAGTCTCTTTTGTGTCTAATCCTCTGGGTCACTCTCACTCTCACGCTCTCTCTCTGCATCTCTCCCTCTCCCCTAGGTTTCTCTATACTGCAGGCCATCATGGAGGCAGCGGTGGCGAACAACTGGCAGGTGACCGCCCGCTCCGTTAGCAGCACAACGGACGCGGCAGAGTTCAAACGCATCATTGAGGAGATGGACAGGAGGCAGGAGAAGCGCTACGTGATTGACTGCGAGGTGGATAGGATCAACACCATATTAGAGCAGGTGAGCCTCAGACGCGTCTGTACATGGCAGTGACGCCTGTAGATTATGTAACCGAAACACCTACACCGCCCATCGAGCACGTCCCGATTTAGCCGCATAATTACCAAGCAGATTAATTTTACAAAACAAAGAGTAGTAAAGAGTATTAAAGAGCCACTCCATCAATTTAGCAGTGCAGCTGAGTGCCACTCAGCCAGGAAAAAAACAGTTGCGTCATGTCTTCTGTTGCTTTGGAGGAGCTTGGTCGTGTCTGAGAAAAAAATCGCCCAACTGAGTTATCTTTAGTTGGGCTGGGAAATTTGAAGAAAAAGTGGGGCGGGTGGAGATTGAAAGACGTGGCCAGTTGCCAGGCAAGCAGCACATAAAAAGAGGAGCTTTTAAGTAGCATTAGGGGAAATATAGTAGGGAGTAACAGTCAAATTTCACCATTGCTTTTAAAGTCGCTCTAATCCATATGTTTAGTATCTATGTATAATGTCAAAGGTGTAATTCGGTAGAACGCAGATGCTGTAAACATATCACAACATCTGTGCCACTGCTTGTTTTGTATGTAGCTAATTTCAAAGCCGTCAATCTGTTTTTCCTGACACAAATTGAGTTTGCGTAACCTCATTTACAGTGCGTACGTTGGGCGCGGCAGTAATCTCACCTGTCTGAAGAGCCCACTTTGGGGGCTGTTTGCTTGCTTTGAGTTTGAGGCCCGGTCGTTTGAAAATCAGTGTGCGCCGTGGCTGCCCGAGAGCCTGAGGTTGAGAGGCCTGAGCGTGAGCAGCCATTTGGAGAGACCACTGATGATGCATCCTTTTTAATCCTCTCCTAACAACCCCCAAACCCCTCTGTTCCTCTATCACGTCCACTGCCTGAGGAGGAAATGAAAGGTCCACCAGTCCTTGTAGTAGGGGAAACACAATTACCATGAATAGATGAGTGGCTATTATGCCATGCATCTCCTCTGTTCACCAGCCTCGCTCCACCCTGCACCCCTCTGCCTGCCGCTGCCTGCTTACAAGGCAATCAGCCCCCGAATTGGATTCTGCTCGTTAACATTCATTTAGATATTGGCTTCTCTCTGACTCACAATATCCCCTCAACGACTGTTAGTTTCACTTGTTTTTTATGAATCTAATTTGATCCCAGAGTCATAGTTTAAAGCAGAATAGCTTTTAGTATTAATTTGCTGTGTCTAATTTAATTCTTGTGCTTGCAAATTTCCTCCCTTTACAATTCAGGGACTATGCTGAAATCTATTTCCTTTTTGTGTTAAGAATATGCATCAGCTTGTAAGAAAAGCTTAGAATATTCATTGCAAATCACATGTGAGGCGTATTAATTGTTGCGTCTTTAATTGCTCCCCCCCCACTCTTGCAAACAATAATAAGGATGCCGGGCAATAATCTGTTTGATGTTCTCCTGTTTGTGTCTTTGTTCCCATTAATGAATGATTTCTTCTAGAGGGAGCTCTTTCCTCTCCTCCACCTATAACTCTCACCATCATACATTTTTCTGTGTAAACTTTGTTTTAGCACAGAAGGGGGAAATCTAGCTTTTACAACAGCTAACCTTCAAAGCAGCAGTGTGCTCAATTTTTCCCCTTGTTTCAGTGACAGCCTCAGCGTGGGATTTTTTTTTTCTTTTTTGTTGGAGCTAATTGAAATAATCTGGCCAGCTCTGCCAATATGGATGAGTCACAGGCATTCAGGGAAACTGCTGGACTTCACTCTGCAGCCGCCCCCCATCGGGCCATACCATTATACGCTGAAACAGGGATGGACCGTCTCCCATGAGGGCAATCACACCAAAAATGGCACCCACTGTCAGCCATGTGGAAACCCGCTGCTTCTACCTGCTGCTGTAGATCTATTAAGCAATGATTGTAGACAGATAGAGTTTCATCTCTGGAGGACAGGAGTAAGAGTTTAAACAGCACCTGTCTGTTTTGTTGCAGCGTCGACATGTCGCTTCGATCCGTCACTGCCATCGAGAGAGGATCATGAGGCAGGACAGATTCGGCTAGCTGATTGCTGGGGGGAAATGGGAATCAGCTCAGTGGCTTAGTTTTATGATTTCGCTCAGATGTAATCCCACCGCAGAATGAACTTCTTTACACCAGGCAATGAAGTTCATGGAGTATAGAGTTATCTTGAATAGGCAAGCATTGAGCTTCCACAATTTGGTACAATTGTTGCACACAAAGAAAACCCTCCATGCTGCTCTTCATTAGCACCACTTTGGATCCAGTCACTGCTAATGCTTTGGTCCTGCTGAGCCTTTGTCGCTCCACTAGCTTACCACGCTGTTAGAGTTTTTCAGTGCTTCAGTAATGTTCCTGAATGGTTAAAGAGACATCCAGTGTTAGTACATATATATATATATATATGGTACTATAAGGAAGGAGGGGGAAGGATTTTACTTTATATTCACCACCATATATCTGACTGTGACAGATTAATAATTTTCATTAAAAGTGTGAGCTATAGAACTAACTGACTAATATATCCATCTAAAATAGCTTAGTTTGGCTCTACCTCAACCAACTATGATGTGAAAACGCTGGTTATCTGTGAATTCATGAGTAATAATATTCTACTTCTGTATTATGTATGATTATATAATAGATCTTTTACATTATAGTCATTTTATGAAAGTAAAGCATCTCAGTACTTCTACAACTTCATTCATTTCCGTGTATTAATTTCTGGACTAATTGAAATCATGTCTGTTTTGAAAGCCCCAGGTGCTTTGCTTTGTCTGACCAACCAATTCAAAATCCAGATTTATTCAATTTAGAGTGATATAAAACGCAGAAAAGCAGCAGATCCTCATATTCAAAGGTCATAAAAGTATATTTTTCCCAGTCGGTCTCTTAGTCTAACAGGATAAGAAAGTGAAGATTTCTGTATTTCTGTACCACACCAAAACAGTATGGATGTAGCAGATTAACTGAGGTTTTGAGTGTTAAACGATTAAAAAATAATTACTTAAACTTTGATTGTTAACTATCCAGTCAATCAGTAAATATTTGATGTCAGTATTTTTAAATGTCAATATTTCTCAGGTTTCTTTTTCTGCTGACTGACTAATCAGTTATTTTACTCATTATTTTTAGCTCCAACTTCTGTGATGAGGTGTGGGAATTCCTTTAAATGGACAAGGGCTCAGCATGCATGTACAAAAACACTGGCTGTACCTTGTCGTCAGTTGTAAGCGCACTCAGCTGAATGTCACTTTTATTTGCTTCATTTATCACCTGACATGATGTGGAAACACTGTAAGGAAAGTATTTGCATAGTGCTGCATCAGGCGCTAATGTTTTTGTTTGCCCGTGTAGGAGCAGCACGAGTCTCCCAACAAATATGTTTTAGGATGCTGAGGAGATGCTACACCCGGGCTATTATCATTTTATGCTGTAACAACCACTCAGGATTTATCGCCCATAGGACTTTTCCATCAATACACTGCACTGCAGATAAATTAACCCAATGGCAATCCTTCTCTTACGACAAAAAAAAACAGGAGAGCCTCTGCCAGCACTGCTCTGAATCACATCCAACGAATGTGTTTCATTGAACCATCTATGTTTATGATATTATAAGCTGAGAAAAATGTTTGTGGTATTAAAGCGGGGCAGTATAAACAACTTGTATGATTGAGTATAAGATAATCATCTTTGTATTGCCACTACTTGTCATAATGATGATTATTCAGAGTGAGTATATGAACCCCAGCCTCTGAGTGTGTGTGTGTGCCTGCATGTGTGTTTGCCTGTGTATATGCTCAGGCCTAATCTGATCCATCTCGGAGATTGCACATATAGCATCATATCTGCCTTCATGCTCCTTCCGGGCCGTCTTCCCTCCCAGGATGTCTGTGCTGGAATCTGCTCAGAGGCAACAACCTGCTCATCACTAGTGTAAAGAAAGGCAGGCAAAAAAAAAAAAAAAAGAAAGAAAAAAAAGAAAAAAAAAGAAAAAAGCGACGTCTGGGACAGGCCCAGGGCACGCAAGCTGTTCAGAGACAGGCAAGCTATGTGCGCTCTGCCAGCCAGCCACAAAGCTGCATTTTCATGCAAGGAAAAAAAACACAAGGAGTGGAAAGGATTCACAGAAAGAGACAAAAAAATGAGAGGTACATCTGGGGATTTGTTAGAACAACATTCTGCCGCCTGTGGAGCCATGAGGGGTGGCCTTATTGCCTCCACATGGAGAATTGTAGATCCTCGACATGCCTCTTAATGCTCTTGAGTGAAGAGCTCGGAGAAAATCCACAACTGGACTTTTTATAGAATGCGATATCATTGTGTCATATCAAATTGAAGAAAGGGAAAGAAATCTGACCATGGGAGATAAGAAGTCATGGTGAGAGAGAGAGAGAGAGAGAGAGAGAGACTGGGCAAAAGATTGCCAGAAGCTGATAGAGAAATGTCAGCAATAAAAAAGGAGGTGTCCTCAATCAAAATGTTGTGGATGACACAGTGGAAAAAAAGGGAGAAGCACTCTGTAAACCAGTGGATGGCATTTGTATGCTCATGTAACATATTGGCACACAAAGATGTAACTAGAGCTATTACCAACTGAAATCAAATCTAAATGACTGTACCCTGACACTCTTTGATTTCCCGAAAGTTACAGCAGAAAATATGCCAGACGAAACCCTCTCAGGCATTCAGAGCTCCTTGATTACTTTGACTCTGTTTTTTAGTAACACTACCTGGCATGTCTCTCAATTTGTTCCAAAAGACAGAGGAGAGGAGAGAGACAAGAAAGCGAGCCAATATCTCTGCTGATATGAGAGGTGTGCCTGATCCCGACATCAGCTTATTGTCCCCGGGCCACCGAGAGGAGGGGTGGACAGAAACACAGCCAAGCCCGTCCCACTCAATGTAAAGCCGGGGATACGTAGTGCTCGCAAATCCCTGGCACCAGTTTTGGCTATTGAGGGCCATTTACGAACAGCGATTATAGAATTAAATGGGATTAAAGTGTTATCATAAAACAGAACGTGACCTGCTGACTCGACGACTGAATGAGAGGCCGAGACCGGTGTGCTGCGACACCCGACGATTTATAACACGTGGTTATAACTCTATCAAGAGCGCGGCCTTATGATGATGTGGCCTGTGAATCGAGAGACACTTTTTTTTTCTTTTATCAATCAAGCAAAATTACCCCGATCATTTTCAGTGAAAACAGAGTAGGACATCTTACTGTTACGAAGCCAAGTTCTGGCACACAAACAGGAGGGCGTCTCAGCTGCAGTGTCAGTGATTCCTTCCTCCCAGGGTATCAAGTCTCACATTGTTCTCGTATCTGCGAGCAATAATAGACATAATCATCTGAACATGAGTCAGGTGTTTCTAAAATGTTCCGCATCTGGGGGAAGGCCAACACTAGATGCCCCTGCTATCTTCAGGGGAATATATATACCGCGACTGCCAAGAAAAGCATCTCGGCCACAGCCACTACTGGCTGGCTAATTAGAGAGTGCTCCACCAAGAGCACTTCTACCAAGAGCGTTGAAGCAGAAATGGAGACTGAAGAAGAGGGATGTGCTTTTGTATCAAAGCATATAGCTCAAATTCACCCTTCTGTCCCATCCTGTGTGAAGTAGAGCACTTTAGTCTCTCCAGAGGCACTAAATTATATGTAACAGTTTGTGCAGCTTGTTATTAACATTCTGATTAATGATGCAAATAGGTTTTATAAAACGTTATTCTGGTAGTGAGCCTAGGATGCACCATTGCAACAATGACCCTCCTAAAACATAAAATGTCTGACACTCATTTATCCCCCATAACATCAATGGAAGGATCAAGTATAAAGAATCAATCAATCAAGAATCTTTATTGTCATTATGTTTTCACATTTCACATAGCGAAATCTAGATTGGTAACTCCCAGCTGTAAATAGTAAAAATAGGAAAAGGAACACTATATACAAGATAAAATATACAAAAGACATAAATATGTAACATTGTAAAATTGTGTCAGCAATGCAGTAATTTTTATCTATTTAATAAACATTTAAAAATAGGAATTAAGAATTAACAAATGAAACCATCGTCTGTACACGTACCATACTTACCACCAACCATAGATGGTTTGTAGGAGAGACAAACAGCTAGTAATTTACCTGCCCTGTATGTTGCAGCCACACAGCAGTCAGTGCTGGTACGAGCTAACAAGTGAAGCTGATAATAAATAAATAATAGAATCCCTAGAATCATATAATATATATATATATATATATATATATATATATATATATATATATATATATATATATATACACACACATATATATATACATACATACATACATATACATACATACACACACACACACACACACACACATACACACACACATATATATATATATATATATATATATATATATATATATATATATATATATATATACTTCCGGACTGAGCAAGCAGCAGCTTGTCCTGTCGGTCTGTGAAGTTATAACATTAGATAACGTTGTATGTCTAACATAATATCTAACATCAGTTCTCAAATCATGTGACATTAGTTTGGGTGAAAACTGCACACTGGCTGTGTAGTTTTCACCATATTGTCTGTTTTACCCCTGGATAGAGCAGTGACCCACTATAATAGTACTACTGGGCCACTCCGAGACAATCACAGCTTAAACACTGATTATCTTTATAGTTAAACCATGCCAATTAGTGCTGAAATTATTATTTGACTAATGAAATACTCAATCTATGGGGGAAATATCATTAATGATTTGAATGATTAGTTAATCAGATTCAGTTTTCAGATTCTACAATGTTAGGACTTGTTGTTTTTTCTGTTTTACAGCACTGTAATTTGGGGTATGTTGGTTGGACATAACAAGCTTTTTGAAGACATAACCTCAGGTTTTAAAAAATGTGACAAAACACACTCTTATTTTGTTATTCTTTTATACACATTAATTAGTTAATTGCAAAAAGGATCAACCAATTAACTGAAAATGAAAATAGTTGTTATATACAGCCCTAATACTAATGGCATTAATGAATGGCAACCAGTTTGAATAGCCTGTATGGTCTGTGAGATCTTCAGGTTGATAGAGATCGGGAGGATGCTAAAGGTAATTGCATCATTATTTGCTCCTCTTTTCTGACCTGAGCGAATGGTGTGTTATTTACAAACTCTGGGGATCCTATCATTTTCACTCTGCTTCTTCCTGCACTGTGGCAAACTCCGCAGTGGAAAGGTCAAACTAGGAGGAAAACGGTCTGGCGTTTATTGAAAATGTGTAGCTGTAGTTTTACATTTAGGGCTCTCTGTCTGGCAGGGGGGCCGAGATGCACCGACGAGTTTGGGTGAAGGCGAAGTCAAGGTCATCCCGGTTGTCTGTCCCCATCAGGCTTTAAAGAAAACTCCAGGCTGCAAAACGCTGGCTCTCCTTCAGCAGCAGAACAAAAGCTGGTGCAGCCGGCACGCAGATCAATGTGCAGGAGGGTGCACTGTATGAAAGAGAGGAATCGCGTTATTGAAGGGGTGGCACGCTAAACACATTTCTTCCCTTTACTGTCACCGGCAAACAGAATAATAGGATAGTAGGCTTGTGTTTGTATGTATGTGATCCAAAGGCGATTAACAGCCGCAGAAATCAATTCATTGAGAATGTGAGTCAAAAAAAGGAGGGGGGGGGGGGCTGTTGGTAGAAGATGTCTCTCCCCTTTAAGCTGGAGATGATGAAAACCATTGTGGCGCAGTTAATGAATAGTTGAACAATTTGGGAAATACTTTTAATTCACCCTCTTTTTGAGAGTGAGACGCGACGATTAATATCACTCTGATGTCAGCTTGTCCAGAGTGAAACAAAAAAAAAACATCCACCAACACATACGAAGCTCACCAATTAACACACGGTAACCGTAATTGTTTAATCCATCCACAAACAGTGCTGGTCGGTCGAATTTCATCTTTACGTCTGAGCTTAGGTGTTTCTCCTGCTTTTAGTTCCTAAGATAAGCTAAACTAAGTCCGGATTCAGCTACACGTAGATTGTTTCTCATGTCTTACCAAACCACAGACTGTCAGTCAGACTGCACTCTTTGCACATATTTTCTTTGATTAATAGATTCATAGTTTCATTTTTCACTTCAGACACATGGGTCTGAATACTGCAAATCCTTTCAGTATAAATTATTATCCTTTGCAATGGGCGAATAATATTTAAGCTTTTGAGCCACCTTTGGAGGGCAGTCATCTTTTCATCCCACTGGAGGGAATTAGCCTCGACGTTCTTATTCAGTATATATTTCTGTTTGTGTACAGCTTAAACAAACCTGCCGTTTGCAGTCTTTATGCAAGGCTAAGCTAATTATGTCAATCAGTGTTCTCATATCAGGTGATAATCAATGTTCTCATCTCACTCTCAATAACGTGTTATATATTACTTAAATGAGGGACACAGGAGTCATTTCTTATCAAGACTGTAAAAAGATAGTTATTACCATCTGCAGTATCTGAGGGCTTTACCGATTCGGTGCCTCACCACAGGTAACAATGAAATCCGTCTGTCTCAACTGGAGCCGGGTCTTGTCGTCTGCCTAATTAAAGAGGTTGAGGGGAGAGGTTGGTGTGATCTGGCCTGAGGTTTCGTGTATCTCTGTGTCATCGGCATCTTGCTGCGCTTCATCCCAAGGTTGCCGCTTGTAGCCGTTGCCAGGCTGGCTGTGAGCCGCGGGGGGTCGAGGCCTTTCTCTGACCGGCTCCAGGACAGGTGTGAGGAGTCTTTACGGCACGAGTCAAGGTTAGCGCGCAGTGAAGGACTGTGGAGCTGTGGGGTTTTTCCAAGAAAATGCGAGAGGGCTTAAATAAAAAAAATCTGACTTGCGGGAGTTTCTGTGATCCATCTAGCTCTCATTTCACAGCGGTGGAAGTGTTGCAGAGATTTTCTCTTTCGTGCAGCTTTCTGTCACTTACTCATTAGACGCAGATTGATGCGTTCTAAAAGGCAACTCCTGCTATTTCTGCATTATAATCAGCTCATTTCCTCTTTGTTTCTGTTTCACTTTCTTAGTTTGCTCCTCTATGCCTGACATCCTGTGGCGTCAGACGTTTAAAGCCTTAATGACGGGGAAGCTGTCAGGGAACGCTGACCCGCCCGAGTACTTTGATGGTGTGAGCGAAAGGCTTTGTGCATTCGTGCTCCCCCGTGCGCCGTTCTTTGTGAAAGATGCCGGCAACTTCTCTTTCACTTTTGTGGACAACCTTCAGATGTCCACGAAAGAGGGAGAGAAGTGGTTTATTCGGTTTGTTAGGGTGCTCAGTCCAAGCAAAGGATTACTGCTAAATTGTTTGGTGCTACTGTTCGCTAGTGCACCCAGGTCAGCTGAAGTTCACCGTAGCTGTAGCTGGAACGGGTGATACTGAAAGAAGATTTTTTTGCAGCCTGAGATGTGAAGATACAAGTTTGCTTTTCATCACTACTCAGTGGGAATGTCGTAAATGATCCTCAGTAACAAATATCCAACATCCCTGGCCTAACACGCACACACACACACACACACACACACACACACACACACAAACAGATGATAAACTGACAGTTTGTTTTTGTGACAGAGCCGAAGCCAGAACATGTGCAAACATGCTGATTTTGCTGTAAACTTGTGTTGCCGTGTTTGCAGAGCGCGCAGATGAAAACCGAGACATGGCAGACAGGTTTCTGCATAGCAGCCACTCAGAAGTCCATCTGCAGCAGACTGCAAACTCATAAATAACAGACCCCACGAGGCTGCGGCCCTGTCCAGAATATAATGTGCACAAAAACCTAGGACAATTTAGAGTTTCACCACCGGTTCATCAGTAGGCCTCAGAACAAAAGGAGGAAGAAAGGATAAAAAGCAGCATATGGTTGGTTACCACAGTGATGGAATGGCTTAGAACACCACTTACTATTTTCAGACAGGCCGCGTGGGTTGAAACATGCTGTTATGCTCCGAAGGTGTGATATTTTCAAAGCAGAGCGAGATCTACATCTTACTGTCTCACTGTAAATTTCCTTTGAAATATCTTTTTTCCTCTTTCTACCTTCTGTCCAGCAGTTTCCAAGGACTCATGTCCCTGCGCCGTGAATGACTTCAAAGTGAGCAGAATGAAAGAAGTTCCACGATGTCTCTATTTCTCTCTCGCGCTCTCTCTCTCCCTCATTATCAACCCCTCCTTCACGAGTGCTCCCTCCCGCTCCCTCTCTTGTTATTCCATAGGCGACTTCACTTTGCCTCAACTTCACCGGCATCCTGTGCATGGGCAGGACGTTACCACATTTACAGAGACTGTTGTAGCCGCTTGTACAAGGCGCGCCTCTTAGCTCCCATCTCATGGGTGGTTTACTGTATCGATGTTTTTCTCCCATAGGTTGTGACCCTGGGGAAGAACAGCCGTGGTTACCACTACATTCTGGCCAATCTTGTGAGTAATAACCAAGCCGCTCCTCTGGGAGTGAGTGGGACTTTTCATTGCATGTGATCGGTCTTACTCTCAGCCATGATCACAGATGTGCATGCACAATAAGTGGATTATAAGCTTTTGTGGAAAGCAGCTAAACAGAAGTATATATATTTTATTTTGTTTATCTTCTCTGCTGTGTATATAGGACTTCTTATGTTTGTTGCTCATGCCTTATAAATCACAATCTGGTGGGGAAACTGCTCTGCATATTTACCTAAAATGAATATATTCATATTTAAACATAAAGTCATGTCCTGAGCAATAAATAAATTTAACCTTTTTAACTACCTTTGGACGGCAGCCATCGTTTTCTCCCACTCTGGGGAGGAAAATGTTCATTTGGCCTTGATATTAGCATGAGGGTTTTAAAGTGGAGGCCGGCCCCGCTCTCACTCTGCTGATCCCCTGCTGCTATTTCCCCCGACTTTAGAGGATGTGATTATGCAGCAGTCAGACACATGTCCTTGCATGCCATGACACAATGCTTCACTTTAAAAACAGCAATTTGACCATAAAAAGAAATAACTCCACGTCATGGCTCTAGGGTGAAGAAGGGAATTTAAAGGCAGCTGGAGCAGCAGAGGTTTTTGAAATGCATTGGAATTTCTTTTTTTCTCCCTCTCGATCTGAATGAAAGTGGGCCAGCTGGTTCAAGTAAAATATTTTGTCTTCTACATGATCTGACACAAACTCTAAAGCATCTACTGGCAGGTTGTTTATCTGTAAATGAATTCAGGATACACCGCAGAGTGTGAAGAGAAACATTTGCCTCAGTGTAATGGCAAACACATGTTGCGCTCTCACACAAGACAGAGTTCATAATAAAATGCACCTTGCACGCTGCCAGAATGGCTGCTAATATTTTGTTTTGCTTCTCCCCGGGTTATATTAAAAAAAAAAAAGTGACATGAATCCTCTCCTCCCCCCTTTCCCCTTCCTTTTGTCTCATCTCAGGGATTTTCTAACGTGAGCTTGGACAAAGTGTTCGCCGGTGGAGCCAACATTTCAGGGTTTCAGATAGTCAACCCTGAGAACCAGATTGTGCAGCAGTTTATGCAGCGCTGGGAGCGGTTAGATGAAAGAGAATTCCCAGAAGCCCGAAACACTCCTCTGAAGGTACTTTGCTTGCAAGGCCTTTCATTGCACATGCAGAATGCAACTATCATCCCTTCTGAAGTGCTCTCTATCGCTGCTTCTCCTCCTCTGTTTGCCTTTGTCCTTCCCTCTTCCTCCCACCCCTCGCTTCCTCCTCTTCGCTGCACATCCCTCCCAGCGATCGATATATTGATAGGCGGTGCAAGGCAAGGTTATATTGCAGCTTCACTTTACATCTAATTAAACAATGATCAAGAAAGAAATGGATTTTGAGTGGCATTTAATTAGATTTTGTCATGGTGCAGTGGTCAACAAACAAGTGGCTCCGCCCTCAATGGTGAAAAGGTCAGGCGAAGAAGTGCGTGCGAGATAAAATGACGCATTAATGCTCTATTTTCTCTCCGAGTCTGCACTAAAAGTTTTGAGAGGTCCTGACCATCAGACAAGCCTTGGTTTTTCCCATCACATCTGTCTAATAGAACTATTTTCATCATAAGCAGGGTTGCAGAGCTAGCTGTCACCCCACCCATGCCGACCTGACCTGGGGACAAGAACTTATGCAAACAAAATGATTTGAAAGATGCAATTATGACATACAAATTCTACACATAGTGGTTTCAAACTATTTTTTTCTACTCTCGGTATGAAGTCATTTTAGTCTTAAGAAACCTTTGAAGCCGTTACCTTAAAAACAGTAACGTCCCTGCAAAGCGATATTTCCTCATCCTCTGCCTCTCGCCATGTGTTCCTGTCTCATTTTGTGCTCTACTGTCTTTTCTTTTTTTGTTTGTTGCCTTTTTTTTTTATTCTGTAAAGTACACTTCAGCTCTGACGCACGATGCCATCCTGGTGATAGCAGAGGCCTTCAGGTACCCACCTGCGGCGCCAGCGAGTGGACGTCTCTCGCCGGGGCAGCGCCGGAGACTGTCTGGCCAATCCCGCTGTACCTTGGAGCCAAGGCATCGACATTGAGAGAGCTCTCAAAACGGTAGGGAGGAGGGGGGACGAGCGCTGGGGGGGGCGGAGAAGAGAGAAGGAGAGGGACAGAGGGAGGGAAAGAGAGAGAGAGAGTGGCAAGCTGATAACTAAAGAAAAGGCTAGAAGAAGTGAAGCAGAGATAGCGAGCGGGAGTGTGATAAAGATGGAAAGTGACAGAGAGAAGGGAAGAGACCGCAGAGCTGCACTCCTCCCTCTGCCCCCAGATATCTCGGCACAGAGCTCACTCAAATCCAGGCCCTCATTACCATAAAACTACATCTTTTATTAAAGCGTATCCAGTTCATCATTTGATTAACAGACTGCACGCACTCCAGTAGCTCCATGAACACAAGCACCTTAATACCAGCTATATATGCAAAGTGATGGCTATTACACATTCCCCCTGTGTGTGTGTGTGTGTCTGTCTCTCCGTCTGTCCATCGCGACAGGTCCAAGTGCAGGGTATGACTGGGAACATCCAGTTTGACAACTACGGCCGCAGGACCAACTACACTATTGACGTGTATGAGATGAAAACAGGTGGGCCGAGGAAGGTAAGGCAGGGCGTTGACCTCCATCAGCTCTCATCCATCACCCGTCAAATCCAGATCTGATCAAAAACAATGGTCTTTATCAGAACACAGCTAAAAACAGCTGGCGCACGTCGGGGTTTGGTTCGTCGCCTGTCATAATCATGGAGTTTGGCCAACGTGTAATTTTGAATGATTAATTGACCGTCGGTGCCGAGGAACAAAGCTCAGCGAGTGTTGGCCACATGTTTAGGCGCACCTAAACCGCTGTGAGAGAAAGTGTGCGAAAGCAAAGGAGATTTTCAAGCGAGCCTCCGCCTTCATTAAAGTAGTGAGTGCTTTTTCGCAGTCATGTGGGAGTAGCAGTGGCTGAGAAGACGGTGCAGAGTAATGCTGATTGCCTTTCTCTGTTACCTCTGTTAGGCAGCGCCACAGATGAGCTGTGCCAAGACCCACGAGTCTCACACAGCCTCGTGACCTGATAGCGAAAACTGTCCCAGCAAAAGAATGATATAAGAGTATTTCCGTGCCGGGGGATATTATTTGACAGTAATTACCATTCAAATAACCAATTACTATAAAGGGGATCCAGGAATTCCTCTGGCTCCTCTTCAAAATGGTTATTCCCAGCGGTACATCCACATTATAACTGGTACCATATGATGACCTCTGGTTTTATTTCATAACCTCGCCGAGTTCCAAGCGACAGCTGTGAATTTCTCGTTAGCTGGATAAGTGTGGGCTCAGCCTGATATGACGTGTGATTATGCCGCCTGCCTCCCGGGCCTCTAAAGCCCACACTTCAGTTAGCATCACCCGGCCCTCAGAGTCATGCCCGCGCAGCCAATCAGCGAGAGGGATGGGGAAGAGAGAGAGTGGGAGAAAGGAGGTCAGTTGGGAGAGAGTGGGGGTGGAAGCGGGGGAAGATGAGACAAGCCGGGCAGCAGTTTGTCAGGACCTGGAGCCCCAGTCACCACACTGACAGTTAGAGGATGAAGGTTCTTAGCTGTGACTGTCACGAGTGATGTATGGGCTGATATCTGTCCCAGCTGCTCAGGGTGAGATCAGGACTTTGCCTCTGGAGCAGCACTCCATGACACAGCTCCCCACAGTGCTGTCCCTGGAGCAGCGCCTCTCAGATATCACTGTCGGACAAGAGCGGGGGAAATAAGCATTTAGAGCTTTTCCCCAGTCTGGCAAGTGCATTAACTACATCTGCGAGTGCTCGGGAGCTGAAGTTTGGAGAAGTTTGCTGCTTTCTAGCGCCTCCACTTGGTGTTTAAAAATGCTGCACTGTTGTACACCTGTCTGGCCCAAACATTTAAAGATCTGAGGCAAAAAAAAAAAAAAAAAGACAAAGAAAAAAAAATGTGCACCAGATGTGAAGGGGAAAATCCTAGCCAGCAACAGTTAGACTATTGGCAGCAACATATGCAACACGTTTCATCGTGAGCCAGAGCAGCCATTATTTCAGATGGGCAAACAAACACTTGACATTGGTTTGACTTAAGCATCTGTACAGCAGAATGCAGAATAACTCCAATAGCAAGGACTGCGCAGAAGAAACTGTGGAGCCGCTGGAATATTAAGCTAAATTATTAAGCGTGGATGCAGTTCACAGGCCTGAATATCAATTATTTACCATAAAACCTGGGAAGCTGAAGGTGGGAGGGAGCGAAGTGTCTGCCGTATGCCCACGCAGTTCTGTTCCTGCGTGTAGATCATAAAAAACAGTGAAATATCTTTATAATATCTTTGATCACGACATTAACCGCATGAGGAAATATAAAATCTTTGTTTATATACCACGCTTAGATTTACTGAGCCGTTTCTTGTCTGTTTAGTATTCTGCTGTATTCCTCTGCTGCTTTGGTCAAACTTTAGGGCAGAGGCAGCAGGCCTCCAGGAAATGCAGCGTAGGTTTAATGAGCACCGCACCGTGGCAGCTTCCCAGTCATACTCCGAAGTGTCCCTGCTATATGCTTACTTACATGTCATCAGCGGGTCGGAATACATCACTAACCAATGTTTTCTCTTTGCAGATTGGGTACTGGAACGAATACACGCGATTTGTAAATATTATGGACCCGCAGGTCTCCAACGACTCCTCAGTGGAAAACCGAACGATTGTGGTCACTACTATTATGGTACACTTTCCATGCAGTTTTAAATGTTTCACGTATTCTGCCACTCAAGGTCATGGTGTTGATTCCAATGAGTGATACATTCTGTCCTGGGCGGGTAGAACCACATCTTTTTTGTGTTGCTTTCCATCCACTCACTACATGTTGAAACAGTCGGTCCGAAACGGGGGAGTGTTTCAACTGTATCCGTGTGGGTGCCAAAGCATTTTGATTTTCCATACTTCAGTGGCCTGTCATAGCAGTGACATCACAATAATGGTATAAATGATAATAGTTGACTCCATCAATTACAAAAAGCATACAAACGCATACGTAAGTAGACCTGTCTGTCCTCATCAAGTAAATGTTCAATGACACTCGGGATAGACTGGCCAAAGAATGACTAGAGGTTGAAAGTGCAATGGTTTCTCAAGCTGGGCAAAGCTAAATAAACAGTATTGGAGGAGGGATAAGAAGGTGTGGTATTTTTCCTTGCTATTGCCTCTCCAATCTATTTTACATTGCTCCTACATGTGTTCTGTGTTGAAGTATAACTTCCAGTCAGTGATTTTGGAAGGATAAGTTTCTGGGCGTTTTCCCAGACCAAAGTATGATAAACAAACAAAATACCCAAGATTTATTTATTTTCAACTGTATTTACTCAACTAAACGTTTTAGGCCTGCTGGACAGCGTCCATTGCAAATGTATTTACCGGCTGTGTAATGGCATTATAATTACCCGATGCCGTCTCTTCTCTGCAAACAAACAATTTAAAATGGCAAAGAAAAGCACGATAAGGATCCTTGGTATTTATGCGCAGTCCAATTCCATTTGTATTCTGAGGCACAAGCCGACGTCACTCAATAGCAAGAGGAAACATTTAACATCTCGAGATGAGAAATACAGTCAGGAGGTAAACATGTGTTAACTGGAGGGAGAGGCTCGGCGGATCCAAGGTGAGGGGATACGTTCAGCACAGAACAAACAAACCATTGCTCTCATACTTGCACTCTAATTGTGTGTGGCTGTAATGACAATGCCTGCTCTCCTGAGCGGTCCTATTGTTTGATAATGATGATGTGCTCAGTAAGAGAAAAGGACGAGCTGCACCAGCGTTTTGAAAAGGAGAGGAAAAAGTAGCACGCTTCTGCTCTCCTCATGTAATTATTTCATTTATAAAGGATTTTTTTGCATTTTTTCTGGACATAGCAAATAACAGCTCTTTATTTTATTTATTTATTTGTTTTATTTCATTTTTTTGGAATGAAACAGCCTTTAATTACGCATTGGTGCAATGTGCTTGAATATGTTGAGATACTATAGGCACTCTCTGATCCCTCTCCTGTCACTGGCATTTACTTATGATACCCATCCCCATATCCCATCCCCACCCACCTCTGAGCTGACCCACACCTTGCCTACCAATGACTCCCAGCCCAGATAAATCTCATTCCGGCCTCCTGTCTTCCCCTACAGAAATGAAACACTTTGCTCTGTCTTCCCTCGACCTCCTCCTTTATTCTGCCACAGAGTTGCACCCCTGGGCTCACAATGGGTTGGGCGCATTGGGCTCGGTGTCTGCTGGCTGCCATGGCTTGATGAAAGCAGCGTGACCACATGATCGTGCTGCTGTTATCAGTGTATATTTGTGCATTCGCGGGGCATCATCTCTGTGTGCATGACTGCATGGATGTGGTTATAGCAGCTTATAATGTTTTTGAATCTGTGTGTGTGTGAAAGAGAGAGAGAGAGAGAGTGCATGGACACATATGAGTGCATGTATGCATATTTCTGTATAACTGAATGTGTGCTAGGGCATGAGAGTGAATAAACCAGCGTGTGTTTGAATCAACAGGAAGCTCCTTATGTGATGTACAAGAAAAATTATATGCATCTGGATGGGAATGACAGATATGAAGGCTACTGCGTCGATTTAGCATCTGAGATTGCCAAACATGTTGGAATTAAGTACAAACTGTCTATAGTAATGGATGGGAAGTACGGAGCCCGAGACCCCGAGACCAAGACGTGGAACGGGATGGTGGGTGAACTGGTCTATGGGGTGAGTACTGGGAGCCTCGATTTCGCTGATTACATGACAGTTTGCAAGGAACTTCAACATGAGAGGAGATCTCATTTTTCTGTCTTAAGGTTATCACCAACCCGTTGTGAACTCATCAGCTCTTGCCCAGTTCAAAGTCTAATGCTGTCTCAGGAAGCTCAGCTGTGAGTGAATTTGTCAAATGCAGCCTCAAGCATTGGGGAGTTGGTGATCATCTTGAGACGGAGAAAATGAAATCATTTCTCAGTGCTGTTCATTGCAATTAATCCTCCTTGCCTAGCCTAGAAAGCTCTCCCTCTTTCTCTCTCTCCCTTACAGTCGCAACAGAGGTAGGTACATGAAAACAATGAGTCCATATGGCAAACACACTGTAATCACTTTGATGAATGAAAGATTGTATGCCTTTGAAGTGATTGTGTAATTATGTTCAATGTTTGATGTGTATGATGAATATGCCACGTTGTAAATTCACAGCTGAGAAAATCTGCCTCAGAATCAACAGCTAAATGGTGGTTTGCGGTTTGAAACAACAAGATCCATATGTGTTTTGCTCCATAAAGGTTGAACCACTCACATTAGGGAAGGGTCATGCCGTGTTTTACATCTGACAGAGCGCTCGCCGCTCTCGCAGCACCTCAAGCATTCCAAAATTACCCCACCCCCACCCCCCCGGCCCCCTTCTCACCCTTCCCCTCCGCATTTCTCGCCTTTCTTCGAGGCCACAATAGTTGAACAGGGGCCAAATACAAAATGCATGAGGGTTAGGCTTCCTCATCTGTTCAATTTCCCAACTATCAGCCTGAGAGATTGCTTGGTTTGATGTGCTATCGCCACCAAATTATCTTTCAAATGGGAAAAGTCCACTCCCTGCAGATGGAAGGTGAAAAAAATATCCCAATCACGTCGCTGTCAAGTCTTTCCAGGCCTGTAATTTTACAGCAGGTGGGCCGGGACTAATAGTTTTGTACATTTTGACCTTTTGACCAGTAAATTAATTTGATTTTAGTTGTCTTTTAAAGGTTAGACCCGAGGCTGCTCTTTATTGCTTTGTTTCCCTCACCATTGATTGAGTGCTGCTTACGCCTGCACGAGGATTAAATGGTTATAGCCCCTCACAGCGTCATGTTGACAGGGCAAAGAAAACAGTTGCGTTTATTGGGTCTATTTGTGTTGCTCCCAGTTTGACCTTGTAAGAAACATTTTCTGCCCGCGCGCTGCTTCAATCCAATGTTTTCTCAATTTCGTAATAAAAAGACAATACAGCGCGATGCAAAGAATTGTCCTTCATGGAGTGGCTCCTTTGAAGAGGAGCAGTTATTTAATTAATGGCACACACGCACAGACAAACTCTAGTTGCAGTAACATTGTCTGATGTGATTAATTATTTTCTTCTGCTTTTACAAAGAAACCCATTGTGATTTCTAAAAAGGCAGCACCACCTCCATGGGTGTGTTTTGATAACATAATGTGATTGAAGCAGCACAGCAACGGAGGGAGATAAAGAGAAACAGCTTGGAGAATTAAAAAAATAAAGCTATTGCCAGAATAAGCTGTGTTTGGGAAATCCAGTCTACTGAATGGCATGTGGCCTCTTTACTGTACATGCTGCAGTTTAAACTGCTGCCATTTATTGATAAAGGTCACTCTTGTTATGAGGACATCAGACAACAGTATTGACACAGCTGGTGTCATAGCACAATGTAGTATAACACTGGCTGTTTTGAGGAATTTTACTTAAGAAATGTCATTAAAAAGTTGTTCTCCCTCAGTCATCTCTTTGGGTCCTGATTAAGAAAGCATTTGGTCAAACATGACTCAAACATCCATCTGCCTCGGTAGATTTTTTTCCAAGCTGTCTCTCTCAAAGTCTTGCGTTGGCCTCGTGAGCTTTTTCTCCTTCTTACCTCCCCATGTGTAGCAGCATTTTAGGAAATATATATATATATATATATATATATATATATATATATATATATATATATATATATATATATATATATATATAGATATTATACAGTTTTAATCTCTGATGTATTAGCTAACATCCCAGGTCATAACACTGTGCAAATGCCACTCTGCATTTCCTCTGTGTGTGTGTGTGTGTGTGTGTGTGTGTGTGTGTGTGTGTGTGTGTGTGTGCGTGTGTGTGCATGTGTGTGTGCGTGTGTGTGTGGGTGTGGGTTGTGTTTTTTTCAGCCTGCCTTCAAGTTTGGCATGTGTGATAATGTGTGATAACAACATTGTTTAACTCTCCCTCTCCAGCTGCAGTCATTCACACACACACATTTAAAATAAGCTGCTTCTTCATGCGGGTCATGACTAACACTTGCTGTGCATGTCCCTGTTTCCAGAGAGCAGATATAGCCGTTGCACCTCTCACCATTACTCTGGTTCGAGAGGAGGTGATAGACTTTTCCAAGCCCTTTATGAGCTTGGGCATCTCCATTATGATAAAGAAGCCACAAAAGTCCAAGCCCGGCGTTTTCTCCTTCCTGGACCCGCTGGCCTATGAGATCTGGATGTGCATAGTGTTCGCTTATATTGGGGTGAGCGTGGTCCTGTTCCTGGTCAGTCGGTTCAGTCCCTATGAGTGGAACCTCGAGGAACAGGACGAGACCAAAGACCCCCAGACGCCCCCCGATCCTCCCAATGACTTTGGCATCTTCAACTCCCTCTGGTTCTCACTGGGCGCCTTCATGCAGCAGGGCTGTGACATCTCTCCCAGGTGGGTCAGCTCCAGTAGACGCCAGGAGTGGACAGCAGAAACATTTTCACAGGACGTGTTGAGCTGCGTCCTCTTCCTTTGAGTGCTCATTATTTGAAGCTATACTTACTCCACATTTATTGCAGCTATTACATGTGTAATTGTGTTTATCAGTTTGTATGCTGAAATTGCCATCACCAAAATGGTTTCATCAATACTTCATTCAGGCTATGAAATGAACTTTGACCCTGAATGTTTTACAGCCAATTAAAGACTTGGATTAGAAAACATTAAAAAAAAAAAAAAAAAAAACATGAACTACTTTCCTTGGAAATGTGCTGTTGTAGAGTGCTGACACGGTACCAGATTGATTTACAAGGAAATTCTGATGACTGACGCAATTAGGTACATTAAACACAACTGGTAGATGTTAGCTCTTTGATAGGCGCCACATGCCACTGAGTAATTACATCCTGTGTTTCCCTGTCATCAACCTCCCTCTCGCAGGTCTCTGTCGGGCCGAATCGTCGGTGGTGTGTGGTGGTTCTTCACCCTCATCATAATCTCCTCATACACAGCCAACCTGGCTGCCTTCTTGACAGTGGAGAGGATGGTCTCTCCTATAGAAAGTGCCGAAGATCTGGCCAAGCAGACAGAGATAGCATATGGCACTCTGGACTCAGGCTCCACAAAGGAGTTTTTTAGGGTGAGTGGTATGGTTTGGTTTGGTTCCACACACACACACACACGCACACACACACACACACACACAGCTTCTTACACTGGTAAATAAAAAAAAATGCAAAGGCTGAAATATTTTGCACTCTGGCTTGTTGCATCATAAAAAAACTACTTTGTGTAATGTCCTTGATAAACTCCTCCTTGCAGCTTTTCCATTTTGTACCTTTAGTACAGCACTCTTGACCCGCGCAAGATTGCTCCAAATGAGGCATGTTGACAGAGAGGCAGTTCTTGAACTCTTATGACATGAACGTGAAATTTATGCGGCAGTACTGCAGTGTGCAACCTTGAGGCACTGGAGCTGTCAGCAGAAAGTGTGATAACAACGTGGAAGACTCAGAGGTGCTAAAAACAGGAGGCTAATCAAAGCACCCACATCAGGCTCAAACTCAGAGGGGTCAGCTCATGAAATATAATTAGCTAGCCGGCCATGGCTGGCAAATTGGACCTGATGAAGAAGAGCCCTGTAGGTCAAACAGAGCAGTCTGAAAGACGGTTCAGATGGAATAAGCAATATGTCTGTCGGCAAGAGGGACTAGCCTGGTAATTAAGTCATAAATTAACTAAAATCTAAAGCGAAAGTGTATCAGTCTCTGAAAGGCAGCCACATGCTCACTGTGCAGGAGTTAAACACAGCTTTCAGGCCATCAACCTTCTGCTGCGAGACCCATAGATGTTTTAGGTTGTGGCGTGGCCTCATCAGCAGTCCGATCCTCTGCGTTTTGCAGAGCAATAAGTTGAAAAAGAATTAATGAAACAGCACTCTGCCTGTGATGACGAAAAGGCAATATGACAGTCTTTTATCTTATGCTCCCTCATTACTCATCAGCAGGAGAGAAACAATTCATATGTTTCACAGCTGCAGCCTGTTGGCAGAAAGAGCAATTCATTTGTATTACCCCTGCGTTGAATTGCTCAGAACAACAAAATGCAAAATCAAATCCATGTTTTGTTTTTTTTTTCCAGACAAAGAAGGACAAGATAGAGTCGGCAGAGTTTGAGATTTTAAAGAGGTTTGTTTAGAGGCTGCACACTCGTTGGAGTCTGTTGTAAAAGGCTGTACACTGAGGAGATAATGCATCCTGGGAAACACGCACATGACATACATGACAGTGTTCTCCACACTCACAAAGTCTGTCATCACTTTTACTTTCATCAGAGATGCTGCTAAGGTGTATATACAGCATGTGTCTTTGTGTCACCGACGTGATGGATTAGGTTTCCAGTCTGACAATGGAGCCGATACAGGTCTGCTCTTGGAACAGCGGTGGTCAGGGAGTCGCACTTTTTCCCGTATTCTGTATAATGAGTGTCCTAGTTACATCTCCAAGTCTTCAAATAAGAAATGACATGTGTGAACTGCTATTCCAAGGGACTTTTAATTAAAGCTGTAGAGGGCTGACAAGAAAAAAACACACTGATTAATAGAAGTTAAAGTTCTATTTCGGATCTGTTTTTCAGGAAATACATTCAGGCTTAATTAGACCCATACAGCGTCAGCCAGCTGGAAATTTTAAATCAAGTCCAATGTTTCAAACAGGACATATGTCACCAGCTCTGCCATCCCCAGTCTTTAATTTTTGATGATTTCACCTGGTTTATTTTACAAAGCTGCCTGACAAGTAGAACTAACTCAGTAATGTTTTGCATTTGTAAAATCATTTTTTTCTGCTCTCTTTCTAAGGAGAAGATAAAAAAATAAGACACTTACAGGAATATGGTTTGTAATAATGAGCTAATAATAATGAGCCTCCAACTCTCATCTTGATGCTTTTCATGTTTTCAGATCAGTTAAATTATCTCATCATTTTCTGTGGTTTAAGATCTTCCTCCAAGGCTGCTTTTGTAGCCTACCTGAAAGTATTCAGCGACAGTATTCAAATCACTGTGTGTGTGTGCATCTTCATTTGGTGGTGGGAATGAGGGACAAGCAAAGAGAGAGGTGTTAGAATAGATCCCCGAGAAAGTCCTGATTCTGCCGCTGACAACCAACTAGGACAGCTGGCCTGGGAGCCCGCTGACGTGCCCAGCGGAAGCCTGAATGGCTCGAGGCGCTTGGCAGCGCGGCTCTACCCGCGCTTGGCTCCCCTTCCCCAGACTACCCTGCTTGTTTGCGCACCCTCTTCTCCTCTGTCTCCAGCCTGTCTGTTGCTTTACCTTCAGACAATGCGGGATAGCTTCAAGCTTTGTGCTGCTCTTCCACAGCATAGCAGCTGTCATGTGCCGCTGCACCGCTGTGATTTGTTTCATCATTTTAATTCCTTTCATGGATCTTTTCATGCAGTCAGTTGTGTTTTTGTTATATTTGTGTTTTCGATGATTAGAAAACGATGAGTTGCACCAGCAAGGCCATGTTTATCCTCTTGATGAGGTTTTATTCCATCAAAAGGCTTGGCGCCGCTACATTTTAAAATGTACGTTGAAGGAGAAGCTGCATCGCAATAATGGCAGAGATGATAAAATGGGCTGATGTGGCTGTTTAATTATGTGTAAAGACCGGGGTGAGACCATCAAAGACAACCACACTGCTGTCCCATCATGCACCTCATTAAACAGCGTAACAATGAAAGAATGATAATTGCACAGAGAAATGAGACCACAGCATTGTTTTCGGTTCCCCTCAAAAGATTATGCATTACCCAAAGTCTCAGCAGCAAACATCATGCATCTTGCTGATCTGCAGGTGTGGTGGAGATGCGAACAACAGCTTGAGTGCAGTCACCAATGCATTTTACTAAGCATGAAAAATCAATTTCACGTCTCAGCTATTGCGGCATAGACACTGTAGCTTCTTCATGGTCCAAGACAATGTTTAATAAGTAGCTGTTTTATGCAGAAGAGACCTGCGTTAGGCCAGGGCTGCATGAAGAGGAGCTGGCAAGGAGATTTGTACAAGAAATCACATGCAGCACATTGTAACACAATTCCCCGAGCTCTTGTCACCATGTGATTCAGTACAGTGCTGAGTGAAGGGGAGGCTCCTATAAAGATTAGAGCCCGTTTGCATAAAAGAGAAAGCTGACAAAAGTGATGATAGACTAGTGCGAGATAGGCGCAACCTCTGAGGGACTGCGCTGTCCTCAGAGTGCCTCGTCGAACTTTAGATGAGCTGCAACAGCAGGCGTCAGCAGAGCTATTGGAGTCCGGCGACTTGCATCAAAGACAAGCGATTGGTATTCAGGGCGTAGCACGTGGCACTTCAATGACAAAGCACACCCCCAGAGCCTCAACTTTCATTTCTGCATACTTGAGGTACAGGTAGTCCTGGCGCTCAGGATATTGGGCGAAAGTGGTGATGTCCACAAACAAAATGGAAGGGAAGTAAAGTAGAAGGAAATGTAGTGGTGGGTGTTTGGAGATGGCATTTAGATACACAAGCAGTGGAGCGTATGTGGGAGAGGCTGTAATGAAAGCAGCCGGAGACGCCAAAGGAAGAATAAAAAACAGGCTGCAGTTCGAAGGGCAGTGGACAGAGGTCTGGAAATGCTGCATAACTCAGAATCAATACAGATTAAGTGGGTATTTAGAATGGAGAGGGCAATTTCTTTGACTTTGGGCTTTAATCACTTGTCCCTTCTTAGACATTTTAATGACATTGTTGCAGACTTCTGGAAAAACAAAGACTCAAATCTCTGCATTTACTAATGGTTTTGAATGGATGAATACAGAAGAGCCAATCCCTCTCGTCTTTCTTTCTTGCTGACAGCTTTCCCTGTTGTACATTTCAGCTCATCAAATTTTAATGCTTCTGGCCAAAAAGCATTTCATCTCCTGATTGTGAAGAGGTACCTACAGGCAACCTGGAGGGCAATACCTCTAAGACGGTGGTAGGAAAATAGTGGCCCATGAACAAAATCTGATACTAACAAAAAATATTTGGCTTGAAAATAAAGTCTGCAAACTCGGGTAAACTGTACTCTAGATCACATTGCAAATTGGCTCATGTAAATCTCATAAACATGACATTTAAATAAAAATAAATTGGAAAAAAAAAAGATCCACTTCTTCTGCTTTACCATGTAAGATAAGAAATGAGATAAAATAAGATAAAACTTCATTGATCCTACATCGGGAAAAATTCACTTGTGAATTCAAACACAGTTGTAGTATATCAGACATAGCAGATTTGAGATTTCTAAGGCAACAGTAACAGCCCTTCTATTTAAAAACTCTAAAGTAGGCTGCTGTTCACTCTGTGTGAAAAAGCTAGAAAGTAAATCTCACTCTCGTAGTGAAAACACAAAACAAACAATAGCATGTGATTCGTTAATTAGCACTTAAGTGTTAGCGCCTAAGTCGTAATAGGAAAAATGACATCTGTCCTCATAATAGTCCTAAAACCATTAGATAAATACATTTTATTCTCATAACATTGTTACCAAATGCTCCAGGGAGCTGTTTTCAGGAGAGAAAAAAAATTGATAATATATCTGTGTAGTGTTTGTAGCTTGTTTCTGTTGCCCCCAAGTGGCCAAAACTAAGTTACTGCAGGTTTAAGAAGGAAGCAAAAAAATATTCCACCGCCCCTTAACAACTTTGTTGGCTCCCCATTGAAAAATGCTGGAAATAACTGGCCGATGCATGTACCTAATTGCCAACCCCTGATCCAAGGAAACCTTCATTTGTATGTGCATGCATTAGTGTGCCTGAGTGCTTTTGTGTTCATTTCTGCATGTGATTTGGATGGGGTGCTTTCGAAGCCTTCTCCCTGAAAGAATAATAAGCACTAACCAGTTTTCCTCTGGCTTCCCTCTAACCTTGTCTTGCTAAAGGCAAGTCCTGTTCTCTTCATCCGTCATCTCAGGTCACCAGGCTGGAATAACAGACCTGAGTTTGTCTGCATGTCTGTTACGAGACAGCAGGAAACTCACTGCCTCAGACAGATTTGCTGGAGGAACACCTACGCAGATGATGTAACCGTGTCACTTAGGTGGGAGGGTTGGCTGAGATCGACTATTTAGGTGCTTCATTATGCACAGAGCAACATTGTGATTGCTTTAGTGTGCTTTGAACACATTTACAGGAGGGAGATTGTGCCCTTGTGCGAATTACCCAACACAGACTGGTGTTTCTTTTTTACTTTGTGCAATAGCTATCGTGTAGCTACTCCCTGTTAACCGTCTGGAAGCTCATTTAGAATACGGCGGTATGTTCTAACAGGCCCATTATATTGTGTAAAGTAGAGCCACATGTATAAAGCTGTAGTTATGGCGATATATAATTGCTCAACAAATTGTCTGTTCATTGATGATGGACTCTTGCAATCATTATTTTCTAATTGAATTTTAAATGACCACTGTAGACTGGAATGTGAACGATTACATTTTAAAGGAGATGAGAGTGGACCTTCAATGCACTGTGGCGTGTTTGTGTGTGTTTCTTTGAGTATGCATGAGTATGCGTGTGCCAGCAGTCAATAATCAAATATCTCTCTGTCCCTGCTGGGCTTTCTCACTGTATCGTGTTGTTGTTTTTTCCCTTCTCTGTCAGAATCCAGCTTAAGCATCTCACTGGCAACGTTAGCTGCAGTGGAATGGGCCTGTTTAGGTTTTGGTCGCACTTTGTCTCCCATCTGATATTGATGAATTGACTTCATAAAGCACTGAGGCAGCACACTCTGTCGTCAGTAATCAATGCCCAGATCCATTCTTTTCATTTGAGGAGGCGTCTGGAGCTCTCCCACTGCCGAGCAGATGAGCCCAGAGTCTTTGGGGAAATGTCATCCAAACTAGTGTCCTTTCCAGGATGTCTGACACGTGCAAATTGACCACATTTTGCAACCAAAACATAACGCCTAACTCTGACTGCCCACCCGATCCATTGTATTTGCATTAAAATAGAGTGTACGCCACCTCCCACCGCCCCCACCAACTTCAAGGCTTTTTCATCTGAGCAGGGAACATTCATCATGCAGACTTTTTAATTTGCGTTATGTTGCTGTCTCATCTCGTCCTCACCCTTGGCCTGACGCTCTGTGACAGGTGCCTACAAACAGATTGTGTATGATTACATAAAGCCAGTAAAGCACTTTCGTTAGGTCAAGGTTAATGCTTTTGTTTATTAATAGAAATGCATTAGAGATGGATTTACGGGAGCTTTTATCAATTCAGTTCAGGACAGCAAAGAGTCTGTGTACTGATCAGTATGTTTGGACATGCAAAGCCACAGAGCGCTTATCAAAGTGTGCTTTATCTTCAGCTTTCAAAAATGCAGCTTTACAAAACCTGAACTTTACTTTTTTTTTCTAGCATTCCTGACTGACTTTATAATGTGCTAAAAAGCGATATAAATAAAAATTATTTACTTTTATGTATTTTTTAATAGTCCAGTAAATAAGTAAGCAAAAAAATGCTATAGGCATACCTAAAATCACCAGGTTTTCATTTTGCCCACTTCTTTAGTTTATGAAAAAACTAGTGACGTTCTATTATGGTGAAAGTGACGCATTATTCCTGCTAAACATCAGCATGTTACCATTGTCTTTGCGTGCATGATAGCATCCTGATGTTAGCAATCAGCTACAAAAACACTGTTGTGACTCACAAAGCTGCTAGACTGGTTGCAGATTCTCAGCCTTGTTGCTTAATAAATGACTAAAACAATTATTAAACTATAAAACGGAAAGCCTCTCCCACAGATGTTGCTACATCAACAGCTTGTCCATATTGCGCACACATATTGCTTGACAGTAGATCTTTTGATTCAGCCGGTTCTTGAAAACCATCCAGCCCCATCATTTTCCTCTGGCCTTTACTAAAAGAAAGTGTTTTTTCTTATGTGGGATCCAGTCTGCAGTACACACAGTGCCACTTGGGAAATGGCTCATCACCGCTTGGACCAGGATCTGTTCGAAATGTGAAATGCTTATGCCAAAATAAATCCAGCGGCATTGAATAATTTAATTGATGCTTATTATAGATAGCGCTCAACTCCCACAGATTTTACAGGCTCGCTAAGCCTGACCCCAGGCGTTGGGAAAATGCTCATCTGTGTCACTTTGTGATGGGTTGCCTTGTGCCTGTGTAACCCGCTATCTTCTTCACTTCTTTTGCTTCTTATGCGCATTGCCTCTGAGTCACAGCGGAGATGTTACATTAAGGACAGTGTTGTTGAAATGAATGACTGTAATAAGTTCTACAAGTTAAATTAAGACTATAAACCAAGGCTCAAACTCACTAACGGAGACTGGTGCAAAAACTTTTGCAATTTGTGATCATTACCCGCAATCCACTGTGACAAAAATTTAATTATTGAACTTGTTTTTTTTTTCATAACTCAAAAGTCCACAAATGCCAGTATTTCTACTATAACCCAATTTGCGTGGCATTTTGTACTTTACAGGTGATGATCCTCATTCGCAGTGACTTTGAGCCTTAAGCTGGAACATTGTTTGAAGAGTGCATTCATGTTAATGAAGAGAAATGGATTTTGCAAATTCTTGTACTTCATGATCTTGTAAAAGTCCACCGGCTATATTTTCGAGAAGTATTTAAAGATATCACGCTACCGCTTTTCCGAGATGTCTGTAAATACTTCATGATGTCAATTTAAAGTAAGCGATCATTAAGCACAAAAATCCTACAACGTCCATTTAAATGCGTGTGGGTATTTTTTGGATCCCTAAACTACTTCTCTTCTCCTTTCCCCTCTCTGCGCAGCGATCCAAAATAGCAGTGTATGAGAAGATGTGGTCGTACATGAAATCTGCTGAGCCCTCAGTGTTTGTTAAGACCACACCCGATGGTGTAGCCCGGGTACGAAAGTCAAAGGGCAAGTTCGCCTTTCTCCTCGAGTCCACCATGAACGAGTACATCGAGCAGCGGAAGCCGTGCGACACCATGAAAGTTGGCGGGAACCTCGACTCGAAAGGCTACGGTGTGGCGACGCCCAAAGGCTCAGCATTAAGGTGGGTGGAATAATATAACAATATTCTCCATGTTGTTATAGTATTCCACCTACCCTGATGTCCCCCTGTTGTCATTCTCTTCTCTTCCTCTTCTTGTTTTTTTTGTGGACACAGAGGTAACGGTATTATGACTTTCAATGCACTTGGATATGAAGGTTAAACAATGCTAATCAATGCTTTTTAATATTTTTATTCATGTGATAAGAGTTGCTTATTTCTAGACGAGTAATCGAATCCCAGATAATACTGGCTAAAGCTAACAATCACTTCATATTTATGTCTCTCTTACTGTTGCTTTTCTCTCTCCTTCAATCTCTCCTTCTGTCCCGTGTGCTGTCCTACCTGACTGTTGTGTTGTCACTTTTAATTTAACAGTTCAATGGTTTTTCAATTTAGCCTTTAAAAGCTGCGCTGTCACTTGTGACGAATGTTAATTGCATGATGTTTGTTGTTGTTACTTTTCTTCTCAATGACAAGTGTCCCCATCCCGCACACTTCAGTTTCTAAACTACGTAACCCTTCACGCCACCTTTTCCAAGATTTAACACTGTCTTTACCTTATATGAGCCTTTCTTATTTCTCCATTATTCCTTAAATTCTTAAACAATTTGTCCTTTCCTAAGACCAGTCTGATTAACAGATAACATTCTGTACATAAGCCCCCTGCTTTGACAGTGGTAGTCTCACTACCATTACCTATCACCATGATGCTTACTTTGCATTAGATTTCTCACGGACCTGTGCATTTTCTTACAAGTTATGTTTTATCGTTTCAAGAAATGCTGTTAACCTGGCAGTTTTAAAACTGAATGAGCAAGGCCTCTTGGACAAATTGAAAAACAAATGGTGGTACGACAAAGGGAGAGTGCGGCAGCGGGGGAGGTGACTCCAAGGTCAGCCTCGATGTCACCACAATCGGGTACCATAGTGCAGAGTAATCGGCAAGGCTGTTACGGCAACCCAACCATAACCAAGCCAACTGTCCGGCCCAACCAACCTGCTGCTGCCCCACGGCAGATTACCAAATTAACTGCTAGTCTGACCAGACTTAACAGCTCAGATCAAACTAAGGAGCCTTTGCTTAGCTGACAGAAAAATAATATTTGTGGTTATTGAGGCTGTAATGTTAGTAGATGAGGGATGAGGAATTAAGATAGGAGTTTCTTTCTGCATTGACAGATGTTGAAGTTACTGGAAGTTCTCAAAAAAGGATGAATGTTAGGTGACTGTGGCTGCCCTGCACTTGTGAAAGGTTGAGCTTTGTTTATTCACCTTTCCACATGTGTAGGACAGATCAGCGAGTGTCAGATATCAGGACTTTTCTGTAGGAAGCTTGGACAGCTTGAGTTTAGAGAAGTTGGCCAGTGATAGAATATTTCACTTTGAAAAGGCTGTATCCTCCAGCCTTCCCGCCGGAAGGTGAAGTCTGCTAATCCCGTAAAATACATGGCTACACATGGTACCTCGCCACACAGCTACTTCACATCCATGACACTGGCCCAGAACCCATGAGCTCTAAAGCCAACTTGGTAAATTCCACTTAACGGCGAAAAAAAATCAAAATGGCTGTTCAGCTGAGGCCGACAGGGAAGCAAGGGGAACAGCGGCGTCTTGAGGGGACTAAGCATTTCAGGCAAACGTGAGAATTCTAATTAAACAAAAGACTTGATGTGACGTGATTTCTTTTTAATGAGTCATCTGATAAGGCACATGTGGTCTGATTCCACTACACGCAGTTCCCACCCCAGCTCATTAATAACCCAGCTGTGACCCTTTTGACCATCAGATCTCTCCCCCTTCTTCTCTGGTTAAATGATGAATGATTTTTCCATTATGGAAGATAATGGTGCAAAGTGTGAAACCCCACTCAACCATGACAACTTAGTGGAATGTTACTTAGATTATGTGCCACAAAGCATTGTGCTATTATATTGTGAACAATGCAGCACGCATGTGATGATATGGGTCAGGTAATTGGCTGGATTGCAGACATGCTGCAAGGGCCTGGAGACTGCAGATTGTGTCATTACACTCTTAATGTCATTTGTCACAGTTTGGCCAATGAATATTTAAGCTGCAACCAGTCATTTTTAAAACAACATCACCACAAGGCTGCATAAGGCACAGATCAAATAATATCTTGCTAAATGAATTTCTGATAAATTTCTGAAAAGGATTTTTTTTTTTGTTCCAAGGTCACTTTTTTCCAACAATTGCATTGCTAACATTGCTATGTTCTATAGTCACTGAGCTCAGGAGGCCTTCCTGTGCTACCGAGAGCTCACGCTCAGGAGCCATTTGAAAGCATCTGTCTCTTGCGCCCCTATCGATCTTTTATCATGCACAGGTATGTACAGTCTGTTTCCTGGCTCGTTTTGGCTCCCCAGGACTCAGTTGGAAAGGCCTGATTAGGTGGGATAAAGCGGCCCGGCTCCATTCCAAACACCGCATCGCTTGGGCCCCGTCCCTGCTCACAGCTCCAGTGCTCCAACAAACATCAGGGAAGGCAGGCGACCGAACACGCACACGCAGCTGCATGCGCGTCCACACACAGCTAACACAGCTCTCTCCTGCCCTCAGGCACAACACAGTGCTGCCTTGATTGAGTTTCAGGCACAGAGCATGTTACAGGGTAATTGCATTGTTAATCAATGTCTCTCCGAGCCAAGACAGTGGTCTGGTCTTCACAGTCCGTTTCTCCAGATTGGCTATGAGAGATATACAGTGGTGTAATCTTCTCTCAGTGCATTATGCATTGCATGGATCTCGCTGGGGGACATTGTTCCCAGGGACTAGTCAGGTCACTCATTTATCGATGCGCTATTTTCCTTTGCTTCCAATTTGCTTTTTACACAGAGAGAGTGACCTAAACCATAAACGATCCACTGTTGTTATGTTATTATTACTACAAAATGGGGTTTTTATCCATTTTTTTTTCCCCCGAAGTAATTTAGTGCAGTGGTGTATTATGATCATTTCTATTTACATGCAGTTTTTTGACGTCATGATCCAACTCCTAGAGATATCAAACGGCAAGAAACAGCTGTGTCAGACATTAGATTATGCAGCTACGGGCAAATATGAGAGCAATTATTGCGCTGATACTTTTGAGCTGAGTCCTGCAGCTCTGCGCAGTTTGGTCGGGACACACTTCATCTGACACTAATCTGGTGTAATTGGGAGATAAGGTTTTTTTTAGCGATATGTCGGTATGGAACATGCAGGAATTAATTAAGCTCTCACTTTTGGGCATAGTTGCTTAGATATGAAATTGGTTGTAATACCTCCAGAATTGATTGTTGTCATGCTGGTGACAGTAGCATTAGGATTTAGGATTTAGCTAGTTTCTATCCCTTAGATTTTTCTGTTTGTTAAAACAAAGCTCCTGTTGGATTGAACTTGTTAAATGCTGTTCAGAAAGCCCCTGTGATCCGCTTCCTGCCCCCAAACCAAAGCACCTCCATGATTTTTAATACTCAAAGACTTGCAGATCGTACTTTCGGTACCTGCTCGTCACCCCGTTAACAGCGTCTGCCGATTACTCAAAGCGATATGGGTAGGTCCTGGCTTTAGACTAGGGGTTATCAAGGTAATAGGTAGAATGCCTGCTCTCTGTGATGTTGACATAGCCAGGTGCCCTGCTTTATCGCTTTGTAAAGTATGTAGTAGTTTAAAAGTTGAATAACATAAAATAACATAATATAATGTTATTTATGTTATTTCCCACGTGAAGAACTCCTGTAAACCTTGCAGTATTGAAACTCAGTGAACAAGGCATCTTAGACAAGCTGAAAAACAAATGGTGGTACGATAAGGGTGAATGTGGAACCAAGGACTCTGGAAGTAAGGTCAGTCGCTGCAGGTCTTTTGTACTGATTCCAAATTGCATTTTGACGTACTGTTCATATGCAAGACAAGACTTCTCTAACATCTGTAGTATACATTTTGTTTATTTGCTTCACATAATTTTTCCTTCTTTTTTTTCTCATTTTTTTAGTATTTCAGTTTTTCTGCCACAAACTGTAGCGCAGTGCACATGTGGCTTCAACACCAGGCACTTCTTCCCCAAAGTCTTTTTTTTTCTTTTATGCCATACAAATGAGACACTTTTTGATGCAATTTAAAATATAGAAACTCTCATTTTTGTGAAAAATGTAATGATAATAATGCAAGGGGAAATTGCTAAAGTGCCTTTCAGATACACTTTTTCAATTTAATCAGCAGTTAACAGTTGTTGATAAATGCTATTTTTGCTCATTTTCACTCTTGACATTCATGATACTTTGACCATTATGCTGCTGTTTCTATTTACCAAACTGTTAATGAAAATTTGATTTATTTGTGTTGTTACTAGTTTGCATTGAGATGTGTCTATTAGATTCTTCGGCTTCCTGTGGTGTGACGAACAAGCAAAGCCTCTTATTATGATGACTTACTCAAATTCAACTTCTCTTAGCGGCGAGAACGCCGTAGGGTGTCCTCTAAATCTTGTGGCTGCTCGGAGTTGAGGTTAGAGGCTCTGTTTGCACAGTACAAGAAGTTGAGGAATGTAATAAACCCACTATTTAACCCTCTGAGATACAGCCAAGGCATCAGATTATAGGTCAGGGTCGCTAGTTAGCTTTGCAATATCTCCACACTCATAGGGTTAAACTGCAAATAGTAAAACTCTAATGAACAAATTTTTAATGAATATGTTTGGTAGGTAAGCAGCAGCAAAATGGTTTGATCTTTAGTGTTTTTTTTTTCCTTTAACTTTAATGGAGCTATCATTCATACAATGAATTTGACTGTACTGTATGACAATGTTGCCATGAGAGTTATACGTACACGTCGATAAGAAGATTTAAATCAAACAAACAAACTGGAAAAAAAAAAAAAAAGATGAGGGATTTTCAGAGCTATCGACCTATGCGATACTGACCAGCTTCCTAACATGGTCAAGAGCAGAAGCCATTTTGCATACATGTAGCGCAGGGGAGGGAAAGCTCTACATTCACCAGCAGACAGAGCATTAAGAGTTGGCTTCTTTCTCCCTTTTAGTGGAGAACGGTTTGATTATGGCAGTGTGAAGTTCCTTACAACTCCGTGACAGCCATAGGGAAATCAGTTCAGTCGAAATTCTAGCCTTAGCACCTCATTACATCTTCAATTTTTGGTTGCTTGTAGCAGTTAGTATCCATAATCTGCCACATGTAGCGCCAGTAAGATAGAGTATGATGATGATTTACTAAAGCAGTTTTAAGTCGAGGCAATGTGAGGCTCAGTTTGAAGGATGCAGGCTGCATTTTTGTTCTGCTGTCCCCGCTCCACTGCAAAATCTCTTAACTATGTTATTCACTTTCCCCCAGGACAAGACAAGTGCTCTCAGCCTAAGCAATGTGGCTGGTGTCTTCTATATTCTGGTTGGAGGGCTGGGGCTGGCCATGATGGTGGCTCTGATAGAGTTCTGTTATAAATCACGGCAAGAAACCAAACGGCTGAAATTGGCCAAGAATGCCCAGAATTTTAAGCCGGCTCCCCCGACCAACACCCAGAACTTTGCCACATACAGAGAAGGCTACAACGTGTACGGAACCGAGAGCGTTAAGATCTAGAGGTACGTCAGCCCTCCTCGCACAGCCCCCCCGAGTGCTGTGGGAGATGAATCATTTAGCTTGCCCGTCATATCAGTTCAAGTGAATAATTCACTTGTGTGTGTTGCTGCTGCTTGTGAAATTGTTCATGGCTGTCATGTTGGGCACAACAGAACACGCATGCCCACTCGAATACAAAAGTCGGAGATATTGTTTATGCCATGTAATGTATAGCAGTGCAGATGGCCCCCTGGGCAAGTAGGTGGGTACACACCCTCTGGTTTTGTGCAGCATCACAGAACTGCTGCATCGAGCTGCTGTTGCATTGTTTAAAAATCTAGGTTTTTGCCAGAATTTGTTCTATCCCGTGATCTTTAAAGGGTCAGTCCTCCCAAATTACAAACAGATCTTCTCACTTACCTCTAATGTTGATAGCATTAGCCATGGAGATAGTAGACCAGATGAAAGTAAATCCAGTATTCTGGCTCTTTATCTGCTAAATGCGCAACCATGTTCACCAGCTAGTCACTATTTTTTCATTTTTGCTGAGAAGATAGTGTACAGGTTTTTTTACATCTTGAAAACAGCATGGAAATGAAAATAACAAGCTAAAAGATGCTAAAATGCGACACAGATCTGAGGGCAACTTCAGGTTGCATGACTGTCAAAGCTACATTCAGTCATTTAACTCATTGTTAATATAAAATATTGACTAATGCAGCTTTAAAAACTTCAACAGCAGCATTTCCTGTCCCTGTTACTCTGAATAATCAGTGTACTCTGAATAATCCACAGAACATACTGTGAACAGCTTTCATAGACATTATTTCTTCTGTAGAAGCTGAATAGATAGTTCCACTGAAAGCTCAATTGCCCTTTAATACCACTAGAGGTATGGGGAATTCTCAAAATATCTCGACACAGCAGTTCTGCAGCATCGCACCAAACAAAGGGGCTTGTACCCTGAAAAGTACACTGTTAAATAAACTGTTAGTTTTGTCTCTGATTGGATTGATTGCATGTGTGTTCTGTTGCTCCTCGTCAAACACAAAGTGTGACACATCTGTATACAGAAGTGCAGCTGTACAACAGAACAACACGTAATTTAAAGGCCCTGAAAACAGATTTTCTCAATCAGCTTCTTACTTTGAGTGATGGAATCCTACATGAACACACTGCAGCATTTTCTGCCAAACTAGAAAACTTATTTACGTGAGAGACTTCTGTATTTGTGTTATTTGTCTGTACTCTTCTCACTGGTTTGAAGTGGGCTCAGCTGGAAAAAGGCTGCTGAATTCCTTTTTTCCAGTCTTTATATTCAGTTGTTGCTTATTTAGTTACAGATATTTGCCATTATTAACAAAAAACATACATTTTGATAAATAAAGGCAATCAAGTTATTTAGAAATAGCCTTTTGTGAGCATTTATTCATTTTGAAGTCAACATTTTTAATTCACAGTCACATATTTTCACCAACATGAGTCACAACAGTAAGTTTTTCCCGACTAACATATGAACCTCAACTCTTACCCATGTTTGCTTCTGCTCTGTATGTTGACACAGGTTTAGGAAACATTTCCATTGTCCCTTACAACTGTGACTAAACATCTATGAAAGACAGGATCATGGGGATTGAGCTCCGAGCCAAATCCTCTCGGGCGGACACAGCATGATAATCTGCAATGACGACACGACTGGACTGGTCATGGGAAGAGCCGATGTGGTTCACTCCTCTCAGTGCCTTATGGAACTCTGAGTCCAATCAATGCAACTCATTCACAATGATATTGCTTTTTGCTTGAAACTCATACAAAACAGAAGAATGGTGCAGTGATGAAAGTATATATATATATATATATACATATATATATATATATATATATATATATATATATATATATGAAATACATTTGACATGTTACAACAATGAATGAGAGAACTAAAGCCATCATTTGCAACCCTAAGCACATTTTGAAGTGCCAGAATGAGGACGAATCTTGACAAGTGTCTAATTGGTTTCTTGTAATCAGTATGATCAGATTACTCTTCATCCTTCTGCTGCCAGATTTTCACTGGTTATATGTGTTCAACTAATTTTATTAGATCTACTCAGTGCACTGTAAGACACTGGTTATTAGACAATAGCTTTTATACTGCTGTAAGTCACTTATAGTGACCTTGTACTTGTTTTAAAAAACAGATTGATCTTATCGGAGCGAAATGCCATTTAGCCCAAAACAATGATGAGAGTGTTGTTTGTACTCTAAACTCTGGTGCTGCTGCCACTGTCTTCTGAACGTTTGATGGGACTCATGAAGATGAGAAGGTGATCTGGTTTGGCTTTTACGCACCACAGAACCAGGTCATGATTCGCACTTCCAATACTGCCAAGAGTGTGTTTTGTATGACAAAGAGTGTGTAAAGCAGAGTATTCATGCTTGAGTAGAAAAAAAAGAAACAAAAAAATGAAAAAACCTGTTTGTGATTTACAGTTTGTAAAATATCAAAGGAGCGCTAACTCATTAAGGTTCACAGCTCCAAACAGTCTTTCCCTGAAGTCTAGAGTCATTCGAGTCTTCTGTACATGAAAGTAAAACCAAACAAAAAGGGTAATTCAATTGTAGATTAACTGCAATCCAATTAAAGGATAACAGTAATGGCTTTTAAACTGTAGTATTTTGGATTACCTTACCATTTTCTTTAACAATTGCACATTTTACAATGAGCTGTGGTTTGCTTTTAATTTGATTTCCTTTAATGAGCATTACAGTGTTTGGTGACTTCACTTAGTAAACAAAGATGAAAAATATATGAATACAATGGAAAATAGATTTATACAAGGTTATACCAGGGAGAGACCTGAAGCTTAGCACATTTCCATATTGCTGTAATCATTTCCTTTCTTTCAAAAAGACTGTGATTCCATAGGATTTAGGACGATAATTATCTAATCACCTGAAACTATGGGCCGATAGTTTTTTTATCTATATATATAAAAAAGAAACTGATAATGTGAAGAACAATAAAGAACGAGTTTGCACTGAGAAAGATGTGTACATTTAGATAAATGAGAATTATTTATATTACACGATGAAAGATTGGTTTCCCTTTTTTTTTTTTGGTTTGTCTTTTCTAAGAAACTGCATGTGAAATCAGTGATGCTTGATGAGCTCTGCTACTCACAACCTGACCTTAGGTTAACGTTAGAAATCCAGCCCTGGTTGTTCTTTTTGTAAATCGGTTCCACCTTCCTCTTCATCTTCTTCTTCTTTTGTACGCCTCACCTTCTGCAAAAGCAAAAATCGCCAGGCATAGTAGTGGGTACAAAAGAGCAAGAGATGCATGCATAATTTGCTGAACCTCATTAGTGAGGCGCTGTACAGAGAATTTTAATACATTTTGTAAATAAAATGTACAGAAAGGGGCCCTGTGTCTGTGTTTGTGTCGTTTCTTAATGATTAAAAAGCCCATGGACGACTCTGTGGCCTGCAGGCATTACAAGGAGGGCATCTCGGCTCAGGTTAAACACACCTGCATACTTTAAGTGCGGTGTCGGTGGAGTATTGGTATTGTCCTGAGCAGACAAATACATCGAGAAAAAAAAAAAAGGGAAGAAAGGAGGGTTTTTTTTCCTGTAATGGTCCAATATTGAGCCGTTAGTCAGTGGAAGTGTGTGTGCATGTTTTGGATCAATAGTAAGCACCATCTGCCTCACTCTGGCTCCCCTGCCTTGCATCCACTGATTGAGGGCTCCATTGACAGCTTCATCTGGCATGTGATCTTTCTCCCTCTCCCTGTCTCTCTCTCTCTCTCTTTCTCTCTCTATCTGCTATCTGCTTTGTGACACAATCAATAATGTGTTATTATAACCACCAAACTGCTTGCAAAACATACTGCGCACGGATGCTGTGTGACTTCTAATTCCAGCACAAGTTTTGAGCTTTAAAACTCCATTTTAGAGGGGGGGGGGTGCATTTTCATCAGGATTTATTAAAGTAAATACAGCAAAGGGACAGTTAATCATTTAAACCCTGCTTATTCCCTCAGTATAAATTCTTACACGCACTGTACAGTAAATCAGCACGATGCCCAATAGATTACCCAGACAGTCCGTGTCATTTCACTGGTCTCTGGGTCTGCATTGTGTGGTAAAAAAAAAAACAAATACCTCCTTCCAAAGATTTAGCCTGCCACAGTTCAAATAACAAATTCAACAAACATGGCAAAAGACCAGTGTGTTTTGTTTTTTTTCTTTCATTTTTGGATGCAGACACTATGATTCAGGATTTATTCACTGCACCAGTCCTGTGGAACAGAGTCGGGCTGTATGAAATGCTACTGTATGATCCAAACAACCCATTTCTGACAAAGCATGAAAGGATATTGCTTTTTTGTTCTTCCTTTGCTCCACTGCCTCTCCTTTTGTGTTTTTGCCTTTTTTTTCCTTTTGTTATGCCTGGACTGCTTTCAAACGGGAACAAGACAACGTGGGGGAGTGGTGCGCGAGGATGGCACTGCACTGCAGTACATGATGCTCATGAGACTGTTGCCTGGAATTAGTTTACTCACCTATCAAATGGGGCGATACAGTGGCAGTGTTTGTCCTGCAAGAGTATAGGGGAGCAAGGAACAAGAGGCAGCCGGCAATTAAAGGACGAGGCCTCTCATTCAGAAAGTGACACAGGGAAGGGAGCTGTTAATCTAATGACACGAGCAGGAGAGCACATTCCCCTCCACCAGAGGACAGCTAATCATCCCCCGCTGCATTGTCGCACACTTCTCACGCCGCGCGGCCCTGGGCTGGCTTCTTGTGCTCGTTGCCTCTCAGGGCCTGTGGCTGTGAAAGTTAATCTGATCTAACATGGGCTCTGCCACTAAGGGGAGGATGGTTATATGTGAGCGTGCGCAGGAGAGAGGAGGGGAAATAGTGTACGTGGAGAAAGAAAGAAAGAAAGAAAGAAAGAAAGAAAGAAAGAAAGAAAGAAAGAAAGAAAGAAAGAAAGAAGAAGAAAGAGGCTGAAGGAGGATGTGTCATGGGGAGGATACTTTGATTACCGGCACAGAAAAAAAAAAGAAAGAAAGAAAGAAAGAAAGAAAAAAGAAAGAAAAAAAGAAAGAAAACGAAAGAGCTTTCTGGCTCACTGGCTCTCTCTCACTTTGCAGCGTACTGCAGTCTTTCACTCTCTCTCTTTCTCTCTCCCTCCAAGGACACAATGAATAAATCAGATTCCAACTCAGTTGTTCCATTTCCCTCTTTTCTCCACTTTAGCTCCTCAGCTATCTTCAAGTGCACCTGGAGAGTCCTGCACTTGACATTCAAGCTCACTTGACATTGATCAGCTTCCCAAACATGTACCCTTTTTCATGTAAAAAAAAAAAAAAGAATAGTTCAAAGGCATTGTTATAAATAGAGCAATTTGTGGACTGACTTTTGACAGAAGCAGTGTTTCACATTCATTCGCATGATCTGCTTGCCATACTTCCCCCGATCTGCTTTTTTGAACATTTACAAATTCAATTTCACTCTTGATTCAGCCCGTTAAAGTGCATTTTAATGACTGCAGCAGAGATGTAGGTCGATGACACATGGAGTTCATATGTAGGGCCTTTAGGGCACAACTGAATGAGACATGAAGAAAACAAATATTACCACAGAAACACCATTAGCACTCTGCGCTGACAAAGAGATAACGATTTGCATGAGCCGGAGCCCACTACTCATTCTCTAACATTGTAACCACTACATAAAAGATGTACATTTGCCATGTTTTGTAGGCATGTCTCCCATTTATGCAAAACCCAGCTTCTCCAGACAGTGAGTAATGCAGGCGTGACTCACAGAGACCACGCAGATAGCGAGAGGAGATCCTGTTACTGTTTGACTAAACCTGAACAGGCGAGACAGTGTGATCGCTGGCGGTAGATAGTGCCTAGTCCTGGCATCTGGAGAGACAGCTGTCCTCATGGGAGTTTTGAGCACCGCAGATTCAGGGGATGGAGTTTAATGGAGAATGAACGCTGCAGTGTAAAAAAACACATGCAGCCAACTGCGGTCCAGACACCAAGAGCACCTCAGAGAGAGAAAGGGGTCAGATGAGAACAGTAAGGGTCGCCCAAGCCAAGAGGCTGACCGCATGTATGCAAGCAGCAGCTCAGATTGTAAAGAGGCACCTAGTCCAATGAATTCTGCTTTCTGCTGCTGCACGCTGATAAAACAGTCAAACCTGAGCATGCTTAAACACTACTTTATTTACTTCTTCATGGCCAACACTTAGGTGTCACGTCACAAAGTGCACAGTATCTCCAATTTCACGAATGCAACGGCGGATTAAAGAAAGAAGTCGCTTTCAGACACTCCTGTACCATAACATATTGTGTGCTGTTTTCATCTCCTCCCAACCTGCCTCAGTTATGCCCCAGGTCATCATTTCTCTCATTTCCATCCACAAAAAAGTAAATGTTGTGTTGAGGGATGCTTTATAGAAGAACCTCAAAACACAAAATATCTTGCGGCTGTATTACATTATTGATTGTTGGGGCTCTGTGGAGAAATTGGCATCTCTCCCTCTGCAATAATGATTCCTCTCAGTGTTAGCACCGGTGCGAAATGCTGAGTGTAAAAAGCCTTGGCTGTTTAATTCTAAAGGGGCTGATAGTGAAACCTGACGGTTAAACGCTGCTGTCTGATTAAAGGCCATTGTAGCTGTGCTCTGAGGTCTTCATAGGCATTTATAAACATACTGTATGGTTTAAAACAGACTTAAATGCCGTTCTAAGCAGACAGAAGGCAATTTTACAGGATTTATTACAGTTATAGATATACTACAGTTCAGTATTTAATACAGTTATCGCCCACAAACTCACAACCAAACTGTTTAATCTGGGCTTCAACTCCGCTCTCTGTGACTGGCTACTGGACTTTCTCACTGGCAGGCCGCAGTCTGTCAGGATTGGAGGCCTGGTGTCTGGCAGAATAACAGTGAACACTGGCACCCCCCAGGGATGTGTTCTCAGTCCAGTGCTGTACTCACTATTCACTCATGACTGCGTCGCCTCACACAAGGACAACACCATCCTGAAGTTCACTGACGACACGACCGTCATCAGCCTGATCTCTGGAGGAGCTGAGACAGCATACAGGAGTGAGGTGGCCAGTCTAATTAAATGGTGCGACAGCAACAACCTCTTCCCTGAACATGGACAAGACCAAGGAGATGGTCCTGGACCTGAGGAGAGAGAGGAGGCAGCACCAACCTCTGATGATCAGGGACTCTGAGGTGGAGTGTGTTTGGGATGTCTCAGAGGACTCAGAGGTCATTCAACACCGCCATCATCGAGAGCATTCTGACCAGCTGCACCACGGTGTGGTACAGGAACAGCACTGCTGCGGACCGCAAACGCCTACAGAGAGTGGTGAGAACGGCAGAGAGGATCGTCCGGGCGCCGCTGCCCTCTCTGCAGGACATCTACCACCGTAGAGTCCACAGGAGAGCCTGCAGCATCATCACGAGACCCCTCCCACCCCCAGCACACACTCTTCAGTCTTCTGCCCTCTGGCAGGAGGTACAGGGGTGTGAGGAGCGCAGGACCTCCAGGCTGAAGGACAGCTTTTATCCACAAGCCATAAGACACATCAACAGATGCAGTCCACTACCCCCCCCCTCTTTTCACACCTTTTCACACATCATTTTACCACAGACATGCAATATTTGAATGTATATAGTTTTTTTGCACATTTATTGTAAATTATTTATTGTATATTATTTAGTATATATATATATATATATATATATATTTACTTGTATTTTTGTATTTATATTTTTCTATTTGGCATTGAAGACGGAAGAGCAAAGCAAGAATTTGATTATACAGTGAAACCTGTTTTTATCTGTGCAAATGACAATAAAAATCTTGAATCTTGAATTAATGCATTTGTCTACAAACCTTTGTCAGGCTTGTGTAATTGCAGTATAAATGAATGGCTGATAACACAGCATGCATAATCAAATTTATGACATGATTATACATGTTATGAAACATTTATGAAGCTGCAAAACTGTTTCAACTGTTGAAGATCATAAATTTGTTTTAAAGAATCTTAACTTGACTCCACTTACTAGATGTCTTCTGGAGCTTTCATCCTGATCTTGTGGTTTTCATCAGTAGATGGGGTTTGTTCCATTGTCATGAGGAGTTAAGGAGTACTTATAAATAAATAGAAACTTCATTATTTCATATAATTATGATACACATTTCATTACTATGTCCTAAGTAGCTGTTCCAACATAAAGGGACAGTTTGATGTTTTTACTTCATATATTATGACATATCATAATACAGTATATATTATGTATTTACTGTATATATACATTATGAATACTCTTATATCTCCTTATGAAATATGAGCCTTCAGCTGCTGGTTAGCTTAGACTGGAAACAGGGAAACAAAACTGAAGCCCAAAAATGACACCTTATGGTTTTACAAGGGGTTATGAGCCAGATCATTTCTTTGCCAGTTGCAAGAAAATATCAGTTTTTTTACTGCTCAGGTTTTGTACAGACTAAAGATATAACCGGTTAATTAATTACCAGTCTATATGCTAAGTTCATTCATTCAATGGACAGATATGAGAGTGGTATAATTCTTCTCATCAGACTCTCTGCCAGAGGGCAAATGAGCGTGCTCCCCAAAATACTGAACTATCCCTTTAAATTGCAACAGTTTACAACATACTTCAGGTGGATTCCTCTTTGAATCTTCCCCGAGAGCACCTCCGGGATGAGATGAAAGAAGATGTTTGCAGCACGGATGAAAAATCTGCAGGTACCACATGACAGCCTGGAGTCAGCGTGGACCGACATCCCTGTGGAGCATCTCGCGGAATCGATGCTTTGATGAATTCAGCTGCTCCGGAAGTAGGAGGAAGTCCTCGGTACCAGCGAGGTGCACGTGAGCTATTGAGTGTATTTAGCTGATTTATGGCAGCTTTGATTGTTCACGTGTGTAGTTTTGTACTTTTTACTAAACATCTGGAGGACAGAGGAGGAGGAGCGCGGGGACTGGCACAGTGTCGGATGAGAAAGAAATGAACAAAACGTAGCGGGGGATGACATCCTGCAGAGCTTCATTAATACGCCCCATTAGAACTGACAAGTAGCTCAGTGTGACTTCACATCTGGACATTGCACTTCTTCATTATAGCTCAGGGCAGGGCAGCGGGCTTTAATACACTAATAGATTTGGCGTACAGCTGAATGCTGAAAAAAACAAAAAAAAATCCCCTTTGAGATAGAATCCATGTTGACCCACAAATATTGCACAGCTCAGTCTACATTTATGAAGTGAAATGATCATCCGTCATCGGCTGCCACAAGCAAGCAAGTTGTTTTATTTCTCACAAAAGGAAATTGCTTTGGGAACTGTTTGTTTGGGCTGTTCTGGTCACTGGTCCTCAGCTTTGGCTTGTACAGTCTAATGTGCAATCCAAACATCATAACAGTTTTTTCTATGATATTATAATTGCTCCCCACAATAACAAAAGGGAATATGAGTCAGCTGTGGTCCGTCCCTCCAGAAACCACTGATTGGCTTTTGATGAAAGTTCAACTGTGTGCTGTTGCTCAACTGCAGCATTTTTTAAATCACTGTTTGTCCTATTGGGGGGGGGGGGGGCACTACGTCATGGATTTTCACTAAACTGCGGGGGAATGATAATGCTCTCACGTTTTCATAAATAAACAGATCATCTCATTGAAAAGGTTACAACATAATTCGCTGACTCATCTGTGAGTCATGCTATATTATCTGAGACTGATCTGGGCCACGTTTCCAAAAAAAATCTTGAAGCCTTGATGAATATGGTACATGGAGTACTGTGCTTTTTTCTGCCAATATCTAAAGCCCTTTTACAAAGAGAACAATTTGTATTGAATAATTCACAATATATCATTTTATGTGTCTCATTAAAGGTAATAACAACACACATGAGGTATTTTGCTTCCATGACATGCAGAGCAAAATATCTTGTATGTGTGCAGTTACTTACTCCAAGTAACATGTAGAAACAGCTACTACATGGTGATCTGACCTTACTGTTGTTGACATTTTAGACAGGGATTAAGTCCATAAAAGTCCAGATATGACTGTGGACTAAACTGATCTGAGGACAGATAGACATAGTGACAGAAGATCCAGTGGCAAGTCTACTTCTTATATTTGACATGGCTCATATATTAGTAGTATAAGACTGCAAGGGTCACACCTCAGAGGCATGTTCAAACACAGTGTCATCAGCTTTCAATGGAGTTTTGACTTGCAAAATCTTATTGAAGTAGCTAACCATGCAGACCTGTTTTAAATCAGCATTGCAGAAGCCGTCATTACTTTTCATCTGCTGATTTCCATTTGTTTGTGTTTACTTGCTGTTTATTCGTGACAGGCTCTACATAAAAAAGGCCTTTTAAATCAGGTGATTGATACCACCCCCATGTCTGTGGGTAAAGCTTGGTGCCAGAGCCAAGAGGCAATAAGCCTAGCCTAGCATAAAGACTGAAACCAGGTGGAAACAGCTGACATGGATGTCTCCAAAGTTAGATAAATAATTAGATAAATAAGACACACTGATTAATATCCTGTATCATATTTGTTTGAGGGCTTGAAAGCGGTGCTATGAACTTGAGCAGAGCAGGTTCGGCTGTTTTCCTCTGCTTCCAAACTTAAAGCTAAGCCACGTCTATAATTAGTGTACGGACATCATCTAAATCTCAAAAATGTACATTTTCTTCTTTTATAAGCTCAACTGATAACTCATTTAATTTGATTAATTTGTGTCATATCTTTTGGAAAAAAAATCATTACCCTGCTGCAAATTCCAACTTTTGATCCTTTCCAAAAATGACACCAATAATGGACTATTACAATTAACTGATGATGTATCTGTTACTGACTGACCAGGATTTATGTTTAAATTAGGTTACATAAAATTAAATTACACACACATTCACTTTATTAGGTACACCTGTACAATCCACCACCAGTAAGTTTACTTTTATGATGCCTTAGTTTCTTTATGCTGTCACAGAGGTGTTAATTCAGTTGACACATAGGTCATAGTTAATGGTGCTGTTATACTGGACTACATTATATTCAGAGGTGTTTCTGATATTCTGACCGCCTCATGTCTGTAAATAGGGAAAACCAAAAATTAGAAACACCTCTCAGTATAATACAGTCCAGTACGACAGCACCACTAACTATGACCTCAGTGCTAAAACAAGTAATTCACACAAAGTCAACAAAAATTGAGCTTCATACAGTTTAAGGTAAAATTTATAGCAGATCTGTTGTACTGAATTGCATTAGACCGTATGGTAGTACCTAATAAGTTGGCTAGTGAGTATATCTATACAAATCATTTCAACTTGTGTAATTAACAGTGTATTTCTAGAGATCTGTTGATCATAAGAGCCTGTTTAAATTTTTTAATTTGGGTTCTCCAGGAGAGAGTACTGATACAGTACTATAATTAGTTAGTAAGGACTCTATAAACTTTAACATGACAGGAGATCAAAGCACATTTTCACAGACATTAGTTCAGACTCTTCTTCTCAATATTAAGAGTTGTGGCAGTCCATTAAAAGCTCAGTGTATCAAAAGCAAAAGGCTCTGTCAGCATCCGACAGTGCATGAAGTCCCATCATTGTTTTAAAATACCAGGTTTCCATGACAAGTCCTGCAACAAAGTCGAACCAGATACAGGCAGAGACATTGCTTGAATAACAAGGATGAGCAGAGTCAGAGAAGTAATTTCATTCATTCACTGAAGCATCCGAAGACAAAACAGTGTGTCTGTGTGAGGGAGGGTGAGAGGTAGATGTGGTAATACTCTGGTTGTCTGATGTTTCTATTCAAAATTGACAGCGGTTAGAAGATAATAGTGATTTTTTTGTTTTTTTTGTTTTTTTTACATTTGACAAGTGCTTGAGCAAATATATAAGATGTACCATGTGAAGGTGAGAGTGTTAAAAAAAATAAATAAAAGAGAGCATGTGCCCATCTCATTACAGTTGGAAAAAAATGTGTTTGTACAGTAAATGAGTGACACAGTCGGCGTCTTTGAACGGGTAGCAATGTTCCTGTCACGGTCGCTCCTCAAGAAGCTAATTAGAGCTTTAAAGGCTGAGCGTGTCTTTCTCACCGTCCAGGTATGTAACGTGGGTGTACCTCCGAAAATGCCTTTGAGCAAACATCAAAAGTTCAATCCATGCCTCGCTTTAAATTGCATTTCTCCCTTTTAATGACACACTCTGGATGCGGGAGAAGGTGCAAATGCCTCCCGCGCTGCATGTTGTGCATTCAAAGCAGCCGCTAATGAATCTCATTCCGAGTGCGCACATGAAGACGGGATCCATTACAAAGAATTTCTATACGTATGTGTTTAAACAGTTTCTTGCTGCCATTATAAAAATATATACCGCTGTACGGGTCAGTAGTCCTCTAATGAGATATTTTAGCCTCTGGATGAATGTTGATGTTGCTTAATGCTGAAATACCATTGGTTTTGAATGGAAAATTAATGAGGTGCTGTTTTATTCCCCCAGTTTTAACAAGTGTAAGGAGTTAAGTGGCTCTTGACCCTACATACAAGCTTCACAGTGTCATACCTTAAAGGAAGCATAAGGTTGGGGTAAAAGAGTTCGCTGGGAAATGTGTATGACTTGATTCTCTCTCAGCCTCTGAATTGTTTCAGTCTCCACAGTTCGTACTGCTGACACCAGAACTTCCTGTCAATCTATAGAATGTTTACATCCGAATGTTTATGTATTCCCATGTTATGCTGAGGACTGACTGGAACAAAAAAAAAAAAAAATGAAATCCAGATTTGTTTGAAAAACAGTGCTGTAGTGTGGTCTCACACACACATTATATCCATTGCCCTGGACAACATCATTTCACATCATCTCCAAAGTGAAGCCCCTGCCAACATCATGGGAAACCCTGCGAAGGAGGCAAGACGTGGGGTGGGATGGTGAGGGGGGAAGGGAGCGGGAGAGGGGCCGTGATGGAAACACTGCCTCTTCTAAATTCAGAGGAATTGCTGTTTCAAGTGGAGTCATCAGCATATTTTCAAATTCACTGTCATTTCCTTCATTGGCCATAACAGCAAAAACACTTCATCTGCTCTGCCGCTTGACGGGCGCTATTCAACGGGGATCAGCTGAATAGAAGCGCAGAGCCTGCAAGAAGGCCTCATCCAATCAGAATGTGCGGGCAGGCGTACCAGCCTAAGAGAGAGAGAGAGAGGAGAGAGCCAGAGCAGCGGGGAAGATATTGTTGTTCAGAAATTGCATTACAGGAATATGCAGTATAACAATGGGAATAGGTCTGGCCGATATATTCTCTCTAAATGTCAGAGAGGCATTCTTGGTTACCTCATGCAAACTTAAGAGTGCAAAGAGTTTTGAAGAAATGAGGATTCAGCGGGTACATAGGGTAAAATGTCTGCATATTAAAAATGCATTGCGACCACCGCTGATAACCTTACATACCGTTCGCTGAGAGTGGCAGTCTTTTCTTTTTGCTTAACTCAAAGCATTTCCTGCACTCAGAAGGTATCGGAGAGAGAGAGAGAGAGAGAGATTAAAAAAAAAAAAAAAAAAAAACTTCAAAGAAAGATTCCTTAAGGAAAAATGTTTTACAGTACCAAATTTATGAGGGTTTTCAATTGTCTGTGCATAACACCCATGTCTTATGTGGAAGGCTATATTTGAGCCATCTCCCACAGCAATAGCTCAATTTAATAGAACAGTAACGGGATACTAGCCTAGAACACTGTTCAATTTGATTACGCAGTTCATGGGGACTGCGGACTTTGATAAAGGATTGATTTATTTTGCGGGGAGCCTGAAATAATAATCCTCTGCTAAACCTTTGAGGCCTCCAGGCTCAAACTTTTAATAACGTTATAAGAGAGATGAGAATAGTGCATCACTCCAGGCCTGGTGCGGCTCCGCTCAGCCGTCCGGTACAATAGGCTCTTCCCGTAGCTGTTGGTGCCTCTGTATGATGGGGCTGTTTGTTTTTGTTTGTTGGTAGGCTTCTAAGCCATCCAGGAATTTGCCCTTGGGTTTTATCTTAAAAGTCACACGTGCACTTATATAACCTGTGCCATGAATCATAGTGTTTACAAAGACAGTAGTTCTTGTGTACAGGCTACAGAATCCGTATAATAGTTGTGGGGGCTTGTTATTAAAAAGCAGAGGAGAACACAGAGGTTATGGGCTTCACAGGCTGCAACCAAATGCAAAATTAAGGAAGGCTGGGATGAGAGCACATAAGGGAGATTGTGATATAAACAGGCTGAAACTGCCTTGAACTGCCACTGGGGGCTCATAAAAACTGAATCGAGACTGTGCTTTTTGTGAATTATTTAAACCTGGAGGGCGAAGACCATACCTATGCTGCATTCTCAATGAACATGGGCACAAACGTCATCGCTGACATGACATGCGACTCGCAATTACAGAATGATCAGCAGAAGCCCAGTCAGGATTTGGTGCTTTTCAGGTCATAATGTTTATATAGCTAAGTTAAAACTGGGCCAATTTGGTAGTATATGTTTTAGAAGTCTAACTTTCTATTAAAACAGCATTTAGATGTGAAAACAATAAAATGATAAAATTGCATTTAATTATATTTACTCTATTTAGTCTTTAATTCTCTTTTTAAAAAAAGAAAAACACTTGCAAATAATCAGATCAGTTCTTATGGGATGTGTGAACCAGCAAAACAACATAAAATACCTTAAACTATAAATGGGATTTTTTTCTTTTTCTTTTTTTTTTGCTCACTCAAGGGCAGCAAAAAGAAACTGTGAATGCGACACTGACATATTATCACAAAATATTATCAAGCAGCATTATGCAGCAATAATAACACTGATATACAATCATTATTATAATATTAAATATATATATTATAGCCTACAATAATATATATAGTCTCCTTTTTGCTCTGTTTTGCTCTCCACTAACTCCAGGGATGTGACTCCTTTGCTGCTAAATGTTCCACTACGTGCAGACATTAGCAGCAAAGTTAGCAAACAATGAGCTAAGAGATGCCAATGCTCCGCTGAGCTGTGGGGAAAATGTAGGGTTGGGAGATAATTCAGTAAAGGTTTGTCATTATGAGCATTCCCCTTCTCATTACACATACAGTTATTTGATTCTGTGTTCATATAAAAAAATATTGATTATAGCTGGTTTAAGGAAATGAATATGATTCCAACAAGTAAGCCTGCCAAAGGAAATATCATCACCACTGTCTCAGTACCAAAGGCATCAGTGTGCCGGTGTTTCATCTTAATAGTGCTGACTATGAGATACTGTATGCGCATACTACCTCCCACACGTCATCATATCTTTGGGTCGGGATGAGATAGGTGTCTGGCCTTACCCGCTATCGTCAGACCAAGATGTTATTATTTCACCAGCCGGCGCCCGTCTCCCACGGCCACAAAAGCTCATTACGATTGATAACTGATAGTATCGCTTAATCATGACTGGACAAAGGCCACGGCCATCCAAACAAGTCCCCCGATTGAATTAATGGTATTCATTAAGCCCCAATGAGAGCCTTTACAGATGCTGCGACCTTATCCTGCCACTTCATCTTCTTGGGGATCGACTGAGGTAAAATACAAGCTCGGGGAGGGAAAGAAGGTGGGAGAAAGACAGGAGGAGGGAGAGAGATTGAGATTAGGGGAAGATGAGAGAATGAGCCCCCAGAGAAGGAAGAGAGGAGGGGAGAGTAAAGTATGAGAGGTGTTCATTTCACTGTTGGGAGATTGACACATTCCCACTCGGGGAATGGTGGCAGCGCCAATTGTCCCAGAGCAGATTACCATCAGCTTTGCAGTGACTTGAGCATGCCTGGACTAATGGCCCTCCATCGCCGCATTTCATCAAACGTCTCCCGAAACATATGTGAACAACATTACAGAGAGGGGCGAAATCACCTCCTCCTCATTAACAGGACTAACCTGGGGCATAATATCCACTCAGGGACCCCGGACCTTGAGTTAGAGGACATCATTCACCTGCTGCTTTAAAACCAGCGCCAGCATGAACGTGCCTGCCTGTACAATATGAATCATTTACAGCCGTGCTCTAACGGCTTGCTAACACGACGCTGTACTCTCAGACTCCCTCAAGCAACCCTGAACCGGCAACTCAGGAATACAGAATGATTTTGACCCCAGAGGTCCATGCAGAGAGGCGATGTTATGTAGTTAAGGCAGCACTGCCCACTGTTCACCCCACTGGGAGGGCTTAGTGTTAGGCTGGGGCTGACTGCACTCCTCTTCCCCTGATGGTGCTTTGGACCTGGTTTGGGCTCAGCTAGATAGAACGGACGCACGGCAAGTTCTTCGGTGGTCTTGTCACACATGTGCTTTGTGATCCCAGGAAATGGACTGAGAACATTTGGGAGCTCGGGATAAAACAGACATGACAGACATGTGAAACAATTTATTCCCAAAAAAGCTATTTATGTTTGTTTTTACATTAAAAGGAAACGTCAAACTGTGATAATGGTATGATAGAAACTTTCAAAATGACATTTCATCACTTGTTTTTCTTTTCTAGGTATAAGTATTAGGATCTTACAGTTGAGACTCTTTCATGTCATTTCTGTAAATGTTCCTCACAGCTTTTATCTAGACATGACAAGATTATTACGGAAAGAGCCTCAACACTCGATCTGTAGGGGGCCTGAGTTTGTTTATAGCAACATGATGAAAAGGATGGACTGGACTGTCAATTTTTGTTGCTATTTAAGACATTTTCCAAAATGAGTCAGACATCTGAGAGACCCAGAAAACTGCAGAGAAACAGAGAAGAATACAATGCCGCTATCGTGCTCCGACGATGGAGTATTGTAACCAAAGAACCTGAAAGCTGGAGAGGCCACAAGTGCTCTGATCAACAGTCCTCAACAGCTTGGACAACGTGGTGCGACTGCATTCAGTTCACTGTTGTGCCTTGTTGGAAATGTTCAATAATGATTGTTGTTTTATGGGAAAGTAGTGTATGGTGGTTTACTCACACATGAGACAGACATGTTGAACTGCTTATCCCGTCTATGTAATGTGGCGCGTGTCTAAAGGGTACATTAAATACTGTTTCTGAATTGAACTTAAGTGTTCATATATTCTTGTTCTCCATATTTGATTTTTACGGCCCACTTTTACAAAAGAATGGCATGATTAAATTTCAGACAGACCTTTATGGGGTTGTGAACATAGAGAAGGTTTTTGAATGTGACAGGGATGAAAAAGATTGCATTTAAAACATTGATGGGTCTCTATAATACAGATAGCAGTAAAACATGAGTCTGAAGGCAGCAGGGTGAATAATGATTTATGGTTGCCTTCATTAATAGTCCAGTGGCTCTATGAGAGGAGATACGGGCCAGGATCCCCTTAAATTAGTGTCAGGTGAGCATGGCTCCACTAAAAACCACCATAACCGTCTACAAACTCCTACACGCACTTGATACCATCACCAGTCGCTGCACAGACACACACGTCTCACGAGCAAGGTTAAATTGAATACATCTGCGCTTGCATTGTTGCACATTGGCCCCATGCTGCGCCTTTACACTGGATAAACTGGGTTAATCAAATGTGTGAAGCACACTTGAGGATCTCTGGCTGCTGTATGGCGCCCTCTGTTAAAACTGTGTCAGCCCGCTGCTGGCTTTGTTTAAACAGTCATTCTTTGAAGTGAATACATTTCACTTTTATTATGCACTTGATGGGCAGAGCTCCACATATGAGAGCAGACAGGGAGCATGTGTGTGACACAAGTCTATTGAGTTTATAAAAAAGTGCAAAGTGTGTGTGTGTGTGTGTGTGTGTGTGTGTGTGTGTGTGTGGAAATGCAATTTAGGCTGACACTTAAATTCAAGATTTAAGCTTTGGGGACAAATTGCCCAACTGTTGTACACTATAGCCATGCATCATTTTCAGCAGTCAAGTCTGTGCACAAATAGCACTTCCCCCCTTTGTGAAACATATAGTTGACTAATGCATGTGTGGTAAACACACCATTTCTTTCATTTAATCACAGCTCAGTGTGTAATTACACAGAGGGATGGCTATCAGAGTAGCACTCATTGTACAAAGCTTTAGTGGGTCATCTGCAGTGAGACAGAAAAGGAGACAGAGGGAGGGACAAAGTGGCGTACAAACCTTTCAGGGTATCAGATTTGCAAGCAGCACCAGGGAGCACACAGGGGAGAAGTGAAAAAGTGAGTGAGCCTTGTGGAAGAGCTGCTAAATGTGTTTGTAATTATCCACCGAGTTGTAAAAATGCTGTCATTAATAAACAAACATGCTTGGAAAAAATTTTTCTGTCATTTTAGAGCTTCCATCTCTTTTTTTGTGCACATGAAAGTCAAAGAGAGAACCTGCCGTCTCTAAAGAAGCTCTGAAGTTCACAGGTCAAGCTACTTTATTTTTTGCCCTCTCTCGTTTTTCACTCTCCTCCACTGTGACTGGGTAAGACAGCTGCGAATCATCTGTGAGCCTATTAATTAGTCCAATCACTGGCAAACAGGCCTGCGTTATCACTGCAGCACGACAGTCTTTCAGAGCTGAAATTAAACCATGCACACTACTGTTTCAGTCTCAAGGGGAGAAGAGATTTAGCTCCACTGGCACCGTGCATGGATAAATCACCACCACTAAGCAGCCTGTAGCACTACCATGGCAAAAAACAAAAACAGAAAAGGAGAGGGCAAATAAAATGTGCTGCTGTTTATGACAAAAAAGACCATTATATATGATGACAAACTAGCGATAAGCACTTTGGTTCAAAGAGAAGCCGCTCTGCAGCTTCAAAAGGAGGGAACGTCTGTCAGAATAAGAGGGGAAAGACAAAAGAAAAAAAAGAAAAGGACAGACTGGAGAACGTGAGTAACTGAGAAGAGGAGAGATGCCAAAAAAAGAGCAAACCAAGGTCTCCTTTTATTGAAGGAGAAAGATGAATGGCAAAAGATGTGAGAATTAAGTGACAGAGAGAATGAAGGACAGGGAACAGGAGGAGGCAGTGACTGGATGTGTGTGCATCGACATGTGCGTGTAATACATTGGTGTATGTATGTATATGTGTGCAGCTGCATGTGTGCCTGACTGTCTCTGGCCCAGACTTTGGGTTGTGGGAGTATCATGAAACTGTGTTTCCCAGCTTAGGCCCTGTTTACTCCCCTTAACATGCAGATGTTGGTAATAAATCCTGCGTTTGCTCATTTATTTGGGGGGGGGGACTGCACCTTGCTTTATTAAACCCATCTATCACTCAGGGCTCCTGAATCAATGGGATGCAGAGGAAAGCAGTGTCAGCACAGAGGCACGCAGGGAGAATACCAGCAGCCTGTACAAGTCGGAGAAGAGAGGAGCACTGAAGCAGGAATACATCGAAGCATCTGTCACACATTGTGAATGCGTGGTGACAGAGGTCAGCTTCTTGTGTGCATTAATACAAAATAAACATCCATGCCATCCACTTCAGAGTAGATGAGAAATGTATTTTAAATACTGCAGGCTCTGAGGAGGAAACTCTGTAAAAGTTTCAGGTGCACTATGTAAATAAAGACCTAAATGTAGTACGGTAAATTAATTACACTCAGTGTGTATTTAGTATTCAAATATGCAGTGTTATCCCGTATGGGGCTCATCTAGGGGAACCAGGGGTGAACCGCTTCAAACCGAGCCCATCTGGAGACTCCCTCCCCGGGATTCACTCTCCTGTGGTAGAGAGGGCCACATCAACCTCTTCCCCACAGCTGCCACAGCCCAGCCTGCCAGGCACTTGTTAAATAAGTCTGTCTCAGCCCGCGGACCTGAGCAAAAGGAATATAGGAAGAGATCTGGCTCAGCAGAGGGAGATGAGAGAGCGAGAAGAAAGAAGAAGAAGAAAGTTTGAGAGCAAAAGTGAAAAGGGGGAGGGGGAGTAAATGGGTGGGTAGAGAGGGGAGTTATGGGTCTGTGGTGAGAGGTGAGTTGCTATGCAAGCGGACATCAAAGGCCCAGGGCTGGTTTGTACTTTTTAGTGTTGCTGCTAATCGGCGAACAGAGCGACACAGCCTGCACTCGGACTGGAGGGAGCACGACCTGAGAGGAACGATCCATCATTCATCCTGAGTGAGCTGTCAATCAGCATAGTCGATGTTTAGTAATCTGTCAGTGACTTATGCTCCTGCCCACATGAGTCTGCTTGTTTATTCATCTGCAGAGCACAAACAGAAACAAAGAGACTCTCACCAGACGGTGGAAACTTGAGACTTGACACTGAACTCTTTTGGCAGCACAAGCTTTAAATTTTACATATTATCACCTTCAGAGTTTGGTCTTGGGATGATCCATGAGACACAGACACATTTTTTCAGCAATAGTTTTGAGTCGTGTTTTGGGTGAGCCGATCAATGCATATCCAGTTTTCACTCTTTTTATATTTCTGTTTTGGTCTCCACCAACTCCCGAGGGACACATTTGGTTCTTTAACCGCTAAATGCTTCACTATGTTCAGCAGCTAGTTGCTAACTTTGTGTGTCTGCCATTTGGTGCAGCAGGCTGCTCAAACTGAAATTTGACTCACTTGCAACTTGCCTCCTTAAGATCTTGACTTCAGACAATAAAGACATTCAGATCTCAAGATCTGACCTGATCCAGTTTTATAATAGGCCTATAAAAAATGAAGCAGGCCGTGCAAAGCCATGCAGCCTGCTCATTTAATCATAGGCATGTTGCATTGAAAGGAAAATGTTCAAACACTGTCATTTTAACGCTCAGCAATCAAACCTGAAAGACATCATGATTTGCAGCTCGCATATGAAGACGTGGGACTTGACTTGGACTCTGAGAAAAGATTTTTAAAAAGCTCCGGCTCTTACACACCAAGTGGTTTACAGTAATGAAGTGCATTTACTGAGGTAGCGTGCGAAAGTTTTGAGTTACTTGTAGTCTGCTTAAGTGCTTCCATTTTATGCTCCTTTATGCTTTTACTCCACCACATTCCAGGGGAAATATACCAGTTTTCACTCCATTACATTTATCTGACACAATATTAGCCTGCTAATTATTTGCAGTTTTACGTTTATAATTTGTGAACAATAAAACCTTGCTTAAATGTTAATTCATCGTTAATACTCCATGAAAGTGTTTTTATTACATTTTTCAGATGTTTTTTCTTTGTTAAGTTAAAGTGATTATACTACTGTATAAAACTACTTAGTTTCAAGTAAAAGTCTTGCATTCAAAATCGAAAGTTCAAAAGTATCAGCATCATAATATACAAAAAGTACCTAATAAAAGTATGCATTATGCAAAATGCCTCATTTCATACGAATATTATATCATGGATATCATGTAATATTGTTTCAATGTTGCAGTTGGTAAGAGTTGGACTAATTTAAAATACTTTATATACTATTGGACACTTAATCCATAATAATAAATCATAATTCTTTAGTTGATTTATATTTTGTAGTAATAATCTCAGTGTGCAATGTAACAAGTAACCACAGTAATAAGTATGATATTTGCTCCTGAAATGGTGTATATATATCTATATATCTTTATCTATCTATATCTTATCTAATGTAATGAAATACAGTATCTAAGTAAATACGCTTAGTTACTTTCCACCACTGCCAATAATACAATATATTTTTCTGCTTACACAGTACTGTAAACAATATGAATGCAGGACTTTTATTTAAATTGTGCACTTTGACATTGCGGTGTCACTACAAAACGTCTGAGTCCTTCATCCATCACTGCACACAGCAGAGTCGGGTGGCTGCTCGTAAAAGGCTGCAACTGTGGAGAAAACTTGGTAGGAGGAAATAAGCGGACCAGTGCATCATCATCTATCAGCGCAAACAGGAAAACTCCAGGGCACACTGCAACAGGCGCGCACATAACAGTGCTGTCTGGGAGGCATTGTCTGTGTTTATCGAAGGGTCAAAGCCCTCATGAGATGAGCTCACAGGAAGGTCAATGCACACATCACTCCAGTGACTCTCATACAGCCATCAATCACAGTCCTAATTCAGGTCTATTGCCGGCAAGTCAGGCAATTACGACAGCCTAATTGCAGGTAATGTCAACGAAAGCCCAAAGTCAAACAGAGACATGCAACAAACTGAATACTCAATGTAGACTGAAGGCAGCATGACAGCTTACAACATGTTTCCTAATGGCTTTGTACAAGCATTTGGTAAATATTCAAACAAACAAGCCACTGTTATCTTATACTTCCACGTTAAACACTTATTCGGTGGTGTTCTGACACATCCAAGAATGGCCCTGTGAGTGATGTAGTCGAGTGCCTAAACAAACATTTTGAGAACAGTGACAAAAGCTCTAATTTCAGAATTTCAAGGACTTGTATTGGGCGGGATAGTCTTAAGGTGCCATGACGCTCATGCATAAATCATGCAATCATCATCAATGCATATTCAGAGAGGCTGTATCGCTCCGCTTCTCTATGGGAGATTAGAGGGAGCCCGGACTGTGACAAAACCCAGCTGATTGTAATGAGCTTTTTTGTGGCTTCCTGCGCTGACAAAACAAGCCTAAATTAATCATGATACCACCCTCCTACTGCGGCAAGGAAGCCTTAAGCTTCCAGCGGCACTCCCTGTCATAAATTGGACCCTGAGACAGAAATTTCTATGATGCAAAGTGAATTAGGCTCCAAAACGCTTTAATTTAAGTCATTCACAGCAAATGGGTGAAAGAATATGTTTTCAATAATTGGCTTGCCTTTATGAAACATGACTCAAACGGTTGCAGTTTGTTTGTTGCACCATCTGCAGTGAAAGGCATTAGATAAGTGAGAGGGATGAGGGAATAAACAGAAGCAGAAATACATGCTGAAACCTACAGCTGGCGTCACAGGAAGCAAAATGCCAGTGTGTGTGCATGCACTGAAAAGTGCAGGCAGAGATTTGTTATTTTTAGATTTTTGCACGTCTTTATTAGCCTGCATTGACTTTCCATCTCCTTCTGACAACTTAAGCTGCATCCATTACTTCAGCATAAATGTGGGATTTTCAGCTAATAACTGGATATTCCGCCTGAGTAAATCTCACGACTCAGGTAGAGCTTGTCATCTGTTTGTCACTTTGAATACTTGCTTGGCATGTAATGCTTTGTGTATTGAATGAATTTACTGATTTTTGTTTTTTTGTCCCCCTCACTTACTGCTGCTGTGCCTGCCAAATTTCCCTTCCTTCTTCACACAACACACAGTGTGTTCAAAATCACATACTAAGACACTTCATACTGTACTCAGTCAGTACACACTGCACACAGTGTGATTAATTAAGTATGCCATCACCCGTCGACTCTTCACACTGAAATATATACAGTATGTCTAGTCTGCATTACATGACTCGCCCGAGCCACTGTAAATCAACCTCTTATACTAAATGTTTGTGACGTACACTAAAAATTTCCAGTTTTGTTCTAGAAAAAATTCATTACATTTTCATTATTTCATTAAATATCTTGTTAAATATGTGTTAAATATTTATTTCACAGTCGTTCATAATGATTTTATCTGAGGGTCAATTATTTAAACCATCCTCTTTGCTATCTGCCATTGGACAGTCATGGCATTAGAGTGTGACTGTCAATGTATTCTGGCTTTTTGTCAATGGTATTTTGGTTTTCGTATTAATAGTATGACAGATTGTTTTCAAACCTGAAGATATGAAAATGAAAAAAGACAAAATTGTTCCTGTTGTCAGGTTAATTCTAGTATAATAAGTATTGCAAAGACAATTTAAGGTGAGCTCTGTTGTTAAAGAGCATCTGTTCTGCATAATGTTACGTTTCACTATTAACAAGACAGAATGCTTTTAGGACCAGTCTGTTTGTGAATATAATGCTATGTTGAATAATGACGCTGTTCAGCCTTGCTTCCAATTGTTTTCACCAATTGTATTGCAACACTTTTGCACTTGTGTTTTTGGTGTTTGGCTTCACTTTGCAAGTTCTTTAGATGGCGAGTGCATAGCAAGTGCACACTGCCTCAACATGGAGGAATCCAAAGACTGACAGACCTGTCCTACCTGGAAACGGTTTCTAAGTACAACAGGACACTGTTCGGTGGGGGGTGGGGGGGGGGTTTAGCAAGTGGTCAATTCACCAGCATTTTGATTTGATGCCAGATTTTCCCAGCTGCGCGACAGCAGAATCTCATCCCAAATAAGCACAGACTGCCTTTTAGGCTGCCAATAATTCAAATGCAAACACAACTGAAAACCCTTGACAGTATTTTAATAGCACTATTAAATCCACCCTAATTGTATTGCAGGCAGTGAGAACTGATAGTCCAAAATTAAAAAGCTGGCAGCTGCTTTCAATTTGTGAAAATGTGTTATTTCTGCCCAAGCATTATCATATAGGTAATGACATTAACTTATCAGCTTATCCACCAGCTGAAGGTGTCCTCCTGGTCAGGGATGATGACACCGTGGGGGTTACGTTTGACAGGAAGCTGAGGACACGTCTCATCAGCCTCTTTAGTCACACCGAGAGGAGACGCTCACATCCTCTATGTTTAACTGATACTTGCCTCATGATTCCATTACCTGGACTGCCAGGGGGCCCGTGGGACCGGAGCCATCCACACAGGAAGCCAAGAAGCAAGTGAAGGCAGGGACGAGATGAAGGCTCGGTGGACAAGTGCAACATGAATATATCAAAAAGGTTTGAATGTCTCCTTCCCTGGCAAACAGATTGCCTGGGTTGGGTGGATTTCATTCCAGCCATATGCCTCAAGGCTGTACTGGGTCTTCTCATTTTAAGGCTCATCTTCCCATTTTTGCATGTTCAACATTTTGTGATAATAGAGAAACTGGGTCAAACTAGCACTCTCACATTCCAGTCACATAACTTCAATGGAGGGAGAACTTTTGAGCGCTTGCATTGTACTCTGGGGTGCTGGAAAGAAGAGAGCAAGTTTTAATTCGGGTAGGCGAACTTTGGTGACTGCTGTTTTCCGGAGGGATGTGAGAGAAGTTAGCGTCTGACCACTTACACAACAGCGGTACGGGAATAGAAGATGGGGGGATGGGTGTAGTTGTCGGAATTGCTTCTGCCCCAAAGAACCCATTGCCTCGCGGACAGGTTATCAAATGTAAGATCTCACAATTGCAACAAAACTTTGTGCTGTGCTCAACAGAGAACAGAAATAAGAGAAATCTACACATCCTGAGGGTTCAATATAAGAACAGGGATGCCCCCAAAGTAATTTACCCAGAATGACCTACACTGGAGCATATGAATAATGTACAAAGGCTATAAAATGGCAAGAAAAAGAAATTTAATGGTTTTACCTCGCCTTATACAAACTATCCCAAGAGATGTGACATTACAAAAAAAAAATCACATGGAAACAGCAGCTACCAAAGCAATATAAGCCATAATAAACTTGCTGACTGCAGTAAATATGACTCCCATCTCAGCATATAGTTTAACTGGTACTGAAAGCTATTGAACTGAAGACTATACAGGCTGAAGTGATTTTGTCAGGGAACTCTGTAACAACATTTATCAATGCAGAATCGTCTTTTAAATAAGGCTTTCACAAAGATTTTCCCCGGCAGGGGGAACAGGCAGGCATAGGGGAAAACGAGTGGATTTGTGAAAGGAGTGAGAATGAAAGAGGAGAGATGTGGGGGGGGTAAGTAGAGAGGAGGGAGACGGTGAAAACATGGGCGCTAGGACTGAGCCGTTTTAACTGAGCGAAGACTATAGGCGGCTATTTGGACGCCATCCAGACACCTGGAGCTGTTATCAGGTTGCAGTGAGTGGGGCTTTCAGAGGGCTCTGAATGGGAAAGCCGGAGCTCAGCACTAACAGGCATTTCAAGGCTCTTTTCCTCTGATGATGGTGGCGTTTTAAAGCAGGTCAAGCTGACAGGGCAGCAGCCAGGACCCCTGTGCTGACTGAAGGAGGGGACGACTGGGCCGCCTAACCACAGGGGCAGCTCACAGAGGCACATTACACACACCAGGGAACATAACGGCATGTTCAGCCAGTGATACATCTGCAAACATGCACATAAAGTGTAAACTGTGCAGTGATGTAAACACCTACAGTAAACAAAGACGGTAACTTTCTTCCCCTGGTCTGTGTTTTTTGGAATGATTCTGCTTCCAATAAAGAAAAAGCACAGCATCATAAGCGATTTTTATACTGTAGCATGAAGAATGAATGAAAGAAATGAAAGCAACACTACAAACACAAACTTTGCAGGGACATAGAATTTTTTTTATTCAGGAGTGGTGTAAAAAGTATTAAAATCTTTTATTAAACACTCTATTACAAGTCAAATTCAAACACAATTTTCAATCATTTTTTAGTAAAATTGGTATTCACTGCAAAATGCACTTAAAAAGCACCACATACAAAAGTACTTATTATGCGGAATGACCTCTGCAACACTGGATTATTATCTTATCTAAATGGAGGATGATTAATGTTGTACCTGGTTGAGGGGGAGCTAATGCAAACAATGTTATTCACTGTAAAAATGCATCATATTTAAAGAGATGATCATGTGTTTTGTGTGTCAAATCTTTATCAACAAAGTAACTAATAAGACGATAGTTGAACTATAAAGCAACCTGGAAATGGCATCCACTGGAGATACTGTAAAACTGTAAAAAATTAAATAAATAAAAAAAATTAAAAATGTAAAACACTGTAAATAACTGTAAAAAACTAATAGTGCTGGAGTAAATGTACTTCCCAACCCTAATAATTGGTCTTCACCTTTTCATTACCACTGAGGACACAAAAATGGTGGCCACTGGACAAAAAACATTTTTTTATAACAACAATGGCGAAGAACGTGTGGAATTGTGAAGTCTAACAATGAGTCCAGCTAAAAAGGACCAGGCGCAGTGAAAGCCTCACAGTCATTCATCTTTAGCTACTGTTCTGGCTGAGTGGAGCTGGAAGGAGAAGCAGAAGGAGGAAGTGGAGAAGGGAAAGGTTTTGTTTTTTTTTCCCCACTGAACATTGTCCTTGGTTCTGTCAGTCAGTGCTGATCCAGCCTTTTTGTTTCCTAGCTGATTCCTCTGCTATTCCCTCTGAAATGCTAATATGGCAACTTAGTGCGCCAGCATCAGCCTTTCCCAGCCTTCACCTCACATGGTTATATCTCCTGGATCTCTCTCTCTCTCTCTCTCTCTCTCTTGTTCTGTCCCTCTGTCTCCTCTTTCAGACGTGCACAAAAAGGAGAGTTTAGTTCGAGCTTATTTAAAATACCTACAAACTTAGGAGAAGGTCAGTGGTCATGTAAATTTTGCATCATCCGAGGCGAGGAGAAAAAAAAAACAACAGCCACAAACTATTAAACACCACCTCTCGTCACAATTCGCCAACGCACTGACCTTTCTTTGTGCTGCTCTGAAAAGAACCAATTTCAGGCACCTTTATCCGCTTTGCGTGTGGATGAAAGCTATCATTTCAGCTGTTTCTCAAAACTTCCTTTGACAGTTCTTTCAGTGCACCTGAATCCCCAGGGCGCGCAGCAGAATGTTAGAGAGACTAGCGCTTTCGCAGTCTCAACACATGGTGCCAAATTCTTCCCGACGTGGGCTTTTACATTCTCCTGACAGACAAGTCTAACTGCTCATTCATCCACAGAAAATGAATGTGATGACAATTAAAAAAAAAGGCCTCTGTGTATCAGTCAAAACCAATGCGCAAGGAGTTCAAACGTGGGTGTAATCAAAGAATCCGATGGCAGCGCCGCTGTATCTGAGCCTCGGATCTGACTTGCCGAGGAACTCTCAAAAAATTACACTTCACATTATGATTACAGTGTGCTGCGTCTGCACTCTATCGGATCTGCTCTTTGGTTGGTTGAGTCCTTTCCCCAGTATCTATTCTAATAAGCGGCAGAGTTAATCGAGAGCATAGACCAACACAGCTTCCCCCTGGGAGCAGCCGAGCAGTGCTGCTGACTGTGGCGCTGACAGCCAGAGAGCATTAAGCACAGGGGTACTGCCGCCCAGTGCCAGCGCTCAGTGAACCATGACGGTGTCATTTCTTTTAATAGGCCTTCTTTCTTTCTCCTCTCATAGTCCGTTTCCTCCTCCTCGCTCTCTCTCTCTCTCTCACTCTCTCTCTCTCTCTCTCCTTTCTCCTGCCTTTAGTTTCTGTCTCCTCTCTTGTACGCTGCCCACCGCAAAGCTTTCCCAGCCTCCTAAACATCCTCATTCCCAGCTCTCGCTTCCTTTCTTCCTCTTTTAATCTCAGCCTTCCTCTGCCTGTTTAAAATGCAAGACGTGGGGATGCAGTTGTTGCCGAGAACCCCAACGGCGTGTGGGGAACTCTAATTGGTTTGCTTAACCTTCAGAGCACAATGAGCGGGCTGTAATGAAGGCTCATGATTCATGGCCAGGTAATAAAGCTGAAGAGGGCCATTTAACCAACAGCGTACACACTCGCATACACGCACATACCTTAAGACGCTCGAGGTAACACACAGCTGCATATGGGATTTAACACAACATCAGGCGTGCGTTGTCAGACGGGCATATGGTCCCTAATAAAGCCCCGAGCTATTCTACTGAGAGACTATTGCAAAGCATTCCTTCTTGGCAAGCGATTTTCATCAAAAACATGCAACCAACATGGCAACCAGGTGCGGGTAATTTGAAGGCTGCATGCCAGAAGGGAAAATTATCAGGGTGTGTGATAGTTGATGACCTAATGTGAAGGTTTTCAGATCAGCATAACCGGCTTGTGACAGGCCAAAAATACACAGGTTTGCTCGTAGGTTGCGGGCACGCTCCTTCTAACCGTGCAACGAATTTCATTTCCCGCAGCTGAACACCGAGCCACATTTTTGTATGCTCAGATAAAGGCCTTTTCAGAAGAGACAACGTCTACTTCTTGCACCCTGATAAGACACTCTATATGAGAGCTAAGGGAAACTTGTTAGCACCACAGGGCAATGCTTCTCAGAAAGCTGAATTAGCTTGTGTGTGTGTGTGTGTGTGTGTGTGTGTGTGCATGTGTGTGTGTCAGGGGTGTGCGCGTCTCTGTGTGTTTGTGTTGTGCATGTTTGATGAGGTTTTTTAATGAACGACGGACTCCTGGTGGATATTGCTGTGTCAGGGTATAGTCTGCCTTTTAAGGGCCTCTGAATAAGTTATGATATTTGGAGAGATAATGAGATGGAGGGAAGGAGATAGAGGGCGTGAAGGAGCTGGGATCATCAGCAGAAAAAGTCTCGACGCAAACTGACAGTCGGAGTTTTGAGGCACTTTTCAAGGTCAAACCCACATAATCAGAGCAAAAACAAAAAAACATACATCTCTCCATCCCTTAACAACTTAATCATTTTTGCCACTTGTGTGAGCTAACGACATTAAACACAGTCTGCCGTGCTTCCACCTGAGTGCTGAGGCTACATTTCGTCTGTACTCTCGTTTCAGCCTGTGCTGCCACAGACACGCAGCAAATCACAGGAGCACCGATGCTCTGATGCACAGATGCACTGTGTCATACAGGTGCAATGAATTATGGTCATTGTGGTTCACTAACGGGCATTCAGGGCTCAGCAGCATTAAATCTTGATAGTTTGAAAACGACATCATTGAGAACCTCAGGCTTCATGTATCACGGCACCTGTAATAAATCCGAAACAAAGGTTTACTCATTGGATTGTTAATTTGGCCGGTCATACATCCTGTCTGCAGCACCACTGTCTTTGTTCGGTGAGATTTAACAGAATACCCGTTTCTACCAGTCAATGCCTGTGAAGAAGAATGTAGAGGCAGTCTTACCTGGCTTCTATAACATTACTTGTATAGGCTGATCAGTGTGAGGGCTGGACAGAAAAACAGTTTCCTCCTTGTTGATCAGTCTCTCTGCTCCTTCCGACCAAAATGCCAGAGACAACCTTATGATACAAAAGTCAAAAATTATTGTGAGACCTTTCATGGCAACATATATCAAGCCACATCCAGGCCTCGAACTTGCCCCTGTGTTGGAGCTGTGGTGTCTTAAAGGAGCTATTTTATTGACCGGAGTCGATGGGATGATTTCACAATGACTAAAAACCTGTTAATAAAGGTTCATTTCCCACATCTCCGTTGCCAACGCCTTTATTACCGGTCCTTTAACCTCCTGCTGGCCCACAGTGCCATGTTGTCATACCGATAGCATGCACCTTGCTTCCTCACAGGATGTATTATTGACTGTAAATCATCTATCCACTGACTGTGCGTTGAGCCCCAGACTCCATTCTTTGACACCATATTTCTTACCAGACACTTCAATTATGAGTTTCTCGACCATATATACAAACAAGGTGGGGGGAGATTGCGAATCCAGGTCTTGGAACAGGTTTTGATTTTAAATAGTAGCTTGATGCTTCTGAAATAACTGTGGATTAGCCTTGGGCAGTATCGAGGTATTACAGTATTTAGAAATCCCTAAGGTATGATTTTCAATTCTGTCAAAAATACAGATGCTCCTCTTTCTATTAAACTGATACAAACATGCTGTATTGAGGTGATGTATTGTAGCGCAAAGCGCGTGCCACCAGTCTGCCCCAGCATCAGCACATCATCTCTGTTCAGCCCGCTGACGTGTCGGTATCCTCTTTGGGAACTAGTGTCGGGTCTCTCAGTAACATATACTGAACAAACAGCGCTTGTTTCCTATCTATACAGTATTCTCTTAACATTAGTATCTAAACCCAGCAAGACTTATCTAATTAGACCTATTACTTATTAAACACACCTCATTGTAGACTCTATGTCATACATGCTTTTTTACATACATACAATCATATATTTATATACTGATGAAATGGCTAAAACTTACTGGGGATTTTTAATTTAAAAGAATCCTGCGGTGCTGTGGTGTGGTCAGTTCACCACTTTGGTCCAGACTAAACTCTCTCAACAACTAGTAAGTGAATGACCACAAAATATTGCACAGACAGTTGTGGTCTGCAGATGATGAATCCCAGTCACTTTTCCTACACCACAATCACAAGGTCAAAGTTTTCATTTAGCAACACCTCGATTTCTACTCGAAGGAATGGCAAGAACTTCTGTGCAGGTGTTCAGTGTTCATGGAGAATAAATCCTACTGACTTTGACAATCCGCTGATTTTTCCCCCTTCACAACCTGCAGGTCGATATTTGTGGCTCTGAGTGTAATGTCTCAACAACTACTGGATGGATTGCCATGAAATCTGATACAGATATTCATGCCACCCTCCAAGTGAATTATGATCCTCTGACTGTTCTTGGAACATCATCATGTCAAATGTTGAATTTGTCCAATACTTTGGTTTATCACCAAATGCCTGCACAACTACTGACACTCCCTTCAGCCCCACATGTACTTGTGTTGAATGCTAATGAGCAAATGTTAGCATGCTATCTTGTCATTTTCAACAAGTCAGCATGCTGACATTTGCGTTTAGCTCAAAGAAGCTCATTTCACAGGTCCAGCGCCACAGAGCCCTCAGCACGGCTGCAGACTCGAAGTCTTGTTTTAACCCGAATGTTGCTTTCAGACAAGCTCAGGTTGTTGTATCACCAGTGTGGGTTCAGTAAGGTCACCTAAAATGTTACCTGTAAGCTTTTATTGTTGTTGAAATGTATGTGAACAGATGAGGTCAGTAGGTAACATCTGAACTGCACAGTAGCAGATCATGGTTAAACAGGGAATTCATTTAAAATCCCAAATGTGTCATATATTTGATATGCTTGCCCCGTGCACTCAGTTGTCAGTTATTTCTAGCCCTGTCATCCCTTCCTCATATTTCTCAGTGAAGCTGTTATGATTACAGATAGCAGCAACATTGAAGACTAGACCTGAGTTGTTAAAAGAAAACAAAAAAGCTCCTGTATGTGGACGTGGTTCAGAATGACTGCTGAATAATAACATAGTGCAGAAAACTGTATATAATATAAGCCATAGCCGTAGGGATTTCTACATTGAAAAGATCGTTTTACCAGTCATTGAGAACCTGTAAATGTATTATAAGGGTACAGATACTAATGGGATATCTTTCCAACTCAAAGCAAGTAACAAAAAAAAAACTTGGAGGGGAAACACAAACCCTCTACATGAAAAGCTTGACTTAACAGCGCTGGATCTTTTACCTTCCTTGTCCCTCTGGTAGCCTTTGGTGTAAACCATCACAGGTGAGCGATGTTTGCAGACCACAGAGTGCAGTGTGCAGTTTACTGACACCACATTACATGATGTCCGGGTATAAGAGCACACATTTTTCAAACAGCTGTCACCTGCCGCCTTTTAAAGTCACCAATGCGTGCCAGTGCCCGGTGCAGCAGCATTAATATTGTTCTGTGCGGTGGGAGTGTTTGTCAAAAAAGAGAGTCAAAATAGCAGAGAGCTTGTGCGTTCAAATGAATTGCTTCATTTTGGGTGATTGAACCTGCGTCACTTCTGCCTGGGCAATTTGATATGTTGCTCTTGTGGTGTGCTGCAAACAACTTCTTTGTAGGTTGTTTTCTTTCTCTCTGGTGAACACAACAGCAATTACTTTCAGTGGTTGGCCTTTTCACACCGTCCCATTCACTTTTTTTTTTCGAGCCTGTCCATTTGGCTGTTTGGAGGAAGGGAAGGACTGCATTGTTTAACTGCAGCCACTTCCCAGGGAGAGGGCTGGAGTCATTCATCTTGTAGAGTACAGGTGAATTCACCCCATAAGGGAAAAAAATATGAACACTGACCCGAGCAAACGGATATTATATATTTTTTATCCCAGCACTGACTGTGCTGGGAAGCAGGGATCTACACTGAGAATAAGAGCGAGATTGAGGGAGACAGAAGAAAAAAAAGAAGTGTGGCAAAGTGCATGGGTGGCAATATATGAAATGGACTAAGGTCAACGGGTCCCGGGTAGGAAATGGAAAAACCCTGGCATATGAAGAGTGTTAGATTATCATGACATGATATCGTGGAGGATTCAGTGAAGTTGAATCAAGCGGGTGACACTGCAAAATCTCCTTCCAGGAGAAGAAATATAAGGAAACCTTTTATTTTCTAAACCAGGAGAAAATATATAAGGAGGTAAAACACAAAAGACAGAGAAATAAACAAAGAGAGTGGCACAGTAAGAGAGGCTGAAGGGTAGATTACCTCTGGGTTCACCTCAGGTGTGCGTCTTGATCATGCTGTTGGTCTGGCTTAGAGGTTTTGATATGGGTAGTGACTGTTTATTGAAGCTGGCAGAGGTTGTGCTCTCTCGGAGGTGGCAGCTTCACATGAGCCTCAGAAACAAGCAGCGTGGAAAACGTCCAGGGAACAGAGAGGCCGTAAACCATCATCCTGGCACATATAAAGGCTCATATAAACATGCATCTCGCTCATATTTCCCCTTTTTATTGGACTCGGCTTCTTAGCACACCCAAGATATACAAGAGTGTACAAGAAGATGGCTTAAATTATCTCTTCGATCGCTGTACCTGCGCCGGGTTACTGAGCAATTTGATGCCTAAAAAACCCAAAATGTAAACATTCCTCCGAAGATGGAGCTGGCAGCAGAGCATAAAAAAAATCTAAGTAGGATAAGTATTCTGATTCATATCTCATGAATGTTTTCCGGTGGCATAGTTTTCAGTGTCGTTTAAACACAGTTGAAAGAGCCTGAGAAATGTCTTCATATACAATGTTTTAATGAATATGGAGTTTTATTTATATATTTTCTTTATCCTTTTTACATTGCTGTCAATCACAACCTAACTTGTGCTTTAGCTATTCAGCACACTTTACTTGGGTCATATGCTGCTTAGTATTTAAAGCAGCTATAATCACTATTTTTATATAAACAACGGATCACATTTTCACGTATGAAAAAGGCTCATAGTGATGGAGCAGCAAAGAGTTAGCATTTCCCCTCAGCGCTACAGAGCATTTCAGCTTCTCTCAGGTCAACGTTTTGGTTTTCTGGCATGAAACTTTACTGTTTCGGTCCACCCTCACAGCTGACATTGTGTCATTGGCAGCACAAAAAAAAACTCTGATGAACACACTGTACACTATTCCTGCCCAGTGCCAAGAAACAAACTGGTGAACACAGTGGAGCATTTAGCAGCTAAAGACCAAGATATTTCCCTCAGGTGTTGGTGGAGACTAAAAAGAGAGCAAGCGTTGGTTTTCCAGGTGAACAGAAACTCAGCGCCAAACGGTTGCCAAAGTTGCTCCAAATCTGCCGGATACTTCAACAAGCAGCTGTTTTCTAATACATTAAAATGAAAACTTCATTATAACTGAGGCAGTAATATGTACTGAACTGTTAACACAGTCACTGCATGTTGAAATACTTTAAAGCAACAATATTTGACATTTATGGTGTTATGATGCATAATCACCATAAAAAAAAAGTTGTGGTGAACATGTTATCAAACAGTTGCCTAGCTACACATCCGTGGAGCATCACTGACACTCATGTCGAAGTCATGGCAAGAGACAAATATAAGTCCAGCATTCACTCTTCTTTTAGCTCAGCTTCTGTCTCCAATATCTCCCGAAGGAAATATCAGGAAATATTTGGCTGCTAAACGCTTCACCGTGTTCACCAGCTAGTTGTTAACTTTGTTTATTTATTATGTTTATTGCAGGGCAGTGAGCATACAGCAGGTTTTTAGAGCTGAAACAAGGTTAATGAGAGAAAAAAAAAAAAAAGAAAGAAAAAAAACACAAGCTGAAAGACGCCAAAATGTACTTACATTATAATTAATACTTGTATAAGCTGAGCATGAATAATGCATTTTTAATGACTACAAACATGTCAGTTGTAATTAAATACTACTTAATCATTGTTTAAGCATCAATGAGTGAACAGAGTGGATTCTTTTAATATCCATTATGTAGTTGATCAATGGCACAGTTGTATTCCTCTGTGGTCTCTGCAGCTCTTCACTCTGTGTCACGTGAGCGTGCTGCGTGTCTCACGGGCCCTCTGCTTTTCATTAATAAATACAATTACAGAATCGTGTCTCCGCTGATGCTGCTGCAGTGTAACAGACAAGGTTACTCACAGAGGAGTACCGCTGAGCTCGAGGCAAGGCAAAAAAAATTACAGCCTTTACAGCAAAAACATCACTGTTTAATGAATTGCCTTAACTGGTGAGAAGTTGGCATAGGGAGAAATGCTTTTAGGGACAGGAACTTTTTATGAAAGTGTGCACAAACTTCAAGCACAAAGAGACAGTTCAAATGTTAAGGGTAGGTAATTTCACTCTAAACTTGCATTGCACTGAGCCACTTCCGCCTCGAGATCCTAAAATCCTTCAAGGAAACTCTTTTTCTCGGCCACCGTGGTAGCTAACTGTATTTATTAAATTACAGCTCTTCACTAATCAATATTGCAGCTCCCCTCATCTCTGTAGAGCACTTGAACATTGTTCAGTTCACTGTTTTGATCCACATGCAGTTTTGAGGTACTTTACTTGAGTATTTCCATTTTATGCTACCATATACATTTTACACTTTTCACACTGTACATTTATTTAACAGGCACATGTTTAACTGTTCATAAAATATAATGCCTGTTATAGCCTAAACTACCCAACAGTATATAAAGCAGTTAAAATTAGCCAAAAGACAGGGCTTACAAGCAATGGATTAGTAATATGTATTCTATTTTATATATAAACTATATACTACTTTTACAAATGTAAAATTTGAACACAGGACATTTACTTATGTTTTTTTACATTGTAGTATTTTTTACTTTTACTTTTACTTACACAGTCATTGCCTGGCCAGCCTCAGTCCTGGTTCATTTCTATTTTTTGTTGCATGTCATACTCGCAGGTAAAATGCTCCAAAATAACACTAAACAAAAACAGTGAATGACTTGCAAGCGCAACTCTGAAATGACATTGTTTACTGAATCCCCTGAATATGGTTGCCATGAGAAAACACACAAAACAAGCCTTTGCATTGCTAAAAAGGCCACTTAACCACACCAATTCTGCATGGAATAAAGAAAAAAAAATCAATTAAGTTTACCCAAAGAGTTTCACACAACAGTCGGCAAATACATGGAGGCAGAGTGCGAGAGACGGAGAGGCAGGGGCACAAAAGCACAGCACACGGTGCAAAAAGACAGGCAGAGAAGCAGAGAGAGAGAGCTCCCCGATTGTGATAAGGACTCTTAAGACAGACACCCACAATGAGAGTGAATTAATCATTGTTCAGGGGAAATGGGAGACGTGGTCCAATTTACAGGAGATTTATAGGTAGGAAATCAAATGCCACAGCATATCAATTAGCCAAGGTTACACCTCCGCAATTCAATGTGCAGAAACAATGACTCCTGAGAAGGTAATGTACGGGGAAGAGAGGTCTAAAACAATTCACTGTAACATGTAATGGCATCATCTTGTTAGCCATGAATCACTTTGGCTCATATGTGATTCCCTATAATGGCATTTGAAAGTCAATTTTAATTTGTGCATCTTTATCAGTGGGCAAGGGGGAAGGTAGAAATGTACAGCCCCCTTTGGTTGGTCACCCTCCCCCCTGCCCTCCACGGTGGAATATATAAGGGCGCCTATTCCTCCTAAAAAAACTCCATCATCTGGCAGGGAAAGCCTCTAAATCTTGTTATAAGCTCAGAGAGGATAGAGTGGCACACCATTTATGAATGCTGCATTGAAGCCTGGGGGATGTTATAAGAATTATTCCTCCTCTTTTCGATGCCAAAAAAAAAAAAAACAGAAAAAAACAAACTGAAAATAAAATAACAATCGGGAGCAAACTGGTTTTAACTGTCACAGGCGTTAAAAGTTGTGTTGTCTGAAACACGGGGGCACGAGGGTTGACAATGGCGTCCGTCGACTTTGACCTTTGCCGCGGGCCTCTCTGACCTCCTCTTTGCGCGCTGAAACAATGGCAAATTATCTGAAATAAAATGCGATTGCTGAAAAAGCCTACAGCGACTCCTCACATATAATATGAATCATGGGGATGCGTCTGCCTAACTATTCCAGTCCTGAATTATCTGTCTCTCAAAGTCATTGTGCCTGCTGCTTGGATGAAAAGCGTGGCGAACATGCTTAGGCTGAGCCCTCAGTCACAGGCCCCATGAGGGTTACTTTGAATGTCTCTCCCTCTTCGATTTCTCTATGTTATACTCCAACAATGGGGAAAAGGCTTCCCGAGGGAGAAAGAGGGAGGATGCTTTAATATGTGATCAATAGTCCACGGAGAAGGTAAATAAATAAAGAGAGACGTGCAGTGTGTAAAAATAAGATGTAATTTGAATTTCATTACTCTCCCAACATGAAGCTGTTTTATTCTTTAAGTTCAAGTTCATCAGGACACTGGTATGCAGCGTTATTGATTTATGGCTTGGCAATGCTGCCCTTCAGTGGCAGCTGACTAGAATCACTTTTTTTTTTCCCGCAGATGAGCTGGAGGAATGAAAAAAAGGGGATTGTGCTGAGGAGAAACAGCAGCGGCGAGAGCAGAATCAACCCCTGAGAAATACAAGAAATACAAGAGCGAGTTCTCACCTTCTTACAGTGATCAGCTCCGCGCTGCAAATGTTTCGCAGTGATGAAACGCCCATATTCCCATCTCCAAAAGTCATTCTTCTCCATTATTTTTTTCCCCACAATGCCAAGTGAAAAACCGGCGATTACTCAGCGTCTGTCGGGGTGAGCTCATATTATGAAAAAGTGTACCCCTCTGTAGGTCAAGTGCACTCAAACGTCAGGTTTTGTCCCGAAGAAATAAAGACAGATGTTTTGTGGCACTTGCCCGAAAAACTAATCTAAGCCGGTGATCCATCAACCCCCTCCCCACCACCAACACCACCTTCCTGAAGTTTCACTCCTGCTCAGTGCGCCGGTTTCATCATCTCAAGGACGGACTGATCGACAGGCTACCTCCTCGCTCCAGACATCAAAGTGTCTGCATGTGAGGAGAACAAACGTAAGGTCTGCTTTGGATGTTGAGAATGTGGAAACCGCCGTGCCACATTCAATCTTGTCCTCAGCTGGCTTTTTTTCCCCGAGTCCGGGCTGAGTGACGTGTGTTTAGAGTATCTGATGGTGTTGTACACAGAGCGGTGCTGACCTCAGCCTGACACCGACTCTCTTCCAGGCCCCTGCTATCGTACGGCTCAGCCTGACGGGGTCCAGATGCAATTAAATGTAATTGTATAATGTGTAGTCTGTTTGAGGATGTAATTTGCAATACTTTTCCACGCTTTGATGATATGGTGAAATCATCAACCGCCTGCTCTTTTTCAATAACAACGCCGGGCAATATTTACCGGGGTTTTGAATCAATTCTTCACGCAGGACCACCACTCCATGCGCCACCGCCCATGTGCCACCCACATAACAAAACAAAGTGCCAAACAAACTACACCAATGAAAAATAACATGTCTCAAGCCTAAAACACACGCATAAACAATATACATTACATCAGTGACCACCTCCGACCCCCCCCTTCTCCTTATTCACACTCACAGAGCAGAGAAATAAATGACCAGAGAGGGTGGAGGAAATGTGCCCCCCCCTCCTCCTCCTCTCTTCTCTCTGCAGAGTAGAGAATCGCACCACGCAGACATGCAGAAGAGGGACACTTTCTCACAGCATCACCTCGTTTCCAAGGCGCTGCAGCTGCTCACTCCGTCCATTAGGTGTCGCTGCACTACAGCACCTGGTACCTCCACCCCACCTTCCACACACACACACACACACACACACCAACCACCCACCCACATCTCAACCTCTGGCTTCGTCGCCGCCCTCGGCCAATCACAGAGGAGGTGGGCGGCTCCCCATTGCCTCCATTGTTACTACAGATACTCGCACAAGTTTGCGCCGACCTGCCGCCCCCCTCGCTCGCGCCGATGATCCTCCGCGTTGATGAGTAGCCGCGGCCCGCGCGAGACACACGGGCCACACCATGCCGAGATAAAAGGGCGTCTCGACTCGCGCTCCCTCCCCACAATGGCGTGCGACGGTTCACGCGCACAGGAGGACTTCCCGGACAAAGTGATGCCCCGGGCTGCTCCCTGCACGTGCGGCAAGAAGTGCAGGGGTCGGAGCGGCGGCGGCGGCGGCGTTATCTTCCTGGGATTATTCCTGCTGTCGCTGTGCCTGCACGCCGTCACCCTCGTCTGCTACCTGGACCTGCGCTCCGAGGTGAAGCGGGAGATTATCCACCAGAAGCGGGACTCCATGCTGACTCTGGCGGGGAGTGACCCGGACGACCCGGCGGCGCCGCTCTCACCCGGACACCCGCGGCTGGAGTCCGTCCACCGGAGCGGCGGAGAGGGACCTGAGGTAAGGAGGGAGGAGGAGGGGGGGTATTACAAACTTGAAAGAAAAGTGAGCTCATTGAGGGCGGCATTGTTTTCATTCCTCGCACGGAGGCTGTTCGTGTTCGTTCACCTCCGCTCCGTCCTCCTGTTTCCTCCCGTATCAGAGGTGTCGGGTTTTGTGCCTGCGCCCTGTCATGGCATGTTTGTGGGCAACTTATTTTACAGTAGCCTGTCACGAAGTTTGTGCCAGCCCGCTTTTTTTTTTCCACACAGTCAGACAGACAGACAGACAGACAGATGTGTTTCGAGTTAGCAGCAGCAGCAGCGCTCCCGTGTGCGTGATTCAGCCTCTTGGACCAAAGTGAAGAAAGAAAGAAAGGAAAGAGAGAGAAAAAAAAAAAGATGCATGAAGGTATGAGCTGTCTGAGTCTGTCACCTGGCCAAAGCCTCCTGCTCAGGTAAACACATCTCTGAGAGGCATGTCGAGGTTTGGCTCCAAGTGTTGTCTTCACAAAAGAAGAGTCTGCACAGTTTACCTCATTATTTACCTCAGAAGTGGCTTTTCCTTTTTTATAAATACATATTTTCTCCCCCTCAATCAAACCACATTAACCCAATTTTGTCTCGTTTCCAGAGCCCCCCCCCCCGAACAGACAGAGGTTGATGCTCTAAACTTTAGGCAGCCTGCCCAGCTGGATTCACAGAGAGAGAGAGGGGGGGGTCGGTCAGTGTGCTGGAGCAGGTGGACGGAAAATGAACTGGATCACCAGCAGGTGCAAAGCCCGAGGGCTGATGTAAATTCATCAGGACTTAGATGGGGCAGTTGGTACTTGGAGCCGAGCCAGCCCCGGTCTCACATGTGTTTTTCCTTTCTTGGCAGCGGCCTGATTGAATGTTCATTGTGTTGTCTGTGGCTTTGGCAGCGGCCCCACCACCACCACCATCCCCACCACCTGCACCTCACACACACACACACACACACACCCTAATTTCATCTGTTCTAAGGGACCAAGCGAAGGTCTTAACTTTGCATCACCTTCCCAATTAGCTCACGTGTCACCAGTTGTACACCAGCGTCCATCCTCATTGTGGGGGCCGCCAGCTGAGCATCAGCTCGATGGTCACCCGGTGAAATTCGTGTTAGACAGGTTGGAAGTGCTCGCTTCTCTCTGGGGAAAGATTATGGAGATCATCCCATCTCGTGCTCTAACTGTTTGGGAAGCTCGGCCTGCTCATTCGGTCCTCCTTTGCTCAGCTTATTTTCGCTTGGTTTCCCCCCAGTTAGAGCCGAGCGAGATGGGCCTTGGTATTCAACCCAGATGGTGACGCTTCATGAGGTGAAAGACTGTGGCCCAGCTGTAAATATTTAACAGCGCTGTGATGCTGTCCTTGCCAGATGTCTGCATTAAACAACTCTGATTACACATCCCACAGTTTACATAGTTGGAGAAACAGGAGCATGTGGCATTTAGACGCGGCGGCCACACTTGTTAGCTTTTTCAGGCATTTCCTTTGATGGGCCCCTTTTCTGTGGAGCTCAAAATTGTTTATTGGATTTTTCACACAAGTCCTCATCAAAGGCGTGTCGGCAGCATCGGCGAGATGCAAAGTGATGTGCGGGCATGCAGACAAGTGCGACGTGACATGAAAAATGTTGGTAGAAAACAAAGGAAAGCAGTCAGGTATCAGATCAAACAGACACACCGCGTAGGTTCACATCTGCAGTGAAGAGCACCGGCGTGCCAGTGTGCGCGACTTCTTGCTCAGGTGGACTTGGTCCGCTGTGTGGTTGACACGAGATCCCGGGGAAGACAAGTGTTGTTGCTACTCGTCGTGTAACAGCAGCTTCACACCCCAAAGTTGGAGCGTGTCAGATAGTTTTCAACTAGGCCGATCAGCATCGAACATAAATCCACTCTGGTAAGCAGCCTGCCCAGACACACATCCAGACATCGCATTCACTTTTGTGGCTTCTCGAGTCAAACGGAGTGGAAAGAAGGTTTCCTCTTGGTATTAAGGTGGATAAAGGCGCGTTTGACTGTAAGGAAAAGTGGGAAATGACATGGGGGTGAGTTTTCAAGGTTTAAATGCCTTTTACTGGAAAGAAGCAAAGGTGTTTTGTTTGCACCGGATTCAAGATGTGAACGTTTTAACACCAAAGTTTAAAAGAAAACGCCGTCCCTTGTTTAGCTTGGCAACAAATTTAGTTTCATCTGGTTTAAAAAAAAAAACAAAAGAAAAGAAAACTCAAGTAGACCTATTAAGGAAATGTGTTTTGTGCTTCAGACAAGCAGAACTTATAGTGCTTTTGGCTGTGACTCCCAGATAAGGATCCAGGCTCTAAGTGTCTGATCAGTTTTCAAGATCTCTCATTGAACAGAAGAGGAGCTGCGCGTAACTTGATGTGAGGGCTAAGAAAGAAAAGAAGGCAAAACAGCAAAATGCCATCAAACCCAATTTGCAGCAATGTAACCCAATTTGAGCCTTTCCATATCTGCCAGGATGGCTTCTGCAAGCCTAAACTGGCACTTGAAAGGTTTGTGGATCTCTTGAGATTTTCCCAGCAATAACAGGACAAATGTACAATAAAAGCACCAGGAACAGTCCTCCCTTTGCATCAGAGAAACGCACTCACTTCTGGCATGCACTTAGAAATTACACACCACTTAACATCTCGCACTTTTTCATTTCCATCTAGTTGCTTCTTAACAAGAGCAGATGAGCTGGTCATTTATGATCCGGGTCTGGGAAGTGAACAAACAGCCTTCACCTCCACAGTCGCAGTCGGTATGCCCTTGAGCAAGGCAGTAAATCCCAGCTGTCCAGCAGACCTGCACAGTTTCCCAACAGTAAAAAAAAAAAAAAAGCCCTCTCCAGGTGTGCGTGCGTGTGTGTAGCCCAAAGGTCTAAATCACAAACATGATGCCGGGCAGCGCTGAGTGAGAGCAAGTGTCGCCCACAGTCGTTCTGACCCCCATCCACCTGACCCCGGCTAGTGAAACATCATAAAAAGCCAAACCGCTGAATCTTTAATGGCGTTAGCTCAGATAGCGTTTAACTTGTGCGCCTCACAATTTTTCCTTATAACCATTATATGAAATAATTCTCTCCTCTGATGTGCGCCTTCAAAGTCTCCCAGAGAACAGATGCCGAAACATCTGGAGCCTAGTTAACGGCTATTAAAAAAGTCAGTTTGATGGGACACAAAGTCCTCAGCAGCATACAAGCTCTGGGGCGCCGGGGTGGGCTGTCACCCACATCTACTTTAATTGTGACCAGTGCATGATTAGTTTAAAACAGCACTATCACGTGTATCAGACGGAGCGAGGCACGTCCATATCAGGGATTAATCAGCGTGGACGCGAGTGTCGTTAAAAATAAAAGAAAGCACAAGGCAGAGGAGGTCAAAACATCGGGAGACGTGGGGCTGCAAACTTTTCCATATAAGACTGAATTGTCTCGACAGACGGATGGCGTAGACGCCCAGTAAAGATTAAGTCCAGAGTCACAAACATCCACCAAAATAATAAATTCTCAAGGCATTCGCGGCATTCAGCTAGAGAACAATTTGAGCTAGTGATTGGCTGCTGACAGGCAACATTTCCCTTAGGTCGAGCTCAGCAGCTTTTTTTTTTTTTTTCTTCCGATGACAATCTATGGATGCTGTTATTAAATTATCCCAAGTTATGTCTTGAAACATATGGCCTTTCAGAGAGCAGCGTCTGATTCTGGCCCGAGGTGAGGACAGTCCTTTTCGTGTGACATTTAAGAAGAAAAACACACCGTCATTGTTCCGTCCAGGAGTTTGAAAATCACAGGCGCGTCATGAAGCTGCAGTCCTCGGCAGCGTGCATGCCATTAACGTTAGTAACGTCTGCGCAGCGCGGTGATGGGCTCCCAACTGGCACCCACAGCCACCAGCCCCGAGTTTCACCTCCTCAACTTTTGTAACCTCGCGTTCTCGACCGCAATTAAAGGGACTCATTTTCACTGCTGGTCCCAAGATTTAGAGGCAATCTGTCACCGGAATGTGCTTCTTTTGTGGAGAAATGTGAGCCAAGAAACAGTGCAGGTCAAAAAAAAAAAAAAGAAACAAAAACAAAAAACACACTCAAGCTGTTGAATTTTAGAGAAAGGCTGTGAATGTCGGGGGGGGGGCTTTCAGTAGTATGGGCGCTGAAATGGGTAGAAATGCGTGCTGTTGTAATGGTAAGTGTTAATAGGGCAAAAAGAAGTCTTGTGATCACAAAATTACACGTCCCCGGGGTGACTGAATTTTAGTCATATCCTCACGGAGCAACGGGGAATCGCGTCCTCCGCGCAACAGCCCCCCACCCCACCCCAACAACGCTTTGAAGATTTGAAAGCCCTCTAATTAATAGCATTTTTCCCCTCGTGCTGAAAAAGAAGGGTTTACTCAATAGTTGGCACTTGGCATACATACCAACACGTTGTCATCCTGATTTACTGTAACTCTGCGTGCCTTTGAAGGGTATGAAGGCCGTAAATGTTGTAATGAAGTGAAATGAAGCAAACAAGCGCACAAAAAAAACATTTCTCATAGTCGTATAATGGAATGACTTTTAAATTAAAAAAAAAAAATCACTGCACCAGCCGCACCGGTTTGGTAGTAGCCTAGCAGATTGCTTGTTTGTTTTTTGTCGTTCGGCTGGGCCTTAATCCCGGGCCAGGAATTGGCTGTTGAATCATGTTTGGCTGTCAGAACAGACGAAAGTGTAATGCCATATGCCCGAACATACACCCAGAATCCTTTGAGTGGTAAAAGCCCCCTATATGCCAACAGCTGGAGAGGAGATGTGGAGACACCTGCGCACCAAATGAACAGCAAACGTCGCTGCTCGCGGGAACATCTGGAGGTCTGTGCATGTGTGTGTCGATAAACCACTCCACACACACACACACACACACACACACACACACACACTCCATCAGGCTGGAATTCCCGTGCTTATAAGGTCAGACGTGGCTGGCAGCTGGTCAGGGATGTAGACTTTTTAACTACTTTTGAGCTTGCCCAACACAGCCGACGGGGGGTGTTTGACACGATACAGCTCATCCCTCACCGCAGGAAGGGGTTCCCACATCTGAGACGCGGTATGAGAAGAAACTCGAAACATAACTTTTCTCGTTCGCCTTCTCATGGTCTTTCAGTGGCTCTGCTCTGAAAAACCACACAGAGAGGCACCAGGAGTTCATGCTGCTTTCAGGAGAAGGAGATTTCTTGCCGCTGGGGGCTGGGGTTTAACAACTGTGTTTACTTGAGCGTCACAGATGGAAATGTGAAATATGTCATCTCATACCCAACTGGGGTAGGCCCAATGGCAAAAAACCCCCCAAAAAATAAAGTGAGAGGTCAAAGTGTGCTGTCAGTAAGCTTGTCTGACTCATTCCCAGCAGCGAGAATTAACGGTACATCATTCTTTATTATCTTTTGATCCATGCTAAGGTGTAGCACGTGTCGCTGCTTTGGAGGTGTCCGTTATCCAAACTCCGAGCAGATGTCCAGCACAAACACGAGTTGTCTCGCCTGTCCTCAGCCACGGAGAGGTTCGCTCGCCGTTGCGCTCTTTACCATCATTTATGCTGACACTCCAAAGTGTGACCGAAAGCGATCCCGTATATATCGCAGAGACTCGACGAAAAGCGAGGCTTTGGGTGGTCTTGTTGTCTTTCCAGTTCCGAGTTTCTTTTGTCTATCGGATCCTGGGAATCCTCCAAAGATGTGATCACGAACTGGCTGTTCTAACCAAAAACGACTTTGAACAATCTGCATTTTTTTGTTTGTTTTTTTTTTTTTTAAATCATGAATCCTTAGCACGAAACATTTTTGTTTGTTATCGCTCGTCAGGACCGGTCACGTCTCCAGCGTGTTACCGTCAGGTCAGCGCGTCCTACAGGGTTCATGCGAATGTAGGTCAACCAGAACCAGTCACATAAGAACACAGGCGTGCGGTTTGCCCCGCCACTCACTCGCCCATGGGAACACCCCACACACTGTAGCGTGGCTTTTTTTTTCTGTTTTTAGGGATGAGCTCAGACCAGCTTCCATCAGATCCTTTTTCTTTGACTTTTTTTGAGCTTATTCATGCCACCTGTGAATAGGGCTGGGACCAGGTGCCATTTGAATGGGTACTGCTCTCATATTAACCACAATTCATGTCCTCCTTTTGTACAAAAAGGTGAATTTTAGAGCAGTCGTGTCCAGGTGACTGTCTCAAACGGTAGAAACACAGACAAAAGTGACTTGGGTTACAGGATGGGTTACAGCCCCAATGGGACAGACAATGACTTGGCCGCAAATGAATGTGCTTGCTGACAGTGTCTCACATCTTTTCAAATGCCCCAAGTTGTCTCTGTGCAAACATTATACCCCAAGAATAGAAAGGCCACTTGTGACACGGGTTTCGCTCTCCAAAGCCTTGTATCACTCATCCCTTTTGTTTGCCTCGCTGAAATGAGTATAAGGTGGTCTTTGGCCGGGGTTCATCTTCCGAGGAGAGCCTCTGTATGTAAAGCGGCTTGAGTTTGTCTGCCATCTATGTGTTTTTCCTTTTTAAAAATTTTTTTTTTTTTCCACCAGGAGAAGTCACTGCGCAGAAATAGCGACGTCCACGCCACAGAGGATAACAGGGGCATAACTCAGCGAGCGAAAAGGAGTCCCAGCAAGCAGCCAGAAACAGGCACGTTGTTGTTGTTGTTTTGTTTTTGTTGTGGGGGTGGGATTTATCATCATTCACGACTGCTGTGTCTTCTGTCCTCACACCTTGATACAGACGGCGTATACTGACACTTTAGCTTTGTCTCCCAGGTCTCCCCTTCTCTATTTTTCAGAATAAAACTCCAAATATGGTACGTTTTAAAGACAACAAAACAAACCGTGGCAACAACCAGTGCACCTGCGTCAGTCTATTTTCTGGATGCGTGCCTGGCAGCGGCCCGGTTCACTGTTGAGCAATGGTTTCTGTAACTGTTGTTTATATGAAAGGGATTCTGTACAGTGTAAATAACAGGCTTTTGGTGAGCTTAAGGCTCTTTAAATTTAGAAAACAGTTTGTTAATGGGTTCTCACTTTTTTGTGGAATTGATTTTTTACTGCTTTGTGCTTACTTAACAAAGCGGCTCCACCACCATAATGCTGCCGAGTTTATAGAGCAAGAGATTAAACGGAATGGGATTGATTATTACTTGGACAGCAAACAAGGACAACAAGGAGTTTGGGAGGGTTTCACCAATTTGAAACAGACAGCGAAGCCCGCATTGATTTCCCCCGTCTCGAAATAATATCAGGTCCCCGAAATATCTCTTGCATCTGTCAGCTAAGCAGATCTAGACTTTGGAATCCAACTGTGTTATCTGTCAGGTCTCAGCCAGTCAAAAAATTAAGACCCAGAAGAAAACAAAAAATCACTTTGTAGAATATGCAGTCATTTCGAGGAGCCAGGTGGCCGATTCAGACAGAGGTTATCGCCCAAGACTTTGATGGCTTTCATTAATTCCCTCCAAATTGATTTATCGTAATCAATACCTCGGCAGGAAACCACATGGCCAATATGTCTGAATTTGCTTTTGTAGTTTTTGTTTAGAATGTGAGCTATGCAAATAAAAAAAAAAGCGAGGCCTTTGAAGTTTCATGTCTGAGAGCAACAAGTGCAGCATGATCACAAGGCATTCCAATGTCTGTGGCGTGACACCGAATACTTGGGGGGAAGTTTAGTGATTGTGTTTAAATTAGAAGAAAAAACTCACCTTTGAGACTTTCTACATAAATCAGTAAAGTCCCGAGCCTCTAAACACTAATCATTCCCAGGTCTCTCCTCTGCTCTCAGCGCACAGACAAAGGCTTTTGTAATCTCAGCCTTAGATGTGTGTGGTGTGTGTGTGTGTGTGTGTGTCCTGTGTTTGCACGTGTGTGTGTGTGTAGTGTGTGCGTGTGTGTGTATGTGCGTTCTGGGCACTCCTAACGGGCACCAGATTCCAGATAGGGGCTGCTCGTTAAGAGAAATCTATGCGGATGCATCCAGTCATTTAGCCAGAGGAGAAACACTGGCCATATGTTTGAGGGGGACTCAAACTGTGAGGTTTTAAGGTTAAATGGCCTTTGTAGTTGTAATGACATGGTAAACACAAGAGCAGCGAGACGGCTTTTTGAAAAGGATTCTTCAGCTGCGCACACACACACTCATGCAGATGCACACTAAAGTGCATTTTGTCTTTCAAGCACTGACATAGATGCCCCACCAACATCCATGCACGCACGCACACACACACGGTTGTAAAGGGGAGACACACACACAGGAACACATGCGCACACACACATGTACACCCACTTTCATCTGCATTCTCCATCTGGGCTTAATTCAAAGAAAAGGATTTTGGCAGGATGAAGTATCTCTCTAATGATCTTCTCCAGTTCCACTGCCTGCGAATGCTTAAGGCACTTGTTCATACAGAGGAGGTGAAACCACACTTACAAATTACTACACTAGAAGATACCACAGACTGACATACCTCCACTCCAGTGTTCAGCGCCCAACATCTGAATCTGTTATTTTAGCCTGTTCAGGATACCTACGCGGAATGAGCTGGATACCCGAGATGTTACCCGAGATGATAATTGTTCGGGGGGCCGTTTTTAGAGCTTAATCACACTGTTTTTGTTTCCTTCAGAATCGACCGGGAAGGAAAAAAGGAAAGACAAGAAAAAAGGTAATACATAATTCAGCCTCAGTAAGTTATCTTGCTCATTGATCAGACTGCTACCTGCTGCCTCCTTCCTGAAACCTCGAGAAGTCAACCAACAACTGTGTTGGCCTAAAGTGAATGACAGGCTTCCAATATTTAACTCTGTTTATCTCCAAATGTTATGATGTTATTCCAGCCTCTTGCCTTTTATCACATGTGGGTTTACAGTCTGTAGAGATGCTGTACAGATTGTAAAGCCCTTGGAGGAGAAATATAAATGTGAAATGCCAAAAAATAAGATTAACCTGCCTATTTTTTTTTTTTTGTTCAACAACCATTTTGCTTTCTCTGCAGTGAAAAAAAGGCCTGTTCCAGGCCCCCCTGGTCCCCCCGGTCCCCCGGGTCCACAGGGGCCACCGGGCATCCCTGGAATCCCTGGTATTCCAGGAAGCAACGCCGTGGGGCCTGCAGGACCCCCCGGACCTCCCGGGCCACAGGGACCACCGGGCACTCAAGGTCCAGCAGGTATAAAAACGTAGAAATAGAAATGACACGATAACGCGCTGAGATAGCCAAGACCCAAGCCAGAGGACTTGAAAACACCCACAAGTTGAGAGATTCATTCTTAGATTACAGTATTTTCCCGCATGCAGACGCGTTCCCACACTGGAAGGGGGCTCAAGTTGTCAAAATGGATGAACTCATTGCCTGCACAGTGAGAGTTTCTGATGCAGGATGTCAAACATGGTGTGGGATAGTGGTGATCTATCTTTAAACTATGTCGGTGTTTGTTTTCTTTTAATCATCATCTCTTCATTGTTCCTCAGCAGTGTTGAAAGCCAGAATTTGATCATCATGTCCCTCTCTCTCTCTCTCTCTCTCTCTCTCTCTCTCTCTCTCTCTGTCATTGTTGCAGGGGTTCCAGATAAGACGAAAACAAAAGAATTCCAGGTAGAGTATGTCGCTTATTGAAATTGAATTTTATCCCACACAAAACCGGCGATGAAACAGCTGTTCCCTTGTTTTGTCGCGTGTCCAGATTAGTCACTGGAGATCTTTTTTTTTTTTTTTTTTTTTCAGCCTGCAGTCGTTCATTTGCAGGGGCAGGAGACGACCATCCAAGTGAGAGAAGGTGGGTCTTCCATCTATTCTCAGTTGTAGTTACACCGCCGCGTTTGACACAGAACAATAAACAAGCTTAATCCCTGTCAATGTCCTTTTATGAAAGGCCCGGGCCTGCAACTGTTGTACTCCACACATCCCCTCTAAGCCACGGATTTGCACCAGAATAAATATAAACACCAAATTGCCGGCATTCGGTTGATTAACAGTGTTTACAGTAGAGATCCAACATGCCAGATTCAGTCAGGTCTTTTTTGTAATTTATTTTTTTTTCTTTCTTTCTTTCTTTCTTTATTTGGTCAGTGTACAGAAGGAATCTAAGTAATCCTATAGCTAATATAGGATTAGTATACAGTTACAGGCGCGTCAGATCCGTGTTAACTTGGGTCAGCAGCAGAAGCCTCGCATGCTAGCAGATTCAGGTTCCCCTGCACTACTTTGTCAGTCTAAAAGGAGTGTAAGCATCATTAGCAGGTTTATATTTTCTGCCAGTGCGGAGCTCTGGTTGTAGTTAAACACCGCTGATGGCTGTTTATGTTGACTGTTTTCCCCCTTGTTTGTTGTTTGACGTGTTTAGATCTGTCTGAAGGCATCCTTAGGAACTGGAAGATGGTGTCCATTCATCACCGCGTGTTTAAAATGCACTCTCGCTCTGGAGAGCTAGAGGTGCTGCTGGACGGTGTCTACTTCATATATAGTCAGGTAGAAGTGAGTACGGTCCTGGACGTAACTCTTATAATTTACAGTTCAAAGTCAAAAGAACTGGCAGCTGTTCTGTTGTTAAGCTTAAAAACCTGCTTGCTTTGGTTACTCATAAATGTTTGAGTTATATTATGAGACATTTCTTTTTTTCTCTCCCTGTGGCTAAATGTGAACAACCATAACTCAAAGCCTCGTTGGCCACTCTGATATTCCAGATGTTTTGGCTTTAACTAAGCCCTTAAATATCATGAAGACTTATTTTGACTACCCCTCTTAAGCCTCGGATTTTACGTCTCCCCTCTCCACCAGGTGTACTACCTCAACTTCACCGACATTGCCAGCTATGAGGTGATGGTGGACTCCAACCCGTTCTTGCGCTGTACCTGCAGCATCGAGACGGGCCAGCGCAAGTTCAACACCTGCTACACGGCTGGGGTGAGCCTGCTCCGCGCCGGCCAGAGGATCTCCATACGCATAGTGTACGAGGACACGCTCATCAGCATGACCAACCACACCACCTTCCTGGGAAGTGTCAGACTTGGAGAGGCTCCATCTGCTGTACAGAACTGATAACTACACGACACGCCGGCCCTCGGCAGAAATGAGAAGTTGTTCAGAGCGGTCGAAATCGGTAGCAAGCGACTTCTAGCCCAAGTCTTGCCCCCTGTTTTAGAGGAAACTCGACCCCTCCGGATTATTACAGTTGAGGGAGCCCCTGGGTGACCTCTGTTCACTGTCACAGCTCTGTACTAAAAAGGACAATATAGACTGTTAACGCTTCCCCCCCTCACAGTGATTCTGTGCAAAGAGATCAGCCTCGATGAGCCAAATGTCCTCATCTAACAAAAATTTCTATTTATAGTCACCATTCTGTGTCAACGCAGACGGCATATCTCTTTATAAGGAAGGACACTGCGCTGACATATACTTAATATTTACATATTCCTAAGTGCTGTTGAATGATAATCTTGTATCTCCAAAACCACCAGCTATTCAAAATTTTTTATTTGCAGTTTGTATACTGAATTAATTTAATTATATTAACAGCTATAAGCAAGTGGTTAAACAAAGGATTTTAGAGCTCCATGAGCGCCTGGGTTATTAAAAATGATGAGAAGATCATATACATGTTCAGAGGTATCTATGCAAAGCTGAGAAAAATTCATGAAAACTGGAGTTATAAGGTATTCACAGAGCAACAGCACTATATATTTTGCGCACATTTGCACTACAGCATCCCTGCAGAATATCAGTGATATGTTTTAATACAGTGCTATTGTTTAGTTACCGTATGAATGAATCCATGTGGAAAAATGATAGTTGTTTATACGTCTCTGTACATATTGTATATAAAATGGGATATACTTTTGTAAATGGAGTTGATTGATGGATTAAAATGTTTCATTTTCTGTCTAAATGCATTTGTCTGTCTTTTGTGCTTGTGCAGCGGGTGGTATTGATTTAAAAGGTTAAAACTACTCTTTCATATTGGACTCTGCTGGCACGGGTACTGACAAGAACAAATGATGTTCTTTGAGCGGGGCCTTTGTCTTTATTAAAATGGGGCTTTTACTTCGACTGCAAGTTTCACAAGACACTGCCAATTTGGCTGTAATCTTCATGCAATCTAAATGAGTTCCATCTTGAGAGGCAGAGAAAAGAGAGTTCCTCATTTAGAAACAAATTTTGAAACTGAACATTCAGGTTTCCGGGGTTAAGTGATGTGTGACCTCACCCGTTTTGAGTAACTTGAGGACATCTAGTCCGCCTCACCAGTCTCAGAATGCTTTACAGTGCTTTATTATCACTAACAGCATTCATGTTTTGTCTTAGCCTTTTCCTGGTGCACAGAGCTAGTGTTTTAGAAAACGATTTTCGCAAACTCCAAGGGGACATAATTCTACAATTAAATCAGCCACGTTCTGAGGGAGTCAATGGGAAAATGGCCAAGACGTCTAAAACAAGGGAGGTATGTCACTGATTATGCTGAATGGAGTCATCTTGGACAATGTACTACTGAGATTTATGCCATTAGTGAGTATTCAGATAGCGCTGCAATAATAAATTTTGTCCTAATGCTTTGTTTTCTCTTAGGACAAAAAGCCAAGTACTTTGCAAAAAGCTCAGAGTTCTCTGAAGATAACTTCTAGGAGAGTAAAACGGGAACAGGGCAGCTGCAGAGGTGGGCTGCAGCTGAAAACTGAAAATGTCCATTAGTTACGGTCTAATCTGGTAGTGAGACCATAAACAGTATATGCTAAGTTAATGAAATTAAAGTATTATGTTTATTTCCCCCTTCTTGCCAGCTCCAACATCATTCCTGCAGTTAACAGCTAACACTAACAAACAGCCAGACAGAAGAGGTAAAACTCAATCCGAGTCTTTGGCTTCAGCATCGCACCGTATGCCATTATTTTGAATAAGTGTGTCTTGCCTTCCCCCATAGGAAATATAACAGAGATCCCTTGGACTGTTTCTGCGCAGCATGGAGATGCAGTTTCACTAAAGGAAAACAGAATTGTTGTCCAAGAAGATGGTTATTACTTGGTGTTTGGACAAGTATTGTGTCACTGTAACTCAAGCATAACTAAGTTGATATTACATCTGATTTGTTCCAAACATTCTGCTAATGTTCTGCTTGATTTGCAGGTTTTGTTCATAGGCCCGAGCGCGGTTATGGGTCACACCATTCGAAGCTGGGGCTCCGGCGAAACGGGTTCGACTCCGACGGCGCTCTTGCGGTGCCTGCAGGAGATCTCTGACGCGCCTCCTGACAACACATGCTACACCGCAGGTCAGTGAGGGGTCGTCCGCCGAGAAAGCGAAGACAGGTATTTTTGCAAAGGTACTTCACCTTTGCAAAAATACCTGTCTTAGCTTTCTCGTTGAGATTTAGACGAGAAGACTGACACCACTCTCACGTTTGCACTGTAAATATAAGGCTGGAGCAAGCAAATGTTCAGCTTTGCATGCAGGTTACCACGCATCATATACCTTTGTTTGTTAAATTCATATGAAAATGTAAATGTAAAAAAGACACGGGAGTGGTTATGTGTCACGCTGGGCTGTTTTTTGGCGGGCAGTTGTGACTGACCTGTGGTTTCATCATCACTTTCAGGATGCCAGGCTACTTCAGCCATAGAAATAGTCCCCTTAAACCACCAACGTATCATTTCTACACTTTGGTTTTGTAAGAGTTAAACAAATTAGAAATAATACAGTAAGATGTTGTTATCCTCAGACAGATTCAGACTCACCAGCTGCTGTTGAAAGAGCATGAGAATGGTACTTGTCTTCTTGTGCATATGTCCTAATGTGTTGGAAAAAACGATTATTTTAACTTTAGCAGCCTCTAAAACACCAAATGAGAGAACATCTTTTGTTCATTCATCCCCTCAGAACAGCTCCACAGATTTGTAAAGTCTGTACCAAGGAGCGCCAAAGCTGCTTATGGTAGCCTTTTTCATTGGGAGACATTTTTCCCTTTACGCTGTCACCCGTCTTTTATCCCCTCTGATGCCTTCTTCTATGCACCCTCTGTCACAGGCATAGTGCAGCTCCAACAGGACGATGAGCTAGAACTGGTGATACCCGACAGGCCGCAAGCCCTCATCTCGATGGACGCAGAATCGACCTTTTTTGGTGTCATTCAGCTAAACTGAAACAGGACGGCGTGGAGATGATAACCGTGCTGCTCACAGGATGCAGGAAAGTGACGCCGGGCCGTGTGAGGGGATGCTGATAAAGGACGGAGTGACAGCAGCAGGATAACTGCTGGAACCCGTCATTAATCTCTATAAAATGCATAATGAACTTTTTTTTCTTTTTTGCCCATTACATCTGTCGTTTATGAAGACAACTACTTTTAAAATCCTTCAGCTCTCACATCCTTGGGGTGGTCCACCTGGGCCCGGCATTGTTTATGTGTTTTACCACCTCCTTTCATCGGCCTATTTTAGCACGTCTCTATTTACCTTGCTGGGGGCTTCCCTCCAGCTCCACCTCCGCGCTTGTCTGTTTATTTGTTCCTCTCGTCTATTTTAAAATGGTTTCCGTTTTCCTCAGTCTATGTCAGGAACAAACAATGGTATAAATTTAAATCGCTCGGTAGGTGTCTTCCTGGCTGACACGAACTCCTCTGCACTGTAAATACTTTAATATATCCTGATAAAGTTAAAATTGTTGTAAAATGGGATAACTTGCCTTAGAACAAATAAAGTCTGAAGACTACTAAATTGGTACTTCTGTTTGTAACTGACTAACTGACTTTTACTTTGTGCATATGTGTAATTGTTGCATTAAACACACAAATATGATAATCTTTGTCTAAAACTCTGTTAACTTAAATTAAAGCGCCCTTACTCATCCTTAGATGTTTTCTTAACAGAAAGTGATGTATCAGTGGCCAAGCCTTTAATGTCTAAATATAGTACCCACGATGCAATCTGGTGTCCACAGCTGTTTTCTCTCTCCCTTTTTTTTTTATGAAGCATGGCTATAAGAGGGTGTGTGTGAGAGTGTATATGAGCTCTGACAACAGTAGTGGTACAGTTTAACAGCAGCAGAAGCAGCAGCCGAGGGAGAATGGTCAGACATATGCTCTCTCATCTCCTACTACTCTGGTCACTCAGCCATGACCTCTACATAACTGGACTGACGCATCTTGAGCCAAAGGTATGATTAAAACGCTAAATGAAATCATTGCAGTTTTTTCGGTTCTTTAAATTGCACATTTACTGGTTTTGAGATCCCTGAAGGTTGTTTGACATTGGTTTCCGCAGCTCACTCTTTGATTATGATTAATGTTCCTTTCATTTCAAGGAGCAGTCCTGGAACAACCAGAGTCTCTATTCTGTCCCTCCGGATTTGGATGCAAGGCTTCGAAGGCTGGACCTGTCCAATAACTTCATCAGACAGTTGCACACACTTGCTCTGCCATACTTGGAACAGCTGGACCTGAGCTCCAACCAGCTGGATCTCATCTCCGAAGGGGCTTTTGAAAACCTGGATCAACTTGAAGAGTTGAATTTGTCCAGAAATGCGCTCAACAACAACCTTGGCAACAACAGCAAAGCCCTCCAATCCATCAGTAGACTGAGGAGTTTGGACGTATCAATGAATGGTTTGAGGGATGATGCGGCGGAAATGTACCTCCGAAACAAATCTTATCTGGATCAACTTAAGATGACTGGTAACACTTTAACAAGACTTTCTCACAACATGTTCAAGGAGAGTAAAGGTTTGAGGTCCATTACTATTGATGACAATCTGATATCAGTGATAGAAGAGGGCACATTTGAACCATTGAGCCAACTAGAGATATTAAACTTGGCCAAAAATAACCTTGCACATATTTGTGATTTTAAATTACACCAAGTTAAATATCTGAACCTCAGCAGAAATTCAGTTGAGTTCTTTGTTACGCTCGAAGATGACCAGTTCTACAGGCTTGAAGTGCTCGACCTGAGTCACAATAAACTCCTTTATTTCCCCATTGTTCCGAAAATGAACAGTCTGAAGTATCTTCATTTACAGAATAATATGGTTGGTTCTTTATACTCAGAGGCGACCATGGTATCAGAGGCCAATGCTCTTTATAATGATATTATAAAGGAGAGAACAGTTAAAAAAAATAACCTACACTCAAACTGGAGGCTGATGCCGCTGGTTTATATTGACCTGAGTTATAACCATTTCAGGTCTTTCCCACTGGAGACGTTGAGCCTTCTCTCCTCTTTAGACACGCTCAATTTCAGCTACAACTGTCTGCAGAGCATCACCTGGAAAGTTCGAAATGATAATCAATCTGAAAACCACCGTAAGCTTTTCTATCCCTCCTTAAAGTACCTCGACCTGCAAAGCAATGGACTTGCGTATGTTTCCCCGCTCTTTCTCAATGCGCTCACACAAATAGAAACATTAAATCTGCAAGACAACTCAGTGCAACCTTGTGCCTCTGTGGACCATTTGCAAAGAGCTCATTCAACACAGCAGATAAATCTCAACACAACCTGCGTTGTCTTTGGGCAGTTGCGGACTCTCAAACACCTCAACCTTAGAGAAAACAACATAGAAATACTTCAGCCAAACACATTTCAAAAAACCTCTTTGGTTTCTCTGAACCTGGCGAGAAATTCACACATGGTAATGCAAGCAGGTGCATTAGAGGGCCTGCAAAACTCTCTCGAGTCTTTGATCATCAGTGAAATAAACATGAGCAGCTCTGGTCTGTCTTTGCCCTGCATGCCAGCGTTAACTCAGCTGAACATCTCCAACAACCGAGTTGATAAGATACCCAGCAGTTTGGGCTGCTCTCCTCTGAGAGAACTTGACATAAGAAATAATCATTTACTGTCTTTAAACCATTCTTTGATTCTGAGTTTATCTGTCAACCTCAGTCAAATTTATATCAGCGGGAATTATTTTAACTGCTGTGACAGTGGGTGGCTGACGGTCCTGCATGAGCTGAAGATAAAACTGCCTGACATCAGTGATACTGTGTGCTTTACAAGCGAGGGAAACATTGCGATGACGGGGTATTTGGAGAATCCTTCGGTGTGCCTGTTTCATACGAAAGCACAGGAAATCCACTTTGGACAAATGATTTGCATTGTTTTATTTGCAACTGTAATATTAATAGTGTTTGTCATAGTCACAAGGAAAGTGTGTTGCACGCAGAGATCATTTATAGTGTGACACCTAACACTGTTTGTCACTGGTTTGTTTTGTACATTGTTCTTTCAATGCATACAGGCTATATAAAGTAAGCAGACTGCAGTAAGTGAAGCATAATTCCTGTGAATTTCATTTTGCAGAAGTAGGAATTAATGGCTGCTCAGATAAACAAAGAGACTAAATTATAGTGTTAATATAATGTTCTCATCTCCATTCAAGCCTTCCCACTCAGCATGTTACTGATCTGTAGGATGTGCAGAGTCTGCATGACCTTTTGCAGCCAGAATCCTGAAATTGAACTTGGCTTTACCGACTCCCAAGCTGTTTGGTTACGGTGCGTGCCAAATTCACTAATCAGGCGGATAATTTTTGACCATCCTTCATTGTGAAATGTTTGTTTGCAACTAATGGTTTAACCTTGGCTCAAATTTTTATGACGTCTGTGACGCCTTGCGCAATATTCCTGGAATCTGGACTGAACTCTTGAGCAAGTCAACACAACAGCAATAAGAGACCTCGTATGGGTGTGTCCTTATATATATATATATATATATATATATATATATATATATATATATATATATATATATATATATATATACACACACACACACATGCATTCTGCACAAAATTAAGCTTATTTGAGAGGTTCTATACACGATCATTTTATAATATATATCAGTGTCTGCATCAGTTTGTGTTTTGTAATATATGATTCATGTGGCTCTGACCCTGACAGACTGTAATGAAATACAGTGGTAAATGTGGCTAGTTATGCTCTACAAAATAAACATGCTGTGCCTAATAACCATCTTGCCATCTTTCCTTCACAACAGAAATCCCCCATTTTTATACCTGCTGAATAAATCACTGAGGTTTGGAAGGGAAGAGTTTCTGTTTCTGTAAATTTTCAGCTGAGCAACTCAAATTCCACCAAGTCATAAAATATTGACTGGAAGAGATGCAGTCATTCAGTGTGAGGTGTATTCTCACTCAATATATCTGACTGATTGTGGATCCGCTACTGTCAAGAAAACATGACTCTCTCTGCAGCACATAACGATGAGAATGAGGTTGAACTAACAACACATGCACAGACACACTGTTGATCCACAAACAGTTTGAAAAGTGTCTAACAGGTGAAAAATAAGTCAAAGCCTTGTGACACGTTGTAATGTAAAAATGCATCAGTAATCCTTAAGAGTTCATCATTATCTCAGCAAGTAGCTCAGAGTGCACAGGGGAGAAACTGCTGCTGCTGCAGGAGGATATCCTGTTGAGCAATCCTCCCATTGTCTCCTCATTGACACATCCTTCTCCTTTAAACTGATGCAAAGTGCCGTTTTGCACTTCTAATGCCCATCGCGGCTTTATCCAGGGACAGACCCACGATGCCAGCGTCAGTGTCAGAAGAGCCACGGTGCCTATCAATCTGGCTCTTGAGCAATATAACTGTAGGAAATGTCTTTGTTGCCCCACCCACAAGATTTAGGTACTAGATCAAGTAGCAGCTTGACAAGTTCAAGCAAAGAGCACTCGAAGAAAAGAACACTGTGTGGATAGTATTAGGTGTAAAACCATAGGAATGCAAGTAGCAAATTGTATTCATTCTTATACTTGGTGGTTAATGGTGACATTTAGCTGCAGCTTGTTTGTCAGCACATTAGAGAAAGCATTTAGGGCTTGTGTCACAGGCAACCTCTCCCTCTAGGCTAACTGTGTTTCCAGTAAACCCCATCTTTACCCTAGTCAACCATGACACTGTGAAAACTCTTTTCATAAAGATTTTATCTCACAACCACTTCCTGATAAACAGTCAAATCCCTTCTTGTATCTGTTTTATCAGTAAACCTATCCCCTGGCAAAGTTACTATCTCAGCATCCAGCTGGTGGTTCTGCTCTCATTTTCTGTTTTCGTTCTACCTGGAAATGTGCTGATGTGGAATTATAGTTTCTCTTATACAGCATAGTCTCTGCCTCACTGGCTCCCATTTGCTTGATACTGCTAAACTGGTGCACACACACTCTCCATACACTTTCACATACCAAAATACATTTATACTACTGACCATAAGGTATATACACTATCTGACCTTTTTGCACATCTGGTTTGGTCACGCGCTTCAATTTGTTGGCTCATTTATCATTTGTACAGTCACACATGACCGACAGACAACAGGCTGAAGAAAATCGGTTTACTTTGTCCAGTGCCCAGCCCAAGTTTCTTAGTGAACATATTAGGTTGAAGAGGTGACTTTCTTTGTACAGCTAGCAGATTGTCTGTTTTATTTTATTCGACTCTTTCTTTCTCTTTCTTTGTGTTGTAAAACAGGACAAATTCTATGAATAAAACCTATATAAATCTGAATTTTGTTTGTCTCAGTGTTTTTACTTGATTTTTGACAATAAAGTTTAATTTAATTTAATCTAAATGCACTGTGCTTCCTTCATACAACATAGTTTTGGTATGAATAGCAATTCACTAAAGACAGCACTATATATGGGCATGCTCCATAACACAGAAATCCTCCTAACAGTATTGTTTACAGTATGTTGACATCATGTATTTATATAACAAACAGAGTTATATAGGGTCTGACTTAGCAAGCAGCAGTATTATAGAGAAAAATATCATTACAAAAATGAAACACAATAAATATCGGAGATCAATCAGGATCAGCTTCATTGGCCACGGATTATGTTCACATACAAGGAATATGACTGTGTTTTAAGTTGCTCTCAATAGTACACACAGAGCAACATACAGGAAAAATAGAAAGTCTTATAAAAAACCAGCACAACAAAGCTGAGCCGAAGGAGGAAAACATGATCACTGAACTACTGTGTGTAAGTGTTTAAAAGAGTGCAAAGACACAATCTGCTTTAGGGGCCCCAGTCCCCATGGGTCCCTAAACGAACCCCTTCTACTAATCCAACCATGAAATAACCCATCAGTGTGAGCCGTCTTAATTTCCACCCAAGAGTTTAGAAGGAAGATTTGCTGTGTCAGGTCACAGATAATAAAATATGATAGATGGTAAGTGTGAGTGTTAAGGGCCCTCCAAAGATATTACGATAGATAGCTGTGGATGTCGGGAGGGGCCCGAACTATGTCCTGAACTGTTGGGCTCATCTTCTGTAGTATGAGTATCACTGACCTGCACATATCAAGAAGTTCATGTATGTATGTTAAATATTAACATGGTTTTTGTTTTTGTTTTATTTTAATGATTATTGCTCCACAGTTCAGGCAGTATGGTGACATACTCCTTCAAGGACAGACCAAATCCTTTAAAGCCTGCTGGGATTTGAGTCCACACCGTCCTAGAAGCAGCAAGGCTATTTAATTTTATTAAACTATTTAAAACATTTAAAAAGTACTACGTTGAAGAAAGAGGAGGACACCCACTAACTTAAATATCTGTAAAGCCCAAACTGAGTGTTGGACATGATGGCTGCTGTCCACCAGCTGAAGAAAGAGGAGGACACTTTTCACTGACACATATCAACAAGAAGAATATAAAACTGGGAAGCTGCTGCACTTTGGTAAACCTTCATATCCAGAAACGTAAAACTTTGAACAAAGAGCGTCGTCAAGTCTGCTCACAGCTTCATTAGCTAAGTAGTTAGCTGGCTAGCTCAGTTAGCTAGCCGCAGCTCTGCTCGGCCTCCAGCAGCTTCTCAGCCAGAGACAGCGCGCTCCCGGGCGGCCATGACTCCTCAGCACCGCCCGCCGGACTCCTCCACCATCACACAGAGGGTGCAGCTCATTTACAGACTGTTTCTGCTGGAAAATGCTCGAAACACGCTCGAACAAGAGCTTGTGAACCTCACCAACAAGGTAACTTAACCCAAGTTTCACACTGACACACCTGCACAGGTTATCACCACCTTATGAGTCAGCTAGCAAGCTAGCACACAGGCCACATGGTCTGCATGGCTAACAGAGAAATTATCATTAAAATAGTTAAAGTAGCTGAGATTTCTTCAATTCACTTATTGCATTTTTGATGCATGTATATATATATTACAAGCTAAATGATATGAATCATGTATAATGTTAGAAAAATGTTGAAGAATAGTTATCCCATTTGTTTTATTCAAAATATTTCGTTTCTCTAAGCAGCTAGAAACTGAAAACCATCATGTTTTTAAAAGCATTAAATCTGTGAATATTTGGCAGATGGTAAAATATTAAATCTATGCAAATCTATGTTTAATAAAACCTTAATGTTGATTACTTTTTGGTCTATCAACTAATATAAACAGCTCTAATTGTTTCTAGTATTTAAAATGTGTGTATATATATTTGTTTATACAGGAACTAGTATGAGGTCTCTTATTGTTGTTTTGTTGTCTTGATTTCAACACTTAATGGGGCTGTATGAAACAATTTACATATTAGTTTTTAATTGTAATCGTGTTTGATTTTAACACAGCTTAAAAAATAGCAATTACTTGACTTTCTCAGTTTACTATAACACCCACTGACTGTATCTAAAGATGGACAATGTGTCTCCATTTCCTCCCAAAAGTGCAAAAGCGAAGCCCAGTATGGAGATCACATCCACACACCTGCCCAACTCTTCACTGTTACTGACAGCTTTCAGTCATGATTGTTACACCCTTGTTACAGCGTCAGATAACTGCTTTAAACCACCTGAATCATGCCATCATGTCATCCATCTTTACAAACAGTCTGTAGTGTGACGTCACTGATGCTGGCAGGATGCTGACAGTAAACTTAACGGTTACTTAACAAGCCTTTTCTGAATGTTGCATATAGAACCATTTAAATCTCATTTCACTTTCCTGTCAGGCCTATGAAGAGGTTCAAGGTTTCTCAAATATGTCTTCTCCCACGAGTGTGTTCAGTGATCTCACAAGGGCTTTGGATGCAAAATGTGAAGCTGTTGACAAGCTCTCATCTTCATTAAAAGACCTCACACTTGGTGAGTTGAAAACTAATCATACAGTTTTAGCTGTTAATGTGACATTGCAAATAATACCCATGTGTAAGACAAATGTACCAAATTTCTTGACAAAAAACAACTAACAACAACTAACTCTCTCTTTCTGCTCTTCTTCATTTTTACAGAGCCACACATTTGTGTCAAAAATGGAGTGAGAAAAAAGCAGCTTCCTCTCAGAGACAAAGGGATCCTGATGACAGATGTTCTCAGGTTTGGGCCCATGTTGCAGAACTGGCTCATGGCGAGCTCCATAGCCAAAGCAGTGCGGGTGCTTGGAGCCACGGTGTCCCTTCAGATCTCCCCGACTGCAGCGGTCCAGCAAGATGACATGATGTGTGGCATCTCGTCCAGCTGCAACAACGCCGCTGTGACCCAGAGCTCATCCTCTCTCTTAGACATTGATGAAAAAGAAAATGCTGTTTTTGAGGAGAGCCGCCCACCAGACGCAGAGATTCTTCCTCCTGCCATTCCCAAGATTAGCACATTAGAGAGGCCACCATTTCTACTACCTCCCATTCAGCCTATACTCCCAGAGATCAGCAACCCGAAACCAATGAAAATAACACCACTAATAAGCTGGGGATGTGAGCAAGATGTCCAGGTGCATCACCAAAAACAAACATCCTCTCAGCTGCTTCACTTCCTCAGAGCAAAAGCTAAAAACATGGGTGCAACAAAGGTCACTGTTACAGAGTGGAGTAAAAGCAAGACTTCGCCACAGTCGGTGTGGCCCGCCATTAAATCACAAAGCCACCAATTCAGACAGGTCGTGACAGATGATCTGATGGATGCACTCGCTCCCAAAACGTTGCACGCAGACATCGAAAACCAAGCCCCAATCTTCAAGAGTTAAAAGAGTGGGATCAAGTGGCTCTCTGACTTACACTTGTGTGATTGCAACAAAGACTGAATTGTGGGATATCGGAGACATCTTCATGGAGGTGGGACAGGGTGACTCTGAGGCCAGCGTCCCAGAAAACAACCGCAAAAATGTGATGGCTCGTGCAGAAGACTCCTTTGTGAACAGCCAGTGGAAACCCCAAACTGCCCAGTGTACAAAACCCGAACATGGGAGCAATCCCGTGGACGCAAAAACCCCTGTGATCGATGGGCTCACCATTCCTGAGTTCCAGATCCGGAGGTTTGAGGAGTCTGAAGTTGTGGTGTCCCATGTAGTCAGCCCAGGCGACTTCTACGTCCAGCACGCAGACGCCGCCGTCAAGCTGCAGGCCCTTATCACAGAGTAAGTTGTCCAGCATGCATTCTGATCTTTTTTGTCTGCTTTTTCTCAGCTTTCTTTAACCCTCCCTGATTCCTCGAACACAATAACAGAACTTAAAGAGCCACTTATCCCTTTTTGTTCATTACTGTTCTCTTTGTAGGTTTTTTTTCTTCCTTTTTTAATAATCCACATGTTTCTGGTTGTCATTATATATTTTTTTTTCCTCATTTGCAGCAGCTGGAAAGCCACTAGATCATATGCCGAGCAGAACTGCATTCCAGACATTGGAACCAAAGTAATGGGTTGGTTCGCTCAACATGAACAATGGTGCAGGGCTCGGGTGACGAAGATATGTGGAGTTAGTGGAGGTGGGTCTCGTCTTGTGCACTGGAATAGCTTTGCAGATGCATACCTCTAGATGGTAGCAGTGTCACTTTGCTTTCCTGTAGGGAATTCCTTTCTGGATTTTTTTTTCCTTCCCCTGCTTAGCCTGCCATGCTCTGTATCTTTTGGATGTCAGATAATAATGCCACAGACGCGGGTGAAACATCCATCAAAGTGGAGGTGAGGAGGCTGGACCACGGTGACGCCGCCTGCCTGTCGCTGCAGAACATCAAGGAGATGACCCCAGAAATGGCCGTCCTACCACTTCAGGCTGTACGGGTCTCACTGGCCAATGTGAGTGGCTCCGTGTTGCTGCAGTTACATTTCATCTGTAGAGCGCTACATACAGAGGATTTTCAGCAGGCAGATTATCCCTTTCAGGATTTGCATACATGGAAATTGTTAACACACTGTGCTCTGCTGTGAGAGAGTAGGACTCGGTTACAGTATTGGCGTTAGTCCACATGATTAGTCACAGCCTTATCTATTGCTTAGTGATAAAGGAAATGAATTATCTCAGTTCATGGTATTTATTTTTTTTGTTTGTTTTCTTCCTCCCCCCTAGGTGACGCCTGTGAATGGGAAGGATTGGTCTGAGGAGGCAGTGGTCTGGTTCCAAGCAATGGTGCACAGCAGGACGCTCTATGCCAGACTTTACCCACAGGGGCCCAAAGTTACAGTGGAGCTGTTCTTGGAAAAAGGAAAGCTCGGAGCCATGAGGTGCTTCAGTATCAAACATCGTTGGCTAATTGTGGATCGTAGAATTTTCCGAGTTGGAAATGTAAAAAAAAAATGGCAATAACATTTTGACACATTAAAAATAGTTTCTGCCAACAAGGGAGTCCTTTTAGCTTTCATTTTACAAATGATTCATTTAATTAAAACTGTACAGCATATACACATAAGGCCAATGTAAATGCATATTAAATCAGTATACTCAACAATGGTATTATTTTGATTTCAGGAGGGGAGCCTCACTATCTTTGAGACTGGCCCAGAACGGACACGCAAAACACGATAAACTGAAGAACGTCGGTGTCATGAAAAGAAGTAAGTAGAGTTTAAAAGTCGTTCTCCCCAAACTGTGCATCCACAGTAGGGGGCAGCACAGCCTGTGTGTGACCCAAACAGTGCTCCATTTTCATTCAGAGTCTTTTCCCAGTGCCACCTTTCTCATTTTCACTGAAAATCCTGTGTTTTGCCCCACAGCCACTGTTCAACTTCAAATGAGAAAACAGGACTCTGAGTGGGAGAAATACCTCATCTCGTGCTATACTCAGAGCAAGAAGTAGTTTAGAAAGCAGGGAGTGGGTGTAGTTTTTGTTTGGTGTTAATGTGTCTGGCTTGTCTGACAGATAACCAGGGTCACATCTAAAATAGAAAGGGGAGAGACTACCATGCAGCAAATACGTCTAGATACTGAGACATTGAATTGTTCTTAAATGAGAGATAAATTATCCAGTTTGATTGATTTAAGCAAACATATAGTGGACTTAAAGGTGACACATTGACAAGCTGCTGTGACACTCGTGGCACTTTGCAGTAATGAGGATTTATCAAGGATATTTATATAAAAAATAAAATCTGAATAAACTTCAGTTTCATATTAAAACTGAAAGCATTGACTGGATTTGTACACATTAAGTAATAGTATCAGCTTTTTTGTGTAGTTTGTGTGTCTTTGATTGCAGTTCAAAGTCAAAGCTATGTCTACTGAATGTGAGTGTTAAAGCTTCACATCACAGCAACACTAGGACTAGGAAATTTCTGTTTTTACATTTTTTTTACTTGAAGTCCTTTTTTAGTAGTAGTAAAGGAAAAGTGAAACAAGAATATATTTTTAAGACTTTTTAAGTATGCAATATGTATGGAGACATGAATACCTACGTGTGGTGCATGTAGTTTTATTTGAAATATTCACCCCCCAAGACAGTTTTGTATGTGTGCATTCTGTACTTTATACTTTTGTGTGCACAAGTGTGTCAAGTCCTTGTTATTCCTGCCATGAGACCGTGTCAGTTCAGTCAGATTACCTGCCCTCTATTAAGCGATATTTGATTTGTCTGTACGCCACATACAGGAGATCTGTGTCATTTCTTTTTTTTTAATGTATCACTTACCTTAGATAATAATCTTTATAATAGCCATGTTGCCTGGGTTAATATTGAGTTCTTGTATGGTGGCATATCTATAATTTTGAGTGTGCATTATATATCTCTCTGCTTTCCTAATAAAACTCTTATCTGCAGTTGTAAGGCTCATGACTCTGTAATGTCACATAGTGTATCTTATAGAGAGAATATAAATGAGGTCTGGTTCATTCAAAGAATTACCAGGCCACCCAAACCCTCCCACTACATTTGTCATAAGTGACGCAGAATGCTTCTTCCACTGAACTGCTGTAGGTCATCTGATAGTACATGACAAATGAGCACATTGTGTTTTCATATGCATTCAGTTTGTTGTTACTGTAAATTATTGTTTCTACTGTAATGGTGGTAAAAGGAATCCTATAGATACATGATCCTTTGATTATAAAGATCTTTGACAATGTGAGTTAGCATCAATCATCATTGCATTGGTTTGTTCACATGCTGTACTTGTTCTGCTTTGCTGGCAATTAGTTGCCCTGTAAAAACAAACATAAGAACAGCACTTGGCACAGCACAGTCATTCAAGTTGGTTTCATTTCATGTTGATAATTAAAATATATTTACATAATTTACAGTATTACATCATTTGAATGTGTGACATGCTTGCAAAAAATAGCCTGAACTAATGAGAGGACTGCTCTTAATTAAATCTGGTGTGTGAAATTTAGACTGGCTTTCATTTTCCACCACGTTAGTGTTTGCAGAAGTTGGGCAGCTCATGTGTTTTGTGGATGAATCTGCAAACCTGCTGGTGACTGTGAGCTCTCAATGACAGTGGATCAGGTCAAAAGCTTCCTTCACCCCTTGCCCTGCCTGCCAAGCACAATAAATAATGTGGCAGGCTGAGGCCTTTTGTGTCCACACAGATTCCTTCTTTTGCCAGGGTAGGCGGAAATCGAGGCGTTTGATCTGAATTCTAAAGAGTCTTGTTGCAGCCCAATAAAGGCCGCCATTGTATGTAAATAGTTTATATAAGAGCATATGATATGACTGCTACGGTGCAGGGCAGTGGCTAGTGGCGGAGGAATGATTAGCATTTTCCAAACGCATGGTGTTCTCAATCCAGCCTTTTGGCTCGCTAAAAAGCACAATATTTTAATTCATTTCTTCCCGCTTTGTACACATTTTTGTGTACCACCACAGCTGAAGGTAAAATACATCATTTGATCATTTAATTCTGTTTGATACTAACATTCAGTGTGGAGTGAGGTCAGACTTAATGTGCGTGATGGCTGACATGCCCCATTGCCTCAACTTGACAAATACTTTGCCATGATGTTGTTGAAACAACATCCCACTCACTTCCCCCTTTATAGTAGTTATATTTGAATGAATGAGCTTTTAAAGAGTGTGGTCATTTCAAGTTTGTGTTAGGCACATCTGGTAAAGTCTGTTGCCTCTCTGACAAACAATAGAGGTCTCTCACTTGTCTTAAAAAAAATGCCATAATGAGATGGATGTCTTGCTGGTTCCTTGGAGAAATGTGCTGGCAGTCTGTCAGTCTGTCTGCAACTGGGCTGTAGGTCAGTTTGGGAGTACAGTATTAATACGGGGTGAGCGAATCACGTGCTTCCCCAAATGTTTCGCAATTGGCTTCGTCCAGTTGCGTCCTCTGACGGTGCACCGTGGCAGGCCATCACCCCTGCTTTTTATACGGCCAACGGGCTACTTGGCAATTCTTTTCTGTTGTTCCTCACTCTGCCAAATCCAGCTTGATGCTCAGGCCACACCTCAAGATGGTCATCTTTGGACCCGGCGCTGCTTACGCCGCTTGCACCGCCGGCTGACCCTGGTAAAACCTCTCAAAACTAACACTTAAACTTTTATTAAATTAACTTATTGTTGTGGACAACAACAATAACTATAAGTTATTTAAACTGTGGCTACAAATGTGACATTCATACAATACGAAGGGTTAAATGGTGCATATTTTTAAGGAAATTGAGTTATTTTCCTTACTGAATTGTGATTAAAGTCATTAACTTTGTATTATAATATATTAATAAAATAGTTGATAGTTGACTTCAAGCTAGAGAATTGTTTAGCCAAATCCATGTGACCTTGACTGAAGCGTTTATTATTTTTGCAGACCTGGAGTCGAAAATGAACTGGGGGACCTTTTATGCCGTTATCAGCGGCGTAAACAGGCACTCTACTGGCATTGGACGCGTTTGGCTCTCTGTCATCTTCATCTTCCGCATCCTGGTCCTGGTGGTCGCTGCCGAGAGCGTCTGGGGAGATGAGAAATCCGGCTTCACCTGCAACACCCAGCAGCCCGGCTGCAACAGCGTCTGCTACGACCAGTTCTTCCCCATCTCGCACATCCGCCTGTGGGCGCTCCAGCTCATCCTGGTCTCCACCCCCGCCCTGCTGGTGGCCATGCATGTGGCCCACCGACGGCACATCGACAAGAAGATCCTGAAGAGGGCAGGTCGCAGCAGCCCCAAGGAGCTGGAGCACATCAAGAGCCAGAAGTTTCAGATCACTGGAGCTCTGTGGTGGACTTACATGATTCAGCATCATCTTCAGAATCATCTTTGAGGTGGCGTTTCTGTACATCTTCTACTTGATCTATCCTGACTTTAAGATGGTGCGTTTGGTCAAATGTGACTCGTACCCATGCCCCAACACGGTGGACTGTTTCGTGTCCAGACCGACAGAAAAGACCATTTTCACCGTGTTCATGCTGGCAGTGTCTGGGGTGTGTGTGCTGCTTAACCTGGCCGAGGTGCTTTACCTCATAGGCAGGGCCTGCAAACGGTGCTTGCGAGGCTCTGAGGACGAGTCCAAAGCACCTTGGATAAGTCAAAGATTGTCTTCTTATAGGCAAAATGAAATCAATCAGCTGATCGCAGACCACCCTCTCAAGTCAAAGTTCACTGTGACCAAAAAGGGCCCAACTGAAAAGGGTGAAAGGTGTTCTGCTTTCTGAGACTGCCTTGCCGGTGCCCTTTAAACTAATCAGCAGTAATCACACCTGTCCATGGAGCATGTTGCTCTGCATTAATGTCACACACTGTATGTCTGGTCATTGTCAGCAAACACATTTAGACTAGATTTATTTATGTGTCAGTCAATCGCTTATTGATTCATCTCTTTTTTCTTTATCAGTTTTACTGACACTTGTTGCTGTTGGAACTCGTTTTAATTATTTGGAGCCAGTAGTGAAGGTTAAAAGACCACACCTGTGTATTTATATCTTTAGTCCAAGTACTACCAGTCCATTAGAGATGATGTTACTTTATAATACAGTTTAAATTGTTGCCTGGTGTGGCAGGTTGGTGTAGCAGTTATAAACCATCAGTAGCTGCCACACACGTATAAATGTAGTTACAAGCTATGATGTATGAAAATGATGCCCATCAATCAAACTTTGATTTGAGGAAGACAAAAGTTTCGTTTTGGGAGACTGCTCCATTCTTGGATGTCAGTTCTTCCACCAGCTGATGAATTCACCAAGCAGCAGATTTCTCCCATTCAGCCAGCTTGGACACAAGTTAATTAAAACCTTTAAAAAAATCCATTTTCATAGCGTTCATCAATTATAGGAAGTGGACAGCTGTCTGGGAGGCAAGTAAACATTAAAAACAAAAATATCACAGACTTTGGCGTATTCCTAGCAGCCATAAAAGTACACACAGTTTCTAGTAAAGCAGCTGAAATATGTAAAAACACCGGTCTGGTCCTTTAAAGAAACAAGAAAAAGATTAAAATGCTGGATAGAAAGAGACATTTTTATTTACATCAGAAATATTATTAATGTGTATCATATTTAATTCCAGTGTGAGTCAAAGCTATGTAATGGAGGAAAAGGGCACTCCTGAGTAAATGCCATTAAATGTCAGTAACAGCCCCCTAGGTAACAGCATGCTCAGATTTATCAGACAGCTTTACTCATTTGATTTTGCTAAACTTTGCACACAGCTGTAACTATTATGTGACTTGGCATTCTGTTATATATTGAATATATGAAGATTAAAACAGTTGGTGCTAGAAAACCAAAGAAAGCTGTCATTGAAAAAAACTGTCATTGGATGTTGTTGTTCCACAAGCAATTGAAAAAATTTAAAAAATTTAATGTTTGAGAACAAATTTCCACAAACATAACCGTACTGCTATGAGTAATATACGTTATCTGGTCAGAGTAGTGAGCATGGTGCACAGACCAAAATAATTGATAAGTCTGTGACATTTCAATAAACCTTCACCCTGGAGTCTGATATTCAACCAATGAAATAGCAAAAATGAGTCATTTTTAAAATATTAAATCCCAGTACTGTACATATGTCTTTGGATCTGTATATCTTTGAATTGAATTGTAAATAGTGCCTACTTACTTCACCGAAGCTTCTGTTTGAGGTGATCTTTCTCTTTTGTTTCAGAAACATGTTTAAGGTTAACCTATTTTTTAACACTGTCAGCGTCCAACAGTTGCACTTGCTTTCCTCGATATCACCCTGCGTAGTGTAATTATTCTGTGTCCTGAATATTTAATGTCCCACACGCTGGTATCTGTTTCTACAACTGTAGTTATTCATATTGTGGTGCACAGAAAAACCCTGACGTTGACATTTATGCCTAAATGTACATATATCAGTTTACATCCGGGTAAACAATCCAGTTAATATATAATATGGGTTGAAACTTTATGTGTACATTATGTAATATAAAGAAATAAACTGCCTGATAATTTGATGTCATTTGAAGTTATTCAGCAAACATACAACCTGTTTGTTTCTTTGACTTTCTATCAAAAACATGGAGATGATAGTAACCTTGCTAATTGTATAAACTGTGTTTGCCATTTTCAGACTTAGAGTTTGTACTTATGTATGCTGAAAATGAACTTTTCCGCTGACTTCCCTCCTTCTCGTCACTGTGATTTGTAACTTGAGGATGCAAATGGCTACTCATCTCCAAATCATGCCCCCCCCCCAATGATAGGAGAGACCCTAGTGCTATATTTAGACCCCAGAAGCACTTGTGGCCAGACAGACATAGCAGACAACATTATTGGCCAGCTGCCGTGTCACTCACTGTTACAGGCGAGTAGGGGGGCTTTAATAGTTTACATTAGAGAGTGTACCCTGTGCCAAATTTAACCACTGGAGGGGGAGGGTTTGAGGGGAGGGCAGGCCGGACATGGTTGAGAGTGTGTCCAGCAGGTTATGTGTGTGTGTGTTGTGGTCAGTGGAAGACCCCGGGGCCTGGATCCTGATTCCTGCCCAAGCTGTGTTTAAAAACAGAGGAGTGAGCCGGCAGGTTTGTCTGCGTGAAACAGAAGCTGGTGGTCAGCAGAAGTCCACTTTTCCTGTCCATTCAAGGGCATTGCTGGGGGGGCCCGAAGATCAGCTTTGCCCTGAGGCCTGTCGGCGAAGCAGGCGGCCTCATGCACCCTCAAAGACGTGCAGGACTAAAACACAGGGGATGCATAAGCTGACAAGGTGGGTTTATCCTAGTGCCTTTATTTTAAACCTTTTGATGGGATTGTGTAGATTGTAGAAGTACTTGAAGTTGTCAACAACTTACTTGCGGTGCATGTTGTGGCCAAAGGCTGTCATTTGTCTACTGTCCCGTGTGGGAACACAATGTGAGGAGTTGTGAGTGTCCACCTTATTTTTGTCTAATAATACTTTTATCTTTTGGGGGATTACAAATTCTGAGGGCTTAATATTGAAAGCATACGTTTGTCTAAAATGACAACCCAGTCAACAGTTGTTAAAATTTATTAGTGGTGGCTCCCTAATCATAATTTCACCTGCCACATTTCTGCAGTTATCGGAATTCATCCTCCCTCACGGTAGCATACTTTGAATGTGCTGTCCTGCTGCTGTACAGCACATCCATCAGAAGTAGGATGTATTTATATCATAATGTGTCACAATGGCTGACAGTGCCAATGTTACTCAACCGTTTCTAATTCACACTTCCACCACATCTGTCTAGTGTTTGATTTCAACCCTCGTGTGGATCATGTTGCCACGGCTTGGGCCGAGAAGGCCAGGAGCCGCAGAGTCATGAGTGGAACCTGCCTTCCCCCCTGTCTGCACTTGCCAAATATATACCCTCCTAAAGTAAATATAATCCTGTCTGCGTCCACGTGGAAAAGGCCACTACCTGCTCGGCAGCAGAGTCCCCCAGTTGTACTCTCACTTGGCAGCTTGACTCTCAAGAGACTCATTTAGTCTGAGCTCTGCTGAACTTGGTAAGATTTGCTGAGGACCTCTAGATTGGTTTTATTTAAGACATTTCATGTATTTGCTCTGTAGATAAGCCTAGATATGTGTCACAAAACAAATCAAGAAATTGTTTTTGACTGTTTTGTACCCGCAGTCCCAGATCTGAGCTCGCACAGTCATGGGGGACTGGAACCTGCTGGGAAAGCTTCTTGAGAAAGCCCAGGAGCACTCCACCGTGGTGGGGAAGGTGTGGCTCACCGTCCTCTTCATCTTCCGCATCCTGATCCTGAGCGCTGCGACGGAGAAGGTGTGGGGCGACGAGCAGTCTGGCTTCACCTGCGACACCAAGCAGCCCGGTTGTGAAAACGTGTGCTACGACATCACTTTCCCCATCTCCCATGTCCGATTTTGGGTGCTGCAGATCATCTTTGTGTCCACGCCAACGTTGATCTACCTGGGTCACATCCTCCATCTGGTGCGCATGGAGGACAAGCATAAGGAGAAGCTGAAGGAACTCGCACTTAATTCAGACAAGCAACCCAATATTGGGGATGCTAAGCAGAAAAAGGCCCTTGTGAGGGACGATAAAGGTCGAGTGCGTGCGCCTGCAGGGGGAGCTCTTGCGCACATACGTCTTTAATGTAGTCTTCAAAACCCTGTTTGAGGTGGGCTTTATTGTGGCTCAGTACCTCTTGTACGGCTTTGAGCTGAAGCCCATGTACACATGTGACAGACCACCCTGCCCCAACGTGGTGAACTGCTACATATCCCGTCCCACGGAGAAAACCATCTTCATCATATTCATGCTGGGAGTGGCCAGCGTGTCTCTGTTCCTCAACCTCATAGAAATCTACCACCTGGGCTTCACCAAGTGCCGCCAAGGCATCACCTTCAGGAGAAATCGACAGTCCCACGAGAGTCTCACCAAGGAGCCCAGCGAGACCTCAGTGCCGTTCGCACCCAGCTACGGCGACTACTTCCACCAAGTGCAGCCCGCCTACCCGCCCGTGCCCAGCTACAACCTCACCCCTCTGTCTGAGGGCACAGAGCCGTCCTTCCACCCCTACCACAGCAAGGCAGCCTACAAACAGAATAAGGACAACTTGGCGGTGGAAAGGAGCAGCAGCAAGCCAGAGGAATGTGACCTGATAGAAAAGAAGGGAGCAGGATCAGCCCCTGGGTCACCTACGCAGGCCCGACCCGGCCGCGCTGCCAAACACAGCAACAACAAGACTAGAATAGACGATCTGAAGATATGAGGAGGTTTATGTTTCTCTGAGGGGTCTTAAATTGCTGTGGCGGGATCATATGTTGTTTGGAAGTGTTGATACATGCTGAACTGACGCCCTCCCCCTTTAAGATGGCACAGGTCTGACTCATTCCAGCTCGGGAGGGAGTGACATTTATAGGGCACACAGAGAGGCTGCAGTTGTACTGTAATGTAAAGTGTAAAGGCTGCTTCGATAATCACTTTTCTAATGATCTTAGACCTAATCAAGGAAATTCTGCTCCACTGAGAAGTGTCATATAATTGGGTATTTCATTCTCCCAACTCATCATTGGGTTTCTCATTAGGCTGTAGCTTTAACGGTTTATGGTGCACCATGTGTGGCAACACCATTTCATTCAGTGTTGATTAGTATTGTTTGCTTCTTTTTAGAATGGATTTACATATGTATGGTATGGATCTCTCAACTATTCACTATTATCACTGATAATCCATAACAAAATCAACAAAAAGTACTCAGGTTTTGCTTTTAGCATATCCTTTCTTTTTTCTTTTCAGTGTGTGATGAATGTGAATGAAGCCCCCCCCCCAAAAAAAATGCAACTCTGTGTATAAAGTTGCCCCAAACTTTGGGAACAGGATCCAGGGCAGAAACTTGTTCAGCGCTGGCCTGACCTCGTTTGAGGAAATCAGATAGGGAGAATAGTTAAATTTAACTTCCTTTAAACTGTTTTGAGGTCACCATCCAGCATAGTTCACTTGCTTCGACTTGTGAAGAGAAAAGGTTGTGCAATACCTGACAACATGTTGGACGCTTGGAATACTGTACGTAATTACAGGACGCTCCCTCCAAAGAAACTGCGCTGGTCTCAGGAGTTCCCACATTTTTACTCTCCCTTTTTATTGCGACAGCCAGCAAGTACATAATTATAAGCACATTGTTTTGTTTTTGCTTGTTTATATCTGTGTTTGTGTCATTTGTTCTCTGTAAAGCACTTGGTGACAACCACATTTGTAAAACCGCTTGAAATAAATCTGTCTTAAATTTGCAATGTTAGCGGTGCATTCATGATCTCAAGTCTTTATCAGAAAAGAGGGGGACCATTTAACCAGAACACATGTTGCAACTGCTATTTCATATTCCTGAGCTAAATGAATCGAGATCAACTCATGAGAAGAAATAGTAGTGGTAATATTTAGTTTCTGTCTACGGTAGCTTCAACAAAGACACAGAGTCTCTGAAATCACTATCAACCATATGTAGCTTGAGTCATGAGTATCACAGTTCAACCTGCTGAAAGTGGACATGCTTGAGCGGGAATAAACATGTTATGTGTAAAGCCTTTGCCATCTACATATCCCACACATTCACGTCTGTGCCAGGAAAGCACACAGCACACAGGCACCTCCGGTATGGAAACCTTGAAGTGAACAACGTAGCACATTCGTGACGGGGGAGCACGCTCTTGCACCTTGGGACATTCATCATTTTCTGTCAGGGCTCATGTATCAAGGGAAGAAGAACAAACACATTGTTCACTTTAAATCCAAATGTCCTCAAAACAAAAGAACACCATTTGTGAAAAAAAGTAGTAAATGACTCTTTCTGCCGTAGTTTCTTGATGTGTTTTGCGATATGATTGACTGTAGTCCGGGCATACTATTCTTCACTTCCGTGTGTTGCAGTGCCAAAAACAATGTGTTTCAAATCTCTCAGACAAACCAGTCAGGAATGTTACTTGTAATGTATGACTCCATAAATCAATAAGTAAACCAGAGTAGTCTCAGATTCTAAAAAAGAAAATGTCACATCTACTTTTCCTGATGAAAATAAAACATGAGGCTTATTTAAAGCTATACATACATACATCATGTTAAAATATAATAATAAAAGTGATCATCTTTGAGAGAAGGGTTCTACGTGTGTTGGAAAGGCTGAAAGATGAATAGATATGAGTTATGGGTATAGATGGATCTCCAGCACTTTGAAATGAAATCCTTTTAGTGTAAAGCCAACATTTCATATTGTAGTTACATCAGAGGGACCGTCATAGAAGATGTACAATGAGGCACATTTTTGTAGAGCATGTTTCAATAAATTAAATATAGCTACAAAAGTGAAATTTATTACAGGGCATAAATATCAGACTAGCATATCATACTGAGTATTGTGATCTGAAGGTCTCAAGTTTGACAGCATCAGACAATAAAAGTCTGTGATTTGTTAACATTAGATTACATGGAGTAGGGTTTTTTTGTATGAATGTGCCCTGACTGCCATGATCATTGATGGCTTTTGTATTTTGTAGCTCTGCAAGTGAAATTAATATATCAGCCTGATCACCTACGGTACTCCTGAGTATACAAGAATGATGATTTCACCGCAGTTTATCTGAGAGACTGTCCAAAAATTACTTGGGTGGGGAGAAGGAACTGAACATTATGTTTCACTTTATTTTAAAAAACACAAAGCCCACGCCAGTGTTATTAATGCACTGATATTGTCTTTGGATCCTCCCCTTGACCAAGAGAAAAACTGCAACACCTTCCCCACAACATACAATAAAGTAATATAATACAATAAGAAACTGATTATGATAATCTTATAAAATAGTAAAATTCATTTTGCCCTTAATAACTAAAAGTGAACAAAGACTTAAGTGTGCCCTAATTAAAAAGTTAATAAGAACTGTCTGTTAACCACCAAACAGAAGTTGGATTACTATTTGCCAAAATTATGACAAACATTAAAAAATGATGCATCCTTTTCACTGAGTAATCCAGCTGTTATTTATTTTTGAACCAAGAGCCATCACTTTGGAAGTTTTGTCAGCTTTGTTAATACGCTGAATAAAGTAAAGATGGACATGATGGACACACATGACCCCCCACGACCATCTTTTTTACCCTCAACACCCTGACTAAGAGTTTTGTACAGTCCCCAAAACAAGAGGCTACTTGTTGAGCTTATATTACTCATTAGAGATGAGGGGCTATTTTTTTAGATATTGAAATAGAAAGGAAGTCCTCTGAAGGTGCCAACAGCCTCCCAATTACCTTTAAATTAATTTGCTGTAATTCTACATATAAAAAAAAAAAACCCAAAAAGACATTACACTCAGTATGCAGTTGAATGAAACAAACTTGTGCACAGAGAAAACACAATGAAAACATCAGCAATGCCATTATATTCTATGGGGCTAAGATATGTCTATATATGCAGTCTAATATTTTTAATTGCAAGACATCAACCCAATAAGCAGACTGAGGACACTTTTAATCGCTGCAGATCTTCATGAAAACCTGCACAATAATTACACGTGATAAAATATTTTACATGTTTGGGATGAATGATTAGTACCCCGCTGCTGTTGTTTCTTCACTCCCAAAGCCAGTCATTATCTTCTCAGGAGCACCTGGGCGGACTTTCTTGGGAAATAACGGCACAGACTAACACAATAAAACGCCGCCTTGGTTATGTGTAATGGTGGATGTAATTGTACAAGTCCAGATGAGTTATTCTATCACTTTATTCTGTCCGCTCCCCGCGGTGCCATGCTTTGCGTGATTTTCCACCAGATGTAGCACAGTACTCTACTGCCCTCTCCCTTTACTTTGACTCAAACACTCGCACACTGTTTATCTGGGGGGTGTTGTCTGCCGGGCACGCCATCTGCTGGGCGAAGGACAATCCAGTCCAGAGACACCTTGTAGTCGTGATTCTGTTTCGATCTACGCCTTACTGTTGAAGGACAGAGAACATAAAACAGTGTCTGTCTAATCCGTTCAGTGAGCACAGAACTGAATGTGGATTGCATTTTAGGAAACACAGAGTAAAATCATCAAGGAGCATCACTGTAGTGTTTATTCAATCTCTGACTCAAGTAAGTGTTCTGCGCTCTCTGGCCTGTTTTTCATCACACTGACTCTGTGCACCCAACCTGCTAATGTGTGATAAATGACAAAGAGCCAGAAGCAAAGCCTGCCCTTGCACCAACTTTGCATTGTTGCAAGGGTGAGCTTGTGAAATATCAGCCAAAAGCAAAAAAAAAAAAAAAAAAACGGGGCCTCTGATGTTTGCTGACTGAATCAGTCTGATTGCTTGCAGGCCTGTCACCTCATCATCAACACCAGCCATGTTAAACTGAACGCAGGCAGCGCAGGCCCAGCACCGAAGTCTGGAGGATGAGGGGTGTGGGAGCCGCTCCAAAAGGGAGGGGGGGGGTGGGCTCGTGCAGCACAGAGGAAAATGAACAGAAATCAGCTGCTGACACGGTTTCTGAGGCAGAAAACGTCATTACGGCTTGGCATCTGTCACTTCTCGTCCCCGGCTCCCGCGCTGCATCATCTGTGGGGAAGGGCCGTTTGCTGCCACCATGTGACGGCTGAAACACTGTGCAGACGCCAGTGAGGCATCTCGTGAACTGTCCCCTCAGCAGACTCCAGAGAAAGCCAGCACGGCAATTTGATTGACTCTTTTCACTTTAGTCAGGCCTGAGACAAATCAAATCAATTTAAAAGGATTCTTTTTTTTTTTATTTGCACAAAATTAAATACTTATCACAATAAATATGTATATATGCATTCTGCTTTGAAAGGGCATGAATTAGGTAGTCAGTTTTGAATAGTTTTAAGGATAGCATGCCTGATGTTGCGTGCCAGGCTTGTTACTGTTGTGAAAGTCAAATTTGCTTCTGGGATAAACACCATAACAAATCCATCGATCTTTCACAGAGAGACACACGCACACATCGGGGTTTGTTTTCAACTTAACATGAATAAAACGAAGCCAACATTCCTCAGGATAAAAAGGCCCTAAGTAAATGAATGTACATACTGCGCAAAAACACACACACAAATGTATCTCTGTACACAGGTTTTGCTTTGGTACGGCTTACAAAACAGATGGTGGGGGAAGTCATGGCCCCTTGTGTGATACGGCTTGTTCATCACGCGCACAGGCCTCATTTAAAAAAAAAAGAAAAAAAAATTCATCCAAGATTTAATCATACAATCTCCTTAAAGACAGAGACTGATTTTATTAAGCCACTGATTTATTTCATATGTGACAGACTTGATTAACTGATTCTTAACCTCAGATCTTTTCAGTTTAAGACTTTTTTAAGCTTATTATGTTAGCATCATAAATCTTTAAAAGATAGCACACAGGAAACCTGACCGTGACATCGACATGATATTATCTTTTTTGTATCTGATTTTGTCAGCATCATTAGAGTGCTGATATATCAATAGTAAGTAAATAAATTGAAATATGCATCATATTTTAATGAAACAACAAAAATGGCACAAAGCCTGTGACAATATATGAAAACAACTGAAAGGTTGAAATTTTTTACGTTTATTGAGTCAACATTCTCACCTGCATCTCGCTGACTTCACATACAGCTACATCCTCAAATCACCAAACATCTTCAATACAAAACACTCCTTTAAATACACTATGATCTTGCAGTAATTTCTTAATTTGAAGTTCCAAAATATCGCCGACCTACAGTTCACAAAACATTTAAAAACAGAAAGAAAAACACTTATTCACAAGGACAAACAGATTAATCTGAATATTTTTTCAGAACAAAATGTGAAGATTTTAATCCAAAATGCAGCATGAAAGTTAAGCAGGTTGTGATTCATCTTCAAATGTACGCAGACAAGGACGGAAAATTGAAGACAGAACGATCAGTTCAGTAACTCACACAGAACGGGTGTGGAGCATTTTGGAATCAAAGCCTTCAAACATACACAGTACGAGTACATACAGTGTGTGTGCACACGCACGCATTATCCAAAACCCAAGATGTTTTCCTACACGACAAACACTTTACTCTGAAGGGACTTAGCACTTAGCCAAATGGCAGCTTATAACAAAGCCTCTTAAAAATAGGGGCCATCCTCTGTCAACAAAAGTAATGTTTTCAGAGAACAAAAAGTCAAAAAGCGGGCCTGCTGAGGCTGGTGGAAAAAAAAAAAAAAAAACACCCAACCGCCTCCACTCCCCCATGCCAGGGAATGATAAAGTAGTTTCTTGCTTTGACCTTGGGTTAAAGCTTCTAAGCACAAACCAGATCCCCTAACTGTCTGGTTGGTAGATGGAGCTGTGTGTGTGTGTGTGTTTCTGTGTGTGTGTGTGGGGGGGCGCCGTGGATCCATGCCCGCATCTGTCCGTCTCCTCGGGTCTTACGAGCTGATAAGGACGTGCCTTAATCGTGTTTGCCCTTCTCCTTAGGCGTGCCCTCGTTCCAGGCCACATAAACAAACAGAGCCAAAACCACATGCACGGCGAGCACAGCAACAATGGCTGCATAGAAGTAGCTGTCAGAGCTCGACATCTTCATCGAACCTGGGGAAGAGGGAAGGCGGAGAGCGGTTAACAGCAGCGTCGGCCGTCTGGATCACTTTTCATGTGAAATTTAAATTAAACAGGCATTCATGATAGTTTATCTATCAGGTGGGCGATACCATAAAGCAAAGTGCATGTCTACTGGATCACTACATCATCTATACTGCATTACATAATTACTTACACCATGACCTAAAGAAAAACAATGTGATCATTAGAAATAAATTTATTAATGAAAGCTACTGTCAGTGTAGAAATGTCTTGATTCTTTTATGTGTGCATCAACATTAGTATAGCAGAATGCGACCTCTCATATATTTATATGAAACTCATCAAAAATCAACCTCGTATTTTTTTTTTGGGTGTTGTGTATATTTGGATTTTGGATATCTGTTTAATGATATTTTTATACTTCTGCCTATTATTGATATTTTACTTTTACACTCTTTCTGCTGCCCATAATTTTCCTCCGATACGGATAAAGTTCTATCTTAAGGAGAGCTCTCGACCTTTTGGTGACTGAGTGCCAATTTAGGGAGTCAGCCTCACAGGGAAAATGCAGACAGGTAAGCTCCAATGAAACTGCTAAATCACATTTGTGCTTTCTATCTGTGAACTTGTCACAGGATTTATGTTGGTCTCAAGGCTGTGTTTAACATTAAATTTCTTGAGCGCTGATTTCACCTGTTTGCAGGTAAGGCAGATCACTTTATCTGTCCCCCGAGGTCCACAAAGTAAAAGTTGTTACATTCTTCCTGAAACCTCCTTTTCTCTTCTCAACCACAGTGTTTTTTCTGTGGTGAGTTCTCCTCTGAAACATAGCCACACAACCAGCAGTTTTCAGCTTTTGTGTAGTGTATCAATTGTATTGCTCCTGCGAGTGAAAGAAGAGAAAGCGACCACGGATGTCCTGCGGGCCACATTTTGAGAAACTATCATTATTTTTTTTTATCTTTTTACAGATGTATTGGTATTGCATGTTGGATAATATGTATTCAGGGCATTTTACACCTCCATTACAGAGGAGACAAAAGACATATAAAGGGAAACGTTTGGATAATGATAATAATATATATGATGATAATCTACAAACAATCATACACATCATAGAGTCTTCCCACCACAAGTCACTGACAAGTTTACTTTTCATTAGAAGTGGGACAAATAATTATCATCTGATCCACTTCATCAATGCAGACACAGTTGTTGTTGCCGTGCAACAGCTTTGTTACTCTACTGAAGGACGACTCTGTGATTAACTTGACTGCATAATAGCTTTCCAGATTGGTGGCTCCGAACCAGAGTTAGGAGACTGCTGGTTTTATTTTAATGGACTGCAGCCTAACATGTAGCTGGTATCCGGACACCGTGAAGCGGAGATGTTTTATTTCTCGTGACAGTGAATGCAACACACAGCCTTTCAGTAATTGTGGTGCTGCAGTCTGAGCTCATCCAGACACTTTATGGCTGATTAAAGTAACTTAACTACCATTAATAACATGAAGTACTTTTCTGTGGCTGCACTTCCATTCAAGTACTTCTCTCTCACACAAGAAGAGACTCACCTGCTAGACGACGCCTACACAATCGAAATCACATGATGATTCTCAGTGATGTACTATTCATTCAAAGTATGACCTAAAATGTAGTATGCAGTGTGTGCCGACTGCATAGTGTTCCAGGTCTAAGTATGCCAGAAAGGCCTGTATGTATACTAGAGTAGCAAGTATTTTCAGTGTGTGATATTAGCACACTTGACATACCCAAAATGCATTGCAGCCCTTCATACTGTCCAGTGGTGGACAGATAAAGCAAATGGTTTAAATAATCAACTATTGGATAAAATGATTACAAATGACAGCGAGTGATGTTAAGATATAGTGAAGAGGAAAAAAGAGGGAGCTCACATATAATATATACATATATAATGTACTGTGGAAAAAAATATTTAACACCAACAAATTTAACAACATTCACTGGCCTTTAAATAACACTGGAAATTTTTACATTGACCGGAAGATGTAATGTTGATTTAACTTACATTTCCAGCTGCACAGGCTTTCATCTAAACAGTCATACTGCACAGATTGTCTTTATATAACATTTTTGATCCTCCTGTCTACTTTTATATTTTTCTGCTTACTATGTTTATATTATGTGCACCATCATATCCAGCCAAATTCCTTGTACGTGAAAACCTACTTGGCAATAAACAGATTCTGATTCTGCGGGAGGGAACTTCAGTGTGAACAGTCAGCGGGTAAATGCAAAGCTCATTTCAATTTCATATGTAGCATGTACTGATTGAGTACAGTATGCAGTATGTTAGTATGCTATTTTGAACATAGTCCACATCACATACACAGATTACCCACAAAGCCACCTCCCTTAAAACAGGAGGTTTGGCTGGTAACACAGAGGTGGAGTAAGACTGTGTTCGCCTGTTAAAAGACAGTTATTAATTTATATAATTATTAAATAGTAGTTTACTTTATAGACACAGATATGGTATTGTATTATATCAGGATTAGGATTTTCCTGTATTATGATATCATTGTAATCATAACCCTTCAATTAACACTACTACGTTTCATTCAGTTGTGTTCAAAAGAAGATATCAGCTGATGTATTGAATTTTTTTTTTTAACTCTCCAATATCAATATCATTATCCGCCTGGAAATAAATCCTCTTTCAGCCAGGCTCTTGTCACAATACAAAGCTTTTTGATGTTCAGCTGGAGTGAGGAGGGCAGTCTGTTCCCTCTGCTCCTTTGAAAGGGAAGCCAAACCAACTACTGTAAAAAGGAAAAGGGCCTGCGTTGTCCTCCAAGCACAAACAAGGTAGTGTTGCAGCGCTCACCCTCAAAGATGTAAGCCTTTGATGCGAAGTAGAGTCCGATGGGGAGCGTGACCATGAGGATGGTGAAGAACAGCAGAGTCTTCAGGGCTGACACCAGGGAGCTCTCATTTCTGCAGAGCAACACAAGTTCGTGAGTCAGCCTTAACACAACAAAAACAACAACAAACCAACAAAGACTCACTGCTGATCTGATACGACGTGATTAACGCTGTGCTCCGGCCACACTCAGTAAAAGTATTTTGTGCACATGTGCAGCATTATAGCAGAGGCTAGGCTAAAGTTAGCTCATTCACAGCCGCTGGTTTGTTTTCTCACCCTCTAAAATACGGCGGCGGCCCGGCTGCGGCGTCCGGAGAAGCTTTTACTGATCCGTCCATGGCCGTCTGTGTGACAGGGAGGCGAGAGGAGGGTAAAAAAGAAAACTGGGGAATGCCACCAATTAGTGTTACTTTCTGTGCTGTGTTTTGGTGTTTCCCCTGCTGATGTCCGCTCACTTCCGCATTGGGTCACGGGGCCGTCACATGACGTGCCGCCAATCTCGCGAGACCAGACTCAGTGGCAGCAGTCCAAAAGTCTGGGTCGTGTCCTGTGGATATGAAGGGAGCAATGTTTGGATAAAATATGAGTTTATCGGCTCAGATTGTAGGACAACATTATCAGCACTGTCCAGGCGATGTGTGGCTCCTCTGTTTCCGGTGAGGGCAGTCAGGATGTGAAATTATAATTATATAAAGCAGCAGAAGAGGAAGAAGTGTTCAGACCCTTTACTTGGTCATGGGAGTGATATAGGTTTAGATTTATAAAGTACTGCAGGATAAGAAAATACTGCACTAAATGTACAGGCCCTGCACACAGAGTATCGCTTAAGTAAAACTACATCATTAACAAAAAGTATGAAAAGTATAAATGTATATATTATGCATCAGAATGTCCCCTTTCAAAGTTACATTATTTTAACCTATATACTGTTGGAGTATTATTAATGATGCACAAATGTGTATGCAGTATTTTAATGGTTTAAGTGGATATGGTTGGATCATTTTACTGCTTTATAGTATATGGTAGTATATACAGTATATCTGACTTCATGTGTTATGTATGTAAAATCTTAATCTGAAAAGTAACCAAAATAGTTTGCAGTTAAAGGAGTTGGATAATATTTACCTTTAGTGGAATAGAGGCATAAACTGGCACAAAATGTAAATACAAGTACCTTGAAATTGTACCTAACCACACTACTTGACTAAATGTACTTAATATTTACTCTACCAACTTTTAACCTGCACCCTGGAAAACTGCTTTTTTCCACACAGTCATACAAATTCAAGTATGACGCATAATTAAAATGGTTATAGTTTTTATTTTTCACTCCAAGTTAACTTTTTCCATCTTCTTTTTCACATCAGATTTTTGTGAAGCCACCTTTTTTAACATTCGTTGTACAATGCCTAGCATTTATTTAATCAGGATTTCTCAATTGCTTTTGATTCATGGTAGGTGGTGTGCGCTCTCTAGCTCTAGGTGCAGAGTTTATTCATTAACCAGCAAATGGTCACACCAGCATTATACAATAATTGAGTTAAACTGATAAGTTTTCTGCAAGAGGTTTTGTTTCCGCTTTCAAACAGAGTTTATGAATCTTCTTAGGAACATAATATTTTTATGTTTATGGCTTTTAGAAATGGAATTAGGAGCTGAGTAATGCATGGGTACATTTATAGCCATTGCTCTTGAAATTAAACAAGAGCATTTTAAGAGTTAAGACATATTTTCCTAACATTAAGAAAAAATGTTTTAATGCTGTCTGTTCATATGACTTCACTGTCCATTTGCTCCATTCCCATTACGAGGTTCTAAAGATAGAAAGACAGATAAGTACGGATATGAGCATGTAAGTTCGTCATTTAAGGATCAGATTGCAGCCTTGAATAAAAGGCATCTTTGGAGAAAAACATGACATGACCTAACTGCCGTGTCCCCAGCGGCTGAACACTCACAAATCACATTGTACAATATGCGCTTGAGTACCTTACATTCCTGAATAATGGATCACCGTCGACTATTTCATGTTTAATTGCGGATGCAACAGAGAGCCATTTAGTCCATTTCGTGCCGACCATATACGTTTAGTGTCATGCACAGGCCGTGTTTCTGGTTGAAGTCTCCCTGGCTGAGTGTCGAGGAGTGGCACTTTCTGCTCCAGTTGGCTTCGTTCTCACCGGTCCCACGCTCAGCAGGTCCCCCAAAACACATTTCATTTGAAAAGACTCTCAAAAGGGACCAGCCAGAACCACTAAGAACAATCCAGTGATGTGTGTTCAAAATAATCATTTTGCTTTCCGTGGCAATTTCACTCCCGAGTAGTTACCCCACAAAAAGCCCGACACGTCACCGACTCTGTGGACGCAGAGGATTGTCACGGTGAATCACATTACCCTCAAATCTGTTGCTGGATGAACCACCAAGAGCAATTTAAAGAATTATTTTCTGCCTTTTTTGTTTTGTTAGATGTTGCACAGACAGACAAGAAGCACAGAGCGGGGGGGGTGAGAGGGGGTTGTTCAGCACAGTGTGTCTAAACCCTTCTCCACCCGTACACAGATCATATGTGTACAGGCTTGTGTGTTGACCTGTGATGCTTAAAACCAAATACAGGTCTTTTCATATACATATCTCTGTCATTATTACATTTTTCAGAGTTACACTGTATATTATATATTATATATATATATTTATATCATTTTAGGTCTGCTGATGTTATTCTATGTCTTGCTGATAAAACCTTAAACCTAAACATAACTGAATCTAAAAAAAACAATGTAATCAGATCAGACAATGCAAATACCTGCAATTTGATGTTGATTTTAAGGGACTGCAGCTGCATTTTACAAAGTTTTATGCATTTCTAACCTTTATGTGCCTCCTTTAACTGTGTTTGAAACAGGATATTGATTAAAATCAAATGCATTTTTGCGCAGCAGCCATGTCACATTACACTGTATGTTAGCTTTTAAAATCAAACCGTCCCACAACTCTTTTTGTTTTCTAATTGTCTAATTGAAAATGTCTTGAGAGCTAGTAATAATTACAAAATAAACAGTGACCTCTTTTCATAAACAGGTCATCAGTAATTATTCCACATCAAAATTACATCCTCCCTATGCATAGGATTTTATTTTCTCTGGAAACAGATGCAAAACTAAGAATTTATTAACTGGTTTATTACAGTCAGCTTTGGGAATAGACGCAACCCACAGAGGATGGAGCCAGTGTGGTCACTGGCCGCACATGTTCACCCCGTTGCGGTGGGATTACGAATTTTAATAAAACAACCGCCTCTGAAATTGGAGTTTGATAAAAGTTGTGTTCTCCATGGACCAACTGCATAGATTTGGTCAGGGGGGTCTTCCATGCCAAGTTCAATACTAATTTGTCTTTCCTCATGGATCTTGACCCCTGACCTTCTAGAAGTATTTCCCATGGCTCTCTCTGTCTGGACTCCCCAAGCTATGCCTTTTTGCATTCCATGTGTCACCAGCACTCCATGTCAAACACGAGGCACCCCACACGCCGCACCTGTTGTTTTGACCGAGCGACACGGTGTCCTTCGGGAACTATTCAAAGCCGTTAACAGAGAACGTTTACTGTCAATGAAGTTTCTGTTTGAAACAAGTATGAGGCTAAAAAGCACTTTAAAAATAACTCCATGGTATTCATGGCTTTGTCATCCGTCACATTTACAACTGCAGCTATAAGAATAAAGTCATGTCATCCAGTTATTTTCCTCTTGTACTATGCTGTCTTGGATAGAACATTAGTTCAAGTAGTTTTCCTCTGTAAAATATTGAGATATTGAGGTACTATTTATTCCACTGCATTTCTTGAACAACTACAGTTACTACTTGTTTTTCAGATTAAGATTTTACGTTAAAACATAAGATAAGCTTATAAAAATGCACTGCTAAAGGCATACTTTGATGTTTTGAGAAATATGTGTATTCATTTTCGTGGTGTGAGTTAGATGAGAAGATGGATGCCACTCACAAGTCTGTATAGTAAATATGGCTGACCTAGCTTCGCACAAAAACTGGTAACAGAGGGAAACAGCTAGCATGGCTCTCTCCAAAGACAACAAAATCTGCCTATCAACATCTCTAAACCTCACTAAATTAACACATCAATGTATGATCAATGTATGATCTATGAAGGGTTGTTTTCCCGACTCTAACCAAGAAATAGTCAGACACCATTCACCACCTGTCATATTTACTTTTACTTTTTTTTTCTTTTTTTTTTTTGATGGATTAAGCAGTGTGGTTGTTTCCGATGTCTGGATTCCCCCTCTGAACCTTTCAGATCATTTAAATAACTGTTAAAAGGCACAACAAGGTAAGATCATCCACTGTTTCACAAATAGTGCGATGTGAGAGTCAAGTTTGTGTTTTAAAACTTTCTTTTTTTTTTTACTTCTTTCCTTTCCTTTAATTTTCTCACCCCCTTCGGAGGGGGGCTGACCGCTTGGCCTGGAACCACAGGATGAAACAGCTGAAGTATATATAAAGTGGCTAAAAACTAACTCCACCTCAACCAGCTACAACAGTATAAGTCTGCCCAACACATTGTTGTGTCAGTATTTATCATTTAGTAATGTAATAAAAATATTATTCACAGGTTCCATTTATCTGTGGATGGAGTACTTTTGAGTTTTTTTTACTTTAAGTATACATAGCTTATACTTTCGTACTTCGTCTTTTTAAATGTGGGATATTCACTTGCAATTAAGTAATTTTACATTTTTGTTGTTTATCAAATTCAATCAAAATCTTTTTTTTTTTTTTTAAAGCCCAAAATCACAAACATCGTTTGCCTCTGAGGGCTTTACAATCTGTATAGTTGTGACACCCTCTGTCCTTAGACCCTCGAACCGAGTCAGGAAAAACTTCAAAAAAGCCTTTATGGGAAAAAGAAGAAACCTGAGGAAGAGCCACAGATGAGGGATCCCTCTCCCTGGGACGGACAGACGTGCAAGTAGATGCCACATGTACAGAGAACATCATCAATCATATTATGGAGTTAAACATGGGTCGTAATAAACTGTAGATAGGTCGTAATAAACTGTATACTTATATTTATAAGATATAATTATGTCTTGCACCACTGACATTACTGTCAACAAACAAGGAGCATGAGAGCATAGTGTCACATTGAAATAATTAAACATTAACAAATTCACCAAAATCCCCGCTGTTGTATTTGATTCAAAAGTCCAGAAATGTGACACAAACAATGACCATCCTCCCCATTTCCTGCTCTCATTGGCTTCCTTGGACCGACAACACCTAAAACCTCCTAGTAGTATTGTGACCCACAGCCCATTGGGACATGTAGGAACACATCATATGCATGAGAACACAGGCAGTGCTAAAGCCAGTGCACAAATCCATTAGAAGACTTGCGATTGGGGCAGCAGGCCCACTGTGAGACCCCACTGCTGTAAAACGCAATGATGTGCAAGAGCTGTAGAAATTCCTCCGTGCAGGAGTAGGGGAGTTACGTCTGGCTTCATCCAGCAAAACAAAAACATCCCGCCATGCTACCGTGAGGGCGTATAATGGCTCAGTCCTCGTCCATTTTGTATTAACCACACTTGTGGCGACCCTCTGCTGTTGTGGAAATAATCTTTATCCCCCACAAATGAGAAGTTATGTATTTGAGGCCTCTCCCACTCTCATACCGCTCAGGATGATAGGAAAATGGAGTAAAGTAGGGAGTAAAAATACGGCTCTGGAGGGAGTAGAGTGTCATGTCCTCAGACAAATTCTAGTTTACACTTTGCTCACTCTGAGCTTGGTCCAGTTTGGTGTGATAAATTTTGGATGCTGCAAAGAGCATAGCACGTCTCTTAGATATATTTACAAAGAAGAAGACAAGGATACCTGCCTGCGTTTTATCTGATATATGACAATAAAAGGATATAATTCAAGATATTACATTCTGACACATCCTGATGTGATAACATATGGGGATTTATGGAGTGACTTGGCTGCAGAAAGCTTACTTTAGACACAAAGTAGTCAGCCAGAGCAAAAATAAATGGAGCAGATGTTGCAGAGAAACCAGAGAGGCTGTAAAACTCTTATAAGAAAGAGAGTGTGCTGTATATCACAGGGAGACAGAGCTACATACACATGTAAAATGAAGTCACGAGTTATGATGGATCTCATTGCGTAGGGCGGCATGGATAGATCATGCTGTCCTTGAGTATATGTCTCCACGAGCTATTGCCCTTCATATTAAATCACAGGCAAAATGACAGACAGTGTGGGTGGATAGACTAGTCATTCCAGTTATTCATCCTTAACTCTGGACTTTATTTTTTGATTTATCTACTGAGCAACATGAGTTGTACCACAGAGTTCACTATACGTATTTTCTATCAACGCGACTTAATATGTTTGGTGTACTTTTACTTTTACTGCTAAAATATTCTTGGAGGAATCTCATGAGTTATCCAACCTTGATACAGCTTTTTTTATTAAATTTAATTTCTATGCTAAACCAAGCCTGCATTACACTGTGGTTTAATTATTAATTTGTTTATGTCAGAGTGGATATTTTTGGTCCCGTGAAAATGTGCTAGTCTTTAAAGCAACAGTTTGACATTTGTTTTCTCGCTGAGAAACAAATAATGATATGTGTATGCTAACTAACTGTGACAAAACATCCTGATTTGTTCAGGATTGTCCCAGTTTGAAGCTGGTCGTCCCAAGTCCCGACACAATATGGTTTTACATATCTGTAAAACAGTAGTGTCCTTTCAACATTCACTACCAAATTGTCCCAGTTTTCATCACAATTTAAAAAATGGTGCTAATGTTATACTTTTTTATGATAATTTCTGCATTTACATGTACATTCATCATGTTCTGTCCCACTCATGATTACCTAACCCAAGAAGAAAACATACACACTGCATTAAAGGTCTTTATTCAAAACTGATTTGTCTGTATGCCTGTCAGTCAATCACTGTGTCATTGTAAATGCAATGAAAATCTGCGTTCTGCACCCATGGAGTTAATTTTTTTGTAAACCTTCAGACAGAACCAGACTAGCTGTTTCCCCTCAATTCCAGTCTTCAGATAACCTAAGCTAGCTTTAACTTCATGCTTAACTGGCAGATATGGGAGTGGTATTGATCTTCACATCTTACCCTATGCAACAAAGGGTATTTGTCAAGACGTCAAACTATTCCTTCGATACCTCAGGAGACAGTGTGATAAATACATCCAGGTAACTAGATAAGGGAAAGGGAGAATGGAGAGTGAAAAGCGAGAGCAGGAGGGAGAAAACCATTAGTCTGTGACTCTTCGGTGTGTGGTAGAGCCGACACTGTCATCTTCCTTCGAGCCCCTTTAGCCACTCATCCTTAGCTGACCATGCACTGGCATGTGGGCTGCTTCTTTTTTTTTTCCACGTCAGAGGCACTGTCTTGCAAGATTGCAAGTGGAACTGAACAGTTTTATGCCATTTTGTTGCTCTGAAACTTGATGGCACCTGGCTCGAGTGAGATGGCTCAAGTCTCCCTGCACTGATCCAAGATCCAGCATGGATTCCCATCCCCACTCCTGCATCTGCAATCATCCGCTGGAGGTTTAATTCAGCTGGACATCAGGCAGCCAGTTGGAGCTTGGCTGCAGCAAAGCACAGCAGGATACACACACACAAATCAGGACATGGACCTGAAAGTAAAGTAAAGTAAAATATGCAGGGAGTATTTACAAATCCTTTGAATTAGACATTGGGAATGTGGAATGTCTTTAATATTCCAGTAACAGTGCTTCATATCAAGAATGTGTCACACTGACATCTTGGAGCCTCCCTGTGAGGTGAACCGCTCATAGTTTGTTTGCTGGGTGGAAGTTATGCTGGGAGGCTGTCAGAGCTCATCTCGGCTAGGGTGACATGTGCTTGGGCACACTTGTACTATCACGAAATTACATCTCTGGCTCCTGATGCGTATCATGTCCCTCAGGCATTTAATAAACAAGAAAGCTGGTTTTGTTTATCGTGTGTTCTTACCCTCAAGATTTCTGCAATTCCTAAATCTTTCAGGGGCTGAACGGGGACGCCAGGGGCTTGAACCTTTTAGTCCAGTAAAATTGACACATGCGATTGTTGAAATAGTTAAAAGCTACTTCTGTGCACCAGAAGAATTGGCCGAAAACTGTGACAGAATTACATTTACAAACAAGGATCGCCTTTTTTTTACCCCTTTAACACACAAAGCCCCTGTCTGTTGTTTAGTTTAGCTTTTTTCTTGATTAAAAACCGGGGGGAAAAAAGCTTGCACAGTCTTCCTAGTGTGTTTTCTAAGGGCATCATTGCTCAGAAGACAAGCCTGAGGGTGAAACAGTATCATGGTGGATTAATGTAGCCCACATTCCCAGCGAGAAAGCGATATTCACACACACTGAGGATGAAATATGGGAAGCAAACTTACGCCATAGCTTTTACAGAAGCTAGAATGTGTTGTTATATTCCCAGTTATTAAAATCAAAGTAATACCCTTGAATGTTGAGCAGAACCTTGAAAAATAAAAGTCTTCGACTGAGCACGCTGAAAGAAAACAACCAACTGCAAGACTTTTCAACTCATTAATGTTGGATTTATGAGCGCAGAGACACAGTGGGAATAGAAAATACATTTATTTTATTATCGCTATGTCGCTGACATATTTGAAACCAATCTGTGCAAATAGGTAGTGAGTCATTCTCGTGCACATGATGTACACATGCTAGGATGTGGCTTGAAAAGCGGGGTCTCCCATCCAAATAATAAGCTACACAGTACATATGACTCACTGTATGAAACATTTAAGGAGAGTAATTCCCTATGCTGACTACCCCCTGTGTTTTTGGATATGGATATGGATACCTTACTAGTTTTCTTACTTCTTAACCAGTTAGTTGCTGTGTCTTTAAATAGAGTGCAGTGAGGCTGCCACAAAGGAGCACAATGCTACAATTGATCATCTTCCTTTCAACATGAAGGGACAGCGTATACCTCAGCTGAAAAGAATACGACAGCAGCAGCACCCTTCCCAAACATGATTACATCGTTACGCCTGGAAAATGATGCACTTCTTGTGAAAAGGCACAGTGAGGCTCCAGTGAATGGTTCTCCGGTTCATACATTTATCTCTGCTACATTATTGTTCGTTACAGCCGGTGAAGGCTTGCTCTTCAGTCCCTCCGTGGCACACCTGGAGGTTTCCACAAGGAGCAAGCGTGGGATGCAAAGAGCGAGGAGGATTGTCTTATATTCTTTGCGGAAGTTTTGGTTCAGCAGTCCGTATATGATGGCGTTGAGGCAGCTGTTGAAGTACGCCATGAAGTAGCTCGTGACAAAGAGCCACTCGGGTATGTGAGGCGCAACTTTCACAGGGTTTATGGCCACTGCCAGGCCTATGAGGTTAAGTGGAGCCCAGCACACTGCAAACAGCACAAACACCATGAACATAGTCAGGAAGTTTCTCACATCACTGGGTTTTAGCTTGGCCCTTTGCTCCGGTTTCACCCGGTGCTTCACTTGGATCACCAGCACCCATATCCTCATGTAGCAGTAGGACACCACCAGCAGCGGGATCAGGAAGTGGATGATCACCACCGAGATAGTGTAGTACGAGCTGACCGTCTGCGCAAAGGTGCAGGAGTAGATGCGGGGATCGTACTGCAGCGAACCCACAAAGAAGTTGGGCACGGTGGCGAGGGCGGTGAGCAGCCAGGTGAGGCCCAGGTAGCAGCAGGTGTTCCTCAGGCTGTACAGGCGGTCGTAGTGGAGGCTGTGGCAGATGTAGCAGTAGCGGTTGATGGCGATGGCCGTGATGTTGAAGATGGAGCCGATGACGCTGAGGCCCATGATGAAGCCGCTGGCCTGGCAGTGCAGGTCACCCATGGTCCAGTCATCGTGGAAAATGGCCGTCAGAACCAGAGGGTACGGGTATAGCGCCACCACCAGGTCTGCTACGGACAAACTCACCACGAAGATGTTGCCTGGAGAGACAGCAGAGGTTTAGGCAACAGACAAAACATGACCCAAACTGGTGTATAATTAAAGCATACAGTGCTCCTTTTTCACTTTGTGCTCCAGGTTAAAATAAACTGGGTCACTGGAGGTACGACTGCGACTTGCCATCATAAAAGAGCAGCCTCATCGTGCCCTCTGAGGCTCATTTTGATGAGGCTTTTACCATGTACTCTCCACTGCACTGATGTGCATTCAGGCAAATGCTTTATTGTCAAAGCTCTCTCAGTGTTGTGCCCCCCCTTTTTTCTCACTGTAACTGTTTTTAAAGCTAAAAATATTTTTGGCCATGCCAGTGGCACAACTCTACAAATGGCAATGGTGGTTTGTCCATCAGTTCACCACTTTGTTCCTCTCATCTCAAAGAGACTATTGGGTGGATCACCAATGAAATGTGGTGTGACATGAAACGTGACTCCCAAAAAACTTTACTCTGTGCAAATTAGCTGCTACTTAGCAAATAGCAGTCTGATAAACTGAGTTTGGCTAAACTGAGATTGTTGCTGTATATGTATAGCATTGTCATTGTGTGTTAGCATGATAATGTTAGCCTTTCGCTCAAAGCGGCGGGCAGCCTCACTGAGCCACTAGCATGGCTGTACACTCCTCATATTGTTTATAACAATGTTTTATTTGGCAGGTCTTTGCCCCCGGGAACAGACAGTTTAAGTACATCAAAACCAGGACGTGGCTGATTTTAAGCATCAGATTACATCAAGTACAACAAGTTCCTGTCCTCTTGAGGCCTGCGCTGATGGTAGGATGACACTGGATCTTCTCAGAAGACATGAATCATAGAAAATGACGTCTGATATTGTTACAGTGCAGCTGCTCTGGGTGGGGGAGAATAAAACAATAAATCCAATTGTTGTGTCAGATAGGAAGAGAGATAATGAGTACATACAGTGGAGCCACAATGCATCTGAATTGGTGTTTCGCAAAGGATGCATTTGCTTCCCATAAGTTTTGTGGAATGTTGTGCAATAAAGGATCTATTGTCAAGTCAAGATCTGTGATGAGGTAGAAATTTAGCCTGGGCCACCATTAAATACCCTTTACCCAGTTTTTTAGAAATAAAACTGTCAAGCTGATCGAAACTTCTCAACATAAGAAAAATAAACCAGTCCGACACTATGATTCCATACAGCTTGTCATTACCAGCTTTTCTAATTTCTCATGCGCCATTACATCACTGGTTAGAATATAAACATTTATGTTTTCTGCAAATAATCTGTAAAGGATTATATATAATGTGCCTCATTTTGACAACATTTTGTGTCAGACGCTGGGTTGATTCCAGGGTTGATTTAACATAAACCGCCTTCTGAAGTTGAAATGTGAAGGCGCGAGTCCCTCGCTCACCCAGACAACAGCTGAAACAACAGCACTGATTGGCAGATATGATAGGGGTGGATTTAAAACACATGTTGGCCATCAATCATCAACGTTCAAAGCTCGTTATAATCCCTGCACCCCAGGGACAACACAGCTACAGCGTGTTGTTTAGCAACTAATCTAATTTTAATTTACTCGCCTGAACTTGATTGATCCTACATGGATATAAAGAAAAAACACAATAAAACATGACAACAATTATATGTGATTGTATTCCCACCTTCCTAACTTGGGGACTTTTCTGCTTTTTTTTATTTTTATTTTCTTATTCTAGAGTAAAATCAGATGCCAGTTTCACATTTTTCCACGGACCTGTCCACAGGTATTCAGGCGCAGTCGATTTCCGAGTAACCAAAACAGCACGAGCCCTCTCTCAAGCCTGCCGAGTTAAAAATAAAAGCATTTGCTCTTCATCCTCCAGTCAGCTCAGTGGGCAAATCTGTCAGATTGTATTTGTGACGCTCGCAGTACTCGCTGTGTGCATTTGTCATTGTGCAGAGTTTTGATTCCTCGCTGACATCATGCGGCTCAGTGTTATCGTGTGCGCCGGCTGGACAGGGCATGCTGCAGTCTTATAGCCCTCCCTGGCTGAACCCTCTCTCCCCTTTATCGTCAAGAGGATGAGGTAAGTGTTAAAACACCGCTGAGAGAGGACTGCTGTGAAGCGGCCAGATGACTCTTTGTTTTGTTGGCATCCATTATTAAAACACTGGACGAACCATCACCGCTCCCTGTTTAAATAACCAACTTGGCCGACCTGACGCTCATCGCATCCAAACTCATGGCGCTGAGAAACATTATTGTTTTATTTGTAACAGCCGACCAATAAAAATATCCCCCCGCCTGGATACCAGAATAGAGTCGTGCCCGCTGACATCTTGGGGAGCTATTATTACCAACGAGTGAGAGATGAATAGAGCTTAACCTGAATGCTGATTGGTTACAGGCCATCGGGGACGCCTGACTTGCAGCCTTTAACTTCTCTGACACCACTGGCTCTTTAATTATCTGACAAGCAAGTGAGACGTTGCATCAGATCAACTGATTCTTGCTTTAAAGTGGCTCCCGAGGGTTGAGCGACCACCCCATGAATTCTCCACCACCCACCCCCCCAAAGTGCATCTCCCTCTCTCCCGTTGTCTGTCACACGCAACATTTTTTTGTCAAATGAAACATAAATCAAAGCAGCACAGCAGAGAAGTGTTCAGCTACGTGTGAGCGAAACAAGATATTTGTCACCCGAATCATCCAGCATGCGCGCACTGAGGTGTGGCGTTCTCACAAATATATTGCATAGAAACTGACTCACATCCTCCCTTTCAGTACATAAACCTGCATCTGTATTACAATAGGCTCTGTTTACAGTGTGGGCATATTTATGGCAGATTGCTCCTCTCTGGTTGAATAGACCTAGAGTAGTAAAAGGAACAATGTCGGAAATAAAGAAGGGAGTCGTGCTGGTATAAAAATAGGCCCATAATGAAGATGCAAGTGCAAGAGACCAACACACCAAAAGACCAAACAAAAGCCTGCCAGCCGAGTCAATTTCCAATTTGTGGACTTGCATTGCTGTGTGCATGTGTGAATCTCGAGGGCTTATGTTCCTCCGTCAAACCCGGCGTCTGTGTCCCATCACTCACTCTCACTGCACACACCGGAAACGTGATGTACTACGCTTTGATTCGCCCAGCTATGTTTACACACCTTTGAAGGAAAGATGAATTCATAAAACTGTGTAGGAGGGTTGAGATCTCGTGGATCCGGCTGAATGTCAGCAGCGCAGGGCTTTGCTGCTGTGAGTGCATATCCCAAAATTAGATTACATTGTATTTACCCAGTCACGTTATCATAAATAAGCAAAAAAATGACCTTTTGGCAAGGGCATTAGCGCTGATGAATTTGTAGTGACTACTTCATGAACTTGTGTTCAAGGGGCCGGAGAGTTTTTTTTTTCCCCAAGAAGTTCCAACATTAAACTGACACAAGCTGCCTTTTGGTGATGCAGCCCCGCTATGTGCCCGGCCAAAAACATCATCGTCATCATCAAAGGCCGTCTACCAATCAGAACCCCCCTACCCCTCCCCACCACCACCATGTCTGACAAAGTAAGACTCACTCGCCCTGAGAGAAATCAGACCGTCGGGACACAAGCAGCGTCTGGTCCAACAGTGTTTTACTCATTAGGCGCGACGCGAGGAAGATAGTGTGTTATGCAAATTTGAACAAAACAGCCCCCCCCCAACAGCAGAAGGAGAGATTGAATGTTATGTAAATATAACAGTTAGCGTTTACTTTATCTAGGTGTGGCTTAGTCACATAATCCTAATCTGATAACATCCCACCTCCATGCTCACGCACATTAGCAAAACTAAATGTCATGTACTATTTTGTTGTCAGGGAGAGAAGACATGTTTAATGTAGTGTGCTAAGTGATATTCCCCCTGGATCTGTGCTGTCAATATAAATTGGCTTCTGGTTTGACTCACTAAGTCCACTGACTCAATTAACCCCCCTCTGGACACTCCGGTTTTTTAGGTTATTCATGACTGTAGAGTGACTATGGGGACGCGGTGCATGATTTAACAAAGTCCGTCCACACACACACACACACCCCTAAATCCACAGCTCCTGACGTGGAGGTGCACACTGCACACACACACGCAGTCAAGCTCATTCTATCGTTATTTCCTCCATCTGCTCCCCTTCATCGTTTTCTTTTCTCTGGCCCTCCCTCTCTCTCTCTCTTCTCTCAGTCTCTCTCATGAGGGCATTTTGAGTGTATTTTTAGTGTGGTTAACCCCGGTGGGAAACTCTGGCGTTAACACCCCATTGGCAGTCCTATAGTGCCATGCTCTGCCCTTTGAAAATTCACTGGATAGATCCTATTACATTTGCACACTAGAGAGGACCTGCAAACCTATTAAAATGGAGCATATGGTACCGATTGTTCTTAAAGATATAACACTCTGAAGATGTACCAGCACCTAGCAAATGTTTGCCCATGCATGTGTTGTTGTTTTTTTTTTTTTTTTTGTTTGGGGGTATTCATTTGAGGGATATAAGGAGGCAGAGCACAAGAGTGTGCTGAAGTGAAGAAGCAGAGCGGAAGGGTCCTGCTGCTGCGTGTGAGGAAGCGAACCAGCAGTCTGTAATGGGGAGAAGAGATGGGATGTTTTCTGCCTAACACACCGCATTCCACAAAAAATATATATGTCTGAGTGTTAGTCTTCCCTTAAATGTAAACCATACATCACGCCTCAGTATATCACTGGAGTCAGATTGCGTGAGGACGTTGTCGTATTATACCACACCCATCACCCCGTCGTAAAAAACGGCCATCTATCGAAGTAACAGGCCTTCATGGCAAATAGATCCAGTCTCTACAATTAAACATTCATACAAAGAGAGCCAAACCTATAAATAGCTTGTTAAGAACAGAAGAGGAGATTGGTGATGGACCAACAGTGGCAACAATTTCAGTCACTTAAGGACACACTTGAAAAAAAAAGTGATAGTAGGAGATAAAGGCTGTGCACTTCTACTGGAGTTTCGGGTTTCTGCTCACACAAGCTGACCAACGGGACACTGCAACTCTGGTGAGGGCTCTCGTGTGACTGGACCTGTCAGTCGGTCCAATTAGAGCAGGAGAGCAGTGACATGAGGCATGTAATCAGTACGGTGTCCACAGTCCACCAGCATGGAAGGAGACTTTTGAACGGGCCATTTACTCTTACCCTCTTGTCTAAGGACAGTGGACTGTGGCATTTTTGCAAACTGGATAATCAAATTATTTTCCGGGTTCCTAAACTTCTTGCCAAAGTGCTTTTGGCTGGTGTACACAGGAACACGTTGGATGTGTTATGTAATGTATTTGAAATTGTAATTAACAGCTCATTATCCCAAACGCTCGCTGACCTAATCCCACTGCCCGACTCGCATGTTCTCATTAGCATCATGTTGTGATCGCTGAGTTTAGTCTTTTTTGCCTCTGCGGCAGAGGGTCTTTCCTGACTTTCACTCTCAGCCGCGGAGCTGCCGGCTACAATGGCGCACAAGCTCCGGGGCCTTTACGTTCAAAGCAGCACAACGTCAAATGCACAGTTTTGGGAACTTTTTGTTCTGCGTTCAGCCTCTGGAAGACATTCCCGACAACACATCTCATGTTCTGCTCAGTGCTTCTTTTTTTTTAAAGAGCGAATCACGAGGTTTCATTATATAATAAAAGTAGAAAGTCTTCCATAGCTCTTGTGAATAGAGAATAAAAATATATATTATGTTTTCTGTGGCTGTTTCTTATGTCAAAAACCCTGAAGGGCTTGTTTTTTGCAGACACTGCCCTGTGATTCTTTCATATATTTTCTCTTTGTCACATCTCTAGTTTTTTTCATGCCAGACAAGAAACAGAGTTCTGAATATTGATACTAATATTATCTGTTCCTTATAGAGGGAAATGGACACAGACAGATACAATTAGCGACCCAAGATATGACTAATGATTGCACTTGTTCAGGGATTGTATGAAATCACCTTCCCCCCCATATATCTCACAATAATATAGCAATGTTACATTTAAAGGATGATTATGTAACCATGTGTGTTTATTCCTTGTTTTACTTTTGATAAAACCACTGAATGTGAGAAATAGTGCAAGCAGAGAAGATGCACAGTTACTTAATTGACTTAGCATAAGAAGCTGCTGGTCATCACCAGATCAAATAAGACTATGGCAGCAAAACATCAGAGTGAACTGTATTGAGCATTTTTTGTTACTCGTGAATTCAACTGTTTTTTTGTGAAAGTAAACATTTTTTATTCCCCCATGTTAAAAAAGTTACATAATCTCGCTTTGATATTTTAATGGAATAACTTTCACACCAGTCGAGCTGTTTGGTAGGATACATTCAATCACTAACGAAAAAAAAAGTGTGTCACAGAGTTACCTACTTCACTGTGCATTAGCTGCTAGCTCATTGTGATGGTAAATATTTACAAGCTTCTAGGACACAGCAAAAGAATGTACTTTATTTTTTTTTTAACTACCCTTTAATGTTCCTGACAAAATGCTTCAAATGCTTCTTCTTTTATTGAGCACGTTTTAACCTTCTGCATCGTCTGCTGGACGGGCAATGCTGCTGAGGCTCCGAGAGACAGTCAGAAAAACTGTAACACCACTGACAGCAAACCGCCAGCGATCACATTACCAAATACTGAATGCATCTACAGAGATACAATGACAATGACGGCAAACAACATTGTGGGTGACCAGAGGCAACCCCCAGCCTCCTCAGTTGAACTGTTGCCAACAGGGCGATTATTTCCACCTCTATTCATAGATTCAAGTTTTCATTCCCTCCACAAGCTTTTAAGCCTTTAAACTGGTAACTATTTTGATGTAACTGTATTGCAAGGGAATGTTTAAATAAATTATGACCTGGGATTACAGGAAACAAACAAAAGACAATTTCCTTCCCCACCAATGAGTCGGACAAGCCACCCTTTAAATGAAGAAGAAGAAAAATTCCAATACACTACAAATTGCAATTTTTTAGAGTCCCTTAGTTTAAAAAAAGCAGACTTACAGAAACAACTTACCTTTTCAAATTACTGCAAAGTCCTGCAAATGACGGGAACCAACTTAATGGCCATTGGGGCTAGAAGTTAGAAAGTAAACAGGGGGCAACTGAATGGTGATGGCATATTTGCAAAGAAAGAGAGGTGGCATGAAAGTGACCACAATAAATACCCGTCCTGACAGCACCTTCACACCACTGGCAGGACACTTCAAATGCAACACAACGAAATATGAGGCTGCGGCCAACATAAAACCTGTGCAAAAGGACATAGAAGCTATAGCTCTCACCTTGGCCGCTCATGGGACACTACAGGTCCTGATATAAGGAGGGATGTGATTTATCTGAGACGGGATGGGAACCAAGGATGAAGCCAGATGGGGTGGGGGGGGGAGGGTGTTATTATTTATGAAGATCTATGAAGGTAAGGCAGGCAAGGCTGTGGAAACTCCATCACAGTGGGACTGGAGGCTCACTTCAGAAAGCAGCCAAATTGTCAAACGCAGAGCTCACACGCTACACATTAGATTACATAATTTGAGTTGTGAATGAAGAGATCAGGGCAGCGCACACATTGTAGGTCACTGAGGCAAAGATGATTCTTTCCTTTTGGCTTTAACCAGATCTAAAAGACTGAGAGAGAGTGAGAGAGTTAAACTGATGATTTTTCTGAGATGATAAAACAAATTATTTCACGTTCACTTTGCCCAAATGGAGAAGAAAGCTCTAGTTTGGCTGCTCCCTTGTCTCTAACTTAGGAGGATCTCACACATCTTGACCATTAAAGCTGCTACCTTCCACCCTTTATCAGCACCACACTGGATCTGAGTATGCTCCAAAGTCATCACCTCTGTGGCTGCCTTATCTCTAACCTGCGTTCCTCAGCTTTTTGTTCCTGTACACGGACAGGATGACGAGGACATTGCCCAGGATGTCGACCACGATGGTGAAGATCAGCACGCTGGCCAGCGCAGTGGACACTCCAGCGGAGGTGGCGCTCAGCCCGCGGCCGCTCTCATTCCGGGACGCGCAGCTCGACCCGTTCACATCCTTCACCTCCAAATCCATCTCACACCTCCCCACCTCAGGGTGCAGCGGCCATGGCCATGGCAGGGCGAGCTCTCCAGATGTCCGGCTTGAAAGCAAAAAAAAAAAAAAAACCCACACACCTCCCAAATGACAAGAAAAAAATTCAGAAGGACTTTACTGGAGGGAGCCTTGAACTTTTGGAGGGACTGAGCCACACTCCTCCTCCGCCCGTGAAGTGGTAGGAGGGAGACGCGAACCCCGCCATGCTCACTCCAATATTAACAGCTTTTACGCATGCAGGGACATTCAAGAAGCTCATTTGTGAGGGCGATAAATATGCCAGGAGCTCGTGTTTCCTCCGTGCGGTCCTCAGGAGTCAGCGCGGCTCTTCCTGCGCGCCGCTCCAGGAGGCTCGTCCAGTGAGCGCTCTCCTGTGCGTAATGGAAATGCGGGGCTGCGCGTCCCGCGTTGGCTTTTCAGGGCATTAATGAAGTAAGTGGCGGATAAATGATTGGGCTCGATTCTGTCTGCGGGCGGGCAGATCGAGAGGCTCGTTAAATGTCTGTCGGTGAAGGCTGAGAGCAGTTTCAGGACTATAAATTAGTCTGAGATCTGCGCGCCGCGTCTCCGCTCCGGTCTCGTTAAAGAAGAGCGCCGAGAAGAGCCGAGTGAACGTGGAGCTGTGGAGAGTCGTGCCATTTTTTATTTTAATTATAATGTTTATAACAGCAGCCATTAAAAACTTGACAGTTTTCTTTTTGCCGATCTTCATTTAACCACAGAGCCTCCCCATCCGTGCGCATGGAAATGGCGCCTTCATGTGTCCAACAGAGACTCCTGCAAACAGGGAAAACACCAAGATTTTACAATTCTCTGTTCAGAAAGGTTCTTAAAATAAATTGTTCATCACCAGTATTACACATAGCTATTCACTGTGTGCACCTAAACACCAAATATAGAGCTGAGAAGCTGCATAGGGGTATAAACCATGTTGGAGAAGCTAAACTGAATTATTTCATTTCTAAAAACTTCACTTTTGAATTGAGCCAGCTGGTGCTGAATGTTGTGATGCCAGAGGAGATTGGAAGCCTCAGTCTGAAGTCATAGATATATGACTCATTGGGGCTATAACAAAATATTATTTCTTACCACTGATTAACTTGATAATTGGTTTCTGTTGATGATTTGGTCTTTAAAATGTCAGGAAATACTGAAAATGCCCTTAACGACTTCAGGGAGGCTCTTCAGAGGTATTGTTTTGTCCAACTCAAGGTAGGACCACTTACCAACTTCTTAAAGTTTGTTTGTTTGTTTGTTTACCACAATTTAACTGCCATACAGAAAACACTGTGACAGGTATAAAGGAGTAAAGCTGGTTGGTTCCTGTGCAAAATCTAATCATCTGTCATCTACGACCCACATGCTATACTTGGGGGAAACAGAAGCAGGAACAGTAAAGGTTTGGCAGAGACCCTGAACAGGTTGATCCATCTTTCCAATCGTCTAAAACCCAAAGAAATTCCATTTATAATCACAGAAGACCACAGAAACCAGAACATGGATACATCTGAGACACGAGAATGTGAGAATTGGGGTATTTTTCATTTGAAAATTATTAAGTCATCAATCAAATACTGATATAACTTCTCTATAAATTTTTCTCAAAACATGTCTGAGTTTGGCTGCTGTGGGCACTGATGTATTACTGTGGTGAATGGTGAGGGTCAGCTGAACTCAGCACTGTGGTTTGAAATTCCACAACACCTTTTAGACGATAAGCTGAGGAGATAATCTATTTTCATACTTTACATCGGGTTTGCGGCAGCTGAATATATGTTGATAAGAACCGTTCAACCACTAACACTGACAGACAAGAGCTGCAGAGCTTCCCAACCAAAATCCAACAATTCAAAGTTTAATAAAGCCGCTGTAAACACACAATACACTACATAATGAAAGCTGGTGTGAGCCCGGTGTCACTGGATCCGGTTTGATGTGGAGAAGAAACAAAGTGAAGAATTCACTGACCAACACATCTTACTTAGAGCATTTACTTAATGCATTAGAGCATTACTTCCTCTTTAAAGCCAATTAAAAGACACTAAAAGCCACAGAAAGAAATATGAGGTAATAACTATCACAAATAGCTAGATGCGGAACAATTACCCTAAATGTGCAGTGTGCTTGTATACTGTAGGTTTCGTAACAGACTTAGGGCAGTCCGAATCAGTGTGAATGTTGTGGGGATATCAGAGCATATAAGGACATGTGCAGCAGGTCTAGTCAGAGGATAAACTCAGTCGTTACTTATTATTAATCATTACAAAGTTTTAAAATTACGACACTTTGATTTGTGGCCTGAAACGTGCTTTTATGTCCGCACATATTGTAGTGTATTTTAATCTCATTCATTCTCAAGAAATGAGATGAAAATCAGGGTAAAAGGTCCCTCCTGATGAAGGAGGAAATTTAATATCCTGTAACTGAAGCTATACCTCACTAAGCCTGATGCCTCCTTATTGCAGAATCAAGACTGTGTCTCTGCAGGCTGAACATAAAAGCTTCTTTTTGCACAGACTAAATAAAATGTGGAAAAACCTGTGTCTTTATTCACTTATTGTGTGTACAAGTTTTCTTCAACGAAAAGATTTATTGGATCACAGAATTATTAAATTGATTGAATCTTTTAAGATAAATGTATTACAGTAGTTGGGTCATTTTAGCATATGAGGATATTTTTATTTTGAACTTTACTTAGTCTATAATATGTTTGATTTCTAGAAAAGTAAGGAATGTGTTAACCTCTCAAAAATAGGCCATTTCCAAAAAACAAGTAAGATTTTCCTCACTTCAGTTGGGCATATCAATAATTATCCATGAAAGGGTTATAATGCACTTCCTCAGTGTCTCAAGTCAGCTGTGGCGTTTCAGTTCACATAAGCACTGTGGCTGAGAAATAAGTAGTTACACAAGTCAACTTGTGTGTAAAAAAACAAGAACTTCACTTCCCGGGCATAGATTTTGTATAACTCAATAAAAAGTTACAGGTCCTCAGGAAATGGACATAAACGGGCTCATGATTACAAGAGAGGCACTGTTTGTAAAAAGGTCCAGTCTCACTACAAGTGATCACAGTGCAGATGTTACAACCTCATTCTATGAGTGACTAAGTGTAATTTATTTTTTATGAGCACTGACATGTTTTGCCCTCAGGACATCTAGTAGGCCCGTATGTGACCTTGGCACCCCCTTCACCATGTGACTCAGTTGCAAAGGCCTCTCAGTAACATAGGGGCAATATAAAACAAATGTTATTTTTATACTTATTTGGCAGAGGTTTACATCTTTCAAGGTATTTTTGTAATTAAACACATTAAAACAAATGTGTTCCATTTAGGTGAGCTGGTTCCAGGGTCCTCATGCTGTGCACACTTAATGGAACTGAGCCATCGTTAATTAAATTAGTTTGACCCAAACTTTTCTTCCTATGATAAGTTAAGATGTCTGCTGTTAAAATGTCTAACTCTATGTTTATGTGCAGGACGTGCACAGAAAAAATCCTCCATACAAAGTTAATTATCTTAAATGTTCCATAAAAGACACTTTTCTACAAAAAAGAAAAGTATATTATATTACTGCGGGTAAATATAAAATAAATGAAAGAGAATCCCTCCTCAGGGTCCATTTTGTCGCTGTTCTGGAGCTTTCTGTTGTGTCAGATGATCTTCATCAGCAGATGAAACTTACCACATGTCAAGATGTTGAAATTGTTGGTTGAGTGTCAGATTCAATCTTAAGGTCACTTTAGTCACTGCTCTGGAGTGTTTTATCAAAATAAAAAGTCTTCTTCAGATGTGCAAAATGAACTTATATTATAACATTGACTAAAGGAAAGTGCTGCTCCTGTTTTAGCAAGGATTATGTGTCACTAAGACATATTTTATTGAAAAGTCATAAAGAAAAAGTGTCTGGCTCATATTTTATACAATAGGAATCAGCAAGTTTAATAATTTCTCCAAAAGGGGAGCTATATTTATTTAACAGCTACACAGATGAAACTGATATCAGCCCTTTCGTCTAACTTCTGATATAAAAAAAGCAAAAGATAAAATGTTAGCGCACATTTTTAAATCTCATACCCTTCAACTTACAGAGCACACTGTGAGCCTGACTACTCATTATTAGAGGATCGGGTAGAAAAGTGGGTGTTCTGTGAGGGCTAAATAAAAATCTCATTGAAACGACACTCAATGTGATCACACTTAGTCCACTTTTATTAATCTCTCAATGTGCAAAAACCAGATTCTCCATTTAGTACTTTCCAAACACACTTGTCTTAAAGCACGCCACTGAATACACGATACGGTTGCATCTGTCCACTTATTATCAAACCTCTTATTGCATAAGTTCTGAATCACTGTGCCTTTTTCACCATCAGCTTTCATTACTGTACATTGAAAATATGGCTAGGACTGTTAGCATAATTACTTGGACACACGATGTGACAAAAATCTAAGGCACTAGAAGTCATAGACTACGGTCCGCGTATTCTGCTTGAAGCACACATAAATCTAGGACGATGAGGGTTAAGGACGAAATATTCACAGCAGGCCTTTCTGCTCAGCAAATGCATGTGACATAAGAGACATCACATGGGAAATAGAAAACAGGGGCAGATGACTCATCTCTTCTTTCAAATCAAGGGAGCTCATGTATGCAGTCTTGTGTATTAAGATGAGCTTCATCATCTTCAGCTCTGTGTATGAAGAGCCTAGTCTTTCTCCAGGAGTGATTCAGCCGTATAAAATGGAAACATAGGCACAGTTATGTCCTGGTGTGGCTAAACTGCGGTTGGGGCCGAGCTCCACGTCCAACCGGGCCTGAGAAGGGGACGCAGGCGGCCTTCCTGGCAGCGCAAGTCACAGCACCTGCTTTGGACGTCCGGACCATCACGGCCGATACGTTTTGATAACGTCTTTAATGGGCCTCCTGCATATCGGGCAGCACGCGTTGATTTGTCTCTTCAGCTTCAGACCGCAGTCGTTGCACAAGCACATGTGGCCGCAGGTGTAGATGACAGTGTCCACCTCCTGGTCGAAGCAGATGGTGCATTCTCCGTTTTTGCCAGCAGGGGGCGGCTCCGAGGCGCTGAGGGTGGGAGAGACCGGAGGACTGAGAGGGGAGCTGGGAGCAGTCACTGGAGGGTAAAAGGAGGAAAACATGTGTGGGTTGTCAATTGAGCAGACGTGGATACATTTACACAGATGACTCTTGACTTTTGTTGTTGTCGTGAGATGAGTAAGTCAGGTTTAAATCTTCAGTACTGTGCTTATATGTTCTATTCCATATTCTGTTATATATTTTATATTTGGAAGCCAGGTTAAAAAATAAATGTCGAGTTAGAATATGTGCTGAATTATTAATACTTAACAAAAACAGTATGTACTGTCTTTGATTACTGTTTCATAGATAAATCATTCAGTCTATGCAACATCCGGAAACATTTTAAAATGCTCATCACAATTTCCCAGAGCCCAAGGTGATGTCATCTTCCAGTTTTGTCCAAACCACAGTCCAAAAATCCATAAATATTCAATTCACTGTCATGTTAAGACAAAGGAAAGTAGCAAATGTTCAAATCTAAGAAGCTTAAACAATAGAAAGATTTGATTGTTTTTTTTACTAAAAATTAACCGCTGATCAATTAATAACCGACAAATCGTTGCAGCTCTAGCATGTGCCAAATCATGGAGGTATATATTTAAAATGTCTCATAAGGTCTGATGCTTCCATTTTAAAAGTGAGACAAGACGTCTATCCTGCGTCTCGTCCTCTGTCACACGGAGGTGCCACATGAGCCTTTTCGTTGTGACCTCGTGAGGGTTTATATATACATTTCGCATTAGGCATGATGTCAACAATTGGTAACCTACCCAGAGAGGATTCAGAGGCAGAGGAGGATCTGTTGACACTGAACGCCAGGTCTGAGTCACTGTCATCTGGACTGCTGCTCTGAGAAGTGCTGGGGGACGTGGAGGGAGGACTGGACTGCAGTGTTCCTGTGTGAACAAAGCCCTGGATAATTAGACTCACGCAGAGCCTTTAAAGGTGGCATTCAGACAGAGCGTTCATTTGACTTGTAGCTGGTGTCATTTCAATACACTGTCCTCAGACTGTAGAGTGTGAGGCTTTACGCTGGCTGGCTCTAACCAGCCAGATTAGATATGCATACTTCTGTATTACATGAGTATCAAAGAGCGAGTGATTTTTCTTCTGGTTGTTTCCGTTTGAGGATAATATTGTTGGATCCGAAACTGTTTCAAATGAGGTCTGAGCTGGTGGGAGTTTATGTGGGAGTTGTGAGACTAGGACAGATAGGTCACAGCTCTGAACCGAACAGATACATGCAGTCATGAACTACTCAGCTGCATTCTTTTAGTCTGGGAAAAAAATATTAATTGCAGGGGCTGTCTAAGCTCAGGAACAAACTTATGATAATTGAAGAGTATGTCCTTTTTGGCCATTTATCATTTTAGTATGAAAGTTTGACTTTGTGGGAAATGCTTATTTGCTGTCTTGTTGGGAGTTGAATAGGAAAACTGATACCACTCTCATGTCTGTCCATTAAAACCAGCAGCCAGTTAGCTTAGCTTAGCACAAAGTCTGTCTGTGGGGAACAAAATCTGCAGCACGCTAATGAACACATTGTATGACAGTTCACTATTTTGCAGATGCCAGACTATTTCTTGGCTTTGTGATTCGTTAAGATAACTAGTGCTGAGGGTAAACATGAGAGTGCTATCAATCCCGCCATCTAACTCTGGGCAAGAAAACATATTTCCCAAAATGCTGAACTTTTGCTCCAAGTATTCCATTTGCTATTTAGTGTTTTACGAGATGGAAAAAACACACTCACATTTTGTCAGTTTTGGTTCATGATATCACCTCTGTGTGCTGCTGTAAACACACTCTGCTTACCCAGTATCCTGAGTCTGTTGACAGCCCCATGCAGGGTGAAAAAGGCCCACAGGACCTGAGAGGAGTCCACGCAGAGCAGCCTGCCACGTCCCACTCCGTTCACGCCGTGGTGCACCTCCCCGCTGGGCAGCAGGCTGAAGCTGAGCACGTCTCCGGAGCAAGGCATGGGGAAGCCCCGGTGCACCACCCAGTACTCTTTACGGTCCAGCAGAACCTCGGGGTCCGCGGGCAAGTCCCCGGCGTGTAGGCTCGCCGGGTCGCAGGACGTCAAACCAAACAACAGCGCTCCAAAGTAGGGCAGGCCCAGGTGGCCGACCTCCACGTACAAAGTCTCGCCCACGTGCAGCGGCCGGTCGCTGAACACCAGAGTCCGACTGCTGTCCAGAAAGTGGATGCAGGCTGCCGAGCGGTCTGCAGAGAGTATCACGTCGGAGCCACGGATGGGGTGAAAGTGCAAATCATTGTCCAGCGGGGAGGGAAGGCCCCTGACCACCCTGGGGACGCTGAACCCAGTGGAGGCAGATGAGGACGGCGTGGAGGAGGAAGAGGTGGAGGAGCAGCAGGGGATGAGCTGAGTGTAGTTATTGAGCTGGAGGTTGGCCATCTTGGCAGCGGCGGCCTGGTTGTTCTCCAGCTGATTGTTGCTGTAATTGGCTGAGTCGTGGCTACTCTGGGACAGATAGGCACTCAGGCGGGCCGCACTCAGGCAGCTGGACCCCACGCTCTCTGCAAACGTGCTTTCTGTGGTGGAAAAGGTGGACAAATAAATATGTGACTTGGACATTGCATCATATAATCTGTGTCCATTCCCTTCTTTTTTTGTCACTATGACACCCTGAGAAAAAGGCAACGAGGTCCTATCTGTATGTGTTACCAAAGCCTCTTCAATGTGTGCGCTTTATTATTTTTTTATTATTATTATTATTATTATTATTATTATTATGGGCCCATCACAGGGATGCAGTTAATGATTCATTTGTTTCAGCGATTTCTCTGCCTATTTCTCTCTCAGTGACTTGATTAATCCTCAATAAAATGAGAAAACCCTGTGAATGTCCATTACAAGGTGCTTGAGCTTTCATTTTTTGCATGAAAGCAGCTTTCCTTTGTGTGATGCTTCACTTTGGGGTTGAATTACATGTGCAAACAATGAGGCGACATATGAGGTGTTTCTATGAAGGATTAAAATTTTTTAATAAGAAATTTATGGAAAAGGATTTTTTTACATTAATATTTTTAATATATTGCCAATTCTATTCTGGCACAAGAAAATGAAAAATACAAGATTTTTCCACAGTAAGCCACTGCTTGCTGTTAAGTTACTGAATAACACATGTTGATGGACATGCTCAGTAACAGTAAGAGAGGTAGAATAAGCCTCTGCGCTTCGTGTGCTGTTCCTGTTGTGATGTTTGCTGTGGAGTTAAATAAACCGAAGTTCTGAGGACAAATAAGCTGTGTCGGCCATCAGTTTATTTAGCAGCCACCAGTGTATGGACCTCCCTATTTCACCCCATCTCTCCATTAAGTTCTCTGAGTTCAGCTGTGTACGGCTGAATTTCTCTAAGCACGAGGGTCTGATATAAACAAGTCTGGCGCTAGTCCCCCCTTTGACTTATGATACATTCCTTTATTACTATTTCTAGTGATGCTGGAGCGGTTGAGAGCACTGGCCCCTCACCAAAGCTCCTGGGATCTGCCGCATTGACCAAACATGGCCATAGCTCCTGTCAGACTGAAGATAAACACACCCGGTGAGTACGAGAGGGAAACCGCGGGGGAGAGGGCGGTGGAAATGAGGGAAGGGGGAGAAAGTGACAAAGCGCGGGAAAGCGATCGTAAGACAGCGACAAAGGAGAGGCAGGGAGGGCGGGTTAGGAGTGTGAGGAGATAAATTGAGACCCACAGTCCAGATGTTTATCCTGGTGTGTTCTAGTTCTCTTAACAGACTAGTCTTGTCACGCGGATAGTGGATCAATGTCTCATTGAGCCGCTCCAGACAACACTACCGACTCCTACTATATTGGCTTCCACTGCTGAAGAGCTCCATCGCACAGCTGCTCTCTGAACTCACAGGAAGCTGCTTAAATTAGCTGTGAATGTGTTGACACTATAAAAATAAGTTCCTGAGGTTTCAGGGTTGTCAAAGCCATGATCAAAAATACATGGCTTACTAGCTGACTCGTAAAGCCGACCTCAGTCAAAAAATATCTATTCCTCAATACTTTATTGAATGTATATTAATTATAATGACGGCTTGTGTGCAGACTCATGACCAGTCAGTTGTGAAATGTGTTCCTCTCACTTCCCTTTTCAATATGAGTCAGCCCTCGCTGGCCTCTCTCTACTAAAATCATGGCAAAAACAATAAGTATTTTATAGGAGTGACAGAGGAGGTAACAGCGTGATAAAATGCTTACCGAGCAGCGTGACCTCCTGAGTGATGCCGTAGATGTCTATGATGGCCCAGAGCGGACAGCCGATGCTGAGCCCACAGTGGAAGAGGATGGGCTCTCCTTCGTTGATGCTGTAGAAAACTCTCCCGTGACGATCGGCCCAGAACGACAACACGTTGTCCCTCAGGGCCAGTCTCTCGGGCAGAGCCTTGGCCCAGTAGCCGGGCCGCGTCACCAGGTCGGGGCAAGCGTACTTGGGGATGTCCGTGGCGACCAATTCGCTGGGGTCCAGGCTGGTGAAGCCGAAGCGTAGAGCTCCACTCCAGCCGGTGTGCACCCCGCTGAGGCGTAGACGCACCTGATTGATTGACGGAAATAATCAAAATGTAACTCGTATTATCTAAATCTCTCTGTTCAAAACACAGTGAAAAAGCTGAGAACAGACCTTCTCGTAGAGGTGGACGGGCCTGTGGCTGAAGGTGATGCCATTGCAGAAGCTGTTCTTGCGCGTGTGGCTCGCCGGAGCTGCCCGTCCAGCCTGATGTTCTTGCCTTTGGCGTGGGGGTGAAAGCGTGGCGACTCCACATTGATGCTGACCGGGGGAGCGGACGTTCTCCTCTCCACACCTGCCCCGTTGTTAGGCAGGGTGTAATACTGCCTGTTGGCCACCGGGCGTGGTTGCAGCGACGCGTCTGTGGGTACGAAAATGTCAGGGGCACAGTGAGAGGAGAGAAAGCCAACGGTGACTCGACCTGATCAACCAGATTAGAGACGACAGCGCGGTATGTGGACAGCGGCTCTGCTTTTGTGTGACCCGGGTCGAAACAGCAATGTTAGCGGCACCAGCTGTTGGAAAAAGAGGCGAGCGAATCAGCACACAAGAACTTGTTTGCAAGTGGTCCGTGTCAGTTGGTTTAGAGGGCAGAGGCCAGTTATGTAAAGGAGCCCACAGTCTCGCACACTTCCTTTCCCACACTGACACCATGAAGCCTCTCTGCTCCTTTTCAACAAGTACATTAAACAGTCTCTTTTAGCATGTAACCCACATTTACAGTATAAAAAGGAAAACTGTCCCAAATAAGTCTTCCTACCACATCCATATGGGACACTTATATCACAGAAATAAAACAAGGTAAATTTAGACAAAACCCCATGTGCATATATCACTGGGAAACATAAAAAGGGCATTTGGCTTATGTAAAATCAACAGAGATTTGAGCAGTGCTAATATTAATAGCATCACAGGAGAGAGAAAACATAACAAAAAAAAAAAAAAGTCAACAACAGACGCGGTAAGTCTTCCTCTTATTTATGGGCTATACACACCCTTGGCCTACAGCATAAACAAACCCTGAATAGCCCTTTTCATTCCTCCACAGTTATCTTCAGAAGCAGAGAATGAATCACACACCGCCCAGTCAGTAAAGAAATATCCAAATGAAAGGCTTAATTTTTTATCTCATCTTCATAGGAGTCAATGTCCTACTTGGGAGAAGAATTTATTCATGAGCATCAAGAAACTAATTAACAAGGATCAGAAATTAAATAGAACAAACTGAACACTGGCTTAAATGAGACCCGGATTGTTTGGATTTAAGATATTGAATAAAATGAAAGCAGCAGATGAGTGTTTATGGTATAGGCTGGCTGAAATCCAATTCTCAAAGGGAGGCAGCGTCTCTACGCTCCTCCAGGGCCACAGAGTGATTACATTTCTGTTTAAAATTCACTGTGATCTGGTGTAAAGACAATAACTCAGTGAAATGTTCCACAGTACATTTCCTAAATTAGACATTATCACTGATTATATTCTAAACTATGCAGCGGCAGCAAGAACATCTGTAACATCTCAAATGATGTGCGGGAGCCCCTTCGCTTTCAGCTCCAGGAGTTTGGCTTCGGAGGGACTGAAATGCACTTTGGTCAGAAAAAAACACGATGAGGGTTAGCCCGCAGGTCTGCAGGCTTGACGGCACTCAGAGCGACACACTGGGACTCCGCAGGACCCACAGTGAGGACTGATATAGACAGCAGTCATTATTAGATGAAAGGCGTAGTACACCAGGTCAAGCAGCGAGGGACAGCTCACACTGCACGGTGAATTTTAGCCCCAGAGTGGGTATATATTAATATAACATTAAATTCAAGTCACTGAGCGTTTGATTTCCTGGAAAACCCAGAGGGTCGTTTATCAACACTTGAACTGAAGGTATTTCCAGAATCCTCAAAAACTCCTGTAACCGTCGGGATGAAAAAACATTCCCATCCGCAGCACGACAGATACAGAACTTGAACCCGTTTCCCGAGTTGTGACTCCGTTTCCAAATCCAAACAAAGATGGCAAATGATGCCTTAATTGCGCAATGTGAGCCAAACTTAAAGGTACCCTGTGGAGTTTTTGACCTCTAGTAGTGCTGTGGAGCAGTTTTTTCTTTTACTTATTTTTATTTATGAGCTGGTACTCGTTTTGTTTGTCTTATGTAGATGCACAATGATTTCACACTCACATGTCTTCTACAAATGTAACAATGTGCCAAAAAAGTGAAGTGAAGAGGAGGGCTGGTGGGGAATAAACGAAGTATACAAAATGTTTCGAAATGCAAAAAAAAAAAAAAAAAGTCCCACAAATGTGTCATGAGGAAGGAAAATATGACTTCTGTTTGTTTACAAGAAAACTCAGTGGAGCATATTTTAAATCAGTTTAGCACCACTTGCATTTGGTTATACTGATTACTGATACTGACACTTTCTGTCTGCTTGTCAAACTAAATAATGCTTTAATATTTCTCTATTGTTGCACAAAAAAAGAACGACATATGCCATTTCCAGCCCACTAGACAGGAAATGTGGCTGAAGCTTGGGAAACAAGTTAACTATCATTTTTAATGTACAGCTGAGGGAATACCACGTTGTTAATCATCTAGTGGACCACCAGAATCACAGGAACATCAAAAGATGCAGGAAGTGAGAAAGACACCTGGAAAGTGATGAGACAGACTAACATGACAGTGGGAGAGGATCTAAAAAAAAACACAGTCTTACATACAGAATATATCTGCCACCACATGCTGTTCAATTACTTTTAGAGAGAAACAGTTGAAATGGTGTTGGAACGGGGAGACCCGACTTCCTCCTAATGAGAGAAAAAAAACACAAAATAAACACTATCATAAGACTGCACAAGACACGCCGCTGTGTCGAGGGAAGCTTTTTGATATGTAAAACTGATTATGTGCGTTCGTCATAAGTTATCTTTGGCCACAAGACGATCAGGCTCCTTATTCTCTCACATCTCTAGGCTGTATGTGTTCACCATACTGCAACTCATTCACAGGGCAAGACATGAGCCCCTATGGGTTTTAAAAGGGATTTCAGGGTCAGCTATTTGTACATCCTGTCTAGAAAGTTGCGAACACGAATTTCCAGGCAAAAACACTTTGGTGAAATCACTCGAGAGACTTTCTGCAGCTGGTGTTATGACTTCTTTATCTCACAGGCCTGCACATGACTCCTGCTTTCTGATATATTGCATGCACATCTCCAATATCGACCCAGTGAAGGCAGACATCCTATTAATTCCATGTTAATTGAAACCATACAGCGCAAGCAATAGGACCCAAGCTGCTTCTGCTCCTCTGTGACTAACTGTTCTCAATCCAAGCCCTACGTCAGCTGGCTCTGGTGCAGCAGTACCACATCATTTAGCCGCCGAGTGGGTCTGTTGGGGGGCGTGGGAGTGTGACAGACATTAAATCAAAGTGATATGGGGAACTGATTGTCGAGCAGTGTGCATTAGGTGTCATGGCAAAGTGATGTTCTGAAAGCTCATGATGACAGCTTTATGCAAAAAAAATAAAAAACTGGGGCTGACAATCAAGCCACATTCAGGGATAATTCACCGGCAATCACTCCAGATTGTACTTTATATAAGGCAGCTTTGATAACTGGGATAACTGCATTTGCCCAGCATTTGTTCGGTCTGGTTCAGAGGGTGGTTATTCCCTATTTCTCATCATCTCACCCAGCTCTCGTGTGTGTCCTCATGCTGTCTGTTTTGCTTTTTTGCAACTCATGTGTGACTCTCCTGCTCTGATGCCGCCATTTCTCATTGGGATGAAGAAAGTACTCCATCTATCTATCATCTATCTGTGAAACACTGTTAGTATATGGCAAGACAACCGGGCTGACAGACTGTAATGTGCAACATGGCAAATGACACAAAACAGGCAACAAGAAAAGCAGTAAGTAAACAGCCTGGTTGTACGCCCACAGTGTGTTTACTTCAAAAAAACAACAAAAAAAACAGAAACTGAGGAGCCATTTAACGCACAAGCTGCGGTCATTGGCAGTAATTTGGAAATTGCCCATTTGTCTGTAACAATCAAGGATGCAGTGAACTTCCCTGCCTTTGTTAACACTGCATTTAAGAGTCTACTGCTAAAACAAAGCAAACTAAAATGTTTTTTTTTAAACTAAAGCAGGTCCTTTGGCAACAGTCACAGCTTTTCCTGAAATATGACTTTCTGTTGTTGATGCTGCTCCCGGTTGCGTTATGGTGATCACAAACTCGTCGGTGGGTGTAAATGTAAAATTTGCATCCTCCTGTGAATGACGTGTTAAGGAATAAAAGTGTGTTTTGAGGTGGTCGCGGCTGCAGGAGCGCTCCGTGGGAATCACGCTCGGCTCCCCCCGCCGGGATGAAGCGCGCCTCGGCGAGCTCCACCGGAGGGATCGGGACCAGTATCTGTGTATCTGTGTATCTCTGTGTGTGTGTGCGTGTGTGTGGTCACCCGTCGTGTAATTTTTTTCTCGCGTTCCCGAGTATCTCGTGCATGCCACATTTGAACAACAACAAGTCTCACCTATTAAAGGCTTGGGTGTCGTGTTCCCCATTATATCCACCGATCCCCCGCGCCGGCTGACAAGTTAAATCCCGACTGCACTGCGTCTCTGTCCATCCGTGTGCCCCCCAACACACACACACACACACACACCTCCAGCGCTGCGCTGCTGTGTATGTGTGTCTGATGAGTATCTCGGTCGGACCCGGTTCAGTCGGAGGAGATCCGGTGTGTGTCTGATCGCGCCGTTATCTCCCTGGCTGAGGCATGGACGCGCTCCTCTTAACGTCAACCCCCCCCCTCCACACACACACACACACACATACACACCCCCAACCCCTGAGCTGCTGCGACAGGCGGACACCTCCAACTGGAGCACAGCAGCCCCCCCTCCCTCCTCCTTTCTTTAGTATGGGTTCCCCTCTGCACGATGTTAAAGACACAGTGAGCAGAGATCCCCCCCCCCCTCCTCTCTCTATCACACACACACACTCCTCAAGAGCATCACAGAGCCTCTGAATAATTCATTGAAGTACTCACTCAAAGCCTGTGATGAAGGCTAATGAGCCTATAGGACAAACATCATGCTGGAAGGGGATGTATAATCCAAAGAGAGGGAGAGAGAGAGAGAGCGGGGTGGGGGCAAGCACAGTTTGTCACATGCATGTTTGCATACAGAGGGGTCACAGCAGAGGGGCACGGTGCAAACTTTGAGAACAAGAGAAATGATCACTAGATCATTGATCATGGTGGCTTCCAAAAAAAAAGAAAGAAAGAAAAGAAAGTCTTGTTTTTGCATCCTGAAGGGGTTAAACTGATCTGAATACAGAGGAAAAGAGATTTCCAGGATTGCTGCCCCTCAGGTTTTTTGTCGTGGGGAGATCACGCTCCCTTCATTAATCGCGCATTCGCGTGTCGGACGAACAGATGAGTAAGGCGACTGCTCACTTTTGATAAAAGTCCAGAGGCCGCGTGAGGAAATCCCCTTTTTCTCCCACCCTATCCTCTGCCCTCCCACAGCCTTGACTGCTGGGCTCCTCTCAAGCTGTTTCCTGTCTTCTGGACTGCAGCGTTCTCCGAGGAGACGAGGCCTGCGGGGGGGTTTTCGCGGGTTCCACAAGACCGTGAGTGGTGGAGGGGGTGTCATGGACGAGCCCACGTCCCATCGCAGAGAATTAAGGGAGCCCTGAGGCGCCGTGGCAGCTGTGTGTCAAGCATGGGGGAACAAAAAGCCTGCTGGTTAAGAAATGAGAGGAAGCATGTTGTTGTTCCTTGATGTTAATGTGAAGTCGGAATCGTGACTAATTGGGAAACATGCCAGTGCAAGTGGACGACACTGACATGATACCATACCACACAGACAGGAAAAGGGCCTTTAGGCTGCCGCGGCTGCCAGCGTGGTCATATGTGATCTAATTCAGTTTGGGGAGCAGGCGCGTCTCGTGTGAGATGGCGTTTTAGGTAAAGGCAGGCTGGAACTAAATATAACTCAGAGACAAAAGCATTTGTTTCTCCCTCCTCAATGCTGTTTGTTTTAGCAGGATATGGTGGCTCCTTACACGAGCCTCGGGTGAATTCTGTTTAGGGTGAAGAGAAGCAGAAGTGAAATTCCCCCCACGCCCTCGCCATTGCCTCAGAGAGAAAGATCTGCTCTGGCAAAGGGGATTAACACAGGAAGTGAATATGAGGCTGCAATGGAGTCTGCAATCAAGCCTTCCCTGTAAACACAGCAGAGCTGCAGTAACAAGTGCTGCCTCCCCCTGATGCTTGCTTTACTGCCTGAGAGCGGCAGACTATGGGGTGTTAATGAAAGCATAATGATTGCCGGCCTGAATTTATTCCAAAGGCAAGGAACTGTACTTTCAGGATCATTTTCAGCACAATCACCAGACACTGCTGGATGTCTGCAGAGACATTCACCAGCACGGAGAAATGTTACAGGAACAGTTCGAAATTATTCAGTAAACACGTATGTAGCGAGTATGATGGGAGGAACGAGGAAGTCAGGTGACATTATTAGAGAGTGACAAAGCTGCTTGTTGGGAGGAGCAGCAGTCGATGGATGTGATTGATGGGTGTTTGTTTCCTGTTTCCAACCGACAGTCAGTGTTGTCTTTTTTTTTTTGAAGCGTGACCACGAGCCTTAGCCAATTGTTTATTATTGTAACCATGACGACAAAGCTCCGGTGACCTTAGCTTACTTCAACCCAAACCATGACCTTTCCCCAAAACCTAACCAGGTCGTTTTAGTACCAGAAGCTGAGCGAAAAGACAGCCTATTTCTATGTAGTTATTCATAAAACCTGTCACCATGACAGATTCTCTGCAAAATTAGAAGAAACCATTTACGGGATGCAGGCAGGAAGAGCAGATGTTTAAATTTTCCCAGGCAAAGTTTGGCTGCGAGTAGTGCCGAGAGAATTTTATTTTCGCTGTTATATTTTGTGGTTATGTCTGATACTGGGGCAAGATCAGCAGAGAGAAAAAGTAAAGAATCGACCGAAGAACAGCAGCGACAAAAGCGATAAATGCAACAGTGATAGAACAGACGAAAACAGACGTGTAAACCTTGGTCAGTAATTCAACTGTGTGATTTGCAAGTGTTGAAAACCAATACTGAATTGTCCCTCTTCTTCCTAGACAGGTATGTAACATATCTGTTTATGAAATACATAGTTAGATGTGGGGGACCTATTATGAAAATATAACACTTCTACTGAATGTTGATAACTTTAGATTTTTTAACAAAATTACGTTTACCAACCATCATCATATGACAGGTATTAATCTTACATAGCCACAAATATATACCTCATCACTTTAAAAAAGAAAAATAATATTAAAAAATAAGTTGAGTCCTTCTTTCAGTCGCTTTCAAAATAGATGCACAGTCAACATCTTAACGACAGACATTAGGCGGTGGTCAAACACTGCTGCTTTTGTCGACAGGGGCCACCAAAGTCAACACAAAATGAAAGTTCCCTGTAGAGGCTTTAAATATGACATGTTTTTGGTGAGTTTAGAGGTCCTGGTAGGCATATTTTCTTACCTCTGGACAGAGCGAGCATAGCGGTTCCCCCTATTTCCAGACTCTGTGCTAAGCTAACTAACTACAGGCGGTTGCTTCATATGTTTATCACACAAACATGACAGCGCTATCAATCTTCTCAAAGTGAGAAAGCCTGGCTTTTTATGTGTTTTTGTTTGTTTGTACACTTGTTTGTTTGGGTTTCAGTGCACTCGAGATGAACTATGACAAGCATTCACTTTGATACACTCTAATATGCTCGGTACATTCAGATAATCTGCAGACAGTGGGATGTGAAGCAAAACACATTTGTTTAGAGAATGCGTCAGCGGTCTTCTTCATACTCAGCCAAAACCAAAATTACCACCCTGCATCACCCTTGGCTCTGACCCCCAGACACTGCTAACACAGATATGTCAGTGTGATTGCTCTGACAGCATGACAGCAGGGTCAGAAAGACGCCTCTGAACATTCGTGTGGAGATCAACTAAGAAAGAGCCCCCACTGTTGGTTTGACCACTCATGTACAAACAGAACAAAGGCATTAACTTCATTATTTAACTTTAATTTAAATCTGGAGTCTTTCACTTTCCAGTGGAGAGCTTTGCATTCTGGCAAACCTTTGAGATTTCAGTGTGATGAGATGAAAATAATTGGTCCAGAGTTGTGATTTACACCAACAAAACTGGGTGAAGGACAAAGAGTACAACACAATGTAAAAAAGCTGCATCTATTTTTGTTTGATTGGATGCAAACGGGAATGAACCATAATGCATACTGTCCCCCTTTTGTGTATCAGGCATCTGTGATGTGCAACAATCTCACGAGGGCCCCTACAGCGGATAAAGTTATTTCCAGAGAAGGAGGGCAGACATGCCTCGTTTGCTCAAGGAAACTTGGCCCACAGCAGTGTGACTGCTGCCATGCAGCGCAGCGTAGTGACTGGTCCTTGGACAGCAAAGTGTTACATTTGCAGTATTTTAATTCTCTTTAAAGATTCAAAGGCAGTGTAGAAATGCTGAGCAGATGGCTGTTTGGGAAGGTTTGTATGTGGTGGTCTCAGTATCAGGGGAGGGCTGCTGTCCAAACCCCAGCCACTGATCTAATGGATGAAGTGAGTCATACCCACCTTCAATGTGAACACAACCATCTCCATCAAACACACATGGGCCAACACAATGAGCCACATTCATACGATGTTTTTCTGGTCACCTCTTTTTGCTTAAGCACTGTTTTCTACTACAGTGCATTCCCATCTGTTTTCGATATGCGCTCCTGTCTTTTCATTAGGTCGACTCTTAACAGGCCATTGGAGTCAAGCACCTGCTTTTCAAAAACACAATAAGAATGAGCATAACTATTGCCAAAGCCATTGCATTAGTAAAAAGTCCCTCGCGTAGATGATGAAGCACACAGAGTTGAAAGAGGTTTTTTTTAATCAAAGCAACAGTGCAGCATTTGCCTTTGATTGGAGCCATTTTAGGGGAGCTTTTGCCATGTGCTCGGTGCCCTCACAGATTGTTCTAATTTCCAAAATCCTCAGATCATGAGAATGCTGAATGCTGTGGCAGTCCTGAGCAGACAAAATGCATGCATGCTTGGTTTCACTTCTGCAATTTCAGATTTCAGTAAATTAAAAACACCATGAAGTGAATCGCCGGCAAGTGGGAAAACAAAGCACTGCTGCTGGTACGAACACTGCAGAGTAATGCAGTAAATTGACAATCGGCATGTAACGTCTTACTCATGCTCACTCCGTAATTGAGTAAGTTATGTCAGTGCTCTTGGATTGTTGTCAGAAAATAATTTAAATACTTAATAATAATTACTACAGCAAGCAGAGAACAGCTAAAAATAGACATTAGAAATAATCTACTTGCAAACAGCATGTCAAACCATCCGACCACTCCTCGAGCGGTTTAACTGTTACTGCCTCAAATAGCCATTAGTCTGTTTCAAGCCCAAGAGAAGATGGTTTTCTCCATTTTCCTCAGTCAAATATATCCCTTATCCCTTCTCAATATGTTATCATGCTGTGATACCATACATGAGAGGAAACTTTATCTTTTCTGATGAAAAAAAAATAACTCAAAGTCCTCTTAATAGTGTTTTCTTGAGCTTTCAACCACACTTGATGGTCTGTTTTGCTCAATTGCTCTCATGTACAACAGAGCAAACTCCATCCACTGAGGAGGGTTGTGACATTTGGTGAAAATGTCCTGGAAAAAAATGGCTAAAAAGGGCTAAAATGTTGTTTCCGAGTTCAGATTTGTGTTTCTCACCATAACTTTATATGTCAACCACACCTAGAGAGCATAACTGCATGCGAAGAAGAAACTGTGTCTGCTCATCCTTCAAGAAAATGTTGTTTATAATTTGGCAGGCTGTCATCTTCATCTAACAGCCATATGTGACTGGTTGCACCACCAGTTGTTACAGGCTACCACTAGTTTAGGGTCCTTGCTGTGTTGATTTAAGGCTCATTTATGTGTTATTATCCCAAATGTAAGATTACACAGCAGTAGGTCACCAAATTTGCGTGCTCTGAAGATGGCATGTGGTGCCATTTCCAGGTCATGCAGCTGTTTTATTCATGTTTTATTTGTCTATTGAGTATAAACCACTGTGGCATGACGTTGGCAGGATCCTGTAGTCATGCTATGTTTTTCACAGTTATATTCATGTATTTTATGCCTTTTTTTGACAGCAGATAGCGTCGGGACAGACGGGGGGGGGAACAGGCAGCTGGACGACATGCGACAAAGATTCTCAGTAACTATAAAAAAGAGGGGAAGTTGTGTCTGTTGTGTCCATGTGGCACACGTCCATAGCAATGTTAATAATGGTAATGATAATGGACAAAAATATTGACTAAGATATGAGGAACTTCCTGGTTCATTTTCCATTGAAGGAGTCTAAATCATGATGTTACGTAACGCGTCAGCTCCTGACACTAACTGACCCGTGTTACTCTAACACAGTGGAAACAGTCGGAGGTCGGCACTGAAAAACTGCTCTATCCAGACGTCTTTCCTGCTGTTATTGAGCATCTTAAACGATACTGTTAAGTAGCTGTCCACAAATCAATGTTGCACTTTGCCTTAAAGAACACAATTTTCAATTTGTGCTGGTGGAACATGAAACAGTGGCACGACTCCACTAAAATGTTGTTTTAGGCCTCTCTGTCAGTGGGAGACGTGCTAAAAATGGCCCTTCAATGCATTTAACCAGATGCACGGACAGTGTTCTTCCTCCATCTGTTCTATTGTCTCAGTGTTCTTTGGGATGAGGAGCGGATGCACCACCAAAGGAGATGCAGGAAATACTCTTGGCCCAGAACAACACAGCCAACTTCTTCTTGCCTTTTGCATAAGGGCTTCAGACACAAGTGCAGCTTAAGACTATGGAAGAGTGAAGGCATTCCTTAATGCATAATCCATAATGTCTCAGAATGTCTCTATTTTTTCTAGTGAGCTGGAATATACTCTGATCCAAAAGGGCAAACATGGTTCGGCACAAGATTTTAGAGTTCAGTTGTTCCATTTTCTTTCATCTTCAGTGACTAGACAGCAGTATGTTTGATGAAGTGGAAAATTGACAAAGTAATATGGTTGTCAGAGGGCTGAGTGGTGCCTGGTGTCTAGGCAAAGAGGAACAGGAAGGTGTTATGTGTGTCCATGTCAAGGTCTTTGTCATCTTAAACATGACTCCAAACAAACAGCAACAGGCTCGCTCGAAATGGCCTGTCAGGCACACTCCAGAAATAGGCCTTGTGGTCGAGCATTAGAATTTACAAGAATTTACAACTGCTTATTTTTAATCATTCTTAAAAAAAAAACGGAGTAAAAATAAAAGAGGGTCTCGTAAAGACGTGAGGTATATAATGCTGAATAAAGAGAGGTGTGTGTAAATATGGAGGGAGTTTTATATTGGTGTGTGTATAACAGTGCAGATGTGTGTTTTTTGCGGGATAATATTATAAAAAGGGATGGATGTTGTTGACCCACAGCATTTCACTGCAGCACCGCAGTTGTAAAAAGTGTTGTGTCATTAATCCTGTCAAGCGTACGGGGGAAAAGCAGTGAATTCTTGTGGTATACATTAAACAACAAACCTATAGTTAAGAAGTTTTAAGAAGATCCCAATTAAACCTGTTAACATCATTAGAATTTATGACATAGTTCAAAAGGAAATCGCTTCCCAAGCAATTTAAGGCTTGTCTGAATTTGCCTTTAGGCTCCCAAATTCTAACCTCTAAATTGCTTCACTCTCAAACATTTGGGAGAAAAGAATCCAAGATCTCATTAGAGAAGCGCGAGTGGTTTCGGGGGGAACTGCTGAGCAGCCCGGTTTGGGGCTTTTCAGCTACAACCATTATAACATTTTAATCAATTTCTCTATGTTGCTCCCGTTTCATGTGTTGATTATGTAATATGATTTCTCACTGGCGCTAAGGCAGCAGTTTATTAAAGTTAATGTTCCTGGGAAGTTATCAGTCTTCTACTGTACTGTATTACAGTGCAAGGGTGAGAATTGCTTTTCAAAAATGTGCACACCGCTAGACACACAGAAGCAATTAAGAAGCAGTAAACACTCATAATAAACAACACACACATAATCATTTTTTGCCAAGCATTTCCTATGTAAAACCTGAAATTACATCATGGAATAACTATGACAAACAATAAAGAAAGAGAAAATATATATAAACAAGATGTAAAGCCTCATTTGGTGCTTTTCCAAAATCAGATATTACCAGAGTTGAACGTGTCTTACATGTTGCTGAAGGTAACAAAGTGTTTACACACAGCTCTCGCCCGTGGGAGATGTAGACCTTGACCGCGAGGGGCTCAATGACCCAGCAAAGGCCCTGGGGTTATGACACAACATACTTTTGCTATTATTACCCCGCGCAATCACTCAGTCGGCTAAAAAAGACATCTAAGCCCACTTTCAGCAACAAGCTTGGACAAATTCTCGGTTCAAGAAAAGATTCCACTGTTTCCACGAAGTGAAAGACGCCCAAGAACAACCGCCAGCAGCTGTCACATTATATACTGACCATTAGAGTGCGCTTGTTTTGTCTCACTACCCCAAAGAAAAGGGCATATAGGGATAGCAGTGAGCTCCAGGTACTACATTACATAACAGCACATTTCCTTCCAAACCTCTTTCCATGCAGTTGGTCGCCAAAGACGGTGAGGCCGTCCTGAGCTACATGTCAGGGTAACCTGCTGCGCCTCTAGCTTTCCTGTCGAATGTTTTTCTGCCACTTGCCCCTGTTCTGCCCCTCTCTCGAGGTTGTGAGGGACACGCTGGGCTGTCCGGCTCCAAATTTTCCCATAGAAGGCAGAAAAATTTGGACCGGACAAATAGTTCTGCTCAGCACACGTCAAGGGTCACGGAAGTTACTTTTTCGCTCTTGTCAATGCAGAATTTATTGCCGTCTGAGGGCTGATGATAGATGCTTGATATCATCACAGTCTTTGCTCTCCAGCCATGGCTCACCTCCAGAAACAGACCCCAGATGAAAAACAAAAACCTGAACTTAGAAGCATTCTAAAACAGAGGCAGGCACACAAAGCGACGTTTGTTCTTCATTGGACTGTACATCGCCATGAAGGACATCTAATTGACACTCTGGGGGGACACAAGTCAAGCCACTCCTTCCAAAGCTCTGGATGCATGAGTCACTCACGCTAACTGTCATAAAAGACATTCAGGCCACTGGCAGCAGGTCCGGTAGTTATGCGCTGTTTCTTTCAGTGTCAAGGGCGATTTCAGCGCCTGCAGCTCTTGTTGCTCAGGCTTTAATGAAGGCGAACTGCGTTGCTGTCACGTCCTTTGACATGAATGGAGAAGCCGCGCTGAGGTTTAACTGACACTGTCACTCACATGTTCAGTGCTTGCTACTTTTTTTTTGTTGCCAACCTGATCATAACGTCAATCATGATTCTACCACTGGCCTTCAGAAAAAGAGCCATTTCAGCGCTTCTTTTCAAAGGTTATTTTTTTTACCTGTCAGCTTAGCTCTACAGTCATGCCAGCGTTGTGTCCCAAGTGCCTGTGTCGTTTCCTTTCCAATCTTCGTGTCTTTGGCTGCTGTCCCTTCGCCTTTAAGCATCTTTCTGTCAACAGTTTCAGGACAAAGTGGCGACGTGAAGCCAAAGAGATGTACCCGTGTTGTGGGTCTCAAGCTGAGGCACGCTCGCTGCCTCGCTGCTGACTCAGGTGGGCGTAGGTAATTAGAGAGCAGGTCCTGTTAGTCCAGGTCTCCAGGGAAACAGCTGCCATCCATCCACGGTTCCCATGGAGCAGCTTGAAGCCGAGGTGTGCGCTCCCTCCCTCCGCCAGCTACCACTCTGTTCTGGACGGATGCCCTTCACTGAGCACATCCAGGCTTCCTTCTTTCCGGCTACCTGAGGTATCACTTCAGGATCACTGATCACCGTCACAAATTCTGACAGTATGAGAGTGACGAGCGCAGCATCTGTGTGAGCCCGTCAAACCTCAGCCGTTTGCAAATGGAACAAAATTGTGTGCATTACTTTTCTCTATCGCAAGGATCCAGGTCAAATAAAAATGATCAGAGAAAAAGGCTTCCCTTCATTGCTTCCTGATCTTATTACTATAACTGCCTCTGATGTACAGATTGATATTCAAATGTAGGACAGTCAGAAAATGAGGGGACAGATTGAGAGTATTAGCTGTGTTCCTGTCTTATCATCAGATCTCCAGACTATGAATAAGAAAAATAAATGATGTGCATGAGGAAACAGCTCTTTCTCATCACTTGCAACCCTGCAGCTGCAGCTGAACTGGGAAACAGAGACAGATCAGCGGCAAAGGACCAGGCTCCCTCTGTTGTGCTATGATTCAGATCAGCTTGTTTTAGCTGACCCGGCTCAGCTGACCAAAATGAATATAATTATATATTTAGTAAGTAGGAGTAAAGGAACAGAAAATCTCATTTTGGAGGATTACAAAATGTTCTTTTAATACCACGACGAGAGAGATGATTGATGAGGCGGATGAACTTGAGTTACAAAGTATACAGTGCTGATTCATTCCAAGTAAACATTAAAACATTAAAAACACTTAGAGAAATAGATGAAATCATAATTTAATACACAACACAATAACCACAACTTCTTCAGCTTCTATTTTATGCATGTTTGTGTGCAATGTCTTTATGCTTCTACATACAGAATTAAATTAAATTACAAAAATGGACTGGAGTAATAATTGAGTCACTGATGTGGTTTCTCCACAAACAAAAAAAAAATCAATTACTTTGTTAAAAACTCAAGTTCACTGATGCCTTCAAGTTTCCACATTTTGCTTTTAGATGTTTCATACTGGCCCGTGATTGGATTCCAAACTAGCTTCAATGCCACTAAATCAGGCTTTTATATATCAGGAGAAAACGCCGATTTAAGATAGAACAGAGAAGCATTCTTCTTTCAGCAAATAAATGTGAAAATAAATGGACATCGTTCAGCACGGTGAATGCCAAACATCCAAGTGAAGTATCAATACGTGAATCACATTTTTAAGCAGAGTGGGGGCTTTAGTCAGAGGCCCGAGATGAGGGGGGTTGCCAGTAAGTGACATCAAATGTGGCCGATAATTCCTGTGCTGTCAGAATCCAGTGGACTTTGGAACGCGTAGGATTAGACGCGACACGCTATCTGGAGTCTCGCTCCACGCCGCTACATACCAGACATCAAAGACAACTGTTGTGGAGGGGCATGAGCCAGTGTGGTAAGCTGATCACACGTCCCGAACACTTTAAGATGTTACAATGTACAGTATGCGGCTACTGTGCCTAAACAGGTAAACAACCGGGCCCAGCAGCAGGTAGAGATTACAGCACCCAAATCCATCATGGATGAGATGAAAGACAAAGCCACAAACACCCCGTTACATAACCCTCACGTTTGACTCGAAGAGAGGGTGGGGTTGGGGGGGGCGCTGGGGTCAATTTCACAGGCACTCGGTTCACCTTTAACACTTCCCGTTGAACGCGTCCCTCCGCTGCCATCAAGTCCAAGCCCTTTGTCTTAACCCCTGTCTCCCTCTAACGCGGCTCTGTAGGCTCTTATGTATCTAACTCATTTATTTTCTTTCCCTCTCCTTGCGGCTAATCTTGCCACCCACACCTCCCACCCCTTTCCCATTCCCTCGCTCTCTTCCTCTCTCCCTCGCTCTCTTGTCATGACATTGGCCTGTGACACGTGTGGGAAACTTCTGCGGGGCCCCACCGCTTTGGACGGGACACTGATATACTGAGAGTGCTGGGTGACGGGGCTATTTTGGGAACTTGTAAATATGAGAACTTCCTTTCCTAAAGTGTATCTAATATCCCAGAGGATTATTAACAACAAGAAGCAATGCAGAGCCAAAAACGCAGCAAGCCCCATGTCACTTTGAGCACAGCTTCTTCTTCTTCTCCTTCTCCTTCTCTTCGAATCGGTGGCATATGATTGCCATGAGCTCCACAACAGCGGCCGCCACCTTGTTTCTCTCAACTCTAGCTTTCACACATCTACAGGTTAAAGTAACAGCAAACGCGACTCTCACTCGCCTTCATCATCAATTGTTCTCCTGTCTCTGTAATGGCATTTTCAGGTGCTTCCACACATTAGGCCGAGTTTTATGGGGAGCATCCGGCTCACAGTTCCAGACACGCCCCAGCCCTCTCCCCTGCTTGGAAGTGGCGAGACAAGACAAGGAGCGGAGCGAGGAGGAAGCGTCACTGAGCTGGAACTTCAGAGGAGGGAGCTGAGATTGCGATAAGGCAGATATGAGGCCTCTTCTGGATCAGATAAGCGACTCTGAACTGCCACTCTCCGTGGTTAATGGAGGATGGGAGTGATTTTCTCGCACTGCATACACTGAATACACCGCTGGGTCTAAGTTAACTAAACTGAGACTTTTGATTACTGATTACACATTTGTCATGTGTAAAAATGTTAAGCATTAGTTGATTCCAGCATCTCAAAGATGAGGACTTCCTTCTTTTCTCCATTTTATATCACTGTAGCCTAAAAATCTTTGGATTTGGGGGGATTTAAATAAGTTTTAATGGTGTTACTATAATAATAATAATAATAATAATAATCTCCAGATCACTAAGAATGAAATCCTCACTAGGACTAAGAAGAAAGGCTGCCATGACCTGTTCATGAAATTTAAATCGACATTAAAAATGCATGGCAACGGCTTTGACACTAGCAGACTCGCCGCCAGCAAAGATAAATAATAGGCGATATATGTATGTGTCCAATGAGTATTACTGATTAAATGATGATGTGTCCCATTTTCTTTCTCTTTTGTCGCTCTCACTCTCTTTGGCAGACACACTAAAACACTCTCTCTCTCTCTCTCTCTCTCTCACACATACACACTCACACACACAGTCAAGCAGTCTTGAATAATTAAGATGGCGCTGAATGTTTAACTGCTTCCCCTTATGCCACCCAAGAGCTTCACCACGCGTGAGAAAAATTGGCCAGGGACGTACATACAAACACACACATCCTTATTTCACTTTCCATACATTCAGTTGTGCATTGCAGGTGCTTTACCCAGCATGCAACCTGAGATGAGCTCAATGTAACCTGAAAACAACAGATGAAGCAGTCGCGATGGTGGATCCCTGTGCAGCACATCGAGCCTGACCTGACATCTACACTCTTTACGTCCTCCTTCAAAACGCTCCTTCTGTCTGGCGGTATCAGCTCCTCTGCTGACATCACGGCTGAGGGGAGTGAATGCCACGCAACGCTGACATGGAGCTCCAACACAACTCCTCAAAAGACAGCTTAAAACACAGGAAAAGGAGGAGGGGGGGGGTTGCAGACATTACACAACCACACCTGTCGCTTGAAGCAACAAGACGTACGCAACCACTTTCACCACTGAAAACACAGAGTAAACAGTGTCTGAGCGATGCTGTTGCTTCACAGAGTTTACGTGTGGATGGATGGACGGAGGGCACGTTTGAGTAGAAACATTGATCACTGTGTCATGCAGTGATCTAATGCGAGGGGATGAAAATAATGAAAGCTCAGCTTGGTTACAAAAAAAAAAAAAAATCCAATGAACTCATCCCTTTACTTGCCAAAGTCAGATCATGAAGTCTCCTGGCCCTCCCCCAACTGTGTGACAGCAATGTAACATAGTAGCGCCCCCTAGTGGCGCATGTTGGTATGCTTCAACATGTCAAGCTTCATACATTAAAAACATTTAGAGATGGGAACAATATATAATATAATATAATATAAAATTAGAGCTGTCAATGCAAATGGATATTATATTACATCCCTTGAGCAACACTAATCCTTGATAGATTCAGTTTTTTTTACCCCACTTCACCTTTTTTGTTTTTTTCAATTTCTAAAGTAGTGGGTTAAGTTTATAATGCCAAAAAAGAATTGCACAACTTCTTTTCTGAACAAGACTGTGTATGAACAGATGAACAGAACAAAGGGAGAAACAGAAAATAAAAGGGCACAATAAAAAGGTGCTAAAAAACATGCTAAAATAGTTTTGTTTTCTTTTCCTCTAGGGCGCACTGGTGCTTGTCCGGTGACTTCCTTTTTGGATTTCTCACAACCAGCAGGTCTTTTTTTTCCCATCATCCCGCAGGGGTCTGGGAAAGCCGTGACATCACCAGAGGCCTCTGTGAACCTCTCCCAGCCGCACAGCGCCCGGGGCTGAGCGACAGGCATTTCCTGTTCGTCTAAGACAACAAATAACGGAGTGCAATTAATATGAGACGTAGTCAGGCCGGGCTGCTTCGGGATCAGATTTGTGAGCAGTAAAACTTTGTCTGAGGAGCCGCAGCGATCGAACAGTGTGATAAGGATGTGTAATGTGTAACGCAACGGACATGAGTAGAATCACTTGTCTTGTTTTGTTTTTCTTTTGTTTTTATCACAAACAGATGGAGGAAGTTCACCGCAAGAGCCACAATAAAGATCTCTGTCAAAGTTAGACCATTAGTTTGCTCATAAGTAACCTAAAGTTTGGTCAGGAAATGATCACAATGTCATTTATTATATTTTTTTTCTGAGGTTAGAGCAAACACAGAAACATTATAATCTTATTTGTGTCATTTCATGCAATAAATGAGGTTTCAAGTGTCCCTCTGATGGCTGTCCGTGCAGTTTATGGATAATAAAAATGCACCTGTGGACAGGCCGGACTGTTTCTCTATTACAGTACAATGACATGTCACAGCCTTTAAGGACACAACAGACAGAAAAGTCAGAGGTGTGGGGTAGATAAAAGAGTCTGGCTTACCCTCTGTGCTGAAGTTAAGTTTCTTGGCAGGAGGCACAGTGCTGACACCAAACTCAGCGAACAGGTCTGAGGACTGGTTGTTCCCCATGTCTGTCTCCTTCCCTGTGTGAGGAACTAAATGAAGCCTGACGACTTAATGTGCTAAAATAAAAAGCTCTCCTTCTCTCTGCGGGTGTGCGGTCGTCGGTGCTCTCTAGGTAAAGTGCGCCGGGTTTTGTGAAATTGTGCCATTTGAAGGAGAGAGACTCCCGCCTGAAATTTGAAGAGTTGTTGTAAACATGGGGCACGTGGTTATTGTTATCTCTTTATCCTGACCAATAAAATCCGACCTGGGAGGATGTTGGCACGTGTGTGTGTGTGTTAATGTACACCGCAGACCGTTAAGACACACATACACACACACACACACACAAGAGGGGGGACTTGTTGTAGTTGTAGTCCTCATCCAAGTTTCTATAAAAGGTGAAGGAGGGCGTGCTGCTCTCCTCTTCCTGTCCGCGAGAGGTGAGCGCGAACCGGAACTGCACTCGTGTTTGTGTTGGTGAGAGACATATTTGTTTTATTAGCTCCGTCAAAAACGAATAATAAAATAAAAAAAAATAGAGCCATAAGGTAGTTTTATTACGCTCAAAGTCTCTTTGCGCTTTCATCCCTTCCCTTGTTGTTTCTTTTAACCGGGTCGCAGTAGAAAAGGCGCAAATTATAAAAATACAAACTTTAATGGCGGAGTTCCAGTTAGCGTCGTCAGTTTCAGAGTTGTTGTGTGTCAGTGAAAAACGCTAAAAAGTCCTGCAAAAGTCCCCCTCATTGTAAAGAATGGTCACATAAGTACTGAAATTATATACTACTACAATATATTAATGGTTTGTTGTTGGCAACATTTTAATTAAGCACAGTTAATATTATTATTAGTGTTTTGTAGTTTAATTTTTCTGATTCAGCTGTAAAACTAATAATAACAATACTTCATTATGTTTTATAGAGCGCACATGTTTTTTTTATTCATGTAAAATTGAATATGTGGTAGAGTTGAAGTATAAAGTAGAAGTACACAGAAAGTATAAGTACAGTACAAGACTTGAGGGAATATACTTAGTCAGACTCCATCTCTGTTGATCGTCCTGACTCACTGTCACACTGTCGACAAGTCAAAATCTCTCATGTGACAAAGGTCCAGTGCTGCCGTATTTTGATGGATTACAAATATCCAACAAATTTCTTTTTTGTTTTATTTTTTTTAACTTTAGATAATTCCCTCCCACATCAGCCTCGTGTATCCTCCTGTTATAAAAGCTACTCTGAGCTGATGAAGAAAAGTTTCACAATTAAAAGTGTGTTTTCAGATATTTGGACTAACTTGGTTTAGCTCGTTTACAAATGAATCTACATGTGACGCTTTCAGCATTTGAAGCTTTTTTATAGTTTACGTATGTTCTCATATTTTTGAACTTCAGTTCAAATCAGTGTTGCGGTTAAAAAAAGAAGTTGATCATTAACTTGGTGCGTCAGTGAAAATAGATCCCTCAAGTCGTAATATTTCCATCTAAAATGCTGATGGCAGCTCCCACATCAGCAGCGTTACTCATTAACAGCGCCGGTCAAAAGTCGTCAGTTTGAATCAGACTCACTCGAGTCTGACCAATAGCCGCGCAGCCCGTCGCTCTTATTCAGCTCAGCTCAGCACTTTTCATCTATCGGATGTTTGACTTAAGTTTCAATTTGAAACGCTGATGTGAAACCACACTGTTAGCATGAGGTCATGACATCCCCTGGTCCCACTCATGGAAAGTGAGTGTTTGACTTCTTTTTTTTCTACACCCACACTGATCATTTCACAACCTCCTCAGTGTCAACAGAGACTTTGACTACCTCAACTCTCTGATCCCTTGGGATGATATTGTCAACATGAAAAATTGATTGTGAACCTGCTGTGCTGCTGTCTGAATGAAATGAATACTAAAGGAAATTGTCTTTGTCTACAGGCTACCCCTTCCCACTGTGGGTTATATATATATATTTTTTATTGGTAACACACACTATCTTCCATGAGATGGCGCTGACACTCAATGAACTTGGAGGAAGACGTTGCTCGGGATCACGGATCCTCTTGGGGTCGCTCTGCTGAAGCTTTACATTCAACACCCGTTTGGTCCAACAGGGGAATCACTGAACAGCTGCATGTCGCTACTAAAGTACACAATCACTCATCTCAGTAAGTGGAATTACAGTTCAGAAATCATACATATTTCCAATAGGTCTTCTCTTTTATGTCATTTGTACAGGTCACTATAGCAAAAGCATGAATAATGTGGCTGATACACTTAAACTGGATGAGTTAAATAAAAATTTAATAATAATAAAATTAAATAATCCTGGTATAAAAATGTACTCCTTGTGTTATAAGAGCTTAAAAAGGTTTTTAAAAAAACACTAAAATATGTTCTACGCTTTCATACACAAATACAAGTTGTACCAGATGTTTGAAGTACAAGTGTATGACATATAGTATGATTATAAAACACGCAACTTATTTAAAGGCTCTAACCATTCAGTGCTGACAACACACACACACGCGTATGTTCTTCTGGACAAGGACAGCTGTCCCATGTGGCTCAACCTGGGGCTTCGTTATTTTGTTCAACAGCTTATCAACAGACAGCTCCTTCCTCCTTATTAAACGATTAAATATAATCCACCTTCACCACCATAGTCAATGCTGCATTCACTTTCTATGCAGTACCTTCACTCAGAGCTTTGAGGGTTTTTTTTAAGTGTTCCACACAAACCCATATCAGAATTAAATCTAATTAATAATTAGCTTTTTTCCTTGGAAGAACAACCACAGTAATATTGTAAGCACCACCAGTAAGACGGTCTGAGCTGAGTGCTTATCATTTCTCAGTCATGTGGGACCTTCGGCGGCTTTTAAGAAAGCCTTTGTGTCTGTGTGGACTGAAAAAGGGGTCAGGGTTTGGATGTCTCATGCTTGCTTTTGCCGAGGGCTATCAAACCTCTGGAGCAGGAACTGTGTTTCTTGTGTTACTGTTTTGACCTCAGCTCACAATAGGAGAGATCTGTTCCTCGACATGTCCGTTGTCATCGCTGTCAAACACCTCCGCCCGCGTGCAGCAGTTTCCGCCTTGGGTTTGACCAGAGCAGGGTTTGGTTTCGTGATAAGCAGTCAATGGTGCTTTCACGGTCACGGTACGCTGATAAAAAACCCAGACAAACTTACCTCGCTCGATGAGTTCCAGTGGTGGGTCATTAGATAAGTCATAAATATTTTTACGATTACTGTGGCCATCTGAAGCCTTTTTCATCTGTTAAAAAAATGCCAATGCCGACATTCAAATACTGTTGCTGCACATCTGCTGCGGCCCTAAGTGATTTTTACGTCTGCTCGTATGTATGTTCTTTGGGTGTGACATCATCTGCCCAGAGTGCAGCCGGTGTAGAAGACGAGGATGCCAGACATTCCTCGAATACTCCACACAGGATCTCGCTTCTGCTTGTGAACACAGCTCTGTACCTCCAGTGAGTGGAAAAATACAGGCTCTGTTCAGATTCAGCGTGGTGAATGAGGCTCTGAGTGGGCAGAGGGAGGCTGATGGGTGCCTTATGTCTGACTGTCATTTAAATATCTGATGCATTCTCAGGATTATGAGCGATTAAAAGTGGATGCTTCTGTACATCATATTTGAGCAGTAACGTCCTACTTTTGTACCAACAGAACGTTCTTATCTGGGCAGGTGGAACGAACACAATGAGAGATTGATTTTCTATCGAAGTGCCCTGAAAAGATACAGCAGTATGTGTCTTCGGGGCCGTCATAGTTTCTCTCCCACCATCATCTGACATTCCCGACAGGGTTGTTAAAGGAAGGGGAGCGCTGCTGGTAAGGAAAAGCCACTTCAGTGCGGCCATACGTAATGTCCTGACATTCCTTTAGCCATACAAGCCTGTGGTTATCATGTCCACAGATCTGGGCCTTATCTTGGCCCCTGTCACGCAACTGCAGCCCGCCTGCATTCTTTTTCTGCAGGGTTCCTGGCAGACCTTTTTGCTCTGGAGTTTAAAAGATTCAAGATTGGGTAGAGGTGTGTGAGGTCTGTTCTTCCTTTTTTTTTATCAGCACAAAAAGCTCAAGAATGCATATTAGCTTATGATGCAACTCTCTGCCATTCTTGCTCGCTTTTTTCCCCTCTTTATACCTGCGTTAAGGCTGGATTCATTTATCCGTTTAACTTTTTCGCAGCACGTTTGGCTTTGACGTGCTGGCCTCATTTTCAGGAAACTTCCATGTTGACTCCGTTTATGACGATGGCCACATGAGATTTGGCATCTGGCATCAACAGACTGTGTTTGTGTGGTTAGACCGAGCCAGTACGAACCGTTGAGCCACAGGGATGTCACACACAGGCCTCCCCGTCACAGTCGTAATCCTCTTATAGATTTACTGCAGGTGAGCGTTCTGCCGTGACATCAATGTGTGGACTAAATCTTCTCGCCCAGGATGTTGTGTGTGCTTGCGAGAAAGGATGTGTGTCAGTGCATGTGAGAGGCTTAATCTAGTTTCAAGGCACGATGAGGTGTGAGAGGGTGTAATTATACCCAGCATCCTCCAGTAGTCAGATACAGGCAGTCAAATTCGCACTTTAGCCCTGCTCACACAGGAAACCAGGTTAAATTTAGAGGTTGTGGTCTTTTGTTGTTTCAAACTGAAACTGTTTGCGTCAGCGTCTGCGTATGTCTTGTTCTCATGTGAATTGTTCAGCACAGTTGATGCTTTTCTCAACTATGTAATCGATCAGAAGAAACAGCTTCCCTCCTCAAACACTGTAAGATTCCATTTTCACTTCGATTTGAATGCAGACGCTACATATATGTATGAATATGTATGTGTAGATAAAACTGTGTATCAATGATTCACATTTAGCAGAAAGAAAGAAGCATCAGTGTAATAAAAAATGTGCATCTGTATTTCTTTGGCCTTTTCACTTCAGCTTGTCCTGCTATAGGCTTAGGTTTTTTCACAACAGATATTTTGACCTGCCAAGGTAATAACAACATTTCAACAAGTTAGGCAACATGCAACAATACCAGGACCCTGAAAGAGAAGCAGCTAAAAGCTGCTAAAAGGAATTCAGCTGTCATTTGTTTTATTATTTAAAAGTGACTGAAAAGAGACTGAAGGCTGGATTCTATATTGGTTAAGTTCCTCGTTAAATAAGCCTTTAAAAAGACACTATATTGGGTAGAGTGCGTGCGCCCATGTACGAGGCCATAGACCCTGGTTTGATTCCTGGCTGGGGTCCCTTTGCTGCATGTCTTCCCACCTTTCCTCTTCAGCTGTCCTATCCATAATAAAAAAAAAAAAAATTAATAATAAAAAAAAGACACTCAGTGATATAACATGCAGCTTATAATGCAGTCATCCTCTATTCAAAATATAACAGACCACGTCCAGCACCGAATGTTTGGCATGCATTCACCAGATGATTGGGCTGCGTGGAAACCTGAGGACTTGTTATTTGGCTGCCGGAGCTCTTTTGCTATCTTGTGTTTCTATCACACGTTTCTGTTCAATGATAGTAAAACAACACGGAGGGGCTATTGTTTTCCTTTTCAGTAATGCCGGACAAATGCGCGCTTTGTTATCGAGCATCTGTAGCTCAAACTGCAAACCGTCTGGCCGCGATTACTACCAGCTTCTATCGCAAATCGCAATGCTGCTGAGTCAGAGCTCAGCCGCTAAATGGAACAGTCAATTGACAACATAGTGAAACTGGCAAATGACGTTATGGTCAGTTCAGTCCAACTGATAGCGGCTGAAAATGTGAGGACAAAGAGGGACATAAGAGGAAGAAGCAAACTTAAGCAAGTTTGTACTTTCCCTTTTTCACATGAACTGAACTGGTGAAAATGAACAGTCTTGGTTCAGGGGAGCCCCTTGATATCATCTCACGCCACTTTCAGATTGTCTCACACACACTCTTAAAATCACAATTCTTTAATGTCCCTGACCTAGCCATTGACTGAACCCCCCTTCCCCCAAATCCACAGGACCCTCATCAGATCATAAAACGACTTTCACACGCACACAGACACCACAAACACACACTTCTGCCAACCTCCCTCCTGACAACAGGAAGTCTAAAGACACAAAGGCAGGAGGTGGGGAGGGGAGGCTGTGGGTGAGGGGTTAGCACATATGTTACCAAAACCACAGCTTGTCTGAGGGAGCTGGTGAGATAATGAATGAGCCTTTCATCACTGATGGTGGTGATGTTTTCTTTTGGAGACAAACACTTGCGCTGCTGTCAGAAAAGAAGTGGTTGTCAGTTTAAATCACATTTCGTCATTCGTCAGAGTCCCTCTATGTAAAATGAAAGTGCTCTCAAAATGTCAGCTTTTCTCCCTTCAAACCTTCAGAAGCTTTGTGATGAAGACCTTGGGGTATCATCTTCATCACCTCAGGAGGAAGTTTTTTTCCTCTTTTTTTTTCACCAAGGGTCAGAGCCAATGTTTTGGCTAATTTGCAACCCAAACATATTCCTTTCCCTTTCACGGCCGTCTCCGACCCCACCTCCCCATTGGTGGGAGGCCAGGGACACAAGGGACACAAGGCCGCTGCTTGACTGAGCCCTGAATGCTCTTTAGTTGTCGCACTTTTCCCAAACGCCTTGCAGCTGCTCCTATTGTGGCCACAGAGGGAGGGCTCCTTGGCTGATTCTTTAGGCCTCCTGCTGTTGCCCCGGCCTCAAATGGGTTCATAGAGGGGGAGCGTGGCCCGAACAATGGCCGACACCATGACATCATGCTTCTTATGAGGGCAAGGTCCTTGTGAAGATATATGATGGGATTCCATCGCATGGAGCGAAACAGGGAAGGATGAGCACAGAGATATCTCTGACGTGCCAGGAGGTCAGTTTTACTTCAGCTTTGTTTAGGTGTATTTCTTCTGGTTCTCTTCTTTAGTCTTCAAAACAAACTTTCATCTGCTGGATACACTGAAATACAGACTTTTTTCTCACCTGCAATTCAAAATGTGAATATTTGCTAGTTTTTATAGTCCTCTGTAATATTTAATTAAATGTAATAACTTCTGGCATCTAATGGAGTTGTTAATTGAAAGAATTCATAGATAACAAAAAATATAGGGCTTGATGCAGACCTTAAACTTTTTGTATTACTGACCATGTACTTTAACACAGATAGATTTTATCTAAAAGAACAGAATTGAATTCAAGTTGGAGACAGCATAATGAATTTGCTTTGTACTTTCCACTAAATTGGTATGTTGTTTATGCTTAACCTGAAGATGCCAACTTAAATGGAAAGAACATCTGTTCTGTACCCCACAGGTTACTGGGTATAATGGGTACACAATTAAATGTTTACATTAAAGATTTATAACCAAACTAACTGTTGTCTATCCATCTACCAACACTTGATTTGCTTCAAGTCATCATTGGCCACTTTTGAAGAAATCTTAGTCAGATATAAAATGGAAACAAAAGAGAAGATATGCAACTGAGTACAAAAGTCAAATGAGATTTATTAAACGGTATAAAAACAACATTTAAACAAACATATGCAAAAATAGATATGATAAAGAAATATATTACTTTAGTTCAATAAATATGTCAGAATGCAGTCACTGAGGACTTCGTGCCCCCGTTTTAGTAGTTTTGGGGTCCTGTCCATCTCAGCGCTGCAGTACACAGTACAGAAACATGAGGTATTTAATGGTCCGTTTCCCCAATGTGTCAGGATCGTCAAGGTTTCACGATGTGTTGAAAGGCAGGTATTTGCATTTGAATTGGCAACCCACTCAGCTCCCAAACTGAACATGAATCCTGCCACATCTACTCTGAAAAGAGGGGGATACATTCGTTGTTCGTCAAATGAAGGAAAAACTTCCACACCGTGCTGGGCGATACGTTTATACTGCTTTTTTTATCCAGTAAAGAAAGCAGGATGGACATGGACATTTGAGAGGACAAGTCAACATTCCTGAGACAACTGTCAGCCCTCTGCGTATTGTTTGCTTAAAAATGATTATGATTATCAAAAGCAGTTGTCTTCATGAAAAACAAAAACAAACAAACAAACAAAAAAAATCAGTCCTTTGAATAAAGAATATTCAGATACTTCTAACTTAAGTAACCTCAACTACCCTTTCAGCCATTTCTCACTTAGGCTTCAAACTGTGGATGACTTTCACATTTAGGAGGTTAAACACAAATACTGCCTGATGGTAGTTATTATATCTCCCTTTGAAATGATGATGCCAACCTGCAGGGAATCGGCCCACAGAACTCAGAGTCAAATGAACTGACCCTAAACAACAGTTCTCACTCTGTCAAGTGATACCAGCATCACCACACAACGATTTCTAATCTAGAGCCACGTTTGTGCAGTGCTCTTTGCGAGTCACTTATGAGTAACAATTCAAGTCCCAACAAAGTCTGTGGCTCCTCAGCAGCTCGGGGAGGTGGTGATGGGACTGTGGAGGAATGAGAGCTGGCCAGCCGAGGTGTGTACGGGGATGGAGACCGGAAATTTGAAGACTGTGCTGCTGCTGCCGATGGCCGGGCTTCCCGCCTCCGAGGAGCAGGTGGAAGAGGCCAGGACCTGGGACTCGAACTGGAGGAGCTGACCCATGAAGCTGAAGTTGGGGGAGATGATACTGCGGCGCTGTTTGACAAACTCGAAGGCCTCATCCAGCTTCACGCGGTTGGTCCGCATGAGGTACGCAAGGCAAATGGTGGCGGAACGGGAGATGCCCGCTTGGCAGTGTACAAAAACACGACCTCCTTTATTCCTCACAGAGTCTGGAAGAGAGGGATGAAAGAGCATAATTAGTGCACTGTAAACACCTATCAGAAAATTAAATGTGTTAGCAAAGAATGGATGTTAAAACTCTGCCTGGCACAGGAAGGCAAAAAACACTAAAGTCTTTGCACACACTTTCAGTTGCTATTTAAATTCAACAGGGCCCATTAAGACACAGGAACACAGTTAATAGGGGTGCTGGGTGTGAGCTTGTGGGGGTTATTCCCAAAGGAGGCTCTCTGAGTGGACAAAAGAGGGGAACAGACCCCTGCTGGGGGTATTGATCTGGGAGGAAGGCCGACAGTGAGTGAGGAGAAATTGCCTTTTGTTCAGCCAGAACAAAGAGCGGCATGGAGGGAGCTATTCAAGCCCAGCCAGCATACTCACTACAAAACTAGTTTGGGGCCGCTGCCTCGCAATTCATTAAAAGGGGGGGTATCCCTTTTTTTACGCCTGAGGGGTGGCGATGATGTAACAGCCATTGTGGTGGAGTGGGAAGCCTTTGCCGAGCCAGCTGGTCGGTTTTGGAGGGAACTTTTTAAAATTTAAATCCAGGAGTCAAAGAGAGAGGTGAAGGAAGAGAGGGGGATGGGCATTTGCATTGCTTGTCACCATCAACGGGCGTAGGTAGGCAAGGCAACAGCTGTGACAGGCGCTCGCGCTTGGCAGTTTGGGGGGTGTGGGTGTGTGAAGGGAAGTGAGCACTCACCAATAAACTCAATCGCCTCGTTAAACCAGGAGCTGATGTCGGCCTTGTGGTTGTCCTCCACGGGGATACTCTTGTAGAGGAAGGAGTCCTCGAAGTGGTTGGGACAGTTGGCGGAAACGTTGATCAGGGCGGTGATGCCCAGCATATCCAGCATGTCTTTTCTTGAAGCGTGGTAGGCGCTGCCAAGGTACAGGAAAGGCAAGATCTCCACTGGGCCCCCCTGAACAGAAGAAAACAAACAAAACAAATGAGACAACTTCAAAAACAGTAAGACAGGAAGTGAGAAACAATTTGTGTAGTCGAGCTGATGATATGTATTTAAAAAAGCAGACACAAACCTGGTCATAGAGAGGAGTGTTGCATGGGCTGCAGCTTGGGTCTGCACTCTCGGGGCGGCTGGAGCTCAGGGGCAGACTGAGCCCTTGCGGAGGCGAGGGTTTGGTGCACATCTCTGGATACTCTGCAGAAAACGTGTCAAAACCGCCTGCCAAAAAGAGAGAAAATTGAAAAAAAACTAGGTCAGTTTACAGGACAGCATCCACGTTTAAACTGGGGTCTCAAAAAAAGTGACAACTGCTCATGGGGGCTATTTTGGATCATTGTTTACTCCGCACCAGCTGGTGTGGTGACAGCTGTAATCCGCATTTGTTGCCCCGTTGTTAGGAGACAAACTATTGTGTGGGGTAACAGAAAGGGCAAAATAGAGACACTTTCCCCCCCTCTTTTCTTACCTTTGAGGATAAACACTTGGACTCCGCAGGGGTCGCGGCACAGGGCCGTGACAGCGAGCATCAGCGTCCCGTCCTTCTTGGCCTGGCTCAGGTCCGAGCTCCGGTCGTCGAGCAGCACCACGGACTGGTACTCCCCGGACAGCAGCCGGTTCCGGGTGTCCTCGTTGGGGACGATGTGCTCCAGCCCGAGGCCGCCCCGGGCCCGCCGGCGCACGATGGTGCTGAAGCGCACATTGGTGGAGCCCGAGATGTGGGACGAGTTGAAGGACAGGAAGGAGCGGCAGTCCAGCACCAGGCAGCCCGGGACGTCGCCCTCCAGCGAGCAGCAGAGAGACGCGCAGTCGATGGTGGGGACCTCCATAATGACCATAGTAGGACGGCGGGGTAGAAAAAATAAATCCAAATACATAAAGCTTGTACCGAAGGAAGGGGAAAGACAAGTTAAGTTGCCGAGGAGAAAATAGAAGAGGCGCTTTCTCCCAAAGTTATAAAGTAGCCTCTAAAGCGGCGGGTCCTTTGTTCCGGGTGGTTTGTTAAACGGGAGAGGGGAAAAAAAGCGCAAAAAGTTTGAAGACTACTTAAATCAGTGGTCCTCTTCTTCTTCCAGTGTATCCACTAGTCGTGACTCTTCTTTAAAAAAAAAAAAAAAAGTTTTAATATGTTCAACTTTTACAGTGAGGAGCTTCTGTCTGAGAGCGCGTCGAAAAGCGCTTATATACCGCTCCTGCTTGTGAATGAGAGGCCGCTGACGTCAGGGGGCCGGCCCTCCTGCCAGAACTACAGACGTCATCGCACTGCACCCACCCCCACCCCCCACACCCCCCTCCCCCACCCTGTAACGAGGCTCGCGCACATGCGGGACATTTCTGTACAGGCGTGCTGCACGTACGCGGGCACGCGGTGTTAACGGAGAGACGCTGAAGTTTTGTTTTCATCTGAATCAGGGTTACTGCTGAGTAAGTTTTCACAGGCATGGAGCTCGATATGTTGGTCCGAAAATAAAAACATCACAGGAAAAAGTAGTAAAAAGTAGAAAACATAGGATGAAAGCAAGTACTTCAAGTCAGAGGAATGAATTTAATATAAAATACACAATATTATCAAGTAGACGACAATTGTATATAAAAACAAAAACTATCCAAAAGAATAACTCAAGATAAAGGTAATATGTGTAATAAAAGAGTTATGTAAATGATAGAACGGTAGAGATTTATTTCATCCATAATTTACAATCAATCCTGTTTCCTCATGTGAAGTGCTTTTATATAAAAAAAATCTCCACACGTCAGCAAATGAGGAATTTTCCAAAGTTTTCCATGATGTTAGTGTTTAATTAGATTCCTATTTTGCCTCTTCATCTGAGAGTTGACAAATAACAAGATAATAAGTAAATATCATAAAAGGGCCATAAAAGTTTATTCTTTGTTTTTATTAGTCATAGGTACATAGTGTTCAATGCCCGAGAGCAAAGGCTGACCATAAAAGTTAATCACTGTATAGAAATCTCAAGTCCAGTAAATTTCCACATGCGGAGAAACAAAACACACGCCGCCTGCCAGGAAGGCAGCAGCAGGTGGAGGCCTCTTGACTAAACGGTGCTGTTTCATTTGCGACCTTATTGAAACAAGAGCATATTTCAAAACAAGCAAACACAATTACAGTCACTCTGGGAAACCCTTTCCATTTGTTGCCGTGGTTCCCTGACTCAGACGGGACAACACCGCTGTCTCACAAGAAAGTGCATCATTAGTGACGGACAGCATGGTGTCCACACTGACAGGAAGGCGTGTGTTGAGACTGCACATGCCGGTGGTTGTTTTGTTGTGAAACAGATATTTACTAAGCAGACTTACAAACAGGTAGTTTTGCAAGCTCAATCCACGAGCCCATCCATTCAAAATCCCACTTGAGTTTCAGCTCATCAGTTCCTCATCGCTCACATTATAGACAGATTATCCAGTTGGGCTACACATCTAATTCATTGTCTGCTGTGTATTATTTCAAAAGATCACACTGACATACAGGCCATGACATCATTCTCACTTTACTGTAAACTGAGTGGCGAATCCACATTCTCGCTGTCTTGACTCTCTGTTTTACTTCAAGCAAAGGGATAATAGATGTGTTATGTGAGAAGGGTAAGGGAGGGGGAGGAGAAGCTTATAGAGGACAGAAACTTAACCAATCACAACAGAGTGCAAAAACTCTCCAGCCGGTTTAAACTCACACTCCTGTGTGATGAGTCAACTGTGAAGCACATGCCACAAAGCAAGCATGTTACACACTATACGGGGGGGAGGAGGACGACGAGGAGAACGGTCAAACAGGCTCTGAAAACAGTCTGTACCCAAACATTTTGTCCTCACTGTAAATGCGTCTTCCCTCCAGCCATGGGAGTGCTGGAGGTTGGGAAATAAATTACACAGCTAATGAAGGGTCGAACAAAAACAGCATGCACAGAGGAGGTGGAACGATTGTGTATTTACATGATGTAGTAAATGTTTGCTCTTTCCCCTGAGGTAACCTGTATATATCATTTATTTACAGCACCTGTCACTGTTACGTGATGTTGTTCCAGAAACATATTACAAAAAGTTAAACCGGCCAGACACGTTTGTCCTATTTTCTCTGTGGCTGTTTGGGGCAAGCAAAACATGTGAAACCAAAAGGTTCATTTCAGTAAGAGAAAACAAATGTGTGTGTGTGAGACTGAATATTAAAATTGAGTTCTGTAAATAGAGCCTGGGTTGTTGCTGTGTTTTAGATTCCCATAATTATGGCCGTAACCAAGCACAGCTCTCATCCAGAAAGGGAAGTGAAACAGAGGATGACAGAGAGGCATTTCCTGTGGTCCGACCTCGCTGTCACTTGCTGTCATCCCCGCACTGTTTACTGTCATTGTCACTACAGGCAACAGCTGAGCTATCAGTGGGAAAACACAGGGCCTATCCTGACTTCTAGTGTCTGAACGACGGATGCTTTACCCAGGCCAAAAAATATTTCGTTTCATGTATGTATGAGTGTGGGGAGACCACAAAACAAACAAAACAGACTGGTGTTGCCACTGGAAAAACCTTAACTAATGGAGTTTGTGGATTTTCTGGTGTGACAGACACATTTCTCAACCACATCCGAGCGTGACATACAGCTTTCTGTTTCTGGGTTGTGATAGTAATACAGTCCAAAATACCTCAAACATTATGTGAAGAAAAAATCCCTTTTACCCATGAATGTTGGGCCCAATGAACACAGACACTGCACAGCTCTTCAATATGAACTTTCCTACACATCAAACTGATCTTATTCTCCACTTCACAGTGACTGCAAGTTCTTTCTTGGTTACCTTTTTGCACAGAATAAATAATCCGTGTTGAAGAATCATTTGCAGGCTTTTCTGACAATATTCTAAGACTGTTTATTTCAGCCAGACAGTGTAGTTGATGTGTTTGGGGCCAAAGGGGCCATTAGATAGCACCACAGGAATTTCAGTGAACAGTGTCTTTACGGCAGTTTTCCTCATGAAGCCGCATGGTTTATGGTCTGCTGTGTGAGGTCACTCAGGAGTCAGATAAACATACGGTTACTTAGTGGCTTAATGTTGAAATATGGGCCAGATAAAACTAGCATATGATATGGATGTAATTAAACCAAAAATGTTATTACCTAAATAATGTAATGTACTATTTGAATAGTTCTTATTTCACAAACTTAATTGATCTCTTCACTCAAGAAAATACTGCAGTTACTCCAACTACAGATGAGTTGGAAACATTTTGCTTTAAGGAGTAAAAAACTAAAATAAAAAATAAATAACACAGTTAAATGTAGATACAGACACATATAAGAACATATTGAAGTGTTTGTTAATGTATGTCAATAAGATCTTATATGATCACAGCTCTAGTATTGTTAGTTGTTTATATACAGCTTATAAATGCCAAACAATGGAGGTTAAAAATAATGAATGATGAGTTTAAGGGAGTAAGAGTACACCAAGGGGCCACACAACAGAGTTAAATAAAAGCTTAAAAAATAAATATAGTAATTATCAATACAGTGAGTGCTTTAATCATGCATTGTACTTTTGCATTATTTATTAGAGGAAGCGTATTTTTGGGTAATATTGTGTGGCATATTTATTATGTTGTAAGAATATATTTATAAGATTTGTCATTTTATGCTACTTTTAGGGAGTACTGTTTAACATCTGGCAAGGGACAACGGATGGATGACCCACAAGTTCCTTTGATAGATAAATAAAGATATAAATGTGAACAGTTTTGATTAAAATTATACTTTTACTCTATGAAAAGTTATATATACTCTATAATGTTGTCTATCAATTGTACAGGGACTACAGATGTTTCTTTGAATTACATTAATTAATGACATTAATGGTCCCTGACAAATGAATGTAATATTTTCTCAAGTCGGTCAGTTTTGTAAGAAAAAAAAACATATTTCACGTAATTAAACTTATTTAGTATATAAAATATATAATAAAGCCTATACCGCGTATATTTAATAGTCACTAAAACGAAATAAAATTCTTGAAAAATTCGTCCCTTGCTTCTATTATTATTATCTAAAAATATTTCAACGATATAATTAACTTGTTTTAATTACTTTACACAACTTTAACATAATAAAGTGTACAAAAATAACAAAAAAAAAAAAAACGGTTCTACTCTGTCGGCGGAAACAGAATCAGAGGGTACCGGAAGCAGCTCTCAGCCAATCGGGTTTTGCAAAGCGTCCTAAGCTGACGTCAGCCCGGTACCGATGAACAGCCGGTAACGTTGAGAGAGAGAGCTGTACGGTGGCCTGTTGTTTGTAGCTTTGTCCGCTAAAACCCCTGTGAAACGTGCAAACATCATGCCTTTCGATGTGAGGAGGTGAGTAACGGGGCTTCCTTTTTCTCGGGTCCACGTTACGGAGGGGTGGGGGGGTGCAGGGGGTCTGAATGAATTAAAGGAGGAGGGGAGGGGGCTAGAGCATCGTCTGCTAATGAGAGAGGCAGAGTTGTAGCAGCGCTGTTTTATGAATGGGCCACGTTGTCTGGAGCGAGCTGTGTAGAGTTTGTGTGTGGGGGGGACACTCTCATAGTTTGTGTCTGCCCTGCGCATGTGCAGAACACCTCCTCACCCATCCTGATGTTTGCAAAACGAGAAACCGATGACAGCAGCCCTGGGGGTTTACACTCAACACAGGTTGTGTATTGTTTACCGGTGACAGCTTCATAATGTTCCCAATACACAAGCAGGTGTCAGAAGCATTCAAGATCAATAGCCGCCAATACACAAGTCAGACAGGGGCTACGATGAGTGAGAAATGCTCCACAGGCTTTGCAGAGACGTCCAGATAATCTCCTGATACTTGGGCAACAGGCACACAGCTAATGGTCACACCTAGAGGGCTGTTGAAACTGTCAACACAGCACACCCTAATCAAAATAAAAGACAGGATGTTTGCACTGTACCATAGTGGTCACGGATACTGACACATATTGTGTCAGACTCCTGTGGTTACGACCACATGCCAAAGATAAGTGTGAGAGAAAAGTGGTAACTTTTGTCAAAATAAAGAGATCTGAAGTAGGAGGGCTACTTCCAGTGATTATTTTTATGATTAATTTGATCTATAGGTGTTGAGTTTTCACTCTGAGTAGTGACAAAATGCCCATCACTACTGTCTTGGTCTGTCAGGGCAAAACCCAAAGATATTTACTTCACTATAGTACAATAAAAGCAGCAAATCATCTCATTTGAGAGGCTTGGCCAAGAGGATGTTTGATATTTTCCACTGTTTATGCTTAAAAAATGTTTAAAACAATTATTGGATTATCAAAAATGTTGTTTTTCTGTCAGTCGACTTGTTGATTAGTTTACTGATTGTATTAGCTCTCTAAAGGAAGGTGAGAACTAACACAAGGAGAAGAATGTGTAAATAAATGAACTATTTAATCAGGGAACAGGGCAGGATATTCATCTGTAGTAATGATGATTATTGATTTGGACAATACTCTGGTCAAAACACTGAATTTACAAGATGAGATCACACTAGCCCTGTGAAATAGCGGATTAATCGAGTCATTGATGAGACAGAAAAATAATAGGCACATATTCTGGTAAACAATCTACCATTTCAGTCTTTTATAAAGAAAATATTCTTTTTTTCCCCTCCAGCTCTGTAATATCGCCTTGGTAAATTATGATGAAACCGATCATCCCTTTGCTTGCCGAGATGACACACAGTTATCTGTCAAACTCATCACGGTCACTCTCATCTGTTCTACAGCTGTGTCATAATGAGAGAAACCATTTAACACACAGGATCTGATGTAATTCCTGTTTCACTCCTATGGTATATGACCTGTGACAGAGGTCAATGTGAGAGAGGGTGTGTCATGTGGTAACGGATGCCTCACTGATTGGATGCCCTGATCATGCAAACCTGCATTGCAACAGCTGGAAGCAGCTTGATTGACAAACTAACTAGTTGTTTCGAGGTTTCGCCCACTCAGAAATACTGGAAAGGTTAGTCAGCAGTGTGTGATCATTACTGTAGATTACACCATGCGTTAGAGCAACATGTGTTCCCAAAAAGTTACATGGATCTTTTGAATAAAACGAAGTTGCTGAAAGGTTAGGGGCTCAAAACCAACATTGTATTAGCATATCCTTCATCCTCCTGACCCCTTCTGTGTGGAGCTCATTGGTTCCTACTGAAGACGTAAATCTTTAAAAGCAGCAAACAGATGTTTTTTTATTTTTAAAGAATGCTCATCCTTTGCTAAAACAGCTGGGCATTGAAGTTCTCAAACAGGAGATAATAACACTTTTATTGAGAACTATTTTGAGCTGCGGATTAATACACATTTGGTGTTCTACAGAGTATTTACGGCACCAGAATTATGTACACGAATCAGGCTTTGGATACTTGTTGAAATACTTGTTGGGTGGATCAGTTCATTGAATTTGTTGACAAAAAGAAAAAGACATATTGAATGTTACCATTATCCTTTTAAAAAGGAGCGATACAGCTTCTCTTAAAACAACGAAAAAACTGTCGATGGTCTGGTTATGTGCTTAAGCCTACTCTTGGTATTACTTAAAGTACTTTCCTTGTATCTTATAATACTTTTATATTTTGACCCAATCGAGAACATGTTTAGTGGTATTTAATTGTCTCAAGGGACCAGGTGATTATCAGAAGCTAATTTAACTAAATGTATGTATTATTACTGCTGATAATTTTTACGTCTAAACTAAAATTGCCACCACGACACACCATCCTGATTGAAAAAGTCACACCCCTGCCTAAAATTGTTAGAAATATATCCTTACTATATGCTTTTTTTTTTATAAATGCATGACCTCATGGCAGTAACTGTGTAATTAGTAACGAGGAGATGTGCTTTCTGCGCTGTTTAAAACGTCATTTTAACCGTAAAGTAGCTTCTGCACAAGCAAATATCAGCCACTGATAATAAAAATAACCTCATTCAGAATAACAGCAGCTCTCCAAATGAACGAGTGAAGAACTGAAAAGCTTTTTACCCAAGTTTAATTGACCTTGACGTGATGTCATTTATTGGTACACCTAGGCTCTGTTTAGACTAATGTGATGATGTAGTGTGTTTGCACATGTGACGATTAGATCATGGGGACTTCAGAGCTCCGGTAAGGATGGTCAGTGTCAACAGGTGTCATATCACTGAATGGTGACAGGGACTGTTTGACACTTGACGTACACTTCGGGGAGGTGACTGAATAGAAACTTTGCGTAAAGACAGATGAGGAAACGTGTTGCTTATAGATTGCGATGTGAAAAATAAAAAAAGAACCTCAACTGTCCACCATGTGAGTTTAATCAGCAATACATGAAAGGCACTGACTCACCGTGACTCATTTTGAGAGAGATATGGTTTATTTAGTGAGGGCCCTCCCTTAAAGATGCTGGTACGCCATGTCCTCACTCATCACAAAATGCCTGCCTGAGCCTCTTTAGTGAGACTGAGCAGTGGGAAGTGACGAAGAGAGACACGTTGACTGTAATTTAGGAAATTACAAACACCGACAGCCAACCGAGAAGTGAACTCTCAAGAGTCAACATTAATATTCATGAATACAAAGTGTTCTGAGGTATAGAAGTGAAACAGAGTGCTCACTCCACCTGAAAATGACTTTACATCGGTGCAGTTGAAGTATGTCTTTGCACTTTTGACAAAGTTTATTTTAAAATATAAAATAAAACAGATAGAAAAAAAATAAATATGCATATTTTCGATGGTGTATTATAGTGCTTAGAAATACACTGAATGTATTTCAGTCAGTTCTGAGTCAGCTTTAGTGTTTTATTAAGTCTTTTTCAACTCATGCATTTTAAGTGCTGTCTTACCACATTGTAAGTTTAAATAAACAGTTATATGGATGTCAGCTCATTTGACATAATGTTAAAAACCTATTTTCAACTGGTCTAATATACACAGTGCTATACTGTTGAACATGAAATCATATATTGTTTTATTCAATGTGATTAAGTGTTCTGTTTTAAATTGACAAAGTACAGCATATACACAACATATACTAAGATTAAATGTTATATCATAATAAACAAATATTAATGTGATATATATATCAGTAAGGAATTTTCCCCAGATATGTTCCAATTATGTATTTGTAATACAACAAACATAACATATATATATGTATTAAACTCCAACACAACAGTGGTGAAATCGTGGCACAGCTCTGGTCCACAAGTTTTATTATGACAGCTCATTATTATTTATTATTAGCTCAGTCAGTCTCCATTGAATCAAAGCAGAACAATCTGCGAACCAGTAAATATTGTGGTCACGCTGTTTGTGTTTTAGACTGCTGGGCCAAGATGATAGTTCACCTTCTGAATTTCCGTACTTAAATAAATGTAAATATCAAGGCAGCGCTATGATGCCATAATAATGTTCAATTTGTCCATACATACATCCAGCCCTTAACTTCCAGTGTAATTCAGACTGTGTGTCTTGTGTCCACATATATATTCCGCACATATATATAGTCTACTTTTCACCCATCCTGAGACTATTTACAGGTCACAAGCAGCATCAGATTCCATCTCATGTCTCCAGTGACCAGCTGAGTGAGGTTTAGTTTCCTCGCTCATACTCGAATTTAGCACTGCGGGGGAACTGCATCTGCTAAAAATACTTATATGTGATGCTGATTTCTGTAACTATTTATAGCCTGCTCTAGCATATAGACTGGAAAAATGTGTTTCAAAGGCTGATGTACTCACAATGTATAGTAGCGTAATGTATACTCAACTATAGTCTTTTTTGTGTGATATTATGAAGATCTATTTACAGTATGTAATAAAACACAAAGCAACATTCATAAATAATAAAAATGTTTTTAAGTGAATTTTGAATTCAGTGAAACTAAAAAAAATGTTTGTGTGCATCTGTACTAATATAGGAAGTATATCCATGTATTAAAGGTTGTTTTATAAGCAATATATGCTGACATTTTAGATTAACACACAGACAAACAGTATATATCAATATCATTTATATTTGAATTTTGTTAAATTTAAATGTTTTAAAATGTGTAAGGAAATATAGAAATATATATGTCGCTTAAAAGTATATCATCTTTATCGTATATATTTATATATACAGTGGGGAAAATAAGTATTTCATACACCGCCAATTTTGCAAATTTTCCCACTTACAAAGAATGGAGAGGTCTGTAATTTTCATCGTAGGTACACTTCAACTGTGAGAGACAGAATCTAAAAATAAAAAAATCCAGAAAATCACATTGTATGATTTTTAAATAATTAATTTGCCATTTTATTGCATGAAATAAGTATTTGATACAATAGAAAAATCTAACTTAATATTTGGTAGAGAAAGCCTTTGTTTACAATTACAGAGGTCAAACATTTCCTGTTGTTCTTGACCACGTTGCACACTGCACACACTGCAGCAGGGATTTTGGCCCACTCCTCCATACAGGTCTTCTCTAGGTCTTTCAGGTTTCGGGGCTGTCGCTGGACAGCATGGAGTTTCAGCTCCCTCCAAAGGTTTTCTATTGGGTTCAGGTCTGGACACTGGCTAGGCCACTCTTCAGGACCGTTGAAATGCTTCTTACGGAGCCACTCCTTAGTTGCCTCTGGCTGTGTGTTTCTGGGTCATTGTCATGTGCTGGAAGACCCAGCCACGTTTGACCCATCTTCAGTGCTCTTACTGAGGGAAGGAGGTTGTTGCCCAAAATCTCATGATACATGGCCCCATCCATCCTCTCCTCAATACAGTGCAGTCGTCCTGTCCACTTTGCAGAAAAGCAGCCCCAAAGCATGATGTTTCCACCCCCATGCTTCACAGTTGGGATGGCACTCATCCTTCTTCTTCCTCCAAACACAGCGAGTGGAGTTTATACCAAAAAGTTCTATTTTGGTCTCATCTGACCACATGACCTTCTCCCATGCCTCCTCTGGATCATCCAGATGGTCACTGGCAAACTTCAGACGGGACTGGACATGTGCTGGCTTGAGCAGGGGGACGTTTGCGCGCATTGCAGGATTTTAATCCATGACGGCGTAGTGTGTTACTAATGGTAACCTTTGAGACTGCATGGTCCCAGCTCTCTGCAGGTCATTGACCAGGTCCTCCTGTGTAGTTCTGGGCTGAACCCTAACCTTTCTCATGATCATTGATACTCCACGAGGCGAGATCTTGCATGGAGCCCCAGTCCGAGGGAGATTGACAGTCATCTTGAGTTTCTTCCATTTTCTAATAATTGCGCCAACAGTTGTTGCCTTCTCACCAAGCTGCTTGCCTGTTGTCCTGTAGCCCATCCCAGCCTTGTGCAGATCTACAATTTTGTCCTCTGGTGTCCTTACACAGCTTTTTGGTCTTGCCCATGGTGGAGAGGTTGGAGTCTGATTGATTGAGTGTGTGGACAGGTGTCTTTTATACAGGTAACAAGTTCAAACAGGTGCAATTAATACAGGTAACAAGTGCAATTAATACAGGTAACGAGTGGAGGGCTTCTTAAAGACGAACTAACAGGTCTGTGAGAGCCAGAATTCTTGCTGGTTGGTAGGTGATCAAAATACTTATTTCATACAATGAAATACAAATTAATTATTTCAAAATCATACAATGTGATTTTCTGGATATTTTTTTAGATTCTGTCTCTCACAGTTGAAGTGTACCTACAAAAATTACAGACCTCTCCATTCTTTGTAAGTGGGAAAACTTGCAAAATCGGCAGTGTATCAGATACTTATTTTCCCCACTGTATTGTACAAAGTCATACTTGTGTGCGCTCTCTCTGAGATTAAAACCCAGTATACTGTATTTCCCGTAGGTGCCATTGGGTAAATACGTCTCATCTCTGAAACATGCCAACTTTTCATGAGCTAAAGTTTGTGTTTCTTTGACACACCCGGTTTGGAGTTTAATTGACAAAGATTCCTGAACAACATGGCTCATGCGTTTTCTCCACATTGGTGCGGTTGATCAGAAAGACGTAAATCAACAAAACCTGACTTTCGGGACTTTCACATGACGATGGTGTACATAGACATCACTGTGCTCCACCTGTCTGGAAACCTCAGGAGGTCGGCGCTGTGGCTGGGTGGAGAGGACACGAGGAAAGAGCCTCTCCCTCCGCACATTAAAGCTTAACATTCAGGAAGTGTGTTATCCTAGAAGTTATTCTCATCCTGATACACAAGGGCCCCTCCCTGAGCTCCCCGCCCAGCCCTTTCTGTATGCCGTCTGCCCTATATATCCTGCCTGGCCTGCTATTAGCACACAGTGATCTAATACCAATGGGACATCGGGCGCAGGAAGTTATAGGATGGATGTGTATCAGAGAGAAACAGTCAGAGGGAAGGCGGCCAAGGCGTCTAGAGTGTAGGGATGAAAACAAAGGAGCGAGAGCAGAAGCTGAGGCAAAACAAGTGAAGCAGCGGGGTTGGGGCTGGACAGGAAGCCCCCCCCACCCTTTCCCACTTCCTCTCCCCCACCCTTGCATTGCATCAGCTGTGATTATTTCACTGGCATCTCTCGGTGGAAGAAATGTGACCAGATGTGAGTGTTTTTTTGGAAGGGGACGAGGAAAGAGAGTGAGAAAGGGGGCAGATGAGATGAGAGGAGGGAGTGGGTGGGGTCTGCGTAGTCAGCGATGGAGTTTGGGGTCGAAAACGTTTCACTGCCCAAAAAGGACATGCGCGAGAACTCATGAACCTAAATAGTTTTGGTGTTGAGCAGCAGATTTTTCTTTTTCTTTTTTTTTTTTTTGTTCTCCCTCACCACCCACCACTCTCAGCTCCTCAAATAGGCAACAAAAGTATTTTACAAGAGGAGAGTTTATTGTGTCAGGTGGCAATGATCCTCCTCCGCTTCTTCTGATTCACCGATTCGCACACGGTCTGTTTAACACAAAAACGTGAAGCTAAAGGTTTCGAGGAGAATAAAACTGTCAGACTTAATCCTTCACTGCTGATGTTTCTGTATGTAATTGTACTGTAACTTCCACACGCTGCCAAGAAGATCAAACCATATAATTTGAAGCCATTACTGCAGTTGTGTTTATATTCCAACGTGTCACTTTAAATTGGTGTGTGTGTGTTTTTATCTTGGCTTGGTGTTTTGCTGTGTGTATGCTGAGTGTCAGAGACCTTTGTTGGGGTCAGGTCAGAATTACAGAGCACACATTCAAAGGAAGAGGTGTAACCCTGTAAAAGTGTGTGTGTGTGTGTGTGTGTGTGTTGCGGCTGGCTGGCTGGCTGTCTGGGCCTGTTGTGTGCCGTATGGCCGACGTCCAGAGCTAACATTCCTCCACTCTTCTGTAATATCACACAGCCTTTATGGGTACAGAATGTGCTTCTTTTCTCAGCACGTAGTGTTTACGTTTTCTTTTTTTTTTTTCTCACTCTCCTTTCCTTTTTTTTTCCTTTTCTTTTTTTTTGTTTTCCTTTCTCTCCTCAGATTCGATATCTACAGGAAAGTGCCAAAAGATCTCACCCAGCCCACATACACAGGAGCTTTCAGTGAGTAGTCCTTCACACACAGCAGGCCAAAATTATGAGCTTCTGTTTACGACGGTTGTTTTTTTATTTGGATTTTTAGTTGTCCACATACATATCTGGAATCCCTGAATGTTGCTTATGAGTATGAAATTAAGTTAAGTTTCGCATTCACTCACAAAGTTAAAATACACTTACTTGTTTTCTTTCTGACTGGCACCTCTCTCATATGAAACTATTGCTAGTAGGCAGTTAGCTTAGCTTAGCACAAAGACTTGAAATGGGGGAAACACCTAGCCTGGTTCTGTCCAAAGCTAACAAGAAAAAAGCCCCTGTGTGGCTGTAGAAGTGACAAGTTAATATTTTTATTTATTAGTTTTGTTCAATTTAATTTTGTACAAATTAAACAGACAGGTATAATTTGTTCATTAGTGAGCATTAGAGGTGCTGGTGGTGTGACGAACTAGGTGTTTCCAATCTTTGTGCTATAAGCTTTGTTAAAGTTATACACAAAACTACATACATAATGTATAAACTCCAGTTTTGGTACAGGTTAAACAGATGACATACAACGTGTGAATTAGTGAGCTTTAGAGATGCCGTGAAACTGCTTTTCTTATCTGTGGACGGAGCTGTTTTTATGCAAAGCTAAGCTAATCTCCTGCTAGCTCCATCTTCACATTCAGCATACTGACATGAAATTAGTATGAATCTTGTTGTCTTTGTATTTGTGGCGTTAAGAAAGCGAATAAGTGTTTACCCAAGATGTTGAACTAATCCTTTAATTGTGTCTGTTAACTTTATGTGTTTGTGTGTAGTCAGCAGTTTCACTACTTGTTTTAGCCTTTGAGGGTAGTAATGTGAAAATTTAATGTTTGTTTTTTTCAAAGGGGAAAAAACTAACTAGAAAACAACAAAATTTCATCCAAGTATTTTTAACTGATGTCTTCCATCGCACATCATGCTGCTTAATGGCAACAACTTTGTGTTCGTAGTATGTAGCTCCCCTACGTGGTTTTACCTGCAGGCTTTCCATTAGAAACAGTAAGAGGTACCCTGCTGAGAGAGGTGGATGTATTGAGGAAGGGTTTATTAAGGGGAGGAGCTGACAGCTGTAATTCAAGTACCTGCCTGTCCCAAAGCAGAAGTACGCCCTGACAGTCATTCAGCACGGGGCAGCGCCTGCTTTAGCACAACTAGTATAGTAAGAATGTTAATGAGTATGCTCTTTCATCGCCACGGGCACCTGAGAAGTCATCGGTGGAAATCTGGATGCTGTTCCTGTTAGGTCATGTGCCCTCCTGTGTTGTGACATGTGTCATCAATAAGTCATTGTGTAATCAGGGATTGTAATGATTATTCACAGCTCAATGGAGCACCAAAGTCCCGATGACACATTTTTGGCTCCTCAGTTAATTTCTGTTATTAATTACTTCGAACAAAAAGTGTCAGCCCCAGTCTAAACTGCTGACAGATTTGGTAAGCAGCGCTGTCACTGAATAGGGAACGGTTTTAAACATATTATAAACACCTTCCTGGATGACGGGGGAAGAGAATGGACTCGCTAAAGATACACAAGCGGTTTCCACCCATGAGGAAGTTCTTCCTGTGCACAGCGAACACCCTTCCTGTCTCCATCCACTGTCTAGGAGTGAGGGCATCGAGTTGATTTGGACATTAGATGACTGTTATTGCTTCACCCGCCGTGTGTCAACTCACATGTTAGTTTGTGTGGTTCAGTGTTAGTTCATGTAGTTCAGAGGCAACCAGAAACCAACCAACTCCCCCCTCTTCACAAAAGGCCAAATATTTGACCCCGTCTGCTTTTGTTATTCTGTTTTAGGGCCACATTCCTTTTGAGTTCAATTTTTTATGGTATTTACCCTGAACAGTCCCTCTGTTTTGGCCACAGCCGCTTTTCAAAGCCGCTCTAGCTGCAAACATAATGTATCAATCTGCTGTTTGACTGATCCTCTGTCATAATATTTGTTTGTCCTGCTGGTGCTGATAGAAAAGTCTCATTTGTCCGTGCTTTGTGTGGGGAAAACGAGCCTGAGGCAGAACAAAAATAAATGGTTACAGAAACGCATGGCTAGTTTCGGATGTCACCGACTGATTCATAGTGTTACTGTGTGTCTGATTCTTTGTGTCACAGCTCTTAAAGAAGGAAGAAAAGCTTCCTCTGTGTTAAGATGAAACAACCCATTTCTTCCCCTGTGTGAGCACTGGGAAGGATGAGCTCGGATTTAAATAAAAGCCATTCATGTGAAGTCTTTGTTAATCATTCGGCTCGTCACTATTTCCATTACGGAGCTGTTAAAGTTTAAATCAGTAGCAACCCATCATCCTGGTCTTCTGTAATCCCCTTCCAGTGTTGCGCCCTTTAAAGCTTGGGAAGAATTACTGTACAAGTCTTTTGATGAACCTGAATCGGTGACCTATGTGTCATAGTAACACTCCCCATTGTTTGCTGGTTAAACATTACCTTACGTAAAGTCTCCAGCGGCTGCAGGTTTGGCCGCAAAGCCCTGCCAACCACAAGGTCATGTGATTGAGGGCCTAGGAGACGGTTGCCACATAAACACGCCTCACCTGCTGAATGAGAGCTTTCTGGCAGTGGCTCTCGCCACACCGGATACACCACAGTTGCGCAGACACAGATCAGTTCCTTCCATATTTATCTTGGTAAACACATAACAACGTTTTTTGTATTGGCCTTCTGGCTGATTAGTTTGACACATGAAATGAAACAGACAGCCTGACTGCTTCTCCTTTTTAAGCTCAGACTTTATTTAGACTTTTTAGGTTAATATCCCCGTTTAGCTTTTAGTTATCTTTAAAGCTTCCTTAAGGGATCTGTTTTTGGTCTGGAAAGGGTTGTCTGTGTGAAGTCGCCTAAGAAAACCTAAAAAGAGCTGTTTGTAGGATTTGCGTTGCATGATCTCACCTCTCTCAATGCCGTAATGGCTGCCTGTTGTGCTGGTATTAAATGTGTAATTACTGTAGGAGGGCCTTTAAAAACCTGCGTAATGGCAGGCTTAACGCCGTCAGTAAAACAGCTATTTAGGGAAAATTTTATGGCCACTGTGATGTCATTAATGTCAATATCTTAGGTCAGCCATTCCTAAAGGCTGGAAGAGCCTGGCTCATTTGGATTCCACCTTCCCTTGAAATGCCGGTGTTATCTGAGATTAATGTGAGAGAGGTGCCACACATAAGATCAACGGTGATTTTGTTTTAAACAAGGTGTTATTCTAACTTTCTTCCTCTCTTACCACAGTCTCCATCCTCTGCTGCGTCTTCATCCTATTCCTCTTCCTGTCTGAGCTGACGGGATTCATAGCCACAGAAATGTAGGTATCACAGTGTCAGATCTCCGAATAAGGCGTGTGCCCTGTAATATCCTGTAGCTGAAATTACTTTTTTAGACACAGTTCCTTTGTTGCCACACAGGCACAGGACCTGCTGTCTCAGAAAATACAGGACAGAGACTTAATCATGAATGTCAATGCCTCTATTATGATGTATTCTGCTAGGCCCATGTCGTAACTAACGAATGGAGTCAGTTCTCTCACAGGAAATTGGCTTTGTGCATGCGTCAGCCTCTTGGCAATGTGTAATAAGGGATGACTTGGGGAGGATGTGACAGGAAGGAAATTAGAGATACACAAATGCTCTTTCCTTCCAATTCGGCAGAAGATGAATCCTCGACATGTTAACGTGGTGGGAGGTGAAAATTGCCCCCTTTTTAACTCATTGACTTTCCCCCCCTCTCTTATTTAAAAGTTTCATTTTGATTTCATCTTGTCTAACCATGTTTCTCTTCTCTGTCTGTCGCAGCGTAAATGAACTGTATGTGGATGATCCCGATAAAGACAGTGGTGGGAAGATAGAAGTGAGTTTAAACATCAGTTTGCCAAACTTACACTGTGATTGTGAGTATATACATATATATACATATACAACTCTCTTTGCTTTGCACTTCCTGTTTGTATGTTTTCTATTTCACGTTGTTCAAGGCATCCTTTACACAGTTTGTTTTTCCCCTTATCAGACAGTATCGTACCAACAAGGCCTTATCATTTAACACAGCATATTGGCGAAAGATAAAATGATGCCCTAGATAAAGAAGGAGGCTCAAAACTAGAATGGTTTGTTTACTCAACTGTGTTGCGGCATGCTCCCAGATAACACTGGATTTTTCGTCCCAGCCTCCGGCCCATGTCGCCTCCATTTGATCTTGTGCTGCCACACAGCCATGATCCCAGTTTGACATAGAGTTGCCTCTGTTGGCTCTGCTTCAATGTCAGAGAAGTAGGCAGGCCCGCCGAAGCTTGCCAAGACTGTGAGCAGTCACTGGCTATTTGTTCCTCATGACTCCTGTCAGAAAATATGCCCAGTGACAAATCGCACACATACACACACACACACACAAGCGCCACATCTGTGCGCACATTAGCGAGGCTTGGGCAGAAAACGCACATTCATTCGATTCAAGCGATATCCAAAAATGGCAAAGCTAATAAATGCTTGTGTGAAAAATGAAGTCCAGATTTCTGCGAGAGAAGCTTTGGCATGCGGGCGCGCAGCTGTCAGCCATGTGTTTAGATGAGCTTGCTCACGGCATGCCTAAACAAAGGCAGTCCCCTGCCATTTCCAATTAAAGCTCTTGATGATCATATGTATAGTGGTTTTGTTTATTTGCAGATTTTTTTTTTCTTTTTCTGCAGAAATGTGGGGCCCTCTTAAATATCAGCTCAAACACATTGGGCTAACCACACTGCAGCTGCATGTAATGAGCAGAAATGTTTCTCAGCCATTCTTCCTGCAAGTTAATATTGTTCATCAGTTTATTTTCCAGGCCTCCAAACAAGTTGTCATCCATTACAGATTTACTTGGAGGGAGAAATCACTTCATCATGGAAAAGCTGGCATTTCCATCTTTTTTTAAAAAAACTTTTTATCTGCTCTGCTGCACCGTTCCAGAGTTAAACACAGTCTCCCTCCACTGACCTTTACGGGTTGCCAGGTCTTGATTTGTGACTTCATGGAAAAGCAGAACTGCGTGTAATAACCTTATAATAATTTCCCCCCCTCCACCCACTCACCATGGATCCACTTTACATGAACACACTTCCAGGTCTAAATGTCTTAAAAAGGAGAAACAGCCAGCTCAGACACTCACAGTGGCAGACTTAACTTATATTTGTGCACCATATTTTGAGATCTGGATTGACGAGGGGGGGGGGTTAAGGGGGTGGGGGTGTCTTGAATGTCAAAGGTCACTCAGGCAGCATGTGAAGGTTTTAGCACAGATCCGGCAGACGTCCCTCTCTGCGCTGCTGGCCAACACGCGGCACAGACAGCCTCTGAAAATAGGCCACTGCCAGTGTGCCAAAACAGGGGGAGGAAGGGGGGTGGGGGTCACTGAAATGTAGATGGAAAAACACAGACAGACAGAGGGCAGGATAGGTGGTCTGTTTGGACTCTGTGTGTTTACACTGCGGGTCACACTCTGCAGTCACAGTCAGAATTTCTGTCGTTATTCCCCGCTTCCACAGCTTGTTTGGTTATTTGACTGTAACTGAGAGCTGCAGCTAATGATTCATCCTATGATCATATCTTTGATTCACTGATTAATCATTTAGTCTATAAAGCGTCATGGAACAATGACAAAAAATGGAAGATGTGGAAAACTGCCCGTCACAAAGTAGTAATGTGTTCAAATGACTTGTTTTGTCTGACCAGCAGTCCGAAAACATTTATTTGTATTTTTGTGGCTGTGTGAATACTTATGATTTTAGTTTTTTTTTTAATTGAATTCAAAGACCAAAATAAAAATCCACATTATCATATAGAACAGGTACAAAAACAAATCTTTGTACAGAGCTGAAATTGAACAATTCTGATAATCAGTTCATTGTTGATCAAGAATTTTTTTTTTCTGGCTCCGGCTTCTCAAGTGTGAAAATGTATTACTTATCGCTTTGTTATGTCATAATAAAATGAATGTGTTTGGATTTTGAGTTGGTAATTACTGTTAATTTACTGTTTTTTTACTTTTTTATGATTTAAGTGATTTGCTAGTAATCAAAGATTTGTTGATTATTTTCTGTTGACAAACTGATAATTGACTTATTGTCTGAGGCACCAAGAATAGCAAAAGTCTGTAACCAATAGAGAACACTGTTATAATGTTTTAGGTCAAATTCCTGTTCATTAAATATTCTTCACTGTCGTGTTTCCACAGTGGTGGGTTTGGACATCCAGGATGAGATGGGCCGCCACGAGGTCGGTCACATAGACAACTCAATGAAGGTCCCTCTGAACCAGGGTGATGGCTGTCGCTTTGAGGGAGAGTTCACCATCAACAAAGTAAGGCCTCATCGTACAGCAGAGCGGAGAAGAAGAATAACCCACACACTGTAGGGATGACTTGTTTTATGCGGCTGATCCAGGAGAGGCAAATGTCTGCTTTTTCTTGCGTGTGTGCCCAGTAATGATATCATAATGGATCGGATTAAGGGGGAATGATATTTTGTGGGGCAGGAGCTCTGTGGCTATATGTTGTTTATTTATCTTGGACCTGAGCTAAACATAGAGGGTACGCCCCTTTCTGAGACGAATGAGGCCGACCCGTTTCCTCCTCCAGTCTAAACTGAGTTATGTTAAGTGGAAGATCGACTTCGGTTACATCTGATGGTCCAGTCTGGGCCCCTGTGAAGCCCTTTTTGTCCCACCACCATCTTGTGCGTCAAACTTTCCACCGCATTTAAAATGATTAACCCAGCAGTTGTACATTTAATACTCTCTGCTTGTGGAATATTTGGAAATATGCAAAACGTGTTAGAGTGGGTGGATTTCTCTTCCGGAGGCGAGGACATTTTAGTTTCCAGCCGCCTTTGCGTGTACTCACACTTGGTCATTAGTTAACTAAATGTGTTGCAGGTGCTACTGGTGCTTCAGAGAAACTCACCTACTTCTGCCTCTGTGTGTGTGTGTGCATGTGTTTCTTCAGGTACCAGGAAACTTTCATGTGTCGACACAGTGCAGTGCTACAGCGCAGCCCCAAAACCCTGACATGACCCACACCATCCACAAGCTGGCCTTTGGAGAAAAGCTGCAGGTCTGGGACAGAAAAACAGAAAAACCGGACACAGATAAGATCTGCCGTATCAAGGCTAAACACAGATCTCTTTTCTCTCTTTTGTCATGCAGGCACATAAAGTACAAGGAGCCTTCAACGCATTAGGAGGTGCTGACAGGCTGTCATCCAACCGTACGTACACGCACCGCACACACACTCTTGTCATAACCACTGTGTCATTTATGTAAGTCTGTCGGTTACATAGGATGAATCAATGAAATGAGACACCTAGTGGACGGCTATTGATTCTGACCCGAGTGGAAACTTGATTCACATGGCTCATGCAGCATCACATCGTCATTAACAGCGTCATTAACTAAACCACTTAAATGAAATGCTGTTGCTCTTGCAGCTCTGGCCTCACACGACTACATCCTGAAGATTGTTCCAACGGTGTATGAAGACCTGTCGGGCAAACAGAGGTTCTCCTACCAGTACACGGTGGCCAACAAGGTGCTGTACCCCAGCTATTATCCCCCTTGTCCTTTCTATCTTTCCCATTAGATGACGCCATGCCTGTGTCATGTGTTGTTTTTGCACTTGTCATGAGAAGCAGCGTGAGCGTGACCGTGCCGACATATGGCCGGAGCTTGTATCGCCGCGTTAACTTGTGCACTCACCTGGAAGTGAAAGCTCACCCCTTAGTGACTGGAAGCGCTCCCCAGATGTCAACAAACCATAAAACACACTTCCAAGAACTGTGTTGACGGACAGCTGGGTTTGGAGTTTAGAGTGATAACAGCTCAAATCAGCTATGAACCGAGGAGGATGAGGGCTTGTGCGAAATATTCCAAAATCTCATCGCCAAAGCATAAACAAAGGCCAAGCCAAGGCTCAGATCAGAGCTTGGAGCGCAGCAATTTTTTTTTTCTTCACATTAAATTAATTTATACTGTCATTTTTGCGCTTTGGCTGAATTAGGATGGATTTGTGCAGAAATGTGATTTATATAAACTCACTGATATCCATGTCATCGCATAACAAACACTCACAACACACTGTAGCCTCCTCCCGCTTACTTCATCAGTTTCATTCAGCCAAGATTCATGTTTAATGAATCATTTATGAATCTTGAGCGTCTTTATCTGAAACCAATTCTGCAATGACTCATAAACACCATCACTGCCACTGCCACTAGAGATAAGAATGAAACTACAGATTGCTCCAATTTGATTTCTAAACATAATGGGATTAACTGTCTCAGTGTTGATTAAATCGATTTCTCTCTCCAGGCGCAGCCCCCAAAATCATTCACATTTGTGACACGCTTCTCTTTTTTTCTTTTTTTTCCCCCACTTCACACAGGAATACGTTGCTTACAGCCACACGGGCAGGATCATCCCGGCCATCTGGTTCCGATACGACCTCAGTCCAATCACAGTCAAGTACACAGAGAGAAGACAGCCCTTCTACCGCTTCATCACAACAGTGAGTGAATCTTCCTCTGAGAAGTGCCAGAACAAAAAGCCTTTGGCCAAGAGTCTTCAAATAAAGTTGATTAATTTAAACAATACTTTTGAAGAGTTTAAATACAAGGTTAGGTTTTAAACAGAATTTTGCTCTTCTTGACGCTTACGAGCAGCAGTAACAAGCTGTGAACACAACACTGACATTATTGTCACCACTAAGTTGAAATGGTGAACTTGTTTGCAAACAGTTCACTCTCTTTTCGCTCTGATTTGGTCTCTGCTAACTCCTGTGGGAATAGAAAGCCACTTTAAAGATAAAACTAATTAATTTTTTTTCTATCAGCAACTGAAAAGAAGTGTAACATGAAAAGCGTTACTTGTAGTGATGAAGCCAAAAGGGAAATTATCATCCCACTCTTGTTCTTCTCAGCTCTATAGAGCCTTTTTAGCATCTTTCAGCTTATTTTTTTGGTTTAGTGGCCGATTACTTAAAGGTTTTGTTTCACTCGTGCTGCTCTCATCAACACTGTTGTCAGTGAAAAAGCTGTGATAAACCTACTGTATGATATCTGCCTGGCAACAGCAAGCAGACACAGTTAGTAACTCACTGCTGAACTTTGTGGAGCATTTAGCAGCTCAAGAGCCAGATAGAGTCTGAGTCAGTGGAGTCCAAAACTGAGATAAAAGGCAAGTCAATATTTGACTTATAATCATCAGGTGGGCAAATGCAAATCCTGCGACATGTCTGCTGGGTGTGTTAAAAAAAAAAAAAAAGGATGACACTTTCGCCATAACTAGATTATTATATGACAAGAGTTTTTTATGGTAACTATGAAACAGCTTAGCTTAGCATAATGACTGGTCTAAAGGTGACAAAGTCCTCCTACCAGCGCCTCTGAAGCTATTTAAAATATCATACTTTGTTTGTTTAATGTGTACAAAAAACTATTCCTTTTCACTCCTGAATTCCTTAAGTCTTTCTCTGCCTCCACTCCCCACCTGACCCTGTCGGCTGAGGAATTTTGGCAGAGCCCATACCACCTCATCAGGAAAGTTTCCTGCTGACTGATAATGCGGTCAGGATTAAACTGGCTGCCTGGCTGATGAGCTACACCATTATTTGTCTTTTGTGTTGTTTGGGTTTATCATGACTGAAGGCATGGGTAGGATATGACTCTGATTGTGACTCATGGCTTAAGATTGTGAGTCAGGTTGCAGCAGGGCCCTCCGCTGGATTCCAGCACATTCTGAGGTGACGGCGTAATGTATTGTTGTGATTAAACGTGATTAAAAGCAGCTGATATTGAGCCATTTATAACCAGAGAAGAAAATATGAAAGCTTTTAAACAGCGAGACTGACAGAGTGACTTGTTGTTCTCTAGATCTGCGCCATTGTCGGCGGGACGTTCACGGTCGCAGGAATCATCGACTCCTGTATATTCACCGCCTCAGAGGCCTGGAAGAAGATCCAGATCGGAAAAATGTCATGAGGACCGCTCCCCACCCCTCCTCGCATCTTATTTATAAGTGCAAAGTTGCTAGCCTGTTAGCTAAATCCAATCCAACTTCCTTTTGGAGATTGTGTCACCTGCGACCAATGGAGCGGCTCCGGCACTCGATCTAACTACCAGGCTACACGGCAGCGTCTCAGTTACTTAAAGTCCTCTCAGGCTCCATCTGCTCTGGTGACGTGTGGACGCAGACTATCACATGTCCGCTTCCCCCGTCTTCAGTGTCAGTGAGAGGAGAGGGGAGGAGAGCTCTTTTGTTACTGTGGGGATGAAGTCTAATGTGCTGTGTGACAGGGTATAAACAGTATGGGTATTTGAAGGCTGCAGCTGATTTGTTTTTTGTTTTGTTTTTTAAGAATGAAGTTTAAAAAAAAATGCCGATATGTCAAATGTTTTAAATTTGGTGCTAGCACCATGTGACACAAATCTCACCTGATATATGTAATATTTGGGACATTTTCAAATTATGTCTGATTCACAGACAAAAAAGATATGACTACATTGATCTGACCGTGCTGCATTTGTTCCCCTATTACTGCCGAAGGGAATGATCATTTGAAGGAAGTGTTCTGGTTTATTAAATTGTGCTACAAAAAATGCATTTTGCACCACATGATGTTTTTGCAGCCCTTCCATTTTATCTCCAGTGTTCAGACTGTGTGCCTTTAGGTTTACTGTTCCACCGTGCTGGATCATCATCTGTCTGTCCGTCTGTCTCTGTGGCTGCCACTAAAACCAGTATCTCCACAGGTTCTGTCATGTATGTTACAACTTTTTCACTTTTACTTTTTAGAGCTTTTTTTACACAGTGATTGTTTACCTTTCAGTCCATTTATACCAAATATTTCATTCATTCGTTGATTTCATGAGATCCTGGTTTTTGATTTTTCCATTCCAATTATTGCAAAAAATAGTGAATGTCTTGTTTTTTTGGTTTTGTTTAAAATATGGTACGTGGATTTTCTACTCCTTGTGTTTCCATGAAGGTGTAAATTGTAAAGATTTGGTTTTTGTAAAGGAGAGAACTTGTAGGCCCTTTTTGGTCATTTTTCTTTCTTTTATACTGTTGTATAAACGACCTCTCTGATCAAGGACGGTGATGATCACAAGCCCTCCGATGTGGTCTTTCTACTGTAAAGGTCATCCACTTCATTTTTCGTCTCGAATGACTCTGTAACATTATGTTCCTCAAATAAAGGTGCCATAGAACATTCCACGTCATATCATACTATTTTGGTTTTAATTCCTCAATATTAATCTATTCTGATAGTTAATTTTAGGATAGATTTCCTTCACAGATCTCAAAGAAAGGATTTCATATTGGCCTAAAAAGTACAATAAATTTGTTGATTTCATAACAAAAAGCAAAAGTTTTCAATTTATGGAGTCCAGGTTGTAAATAGAACTAACAAAGAAGTGATCTTCTACTTTAAAACACAATTATTTCAGTTACAAAGTGTCAGCTTGAACCCTTTTTCACATCAAACCGGAAGTTTACCTGAATATTTCCAAGTACCCTTATCTGTTTTTCATAGAAACCGAAAATGGAACTATTGCACCTCTGATTTCACAGCGTTAACTAAACTCTAGTGGCTGTAATTATGTTTGTGTGTGTGTGTGTGTGTGTGTGCATGAAGTGGACTTTGCGTCCAGTCGCTGCTCATTTTCCCCTCAGCTGGCAGCCAGAGTCAACACCCTGCAGGTTGTCATTCGTGATGTGAGCATATAAGAGGGTGTTAAGCTGTCACAGCTGTCATCATGCTTACGCCCAGCTCTGATAAGAGGTGCTTAGTGTGACTCACTTCTTTTATTCGCCCTACATCCTTCTGTTTACCTCCGTCACTTCTTCCTCGTTCAGGGTGCCGTGTCTCCAAGCGTCTCCACCTCCACTAAATGACACAGCTCCACAAATATCTGCTGGTTTTTGTTGATTAGTCCATTACGTGGATCATCGCGGAGCTCGTGGCTCTAGTTTGCTGCGGACCTGTAATTTAGCACAGCGTGACAAATGCGAATTTGCACTTAAAACAGGTACCTCACTGGAAATAATGACAGCTCCAGCTTAATATTAATCATAGAGAGAAGGGCGAGAAGAAGATAAATTTCTTTATTTCTCCCTGTATGAGTCATAATTTGTACAAATAAAGGAAGAATACTCTGTATATAAAAGATAAAAATATAAATGTGTGAATAGAAAATACTTAGGGTTTGTTTTTTGTCATAATGCTGCCACCCAGTGGCTTCTTAGAGGAACTTCAGGCACATACAGCTCATACAGCTCAGTCTGTTTGTTGAGGCAGCAGCCCGAGAGAAGAGAGGAAGGACTTTGAGATGAATAGGAGTCAGCTCAGGTCATAAGGATCTATAACCCGGTCTTCACTAATAAATGACTGGTTAAATGTCGGTACTGGGATGAAACTAAAGCCTACACACCTCCCTCGACCTGAGCCGCCCACCTGTCTAACCCTCTCCGTTCTCTCAAGCTGCATCTTTGGTAAGACTACACATTGGAGGAGGCCAGGCAGGGGACGTCGGGCGAGGAGAAGAAGTCGCAGAAGCCCTCCTCGGACAGGTGCCCGTACTCGTTGTTGTAGAAGGTCTGTCCCGACAGCTGGCTGAAGAAGTTGGGACGGTGCCTGGAGTCGCCGGCGCCACTGCTCCAACCCAGGGAACCATGGGAGGCCGTCAGAGGCTCTGTGCTGCTGCTGCTGCCCATACGACTGGGGACAGAACAAGAAACAAACCTCAGCATTACTGTAGAGTACTGACAAATACAGAGGACTATAGATATCTGTAGTACAGTGCCCATGTCTTCAACATACACACCATTTCCTCATGTTTAAATAACGTAATAACTGTTAAACTACAGTGTTTGGCTATTACAGGAAATTATTCAACCATTTGTATAACATTTTTTTTTTTATCTCAGAGCCAACAGGCTGGGAGCTGCAGGTGTCAGAAAATATCGAGAGATGGACAAACATAATGTTGATTTGGTCTTTTATGGGAGGACCAAAAATATAGATATGGGATATAATATCCTAGAAAGATAAGAATCTTTCACCTCAAAAGTAGCTTGTAAACTTAAAAGATACTGATCATATTTGGCAATAATTTTACATCTGCTAGAGGTCCAGAACAGGGAAATATTACAGATTGACAGTCCCAGATGCTGCTTTCTTGTAAGCTTTGCGTTTGCACTCTTTAATCTTTAGCATAGATTTTGTTGAGGAACATCCAGGTTTCAGCTTTCCTGTTACTATGTCCCTTTTTATATGGTTGTTGGTTACATTTCGTTGCTACTGGGGGTGGTAAGTATTTCGTGTTATTAAAGTGAACTTAAAGCTTTGTAAAAAAAAAAAAAATCACCAGTAGAATAATACATTTTTAAAAGTAAGAACAATGGGGCATAGGGAGGTTAAATCTCTGACTGGCTTTTCTTGCTCTGAGCATACAAGGGATAATTCATGTGATCACTTGGGAGCCGCTTTTAAAAGGTTCCTCCTACACTTTGTAGGAGTGAGCTTCTGGATGAATGCATCTTGTTCTTTACTTTTAGCAAGTGACCTTTTAGGCTAAGTTGGCTATTTAAAGGGGTTTTCTTTAAGTGTAATTCACATAACTTTTAGAAGTGACTCAGACTGGTCCTCGCTCCTACTTACCCCAGACTCTGCTGAGACTTCAATTCATTTGCAAAGCTGCTGTAGTTTCATTGCACATAAGGCTGGAAGTGACTTCACTCTTTCCAAGATATAGAGAATGACTTTCCTTACACCGACTCTGACACACCTTGAACATTTATAAAAGCAGAATATACTGATATATCTGAAAGGCCTCACTTTGACCTAAGAGTCAAACACTGAGGCTAATCTCTGGCTGCATATCTTGAAGTCTGCGTCACCTTCAGTTTCAGACGGTAATATGAAAAGCTTTTGTATGATTAACCTTTTTGAGACGGCCCCCCTGTGCTTGTGTTCAATTCTCTCAAATTCTTCGGAGGCCAGAACCATCCCGCTGTCCGTCTGGTTGTCCTGAGGAGAGACGCAGGTGGAAGTCATGTGAATGAAGCGCCTTTTCGGAGGCAGCGGCGACTATTTTTGGCAATTATCTCAGCAGAAAATTCCCAAAGCCGAGCGGTGTTCACAAAATGTCACCAGCTGATTCGCATTTTCGGCGACTGATGAGAAGATAAAGAGCTTACTTGAGGAGCTTTCTGCGGGTGCATCTCCAGGGGCAACTCGTCAAACGTCTTCACTCTGGGCTGGCATATTTTGGAGGGTCCCACAAACACACAGCCGGCAAAGGGCACGCAGTTATAATACCTGGTCAAGAGGTGTCAAAAGGATGATTAGATTCATGCATCATGTACAAATGTCAGGAGGAAGATAAAAAATAGTTTTAAAAAATAGAACAGGTGGGAATGTGAGTGAAAGTGAGAGAAATGGCAGATGACAATACAAAATATATATTCATGCATGAGGTCCAGTGGGAGAAAGGCTGTTTGAAATCAACAGCAGGAAAAAAGGAGCAGGATTTCTTAAGGATTTTAGTTTATCCCTTTATGTGCAGGTTGAGGTCACCAACTGACAGTGACCCTAGTGATATCCTACATACTTTGTTATTGCCACCAAATTCCAAGAAAAGACCAAAATCTGATATACGCCCGTCCTTCGTCACTTTTCTTGTCTTTCTGTGGCTCTTAGCTTGAAGCCCATTGCTTTATACTTAAGATATAAAGCCTTAGAATTGTCATGGATGTGCACTTTCAGTTTAGAAACAGGCAAAAAAGGAAGAAAAGTAACTTAAACAGCTGAGCACTGTGAGGACTAAATGGTGTATTTGTTTGGGAATATTTTAAATGTGCATGTGGTGCAGCGGTGAGTATTTATAGCAGCAGGGAAGTGTGTGAGATTGACTAAATAAACTACTGTGTGTGTGTGTGTGTTTATGGTAACTAAGGAACATGTCACTCAGGGCAACTGTGTGGGCTGCTGATGTCTCTTCACAGAATTTCTGACAATAGACAATGTCCAGCTTCACTCCCTGTCATGGTGTCTTGAAGGACCACCAGAGGAATTCGAGGATTAGTACCTGGTCGGCAGAGTGTTGCAGGCCATCCTCAGCTCCTCCTCAGATGGCGGCCGCGATGACACCTGTGAGAAACCGTCATCTTCTGAGCTCTGCGAGTGGTTCAGAGGGACGTAGTCCTTCCCATCCTGAGGGGAATTTGTTGAAGGTGAAATCAAGTCCCGCAAACTTATTTCAAGCTAAAAAAAAAACATCTGTCAGAATGATCGCCCCTCCGGCAGCAAACTTACAGGTAGGCTGTTGTCCTGCAGGAGGTCCCCCAGGATCTGCACCAGGGCAGGAAATGTGGGCCTCTCTTTGGGCTCTCCCTGCCAGCAGGCCAACATGATGCCGTATCTACCAGCAGAGGGCAGCACCATCACAACAGAGAAGACGCTGTCTCAAGTTCAAATTTGCTCATTTATCCTCTCTTTCATTCAGAAAGCTAGTTGAAATCAATTAAAATGAATGATATTGATGAGCAGATTCACACACACACACATTTGTTTTGTCTCGATCGAATAACTTGTAAGATTCTAAATCTCATCTTACAGCAAATCGTTTTCCTTTTAAGGGGTAGATGAGTAAGAAAAAACTCAGTTAAAACCGTCACTTACATTTCAGGGGAGGCAGTCTCTGGTGCTCTCATCCTGACGCCGTCTTTCAGTCGTTTGCAGAACTCTTCATCAATCTGCACCCCTGGATAAGGAGACGCACCTAAAGGTGTACAGAGGGAGGAGGAAACTTGTCTAACTAACAAGTCAGGGTAAGCTGTTGTATGTTTGGATAAAGTGATGAAAACTTGCTCTGCTTCTTCTGGAACAAATTCCCAGTTGGCAGACAGAACTCCACATTTCTGGAGGAAACTACTGAAACTGTTTTCCTTTTGATTTCTAAGACTCTTCTCAGCTGAAATGAGTGTTCTCTGATTTTGTCGTTACCCAGTGAAAAGATTTCCCAGAGGAGGACTCCAAAGGACCACACGTCACTCTGGCTGGTGTACACTTTGTCAAAGATGCTCTCTGGGGCCATCCACTTCAGAGGCAGACGGGCCTGAGAGAACGTTCAGACACCAGACAATTTTACAAGACAGTCGCGTAAACAGAAAAGACACCTGCCTTTAAATTTTATCATTATGCGGGTGATTAAAAAAAAAAAAAGGCTGCGGGGGCTAATGTTTTCCCGCAGTAAAACATTGGAGCTTAACTCTGAAGCGTGTGTGTGAGGATGCCGTACATTGCCTTTCCTGACGTAGTCGGGGTCTTTGTATATGTCTCTGGCCAGGCCAAAGTCACAGATCTTCACAATGTTGTTCTCTGACAGGAGAATGTTCCGGGCTGCCAGGTCTCTGTGGATACACTGCGGATACACACACACGACCACGTACATCATAACCCTGCGGACAAGTGTGTGTGCATTTGTGTGTGTGTCTGTGTGAGTTTTTGATTCCATATTGTTTTCTCTGAGGACTGACTTACAGGTACAATTGAGGGTATGTTTTTTTTAGTAAATCAGTAGCCTTAGAATCTGTGAGGGGAGAAAGTGTGTGTGTGTGTGTGTGTGTGTGTCTGTGTGTGTGTGTGTGTGTGTGTGTCTGTGTGTGTGTGTGTGTGCGTCTCTCTGTGTCAGTTTAAAACTGGGACTGGACTATGTCTGAGCTCTGTGGAATCACTGCAGGAGATCCAACATCACTCACAAAGCTGTCAAGTGAACGTGCCTACAGGGTAACGGCTGGTTGGGATGACTCATTTAAAGCCAGACAGTCTGCCGAGAGCCCGGCCAGACCGTTGATATTCAGTATGTTAATTTCATTATCCGTCCGATTACCAGCGGATTCACGCGTGAGATAGACTGGCGCTGTCAGTCGGCGCTGGAGACAATCCCTGCTGTCATTGGGCGAGACGCGTTCTGGACGGTTCTGACGCACACAGACAGGTGACAATTCACGCTCAACTTACAATTGGCCTAAACCTTTTTTTTTCCTTTCTTTCTTTTTTAAATCACAACCTGCATGTGGGAAGAAAACAGGAAAAAAAAACAAGCAGGCATGGAGAAAACATGCAGACCACATGGAAAGGTGGCCAGTGGGTTCAAACACGAGGACTTCTTCCTGCAAAGCCACTTAAGCACTTAACTTCAAAGAGGAGTCAAAATGTTTCTCAAGGTCTCCATCAACCATCCACAATTAGTTTTAATGATTTTCTGTAGGCATGCTGACTCTGGAGTATATCTAATTTCATCACTTACTACTACCGTGCTCAGCATCCCTGTGCAGTATGGAACGATGGCATGGCCCTTGTTTATGCTCACGTGGTTAATTAACCGGCAAAAAGAGCTGAATGATCCTGGCTTACAACCTGCTGCCTCTGACACAGACCTCTGCTGGTTCCCTAATTGTCTCTGCAGTGCTGACAATTAACCTTTCTGGAGGCCAAGAACTCCATCCCGCGAGCCACCTGGAAACTGTAGCAAATAAGATCTTCTATCGTCAGAGGAGTCTTCCACAAGTCCTCCACTGCACAAAGACAGAGAGAGATTGGATGAGGGCAAGGGGAGGTCATGAAATTGCTGTGAGACAGCAAGCTGAATGATTTACTCTCGCCAAATTAATGCAAGACTCACTCTTCTCCACAGCAGGGTTCTGATTGGGCAGGCTGGACGATTGACTCTGAGGACTGGCGAGTGGCGACGAGGGGGGAGGAGGCGGCTGGCGAGCTCTTTGGTCCATTTGACCCGCCTCGATCATCCGTCTCACCTGGCTCTGAGTTTTCGGAGATCGATCCTAAGTGGGGAAACCAATTCAGTGCGTCACCTCCGAGATCAATACAAGATAAAGCACTAGAAAATGTTCGGTGAGGCAAAGGCAGAGATAACAGCTAAACTAAAGCAAAGAAGACTCTGTGAGGATTAAGCTGCAGTCACATTAACAAACAAACACAAGCTGCTTCGGTGCGTTGGATACCCTGTACGGCAGGAAGAATTCTCTCTTGGCTCGAAGGAAGTTGGACAGATTCCCATATTTGCAGTATTCCACTATCACCATAAGCGGACCTGGTGACACAAACAGTTTCATTGTTATCATCGTGAAAGTGCTGCATGACAGAAGGTTGCAAATGTTTCACACTTGCAGTGTTTTCTCTCTCATTAAAATCATTTCTGGCTTTTATTTTGGGGCTTTTTTTTTCACCACACCATATTCAATATAGTGAGAGCTGGCATTCTTCAAGTGTTTCCTGCCCTCATGAGGTTAGCTGCAGGGCTAAAATGCTGCTTTTTTTTTTTTTTTTGGTAAACAGGGTAAATACTTTCAGATGCATGCCACTCAGAAATGTGCTCTTTAGGTCAAAGTGATGTATGGACATAACATTAGAAAAACAGAGGCAGCTGTTTGACTTTCTCCGTTGGTTTATGCTCATTAAAATGCTCAGTGGAAGGCTCAGGAGATGGATGAAATCGTGTAAACGCCTCAGAGACAATGACTTTCGCTAAACAGGACAAACAGAGGTTGTCTGTGCCCGAACGGCAGGTTTATGTTTCTACAAAACACTAATATTCTGCCTAAATTTGAATTTAATGTGCCATCTCTAAAAGCATCTAAAATCACGACAGCGTATCTTTCAAAACGGAGCAATGTGACAAAAATGAGAGAGCAACAATGGGGCGGTAAGTATCATATCTGTGTCATCTAAACTAACTGAGTGAATCTCTGCAGAGACATTTCTACACGCTCACCGTTCGGTTTGGTGCAGGCTCCCAACAGGTTCACCACATTCAGATGGTTACCAATGTGGATCAGAATCTTTAACTCTGACATCAAGGCCTTGTGCTCACTGGCCGTGGCTCCATCTGAAACACACACACACACAACCACAGACTTGCATAAAACACACGCCACCAGTAAAATACATCCCATCTCTAGACATACACAAAGACAAAACCTCACCCTTCAGCATCTTCACAGCAACTGTGTCCAAACTGTTGCTCTTGTTGATGCCGTAGATTGATGCCTCAATTACTTTTCCAAAGGCACCGTGGCCTAAAACCTTCCCTGTGTCGGGAGAGAGAACAGACGGAAAACAACAGAATATTCATGCTCATTGATCTTCGCGGGCTCGGTTTTGTTCTTGCTGGAATACATAAACAGTCGTGGTTGTGTGCAGATGCAAAATGTAAATGCATCTGGCACCCATATAGACAAGGGGGAGGAATCAGAATCTCAATCGCAGCATTTGGAAACAACACGTTCCCATAAGTTGCTGTCATGGAACAGATGCTTCTCCTCGGGGCGTTTTTACAAAGCCGTTCTGGGAACGAGCACATATTTAACATTAGCACTTTACTTGGCAGCACTTTGCCCGGCTGGCTGCAGTCCAAACCCATGCCATTAAGGATTCTGGAAATGGAAAACTAATTCAGTTTCATCCATCTATGCGCTCTCATCCCTGACTGTATACTTCCTCACACACACACACGCACACGTGCTCTCTCTGCCATCCAATTTCACTTGTTTATCCCACCATCCATCCATCCTTTCCTCCCACCCTTTCCCGACCGCTCACCCAATCGGAGTCTGTCTCTGGAGATCTCCCACTGCGAGGAGTCGTAGGGCAGGTATTCACACTGCTCGTCTAGAGGCACCTCCCCGGGGTCCATAATGATTGACAGATAGCCCGTTTTTATGTCCGCCGGGTTGACCTGAAGTCCAGACACAGGGAAGTTAATATAACATGAGGAGGGCTGGACAGGGGTCAGTTTAGTAAAATGGGGTTCTGGAAATGCAGCACAAAAATAACAGGAAAAATGCAACCACATATTGGTGTATTGCAAGCAAGCGACTGCTGGTGTGTGTGTGTACTGATAGTGTAATTCTGGCAAATGCTGTGTTTTCTCTTCGGTCAAAAATACTGTCTTCATTACATGAGTCTAAAATGAGGCTATTGTGATCGAGCTGGAAGAAAGGCTGCTTTTCACAGCTCCTGAAAAGGTGACTTTTTCTGTACAACTTTGTCGTCCTTTGACTATTGAAAGGCACTGTGCGTCACCACGAACCCTCTTTGCTATTGGATGGCTTTCAGGTCCTTGCATCAATGTGGACAAATGCCAGAGTGCATGATGGAGAGAGAGAGAGATTGTGATACAAGCAAATTGTGGGGGCAAAAGTACCCTCCATGTTGTCAACAGATTGTGTTTACTCGCTTTTCTGTCACCTACCAAGCTATTTACACAGCTCGTTCGCCGAGGTGCACTGAGCATCGAAAAAAAAAATCTCTCTCTCAGTTGTGTTCTGCCAACATAACTTTGATGAGCCCATAATGATGACATGGTAAGTAAATGTTTAAGAGAAGATTAGGGGCATCGCATGACGCCACCTTGTAAACTCAGTTATTATGTGCAATATGTCAAATTCATTATATTTATATTAGGTATTAACACACTGCTGATATACAGTAAGCCACTGCCTGTAGATTAATCTATGGGTTTATGTACACTTTTCCTGTCAGCTAAGTAATCTTTCTGCTGCTTTTAAAGGGTTAGAGTTGATGAGAGGAGCTGGCATGATGTCACTGGTTATTACACAAATATTGGAGATCAGTTTCAGTGGCGGCGTTAAATGATACAATCTTGTGTAAGGCGTTAGTGGACAAGACGGTGAGAGACCGAAAATATGGAGACACTGTAAATGAGAGAGGCGAGAGAGAGAAAAAGAAACCCCTGCCAAATAATTTGTTAACGAAGGCGACATTCACACTGTGATCTGCTGCTGAGTAACTGTGTGAGGCGATCTAATGTGTTACCAGGTGAGGAAAAAATAAAAGCAATTTGGGCCTCATTACGGACGTGCTTGCTGTTAGGGGGCCAGCAGTGGGAAAAGACTAATTAGCCTCAGTCCCAGCAGATATCAGTGAGCCTCTGGGCAGGTAAATTAGAGACTTTCTCAAAGAACAGAAAGGCTGTGCTCAAACGCCGACGGACTTGTTGTGAGTCAGAGGTCAGAGCGTCTCTGCCACGGTCTGTCAGTTTCCCTTGCAAACACGCGGGCGAACACAGTGAAAAGAAGCGGCCTCTGACCCGCTTCACGTTGCAGAAGATGAGGATGAGCAAGGCCCAGAAGAAAACGGCGATGACTCCGGTCCCGATGAGGATCACGATCTCCACACTGGCCTTGTCGCTAGAACCTTGACAGAAAGGAAGGAAAGAGAGAGAGAGAACTGCGTTTTAAGAAAGTAAGAAAACCACTCTTTCTCCAACAGGTCTTTGTCTACATTGCTCTTTACCAACTGTAGGTGGTGCTACATCACAAACCATTGATCCTGGCACCTTCTGTTGAAATCTTTAGGTTACATCAATGTGCTAAACGGCCATCTAATCAATTCAAGTCATTCACAGAAAGACCACTTCCAGGAGGCCCATTAAATTATTCATCTTGAATGAGAATTGCCACTGGCTTCGACTGGATTGTGGAGAGCTGCACGTGTAACAGAAGCACACAGATTGCAGCCGTAGCGAGAGGCGTGTGAGAGGTGTGAGAGGTGAGCCGCTAAAATCAAGACCTGCGCATTTTAGTGTGTGGAGGGCAGCTGTGAGTTCAGGTCTGAGTGCACTCAAACGAGCAGGGTGGGAGAGTGCGAGCGGCTCCATGTGTCTCTGGGATTGAATGTCTGTTTGTGTGTGTGTGTGTGTGTGTGTGGGGTGGAGGGAGGGCATCTCACCCATGACTCGGACAGCGGCGGAGGAGTGGACACAGCCACGCTGGTTGCAGGCGGTGCAGGTGTAAAGGCCGGCGTCCTCCTCCCTGACCCGCTGGATACTCAGCGTGCGGTTTGAGTCTTGCAGCTGGATCCCTGCACACACACACACACACACACACACACACATCACGGCATGCTTCAGTGCTCCTCCACCTCTGGGATCGTAAGGTTCGGCGGTGTTTATCAACAAACATTTCTCGAATTCCTGTCACACCTCTGGACTCCAGTCCGCAGCAATCATTTATAATCCCATCGCCCTGTCTGTGCGGCGCGCCACGTGTCCCCTCTGTGAATGAACCCAGAGCATCAGCTGTCACTCACACCCATGTTGACCACCCCTCCTCCCCCCTCTGAACACACACACACACCTCCTTCAAATGTTACAGAAGAAACGCATGCTGGGAAAGCTAATGAGCCATGTCTATCGGCCTGTGGGATTTTATGTGCTTGTGTGTGCGTGTTTGTGTGTGTGCGCGTGGGTGGGTGTGCACGTGTGCGGCCAACACATCGTACAAGTGTCACTGGTGCTGTTTGACATGCTCGATCAACAGTAGGGTGCGTGTGGGTGGACTGGTGGGTGGTTATGTGAGTGTGTGTGTGTGTGTGTGTGTGCTGCCTTTTAAAATCTGGATTGCCATTCATCAGAGAGAGAGAGAGAGAGAGAGAGAGAGAGACAGTGCAAACGAAAAAAAAAAAACAAACAAAAATCAAATGACAACATCTGCAAACTGTTGGCGTCGGAGTAACCCTTGACAAAGCTTAATGTTTCTGCTGTTTTTTTCGGTGATGTCACGCCAGGATGTGACACGTCGTATCTGAGGTGCATGTGCTCTTGTTGCAAACTCGCGCCTCACCTGTGTGGGCGTGTTGACGCACCTGACATTTGGTGGAGAGGCTGGTTGTCTTTGAACCAGGAGAGGCGAGGCAGAGGTCTGCCCTCTGCGTCGCACTCCATCCGCAGAGACTCGGTCACGTTCACCGTCTGGTTGGTGAGGCTGCGCTTGTACCGGGGCGCCTCCAGGGCTACAGAGAGAGAGGGGGGCAGGGGGGAGAGGGAGGGAGAGAGATAGAGAAAGAAAGAGAGACAGAGAGAGAGAGCAAGAGGGGAGAGAGGGAAATAGATAGTGTGACTTGTCTGCATTGATGTGAATGGAACAATATCAACCTGAACATGATATTTACACAGCAGTCTCTCAGGAGTGAGAAATGGCCAAAAGTCAGAAAATCCCATTAAGGCGTACATATATCCTGCAGGCATTGGTGCAGCACTCAACATGAACATGGAGTGAATCTGTTTGTATGCTTGAGCCCTGCAGCGTCTCAGCTCCGTTTTTCTATCCCCACATATCGATGCTGTGCAAACACCAGGTACTCTCTGTGTTATGTGTGCATGTGGGTATCCAGGCTGCGTGGGCACTTCTATGTGAGTGTGTGTATTTTTAAGCCTCCAGCATCTCACCACCAGCCCCACTGCGACCCGTGTGTGTTTCCACTGCCAAGGGTTGAGCTTTTCTCTATAACTAGTGGGGTGGTTAGAGTGACTACTCTCTACTCCAGGCAATGTGTGTGTGTGTGTGTGTGTGAGTCTGGAAGCTTTCATCTCTTTTTTTCCCCTCTCACCTTTGACAGAGATGTATCTGAACAGGCACTGCTTCTCCCCACTCCGCCGGCTCTGAGCCTCGCACACGTAATGACCCTCGTCTTGCAGCTGTATGGCGGCGATGGTGAAGTCCAGGACCCAGCTGTTGGAGTGCTCCTGGGGGGAGAGCTGTCCATCAAGGGCGTCAGCGTAGAGGTGCACGCTCCTGCAGTCCAGCTCCTGGGGCCTGCCCTGCTCGTCCTGCAGGGCCTTGGGGTTGAGGCGGTACCACTGCAGCTGCTCGTAGGTGTAATTGTCGGCGCTGCAGCAGAGGGACACTTTCTCCTGCTCCAGGGGATTCTCCGAGGGCTGAACATCCACACTGAAGCCCTCGGGGATAGCTTTTGAGGAGGCAGAGACAGTTAGGCGACCTAACTTGACGCTGGAGCTTTGTGAAAATCATTCCTGAAATTCATTTTCTCAATTAAATCCTGTGGTACCTTGCCAGGCGGATAGTTTTCTTACCCCAGCTTGAGATTTCTACCTGCACCCCCCTTAAGACCAAGATAAGTGAGAGAGCGGAACTTCGTTCACAGCGCTCACAGCGCTCACAGCATTGGAAAATTTTAAATCTCAAACAAAATTACTGGTGATAAGACAGACCATTTTACCATGAACAGTTTTCATCACTATTTCTTCTGCATGGATATATAATCAGCCAATAGGGTTTTGGGCACAGACATATGAAAGTCCTAACACCCCACCCCACATTTTTTTCTTCTGTTGACAGCTGAAATTATTTTGGTTATAAAGAGAGTCCAACTAAAGTCTTTCCAAACCATCCTGCCCAGTGCAGATCCATGATGAACAAACATATAAAAAAAAAAAAATCAATATCAGATCAGGCTTGGATGCTCAGTGTTAGAGGATCAAACTAACTGAGCTCTGAGACCTGTCTGAAAGATGCATCTACCACTTCAAACAGAGGTTTCTGTATAGCGTCCCGGAACCATTCGGCCCCTGGGAGCCCCATTCAATAATTCATTCCCCATTCAAGTGACGTCACTGCTGAATTTTTTAAATGTGATTTTCCAATGCTATGGGCGCCACAGATTCATTCAGCTCTACTGTGATATATATATATATAAGACAGAAACCAAATAAATAAATAAAACCGACTGGCTGTGTGCCAGTAGAGGGGATTTTCAGGGAAGACACCCTTTAATTATTCTTTGCTGGGTGGGGTGAAGTCTGACACACTTACTGGTCACATAAAAGTAGATCAGCCGCTCGTCTTTGCCGGCTTTGTTTTCAGCGGAGCACCTGTATATGACGGAGACGCTGGCGTTGCGAATCTGCAGCCTGCTCACTATCTGTGAGGCGAGGAGAAGGCGGATGAGACTTTAATTCATCCGGAAGAAAAAGGAGCACATTTTAAAAAGGGAAGTGAAGTCTGTCTGTCATGTAAAACCTCGGGAGCTCACACAAACCAGATTTCGTGCTGACAGGCCGGCGAAACGCAAACTCGCTTAGGTGTGCCTGAAAAACCTCATATGCACGTTTGCGTGTGTATTTCATACGACGATTTCCTCTCTCGATGGTGGTTTATAAATGTACAGGCATGCCTATGTGCACATGTGCCCCCCCCTTTGCATGTGTGTCTGCATGTGTTTATAAGCAGTCCTCGCAGGAAGTCTGCAGAGGAAGGCTGTTCTAAATATTTCTCCTGTGGAAATGGCTCTTGATTGACAAATTTTGTTATGGAGCTCAGGATTTGGGAACACCATGGTTCATGTATAAGTCCACTTATATAAATGCCTTTTCTGGGTTATGTCCTAATCATAATCTGTCATTCTTTTACAGAAATGTATGCCCTTCAGTCATATAATCATATTAAAATATCATTCATTTTCTTATTTCATAAAAAGGTGGGCTTTTACATCGAACGGCAATCACAATCAAACAGCAGCGTCGAACCTTTTGTCGGCCATCCACCACTTCCACAGACGTGTCAATAGCCTCGATTTCATTCATGGCGTTTTCCAAGTTAATGTCCTGCCAGTTCTGACAGTCTGCGATCCTGTCACTCCGGCCCTTCCTGTCTCGTCGGACCCTGGAGAAAAACACAGACTCCCCTCATTGACATGCATGGCAGAGAGCAGGCAGTGGGGGAGAATGCAGAGGCACATCAAACCAGACATCCTGAGGTTTTATGACATTTTTTTTTTCCCCCACACGCTGGATGGCAGTTCAGATCTGCACATCAGAGCTGGCATCCCAAAGACAATTATACTGTGTCCTCACTAACTAATGGTATTTCTATTAGATGATCCATAGTGTGATCATAGCTGAACTAATGAAACATGAAATGGAATTTCATTTTGCATTTTCTCACACAGGCACCGCTCCAACATTGTACGTTGGCAGAAAGCAATCAGGGTCAGTTTCATTTTTCCCCTTGCAATAGAATAGTGTACATACCTTAAAAAAATCAGACAAAAATAATTATACATAAACATAAATCAGTTATTAGAGAAATATATGGAAGAAGCTCTTTTGACTTCTTATAGAATATTTCATTGTCAACACACTCCTGGTCATGGCCTTTGGTATGAGATACTCTTGTCGATATTAGCACATTGTATGCTTGTTTTTACATAAATTTACATACATTTCCCAGAGAACCATAATCACTAACAGAGCCACAACAACCTTTTTTTTGCCCCTTGTTAACTCACAGCTGTAGAGTCTGTCCACCACTTTGGTCCAGACTGAAATATCTCAACAATTACAGCGTGGATCGCCGTGAAACTTGATACGAACTCATCCACTGATCTACTCACCTCTTGTCAAGAAAGCGAATAAAGTAATCACCAAAATATCAAACAATTCCTCTACTATTCCTCTACCTAAAAACACATTTTAACACGTTGTGGGGACCTGCTTTTTGTACCTAAATGGGAGTCCCCACAATTTTAACCATGCAAACACTGAATTGTCCGTGCAATGTGACCAAGTCAAATTCAGGATTTTGCTCAAGGCCACTTCACACCACAGAGGCCGCTGTGAGCCAAAACAGATTCATTTGTCCTCCTCCACATTTCTCCATCAGAGTAACAAAAAGGAAATTCAATTGTTATGTACCAGAAAAGGTCAACTCAACCACGTCTCAACCAGTGCCAAAGAAATGTCACATGAGACGTACATGAGACAGAACATGTTCCTGGAGCTGAAGACGAGCCCGACCTGCCGCCGCCGCTGCTGCTGTTGTTATTGTTGAGTGTGCTGACTGCAAGAACAGAAGGGCACCTTGTGTCTGCCCTCATGTTGCATGCCCACATGGAAAGGAATGAAAACGGCAATAACTTCAAAAATTAAGCCTTGGAGGGAGATGGAGGCAGGTGGATATTAGAAGCATATTCAGCAGATGTGTCTCCAACACCGGGGCATAAAGAAATAGGAAATAACTGAAATCTGCTGTATACGGCCGCCCAGAGGATCCGTTATATCGTGCCGTGGGTTATCAGAGATGGAGAAGGGGAGAAGAGCCCAGGGCGATGCCTGGCGATAAGTGTGTGCAAGTATTATTGTGTGCATTTAAGTGTGTGTGTGTGATATATAGCACCCTGATGGGCTCAAACACACCTAGGAGGTTTATGTGCATTTCAGACACATGAATGAGCAGGTGAGTCTCTGTGTGTGTGTGTGTGTGTGTGTGTGTGTGTGCGTGTGTTTACCCATGTAAGTCACAGAGTGAGAGCGCTGTGAGGGAACTGAACCATGGCGGATCAGCCGCAGAGTTCCAGGCACAACATTACTGCAAGGGGGAGGAAGCAGGTTGGACACTGAACAGACACATTTTCCTTTCGTCTTCTCCTTCCTCTATTTACGTCTCCTCCACCTTCCTCTCTAAGTCTGCTCTTTTCATCCACCTCCGCATCTCTTTCTTCATCATCCCATCCCCTCTTCACTCAGAGCCAGCGGATAATTTCACACTGACCTCATCTTCTTACTCGCTCCTCACGTAACGCTTCACGCACCGCATCCCACTCTGTCCTGTTCGATCAAACCTTATCTGTTCCTACACTGGAGTTCGTAAAAATAACATCACTCCTGTCTGTTTGTGTGTGTGTGTATCTGGGTACTTACAGCCTGCTCTGAGTGTTGTTGAGGACACATGGGCCCCAAGCCCTCCACTGCCAGCTGACGTTTGGAGCTGGGAGGCCATATGCGGTGCACGTTAGAGTCTGGCTGCTGCCGCTGGGGTAAGGACTGGACGGATCTGCCACTTCTTTCTCATGGATCTGTGGGGGAACTGAGGAGGTGGAGAGCCAATAAATAATATTTAGAGCCACAGACCTGTCCAAGTTTATGTTCACTGGGCAAAACAAGGGAACACACTGGACTAGCTGCCAGTCAGTCACATGGTGAACACAAATAGAGAGAAAATCACTGCTCTGAGAAATTTTGATTCTCTGGGCAATCTGATTTGAACGTCTTCAGACCAAGACAGGAAAGTACAATATCACCAGAACACAACTAGAAAACCGAGGAAATGACAAAATTCAAGTATCACATGAACTTTGACTTCTGTCTCAAATTCCACTTCAGCAGGTACGATTACAACAGGAAGCAATCAGAAGTCTGAAAAAAATCTGTTACATTTAGTCTAATTACTACATAAGTACATTACTACATAACCCCAAAGGAAACTTTAGATACACCATGCCACAGTCATTTCATTTGTCACCATCATCCTTTTGTGCATTTTTTTGTTGATTTATGCAATGTTTCAGCTTTTATTTCTAATTTCTTACTCACATTATTGTCGTCGTTACCATTCCTTATTGTATAAAACGCTCATCATGATTCTTCTGTTGACTCTATGGTTCTTACTTGGAAAACTAGTAAACTTCTAGAGTTCTGTAGCAGGAATGTTAACTGTTATACATCTCTGTTTCATACATGAAACATCCAGCCTGATGCCCAACAGATTAGTTACCGTTGACGATGAGCGTGATGTTGAGGCTTCTCTCCAGAGCAGCGGCGCTGTTCTTCAGCACCACCGTGTACTGCCCAGAATCCTCCTGACAAACATCTCTAATCTCCAAAGCGTGGTTGAGGTGCATCCTCATCCTTTTCATCTTGAACTCTGGGCGCTGGTTTATCAGCTTACCGTCTTTATACCTGGACATAACACACACACAGGGATTATTACATTACGCTTTTGCAAATTGCCCATTACGTTTAACGAAGACACCAGAGAGTCTTGTCTTACCATTGTGTTTCAGGTGTGGGGAAGGCAGACACGTTTACTTGTAACTTGAACGATTTCTGGCCAGCAGTTACTTCCACCACCGGTCCATTTCGATAGTTGAGGCTGATAAACGGCTTTTCTGGAAGAAGAGACATTCACTCATTTACACAAACATGTCTGACTCTCAAATCTTAAAGCAGGAATGATGGACGACAGCTGTAAGTCAGCTTGGATTCAAAACTGTGGATTCAAATGACCCTGGGTCAATCAAGACAAAGTGTCGAAACGTCCACAAAAACCTCTGAAAACACTCCACTGCTGTTTGTCCGTACCTTGAGTTTATTATTTACTAACCATGAAGGAGCCACCACTGGAATCAGAGCCACCCTTTAAGCCTAAACCTCTGTATTTGCTGTATATATAGACTGGAGTCTTCCTTTAATGCTAGACTGTATAATTTTTCTCTCTCGATTTACCGGTCAATCTACGCTCCCACCCTCACCTATGGTCATGAACTTTGGGTAATGACCGAAAGGACAAGATCGCGGATACAAGCGGCCGAAATGAGTTTCCTCCACAGGGTGGCTGCTGGCGCTCCCTTAGAGATAGGGTGAGAAGCTCAGTCACTCGGGAGGAGCTCGGAGTAGAGCCGCTGCTCCTTCACACATCGAGAGGAGTCAGCTGAGGTGGCTTGGGCATCTGTTTCGGATGCCCCCTGGACGCCTCCCTAGGGAGGTGTTCCAGGCATGTCCCACCGGGAGGAGGCCCCGGGGAAGACCCTCTGCTCAAACTGCTGCCTCCGCGACCCGGCCCCGGATAAAGCGGATGAAGATGGATGGATGGATGGATGTATAATTTTTCAAAAGAATTAATCATTTATTCTTCTTAAGTTGAATTTAGAAGCAATAAAATACACCTCTGCTCCCTTCAATACCCTGAGGGATTTTTCCAGAGCGGCTTTTCTTTTACTCAGATGAATAGCTCATGGTGGGTAATATAAGTTATAATGGTAGCAAAGTAAAACTATATTGATATTGCTCTATATATACTGCCAATAATTTTGTACCAACATTCATGGTGTTGCTGATATGTACAGTGTACTGTCGAGCCGGTGCTTACCATACACTATGACCTGAGTTTGTTGGGTGAGTGTTGACTCCATGCTGGTGACGTTGCAGCTGTAGGGGCCAGTGTCTGAGACGTTGACACTGTGGATGGTCAGGATGCTGGCAGCCTCTGTGGCGTGGGACAGAGCTTCGCGGTGGGGCCTAATGTCCGCGAAACTGTGCGTCTGGTGAGAAGAGACAGCTGTTAAGTCAGGTTTTTGGTAAGCGATGCCGTATGGCACGTGGCCCGCTGCTGCATACGGACCTCTTTGGCAGGGTAAGACCATTTAAAGTCCACTCCGGCGTTGAACTCCACCATCGCAGTGCAGTTCAGGGTGAGGGCCTCCCCCACTATCAGCTCGACTGGGTCCTCAGGAAACAGCTTGACATCGTAAACCTGACTTCCTGTCCGGGAAATTAAAAAAAAAGGGGGAGACAGAGGGAGGGAGACAGTGAAAGAGGTCACAGTGACATCGTCAGCAGTTTTTCCTTCCTCACAGGACCAGAGGAAATGACTTTCCTTTGGACCAGAGGAGCCATCCTACTATATAGAAGCTTTGTGTTACAAGCTTGCACAATTTCTATTAAGTGTCAGGCCACATATCAGTGAGGGAAATTAGAGTGGAATATGGTGAAGCCTCAATTAAAGATTAGAGAGAAAATGCAGGGAAGCTTTGGACACTGGCCAGTCTCTCTGATATTTAAGCCACCTCTCTCTTTGCGGTCCCTGGAAATGACACGGGGTGTAAAAGAAACATGTATGCTGGTGATGTCTGTGCAGCCGACTGTGATTGCCTGATTGTTTAAACGCCCCATTAGCGCTCTGAGTGAGGACTCGCTCTCGGTTTCTCCTCTGACTGATGCTGCTGTTACTTTTGGCCGGCGGCGACGGTGGGTATGAGTTTCCTCTGAAGAGAGAGCTGAATGATCTCGCGCAGCAGAGCAAAGAGCCTCTGGGTCCCTCAGAGTTCACTCGCGGGACCTGACATGATCTCAATCTCAATCTCGCCACCTCATCTCAGTTCCCTAAAATTTAATTACGCCTGTCCCTCCTCTTCTTTTAATTCACCCTACATAACGGCATGCATGCCTGCATTAAAAAAGGAGTTGTTCTTGAGGAAATGACATAACAATGTCAGCATTATTGGCTTACTGGCTGCCATGTAGAATTGTGGTGACAGCGCAGTCAATCTAGCACCACCTTGGATTTCCTGGCTAATATCTCCCTCAACGAGAGCAGCTAGAGCTTCAACTCTAATTCAAATATTTACACTGGGCCACTTGCATTTTTTTAGCTGCTGAAGTTGAGATTTGGATGACCCTCAGCATTTTGGCTGGAACACCAGAGAGACCCTTTAAACCTTTTGAGTTAACACATTAATGCTTTTTGTTTTGTTACCTGTAGTGTGGATCACATAGCCGACAGATTTAAAGTGTTTGCCTCCCAGCGTGGCCACACACGAGATTCCGAGGAGCATGGGAATGCTGTCTATGATTTGCCTGGGAATGGACCAGCCTCGCTTGTTGTCCCACGTCAACCCGCTCCACTCCACAGGTGGAAACTGAGAAGACACACGTTAGCAAAATAATTGCTGGAGCTCAAATAGCCAATTAAAGCATCACCTGACAGCCTCCGTTTGCAGGAGAGCTGAGTGTGAGAGGTACAAACCGACTGGAGAGTGACATTCAGATCAGGCACAGTGACCAGACATGGCACTATGACGTGCGTGGAGAAGCGTGTGATTAGAATCGTCTGCAGGTTATTTCCGTTGTCACTCTCGAGGAAGGGCTGCTCTGGGTCTGTATGGAGATAGAAACAGGGGGGCTGTTAAAGGGATGGCCATGATACCGACGGGGATAATGGACGCCATTACTTCCTGCACAGACAGCCAGATATCTCACAGCCTGGTAATGACCCCCGAAGACACACTGTATGTGTGAGTTTATCATGATTATACATAGCAGTTCAGTCTGTCCGGGCACAGTAAATGGCATTACCTCTATTACATGTCAGCTGAGAGACAGGCGGCCGAGGGGGTTTAATCCTCCTCTAAACAGTGATGCAGTTTCACCCCAAGCTGTCTGTTAGTGGTGTTTCTTCTTTAACACCTTGATGCTGCCCTTTTTATTGTCTCTGACTCACAGCTACTGTAGGAAGGAGTGGGGGGGGGCTTTGGGAGACATCACAGCAATTGTGCCACCAATTTACATTGCGCCTATTATCGCTCCAAAACCTCATATTCGCACGCACTATTATAAAAATGCTTATCTCTCAGGCGTCCCTGTCAGTGCCAGCGCCTTCTGTGTGGCAGCCAAAGATGTTGTGTGACCTGCTCGCTTCTTTTCTTATTTCTTTTTTTTCTTCCTTTCACGATAAGCCTTCTATTATTTTCATACTTTTTCCATTTTTTTCCCCCTGCAGCTCTCGAAGCTACGACTTCAAGCTGCTGCAAGGCCAAACAATAGGTCCTATCGAGAGTCTTACATTTCTGCCCCTGCAGTGGTCTGAATACACACCGGTAACAGAAATGATACACAACTGTTTATGTTCTTCACAAGAAATCACTGCAGGTATTAGACTGCAATCGGCTTGGCAAGATGTCCCGCCTAGGGCGAGCAAAGCTCGAGTGCCACAGTGTCAATGCAAATGTGTGTGTCGGAGGAAGTGTTTTACATGAGCTTTTGTGCATATGGATGCAAGCCTATACACACACACGCGCAGTATGTTCATGCATTCGGGTCACACTGCGCAGTCATGTGTGCTTGAGGGTTTAGATGACAGTGTGCAGCAAGGGCGGCAAAAAGGGGAGACGTCTGCCTTTCTAACTCAATCCACATGCGTCCCTTCTCATCTCGCCACACGCTGGGTCTAATTGATGGCTGTGATCTCATCTGCTTCTGATCAGCCCCCCGGTTAGATCTGTGGAAACTGTTCTGGCACCTTGACAGAGGGGATAAACAGTCGTCTCACATGAGTGAACTGGTCAGCAGGATTCCCCTACATGACAATCATCTGTCTCTCCCACGCTGCCCGTCCACTCCTCCTTCTACTTTTCTCCCACAGCACACGGAGCGAGGTGAGGAAAACTAAAGAGGCAGCCCCTTAGGGCCAAGCTCAGAGTCGTAAAGTCAATCTAACATGGAGGAAATAGTGATGGCTCTGAATGTTAATGTTATGTGAGACTCTGTGAAACCTGGAGAGAAATGATGGGTTGCAAAACCCATTTTATTGTGCAGATCTTATCAGATTTTATGCTCTCAGAAGGTGAAGTTAGAAGGTGAATTAAAAGAGAGAGAGAGAGAGAGTAGCTGCTATATTTCAATATTAATAAAAAAATAATGTCTTTTCTCTAATTAGAAAAGTGAGCAAGCTGCTCATTCCAACCTTTATCAAACACTTTTTGCATCTCTAATTGCCGAAACATTAATCCTGCCAGCTTCCAGGGTGTTACTCAGGCAAAGTCAACAACTTCCAGTTCTGATAATGCAGGAGATACTGAAGTATGATACTGAAGTCACATCCAAGCAGCATTTCAGTTTTGATGGGGCATCTTTGGTTTTCTTGTGAGCCTCCCAAGGAAAAGAGAAACTAAAGACTGGAGGCTCCAGACAGCCAAGCCAAAGAGCTGCAGACCAGGTCAGGCAGGCAGGAGATGAAACAGCCTCTCTTTAAACACGGCAAGTTCAGACAGCAAAGCGGCCCCACAAACAGCAAGTCATTACTACACAAAATGGATTGGAGGTTGGAAAAGAGGTGTTCTGTCAAACCTGTTTATATGCACTGCACTCTGACAATTGCCTTTAAATGAAACAAGAGAAAATCTGAAACAATATAATGAATGATATGAATATTTCATGCTGAGCCAGCGAGGTGAATGAGGCGAACATTTCATTTCCAGTTTTAAAGAGATTTTGCGTCAGCATAGTGTGCCCTGTGTGGGAGCATGACTCACCTCTGACAAAGACATAAATGCTGACGGCAGTGGTGCCGACAATGATGGCCTTGACTTCCTTGTAATAGCAGCGATAGTGGCCCGTGTCCCTTGCCTGCGCCCCGCTAAGGACCAGCCTCTTGCAGTACGGTCTCCCTGGCTGCCCCGGACACTCGCTGACCATGGCGGCCCTCTGCCCGGGCGCTCTGGTGACCGGCAGCTGGGCCTGACGGTCTGTTAGCTCCTGTCCCACCAGAGTGTGATCAGGCCAAACCCAGGCCAGAGTGCGCTGACCCCTGAGGAGACGTCAGGTCAGAGGACATGAAGCTGATCTAAGTCAGTGTGAGTCTTGAGGCGATAAATCATCATTCACTGGTAACATTTGAAATAAAAGACTGAATTCACACCACAAGTCTGTCTGAGATAATTAGTGAGGTTCTCATTCAAGCCAGAAAAACTGCTCTATTGTATAAATAGCACCTGAGTATTGTTTTAAGACAGACAATTTGAATTGTTTAAAAAATGTGATTAAAAGCATTTGATGTCGGTATTATTCACATTCAACCAGTCAGCATCAGATAAAAGCTGTAAGATGAGAGGCCCTTGTGTGAGTGGACATCAGTGTATGTGTGTGTGTGTGTATCCCTGTTTGCTTTGTGCTCTGTCACATAAATTCAGTTACGGTTGGACATGTTAACCCACAGGCATTATGAGCGAGATTGAGTGGCATCATAATGGCTGTCTGTAAACTGATAGCTATGCTTTTACCACCTGCCTCCACCAACTTCAAATGTCCACATTTCGCAGGCAGTGCCAAAATGTGATGACTGGAAATGACTGCAAAAAAATAACAGAGAGCGATGAAAGTATTCTGTGGGTTATTTTCCGACCCCTCTGAATAGTGTCTATCTATCTAGTTTCTGGAAAATTGTACATTGTGAGGAGTAAATTGACTGAAATGAAACTGACTTCCTCTCCCGGGAGATTCTCAGTGGTGCTGGCTACGTGAGGTTTACATGCAAACAACTATCAAAGACCCAAACTGGAAAAAGTCCAAAGGTATCACCAGCTTTCCAAAGACAACATTTTTTTGGACCACAGAAATAAAATGGTTAATGGAGTGACAGTTTGGCAGCCGACAGCGCGGCAAAGATTTTATAAGGATAAACTAAGATTATTATAAGTGAATTCCTATCTCACAAATTTTAGGCTTTCATAAATACACGTTATGTGACTGGACTAGTTTCCATCAGAAACACAAGATTTACTAAATGCTGTGAAAACTGGACTCAGTTTCAACAGCACATCAGTGGTGGAGGAAGTATTTGGATCCTTTACTGAAGTAAAATAGCAACAACATTTTCATTCATTACAAGTAAATTCTCTGCTTTAAAAATGTTTTCTTAAGTAGAAGTATCAAAGTATCAGTAATAGTTAAACAACATGAAGCATCAAAATTACACAATTACTTTTCACTTTTTTGGTCTGTAATACATTCCTGTTTTGTTTTGTACATGGAAATTAAGACATAGAAAAGCACAAAATCTTCATATTTGTGAAGCTGGATCCATAGCATGTTTGCACATGAAAAATGACAGCTCTATGTTAATGTACCGTTGGGTGGTTAAATCTATAACAATGCAACAATATTTTGTAAAATCTAGTAACTATATCTGTCAAATAATCACGGAGGAGTAAAAAGTACCATATTTCTCTTTGAACTGTGAAAATTACTTGTGAAATTCAGTATCTCATATTTGTGCTTACACAAGTACAGGACCTGAGTAAATGCAGTTACACTCCACCACAGTATAGACAGCACACTACAGGTCTACATACATACCAGCTCATTGTCTCATTATATCCCTGAGTTATTAATATGAAATAAGAAGCCTGATTTTTGTTTCTCCTTTTTTTTTTTTTTAAAAAATAAAAAAAAATTACTGAAATAACAAATGGTGAATGATACACACATACCTGCATGTAATGGTGAGTGTTTCATGGACTGGAATCACTAGGTCTTCTTTGGCGCTGTTGAGGATGGGTGGAGTCATAGAGAAGCCAATCACCAGACCTGAGGGAGCGAACACAGTAACTGCATTAGATTCACGTTACATGGGTCAGTCAGTACCTAGTGGTTTCTACGAGCGCTACTGGTAGGCTGTCAGATCTCCACAACACATCAGGAATCTGAAAGCCGACACGACAGCGGCTCAGATAGCACATTGTTCATTACATTTACAAGCTGTAAGGCAATCTGTGGGTAAAGCACTCGGTTCCCGACGCTGAGAAACACCCAGCCTGAGAAATCATGGCCCACTCTTGATACGATGCTGCCCGCAGTTCCCTGCCTTCTCCTCTGAAACAGCCACAAAGACCATTTCCCTCTGATTCATTACTAATACATTCACTTTGCTGACCTGGGTTTATATGCCCAGCCTAGAATGTCATTACTGTCCCAGAGTCCCCTCAGGGTGCTATTAGCACTTAGTCAGACTCCACACCTACAGTGTATCATATATAAAAGTGTCACCATGACTTATGCCCCACCTGGATATCATTAGAGACAAAAACACACACACAGCGATAGGGCAGAGGCTCAGAAGGAGTGCGAAGGTGGAGAGGCTCTTTGCATTTATGAAAGCAAATGATGTCCATTTTTCATATCCGACTCGGTGTTTGCTTGAAAGTGATCGTTATGTGTGTGCTGTATTTAATGCAATATGTCTCGGCACTTTCCCCGGCGAGCAAACAAAGCAGGGGAAACAAACCTCAAGGACAAAACAGAGTGGTGACTTAAACACCTGAAAGCTTACATTTATTACTTATCATGCCTTTAATCAATGCCCTCTCTTCCACTGACAAAGTACGTGGGGACTGAATCAAAAGAGCAGCAGATGCAAACGTTTGCACCACTAAATAACACGTCTTTGGGCATGTGTAATGCAGACAGCAAGAAAGAATCATTTCACAACGGTCAGTCGCGACCTGCTGCCAATCAAAACCCTGAGCTCAGGACAGCTGCGGCTCTTGTACACAAACCCCATTGCTCCAACACATCCTGCTGCTAGGGGAGCACAATAGAGCAAGGTTATTCTTCTGTAAATATTTTGCTAATCGGTGTTTACAGCAAAGGCCGATCCCAATGGAGGGAGACTGATTGGCCCTCGTTCCTTCCGACACTGCAAACAGACAGAATCTCAAAGATGCCCTCAGCTTGAGCGGATGGTCAGTCTCGAATAGAGCAAAGTGAAAGTATGCGCGGTTATGTTAACTTCTACACCGCAGGATCGGAAAACAGCTATTTTTATTTATTCTGCTTTCCTTTTCGATCTGTTTTGTGTATTTCTGCCTCAGTTAGACGTGTTCCACATTTCCTGGACGACTTTAAAAACTCTTCAGATCATAAGAGGAAACATTGCTTTGGTTGAGTAGCCGACCACTTTTCACACTATGGCATGACAAGAGTCAAGGCCACTTTTTTCTGCTGCAATAACCCTCTTGTATGTGGAAATAATGTAGAAAAGAGTTAAAATGTGAACAGTGTATGAAGAAAAATGTGTTCAAGAACTTTAAAGAAGAAATTATTCCAGAAACTTTCAGACATTGATGTGTGCACAGGGGGTGATATTTATCTTCACATCTGTCTCTCTGAAAGAAAGTCTATTTCCTATGTGCCTAATTATTGCTGGCGTCAGGACGCTTACTGTCTTTCAAGCTAATCATATATGGATTTACATTTCAAATATCCTTGTTCATCTCTGCCGGGATCACGGTCGAGACAGCGAGACCATCGAGCAGCATCCGCTTCTGTCTCATTAAGAGATATTAAGGGTCATGCTAAATCAAAACCACGTACCACTCACAAAATGACACTTGTCTGAATGTGACCCAGGACAGTTAATGTCGCCATGCTGACAGAAAACAAACACGCTGAGGGGCCAAGGTGGGAAGTGGTGGCGGTCCATGAATCATTCCCAGCTGGGCTCCCAGCAGGGTATTCCTTCCCTACTCTTTCAGAGATCTTCAAACTCTCCCCCGGAGGGCAAGTTTCCCCAGCACATTGTCTCAGCTGAGATGTGAACCCACCACCAACCTCAGTCCCATCACCACCCCTCTGCCACGAAATACAGCTTTGGCCACTCTTCCTCACACCCGAAATGCTGCGAGGCCAAACAGTAGGCTGTGTCAGAGAAACACACACAGCACCCCCACCAACCTCAAGAGCTCCACATGAGGGGAAAGTGTGAAAGGAAATTCCTGTCGGGACAGCTCGCATCTTCGCTATTTTAAGGAACAGCAAGACTCCTTCACACACGCTAAGGGAGGAGAGTAAGAGGGATCCTCTTCTTGAGTCCGAGCTCAATCCTGAAGGACAGCAAAAAAATGAGGGCTGGTCCTTCCACACCGTTCCCTTAACATCTCAACTCGTCCTGTGCCCCCGATGCACAGCAGACCTGGATTCTCTCAGATATAAATGGAGAGGATAAACCTAACACACAGCTTGCATCTAACACAAAAAATTAGAATGACTGACATATTGTGTGTAGGAGGAAGAATTAGAAGCTGCACTAATCTAATATTTTTAACTCAACAATGGATTAAATGACTGACAACGTGTACTGTGATGACAGGGGTCGCTGATAGTGGTGAAACCTTGGAGAGTAAGAGCTTGACTCTTTAGTTTCTTTCAGCTCTGCAGAGTTTTTTAGCTCCTCTCAGCTCATTGTTTTACATGCAACCTGATCAGAGCTGAATATCTAATGATTGTAGAATGATACAGTTTACAGCGGTCATTTATGTTTAAAAGGGTTGTCAAACTAGTCCTTCAAGAAAATAGCTACATTATAGTCAGCTTTAATCAAATAAAATGTGATTTCCCAACAGCAAAACAGCAGCTAGTGAAAATGCTGAGAGGCATACAATAAAGTACAGGCCTTCTCTTTCTTAGAGGTGTGAGTGACGTGAGCTCTGTAGCTGAGTCTCAGTGATAGATGCCTCCCTCACAATCAGTGGAGAGATCGCACAGTGACAGACAGGAAGCAAATTGTAAATCTTCTTGAAATGTCATGACTGACTCGCATGCCCTGAGAGACAAGACATCAAGATCATTGAGTTGTGTTCGGTGAGGGACACCTGAAAAAAGATGCATTCGCTATGAAGTGAAGATTTCAGCTTTCAAATGATCCAACCCAGTAAGATGGACCGATGTGTCTATCACTGTTCAGCAGGAGTGTCTTACACCAGAGAAGGCATTATAACCACATGGAGTCGAGCTATTAGCTCTTTGAAGTCAAGCAAAACATTTCACACATCATTCAAACTGATACTATTCATGACAAATACGCTGTTGTACAGTGAGCTCAACATCCCTGACATGCTTCATTTCCAGGGTGAGTTTGAGGCTAATGTGCGCTACATCACTTGTCAAGACTTTGGATCTCTTCTGTAGCTCTTGTCATCCTAAGTGGCTCTCACATAACTGCTGAAGGAGTTATAACTTAATGTGTGCCGGGTTACACATGGCTGCGGGCCAAAACAGCCACCGACCTCTCTGATGTTTTGACATTTCAGATTGATGAGAGGTAGGCAGGGGCCATGTCTTCGCCTTATATACTGTAGGCGACTCTCACTCATGATGCTCCAGGACTTCTTCCCCCCCTAGTGTTTGACAAAGATGAAAATATTTCGTTCCAGACGTCAATATCTACATATGGATGTGCTGTATAATATATATGCCATGTTTCCAAACTGTGAGACACCAGATAGGAGGGCCTGTCAGCCTGTCAGCTATATAAATGGGCTGAAAAAATATATAATCCCATTAATAATTGTTTACATTCTGTCAAATATAATTAAAAGCACACATTGCTCCAATGTATAGCTATGTGAAGCGAATGCCAAAGAAAACCAAGCGTGATGAATTGTACAAGTTCATGGCTGATAGCATATCTTGTCATGATAATAAACACATTTCCCTGCTGTGACCTTTCATGCTGCGTTTCATGACGGATTGTTATGACTGTTATCACTCAGTTGGCTCATTTGTCTTAATACACGTTAAACAGCGAAGTGAGAGAGAAAACAGTCCACAGTATATTGCACGGGGCTCGTTCCAGGACAGTCAGCACAAACAGTGGTGTAGGTGGACAGTGAGTAAGCAGAGCTGCAGTCCCATCACTGGTTTAAGGAGACCGAGTTACGACTTCTGTACGCAGGGCTGCAACTTCAGTGTGAAAACGACCGGCTCAGCAACGTCTCAGTACGTCTTGCATTAAAACTTCCACCACATTTTCTTTAATTTATTACATAAGTGATTGGGTTTCAGCTCCTTATGTTAAGCTCATATTAACTTTACATTAGTGCTTTTGTTTTTACTTCTATCCAGCTGCTGATTTGCATTAATTTCTGTAAATATGTAAATCTATCAATTAGTAAACTGTTGAATGCTTGAGTTGTGTAACACATCATTAACATCTTGCCAGCATTTATTTTGTAAGTGTTTAGTTATAATTGCAGTTATTAGTAAAGATTGATTCCAAAAGTGCAGACTGCATTAACTCATAATGACAACACATAGTTTGCATATTCCCATCATGTTTTAAGATAATGATAATGGATGTATTTTTAGCCTTCCAGACATTAAATAAAGGCAATGTGTGTTTGGAAGGGGAGGAAAAGTACATTTAAAGAACTGAAACACACCATCATTGTGTTCAAAATGGTCATCAGTAATGTAAAGCATATGTAATTAGTTGAAAATGAGATCAAACGTGAAAAATCACCACTGTGACCCATTACTCAAATCAGATCGACATCTATCTATTCAGAATGACTGCTTGGCCCGCACACGCAAATGGACAGTAATTGGCTGGCCGACAACCACCTTACAAAACAGGGGGGCAGAGAGCCAAAAAATATTTGAGCTCGGTTCCCCTCTTTTCCCATGCATTCCAGCTGGTGGTGCAGAGATAAGCAGCAGCTCTGGGTGATTAGCTTTGACCAACAAAAAGCAAGCATCCCATTTTAACCTACAAAGATAACGCACAATATTTCCAAAGTTGATTTACTCCCTCTGTTAGTGTACGATTACACAGGGCATAAACACAGCAAGTTTAGATGTGTAAGAACCTTCAGATAGGTAAACGCCCAGTTAACAGTCTCCAACAGTAAAATGTAAATTGTATAGACACTCAAAATGACTAAATTCTGCTCATGCACTTCTCGATGTCTGATGCTGGAGATTTAAAAAAGAACTTTTCATTGGCATTCATTTGACGTGGTTTTGTCCCGGAGAAACAGCTTGCTAAACATGTCCTTGTAACAATTTGACATTGCTCTTGTGAAATGTGATTTCTCTGTTGTTGTGAGAAAAAACATTCCCCACTTTGGAAAGTAACGTGTGTGTACCCAGCTCCAGCTCCAGCTGTCTCTGCCAGACAAACATGAAGGTTTGAGTGGCCTAAAAAGACTTTTCAGACTCGTAGTTCTTTAAAATAGCGGCAGGAGAGAAGAAATTATGTACAATGTCGTTCGGAAAAGGACGAGGTGGTAAGAGCTGTTTCACTGGCCTCGCTCTCAAACATGCCAGCAATGTGACAGCAATCATATAGAGATGGCCACTCTGAACACAGCTGGTCTTTCTGCCTCTTCTCTGCTGCATGCCTCTGTCATGATGAAAGTGCCAGATGTATATGTCTGAGTTAAGGGCCAGAAGTGCCCGAATTTGTCAAGGTACGATTGTGCCTGTTCGCTCAGCATGTGCATTAGGCTTCACTTTGATGTGTCAGCCTACATACCTGGCTGACAGGGAGGGAAGATGGGCGACTGGCTGCTTGTCAATTGAAGTGTGCAAACAACATGCCAGAGGAACATCAACAGTATCTTGGTTTGAAGGGCCAGCAAGATCCAGGTGACGACTGCTGCATTTAAGAGTTTTTCCCACAATTTGGTGTTTTAAAATATGACAAAAATGTCAGAAAAAGATAATTCCCTGTTTATTTTACGCAGATGCAAATTCCTGCTAAAAGTCTGCTAATGCACAGTGAACCTGCTGTCAGTGTTTCCCATTGTGATTATATTCTGCATTTAAACTGCAAAATCAGCCCATGCTCTGAGTTTGAAGATGTAACTGCAATGTCTCCTTTTTTCCTGGTCAGGGTACGAGTGCCCCAAAGTTAAAGAAATCATTTGACATTTTGGAAGCACCTCTGAGCCTTACTGATAAACATGCTGTATCCCATTTAATCTCTACACCATCTGATTCAGCTTTTTACAAGAGGTTATGTGTGGGACTATTTCTTGGCAAGGACCAGCTGTCATGCAGTAGACTGTTTCTAAGATGATTCTAAGTATTAAACAAGATATGCTAAAGCTAGGTGGATTTTCATATCTTTGGGCTGTTTCTCCCTTTTTTTCAGTCTTTATGCTGAGCCAGACTAACCCAGCTGCTGGCTGTAGTTACATATTAAAAAAAATGGAACTATTCCTTTATAGAAAAAAAGGAAACAGTAAAATACTAAAGCCTATTCTTTCTAAAATTATCGTAGAGTCAAATAAATCATACAAAGTTGTCGCTCACATCACTTGCTCCCTCACTTGATGACCCAACAGGCGACTAGAAGTGTGTGTGAAGAGTCGATATATGAATTTTTACAACAAACCCTCACCTGTGTGTCTTTATTTTTCTCTTTATCTGCTGCAACAAAATGAACTGCAGAAATGCTTAAATAAGTAGGGGTACAGTGACATACACAGCAGATAATTTATTAGTTTAAGTTTATAGATTTAGTTAGTTTATAGTTTAGTTCATGTGCGTTTACTTTATACTTTGCCGAACTCTCTGTGGCCCGCACTGGTAGTTTCATCATAGTCAGGGGGTACTGTAACTGGACCTCCCAGCCTATGGAGGACACCTGCTGACTAAAGATAAATCATACACACACACAGGGAAGAAGCCTAGCCGCCATAAGGCACTCTAAGCCATTTAAAAATGTAAAGCTTCTCTGACAAGCAGACAGATGCAAGGCAGGCAGGAGTCGAGAGCATCAAAGGTGCACACGGCGACGAGAGCTCTTCTCTCTCTCGGGCGCGACAAGAGGCACATTAAAGCTCGTGTGAAAGGCAGCGCGATGTTTTTCATCGCGAGCAAATTTCCTGTTTTCTTTATCATGTTCACGCTTCTCCCACTTCCCTTTTTCATGGACGGTGAAGGAGATGTTGCCGTTCGTGTTTCCTTACTCCTCTGTAGTTTTGTCTCCGATCAGTCACATGACAGGAACAGGAAAAGAGGAGCCTTGTGTAAACAAATAAAGCTTTTCTCAGAGTCTCAATTTGGGAGAAAGGATGCGACCTGGGAGTCCTTCAAAAATACACGCAGGTTTTTTCACAGATATAGTAGTTGTAATTAAGTACTTGTGCTGTTGCTTTATGGTTATATACTGTGTAAGTGATTAAATAGCCTGGGAAGCCTTTTGAATTTTTCCACAGCTGTACAGCTGTAACTTCCCTTCAATGGACACTCAGTTTAAATAAAATCTCACAGTGTTAAACATGCTTGAATGAGACAGCAAATGTATTAAGAGGAACTGAATTGCGCTTTTTTTCTTCAGGTCTTTAGGGGTAAAGAGCAACATGTAGGTGACAATACAGCCACAGTTATTTCAGTGACACAGTATCTGGCACGGGGCCGAGGCTGGGGCACTCTGAAATAGCTCTGTATGTCCGGCGAGGGACAGGAGGCCACGCAGGCCATGGTGCAGACCTGCTCTCTGGATGTGGAGTCAGCCAGCCTCAGGCTATAACACACTCCCCTCCTCTCCCTCTTTCTCTCTCCCTGAATGAAACAGAGCCCACTTCCTCTGTCATCTGGACACAAGGCCGGGCCGAAGCCAGGCGACGGGCTGACTGGCAGCCCAGCTTTGATTTCATTGTTACTATGGAGGAGGATGACATCCACTGTGTCCCTGTCCTCTCCACTATTGGGGGAGTTAGGCCTTTCCAACATCCTGCCAGAGGAGGGGTGCGAAATTTAGGATGTGGCGACAAGCCATCTGGGCCAGCTTCCTATGTTTAAAACCTCTGTCCCTGACTAAATCTTCCTGTACCTGCCACACAGGCACACCGGACAACTCAAGCGCTTCCTCTGAGGCCATTTATTTTTTGCATGTCATCATTTTTATCATTGAGAAATGGTTTCCACTGCTGAGAGGGGAACCAAGTGTATTGTGGTAAATGTTTGTCCCGCCTCCTGGCGATGACTTTTCAGCTGGGAGACATCTAAAATATCTCTTTGGCCCAGGCCCTGCTGTGATGACTTTGCACACTCCTAAAACTCATGCTGTGACTGTGACGGCCCAACTTTGAGGAGCCCCATCGCTGCGGTTGTTACCAAAGACCTGGAGATCCAGGCCATAAACAAGTCTCCGCTGCTGTGTCCCTGCGAGTTAAATTAGCAGCTTAAGAGGCCATAGAAAACAAGGGCAAAGTAGGGAGTGCCTGGTCCACAATGTTGGTGCTGATTGCCGAAAGAGAGGGAAGCTGGCAATTTCCTCTGGCTTTGCCAAGAGACTGTTTCCCATGAACCTCAAGCGACCTCCAATGACAATGCAAGAGATATGAGAGACCAGAAAAAGGTTACAAGGACCTCAAAGTCACAACCCCAGCTGCCTGAGCATGAGGGGCAATTTGAACGCAACAGCGATAAGTCTAAATGATGCTTGTTTCTAAGCAACGCAGGGACTTTGGAGCGTTGTAATATCAATGCAACAGCCACCGTTTACCAGTTTCTGCCATCTGAACACGTGTCCAGCGATAAACAGCGTTCAACCAGTGAAGGCAACAGATGCCACAAAGCTATTCCTCTACACTGTCTGCTAAGACTACTAACAATAAATGTCTTTTCACTGGCTGTTAAAGGTGCTGAATCTCCTGTAATTAGCCTTGCATTAGCAAGGTCAAGACACTTTGTAGAGTCAACACCACGGTAAGTATCTGTAGCTGTGAATTTAAAACCACTAATTATTCGAGACAGAAACACGTACAGCACCTCATGATCTTTTTTTTTTTTTTTACAATTAACAGCAACATGTAATTTTTTTAATCGCCTAGTTAAAAGCACTTCTACTTATAACTGTGCACACTCTTACCACTACATGGGAGGCTTAATTCACTCACTGAGTTACAGTTCAAGGACTTTAGTGAGCGAATCATCACTAAAATTAATGTCTTTGCTGCAGTATGAAACATGGGCCTGTGTGAACACGATAGAAAGGATCCACAGAGAGAATCAGTGGGTTAAACCTCTCTCTCCAAGAGTGAGGAAGGGTTTTAAGAGTGCAAAGAATAGCGTACATCGTTGGTGCAAATGGGACTTTTTATTTGCACAGCGGGGGCACTGAAAGGAGCAAAGGAATTATTCCGAACACACATTTTTAAAAGTGTTCGTCAGCTCCAGTGTGCAACTCGTTCTTTTACAAGCAAGTCAGGCTGTGGCAGCAAAATACAACAGCCCTACTGATTCTGGAAGGACTGAGAGGTTGTTAAATGGCCATAATAAGGGCAGCATCAATTGCACTCGCCTGATTGTCCTTTATTGAGGTGGGACAAGAGACAAGAGGAGCATTTATAGAGCTTTGCCCTCAAAAGGAGATTAAAGCTGCAGGCATGCTTCATGAGAATTGTTCGGGAACACCCCCACCCTCTGGGGGCTGTGTCTGACAATTTCTGTGACTTTTTCAGAATCAGAATCAGAATACTTTATTTATCTCCGGGGGGGAAAATTTGGTCATTACCCAAGCCAACAACCGTATATTCACGTCATGTCGTAACTGGAAATCTGTGTGGAGCTGGGGTTTGAACATGAAGTAAAACTATGATGTGACACTATCGCTCAGCCTTGCTTCCAATTTTTTGTACTGTATATTTTTGAGCCATGAGGGTTTAACCTTTTTGAAATAAAATTCTATGTAAGAGGCATGATGGGATTATTCAGTAGGCCACATACCCTGGAAGTAAACCCGGAGGCTATAAAGTTTTTAGCCATCTGCGCCAAATTAGCAGCTCTTATTGGACTTAATAGGCGGCATCTCTGGATTTAATATCCAGTTCTCTTAACAGATCCATGGGTTTTGACTCTCTTTTTCACTCTTTACAGAAGTTGTTCTGTCAGAGTGCAACACAATGAATGTCTTTCAGGAGAAACTGGCAGAAAATAATCATCTTTTGTAGCTGTATTTGAATTATATCTGACCTACCTCGCTCCATGGCCAACTTTTCTGCCTGTTTTAAATGTCACCGTTCAGACAGACTGAAGGAATCACTTCTTTTTTAAACATAACTTAGGCACAGAAGTGATTCTAGCTAAATTAGCATGCTAAGGTGATCACAGTGACAATGCTAATGTGCTGGTGTTTTGCAAGTACTTCGTCACACACCAAAATATTGGACAGATTTTGACGTAGATGAAAAGTTAAGTGGTGGACTGACCAGCAGATGCCATTTCTAGAGTCACACATGGCTAGAAACTAGGCACAGAAAACACGGAGAGGTCAGAAATATGAAAACAAAAATACCACAGATGGTTTTCATCAACTACCTAACACCAACTTCAACACATATTTGGCTTTTGCTGCAAATTCCTGGTGTTGAAAGAGCTTATCTCTCAGCTCGAGTCATACTTAGGGTGTTGGTGCTTTAGCGTGATGAGAAAGTGAGTGACCAGGCATCCAAATGTCCAAGGGGCCTCGCTGCTCCATGCCAGTGATGAGTGAGGCACCGGACTCCTTATTTATTTGGACTTGACTGCAGAGAGCTTCCCACACGGAGCGGCGGCAGCATTCCTCTCTCATCCGAGCCGCTATCCAGCTGATAGAATGAGATATCCAAGGACAGGCGCAGAGGGTCCGCTCCTCTGAGTCCTGAGGTTGAATCCTGAGATCAGCGCTGAGAAGAGGGGGCTATTGTTGGCTAAAACAACTCGACCTCTATAAGTGGACGACTAGAATAATACCCAGAGTTGAGAGTCAGATTTCTGGGATGATCTGATCAAGCGGAGGTATGCGTACAGAAAACACTCTGCTAAAAGCAATATCAACACTATGCACCCAAGACACAGAGTAAGCCAAAGATCATTCGGCTCTAGAGCTCAGTTTTAGAGAAGAAGAAGAAAAAACTGCTTTCATAAGTGGCTTCTTTGACTTGGAAGGCTTTCAATGGCCAATTATGCTACAACAAAAACAAGGAAATTAAGAGGAGATGAATCCATCAGTGATTCACAACCCATTTCAATAGCATCCTTTACCAGCGAAGTTGCACCAGGGTGTCTTTTTTTAAATGAGACAGAATTTCTGTAGCTGTGTAATAAATGTTTCGAACCACCATAATTCAAACCAGAGACAGAGCGTGACAGGAAGATGGTAGACAATGCCTCGGGGTGAAATCTTGAAGCTCCATAAATGCAGCTGCTGAGAAAATCACAGCCCCCTCTCCTTTAAATGACAATGACTTCTGGGCTGCTAAGTCTACAGTGCACCCCCCCTCCTCAATCATATTTAATGGGAAGCCAACGCTCTTATCACGGTTGCATCAGACTGCGACTCAGATGTGTCATTTTAATGTCACACGTGTATTTTGCTGAGAGACATTTGGGAAATAAAAAACTCTTCAGGCCAAAGACAAATCAGAGAATTGAAAATATAATAATATAATTATCTTTTTAAAGCAAGACTTATTCAACAACAGATTTTTTGAGTTTTAAAGAAGACAGATAAGAGGTTACTTGATACTTTCAGGTTCATCTTAAAAAGATGGGTAAATGTTTGTGTAAATTGTACATTCCCAACATGTCAAGACTCCTCCATATTATAATAAACAAAAATGTAATAATACAGTTTTTAATTTCACTTTGTTGTGGGAGGCAGAAAGCTGCAATATTGCCTTGCGCAGCCATAGCCTCTGTCTCTCACCTCACTCCCTTAATATGGCGCTCACTCTCTCAGGTACACGCTGTGAGGCTGTAATTGAAAAATGTGAGCCTCTGATGTGGGCCTGCGGTGTTTCTCTCTGCCTCCAGGACAGTGCTGAGATACCATGCCTCTATTTTGTGTTGAGGAAAAACTGGGTGCCTGTATGGTTGAACCAGAGGGGCTGCAAATAAGCCTCTCGACACATCCGCTGATGGGTACACTGGGTTTCTGTGATGATGGGAAATGTCAGACAGAGCTTTACGACTCCAAGGTACACAGTGTGGATTGATGGGAAACTCTGTAGTGATTTTTTCTCTTTGTTTTGAAAACTGCAAAAGTTTGGCCGCATCCTTAAGAGAGCGTATGACCTGGTGGGGAGGGCTGAGACAAAGAGCTAAACAAACACCATTTGTCACACATTATGAAATCCATCATTACTGCCAGTTGATAATGTTTGCTGTTACTGTGGGCTTGAAATTGATTTTGTGACGCCATCAGTCTTCATTCCCCGGCGAAATAAAAAAAGAACCGAGCCACTGTTTATCCGTTCCTCTGAATGTATGCGACCCACCCAGTGCAGCTCAGTGATATTTATGAAAGGAGAGAGAGAGAGCCATCCATCCACCCCGGAGTCATGATTCGGGCAGCCATATGGCGGCTGCCCCTCACAAAAGTCTTCCCTGTTCCTTATGAACAGCTGCTGAACAGCAATCAGCGAGGAACATAGCTCAAACATACACATTCAGCCACACACTCCTACGTCACACAGGCCAGCAGAGGGCCCGTTTCCAAGCATCTGATGTGAAATAAAATGTGCACAAAATTTATCACTCTCAGTTTTACTCCTCTGGTGAGTTTTCACGACACACAAGTGACACACGCGGAGATCACACTGATATCAACTCTTGAAACAAGACGGTTCGTACTGGACGCAAGGGACGCTCTCTCACCTCTCACTTGCTGCAGAAAAATGAGATTACATGAGAAGATTTGAGGGAGATTCATGTAACACCCCCCACACACACACACACACACACACTCTCTCTCCTCTCTCTCCTCCTCCTCCACATGTCAGTCCAGTTCAGATCAGTCAGCTCTCCTCCCACAAATGTGACCCACATGCACAGACTGGGATGTAAAGTCACTCAAACTCAACACCACATAGTTCCCCCCTCCAACGTACCACCACCTGAGCTCAGCATCATCAATTAACACCACCAGCTGCATCTTTATCAAACACAACAACAGCATGCTTCCCCCTGGCGTGCAGCCTGCAGAGACTCTCATTAATTCACTCCCGTATCGAGAGGCGCGGGTGACAAATGCTTGCAGCTTGTAGCTTATGCTGAGACTGCAAACGGATCGAAAGCGTCCGATCAGTGAGGATTTCATCTCTCTGGGACCGATCCATCCACAAAGGGGATCAAACAGAAAGTAGGTGCTTCAGAATAAAAGCACTCAGAGAGTCTCGACATGAAAGTTGAACAGTTACGAAGAGTCAGGTTGAGCTTTTCCTTCACAATGATAATGATAAAAGAGAGAGAGAGAGAGAGGGAGAAAAGTAAAGTTGCGCTCCAAACTTTCTCTCACCTGATGCGTACGCTATTCCGATCCAAGTCCGACAGAAAAGCGTAAAGTCTGTCTTCATCTCCGGATCTCCAGCCCAGGAGCGCACAGGCTCGGTGTTTTTCTTATCAAACTCGGTGAGGTTTTTTTTTTTCTTTTGATTTTCTTTTTTCTTTTCGGAGAGGTGGCTTGGATGCGTGTCCGCGGATGGGAGGAAAAAGAAAAAAAAAAAAAATTCAAAAAAAAAAAAAAAAAGAACAACTCTCACACTGACACACTCAGGTGAAACTCGGCCAATCTGAGCTGAGAGAGGAGTGAGGAGCTGAGGAACAGGAACACACACCAAGAAAGAAAAGTCTGTTTTTTTTTCCTCCCTGTTTTGTCCCAAAAAAAAAAAAAGGATGCACAAGCCACTGAATGGGGTTTACAATGATTTCCCTTTCCTTTGCTGGGGGACTGGAGTGCATGCACACCCACCCACCCACTTCATAAAACAGGCTAAAGTGGAGGGGTGTGTTGTTGCTGGGTGTGGGTGTGTGTGTGTGTGTGTTTGAAGAGGGGAGGGGGAGGTGGGGTCGGTCTCCCTGTAACATCCTTGACAAATTTCCCATTGGTTTCATCCTCCTATAGTAATTCTGTTGCCTGGGATAATGAAGTTCTGTCTCATTGCAACAAGACACCAATAACTGCAGTGAGAGCACTTCTGAGTCAATGATGGGAGGATGTATAGTGCCATTTTTGCTGCTTTTGTTACACAACACTTTGATATTGATTTTTGTTTCATGGCTTTTCCGAGGCGTTTAAAAGCCTCCCGACATCCCCAAAAAAGCTCAGCAGGTAATCCTAATGCCATCACGAATTCTCATAAAGCCTCAGCAGGAACACAGCAGTGTCGCAGAGGAAGTGAAGAAATGCCATACAGAGACAGACACACTCCTGGAGAGGCATTTCGTGGTGTTTTCTCCTTTGGCCAACTGCCTTTAATCCATAAGACAACATATATCCAGCCCTCTACTCTTCTGGCACTAAAATGTCAATGCAATTTTATCTGCTGGGGTCAAACGTATGCCATTAATCTGAGGTGGAGGGAACTTATCTTCTGCACGTATGAGCACACATTCCTCTGGACGTTTACCAGGCTGAGGTGCCCTGGGAGTAACTATTAAGAGCCTGTAATTACTCTTCCAAAGGGTCAGATGAAATGATGCCTCCTGCGAAACTACACTGCGCAGAGTTCTTCCAGCCTTGTACAAGTCCTTTTACCCCCCCCCCCCAAAACCCTCCACCTTCCCACCCCATCCGCCCACACATCCATCCACCTCAGGGAGTCCTCAGAGTGTGAATGAAAACCATGTAGAGAGCTCAACATGGTGATAGCGAGCCCTGTTTTATTTTACAGGGAGGGATTCTGAAAATTGAAAACCCATGTACCGTGCACACTCTGAAATAAAAAGTCAGAGGGCGCAGGAGGTGTGCACTTGGGTGATTGAGCACAGACACACGCACACAGATGGTGCAGCTGTGTGCTTCATTCATTAATCGTCCGATGCAGCGGCGGCTCTCTGGTCCAGCCAAACCCTCTTGTGGAGCCGCAGAAGAACCGGCATGGCCAGTGAAGCCTGTGTAATCACTCCCACACAGGTCTGCATCTCAGCATCAGGAGTGTGCTGTAAAATCAATAGCAGGCTGTATATCCACTCGGAAATCCATTTCAGCAATAATAGCACGAATTACATTAGCTTCACCGTGACTTCAGACCCCATCGAGCACGACAGCAGCTGTCGATGAGATGTATGAGAAAAAGAAAAAAAAAATCTTCTCAATGGCTCCTGAGACACTGAGAGCCGTACACGAGGAGTGTGTGGAATAACAGGGAGCCAAAGGATCACTGGGTGTTATTGTGGGCATGCGTTTCCCCCCACAAAAAGATCCCTCGTGGCCATCCACCTCTCTGACCCTAAAACACAATGTTGTGATTGAATGGTTGTAATTAAAATGTTCTCCTGCTTTCAGCCCCGCAGTGGCCTCGGCTTCAGAGGAAAATAAACATACTAAATCGCGTTCGATGGTCTGACAAAGCTTTGTCCGGGGAGTCGTACCAAATCTCATTATGAATATAAAACAGATAATGTCATAAACTCATGAAAACACTTGAGTGGCCAATAAAATAATAAACTGCGCACATGAGCATCCAGACGGGCCATTCAGACCGTGGCAATAACAAACAATGGCCCTCGCCCCTGCTGTGTCAGATGAAAAGGCTGCGGGTTTATAATCCTGCTCGGCTCCTGAGAGAGGTCCGAGAGCTCAAGGACCCGTCCTTGATGTGCCAGCACTGCATCCGGCCCATCCTCAGGTCAGGAAACACATTACGGATCCACAGCCACTGTCATCGGAAGGATGTGGAGCGCACATGCAACCTGTTCGCTGTCTCGCTGAGGTTCATGCCCATGGCCCCGTGCTCCATAATCCGCTGCTGCCAAGCTGCTTTGAAGTCGCTGTTCAAGAGTTTCGTTGTGTTTTATTTTGTTTTGATTGAGGCAGCCAAAAAATTCCTCATCAGCTGTGGGTCACGTTCATCATCGGTCAGCAGTTATAGCAAGGTTTCTGAGTATAAGAGGAAGCGGTGCTGCTTTACGCCTGCAGACAAATGATTTAACTAATTAGCCACGAAGCCAGCGCCCTGAGCGGAGCGCAGCTGGACACAAGTTCCTCTACGATGATGAGATCTTGCGGCTTAAAGCAAACCCTGGCTGGAGTTTGACATTCAACCCAAACTTTTCACAATCCAGAATTCATTCAAAGCTGTTGAAATTGATTTTCTGGCCACTTGAGGGCAGCAGAAGAAGCAGTAAAGACAACATCGACACATTACAGCCTAACAAAGATGATATAGCGAAGGCGTTAGCTGTTAGTTATCTTTATAAACATCCTGCAGATACAAAGAATTGTTAGCATGTATTTGGAGTGCTGTTTTTGTCCTCCATTCAAATGGAAGTCGAATATTCACCCTCCTTTTAGCTTTGTTTTGGTCTCCACCAACTCCTGAGGGAAATATCTGGCTGGGATTGAGCCTGGGAAGGTGCTGTAGCTGGGAACATCTGCAGTAACTGCTGTTGAAAACAAAGATGATGAGAGCAGTGAAAGCGAGCAAAAGCATAGATTTGTGTGAAAGAAAGACAACTGGAATTAACACCCCACAGTTTTATGGCTCCACCAATCAATCACGTTGCAGTTCATATCCAAGTCTGACCAGATCTAATTATATGTAGTGATACTCTGAAGGAATTTAATAAAAGGTATTAAGTGTATTTTTTTTGGTGAAATTGAAGTTATCACTGTATTGACAGGTGTGATCCATGTGAATAATTTTTAGTGAGAAACATGTTGTCGTCACTTTGACTATTTTTACAGTGGAGTAAAGAGGAACGATGAAGAGCTTCGTCACATGGTGCAATGACAACCACCTTAAGTTCAGTATCAGCAAAACCAATGATCGTGTGGTGAACGACCAGAGGAGCTGGAGGCCCCCTGTCTTGGTTGACATCCCGCTAAAGATGTTGGATTCATTCAAGTATCTTGTAATTAACAAATAATGGTCAAAAAAGTGTTTTTCCAGGACGTTACGGTTATGTCACAGTGACTTTGACCAAATCCTAATCAGTTCATTCTTGAGTCCCAGTGGACATTCATGCCAGATGTATTTAAATTCCCACAAGGAGTTTCTGAGACATCGCATTCACAAGAAAGGGATGGGAGGACAATCCAAAAACAAAATCATCATTTTCAGAACATTTGTCTGAGATTTTGCCAGAATTACTTTAAGAATTCTTGAATAATGGTCAAAAATGTGTTTTGTGAGTTCATTGATGGACCAATAGGTGAACTATCAAAAAACACAAACCTGGCTATTGTTATCGCCAGTTCAGAGGCATAAAAAGATTGATTAGTTCAGCTTTCATTTTCAACAGCAAAAAATACATGTAAAAATTACTCACAGTTAAGACTAATTTATCTTCCATCCTGTTAGGTTTATAGACTACTGAGACAACAGATTTTGAGAGAAAAAAGGATTAAATAAACTAATAGATAAACAAGACACATTCTACTAATCAATAACTATTTTGATACTATTTGAAGAACAAAACGATATGATGAAATAAGGGACATCTGATATCTAAGAACATCTTGTCTTGTTAAACATTTACATTATTAACATTTTGATAACCACCCTAACAGGGTAGAAAACCTTCAGTCAGTGTCAATATGTCAATATGTTTTCCTGACAGTTAAACGTGTCACTATTCTTACTTAATGCAAAAAAACATGAAAAATCTTTTTTATTTGTCAAAAGTCGAGTCCAAAATGTTGCCCCATAACAGGAATGACCCAGATACAGAAGGGGTTCTCTTCATTTCAGGAGACTGAGGTGATTTCGATCTGCACTTATGGGTCACAGTGACTGACACGTGTTACAAGTGCGTCGTAAATGCACCTATTGCGAGCCGGCGTGCAGGAAGAGCGTGGGTCCTCCCCTCTGGTCCAGCTCTTTGTGCCACTTTCCCAATCCGCAGAGGCAGCAGCAGCATCCTGCTCTAGCGTGCCCCCGAGGCCCATCGAGCAGCCCAGAGGCATCCCTACTGTCATTCTGTTTATCTGACCTTTCACCTGGCAGGAGGAAACAGGATGCCAGCGCTCTTTTGTGTTCGCGGAGATAACGGAGAGCCCGCCTACTCCCGCCGTTTGAGTGTCAGACACGGCTCGCGCGTTTGTGGCTGTGCGTTCTGCTTTGATGATGCTTAATAACATCCTTGATTATTTCAAGTGAGGTCACAAGAGTGTGCGATGTCACAGCTGCAGAAGAGGATCAAAGATGATGTTTACTTAAGTGAGAAAAAGTGATTTGGTTTATTATTTGCATCAGCAGGTTTTACAGTAATTGTCTGGGTCTTCATCAGGAAATGATCGAACACACAACTGACAATGACAAACATACTGCATAGATTAAATCCTGGAAGCTATATAATTATTTCCTTAAACAATAATACCACGTGTTCATATTTAGGCACATGTAAAGAAGTGTATATAAATGAATGTACAAACAATGGCAATCTATCTAAGCTCCTAAAGAACTCATAAAGCACTGTGAAATTGCATCTGCGCTCAAACGAATGAGAAAACACATGTAAAATAAAAAGGCACAAGTTTCATCTCAGACTTATGTATAAAATAAGAACAACTTAATCGCATACAAAATCTCACATTAAAGTGCACGAGCCCTTCATGCTGATTGAACTCCACAGTGATTAAAAAGCTCCTTTTAGAAGTGAGCCTTAAGAGAGTCTGACCCTAATGAGAAATAATTATTCAGATTATCATATGAAAGGTCAAATATCTCTGACTATTTTAAGATACTTGGTTGAATAGTGAAGAACCAGCTTGTCTTGAACTGTGACTGGATGCACCCTCACTTCATTAAATTCGACCCGAAATGGCTGAATATTTGTGTTTTCAATGTGTTTCGGCTGATTGTTCCCAGCAAAATGAATGAGGTTCTTCCGAAAGATTACAGCACAATGGAATTTCTATATTTTTAAAAAAACATTTCTAGGCTTTTAAAGGTTCATTTCAGATTCAGAAAACAGAAGCATCTGGCGATCATTAAAGGATGGAAAAATAAGAACAGTCTGAAATTTTAAACTCGTAATTCTGACAATGGCTGTATTGTCATTTTAATAGCTAAGTGATGACAGTCATTGGTCAATAAGTGAATGAACAGCTCTTACATACTGAAAAGCTTTTATCGATTGCGCCCACGTTAGCCAGACACAGAGCGCCGGGAGGGTGGTGGAGGAGTCTGATGGGCTGAGGTTTCTGGCTGCTGTCACTGATGCACGGGCTGAAGAAGGGGAACACCTTGCCCCTCGGCCCGTTGGTGAACGAGTAAAGCAGGCTCATGTCGTCAGCGTTGTAGAAGGTCACCCTCCTCTCATCGCAGTCCAAGAACACCCCCAGCCTCTGTGGCGGGGAGCCGACCCGCAGCCTCGTCCAGGGTTGGGTGCCAGCCGAGTACTCGCTCCCGTTCCGTAGTCGCAGCGTCCAGTAGCCGCTCTCTGGGCTCAGCTTGATCCGGGTGCGCCTGACCACGGCCTCGGATGCCACGCCCAAGGTCCCACTTGGGTTTGGAGCCCACCTCCACCTCCCAGTAGTGCCGGCCCGAGTGGAAGCCTACTGCACGGCCAGAACGTTGACGCACTGGAGGAAGCGCTTGCTGTGGTCCGAGTGCGGGATCGCGGCGTCGCACTCGACCGCCACGGTTTTGTCCCTGGATATGTGGATGTTTGGGTGCGCCGTGTTGACATCAAACGTTAATGGAGAGGGCGCTTCGGGGTGAAACAATCCATTAGATGATAACTGTGATAAGATTTTCTGTGTTTTCTTTTTTTTACAATAGGGAATCACATTTTAAATTGAAATGATATTCTATCAGTGAAACAATGGTATCATTACTGTCATTCTGTTGCCACTTTAATATCTTTATACAATACTCTGGTAATTTTTCCCTAATTACTCCCACTGTTGAGCCAGAGCCAGTTTTCAGCTCGAGCCTTTTTGTGTCTAATGAAGCACATCAGAGAGGAAATTACCTGGCTTCAAAGAGCTGAACATCTTCCTCCATGCGATATACTGCAGCGGGGCCATGTATTTGTTGCTGAAAGCGTTTATGTCAAAGTTTGGGGCAATATTCACCTGCACACATGGTCTGTCAGGAGAGAAAGAGAGAGAGAAAAAGAAGCATATGTCCACTCTGTGTCATTTATTCTCCGCACAAATGACGCTAAATGGAGGTAGAAATCAAATAAGCATGTGACAGCTGCAAAAAAATGCCAAAAGCAATCAATCACTTGTAACACTGAAATGAACACATACCTTGGCTGGGGGAGCTAGATAGAAGGAAATGAAAGAAAAAAAATCACATTAAATAAATCTACTGAAATTAGATGACAATCTGGGTTTTATTCAAAGTTCAGATACAATCTACATATTTGCGCTCTCACAGCCACTTTGAGGCCCTTAAAATTTCAGACCAACTTTCGTTCCAGCTCCTCATCCCAGCTGAGCGCTCACCTCGGTCAGCACGACGCTCTCGGCCGCGGCGCTGGCCTGCTGCAGCACTCTGATGTGCTCCTCCAGCTCCCTCGCGGCCAGCTCGACGGCTTCCAGGTGGCGCTGCACTTTCTCCAGCTCTTCCTCCTGCTCCCTCCTCAGCTGCTCCAGCATGCAGGTCTCCTCGCCCTGCAGGATCTGATGGAGGCCTCTGAATTCCCCTTTGACGCGAGCCTGCAGCTCTGCCCCGACTTTCTGCGATGAGGAAAAATTATGCTTTAGGCGGACGTAACGCGGCATCTCACTTTCTCTGTATTACCACATTTTTCATTGGCCAGAGGGAAACAATAAAGAGTGAGCTGTGTTGTTGCCAACTGGCTTGTCGCAATAAAGCTCTAAATAACCTAAATAACGTTGACATAAGTGTGCATCTCTAGAGAAAACCAGGGGTAACGAAAGATCTCTGTCAAACAACTCCAGACTATTTAAGCAGGGAAGGACTTCCTGTTCATCATCTCGGCACAGCATGCACAACTACACTAAAGCGCTTATCTCCCATCCATCTCACTGTCTCACACACACACACACACACACACAAACAAGATGCCTTTTTGTTCCTTTCGCACAGTTTGTTTGTGTGGCTTAATGCAGTCTTGCCAGTCATTTAAGCTACTCAAAACATAATTGCTTGCTTTGATGCGCCGTCTCTTCCTGCTGATGCAAACATGGCAGAATAATTGTCATGTAAGACCAAGACTGCATAGGATGTCCTATGCATAGGTGACACACAATTAAGACAGAGATTAGAAGGCATTTATGCGCCCATGCGTAAGACCATTACGTTTTACATATCAAAGCACAAACTGTCATTTACCTCATCTGCAAACACAACTAAATATGCACAAGGATGTATTGCAAACAGCCATTAGGGAGGGACATGTGAATTCTTATCTGCTAAGTGCTGCCAACCCTTGAGCTCCCCTGAGCAGTGTACCTTTATGATTTCCATCTTGTCTTTGTCTCTACGAATGCTGTTGATGAAGTCCTCTTTCCTCAGGCGGTGGCTTTCCAAAGTCTCTTTCAGTTGTTTCTGTACAGCAATATGCAAATCAAGTCAGTGTGGGGACAGAAACAATGGCACATAAAGAGACGACGCAGAGAATTAAAAGAACTCATAAGCCACTGTAAACACAGAGGGGCCCGAAAAACAGCCCTTAAAATGCAGTGCATGGCATGTTTCTGAGGATGTAATTTTGTTGCTGCTCAGTTAAACTTCCATTTTTATTGAAAGATGTTTCTTAATATTATGTCCACCTCATTTCCAGATCTACAGACACATTTGCAATTTCGTATAATCTAGTGCAACAATAGCACAAACTAAAGCATTAAAGAAAAAGTTAAAAATTTTAGTGACAATGCCTTTTCACTTCCCCAAAGTTTTGTCATCACCACGAGGTTGCCTGGTCAGCAGAGTCCTCAGCAGGTGACCACTACCCCATCAAGAAATAGTGTGACTCATAAGGCGCCTTATAACTGCCACTTCTTGTTTTTAAACTTTAAAATTACATTTTAGCATGCATTTAACAAACACGATATACCGTGATAATCTGTGATTATCACCTTTCTAACAGAACCAGGTTAGCTGTCTCTACCTGTTTCCAGTCTTTATGTTAAGCTAAGCTAACCTGCTGCTGGTGGTAGTGTTACACCTACAGGAGAGTAGTACTGATTTTCTCATCTTCTTCTCTGTAATATAGTAAATATACTCATTTCACAAAATGATAAACTCTTCCTTTAGAAACAACCATTAAGTTGAATAAATACCCTTCTGGCACAGTTTGAAAAACAATTAAACTTAACAAGAGAGACAAAGGTGGGATTTATTGCAGGAATTTTGGATAAGATTATGTTAAGGCACATGTGGCTTTATTATTCTGGAGTGCGTATCGGTTCTTCTGCTGCGGTTAAGTCATATAGCCTGTCGTACAAAGCAATATAAAACAGGGAGTGGAGGTTGAACTTTGCCCCAAGTAATTCAAGCGAGATATGTTCAGGGTGGAACAACAGCGATATAAACACAGATGTGGACTGAAACAGAGAATACAATTGTATGCAACTTATATAACTCAAAGGTTATAGAAAGCTCAATTTCAATTGATCGGTTTACTTTGGAGCATAAGGTTATTTGCATAAGATTGCCAAACACTTTCCAGATGACCGCGAGTAAAAGTCATGGAAGGCAGCCAGCAGGATCAACAGGCCTGAACTAACCTCCAGGTTCTTCACATAGGTGTCCGAGGTGGCAACCCTGACCTTCTCCACCATGGCGGCCACGAGGTAGTTGGTTTGAAACTGCTTGCTGCTGAACTCCTTGCGGCACTGCGGGCAGGTCACGGGGCCCTGCGTCCCCCTCCAGTACCTGGAGATGCAGGGCTTGCAGAAGTGATGCATGCAGGCCAACATGACGGGCTCGCGGAAGAGGTCGCAGCATATGGCGCAGGTCAGGTCCTCCCTCAGGCTGCCTCTGGTGGATGAGGCAGTTGGGGCGGTGGCGGCAGTGGCCATGCTGATGGGTATTTTCTTCTACCAAAGTGTGTCCGCGCGGAGGAAGTGAAAGCAGAAGCCTGGAGATAGAGAGACACACAGAGAGATAAACGCTCCCCCTCTGAAGGCAGATTACATGTCAGATAAAGTCAGCTGACAAATCAAATCAAGCAAAATCAAGCAAATAAAAACCCCACATTCCCCTGCAGCAGCTTCTTGTTGTTGATCACTCTACATTGAGTTATTCATTGCCTAAATCTGGATCCAGCAGGGTGGCCTGAGCACCTCCCCACCTGAACACTGACAAATGTCCCACCTTGCTCCTGAGCACACACCAGCTCGGCCCCTGATTCATGTGTAAATAACAGGCAGTTCAAGTGTACGTGTTAATCTGACCAGGAGCAGAAATCAGGCGCCGTGTCACGAGACTGAGGCCAGCCTGTGGCCTGTGCTGTCAAAGCCTGGTCAGATGTTTTGGTTTTTCGCAGCCTGTTAGCGTCCACCTACACACAAAGCGGCCGGAAAACAGACATTTTAAGCGACGCAAAGCCACGCCGGCACAAACGAGTGACACGGCGTCCATTATCAGCTTTTAATTGAAGGCATTAATGAACCTACGTAGTCTGTTGTTCGGTGGAAATGTGCGCTCAGACCCTCCAGACTCCCTCCATCTGCTTTCTGATCCCTCGGCCGATGTTTGGGAACAGGACGTACGCGTGCGACTGCGCATGCGCGGGACTCACAGCGGCGCCTCTGATTGGCTCGTTAAGTTTCAGAGCGGGCGCGAGGCGGTGCTGCTCGGCCACTTTGTTTTCTTCACTTGAGTCGTTTTTGTTTCACTCAGCGATAAACAGCTGAGCTCAACGTAAGCAAAAAGCTCCATTTCCGCACTGTTTGCAGAAACGGTCACTTCCCTCACTGCGTCTTAAATGGCAAAAAGCAGGACGTGTTAGAAATACTGAGCCCAAATCCCCCAAAAAACACCTTCAAAGAAATGTTTGGATCTGCAACAACCACATTTGATCAATTCATTTAAACAAGCAGTCATATCTTGTTCATTTTAACCCTCTGCATGATAGTATAATAGTTTTAAAGGCTTTTTTTTTACAAAGATACATCTGAGGGATATTCTGGTGGAGGAAACATTGAAGGATTCTTTATTGTCATTTCAACACATGTTAAACATGGGATGGAAACGAGATTAGTTACCCTGGTCGGTCCAGTGCAAGCCCAATAAGTAAAAGGATATAATAAGTAGTAGAATAAGTATAAAAAGTAGAATAAGTATTTAAAAAGTAGAATAGTACAAAATAGCCAGCAAATGAAAATAAAAGGTATGACAATGTGATTACACAACAAATATACAACATTCCTAAATCTCTTCATAATAGAACTGTGTGGTTTAAAGGACCACTCCGGCACTGTGGTATTATACTCCTGTAAAGCTGGCAGACTTGTGAGAGACTGATTTTTAAAAAGAGCGGTCAAAATCGAAGCAGTGGGAGCTGAGAACTCCTCACTTTTAGCCTCAAGAACAGGATCCTACATTTCCCATGATGCAACTCAAGAGTGTCCTGCCTAAAACCGCTCAGGTTCCCCAGCTTTAGTGCCACCAGGGTCTCCAAATCCTGATGATACACTCAGAGTCATTTTTCTGACTTTAAAGGTCCGTCTAGAGCAACAGTAGACACAATACTGTTTTCAGGCTGAATAATACTTCATGCATATACCAAGAGCAAAAAGGAAAAAGGAGGATGCACAAATGGGGTTCCTCAGTTTGTCTGCCCTCCACTCCAACGTTCGTTAATTCACACAGAAAGACAGATACACAGCTTGAGAGAGAGACAGACAGGGAGAATAACCCTGGTGGTTTGTGCCACTGTGAGATTTGTGGCTGCACGACGTGAGGACGCCACGTTCTCTGATCATGTCATTAGATCGGTGGCACCAGTGCTCTCGCAGGAGCAGGACAGAAACAGCAATCAGATGGAGGGCATAAATACAGAATCCCCGGCCATATGGAGGGGAGTCCTACGGAGCTCACTAATTGGGTACATGTAGATTTACATCAGCACAGGTGAAAGTATGGAGCTGCAAAGACCAACGCTAAAAGCAGTGGTTTAAGTGAGAGAGACACAGCAGAGTTTTCTCGTTTTCTCGGCAGCCACACTGTTAAAACTCCACACCACTTTTCACCACCCATTGGAGATAAGCAGGTTTGTGGCAAGGACAGAAAACCTTTATCAGTAATGGATGCAAGTTAGGCCGAGGGAACTGTCAACCTTGACTGCAGGGTGACCCAGTGCACACGGAGGCTCGGGGCAGCTCTCTTGATTGAAAGAATAAATTGAGGGCGGAGAGGCAGCCCGCCCCAATCAATAAGGGTAATCTCTGCTGCTGAATCAATCGATGCACCAATTATAGCGTCATCAAATACAAAATCCCACCAATAAGATTCACTGATCTTGTACAGTGTTGCTCCCTAAGCAGTAAACCTCAGCGATGCAACAGCTCCAGTTAAGTACAGAAAACAAGGCTCATGGGAGACATGATGTCCTCCTCTGTTATCAAAATCACAAAACACTCTCATAGTGGCTGGCATTGGATTGGGCTAAAGCTCCTTTGTTTGGGTCTAATCTAAGGATGTCATTGTCTTGTTGTTTCAGAATTTGTCAAGAGTCTTGATCCCATTTATGTAACTTTTTTTTGCTCAAACCTCTCCCAGGTTTGTTGAGTATGCCTGTTATCAAGATGTTATTCTCCTTTCTTTGGACATTCACTGCGCGCAACAGCAAAATAAGCCTTGGAAGAAAAATGTGCTGATGACTATCCAACTATCTTTTCACACGCCTCTCCGAGCTTTGCAAGATTATTTGAAGGGAAAATGGCTCCGGGTGCATTCAGTACGGCGTCATTCATTCAAACCCACGGGAAATGAAATCATTCAGGTGACTGACACACTCACGGAATACTAAAACACTGATTCATATTCCAAACTAAACCTGTGTTTTCAAATGTGCTGCAATTCAGTGGACGGCCCTTGGACGTGTGATCCACTAATCAAGAACTTTAATCTGTTTTAGGCAGTCACTGACCTCACGGTAATGAGCCTGTGAGTGATGAGTGTCTGTGCTGTCTTCTCGGGGGACAGCTGACTGTCACACTTGGCTCTTTGAGCAGTGAAGCCGCTCCGCAGTTTTAATGCCCATCATTTGATTGCCCAAATTAGATCGGCTGTGATACTGACGTGGAGCCTCGATTAAAGCAATAAAGAGGATTTGCTTTACAATCGTACATTGCTCCAAAGTTCAGTTCAATGCAGGAGGGTGGAAACAGCGGGCTTGAAAGTAGAAATCATCACAAATGGAGGCACAACAGCGAGATGCCATAAAGTCAGTGACGTAACTTTGCGTTGGCACTTTAAAGGACACTGAGGGACGTTTGATTGCATGTTTTGCCGTGCAGGGCGCTGGAAATGAAATTACACGGGCGCCTCCGCTAAAAGGCGCGATGTGCGCAGCTCTCCGGTGAAGGTCCATGAGGACGCTCGGCGTGTCCAGCGGAGCCGCATCAGGAGCGCACAGAGCAGAGCCACAAGATGCGCACTGAGCTCGGCGCCACAGCTTGGGAGGAGCTTCGGGATTTCCCCCCCTTGTTTCACGCCACTCTCGAGTGAGGACTCGCCCGCAAAAGGAGAAATAGTGGGGAAAGGTGAGTCCATTAATTCGTGGCTAGTTAGACTCTAAATGGATGTGTTGCGAGGCGACTTTAGGGGCAGAAAATGTCCCAGTGAGGTGAAGGATGTTCATCTACCCTGTTCTTTTGTGACAGCGTAACTTGGAGGTTGTTGAAACTGTATGTGCGTAATTTGGATGCGAGAGGAGCGCTGGAGGAGGAGGAGGAGGGCGAACAAGTGTCCAAATTATGTGTGACAGGAGACTGTTGGTGTTGGAAGCACACGTCTTGCACCTGCCCGGTCGGCTTAACGCGCTCTGAGAGCTCATTTTGGAGACATCTGAATGCGCACCATTCAGCAGCAAGTTCAACAAATGGCGAGAAATTACGCACGAAGCAGGCATCGCTGCAGCTTTGATTTTGGGGATGAGACGTCTCGTCATAATGTGGCAGCGTGTGCGCAGAGTTCATCAGACCCCGTTTGATTTGTGGCTCTTTGCTCGCAGCAGGCACGGGCTTGCCTCAAGTCAAGGATTGCCATCGTCGATCAGAAACGCGCGCCTTGACAAATCGCTGGTGCTTTGTAGAGCGCACACGTCGCCCGCTGTCTGCCTGCTGTGTCCCCACTGCCTGCTCCTGTGTGACAGAGGGTTGTGGGCTGTACATGCTTTTTGGCTTCTTGGCAGTGCAACCCTGTAGTTGTCATGACCACACTGTCAGTGGTCCCTATAGATTCAGAGCTACCCTGCCCTGCAAGTCATTTCATGGTTCGCTGTGTGTGTGTGTGTGTTCTCTGTCTTTGATACTTTCGTCTCCCATAGGCCTCGCACTTGATATTTTATATTGTTCACTCAAATCTACAGGAACCCCGAGGCTGTGTGCAGTGTGAGTGCATTTAATTTCAGGGAAATGCACACATCACATGTACACACTTGTAGCTTGGAGACAAATGCACAGAGGGTAATATTATTAATATAGCTAGAATGTAGATAAATGTGACAATAAAGCAAGACAGCAATGATGCAAAAATAACATTTCCTCCATGTTTCTGACTGTAAAATGTTTAATTGTTAATTAAATAATGAAAAAGCAAAGCCATCAGTCAACTACAGTCTGTGAGTGATCTGTCACAAATAGGCTGCAGGATCCCCAGAGCAACCGAAGAGTGTCTGTCACCAAAGAGATGACCTCTCACTAAATGGTGCTCTGTTTGTCTCAAAAAAATGTGCAAAGTCGATGGGGCCTGTAAGCAAACACAGAAGTGTCCAGTTTTTTAACACTCCGATGAAATCCCTCAAAACAAACATATTGTGGATTTGCTGAAAATCTCTGACTGAGTCTTATGTCACATTTAATGTAATTAGCATTAATCTGCTCAATGAGGATGCAGAGACTTAGCAGTTATTTAAGAGTCAAACACTGCCTGTAGTTTTTATACATGTCGTGACAAAATGTTTTCTCTGTATTCAGCGGGAGCTCTCAGCCTCTCGCAGGTAAATTGACAGAAATGACAAGATAATGAATAAGAGAAAGTATCTTGAAAGGACTTTCTTTTTTTCTTGCTGAAATATGGTTGCGCAACATAGGTCAGCACTTATCTTTCTTGCAGAAATTAGGCATGCTACACAATATTCCCTTTATGACATGCAGACAGTGTATCTGCGGCTCTAATGATGCAGCTTTGAACTGGCTGACTTCTACTGATCATATTGCTTCCTCCATCATTTTCCTTTAGCCCTCATAATGGCACAGGTGTTTCTTGGAAAAGCTACACGCTATAACCGAATGAGTACTTGCACCAAGTCCACGCTGGCAAAGACTATTTAAATACTGTGGCTGGTATTATGGCCTGCTTCTTGGGGGGAGAGTTTGGAACAAGTGAGTACAAAGAAAGATGATTTTCTATTGATTTTCTTACTAAAATGCATAATTATCTTAGCTCTTCAAAACAAACTCCTGAAACATGTAATCTTGGGCAATTGTTCTAATAATTAGGCTGCATTCATCAAAGAATTCTCTTATCTCCTAATTTGCACCGTTTCATTTATTTCCATGTTAAATACTAAATGGCTTTAATAACAGGGAGACATTTACAATGCAAACCACCCTTTCCAGGTGATACGCGGGGAATAATGAAAAAAACTGTGCATCAGTTCTGTTCAGTAAGACTTCATCAGAGGCTGGATTTAGTTAAAGCCCTTGGAGTTAATTTGGTGCAGAGAAGAAAGGGGGCCCCGAGAATAAGTGGGATGTTTTTAAATGCACCCGCTAATAATACCACACTGTTAACAGCTCATTTTCTTTGAATGAGAGAAGACATTCTGTAGCATTAGCAGAGAGGGGGAGAAAATGAGCCAGGAGGTCTAAGTACTAATGCACTACCAGAGGCCCAGTGTTCAGTTCCCAGCAGTGGTACTGTGGGTCGGTCAGGCATTCAAGTGAAAACAAGTGGCAGCCCTGGGTGGTGGGAGGCCGGTGAGGGATTGTGTTCCTGTCATTGCATTGGAAAGTCACACTGGTTGTTTGGAACACCTGCACAAAGGGGGATAATTCAGGAGGTACACAGTTAAACCTCCTGGTGCAGACAGGTGACACCATGTGTATCCCACAGTGGAGTTGGTAGTGACAGGAAATGCAGATTGGGGACGTCTAAATTAGAGACAGCAGTGGGAGATAAATAAGTAAACACCTCAAGCTCCTACAAGACATTTTACTTCCTTTAGTTGTTTTCTTTTCACGGCTTGTCAGAAATACTATTCTGCCTGGCTCGCGTCAGAAAATTATCTTATTCTGCGTGTTTTCTCTCCACAGGTGTCTCTGCAGTCTAGATTCTGGCTTCTTCTGATAAAATGAGCCCACCAGACATGTCCAACGGCACAAGTGAGGGGGAGGCTGGTGATACCGATCCCTGGATTCAGCTTAACGACAGCATAGGTTTCCACACACCTGGTTTCCACACTGACATCACCAAGCACCTTGGAGTCCAGATCACCCTCATCACAGCATATTCCCTCATCATTCTGCTGGGGCTGCTGGGGAACGCCTTGGTCATCTACATGATTATTCGCTACAGGAACATGCGGACGGTCACCAACTTCTTCATCGCTAACCTGGCCCTGGCGGACCTCCTGGTGAACACCCTCTGCCTGCCCTTCACTCTGGTTTACACGCTGCTCGATGAGTGGAAGTTCGGGGCCGTGCTGTGCCACATGGTGCCCTTTGCCCAGGCCCTGAGCGTCCACGTGTCCATCCTGACCCTGACTGTCATTGCCCTGGAGCGCTACCGCTGCATTGTCTTCCACCTCGGCCGGCGCCTCACGTGGCACTCCAGCTTCCTCATCATGGGGTTCACCTGGATGTCGTCTGCTGTCCTGGCAGCGCCCCTGGCCATCTTCCGGGAGTACCGCCTCGAAGAGATCCCCTCCATCAACCTGCGGATGGCCGTCTGCTCCGAGAAGTGGCCCCACGGGACCAGCAGAGACGGAGTCATCTACAGCCTCTCCATGCTGCTCCTACAGTACATTATTCCCTTGGCCATCATCAGTTACGCTTACATCTGCATCTGGGTCAAACTGAAGAATCACGTCAGCCCGTCCAGCCGTAATGACAGCATCAACCGCCGCAAGAAGACCACCAAGATGTTGGCGCTGGTGGTGGTGGTGTTTGCGACCTGCTGGCTGCCGTTCCATGTCTTCCAGCTGGCCAGCGATCTGGACCTGGTGCTCAGGCTCAAGGAGTACAAACTGATATACACGGTGTTCCACATCATAGCCATGTGCTCAACTTTTACCAACCCACTCTTGTATGGGTGGATGAATAAAAACTACAGGAATGGCTTCCTTATGGTCTTCCGTTGTGAGGATAAGCCTGATTCTTTCCACCCCGAGGGCTCGTTCAGGACTCGCTCCACGAGAGGGCTGACTCTGAATGGTCGTAATGGCGGCCACCCTCCGACCGCGGTATGAGATTAACATAAGGCCCGTAGAGTACGACTGAACACGTTAAACGCACCTCCAGTTTGTGGTGCTTGTGTTTCAAAAGTAGCCTTTTGACTCGAATGCTTTGAGCTTGAGTATCTATGTCATTGGAGAGGCCTCAAAGCTTTGCATGCAAATTACTTTATGTAAGGCTCTTCCTTCCTTTGTGAATGGTACTACTGAAAATACATTTGTCGAACCTATTCAAATATGTGTTTACTAGGGTGTTAAGTAACTCAGTACAATGTATAATGTGTTTCCTGTAAATGCCAAACTTTTGTTGGTAAGTAATGTCCAAATAATTATGCACTCCACTGCATACATTGCCCATCTGAGGCTATTAATGTGTTCATACTTGCTGAGAGGAGGCTGGTGACTATTGTGACTGTGAAAGAAGTTGATTTTTTTTCACACTTGTTTTCCTATTTGTTGGCTGCTTGGAGGATTTTCACTCAATTAATCCAAACACAGCACTTTGGATTCATTCCAGTGTTGTCGTGGAGTAATATTGAAGCCTTGTTGAAGAAGTCCAGAAGAGGCTATTGCTGATTTTTTTTTTCTTCGTCCAATCAGAAGGCTCATTGTGTTTACCTGGGAAAAAAACAGTTGTTTCTGACCAGCAGGACTCTCTGTGTTTAAAGGAATGGGATTGAAAACCACTGAACTTTGTTATGTGAGAGCAACAAGCTCTCGACATCTTCATCACAGATTACAGGCAGCTGCTTTAAAGGGATATGTCAAAAAAGGGATTTGGATGAGGGCCAAAACATGCAATTCTACACTCAGCTGCTTAAGTGTCCTTTTGTCCTTTTGTCTTTTCATAATGAACACAGGAACATTCATCAACCACAGGGCCTCTGGGCACACATATCGAGCCCCCACTGTACACACAACTGCCTGAGTTCATTTGACCATCAGAGGAAATTACGTTTTTGTTCCTCTGTGTCCTATAAAGAGTCCCAGGATTGGATAAAGCTTGGAAAGGTGGACTGAGGTAAGGTAGGAGTAAGGTAAATGTCTGTCAGATCTTATCAGGGTGTATATTACAAAATGTACTGAACACTCACACCAGATGTACTCAAAAGATTTGGTGGTAGAAGTCCAATAAAGTTTTGCATGCACCCTCTATATCAGGAATGATAAACTTTGACTCTGTGAACATGACAGCTTGAAAATCCATCCACAGATGGGAAGACAGTCTATGTATTCTTGTGTTTATATAAAACTGAAATCCATAAAAGTCCTACACATGAACTTTCAGGCTTCGTTTTAAACAAACAAACAAAAAAAAGAACCAGTGGGTCCAAAAATCATCAAATAAAGCATTTAATGAACAAGTGGCCTACGCAGTGTGATTCATTTTACAGCAGAGAAAATACATATTGTTTTTTTATTTTTTATTGCTGGTTCTTGACACCCACATTCCTGATTTCCTGGCTTAACCTATATTCTTTTATGTGCTGTGGATTATTATAGAAGCTCTAAACCGTCATCAGGACTACCAGCAGGCAAACACTGAGCTGAGACCCATGTGGCATTAGAGCTAATGTGTGAATTACTCTACAAAAATTACAGATGTTTTTTTAGGGTTTTAAATATGCAGAATAGAGTATCCATCTGTCTTCCTGTAATATAGTGCCCTAAGGGGGGTGTATCTCTAAAAAATAGCAAGAGAAGGTTTTCAGGATTTCAGTATGTTTACACATATGAGGAATTTGACTCCAGTTTTACAACAATTTTGAAAGAATACCACACGAGTAAAAGGTCAGATTGACTATGATTTTGTTTTACTTTTCCCTTTGAGACAGTAGGATCTCTGTAGCTTTCAAGGAGCTTTACATGCGCCACTTAAAGTTCATTAAACAACATGTGATCCAAACATTTCTCACCAAAGACACCACCCTTCAGACAACATGCTGCTCAGTACTGCGTGGCATTTTTCACGGTCCCCTGCTGCCCTCTAGTGGTCACGCCGGACAGCGCACTCGCAGCACCGACCGGATGTGTCGTCACTGTTTGACCTTCTCTCCGGTTGACGTGATTCATTGGTGGTGAAAGTTCATCCCGTCAGGAGACTAAAATGCAAAATCTCATCTTTTGAATGTCGTCGCCATACAGGTATTGTCTTTTTACTTTTCGACATTTAACTCGCGGAGTTGTCCGTTTGAGCACGTGTCAAAGATATTTCCGGTTCATTCATGCCGTTAGCTTCACGAAGAGCTAGCTCATGCTAACGAGGAAGCTAAGCGGTGCGGACGTGACAAATGTGGCAGCAGCAGCGTTACACTTGATGTCAGACACTCACTGAACATTTACAGCCTGTTATCGTCTACACTGGAAGATTAGGTGTGGCACATGTGAAGTAATATCAAAGTATTACATGTTTAGTCAGTTTGACAGCTGCTGTCATGTAGCATGTAGCTGGAAAGTTCAGGAAAAAGGTGTTTCTGTTAACGATTATGACTTATTTTACGTGTATGTATCATAAAACAAACATTAACTCGTGCATTCTTTCATTCTCTTTGTTTTGTACATCACCTGTCTTTCTTGTGAAGACTTTTGAATGAACAAACATGATCTCAGGTTGATCTCGGGGTCGTCCTGCTTTATCTGTCCCGGTAAGGCAGCTGCTGACATGCTGTTTGTTCTGTGTGTGTTTTCACAGGGTACAGACAGAGTCAAACACACGGCACAATGGTGAAGTATTTCTGCTGCGCAGGTTTGCTCAAAAGCAACTGGGACCAAGTTTGCGTTGCTTTCTGGCAACGATATCCCAACCCGTACAGGTGAGAGGAGGAGAGGGGACAGGGACAGTGCGGAGACAGGTTCACCTGTCCTGCTTTTAATAAACAGCTTTATCCAGGTTGTAGGGGTCAGCATGTGTATCTGATGTGTTTTTTCTAAGTTTATTTGAGCAATGCACCAAGGTACAGTTTTGAAGTACTTGTAGTGTGCTTAAGTATTATTTTTTCCCCTTTTTTAAGGTACTTTATACTTCATCTCCATTACATTTCAGAAAAAGAAATAAGTATTGCACTTTTTACTTGACAGCATTTATTTATCAGTTATAAGTTATTTGGAACCTTTTAAATTATAAACACAGGATTAGCTGATAAAATATGACACTGTTTCAGTAATAATAATCCAGTGATATGACAGACTGACTGAGTCATGTTACTCCTAATACTTTAAAGATATATTCTTAAAGATTTTCAGTTGAGTAAATGTATGTAGAGTCACTACCTCTGATTGAGGTGACACAAAGGTGACTGACTGTATGGCCCACTGGTGACCGCCTGCAGCATTTTGCAGACCTGGGTGTTGGCTGCGGAAAAATCCCAAGCGGTGCACAGATAATTCAATTCAATATCAATTCAGTTCAAATAACTCTGTTTACCCCTGAGGGGCAATTCCTGAGGCAGCCATAGTGAAAATAAAAGGCCCTTACAAACAAGATACATAAAGACTTAACATGACAAACATCAGTTACCACGTCAGGCTTTTAACCTGCTTAGACTTGCTCTTCACAGCAAGCACCGAGCTGTTGTTTTTGAGATTAAATGGTTATTATGACTGAACAAACAAAAGAAAGGTCGGTGAATACAGATGGTGAAAGTTGAGAAGTTAAATCCAAGAAACGAACCTGCAGTATTGATTATCACCATAGGTGCTGCAAATGACAACAAAATGAAAATCTTTGAGATTAGGACTTTTTCATCTTCTGATACTTTATACTCCAGCTCCATTATATTTAAGTTCAGGTGCCAGTATTGTACTTTTTACTCCACAAAATATATTTAACAGGTAATTACTAGTTACTTTGAATCTTCCCATGGTTAACACTAAGCAAATAGTTAACTGATAAACACATTATGTCAGTCATAATAATGTAATAGTGTGATACTGCACTCCAACTGCGACTGTTCTGTAAGTAATTTTACTTTTACATTTTGGTGCTAATATTTCTGTACTTCTGCATAAGTAAAATTATGAATGCAGAACTTTTAACTGTAATGGAGCACTTTTAAGGTATGATATTGCCACTTGCACTCAAATAAAACCTCTCAATGTGTCTTTCACCACTGAGGCAGAGTACACCATTTCTCCAGGTGATTGGTCGATCAATAAATGGAAATGCACAAAACTATTAATTGTAAGTTTAGTAAGAAATAATGCAGAAAATACACTCGTTCCTTCCTTTCAGCTGGTGATATTTGCTGGTTTTCTTAATGATATATCTTATTAGATTTATGGTCGTTATTTATACATCTTATGGTTTTGGACTGTTGGTTGTTGTCTTTTCCAAACAGTTGATGGCTCATTTTTCCATGAGAGAATTTGTTCTCTATTTGAAGATGTCATCTTGAGCTTTAGGAATGCACAATGGGTATTTCTTCCCATTTTCTGACCTTAGATAAACAGTATTATTTAACTGAAGAAAATGATAGAAGTATTTATTAGAGCTGTGACATTTAGTCAAAGTCAATTAATCAATTAGTTGTCAACTGTTAAATAAATGGGCAACTATTTTGGTAATTGATTCATTGTTTTAAGTTTTTTTTTTTTTTTTTTTTTTAAAGAAAAAGAGTCCAATTCTCTCCTTTTGGCTTCTCAGATGTGAATACTTTCTGGTCTGTCTAGTCCTCTCTAACAGTAAACTGGATATATTTGGGTCATGGACAAAACGATATTTTAGGACTTCACTTCAACTTATTGATCAATTGAGAAAATGGACAGATTAATTCATAAAATAAATATTAATTACTTGCATCCCTAATATTTACATTCGAAGTAATCATTATTTTCAGCCCTACACAGATGTCTTGTATTGTCCTCATCCATCGCTTTCCCTTCTTTCCCACAGTAACCATGTTCTGACCGAGGACATCATCTTCCGAGAGGTTACTCCAACCAACTGCCTCATTTCCAGACGTCTGCTGACCAAAACTAGCCGAGCGCCTCGCTGGATGGAGCGGTACCTGCCGAAGCAGATGGCCAGCTCGGCGTACATCATCGAGGACTCCATCGTGGACCCTCAGAAAAGGACCATGACCACGCTCACATGGAACATCAGCCACGCTCGCCTCATGGTACGTTCGCCTCCGCAGACGCTCAGCATCGCACAACAAGACCGAGTAACAACAAGACCTCACGTCGCGTCTGTTTGTTTTTTCTGTTCCAGTCGGTGGAAGAGCGGTGCGAATACCGAATTAACCCTGAGAATGGCAGCTGGACGGAGATAAAAAGAGAAGCTTGGATCTCTTCCAATGTCTACGGACTCTCTAGAGCTATTCAGGTCAGTAGAGTAAAGTGGAGAGCCACACTACGCAACAGCCCGGGGAAAGTGGTGTGGGGCACCTATCTTTCATTCTCTAAGTAGTAACATGACACACAGTGTGAAGATGCAACAGCTGAGCAGGCGAAGGTGTTTGCCAAGAATGACGGTGCTAAATGATTTATGACAGAAGCTGAGTGGTCTTTTATTGTGCAGCTCTGAGAATGCAAGTCAGGAAACATGATGAGATGACTTGTTGGCACGTTATTCTCTGCCTAAGTGTTTTTTTTTCCGTGTTCCGTGTTTGTTTCTTCTCTTTCCAGGAATTTGGTCTTGCAAGATTCAAAACCAGCGTCACAAAGACCATGAAAGGCTTTGAATATGTGCTAGCCAAAATGCAAGGTAAATGGTCAGTTATAATAAACTCTGTAATTAGTGCATTGGTTTAGGCTAACAACGGCGTCATTCATTTTTTTTAGTAACACCTGTGCTTTTCCCGCTGTGGGAAGTCAATAAATTTGTTGTGAAAGAGGAACGATAAGTTCTCTGATGTGGGCCAGGCTGCTAAGATTCAGATAAGAAGATGTAAAGTACAAGGTGGACATTTGTTTGACTGGAAATACAGGACAAGCTGGGCAATGAGGAAACACATCAGTCACTTCTGAAATATGAAGAAAGGGTTTTTCATGTTGCTCTTAAATTAGGTGTCAACATACCAGGAGATCCTTTTGCCTTTTTAAGTGTAAAAACTGGTGATTTCAGTGGTATGTTTACATTGCCACGTGGAGCAGCAAGTGCAAATCATACAATCTCTCCGCTTTTTTATTTGAAAACTATATATTAGTTTAGAATATATTAAATTTGGCTGTAATAAGGCCATACTTGTAAAATCGTCAATTCATTTAGGTACCGTTAAGAAAGTAAAGCTATTTAAAATGCAGATTTAAAAATAAAAAAAGTGTTTTATATGTTCATTATCTTTCTTCTCTTGCTGTTCAAAGTAAAGGTGTTGAATACATAAGTAGAAGTGTATCCACCTCCACAAAGCCCTGGTGATGACACACACAAGTACAACTCAGTTTTTTATTACACAGTTCATTCAGGGATAGCAAGGTTTTCCAAAACTACATAAATGCACAAGTATTTCAACAGATACCATGAACAATGTGTTTATGACTTTTGTAGGAGAGATTCCATCGAGAACCTTAGCAGAAACTGCTACTGAGCGAGCAAGAGAGACGGCACTGGCAGCTAAGGAGAAAGCCAAAGACCTCGCCTCACACGCCCAGAAGAAACAGTATGTGTGACGAAGACACACAGATCACTAGTTCTTTCGCCACTGACGCCGGGACAGATTTATCTTTACCCCCCCTCTCATGGTACAGTTGAGCGTCGTGATGAGATAAACTGATCCCGGTCATGGTTAGACACCTCTGTGAGGAACTAAAATGGTGGGTGGACCATAAAAATGAGGCCTGAGCTGGGTTCAAGAGCCTGTTCCAGCCTTCCTGTTTGCTTCACGCCGAACACATCATACATTTGATACCCAATCATCTCAGTATTTACTGAAAATAGAGATCTTACCAAGGAATAGTTGAATATGGCTCTGGGTGCCATAAAATGTTAATAGCACTTTGCCAACCTTGACACTGTTCCTCATATATTGTCTCAAACCTCTGTGCCCGTCAATAAGGCTTTTCTTTTACTTTTACTCTGTTCCTTTGAGTATATCATGTTATTTTGTAACGGCTTTCTTTTATTAACAGCCTCTGGTCCAGAAGCTACGATCAGCATAACATGAAATATCTGATTGATGCAAATTTACGTGTATGATTTTCCTCAGTTGCATGTTTTGTTGCTATTGTGTTAAATTTTAGTTCAAGTTCACCCAACCAAACCTTAATCATCCACAATCACTGAGACTGATTGCTTCAAGTTGAAGTACATTGACTGCAGAAGGGTCCATATTGTTGGCAGACATAGCATGATAAAAGGTTCTCATTTAGCACTCTTGATATTGTGGTAAGATCTGGTTGCAGTGTATATCGTGTCTAATTAAATGAATTAAAAATGTGTGCGAAGGCAAAAAAAAACGACACCTTGTATTGTACATGCAGCTTCGATCTGATGATCCAACCCCTGAAGAACGTGCTCTTAGTGAATAGATGAAATATCAGCTTGTCAATAAATGGACAGTTCTTTGTAACCATCATGTTGTGATGTCTTTGAGTATTACGTGGTTTCTCTGCATAGTTCCCAACTCAGGGAACATGAGACCAGGTCAGCAAGATGATTATTGATTATCTTTCATTTTAAGACTTTTCTGTGACTGTTTTTTTTTTTTCTTTTTTGTCATCAATGTCTGCAAAACTTATAAATTATTGTCATAAAATGGGGATGTTTTAAGGGGTCTCAAGCAAAAAAAAAATTTGATCAGAAACAGCGCATAAATATAGAAAATATTTATTCAATAAAAAAGCTTACACCAGTACAAAAATGCTACATAATATTACTGGGCGGAGAGACAGATTAATGCATACATAATATTAAAAGGTAATAAGGCATCTTGCATATACAAAAGTCATGGAAAAAAAGCACCTCCAGTTATTAAATATATAGCAAAGAATATGATACACACTTGTAATGCAGCCTAAATTGCGTAGTCATTACAAGTAGACATTACCTGCCTGGCCGTGGTGAATCTGCTGCATGCATAATTAACCTTTATATCGACAAATGCGCAAGCAACAAAGTGCACAGTTGTGCCACTTTGGCAGAAATCAGTTTGTGTTAGCAGTGGATAAAACTGTAGCTGTCATCCGACCTTCCTCCGTACGCGCTCGCAATTTCATCTTTAACACAGGCATCAAAGTTATCGCACTTCATTGCAGACTAACTTGTGTACAAACTCACCAAACGAATATTTGGCACGGTTAGTTAACTGCCAGACATAAATGTGCAAATATGACCAGTTAATTTTCTGTTTTCACTGTTTACATTTCGAGGTACCCACAATCTTTTTTTTTTTTTGAGCAAGTGCAATGTGTGGACGTTTTGTGCAACAGAAGGAAAAAGATCAAAATACAGGACAATAATACAAAACATAGCACAGATTAATGTGGAAGTGCATGCTACACATTATATTATTGAAACAGAAACTTAGTGCTAAAGCTGTATGGAGTACTAGACCAAAACTGATTTTAAGGCAGAATTCAGAATAGACATACCGTAGTAAAAAATAAGTTAAGAGTTTTGAATAAAAAGCCCTCGTTTGGATTTTAAAAAGCCCTTAAAAGATAGATAGGATGAATACAACTGTTTGAATCATTGGAAGTTACAGACACCTCGTGGCTTTGGAGAGCAATGCTATAAAATGGTTCATACCAGAAAATATATGCATATGCTTAATGTTACATCCACCCCAGCCCAGTGATTTTAACTGCTATTCAGTGCAAATGGACACAGCTCATTCATAACATTTACATTATTTAGCTTGTAGTATGACATGAACAGAGAAATGTCAAAAGTTACTCCTTCTTTAAAAAAAAAAAAAAAAAAGTGTTCAGTTGTACAGTAACGTCTTTCTCCGTTCTCGCTTTTCCTTCCTTTTGCTTACTTTTTGTTTTTTTTTTGTTTATTTTTTGGAATGTTTTCTCCTCCTCTTCCTCCTGTCCGCCTGGTGACATCAAATGAGTCACCGCAGGATTTTTTTTCTTTTTCCTTTTTTTTTGCGGCTTCTGTCATAGCCAGGCTTTGTCCATGCTGGAGTAACAGTGGTCTACATCTGCATGCGTAATGCTCAGTCCTTCAGAGTCCACACAGTCAAACACGATGCTCTCCACATCAACCTCCACGTCCTCTGTAAAGCAAAAGATTTGTTAGCAGAAAGGAAATACAAGAACAAGTCGCTCATCGCATTAAAGTGACATGATTATGAACTCCTGATAATTAGCAGACTGCATGAACTAAAACGTGTTAGCTCCAAATGAGACATGGAGAGCTTGTTTTATAATTCTTTTTTCATCTTTGCTGGAACTTCTGCTTCTCGTTCAGACCAGAATTAGGATGGTTTCAATATGACGGAAAGCTAAAAAAAACAAACAGAAAAAAACCCTATTCTGAGGTAGTGAAACAAAATCTGTGACCAAACTTTTTTCCCACAATAAAGCGAGGCCTGGCATTACTGTGACTTCTTGCACGTGTGTGTTTGTGCGAGAGACCCACCTCTGTCGGAGTCGGACCTCTCGGAGGACATGGTCGAGCCCTGGCTGTCGTTCCTCATCCTCTCGGTGCCTCGCTGCAGCTGCTCCAGCCGAACCCGCAGCTCCCTCTGCTCCCAGCGCAGGCGGCCCTTCAGCTGCTCGGCGCGCTCGTCCTGCTCCTGCAGCTTCTGGAGGGGTGGAAGGCACAGAGACAGGCGGGTGAGAGGTGGACCAAGATAATATTTGGTAGATGATATTAAAAGCAACGTGGCATGCTATTTTAGAGTAGAAGATACTGTGGATTCAGTGGCAGACAACACCACGAGAGTTCAGATTTCACTCTCCTAACACACTCAGTCAGGACTTGTGTCAGCAGGGTGCCTGAGCGTCTACCTTTATGTGAAGCTGGGCTCTCCTCAGCAGGTTGAGGGTGGTGTTCCTCATCGAGTCGGACGACAGAGGGACTTGCTTTTTGAGCTGCTCCAGACAGAGCCTGAGCTGAGCCCGCCTGCACGACGACACAAAGCACAACCGACACTGTTGATCCATGCACGTGAAAACGGGGCGACACCATGAAAAGCAGTGTTTGTCACCATCGTAGGCACAAGTGTGAGTTTGAAAACGAAATGTTATTAAAATGTACCTGTTTTTCTCGAGCTCATTGTGGACTGACCTGCAGTTGAAGAAAGGGAGAGAGAGACACAGCTTGTTTAAATGCACCAGTGACAGCAGCTGCCTCTCAGCGAGGACTGCGAGAGGTCTGAGGAAGGGTGCCTTTTTATCAAAACTGACCCCAAACGTCCCAGCCACACCCTCATGTCAGTTACATGTTATGTAATGTACTCACCTATTGCCCCCAGACGATATCTTCTTTGTCTTCTGTTTGCTTCTCTTGTCGGAGTGATCTGGGCTGAGAGGCAGGACTGAGGCATAGCCATGTTCTGCCTCTGTGCAGGAGAGACACAAACAAAAAAAAAAAAAAAACACATCACAGCTGTGTTAGAAAACAGGCTGAAATCCGATGATATGCAACGATTCATCTAAAGTGCTCCTATTATTAGTAGTAGTTTGGATTAATCTCCTCTAAAGGCTGTGGGAGTAGGAGGACAAAGCTGCAGATGCTGTCACCAGCATCATCAGCTGGACGGTTTTTTGTTTTTGTTTTTTGGCGCCATCATCGACCCGTCTATTCTCTGTTATAAAGCCTCTCTCACGCAAACACCCCGCAGACGTCCGCACTCTGCAAAGCGTGAATGAAACTTCAGAGCAGTGGCTTGTTTTCTTTGTTTTTTTTCAAGCTTTCATTCAGAGAGCCGATCGCTCAGCGGCACTCAGGTTCATTTTCAAACCGGAGCGGATTGGCGCCTTTGGGTACAATGATGCGCCCGATATGTAGGTCACTGAGTCAAACGGGGAAGATCGCCCAAAATAAACCTCGCAGCGACTCCGGTGGCGATTTCTCGACAAAAGTTGCGCCTCGTCCAGCCCCGGCTTTGAGTTTTTGCACGCACAGTCGCTGTTGCTCCATTGTGCATTTTTGCTGTTTTTAACAATAACCAACTTCCCTCTCTCTCTCCTCTCCTCCTCCTCCTCCACCTCCTCCTCTGTGGACTGACAGTTCAGTCATAAAACACCCACCTCGCTCTCTTCTCTCCAGGAACTCGGCCGCCCGGAGGAGCACCTGGATGTTGCAAATGTTTCCCTCCATTGTGAGTCTTGTTCAGATGCAGACGAGCGCGGGGGAGCGACCCTGGTGAGGTTTCAAGCGTCAGCGGCGGCTCCGGACTGGATGAAGAGGTGTATGTGCTACGTCCTCAAGCCACACAGCCACCGACACGCGGCGCCTTCACGTGCCCGACGTAAGCTCGGACATTTGAGACTCTCGAGACAAACGCGAGCCGGCGTGGACTAGGCTTGTCAGATATAATAGTGGAAAAGGAGCCACTGATGTATAGACACATGTTGGTTTATTTTTGTCTAAAATTAGAACATATATGAGTGGTTTAAAAAAATGTGACAAGCACCCCTACATTTTACACAGTCATAAAGTGACTTAGTTTATGGAAAGTGCCTAAAGTACATTCACGATAAAGTAAAAAAAAAAATTGACCTATGCATCTGGAAAAAGTGGCCCTGTTTCTATCATTGTAAACATTATGTCAACGAAATATTCGCTTTCCCATCTGGCACTGTGATGGGTCAATGTATGGTGCATTCAGGCAACTGTTTTATTCCGAAGGTATTTGAATGCATCCCCAGACAACGTACAACGTCATTGTCAAGCCTCCATCACCTCCTCTACCACAGTACCTTTATTTTCCAAACATTTATCATATTGTTGAACAACAGTACAGGGACGAACACGTGCTTCTGCATATTTGCTCCTTTTACATTAAAACATAAAACTACACAGGAAACAAGCCGACTGACTACTTGTTCAAAGTTTCATTGTTATGTTTTATTTCACTCTCCCCACCTACAAATGTCTAAAAAGCCTACATCCTACATTCATATTTTTTATAACAATACCTTTAGAGACTATACTCATGAAGCATGATATGGTCATGATACATTTACGTATTTAGCGAGTACAAAATGCTCAATAAATGTGCTAAAATAATCGTTTGAATAATAATAATAATAATAATATGTGAAATATTAACAAAAACACATCCTGCATCTATAATGTTGTGTGTTATAACAATACAATGTTTATTAAACATTATAGACCGAATACAGGATATCCATATTACATTACATTTACGTATCTAGCGAGTGTACAATGAAATGAAAGTCGGATACATAAAGAAGAAAGTAGAAGGAAAGGGTTGCCCTCACTAAACATGGCGTCGCCCGGCTTCACTGCCTGCCTCTGTTTCCAGTCGGGCTGTCGGTGCGCGAGTGAAGCCTCCTTGCCAGCAGTATCTTTAACCTCTGAACTCCCGAGTGTGCCAGCCCTCCGCCATATTGACTGTTGTCTTGGGCTGGAGGAGATAGGAGAACATTTTCGTGGTTCGAGAAGAGAAACGAAAGTGCGCCCTCCAAATCGCCTAAACTGGTGCAAACTTGCCCCAAAAAGCGTGTCGCACAACGCCGTCGCCATGGCGAGGAAGAAAAGCAAGCAGCAGGCAGTCGCCCAGAAGGAGCTCGTCCCCGGACAGCAGACCGCACCGAAGAGCCCGGTCTCTCCCGGCGATGCAGCTGGCGGCGGCGGCGGAGATGCTGGGCTGGATCGGCTGGCTACTACCAGGGCGAACCAGGTAGGGTTTGAGCTAGCTGCTGCTGCTGCTGCTGCTGCTGCTGCTGCTGCTGCTTTTAAAAAGGCCGGCGTGCGAGCTTAGCCTCACCATGTTGCTGAGTGGTGCTTTTTATTTTAAACATTTCAGTGTTATTTATTTATCATAACGTGGCTGTATCAAAGTTACACGCATTGAAAAGGCTATTTGTATCTGCACATAGCTCCCTCACGGCGTTTGGTTTGGTGGTGTAATTAAATAAATAATAATGCACAAACTCAGCGAGCAGAAACGACCCCCCCTCCTCTCATAAAAAACTACAACAAAAACCAGGCTGCCTGGTTAGCACCGCAGCCCCCTCTCCTCCTCTCTGCCGGACAGGTGACATTGTGCCTCGGACTGCTCGTCCCCGTTTCCACCGCTCACTGCTCCTCATCCGCCCAGCTAGCCTTAGCTTAGCCCGGCTATGGTGCTGCAAAGCGTGCTCCTTCCCTTGAAACACAGGAGCCGCTCAGCCAGCGGAGGCTAACCTGCAGCTAGCAGCTAATTAGCATCGTTAGCTGGAGGTGGAGGAGGTAACGGGCTCACAATCAAGGAGGAAAGCTGACTTTCATACGTGGGTCTTTGTTGTTGTTTTTAATCGTATTCTTCTTTTTATTTCTTGTTATTTTTTTCCCTGCACCACGTTTTGCTCCTCTCTGGGGGAGTGTGTGACAGGAGCTAATGTCAAAAGTTTCACTGCATGCAGCTATCAGGCAGTGATGCGGAGCTGGGTCTGATTTGATGTTGTTGGCTGCTGTTTAAGTTCAGATATCTCCCCAGCAAGACACCTAACCTTACATCTGACCTCCGACCCTCTCCACCTGTCTGACCGCTGCTTGGATGGAGTAATTTATATTTTATACCACATGTGTAAGGTGCAGACACGTCTCATGTGGGCTTTTTCCTTGTTGTTGACTATTAATGTTGTTCTTAAGTAATTGTGAATAGCTTGGTTATCTCTGAAACATAACATCCATCATCACTTCTTAAAATAATGTGATATCCACATAATACTGGGGAACATTTATCCCTCTGTCTGTCATTGATAATTTATTTGGCACATTAAGGAAAACTTAATACTCTTACAGTAAATCTTTGTGAAGGTTTTAGTGACCAGTATTTGTTGAAACTGTGCGAAAGAGGTGTTTATTCAACTTTTTTTGGCAAACTGGCAACTGGGTGTACATGTACACAAACATATAATTACCAGACTTCAACTGTCAGCATCTGTTTAATTGCCTGCTATGATCAGATTATTATAGAGATTATTATTAACCATCTGACCTACCAGACCCAGTTTATTTTTTCTAATGTAAATAAACCAACAAAACTACGTGTCACAGACCACAGATCACACACTGCCGATCACAGGCCACAGCCACTGAAGCCACATACCTGACCTCTTCATCCTCTCTTTCTCTACCCCAGCCCATGCACACCTGCTGCCTCCTGTGCCACCGTGAATTTAAGGACTGGGGAGCGAGCTCTGTGAACGGGCTCCCCGGGGGCCATGGGACCAAGCTGGCTGATGCCGTGCCCGCACTCTCCCAGGCCTTATTGCGGGAGGCGCCGGGGCGTAAGCTTGCTGATGCGGTGCCCTCGCTGTCTCAGTCCCTGCTGGGAGAGGTGCCTCTGTGGATCTGTCAGAGCTGCTGCAAGAGTGTGGAAGAGGAGGAGAGGCGGAGCACCCAGGAGCAGCCGACGCCGGTAAATAAAAGGGGACTGATTTGGGTCATATGTCTGGGTCCTTTTTCACGACTTCTTATCGCCACTTTTTAGTTGAACTGCTCATTTCTGTCGGCTGAGGCAAGTTCATCTGTAGTCATCATACAGGGCATTGCATTTGCATGTTCTTACTCAGTAAATAAATCTGCTTGTCTACATTTCACCCTAGATTTTATAAGTTTAAACGTGTAGTCTACCTCTTGTCTCTTCAAAAGTAACTTATTTTGTAATTGTGTCTCTTTGGCATGTGTGAGGCAGCAGCAGCAGCTCTTACCTTTGCTGTCTTGGCTGGTTTTACAAGTGAATACTTTACATGAAATGCAAATTTTGTAGACGGCCTGTATTATCATACTCAAGTTTGACAGCAGATGAACATGGTGTTCAAGGTGGTTTGTTGATATTTGCTCAAATGTTAAAAATAGCAAAGAAAAAGCAAGAGAGGGAGGGATTGCTGAACAGTTCCCTTCAGTGATTTTATTTTACCTAAGATTGATTCTATGATTTTTAAGATGTGTTGCTTTTCTTGTCACACTCCCTCAATGCTTTCCAAGCTAATATTGGTATCTACTTGGTGCCAAAATGTAAGCCCATGTAGACAACCCTATGATTAACCAGTTGGTTTTTGTTTTTATAACTCAGGTACCATTATCACACTCTTCCTCCTGCAAGTCCCAGAGCTGTGGGAACGGTTACCCGGAGCAAAGTACTGTGGATTGGGACCCGAGTTCCTTCCTGTCAGCCCACAAACTGTCAGGTCTCTGGAACTCTGCCCACACCAACGGAGGGGAACACTGCAACCACAACACTTCTTCACACTCACAACAAGGTCTGTCATCACAGGGTAAAAGACAGCTCCAGAACACGATTTAATGGCAGTGACAGTAATCGCTGAAAACACCAGAAACCTAAATTTCAGCCTGTGTTGTTGAGTTTTGTGAAATAGACATAAATTTAGTTAGAATCAGAGTTCTGCAGCAACCTTATTAGCGCACTTAGCAAAAAAACGTGTGACAAATTTTTGTCCACTTTGTTCAGGTGTTAGTCTGTTATGTTTTAGAAGAACAAAGCAGGAATCTCGTAGGAGCTCACATTGCTGTACTATCTGAGGTCTTTAGAGCTCAGCATTATGAAAGGTGGAATAATGTTTTAAGATAAGTCTGTTGTCAAAATACCCAGGAGATAAGTTTAGAAATGACAGGATTTCATATGAAGATGATTTACTAAATCAGGAAACCTGATTTAGGTCACGGTGTTTAAAATGTCAAGCAGAAAATCCTGTGAATTATTACAGAAATAGTGTTTACTTTTTAATGCAAGCTGTGCTGTAATCAGTCGGATATAAGTGTCAATGGAAAGAGCAGCAGTGTCTGCCTAAGCTTCCACAATTACTCACTTACAAAATGTACAGGAACTATGTTCAGTTATTCCATCACGAATCAGTTATACCAAAATGCTTTAATGCATTTTAACTCAAAGCTTTTGATTTCCAATATTTTTACTTTCCAATTAAATAAAGAGTCAAAAATTGATCCTCAAAAACATGCCTTCTATAAGGTTGGTGAAAAGTAAGCATCTCTCACATGCACTATGATTCTTTGAAATATTTAGCATTAATTAACCAGCCTTCTCAAATGAAATAGCATTTTATGCTAAACTTTTAATCCAGGTATTTTGACAGTACAAAGGAGTAATTAAAGTGTTAAAGGAAACAAGTAATGTTGTACAAATGGTTTAATACTGTAAAATGAATAATACCCAACTATAACAAGTATACCATTTGCATTGTTACTTTAACACACATAAGACACTTTACCTCGAGGACAGTAGAGATTTTAAAAGGCACCCCCCACCCTCGATGCTACCTTATATTTCAGTGGATGTTATGGCCACATACTACATCTTAAAAAGAAGAGTGATGGAGAGCTGACTTGCAGTCATGCAGTATACAGGCCGTTTCATTTAAAGATAAAAATATTTACATTTCACTTTCATTTCAAGTGTCAAAGCTGCACTGTCTAGATACCTAGTTACTGTGCTTGACTGAGTCATAATATTTTCTAGCCATAGCAGAGATACCTGAGACAAGTGTCCTTAGAGGTGAATTGAATGTGAAAGTGTGACTTACATGCCCTGGGACTTAACAAGGCAGTTGTTTATAAAATGGTAAGCATTTCAGACAACTGTGATTTTTTTTTTTCTGCTTTCTTCCTGTCTTTTGGATCTGATCAAACAACTTTGTAGAAGTTACCTGGTGCGTAACTGTGGTTGTATTTCTAGTTTAGCAAAAACTTGAATGGGTCATGTTGCCTAATTGCATTTAAGCTGGGGTAAGTGAAAGCAGCCAAAGGATGGCGTGTTGTGCTCAGTGAGTGCAGCTGTGCACTTCCTGCATAGGAAGTTACATTCAAGGTGATGCACAACTGCTAGTTACATTAATTCATTTAAAAGCGTTGATGTTTTCTGGTGAGCAATTATGATTTTCAACCAAAAGAATATCAGACTGTTTGTCTGAAGTTGGATGGGAAGTGAGCTATTTAATGCACTTCATTGTGTTCCATATCAAAGGTTTCAGTGGGGATTAACAGTGGGGATTACAGTAACTTGCACAGGTGCTTGCCAGGAAGAGATCCAGTCATTTTTTTAAAACAGAAATTAACATGGCAAATAATTTCTTAATAATTTCTTTCTTAAAGTTCTTATTTTGGTGATAAAAAAGGGGCTTTTTTCTTCAGGACAAAAACTGCCTTGCACTGCAGTGAGAAATTATCACCATCAGACAGTTATACTTGCCTTGACATGCCTCCAAAGAGTAGGGAATTATTTTTACAAACCATGAATACAGTCCAAAAAGTGACTATTGAATAACAAAAACCTCAGCACCTGGAAATTGTTGAATCAAGGGCATAGACCAAAACATTATTTTGTCACATGCACAGTTCTTTTGAATAGTTTTTCTACATTTTTACATATTTTTAGACAATTTAACACAATATGTCAATGTTGGCAACGTTTTTGGGAAGCATGGCTCTGATCACTTTATTGTAACAGTTGTTGTATTGGCTTCAATCCATCATCTGTTCCCCTTCAAATTCAATAATAATTTTTTCCCATCCCTAGGTGTAACAGCAGGGTCAGTCTGTCACGAGAAAAGAGGACTTCATGAAGCGCCTGGGAAATCTGCTAAAACATCGGGGACCAAAGTCTGTCCCTACAGTCACCCGTCATCCCAGAATTCCAGTGGATCATCTGCTGGTAACCCCCAGTCTACCTCAGCAGACCTCTGTAAGACCACTCCCAAGCACTTCAAGACCATGTGCCGTCGACCAACGCCACCAGGTAACATTTCCTTTGGCTGTCAGGGTTCAGTGGCATTTTCTGGAACAGTAGTACAGGCTCCACCTATCAAATTGACGTTTCAAATCGCTTTTTGAATCTACAGTATTTAGGTATGAACCTATATAAGGAGATAAGATATAAAATATTGAATTAAATATGTATCTGACAAACTTTTTTTCTTTCTAAAAAAAAATTGGTAAGCCAGTGTTTGTGTGTTACTTTGAACTCAACTTGAGTAAGTAGTAAGTAATCCCAGTTAATCTAGAGACACGTGGACTAGTTTAGTTTAAGACATCAGTTGTAATTACATTATTGGTGATTGGCCTGCTCCTTTGAAGAAGCAGGCCAAGATTTATCCAGGTAGTAAGAAAACCCATGAATCAAACTGTTGACCACAAAAGAAACTGATGCATCATGTGGAAAGATGATTCAGAGTTTGTGATCTCCAAGTCCTTTTTATTTCCCATTGTTCAGGTGAAGCCTTCCACCCCAGCGACCACCATCAACACACAGACTTGTCGGTACCGCCCAACAGTCCCACCGGGCTGTCTTCCCAGCATTCCTCTCTCCTGCCTCCAAAGCCGAACTCTGGGCAGCACAGCCATGTAACCTCATCGTCTGGCACTGGTGTGGCAGCCCACGCTCCCTTCTCCCCGCTGGTACCAAACCTCCACGGCCCGACAGCCAAACTCAGTTCTCCCAGTCCAGACAGCCCGACATCTGTCCATAAGCCCAGCCCGTGCAAAAACTCCCACATTCCGGCCGTGAACACACAACACAGCAAACTGGGCACGTCTATCATGGGCTGTAACCACCCTTGTAATGGACACAGTGCGGGAACGGTGGCCACTTCAAATGTTGGCCATCTTACTGCTGGAGCCTGCAGGTTGGTTTTACTGTCTCGACATTGCTTTTCTTGAGTATGTGAAACTGAGAAATCGATTCTGTGGCAGTGTGGATTCAAAATACAAGTGCCTTCTGTGAGTTAATGTCTATCTTTATTGTAGGGATCAGGCATGTAAAGGGCACAAAATGACAAATGGAACGTTGTGTCATCCTTCGTCTGAGCTGGAGGAGGGGGAGGATGAAGACAGCAGCTCTGAGAGGAGCTCCTGTGCCTCCTCTTCCACCAACCAGAAGGATGGGAAGTACTGTGATTGCTGCTACTGCGAGTTCTTTGGACACAATGCGGTACTTAAGTTTTCTTTTGCATCCTCCTTTTGTTGTTGTAATTAGCTATTACAGACTTGTTAAACACTTTTAAAAAAAGTTGACGTGCTGAATGATATTGTGCTATTTTACTTGGTCATAGCCTCCAGCTGCACCAACTAGCCGTAACTACGCTGAGATCAGAGAGAAGCTTCGCTCCCGTCTGACCCGGCGTAAAGAGGAGCTGCCTCAGCGTCAAGATTCAGAACTGACAGTGGCTGGTGCCATCGACAACCGGGATGTGGACGAGCTGTTAGACTTCATAAACAGTTCTGAGCCCAAACCTGTCAACAGTGCCAAGGCTGCCAAAAGGGCACGACATAAACAAAAGAAGAAGGTGTGTTAACTTTAGAAGCGAAAGATGTTTTTTCATTTCAGCTTTAGTTATCTAATACATGGGGCTAAATATTATTTTATAGTTTTAGGTTTTGAATACTTATACCCATATAATACTTTATCAAAACAACTTGATGTGTTACTCTAATAATTAATTTTAATATGTATTCTTCAGAAACCTTTTTTCATTAAGCAAAGAAGCCAAAATTCTTGATGATTCTTGATCTAAAGACAAGCACCTCTGCAGGAACTTTGCCTAAAGAGACTAAAATTGGCTAAATTTAGATTAAAAGTCAAAATCCCTGTGGTTTCTGTCCAGGCAGCAGCACAATATATTCAGTTTGCATTTGCATAAACTTAGTCCAGCTCTGATAAAATGTTAGGAGAGTGAAAAGTAAGGCTGATATCAGTGAAAATTAGAAACTATAATGCTGCATTACATAAATGTGTAGGTAGGCTATTTGAATCTTGTGTGGGAATGGTGAACTCTGCCACTAATGAAAACTACAGGTCATTACGTAATGTAAATTTGTTGATTGGGTATTGCAAAGAAATACATATATAATTATTGTTATTTGATTTAAAGAAAATTTGAATGATTATTACTTAAAATCAGGATTTAACGAACAACATATCTACAGGTACATTATGGTCAATACCAAGAAAGTATCCTGGTTCAAGACACAGGCCTCGAACCGGTTATGTTGATAATGTTACATTTTGTGTGCGCGCCTGCTCTCACACTCAAGCCTGTACCATCTCTGTTTCAGGAAAAAGCTCAGCAGGGCAACATGGGTGCTGCAGGCAGTGACCCCCACTCCAATCCATCTGAGCCTGTCGATGAGCCCAACCCTGATGGCTCGGAGGCCAGTCGGTACTACTCGACTGGCCTCAGCTGGAGCTAGAGCGCGTCAACAGTTTCCTTACCAGTCGGCTCGAGGAGATTAAGAACACCATCAAAGACTCGATCCGGGCCTCATTTAGCATGTACGACCTCAATCTGGATGTTAATGACTTCCCAAAAAAGGCAGCCACGTTGGAGGGCAACCACTTACTGTCCCATCTCAATGGTTCCTCCGACCTACAGCAAATAGACCTCGACCTGGCCCCTCTTTCACTGGGAACATTTAAGAGTCACCTGGACCTGGTCAATGGATGGGAGGACACAACCACTGTCTCATCCGCAAATACCACCACCACCACAGCATCGGGGGTCACCGCTGGGACCAAGGACATCCAACGGTTGCACACTACCCCCAGTCTCTCAAAGCTCATAAGGGTTCGGTCCCCAGAAAGATGCACATCCACTGGCTGTGACAGTTTGCCACACGTGCCAGCCCAAGCCACAGCTAAATCGAAGGAGGATGCCCCCGATCCCAAGAACACAACAGCTGGGAATGGTGGTGCAAAGTCAAAGAAGAATAAAAAGCAGCAGCAAAGACAGGAGCAGTTTGTGTCGGAGACAAATTCCAACAAACCAACCAAAGCCACCTCGGGGAATGACACACAGAAAACCAATGAGTCTAAAGAAGTGGCGTCTAACGGCTCGAAGGCTGGGAACAAACAGCTGCAGCACTCCACAGACAACCAGAGAAATGGGCCTAAGAAAGCTGAGGAGGGCAGATCGTCCAAACATGCTGCAAACGGTGGCCTCTCGAATGCACAAAGAGGGAAAGCTGACACAGAAACACGAGGTCGGTCTGAGCAGGATTCAGAAAGCAAAGCTTACCCCACCGTTCCAACAAATGGGCAGCAGCAGCAGCAGCAGTCCAAGGGGAAAAATAAGAAGAACAAGAACAAGGGTGAAAAAACCAGCACTGCTATCGGTACAATAGGAATCTTTAACACTGGATTCAAAATTTGAATTGTGTCGTATTTTATCACATTTCTAACTATTGTTTAATCTTTATTTTTATTCCTAGATGATGTTTTTCTGCCTAAAGATGTGGATCCAACAGAAATGGATGAGATTGATCGTGAAGTGGAATACTTCAAAAGGTATGCTCAAAGCACATCAGGATACTTTTTAAAAAAACTTAGACTTAGACTTAGACTTGACTTTATTGATCCCTTTGAGATGGCTCCCTCAGGGAAATTTAATTTAAAAGTTAATTTAACTTTGAGCTAAACTGTTATATCGATTAACATTAACATCATCTCCTCCTCTTGTTTGTCTTTCTTTGTTCTCTCTAGGTTTTGCCTGGATTCTGCGAAACAAACTCGCCAGAAGGTAGCAGTGAATTGGTCCAACTTCAGCCTCAAAAAGGTTCCTTCCAATGCAGCTCAATAACTTGGATGCGTGCCAGAAATAGAACTTCTCACCACAAACTCTTTGAGTAGAGCCCTGTCTGGCCTGAGGCCTTCTCTCATTCCCTGTTTTCTTCTCTTCCTTACTATGCCAAGGGGACCCTGGGTCAAAATCATACTCTCCATTCAGAAGACTGAAACATAACTTGTGGCTGACAAGCCAGGGATCACTCTCAAGGCCAACTCTACCCTTTGCTATAATTGCAATGTTCACTAAATGAGAGATGCAAAAAATGGAAAAAAGTCTGTTGAATCCACTGCATCCATGTGCTTACGTATGTAGTATGTAAACAATTACCTTACATGAAATAAATGTTTTTATCACAAACCTGGGACATTTTAACGTTGTTAAACTTCTGAATTCCAATTTGGTGCTCTGTTATCTTCTATTACGTTCTATTACGTTCTGCGTTGTTAGTTTCCCGCCCAGCACACCAGTCTCAGTAGACACCAGAGACCATTTTTCCTGTACTGTACAACTGTCTAAAAGGAGCACAAGACAACAATTTGACCTAATTTTAGGGGGAAAAAACTTGTTCTCCTCTTCTGCAGGGAGCAGCAGTGGCAACAATTGACTTCATTCGAGCAGACTGCAGTGCACTTTTGTCAATATTTAATCGTCAGATCATCAAATGATTTAGTAATCAGTGACACAAAACTGAAATGACAAACACCTGATGACGTAACTGTTACACTGTTATCTTTTTGTATTTAATTATGTTTGGAAAAAAAATAAAACATGAATTGTTTTCAGTACACCAACAACGCTAATAGAACATTGTGGGGAAATATCCATTTACAGTGTATAACACTTGGCTCACAGGATGCATCTGATGAGAAACAATAGAAATCCCATGCAAATGTGTCCCCGTGCGTGACGTGCAGAACAGAAACACCTGGACACTGTCCTCCAGTCGTGTACTGAGCAACGTTAAATCTTCCTGTTTCTTCAGTGTCAACCCTCTCTTGGGGTTTATCTCGAAGAAGTCCTGTCTCCTTCATAGTGATATCAAATATACACTCTGCCATCTGTGGAAAGAAACAAAGTCCTTTACCACCTCTCTCACTCTCAAACTGTTATTTTAAACCCCTCACATCCTAGCAGCGACAGGTACACCAGTGTGCAGTGTTCATTTCAAACATAGGAACCATCACACGTTGTTTGACGCAGTTAATTTCAATGCTTGTACATACTGAGTGATTATTTTTGGGCCCTTTTGAGCCTTTGTCATGCGTTTCTGGGGGTTGTGTGTGTGTGAGACATATTTTCAACCATACTACTCTTTTTTTTTTCTTTTTTTCTTTCTTTCTTTTTCTTTCTTTCTCCCTGTACTGTGACCTTGGTGGCACCCTGTACTTCAGCTAGCCTATCTCAAGTCCAAGTCTCGATAATCTATTTGATGACACCTATCACTGAAGAGTTGATACCTCTTGGGACAAGGGCCTTTGACATTTACACCAGTTACCATGTTTTAGCTGATGGCTTTCATTGAGATGGATCACTTCTTTCCTGAATTTGTGCTGAGGTTTTGTTTTCATATAACATCTCTGATGCTTTCCAGGTTATATTCAATTAGAGAAGATTATCTTAATGTTTCGAATGTAGATTTATACTATATCAATAATAGCCAAGTGTATGTTGGCTTGTTTCGTTTTTTTAATTCACTTTTGATACTGTGAAAAATCTTTCGTTCAGAAAGATTAAAAACAATACAGTTTTGACAAAAATAAAGTGTGGTGTTTGCTTTCTAAGTTTATCTTTTTTTTCTTCTTTTTTTGGGGGGGGTTTTCCATATAAATAACGTGAACGAGCTCCTTCTCCGTCACCGGACTGCTTCGCCTTTTACATGATCGGATGCAGCTTGTCGACGAGGTTTGAGCCTTTCCGCTTTCCGTACAGCAGCAAAGCTTTCCGTGTTGTGTAAACATGTGGATTAGGACCATTCATTAAATTGTGTGGCGAAAATTTGGCCAATAAATTTGTGTCTTCAAGTCGGTAGAGAAAGTTGCCGTGTTCTTAAATAAAATGGAGACCGAAAATCGAGCAAAAAAGGTGAGTGAAGCGACGTTATCGTTCACATTATGAGTAGCTTACACCGGCTAACGCTAGCTAAAGTTAGCTTGCTAGTTAAGCTTCAAAGTGTTACATCTGGTTTGGGTGCATAATGTTATATCTATCGAGGTTAAAGTCATTGGAACAGGCGAGTCTATAACTTTTAAAGTGTTGGAGTAATCTGAGATTTTATTAATGTGTGAGTTTAGTGCAGCTATGTTAGCCATGATGCAGTACAACAACATCCTACACGCACAAGTGAGTTTAATGTGAGATTACACAAATTATCAGTTCATGATTAAAAATCTGAGGTCGAAGGCAGAGCATTATTGCAGTGGGCTCCTACAGAGTCAGTGATGTTTTGGGAAAGTTAATGTGTAAAGTAGTAAAGTCTTCTTTAAAAATAAGCCTCTTCTCATCAACATTTATTGTTTTGATCAATCAGCCATCGAGCAAGGTGAAGAGGACAGAAATGGTGTCATGTCATTCCCTCAGTTGATTAAAATGTTCACTTTTAGAGTCTACGGCTGCAAATAACGATTATTTTAACTGTCGACTATTCATCGGTCATTTTCTCGATCAATCGATTAGTTTTTTTTTTATTCTATTAAGTGTCAGAAAGTGTTTTCCAAAGCCCAATGTGACATCCTCGCATGTCCTGTTTTGTCCACAACACAAGGTATTCAGTACAGAGAAGTAAAGAAATCAGAAGATATTATCTACTGCACTCTGAGAATTTGTACACTTTTTTCTACCCCAAAAATGACTCTAAATGGTTAATAGATTTAATTTTTAGTATTTGGCAAACAATCAATTTATTGACAAATCATTGCAGCCCTAAGTTAGACAGCCACATGTAGAAATGTGAAACAAATAAAGTATATGATGTTAAGAGTTGATATAAGCTAAGAAGTTTGAATATCTCTAAAAGTATTTGTGTCAAAATTCTACTGCCATGACGTGCAAATGTGTATCCAGATAGACACTGAAATCGGATGACTTGCATATACAGTTCAGTTCAGGTGACACTGTCATTAATTGCACAAAAACTGCTGAAACCAGTGCCTCAGTGCCTACTGATGATGCTGATGTGTTTGTACAGAGATCTCAAGGGGAGGATGAGAGGTCTGGCTCAGAGGGGTCGGATGATGATGATTATGTGCCATATGTTCCGGTCAAAATAAGAAAACAGCAAATGGTAAGTTACTGTGCACTTCAGAAATGTGTATGCATTCACCAATCAGATCCACTGGGTTGATATTGGAGCCAAGACCTTATCAACTGGATCCATTTTTCACAGCGACACAGCTAAACCTAACTTCGTGTTATGGTATTAGAAAATGCTCCCAGTGAGTTACACACAGTGAGCTATATAGGTTTTACATCAAATAGTATATGTATTGGAGTAAAAATGTGTATTGGCAGATATCCTGAGTTAAGGTATCAGTATCAGGAGAGAAAAGTGTGATTGGTGCTGCTCTAATTAGAAGTAGATGACCAATTTTACAAAGATTTTCTTAGAGGAACCTAATAAATAATTTTTATAATGTGTACTACACAGCTACAGAAGATGTTGCGTCTGCGAGGAAAGGCAGTGGACGAAGAGCAGAAGGACAGTGGTGAAGAGCAGAGGGACGAGGATGAAGGTCTTGGTCCACGCTCCAATATCAGTCTCCTTGACCAGCATCAGCACCTCAAGGAAAAAGCAGAAGGTATCCAGTTCAAACATGACCCACTCCAGCTAATGTCATAGTACTCAGTAAACATAACCATATTGGTTCTGTTATAACTCACTTGCTACATGTTTTTCTGTTTACAGCCCGTAAGGAGTCAGCCAAAGAGAAGCAGCTGAAAGAGGAAGAGAAGATTCTTGAGAGCGTTGCAGAGGGCAGAGGTAAGATTATAATGCTCTCACGCTCCTGTGAAGCCATGTTGAATTCTTAATCACACTTACTCTGATAAATGTATAGATGTTAAAACGGTTGGTGCAAAATCTGCAACGCTAATTCTCTCTCTCTCCTGGCAGCTCTGATGTCTGTGAAAGAAATGGCCAAAGGTATCATATACGATGATCCCATTAAAACGAGGTACGGTCTCGATTAGTGAATTCTACAAAGTTGTTGTCTGTTGAGCTTTTCAACTTTTCATTTAACCTGGATGTTCCTTGTAGCTGGAAAGCACCACGGTACATCCTGAACATGCCAGACACCCGACATGAGCGTGTTCGGAAGAAGTTCCATATCCTGGTCGATGGAGACGGCATCCCTCCTCCAATCAAAAGCTTCAGGGAGATGAAGTTCCCACCAGGTTATAACACTCCTTCTCTCATACATGAAAAACATATTTCTATACAAGGTCCTCGGCGGCCATTCATGAACACCTGCTAACAGATCTGTTGATTGTTTTTGCAGCAATTCTAAAAGGTTTGAAAAAGAAGGGCATTGTTCATCCCACACCAATTCAAATTCAAGGAATCCCTACAGTGTGAGTACAACAAACCACACATGTACTGTACAAACAGGATGTCAAATATCTAATGAGTGTTCAGCACATGTAAAGCGTCCATGAATTGACAGTGTTTGTCTGTAGTCTGTCAGGCCGAGACATGATTGGCATCGCCTTCACTGGTTCTGGAAAGACCCTGGTCTTCACTCTGCCCATCATCATGTTTTCACTGGAGCAGGAGAAGAGGCTGCCATTCTTTAAGAGAGAGGGACCGTATGGACTCATCATCTGTCCCTCAGTAAGACACACGAGACAAAGCTGTTAAATTGATGACACAGCTTGAAATACAGTATGATGTCTCACTTGTGGTTACAAAAAGATAAAATGTTTGGATTGAAATGGATGACTTAAACATTGTGTTCCGTCATGTTTTTGGAAACACTGTTTTGGAGCGTCTACATATAAATTTAATATAATTCACACATGCTGCAAATCCCTCCAAACTCTGAACCAGTTATAAAGCTGACAGTGACTCTCAAAGGCACAAATAATTACATGGTATTTCTCACTTTTTGCACTTTAGACAGATGGCATTTACTGTGAGCGGGCTCGCTTTTTCCGCAACTTAAGCATATTTTAATACCTTTCGCTTTGCTCCAGCGAGAGTTGGCGAGGCAGACTCACGGCATCATCGAGTACTACTGCAAGCTGCTGGAGGAGGAGGGAGCTCCTCAGCTGCGCTCTGCCCTCTGCATCGGAGGAATGTCTGTCAAGGAGCAGATGGAGGTAGTTAAACAGTAAGTAAGAGCGAAGATTTGTGTGAGAGGAATCTGTTTCTGTCTTTTATCCAGAATTTCAGTCTGAACTAGTGTTAAGCCAAAAAAAAAAGCCTGATTCAGCAAGCAACAATAAATAATTCAGATAGGAACAAAATGGGCAAACATTAAAAGTTATAGAAAGCAGCAAACAGTTTCGTAAAATTCATTTTCTATCTGACTATCTATTCTTGGTCACAGCGGTGTCCACATGATGGTCGCTACTCCTGGCAGACTGATGGACTTGCTGCAGAAGAAGATGGTGAGTCTGGACATCTGCCGCTACTTGGCTCTGGACGAGGCTGACAGGATGATCGACATGGGCTTTGAGGAAGACATCAGAACCATCTTCTCCTATTTCAAGGTGAGAGGTGACTGCCAACAGCAACCACATCACCTTCAGTTCTTGCCGTTTCACATCGGCAAGGCCCAACCAGATAACAGTAGTCATAGATATCATTTTAAACAGGCTGTACATGAGAGGACCTAAATTCCCTCCTTGCCTCAACACTGCTCATCACTGACCTGTCATCTCCTCTGATTTTCACACTGAAAAGTTATGTTTTCATTTGTGGAAATTTTGTGAAATTTCTACCAAATTTGTCCATAAAATCTGTACATTTAGAGCAAAAAAAGTGACCACAAAGTTACAGAATAATGCTTCATTTTTACATCAGTAACTCTACTTGTAGTTGTTTTTCACACGGTTCTGATGCTTTAAGAGGCAGAATAATTCGTCATCTTCCAAGCACTCCCCATAGTTGGCTGGTTAGTCCGTCTTCCAGCTGCTGGGCTCCGTCAGTCGAGACTGAATTTATTTCCCAGATTCCAACCTTGTCATGAGAATTAAACTTGAGATGTAGCCTGGTTTCTTTGAGGCTGCAAGACACACACACACACACACACACACACACACACACACACACACATATATATCTATCTATCTATCTATCTATATATATATATATGTTGTGTGTTATAATATGTGTTATGTGTTATAATATGTGTTATAATATGTTGTGTGTGTATTTATTTACGTATTTATCTGTTTTTAAGGGACAAAGACAAACCCTGCTTTTCAGTGCCACTATGCCCAAGAAGATCCAGAACTTTGCCAAGAGTGCACTGGTCAAACCCATTACTATCAACGTGGGCAGGGCCGGCGCTGCCAGCTTGGATGTCATCCAGGTATGCTCCTTTTTCTCTGAAAGAATCCTTCACTGCATTCAGCTTACAAACCCCACTGACATAAAAACTGTGTGAACTAAATAATAAATACCTTGTCTATGTGCAGGAAGTGGAATATGTCAAAGAGGAGGCCAAGATGGTGTACCTGCTAGAGTGTCTCCAGAAAACACCACCGCCTGTCAGTACTTCCACATGCTGTGACATTGATATACCCCAAAGATATGTGATTCAGATGTGTCAAAAGTTACAAAATACTGTCTGTTCGCATTGAAAGGTGCTGATATTTGCTGAGAAGAAGGCTGATGTAGATGCCATCCATGAGTATCTGCTGCTAAAAGGAGTAGAGGCGGTGGCCATCCATGGAGGAAAAGGTGCATGGGCCTCTGTTATAATTATTAAAAGACACATCAGTTGTTATGCAGTAATAGTGCCGCCAGAGGAGGACTGTATTTAGAGAGGCTGTCATATTCACACTCCTCAACTTTCTTGTAGTTGCTCATCATTACCACCAGATGCCGTCCTGCTTGCAAATGTCGCCATGTCTGTGCATCATAGTTTGCTCAACAGTTCAAGGCACAGACGGCATTGCATTCTTTTGTTTTTCCACTTGTCATCATCTTGCAAAACACTCTTGATGTAATATTTCTTGATTTTTTTTTCAGATCAGGAGGAAAGAACAAAAGCCATAGAGGCATTCAAAGAGGGAAAGAAAGATGTTTTAGTTGCCACGGACGTTGCCTCCAAGGGTCTGGATTTCCCAGCTATACAGCATGTAGTGAATTATGACATGCCTGAGGAGATAGAAAACTATGGTAAGAGCATATACTGTGTATGCGGGTGACAAATTAAAGGAAAATCAACAAAGTGTCTCAGTAAGGTATTGATCCACCATTTGCCTTCAGAACAGCTTAAATGCTCGTTGGCATCGATTTTCTCTGGACTTCGCTGGAGGGAAGAACCTCATTCTTCATTTGATGTTTTGATGATGGTGATGGTTCAGTTGTGTTGAGATCTAGTGACTGTGTGATGGCCATAGCATATGATTCACATCATTTTCATCCTCATTAAACCATTCAGTGACCCCCTGAAATAGACCACTTCCATCAGATAGAAATGTTTCATCATAGGATAAATGTGACCAGTAAAAACAACCATTCCCTTTAAGGGGACAAGTGGAACCAAACCAAGGCAGGAAATGCCCCATACACTTGAACCACCAGATCTACCTTTGCTATGTTTCTCCTATCTTTTATTTAGGTTTTTCCTCTAATTTGTCACCTGTCTACATGGTCTTGCCTTCTTAAAATTGCTACATCATGTAATAATCAGTTCTCATTAAATTGCTCAAGCTGGTGATTTGACTTGCTCTTGTTTCAGTCCACAGAATTGGAAGAACTGGGCGATCAGGCAAGACCGGTATCGCCACTACGTTCATCAATAAAGGCTGTGGTAAGGAGAAATAAAAAATGTAATTCATTTATGTACATGTAGTAGTCATTTGGTGTTAAATGACTGAAAGTTAACCGTGAGTGTATGTCTTTCTTTGTAGATGAGTCAGTACTGATGGACCTTAAAGCTCTGCTGGTTGAAGCCAAGCAGAAGGTCCCTCCAGTCCTCCAGGTGCTCCAGACAGGAGACGAGACCATGCTAGACATCGGAGGTGAGTCATCCACACCAGATCTCATCTCTTTTTCTAGGCCCGCATGCTCCTCCCTCATGCATTACTCAATAATAACTTCGTATTTCTTTTTAAATGTTCCTCTAACCTGGTTGGATCATCTTATTTCAGATACACAGAACAAAGTATGGAGTGTTTGCAAACCCTCTCTAACATACCTGATGGTTGTGTTTTCACAGGAGAGAGGGGCTGTACATTTTGTGGTGGTCTGGGTCATCGTATTACAGACTGTCCTAAGTTGGAGGCCATGCAGACCAAGCAGGTCACCAACATCGGGCGGAAAGACTACCTGGCTCATAGCTCGATGGACTTCTAAGAGCTGCTCGTCCAGGAGAAGACTCCCCAGCGCGCAACGGAACTGAGAATTTCTGAGAAAATTATGTGTCATGTCACTGAACTAAGGAAGTGAATTTTATCATGACAAATATTAATAATTATTTTGCAGGTCTGTGAGAAAACCTTTACCTTCTTCCTTCCCCGTCACACTTGTCCTGTATGTGGAGACTTTGTAACATACATTTTTGATATACTACTTGTAAATAAAACTGTTATATCTGTTGTGATGTTATATGCCTCTTCCTGAAAAAATATAAAGGTGTGGTACAGAATTTGTATGGTGAGGAAGTTGCTAAAACCAGCAGAATAATGCAAAGGGAAGTTTGACTCAAGAAACACACACAACGTGGGTGTCTTTCCTTTTGCAACATTTGAGTTGCAGATCAGAGATATCTTGACTTTTAGCCCTGTTAGTACCTAAGAAACAACAGAATAAAAAGCTGCCAATGACGTAATGGAAACAACTATTCTAGACGCATAGAAAATATAATTTTAACTTCTGAGGCCATCACATTTTGACCACAGAGAAACAGCTGTTATACGAGTGTGAATAGTGTACAGACAGTTTACAGGCATGGATCTCATCTTCAGAGAAGGGACGGTGTATCTTCAGGGGGTGAAGTTTGGAAAAGTAAGTTTCAAAGATATTTCACAAATTCAGCATACTTGGGGCAAAAGAGAAATATTATGGCTCGTTTTTTTTGTTTAAGTCAATATGGCAACTAAACAGCTGGATAAAGGCAAGACAGTATTTTGCTTTCATGCGTCGTTCAGTTTAAATAAGGAAGGACTCTGGGCAATATAAATAAGCATCAGAACTTCTTGACATGTATGTCATGTCTCTGCATTCCAAGACAGATGGTTTACTCTGAATATCAAGCTTCGAAACCTTTAAGCGTCTTGCAAAATGTTTAGTCTAGTTATACTACTTGAATATGGTTGTATATTGTTTTAAATGTCGTAAGTGAAAGAAGAGTTTAGTATTAAGTCTAAATTTCTCACTAATTGTTAAAGCTGCCGCTGTACTCTGGATGGCTTTTTGGAGGTTGGAGGTTTTTGGAGAATTTAAGAAATTTATTAAAGGCTTATTGTGGTGGAGGCGTTTTACCTCCCGTTTCTGTTCAAATGTCATAAGAGGTTCAATGGGGTTGGGAATTCTGCAAAGTCATTCAAGGAACCAGTGCGCTCAGAGTCTTGCACATGATTTGGCCATACACTGCACCGAGCACGTTTGAATCATTTTCTGCATCTGTTTATGTTGAGAGAGATGTCATACGTCTGTGCAGTAGAGGGGCACTATTGTTTAGGTCATGTTTAACTCCAGGAAATGGGGTGGCACTCGCTCCACTTGATCATCTCACAGAAACCACATTTTAGCTGTGAATTCACACTAAGCAGTGGTTAAAATAGTGAAAATGTGGTACAGGTTCACTAAATAAAATAGAAGTAAACTAATAATAACTGAGTCTGGTTACAGATTTTTTCATTTGGTTTACTCAAACTGGCTTACAAACTTTGAATATTGATCATATGTAAAGCACAGGGAATAATGTGTTAAACTTCCATCCAATCTTAAAAATCTTAAAATACTGGTCATCAGATAACGTAAGTGTGACTTCACTGTGGTTTGGTACTCTCTCCTCAAACAGTAAATTTAGCTGGAGATTCAAGCCAGTATAACAGGAACATATACATGTATATATATATATATATATATATATATATATATATATATATATATATATGAGTACATATATACTCTATGTTGTCAAAAAAGACAGCAATATTGTTAGATAATAATCACATTAATAAACCTCATACAGGGTGCGTTTCAAACAGAGATGTGAAAATGATGTGCAATGAACTGAAAACAAGTCGAAATGTTAAAACAGAAAACTAAGGCAAGAAAAATAAAAAAAACTTCAAATCTACAGGGAGGCTGTTCTAGGTCGAAGTCACTCATGTGGTCACCTGAAAACAATGAGAATCATGTTGAAATCAGTTCTGAGGTTTTATTCGCTCCTTAAGAGGTAGAAAGTACAGCTACAGCTCTGCATGTGCACTTCAGCATGAGATACACCACTACAGTGAATGTCAGCATGTTCTGATCATCATGGGAAGCAGAAATGTAGATCTAACCAACGCTGTGACAGAGATCTAACTTATTAACTGTCACTTCTGCTGCCCCGCTCTGTCATCTTCAACAGAAAACATGGAGGAAACTATGGATGGTGCTGTTTAAACCCAGCCCAACGGGGGTTGGGCGGTTGGAGTTCCACGCCGTAACCGACAACAGTGCCATCACTGAACAGAAGAAGGTCGGCCGGCAGAAGACGCCAGAGAGAAAAGTGGTGCGTCTAAGCGACTGCCTAAGTGTCACCCCTGCTCCAAAGGAGTCCTGCCCTGCAAAGTGCACGGCCTTCTACATAAACACCACTCAGTGCATCTACACTCTGGCTTCAACAACGAGCGAGGAGTGGCTGAGTGCCCTCTGTCTTCTGGCCTTCAAGGTATCACACTTCTCTCCTCATGACCAGTGTGACCTTCTCCTTTTTTTGTGGTTCAGGAGTAGCGTTATCATTTGGGAAAGGTGGGGATGAAGCTTACCCACAATCGGAGATAAATAGCAGGATGAGGAAGTTAATACAGTATCTGTAACTTCTGTCACTTCACTTCTCTAATTCTTGTGCTTGCACAAGCTGTGTTCTTTCTTGCATCTTACCTCTTTAAAGTCATAAAACAGTGATAAGAGGGTGGCGTACACTCCATGTAATGTTTACCGTGCCACTGTGTTTACAGAAGGATCCTGAGGAATCAGACAAAGGGGGTTTCAAGAGAGGAAATGGCTTGACCATGGAGGACAATGACCTTTACTCATCTTGGAAAACCGGTAATGCTCCTCAGTCTGCAGACAACGGCCACCAGTCAGCAAGTGACCGAAAATAACATTCTGTTGTTCTCATCAGAAACCAGAAAACTGATTTCAACACCTGATGAGATGCTACTGCTAAGGGACTGTATGAAAATGATTAGTGGGCAGAGTGGGTCGGCAAAGAGGGAGGTTATTGCCATTTTTCTTTTGGCTTAAGGTAAGGCAGGATAGTCTGACTTTTTTGGCAAGGTTTTTTTTTTTTTTTTTTTTATTTACTTGCCCAAAATGTATTGTCTTTAATTTACATTCCACTTTGCAAAATAATCAACACTTACATGAATGGCTACATAAAAAAGACAACTTTCACTCGCACTATGGCTCATAAATCTGCACTTTACCATATGCAGTGCAAAAGTTTTGTTTCTGTATCAGGGTTTTATTAATATGTTTATAAAACTGGCTGCGCAGATTAGAAGTTCAGTTTAGATATTATGGTTTAATTTAATTATTTTCTTACTAATTTTAAACTGTTATATTATTGTGGGAAAGTTCCAGAGAGGGCTGTAATGAAAACATGAGCAACCCTGGGGAAGGCCTTGCTTTTGAAAAAGTGAAAAATAAGGTTTTCCTCCCCTCACCACCCCAAATACTTTGATACAGTCCCCAAAAATAAGTTACACTAGCCAAGAAACATGAGCAGTCACGGCATTGCTGATGTGTGATTATCTGACTGAAGACTGTATTAAAGTTATTAGTGGGAGAAAAGAGGTCTTATTAAATTAGGTGGGTATAGTCATTTTTCCTTTGGCAAGTTGCAAGTTTTGGCAGAGAAGAGATTATTACAGCTATGAAGACCTATTATCAATATAAGAGGTGTTAACTTTCGGTGTTACCTCCAAAAAGTGGTTGAGATCATTTGGCCAGACTCTTTGATTTTTTTTGTATTTGTCGGATGAACAATAACAATAGTGTTTTTTTTTTTTTTTACCCTGTTAGACTAAGTCGTAATGATGCTGCAGCACTCGCATATTAAACTTTAAAGTACAATGCTCTCATAAAGCTAAAAGTACAAAAGTTAGAACCCAAGTCATAAGAAACTGAAATTATACTTTAATAAGGTAGTAAGGGTAAATTTCTGGCTTTATTATGATAAAAGAAAAGGACCTCGAAGAAGCGAGCAGCGAGGTTAAGGTGTCATAACATCACAAATCCAAGACGTCAGCAGAAACCTTGAATGTGCGAACAGTAGCTTGAGTCACTAATTTATTCAAACATGAACGCCAGAATGTATTACTGTCAGCAAGCTCTGGCTTACACAAATTATTACTTTTTATTTCCTAATGGATTACACTTCTCCTGAAAGAAGCAGGCAGGCCGGTCACGCGGAGAGATTAGTGGGATGCAAGCAAATTTCAAATCAGCTTTTTTTTTCCCCTCGCTGCGTGAGAATGTGTTTGCTGTACATTTATTCCCTTTGCTGATGTGCTGCTGCTCAAGGCCTCATACTGGAAATCTTTCAAGTGTGGTCACGCTGTTCTAACCTCGCCCTGCTGTGACAGGCCCAGTGACACGTTTTCATGTCCTCTAATGTTTAGATCGGACTCCTCATCCGAACCAGTACCAAGTGACCGTCCAGGGCACAGAGGCGTCCAGGAGGTGTCAGCTGGCCGGGGAGTATCTGGTTTCCCCAGAAGAAGAGGCTATGATACTAAAGGCTATCGATACTGGTCACGTCATCTATTCCTGGCCGTACAAGCTTTTACGGAAATTTGGACAAGTCGAGGTAAAATGCTTGTTCATTCCCACCAGATTCACACACCGCAGTCATAATAACCCTGACATACACCTCACATATCTTTGAAGTAACAGTTCAAGAGTTTGAAACAAATGCTTATTGGTTTTCTTAATGAATGTTAGCGGAGAAGATGGATACCCTTCACGTCTGCGTGGTAACAAGCAGGTAGCTCCAACTACATACAGACATGATAGCGATGTGTTAATGTCTCGTTATTACACAGTGAATTTTGCACAGAACTACATAGCTTAAGAGATGCTGGCTGGTGGATTTTGCAACCTTAGGCTAGCTGTTTCCCTGCTTCATGCTAAGCTAAGCTAATCAGGTGTATCACACAGCGTCATCGAACTCTCAGCAGGGTAGCGAATGAGTGTATTTCCCAAAATGTCGAGCTATTCCATTGAGATGTGTGTTAATTGGATGTGATTTCAGGGTGGGTTCAGCATTGAAGCAGGCCGTCGCTGTGAGTCGGGGGAAGGCGTGTTCATCTTCCTGTCCAGGCATGGCTACGACATCTTCCAGGCCATATCGAAGCAGTGCTCTGTGGCCAGGAGGCCGTCTGTCCAGCCGCTCAGTGTCCACAGACTATCACTGTGTGACCTGTCTGCAGTCGCCCCCCTAACCACAGCCGCAGGCCCTCCTGTCTACAGTCCTGCAGATGTTTCTGCAGACATGGATGATGAGTCTGACAACCACTACTCTACTATTAATGCTGCTGCACCACATGCACAGAGGCTATCTCTTGTCAAACCTTATTTCCATAACAGCAGGGAGTGTGTGGAAGAGGAGGACGACGATGAGGAGGAACGGTGTCACTCTCTGGACACTGAAAACAAGGATACAATAGATAGCATTTATTACAACATAAGGAGAGCCACGCCTCCTGTGACCAGAAGAGATAAGTTCGAACCGAAGACGGACGATTGCATCTACTCACATTTGAAACTAGTCGATTCCCCCTTAAATCCCCAGCTGCAGCCCTTCTCGTCACCCCTCCCTCAGCCTGTTCCCCAGCCTCCTTCCTGCACCCTACCCCAACCTCTTTCCTACCCCACACCCAAGCCCCGGTACCAGCGTCAGCCACCTCTGAATGTCTACACCCAGCCAGGGTACAGTGCACAGGCACAGGCGGCGGATGACATGAAGGAGATGGAGGAGGACGTCTCTACCCACGTTAGCCCCTCAGAGCCCCCTGGCAGTTTTAAACACAGGCTGGCAGAAATCATTTCCAAGGACCTGGCAAAGTTCCAGCCACCTCTTCCCTCCGGAGCGGGCAGCCCCACATTTTCTCAGTAGGCAATTAGTTAACAGACAGAGTAGAAGGAGCAATTTAACCATGATAGACTGTCATGAAGCTTAATTAGTTTCTTTATTTCTTTGAAATCCCTTCCGCCGGGAACACCAGGCATCAGGTCTTGGCTCAAAGATGTTTGTATGTTTATCTGCAGTGGTGGACTGTAACTAAGTACATCTGCTTAAGTAATGAAATACAATTTCTAGGTACTTGTGATTTACTTGAGTATTTCTGTTTCATGCTACTCCATTCTTCTACTCCATTACACCCCAGAGGCAAATACTGTACTTTTTACTCTGCTACATTTATTATGACGGCTTCAGTTATTAGTTACCTTACGGAGTCAGATTATTTATATAAAATATAATGGATTCATAAATTATGTATGTTATGGATATTATTATAATGTATTTTTATGGGTTTAGCTACTCTAGTGCAGTAGATAATGAGCTCCTTCTTGTGTAATTCTTGCACATGAACGCATCAATAAATGTGATCCAATCATATAGCATTTTATTCTCAAATGGGCCATTCTGCAAAGTAAGTACTTTTGATACTTTAAGTATATTTTAGAGCTCTTACTTTTGTACTTTTACTAATTTTGAATGCAGGGCTTTTATTTGTAAGAAGGCATTTTTACACTGTGGTATTGCTGATTTGACTTAAGTAAAAGCTCTGGTTACTTCCTCCACTACTGTTCATCTGCAGCCTGTTGTAATTTTTTTTTCTCCAGATTATTTTTGCAAAAAAGATTATTGAATTTGTCTTATTCATCCCTGCTACAATCTTAGAGGAAGTAAATAAAATGGATGTTGTTACATATAAATTAGCAGTTTTGCAGCAATATACAGAGACAAAGAGCCCGAGGTTTTTGATGTGAATACTCCATTTTGGACATTCACAACTAAGTCTGCTTCACATGGATGAAATACTGACACACAGCTCAGTATTCAGTATACCACTGAGGAAAAACAACATTTACAAAAACAACTTATAATTCACGCTCATGTTTTCAGTATATCTTTATTGTAGCAAAAACAATCTCATAAAATACCCCATAGCTATACATAAATATGAAAATAATTGTTTTTAATTTAGACAAAAGTCACTAAGGACACTGGAAATGTCTTTAGCGGTGGTTCAGGCCATAAAGTGCATTAAAAACAGGCCTCTGGGAGTTCAGTATGGCCTTAGGAAGTAAGAAAAGGGAAAAAAAAATCAACATCTCAGTGGATGAGTTTGAGTTTTACCTGCTTTTTTTTACATTTGGCAGTGCAACACCTAAGCTATAAAACATGACAGGGGGGTGTGAGGGACTATCTCACACCATCATCATCAGCTCCTGGTTCCCTGTAAAGGTTCACTGTCACTGTCTTCCACTCAGACTCTCCTCCATGTCACTGAGGTGTGAGGACTCCCCGTCGCTGCTGCTGCTGCTGCTGGCAGATGTGGCTGATTTCTTTGAGTCAGATGTAGATCCGAGTATTATGAGGTGGCCCACGGAGGCGGAGGGGTCCCGCTGCTCTCCGGACAGCAGGGTCGGGCCCTGCTGTGGGGCCCCCGGCAGGAGCGAGTGGATCAGGTTCCTCCTGGACGCCTTGTCCGCGTGTGATCCCGAGCGGGGACTCCTGCAGTCCGGGTGAACCACGCCGGCCAGGAGCTCCGACAGCTCCGTGATGTAGATCTGCGCCATCTGCAGGGTGTCGTACTTGGACAGCTTCCTCTCGTTCTCCAGGGACGGGATGACGCTCCTCAGCTCGTCAAACGCCTTGTTCAGGCCGTGCATCCTCCTCCTCTCCCGGGCGTTGGCAGCCACCCTCCGGTGCTTCTGGGGCCCAAAGTGGCCCGCCTTGCCCGCCTCAGGCGCCTTGTCGGGGTCCGTCTCTTTTGCGCAGACGGGGAGTTTGTTCACGGGCACGAGTTTGTCCGCAGCTCCGTGCGCCTCCCTCCTGGAGAGCGCATGGAGGGGGCCGGAGGAGATCCAGGCCTTGGAGCTGATGTGGGCCAGGCTGCGCTGCTGCAGCAGGGTGAAGTCCTCCGGGTACTCCGACCAGCCTGAGAGCTCTGCCTTTGCGGTCATCACTGCGGGGGGGTGGGGTCGTGCGCGGCGGGGAAAAGGTCGCAAAGAAGACGCCCTCGTCTCTGAAGTGGTTTGCACTCATCGCCTGCAGTTTATATATATATCTACACCTCCCCCCTCCTCCTCCTCTCCTCGGTCACCTTGGTGTCACTCCCAGCCCGCAGACAGCTCTGACAGCCTCAGGAGGCAGCAGCCAATCGAGGAATCCCCTCTGACCCCGCCAAGGAACAATTAGACAAAGCTCCACTTTTTTTTCTGTCCCCTTCTCCTATTGTGCATTGTAACTCAATCACGACCTTGTTATTATCCTCACACAGACGCAGAGGGGAGCCGCGAGTATTAATCATTTAAGAGCATGGCTCACTATACGTTGAAAAGCTTTGGAGGAGCTGATCTAATGAACCTGCTCAGTAAAGCCTGGGCTGCATGTCTGCTGCCTCTAAAGAAAGACATAAAGTAACAAGTGCATATGCCAAAACTCTTCTTTTGCATCCATTAAAGTTTTCAGATGTTTTCAGATGTTTTCCCACCAAAAATGAATCTTTTTGCACACCTTATTTATGTTTTCATAAAGGCATTTGAAAGCTCAGTGTTTATATAAACATCTAAGTTAATCATATATTGCGCAAAAGTGGTTTGTTGAGCAGTTAAGAACATCCTCCTTCTCTTCACCACCACCATCATCATCACCATCCTTGGATCACTGCTCGCTCCCGGTCCACGGAAAATCAACTTGGACGTGTTTCTCACGACCAAGAAGGACCTGGGCTGCTCGAGGGAGCTGGCAGCACCGAAGTTTGTCCTCAAACAAACAGTAAAAAAAAAAGGTGGACACAATCATTCGCGGATTATTTGCGGAAGAATAATAAAAGGAACAGGTGGAAGGCAAGGCTGGAGACACACCTGTCCGCAGCAGAGCTAACTGATAAGTTAGGGCCATTTATGAATCATTTAGCAGGAAACAAGCAACCTGCACAAACAAGCACGCAAAAAATCCTATTATTATTATTATTATTATTATTACTATTATTGTTATTATTACCGTTTGATTGTTTTATTTCCAAAGGAGACTAAATTCACACAACTAATCCTGATTGGTCACGTGGCCCCTGTGCCTATCAGCTGTTGTCCCCTGGCACCTCGCGCGAGCTCCGCACCTCTGTCACAACCGGTGTCACCCGCGTCTCCCATATGGCGCGCGCGGCTGACGGCTCTCTCTCTCTCTCTCTCACCGACGCCCGCCGCGCCGACACGAGAGCTAATCACTCATTAGGTCATCAATTACAGAGAGGGGAGCCGCTCCCGGACCTGTCCGCCGGGAGAGCCCAGCCGAGGAGTTGTGATGACGGCGACTTGGACGAGTTTAGCATTCAGCGCCTCTCTCTGTCTGAGTGTGTGTGTGTGTGTGACAGTGTGACAGTCGGGGTCGAGCGCCGGTAAAGAAAATCACCGTGACCTGCCTCGCCGCCAGCAGTTTAATGAGGCCTGGTTTTAGTGGAATAAATCGGCACGCTCTCCGTCCCGGGGTGTCCATTCATCTTTTTTTTTTTTTAGTTGGGGAGGGCGACATGAATATTTCATTCCTTCAGCCCCACTGCCAGCGCAACAGCCTGTAACCCTGCGTGCAGGCTTTAAAAATGCGGGCCACACTTCCCATCTGGTGCGGGGCGTGAGCTGGCAGCGTGTGTGTGTGTTTGTGTGTGTGTGTGTGTGTGTGGCAGCGGAGGTGTGAGGAACGTTACGGAGGTCAACTCTGTAGTGACCCCCTGCAAGAGGAGACAGAGAGGCTGATGTGTCCCACCAGGAAGGGAGGTGCATAGGGGGGAGGTGCATAGGTTGGGTAACTTTCAGTGCTGGTCCAAGCCAGGCTGAGGAGGGAGTGAGGGTGGTGGTGATGGTGGTGGTGGTATATTCAGCCCCACCCACATTCAAGTTGAAGAGTCAACTGTAAGTGATTCCCATGAATATTGCAGGGCACTAAAAGTAGCACAGCCCAATGTAAAAATACTTCATAAAAGGTAATAAAAACCTACCTGAGTAGCAAAATATAGCATGTCAAGAACAAAAAGTAAAAGCAAGACTTGCACTTTATAGTCATAATATTTGGTATTTTTAGATTGCTGATACCCAGTAAAGTGTAAAGTGCAACTTTAGTGTTGTGGCTGGTGCAGCTGAAGCTAATTTGAGCAGTTTTGAAGATCACTGAGCCCTCTAACCGAACCACTTGTCATATTTTATAAGCTTGTCATTCACCTTAAATGTTAAATCTGAATCCGCAAAGCAGCTCGTTGGCTCTCAAATACATCCAGGGGCATAGAAAGCCTGGTGTTACCCTCCTACGTAGTGCAGCGGCATAAAGTGGAAACACTCATCTGAAGTACAAGAAGCATAAAACTGTACCTGAGTGCTGTATGGGGTAAATGTGTCCTAGTTACTGTTCTGGTTACTGTTACTGTATCCCGAAAACTCCTCCTACAGGCTCCTGGACTCTACGTCTTACAATAAAAACTGGTAGACTGTAAACACTGCTGACTGGAGCAGAGTGTAAACAATTTGGACCAATTTGCTCACAGCGAGGGCCCGTGTGTTCTTCTGCCTTTAAGTGCTCCTTGTAAAACTCATATTTACAGCTGTTCAAATGCCTTTAGTTGGGAATAAACAAAGATGCAGTGGCTCCTGTATGTGTCACACGTACATATGTGTATTTATGTGCCTCAGTAATGGATTGAAGAGACTTTCTTGTGGTTGGTGGATGTGGCACTTAATGCACAACAAAAATAAAATAGCAAAATGCCTCAGCAGCCGCCTCATGACTCAGTTTATAGCCAACAATGGTTTCACAATATGTCACCGGACTTGGCGTTGGCGCGCGAGGGGGGGGTGTCAAGATGACTGCAGCTGTCATGACGTTCGTGATGAAACCTGGCAACGGGCCCAGCGGTTTGTCTTGACTCTTGACCAATCAAACACTGAACCCAACCACAGCAGCACCCACTTGTGTTAAGACAAAGCTGTCACACCACACCCTGCATGTAGCGTGTGTTTTTGCAGCAGGTCTCCTCTGTTACTCCTGGGCCCGTAATGGAGAGTGGTTCTAATTATAACACATTGTCTCATTGTTCCAATTTCTAGCAAATGAAGCAGGCCTAATAGTGAAATTAAAGCAGTCCTCATTTCACCAGGGAGAGTGCATTATCCCCGGGGAACCGCAGTTGAGGAACCGCGGGCCCCCGAGCAATCTATAATTAATTCAGCTCTATTTTATGAGGCTTTAATTTGTGGCGTTGTGTCTCTGTTCCTTTGTCCACCTGTTCGAGACCGTACAACACCTTGTGAGAACTGGAACGCATCCACACAAACCACACGGGCTTCAGAAAGGATGGTGATTTTATGGGACTGTCATTTTGTAGTGAGTTCCCTTAAAAAAAAAAGAAAAAAAAGAAAAAAAAAAGAAAAAGAAGAGGTAATTTGGTGCTAATTATTGGGGAAATGGGGAATTCTTAAAAGAACTGCTCCATTTAAACCCAGGTAATTGCTCATTTATTATTCATTTATTCGTCATATGTTGAGTAGTGAGCTTGCCTGTTCAAAAAAGTTGCTTTTTTTTCCCAAGTTCACCTAACTTAATGACTGCTTTGATTAGTAATTGGAATTAATTAATCGGAAGTGCACCAAATGACCACTGCCTCCATTACCCTAATAACAGTATCACGTTGTTATTTCCAGGAAAGCTCCTTGGCAATTATAAAGCATGACCAAAGTAATCAAATATTTGATGACACTCCTTAGACACAGGTTGATAAAAAGCCTTGATAAATAAATTGGTATATTAAGAGAAGCAGTATGGCTTCTGATGTAAAATCCAACATTCAATATAAATTGAAATATCTTCTCTGAATGGTATTTTAGCCCAATAAATGATAATGCGTCCTCTCCTCGTAATCACCATCCATTCACACTGTTTTTTTTATGCACAGATATGCACAGATATATAATGATACAGGCAGGTCTCCATGGGTGGAGCAGACTGAAGTGCAGACATCCTCCTGGTCTACTCTCTGAGCCACAGTGTGTTGCCTTGTGTCTCTCTGGTGTTTTAATTAAAGACTCCTTCATTTGGCAACAATGGCTCGTCCACACAGTCGTGAACCAGGAACAGTGAACCTCTTGATGTCGGGAGAGCTCTACTCTGTAATTACACACACACACACACACACCCGGAGCTACGGAGGTGGTTCTTCCGAGCAAAGAGAGAAATGTTTAATGCCGGGGTTTCACACGCAAATTAGGACAATTAGCGGCCTCATTAATTTGGGAAAAAGGGAAGTAATATTGTAGTTAAAGTAACGGTTCATTAAGTTGGTGTTATCTGTGGTGGAGGGCTAATTGATGGACTCTGAGGAGAGGACAGTAATGAGACGGGCCGCGGTGCGGAGGTGAGCAGGACTGTGCTGTGTTTGCTCACCTGCGGAGGTTTTAGTGTTGACGTCTTATCGCTGGAAACACGCAGTCCGTTTTATCGCGAGAGTCGCCGCGCAGCCGGTGAGGTGGAGGGGAGGAAATGTCGCGATGCTTGAGATCAAGGCTCTGCAGGGTGCCGGTTGTGATGCAAGATATAGACGGGGCCCGAGGGGTCGGAGGTTTATTCAGCATGAGCGGAGCAACAAAGCGGGTCTATAAAGTCAGAGCTGCACCACTGATCACAGGTGTTAGCCGGCCCCCTCAGTGAGACACGTGTTAATAAAAAACGACTATTTAACTTGTGCTCAGCAGTGCTAATGGAAAATGTACTGATGGTACACAAATCACCATAAGGCTACTTATGCCAAAACATTTATTCTTAACTTGGTCTTTTACAAAAGGAATCCACTTGTTCAAACATTTAACACTTTGTATACTTTACGTTTAACTTCATTTACTTTATCGTTAAGTTTATTAACTTTATTTCCAGCTTAGAAACTTCATTGTTATAAAGCATGACTTATTATAGAAAAGAAATGATAGAAATTTAAGAAAAAAAAAAGATTTAAGGTGTGTCAGACCTTATCCTAACTGTGGCATTGTATCAATAGTCCATAGTCAGCAGTCTTTTTCTTATTTATCTTGGAACTAGATTTTCTGTGGTAGATGTGGGTTGAATTTAAATACCTAAACAACAGTTTAATCAAATTCTGTACCTTAATACACTTTGTAACCGTGTGTTTTAAAAAGAGCTATAAATAAAGCTTTACTTAGTTGCTCGGTAAAATTTTGAGATATTTGTATTAGGTTATACAACTTTATCCTCCACATTTCAGAGGGAAATATTTGATTTTCATTTACTTTAAAGAACACAATGAATAAAACATGTGATCATCTTTTAAAGTACAGTGATTTTGTTATAGAGCAAACTGTCCAATAGTATATGAAGTAGTAAAACACATTGATGTGTCTCTAACAATAATCCAATAGTGTGCATGTATAAAAATATAATCTCTGAATGGGGCCCCATTGCTGCCTAACGAGTACTTTGAGTTTTAAGTAAATTAAGCTAATAGCACTTACAATCAGGATGCAGTAAATGTACACTCTGGTATTGATACTTTTACTTAAGGATGTGAACACTTCTTCCAGCACCCGATACGGGCCATAGCATCCCTCCGAACAAACATATTTTTCTATTTTTGTCACCTCCGGATAAAATGAGTTTACTGCGCATCAGTGGTGCTGCTAGTTAACTTTCAGCACGCTTAATCAATCTTCACTGGGAAGGGGTCTGCTTTAATGGGCCATTCGTGGGGTTTTCCTTCATGTATGACAGGCTGAAAATGCCGTTTCCAGCAAGCTCTTTTCTTGTACCAGCACACCATATGGCAGATAGGCATGCGTGGAGTAGGCTGTAAAGACCCTGTTCATCAAAGGAAGAAGAAAGGCTTCCAGACACTTGAGCATTGGGGACTCTGAGAGCTGTCAGCAGTGCATAGACACTTAGGATGCATAATGGATGCTCAAGCTATTGTGCTCGTAGCAGTGTCCTCACGTGATGTTTTGCTGCACAGACGAGCACGTGTGAACTAAAAACATCTACCAATCATTGTACACTTTCTATATGAAGCGTTATGTTAGTTACCAAAACGTACTTACAGCCCTGCGGTCCATATGGAGGTTGTTCATTGCACTTCATGCATAAAAAAAACAAAGAAAATTAATATAGAGGAGAGCCTGTTTTTGGTGCTGCTTTTCTGGACTGGAAGAACATATAAGCAGTTTTTAATATTTTCTTCCTCTGTATGTGGAAATGAGATCCACAAACTATTACAAACACAGCTGATGATCAATACAATAAAAACTAACTGAACTGAGTCGACACGCAAACAACTAAAGTGGCACTTTCAAGTTATTGCAGGCCTCATGTATTACATTACATTGCATCATACATCATATTTATATTTTTTATGGTTAGTCATGACCTTGATTTTTTTCCATCATGCAGTTTGTGGAGCATTTCAAATATATCTCATTTAATATGGTGGTTTAAAAGGGATATGTGTACTGATTCCTTTGTTTATTTTATGGTATTTGATTTTTCTTCTGAATATGATTCACTGGTTGCAACCATGAAGAGAGGGTGTATTGACAGCCAAGAGAGAGACTTTAAGTGAATTGTTGAGTAGTAGCAAATATTGTATGTAAATATAATATGAATATGAAGAATTTATGAGCATGTACCTGCCTGAACTGACATAAAAGGGCCACATAAATAAAATAAAAGCAGGCAATTTCACTGGATGCCACCAGATGGAGATAACACAACATGCTTGCAACAGACAGTGATGGTGTGACTAAAATCAAACATGAAGGGCTACGTAATTTTATTCAATCATAGAAGAAAATTACACATAATGACTATAAATACCAACACACACCCCAACCATAAATGATCCTTTAATAGCTGACTAGGCTATTTACCGATGATCTATCAGAGATAAATCCTGTAAGTTGTCTGAGAAGGGGATCTCTTTGGAGGCTTTGGTGATGGTCAACAATCAGAAAGCTATTTACTGTGCGGATAAAGATGTGTATCTTATCATAATAAGGCCTTGCTCAGTTCACGAGGGATTACATCCCTCATGATACGGGCTGCGACAAGATGTGATCGCATCCTCAGGAGGGCAGCTGCGACTCTAAACCTTCTCTCTTGGAATAAAAAAGAAGATCTTCCAAAAACTTTCTCTCTTGTGAGACCCAGGAAGGTGTCGTTGGTAATTTACTTTCATTTTCATTATCACTGATGAAGTAAACGTTGATCAGAGAGCAACGTCTCAGCCGGCATGTGTCACACGGCTGTCAGTAGAGAGCAGTAGTGCTCTGTGTTTTGGTGGGCAGCCGCATGCAGAGCAGCATGTGGCTGTTAGTCAGTTAAGATGAGCAACACTTTGTCCACTGACCTCTTTGACCTTGTGGGACTGAATTAAGCGTGCCGCACAAAGTGGGAGATATGAAGTTGTGTGGACATCGCCGAATCATGCGAGGCTGTTTTCAGTGACTGATCCTTTGAAAGTGCGCGACCTTCAGTGTCTTTAATGCCTGTGAAGTCAGTGAACTGCCTTGGAAATGATGGCCGACGACTCCCATCTTCTTCTTGTCATCCTCTTTGACTTGACCTCTCCCCCTTCTGTCCATTATACGTAGAAATGTTTTGAAACTTCACGAGTCTCCCGCCAGTAACAGATAAAGCCCTTATTCTGGCAAGGGACTAGGATAATGTGCGGAGTAGAGCACAATATTTAGGGAAAAAAAGGATAATCATGTCTGTCATGATCACGGTCAGAGGGTTAGCTCAACAAGATTATCTCATTAGACGGATAGTGACAGCCACAACCAACTTCAATTATTATCGCGCAATCCCTGTAATTTGGCAGTAAAGATTGTTCATCAACCTTCAGTATGGATTTTCTATGGTCGATTAATGTAATTGGATTGAGAATCACTGATGTCTCAGTCTGATTTGACATCTGAGCTGATTTTGCAGCAACAGGCTTGATATCTTCATATGGAGCGACTTTGAATTACAGGCACATTCTCGGCTATGTTTGAGCATCTCAGGCGCGTGCGTGTGTGTACATTGTGTGTGTGTGGAAGAGAAAAAGCTAGGGACTGAGAAAGGGAAAGTGAAAGAGCTTTGAGCGTTTACTAGGTGACAATGAGGCAGCATGTCCAGATCTACGAGGGGGCATGTATAAATAACCTTCATTATGAAAAGAGCAATTTTCTGCACCTGCCTGCTAATTGTTCCCATGCTGGTACTTTGGATTGGTGTGATCTCTCCTTTTAAAGCACTAATTTCAGATCGAGGGGGGTGTGATATAAGGGTGGTAAGGAGAGAGAAATGAAGGGAGGTAGAGTAAGGGTGAGACTGCTGACTGCGAACGGCGTCTTAAACGGAGCGGGGCTCACTCGGCGTTATAATCCTTCAGTGATTTCCATCTGTAATGTGGGCTGGTAGGGGTGCAAAAGCATTAGCAAAGGTAGTCATGGTTCCTGCATGGCACTCCCTGTCCATCCCCGCTGCCTTCCCCTCGGTCATCCTGCACTTAGAAGAAGATAAAATGTTGATGTCATAAATCTTAAGATTTACCCAGGACGTGCACTCGCCAGCACGGAGGATAAACTGAATGGAAATCATTAGCACCTTGTCCTTCATTGTGATCCTCAGTCTGCAAAGTGCAAGTGATGGTGCCAGGGGAGGGTGCCATAGGTGAGCTTCTTGGCTATGGGAAGCAGTGAACAGAGATGGATGAGACCAGCGAGACAAAGGTGAGGGGTGAGAAAAAAAAAAGAAAGACAGAGAGGCTTGTAGGAGCGTGAGAGCGTCGTCAACGGGAAGTGGAGGGTGCTGTATAGGAAGAGATGTGTAAAAGATGTGTTATACCTGTGAAGGCTCGATCATTCGCAAACATAAACAACTCTCCACCAGTAATCTGAATTGCAGCCTGATAGCAGCTGTGAATCAGACCATTTTCCTGCGCGGCCACATTGTGCTTTTAACCACAAAGGGACCGCAAAGTTGTTTTTTTTATTCATCCCCAAAAGAGAATTTCTGTGTCAGAGCCCTGCCGCGTTCACATTTGTGGGAGATAACATGGCAAATTGTGTTTGTATGATTTATTCAGTCGCAGATGGAAGGTAAACTGACAGGCAGGGTACGCTGGTGTTAAGTGCTGACCGACATGCACGTGTACGTGGACTGAACTTGCTGACAGCAATCAAACTTGATTTCCAGAACATTGAACTCTCCGCCAACATGGCTAAAAACAGACCAAGTGTTGAAAATTTTAGCAAACTCTGTGCACAGTGCTGTACCTTCTGTGCAAAATATTTATCTTGTTTTGAAAGGAGTTGAAGGGATTTTGAGGACGAGTCCAGTTAACTGTTTAATCTTTTCTCAGTAGTTTCGCTTCCTTGCTAATATGTTGGTAAGAAAATTGATACAACTCTCACATTTGTATGCTAACTATAGCTGGAGGCAGCAGCTGGCTAGCTTAGCTTAGCGCAAGGACTAGAAACAGGGGGAAAACATCTATCCTGACTTTGTCTTAAAGTGAAATGTAAAAGAACATAATGATGATTATGTGTGTTAATTATTGAAAGGTGTTGTTATCTTTGGACAGCCAGGCTAGCTATTTCACCCTGTCTCTATGCTAAGCTGAGCAGCCGCTAGCTGTAGCTTCATATTTTGCGGTCAGACATGATGGTTATTTTGATATTTTCATGAAAAAGTGCCAAATGTCGATATATTCCTTTAAATAATATTCACAGAATTTGCCCCAGTTGACATTTTGAAGTTAAATAAAATTTTGAAGTGAAAATGCCAACATGAAGGCTGTTTCAGTCTAATTTTCAGGTTGTTGTCGGGTCGGACTGAGATCCCACTATGCCGACTGTTGGGGCTTTTATTACTTTAAACCACATTATGGCTTTATATTGTCCTCGCAGTGGCGCAGTGGAAAATGGATTTGTGCATCCTATTGTTAAATGTACACAGCAAAGAGAAACGACGGGCCAAGCCTGTCATCCACGTGAAGAATCACGCACTAGATAGCAACCCAAACAAAACAAAGAACATGACAAAAAACCTCAAACAAGATGCAATACTTTAGATAGAAAAAGTGGCTGAGGACATCTGCAGGGCATCAGTAAACCAGGAGGGTGGAAACAGAGTAGAATCATGGCTCTTTTGTTTTTTTGCTCTGGGCAAGACTTGTTTTCTTTCACACTCACTCATTCTCGCACACATGCTTGAACACAAGTCTGCTCGAAAATGTCCATGATCAAAAACGTAAGTGAATTCTGCTCGACAGTGAATTCTCACTTTACTTTGACAGCCATTGTCGGGCTGTGAGCTCATCCAAGGGTGAGTGGCATCCCTGCAAAGAATAAAGGATGGTTATTAAAGAAAAAGACCAGGGAGGTGTTGCTGAAAGGAGGCGGGGTGCCCAACATGTCTGGCATCACAAGGTCAGGAGCAATGCCCTCTGGCTGGAAGTGCTGTGAGGAATGGCAATGTCAGTCAGAAACCTCCCTCACCCCCTTGGACCTGTCAATTTGCCGGCGATAATTAATCTCTCTCTGGTTAAATATAAAGATTGTAAATCACAGCATGATCCTGCACCATTAGGGGGCCTTCATCTGTCAGCTACAGACCTTGGCTAATGGCCCTTTGTAAGCAGAGCACTGGCTGAGGCAGCACACCAGCCACCTACTAGTACTCCTCATCATTTGTTTCGTGGAGACATCCCGCCTCCAACGAGCAGAATGGGGCACCCATCGAGCCGCAGGCATGAAGACAGCAGTCTTAGACCACCAAAATTATCATCCTTAATACTCACGTCTTCACTCCCGCTTACTCTGTAGCAGAGTAGTAGTAGTGTTAGTGAGGCATGCATTATAAAATGTTTAAACGCTGGCTTTATTAGTGCCTAATAAATCATCTCATAATGGTTTATGCTGTAGTTCAGTAATAAGATGCCAATAAGAGGAACTTTTAGGTTGCCACGTTTGTCTCTTCCAGAGATGGATGTTCCTCTTCAGTATAATTTGTTTTTCTTTCTAGCCCCTTAATTCTTTCGGTAGACCCCTCCAAGTGGACCTCTTCCCACTCAACTTCTGCAAAAGGACTTCAGGGCCTCTGTACCACAATCCATTTAATAACAACCTATTAGCAAAACAACTCCACACTTGATGGATTATTATGGTGGAGAAACTCGTTATTAATGACAAAATACCATTCATACTTGCCAACCTTATGGCATAGCGTAAATTGAAAACTCATGGATACTTATTATCAACTTAATTTCTAATAAGGTGTCTGCAGTTATGTCATTACAAAGTCATGTAGGAGGAGGATAACCAAATGAATGATTTCATGTGAGTTGTTGGCAACTCAAAATTGCCTTTATAAATGGCTTGTTACACTTCCAATAAAAACTGATAAATGATGTATTGAACAATAAAAAAGTAATTAGTCACAACTTGTAAACCATTTACAAATCAGAATCAGAATCAGATTTATTGGCCAAGGCCAGGTATGTGTGCACATATAAGGAATTTGACTCTGTTTTTTACAGTACCCTCGCGTACTTGAAAGGTCAGGAAAACAGAAATAAATAAATAAACATAACATAAACATAACATAACATAACATAACATAACATACACATGACATAACTTAAAGTGTGAGCTATGGAGTGCAATAGAGTGAGTGCAATGATGCATTTTGTATGGCTTACGAATGGATAGCTTATGTACAGAATATACAGAATAGCTTATGTACAGAAAGTTAGCCCTATTTATGCAATCCTGCATTCTTGATGGGGAGCATGCTCCAGTCACTCTGGCTGACAAGCAGGCTGCAGTTTCTCTAAGACTAAATCTTTAATTAATGCAAGCACAACAAGACAGTAAACACACCCAACTTCAGTTTCTCAAGGTTCACATCAGACTCTGCCAGACTCTGACTACTGTTGCACTTGTTACTGTTACACCCACACCTGTCACCTTGAAAAACAACAATAGGGAAGTCAAATTACCCGAGGCGAAGGGGCATGAAAGACCAACAAAGACAACTGCAAAACCTCAACAATAATATTAATATCATTGCTACTGATAATGAAATAATAACTACTTGTGTAATGTTGATAAAACTTCACTCTGGAACAGCAACAAAACCATTTGAAAAATACCATCTCGGGCTAAAACCACATTCAGAAGACTGACTGACAAAGAAAGAATATATCCTAGAACATGTATGCCTGCATACATTGTGTACGTGACTCACTGATTTTGTTCATCTGCATAAGTGTTATATATTTGGATGGCAGAAAAATCAGAAGAGCATCCTTGCCCTCACGCTTGACTTTTGGAGATAAAGCAGAAGCTCTGATGCCATGCAGTTCGGCAACTATCACATACTGAGGTTTTGCTGGGTGAACTGAATACATAACCTGCGACTGGTTGTGGCATTAAAATAGAAAATTTCAAGCTGTTATGCAGGCTGTTCACGGTCAGTGTTGATGAGTATGAAATGTATTCAATGAGCAGAGTAATGTGTGTGCCTGTCCTTCACATTTACGCACCTTAATGTGTGTGTTGTCTCTGCCTCCCTGAACGTCGTCGCTATTCTGCATAGTCTGATGGCGGTCAGATTCAATAACAGCAAGCATAGAGTTAAGGCTTAAATTACTTATATACAGCCCTATGACCCACTTCACGGTAATCATTATATCACTGCACCGACGCTTTCTGCAGAGCAACTTCTTTTTCTTTTTTTTGAAAGACGTCCCTCACATCCTTTGGACTCGGCATTACATCAACTATAATAAAGTTATTTGTTTGTGTGCTTGTAGGGGGTAAACTCTGCGATAGTCTTTGAACGAGCTGTTAGCACTGTGCACTGTTGTGCTTGTTAAATGCTTTGTTGGAAGTTTGACACTCAGCTTCTCAGGCTGCTCTCAACACTGCCGACGGTATCCTTAAGTCATGAGGCTGTTTCATGCTGGGCCCCCGTGGGTGAGGGAGGGATGACAGGATAGCAGAAGAGGCAAACAACAAATGTGGGCACGCGCATGCATGCACATACACACACACACACACACACACACACACACACAGAGTCACCTTTAAAGTGTATGAGAGCTCCCTGATGCCAGTGCTGCCATACTGCATGACTAATGCAGCCCGCGAGTCACTGTTTCTCCTCGCCTTGAGTCCCCAAGAGCTGAATTAATTGGCTGTCATCATGGTAGCTCTCACTCTCACACACATACACACACACATGCACACACATGCACACACACACGTGGAATGATCAAGATATAAATAAACCAAGTCAACATGGCATTTAAGTGACAGGCAACTATAAACACTTTGTGCAACATTCAATAGCGGTCTCCTACTTTGGGGTTCCCATCAAACATATGGACCACCTCCCTGAGAGGCACATAACCACAATCAGTAACAGTGTGATGCCTGTGTATCTCCTCAGTTTATACTACACTTAAATAGTACTAATGTTTTGCCCAAAGGTTTTCCCAGATTTGAAGGACATATAATTCCTGGATTAAGTTTGGAGGCAATGTTTTGTTTCGAGTGTGCATCATTTTTGCAGTGCGTGCAAGTTGTGGCCACCAGCTTCAGGCAACAGATGCACTTTGGTTCATGTCAGGGAAAGATCTTGGTTTTAGATAAATGTTCATAAAGTAAACATGTTCTGTCTTGCGCTTTTGACGTTCTCAAGTCACTTCTGACTTGAGGGAGAGCTCTGTGCCTCATGGGGCAACACTCTGCACTCAGCTGACAATCTGCAAAAGATTCATGCTCTAAATGTAGATATTCAGAGTGCCGTGGGTGCAGGGAGTGTGCGGTCACACTCGGGTCAGGACTAGCAGTTTGTGAACGTTGTATTGATCAATGCGGGGCTAGCAGTTTTTATTGAACAATGAAATACAATGAAGGGTGGTGTCATTATGGTGTTGTGGAAAAAAAACATTTTTTGTCTGTACTGGAAATAAAAAGAATTGATCTGACCAGAGTGTCTTTTATATTTTAATGTATTCTTGCAAGAAGGTGAGCTGTCAGACAACCGAGTGCTGTGCTCAGCTGGATGAGGACTCACAAATGATAACAGAAAAAGGACAGATACTTATAGTGGGATACAATCAAAGGAAGAGGTGGGGAAGGGAGGGAGTGTGAGGTCTTGTCAACCCTTCTAAGTAGATAGTTTCAGGGTTACATCGTCTTCGTGCGTAAAAGGAGTCTGGCAGGAAGATAGTCAATCAGGTCATTGTAGTTTAAGATTTAAAACCATCTGGAGCCAACCCTGTGATAGCGTGTTCCTTCCGTAGTGTGATGACCGCTATCAGTCAGAGGTCTCTCTTTTACAGCAGGTCAGAAGTGTATTGTTGGTCAGAGGTTTGTCTTTTAAAGGAATTCAGGTCTTGGTTTGTCTAACATAGTATAAAGGCAATTTATAAAGAAAACATAATAGTGAGGGTGGAATTTCCATTACAATGGTTTATAGTTACTGTTAGCATTATTATACCTTGGCATTTGCTAAAAAAAAGGCTAGATAACCCTTAGTGAATCGCTGATTTAATGCCCCACCGGGCGAGCACATTAGGTGATACAAATCAAACACACCTAAAATGTTACATAATCAACAGGTGCATGCTATGTTTGCCTGAAAGGATTGAGGATCCTCCAGTGGTAACCCTGACATCCCCGCTGTGACTGCTGAGCTCCCATTCAGCTCAGAAGTTTTTAAAAAACTTTGAGTAGTACAGTTGGACAGAGAGGCCAAGTGGACAGGTTATATTTTTCTTTGAGAATGAACGCATATTGAAAAAAAGCTGAACCCGGAGTCAGCTGTGGAGGCCATCATGGTGCAGAAAACCAGCCAGACACGTGAGTTCACACCAACAAACACACTGATGGATGTAACTCTCTAAAGCAGAGAACATCAACAACCACTGCATTGCCTGGCCGTGCAGTGTTGCATATGTTGTACTATATGTGGTGCAGAAGCAGAAGCAGGCTTTTTTCTCTGTTTGTATGCTCTGATATGAGATGTCACAGTCATAATTCAGAGTAATTGCATATTACTCATAAAGGAAATGCAGTGTAGATACAGTTAGATTATATGATAAGTGTTCTTTGTATACAGCACGACAAACAGATATTTTACCTTTTAACCTTTTAAAGACCCTTTCATTTGAACAGCTTTGCATTTCAATTGTGATGCACTTAAAAGACAAAGAGCTCTGTATCCCCTCTGTGCTTTGAACCATAAACAACATTTGTGTTTCTCAGTAGTTCCAGCAGACTGAAAGAAAAATTGAGTGTCATTCCGACCGTCTTCCTTTGCATAATACTGTCTGACTAGTCATGCAGTATAATATCCTGTCTGTCTGAAAGTGATTCTTTCCATCACTTCTGAGCGCTGATCACCAGTTCAATATGGGAAAAGCAGAAAAAGATATCACTGGACAGCGACAGTGGTGTGCTGCGATGTGCACATTACTTCAGATGGAGAGGGCCTTTACCTCTTGGTGTCCTGAGACATGTTTTAGTCACATATGCGGGGGTATGCATGTACGGAGGAGGGTTTGCTCATTCTGCCTCTCTTTTTGTCCTCAGAGCTTTTCCTTTCCGTAAGGCTCCAGATGTTGTCGTCTGTTCATTTGGGATGAAACTGAGCAGTCAGGTGTGAGAGAGGCACTACACAACAGGATCTGAGTGGAAATGAAGCTCCGCCATGTGTTGCTACATGCTCATGCCTTTACAACTACAACATCTTAACAATTATCAGTTTCAAGTTATGAGTATGGCTTTGTACAGCCAGCGCTGCTCCTTTGCTGCCTGACGAGACTGCAGCATCTCAAGTGACGTTTATATTTTAGTCATTTCTTGAGTTTTGAGTTATGTCCACTGGCTCCCACAAAACTAAAACAAGTGCTGAGGTTTGTCATGTAATTATCAACAGCAGTGAATGAGTAAAGACATTTTTGATCCAAGGTAATTTCCTGTCAAGAAAATCCACAAATACTGAGAGTCAGCAAACAGTTGCTGCCTGAGTTTATAAATCGAGGGAATCATTCAATCTAAATAAATAATTTGCCAGGGGGGTGACCTTTTAATTTGCAGTTGTTAATCAATGATTGGCCAAAACACAAGAGGAGAGTTTAGATTCTCAATATTTAGTATCAGGTGCGTCTTGCCATGGTAACCAAGAAAAGTGCCTGCATACTGACAAACAAGACTGTTGGCATCACAGTAATAGGTAAATGCTAACAACAACCTGCTAACATGTTGATGTCCATCCAATAGTTGAGATGCCTGAACAAACTGGTGGTGGTGGGCTGACCAACAGGCACCACATACAGGGAACAAATGAAAGGAGAAACTGGAATAAAAGAGCGGAGAAACATATCAAACGCAAATGCTTCCATGCAACAGAGCTCACTGAATTGTTTGGTGAGTATAAAAATGACATGAATAAAATGCTGCTGCTTTTACAGTCACCAGATCTCAGTCCACTTTCACACCTATAGAAGATTTTTGGAGCGACGTGTCAGACAACGCTCCCCACTACCAACTCCATAAAACTAAAGGATGTATCGTAAACATTCATATTCACATCTATTCAGTGATGTCAGTGACTGTCTCTGATGCCGTATGTCATTTTGTTACGTCTGGCTATGTTTGTTTTTCTTTCCATTTGCGGCACACCGGTCTCCCTTGCAAAAGATATCTTGATCTCATTGAGAGTACCTCATTAAATGAAGGTTGTATAAACAAGGAAACATCTTGTGGAGGAATGGTGCTCATCCCTCCAGCAGAGTTGGCAAGGAGCACTGAAGCTATTGTTGAGGCTCATGGTGGCCTGACTCCATACTAGTTACATCTTAGCTTTTCCTTCAATTTGTCACCCGTCTATATGTTGATAAAGACTTAAAGAGGCCCTTCGAATGCAAGGTATGTACATCTACAGGCAATCTTAAGGCTTTTATTCAATGTGCAGGTGTTTCTTTCCAGTGTTGAGAAACAAAGCACAAAATAACCTGTATGCTGCACAAATGCTAATTGTGTGTTCATACCTGACTTTATATAAGTTCTCGGTAGCTAAGTAACAGCTCAGGCAGATACCTCCTGCTGTGGCTCTTCACAGGGTAAGAGTTTAGTCACTTTGCAACTTACTTTCCATAAGTCATTTCAGTTCCCGTCTTGTTTACCTCTCTCAGATGTATTTATAGTAACCAGACAACCAAGGAGTCTGGTGCCTTGCTCTTGGACCTTTCAGCCATGATGACGGGGTGAGCGTATACAGTAGCAGCGGATGTGACTCCAGCTAACCTCCAGTAACAAGCTGGCGGCTGGAGCACACAGAGCTCCAAGTGGCAGGGATCAAACTGACAATGCTGTTAATTGGTTGGCCCCTTTACCTCTTGGCCAGCTCGCCACCTCTCCAGAGTCTGAATGTACTAATCCACAATTATTTCTCATCGTGATCACGGAAGGGGTTGACACCACTTGACGGAAATCAAATCATAAAACTTAATCTTGTTATCCTGATAGGTGACAGATGTAAACCCTTCTAATGTGCCTCACAAACAAAGAAAACCATCAGTCTGCTCTTCTATTGTCCTGACCTCGCAGAAGATTCAAGGTGCCGTGCAGATGAAGATGATGTATCACTATGTCTTTTAGTTGTGAGAGGCAAAGAAATATTATCACATTAACACTTGATTTCCATTTTTCCATGAATAATTTCTTTTCTGTTCCATTTTCAGGAGTATATTTCATCCTTCAGCACAACTGAAGAAAACTATATAATACCACTAAATTATGATTTACTGTTGAAATGAAACATGAAACATGTCTAAAATATGCCCTGTGGAAATTACCAACAGTCCACAGTAATCACACCGCCTGACAAGCCGCTGTTTCTATTCTATTATCAGCCACAACACAAACAATGACAACGGTCCAAAGTGTCTGCTGAATGTCCTTTAATATTTGTTGATTTTTCTGCCATATGTGCTGCGACAACCCTGCCATGTGAAAATCGTTGTAGTTGTTATTCACAGGGTGTTGTGATATTTGACAACAGATTCCAAGAAATAAATTCCAGGGAAACAGGCTACGGGTGGGTGATAATAGCACCTTTCTATTGACAGAGCTTTCACAAAGATCAAAACTTAATGGGCTCCATAATTAATAGTGATGATTCCTTTCCCCTCTGCTCAGCCTTTTGTTGGGGCAAAACAAAATGAAAGATTGACATTTCTCAGATTACCTCCGATTGATCTTGCCCATCCCACTGCGAGCAGCAAACGAGATGGGCTAACTAGCTTTGCCTTTGAACCTGCAGACATCCACAGGCTCTGCCAGCCAGTAAAGAACTGAGCCAAGAGGAAAACATCTCATTAAATGTGTGTTTTGCTACATAGCATGCCAGACGCAGGTACAGTTAAAGGCTTGTTATTGGCGCAAAAAAAAAAGTTATGAAACACTTATTGTGTGTTTCGATTTAATGTATTGCTCCCTGAGTGCAGTAACTACTCTTCTGTTTCCCTTGCAAAATTGGCAATGAAGGGGTACTTCAGCTGAACTTCCACAGAACTGAGGAACAGTGGTCAAAATCAATGCAGAAAAGGTCAAAATATCCTAATTTTAACCCATAAGAACCCACGGTGACACAGGTGTCACAAGTCACTTAAATGACCTTGGAAATGTTCCTTATATAGCTTTATCCTTGATTTTAACCTGTGAAGTCCCTAAGTGACCCCTACCTGAACATCCTGGTGGGTCATGTGACAGGTCATGTGATTTTGTGTTCCCACAACAACCTTTCCAAGATACCTGTCCCCCATAATTTTCCTTGAAGGAGGAAAGGGGTCTGGGTTCTTATGGGTTAAAGTTCTGATCCTTAAGACTGTCAAATCCATAGTTGATTACGGTCTGGATATTTGTGCATTAGACATTCAACCTACATACATTCTGCGACTATCTCTCTATACATTGTTCATTTAAGTAATCATACAGCATTGTTGGAGTGTGGTGGAGTCCTACATTCCCAGGCAGGATTTAAATGACCTGCCCATGCAAGACAGATTCACAAGAAATGATGATGCTTGTGTGTAATACTGTTTTATTGTTTTATTTCATCTCATTTATATAAATTCCACTCCTACTCCTACAGCCTTATAGAGGGTGTATTAAAGTGGAGTTAGAAAGTACAAGACCAGACCTGTGTAGCCGGCTCCTAATCCCTGTTTGAGGCTGCATTGGCTGCAACTTTGCATTGTTAGTAATGTATGTGAAATGTTTCGACGGGGAAGAATAATGTGTGGGATAAAAAAGACAATATCTTTTGTGATGCCAAATCATTGAAGTGCCTTTTTGATATTCTTCTCATCCTTTCCCGTCATAAACACAAAAAGTGAAACTGCATCTCATCTTTTCACATGTGGCTAATGATGGAAACGAGTGTTTGAAAAACAGTTCTTAAATAAATGAAGCATATGTGGCAAGCATTGCAGTGTGTAATCGCACAAGTGCTCTTTGGTGAAGGGATGAAACATTCACTGTTAACCGAGAGACCTGAGCCAAGGAGAGTGTCTTGCCAAGACACAGCAACGAGATTAAAAAGCATCTATTAAATGGCTCATTCACAGAATAACAATATAACATCCAACCAGCATGTCTGAGCTGCTGGACTTAATCTAGCCACAGAACTAGGCCACAAGCCTGGCCAGTGTTTGGTTAATTCAACTTCAGTCTGACTGTGGTGACGGTTTTAAAATTGGCAACTGTAGTATTATCACTGACATCAACATAGTAATTTATTACAGCTTGTTGCTCGATATAGAAACAGGCAGCCCCTTCATCTGCTTCCTTCTGCTCACTTGTCATTTGAAATCTTCATTCTCTGTGTGCCTGTCCAACTTTTAACAACATGAATTTGCCCACTAGCCTTCCAAACAGTGGCGGCCCATCCAGTTATTTACCCCCAAAGTGTATTAAAATGCGGAGCAAGGAAATCATAATGAGTTTTTGAATCACGGCTGCTGACCAAAAGTGGGAGGCAGCAACTGCAATTTCCATTTTCATTTTCAGAGACACAGAGAAATGCCTTCTCTGCTATACACTAATATGCAGTGTCTCATTTTTTCATGGGCGCATATAAGACATTGTTTTACAGTAATTAGACTTCATGCTTGGGCGATTCCTTGTTTTAATTAAATGCACCTCAAATGGAACAAGGGTGCCAAAAATGTATTTTCAAAGGAAAATGGGCTACTGCAGAAATAAAATAGGTCTTAGGTATTGATTTGTCAGGAGGAGTGGGAGACAACTCTCCTGGCCATCCGTCTGAGGTGGCTTTTGACCTGAACAATGACAGGGTGAGAACTTGCAACCGCCGTCAACAAGCACCAAGCAGTGAGCAGCGAGTAATGAGCCGCATGCTGGCTGTCTTTGTGTTGCTGAGAGAAGAATTTTGTTTTTTCCACTCACACCCCTGTTTCCCTCTTGTCTCTTTAGATGCTACTCTTAAGAAAATTGCTCTAGTATGAAAATAGCATGCCATTCTTTTGTTCCTCCAATAAAAGATGTAACAGCTGCTTCTCAGGGAGTGAATTCTAAATGAGGCTTGGCATTGCCCTCCACTGTCAGATCCCACAATGACCTCTACTTCTCCTGCCTTCCTGCCTTCCCCTTCCCTCTGTCATCCTCCACCTCTTTCTCCTCTGTCTCCCTCTGCTTCTTAAGACGAGCCCCTCGTGGTGGGAGTGTTGACAGGGCTTTCTCACTCGGATGCAACCAGAGGGAAGCTGATGTGTCCCGGGCCGCGCCGAAGCATCACGGCATGTGATAGCACCTCAGCTTCTGCTCTTAACAGAATCCACAGGAGTGCCTGATGTGGAAAGAAAATAAAATGAAAAAAAAGGAGCAAGGAGGCTTCTCAAAAGGATTCCTTCAACAATTATTGCTGCAGTGTTGATTGTTGAGTCATGATGTGTTTGTGTCACAACACAGGGGTTGAGACTAAGGTCTTCTGTGGGCAGGCTGTCCCACGTCTGATTGCTGCTGTCAGTCCTGATTGCCACAGATCAGCCGCTGGCGACGCCAGGGGGACGTGGCAGAGCCCAAATCCTGACCATGCAACCTCCTGAACCTTGCATCCAGGGCAATTCAGAGGCAATTCTCATACCGGATAAATGATTCATCCTCTTTAAAAAAAACAAAAAAACACTCATGATTGTCAGAGGAAGATAGAAAATTGTGTTTGCGAGGTTTATCAGCATGTGGGCAACAGGAGGATATGATTATTGAATGACTGCATCATACATTTCTGAACATACAATGTGAAACAGGGAGATATGGTGCGAGGGAGGGGAGGCAGTGGAGTAGAACTGGGGAGATGTGACAGAATCAGGGGACGTGTGAAAAGGGAGGAAACCAGGCTGTGGGAAGATATTTAGGCCACACTGGGTTTTTTTAATCGCTTGCACAATATGCAGCATGTCTGCTACCTCAGATGTCCAGCTGCTGCTGTTCTCCTGGGTAACGCAGCAACAATGAAATTATGCTGTGACTCCTTATGCAGAACATGCTATTCTCCCAAAGCAACAATCTGATCATTCAGCGTCCCTAACGAGCAGGCTCACAAATCCCCCAGTCTTTGGAGCATTTTCCTGGATTTTGTAGCAAATTGGGCTGAGGGATTGAATCAGCTTAACCTTTCACCAGTAATCATAGGTGATTATAAGCATTTGGACATCCTGTTATTCAGAATTACAGAGAAGGATGGCCAGTGAGGTGGTAATTACACTGCAGAGGGTTACCAGACTTATATGGTAGATTTTTTGTCCCACACAATTCTCAACTCAGTGGGTAAAAGGTTCAGCTGGACTGTAATAAAAAGAAATCACCAGGCTTATTTACAACAACCAGGCTCCATTTTTATATTAATAACACAATAGCAAAATCAATAAAACCCCTTTCCCTTTGGAAGATATATTTTATTGGAAGCACTCATCCAACAAGGCCCCAGCGTTACTTTTTACTTTTTCCTTGTTCTAACCCAGCAGATGGATTTTCTAAAAATTTCAGCAAAGAGCTTTTTTTTTTTCTCCCCTTCTTTGTTTCCTTGACAACGCATCTAAACAAGGAATGGTTTCCCGGACAACAGATCTGAAAGTGCCGCAAATATCTCAGTGTGAGCGAGAGTGAGAGAGGTGAGAGAAAAAGAGGGAGAGAGTGCTGCGAGCATGGCTTTCTTTTCTCTTTTCTCCTCTCCTGTTGCACTCTGCATGACCATGGCCTTATGTGTTGATTGATCTATTTACTGCACTGTACGTTAATTACCCCCCCACACGCACACACACACACACACACACAATGCAATGCATCGATGAAGATGTAATAAATAGATAGGATTATCTGTTTAGTCAAGGCTCTGCTCTCCCTCTAAACTGTTAACTGTGATCCTTTCCAAGGAGAGAAACATGCCAGAGCATGCCAGCTGGAACCTTTTCATCACCAAAACAATACTCTCTGTGTGAAACAAATAGTGGGTTTGCGCGAGATGGACTGGAATATGTTACCCTCGCTGAGAACGCTCATCCCCATCTCAGATCCACTCAGGGCTAACAGGGCCAACAATTCATCCCTCTGTCTGTTATTGACCCAGCCTCACTCCTGTAGATGACTGCATCAGCCGACAGGGTCTCTTTGTTTTGCTGAAAATTTCTTCGCCTCCCCCTGACTACTCTACTGTATCCGTGGTTATTAGAAAGGATTGTTACTATGGCTGACTCAGTGGAAAAAAAGCTATTAAATGGCTGGTTGTGAGCGTTCTTTGCATTGCGGCGTTGTCTCTCCCCTCAGTTGTGTAAGAGGCTATGAAACCAACTTCAAGACAAGAGAGGTCAACACAGAGGGTGAATGCCTTTGCACTTTCATTAAGATGATAGAAGACGTAGATGGATCAAACTCTTAGTGGCCTCTGGGTATTAACAATACTCTGGGTATTATTTCCCACAGCATTAAAAAACATTTAAAAAAAAGAGAAAAGAAATTGAGGGAATTGAGGTGCAAGGACCTTTGCATCATTGAGGAGAGTGTTTCCTTTGTCAACAGAATTCATTTTATTGATTTATTCATTCAGCAAGAAATAACTGTATTCTTTATTGAGGCATAATAAATACATCCCACATACAAAAGAAGAACCTTGCTCTCCCAGCAGAGTACAGACTAGTGGAAGCTGAGCCTCTGTTGTTCTGCCTTCCTGTAGAGCTTCCTCTGTCAGTATGGATTAGAAAGTAGTTGAGCTGGAAAACTTGAGAAACAGAACAACACCTCCCAAGGCCGCCCAAAACTCAAAATATCTGCAGCCATGCATACAGCAAATAGAAGGTTATTTTCTATATTAGTTATACATATTTAATGAAAGCCAAGGTGTGCACTGGTATGTGAATTCAGAAGCAAATTTGCGTTTGAGAATCTCTGCTAGCCTGAATTGGCTCAAGGAAAACACTTTAACCCCATTTGCTGTAGTCAAATGTAGAAAGTAGTCATAACATAAAATTCTGTTCAAAGAATCAAACTAAAGTTTAGCACCATTTAAATATCTTACTTTTATTTTGAACTGAAAAACGTTTTCTTGTTGTAAAGAACAAAATATTTTTAAATCTCACATATGGGGAATATTCAGTTTATCCAACACAAAGTCACATCAGGAACATTTTACACAGAACACTTCTGCCATTAATCTAACATGGTACTTAGTATTGTGGCATTGCAGTCTGCAACATGGTTTAGTTAAAAGTGCATTTTTGGTAATTTTGAATTGTATTCTGCTAATTAACTTCAAAATCAGTTACCTCATTTGTCAAAGCCTTAAGTAGGTTTTTATGATTGGTCACCTTCAGGAGAGCCATAGTTTTCAATTCCTATTAGCATGTTGAAAATAATTTCAAACGTATTGAAACTATGGAGAAACCAATTATATTGTCATTTTTGCTATCCCCATGCAACAAGACTTCATTTGCTAATCTTACTTTTGGTGCATTTACATTTAAGATACAATACATAATTTGAGATTAGCAATCTCCTTCGACCATCAGTGGAAACAACCAAATTTACACGATCCTATTTACAGTGTCTTTGTTTTCTTGTTTGCTTGTATAGATTTGACAATATGCTGTAACAGCTCTGTAGGTCTTGACCTCTGTAGGTCACTGATTTTTCTTCCTTAAATGCATCACCAAAGTGAGCTTTCAAAAATGGTGCCAGCTCGCAGCTTCAGTACCAAATGAAGATAACTTTGACAAAAATGTTTAGGTGAGCGACGGTTCCTTCGATAGCTGACATGCAGCAGTAAGTATTATGTTTCTGCAGGTTCATTTTTAAAGTAAACAGAAATAAATGGAAGCCAAGCGGCTGCTGAAAACGAAAAAGTGTTTTTCAATTTGTAGTTAATGAGGTAAAACGTGGAAAACCATCGGTATCCTTGATAACGGATGTTTCTTTTCCCTCCAGCAGGAGTTTGTTAGCCTGTGTGAGCAAGGGAAGGCTCTAATGTGAACCAGCATTAGATCCCAATGGAACCTCCTCACTGCAGGAAACCAAAAAACTGCAGGTGAAAACCTGATGAAACTAGATGTTTCACAAAGTTTTATTCATAAGTTTTGAGCCAAACCCTCGCTGAGCGTAATGAATTATCAGTGTTACACTTTCAAACACTGCCAACATTCCCTATATACAATATGGCTGAATATAGTGTGCTTAGGAAGCCGCACAGCACACACTCCAGCATTCGGTAAATATTCATATGCCCATACAGGTGGTAATCTGAGCAGGGAGATATCTGTGACCACTACATCTGTCATTTCAGTTTGCGGTGCATCTGGCCTGTTTTGTACCCAAGCCAGTTCCTCTAAATAAAGACAGACTTCTTGCATCCCCAACACCCACCCTCTGCTCTACACACAACACTTCCCCTCACCAGTGCCAAGCAGCCCAAATTAAATCAGGCTTAAATAAGATATATCTCCATCTCTGTGTGCGAGGATAGACTGATCCTCGCAGCAGCGCTCTGACATTTCTCTCAGGCCGCGGGACGCCTCTGAAGGATTACCTCAGTGGGAGTGGGCTGCATTAGCTAGCCCATGACGACTCACTCTATTGATAGCCGTGGCAGGTACACCTCAGCAAGGAGCCCTTGTGCGGCCTGTGGAGAGAAGTGAAATGAGTATAAATTGTGGGTGTCAATTCCAAAGGGGAAAGCTGGTCATCTGTAGAAGAAAAGATGTATGAGCACATAAGGGTTGGTAATTCCACTCCTCTGCCAAGAGAGGACGTGGGGAAGATGACATTCCCGGCTCTGGCCTGTGACGGGGCTTCAGACTTTTCTCCAGTCTTCTCCAGCCTTTTTACACCCACCTATCTCTTCTTTCTCACGTCATTTTCGTGATTTCATTCACACTCGCAAATATCCAGACAACCACACAAGTTGGGCAAGATGCACACACGTGGACACGCACCCTCCTATTGATTTGCATTCTGATTTGCACTCAGCCGAGCCATTGTTTCTACCGTGTTTGCAAGTGAAGGGAGCGATGACCCAACTATCAATCAAGACTAAGACAAAGGCAACACCTTCTTCCTCAACAGGCAAGCACGCTCGCTATTTGTCAGGCGACGCATCGCGTTGTCAAGGTCGCATCAAAATGACAGCTGTGCCAAAGCAAATGTTGAACACCTTTTGATGCAGCCTTTACAAATTTGTTTAATGAGGAATTGATTTTCACTCCTCTCCTCTTTTTCTCGGGGAACGAGGCAGGCTGTCCCCCAGGCCCGCTAACAGCAGGCGGTTCAGCTCCACGGGAGCAACAATCAGGCAGAGAAGGAGAGCTGCTCACCCCAAGAACAGGCAGTAAGGAGCAGCTCACTGGGCGGAATGACTCATAGACAGGGCCATTCAGACGCACATGATGATGGCTGCAGCCTGCCTCTTTCACAACCACACCAGGCTGCCGGGCTCGAACGGATGGACTCCTCCGATGCTAATGTGTCGTGGCCTAATGTTGTGGAAACAGATGGGACCCAGTCATCAGGGCTGAATGAGACAGTAGACGGGAGAGGTGGAAAACATGCTTCGGAGTGTGAGTGATCTCATCAAAAACATCAGAGGGATCAAATGCATACAGGTCTGCTGCTTTTAAGTTTGGCCGCCTGGACGGAAGAAATATGAATAAAACATGTTCTGAAGTAACATGGCTGCCAACCAAATGGGAGGTTTGGAATTTCTAAGCAAAACATTTATTCATGACCGGCGTGGTGAATACAAAATATTGTTTAAAGGGAGAAGAGCGGCTCAGACAGGAATAGTGAAATACAATTGATGGATCGTGGCGTTATTGATTAGTTAAACACAGGGATTTATCTGCCATTGACTAAAATACATATAAATCATCATCATCATTTCTATTCTGTATGCTAACAGCCAACGAGGGAAAAATGCCAACCCCAGAGGACGTCATCTTGGCTAAAGGATTAGTTTGGCCTTCTTACCCTCTCATAATAACTCACAAAAGATGGTCAAGTCTTTCTAAATGGGTTAATGAAATCTCAGACTTTACCCAGCTGAGGAAGAGGCTATTGATCCCGCTGTGGGGAGGAAATCCTATATCACCGTGCCAGTTCAAATTAATCATTGGATGCGCCGTATGACATTACTTTGCATAATGGAAGTCATCGCACTCTGTATGAGAGAAGTTTTGGAATAACGATCAGGGAATGATTAATCAAAGTCAGAAAACAAGTGCAACAAATGAAAATGTGTTAACCGGCCGCTTCAAAGAAGAAAAATCCAATCAAATAATTTCAAAACTTTCTCGCCTCTATTTCATCTTGCCATTTGTCTGGTGAATAATGGGCAATCTGTGTCAGTGGTGGCTGGAATAATATGTTGCAGCGAGAGGCTTGATTATTTTCTGAGAAAATGACCCTCTTTTTCCCTCTGTGACAAACATCTCTGATTGACCTGCTGGCTCTGCTGGGTCATCTGGCAAAAACAATGGCTCGCAGCATTCATGCAAGAAAACTTCCTGGACGCTGCCTCTAGTAAAGGCAGGAGTGGAGGGCAGAAAAAAATACATTTTGTTTCACGAGGAAGTGTCCCTGAACAGTCGTGATTGACACGTCTTCAGACGCGAACAACTCGAGGTGCGGATCTGTCAGCAGTGATCCACGCTAAGCCCTGGCAGAATAAGCTGGGGATTGGAGCAACTAGAAGTCCAGCCGGGGTGGATGTCTTCGCTGTGACATTGTAGACTACGACAGGCTCCTGTTCTCCCGCAGACAGGGAGAATTTATGGAAATGGAAGCGGAGTGTTGAGACGGATGGGAGCTGATCATTGTCTGTCCCATGCAGCAATCAGGTGAAACCCTGCAGGGCTGAATTTAAAGCAAATGTGCTCTATAAATCTCCAGGTTTCCCTGGGCCGCCTAATGAAAACTAATAGACAGACTGTGAAAGGAGCCATCCATCCTGCTAGTTTCCCCGCCCAATAACGGGTTACTCTGCTGTTGGTGAGCTAAAGCTATAAAGTGTTTACATGCAAGTTTCTCTGGGGGAAAGTCATCTTAAAAGTAAACAAGCTCAGAACAAGGCTTCTTTAACTATTAATGTCTCCTAAATATAGACACAGATCACAGCTTGTGTTAAATATGGGGTTTACTATCTATTTAACATATTGTGTCAAGACAGCCTGAGGGGAAGGGATTTATGCAGTCTAACTGTACAGCATCCTGCAGCCTTTTTATATACAGATGTCATTGTTTTTCATGCATTTCCCGCACAGCAACTAGAAAAACAATTTCACCAGGAATTGGAAATTGCTATATATTTCCATACATATCTAGGTGTAAGCGCCTACCTATGTGTGCGTGTTGGATGTTTACGATTGTTCCTTTGCACTCAATAATAACATTTTATGTCAGAGAGCAGAGACTAGGACCCATCCTGCGTGGAACCACAGGGAAAGAGGTGGACAGAGAGGGAAGGAGGGGGAGAAAGAGGGGGAGACAGGGAGGCTGTTGGTGATCTCAGCCTGCAGATAGGCACCACGGAGACGTTCCCAAATAGAATGTGACTTTGATTTCTCACCTCATTTCACTCTCAGCTGTCAGATAGGTTTCTGCTCAGATGACATCTCCTTCACAACGATGCGCAAAAAAGTGGAACAGTTCAGAAATGAGGCAGCTGCTGCCCTACATGCCAGGCAGTCTCCGTGACATCATCACCTCCGCCGCCCCCCTGTGACTCAACAGCACTGACAACAACAATTACAACAACAAAACTTAAGCCACAGCCATGCAAATGATGCACTGCAACTGTCTGACGCCGCCCCTACACCCCACCCAAACACACACACACACAGTTACCCATCTCTACATCTTTGTCTGCTTCTCTGTCTCCCCGTGAGCGGCCGTGACCCATTTATCTCTGATGTATCAGCGTCTTACCTGTGCAGACATGTTGATGCACAGCCATCTCCTCCTCAGAGTCCCACATTCACATCCATTAGCACTGCAGTAGTTTCTTCAAAAAGCAAGAGATTGTTTATATCACTATATGTCAGGGGTTTTACTTCTTGAGTACTAATATGACAAATCACGTTATGGTGCTGCTTTTTTAACAGCTTTATTAAATACTTAAAAAGTCTTTTATTATTGCTTTATAGCCCCCAAATAAAGACAATTTTCAGGTCGCCAGGTTGTGAAAAATCCCATCGGCAGGTGTTCATCCTTTCCTTTTTGTAATAATGCAGTAATAAATCATTGATGTCCAGTGAAAACCATGTATCTCCAAATCTGATTAACCTTTTTCAGCTAACCTGAAGGATTAGGTTTTCCCTACTGCATGAATAAATAATGAACAAACCATTTTAATAAACAGATCGCTTAAAACCTAAAATGAAAAATTGAAATCTAAACTAATAAAGAACGAACTTTTGCAGATATGTGGCTTTTACACCACAGCGAAAAAATGTTGGTGTGTTTCTCACTTTCTAATAAGCTATTAAGGCTGCAGTTATAAATGCTAATACGTCATTAATGAAGGTTTTTGATAATCAAGTCTGCAGCTGTAAATGTGATAAAAATTCTAATAAATGGATTTTTATCAACACCGTCCTCAGTTCTTTTCTATTTTCTATCTCACAACACAAATGTTGTTCTTATTAATGGCATAAAGAAGATTAATGATATGGACTATAAATCACTGGTAAAAGAATGATCAACTTTTTATCTATTAATTTAAGCTTATTACAAAGGGGGTCTTATCGTGCTACTTTGTCAAAGGTGTCAAAATTCACTTGGTGTCTCCATGTAATATATAGAACTACTGTAACAAGGAGCTGAGATCTTAGACACCCTTCCATGTGTTATAGGTGTATAATTCACATCAAAATGTGTTCACAGTGTCTCAGATGGTGTCAGCTGAAGGTGTCCCCGGTGGAAAATGATGAAAAATAACAGCAACAAATGGCGATTTCCAGCTAAGCCCAAATCTCCTGTGCAGTCTGACCACATACAATAAATAAGATATGTGTGTCGTTCTGTAACTCCATCCTGTCACCGCTCTCGACCGTGTTCTCATCTTGAATCCCGGGGGCGCTGGACAGCACTGGGGAGTATAACCCAAGTCACCGCCAGGCTGACCGGTGCAGAGGATAAACTAGCTCAAACTGCAGTGGCTGGCCATAGATTTTTCTTTCAGCCATCAGGGACAGCTCTGCAACAGTATCTAGTAGAGCCATCTAGTGAGAACATATCTGACTCATATCTGTGATCGTCCGGCTCGGTCTGTGTAAGAGACACCAGCAAACTGCCTCTGTCCTACTGAGGGATTATTAGGGAAATAGAGACACTAAAACAATCTGCCTGTGGTTGCCGGACCAGGTCATTTTCAAACCTGTTAGCAGTCGCCCCTGTGGTGTCGTGAGGCTCACATACCACCTGCTTGGCTTGTATTCTGACCAGATCTGCTCAACTTGGCGATGAATGCTATCTCAATGAGACAGCTGGGTACTGGTAACTACTCTCCAATGTTTCATCAACAGGGATTCATGTGTTATTCATTTGCCTGGGCTGCTGGCCGGTGGCCATGTAATGACTGTTGATCACTGCAGTTGTATACTGGATTGAGATTTTCGCCCTGGTAAATTCTCTTGTTCATTATTCCTCAGACGTCCCTGAGCGAGGCACAGAGCTGCGGTTTAAACTATATGAATAACCTAATCAAGTAGACATCCTCAGGAACTGTAGCTGGGTTATAATCAAATTATAATCAAATTCTCGTGGAGTTTAAAAATCATCATAAAACTCTGCTCAATAATTCAAAAAGCAAATATGATATTACCAGGCCTTGTTTATAAATTCGCCAGCCTGCCACCCATCAGTGCATGCTTTTTGCCCCAGAGCGACTCTGGTTGGTCCTTCAGCTGCATAAGTTGGAGAGGGCTGGCAGCCACAATATTAAAAAGGGAAAGCCACTTGCTGGTTCTGCAATATAAGTGTAAATATGGGCACCTTAGAACAGCTGGGTTATGAATAATGGAGGCAGGTTGCCCTTGGTATTCATGGGAGGGGGAACATTCTGCCACTCAAAAACAGAGAGAGAAAGTTCACAACCTCGTGCTGTACTTCTCTTTTTCTCTGTGCCTATTTGCACACACCGCCGTCAGACGGCGGTCAGAAGTGAGACAGCAGCAGTGACGCTGCCGGATGCTGCAGGCCTTTGGTTGAATTCACTTGTCTCTTTTATCCCTTTTGCCTCACGAGACGCATCGAAAGTGCTGCTGGAGAGGGATCTGCTGCGGTTTGTGACAATAAATAAATAGATGATACGCCGCCTTTGCCAGCGAGCATCGAGAATAGAGGGGGAGGTCAGCCGCTGCAGGGTGTGAGACAGTGCAGAGGGGTCATTTTGCAATGACACTGCTGATCGTTTCACAAGTGGAGAACAAAACACTCCCCATGGTAAACTGCAATCAAACTTAGAAAAACTCAAGGAGGAAAAATATGTTTTCTTCATAGGCCTACTCTTGTTTCTTAAAGCCCTCAAAATTGTCCACATTAATTCATTTCTCCATTAACTGATTACTGTCTCAGTTCTGAGTTACTGTTTGGGTGCGCTGCTGAGTGGGCTGCCTCAGCCAGCGGGGTCAGCTGTCTCATTAGACAGTAGTTAGTGAGACCGGGCTGAGGCGTAAAGACAGGATGAGTATAGATGACTTCTGATAAGTTGCTGTTGACAGTGGTCATTCAGAGTTTAATGCTGAGCCCTGTAACTAAGGAAGTTTAAGTCCTGTTTCTGTGTTATCAAGCAAAGTTCACACTTTCAACATGTCAGACACAGTCATATGAGAGCATCTACTGCTGCAATACACATTCAACTTGTGTGAATGCATTAGAAGGAAACTCCACCTAAGATACTCTCACTGCTAAATCTGAAATGTTGAAATTAGCTTTTGTGGTGTACCCTCATCTGTTGAGCTTCCTCATTTACTTCAGCCTCTGCGGTGGCTTCTCACAGAGAAAAGGCATCAACTTCTTTATTTTCAGCCGTGAGCTGGTGAGGTAGGCACCAACTGGAGTGACAATGGAGACAAATAAACAAAAAGTCATGCCTTTTTCAAAACTGACTGAGTGTCTCTAGCTCTTGTTTTGTGGTGTCATACCCAGGAAAAACGTCATGCCATGGACAGTCAGTGATGTATTTCTATCACTCAGCAGTGGTTGTTATGCCAGACAGGGCAGACGGAGATAACGCAACAGTCTCGCTCTTCAGTTCTCTTGTGGTGTGTGAACTGTTTTTTTTTTTTCTTTTCTCTGCTAGCGTTATGAGTAAACGGTGACTATGGCCGATCAAGCAAACAAAAAAAACACAGATGGCAACAGATGATGAAACTACTAAAACAAGTGCAAATCCAGAAACAAAGCAAAATCCAATGCTCAGATAAAGGCAAAAAAAGCAAAGCAAGGAAAAACCACAGTTAGCGTCAACATTGACTTGTCAAAGTGAAGAGCACTGGAAGAGGAAAATGGACTGAGGGGAGATCGGCACAGCTAACTTTTATAAATGTGAAATCTACTCTACCTCACCGGTCTGCCTTACTTGTGGAGGTCAGGTGATGTCTGAGAGGAAGGACTGCAAACACTACTCAGGGCTGGCAAAAGCATCTGATTTCACCTCTTCTGGGTGCTCTTAAAAAATTGTTTAACCTATATTTCAATTTACAGTTCACATTCTCCAAAAAAGAAGTGAACATCAGTCAAAGATATGGCAGTTAAGGATAGTGCTTTGTGCAGTCACAGAGGAAATGCAGCATTATCCATCATGAAGCATCACGTCTACATTGATGAAACTAGACATGATTATAGGGTTAGTCCATTAGGATGAAGCAATTATTATTAAAAAAAAGCACAATAACCAATGCCGTCATGATTTGTTATTTGCTAGATTGATATAAAAGCAGGAAATAGCGCTTTTTTTGTTGTTGTTGTTTTGGTTGAAGAACCTCTGTATTCATTTTGTCCCGCTCTACCTGTGAACCAACACCTACACAGCATTGCTTTGATTTATTATTTATTATTATTATTTTATTACACCCACTTTAACAGACTGTTTGTGTGTGCGCGCGTGGCGAGGTGGAAGGCAGCAGACAAACAAAAATTCTCACTTCTCTCGAGGCAAAGACCTGAACCAAACACGATGTTCAAATAGGTTTCTGCAATTTGAGTGTTCATTGATCTCTTAATAACTTCTGTCTTATCACGTGCTCATCAACAGACTGAGACATCATTTTTAGTCCAATTACCTCTCGAATTTTCACGTGCCTAGCACGTGCTTTGTTTCCTCTGCAGGTAGATAACCAGTTTTTTTTGTATGTCATCCATAAAAATTGAAACTTGTCCTCACCGTGGAGCCGCAGCAGCAAAAAGAAGTCCCATTATGTATTTTGCATAGGTTGCACTTGCTGGTTCCGCCGTCGCCCCGGCTGCTAATATGATTTGTAAGAAGAGCATAAGAAGTAACATCCCACTGCGGCTGACACATCTGAATACAGTCAAGCGATTAACAGAGAAATCATGCATGAGTGAGCTTGCTTACCAATCTGCTCTGTGTATTAGCCAAAACATCCATATATTAAAGCTTGCTGAGCCTAATGAACATCCCGCTCTTATTGATGATCCCATTGTTGTGTGGAGGAATTTACATAATCGCTACTTTACTGAGATTGAATTTGCCTCCATTAAAACATACCTCTCTTCCTCTTCACTTTAGCTCAGATGGTAATAACATTGTCTCATATATATGTGTTTGTGTTTTGAGAAGAGTTAAAAACCAACATTTTTTTCTTTAAATCATTTTTTTTTAAACAAATTGCGCACAGTGGAGCATAAAGTGTTTTTTTTCTTTCTTTCTTTTTTTCCGTTTCCTTCTGCTCCCCATGTTGCATCATCATTATATCTCACCATATTTTCTGCTGAGACAGGGACTTGCAGAGAGTGTTTTTATGTTCTGGGGAGTGGAGAAGGTGGAGGGGGATGAGGAGGAAGGAAGCAGAGAGATAATAGTTTGAAGGCTGTGTCAGTGGTAGGCAGTCTTCAGAAAACATCAGGGCAGCATTTGGAGATAAAAACAGGTATACCACCCTATCATGTCCTCAGAGCAACTGTGCTTTGATATGTTCTAAAAAAATCCATTGATGTTCCTGACAGTGCCTCTGCCCCCCTCCACCACCTTGTTTTTTTTTTTTTTCTCCTCTCTTCCCCCGGTAATGACGGTATGTGATACTCCTTGAATGATGAATCATGGTCGGGTCAGGTCACAATCTGTGAATTTTATCAAATTAACTGAGTTTGTGTTGCACTGATTTAATTAGCAAGGAAAAATTCTTTAAAAGCTCAACAAATTACCAGTTAAATTAAATATGATTTAAATGAGAGTAAGACCACTGTTCACGGAAAACATAAAAAATACAGCGAAGGAAGATACAGTTTGATTCCAGTAAAGAGAAAGCTGCTATATTTTCTGAATTTGACTGTTTGATTGTTCCCTGTATTTAATGTTCTTTCCATATTTGGTTGTGCTAACTCTATGTCAGTCTAGAGAGACTTTGTTTTCTTAATTAATTCAGGCTTGTCTGTTTTCATTCTGTGTTTTCTTCAGTTTTTCTAACTGTGCTCTCAGGACCACCGTACCATACACCAGCCCTGAAGGAAAAAAAGTTCAAAACACGTTTCCAAATGCCAATATAATAATACAATAATGTTGTTCAATACTAATGATAACTACTGACCATTGCAGAAGGGAGAGTGTGAGCGATGAGATTATATAAAATGTCTCTAACGCAGTTTTACTATCAGCAGCTCAAATGAGCGCCGACGGAGAACTGATAGAAAGCTTCTGTGAGGATGGTGCACGTGAAACAAAACAATGATATTTCACTGTGCAATAATCTGTCTGATGTTAGTGTCAGTGAACTCATTTCAGCTCTTCAAGTTTTCAGACAGGGTCATGCACCTAAGCACATCATTATAAAACCATACATGCACTGGCCACCCACTCACACACAGACACAGAGGATGCATTATGCACTCGCACACACAACACACACAAACACGTAATGGCAAAATTCCTAGCACAGCTGAATGCGGACCCATTTGCCAATTTTTGATTAATTCGTTTGTCCGTTTACTCAAACACATGAGGAATTCAATTAATTTCATAAAGTGGAACAATACTGGGCCTAATCAAAATAAATGAATCCATAAAACCACATCATTGCTATTTATTACAAAAACACATTTCTTCAATTTGGTATGATGCTTTCCAATATCCATGGGCTGACCTGTTATTCCCAGTTAATTAAAAAACATACCCAGTTATGCTCAACGTAGCCCTTCAACTGGCTCAGACGCATCACAGCCAGAGCTGCTCCTACAGCAAGTTAAATGAGCATGACGCAGGTCTGGCCGCACTCATGCCTTACCTTAGGTGCCTTACAGTGGAAGTTTTCTGCTCACTTACCTTTATAGATCTCTATCACACACATCTCAAAATGGGCTTTGCAGAGACATGAAGGGGAAAAGAAGAAAATACAAGCTCACAACCAAACAGTGAGAAAATGAAAAAGCATGTTGAAAGGACAGAATGAGTCTAAAATGTTTTATAACCAAGTCTGCCTTTAATTTTCTGAGCATACACCACAACAGCCTCAAGACAAGTAGGAGGAAATCAGTGGTGAAATAAGTAAACTGCAAGCTGTTGCTGCTATAGATGCTATACAGACTGCAAATAAATAATATAATATGTTTTTACAGTACTATAATTTGCATGGTATTATGGGTAATTTATGTGATGCCATGATGATGTCATATAATGTTGGAACTATAGTAACATACTGTAGGCCAATATTACTGAAATCACACAGGCAGATTCATCAGTAAATACACCTTGCATTTTCTTTAAAAATATTATTCTGATCCTTTGTGTAAAAGTAGTTATCCCTCAATAAATATAACTCCATTACATTACATGTAATGCAATCCTGCAATCAAAACATAGAAAAATCAAACAAATATTAATAGTACAGAGGTATTATCAGAAAAATGTCAATAAGGTGTCAAAATAAAAGTTTTCATGATTACTGATGCATTACTGTGGAAGTTGCAGTGTGATGGTGGAGCTCACTGTAGTAACTTTAATCTGTACCAATACATCATGTTTTATTAGTAAAATTTTAATCTGCAAAGTGAAAGACAAAATGATTATGGGAAGGGTAAGGCAAGGGGGAAAATTACATCTTTTGCTTTACACTGAAGGAAAGTAGAGGAGGCTCTTTTATTTAGTCTCACTATATTTGATGCAAGCCTGCCATTGAGAAACATTTGGCATATTTATTCTAATAGTATAAGGGTATGTTTACACTTTCCCTGAAACCTGAAACTTTTATGCTTTACATTTTTTAGATATTAAAGTTATAATCGTAAAGATTTTCATTTCCATGTCTTTCACGTCACCTATGGTGATAATTGGTAATTGCAGGTGTGTTTTTTGGACCTCACTTCACAAGTTTCATCTTGTGTCATCGATCTTTTGTTTGCTTGCTCGGCCATAGTAACTGTTTACTCTCAGTGCTAGCAGGATTGGAGAAAATAGAGTGCTGTTTCAAACTCTGTTGCATTAACAGCCTTGTTAAAAGCCCAAACTGCGCACCACTTATGATTTTTCCAGAAAAGACAGCGCCTATACTGGGTTATATTACAGCAAACTCAAGGGCTTTCATCATAAGAATATATGAGCTGTACCTACTCAATTCAGTTATTATATTATTTTGCGATATCTGGGGGTGGGTGTAGCAGTTGTTATCTAAGTCAAAGGGAGGCTCAAAAGAAAACATGACTTCAGAGGACTTTCCTTAAAACATAAACAACATGATTCAGTTTTCCCAATAACTTTAACTTTAACAATGACTTTAACAGCTGTTCAATAAATGTATTTAAGTAAAAAGTCCAATATTTCCATCTTAAATGTGTTGAAGTAGAATTGTGGCATAAATACAGATACTAATTGAGAAAAATACTGGTGTCTCTCCAACTTGTACTTGCACTTAGCTTAATGTGAAAATATGGAAGAAAAATATGTAGATCATTCCAAAAAGTGACCCATTAGCCTTATTGTGTTTTTATCCTAATTGATAATGTATTATATGGTTATAGTATATTATTATTAATATTATAAAGTGTGTTACTTGGTGCTTGCTGTGTGAATCCAGACAGCTGCAGCTCCTGCAGCCCTGCTCCACAGTTACAGACAGAGATCGACTTGTTTTGCCTCCGCCTTTCCTGTGCTATAGACCCGCTGAGACTTGCTCGGCTGTGCCATAAGTAACCTATACAGCACGGCATGTCAACTCACAAGTGACTGCCACAAATATCAGACAATCCGGATGAGACACTTTATCACGTTTCATTGCTTTTCAAACGTATTCCAAGACAAGGACAATGTGATTTATTATTTATACTCCCAAAGCCACCTTATCCTTCTCTGCCAATGGACAGGCTAAAAATAAACAATTCATTTACGACTTATAAGCACAGATAATGGATGCTTTTAGCTTTATGCAGTCTGACAGTGTCATCTTAGACAAAATGTGCCTTGAAATACAATGCATATATATTATTATTTAATAATAAACCAAACAAAATCTTCCACATTAACTCTGATTGAGAACTGTTGACCTATTCCACTTCCTGTGTGAGGGAAAATGCTTAATTTAGCATAAAACCTCAGTTTCCACTACAGTTTGATCCATAAATGCAAAATTAAAAGAGAGTTAAGTCGCATCATCTCTGGATCAGATGCAGCCTTGAACTGTGTGTGTTTTCTGAGCCTTAATTTAAAGCAATTACATTCTCAGAAGGCGATGGGACTCTGGGTTACTGGACAAGGTTACCTTGCCAGGCTGCTTATCATGGAGAAAGTGGCCTGCTAGGACAAAGCAATTCAGAATTTTATTATCATTCAAATTAGAACATATAGAGGGGCTTCTATCCGATTGGTGAAATAATGGGAGTCATTTATCTAGGTCTCACCGACCTTTCATTTCCCATTCATGTCTTATTAGTGGAGCATACATCATCATCCTGCCATAATTAAAAAGAGAAAATCAAATTGATTGTGGGAGGAAAAAAGGTGCATGCAGGTAAAGACTGAATAGAGCTGTGTCTTCTTTGTAGCCTTGTTTCTGTAGTGGGCTTCAGCTGGCCTTTTCTGTGTCGATTTTCTTTTGTCATTTGGCTTCTTGGTCACACAGAAGCCCAGGAGGGATGCTAACCAGATGTCATAGGTGTTTATCAGCTGTGGGTTAGCCACTTCCATAATCAGAACAAAAGCATATTAGAGGTCTAGTGGTTAATGCACCATGAGACTGAAGGAAAGGTTTCTCACGCATATAAGTCCTCATAATGGATTTATGAAAAACAAAATGAAAGTAGCATGAGCTGATGACTGAGATAAGACAGGATTTATAATGTAAATGTGACTGGGTATTTTTTTTCCAGTTGGAGTTGATGTTTTTTTTAAGGACACGCTGTGCTGTAAGAAAAAAACTCTGTTACTATATAACATCATAGACAGTATTTTGCATTGAAAATGATGGTACGGTGTGATGGAGCCTGGCATGTCAAAGAGAAAGTTTCAAGAGGAGATGAAGAGACATGAGACACCAGTGTGATTACTCATCAAAACCTAAACGAATTCACTGTGGAGGGATGTTGTTAGCGCTGCAATCGTGTTTACAGACGTCGGCTACGCACTCAAAATCAACAAAGCCAGATAGGAACTGAAAGGAAAGTAGTTAACTACTCATCACACTGCAGTTCAATGAGCATAACTCAATAGTGTGTCTGCTCTCTTCTCGATTTGAAGCTTGCAATTCACCAGGGGTCCACATTGGAGAAGATAAATGGGGTGAGAGTTACCCTCAAAGTGGCCCTAATGAGGAATCTGTGGGAGATGCTCATATTTTATCTGCAAAATAGAACAAAACAATTCTCCCCAAAGCCCTCTTAAATGCTAATTGAATAGTAATGCAATGCCTCAGGCATCTTGTTGTCAGCTCATTTGGGCAGTGATTTGTCTCAATCCGTCATAGGATTCTCACTTTTGGCACGCTCTCAATGAACTGCTCAATGTGCCATTGAAATTCAATTTCATAAATCCCTACGCTGTACAACAGCCTCTTTGCCAGGCCTGCTTTACACTTTATATCAGCCCAATTCCTCTTTTATCAGGAGAGTTGTTATTTGAAAACACAAACTTTGGGAAGCATTTTTTTCTGCTCTGTTTGAGATGTTTCTCTGCTTTAGAGGTACCAACCTGGACAAATGTCCAGCAGCTGTGTAATTCAAGTAACCTCACAGTTTAAACATATTTAACAGCCATTCTTTGTCATGTGAAAATGGATTCCCTGAGAAACATAACAAAGTCTTATCTCACTGGCGCACTAATAAAAATGATGGATAACATGGGAGCCTGAGATGATTGGAGACAATTGGATTTCACCCACATTATGTAATTCAAACGCTGCTTGGAGAACAAGCAGGAGTCTCAGGTTCCTCCTTGACTTCTGTTCACCCAGCAGGGTTATGAGGAGGCCACAAAACCCAAACCAAAGCCGCGTCAACTTCAAAGCTATATTCTGTAAGACATGCTGGCTGTACTTGTATGAAGAGAAATGCTACAACTACCATTAAACATAAAAAAATAATAGTAAAATATAGAAATATAAAATAAAATTTCAAGTCTATGTTAAGGTGGTAACGTCAGGTGATGAACACACAAACAGTTCCAGATCCAATCTGCAGTTTCTCTCAACTCTACAGAGCTTTTAAGCATTTTTTTTTTTATTTTAGTTTTATGGCCTACAGCTTTATTTTTTTATTCGCCCTCATCAACAGCATTTCTGATAAAACCAACAGCAATTCACACGGTTAGCCAGTGAGCGTAGTGGAGCAGATGTGTCCTTCCAGAGTTGGTAGGGTCCAAAAATAGAGCTAAAAGAGTGAATGTTGGACTCAGGCTCATCAGGTGAGCAGATGCATGACTGCTGTGAAAATAGACAATTCTTTGCAAACATGTTCACCATGTCAGTGCAGTCATATATCAGTGTTGTGCTTTTAGCTTCTTTCACCCCAAGTGGCCCAAAAAATATTATTTCTATATTAAATCACTGAAGTAAGTATCACAGTGACTAGTGGTGTGTATCAAGGTGGGTGTGAAGGTGTGTTAACGTGTGAGGAGATGATGGCAAGTCACAAACAGGACATAATGAGACTCTTAACAACCACACTCTTCAGACCACTGAACTATTTGGCTTGGATTCAAAGCAGGAAGTGCCAGATCTGAAAACGCTGTTCAACTGCTGCTGCACTTATTGCTTTTTGTTTCTATGAGTAATAAGTCTAACACCAACTTTAATAGACAGACAGATCCAATTAGATAGGATATTTAGTGATCAATAAATGCCTTGTTTGCCTAGGATAATTAATATTATGTTCAATTTTGACACATGCAGCGAGCGTGTTGTTATCTAACAGCATCTTTGGAATATCTTTTACTTAGTGATAAAATATGTACCGTCTCTGTTGAGCACAGCATGTCAGCCTTCATTTGCAAGCGTACCCGCCACCCCCCCGTCCCTTTTAAATTCATTTGCCACCTCTGAAGTTCAGCTTCAGTCCAGCAGTCCCTCTCAGTGTGGGGTGACAGAGCAGGTTAATTGCTGAATTTTGATTGTCATGCTGTAACAGATGAACGTGGAGGAGAAAGTATGGCGCTAACAGATAGATAACAGATTGCTATCTCTCGCTTGCAGTAGTCTGGTGTGGCGTAATGGTGTCGGAGTGAAGAAATTTTAATCACAGAAGTATGTAATGACATAAATCTACATATCATGGATGAGTAAAAATAATAGATGAACTCCTTGCAGCCAAACAAATACTGTGCATGTACTGTATATGTCAATGAACTGCAGCATCCTCATCTCATGATGTTAAATTTAAACCGGCTCCCATACCCCTGAGCTACTGGGATTTAAAGCGCCCACACTTAAGTGTGACTCAGAGATTTAAAAAAACATGATCTTACGGTATGTTGCAATACATCAAAGAGTTTGACTTTCAGGACTTTTGAGGTCCAACAAATGGTGAAGGCGTGCCTGTGTGATATAGCTATCTAACACTTAACTTCATCTTTTTCTCCTTCTAAAGGAACTTGAACTATTTCTGCAACAGCTTAAAGAGTAGTTTCTTTCACTTTCAGGCTCAACCTTGGTTTCTCACTATAGTTCTGGCCGTCACGACTGCTGATTGTGTTCGAGCCTGTAGTTTCTAAGGACTGCTGCTGTGTAAACCGCATCGAAAAAGACCAGGAAGCCATCCAACTTTTAAATATAAAATGCTAATTTTTTTAATCTTTTCATTTTTTTAGTCAAAGCATTCCCAAAGAATCCCTTTAACACAGTTGGCACCATATGGTGATAGGCTAATGCACATCACTTAAGATAATAGTATTTGTTTTCAATTCAAATCAGATTAATTGACCTTGTAAGATGGATCTTCCTTGCAGGGTACCTGTCAGTCTCTGCATGACACAACCATCTTGTGGGTTCGTCTGGATTTGTTGCTGGTTGACAACACTAAGGAAAGGAATATTATACCACATCATCGCAGGATTAGACATTATTTTTCGTTGTTGCCGATGCCTAAGCCCTGTCTAAGCCCTCGTTATGTTTAATGGTGTGAGTTATTGCCTGCCCTGAGCATTGTAACTCACGGGACGCAGAGCATAGAACATTTATAGACAGTCGCTTCAGTCGCTATAGAGGCAGCGGCCTGCTTCTGCAGTAAGCAGGGGATAAAAGAACAGCAATATGCCTCATTGTGGTGCAGTTCTGTGATACCTGAATTTTAAAATTCTCACCTCAGGAGACGACAATTCAAATAATTAATGTCCTTTACCGCATTGTTTTTGCATACAGTCTTAGCGTTTTAAGCATGCCGTGTTTATAGAGAGAAGTCTAGAAGGATCCACTGAAGTGAAGTGGACGGGTCGGATTAGGGGTCAACCCATTATCCCTACTAATGTGCTGTGAGATTGGTAGCTAATTGATATTGCATGCTAATTGATATTAGCAGTGGGCACATTACCAGCCTTAGGCTTTACATACTGTCCACACAGATACAATTAAGAGAATCTGCGGGGTAAGACTCATTTAGTTCAATCTTCCTCTCTCTCCACGGTCGTGTCTTGGTGATTTATATTTGATATTCTGAGTCTCCGGCTCAGGACATTTAACTACAAAATCTTTACCTGCAGAGAGGGGAGGGGATGCTGTTAGCCTGGTAACAGCGAGGATCCTAGCAGGGGAAAGAGCAACAACACAACCAGCAGGGCAGAGACAAGAGGAAAAGCACTTTGAGGGAAAGAGGACCGTGGGCATCATGATCATAATTCCAAATTATGATGACATGAAGGGTAGAGACGGGCACCCATGTCAGGTTTTTACAACAGTTTTATACCGGCAGCTGAAGACCTCACTGCAATTGAAAGAAAGGAGGATATTACTGTTTGTACCAATGACAGTACATATTCACGCATAGAACATTGTTTTACTATTTACGTTTGTACTGCCTCACCTTTGACCTATCAGGCACCCATGATGCACTTTAAATAGCACAAATATGTGTTAAAGGTGCTACAAATAGTGTCTGACTGATCATATGTAGTTCTTTTTCACAGTAGGAAAAGCACAGGTGTAAATAATATGATCAAATTCAAGATGACTGAATTCCATTTAGCTGCTTCACTTTCAGGGTGCTGGTAATTTGCATGATGGCATGACTTACTGAGACACTTGAATAGAACAGTTAGTTTCTGACATTATAGGATGGAAAACACTGCTGGTTGACACAACTAACATCAGTCAAGTGATACATTTAAGTGTTGGCTAAATTATTATCATCCCTCAGACATGTCATTTTATCAAACAACTTTATTACTGCAGGCAAAAATACTCTCCTAAAGTGTGTAGGACATCAGGTCCTTTTTAAAGAATAATAATTTAAGAATGTACAGAATCAGAGAAAAATTTGTATGACACACATCCTGTCTGTTAGTCAGGCTATTACTGTGTCCATGGGTGTGCAAGTGGAGACAATAAAGCGGATGTGATTCATTCTTAATCAGTGACTCACTTCTTACTCCTTCTTTTGTCATTTTCACCTTGCTGGTTATCAGCGTCAGAACGCCTGTGAGTTTAACTTGTAAGTTGAAAGGACATCTTAATTATGCTCACTGGTGAACTTCCCAGCATGCAGTGCTTTTGAATGAACTCCTCAGGATCTTTTCCTTCTTATCATTTTGGCAAAGTCGCAGGATGGAGACTTGTTCTGTATGTTTGCAAAGTAAATCATAGATCTATTTCTGTTACAAATCGAAATTATAGTGACTATGAGGACAATAAGTGTACAACTCTTTTCCTTTCTTGCATTGTCAGTGGACACAAAAACTTTATTACCTTCCCTTAACTGCAAACTTTTGTGCTTGCCATTGTAAGAGGTGTCCTTGGATCCTTTTCAGTGCAAATGTTTAATTTTTGCTATGTGTGTCAGAGGGTAAAAACGGTAACCTGTGACCTTGTTTACAAAGTTAGTTTCAAGCATTTTCTCTGTTAGATTCTTTGTGTTGCTAAATGGTTTGTTAGCTGTATCAGAAGGAACAGTGGAGTGGGTTTTTTTGTGTGTCTAGAGTGAATGAGTTTGAATTCGGAAGAAACCCTGCAGTGGTTTCCGCCTCAGTTTGGCTCATTTGGGCGCATAAGAACAATCAGAAAGCAATTGTACTCAGTTGTAGAGCGAAACAATTGAACCTAGCTGGGAGTAAATTTGTTGTGGGCATTGTTCACATTCATATTCAAGCGATTTCACCAAAGTGGTACCACTTATATAATGCTTGTTTTTTTGGACAATGGCCAAGTGTTTTCCAAATATGAATATGCAAAAAAAAACCTTTTGTGCATGTGGCTGCTTGATAAAAAGAAGGAAATCTCCATGTGTTTACAGTCTCTAAAGTTTTCGCTAAAGTTTTGGCCAATCCTGAACACTACACCTACACCATTGTCACTGTAAAGTTTGTAGGCACAAGGACTCCAGTGGAAACCTGGATTCGTTGAGGAAATACGAGCCTAAAAACAATCCCAACTATCAAAAGCAGTCATTTGGAGATACCTCACTAATCCATTTCATTCACATTTTAAATTCTTCTTCTTCTTCTTTTTTCCATTAGCGCCACAATCATGTCAGAATTTCTAGTTGTCCTGTAAATTGCTTTTTGCCAAACATCTGCAAAACTAATGACATTCCCATCAGCTTCATCTTTGTGCTTGCACTAACTGGCAGAAAAAAGGCAAATGTTAGTACATTAACACATGAAGATGGTCAACATGGTCAACATGGTCCTGCTCCAGTGTACCTGCTTAACATCGGGATGTTAATATTTGTCACTGTGAGGATGTCACCATTGAGACATAAGCATTTATCTCAAAGCATCGCCATGCACGGCTGGCTCTTAAGCCTGTTAATTGAGTTCTTTACACTGCCAGGACTTACATTTTAGTGGAAAATCACTGAATCTTTTAATTGGTCTTCAGCCTTAAGATGTGTCAAATGCAAAAAGTAGGAGTCTAAAAATACTGGAGTCAGCCCGAAAAATGCTCATCATGTGTTGAATTAAGTCAGACAGACAGACAGACAGACAGACAGATAGATAGATAGATAGATAGATAGATAGATAGATAGATAGATAGATAGATAGATAGACATGCAACCAAATACAGCCACATCCTTATCTAGAATCCTGGAGGATTTTGTGAGAGGCAGAGTTTGGTGGCGTGTTTGTGATGGGATGTGCTGTTCTGAACATAGCTAACATGCTCTATGTGGGCCGCGAGCCTCGAAGCCTCGCTGTTTGCCAAGAGTGTTATGAGACGAGATGCTGTACATGACATTCTGCTACCTCAGTTTCCATGGATACCACACCTGATTAGACGTGAAGTCATGCACGTGCCCTCTGGATTGTGACAGCAAGACGAGCCAGATGACATGTCTCCAAGAACCTGTACAACTCGGAAAACAACAACAGGAAGAGGGAAAGCAACACAACGCTGCTGTTTACCAGCCGGCAAACATGTAATCGCCTTTTATCCCGTTTAATTCTCTCAACCACCCAGTGATGCACAGAGATGTTGACTTTCTTTCTTTCCTTTTGGTCTCCCACTTCGGTCCATGATCAAATGTTTGACAATCTAGAGATGTAATCGACTTTTTTTCCCCCCTCCGTCTTTATTCTCTATTTAAATCCTTTATTCGCTTTTCACATTCACTGGCTCCATTCCCTATTCCCACTGCTCAGCATGCATGAAGCGGACAGCAAGGGGAGCCCAGAGATCCATAATCCCCCTACAGCAGAGAAGTGGATGGCTTTAATGATTTAAATCTTGTCAATGAGCACCTTCTCTGATTTGAAATGAGAAATTTGAAGGCCTGCTGGAATTAGCCCAAAAGAGGGCCACACTCACCACATCAGCGTTCCCCTCAATCAATGGTCATTGACTGTAGCAAGTAGGTGCTTAATCATTTTTAATTAGAGATAATCAGACATCTTGTCCATTCTAGTTACAACAGGGCAAAACTGAGGTCTGCTAGGATCAAAGTTCTCAATTTGACATTCTGACTGCAATTTCTTTAATTTGACAACACTGTTAATCCAAGATTTTTGTCCCTTGTAGGAACCAGATAAGTCAGCATTGACAAACACATGCATGATTACCCCTTTGAAGGGAAGAAGTGGGATGTGTTCACACAATCGCGTTGGTGTCAGTGTTTGGAGTCTAATTTATTGTGTGACAACAACAGTGACAAAACTGGAAAAAATCAGAGCAAAACTGAGAGTGAAGTGTCGGGAGTCTTAAGCGCTCAGTTGAGTCGCGGGCTGGGTCTGGCAGTGCAGTCCCTCTTGCCGGTGGTATCTCTTAGTAATGAGGCCCTGTGAAGCCACGGCTCTCACCCCTCACTGGGCCCTCATACATCATTAATGTTCCCACATCATAGTCCTGATAATTACCGGGGACGTGAATGTCACCTCAGTCACACCTCCTCAACAGAGGATGACAGCAAAAGGTCTGTGGTCTGCCAGACATGCCATGAGCTCGTTGCATCTCACACACATTCTTCACACGCACGCACTCTCCGGGTCTCTCCGCACACTGGCAAACATACCAATTTCACCCAAAGTGCACCATATGTGTTGCTTTATTATACTCACCACACATGGGATGCTTGACTCCTTTGGCTTTATTCCAGCAGACTGCTCAACTTTTTCTTCATAGACACAGAGGAATATCTCAAAATAAAAGGCCTGTAAAAAAGAAACAGAAAAACATTTCTTTAAGGGTCGCCTCACCCAAATTACAAAACAACATATTTTCTACCTCGAGTGGTATCTCACCATGCAGATACTTTGGGTTTTATTTGCCCAGATTTTAGGAAATTGTCCCAGACAATTCTGCCTCCATCCTGATGCTGTGGATGTGAATGTGATTTAATTGTGCAGCTCAGGCCCGGTTCCCAGAGGAATTATTTCCATATGGGATGATTCTGCACCTCATGATTTATGTCCAATGCCATTGTTTAGTACCAGCACAGGGAGTAATGTACCTTGGATGTAGCAAGGCAGAAAGTACCAGATTCTCAAGCAGGAAACTGAAGTTTGCTTCCCGATGGATCAATGCAATTCACATTTTATTAACCATAGCATAGCATGTCCTTTGAATCTTACTCTGCTGTAGTTGCCATGTGTAGATACTTTACATACTTGATTTTGATTTTGTCATTTTTTGCCATTGGACATAAAGATGTTGCCATCAAACATCATTTGGGGTTTCCTACGACTGCCTGTCAGCATAATTAAAAAATACCATGTAAAAAATAATCAGTTTTCATTAAAACTGCTTTTTCAGTAGAAAGACATTTCAAGGAAACATGGATTATGGAAAAACTGGGACATTATTTCTGGAAGGAGATGCTGCCTTTGAATTCTATAAATAAATAAATATTTATGTAATGGTGTAAACTCAAAGAACAAAATCCCATCTCTCTTCACATTATGAGGGCAGCGGCAGAAACCTCAGAGACAACTATCTCAAACCCTTAGCACGTCAAACCAAAACTATCTGCAAGACTAGGTACCAATTTGGGAGAAAAACTGTGTTCCTCCTGACTCTTTAAGAATCTGTAAAATGCCATTTAAGGCTGCTACCTTTGCAAATCACATTTCCTGACTATGATAAAAAAAAAACATTTCAAAAAGCAGATAATTGCAAAGTTGTACTGATAGAACATTTCTTTGGGCAGACAAAATATACTCTATAATGAGAGGAGATAGACCAGAATCTTGCACACAATAACAGGTATTCTTTCCAAAGAAGAAAAAGTACATGAATAAAGAAAAGAATTCTAGGAGAAAAAAAACATTAAAGTCAGCTCATTAAATGGCCAATTCCTTGTTGAAACATTTAAACCCCCAACATGTTTTGGCATCAGGGAGTGAGACTTATCATTCTCGCTGTCAAATTACCCGTGTGACTGAACAGATGTTTGCACCTACTTCAATTCTTCATCGCTCTTTCCTTCTCTGCCTCTCTTCCTCTGATACCTCACACGTTTGCACACACACACAGATACAAATGCAGATGCTCTCTGGGTTTCGCCTGAACCCTCATTTGGCCAATTACGCTGACCTTCCAAATTGCAGAGACCATCCAAAAGCCTCTTACAGTGAGTGTAACATCCCCTCCTTCCCTCCTCTCTGGAGAGATATTCAGCATGCTCCTCCAACCCCACTGATAGGACAGTTTAGCTTTAAATGAGCCTGTTTTGCCTCAACACATTTCTTCCCGCATATCTTTCAGGGCTGTGGGTTTTATTGATCGCCATCCTCCCAGGGGTGTTGGTGCCTGGACTGGGGCACTCAGCAGCAGCTGGTTGGGCTGCTGATGGTTGTTAGCCCCGCTGGCTGCTCTGTTCTGGGTGTTGAGTGGTGCCAGGCTCAGCAGTTACCCTGCTCCCCTACAGCCCTGTCTGAGGACGCTTGTTAGGAAGTTGCCTAAAATAGAGGAGAAATATCTCCAGTCTCACTGCACCACTTCCCTCTCCACACGCCTGGCTGATTTAGCCGGCTGTCTGGCGCAGGGTTACCTGGTACCTAGAGCGCAGGTTTTTACGTGCTGTGTGTGTGCGTGTGCTTGTGTGTGTGTTTACAAGTACTAAATTGGGGCTCATCTCAGTCTCATCTTAAAACAAGGCTCGCTTGTGTTGTTTACCTACACATGTTTTCATTTGAGGCAGCCTACTGGGATTTTCTCCTGGAAGGGCGACCGCGGGGGAGCTGAAGGGGAAGTCAGGGCGCACGCTCCACCTCTCTGCTCCCCCGCCCCTCTGCCACAACAAATGCTGGCTGGTAAGAAGCTCTGCACTCATGCATTTGCTATCAGTTTTGCTAATATAATAGCAAGCATTGCTTTTATTCATTTTAATTCATCCTGTGCTCTCGGGTTTGCTATTTTTGGCAGGACATTCTCACCCAGCACCTCTGCTTAGGCAGGTTTTTGCAGCAGTACTTTAACTTAATCACTGATAACAATGCATTCAATTCTTAATGCATTTCGCATTAAAAGCAACATTTGAGTCATGTGACAGGTAACTTAAATGCTGACCAAAACACAGTGTTGGGACAGATTACAGTTTTAAAACTCCTTTAAATGAGTAAAGTAATTGAATTAGTAAATTTAATTGTGTCATGGGCCCCTTCCAGCCGTTTGCCTCATTAAACTACAGCTATCATTACGTTGGCCAGTACAATAATGGTTTCCCAATACAGTAGTTATAGTGGCGTTTCACAGGCATTCTTCCACTAATATCTAGAAACTGTTGGGGGGTAATGCTCTTGGCAACACTGAGGCCAGGTGGTGCGAATCAGTACACACAAACTGCCAGCCAATCAATGTTCATATAACCACCTGGATACACACACTGACATACCGGCTATCAGACAGCAGGCAGTCAATGCATTTTCAATATAAGCTCATTCCTGTTGCACTCTCGAGAGAATAATTGCCTACAAATCATGCCTGATTCACATCGAGTGGCCTCTTGATAAATGCAAGTACAAGTGTTGTTATTGTTTGTATGTCTTATCCATACCTTGTTTGCAAAATGCACCTTCTTTAATTGCTCATCTACCTTTTGGAGGTGCAGCTGCCACATCATCTGTCATCTCAGCTGTGTGCTGACAAAGTGTTGGCAGGCAGCGATCATATAAACAACACGCGGTGCAATATGAGCGATTATCCAGAATAAAGATAACTACAGTGTGAAGAGGATGGAGTGCAAAAATATTGACACTCGGTCATTTGATAATTTAATGCTTTTACTGGCCTCCATGGCTTATTTGTAGATGGAAATTGAACATCACAGAAAAAGTCTCTTAATGTTTAATGCTAGAGCAGCCACCCAATTCACCATTTCTTGTTGATTTAAAGCCTGTGCCAACAATGAATGCATTTGCATACATTCCAAATACGAACTCATATTTTCAGGGTCTGATCTTAGCTAGAAGATGCTGGTTGTATGCCTCCTTATAGCCCTCAAATACATATAATGCACTAAATATTTCCATGGAAACTGAGCTTGCTGAAATGGAGAAAATGGTAGATGTTTTAAGGTTTTTATATTTGCTGATATTCATACTTGCACAGTGATATTAAAATTGACTGTCCCCTGAACATATTTGTGTTATCTCTGTGTAAATAATCATTGGCTATGAATTCAATTTAAGTGTTAATTTGATTTAAGTATTCCAGGCACATCTTGCACATTCTTGCAGTATGGGTAGCTACTGTGCAAAGAATTTGGCGACTTCTTCTTATCACATCATCAATATATTCATGCTCTTGCACATTTTCTCCAACATGTTGGAGCAACAGTAATGACTTGAAGTTGCGTTTGTTGGCCTTAACATCAGCATGTGTGAAAAATCCTATCATTTAAAATGTGTCATGGCAGATAATGATTCATGATGAGAATAAATCACAGAGAATGAGCCAGACAACGAAAACGAAAATAAGAGCATCTGTAGTTTTTACATGGACGTGGAAGACGGTGCAGAAAGTAACCGCAGAGAATTCATTTGATGTCAGATTATCAGTGTTCTTGGCTCCGCTGTTTGGGGTATTTTCTACAGATTCAATTGTTTTTAACCTTGTGCTGTTACAGGGGTGTGATGTGATCATCCCAAAGCACACTGTTTACAACTGTGTGTATCATGATACACAGTTAAAGCCTACTGGTAATCATCCAGAATACCAGAGGCGTGTGATTTCTTGTGCTACTGCCAAAAAGTTTCTGAAAGGAAAAAAGGAAAAGAAAAGCACTCAGATAGACTTCTGTTTTTCTGCAACTCTTTCCCTGGTAGGGTTTGGGAATATTTTATGCCCACATCAGTGCCTGGGCATTGAATCGACGCAGTAGGAGGGTGCTGTTTTCTGTCTCAGGTAATCTGCTGTGCAGCGGGTGGAGTTCTGTGCAAAGTTAAGCAAGATGGGGGAAAAACAATTACACACTCAAAGGGTCAATTCACCAAAATTCGCAACTAAAAGCCACATCCCAGTTCCATACTTGTTATTGTGTAAAGTATGATTATGATTGTTATAGTACACTGTTTTTGGATTTAGTAGGGAAGAAATCCCTGTACTTTATGTTCTTACTATAAATCAATCTGGGACATCAATATGCCGTGTGTGTCAGTTGGAATACCACTTTTTAATTCCATTAAAATCGATAGAGATGACAAAATTGCTTTCCAAAGATTAAGCACTTCCTTTCTTCTTTCCCGTGAAGTTCCCTGAGCTCCCTCGTCCGCAATATGTTTAATGCAGCTTTGAGTAGCTGCTCCTTTTCCTTTGCCAATTGCATTTTGGCAGTAGCTTACATCAAACAGCACAATCAAAAATAAAGTGTATCTATCATGTTCGCCAACTTTTTTTTTTTTTTTGGTTTTATATCAATTTAGTTACTTACACACTAGATAATCCAAATCTGTTTTGAATTAGTATGTATAATAGTGTGTAATTAGGACAAAGCTGAAATTCATCATGTGTGCCTCGTAGTAAGCTTTGCAGATGGTTTTGGTTGGAAAACACATCACTTGCAATGCGAACAGACTTTATTGACACTGTCACGCAGAAAGGTAGCGAGGCGATAACCAGAGTGATGAGACTAAATAAGCAATAACCATGTAAGCCATGAAAAAGGGAAATCTTACTGTTTGATCTGTGAAGGTTAAAAAGAGTCAAAGCTATGTGTCTGGATACGGGCCGAGGATTACTGAACATCCAGACATGACGAACCGTTTTATGAAGTCGCAGTGACAACCGGTTCAACTCATTATTAACTGTTATGCCACCAGCACTTACAGCTAGGCCGGCTCCATACCCTTTGAATCCCTGTTCCCCCCCCTTTTCCTGAAACACTGAACAAACAGTCACCAGATCACACCACTTCCCGGGGACTGAACTATAATGTGTTTGAATGTAATTTTCACAGACAGCTCAGCGACTAATTCGATACACAGGACATCATCTAATGTACGCCGCATCATCCTCACTCTAACACTTCCAGACGGAAAGCCAATACGTCAGCCGCAGTTTTGAGTTAAACGTGAGGATAGAGTTTTATTTTGCCAAGTGTAACAGTTGTTCTCACGCAGCTTACATGCCAATTAATCTAAACACACATTAACCTAAAAGTGACAAAAAAGGTGTTCCCATACTCTATTAGATTTGTTAATACATATGTTAATGATACCATATATTAATCTTAGAATCTGTGCTGTAATTTGGGGGCTGCATTTCTAACACTGTACCATCACAAAAAGTCTTTGTCTCAAAGACACAACACCAGTGTTGTGATTTATGTAGGCTTTTTTTTTTTTTCTTTACTCTTAGCAGTTTTCTGTGTCTTCTTGGTAGAAAATATGATCTGCTGCCAAAGTTTATGATTCATGGAAATGCTTGAGAAATCATAGTCAAATTAATGCTATAATGTAATAAAAATAATTAAGTTCTATATCTAATCCTGTTGTTATTAACTGGAAGCAAATTACTGTTTTAATGTAACATACTATATGTATTATAGGCTTGAATCTTGACTGTCAAAAGCTATTTGTACAGTGTCAGACATAAACCGCTGCATATCTAATTCTGGTTTAAATGCCTTTTTTTCCACCTCACTCTCTGATTAAACATTAAAGGCGGTTCATCATATTGACACATTGATAAATGTCCTACATTAAAAATAAAAGAAATCGGGCAATGCAAAATGCCATTTCAGGTAAAGAACCTGTAAATTAACAGGCGGTAGCATCTGGAGCCAGATTATCCTGCTTATAGCCTGGTCCCCCGGCTCGTGTTGGTGACTGGAACGGAAGTCCCTCTCACCTTTATACTTTGTCTTCTCAGTTAAAAAGAAATTGCCCCTCATGGCATGTGCTATTTTCAAAAGAATCCCATCACATCTGTCATATTCACTTTTCATGAGGGCCAGCTTGAGCTGGTTTATAAACTGCGATGAAGCGGCAGCACGAGAGGAGAGTAATGCACCTCTCCATCACCACTCCACCCGCTCCCAAAAAGCAGTGAAATTAATTAAATTCTGGATGAGACAAAGGCTTAGGACATAAAGGGCTGCTGTTAGCATTTTTCTAGCCCATTGATTCCTTGTTACTACTGCACATTATGGCCCCCTGAACCCTCATAAATCAATTCATACCCTATTGTCCTTTTCAGAAGGCTCTCTTCACTGTTGGCTCTAACATGGCTGAGGTGACAATAATCTATTGTTTCAGTTTAAAGCTCAGTGCTGCAGCTGAGACCCATGGCCACAGAGGCCAGCAGGATGTATGTGCTGCCTGCAGGGAGCAAGGGTGATACTGAGCAGTGGCTGACACACAAGGGTTGGGCTCTGCAACTCAGGGAATCCATCTTTGTCTCTGTGAGGGATATACATACTGTACCATAAACTTAGAACACACCGCTGAACTTGAGCCGCTGAAAACACCTGGTTTTCAGATGTCTAAATGGATTTTAACAAACAGGTGAGGGGGAGAAATTCAGTAAGTAAATCCTCAGATAGATAAATTAAGTGGTAAATGAAAAGTGATTCTCTGCTCTGTGCTTTCTGGGGTTTCTGGAGCGTGGATCGAAATTGAAAACTGTTTAACAGAAACGTTTAAATGCATCATTTCTCCGTCTGCTGCACTTTTAGTTTTTTAGTGATTGTAGCTTTAAATGCTCCCTGAGGCATCTATTTTGTTGGATTATAATTTCTTTTCCCAATTTGGTTTATCAAACGGCTCCTCAGGACTGGAAATGAAAGTCACATGCAAGCTGGTAATATAAATATATATTATAGTTATTAAAAACTGAACAAAGCCTGGCAGTACACCAGGTATAAACTGCTCAATTTCAAGAAAAAGGTAAGCTTTAATTAAGTTCTGACAACATTTGTTAATGCGCAAAACATTTTTACTGCTTGTTTGCTGGTATTGTTCCTTGTTTTGTGTGTAACATTGTATGAATTAATGAATACACATTTCTTACGTTGATGTTTGGTTGAAACAGGTCCAAAGATGGGACCTTGGGTCATGTACATGTGTTCTGAGGAAACCTAATCAGTGAAACTGCAAACACATTTTAGCCTTCACTACCAGTCTGCTTGTGTGTGTGTATGGATGACTATTGATTGCCTATATCCGAAAGTTTAGTGTAGCTCAGAACCCAAGAGGGCTGACTCTGTTGCAGACTGTGACTAGAGAGGTGGACATTGGAGAAAAACCAAGAAAGGAAAAACAAGTCTCAGCAGAATTGTTTACAGTTGGGCAAAAATTGGACTCCAGATCGATTCCAACTGGTTGGTGGACTGACATTAAGTAGACCAGTGAAGCAGCTAGTTAGACACTAGAGCTTAGCCTGAGATCATTATACAACAATAACTGGCAGCACAAGCCACATAGTGTGCATGTCTTCTTTGTGCTCACGACTGCCCCATGATCTTTATCTATGTGCATTTATATGTCAAAGTCTGAGGTTGCTTGTGGTAGTTAATGCTTAGCCACAATCAAACAGAAAGAAAGAACAGAAAAAGTCATGTAGGACTTTAAGTACAATGGGTTGATAAAAAAAGAAAAAATAACAAGCTTGTCAGACCAGTAACAGACATGTGCACTGACTGTTGTGTGTTTTCAGGCAGGCAGGAGGGCTACACCAAATTTCAGCCCACCCACCCGAAGCAATTGTGGTCTGGAAGCAGTCGGGAGCTTCTCTGGTCTGATTTGCATGCTGATTCTACATCTGTTCGCCAAATTTGAACATAATAAAAGTCTTTGATCAATCAATCAGACGCCATAATTTCATTTTGCAGGGTGCAATGTGTCCTTTTGTGCCAAAAACATTTTCACTTTGGCAGATATTGCAGCCAAAACAGGTAATATTCTTACTTCTCTATCGCTCTCTCATATTCATTTTATAAGTAATGACCCTAAACGGAGATCCGAATGACACAGATGACAGACCACTTCAGTGACATTCAGCAACTTTGGAAAAATAAGAACCTTTTATCTAGAAAGAGACGCTGTTCAGAAAACTTAACTTACCTTATGCATGCTGTGCAGTTCGATCTCTGGACGACGGTAATATCTAGTCGCCTCTTTGACTTGCAAAGGTGTGAGGGCCTGGAGATGCTGGTGTAGGAAGGTGCCGGAGAGGGCTGAGAGGTCAGTCTGGGCCAACCGTAGCTCTACAACAGCCTCTGGGCACAGCTGTAGGCACTCCTCTAAAGGTCATTCCTGGCCTGACCACACACCCCATCAAACTCCATCTCTCAGCACTGTGCCCGTAAACTCACATGTGATGTTGGCCCCTTTTTGCTTTAAAGCAAACTATATGGTTTATTTTCCGCATGAAAATTCTCCATTTGTCCCTTGTTTTTCTTCAAAAAGCGCTTCCACATCTGACACAGTCATGAAATACACACACATCTTCATTCCGGTTTTATGGTGTGTTATTGTTATTTTCCACAACAAACCAAAGCGGGTTAAAGTGATGCCACATGTTTCAAGTGCAGCTTCCATGGGCTTTTAAAGATTGCTTTTTATTTTTCTGTTTCTCAACTTTCTAGATGTTTGCTTTTGACGTCACTCCTTTAAGTAAAGATGTTTGTCTACAATCACCATTTTGTAGTTGTGTCCAACAATCATACAGGGAGAAATCCATAACAGAGGGGGAGGACATACCAATTTTAATACCATCAGTAGCCAAACACAATGCGCTGCAGCCACTGTTTCCATCTGAGGCTCTATTTGTACAACACAGCACAGACACACTTTTCTTGAGTGGAAAAATGACTGAGAGCGATGGTAGAAATGGCTTAGTATATAACAGATACACACCCAGCAAACACAACCTCGTCCACTGAGGGTTATTGAAAAGCTTTCTGGGAGATATACTGGGGTAGAAGTGCCTGTAGATGATGCTTATGGCATGTTGAGGGAAAAGAGGTCAACGGAAAAGTAAATTACAACACTAAATAACCAGAGAGCAGTGAACATTACAGATTAATAATGTCCTACACCGTAAAAGGAGCGCGGGGTCCTATACAGATCATATTGCCACCTATAGGATGCAGCTCTAACTATGACATACTGTGGTGGAGGGCTGGTGTGACACACTAAATGGACCACAAGGTATGCAGACCTTCTGAGGAAATGATGCTTCACTCGGCGTCTATATGGTTGATTTAGTGCTGATGGTGCACACTAAACCAAATAGTCATAAATTACTTCCTTCAAACAGCAGCGAGCCCTTGTTGTAGTAATAACAATGCAACAGAAAAATCTATCGGTCACGTGTCATGATATCACTGTCTCACCTAACCAACGTGTTATCAGACATCTAATAACAAAACTAATAGTATGAAACCCTTGTGGGGACACCTTAAGGTTGCAATGTCCATTAAATGCCACAATATGAATGTCTTTTCTTTTTTCAGTGAACAAGATGGAATGATCACAGAAAAACAATCCAACCTCTGTGTACCATGAATATGCACAATACATTTAATGGCGATCCAATCAGCTGCATTCAGACTGGCTGCATTCAGACTATTTGACCTGAAGTTGGCACCATAGGAACTCTCATGACTTAGAGCTGCCATTTCTCAAGCTCCCTCTCACTTCACTGCTATTTTGCACAAATATTTTCACATCCACCCCCAACAGTATTACCTGTATTGTATTGTACATCTCTGATTAGTTATATATTTTATTTCAACAGTATAATTTATATTTATCTTATTACTTTGGTACTATTATTTATTTTTAGTTCTTTTATTAAGTAAAAATAATATATATCTGTCAATATCATACATATATATTTTTTTGCTACTGTGCATTTTCTTTATTGCATTGTTTAAGGGAGCCTAAGACTTAAGGATTTCATTGTCAGTGATTGCTTGATGTAAGTGTTGTGACAATAATTTCCTTGGATCTTTAATCTTGAAGCTTGAATCATGAGTGTCCAGAGTGGAAAAGGTTCAGCCTCTGCAGCGAATAAATGTGGATAAAATGGCACTTTGTCCCTTAAAATTACCAGCTAGTGTTGTTTTATTAGTTTTGATTTCATGGAAATAAAGTAGCTTATTACAGACCAAAGTGTTAGTCTCGAGTAAGTACTGACCTATTTTGGAACCAAAATATGAGCCCTGCTACAAAAGTGTAAATGCCTGTTGTCATATAAACATATAAATAAGTGCAGTAACGTGTGCTTGTCTATTATGATACAGAACTGAAATTAAGTGCAGTGGCGCGGGTGTTGTTTCATCACTCACTGTTGAACTTTTGGTCCACTGAGAAAATGATGCTCCTATTGATAACAGCAGTGGGTGTATTATTTTTAATGATTAAGAGAGCTGCCTTCTGGCAAAGGATTATTACTGCCATTACACCTGCGTGAGATTCGTTTACCTGCTAAAGGTCATACAAGCATCCTTTCGGCACAAAAAAGTATTTTATTTGTAGTTAGAACAAGCAAAAACACATTTGGTGTCACTTGAAATACTAGAAGTTCTTTTGGTTTTATCATTTTATATCAGATTATAGCAATATCTAAAAGTGCGGTGAACATGGGTGCATTTTTAATTTATATCAGTGTACAGCATATTAATCACAGTAAATAAAATACATATTTGATTTGGAATCATACAGCACAGTCGGAGGTCCTATCTTAGCAATACCCTCTTCTCATTTCCTTGATATTGATTTCACAGTGAATTCCAAAGGTAATAATGTGTTTTTCCATTAGGATTATTTCTCAAAAAATCTATTTTCCAAAGCTACCTGTCCGTCTGAATTGCGTGTCCTCCCTGCTGTTGTCGCTGCCATGCAGATGTTTCATGTAAAAGTAATTTCTGTCTCAGACATCCTCTGGAGTCGAGCTAATTTGACCAGCTGGAGAGGAAGAGCCAGCATGAGGAAAGGACATAAGGTTAAGTGGATAATGTGCTTGCAATACCAGGCTGTCATACATTGCAGCTTCGTCGTCGTTTTTTTTATTTGTTTATTTTAAGTTTTCTAATGGACCTTTTCGTTCCCATCACTGATTTTCTCGCTCTGCGGTGCTGTTGTTGCCGGCCACCGTTCGGGGCGAGGCTAAGATCACCGTGGCCAAGGGCACGTCCGCCCGCCTGTGACTCCACTGTCAGCACTAATGCATTCAGGGCAGAGCTACATGCTTTTTCAGGTGTGTCGCAGGCTGCAGTGTCAGCAGATTGTAATCAAATCCAATCTGGTATTAAAAGACGATCTTGACACTTGACTCCATCAAAAGAAAAACAGGGAAAGTTAGTGTGTATAATGTGATTGTAGACAAGTCCTCGATGATCTTCCTGCCTCTGCTCACCTTATAAAACTTAATATGAAGCACACACTAAATTCACCCTTTTTGAAAGGAGTCAATAATGCACTGCAGCGCAGCGAGCATGCTCTGTCAGAAGTGCCAATGCTTGATTTCCACTGGTGGTTGGATGTGAATAAAATGCAACAGCACAACACATACTAACTCCTCTATTATGTATTGAACAATACAAATGCATGTATATCTTCAAGGGAGGCTTCGCTCCTGATTTGGCGACCTGTCTTCATACGTCTTCCAGCTGCCACAATCGACTCCTCACTTAAATAGCACTTTGAGAGGGCTCAGTCATGCGGCCGTATGTGAAACTGGCTTTAAATCTCAGTCACTGCTCAGCATGGAAGTGTTAAGCATTCATCTACGCTTTCACTCATGTATTCATTCAGATGCACAGTGTCACCTTAAAGGGAGAAACTGAATTCAGAGGAAAATCAATATGATAAACTGCTACTTGTTTTGTCCCTAAATTGTTTCAGTTTGGAAATCGATACGGGAGCCAGAGCCATTCATCACCGTTTCAGAGGAGTGGGCGCGCCCCATGGGAAAATATTAGGGCCTCCATGTGAGGCAGAAAAAAGGAAAATGCAATGGGTGTTAGTGTGAGGTGGGTGAGAAAGGGAGGTAAGCTGACGGCAAGCAGGGAGAGGAATAAAGAATAAAGACAAAGAGAATAAATACAGGGTGCCGAGACAGAGAGGGGGAAGAAAACAGAGTGGGAAGAGGAGAATTGTAAGATGCTTCTGTATCTCCTTGCTCCCCCTCTCTTTCTCTCTGAGAGATGGATGATGTGCGGGGGTTTATCTGACTCTGACAGACACAATAAAAAATAACCTTCCCAGTGTGGGGCCTGCTCAAATTAATACAGTGCAGCAGGCGACGTCTGAGCCGGGTCATTAGGGGCCGCTGACAGCGTCATTAAGACAATGGGCAGATTATAGCGGTTACATGTGACAAAGTGCCGATGTGGACTCTGCCATGTTCCTCAGATGACCTTTGGTGAGCATCATCATGACTCTGTAAATCAAGATGGATGGTAAAGAAAAAAGAGGGGATACTGTATGTGGTTATTAAGACAACGGTACCATTGTCTTTTATTGCCACGGCTTATTACGGCTTATTGCTGTTCTCTAAAGGTGTGGAGAATAATTTAGAGCGCCAGAGTCCACTTAAAATGTTGTTGGTGTGTTTCGCTTTAATAAACGACACTGTGAATCAAATATCAGGTTGGCATTTAAAATCTATAAAATTGCTTATGTCTCCATCTAACATATTCAAATGGCATATTACAGTTGAATCTATTACAGGTTGTGGATGCTGTAAAATTAGATTTCACTGCCTCGCTGATTGTCTTCTCAGCAGCCAAGTTAAATCTCAGATGGATAAAGAGAAGGAAGTTAATTTAAGGAAACTGTGATTTGAATTTAAATCGACTGTTAGTACACGAGTACAGCCGTTTGTACTTTGAAAGAAAAGCATGACCTTTTGTTTTGGAGTTAATTAGAGGAACTTCTGACAACTAATGCCCAGTGGTGTTACATCACCTACATCTAATTTAGTGGGATATCATTATTCATACATTTGGCATATGTTAAAAAACATATATTCTTCTGCGGTAACAAACTGTTCAAGTTCAAGAAAGTGCACTAAATTGTCGTGAAACAAAGCATCTCATTCCTTGCAGAAGTGATTAGTTAGATGCTGTGCTGTTTACCATATGTTTGCTAACACCTTCAGAGGTCAAAATCCAATACAACATTTGGCATGGATAAACTGCAGTAAAAAGCATCCAGAACTGATACTGATACTGAACTGATGTGTCCCCTCTGGGCACAGAATTTAGGAAATATCACAAGCACTTGGCTGTGTGTTTGAAATAAACACAGTAAATCCAGTGAAAAGTGTGGATCTCTATTGGGTTTATTAAATCCACCTCAGTCATGACTGAGAGATTCAGATGAAGACAAGTCCTGTCTGGGAAGCCGTTGTTGTGTAAAACTAATCCAACCTCTAGTCTGCCAGGCCGGGTGAAATCTGAACAATACAAGTAGAAGTCATTAAATGCACCACAGCTTGTGTACACAGAGCGTAACAGGTGAAAGGATAGACAGAGGGGAGGGAAATTACTTGGCAACCAAGGGTTTTGATTTTTATTTCCTATTTGGAAAAAAGGAGATGTGCAATAGTACAACTGGTCTCAAGTATGTTTGTCACATCATCATTGTGTCACAGCACAAATAGCTGTAGAAATTAATGTACAGTAGGGTAGAAACTTAAAACATGGTAGGGACTTAACAGACATACAGCACAGCACAAAAGCGATTAGTTGACTTGCACGACAACAAAACAGTAGCTATCACTGAGCAGAACGAGGTGATATTTCTGGATTTTGTGGGCTTTGTAATGACAAGAAGGGCACTTTGGATTATACAAAAAGGCACATTTAGACTGCATTTGACTGTTGAGGTTGCAAGAGTCTACAGTCACACGAAAAGTTATTAAAGTTCATCCTGAGGGGAAAATTGAGATCTGTTCCCCAATTTTTTTTCCTTTCAATAGAGATTTCACTAATGTCAGGGGATCACCAAGTCATTAGGATTAGTCAGCTGGGGCGCATGAATGTCTGTACAAAACTTCATGGCAGTCCATCCAATAGCTGTTGAGATTTTCCACTCATGTATATTTCAGTATCATGATTTTGCTTATTGTCAGAGTGTTTTTATGAAATTTATGTAATTTTATGAAATCAGTCATATCAAGGTCGTGATAGGCACGGGTTGGGTTCGCATGAAGCACTGACGGCGCATCATAAAACACTGCAAAGCAAAAAGCCGTCTTGTCTTTCTGCCCTCGTGTCATTGTGTCGGATTCTCTCTGATTCAGGCATTCAGCATTTTGTTCTGTGCATCTGTCACTGCTGCTTTGTCTGGCAGGTGAAACAGCAACGATAAATAAAACACCAAGGTGGAGTGTTCACCCTGTTGTAAAGTACTGATCACGGAGTTCATTGCATCACTTTGGGGTGAGAGCAAACATGATTTCTCATCACCCTCTGTCCTCGGCGTTTCTGCACAATGAGTGCCGAGACAAAAAACAAAAAAAAAATCCATTTTGCGCAGATGCAGTTTCAAAGATTCAAAAAGCACACGAGAGCTTTGGATGACACCTATTCAACAAATGTCAATCAAAAAAAGTCAGATATTTTATGATGACATGTTTTAGTAATCCAGTGCTGCTCTATGAAATATTGAAAGCAGAGGTATGTTGGTGTTGACTTTGATCACTCCCTGCCTGTCTTCTGCAGCTCCTCTGCCGCTCTCCGCCCCTGTCAGGCTAGATCAAAGCGCACAGCAACATGTGTTTCAGGCCAGACATTTCCCCAGTACTCGCATTCACCTTGTTCTGCTTATCTACAACAATGATGACTCTTTAAAATTCAGCGTGCCGCGTGGACTTGGTTAATTTATTTATTAGCCTGCCTCATGGTGTGTGTCACGCTGGAGAGGAGCCACTGGTGCGCTCATGTTGACACTAGGACGGGAGCTCTGATTTGTGACACCAGTCAGTGGACCAGCAGAGACGAGGGATTCCACACAGGCAAATTAAGCCATGCATTGTAAGGCAAGCTGTTCTCGCGGAGCTGTTTTGTCAGAGTGAGAGTCAGACAGGAGGATTTAAGTGACACCGGCGCTGCAAAAATAACTCTCTGAACATGAAATAGTTCTCACTTTTTATTTGTGGAAGAAAAGACTTCCAAACAGGTTTCAGACGTTTTCGCTCCGACACAAAAATAACTAAGAATGCATTCTGTTCCCAAAATGTATGTTTTGAAACCGATATAAATAGATTTACAGCTGTTTGAATTTGGATTCAAGATAAACCCAGCTGATGTATTGTGCAATAAATACCACTGCTGCCTTTGCAAAAGCACAACTGCTATGTATGGAGGCATAGCGAGGATTTTTGAAATACTGAGATCAGTCCAAATTACCCCAGAGAGCCCCACCAGCCCCACTGAGAATTTATTGTGTATTTTTTTTTTTTTTTGTGCAATGGGACAAAAGTGATGGCACATTTTGAACATAAACATAAAAAATAAGACCAATTTTACTTTTAATTTTATCAGTCACAATGATACAAAACATGGTTATTATGTGTGAGCATGACCCTGAAAATGTGTGGTCATATATTTATCAGTCATCAATAAACTTTCATTTTTAGCAACACTGGTCAGTGTGTCTGCTGGTCAGTTGATTTTGTTTTTACATTTCCAACATTATACTAAAGCAATTTAAATGCCAACTGTAATTTCTTAATATGGAATGATTTTGTATGGGGGTTGTGATATGTTTAATGTTGTGCAGAAGTTTCTCTTGAGAATGAGATCTTGATCTTGATTTTAATAAAAGATTTAATAAAAACAAAGTGCAGACAAAGAATAGTGGTGTCTTGGTTTAAGTATTCACTTAACGCACGCATCCTATCTTTGCTGCAATGAAGCCTGCAGAGCAAGCAGATGCAGGACATGACGTTTTTTTCTTGAACACCAAAGCAACTGAAGAAAAAGTTTAAGGATAAAATCAGATCAGGTTCCAGACAGGGTTGCTCTCTACTACTGATGCGGCAACAACAGCGTAATGGCCAGAGTCTCAGCCAAGTGGCCCTGCGTGTCCAGAGTCTGGGAAGTGATTGAGAGGAATAAGGGTCCCGGGAGACGGAGCTCTAAGTAAGAGCGATTCTCTCTGCTCGTTCAAAGTATGGACCACCATCCTGGTGACCTTCTGCGAGCCTGCGGATGAAATTGGATGATTTCTTGCTGGGGCTGAAGAGGAGTGACAGGTGGCTGTGCTCCCAAGCCTGAAGGAGGGTCGGTCTACTCAATCCAGTCCCTGACTCCTGCCATCCACTTGTGCGCCCCCGGTCCTCCGCAGTGATCAGAAGACATCTCACAACATCATCACTTATTTATAGCCAGATATGAAGAGCTATATTTCAATCTCACTGGACATTTGAGATGTTCCAATATATGCATTCCACTGCTCTAATTTGCAAGCATGATTTAATAAAAATGCAATCATATGTGCCATGTAAACTCGAGACAGTTCTGCATTTAGATACAAGTGACACTGATGCTGCACTTCCAGGAATTATGTTTATTTATGTGTTTATTTCTTTTTGGTAATTACATGCCACGTCTGCTCCTGTGGAGCTTCTGAAATTTGATTGGTTTTACTTGCACATACTGAGCTTACAGAGATTAACTTTTGACTTTTAAGGGAGCTCGCACAAATAACGTGTAAAGTCTTCCACAGCGTAGTCACGAGCAAATTCTCCTCCAAAGCAAGGAAAAACCGAAGAACTGAGACTCTAATCTGTGATGACATGCTGATATACAGCTTGGAGCTGCTTCATTGACCATGAATGGGAGACTGACTTTGTCATACAATGTGTGCCTGAAGTTTCACATCCAAGCGAGTTTTATACTGATAGTGCTATAACTTTCAAAGCAGAAAATGTAACCTGTTCCCCGGAAAATAATTCTGAAAACTGTCACAGACGCATTTTACATCACTTGGAATTCATCTCTACGGAAACATCAGACACACACTTGTATACTTGTGTACACAGGGGTGTGTTATTAAGGCAATTACACAAGCGGAGGCAACCATGCACCTGCAGCAACACACAAACATGCGCTGGCGGCTTCAGCAGTGAGTATCATTTTTTCCAGCCAGACAGAGCAGGAGCCTGACTCTGCATCTGCAGGTTGCCGTGGCGTCACCAGACCTCTGGGAGGTTCAGCCACCGAGGAGGATAAAGCACACCGCGTGTAAAATGTTTCATCACCACCGTGCTACCGTTACCAGTTCATCCAATGTTGTTAACATGCACATAACCACTCTCCTTCTGTTGTGTGCTAATATTGTACAAATGAGTCCTTGAGCATTGTATTTCTTCAAAGGAACATGGATGAGAAGAACAATGGATTCACCTCTTTCCTCCGTCATCTTTGTTCTTAATTTGCTCAGCATTGTGGGTGTACACCAACGTCTATTCGCAGACAAAATATATGAAAAAAAAACAAAAAACTGCTGAAATAATTAATGAATAAAAACCCTGAGGGAGGGCTTTTAAATCTACATAATATCAAACTGTAGCTTTTTCTTTTTTAATAACAAGGCATATTGGGTCCTGTGATGTATTTCTTGCATGCCTAATTACTGAGATATGAATTATCTCTCGTCCTTTGCAATTTAGTAAATAAATCCCAAGGGAGCTCATTTGAAGCAGGAAATAGGCCATATTTCTAAGTGGAGAAACCACCATGTGAACCAAGTTCCATAGGGGAAATATATGTAACCAAATCAGTCATGTAATGGAGGAAATCAAAGGGCCATACAACCTTGTTTACTCTGAAGATGGTAGCTCGCATTTTTTGGTCAGACAGGGAAATAACCGGGCTACAACTCTCTCGCTTCAAAGCAGCACATAGCGCCAGTTGTTTGCAAAGTTAAAAGGGGAGATTAAGATCAATAAAGCAACAACCTAGTCCTAAGGAAAGATCCGTGTAGGTAAGAGAGGGAAGAATTAAGCTTGCATGTTTAGGAAAACCGATTTAGCAATGAGAGAGGGCGAGGGAGAGATTCAGGAGGAGCTCCAGGGGAGATGGAGAGTCCAAACAGAGCAGACCTGTAGGTTGGTTATTCTGGGTTCTTCTGAGCAGGCAGTGGGCAGCCCTGCAGGTACTGCTCTCCCTGGGCTGAGACCACTCCAGACAGACTGCAGTAATTTACATTGACAAAACTGTCAGAGGAGAGGTGGCCTCCCGCATGGTGATGGATGCCGACCTGGGAGGAAGAAGAGGAAGAGAGAGAGAAAAGGAGAGGAGAGGAGAGGATGCAGGAAATGAGCAAGAAGCAAAGGTAGATATCAGATTTTTGTGGGTGTCTTCTTTGAATAACACTGAGCACACACAGTAATAAGACAGCGAGTAATACAATAAGAGGATTTTCACTTTCTACAAGAGATCAAAAGCACTTCTTTATTTCAAAACTTCTATCCCTGTGTATTTCCAAAGACTATCGATGAAAGCTCCCTGGCACTTACACCCTTACAGCAAAATGCAATATGAGACACACCAGGTGGTATCAATATTTTATGCCTTTGTCTGTCTTTCACATGGGGGTTAGTGGAATAACAAAATAAAGTAACAGAACAGTGGGAGTGGAAGGAAGCACATAACTTCTCTAACTACCCTCCCCACTTCTCCATTCCAACTTCCTGTGGAAATATGTGCTGACGCCGCATCTCCAGGGGCAGGTGCTGTATGGTGTCAGGGGCCCCCGGTGAGCAGCTCCTCACTCCTGTCACCTCTACTAACGCCGGCCCTCGTCAGCAGGAGCCGGCGCCAGCGCTGCAGCCTCCCACTCCTCCTGTCACCTGTCCTCACACAGGCCAAGGTGACTTTGTTCCCTCCTGATGGAAAAATGACAGCTGCTGCAGCTACAACGTCCGAAAAAGTCAGGGAGCGACCAGTTGGCTTCTCCCTCTGTCCTTTTCTCCTCATTCTTTACTGCCCCCTTGCCCTCTTCCTCTCTCTGTCTGTGCATTATCTTTTTATTCAGATGAGACGAGGTGTACACATTGGTCTGATGAAAAGAAAAAAAAACGTGTGTATATATGTATATATATATATATATATATATATATATATATATATATATATATATGTGACAGCAATGACTGCATGCATATGACTGCACTCCCCGCAAAATCAGTCCAAATGCTCTTGGTTCTCTGTCTGTGTAGATAGATCTCTTCTTTGAATTTCATTTTAAATTATATTTGCATAAAGCAATAATGCAGACATTCTGTCATTGTCTGACAGGGATAACAACCAGACAGAAGCCTGACAGTACACAAAAAACAACGTTGAACCACAACCCGCATTAGCTTCCTTGCTAATTAGCTCCCTCACTAATGTCTTTTTTTTTTTTTTACCTACAAAGACATATATCTTGTTCAATAGACATCCACCAAGGGAAAGTACACTGTTAATAAGATGGCCAGCTCCAGCACAGCACACTTAGTACTTTAAAAACTTCCCTACGAATGTAAACATTGGAGATGTTAAATGAGCCTTTTTTTTTTCAATACCACTTTTAACAAAATACAATTTGTCATTAGCTTGTAGCTATCTGTGGATCTGTGCCTTTGTTGCTTTTCTCCCTTGCAATGATGAAATATCAACAATAAATTACAAAATCACTTTTACATTTCTTCTGGGGATGGATAATTGTTTTCAGCTGGACTTTAACAACTCATGTAAATTAAGGAGTGCCCAGGTGGTTAACTTTTTCTTTTTCAACTCCAGCAGTCACTCGCTTTTCTTTCGTCCAAATCAAATTGAAATCTCTTTTGTCCCAGCCAAGACCTCCCTCAGTAGTTGCAGCTCGATTGCTGTGCTGTCACTGTTACTTGTGTTGAAGCAGACCAATATGGATCCCATTCAGTAGATCTCAGTTCAGGGACACTGGGATTTATAGTCTGGCAAAATTTGTATCCCACAGTTACTTTCATGCAATGAATGGCAATTAGAGACCATTAGATACATGAATTTCCACCAGCAATGTGTCCCTGTTCATATTTGCATTGCACCGCTTTCTTTAAATCTCTAGAACATGCCGGAGGGGATTTCCTCAAGTACTGAGGTCTGAATTATTGCACTTGACACGTTAGCTCTGAATTAGGCATGATGCTGGCTTGGGAATGTGCAGAGTAAATAGTGAGATTTTCATGTTTGGGGTGATAGTGTTGAAGAATGTTTCATTTGAATTACAGATGGCTCTGGGAGCATTGTGGCATGAATGAAGTGAGAGTAATTGGCGAAATGTAGATGACACACAATGCTGCGCGCATTAGTGCTGCAACACATCCTGAAATTGGAGCTGCTTATTTTATTTTTGAATGCTCTTACTCTTGTTGTTTTCATAGCAGACTGATTTGTCTACTCCTCTCCTGTTGCACTGCAGATTGCGTCCCCGAGCTTTTGAGCGGCTCGCATGAAAAATGTCTGCTGTCAACACAGTGTGTCTCCTGGACAATGGTAGCTGAAATCCTGTTTTGAGCTTCTTCTCTCTCTCTCTCTTTTTTTTTTTAATGGGTAGCAAGGACTAAAACCTGATGAAATGGAACAGCTGTGTTGAGTGTACACACACACAAACACACACACAAAGGGAGGATAGAAAGAAAGAGACTGTTGAAAGACAGAAAAGATTTTTGTGTTTTCCATTCCCTTGAGCACTGGGAGGATGTTGTGCTGGGGACTCATGCTGCGATAAAAGGGGAGAAACGAGATATCAAACTATGCTGTCCACCTGCTGTCTTCCCTCGCATTCATCATTAGATGAACCTGTCATATAGGCCGTGCTTCGGTCAATTATCACCATCATCCATTTCCAGCACGAGACACTGTACGGCGAGTGGCCATCTGCTGCAATAAAGCGAGAATTATGGGTCATGAGAATGGTTGCTCTCTTGAAAAGTTACTGCGGCTGCCGCTGCTCAAGACTTTGAAATTTTCAACTTGGAAAGAGGAAGCAAACAAATGTAGCTCGACCTCTTTGAAAATTCATTTAGCGCAGGCTGTCATTTGTGTGAAGTTTAACTCACATGTCGGTCCAGGCAGTTCTACTCAGTTCTGTCGGGGTGTATAGAGAATTCATTTGGACAACATCACCAGCCTCTCACACGTTCTCGCTCACACACTCTGATATGGTGTACTTTACTGTGTGAGAGCTAATCTCTAACAGCCTCATGTTGACTCATTTAGCATCTGGCGCCGCTCGTCGCTAGACTCCGCGCTCGCCTGGTGCATATAGCCAGCGCTGCGAGTAGCCCATATATTTCCACCTCATTTTCAAGATCTTTCACACCAAGGCTGATGGTGGCTGCTGATGACATCATCGTGCAGGGAAGTGCAGGGGGGAAACATCTGGCAATCGCTCCGTCCCGACTTCGTTTATGGGCAATTCAGACTTGAGGAGGTTATTCGGCAGATATCATTTTCTCGATTTCTAAGCTTTTCTTTTGGTCAGCCCTATATAATTTTTTTCCTCCAGGGGCAATGATACAACAGTGCTGAAAGATAACTATTATGCTCGGCTGTGTCATTTTATATTTGAAGGGACAAACAGCGTTTTCAATCTCAGAGGTGAACACACTGGAGCCACCAGCTGTGGGAGAGACATTGCAACCTTACCTCTGTTTTTTACAAGTCACATTGTTGGTCTATTGTGAATCCAAAGACAACTTTCATCCAAAAGGTATTTTCTGAAAAAAAAAAGAAACAAACCAAAAAACAACAACTTTGTAATTAGCTATACTTCTTATGACAGTAAAGCTTTCTCCAAGGACTTACCCGCTTTTAAAATGGGTGTTTCGCTGCTATAACCTCTTTATAAATTTCAGAAAAAATTAATTAGTTTTGGATAACGAACACAGTTTTTCTTTCTTTTTTTTTTCTAATGATGTAAGAGTTGTTCAGACGCTGCCATTCTATGATTTTGAAACTGTAAATTAGAGCATAAGGTCTTTGAAGATTAAACACCAATTCATCTGCCCTGAATTGTTCATTTTCCTTGTGACATAATGGTTATTCTTATAGGTTGCTCTTCATTTCTGGCTTTATCACTTATTATGTTCATTATTCCCAAGGACTGATAAGTGCATTTCCTTCCTCTTTCCCCTTTTCTGCCTCATCTGTGGGTTTAAAACCCGGAGCTGGAAATCAAGCATTCCTTTGTTCGCTGTTCATTTGGAAGGCAGACTTTGCTGGCTTGTCCCTCTAAGCAGTGATATTGTGGAAGCAGCTCATGGCAAGCATCCTCGGAAAAAGATATTCTGCTCCGCTTAGCAGGTTCATGAATACTGAACGGCATTGTAAAGATCAAACAGAGTGAACGTGGTGTTCCAGCGTGCATGCTGGAGAGGAGTGCGGTTGACACTTTGACACCTGCAATTGTGTCATTATTACTGTGCGGTGATGGTCGGGGTAAATGTTTATTGAAATGAAAATCTTCCGTGAGCTATTTACTGTAGTTAGACATTTTGTAATAGCTATGTTCACGTTTACATTTTGATGTGAAAAGAGAACTTCTTTATTTAATCTGTCATCAGTGTAAATGTGCTACTATTCTCAGAGTCTGGCCGACTGTTCTGCTTGTGCCTTGGCATCCTCTGATATGTTATTCTGGGCCTGACTCCTGAGTCACTCCGTCTTGGTTTCCTCTGAGTTCTGAATAATGTCCAGATAGCAGCAGATAAAACCTTATTCCATAGTTTTTACTCCCGTCTGGTGTGCTGGAATCAGTAGTCAAAGCTTCCTTTAGAGGGAGCACTGTGGCTGTCATATTTCTCCTTGATAAAAGTGGGCTGTTTGCAGCAAGAGATGTAAGTGCGCTTTGCACCTGTCTGTTGCATTGTCTTGCCCCACGTATGGCCGTCGCCTCTCCTTGTCCTTCGTCTTTGTTTAGAATCCTTGGGTCTGTTTTGGGTAAATGAGGTTCACGACCCTGGCTTTCTGCATGGCCAGACTCTCACATCGTTTCCTCATGGTCAAGGGGGAGAGGCTGGCACTCAGATGGAAAGCACTCTCAGCAGACGGTTTAGTAATTACACACTGGAAACCAATCAGCCTGAACACTGCTTCTTAATTAGCAGAACAAAACAATAGTGCATGGATTGGAGGACCCTGGAGGTCACACGCTTCCCTCAGGTATCCCGCCGAGGTGCACTTAAAAGAGCCCGGCTCCTCTTTGGCTACTCTTCACCCGCCTGATCAGACGGACGGGCTCCCGGTGATCACAGGCCCATCTCGGCAGGTAAAAAGAGCCACGGCGTGTGCCAGATGAAGGAGCCAGCTCCCATTGGATGTCACAGAGATACACTTTAAAGGTGCGACTGCTTGATAGCTAGAATGGATGAGCTTTCGGGGCCCTCTGCCTGGCGGATGCGAGCAGAAGCGAGGAGAGGTCACCTAATCCATTCTAATCAAGGCTACAGCAGCAACACACATGGTATTCATTAGTAAACAAGAGAAAGAGCTGCTCCACAACAAACAACTCGGCCATAATTAACATGTAGAGGATCTTGTGGTGGACGAAGCCCGTGATAGGGGTCAGGACAAACCTCGCCTGTGTTTTAATTCTTACAATGGAAACTCTTCAGATTACATCCATACAGTTTGATAAATGCTGCAACTATAAATGGACTCCCTGCATTTCTCTTGCACATTTGATATTTACAAGGATATTCATAATGTCTCATAATGGACTATGTATGCTTGCAATGATTCATCCTGTAACTCTACACAGCCTAAATTACTACCACGAGAAGACCGCTTCCAATTTCCTGTGCCGAAAGATCTAAGATTTCTTCATAAAGCTTCACAAGAATGACAGTAAAAGCATTTCAGATAAAGGCAAAAGTGAAATATGTAGATTATAAGCACCGGAGTGAGTGTGTGTAACAGAAGTTGTGGAGCTGCTGCAGTCTGACATGCTGCCAGGGAGTTTTTTTTTTCTATCTGTTCTATGCTATTAACAGTTAGGTAGAGCAGGCTGGTAATAGTTTTTTCATGTCTATTAATGTCTCTCTCCAGAGCCAGCAGTTACATGCTGTGTCATTAAAGGTCAGAGCAAATTGGATCCTCAAATGAAGACAGTGTGGAGGGAAAAAAAAGCAGGACTTCTTAATAGCTCGAGTAAGGATGCCAATAAATGCTCTGATTATTATTAATGATTTTTCTCAGCATTGATTTGGCCCTGTCTTGTTGTTGAGGTCTTGGTTGAACTCCCGTAGTCAAATAATAAATGTGAGGCACTCTGCAGCAGCCGAGGACTATTTTACATATGTTTCTTCGTTATTTTTTTTTTTTATACGAATGTGTATATGCAGAAATATAGTACATATATCTGCGCACACAAGTGACCTGCATTGTTTTTCTGGACTAGGCAAGTATGGTAAAACGAAGGCGAGTATAGTGTTGCTGAAGAATTCAAGACCGGAAGACAGAAAATATTTTGAATGACAGTAGGTTGTTCCTCAATTCCTGGAGGACAGTAAATACTTTATTTTCCACTTCTTAATATTAACCACATGCACACACACAGGGTACAATCTGATCCACTTGTTAATTAATATTAATGATCTGAATCTGAATATGAGAGCACGAATGTGGGCTTCTTCAACATACAGTACACACTATTAGCAGGAGGTATAAGTAAGGAGCTGTCTGATGAGGGATTAGAAGGGGGCTAAAGCGTACAGTTTTTGAAGAAGCAAGACTCTCCCCAGCGTCATCAGTATTTTCTTTTGACCCTCCTCTTGACTTGAAATATAACATCCTCCCCCAACATCTAATATAATAGTAAGGTGCATCTGTGCAACCCATATCTTACCTAACATACATAACTAAGAGAGGCAGAGCGTAGGAAATGTAAGTGTAATCTATTTTAAACCCCTAATGTGTTCACAGAATATGTTTGCTAAAATACTTATTTTAATATGCATATTAAACTTGGAATTAGAAGATTTATAGCAAACATACCAAAGCTATGAATATTTCGGCCACTCTGTTTTATGTTAGAGTAAAGAGATAAATAAAGTCTTAAACTATTTAACTTTCTTTTATTGTCATGTGGGAAATGTACCTTCATGACCTCTCTGCACTAAAGCAAACATTTGTTACTATTCGGCCCTTTTTTATTATTATTACATTGTTAATCTTGAAAGCTAACCCTAAAGCTGAAATGTAAATTAGCGGTGAGTTAAAAGTAAAAGACTCAACCGTAGTCTACCCAAAACGTCAGACTACCCTGCAGCAAAAATAAAAAATACATAATAACTGTATTAATGTAAATTGTAAATGTAATAACTTTCCCACAGTCCCTTAGTGCTCTTCACCGATGCTCAAATTGGAGAGAAGCATATTATCTTTGTTTCATGGTAGTTGCATGTGGATGAAATATTACTGCAAAACAAATAAAGGGGCTAACCACCAAAAACAACTACAATAATTAGTTAAAGAGCCTGGATTTGCCCTTTTCCCCAGCTGGTTGGCTGTCATCACCACACTGGGTGCCTGAGAGTCCGATACTTGATAATGCTCACTGCACCTTTGAAGACAACAAGACAGACGCAACCCCCTCCCTGCCCCTTCCCCATCATTTCTCTGCCATATCGACTGCCAAGTTGATATTTCAGTTTCTGTTATGTGACATTTGGGTGACTGAACAGAGGTGTCGGGGACAGCCATCACCAGGAGAGAAGGCAGAGCGGGTGGAGGGAGGAACGAAGAGATAGAGGGAGTGAAAAACAGGAGGAGGAGGAGGGGTGTTGAAAGAGACACTAACATGCAGTGAGTGAGCTGGAGGGATTGAGGCAGAGGAGGAAAGGATGGCGAGAGAGAAAGAACTGTCATATCCACCCTTATCACAGCGGTCTGCAGTTTTCCAAATGTCTCTCTTCAAGCAGCAGCGGAGTGTGCATATTAACTGTAATGGTGTGTCTTTGTCCAGCCTCCTGCTAGGCCATTCACATCCCGCACACTCTCTGCAGGAGAACCCCACCACGCCGCCACACACCCAACCAAGCCCCGAAGTCTCACCAGCACTACAAATAGACGTCTCCTTGTCTTTGAACCGGAGGATTTCTTTTTTATTATTATTATTCTTTCCAGGGAGTGTGCTGTGGGAAATTTTGTCGGGATTTTTGAAGGGAAAGAGAGAAGAATAACGAATAAAAGAAGCGAGAGTGCGTGTGTGTGTCGAAAACTCTGCACAGCATCACAGATCAGGCGGAGTTCGATTTATTGACTTATTAAAGAGAACGGGTTTGCGAGGCTCCCTCGGCTGGTGTCATGTGTGATCACTGTAAGTGCAAACACTTTCATTGAATAAACTGTCCAGATGTAGTGTCCCCAGCCTACATTAAGTAGCTCATCTCAAAGCTGTTATGCAATGATAACCTTGAAATCTCGCTCACTGAGAGCTCAATCTGTGGATGCAATACTGTAGAAACGTGAGGCACATAAAACCTCACATCAGATAAATAAGGGGAGCCGCATACCTGGGTGAAATTTCAATGAAATCCCTACGTAAGATATGTGTTTGAGAGAGAGAGTGTCGAGGCGACATTTGCTCGAGGGATATGTGAGTATACTTCAGAGGTGTTCAAGGGCTTATATTATTAGTAAGAGTGTGATTAATGGCCAGTCTGGGAAATGTCCTCAGAGAAACATCTCCAGAAGTGTCAGAGATAACAAACACAAATATGCAGGAAACAAATCAAACAACACATACTGTACATGCATCTGCCATAAATAAAGCCATTTCTGAAGCAGGGGAGACGGGACATTGTAGAATATCCTGAATATTCTGCTATTTAAAACCAATTTTGCAGAACATTTAATGATTCACGATTACATCCAGCAACAGAACAGGGTCTCTACATGATGTTTCCCAGTTGACCATCACACTTTGGGGATGGTTTGAGAGCAAAACAATAACACTATGATACAGAAGCATGTTATCTCTACCATGGAAAAAATTGTTTCTGAAGGAGCGTTGTGCTTTACTATAAATGTGATATGAGTTCTCTGTACAACTCAGCTTACTATCATTATTTGGAGAACTTTCTTAGAGAGGCTGAGCTTAGAGTTTGTTTTTATCATAGACTTTCATTGTTTTTTCCCCAGTAAGTTCACTGTAGTCCTTTGAAGGCAGCAGGGCAACTTCTAAATAGTATGTACAGTCACTTTTTACTGTAATGAAAAGGTTATGGCATTCGCCTTGTGTAATCAGTTCATTAAAATGTTGAACTTTCCAACTGTAACTCAAATGTAAAGTCAGGGTATAAATATAAAAAAGTTTTTTTTGCTCAAAAAAGTGCAGTGTTTCAAAGACTGAACCACACTAGCAGAGGAATAATGTATTTTCATTTTTGATAGTTGAAAACATTTAACATCAAATTTTAAGACTTCAGTATGCAGTGTCGGGATCCTCGTTGTCTATGCACGCTGTGCTCTCTCTGAAGGCTCCTGCTCCAACACTCCTCATGTGATACTTACACAAGACAAAAGCATGGTTCTGCTTTTAATGGTATAACAAACTGAACTCACTATTAGCACAGATTTTAGACTCCCAGCAGATGCCAACTGAAATCTCTCAACAACAACAAGAGGGAAGTGTAATATTATTTTCTACAAGTAATATTTTTTTAATGACGTCCACTGACTTGGTGTCAGCCTTAGCTGTACTTTGAGCTAATATTCTTTCGTCTTTGTGCAGTACGTGATTGTTATAATTGCAGGACTCCCAGGCAACACACATCCATAGTCTCTGCCAATTTACATACGAATCATAATCGTTTCGATCATTAAATCAACATTCCACACAGCAGCAGAAGTACAGGTTTATTTAATTTGTCTTTCAATTTATCATACAGACAAGAGATAAAACCAAGTTTTGAATTTGTCATTAAATGCAGTGAGGGATGAAGTGACAAGGGTTGAATCTGGGGGACACCATAGGTGCGCAGATGGAGATACATAAAAATGTATTGCTTGGCAAATTGAAAGTAATTTTAAAGTCATGAAATTTAAAAAAGGCCACATTCATCATAAATGTCAAACACTGTGAATTCCTTGTTTATTTATTTATTTATGTCCCACTGACCTATTCCTCGTCTTGTTTATATATCTACATACATATATTAACTACATACCTTTATTATACATATTCAACAGAATATCTTTATTCCAAAGCGAATCTTTGTTAGACACAGTCTGTACAGTATGGATGGACTAAAGGAGGTAGTACTGACTCAAGATGCTGAGCTAGTACCTTGGCATACAATTTTATATCTCCATTAAGTACAGACACAGGACGGTAACTTAAGCATATATCCACCTTTCTTTTCTTTATTGCAACCAGAATAATAGCTGTGTTTACGTTTCTATGAAAGCCTACTTCTCTGATGGCTTGCTGGAGTATATCCAGTAAGATAAAGATAAAGGTAAGAAGAAGCTGTAAGAGATGCAATCCAGGCCTGGTGATTTGCCACCTTTCATTCGTTTAAGTGCATCATACAGTTCATTTAGAGTAATAAGGCAGTCAAATAAATTAATTAGCTTTTCAGTTAAGTAGGGAATATTTAAACTATCAAAGAAAGAACCTAAATCACTATTTGTAGTTCATTTCACACGAATAAATCTTCAGAAAAGAAAGTTTAAATTCTTCATTAATTGCTTCTGGATCGTACACCAAGACCCCATTTTTTTGTTTTACAGAACAAGTATGTGACTCATGATGATCACTGAGTGTCTTTGAGAGTAAATAATTGGGATTTAACATTAATATATTCAGTTTGCCTTGCTCTGTTCACTGAAAACTCTGCCCTTTGTGTATACAGAGAGTCCAATCCAGCTTTTTTCTGTTGTTGCTCAGTTAATAATGCTCGCTCACTTGAGTTTTGTCGCAGGCAGATGTGAAGGCTGATGTTTTATTAAGAGTAAAACCTTTCTCTGTAGCTCATAATGAATTCAGTAAGACCAGATTTTAACTGAGTAACAAAATCTCCTCATTTGAAAGCGCAAACTGATTTATTTCCATTTTCAGGTAAGTTGATGATAACATAATATATAAACAATTTTGTATAATGACATATTGGCAGATGGAAGTATATGGTCTATTTTGAACATGATTTATACCTTGCTGAGTGAAAAGTAAACTGCTTCAAATTAGGGTGGTAAATTCTCCAGAAATCAATCAGACAATGATTGATTTATTTTAGTGCTGGGGGCTGAGTCATTGGTTTAGGTTGACCTATCCACATACGGAGAAAGAGCAGAGTTCATGTCATGTGTCACAGGATTCATAAATCCTTTAAAGCATTAACAAAACTGCACTAGAATGCCAAAATGTAAGTATTTAGGACATATACAGAAAACAAGAGCACATTTTTACCACTGAAAACACATTGGATATATTAATCATTTCTCACTAATCATTTCTCACTTGTCACTTGTCTTGCCCTTTTAACACATTAAACTTAAGATTTTATCGTATTAAGAAAATCACACCTAATTTGTTAGTTTCTGCAGATGTTTTACATGTATATATATATGATGCATGTTCCAATGCATGTATTTCTTATGCAATCATATGAATTTCTTGAAGTACTACGAATCTTGCTTTTCAAGATTTAGAAAGCAGCTTTTGAGAAAGAAAAGTCAAAAATCCTAAGCTTTGACGGGGTAAAATCCTGAAAAAACAAAAAGAAAATACGTATAAAGAATATAATATTGTCAGGTCTGCACTGTAACCTTTGAAAGGACTAAAACAATATTAATGCAGCACAAGAGATTTGTCTGAGCTCACCAGGCACCATTGTTTCAGTGCCAGTTTTGAAAATCTCTTCTCCATCGCAGAGATATTAAGGTTTTAACAGGAGTGCGCTTGGGGTGTACGCGCATCTGATCGATGGTGTCTCGTCCAGTCACACACTCACTGGTCCCACTCGTTAATTTGAACTCTCTGACATTTTGCACCGAGCAGGCACACGCTTGGCTTGTTAGAACTTTGTTGTGTTTCTTTGTGAAAGTGTCGTTGAGAGCCAAAGTAACTAAGCTCTACGGACCAGAGATCCAAATTAATAAACTAAAAACTGTACAGAGGCGCAGCATGAGTGACATTTAGAATTAATAGTATTAATGATCCTGTGTGTAAAACGGAAACATAAACAAACAAAAAGTGCTGTTTCTTAAAGTCTCTTACAGTAGCTATATGGGTAGTTAAAGAGATTTTTTTATTTACAGTGTCTTCAGAGTGGGTAAGGCCTTGACCTAAGGATGAACTTCTTCTACTTTGAGATCCTGTGTGAAGGCAGTGCTCTGAAAGTACACACCCAAATCACATGAATTTGATGTATTCAACACACTGTCCATGCATGATGCTTCTTATACTGTATGTAGGCCTGTTGCTTTTCCACAGATGATTTGAAAGATGATCTGAAACTTAAAGAGGGAATACCATAGTAGAGAACCATGTATGTTAAAGAGCCTTTACAGCAGCTTACTGCAGTGTAAAAATGCACATTTTTATATCTAGTGCTAGCCAAGAAGGCATAAACTAAAGGATGGACAAATGCCAAAGGCCTCTTTTAATTGTTGGCTGCCATGACAGTAACTCGTCTCCCTGTAGTGTCACAGGTTAGCACATTACATTATTCACTTTCTTTGCTGGTACACAGCATATACATGTTTAAAAAATCATGTATGTTTTGGTTCAGGTGTGACCTTTCTGTAGCAGCATGACAGAGAGTAGGAGATAGAGAGAGAAAGAAGGCAAATGGGAGAGTGAAACTAGAAATATAATTTGTTCTTTGTTTCATTGTGCTAATTCAATCAATTATAAAACAGGAGCATAGAATCTCAGGAATGCGCCAGTAAAGCACATGTGACACTCCTGAAATATTGCCGACAAGATTGACTCAATCTGTAAGGCTTCACTGAGATGTAAGATCTTGTCCAACATGGTGGCAAGGACAATTTGCCAGGTCTCAAGTTTATTTAGTCACAAATCCAAGTGCTCCCAAATAGTCTATTATCACATCCACCATGATCTCCATGAGCCTGGCAGTCCTCTTCAGACCTCCTCGCTTTGTTTTTCTCCTCCGTCTGTTCTCAGAATTGTGACATTTTACAGCCTTAAAAAAAAAAAAAAAAAAAGATTCCAATACACACAGTGTCGCAGCACATATTATCTGATATTTTCCATATGTTTGAATCACAGTTTAGAGGTGTCTTTTTGTAACTGATTGCGTTTGTGATATAAATATGCATATAACATCACTGGATTATAATTGGTTATGCATTCATGTGTAAGTGTAACGAAGAAGAATTTACTTGGTTAAATTATGGCAAAGTGATGCAACAGAGCCACTGAGCTGGCACACTGGTAGTGTATGACATTGTAGGTTGGTGTCTCATTGCATCTCGTCTCATCATCCCACTGTCATACTGTGTTGCGGGAGTGCACTGCGCCATAAAGAGACCTGTAATCCACCTGGTCGTCTTTGATGTGTAGAGGGGACAGTAGTGCGGGGCTGCATCTTGTCACATACGGTCATGACCCGTCGCATAAGCATCACTAATGTAGCAGCTGGTAAAGGTGGAGTTCATTTCAACTACTTTGCACACTGCTATGTATCGTAATACACACTAATGCATTATAATTAACGTAATGTGAAATATATAACTAATGCAAAATGACCCTGAACTGTAGTAGGAAGCATAAAATGGAAACAGGTCTGACAGCAGCATACTGGTTCTGTCCTTTGCTTCTTTGTTTAGCAGGTTGTTCAGCTGTAAGTATCTGTGTACATTTTCCAGACAGAGTGCTCCATGTTGTGTAAATAGCACCGAAGCTGTGGGGTGAGCAGCCATTTTCTTTTTTCCTGCTTTCCTGGGAGTTTTAGGTTTAGTAAATGTCTTTTTGTTTGTTTGTTTGTTTGCTCACCAAGGGTTAGCCAGCACTTTGCGAGGTAACATATTCTTTTGTTTGCTTTGTTGCTCTCAGTTCACGCTGTATTATATTGCTTCAGTTTGTTGTCACAATTCCACCTTTTGTAGTAATAGATCATTTTACCCTTTAATTGCAGTTCATTGTTCAGACATTGGTGAGGGGACCAGGGGTGGAACAAGCCCGCTAACAAGCAAAGAATCACAAAATTATCTCTAAACTTAGTAAAGAATCTTGAGTTTTGTTTCTGAAAGGAGCTCAACGACATCTTTACTTACATATGTGACGTGTCAATAAGTAATTACAGCTAACCATCACTTTTTGTACACATTTTCATGACTAGAGGCAAGAAGCTGGAAGACTATAACATGCAAGTATACACAAAAGGGGGGGGGGTTGTAGTTTCAGCAATGGAGTCTGCTTGAAATGATGGAAGTTAAAATGGATTCAATTGGGAACAACTTTTCATGGTGGACAGAAAGTGTCAAAACAACCGTAACCCCTCACTCTAATGCAACATAAAGGTATGTTTAAACAAACAGGCTGTGTGAAAATATGCAGCCTCTTCAGTTCTTTCAGTGAGGGCACAGTGGTTACACATGAAGTGCGCAGATACAGTGGGCCAGCAACTGTTAACCTGGCTCAACTTTTGCTGATACAAAATGGGATGTCACCGGGCAAACATACACTTTTGGTAGATGACTTTGCATGTGAATGTGGTTTACCATGTGATTGTGAAAACACCGGCTATCATAGTGACCACATCATTAGAAACTCCTGTGCAGTTTCTGGGAATCAAATGTCTTCCTCAAACTTGACTTTTTGGATCACATTTCACTGTCTCATGACTGTCTGATCTCATTATAACTAACATGAAGTCTAGTTAGCTATCCGCCTAACTGAGCTCATGTCAAGTTCCAGTCTATTTGTGTACAAGTTTGCAGTTTCTTGCAGAAGAAAATCTACTGATTACTCTAAATGTGATGTAAAATAATGTTTTTGTGAATCTGAACTTATTGTATTCATACTAAAAGTGTGTCACCCAATTAACAAAGCCCATCTGGCTGTGGTGCATACCCTGGTCCTGGAGGTGAGAGTCTTTCCAGAGTTTGTCTTTCCGTCAGCTCCTCTTACACTCCGCCATGGTCGGAGGGATCCTCTGTGACCCTCTTTGTCATCACCTGACACCTGACTCCAGTCGCTCCATGTCTGATGGTCCAGCAGGTACCGTGCGACAGATTAGCATGATCAAGGTCAGTCCGAGTGCGCTGACCTGAGCGAGTCGCAGTAAAGGTGAGTGGATGCACCTGCTGGCCCCCTGCAGATTGATTTAATTAAGGATATGGGTGCACATTTGTTCCTGCGGTATTATAAAGTCCAAAGGGAACACCAGCAGGGGAGGAAGGAGGAGAAGTGAAGAGAAGAGAAAGAGGAGCCACATGTAATCAAAGGCAGAGTGCAGGGGAATTGATGAATGAGCTTTTAATCTGCATAGAAATAGCTGGGTTCCGAAATTGAGCTGTGGTCTTCACGGCCCGGCCTGATGTATGAGAGTGCTGTGGGAAACTCGTGCAACACACACCCACACTTTATTAGAATATGTTTGTCCTTCTAACGCTGACCTTATTCCCGGCCTTAATTAAATGCTCCCTTAATGACTTCCCTGTCCAAGCATAGCTTTGCTGACTTGCCGGTGAAAACGCACGCTGGTGCGCACATGAGAGTGCATCTCTGCCCACGCACCAAATTCTGGAGTATACACGCAGTATAGACGAGCGTAGGTTTCATGCGTGTGCATGTGGGAGGTGGTTGAATATGACACGCTGTGTGTGTTAACAGCATGATGATATTTTGGTGTGCCATTGTGTGTGTGTCTGTGAAAATCCCAGCCACACACTTGCTTGTTTTACACCCTTATTTCATTAACCTGCATGTCTGTAATTGCATTGCAGATGAGTTAAGGCTGCTGGAGTCACTGTGGAGACTCTTTATATGAACCACCAAAACCATCTGATTAAAAGGAGGTGTGCAAACCTGGGAGTGCAAGGTAGGGGGGAGGCTACTTAATGAGATTTTTAACCCACTAATTCAATAGTCAAAAGTAAACAGTAAGGAGCTGGGGAAAGGAGAAAACGCTGGGGGCGAAGCCGGCTAGCATGGGAACATGCACACAATCACTCTTACATTAGCTGTGTGCCATTATATTGCACAACCAAACCAACTGAGGATTAGTGCAAACACGTTTCATTTCTTTCTGTTCCTCATAGTCCCCTCCTTTTCCCTCCCACCTTGCTTTAATCCATCAACCTGAAGACTAATCCTTTTGAACATTCAAAGCAAGAGCCAGGAAGGCTGCAACATGATCAATTACAGACTTTCAGCTGCTGTCTCAGTCGGCTACGTCATGCAAACATCGGTACAAACACACATTCATTTTCTTGATGCCGGCTCTCTCATTTTTCCTGCTGCCTCTTTTCAATTCATGCCAAGTTCTTTCTTTACATCAATAGCACGTTATAATTCTGAGCACTTAGAATGAGCGAAAAAAGTTTCACCTGCTTACAGTTTGCAGTTCTTGTGCTATTTCTCAAGGAAAAACCTGACACATTTTGAGATTACCTTAGTATTCAGGAAAACTGAGCCCAATCATTTTTACCTGCTTCATCTAACCAGCGAAAGACAGTGTAATAATGACTCTCCATGTGTTTGTTATGATAGTGCACCGGTATAAAAGGTGCTGATGTATTGATTTATCACTTCTTGCCTTGCTCCCTAACAAACACCCCTACTCTTTGCACTTTCTCTCATTATCCTATCTGGTGAGGATGGGGTAGTAGGGATGGATACAGAGGGTTCGGGGGCTCCAGAGTTAATTCCTCTGCTGTGTAACCACAGCCAGACTTTTTTCCTTGCATTGTTTCTCTGTGGCCTACATAATGGCCAGTGTTCTGTTGAAAAGGATCCTGAGGGGGGACTCTAATAACCCAGATAGATAGTGCTGTTACATTTCTATCTCAAGGCACTCTGTCTTTGCCTGCCAGCGCCCAGGTGCCTTACTCATAGCATTCACAGCGCTTCCTCTGCCATGTAAATAGTATCTATCACCTGGAGAACAGGTTGAAGCGTGGAGGGTGGGGGTGGCTGCGGGGGAGGTGGGTGCGTCTGAAAGGGGGACAGAGAGAGACTTTTGTCAGATTGCACATAAAGATTGCACTTAGGTGTTTTGTCAAATGTTAGCTGGTGTGATTATTCATGTTTTGCATTATGCAGTGCAAAAAAATGACAGTGTGAGTGTATGTGTGAGTGTGCGTGAGTGTGTGTGCTTTTGTCTGAGATCAAATGTCACACTCATTGTGAAATATTATATTGATAAAAAATGGTTTGCTGTTGTCAATGGATGTGCTCATGCGAGTGAAATGGACCATGAAATGCATTAGGCCTGTGTCACTCTCCACACTGGTCAGCCATTAAATCCTTTATTTTCTCAAGAAGGAAAACAGCTTACTAGATACATCCAATATCTGCTGCCACACGCCCGCTCAGTCATCTTGTACAACCACAACTGCAACCACGTACAAAAAGTAAATAAAAGATAAAGGAACAGGGGGTTGAAGGTTTTTTACTGTGATTTAAAAATCATTACTTACTGAGTGTATATCAGTGTATGAGTATATCATTTCCTTTTTTTTTTTTTTTTTTTACACACAGAGATGGGTATAATTCATTACAAAATTATTTCTTCTTTATGATTCTTTATATTAAGTCATCTTCAAAGTACATTATCTTTCTTGTGATAGAAAAAATTATTATTCATTCTTGCTCCTCATCATATTTTCTTACCAGTTAATGTCCAAATGGTTAAATGGGAACGTGAGCATTTCAACAGGGCTGACCAGAGGTTATGTGCACCAGCAAGGAAGGAAATATTCACAGTATGCTGTGAGTGTTTTGGTAGTTTGAGGAATGGGGGTATTCTTTTTGAACATTAAGTAGTAAAGTTAGGGTCATCTTCTGCACTCAATGCTCCATCCGACCGAATGCCACTCTGCAATCAGTTCTCCTGCTCTGATTTGGTATGGTGGTCTGCATATCTTATTAAGCTACTTGATGAACCGTGTGGATGGGTTACATTTACTGATTTTGCACTCTGCTTCGTTCGGCTAATCCCCCCAAAAAATATTTGACCATACTGCTGAACTTTAAACTGTCATTTTAGCTTGTAAAGTAATGGTAAGAAACTGCTGCAGGTGAAAAGTTGATGAAGTTATATTACTGTATAATAGAAATATAAGGTCTGACTAATGCTGGGCACATGAAAGCATTAATGAGTTGGGGAAGGTGTCTTTGTTGCAGCAGGGAGATATTATTCAGCTGGGAAAAAAAAGGTTTTTATATATAAGCAGCCAATTTTATTATGGCAACAGATAACAGATTATTCATGTTGTGTAGATTATTCACAAACCTATAAAAGAAAGTCTTTGACTGTCCTGTCATGTTTGTTTGACACAGCTTTGAAGGGGACAAGAGCTTCCCAGCTTCCCAGTCTGATGAGTTGCTTTTTCGGATCCATCCAATGTTAACCTCCCATTAAGGAAATTTAACAATACTGTAGATATAGTATGACCAGAAATGAGATGGGTTTGAGCGGCAATCTGTCGAGGCGGCCTCTGGTGTACAATTACGACGAGACCAAGTGGCCTCTGCTGCTTTGGCAGATAATAGAAGGTGACCTGATTAACCCGCAAATTGACATTAAGCATCAAGAGTCTGCCTTGGCATGCCACCTAATGTAATCTAGGGGTTAATTAAGCACTTAACACATGAAATTGAATGTAGAAGCCATGTAATATGACGCTGACTGGGAGAAGAGACAAATAGTTCCTCTCCAAGAAAAAAGCAGAGACACTGATGGTTGCATCAAAATCGTGAAGTGAGATTGATAATCGAAGCGAATTGGGTATCTGACTCCAGGTGGACCCCGAAAGAAAAAATGTGTTTGATTTAAAACACAATTAAGCAGGGTTTTCAAGGCATCCCTTAGCCATTACTGAACAGATGAAGGTTTCTTTTCTGTTACTTTGGTGTGAGCAATAGTTGAAAATGATGAAACTCTGGGGGCTTTGTCTGGCCTGGCATGACGGATGACTCTGCCGTGAAAATAGGGCATTGTCCCCCACTATCATTTATTATGAGTGTTGGCCAGGTTTGATGGAGGGAGCCAGGCAGTTGGGAGCGTAGATCATTCATCCAGAATGAGGGGCTGTGCCGGGTGGAGATCTGCTCTTTCGCCAACAGCACTGGAGCTCCTGCAAACATGGCCTGAGCGCTACTCAGACAGGGCAACATACACAGAGATGTTCATCTGGGCAGACTGTGAGGAAACAATGCTGGGATTTACCGTGGACGAAAATAACTCTCCAATGAAATCAGCTATTGAATTCTAACTACAAAGAAAAGCCCACAAAGGGCTGCATATACATATATTGTATTTGGCGTTTCACTGTGGAAAAATGCATCTGCCAGTTTTGCATAATGTGACACCTCCACAAAAAAGGCAACCCAAAGCTGCAACCACAAACTGTTGATTTTTGAATAGGCGCTTGCGTGCAAACCTGTGAGCGAGAGCTTGGATTTATAGTTAGGTACACTGATCTGCCAAGGGGATGTGTTAGCTGACTGATTGAGTGAAATAGGGCAAGGTACTCTGTCTCGGATGTCACTCGAGGGTACATTCTGCTAATGTATCCAGCTGTCTATCTCTTAACATATCTCAGAGGAAGAATGGTACTCGGTTAGAGCAATTGCCCCATACCCATCATCAATCAGGTTTTCCACAGCTTGCACTGGCCACATATTCACAAACATTAACAAATAATCTGTGTCTGCACTGTAAAGTTTCTTCGACCACACGAGCAAATAAAATAGAAAACCAACCACAAGGTACTTTCATAGCTCACGCCAGCTTTGAGGTGCACAGCTAGGAAAATCTGTATCTATTTTTTTTTTTTTGAGATTCAGAAGCTATGCCATCTGCAGTGCACCTTAATATTTTATTAGGCTGCATGTTTAATGTGCAAATCTCGAAATCTGAGCGTTTCTGTCAGTAAAACAATAACCTAGCCATTTGTGATTACATGGAGCCACTCTGCTGCTGGAACAATGCTGAAACTTTTGAAAGCCTTTTCAGATAACCTGCTGAGGGAGCACAATCCACGGCAAGCCACAGCAACTTCAGAAGGCTCTTTGAATCTGGTTACAAACAAATAACTGGTAACGATGGATCGACAGAGCGAGGCAGCCAATTAACTATAATTAACTCAATCAAAGCGCTGAAAATAGCTATAATGATAACTGTGTGAGTTCTGCAGATTTACATGAAAGTCTATGATTGTGCACATGTGAATATGCACTGATATTTGTATGCATTTTTTATGTGAGTGTGTGTGTGTGTGTGTGTGTGTGTGTGAGGGGAGCGCACTCAGACCTTTTCTAATAAATCCCCTTTCATGCACGGACTATCTATTGCCTCTCATTTACATGCATCTCCCAGCCAGACGAGCTTGTTTACTTTAATTCAGCAATGGTGCAGTAAGCACTTTGTTACTGGGTAGTGGTGATGGATAGCCATAGTGACGGACATTTATTAGCATGGCTTTTAGATAGGCCCATGAGTGCAGCTCTTGACAGAAATAATCCTTGTCAATAGGAAACATGCTGCACTCTTCATGCCAACACCGCCGCTCCGCTCTCAAGCATATCCGCCGACCTCGAGGTCTGCATCGAGTAGTGACAGTTTGGCTCACGCACATCTTCTCCAAGACGAAAACAAAAATGTTACTGGATCGTATCATTTCATTGATGAGGCTGTCGTCAGCAGAGAACAACACATTCATTATTTAACGCAGGCAGAAGTGAGATGGCATAAAGTTGTCAAAAAGACTACTATTTAGAAAAGCCTTTTAAAATCAGTTTCCAATCAAATTATATGGAGATTTCTTTCCAAAACACCCTGCTTTGGAAGACTTTGTTTTTACTGCCTTAATGCCCTTGCTATTCCAATGTGATTCCTCAATGATATATGATAACACAATGAAAATGTTAAATGTGTTTCATATTCAGCCTATATAGTTATTTAATTGCCTTATGATGTAGCATAATACAGAAATGTTCAAAATATCAAATAATTAGTAACTTGCAAGTCTGTACTATTTAAATTAAACTGCTTCAGTTAATCTTTTCTTATCTATAGAATTATTCCCTCCATTTTTAACAACAATCACATTCTTTCATCTGCTGAGCTCTATAGTATTGTGGCGATAACCCAGCACACAATCCATTAAGATTTTGTGAGAATAACAAATGCAGATAAGACCGTTTTCATTGTTGAATCATCTCAAAGTTTTGTTCTTATGCAAAAGGAATCTTCAGTTGATTTTTTAGTCTTTTTTGAAGAAATCAAGTGGGTGATATAGATATTAAACAGTGGCTATCGATTCAAAGCAAACATTTAGATGATTCTATTCCACATGTGCCATGCATTAAAAAGTAAAAATAACGTTCTCTTGCACAATCTCGCTCAATGTTTCTTCAATTAAAAAGAGGGAAAGTGTCATGCAAGTGTTAAATATCTGTGAGAGGCGACTCTCATTGTCAGATAACAGCTTTATTTCATGCCTGGCCAGGAACGGCTCACTGATTAGATGTACTATGGGTCACACAATATGCATTTCATAGCTGTGAGCAATTGTGGATGAGGGACTGCATGTATCTGTTCATAAAAAAAAACATTTAGTGCTTAGCTGTCCAAGCAGCTCCCAGTGTTTCATATTACATTGATTTTCAACCGCTTCCTTAGCCGAAAAACATTAGAACATCTGATAGATTCAGAGCCTTACCTTTTATGTTTTTTAATAAAGAACATTGAAAATGCATGGCTAAATGAATCTGAAATTGGGTAAACATTTCTCCCAAGCAGCAACCTCCTCTTGAACCACCGGTGCCACTCATGGACTAATTAGCCTTCTTCCAGGCCATCTTCAGGGTTTGGCGTACGAGAGCTCAGAGGAAAAGCAGCCAGAAACAGCCGGGCAAGACTGCCGCTGGGCATGTGGGGAGGCACACACTGAGAGCACATTGTTAAAAAGTAATTATCTTCTCATATAAACCCAAAGTATGAAAGTATGAGGAGATCCCAAATCAGGGAGCGTGCATAATGCAGGAAACACATACAAAATATACAACTTTATGCTAAAATCAGCCTAATATTATGGTCAATTTGCGACAAACTGAGTTGTTGTGCTAACTTCATATGAAGCACAGGGACCAGGAGGAAGAAAATCCTGTGCAGCATTTAAGTTCAAAGTGCAATTAAAATTAATTTACCTTGGCAAAAAGTAATTTAGACATTAGGTTGATAAATGAGTCCTGACTGATTAAGGTAATTAACTAGATATGTTAATTTTCAGTTATCTTTGGGTTGGTTTAAGGAATCAATGATTCCCCTGAGCGATGCTGCTGGCCGTGACTGCCAATCTGGATGTCCAGAGACCTTGTGTAACTCAAGGCGCTGCACCACCATTAGAATAGAAATGTACTACATTAAATTACACCTACCTTAGCCTTTTGCAAACTGGAGTATTGGCCAAGGATTTCAACAGACTGCTAACAACACCATTAAAGAAGAAGGGTTATCCTTAGGGCCTCGTACACCAGATTATTAAGGTGCTTCTAAAACTGGGCTGTAACCATTTTTTTTTCCTTTCACATAATATTTTGAAGGGACCAATCAAACAATGCAGGATAATGATCATCTCAGGTTGACAGGGCATCTCTTCACACATTGTGTATTCACTCCGAGACCTCATCCTTCAAATTAAGCTGTGTTTAAATGACTGAACCTGCACGAGTAGTTTTAAATATTACTGAGAGGGATATTTCAGCTGATGATTGCAGATAAGTGCGATGCTGCAGTGATGTGTGCTCTATGTATTTTATCCAATAATATTTGTTATTTTACAAGCTTTAACACGAGTATTTTAACTAGCTGGGAGAGAGGCTAATAGAGCACAGAGACAGTCCGCGGGGGAGCTTCAGGAGCGATGGGAGTCCATTATAAAGCCTCTGCAGAGCTCTAACAGGTTACACTGCCTGCCATATGTCAGGTGCTGGTGGATCAAATTTTTTGTCTGGATAATCTAATTATAAGATTTCTTCTGGTATAAGGGCCACGTACCATTGCCATGGTGTTGCTATGGATGCGGCACCATGGCAATGGTATCCTCAGCTGCCACAGAGGCTTGAAAAGCACAAGTCCAGGAGCTGCACCGCATGACTGACATTTCAGCATGATGCACTAAAGCCATATGCTAAAGTCACAATGGCCGGCAGCCTAATTAAGAATCTATGACACAAGGCCGGACACAGAGAGCCGCCGAAATCCCGAAATCCCGATCTATTGGATTTTTCATCTGCTGTGGATCAGGCACAACCCCATCATTTTGAAACTCTATCCTTCCTGCCTGCTCCGAATGTTTGAGGACTGTGATTGATCGCATTTGATGGAGTGTGTGCTAAAAGCAACCCTGTGCGTGCATAACAACTTGGACTCTTTGAGCGAGGAGCTCCAAGGACAGTTAACTTCACAATCACCGATGAAAGCAAGAAAAGAAATATAAACAATGCGCCACTCCTTTATCACTCTATAGATTTCTGTCTCTTCTGGTGTAATCCAATCCGCATGGATGTTCCCTGAACTCTTCTTTCATCTCACTCAGACATGCACTGGGAGACTTTTAAAGGGCAGAATAAAGCACTGAAAGAATCAAACATGACTGGCTAGTAAAATAGGGAAACTGCTTTTAGATTTGTTTTAGTTTTTGATGCTTTGTTTTAATGCCTGCCAGCTGCTTGAATTAATAGCTCTCCACTTAGCTTTCGGCCACAATCTCAGTGTCCTCCTCAACCTCCACAAGACTTTGTCTCATCATGTGTGACATTTACTCATCTGCTCAGAGGCAAAATAACAGGAAGGAAAACTGGTAGTTGTGTTAAATATGTTGTATGATGTGGGAGAGGGAGGAAGTTCAAGTAATTCTAGCCTGGGGTTTGTTTTGCAAGGAAAAGGAAAAGGAAGGTGTTCACAACAAGAAACACACACACACACACAGAAACACCAAAACATATCAGGCGTATTATATAAGAAATGTACACAGAATACAGGATTTCTTTTTTCACTGCACTATTTTACCTGGCAAGCCACAGGAGGAAGAGCAAGTATCAATTTAATTTGATGCTTATCATAGTACTGATGGATGTGGTGGTCGTGTGGCTTGGATCCTACTGATTTGACGACACCTGAAGTTGCTAAACGTCCTGATCCATATTCTTCACTTATGTTTTACAATTTTCATGTATCTGTTATTTTTCATCATTTGTACACTGTGATTGTCTTGCCTGGTCTTTTCAGTGCACACAACATTTAACTGTGCTTAAGTTACCTTTGCATGAATTTCAGCATGACTCGTCTGCAAATGCCACCTCGGGGTTGTTGTGAATGTCGCTTGGCGCGGTTTACAAAGGGTCTTGTTTTCCTTGACATCAAATGTGAAATTTATCCAAATGTCTGTTTTTCTCTTTCTACCAAACGTTGACATTTCTGTGCACCTTATGAGACCTGAAGCCAGTGCATGCCGCATTTCCAGGGTAGGTCAGTGCTATCCAACTGTGTGCACCCACATGAAGAGATTCGTTTTGCCTGGATCTCTTCCAAACACATCCCTCCTGACTGTGACATTTTGTCTCATTTTTATTCATTGACAAACATGTTAGTAGATGTTGTTATCATGAATTACATTTTTTTTTAAGCTATATGTTGTTAGTGTTTTTTTATTATGACAAAAATTGTTAGTCCATAACATGAACACTCGTCTAGTGGCACCAGAAATTCAAAGTTTTCTCAAAAATTCTTGTATGTAGTGCTTATTAGAAATTGTCTGCAGCGAACATGGTAAATATTATACCTGCTAAAGATCAACATGTTTGCATTGCCCCATGAGCATGTTACCATGCTGACATTAGCATTTAAAGCAAAGCTGTGCCTAACAATTACACCCTCACAGAGTGGCTCTTACGCCTGCAGACTCTTGTCTCTCCGGGTGTGTTCAAACAGAATGCAAATCAAATTTTACAGTCGGCATGATTGAGTCTAAGGTCAACGGAAAGACGTGACCGGCAGGACGCGTTTCGACGCAAATTCACCAGGAACGACAAGTTCAAATTGTTTCAACTTGAGAGAAAATTTTATTCTCATCCCGGGGCTTTATGGATCTACTTCACAGATGCACAGAGACAAGAGGGGGAGAGACTGGAGGCAAATGACAGAAAGAGGTGGAATTTCTGGTGAGTTCTGAGATCAGTCAGAGGCCGAACACATTACACACTCACACGGACACACACTCTTACGGTCATCGCGTCCATTTATAGCCATTAATGGCAACGTTTGCTCAGTCGGCACACTGGCTCTTCAGTGGGAATAAACACAGTCTACACAAACAGTTCGGGAGTCAAATTTGCCGGAATGACATGAGGCAAAAATTAGCTATGCTCTCTGTCTGAACATACCTTTAGTCTTGCTTAAACAAATACTCATCCTGTAAAAAAAATGTCACAGCTTTATATTTGCCCCAACATTACCTTTCAGCCTGGCTGGTTTTTTGCTCCAATAACCAATAATAACATTACAAATAAAAAAAGGCAGATCCCATGGCACTTAAAAACTTTATTTTAACAAAATTGTAATTAACCTTTTTAACAGCAGGGGGAATGATACCTATGAGAAAAAGCCCACACTTCAAAAGACACTCAAACAATATAACCCTTCAAACAATCCTTTTCATGTGCTGTAAATTAAAGTAGATGTAGTTAATTAATGATATAGATTATATTCCACCTCTGATAAATAATTTGCAGCAAGTTATACACACAGTTCTTCATCACTACTTCACATCAGGCTTTGAAGCAGTGGCCCCACAGAGCTTGTTTTAATCTGATTAATCTTATTTGGTATTTGAAATGAACAGATCGATGCAGCTGCCCTCATTGAGAGATACTGTATCTCGGCATGTTTCGAGAGCATCCTTATCTCACCGCGCCTCTCAGGCATGAAAACCTGCAGCAACAATCCAAGTTCAAATGTTAACATGTACACCTACACAGGTCTAAAACTTCTGCGCTCACAGTTCCTGAAAGGGAAGTGAAATTATCTCGGCGCCCAGGGTGCACAGGCAGACGGCGCAGGGGAACAAATGCGCTGCTCTCCTGTGCTGCGAGCAGATAACCGAGCGAGGCCTACAGTGTCTGCAATACACAGCAGTGCGATAAGATTTCACTGTGATTACCTCCTATCAGTCACTGATGATCAGCTGTTTGGACTGTCCAAGCAGACAAAACACATATCATAATCATTCCTGAGCCCCCCTGCCTCCTCGCAGCATCTTGCATTTAGCAGAACAACTTTGCTGCTTTATGGCCGATGAAATTACTGCTGTTGCATCAGTTATGTTGACTTGCTTGGCTAGCAGAGACACTTGCGGGTTTATAATACGGCGCTTGTTCAGCTGAGTAGATTAATTTACACATGGATTCCTGCGACAAAATGCTGAATGGTGGGAAAAGATCAGATTTAATACAGCACCGGGTGGTTTCCTAGCAGTCGCAACTTTCTTCCGATCAATAGCAACGTAAAAGGGGGTATTCGAACACTAATCAAAGCAGGTACATTGTTGGACGTAAATGAAGGCACACAGACACACACAGAGCCACAAATTCACATGTACAAGCACTGCATTTCTCGAAAGAATCTTATCCAGTGGCACATTATCATTTGACCCAATTGGAGTGTTTTTCTGACCTACTTATTGAGCTGATCCTCCAGGGTTTGGCCTTTTTGCACTTGTTAAGTGTGTACAATGGCATACTCCTTTGATGCGCAAATATTGATTGTACCAATACAAGACTCTCGGCTGACCTATAGCATATTGATTGGAAGAAGCTGTCCACATTCTGCCTCGTCCCCAAATTGATAAAAACTCATTTTGCAATGAGCTTGCAGGATGAAGCCGACACTCAGAGATGCATATGGAAAATAATCAGTGGAAACATTAAACGTTGACCAGAATGTTTAGACTGTTAATAGACTGTCATCTGTTATTTTCTCAGTGGTATCACTGCTACGGATGTGTTTTTCTCCCTCGGTTTGTAGGCTGCCGTTGCCATTCCTGACAGGGTTTACAGTGATATGCTAGATTTAAACCCGCCTGTTCATCCAAAGGTCATTAGGTCGTTTCACATCAGCAGGTAATGGAGCTGACAGGGTTCATCTGAGCTGTGTTCCTACAGCCCGAGGGGCCCTGAGCGAGTCCACATCGTCTTTGCGACCAGCAACCAAAAACATCCTCACAGCTCGGTGGTTTGGCGATAAGTAGGACAACCGCTGGGTGAAATTCAATTGTTTATGCACACAAGGAAGGGTGATGTGGGCGTGGACATGCTGTCTGGAGGGGCCAAAGTTCAACATGCGCATCAGATCTGCTACTGCTGTCTGCGGGGAAGTTAATGTGACAAAATGATCCAATTCAGAAGGCGAAACTATAGCAGAGGGGTACTTTTGACCTGTTAGAACAAGATGAAAAAAAGTAGGGGAAAAAATGTGTGCAAACTGCTTTAAGAATTGATAAACTGTGTTATAATTTAAATATGAACCATCCTCAAAAAATCAGTTTCACTATTATCTTTAAAAATAAATAAAAAAAGATTTAAGCAGACTGCCTGCACTTTCAAGTGTGTGGGGCACAGTGGGGAGTGGGCATTCGGGGTTCAAATTAGAACCTGATGAGAGATTATAATGATGCTGCTCCATGGTTCAGTCCACATCCAGAGGGGCCAAATATCCAATTAAAACAGTCTATCACTCTCTCCCTCTATCTCTCTCTCTCTGCCTCCCTCTCTCTCACTCTCTCTCTTCCGTTCAGTGAGGTAATTACTGCAAACTCTGCATGTAAATTCAATTCGAGATAATACCTTTGGAGAAACGGCTCACAACAACCCACCAAATGTCATCTCTTCTCCGTAATTGTCATTTTACTAGATGTAATCCATCATACTGCGCGTTTGATATCACAAATACCACCTTTAACTTTACACTACACCGTATGGCCAGTCGGTGACAGGGTGGCATTTAATCACAGGTAATTCCAATCTTTGTTGCGCTCCATTAACTCATCTCAAACAGCGATTGTAATTTGATGCTAATTGCCGCTGCATCCACCATTACCAAAAGGTGTGTATGTAATTCACGACATGAAAGGTTGTGGTATCAAACGAAGGCTGGATCTACGGCTGACAGGCGGGAAAGGGCAGTGGAGCTAAGCTGATTGGTAGTACAATAAGAGTGAGAGCTATACTTTATTTCCTGACCTTTTGCGGCTTGCTTTCACGCCCTCTCTCCTCTGTCAGTATCACTGATCAGCTGCGCAGCTGTGTATCGGCCACATCCCGCAGCCAGTCCAAATGATCTCAGCGCACAATCTGTCTCTATAATATTCCCAACCCCACGCCCCGCCGTTTCATCTTCACACTAAGATAATGCATTGGATGTGGCAGAGCGGCCGAGCGGCGGACACTTCCTTTCATGAATATACTGTAGCTTCCACTGTATGTGCTGCAGCAGCAGAACAGTGTTTGTTAGTATTTTCCTGGCTTATGATCATGGGCAGGTGTGTCACAGTGCAGAACGTCCAAAGCTCCAATATTCATCCAAATCAGACCGGTTAGGTCACCTCTCATATTGTCTTATTTGTGTGAATCTTGAATGAGTAATTGGTCTCAGCCTGTCTTTATGAGCCACATTCACATGTTATTTGCCCTCACATTAATCACTCCACTCCTCTGACTCGCTCTGTCAAAACAGCATCTCCGTTTAATCGAATGACCTGAAATAACCATGCTCATTGGCGGGGTTAAGATCAGTTTAACCCCTGTTTTACACACTGTAATTACACCTGACATGGTTTTGTTTGATGATTAGTCTGCCGGACTCCACCAAAATTTTAAATTAAATTGCAAAGCCTTCCGCTTTAATGTACTGCACCTAAAAGTTGGATGAAACTATCTCCAAGCAGATTTACTTCTGAGGTGGAGCGAAAAAAACTGAGAAACCTAAAAAAGAGACCCGGTAGAACGGAAAGCTGAAAGTCTGTTTTTTTTCTTTTTCCATCTGCAAATGGCACAAAACCACCTGCTGAAAGTCAATTAACATAACCCTGACAGAGACCAACACAACACAGAGATACAAACAGCAAATTTAAATTTAGGGAACCTGCAGGCATTCAGATAAAGCTGGTGTCAGAAGCTGCACAATTTACCTGCAAATAGAAAAAGTATGGATAAAGGCACCTATGTGAGACTTTTTTTTTTTTACTTTAGGTAAGGGAGAAGCTGATCTTTATTCCAAATAATTTCAAATCTGACTTCTAGTGAATAACTTCAGTAATACATTCCTCCAAAACTTTCTGGATGCATGACATTTTGTTTGGTGGGAAGAAAAGTATTTAGTATTTATAAAATCACTCACCTTATAACAGCCTGTAAATGCACCAAATATCTGAAATGTGTTTGACGATCAAGGTCTTTTTTTCTGTCAGTTTCTTAACTTTGGAGCGATTCACTATCTCTCTAGGTAACACCTGTAATGGCTGCCATCACCAGGTCCATGCAGTGAAAGAGACGGGGCTCTTTGACTGTATCACACTTAAATGGCTAGCTGGACAGCAGAATAGGCCACCTTTCAAGTCTTGATTGCAGCCGTTCGGCCCTCACTGTGTTTTCATTGTGTGCACCCACTGTTATAACACAAGAGTGAAGGTAATAGGGAGCCATTGTGTCCTTGGGAGGTCATTCAGCTTCAGTGGAAATGGATTTTAGTGTTTGCCACAGCTCTCATTTGAGTGTGGGCACCAATCTGGTTCATGTTAGGTCGTACAAATTAACAGAAATGTGTGATTTTATCTATCCTCCTCAACCAGGGAGTTGATATTTTGCCAGATAGAGAAACAGGTCAGTCCTGATTTATACTTTTGGCCTACCTCTGTTAAGGTATTAATTACCCTGATCTGTTCAGAGAGCTGCCTCTAGGACTTGCCAGATGATCTAACCATGATGGCTAATTGACTTTTACGATGTTGAAGGGAAGGGAAAATGTAGCTATAGTCAAACATCAAATAACATTATCCTTTAGTGTAGTCAGCCAAATGTACTGTGTGTCTGTTTATTCTCTTTAAAAATGTGTGAATAAAGGATTTGGATTTAGAAACCCCCAAACCCTCGTGTCACAAAAACAAAAGATTTAACACTCTCTAAACAAATTAAGATGTCCATTTGCAAGCTGTATGTTTGCAGTTTATAGGGAGAAAGCCAACAGGGTAGTGCATCTGGGCAGTGATGTTAATATCCTCTGGCTGGTTTTCTGTTCATATAAAAAGGAGCAAAACTTTGTGGTCACTGTAAAACGACCCTTTTACTTAAATGAGGCACATTCTGGAAAGGTCACAAAATCATAGAAGCATGGCCTTGCGGGGCTGAGTTTTCTTACAATATCCTCTTTGACAAGTGTTGCTGTCCCATGGGTAACACTTCATGGCATGATAATGTAACTAAGCAGATTTGCTGTGTGCTTGACTGTCCTGTCCAGCAGACTGTGTGAAAAGCCTGAATGTGACATGTGCTCCCTGTTGGGGCTGGGAGGGAAGGCTACGGATTCACCATGAATTTACGCCAGTGCGCATGATCAGTGTCAGGAGAAGAGCCGGGAACCTATAGCTGCTGCCGCCTCCTTGCAGCTTGTTGTTCTTCTCTGTTTTACTTGGTGCTGGTGATCATGAAGATGTTGTGGGCTGGGTTGTTAAGGCTGAGAATTACAGAAGTACAAACACGCACACAAGCAGACACGCATCACACTTCAGGCTGAACCCTCAGACTGACTGAACCTGTTAAATCTGTAATGCTGCTTTAGTGTGAAATCCTTGAAACTCCTCTGCTGGTGTTTTTTGTATCATCACTGGAAGTGAAGGTGAGGGTTTTCTCTGAACTCTTGCATTAATAAAGCTATTTCAAAATCTAAAACTGAAAAATACATTGTAAGATTCAACCGTTGTTTTCTTTAGTTTTGTAGATACAAGGCTTTTACCCAATGCTGAAGATAACTATCATTGCTGTGTATCACTGGGGTTCATTTAGATGCAACTAATTTCTGTTGTTTACATCTGCATGGCTGTGCTCTACATTTGTGTGTGTGAGGGCATTAAAGTCAGGAGTGACTGAAAACTAAGGCATGTATTTATATTGGTATTAAACACACAGTATGTAATTTCTGCCTCACCATGGGAGTTGGTGGTGTGGTGTTTTCACCATTGCCAATGAAAATCTATCTGATGTGATTGATGTGACAGCGAGCAGGCAGTGTACTAAAGTTTTATTCACATTACATTTAGCCACATTTAAACACCTTTATTCACGTTATTTTCAAAGGGAGGGTTCTCCTGGACCCCGCTATGCCCCCAATATCCTCAAACCCCAGAGACGTACCTAGTAAAGACCTAATGAAGCCACTGACAGGTGACAAAATGAAACAGTCCGTTACCATGAATAAAATTACAGATTTATCTGGGTTAGAATATTGTTGGAAACATTTGGGATGATGCAAGTACACAACTCTACAAAATATATAACATGTTCAGGTCATTTTTTACCATTTTGGTACAGAAATGTTAAATATTACATCTTTAACCTTATAACACAATATGGTGAAACTGGTAATCCATAATAATGGTAGTCTAACACAGAAATCCTGCATAAATTACCAAAACTAATTGTATTTTAATGAATAATAATTACTGATATCAAAATCAAATTTTGTTTCACCTTACATATACTGTTATATTTGCATCATTACTAATAACGTCACTCTCCATTAGAGATACATAAATATCCTGCAGGGTAAAATCCAGGGCCAAAAAACACTGGAAGTCTGATAGTTTTGTTTTGTCTTCGGTCTGCCATTCCCCTTTGCATCGCTGCCAATTAATCCTGCAAAAAAAAAACTTGTGCACCTGCTGTAATTGAGGAATAAATAAAGCCATTTTCATTCTGATTAGATAGATTACATGATAATGGTTTGTCAAAATTGTTCTGCCTCATCAGTATCACATCTAAGTTATTGTGAAGAGATTTGGAGGGATTTAAAGCAATTGTATAACAATCTTGATACTGAAGGACAAAGTACAAAAGCTACAAAGCACAAGGGTGAAGTGAAGCATGTTCGCTGTTTTTTTTTTTATTGTGAACACAGCCTCAGTGCCTGAAAACACAAAAACCTGCTCATATTGTTGTTTTAAATATTGGATCTTTGATCAAACCCAAAGGGTAATGTTGATGTTATCCAGGTTTGGATGTGTCGTGTGGAAAGGGAAGGTGACTAAAGTGGTGGAAGAGCAGCAGCAACTGAGCAGGGAGAGAAGTGACCTGAACTTTAACAGGATGGAGCCAATTCCCCGAGGAGTAAACATTCAGTAAAAGCTGAGCAGCCCATATCTGTGGAGTAAATGGGCAGTAGAGTGGAGCATGTTCTTTCCTAACAGGGCCAAGGTACACTGCCAGGGGATCTGAACTTGTAATTCCCTTTTGCCGTTGCTTGACTCATCGGCGAGTGCACCGGCAACTTTTTTGCCAGAAAATAAGACTGGGGCTCTGATACGGATATCCATTATCAAGATTAAAAATGGGGCAGTGTAACATTATATTAACATAAGAATGGAAAAAGCGCTGCAGCTCTGGCAACCTGGTTCTGTGATATCACAAGGACCAAAATAATGTCAGATTCACTTCACATCACTTGTGTGTTGCAGCTAGAGGCTATTTATTGCTAAGTCACACACTCATATTCATCACCAACTTAAGGCTTTTATCGGTTTGCCATTCTGATATGTTACAGATATGCTCCACTGAAGCTAAAATAAACTTTTCATTGAGCGACTGTATTCAATATTAAACCCTTTTCTTTTCTCAGGTGGAGGCTGGGGAGCTGCCTGATTGTTGCTGTTGCTGTTATCTGACACAAATTTGAGTTATTGCCTTGTGTTAATTCTCCTAAAGAGTGTGAATATAAAGCTATACACTCTCTTAATAATTGCAGTCCTCACAGGGAGGCTGAGGGCAGCCATCTGTGAATGGATGAAGAAATAATGGCATGGTTAAGAGCTGCTTGGGGGAACCAAACACATTTATTTGTGTGAAGTGCCATGTTTTGAAAGCCAGAAATGAATCAGGGGAGCTTTCTTGTGCGTGCATCTACTTGACACAAGATGAAGCAGGTAGGATGTTTTGTGTGAAAATAGTAGTTCATCTATTTCAGAGGGTTAAATACAGTCGGTGGGAGCAGCAGGGTGCTGTCTGTGTGTAATGATGAGACTGTCCACAGTCGCGGGGTGCAGGATGCAGGGGTGTCTCTCTGTTTTGGAGCCGGAGCATTTCCACCTGCCGTCTACGTGACACGTGACAGCACCAATCCCACCTTATCTATCCTCTTTTCCTTTGCCTCTCCCCCCACTCATCCTTTTTTTTCCCTCCAACACACCTTCCCCTTCCATCATCCCTGTCTGCGCCGGTTTCAAACCCTGCTGTGATAAGCGCGCTGAATTAAAATGATTTCTTTTTAATTACTTTCCATATTAAGTGCAATCCGAAGCACATGCATTATAAATGTATGTTTCACTCCACTCTGTATGAGGATTAAACGGTTGTGGGTGAACCTTGCCTGAGGGTAAAATAAACAAATGCAATTAAATTCATTTCAATGGCAAAAAAGGCATTTTCTCTCACAGTAGACAGTTTTAGAGAGCAGAAAACAATCCTGTCCTCTATGTGAGGATGTGAAGTTCATTATTCTACAAATAGTGAGTAGAAAAACACTCTTTGCTTTAATTAGGGTGAAGCTTGTTTTCTACCTGTGCTTACAAGTAGTATAAGCCAGCTGAGAATAGCCGTATAGCGTGATTGCTCTACAGTTGCTGCAGCAGCATATGGAAACATTTGGCCATCTTGTTTCATATTTCATTTCATGACAAATTAGCATCCAGGTCATTTTCTCAGTTTCCTGTGAGGAATGAGCCAACTGCGGTAACAAGAATCACCTGTATGGCTTAACGTGTTCACCGCACTGTGTCGTGCTCATGCTGCATGCTGAATTCCTGTTGCTAAATTACATGTTCTTTATATCCTTAAAGCACAGATCAATAATTTGTCTCTGGCTGTCAAGAGGCTGGCAGACAAATAGACGAGAAGGTAAATGGAACAGGGATCAATTATAGCAGGCAGGTCTTACGTCTGTCGAGAGGTCAGTGAGCTCACCTACACACACCTGCCACTCCAGGCCCACGCTGCCGCGCCAGAGCTGGAGCTGCACATCAAAGGCGCTCTACTTGAACTTGAAACTTGAATTGCCCATCCTCAACCCAAGAGACATTTGTGTCTTTCAAAACCCGAAGGGAAGAGAGTCAATCCACACATGGGGACCCTGATGACCCACAAGGCATAACATGAATTTACCCTCCCCACTCTGTCATGCTCTGTTTAGAGAGCAAAGACACAAAGACAACCTGATGTGTATGGATTTTCTTTTAACGGTAATAAGACTGTCAGGGGGGCTGTACAGCTTGTGTGAGGATTTGGTGCCACAGACAGCGGTAATTGAAACTGACAGTGGGTTGAGCACAATGGCACCGTGGATAACAACAATCATAACCCCCATAATCATCACAGCAGCACTGCATGCACAAAAAGTTCTTACATAAACAAAATTACCCAGCAGACACCAACCGTCTTATTTCCCCATCCTCATTGATTGTCTGAGCTTTCCCGGCGTGGGGGCCCCTGAGCCCTTGGTGTCATCAGGAGGCACCCAAAAGCACATGTCTCAGGGGTGCTGCAAGTTCTGCAGCCCCTTTATCTATCTAAATCATTTCTAGTTAGCAACAGCACTCAGGTATTCCTCCGCCTCAAACATGCGTGTTGAGATATGCATCAACAAAAGTTGCAGAATGAATTTTTGTAAACTTCATAGCAATTTACTTTCACTGAAAAAAAGAGGTTTTTCAGCTTGAGAGATGATAGGTAAACACTGCTCCTGTCAAAAGGCAGCATCACATGTCAAAAGAGGTGACATAAATTGCCATTTATTACGCTCATTTAAAAATAAGAGCAGAAATTATGTTTTTTATTTGTTCTGAGGGTTTGAAGGCAACTTGGGTAACACTTTGAATTCTTATTTCCAGATATGCTATTTTATTATGTTTACTTTTTTGTTTCATATCTCACCTTGGAATTATTAAGTTCTATCTGCGACTGAGTAGAGATATTTTCAGATCTCATTTTTTAATGGGCTTTTGTAGAACAGGTGGATTTCTAATTCTGAAAACTCATTTTCCAGTTGGATTTATTTGGCTTTGACTGCTCAGGCTTTGTAAAATCAATCATTTTTTATTGAGAAAAAGAAAGACAGTTTAGTCTTACTTGTATGCATTGATTACTGAAGACAATTAAGATGTAAAATTTGGTCTTTTCACTGACTTGAATTTGAACAATCATACAGAACTAATGTGTTTAAAACACATTGCAAAACAATAGCAGAGAAAACTGTTTCTCATGTACTGGTGTTTTCCCTCATTGTTGTACATTTTTTTCTGTTTGCTAATGTCTCTCATTCTCCTGTTTTCAGTGCGATGTTTTTGACCTGGACAGCTGCATCACATCTGTAGTAGTCACTTTCTCCGCTGCAAAACACAAGAAACACAATTAGCCCAGTAGAGCTGTAGCAGCAGATCAGTGTTTCAAGTTTAAATCTAAAAACAACAACTAGCAGCTAGAAATCTGAACTGATCTCTGATTCCAACATTTTAAAGATATGGATATAATTTAAAAATCAGCTTTTGAAAAAGTTCAAGCTGGATCAAAACATTCGTACCTGTGGCATTCATAATGTTTTTGATAAAATCAACCATTTTGAGGTTTAAAAACAAGTCTGAGCAAAGCTTAATCATCTTTTTCACCAGAGTCACAGACCACAAAAGCAACACTGTAAAGAGGCAGAACTTATTAAATTCTCTTGTGGGAAGTCTGAGGGCTGATTGGTGCTTTGCAGCTGGAAGCTTATAGAATAATATGAATAATTCTCTTTTGTATATAAAACACTGTTTTTCCTGATTTAAGCATCATTTATTCATAAAAAAAACACATACCTGAATGAAATGTCAGATCATGAATCACATGTTTAATAAGCAAAGTCTTCTGGTTATACTAATGTTATTTTTATCCATTAGAATTGGTGCAGCTTTTTTCATTCAAAGCAAATACACAACCATTTATAAAGAGGAGACTTACACCAAATGGATTCACATGAATGATGCACTGTGTGAAGAGGTCAGTCATTCCCGCCCACCATTATGTCAAATATACAAGAAGAAAACAATCTCTTTTTTTCTCTCCCATATTTCACTTTCAATTAATTCCTCGTTTTCATGAAGTCAAAAACCTAATTGCATGTGAGTCAGAGCAAACATCTGTCCTCATCATTTTCAATAAGTGCAAGCTGTCAGGCATGTAATCAGAAAATCATGTGCTGTCAGTCATATTCCATTACAGTCAATGTAGCTCAATTTTTGTCAAGATGTGTGTTTTTGAATGTTTGATGCTCATTTCCTTGCACGAGCAGACGGAAAAACTTCCTGACTTCTGCGTCTGGTATCAGCAGATGTTAATGTCTTCGTAGCAATGGCGAGACGATACCAAGCACTTTTTTTTTTTTTTTTTTGCTGAGGGTTATGTCTGTTTTGGATATCTTTTTATTGAATCATATGACAGGTCCTGCATTTTGATGTAAAAACGCGTCGTTGTGAATATTGCTCTGACTAGCAACAGTGTGCAGTGGGAAACAAAGTTAGCAGCCTCCCAGCTTGGTGCTGATAGATGAAAGAGGTGGTGGAGTGTTATTATGGCTGGAGTGTACTCAAAGGAATGCAATGGATGACCACTCTAGGGTCAACTCTGCTCACTCAGCCCTGGGGGGAGAAATCTCCAGCTGAAGTATCACCTGCTTTGATATTGGTATGGTTGTAGAGCTTCTGCCTTTTGCTTTAACACACACACTCACACACTGACACAGACCCAGCAAAAACATGGAGGGCAGGGTGCACGGGCGCATGTAAACACTGCACAACTTTGCACAAGCATTCATATAATTATTATAGATGTACATCTACACATGGAGTTTTTACAGTGGGAATTCTTTGACATTATTGTCCTTTATTTAATGCTATCCTTGCACATGTACATGAATGCATTCAAAAACATAGATAATGAACATTAATATTCAACAAAAACATAAGTATTCAACAAAGTGTCTTGTCTACATAATTACTGCAGAAAAAATCTGAAGAAGTTTTCAAATTTACGGAGTCACTGAAGTTGACTGCGGGGCAAAAATCAAGCCAGTAAGTAATCCCAGGTTCTTCTACTTTCGTACCTCTGTGGTTGGCAACATTGTTTCAGCCTCAAAACAGCCCCCCCTCCGGTTCTGTCTGGCTCTCATTAGCCGGAGCAGCGGTGTAGACAAATGGTGAGAAATGAAATGGATATGCTTTAAAGTCTCCGTAATGGGTTCATGCAATGCCATGAACACAGCTAATTAAGGTCAGGGGAGTTCTCATCACAGACAGTCCTACGGTTGTGTATGTTTTTATCAGGGGCATTTATTATGCAGCCCTGACGAGGGCTGGGTGAGGAAAAGGGTGTCGCCCCCTGTGCGGCCAGAGTAATGATCTTCTACCTACAGTATTACCAATTTTAACCAAATGTTGCTTTCCTGGGACAGCTACACAGCAACAACACATGATTAAATGTCCTTATTGCCAGCTATATATGTTTTTTAAGCAAATCAGAACCCGAACAAAGCTGCAGATTAAAGCGCATAGCAACAATCGTCCTCAGATAACCTGTGAGCTCATCTGTAATGCGTGTTTGTGCAGACAAAGACATTGGCTGTAATTAGCGATAACAAACGGCTCACTGGTCATTTAGGAAAATGCTCCCTTAAAATGCTTAATAGTTCAGGTGATTAACAGCGCACACCAGCAAACAGCACATCTATAATTTCTGATTGCCTTAATAACAGATAGATGAGACTTTAAGACCCAGAACATTACTGCAGAGGCATTTAAAAATCTGGACTCATCTCGACGTTGGCCTCATTTGATAAACGTTCCGAAAGTTTGGCAGTGAGAGTTGGAGAGGTTAATGTCGTTGCTATAGATGCTGCAGTTATTTACTTGCCTTTAATTATTTCAAATAGGTAAATGATAAACACTTGCTGACGGGACAATAACAACATTGAATTGTAACTTTTAAAAGTTGTAGTTAATGGTAATTGTGTGTCCAGAGGAAAAGCAGTAAGTAAATCATTTGCACTTAATTTGCACATAAATCATAATTATTTTATATTTAAGACACAATTAAGTTTGGTGCATACTTGGCTGCAGGTCAAGATGTGCTAAATGTTTTTGACATCTAATCACAAATCGATGCGTTTGTGGAATGAACCTTTGTAGTGTAAATACGATTACTGCAGTCTGTTGTCGCTCTTTCAAGGGGTATTTTTGATTTTCTTCTTTTCTACTTTTCTATTTTTTTCTTTTTTCTATTTACATTATGAATCAACCCGTATCTGGGCACAGTGGGCACAGTTGGAGCCTTTACAGCTATTCAAGCTGCAAGATGTGAGTTTTAAGTTTCGCTGTGAATGTCTGTTGCCCTTTTATGTGTATCCACAGTCAGATTAATAGGTGAAAGCAGAGCACGTTGACATAAATGCTGGATGCTCTCCTGGTGAGAGCTCGAGGTTTAATACCCCTCTCAGGTTCGTATGAGTAAATATGCTGGAGCCAGTAGTCAATCCGTTAATTAATTAATTAATGTTCTTAAGTGAGCCAGTGAGGTTCTTGTAAGATGATGCTTTACCTTCTTACACAGCCAGGCTAGCTGTTTGCACTTTATTACCACTGTTATGGCTACGCTAGGCTAACCACCTGCTGTATCTCCATATTAACCATGCAGACACGAGTGCAGCATCAATCCTCTCATCTAACACTCGCTACACTTATCTTCTCTTTTGATCACATCAGACATATCAGACATAATATTTCTTCCACTGTTGCCTCCACTGACACGACGGTAACTGAAACATCTGTACAATGAGGGGAGGATGAGGAGCAGGATGAAGTCTTTGTTTCATTAATAAGTAGGTCTAAAGGCCTTTTAATTAGTTGATAAAAAACAATAAATCATACGTGACACCATCCCTTTAGATTTGGTCTAAAATTTCATTTCTATTATTACACTTGTCAGTTTAACACTGATTATCACAGATTTGTTTGAGAAATGTTTTTGCTGTGTTGTAGCTTTCAGTCTCCTGGTGATAAGCATCAGAGTGACTTATTTTCATGTTCACAATCAAGGATCGTATTACTGTCTAATCTCACGCTCTAAGAAGCAAAGCTAGACGAAGATCTGGGAGATTTTCACATCCAGACTGTTTTCAAATCAACCATTAAGATCTCCGTCTTCTGTAATCCTTTGAATGTCATTCACTTCTGATTTTTAACGCCATTCTGCACTCAGAGGGAGCGCGGCAGGACGAGCTGGGCTGTGTGTGTGCTTTAGTTCATTTTGAGTCAGTCGTGTGCAGTGCTTAGGAGGAGCTGTAATAAGGGAAATGCAGCCTGCACTCACACACAAGGCGCTGTGGTAGCTGGTATGCAGTAGATTCACATACCAGGAGGTAGCTTAGTGATTTTCTATCTGAACTGACTGAGTCAACACATGAATTAAATATTTTACTTAGCAATTCTCTTGGTTACAACAACACTCTGCTGCCACAGCACTTTGAAACCTCTTTTTTTGTTGTTGTTAAAAAGGCAAAGTTCTTAAAGTCAGCACAGATTCACTCACTCGGAGCACCTAGGAAGCACATTTGATCTCGAAGCGGATTTGAATTAATCTGACAACCATCCATTGATACAAGGTAGTTTCTCCAAAATAAAGCTGCTGTTAGATCTCATCCCTGTCAGCTGCCGCCCTTTTTATGTTTATAAAATCCAGTATAGTCTAGTCCACTATACTATTAGATATCTTTAGCGGCTCTATTTACTATTTCTGCAAAAAACTCGAAAACATTTTACATTTAACATGCAGACTCACTCTGCTGAACTGTACTTTTACAGTATATCCTTGTTGAAGGCTTTTGAAGGTATTGATAAAATAAATACATTGTTGATGTTTATTATGCATTCATTTTCTTATTATTAGCTGACTAATTAGTCTCTCTTTTTATTACTACTATAAATGAATACTCTCTATAACATGTCTTTATCTGTGGGGATATAAAGGTTTGGGGGAAGGCTGAGTGGGTAATCAGGGTTAAAAAGTCAGAAATACTGTAAAAAAAAGAGGTGAAAGAGGAGTGCACCCTGTCTGCAATCCATCCGTTTGGGACAGAAATTGAGGATTTTCTCTATATTAAAATGTAACACCACAAAATAGTCTACAGATAATTTCACCAACTCCGGGATGTGATCTTAAATAATATTGTGGACGAGGTCCTGGCATCTGTGAGCTTCAGTCTTGCCACACAGTTGTTTATGTCTGCAATGTTGAATGATATAATAGGATTAATGGAAGTTCAGTTTGTGACTTGTGTGTTAGGAGAACCCACTGTGCTTTGAAGCCTTCGTGGTGATAAAAAAAATGAAGAGACAGGGTATAATCAGTCCATGAAAAAGCTTGGGCACCCAGCAGTACAAGATTAAATAGATGGAGTGCCTCCCACAGATAATGCCAAAATAAACTTTTTTCTAACGCATATAGTTGAAAATAGCCAAGAGGAACAGACCAGGAGAGTAAACAAAAGATAAGAAATGAGCAAAAATCCCCTTTAAAATCACTTCCAGCTACAGCAGGGGTGTAAAGAAATATTGGTTCATCTATTTGAGGTTGCAGCCAACAGCATTGATTCAAAACAATGCTGGACCCATTAAAATCAATTAACAGCAAATTAAGCAAAATTAAGGTGTTTGTCTTCAGTGGAGTCCTTGTAAAGACTGCTTAAAAATGTTTTCATCCAAAAGATGTTGCTTCCCCTTTCTAAAAATAGATTAATAGATTCATACAGAGGAGGCGGGTAACGTTTTGATTTTCAGCAACAAGTAAAACCAGTATAAACCAGTCCACTACAGTGACTGGACTACAGCATAACACAGGATCACATGGTATGACATGATTCATGTGAGCAAGATACACAGATCCAACTATGACAAAGTCACTGTCTAGAATTGAAATGTGTGTGAATTTTAAATACTGCAATAAACTTGTTTGTTGTCTTTATCAATTCATATCTATTGCTCCAGATCACAGCGCTAATAATATTTCAAAGTAAATGACTACGGAACAGGATGGATTTGTATTAATGATCCCCGTATGCAAATGACCCTCCACACATTTTTGCATCTCATCTCTTTGTTTTTCCGCACAACCAATGCTCATCAGCAGCAACGACCATGAGACTTCCCACAGTGAGGAAAAATCTTGGGCATGTTTCGGAACTCCACTGTCAGTGTTGAAAGGTATCTTACCAGGGGGCCTTTCTAATTAAACTGGTGCCCAAACCAAGGCTGTGGGAGACAATGCATCTGCTATGCAAAGTGGCTAGAAATCCTCCAGCTGCCCATCTGCAAAACTTTTCATCTGGCCTCTATCGAAGGAGGAGGTTTGGGAAAATGCCTTTATTTTTCATAATCCCCCCCCCTCTCTCCCACCTTATCCATATTTCATGAAGAGCTCTGGAGGTATGAAATTGTCTGAAACTAATCCACTACTGGATATTTAGTCCCAGATTAAAATCACTCGCTTCACTGACTCATAATTCTGTTCCCATTGATTGCCTGGGTCCAGATATAAGTCAAGGATGTACAGAACATTTTTCCTGGGACTTTCTGAAATTGTATGTAGCGTGGCTCTTCTGCACTGAAGCCATGCAAATGGTGCCATCCGGAGTGAGTATTTGTTAGGCGTTTGCACTTACTCAGCACTGCCCGTGGTTTGTTAAGGCTCATGTTTAAATTGCTAGACACTCTAGACTTGTAACGGTGCCACAAAAGCCACATCTGCAAACTTAAGCATTATTCAAACAAACCTGAAAACAGCCCCTGATCACCAAGATAGATAGCCAGAGACACAGTACTTCATGTCTAGAGATGGCAAAGGGATCATGTGAGGATAATGACATATTAGCGACGCTCATGGGCAGATCAATCTATTGTTGCCTGAGGTAAAAGTGTAAATATTTTCACGCTTGGCTATAAAAGGGTCCACTGACCATGAAAAATAACACAAAGATCCTGAGATTCTGCATGGATTGTAGAAAAAAATGAAATAGGGCATATATAATGATAATAATAGAATGAAATATAGTGTATATTGACAGTGCTGTATATACAGAGTTGAAGTTTTAAAATCTGTCCTCAGGCATTTTCCATTTGTTTCCCATGCTGAGTGTGAGATGTGTGTCACATGTTGTGTCCAGCCGTCACATCAGCAAATTCAATACAAGCTGACAACAGCTCAGCAGCCTCATATCAACACAGAGAACGAAGAAAATGAAAAGAAAACACCAGAGTGGTGCTCAGAAATAAACACAAAACAGTCGCTGGTAGGCTTCCTTTAATGGAAAAGGATGGCAAAATTCAATATTTTACTTGCTCTTAAGAAATCCTTTAAAAAGACCAAAACCAATGTCTGTTCTTACTCTTTTTACTTTCTGACTTCCTTTCCTCCATCTGTGGCATATGGTAGCTGCAGGGAACTGTACCTTTTAGTGCACATGACTCAAACAGTACATTTGTCGAGGACTATTTTCAGCCGTGGAATAATAAACATTTGGTGCTCAAGGGCATATTTATACAGCAACAACTTAGTGAACTAAAGTGGCCGTGTTCATTGTTTTTATAACACGACAAGCAGGGCAACAGGGTGGTCATTGGTGTGTTTCATAGTTTCTGGACATGATGGAAAAAGAAAAGAAATGCCTTTGGATACGGACTTGTTAGTGAGAGAAACTATTGATTGTTTGGGTCTTTTCATGGGATTTGTTTACCATAACAAAGAATATAGAATATTATAATTTAAATGAAATTGATATTCGGAACATCTTATAACTACCATTATGTTGGGTTAGCATCTTAGCTAACTATCTCACTATCCACACCTCAGCACGATATGATTTTTCGTCAGTAAAAGTTTCAGTTAACCGTTGTCTTGATATGATCCAGAGAGACACACTGAGTCAATTTTATCAGGAAATAATTTTGTTGGAACAATATGACAAGGGGAAAAAATATGCAAACAGCTTTCCAGCAGATGAAACTGTCTCATTCTCAGCCAGTTGTTTGCAGTCTGTTTAAACCAATTTCATTTTATTGTGGGTTAGTGATAATTGCCAATTAGAATGTACAGTAAAATTTCTCTTATCACGGTGTGAAAGTGCCTGGAATGAGACATACACAGGTGTGAATGATATGATAACTAGAGGTATTGTTCAAGTGCTGTTCAAGCTACAGTCTGACCTCCCAATGAATGCTGGCATTACTGACATATAATTGGGAAACATCTCTTCTCCAGTCTGAATGTTTTTGTGGTTTTGGAGCTGAGCTGGCTGGAGAAACAACAGGAGGGCCCACTCAAGACAAGCTGCGGGGGTGGGGGCCCCTTCAGATTTGCGTTGGGCTGTTTGCCTGCAGAGCTCTCCAACACATCATCCATGAGGCTCGGCCGTCACAAAGCTAAAGATGGAGATGTGTTCGTGCATGCCTGCCAGAAAATTACAGCCCAGCTATTCAGTGCCAAAAGCCACACAGGCATGGCAGGTGAGAAAGTGAATGAAACTCTGAAACTCTGCTGGAGAAAGAGAGGGAGAGGATGTAATAAGCGCCGGTCTGTCACTGAGTCACTGTTCTGATGTCTTGAGGGATGTTAAAAAAAGAATTTCACAAGAACTTGGAATTGAAAACATTTGCAGACTAGACCAATATATTGCTTGATTCATTCAGGAGACCAATAGTTTATTTAAAATAACAGTATGTACTAAATAAAATATTAGAAATGCTGGATAACGGTCCCTTGAGGCAACAACAGAGCACATTCAGTATACTCAAAGACACAAGCCAAAATTGAAATTCTGCAACAACCACCAGCTTATCTGTGTGTACATGAAAAAAGTGAAGCACTTCCATGTGCACTTGATTAATTATGGAAATAAGTATTTGTTTGTTTTCTCTGACTCTTTGGAGCAATAATCTGGCTGCAAATTGATTTTCAGCAGGCGTTAGCTAGAGTATCATGTCTGATATAGTACAAGCCCTCTTGTCTCTGAAGATTATTCCATCTATGAAGAAGCTGGCAAGTAAACAAAGGAACAGGTGGTTGGCTGCAAAAGAGGCAAAGGAATAATACCACGTCCACAGTACATGGATCCGTGTGTGTTTGTTGTTCGAGTTCCTAAGCTCTCCAGTCTCTGACTGTGAGCATGGGCCTAATGACAGTGTTTAGTCATCTCCTCAACTTCAAAAACACCCAGAAGTTTTGACAATGGTGCTGTTAACATGGTCATAAATTGTGTTTTTTTTTTTTGTCCTTTACTATCACCACAGCTGGTGCCATGGTCACTCTGCAACTGCAGATCTAAAAACTTTGAGTACAATACGCATCTAAAATAGTTGAAGGAATAGTTTGACATTTTGGAAATAGAGTTGCATTCTTGCCCAGAGCTAGATAACAAGATTAATACCAATATCAAATCTGTATGTTTAATATGGTTCTAGAGCCAGGAGACAGCTAGCTTAACAAAAGAGTCCAGTAAACTCTAAAAACACAACTTACTGTTCCTTTTTAATTTAAAATAAATAAAAAAAAGATATAACATGTTTATTAGTGAACTGGAACGTGTTTTTTCTTTATCTTTGGTCTGTCAAGGCTATCTTTTTCCCTCTGCTTCAAGTCTTTATGCTACACTAAGCTATCAAGCTTCTGGCTCCAGCTCCATATTTAACACAAATAAGAGTGATATTTCTCATCTAACTCTCTACAAGAAAGCGAAAAAGTTTTTCCAAATGTCAAACTATTCCTTTAAAGCAATAATCAAGTAAATTAGTGTGTAATGACGATAAATTCTTGAAATCTGAAAGGGTTGCTTGTAATGATAAAACCATTATCATCCAACTGTGCAGCTCTTAGCTAAATGTTTTGGTTTGCCTCTCATAGCACTGTTTTTGTCCTTTACAGGAAGATGTTTTCAGTTTAAAAAGGAGTCCTAAAAAAAATCACTGTAGGCCACCAGCACAGTATAACAAAGTTAGCAAAATGCAACAGAGAAAGTTAGCAGCTAGATGATGATTGTAACAGTGAAGTGTTTATCCGATAAAAAGCCAGATAGATTGGGCTTACACTCATCAGGTGGCCAGCAGCAGGACTTCAAATGAAAGCTAATGCTGCTCAATATCTACTGTGTGGGAAACAGTACATTTGTCTGCAAATAGGAAACTGCTTCCTAACGAAGTTCACCATATCTGATAATAATGTCGTCATTGTGTTTCCACTACTCCCAAGCGCCTGAGAAAAACAGTTCATGCATTAAAGCATAATGTGATACTACCATGAATCACACATGGAGATTTTAAACCCGCACTGTAATATTCCCCCATACTTCACGCTGCACCTCAGTCACAAGACAAGCCAACGAGGATCCATTTACTGAAGATACTTACTCTGAGTGTGCCGCCGCTGTAATGATGATACTTAAGCAACACAACGACTGTAAATCACGACAGAAACATAACTTGCTTCTCATATTGGGTCAGGTTTGTGGGTCAGCCATTTATATAACTCACAGCAAAGCGCATCAGAGCCAAAACTCATCTTGTTTGCTGGCAAGCCGCTTCACTTTATGTCCGTTCATTGCAAATATAAAGCATAGCAGACTTGATTAGCCTAAGAAGCGTCACAGAGTGCATTTCTTGGCTGCGCTGGTGAAGTCATCCAGCAATGACCAGGTCCGGCTATAAAAACTTGAATATTGAAGGGGAAGCTGCAGCACGCCATGTTGAATTCAGATTGGAGAGCAAATAGCCTGCTGTATGTTCTTGTTGATTCCCTGAAGAGGAGTGTTTTTAACAACGCCCCCAGCGATTACTTCCATTCCCTAGATCCTACTGTACAGGGATGCTGGAATTTCTTTTTTTTTCGAGGCCAATCATTTTACCTTCATATTGGAAATTCCCCAGGCGACCGTGACTCCTCCTGAACTTGTGCTTCGCAGGAAACATTACACTTCCCCTGCCACCAGATTTCAGGGGGGAAAAAACTCATCTGAATTTGAAAAACCGAGTCTTGTGAGCACAGAATTCCCCGGTGTGGCGAGCTTGCCCTGGAATTCAGATTCATCGGGCGCTTCTCAGAATACAGCTCGTATGAAAGGGGGAGAGAGGATCATTTTCTAAATAAGGAGAAGATGAGACATTTCTGCGGAGTTGTATAACCCCTCTAAAGTCTCTAAAGAAAGAAAGAGAGAGAAAACTGACAAAAGGTCAGAAATATTTCAGAAAGATTTCTTGGGCCTTCAAAGAAGACTTGGCAAAAATGGCAATTATATTGGCAAATTATTTTTTATCCATTAAGTAAAAACAGAGAAAACAATTCATTGGCCACATTGTCATTTCTTTTTGCATGCTGTCAGCCAAAATTGACAGCCACAGAATACAGAATCGTAAAACATCAGTTACTTAGGAGCTAACCAGTGAAATTCTGGCAGCTGTCTTTGCTGCTTGACTAATCTTTCATATTCCTTTGATAGAAATGTCTGTGGATGCGAAAAAATAATGCATGCCCAGGGAAATTTTCCAAGAGAAGACTTATAAGGAGTTAAGCTGAAGGTATTTTCAAAGGTCGTCCTCCAATGACTTATTTTGCCTCAGGGCTGTGTGAGTTTGAGTTTCGGAGAGGATATTTCTGGTTATATTCTTCCTGGACCTGATGTTCCTATTGTTGCCAAGTGTGTCAACATAAGGGAATCACCGGATGGCAGCCGTTTAAAGAACTAAATCTGGGGTATTTTCACATGTATTAACTCTAATGTGATCAACTGTAAGAGATTTTAAATTGTTTGTTTGTTTGTTTGTGGGGAGGGAACATGCAAAACATCTCAAGCTAAGGCAACAAATTGCAACATAAACAGAGACGAGCATCCTTACAGTACTGCAATGTGAAAGTTATTGAGTTTGAAAAGACACGTTTTCAGTGTGTTGGTTGGGCTGGTGCCTGTGGATGTGTATTGAAGAGCAGCTCTGCCAGCAAACAGGAAACGCTATGTAAACCTCAGAAGTTTGGCAATTATAACATGTTGAGAATAATTTGTTACTCTGGAGGAGAAAAGCCAAGGATAACAACAACTGGATTCATCTCTAGATTCTTGAGCCGATGCACCATAAGCACTGCAGCATTTGATGGCGCAGTTTCCTTGTTTGCCGACTGGCCTAGATGGCATCAGGGATGGACATAAAAATTGGCTAAAACTCATCCACCAGCATCCACTCATCCACCCCTCTAAATCAATATTTATTAGTTAATTTGTCATTTATCAGTATTCTTATCAGTGTATTAGTATTTTTTGATAGCAAGAACACAGTTGTGGTGAAGAGGAAAGAAAAGTGACATTTCTGAGCATTTGCAGTCAAATTGTTACACTTCATGACCAGTGTGTGTTTCTATTATGATTGCATTGGACTTGCAGCTCACTCACTTGGGCCAGTTGTCAGACACAAAGCCAGTGTATGTTTGTTTCACTCCATTCAGATTGGCCAGGCAGTGGAAAACAGATATCACAGACTGTTCAGGAATCCTCCAGAGCGTCCAGATGTTCAGTCCAACTCTAGATGGCAAGATATCAGGCTGAAATGTTTCTGAAGCAGCTACAGTGCATTAAATAGCAGAAACATTCAACTATATCTCACTAAAAGTCTTTTTTTTCTGATTTATCATCATAAAGGAGGAAGAGATATGAATTTTTGAACTGGTGATAGTTAAGGCTCCTGTTAGGCCAGAATGTTGAATTTCAAGTCTTCTCTAGGGGTTCACTAAAATCAACCCCAGATGAGTGCTGCTTATGTTTTTTCAGGGTTTTTCACAAAGTGAAAGTCACTATATGGTCCATTTGTGTTCCAGTAAAACAAAAGCACCGAATGAATGTTGTCCAAAGAGAACTCCAAAGTGTCTGCTTAACCCTGAGCTGTGATCTTCAAGAGTGAATCCTTAACCTTCAGTTTTAAGTAAGCAATGGGTTAACTCTGGGCTTTCTGGAGCCAAAGTTTAGGTCAGCCCAGGGCCAGAAGATGCAAGAGTGAAAAACCTTAGACGCAGGGATTAATCTAAGAGATATTTTCTGAGATTTTGCCATGGATTTGTTGCTTGTCTCTCGTGCTTAAAGTAGAAGTCAGAGAATAATGGACTGTGGCAGGAATCTGGCTCTCCACCGAAATTACTGAAATATTTTATTCCAGGTAACATCAAAACAGAATATTTTATGAGTCTACACCAGCTAACAATATAAATATAAGGTCAGAGTTAAGTCTCAGTTTATCATCTGGTTGTGGTAATCAATAGTACCTTCACTGTGGAGAGATTAATCGAGGCTGAGTTGCAGGCTGTTCAACAGGTCAGACTGTGGACAGCGCCTGGTGCTGAAATGAGGTCTAATAAACCTACCTACTGGAACAGCACCTGAATAATATAACAGTTTTATTAAGTGAAATGATATAAGATCTCTTTATGCCGGACACAGTTTTAATTCTGCATTACTTTACCCACAGAAAGAACTCACAACAATCTAATACTGTTAAACAACAGTAAGACAAAGACAAACTTTCCAGTTCTTTCTTCTTTTCATTCTTCTCCTGTTTTCATTTTCTACTTCATAGTTTTCAGACACGTCTGACTTGTTTTTAATGTTGGCTTTGACCAGAGCCAGGCTTAACATTGGGCCTGATGAATCGATCAGAGAGATCATGTCTGATCCCTCCACATCTGTCAGAGCATTATTGCGACGGCCATACAGGATACCTGAGTTGGGCAGCTGTGGGACTGCTTATGTCTCGGTATCAAGAAAATTAGAAAACAATTTCTCAAACAGTCTTATACATCTAATTTATTTCAATTAATAAAAAGAATCCTGTTTCCTCTGCAGCTTTAAATATATGTTGGCCCCACTACTGCAGAAATATAATATAAAAAGGTTCCAGTTTTTTTGTTTCACCAATGGTCTAGCAATAGTTTTACTATCAAATCAGACTTGTTTTGAATCAGAACAAATAAACTAAATCATGAAATGTAAAATGTTGATGAAATCCCCGTGTTGGAAACTGCCTGCTGTTTATGTTATAATCAACATGTTAGACTAAAACTTGTTGCTGTAGGTTGTTTAAAAGACAAAAAAAGGAAACAGCGACAGCTAAAGAGCAAACATTTAACCAACTTGTAATCCACAATCTGCTTCACACTTTACACCCAATCTACAGTAACGTGCTTGCTGTGGTGACTGACTTAATGTATTTGTTCAAACAAATTATGCAGTGTGAATGACATAAATCAAAGACACTGTCAAAGGAGAAACAGCCTGTCAAGTTCAAGGTAGGCACATGTGTTTGTGTTTCAGATGACAACAAAGCTAATATGTTATTTAATTTGCAGATACCAACATGTGAAATGGCGGCATGTGCTTGTGCAATTAAAATAATCAAATGTTACCTCGCAATATGCTGCAGTAGCTTGAACAAACAAGGTGGTTGCTAAGTGACAAATGCTGTAAGTCACGCTCAAAGTCTCTGAGTCCGTGCAGTAATATTTAAATTAGCTGCTGTGTGATGTTTGACAGGTGCTAAAACAGAACTATCCTATTATGCACACTATGTGGTACTGCTATTCCTGGCTGCTTTGGGGTTAACAGGGTTAATGCAGGACCTGGTGGCTTGTGTCCTGAAAGGAAAATTAGTTTTGCTAGTGAAATATCGCACAAAGAGCTGAAAGGACCGAGCAGTCCTCATCTGACCAGCTCTGCAGCCTGATTTCCAGCGTCGGGTTTGACATCTCAGCGTGATCGGGTTATTTATTGTGAAGTCGTCACCCTCGTGATGAGCGGCGCGAATCATGTAACGTGAGACATCATTTTGTGAATTCTAAAAAAGCTGTGTACCTCTGTGAACTTTCAGTGAGGTGTGCATAACAACCAGCTGATGGATGCCTGCCTTCACTGATGGCCTTAAAAAGCTAACCTGATTGTCCTATAGCACCATGGTCTGATGAATACATATCCAGTAATAGAATGCATGTGTGTGAGTGTCTCTGTGCGTGTGCGGGTCTGAGATCACATGGCTCATGAGAAATCCTCCACAGGGATAGGTTCCAGCAGATTGGGCTGCCGTGAGGGAAAGCGCCGCCACATCCAAGAATTTACTTCTGAGCCTCGATTTCCTCTCTGGGCTAGCGGTGGTGTTTGTTTTTCCTAAACATTGTTTACTTTCTGGGGTGTGTGTGTGCACACATTTGTGTTTATATTAGTTTTTCATAGATCTGACACTAAAACTGGGTGCCTGGCAGTAATAAATGTTAAATCCCCGTCGGCCTCCATTCCATGAAAAATAGATTATCCTTGCAGCGGCTAACTGACGAGGTTCGTGTCAGGTCTTTTTATTTCAGGTAACGTTTGCAATGACAGCACCAGCTATAAACAGTACCGAGGCCAATGCTGCTGCATAATTCACTACATACAGCTCAGTAATTAATACAGTTCAACATCATACTATCATGTGATGAGCCAAGTTGAAAATGTTGGCCAATCAATTAAAACCAATTAGGGCGAGGTCAGAAGGCCATTTGAGGTTATTTATGTATGCGGCTGCCGTGCAAGTCATGCTCTGTTTATTCACTTTTTCAAATATTTGTTTTTCAAAGACTAGCCTCCTTCCCTGCACTTAATGCGACTTTCTTCTTTGGCCTCATCAGCAAATATGAAAAAAAATCAGCCCCGCTGGGTATGAAGTAGGTCAAACTGTTAGCAGTTAATTTGGGCTTGGCTCAGACGGGCTTGAAACAGCACTTATTTTTCTGTTCACTTAACTCAGTCTCTCTGGATAATAGATGATGCTGTCCAAAGCCCTTAATCTTATAACTTTGCAATATTCCAAACTTGTATTTTTTTCAAAAAACATAATTTCATGCTCTTGGTTAATGTGAAGAGCAATTATTTGTACTGCGTTGTGTGATAAAAAACATTTTATTCCATGCGTCATTAACTCTAGATGGTGTGAAAATTGTGTGGCACACGCTGAGTTACAGCGTCGTCACTGACGTTACACATGCATTGTTGATGTTGCTTCTCAGCGCGTCCTGCTGTGTGTGCAGCACATGTCACTCACTTGTCACGGCGTTTCAGACTCAATATCCAATCATCTCCACCCCAAGGAGACTTCAGTCGTATCTGCTTCTCTGACACTCCCCCAGCTTCATGCAGCATGTGAAAGCTGAAATGCATGAGAAGGCAAAAAATAAATAAATTTATGTCATGATACATTTAATAAAAACAATATTGAGTGTATTGTTTGTGTCTCTCAAAGTCAGAATACACACATTTCACACATTTTTTAGGATTTTCATTGGTGCTTCAGGGGGGCAGATTTCAACTACAATAATAATTCTGTATTTATTTGCCCTTCTTACACAGAAAATACATTAAGCAACATGTCATCAAAATGTCCTTCAATTAAAACTTTAAGTTGCTAATTAATCCATAAGCCAATGGGCATCATATGTTTTCTGTATGCAGGGATTTTCTGCTGTAATTTTGATGTATTTGAATATGTGTATATATGAATATATGTATTGAATCATATTATATTATATTTTGGGGAATGACTCTTTGCATATTTGTATACTTGCAAAATGGCATGAGACAGTAAAGAAAGCCTACTTCCTAACTTCTGATCAAGCTGGGTGATGACACAACACTGAGTTTACTTTCCTTTTTTTTAAATCAAGCACATAAGACTCCAGTGTTATTTACTTGGGTTATGCAAGGAAATTAAATTGTATTACATGATATATAGTCGTGAAGGTAATTACAGTTATATGACTCAGTTCACTAAAACTAATCTGACTTTGGAGTGAAGATTACTTGCTTCCTAAACACAATTTTAATTAGACATTCATACATATGATACTGCAGCCGCCATCTGTCATTCACAGAACAGCGTGCTCTGTGCAATGTGCTCGTAATTCTCCAAAACACATTTCTTGATAAAATATGAAAAATAGAATCATTGTGAGTCACAATTATTAAAAGTCACACAGGCGACTGCCTTTGAGGTGACAGATTAACTCACTCAAAGATGGTGTTGAACTAAAAAGGCTCAAACCTGAGACAAACCTGAGGCTATATGAATAAAAATAATATTACTATATTGTAAGACTTTGACCAGATCCTTTCTCACAGTCACTTTGGGTTTTCTACTGTCAGTGGTTGACTGACAGTTTACATAAAAATATCTGGATTGCCTAATTGTTATTGTTATTTTGCATCAAATTAGACCTTTAACCAAGCCTCACTGGGTAATATGATGTAACCTAATAACCTGAGAATTAACTTTGCATAATCCCATTAAAATTTAAATGAAAGATTTAATTTATTTATCTTTTTATTGTAACAGCATTTTAATATGAAATGAAAACAACGCAACACATTATGCGTTAATCAATGCACATAAAACGCTTCTTGCACAATGTGCAGAGAAACTCTTGTTCCACGTACAGTCATGTTTTCAGTCTCTCCCATATGATATGTGATCCAGTGTTTTTTTGTGTGTGTGCCACACACACAGTAAGGACTGCATCAGCTCTAAAATTTGTCAGTGTTACTTTAAAGTCTGAACAGTATTTATGTGATTTATGAGATCCCAAGTTAATGCAGGCAACAGGAATGCCACACAGATGGGCTGTAACTTAGACACTAAGTGGCATATATTGGTTTTAATAGACTAAGAACTGTCTCCAACGGTTGAATACTTTGATTTATAGCCTTTTACTGCTCCAGGTCTCAGGTGTTGCTTTGCTCACAGTCAACATTACCGGGGATGAATTAGACCTTTATTACTTTTTTTACTGTGGCATCAAGAATGATGTGTAAAAACATCTATCTGCCGAGGGTGAAGAGGTGAAGTGTTTCCTCTGCCCTTCTCCTCTGTTTGAACTCAGTGTTTCCTAATGCTTATATCATGGCTACATACCAACGGAGAAATGGGAAGATTACTTCAAGGAGTGACTTAACCGGTAACACACCGTGACACATACATTACATGGAAGAACTGTATGGTTGCTATGGTTACCTGCAATTTAATGTCAGTGAAGCAATGTAAGTGGCAGTTCTTCAGTAAATTCAGCCTTTCCTAAAACTTTCCCTGTTTGACAAGACTACCACTTTATAGCTTTTTTTTTGTTTTTTTGTTTTTTTTTGTGTGTATTGATTAACTTTCAGGATATGTTGCATTTTTATTGCACTACAGTTTATTAAACAGTGTTCCTTACATTTAGTCAGCCTCATTTACATATAGAAAAAGTACAAATAAAAAGACTAATATTATGCTTATAGGTTATATTCATTGTTTTTAAATATTTGAATAATGATTTATATTATCAGTTATAAGGCATTAATAAGAACAACAGTTGAGTGACCAGGTCAGGAAAAACCTTTCTAGCTGTTGAGTCACTGATAGTCAAGTAATTAACAGTCTTTAGTAAAGGGTAATGATACTAAAGTTATATTCTCTATGTTAAAATTATTATTATTATAGTGATTAATTAATGGTGATAAACAGCTGGATCTATAGTATAGAGTTTCTCAGTTTTGAAACCAGTGGAGTAATAAAATAGTTAATTTAGTTATTAATAAAGCATTCTTACAATAAAAATGGTAGTTTTTATTAAATGGTGAATATTGATCAGTGAATTTTGGACCAGATGCTCTGGAGCACTTAGAATTCAAACAATCGAATGCTTTTAATAATTATTTTTAACACACTATTATTATGCTTTAAAGAAGTTGTATGTGTTTGTCTACACTTTTGAGTATCCACAGGGGGGGCTCTGCTGTCTAAGCAAATGATGAATGACAATATAGTAAAAATATGTAATATGTAAATGTAATAAAATAAAACATGTCTTCAAAGTTTTTTATTGTTGTTGTTGCCAAAATACAGAACATTAGTAAAAATCTCACAAGTACATTATAGTGGAATTAAGTGCAAAATTTTTTAACTGTTATAATAAGTCATAATTTAAAACTTACAAACCCTTAACAAAACTTAGCTTTTCAGAGAGTGGGACCAAAACACCTTTCAGAACAATGTATTCCAACACAACCAAAGCCAGACTACAACTACAACCATTAATTACAATCCCAAAGCTCAAGAGCAATTTGAAGTTTCATTTTCACCTGCACCAATAATACATGCAATGGAATTCTTGTAGCACAAGTACTTAAAATGTGAAATACAATATGGATGAAAGATATAGAAAATGTTACATAGTGTATGGAGTATGAATCCAAAGTTATAGCCTTGAGTCAAAGAGGATGCCACGTCATAGCAACACACCAAGTGTACCAAGTAAAGTTTTACAAGATAATACTTACCTACCTGGGCAGTTTTTTATTTATTTATTTATTTATTTTATTTTGCATTGTGTTACATTGTATAGGTATTTCTATTTTTTAGTTTTTCGCATTGTGACTAAATGTCCTCACAACAATTGCACACTGTATGTAGTGTAGACCTCATAAACACCCACCCACCTATACACACACACACACACAAGTCTTTGTCTAGCCGTTTTTGCTCACACGCAGTATAAAATACCACTGTAACTTTTGTCCTGATACATCCCGTCTCACAAATTCCCTGGTCTCACAAAGGGGTGCAGAGCAGAGGACTTGAGGGAGAAAAATGAACTCCATCAGGAAGCTGGATAAAATTTCTCTGACACATACAACCTTGGTCCAGTAAGAATATCTCTGTATCCTGCTGACATGTGATCTTCTGAATCTATTCGGGACAGCTTGTCTCACTGAACTCTAAACAAGTCCTTTCAAGCTGCATCATTCATCAATTTCAACCCCGCTTGTGGGCCACAGATGATACCCCACAAGCTCAATAGCTGGCAGACATTTAACAATATGTCACAGAGACATTCTCAGACAACCCACACTTAAGGCTTTTACTAATCCAATGCTTCAGGTGTTGACAACATGAAATGCTGAAGGCGTTCGAGCAAAGCTGATCACATACTATTGTTACCATGACAGCACTTAATCAACATCTATCGCGGGTGAGCTTTGCAGAATTGTTATTACCCTTCCTGACGAGTGAGTATGTAACTCCACCGGTGGAGGCAAAGGTTTTTCCTTTTTTTTTAGGCTAAATCTGTCTTTGTTTGTGATGATGGTACAGTACCGCCGAAGCACTTTCTGCTGATGGAGAGGTTCAGCAGATAAATGATGAAAGGGATTTTCTGAGAACCGCTGTTATGGCTCTTTGAACTATTTTTACTGCCTTATTTTCCATGATTGCTGGGAGGTCCAACTCTTCTAAGACAACCTCTCTGTGCAGGCTTATGAAAATTGTGAGGCTTGTTTACTTTCGGGTGTCGATGTAGTAATTGAAGGGCTGAATTAGGTGTCCCACAGTTTTCTGATTCTCTGCTGTGAACCATGCTTTTTCCCGGAAACCTATACTCAGACGCATGCTAGATTAATTTGATGAATGTTTCCAGTTTTCTGAACAAAACTGCCTTAATTGTAATTGGACTAGAGAGGCAGCTTGTGAAACAATGACTTGATGGGCTAACCTTGTTCAGGATGTTTACCTACGTTTGGCACGAGCACGAAGTAGATTTCTTATGTGTTGCATGAGAATTTAATTTATATTTTAACTCAACATCACATTAACTGTTATGTCTATATACACTGACAGCAAATGACATTGGAGGCTGTTTGTTCTGACTTAATTGTACAAATGTACATAAAATGTTTATACACTGTGGTCCCTCTGCTTCTGCTGCCATAACTTCTAGCTTTTTGATTACTTTTTTTCCTTCATTAATTCAGAGCTATTGGAGATAACCACGCAAGTGCAGCATAAATTAAATTGATTTTTTAGAGCCTTGGGCCTAGCCATGACAGACAGATCCTGTTATAAAATGTTCTGCATGTTCACATACAACACTTTTGCATGTTTTGGCCTACTCCTCTAATGGTTCAGGTCTATTAATCAAAAATGTGGGAGAAAGTTTAATTATCAGAGTTTATTTCTGACTCAGTAGCTGTTTCAAAGTACTTCACTGACATCACTTTAACTGACATCATAGTTTGGGGTCATACAGATTCTATTGCAGTATAATAAGACAAAAACGACTGCAAAATCATCTGTTTATTCTTATAAAATCCAGTTTTTAGTTAGTATGAAGCAGTAACCTTTATATACATTATATAAAGATTATTACTAACAGTAATGAATTAATATAATGAAAATGTTTTAAACCAAACAAGAAAATATTTCATGTTTTTCTATGTACTATCCTTAAACAAATGTATATTGCTTTTGTTTTGCAACAATGAATACACTGAATACCATCCTACCATTACCGTTAGACCTTTTATGGACAAACTGTAAATAAAGTATAAATAAATAAAATAAGAGAATTTTGAAAACGTATTGGGATTTGGGAGGAGCGGTGCTGCGTAACAAAACTACTGTCAACACCGATCACAGGCATAAAGTGAAATGAAAATGTATTGTATTTAACAGTATTTTAGGTCCGTGAGAGCACGAGTAAAAGCTGAAACATTTTATCAGTTAAACATCATGTTTACAAGTAATTTCCATACAGTCAGGAAAAATTATTAATGAAGGGATGAAATGATGTTGAGTATGTTTTTAAGCAGTTAAAGAGGGCCATAAACACAACATTAGGGTTAATTTAGCTGGTATACCAGCTTTCCATCTAAAATCACAACATTTTTCTATTTAGTGTCTCAATGCACTCACCAGCCAGGAAATATATTTTATATGCTCTCTATAGCAACAACCTAAAAAAAACACTCGATTTATTTCATTTGCAGTCCAAATTGAATTTGTTATTTACACGATTTTGTCTAAATGGAGAAACACACTGTATGAGGGCATGTAAATGAGCAGAAGTATTATCCCTCATCCAACTTAAGAATGAGCATTTGAAATGGCTTAATCAGTAGAGCTGCCGCCTACTACAGTGTCATGCACAGGACTTCAAGGGTTCAACACCGGGAGAGACTCGGCCCGGAAGGAGGCTCAAGTATTTTCCCTTAATGAATGAGGCCTGTAACATCGATGCCTGTTGACCTGGACCATGTGGTTAAGCTCTTAAGCTGGGGTCAATGTTTCCAATTTCCATTAATATTCTAACATGATGTATTCGGTTTAAGAGTTGTGGGTGCCGTGTTCAGCTCGTAATAGCTCGGAGAAAGTCATTATCTCAGCTAGAAATCCACCGATGCCAATACTAAGTGGGATGTGAGGCATTTTCAGCTGCAGAGTCGGATGTGTGCATGTTTGCCTTCTATGATAATATTCGCAGTCACTTAATTCATCACATCTGGGAGCTGAGGATACAAACAGTGTAAATATCTTCTTCAAAATATAAACTTTTAAAAGAAGTGTGTGTGTGTGTGTGTATGGATAACAGTAGATGAAGAAGAAGAAGAAGAAGGCATGTAAACTCTCTTCCACCCTTCACCACTATCCTGTATCAAATTCAAGGCTGCAGTTTTTTCCTCAAATTGGCTTGATTAGTGATGCAGCCATCTGTCATTCTGGCAGGTACAGAACAGGACTCGTGAGCGCGGCACTCAAAAGGAATCTGCAGTTGTTTTATGAAAGACGACTTCCAGCCGGAGTTAATTGCACCTGTAAAAGTTGCCACATAGGATAAAAATAATCGCACAGCCTTGAGAACATCCTACTGTATTTTTGTTTCACGCAGCACAGCGACGCCACGAAAACATGTGGCCTGTGTGAAAAGAGGAAATGGAGACGATTTTGTTGGAGAGATCAAATGGGTTTATTCTTCACCCTGCAGAGAACCGAGCCAACCAAGAGAGAAACATTTAATTTACAACTGATAAAAATTTAATGTTTATTTAAAACTTAAGTGCAGCTCAAATCATTTCCTTGACTCAAATGAAATCTTTTATATCACAGAAGCTTTTTTATTTTTTATTTTTTTAAAGTGTTTCAATTACACTACATTCATCATACTATAGACAACAACGTTTGAAGTTCTTCCAGCGCTTTTTTCTTTAGCCAAAAACATGACTTCATATTTTCTCAGTGGCGTTTCCTTTAGCCGGTGAGGTTATTTGCTGTAAATGTCACCTGGGACGCTGAGTGACAAAATAATGACAACCTTTTTTGAGGCCGAGCAATTTCCCAGAATTGAATGAGCAGGATGTGTGCAGAGTGAACAATATGTGGTCTCGCCTCCCGATTGGTCTCTGTCAATACCGCTCTGACATCTCTCCAAGAATGTGTTCAGACAAATAGATTGGACGTCTGACAAGCAGGCTCTGAGAGGCAAAATAAAGGTTTAAACACACGTGCGTTGTCCGCCGGTCCCTGTTTATTTTGAAAACCCCCGTTGGATGAATGCAGTTAGAGGCAGAAATGGATCACATTAAGGCAACGTCAAAATATTTTTCCCAGATATGCCTTTCCGCTGGAATATACTGTAATTGTGGTATAAATCTAACCGAGAGCTGCCTCATAGCAAACATGTTCAGAAAATATTAGTTAATTAAAGTGTCATTGAAGCGGGTGGGTTGTGTGACAGAAAAATCCATTCATTCCATTAACATAGTAAACTGTATCTATTTGCATGTCAAATGTCAAAGAGAGTATTGAGCAGTGATGTGACAAATACGTGCCTCATTTATTCTTATGTGACACTTTTAGACATGTGGAGCAGTTAGTTTGAGGCGCTGAAGGTCATTGCTTTTGAATGTGAGCCAAAAATGACTAATTTTAAACACATCTGTTTTAATTTATTTGCACCACTTTCAACACGTGTTATTTTCGGACGTGTAATCTATCTCTCTGTCTCGTACAAATGACATCCTTCCCCCCCAGATACTTGTTGAGAAAGGAAGCAGGTGCATTTGTACGTTTCTGGTGTTAATTAAATGGTTCACCGAATATGAAAATGAATTTAAAAGTGACACCCTGGAATTTTTAGAAATGTGTAAAATGTTTCCAAATGATTACTGGTGTGAATGGAGAACATTTTGCCAGTTATATTTGAAGGTGTTAGCAATCTTATGCTTCCTCTGTTAAAACAACTTCACTGCAACATACTGTACAGTAAATGCCCTTCTGTAAAGACGTCTAACTTTCATGTACATATGTGCCAGTCTGCTCCAGCCATGGTTATGTAAATTTACATTCCAGTATATACTTGTGGTATGCTTTTAGTACTTTAGCAATAAAACAATGTAGAAATAATTCACTAGTATTCTCAGATAAATATAAAAAAGTACTCATATAGAAACAGAATGGCTTCAGTGTCATTATATTTTTGTACATCATGGTTTATTATCATGGATGTATTAAGCAAAATGTTACTGTCGCTACTACTTTATACACAGTTGAGTAGCTCATGAAAAGAAAAATATCAGGTTATAATTTATTTAGAATTGAACCTAAATGATTAGTCATTTTCATAGACAATTAATTAAATTTCAACAAAAAATCAACTAGTCTCTCATGGCAACTTCTCCTCTGTGATGTTTTGCTGCTTTTCTATGTTTTATATGTTTTATTCATAAAATATATAGACTGATTGTTTTTTTCTGACATGTAAAAGAGAAGATGATTCTTGATTAACTGACTTAATCAGATTGATGATTTGATGAAAAAAAAAGTTGCTTGAAGCCGGAATTTATGATATTATTTCACATTTTATCTAGGAAATCTTAAAATATAAAGTAAAAACAACTGTAAGTGTAATGTTGTGAGGTAAAAAGTTTGATATTTGTCTCTGAATTGTGGTGGAGTTGACGTACAAAGTAGTTTTAAATGAAAGTACAAGTACCCTAAAAGTTGTACTTCAGCACAGCAATTGGGAAAATACACTTTGTTGCATTCACTTCATTAAACAGGTATTATGGGGGGGATTTCTTGGCACAGAATCCATACGCAGCATTTCAAAGAAAAACTTTTCTCTTTTTTTTAAAGATTGATCTTTAGTAATACATTTCAGGTAACATTTTCCCGGGGTTGATACATGGCATTTTGAAACGAAGCTCCTAAAATGTTACGTGTGGCTAGGCTATGTGTTCCTCCTACACTGTCAGATCCAGCAGTGGTAGATGAGGTTCTCCTATCAGAGTCTCAGCAGCACTGGGAGGCACTGACACAAAAGCAGGGAGCCATAAAACATTCAACATCATTCAAAGTCTCCCATGCACACTTAGACAATGTGACATTCAAAACAACAAGAGAATGTCGGTCCAGGAAGCATATTTCAGGAAACCCTTTTTTTTTTTTTTTTTTGAGAATAATGAAACACAGAGGGAGGAAAAAATTGGTGGGAAAAAAAATGGTTCGGCTTGACACTTTTTACTGTCACCCATTGTCTGGTGAAGAGGCATATCAGAAGGCATACGCACGTTTTCAAGTTGGTTCCAATAAAGTCATAATATTATTCATTGTCAGGCATACAGGTTTCTGAATGAATAGGATGCCATTTAAAGGGGGAAAATAATGTTTTTTATACCGAACCTTTACTGAGAAAATCACACCTCATTCAGACGTGATTAAGCACCTGAAGAGTTTGTCTTTGTCTGAGCTCTCTGAACATTTACATTCGAAATGGTAAACAAAATGCACTCTTTGTGTGAATGCATCTCATATCAATTAAAGGCTGCATGAAAATGCATAATTCACGGAGCTCATTTCTCTTTTTTATTTTATTGTTTTACGAGGTCTTTAAAATATGAGTGCTCTTTTTTCTTTCTCCTTGCCCATTAGAGCACACAGCTGTGAGGCAATTCTATGAGGTGTTTTTTTTTTTTTTTGTATAAAATCAGGTTACCATATGTTGAACTGTTTAGGCGCTAAGCAGCAGGTTTGATGAATTACAAGTCAGTTAGTCCATTTTGCTGACAGAATGCAAATTTATTTATGACCCTGAGACTGGGAGAAAATGAAATCATCATATATTTTGAAACACTCACGTACTGTTTTAGATTAGGGGAATATGTTTGGGATAGAAACGCATTCTATGAATAAATTGTTTGAATTCCCTTTCGCAACAACTTTTGGAGCACCCGCACTCACAAGGCCTCTTTCAACAATCAAGCTCTTGAATCTACAAAGAATGTGAAAAATCCGCCTGAAAGGAAATCTTGGTTTGAGGGTTACGACAGGACGCCCTTTTCCTCCTCCGAGACGGGAGAGTTGTACTTTGAATCAAAAACACAAAATCAACTTTAATTTCTTATAGTGTCTGCTTTTGATTTATAGTCATGGAATAAAATGCAGCCCATCTCATATGATTTGGTGGTTATCCCATTTTACATTTTCATCAAATCACATTCTCGGGCCATATCTGTAAAATTGAGAAATCATCAGAGCTGAAGTAGAGGGATATTGGAAGTTCAGCTTCATCAGCAGTCTGTGCTACTGAAATGAGAGACCTTCAGTGGGCTCCTTCATACTCCCACCCCCTCCCCTTAACTTTCTTCCTCTCTGTTTTTAAACTCTCCATCTCTCACTCTCATTTGCTCTCTCTCTATCTCTCTCTCACTCTTACTCAACTGCACAAGATGTGGTGAGATCACACTGAGGCTATTTTATCTAACATAATTTAATTACACAAAGTCACAGCCACGCATGGCATATCCAGATCATAACATTTTTACTAGTGTATTGAGAGCTGGAGCTGGAGTAGGAAGCCCACGTGTATTACTAATGTAGTGATGATGAAGGCTTTTATGGCGCTTATAGATAACATGAGCTTTAACATCTGTAACATGAATCCTGAGTGAATTTATATTCAGTGTCATTTCACAGAGGGTGGGGGACATGGGTCCCCTAACTATTATAATCTGTAATGGAGAGTGGAGGAGCCCACTGGAGATATCATGATGTTACAGTTATACCTACCCTCTCAATGTTACAGGGATTTGTTTAGCTCCTAATTAATTTTCCTAACCCCATATTGATAATATGTAATTAAATTGATACACTATTGATCATCACAGAGTCATTTTGCAGGGTAATTAATGGCCAAAATGCTGCGGCATGCAAATCTGAACCTCAATTTCATTCTCATTGGACTGCATCCTCATAAGTGGTTTGCAATGTAATATGCAATCCGCTGATGGCTTATTAAGATCTTTACAGTCATTTAATCTTAGACTGTGGTCAATTATATCTCTCTGGAGTAGCATTGCAGTTTAATTTGATATAAACACAACAATAGGCTGTGAGGCTGTGGTCATGATGGAAGCTGATACACTCGCTCTGCCTCTCTCCGGCTCACTCTCTCTCAACTCTGTGCTGGAATGCAGACAGTCGGTGTGCCAGCGCTGCATCCTCCTCAAGGGACCTTCCGTGTTGTTTGTAAACAATAAATAATATTAATTTCAGCCTGGACACCTTCGCCAGATCGATGCTCATCGACCGGGGTGAATCAGTTGTCTTCATAGGTTGCATGTGTCGCCAGTGTAATTGTGCAGTTTATGGAAGGGCCCGGGAACACTCCAACAATCTGTAACATACAAATGAGCCTCATGTTTTCTTAATACTTATCGGTCGCTGAGTCCGGTCTATTTGGATCGCAGTCGCTGTGAATAATTCAAGATGATACAAGACAAAAAAAGTCTGGTTCTGTCTTAGTTTTTTTTTTTTTTGGTGATTGATTGCCAGAGAACAAGCTGCTTCAAGTCTCAGGATATTGTAACTCGAGCCAATGACGGAGAGAAAATTAATTACAACGCCACAAATCGATGAACAACTGGATGTGTCAACTCCCAAAAGAGCTGTGATTGTTCATTGTAGTCTGATTGAGGGAGCAAAGGGAGGAGGAGGAAGGTTGAGAGGGGAGGGGGTGAGGGTGAGGGGAAAGATGCTGGACCCAGAGGAAGAAAAGGTTGTGCCCTGCCTTGACTCAGCAAGCACATCCCAGCAAGAAAACACACTCTAATAATTCCCTTTAAGACATATATATATATATATATATATATATATATATATATATATATATATATATATATATATATATATATATATATGTGTGTGTGTGTGTGTGTGTGTGTGTGTGTGTGTGTGTGTACACTCTCAGATCCTCATTTTAAATGCATGTAGCTTTGGGTGCTCTGTCATAAAGAAGGCACACAATGTGACTGGAAGAGATGCACTCCAGCTTGCCCGGCCTGATAGGACACAGAGCAGATTAGCAGAATGAGGGAGATCATTATGAGCAACCTCACAAGTGGCCAAGGCTGAGTCATTCTCTTTGCATTTAGCTGCTGTGCCTCCCATGCCCCCCCCCGCTCCTCCTTTTCACATCTGCAGCGCCCATCGGGGGCTTCGTCATAAACTACACAGACTGTGGGGGCTTTCTTGCATGTAGTCGTGCGTAGTGCATGCGTGTTCTCCCTTCATTCTGACTGTGACTTTGACCTTTAGCAAGAAAGGGATGCTGGATTGGAGAGAGAGGGGGGCTTAATGAGTTTGTGTAATAGCTGAGCTATCTGAGGATTCATCCATCTACATGAGCCCCATAATTAGCTGGTAAGACAGTGGTCCAAGCTCCGTGCTCCCACATATTATTATTCTGCTGACTAGTATGTGGGAGTGGAGAAATGGATAAACAAAGACACCCCCCCCCCCCTTTTCTGATGTGTATTAATAATCTGCTGTCGATTCAGGCAGGGTTGTGAAAAGGCATGGCCGAGAAGTCTGAAAATCACTCCACTGATACACCCCCCCCCCTCCCTCCCTTCACAAGAAAATGAGGAAAAGCTCTGTGGAACATATAAGTCACATCTTGGTCTGAGTTTGCCGACAGGTGTACACCCTCATGGGAGCGCAGATCCTCATGCTTCTTCATCTGTGTTTGTCTGTCACTGATGTGCTGCAGCGGACACACACACACACACACAGAAAACACAAAACAAACAAACAGAAAAAACTCAAAACAAAGCGGAGGCATATTTAAAACTGAAACTCAATGACATGCAGATGTGATCTGTGTGGATCTGTATGCAAAGCAGCGATCTGATTCCCTATCACACAGGACTGGATGTCATATCCATCATTTTCATGTGAGGCAGAAGACATGAAAAGCGCACTTGCGAGCAGACGAATGAAATAATTTTCCATTCCGTGCCGTGCATTGCCCAATATGTGGTTAGTTATGCTTATTCAAGATATGTAAATGTTTGCCCATGACAAAAAAAAAAAAGAAAGGGGTGGATATAACAGCGGGGCGCGCTGAGGTCCGCTCCGCTCCCAGACAGCACGCACGATCCGCTCCTGGTTTTGCCGCTCCGCTCGTCGCGGCAGCAGCACACCTTCCCCCTCCGACTCTCCACGCTCGCAGCATTGCTGTGCAAGCAGATGTTCCTTCTCCGGTGCCGATCCTTACCATTTTTCTCTCGCATTTTTTTTTTTTTGAGGAGGGGGAGAAAGGTGGCCGCTCTCGGAGGCTGCAAAGTGACGAGAAACAAGAGAAACTGCCTCCCTCCTGAGAGAGAAGAGAGAGAAGAGACAGAAGAGAGGGAGTTGTGAGAGCTGGTAGCGTCTTTTCTTTTTTTTTTTGGTGGCGGTGGTGGTGTGTGTAGGGGGGGAGAGAGACGTACAGTACTACGGCGGAAAACCCTTGGCGAGCGAGCGAGGGAGCGAGGGAGGAAGCAGTTTATTTACCACACCTGTGATGCGTTGTTGTGAGCAACGAAGACGCGCACGGCCGGGATGCTGATGGGCACGGTACGGGAGGAGGATATGTGCTGATCTGAGGGAGGACTGAGGACTTGGGCGTTGTGTGGGAGAGAGAGAGAGAAAGAAAGACAGCAAACAAACAAACAAACACAAAGTGCTACAGAGGGCACTCTCCGGACCTTTAAAAAAAAAAAACAGCGTCTCTCTGCTCCTTGCCTTTTTTTTCTTTCAAAACTTGGGTGATAAAAATTAAAGAAGAAGAAGAAGCACGAAGATGCCCTCACTCGTGGGCCCCTTTGTCCGCTGCAGGTTCAGCGCCACGCTCCTCGCGCTCTGGCTCGTGCTCGCTGGCTTCACCTGCACTGGTGAGTTTCACTGTTTAAATGAAGCTGGGAAATATCCGAGGGCTGGAGAGGCTGGGGAGGATAAAAGTAGCACCTACATATAGAAAAAAAGGCTGCACGTGATAAGTTGTTTGCGGGATGTGTTTTTTTTTTCTTTTATTATTATTTCTTTTAATACCTAAACGTATGGGCGCGTGACGGAGCACGCTCCTCATTGTTCCGTAATTTGCTCGCGCTCATCAATTAGCCTGCGCCTTCAAGGTGACACAGCAGAGCGCGTGTCGCCTCGAGCGTGTCTACCAAGGTTAAAACTTGAGGCACGCGGCCAGCTCTCTTGTCCCGCTCGTGCGCATTTCTTTCAGAGACACGCTCGCGGTCCTCGGCTCGTGTTCTCCGTCCCCTCTGTCGTGACTGTCGGGGAAGTTCAGACTACACCTGCTCGGCGAGGAGCGCGAGCACAGCCTGCACTTTGACAGGGACGTTGTTCACGCACGGGCGGTAAAATGCAGCAATGAAACCAACCCTCCCCTCCTCCTCCCTAAGAAGTGCATCAGCTCTCTTATCATTTTTCTTCTTAAAGCCGTATATCCACAGCCCGTCTTCATCCATCTGCTGCTCTGCTTGGCTGCAAAAAAAAAAAGCGAGCCTCGCCTCATTCGGCTGCACGCTTCCCGCCGGCCAGCACTCGTTCCTGCTGCATTTGCAGTATGGTGACAGCTTTACGGAGTTGGTAGACGACCTGCTCGCGCTGATGAGTTACACTTCATGATGTGGGGGGCCCCGTGCCAGACGCTCCCGACTGCATGCAAAAACAATCACCGAGCTGAGGAGGAGGCACTGCGACCCGGGGACAAGTTTCCCTCAGCGGCTACAGAGAAGCCATTTATGAGATGGCCTGTAATGCAGCTCCAGATCTCCTTTCTCCCTCTATTAGATTTTTCATTTCAAAAATCAAATAACCTCGCAACAGTGGGATTCATCAGCGGGAGCTTGTGCGGATGTCATGCAAAACTGTGTGCAGAGCCCCTGGCCGGTGACCCTTAATGTTACAGGTTACTGCAGCAGTGCATAGCCAAGCCAGTTGACTCCCTGATTTGATCAATTCAATCAGTTGCCCATGATGCACCATTTCACGGCTCAGCCCTTTTTGACTGTATTTGAAGCACTTCCTTTACCCGTTCACCTTAATGCTAAATATCATCCTCCTCGCGGTGCCACACAGCTGGAAGCTGCTGGTGAGCATCCAGAAGCGGGAGAGTTTCACACATCATTTGCCTCGCGCTTGTTTCCAAACTGTTAACCTTGCTTTGGACAGAAGGCAAACATGTTAAAGTTGGTGTAATTGTGTCTCTTGCTTCAGGACACCAAGATGATGAATTAAGAGGGCTTTTCTCTTGCATTAATTAGTGTATAATTATGAATATATTAGGATTAAATAAACAGTCATGCTCCAGGGACCTCATATATCAAGCTAAGTAAGTAGCAGTGCGGTGGTATTTACAAGTCATTTTATGATGCATGCTGGAAGTGATGTGTTTTGATTGAGCTGCTGGGTTATATGGGTGGTGCGGTAGTTCAGCGGTTGGACACCATCACCTCTGCACCTAGGTTCTGCGCGGCGGTGGCGACGTTTACTTCCCGTGTTCGTGCAGGTTTCCTCTCGGTGCTCCGGTTTCCTCCCACAGTTCAGACACCTGCGGTTTTACGTCAATTTCAAGACTCTAAATTCCTGTGTCTTTGTTCGCTCTGTGATAGACCAGAGCTCTGCCCAGGGTGTTTCCCAGCCTCTCCCACTCAATGCACGCTGGGATACGCTTCCAGCCCTTCGGTGACCCTGAATAGCAATGGGCCGGTTGATGAGATAAATGAATACGGGTAAAATCAGTTTGATTCTCTTCTGTCTCATGAAACACATCTCTCCACCAGGAAGAGCCCTCTTCCTGTGTCAATCTGTTGCACTCTATCATATAATGGGTCAGTACAAGCATCCTCATAAGCTCCCATCACAGCTTACGGGTTACTTTTTACAGGACAGAGTGAGCTCCAGAAATGGATTGGAAGGTAATTTGGGAGCCAATTCTTTCTGCATCAGGGCCGGGACAGCCTCAGCTGAGATCAGTCGAGCTATCCTCTGTAGAGAGCCACGGTGCTGACTCAGCATTCGTCTGTATCAAAAGCCAACTTGTCTTTTTTGCAGGGAAACATAACTCAGTCAGTAATAAAGGTAGGCCTGTCAATCTAGATTTGAGCTAGCCGAGCACTTTCCCTTTTCACCGTGCCGTGAGTGATCTGACAGGCCGGACAGAGGGGGTAGGTATGCTTTCAGCCTCAGGAACAAAGAACTGTACTGCTTTGCCTGCGTGTGCACACCACTTGATGTTTTCAGTATGTGAAGAGTGTGTGTGTGTGTGTGTGTGTAATGTAGTTAGAGAGAGAGAGAGAGAGAGGGTGTTTCCACAAGGATTTGCATACATGCGTTTCTGTAGCAGCGCGTGTGTATGCCTGCAGATTATTCCAACTCCTGTTGCTTCTGTTGTTTCCTATTTATTTAAGCTAGCCTATTCAGTCTGTTGCCTGTTGTTGGTCCCTTGTTACTTCCTCGAGAAAGGGTCATCAAAAACCCAGCTATCCATGCAGAGAGAATAAAACCCCTGGATTTTTCTTTGTTTTTCCCACTGCTCAACGAGAGCGTTGCCAAGCAATTGTTGTCTGGTTCAGCGAGGGACCATGGGATTTGGTATCAGGCACCTTCCTAGTTGTGTGAACAGTCACCTCAGAGCAATTTCCACGGGGTGTAAACCTTGTGATGATGCAAGGAGACGGCCATTAAATGACAACATGCAGAAATGTATTGCATAATACAGTAATTTGCAAGTTCCCATTTCTTAGTACAGTAATATAAGGGATTGCCAGACGTCTCTCATCATTCTAATGTGAATCATCCCAGAGTTTTCTTTCTCGCAGCCAGTTTTGTCTCTCCTCATTGACTCACTAAAGAATGCGATAAGGAGAGCGAAAGCTGAAATTAACATAATTTATTGGGGGAAATTGCCTTCTGGTCAAAGGAATTTAAAACCACTTCGTTTCTGTCCCATAGCTAATGCATGGCAAATGATCGTCGCCATGTATTTGTAGGGATATGGTCTTTTACAGGGAAGCAATAATTTACTACCAGAAAGAGTTTCTGTTCCCTCCAGTCATGGGAGATGAATTCAAATGACACAGACAACGGGAAGACTTGTGCACTGGGAGGGAAATTTTATATAAAATTATTTATTTTCTCCAAAGCTGATTCTCACCCAGTAAATTAGCATGATGTACAAATGCTGCATATATATCATGCAAGGAGGCAATTACACCAAAAAAGCAGGCGGAAAAGTTAAAATGATTTCACTCCTCAGGAGTACAAATGCTTGTTATGAATTTTATGCTGCTTACAGAATTTGAAATGGACAGTATCACAAAGAAAAAGAGTTGGAATTATTTGCAGGACAGAGTTGATCAAACGTATTGCATTTTTTTTAGCTGCTTTCCATCATATTAATTTGTCTGAAAGAACAACGAATTAAATGAATGTTCTTCCTGTCCAAGTCTTCCGAAATGTAATTTCTTCAGTTGGAGTTACTGTGATTAATGGAGGCAGAGATAATAGTTCGGCATAAATGAATAAAAGGTAAACAGTGCATGTCAACACGGGTCAGCTTTAAACAATGGAGGAGCACGTTTCATTTGGTGACAAATGCTCAGGTGCCTTATCTTCCAGAAGGCTATGTCCCTGCGCTTATCATTTGCAAAGGGCAGTCTTGAGGAGTAAAGGAAGGACACAGGCGTTGGCGAGGACACATGGAGGATGAACCTTCGCAGGGGGGAGGAGCTGGGTGTTATTTTCTGCAGTCTGTGCAGAGGCCCTGCAAAGCCACTACATCTCTGTCAAACTCTGCCCTTTTGTTTCAATTACCCTATTTCTATGATTCAGGTCTTATGTGAGAGCGCTTAGGGGTTGAAGTTGGGCTGTTTCCCTCCTGAAATGTGGCGCACCATAGCCACTATCTAGCTTTTCTATCTAGGTAGCATCAAATTGACCTTTCACCTCTGATATGGGATGAGATTACCCTATGTCTCAATGGGAACCTGGACCATAATTCATGAAGGGCAACAGTATCTGACATTGTATCAGCAGTTGGGAGATTGCCCTCAATCCCTACAGTTGTGTGTTTGTCGCTGCTAACCATCAGCACTCAGCCTCATATATCCGAGGGCCACCAATGAGAAGTCGGGATGAGCTCGTTGAGCAGAGCACTGAGTCTTTTCCTGGAGGGTCTAATCGAATGTTCTTTTTCCTGGGTTATTTCTCTCTCTCCCTGACACTCTCATGGAGAGAAAGAACATGCAATGCTGACCTTGAACCTGGGCTGCTACTGTATTTTTTTGCTGGGGAAAAACATTTCACCTCAGCAAAGAGCATGGCACATGTGAAGGCTGAGGTTGATGTCCCAGAAGTGTGTCAAAATAGAAGGTACTAATGCTGCCTAAAGGCACTTTGCTGTAGTTTCCTTCCCCAGAATCTCTTGGCCTTGATTTCACTGACTATTGTTAACCAGTGGACCGTTTTGGTGTGTGCTATCCTTAGATGCAGTATTTTTGTGAAACGGCTGTCATTTTTATTTAGTTTGTGTTTTTTTTTTTTTTTTTTAGTATACATGATGTGCTGTCTGGCTGCTCACTTTGTACAGTGAGAATAGTGTTATGTTAGGAGATGTTTCCAGATCCTTCCTGTTCTCCAAGTGATCAATACTCTTCTCCAAATGGTTAATTGGCCATCAGTCACTGTCGGAGGAAGCGCTTAGAAACCCAGAGGTGTCTTGGTGCAGCTCATAATAAGAGAGTGTCCAGTCCTCTGGGTCCTCTGCTGGCCTTTTACTTCAGGCCAGGTGGTGGCTGGGGAAAGCGGATCTGAATGCAATATGGAGAGCTATAGATTAATAGTTCTTTAGTAAGGCCACCAGGGAGCGATGTGAAAGCCACTTCCACTTCATCATACAGTGGACTAGATGGGAAGTCTGCAGAGCACGTGGTGGGAAAGGAACTATGAAACAGAGTGAAGGTCGTTTGATGGCATTTGGCCAATGCTGTCTCGTATCGTTGTTCATTAAAAATCTCTTGTGCGTTTGTAGCAGGTAAGCAAACTGTGTACATCTCTTTGAATTTTCACAAGGCAAGTTTTTTTCTTATAGTCTAAACTTAGTTAGATAATGACACTTTTGTCTGCTACTTCAACCTTGAAGAGAAAACACACCTCCAACCAAATGTATGGCTCATTGTTATGCTTACTCCTATTTAGCAAGGCATGTAAAAGACATAATTAGAAATCACCTAAGGCTACCCATACCGCCCTGCTGGCGCTTGATTGGCAAGGGTATCTGAGAGAGGTCTGGCTCAGCCTGAGCCAGAATTTGTCATCTTGAAGTGATTTTGTTGACAAGACAGGAGGCACTGTGACCTTTCCTAATTATGTGTATGTGTCCAGGCACTGATGCCTTAGGCAAGCAATTCAACTGAGTCAACAGAGCGCTGACTCCCAGAGCACATTCAAGCCCAGACAGCATGTTGTGCGATGTAAGGTTAGAATATGCTGGCTTTAGCAGCAAGCATGTTAATAATTCAGTATTGATACAACATTACTAATGTAATTTGTGTCACCTTTTGCTCAGAGAAATGTAAAGAAAACCAACTGAAATAACAGGTCAGATCAGGCACCTTTTTATCGCCTTCGTCTCCCGCTTTTACCTGAAATCATCACCAGAAATCATTCTGATGTGACGCCATGCAAGTTGATTCCCACAAAACATGAACCATTTATCATCCAGCCTAAATGTGTGGCAGCGAGAGAACAGCCTCTCTGATCTATATAGGTCCCTCTGTTATTGTTTTTCCCAAACAAACCATTTCCCGATGTGAAATGAGGTCTGAACATTACGGATTCAAAGCTTAAAGCTAAGCAGCAGATTTTCTTGGCAAGGCCATCAGGAACACTGGGCTCACAGAAAACACATTCAAGTCCTTACTCCAATAGAATTAATCATGACAACACGGCTACCACTGAGGCAAGGCACTCCCTTTTTTACAGCATGCCTTGCACTTGATGGTGGCTTCTATGGGTTTAAATGCCCACTGACAATGCATTTATGTCAAATCAAAGTGGTTTTTCAGACCTGCAGTTTCTTGTCATCAGTGCCTGAATTTCAAAAGATGAATACAGAGCACCTCTGTTCTGCCAATGTTTTTGTTAACTACTCACTGATTTACAACCGTGCATTAACAGGCAGAATTATGTCTAAGTAAGTTAAGGTTAAGTGATATTAGACAAATTGACTCTTATGATTGGAAGTAATATGACGTTATACGGACGAATGACACTTACACTACAATACAACCTTAATAAGTTGTAATTATTTAGATGCAATACTGTCACAAATGATTAATCTGAGTGCACATTTTCTGTCATTATGTCCTGTGCTGTCAGAACATAAGCAGAAAACAAAGAGGTTGGTTGAGGAGGGCCCAACAATGATTGCCCGGCCAATGTCAAAATGTCAAAAGCCATTTAAAGCTGTTTTTTCTTGTGTATTTAAAGATCTTACAACATGTTAGGTTCTCTTCCTCCTATAGTTTTCATGAGTGACATTTACTTAAGTATTGCACTACTGTCAGCGCTATGTGCTGTATTATTAGAGACAGTGGTGAATGTTTGAGAAGTAACTTGTAAACCAACTGTTGGAATAAAATATTTGTCTAAACTACGTGCTGCTCTGTGAATTGCAAGTAAGCCTATTTTTTTTTCCAAACAAAAAAATGTCAAAAATAAAACAACACTTTGCGTGGTAGTTCACGAAGTCAACTCAAGCAAACAGGAAAACAAACCAGACTAGCTTTCCTCTCCCACCGATCTTTCTTCACCATTTATTTGATCATGTACAGCAAATATTTCTGTATATGAGTATAGTTTTTTTTCATTAATTCTTGTTTTTTCCAGCATGAGTTCAAATTTAAACACATCTAAGGAAATTCTTAAAATTCATCCAAGTCCATTTTTCTTTTTCCTGAACTTTCTATGCGTTTCATGGTCTTCAACAGCAGATGCTGGAGTTTGCTCAGTTGCCATGGTGATTGCTCAGTTGTCATTAGGTGAGCCAAGGATGGCAGCTCTGTCACATCCTAACAGTTGGTCTTATTTGTGTGGGTGATGGTAACTATGTCTTATGTCTCTCAAGGGTGGTCTCTGGCACTGGACGTGAATATTTTAATATTTTTGTGTGTGTAACTTCCAACACGTGAGCTTGTAACTGTAAACTTACAGGATGAGCTTGTTGTGTTAGCGGATACAGAGCATTGCTCATTAAGAAAAGACATTCACATGTTCACGTGCAAACTTGGTGCCTTGTTTATTTTTAATTAAAGAGCGTCCGCCGTGTTCACAGTATATTCATATACCTTTCATTAGTGCACAACAGGTCTTGGGTTAAGTCTGCTGGGTGCAGTCAATTGACTCAGCATGAAATTCGATGTGGGTGGATAGAAAATATATTGCAGTTCTTGTTAGTGTTCAAGCCTCCTCTGTCAAAAAGACAGTATGATGTCACCGTACTGCAGTGCTTCCACTTTGGCCTAACAGATGCTACTTTAGCTTAATTGGACACTGAATAATGTGTATTTGCTGGTACGCTGTTTATAGACTTGAAAGTGCTTTTACAGATTATTGATTGTAATTTTGCCGTCACTTCTTTTGGGAGTTGGCACCGGTCAAGTCATTCAGTAAAAACAACAAAGCTTGGTTCAGTTTGTTCATTTAATTAATTTCCCCACCATGCACTTGGGGCGGGCAGACATCTGGTGACCAATAAACAAGAATATAAGGAGTTATTTGTTCGATGTGGCTGTCATTTAATGAATGTGAGTTGGTGTCCAATTTCAAGCAGTGATTGAATGTACGCTGGCCTCTGACCGAGCTCGGTTCATGCGATATTGTTAACAGCTCCTCTAATGACTTCATCCAGCCTTTATTTCTGACTCACTGTAGCAAATTTTGACTCCTAATTCAGATCACTCATGAACGCTGAAGACACCACAGAGGATTATTAATCTTAATTTTTCCAGATTTGACTATCTAATTGGAGCTGAAAAAGTCAATATCAGGTATGACAAGGCGAGAAATGATCTGTTAGATTCAATGGCTCATGGATTTGATTTTAAACTCACAGACTTATCTTAACCTAATATGAGACATTTCTGATGTTTGCAGCATGTCTCTGCATCTGCTCTTGCCTTGAACAAGTCCCATGGGGTGTGTGGATCACAGATTCATCCCAAGAGTCTCTACAAATGTCGCCAAATGTCCATCTTCACTTGATCTCATGGTGTTGGTTTTAATCATGAATGCCGAGCAGCACTGCAAGTCACTCTGGATAACAGTGTCTGCCAAATGTTGTAAATGTAATTGTGATGACAATAGCCAATGGAGTCCAAACTTTGTCTGGCTATTTTCCTCTATAGCTGTTTTGATCGGTGTCAGGATATGAGATCTGTGCTCCTGATGTTAGTGACATGTCAAGAGTCAGCAGGATACAGTAGTTTTTGCTGCTTCTTTTTTTTATTACATGCAGCAACATGTAACTATTTGAAGAAATCTAATGTGGGAACATTTTATAATGGGCAGACAGTGTGCAGTTTGGATTTCTGAGTTGTAGTTTCAAAGGTCTTATACTGTGTTCCCAGCTGTACTGCAAACCAAACAGAAAACATAAGCATCATTCTGGTCAGAAACCACAAGTTAGTCCTACCAAAATGTCCTCATCTTAACTGGAGTATTTCTGTCACACAGACTCTCTGCTGCACTTTACCAGACCTCAAGAAACACCAGATGTTGGCTTTTTTTAGCTTTTAGAATTGGTATAACTCTGTGTTCTCTTCTGATAATTTAATCTTTTTGTGTCCACTGTTGTTACTAATACATTTATTCTACTCCAAGCTTGGCTGTTGCAGAGATTGTTTGGTGGCATGCTCCTCTGCTCCGGCCTTCGTGGCAGCAGGGGGCTCCACTGGGTCGAACTCATGTGGTGCGACATTGCGAGGGGGGGAGGACCGGGTCCCCTTAATCTCTACCAGACATGACAACTTTATAAAGGCACATTAATCCACAATGAACAGGCTCTCTCCGGAGGGTTTGGGGAATTTTTTTTTTCTTCCTTTTTTTTTTTTTTTGAGTGGGAAGCAATGTCCGACTTAGAGCGGGCTGCACCCTCCTGAGGGTCTGAGGAAGGTGATCCCTCTTCTTCTTTCTATATTAGTGTCTAATGAGAAACGGAAGGAGAGAAAATAATAAATAACACGCAGGAGGAAACACTTAAGGAGGTAGGGGAAAAAGAAAAGGGAAGTGAAGCGTAAAGTGTTTTTTTCCTTTTCACATTTATTATGAAGGCTGATCCGAATATACCTCGCATCACTTAACTCACCTTTAATGCAAATCGGCACATACAGACTACGTGTAATTATCATGTTATTATTATTAACATTACTTTATATCATCCTGATTGTCACAAATTGCCCTCTGTAATAAACCACTGTAATGCTTTTCTGTTCTGGATATGATTAATGTATATATATTCTTTACATTTGAGCAATATAGTAAATATATACAGTAAGTCCTGTCATTCATGTGTGTAAAAAGTGCTCACCACTAAAGTATAAAGACCAAACTATGTGTTAGACGCTGTCTGTAACCGAGTAACCTCTTCCATTGTTGTTGCTGTTCCTGTTAAAACCTCGAGTGTGGTTGTGAATCATCTGATTTTCTATCTTTCACAAGTTCCCAGAGCCGGACTTGAGACCATGTCCCTGAATCACCCCAGTAATGTGTGATGGAAGTGCCACTGTGAGAACTGTGAGATTGGACAGTCCACACTTAGCTATTTAAAATCATATTTCTGGTTTTTAAATTACCCAACTGAAAACTTGGACAGATTGGTTTCAGGCTGAATCATCACAAAGCCAAATGCAATTTGGCTTATTTTCTAATTTCTTGCTCTGCAACATACACTGTATATGGCTTTGCTCTGCCATTTTCACGAAAGTAATGATTAAATAATAACTTTTCTGGCTGAGTCAGATTGTTGTTGAAAATGTCATTGTTAAACCTTTTCCCTTTTTTTTTCAAATGTTTTATTTTGCAGCTGAAATGTTACACTGTGAAATCCTAAGCTTTTACACAGAAGCGCGGAGTAATCATTTTAAGAAGATCATTTGCCACACAAAAAAAAGTCTTTTATCTTTGTGCACTCGGCTACGGAAGTCTTCAAGTCCCTGTCCAGATTTTAAAGAGAGGATTTGTCCCACTCGTGTTCAAAGGATCAAGTGAAAATTTGAGGCAAACCAGCCCCATGTACAAAAGAAAAGGACTTCCTTACTTGGATAACATTTCTAAGATCTCATAAAGGCACTTTTCTCTTGCCTTGGCAGCCTTCAGCTTTCCTTTTATCCAGCTTGTCTTACCTTTCAGATTCCATTGTGTTAATCAACGGCATACTTTAACTCTCTTCACTCATTAGAGGAGGCTGAGACGCTGACAGGAGATCATTTGGAAATACGATTTTTGTCTACTCTTCCATGTCAGCTTTATCCCTGTAAAACTCTGACTCGGGCTTCAAATAGTCAGTAAACTGCATTTCCAGCGCTAAGTAGCACGCTTTGGTTGAGATTCATGTGTCGACTTTTTCCTCCCCTAAACATAAACTGAAGCATTATCTGTGCCCTATCCTCTGTAACAGGCTGCCATTTTGTGTTAAGCCAGCACTGATGCATAGAGGCTCCACAGCCTGGTGGAAATTGCCAGCGCCTAAAGCAAACAGCGGGGCCCGAGGTCCCACTAGTATGAGGCAGCCAAGTAAACCCATTAACTACCTATAGAGTGGTTTGTGGTGTTGTCTCCACACGACGTCGTCCACAAATGAGCCACAAGCTGATTTACTGTTTGGCCATGTTAAATAACCACAGTCAAGTCAAGACAGCACTTTCTCTAACTAATAAAATTTGTCCTCATGATATAACATTTGTGATGGAAGTAGTTGGAAAAAGTTGGAGACCCTGCAGTTGAACTTAATTTATAGTGTAAAAAAAAAAAAAAAAAAGGGCGGATATTGTGCAGTAATGCTGGTAAATCACAGCATAAGCATTTCACTCGGAAGATATAATTTGACAAGTTTGCAGCATTTCATTTTGGGGCACTGAGGCATGATACTTTTCTCACTCTGGATTCTTCTATTCCCTCTCAACATATGATGCCCAACTGTACAAATTATTTGAATCGCCGGAAGGTGTTTGATTTATGCTGAGTCTAAGTTATCAGCTGCAAACAGGCCATGTAGCTCCTCTCTTATCATCCTACCCAGCCGCTTGCAGAATTTCTGCATGTTTTTGAGCTTAGCCCTAAATATGATGACAATAGTCATGAACGGAGCACAAAGACAAAAAACTGCCACTTGCAGCAAAATGAGAGCCTCCCCCTCTCGCCTAATTTTTGTGTCGGAATTCTCCTGCAGTATGTTTGACAAGAAGGGCTGGCAGCTTTACTCAGTGGCACAACTCAGGCTGTCGTGGGCGCTTCCCACCCCGACCCCCGTCACACATTTAGCTTTCTGCTTCTCAGATAGCAAGAACAAAGGTGAACTTGGGGAGCTGAGGCTGCGCTCAGCCGGAGTGGAGGGGTGTGTGTGACACTCTGATGACTCCAGGGCACTTTCTTGACCAGAGGAGTCGTTGGTTGTCACTAAACATCACTGTCTCCCTCCCCACTAATGGCATCTCCAGATTGCGCTATGAGGAACAAAGGCTGGTTGTATGAGATACTGAAGAAAAAATAGAGCGACCCCATTTGAGCTTCAGGCTGTGGTTTGTGACAGTGGCTACAGACCTATAGAAGTGTCATGACAGATATGAACCGAGGCACAATTATAGGGTGATGTGCTTGAAGCTAGCTGGCTTAGCTGGCCTTCAACAATAACAAGGGAAAAGAAAGTGTCCAATGAATAATAAACACGTGCTTGCACACACATGCACACGCACACACACACACACACACACGCATATTAATTGTATATTCAAATGCATGTAACTGTTTTTTTTCTATGCTGAAACGCTGTTAAACTAAAATGTTAGTGTATTATACTTCCCCACTTTTTCCATGGTGTTTTATTCACGAGGTTGAATTCGAAAGGTGAGCATGTTAACAAAACAAAACCGCACGCAGAATAATAACAAAATGAAATGTTATGAAGAATAATTTCTCATTTTCCTGTGGCTATGGAAATGAATAAATTCAATTGCCTGAGCTGAATATTTTTCCTGATAATCGCTCGCTTCTGAATTAATTTTTATTATATGCTAATTTGCATTATCCTGCCAGTAATCAATCTAAAATGGCAATTTTTTGAATTGCTGCCAACACTAAAATATGAGTATAAACAGCAAGAGTGTATTGGCTTGATCTTCATCTTAGTTGCTGTCACAGAGTCACTGGGAGGCAAACTAAATGTGTTTAACAACAAATAGCGTATTTTTCTGGTTTGGGCACCAAACACTTAAAGACAGCAATGAAGCATGGCAGCATCAAGTACATTTTTAATCTACATTCGCTAATTATGGATTCATTGACTAAAATGTAATCAAAAATAGTGTTTTGTTATCTTGGTGCTCCCTTGTCTTTTTTTTTTTTTTTCTGGCAATTCTGATCCTAAGAATTGTCATTGGCCATTGGCTGATGGATCCAAAGCTAATTGGATTAAAAGACAGGCTCATTTGCCAAAATTGTTTCATTACTGTTCATTCTCCTTATTACAAACAGCACATACAGGCCCAAACTAACAGGAGAAAAGTGATTGACAGTAATGCGCTGTTTCAGCTGTCAGTCTCTGCAGGAAGTAGTCCAACTTGACGTTCTGCTGCCATTTGGTAAAGTATCACAGTTTCTGTCCAAGGTTGACTCATATAACAAAATGCGTTCAGTGCAGCTCCTCTGCGAAATGCCATCTCTCAGTTCCTTTTTATTTTATTTTCAGTGGTAATGTTATTTTTCCACATTGCTAATTCAAGTCTGGGGAAATGTTGTGTGCACAGTCAGAATGTGCCATGTTTTTGCGAAGCACTGCAAGAACGCTTGGCATCAGCATTGTCACACTAAATCTCTGTTTCCATGACACTCGGAGTCAAAACATGAGGCTGGAAATGCAAGCCCTCCCAGTGTCAAGAAATAGTTTTATTTTCTAGGCTGATGCTGACAGAATTAAAAGTTATTTGATAATTTCATTATATCTCATCCAAAGAAGCACTGCAGATATTTAGAACCACAAGATTTGACCAGTTTTTTTTTTTTCTTCAAAGGCAGAGTAATATTATCCCTTCACCCTCCCAATTTCGTAGGTCACAGCATGCATGCCCGTCCATGTGTCTTAGTTTCCCTACGGAAGCTGCAGAGTCCCACAGGTTTAGCTGTAATACCCTGGTTAATTCCCCTGCATGTCAGGTTATTGCCGTCAAAGCTACCTGTGTCAGTTCATCCTCAATTCTGGCTTATTCTTTCCTTTTTACTTATGGCTTTATTACTCTGTGTTACCATGAATGCTCCACCCATCAACACAGACACACAGACAGATACCAACAGATCTACACACAAGCAGATATGTCTGCTTTTGTTTTTCACCATCTTTAATCTGACCCACACATACACGCACAATGTTACTCAATGTATTCATGACCACTTTTAGCACTCCATCATGGCAGTCTGTCAGCTAAGATGCAAATGCTTCAGTCCAAAAAGTTTGAATTCCTCCCTGTATTCGCCGGTTCAAAGTTGTTCATGATATGTTTATAGAAACAGAATTGTTCACACAGTCCCCACCCACACATTTTGTTATTCACCACGAACAGTTGGTAGCGCAGCGGTAGAAATTGAGGTTTCTGAGATAAAAATTTCACCCCAGTTGGCAGAGTTTGTCATAGAATTTGAGGGTTTAAATAGCAACTGATGCTCAGTTACCATCCCATTTATAATTTCCACAATCTGGGGACTGAAATTCCATTTTAACCACCTTTTGAGAAATCCAAGATGTCTCTTTTTAATAAGATTAGCCACTAAAAGTAAAAGTATCACTACCCATGGTGCAACAACGTCATGTGGTTTTAAGAAATTAGACGTAATATAGACGTAAAATAATCTAAATAAATAAAAGTCAGTAATCTTGATGAGTGACAGTTGAAACAAAAGTAATGAAAGTGGCATTTATAACAGAACACTGGTTATTTACACACACTTCACAGCCGCCCTCTATATAAACGCCATCCGATGATAACAGGAAGAAGCAGGCGTCACTGATATGGCTTCATTAAATAAACCCTTGACCCTTGAGATGCTGGGTTGATCTATTTCCTCTTCTCGCCGGAGAATGAGATCCCAGGCAGAGATTGCATCTCCGCTATCTCCCTATCTTTAATTTAGAAATGCAGAGGGACTGCACATGGGTAAGATGGTTATCCACACTCACTGTCTGTCCTGTCACTTCATGCATGTTAGCTCTGCAAAAGCCCCCTTTGGGACCACGTAACTGGCTGTGCTCCACTACTTTAAAATAGTTTTCTTTGTCCACCCTCTCCTCTAATGACTGCTGATAGGGGTGATGATGTCAGAGATCACTTTTCTTTCCGTCTTTCCGTCTTGATGCTATAGAGGCCTCTGAGACCTGACAGTGGAAGGCTAACCAACCCACAGAAGAAGAGTGTGTCAGTGTCGTTTTATAATGAGCATTTCTTTTTTTTTATTTATTTTAATTTTTTTTTGTATTTTCCTCAGAGAGCCTCGTGTTTGTATTGCAGCAAAGTGGTGAACACACAGGGGCAGCCGGGAGCAGCTCCCCTGTAGCTGCGTCTTGATCAAGGACACTTCTGCAGGGGTGTTTCTAGATCAAATCAGAGACGGTCTCTCTTACCACGAGGCCTGCCATGCGTCCAGAATCATGTAGGTGGATTAAGTGGAAGGGGGCTCCTGATCCCCAGTGACAGCGAGCGTTAACTTGAACCAGCTTAAATGCCGGTAGTCCCAGCAAAAGGCATTTCGCGTCATTTATTAGACAACCGCTAGAAATCCCCTATTAATTTAATAGCACAAACTGCACTCATTATCTTATCAAGGCTTGAAAATGCAATTCTTTCACAAACTGAGTCACTTGCTACTACAATAACCTGATTGGCCAATTTACTCATTGAATACAGTAACTGATGAGTCTTTTCTCAACACTGATAAATATCTTTCAAAATATCCTGGTGTCTGTTGGCTCTGCAGAAGGCTCTGTGTCTGTAGCTAAAGCTGATCCAAGGTCCGGCTGTCATGATGGATCATTGACGATGATGTCTCCCGGGGTTTCATCTTTGCTCTTTACATTTGCCTTCCAAACAACTGAAAGGCAGAGAAAACAGTGCAATTTGTCTAAAAGGAAGCGACTCCGATCGATAGGATTTTTCATTACAGTTATGTTTTCATACTGCAGCAGAGGCAGGGTCCCGAGCTCTGATGAATGATACATTAACGTTCCCATCCCCTCTCCCTCCCCGTGTCAGTCCCTGGCTCCTGAGTCCTGTCACTGCGATGATGCGGGAGCGCCGGGATGAGTTTGTGCACCGGGACCTGATTGTCCTCAATGCCACGTCCCCAGTCAACAGCTGTCAGTTTTGTCATTGTAGATTTCAGGCGGTGTCGTGGCTTTGCAGGGGGGGGGGAGAGGGGAATACCAGAAGGCATGATCTTTCTGAGAGCTGCACTTTATTGAATTATCCCTCACTCTGTAGTCCCACTTGGAGAGGTGGAGTTAAGCAGCTTACCTGTGGCCCTGGAAAAATACGTGACTGCGGCGTGCGTAGTCCGGCAAGGAATCGAGTCGCCCCCCTGACACTTACAGTATTCATATTCATTATGCAGTTTGTAAGCCACAGCAACTATAAGGCCCAAAGAGTATGGACACTTCTCTCCATATATGATTTTGTTTGGGGCGTTCCAGTTAAGGGAATCGCAATGCTACAACATGCAGTGATACTTAAGCTCATTACCCCCAACTTTTTTGTCTTGTGACCCCTTAAAATAAAGGAGTGTGTACCTGACATTACTTGGCACTGGCTTTACTTGGATTGGTTATGGCTAGTCTGAAAAAATGTTATTTCCTTGTTTTATTTCATTAAATTTTAAAGGCTTGAAGAGAAATATTATCCTATAATTGAAACCAGAAAACACAGATTGCATTGCATTGCTTGGGGAAGCCCTTGTCTGTTTTATAACAATGGTCCCCTGCAGATTCAAAAACAGACATGGTTGTCAAAGTTTGGTGGTGAAGAATTTTACTGGTATGCATTGAGCCCAGACTTTAACCACACTGTGAAATTTTGGGATAAGCTGGAACTGTGAGTCAGCTCCTGCTGTCTTTTCAGTGTTGCATCTCATCAGTGCTCCTGATCAAATCCCTGCGGCCAGGTTCCAAAGTATTCAAATGATTTTATAATATGCTCATAAAAAACACTTATGGCTGTAGTGTCCACATACTTCTGGCCATGTAGTTTATTTCACTGTGTCTTTCAGTGCAAGCGTGACAGGCCCTGGCACGCCCCAGTTTATTCTTGTTGGGTTCCCACTCATCACCTACAGCCATTTGCTAACTACCACATCATCACATTGATATTAGCGCGTACTGTCTCTGCCACAGCAGGCGTGTATTTCAAGATGAGACGCAGGAGGGGACGCCGGAAATGTTGATCAGCGCCCATGAAGGCAGAAGGTGTGGGTGTAAACCGGCGACAGCCCGCTCCCTGAATCCAATAAACCTCCCTGTGATACAGCTGTGACAGGTCAGCCAGATAATGCAACACAAAGGGCAAAACAAATTAGGCTCACTCACCGGGTGCCCATTGCTCATTACGCCCATGGCAATCACAAAACAAATGACCACAGGCCTACAGGTGCAAGCGACCCACTCTCTTGGCATATAGTCATTTACATTATTGTCATTCATCACGTGCGGTGTGGCAGCCTAATATATTGGTTAGTGTTTGGTCTGCGTGTTATGTATGCACATCTCAGGACAAGGGGAAATTGCACTCACTCTCACATCTCAGTTTATGGACCACCACACCGGCTTTGGTGCTGTCAATGCTAGCAAGCAGCAGCTGTGAAAAATAGTCTGGCACAGAGAGTTTTGCCGTTTTCTCCTCCTGCTCTTGCCGCTGCGCATCTGTGCACCACTTGTGTTTTAGGTTTACTTGGAATTTATTATTATTTTTTCTGCAGCTGTACACGTTTAACTATCTAGCCAGTGATTAACGATCAAGATTTGAACTCGTACTTTTCTGACTTGCACACATAAAAACTGAAGTGGGTTAATTAGGTTGTATTTTTACACAAAACAGTAGCTAGACATGATTGACCACAGAATTTATGCCAGTGGATTGTTTCAGTGCTGATCCAATAAAGTAGTGAAATCAGTGAATCATCCACTTGCCTGCCTCACTGAAACTAACTGGCTGAGAGTAGATATTTTTTAAGTAACCGTAAAGACAATAGAGAGGCAAATCTCTACATTAAACTGTGCAAAAGTGCTGGGAATGTGATGAAGTAGACACTAAGTAGGATTCAGTATTCACAACTAGTTCTGAATTGGGAACATTTCCAAATTTGATAAAAGCACGTATTTGTAAAGAAACATTCTCATGACTCCTCCTTATTGATTTCAGAAAGCAAAGTGTGAACCCACTCAGCTTCCATCTACATATCTGCTTACACAATCATCCACATGAATAGATAGTACAGTTAAAAAGATGATTTATGCTTGTAATATATATTGTTTTATCTTCTTTCTCTATTGATTAAAATTTTGATGATGCTAAACCAAGAGAACAAGCTAATTAGAAGAAATAAAGTGAAATAAACTAACTCTGTGGGGGGAAATATATCTGCTTTATCCAGTTTCAACCACACAAATGTAAACACAATGTGTATCAGGAGACGCATTTGCAAGGTCAAAGAGAGTTTTGAGTTTATTGTTCACTATCATCTTATAGTTAAGAACTAGAGGACCTAAATATAGACAAATGGGTGACAGAACCGGTGTGGAGCTGAGGTAGCAACAACATCCGCGGCCAAGTGTGATTACCTGAGAGTAATGCCAAATAGGCAAACACCCCAGAATATAGATGTTTCCCAGCAACTGTGCTCGTTTGTGGTCTTGTAACCGGGGATCAGGTTATTTCTGACCACGTACGAGGATTCGCTGATGGTGCAATCTGGGTTGGCATTGTTGCGGCTGTTAGCAGCAATTTCTCACTTGAGTTCCTTTTGTCATGTTAGCTAGAGCAATCAGTCATCTATCAACCTGTCATGAGGTAAAAAGGTTGTGGAAAAAAGAGGATGTGTCCCATACAAATTTACACCTTTTAAAAATGTAATTTAATTTCTTTTTTCCTCCAACAAGGTAATAAGGCTAATTTTGATGCAAAAAATCTACAAACATGAATCATCATGACTTTGTTACCGGAGCGGCAGCAATCGATGTATCGGCAGTCGATGGATCGGCAGTCGATTAACCAATTAATCAATCATCATGAAATTTAGTTACCACCATTTTCATAATAAATTAATCATTTGATTTCTTTCACCACAAATATGGGACATTGTGTAGTTCCAGCTTCTCAGTTGTGTAGATTTGATGCATTTCTTTGTCTCACTCTATGTGATGGTAAACCAAATAACTTTGGGTTCTGGACTGTTTGAACAAAACAAGCAATTCAAAGATGTTCATTTTTGAGGAATGTTTTCCTCTATTTTCTGACATTTTATGGCCCAAACGTGTAATTAATTATTCAAAAAAGTAATTGTTAGTTACAGCCCTAATCATGACAAAGAGGTGTTTTTCATGCGTCCATGAATGCTTGTTGTAAATCAGTGATGCCGTCTTATTGTTTGGATGCATTAAAGCTACACACTTTCCAGTAGTGACACATTTGCTGACAGGAGTGGAAAGGAACAGAAGTAGGGCAATTTCCTATATAATACATTTCTTGCATTATACTTAGCCAAAAGCGGTTCTTCTGAGGCAATCAGTTACCTCTTACATGTCATATTTTTCCAAGTCAATAACTCAACCGGCCCTCATCTTCAATGATTGATCAAAAGGGAGCAACTGTGCTTCGAAAGCGTTGTGATCCACCATTGTCTTCTGAGTGCTATCCCTGCTCTGATGGGTTGTAGTTCATAAGTGATAGACAGTTCTGTTGCAGCGATCTTTCATTTCTCCCCTCATCTAAAGACAGGTGCAGCAGTAAGCTGATGGGATTGCGCTTTTTTTGATTACCCTCTCAGGGTGCAGTTTCTCTGCCTCGCCTCATTGCCGGCAGGACACGAACCCAACTCCTACGAGTCGTTTAGTTAATAAGCTCTCACAGTTTTTGTCCTTTTCTTGACATCATTCGTCAGACGGTTTGATGAATCCTAAACTTTTATTCTAATTCGTTTCTTACCTCTAACCTCGTGCAGCACTGGGAACCGCAACTGAAGGTGTTTCAGACAAGTTTCCCTCTCCTCAGTGCTACAAACAAACACTTTGTGTTCCTGATAAATTCTGAAACCAACAATTTCCTGCTGTGGAAGAAAGTACAGTATGCGAACATTTAATCTGTGATGATTTATGATTCGTGTTTATTATTTCCATTGAAGTCCGGTTTTCTTATCATGGTCGTTCTAGAGTAAAAATTTGGCTGTTGTTTTTTTCTGATAAGCTTAACTTCTGCATTTCCTTTTTATTGCCCTCATCAGTTATTTATTTACCTTTATTGTGGTGACTCATGTTGTCCTCACTGGAAGTAAATGGCAATAAGAGGCATAACCACATCTACAAGGATCCGGAACATAACTCATTTTCAGAGGGGTCACAGGGTTTATTTTGCTTTTCCACCACGATCTTATCACCGCCACTGTGACTGTTTTCTCTTTTGACCTTATTTGAATTCTGAGATAAGCATCCCTCCAGCAAAATTGGACCAAATTAGTCTTTTATCTGGTGTGTTTTAAGGGAATGCTTTGTCACCACGCATGTCTGCTGAATGCAGGCTTGTATAATGTAGATGTGCTCAGCTGCTGGCTCGTCTGATTTGCTCAAATTCGCTCTAGTGGCTGTCAACGCTTATTCGAGTCACACAAGTGAACTGACCGCAGTCTGAATGCCTTTAATGCTTTATCAGATCCCGCAGAGAAGCACCAACAAATCTGTTGTGGTTGAAAGGGATTCCAACACATTACAATGTGAAAACAAACAGTGGGATTTGTTGGGAAGTGTGTAAAAGCTTTGTACACTCTGGCATGACATTATCTCATTTATCCAAATCTGTACGGAATTTGTTTTTTTTTTTTTCTTGGCTGCATAAAATATTCAGAAGCTTGAAATGTATTGAAATTATGAGCTGATGCTCAGTAGGAACGACTTACAGTACATATTTAAATTCTCTTAGATGCACAAAGAGGGAATTTCATAGCAATTATGCACATAATCAGAACGTATTTTGACAACGCCATGTCTCATTATGAGAGTTATGATCACTTTCCTTCAGATTGAATTAGTCCATGTGGTGCATTTCTCCTTAATTTAAAACATATAAATATTTTTGACATAAAAATGTACATCCAGTCTTTCATGAACTGATTTGGAAATAATCAATATGGTGAATTTAAGTATTAAAGCTATATTTAACTTAAAAGTGAATTGATCTTATGTGATGTATTATGGCATGTTGAAGGGTAAGTGGGTTAAAATAATAAAAATTTCAGGCTATACACAGTTTTCTACAAGAGCTGAAATGAGTAGACAGTCAGTCGACAGGAAATATATTGCAAAATGTAAATTTAATAATAGATGAATAAAGTCATTTTACAAGCAGAAATGCTGAACGTTTGATGGTTTATCTTGAAGGATTTGCTGTGTTTCTTTATCTTCAGTGATAATAAATTCAGTATCTTTGGGGTTTTCAATTTTGGTTTTAAAAAAAAAGCAACTAACATAAATTTAGGTCTCAAGTTATTGTAATCATCATTTTTCAGTGTTTTCTGAAAAAATACTGGCAGATTAAGCCTCGCCCATTGTGAGTCACCACTCATTATTATCTCCAGTTTCAGCAATTATAAGATGTTACCTAATGCTGGTAATGCAAGATTAGTATATTCATTTTCCTTTACAGAGGATTTGAAGTTTTGAATCCAATGTGACATCATCCCACTGGCAACAGGCCTGCGACGCTGATGTGAGACAAGCGCAAGGCGAGCTGCCACCTTGTGCCAAGCACTTTCCGAGTTATCTGGTGCGGAGGCATGGAATGAGCAGATAAAACAATTCTAAGGGGGAAATGATTCTGTCCGTAATCAGATTTATTTACGCAGCCCACTGAGGAAGATTGATGTCTTATCTGTGGTTGTGGATTTCAATTCTCTATGCTACGATGCAGATAAACAATCAGACTGCTGTCTCCAGAGCTGTTTTAATTGTGTGTGTGTGTGTGTGTGTGTGTGTGTGAGAGAGAGAGAGAGAGCGTGTGCGTGTGCATGCAGTGTGTGCCTATTAGACTGTTTTGTCTATCAGCATGTTTTTTGACAACTGAGACAGTGATGTCTCAGAATAAAGTCTCTCTCTCTCTCTCAGCTTCTTCCATGACTATTTTTCATGGCTGTTAAATGCCAGACGTATGCTCTTACATCTTTGTGACTAGCAATTGAAAAGTGGAGCTCAAGCAGAGATCAAACCGGCGCTGTTGCTTCTGTCTAGCTGGGAGACATGTTTTCTCCTTTTCTCGTGAGCGTGAAAGGAGTGAGCCACCATTTTGACTGAGGAGGCTGCCGTATGTCGAAATCCGTGTTGGACTTTTCTCGTACTTCGCGGCGCACTTTCTTAGTCCCCGCCGCAAAGCTGGTGCGCCTCTTCGGTCGGAGCGAAATGCTAAAATGTTTCTCCTGCACAGTGACTAAGTGATCTGCTGATCCGGTTTGTCAGTGAACAACAGTGGAACACATTATGTCTGTTCACTAAGGGATGAAGATCTCATTACTTGTATGTAGGCCTATTATTCATGTGGCACATTATGTTAATGACTTTGTGTGCCAGGGATATAGACTATTTTAGTGTGTTTTACTATCATCGAGTTATGTGGTATATTACTCCTGAAGTTCAGGGCAGTTTCCATGGTAGCCACTATATTTGATGGCAGTGGCTGCAGTCTGTTGAATTGGGATTTACTATGTTGTATCGGGAATTAAGAGGTGAAAGCTCCCCACATCCGAAAATAGCCCAAGAAGGAAGACAAGAGGTGTGAAAGCAGGAACTTGGCATTACCTGCGCAGACTGTTACTCAGAAGCGAACAAATTGCACATGTGCACCTTTTTTTTTTTTTTCCTTTCTGCAAGAACATTGATAGACAGCCCTCACGTTTTCCTGCGAATAGAAGATTTTGCGACTTGTTATCAAGTTGAATTCTCATTCCTGAGGAATAAATCACAACAGAGTGATGAGCGAGATCTGAGGAAGATTGCCCCCCAGCTCTCCAGCCACCCCTCCCACCCCCTCGCTCCCTCCCCACTTAGACAGCTCGTCTTATTATCTCCTGACATCGCAAGGTTACAGTACCTACAGGTGCAGAGGAAGGTGAGTGTGTTAGCTTTTTATCTTTAAACCAGCCAACCTTAACAGAGAAGCACAGCCACTGAAGTCGCATCAGACTCTGCGAGGAATAAACATTCTCTTATGTACAAGTTTTGCAATTCAGCCGAGCTACTTAGATGAGGAAATGGGAGAATGTTGAAATATATTAGGTATGTTTAATGGACCTGCACAGATACTGGGAAAAACAACCTTGGTTACCTCTGGCATTAATATAAAATTTATGAGGAGGATTTAGGCCGATCTCCTGCAGAGCCTTGAGAAGACGTTGCTTTGTCAGTCAGCACACGTTTAGCATAAATCTCTCACTTCTCCTTTTTCTGCAGCCACCTTAAACCTCACAGCGTTCACTCTTTCCGGCTGTTGTACTACGGTTGGATTGTCTCCATTTCCTCTTCTGTTGAGGTCTGAGAAGTATTAGGTCAGATTTTAGGGACGGAATAAAATAAAAGAGGGATATATCTGTGTTTTTATCTGTTTTAAAAAATCCTATTTTTGACGATTAAGCCACGGAACAATTCAGGAGAAAGGAGGGGAAAGTGATCTAATTTTGATCTTACCTTGTTTGACATTGTGTTTTCTTATTTCATTGCAGTCTGACATTATATGCCTGGTATAGACATTGACACCTTTTTTCAGATTTCTAAAAAGCACTGTTAACATCCTGCTTTGCCTTACTTAGTAGATTGTGTGTGATTGGTATCTATTTACAAAATTGTCCATTTCATAAAGATTTGTTCATTCACATCCTTAATAATTTCTACTGTTGTATTAATGCTCATGATTTTTTTCTGCAGCTACTTATTATTAATGACACGTCAGAAATTGGACTTATTGATTGCGCCTCATTTGCATTCATATGAAGGCTGTAATAAATTGAGCCATTTTCCTTAGTACAATAGTTACGCTATCTGCTGGTTAATAGGAGGGACCTTTTAACAGGTGAGGAAACCGTCGTCTGTCTTACTGTGATTCATGAATTTTGTGAATGGTCTCTAATGAGCAGCATATTTCAATCAGCTTAAGGATCAGGAGCAGGGCCCTCTCCTCCTCCTGCTGCTTTTGATGGTAATGGAAATGATCAAGCAAATGGTGTGGTACAGATCCTTTATTTAAAAAAGTTCACAAAGCCACTTTTTCAACTATGAAAAGGAGTTTTTTAGGTTTAGTGATCTCCATAAATGTAAGCCTTCACATGTGCTGCTGAATGTAAATGCACAAATATATAGCCACATATATGTATTCTTTGTCTTTCAGGAACCGCACATGTATTTAAAAATGAAGTATCAGTTAAAACACACTGAGCTTTACTTGAAGCTACAAGCAACATCAGAGCTCTGTGGTCCAGAATTTCAACTATGAGAGAAATACAGAACTGTAAATGTAACATGGTTACATATCCCTGTTTATTCAGTCTTGACCAGAGATCAACAACATACATCATCAATGAACCACAATTCACACCAGAGAATCTGGCAATTAGATCAGTAGAACTGCACCGCATGCACCGTACAAATGTATTGATTTATTGATTCATCTCATGTCTCCTCTGGTTACACAAGTACTTGAAAGGACAAATCTGAGAGGCAGGGGTGATAATATTTAATAGACAGCTATGTAGTCAAACTAATGAGTACAGTGTGCTATGTCAGAGTGTATTCTGAACTCGGTGTAAAAAAACAACGCTTTCACTCCTTAGCAGTCATAAATAGCTCATCCTACTGACTTTATCACCACTAGTTCATATTATCTGGAGCACAAAATGGCTGCTGTCTGAGTTCGCACACTGCCTGTGCTGTATGTAATTGCACTCAATAGGTAGTAAATCCAGCCTCGTAAATCAGAGACCCTTCCACGGTTATGAATATGGTCTAGCTCGCCCTCCGTGAACAAACATTTACCCAGGTCTTGTGGACCACGATGCTCCGGTCCCACAGAGACACACCGCCGATCAGGACCCTCAGTGGGGTTGCTCGGAGCTGCTGGAACTGGTTCAAGGGTTTGAACTGAAAGCTATTATTAGGACAAGGTATGCTCTGTGGGTTTGCTTTTACATGGACTCTCAAATGACCACTCGCACACACTAATCCCAGTGTTTAGCTAAAATGTTATTAGCTGGTATTAATGGGAGGGAACATAATTATTCATGCAGTGATTTTTCTTGTTTTTACAAAAAGTTAACAAACCAACCAATTTCAAAGTGACCGCTCAGGCTTCAGTCTCGGTGTTTTAAGGATGTCACCTCTCGACTGGCTCACTAGCAATTCAAATTAGTTTACTCTAAGTTAATATGCATGTATTGCTAACACATCTCATAATGTTTACCATCTCCTATAATGCTTTTTATTTAATTAGACAAATTGCGCTCAGTCAGTCGGAGAAAGCACACGGCATAAAACAGAAGTAAAGTTAATTGCTTCAGAATAAAGCCATGTCTTTTAATTAACCTCTTAATGAAGCCAGTCACATCGGAGTTGAAGGAGATGCAAGTCAAGAGCGAATCATCAGGTGAAGAACGAAAATGAAAAAAGAGACCAATTTGATATCACAAGCTTCTCGATATTAAAAGCATTCTGCCACTTCTGTGTAATGCTGCTATTCATTCTGAGGATCGAGCGAGCATCCAAGAGATGTGGCCATGATTAATTTACATCTGCTACAGAGGGAAAGAACCAACAAACACCAAGCCAGAGCCTTTCCTTTGCACTGAGGAATGGTTTCCTAATGCGTCTTAATGCACATAGGTCAAGCGACGTAAAAGAAAATATCATAAATCAAAATTGCCCCCATATATCTTATATTCAGGCCCTCGGGTAAATGCCGTGCATCATAATCTTCTCATGGCTGTACTTTCGCCTGAGGGATGTTGCCTCATATCGCCCTGTTGGTGGAATTCACTCCAGGATTTACAGCTCCTGATAACAGTCCACTTCCCAGGTTTGCGAGAAGTGACATTTACTGTGGATTCAAGATGATCGTTGATGTACAGGGGTGGACACAAGGGCATGAAAAAGTACAAATACACAAGTACAAGCACACAAGTGTCACCTCATAATATGATGCAATACAATAGCAAGGTGTGGGGCAGCAATTAATTTCATTTCACCATACAAGATAAAGGAAAGTAACAATTGCTCACAACTGAAAAGCTGGAAATATGGGATGTATATTTTTCTTTAACCGTGAAAAAGGTCCACCAGAATTAGTTTTTGTTTTTTTGTTTGTTTGTTTTGTTTTTTAACTGGTCAAAACCACAAAAATATTTAATTCATAATGATGTACAGAAGAGAAATCGTCACATTTGAAAAGCTGAAACCAGAGAAGGTTTGGCTTTTTTTCTTGAAAATTGACTGTAATGAGTAATTGATTATTGAATAGTTGCAGATTGATTCCACTAATTAAGCAAATGATCATTTCTAGTTTCTGGTAACGGGGTTCCTATTTTGCACAACTGGTGGGCACCTTAATTTTGCCTGTGCACCAGAGCACTATACAAATCAATACTGCTGCTGCAAGTGAATCCACAAACTGCGCTTATTTAATTTAAATGGACTGATTCCAATCATAAATGTTCCTCTTTATGAAGGCCGATGCATTTGTTCCTTCAGTCTCAATATCTATCTGCACAAGGAGATGTCTTGGACTGACCCTGCTGACTGAAAGACTGGATGAAAGAATAATGACAGGGACAAGACTGAAGGCATAATGACATCCTTAGATCTTATTGAAGCTGATGGTAGAGCTGACTTGAAAGCCAGCAGGTGAATATTCATGCCATCTTTCCCCCTGTGGAAGCCCCTGCAATCCCGAGGGAAAGATCAACTCAGTTCTTCAAAAGGTTAAACTTGGTTGCACAGCTCCAACCTTCCAAGTATCTTATCAAATAGTGCATGAACATAATAAATTGAGTCTAGCCCGGGAGGGAAAAGCAAGTGGGGCCTTTTTGTATTATTAAAAAAGTAATTTCTATAATTCACAAGTTAAAGTTTCTGGAGGTTAAAGCGAGTTCTGCACATTTCATGGAAGAGCGGTCAGAGAACACTCCACCATCGTCAGCCCACAAAATAACCATCTGTTCAGTCCAATAGCTGTGGAAGCCAGGCGATGGGAAAACAACACATAAAGCGGGGAGAATCCCTCCTAAGACTGTTTCAGTTGTGAGTCTGCTCGGCATACACCTGTTTCCAGAGGATTCGAGGAGAAAATTGTTTCTGGTTTAATTTGCTCAGGGATGGTTTTGTCACAATGTTACTTCAGTGAATTCTAGTCATTCAACAAGATGTTCATTATAAATATCTACTGTCTGATAAATGTTTTAGAGCTACAAGTAAGAGCAACACGGATGTTTTGTTTAAAAAATATTTTACACTTATTGTTGTACGGTTGATTAATTGTAATGTAAAACTGACCCAACTGGAACTCCCTGTTTTATTTTGTTTTTTTCTTCACTGCCTTATCTCATGAATTGAACCAAAATCTCGCAATGCAGGAAAAAAAAAGAGTAACAAGATCAGTCTCCCAACGTGAAAAGATTTAGCAGACAGAAAACCAGGGCAGTTTGGGTGAAGTGTGATTGACTGACTAACTCCATGGTTGGGTGACAGGTGACATTTTATATTACAAACAAGAGAAAATGGCCTGTCAAATGTGTGCTTTTATCAGATCATCCAGTTTATGTAATCAACAACACAATATGCATCACATCATTTTATGATTCAGTTTTGGTTTTCCAAATACAAGCATCAGTGTCTTTTAAGTCCATATCCTCTCTTTACAAAATATAGTGTTTAGGCTGCGCAAAAAGGCTCTTCAAACTGAGGTCAGCTTCAAATGTTTAAAAGAAAGCAAACTTTTGAGATGCTATTTATGAACTATGTTCCTCCCACATGAATATCCTGCAGAGTTCTGTCACAGGCAGATTAAAGACATTGATTCACAATGGAGGATAAGGGTAAAAATAAATGCATCACATAATATTAAGTCAGAGGTGGCGGAGGAATCACTGCGCAAGTGCTTATTTGCTTTGTTCATCACATCTAGTTTCACTCAATGGGCTCAATCTGTCCCCCTACAGATGGCTTGAGCAGAGGTTTGCCCGGGTGAATGGGTGCACAGGGCAGGTGGATTCAATCAAGCCGTCTAATGGAATGTAAATCTAAAAGGCACCAGGACCCCAGGATCACATCCTGCATTTAGTCATGCCCTTCGCATGGTGGCTAAGTGCAGGTGCGGATCAGATGACTCCCCAGTCACATTGGGGGGGGCGGCGATCATCTGCATGCAGAATTGAACAATCCAACCGGAGAAAGTAGAGGGAAGTGAGATCATAGTCGGGATCATTCAAAGCTTGTGTGAGCTGGTGCGTAAAAAGAAATCTTGACTACTATGGAGCGCTACCTCCCACTAAAAGAGTGGGTTCTTCATTATTGTTTTTTGAGGTGAAATATAATTATCCTCTCTGTGGCATGGAGGCTTCAAGTGATCCAGAGGTGGAAGTAAGCCAGGTCGATGTGGATCAGGCACACCAGCCCCAAGGAGGCCTTTGCCTGACTTCAGCTTTTATATGCTGCTGAATATTCCTGCCCACTTCAATACCCCAGGGTTGTATCTGTTTATCCTGCAATGTTGATAGCACAGCAATGGAGGGGGGGAGGGAGTGCGAGACAGAATGGATGCCTCTCTGATGTTGAAATGTCTTCTCTGAAATGTCTACATTTAAGGTGGTGTATCTGTGGCACAGAGCACCTAATGTGGCATGGATGGAGTGTTTAGCTGCATAGCTAAGCACACATATCAAGTGGGGTAAAAGGCGGAGGCTGAGCCCGCAAGACATTTACAGGATAAATATTACATTCTAGACAAGAACTCTGCATTCCTAAGACGTAGGCGGCACAGGATGTTTTCGTAGTGGCATTTCTGTCAGAAGAATGCCGGGATCGTTATGCATTCCCGCAACCACACTGACACGAGTTGTCCCGCTTCTGGAAGAAGAAGGTTCGCTGTATGGGAGATCTTTTAGTTGTTACTAAAGCTCAGCCTACAATGAAGTGATGGAGAGACATTGTTATCCAACAGCATACATCTATGGATCCCCATTTGATCGCATAGCTACTATACTGTGTATGCATCCTCTCAAGTATGCACTACATTATGAAGCTCAGCTGTTTTTCACAGTGTTCTAACATTATACAGTATTTGGCATACATCATTACATTTACATGTTCGCTATAAATATTAACCACAGCTCTCATTTCTGCACTTAAAATTGCCTTTACAGTACAAATTCCAGTTTTATGTATGTATTTTGAAAATAAATCTTCAGAAAATGGGTGTTTTTCAAAGCACCTGCAATGACTACATTGATTTCCATGTGAGTGAGGACAGATATTTAAAAATTAAAAAGCTGTTTGGTATGCATATTCCAAAAAAAAACAAACCCAAAGATGCCTCTTCACATACGGTCACACAATCCTTCCTTGAATTCTCATATAAGAATAACCTATAAATAGCGAACACTGGTTGCTGAGAACAGACACCTGTTACCAAGTATAATGGGTCCTCTCTCTTGCAAATTTATTCAGATGAAAAGTCCTTCAATAACAAAATTTCCATCAAATTGATTCTTCTTCTGGGCATACAAGAGTTCACACACTCCAGGTTGTAATTGATTATTAATTGATAATGAATTGTTCTATGGAGCTTCCATAGACTAGAAAAATTAGTAATACACCTTTTTAGGCCTGCTAGTGAGCCGAGGGCTCAGAGGATATCAGTGTTAATTGCTCACTTCCGAGCTCAATCAGTTTATATCAAACTTGGTTAGGTTTAGAGGCCTTCAGAGGCCGCTGCTGGGGTTTGGGACTTGAGGGCCAAATTCAGTTATTCCGTTACAGTTTGTGTGTCACTTGTGCGAGTGTCTGCACAGTCCGGCTGTCTCTTCATTGCATATGCACTTAAGGGAGGATCGCACAGAAAACAGGAGGCATGTTAACAGAGGTTGATATTGTTCCAGTGTTATTCCACTGGATTTGCCAATGTCACGCTTTTTGAAAGAGCAAATTGTCAGTTTTGCAGGAAAGATTCTCTGCCTGTGCAGGTGTGATTTATGAGAAACACAGATTGGGGACAGAAACATGTATTATATATGGGCTCTTAGCTCTATTGGCTAAGATTGACCATTAAAACAAACATTAATTAAACATAATAATAAACATACAATATATATATATAGATATATATGCTATGCTAGTAAATATTTTGTAATAAAGGTTAGTGTGTCATCATTTATTTTCTTTCTTGATCTCACAGAAATTCCACCTCTGAATTGCGTTTATAGGCTCACCTTCACCGGCGCGTCTGGAGTCTGTCTGGAGGGCAGTGCCAGGCCCAGTCCAGAAACAGGCTGCATAATGATCTGCTGCCATAGTTAATCAGATGTTGAATACACTGAATGTGGCCACAAACTCAGTGCAGTACTAATGTTCAGTACAAATGGAAAAAGTCATCCACAGAGAACTTACCAAACTCAGATTTACCATTTCTGAGTAATCACTGTCATTATGAGGTGATCAAAGAAAACCTCTTGATTAAAGTTATTTATTATCAGTTAAAGAAGATGCACAGAAGGACATGCACCTCTTTGCGCTTGTGCATTTACGTCCTCATGTCTGTGCTCAACATGAGAGGAACGATACAGGGACAACGAAATATTGCTGCAGCATCTCTACTTGTCAAACTCCACAGTGTAACTTTTAAAGTTTTAAGGTCATTGAGGATTATGGGTAATATTAAAAGCAGAAATACTTTGTTGTTCGGGCTTTGATAGCAGCCGTAATGTTTTAGACTGAACACTGTCCCTCTTTAGCTCGTTCATTTATTTTTGGTTAAGTGTGCTGTCACTCTCCACTATATGTCAATTAACTGGAGTGTCCGCAAACGACCTTGGCCAACATCCAGACTCTTAGCCGTCCCGTCTGAGCTGGAGCCACGCCAGCCTACTATGCGTCAGGTAGGCTGGTCCCAAAGCACAGTCTGAGAGCCAGCAGGAGGCCAACAGCCTATGCTAATGTCCATATGTTCATGATTGCACTCGGCGCTGGTCTCCCCTGACACAGAGCTGCCATTCAGGCATATGTCATTCAACAGCCATCAAAACTTAGCAGGGGACTGTGATTGGGAGTGTGACAACAGTCTGCAGGGCATGTGTGGCCATACTCACGAGGTATTTAAACGTAAGCAAAAGGACGAAACCAAAGTATATCTGAAACCAACCAAGTCTGTGATAGTACATTTACTGTCTGTCACAGACCCCTCCCTCCTTACCAAACCACATTTTTCCCATTTGTTCTTATTCACTGTGTCCGTCTCATCCACCCCCCAGTCTCCACTCAAGAGGCTAATTTTGGAAGTTAAATTTGGAAGTTAATTGCATGTGTGTAGTCTATGTTAAATGCATTCTGAAGGCTCAGAAAAAAGATAATGAGGTCCAATGAAAACACAGTGTGTAATTGGCAGTTTATTCACTGTGCCATGAAAAAGCCTGGAAAACTAAAGCCCGAATGTCTGGTCCCACAGCTTCCTTATCCATTTTGATTATCATTTACTTCTGATGTTGCATGATCTTTAAATGGTAAATGTTCTGAGCATAGGTTTCTGCTTTCTTACAATTGTTATTATTAAATTGCATTTTTAAAAACTTTGGACAAATTATTTTGTACGCTTCCTACGTGTGCTTTGATGTCTCTTTTGAAATTGTTCAGCAGCCAGGGTAAAAGAGTTGTATTGTTGCTGGGTGGACTGCTCTTTGGCATTCACAGAGCTATTGTGATTCGATGCATTTGAGTGTTTCGTGTTCCAAGTTATTTAACTGACTGTCTCCTCTTGGTCTTTGTACAACTCTGATCCAGATGCGATTTATGATTTGCCAGTTTCTGGCACAATGACTTTGGAAAGCCAACAAACCTAGATGTCCTTTTCAAATGCAGAAAAGTGTGTTTTGTGATGAGGTATTGTGTGTAATTACTCATAAAAGCTACTCAGTTACCATAATGCTTGTGAGTGTAAATGTACTCCTCTCTGTGTGGGTGTGTGCGTAAAAGCAAGATCACAAATGTGAAGCCTGCCACAGGTTGGATATCGGCGAACAGCCCTCAAAGGAAAAGATTTAATTTCTTGGAGAAAGAGCCACATTCCTCTGCTCACATATGGCTTCTCTGTACATATTACACCCAGTGGCCCAATCAAACTCGGTTTGCACATTCAGACCAACAGCTTTACAGTGTTTGTTGCTGGGCTTGATCACAGAACCACGCACTGTGATATTCTGCTATATTTTTTTTTCCTTCAGATGCAGCTTTTTTTTCCTCTGTACTTCACTCAGTTGTAAACTGATGTCCATAAAGATCACAAACACACCCACGCAGTGCCCATCCTCAGGTGATAAATGCCTATCATTGATCTCCATCGCAGTGTAACTCTGTGCCCATTGGAGCTGATCCCTCACTGTTATTCTTACAGCAGCGGCCATATGGTGAGCACTTAGTGCCACCTGCCTCTGGTGCTAACCAGGGGAGATGGGGAATGTGATGCCGGGGGGGAAAGAGGGATTGGCAGGTTCGGCTGCCATGAGTGCAGGAAATCGCAAAGTCTCCAAACTGACTTAATGGACTTCCTCTGGTTGGTTGTGTAAGGATGCCGAAACGCACAAGGGCTTCAGCTGGAACAGAAGCCGTTCAGCAGTGGAGCTCGGGTGTGCAGCAACATTATCAGGGTTATGTTATTCTGTGTGCCTCTGTGTAATTCTGCAGCACACTACTATTATTTAGTGTACCTTTGGCTCTCATTTATCCCATCTTTGCCCCTGGCCCTGTGAAAAGCAAACAATTATAATACCCTTAAAGTACTGTATAAACACAGAGCACTTAAAAATGAATCACACTTATTTGCACTTCAGCTTCTTAGCATACAATTATTTCTACCAAAGTGCCATCTGGTATAAAAGTCATCTCCTATCTTGGCATATAAAATCTTCACTTACAGCAGGTATATTTTTGTCTTGTTAAAAAAAAATCACAACAGGTTTCTTATCTCAAAACAACATCAGTCAGTAGTAGATGTGTTGAAAATCTTTCTCCTCTGCTTTTATTATGTAATCAGATAAGCTTACAGCATAGAGGAATACGTTTCCATATCTTTAAATGATCCCATTGCTTTTTGTTTTGTTTTTTTATCTACTGTTCAAATGAAGATAAATCTTGCTGTCTGTATGTGCAGCAGAGAAGGAATATTTACCTTTATGTTTGCCTTACATTTAAGAATCATCTTCCTGACTCCTGCTCGGTACACACTTCCATTATCAGACTCCGTTATCTTTTACAATAACAGTCTCTCTCTCAGCTTCCTGACTGTATTGGATCTGGATTTTGACCCTCTGCAACAGCGTCGCATCCCTGAAATGTGAGCTAAATCAATACTGGAGGCAGCGAGCTGTCAGTCAAAAGACAATATCACTTCTGATGCATTAGTGTATGTCGACTCCTTCATTGGCTATCAGCATCATATTGACAAACCGCATCTGAGAAGACAATAGTGAATGTCAAATCAAAGAAGCTCTCTATTCACAAACCGCCTCCCTGTGTACGGGTGGACATACAGAGAAGGTCTCTCATCAAGCGCTCATGTAACGACAGTAACATTGTGCCATTTGAGCAGAATTTATTCAGTTTGAATGATATAAACCAACATCTAATAGGCATCATTGGAATCTCGTGGCCACAGATGTGTGTTACACAGGACAACGCTCAATAGTCTGCAGCAGTAATGAGCAGAGACTCCTGGCCTCCTAATTGCTTGCCGGGCCTCTGCATGGCTCATCAGAGAGGGGCTTAATTGGCCATCACTACCCAGGCAAGCATGAGGCTAAGGCTAGCCCTGTTCCTGCCTGCTCGCTTTTTACCAAGATGCTTGCAGAATAAGCAAGCAGCTCCATTCATTCTGCATTGCTGCCACTAATGAACACAGTTTAGCCCGGAGGTCTTCATCATTGTGTCGCACTCCATCTTGGTCTTACTGTGTTTGGTGTGTTTGTAACCGCAGTTTGCTGGTGTTGTTCCAGTGTTTGGTCCTTTTTCTTACTGTTAAGCATCAACGTAATGAAGTGCTTCCCGGTTTTGGTATTGGGGTCTCTAATGCAAAGCTGACTCGCTGGGAGATAAGTGTCTTCAGCTGCTGGCAATCAATTTATTTGCCCTCTAATGTTGAATACGTGTGTGGAATGAATACTGAAAGACGTGGAAATATGGAAGAGGGAAGGGGAGCTGAAATTGCTGTCTATGTGCATTCCTGTTCTCGCTGAGAAATGATCCTTTCAGGGGGACTACACAACTCTTCATGGACCATTACGCTTTTCTGAAAAATACAATCACACATGAACACGGGAGGTTTTGGGGGCTTATTTCAATAGACACTCAGTTAATGTTAAAACATCAACAAAGAAATGACGTGATTTTTTTCATTTCCACACTTGAGCAATTATGCATTCTTATTAGTTTTTTACTCCGTCCTGATAAGCTCAATATCAAGAAAATATGGTCTGCGTTTCACCCTATATGTTTCAGTGTTTTTAGAGGTGAAAGACATTCCTGAACCTGCCCTTGGAAAAGTTGCCACAACCCTGAAAGAAAAGACACCCACACATAATGCAGTATTGATTGGTGCTTAAATCAGTTTGATAACAGCTTTGTCAAATCAGCTCTTTTAACAATCAGATTAGAGCTTTTAGTACAATCGATCGGGGAGGGATTTCAAATCTACAAGATGACAGTTAACGGAGGAACACATAGCTAGAGCCTGGCCACCCATGAAAAGGATCCCAAGCCTGCATCCACTGTTCACAATCACTTCTCTTCTACAGGGCTGCAACTATAGAGAAAGACAATCTGAAAGCAATTGCTGGAACAGAAGGAATACAGCGAGGAATGATAACCAGCCTTGTGACCCAAACCGCCGTACAGCAATAGCTGCTCGGGTAACAAACTCCAGCGATTCTTTACAGCACATCACACAGATGTGGCAGCCTCATCTGCACATATCAGAAGATAACAGGAACATTATTTTACTCTACGCGCCGCTGGACAATAGAGGACATGCAATAGAGATCAACTTGTCAGTCCACCGTGGGTCTCCCAGAACAATACCACCATATCGATTCTCGCCACTGAATCTGAATTAATGTCATGCCGTGTGACATCCAGATGAAACAAATGCCACCTGAAATGCCACGTACAATAAATATGGACAAAGCCCACGGTGTTGGCAAATCATTACAAAATAAAACATGCTCCGCTGGGGTTGCCACTATTTACACTTAAAACACAAGGTGTTCTGCCTTTGCATCCATTATTTCAGTGTGCCAGGTTAGCATGCATCTGGGGCAAATTAAAAGTGGCTTTATGAGTCACCGCATCGGTTGGCGAAATGGAGCTAGAGAATGGAGGTATTCACTGGTAATTGCTGGTATTCTCTATATTCGATGTTGAAAGGTACTCTCCTGAGCTATAATTCTGGTTGCCAAGTCAGCGAGAGGCGACTGTGAGACTGCGCTGGCTTCTCTCTTGGGCTTCTTAATTGGCTTTGTTATTGCAGACCGGTGCAGGGTGAAGGCAGGGAGAGAGAATCTGGGCTTCGGTATATAAGATACAGAGCTTTCGACTGTGACCCTCCTCCCAGGGGCAGAGTGTTCACAGCTGCTCTCTCTGGAGAAGGTGACCTGGCTTTGGATCCCTCCTTGTGCTTCTCCCAGTGGACCCCTTCCAACAACCCAACACACACACACACACAACCCCCACCCACCCATCCTCTCCCTCCCCTCTTGTTCGCTCCTCTCCTCTCAGAGGTCATTTTCTACACCATCATGGAGTTTTCTCCTCCTCCTCCCTTTCTCTCTGCACCCATCCGTTTGGCCCAGCAGGGAGTTGCTAATTCTCTCCGCTCTGCAAATTTCCACACTTTTCCGGCATTGGATGCCAACACCTCTTCAGCGCCTCAGTCTGGCATCACCGCCCCTCCACCAACACACACACACACACACACACACACACACACTCATGCATATAAGACACAATTCTCACACCACACCGGCTCGACCTCACACTCACTGGGCTTTTAGAAGTGAGAGAACAGGGGTGGCATATGTGACAGTCATAACAGAATAGCCCTGCATTATTTTGGGTCCTGCCAGAGAGGCATTTGACACATTTACTAACAGTGATGTTCACTGAGCAATTCCACTGACCAGTCTTTTCAAAAGCTTAAGAATAAGTGACTCTCTGATACACGCTCCCTCATCATTCACTGAGTGCTCGCTGCTAGTGACAATATGTGTGTGTGTGTGGTGTTTGAGTGTAAAAGAGAGATGAAACACAAAGCGGGTGGTTTACTATGTTAGGGCAACGCAATAACACATGCAATCAACTCCCTATTGTAAGTTCTTGACCCATTTTCTTTTACAGCTTATTATCATTAGCGGCCACAGAGCTTTCAGTTGGCTGTGTGTACCACTCTGCTTCCCTTGTGTATGACACATACAGTATATGTAGGCACGTAAAAACAAACCACATAACATTTTTTAATACAACTTTGCATTGACAAGCACTTCTAAAAGAGCTTTCAAGTAGACATTAGTGTACATGTGACTTGATTATGCAGCATTAGTCTATTTATTACCAGGAAACAGCTTTTGAGCTGTCACAGCTAAGGCTGTCTCACTCCCTGTAAACACAGCTTTGGAGTCCATTTGTGGAATTAAAGTTGCAAATGAGCCTTCCTGTCACAGACCAAGGGAGGGGCGTCAGACGCAAGATAGTCATTTCAACATATGTGAATACTTGTCGTTGGAGGTATTAAGTGATCTTGATGGTGCTGTTCAGAGTTTAAGCCACCCTGCATAACATGGTTAAATTCCAAAAGATGAGAAGCATCACATTATGAGCATGAAGGATATAGTTATAAAAAACTACTAAATATATGTAGATGTGAAACGAGAGTGAAAACTTGCTGTGAAATCCATAAATATATATATTTTTTTCTCTCTCTCTTTTTTTCTTTTCACAGTTCTGTGTGGGCTTGATTAAATGAATAATAATGTAACATAAATAATGTTCGCTTTAGAAGTGCTGGTTTGCAGATTTTTTTTAACTGTTGGTCAGAGCCAGGCTAGCTGTTTCCACTCGCTCTCAGCCTTTATGCTAAGATGAGCAAATTGCTGATCAGGCTGCAGCGCCAAATATAACGCAGCGATAGAGCACGAGAGTGGTATCAGTCTTCTCGCAAAACCCTTGACGGGAAAGCGAAGACGTTCGCCTCCCAAAATGTCGCACCACTCCTTTAAATGCCTTATTTAAGAACAGAAGAAAAGCTTGTCACTAAAGCCGATCACCAAAGTCGTTCATAAGTGGTATGAGCTGTAATTACTGTACATGCCTCTGACAATAAGCTCAGAATGATGGGCACTGAGAATATGGCTGCAAATGGATGTCAGCATTGATATCCTGCCTCCAGTGAATACTACTGATGTGCATCAACAGTCACATCTGCAGAGTCTGAATACAGCTAGATTTTGGCTGAAAGGCGCCACTGAATCTTTGGCTTTTCAGCTGTTTGGCGCTCTTGTCACAGGCTGATAAAGAATCAGGACCCATTTTACAAGGTCTTCGTTGTTCGTTTGGTGGAGTTTTGGTACAAGCCGGTGTGGTTACAAAATATGAAATCTTGTTGAATAGGCATCATGGACATGTATATACCCTTTCAAGCCTTTTGCGGGAATTGTTTGTCATCAAATGTAACAATCCATGAAACAGCACACATTTCAAAGCATTCAGTATAAATCTAATTCCTAGAACCTACTCTTTTTCCTTTTTACATCTCCTGTATACTCTCTGTATAACATTTCCAAAAAATCCTTTTATAATTGGGTTCCGGCGCTACGACTCCCTTTTGTTCTCCATTTCTGCAGTGGCTTCCTCCCGCCACACCAGTGAAACCAACCACAGAGGTGAAAGCAATCATCTGAAAAGCACTCAGCGAGGCCAGAAACTTGATCATGTTTCAACTAGGACACATTCATTACAAATGCGGCATAAGTCTTCATTAATGAGCTGGAAAATGGCAAGCAATCAAATCCCTGCGACATATGGAAAGCAGAGCTAAGGTAGGAATGATTAGCTGAGTATAGGAAAAGAGGAGTAGAATGGTGGTGGTGGTGGAGGAGGGGTCATTCCTGGTAGAGGAAACCACACCGGTTTAAGGCCTTGAAGCCTCTGCCTTGTGTTGGTCGCGACCCCACATTAGCGCATCGTAATTCACTTTTCACGGTGTCTCCAGAACAAGAGAGGCTCCTCTATTAGCTGCGCGTACCGCTGGACATGCAACAATAGGCCTGTTGAATAGTTTTCAGAGTCACACTCATTCAAAAATTCCTTTAAATTTCTTGAGCAGTGCTGCTAGGCGGTTATTGAATGTGACACCCTTATCCAGAGAATAGCCTTTGTGCCTTGTCTATTGTATGAGGCCGATATTTAGAGCAGACCACCCGAAAAATCAATATCCACTGTCACCAGAAAAATGACATGTCTTTACTGACTATGCCAAATAGAGCAAAGCCAAATAACAATTTGAGCCCAATTGTTCTGTTAAAAGAAGTCATGGTCATGATTGATGTCAAGTTTTTATATTTTGACTTCTTAAACAGGAACACTGTGTTATGTGTCGTTAAATATGTGTGTGAAGTGTTGCTGATGTCTTTTACCTTGTATGTTTTGTACAATTTTTTTTTTTTTAACTGCGGAAATTAAGATACAATAACTAAACATTTAACAACAAAATAGGGCTTTGTGCATATTATTAATGTAATGTTTGACCAAATGAATATTTTAATAGTATTATTAATATTTCATTACTGGCTTATTTCACCAGTTGATGTTAAGTCAAAATCCTTAAAGCCTTTAAGTTGCAGTTTTGTATTGTTAACGAAAGTTTGCTAGTTAATTTCAATGTTAGTTACGCTTGTTTCATCCCCAAAAAATATCAATTTGTGAGCAGTACAGTAAAAATTTTAAGTGTTGTCTTGTTGACACAAACACTTGAGGAAAAAGTGATTCCACCTTGTCTTGCAGCTGTACTCGTCCTACATGGTGCTACCCTCATCATGAATAATCAAGGGAATTTTAACATGGGCTTTGGTAATCTACTCAAATGAGAAATTAAATATTCCATTTTCTTTGAGAGAATCTCCTGCATATATTTGTTGTGCATAGAGTAAATTGGTGTGCATATCAGCTCCCAGCTGTGTTGTTGTCCATGTCTGTTCAGAGGAATCGCAGCAGGAGACCCCATCAACATCATGGTACTAATTTGATTTATGGCATCGCGTATGCAAATGCATTGTTTGAAGGGGGCATATTTCTCAACAAAACAAAAATGCTGAGAGAATAAATATACTTTGCTTTTTGAAAACAACTCCAGATGATTAAGTTTTTTTTTTTTTTTTGTTCTGTTAGAAGTGCGCATCATAAACACCGTACTCACTTTAACATCATCAGACAGCATCAAAAGTCTGATCATTTCCTGATGCTGCACACTGTAGGTATGACCGCTCTCGTCTGCAGTAATCACGTCTGCAGGGAAGGAGGTTAGTATGCAGAACATGTGAGGACTGATTGCATTCTTATGCAGTGAAGCACATTAGCCAACCTTTGCCTTTCCCTCAGAAGGTATTCATATCCCCTGTTTTCATTGTTAAATTCATGTCATGCTGTTGTTTTTTTTACACAAAGCTGAGGCTATTTAATCCCAATAACATTCAGTTTTTTTTCCTGCGACTGAAGCTGTACAGAAAACTGCGAAGCCTCAAGGCACCACTGCCGCCTCCCACATCAGACAACTGTGGGCGTATCCATCGTTTTGTCAATCTAAAAACAGAGATGTACACTTGCTTTAGGACTGCTGCTGTTGCCTAGCACTTATGTACTTAAGGTTTTTCACAGTCGTTTATCTTCACCATATGAGCGTTCAACTTGTTTAGGTTTTTCCACAAAAGTTAGGGTTGGCGAACCAGCAGCATTTTGAACAAAGATTTATTCAGACAGGACACTAATCGATGAAATGTCATCAGGTGCATTCTTGCAATTTCATGATAGTGTTTTTCCACATTAAAATGTTATTTTTCAGTGGTATTCTCCATAAAAGTCAAGATCAAAGTTCCGGGTTTTGTGGTTTTTAATGATACACGGCTTTAATGTACAGCCAAAGTGGAGCAGAGGAGCCAGTCTTTTGATCTTTTAAAGAACTAATTATCTTTTTCTCTGACACTACACAGTCATTGTTCCTAATAAGCTATAGTGTGCAGAGGAACTTATTGGCTCTTATATAGTTGCAAAAACAAATACTATCAAATCAGTTGTAGCTTCTGCAAGGATCATTAGCAAGTATTATGTGAAGTAAAGTACCAATACAAAGTAGGTGCAATTGAATTAGTTAGAAACTCATCTCATCTCACACATACTGACCTTTTTTATAGGTTACCCAAAAGAGGAAAGGAATTACTTTTGTCCTACTTCTACATTCTGCACAAGAATAATCTCATAAGTCTTATTTTAACATGTCTATGAATAGGGGTGCATTGATTAGTTTAGCCTGGTTTAAACTTTAAAGTTTAAACGAAGTAAACATGACAACCTGAAGTTTTGAATACTATCATTACTGCACATGTAATTGCTTCATGCTTGATGAGAACGCGCTCGTGGAACAAGGAACTCAAATTTGGAGGTGGATTTCAACAATAGATCTCAAATACTAAGTCGCAGTTCACGGCCCTCTGCCACTTTGGTCACTTTCTTTGTATCCAAACAGCTCCAGCATTTAAATGACGTACACGCTGTAGCTCGTATCACAGGAGGGGTTCGCATGAAGCATGGGGCGCGTCGCGCTTTGTATCAGGAAAAGATCGCAACATGAAAGCGCAATCCCTCTGAGTGATTGTTCCAATACAAAGGTGCTCTCAGTTCTGTGCTGTCGATACCGTCGTGCTCAGCTGAAAGATCAGTTCCTTCGTGATGGAGCTGCATGCTCTGTGCTCCTCCGCTCACTGGGCGGCGGGGCTGTTTCAGGACAGAGTCGGTGAGTAATACCGCATGCTGGCTCTCATTGCGGCCGATTACTTATCTATTGATTGAAGCCAGCGTTGTGCAGATGGATGCTTTTGGAGTGTGACAAGTGCTTTAACAACCCCCGGAACCTAATGCTCCTTAACGTCACTCTGGGTCCATGTTAAATAATGTCCCATCTCTAAGTCACCAGGATTCACTCACGGTCAATCCCAGCAGCGAAAAAGGAAATCCATCTTGATTGGTTGTGTCCAGGCCAAAAGATCTACGGCCGAAATTACATGTAGCCACTCCTCGCTGCAGCTGGTGAGATGTAATAAATAGCATTAAGGACTGTGAAAATCCTTTAAATACACTCCCCCCACCCCCCACCCCCCGTCTCTTCCTGCTTGACAGTTAGAAAGAGCAATGAATACCCAGCGATCGTCGGGAGCAGCCTGTGAGAACGCTGTTTCGTCGGCTTATCACTTTCACTTTAGCTGCTCAGGAGATTCAGTCACACATGCACTCAGATGTGTACACACACCCACACGCACCCTATAACACGGTGCCAGCCTTTTTATTGTTCATACCAGGCAGCGAATAAACCACATTGCAGTGCGGCATCCTGGCTCTTTGTCCTGCTGACGGCTTCTTCCACATGAAAATATACCTCAAGACAGCTGAGTGCTTCACTTACCGATGTACTCCTGAATTTAGACATTTGAACCAAATGTTTTCTTCGCTGTCTCCTGTCAGGTTCTGGCACAGGTCCATCACGGCTCCCTAACAAGTAGCCCGAGGCCAGCCAAGTCAATCAGTTGTATAATCTCAAAATGTTAAAGGCTGACACAGTCGGATGAATGTTTCAGATGAGTCATGACTCGTCTGAAACGGCGGGCTTAATATGATTTTATCTCGAGTTGTAAAGCAGCCTGAATCGCACTGGCAAGCCCGACGTTTTATTTGGTAGCTCAAGCCATTACCGGTGGCCGCACAGCTTGCTCCAACACAGCTTTTACCGAGTTTATTTTTAAGGTATCGGCTGAATTTCAAACATAATCATCAAAGGCCGGACAGCCCTGCTTCCTGCCGTTTTCATGTGTTTGTGCAAACAACTCATTTATCATGCCTGTAAGCTTTAAATAGTGTAAATGCATAAAAACAGACCCGGTGACAAAGCAGAAGCAGAAAAGTGGCCAAAGCACCCGTTATCATCTTGGATGTTTTAGCCTCAAAAACATTTCCATACCAAGGGCATCCACACCCAGAACAAGGAGGTTTTTCTGCCTTAATGTTTATCTCTGGCTGTCAGCAGCACCACAGCCAGACACCTTATTCTCAAGTCCGCAGCTTCTGTCATTGCTTAATGTGTTTTTCCTCACTAATGTTTGTAATTTGACATCTGACAAAGAAATGTTTTGATTAATTGGAGTCCCTGACATGGAAAGATTTAGCTTTTTGGAAGGCATGTGTAACTTCAGCCTAGGTATACGTTGTCTTGTGAAAACATGGTTTCTCTTCATCAAACTGCACCGTACAAACTGTCACTGTGTTTCAGCTGCTCACAATGAAGATGTCAAATCTGTTGATGTGGGGGGGGGGCAAAGAACTTGCAATATTGTACGTTTTTACTGAACTGGTTTTGCGCTGTTAGGCCTTTTTTTATTAAATTTTCTAATTCAAGCATTATTAATTTTCAAACAATTCTTACAGGGATTCAAAGAAGTAGGATATTTTTTAATCAAACATCAAAGCAGCTCATTTTCATAGAGCAACCCTTTGGCGTCAAACCCACAATAGGATTTCTGTGTTGGTTCAGGATGTTATTGCTTCCTTGTTTCATTTTTATTTTTGGCAAGATTACAATTTTTTCTCAAACTCTCTCTTGCACAATTTTGCTCACTCGAGGGTGCTTTCCATTTGCACTTTACCAAAGCGCAGGAACAAACTCCCTCTGAGAGTGACTGGTCTTCACTTAACCGCAAGCTTGAAAATAGCTGGACACCGTGGCCTGTCCTATAAAAGAATGCAGTGATAACTGAATATCCTGCTGAACTAGAGCATTTGCCATCTCCACTCTGTCATTTACCATAGATTCGCCTTGATGATTTCCTGCTGAAAATCAATGATTCACTCACTTTCAGAAAGGCGGCTCCTCCGAGGGTGTTGGCTAGGTTCTCCCAGTGGCAATGATTTCAATCAAGAGGCGTGTGAATTCTCAGGCCTTTCACAATACAATGGAACACTTTGTAATAAATTGGACAAATAAGTAATTTCTGTGTTGAAGACGGATTTAAATTGATTCCTGTCGGTACTCATGCATTCTCAGACACATGCTGCATGCATCTGTGGAGGTACAAACACTACATGTGCAGACGTATTTGCTCAGTGCTTCTGCGGGTGCAATCGGCGGTAACATTTTCTCTACTGCTCACATTTGCTCAGTATACAGACAGGCTGAGGCTCTCTGCAATACAGTGAGGTGGTATAATACTAAAGGCTATTCCCACATACATACAGGCACTTAACAATGTTGACCTTTATCAACTTCAGGCCTGCATTTGCAATACTTGCTGCTTATAGCGTCAGAGGGAGAGAAACGAAAGGCAAGAAAGCCAGCAACCTTCAGAGACTGTAGGAGAAGGTGGGCCGTGTAAAAGCTGCTGTAAATCTGCCAAAGATGCTGGAATGGTTTTCTGCAATGGTGCACTGCTTTGCTTGAAATTATTCGTCCCATTAGAGAAGTAATCTCATTACTGTTCACCAAATGTTCAGATTTTTGACACATCACAAAACTTCTTTTTTAATGAAGTTATAACGAGCCGTTATTAAAAGACTGCCAAAAGTTAAAGACGATCTCTTGTTTCTCTGACCTCAGTCCTCAGTTTTGGTATATTAATCTGTTCATTATTATTTGATTTCTATGCTTCCTGACTGAACACTGCCATGAGCCTACATGATATTTAAAAGATATGAAAGAGTCTCGTCAAAACACCTTCTTACAACATGTCAGCGTGACCCGCATGTCAGAAACCATTGGTATCGTTTTTAAGTCAGTAGTCTGACATGTTTGTCTAAAGGGCAAATATGCACAATTAATTTGACAGCTAAAGGATGCCATGTAATGGTGCTTTAATCTTGTAAAACCACTGCTCTATTGCTGGCAATTTTTAATCCCATATTACCATTCAAACAAGGATGTGTTATCCCGCAGGACTAATCTTCAGTTGTAACCATCATGGCGTGCATATGCATCTGCTAGCTAAAGCCTGGATGGGTCTCGACTGGACTGTTTCTCACTCCCTGCAGAGATGACAGAAATCTTACAACATGACTAGCAAAGACATGTCAGTGCGGACATGGATTAGCAGTGCAAGTGGCGCTGAACTGTTGATTAGACTTTCTATGAGAACTAAAGTGGGCTTTATATCATGCTGTGTTATAGGCAAAATGGGAGCTGTCCATGAGTCCAGTTTTTACCAAATAGGTCACGCAGTCGTAACAGTGGATCTAAGACTGTAGTCTTTGGCTGTGCAGAAATCTTGTTGCAGGCCTGGGATTTTTTTTTTTTTTTATTAATGGAGGACTTGCGGCTCCTAGCCAGGTGGAAGCGGAGCAGTAATAAATGTGGCCCAATATATCATCCGCAGCACATTACAGGGGAGCTGGGGGTGATTATTCATGCCGGCAGGGGCATGAACAGACCTTTCAGGGGTTCATGGGCTCAAACTTTGAAAAGGGCGTCTCCCTCATCTTTCTCAACAGGGTAGGTAGAGTCTCCCCTTGTCTCTCTGGTGTTGTTGCCGCAACTCATCTCGTAACGAATGCGGCGAAATCCACAAGATTGGACTTGGATAATGGGAAACATGCAGTTTTTTTTTTTTTGCCTCTTTTTTTTGTAGCTGATTGCTTGATGAGTCTGGATTGGTTTCCACATGTATTTATCAAGGTCCTTTGTTTGTTTTCATGCACTTACTGTAATCATCATTCAATTCTTTAACCTTAATCATCAGTGTCAAACACAGCAGCATGCAATTTGTAGTGTTTACGTTGCATTGTTGGCTGGTCGGACGGCGATCGTGCAGACCATTCTATTAAGCCTCACTGAATCTTAAATCCTGGAATTAGCTTCTCAGACGGGTGTAATCAAGACTGCAATTACCGTACTTGCAGTGAATCAACTTTTTCCCCATCAGCCACATTCTTGGACTCAATTAAAGCCGCACTTCTGCAGTCATTTAGTCAGGGGCCGGGGAATGATGGCATTGTGAGCAGCGGGACATGGGGGTGAAGGTAGATGGGGAGTTATGTTTGGAGCAGCCTGTGTTTACTGTCTGTTTGTGGCTATCAGGGAGCACACAGAGACAGATGAGGCACAACAGCTGGCCCTAATGCGTGTTGGGCAGGATCAGCCCGGCCCAGTCACAGCACATCAATAGACCCATACGTTAGCTGACAGGGAGAGCACTAAACTGTGCTCGTCTAGCAGGTGTCATGGGCCCCGGCCCCAGCACAGGTGATAGAGAAATAGGCAATCTGTCTTTGCTCCGGAGGGGTATGCGGGGAGTGGGGGGGGGAGTCGGGTTGCCACCGGACATCAGAACTCTGATCCTTCACAACCGAAAAAACAAAAGGGCTGTTTTACACAATGGCAAACATTCATAACCTCGACCGGCAGCACTTCTCTCAAATAACTGCGGGGACCAGCCAGGTGTTTGCTGAGCTGATGTCCAGCCTCGGTGTCAGGCGAGGATGTGGGACTTGTGGCCTGAACCGCATGTTACAGATATATTGCTAATTTAAGTTTCATTACTCTAGCCTGTCTGTCATGATAATATGTTCAGTGTCATGTCACCATTTAGGTTTGAGTCATCTTCTTTTCGCACATGACCTTGTATGTTATTGGGCTCAGTGGCGGGCTGCGGTTTGATCAAAGTGGAACAAAGAGGAATTCTGCTGTAAGCATTGTAGGGAGCGTTGTGTGTGCGCGTGTGTGTGTATAGAAAGCTCAATAACACTGGAAATGACGAGACATATAGACTTTTAATCTGTTCCAGAAAACAATGAACCTGTTAAGTAGGAAGGCAGAAATAAATCATGACAGTTTGAATTATAAAAGTGACAAATTATTAAATCCTTAGATGTGCTTATTTTCTAACTACAGATTGCTAATATCTTCAAAATTACTGAAGATGATGGTAATGATAATAGTAACAATGGTATGCATACTTGTACTGTTTTAATGGCATACTAGATCTAATGTTTTGCCATTTACCCTGGAAACTAAATTTATGCAGCTCAGACAGGATAATAACCACAGTACATTTATTACAAATGTGGATTTAATTACAGAACTAAAGCAGCAGTATAAAGTATGTAAAGTACTGAATAGATAATGTAACAGTATTCTTTTTCATCGGTGAGGTTTCATCATTAAATTTGGAGAAAAAAAGAAAACAGTCTCTGATACTAAAATCTGAGAGCAGCGGATACAATCAGCTTTTATCTGCTGAGACACGGTGACAAGTGCTTTAACAATTCAGTCATTTGTCCAGAGGATCTTAGAAATTGTGAAAATAACATGGCAGTGCTGTCTGTGAAACATAATTCTGTCTGAAATTCCTTTATTTTACACTTTGTTATTTCCCTTTGTATTCTACTGCTGCGGTGGCTCGTGTTCAGCCACAAAACATGTCATTTATTTAAGTCGGATGAGTTTCACGTAGATCATATAAGAACCCAAATAATTTAATTTTATTAGTTATTCTTCTTCCTTTTCATCCCATTTGTTAGTTTCATGGGTTAAATTAAAAAAAAGTACTGATACAGACACATATGACAATACTTATCACCCCATATCTCTACATGTATCTTCCAATCGGTTGTGATAACATTAATAATGCCACACCATATCAGGGTCATCTGGCTGTTCTCATTGCATAATTTGAGTCTGCTGTCAAAAGTATATGTGTTTTGCCGCAAGCACTTGAATGCACCATCAAGACAGATTTTCTTTTAAGCGGTCTCAGGACTCAGGCTGCATAAACCACATAACGATGATGAACATTTTTCAGAAACTAATGCTGCTCACTGTATTGGATCACTCTGCTTTATGAAGCATGATTAATGAGCGGCAGACCACGCTCTCTGATAACTTCAAAAAAGACAAAACACCACCTACTATCCCCTAAACAAAGCGTTTGAGCGGCTCCTCCGAGGGCAGAGTCACTGTGCAGGTGTAATAGATTCAAACTTTTCCTTTTTAGCGAGCACAATAAAATCACTTCATTTGCACTCTATCAATTAATTTGCGCTCACTGGAGTTTGGCAGCAGCACTGTAGCCCTGAGGTACTGCCCCTGTTTGTTGTTGTTTCAGCTGATGCTGTTTTCTTTCCTTTAAAAAAAAAATGTTTCTATCTTGCGCTGTTAATTGCTTATCTTTGTTTGAGCTTTTTATCACCTGCTCTCATTCTGTCCATTGTCTTGATATGTCTTTTCTTTAAATGTGTCTTTGCCAGGTTGCAAACCAGATTCCCACATCAGGCACTAATAAATTGAGCTGAAAAAAAAAAATGTAATTTAGATAATAAGATAACAATCTAATCAGATGCATGTAAATAAGACTGTTTAGGTGCTGGTGGAAGGCATATTTTCTTACTACCAGAGACAGGCTAGCAGTTTACCCCGTACTTCCAGTCTCTGAGCTAACACACATACAGTATCTTTGTTCCTTAACTGGATGGAGAGATATGAAATTAACATTGATTTGTTTATTTATATGTGTGAGATAGGGGGGAAAAAAGACAAAGTATATTTTGTAAATTCTTAAACCGGTTCTTAATTTGCTTAAAATGCATGTAAAAATGTTTTTGATATGAGACTTCACGTTTGCTCCATCCTGCATCGGTCTGTGAATAACGGCAAAAGGGGAATTAAAAATGGCCTCTTGATGATTTGACTGAGAGATCAACATTTTAACTGGAGGCTCAATGACAGATCATTTAAATGATCTAAATTAGGTGGGAAGCGCCACCAGCATTTGGATTTTATTGCAACATTTGCCACAGCACAGTAAAATGCATCTGAAAAAAATACTTAACGTGAATGTTTGTACCTAGTTTTTTTTTCTATTCTCACGTCCCCACTGTCTTATATATGCTGCCTTCACTCCTGCTCTGTTCACAAAGACTGGCAGTGGTCCGCCCACATTTTCTCTAATGTACGGGTAGGCGGTTACCTGGAAGCCAAACCATTTCCAGCTCTGTAGGAGGACGTGGCCCATTATTTAGACAGAGAGTATCTTAAAGTGAAATAAGACCTGTCACGCTAAATTTAGTATGACTAACATTTCCCCTTTTCAAATTCTGAATCGTCATTAAAACCAAATTCGCTGGGTGGTTCCGTCATACGCAGCCCGTCAGGGTCGTCACCTGCCTTGCATTTCAAAGCAGTTCACCAAAAAAAAAAAAAACCTTGAATACCAGTCCATTATCCAAATGACATTCAAATGCTCCCAGAGTGAGCCTATAGTTTGAGACTCCCATTTTCCAAGTAGTTTTACAGTCAAACAAGAAAAGCCCTAATTGCAGTTGCTCACTTCGACTCTCTTTTCTATACCACATACAAGAAAGAACAAGGTGACACGCTGACTCCTAAAAAGTGTTCTTTTTAATTCAGATAATGATCTTTCTTGCCGTTTAAGTATTTCCCGCTATTCTTCACACCTTTATGCGCATTGGTCGACAGCCCTGATAAGATGTCAACCCCAGACTCATAGCCTGAATTCTGTTGGTATATTTTCCTGGAGCAAAGCGCCTCTTTTCAGATATTTATTGCCAGTCACCTAATGCCTTGCTATTGTTCACACATATTATTGGGTTGGATGTGGAAGCCATTTCTGTCTCTTCAATGTAGAGCGTGGCCATCAAGGCTCTTTGTGGATTTGGGAAGGCAGGGAGGAGGAAAAACTCAGACCAGCTATTGTTGCCTTTGTTGCGGGAACCACTGTGATCAACATGTACACTATAATAACAAAGAGAACATGCTGAATTTGTCCTCAGTGTGTGTGTTTTTTTTTTTTTTTTTTTTTCTCGTACTGACAATGCACAAATGACAATTCGAAAGGCACAGTTTTCAATGGGAGGGTCTCAAGGACAGCTTGAAGAATTTGTGTATTGGGCCTTAACTTCTCTGCAGATGTGAGTGGGGTGAGAAAAGACAGTGATCATTGTGTCGCTAAATTCAATTTCCCTTGGCGTCAGATGCTCCCGCTGCAGCTTGGCCTCTGTCATTACGACAAAGTCTTCGGTGCTGCTGTAACACTGACTTCAAAACAATACATTTACAACACAGTGTACAGAACTGTAATCATAAAGGACCTATTAATGGTGATTTTTCAGGTAGTTTTTATGGACTGCATCAGAAAGGCACAGCGAGTAAAGCAGATGCAACCGTGGGCGGCATCATAGTCACCTACTTTACACTGGTGTATTCGTAGTTTTCAATTTTTAGTTTCGGTAAGTTCTAAAACAGCCACTGCACATAAGTTCAGCACAGTTAAGTTTTAAATGTCATTTAAGTTTATTGCGGAACTGAAAAGTTCTGTTTTAAACATCTTGAGTAAGGTCGCACGAGGAAAACATCTACAAATATCATACCTTTTTGTAGACTGAAGTTTTTTTTTACATGTCCACTTCTCACAGATCCTTTTTTTGTATACTACATTTTTAAAAGACAATCTTAAAATGGCCGAATCAAACGAGATGAGAGCAGGAAATAAAGAAGACAGATGAAGACTAAGATTCTCAGCACCTCCCATACAATGAGAGCAGCTCCCTTGTTATCAGACGGTGTGTGTCTTCAGCCCTTATTTGCGGTGAGGTGTTATTAGCAGCGTAGCGACGCTGTCCCACCTCATCACATCATCTGTCAGAAGATCATCAGTTGCCGTGGAGGAGGATCCCTGTGTGCAGCTTATCTGCTACAGGCACACACACACAGCCTCTTGTCCCTGCGAGAGGAGGACAGTAACTAAGGAAATTTACAAATTACTAGAGTAGCTTTAATGTACGGGCGCTTTGCTGAGTATCTGAGTATCTCCACTGTTTGAGACTTTCTTTCCAAGAGAGTTGTTGTATTTCTTTAATCCACTATAAGTGTAATCAGTGGTGACTTTGCAGATTAAGATTTTCCACACAGTTTATATGAAAAACACTTAAAATATTATGCGTTGCAAGAATTGGAAACTATGCAACAGTATATGAAGTGGTTACCCTGATCACCACCTGGACTAGCTACAACATTAAGATGCTTCTCCCATGTCAGTGTATATCAATAATAAATCAGTAACTTCATTCAAAAAGAACCGCAGTTCAGAGTGAGTATTTTTGCCTTTAACAAATCTTTTCATTTGTGTTTACCTTTTGAAGTATTTTTTATATTGCTAGTTTTACTGATGTGAAAAATAACCGGTGGTATTTTATCATTTTAATTTTGTCAACAAGTCCACTTAAAAGCCTAAAATCCACATTAAATTAAACCCACTAAGTACTGTGTTTTTATCCAAAGCCTGTTCCACCATAGCTGTATCCGCCATGCTACAGAGCCTTGTCGTTAAAAAACTGATAAAAACATGTCAATGAGCCTCACCGCTGCACTGGGTGACATGTTCCTTTATTACTATGAGCATGTGCTCTGTAGTTTATTTAGAGTTAATCCTACATACACTGTCCTGGGGCCAGAAATACTGACTTGCACACCAAATGTGTATTAATCTGCAGCTCAAAATAGGCCCCAATAAATATGCTATTTATTCCTGTTCAAGTAATGTTTGCCTCAAACTACAGTGTTTTAGGAAATTATTTAGCATTTTAGAATACATAATCATAATTATGATTATGACCAGTATTTAAAGATTTACATCTCCAGTAGGAGCTAATGTTTTGACATAAAGAGGAAAAAGAGAGAAAGACTAACACATTGTTGGTTGTGATCTGTTTTGGGAATTTTTGACCAAATAAAATAACCAAATTATAGCATATTGCCATTCTCAAACTTTAAATACTGTTACCACCACTGGGAAATTAACATTATATCTCTGACTAAATTCAATTGCACCTCCTGCTAATCACAGTCCCTCATTGTCTTTAATTTCCCTCCAGATTCTCTGCTTTAAGATGTTATAAAATCCACCGATGTGCTATTCATCACTGAACTTTTTTTTTTTCAGGAAAGGAAATCAAGGTAAAATAACACGTTTATTTTCTCAAGAGAAAGCGTTAGGAGTTGTCTGTCACAGGTGTGGAGAATTACATTGTGTAGGCATCAGCCGTCAGAGCCTAAAAGTAGCTTAAAGCCTATAACATTACATCTGATCTGCTGGGTTAAGGCAGAACAAGCACTGTGCTCAAGTACAGCACCATTGCTTCCTCTTCCCTCTTTTTTTATAGCGCTTTCAGTGTTGTTAAAGCAAAAGAAATTAGACTGTCTGGCGGAAAAACAAGAAGCAACATCAGCTCCATTTCAGGAAGAGGTTATTTTATTCGGATTTTGTAGACAGTGAGCAGCTGGTCTTCAGATCCTTTTACTGATGTTTTAAACCCCATGTGCTGTTTATTTCACCCTCACTGTGGTCTCTGTATGTTCCAAGCGCACTATTTAATTTGCACCACTGTTAATGTACATGACTAGGTGAGGAGTCATGTACGTATTAAGAGTGATTACCAATGCACAGATAAAGGCCAAGCAACATTAGTCATTCTCAAGTGAGGAGGCTATAAGCTCTTGAACCAGCTGCCATCACTGGGATTTTGACGGGACATTATCCGGATCAGCGTTTGTTGTGTTTTTGCATTAGCTTGTCTGAATATTACATGTGGCTGCTGTCACACACTCGGGGCTTAATTTTTTTTCCACCCAAGTTAGTGCTTCATTTGTAATTTTACTTCCTTAAATTTGCTAAGTAAATTATTTTAATTTTTTTTTTTTTTTTAGGTAGATCAGACCTGAAATGGAGGATGTGTGTTTTGAGTAATGAAACATGCTTCTTCCAAACTGATTATGTATTTGTGCATTGTTAAATATCTTTGCCTGTCTCTTTGCTTTGGTTGGGGATGTCCATAGGACTGCAAGGAGCTGGGGAAAAAAATAAATAACAAAAAATGCAGAGAATAATCGGAAAGCTGTTCAGGTTGAAATGAGTTTCCCCCCTCTGCCCGCTGCTTCTGCCTTCGACTGATACCCTAAACACACATGGAGTTCAGATGTGCTTTGGTTTGCTTTGGAGGGGAAGTCATATCAGATAACCAGCTCTGTCTTTTATTTCCAGGCAGGTTCACACTTATCTACATAATTCCCAGTTATATTTCTCTTTCAGGTCCGCAGCCTCTGGATCTGAGTCTTTGCCACTTGCGAACATGTGACTCAGTGGTAAACGCGCCTGTCTTTTGATAATGCTGCTGCCACATGTCTGCGTTTATTACAGTTGCAGCATTCATTATTCTCATCACATTCAGTGATTATAGAGGCGGAGTTGGTGTTTGATTGGTCTGTGGAACATGGAAGCTGCCGAAAAATAAAATACGTGGCAAATCATTTCATATGTAACTGTTTTCCTAGGGTGTCCCACACTAAGAATTTACATAGTCAGATCTGATTAGTCAAGTCTTGCCTATCGTTGACTGATCATCGTGTTTTTGTTTTTTTTTTCATTGATCCATGTTGTCATTTGCAACATCTGTTGTTTCCACACCAGACAAAAGAGAAGAATTTATCTTGTTATGCTACAAATTTATTTCATCATAGGACATTTTCCATCCATTACCTCACGTGTTCTTTGAAAACTCTGCATTATAGTAATCTTATAATGATGATAATAGGACTCTATCCTGAATACCGTTTTGGTGGTGGTGCACGGTTCCGCCTCGTTTCAAAGGTTATAATAACTGTTCATACAGTGGCAAGTGTGCATTATTTAACTACATCTTCATAAACTACCTTTTTAGTGATTCCAAAAAGTAAAGGATGTTTTGCTGCCTTTTCTTCTTTGCTGGTTAATGTTAGAAATTTGAGTGAATTCAGTTTTTTCTCCAAGGCTACTGAAAAACGTTATTCTAATTTATTGGGCTTTATTGTGGCACTTTTTGCTGACTAATGTAACTTAATAACCCATAGAAACATGCACTTCATGATGTCTGCAGTACATACTAGTACTTTTTCTATCCACACAGGAGAAACACACTTCCCCTAGCAAACATCCCATGTGACTACATCACATGAAAATGTGACCTACAAGGCCACAGTCCTGAAAGGGGGAAGGATCAGCCAGTAACACACTGTGCATGATTTGACATTATGAATGAAACAACATACCTTTGAAAAAAACTACTTATTGAGCCCAAAACTGAAAATTTAATAATCTGCCCAACGAATGAATACCCAAATTGTTGAATAGTCGGGTCCAGCTCTAGTGTTTCCATGGCTCATTAAGTGAGCAAAAACAGTGTGTAGCCACGTCAGCAGCACAGTTCCAGAGATGGCAACATCCGCCTGTTGGTTGCTCCATTTATTTCCAGATGGAAGTGGCTACTATTGGATGGTTTGCCATTAATTTTGTACAGAGGTTACCCAGAGGATTAATCCTAATTACTTTGGTGGTCCCCTGACTTTTCCTCTCGTGCTATTATTGGTTCAAAAATATGGTTTATGCCTTCAAAACTTGACGTTCCCATCAACCTCAACTGTACTTTTGTATTTAGTGGCTAATTAAGATGGTTAATATGATCAACTGTAGCCTCCATTAACATCCAGTATTAACATGTGATCTCTATCTGGATATATTATCTGAGTAATGACTTTTTGCTATCTCGATGCTGCTCACAATGTGATCGGCGCATCGCAATATGCAAATTAGTTAGTCTGGGCTAACGGTCTTGTTAACAACTGTGGCACGTAACAGGCGTTTTTAGTGGAGTGTTTTGTAGCTTTGGGCATATTGGCTTAAGATAACAGAAAGAGGTGAAGAAGTGAGATAGTGAAATGAGCTTTCAACTTACTGTGCAGATTTTTTTTTTTTGTTTCTTAAGAACATGTTCCCTCTAAGATCCAATCAAAATACAAGGCAGACATCGTAATGTCTTCTATGCGCATTAACACCTCATATTAACTAGTTATTCAGATAGGATATCCAGAAACAGGTGTAAATGAGGTCTTAGTTTTGTTAAAAAAAAAAAAGAGTAGCTTAAATCTCAAGCTGTGAGATTTCCTCTCTATACTTAAGCATGCGTTTCCCTTATCATTAAACTATACTGTTAGTGAGCCCGGTGGCATAGCGTGTCACCGCTGCGGTAAGTGCTGGTGGCTTGTTAAATTGGAAAGTTGGTGCCGGCATTTTGTTACAGTAATTAGAGTTGAACAGGTGATGCTTTATCTCAGGCTTGTTATGGATCATATCTTCGTGTTGTGTTCTAATTCTCTGTCTGATGCTGAGGAGCCTCCATGCTCCGTCACACTAATTAGATGGTGCGAGTCATCCCCCATTCCTTTCTACCCGGATCTTTACCTGGAGGAGGGTAGATGATGAGACGAGGAAGAGAAGGAGGAGGAGGAGGAGGAGGAGGAGAAAGGAATTGGCAGGTTGACATGGCTGACAAGTGTTGCAGGGGGCCTCACGTTTATAGCACTTTGTGTCAGAAGCCTTTGGAACAGACTAAAGAACTTGAAGGAGCTTCTGAAGATATCAGCAGTTAAATGCTCTCCACTTGCTGCTTTGTCATTTTGCCAAATTGAAGGTTTTTTTTGTTGTTTTTCTTTTGTTTTTTTTGGACAGCCCCGAAACCTGGTAGTGTATTTTCTGTGCGGATGCTTGGCATACTGTGCGCACGGCTGGCTCAAAGAAAACATGTTTTATCTAATTGTAAAGCTCTCAAAGCAACAGTGTTTGTAATATGAGAAATGGGACACAGAACGGGTTTCATTCCAGCTCTGAATTGCAATTTGTGGTGTTTTGTTCAGTTTCTCCAGCATCATAAACAATATAGATTACCAGCGATACTGACATTCCATTATTTTAAGGTTTATGGCTCTTGATCATTACGGCGGTCGGCCTCACTTTCTGCAGTTCGAATTGTTCCAGAGTTGTAAAATGCATTGTGTGAAACCTTTCATTTTTGCTGCAGGCATATCCGGTAATTAAAGGATTAACTTGGTAATCTAAATTGTCTCGTCTTTCCCCTCCTCCTTCCTCCCATTATTTCCTAACATCCATTTCAAACATTTAAGAATGCTTCCTTTCCCTCTCTCTGCCTGTGTTTCTGTTTCTTCCCATGCCTCCGCGCTCAGTTCTGTAATCAACTTGCTTATGGATAACCTCGTTTCCGGCTAAGCGGAAGGGGACGACAAATCCACGGGTGTGTGCGTGCCCTGGATGGCAAAGACTGCAACTGCACTTGCCCCCCACATCCGACAGATCAGGATGTTTTCAGTTCCCTTGAGGACTGCGCACAGTTATTAAAATGTGTTTAAATCTCTGCGACTCCTCTGCAAAACATCATGGACCGAACTGCGGGAACAGGTGAAGCTTTTGAAAAATCTGAAGCATTCAAATCCCAGTTTTTGCCACAGCAGGGCGTTTTGAATCATCTAAAATGAGCTAAATTGATCAAGTGTTTCTCGTGACTGCACAGGCTTTGTGAATTTTCACATAAAGCCTCTTGAGATGAATTCACTTTCAAAGACTCCTGCAGGGGGATCTTTGTCTTTCTTTATTTTCAGCTGAATAATTTTGTGTGGTTGAAGTGACCTAATGCACCGAGGGCACCAAACACTAAATAGCTAAACTACTCTTTACAAAGCAGAGAGGTTGCCGAATGATTTCCCCTCCTGCCTGATGTGATGTTTTGATGACCAGAAACTATTTTTAGAGACAAAGAGGAGCACATTTCTAACTAATAATGCAACTTGATCTTTGCCTTTCTCTGGGTTTGAATAATGTATTTTCAGTTGAAACTAAGCTCTACTAAGTCTCTCGAGAAAATGTTCTATTCAATATGAGGCCCTGATCAAAAGTTTATTTTTTCATAAAGCGCCTTATGCACTCGTACTTATTTTGAATTGCCCTGAAATTTGTAATAAAAGAGAGCAGCATATATGTAACTTGAGTAAATACCCAACTTAGTGTAGTCACTGAATTATGCAGCGCAGAGTCACATCGAATGATTAAACCGCTGCTATAGAGAACTGATTGTTGGAGAGGCTGATTTAGCCGTGAAACTGGATAGTCCGTGGAAACATCTGGGAGTCAGTGGGGACAAAGCATCAGCTGTGGCACTTGAGGGATGAATGTGAATATTTCTTCCAATCTGGAGACTCTTAGTCCACACAGTGTTAATGATGATTCTAAGAATAGGAACGCGGTTTATGAGTCACAGGTCTGACTGTGTAACTACTTAAACGAGAAACATCGATCCATCTTGTGTTGGCACTCTCGCTGTTATGCACACAAATTGGAGTTCCCAACTGTTGATCTTGTTAAACATCACTCTCAGCCATTTATTTGCACACATTTGCACAAACATGCACATCTGCACAGACAAACCTACTCTCGCACATGCATCCTCTGTCATTTACTCGCAGCTCCCAAAATGTCAGATCTCTTACGTTGACAGGAACTTAAAATGGTCTCATAGGTTTCGAGGCAAATGAAACGGCGGCGTCGCCTTGAAAGCCAAGCGAAGCGAAGGTGTCAGGGAGTGTCAGCGCTGGTGGCAAAGGTAGACAGCAGAAAGTTGCCTCCCTGCTTGGACCCCCCTACTGAGGTGTCTTTTCAAGTAGATGACAGGAAAATGTAATAAATAAAAATCAACAAACAGGAAGAGGCGGATGTGTAAGCTCCTGTTCAAAGGTGTAAAACTCATTAATAGTGTTGCAGTGCATCATATTTACCCAACTTACTGCTCAAGCTTTTCTTTCTCTTGCTGACAAACTGCTTAATGATGAACATAAAAAAAAAAAAAACTTTCAACATGCTGCCTGTTTTGTCAGATTTGTACAGCTGATTTATGCTGCCCACTTTTGATGGCAATTCTCAAAGTTGACAGTGTGACCTGAGCTTCAGGAGCGCATCTATCATGTAAATATTCTCATCGGAACAGTGTAGGCAGCGTGTTATTAGTATCCCGAATTAATGCATGCAAACAGATGCACAGTCCTGCATCAATGTACATGCTTAGCAGCCAATTTCCTATTCATTTAAATGGAAGAAGATTGTAATAACGTCACACGTGGCATGTGTGAGAGTGATTTACTTATTCACCCCATCCTCCCAGTCCCCTCCTCTCCTTCTGTCCTTCATTTCTTTTTTTTTTTTTCATTGTGTGATTAGGTTAAGGTTGCTATGGATGCTATCTCCGTTACGTGTTGATTTAATGCATCTGAGTCGTTTCCTTACAAGTATATTTTCACTGCCAGTGATTGATTGTTTTCCAGGCCGACCGTAATGACCAGGGTTGTAGTCTGGAGTCTGAATTTGTTGGTGTTTGAGCATTTCTGTGTAAACCTGCATTTTTGTGCACGCATAATTCTGCATCTCTCATTGATCGAGAGAAAGACAAAACTGTTTGTGAGCACCTTTTTGTTTTGTTTTGTTTTGTTTTTTTTTGCATGCTATAGCGGTCTATATTTTGCATGTACATGTGCATGTTTTCTTTAGCTTCTTGTACGTGTGTGTGTGTGTGTGTGTTTCAGCTCCATGCATGTGTATGCGTGTGCATTGTATATAGCAGGCACGTCTGTACGTGTTTGTGTGTGCTTGACAGAGAATAAGTGTGTGTGTGGTTGAAGGAGTGCTTGTTGAAGCATGGTTGTCTCATTGAAAAATGTATTCTGAATCCCAAACATGTGGGGAGTAAATATTTGTCATCTGGGGACAAACATACATCAGTCAGCCGTGCTCCAGATTATATATGATGGTGGATGGAGCTTTTTTTTTTCTTACACACCCCATTTCTGCTTCTTTCCCCGTGTTTGATCTTTCCCAACATTAATGTTGTCTGAGGCTTCCTGAAAATACCTCTAACTATACATTAACTATGCTCCTGTTCTCAGAACCCTAATGCACACACATTCATATTTCAAATGATTACTAAATAAAGATTCTCAGTGGTATAAGCATCCAGCAATCCACTTCAGCAAACCCAAGCACTCTGAAGAAAAACATCAACCAACAAAGTGATTGTGACAAATTTGATCTTGGCTTTGTTGTTAATGGCAGCTAAACATGAAATGGTTTAATATTCTGGATAGTAATTTTAATTGAATTAATTTCAGAGGACATTGTAAGGCGCTGATGGTGTCATAAAACACTTGTTATAGCTGCTGTTCATCACTCTGATGTAAATTATGCCCAGTGATTGCTCAATGATGCTTTCCTTTGGGGACATGACGTTGTAAAAAGAAAAAAAAATGTAATTGGCTCCAAAGGGCACACGATGTGTTGGTGCCATGAGGGAGGAACACAAAAGAGGGTTATTTTCTCTCCAGCTATGGTTTTTCTCCCTGCTGACATCCTCGCACTGTGGTGCATTCAGCAATTCTCTTCTCCAAGTAGATAATAAGGAGTGAAATTTAAAAAATGAATGCTTATTTCACAAATGGTGATAGCGCTTGACGTTGACAGTGCGTGGCACGCTGACACGGGCAGGAACTTCATTTCAAAATAAGACCTGAGATTTATATGATTTATATGTATACAGAAAAAGATACCCACTCCTGGAGAGGGATACAGCAAGTGACATTAAAGTAAAAAATCATTAGGAAATACTGAAGACGGATGGTAACAAAAGCCGTTTACAAAGCTTGGGAAATCTAATCCTGTGTTTTTTAAAAAGCAGTGTTGTGTTCATATCTAGTTACCGCGGTTACAGGAATATAACTTTTTAGATGCATGTTTTTGAGCCTTTTTTAATGCATCAGAACCGCCTCAACATCTCTTCAGCGTCCCCTCACTTTGGCGTTGACGTGGTCAGCTGGACAGATGAGACATGGGGTCTGTGCACAGCAGGAAATGTGCCCTGGACATCGTGGCCCAGCACACTGACACCTGGTGCATCCTTGTTGTGTGTGTGTGTGTATATTTGTGTAGTTTTGCGTGTGTTTTAGGTCAGTAGAATCGTCTCTCGAGAGAATAGCAGCTGCAGACAAATATCGGGTCACAACCTTCACGCATTTTCTTTTAAAGAGTATGTCAATCTAAATTATTATTCTGGGTTCTTTTTAGTTATGTAATGTTTGCTGGGCCTTAGCAACACAGCCAGCCGCAATTAAATCATCTTCATTGGCTGAATGATCAACAAGGGAGACATTTAGCATCCTGTGTTTGTTGCCTTGTGTGTGTGTGCGGGTTAAATGATCTGGCAGTGGACTCAGATGCATCTGACAATTAATAGCGGCTTTAGCCAATCACATTCAGTGAAATCTAATGCAGTGCCCACAGTGCTGCTGTATGTCTATCTGATTTGTGCATTGACCTGCAAGAAGTCTGTTAAGTGGCTGATACTCCCTGTGTGTGAGTGTGTGCGTGCGTCTGTGTGTGTGCACATTGACTTTGAAGTACATTGTGTCGTGACAATAATCTAAGCCAATTTACTACGCATCAGCCCTCCATTATGGGTTTGATATAAAGCAGTGCGTGACTAGAATGCCCTCCCATAAAATGACAATTTACTTCTCTAAAGAAATTACGTGTTTAACCTCATTAACCTAAAGTGTATGTACTAAAATGGAAGGCTAACCCCCACCCCTTGTGACACACACAAGCGTGTACACACACAAACACAAATTGGAAACATCATCAAAAGTTGAGGGTTCATGTTGAATGTGACCCCTGCAAATGAGAAGCCAGCGGCAAGTTAACAACATCAGGAGCTCATCAAGCCGTTCTCGCGACTCGTCGGCGTCTCAGGTGGCTTTGGTTTCGCGCTCTGTTTCAACATCATCTGTCCTCTATGAGATGATTAACCTGGCAGGTGTGAGGTGAGTCTCGCCCACTGTTTTAGTGAGCTGTCGTCTTCAGTCTGCGGGGAGTACAAAGGGTCAGCCCGGCCGACTAATGGCCGTGGTCACAAAGCTGGAAGCCGGCCCATTAGAAGAAGCCGCCGTCATTAGGACCAACACACTTTCAAACAACCTGACCTACTGGTCCCCCACTGTTTATTAGCAAAGTTTTGGCTCTCCGTTAGAGCAATTATATTCACTATTCATGATGAACTGTGGCCTTTTCTTCAGCACCACGAGACATGAAACACACACTCGCATACATAGTAAATAATGTCAGGCAGTCGTGTTGCCCTGAATAGGAAGCTGCCACATTAATGACGTTTTCTTCTCTGCAAATGTGTTTCAATAATAAAATGCGCTCGGAAAATGGGAAAAAGGCAAAGTGTCAGCAAGTGATCTATGTCGTTCATTGGACACAGAACATTTAGTTTTCATTAAGAGTTAAACATGTACACGAAACATTAATGGGGTTCAGCGGCAGCAGCAGTGGCATGCTTCGCTGTATCTCATCCTGATGAATTAGCAACTCAGCACACAGGGGTAAAAGAGAAAAGAAGAAGAAAGAGAGACATTAATATAATGTGTAGTGGGGGAGGAACTGACAGATAATGTCTTTATCCAAAGACTGGTGTTTATGACGCAATGTAATATTATCCCTGACCCGGGCAACGGCGAGCTGCAAGGATGAACGAAGGCTGGGTGAGAGAGGCGAGGGAGACAGGAGAGAAAGGTCAGCATGAGCGTTGCAGTTTCATTATGAGAGATGTGGACTCCCTTCCTCTCCTGCTGCATGGGGAGTGATGGAGAAGGTTGTTAATGCCCGGTCTGTCAGCCATATTGGATTCAGGGCAGTAAATTAATATTACACTCCTTTTAAAGGGGTTTTATTTTGGGATTTACTGGTCTCCCCTGAGTGTCGGTGGTGTAAAGAGGTTATTTCCCTCTTTCTGCTCTGTTCTGTGTCCTCTCGCTATCTCTCGCACAAGGCTAATATGTTTAGAGAGAGAGAGAAAAACTGTTCGCTGAGGAAGGATGTGTAAGCTGTAGGCTCCGTCGTGTCATTCAGCATTTGTGGAGAACATTTTTCAGCCAGCGTAAAAGTTTGCAGTAAATCGAGGCATTGTCCCCCTGAAGGACAGCTCTTGTATCTCCGCACAGTGGAGATGTATCTTCCCGCTTCTTCCTCCGCATCTCCTACGCAGTATGTCACAGGATTCTGGAGGAAGAGAGCGGCGCCTACTGTATATAGGAAGTGATTTTTAAGTAAACTGCCTGTCTAGCTGTCAGTCATCTCTAACCTCCCTGCCTCTCGCCCTGTCTTGCTTAATGCGGGTAGAGTTAGAGTCCCCGTTGAAGAGTCGTATAACACCGTGTGAAGTGGCCTAGTTGCTGAGACGGGATTTATGGCCACCGGTCCATCAGCGGCGATGTTAAAGGGCTGTGATTAAGAGCTGGAGTAAAGACATGGACTCCACTACCCCACCGACCCGGCCAAGAGCACACAAGGCCGAGCTCTGTCACTGCCAACTCTTCCCCCATACCGCTCTGTCTCTCTTTTTTCGCTCTGTCCGTCCATCTGTCTCCGTCTTCTTCTGCCTCCTTCAAAATGCATATGTATCAGCTCGATTCACCAAGGACACTGAATCTCTGCATTAGACATTTCGGTGTCTGCCGCATGTTCGCTCGCTAGTCAAGGAAAGGTCCAGCTCCTGCCCTCATGACAACTTGACAACTTGAAAGCATTTTTTTTTCCCAGCACCCCTCTAAAATCCCTTCTTTTATTCCCCAAAGGGTCCGAGCACACCGCCACGGCAACACTTCCTGCCGCCTTCTCGGACCTGTTACCTCACTTCCTGGTGGAGCCGGAGGACGAGTACATCGTGAAGAACAAGCCGGTGACGCTGACCTGCCGCTCCACCCCGGCCACGCAGATCTACTTCAAGTGCAACGGCGAGTGGGTCCACCAGGACGACCACTTGATTGAGAGGACTATTGACCCAGCCACAGGTACGTGCGAAACAGACAGTTCCATTTGTTTTTTTTCAGCTTTGGCTCGAGTTGAGCTCCGTCTGGACACTTTCTCAGCCGAGACGAGCAGCGTTTTCACCTGTTTTTGGATGTTGTTTTGTTGCGGATGTGTGACTCCATAGATGCATTATGTTAAGTGTTTGCATGCTGAAACTGAGGTTTGCAATTTGCCAGTGATTACTGTGCTCCATCAGGCTCTTGGCTCATCCTCCAGCCTATTTAGCCTGCCAGTCTCATAATAAGCACATTGGTTTCAGTCTCAGAAATCTTCTCGATCACCTTGGAGACCTGTTTGTTTTTCTCTTTGTTGTGCTGCAATCCCCCGCCTCCGCCATCAGTGTCATAAACATGTATGACACTGATGTGGTGTGATTCAGCAGCAATCTGCAAATTCAAACCACCCATTCACAGCCTGACAACTGATTGGGAATGAGAAACGTGGAAATGACGGGGAAATGAAGGGGAGCGGTGACACACACACACGCAGATGGAAAACTAATTGGTAAAAAACTGATTGGTAGCCATACATAACAAGAACACGCATAAATAAAGATAGTTTTCAGTTGTTGTGTCCATTATCTTTGAGAATAATATGTGTACACACACTTCTACATATTATCATACTTCTCACTTCTACATATTATAGTATGAAAAAACAAAGGGAAGGTGTTTAAAATGAGCTAATTAGTAATACAGGTTATTTAATTGCATATAAACACATTCTATGGTTCAGATTTAGTTTTCTGAGTCGCCTGCTTAAATTTGATGCAGTGAACATGAATTGCATTACGTCATTGGCAAGTTTTGTCAAGAACATGATGTGCCCCATAAACCGCAACGAGTTTATGGGTACATCACATTAACAATGCAACAGTGCTCTGCCAACATTTAATGATGATGGACCATTTGCCACGTGGTTATTAGCCGTTATTGTCAGCATTTATTTGTCTATGAAAGAAATCTGCGGTGCCGGGCGCAGCTGACCCCTGCAGCAGCTTCGGACTTCTGAAAAAAACCCTGTGAAGTTCCAAGGCCTCCTCGCAGCTCCCCACATCACTCTGTGTTCCCGCCGCCTTTGATGATAAATGTGTCATATGTGGGGCTGTGCAGTTATGAAGGACACGTGGTTGTCCAGAGGTATGGCTGCTCCAAGGTACCCACATCGATCTCTCAAACACTTGTGCTGTTTAATGTCAGCACTGCCCTGAGGAGTTTACTGATGGCTCCCTCTAATCCCCCTTCCTGCAAGAAACGTGAGGGGCACACATCCAACTGCTTCGCTAAAGCTCTGTGTCTGTTGTGTGTGTGTGTGTGTGTGTGTGTGTGTGTGTGTGTGTGTGTGCGTGCTGTACAGGCTTGTCAGGCTGTCCTCTCACCCTGGTCGTCACAGTCACACCGGACTCTAAACTTGTACCTGTTGCCAAGCAACCAGGACTTCTGTCACACCAGAAGCTGCCCGATATCAACAACATGCCTCGAGGAGGGAGGAATGGGGAGTTTGGAGACATACCCAAGTTGACAAAAATTGATTGACAATTTATACCCAGTGTAACAGTGAAAAATCACCTTCTCGAAATAGCCCATTCCTCTAAAAGAAACTTTGAGGCATTTCCTACCTGCCCCTGACTGGTTGTCTTGTGGACTGAGCAGAATCCAAGTCTGTTTCCTCCATTAACAAAGACAGAGACGCGAATACTGTGCACCCGTGTGACCAGCCAACAACAGTGAAAAAGCTCCTGAGATTTCCGCCCCGGTTTCATTGGCTGGCGTGTTCAGACTGACTGGGATTCTCATCAAGGATCCTTGTTCCTTTGTTATGTAAATGAAAGTAGAGCAGTGGATGGAGTTAATGCTATTAATTCCAGCAATAAAATAATGGAAATGACATGTAGGCACATCAGAGTAAAGAGTCACTGCTGGAGATGGTTTGCACATTTGTTCTGCTGTTCTCTGTTCGACATGATAATCCTTCTCTCAGCCTTTGATAGATGAGAGGCCCATCAACAATGAAGCACGCATACGGTTTTATTAGGTTTAAAGAGGTCTGATATCTCATAATACACTGATATATTATTGGTATGTATTGTAACAGCCATTCTGTAGTATTGGACTATGGGTTTGCCACTGCATGTGTGAGAGCTTATTTTCCCATTTCAGTTTTTCCTCAGTTTTTAATTGCTTTTTCAAAAGGTTTCATAAACAACAGAGTTTCAGCATTTTTAACCATCAATTAAAATCAACCATCAATTAAACATATCAGGATAAAATAAGGGTGAAGTATTTGTTTCTATTTAATCATTTAATCAGGAAAAGCCTCATTAAGATAAAAAAAAAATCCCGGCTAATATAGGCTTCTTTGTCTGGATTCAGGGCAAAAAACACAGGACAGATAACACAAAATATGTCACAAAAGCTGAATTAAATAGAAATCCAATTATAAAATCATGAATTACTTTTGCAAAAAATAAGACAGTACAAAACAACACCTTATATCAGCCCAAGAGCTGTCTAAAAGCACAAAAATAACAGTACAAAACAACAACAGAGCTGAAATTGAGCTTCTAAAATACAAAAACAAAGAAAAAAAACACCGGCAACCAGGAAAAAGAGCAGTTTCTGCAGCAATGATTTTGAATACACGAAGAGGCCAAATTTAGCAGTTTTAGATCTACAGTAACCGCAGAAGGTTTCAGGCAGAGGGGAGCAGCATACAGAAGAGCTCTTTTACTCACTTCAAGATGCCTACAGTATCAAAGATAAAGATGAATCGCAGCTATAACATGCAGCAGAATGCAGGTTGAATATAACCAAGATCAGGTGGGGAAAAATGACTGTTACAATTCCAAAGCTATTGAACAGAACAATGCTCATCTTTTCAAATGCTCCGCAATATGATGACATACTGTATAGTGTGAGACAATATAAATGTGTCTACCGTATTGTTTATACTGAGCCCTCTTTATTTCCTCTGGGTGTGTTAGACTTGTACAGGTAATGTTGCATATCACTAAGCAGGACTGCATTATGGAAATATTGGACTCTTTTTGACAAAGTGCATTGATTTGTTAGATAGTCAGTCCACCACCAATTGATCAAAAACAGTTTCCAGAAAATAATATACTCAGACAGTTGCATCCATACAGCCCACTCATAGCTGCAAAGTAATATTAACAAGATTAGCCCCTCTCAATTTAACGTATGAGTAGTGCAGTGTGATTTTTTTCCTGCTCATAATCTTTTTAAATAACATTTGTAATGATTTTTATCTGAATGAATAAGCAAAACCTACATCTGCTAAGTTCCTGTGGAGTAGAAAAGCAGTGAGAAACAGATTTTGAGACTTGTGCCTGTTGAAAGTCAAACTAGGCTGCCTGTTTCCGAATGCGTGCCTGATCACCCGTGCACTTGAAGCAACCTTTCGTCTGCCGCTGTAATATCCACACTGCGAACGTCGGGGGATTTCCACCGTCCTATAATGACTTCAGTACATGTTTTCCTAAAGTAAAGGGAATCAAATGGGAAAACCGACTGATCAAAGCGGAACGGAGGACACAATCAATATTGCTTTTGCCGTCACACGGACGCGACCAAATTGAAGAGATATCAAAAATGCGGCTGTTTCAGAGGATCTGGCCCAGCGCAGTGAAGGCAGAAAACTCTGTACATGTTCACTCCCGGTGGAGTCAGGCGAACGTCAAAGTAACTGGAAGGGTTTAAATTAATAACTGACCCAGGTCTGAGGTGTGGACATGTTTCAGTCAGACTGCTCAGTATTCACAACCCAGGAGGTAGAAAGCAGGACATGTGGTTAACTGTCGACAGCAGACATGACCTCTGCCCTCATCAGACAGGTCTGTTTATTGCAACTGATTCAGTGCAGGAAAGACAAAAGAGCTGCTCCGGCTGACTGTGTCTACTGCTCGGTTACAGTTAGAGTTACTGACACTCCTTTGTACTCTGTGAATGCTGTGGACGCCCTCCCTACACACACACACACACACACACACACACACACACACACTAGTATCCTGAAAACTGAAAACACATACACACAGGGCCACTTGTCTCAAAAGCTCCTCTGAACATGGATAAGGAAAGAGATGTCACAATTTGTCCTTCCTCTCCTGGTATCAATGTCCGATATTGATCCGTCCTCGAGTCTATCGGTTCTCATTACCTGTCCTCAGTAACTTATCTCAATTGTTATGGCTGTGACTGCTTCCAAAGCCCCGGCCCAGCTCTGTGTCGTTCCCAGGTCATCCTTTATAGGACTGGTGAAACGGAGACGTCTGGCGGGTCCTAATAAAGACATATCCCCTCCGAACAAATCAATGCTGACAGTGTGTTTGCATAGATTAGGAGATTCTCCCGCACTATGATTTCTCATCAGACACACGATGAGGGGAAGGGAGATTGGCATTTGAGCGGAGGATTGTTGTATGGGCCAGGCTGATTTGATTGTGTTTGCATTTCATCTGCCAGCATTGATGGAAACGATTTTGAGCCACGCGTCGCATCGTCACCCCTGCAGCAAACCCTCTCAGGTGGAAAATACATGCATTTCACATTTCTGTTTCAATAAACCTCGGCAACTGCCTTATGAAGATGGGCGGGAGATTATATTTTCTTTGTTGATTGAACCGGATGTCAACACAGCTTCGACAATGAAAACAGAAGATGGAGAAAATAATCAGAAGCTACATGCCTCTTACTTCATGAAGGTGGATTTTTCAGACCTTACAGTTGGATCATATATGAAATGATAATAAAACGTTTTAATATTACTTTAATATTCCACATATCATTTCCCCATAAGGTACAATAACCTCTTCCACATTTATCAGCATCAGCTCCTGTCCTCTGTCAATCCTTTTGAAGTCTAAATACTGCGTATGACGTAGGCAGCAAATCTTTTAAAACCATCTATCGCTCTCTGATTATAACTAATAATGTGCTGTGGCACCACAGGGCCAACCCCTGCGTCTGCAAACCAGCGAGGATTCATTTGTATAAAATATGTGTTTTCTGATTGACTGGATCCCGGATTGTAATGTGATGACATATTTAATTTCTGATCTAAGGGGGAGATAAGCTAGGCTTAGCTGAAATGATCTATAACCTTTATTTTAATACCTCAATACTTATCCGTGGTATTATAGCAGCCAATCACCTCTCTCACACCAACATCCTCCCCCTCTCCACCTCCTTCTCTCACTGTAATACACTTTTTTTTCTTCTCTCTTTCGCAGTCCTGTATAGGTCAACAACATGGATGCAGATAAATACCTGTACCTTTACAGGAGACTTACAGGATGTCCCTTTAACACGGATGACATTTAGTTAAATGTGAAAGCAGCTCACTCTCATTTATTTGTTGGCAAAATTCAGGTGAAGTCAGGACAGTCTTCCTAATGGTGCTGGGGCCGCACATCAGTGATTAAACATGATCTTTAATGGAATATTGAAGAACAGTCCTGCTGCAATTTAAGCAGAACTTGATAGGCCTGCGAGCCAGGATCTAATGAGCAGAAGGAAATAAGAGAATCGGGGGGGAAGAGGACAATATAGTCCTAAATGAATGAAATGGCCTTGTACCACCTGCTAAGCATCGATCAGTAGCCAAGGGGACTAATTGATAATGCATTATTAGCTGCTCCCCCATAATGGGATTTGTATTTCATCCTGTCCTTGATTGCGGGACGGAGGGGGAAGGTTTTGGCGATGAAGCACCGAAAAACAGATGGCAAGGTGAATTGTTCCCGTGACACATCTGCCAACGTGTTCTATTAGACTTCTCAGGCAGGTCAGCGCGGTGTCTGCGTCTGTGTGTGTGTTTATGTGTGTGCAGGCAGACCTTTATCAAAGCAAAGCAACACACCTCCAGAGTGAAAAGGGAGTCAAAGTAGATTTAATTGAAGCCTGTGTTTGTCTGGCCTTGAGACAATTGCAAGTGTGTTTTGGAGCAGTGGGAGTAAAGTGAGGCAGGCAGAATTAAAAAACCAACCAGCTGTGCTGATTGATCTCGCCGATAGACTCATACAAAGGCCACACTTCTCAGTGTCTTCGACTTTGTGTAAGTCGTATTTTTATTTGGAAATCTGGAGTACGTAGGGTCTGTTCCTTTGAAGTCGGTCTTGACATGCAGAAATAATGAATTTCAAAATTAACTGCAATTAGTGGAACAAAACTGAATGATAATTACCATTTGTCAAACAACAACGCTGGCGTTCCAATCTCCCACGCGCACAGCCTTTGTCCTCCCACCAAAACATATCCGGTGTTAGCATCGCGCTTTGCTTTCTGTAAAGTAATTTTGCATTTGTCAGTCTCACAAAAGCTGTGCCCTTGCTAGAAGCTGGAATGCATTCAGTCTTGGTCTTAGTGGTTCTTTCTCTCACAACAGTTCAAGTTATTTATTTAGCCTGTCTGGTAAAGACAGACATGTGATCGATACGAGCTTCAAGCCTGCATTTGTAGTTGGTGTGTGCGGCACTATGTGCAACTAAAGCATTTAGAAGTCTTGTGTGATCATGTTGAATAGTGCACATAGTCTACATTATTTAGCCTGCAGTAGGCATGATAAATTTCATAAAAGATCAAGTTAAATAGATTGTCAACCACATTTCCAAAGGCAGACAGTAGTCTGTGCACCTTTTAATGGAAGCGGCTTGGTCCTCTGAGCTACATCGACTTATTTCCTCAGCTCCGTCTAACCGCAGTTCTAAGCTTTCTGTGCCCTAAGCGAGACATCTGAATAAAATGTGGACTGTATGCTGCAACAAAATGCAGTACATGCATTACTCAGGCCACTTGTACTGCCCTTGTGCTGAGCAAATAGAGGCCAAAGTTGCAAATGTGCTTGGATTCCACAATGTGCCTCAAATGTGCCATTTTAACACGGTAGGATTCAGAAAGGAGCAGAGAAGAGCCGGTAAACTTCCTCCCCGCTTTGCCACTCTGATCATAGGGAATGCACTTTGATATTTTTCTCATTTTACATTTTTTACTGTAATGTAATTTTATCTTTCAACTTACCTCGAACTTCCTTTGGAAATGAAAGACGTGAGCGTTGTGCTGACAGTAGGAGACAGAGTGGGAGTTTGTGGTGTCAATCAACACCTGCTCTGCTCAAATTCGTTTAAAAATAGTGGAGCTGGGAGGTGTAGTGAGGGAGCTGACAGCTAAATAGTCCATGGAGATTTTTGATAGGCAGAGGAACTCAGTAGCTGACAGTTAATGCTTTGTGTGTTTGGCCCCAAGGAGACTTTCAGTATAGGTATTTTACACACTCCTCGAACAAACATCAACTCACCGCTCTCCTCCTTTTAAACTAGAATCTGCAGGGTGTCCTGGCTATGGGATAGTGGTGGCATAGTGAAAAGACTGTTTTATGGAGTGAGGGAAGAAGAATAGCTTCAATCTCCTCCCGAAGTGCTGTGTAAAATATGACAACGTGCACAGAACACTTTCTCGGGAAGCATCACAAAAGAGGTGAGATGCAGGTGGGATGCTACTTTTTATAACCAAAGGCGTCTCAACCTGCGTAGACTAAAATTGTACTTATTTTCCTACACAGTCTCAGTGAGTGTTCATTGGCCGGACTGTGCACACGCAGCCTGCTGGACTTTGGGTCGTGTGGGTGATGGAGAGAGAAATAAAACAAGCAGGCAAATGTGTTCCGCCTTAAGTTTCAGGGAATAAAAAGCCAAGTCAATTACCAGCATGCTCCTGCCCACATATAACACTTCTGCATTCGGTGTCGTGCAGTCAACGTGTCGACCACAAACACAAAAATGCAGAGGCGACACAGCATGTGTTTGAGGAAACCTTTTCATCGGGCCGGGTTCAATGAGGTGTGCCGACAACAACGAGAGTGGCGGCCCTCGTCCGGGAGCCATCAGGAGGCAGTCTTGAGGATTTCATGCGATTTCAAATTAATAATTCATGCATTCACGTTGCTTTAGAAGCAAGAGTTTGTTTTCTGAAGATGTTTGTGTTTTTGTCTTTCAAGACATCTCAAAGCAGATGTATTTAAAGGGCAGCCAAAGGGCAGCAATTTACTTTCCCATATCCTGAACTGAATGGAAAGATGCATTTTCTGAAATAAGTATCGGCATGCTGTTGTCAACCAAGTGATTTCCTTCTGTTATAGTCTCCTCCCTTGTAAGCTAGTTTGTGCTAGAAATTTAACGGAGTCAGTTCAAGATAAAATACCACATATTCATTGGTTACAGCTTCTCAGATGTGATGATTTGCTGCCTTTCTTTATCTCTTAAGATCCTCAGTATCTCAAGGTTTTGGACTGTTTGTTAGCATTTCGAAGCAAAATGTTCATTTGTCAACCTGGGCTCTGTGAATTTGTGATTTACAATTTCTGGCATTCTGTAGACTTGATCGATTAATCGATGATTTATTGATTAATAAAAATGAAAAATGAACCTGACTTGTCAGGTTAATCATAATGACAAATGGAAATTAGCTTCAACCGGCTTTGTGATCTTTAGATAATATTTCTTGTCTTATCAAAATTTTATATAATCACGTGCACTCGGTTTCCTTTCTTAAACCTTAAGTTTATAGTCTCTGCTGCATCTGTGCATATTATTCCAACACCAGCTCCCAACATCTGGTACCTCTGATATCAAACAAAGCTCAGGGGTCCACTCCGCACTTTCTCTCCATTTTCGGGTTATTTATAAAGTCCACAATTCTCTGTCTTGCATCCACTGTATCAATAATGAATGCAGTCACATTTGAACAAAGAAATGAATATTTAAAGGCTCAACCCGTGTTCAGTCTGCAGCACTTCATCCTCTCATGCGTCACATTGTCGTTGATTCTGGGCTCAACAATACGGTCCATGCTGGAATGAGAACCATGTAGACTCAGTGTCGTGGCCACTGGGGCTGGTAGAGGATTTAGACAGGGTACAGACGGAGACATTTGCCATTTCTCTTTTTTAAGATCTAGATGCTCCGTCATTCCTCCACAGCATATGTCAAGTACAGTAACATTTTCATCTGTATTCTTTTGCTTTCTGACTGAATTGTCAGGGGGCAAATGCATTGGATATATATGTTTTCAAGGCTACTTGTGAAAGATTTTATCACGAAATGCTGCTTTATTTTCACCGTTATGGGAGGCTACCCAGTATGTCCCATCTGAACAGCTGTTGTCGGCTAGAAGAGCGCTCGTGTATCATGCTGCCAATGTGGTAGATAAGATGTGAAGGTATGACTTCTCCCTACACATCTTTACGAGGGATTGATTGTGACACGTACAACATTTCTGTCACAGCTCAGTTCACACAAGTGGTGGCCTGTTACCAGGTACATATACACTAACAATAAAATTAAGCACAAATCTAGGTATGATTTTATACAGCTTTCTACTTCTACTCCGCTACACAAATATTCTGCATGTACTTTTTAATGCACCATTTTTGTACAACAGCTTCAGATTATTTTTTTTGCCCCCCTTCTGTCCTGTAAAAACCAACTATGCCACTTGCCAAATTTGGTGATTTTAAATTAGAATTGTTTTGCTAAACTGAATGATGAAGTATTCATTTATGGGTTGAGAAAGGTAAATAAACATTTTTTTTTTAAATGGATAGTGTGGTCAATTCATTGTCACAAAGCTGATTCATATGAATCCTGGAACATCAGATACAGAAGTAAAACATGACAGACAGGGACAGTTTTTCTCCTGAATGAGTGCTTTTGATATTTAGACTTTGGTGATAATACTTAAATACTTAATAAATACAAGTATAAGGTTTGAACGCAGGACTTTTACTTGTCGTGAAATATACAGTGTGGTTTTAGGACGTGTCTATCCGGAGGTTTCTAATGATGCTTTAAGTCTGTGATTTCCATGTCATTTCAGCCATGAGCATACAAATTGTCCACATGCCATAATACTTTAAAAAGGCAAAGCAGTCTGTGTTTGACTTTGGTTAAAGACTTGTTTTCCCCTTTACTTGTAAAGCAGGAAGGCTGCTGAGTGGTTAAGTAACAATGTGAATTTTTTGCAAAGGCAGCAACTTGAGTTTGGAGTGTAACTGAAAGGTACTTTCTAAAATATTCTCAAATCCTGCAAGACATGATTTACACGTTTTGTTTGAATTAATCACAGTATTGCTGGTGCAAGAAATATAAATATTATCTCTTGTTCATCATTTCCCCATACTTGCATAATGTAGTTGATATGACAAAAAATATAAACACGTCTCAAATTAAATTTGTTTATGTAAAAGTGCCAGATTGTTTAAGATAAATGCCAGTTTTAGTGATCTATATAACATGCTAATTGGGGCTAGAGAGCTAATTAGTGTTAATTAAAACAGTCACACATAAACAAAGATTGTTCATTAAATTACAATGAGTCATTATCAAATAAATAGTGTTGGTTATTATAAGAACAAATTAGAATTTTAGCATATTAAAGTACTTAAAAAATGTAGAAAAAAATTTGTGGAGTTTTATAAAAAGACTTTTGTAGCTTCCATGTTCCCTCAGGCTGTTTACTGAATGCTGTTTGTTGTTGTGCTGAATATTTACATTCGCCCACACACCTTCATTGGATTACCACAAACCTCTGCATCCAAACTCAGACAACACTGCCGGCCAGAGGCCCAAGAGAGACCCACCCAGTCGCGAGGAGGGAGGGGAAAACCCTGATGCAATTTGTATGGCACTCGGCAACCAGATGGGAGCCAGGCTGACTTACCTGAAGCAGTTTTCCTTATTTACTTCGGTGCCCAAGGCCATGTCAGACAACAGGGAGAGAAACATGTTAGCCCGAGCAAATTATCAGGGCTTTCATGTGGGTAACGTTCTATCAGATCCTCCCACTCTGCAGAATGTAATGGAAGCAGAGGCAAAGTGCTCAGGGCCTTCACCTCCAACGTGTTCTCATTCGAGGTAGGACAAGGTGTGTGTGGGAGATAAAGCAGCAGGTCCCAGTCACTCCCAGCCTGAAGACTGTGGCATATAGAACATCCTGCTCTTGCCAATCATCAGGGTCAGGATATTGGATAGAGAGTAATTACAACGGGGGCACTTTGGTAAGGGCACCACGGTAAATCACAGCACTGCCTCTGTGTGTGTGCGTGCATGCGTGCAAGTGTGCTATTAAGGAAAGGTTAGGCAAACTAATTATGGAGGGACAGTGTAAATAGAAAAATCCATTGCTTTGAATTAATGTCCATTTGATGTAATCAGTTGTGGCGCTTCAACGGTGGCTGGTGACCGGGCATAAATGCAAAATGAGGGACAGAAAACCTATTTTTAACATCTGGCATGTGATGTCTGCGCTCGGTGACACAGAAGAGCTATTCTGAAGTTTTGTGCACCGATTCATTATCACGTTTCAAACCTGCGAACACCTGTGCAACTAGCAACACAATTTGAGCGCTGTTTTTATGTACACTGCGCAGCGCATTGTTGTGAGATCCTGTGTGCACATAGCGTGGTGTTGATATGTGATAAATATGGCAGTGAAATATCTTGCAGAGTGAGTATCTCACTCTTCCGGGAGCATGCAAAGTCTGTACATCATTATTCATCTTTACTTCTGAGTTCAGACCTTTTCCACTCAAAATCATCTCTTGTCACATATAGTCACGCACGTCTGAGCAAGCCAACTGTGAAGACGATCTGCACGTGCACTCGCTCCATGACAAAACAGGCATGTTTAGTCAGTGGCTTTCATTCATGAGTCTTCTGTCCTGCACCATTTACTCTTCTCACCCCACCGCGGAGGCTCCACCTCAGTCTCCTTGGAGTGGCATTGGGCTGAACCGAACTGGATTGATTGGAGCGTTACCTGCTCGCCTGTTTGTCAGCCATGAATAATCTGTAACGACATTCAGAGCATCAGCGGGGGCCTTGCAGCGTGCATTCATTGTGGGGAAAATGGACAGCTCAATCAAAAGAAGCTCTTGAAAAGCTGGTCATAACCGGAGGCAGAGCCTTGACCCAGAACTCTGTCCCACTGACTCGAGTTGCAACCTCACCAACATCCCTGAATGGGAGGCCCGACTACTGTATTCCCTGTGAACTCTGAGCTTCTTCCCCCCCGCCCCTCCCTCATCTCTCTTTGCTGTTTTAATAGAGCCATGCTTCACTCAGAAGGCCACGTTATCCTTGTTTGGAGACAGACGCTTATGGCGCCACCTGCCACCCTCAGCTCCCCACGTCAGGCAGCGTGAGCCACCCATCACCGCCCTGCTTTACATGGTAATGAAAGTCTTCAGACTGGACGATAAAGCAGTGACGCCCTTGGCTCTGTGACCTGGGGTTAACTTTGGATTATTTACACATGGAACATAGAAATACCATACAGATGTGATATAGTGTTAATGTTTTTAGACTAATTTCAACACGCCGTTTTGATCCAGAGTCGCGTTTCAGCAGCCTGGCTTGGCTTGGATTTCTTTCAAGTGGGAAAGGCAAAGTAATTGGTCTGAGAACGAGCGCATTGTTGGTTCCCTGAAAAGAAGCTCTGGACTCTCATGGTGCCGGTGATGACACTGATGCCATCCGGTACAAAGAAGAACTGCAGGAGGAAATGAAACACTTAGAGCATGCTTTTGACTGGTTGCCAGGATGTGCAGACAGTTTGTTCTTAAAAGCGTTCATCTGTGATGTCTCCCCTCAACCATTGTGAACTTTCTCCCTTGAAATGGCGCACTCCCCTGATGTAAAGTCACCCAACCCTAATCCTCCTATATCCACTGATGAATCCCAGCCACACACACAGTGGAGATGCCGCCTAATTGAATTTCCCTGGTTTCAATGAACACACGCTCAGGACCTGCAAGTTCCAGTCCTTGCCTTTGATAAGCAAATGACCCCTATGGAATTGAGGTCACAGCCTTCGAAAACAAGAGTGAGGGAGAGAAAAATAAAGTCCCGCACTCAGACAAGCCCAATATCGACTCACCCGGGATTGAGTCCAATGATGTTTACCCTGTGTGTGTTGAGCCCCTGTTGGCTCAGGGGGGAATTCATCCTACACATACACACATGCACACACCAAAGAGGTCTGTGCTCTCGTCTCTGAAAGTGTGACTTCTTTGCTTTTGTAAAGTGTTAGTTCTTCCTCCATATCCGAATGGTGTGCATGTGTAAATAATCTTGTATTTGCTACAGAATAAAGCACCATACAGAAAATGTTGGTGTGTATGTGTGTGCTTGTGCGCCAGTGGATCCAGTAATAGCTTGTATTGTACTTCATTGCCTGAAGACTTTGCAACAAGCTTCATCATACAATGGTGGGGTCAGTTAATTCATGAACTCAGCCATCTCTTCCTTCTTTTTTATTCCTTTTATTCTGTTTCATTTGTTGAAGTCTGGAGGCAGAACAGTGTGTTTGCTTTGGTGTCTCTAAGCTTGAGTCCACAGTCTTGATGCTTTTACGGGGGCTCCTTTTTAGATACAAGCTCTGCATGCTTTCTGTCCACTGCACACAGATTTCTGATGAACAGAACTGTGTATGTTCGGGTGAACTGAATCACAGGACATCGTTTTCATTAGGGATGAAGTTGCACATGAAGCTCTCGCTTTTACAGTTTGATTTACTCACTAAAACCTCTTTAAACATTCTCCCATAGTCCATTGTATACCTACAACAGTTCAGCTTTACAAGCAGCCATGAGTGATTTGTAGGCTTTTTATTTTGCCCTGGGTTTCGCCTCTCAGGCAATAGGGAGATTACCTTATCTAATTGCTGGAGGTTGTTGAGATAGTATGCAGGCACCACTGAAAGGAGCTTACAGAAGCACTGACACTTTTCCCGCATGTTTTTCAGGTTGGGAGAAAAAAGGTTTTATCAATTTTTACAATTAATATACAGTTAGTTCTTACAGTTAATATTCTAGATAAAAGACGCCATAATGGCCCATCAGTCAAAGCACAGAGGAAGATAAACATGATTTTAAGTGGGGTTAGTGCATTAATGGAACGTGGAAACCTGGAGGGCTCTGTGGGGCCTGGCTGTGATGAGAACTGTGATGGACGAGCTGGTCAACATGAACTTGACTTGAGTGGGACAAAGAGGATTCAGCCACCAAGAGCATTAATAACACAGCAGGATACATTGCATAAAAGTGATGGTTTATTTTACATCTTACCTCTGAAATGAAACCTTCACTCTTGAAGGACATATTCCTATAAGACTCATCTGTACTGGGCCATCCAAACTTCACTTCATAACACTGCTCCTGACTATAGCTTGACATAAGTTAAACAAGACTTCACTCTGTGTTCGAAGTGTACGATTAGTGTTGTAGTAGTACTATTGTTACTATAGAAATACTACAGGATTATTATAACCTTTAACCCCACTGCTTTTGTTGGCAGTGATAATTAACGAGAAGTTTTTCCTCGTTTAGCCTCTGGATGCTTGAACACGTAGTTGTTGAAACTGAGTTGTTGACTTACTTTCCATAAAACGCAAGAAAATAAATGGCAAGTAAAGAAGCCCTCTAAAATCACATTCCTGAACTGTCTGTGTTGTATAATCTCAGCACAAACACTGCAGTGGCAACTTAAACTGAAGTCAAAATCTCCAACTTTTTGTTTACTAAATATTTATACAAGGACTGACGTCATTCTGTGTTAGTTCATTTTGAAAGCCAGGTTGTAGCCTGTAACGGCAGTCTCGTTAGCCAAAAATCACAGGAGCTTACTTTATTAGAATTGACATTGTTTAACTGTATGGGACTGGTGCATTCTGTGTGTGTGTGTGTGTGTGTGTGTGTGTGTGTGAAAGCCTGCATAGTTTTCCTTGTTGCCTCTTCATTTTCAGTGCAACGTAACATTTTCCAAATATTATGGGTAAGTACAACCGAGTACGTTGCCCCATTGCACAAAATAAACTCACCAGGGTTCCAGCTGTAAACCCAGAATTCACTGTGTCAATCACATAATCACCCTTTAAAATGTTCCCAGTAATTTCAGTGAGGTTTGGGATATGAGCTCATTTATAAATGGGCTGCAGATCAAACTGAAGGCTAGGGGAATCGTGTCATGTTTTAATTATCGTTTAACGGGAATGTTAAGTGCAGTATCTTGCAGGAGAGGAAGTGTAAATTTCCTCTTCTTTTTTTAGTTCCTAACACCTTGGAGACAGCTGAGCGTACTGTAATAAATCGATATTGATATAATTGAGTCATAAGTGTGTCAGTGCCCCATTCTTACAAAGGGACGGCTTTCTGTGAATCGATAGTGTTGTCGCTGTATCAGTCATCTTTGAGTGATGTTCATAAAGTTTTGTTTTACTTGCAGCCGTCCCAGTGGAATAAACTTTGGACAACAACGGTAAATAGCAGCATGTCCAATTATTATTAACTGCTATAAAATTACAGTCATATTTTGTTCACAAAGTGATGACATTATTTTGTCCTACTTTTTAATTGGAGTGAAATTGGACAGAGTGACTCACAGCAGTGTTACTGGAAGGTGTCAGACACAGAAAACAGGTAATTATGGAGACAGGAAGAGATAAGGAAGCAGAATGCAATTACTCTGGCAAGCAGAGCTTCAAATTGCTCCTTAGGATTTCTCACTTCAGGTTCCTATTGTTCATGCTTTGCATCTCTATACTGATCTTTATTCCTTTCACCCTCTAGCTCAAAGAAGAAGGAAGGTTTGCATTAATTAAATGAATTTCTACTGTAAGTAAGGCCATACAAAGAGCCGAACACGGCTTACTGCTGAATTTCAAATGTATGTATTCAAATAAGTTCAAAATTTTCCCAAATCATTTTGCGCTCGTAAACTTGTGCTGTGAGCTCTGTATAAATCAGGGCCATCAAATGTTTCTGAGGCTGAAACAGTCCCTCTGGATTTTTGTTTCATTTAACTTCCAGGTTTGAGGGCGTGCTTCAGAAGGATTTTCCCCATATTCCCCTCCTCACAGCAACTGCAGACGTGTCCATATACAGCATGCATCGCTTTTGAAGGATTTTATTAATGACCGACATATAAAGCAATCACACACATAGAACACAACCCCCCATCCCAAGTCTCTCACACGGAATATATGGATATGAGTTGCACATTGCTGCATGCACTGTAAATAACGGTGTATATGGGAACAAGAAAAAAACTCTGTTGCTGCATTAGGCCTAATTTCGTTATTTTCTGTCAATGCTGCGACTGAGTTTATCTTCAGAATATAGAACGTAGCTGCAAGAATAAACGCAGTTCTTGAATTGTGTATGTAGAGGAGTCGGTTGTTGTTACAGAAAATGTTTTTATTTCTTTAAGAGGAAAAACTGCCGTGCTGGCGATTTGAAGGAAGAGGGGAGTTTTTCTTCCGCTCCATTTGTTCATTCTCTGTAGTGCCCATTTTGTTACTTTAGCCATTTGTTTTAGCATTTAGGTGCTCTCTCAGCCTGTTCCACACAGTCTCACTGCAGGCGTGCTTGCACGCACACACACACACACACATCTGACAGATCTGGGATTGGGAGAGAGAGAATTTCTCAATCCAGAATTTCATTTCCAAAATGAATCCAACTTTTTTGATAGGGTTTGTTTTTGTTTGTTTGTTTTAAATAGCAATAATAATTAACGCCTACCTATAAACCTCCGTTTTTCTTCTTTTGAACTAGCTGTGAGTGAAGCACATACGAGGGCGCGTTGGTGAAATCTTGCACACAGCACAGGGTGTTGTTGACGCTCAGAGTGGGGCTTCGGGGCTGGATTCACTGCAGTGCTGTCCCCACATTTACCATGATGGCATATAGCGAAATCTACTGCATTTAGAGGCTGATACATTGGAGTGGGGATCTGCCAGTGACCCTCAAAGCTACTTATCACTGTGTGGCTGCCGGCCACCATCCTCCCGTGTCACCGCTGGGCCAGCCTGCACTCACACGGGCCCCTACAGAGCAATGCACAGTTATCCTCAGATAGTTTACAGAAAATTCCCCATTTTTTTATTTGACTGGTGTTGCAGCTTTCTCGAGAGCCGTTCCTTGCACTTGACACTGCTCTTCCTGGCATCCTCAGCAACACACCCACCAAGTGTGAAGTCGATTGGAGGAACGGTCGCTGAGATAATCGAAGGACGGATAGACAGACAGAAACTCCCTCCATTTTAGTTAGATGAATACTTGGCTTCACTGCAAGTGTGATACGTAATTGCTGTATAGGTTTGATGGCCTGATAGGTGCCACTTAGGCAAGCTTTAGTCAGCTTCGGCCTGGAGCCGGAAATGATCATTGCAGACGGATCATGTGTATGAGGAGAGTGTAAGAGTGTCCCAAAGTGCTTTTATGTAAATGGTAGTTGAGGAGCTCTCAGTCGAGACTTAAATATACAGCGCTGTATGTGCTACTCTGTCAGTCTCTGTGACTGCAGAATTGTTCAGTTTCATATGAAAGGTTCAACACCTCCACCACATCTAGAAGACTCTGAGAGGGAAAAAAAAAGAGAGAGAGCTGACACGAAGAGAAAGCTAAAAGCCGAAGGAAAACATGGCAATCTCTTCATCAGAGTGATGAGAAAGAAAGACACATAGCAGGGATCAAGGTCAAAGCTCAATATATTAAAAAAAAAAAAAAAAAAACTCTGGATTACGGGTCCCAAATAAAAGGTCAAAGGAAATTGAAATGAAAGATTGCTTCTCAAATATAAAAAAATACAGGACTCAGTTGTTTGGAGCAGACTGGATTTTGCTTTGTTTCAAGAAGGGTTGTCTTTACTTTCTTCTTGAGCTATTTCTGTTACACAGCAGCATCACTTCTTATATCAACACCGTTGTGGAAATGCTCCATAAATTGAGAACTCCCCCACACACACACACACACACACACACACCTCCTCCTGGATTTGATAATGGAGAAATGGGCCATGCTGAGTATTTTTGTTTTTGAGTGTTTGTTTAGCACTTCCTTGTTCCTTCCCAACTGTTGCTCTTTTAACGCCTTCCCAATTACACGAAGGATAGCTGTGAGGCTCTCTTCTCATTTTCCTCAGTTAACAAGCACTCTGTTTATATATGATTATGGTTCTCTGCCTGTTTATTCTGCCTGGCTTTTTAAAATTACTTTGCCGGTTTAGTTCAAGGTACAAAATGCACTAAAGGATTCCGTTCAGCTCATTTGTTTTCCGTCTGTGGAAAAATATTTACGGTCATTTTCATTCCTCGCCACCGCCAAACGAGCTGATGGGGATAAGCCTGCGCTCACTCGGCCGGCCGCTCCCCCTCCCGCTCACACACACTTGATGGTTACTCCTGTGTTTGTTTTGCAGCGCTGCCCGTCATGCAGGTGACAATCGACATCACCAGACAGCAGGTGGAGAAGATCTTCGGTCTCGATGAGTACTGGTGCCAGTGTGTCGCCTGGAGCACCACCGGAACCCAGAAGAGCCAGAAAGCGTACATCAGGATTGCCTGTGAGTGCACTGTGTCACTGCAAATGCAAACGCTGCCTAACAAGGTTCTCATGTATTGCACGTCAGTTTGTAATAAGACGATATTAGCAGGCTGATTTTTTTTTTTTTCATTTTGGGTAATTGGGGAGGGGCCAGCTTTCATTTAACAATAAGCCCAGAGCCCGTTATGATCTGATGCATCATACTTTATTACTGTGATTACGATTTAGTTAAATCATCTTCCTGCAGTTCTACTCAGAATAAAATATCTGACCCTGGCAGGGAGAAACAGAGTATTGCATTTGCTTGAAAGCAGTCTTGGAAAAAAAGTGGAACACTAAATTTGAGTATTCATGAGCATATTTTTCACTGGATACAGTACATCAGCAATGATCCCTATGAAAGTAGCTGGAATAAAAACAGATTTGAAATTTATTGCTGTGCAGCAATCATAAATCTGTCTGGGGAACACAGACACATCCCTCGCTGCAGCCTCAAAAGCTTTATTAGAAGAAGCCATTTTACATTTGAGTATTTTAAAGCATTCTGCCTATTAATTCCCACATAAATATGCATTATTCCAGAGCGGAACGCGGCGCTGTCTCCAAACTACCAGACGTTTTGAAAACACACATTCATTATCCAACCTTGTTTGAGAGCTCAAAGTCAGTTAGATGTAAAATAAGGACATGCACACATGCTTCAATAACGAGACGCCTGCGTGCGTGCGTGCATGCACCGGTTCGCAATCACGAGATTCACGTGTGCACACACTTGCATACATTTGAGCCTTCCAGGACTGTTACGTCTTAAGTCTCCTCCAGTCCCATTGTATCGGCTTTAATTAAATTGAATGTCGTGAAACTCTCTGCCTGACTTAACGTTTCTCTTAGTATGATTGGGCAGGACAGGCTCAACATCTGTTTAAAGGAATTCACCGTGGACACAAAGCCGCGCCCTAAGCCCCTCGCACCACAATAACACATTGCTTCGCTTTGAGTCAAAACCCGGGGCGTACGCATCAAATTTGCGCCGACCCACCAGCCATCAGCAGCCTGTCTAGCTCACAGGATACAAATAGCCCAACATTTATTCCCTTTTGTAAGAAATAAGCATTGCCAGTTTTACCTGTGTAATTCACAGCAAGTGTATAGCAGGACTTGCAACAGTAAGAGCATTCAATGAGACATAGTGTGAAGCCCCATGCAGTCAGCCAGGCTTGCAGGAGCTCTTGTCCAGGCGCCTCGGGGCTTTGTTTTCCTGTGGCTGCTCCAAGCCCTCATACAGATGGAAGCTGGAGGCTGGCGAATGCTGGAGAGAGGAGAGTGGGTGGGGAGGAGTGAGGGGTAATGCAATTGCTTTTGCTTGATGCCGGGCCCCTCTGGCAGCAGACAAGCATCTCTGAACCAGCCAGGCAGCTTGTAATAAGCAACATGTTTGGTGCCACCGATCCCTGTGTGGCTTAGGGGCCAACTGGAGTGCGACATGCTCAGCGAGGCCATTGGTGGACATTTCACATTTCCAGTTTTGTGGATAAAAGTATTTCATTTAAACCTCACAAGCTCTAACAAATATCCTAATTGGATGTGTCTCTGCTCATCTTTTTTCCCCCGCCCTTTTTCCCCCCCTTCAGACCTGAGAAAGAACTTTGAGGAGGAGCCGCAGGGTAAAGAGGTGGCATTGGACCAGGAGGTGTTACTGCGCTGCCATCCCCCCGAGGGAGTGCCACAAGCCGAGGTGAGACACGGATACAGAAGATATTTATAGGCCCACATCTAGCATCCATTTACCCTTTCCTCACCAAGAGGACAAAGAGCAAAAAAAAACGGCTCGGGATCAGTTCCCCGGCGTCTTCTCCCTGCTCCACCTGGGAACGGACAACCCTGTACGGATAAATTACACCTCTAATTATTCCCCATTATTGATTTATTATCTCTCTTACATCTTTGAGAAGCCGTATATCACATCGTCTCGTCACATCACTCAGGATAGGCTTGGAGGCTTCACTCGCCGTTTGGCATCTCTAAAGGCCTATCCATAATTAATGGGTCTATTTGCCTCACTCTCTCCCAATCTCATTCTCCATCTCTCTGCCGTCTCTCCATGTACTGTATCTCTCATACACTCTTGTCCTGCTCAACTCTGTTTCTCTCAGAGTCCCTCTCTCTCTCTCTCTCTCTCTTTCTCTGTTCGTGTCCCTCGGCGGTGTGTGTCTGTGTTTAGAGGACCAGACTGGGGCCAGCTGTTTCACCTCGTCTGCTGCATCCTCCCAGTCCCAGATAGGCACTAACTGCTTTAATAACAACACAAGAGGAGGTTAGGCCAGCCACTCAGACAGCCCAGAGACCAGGAGCGGCAGGCCAGCCAATCACAGCTTGACGGCGTAGGGACAGTTTGCAGAGAAATGGGAAGGAAGGAGCCAACCGCAGTTCAACAGAAAAAGAACATAAGAGCAGAAGTCACCACGGGAGAAAACAGGGATAGCGCACAAGAGGAAGAAAGCCCAATTATACCCAGCATCGCAACTGGCAGTAATACCGACAACAATGCTGCCACGCTGCAGCCACTCTCGGGACGGTACGAGGTCAAGTGAGAGCAAGAAAACAAGCAAGCCAATCTGAGAGTACACCAAAAAAAAGGAATAACATCAGTTTTGGCTTTTGCAAAAGGGCACAGAAACTACACAAAGCATGATCGGTTTCACTCACAGACCACCAACAGCTACAGAGGTCTCCAGCAGCTACAAAGCAGAAGCATTTCCCCTTCACACACAGAATAAATATTAAAGTAGGGTATATAGATAAATGAATTCACCTCAGTACTGGTATCACACCAAGCCACATTTGTTCTACTTTTTGTCTCTCTGATTGCATCAAAAACAAAAGTGCCTCCCTGCTTTTCCATGTAGAAATGTCTGGTCACTGCAGAGCTGCACGGGAGGGGGGAAACGGTTTCTGTACAGTTGCAGTGAATTTTAACCGCTGAAACATATTTTCAGGTGGAGTGGCAGAGAAACGAGGATGTTGTCAACCCAGCGAGCGACCCCAATTTTTTCATCACGGGTGACCATAATCTCATCATCAAAAAAGCCCGGCTGGCGGACACGGGCAACTACACGTGTGTGGCCAAAAACATCGTCGCTCGCCGCAAAAGCAACTCCGCCACGGTCCTGGTCTATGGTAGGTGATAACTCCTTTCAACAGGTGTGGAAGCTGTGCACACTGAGGCTAACGAGAGGTCTGGGCTCGAACTGATCCCCGGCTTCAAAATATACAAACACAAAAAACAGCTCCAGTGAATCATGTTTTGAATCACGCTTGCATGTCGCTTCCGTTATCCCACATTTCCACACTAGCCTCTGCATGTTCACGTGCATGGAAGATAACTGGGTGCACTTGTGCTATCAGGTTGGAATGCTACATTCAGACTCCACAAAAAATGAAACTATGCAGTGTTACTCATAAGTGACATATGGTGACAACTTGCGTAACACTATCATAAATAACTACATAAAGACATAGTAGAGTATCTGCACATTAATTAGCACAACTTAAAACGTTACTGGCAGCCATTCTGCCAAAGCTGGCACTGTCCAATCTCGGGGCTGCCATCTTCCTCCTTCTCCGTAGTGGATCCAGAATATGAGAGGAGAAAATGAATTAACAGCAAACTGTAAATAATGACTTGGCTTGATAAGCAGACTGATCTTTATTAAAATGCAGGGAAACAGCATGTTTTTTATCACAGAGGGTTCCTCGGGTACTGGCGCTACGAAGGTTTTGCATACGTTACAGCGTGACTTGATTCTCGGCTACATGCAAACTGGAGATGGAAATCACATTGGAATGCTTCATGAAAGAAACTTAATACATGTAAGAAATGTACAATCTGGCACAATGCCTGACATGGGTTCTGCTTTTGTTGAGGCTGCCAGAAAGACACTACTACGATGTGCTGTGAAGTCAGAACAAGAGTTCTTGTGGACTATCTAACACGGCAGTAGAGAAAACCCACCGTATGCTACAAATATACAATATAAGATGATACACAATATTCAAATGTAAATTGATTTAAAGGTTTTTGTGTGAGATTTATTAAATATTTTCATTAGACTAGATATAAAAGGACAACCTGATTATTTTTATGATGTTAATATATTTAAAATACATGAACAAGGGATGTGCTGTTAAGTATGCTCATCCCTTGTGAAATCAAGACGTCAGTGGGAATTATTTGATATCTGCAAGTTGTAGCTACTTGAATATTAATTAACACCGAAGATTGCAGTTATTCTGGCTTTCAGCTAACACAGGCTCTCAGTGGAAATCTCAGTGGATTTTATGGTGTAGGATGAATTCATCTTCAGAGAACATGAGCATAGTGTGAAACATGAGGGTCACTTATGGAAGGCTTTTAGAGCTTCTCATTTATCAAGGGAGAAACATATTGTGATGAACTACAGTGAGTAAACACCTTCACATACTCCTTATTTTTATTTTGTTTTTACTTTATTTACTTTATAAAAGTAAGTATTAAATAGATTTTCAACAATAACATTTAAAGAAACAAACTGGGATCATTACATTTTAGATCTTTGACAAAACACTCCAGTCATTTCTTTTTAGGCTAATTTGTAATTCAACAAACTGTACAGTATACCTCCTGTAGGAGGTTCACACTTTTAAATAACACTATACTACTGTAAATGTTGTTGAAAATTGAGGCATGTGCACTCTCATGGTGAACGGTTTCAAATGAAATGTGCAAACTCGGAGCATGCAGTCAAAACACACATCTCCAAAGCCTCCAGCACAAAAATAAAAAAGCACAATTATTCTTACTGTTCATTATAATTGATTAGCTTGTTGTTAAAAGACTCACCCTGCAGATGAAGAAATCTAGATTTGAAATGACTGTGGAGGCAAGAGCGTTCTTATTGTTTGCCTTTCTTGCATTGTCAAAAAATAGTTTTCATTCTTAGACCTGACAAATTGTGAAAAAAAATTGCTGGGGTGCTTGCATGTGCAATTAATTTTTTTTCCATCACTCTATGTGCTTGACAAGATGATAAATGTTATAACTACTGTAATACTAATTGAGGTTAAATCACAATGGAAGCGGTCTTGTTGTTCAAAGAAAAAGAAAGGGACCTTTTTCTGCTGTTCATTTCTGTTGCCCTACAGCAGAGAGGCCCAATCCAGGTACCTGAGAGCATCACCGTCCACCATGCTAGTTGATTTAGCTAGCTGTTGCAAGTCATAATAATCGCTACTTTTCAAAGGGGGTTCAACAGGGGGCCAGAGATGCATTTTAACAAGGCCTGGCTGGTGTGACTGCACTCTGTGCTAAGAGGTAATCAGGGGCCGAGTTGCCTGGCAATTTACCTCACCGCGGCGGGCAATCAATCGCATAGAGAGGGCAAGGAAATGATTCAGCCACGACAAGCACAGGAGAGAGTTAGGGGGAAATTAGGAGGGGAGTATGTACAGAGAAGGAACGACAGTGCTGTTCAAGTCAATAAATCAGGAATCTCTGTATCTTGTAAGCCGAGGCAAACACAGGAGATACAGGAAGGAGCTGATTAGAATCAAACCAGCGCCGTTTGATGTAATCACCTGCCATGATCGAGCGATATAGCAACAATTATGTGCCAATAGCCGGTTACGGTTCAGAACTCGAGCACCGGCAAGTGGCTGCAATAATAGGAATTCAACATGTAGAGTTTTTGAACTGCCTGAACTTCAGTTTAAAGTATAAATGGAGAATAAATTATACAGTGTTTGTTCTCCACAATTCAAAGACTATTTGGGTTTGAAGAATGACATGGAATGGTGTGAAATCAGTGGTGGATATGTGAAGGACACAATCTGAATTACTGGAACAGCCATGATATATTTATTTCTCAGTACTGTGTTGGCATTTCCAAGGAGTAGGCGTTGTTTTTTATGCATTTATGACCATGGGCATTTTGCATTAAATGGCATTTATTTACAGTGATTATATTCTGAGTATATTGTGAATGTTTTTCAAAATGTCTTGCATCACCTTGGTGAAATCTGGAGGGATATTTAAAATGTCCACAAGTTACTTTGCAGCAACAGTGCCTTCCTCAGAGATAAGGTCAAAGATGGCAAGCTGTCGTGTTATTTTCTGCTCCCTGTTGAAGCCATTTTATTTTCACTGCAGTTGGCTGTAATTCCAACTCAGACACAGGAAGCAGCCCCCTTTTTGCTCTTGCTCTTGCTCTTCCATTAGTTCATCTTGCAGTGCTGAACCAAAGAGTGTAACAGCAAGTCACAATTATTCTAGCACAACACACCTCTTTTTCTTAGTGCATGTCGGGTAATCCTGGCTGCTCTGTCCCTTCATCCATCCATCCCTCCCTCCACCCTTCCCCCTCCATTTCCCTCCCCTCCCCTCCCCAACCCCGGTGCTGGTGTGACAGTCAACGGCGGCTGGTCCACATGGACCACCTGGTCGTCCTGCAGTGCCGTGTGTGGGCGTGGCTGGCAGAAGAGGAGTCGGAGCTGCACCAACCCCACGCCACTGAATGGAGGCACATCCTGTGAGGGGCAGAACGTCCAGAAAAGTGCCTGCGTGGCCACCTGTCCAGGTAACTCCCAGGCAACCCCGTTTGTCCTGTGGCGCTTGGCTTCCTGTGGCTTCCTTTTTGCATTTTTTTGCATCTAGAAGTCATCAATTCATCTTTATTTTGGCTGCCTTTTGTACCAGCACCCAGGTCTTTTCTTAGATGTCAGTGCTTCTGTTGTTTCCTGCAATTAGACCGCTTACACAGCAGTGTCAGAGCCTATTAGTCTTCACAGTCTTCCCATCCTGAAAGTGATTTATTATTATCACTCTTTGTTCACATATCTCTTTATCTTCTGCACTGTACGCAGACCCTGCTCTTATTTCAGAGACCAGTTTGCTTTAAGAAACATGGTCCTAGCCATGGCACTGTGTCGAGCTAGTGCATCTGTTATTGTTTGCTGCTCAAGCTATGTAGTAAATATGGGCAATAAAAAGCTGAATTACAGCGGCCGGTGTTTCATGTTTACGTGTGAGGTGTTGATGGTGTTTCATTTGCCTGCCCGTCCTCCCTCGTGAGAGCGTCAGCAGAGGCAGAGAGTATCCTGCCTGATACTGAGCAACACATATCGATCTCTGGTAGCCTGAGTTGGAAGTCAAGCTGCTTCATTTGCAGTCCCACATTAGCCCCCTGACAGAGGGAAAGATAGCGAGGAGGGGGGGGAGGGGGGAGAGCAAGATAGGAAAAAGGAGGTGTAAGGTGAAAGCAGGGATAGAGACAGATGGAATCAGAGTAAGGAAGGCAGGAACAAAGCCCATCGTGAGAGAGAGGGAAGAGGAAAACTGAGAAAGAAGCAGAGGCAGCCTGAGTGTGTATGAGAGCTGCCTGCTTGGCTGCCAGCAGATCCATCTGTGGACATATAGCTGGGGCTCTGCAGCCATGCTGACCGCAGGAGAAATCTCCCACGCTCGGTAAACAGCACAGAGGGAAATCCAACACCTCTGGCAGTGGCAGCTTCTCCCTGCCTAAAACAGAGGTTATTTTCCTCAGTGAATCGGGGCGTTCGGTTACCCTTCTCCCATGTAAAGACATCACTAGATGTCAAGCTCGAGTGTAAGTAACACGGCCCGCTGTAATACAGCAGGAGGAGGAAGACAAAGGAAACACGGAAACACATGACGCTCCATCAGGACACTATCTGGATGGATTTGGAATTATTAGCGCCGGAGCAACGAGTAATGGAATTAGAGGGGTGTCCAGGGATGCTTGACATTCCCCCGAAGCAAAGCAGGATACTGACCTCCATGAGCTTAAAGAGATTAATGTCAGTCCAAGCTGCTATTGTTAGATCCAACCCCACCCTCCTCTATTTTTCTCTTGCTCCACAAGGAGAAAGTGTGTAATTTCAACCCTTAGGGTGCTGTGACAGAAATTGCATTGTGCCCTGTGAACACAGTTTGCAGAGACTTTGGGCGAGAAAGAAGTCTTTTTCTTTTTTTTTTTTTTTTTACTTGATGAGAGACGCTACCGCATGACATGACCCCGCTCACACCTCTATCAGTCCCGTTGTTTGGCAACAGAGGGAGTAGTCTCTGCCTCCTTTTCTCACTCGTTACCTGTCTCAGACAGAGCATCAGTGCCACAGACAGCCCTAGCTGGCGGTACCCGAGGAGGGTTCCCCCGAAGGCCGAAGTTCACCACGCCAGAGCCTGGGGATGATGGGCTGTTGCTTCCAATCACAAATGGCACCGCAGCTCTGTTGTGTACTCACAGACATGCCTCTGAAGGCCCCCAAGATGAACTGACTGCTCCCATCATTTGTCACCCAGCACACACACACACACACACACACAGCCTGACAAAGACAATAAGACAAGCCCCAAATACATCTGCATCCTCAAATACATCATTAACAAATGTATGAATCATCAGCCCAAATAAATGAATAGTCACTCTCATATGAGAGTCACATTCAGCGAGAGGGAACAGATGAGACCAGCCTAGCAGAGAACATCTTCACATACTGGATAACAACTTTAATTATCATGGTGCTTATAGCCTTCACAGGTCTAAACCTCTAGATGCACAGTTGATGGTGATTTCAGTCAATTTCAGAAGAAAGAGACTTGAGAAGAATGATTACATGGGGAGCTGTAGTGCTGCAGATAGACATCATGTTATTTATTCAGACACGGCTGACATTTGGATTCAGAAGTAGTGTTCTTTACTTTTTTAAGTCAGCCTTGAGAGGCATTTTTCCTCTACAGTGCCTTTGTTTTTCAGCTGCATTTTAAATGATTTAATGCTGGTCTTGTTTCAAGAGTTCATTAATTATCTAGACTAAGATTCTTTGTTGATTATTAGCTCTCTAGTGCATTTAACTCACAGCATTAGGTCTTTGAAATGGGTTACAGAAAAATATATTCAGTTTTTTAGCCGCTTAGTCTTTGTAATTTGCAGTTGCAGACTTTTTGTGTTTTGTCTACGACACATCGATGGGCTTGCAGATTTGCTGTGCTCCTTTGGGGAGAAAGAGATGCTGTCAACTGAATGAATATTCGCTGGAAACAAATCCATTTAAATTTGGAACCAACAACATGCAAAGGCTGTAATTTGTCTCTGCACTGCCCGGCTAAGTCTATATGCAGTATATTTCTTGCTGAAATGCCGATGGCCATGTGTTGTTCTACATTTAAAAAGTAGCACGATTCCTTCAGAGCAGCGCTTAGCTACAGCCACAGAAGCAGGGGTTTTGGGGTTTTTTTTTTCTTACATATACTTCATATGGGCTTCCACAGATGGACAGCGTCTCAAACGGACTGTTGGGTGACAGACCTCTCCACGTGTCTATTCACAGTGACTCTGGTATCTAAATGTGAGCTCCCACCTCTCATCTGGAAAGTGTGAAGCTAGAAAGGCTCATCTGTATTTATAAGTCTCCAAAGTGTTTAATGAGAGCTGGCAGAGACCTATGTGGCAGATCAGATGGGCTCCATGCTGAGAGAGACACAGGGAGCTGTTGAGGAGGAGGAGGAGGTGGACGAGGAGGAGGAGGTGGAGGAGGCTCAGGCTAAAGCCCGAGGCTCAGAGCAGAGCAGATCAACACTTGAGACAGCCAGTAGTCAAACTATGCAAGCGCTTATCTCCATTTCTCCTTCCTCCTTTCTGCTTTCTGCTTGCTGAAGTATCCCACATTAAATCTGCAGTCCAGCCCTCACCCTTCCATTGACTCTGCCCCAACGCCGACTTGTGGTCAGAGCCAACAGTCATGGCAAAATGTCAGATCACAGCAACGTTTCCAACAAAGGCACACTGCCCGAGCCAACAGCAAACAGTTAGTCCCCGGTTTTGGAAGAGGCACAGTGACACCTGCCCCGCACAAATGGATGGAACTGTTGCTGGTGTGTTAGAGCAAACAACCTGAAGAGATTTCTAACTCGAGTGAATTATTTAAATATTGTACTGATCCCTCAAGCTCGCCAGAGGAGTCGTGAGAATTCTGCTAGATGGAAAATAAACAGACTGGGGGCTGGTGTATTTGTGCATGCGTACTTGTAAGCGTGTGTTTGTGCACGTACATGTTGTACACATGCAAGTTAGCAGCCATATGTCTACTGTCTGCACTGCAGGAGAATTCTGCTGTGGAAGCAAGCGTTCATGTGTCTCTGGATATTATCAGAGATTGTTCTGGAGACTCCATATTTTATACAAGGAATAAATAAAGGGTATGGCTAATAAATGTGACAGAAAAACACATTAGTTCACAGTGAAAAGACGGTGGCCATCTGGTGACAGCCTTGCATCAGCGCTGTTTTTAATCATTCTGTGCCATTTGTTTTGGCTCACCTTCCTCATATCTCATTCTGTTTCGTTTTGGTTTGTACTAGTGGTTTAGGGAGAAGACCCAGCTTCGCTCCAGTTTATCGATTGCATGCTATATCATAGCCACTAACAAAAATAAGATTTTTTACTCTATGAAATGTGTCAGAAGCACAGAATAAGGTTTGGTTATTAATCTCTGTTGCATCACCCACTTCTGTGGCTAAGCTATCAACCCCCTGCATGGGTCTGTGGTTTTCTCTGGCTTCTTTTTTCATCAGCCTTTGAACACTGGGATTAGGGGTGGCTACTGTGCACACGTGTGTTGACAGGACAGTGGGAGCAGAGGGGCAGCCTGCTGGTCTCAGTGGTACCTGTCTACCTCCTCGTGTTCCCCTCAAGGACACAGAAACCGTAGGTGACCGATGATCTCAGACTGTGTCTGTCAGCAGCCATTGTCATTTTGAACAGCTAAAATTCAAACAGGCCCCCCTACCGACCCGTAAAGAATGGTCGGGTTCCTTACCCTTCTCCCCTTGACAACATGTCCAAATGGGGGCTTGCCACTGGGCTATTGTATTACTGTCCCTCCTCGGAGACCCTGCCTGACCTAAAACCTGTGGTGCTGCATGATTGAAAATCAGCTGTGGTGCCTTTTGCAGTAGCCCTAACAATCTCTTTCTGGGGATTTGATAAGGAAAACTGTGGCTGTGGATAACAATTTCCTTATGTGGATCTGAGAAGGTAAAAGGATGAGGTTTGGTTCTGATTTCAATCTTTGATTTGAGAAACGAAAATCATGAAGTGCATTTACTGTAACCATTTATTATCTCTCCACTTCCTTCTATGCTCCCCAAACAATTCTTTAGCCTCTGCCAATGTGGAAAGCCTCTTCTGAAACATTTGCGACATGTGTCTGGAGTCAGACAGGCCATCCAGAAGTGTTTATGCATCTTCGTCTTTCTTTGATTGTCCTCAGCCCCGGGGTCGCAGTGCTTGTGTCTCCTCCACATTCTCAGCAGCGCCCTGCTTCCACTCCAATCTCCTTGTTTGAAAATGTTATTTGCATGGCCATTAGTCTTGCTTTGTGGTGGCAAAGAGAAGTAGAATTTCATCACCTCATCAGGGCAGATGTTGATCTCATCTCTTTATTTCACAGTGGTGTGGATAAACTGAGGGGCGACATAATATATTCATTAGGATGTAATTCGCTATTCAATCATTCTCATTCCCAGCCTGGATAATCAGCCCACTGGCCCACGGATGGGTCCACTCAATGCCAAACAAGGACAATTATCTGATTGGTTCTGCTCTCTCTGCCAAATGGATCTGACTGCAAAGAGGCCGAGCTGTGTCAGCATCCCACTGCACACACACACAAACACATGCACATGAAAAACACTCTCACATTCTCTCGCAATCATCTGAGGACACACACAGACAAACGCAGACTTGTGTGGCGGCAGGGTCTAATTCACACACCTGTGCCCCCGGCCTAATACGCTCACAGCGACTTTCAGCTCGTTTTCCAATTGGAGACTCGCTCAAAAACCAAATAACATCATTACTCGGTACAGTTATGCAATAATAGGTATCCCACTTTGAGTAACATCTCACTTATGTTTTATTAACCAAAGCCTCTGACCTGCAGCAGGTCGGACCTGCTCTCTCGGGGTCATGCCCCCTGCACTCTTTATTGCCAGGATTAATGAGCACTAAGGTTTCCTTGCCCTCAGGTCAGTTAGGAGGAGGGTTACTGCTGTCATAGAGGTGTGCTTGTGCTCTGCGTAGGTGTGTGTGTGTATGTGATTCTTGTCTGGTCCCCTTCACCCTTACATTTGGGAGAGAGAGAGAGAGAGCGAGATAGTGGCGTTTTTTTCCCCAAGAGAGCTCATTACTGCTCTTTTTCCCATTAGCCCTATGGTAACCTTCCCCAGGCCTGGCGCTGTGTCACTGTCAATATCATTCCCAGCCGCCACCGTACCCCCCTCCCCAACTGAGCCCCCCTCTCCTGGCCACAATGCCAAATTAGCCCCACCTTTGCAAAATGGCCTCCCTCTCCACGTGTGGCAAAGCTGCTGATATTTCTTACAGCCGGGCCCGCACAGAACTATTACCGGCCCATTTCCATTTGTTTCATTTTGCTCGTGCTGATGGTGGTGTGTTTGAAGTTGCGGTAGACAGAAATAGGCTGCAGGTGTAATGTACATCTGTCTCTGCTCAGAGTAATACCACCTGTATTGTGTCTTGCATTCAAATGCACTGGAGGTAATGCTCACGTTGCTATAGTTACAGCTTGTCTGACAAAGAAATCAAACCAAGCCATATTTGTTTTCCCTCTCAAATGTTCATTTCTTAAGAGAATTTTTAAATAGAGATATTTGTGTGTGCGTGTATGTTTTATGGGAGACCAGGAGGCCAATTTCCCAGGGGTGAAATTTTTCTCCCTGTACAGATTTAGTTTGTTGACAGCTGGGTCTGCCAGGCCACAGCACCTTCCACAGCACCCTCGCACCATTGGGGTTTAGCTTAGTTGCATCTGATTTCCATGTTGAAAATAAACAAAGAAAGCAGAATAGAGACAATATGGCTCTCCTCAGCAGTTTTACACGCTTTGGTTTCCCTGTGCGTTTGCTGGATTTGAGTGTGTGCAAGTGGATTTGCATGTCTTTATAATGCTTTCCCGACCAGGTTTCCATTTTAGAAGGAGTAGATTTGCACAGGATGGCAACAGAGTTTTCCACCAGTTGTTCTCATCTCACACGCAAATACACCACTGCTTTTACGCCACTGTTGCATCTGAACTTCACCATGTGTAGAGTTTTAACATTTCACACTGTCTGTTTGAAAAAAAAGAGTTGCAGCTTGTTTTATTGAAACTGTTCAGCGTGTTTTCCAATCAATACTTTGGAGCGTTTGAAGTGAATCGGTCTTGAGTTCTTGCTCATATGCGTGTCTTTGTGCTCACCCATGTTTCTTTTTATTATTATGTGTGTTTGCAGTGGACGGAGGCTGGAGTGAGTGGAGCAAGTGGTCGGCGTGCGGCGCAGACTGTTCGATGTGGAGGAGCAGGGAGTGCACCCAGCCCTCACCTGGCACCGGGGGCAAAGACTGCCAGGGGCTCGTCCTGCAGTCTCTGAACTGTACCAGCGAGCAGTGCCCACAGAGTGAGTGCACTACCACCCACATACTGCAGACCATACTCTCAACTGTTCAACTCAGCGATACAATAGAAAAGATGCAGTAGCACACAGTATTCTTAACCACTTTTCTGCAAATGTGTCAGTGGAATGAAGTTTAGTCATATATTTTCTTATTTTAACCAAGCTGATGAGTCCCACGTAAGCATTTTAAAATGAATGAAAGTGCTCAAACTGCATTTGAGAGGTGCTGCAAAAAAATTACTTCTGTTTCTCCCAAAGCCGAACCTGAAACATTTCTTTAAAAATGAAAAGAATAGTGCTCCAGTCATGCAACCTTCATCAAATACAATAAGTAGATCACAAACAACACACGGGGAACAGGTGTACAGGAGTGGCATCAATTAGACCCAGAACGAAGGCAGGTAGAGAGAGGATGGGGAGGGAGAGGCTTTTCCCATCGTGCTTTAAGTGTTTGAATTCAGTCCCCGCTTTGGCAAGAGGAGCTAGTAGTGTCGTCCTCTTTTTTTTTTTTTTTTTTTTTATCAGATCAAATAAACATTTTATGCCTCCTTATGGAAACAGCTTCCTGTGATAGCTGCTGAGAACACCCTAGGAGAGGTTCATAAAGGAAAGATGTCCATCTCATAAGACAAGAGAATTGTCTGCAGGGATTACTCGGTCGTCGGCACCTGTGTGACCTCTTTTAGACGATCAGTTCTAATAAACAGTGGCGTGACACTCGCTGCTAAGATAAGATATCGTTTTAGCCTGCATGAGCACTGCGGAGCTCTCTGACCTATTAATAGAGCTGGCAATTAAAAAAATTAAACATCTCTTTTCTGAAAAACACAACCGGGCAAACAAAGTGTCACCGGTCAAGTCTGCCATGTGCTGTGATCGTCCTCAGTGTGCATTTGTGTTTGTGTTGAGTGTGGTTATTGCTTTTTTTTTTCTTTATGTAAAGCAGCCAGGGCTGTGTTGCTACACCAAGTGTGTCATTAATAGGGCATGTGTGTCTTGTCAGGATTAGAAACCACAAAGCCCCGTACGGCCCGAGGCAGCAACCGAGTGTGGAAAGTGGCACCACGGGGTCCACTGCTGACCAGATGGACATGAAGGGAGAGCTCTGTCACTCCCTACAGATATCAAAGACAGGAAAATATTGCAGCCTCCCATCCAGAAATGATGAGTCTCAGGGTGACGTCTCAGTTGAGAAAATGTTATAAATAGTGATCTGCATGGTAAACAGAGTGTTCAATTGACAAGGGCCAGTGAATTAATACACTAGATTATCTATCTTTCACTGATTTATGTGATCAGATAGACCAATGAGTGCATGGGGAATCTGATAGGGTTACTATATGTGAATGCTGCATTGTGTTTATGTGGTAGCGCTGTGTATGACTTATGCGTCTGTGTGTGTGTGTGTGTGTGTGTGTGTGTGTGTGTGTATGTATGCATGCATGTGCGTGTGTCAACGTGCGTTCAACCGTTAGCGGAGTTTGGCTGGTGCAGTGAACCAGGGAGCTCAGTCGGCCCATCATCAAAGGTCAGCAGCTCCTCCCCAGAGAGGCAAGATATATACACAAAGAGATGCCAGTCATTGTTCCTCTCTCACACACATACACACACACACACACACATACACACACAGTCACTCAGTATTTACACTGACAGCATTTACACTGCAGAGCGGAGCGCTGGCCTCTGAAGAATGCCTGTCCCAATCTGTTCCCAGCAGATGTGTTTCCATAGACAACGGCTGTGTGAAGTATTATAATAAGCAAAATAGCAAGATGGTTTTGGCTTGTCAGCAACTCCCATACTTCAACCATGTCTGCAGGCTATTAGCTGAGATGGAAAACTTCCCCCCTGAAACAAAAGACACCCTTCTCTCCTCTGTGTAATCGAACAATACAACTGCAGAGTGAGCCGTAGTCACTCACAGCCGCAAAAGATGTCCTCTGTCTGAGGACCTCACAAACATCTCTAATCTCCCTCATTAAGCCAGAAATTGCAGACGTTAGATGAGGTTATTGTTTTGGGGGTATTGCATGTATGAGAATCAATGTGCGGCGGCGGGCTTTGTGTCACAGCTCTAAAATAAGCAGATCTGACCCAGGCGGGATCATTTTCATAAAGCAAACATGCAAAGCCCAAGATGGAGCCATGCAAAAATCTGTGCACGGAAATAATAAATATGATGGCAACGTGCCAGAACCAAAATGGCAGACAGGTGTGAGAGGGCACAGAAATGATGGGAAAAAATAGTACTATTCATTTCTCAGGCAGAGAAAATTAGGACAACATAAAAACAATTATTCGGCTTGATGTGTGTAATGAAGGTAATAAGTTAATTTGTAGCAGCATCCTATTTTGGGGGGCATCACAAGTGATTGTGCAGACATCACTAAGCCATTAATTTAATCCTAGTTTTTTTATTTGGGGGCTAAATCGATGGCAAAGCAGCTGATGTTTTCGTCATGGGTTTGTTTGTCAGAGAGGGGTCACAGGCAGCGTAAAAAATGGCCGAACGTTTATTTTGGGCCATATTTCACCGGGACCCCGCTGAGGGATGGGACGACTGTATTGTGGAGATAGTAATGGTCACGTTCACTTTGAGAGTTTTAGTAGCCATATTTCCCTGACCTTAAGAACTCCAGTGTTATTCATCTTCGGGCAAGAGACTAGGATTGGCCATGGGATGAAATATATTCTCAGGTCTCTTGATAAATGCCCGGGGAAGAGGCGGGAGGCTGCAAAGCTTTTATTTCATCAATGCAGGAGAGAGAAAAGGAGCAGGTAGAGGGAGTTGAGGACTATCAGGTGTGGATATCGTGCTGACTGCCAATGCAGAAAGGGGTCCAAACTTCAACAGGAGCCAGGTACATTGCCCCAGAGGAGATGAATTATAAGTCCGTACTGGCCCATCTCAAGTCAGAAACTGATCCCTAACCAGCCAGCCCTGGAGCGAGTCTGAGGAGCTGAACTGAAAGCTTCAAGAGACGGGAACAAACAGAGATTGGCCTGGGGTCAACTCTGAAAACAGCTCATCACATCCACAGATTATCCGCAGGCGGGTGTCAATCACGGAGAGAGGTCACACACAAAGAGAATCAAAAGTTCCTCGCCAGCAATTACGTCAAGTGGAAATGAGCGATGGAGTGACGGGCAGCAGAGAGGAAGAGAGGTAAATTGGTAGAGTGTGTGTGAAAAAAGTAAGAGCGAGAGAGAGGCCGCGCTAGAGGGGGACTAAAGTAAAGCCCATCCAATTATAAAACCTGATTAGCTGTGTCAATTAAAGTGTGATGGATGTCCTTTCAATTATTGGCTGGCGTCATGAAAATCAATAAGCGGGGCCAGGAGGAGTGGAGGGCAGTTGCTGGTCAGGGCTGTAGTGAGTATCGGGATGGTTTTGCCGTGACACCTGGTGGGTCAGATAAAACTTCACTCATTGATGCTCCGATAAGCCACTAGCGATTACAGACAGAACAGAGGGGGAGAGAGGGAGCTGGCTGATTGACTGACTTTATTGTCTGGGCGTCTGGCAAGAATGGAGAGCGTGCAAGGCGCTGGGGCAGAAGGTCGAGATACTGAATCTTTGCATCTGAGGTTAGCTAGGTGCCTTTGGTTTGCCCTCAGAAAGTAAACAGCAACTGGCCAATCTGAGACTATGTTTATCCAATCAGCTGAACCCGGTTGGCCTGTCTCCTCGCTGACGGGTGTTGTTTTGTCTTTAGTCAGACCGCACATCCCTCTGTGGACTGCAGCGCGAGAAATCCAAATATCACTGCCCAGTCTGGCCTTTGACTCACCAAGACAATTGGATTTGGGAACTTTAATGAGAGGTTCAGCCGTAGTCTCTCTCCCCTTTTTTGAAGCTCATTGAAGAAGGTTGGAAGGTTTAGCCAGGCTGCTTACAGTTAAGCACCTCCATGCTTCCCCGAGGAGGGAGCCAGAGACCTGCAGAGGAGAGAGGCAAAGGCAGGTAAATGGACAGGGAGGAGTGGTCGCGCGTGTCCTAAAAGGCTCTTCATGCTGCAAGCGTGTTCTGCGACAGAACACGCTGCCGCGATGTCGAGAACAAAGCACACGATGTTCTTGTGTTTCTCCTCAGCCAGTCATTCACAATTGATTACATGTCAAGAGATCTCTGGCATTACAACGGGCCGCCATAGAGCTTGGCTGCATATAATCCCGCTACTTAAGGTATCAGATTGTTTGAGATAATCACCCATGAAATAGATTCTGGCATTTCTCTTAAAGACTTGGGTATGTCAGGCGGCTTTGTCCAAAGAAATTGATTTTTTTCAAGGCAAAAGGAGAAGGCAAGGACAAACGGATGAAAAGAGATGAATAGAGATGAGAGTGAGACACATAAAGAAAGAATACTTTTTTGACCAATTTCTCTTCACCCCCGTCCCCCCCAAAGTTTGACTGTTGGCACTCTGCTAATTTAATTGTGCTATTCTCATGTCACAGATTTACTAACACAAATTAAAATTTGTCAAATCGGTGTTTCCGAGGTTGAGCACAGTTCCTATGGTAGCAGTAGGATTACGCAGAGGTGAAAAAACACCATGATAGTCTGGAGATATTCATCGAAATATGTTGTTAATGTTAATCAGGTTGATTTTTTTACTTTTGGACGTGTTGTTGCCACTCGCCGCTGAAATGCAAATGACACATGCTGTCAGTCACAGGCACATGCTGTCTCCCTTTTTTTTTTTTTTTGTCAGTCTTTAATTCTAATTTTCATTCTTGTACATTTGCTCTTCTCTCCCCGCTTCTGTCCTCCTCCTTTTGTTGTCAACTCAGCGCGCGCCTGCCTGCAGCACTTTAACCTTTGCCGTTGTTCTCCATCCCTCAAAGCTGCGCTGCTCAATGCGTCCCCTCCTTGACTGTGTTCAGTTGACAGCGCTACGCCCCCGTGGCTCCCCGGGACAATGGCCCTCCACAAAGGCCCCAGGAGCATCCTCCACCTCCACCACCAAATTCCCCCAGCCCAGGGAGACAACCATAGCAAATCCCATTCTCCTGCAAAAACTCACACACATGCACACACAAATGCACACGCATTGATGTTTGTCTGGGCTTAGCTGTCATCTTCATACTGTACTGTTGGGAGAAAGGCACTCTCATGCTTTTGAGAGAGAGAGAGAGAGAGAGAGAGAGAAAGAGGGAGACATTCAATAAGAGGTGCTAGAATTTCATAAGCAAATCCTTCATTTTTCCACTGTCTCTCTTGGGGTGTTGCGTGCTTAGAGAAAGAGAGAATAAGACAGGGAAGAGAAAGAACATGCTAGCATAAGATATATTTATCCACTGCAGAAACATAAGGTAAGAAAGTGCTGAAAACTTGTTATAGAAACTGATTCTGTCTCTTTTCTGATTGTCCACAGGTTGACATTGAAGCTTTCAAGCTTTTAATATAAAATAATAATAATAATGATGATGACACAGGCCCTTCAGTTTGCATGTTCTCCCTGTGCCTGCATGCGTGGGTTCTCTCTGGGTACTCCAGCTTCCTCCCACAATCCAAAGACATGCAGGTTAATTGGCAACTCTAAATTGTCCATAGATACTGAGTGTGAGTGTGAGTGTCTGTCTGTCTGTCTATGTCAGCCCTGTGACTGACTGGTGTCCAGTCCAGGGTGTACCCCACCTCTCGCCCAAGATAGCTGAGCTCCAGCACCCCCTGCTAGACCCTGTGTGTTCAGGATAAAGTGGGAATAGAAAATGGATGGATAAATTAAAATACTCTAAATCAAGACCGTTAACAAATTCTTGCTAATGTAGGCTTTCATCAGTCAGGGACACAGTCAAGCTGCATTAGGTGGCAAGCAGGCAACGTGTAACCGATTTCATGCCATTAAACAGATCCTCAAGTGAGACCTTCGCACGGATGATGATAAGATGTTTGCTACAGTTGCTATTGTCATTCAACACCTGAGGGGAGTTTTTCACCCGTGATTAATAATTTATCTTCTGTTTTCCCTGTCTATCGCAGCTGTGAGTGGGGCCGAGGACGTGGCGCTCTACGTGGGCATGGTGGCGGTGGCTCTGTGTCTGACTCTGCTGCTCATTGTGGTGGTCCTGGTCTACCGGCGCAAGAAGGAGGGCCTGGATGCAGACGTGGCGGACTCCTCCATCCTCACCACTGGCTTCCAGCCCATGGGCATCAAGCCCAGCAAGCCAGGTGTGTGGGCACCGCAGCCACGCAGGCCTCCCCCCCACAGCAGTAGGACACTGTTCTTTGTTCTACCCTCCTCTGTGCGTCCGTCGGTCCATCCGTCTGCCCACCGTGACCATGCAACACTCATCTACATATACCACTGATGCTGTGTTTGTTTGTGGTTGTGGAGGTGGTGTGAATGTGTTTACAGTGGTTTGTAGTCTAAGCAAGATGCATTATAGTGTGTGTGTGTGTGTGTGTGTGTGTGTGTGCTGTGTGCGCGCATGCACTAGCTGTTTATTTGCCTGCCTGAGACATTATGTTTCGCCACCACCTCATTGTCAGGAAATGTACCCACTCTGTTTACTGCCTGTGTGGAGCCTCTGAGGTTTACCAGAGTAATAGAAATACAACTGTCTGAGTTGGATGGAGATGGGGAACTGGGTTGCAGCGCCTGTGATTCACCGTGAAAAAAGCCTTCATACATTCTGGGTGCTAAGCTGTATCTGAGTTCTGTTTGGAATTGATTGTGTGGTTGCTAAAGAGACAGACAGAGATAGAGAGAAGGGAGGGGAACAGACTGGCTTTTGGGTGGAATTTGTGTTTGTGTATTGTCAAGAGTGTGCAAGTCTTCTGTTTTCTGCACCATGTGTCTCTTCCTGTTTGTTTCAGCTTTCTGTGTGTGTTGCGACAGCTTTGGAGAGTGTGAGGTCTGTCACTCTGATGTACGAACCACCCTGCCTGCCACTCATGGAGATTCACACATTTGCTTTTGTCTGTTTTCCTCTTTGATTATTCAAACAGAGAACTCCCATTTGCTCACCATCCAGCCCGACCTAACCACCACCACCACCAGTTACCAAGGCACCCTGCGCTCGCGCCACGACGCCACCGGGAAGTTCTCAATGACCAACGGGCCCCTGCTGGACCCGCTTCCCAATGGCTCGCACACCCTGCACAACGGCAAGCTCAACTCAGACGCTGCTGAATTTGTGAGCAGGCTGTCCACTCAGACCTATTTTAAAACGCTGCCACGCGACGTAGCAAACACCTCCTATGGGACCTTCAACTTCCTGGGAGGGAGGCTGACAATCCCCAACACAGGTGGGTTCTTTGTTTAGGTCCATAAAGTTTTATGAATATTTAATAAATGAAAATTTAACCAAAGAAAACACATTATTACGTATGCTCCTACTGACTTTTTTTACAAACTGTAAACTGTTTTTACAAACAGCTGTAAACACGAAGTCACATGGACTGACAGGTAACTCAACAGTCTGACAGTTTCGGTGAAATCAAATGACAACAATTTATGCAGCACATTACTGTAGCTTATGTGTAGTCTGTGAGCTCCTTGTGACAGGCCTGTGGTCATAAGAAATACTAATGAGGATTACTAGTGGAGAACGCAAGTTCAAAACCTGTTTTAACTCCTTTTTTAACTCTCTGACATCCCCTGAGAAAAAAATACCCACACTTATATGATGACACGCCTGCAAGTGATGTTATGGATACCAAATGGCCTTGTATAAAAATACACATCAATTCACAGATGGATTTAATAGTTATGCTAAAATCACACTTCTACTGTGAAAGCAACACTCTTTTTGCTCCTGCTTATACCTTACCTCTTATATATGAGGTTTGTTTGCCATCTGCAAAATAACTGTCCAATCAATGGAACACCTGCCAGTCCATAATCATTTATGGTTATCCATAACTAAGAATTAAAGGACAATAATGTATAATTTTAAACCTGTTTGCTGCTTCCCACTGTATTAATGTGATTTATAAAAACTCTTAAGATAAGAATGCAATGAGTAAAAACATTTATGATAACCAAAGTTGGACAGTAAAAGCAGAGAAGTTTTCATTCAGGTATTGTCAGTAGACCAACCTTTTCAAGTCTGTGTTTTGTAAGTACAGGGAGATTTCAGTAATCCCCTGTAGGACGTTCTGTTTTCCGCGATACTTCAAACAAACAGAGAAAGTCCCATCTAAACACCTGCTACTAAATTTAAAAATACAGTTGCAACAGATTAGTTTTTATTTGAATTGCGCGTCTCATACGTTGTCATTGCTTTTACATAAAACAAGAACATTTACAGAAACTTTATTGCACCTGCTTTAATGCCACAATGTCTCTGACTGGACATTAACAAGGAGAATTTATCAGTAGCAGCTGAGTCCTATAAACGTCTCACTGTCTCGTTGAAACCGACCCAGCCTTTAAATCTTGTGCATGTCGGTTTCCTAATAGGTTTGTAGCGGGATAACACACATAAAAGTGTTTTCAGTGCTTCATACAAAACAGCTTAGAGCACAGGCTGCATTTCTCCCTGTGAAACAAATTAGTTTATACCACTTATAAGGTGAGACACCATAAATGCATCAAGGGCTTGTTTTAACAGTGTGAATGGTTCACTTCGTCTAAATACCACAAAAAGGTATTTGCCTTTATAGTATCTAAAATGCATGATCAGGTAAAATGTTTTGTCAATAACCTACAGCATGACATTTTCAAATGAATAGTTCAGTGCAGTGATGAGATGACTAACCATAAAATGAAAAGTGTGTGCCAAATTCATTGTTCTCTGAAGGATTCCTGGAACAAAACCTAGAACAAATTATTCCAATTAGGCCCCTCACTTATGGCAGAGCTGGTTGAATTTGTAGCTGATGTCCACAAGTGTCAGTTGTGTGCTATCAGCATGGACAGAAGAATAGAGATAGTCCATTAAAGATTAGTCTGATAAAGGATATAAAAAGCCCACCATCATTAGTCCTCTATTTTGCTTCCCTTCTTCACATTAACTGAGTACAGAGCTTATATAATTATACTGGAAGACAGTGTTTTCACTTGGCTCACTGTAGGCTGTCCAGATCAGCCGATGACGGCACCAGTACGCCAGTATCTTGTGGGAGAAAAGGTCTTTTCTTCCTGTGTTTTCCTTGCCATTGCTCTCTCTCTCTCTCTCTCTCTTTTCTCTGTCTCTCCTCCAAGCTCTCTTACAGATATTTTATGCATGGATTATCTCAAAGCCATGTAGACTGTACCACGCATTGGCACCCATCTTCTCATTGGGACACAAAAAATCAGCACTTGCATGCATCCACTCAGAGGAGATATGCTGTCATTTAGCATAGTTTCAGAGCGGGCACATGGAAGACGTGCTTTATAGATTCAGACAAGGCTGTGAGCATTCAGGCACCCTCGCCTTATTCAAACAGATGTTTTTATGGCGAACAGACCCAGTTTACAACCCTGAGACTGTGAAGATTGTGTCACATAGTCAGTGTTTGTACTACATTTTAAGTAGGATTCTAAGTGGATGATTTTGGCATGAGAATCACAACACAAAAGCCACAACACTCAAACTACCTCAATAGCTCTCTATTCTCCAAGGTGCGTTCCTACACTCTCCTGGGGAAGTGTAATTTTCCTAGAGTAGTCTGTTTCATGGTCTCAATTATCTACTTGGTGGCAGACGGAGGACATTTAAACTGCGATGCAGTGTACGCTTTTGTCTCAGCTAATTGTTGACCGTGGGGAAGCATGCCGGCTCGGCTGCCATTGCAGAGATTTGCATCTACTGTACCTGATGGAGGCTGCCTCTGACCTTCAGAATAGATTTGTGTTTTTTTGTTTTTCTTATGTTTTGTTTTTGCAGCCATACAGTTTTGTTGAGTGGGCTGGCTTCCTTTTGTGAGATGACAAAAGCGTTGTTCAGTCAGAACAAATGAGCCTGTCCCCCTTTTCCTTACCCACCCCTCCCTTCTCTCCCTTTGTTGTTATTTGCATTAGGAATCAGTCTGCTCATTCCTCCCGAGGCCATCCCCAGAGGAAAGATCTATGAGATTTATCTCACTGTTCAGAGGAAGGAAGATTTAAGGTGGGTCTCTTTAACACAGCCTAACTGGCAGTCTTCCCTGGATGCAACTAGGCTGTTTGTTTTGATGTTCTACTGTTCCATTAGGAAAGGCTTAAGAGTCTGTGCCAGTACTGTGGAGGAGGGATGTAAATAAATAACGTAGCCTTTTACCAGGATGTGCACTATTTAAGTTAAATGAATTGTTAGGAAAACACTGTTTATCTGGCCTGCTGCATTCAGTCTCAGAGGGAACAGTCACTGTAGCACGCTGTCATAGTGTTATATTATTTCTCAGTCATCGCAGCTCAGTCCACCTAGTCAGTGCGGCTTTTTTTTGTTTTCTGTTACAGCTGCGAGATAAGTTGCAGAGGTGGACAGTATCATATCCTGTTTACAAGAGATCTGTAAATTCTCACTAATAACTCTGTGACTAAAAGCACTTCATCTTGATTCACTCCGATCTCTCTCTCTCTCTCTATCACCTCTCCGTGGTGTAGGTTACCCCTGGCCGGCTGCCAGACCCTGCTCAGCCCCGTTGTGAGTTGTGGCCCTCCGGGGGTGGTCCTGAGCCGGCCAGTTATCCTCAGCATGGACCACTGCTCTGACGCATGCCTCGATAACTGGGCCGTCCGCCTCAAGAAGCAGAACTATGAGGGCACTTGGGAGGTGAGACAGCACTATAACTCCAGCACAAATCCTCCGCAGAAAGACAAAGTTGCCACCCAGTGAATTTGTAAAGTCTTATTGAACTCACTGAGAGCTTTCCTTGAAAAAGTACAAACTCGCTCAGCAGAGGCTTAAAACTCGCACTGGAAAGCACTCAATACTGTATAGCGGAGGTAGTTCTGGCCCAGCACTCATCCACTCCATAGGGTTTAAATTATATTGACCATCAGGTGTTTTCTCGTTGGGCTGGAACAAAAGCCTGGAAGCAGCGGCTCTCTCCAGCTCAAGAGTTGCTAGGCAACATGTGTCTCAAAACAGAAATTCTCTAAGCAAATTACTGATCCTCAAAGTACTCTTCTGAGTGCTCCTTGACCATTTTTGACCGCTGTTTCCAATTACAGAGCTCCCTCCCCATTTTTCTAGCCATGAAATTTGAAAGTAACCAGAACTGCCAGACTCCAACAGGATAGAGTTAACGTTTGGTTTCTACACACACTTACACACACACGCAAACAAATGTGGTTTGAGGCAGTATACCCATCTCAACAATCCAGAGAGATTGGAAAGGGTGCTGGTGGGCTTTGGAGTGTTAGTAGGTCTTCTTTCATGTTCGATATTGTGCATAAATTATTCAGCCTCCCCGTGTGTGGCGGCGGTGGGGTGTCTGTGGGATGGATTGGCCTGTCTGAGGCAGAGGTTAGACCAGCGCTTTTAATCATCGGCCGGACCAAATATAGCCCAACGGCCTGACGGCGTGGCCACCAAAGGAAAAAGTGCCAGGTGGACGAGAGGATGAGAGTGGAAACAACCACAGAGAGCGTGATGAGGAGGGAAATGAGAGAGGGGAGACAAAGAGGCAAAGGCAAAGTGGACGAGTAGGTAATGCAGATGTAGAGGAATGATTAGAAAGAGTGGGAGATTAGAAACTGAGGCTCCGGAAAGAGAAGAAAGACATAAAGGCACGGTGGAAATGGACATGTAAAGGCAGAGGGAGTAAGAGAAATGAATCGCCCGTGGAGGGAGCGCTCAGTGGCGTAATTGAGCCACCTCACTCTCTGCTCCACTTCGAACGAAATATTAAGATGATGAAAAAGTGAGACTCCATTGTGGTTGCATAGCAAATGAATTGTGTCAATACTAATTCTATTGATGTAGATGGTGTCTGGTTGAATCGATCCTACAGGGGCTCGCTGGGCATTTGGCAGGCAGAATGCTCTCTTCAGCGTGATTGGCTAATGAGAAGAGTCAGTCGACTGGCATGATGGGATTTTAGAGAAAATGTCGTCACCTTGGGTCCAATTTGTCCCCATCAAATTAGCCCAGAGAGCGGTGGAATTATCTCATAAAACTATCCCGCATCGTGATGGGATGGGATATTTTCGCAAGTCTGTCTTCTTTATTAGAGATGCAGTTGTAATACAGGACTTTAGCGCCGTAACAAAGCAAGAAAAATGCTTTGTTTAAATCTGTCTTTGGTTTGTTGATTTTTTTTCCTCTTTCTCCTCTGCAAATTAAAGTACCAATTAATTCTTGTCCGTTTTTTTAACACCCCTCACCATCAGGCAGCAGTGTTGTTGAGCAGAAAAAAATCATGGTGAGTTGTTTCGACCCTTCCTAACAAATCTTAAAGGCTGAAGGAAATTCCGGAAATCCTAATAATCCAATATTTACTGCACCTCCACAGTCTTTTCTTTCTTCCAGAACCATCTATTCTTGCCAGGAATCTATTCGCATCTCCTTTCATGTCAATTGAGTACCTCGTTCATGCATTATTAAGTAAATTGATGATGTTCTATAGGGTGTGTGCTTTTGTATGAGGGAATGTGTCTTTATGTCAGTATGAAGTAAGTGTACCTTGGTGAAAAGGAAACTAAGTTGATGAACAAAGGAAGGAAAGTAGTAATTTCCTGATTTAAACGGCCTCACCTTAAAGAGCTTTAACATACCTGGGCACACTGCAGGAGGGACGGAGTTCGAGGCCTTGCTGCTGCACCAAACTGCTTCCCTAACAGTCCCTTTTACAAACACACACCCACACATGCAGGCATCAGGTTCCCAGGCTAAAGCATTACCCTTCCCTCCTACATAAATTGGTTACTTGACCTTCCATTCACACCTTGTTTCTGTTTTTTTCTTTTATCTCCCCCCTCGCCTCCTCCAGGACGTCCTGCTGATGGGGGAGGAGCTGGTGTCGGAGCCCTATTACTGCCAGCTCGAGGCCGAGACGTGCCGGCTTTTCACGGAGCAGCTGGGCACCCTCGCCCTGGTGGGAGAGTCCCTGCACATGGGAGCCGCCAAGCGCCTGAGGCTGGTGCTCTTCTCCGACGCGTACTGCTCCACGCTGGAGTACAACATCAGGGTCTACTGCATGGATGACACACAAGACGTCTTCAAGGTAAATTGTGACAAATGTGGCGCCACCCACTCTTTTGTTGGCGGGGCACTTTCTCAGCCTGAAATTGGATTGAGCAGCTTCACATGAGCTGAGTGACGGGCAGACCATTATGTGTAATAGCATTGTCTGTCACACTGGAAGGTTGGTAGAAATCAGCGCAGACATGTATGAGCATAGCCGTGGTAAATTGAACAATATTGCAAGCCTGATTACACCATGTGCAGTTCAAGGGTGTGTGATTTGCGGAGCTGATGTTTTCCCCCAGAGTCCATTGCAACAATGCATATGTCCAGGTTAATCGTGGTATACAATGTAAGTTTCTGCGTGCGTGCCAGCGGAGATGTTTCCTTTCATGCTGTCCGTGGTTCCGCTTGGCTGCCGTGGGCCAAGAAGTTTCCCATCACTTTGTTCAACAGCATATTTCGCTCCTCTTTTTTTGCTCTCCACATGGACAGAGTATAATCAAGCACTAATGCCTTCCTCCCTCCCTCGAGGACTGCCTCTGAGTAGCCTGTTAAGATTTCATTTGCATGGTTAATTAGTAAATTAAAAGGAGAGCCTGCCCCAATCTTTTCCCAGCAACCCCCATGCTCTCTCTCTCTCTCTCTTTCCCTCTCTCCTCACCTCTCTCTCTCTCTCTCTCCAAGCTGTTCCTCTTCGTCTGACACCACCCACAGCCGCAAGTGCCACTTCCCACTCAAGTCCACTTTTGCCGGCTGTAATGGCCGACCCCCTTGTGCAGAGGCTGGCCGCCGGTGCAGTCTATGGACGGCTGCGGGACACAAACAATGGGAGGCAGTGGGGGCTCGGGCTGAAATTAGCACTCTCACATTCGGGGAGCTGAGGATGAGACGAGAGCGGCACGCAGGCAGGCTCTAGCTGTGGGGTGGGAATTACTGAAAAACTCTCCTGGTTTGCATCTGTGTTTTTGTGGGTCAATTCTGCCCCTGCTGCTATCTTTCTGCGTTTCTGACAGCTACTGCATGATAGCAGGCATGCTCAGGGAAATTGCTGGCTGACATTCAACTGTTCTTTTTTTTTTTTCTCATATAGAAATAAATGTAAAATGTAGCGTTCAGGAAGTAAAGCCCGTACAGCTGGTGCAGCTCTGCAGAGTAAGAGCTGCTTCTTTTCACAGAGAGATATCTTTTTGTTTACTTGCTATCAAAGCGGTTGTAATGATAGGCCTCTCTTTATATATTCAGATCATCGGATGACCCAGTGGTGTTTTGCTGCAGTGTGACTGTTGAAATGACCTTGTATGTCCTGTGTTGGATGCAGGAAGGCTGCTGGTGCACAAAAACTCTCTCTCTCTCTCTCTCTCTCGCTTTCTCTCAGTCTCTCCCTCTGGCTAGCTCTTGTTCTGCTATTCTCCTGCTCTCTTAGCCAGGAAAAGGACATCTGAGCTTGTTGACTCCAGCACTTGTGCTGCCATACTCTGCAGCTCCCTCGACGCCCTTGAGTGCATTAGCTCCCCGTCTCTCACACAACCTGGTCCTGTGGTAAGCCACGGCGTCTCCAGGGTTTTGTAGTTTTTAGTGAGTGATTTAGAACGTGGCCCACACTGTTTAGTAATCTCGACTTCACACTGCTCTTGGTGCTATTATGGAGGGAGCAGTTCATTTAGCAAGTACATTAACCACTTTGAGTGGAGATTAAACTTCCCTGGAGAGGTTCAGCCTAATCACTAATCACTATCTTTAAAATGCACCATTTATGATTAGACTTTCACTATGGCTACCATTAGAGTTAATTGTAGTGTGTAGCAGTAGGTGGTACAGTGGAGTGGCACAGCAGCATTTTTTGTTTGTGTTGATGTACAGTACCCCTTCAGCACATGTGAATTTTATGACAGCATTTGCAGCGCGCCAAGGCACTGCACCTCGTTTTTCAGACAAGAAGTCAACTTTTTATGCATTAAACAGGCTGTACTTTTGATGGGAGATGAAGGAAAAAAAAAGAAAAGAAAAGGCACTTCTCTGCCTTTTCTGTTGGCTGTTCAGTGGCAGGAAGAAGTGGAGAAACCAAAAGGGGATGGTGAGGTTTTCTCTCTCTGGTCTCCACGCGAGCTGTCAGTCTGCTCTGACAAGCCTCCATCAGCAAGAATGACACGCGCGTGCACACAAAAACACACGCACACAGTACCGCGCAATCTCTTATCTCCCAATTACAGCAGATTAGAACCAATGTTATTGTCTTTGATCCTAAGTGTGCGGGGGCTCTGGGGAAACAGTGACATTTCCGTCTGATGCTTGCCGTATGTTAGCAGGGCTCTGCCGGGACCAATTAAGTTAATATTTAATGTGTGTCCCACTCTTGATGGGCCCAGCCAAGGCTGGCACAGCAGCAGAGGAGACATGATCGGCGTTTGGTAGCGCCCTCACTGTGCACTCAGTTGTTCCCAGCTAGACCTGTGGGAGAGCATCACTGATGTTCTGCCATCCCACAACTGACTGAAACACCTGCAGAGAAGCAAGCCGCTGTCTCAGTGCAGAGATAAACCTTACACCAAAATCAAATTAAACTGGAAGGGTGCCGACAAAGGTGTCTTTTTAGGATTGGAATATGGTGGGGCTCTCGTTTTTTTTTTTTTTTTTTTTACATATATTTAGCTGTGATATTCAAAATCTGTCAGCTTTTTCAAGGACAAAATGCTCAGTATGTTTTCCACTGAGCATAACCTACGTTTGAATAGTGGAACAATAAATAAAAGTCCTGGTGCCTGGTGTTTATTGATAACTAAATGTTCTTCCTTTACTCCCACATGTCTGTATTTTGTGAGGCCAGTGTTGTTGTACAGTTAAAAAAAACATGTAGAATGATTTATAAACCACCCACCTTCTGTCAGATTTATTTTTTACAGAGGTTGAAACACAAGTCCGTTTTTTTTTTTTTTTTTGCATTCAGCGGCAGAATTTTGAGGGACCACCATAAATACCAATATAGTCGATTGTGGAATAAATATCTTTTATGGGATTTGTCCTATGCCATGTTAGCAGAGTGGCTCTAAATGTTGGTTGGTTCAGAAAGAAATATCTCAACAAGTACTTGATGGATCGCCATGAAATGTTGTATAGACATTCATGGTGCGCAAAAGATGATTCTTACAGATTCTGGTGATTCATCTAATACCATATTCGGGTCAGCATCCCAGTGTATCTGCCTCTTTGGTTATGATCAAACACCTGCAAAGCTAGTGACAGCCTCAGCTGTGCTTTGTGTTTAGTGCTACAGTAATGGACAAATATTAGCGTGGCTGTAGACTCTGTAATCGTCACTGTAGTGAGTTTAAGTGACATTTAAAAGCCATAAAATTTCCCAAACACAAAGTCTGGTCTCCAATGGTGAGAAAATAAGTGAGTTAAGTCCCTTTGTACTTCCACTATTGTATTTCAGATTTTACTCTTTCATTAATATTCATGTAATGAGGCCGATACATTCAGGTTTTTGTCCCTTGATTGTAAAAATGTATGTTCCGACATTAAATGGGTGTTTAATTGATGTCTAACTGGTTAAATAGTGGCTCCTGGATTCTTTTGTACATCGTTTGACCTCAAGCTATTACTCTTATTTGCGTTTAAAAGGGCTCATAAACTGTTTATGTGCTCCCTCCACTATGGTGTTTCTGCGCCAGCTTCTGAGCAGGGAGATACATTAGAGCAGAAACTTTTGCTTTTATGCATCAGAGGACAGAAAACCAGAGTGTAATATAAACAGTTTTTCTGATCCCTCCATCAGAATAGTTACTGGCAAGGAATTTCAGGGGGGGGGGGACCCAGAAGAGCACAGCCCAGTAATTGCTGGCATTAAGTTAAAGACGACAGTCAGCTTTATCACTGAGCCCAGCTGAGAAATTGTTTCCATATTATATTTCTGTGTTCCTGTGTGCTGTTTTCTCCCGTCCTGCTCTTGTGATTTATCAGGCCGAATGTGCATCTTTTCCCTCGCAAACACAGTCCCCCATTTATAACTGAGCAGACAAGTCCCTTCTATTTGTAGTTATTAATCAGAGTTGACTGTAGCGGGCACGGCCACTGGAGCTCAGACTGATAGACTCTCAGTCAGAGAGGAAAAGCCTGTCACATCCTGCTGACAAATACACAGATTTATGGAGCCCACATAGCCAGGCTACTCTCTATAAACAAATGCATTTGCCTGAAAAGAGCAGCTCTGAAAATGGATCGTCGCTATGAATGCACATTTATAAACGCGTGAGGGGTGAGGGCGAGTTTATGAGGATATTAAAGCCAGCGTATGTCTGTGTGTTTCACATGACATGTAGCTTGACTAATTAACTGATCAAATGCTAGTTATAATCCCCATCAGAGCTGGTTAAGTTGAATCAGTTTACAATAGAAGAGCACATGTAGAAGGCTGACCTTGCTCTGAGGAAAGTAGAATATATTAAGAAAGAGAGAGAGGGAGAGAGGGAGGGGGGCTCTCCTAATGCTCTGATGTGTTTACACTTTATGTGTTTCTTTCTTGTGCCGTGTTGCCGGCTGTTTTTGTTGCAACCGAGAGTTTTGGTGCAGCCGCTAACCTCTTTCTGTCAGCACCAGCCCGAAGAGATTAGCTGCGCGAGTGTCTCTTGTTTCCCCGGTGGAGCCCGGCCCCAGTCCATCACGGTCCCAGCTCTGGCCCAAGCCGAGAGGATGAGGGGACGTGGGTGAGGAGCGCGGTGGGGAAAGGGGGCTGAAGTCATAGAAAACTGTGGCCGTGATTGCAGTAATCCTGTTATCTCTCCTGCTAAAGTTGGCCACTCTAGTGACCTGGAGACACAAATGTTAAGCTGCCTCTGTCTCTCCTCTCTCTTGCTCCTGCTCTTTTCACTCCTCCCTGCTCTATCTCACTCTCTTTAGCCAGCCTCATTGAATGTCAGGGGGTGGTCTTGGCTCTGCCTGACTCCAAATTCACAGTCTTCACACACACCACAGGCTATCTCGAATTCCGTCAGAACAAAAGGGGTTTTTCTCCTGCAGTACTTGAACTTCTCGCCCATCTCATGCATCTTAATGTTTCCACGGTTGTACAGGGTCAGGGCGCCTAAGAGAAACCGCTCCCCTCATCCCCGCCGACTGGAACCGCAATTTAGCGCCGAGTTGATGATTAATATGTGATTTGATAAACTAATTCAAAACCTTGCATTGTTTTCCCCCAGAAAGAGTAAATAATATGGTCAAATTTAGCTTCTCATCTATTAGCTCGCTCACACTGTCATTTGTTAACAGGATAATGGGGCGTAAAGAGGGCCATTATTCTCTCAGTCCACAACATATGCTGAAACCCTGCACAGAAACACACGCTAATACACACACTCGCAGGCACTCGCAGGACGCACACAAACAACACACAAGCGAGCCAGTGTCATTTGAAAGCGAGGACACGCGCGCACTTTAAAAGGAGCAAGTGTCTCATCACTTGTTGTGTTTTTTTTTTTTTTTTTTTAAATTTCCCCCTCAGTAGGCTCAGCGTCCCTGTCAGGTAGCGGGGAAGTGCCATGTCCTAGACCCTGTTTGATTGTAATCCCGCAGTGTCAGCCTTGAACCTGACAAACTGCTCGACGGGCGAGTTAGTATTCATTCTGGTCGCTATATGTTGATAATAAGATAATTGGCATTCCACGCTCTTTCTCTTGCTAGCAGGTCTATAGATCTGCTGCTGTAGGTCAAAGCCCCGATCAAAGTCCATCAGCCCCCATTTGCAATGCTAATCTCCCCCAACAAATAATTTTGCTTAAGAACCGTGTTAAATGAACCTCTCTCGAAGCCCTCATAATGTGCCTTTTGTCTGCGTAAGAGACATAATAGCAGAGGGCTTTTAATTCTGCAGAGAACGCACTGCCCCCTGTTATTAACTCATTAGACCTCGACGCTTTGATTCAGAGCCATTGTCTGACCTGCCCACTCTGAGTAAGTGGGCCGGGTGGCATCACAAGTCTCAGTGAGGAAAATATTCCAGCCCCAGCCACATGCAATCACATCACTGTACATCTTTAATGTTCTGCAGCATCTGGGTGAAAGGAATAAACCAATGTAAATGCAGGCATGGCGATGGATAATCACAGGGGGCATAATATTCGTGTTAACAAGAAGATAAGCACTAAGCAAACATGGAAATTAAGCAATGCGCCGAGCAAACATGGAAATTCAACTCTCGGGCTGAACCGTAAAGCGTTCAGTGAAGGAGAGAGCACATCAAATAACAAAAGCAGGTAGAGATTCCAAATGGATAATTAACAGCTTCCTTTCCATTATAATTGGAATCAGTCTAGCCCATTCCTGGGAAAGAGGGCAGAAAATCGAATCAGTGTTGTGCAGATAGAAATTACTGCCATTCTCCACCTTAATTAGATGTCTTTACTGAAATCATACCATGGGCAACCATGCTGGCATGCAGCACTCAACATATGGCCACTATCTACACACTCATCTCCCTCTCGGAGCCGTTGTCTTTGAAATATGTCTCCTAGACTCCAAGGCGCATTCTGGCTGCCTGTTTTCCCTCTGCTGCCATCTTGTCTCCTCAGACAGATTAAAAGAACATATCTTATTTCTGAGGTCTTCTCTCACTGCTAATTTCAGCGGTCTGTTTCTCTCTGTTGTAATATGTTCCTCTGTTTGGAGTGTGAGGTGGCACACGCGAACACTGTCCAAACTATTGGATTCTTAAAGACTCGTTCAGCACAAAGCACTCAGCTCAAAGCGAATTGATAGATCAGAGGGAAATGCGGCAGATATTATCATCCCATTCCAGATGGTCATTTGGATGGCAACAAATGGTCCACTGAGCAAGTCCCACAGAGATTAAAATATTAAGCATGCATTTACAAATCTCTCCTGGCACAAAAACAAAAATGAAATTAAGGAGATTCGCCATGCGCAAACAATGAGCAGTTGACTAATGGCTCGTTCACTTACTTCATCACAGCCCAGGTAGCTAGTAGGCCAGGATGGCTGCAGTATTTGCATGCTAATGCAGTTGCTGAAAGCTGGGCGCGCACGCACACTGAGGCGGGGGGGATCAACCTTGTGGTGACATTAAAGCGCTGTGGAGATGAAGTTTGTCCAGCCTGCTGAGGCCGCATGCAGGGACACTATCTTCCTGTCCTAAGATGTACCATACCCCTGCCTCATGCTCGTGCTGTGCGTGTGTGTGTGTGAGGAAGCTTTTGTGTGTGTATATTCATCTGTTTGAATCCATTTTTTTTTATGTCCCCAGCACCGACCATGTTTTGTGTATTGTATTTGTGTGTGTGTGTGTGTGTAAAGACAAATTCTTGTTCAAAATTGTATAGTTTTATGTGTGACCATAGAAAGTATGAACAGGAAACCTACACAGTTATGGATCGTTTTGCACAATTTTCACTTACCTCTGTGACCGTGATGGTAAATGTGTTCCCACTGAGCGCTGACACTCTCTCTCTCTCTCTCTCCTCTCTTTCTCTCTCATCAGGAGGTGATGCAGATGGAGCGGCAGCTCGGTGGCCGGCTGATTGACGAGCCTCACGTCCTGCTCTTCAAAGACAGCTACCACAACCTGCGCCTGTCCATCCATGATATGCCCCAGGCGCACTGGAGAAGCAAGCTGCTCGCCGGCTACCAGGTGTGTTGGGTGGCCCTGTGGGGCTGCAGCAGCAGGGAGTCACTCCAGATCAGAGAGGGGAGCACAGAGATGTAATATAAGTGTCCAGCTGAATCTGTCAAATTTGTGTGTCAGCAGTTGTAGGGCTTTCTAATGTGTTTGTTTGTACACTCAATTTGAAATCCATGTTGTCTTGCGTTATTTTAAATTAGCCATCCGGAGAAATTAAAGAAGAATGGAGTACGTGTTGGCAGAAGCGGTGTTACTGAGTAATCAAAAGTTCTTCAGGAGAAACTTTTTATTGTTAATGAGGGTTCATCGTCTCCTTGTCTCTCTGGAAAGTTGTTTTAATTTTAGCTGGTTCAGAGTTTTAATTAAGTATGTTTTGCATTGGCTTCATTTGATCACTTTAAAGATACACACAAAAGAGTGTTTTTCAGTTTGTTACTGCAGGACTCTTCTGTCCAATAACCTTTCCGCTCTTGGCACAGTTTGCAACTTTAAGTCAAGAGTTGGAGTCGAGGGAACCGTTTGGGTGTGTGTGTGTGTGTGCACCCCCATGCATAGCGTGTGCGTGCCTTTGTTCGCCTGTGCACAGGGTGTATACGTGGGCATATTGGAGCTGGGCTGTGCACTCTAAACCCAGAGCTGCAAGCTGATTGATTATCCTAGCTGCCGCTCCCTCAAAGGGAGCTCAGATGAAATATAGAGCAGTATGTAAATATCTGGAACTTCTTGGATCCTCTCCACCTCTACTATACTCCCCACACCTGCACGGCCCACTGCACTGCAGCCCGGCGACAGAGGCACGAGGGCTGTTCAAAGAGGACTAGAAAATGTTCTGGCTGTAACTATGTAAGCGCTGAGCACCAGGTCCCCAAAGAGAACACAGAGGCTGTGCCAAGCCAAGCAAGCAGCGGCAGCAACAATGCACCCAGAACAGAGGCTTATTCCTCTGGACTGTGCCTGTTCATTTGGAAGTGTTATTCCCCTCTCAGCAGTGCGGTCAAAAAAGGCCTTTAGTCTCCCTGGGGCCCCTGAGAAGACTTTTGTGCATTTCACCCGACTCCCTTCGTTGCCCGTCTGCCTGGGTAACAGTGCCCCCGTTTGGCTGGTAGCATGTACTGCAGCTCCACTTCACTCTCAAGATGAGTTCTTGTCAGCTGTTGAACCCAGGGTGAAGTGAGGAGTTAGTGTGCCCTGTTTTTTTTTTTTGTTTTTTTTTGCAGCTACCTCTCTGCCTCTCTTGGGATATGTAAATTATCCACGAATATGGAGCAACAGAGAGAAAGATGTAGAAATTGTCTGCCTTGAATAAATTCCACCAAAAACTCCCTGGTAGCTGTTTGCAAGACAGAAGCTAGTGCTGTACAGCAGGACTACTCAGAGATATTTTGCATACATGTATGTCTCCATGTCACATTATGAATTTTAGATTCAAAAGTAGAGCTGTGATGCTTCTGCTCCGGCACTATCAGCATCATTTGTAGTGCTGCACAGAAATGCACACGCAGCACATACCTGCAAAGAGAGGCTGGAAAAAAATAGATAAATAGAAAGTGGCTCTCATGCCAAAAATAAACCTGCTGGTTTCTGTGATCACCTCAGTCAGACAGCTGTTAACTCCATTTTAACATATTCCATTTGTCAATAACAGCACATCATCATCTCCCTTTAACTCACCTGAGTGTTGTCAGTCTGCCGCCACAGACATATTTAGCCATTTCCACCTGACAATGACAGCTCCTGTCAGTGTAATTAATGATGGCCTTGGCGTATTTCAAGGCAGGTGGTCTTGTTAAGGCGTGTTTCAGACACACAGCCCTGACTGTGCCGCTGCGTTTGCCGTTTGTGAATGCTGCATGTTCTGTTCTGCAGGAGATCCCATTCTACCACATCTGGAACGGTTCCCAGCGGTACCTGCATTGCACGTTCACTCTGGAGCGGCTCAGCCTCAGCACCTGCGAGCTCACCTGCCAGCTGTGCGTGTGGCAGGTGGAGGGGGAGGGACAGAGCTTTAGCCTCGACTTTAACATTGCCAAGGTAACGTTCGACATAACCACTCGCTTGGAGCCAGCAGTTTACTGTGCAATCACCTCTATTCAGCATTTTTATTAGTCATAAAGGAACTGTGTTTGTGCTGGGGGGAAAAAAAGGTTTGTTTTCTGAAGGTCGTGCTTTGTGGCTATCATTCCCACCAGGACACCCGAGCTGTGGACTCTGAGTTTCTGCTAATGGACAGTAACGCCACAGCTCTGGCAGGGCCCAGCGCCTTTCAGATCCCGTACCTCATCAGGCAGAAGATCTGCAGTAGCCTGGATGCCCCCTGTCCCAACGGAGCCGACTGGAGAATGCTAGCACAAAGACTTAAACTTGAGAGGTAAACACCAAGTGCACAGTGCCATAATGCCTTATCTGATCACTGATCGCCAGAGTGCGCCGGAGCGGGCAGCTTACACAAAGGCTCTCGAGAAAGGGCGTCAGAATGAGCCACATTCATCCAAAGCCCTCGGGAGTAGAGACTGCACAGCAGAACGTGTGAGAACAGCATGTTTAAAATAATGAACATGCAATCACACTGATTGTGAAGGGTCATACCAGAGGAGAGGTTACCCAGTAATATAGGAATTCCAGTAATTGCACAGAATCAGTGTGAAGTGCCTCGCTGCAGGGTGTTTTTCCTAAAGTTTAGGTAAACAAGGTTCTGCTTTAGCAAACTAATCCTCCTTTGACACAGCTAACATTATAGGATTAATGTGAACTTGATGGATACAGCTATCATTTCTGTAAGAAAACACGACCCCCTTCTTCCATTTTCTTTTTTTTTTGCGTCAGCAGCAGGTAAGCAGCTTAAAATCTGCAGCTAAACTTGTACCTGCTACATTCTGCTTAACAGCTGTAATTGGAAAGGTGGCGAGTTAGCTGCCCATCAGCGTGCAAGAAAAAAAAAAAAAAGAGAGAAGGTTTGGATCATTGCCCACCTCGGACGATTCATTCTCACAGTAACTGTACTTTATCTCTGGAGTATCTGTAACAGCAAAGGAGCCAAGCATCGATCTCTTATCCCCCAATTTAATTTCTACTTCGTAATCAAATCAAATAGGTACACTTAATTTGTCCAATCAACTTTATTTACACCAATTAATCACAAATTGAATTGATGCACTACAGGTCTAACTAGCGATGTTTTGCTAAACATAATCAATTCTCATTTAGGCCTCAGGAAGGAACAACAGCTCTGTTGTTTGATCTGTCCTTAACAACATGTTTTCCCGCGAAAAAAAAGGCGGCATCTCCTTGGCATTCTGTCATGCTGTATTTTCTGTGTTTGTTTCCGTGTGTGCAAAGTGTTCAGACTGAGCGGAACGGGACCAATCAATAAAACTTAAAATGCCAAGAACCTTTTTTATTTGATCTTTCTCTCCTAAGACTGTGCAAACGGCTGTGTCTGAGCCATACAAGATAAGCTCGTGTTTCACACAGCGAGGTGAATAAGTGGGGCTGACACGTCGGACGCTAAGCTCCGTCTTTTTTATCTGAATAATGACACAGAGGTTCGCTCCCAGACAATTTTTTTTTGACCAACACTCCTCTTTGTTGTGCTCTCCCGACGCAGAGGGAAGGCTGCGCGCTATAAAATCCAATTGACTCAAAATAGCAGAGTGACACTGTGTTCTCGGTGCTTGAGTGCAACTGCAGGAGCAGCCCGCATGTTTATAACCATCACAGAATGCTTCACTAGGCAAACACGAGATACGAGGAAGTAATGGACTCTGTCTGACCTTTCTCAAGGTGAAAAGGACTTGGTGGTGTTTTAAGCTTCCTGTCTCACTCACCCTCCTCCCCCCCCAGCGAAAAATAAGTAAATAAATAAACCAAACTCACACAGCACAACCCCCCTTTGTGCTGAGAGTTTACGCCTTTTCTCTTTTTTTTTAATGTCATGTGTGCTCTACATAACAGTTAAGGCCCCAGACATTTGGAGAACAGAAAAAGGCCATTAAATCAAACAAGCATCTTCGGGTACCGCGGGGATCAGGTCCCACTCAACATCAAATATACAGCTGGCTGGGGCCACTGCTTTGTTGTCATTGATTGGGTTTGATCGTAAAGGTTCTGCTCCTAAAATGGAAAAGGTCACTTCCGACTTAACAGTGAAAGTCCATATAGGATTTACTATATGGGGATTTAGAGCCAATTTCAACATCAAATAAAGAGGAACGAGGCTTGTGCTGTTAAGCTTCAAATGAAAATTGCCAGAGATTCTCTATTTGATGGCGGTTTCAAGAGCTAGACTGTGTTCTTATACCTTTTATCATTTTTTTACTTAGTGCTCCAACACAGCATATCTGGATGGAGCAATATAACGCACAATAAAAGTTGACATTGACAGAGTTACGAGAAGCAGTAGCACAATAAAATACGGGCTGAAAAGGTTTTCTTAAGACTCTGTTGGTGTAGAGCAAATGAGAGACTGTCGGTTTTGATCTATGCACATCGCTTGATTTAATAAAAATGTCTCATTGTTCCCTCACTGTTATTTCTGCACTCCTCTCTTCCTCCTCTCCTCCTCCTCTCCCCGCAGACACATGAGTTTCTTTGCATCCAAAGTGAGCCCAACCTCTGTGATCCTGGACCTGTGGGAGGCGCAGCATTTCCACAGCGGCAACATCAACCAGCTGGCCACGGTCATGGCCGACATCGGCAAACAGGAAGCCATGATATTCCTGGTCTCTGATGGCGAGTGCTAACCCAGAAACGGGGGGGAAAGACTGGTGCAGAGGAAAAGTACAGAATACAACAACAACACACACACTTATATATATATATATACATATATACACACACACACACACACACACAAAAACAATAATAAGTGCAGCAGGAATCGAAAAGCAGAGCTGCCCCAGTGTCCCTCTTCTTCAGTTCAGGAGACAACAAAGGTTTTATGTAGGTTTGAGTCCCTGTTTCCCATCGAGCAGAGTAAAAGTCTTTAAACGACAGACCAAATGAGGGAGTTTGGGTGTGTGGGGAAATGTGTTCATGAACTCAGTAAAGAAAATACCCTTTATTTTACATCAAGGAGTTAAGTTAAATTAGTCCACACCCTGGTTCTACTTTAAGGTAACATTAAATTAACTCCATGCCTTTTATATAACTAGGCCATTTATGGCTAATAAAGAGCAATATGCAAACATAATGCTATTTACACTAATGGCCGATATTGCAAATTCAATGAATAATTTTTGTGTGTGAAAAAAAAAAATTACATTACATATTAAATATTAAATGAAAAGGGATGTGACACAAGGTGCCAGTCATTTCTGGTTAAAGAGAGCAGGCGACATATGCAATTGGCAGGTTTGTTATATGACATCATCTCAGACGGCGGGCACATTTCAACACGGTCATCAGGGTCTGTGAACATCACCCCCCTCCCCTCCCGTCCACTCCCGACCCCGGTGACACTCTGTAGATGCACGTCTCGCACGTGTCACAAACACACACAGACGGCTTGTAGCACATCCTGGACTTGCAGGTTTAAACAGATTGTATGTCAGAGGCCCAAAAAACCCTGCGTCTCATCGTGTTTGTTTTTTAAAAGTCCAGCCAGTATCACTACTGTGAATGTAACATCTTGACATCTTGATTCCGCGAGACGCTCCACAGCTTTCCTGCTTCTCAATCGATATATGTCAGGTTTGGGCTCTTTGAACTTTTTTTGAGGGAGGAGTGAGTAATATCTTTGCTAAAGTCATATTTCAGAAGCCATTTTCTTTGTGTAAAGCCTGTGGTTTTTTGATCCGTGCAGTTATTTCACGTCTTGCGTTAATCCAATCACTCATCCTGGCGTGTTTTTTTTTTTCCAGCTAATGAAGGAGCCATAAGGCCGAAAGGCATTCCAGCTGCATACATGTGAACACTGAATGTCGTCAAAACTCATTTCTAAAATGACATTTTCCCCCTGATTACATTAATTCTGTAGCAGAGAGGATGTTAAACATAAAACCATGGCCAAAAGGGTTATTGCCCCGTATGAATAATACAGACCACTTTTCCCGCAGAAAATCTGACAACAAATTCTTCAAAATCTCCACCCATTTACTCACGTGAAAAGGGAAGTTGTGCAGTTTTGTTTTTATAATTCATAAAGCAATGGGATTGCTGTATTTGCTGTGCAGCAAACTGATTTCCACATCAGAGAAACGCCTGTCTCTCAAAGAAAGTTAAGAGTGGCTTATTCATAATGTCACGCCTCTGCTCACAAAAGATGCTTTAAAAGGTTTTTTTTTTCCCCCCATCATATTTCTAGCCAGGATGGCAAAAATGATCCAGCAGATTTATGCAACAAACCATAAACTGCAACTACGCACTTGCTTTTCATATTTTGCTACTTTGCATTAATTTCCTTTTTTTTTTTATTAATATTAATGGATCTGTCAGGCCAGGCAACGTAAACACAGAGTATCTTTAAAGTCCACTGGTTCAGTAGTTATCCTTTGAAAAAAGGTGTGAGCAATCCCAAATTAGCCATAGTTCTCTCTCCGTCTGCCTCAGGGTTGCATGTGAAGTTGTCTGTTAAAGTTGTAAAGAGAGCCCCCTTTTTTCATTAAGTCCCTTCTTATTCAAACAGCTAGCACAGCCAGTCCTACCAGCTCCTGCGGCTTCAACCTTTAACACTAACTGGAGCCTCTTTTATGATTGTCAGATATTTGGAATGTATTTTATGTTTCCTTGTAGTGGAAAAAGTACGTCTTTCTTTTGTTTCTTTCTTCCCATTTTAAGTATTAGCAGTTACTTTGTTCCTGTGTGGCATCTCAGCACCTGGTAGCTTCTTTCACCCTACAAAACACGCCTCCTCTTGACCAACAAGTTTTTACTAAGCCCTGTACTATTTGATGTAGAGATGCCATTAAATTAAAAAAAGTTACCTTTTTTTAATCAACTTTAAGAAACCCTTGGATCGAGCCCCTTTCAGACAAAAAACGGCGATATCACCTGAAATAAATCTTTTCATGTTGAAATGGATCGTCGCCACATGTAATATGTAAATACTTTTTCTATACCAGCCGTGTGCTGTCACTTTGCATACTGTATATCAGCGGAATTGGTAACCAAAGTTTTATGATTATCATTTGAGGCCACTACATCCTCATATTGTACCCATTAAATATCGTTTCCGCATCGGTTTACTCGCAGCTAGTATAGATTAAGTCAGAGTCACTGTCTCTTCTGAACTGCGGACTTAAAAGTCCAAATGGTTTCTTTATCTCATTTCCTCGCTTTTGTCTTTGAGGCAAGTTAATGCTGTTTGTTCAAGCGGTAATATGTGTCTGTTTCTTTTATCACTTTGTAAAGAAATGTAAATTATATTTTAATATGAAGCCAAAAAAAGACACTTAACTGGCGCAGCATTTGTCAAGTCTAAACCGTGACGTGTTTGCCTATATACTGTTCTTTGGCGATCTAGCAGTGAAGACTTTTTGCAGTGTTAAGGGTTTAGAGACTGTTTTACAGGAAGTTTCTATACATATTTTGTTCGTCCTTACTCTGCATATGTCTACCTGGTTATTTCTCTAACTGTAAGCATTTAATTACAAGGTGGAATAGTCACTAATGCTTAGTGAGTCACTCACACTGGGACTGTGTGGAGGCTGATCGGAGAAAAGGGGGGGGCATCGGCCCCCGTTCGCTGACGAGCCAGTGTTAACACAGCATGTTTAGATGAGCCATGGCAGTTGTACAGTCAGACTTGTGTGTGAAATTTTATCACCCCTGTCATTGTCTTAGATGTGTCGTCTAAGCACATTTCAGTAATGTAATTCACCAGCCGCCAGGATGTTCAGCATCTATCTTCACATCGAACTTGTCCAACAAATCTGCAATTACTGCGCGTGTGTATGTGTGATGAATACTGTTCCCTTCATGGTGAAACCTGGGCCTGATAGTTGTGTGTAAGACTCGTGTCAGCAACATGCAAGCTTTGCTCAAAAAGGGTTTTATTTAGGGGGAGGGGAGGGGATTGTTTCATCTCACAACTGTACTTTTTGTGTCACTCATTATGATTCAGTGTCAAGGACATGAGTGTGAGTGTGTGTGTGTGTGTGTGAAAGACTGGGTGTGTGCATACCTCCCTGTCACTCTGACTGAACTGTTTTCTTTTTGAACTACTAACAATAGACTTCTGTACTTGTGAATGGTTTTCCTATTTAGTTCCTTGATTCAATGTTCCTTGCCTTTCTGCAAGTCAAAAATGCTGTATTTATTACATGCCACAGCGCTTATGCAATTGTATAATCCTTTTGTTCTTTTTTTTTTGTTTTGTTTTTTTAACCTTTTGTGTTCCTTATCGTCAATGTAAATTGTTGTCAGAAGTTTTGTGGCAATGGAAAAACTTCTGCTAAGGGAGATTTTCTGTACTTTTTGGACAATGATATGGATTTGTGGGTAGAATTTTGGAAATTCGTTTCTAAGTGCTTTCAAGTATTTACTTGGCCTTATGTATATATATATATCTATGACATTTCAGAAAGGTATGTATAGTAATTCAACCTGAAATTGTTGTAAATAAATTATATATTGTTAAATCAAGGACTGGATCTTTTTACTTGAGACACTAACTTGTATTGCTTTTTGATTCTTTTTAAGAAATGAACATATATACTTTATATTGTAGATTCATTTTACATAAAAGTTTCAAAGATTCAACATCACTCTGACATGTTTAGTTTAAAGAGAAAAGTTATAGTAATAGTTATATTTTAAAAAATAGGGTTAATCACTTTTTGGTGAGTTGATAAGAGGTTGATACCATTCACATAAAGACTGGAAGCTAATGTGTCAAACTAGCTAGCAAACAAACAAAAATACAGAAAACAAAAATACAGAAAACTAAAATAGTAACAAAACATTCCTACCAGCACCTTGAAATTTCACTAAATAACACATTCAATATCGCTTGTGATTTTAAGTTGTTTATCCATCAAAACCAGCACATCCAGCAGCATCTCTGCTAGTTGCCTGGCAACAAAGATTTCCAGTGGTTACGGCATAAATCCTTATAAACTGACTGCTATCAAACTCTATTTTAATACTTGTTTTTGTAGTTTTACTAAATACTGATGAGATGCATTACCTGCAGCACAATACTGACTGAGGTCTTATTTGTAAGTTACACTGAGAGCCAAAAACTTCTCATCCAGCAAACTTCAAGAAGGCAAATATGGATTTACAAAATGTAAGCAAGCAGAAATATTCATTTAATATTTGGAGTAAAAGAATACATCATCCGGATGACTTTAATGATTAAATGGCTCTAATAAAATTTATTTCTACATTGAGACCATTTTATGGATTCACTCGGGTGTAACAACAGCAAAGCCGTTTGTTTTGTTGCAAGTACAATAATTGCTTTTTAAAAAGGAAAAAAAAAAATCTAAAAATGCAGAGAAAAAATAAAGAAAAAGTCCATTGTCTTGTTGTTGTGGAGCAGGTGTTAGTGAGAGCAAAGACAGCCAAAACATCAGTCAATAGAAACTTTTACAGATGGGTTCACCTCAGCAACACTTGAGTAATCTGCCCCAGAACATGGCATTACTAATTAACTTTATTTTAAGTATAAAAACAAAAACAACACAGCTCATTCTTAAGCAATATAAATACATATTCAATCACGGCGTGAAAGAACACAAAGGAATAGTTTTACACATGAACATGAGGGACAAAATGAGGTTCTGTCTTTCATTGAAAATGTCCAATAAATGTTCATTTCAAGACTTTGATAAATCACATAACCTCAGGAGTGTGAAACATTTAAAAATCAATAATGGTACTTTCTCTGTCACCCATATGTGTGACCGTTAGAATTGGATCAATTAAGGATCATTACAGGACTTTAAATGACAGTTATTAACTGCAGTCTGTGCTCTGATTCGCTGGAGTCAAAGTGATAAGTAAAGCGTTTAGTGCTTCTGTGGAGAGGCGCAGGGGTCCATTCGAGCAGAAATAGGACACCCCCTTTTTCTGCTCGACTGGACCCCCATTACGTTAATAGGCACTGTAGTGAGAGTCGGTGAGTGGGCCAGGGTCCTGAATGGGGCCACCACTTAGAACAGGAGCAGTGGCAGATCATTACTGCAATATGTGAGATTATTAGAGGCTAAATGGCTCTTCCAACTTGAAAAGATACTGACTCCATCTTACTTCAGACTGAACAAGGAGGAGATAAGCAGAGTCGGGAGAGTTTTTCACTAACAACTACAGTTAAATCTAGATAAGCTGCGTTTTTTAATGTCCAACCTGAAATAAAAATTACTTGAAAGTCAACAAGTTAGTGACGACATGAACTACCTCCAGTTTTACAACACAGCATTTGGTATTACAGGCAGTAACATTTTAACTGTCCTATCAGCACAGTAAAGTAACAGTACATGAAGCTAACGTTAAGCCTCGAATATAGAAACAAAGTCTGCAGGATAAAGGGAAAAAGACCGAGTTTAACTAGGTAGGTGTGTGGTTGGCGAAGAAAAGATGTAGAGTGTGTACAAGTGCACCGGGAGGCGGCGTGGGGTAACAAAGAGGAGGGAGAGAGAGAGAGAGCAGTGTTCCTTCCTCTGAAGTTGAAGCTTCCTCACACTGGAGCAAAGGCATGGCCTTTGCACAGGGGCTTATCCTTCTTCGAGTAGAACGTCTTCCCCTCCAGGTTGATTTGGCAGAGCTTTAAAGATGAAAGGAGACAGACAGACAGAGACAGACAGAGGGAGACAGACAGGGGAAACCAGGGCAGAGTAGATATCAGAACCTTAACACTGCCAATGTGAATTTACACAGTTTTTCTACTGGCCAGAGCGGGCACATGTTATTTACTTAACTGCACTTGCTTCACAGGCTGAAAGGGAGATGGAGAGAGTGATAGACTGCAGGTGGCAGGGTAAAAAAAGAGGGAGACGAAGGAGAAAGCTCGAGGTCCAAAGATGGAGGCTGATTTCTCAGGTGCCATTGTGCCGGGACAGCCAGAAGAGATGGGGCAAAGAGAGCCCCACAGGGAGCCATATCAATCAAAATGACTTACAGCGCAGACGAAGCACGTGTCGTGCCAGCTGTAGCCCAAGGCCTCCAGGAACCGATCCCCGGCATCAATCTTAAAGTCACAGCCATGGCATTTGGTGCCAAACATCTTCTCATAGTCTGCAGAGAGAGAGGGGGGCAGAAGGGGAGAGATATGCGTGATAAACTATCAGAATAAAATAATAAAAACAAATTTAAAAGAGCTTTTATCATCCTGGAGATCAGGTCAAGCATCCTCCGTGGCCTCCACAATCACCATATGTAAACATCACTTAACCTTTATAGGATGTTCTGGGGCACCGAGTGTGAAATAGGTTTCCACCTCTTTCATCTTTTAAAGAACTGGAGGCTTTTCCCCTTCAAGAGGAGTAATATCCCACTACACACACACACAGGCACACTTAAGGACTTGAGTGACAGCAATAAAGATGGATGAAGCTGTTTTGAAGCCAAGTGTTGGCTCTTCTCCTCATTGGGCATTTGATACTCTGCTGTTTGCGTTATTTTGTCCACCCACTGTACATTAGTGCCTTTCCAGAGTGTAAGGGAGGGATTAGGATGAGGGGAAATTGCTCCAGATACTTAACTGGATTTGCCAGTCTCTTTCATCACAGGGACTCTGGGGGAAGTGTCAGGTTATAATGCTGCTTCTCAAGAGTGAGTGGGTGAGAGCGGCACAATCCCTGAAAGATGCTGAGGCAGCACAATGTTTATCAGAGCTAAAGGCATTATTCAGAGTACGAGTACTCAGGTTCTGGCTTCGCCTCTGATAAAGCAGCGAACCACGTCAGAGCCTCAGTAGTGAGAGAGAAACACGCTGCCCCGCTAAATCATTTACAGCATAATAGAAGAGCGTACACCATTCATAAAATCCAATAGAGAAATGTATGAAGTAAACTGGAGCTAAATAGATTACAGCAGATGAAAACATCACACTTTATGATTGACTGTGCTGCGCGCCAAGAGATTCATGATGCAGGCCCGAGCCAAACCCCACAGCAATAATATAACTTTGCAATGTTTTACAAATAGCTTGATAAAAAAAATAAATAAATAAAAAAAAGGAAAATGATTCAAGCAAAACTTGAGAGGGGAAGCCCTGCAGTGAGCTATTTTTTCAAAAGAAACAACTTTATCACGAAATGCACTCGTCAAGACCTCTGAATCAGCCAGTGGCTGCGCATCTGTTTTTGTAGCCCAGCTTCTGTTATGTAGCCTGAACTGCACTATGCTTAGCTAAGGCATCCGTTTAAAGTAAAGAGATATGACATCTTTCATCAAATAAGCTCGATCACAAACTTAATGCTGTGTGGCGGGATGTCAGCTCCCCCTCGGTTCATTCGCGGACTTGGGGCCCAGTGCAGATTTAAGAGATATGTAAGGCCTGATCCGTGTGTGAAGTTACGGGTTGCAGGGGGGGTCTTACATGGCTCGAGATGTTCTCAGCTGGCACTGGATCTAATCAATCTGCACACTGAGGATTTCGGAGTGAGCTTTTTCTCTTGCCAGTGTTTTATATTTTCTGCTAAAGCATCACTCTTAAACAGCGGCTGCCATTCGCTCAGGTTTATGGTTAAGTTTTCCATTAAAACTGGTTTCTGTGGGTGTCACTGTCTGTTCAGCCGCTGCCGTTGTTTTCCTTCAATTCTTCTGGGAACCACATTAATGTGACGTCTCCCTTTGTTTCCAGCAGAGGATTTTTCACCATGGAGTTGCCTTCCTCTCTTTTATGAAGGCTCAAGAATGTGTGACAGGAATTGTATTAAGGTATTATCAAGTATGAGTGAGAGAAAGACAAAGACCTTGAGTGAAAGGACATTTAAACTGGGTGTTTTCAGCGAGCAGCAACATAAGGTTGTTGTTTATTATAACAATTCTAATTACTGTTATAATATTCTGATGTGTTTACATCATTATTATTATTATTATTATTAAAACTTACATTTATTGTTTTCCACCAGATACATGTGTTGGGATAATCTGACTGTTTGCAGGTGTTGAGTGTGTTTGGAAATAAGCCTCAGATTCAATCTATCACTATAAATTCTAAATTAAAAAAAATAGATCTATTGTTTTCTATCATTTTTGTAATAATTTTCAATCATTATGAAAACAAAAAATTTAATTTTTCTGTTTATATTGGTCGAGCAAGGCAGTATGGTGTGTGCCGACAGCAGTGCTTCACCTTTCTCACAGTAGGGTTCACCCTCCTCCATGTAGAAGGCTTGGTTCCTGATGGGGGTCTTGCAGGCTGCGCACTTGAAACACTGAACATGGTAGGTCATCTTCAGGGCATGCATGATTTCCTGATACAGGGAGAAAGGTATTGTAAATATTTCATCTACAGGTTGGCTGGTGTTGCTGAAGTACAGAGGAGACTGCATTCATACATCCTTGTGCAGAGAATTCAAAGAGGACATGGTCAAGTGTAAAATGTTTCTGGGTTCTGTTTTGCTTTTTTTTTTTCCTGCTCATCACAACAGCGCAGCTCTTACCCCCGTGATCTTCTTTTTGCACTTGGCACAGTTGGGAGCATAGCGGTTATCGTGGCACTTAGTACAGTAGACAGACCCTCTCTCCTCGAAGAAGCCCCCCTCTTCCAGGACCGCTTTGCACTGTGAACACGTGAACTCCTCCGGGTGCCAAGAACGTCCCAGAGCTACCAGGTACCGACCCCTGGAAAACACACACACACACACACACACACACACACACACACACACACACACACACACACACACACACACACACACACACACACACACACACACACACACACACACACACACACACACACACACACACACACACACACACACACACACACACATTAATAGCACATCAGAGGAATTATTGAAATCTGCTGCATGGAGCAAGGACAGCTCCAACAGAACCATCAGCTTCCCTTGTGAAATGTGTATGTACAAAGATAGTGTGAACTTTGTACCTTTACTTGTTCAATAACAGCTCTTGCGTTTGATTGCAATAGTGACCAGAATAAGAACTAAGGTCTCTCTGTTATCTGTGAAATGTGTGAAATGAGATTTAAATTATTTCAAAGTCAGCATAATACTTGTCTCCAGTAATAACAAGACGTCTCCAAACTGTTAATTATGCTGACTGAGTTCGTTTGCTGCAGACAGGCAGTCTCTCATCATGTGTATTAACATGACGTGTCAGGTCTCTTACAGGACTTTGAGAGGAGCAAACATTGAGGGTGTATTATTCTGCTAAAATAAACTGTCACCACAGACGTGACGGTGCAGTCTCACCTTATGATCTTGTTGCAGGCGCCACATACCGGGGTCCTCCCGCTGTCTTCGGGTGCCTGCTGCGCTGCCTGCAGGATGGAGCTGCGGTTCTGCATGGGCGTTGGCTGGACTGGCTGCTGGTGCTGGGTCACCACAGTGCTCGTCTTGTCGGGGCGAAAGCGGTCGGCAAAATTAGGGTCAGTGACCCACGGTGGTCGACAGGAAGGACCTGAACTACGCGCTGCTGCAGCTGCAGTCTTGGAGGCTAGTCCAAACAGAGGAAAAAAAAAAAAAACAGGTGATTTGTTTTGGATTCACAGCAATCAAAAAAACCTGGCTGTGACTTTGAATAATTTCACAATGGGAGGGTGACACTTTTATGTAATATAAACGCTCCCACCAGATGTATGTTGTGACAGTTTTGTGCATCATGTTGTTGCTGCTGATGCTCATGTATTGACACTTAATAAGAATCTATTAGCACAACCTCTACTGGATGCTGCTGGGCTTCTTTTTACGCATCAGCAGGAGCAGAAACTCACCATCTGGTTTATCTGCTGCCTGGGCCTTGGCAGGTGAGGGAGTTGGCTCAAGGCTGTGGGGAGAAAATGACTAATTAGAAAAGGTACACACACATGCACACACACACACACACATACCTCTCAGTAACCATGGTTACTCCTCAATGCACGTCATGTTTGGATACCAGCAGCCATGGCTGTCTCCATTACATTGTGCCACAGATCACGCTCTGTGTGAATGATCATAAGCACCATGATTAATATTAATTAGTATCAACAGAATAGCATGAGTTTCTCACCTGTTGTGCAAAGACAAGCTGGTTCAGTGTTGTAATTCAAGTGAATGTTACAGAAAAAATAGAATTTGTGGTGAGGTACGCTGTCATTTTATGTGATCACACAAACCTTTGTGAGAGAAAATCAATCATAGAAAATGGCTACATTTATGTAGCGCTTTTATCCAAAGCGCTTCACAAGGCTTTTGCCGTTCATTCAGTCATGCACACACTCACGCACCAATGGCAGTGAGCTTCCACACAGGGGGCTGACCATTCATCAGGAGCAATTTGGGGTTCAGTGCCTTGCCCAAAGATGTTTCGAAATGTGGAGGAGGAAGAGGTTGGGATCGAACTGGCAGCCCCAGTGGACAATGTGCTCTACCTCCTGAGCCACAGCCACCCAATCATACAACTGAAATGATCAATGGCAGAAGATGCCTATCATTTTAGCTCTGCATCACAGTGGTTCAAGAGCCACAACTCTAATGAGAGCAATGAGAAACACGAACGTCTCAGATTGATCGACGTCACTCGCAGGCAAATTACGAGAACAAGAGACTCAAGACCCGTTATGCTGTCAGATTTGGATGCAGAAGCATTCCCCTTCAGGCCTGCATGTGCAGAAGTGTTGAAATAAAGACTTGTTTCTACATTTCAAAGTTCTCTTACCCGCAGCAAGCGTCACTATATTCAGAAAATCTTCAAACCATGACTGAGACGGAAAAACAACGTCTGAGCCAAGACAGTGAGCTCTGGAGACGTCTCATCTTGGGAAAAAATATAACACCACCTTAGGCATCTATCATGTTTACATCATCAACTGTGCCATCTACAATACACTAATGAAAGATGATGAAATCATTTCTCATTTGCAAAGAAAAAGAAGAAAATGTGAAATAAATTACCCTATAACAGCCTTGTTCTATATCATCGCCTGTATCAGGTTAATTCTGCCTATCAATTATACTCCTTATGTAGACAAACAGTTAAACACAAAGAGTTACAGAGGCAGAAGAAGTTGCAGACTTAAAGCTTGGAGCTATCTAGCAACAATAAAAAGTCTGTTATTTTCCAAACAGCATACTCTGAATAATAAAGGACATTAAATCCCTTTGCAATAGCAAGAAAATGGCTTGCAGGGCTGGTGACAGAGAGGAAGTTAAGTCTTTCTAAATTAAGGAAGGTAAGACACCTCCCTACCAGGAGGTTATGGAAAGAAACTACAGCGAAAAGTGAAAAGAGGAGAGGAGGATGGGATGAGTGGGTTCTCTGGCTGGCAGGTCAAACAAAGGACAGAATAAACCTGTTTGACACACAGACCCTGGGTCAGCCACCTTCCGCCACGCACACCCGCGATTCCACCTTCTGGGACCCCACATAACAACTCCCCAAAAACACATCCTGGTCAACACAGCAGCTCCGGCTGCACTCCCTTACCACACTGCACTACATGACAACAAGGCCAGTGGCAGAGGTTTGTTTGGCTGCGCCTCACTCCGGTGAAGGTTGCAGGTGCAGGTGCAAATTGGAGTACATCCTCTACAGCGGCTTATTCCCACCTGGTGATGCCTGGATCATGTTTTCTTGACATTTTCACTGCTTTCAACATCCTCCTCCCCCTTCTGCTCAGCAAGAAGCGCAGTGTGATGCAGGTGCACAATTCCTGCATCACAGACTGTGCAGACAGGAGGGGGGTTTTGCTTTCAACGTAGAAATTTGGACATGCTGCAGAGCAGCACCCCATGGAACGTTTCCTTGACATTTCCTGTTCACTCTTTGCACCTCACATTTCAGATTCACCTGGGTTTTTTTTTTGGCTTCCTCTCCTACGGGATGCATCGATCTAAGCAATGAAGAAAATGGAGGAGTTTGTTGGCAGCTCAACATCCGGCAGAGAAAGGAGCAGGTGTTGGTTTTACATGGAGTAAGAAGCTACTGACATGTGTCACCCTCCACAGTGAGGAGGTAAAGACAGAGCAGCTCTGCTAGAACCTGAATGTGGTTGTGACTGACAGAGTGACAAAATGTCTAAGAGGGCAGAGAGAGGCGCTGCTGTTCTGCTCAGGTCTTTTAATGTGCACAACATGCCTCTCCTGTCATCCCATTATTAATTACAGGGCACAGGATGTAAGGAAAACTACAATTATATAATTAGTGTATGGAGAGAGTAGTTATTCTTTTCTTTTTTACATGTGTGATGTTATTATAGAAAGAAGAAAAGTATATATTTAAGTATTGCACCTTATCTGCAACAGATCTTTACTTGGTTTTAAAGGCTGGCTCCTACAAACTAATTTGTCGAGACAAATTAGCGTCTGTCAAGACACATAGATAGACATTTATTGGTACAGATTTCAACTAGTTTGCTTTAGTTTAAGTAACTTTATATATGTACTTGTTAAATGATCATTTATACTATTGCCAACTGCCAAATATGCAATTGTTTAAGTAACAATGACAAAATTATAGGTGAACCTTAATTTGTATTGTCACTTTTCTGTATGTGGAAAGAAAAATACTAATTTCTCTTTTTGAATGTACACTGTAATGTTACAGTTTTCTTTAAAATAGAAACAACAGTCTATTTTCCTGCTGCCATAAAATGCATAATGTCTTCAAACTGTGTAAGGTGGGGCACTTCTTGTTCACACACAAACTTTTAGGCAGAACTGACTTGTAACTAGCCCCGTGACAGATTTATCTCCTAAAGGTAACAGTATATTTGTATGATGAAAAGGTTTTTGGAATCATTTGACTGTCTTTTTCCCTGAAAATTTTGATTCCATAATACAGAACCAACACAGCAGCGCTGTTGATTTCTACCAAAACATTTTTAAAGACATTTTTGATGTTTTGTGTGCAGCAAGCCATCAGATCTTTTCTCTCTGATGAAGGCCAGCAACTGCAGCAATTGCTCAGCTGTACTCTAAATATGAAAATGTTGGTTTCTTTTATTAAGCTTTAAATACTCTTGGACTCCTGCATTTTGTCACTCTGCACCCCCGCACTTTATGATGCGTGTTGCTTCGTAGGTGTGCGGCCATTTGTTGTTTTTATGCCTGACTGTACAACAATTTCCTCTCTGGGGTAATAAAAGTAAACATTGAACCCTGAACTTTGAGAAGGCAGCCCATTAATTCAGAATAGCATAAATACTGAGGGAACCCCTGCTTCTACATAATCGTAATAATTGTTCATTGCAATAGCTAAATAAAGCGACTCTATTGTGAATCTGCTAAAGAAGAGAGTGAGAGTTGGATATCAAGAGATGTTTCCTTTTAAGCTCGAACACTGAATAAGACAAAAAAGAAACAGAAGAAAGGACAGAAGAAAGAGTTGCTTTTTTTCAGATGTTTTATATTTTTGATGACAGCAGAAAAAAAAAAACAAAAGTACAGATTTATCTTCCTTTTCTTTCTTAATGGTTGGAGAAGCCTATGACATGAGGGGATCAGAAATGAAAACTCTAAAAAGGATGAAGAACTCAATAAATGGAAACAGGCAGAGAGAGAGACAGAGTGAGAGAGACAGACAGATCAAAGGAGGGTCTGAACTTCACAATCAAAGAAGGATAATGAACAGAAAGGAGCTTCCCACTGCTGAGAACCCCCCTTCCCACCTTCCCACCAGTTTACTCCAAGTAACGCAGTGTAAAATGGAAAATAGGGCTACAGACACAGTGGTCCACAGTGTCGTCAACAATCATCAAGTCAGAAATTCAGAGGGAGATCTTACACTTAGGCTCAGTATGCAAGGTTCCACTTTCAGCTTTGTCATCTAAGCTATGTTTCTTCTATTTTTTGGTTTGCTTTTCTCTTTTCTTTTTTTTCCCCCCCAACTCCTTTTTCACCCCCATCTGTATCCAGAGGGTGAATTTGTTTATTGCCATTGGACGGTCACCTATCTTCATCGTCTTTGTCACGTATTCGTTGCAGTGTGTGGCTATCGCTAGCGGGCTCTGGCCGGGCCCTGCGTCCTGTGGCGTCTAGGATGTCGCTCAGGATTTGATATTGAGGGCGCGAGCAGACCTGTCGTGGTGCCAATCCCTCAGACGGGCATAGCGGGGACTCTGAATCTCAGTGAGGAACTTTTCCCTGACGGCAAGCAACAGAGATATGAAACGGAGATAGACAGGGAGGAAATAGATTGTAGGGGAGAGATGAAATGAAAAAAAGAAAAAAGAAAAAGAGTGAGAGAGAGCAGAAAGTGGAAGTAAAGTGCACAAAAAGGTGAAAAAGTAGCAGGGAAGTAAAACAGGTGAAACAGCACAGGCAGAGTAAGGATGTGCCGACTTTGGAAAGTAAATATTAAAGTGAACTTAAAGGAAGTGTTGGACATTTTGGGAAATAAGATCATTCACTTCACTGCCAACAGTAACATGAGAAGACTGACTCTCATATCTCAGTTAAATATGGAATTAAAGCAAGCAGCCAGTTAGCTTAGCACAAATACTGGGAACATTGGCCTTAATATTTAACATTATTTAACCGTACAAAAAACTAAATGTAAAAAAAAACACACTGTGGTTTCAAAGGGGATGGGGGGGCATTTTCATTTCCCAGAATCTCTGCTGGTTTCCTGGCAACCTCACGGTGATGACAAGACTCCAAGAAGTTAATGCGCCCAGCTGAGGTGCAGGAAGTTGAGTGTTACTTTCTTTACAGAGCCAAGCTATCTGTTACCGGTGCTTATGCTGAACTAAGATAACCGGCTGCTGGCTCATGAGCCGGAGTGCAGACGTTAGAGCGGTATTGTTCTTCCCATGTATGTCACAGCAAGAAAGCCAATAAGCACATTTCCTCAATGTCAGACTGTACCTTTAGTAGAAAATGATGCCATGAAGCAGAATCTTTTTTCTAATAACAGGTGATGTCCAAAATCACAGCACACATGCCAGTGTCTAATGCAGGAAAAATATCCAGTAACAACGCAGAACTAGAGGTAGATCTAAAATTTTAAGTAATTTTTTGAATTTTAATTGCCAAACTGAAGCTTCCACAGATGATGCACAAACACAAACACTAGTGAATGAGGAGGCAGACACATGCTCAAATCAATGACACTCGAGGTTTTTTACCTGGCCCTCTTCATGGTTTCATCATCTGGGTCCTGCACTGAGAGATCCAGGGGAGACACACATCAGCATCCCTTACTGATACACAAGGTGACACACACCTACTGCTGGCTTTTGACAGACGGGTGATCAAACAGCTGATCACATGCCATCCCAAACAGGATAACAATATACATATCAAACAGCGCTCTTCCTACACAGCCTGCGTTGTAATAAACAGCATGTAGACGTGCAGTCAATTTTTCAGACTGGTTACAGTCATGACACACTGAAGGCAGCAGACAGCTGAAAAATGGACACCCCAGTTATCCACCTTTTCTGTGCCACTCACTGCTGTCACTGCCTCCGACAGTCACTATGATCAGATGACATCAGATCAACTGTTCACTCACAGGCTTCCACCTAAACCTCAACTTGACTGCCACAGAAGCCCACCATCCCCTCAAACCCGTCACTCTCTGTTGCCCCACTCTCTTGAGTGTGCCACGCACGGACCCCCGACTTACTGAAGTCGGTGCCCGTGAGCTGCGCCAGGATGCGGAAGGAGCGGGACTGGGTGGTGCCGGTACGGGGCTGCCAGTCCTCGGTGTCCTGAATCAGCCTCTTCTGCCTCTTCTTGCTGCGGTCGTTGGGGATAAAACAGGGCGGGTTCTCCACCCTGAGGCCGTGCCTGCACACACACCCAGCAGCAGCACACGGCAGGCACAGTTAACACAATCCCATCACGGGACTACCCACTCACACCAACCCAGCTAATCAGGTGACCTTGAAAATAGAGGACATCCTAAACAGATCATGCAATACTTAATGCTCAGCATCACACCACGCAATAAGCCAGCTAATGGATACCCATTACTAAGATTTCTCATGGGTACACTATAGACTCTCATAAATGGACATTACCACATTAGAGATCCTATTTATAACTGTCATTAGAATCAATGGGAGAAAAGCTGTCAGGCCACAGTACCTGGCCTTGATTTTTTTACATAATAAAACCAGCAGCATAAATAAACTCTCATTTCATTTCAAGCATATCATTTCAACATTGTTGCGGGTCAACCACAGCATGTATTAATCAAAAAGCAAGCAGAGGATGAGAAGTGAATGGTTACTAGTGAACTAGCATCTTTTGTCTGTTGCATCTCTGTTCGGTCAAACTCATCTTTGAGCATCGGTTCTCCTCTCTCGTCATATCTAGCCTGGCCATATCAACCTGCTTAGCTGACAAACCAGCCTGCATGCAGCTGCCCCTTACTTTGACTGTTGGTACACATCATCATAGTAAGTTGGTTGAGCCCTGCAGAACAGACCAAAGATCAAATAAAGACAAACTGTATGAAGTTAAGAGAGGAAAGGCAGAAGATAGAGAAGTCAGTAAATAGTATGAAATTTGAATGGGTAAAAATCATTAAGACATTAAGATGTTTCCCATGTTTTTTCTGATTGTGACTCAAAATAGTCAAATATAAAATATTTGATAGTTCAGTTTAACTGGGAAATTAGTAGGAAAGAGCTACATGAATTGTAGTAAAGCAGTGGTTCCCAACCTGGGGAAAAGGACACCCAGAGGAGACTTTAAGATAAACCTGAGGGTCATGAGAAACTTAACAGGATAGGAAAGCAGAAAAGAGGCTCTGATAAACTATTTAAATATTTAAGTGTATTTAACTTCGTGTTTTTTTTTACTTTTCTCTGATACAATTTCTTTGTAAATGGCTGAATAATGTTAAGTTATTCAAATATAACACAAAACAAATGTTAAAGTAAGTAGTAAGTAGTTTACAACTAGCAAATAAATGCAACCAGTGAGGGGTTTGTTTTCAGAGGTCATAAGACAGAAGACCTGGGGATCACATTTATAAGGTACAGGAATTATTGTGAGTGTGAAGGACCATTTAAAAAGGCAAACAAGCAAACATGAGTTTGTACTGGACTGTGAATGAAAAAAAAAGAAATATACCAACTTGTCAATAGTTTCCATCTGCAGGTTCAGAAGAGGAAAACAAAAAATAAGAGAAAGAGGTCAGTCAGAGAGTCCAGCTTTCAGTTAAACAAGTAAAATCATGAAAACGTCAGTATATGACACACACAACAGAGGACCAAAAATACAGCAGGATGCAGAAGACATGCAGGAGGCGACACAAGACATGCTGTTATTATCAACAGGCTCTGTGAGAGAAAGACGGCATTGTTTGTCTGTCAAATCATCCATTGTGACCCTGACCCAAAATGATTCACTAGATTTGGCACAGAGCCTTCGTCTGACGCTCCCCTCACCCATGTGCACAAATGCTTTACAAAAGTTTTGTAAATGTGCCATTGCAGTTATTCTAATTTGTCTCGTGCTCCGATACCCCGTAAACAATGATAAATGCCACAGCAATGACAAGGTCTGTACAAACAACAACACACAAAACCTGTTTCAACACGTCAGGCGTGGACACATTAGACATATGCGCTTGGCATCGAACTGTTTACTGTCTGGAGAGATCTAACAATGTCTTCATCAAAAGTGGGCCGACAGCTGGAATTAGGCCTTCATTCTTCTCAGAGGCGGCCAGAGGAGCGCGTTTCTGCTGAGAAACCTCACAACCGTGTGAGCCCTCTCTAGAGCGAGCAAGTAAAGGCAGCTTAAATAATCCAGCACCGGAGCAGTAAAAGCTGTGCGGGAGCCCGGCACAATTTATGGGTGAGTCTAAATACAGCAGCAGACCACATCTCACCAATGGCTGCCGTCAGGCTACTAGCATGCCCCAAATTACAGGAACCAGACTGGCCTTTCCTTGAAGACCATTTCATGCCATACTGCCACTTTCAGGACCATTTAAAATGCCTTTTGATCCATTCCTGGAATCCTTTTAAAATCTAAAAAAATTGAGCGGTAAAGTAAAAAGTGGAGATCACTGACTGATTTATTTTATGTAATTATAGCAGCAAGAGATTGGTAATGGGAACACTGACTTCATTTTAATACACAGCAGAGGGGATAGCCGCATTTAGACAATCTCCTCTGTAACTAAGTTACTGTTGTTTTTTTTTTTGTTTTAAATCATTTACAGTCAAATTGAATAAAGTTTTCCAGGAGAGAGCAAGATTCACTTTTCCAATGCAACAGATAAAATCTTTCCTCACGGGACATCATGTGAGAAGGGCTCTGTCTCAGAGATGTTAAGGCATCATTTAAACTTTCAGCCCGTGAAATTTATTTAATTCATAAATTTCTTTCCTACTTTGGTTTAAAAAAAAAAAAAAAAAAAAAAAATAGAAAGATCCACCGGGATCATGACTTTCCATTGTTATGGCTCTGATGTGGCAGATGATCATTTATGCGGTGCAGTTAATATGGCGAGAATGAGGAATTTGTTTAAAAATAAAACAAAGTTTCTGACGACATCACCACAAAAGTTAAGCATTACAGCAAATAAAGAGATGCAATTATATCCATTATTATCATCATTAAGGTCAGAGCTTAGTGAAGTTCTAAAGCATTTTCATGGACTTTAAAAGCCATTTTTTCGTTTCAGTCCAGCATACCGGGTGGAGATACAGGCAGTACTCACAGTTAGTCAATAAAACCATCTGATTAAATAAAAAGGTGGATTGGTGATTAGAAACTTGTGTTCTATTTTGTGTGTTTTAGTCTCTCTTCTCTCTTTCTCAAAAAAAAAAAAAAAACTCAACTGAAAGAAAGAGACCAAAAAAAAAACAAACAGCTTTTACAGGGCCATAAAACTGTGACTGTGGTTATTGACACATCCTTCACTAATGTGTGTAAAACTGTTTTTGTCATCCGATAAATTCCACTGTCGAGGTCCAGAGGTCTTCCAGCTGGAGGAGGCCGGCTTGAATTGTGTATGTCAGCTAAATATTCCGTACTATGATAACAAAGTCATTTCTTTCATCACTATAATAGAAGCCGACAAGATCATTTGAGTCAATTTTTAAAAGGTCTGAAAACCTCCTCCTTTTTCCCCTAATTCATTCTGTGGTCAGAGTCTACCATGACACAATACTGGCAGCTTATTACTGCTGGTGTGCTCAGTAAGTGCATAAATTCACACAAAAGTAATCACATGCTTGCCATCTTGTTTGTTGAATTATTGGCAGACAGTGGAGTAATTAAGTTGATCCAAGCGGTGAGTCAAAACACATTTGTTAGGTCTTTTCTGGAATGTTTCTTAAAACCTGTGACATAATTTTGGCAACAAACGGATGTAAATTTTTAACATTATGCAGCTTAGAAATCCTGACGGAGTTGTTTTCTCTTCAGTGTAAAACCAGAAGAATGAGACATCAGAAGTACCATTAAAACCACATTAGTCACTTTGTGGTTCCAAAGGTAATAGTGTTTATTCATCCACCTACCCATTCTGTGGCTGCTGCATGCTGGCATGGCCCTGTGAGCGTGGAGTGTTAAGTTTAGGTGAGTAGGCCACAGGTTTAATAACAGGTCCTGAGTTGGCACTAGCACCACCTGCTGCAAATGGCCTCGCCATCTTGTTAATTGTTGTGCTGGGGGCAAAGGAGTACTTTGGCTGAACAGAAGCCGGAGCAAGCGAGTCCTGTGAGGGTGTGGGAGAGGGACACAATGGAGCACAGTGCACAACATGCAGTTAGACATTTCTGACACACAGTAAAAGTTCCTCTTGCTGTTGCACAATCTCAAGCTTTATGTTAAGAAAGCTTCCAGTGCAGCCCAATATTTTCTCATAGAAAGTGATTACTGCAGGCTGCAGGAGCAGCTCTGTCAAAGCCTGCCGGCTTTTCTCTGCACACGGAAGAAGTGCTTAAGAAGTGTGAACACAGCCATTTTATTTGTGCTGGCAGTCTGCCACGGACTGGCCAAAGTAATCTGCTACTGCTGGGGAAATGAAAATGCTCACAGTGAGAAATTGTCATATTTGACTGACATGTCTCTCTAATGAGATTTCTCACTGAGCATTAAGCATGGACTGCAAAAGAACACCTACTAAAATGGAACATTGACTTTGTGAAATTATTATGTTCCTGCTGCTTTACTAAAAACAGTGTGCAGCACAAAGTAGTTCATGACACAATTGCTTTATTCAAACTATAATCAGTTTTAGCAAGTAGCTCTCAAGGGGTTTGACAGTGAAACTAAATGTATCCGTATGTATCAGGGATTGTGCAAGGCATCTCAAAGTAAACCAAATTCCAAAAGCAATATTCACAACACTCCAGCCAGCAAACAACTCATTTAGTGACTCACTGATGCTTTGCTAATGCACAGCGCATGGACTCAGCAAGAGCTCGACAGGTGACTCAGGTGAATCAGATGAATTTAAACACAAAGTGACGTGACACACTGTTGAGGCCGATTGTGAGCAACGATGAAGGTTCAAATTCAATCAGTGTCACTGAAGTCCAGAGGCAGACCGTGCCAAAGCATGCAGGTGCTCGTACAAGGTGAGCTCGACCGTTCAGACAAACATGGTCTTACCTTCTGGTCTCCTCCCGCTTTGAAAGCTCTGTGAAAAGAAAAAGACAGGGACAGTTATTAGTGTATACTCACAATAAACTCACCTTCACAAGCCTCCCCCATTGGTTCAGACTACATCCTTACCTGCTTAAACAGAGAGCTGCATGAACTCCGCTTGAAACCGTTTTACAGGGGGTTTTGTGTGCAGTTTAGTCCACTTATCTGAACCACTCATAGATGCCGGAATAAAAGAGAATGCACTCAAAACATCCATTATAATTATCCAATGCATCATAAAACTACATGAGGGCACATGACTGAGCCCAGAGGAAGGCCTTCAAAATGTACTGTTGGGATTCAGGATGTTTACAACTGACAGCTTGGTTATAACTTCCTTTGTTTTCCTACCTAAACATGTGGTTTACATAATTGGACCGGACTTGTTTTGCTCCTATTGCTTGTGTTTGTAATGCCTCATGGACTCCACTGTAATGCTGCCACACAACCCCACCACCACCACCACCTCCACCTTATGCCCACATCTCAACAATTAAGATAATCAGCAAGCGATAGAAAAGATGGGAGAAAAAGTTGTTAAAAAAAAAAAAAAGTCTGACGTTTTCTCTGTGAAAAGAACAACTAAAAACACCAAAAAGCTCATTACTTTTTCCACACAGTCTTGTTGAACTGTCTGCAGATTCACCCACCCAGCTAAGAATACTTGCCACACTCCTTAACTCTAATCCCAGGATTCACATTACTGCGGTGCCTTTGCTGACGGGAGCGACACAGCAGGCGGTTCATTAAAATATCTCTACACATCAAACATCGGCGGCGCTCGGCTTTACATCGCTGGTGGCTCCTAAACGCGACTGAACATAAACCGCCACCGTCCCCTGACTGGTGTTTGTGCACTACGAGCTGCAACAGGGTTGAGCAAGAGTGAACCCTCATTGTTCCAGGCTAAATACACAGAACAATGGACAGCGCTTCCTGTGACAATGAGAAATGAATAACCTCTCATGTCATCGCCTGCCTGACGACTGACAGAGCCGCGTTAAAGACAGGACGACTGTGTAGATAAACAGAGAGAGGAGCGGGGGGGAGGTATACTGACATGCCTCTGCGTGTCACACTTCTGGGAGGACAGAACAACGTGACGCTTCAGCTCGCCTTAACCCACAATTTGATGAGTCACGCTCAAAATCGGGAACATAAGGAATGTGTATGACAGCCGCCGTGTCTCCAGTTTGTTCTTGCAAGCCGGGCTTGAGCGAGCAAATGTGGGGATGATTAAGTCTCTGTTTCGTGGAATAAATTTGTTTGGCTCTGACCGGGCTTGACCTGCACTGAAACTGAACGCGCACACACCATGAGATCATTTCCTGCCCCATTTCACGGGTCGCTCAGTTTAGCTGATGCATGCTTGGCTTTCAAAGCGATGTGAGATAAAGTCAGAACTTTCACCACGGAAAAGAACAGTCTCCCATGATACTGCAATCAACTTTGCATACATGACCGACATATTCCTACCACAGGCCTCTGGGCCAAACCGACAGCGAGCACTGATATATGGATCGAGTGTGTCCCTGTAGATGCAACATTTCTTTGAAGCCAAAAATCTATTGCCCATATTTTTTTATTCCACTCTCTTATTAAAAAAAAGGCTCTGGAAGTCTAAACCTTGCCATAAAAAAAGAAAGACAGGAGATGATCATTGGTGTTGAACAAAATGAGGCACTAAACCAAACAATAGGCCATATCTCATCACCGCGCAGCTGTCCTCCTCTCCTGATATAAAATAAACTGTGGATGGCAGCCAAGATACGAATAAATAAAAGTGACAATAGCCCTTCTCCGAGAAGTGTTTCAGGAAAACAATATTTGCTTGTCTCGCAATATAACAACAATGGGAGAGGGCGAGATGGAGAGCGGAGACATTCATGGGAAGGGAGTCGTGTGTGGAAGAATGTGAGATATTTACAATAGCTGGACTCCACAAGGAGAGGAGAAACAGAGGAGACAAACCACAGCGTGCAGGAGAACTATGACTGATGTTAAGTAAACATGCCGGCTTATTACAGGCCTATCAAAATATTACACCACTCCCTATGAGATAAAAAAGGTAAAAGAAGAAAGCCATCCTTGTGACTTTTAAAACGCAGGGTAACAATATTTTTCTGCCATTCAATTTCTGTTTTAAACTAAACAGAATCACATTTCACAGCACCCTAATTTAATCTTCCTTCACAAGAGAAATGCTTACAAGAAAGAATTTTTCAAGCCACAGAAAGGACCTAAAGAGAAACAACTACGTCCTGCTTTCAGCCGGAGGGGGGTTACAGGGCACATCTGGCTCATGTGTGGCAACTAACTAACCCTCATCCATCCCTCTGCAGAGAGTGTGACGTCGCTTTTCTCGATCCCCCTGAACCACAAAGGCCAACAAAGATTTCCCACTGTCCCTTTTCCAAGTTTTCTCTTTTCCCTCTCCCTCTTCACTCCAACCCATGAGTCTTCAGCCGTCTCTCCCTCACACTCCTTTTAAGGCATTTAGTGGGTCGAAAGTGTAGCCTGACCTTTTTCTGCAGGGAAACATACATGCAGCATCAGCAATGTGTCTTGCCGGCTGTATGGAAAACACGACTTGCAGCTCTTTGCCGGCAAAGAGCCTGATCTTTTAGAATAGCTCAGAAATCTCCCTTTGATCCCCCAAAGTTTAACATGCTGTGTACTCTGATCTACCTCCACCCACCGTTCCCTTTTCTCTTAGTCATCCTCTCTCTTCTTATGTCTGTCGGTGTTTTCTTACCTCTCCCATGCTACATGATTTAAACTACACAGCTAACTAGCTTAATCTTTGTTCCTTTCCTTTTGTTTGGGAATAAGTAGAACAAATTATGTGTTAAAAAAAATTATGTTAAAACCAAAGCTATCTGCTGTGTTAAATATAAAAAGTATAAAAATGTCAGAAATTTAAAAAAATGTGCGTATAATTTTCCACAGCCCAAAGCCATGTCTTCAGATGCTTCTTTTGTCCAACAAACAGCCCAAAAATATTCAGTTTACCATCATGTATGACAAAGAAAAGCATCAAATCACATTTTAAGGAGCTGGAAGCAGCCAGTGTTTGGCACCGACACACGAACTGGTCAGCCCACTTGATTTAGCGATGTGTCTGGCGGTACATATGTGAGGCGTATGTTGAACAACACGCAGCACATGAAACCTGAAAGTTTCAGTTCACACTAGCTGTTTTCTTCTGGAGAGTGAATTAGTTTACGAGGCTTTCCATGTGAAAACTGCCAGAACATGAATGACCTGCAGCTCTTCTGACTCTCAACAAGCTCAGTCAACAAAGAAGGTTTGTCAGCACTCAACTGTTGAGTCTCTTGGCGGCCAAGAACAAAATTAACTAGATGTGGAAATAGCTGCATTACAGCAGTGATCACAACCTCTTTAGCTACGAGTATGACAAAATCAAAACGAGTCCCATAAGAGCAGAAGAGCTCATCTTCAGCACTGAACAAGTCAGTGGCTACCCTCTCTGAAGGTTTGAGGCTCTTACATGGTTACATCTTTTTCTTTTTTTTCCTTCTTCTCATAACTCAGCTCCCGATGAAACATTTTGGCTTGTACTCTACAGAGATACTTTTCTGGCAGGAGTTATGTGAGCAGGTATGAGCGCTGCCTGTATGAAGGTTATCCAGTGCTAATTAAAATTTAATTTAAAAAAAATTCTGGCTCACATTTAACTACAAAGTGTTTTAATCTGAAGAAAGAGTTTCTCTAATTTCATTACAAAGCTAAGCCATAATTGAAGGTACCCATGGCTCCCATGGAAATGGTTTATTTCAACCGAACAAAGGACAGTGTATCCGCCTGACAGCATTTGGCATGCATATCTGCTGCTAAGAGCAGACGACTCATCGCTGCTCATGCTTCTTTGGGATGATAAGGAGAGAAAATTACTGTAATACTGGGTTAGAAAGAGCCTGGAGAGCCTGTACCTCCGACCCAATAAAATCCTCTTGTTACTTTAATAAATGATAATGTTGAGAGGTTTTTAACCTGCATCTATGCTCGAGTTGACGTCAAAATACATAAATTGAATGATGATAATGCATCACCACTAAGTTGGAGCCATTTCAATCTATCATGTTGCTGTTAGACTATCTATGAGCAAAATACCGTCATATTCTGCAGGATCACTCTGGGCTGATGTGTTTTATGAATATGGTTGCACTTGTGCAAAGCATTCAATAATGTTTTTATTATGCCATGTGAGAAAGAATTACATTTGGAGGAAGGACAACATGAGATGGAACACCTACATATGCTCTGTACAGCATAAAGGTACACACCTTTGTCTCCTCATCATTTGTCTCCTCACAGTTGTGCTTTACAAATGATCTTAAGGTAGTGCTATTTGCACCAAAACAAACTCTTTTTATTTATTTTTGGCACTTGAACAGATTTCTGTAGATTTTGGTGAAAAGTTGGTCCAGTAGTTTTTTTTAAATATCCTGCCAATTACTTTAAGAGACAAATGGGATTGAAAATAATAACTTCCCCGGTAGATATAATTACTTTTTTGAAGGTATTCACTGGTGAGGTTGTGACTTATGAGTAAGATGAAATTTAAGTGTAACTCTAAAACTAATTTAAGCCTTAGGGGAAATAAAATAATGGAAAATGTGAGATAATACTTTAAAACCAATGTGTTTTGCGACTATCTGTCGTATGGAGGCAAATTTCAAGGACATTATGGTATTTTATCTCTCCTCAGAATGAAGGAGGATATGTGTTTCGTGGTGATTTATGCTGTTGTGTTTGAGTGAGATAAAAAAAAAAAAAAAAAAAAAGGAGGGTGCATGATCACATAGTGGTTATTTTTGTTGCATCATGCTCCGCGGATGGCTTACTTGCTAAGGGTGAGGTGGAGGGAGTCTGATGCTGCTCTGATCTTGTTTTGTGCCTCCACGTGGGTCATGTCCTCTGCATTGGTGTCATCGATGGACACCACCCAGTCTCCCACCCCGACACCGGCCTGAGCCGCCTTCCCGCCCGGGGTCAGCTGGGAAAAAAAGAGGAGATGACGGGTTATGTGGATGGAAACATGTTTTAAAGGGGCAGACGTACAGCAGTGGTAAGTATAAAATCACACAGCTGATTTACAACAACATTCATGTATTTGGCCATTCTGCAGTTTGTGTTTTTCATGGTCTTTCAGGGATTTATGAATACTCTCAAAACACAATGTGCATTTTTAAAACTTCATTATGGTTTGCTTATCCTAGTCTGTGGGTCACGTCTCAGAAAGAAAAGAGGAACAAAAAAAAAAGTTACTAAGAATTTCATTTTGTGACTACGTGACCCGCCATCATCTCACACATGGCAGCAGTTCAAAGCAAAATTGAGGAAAAACATACAAAAGGTCTTGTTCGGTTGACGTTGCTGTAATGTCTGTTAACACTTGATGATGAACTCGGGAGTCTGTGTGTCTGGGTCTGACAAGCCAGCCGAGATATTTCACTCAACACTATCGGGAACAGGCATTGTGGGTCATCATGATGTCATCAGTCATCAGCACATGATTTACTACAGCTGTGACTTAAGACTATGAAAGGAGCTGCAGACAGGGAGCATATGTTACAAACAGCCACATCATTTACGGGAAAAAAAACATCTACTTTTTCCAACCACACAGGTAAGTCACTGGGCCAGTTTTGCTGACAAAAGAATGACATCATCCTCCCAGGCGGTCATGCAGACTGCAGACGTATTGAGTGAGGGCAAAGGGCCGGAGTCCTGTTACAAACAGGAAGATCTTGACATAGTCTGTACAGGTAGTAATGGTTTTCAGCATGTTCACAGGCTGCACTGTCTGCTGCGTATATTGGTAGATATTCTAGACATGGCAGAGATGCCAAATCGTGTTTAGTAAGGGCTTAGTCAGCTTGCCCATGCAGCTTAATGAAACCAGAGACTTGTGTCAAATTCTCAGATAACTGGAGTACAAAGTGTTCAGCATCAGATAAGCGGGCGGGTGCCAGGACTTCTGGCAAAAAAAAACCTATTAGGATTACTCTCTGATGTCATGGATCCCCGCAAATGTTAGCTCATCAAAAGCTCAGAGGACATGGCGGTTCAATCAATAGTTTTCTGCCGTGTTCAGCTAAGCTATCACACTTGCTGCTTTGATTCTGCACATTAAACATTAAACATTAGCACTCACGTGAGCAGAGAGGTGATATGCTCTATAAACCGATGACAGCTCGGGCTGAAAAACTACTCCGCACCCCGCAAAGACAACGACGTTAGGAGCCTGCCTTGAATCAAAACATGGAAAAGCTAAAAATAGGAAGAAATGCATTCCTCAGAGGCAATCCAAGCTACAGTTCTTTTACAGCCAAGTTCAAACATCACTTTAATTGCTTTTGATTCGCACTCACTGGAAGCAATTAGAGAGGTTAAGAAAGAAATTATTTCTCCAGTTTAGAGAGGACTTGAAAGAGTTTTAACAGCTTACACTGGGGAAAAACAACTCTGACATGGACACAAGTGAATATTCTGAGATAAAAAGGGCACAGCCTGCTGTGATGCCACTGAGGTCACTAGAGAGAGCCACAGTCCCTGTTTCATCATGATACTCGATAAAAAAAAAAAATAATAAAAAAAAAAAAAAAAAACATGAGCACCTTGTCATTATACCAAAATAAAATCATTTTATTAGCATTTAACAATCATATCTCATGAGCCATAGCCACAGAAGCACTGACAAAGCCTCGAGGAAGTTGTTTAATGAATTTAATTAAAAAGGAAGAGTTAAAATATTATAGTTAGTAACAGTAATACCAACATATCAAAGAACATGAACAAAAAACTCCATCGTTGTGTGGCATCTTTTCAAAAAGGATACAAAAAAAAAAAAAAAAGCTCTTTATGAGAATTACACTGAGTAATGAAAGCTCCTGCAAACTACCCCTGATGTGGGACTTTGGGTGCATAGAAAGAGCAAAAGTTATTCTACTTCTGATTAAAAGACACTGCAAACACAGACAGGTGAAGAATTAAAAGAAAAACCTCGGACCAAATGAGGTATGCAGGGAAAAGAGGAATGCAAATGTTTCCATACGGAGCACTGGGGGAGACTGAATGGTTTGATGAATATGAAAATGATGAAAGTCATTTCGTATGCAGGCACCACATCTCAACCCAACTGAACACCAATGGGAGATTTTTTTTTTTTTTTTTGGAAACAACGTGTCAAACAGTGCTCTCCACCACCATCATCAAAAAGTAAATGAGTGAGTATTTTTTTGGAGAGTGGTGTTCAAACCTCCAGCAGAGTTTCAGAGGCTTGGAGGAGCTACACCGAGGAGCACTGAAGCTGTCCTGGAGGCTCACGGCAGCTCCAACACCATCTGTGCGTACTATAAAATTACACAGCATCATCCTACATTTTATCTGTTGCTGACCTCAAAATGTAAAGGAGAAAAAGAGGGATAATATATGAAGCCATACAGCTTGTAGATTGTAAATGTACATGTATCGGTGTGTGTGTGTGAGTTGAGTTGCTGATGGACACGGACACCTGTGCTTCTGGCTCAGGTTCAGAGTGCAGCTGCTCCCTCACTTGAGAAGGCAGCAGTTAAAGTTGCTGCGCTCAGACCTTTGCTTGGTAGGGGGCGGACAGAAACCCAATACCCACCCCCACCCCAGCAGTTTGTCAATAAGGAGAGGGACAGTGGAAAACATGTTCCTGAATGCAACACACGACAACCACAGATTTAAAATGATAGCCTGGCTGTGATGTCTGATGATGTCACGTAGCGGCGATACTGCAAAGACGGCTTTTAGATGAAGGCCAACACCGCTGACATATGTGACAAACATTGCTGCAGACTCACCCTGCCACAGATGATTTTGTGCAAATATGATTGCAACTCTCTTCACACTGATAGCATGACGTCTGTGCGACTGAAAGCATTCACAACTACAGGGTTAGCCTTGCAGTTAGTAGTCTGTTTCAAGGTTTTCTGGCAGAGCACAGCAAGAGAGCCGTTTTGGTATGCTATCAAATTTCAAAGCATTAGCCAACCTTTCAAAATGCAACGTCTTGAATTCACCTTTGAAGTGCTTCCCCTGACTGACCCTGCAGGTGAGCCAGGGCCTCGGACTCACTCGGGGGCTGGCTGCTCTTGGGTTTTTTTTGTTAAACTAATAAGGCACTAAAGTTCACCTAGAGCTGTAGATAAACTGGCCTTGTAACTCTGCACCAGCTCACTTTTATTCTTTCCACGGCTATTTGAGGGCCAAGAGACAGTCTGTCCTTACATCACTCACACAGCACAGCTGATGCAAAGCCATAAATATCCCTCTGGGAAATAGAAAACCAAACCTGCAAGTATGGTGGTCCCCCCATAATGATTGCAGTGGAACACCTAGGACTAACTCACCTTAAAACACTGCCGCACTGATCACAACGTAAGGCATTCACATCCAACTAGCCACATAAGAAATGCCCCCTGCGGGCGATCTATCAGTAAGTACTGAATTATTTATTCACCCCTCTAACAAGGCCTCTCTTCCCTGGGTTTGTGTGTTTGAGTGTGTGTGTCAGTGTTTGTGTGTATATGTGAGAGAGGGAGAGTACACAAGCGATAAAGCAACAGATGGCCTACAAGTCAGACAGACACACACAGACACACAGAAACAGGAATATCAGACTCGATGACACATCCAGCTGTGGTGATGGAGAGACATTCCCGAATCTCCCCACTCACTTCTTGACTTGACATCATCTGCAATTTCCTCCAAACATTTGATTTCAGCGCCGTGACATGTGTTTTTGTCGATGGAAACCAGATGGTGCTCAGGAGGCTCGGTTATGGTATCATAATGTTTATGGAATCGCAATGGCACGAGATGTGGGGCAGATATGCAGCGAAACTCCAGCATGTGGGAACGCTCCACTGAAGCAGCAATCAAACTGTGTTACCACGACATCTTGCTTCCTACGTTTTATGCCTTTTCTGTGGAAGCAGGATGTCGGGGCAGACATGCTGAAAGAGATATAATTTTATTTAAGGAGGCCTCCGCCTTCTCAAGGTCACAGAAGTATGGAGAAATTCAAGAAGAAAAGCGGGCACAAAGGTTGGTTAGAAAAAGGGTAGACATAAGAGGCCATTTCTGGAGGCAGGATCAAACTCGACTGAATGTCTCAAGATCGTCAGAGGCCAACCTTCAAAAGGGGGAGATGCTGCTGTGACAAGGGCCTACTGGACGTTTACCCTATGTTTGACCCATTCATGTGAGACGGCTGTCAGACGATGATCCTCCAAACTATGTTCATCCCAGACAGGGAGGAGGGTCCACTGATACACACATCTGGCCCAGTATCACTGAGTCGGTTTGAAAGGCATATGATGACATTTCACTTAAACAGAGAAAGACGCTACACTTTCTTGTTTTTTCTTTTCTTTATGCTTTATTTTTCCTTAAGGGAATGGTATGAGAACTCAAATGTCATGGGTCAGAAGTTTTATTATGCATCTACTAACACAAGGTTAAGAAAACTGTGGGGGGAAAAAAGCAGGATATTGATCTTAAAGAGGAGTCAAATAAAAGTTATGTACATATTTTTAAAGTCGATAAATGGGCGTATACGTATTACGCTAAGGTCAAAAAGTTACTTTTCCTTTCACAGTGACTTAACAGTTTGTCTTGGCATGGCCTCCTTTCCTCTGATTTCACTGGAAAAGTATTCCAGAGAGGATCGGGGGAGTCCATCATATGCACGGGAATGGTGAGTGTGGAAGACATATTAGACACACAAAGGAGACAAGAGGATTGTCTGTTGGCAGCGATGTGGTGGATATGAGAAAAATCCCAGGAATGCTGAGAAAGCATAGATTTCCAGGCTTGCAGACAGAGAGGGAAGGAAACAAGAGCATTCAAAGAGCATGGAAACCTATACACCAACTCACACACACACAGACCCAACTTACAAAACAATACAAAGATTATCAGGATCCCCATTAGCAGAACATATACAGGGTAAACAATAGAGTATGACTCTGCTACAGTAAAGCCAAACTCAAATGAACTAAATAACAAATGAGCTCTACAAAAATCTGGTCTCAACAACACTAATTGTCATCTAATCTGAACACTTAGACACATTGATCTTCCAGGACTTATCACTTGAAATCTCTCTGGCTTACAGCATTTTACTGAGCCTTTTCTGTCCCGTCACTCCGCATGTTCTTCATTGTGTAATCACTTTTCACTGACTGCCTGGGCTGAGATTCTTATCTCATCGGCTACGAGCCAGCGAAGACCACCCACTAAAATATATCCAGCGTAAGCCCACTGAGCGCAGCCCTGACTATTCTTCCTGTTACTAGGGGATATGGTATATCTTTGAGGTTTACGTCCCCGTGTTGGGTTGTTTTCATCATCCGCGACTCTGTGATTCACCGTCCAGCCTTTTATGACGATCGCGAGGAGAGCCAGTGCTCCCTGAGAGGAAAACAGAAAACCTGTCACATGTTTATAACTCCTATACCCTGAGGCCCGCTGGACTGCTGGAACAAGCCACAAACATATTAGCCACTGACCAGTCGTTAAGGCTCCGAGCTCAGCAGCACTGTTTTTTTGGGTTTTTTTTTTTTTTTGCAGAATGGGAGCCATTATCAATTTTACACCAAGCTGCTTAGACAAACCTGGGCCTAACAAAAATGTTTGGAGAGACTGAGAAAGGCTTTGTTATAGAGAAAAAGTAAGCCACATTATTGTCGGCGAAGAAATTCATCATGCGTAATGTACCTGGATTGCAGAAAAACTGGACTCCTGCACAAGCTGATTAGTCAAGATAATTAAACTACAACTACTGACGCAGCCTCTGAGCCTCGCCCGTCTAGCCTGGAATTCCTCTAAGTCAACTTCTATATCCCACCAAAAATCACTGTTTTGTTTTGGCCCACTTGTCAAATCTGTTTTTTTTTTTATTAACATCTGCTTGGTTTTTTATGGGTAGAAGAAAATGTTTCTTGTTATGAATCCAAGGGGAACATTGTGTTTCTGACTGCGATGACTGCCAGGAAGCAGAGCAAATACAAGACATGTACAGACAAGGCTGGTGATAACTGGTGCCCTCGCCACAGGATTACATCAGCTCTACATGCACAGACACACACACCTCAGTGCCATGCTTAGAAAACGCTGCGGACAAGGCCACACTAATCAAAGCAACAAAATAGTGGCTCATTTGCTCGCAGCTTTTCCTCTTAATGTTACATGATAGCTGTGACTTTTTGGCAACTACAAAGAATGTAAAGTGTTCAAAAGACTCAGACTAGGTGGGGTAAACTCGTGAGGCAAAGGCCTGATCCACATGTTTAACACCCAATTAGCTCTAAAAATAAGAAAGTGCAAATTTTCAACTGAGCCAGTGTAACAATTATAGATCAGCCCAGCCTCTAAGGCAGCAATATAACAACGTCAATGGGAAATGAGTGCATAACAGAATGCTAGGTAAGTGTAGGTGTACGTGTGTGTGTCTGTGCGAGTGCAATGTCTGGCAGCAAACCTTGGAATGATTTTATGTGAGCGCATGTGTGCAAGGCTACAAGTGAGAGTCTGGGTGTTTGCAGGCAAAGCAGCGCTGCACTTATAAGGCCTGGAAAGTGGTTGCTGCTTTCTTCAATAGAGTATTTTAAAATTCAGTCAGTGAAGACGTAGCGACCTAACATGGAAAGTACAAAGCTCTGTAAAATAAACAGCAGCGTGTCCTTGTGACCAGTGAATACCAGATGCGGTATGTCTGACTGGATAAGGGTTGGTATATACCATAAAAAAAAAGTGTATGGAAATGAGCACAATGAATGAGCACAGTCTAACAAAAGACGACATGCAAATGCTCAGCTGGGGCACGTTATTATGTGGAGAGCAGGACTGCTGAACTGCTGAATCCGGCAAATGGGCCGAGGTTTTTAAACAGAAGCTTGGAGGAACTCAAATGACTTGAAGCAAAATCTTCATGAACAGCTCAGTGACACCAGGCACAGAGCAGTACAAAAGCCCAATCCAATAACAAAAAGTCTCTTACCCTTGATACGGTGAGGGGCATGCTGAAGTCCTTGCCCCCCTGCAGCCTGAAGCCCCAAGGCGCTGGGCCGATGAGGGTTACAGAGTATATGTTCATAGCCTTGAGGAAGAGAGAAGAGGAAACAGTGTCTTAATTAGTCAGAAAGCCCGGAAAAGGTTTTCGAGGCCGCTTTGTCCTAGCAGCCTGGTTGTCTGCATCTGTTTCCAACACAAACACGCATGTTCCTGCACTCAAACTGACCGTGGAGTTCAGAGATTCTTTCAGCGTATTTAATGTTAAATGTTGGAGGAGTTCTGTTTTGAGAATAGTCATGTTACCAAAATTCATTACATAGCAGAAATAATCCATTTGACTCTGTACTATGCATAACTTACAGGACGATAAAAAAAAATTACCAGAGCTGGCGCAAGGGACACAACGTTCCTCACATTTATCAATACACACACTAACAGGTTGTTATCCCTTATGGCTTTCTCTGATGTTTCATATAGGGGCACATTTTAGAGTGTAACAAAGTATATAGCAATGCAAATGAGGAGCCCAGAAAACATCAGCATCGTAAATCTACCGGATAAAACACATTTAGTGCTGCTGTGAAACCTTGGAAACGGTGTGAAACAACTTCACCAGAGCCAGTAATTGACACTAAATAACCAGGCAATTTTAAGAAGCATAAGGCAACCCGAGACGTGGGGCTATGTCACTCGCTCTTACTTGCGAGTTACGGCTGAACCACTGACCTCTGTACCTGCAGCCCTAACCCAGCTCCTCCTCCACGTCCTCTTCCTCCTCCTCCTCCCAAACCTCAACCTCAACCCTGCCAGGTATCATTGCACTCCATGACACACAGCTTGGCTACCCACCACACAAACCTACCTCGTCCTCAAGGGCCAGCTGATAGCCCGAACCTGGGAGAACGCTAGAGTCAGTAAGCTGGGGCAAGCAGATTCTCTGTCTGTTGGCAAACCCTACTACCACCACCACCAGCAGCAGCACCCCCCCTCCCTCCAGCCCCCGCCTCCACCACTGTCTGTTACACAGGCAAGCCCTAGCCTCTCCTCACTCCTCAGAGGCTATATAAGAATGTAAAACTACACCAAACTATTTCAGCCCAACACCCACATGAGTCACAGAGGAAGGGGGGGGGGGTAGAGGAGGAAGGAGGAGAGAGGTAACGTCAACTACCCCTGTATTCTGGCAAAAGCAGACTACAAAAAAATTTTTTTTTTTTTTTTTTAAATCAATGGAGCTTTTTTTTTTTTTTTTTTTAACTGTACTTGAGAGGCGGCAGATGGCCACAAGTGAGGAAATAAAATGCTTATGGAATACTGCATTCCTTGTGGAGGGCACGAAGCACCAAACCAGCAATTATATCTGGAGGAAAAAGAGGAGCTCGCATGTACAGGGGAGCTGAAAAATGAGGGTGCGCTCACACATCAGGTCGAAAAATAGCAACATGTCTAAAACACTTCAAAAGCCACCAGCCAATCACTCCCGAATAATCCCATCCATAAAACCTGCAAAGCTGCTAATTTAATGGAGGGTTTCCATTTATACCCATTACACGTGTGTGTGTGTGTGTGTGTGTGTGTGTGTGTGTGTGTAGCAGTACAACACTAACTGCTTTTCTTATTTATATAAACAGCCTTAATTGCAAAACTTGGATTACTTTACTATGACTTCTCTCACATTATACCTCCCACAGAGCAAGTCCAAGAGCTGGGGAGAAAATAATGTTTAACACAAACTGAATGGGGCCCCGCAGAAAGCAACAGGTAAATTGGAGTGATTAGATTTTGCTTGTGATTTTAAAAAAAGAGCAAATTTCACATGAATTACTGTGTACTTTTAAACAGAAGACAGCATGAGTGTGAGCACCTTTCACTTCATTAAAAACAAAGCAGCCTCTGTATTAAGCCAGTGGAGAAATCATCACTGGTCTGGGACAATAAATATGCAAGTAATGCCTGTGGTGCTAATTCAAGTGACCCCTGTTTATGGCATTGCTATTAATAACCCCCCCTCCAAGCCCATGGTGTCATTGTAATATTTCTATAGGAACTTGTACTGAGAGTATACTTTCCTCAAATAACACTCAATCTCACGGTTGTTTCTTTGTTTCTTTCTTTTTTTTTTCTTTTTTTTTTTTTTGTTGGGGGGGTTAAGGGGGGTTAACAGGCTCCCCATTATGAGCTTATGCAGCTTACTTTTAATTGATTTTCAGTGCTTCCAAGACAATCATCTGCAACAGGCGATTAAAGGGTTTTGACGGCGCACAGCCCGGAGACCCCGCGGCGGAGCGAGCCTCCTCACCCGGAGCAGAGCCGGAGCAGCCCCGGGTCTAACGAAGTCACCGAGCACCGCCACAGCAGCGAAAAGAGCCCCCGAGCCTCCTCCTCCAAAGAAAAACTACACATAAACTGCACTACAACAACCGCGGGGGAGAGAAAAGAAAGTTTCCAAAGTTACACAAACGACTGAGCTCACCTCTCGTCCCTCCTGCTCGCCGGACATCGCGGGGAAGTTTTACCGGATCACAACCACGGGAAAAAAAAATAAATAAAAAAAGTAGAGTCAGTCGGTAAGCGGGCTAACTTCGGGACTTCCTTGAAGAGGACGTCAGGGAGCCACCGTGGATCCCCTTTGGTCGAGCAGCGGGATCCGGTCCTCAAACTCCTTTTGAGCAGCAGACGGGGCGGACACGTCAGAAGTCACATGGCCCCGCCGCGGAGAGCCGGGAGGAGGCCGGGAGGAGGCCGGGCACCGGGGACACACAGCCCCGGAGGGTCAGAGGGCACCGGGAGCCAGCCGGGACTGTTTTCACATGAGAGAGGAAGAAATGTCTCAAATGTGTGGAGTTACAGGACTTTTGAAACAGGAAATCATCAGCCCAACATGTGTGTTTAGTTGTATCACATAAAGTAGTTTCATTGGTTTATACTGATTAATAAGTGGCCCCAGGTGTGTGCAGCCACTATATAATATATATTACATTTATTTGGCAGATTACAGTTCATTTTAGGATTAATATTTGACAAACAGAACATAGCTTTAGGATAATGTATGTGTGTATATATACATATATATATACACATACACATATATATCACAAAGTGCATGTCTGTTTGTATTTATGTCATGTTTTCTATAGTTTTGTATGTTTGTTTGTTATAGTTTTGTGAATTTCCACAATACGGGATTAATAAAGTTTATCTTATCTTAAAAGCATTGTGCATTGTTATGTAAAATAAAGTAGTTTTTTTTATGTTGACCTGTGTAGGTAAGTAATTTTATTTGTTATAATATTTCACTGTGCTACTTTTATTCTATCAGGATACTTCTCCAATACAGTTGATAGGTATGCTATAGAAATGTAATGCCCTGTTTGTCCTCTGTGTCTCTATCACATTGGATCTGTTTTCATAATAAAATGATCATGCCTTATTTCCCAGATGAGAGAAACTACTAATCATCACTACTAAAGTAGATGAATAGGAGAAAGAAAAAACTATAAAGAACAACTGACCCTTAGCAAAAAATCATGAGAAATAACATTATATTTATTTTAATCCTTGCATTTTGTGTGTTATACAAAGCTAATTATTGTCATCAGCAAAAATTAAAGCAGCATTACAGGTGATCCTGACTCTTGTGAAGCCCACAGACTGGGTATATAAAGACTTGTGTGTATTTAATTTGCTATAAATGTTGTATACACAGAGTGTGGTGAAGGCCCACAGAGGTCCAGCAGATGGAGACAGACAGTAAGAAAAGAGAGCTGGTGTCCTCATCAGGGTGCTGCCTGCTCCATCACTATCAGAGCCTGAACAAGTGGAGGAATCATGAATCATCAGTGAGGGCCTGCAGGCTGAGCTCACATTGTGTTTGAAAGACAGATTTAGTCGCTGTCCTGCAGCCCACAGTGGCCTGCTATCAGAAAACAGGGTAAAATACTAAAGTTATTTATTTGGACGCCGCGGAGCTGGTTGGCCTGACCGGTGGGACTTTGACGTTTGCTAGCTAACCCCGCCGAGCTGCATTAAACTTGCCAACACTTTTGTGGAAGATGGCTGACAACGGAGCACACCCGGCGGAGGAGGACCCGGCCGCGGCTTTCCTAGCCCAGCAGGAGAGCGAGATAGCGGGCATCGAGAACGACGGGGACGGCTTCGGGGCGCTGGAGGGAGCGGAGGGCAGCCAGTCCTCCCCTCCGCAGCTGACTAGCTACGGCAAGTTTGATATAAGAGCTAGCTTCGACTAGACGAGCTAACTAAGGCTAGCCAGTGTGTTTGACCTGGTAGTAAATAGCGAATGATGGCCATATCTATTTTTATATGTTTATCATAACATAACTATCGGATACAGCCAGGTTATGTAGTTTATATTAGTTAACCTTCTTTTTTAATGTTAAAAATGGGACTTTAGCTTCTTTAGCTTAGCCTAGCTGATGTTAGCTGTGCGTTTGTTTGACTTCCACAGCGCATCCGCCTGGCTTTGTAACCATTCAGATAACAAGCTACTACTACTACTGCTGCTGTACAGAAACATTGTATAGTAATAATAATTGTATATTCATTTTAATGATTTGGGCTAAGTGTTGACTCCTCCCTGGAGAAACCTGTGCTGTGAGCTGTCAGTGGTCAAACAGGTGCTGCTGCATTTCCGAGGTGTTAACCTGTGTGACAGAGTTACAGTGTCAACACAAGTTAAACCAGGTGATGAGGAACAGGCAGAGAGGAGCTACCTGGAGAGCTGTTTTAATCCTTTCTTATCATTTAAACTTTGTGCTCTTGTGATCATGTCAGACGCCTTTTGGAGAGGAGCCTGCCACGGTGAACGGGGACATGTTTCAGGTGAGCTCAGCGCACCTTCAGCCTGTTCCTGGCATCATGTTTTCATTCATCTGCATGGCCTTTGTGCTCTGATCCAGTCACACAATGCCATTATCTCTACCTTTTTATGTCCGTATTGGCATTCCTGTTTGTGTGTGTGATGGATCCACCACCTGCCCAGCGTTTGGATCAAATGTCTGTTTTTGTAATGAATGTTTTGTGTCCTCACAAAAAAAGGAGTCCAACGGTCCGACAGACAGCTACGCAGCCATCGCCCAAGTGGATATTCAGAGGCAAGAGCCGGAGAGTTTACGCAAGTGGAGGGAGGAGCAGAAGACACGCCTTGAGGCATTAGGTGAGCATAGATGAATGGGAATGAATGATACTGTAGTCACATACAATGCACTTCCAGCTACAGGAGCGGCTACTTCCCTTTTGTTGGGTATCTCTCTGCAGTTTACCGCCTCTTTACAGAGGAATGATGCATCATATCTTAACTGTGACTCTCTACTACTAAAACAGCTTTTTTTCCCCTTCTGTTTCCCCTCTCCTCCACCGCTGACAAGACTCGGCATCCAAGGCGGCAGAGACCGAGTGGAGGGAGAAAGCCAAGAAGGAGCTGGAGGACTGGCACATTCACCAGAGCGAGCAGATGGAGAAGAACAAGGCCAACAACAGGTTAGTGGCTGACATTGCCCCCCTGTCAGCATGCAGAGAGGTAACAGTTGGTTTATCATTATGATGCGACATTGCTGTAATCACCACAATGAAAACATAATACTCAGATTAACAACTCATGTGTTTTAGTGGCAGATTGTGATGTTTCGTAGTGGAAATCATTCAGGATTCTGCTTGCATGGCTGCAGAAACACTTGTGTTAACAAGACTTTATCATGTCAGGTGGACATTATGTGAACTAAATGTTTAAAAAGCTGAATTAAATTGAAGCACTTGTTTTGGACTTGGACTGGTATTTATAGTAATGATGTATATTAAGGCAGTCTGTCTACTATTTAAAGAGTGTTATTTTAGCATGGATGTAGTCAATGTTAGACGTTAGCCTTTTCTTTTTCTTGACCGAGCTAACCCCGTTCTTCTCTCACACTTTCCAACAGACTCTGTCCAAGTCTGGCACGGTATCGCTCTGCATCTGTGGCTCTTTTGGCTTTTTTTTTTTTTTTTGGGCCATTTTCCTCTGCTGTGTCTGTGAAAGCGCTGAGAGACAGTCTCTCTGAGATATTAAGTGTACAGCTGTGCTTCCAGCCTGAGCGCCTGGAAAACAAACAAAACAGGAAGCTCGCTAGTTAGAAGGAATGCAAACACCAGAGAGCAAATGTCACAGTTTCTGCGTCCATGCCACGGCCCCAGCTCTGAGGCAGCCTTTATTTGGCCAAAATGTGTCGCCTTTCAAGCCCTTTTATTGGTGACGGTGTGGTGCAATGGCACAGAGCAATTGTAATAAGTCTTAGAGAATTTTCTTCTAATTTCCACCTCATTAGAACTGTTTCTCAGTAGCTTGCATAATAATCCTTTTAATGCGGACACTAACATTTTTGTGCCTGTTGTTTGACACTGAAACTGTTCTCCTTTCTCCTTTTTTTTTTTTTCCTGCTTTCTTGGCCTTGCCTGCGTGCTAGGATTGCTGACAAGGCTTTCTACAAACAGCCCAACTCAGATGTTATAGGCTTTGTGTAGGTTTAGAACTCTTACACTTTTTAATGTTGAATGAACTACCCCATGAGTTCCCTCTAGCTGATTTTATTTTTTTCCCCTGATGCATGCACAAACACTAGAATTACCACACTGATTTTGAAGGCCTAAGGTTGTATTTCTTGCATTTTCATTTGTTTCAGAGACCATAGGTTATGATAAACATAAAATAAGTCTCCAACAGAGCGTGTGATTGGTATAAAGAAATGCATGGAGTCGTTGTGTATCTTGTGCACAGGTGCTATTCGTGTGACTGAACTGTGTGGTCAAGCGACGTGTGTGGCTTAGACGGACTGGCTGTTATGGCAACTGCTCTGAAAATCCCCTCTGATATTGCCACTCACTCACATCTGTCTCTCCCCCCCCTCCCTCCCCACACCTGTAGAGCATCGGAGGAGGCCTTCCTGGCAGAGACCGATAGCGACAGCCCAGGATCAGAATGGGAGAGAGTAGCCCGCCTCTGCGACTTCAACCCGAAAACCAACAAACAGGCGAAGGACGTCTCTCGAATGCGCTCTGTCCTAATTTCGCTCAAACAGACGCCTCTGGTTCGCTAGAGAAGGTCCGATTTGTTCGAGACACGTTGCCTTTTCGGTTTTAACCTCACAATGCATCAGAAGAGTTTGTATGCCCTTTTCCATAAAATTCCCAGTATGTTTATAACCTTTGACAACTTCCCGCCTTTCTCGATGCCTATTATATTGAAATAATATACTTACGCCACTCTCTTGTGAGAAGATGAAGGACTGCTCTATTGTTACGACATCCTTTAGCTGGTCAGTTTTATCACTGCTATATTTAAGGAAATATGGTTACTGTAAGTTAAACATTTTTCTTCCCCTTTTAACTTATAAATTGTTATTAGGTCAACTTTACTGCATGCCTCAGATGATATTTTGGATGCACAACTTTTGATTATTTTATAAATTAGCATTTTGGTCAATGTCAAACACTTCCTTATTAAGCACTATTGCATATTAGATTGTAACCACATATGCCTCTCATCAGTGTAGAGTTACAGACACACTTTGTTCACATTTGTTGTATTATATCTCCCCGATTACCATATTTAACGTAGCTAGCATATTTTTCTCATTCAAAATGCTTGTGGCCTTTTCGATGTAGCTCTAACTCCAGTTTGTGTAACTCAGCCAGATGGATTTCTTCTCCAATTAGGCAAATTCACAACCAAAGATTTCTGCCATCATCAAAAAAAATTCAGATTTCATGCAATTAAACGGCTCATGCGATTTCTTATTTAGCTGATTTTTCTCAGCAGACATTTTACGCTCCTTGTGTAACGCCAATATGTGTTTTTTTTTTTTTTTTTTTTTTTAAAGCAGCAATTAATAAGGTGTTAAATTCAACAGTTATGTCTGGACAGTGTTCACATGTTGCCTATTTGGACATTATGAATAATGCTGAAAAAAAAAATGTTGTTGAAAGGGAACTGGAAAATAAAACCTGTGGAGTGTAACCATCTGCTGTTATTTGTCCTCACGTTTCCCAGCTCTGGAGATAATCACTTGAATCCCAGTTTGTGCCCTTGGTGTGTGAGGGACAAAAACTGAGTGGCCCTCTGTACCAACATCCACCTTGTTTCACTCTCGGACGCACCTTTTCAGTTTTTGCTGCTGGCAAGTTTAAAGCATTCAACCACATATTTTAAAAATACAGTTAATGAGATAATAAGGTTGCATGTGCACAGCCGCAAGTGCTGTGATTAGTGTCACACTTAACTGGCCATTGAAATGTCTCTGCATAGGTGATTTCACATTTCTAATTCAACATTTGGAGTCCTCCTATGCACGGATTTGTCTTAGTGAAACAAAGTCTTGGGAGTGTTAAAGGTGGACATTGAGACTGGGCTTGTCTTGTGTGTGAAAGCTTCCTCCCATTTCGATTGACTCACCCAGGCCATTAACATAAAATTGTTCACAATGAACTTCCCCTCTGATTTTTTTTTCTTTCCTTTTTTTTTCCCGAAAATAACCTGTTAAATAAAGGTTGTACAAGGAGTAGGTGTTCCCTGAATACAAGTTGTGAGTGTGATGCTTTCATCCCAAATAACCACAAAACATCAGGTTCAACTTAAACTTTATATCAGAAAATATAGTAAGGTGGTCTGTCAATCATTTCTGTGATCCTACATGTGATTATTTTAAATCTGGACCTCCAGACGGGCATGGAGCAAGAAGCACATCATTTATACATATCAGCATTTTCCCTCACTATTAGAACAGCGCAAAGGTCAAATCCAAATACCTTACTTGGTGTAGTCAGGAACTGATTATACTTTCTTGTTGCAAAATATTTCACCCACATAAGCAGACAACAATAAATAGAGTTGGCCTTAACTCAGGTACCTGAACAATGTCGGAAACATACATTATTCAGTTCATTCAGACAGTGAGATCAGTCCAATTCCACGCTGGACCCGCTCCGACTCCCGAGCTGAATGAGCAACGGCAGAGGTGTGAGGTCAGTCCGTCCTCACTGCTTGGGCTTCAGAGCCGTGGCGAAGACACCGAAGATGATGGCGACTACAGTGAAGCCCTGAGCAAAGATACGCCCCCTCATCAGCAGCTGGGACTGTCGGGTTTTGCCTTGGTGGAAGGCGCGGAGACCGTACATCAGCGCTCCTGCTGTTCCCAAACAACCTGGAGAACACAAAGAAAAGTGCGCCTTTTATGAGGAGGATGTGACAGATCGGCGGCCAGGTGCTGGACAGGTTGGCTGCCCACAAACGCAAAGTGAAAGTAAGCAGATACTGTCCCTTATGTCATAACACTGGATGACAAAGGCATAAAAAGTCAGCCTTGTCCTTTAGTACAACAATAAGTACATGAGCTGGCAATCAGGGTCATATTTATTAAAACACAGTGTACCACAAAGACTATGTTGATTTATTGGCAGTCAAAGGAAATGAATGAATTTTATTTTGTAAAGCTCAAAGAAAAGTTTATCCTGATAACTCATATGATTAACTCATATTAATATATAAGTTTGAAATCTCCATGGCAAAATTTAGAAGGAGGTAAATTCACCCCCATCCAATGCAATGTGCATGTTTTATTTAGTTATGGGGTTAGGGGTTACCTAACCCTTGAAAACAGATCAAGAGCACTGCAGTGATTCACACTAAGACAGACAAACTACACACAAACAAGCAAAAAAAACTAATTTGACACAACTTCAAAATATAAACAAGTCAGTTTATATCCATTTAGGACAATGGCATGGCAATAACATAAATGACAAACACAAATAAAGTGACAGCTACTGGGAGGGATATTCATCTGAGATCAGCTCACATGGTAATTTTACATTCAGATGAGTGTGTGTGATCTTTAAAATCTTAATGTGACACTGCAGCTCTGTGACGCTTGTGTAACTCACCTATGGGGACGAACGGGTTCTCCTTGGTCTTCCTCATGAACTTCTCTTTGAGCGTCTCATCTTTGACCTTCGGCAGCGGGCTGAAGCCTTCGATCACCGGCGGCTGGGAGAGGTCAAACGGCACCGACACCGATGCTGACGTTTTCGGTGTTTGCTCGGGGGCCGCTGGTGTTGCTGCCGCCGCCATGCTTACCTTGGACTGCACACCCACCGAGGAGCTGGAGAACTACACTTCCGGGTACTCTTTGACCCCGTGCTTCACAATAAAAGTCCGGATATTTCAAACATGAGCAATGAAGCAGAGTGTGGGTGGCGTTTGTACAGAGCTGCAACAATAAGTCGATTAATCGATCAGTTGTCGACTGTTAAATTAATCACCAGCTATTTTGATAATCGATCAATCGTTGTCTTTAAAAAACTGTCAAAATTATCTACTTTTGGCTTCTAAGACGTGATTATTTTCTGTTTTCTTTGGTCCTCTGTGACGGTAAACTGATTGTCTTTCAGTTTGGACAAAACAAGTCATGCACCTTGGGCTTTTTGAAACGGTGATCAACATTATCAACTTTATGGACAAAATAACTGAATGATCAATCGAGAAAACGACTGACAGATCGTTCAATGAGGAAAATAATCATTAGTTGCTGCTTTGCATTAGTCTGCCTCCTGTTCAGAGCTAGAAGGATATATTCACAATGTCCATGTTCATTAAAGAGCAACTTGCAGGTTAGAGACCCCTGTGAATCAATGCATGTAAAAATTATGTATGAAATATATATGTGTATGAATATGTATGAAAATATATTTAAATACACACACTACAATGACTTTTAGAGTCGTTTTTGTACACAGAATTTTACTTCCGCATCTGAAAAAGCCGAACCGGAAGTGACGTGCAACAAAAGGGAGCAGAGAGTGGTCAGATTGAACAATAGAAATGAATGGATCTAAAGCTAATTTTGACACTGAATAAGTTGGTAAATATTTATTCATATGCGTATGATGGACAACAGTCTTATAATTATGAGCCCTGTGAGGCATCCAAGAGAGCAGGAACAGACCCAGCCCAGGATCAGGAGGATGGTTAGTTTTCACATCACAACATTGTAAACTTTGCTATCACGTATCAGAGGAGAGAAACAACAGGTGTTAGTCAGGAGAGAAACTGGAATACAATAAAGTTGTGGTGTGTGGACAGGTATAGTTCTTTCAATTGATCCGATTTTCTCATAAATAGTAATAGTCTTGTGTTAGCTAACGATTTTTAAACCTATAATAGTTAAGCACTGTGTTCACATCACAACATTGTAAAGTTTGCTATCACTTTGAATATTAATATTGTGTATCAGGCTATAAGAACACTAGTTTTAGATTTCCAGAGGAAGGAAGATCACATTGATTTACAAAGGTTTTGAAATGAGTATATTTATGTGTTGTCTGTACCCCTCCTTGGCCATAATTAAATAGGAATACAATAATCCATTACATTGTTTAGTCAGAAGCCCATCTTTCAACTATCCGATTTTCTCTATGAATACAATAAAGTCTTGTGAGCCAGTATAATTGAGGACATACTGATTCTGAGTGAGAGGTCTAGAGATAGCTCACCTCCAGATTTTTAAACCTATAAGTCATGAGAGGGGCTGCTTTTAAATCGTATACTTGAACCCCGGTGAACGAGATTTGATGTTAACTTGAATTTGAATAATATTAATAGTAAATAGTACAGCTGGCTCATGCAGCAGTCCATTGAGTGCATCTGATGGCACATGTCTTGGCCTACACGGTCGAAGCTGAGCCCTCGTGTCAACCGACTGAGTATTTACATGTAGATAAATAGCGGAGGAAGTTGGATTGACCTGGAACGGACCCAAACGAACTTCTTGGAGCCCTCTGTCAGGGAGTCCCAACTCCGGAAGACTATAGAAAACATGTTGCCTGAGGTTTTTTTTTGGACGAACCCGGTGGTGGACACCGGAATTAAGGGATGCTTCTGCTTGCTTTTGCAGTTGACGGTCCACGGCCTGGAGGCAAAAACTCTGGAGGAGTTCGGTGAGGCCATGGAGAGGACACGAAGAGTTGCCCATATTGTCTCCTCAATCCCAAATTATCACTCTCTCTATCACACTTTTTAATATCAATAAAAGACTTTGAATATTAATATTGTGCCCCTATCTCCCCCAAGTAATACCACTACACAGCTTACAGGCAGGTTGTCTGCAGGGCCCAGTGCTCATGTATCTGCCATGGGGTCCGGGGGCCGTGGGAGGCACTTTGGCAGTGGGGCAGGAAGGCCTTCAGACCTTGATGTTGTACTCTGGCAGGGTTGCTGTCTGCCATGGACAGGATCTCCATAGCCAGGGGCCGGAGGAGGATCTGCTTTTTGCAGTTTCCAGAGGAAGGAAGGATTTACCTCCAAAGGTTTTGAATGGCCTCATTTGGGTGACAGTCAATAAAAAGGTAAGCGGTCGGTGTCAGACCGTCGGGTGAGGAATCTGGAGAGCCCAATTGCATCGGAATCTCTCGATTTACCGGTCAATCACATTGTCTTAGGGTGGCTGGGCGCTCCCTGCTGTAAAAACTTTATAGGAGTACTTTCCGGGAGGATCGAGAGGGTGAGGATAATATGTCTCTCGGCTGGCCTACACGCCCCCTAATTAGTGTCTGGGGTGAATCTCTGCTAGGAATACAAGTGGATGAAAATGGATGGATGGATGGAAGTAAAAGTACACAAGTCAGCAGCAAAACAAACTTCACTTTGAGTATTAATGTGAAGTATTAGTTTGGTACCTCTGATGTATTATTATATATCAACATCATTAGATTATGAATACTGAAGCATCAGTGTTTCAAGTATTTTATAAACAGTCAGCTGGTTAAAAAAGTCAAAATGCTCTCTTGCAACATTGAGAAAACTTTTTTAAAAAACAAACAGAACAGTCAATCAAACCACATCTGTGCTTGTGCCACATTAATGTTCTGCGTTATATCGCTGGTTGTGTGCAAGATAGAGGCTAACTGCCTCATCCTTGTTGATCTTGTGGCAGGCTCTTGGAAAGGGGGGCAGGTGTAGTGGAAGACAAGACAGTGCTGGTCTCTCGTAGAGTCTGTGGTGACCTGAAGTATCCTCTCTCTCTCTCTCTCTCTCATCTGCTGCCATTGCAGTTGAAATTCAGGGCTGCCAAGAGAGAGCCTGCAGAAAAAAAAAGTTGGATGTGCAGTTAAGTGTGTGTGAATTAAACCAGAAGTAGAGACAAAATATAAAACACTGATTTAAAAAAAAACTCATTTTTCTGGTATAGTGAGGTGACACTGCCACTCTGTGACTAAAAAGCACTGTTAGCCATTGACAGGAAAATATACAAATACAAGTAAATACTTTTGTTCCCAGTTTATTTGGTACACCAACCAACTAATGCAGTCCAATACAACAGCCCTACAATAACTTCTATCATGAGAGTTAAAATGTGTTTTGTTCAAACTATTTCATAGGATGCTAATGCTAGCTAACATTAATATTAGCCTCTGTCTTAGCTGGGTGCTAACTTACAACAAACAGCTTCGCATGCTGCTTTTGGTTAATAAAACTATTCATCGTGAATAATTTGTAAGTTAGCAAACGTTAGAAAACGTGACTTATGGTGAATAGTTGACGTTTTCGTCGAGCTGAATCTCTGATTGATCCGTGACTCCTGCAGGCAGCAGACCTGATGGAGCTGCTGTGTGCACGGAGGGACCATGCCGCAGCTGTCAGTCTCACACAGCGTGGGCTTCAAAATCCCATCCTCAACTCCATCATATCGCTGTGAAAACAATCCTCCGGTCTAAAATAAGCGCCACAAATGACCGCGTTTTTCGTAACAAACGCAGCAGTAAAGTAAAGGCTGCTCAGACTCACTACCACCTCCTACCGCTCATTACCTTCAGGCAGAGCAGCGAGCATGACGACTCCCTTATGTGTGTGGTAATATGACGCGATGTTGAACAAAAAGAGCGTTTTTAGCGGGGCACTGCTGAAAATGACCACTTTTACCTCTGATTTTGTGAAAATATAACATAATAAAACAAAGGCGTAATAAACATGTATTTTCAAACAAGATTAAGTATAAATCTAAAAAAAATGTATAACCTGCAAGTTGCTCTTTAAAGTGCACTGCTCTATACATTAACAATTAAAGAGCATTGAATGCAAAAATTCCAAATCTCATATCTCAAAACCCGAATAAAGCATAAAACCCTTCTGTTGTAGTTACTATTTTCTGATTATAACGTTGCCCTCTCTCTCTCTCTCTCTCTCAGATTGTCATTACCGGGGCCCCACCCTGGAGCCAGGCCCGAGGTTGAGGCGCCTGGTGGTCAGGTCTTTGCCCACAGGACCCGGCCGGGCTCAGCTGGGCCTGAAATAGCGGACGTGGGTCCGCCTTCCAGTAGGCTCACCACCCACAGGAAGGTCCATGAGGGGCCGGTGCAATATGTTTTGGGTAGCAGTCGTGGCCGGGGGCCTCGACAACCCAATCCTGGACCAAAACTCTGTCACCTCGTAAGTGGGGGGGCTGAGCTTGTGCAGGAGGTTGAGAGGTACCGGCTAGTGAGATAGTCGGGCTCACCTCCACGCATAGCGCAGCTTGGGCTCTGGAACCCAGCTCTTTGAGAGGGGCTGGACCCTCCACTACTCTGGAGTTGCTCCCAGGGTGAGCGGCGGCGAGCTGGTGCGGGCTTGCTTATAGCTCCCCAGCTATGCTCCGACTGGAGCCTCCATTGTTCTACTCTGGGGGACTTCAATGCTCATCACGTGGGCATGGGCAACATGACAGTGATCCCTGGAGGGGACGTGATTGGAAGGAGCACGGCCTTCCCGATCTGAACCTGAGCGGTGTTCTGTTCTTATTGGACTTTTGTGCTAGTCACAGTTTGTCCATAACGAACACCATGTTCGAAAGCATAAGGGTGTAAAAAGCGTATGTTGTGAGGGTCTGTTGGGAACGTCTGGCCGAGGAAGGGTCTTCAACTCCCACCTCCGGGAGAACTTCTGACAGATTCCAAGGGAGACTGGGGACACTGCGTCCGAGTGGACCATGTTCTCTACATTGTTGATGTGACAGTTTGAAGCTGTGGACGCAAGGTCTCTGGTGCCTGTTGTGGCGGCAACCCCCGAACTAGGTGGAGGACAGCGAAGAAGTAAGGGATGCAGTCAAGCTGAAGAAGGAGTCCTATCGAGCCATGTTGGCCTGTGGGACTCCCGATTGACACAGTTGACAGGTAGTACCGGCAGGCCAAGCAAGCCACAGCCTGGGCGGTCCTGGAGGCAAAAACTCGGGTCTGGGAGGAGGACTATCGGTCAGCCTCGAGAAGAAATTCTGGCAAATCGTTCGGCGCCTCAGAAGGGGGAAGCAGTACTCTGCCAACATTGTTTACAGTGCGGGTGGGGAGCTGTTGACCTCAACTGGGGACATTGTCAGGACGGTGGAAGAAATACTTCGAGGATCTCCTCAATCCCATCGACACGCCTTCCACTGAGGAATGCAGAGGCTGGGGACTCTGAGGTGGAACTCGTCCATCACCCAAGTCAAAGTCACTGAGATAGTTCGCAAGCTCCTCAGTGTGCAGCAAGGCGCCGGGGTGTGGATGAGATCCGCCCTGAGAACCTCACAAGTCTCTGGATGTTGTGGGGCTGTCTTGGCTGATGACACGCCTCTGCAGCATTGCATGGAGGTCGGGGATAGTACCTCTGGAGTGGTGCAAGCAAACCGGGGTGGTGGTCCCTCTTTTTGAAAAGGGGGACCGGAGAGTGTGTTCCAACTACAGGGGATCACACTTTCTCAGCCTCCCTGGGAAGGTCTATGCCACGGTACTGGAGAGGAGAATTCTGCCGATACTCGAACCTCAGATTCAGGAGGAACAATGCAGTTTTCATCCCGGTTGTGGAACACTGGACCAGCTCTATACCCTCCTCAGGGTGCTTGAGGGTTTATGGGAGTTTGCCCAACCAGTCCACATGTGCTTTGTGGAATCTGGAGAAGGCATTCGATCATGTCCCTATTCTGTGGGGGGTGCTCCACGAGTCCAGGGGGCCCTTTGCTAAGGGGTGTTCAGTCTCTGTACGACCAGAGCAGGAGCTTGGTTCTGCATTGCCGGCAGTAAGTCAGACCTGTTCCCAGTGCATGTTGGACTCCAGCAGGGCTGCCCTTTGTCACCGGCCCTGTTCATAATCTTTATGGACAGGATTTCTAGGTGTAGCCAGGGGCCAGAGGGAGTCCAGTTTGGGATGTTGTTTGCAGATGTTGTTGTCCTGTTGGCTTCATCAGGCCAGGACCTTCAGCATGTACTGGGGGGCGGTTTGCAGCCAGAGTGTGAAGCGGCTGGGATGAGAATTAGCACCTCCAAATCAAAGGCCATGGTTCTCAACCGGAAAAGGGTGGCGTGCCCCTGCAGGTGGATGGAGAGGTCCTGCCTCAAGTGGAGGAGTTCAAGTATCTCGGGGTCTTGTTCACATGAGTGAGGGAAAGATGGAGCGTGAGATTGACAGGCACATTGGTGCAGCCTCTGCAGTTATGCAGCAGTCGGTGTACTACCGGACCATCGTGGTGAAGAAGGAGCTGAAAGTCGAAAGGGAAGCTCTCGATTTACCGGTCAATCTACGCTCCCACTCTCACCTATGGTCATGAAATTTGGGTAATGACCGAAAGGACAAGATCATCGCGATAGAATACAAGTGGCAGCGAAAATGAGTTTCCCTACGCAGTGGGGTGGCTGGGCGCTCCCTTAGAGATAGGGTGAGAAGGCTCAGTCACTCGGGAGGAGCTCGGAGTAGAAGCCGCTGCTCTCCTTCGCATTGAGAGGAGTCAGCTGAGGTGGCTTCGGGCATCTGTTTCGGATGCCCCCTGGACGCCACCTCCCTAGGGAGGTGTTCCAGGCATGTCCCACCAGGTGAGGAGGCCCCGGGGAAGACCCAGGAAATTGGATAATCACATATTGTGATGAGAATTTAAATTTGGTTCTCATTTTATAGACCAAATGATCCCTTGTCTATGAACTGAGAAAATAAACACTAGATGCAACCCTAATTGTAATATTACAAATAGAAAATATTTGCCAATCTCTGTCTTTTTAGAAAGACCCATGTTGTTACCACAAAGTGGCAGTATTGGGTGAAGTTCAGTGTTCTAACAATCATTGAATCTCAGGGAGGTTGTGAGGTTGCAGTTAAAGTTGGAAACAGGTAGTTTTGCCTCCAGTGACACATTAAAAAACTATTTTCAGGTCTGCTACCAACACAAATGTATCCCATTGAAGTACCGTTAAGCAGGACAGTGAAGCCTCAATTTTCAGTTACAAAGACTGAAGAATTACACATACATACAAAAAAGAATCAATAAAAATTAGATTAAGGCCAATTTACATCTCTCCAGCTGTGAAAAGAATAGCCCAAAAAGGAGCCACAAATCGCATGTCATTAGATAAAATGTGTACCAAGTTTTATAAAACACACAGATACTTTTCAATCTTTTTATTGAATATTAAGGTAAATATTTCACATTAATACAGGCTACATAAAGTAGAGCCACTATACGACATGAAATTTACTCTCATTTTAACCCTTTTTAGTATGTAAACAATTATACATGTATTTACCACTCTAAAAGGTTCTGATTTCTCTTTCTTTAGGTAATCATCATCTAGTTCTGGGCCAAGTTTAAATAGCTACTTCATGTTGAGCCCCCTGCAGCCCAAGAACGTTGTATGTGGGTTTAAGTCAAAATCGCTAAACTACGCAGAGAATGGATCCTGTTGAACAGGTGATCGCGCATGTTTGTTTGCATCATCGGGACACCGATATCAGCTCTCGCCTAATTTCCTCTCTTTGTTTGAGATAGGCACATCAAAGAATGGCGTTGAGAGAACTTCCAATTCTTCAACCTCTGCTCTGCACTCTCAGGTCTCTACTAAAGTTAACATGTTGTACGTTTTTCTTTTTTCGTTTGTCTTAATCGGTCATATTCGTCAGTTGGTATTTCTTGTTTGCGTTGTGGGTCATGCTGTGTGCGTTTGATTGCTGTGGACGCGCAGTCTAGTTGACGTGGTTCAGGGTGCACATTGCCCACATGAGGTGCCCAGGTACCAGGCCACACCTGAAGGGAGAGAGGACCAATCGGTATTTGTTAGTCAGATGTAATGTTTGCCTATGGTGGCAGAAACACAAGAAATATATTCAGACAACATGGGTGTAATAAAAGAGGATATTACCTGCTGCTGTGGGTCAGAGTTATCTGCATTGTTTGGGACCACTTTGATGATGGGGCTCCATGCGGGGTCACCAGCGTGCAAACCATTGTACATCGGCCCCCCTGGCCCCTCTGCCATGGGAGGATGAGGGGGCAGCATGGTTCCTCCATACATTGACATAGGCATCCCCTGAACAAACAGTGACAGATCATTGGTAAAATATGTGTACATAAGAGGAAGAAGGGTTAAAACATCTACAGAGTTGTGGCTTTGTGGTACCTTCGGGAAGTCCATGTAGCTGTTGGGCAAATGCTGAGGCTGGTGGTAGTTGTTAGCGGGGTTTGCAATGCCTGTGTCATCCTGCTCCATGGGCTGGTGCTGAGAGAAGGCCGACTGATCTGTCTGCAGCTGAGGGTGCATCATGTGGCTGCTCATCAGGGGCTGGGACCAACCAGACATGGCCTCTGTATGGACACACACAGGGGTTAAATATTATAAATGTTACTTGTGCACAGTAACTGAGATTGTTTTTCCAATTTTCTCTTTCTAACAGACAAAAACAAAAACAAAATATGTTCTCACCCGAAGCACTGCCGACCCCAAACGACCAAATGCCTCCCTGTCCAACAGATGCCGTGTAGCTGGTGGTGAGGAGAGGTGGGTTGACAGAACCCGTCTGCCTGATCCTTGCCAGCCGCTCCGTGCCGATGGGTGGGGGAACCTTCCGGTCCTGCTGCGAGGAGCTGCCTTGCTTAGGCTGGGGAGGGGGCGCCACAGCTGAGGTGGAGAGGGCAGAGGACGACACCGTAGAAGGAGGCGGGACCGGAGATTCACCTGGTGGAGAAAAGATAGTGTAGGAAGATCAGATTTACACATCTGAAAGTAGCATTAATTTGCAAAGATAACTAGACAGAAAAAACACTATTATATTAAGGTCTAAGGAAATCACAATGAAAAACTCAGTGTGAATCTAATACCTGATGTGGATGCACTCCATGGGTGAGGAGAAAAGTGCTGTCTGCTGAACGAGGGTGTGCCAACTGGTGTGTGACCGTGCAGATACACAGGGCTCCCAGAGATACTGGTGGCATAGCTGGTCAATGCTGCGGGTGCAGACAATTAAAGAGACCGCTCATTACCTGGTTATATCTGGTTGCATATTTCCTGTTATACTGACGTTTTGAAACTGTTGTTTTGGTTAACTTCCTCTTTTTAATATCAAAGGACTAAAAGAGCTAAATAAACATCAACAAAATGGCTGTGTTTAAACTAAAGTGAAAAAACAGCAATACCGATGGGACTATTGACCATCCTCTGTGAGGCAGAGCGGTAGCCAGGGGCTTTGGAGCTGTCTGGAGGAGGTGGGGGCATCATATTCTCCATTTGGCCTATGCTCATGTAGGCTGGCGGGGCTGAGTACGACTGCTCTGGAGGTGATCGAGTTGGCAGATGGCACGCGCCCCACACCTGATTGTTTCCAACCTGCACCAAGCACAAGTGATAACAAAATGATAAATCATTGGGTGTGTGACTGACCTCAGGTCAAAGCGACAAAGACAAGCATGATATGTACTGTTTGGTTTAATCATTTTGTAATTTTGTTCAACTATTTAACTTCCTTCTGTGTAATTTAAAGTCACTATGTAAGAAGAAGCAAAAGTAAATTGAGATGTCTGGCTGATGTTTAAACTACAAATGCTACCCACCTGGCTACTGTTATCAAAGATGCTGCTGAAGTTGAAGAGGCCTGCAGGACCAAAGTTGGGCGGTATCTGCTGAGGCTTGCCCGCGTTGGCCACATGCTGCATCTGGGAACCGTTGATCATCCCCAGGTTAGCAGACACCTGAAGGGAGCCTGGAGCTTGGCCCTGACCTTGGGTCTGGGCTTGTGGAGGCAAACTTGTGGGCTGGGACGACTGGTTTTGGGTCTGTTTGGGGGTTTCTTGCTGAGCATTGAAGGGCACGAACACAGACTGTTGCTGCTGCTGTTGCTGCTGTTGTGTCTGTTGCTGCTGCTGCTGCTCAGAAAGAGAGTAGTAAGGCCCTGGTGGCTGCATACGGTGGGAGACTCTGGGCGCAGGGGCTGAGAAGTGGGGTACAGTGTTGTTGGGATGTGCAACATTGTGTGAGAGGACAGGAGGAGGTGCTGAGGTGAGGTGGGAGCTGTGCTGTGGGTTGAGGAGGGGCGGTGGTGCCTCTGAGGATGGTACAGAGGAGGGAGGGGGAGGTAACTGCTGTCGTGGCTCCGGCTTGGGAGGTAAAGCCATAGCAGGGGAGATGAAACCCACAGAATTGATGCTCTCACTGACAGAGACTGGCTGATTTTCGACAGGTAGAGAGGACTTGTCTTTTCCAAGAGGGGCCACGGCACTGGGCTCTGTTTTAGTTGGCTGGATGGGTGGCTGTGAGATAGGTCCGACTGGCGGCTGAGGGGCATTGGCGGTGGTTGTAGTGGAACTGTGATGTGCAGGAGAACCTGTGCCTCGTACTGCATTGCTACCACTGGTAGAAGTGGCGGCTACAGACACAGGGGTGACCCCAGCGGGCTTGGGGTCAGGGGCGAAGAGCTGTTTTCTGACAGAGGAAGGGGTGGGGACGCTCGGCTGGGGATTGTACGGAGTTGGATTGGGGGTGTGGGGCGAGGCTGCGGCTGTAGACGTGTTCGGAGCGCTGGTGGTGGTGTTGGTGGTCGTGACTGAGGCTCCCGAGCTGGCCGTGTTGCCGTGCTCACCGTGGGTCGAGTTGGGTCTGGCCTGGCCTCCAGTGCTGTTGGTCCCTCCGTTGTGTTTGGGGGAGCTGTTAGCACTGCCGGGACTCACAGGGCGCACGGGGAAGGGTCCCCAGGTGCTGGCGGCGGGAGAGAAGGTGCCACCGAACTGGGCCATGGGGAGACGAGGGTGTCTGATCTGGTGCATGGTCTGCGCAGCCAGTAGAGCCAGCTGAGGGTGGGCATACGCCAAGGGCAGAGACACAGGGAAAGGCTGTCTGACGTTTGACGACAGCCCCTTCCCAATCTTTCCCCCGACCTGAGAGGATGACGAAGACGAGGACGAAGAGGGCTGGAACGAGACGCCTGTGGAGGTGACCAACGAGCTGAGGGACTTTGGACCAGTGGTTGAACCGCTGGTGGCCCCTGTGGTACTGGGGAAGGAAGCCGAGGTCGTTTTGGAGCCTGGAGCTCTGATGTGATTCCGGGGGATCAGATCTTCAAGCTCTTTGGCTGGATCTTGGATTAGAGCATTGATCAGCTGGACTGCATACCTTGTAGACTCTGTACCTCCTCTGAAACGACAAAGCACACTTTAATCAGACTATGTTCTTGTGTTAAAAAGTATGGCAATTCCAGACTGATGACGTAATTTATTAACATAAAGTTCAAAGTTCGATGAAGTCACTTTTGGGGTCTTTGGGTGGGTGGTATCTTACATTCTTGGTGCACTGGTAATTATTTGAGCCATTTCCTCACAACAGTAAACGTTCAGGATTTCTGTTTTTAATCATAAAACTAGTGGACCAAGATGTAGAACTTATAACCTTGAATTTCCCTTACATCAAATTAAGTGTTCCCATATTTTAACCCAAGTACTGGACTGTGGCATTGTAGGACTAGCCCGGAAGGAATGAATGACATCATCCAGAAGGGACTTATGTGCTTAATGCATCTGACCAACTGTCATACTTGAGCTGCAGTGGTGTGTAAAGTCCACCAGAGGGCAGGATTTTTACCTAATGGTGATCATCCTCTCCCCGTTCTTGTCCTTCTGTTTGTCTACATCAATGTGAGCTCCTGTCACGTCCTGGATGGCTGTGATGTTGCAGCCCCCTCGGCCCATGATTCGAGACACGACAGAGGCTGGAACGGACAGCTTCTTTGATCTACAAAAGGAGCAGTGACATTTACTTATTTATGCGCGCACATTAAGTAAAGCTTGGCCACGTCAATCAAACAACCTGGCTGCAATGTAAATGGATACGATTAGATGAACCACTGACCTTCTGACCACCTCCTTCCAACCTTCTTCCCTCTTCTGGCCTCTCTTGGGGCTTGTGAGGCTGAGTTTGCTGTTGGGTGAGGTGACGGGAAGAGCCATGGTCTTGAATGGAGAAGGCAAGGAGTTGGAGGTGGAGTCGTTCGTGTCCGGAGCTCTGTTGCAAAATGGGCAAAGCTCAGATTCAGATTTGATCACAACAACGCAGATGTAATCTGTTATTTGTAATGTGTGAGAATATAAGCCTGCAATTTAAGAAAAACTTATAGTAAAAAGTTTACACGTAAAAATAGCATTTTATAACTTGTTCCCCCTAGATGACCAGCTACACACACACACACACACACACACACACACACACACACACACACAAAGCTGCACATCAGATGATGAACGCGCTCTGCTCCATCGTGGACTCACTTTTGCGTTGCTTTTGAGATGGAGACCGTAACCTTGTTGTCCACCTTGCCATCAGTCTGCGGCTGAGGACAGTGTCTCTTCTCTGGACCGCGCAGGAGGGCCTGGGCTGCTCCTGAGGAGGGGGCTGAGGAGGAGGAGGAGGAGGAAGAGGAGGAGGAGGAGGAGGCGGAGGAGGTGAGGTCAGGGAGGTAGTTGAGCTCCTGACTCTTGCCCCCGCTGCTGCTGCTCTCACTGGCACAGTCGGTGCTATCCAAGGGGTCAGAATCGCTGTTGCCACCTGTCACTCCCCCACCCCCACCCCGTGGCTCACCATGGATCTTGTTCTTGTCAGCCTTGTGCTGTGCTAGTGCAACCTAGAGGCGGAACGGACACAAGGGTGCTTTTAGTCCAGATAATCAGCAGAGCACAACATGCACAATATCAATCAGCAAAAGCAAAAGTATTTCACATATAAAAGCCATAGTGCTCACCTGCGGATCCTGTAATATGATGGGTTCGTTGGGCGAAGAGTCCTTGGTCTTGTTCTTTTTGTTCTTACGATTGGTGCTTGGGGTAGTGGCCACGCTCGCTCGCTTCTTACCAAAAGCTGTAGTGAAAGTGGTGGAGGTGGCAGATATACCAATGGTGGTGGTGGTGGTTGCACTTGGAGGCTCAATAGGAACCTCTGTTTCTGAGGGGGAGATGGATAGGTAAAATGAGACAGGAATGGTTAAAACTTCACTCAAGTACAATATATCTCTGAGTATTAAAACTCAGCAATCTTGTTACTTGAAGAAAAAGTTACCTTCAGCTGAATCCTCCTTCTGCTCCTGCATCTCAGAGGACTCCTCCTTGGTTTTCTGCCCCTCCTCTTCCTCCTGCTTCCTCTTCTGCTCCTCCTTCTTTTTCTTGCGTTTCTCCTTACGCTTCTCACGTTTAGCAGCCAGGGCCTGCTTCTTGCTCTCCTCTCGGGACTGTCGCACACAACACAAGTCGTATAAAAAAACATGTTTGTCCTCACCCAGTGTATTCAGAATGTGATGGCCTCCCAAAGCACAGCCACATGGTCTGACGTTACCTTCTCCAAGTCGAGCTCCTTGAGGAGAATGCTGGCATTCTTGTTGGCCTCGGCTGCCTGCTGGTCTTTGGCTTTGACAATCGTCTCCATGCACTGGTGGCACTTCTTTAAGAGCTCCTGCAATAACAGGAAACAGCTGGAGTAATGGTTCTGCTAACATCTTCAGCAGTTTTGTCAGGTCCAATAGAGGGAGCAGACAAATCCCTGAAAAGAAAATCAATACCTACCTTGTCAGCGATGGTGGCGATATATCTCATGCACTCAATATCTGATGGGAATTGGTTGACTTCTTTTACAAGATACTGCACCACCTTTACATGACCCTAAAACGTCAAGTACAAAGGTTAGTAACCAAAACCAAAAGTGTAGCGTGACATACTAACAATCAGGGTTTTGTTAGACTCTGCACCTTGCGAAAAGCAGCCATGAGTGGGGTAATCTTTCTGTTGTCAGCAGCATCCACATCAGCGCTGGCGTGCACCAAGAGCTGGACCACATCAAAATGACCACCGTTTGCCGCCAGCCAGAGAGGAGTGTTCCCTTTCTTGTTTCGTACATCGATATGGGCACCCCTGCAAAGACAGGAAGAGGAGGTCTTGCCTTAAGGAGTCACACAAAGGCACTGCAGCTAAATGGGGCTGGCAGATAAGACACATAACACACAGTGTGAAGAGAAATCACAATTTGAGCACCACTGCTGGCAACATGGCACAGTATTCACTGATAGTCGGCATGTCGGCACGATGTCAAATAACTTGCCTGGAGGAGAGATATGTTTCACTCAGTAACAGAAGCAACAGAGGAGAATCGTGGTTCTGTACAGAAACACTCAAGAGCTCTCACCTGTTAATGAGCAGCTCACAAAACTTGTAGTGGCCCTTGTCTGCAGCAATTGTGAGGGCAGTGTCTCGGGATGAGGGGACAGGGGGAGCGTTGACATCGGCGCCTTTATCCAGCAGCACTCGGCCCACCTCTGCATAACCTCCAGAGGCTGCCTCCATCAGGGGAGTGAGGCCAGTCTGTGAGAAGAGAGGGGTCACTTAGCAAGAAAGCCTGTTGCATCACAAACTCAGCCAGCACGGGCCCCAAAGTATTTATAAATGAATTTATTATGTCTGGAAACTAGAGGCTAGAAGTGTTTCGATGAATGTGGTCCAGACTCCTCACCTTAGCGCGGTGCTCTACGTTGGCCTTGCGATCGAGCAGCAGACTGACGACCTCAGCCCGCCCCTGGAAGCAGGCCAGGGTTAGAGCAGTGTTTCTGTTGGTCTCGATCTGGGCGTTGATGTCAGAGCCCATATCTAGCAACAGTTTCACTGCAGGTACGTGACCATTCATTGCCGCCAGCATCAGAGGAGAGATTCCAAGCTTACTGCCAGTCCTGGTGAGGAAGCAAATGAACTGTTTAGAGACCAAAAACCAAAATCAAACATTAGACAAACTGTCTAACGTACACGAACAAACACAGCATGGATCAATCAGTATTTGTCTAAGTTTCAGTAAACATTATCATTTTATTGAAAGTTGGCCACTGAACATGTACTTTTTGCGGGCAGCATTTATCGAGCAGCAGCTGCAATAAAGCCTTAGTTAAGTTTCTGCTTTACAGTTTCCTCACTTCTCATTTACAACAGAAGTAATGACTATGGTATTTTTGGGTGCGCCTAACACCATTTTAAGCACATTTTACAGAGACTGTATTTGTTGGGCACCATGTGGTGAAAAAAACTGAAGTGTCTCCATGACTATGAGCTCATTCACTTCTAGAAATTAAAACTGTCATACTCAGAATAAGGAGATAACGAATATGTTTCACTGATACTAAGGAGCCAAAGTGAATAGTGAGGTTCCTCCTCACTCACCTGGAGTTGATCTCAGCTCCTGCATTGAGGAGTATCTTGATGATGTTGACGTAGCCCCCAGAAGCAGCCAGACTAAGAGGCGTGTAGTCGGAAACGTTGCGGTGTTCCTTATTGGCTCCTCGAAGCAGCAGCAACTCAACCACCTGAAAAACAGTGAGTCAGTTACCCAGCACGGTTAATGACAGGAAAAAGGTTGAACAGCTTTTGTGAAGGTAAACTGAAAGACAATGTGTTTACCTCTTGGCGTCCCCCAGAGCAGGCCAGGGAGAGGGGTGTGTCTTTGGTTCTCTCTGACTGAGCCTCAATGTCACCTCCTTTGTCCAGGAGCACCTCCACCACTCCCACATGGCCAGCAGTGGCAGCCAGGATGAGAGGGGTAAAACCTGTGGAGAAAAGCAGGAACGTGAGGGATGTTTTTGTTACTTAATATATTAACGCCTATTATGATTTTCAATATAATTCCATACCTGCCTATTGTCCATAATACTATTGATTTTCATTAACCTTCATACCTTTTTTGTCCCGGTGCTCAATATTGGCTCCCCGTGCAAATGAGGACTGACACAAGCTCCTCGTGTCCTCCTGCACACGCCAGCGTCAGCGCGGTGTCATGGTTACTCTCCGTCTGTGGGGGAAAACACTATCTCTTAACAAGGTAGAGAACTTTGTGCATACATGTGCTTAGTTGCATTGATAATTTTAAGTTCTTTGTCATGTCAGTTTAGCATTGCAGTCTTACATGTGCATCTATGTCAACAGAGGGGTAGAGGGGCAGGACCGAAGGGGGCGAGGCGATGTTTGCGGGCATCTGTGTGGGTGGCTGGGACAGGGGTGTGGGTGAGGTTGTAGTGTTCAGCATGGGCACACGGCTGCTCACAGCTGTAATGGAAAAAAAAAAAAAAGTTATGCAAACATGCAAATTAGGGATTAGGAAGAGACTGGCATCCAACAAGAGTCACCAACAATCTCAAAAAGATTAAAAAGAAATGCACTAACCTGCCATGATGTCATCCAGCGTGTCTGTGAGCGTCTGTGCAGGTGTAGCTACCATGAGCCCATCTGGGGCCTGCTGAGGTATCATTCCTGGGCCTAACCCAGCCAACTGCTGACCCTGCTGCTGTTGGCCCAGCATCTGCTGCCCTACCAGTACCCTCTGCAGCTCTGGGCTGGTGCCTCCCGGATAGTCTGCAGGGTTGTAGTCTGGCAGGGGTTGGATGGGGACAAAGGCAGTCTGAAGAGGCGGAGGAGGAGGCTGAGGCTGGGCCTGTGGCGAAGGGGGTAGAGGAGGCTGTGGCGGCTGTGGCCCATCCCTGTAGAGGATTGTGCCCACCTGAGGAAGCTTGGGGTAATCGTCCTCTTCTCCATCTGCCTCATCCTCCGATCCCTCCTCTTCGTCATCGTCTTCCTCTTCCTGAAAACGTGTAGAAAACATCTTACACCTCAAGTATTTGGAGTCTGAACTGACATCATAATAACATAATTATGAAAAAAAAAAAAAATCATTTAGAGTTTCACCTCTTCCCCTTCCTCTGCCGGTTGCTCCTCCTGCTCCCCATCTTTGTTTGCCTCTTCGTCCGTGTCAGAGCTGGTGTGTACTAGGGCACCTGTGGTGAGAAGGGGCCCCGGAACAGACGTCGTACTTCCTGGCCCCGGGCCCGGGCCCTGGCTCTGTCCAGCCTCCTGCTCCTCCTTTAAACCCTTCGCCTCCATGTACTCTTTGGTGAACTGTTGCTGTGTTTTCAGCTGCAGCTGACGCTCCACCTTCTGCAGCTCCTTCAAGATTTTCTTCTTCTTCTGTACCTAAGTGGACAACAGCCACATCCTTGTTTGCCCAACTTCTGAAACGGTTACTTAAAAGAGTGAAAAGAAGATTCAAAATGAGATCAGGCCTAAAGTGGTTGATGGATTATACCTGCTCCTCTCGGCTCTTCTTCAGTTCCTCAATCTTGTCTTTGGTGAGCGGCTCCCCCTGAATGAGCTCTAGTGACTGAAGCTGGGCTTTCTCAATAGCGCTGATTCTCTGGCCCAGCTCATTCAGTTTTCCCTCCGTCTCCTCCACAATGCACTCTAGAGGCTGGCACAAGTGGAAGGGCGGCAGGGGCTCTGCTTCAGGCCCCCGGCCAACTGAGCTGGGGACGCCGGGCTGAAGGGCTGCCTGTCTCTGTTTGGACACGCCTGGATAGAAGTTGAGGATTAGGTTGGGGTTAATAATAAATATACCATAAAACTGGGGAGACAACTTAGAGACGTTTGCAACTATATTTTGTGAGTGCACTCCCTGGGTGACAGAACTTTTAGCATTGATTACCTTTGCTGGAGACAGGTGGGGGGGTGGCGATATTTGATGGGGCTCGGTCGGGCTCCTGAGGGGGCACTACCATGGCGAGAGCTTGGAATGGGACACGAGGAACCTGTTGCGGAAGAGGACATGTTTTAAGAAATCAAAACCAACTGTTAGACTTGCCTCTTTATCAAAGATATGCCCATTCCCGAAGAGAGCATTAGTAAAAAATGTGATTTATTGCGGTATTTACCTGAGAGGCATCTTGCGAGGGGGGAGTGAGCTGGGAGAGGTCAGGGGCTGGGACAGACAGGATGTTGTTGGGGTAGTCCAACAGGTAGGACACCACATTGGTGTGGCCACCCTTAGCAGCTTCTATCAACATGGTTGAACCATCCTACAAAGAGAAAAAGTTTGAATAGTGTGTTATTAATACACACATATAAACAAGCAGAAATACTTTCACTGGTCCAGTCTACATTAGCAGTGTTCATTACTTTGAGTCTGTGTGTAGGATCGGCCCCATGTGCCAGCAGCAGCTCCACCACAGCCAGATGTCCTCCGGCACAGGCCAGAGACACCACTGTGTGATCATTATTGGCAGTAGCTCTGTTCACATTAGCACCTGGACAAGAGAAGACAATGGGTAAACACATTCACTCACTGTGTATGAAATACCAGCCTTATTACACATACATATAAATCAAGGCTGAGAGAGCAAATCCTTCTAGTCAAACAGTTCAAATGAATAAATCAATCAATTTGATCTCATCATATAATTATATCATCTTATCTACCTGTACTAAATATGTTCTACAACAGTAGTACAGTGTTCCTTTGTACTGAACTATTATATCCAAAACAGCCTCTGCCTGGATTAGAAAGCTGTTTTACATATTTGTAAAATATTTATATTTATAATTTATATCAAATTTGACCAAGACCAAAATGATAGAGGGAAACTGGATACTGCAGTGGACAAGACTAGTAATTGTAAAAAAAAAAAAAAAAGCACTGAAAGTGCAACAAAGGCGACTAAAGTCACTTGATGAAAGAGCTAATGTGTATAAATCACTCAATCAATTACTATGTCCAGGTACGAGTTTCATGACTTTTACTCATCAAGGAAATGACAGAATATGCTGTAAACTTGTTTTGTGAAAACGGCTCTAGATAATGAAATATCTTGTACATATTCAAATTCACTGGACTGAATGTTCAAATCTATTTAAAATGACCACATGTAATTATGTATAGACAACCTACATCTTGACCTTTTAGGAAAAAGACCCTATGCAACATTTTAGTGGATTTAGGAAAAATCTTCCAACGAAAGTATATTTAGCTTGGTTAATAACGCACCTTTGCTGATAAGGAACTGCACTGTACAGAGATGTCCTGCCCTCGCTGCCTTCATCAAGGGCGTCCGCCCACCTTCAGACTCATGTTCCTAGAGGAGACGGGTGACGATGTGTTTGTTAATGCCTTGTTTAGTCCAACAGTTAAACAAACTGACAATAACAATGAATAATGAGTTATGACTTTTATACATCTAGAAAAAGTAACTCAAAAAACAGTTTCAGTTCTCAAAGCCTTTCTTCACACAGCAGAATGTGTTCAATTTAACCAATTAACATATTGTATGCACACAATAGACTTTATTACACACTTATTTTGGTGATATTTAAACCTAAGCAAATCAAAGGGGCATCATAAATCACAAAGAGGATTAAAGAACATGGAATACCAAGTTGGCTCCAGCCTGCAGCAGCACATCCGCAACATCAGTGTGTCCATTCTCACATGCATACGTCAACGCTGTGTCACCAGTTGCTGTGGTAGCATGGACGTTTGCCCCTGAATGACAAAAGCAGGAGATTAGGAGTGTAAGGACAGCATATAACTAAGCTATTTTAAATACTCTTAAGTCTCTCTGCTCTCTTGGATCTTCAGCTTCAGACCTATTTTTCATCTTCCTTACCTGCAGCCAGTAAGTATTTGACCAACTCTAGATGGCCTTCCTGTGCAGCCTCCATTAGAGGTGTGGAGCAGCCCAACTCAATGTCAGCACCCGCCTTGATGAGGAAGTCGGCCACTTCCAAGAAGCCTCCGCAGCATGCTAGAGTCAAAGCCGTCTCCTGGGTCTCCTCTGTCTGGGCATTGATGTTAGCACCTGGACAACAGAGCAAGAACAGGTAGTGAGAAGTGACTGATTTCTTTTGCACTTTCTAAAAAATAAACAAAAAACAAAAAAAAGTAAATTGTGCCAGTATCATTTCACAGATTGCACTCTTGGTTCACTTTTTGTGCTAAAAAGAAGACAAATAAAAAGAGACGGATAATGATGACCTAACAAATCCAAACAAGTCTGCACTATTCACTGGAAAGGCATTTGACATTAAGTTTCAATTTCCCAAATAAAGGAGGAACACTTGCTTACCTTGAGCCAGCAGCAGTGCTACCATCTCCTCGTGGCCTTCTCTAGCTGCCTCCATCAGGGGGGTATATCCCTCATCATTGACCTGGACAAAAACAGAAGAGTCAGCAGAAAAGAAAAACACAGGGGAGAGTAAGAGTCACTGCAAGGTATCTACCAATGTAGAACTCGGCCCTTCTCTGTCACTGTGTTCTCCCAGTGAGGATGGAAAATATCAACCGGCTGGTTGTTTGACACTTTGACATCTTTATATAAAATGTACAGTAGTGCAGGTGAGACCACAAAAAACTGAAGCATTTTGGCCTGGCATCTTGTGATCTTGTGTTATAGTCTGCTACCTCCCTGCCAGCTGAGTGCGTTTTTTTCTTATTAAGTTTCAAACGCCAGCGATGGAACGCAACCAAATATGTTCTCTTGCTTTCTTTATATTGCTTTTGTTTTTAAAGTCCGTTGTTGTTGTGTTGATGGTTTTATAAATGTCATTTAAATGTCAATAACAAAAATTAAATTCATTTTGGAAACACACTCATCTAAACCCTCATTTCTATCTATATCTTAAAGATTGACTGGTGCAGTGTTTAATACAATGTATCCCAGTGGTAGCAGGGCAGTATGACTGTTAAAATAAAAATAAAATAAAATAAAAAAAAGTTCTCTACCGCAGTATGTGTAGAATCAAAAATGAGTCTACAGCTACATAATTCATATTTATAGCCCCTGGAACACGTCTGGGAATTGCACCCTCTCCTGTACTTTATGGTCTTTTCAGCTCCGGCTCTTTACACACCTCCTCCAGGTTGGCTCCTCTCTCTATGAGCAATGCTGCCAGCTCCACGTGTCCTCCGCAGGCTGCAAGGGTAAGTGGCGACTCGAAGGAATCAGCCGGCATGTTGACCTGCGCACCGCTGTCCAACAGCAGCCGTGCCACCTCCACATGGCCGTCCTGGGACAGCGAGACACACAGAGAATGTAGAGATAAGCACCTGAATAAATGTATGTGATGTGATGTGATGTGATGTATGGGATTTCATTCACCATATTTCCAACTACTTTACCAACATTATTCATTCCACATATCTTATATAAAAAAAAACAAACAAAAAAACAGTTATTTCAGTGGACAAGCCAACATGAAAACTCTAAACATCATGGTCATGGGACACAGTCCATGCTTCACATATTTGTCAAGTTGACATTTTACCCTACACAAGCACATGAAAAAAACATGGAAGGAAATTCTTGTTGAAAAACTTGAAAACACTGAAAAACATTTTTTGTCAACTAAATTCTACAACATCTATTGCATCATGAAGCAAAAACAAAAGAACAAAACATTTAAGTTTGGGTCAGATGCTCACCATGCATGCCTCCATTAGTGCTGTGTGCATCTCATCTGTTTTATGTTCCTGGTCTGCTCCAGCCTTCCAACAGAAAACGCACCATATCCAAGTGACCTGCACGGGATGAACAAAAAAAAAAAAAAAAAAAAACACTTTCTAAACCTTTTATCATTCTTTAAGTATCAGTACAGGAGTTAATGGCGCAGAAAGTGAATAACATAATGAGCAGGGTGAATGCTATATTAAGAGTTCTGACCTTTGTAGCAGGCAAGTGTGAGAGCGCTCTCCTTGAACTCATTGGAGTGTGTGTTGATTCCGGCGCCGTACTCCAAGAGCACCCTGGCCACCTCCACGTGGCCAGCACTGGCCGCCTCCATTAGAGGTGTGTGTCCGTTCTCGTTGTGGTCCTCAATGTTAGCACCCTCTTTCAGCAGCACCTTTACCACATCCACGAAACCACCTGCACATGCGTACGTCAGAGCTGTGTTGCCTGGAAGACAGCGGGAAGATGAATGAGACTGGAGGAAATTACAATAATTGTAGAGAAATGAAGAGGAATCGTACCTGTGGAGGACTGTGCATTAACATCTGCCCCGTGGACCAGAAGCAGTTTGACGATGTCCACATAGCCTCCACTGGCAGCAGCCATAAGTGGCGTTATGTCCCCCTTGATGCCCCGGTCCTCCACATTGGCATGCATAGCCAACAAAACCTGAGAATAAATAATAACGTGATATGGTTAACATCTTTTTTTATTTTGCTTTTGCTTTGCAGAAAGGTTACTTCAGTGCACCGATATTACATGCTCACACCCCATTCCGACCTTCCTCTCACATACCTGTGCAAGTTCATAGTAGCCCGCTGAGCAGGCGAGGCACAGCAGGCTCTCCCCTTCTTCTGTGTGTTCGTTGACGCTCCGTCCCTCATCCAGCAATTTGCGCACAGCGTTGACATCCCCATCTGAGCACGCCTCCGCTAAACTACGGCTGAAAATAACCAGACTGCTACAATTACTGCCACTGTGACAGGTGAACACACATACGCCTCACAATTACGCAATCACTTCCGAGAAACAAACACATACACACACACATACTGTATGTGCAACTCAGATTCAAGTACAGAGAATGATTTTATTAAGACAAATTCATCAGTCTATGACCATATGACACTGTGCATGAGATAAACTGGCGTATGCTAGTGTCAGTATGGGCGAGATACATACTTGTCGGCTTGGCCGGCGTTGAGTGTGTTTTCAGCTCTCATGCGGGTCAAGGCTGCTGCAGCTTCGTCCAGGGCACAACTCACAGATGACGTCAGTCGCCGTAGCACCTCGGGGTCTGCAAAAGCTTTACCATCGGCAGTGGACAGTTTACCGATGCCTGCCAAACATCAAAAGGGCAGAGGTGCATAGGGCAAGGCAAACCACAGGGGAGCACAACCACACCAGACCAGATGAAGAAGCAAGTCCAGTCCAGCCAATCCAATCCAAGGTTAGTAGCAGCATACACAAAGAGGAAAAAGAAAAAAATAAAATAAACAAACAAGTCACACACGGAAAACACACACAAGCATCTGTTAATATGGCTTGATATCTTTTTTCACTACTTTCAAAACACCATCTATGATTCTTAATTCCTATAATTTTGCCAACTGGATCACATGATGAGGAACAAAACAAACTCCAGCGGGCTGCTATAGGAGGGTCCAGGTAAGAACAGTGACCAAAACTAAAGTGAAGAGAGCGAGGGAGGTAAAGTTTCTTCTATAGGCTACTAGATGTTAGGGTGAGGCTGTTAACGGCAGAGGAGAAGAAGGTCTCATCCTATGTGAATTATAGATGGGTAAGAGGCAGTGAATGTGAGAGAAACACAAACTGGAGACAGTGGTCAGAAATAGAGAAAAACAAAATGCCATTTGAGAGAAAAATGTGTTTGTGTATGTGTGTTTGTCATGAAAGGGGAGGAAAGCCAAAGAGAGGAGCAAGAGGGAAGAACAAGCAGGAGGAAAAATACAGCTTCTGCTAATGACCTACATTGAAAGATTTCTTTCACAAGACGGAACAAGGACCATTTCTCAACCAGTGAAACCAGTCAGAGGGTTTGTGTTGAGTGTGGATAGCTCGCGTTTTAACGGCACGTGTAAAACGAAGCAAGAGGGGCCCAGAGAGAAGAAAGAAGGGCTGGCTTTGAACTTTTCAGCTTCAGCCTCAACCCCTCCATTAGCCAGAGCTCCGGTCCTTGTGGTCCCTCCTGTGTGTTTTCACCACTAGGCCTGCGACTCAAGCTAAACTTAGCGCAGCTCTCTGACGAGGATTTCGCAATAGTCCCCGAGGCAGAGGGAAGTGAGAGGTCGAGGAAGTTGATCATTAATGTTTTACTGTATTGTGTTTGTCTCAGGGAATGCAAGAAGTTCACTGAACCAAAACAGACTGCACATACATCAGGGTTTGACGCACTGTAAATATCCCAGATGAAAACAAAGAAGGCAGCCGAGGGTGATCTTTTTCTCTTTTTTTGACCTTTTTATTTGAAAGGCATATTTGCAAATGTCTGAAAACAGTAACAGTTTCTACTGCTATGACTCATAATTTTAAACAGAAATAACTGATCTTCACCTATTTAAGTTTAACTCTTTCCTACGTGAAATGGACATTGAACTCTCGCTGAGGTCAAGGCTGCGACTCGGGAGTACCAGCAGATTATTTTTGTTGTGCTGCAACTGAAACAAGTCACTGGGCCGGCCACTGAGCGGCCTACACCCACTGTGCCACCAACACACTATGCAATCTGAATAAACACTTTTTGTCCAAGTCGCTAATTAAACTTTCAGTCCATGTTTGTTTGAGGACAGCCAACGCAAAACTGCAAGCACGTCAACATTAAACCTTGCTGACTTTCTGAACAAAAGCGGTTGTCATCTGTTACTTCAGCGTTAATGAGGCAACTTGTCAAACTATAAACCAGCTGTCTGATGGTCCACTAGGCAGGACTAAAGTTGACTCTTTTTTTAAATCAAATTCTCTGCAATATACTGACACCGGGTTTTGATGCTAGCTGTTTGCAGAGTTTTAAAAAGTCCATGTACAGTGTCCTTGGATGAGACATTTGCAACACAGCACGAAGGTGTTTAGATCCACAGAGTCAAATCCAAATCTGGGATGAAAGGGACCTACAGCGTGTTTACCTATAAGCACCCGCTCCTGCACCGCTCCCCTGAAAACCCTGACGTGTTTACACAGACAACATGATATTCTATCTAACTGTGCTAAAATAAACTGTCGGGGCAGGCCTCTATACTGAACCTACATCTAATCACACTCATCTGGCAGCACTGATACAGAGACATCAACATGCGTGTTGTAGCATGATTAATGTGAACAACTAGATTGAGGCAATAGGTCTCCACAACATGACCTATGGCGCTTTTCCATTACACAATTCTAGCACTACTCGACTCGACTCAGTTTCGGTCGTTTTCCATTACAAGTAGAGTACCACCTCAGCGTGGATGGGGTCATCATAGCAAGCCGGCCCAAAACTCCAGCGACATCATTTGTTATACGCGACACAAACACGAAACAACTATGGAGGCCACCAGACAAAGAAATGTCTGCAACCTCGTCGTTGCTCCACGGGGTTGATTTCTGTACAGCAATCACTGATCGTATTCGTGTTTGCTGTTATTGTGTTTTAAAAATGGCGCGGTTGACTCTTATGAACGGCAAGTCGCTCTCCCGACTCATCTAGTGATGTCACCCCCTGGCCAATGAGTGTGTATATACATCTCATAAACACGCCCAACGTTTTTAAACCTGTTGAATTTATTTTCATGGTGTTTTCAAACCTTTATCATCTCTTGTCTTTTATAGGCACACTGCTACATTTTGCAACCAACAATCGTTGATATGATCAGCCACAGTCGGCAGGAACGTTGTGTGTGCACCGCTAGAGCACTGTGTAAGACGGCTGGTCGATAAAACGATCTCAATTGGAGTTTCCAAACTAATTTATGTCGATAATGATGATAAACTGACATTTCTGTCTATATGGATAGATCCATCATCACATAGCAGGAATACTCCTCCGAATCTGAGGAAACTGTCAACAAAAACAAAACACAACGTCAATTATATGGAGGTGGTTTGGATATCTTAAAAGTGATGAAGTGCTGAGAAAGATGATCTAGAAACTGTGCCATCAGTTGGCACAAGAAGTAATCTTTTCATCACCTGGGGGGGTACCGACCCAGTGACAACGACAGAATTAAATAGGGACGATGTTAGTCCATACGCAACTTTTATCCAATGTCCTCATGGTCCTTCTGCTGCTAGCAGCACTAACAGGGCTGTACTACGACATCAGTCAATGTCATAACTTTTAGTTTTATTTACTTTATCTTGATAAATTACAGGCAGTATAATTTATATTGTTTTAAGGCAGATGATGAATGTTAAGTGTTTGCATTTAGATGTTAATCGCTTAATCACAAAATACATTCTAAAGCAGCCATGTCTGCATAGTTAAACATTTACGTTATGTTACTCTATTGTTTGTTAATAAAGTACAACTAAAGTTTAACTAATGAACCCTCTGGTTTCTTTAGCCTTCATTTAGCATCAGAACACCATTCAAACTGCCAGTATTATCAAAGTCCATATTGTGATACATATTGATCAATATGGAAATAAATTGTGATATCATTTTTTTTCCATATCATCTAGTCCTACTATATAGTAATAAATTATGGATATGTGTATCACAACACTGCTCTATAACACTATCAGTGCTTACAAATTCCACCTAAATGTTAATCATTAGTCATAGTCATTAAAAGGGGGGTATTGTGTCAAAACTTGGAATCGATTTCTGTCACACTATTCTGTTCTGGAAACACAAACAAAAAAAGGTAAACCCATTTTCACACACATGCACACTCGAACCATCATTACACACTAAAACACTGATGTAGGGTTATACAAATTCAGTGGCCATTTTATTAGGAGTTAAGTTTAGTTTTATGATATGTAAAGTGTTTCCATTTTTTGAACAACATCATACAGATGTTCATTTCATTATACACGTTTTGGCATTTGTGTTATATCACAGTCTAACATTCTGCCCCTTAAGATATCGATATAGGAGAACAAAACTTTTCAGTACATCTGAATATAATGTTATCCAGTTCAAAACCACCTTTAACTATTTTACTAAGAAACATAATGGAATTTGGAAATAAATATATACACATAAACTATCGTCAAATGATACCTTTGTCCCTTTTCAGATTCAAGTTTTTTAAAATTCACTAGGCTGTACATTTATCTTTTGCACACCTTACTGCCTTTTTTGACACCTTTTCTCATCACATTACAGCTTGATTAAAAAGAATATATTAGCCCAAGGTCACCCAAGTATGTTTAGCAGTATCGGTAGCTTTCATTAATAATCAATGTATGACTTGTCTTACATCTTGTGTTTGTTGTATGTAGGTCTGCTGCGCATTTTCTAACTGACATTATTCAAAGAGCGAGAACGTCACTATCAAGCTCTTTAACAAGATCACAACATAGATTACCTGCTGACACCAAATCTGATCTGATATTTATCGCATGTCTCCCCAACATCTACCTATGTAATACAGCTGCACAGAGCACGCTTTGTCTGAACGTGAACAAGATTAAAACTAGAAAGGCCTATTAAATTTAGACAATATAACAAATGAATGTAAATATCTGTCTCAAACTCTACTATCTATATATCAAGAAAATACAGCAAACATGACACATCTCCTTTAATGGCTTATTGGAATATTTGGTATATTGACCTGTTATAAAAATGTTTTAATCCATCTGTTGAGAAGAGTATCAGTCAACATTTGTGCTCAAGGGATGTCACTTTATTTTATTATTTTGGCCCTGTACTCCGGCCCATTGGATTAGAAATGAGACGTTTATGTCCACGTCAAATAAACATGCATGAACTGTAGCCCTTTTCATACATATTCCCTCAATGTTAAGGGTCCAAAATGTTTTGGGAGGAAATATTAATAGCCTCAAACAGAGTCATCTCATGTAACATATTTAGTCGCAAATCTTTTGGAACAAACTGCCTAAAGTCTATAATCCATATATGTCACCAGATGTTTGACATCTTCCTAGTGATGATATTGACCTGGCCTTATATTTGACTGTCTTGCTCATACTGGGAATGAAAAGAGGCTGCCAAAATATTCCTGCCACAATAGAAACTCCTCTCTCTATTGATATGAAACAAAAACAATTAAGATTACCTCATAAATTCATTTCAGAAATCATTAAAATTGTATTACTATTATTATTGTTATTATTATCATTATGTGAGCTGTAGCAGAGCTTAAGCAAACAGATAATGTAAGTTGTCACCTCCTCTGTTCAGAACAGTCAGGGAGAAAGGGGAATAGAATGAGATTAGCCATTAGCCGTTCAACCCAGGCTCTCTGCATGCTGTGGAAGCTCAGGCGCGTTGCACAGTTAATCTGCCCGGTAATGTTCATAAGCCCAAACGAGGCCAGGACACCCAGCCCTAATGAATTAATCTACGCAGACCTTCTTACACCCAGATTATAAACTTTAATCAAACTAATTTACCCAAATCACTTTCAAACTATTTGCTGATATGATACTTGCAGAACCGGCAGGTTTGCTTTAGCTCAGTTTCAGCCTTATGCCTTCTATGAACTTATACCTCAACTCCTGTTGGGATTTGAAAGTGATAGGGGCGGGGGGAGGCTGAGGCAGAAAGGTGGTTTTAGTTTTTCAAAGTTATTGTATGTGAGGACACATATTAAGACTGCTTGGAGCAAAAGAGGTCTGGCCAACGTGGTTCTGGTTGGCTGCAGATGAACATGTGTCGAGACTGAAGCTGAATTAAGTTCAGACGAAGCGGTCATACCTGCAGCTTCCAGTAGAGCTTCAAGTCGGGCCTGTGTCTCTGGATCAACAGTCCTCAAATCTACTCCATCTGTGGCGCTGGACAGAAGCAACTCTGATGCTGTCTTCATGATGGGGTTATCCAGGTCCTCCTGGTCCAAAATGAACGACTCCACCTGGACGCACAGAGAGGAGGGAAAAAGGAGAATCATTAGCAATTGACAGCTGTTATCCCCGTTAGTTTCTGCTCAACACCTGTATTTTAAATAAACCCTAGACCTTGTCCGGTACTTGTGATAAAGAGCAAATAGATCATTTATTATTTCCATTATCCTGTAAAGACGCGGCCCCACACACACAAATACACCGCCTATAAAAAGGCCAGGCACGCTGCCCTTGTTTATTTACGGTTTCTTTCAACAGAGGGAAAGCAAGAAGGAGCACAGGCGTGAGAGTCAGAGCACAGGAAGAGCAACGGGCAGGAATTAAAACCACTGCACACATGGAGAGATTCAGCTGAGAGTCAGCTGCCCGAGTACAGCACCACAGTCTCATACCTGAGCTCTGGCCCTGTTGGCTATCATGTATTATAGTCTGTATTACAAACATTTTATTCTTCCAAAATACCCAGATTGAGGCATGATAATAAACATAAACTTTACTAAAAACACTCTTATTTACCTTTAATTGTAGCTGCTGTGTCAAATGATGTTTTTGTAAATGTTCCCCAAACCCCAATCTTTTTCACCCAATATTTTTAGAAGTGCAGCTATACTCAGATGGAACTAGATAAATGAACTGTAAGAGTTAGACTTATAGATGAAAAATAAACGACACTACATGCAAATTATATCTGACCACAATTTAAAATAGAGGCCTGTTTTACTCCTCTACATATAAACATTACAATTCAAACAGCAGAACACATTTACAAATTTAAACCAACACACCAAACTAAAAAGAAACCTTCTAGTTAACTAATTTAAGTGTTACAGGGGGTTTTAATTCCTGTGTTCCAAATTTTAGTGGTGTGACTTGACGATGTCCGAAGTGCACATTGTAACTTCAGTGTAGCTTCCTAGTTGCAACGCTGTGGAAATTACTCGGGTCATATTTTGGTACACAGGTGGCATAAACCTGTTCACAGGCCAAATTAGGAGTACAGATTACAGATCCGTAGCCCTAATTATGGATTAAAAACACTTATCAGACCCCTACCCTTAGCTTACACTTTGTTACAGGAAAAGTCTTCCATCTAAAGAGGGCATCCCACTGACCCCCTACTTACATTGTTACTGAGAAAAAAAACATTAATAGATGTGACAAGGTACTCATTAAATTGTAGAAAACACTTTACTGTTTAAATCAATCATTTATCCTGAACACTAGATCAGCTATATACACATTACTGAGAATGACAGGCATTACGACTAACTTGGATAGACAGCCTACATAGAAGGTAAGATTTTAAAATAATAAGATTTAGAATCTATTACAAATTACTGTCATTAAACAGTTTGCAAATCAAGCTCTGATAAAAGTAACAATCCCCCCGTCTGTGTCCATCCATAAGCTGCAGCAGACTTAAAGGCCCTGGCCCTGAGAGCAAATGTTGGGAGAGAGTCAGCATTCAGCAATGTGGAGGAATTCAGGCTATACTATAGGAGCGCGGAGCACAACAACCCATGGGGGATGTAGTTCTACGTAAGGCCCTTTATAATCAACAATGGACACCAGTCTTCCCTATTAATGAACTACAGTTCCCAGAGTGTTGGTATCCAGAGAGCTGGAAAGGCCTAGAATGGCATCTGCTTAATCCTGGGGCTCAGATTTTAGCTACTGCCCAGAGCAGCGAGTCCTCCGCTGGAGTAAAGCACCACAACAAACGCTCCCTTTCAGGCATCCATAACAGGCTGGGTGAGTGAGGAAACATGACACGGAGGCCACACATTTGCAATCTGACTCAATTAAACCGCCCGAGATGTAATTGTCAAACTTGATATTTTCTTCCTGTGCTGCTACACAGCTGATGCTCCAGACAGATAGGGCCAGGCTACACTGACATTAGTATCAGCTGACACCCTCGCATGTCTCGCTGTCACGGCCGCAGACAGACACCCTGCCGGTCTGATATTAGTCAAGAATAACAGAGACGGCTCAACAGGTAATATGCCAGTTTCTCTCCACGCCCAGAACTCCTTGATGACGGTGTTTCTGACACTAAGTACTGCAGCGCCTTTTGAGATGATAATGAACACTACATTCCCATGAAAATCGCATTAAAATGAGACCTTTGATAGGCTTGTGCAAATCAGATATTTGTCATCTAGCAGTCTGACAGGTTCCTTTCCCCGTGTTCCTACTGCAGACACACAATATGGTAAACCCAATTACGTGACAATAGTATGACCGAGGAGCTTTAATATCTTTTAAACCGACAGCCCACATTAGGGAATAAAAAAATGGTTTTGTTATGACATGGCATTTTGGCGAAGTCTGAGTAACCTTTTGATTAATATGTCAAAAAAATCCCCAGAGAGAGGTGGTTTAGTCACACAGACACCTCAGAAAGTACTTTTCTTTGGGAGGGGTGGAGGCAAATATTTTGTACAAATCGCCTGAAGCATGTTTAGCCAAAGAGGTGAAGGGGATGCCTTTACACCTGTCCCCGTGTGTGGCTGCCGGCACACGGAAAGTTGGACTCCTCTCAACGTGAACTCTAGCTGCTCTCGACTGAGACAAATCAGGTTGACACAGCAGCGGCGGAGGTGGAGGAGGCTATCTGACCGACAGACACGAAGGATGAGGGAGGGGGGAGGAAAGGGAAAAAAACACACAACTGGCTTATTTGTCAACACCAACTGTCGAAAATTCAAGCAGCTCCGCGAGGAAACGCATAATCCAAAACGTAAAGAAAAGTTAGCAAAGAAGCGATCGAAGTTAATTTACATGATTTGGGGAAAAGTGACGTAATTGCACCACAACTACGAAATGGCAGATAGTTTAGTTGGTTAGTTGGCTTTGCGTGTATCTGCCGTCTGCTGTGGCTGCGGAGCTGCCGTGTAGAGAGAGAAAGACAGAGACAGAGCTGTAAACTTGTGATGGGTGTTGCGAGACGACAGCAAAGAGCGAGGCCGTCTCCGCTTCCAGCCCGAGCTAGGCCGTAGCCACAGCCTGCGCTGCATAAATAAAACATTTCAGCCGCCCGCCGCCAACAGCCGCCGCACATTATCGACATCACAACACCAAGTAAGCGTCCGAGCCGACGAGGGGCGACACTCGATGAAAAAAACGGTGTATTTTACGTGATTTCGGCGGCCTGTGAGGGAGGCTGGTTGCCAAGTGCGGGCTAAGTCGCTAGCAACCAGCTCGCGCGAGGAGAGGAATGTTGCCGAGCTCTCCGGCTTAGCTAACTTAGCCTAGCCTAGCTTAGCTTAGCTTAGCTACCTCTGAAACCTCGTCTTCGTCGCTGCCGGATCCCGGACCCGAGGAGAGGACGGCCGCAGCCGCTAGTTTGAAATCCAGTCTCTCTGCAGCGGGCCCGCCTGGCTCGTACAAGCGCACTTTCTTTCCACCCACACCGATCCCAATGCCCCCCAGTCCGACTCCTCCTGGTGTCGCTCCTACCCCCATCCCTGCCACTGGGGAGCGAGGAGTCACCGAGTCAATCTCGTCCTCGAAGCCGTCCGTCAGCATTGCCGTCCCGGCTACTGCATCCTGCATACTTGTGCTCACGATGCGCGTGTTAGCGAGCTAGTTGTTGACTTAAACGTCCGTCCAGGCTCTTTCTTGCGGGATATTTGCGTGATTTTACTTCAGGGAATCCAGAAACTCTCCCGAAGCGAGGGTTGAGGAGGATCTCTTTCCCCCAGCCATTAACTTTCTAACAACCTAACCCGATACGCACTGTTTCTCAGAAAGACCGCCCCCCGTGGAGAATCCCGGCGCTTCCGTTGGCTCGCCTGTGGAAAGCTCTATTTGTGATTGGTCAATATTGGTGCTCGTCAAGTGTGAGACCGCAACGTCATGTTAGGTTTACCAATATCACGAGGCTGTAGAAGGAACGTCAAGACTTGACATGGTAGGCCAACTTCAGTGGGAGCTAGCTTTACTAGTTCATGTAAACTCTGACTGGGAAATCACACCAAGACAAGCACTGCTGAGAGTGTGCTGTTGTAAACAACTAATTTAACCTGGAGTTAAATGATAATAAATATCAACAGATAACTGAACCTCACACATTTCAGATGTCTCATTTTATTACTTTAGTGTGCCAGTGAGCATAAGTAAGATTGACATGAAAGGAAATTAAAGGGAGGTGTTTTTAAGAGTCAGTAATATGAGACAAAATAGAGCTAGAGAGAAAACAAGGGGAAAAAAACAAGGTTTCCATTGGATCATTATACTTCTTTTTTATGATGAACAGCTTATATATGTACATAGATTTTTTTTTAGTGCAAAGGAACACACAATCTCATCATATAAGTCAATGTGTTGGTTCATTTGCAAACCACTGCAGCACTTCCACTTCTTTAAAGTGACCATCTGGTACAATAAGTACTTTCTTTAAGAGTTTAAAGAATTTAAGTCTTTACCTGGACCCCAGTGACTATTTGGTTTGAACTTTACTGAACTGTTACTGACTTCAGGGACCTGTCCATCATAAACCAAGCACACCAATTGGTCTTTTGTAAAAACAGCCTAAGATCAACTGTTCTGATAATGCCTTTACTCTTTATAAATTATTAGTCTTTATATTTATTCATCAGGGAAGGAAATAATGTCTGCATTAATCGAGGTATAATCCATTGATTGAACACTTAATTGGTTGAACTCCTCTTACTGTGTAATCAATCAGTATCAGATCTCATTGTAAATGTGTCAGGTTTCCTCCAAGGAGCTGGATGATTCATTTGAAAAACTTATGTGTTACAGACTTTTGAGATGCTTAAAACACAATATACCACTGAAAACACTAAATAGATGACTTCTGTTTTTTGCAGTTAAATTTATTTTTAGTTATAAATATTGCAGGATACAAATACTATATCAGAACTTCTGCACTTTAAAGCTTGCTAGTGTAAAAGTAAATATTTATTATCTGAAATGTACCGTAGATTGTTAAATGAATGATTCATTAATAATGACCATGTAGTATGTCAGTGTTTTAAATGGGCCAGGCAGTGCCAAGTCTAACCATATACTCTTACGTAGTTTAATAAACATGAATGTGTTATATTTTATCACTTAATGCAGACTAACTAATAAGCCATTGGAAAAGTGTGATGCACAGAAAAGTGTAACATCTCCCACTAAAGACAGGTGTATAAATATTATAGATATAAAAAGCACCTCAGAACACTCAAATCGAGTATCAGTACTTAATACAATACAGTACAAAATAATTCTTAACTGTATTACTTTAGTTAATATATTTGTTACTGTCTATCTCTGACAGATATATAAATTAATTCCTGTAGCTGACCATAATTTTTCTGCTTTGCTATCGCCCACTAAAACATTTTCTTTAAAGCAGAAGAGGTAAAGTGCTTTACCAGGGGGTACATCTGAAGTTGCTGAAGGAGGAGAAACTTCTCCGGCCTAAATCCTTACAGAGGATTTTCAGCAAGAAACCTATATGTGGCTAGTTTATATTACTTTTAAGATGCCACCTCACTAACATCTTGAATTAGATTGGTTGTTAATAATGTGCGTGTTGCCTATTCACTTCTCCTGTTATGATTTTAAACTAGTGATCTTTCAGTCACATACAACAAAGGCTGTGGTCTACTCTGGTTTTAACTATATATATATATATATATATATATATATATATATATATATATATATATATATATATATATATATATATATATAAATACCCAAATACCCAAAAGCTTGGCATCCAGGTTACTGTTGGACACCATCATCACGACAACTCAAAAAATCTACGGTAGTTTGCTGCGTGTCGCCTCATGAAACAGGCTTCAGTGTCAATAGAGTTTTCCCCGATGTTTTCAGTGCGCTCCTCTCGGTTTGGCTTTGTTGTAGCATGTTATATTGACATACTCTACCCTGAAACAAACAAAAAAGAGGCGTTTTAGATTAGTTAGTGACCACAGTACACAGCTAAGTTGGATTTGTAGGCGAGGAGAGGCCACCGGGCCGGCCAGGGCCTCCGGCGCTGACGTCATCAGGCTTGGGCGTGGAAGGAGGCCAGTTGGCGCTGATTGGCTTTTCGGCCAGGGTTGCCAGGTCCGTATAATAATCCCCCTTTCTGTCAGTTAATACTAGAAACAGAATCAGCATTTTTGGCAAGGTGTGTGAGCATACACTCATGACTGTATATAAACTGTTTATATACTTTATATATAGTCAGTACTAGACATACATGGACTTTGGCCTTTACAATGCTCTCACTTTACGTACACAAAGATAGTCATACATACAGATACGATAAGGAAGGCCTAAGAATTAAACTATGTACAAGTATAAATTCAAGTATAAAATCAATAAAGTATTTATATATATATATAAAGAAATTGTTTAGTCACGTTGAATAACGTGATCGTGTTGTGTGTTTATAGCATACTTGATAATTAGCTCTGTGCGCCGTTTTGGGGGCTCCTCAAAGGGGGGATGGTTTGTGGGTTGAGGCAACCCTGTGAAAGGTCTCTTCTTCATCACGCAGGTTTGGTCAAACACACCGCGGCGTGTTGCAGCTACGCTTCAATCAGGTAAACTAACAGATACGGCTATCTTTTCATTTGCTTTACAAAAACGCAGGGCCAAGTTTGCACATGTTGGTATCCTGTTATATCTGCCGGCGTGTGACACTAGAGCATATTAAAACTCCGTTAGTTGGCACATGCTAGCGGGAGAGCTAGCTGCCTGTTAATAACATGGCGCCGGCTGAGAGGGCCGCTTTGTTCTTGTGTTTGGGTGCGGTACATAGCCTGGAGAAGGAAATACACTCCTTGCTGAAAACAAACCACTTCCGTAATTAAAAGCTTATTGTTTAGTCAATGCGAACTTAAAAACATTTTGTCCAAACGTCTCAAACATGGTAAATATTGTCGAGTCAAACAAACCTTAGCAACACGCTGTCGGCTCGCTAACGTTAGCTGGAGACGGTTCGCGCTTTTTATCAAGTCTTTGTTTTAGTTGCTGGGAATAAAGTGTGGTAGTTGTGTGTGATAGTCGTGACATTTGCCTGCGATTTATGCTTTAGATAAAAATATTACTTGCAGTACGTAACAGGCAAGATATGAAGATTTAGATTTGAGACGCACCGAGCACACGGCCTCTAGATGGTGCTGCTAACTAAGATAATTCAGAATTACATTGGTGCAAGTAGCACTTCAAGTACGACTGTTGTTACGAAAAAACTTGGATAAAGAAAAGAAAAATAAATGGCAATTAAATCAGTTGTTTAGATGTGTGTGGAAAAACTAAAATATCGTTAAATGACACAAAGTGTTTCCCCTTTAGTGAAAGCGGAAGTGTTCTTTAGGGGAGACACGGTGTACTATGTGCTCTATGTATATGTACTATTAATTGGGATAGATACTAAAACAGAAGATTGGCACTGCTGCTCTGATATGAATGTTCTGATTATGTAGTAGTGTGTGTGTTAATCTCTCATGCTTTAAGACTGAATAATAGTGGGGTGTTTTTTTTTCTTCAGGGATCGTGACCAGTCATGGCTGATGAGGGATACGTAGTGCGCATCAGGGGTCTCCCTTGGTCCTGCTCAGTGGATGAAGTACAGAGGTTTTTCTCAGGTAGGTATTCAAACATTATATATTGATTTATTTTTTGTTTGTTTATAAAAAAAAAAAACTACAAAAGTAATGATGTGATGTTACATTTCAAATGCAGATTGTAAAATCATCAACAACGGAGGCGGCATCCACTTCACCTACACAAGAGAGGGGCGTCCCAGCGGAGAGGCATTTGTCGAGTTGGAGTCAGAGGATGACCTGAAGATCGCAGTGAAGAAAGACAGGGAAACTATGGGTCACAGATATGTCGAGGGTGTGTACAACTGTTTACACATAATGACTACTTCTTTAAAATGGTCTCAACCGTAAACCGCAGTAGCTGACTGTCATGTGTCCTGTTATGTAGTTTTTAAATCCAACAATGTCGAGATGGACTGGGTCATGAAGCACACCGGTCCAAACTGTCCAGAGACGGCAGGAGATGGACTCGTCCGGCTTCGAGGCCTTCCCTTTGGCTGCAGCAAGGAGGAGATAGTGCAGTTTTTCTCAGGTAAGAATTAGCCCTGCTCAGTGGTTAAATGTAACACTCCCTTAATATAATGTTGCTGATAAAAGTTTTGGTTTATTTGTTTTTATATTTTTTTCACCCTTTTTCTTTCTCCTGTGGACATTTAAGTTGTTGCATCTGATTTTACAAAGAGGTCAATAAACCATTTAGAATTATGATGAGCTACTGTACATTATCTTAAAATTATTTGTTTTTTAATTATCAATCGGTGAGGAAATTAAAAGTATGCCAGTTATAATTTAAATGAATTGATTTCAAGACTTCATGTTTAGTTCAAGGGCAGGAATCTGTTATGCAGTCACCCTTCGCCATGTTTGCCTATCATATCCATCTGTATCCCTTTTTCATCACTTTTCTTTTTATTTATTTTTTCATTGGGGTTGAGTCTTGTAATGCAGCTTAGTCAAATTTTTAAGTTGTGTGTTTATTGATAATTTACTAATGATGGAATGGGTTTTACTCATCACCAATTGGACAGTCTCTTACCCCTGTGTCATTGTTTTTTTTCCCCCATTTCCTCACACCCTTGTCTTTTTGAATACATTTTTCTTTATCTACACTATACGCCAAATGTTAGATTAGTTCCTAATGGGCAAACAGTAACTTAACTCATGTCACTCACCAGGATCTTGTTCTCTCTTCATCAACACACCAATACTAGCCTGATGTCCCAAACAGTGCCCTTCTCCATGTTCTTCCTCTCTCCTCTCATTTCTATTTTATCCCCAAGTACACTCAATGTAAGTCGTATAAATGACCAGTCACTGGTTAAAAACTGAACTGGTTTGTGTGATGATGTATAGAGTTTTCCATAAGTTTTCTATCTCTCTCTTTAGAGAAAGTTATCTCTGTGATTGGGCATGTGATTTAATATGTCCCCTGCTGGGGTTATCTGTCCTTGGGTTGAAGGGTTGGAAATCGTGCCAAATGGGATAACATTGCCGGTGGACATCCAGGGGAGGAGTACGGGGGAGGCCTTCGTGCAGTTTGCTTCACAGGATATAGCTGAAAAGGCTCTAAAGAAACACAAGGAAAGAATAGGGCACAGGTGGGGATGGTTGGTTGGTTGGCTGGATAAGTTGCTTTTCTTATGGTGTGCACCCTCAACATCTGATCCAAATGCAAAACGGACACTATATTAATCTTGGCTGATGCAAGCATATTTGTAATAATATAGCACAAACACATATACAAAGTGCCATGTTAGCTCAAAATATGCCACACATTCACAATGTTCAATGGGAAGATTAGTGCTCGGGCACCATTCACAAACATGAGACCAATCCTGACTTTAGAGCACATGCTTAATATTGAGAACAAATGGTGTCTCAGCACTAAACGTCAGTCCAGGTTGATAAATGGTAAGGAGTCTCCCTGGTGGTAAAATCAGAGGGCCACTGTACACATGGATCTGGAGCCCACTGTCACAGGTAATGCTTGGAGTGGGTTGCAGAAGGGCTGCAGCCCTCTCTGTCCCTCTAAAACCAGGAAAATGGCTGTCATGGCAAGGACACGGGACGCTTTTTTGTTTAAATCAGATCTATACCTTACTTCAGGTAACCATAAGAAAAGTGTAAAAGTCAATAAGGCCCATATCAATTTGGACAGCTTTAATTTTTTGCAACTTAGTTCATAAGTTGTTCTCTTTATCTACTTTCTAAACAACTAGCAACTAAGACATTAGTACCTTTGGACTACACCACGACAGCATCTGCATAGCCCAGTTTCATCAGTATTGAGCAAATGCAACCTTGCCGGGTCCATTCCCTATGCCCTCATTGTGCTATCTCTATGCTCTTAGGTACATTGAGATCTTCAAGAGCAGCCGCGCTGAGGTGCGGACCCATTACGAACCCCAGCGGAAGCCTATGGGCATGCAGAGGCCTGGCCCTTACGACCGGCCCTCTGGCGGTCGCGGCTACAACATGATGGGCAGAGGGGGATCTTATGACAGAATGCGCCGCGGCGGCGGCGGCTATGGAGGAGGTGAGCGTAAGTAGACCAAAAATGAATTGTCATCAGATTTGTTGATATTAACATGTGGTCGCTGTATGCGTCTATGCTAACACTGCACAATAGAATTTAATAAGATTAGGATGTAAAGCCCTGATGAGTCCTTGTGTTAATCTCAATTGTGTATGTCCAGGTGTGTCAGATGGACGGTACGGGGATGGCGGGTCTTCCTTTCAGAGCACGACAGGCCATTGTGTCCACATGAGAGGCCTGCCGTACAGAGCCACAGAGACAGACATCTACAATGTAAGTCAGAGGAATGACTGAAAAACCACTGGAATTACTGAAGTCCTTATTGCAGATGTTGCATATGACACACGTGTGAATTTGTCCTTGTTCGTTCTCCATAGTTCTTCTCACCGTTGAATCCAGTACGGGTCCATATTGAGATCGGCCCAGACGGCAGAGTAACTGGGGAGGCAGATGTAGAGTTTGCAACACACGAGGATGCTGTGGCAGCCATGTCTAAAGACAAAGCCAACATGCGTGAGTTCAGAATAAGTGCCTTTACCATGTCCACCTTGCATATAGACATTCAGTGATGTTGATGGTTTCTTTCGCCCCTCAGAGCACCGCTACGTGGAGCTGTTCTTGAACTCAACAGCAGGTGGCAGTAATGGAGCCTACGGCAGCCAGATGATGGGTGGCATGGGTGAGTGTCAGTAATGGAGGTCGTGATTTAGTGGCATCTATTATTTTGATGACTGTGCACAAGCACAAAATAAAGAGGGTGCAATAATTTTGATGCTTTGTCGTCCTCCTGAACCTGATGTGATCTGTTCTCTCCTCAGGGAACCAGTCATCTTACAGCGGCGGCCAGCTGAGCTCAGGGTATTCGGGCGGATACAGCAGCCAGGGAAATATGGGCGGCTACAGCGACTATAGTGAGTGTCTGCTCTGTTTCTAAATGGTTACTTCTACCCCAAAGTACAACCTTTCCTGCCCTCAACACACTTTAATAGATGTACTACAGTCTGATGTATATACGATATATACGTCTGTCAACTCATGTCTGCTTGAAGGATAGAAGTGCAGTGTGTGTGTGGCATCATGATGAACTCCGCGGTCCTATAGTGTGTATTCTTTCTCTTGTTAGGTAACCAGGGCGGAATGGGAAGCAGTTACTATGGCGGCGGTGGAGGAGGAGGAAGCAGAGGCTCTATGAATGGACTGGGCGGGGGATGGGGAATGTAAATTTCTTTCTTTTCCTCCCTTAATTTGTTTTTTTTTAAACTCAGCATTTTGCTGGAAGGACTGGAAACGTAAGTCTCACCTAGTGAACATAGGGTAGGGTCAGGCAAGGTTGTTTTGAAAATTGAGGGGTAGGGTTTGTAAAATAAATTTTTTTTAAGTGGATGATTTTCAGAGAGAAGGGAGATCATCTGGCGTCACAAGAAGTGTCAAAGAAGCGCTGTTTGTCTTTCCCATTCCTCGCAGATTTGACATGTCACAGACACAGTGCTTTAACTTTTCATTACCAGGAAGTGTGCCCTTTTTTTTCTTTTGTTTTACTTTTTGTGTGTGTTATCTCCTCCAAGCAGTTCCTCAAAGTTAACTCTTCATGTGCTGGTGGCTTTAACATTCATTTCAACATCTGAGTGCATGAACAAAAAACAAATCAGAAAATGTCTGTTTAGTCCTGGTTCCATCTTTACATAGCGTTTAGCCTTTTTTTTTTTCGTTGAAACGTTAATCTGAATCTGAGACTTCACATGTTCAGAGCATGTTTTGTTTTAAGGTGTGACTGTTGATAGGGCGTTTTAATATTTTTGTTCTGGATGAGGGCTATTACAAACGGCAAATGAATTTCAAAATCTGCTGACATGAAGGTTTCTACTGCTTCAAATGCTATTTGTATTTCCTGTGCACAAAGTGAATAAACTAGTCTGGAATATCTAATTGAAACAAGCGTTGCAAAACAGAAGCTTTTATTCATTTATCAAATATCTAGATAAAAAACTTTTGGTCACCATCCTCAAATTAAGAAAATGGCTTGGTAGCAATAGACACAATCCACAAAACCCTGCTGTTTATAATACATTCTAAAATAGTTAGATCTGTTAACATTCTACAGTCATTTACGTAATTTTGCAAGTGTTCAGCAATGAGGCAGAGGCTGCAAACACTACAGAGTAGATGCATGATAAGTAGAAGAACAGCAAAGTGAAATACACATGTTCTCTGTAAACCAACAACATAAGTGATCCCCAACTAAAACTGAAGACCAACCATCCATGATGATTCGAATGAGAAAACTACACAACGGTCAGTTTATAGAGTATCAAGTGATCAAAGATGTCATTCCAGTTCAAAGAAACAAACAATGGCAAAGTGTCCTTAAACAGTCTGCACAAACTATATTAGCTCATCCCATCAGTGTTGAAAGGTGGCCCCTTCGTTTAATGGTCCTGAATTTCAGGTAACTGTGGAAATGGAAACACCAAATCGCATTTCCGTTAGATTTGATTACTTTTTCTCAGTAAGTAGTAAAATCATAGTGGGTGAATATGCGCAGTGTTAGAAAGCTCTTGTAGAAAGGGTTAAGGTGGTGTTTTGTCAGGAGGTGCCTGTGGAGGAGCTTCTCCGCAGCAGGAGGGAGTGGCACACGTCGCACACCCGCACAGGCCGGGGGTAGGAGGGTAAGGCCAGCTCGTTGCTGGAGCAGCTGTTGCAGTAGATGTCTCCGCAGTTTCTACAGTGGTGCTGCAAACACAAACAGGGCGACTTATTGACGCTGCCGCGGAGCCAATGTTCAATAAAATGTGACCAAAAAAGGAGCCTACCTTTCTGCGCGCGATGGAGAACTCCTTCTGGCATTGTTTGCACTGAGTGGCCTCGTCATCTTTCAGCCAGGCGTGGCCCTGATGGGAGTAAGGAAGATAACGTGGCTTGTCAGGAGTTCTTTTTAAATGTTTTCAACATCAAACTGTACAAGACCACCATTCTTAACTTCTTTAGTTTACCTTCAGAGCTTTGTTGACCTCTTTGAAGTCTTCCATCTTAAGTTTAGACCTTTAACAAAGAGAGGAAACAAATTATGACTTGAAATGGTGGTATTGAAAAAAAAAAAAAAAACTCCAGAAAAATCAGAGGTACTGACTGGCTGAGATGAAGTCCCATCTCCTGCAGAGCCTGTTCCTGCTGCTCACACTTCTGCTGCAGCTGCTGCTTCTCCTGTTTCAAGTCCTGCAGCTCCTGCACATCACAGGAAACCAGCAGTGCAACATTATTAAGTAATATTGATAAGAAAAACCAAAACAGGATGAACAATGTTTTGCTGAAGCGATTGCACCAACCAAACTACTGCAAATATTGATATTGCATATGTAAATATTTAAACAGGAGCCACTTCTCTAACCCTAATCCACGTCAGCATCTATTGGAGAACGATGCTCAAAAAATGAACCCAACAGCTACTATAAAGAAACACTTAACTTTTTTAAATTGTTATTTTGTGCCTGTATCTGAGTGATACAGATGTTCTCAAGTCAATGAATTGCACCACACACAATGATGAAGACTTCCTCCAAAGGAACTTTAGATGAACCAGCTATTTAGTGCAGTTAAGGTTTCATCATTTTAAAAGAAGCCCGTGTGTGTGTGTGTGTGTGTGTGTGTGTGTCAGTCACTGACTGTGTTCAGGCCCTGGAGTTGCTGCAGCTGTGTCCGGAGCTCGATGCTGTTGTCCTGTTCCCTCTGTAGAGCTTTCTGCAGGCTTTGTCTCTGTTCCCTCTTCAGCACGCAGCTCATTCTCCAAACCCAGTCTGAGAACAGAGAGGACACTGTGATTCTTACAGCCAACATAATCAGACAACAGGGGACATCAGTTACGTGACTTCAACACTTGAATGGGAGGAGTTTTTTAGACTTTATGTATGGGGGGAATTAATTAGCTCTCGACTTGGACAGTAACAGCTTAAAAAAGCTTCCCACTTAATACCTTCAAAGTTTTTTTTTATTATAAAAGTTGGTTTTAAATTCAAGTTACAAACATAAGACTTATATCCTCTAAAGTGAAACTACTTACCACTGATAAAGATACTGTTTATTCTGACTTTAATCCAAACTTGTACATATTGTTTTAGTGTACTGTGATATTATCTGAACAGAAGATGTGAAGGTTAAGATGGTACAGAAAGTTGCTAAAGTGAGTCTGGGAGCTGATTTTGAGGTTTTACTAAACTTCAAATGGACCTAAGTGTGTGCTCAGACACTTCCAAGAAAAACTGTTCTTCAGTCTAACCCATGTCGGCCAAATTAGTATAATGCTGTCTGTTTAGTAGTTTGTGAACTGTTGCTGTATAAATGGTATCATTTTATTTTTTCTAACTGTGTGTCTTCACCTTAGTGTATCCAGGTCAGTCAGCTGTTTTTGCAAAGCATCCACTTTTCCTTCCAGCTCCACCCTCATATCTTTGTCTGACTGGTCACTCTGTTTGCGCTCTCGCTCCGAGTTCTGTAGTCTGTGACAGAAGAATATTAATTTACAGTATTTATTCATTTACGATATAACAATCGTTTGAACACGCAGAAACATGCACATTAGACGCGTACCTTTGCTCTAGTTCCATCATAGTTTTCTCCATTTCATCCATCTTCTGCTCCAGCTGCTTGGCCTCCGCCTGCTTTTTTTCTGCTTCTCGTTCAGAGTCCTTAAGAGACATGTAGGCTCAGCATTAATGTGCGTTCTGCCTGAGCGAGCAGGCGAAACATGAGACGCATTTGCGCGTGTCTACCTGAGCTTTGTGGAACATTTGCAGGTTGAGAGTCTTGACTTGGTCGAGCTGGAGGCGCAGGGCTGCCAGCGTGTCCTGTTTCTCGTGCGTGTCCTTCTCCAGCAGCTTCATGGCCACCTCGATCTCCTGCTTCAGGCCCACCTGCAGCTCCAGCTCACGCTCCAGCTCCTGACATCGTGCATCAAAGCCACAAGTCAAACTCAGTTCGAGAGTCCAAAAAAATGCCTCCTGACCTCCGCCAAAATAGGGGGTCTTCACCTTCTAACCTACAAACACAGTGTAGCTTTTAATGCACGATATATTCTACTGCTGCAGCCTGATGATAGCTGACCTGGCGAATGCGCTTTTCCTCTTTATACTGCTTCCAAACCACGTTGTACATCTCATCCAGGCCCTGTCGAGTCTGTTTGTACGTCTCCAGCTCCACTTGGCTGTCCTGAAGAGTTGCCTGGAAAAACAAAACAGTTATAGTGCGTTGTCTATTTATTTATTTATTTACATCCAGAGCGGTTTAGTCGCAGATGCTTTCTGACCTCCTCCTTTTTCTGGCTGGACTGCAGGATCGACTCGTTCTCCTTCCTCAGCTGTTCCTGTTCGTCCCGCAGAGAGTTGATTCTGTCTGTTGCTGCCGTCAGCTGGAGGCAAAGAACACACTCGTCAGCCAGGTGACACGCACCACATGCAAACGGGGGCTACGCTGACGTCAGAGAGGAATGATCGTTGAGCGGAGCACGGTCACGCAACAGTTCACACACATACACACACACACACCTACCTCCTCTACGAGTTTGCTGTTTGTCTTCTCCAGAGAGTCCATCTTAGCCTGAAGGTCGGTGACGGTGCCGCTTAGGTGGCGATTCAACTCCTCAATGTAGTGCTTCTGGTCCAATATGGCTGTCATTTTGCCATCACTAAAAGAGAGAGGAGCAAACAACTGAGCGCATTGGGTCTGCTGATTCACACGTAAACAGAAAGACAGAGCTATTCAAGACTTGATGAAAAGCAGTGTAGAAGAGAAACTCAGTCCATCTGAAAGCAGGCACTCACTCTTTCGGAGCCTCTGTGTTGGCGGGGTCTTTCAGATAAAGGGAGAAGTCAATCACTCCAACCTGGATGGGAGAAAAAAAACTCAGCACCGTGTATCGAACAAAGGAAAATGAGGTGCGGCCACTAGGACGTGCGAGACCCCACGAAACCCTCCTGCACTCACCTGAGAATCAAGATCCTCCCCTTTGATGCAGAGGTTGGCATCGATCACGTTGAGGCCCACCAGCAGCCCCCCCATCACCGCCCCCTCCTCCTCCATCATCAGTGCTCCAGAGTCATAAAACTCACTGGGATGGAGACAGTGAAGCGTGAGCGTGTTAACATTTTAATATAAACCTCCTGCTACATTAAGCCCACGTAACTGATCGTGCTTGCTGACCTCAGGAGATCTTTGCGGTCCAGCAAAGCTTTCATGTAGTCGGCTACTTTTTTCTGCATGAGCGCTAAATGCAGCCAAGCCCTTGCTCTCCCCAAACCGGTCCTGAAAAAGAGAAGATGAATCAAATTAGCAATAATCACACAGGTGTTAAGCTTTGAAGACTGCAGGTTTACAGGAAAAAAATGGTCAAGCGGGGCATACTTAATGCTGGGCAGGTCTCTAGCACTTGTGGCGATGTTTGCAGACTCTGGACACAACTTCTCCACCAGCTCCAGGGGTCCCCATATGGACTTGTTGCCCCATAAGGTTTTCTTGACTTGAAAAAAAAATATGGAAATGATTTCATCTTGCTCTGATGCCCTCATGTGATGGGATCATGCTAAATTAACAAAAAAAAACCAAACAAAAAACATGTAAATGGACTGTCTGACCTTTCAGCCCATGTTTGAGGCAATGCTCCAGGACCACGAAGAACTGCTGCAGAGGGGGGTACTCCGAGTCCAGCGTCCTGCCCAGGCTCAGGGAGGACTGGATCAACACTTTGATGCTCAGCTTCATCATGCTGAGCAGGTTGGACCTCTCTATGGCCATGGGGTCTCTGAGGGGCAGAACTGTGGAGGAAAGGGGATCATCATCAGGCTGTGTCAGTAAAATGCAGACAGACACAGAGAGGACAGCCTGAGCCTGAAACTAAACCATCAACCCGTAAAACCACTTTTTCACTCTGGAAGTCATGTGCCTTGACAGCTGGCTACACCAAAGAGGAAGTGTCGACTGTGTGATTAAATGCAGTTTGAGCATGTAGAGGTTGATAATGGTCTGAAATCACCTGGAAGCTTCTTTGCGGTGTTGTTGAGATCATTCTCGGGCTCCTTCTCGGTGGGGGAGCTCACGGAGGGTTTCCTCGGGGCGGCCGCGTAGCTCACCCCGCTGCTGATCGTCTCCGTGGCCTTCCGAGCCATAGACAGGATGGGAGCCGACCAGCTGCTGTCCGGGGCCGGGGCCGGGGCTGAGGCCGGAACCGGGGCCGGGGCCGGGGCTGAGGCCGGAACCGGGGCCGGCTGCTCCGGCCGGTCCTGCCCGTCGCTGCTGCCGGACTCTCCTTCCTCCGCGGCTGCAGAGACCTCCTCATCTGTGTGCTGTGTGGCCTCGCCGTCCTCAGCGGCTGTGTTTACTTCCTCGGACTCGTCGGCCATGTTTACCCCCCCCCTCCCCCTCGCGCCCTCTCCCGTCGCTCCGAGTAGGCACGTGACCGCGACGGAGCAATCACGCGCGTCGGGAGAACTTTGTTCTTCTTCTGTGGCTTTATTGTCGGAGTGTTACCGCCCCCTGCTGGGCCGAGTGTGGACGGACAGCAAACATGAGCCCGGCCGAATAAATAGTGGAAATAGTCCATAAAATTATTATATTTTTTGTTTGATTCCCCCAAGAAGAATTTCCAACATAATTTAGTTTTTTATTGTCAATTAGCTAAACATAAGAAAACATATTAGAGTCAGTAGAGGCACTTGTGCTAAATATCACTGACAGTATTTCAGTTTATGCCACATATTAGTTTGATTTGTATAAATAATCTGTTGGCAGTGATGTCTGGTCTAATTTTGTAAACAAATTTATCTAAAAAAAATAAGTAATTGGATCATAAGATTAATGAATAAACTGATTAGTGATTTCTGGCCCATCAGTCAGCTGTCCTGAAGACTTCAGGAAAAGACAGGTAACAGATCAATACCTGAAACTAAACCTTTAACACTAGAACCGGCATGAGGTCTCGCCTATTAAAGTGCACGTAACTCTGTTTGAATAAAAACCCTATGTCTCCCAGTCGATGACTTTTCCTAAAATTGTGTTGTACATTGTCTTATGCGTTTTTGGGATTCTGGAATAAAATGAGAGAGAAAAAAGGAGTGTTTTTACTTATAACCTCCATGAGGTCATTTTGACCTCCATTAATCCTCATGCAAAAATGGTAAATAGACTGTATTTATATAGCTAGATAGATTATATAGGCAGTCAGACACACCTTTACAGTAATGCCTCACATTCTTACACACACACACTATTAGAAAAATAATAATAGGCGTTGCTAGGCAACCGAGATGTATTGTTATTTTTTGGTATGTGTATATAAAATAAATAAACCAACTGAATAATTGCGATGACGTCAGAGTCAGACTGTTCTCCAGATTTGCTGATAAGAAGTTTGATCGCCACAGGCCTGTTTAGTCAGCTAGTTACTCAGTTATGTGGCGCTTTTCCATTACACAGTTCTAGCACTACTCAGCACGACTCTGTTTCAGTCGTTTTCTAGTCAGTCAGTCAGTTAATCAGTCAGTTAGTTAGTTAATTAGTTAGGAAAGGCAATGTGACTGCCAGTCAGGTTTTGGCAATGCTGCAGGAGATGCAGGAGTGATAGTGAGTCGGATGGAGAAGAAACATCAGGACTCAGTGATGTGTCTTGGTCCGGTGAATCCGACTGATTCTGAATCTGGATCAGACCATGAGCCATCCCACTGCATGACATCAAAGGGATAGTAATAGTTATGAATAATATTTCTGAATTGATGTTCATTTCTCAAGAGAGCAAGGAACTGTTATTATTGTAATGTTTAATGTTCTTTTTCTATCTCTTTGACCTCTTTCTCATATTTTATCCCATGTATTTTTCCACTGATAGTTTAACTGAAGTGAATTTATATTTTTATATTGCTAAAATAAAAGAAAGCCTAATGTGGCAAAGTTAATAAAATGTTGATGTTATGTTATTTCATCCATCATTACATGCTGTTTTTTTAAAAAGATGACCAAATAGTCCAGTAACACACTTCTAACTTATAATTACAAAGCCTGCAGTGGTGCTCTCCATGTGTTCTCAGAGCAGGTCAGTGTAGTTCATAGTTTAACCACGCGGTGGCGCAGACAAGCTGTGTGTTTTCCTTCATGTTGAACCTCTGAGAAGGTGCTTCTATTCATTATGGGACAGTCCAATTTAGAGGGTACAGGTATTTTTCTTTTCTGTGTTATAGGTTACGTTAGCCTGCTTACCACTCTCATTATTTTACTTTAAGTTTAGGTGCGGCCTCTTTACGCTCCTCTGTGTGTGTGGATGTGCTTAAGCCCCTGGACTTATGTGTATTAAAGTCTGAATCCCCACAGCCACAGCCCCACTGCAGGTCTGAGTCAATGAAAACTTCAAGTAATAAGTAAAAAGTAATCTTTGGGAACTATGTATGTATACATACTATACATACTATGTATGTAATTGTATCCTGCTTCTTATCTGATGTGCTTTTGTGTTTTATGTGAATTGGCTGCTGTAACGTGTCAGCTCTCTATCTATCTATCTATCTATCTATCTATCTATCTATCTCATCTATCTATCTATCTATCTATCTATCTATCTATCTATCTATCAAATCTAACAAATACAAAAGAAAACACTTTAAAGCTGTGGTCCACAACCTTTTTTGTAGCGCTAACCGGGGTGGGGGTGCACTGGGGGTATAATCGTATGATTGAATTAAATTAAAAGACATAATAATTAACATATTGTACCACATGATAAATGATAAATTACTGATTAAAAGAGAGTCAGTGGGAACAGTGCGCTTGTTTCTCTGCAACGAGCCGGTGACTTGTCAAGCGCACGCAAAGAGGAACAGACGAAATGTTAGTAAACCAATATCCGGTCCAAAAAATAAAACAGTAACTAAAACGGAAATGTAACTATTTTTTATGCTTTCTTCAAATGACCCGCGGCCCGGGGGTTGGGGACCCCTGGTTTAAAGTACAGAGGTCAAATGTGACAAAACAGCAGTAATAAAATGACATATACTCTCTAATCTTCTTCTTCTTCTTCTTCTCATTATCATTATTATTATTAAACTCTATTTAAAAAATCTGAAATCCTCGAAAATGAAATAGAATAAATTAGTTGATCATGAGAGGTAACAAACACGGTGCTTCACAGAAATGAGAGACAGTGTTTTGAAAAACAAGAACATTCAGAAGAAGATCACAGATCCGTACATGAGATAAGATCATATGAACACTGACTAAATAACTACAGACTGGATTTCCAACAGATCCTCCAGTAGAGCCTCCAAACACGAACAACAGAGGAGCTTTCATTTGACTCTACATACTGTCAAAGTGATGAACATCGGCCGATCCATTCAATGAATGAACAGCCACACACACACACACACACACACACGGCGTCTGCGGCTCGTCACACATGTCCACACACACACACACACACTCAATAATTGCTCCGTGGAGGCGTGGTGAGGCGCACTCTGCTCCATAAATACCTGCATGGAGCCTCTGGTCGGACGCTCCTCTCTGCGCACACACACTCACACACACACACACACACACACCAGAGACACAGCAGCACCCAGACAAGCGGATCTAAGCCAAACACACCGAGAGAGAATACAAAAAAAAGAAAGGAAAAAAAAGGGAAGAAATATTTAGAGCCGGGAACGAGTGGAAGGAATACTTTTTTTTATTTGTGCCATCATGAGGATTTTCAGTGTTGCGCTCCTGCTGGTTCACGCTTTGGGTGAGTTTCATGTGACAAATGTGTGTGTCTCTCTCTCTCTCTCTCTGAGTGTCTCCTCCAACACCTCTTGTAAACTTCATAACCTTTAAGGCGACGGTTTTCACGATGCCAGGCTATTCAGGAGCTAATGGGGTCATCTCTCTATTTTGGAGCATGCTTTATGTAACTGGATACATTTATTTTTAACTCATATTCTTGCCTGACATTAGCTAACTGTCTGTCCATGCATTTTGTGTGTGTGTGTGTGACAGAAGGGCGTATATGCCAACTTCTGTTTAAAGTTAAAGTCTAAAGGGACGCTCTCTGGCTCTGCTGAAGTGCTCCTGAGCAAGGCAGGAAGTGTACGCCTGCTCGTCCCCCCTTAAGGATCTGTGTCTGAGGCTGGTGCATTTCCTAACAGGGATCAGTAGGATTGCACTGAAAGCCTGCTAAAGACAAAAAAAAAAAAAAAGCCAGCCTCTTTGTGCACAACATGTTTCGACTTGCCCTCAGAGGTCCGGCCCACCTTGGCACACTAACCCCTGAGGACAAAAGACTCTCAGGTGTTCTTGGGGTGTGTTTTGTCATTAAAGGCCGCATCAAACCAAACTGAATTTTAACCATTTTAAACGTTTCCATCCTCCCTCTACAGCGGCGTCCAGACTGGCCCTCGGCGCTGCAGTCGACAGGTATGAGAGTGACAGGCAGCGGCACACGGCTGTCATCAACTTTTTGGACACGACCAAAGACAGGAGGGTGGATGAGGAGAGCAGGGTCGCGACGACGGCGGAGTACGGCCAGGAAGGCGAGGCCGAGGAGTACGACGATGAGTATTACTATTTCGACGACTATGAAGATGGCATGTCTGGGGACTCTGAGGTGGAAATGCCACTAGGTAAATAAAACAAGTTTCTTCCTCTCCGCTGCTGTCATTCAGCTTTTACTGGCTTCCTTAGCAAAGACAATAAAATGTAATTGTTTCTGGGGTTTATTTTTTTTGCCATTGTAGTTGCCATGTCAAGCAAACCCAAAGACCCTTCCGCCATCCTGGAGGCGGAAAACACTGAGGGAAATCGAAGGAAAGGAAAAGGAAGAAAGAGGGGGAAAGGGAAGGGAAAGAAGAGGAACCCCTGTCTGAAGAAGTACAAAGATTTCTGCATCCACGGCACCTGCCAGTACCTGAAGGAGATCCGGGCCCCATCCTGTGTGTAAGTATTAGCTCTGCATCCATCCATAAAAAAATGCCTCCGCTCCAGATCTGCTCAATCATTAACCAACATCCCTCTGTGTCCTGCCCGCAGGTGCCACCCAAGTTACTCCGGGGAGCGGTGTCAGTTCTTCACGCTGCCCTTGGAAAAGCCCCAGGAGGGTTACAACCGGACCACAGCCCTGGCGGTGGTGGCGGTGGTGCTGTCATCTGTCTGCCTGGTCATCATAGGCCTCTTACTATTGCTCAGGTGAGTAAAAACGCTCGCGGATTCGCTCACGAACCAACAACGCCAACAGCCATACACACACAGATGAAAAAACAGAGACGTAGCCGGCAACTTTTGTGACAGACAGACAGACACAGAAAATAGTCTGAACGAGCTCCTTCTCTTTTGTGTATTGCAGGTTTCACAAGCGGGGAGCGTATGATGTAGAGAATGAGGAGAAGGTCAAACTAGGGTTAGCGTCCAACCACTGAAGAGACAAAGAGAGGTGAGTGGTGAGGAACAGAGCGACAGACAAACACGTACACTGACGAACATCTTCACTTGTCGTCCTCGCCGCCTGAGGGAACACACTCTTTTTTTGCTCATCGACTCTTGTGTGTGTGTGTTTTTTTTCTTCGTTTTTAGGCAAAGATGTGGAAATTCTACCTCAAAATAAAAAAAAGAGAAGTGAAACACGAAAGGAGGTCCTGGAGGAAAAAAAAAGGATCGTACATGAAGAAGGGAACAGAGGTCGTCCGCCTGAATCCTCTGCTAGACGTTCAGATGAAAAATGGGCAGCTGAGCATGTTCCCGAAGGCCTCAGACAAAGACGGACCGCCCGAAACTGGAATACTAAAACGGCCCAAAGGATGGACAGGAGATGTGACGAGTGAGAGGTGGTGAGCACGAAGAAACGAGAAGAAGAAGAAGAAGAAGGAGAAGAAGAAGAAAAAGAATTATGTCTACACGCTGCTTCTTGACTGTGCGAAACAAAAGAGGTCGTTTCAGACTGAACTGAACAACTGAAGATTTTTAACGAGAGCTCATCCTGGATTTTTTTTTTCTTTCAACAGACAGCATTTTGTATTTTCCTGTGCAAGCCCATCTTTTTTTTTTTGTGTACAGTAAACGGTATATTTATAACTTTAATTTATTTATTTAAGCTAACTGTATTTATAGAGATTTTAACCACCTTCAACAGTTTTTAAAATAATGATGTTACAGTTGTTTTTATATTCCTTATTGGACGATATTATATTTATTTATGAAACAGAAAAGCAAACAATGCAGAAACTCTTTGAGATATTGAGATAAGTATTTCATGAAGAGATATGATGCATAAAATATCTGATTTCTGGCTCTAATTTGTGGCACTCATTAAGATGATCAATAGCACTGTAATTAATAAATTGATCACTGAGTAGACTGAACCCTCTCCGGAAGCGCCCTGCTCACACATACACACACAGTTACACACACTCACGCCTGGAAGCTGCCCAGTGCAACCAGCTGGATGAGTCAGTTTTGTCACTGTGAGAGTTGGGGGTTCGGGGGCCTTGCTCAAAGGCACATGAGTTGTGGTAGTAAGGTCTGAGGCAGACGCTGCTCTTTGACTTCCCACCCAGATTTTATCCTGCAGGTCTGGGGATCTTTAGGCCACACTGGGCTTAGTGCTCTGCCTCAGCGTTCATCACAATATACCGCACTGGCCCTGTATTGATTATAGGCCACATTAAAAACTGTGCACTCAGCGTCTGTATTGTTAAGAAACGTTTTAAAGGGAGTCAAATATCAAATGCACTGTAGCAAGAATTTGATATATATTTGTATGTATTGTCATGTCGTCTTACCATCTTTTTAGGAGAAACTCCCTTAGATTCATGTTCAGCTGTCAATGCAAAAAAATGTGAATTAAAGTGTTCCATCCTTTCAAATCCTGTCCTGCAGCTTTGAAGTGATTTTTATTTATGTGATTTTTTTTTTCTCAGTGCAAAATAATAATAAAAAAAAGATGACCAGAAGTTTTGACTCTTGGAGTTTATTATATCTATCAGTACAAATCAAAGCGCGGTGTTCTTGGCATTAACGGGAGTCTCAGATGTCGCACTAACAGATCAGTTAAGTAAGGTCAAGTTTATTTTCACTCTTTGGTCCACTTCCTGAGTCGAGCCACCCATTAATGTGATATTTTAAAATGACCAGACTGGATAATGATAAGACCAGTGTGTTCTTTTGGCCCATTCAGGAGCTGTAATTATAGTAAACATAATATTTTTATTTCCTCTCTCTCTGACGTGTGAGCGACCGCTTTTAACCAAAGCACCTGTATCCTGGCTATTAGTGCTATTATGTTCACCGCTCAAAAGGCAAATATTTTTAGTCACCGGTGTGTGGATGTGGAGTCAGAAAGCCCTCTTAGTTTATTGTGTTTAAAATCTGGTTGTCTGGTGTAGGCTATGATATGTGGATACCACAGTTTAATCACTGGATCCTTTTCCCAGTGGTGATGCTTGTTTGGTGTGTTTCTCAAAGGTCTTTCTCTTTGGTCCAAATGTAAAAAGAGTACACTATCAGTTTCACTAACAGTTTCACGTGTTGATGGCCTAATCAGCCTCACTGACAGATCGATCGTCATGAGTGCGGTCGGGACTCACTCACCGCCGTGTGTATGTAGTGAGCCACGGGGGAACAGATGTGTGGCGCGCAGACCAGAGAACACCTGATTTTCAGCCGCAGCACATCATGCCGCGGCACCACACACTATTACTCACACAGCCAACAGATGTCATGTTCAAAGACACACCACCAAGTATAACATCTGAGACCTCAACCGGGCCCGAATGCCGCAGAGTTCAGAGAGACCACATATGGCAAATACTAGCAGGATGCAACAATGCTGTCATGTATGCCGCATGCAGGTTCAATGGCGGTAAGGAAAGTCAAAAGACCCAGCTGGACTCAAAGGCAGGCTGAGACGGAGCCAAATGTTAGTCACCCCTTGAAGTCACCTCCTCCACGGATGTTGTTACACTGACACTGTGTGTGTATGTGTGTGTGTGGGAATGTGGTAGAGTAATGCCTCGGTGCTGCGTCTGTGTGGGTTCCAGGGGTTAACCGAACCATTACAAGCAAAAATCCACAGCAAAACATCAGTGTTTACATGTTTGCTATGGGATGGTTTTCAGCTCTGTTTGTGGGTTTGATTCCCATACTGTCTATATATACTGAATAAACACGATACTGTTGGACCTACATGTTCACACTGGGGGATGGTAGTTAAAGACAGATGTTCAGTTGAGCTATATGGGTGTGGCACCTGATTAAGACCTTAGCACTCCTCATACCATTCGTTGAGCAACCGAAAAACTGCACTTCAGCATTTTACATTTTTTGGAGATGAACCCTGTGCAAGGCAGAAAAGTTCAATTCAAATCAAAATGCCTCATTTGTCCATCAAGCAGCAGTCTGAGGCAAGCAGATTTGTGAACACTAAAACACACAGAATTCATTCACATGCTTAAAAACAATGTAAGAATATAATCGTTTTTTCAATTTTTAGAGGTTAACATTGTGTATTTGTCAAATGAACACTGTGTCTCCAAATTTGTAATTTCTTATTTCTCAGATAAACCGACTAAGTGTTGCCTTATTTTTCAACAAAACACTCATTCTTCTTAAAAGAGTTGCATTATCGTTCATGTTGGGCAGCTATAAAAAAAACTATCAAAACATATGGCAGAACCAGAGATATCTTCTTTTTTACTCTGTAAACTTTGTTGTGGAAACCTGGTGCCTACATCACCCACAAAGCAACCTGACCACTTGTAGTTTGGTTAGAAATTTAATAGTAATGGCTAATATAGTCACGAGCCTCGAGCCCTGAGTCTAAATCAGAGATAACGAGTGTGGTAACAAGGTTTGTAAAGCTCACTTCTGTCTAATTCCACGTGCAGAGTTTTTCTTTTTTTTTTTATTTCCAGCTTGTAGTCTTCTGACCAAACCAACACTGACCAAATAACATAACATGAGGCAATTCATTAGACTTTGCACAGTCCTCTCTGGAGCCAAACAAACTTTTCTCACATGTGCAGAAGTACCCCCAAAGACCTACAAGTACAGTTCTCCTCTAAGCTAAAAAACAACACTTTAAAACCCTTTGGAGTATCTGAAAAGAACCTGGTTCTCATTATGTGACTCATCAAACTAATTAACCCATGAAAAGTTAATATTTTGATATAGATATATATGATTCATTGTGACACTACGCTGATGACTACAGTTTCTCAGTTGGAAATAAATGTAGCTCATCTTCTGTTCTTTGTCACAGGATTTCATATGAAGCACGTAAGAGCGTGTATCTGTGTATTAGCCAGAGCACACACGCGTGTGTGTATTTGTATGTGTGACAGGGGTTGGTCATTTACAGTAGTGGAGCCACCTAATCCAGGCCTCTCAATGTCAAGTAGCAGAGCACACAGAAATAGTGCCGTGCAGTCATGCTCACATAGCTGCTATTCCCGGGGCTGATGGCCACCAAAGAGCCAGAATGCTGAGAGAGAAGAGAGTTCGCTGCGTTCTGTTTTTCAGTGGTCTGGTGGACCACGGCCAGGAATTAATGTCCGGTATGGTGGCCCATCCTCAGGCATCAGTGCTGCACCACTCCTGAAGTTTCCTTGTAGGGTCACGGTAACGGCTTCGCATAATCTCTGCGCATTGCTTGTCCTCGCCTTCTGACTGTTCTCAAATGTTCCTAGAGAGACTTGAAGGGGATGTTTCCACAGCTCAGGAGGCATTTCCTTGCAGGTTGTCCAAAACTCATTGGAAGTGGCAGAATTCATTGTGTGCCAAGTGCCCGTGGGAAACCAAGATCACCATTGTTTTTGATTTTTGTTTTTTGGCAGCAGCTGTTTAAGTCAAGGTGCGTTCACCAAAACTCATTTTAGGCGCCTGAATCTGTAACATAAAAGACGTTTGACTCACAAAAATGTCTCCAATGATTTACGTAATATTATTATAGTTAGTATCAATGAATTGTTTTAATTTATAGCAATAATGTTTTAAAAATATATTTTTTGGAGACAAAGTGTACATTATGTGTGTCAGGGGTTGTTTGCTCATCATCAATTAAAAGTCGTAAAATTTCCTACTTGATGATTAAGGATACTGTATCAGTGTGGAAAATGGGCGTATTGATAATGTTGTGTAGCTGTGTAGCCACCAAATATTTCTCTCTAAAGCTTTTATGGAAGGATCTAAAGCCATTAGGAAAGTAAACCACTTTGCTGTCTTGATATGTTGCCAAATAGACTTGTGTAATCAGATGCTACAGTGGTTGCATTGGATTGAATCAGTGTGAGGAGGGTGACTTTGTTGTGAAAGGTGCTTCCTGCCCTGCTAAGGAGCAACAATGGGTAGTTTCCACACTGAAATGGAAGTGCGCACGCCAACAGTTGGAAATATAATCATTATCTGACCGGATATCATCAACAGGAACACATTAATACATGAAATTAATGAGCTGGTGTGTGTGTCAGGGTCTGCTTTATATGTTAAAGCATGAGTGTGTTTGCACAACGCTAAACGCTAAGATTCCAACTGCTCCGGCACCAGCGCAGTCTCAGCGTGTCACTCAGGCCTGACGGATGAGGTGGTGACAGCGACACAGCCATTGTCGCATGACAAAAAGAGGCCGCAATGGATCAGTGTGTTGTACACAGTCGATGTCGTCCCGTTTACACGGCGAGGGCAGCCAAAGAGGAGGAGGGCGGGGTGGATGACAGAAATGAAGAGAAGGAGTAAGAGATAAGGTCGACGCGGTAACATGAAACGGGGAGCGAGGGATGAAGAGCCAAGGATGGAGAATGGGTCAAGGTGAGAACTTCTACTTAGGAGGGTGCTGACTTGTCTTCGCCTGCGTGTGGATAAAAAAGATTAAGGAGTTATAGAGCAGCGATGTCACTCGGTCATTGCCTACAACAGCTCTCACTCATCCTTCTCGGGTCTCTCATTTACCCTTGAGTTCCTGTGAACTGCCCCTCCTCATTCTTTACTGCTGTCCTCCTAACATCCCCTCCTGCATTTCCTCATCCTTTTCCTGTCTCCTTTTTCTTCCTCTTCCTTTTACCTCCAAGTCTGACACACATGCTCGCAGACAGTCTGACCATAAAGGCAAAGGAGCCACGTGGGATCCCTGCAGCCTTCAAATGGCAAAAATATTAAGTAATGAATTCACATTTTTCATTAAGGATTTATTTACTTACTGACCAACACCCCTCATTTGTTAGATTAAAAGACTGGTCATTTCTTGAGTCATCCCCACTCCTTCCACTACTTCATCAAGCTCAAACATTTTTTTAACCATTACACCAAAAGCTACAAGGGAAATAATTAAATGTTGCATGTTGAATTACAGGGGGTGGCCAGTATCACCACACTGTACACATATTATACTTTCAAAACATTCAGAGGAGATCAATTGCAGTATTCTTATGAATCAGCTTTCCATCAGTCGCACCATTAAAGGAATGGTTTTTGGAAAATGTGCGGATTCTCTTTCTTGCTGGGAGTTAGCAGAGAAGATGGACACCACTCTCTTGTATGTACATTAACAATGGACCTGGGCCAAAGTCAGTTAGCTTAGCTTAGCAGGGCGGGGTGGGGTGGGGGGACAGCCAGCCTTAAGTACGGCATATATCTTGTTTATTTAACTTTGGAGCGGGCCGGGCCAGCTGTTTCTTTATGGTTCAAGTTATTATGCTAAGGTGGGCACCACAGAGCACGCAGACCTTAGAGTGTTACTGATCCCCTCTTTCAACTCTGAGCAAGAAATACCCAAAATACCAAACGAGTCCTTTAAAATTATATCAAAATCCATCAGTTTTCAGTTGTGGTTACTAAAAAAGACAGTGACCAATTTGAATTATACAATGTATTTGAATTATAAGTTAAAAGCAGTATTAAACAGATAAATGGATGGGTTAACAAGTTGCCTCAGACATCCAAATGAAGTCAAGTCTGCCCCTGCTCCACGCTGCTGCTTTCTATGTTAGTAGGGTTGAAAAAAGCAGCCCAGTCCCTCTCTGCTTGCTCCTGATGCCAGCAGGAGCTGGGCAGGGATACCAGCAGATTCCCCTGTGCTGATGTCACCCTGCTGGACAGACACTTGTTATGTATCATGGTCACACTATTAAATTCTCACTGAGGTCTATTTAGGCCCCAAGGAGGCTGATGGTGGCATCACATTACTTAGTGGGTAAGAGGAGAAGAGAGAGACGGGCAGAGGGACTGGGGCTGGGTTAAGAGGGGACGAGGAGCAGAGGCAGCAGAGAGGCAGCGAAGAAACTGGATGTAATTGACCCCTAATCACCATCACCGACCGCTACCACACACACACTTCCCAAGTGCAGGACCAACAGGCTCAAGAACTCCTTTGTCCATCATGCCATCACACTCTACAACTCCTCACAAGGGGGGAGGAGGACATAGAGTAGGGGTGGTAGCCATTGTACACTTGCCTACTTGTACAACACATACACACTTTGGACACTTTTTCCTCTGGTGCAATAACCCCATCATATGGTGCAATAATTTTAATTTATAACTCTTAACTTATTACCATACGAAGCCATAACTTATTTCATATGAGGCCATACTCAGCTCTTTATATTTACTTATATTATTTTATTCCCATTCTTTATATTTTATATTTTGTATTTTAAGTATTTACTGTCTATATTTTTCATCTGTGTGCTCTTCTATCTGTATGCTGCTGGAAACGTAAATTTCCCTGAGGGAGTCATCCCAAAGGGATCAATAAAGTCTTCAAGTCTAAGTCTAAGTCTAAGTCCAAACACACATAAGCCAATAAAAGAAAAACTCAAAAAAACAACGGCATGCCGGCAAACAGACAGGAAGACTGGATGACTGCATGCTTGACTCATCTGTTTTCTCTGCCCCTTACAGTATGCAAGCTCCTCCTATATCCGCCCATGTGTGCGTGTGTGGAGGAGCGGGCACCTAATGGAGGTTTCAGAGGATCAGCCCAGCGCATGCTGGCCAGTAGAGCTGGCCGACACCGCAGCTTATGACAAAGGAGAGGCGGACGGATGTCAGAGCAGACGGCAGCAGGCTCTGGTTACCGCAAGGAGTGGGCTCCAGGCATTCTTCTTCACTGTGTTTCCTTTGTGGTCAGCCGCTGTTGACACACCTCACCCCCCACCCCCACCTTTACCCCCAAGGCAAACACTTTAAGCAATCAGGTTGTTCTACTCTGAGCCTGGAAGTGTTATTAGGAAAGAGTGGAGGGATTTTTACTTGTGGAGAAATATGTGTATGTACCTAAGATCTGTGTATTTGATATCCAAAGAATCACTAAAACAACTAACAATGGCCTTTTCTCTCTCTCACACAGTGTGTCAGGTATAATCACAGAACACTGATCTGATTGTCCAACAAGACAATCTAGTAATGCATTAAGTCTTTGATGGTGACAGGCGATTAGTCATCAAGTCTGTCTTCAGCATATCTTCACTCTGACCCTTGCCTGGGGGGGGTGTGTATGTTTGTCCCTGTATATGAGTTTCTACTGGGAGCTTCAGCTTCATTATGTGATTCAAAGACATGAAGAGAAGGCCAACTTGTATTGAAAAAAATGAGAGCGTACAGGGAGGCCAGGCAATATTTTCAGGTAAATGCTAAAGTTGGCATACCAACATACTCACAGTGACACACAGTTTGACCTTTTGCTTATTAGAATTTAACACAAGATATGGACAGTATTTAAAGGAACGTAACTAATTTTACAGGTATGTGGTCAAATTGGGGAAAAAAATCAATTATGACCTGGCAGTGGGGCTAGCTGAAAAGTCAGGGGAACACCAAAATAGTTAGAATTGGTCCCAAGGAGGACATGAATGTCTGTGCCAGAGTTCAGGCCAATCGATCCAACAGTTGCTGGAACATTTCACAAAAAACCTCAAATGTCAACCTGTCAGTGGTGTCGGGGCATACATCGTCTGACTGTCTGAACCAAAATGTATGCCAGTTCATTCAAAAGTTGTTGAGATATTTCAGTCTAGACCAAAGTGGTGGACTGAGTGAACCACGGCGCTTGGGCCTGACTGTGTCTTTATGTATAGCCCTTTGATAGACTGGCAAGGTGTCCAGGGAGTTACCCCGCCTTCTGCTCAATGCATGATGGAACAACCAATGACCAAGAACCGGAAAATTGAGAGCAAATGAAGGAATGACTTTCCTTCTCTTGAATTTCTTCATTCATCTGTCTTCATCTCTCTGACTCACATTTACACATTTACATCTACCCCCCTGTGAGGCTGCCTAAGCAGCCCACACGCTATTAGTGGGGTCCGTGACCTCAGCAAGACTTTCCCCTCTGCTGCTCTCCTTCTGTCCGTCCACCCACTGTTACTCTGTGTGTTCCCTCTCTCCTGCCGCAGCCTCGAGACAGTGTGGGAGCTGTTCAGAGAGCAGGAATGCAGAGGGAGCGCTCAGCTGCCGGAGGAGAGGAGGAGAGAAGAGGGAGGAGAAGAAGGCAGGAGAGGGGATTTTTCCTTGCATGAGGTCATGGATGATGGCTTCTCTCATAGCAAGAGCTGAGCTCGTGGCAGACGCGCCCCTGACCTCCCTCTGCCAGCACACACACACACACTTTACACACACACACACACACACACACACACACACACAGACACACACACACACAAACACACACACACACACTCAGAGGGAGAAAGGGCTGAGCCTGTGGAAGCACTGGGTTGGCAGAGAGATGACATCTAGTTTTCATCTCTGCCCTTTACGCCACGGCTAATCTCCCAGTCCAGATTGCACTTTGTCTTTATCAACACACCACACGCGACAGCCAGCTTTGCAAAAGGCAGTAAGGACAAGCCCCAGTGGGCCACATTAGTGGACTCAGCCATGTGAAAAGCCCTGCTAAAATCTGCCCCATTACTAGCTGAGAGATGACAGTGATTAGTAACACACTACAATTAGCCTGCTCAGCACTCACAGCTGATTCAACAGCAATATTGCCTCATCTTGAAGAGTGATCTGATTCTCTATCACTGCATCGATTGAGTGAGGAGTCCCGGTTAGCGGCAACAGTCGAGACAGCAGGATGATGGCGGTTATTATTGTGATTACTCAGCCCCTTTTCCTTCCCATGTGTGAGTCACGGAGACCGACGCTCTGTGGCTTTGTGCCTCGGTGTGAAAAATATCACTCCCTCCCTGAGCCCCCTTACCCAGCGTGGATTTCGGGAATGTGACATAGCACCAAAGCTTTGTCGGGGGACAATAGAGCCCCCATCTGAATGTGACACATCCCTGTGGGAGCAGTTGTTTTTATACATCCTTGGATCCTCTCCCTGTGAGCTGGATTAGTTGGAGTCACTCTTACAACCCAACCCAGCCTCAGTGGAAGAGGTTTGGCTGCAGTATCACTGAGGACTCACTACCTTTAACACCAGCGCCAAAAATCTAAGAGCCCTGACACATCAGGCTCACGGTGGACTGCGAGGCGATGTTAGCCTGTTGTCAGGCGTCCTTGCGGTTGACCATCGTGCCATAGTTTTTGCACTCTGCCTGGCACTGTTGCCTCGTCTATTATCGGCTGCCGATTGAGCGCGAGTCAAATTGGCAACACTGGCAGCTGATGAAGTTCTCCTGGTGACGGTTCAAGGGCTCCGGTGTTCATTTTCTATGATCGCAACAGAGACGGCACACAGCTTTAACAAGGCTAAGTGTCTGAGGCATCAGGGAACAACACGAAGCATTCGATAGGTCAACCTTTGTTGCGCTGGTTCTTTGAGGTTGGCTTGTGTGTCAGGGCTCTGAGTGAAATTTAACCCTTGAGACCTCATTGTAAGCTTGGATGAGGGTTACGTGTCGGTGGATCAGTGAGGTCTAGGATCTTTGAACTGCACTAAATGCTCTTTTTAGTTGTTTTACAAAGGCGGTGTAACCGCTTCACATCTGCAGGACTGTCTGAGATCACTAAAACAGATCGGGACTTTCAGGTTACATTCAAAACCGCATTGACTGTGTTTGTTTTGATGCTATTCTTGTATCCACCTTTCGAAATCATCACCTCTGGAATTCACAAAGTCTTCCCCACCTGTTTTCATTTTCTCTTATCTCTCTCTCTCTCTCTCTCACACACACACACACACACACATAAGCTCACTTCCCACAAGGCCTTAGTTCTCTTTTCTAAGACAGTGGTGTGATTGTTCAAGACTGCAGGTGTGTTTGGAACTCTGGGAATTGCTTCAAACTAATTATATACTCCTCACTGACATCTTTATTGTCACTGTACTCCGTCCCTCCCCCAGCACTCCCTCTGTATCTCTGTTTTGTTCCTTTTTTTTCTTTGTGACCTATAATTCAGGTCAGAAGCTGCTGAGCGATTTCATGTGCAGGAGCCTGGGAAGGAAATGAGTTCGGTAAACCGAGCAGCCACTCTGCGACCGACCACAACATCCTCCTGCTTCTGTGCTCATTAACAGCCCCCTTTCCTCTTGGCTCTCTTCCGACCTACGTCCAGCCCAGTGGGGTATCGCCTCACGCCCCCATCGTCCACCAACAGAGGCCCCACATCAAACGGAGTTACGGGGCTGCCAGGAAGTTACATCACCACACCACAAGTCTTTGTTTGGTTCGCCGTTGGACTCACTTCACTTCCTGCAGGGCCACAGGTCTGAAGAGTGGTTGTTGCAGAGTGAGTAGGTACTGGCTACTGTCCAAGACTGACATTCCTGTCACTCCTGTGTGTGTGAGTGTGTGCGCAGGAACTCATCATCACACCTTATATAGAGAAAACAGGGAACAGTAAACCAGCGGTAGTGCATCCAGTGAACCTAGTAATGGTGGATGGTTTGTTTTTTCTCATATAATATAACCGCTGAATCGAACACCATCCTCTGGAGACGGTGCCAGCCTTTACCGTCCATCTCTATAGTTACTGAGAGCGATGCCAAGCAGGGAAAACAACATAAAAGAAAATTGCTGCTGCGTTTCACAGTCGTTAGTGGATTCTATAGCTGGGTGGGTGGGAGTAATTGATTGCAGATGTCTTTTGTGAGACTGAAAGAAACGTTTTGTGAGCGCGTGTGTCACAGTAGGCTCACAGCAGACAGTTATGATGAGGTTTGAGTTTTCCTCGTCAGGGTTAGTCAGCCATCTTCAGGAGCTCCCACACCCAGTTTCAAATAGTGTCTGTCACTTATCATTTTCTGTTTTTGAAAGCTGGGAGATAATATTCCTTTGTTCTTTGTTTTTTTTTCACTTCCGTCATTTTCCTTCGTCATTATCGCTGTGTGTGAGTCAACGTAGGAGTCTAAATGTCCTGAGCAGCAAAATTTCCCAAGATATAACACACAGCAGAACACACTTTGACAATTACTCATTTCCAGGATGTGTTTCATCTTTTTAGGCTAAAACAGTCTGGTGTTTGCTTAGTGACAGATATTCCACATTTTTTTCATATATACATTTAAATGTGTTTAACGCTGGACTTGTCAATACTGTATATGGTAAATGGATCAAATGACCAGATGTAACGTGAATTGTAAGGCTTGCATAGACGTACATCTCTGTGGCTCCTGTTAGCATTACAGCCTGCAACTTTACTGCTTTATTTCCACCGCTCTCATTAGCTTTGTTTGTCTGTAGCTTCAAACAGCATAAAGGCAAAGGTAGCAGCTAGCCGAGCATGATATTTTCTTCAGGAGTGGGAGGAGATGAAAACAGATATCGGACTTACTTTTGAGAGGTGGCCAGAGACGCGGCGCGCTAATGTTGGGAATAATGAATGCTAACGAATGTAGATAATGAATGCTGACGTTGCTCTATGTCTGCTGGCTGTGTAAAGAGGCTAACACATCGGGCATGTCAACTTTTACAGGCCATAAGAGGTCGTACATAGCTTGAGTCTGCACTCTTTTAAGACTAAAAATGTTTTAAAAGAGAAGTATTAATTATCCTAAGGTAAACAAAAGGCTACCTACCAAAAAGGCTGTAAGCTGCTTGCGCTTTAAAAATGGGTGACAGGTGTAAGACAGTTAGCACCAGTTAACAATCAAACTAAATAAAGTTTTCCAATGGTGTTTGGTTTGTTAACGCCAGTATTGTTTTTGATGAATTGCTATTAAAAACAGCCACAATGCCTTTTCTGCATCTATTCAATTCTATTCTACTCTAATTTATTCCGATTTTTTACCAAAGATGTGATTGAGCCTTTACAGTATACACCCGAGGAGTGATTTTCACAACACACAACCCCTGGTACAACTTGGCATCAAAGCCTAAGCAGGAATTTTGTTTTTGTTTTTGTTTTACTGACATTTATCTCACCCCTCCTTAACGCTCGCCCTGCACATTGCTCCATTTTGTCCTTGTTTCCATTCACTTATCTCCATATCAAGTTTGCTTCACAGTTGGTAAAAATAACCCTTCTGTCAAGACCATTGTGTCTATTTGTGCCATAGTAAACAGTGCTGCTCTGTTGTCTCACTTGCCCATTCCATTTGGTTGAAAGTTTCACTTGCTTCTTCCTGGAGTTTTTTTTTTCTTTGTAATCTACACCCTACACATTGTTGTCTTTAGTCTGTCAAACGCGGCCACAAATGCATGTGTGTGCTTCTTGTGGAAGAAAACGGGTGGATCCTCGGGCCGGGGGAGATACGCTGTCTGCACTTGGACAGGCTCTTCCTCCTGGCTGATTACTGCACAGTCATAAGCGCCACAAACGGAAACACAGACAGGCACACATCCACCAAACACACACACACACACTGACGACAAGCTGCTGACCATACACACCCAAGAAAAGGCCTGTCTTGCATAAACACAAAGATGGGTCTTTGTTTTCCTTTTTTTCCCCCCAGTACTCTGTTCCTTACCAACATAGCTGTGTTATATTCCAACCGTCTGCCCAACGGTATAACACTATTTCGAGAGGCTTTCCTTAGAGGTGGGAGTTGGTGGACCAAAGTAACAGCGAACACGCTAAAAATACAAACCTCCAAATGACCTAAAAATAAACAAAAGAGGGAACCAGGGGGAAGAAGAGGATGTGGAGGGATAGCAACTAATGTCTGAACATCTAGTTTGTGTTCATGCTCAGTGTCACAGTTGTCGTCTGCATTTATAAGATCAAGAACACACACAGTATGCATAATAATGATGACTATACATGGCTTTTTGTTAATTAATAGTAGTTGGCTTGTTCATAAAAATGCTAGTTGGTGGGTCAATTTACAAATGTGACCATAGATCAGATACTTCTGTTTATATTCATTCATGATTTATCACTTTTCTCTAGAAGAATAGAAATAGAACGACAGCACGACTACTTTTGCTGAAATACCATTTGGGGTGCCAACATAAGAAATTTTGAGAGTGTACAGAGTGACTGATTCCCATTCAAAAGGTGACTTTTTTTGAATTTTTAAAGACTTTTGGTGTTGTTAAGTGTTTAGTGTCTCCCAAAGTTAAAAGATGACCTCATACACACTCCAAACAACCCGAATAAGGCCTGTTTCTCCTTTTGCCAGTCTCTGCAAAACAAGCAGTTTCACAATTGCTGCATTCCCCTGAAGATTTGAAATGTTGCTTTCTGTGACGGTGTATATTATGATGATGATTATGGCTTATCCGATGATCAACTCCTCACTTCCTTTTCTGCCTTCTTCCAAAACACGCCACCCATGAGATAACCTCTGTATCTGTTGAGCTGAGGGTCCTGCCACTGCAACAAAGATCCGTCACGTGCTCTTCCTCCCAACTGTCCCTTTTGGAAACATGGAGTAGCTGCCAGAAATGCTTTGCATAATATAGGCCAGGGTATATTATATACACAGAGGGGTAGGCGCTAAGAGAAAATGGTTGGTTGTCCAGCTCTTGGTATTGTGGTTGGTTTTCACACCTCCGCAGAGTGGGCAAAGTAGACGTAGGGAGGAAGTCATTGCTGCTAGTTTCTGGTTAATCAGTTGCACTTAATGGCCCTCCAGCTCTTGGTTTGTTTCGGTTCACAGAAAGCGCAAAACATCCAGTATCTTGCACATGTGCATCACTTTTTGCTTCTCCCCTCAGGGTCATGAGATCACAATGTGACCACAGTGCTCCTTGTAAATATTCAGACATGCACCCATTATGCATCCTGGTGTGATGAGATGATAAACTAAAAGACACGTGGTGGTCAGCGCACCACATGACACACGCCGGTTACTGTTACAGTGGGGCATCACTGCTACTGAACCCGCTGAGGACGATCAAAGCGCTAAACTTAAGAAAAATTACTCCTTGGTTTGGTCCTTCATCAGTCCTCAAACCTCAAGTGAGATTCTGAGTCACTGCAAAGACAGAAAACACAAGCTCACACACATGCCTGAACACTGTAAATTACATGCACATAATAAAAGCTGTCATAGTTCACCGACTGAATGTGTCACCGTTGGACTTTTTGTTTTTCATCAGAACGACAGCTAGGAATGTAGGCGGCAAAAAACGAATCACTTTCTTGCTTTATTTAAACCATTGTGGTTACATTGCAGCCTTTACTTCCTTCATACAATAAAAGCAACCGCTGAAAATGTGGTTTTCTCTTCAGTTCACTTGAGTTTCTCTTGAGAATGAGTTACTCAGAAACTCCCAGCACCTCATTGACACGTATATCCACCCCCCCTCCCCCCACGACACCTTTTTGTCACTCTTTCCCCCTCCCTTTCTTTGAAATCTGTTGTGTCCGTGTGGGTGCTCCGTCTGTGTCATGCTGCTGTGCTACCACATTCCTCCCTGACCAGTTCCTGTGCCGCCTCAAAAACAGCACTGACAAGCAAGAAAGAGAGAGAGAACAGAGCGGAGGGCCGAATCTGGCAGCGATGACAAACGGCGAGACAACGTCAGGAGAGGGTGGCCCAGTGAGGTCACTGCCGCCGTGATGCCATGGAAATGCTGGTGGCCTCTACGCAGGCGCTGCACGATAATTTTGAGCTCAAAGCGTCTAAACATAACACGGCTGATGTTGGTGGACTGTTTGAACTAATAGCAGAGTACAGTCTAAGAGGATATGGCCTCACCAGCTCCCCTTACTGCGGTGGATCTTCAGTCTGCCCTCCGTAAACACAAAAGAAGCTGAAATAACAAAGCGTTTGAAGTGAGGAAGCGTGATTGTTTTGAGGATAAAAGGGGAAAGGGAGGGGATTTTCAATCAGCTTTTGGTGTGCCGGGCCTCATCCAAGAAATCTTTGTGTGTTTTACTGCAGAACTCTTGACCTTCAACCGAATAAATGGAAAAAAATAAGCACTGCCTGGGCATTTGAACGCAGACACAATACATGCACACAATGCCACAATGGGGAGCCATCGGCGTGGTGGTAGCACTTTCCCACAATCCTCCTGGGTATGGGCACAACCGACGGGAAGCTGCTATTTCAGTTTTATGTCAGTATTTTTATGCATACAGAAGGAGTCAAAAACGCACTTCCTGGTTGTTTTTGGCATTCTTAGTGTTCAAGGCAAAGGGCGTTTCTGAAGGTTTAAGAGCTGAGCTTCCCGTTAGAGAGCGTTTGCTTTATGAGCTTCTGCTTTCTTTCTGTGGAATGTGTGTAAAATCCTGTGAGGGCCTTACTATAGTCTAAAGTATGCTCCTACCCCAGCCAACGGACCACTGACATGCCAAGCATTACTAAGCAGCATTACTATGTAACATTGTTATGTCAGGAGGCCGCCGGGCACCAGGGCTTTCAAAGATGGATGTATTATGCAGTAATGGTAAATGTGCTTTGCATTTCCGAGCAATGGAAAAAATGTTTAATGGGAGCTATTAAGCATTGTTAGTATAGAGGTGATATAGCCATTTGTTTTGTGATTTGTGAGCTATTAGTTCTGACTGCAGTTGCTTTGGTGAGTTATGATACCACTGTACTAGCTGAGCTCTCGAAATGTGACAACTAAAAACTGTTCCAACAGGCAGCACGTGCAAATAGTTACCCACCAATTTAGCCAGATAATCTAAAACACTAAGTTTGAAGTTAAAAGGAAAAATGAGCATACCTGTAATGTCACTAATAATCCCTTGTTGAACAGGAAAGCTGTGAGTGAGCACAACTAGGGAAGGCATGGTAGGTTAAAGTTGACAAAGGACATCCATCCCTAAATCAATGGATGTTTACAACAGATAGATCAATAATTTTATAGTTCACTTTAGTTTTCCTGAACTCTCGAACTGAATACTTGTGTTTCTTGCCCCATGTAACCTCTTTTTTTTTTAGTCTTTTGAATCTCACCAGTGCTCAAGCATCATCGTAAATGATAACACTGATGGCACTGAAATAAAACCTGAACTATAAAAGGAAACACTGACATTGAAACATTTGTATTTGAAAAAGCTTTATTGGCACTGATAAAAGATTCTAAGTGGGCAGTGAAAAAATGAACAAGTGCATTACATTCATTCTTTGTTGGCTGTGTTTCATTTTTCAGTGGAACTTGTTTAAGTGCTCACATTTCCTTTTTCCGTTCAGGTTTTGTTTTCACTTCCGGTTTTTATTTACAATGCCAAAATGTAGAGTCACCGCCCTGGCTCCTTAGATCAACAAAAATGAAACCCAAGTTGTAATAAACACCAGTTTTCCTTTAAGTCTGGCCACTATTTAAAGCCAACAACAGACCACATCTTCTGACCTCAAAGAGCACTATCAAGGATTTATAGGTAGTGATGATTTATTCATTTAGCAGAACAATACCTCACCTGCATGACTTTCATACAGTACATACATACCCTATGACACACTGTTCGAAATGAAATGCAGATCATGACAGGAAAACATCGGAATGTGATAAATGAGGCGTGGAGGAGGGCGAGCGGCGGGGGAAGTGTAGTTAGCGTAGCCTGGGGCCACCTTCTTTACCTCTGTACAGGTAAGACCTGAATGGAACATAATTTACACAAGACGGACTGATTCACAGAGATCAGAAAATCTTACACAGCTGTTATGTTGTCCTCTCTGGCTGGTCTTCAGAGCCAACTGTAGTAACCTGAGTAGGCGTATGACGAAGCAGCAGCACTCAGGTAACTTCAAAGCTCCTTTTTCAGCAAACGGATCACGTTTCTCTCCTGGAATGTTCCACTGCCACAGAAACACTTTAAGTCTGAGGCCGAATTTGTTTGACATGAATGAGAATCAGCTGCGAATCCTTTGATCTCTGCCAACACACCTCTGTGTGAAGAGTGGCAAAGACCAGGTGAAGTACCTGCTGTGGTCATGTAGGGCTTTATTGAAGTTTGATCTCACACAGGTGCACCCGGTGAATGTACAGGCTGAACAACGCGGCATGAACAAGATGTTCACATGCATTTACTGTGACAAAGAGCAGAGCGCTCGTGAATGTCTGGTAAGAGGGTGGAATAGTTTTGAAGCTTACAGCATTCCTCTAAATACTTAACAGAACAGTCCACGGAGTATCTAAATTGTTTCCATAACATGTGTTTGCCTCTGGCCTTGTGAATGCATGTCAGGTATGTGTGACATCTGTAAACCACATCAGTGAAACTATCATGGGGCACCTGATTAGCTTGGACCCGGGCTCCTGGTGGCGCTGACAAACTCCGAGTGACTCACTGTCATTGCATCACATCAGGAGAGGGATGTGATGCAATGACGGCGACAACTGAAAAAGTGACATGTCACAATCAAGAGAGATATTACATTGATGAAATACAGGGGCAGAGGATAGTAATATGGCAGAGCAAGCATGGTGATATTTTCACTTTATGTTTTTGCCCTTGACCCACTCCTGTGTGGCACGATGAGACTGAGAAATGTGAATCCCCAAGTTTTTGTTTGCATGTGTGTGTGTGTATATTTCCACTTTGTTTCGTTGAAATGATGTTTTTCCATCAGTGTCGTATGTCAAATAAGCCCATAAGCCTCTGCCACTAAGCCACTAATTTCTACGGACAGAATGTGAATCAGAGCTGATGAAATTGGGAATACTTCACAGTGGCTACTGATCAAAACACGGCACCAGAATAGCTCCATTTGCTCTAAATTAGCCCAGAATAACTGATAAATTGATGTTGTTTTTAAAGCTTATTGCCTCCACCTAATTAAGCTTGGTGATTGGATGTTTCTTTCAGAAATTTGAAAAAGTAAGTTGTGCTGAGCTCTTCTTGCGACTTCTTAACTTGCATGTTTATTCACACAAGCTTTACTCCCAAAAAACAGATGTTTTGTAATGCAGTTCCTCAAGGGTGATTCAACTGGGACAGTTTCGTGCCCTTCCACGGTTTTAACTTACTCCAGCCACGAGTCAGCTCTGCAGAAACTGAGCCAGACTTTAACAGAGAAACCCTGTTGAACGTAGAGACAGTGTAAATTCCTAGCATTTCCTGTGAGGGAGCGGTGGCCAAAACAAAGCAAAAATACAACTAAATCTGGTGAAGGTGTAGCTAAATCACACCTTTAAAAGTCAAAGTTGTGAATGGTGAATGTTCATATGAGCACCACAGAACTGGTCTGGGCTCTAACGGTCGGTAGCTTAAGCAGATAAACCCATCTCCATCGATGCTCTGTTTACAGTTTAGGGTTGGGTTAAGCTGAGCAGGATGACCCAGTGATTCAGGTAGGTTGAATGGATTCAGACACACCCACAGGAAGCACTGCTTGCCATGCATGTCACCACCAGATTTCCTGGCTTGCAAAACTCCATGTTATGATGTCTGCACGTGTTTTAAACAGGGTATTGAACATGCGCTTCAAAACCAGTTACAGTGGTGGTATGACAAATAATGTGACATTTTCTTCATGCCAAGTGAAGATCCACATGCAGTGGTGCCCTGATGGTGCACTGAACGTCTCACTTAGAAAAGGAAAGTGTAACTGCAGGTGAGTGCAGCTCAGAAACAGAGACTGATACTGTTGCTCATACCATTCCTGTAACTAATTTCTGAGGCAGTCCTTGACAAATATTTATAGTTCACCTGCTGCCAACCTGGATATATTCAGAGCGTCACTTACTGGAAAAACAGTGTAATGAGGGACCTGACAGAGTAGAACGGGTACAGGGGCAAAGAGGAAGAAAAAAGAGGAAGAGCCAAAGGGAATAAAATCAAAACATCGAAAGGTATTTGTAAATCATTGCCGGCCCTGTGGTTTCATTTCATGAGAAAGATTATGAAAGATTATCCGTTTTCCTTCGAAGATGTTCGAAGTCCAGTCATTGTGAAATGTGCCCAGCAACTGCAAACATATTGAAAACACTGACCTCTGCAACACTGTCCTGTGGCAGCAGTCTTGGGCTCATGCTGGTTTTGTGAACTGACGGCGTCCCGACATTGGGTTGCTGTATGAATTCACAGAACTGATGACGTCATCAGGATTAGCTCATGCTGCAGCTTCTGCTCCCGAAAGTCCAGTAACAAGCCAGAGAAACCCTAACTTAAATTGATAATTAATGGAGCCAGTATGAGGATAAAAGGTTTGTGGTTCTGGAGTGTGTGTGGGCCTTTCTGCAAAGACACCATCAATTTGCTGACACTCCTGCGTCTTACTCACTCATCTCTGCTCTGTCTGAAAGGCAGACAGTCATAATAAGATCAGAATCTCAGTAGTCACTGTCTCTCTAATGCACTCTGGTTTCAGCACGCACACAAAAACACACGCATGCTCGACAACGCTGATACACTCCTTGCCTTTTATCCAGCTCTCCTCTGGTGCCTATGTAACAGGAGCTGGCAGCCCAGCCTTTCTCACAGAGCGGAGAATGTCACAATGGTAGGTCTCCATTCCACAGACTCTCCTGACCTTCACACAACGCTGCTTTTGAAAGACTAAATGTCTCTGCGCACAAGCCGGGCAGTTACTGTGTGTGTGTGTGTGTGTGGTAGGAGAGGGGGAATCCCTGTTTTTAACAAGCAAGCACAGCAATTAAATCGTGCATTTTGCCAACATAAGCCCACTTTTTGGACAGTGTGGTTTCTTTTGCTCTTTCACAAGCCAACAACATAAAATACATATATGGAACAAAAGTGTGTTGATTTGGAGAAAAAAGGGGGAGAAAAACCATTTGTCATAAGTTAGACGAGTCTGTCGGCCTGGGATTTCTTGACTGAGTGATGCCTCCCATGATGAAAAGCCCGGTTTATTTTTCTATCATGGACCACACTCACATCCTACAGGGAGGGAATATGCCGGCGGTCTCAGCTGCGCCTCATGGATTATGTGAAATATGCGGGGGATGTGTGGGAGACAGACGTATTCTGTTTGGCGCGAACGATGTTGGAAAACAAAAACCAATCCGAGCAGACAGACAGTCTGATGACTTAGCTGACACGCAGGAGCTGACCGCTGTGATGAATCTGTGATCAAGAGTCAAGAGTATTGCAGATAATATCAGTGCTTGTATTTGTCAGTCCAGACGGGTGTGAATTTTATGGGTTTGACATTTTAGATAGTGGGACAACGTTTTGGTTCAAACACCAATATTACTCTTGTCACTGTGCCACTATTGTTGCAAGTCCACACCCATTACAGCCGCTTTTACACGTCTGATTATTCTGAACACCTGCAGCAACTCTCTGCATAGATGAGCAGCTTTGACAAGAGTCCACGGACATGCAGGCAGCTCCGCCAGGCTGCTCTGCGACTGTGCTCACAGTTAATGCTACCATGCTCACAGTTACAATGTTATATCCTGATGTTTAGCAAGTACACACTGTTTACCGTGTTGCTACCATGCTGACACACCAAATTTTCCTTCACCAAGTGTAAAAACACCCTGTTTAAAATGTTTGTGTGTGCAGTCTGTTTTTTGTAATGCACAAATTGAAAACGCATATATGAAAACGTTTCAGTCAGTCAGTCTGTCCAGTAGTTGTCTAAATATTTCACTCAAAACAAAAAAATGTGAAACTCTCAGTCAGTAGGTGATTTGATGCGGGATGAGAGAAGATGCCATTCCTCTTGTTAGCAAAATTACCAAAATGCAGCGCCCTTGTTAATCTGCCCCCCTGCTCTCTATCCCTCAGCAGTGGAGGGCAGGGCTCTAACTTCAGGCCTGCTGTTCCGTTTATCCTAAAAAAATACAATTGTGATGGTAAAGTATTGTGAATTGTGAATCCAAATTCTCTTTTGGCTCCCTATTTGGCCACTGCCCCCCCTGTTAAAAACAATCCTCCTACTCACAGCGGAACTAGAGGAAAAGTCAGGGGATCTTCAAAGTCAGTGGGATTCAACCTCTGGGAATGTCTGTACAAAATGTCATGGCGATCCATCCAATAGTTGTTGTGACATTTCAGTCTGGACCAAAGAGCTCCAAGCCACGCTGCCAATATGGCTTAATAGCTAATCAAAGACAAATCATGTAAACTCATCAGAAAGACAAAGGGTGTCACTAACGCAGTTACACCGCTCTTTTGATTAATCATGTATCACATTTGTTGCCGTGGTGTACCTTGAAGAACAGTGGTCTTATCAAACATCTTATCTGATTGAATGTGGAGGAAATAAAACGTTACTGTCTGGTGAAGGTGTGCGGCGAAGTGTTGACACCGGTGCTCTGCCCGGACACGTATATGTGAGCTCAACCTACGAACCTGTCATGACATTATATTACATGACACTGAGTGATTACCCCTCTCACGACTCAGGAATGCGTCAGAGGTTTCCCCCATCTTCCAGGAGACCGTCTGTGGTACTTTTCCAAAGCACAGCTGGAGTAGTTTTCCAAAGCAAGGCAAGAGGCATAATAACACATTTAACAGCAACAATAAACCTTTCATGTAACACTTTGTTCCGTGATACACTTTTACTCTTTGCCTCCTGTGCTTCCCTTTCCTTAGTTTTGTTTCTTGAGCCTTTGATACCGCTGATAGCACACAAACACACACGTCACAGATCGCAGCTATCAGCACATGCAAGATTTATAGCACCTGTGTGTCTGAGCCACTGTACGTGCCCAGAGGTCATAAAACAGTGCTCACCGACGAGAGCAGCTGTGGCTCAAGTTTACTGCCAGGACAATCTTGGCTTTTTCTGTTACATTACACAGTTACACAGTTTTCACCCCGATGCACCTAGAAAATACACAACTTGCAGTGCAGCCAACCAACAGGTTAAGAATAATGCACACACAGTAGGTGTTGTAAGCGTGCGCACTGTGCAAAAAGGTGACGGAGGGGAAAACCAAAGATAGTATATAGTATACTGGGCGTGCATAGCCAGCATACCCCCACCCTTTACTCTGTATTTAGTAGCCAACCCACCCCCCAATGACAAGGATCTACAGACCGTCATGACCTCACCATCCAGGAGGCTCGTGCATCCACATGGTCAGGGGACGGCGGGTAGCAGGGGTGTTCATTTACATGATGTCATTAAACTGGACACACACACACACACACGCTTATCACAGCCCAGACTTGACCCCAACATTAACAGGAACCCGCAAACTGTGCTTAAAGTGTGTTTTTCCCAAGATGTATATGCATGCAGCAGGTAAAGGGTACATTTCTGACTTTCACGAGCCAAGGATTCAGCATGCAACAACACCTTTTCTCAGCACTCATTTTAAGAAAAACTTTGCTGGAGGCCATTGTTAATCAGTAGTTCAACGCGGGTGTATATGGGTGTGTGTTATTAATACCCCAGAGGCAGTCAGTTGGGGGGATTTGAGAGGCTTCTTGGGTTTCAGTGTTTCTGAGCTCACAGACAAATGTCCCTACATGGCGGGTTTATTCTCCACTCCAATGTGCTAACGACTTGGCCCCGCTCTGAAAATGCCAGCCCATCAGGCCCCATGCTGCAGGGCATCGGTGCAACCTATACGATCTGCTGCGCAAGCCAGCGCACATGCACGTCCACACAACGGAGCGCAAGCTGGATGCAAAGCAGGCGCTGGATACAAGAGCAAACTCGTGACTGGAGGGTCACAGGTTTGCTCTGAATGCGATTCATATCCCCCGAGAGCCTGGGAAAATCTGTGTGGGATGACTGACAACTACTGTCATCCACCTCAACAATGATTATTGTGGTAAACAAGGCACTTAAGCCCCAACTGCCCCGCTGGGACTGTTCAGTGGTCAGCAGCAGAAGACTGTGGTTGTACCAGGCAGCTTCCAGAAATGAACTTAAACAAAAAGTGTACATGCACAGTCAGCTCTCCTTGACTAAATAAAGGCAAAACAACCACATGAGGGATAAAAATATATGCACAAAAACTACACTTGAGTTGAACACTTTTGAATTTGAAATGTTTTTTTTTCCCTTTCTTCTGCATTATTCATGTTTATTACTTCACATTGCATTTGCATTTTTTTTATTCAGCTGCTATGCACTGTAATGTAAAAACAGAAAAGTACATTTCTACGTGGGATTGATGATGCATGCTTGGAATTTCTCCACATACTTACACTCATGCTTTTGGTCAAACACAAAATACAGGAGAGCCAGCCTCAGTATCCCGTTGTCTTGAGCAGTGATGCAGCACGTCTGTCTGTCTGTCACTCATTCTCTGACCTTGCGCCTGTCTGTCTGTTTGTGTGTCTGTCTGCTTTAACACTGTCTGTCATTGCAGGCGGTGTGCTTGCCTATCTGTCTGGCCATCTATTTGCAGTATCAGACAGTCTATCCCGTTTGTATTTGACAGTTGATGTGTTATTTTGTCTGTCTGAGTGATGTCATTCAGGTGCTCTGTGCCAGGGCAGAAAGCCCAAGTGCCACCATCAGCTCTTTTTTTTTCCCCTCCTGCCCTTTCTTCTGTCATCGGACACCCTCCAGCCTGGGCTTTCTGCAGATGCGTGCACATGTGCATGCTAAAAAACATGCAATATGAGTACGAGTACAGGTATGCGCTCGTGCACGTTGGGTGGCAAGGTGTTAGGATACAGATGTTTAATGCCGCGCAGTAGGTCCGGTAGTGCAGCGTGACCTGTGGCACTGTTGTGGTCAAATTGTAAGGCGTTTTAAATAGGCAAGCCCTGGGATTGGACTGTGGTGACTGATGGGCCACACTTTCCCTTCCTCGCTCTCTGCCTGTCTGTGCTATTGCGCTGCGATGATGGATGCCCAGCCCTCTGTAAATATAGCCCTGTCCCAGCTAGTTAGCATGGTTGGCATGATCTGGGCTGGTGGTCACAAGCTAAATATATTTCCAAAATAAATACTTCCAGATTCAATTCTCAACTGTTGTTTAGACAGGCTGTAACATATATCTCACACAGAAAAGGAGTTAGAAAACCATTTGGTTATGAAGAAAAGACCATGGTTTAAAGTTTTTAGAATCAAAAAGCTTACAAGTGATACATTTTTTAGAGCCCAGTGGAGGAAAACACTGTGGTTCTGCAACCGTCTACAGAAGCTTTGCCCAGTGCTGTGGTGGCGAGTCACTGCTGTGGTAACAAGTCATTTCCATGGTTTCCATCCAAACTCTGATTTTGTGTTCAAACGCACTGATACTCTGGAATGGATGCTGTGGGTGGAGAAACGAGGATAGCCAGCCAGCGGTGACCACAGCAAGTGACGCAAGTAGAGCGCCTCTGATGTTAGTGCGGCACTCAAGAGTTCATTCAGGTGTGATTGTATTTAACGGCGGTGTGGGACCACGCCTGCTTTATGCGGCCAATACATACAGAGGAACAATGGCACTTCCCACAGGAGACCTGTCAACGCGGACGCTTTATCAGATCAAACAGGCAATCAATGTACACATTCACAAGCCTGGGACACTGTGCCACCATCAAATCTGTGAGCTCTTGTCTGAAAATCATCCACTGAGGTATTCAAAAGGGAAGAAATCATTTTCATTCTGCAGAACAGGACAACAGACTCTTTGAGAATGATTCAGAAGACGCTTATCAGAGTGCTGCCACCGTGACCGCACTGGTAGGATGGAATCTGGCTATGTGAGAGTTTCCATTCTCTCCGCAACAATAGCGGGCCTTCTCCGCCTGCTCTCTCACTGCTGACTCGCAGCGCTACAGTCACCCAAACACGTCTCCAGTTTTTTACCCTCCGCTACTGTTTTGACTTGTATCCTTCATCGTCACATACGGAGACAAATGCAGTATAGACTCCAGAGTATTGAGTATAGACACGCCGACAAAACTCAGGTTATCATGTTTTCCCAAACATCGATTGTATCCACCTCACCTGCTTCAAGCTCACCTGGCTTCAATCATTCCCCACGTCCAAATAGCTCATTACTATGTATTAATACTATCTATGACTACAGCATGACACTCTGGAAAACTGGCATCTTAAAGGGGCCATGTGGAGTTTTATTATCAACAAACAAAAGTTATGTTTACATTCAGTGTTGCTAACCAGAATGTGTATCCTTGAGGTCTAACAAACATACTGTGTAACAAAGCCATGAAAAAAAGTTTAAATCCTACATTGTTTGCATCCATTGTTTTATTTTGTAATAGTAGTCTTCCCCTTTCCTTCCTTTCTTGTCACAGTGCAGCACTTCCTGTTCTGGTGTGTGTTACTGCTGCCAACTGTCAATCACTGGAATAGCATGAAACAAGCGTCACAAATGTGTATTGTGTAGCCTGCAAGCTCTCGCCCATGTGGCCCTCCTGTGCCTGCATGATATAAACAAACCAGGTATCCACTGACAGAAACATGGCTCTATAGTGCTACCAGTGGTCAGCAGATCCATAGGGCACCTTTAAGCATTGATAACATTTAGAAATGCAGACTTGGCATAATTGTTGCTTGTCCAAAACATTGATCTATATTTGGTATACTAATTGACACAATAGTTCATTAAAGACTAGAAGAAGACATACTTGCCAGAGATGTCAGAGTGAAGGGGCTGCATCTTAGGATGACACCCTGAGCAGTGAGAGGTTCGGTGCCTTGCTTACGGGCTCAGGCACCTCAGTCTATACTAGATGTGTACTGATGACCCCCGGGTTTCAAGCCACCAGGGACTGAGCTACTTTCATCCCAAAAATATACCCCCTATCTAATATTCAGTTTATGAATTATTATGTCATGTAGGAGAAGCCCCTTGTAGTGATGGAAAAAAATACAAATAGAACTGGGAACTTAACTAAAAAATATTGTTATTGGACGAAGCGACAGAGAGGCAGCGTGCACGATACCAGGATACTGAGATTCCAAATGGGATTTTCAGCATTCAGGCATTTCATTATCTACATCAGTGGTTCTATAAGAAGGGCCTATTGTTTCTGAGTACATACCAACCTGCAGAACATTTTTCAAAACATGCCTTTTCGACTTCTGTTGTTGTTTTTGTATCCCCATTGGCACTGGACGTCCTGTCTCTGTCATATCAAAAAAATGCTAAGCCTAAGTATTGCCGCTTAGCGCTTAATCTGTTATCACACTGTAACTACACCCATCAGCACAATAACAACCTTGACTTAGATAACGTCAAACCCAGATATGAGCATATTTTATTTTCGTTTTCTGGGGAAATTCAGCGTTAATCTCAAATGGGAGATTACATGTGACTTCTTCAGAATAAAAGTTGTGTTTTTGGCTTCCTTTATGCTGTCAATATGTTGTATGCTGCCTGAAATAACATTACTCTGAGATAGAAAAAAAAAACAAAAAACACAATCACACATAACACCTGCACTATCTGACACTTACCACAAACAATCCAGGGGTAAAGACCTGCATGACAAATTATCCAGTCAACATAACTATTAAGTTGAGTTTCCTGCACGTATTTTTGTTTGCCATTCTTCCTGCAGGTCTTGTCTTGTCTGTGGTTACTCTGATTAATGGGATCAGACCGGTCATTAGATCCAACCAGAAGGGATCATTCCTGCAATCTATGTGCAGTAGTCATTTAAAATGGGAATGTAGAGAATCATATCAGTGTGTAGCATCACAGATATTAACACAAATAGAGACAAATTTACATAACTTACTGAGATACTGGGTTAACGCATTATAGATTTAAGAATATTTTTAAAAAATATGTTGTCTACTTCCTTAAAGCCACTATAATCACTATGTTTTATAGTAACAATGCATTAAATGATGTGATGTGTTAATGTGTGATGATGTGTTTGCTGGAATGATGAATTATCACCTGCAGAGCATTTTAGTGTCTTTCAGCTTACTGTTTTGGTTTTTAGGGCCCACTGTCTTTCTGTTTTGGTTCGGTCACAAGATTTCAAGATTTCAAGAATTTATTGTCATCTGCATGCAAAAATTTACATCAAGCAATCATTGGCAATGAAATTCTTAAATCTCATCTCAGCTCCCTAAACAAAACTAAAAAATATTCACAAGAATAGAAACTAATAATAGTACTAGAGTAATAAAATAAATAAAGACCTAAATTATAAATTATACAATTAAAATATAAACTTTACAACTAATTAAATATACAACTAAACAGAGATATACAATAAAATATACAACAGAAAGTGTTATTATAAAATGGTGCTGTGAACAGAGTTCAAGAGTCTTATAGCCTGTGGGATGAAGCTGTCCCTGAGCCTGGTAATGCAGGCGGTACTGCAGAACTGTCGGCCAGACAGCAGCAGACAGAACAGTTTATCACGGGGGTGACTGGAGTCTTTTATGATCTTATTGGCATTCCTCCTACACCGCTGGGTGTAGAGGTCCTCCATGGATGGCAGCTCCGTCCTGGTGATGTGCTGAGCAGCTTTCACCACCCTCTGTAGAGCCTTACGCAGTTGAGGGCGGTGCAGCTGCCTATACCAGGCAGTGATGCAGCCAGTCAGGATAACTCTCTATGGTGCACCTGTAGAAGCTGAAAGAGTATCCTTGAGTCCATGTTGAGCCTCCACATCCTGTGGAGATAGACAGTTGGAATAAACAACTTAAATGTGGCACTGTATATCATTGTTGTGTTTACAGCTTGGATCCTGTTGCCAAGTGGCCAAAAATCAAAAAATGTTTATGTCTGTGCCAAGGTGATCTTGATTATTTTATGCCGGTAGTAGAGTTCTTAGTTACATCATCATTTTCTGGGAAGGACAGCCATTAATCGAGCATGACAGCACACTTACTATGGTCATAAAGACAGCAGGCATGACAACTGAATGTATCTTTAGCTGAGTGTGCCCTTATTTAGTCTATCACTAAAATTCAAGGCTGTTTCAGAATTTGGTTCATTATTTACATACAGAATATACATACTTATAGGCTGGTAGTGTTTGCCCTGTTTATATATATATATTGAAATAAATCACAAAATGGGATTCATGAAGTACTTCTGCCTGTCAACTTTGACCCACTTAGTCAATGAATAGCAAACATTATGACCAGTACAAAATTCAAGTGTCACGTCTGACTCGCTGTTTCTCCTTTTCTAGTAATTTGTCACTTTCTATCGCTGCTACTTGCACCCATCTCTCTGTCAGCTGTTTGGCGCCGCTCTGGTGTTAAACTGTGACGATGCCCATAAGTTGAGTTGCTGCAGGATCTTAAGTCCTCTGAAACATACCACATATTGTTTTGACCATGAATGAGATTCCACACACTCTACTTGATGTGATACTTAAAGCAATCTAGATTGTGATATAGATTTTTCCATGAGAGAGGGAAACATAAATATCACAGTTTCCTCAGAAAACGTGGTTGCTGTTATTAGCTGCTCCTCTAAAGTCCAAAACTAACATTAAATGTCTGATGTCTATGGGCTATTTGGCCAGGGCCACCCTGGTGTGAGTCATTACTTTTACCTCATGCTCTAAGAATCCAGTGACCCATGCACACCGCCTCATGATGACCTGATCACTGAACGAGACCAAAGGCTGATTCCCAGGAGATTCCCTTGCATTAATATCTGCCAGACCTCTCTGCACTTGGCTGCAGTCCATGTGGTCTAACTTGCTGTCCAACTCAATATGAAGAGCTCTGAGGAGCGGTGTCCTGAGTAGATGACATGGCATGGTATCAATAAGAATTCAGACATGTCATCAGCTCTGAGTGATTCAGGATGGAGGCAGCAAAGAACTTCTTCCTGTCAATAACTCATCTCTCTTTCTCTCTCTCTCTCTCTCTCTCTCAGCCACTTACACACACACGCACTCAGTCTCTCTCTCTCTTCTCATTCCTTCCATTCCTCATCGATCTGCCATCCAGGTCCTGGGATCCAGGTCCTGGGGAGAAGAGGAGGAGGAGGAGGAGGACGGGTAAAGTGATCAGGCCATGACATCATATTTTGGCTTCATCATCCTCAACACTGGATAATTGGAGTGTGTTTATGTGTATGGTGAGTGTATGTGTTTTAGCATGTCCCAGTCTAGGAGATGAGGATAGACTCATAACAATTTCCTCCCCAGACATGAGGGGTCCCGGGACACTAAAGGGACTAGACTAGTCTAGACTAATGATTTCCACTACAAATGAAAACAACTCCTCTCAGAGCCCCTTTTTTTAGTCCACTGTAACATAGCTGTTGTTGCTCATGTAACAGTAACCCCAGCCTGGAGCTTCTCTGTGTGGTTAAGAACTTCAATATCAGTAATTAGAAACAAATGTTGTAGTAACTGCACAGGTGAGTCATGCCAAGCTTGATCATTTCTGGCTGATAAATATTATTACAGGAGTTTGGGCTGAAGCAATCACAGGAGATGACGTGAAATCTGCACAGTCAGACAGGTAGGAACACCACCTGGTGGAGACAGGGAGGTCTATATGACACACAGGGGCACACACGCAAGCCGGAGACTTGCAACACGGAGTCATTATTATCCCCTGTGGTTGCCGGGCAACTAGGTGAATGCCGGAAGGGACGGTTTCAGGCGTCTCTCACATCAGACCTCCTTTCTCTTATCTCAGCTCCTCTTGCTTCACTCACTGGCTGTCACAATCAGCCCAGGTTCACTCACACTGCCCACAAACTCCACCCACTTCCTCCTGGAGGAAAGCCTTATATGGGCAACGGCCATGAGCGTGCAGGTGAGGCAGCCCTCAAGATGAACTGGAATGTGGATTTTGTTTGCTCTCTTTTGTTAAACGGCATTTCTCAAAGTGTCTTCTCCATTTTTATGACCAGTTATGATCAATAAAGCCAAAGTATGTCTTGGGTGGTATATGGCAGTATTAGGCAATACACATTCCCAGTCAGTTATCTTCAGTTATCATGTGGATGCATATGAGGTATACAGTATATAGCAATGATTCCCAACCTGGGAGTCCGGGCTCCTCCAGTGGGTAACAAGATAAACCTGAAGGACTGCAAGGTGCTTAATATGTTAGAAAACCACATCATTTGGATTGTTCTTAGGTGTAACTGCTCACAGCTCCAATGCAGACAACATGTGACACAAGTAGAAATGGATTCATTGAGACAAACCAAGAACAGTGTACAGGACTGTTTCAAATCCAATAGCTCCTAAAATGTGGACTTATTACTGTTGGTGGCTTTTGTCGGCTAAGACTGACCTTTCTCAGGACACTGTGTACATAATAAAAGTTTCCAGCCAGACAGAGGTTACTAATATCAAAGTCTGACAGGGACCAGACATCCCCCTCATGATCTGGTTTCCTCCCTTTGATCGATACATCACACACAGAGACAGTCATGGACAGACTGACTGACACACAAAGTTCTCCTGAGTCTGCAACACATCATCATCATTAGTTCAAATTTCACTTTTATAAACAACTGACATCTAATCTCTGGCCGCACAGGCAGAGGGCAGTCACTGGAAAAACTCAGGAAGCACATTTTATTCCAAACAACGTACTTATCATCACTTAAAACTCAGCGTATTATCTCACTGCCAGGCCCATGCCACCCACTCTTTTCTAAATTCCTGATACAAGAAAGACAATGTAGAGAGGACTTTTCCATTGACCAATCAGCCCCCTGGTGGGTCCACATCAAACGTGGCTTCGGAGTCAAACTCACCCACTCACTCCTGGGTGCGGCACGGATGGTGGGAGTAATACAGTGTGTGTGTGTGTCTGTGTGTGTGTGTTCTCACGTTTTGGGGTAAAAGAATGGTCACAGAACCATAACAATAACAGACACACTGGAAAGAGCCCAAAGCTCTCCTGATGATGTCATGGAGTCTGTTTTATGTGTAAATATGACTGATATTCAACATAGTCATACACGATGGAGAGGATGTGTCTGGAAAATGCTGATTGATGTTAAGTGATTATTAGGAAGGAACTACATTAAATACCCTAACCCTAACCCATTTAATATTTTGCTTGGTTAAAGCAAAAACACTTAGAATTGCTATCATCAGTGTCGCAAGGGTCCCAGGAGGTTGTCTTCAGGCAGATTTTGACTGTGGTCTCACATGGTTTTGAATTTGAATGAAATTTTGGCATACTGATTAATAAAAGCAACACTGTGTTGGGATCTGTTTCAAAAAGCGGGGTTGCCAGATTATCTAAACAACATTAGATAAAAGGTCTTTTTTTAACATCACATTTGAGTAGGTTCTGGTTTTAAAGAAAAGTTAGATAACGCCATATAGCTGCTTCTTGGACCAGGCCCAAGGTGTGTGTGGAAGTGTGTGTTTGTCTGGAAGTAATTTTGGATAAGGTGTGCCAGATTAGTGAGTGTTCCTAAGGTGTGTCTGTAATCGTTACCCAGGTTGTGACAAAACAGGATCATGGTGATAAACTTAAGGAGCCTTCTATTGACTACTGTAGGGAGACATCTTGGGTCCAAGTTTATTTTCTGAGCTATTAATAAGCATGGAGTCATTTTGAATATGACTTTACTTTTGAACCTGTGTGCTATCACTAGTGTTTATTGTTACATGCTGTTGCTGTGCAATGATTACTTTTTAACTGATAAACTTGGCGGCCACCTTATATGACTTGTCTTAATTACACATGTACAGTGTCCTCAGTAACATGTTGGCTGCTCTAGGGATGAAACCAGTCTCTTTCTAATCAGTATGAAATTAACGCCTCCCTCTTCTGGTTCAGTGAGCATTCCTAATGATAATAAGTTGTGGATGCAGGGGTTTGTATCAATGAAGAAGGCGTCCAGTGCTAAATATGACTCATACAGAGACTACACATTTTACCAGGTGCTGTCAGTGTTGCATACCCCCAGATGTGAGTGAACACACTCTTGTTTTTCATGAGGGGCTTTGAGTTGTTTCTCTCAGATGAGAGTGGGTTTTTTTTTCAAAAGGTACATGCACACACAGCAGCTACTGGTCAAACCTCTCATTACTTTTACTGCCATCCACATCAAAGAAAGGGGAGAGCAATATGTCCCTCTGGACAAACAAATTAGCCTCTGGTTTCTGTTAACAGGGTCAAATTTTGATTAGGAAATCATTAAACTGTTTTACTGTGACTGGGCCTTCTCACGAAAGGTTAGCAGGTACCTTCAGGATGAGACTTCCTGTGCAGCTCCATTGGTCTATGGCACCCTCCAGTGGTCGCGGCAGTACAAAGTGCTGCTACAAATTCACAGTCTAGCCTATTGGGGACACCTATTCATACTGAATATTAATTTGCACCTTTCAAAAAGTCATGGTGAGGAAATAACTTTTTTTTTTCAGTGACTTGCATGTCATGTGAATGAGTGACTCCAAATCAATGTCAAAACCACTGCTTGATAAATTGATATTATAAATTAAGGTTCATTTTTGCTGTTAGCTTTGCTTGCTGTTAGGGGTAACAGTGCCCTCTACAGGTAAAGAGGGAAAGAGAAGCTAAATTTAGCATTTTTGTCAAAATATCCAGCAATAACCTTGTCTTGCACATTTTATTTTATTATGCATCCTTTGTTGTAACAGAAAGTGAGAATATTTATTGTTAACTATAGTAAATTTAATGTACCCCAAAAGTTTTTTTTTATTTGTATAAATTTGATGCATTGACATAGTGTGCCAGCACCAAGATGAGGACTGGGAACATTGTCTGTGACACTTGCCCATAACAAGTAATTTAAAATGAAGTCTTTATACCCAGTCCCTCATGTTATTGTCCAGTCTGGCCAGATCTCCAATTTAACATTTGATTAAATTTCCTGAAAACAATGCATAAGAGATTGTTGTTTTTTTTTACAACAATGTTATCCCTCACGAAGTTACTGATTATAATAACATTTGAACAAGATGCTCTTGCATGACTAGATTAGCTTGAATGTTACTTAACTTTTACGATCTAATGATGCTGAATGTATATAATAATATATGAACGAAAGAAAAAAGAGAGATGCATATTTAACATATTTTATTTAGCATTGTTGTTGCAGACACCATGTGCATAAACTCATTCATCCAATATTAGAGAAACACAATAACAAAATAAATATGAGGTTCTTTTAAAACAGTATTTTCAAGTTTTTTGAAGATAATTATTGTTAAAGTACACACATCAGTGAATTAGTAAACCTATTGTATCATAGTGCCAGTGCATAAGTGGTGATGATGATGATGTTCTTACCCTGTATGAAAAGTGACAAAAGAAATTTAACACATCATTTTAGATTTAGGTAATAATGGCAAGAACACCTCATAAAAAAGGCTTCCTCTCTTGTGTTTTCAAAACTATCAACTCAAGAATCATAAAACATTTTATATTAAAGCAGCAGAGCACAGAAAAAGCAGCAGCAAATAAACAACAACCAAAGAATTGCTGTCTTCAATTGCAATGTGAAAACTCAAATAACATTACGGGCTAACATTACACACCCCTTTTATACACTGTGTATTTAAAGCCCAACAGGCTCCAGGAAGGCGACCTCTATCCTCTATTTCAGGACCTTTTCCCCCCTGCTGGGGGTTGGTTTGGGGGATGTTTGTGGTAATAGTCTGGTGGGGTGGGATTGGGGCTTGCATGCATCCCTGTAGGGACATAATACATACTCTCCAGGTAGCTCTGGTCCAGTTGTGGATGGTTCTGGGGCTCTGGCTTGGATCCCTGACCAGAAGGATTCCGGTAACTGACCCCAGGTGCACTTGGGTGCATTGTTGCTGTGGCAGAGGCCTCAGGATATCGGGGTGGCTGTGGCTGAGCCTGAGGGTGGGCTGGAGGAGGAGGAGCTGCATAGGGCATGTATTGTGGAGCAGGGGCATACATGTTGGGGTTGTGGAGAGATGGGTAGGGGGCTGCTGAAGGAGGATACAGGCCAGAATGTGACATTGCTTGCTGCGGGATGAGCACTTCCACATATTGGCCAGTCTCTGGGTCAAACAACATCTTCCTCAGTGGCTGTACAGGCACCTCTATGTAAAAATACTTTCCTGTCTCAGGATCCATGAGCACTCTGCGAGGTGTCTGTCCATAGCTAGTCTCTGAATACAAACTGGAGCTGTCACCTCCATACTCAGAGCCATAGGAAGGCCCCAGACTTTGTGGGCCACACAGGTACTGAGGATCCATAGGAGGAAGGCCAGGAGAGTGGCTGTGGCCAGGATCACTGTAAGGAGCCCCAGTCATGCCTGGTTGCTGTTGCTGGGGGGATCTGTGGACAGGGGGGCGTCGAGGATCAATATGCTGGGGTGGCTGCAATGGACGGTCAGCAGGGCAGGCCTGCAAGAGTGAGGGATGGGGCGGGCAGGGAGGAGGCTGGTGAACAGGCTGGTACATGGCTGGTGGCTGGCTTGGACCAAGGGGACTTGATTTAGGGGAGCCAGGCTGGTAGCTCATCTGCTGAGGGTCAGGCCTGCACTGGTGGCTACGGAAAGGGGGCTGAGCCACAGGGTAAGGTAATGCCTGTCCTGGAGAGTGTGGAAGGGCAGGGGGGGTGACATTATGGGGGCTGCGGTGATGGTGAGGAGGGGTAAGACCAGGGTGGGAAGGGCAGCCAGCTGTGCATGAGCAGGGAGGAGGACGTGAGGAGGGCTGATAGCGATTTGACCTCCTGGGGGTCAGATCTGGGAGCATAAGGGGACTGAAGCTCTCTCTTTCATCATAGCTTGGAGGATCATCTGAGGCATAAAAACGCATATCATCTGCTCTTTGGGAACACTCACTGGAGAGTGATCTGTGGCATGGCTGGTGTGTATATCCTGGCACTTGTGTTGTGGAAAGAGCCATGGGAGGTTTTGTATTGTTTGAAGTTACCTGCATAGCTTGTTCATGAGGGTACGCCGTCCTGGGATACTGTCGTTGGTTGTCTGGATCTACAACAGATGGCTGGCTATGCTGGTTGATTCTAGCTGAGGCGGGTCCAGGCACATGGGTTGCTTTTGGGTCAGAAACTGGAGCTGTAGCTGAGGTTAAACTTGGGGCAGTGGCTAATGTTGGGGCAGTAGCTATGGTTGTTGGTCTTTGTATGTAACTAGAGCTCTGAGGTGAGGCCTCAGGCTTTTGCTGCTGACCTCTGTCATTAGAAGCCTCTGTCTCTGATGGTGCTGTTGACTGGTTTGAGAGATTGGAGGTGGTGATTGCTGTTGTTTTGCAAGGTGGAGGCTTGAGGCTGGATACTGTAGACACAGCTAGTTTTCTTGTATAGTTTGATGTTGATGTGGACTCACTGGAGATCTTCCTATAGATTGTCGGTGAGGACACTACAATTGTTTGAGGTCTCTCCTCAACTTGTGGTTTTACAGTCGATGTTGTTGCTGATGGTCTCTGTGCTTCACTTGGCATTGCTCCTAAATCTGCAGGCTTAAATTTGCAGCTTGGTTTTGGAGGCACAGCTGGCTTTTGAGAACTTTTAGCAATAGATTTAACTTCAATGGTTTGAGGTCTGCTGTTTCCTCCAGAGTTCGTGGGCATCTCTTGTTTTGATGTTTCTTTAGACAGTGACTTAACCTCAATTGGCTGTGGTTTGAATCTCCTTATGGCAGGGGACCTCGGGGGGAAAGTTGGATCCAGTCTTTTCACTGCTTCAAAATCTATTAGCTCCTTCTGTTTGGTGGGAGGTGATGTTTGCTCCTGCGTATTTTTTAGCGGAGAAGCACTTTTTTGCTTTGCTGTATCTTTGATAGCATGTTTCATGTTAACTCTGTCATCTTCCCTGGTGTATGTAAAGTTGCCTGCATTGTTAGACACTGCTGAGGGTCCAGGCATGTTGGATGAGGAGGAAAATGTCCTCTCTCTATGTGGCTCGATCTGACCACAATCTGAAAGAGTGGTGGTCTGAAGGGGAATCTCTAGGCAGTTCACATGCTTACAGGAAACCCTTTTACCTATAGGTTGATTGTCACCCACCATTGCTCCAATGTCAGCTTGATAGCCTTTCTCCTTTAATAACATGGAAACTGAGTGGCCACTGCCACCAGGGGTACTACCAGGGGTAGTGGGTCTTGGTGAAGGTGAAGCAGCTGGGGCTTGAAGTGTGTTGGGAATCTCTTCCTTGGCTGGAGATGCAGAAGTCTTGGTCTTGCTGGATCCATCTCTTATTAACACTACAGCAGTAGACACCTCTCTTTCCTTACTGGGCAGTTTGGGGAAGCCTCCGAGCGTGGGAGGTTTTTTGTCTGTGTTAACCACCACAGGTTTGTCCTCATTGTCTGGAACTTTACACATTTCTGTCATACTTTCTTGTGTCTCTGCTGTCATGTTTAAATCATGTTGGCATGGCTTGGCAATAGCTGCTCCTATTGTGCAATTTTCAGGGTTTGACTCTGTGATAAGCTTTTGAACAGCCTGGGGTTTGTCTCCTGTGTTCTCCAGGTCTTTTTTGCTGGATGACATTTTATTTTTATCTTCTTTCCAGCAAACAGCTTTGTATTCTATTTGCATTGGCTGTGGACGACACAGAGCATTTCCTTTACTTTGTAGAGGTGGAGATAATGATTGCAGCTTTGAGTCTTTTACCTCACCTTTCTGCTCCTCTTTCCTCTCTACCCTGAACTTGTCTTCCATTTCTTCCCCCCTCTCCTCCCTCCTTCCTTTTTGTCTTACCTCCCTTCCATCCCCTGCCATGATCTCTTCCCTCTGTTCCTCTTTCATATCTTCCCTCCTTTCCTCACTAAAATGTTCCATCCTTTCTTCACTCACATTTGATGACATTACAGCACTAGTTGCCTTGAATGACAGATTATATGTATTTTTAACAAGCCGCCTCACATCTCTAACTTTGTGAATGGGGACCTTAACTTGATTATTCCCGTTCCCTTCGTCTTCCTCTGTTTTCTCATTGACAGTTTCCTTCTTTTCACTGAAAGACATATCTGGTGAAGAAGCTTCTAGTTTGTTTTCTGCCTCAGGTGTGAGACGGACATTAATGGAGGCTTTCTTTTTCTCCACAGCTTTGAGTGTAATCTCCTGTGTTTTTGATGCATAGCCTGCACCCTTCTCAGCCTGTTGCAGTTGTTTATGGTCCTCCGTGTTTTCACATTCCTGGTCTCTATTTGTCGCCCAGGCCTGTGTGCTGCTGGCTCCAATGGGAGGAGGAGCTCCTGTGTTCCCGACAGTGGCATTTGCTGAGTCATCACCCTCCCTTTCGTTTGATGCTTTACTGTCATCGGCTTGTTGTACTCCTGTTCTTAACTGTATACTATCAAATGGCACTTTCAATTGTGAACTAGCTTCAGATATTAGTGAGGTTGTATTCCTGCTTTGAGAATCAGCCTCTTCACTCTCAACCTGTGAAAAGTTAACACTCCTGCTGCTGCTGGATGAACTTGGCCTGATACTGGACCTCACTCCAGAGCTTTTTGGTGGTTTGGCTTCATCCTTTGTGCTTAGTTCTCCTCTCACAGGAAGACCCTCAGATGAAACACTGTAATCTGATTGCCAACTGGAACTCAGATTATGTGTGTCAGGTTTTGGGGACTCTTTAAGTGGCAATAATGCACTCTCTGTTGGTGGGCTGTCTTCCTCAAAAGTATGGATCACTTCTTCCCCTGCCTGCTCCTCAGGTTGTTTGTCAAGACTTTGCATCTTCTTGGATAACACACTCTTGATGAGACAAGTTGCCATCTTAGTTTTAGTGCATGTTTCATCCAAAGAAGCAGATTTCTGGAGTTTGGATTTTCTTTCATGTTGCTGATTGGGCTCAGAAGGGAAACATTCCTGCATTGCTGCTGGTGTACTGTGTTGTCTCACGAATGCCTCTCTGGAGTGACTCTCTAGAGACGGACTTTCCACCATTACTGGTACCCCAGGACTGCTATTTTCACTGCTCTCATCCTGCTTCCCTTCAGCATTATCCTTTCTCTTTAGCTGAATCTGTCTCTTTGGCACTCCTCTTCTCACCTTCCTGGTGTCCTCTCTTTCCATGGCCACATCAACACATTCAAAGCTGCCCGTCTCATAGCGCTTCAATGGATCTAGGCCATCTGTGTAATATGCATAAGGTTGCTGGAAGGAGAATTCATCACTGTCCAGTTTTGGGGCAGAGCCCTTGAAGTCAGCATAGGATAGCCAGGTGGCATTAACCCCAGCGGGGCTCTCCTGGGTAGATGGTTGAGAAATGTTGGTAGATGAACGATGGCTGGAGTTGTACATGTCAAGGTAATCTACCTCAGGGCTTGACAGGCTGCTGAAAGCCAAGTCTGTAAACCACTTCACCTCATTGTCTGCCTCATCTAGCTCACTTCCCATGCTGGAGCTGGAACTCTGGCAGGGCTTGCTGGCAGCCACACGTCCAAGAGCACAGTTCTTGTTTTGGGGTGCAGGGGGTCGAAGCCGTCTGCTAGGACCACCACCCCTGGTGTCTTGTTGGGGAGCAAGTCTATGCAGACTCTGTTGTTGCTGTAGCTGTCTGGTGGCAAGCAAGCTCTCTGAGTAGGAATGCACTGCTGGCAGTCCCTGAAGGGTCTCTCTGCTTGTGGGAGCTGTACTGCGACTAGCAGGCCCTTTTCTATTCCTGGCATTGAATGACAGCTCAACCTGTTCCCCTCTGTAACTGGCGTCCCACTGCCACCCCTTCCCCTTTTCAGGAACCCGCTCCTCCCTCTTTCTCTCTTTCTCCATCACCCTATCCCTTTGCCTCTCCCTACCTACCTCTCTATCCTCCTCCAGCTGCATTTCCCTCTCCATCTCCAATTGCGTTCCCAGCCTGACCCAATGGGCCTGGCTATTATTGTCAACAGGGGCAACATTGGGGCTTTCCCTGTTTGTCAACACTTTCTTTAAATTACCACTTGGTGAGGATGCTACAACCTGAGAGGGGCTACGGTTTCTGTTCTGCCACTGTCTGTGTGGTTTCTCAGGAGCTATGATGTGGACAGGTGTAAACCTGGTGAGTGGTGGAGAGGGAGTCCGCCTTCTGTTTACATGGTGGGCCATATCTTCTGTGACCCTGTCTCTATTTTCACGTCTGACTTTGGCTGACAGCTGTCTTCTTGCCTGCCCAGGCGTACAGGCTGATTTTAATGTGCTTTCAGAAGTTAGGGAATAATTAGTGTTTTGAGGCTGTGGGTTTTCCTGTTTCTGGACAGGTGAGTTGGATGTGGCTCTGTGGATAAGTGGGATGTTTAGACTCCTGTCCTTAGAGACTAGAAGATTGGGGGAAGGAGGCTTTATTTCAATGGGGGAATTATTATAAGTGTTTTCTTTTTGAAAAAAGGTGAGACCAATGGCTTGATTTTCCTCAGAGAAGGAAGCAAATCTTGAGTTATCCTGAAGGTTTGCTTCCTTTGGTGTTGCTTCTATCTCTGTGTGTTGTTGTTTGAGTGACCTGTCTATCTTTTCCTCAGCTAAAAAGGGTGAAGTAGATACAGGGGAGTGAGCTGCAACCACTGGTGATCTGCTTTTGACTTCAGCTATGGTTGATTTGTCTCCCCTGTCCAATTCAAATGATGGCAACACACTCTCTTTTGACAGAAGTGTTGGGTACTGTGTCTCTGTAATATCAACTGAAGAATAACTACCCTCAACCTCAGGTGTATTTCTTAGAGGAGGAGCGGGCTGTGTGTACTGAGGGTTGTACTCTGTGGAGAGGTTTGTTGGTGAAAGCTGATGATATCTATGCTCAGGAGATGGGGCAACAGGTGATGGCTCTTTACTTCTATGCTGAGGTGAGGGACTTTGATACTTGTAAGATGAAGGGGTCTGATATCTTGGCTCAGGGGAGGGAGACTGATGCTTTGGCTTAGGTGAAGGTGTCTCGTACCTGGGTTGATGCAACAGAGTACTCTCAGGTTGCAGGACAGAGCTTGTGAAGCCTGATATATGAGGTGAGTCTCGGGGTGTACCAGTGGACTCTGCTGTACTGCTCTGTATACTGTCTCTGCTTGGGGTAGGGCTTCTTGCTTCAGGGAAAGCAAATATCCTATCAGGGTTAGGGGTGAAGAGACAAGAGAGTTCAGGAAATGGGGGGGTCTTCCTGTCCTCAGGCTGAATGACAGAGTAAGAAATCCCTGTGATATGAGGGGATGAAGTAAGGCTTCTTGATGAGGCAGAGTCAAAGTGAGGCCCTAGGAGAGGAGAGGCTGATGCTGCCTCCACATCAGAAGGCCGCTCTCTCCTGCTGACCTCTGGTGAAGATGCTGTAATCCTGATTTCGGGTGAAGGGGCAGTATGTTGGTGCTCTATGGGAGAGCAGTAGCTCGTAATTTCAGGTGATGGAGATAAACTATAACTTACTGCAGGTGAAGACGCCTGGGTCCTGATTTCTGAAGGTGTCGAAACGCGTCTTATCTTATGCAAGGGGCTAGGAGAGGGAGTTCTCGTTCCAGTTGTAGCTGGACAAGCAGCGCTAAGCAGGCTGGGCGAGGGAGCTGTGTGTCTTGATTCAGGTGAGACACTACTCTGCACGATGTCAGGAGATGTTGCTATTGAAATAACAGGTGAAGGAGGTGTGTATTGTGGAGCAGGTGTAGACACAGTACTGACAGGTTCTGATGACCTTGTATCTTGGCTCTCAGGGGTAGCTGCAGTGTCGTGTCCTGCAGTGGCAAGATCTGAAATAAGCTCAGGGGTGTGGGGAGAATCTTCAATATCAGGTGTGGAGCCTCTGCTAAAGAGATCAAGGACGGAGACTCTCCTTCTTAACTCAGGAAAAGGCGATAATGCTTGAGTGTCAGGAGAGGAGGGCCTATTCTTCAGCGCAGGAGAGACTGGAGTTTCTCTTGACTGGGATGATAGCTCTCTATTACTGGATGAAGGTAAAGGAGATGATTCTATGAAATCCACAAAAAGAACTTTGGATGTGGGCTCGGGTGAGGGACTGCTGTGTTGATTAAAGTAGCTGCTCCTTGGCTCAGGTGAGACTTGTGTTACCCTAAACTCAGATAAGGATTGGGCATTCACTGATACAGAGGAGGAGGAGCTGACACAGTTCCTAGGCTCAGGAGAGGGACTTTGAATTGAAGACTGATCTGGACTGTTGTTTCTAGCTTTGAGAGTAGGTGTGATTCTCTTTGGTTCAGCTTCTGATTGAGCTTGTCTAGGACTAGGGGATGATGGTGAGCATCTTTTTTCAACTGAGGAAGAAGACAAGGATGATGCTCTTCCCTCTGGACTCAGGGTACAGGGGCTGTTATGTCCAGTAGAGGGGGTCCTCTCACCAGTGTTGAGGACTTCAGATGATGGGCTAGCTGTATTAAGCTGAGTTGCTGCTGATTTGCTTCTTTGTTCTAAATTTGAGCTACTGTTCTCAGAAATGTCTCGTTGCCCTGCACTCTGTTCTTCACCCTTTGGCTGCCTCCTCTCTAAAGACTCACTCTGCAACAGGCTGTTGCAAGGGCTGTAAAGCCTTTCTCTTGAATCCTCAAAGCCCTCCTCTCCTTCAATGGAGCCCTGTGCAGAGTGGTAAGAGCCAGAAGAACTCTTAAGATCATCCACCAGTGGTGATGCAGCAGCTGTCCCGTCCACCTCCCTGTGGGAAGGGACAAAAGCCCCTACAGCAGGGCTGCTTGATAGGGAAGGTGACTCGCAGTCGTCACCAAAAATGTCACAGAGGCAGGTAGTCTCGGAAATGGCACTGCGCTGACTAGGGACGTTGATGATGTCGAAGATTTCAACGTGGTTGGGGGTGCCGTCACGATGGCACAGGGAAAGGTTATGGGGCGCACTGCGCAGGAAGGAGTAGCTGTCCCCCTGGAGAGTCCAGCTGTCCATCGCTCGTCCACAAGCTCCAAATTCTCACTGTGGCGAGTCCAGTCTGCTCCACTAGTCTGCTCTGGGCTCGGTTCCTGGACTGGACATAAAATATGGTCACCTGGAGGGTGTGTAGCTCATTCATTTATACTTTCAGTAACACTGATGAATATCACCGAATGGCAAAGCCTATTTATAACAAATAGGGAGCATAGTTTCTCTTTTGTTACCTTGCCATCTGCAAATTTAGCTTTTAACCTTTAGATATTCTGAGAATACTTACAGTATATAGAGATATTGTAAACATCAGAAAGGAGTTCAGAACATAAATATAACTCTGTTGCTATGCCTTAAAAAGCTACAGCAAGCACCTTATAATTTACATGACAATAAGCAAAAAATTCACTTTAAGTTTACTATCAATAGTTAGTTGATATCTGAAATTCTGTGTATCTCTATGTGTGTTTAAAAACTCATGCAACCTATTTTGAATTACAAAAACAGATTTTTATTCATTTTGCATGTGTGGGAAGTGACAATATTTATATTAGCTTTGCCCAATACATAACCTTTATCTAAACTTTCCATATTTCCTTGGTGTAAGACTGACTAGGGAAAGAGTATCTGCTCCCAGTGCATGTACAGAAAGAATGATTGTTACTGTACCTTTGGCCAATGATGAGGCTTTCCCAAGGGCATTGAGTTCCTCTGTCTTGCAATATCTCCCCCTCATCCAGCAAACTGTCAGAATCCACAGCTGAATCCAGGACTGAGCAGCTCCGTACAGCTCAGTCTGGTGGTGCCACACCGGCTAGACAACTTCAGCGTTTAAGAGGCACTACCATGTATCAGACTTGAATAGAAAAAGCAAAGAGGGGCATCTCGCTCAGACCCATTACATCCTCTAATGCTCCCATCTCTATTTCTGCCCCTCCCCTTCTGAGCTGGCCTCTGGGAAATTGCTTACTGAGCCTAACCTGGATCTTTTTTCTTCTCCAGGCTGGCGTCTGGTGGGACATTGGCTTTCCTGTGTGAGCTAGGCTAGGAGGCATTGCTGGGGGTGGGTGCGTTTATAGTTAGCAGCAGGTGCTGATCCGGCCAGGACAGATGAGTGCGACTGGAATCTGACACTTACAGCCAGCTCAGTCACAGGGCTCCTCTATATATAGACCCATACTATCAGGGCCAGATAGCCATAGCTTTAGCTGTTTGCCGGGGCACACTGGTGGGGAAAGAAAGGGGAAATACAGAGCTTGTAGTATGGTCCACACATTGTCCACTTAACCAGTAGATGCAGTTGTACCTAACACTGAAGGCGTAATCAGTATATGCTTGTGTGCATATATGTGTTTGTGTGTGTAAATGCCAAAGTGTAGCAGGGGTAACAGGTCAAAGGTTGCCACAGACCACCCAGTTTTGACAGCTCACATGCACAGCTCCTGTGTGCTACCTGGTAACTAGCAACACTTGCATCAGTTTCTGCATCATGTTCTCACATGTTCTCACGTTTTTTCTTTTTAATGTTTGGATATTTTGCTATGTTCCAGGACAACAAGAGTGAATAATTTTAATTTTAAAATCATGTTTAAGCTTGTCTGTTGTGCAACAACCTGCGACAAACCTTTGATCAAAACTGTCCAAACAAAAGGGATCACGTCATTTTACTGTACTTAATATTGTTGCTACATAGCAGTACCCTTCAGAGCCACAGTTCGGCTGTCTGGACATGTTTGATGGTGGTGAGTTTGGATAAGCCTTCTGTCCCTAACCTAATACCTCATGAGATTACTATTCATTCTCAGTCATTAAGTCATTCAGGGCAAGCCAATGGAAAATCTTTGATTGCAGCTGTGTTTCATAAGGCTGTAACTGAGGGTATAATATATCTGCTATGGCGAGATCACTCTCAACACTGGAAAGTCAACAATCCATTGTATGTCTGGCATCATGCATATGTAATTTGTCCCCCTTTTTCTCTCTGAAGTCATACATCACAAAAACAAAAACATTAATTCTGTATAAACTTATTATTGTTTATAGACTAGTGTTTATAGACCTCAGATCCCCTTTCAAAGATATCCTGTAAATGATTTCATATTTCACTGGAGACTTTACTGGCATGACAAACATGAATCATCGCGACTTTGAACTCTTAACAGGTACTAAGGCGAGGATGGATGATATGATTAGAACCCATACAGTAAACTGGCATACACTATTTCATTATATGGTATAAATAAACACAGATATTACTTGAAAACCCTTAAAGACTGCAGAGTGAAAGTGTAAAACATGGTCTTGTTGAACATTCAAGTTTTAAAAGGCTGGAGAGGACAACATGCATATAAATGTACATATATAAGAGTGCTGGGTATGAGATATGTGAACTAGTGTACAGAAGTGCTGATAAATCTGAACCTTTGTGGAAATGGCAGCACAGTAGACTGGAGGAGGACTCAGAGGGAAAGAATGATGAGCACTTCAGCAATGGGGAGCTTTAGTCTACATCACTGATAGATTAGTCACACCAGCCTTTTCAAGTCCAAAGACCTCACCCACCCCTGCCGACAGCAATGCAATGCACCAATACACACTGTGTAAACAATATGCTGTGTGGGCATCTAAAAGTGGACAAACGTATAATAATCTGCAAAATCAAGGGACTTGGCAGGGAGGCTGATGTTTGGTGTCCACATGTTGTGCAAATGTCAAATTCTGTCTGTCGCAGCACTTCCTTATGTGTGAGGACGGGGCGTAGCACAGCATTCTGGACACTGTACATAGGCATTCTTTATGGGCCCCTCCCAGAATTGACGGCTATTCATTATAATATCTTTGAGGGCCTTGCTGACATGAGGGCCCTGTATACTCTCCCTTTTGTACCTCCACTCCTAAACCCCTGTGTTAAGACAAATAAACATGACTTACTTCTTTAAATTAATTACAGCTCCTTTTTCAACTTGTGTTCTATCTGTGGGATATGATGCTAAACAAAGGTCCAGTCTCATGATGGGTTATTCAAGTGCTAGTATTTATGACAAACAGCAAGAATATAAACATAAGATCATATTTCAAATCTCGTTTTTTTTTTTAAACTGACCTAGTTGCTCTTTCAGGATGTGATGAATCTTGCATGGCCACACTCCACAGAAGCCACATTTGTAATTTAGTTATATTTTTAGTTATCTTGATGGGAATTTTTGACGTACCTTAATACTTTCATTTTATTATTTTATGTTACTTTAGAATTTTACCCCAGTACATTTCAGAAGGAAAAGAAGTACAAATCTGAGGTATCTGTACTCCACTTGAGTATTTCCATCCCATGCCACTTTAATTCTACTCATAGGGAAATACTTTGAAATATTTTGAGATTTTACAATGGGAGGAATTGTAAATAATAATAATAATAATAATAATAATAATAATAATAATAATAATCTACCCAACATATGTTTGTAAACTTTGCAATTATTTGGCTTACTTACTAATGAACTGATTGGTTCCGTTTTCTTTGGAAAAAATGCCAAACACCTCATGGTTTCACTTTCTGAAATCTGATGATTTGATACATTTTCCTGTTTTAAATTACAGTAAAGTGAATTTTGTACGATTGGTCGAACAAAACAAAACATCATAAAGATATCACTTTTATCTCTCACTTATTTTCCAACAATTACAAACTAAACCGTAAATAACTGATCAATAATGTAATCAGCAGGTGAAATTGTAATGAAAATAACCATTAGTTGCAACCCAACATAAAATAGTTGAAAATGAGTTTCAACAGTCAAATGCTGTTTAAACATTATTGTTTATGTAATTATACTAATGTCACACTATACGTTTCAAACTGGTGGTTTGACCAGCTTTATAAAATTAAAACGTTGTTAACATGGTGATGCATCAGTGTTCTTACTATGCCATCCTTTAAAAGGTTGAGTCGTATAAGCTTCCTCGTGTTCAAGAGTGAAATGTGATTCAAGTGAAACCCACATGAAGAGCCTGCTGGTCACTGATGACAGAGAACACGGCTTTTATTTTGAAATTTCCCACATACGCAGCATGCGACACAGGAAGTTCCGCCTCCCGACTGCTAGTGAAGTGTTGCCATAACAGGCAAGTGGCTAGCGCTAATGTTTGCTAACTAATTAGCAGGACAGGTGAGTGCTCTTTATTTTAACATATCTTCAGATTAAGTTAAACGTCGACAGATGCTTTAAAGTGTTGGAACAACACCAAATAAGGAAGACAGGCGGGTTGTCATTGTCTCCTGAAATTACTTGGGCCTTGTCAGTCAGCAGCAGGCTAACATCAACTAGCTGAGTAGCTGCTAGCAGTGGCGAGCTTTTGTAGCTGCACCGTTTGTTTATGTTAGCAATGAGACAGCTTTTTCTCTAAATTTCCGCATATAATCGAAGTACACTGCTAGTAACTCTTTGTACTTTATATTCATCATTGTTGGGGAATAGTAAAATAAACTAAATGTGTTTTTTTTCTCTATTGAAACACAAATATAGCTCGCGTTTATGTTGGTTAGCTCCATTACGGTAACTGCTAGGTGGACATTTTCTGTGTTCAGCGGTGATTTAAAGCCAAGATAGATTAATCAACCATTTGATGTTCTTCTAATTAGGACGTGAGAGTGTCTTAATTAGAGCAGCTGGAGCAGTCAAACTCTGGTCGAGATTTTCTTGTGTTACTTGATGATTAGATGAAACTTTGGACGCTGTCGTCAGTAAACAGCAGGCCGCAGATACACTGTGTGTGTTTGCTTTAATGTTGTTAGGGCCTGGCTAGATGTTAGCAGGGTTACACTAGGCCAAAGTTTTAATCAGGGCAGCTCTGTGCAGGTCGTTCTCTTCTTATGATGGATGATGTCATTTCAGGAGCTGTAAACACTCAGCTCCTGGACTGTCTGCTTCAAGGGACAGCTGTGTGTGACATCTGATTGTCAGTATCAGTTTATTGTGAAGCTGCAGGCAGCTGGTTTGAGACATTAAAACAATAGATGGGATTTCCAAAAAATGTTTCATTTAAATTTGAAACTATAATAAGCTGAAAACTACAGAAAAGAGAAACTTAAATAATGTCAGCAAGACCATCAGCTGGGCTGAGATATCTGAATGGTGACAAGAAATTGCTGTACTTTATATGTAATTTAATTATTAAAAAAATAGCGCCTCTCATGAATGTCAAGAGAGTTAATAAAATATTAAATATGAAATTCCCCTTTCGGTATTATGCACTGCAGAACAACCACACCACCTACTACAACTATCACTAAGAAACCTTTCTGACAGTGTCAACAAAAACTGAAAAATAATACACCCTGCAAAAATAGAGTTCATGTCAGAGTTGTTTTATTGGATCACATTACATCATACATGTGTACTTAATGTTGTGCCTGATCAGTGTACACTTGAAAAAGTTTATGCCAAGTTTATTTTTCAGCATTAAAGGGTCACATGTAGATCATTTCTTGGTCACAATTCACTAAAAGCACATTTCAAGAGAGTAAGTTATTCAATTATTTGTCATGTTTGTGTGTACTTAATAAAAAGGGCTCCCAATTGAACAAAATGACCTCACATTTTGTAGTAGTTCTAGTTGAGGCTGTGCTGCTTTTCTGTGATTTATGTAATCACAAACTGAATATCTTTGGGGATTTTTTTTAGCTGTTAGTTGGACAAAACAAGCAATGGGAAGTAATAGTAAATTGTAATCAGTATTGTTCATCATTCTGGGACATTTTGGCTGAAAAGATCCATTGACAAAATAACTGGCAGATGAATCAATAACGAAAAAACTCTAATATTGTTATTAGTCTAAAACATCTTGTATAAGTTTGGCCATATTAATAGTTCACTGGCTCTGACCTGAATTTTTCTCTTGTTTTGTTTTTTCTCTTGAGTCTAGGTGTATTTGTTGTGTGTGTGAGTGTTCCTGTCTGAACCATGGAACAATGTGCATGTGTTGAGCGAGAGCTGGAGAAAGTTCTCCATCGCTTCGTAATGTACGGCCACCAGTCTGAGGAGAGGCTAGACGAGCTCCTGCGCAGTGTCTGTGAGATACGAGGACAGCTAGTCGCTTTTGGTAAGAAAAACTGATGCACATATTTGCACAAATGATGACTGAACTAGATGACTACATAATATTCACAAGTGAAGTAAACTAAAGTTTATTTTTACAGTAGTTTTAATTTCTTCATCCCGTCAGTGCTGTATCATAACCCATTAAGCCATATAATTGTAGACATGGACAGTGAAGACGTACCTTTTTCTCTCTTGCAGGAGTACAAGATACAGACTTAACAGTCCTCTCTCAGACTATGGCTCAGTGTTGTAAGAATATCAAAGAAACAGTGCAGATGCTAGCCTCCCGACATAAGGACATCCACGGCAGCGTGTCAAAAGTGGGCAAAGCCATTGATAGGGTAAGGACAGCAGCTTGCTTTAACATTTAACCTTTGACATACATATACTGACCTTCTCTGACATGCCTCTCTGCAGAATTTTGATGCAGAGATCAGTGCTGTGGTGGCAGAAACGGTGTGGGATACCCCAGAAAGACAGAAATACCTGAGTGAGACAATTGTGGAGCACCTGTACAGACAAGGGATGCTCAGCGTAGCAGAGGACCTTTGTCAGGTAAGGACCTGTGAAGTCTTCAGTGTAATAAAATTTTACCTGAATGGCTTTCAAGATAATTTGTGCAAACAAATTTAAGCAACATTATTGGGCTTTAAATTCAGTGGTATGCTTTTGCCTTTTTGTGAGGTTAATTAATGGAAGAGTTCCTAATAATTCAAAGTGCCCATGTCTGTTTGCTAGGAGTCTGGTGTAGTTATAGATATGAGTATGAAGCAGCCTTTTCTGGAGCTGAACAGAATCCTTGAAGCTCTGAGGATGCAGGACCTCCGGCCGGCACTAGAGTACGTTTTCCTTTGACTTCATCTTCGTCTTCATCATCATTCAAGAGAATAAAATGACCTGACTATTTTCACACGTTCACAGAGATAGATGTTTTGGCTTAAAATGCAGTACAAGAAGCACAAACGCCCCTTTAATAAAAAATAAATAATAAAACATGGAAAAAAAGTACTATATAAGAAAAGGTTGGGGGCTTAATATAGCTGCACAGTTCAGGACTGGTTTACTGAAGTGGGATGAGGCTGCAGCACAGATTGCCAAAAATGAAGCTACTTTTCCCATCTGACTGACTTCTCAAACTTTGGGGAACTTTCTGGTCACTTAGTAAAAAGTGCTACTTCTGTAAAACCCCAAATTGCGAGAGGAACTACCATTTATGTCTCTTTTTTTTTTTTTTTTTTCTTAGGTGGGCTGTTACGAATCGGCAGCGTCTTTTGGACCTGAACAGCAGTCTAGAATTCAAGTTGCACCGTTTGTACTTCATCAGCCTTCTCAGTGGGGGAATTGGCAACCAAATGGAGGCCCTGCAGTACGCCAGGCACTTCCAGCCCTTTGCCTCTCAGCACCAGAGAGGTACACCATACAATGTGGCGTCATTGTGACATTACTGAAACACACAGAGATGCTTGTATTGTGTTTCATCATTTTCCTTAAACTTGAAAGAATTTAGGAAGAGTCCTTACAACAATTTGAGATTTGTATAATTGCACCTAAGAAGGAATGAAAGTGTTCTCAAAGCAAATACATGATATTATGAGGAGAATCTCATAACAGTAACACTCATGTAATGTTCTTTTTTTTTTGTTTCTGCAGATATTCAGATCCTGATGGGCAGTCTGGTGTACCTGCGCCACGGCATTGAGAACTCTCCATACCGCAGTCTGCTGGAGACAAATCAGTGGGCCGAGATCTGTAACATCTTCACCAGGGACGCCTGCGCTTTACTGGGCCTCTCTGTGGAGTCTCCGCTCAGTGTAAGGTGAGAAAACCACACACAACACACCCAGTCTCATCGCTGGTTTCCTTTGAGATCTTACCAAAGTCAGATCTAATCACTTCTCATGTCTGCTTCTCTGCAGCTTTGCATCAGGCTGTATGGCCTTGCCAGTGCTGATGAACATCAAGCAGGTGATCGAGCAGAGACAGTGCAGCGGAGTCTGGACACACAAAGACGAGCTGCCTGTAAGTACCTGTAAATTTCCAAAGGGTCACTCCTTTTCTTTCTTTTTCCACCGTTCAGCTGAGTCACATAGCGTTTGCCCTTGTAGATTGAAATCGACCTTGGGAAGAAGTGCTGGTACCACTCTGTGTTCGCCTGCCCGATCCTCAGGCAGCAGACCTCAGAGAGCAATCCCCCCATGAAGCTGATCTGTGGCCACGTCATCTCCAGAGATGCCCTTAACAAACTGACTAATGCTGGGAAGTAAGTAGTCAGTACAGCCTGATTGATAGATGTGTGCATGTTGTCAGTAGAAAAGGGTGAAGAAACGTTTATATTACCAGATTTAACATTTAACATGCATGCAGATTCATGGTGAATTATTATCAAGTAATTAACTACATTTAAAATACACAAGCACTGTTAAGTCTGCATTATTAGGTTGAAGTGGATGGAAATTAACGGATGAATGGAAAATGGTCACAAGATTTATAATTAGCCATGACAACCAATATATTCTGTTAAACTATCAAAGTAGCCACTATGATGTCCTGTTCCTGCTCTCCTCACCCTCCACCATCTCGTCCTCAGGTTGAAATGTCCGTACTGCCCCATGGAGCAGAATCCGTCACACGCCAAGCAGATCTACTTTTGATACCGCACACGCTCCTCACGAGTAAGGATGAAGTTCCCTGGAGCTCTTTGCGTTTCCAGGACCATTTTGCTCTGGCCCTTTTTCCTCTGTCCCTGGCATCTTGGCCTGTTATTGTAAGCATTAAGGTTTTATCCCAGTGCTCCTCTGGACAGCCTTGGCCATCCCGTAAACCCACCTTGGACCCTCCAACTTTGCATAGTATACCGAGTCCAGCGGGGATGGTCCAACTACAGCCTGTAGTAGAGTGAGGAGTCTTGTCAGTAATGAGAACATCCTCGCGAAGAAGCACCTCTGAAAAAGGATCATCCATTGAAACTCATTTGCAAATGCCTGCAGAGCTATAGGCTTATCTTTTTAAAGTATGTAATACTTTATAGTGTTTTTCTCTGCTTTCTCGACTTGTTGAGTTGGATGACTGCTTCTTTTATTTTTTTTTTTTTTTTTTTTCATTTTTCTTTTTGTGACAGAAGCAGTTGAATGATAATGACTGGGTGAGTGTGGGTAAATGGTATAGATAGGCAGTTTCTGATTTCAGGATGGTAATAAACTTCTATTACATATGAGGAAAAAGCCAGAGTTAACAAACTGTCTTGAAGGTTTATTATTTGTTGGTGAAGGGAACTGTGGAGGTCTATCTTGAATTGAACTTGATTGTGACCCATTACTCCTCCATAATGTAATAAAGGCCTCACGTAGCTTGAAAGTCACTGTTGGCTTATGTATCCGTTTGATCACTAGGAGAATTAACTCATAAATGTTGGAACGGCTTTTTTTTTCTTTTTTTCATTTTCTTTTTTTTTTGTGACTAACTGCACCAGCAAGATTTCCCTCATTGTAGAAGCCATTTGTCTTGTTCTAATGTATGTATTTAACAAACAGTGACAAAAAGGAAAACAAAAAATATATACTACTGTGAAATGTGCTTTTGTTCCTAGTTTTCATTGCAACCGCCACAACAGCTCATGTAAAATAGCCAGTCAAACTGAACTGCAAACATGCGTAACCAACACTACTGCGTAACCTTCAGAACTAACGACCCGGCAGTTCGCATCGCGGTTGTGCCGTAGCCTCACTCCCGCCGACCCCACTCCCGCCGACCCCACCCCCGCGTTGTGTTTCCTGAGCTTGCACGCCATGTGATTTGGAGATGTAAAGTGGTGTGATGGTAGCCGTATGGTCTGACTTGCAGTGGCTGTAGGCTTGTGATTCAGCTTCACTCGTTGTGGGTGGGTGGGGGGGGATGGGGAGTCCTCTGATCATTGTGGCTGTTGTTTAATATATACTTAGACAAAAAATGCCTCTGCTGCATAAGTTTTTGGTTTTATTTGAGATAGAGTCAGAATAGAAACGTTGAAATCCATACATTTCCTCAGGGCTCATTGTAATGGTTCATACCACACTTTGCAGTTTAGTATTAAAGGTGTACAGTTATATAAGGAGTCTTGAACAAAGATTACACATATTTCACTATGGAGGCTGATGTCTGGGTGTTATTGAAGTTTGTATATATTATTCAACTGGTGATATGTAAGCTTGGGCCCAGGCATTTGGATGTACAACCCAGTATGTTTAGATGATCAATACTTAATAGTGCAAGTTCCTGGTGTCCTCTCGAAAATGGTGATGTCACCTCACGCTCCGGTGAGGCCAATTTGTTCAGCAAGTACCACACCAGCATAGCTCACACTGACGATGCAACATTACACTCATTCAGAGTATACGATGAACATTTTTTCTTGGTTTCATTTGGAATGAGTTCATGTTTTGTGTGGACTTTCACTGAATTGCCTCAGTTTTTCTTTCCTTTGGTTGACAATCATTCATTGCTTCTTTGAGTGTTCCTTCTGATAGACTGCTAGCGCTCCGTACTTCTGTCCATATTAATTTTGTTGAATGTTTGCATTTCCTGCTTTTGTGTGTGCAACCTTTTATTGTAAATATTTATCCTCTAACATGTTTCATATACTTGCATCTGAAATTAAAATAAAAAATTTATACTCCCAAGTCGGTTTTGGAGGCGTGTACTGGCGTTTGGTGGTGGATTGCTCCTACCATAACTATCAGACCCTTTTGCTTTACAGCTCTGTGGTTGCTCAGACCTCCTTTCATCACCACTTGGTGGTGCAATTGTTGTATTTTCCATACTGAGACTAAATAGCCTTTAAGTCCCATCAGATCTCAAGCTGGATGTTTTAATTTGAATTAGTGTCACAATGAGGAACTGCTTTTTTCTCCCAACATAATTTATACATTAGTCTTGAATAATCATGTCAGTTCATCAGATAAACAGCACTGATGACATTCAGTACTACAACCCTCCTACAAAGTGATAACACGTGTGAGGTAAGAATCTTATCATCCCACTTCAGTAAACCACTCCTGAACTGTGCAGTTATATTAAGCCCCAGTTTATATAATGTTTGAAATGCCAAAGTATGGACCTTGTGAGTCAGCCACAGCTCATAACTATTTAAATTGTGACCCTGCACAAAAAATAAACCCAGTTATGGACTTGCATGTGCTGCATCCTTCCTCTCAATATTTTACACATATTCTCTCACTTATGCATCCCATAAAAAACACATTTGAGAAAAGTCAAGTGTTGAGCCTTCATCCCTGCCAAGATATCCTTGGCACTCCGCTGTAGTTTGTACATTTGATGGTTTCCATAGAGGTGCTTATTTTCTTGAGCAAACAGGGATCCTCCCCTGTTGTCATCTCACCCAACCCTCCACCTCTCTGCTGTCTGTAACGCAGGAGATGGTATGTGAGGACTGGCTGGGGTAGAGCAGGGAGGGCCTTAGGGAGAGGCTGAGATAAGGATTGAAGGCTAAACCTCTAAAAGCCACATTAGTCCCAAAAGCCTCCGCCGCTCTGTTCGTTCCGTCATAAAGCTCCTGTCCTTGGGTTTTATTGGCACGCTCTGTGGAGACTGTAAGCCCCTTCAGAGCAGGCGGGCGTCTGAGCCCTCGGGTGCATGCCATCAGTTACACCTCAAACATTTTGACAAGTGATTTCTGGTGAGTTTAATTCAGACAATGGCTGGCAGAAAAGCCTATAACAAAGCACTTAGCAGCCTTGATTTACACTAGAAAATGCCATTGAGACAAGCACTAACTAATACCACTTAATAAATGTTTATTATGAATCCAAAACAAACATATATATTTATACTGTACAGTTTTAATTCCAGTAAATAGACAAGTCACAGTATGTTGAAAGGTCGATTGAGAGCTGGCTTTTGAATGTTCATATATTGATAATAAACAACGCAAGAGCACAACTTCACCTAGGTCATGCATCAGATGTTATCGGCTTTGCAACAAATCAGACCAATAAGCAGGGCAGTCATGTTCAGCATCTTCATCTATTGATTGCTTTCACTGCAATCAAATGGTATGGATATGTGCCCACTTAAGACAACAGTGTGCTTAGAACACGATGACAAAAGGCCAACCAAATCAAAATTAGAATATGTACAAAATATATAGATCTTGCCTGGAAACTGGGAAAAAAAGAGTCCAAACATTTCCAGTTTCTTAAGTAGTGTACACAGTTTTCTTGATGGCAAAGAATTAGCATTAGTACCTTGGCACCGGATAGCTTTAATCCTCAATACTTAACCCCGAGATGCAGCTTTCCTTCCAGAGCCAAGGTGGACCCTGAATCCGCAGAACCGTCTGCACAGACTGAGCAGGTGGTCAGATGTTACGGGGCCACACTAAATCCCTTTGAATCCTTTGATAACTGTTGAGACTGTACAGCAGTACGAACCAAAGAGTAATGATCAAATGAGCAGAAAATCAACAATCAGCCACATCAGTTTGCTCATTTACAGGTTTATGATTGGACAGAGGTCTTATGCGGGACAGTCTAGGTGCTTGGCTGTGTTTTTACAGAACTGACTGAGGCACAGGCAGTATTTCTGCGCAGGTTCCCTCAGCATTAGTGTGCTCTGTAGAAGGCTGTTGGTCCAGTCTTTGCAGGATAAGGTCATTGAACAATCAACAAGGGTGCACAGGCAGAGAATTGCAAATAGAACTTGTAGAAGCCCATTTTCGCCAAGAAAAGACAAAAAAAAGAGAGGTTTTGCACAAAAAAATAAAAATACTTATCTAACTTAAAATTCTGAGATAATAAGTTAAAAGTCTTATGAAAATGTAAAAAATGTTGACTAGTCAAAATTTTGACTTAATACCATCATTTGGCTTAAGAAAGCCAACATTTTGTCTAATTACAAAATTCTGGTTTAGTAAATCAACAAATTGACTTTTCTCAGAATTCTGATTTTCTAAGTCAAAATGTACCTTGTTTAATCATAATTAATAACTTAGTTATTCAGCACTACAATATTTATAATATATCTTCACTATTCAATAGTCAGTCAATATTTTGACTCAATATCTGATAATTGTGAGCAAGACTTTAACTTAGTACCTCAAAACTTTACTTATTTACTCTTGGGACTTGGGTCAAACCTTCAAAAGTATAATGTTTTTTCCCTTTTCTGGTGGACATGGGCTTCCGTAGTATCGATACTATGGGGAGAAAACAGTTTGCATTGCAAATAAGTCACATTCAAATTTCAGATGATTCAATTCTATCTATCCATGGCAAGCCAGAGGAAGGTCTGTCCTCTTGTTTTTCACCCGCTCTCTCACTCTTCAGCTCTGGCACTTCTCTTTCCAGTGTCCCACTTCTGCTCCCTCCTCCTCCTCCTCCTGCTCCTCCTCCTCGCTCTCTGCCTGCCCTCAGCAGGTACAGTTCCCTCTCCAGCGCTTCATTGCGGTGGTACATCTCTAAGTAGCTGGCCTGCAGCTCCTTCTGGTAGCGAATGACCTTGTCCTTCTCTGTCTGCCATGTCTGCCTCTCTTCCTCGAAAGCCGTGGCCTGGGCCTCGCTCTGGCGTCGCTCCAGCAGAAGCTCGGCGCGCAGGCGCTCCTCTGTGGAGCCCCCGCAGCCTCCTGCAACAAAGAGGTTCACTCGCTTTAAACTACAGTCCAGCAGAGCCGGAGGGGAAATATAATGAGAGACATTGGCTGCTTTTAAATGTGTGGAGAACTCTGCTCCTGACCTGGTTAGTCAAATAACCCCATTTTGGTTCCAAGCATGTAAACATTATAACTCAAAATAACCCAGAGAAGCCCCTGCTGTGTTGATAGGAAACCCAGTTTAGCCAGCCTCGCATGCTGTGATATCAGACAGACATCTGTGGTATATAATTATCTTGCTTTTACTTTCCCCCCCAGTTTTCCATGCATGTCAGCTCAGCGTGTGCAGTAAGTAGGTCTGAAATACTTGTTATGGCTTTGCAACAAGATTTGTATTTTTTTCTGTGACTAAATGTTGATCGGTTCGATCTAGTTACGTTAATGTCACGTCCTTTGAGACTTTTGAGTTTTTGGTTTATTTCTGTGTCAACAAATTACCTTATCTTTGCTGGTGGCACATCAACATGACTAAAGGAGGGTGTATTCCTTTCAACCACTGCGTAATTTAGCCATCGCCACTGACAATACGTACATCACAAGTAAGAGACAGATACATACCTGTTGCCCCCACCGAGGGACTCTCCTCAGCTCCTTTGCCGTCTTCATGTGCAGTCTGAGAGTTGCATCTGCGACGCTGCGCCCCCTGCAGGACTAGCTTTAGCGCCTCTATCTGGCTGTCCTTGTTGCGCAGCTCTGTGCGGTTCTGCCTGAGCTGCGTCTTCAGCTGGAAGAGCTCACTGAGCTTCTGGGTAACCTCTGCCTGGGAGTCCCTGAGCTGCTGCTTCAACAAGGAGATCTCCCCTGACTTCTGGCAAACCTGGGAGATAGAGTAATGGGAGAATAAGGGATAGGAGCAGGACAGACATAAATTCTTACTGACTAACAGAACAAACAAGGAAGGAATCTCCACTGTCTCCTGTAATTACTACTTTTTAAGTACTTCTGCGAGCCAAAAAGTGTCCTTCCCTGTCCTCCCAAGGCCTTACCTCCCACTGCGTCTCCTCCAGAGTCGGACTGGTTCGTTTTGGCATGGCTCCGGCCTCTTTGCTCCTTTCTTTTTTCAGGCTCTCGAGCTCCTCTTGCAGGCGGTTCTTCTCCTGCTGGACCCTGAACAGCTGCAACTGCAGGCTGTGCTGCGAACGCTGGGCATGCTGGGAAACCTGGCGCAGCTTGGTGGCATACAGACGTTTCAGCTCCTCCACCTCCTTCTCCCACAGACGCTGTTTCCCTTCAAACACCTGCGGCATGTGGTGAGCAGATGGGGCGGGGTCAAACTTCAAAACAGAGGCAGATGGATGTATGATTTGATGGCAAAGAACAGACAAATACGTGGAGATTCACCTGAGCGATAGCACCCTCACTTTCATCCAGGTTTCTCTTCATCTGCTTCAGCTCATGCTCTTTCTCCACCAGGCGCTCTTCCAGATCCCGGACCTTAAAGGACAACAAGAATGACTTAACAAGCTGTAAACCGCACTGACTGCTGATCCATCAATCATCCATCCATCATCCATCCATCCATCCATCCATCCATCCATCCATCCATCCATCCATCCATCCATCCGCCTAGTTCTCACCACTTCCTCAACAGACAGGGAGAGCGTCCATTCATAAGGGGGTGGAGCCTCCCCTCCATATGGAGCCAGACGGCTCAGGGTTGCCATGCTTCGACACGCCATCTCCCCTATGGCCACGCCCCCTGACCCTACAGCCTTTGGGCCCAGAGAGGTGCGGTCCAGGGAGCCGATGGTGTTGATGTGGCCCATTGATGCACTGGGGGACCAAAAGAAAGCACAAAGCCCATTAAAATCTCTTCCATCATCACTACCCACACAGTCATTAAGTACAAAAAAAATCTATTTTAGCAACATTTCTTTCTTTTAAATATAAAGTAGAGCTGCGGCAGACCTGATGTGAGACAGATGTGGGCGGAAGGGGGGCCGGTACGGCGGCAGGCTGCTCATGGAGTTATGGCCCGAGTCTGACAGGTTATCATCCTCCTGGCTCATCCCACGCACCGAGGAGAGGGCCTACACAGTCATAATTATACAGTTATTCATCACTCCAACATTAATAGGCTGAGAAAAGATTCATTTTAGTCAGGAATAATGGCTGAATGAAATAACTAATCACGAGTAGTTAACTGTTTTGAAATGTTCGAAGACTGGATTCAAATCGTAATTCACTTGTTGCCTGGCCCACAGTTCCACTTTCCACCAAGTTTAATCAAAGTCTATGAAAAAGTAAACAACAAGATCAATGGACCATAGCCACCTCCTCTGGCAGAGGTAATGACTGGGCATGGACATTCATTCATGGAAACTGCATCAAGGCTTTCAGTTCTGATCAGTGCGTTCAGGTACCTTGTTACCAGTGGTTGTCGGTGCTCCATGACGGGAGGGTGAGGAAGAGGAGGAAGAGGTGGAGACCGCCTTAGGGACATGGGCGTAGGCTCTGTGCAGCCCGTTGGAAATGCCAGGGTCCACATCCTCTGACTTGGAAGACGGATAAAGGTTCTGCATGGAGCTGAAATTTTTTGGGGTCACCGGCTTGAAAGCAGAGGACCTAAAACGAGCCTGGTGAAGAAGAACAAAGAGCGGATGAAGTTCAGGACACTTTCAGAGGAGTGGCGAAGATAGCCGAAAAGAGACAGACCTCACTCGCAACTTTGGGGGATGGGCAAAGGAACATAAATCACAATGTTTGTATTAAATCAATACTGTTCCACCCTCTGTGTTCTTAGCGTTGATCAATTCAAGCCAAAAAAAAAGGTGAGATTTGATTGCAGCAATAAATTCAGAACACAGCAAGTGGCAGTTTCTCAATCTATGCTGGTCAGCTGGTAGAGATTTATGGCTGATTTATGCTGGTAACAGACTATAGGGGTGTTGCATCACGCTGCCCGAGATGTATAAATGTGATACTGATCAATTCAACACAGCTCCGGCAGCCACTCGCGGGCTGTATATCATTTATAAAAAGAGCTCAATGGGAAGTCACTCATCTGCATCTGTGCCTGAGTCTGTGAATGAGATTCAGTCCTCGTACCTACTCTACTGCTTCACAGAGTTTTTAAAAAATACTTTTACTGAAAGTTCCTTCAAGCTATAATACACACACACACACATATATATATATATATATATATATATATATATACATACATATATATACATATATATACATACACACACACATATATATCTATACGTACATATATATACATACACATACACACACACATATATAAATATATATAATGAATATAGATAAAGACCTATTGTTTCTTTGATAAAAATATATGATCTAATCATCCAAAAATAATAATGTATTGACCTTTTTGCAGTGTTTTAAGCAACAATATTCACCTTTTCATACTTGCCCCCACTTGGCAGCGAGTTCTTTGTCAAATCTACTTCGGTGCCATCTTTATGGTAGACCTTGGCGTACAAGTTGTCCTCCTCACGGGCACTCGCAGAGCTAAGGCCGCAGATAATGTCCTTCTTGCCGTCACCGCTCGAGCTTGCTTTAGGCTCTTTTCTGTTTGGAAGCACAGCAGGTCAACTGAAGTCAAGTCCCGTCATGTTTTATTGTACCTCGCAGATTGCTTCGCCTTCAAAACTTCAAAACAGCATGTGAAATGGACAGCATTTACAGCTGCACTCACCTGGTGATGTTGAGGTAGTTAAGTAGCTCTCTTTGGGTGAAGCCTTTCTTCAGGAGGCCGTTGGTCTGTTTGGGCCTCACCTGCGGCATGGCATGGTGGCCTTTAGTTGGAGACACGTCCGGCCTCTCCACCAGACTACCTACACTTCCCATGCCGCAACGAGAGGAGTGAGGTGGGGCCGGGAAAGGGTTACGGAAGTTCTTGTTGGGGCCACGGGTCAGAGGAAGGGTCTGGACTGAGGTTGCCATTGGTTACAGGGCTCTATGGGGGCGGTGAGGTGCTCTGTAAAAAAGAGAAAAAGCAAACAGATGAGCTGAGCGCTCAAAAGAAGGTGAAGTAGGTGGTAGATGACTATGCTCTCGATGGCAACGTATTATGATAGGCTTTCTGTCAAGATCCCCTCTGCTTCTTGGTAAATTGTCTTTTAAGCACATTTAAAAGACAATTTAAGACAACTGGGTGAGGCTGTGTATGTAAATACTGTCTCTTCTCTTACTATTTATTGTACATATTGTTTTTGTGTTCTTGTGTTTAGATTGTCTATATCATTTAATCTCTATCTCTATCTTTAACTGTTGTTTTTGAGCTGCTGTAACAGTGAAATTCCCCCACTGTGGGATCTGGGACTCATCAAAGTAATTGGGATTCATCGTTTGGGAACCTTTAAGGTCTCTACTAGACTTTGTGCCAATCCATTTGGTATATAAGCTATATATCCTATACTTTATATATAATGTGTTGAGAAAGTTTGACCTGTTATTGAAATGTCATTAAAATCATTAGGATTCATCCTCTGATCAACATGAATAAACTGATGAACTGATGTTCAATTCGATATCGATTTGTCAGTATCAATCGACATCAATAAATCTGAGCTGTTAGTGTGGATAAAAAAAATACATAATAGGTGTATATTCTCCTTTCCTGAAATAAACTCCACCTCTTGCCCCTTTACTACTCTGGGTGCATGCTGGTCTCTGGGGGAAGAACACGAGCTGACAGACGTTTCATCAGCTGTGCAGTCTCTGTACAGACAGCTGTCTCAGAGCACAGCAACAACTCAGCTTCCCACAACATCACAGCACAGCACTTCACTACAAAACACACACACACACTGACCTCCTATTATAGGAGAACAATGAATGTGAAATGATGTCTTCACAAAGGGGACAAATCCCAAAGCAATTTGAAAATGTCTATTTCATGATGCAGCTGTCACAACCTCAGTCTGGCCTCTCAGACGCTCATGTTATCCTGTCCTGACGGCAAATCAAAAGGCTACAGGATCATGTGAAACATGTACTCAGGGAGGGTTATGTTGTTGTGTTTTTCTGAGTTACGGCAGCATATGTCACATCGCAATCCTGTTATGTAACTCTGATCCAAATAGGTTACTTCTGCAGAGCTCATTTACTTAAAAAAAAACCCAGAGAGAAGTGCTTTGGCAACAATACACAGTATTGACAATTTAATCAAGTGTTGCGGCGGCTTATTTTGTTTGCAAATTTCCTGTCTCTCATGAAAATCGTATGTATCTCAATGTACCAATCACACAGTGTGCCTTAATAAAATCTAGCATGGCCTGAATGCATTTTTAACAGATATGATGGCTGTCTGAATGATATTAAGTTTCCTGTCACTCACAGCAGGCGACATTTTATGGAGAACAGAAACAATGCATTGATGACTTTGACAAAACTAAATCAGTTGCCAAGTTACCCTGACACCTACCCAGGAGGCACCATTGTTTTGTCGACTCGAGTTTGAGCCTCCTCGGCTCTACGCAGCCAATCTTCTCCCTGCAACCCCCCCACCACCATCGTTTGTCAAATCACCCACATATCCCCTTCTCCCTTCCTTTCAGGCAACCTCATTAAGGATCACTATTGATTTCACCCTTTTGACCCCCCTCCCTTCCTGTGCATAAACACCCCCAGCAGCTGTAAAACGTTCTTGAGACCATAAAGCACACTAACATGCTGCAGTCTCTCTGACTATAAACAGGACCGGATGGAGCCAAATTCTGCTTTTGTGCTCGGCCAGATTATGTGGCAGATTACGAGTTTATAGGGCCATACAGAACATTTTGCTTGTTTAGCCCATCAAATACCAATCTTTAATCTTTAACATTACTGCTAATCATTTTTCAAACCATTTCACAAATCTTGAGATTCATTTTCTAACAACTGGTTTTGATTCATTTCATTATATCATGAAAAAAGAAATCAGAAGAGGCTTAAATGTTTCTTGAGATAGGTAATCCATCACAAAAAAACATTTCCTTCTGTGGTAATGCATTTTCCTCCTTCGTGCATTCAAGGACATCTGATATTTGAGACATGGTTGCCAAAAAGCACTGTACTATACTGGTATGTTGTCACAAGATCCGACCTAAAACATCATCAATAAGCAAACGTGAATGCTGTCGAAAGATAATGTGTATTTGATTGCATCTTGCATTAGAAAGGGATTGGCAAGTTCTCAGATATCGGAATGTCCTTAAACACACCAGCAAGGTGAGTTTCAAACCTGTTCCCTGTTCTTCTCGATTACTATAAGACAATACCAGAACTTATGTATATTTCCTTTAAGGAAGGAAATCAAACTTATTTTCAAAAAATGTACATGATATGCATGATTTGTTGGATCTAGAAAACTTTAGCAGGTGCATGGCCGCATGGGGGCCAAACATCCCAATCGTGACTGCTGTCCTGCAGCCGACTGTCAGTTCTCAGTCGATACACTCTCTCTCTCTCACACTCACACACACACACACACACACACAACCTTAAAGCCATTTCTCTCTCTTGCTGTCACACTGAAATATGCTATGTATGAGCACAGACACCCCCAGTGACACTCTGGCATCTCCTCTTGCTTCTAATACAATCCACATTTATCAAGTGCTTTGCACTGCTGGCCCCGACAGTTATAACAATTATGCAAATGGTTAAAATAGGCAGAGAGAGCTGTGCAAAGGCAGATCCAACCCACTCCACTCAGGGCTCTCCGCCAGGCTGAGATCAAAGCAGCCCAAGCTGCTCATGTTTGTATTCATGAGGAACTATTTCTCCCAATGTAAAACTTTCCACCAAAGCATCCCGCTCATAATAAGCCAATATAATACAGGCTGAGGCAAGAAACCTGATAATCAATGATGATGAATATAATCATATAATAAATGTGACTCTGTGAAGTTGGTACCTCTCTGATATCGTCCAACCAGGAAGTCTTACTGTCACAGGATAGTGTAAGACATGATGGATATGAGTCAGTGTGGGTCATGCTGAGTGTACGTGTCTGATACCATATGAATAAATTATGAGAGTGTCAGTCCTAATGGCCCCTGGCCAAGGTCTGATATAGTATTTTTAGGTACACTATTTTACTCGGTTTGTGTCCTGTATCTGCCAAAGACACGAGAGACCAATCGATGCCTGACGGGAAGCTGGGGTTGAGGTGAGGGCGGGTGAAGCAAAGCAATTCCTTTTGGGTAGATTGGAGGGTAAAAATCCTTTTAGGCTGCAACCACAAATCTTGCAGGACTGAAGAAATCTTGCATCCAGTTGTTTTCCATAATTGCCTTCTAGTTTATGGGCCCAAGTGAACCAGGAGACGCATCAAGATTTACAGCCCAGCCTCCTCGACTAACCAAGGGGCCTGAAAGCTGAAATGCACACCTTAAATACAACACACCTCCTTAAATCACACACACACACACACACACACACACACACACACGGATCAAAGCAGCATGTCCTACCAGCCTTCAACAGTTATGGTCTAATTGAAAAGTGCTCTGTTCTTGATTTATGCTTCTTTCAAAGCAGTGACGAGCTGCCAACTTTGATCAGACATAAAAATGTTTAACATCAGTGTATCATGGTGCTGCGCAGGTAACAGATGCGCCTCTTACTCTCTCTTTACCTGCATCTGCTGTGCATGTTTCTGGTGGCCTGCTTGCAGAAGTTTAAAGCCATAAAATGGAGCTCTAAAGTAAAATTGAATTTGCCCATCTGTGTCCATGCAGCGTGCCATCATATAAAACCTCATTATTTTTGTTAATACTGTACGGTGTGAGTGATCCAGAGCAGCGCATACTAAAGAGGAAGGATGTGAGCATGCTGCTGAGAGGTGTGAGTCACCAAAGCCATGCAGCAAGGCTTTCCAGTGAAGGTTCCGACTTGAGCTTTCTCCGGATGATATCCTAAATCATGTGGAGAACTGCACAACTGCCACTTAAGTACGGCCACAAAGAAAACAAAACACAGCCTTCGGGAGTGGGGGTTTCAAGGACGCTCTCTCCTAAAATATTGTAATCAGGTGCCCCGTGGGGAGAACAAAGCTTTCAATGAAGTGCCTGAGCGTGAAGAGGGGGCATTTCAAACCCTCAGAGACATGCAGGTCAGCGCCCTGGGACCGAGACAGAGGACAGAAGGACGGGGAAGCCAAATTCCAAGGATGCTTTGCAGAACACAAGCTTGGGCTCGTCAAGTTTTTTTTTTTTTTCTTTCCACAAAACGCTCACTCCCACGGACGCTCACTTGCACTTTAGTGTGTGTTTGTGCACTTCGGGGTCACTCGACACAGCCCCGAAAAAAGCATAGGCGGCTCCAGATCCTCCTGCCCTCTTCTCCTCGGCGCTCTCTCTCTCTCTCTCTCTCTCTCCCTGCTCCGTGATCAAAGTTTGTTTACGTTTGTGGGGTAACTTTGCAGGTTACATCTGAAACTCCCACACAGCGCACACTCGGCTACGTTATATAAGCTCTATCAAAGCTGCACTCGCTAGTTTGCACAGCTGTTAGTTGTGTAAAACACTAAAGAGCGATTACCAAATCAGCCACTCGCCTTATTTCATCCATTGTGCATGGAGAGCTGCAGTATTATATTTAACTCCTACTTTGATAGCCTGACAGCCCTCCTCATGGGACACTTTCTATCAACAACACAAAAGACCTGACAGGATATCATGCCGGTTTGTTGCAGAGTCAGAGGTTTAATAAGACGGATGCTTCTGCCACATTTAACAGCTCTGAAGAAGAGCAATGCTACTAAAAGTCAACAGCCAGGGTAGTGCATCTTCGGGGCTGAGCTCGGGCACGATGGTGCTTTAAGTCATACCCTCAGCTATCATGGCTGGAAAAAGACATTTTCAAATTTCAATGATATCAACAGTTCATCTCTTGTTTGGAATAGATGTTGCCGTTTTAGCTAGTTCTGAGACATTTTCAGTGATGTTAATCAATGTGCATTTGTTCCTGTAAAATTTAAAGATGCAATGAGTCAGATTTTCCTAAAAAAACAATGTATAGACTCAAAACCTCTCAATCATCACTTGTGAACCACTAGAAGACTTAGGTGGTGTTTGTATCTGCAGTGACCCTGCAGCCTTCTGCCTGGATTTTCTTATTTTGCTGTGCTTGTGGTGTTTCTGGGCATTAACCTTTGGGCACTGGTGTGTAGCCCCCAAGGTTAATAACAGTGTCCAGGGTGTGACGTACGGGAATCTATAAAAACGCCTCCAGTTGGCAGATCATACCTACCGGGGGGGAAATATCAAAGAAGAAAAAAGGTGCCACTTTACGTACCCATGGATCTTTGTGAACAATGAGACCACGGAAGTGACTTATTATCATCAAATATGTCTTCTAATTAGACACAAAAAACATTAAAACAAATGCAAACAACCACCATAAATCATTCAGTTTCAACATGGAATCATGTAAAAACAAGAATCTCAGCGATCATCCCGAATACTAACATATAATATAGGTGACCAGCCTCTACCGCAGAGCGCACAAAATGGAACTCTTGTGAATTCAAGTGTGACTTCCATCTGATAGCGTGGTGTTTCAGCGTCTAAATTTGTCAGCAGCAGCAGCAGGGCGAGCTGCGCCATGGGCCAACTAGGAAGGAACCGTCCTACGAGTGAAGCAGCTCCGCTCTCTGATTGACTATTACATGCTACCCTGTAATGAGTGAGTGTGAGAGTGTCTCTGGCTGTGGGGCATGACAGCAGAGGAGTGCTCGGCAGCAGCCTCTAATTGTTAGCAGGTTATTCATTATAGATGGGAGACAATCAGCCAGACAGATCCCGTTCCTCCCTGCGGACCCCGACGTTGCTCAGAGGAGCCAAGGCTTTGAAAAGCGGGGTCATGAAATGCTCTTTTCCCTGCGTGTCTGAAGGCTGCTTGTGGGTCACGCGGCGTCATAAATCTGTCAAAGCTGACAAGACACAAGCCGCACGCAGACATGGAAATTTGGTCAGATGCCTCGAGCTGAACTGCAGCAAGGTGATTCTTTTCTTCAGAATGAGAGGGCCGACAGAGCTTCGCATGAAAGGTCGACTTTCATTTCACCACACTTGAGACGAGGAGCGGTCTCTCTGTGAAACGTGGGACATAACTCATCGGCGGCTGGATGTGGTTGTGCCAAAGCTGAAGGCCCAGTGTTCGGCTTCACACTGTCTCCACTGATGATGAACACTGAGGTCAGCAGGTCATATTTGGTCATAGGCCGTAAACACAGGCCGCTATTGAGCACACAGACAATTCATCCTGCCACATTTTAGAGAACACTGGAGGAGCTTGTATACCAACTTATAACATCCTTTACACTCCAGACTCATTATTAGGAATTAGTCTAACTATCTTGCAGTCAAATGTGTTTTTAAAGCAACATTTTACTGATTATCAGCTTTTCATACACCTGCATATAATCTCAATATTATCAACACAATCGCTGTAGTTTATCGTGTAGAACAGACTTAACCCTCCTGACAGTTACTGAAATGTTGCATTTCTATTTGCCATTTTGTTAGTATTAGTAATAATACTAAGTCAACTAAACACTGGGAACAAATTTTAATGGTTTTGGCATTTTAAATGCTATTTGCACAGGGCCTTGTGTGGTTTAGGAGCATACCTCAAGTGTACTGTGGCACATTTTAATTGGATAAACAGTCTCTTTTTCAGCCTCAGATCTCCAGCTTTATCTGTAGTTATGACTGAAATATATAATAACTGCATATAATTAGTCTGCCCAGTAAATGTATGGTATTTTGGACCTACTGAAAGATAAATCCATCCATCTCGTCATGTATCTTAATACCCATATTAAAGACATTTTGATTATTAAATGGATTTGAGATTGCTTCCTTCTCTCCATCCTGAGTAGATGGGTGAAACTTGTAACTCTGAGCACTAAATGCTCTCATACTCCTGTTAATTATTTCCTCAGCGGCCTCTGTACTCAGTGACCCAGAGGAGGAAACCTTGAAACAAATTAGGAAAGGGATGGCTACCTTATAGAGGATATGAAGTTACACCAGGTTTCGCTTTTATGAGCAGCTACAGACTAGTTTAGAAATCTCACAGTCCCAATCATGAGTGGCCAGCTTTGACCTGGACTCACTCCTCTAAATCAGCTGTCAAGACTTCCTCTGAGGCGGACCAGCTGAGGTGGGTTTTCCTCTCTTTGCATCCATTCGCCTATTGACAGCGGTCCGCTCGGCGTGCCCGGGCCTTTACTGCCTCTGCTGACTTCACAGTATTGTATTCCTGTGCAGAATTCAATTACTGGCTCTGACTACAGTAACAATGTCGGGGTTATCTGGGGTGACTGGTTGCACTGGTGTTTTGTGGAACCTTATTGATCTGGATCTGACTGATGTTACATAAGACTGCTTCAGAGAGAGAAGATGGCACCTGGGGGAGTGTGTTCGCAGGGCCAGCTCTTACCTCTAAATGTATTATTTGTGTTATTTATGCGAACATTTATTCAACAACAACCCTGTTCTGGTTCAGCTCCAACAGTACGAAGAGTCCGTTTTGTTAAAATATCAAAGCGTCTTCAATTTGTGGTGTAAAAAAAAAAGGATTGATTGCATAATCCCTAATGTTGTTTCGATGAATGCCTGTGTCGATCCCTCTGCGAGGTTACAAGTTCAACCTCTGCGGATGTGTGTGTGTTTGTGTGAGAGAGAGAGACAGAGAGAGAGATTTGTACTGGCAGCATAAGGATAAGTAACTGACCTCAGTGTTGTTTTAAGTGACATCCACTTGCCCTTCACTCATCCCACACACACACACTGACACACACAACAAAGACTAATCTACCAATCACGCTGAGCAGTAGAAACAACATGCTAACCAAATACACCTGGTACTGTAGGTAAATCTGATAAAGGCAAATGTTATTTAAAAACACATTGTGACCCTTCTCTAAAATAGACTTTCTAATTTATATCTATCCAGGAACGACTGCCACTCTCACACAATCTATCTAATCCAAATAATCAAACTGAACCCTGCCCACTTTTTGTTACTGTTGTTACACCTATCAAACTTTCTATTCTCGCACAGAACTCACTGCAGTCAAGAATCATAAAATGGTGGCAGGTTACTGCTCAAACGTCTTGAGTGAAACAATAGGTCCTTGATTTCATACAGAGGCAGATCTAATTTCTAGAAAACCGATGATTTCGTAGACTAAAGCACTACCCCGTGACTTGTTTCAAAGTGCCATCTCTGCCTGAATTATTAATGTTAAAGAGCCCTGCAAAAGGAGACGTGAATATATACTTGATGGACACATATTTGATATTTTGTTAAAGACTAAAGCTGCATGTTTCAGGTAGAAGATGTGAAAATAAAGAAACGTTGTTTTGTTTTGGAAACTGGAGAATTAGTTAGTCCTAGTCAAGATATGTATTAGTGTGATAAGGAAAAATGTAAGATCACATTCTTTTTAAGATAAATCTGTTTGGCTGCTTAGCTTACTCATATGTGTTTGAAAAGGGATGTTTTCACTTTTAACGTCACAAGAGAAACTTATTGCTATCTCAGGTAAGGCTGTCTGGGCTTGCTGACAGACCTCCTGATGTTTCGTGTTTCTAGAAAAAAACTGAATTACTGTAGTTCCTTGGCCCCCCACACATGCAGTATGAAGAAAAACACGGATTAAGAAAACAGTACTGTCCTGCTGGACTTTCAGTGTGTAAGGTGATGGATACAGAGGTGAGATAGACTGTTACATTTCATCAAAATCTGATTACATGTGTTTGAGCATCATGCCTTCCGAACAAATAGGGACGGTGCATTTTACATTGCTGGTGCAATGTTAACTATGTGATATATCTGTTATTTTGATACATCCTGTCTGGATGATGATATTGGCAGTGTGTTCAGGTGTTAATATTTGAAGTACAGTGCATGATGAGAGTGCTGTAATTAAACATGTTTTGAGTGTATTACAGTGATGAGTAGATTATTCCTGCATATCTTTTCCATATCTATGTATTTCCATCATAAAAGATTAGTGGTAAAGTGTAAATGAATTTGCACAGCTTTTCTAGTCTTTTGACAACACGAGGTATGTCACACTGGAAAAACAGGGACAGGTCTAGTCTTCTCCCTGGAGCCATTAAGGAAGTCTACTGTAAAATAACAGCGCAGAAATATTTCCTCACCTAACTTCACTGGAATTTGTGAGAAAGCAAACAGCAGAATGGCATGCTATTTATTTCATCTAATCTTGAATCCAGTTCAAATTCTCTGTTTGGTTTGTGTTCACCTTGTTAGCCGGCTGAGCCTGTACAGTGTTTGCCAACTGCTGCTATCAGTTTGTGAGCAGAAGTTCAGAGTGAAGAATGCAAAGGGAGAGACTAATGCAGGGAAAGAGACTCACATTCCTTACATTTCTCATAAGGCAATTATTAATGTGCCTTCAAAGAGCCCATACAGCACTGATATGGGCTCTGTGGCAGGCCCCTGTTTCTCTGCAGGCCCTCAAGTGTTGTGGGTTATTTAAAAAGAAAAACTGAACAACAGTCTCTATTATTTAAAGCACCTTAGTTCCCATGAGAGCCATATTGGTAATATCAGACATTTAATGACTGAGCGGGGGAGCCACACAGTGTTAAATTGAGCCGATAAAGACAAAAGCATGAGAAATAGCTCCTTATTAAATTCATTACAGTGAGGATAGAGGGGATGTGAGCGGAGAGTCTCCCTCTCTTTTCTCTCTCTGTGGCCTCTTTGTTTCCTGGAGCGGTTCATGTAGGAGTCGCCGTTCTGTGATTACAGCGATAGAAATTGAGTGGTTCCCGCATCGACCCACACCTGAACTTATTCCACTTAACAGCTGCGGCGAACGTGCGCCATCCATCCACACATTCTCGACGCTGGACCACACACTCAGCACAAACACAAGCAGGGAGGCTGCAGCTGAAAATTGATTAGGATTTGGAGGAATGGGCACGTATGGATTGACCTGCTGTATGACTGCTTTGAATGTTAACGCTCTGAAATTTTCTCCTGAGTAAACCACACAGATAAAAAGCTTCACTTGATTACATCCCAGCAAACCTTTTTCTCTGATCTCATCTGCACTCTAATGACAGCAGAAGAGCCGTGCAGGCTGCGTGTCAGGTAGCAAACACTGATGCTGACGCACACTGATGCCAAGTTGAGAGGATCAGCACTTTTTCCTCCTGTGGAGTTTCTCTGTAAATAAAGCAAGTGTTTGTTGTTTGTTGGCGCTGAGAAGCAGCACTGTGGGAACTACAGAGAATCCGACCCGTTCAGCCAAGTGGTGTCGCAACTTTACTGCGCACACTTCACAATGACAAGAGAGCGACAAGAAACAGCAGTGAAACGGGAACATTTCACCTTGCGCAGCTCTAATCTTGCCTCAAGCTGTACAAGTCTTAAAACACAATCAGTTAAGAACAAAGTCTGAAGAAAATCCAGCGTACAGCACTGAGCCATGAATAGTCCTCAGGGGAATTCCAGGGACACAAACAGACCATCAGACCAGTGACCATTAAAAAAAAAGAAACTCAAGTAAGGGTTTACTAAAGAAATCAAGATGCACCGCTCAGCACAGCAAATAATCTTATATATTGTTCTTTAAGTGCCCTGTGGCTCCATTTTGGGACATTCAATAATGAACAGTTAATTAGCATATTTGTTCTCTGCTGGGAGTGAATTGGGGAGGATGAGGCTGCGGCTCAGTGTGACGTCATTCGTCCAGGAGAAAAGATTTGGTTAAGAAAGTTAGCTAATTCCAATTCGGCTCCACTGCAAACAAGCACGCCCCAAGGGGGTGAGTAATTAACAATCAGGCTGCCTTCCTCTCTCCTCTGCAGCTTAAGCTGTTCTTTGACAATGCTGCCTTATATCACAGTGAGCTCAGAGCATATTGAGCTCGCTGGCATATAAATAAGTCAAACTTTCCCAGCAGCAAGCTCAGGAGTGTATAAAATATACAAATACAGGTTGGGTGAGTTCTTGCTTTGATCTGGAGCCCAGTATCACAGCAGACTGTGGCATTTAGGTACTTTACAAGTGTCATGAAACTGACTTTTCCGAGCAATGATTTGATGAGATAAAACCAACAAAAAAGGAAAAAAAGGTGACTTGTTTTTACCTGTCTCTTTGTCCACCTGAAACGTCACTCCTCTGTTCCAGATCCCATGCTCACTTCGTCTTTCTCTGTTTCTGACTCGCGCTACTGATTATCACGCCACATGACTTCCTGTTTCTCGGTCTGCAGTCACTGTTGGGAGGTGTGGATGGGAGGGAGCTGCCCTGCTCAAACCGCTGACCTGCGGACCACGACGGGATGACTGTGTGTTGATCTAAATAGACGACTAAGCTGATCTTAAGCTGTGCGTGAGGACGGTTTTAATGCAGACATCAGCATTGCTGGAGTTTTACCCGTGTGTGTTACACTGGAAACCAGGAGAAGTCACTAAGTTGACCTCTGCAGCGCTTATAAATCAGTCCAAACTCCCCCTGAGAAATCCTGGTAGGTACTTTTCTGCTCACACTACACCTTCTCCTCTTTTCTTTCCCACCTCACCTGCTCATCTCTTTGTGCACTTTGAGTTCTCTCCGGAGTGGTCGGACTTGTTCTCCCAGTTTCAGAAACAAAAGCCCCGCATGTGAGCCAGGTTTGAGGCGGTCAATCCAGACCCTGCACCGACACACAAGAGTCGGACAGATACCAACTATGCAATGCGTCTTGTTTTCTCGTGGATAATGAGACAATAATGAGGGATCAGACTTGGGTTAGAAGACAGACAGCGGGAACACAGAAAGAAGGATGAGGGTAGGAAAAAATGAAATGAGGAACGAGTGGAAAATGAGGGCATGTGGGGGCTGTCTCAGCGTGGAGCGTCTGGACAATAGTCTGAGTGTAAGTCTCCCTTTCTGAGGCTGGGTTACTGGACGGGTTCTGCACCGTATCAAATTACATAACTCAAACTGGAGACACTTGCATCAGAGGAGGGAGAAAAGAGAGGACATTGTTCTCAGCTTCTTGACCAGGAGAGAGCGACTCCATTCTTCTCTCTTTGCCACGTGATGTTGGCCGCAGAGCTGAGGAGAGTTCAGGGGGTATCTGGACCTCTTAAAGCTGGCACCAATAGGTGGGCACACAGGAATCCCAGCTAATAAAGCACCTTGCCAACCAGAGATGCACAATTTAGAGATTGGCAAGCTGTAAAAGGAATTCCAGTGCAAGAATGTGATGTTTTGCGGTGCCCTTTGGCCTACCCAGTGAAATTTGAGAAAAAAATCAGCAGAAAAATGAAAGGAGGGGATAACCCCATCAAAGCCAGACAGCCCAGTCTAACACTCGAGCAGGTGCCGCTGCACCCCTGTGATTACCTCTGGGCCCCACAGGCGTATCCAGTCTCAGATTCCTCAGATTCTCAGTTGTAAGTATCCCACTCGGCCCGACAGAGCAGCACCAACAAGTGAAGGTGGTGCATATATGAATGGGTGAAAAGATGGCAACCGCAGGAGGAAGGAGGACAACGTACAGAGAGAGGAGGAATGTGGAGGTCCACAGACACAGCCGAGAGGCACAACTCGGGGCCTGTTACTGCAGATACTGTACTTGTCTGACCAGTCAACAAGACGGGATGACAGCGCGGACTAGACTCATTTCCTCTGCCTAAGCTCCTCTGCACAATAACGTTACAGAAAGCAGCTACGGGAGGCACGCTGGATGTCTGGCTCTTGAGAAGTGACATTATCTTGGGTCAGACACCCACCTGAGCTCAGTGTGTCTGTCTGTTAGGAAAACACAACATGACATTTTGAAATGCTGTCAGCACGAATCATTTTATTTCACAGGATATATTTCACATAACAGAAATAAAAACGGATAATTATAGAAAAGTGCTTTTGTTATAGGAAATGTTTGACATTTGGGAAAAAGCAGTATGCTTATTTGTTTTCTTGCTGAAAGTTAGATGAGAACACTGGTGCCACTCTTGAGTCTGTATGGTAAATATAAAGCTAGAAACAACATATGTTTAGCTTTAGCTTAGCTTAGCTCAGCACACAGACAGGGAGGAACAGCTAGCTTGGTTCTGGTTCAAAGGTAGCCAAATCCACCTACCAGCTATAACCTACCTAAAGCTTAATAAATTTCTCCTCCTTAAATCACATTTGTTTAATTTGGAGCAAAACTGAATTGTATAAATGTGTCAGTGTCTTATCTGAGCTAATTTTATTACCTTTTGACACAGCCAGGCTAGCTGTTTCCCCCCGTTTCTGGTCTTTGTGCTAAGCTAAGCTAAAAGTGGCATTGAACTTCTCATATAACTCTCAGTAAGAAAATGAATACAAGTATTTTCCAAAATGTCAAACTATTTCTTAAAAAAAAAAAAAAACAGGTAATATATAAAAGTTAGTGCTAGTGAGTGTTAACCATTGTTTCTCTATACTGCCCGTGTGGCCTGCATGAGAGTCGCACAGGATTCGGTAACTGGATGTAACCTTTAAATCCGGCGTATCGATTTTATGTAAAAGAACAGGATGTGACAGCAAACTGAAATGCTGTTGTTGGAGAGAACGGAGCTGCGGCCGCCTCGCCGACTGCAACTCGCACACACAGATATAAATAAAAAACAATGCCCACTCGCAGAGGAGGGCTTCGACTCGTGGCCTTTTGTTTTGCAACGCTACAACTCTTCAGACTAAATAAAAGAGATAAGGGCCAAGAACTATGCACGCACACAGTTCAACCTCATACACACACACACACACACACAGGGTAACCATTGCTGGTGATATCTATAGAAGGCAGGTGAGTGCGGGGGCTCCTCACGGGGAGATAAGCCCGATCAATAAAAACACGAGGAAACAATAAGGCTGAGCTGAGGCGAATGCACCGCGGCTGACTCACGGCGGGGGGAGGGGGGAAACAAGCTACATTCGTTAGCAAGACAATAGTCCAAGGGATGATATGCTGCCGGAGTTCGCAGCTATTTCCGTCTGCCCTCTGAGTTGGTGACATTTAGAGACAATGGTCTCACTCTGGGGTCTATCCACCCTCCTACAATCTCAGACCTTTCCCCTCTGAAGGTCCCACTTGTCCCATCAGGGTTAAAGCTATTGTCCAGCAGTCAGGTGGCAGGTCGGCCATCCACGCAGACAGTAATAACCCGGGAGATGCTGGTCGCAGTAGACTTTATTACGATTAAACATTAAAGGATATGCTGTGCGAGCTTCATCTGGCAGCAGAAGAGATATTGATTTAAAATTTTGTTTATTACATATTTTCACCTTATGATTAAAAAGATTTGCCCGTTTACACATCCAGCAGATGCAGTGCAACATTAACTTTCATGTGGACCCACCTGACAAATACAAGTCCAATATTCGCTCTTCTTTTGGCTCTGCGGTTGTTCTCCTCCAACTCCTGACGGAAACATCTGGCTCTTTAGCTGCTAAAAGCTCCACTACGTTCACCGAATTGTTGCTAACTTTGTCTCTCTGTCCTGGGTGCTGGGCAGGTAGTGTTCAGTGGGATTTTAGAGCGTGTTGCTGAAGACGCTCGCTGCCACAACCCCAGCTGTAAAGACATGGACTGTAAGACCAAAACAATGAAAGGTGCTGATCCACTAATCAGTTGTCCTGTATATAAAACAATTAGTGCAGCTTTAAGATATCTCTAAGACAAGTTATTTCCTTTTAACTAGCAACAAACTTTCAAAGATCAATCTTCAGCAATAAGGAAGCACCTGCCACTCGGGGTAATCTTTAACTTCGGTGTGTTCTCGGTCCTGGCACTTAGGAAATAACTCTTAAGTCTGTAAGCCCTGCAACTCGATCTGGCTTAATCTGTGCAAAACAAATCAATGTTTCACTGAGGCTAATTAAATCTGATCTACTGTCAAGCTCACACTAGACTGTGGGGATAACCACATATTTACGTGGACTGGTTGGTTAATGGGATGATCACATAGTGCAGAATTACACAGGAGGTATAGTTTCTGGCAGTTGCTTACGCAGGCGAACACTTTCGATTCTTCTGACAGTAAAGTCATGCAAAACTATTACCGTTTGCTGTGATTGCTCTGAGCTCAACGGCCCTGTCTCCAACAGTGGCAGGATCTAGGCAGGCAGCGCTGGCCAAGTCCCACAGTGATTTTCGCAACCCGGCCAGGCTTTAATCGCAGCGACAGACGGCCCGGTGAGCGTATCAGGCCAGTCGCAGGCAGAGGGATGACCGAGGAGCGAAAGCTCTAAGTGTGAGATCACAACACTTTCTCCCTCAAAGCGATCAGGCACGGGCCTGTCTATAAAGAGTCTATGAGATGGGGGGAGAATAGGGTAACAGGATAAGCTCCAGATCAGGAGCAGACAGTGAGAAAGGGGGAAGATAATCTGAGGGAGAGAAAGAAACAGCGTTGAGGAGGGGGTGGGGGGGCAGACCGAGCTCAGTGAGTGGAAGTAGGGCTGATTAGTGTTTGATTAGCTGGCCGTCCTGAGGGGAAATCTCTGTCAACCAACACAGTGCCATTATGACTGTGCTCTCCACGCTACACCATCTGCTACACTGTAGTATGCGTGACTGACCCGCTGTGCACTTAACATGCAACGAGAAGAGGCCTTACAGCATTTTGTGCTGTAGTTCACAGTGGAGACAGGGACGTTACTTACTCCGACAGGCAGGAGTATTTAGTTGCACCTTTATTAAGCTTTACATCAGGAGTAACATCATACGGTAGGAATCACTGAGGCGTGGACTTTCATGTGAATGATGGAAAGGAGTCTGGATCCTCCTCCCATTTAGGTTAGGCAACGCTAAGCAAATGGTCAGCTGACATCTGACTGTTCAGCAGAATTGGTGTTTCATCAGCTGCCAGTGCTTCGAGGAGATGCATGCGCACTCACACACATTCACACATACACACACAGGGGAGTATCAGCCCCCTGGGAGCTCAAACAGCTGAACGAAGACATCACATCAGCTGTCTGACTGACTCTGCTGAGAGAAGTGCTGCAAGGAAACAGACGGTGCTAATAGGTTGTCATCAAGAAAAAAAATAAAAGCTTTTAGCGAGCAAACAGACAGGCTTTGCAATAATGACTAATTCAGGCGTCATGATACTTTTAATCGAATATCCCAGTGCTGACAATATGGCAATAATGTTTGTCGCCTTTTTGATAAGATTAAAAAGACTTGATTTGACAAACAAGTGACAAATATTTCAATAACTGACTGAAAAAAAAGAGAAACAATCACGTCTTATCTATAGCCATGCAGGGCCTTTGTGTTTCTTTAGTAGCAAAAATTAAATTCTGCTCCTGCTTTTATTGGGTCGCTGACAGAAGTTCCATATAGTAATTCTAAACTTCTACACAAAAATACTAAAAGTATCTGCATGGATTGATACCACTGAGGAAAATGAGGACACTGTGTGTCTATTTTGGGGTGAACTGTAATCTCTCAGTAAAACAACCCTCCAGCTAACGTGCCACTATTTGACTTGTTTTACTTTGTCTTTGCACTTGATGGTGAAATCCCATCCCTCAGTCATCTCTGTGTCATAAAGACGTGGGCTTAAGGAGATGGAGTGGTGCATTTTTCTGCGCTGACTTTAGCTCCAAAAACAACACTTAAGCTGTCTCGGTGATTGCCGTTCAGGTATCAGTCACACGTGTTGACATGGCAGCAGTGTATCACTCCACCGTTTCAACCTAAACTACAGGAACGGTTACCAGGATGTCTCCGGCAACAGCTCACACCTCCATTGTCTCTCCATTGTCAGGCGTGCCTCTTCACTTGCGTCAGAGCGCACCCATAACCAGCGCACTCAAAAGAACTCCCCTGCAACGCTCCATGAGTCCTCAGGTCAGAGGTCACCTGTGGCCTCTGGTCTCCACGACGACAGCCTGGCGGTCCCCAACACTGACTGAGTGTCCCCCCCTCACCCTCCGCCATCCACCCACACACACACACACACACACACACACACACAGCTTTTGTCCCCTAACTCCTGTGCATCAAAAGAGACCCTGGAGTTTGAGCTTCAACCCAAACATTTACAGCCCTGCAGGCCAAACACTATTCAACACACTGCAGTGGAGGTGCAGGAGACCACCAGAGCTGCAAAAGTGACAGGAAACAAAAAAAAAAAATCACTGTTCATCCATCAGCCTCCTCCTCCTCTGTCACACACACAGGACAACGGTGAAAACACATTGTGAGGATTAACCCTGATTTGGGGGCTAAAACTCTATGATCCAACAACAGCAACACTGTGTCATTAGTTCACAGGCTTTAAAAAGACCCACACAACACAGGCGAGCATGCCTCTCAGGCTGATCCACCCAGGGTCGGTCTGCAGAAAGTTTTCAACATGCAATCAGCCCGGATCCCCCAGCACACTCCGGGCAGCATGTGCAGGCGAAAAGATGAGAAAAAAAGTGTGGCTCACCATGTTGTGCATGCAGGACATCTCTCGGAGCGGCTCCGGCGGACTCTGCTGCAGTTTGGGCTCTCGCCGGTTATATAATGAAAGAAGCGGCGTTTACGTGGCTCCGCAGGATATTTTCCAGGACTTAGTGCAGCAGCAGGCAGCGATCAGAGAGAGAGAGAGAGAGAGAGAGGAGCGCAGACTGAGGGGCTGAGTGATTTCCCTCTCGCAGGTTTGAACAGCAGAGAGCAGAGTGAGAGGAAACATGAGAGGCAGGGAAACATGTGCCTGTCCAACCCCCCCATAACTGCTCTGACACACTTCAATGTGTGAAGATGGACAGCGCCATCTAGCGACCGGACAGGCTGCATAAACAAAACAGTCTGCAGAGGGGATAGAAACAACCAGTTTATACTCCAAAACAGGTAAAACATTAACTGAGACAAAGTGTGCTGCTGTTGTGAGTCTGCCTCTGAACTGTGTGAAAATCTTATCTTAAGACCTCTCTTTTAGTTTATGTTGGGCTCAAAGTGGTGCACATTTCTAAATTAAGCTGAGACACAAATGCTGGTTGATTGGTTGAAGCCTCCCACTGTACTTGATTTACACTTGGGTACATGCACAGTATCCAGAGGGTCAGAGGTGAGGGGTCAACACGGGGCCCGGTCATCAAACTGTGGCCAATAACACAGATATTTACCTCCTGAGGGAAAACATCAGTGTTTTTTCTGTGAGGCTGCATTTTATATTTGATTTAAGCTGTTTATTTTTTTTGATAAATGTTTTGTTGTAAAATGGTAAAAAAAGAAATGTACACCATCATTTCTAAGAGCTTGTGTCATCAGATATATTGATTTGTCTGACCAACATTCAGAAACACAAAGAAATATGCACTATTACAAAGACACAAAGCTAAGGAAATCACATTTTAGAAGCCGAAAGGAGGAAATTCTGTTTCATTACAAAAATAATTCTCTAATGATTTGCTGATTGACATAGTTTCAGGTCTACATTTCTGTCAACATAAAAAAATCTCAGTCTTTGTTTTGCAGCACATCAGTGTTTCTCTGTAATGTTATTGTCAAAATGATGAGATGATGGTATTTTTTTTAGAATAATTATAAACATTACTACATGGTGTCCATAATAATCAACATAATTGAAAAAATCTGAATATATCACAATACTGAGAAATAAAATGTAAAACTATACTGTGACTGTACCCATATTTCTGAGTAAAATTCAGTCAAAGAAAAAGAAACTGTGTGCCTTATAAGGATAATAATACCATCATCATAAATCTTTATTTAATTCATTTTTATTTTCTATGCCTTCACCTTCATCTGGATGAGCCACAATAAGTACAGAATGACGTGTGCGTATAGAAAACTTTTAATACAGAAGTTTGATGCACAACAATTTACATAAATTCATCTAAAGAAAAAAAGCCTTTATTATCATTATAATACTGCAGTGAGATGTAGTTATGTATTCATAAATGACCAATAAAATACTGTTTAATACTGTGATGAAGCAAAACGCCCCTCCTGATCTCCACCCTCTCTCTCGTCTCTGTGATGTCATCCACGTTTCATGATTTATGTTTTCTTAGGTTTGGCTTTGGGGACTACTTTTACTGTGGCGGACACTGATTTGGCTCCTTGCAGGTTCTGGGCGGTGCAGATGTATGTTCCCTGGTCCACGTCCCTCACCTCGTCCACCAGGAGGACAGATTGCCACTGCTGTTGAGCCGCTCCTCCGCCCACTGGACTGACGTTGTCTTGTGTGTAGAGAGGCCTCCCAATCTGCAACCAGCAAAGGTGCTCCGCTCAGTTTGGAAATACACATATACAGCACACATGGGAGGAGAGTTTTCATCTCACATTAATACAGGAAGTGTACAACTTAAATATTAATAAGTCAGTAATAAATAGTTATAGGCTTGCATGATCTGCAGTCCAAAGGTTGGATGCCTCTTGACTAATAACAAACTAGCCAGAAATACAAAGCAAGCTATAATGTCAGAGGATGAACACCTGTTATGTTAATCCTTCACTTAATCTTGTCTTATTGTATTTAATTTTTCAAGCACCAAACTTGCTTATAATCTGGACAGCATATTTATTAACTGTAATTGTGATTAACTCTCCGTCCCTGAGTGTCTGACCTGCTGTCCCGGGTATTCCCAGGTTAACTCTACGCCCACGTCCCGTTCTCCCACCACAGAGCAGCTAACACGCAGATTCTCTCCCACCACCACCGAACTTGACGAGGTCTGGATCACTGGAGCCGGAGGGGCCATGGGGTCTGGTGAAAAATGTGGAATATAAGTTACTTATTTAAGTTATACGTCAAACAGACGACACTCGTCAGCGTAATGAAACTGCGTCTGTAACAATTTTTAGTGCAGAGCTTGCATGTTCTGCCAGTTTTGTCTGGTTTTCTCGTGCGGTCGAAAAATTGCATGTACAGCAGTATTACCTCCCTTTTCAAGTGATGTGATAGAACAATGTTATGTACACAAAGTGTAAAAAATGCTACTCAGTATCAAGATTGCAAATCTAAATCATTACTTTCTGTGCTGTCCTTTTTCCTTGGATTAGAAAAGATGGAAATAAAAAATATTTGGCCTGTTTTGATGTGATTGATGATTTCAGGACTTTCTCTGCCTTCAGGTGATGAATGAATTCAGGGTTAAGTGACTGGACAACTCAGTGGCAGCACTCACAGTTAACATAGATGAGCATGTATTTGGTGGAGCTCTGCCTCAAGTTGCCCAGACTGGCTACGCAGTACAAGGCTCCGGCGTGATAAGGCCGGGGGCGATGAATGGTAAAGCCCTTCCTGACATTAAAGGAGATCTCCGTCCCATCCACTGCCACCTCCATCGGTGGAAACTCGCGGTACAGAGTTACTTTGGCCTTGGGCGATGTCACCTGGCAGGGGAGGACCGTCGGCCAGTTGGTTCTCAGATGAATCACCTCGTAGTAGTTGGATGACGGAACAAACAGTTCCTGTGGGTCTGATTGGTGCAGTGGGAAGATGATGATAAGATAACATGCGAATGTAAAAAGGCTTCCTATCAAGCTGCCCGTGAAATAAAGCAGAGGCCTGCAATTCTGTAAAGTGCATGTGTAAGCATCAATAAAAAGCATATTTATTGTACCGGGAAAGAAGACGAAGACTTTGACAGCTTTGTCATACTCCCTCCTGCAGTCTGTGTCTTCACAGTACATTGGAAAACAGGTGTACTCCCCGGTGTCTGCACCGGTGCTATTGACCAACGTCAGGACGCCGTATCGCTCATGTTGGACAATGCTGATGAGCCGAAAAAACGACAGAGAGCATGTTGATTTTTAGCATCCTACATTCAAATAAATCATATGTGCATAATAAAGGTTTATTGAGCACATAGCCTACCTAAGCCTTCCTTCGTCATCCTCCTCCAGGTATGAGGGGACATTCCACTGCACAGGCTTACCTCTGCACCTCAGCTCCAGAGTGTCTCCTGTCTGCACACTTATGGTCTCTCCCACCTTCTTAAACCCCCCTCTGTCTAGCACCTTTACATGTCAGACACAAAACCAAAGCCACAGATGCATTCGTCAGTTTACCGAATGTCTCTTTCACTCATCAAAAGTTACTGTGTACCAGATGAAATACCTGCGTCAGGACAGTCTGTGCTGGGGCTACAGATGAAGCTTTGATCTTTGGTGTGGCTGTTAAGACTTTGGGTCTTTTATTTGTTGATTTGCCAGGTTTGGGCATGCTTGACTTGGGCTTCCTGCCTGGGGTGGTCTTCTGTTCTTGGGCGTCTTTTTGACAATAAGCTACAATAAACAGACCATATGATGCATTCAGTGAATTATTAACTGAATTAAGTGAGTAGTTACGCAAGTAGTTAAGTCATGCATTAGACCAACAGAAAAATCCCCCTCCTCCTCCTTAGTGATTCAAGGAACACATGTTCACGGTACTGCTCAGTAAGTGAGGAAAGTCACTTACCTAACTCGAAGATTACGGCACAAATAAGGAGAGCGCTGAGCACCAGCCTCCCCCTTGACCCAAACAAGTTCATCAAAGGCATGATTGATCAGTGGGATATAAAAGAGGTCTGTGGATTGTTAGGTTATGCAGTTCAACAGAGAGAACGCACTGTAGAAACCAAAAAGAGGGAAGGAGAGAAAGAGAGAGAGAGAGGAGGAGGGCAGGGCTCGCGAAGTGAGCGGTCAGCTGTTTACAGAATCACACAAATTCCACCTCCTGAGAGTGGCATTAGTACCCCAAATTCCTCCTGACTGGCTCAATGGAGGCTTTCAAGCCTGTCCAGACCAATGAGGGTCCAGAAGCAGAAGCCCCTCCATGTGGAATCACACAGCCTGTTTGCTTAGCTGCTGGACTGGAAGTGTGATAGCAGCATGAGTCTGGCTCTCCAAAACACACCATACAGGCCCAGATGAAGGTTGCCGCAAGGTTCTCAAAAGCATTTGGTGCCCAGTAAATCTTGTGTCCTGCACAAACAAGTGTTTTCACAAGTAAAGCAAACTGCAGCCGTGACCAGCTTTACACTGGTGTGACATGCACAAAATGAAAAAATCAAATAAATAAAAAAATAATGATTTCATCTTGCAAGTTTGAGATTTATCTTTGTTTTTATCTGCTGTGAAGGGGCATACAGCTCATTCGTTTTTAAGGCTTTATGCTGTAGTGAGAACCTTTCCTGTTGAGTGACTGGCTAAGCCCAAATTTTGAACATGACACAGGTAAGCTGCTGTGAAAGGTCCTTTTGTTCCCAATGAACTCTGGGTAGTGAGCCGTCTTCGGCTCTTTATCCAAGATTACGAGTGGAACTGGACTGCTTTCTTTAATCAGCATGCCCTGCAGCAAAATGAACTCCAGATTGCGGTCGCCTTGAAACTTCTTTCTTTTCTCATTAGGTAACACATTTACAGTATATAATTAGAAAACATGTACAGATTCCATATATACACTTTCACACAGTAAACTATTAATAACATTGATCTTTAAACAGACTAAGAACAAAAAAAAGAAAAAAAACAAAAAGATTTTCTTTATCTACATTGCACTTTTGTACAGTCTACCTCCATATTTTGATATGTAAAAAATGATCCTGTTATTTATAATCATAATTGTACAGTTGATATGAAAAGCGTAAACTTGTTATTTAAGTGTTAAGAAGTAATTATCAAGAGAAAATAGTCTGAGCCCTTTTTTCTTTTCTTTTTAAACATGAATGTAAACTGATACAGGCAACATATACAGGTTCTAGGCATCAGTTCTCTGTTGGCAATGAGAATATGTAGACAACTTACAACCTCCATCAATATACTCTTAAGTGTCATGGTAGAATAAAAGTTAACAGGTTGGCCCATCTGTCCATTTATCTGCATTTTCGACAATGTAAACCAGCCACAATGATGCGCATACATATTGAACAGCATGTAAAAATTACACACTTAAAGCACTCGCTGTAACGTCTCAATCTATTTATAGCTATTTATTTATATAGCTCAGAATTTTTCTTCTTTAATGATGTCTTTGTCTGTTTTGCCACTGACAGTTTCAATGGTTGTCTGGCCGGCCATGAGGCGCTTCCTCTGGACACTGTTACGCACACCGTAGCCGAAATAGATGAGTAACCCTGGAGAGGGAAGACAGGGATCATTATAGTTCAGCAGCTAACTTGATAATAGCCCTCTGAACTCTTCAAGCAGAAATATGGCCTTACCCACTAACATCCAAATAGCGTATCGCACCCATGTGTCTGCGCCTAACTGGACCATCAGGTAGACGTTGATGAGTGTGCTCACTATAGGCAGAGCGGGGAGTAAGGGCACCTGCAAACAGAGAAAATAGGGGGATGTGACAGAATTTTCTAGTTTGTTTATTAGAACTTAAATGCACAAAATGTGGGTATTATCGTTCTAAGATATTCTCACCATGAAAGATGCCTTGGTGGGATTTTGTGGATGCCGCCAGATGATGAAAATGTTGATCAGCAGGATGACTGCGAAGATGCAGATGACAACAATGGTCCACACCTCCGCACGGGCAAGAGCATCTAAGGCTTGGGTCAGAATGATGCACAGTGCAACCACACATGCAACTGCAGAAAAAGGAGATGAATGAGAGCAATCAGTTTCAGAAATACAGAGGGACTTTCAAAGGCAAAGAAACTGTTGGTAGTTGAATTCTTAAGAACCTACTGAAATGCTACGCTTGCTTCAGTAATGTTTGCCTTTACGTACCGGAGACAATAGTCAAGATTGTGACTCTTTTTGAGGTGGATGAATTGGGAGATGATGGAGGCTTCAGGAAGCCAAACTTGGAGTTTGATTCTATCATCTGCAGGTCTGTGTCTTCGGTTTGACCCACTTGGTACCTTGATTGCAAAAAAAAAAAAAAATCAAAAAATGGTAACATAAATTGCGTTTTTCTCACCATTCAAAGTAAAGCACTGTGAGAGAGAAGACAGATAATAACAAATACCTCAGTATTAAGATGCATATGGCCACAAGTGTGTATGCAAAGAGAGTGCCAATGGACATCATTTCCACCAAAGCCTCCAGGTCAAACAGCAGAGCCATGATAGCTACAGAAGACAAACAGTGAATATAGAGTTACTGTGACCCCATATACGTCACCACATGTACATCAAATCTGTTGAACAGCTGGAACATCTGTACCTGCCACAGTTCCAGATGAGATGGTAGCTACAGCAGGACTGCCCTTGGAAGTGACTTTGGTGAGTGGACGGAAAAGCAGGCCGTCTCTTGCCATGGCGAACAGCACCCGAGGCATCGGGAACATCGAACCCAGGAGGCTGGAGAGACAAACGCAAACAAGACGAAGCTTCTTTCAATCTGATCAGAAAAAAAGAGGCAAACTTCTGAAAGTCACCTGCACCTTTCCTGACTGTTTCTGAAACCAAATGCATCCAAATGTGGCTGTGTTTTGATTGTTTATCTCCATTTTAACATCATACTTCTCTCTTACTGACTGCTGGCCTGGTGGATTTGTTACTGTGATGTGACTGTGAAGATTTATCTATCAATAATGAAGTGAATAAATGAACTACTATTGTCTCACAAGTTATGGAAATAGGAAACATCATTAATTTTGCTGATATTTAGTCAGAAAAATTATCTGGATGTTGCCTTGCTAAAGTTACTACATATCATCCTGAGGGGGAACGTGTGGGGAACAAATCTAGTTATCTAACATTTCACTCAAAGCCAAAAATGTCAACCTCATGGTGGTGCAATAGGAAAAGTCAGGGGAACATCAATACCCACTATCCAATAGTCTGGATCAGTGGACCAAAGTGGGGAGACTATCAACTAACTAACGCGGTCAAGTGCAATACCTACACCTGGTGCTGATAGCATGACTAAAGAAAGTTAAAGATTTTCCAATTCATGAATTGCTGTCCTCAATGAGGGTCACATCACATGACCCGGACTTCACTGCATTTCATACCTGGTGGACAGGGCGCACAGTGATCCCACGGCCACAGCATATTTGGCGGGACCCCAGCCGATGTGTTCAAAGGCCACTGGCAGGGGACTTTTTTCATTGAGCATGTAATAGGGCATCATCAGGGTGAGCGCAGCAGACACAGCGAAGTAGGCCAGGAAACAGATCAGTAGCGAGGCCACAATACCCAGAGGGACAGACTTCTGGGGGTTCTTCACCTCCTCACCTGTGGATATACCAATGAAGATTAAAATAAATCAAAACTGAATTAATTATACAATTATATTATGTGAATGAGCAAAATCTGAAAGAAAATAGTCGATGAAAAATATGTTGTTCTGGAGTCATCAGGTGACATACTTATACTCATACTTAGGTCACATGTTAACAACTGAACCGTCTCAGTGACAACTCAGCAAATGCCCTCCACTGATGAAGGCCACACAATGTGGATTTTCCAAATGTAGAGACTTTTCACATTCACATAATTTAATTGTACAGTTCATTCAGTACTCATGGATTTTACAAAGCAAATATGTTCTTTTAACACTTTTTAGTTCCCTTTTTAATTAGTATCTGATATCAAATTAATTGGCAAAATTACTAAACTGCATGGTTGGGCACACATTTATGGTTTGTCACTCTGCGTGCCTCTGTACATGTGTTTGATCCCATTTACTCAGTGAAGGTTCATCTAATGGCAAAAAGTCTAACCATATATATAGATATTCACACTAATAATGAGAAAGAGGAGGTTGTCCTCTTACCTGTTGTAGCGATGCAGTCAAATCCAACAAAAGCGTAGAAACATGTTGCAGCTCCGGCCACTGTTCCACTAATGCCATAAGGGAAAAAGCCCCCCACTCCAAACTCACTCGTCACATTGGCAGTAGAGGTCAAATTTCTGCAAGATGGAGAGAGAGTTGTGGTTATTCACAACGAGGAGGATCCAGGAGAGCAATACTACTGTATTTATGTAAGATGCTATCTTGACAGGGTTATATTGCTGTTTGACATTACTTGAGCTCTGCTGTGGCGTTTATCAGAACCTCTTCACTGATTTGCCAGTTGGAGATGTTGCCCTTGATGAATCCAGAGATGGTCACAAACACCAGCACCAGGATGTTGATTACTGTGAAGATCTTGTTGATTGTTGTTGACTCTTTCACGCCAAATGCCAGCACACCTTCATGGAAAACAGAGAGAAGTTTAACCTTCCAGTTACATTTGTTTCTCAGGAGCAGCAATGATGTTCTTGGGTCAGTTTGACCTGGGGCATGTTTAATTATATATTTTATTATCCAAAAGTGTCAGAAACCAAAAAGTCCCCATTAACATGGTTTATATCTCATTATTAACTCCATTACCAACCATTTTAATCAATATTTAGTGCAATGGTGTTCTTTACCTCTCACAGATCATGGTTCAATGAGGATAATTCACTCATTTTTCAAAAAAAAAAAAGCATGTTAAATTTTTTTTATAATGTACATTGGAAAGACCTACTACGTTTTCTGATAAAAACACCTCTTCTGTTCAGGTTCAAATTGACCTGCTGACTTCAAATCAAGACAAATGAGTCATGAGGATTTGTATTGAAAATAATGAAGTTATTTAAGCACTGTTTCTGAACCAGAAATGAACATTGGGCATGACCAGCTCAAAAGCTGACTTGATGTCTGTCAAACGAGTCACTGCCACTCTAGTGAGCCCTCTTTACTATGTTTTCTGCAGACAGTTTTGCCTTATGTATATTTGGGGATGAAGACCACTGTATTTCACCATTTTTTGATGTGAATGTCTTGCTTGAAGGAATATGAATAGCAGTTTCCTCATTTGGTTCATAATCAGAATTATCAGACTCAGAATTGACCTCAAGATGGTCTTCATCTTCAGATACATCATCTATTTCACTGTCATGATCAAAAAATGTGTGTGTGAGAGAGAGAGAGAGAGAGAGAGTGTGAGAGAGTATGTGAAATATGGGTGAAATATGTCAGTTGCAAAGAAACAAATAGTATTTGACTCTTCTGACTCCTTTAAGCCTCCAGTTTGACTGCTGGGTCAAATTGACCCAAACAGTATGCACATAACCATTTTGTCTAGACTTTTTAACTTCAAAATGGTTCCATTTCACCCGCAACACAACAGGAGGGTTAATTTTCAATTTCTTTTATGTATTACTGTGGCCACCATAACGACACCAGTTTCCTCATTTTACCTGACAGGAGCAAGATGAGAAGAGCAGCAAAGATGTCTGGGTAAGGTGCCAGGCCAGGGAGGCCCATGGCTGCATTTTCTTCAAAGTATTTCGATATGACGCCCCCTATGAGGTCATCAAATGTCCCGCTCCACGCCAGTGCCACACTGGATGTCCCTGAGAAGATAGTGACAGAAAGAGGCAAAAGACTTATCAGCCTGAGTCACCATTTAACTGCAGTCATAAACAGAGAATACTGACATTTCAAGAATCAAGAATCTTTATTGTCATCATGTTTTCACATAACATGAAATTAAGATTGGTGACTTCCAAGCTTTAAACATAAATATATGTAAAAATATGTAACATGTACATAAATATCTAAAGATTTAAAGTTGTAGCAGCAATGTACAAAGGGGGGGGGGTCGATGGAATTTGGGGAAAACTGCCTTTAACTCGACGTGGTTAAAGCAGGCCGCCCCTCTTGCCCCGCTTTTGTTTACAACAAACAGTTATGATTAACAGACTGTTGAAGGAGCCTTTACGCATCTGCTTCTGTAGCAGGTGAAGGTCGGAGAGCAAGTAACAGTCTCATGTTGATGGTTGATCATTTATAGATGTCGGTGTTTTCAGTTTTCATTTTTAGTCCCTGCGACCCTGTGTGTGCCTGTGTGTGCTCAGGATAAGCAGGTTTAGAAGATGGATGGATGGATGGATGGTGTTTGCACAGTCCATCAGTGATCTGGTGCTGTTTTCAAATCAGTGAGCCTAACATGTGCTCCCACTCATTGCAATATGTGATGCATCGGGCACCTCTCCCTCTTCCTCTGCTGATATGACAGATAGAAGTTTGAAAACAAGTCAAAACGAGCTAAAGTGTCACAGCACTAAGGAGAAAGAAAGAGGTAAAGTAAAGTAATGTAATGAAGCATCAGTTACAAGTGTGAAGTTGATAACTTCTTTTACTCATATTATGGTAGTAGTGCAAACTGGAGTCACTTTTAGAAACTGGTTAAAGTGGCTAAACTGGTTAAAGTCATTATTAATATATATGTAAAGCATACATATATATATATATATATTAATGTAAAATTATTGTAGATGCCATATAAAATCTTAGGGCGCTACAAAGCTCAAAGTTAACTATTCGTATTAATTGAAGTTAAATTGGCTAAAGTGTCAAAAGCGGTTAATGTGAATACTCTTATGTGAGGCATCTTAAAACACACTAAAATAGGTGTGGTTCTTCAATTGTCCTGTAAAGTGCATGTTACTGCCGGCAATTATACTAAAATAAATAAACCTAGAAATGACTCTCCTCAAGAAAGTAATTTACTTACACAAATGAGCATGTCTGAGCCCCGGTCCTCTTTGTTCTCTCCAGTCTTGCAGGTTCCTCACTGATTCTGGTTGTGGTCCATCTGTAATAAAAAAAATATTTTCTGAGGTTCACTGGCCTGGTGGGGACATGATCTGTGTCTGTGCTGTGGAGAGAAGGTCGAGTTTTTCCTTTTCTTTTTGTGGCCCAGAGCTCCATATGAGGACATCTAGAGATGCACCTGGACTCACAGACTCATTTCCACTTGGGCTTCCTGCCTGGGGTGGTCTTCTGTTCTTGGGCGTCTTTTTTACCTGTGATACCTTCACACATGGACTAAACCAATGAACTCAGTATAGCTACAGCTTATTACGACTCATGTATAATTCCATAATATGATTGATGATGTTCTCTGTACATGTGGCATCTATTGCACGTCTGTCCGTCCCAGGGAGAGGGATCCCTCATCTGTGGCTCTTCCTCAGGTTTCTTCTTTTTCCCATAAAGGGTTTTTTTGAAGTTTTTCCTGACTCGGTTCGAGGGTCTAAGGACAGAGGGTGTCACAACTGTGCAGATTGTAAAGCCCTCCGAGGCAAACGATGTTTGTGATTTTGGGCTCTAAATAAATAAATTTTGAATTTTGAATTTTGAATTTTATATAAAATATCTGTTTCCCAAGTCATGGAAATCACAAGCTTGAGCCAGAGATTAAAACTATAATAACGAATAAGTCCTCTTATTATTTATCTATACTTTTACACAGGCAAGCACTAATTATTCAACATAATACCCGTCAGAGCCGCCTGGCCCATTAGGCAATATAGGCAAATACTAAGGGCGCCTGTGGCCTCCAGGGGCGCGCCACAAAATCGGGAAAAAATTCACCTTCAATATAATTATATTAAAACTAGTTATTACTATTAACTCTTAAAATGGAAAAGCTCACATAGATTCAAATGCAAAACAATGCCCTAATTAATATTACTACAAATGACTACAAATGATAATACCAAATAAGCTTACCCCCCTCCTCCTGATGGCTGATGGTACCTGCTCGCTCTCTGTGGGGGGAAGGGGCAGATTTATTGATATGACCAGAGAAGTTTGAAAACAAGTCAAAACGAGCTAAAGTGTCACGGAGCACAGGGAAGAAAAAAAAAAGAAGAGAAGGAGGAGGAAACGGGAGAAGGAGAAAGAGGTAAAGTAAAGACACAGTAATGAAATGAAGCATCAGTTATCTCACAGTGTACTGTGAAGTTGATAACTTCTTCTGAGCGATTAGCCTCAACATGCTAATCAGTAAATAAGCAGTTTTATATTTCTGTAGCTGGGCGGCATGGAGGCTCTTTACTTTATGGATCATTTGTAAAGATTAAACCTACTCAGGAGGTGTATACATTGGTCTAATCTACGCTTTTATTATTTGTTTTATTTACATCTGGCTAGCTAACGTTTTTCCTGATTTTAATAGTCAATCAAAATGCTTATTCCCTTTTCACCTTTCCTTTATATATCAGATTTTTAACCCTAGTTGTTCGTTGTTACAGTTCATATTGTCTAAAGCATGTTAATTGATGTTTTAAACTTTACATCAGTGTTAAAGTACACATTATTATTATATATATATATATATATATATATATATATCATACATATACATACATATATATATATATATATGTATATGTATGTATATATATTCTATTGTATTATAATATTATATATTATTATTTTGTAAGTGTATGGAGGGGGGCATTTAACAGCCATATAAAATCTAAGCGCTTAGGCTAGGGCGCTACATTGGGTAGGGCCGGCTCTGATACCTATCATAAAATAACATATTCTTAAAACCTCCCCTATTAAACAACAGACATGACAATTGATTGTACTTGATAATATATGAAACAAATCTTGTGTGTCACACTTGCCTATGACGTAGGAGAGTAACAGATTCCACCCAGTGATAAAAGCCAGCAGCTCCCCAACAGTCACATAGCTGTAAAGGTATGCTGAGCCTGTTTTGGGAACCCGGGACCCAAACTCTGCATAACACAGCCCGGCGAATATGGATGCCAGGGCGGCGATGAAGAAAGAGATGATGATGCTGGGTCCGGCTGTGTCTCTGGCCACCTCTCCAGACAGGACGTACACCCCGGCTCCCAGAGTGCTGCCCACACCGAGGGCCACCAGGTCCAGGGTGGTCAGGCATCTGTTAAACGTGGACTGCTCCCCCTCCGGCTCCAGGGGCTTCCTCCAAGACAAGCTCACCAGAAAGGACTTCATCCAGCCGCACGTCATGCTTCTAGGGGGTTAAGATCGAGGCAGGTGGGGACAGGTGGGAGAGCAGTTTGATATAATTGAGAGAGAGAGGGAGCAAGTGAAAGAAAGAGTGAAGGGACAGGAGAGGGGTGGGGGAAGAAAGGGCAGATCAGTGAACCTGTCAGTGAATAATTGTCAGGTCAGCCCAACACTAGAACATTACTCTCTTTTTACTGCAATGGAGAACTTAGATTGGTAATTTATCTTGAAAAACACTAAAATGAGAAGGTCTGTAAACCGAAGAGAAAGCTTGACTGTTTTCATATAAAGTAGTGTTAATGTAACTCAAAACTTAAAAATGCAAATTTAGGACAAAAAAAGGCTGAACTCACTCACCTGTTCTGTGCGATCCCCTGCGTCACAGGTGTACTTAGAGGAGACAATTAAAAGGATTTGTCATTCACTCTAATTCACATTATACTTTTATACATGCCCTCCTTTATCACCCCCTGATATGATAGTGCTGATGACTGGAGTTTTCATAGCGCAAAAACAACGCCCTGCTGGAGGACTGCACTTTACTCAACCTTCAGTTACTTACACAATTACTTCCCTGAGCACGTCTGAGAAACACAGGTGATTCACTTAGAATGTGTTCTTTCCCTGGCAGTAATAAAAAAAATATTTTCCAATTTGCAAAGCATGTCCTCACCTCACTAGAGCAGTGTCATGTCAGAGATAATCCCTCCTTGCGGCTTGATGCAGGGCTTCTTGTGATCAATCACTGCTAAAATCAAGTAAAAGAAATACTAATCAAAACACTCAAAAAATAAATACAAAAAAGATTTTTATATCTTTCCTCTCCACACTGGCTGTCCTGGTGTTCTTTGACTCAACTATTAAAACTTTGTTTACATTGCCTGTGTTTTTAATTCACTGTCCCTATTGTAAATGAAACATGCTCCTGCTGCACAGTTTTTCCTTTTCTTTTTGTTTTTAATCTCTGAATCAAATGCAGGTAGGTTAATCCAACATCCGACACAGCTGGGATAAAGGAAATGAAAAGAAGGACATTAACTAACCATTGAGAAAATTAAACAGGGACAATGTAATTGTTTTGCTTTTCAATTTATGGATTTGACTGTACAAAAATATGACGAGTAGCTCAAGGGTGTAATATACCTGAGAGCTGTGGCTTTGATAATCTTTTCATGATTATGCCTTCAAGATAATCCAAGACTTTAAGGCACACTTGTCTATGACTTTGGATTGTGTCCTTTACAAAAAGCAACCAGTAAGATAGAGACATTGAATGTGGCAGCTGAAGAAACTGAGAAAAAGTTAAGTTTCTGTTTTTAAATTAGTTTCATTTATTGCCTTGTAGACAATACACAAGACTCTTCAAAACTATTCTATATGTACTCAGTGTGTTTACATGCATTTGTTGCTTAGAAACAAGCCTGTAACCTTATCACTGCAGCTATGTTGGAGTTTTCCTGCTTGCCTTGCGGGAGCCGTGTCCCCATCTCCACCTGGAGGTGTGAGCCTGCCAGTCTAACGGCCCTGAGAGTTATTTAATGAAACAGAGGAGGACAAAGCAGCTTTCATGGCTTCTGCGTGCAGCAGGCTGCACACTTACTCTTTGAGAGGTAGCTTTTGCCTTCTCATCTCCCATCAGGGGATTTCAGCTCACCTAATCCCTCCTGGCATCTACTTTAGCGGGACGGAGGCGAGTGGAAAGGCAGCGTGTAGACGGTCAACGTACCTTTGACCAAACTTGGCTCAGGCCTCTTATCTGCAGATCTCACTGCTTGAGATACCATTTCAAGAGGGATAATGGAGTAATGCTTAACTAAATGACAGCTACTATGCACATGATGTGCAACTTTGTGATCAAAAGGTTGATGTGAATCACAGTGAAGCTCAGTTAATCTTCATTAATACATCATTTATGGCTGCCTGCTGTGCATTTAAAGAAACATACAGTGTTACAGATAGATATTATGATCCAGCATTAATAATGACAAATATTGAAAAATGTTACTGTTCAGCATTAATATTGACAGATGCAAGTTGAAGCAGAGGTCAGGGGTTTGAATCTGACTTACTGATGGTAATTTTATTCAGTGAGTCTTTACCTTGTCTTCAGTCCCACGAGGAGTGACGGGTGACTGTGTGGTGGAAACAGCGCAGTGAAGCAAGAATATCCGTGCTGTTGACTTGGATGAAGGAAACATGATTTCTACTGCGATATATACAAGACTGGCCCGTGTGACCCTCCCACTCAATGGAATTACTCACAAAGTAGCCTTTCTTACTCCAGACTAGTTTGGATCATAATGTGCTCATTATTTCATAGAAACGCACAGGGTTGAGAACTGTGAGCAGCAAATCCCATTCAGAATGTAAAAAATGCTTTTGTGCTCCCCTCGTTTGTTGTTTTGTTTCCATTTTCTGTTTTTTTTTTTTTTTTGAATTCATGAATTTGTGGGATTAGACACATGGTTTTTCAGGAATACAACTTGATAAGTTCAAATGTTTCAACAATTACAGTTATATTGCTAAAATAAACTGGTTCTCTTAAAGGAAAAAAATATATGTTGTGTATTTATGAATGCAGACACAACTTTTATGAGAAATAAATTATGTACAGAATAAACACATTTTTTGTCAATTATGGTAACTTTATTACATCATTCATAGGTTAAAAAGTGAGGGTCAAGTTCTCAGGATCAGTGTGCAATACTTTGTCAAAGCAGAAGAGGTCAGTATACAACAAATACAATTCATCACTGGTGCCTCCCACCTCCATCTGGGTTTACCTCATATGGACCCCTCTCAATCTGAACAGTGGTGAAGGGGAAGTTAGTTGAGAATAAGACAAAAAAAACATGAGCTGCTTAAACCACAGACATGAATAAAAAGTGTCCATCGTGTGTGTGCAGCAAGTTGTGGCGCTGCGGTGTCAGGGGAGCACTGATAGTAACCACAGAGCCAGTGACACTGAGTGAAAGCACACTGAGTCATGCCTCTGCTATGTGCTGCACTGGGAGCTCTGTGGAAGCCCGGCTGCTGCTTCCTGGAAGTCATCCTCTCATCATCACCTCTGCCACCAAACTTCACGCGTAACATCACCAAGAATGGATGCAGCAGATCAAATAAAACATAACTGTGTGAGTGTGTGTGTGGGTTTCTGATGTGTCACATAAGAAGCAAGACTGCATCAAAATCTGCTCCACTGAAAGTTTGTGGGAACTGAGGCCTCAATTTACTTTGTTTCACATTCAGTCCAATGCTGCACGGCTCCTCTCTCTCTCTCTCTCTCTCTCTTTGTGTCTCTGTCTGTCTCTCTCTCCCCCATCTTACTGGAACAGACGCCTGACAGGACAGGAATAGAGCAAGGCAAGGTCTCGCCTGGGTGCCAGAGAGCTCCCCTCACATCTGAACTCTCGGTCATGTGACCGTGTGTGAGTGACTTCAAGAATTCCGCCAAACGCGTTTCAAGTGAAAACGGTTCATTTCCGAGCCACAGAGCTGCTGTGTGCTTTAAAAGCAGACAGAGGCTCTGTCTGCTTGTCTGCCTGTCCGCAGCACAGTGAAACACAGAGTGAAAGCTGCTGGTGTCTGCGTTTTCCTCATGCAGAGCCGTGCGTAAAACTACGCAGCGTCGGAAATCTGAGTCACACATGTTACCAGGCCACATGCGTTTGAAATAGTGTTCACTTTGCGGTAAGGCATTACACACACACACACTCTCTCTCTCTCTCTCTCTCTCTCTCTCACACACACACATTTCAGAGAAACTGCGCGAGAGAGCGCCTGCACTCGTTGCGTCACAGAGGACACGTAACGGGCCGGCTTGAGACCGGAGAGGAGGAGGAGGAGGGGGGACAGAGAGAGACCGGGTGAGCTGACACAGCAGGACCACTCTCACCGGACAGCGACACTTCGTGCACACAGAAGGTAAGAATGTATCTGTCACTGTCTTTCTCTCCCATCTCTTTAAAAAAAAAAAAGAAGCTGCCTCTGGAGAAGTTTTCTGATGCGTCATTGTTAAACGTGCCAGTGAAGCAGTGAACATCTCTGGGAGACAGTCTGGGTGGATTTAAAATAGTTAACATAACTGCAATGTCTTTGTCAAAGAGGAAATCCTAAAGTGAGAATGTAAAAAAATATATAGTGAGATATGGAGGGTGTTAAGTTTATTCTGCAGTGTGGGGTCCAGAGCAGGGTGTGGCTCTGTATATGTAGAGGCCCAGTCCCCTCTTCAGACCTTGATTCTGACATTAAGTTAAACTGTGCGTGCTATTTTGGGAGAGCTTCCCTGCAGTCTTAAACAAACAGTACAGCATGTAATACCAGCATGGAGAAGTCTCTCTTTTCCTCTGTAGAAAAGCTGAATGGGTAGAAGTTTTTTGTGTCCTTTCAGTTTGATCTTATCTGCAGAAATATGTTGTCATTTTTCTCTTTGATTACAAAGTGAGAGGTACGGTCAGTCAGGGATGAGTTGGCAGAGTGAGGTCCTCTGTAGTGATCCAGGCCTCCATAGGCTTCACCTGAATGAATGGCTGCTTTGTATGTTAAAGTATGGCAGCAGGGAAAAATGTGACGAAACAGTTTTCCTCCCAATTGGCTTAACGCAAATTCCGCCCGCCGATGTGTCATTTATGTGAATATGAGGTCCAGCGCAATAGACGCTGCTGTGTTTCTTGTGCCGTTCTTACTCTGGTGGTGATCGGTTTTAACCAGCTGTCAGGCAGCCCACTGAACACACCAAATCATTAGATAAACTCAGGAGCAGGAGGGGATCTTCATCATGCATACTGTCCCTTTGTGACCCGATTTCCTGCATATTAGAGGGGAATGACACCTTCACAGAGGCAGGGATGTTTTGCAATGCTGTCCTCTGGCCCTACATCAGCATTTCTCTCTCTTCTACGCCAGAAACTACTGATTCCTGCACAGTGTTGACACAGAAGACCAAATATAGAGATGGTAAGTGGACCGGACCTTTCTCAACTTGCATTATGTAAGTATGTTGCGGATTGTATCAGACCAGATCTTGTGTCTATAGAAGATGGATGGTTTTGTGTACCTCTGAATGAAGTGAGGACAGAGTGAGATCATTTTTCTGCTACCTGCCACTGTGCAAGGCTCCCTCATCATAAAGGCCGCAGTGTAGGGTGTCATTGCTACATGTGGTGCCTGCTCATCTGATAGGCACACCTGACAGCATCTCTCCAATGGCAGTGTCTTGGTAGAATTATTTAAGCCTCGTGGCAGATGTCTAACATTATTGTCCGAGTTGTAAGTCAGTGCCCTGTCACCTTGAGGTTAAACACACACTTGCTTGCAATTACTCTCTGCTGGGTTGTGGCCTTGGCAACAAAATAAAACAAGCAGCACCTATAGAGAGGAAGGAAGGGGAAGAAAACATTTTATCCACATTAAGACTTTTCCATATAAGACCCCTCATGAGAAATTTGATTAGTCTGGTAAAAGGCCTGTTGCCAGGCGCTTGTATTTGTGGTCCTGTTGCTATGTGGGTGAAGCTCTCCAGCTGTCGTGAGGAGTGATGGTCGCTGTGGATCAGAGCATGTGCAGTGGCCCCTCGGCAGGGTGGAGAGCACATTTTGGCCGACTGCCTCAATGCAGCAGTAATCTCAACGGCAGCAGCTGCAGTTTGAGCTTTCCATAGGCAGGCCAGGTTTTCTCATTTCCCACAGTGACGACTTCACAGAGCCCATGTGATAGAGATACAGTCATTTTCATCAGTGTGGGCAGTAACTTTCATTTTTACAACAATGTCCTCAGGCAGAGCATTATATTTTATTTACATGCCCAAAGATGGAGATCTCTCATTGTATCTGAACTGCTGTATGACAGACCCCCACAGAGGGAGCTCTTTTGTGTGCAACCTGACTCCCTGCTGCTCACACACACCCACCTCTCCGCCCCTGCAGACGTGCACGGGGTGGCCGCGCGCATACACAGCAAGTTTTTCTCTGATCTGGTGGGGGTGAGACAGGTGCAAGAAGTCAGCTGCTATAATGGCAGACTTGGCTTCCCAAACTGTCCCAGCTTCCTGTCACCGCCACTTATATGCGGTCCAGTAGTCACACCCTGCAAGAAATCGTATGTCAAGCTAGTGAACTGTTAGAAAGCGGGATATGTGCAAGCTTATGATACCGAATCACCCTGAGTCACCAAAATCAGTAGACTTTATTCTTTGGGGATAATTAATGTTTCTAACAAATTTCATGGCAATTCACTGATCATTAAAATATTGCCACCATCAGATCTACTCTGTTTGCTCTGTTTGCTTAAATAACCAACTCATTATTCTAAGCGGGAATTGTTGACTTTTAGACTTCCGTGAGCTGTGACTTGTGGCCTCACCTCAATTGCTACAACTCCAGTATGACAACCAGTATGACACACACACACAGAAGACTCATTCCCTGAAACCATCCCAAAGATCATGAGATATCCTGTTTCAGATTCACTGAAGTATTTACAGTCAAGGCCAGGGAGGTGACGTGATCATGTATCTGATGACTTTTTTTAAATTAACTTGTGCAAAAAAGTTGCATTTCTATGTATCCAGACACCCCAGACCTTAGACTTCTTGAATCATCACAGTAAAAAATGTCTCACTGCTGAAACTCAGTTAAACTATTTTATTTGCAGGTGTTCAGAGGCACAATAACAGATGCTCCGGACTTTGATCCCGCTGCTGATGCCGAGGCCCTTTACAATGCTATGAAAGGCATTGGTAAGTACTGCACTCCTCCACGGTTTTTCGGTCACGGGGGCGAAAAGGTCATCGTCCATCTTCCCTGCTTGTAGGCGGAGTGATCGCACAAAGATTTTCACACAGCATTAGAGATGGTGGTGCGGTCAGAGGCCAGTTTTTCTGACTGAGATGAAGGTCGTTGGAAAAAAAGGCTGCTTTGTGATCCTCAGGTAGCGACAAAGAGGCCATACTGGACCTGGTCACCTCAAGAAGCAATGCACAGAGGCAGGAAGTCATTGCAGCGTACAAAAGCAACTTTGGACAGGTACAAGAATACATTTCATCACCTCATCTTGTTTAGTGTTTGCTAAAATAGAAACAGAGATGGGTTAAATAGCGTGCCACACAGTAACTTGCCACACATTCAGACTTTATGTTTTTATTGTTTCAACAGGACCTCATTGAAGACCTGAAATATGAGTTGACGGGCAAATTTGAGCGTCTCATCGTCAGCCTGATGAGAACCCCTGCCTACCACGATGCCAAAGAAATCCACGATGCAGTCAAAGTAAGACCTTTACCCCATAGTCAGAGTGGTTATTACACTAATGAAGCAGAAGCTGCTCCATATTTAACTTCATGATCTTTTTTAAGGGAGTTGGAACAAACGAGAGATGCCTCATTGAAATCTTGGCATCTAGAAACAACAAACAGATCCACGACATGGTCGCAGCATACAAGGATGGTAAGGCGCCTTAAATAAGTTGTCCATTTGAATATTAACATATTATTTGTCTGGCATCTCTCAGCATTTTACTCTAATGTCTGTGTGTCCAGCCTATGGCAGAGACATCGAGGATGATATAATCGCGGACACTTCAGGTCACTTTAAGAAGATGCTGGTTGTTTTACTTCAGGTCAGTTCACTGAGGAGTTGATATTATCATCAGCGAAGTATCCAGTCAGCCGTGCAGTGACCGTCTTGGCCACAGTACCTTTGACTAGTGACTGAAATTGTTGTCTTTACTTTGATGGTTGCAGGGGACCAGAGATGAGTCAGGAGTGGTGGACGCAGACCTGGTGGAGCAGGATGCAGTGGTGAGGACATTTTATGACTGATTGATGACTTACTGGCTTTATATGGCCTTTATTTTGAAAGTCTCTGAATCTTTAAACATGCCACTAGTTCATGTGCTGAAATTAACCAAATGAGTTATTACAAATGTCCCACATACAAAATTAATTTAGATAGTCTTTTTTTATTTATTTATTTTTATTTTATTCATTTTATTCATGTATTTCCAATGTACAATTAGGTAAGCACTGCATTAAATGATAGACTTTGGATTTTGGAAAACACTTTGTTTGTTGATCTTCTACATGATCTCATCGTGTGCTTTCTTACCTCTGCATAGGATCTGTATGCAGCTGGAGAGGAGCAGTGGGGGACGGACGAGGCCAAATTTATCATGATCCTGGGAAACCGCAGCATGACCCACCTCCGCATGGGTGAGAACAGACCTTTTGGGGAAATTAACACCCCAGTGAGGCATCCAGGGGTTAATGGTGCATCGGATGTTTTTTTGTAAGCGAGTAATTGCAGAATGATGAGTTGTAGCTAAATTGTACACAATGATATGCCACTATCTTTGTCCCTTTACTGTCTTAGTGTAGTTTGGTGGCATGCTGACATTTGCAGATAAGCACTAAACACAAAGTGAGGATAAGTTTGCAGAGAATGTCATATGTTTTGCAGGTATTAGACATCTTAAATCAAGAGATAATTTCACCAGGTGATGGGTTAGGGTAAAAAAATCAGTCCTTAAGGGACCTTAAATATCACGGCCTGCTCACCAATCATCAGCACATCATCCCTCAAAGATAAATAACATGACTTGACTTCTGTTTGTTTAGTTTTCGACGCATACGAGAAGATTACAGAGCTGTCCATAGAAGACAGCATAAAGAACGAGCTGTCTGGGGACTTTGAGAGGCTGATGCTGGCTGTTGGTAAGAGACACATCGAAAGTGCAGCTGTGTGATGACATGGAGAATTTCAAGTAGCCAATTTAACACGTGGCTCTCCTCTTGGTTTTTCCTCACAGTCCAGTGCATAAGGAGCGTTCCCATGTTCTTTGCCAAGCGCCTTTACAAGTCAATGAAGGTAAGCAAGTAAAAGTAATAATAGTCCAACCTTATATGATACCTTAAATATTTAAAATCAATTAGCTACATATAGTTATCCTGGCATCCTGACCACTTGTCTTTCATTTCCAGGGTCTCGGCACAGCTGACAACACCCTGATTAGGATCATGATTTCTCGCTCTGAAATAGACATGTTGGACATTCGAGAGTGCTTCCGTCTAAGATACGAGAAGTCACTTTATAACATGATTAAGGTTGGTCAAACAAGATGTTAAAAAATGAATTAAATAGCATCAGTATAGCACACCGATAACCTGATTCTGTGTATGTTTAAACCTGTCAGGACGACACATCAGGGGATTACAAGAGGACTCTGCTTAATCTGTGCGGTGGAGATGACGAGTAAGTTACAGCGTGGCTGCAGGTGACAGCAGTAACCAGATGGGGACGACATAGCGCCACTTTTCAGGAGTTATTGTTTTCTGAGGAGAGTGCAACTCCAAAAAAAGTTTACTGACTTAATGGGGAAAGCATGTTGTCATTGCAACAGTGAAGAGACATATGGAAACTACTCTGTGAATCTGGTATCCAAAGATTGTCTGAGAGTAAGGCAGCAATGATAAGTTCATTTAATCATAGATCCATAAGGCAGCAATGATAAGTTCATTTAATCATAGATCCATGTTCCTAAAAATGTACCCTCTCTGTACCGCTTGAGGATTTGGCTTTGCTGAGTGTGTTGTCTTGTCTCAAACTGATCATTACAGCTTAGCTGGAGAGTTCTTCCCTGAAGCTGCTCAGATAGCCTACAAGATGTGGGAATTAAGTGCCATGACCAAAGTCCAGGTTTGGGCCCCATCTTGCTCCCACTCTAGATGTGTAATTGCATGTTTGGCTCTGGCAGGGGCATGCATCCTAATTACCTGCTGGCCCTGCAATGACCTGCTTCTCGCACTGCCATGAACTTGTGCTGATAACACCTCCGTGTCTGCACAGTGACGGCTTTGTGTGATTCCGGATACGATCAGAATGCCGTTCACTCAGATACAAATAGTTTTTGTTGCAATCCAAACCGTTTGCCTTGCTTTTGTCCTAGGAGTGAATGTCAAAAAGATCTCAGCATTTTGGTCAACAAAAGCTCGTCCCACTAACACTTTATGGAACTGAGTTGTTTTTCAGCCTGCCCACTGTTTTATTGTCGGTGGTGTCATGGCTTCTAACCTCAAGAGGGCACACTCCTTCTCAAATGTGAAGGGATTATTATCAGAAGTTTTAGCGTGCTGTTTTCAGCAGAATAATCCAACGAACAAAGATTCTTTTCTCTTCGCATAAATTGTAGTTCTGCATGTTCACTGCTTTAAACATGCATATTTGGGTGTGTTTAATTTAATACTTATTTAATAAATAGACTACCACATGATATGTGTATGTAATCACTGACTCTCAAACTACTAACTGTGTCATTTTGCTACCTTAGCTGAGGCCAACAGTCCGTCCTGCATCCAAATTTGACCCTGCCGCTGATGCACAAGCGCTGAGGAAAGCCATGAAGGGATTTGGTATGCAACTCTCCAAACTGAGGCACATTTATGCTGCTGCCATTTTACAAAACAAAAGTGTAACAAATGTTACTGCTTATCTCTGCCCACAGGAACGGACGAGGATGCAATCATTGACATTGTTGCACAGAGAAGCAATGCTCAGAGGCAGGAGATCAGACAGGCCTTCAAATCGCTCCTGGGAAGGGTGAGAGAAATGAATTATTGCCTCAATAAAACTAAAAGATTTGAGTTGGAACATATTTCTTAGCTCCTCGTTTTCTGATGCACATGTTCATCTACCCCTGAATAAGTCAAACTCAACATAGTTATTTTCTTTGAGTTGTTTCCTGCTGTGAGTTTATAACAACTCTTTGCGTTTAATCTGCCCCCAGGATCTGATGAAGGACCTGAAGTCTGAACTGTCAAAGAACTTGGAAAGGCTGATCATCGGGCTCATGTTGACCCCTGCAGAGTTTGACGCCAAAATGATGAGGAAGGCAATGGAGGTACAGTTGATCCGAGCCATCTTATCAATATATTATTCAGAGGTGACAGGCTGATTACAGGTTTATGGATCCAATTTAACCCTTTACAAACCAACAATGAGTTATTTTCCAAGTCTGTAATGGTGGCTGTTTTGCCTGTGGAGGCGTGGATGGTGCTTGAATGTTGTGACAATTACACAGAATGAATTTGGAAGTCAAAAAACTTTGCATTGCAGGTATTTATAACTAAACCCCAACTGAATTTCCTTGTGTAGAAACCTGACTCATCCTTGACTCTGAACAGACAAAGACTGAGTGCAAAACATGGCTCTTTTCTAAACATATGAGGAAGCATGTTTCACATGTACTCTCCTCCTCACTGTGTGTTGTAGTTGTTGTTTGTCTTCTATCTTGCTGTATTTAATACTTTTCATCTCAAAAGGGGGCTGGGACAGATGAGCATGCTCTGATCGAGATCCTGGTCACCAGGCGCAATGAGGAAATACATGCCATGAACGCTGCTTATCAGCATGGTGAGATTGATCCCCCAGAAAAAGAGACTTTTAAATGTCTTTCTTGTTCTGAAAAGCTTTTTACATGCAACATATCGTGTGCTTATACAGCCTACAAGAAGTCTTTAGAGGAAGCCATTCAGTCAGACACATCGGGCCACTTCTGCCGCATCCTCATTTCTCTCGTGCAGGTAACGTTCAGCGTGATGAGAACTTTGACTGTGTTTAATTTCTACGCCCACTCACTGGTTGCAGTCTTGTCTGCTGACTGTGGCAGACAACAAAAAAAGTCCATTTAGTCACAGGCACTCTTACTTGAAATACAAAATCTTCTTGGTGACCCACTGATGTTTCATTCTTAATAATTGACATCGAACCCTCTTTACCTCAGGGTGCAAGAGAGGAGGGCCCTGCAGATGTGGAAAGAGCTCAAGCAGATGCTCAGGTGATTTAGTGTGTGACTTAGTGCCCTGTGTGCAAATATGTAATGCAAGAATGAGTTTGAACGTTTCTCCCTGCTGTTCTTCCTGGACTGAGCAGGAACTGGCCGATGCTTGCAATGCAGACTCTGATGACATGGAGATGAAGTTCATGAGTATCCTGTGCACCAGAAGCTTCCCCCATCTTAGAAGAGGTAAAAAGACCAATAAATGGAGGACAGATCTCAATGTGTGTGTTGATTCTATAAGCACATGGATCATGATAACATACTTTACATACTATTTTATTCTCAGTATTCCAGGAGTTTGTCAAATGCACCAACAAGGACATTGAGCAGATTATCAAGAAGGAGATGTCAGGAGATGTCAAAAATGCCTTTTATGCAATAGGTAAGAACTGGCTTTCACCTTAACATACTTTACTTTTCAGTGTGTACACTGGTGACAACAGCAATTGTTTTACTCCTCTTAAGCCCTTTCTTTCTCTCTCTTTGCTTTGCAGTTCGCAGTGTGAAGAACCAGCCCTCCTATTTTGCAGACCGTTTGTACAAAGCCATGAAGGTATTTATTCTCAGTGCTTTAAATAAGTTTGTGCTTTGTAATTCGAGCTGCAGCACGTCCTTGTGTGCCAGATTAAGCAAATGAAGCTCATATTATTGTATTTGGGTCTCTTTCTGTGTGCTTCTTTACTGCTGCTCTCAGACAGCAACAGCAGCAGCAGCTACTGTAAGTAAATCAGACTGAGCAAAGTATTCACTGATCTCCTCTGCAGGGCCTCGGCACAGACGACAGGGCGCTGATCCGCATCATGGTGTCCCGATCTGAGATTGACCTTTTCAACATTCGTAAAGAGTTCAAGGAAACGCACGATGCCTCCCTCCATGAATTCATCCAGGTAGAAACTATGATTGTAAGTCGCAGTCTTTGTCTACTAACACTCCTTCTTGGTTTGTTGTGCTCTCATCTCATCTGTGTGTGTGTGGCCTTTTTGTCCCATTGTGTGTGCGTGCGTGTTGCACATCCTTCTTCTGCTGCTGTGGTGGGGTGGTGGGGTACGGTAATCTATAGCTTCCTGCGGTGGACGACGGATCTGTGGCTACTGCACAGCTGTTTAGGAATTTCCCTTGCATGCTATACTTCCTCTCTGTATCTCTGTGTGATTGGCTGACAGGCACAGAGACAGGAAGTACCCAGAAGTAGTTCTATAATAACTTACAGATGAAATCACCGTGACACCAATACAGGCAAGCAAGTAGGCTGCCCTGGATTGGCTTTGTCAGAAATATTATCAGATTATGCAACAGGATGGATTGCCATATATTGTTTATTCTGAAGTGTGTATTTAGTGAAAAAAATTACAATCTTTCATACACAATTACCTTTTTGGAGTTGGGTACATCTGTTTAGCAAGATGGTGCTTTTAATGACATATTTTTGTGTTGTCAATTGAAATAGCAGAAGATGTTTTAATTCAAGCAATTTGTCAAATACAAAGTCTGTATTATGAATTTATGAATTAATGAATTTGCTATTTCAACAAATATCAACAAAAGCAAGTTTTCTCTGACATTCCAGAGCAAGCAGGTGCATTTAAAAAATATTCAAAGTAATAGTAATGGGAATAAGATGAGAAGATCAATGCAAATCTCATATTCATACCCACTTACAAGTACCGCTAAAGCTGCCAGCTCCAGCTCCACCTCCTTTAGAGATCCTGGTAAGTGGTCACTTTCAGTCAGAGTCAAGCTAGCTGTTTCCCTTTACTTCCAGTGTTTGTGCTAAGCTAAACTAATCTATGTACTGCGTGTGGTTTCATGTCTGCCCGTAGAGGGTAGAGGGTGGTATCAATCTTCTCATGTAATTCTTGGCAAGAGAGCGCATGAGCGTAAGTCCAAAAATGAGGAACTATTCCTCTGAAAATATATGGTCTTTTATAATTGCGATGATGATTGTAAAGATAGAAATCTGTGTCTATGAGTGTCAGCTGATGGAAAGGGTAATTCCACACATAACTCCTTGGCTGGTTTTAGCTGACTTTTGCAGAGTTCAGCTTGTCCACATGAGTTATTTATTCATCATTAAGATAAGATAAAAAGTTTTTTGCTTTTGTGCGAGGGAGAGGAATGAGAAGTAAATCCAACTGTCTGGTTTCAGCTGTGTGATGACCAAATGCCAGCAGACTTTCCCATTAATTCATATTTATTGTGTGTGTGTGTGTGTGTGTGTTTTTCCCATCATTGTTCAGGGCGATACCTCAGGAGACTACCGCAAAACCCTGCTGGTGCTCTGCGGAGGGGAAGATTAAACCTGTCACATCTCTGCAGCTCCGATCACAGACTTCAGTGAAAAAACCATCAGACAAGCCTGATCTCAAGAGCGAAACTGTGGTGGTTAACGTCAGTATGTGTTGTCACTGTCCCTAAACTGCTGCCACTCCTCAGCCAAACCAAGTGACCTACGACCTCCCACCCTTCCAAGCCTCTTCTGCTCTCATGTCTGACCGTCCTTTCTTCTTTTTTTTTTTTTACAGAGTCATATATCTAAAACAAGAGATGTTCACGTCGCTGTGTAAAGGTGCTTCACATGTACTGCATATTGGAAATTAGCTAGTCGCTAGTCGTAATAGTGCCTTCAGATTGTGGGCCGTCCAACGATTACTGTGATTTTAAGATGCCATATATACATGAGTAAAATGACAAGAAAGCCAAAACCAGTGTCTCATCTCTTTCTTCCCACATTGCTGGAAAACATTTGAACGTATAAATCGGCCTCATGTTAAATGTAAATCCTGCTGGCCCCCATTTTCTCTCACTCTAGCTTCTTGTTACAGTGTGTGTTCTGGGTGGGGTGCCCTGGGTTGTATTTGGCAGGGCAATTCAATGATTAACTTTGTTGATACTGGCAGTCGTGCTGGGCTGAGCTGAATGGGAACTACAGTATTTAACATGAGGAAATTCCCACTCCAATTCAATGCCTTTTATGCTTAACAAACTTAAAATTCCTCTAAGTTATTGTTGTTCATGAGGGTGAACTGTATGTAAATATAGCCTGATACAATGAAACAATGAAATAACAATGAAAACGGTTCATTCAAGCTAATATTTTAATAACTGGATAGCCCCAGGCTGCTGATGTTGTCGTGCCTAAATCTAAACAAATCACGCTCTTGTGTAACCCTTTCAACCACTCTGCTTCTCTACTTTCAAACACCCTATAGAGGTATAGCATGATTTCCTCCGCTACCTGACTACCTGCTGTGACTGAACAGTCATCTATACCCGTACGCATTCAAAAGAGGATAAAAGAAAATGCGCCGCTCACACTTAACAGTTATAACATGTCACTTTCCACTTGATTTCACGTGTCTCTCTCGGACTTGTGTACTTGTTAATGCAGTGCACAGAAGTACAAGACAGCTGCCTCTGTTCTTGGCAGTGTCTCAGTTCACTGCGTATGTGTGAGCGCAGCTGTTGTTGGGCCGTCTTTGAGTTAAAAGAGGAAAGAAGAAAAAAGACGTATGTGGCGAGGAAATCCCCTGCAGTACGCCAAAATCCAAGGCAACAACTAGAGTGCGCAGCAGTCAGTCACACTCGAGTTTTAATGGCGCACCCAGCCTGAAATTGCTCCATTTGATGATAATTACCAGAGATTAAGAGATTACTTCAATAGCACATTGTTAATATATAGCCAGTGTCAAAATATACACTGTTCTTGAATTTCCCTTTTGACAGCTGGGGGAAGTTTGTGCTGTGGTGCTACAGTGTAAATGAAATAGATTGTAGTTTACACGTTTCAAAGCTGCAACATCCTCAGAGAGTTTTGGGTGTTGCTTCAGCCTCTGACTGTTTTATCTGTCATAATGGCAGCATCATGATGTGATCATGCAGGCATGCCACTGACTGTACTGCATGTTCTTTGCTCCACATACAACTCAGTGTATGCGAGAGGTCATCTGTGCATTTTTCTTGAATGCTGCTCTCATCTTGTCATGTCTTCGTGGCTTCCTCTATCCATTCGGTTTTGTTGACATGCAGTGGTGTGGTGCTGCAGGGTGTACGTGCTGCAAGCTACTATACAGAGATTAATTAAGTGCATTCAGTGTTGTGTTGCTTAGTAAAGGCAGGTCACACAGTTGGACACACACCAGGTTCTGTTCAGGCTGAGCGTACTGTATCAGGCCATTTTACTGGGTTATGGGAATTCCCCAAGTCTCACAGTGAAATTGCTTCCCCCCTATTCATCAGTTTCCTTAAAAAGTGCTTCTCCGACTGAGCTGAATGTAGGGTGAGTTGTTGTTTGGTTTATTTGCTTTAACATTTGAGGTGTAGTGACAGAATGAATTCAATGTATTGTCATTATTTGTGTCTTTTATATTTATTCAGACCAGGTTGAATAATTTTATGCTGTGACTGAACTGAGTGTTGAGTGTTGTCCTTTGTTTGGAACATTACATGAGAGGCATGGGACATGCAACACAGTGAAAAGATTGCTTTCAACCTTATGTTTTAGAAAGAAATGTCATAAGCTCTATAATTGTTTAGTATTTTTTGCCTTAGGTGGTAAATGATTTTTAATCCTAAGAAAATACCACAAAATGCTGGTAAATGCAATGTTTATTGTGGTATGTTTATTTGGATCCTGATTAATAATTATTTAACTATTTCTAATATGATTTTGTTATTTGTTACGTGTCAGCAGATCATGTTCCTAAATCTCTGTTAAGAACCAAACAAGATTTTACAACAAGATTTTTTAAAATTGAAGATAAAATAACACAAAATGTAGCATGAAAATGTACATGCTGGATGTACTCATTATCACAATTCTTTTTTAAACATGAGCCTGAGAAAAATGTATTTTTCAATCTGTTGCACTAGTTTTTTGGTTGTAGTTACAGGTTAGATTTAAATTTTCAATAAAAAGGGATGTGAAGACCATGTTAGAGTTAACTCTGAAGCTTATCCGGTGCACATCTTGCCCAGATTTTTTGCATAGCGATAGACAAGGATTCCTGGTTTAAGGCCTCGAGAGGACAGCTGGAGTCACTAATCGGCTAACAAAAGGACATTTTGTATTAAGCACCACAGAGCTAATGACGATCAGCTGCTGATTTTGGCTGCTAAGATGGGAGACTGGAATGGTAAATACTCTGTACTTGTGACACTGGGCTTCAATCTGCTCAGTCCGCTCAATCTTTTGTCTTAAGGCAATGAGGAAAATGCTTTAATTTTTTTTTTTAAGCGGATGGGAGGACTAAATGATGGGTGACATTTCCTGTGTCCTCAAGCCTTTGTTTTTGTGCTGGCAAAGTCACCAGCCTGTTTATGGTTTCAGCACATTACAATAGCCGGAGATGAAAATACTGTCCACCTTTAAAAAGGACAAGGTGTTTGGTAGCAGACACAAGACTGAGGGGAAAAAAATAACAACTTTTGTGTGAACTGTTTACATTTTCCGGGAACCAGCTGATAACTCGGTGACAGTCAGTGTTTTCTGACCAGTGGGGCGCGGCTGGCCCGCATACTGTACAGTCCAAAATGTTACTGTCTATTGTTTTGTTGTTGTAAGTGGTTTTACGTGAAGCGCGTGATACATATTAAAGCGCACACACTTTAGAAAGCACACACATTACAGGCTGTCACACTCTCTCTTGTTGTCTCACTTATTCCCTTCCTTTACAGTGTGATTTCCACTCATTTGACATGAGAAGTCAAAGTGACAGATAAGGAAAATAATGATATTCTATATTAAGTTCTTAATTGTGGAGGTCACTATTTACAGCTGCTATGGCTATTACTAAACTGATTTCTCTATTCAGCTCAGTATTATTGGTACCTGTCATCAATGTTCTCTCTTATGCTTGACAGGAAGTTATAATGGTGGCTACATAAAGAAAAAAAAAAACAAAGCTGAGCTGATTTGCTCAGTGTTATCATAAATCACATCATGTGCAGTGTAAAATAATTTGCAAACTGGGCGTTTCCTGTGTTAACACCGCATGCTCCCCCATAGGGCTAATGCTCAGAAATCTAAAATCATCGTGTTTGTCTTCATTATCTTTGTGGACTAGAAACTGCATATTTTTACTTGTGATTTGTATAAGACTTTTTGGGTAGTTTATTAGTTAAATGAATCATTAACAGGAACCCTCATGTGGTTCAGTGTAATTGTATGCTGTCACATACCGAAAGGCATCAGAAGTACTTTGCGCTTCCAGGTAGCCGAAGAATGGTCTTTGTAACTCCCAGAGGAAGAAACATGACCACAGATTACCTGTTTGTTGATTCCCACAAGATGTCACTATTTCTCTGAATTATTCATGTTTGGCCAGTGAGTCAGGGGCCTGAAATAAAATCCTAAAAATTTTGTCAAAAACAGATTAATATAAATGGCAAAGAGTTCCTCAGCTAATACCTCTTAACCTTTGACTGACATAAGATTAAAAAATGTTGCATTTGACTTTAGGACCAGAAAAATATGACATTTAAATGTCATTGTGGTTTTATTTCAAAATAACCAAAATCCCAGGAGATATTTTTTGTATCTTCATCAGAGCTGAAATGATCAGTTGATCAATAAATTAGTCTAATCAATTAATTGTTATTAAGAATGGTTTCTTTTTAAAGAAAACTAATAAAAGAATCACAGATATGAATATTTAGTGTAGTACTGTGTGTAGTGTGTTACTTCTGTGATAGGAAGCTGAATGTCTTTAGGTTTGTTGGACAAAGCAGTTTAAATGTGTCAACTTCAGCTGTCAACATTGAAAATTACTTGTGCTATAATAATTATTTATTCGTTAACTATGGACAATTCATCTATGAGTAAAAATAACTGGTTATTATTAGTGATTACTGTTTTCAGCCCTTGATCACAAAAATGAACAATATATATGTTTGCTCTCATTGAACTATCTCTTCTTTAACCCATAGTGGGGAGCTTTTGAAGTAGGCCTTACGAACTCTCCGAGTTCAGAGGAAATAATGTGATGCAATCACAGAAAACCCCACCAGCCCCTTCTCTAAAATTATCAATGAAAGAAAAAGTCATTCAAAATGAAAATGCTTGGGTTAGTCCCCTGGACTAATGGAAGATGACTCTCAAGAGGTTTAAAAAGTTTTTAAATCATAAGTATTATTTATGATTCAAGAGAAAACTGACACTGTTCAGTCTTACTTACCCTGGTGTTAGTGTGTTTTCTCTACATGAATCCTCATACACATACATTAAAGTAAAATTCATCATGCAGCTCCTGTGTTTACATTACAATCAGCGGCTCCTCGTTGGTGCCCCGCTGACACGGAGCTGCCTTCCGATTGGTCCTGCGCGATGTCAATCAACGCTGTTTACATCAAACGTTGCGAGGTGGAATTTCCCAGGTTACAGACCGAGCACACCACTTCCGCAATAGATGTCTGAGAGACGAGAGGCCACTGCGAGCTGAAAGGTACCCGGACAGAGACACCTCTTTTGTTCTTTGATACGGCGCTTAAACTCCGCTTTCCGACCGGCTTGCCGCCTCGATAAAAGTATTCGTAGCGGGTGAAAAAGGGTGGGAAAAAGAGGAGAAAGAGAGGAGCTAGCGGCTTCCTGTCCCGCACTGTCATCCAGTGTGAGCTAGCCGACAGCTAACGAGGATGTTGCTAGCGATTTGCATGACAACAGCGAAAACTAATATTAGCCTTCTTCAGCCAATCAAGGTAGCTATCATTAGCTAGATTGGGCTGTGTTTGACTCTCGTCTACCGGGCAGGATTCACGTAGCATTTGGTGTTTTTTTTCCTTCTTGCTTTTGTCCTTTTTCTCCTCCTCCTCCTCCTCCTCCTCGGTGTAGTTGTCATATTTAGCCTTCACACACGGCAGCACAGTCTTGCCTTATGTTTCTCTCTGGCATCATGGTGGTGTAGTTGTTGTCGTGTGCTTTTGTGTTCTCAAAAAGGTGCGGGTCGCTCTGTTAGTTTCCACTCGTCTTGATACAGATTAAAAGTGTGGGGGGGGGTCTCAGAGGTTGCTATAGTTGTGTAACTCAGATACAGTGTGATGTCTGAGTGGGTGGTGTGTATTTAATCTGCAGAGGAGAAGTGACAGAAACACCATTTTGTTATGTGTTTGAGTGGTTGTAATGTTGCTGCAGTGTAAGTTGTGGTTTAAGGGGATTTCTAGGTAATGTTAAAGTAATTTTTTCCTCATTCCTTTCTTTCTTCTCATCTTTCTCTGCATGAACAGCTGGGTGTCAACATTTGATGTAGATTGCTCTCATCCTTTGACCTTTTTAATAGTTTCAAAATAGCCTCTGAATGGCACACTTTAAACTTGTGATTGAAATGTGACTCTGTAATGTCAGGAAAAGATGCTGAAGTTGTTTCTCCAACTTCTCTTATTGCAAAGGTTCAGATGACCACTGTAGACACAAGTCTGCAAAAGTTTTTACTATCAGCACTTTTCTGTAAAGGTCAGCTACTTCGCCAAGTAGTTTATGGTACTTTTCTTTATGTTTTTTTGATCTAAGTTCAAAATTTGTGTCTTTTTTCCACAGTTCAGGGGACCATGTCTAGGAAGTGAGCGACAGCAATGGAAGGGAAAGGCCCATACCGCATCTATGATCCAGGTGGGAGTGAGGTGAAGGCCAGGGAGGAGGCCGGAGGGGGAAGCAGCTATCGACAGCTACTGGAGGAGAACAGCATACTGAGGGAGCGGATGAAGGGACTTAAGAGCTTAGGTAGGTGCCGAAAGAACGGCATGGTTACCTCAAGCCTGTGGATGAAGGGCTAATGCCAGCTGCTCTTTGGCGTTACACATCTGTTGTGTGTTTTAAGACCTGGGCATTTAATCTTCCCAAAGTCTTATATACAGGGATGTTTAGTTTTTAATTGTAGTTTGTAAAACCTATAACACAAAGCTGTATTCAGCTTACATTTTGTAATTCACTTAATTATTTATTTAATATTATCTTAATGCACCTACAAAGACATCATATAATGTCTTTCATAACAGATTACATAATTACTCTTCCAGTCAAAATATACAAATGCGTTCATTTTCATTTTCGTTTATTTTGGTAAATTGTTCATGATGCTTGCTATGCAGTTGAGGTGCAATGTAGTAAAACCTGATGATCTTCATTGCTTTGTTGAAGAGTTGCATGCCAGTTATGTGAATGGCTTGACTGCTCCTTTTGTGACTCACCAAAGGAGTGCTGCTCACATTGAATTTTTCACTTAACTTCTGTCATATACGACTTGATGACTGCCTATGCTGACAGATCTAGGTGTAGCAGCGTTCACTGAAACAGTTAGATCAAGTGAAATTCAAGTGAAGTGCTGCTGGACAGAGACAAGATCTCCCTGAAACTTGCAGGTGATTTGCTAGAAGAGTCTCAGTCAGAGGCATCGAGGCTTCGGCAGCGAGTGGAGGAGCTCGTGAGGGACAACGAGGCCCTGAAGTCCTCCAGCTTTGCTGCCAGTCTGTGTATTGGAGGGCCCGTCCAGACCGAGACACAAAGTAAGTCCCGCAAACTCAATGGTAATTGTAAATTTAATGTTGCAGACGTATTTTCACATACGAGTTTTGTTACTCTGGACAGTGTAACCATATGGTATGCCACTCTACTTAAATGAAACCTTCATTGACCGCAATTTTGTTGTGGTTTATTTAAGGTAAACCCTGTTTACACTCCACTGTAGAGCAGAAGGAGGAGCAAACAAGCTGTTTAGGGAAGACCCTTCAGCCTGAGAAGCCCAATGTAAGTGTTTGTACTCTGTGTGAGAGCTTTCAGTGCAGGCAGAAACTTTGTGATGACTGTAGATTTGTAAATAACATTAGAAACAGACATTATAAAGGCCTAGACTATGACATGTGACAGCACTCAACTGGAGGATGTTTATTCTTACAAGTTTATTGAAGCACTTACATTACAGACACTGCCTATACTATGGTGCTACTTACGTTTTGATCTTTACAGGAGGCCTTATCAGAGTTTGAGGTCGTAAATATGGATGGGAAGCCTTCAGATGCCTTGACTGTACGTAGTAGTGTTTTTTTTGGGTTTTTTTTTTTTTTTGGAAATACAAATTAAGATGAATAATTTTCCACTTTGACCACGAGAACTCACATTTTTTTAGTTCAAAAAGTGTTGCAAGAAATCTTTTAATTTTAACAAAAAAATGAGTATGTTAAGAGAGTGGTGCTGACTCTGAAAGTGATTATTTTGTGTAATTTAGTTAGGCTAAATTAAACCTCTACTCTTAATAACCATTTCCTTAATATTAGGAACCTATCCTGTGTGGGGTGACTCACCAACAAACTCAATACTGGTAGCTCCAACCTGAGTCAGCCAGGGAAAGTCCAGGATTATTATGGACTAGAATTACACTGCTGATTCATTCACACACTGTATCCTAGGGGATGTGTTAACAGGACGCTTTGCCAGAATACTTGAGGCAGACATGTCAAAAATAATGTTATTGACCAGCCTGTCACATATTGTAAAATTATATAGCCTAACTTGACAGTTTCCAAACCTGAGCAGATCGTTTTTTAAGTATTACCACCACCCAGTGTACTAAATTTAGATACGACAGGACAAACTGGTTTGACTTTAAGAAAAATCAGCTGCTGCATTTCAAAGAAATGGTTACATGATGACTGTGTGCTGATCTTTCAGTCTCGTGCCACTTGAGATACATATGTGATTATTAGCTTGCAAACTGAGTCATCTGGCGAGGATGGTCTGATTGACTGATCACCTGTGTGGGTATCTCCAGGCCGGGTCAGTAGCAGAAGTAATCCCCCTCCTGCCTCAGGAGAACATCGAACTAGCGAGCCAGCTGAAGAGACTGGAGAGCTCCTTCAGTATATTCGCAGAGGAGTCCAACCCAAACCAGCTGCTGGCTCATCTCGGCCGAATGGCTGTGGAGTTTCACCACCTTTCCTCTAAGGTCCAGAAGAATGAACAGAGGACCTCCCTCCTACAGGTATGTGATGCAGTGACTGTATGACGACAGTAAAGTAACCACCACACTCCTTTTCATTTAAACTGTTCTACCAGGATGTCTTTAAAGGTACTTTTAGTTTAATTAACATCTTACAGCAGGAGGGAATATGTATAGAGAGTGGTTTATCATGATGAATTATATTTTTAAATGTAATGTATTAAATGTACAGTAAACCATTCACAGGCTATTTTATATTAAATGCTACAGAGTGACTTTTTCATATATATTATCACTCCATCATTTAACGGCTGCATTTTATGGTAAAATGTGGTTCCTCTCCACAGGCTTCAATAAGACATGAGTTGTGTGTGAGGAGTGTTTTTGTGGCAGATTTTATTTACACAGTGTCAAGAGAGGTTGAAGTTGTTTTGTGTATCACCACTTGGGACTTCTGAAAGGCCTAAGTTATTATAATAATTTAATGTAAAATGTGTTTTGCAGTGACTTGGTCTTAATATTTTCACTTCTGTTTTCATTGTTTTAATGATTTTTTTTTTTTTTCAAAATCTGTCAGGAAAGTCATGGTTGTTGGTTTGTGGATATAAAATGTGAAATCCAGGAACACCACAGATCCAAAAAATAATAATAATATAACATAATAATAATTTTTGCTTGAACCTTTTGTGTTGTACTATTGTATTAAAGCCAGTTGGTTCTAGCTATATGTGGGCATGCAGATGTAAAAGAAAAAACAAAAAAACACCAGAATGATGTTTCAATTTGTGATAATTGTGTTTTATAGACTCTCTGTGAGCAGCTCAGACAGGAGAACAATGAGCTGCGAAAGAAAATGGAAGAGGATCATCATATCAGGAATCGAGACTTGGAACAGCTGAGGTAATGTTTTTCCCTCTCGTTTGATTTGAGTGGGCTTTGTGTTGCTTCTGCTTGAGGAGAAACGTTATTATTAGTAAGGTCAAAGAGAAAAAACTGATATCGGTGGTATATTCCCCCACAAGTGACTAAACAATACGAACACTCTCACAACTCATTCCTCTGGTCTTTCATTTTTTTAAACTAAGAAAATGTAGTTTGTCATGTCCTTTTTTGGATGTGATGTGAATCAGCCTGCCATGTTGCCAGGACAAAATCCAACACATGGATGGCAACAGTTGACCATGCTTTCACTTTTGATGGGGGATTATTCCTCTGCTTTCTGTTGACGTCACTGCACACAGTGGGTATTGTAGGTTCTTCCCAAAAGACATCCTGAAGTTATACCAAAACTTCAACAAATTCTGGGAAGGGACTCCTGCTCACGAATGATATCGTTTTCATTATCTTGCTGATTCAGACAGGAGAACCAGAAACTTAAGGAGCTGGTCACAGGAGGAGCAGCAGCAGCAGCGGCATCTGTAGCGCCATCTGACACCGAAGCTCCAGAGGCCAAAGAGGAGCCAGTGAAGGAAGAGTCGGCCGCCGTAAGACCGAAGATGGAGGCCACCACACCGCAGAAGGTATTTTAAATTTGAATTGCATACAAGTTATCTTTTAATTCTCTAAAGAAGAAACTTTAAAACTTTTCCTCTAATTAAACCTGTACCTTTTACATATTAAAACATTTTTATTTTTATTTAAAATGGTATTTTTTAAAATGTATTCTCCCTATCCTTATCCTTATCAGAAATACATTTAAAAAATGTTTCTCGATGATTTTGTGATGTAAAATTTCCCCACCCATGAATGTTGTGGATTTAGGAATGTTTTGTGTGCCCCCAGAGTGGAAAAGCTGCAGAGAAAACCCCAACTAAACCATGTGATGTCGAGGTGTATGAAAAGAAGATCAAGCTTTTGGAGAAGCAGAGAAAGGATGTGAGTCTTTTTTTGTTCTTACTGCTCATCCTCTTTTGCCATAGGGGAAAGTCTCTGAGTATTTTGTTTCCTACATGTTTAGTGTCATTTGTTTCACTTTCTGGCGCTGCTTACAGGTACTGGAGGTGAACAAGCAGTGGGACATTCAGTGGAACTCCATGAAGTCACAGTTTGAACAGAAGGTACAGTAATGACTTTACAGCTGTTATGAAGGGTGTGGGAAGACATTACTGTGTCTTTGACTGATATAGAGCTACTAAAGGAGAACTTAAGACCTAATTCTCTCCAAATTCCTATGAAAAACCTTCTCATTTTTCTCATTTCAGGGCTCACTATGTTTAAACACATTAGTTCAGTTTTATTCATTTGCTTCAGGTCAATCCAATCCACATTATTTTTGTACTCTTACCTCATTTTTATGAATTTTATTTTTGCAATGTGTCAAAGTTTAAAGAGTTCTTCCACACAGGATATTTTAGATTCAAAGCACTTGTATGCATCTGCATATACAGTACAAAAAGTACATGGAGTAATGATCCTGCTTTTTCCACAAAGCTGTCCTTACTTAATATAAATAGTGTATGTGCTTGGTTTTTTGTCTGTTGCCAAAGGTCTAAAATGAACACTTTAGAACTTTAACTTTTTCTGTTCTTCACTCAGCCTAATTCATTTAATAAATTACTGTTGCTACTGTTACCAGTAAGAGCACATTTTGAAAGTGATAGTTGAATTCAGTTCCACTTTTCCACAGTGAACATTACTGAATACAAAACAGTCAGGTCAGAAAATAACTAAATAAAACAATGTTATCTTGACAGTAGGGTTTGGGGAAAAAAAAGCACTAGCATTGTGACACTGATGGTCACATTATAACACACATTCCAATTATTACATTTTTTTCCCAACATTAAAGTTTACATGCTTTTTAAATAAAGTAAATGATGGCAAGCATTATTTAATTTGGAAATATCTTTTATCTCACAAGATTTTGATGTTGGTGAGCATCAGTTGGCAGTAAAGCAGGTGTGCGTGCGTGTGTTTTCTACATATGCTTGTCCAGTGGAAAAGGTGCAATCTTGCAATAGCTTGCTATCTCAGCGCATACTTACCACAAGGCCTGTCACACCTCAGTGAGAATTCCCCTCACCTCTCTGGTACCCGCCGACTTCCTGCTGTGGTGCAGTCAGAGGGCAGCATAGACACACAATATGTACACACTCTCAAACTCATACTCACACACCTACGCTTCTGCACACCCACAATCATGAACAAACCTACATTCACACTTTGTTGAGACAGGGACACCATGCAACCTTTGGTTTAAACCGCAGAACCCTAGATATATCCATTTGCGTCACTGGGTTCGTTCATATTTTACACAAAAACAGAACTGCGTGTGTTTGCAAATGTGTCCTTGTTGCTGTGGCTTACTTTATGAGTTGATAACACAAGGCTGTATCCTAACACATGCAACAGCTGATGTTTATCTTTACCAAAGAGTTGTTGTCACTGAATCACAGTTGTCTTTTTTGTTGTTTTTTTTTTTTTTGTACGGGTTGTGTTCGGTTAGTTAATGCTTTTCTCATCTAAATGATTTACCTTGTCCCTCAGATCACAGACCTCAGGCAACGGTTGGCCGAATCCCAGAAAACTGTGCTCGAGCTGGAAGCGGAGCGAGAGCAGAGGCAGCGTGACTATGACAAGAAGCTGCTGCTGGCCAAGTCCAAGATCGAAAACGTGCAGGTGAGAATACAGACACAAAAGCCGGGTGAAATTGACCTAGAATTTCAAAACCAGGACAAAGGGGAAAAAAAGTTTCAGGATACTTAAAGAATGTTTTGTTTGTGTATGTTTCAGGGGGAGAAGGATTGCCTCAACTCTGAAACCACTGAGCTTAAGCAAAAGATTCGCTACCTGCAGGATCAGCTGCTGCCTCTCAGCAAACAGAGGGAGTACCAGGAGAAGGAGATCCAACGCCTCAACAGGGTGGGTGTGGAAGAGATGCAAAAAGAGAGGTAGAATGATAAAGAAGAGCCATGTCTCTGTGTGTAATACTTGTTTTTATTCCTTACCTCAGGCTTTAGAAGAAGCCTTAAACCTGCACTCCCCTTCATCTTCCCAACAACCACCTGGTCAGGGTAACTTTGCAGATGCAGCCAATAACCTGAAGAAACAGGAACTGCTCACTCAAATTGCTGTACTAAAAGAACAGGTCAGACATGCAGCGAAACACACGCACACATGTACACTGAGTTTCATTGCTATTAATTACACATGCATTTCCTCTGCTGCTTTTTATAATTTTCTTCGTACTTCAGGTCAAGATCTTTGAAGAAGACTTCAGGAAAGAGAGGAGTGACAGGGAGCGAATGAATGAGGAAAAAGAAGACTTGAGGCGGCAAGTTGAGAGACTCCAGGGTCAGATTACTAATTTGACCAACCAGGTAAGATGTGCGTTTGCAATATGTTCTCCTGTGTGTGTCTGTGTGTGTCTGTGGCACAACTATAATAACTGAACTCCTCTCTAATGTGGGATTTGGTTGTTTTTGTTTTTGTCTTTTTCCACTGTGTGTTTTGCGGTTCAGCTTCATCAGGCACAGAACGAGTGTCAGAGAGAACGCACAGAGAGATGTAAGCTGGAGAGACTGCAGATGCAGCATCATAAACAGGTACTGACTGCACCCGAGGCCTGAGGCCGGTAGCTTTGCAGACATGTTGATATTTTAAATGAAATGGTGCCCTCAGCCTGGATAGGTGATTATGTTTGGTCACGTTGGCCAAGTACATTTAATCAGGGTTGAGGCATTGACTAAAAGTTGCTCTCCAAGCCTTTGGGATGCATCAAGCTGTAGGATATGAGTTGTGGGTAAACCTTGCAGACTAGCGCCCCCTTGTGCCAGAATGCAGTCACGTAGATGTTGACTAAAATAAGTTCATACTGGACAAATCAATATTTCAGGACAAGAGCCTCACTCCAGCTAGGTTGTTTGTCAGTGCATTCGGGAGCAACAGGTGGAACATTTACACTCCTCAGTGGGAGGCAGCGGCAGTAGGGTTGAAGGTCAGTGGCGGCCCATGCCATGACAGGGCCGCTGCGCTCGCTGAAGGTAGCAGCCGTGCACTGATTGGGGATCACGTGTGTACTTGTGATCCCTCGTAGGGGCAGCAGCAGGAAAGACGTACCTCAGACCCCACGTCAGGCTCAGTGAACGGCCCGCTGAGTCCTCCCTACTGTGGTCCCTTTGTGCAGGTGGGACCGCAGGGCCTTGAGGGCTGGCCCATACACTTCCCTCCAAGGATGCCCAATGCAGCAGGCGCCACAGCCGCAGCCGCCGCAGCACCGCCCCCTGTACGAGACTTCCAGCCTGTTACCCCGGTAAGGGTCCTCTTAAGGCCCCTCTGTCTCTGTCTCTGGAGTGATTGCTTCACTGAGGAAACAAGACTCTTCTCTCTCTTTCCTCTACTCCCATTACTTTTTTTTTTTTTTTTGGGAGGAACAAGCAGATGTAATAAGGCCTAATTGTAGCTCATCCTAGCCACGCTTACATTCATTAAGGATTGTTAGGTTACGGCAAACACTTGAGGGCTGCTGGTTGTGATGAATGATGTATATTTGATGAATTCAACTAATGTGGCGCTTTTCTTTTGGTCAGGGTTTTCCTTGGCAGTCGTCATTCCCGCAGCCCAGAGGGGCCAGGGCAGTAGGTGAGAGCTCAAGACCACCACCAGAGAATGCAGGTATGATACGGCCAGACAAATACAATTTTATAGTATGTTATAAATGGCATTTTTGTACACTGTTTCTCAAAGGAAAAGGCTGATGTTACTCTGTATTTTTTCTTATTGTCAACAAAAGTGACAATAGTCAGTCTCAATACATGTTGATTTACCCAGCCTTAGACCTGAGCCTGTTTGCCCCTACTGATAATGTGTAAAGCTCTTAAAAATGTCCACAAATATATAGTGGCGTTTTAAAAAGGTCCAAATAAAATCCTAAGGTGGCTGTGAATAGTAGGTTTTAGTAAACATTTATTCAAACAGGAGTAAATTCTGCATTAGTTGGGCAGTACTTTCAGCCACAGATTAATATGTACTAGTGTCGGTTTAAAACATTAGGACGGCGTACGTGGGACCGTCTTAAACTATGGGCATTTGATTAAAAGTACAAGGTCTGGTGCAGTTATGTTTCTAATAGTTCTTGGACAGGAATGGCAAGATAAATTAGTACTGGTTAGTGGGATCATTTCAGTGTGTGCTTTTTTTGTGTTTTCATGAGATTTGTTGACAAGAAAAATACAGAATGTTGTCAGAATAAACCTTTCATGCAGATCCTGACTTTTATATAGTTTCTTTATTTTTTTTGTAATAAAATGTGCTAAGTGGCAAAGCTTGTGACTTGTGAAGATAATACCGTCTTGTGTTTTGGCGTGTCTGTAGATCAGTCCGCAGCAGCCGTGGTGGCAGCGGCAGCGGCAGGAGCAGGATTTGGAAAAAGGGAGCGACAGAACATTGACCCTGGAAAGCACTAAAGCATCACCGTACCCACCTGATGGAGTCTGGGTAGTAGCATGAAATCAGTTTGTTTTTGAGTTGACAAGGTGTGATTTGATCTATAATTTTCCTACTGAACTGTAGATATCCTATTGTAATGTTGTTTATACTTGCGTTTTATAAGGCTATTTGTGAAACACTTCGCTATTCTGAATATATACATGAAATATTATTTTGATTTTTTTTTTTTTAATCAAGAACTGAAGTCATTTGTTAAATAGGTTGGAATAATTAACATTGTTTTTTTTCCAGAAAAATATACCTATGTGATTGTTACTCTGCAAATATGTAACAACTTGACACTTAGTTTGTTACTTGTAGGGTTACAGGAAGCCATTCCCCAATATGACTACGTATACTCATTCCAACAATGAATGATTATATAGGTACATTGAATCATAGAATCTACAATGTGAATGTTCGTTCATTTATGAAGATTTCTTCAGTACCATCGATGTTATAGAACTGTCCCATATGTGTAACTGTTCAGAAGTGGTTGTTGAAATACAAAACTTTTGGGAAATGAATTTTGATGGTATCATACCAAAAACGATTGTGCTTATTGATAATTTATTTATAACCTGCTGTTTTGATAGTTGCATTGACTAAGTGTAAATCATTGTCTTTAGTAATGCTGTTCTTTCTATGTTGTTAGTGTAATCCCAATATATTGTAGCTATTGACATTGTATGTTTGTATCAGACACAATACACAATGCACAGTACATACACAACCTTTTATTTTCCCCATGATGATGGACCTAATCTCATTAAACACAACACTTCTACTTGACCACAATTGATTTGATGATTTGACCACTCATTCCGATATTCATGCTCATCTTACTGCATCCTGTACCACTGCCCACAGTTTAGCCCCCGACATACAGAACATCTATAAGTCACAGCACCAAAAGGTTTAGGCAGCGGCGATGACGGTCTTCCTCTTCATCCTGTAACTTATGGAGTTGTACTGAAATGTTTAAATTCTGTTCAACCAATGGAGAGAGGAAGATTTTTCTCATCAGTGTTTGGGGGCCCTAAACTCGGTGTTACAGCAGCCCCACTGCTGCTCAGAGGAAAGCCTCTGTCGGGATGTTTGGCTTTGCTGTCTGCCCACCTCAACAACCAGCGATCCTTGCCGTGCCGACTTACCTGTGAGCTGCTGTAACACTAAGTCAAGGGCCCCAGTAACAGACACGGGATCCGCACCTCGAGGTGGTGTGTGTTACCATTTTAAAAGGCAGATCTCCAAAATCGAACCACCGTTTTAACTAAACTCCTATTAAAATTTCCTTAGTATATAGTGTGCATCAGGTAGTCAGATGAATTTGAAAAAGGCTCCATTTTATCAAGTTATGAAGTTAGTGGGAACAAAATCCTGATAAGTGAGAGCTGAAATGAGAAATTAGCAGAATTGCACTTCGAAAGGTACGCTGTAATTTCTGGCAGTTGTATTTTCTTGGTTTGTAGCCCTTTTTTCCTTTTCTTTTTTGCTGTAGGCAAAAGCACATGTGAGACTTTTTGTATTTGACTGGCTTAATAAATCTATTCTAAATGTCTATTAGCATCTCACCCTGCTTATTCATACTCACATTTTGTCCAGTTTTACTGCAGGATAGAAATGTCAGAGGGCCACAAATTTCCATGACATGACACCCACAAGAAAAGCTCTGCACATCAGCGTGTTTTTCTCCATGATTTATTGAAAGTAATCAACATTTAGGCTGTAATGGTTAACAGCTTCTTGCATGAGAAGATGCCATGATGCTGTGGGGTTGCGGAGCAGCCTGAATGCACTGAAGAGCTGTCCTGAACTCCAGACTCAGAGGAGGCACCACAGAGTTCCTGTTTTCAAGCGTCCTCTTCATTAAACGTGCCATCTTCACCTATCAGAAACTGTTACCATTACACTTACACACCACAACACTACTGCATCAGATCAAAGACACTGCATGACGGATCGGGTCTAATCGAAAATATCCTGCGTGTACAGTTCGAGCAGGTATTTGCGGATGCCGGCCCGAACCTCGGAAATGTTGACCCTCGGGTGCCACCTCATCACCGGCCTCCCGTCTGGTCCCACCAGAAACTTCTCAAAGTTCCACTTGATGTCGTTGAGCTTCAGAGGCTCCCAGAACAACCTGTTGATGGGGTTGCCAAAGCTGTCTCCAACTGGAGGGCAGGAGTTCTGGTTGGTACAAAGTTCAGGATTATAAAGAGACAGTCTGTTTGAGTGAAAAACCTCTGCTTTACATTTCTGTATGGGCACGATACCAACTCATTTCCAACATCTGTTTTGTTAAGTAAATGATTCATTTACATGGTGGTACTCCTGGTTCTTCATCCACTATGGGGACCTTAATGGGGACTTTTTCCGTGACTCATAAATCAAGATCAAACAGCTACTAATGGCCGATTATATTTGGAAAACACCTCACGCTTTGTGAGGCTGCTGGGTGTGAGCACACTCATGCACCATTTGGTAAACAAGATCAGCCCGAGTGGAGCTTATCATGTCACAAGTTGTCGCACTTTAAACCGCACCCACCCAAAAAGGTGATAGATGTTGAGTAATGAGGCCGAGAGGTTTGTTTGAAGGCTTGCACAGCTGGAGAGCAGCTGTACTACGCGTTTGTGATCTTTATTTACCGTAAACGGGCACTCCCTGTCGATGCGCAGTACAAATTTAAAGAGTTTCATCACACACTGTCCGGGCAGACCGCTAACAACTTACCTTCAGGAAAGTGAAAACCTCTTGCTCGTCTTTTCCGTTCACATCACCCTTCTCGAACAGCAGGAAGTTTGGAACAAATCCGTTGCCTGGTCTGACATGCCTGGAATCCAGAGAGAGAGCAGCTTATCAGTGGACGGGCCTGTGAGCACTCTGGGGCTTGGCAGCTGCCCTAGATTCACTTTGAGCTGAGCGAAAATACACAAGTCAACTGCAACAGGTTTTGCCGTGGATATAAGATGACTGATGGAACCTGAGACATAAATCATATGCGTGTTCGAGAGGCCACCGACAGAAACCGATCTTATTGCCAAACAATGTTTTCGCTGATTAAATGAAGTGTTGCTGATTGATAGGAGGATTTACCAAAATTGCAAATTCCTCTCGACATCCAGCTTTGAAGGTTCTTATGTTACAGAACATTACAATATACTATACTGTCCTGTGAGGAGCTTGTGACTCAGATTTAAAGGGGATTCTAAGGACTTGCAAGCTTCCAAACAGCCGACATTTTGGAAGTTTTCACATAACTGCCATTATACCACCGCCGATCTAATTGTTTCAATTGGTTGGGTTAAGAGCGTTTTAATCCAGTGAGTTGCGGCTGACCTGATATTTGCATCAAAAAAGAGAAACAGGTCTCACTTTAAAGCTGGCAGGATTTCATGTCTTTGACCTGGTTCCTGTTGCCCAAATTGGTTGCAAGGAAAGCCGAGGATGGTGAGTCCAAGGCGTTTCATCTCCTCGTGTAGTGCATTCAGTTCTGAAAACGGAAAGGAAAAGAAAAAAAAAACATTAAGTGTCTTTGTCTTCCGTGCTGCAACACAAAATAATGCTATGAGTGGTGCCGTTTCTTACCCACATACTGGAAGGTTAGTCCTCAGTACGTGGCTACATTGACGAAGAGGACACTCTTGCCTTTGTAGTCGCTGAAGTTCACCGTGTGACTCCCGTTCAAGGTCTTCGCCTGGTATTTGTAAATGGTGCCGTCTGTGGGTGACTCACACTGCTGGGGGTACAGACACAGGTCAGAGCAGGTTATATTTGTTTACCGATCACCGGTATTTATCTCCTGTAGTATTATTACAACACCCATTTTCTAGCCAATAGTGTGCCTTGGATCTGACCTTGTTGTGACAAATGTTTGATTACGGGCTGCGCGTTTTGTAACATCTCAGTCGCCCCCCCCTCCTTTTAGTGGATTCATCAGTCATTTCTCTCTTTTGTGGAGAATGTTTCAGCATGTTTGTCGACTGCTACGTTCTCATGAGTAAATGATGAGCAATAAAATACCTGATAGATTCACGGTCCTGTGACAAGTTCTTCACTTCAGGATGACAAAATAAATGATTACATGTGCATTAGATCACAAGCTCTAAACTGAACATGAGTCCAGAGATGAAAACAATTCGTCAACCTGTTGATTCATTGTTAGCTATTTTGATAAAAAAAAAAAAAAAGACAAAAACAATTGCGAGCACCAGCCTCTCAAATGTGAAGCTGCTTTTATTTATCTTTCATGGTGGTTAACTGAATATCATTGGGGGTTTTCACTGTGTCACTTTTGGCTCTGGAAAGCAGTGGCATTTTTCACAAGCCCAGTGTCAACAGAACAGCAGAAAACAGCTCTGAAAACTGCCAGGGGGGCTTAGGTAAATTAAAACTCACAGTCTGAATGAAATCAAAGCAAACAGTGGAAAACGGCGCTGTGTGACGAGTGTCCTGCTGCCTGTCCCGTCTGCTCGGCACGTAGTTTGCGTGTCACTGGGCACCCGAGGCCAAAATGTGCCATCATTTAAAACATTTATCGTAAACAGGAAGGTAAAAAAAACAGCTAAGTCATCCTTAAATGTGAAGTATGTTTGCTCTCATATGTTGCAACACAGAGTCATGGAGCTCAGAGTGACAGCTGCTTCCACAACCTCATGTACATAAGTCAGCCCAGCCCTGATGGTCATTTGTATGAAAAATAACAGGTAAGATATTAAAAAAGAAAGGAGGTCTAGTATTAAAAGGGTAATGGGTAACTTTCTAGAAGACAAAAAAACAAACCAACAAATAGCTGCATCAATAAAAAGGAAGCTGTCAATCGAGGCGATTGCAATACACCATCACCCTTCTGTGTTTTTATACTATCATCATCATCATCATCCATTTGATTTAAACATTTAGGTCAAATTATGATTATAAAATAGAACAACCTGTGTGCAGTTTAGACCATTAACTTTGCAGGTTGACTCTTCACTGTTCAAACAAACACTGTTTGCAGCTTAATTCAGCTGACCACCATCAGCCCACATATGTTAGATCAAATGTGTATGTTGAGATGATCTTCAGGATTAAAAGCAGGAATCATCACATTTCTAAGCAGGATCTGTGTTTTGTTTTTCTGGACAGACACAGTTGTCTTAGGCTCATTATGTTTGATAGGAAAAAACAGCATGTGTGGAAAACTACGAGGAGCATAGAGAGGAAATAAAGCTCCTGTCACCACTGGCTCTGATGACAGAAAGTTTAACACCGGACTCAGGTAAGATGGCTGCCATATGCCTGGGAAACTGTGAACTGTCGCGGCGCGTCGCACTTATGCTCCTCTGCCCTCCTCCTCCTCCTCCACTACTCTCACCGCTGCAGGGTGTGTGGGTGCCCACAGGTGGCCTACCTGGGTGAGCAGGGCTCCGGCGGCGCAGGGTCTCAGCAGACCGAGCAGCAGCAGCGGGACGAGGGGCCACATCGCGCCGTCCTTCCCCCGACACGGTCACCGCGCACTGTGGCTGTCCGTCCGTCCGGCTGTCTGTCTGTCTGTGTGTCCGCCTCCCCCTCAGGATGGATCAGGTCCTCTGACAGAGGAGGGAGGAGGGGGCGCACAGCTGGCTGCGATGACGCCCTCTGCTGACGTAACGCCGCACACACACACACAGAGCTGACAGAGGCCAATGAATGAATGAATGAATGAATGAACACACCTCATCACTGCACACTAAAATCCTTTGCACTGTATCTTTATTTATATTTTTGCACTCATTAACCGCACCACCTCTACCGCTTAACAGTATTTTATTTATATATATATTTTATATTTTATTTTATACACTATATTCTATTCACATATCTTGAAATGTTAGTGCTGTTTACTTGCGTGGTTTTCTCTCAAAAGATTTCTTGAGCATTGTTAGATGGAGCCTTTTCTATAACCCTGTAAAGCCTGAACCATGAATGAATTGAACTGTGAGTGTTTATTGAACCTTATGGCAAATAAAAAGAATAACTACAAATCAATTTGCTTATATGATTTTTTTATTTGTATCATTTTTGCTACAGCCAGCATTTTTGGTTATTTGGTATTTGCCAGCATTATGATTGTATACATCAAGTGTTTCAGGAAAAGAAATATGATGATGTATATGAGAGGCCTCAGAAACTCATGTATCAAATATGATACACTTATAGGGTTAAGATTTCATGGTTTTCATTGCCAATTATTGCACCAGGTAAATTTTGTGCAACTGACATATAAAATCTTGAATCCACATATCAGATAGATGGAAAGTTGGATTCTTCTGGGATCACACAGCAGTCACAGCTGTTTGATTGTACATCAGCAGAGCTCTGTATGTGGCCATTTATCTCTTTATTGAGTTAACATTCACTTTCCCTAACAACAAAACAAACGCAGTTGGCGAGGTCTCTGTGAGGTGAGTGAGCATGCCTGGTGCTTAACCTACTGTGAATATTCATAAACAGCACTAATTGAGACAGATTATATGACAGATAAATAGTTAAAAGAGTCTGGTGGAGGGACAAGCTGAAGCTGACTGAATCTTAATGAGCACATGATGATCAGCATCACCTCTCCTAAAGAACAAACAGACAGAAAAGGAGAAACACTGTTTGTTTAATTTTTATTCATGGTTCATTTCTCCTCTCAGGGATCAGCAGTTGCCATGGTGAGCTGGTACTTGGCCATATGCCCTGTGGGTGGCTGCCAGGCCTCTTTTCCAGTCTGCTTAGAGCACCTCACTGACTGTGTTTTACACAGCGTTCAGCTCAGATCTGCAGCGTCGCACAAGGCCACAGTTGTTTTTGCAGAGATGCATCAGGCATTTTACAGGAGAACTTGTAAAAACTATTAGAGTCAAGGGGGAGGAAAGAGTGTACCAGGCACAAAAAAGGCACAAGATATTTATCATATTTAATCTGAGTTAAAGTAGTTGAAATATAGTAACTTCTCCCACTGACCTAATGTTAGCTCTGTAATGTCCTCACTTTTACCAACTCCTGGACTACAGGAGCTGCTTCACACACATCACTGCACATCACTTGGAAAAAGAGGGAAAAAACACTTTTTGTTTCTATAATACTTTGCTGTTCAGTTTAAATGCAGGAATTTGTCTCCTTAAAGGGATCGAATGTAAAGGAATTTACATATGTTATAAACTCAAGTAGACTCTCAGGCCCTGGAGCTAAATAAGCAGTGAATGTTGGAACAAACTGCTTGGAAACTGTCAGCACAGATTATTTTAATGTAATACAGGTACAATTTATACATCTGAAAATATCCAAATGCAACTATCGCATTGGCACAAGTTATGACCAAAGTTAAGGGGTTGTTGGTTTTTCGGGCAAAAACTAGTCTGACATGGGCATGAACGGATTATAAACCACTGTGCAAAGACACGTAAAAGTGTCATTCAGAGGCATTTCGTAAGTTAACCATGACTGGTAAGTGCTGCTGTGGGTTGAAAACTGGAACTGCACTTGATTTTATATAAGATTAGAAAGACAGGCTGTTTGCCTTCTTATTGACACAATAGAACCATATTGATCATATGCACTGAAACTTATCTCCACAAATATTATACAAATTACCAGAGGGGGTATGAAAGTGAAGGTTGCGACACAGGTTAGATTTTCTTAAAGCCCCCCTCCCCCTCCCAGCCAAAAGTATGTTTTGGCTTTTTGTTACTTTATTTGACAGTGTGCAGAACAATGTATGGACAGTTTTCATATTTATCTGCTAGAGAGAAAATGTTTATTAAATCCGAATTTAACATATACATATATGTGAGCATGATTTTGTTACATCTGAAAAAATTATGTTGTATGGGCGGCATGTCAACTAAATAAAACATTACAGAGGGTGAAAAACCCATATCAGTCTGTATCAAACACACATCGGCTCTGTCTTTGTTCTGCCTTGGAGGAAAAAAAGAGAGTCGCAGGCCTAAAGGGCAGAGTTACATATGTGTATAATATATAATAGGCTGTGTTCTAGTGTGAGTGGCAGGCTACAGATACATCTCAAGTGATGGTGCAGGTGGGATGGAGACTTGTGATTTAACAACATTACAATTCACGTGTCTGTGCTTGGTGCAGTAATATCACAGCATCATGTTCCATTTATGTTTTCAGTTGCTTATTTAGATAAAGCGCACCAAAATTGTGGATCACCCAGAATATAGAGAACTCCACTCAGGAAACAAGAGTTAGTCAGCAGGAACAAATAGAAAAGACAATAGAAACAAAGATAAAAATGAAATAAAATAGAAATAAATCATTCAAATGATAAGAAAATAGGCCATCAATAATGAAACCATAACAAAATGATGAGAAAGCATACAAAAATGGAAAGAACAAAATAAGAATAAATAATCGCAACTAGTTTTGAAGTGTGTAAGTAAACATCTACTGAAATTTGACTTTTGAATGAGGAAACTGTGTGTGTCAAACTGTTAAACAGCGTAAAACAGTGTTAAACAGTTGAACAGTGTTGAGTCCCTCCGGGCATCTTTCCATGGGTGTGACACTCCCTCTGTTCTCCACACGGGGTCGACACTGAGCTCCACTCTCACATCCAGCGGTCACATCGACAGCAGCAGCCGGCAGTGAGCTCTCGGACTCGGCCGCGCTGCTCCCGAGATGGCGTCGCTTTTGCAGCCCGATAGAGTCGTCTATCTGGTCCGTGGAGAGAAAAGGATCAGGTCCCCATTATCTCAACTCTATTTCTGCCGCTACTGCAGTGAGCTGCGGTCTCTGGAGTGTGTGTCTCATGAGGTACGTAAGAATTTCTCCCGATCATCCTCCGGTTTTCAACAAGCTAGCTGTTAGCTACTTTGTTGTTAGCCGGGCTAGTGGCTCTGACAGGGAGGCGGGATAAAGCCAGCCGTCTCGCTCATTGTATGGCTAACTGGCTTGTCAATCAAGCTTCTCTCCAGCAGCCGCCTCATCTCATTGGCTGCAAACGACGTTGAACTTCCGTTGGAGATAGCGTATTGCCGAGCACAGCACAAATAAGCAAACAGGCTAACTATCTCTTTCTATTCTTTGAGTTTAACATCAAGATACTCGGTTAGCTCGTAAATAAATAATATGAGCGACATGTTTGGCAAGTAAAAAATATTGTTACAATGTTAGCCCCGCCCCAGATAAAGTCTTCATGTCTAAATCCAGCTTGTTAGCGTGGACACCACACCCAGAGGGACATTTGTGTTAGCTAGATGTTTCATTTAGTGCGACTTCACATAAATAATCAGTGATTTGTCTTTGCAAACGGACAGTTCAAACAAAAAACTAAGAATACCCCCCCACCCTCCCGAAAAAAAGCAGTTATTATACCATACTGCACAAATATATGCTTAAGATAGTTAATGACAAACAAGTTTATTTGTCCTCTCGACACTTCGATAATCCAAAAACTGCGAGGCCAGTGTGAGATAAACTTTAAGATGTGGATGATATAGTGTCTCTTTTATGTCTGTGTGGTGATCAGGTGGACTCTCACTATTGTCCCAGCTGTCTAGAGAATATGCCCTCTGCAGAGGCAAAGCTCAAGAAGAACAGGTGAGACTGATGTGCAAAGAAAAGGCGTCATATCCGTATAACACACATTCAGGCCACTGCCTCTTTATGTTTTTAACGTCTTATCCTTCATTTCTGTGCTCTGCTGTAGATGTGCAAACTGTTTCGACTGTCCATGCTGCATGCACACACTCTCCACTCGGGCTACCAACATCCCGGCTCCATTGCCCGACGACCCGACCAAGACGGCCATGAAGAAGGCCTACTACCTGGCCTGTGGCTTCTGTCGTTGGACGTCCAGGGATGTGGGAATGGCTGACAAATCAGTTGGTGGGTGCTGATTGTGGTCATACTTCCAAAACTTTAACTTCTGATAATAAGAGGCATAACACCGTAATGTGTCAAAGCTCTGCTGTAGATCTGCAGTTGTTCATTAATGTAGCTCATGAAGGAAGCTGTCATCTGTTGTATTTGTTTCTTGTGTCTGTCTAAATCTCACGTTTTGGTGAATTTTGTCCACTGCAGCCAGCGGTGGATGGCAGGAGCCGGAGAACCCGCATACTCAGCGGGTAAGTTTTCCCCCTGTGGTCATTGAGATTTTCTCTCTCGAGTTGCTCACATGTTTCCTGATCATGCATGACTTGTTTTTTAAAAGATGTGTCTCTGAATAAGTAACACCCACACAGAGCCAGAGACCAGAGGCAAAAGCAAACTTAGTTGTGCTACAAACAAAAAATAAATGGCCCCTTGTTATTTTTCCACAATTTAAGTGGTTGTGGAAGCAAAGTATCTTACATTTTTGTGCAGTTTTATTTTAACACCAAAGTATTTATTTCAGTGATAGTTATTGTAGTTGATGTTTTTTATGTCCATTTCCTCATTTTGTAAGTTAAAGTCTTGAAACCACTTGTTTTGATGGTAGACTTAACAGGTTTTTTTTTTTTTTTTACCCTTAATGCCTTCCTTGATTATTCTGCCACCTTAAAGTACATTGCATTCAAATATATATGTGTGTGTACATATATACACACACACATGCACATAGTGTGACTGTGTACTTTATTGTGTTGTACTGCTGTACTGTGAAGCTTGGTTTACCCTGGCCCAAATTTTTATCACTCTTATTTAGTTAAAAAAAGATGCATGAAACATTGATGACAACTCCGGATGAAACTTTTCCTCCCTACAGATCAACAAGCTGATCGAGTATTACCAGCAGCTGGCCCACAGAGAGAAGCAGGAGAGGGACAGGAAGAAGCTGGCCAGGAGACGACAGTGCATGCCTCTGGCATTCTCGGTACTCTACTCTCTCTGAGCAGCTCAGCCTTTTCAAAAGTTTCGCATCTTCTCCTTTTACCTTTTCAATGTCAAACAGCTGTTGTCTCACTGTAATTTGTTACGAAATATGCTGGTATTGTTGGGGAAGAACCTAGATCAGCAATTCTCTGTATTAAAGAGGTTTGTTTGACAAAGAGGTTCTACATAAATCTCAATGATATTACCAAAAGTGTACTTAAAATGTTGTATCTTCAGCACACCTTTAACCAAAGCAGGAGAGAATAATAAGCTATATCAGCTGCTGCAGTAGTTGAAGTATAAGATTGACACCATGTCTATGTTGGGGTGGATAAATATGAAAATTCTGTTTCGCTGTGGAAACAAACAGTTTTCCATCCACACTGGAATTTGACAATAACAAAAAAGCAATCTTAATCTGTGGAGCAGAAAATTTACATTTTCAAATGTAGTCGCCCCAGTGTTGTTGTGGTCCTCATGCATCTTGAGCTTGTTAGCACATTGTTTACATCTCCTGCTTTCTGCTTTTATAATAATTAACACCCAACAATGCAAACCAGTGGTTCACATCATGTATTGGACCCCATTTTCAAACACTTTAGCTGTGACGTCCTGCAGTTGTTTTCCATCACTGATGCATTTCTGTTGCTGTTGCATGTCACCAGATGCCACTAATGTTTGCTGAATCGCTTTGGTTTCACCTGGTTCTTTGTTCTCTCTTTTTTTCTTTGCTTATGCACTCTGATATTTTGGTTTTTACCCCCCCAGCAACACACAATTCATGTGGTGGTGAGTTGTTTTTTTCACAACTTGGGTAGTCTCGTCTTTACAGTAGCACTTGTCTTCTCTTTATATCTGTTCCTGTCTAGTCTGTTACTGAGTGACCTCACAGATCACATGAATGTCTCCCTGGGTAAACGAGACAGAGATCCACACAATGGGAGCCTTTCTGTTGAGAGAGGAAATCGAAGTATTCATTGAAGTCTTTGTAATCAGATCAAATTAATTTTCATACTAATTAAGTCCCGAATTCTCTGTCATTTCTGTCCCACTATCCTGGACAGAAAGGCTCCTGTAAGTGTCTTTTACCACAAGACAAATAACATTGTTTTGAGCTTATTTATTGTTTATTTTAATGTAAAATGCCTTTTCTTTTAATTTTTGTTCTTAAAAGTTGCCTTAGCTGTCAAGACCTTTGTGATAAAAGTAGTCATGTTGAAAAATGGTTGTAGATTAAGGAACCGTTGTAAGTCGTCCTTTATTTTCACTGGGCAGGATATGTGATCTTGTTTTTTTCCCCCCCTAAATTCACTCAGGAAAAATATGGCCTTGGAACCAGACTGCAGAGGCAGAGGTCTGGAGCTCCCATATCAAGCCTGGCCGGCCTTTCGTGAGTGGTCTTTTGTCATATAGTGTAAAATACTGCTCCTTTTGCCTCCACATATAGGGACTTTTTTTCCTAGTAAAACCTAGTAAAAATTTAAAGGACATTTCCCTTTTTTTTCCCTGTTTCCACCCGGTAACTACACATTATTGGTGACTTAGATAAATTGATTTCTTACCTTCCACCAGCCGTTCTTTCATTAATTTCAGTGTGCCATGAAAATCAATTTGCGGAGCCTTGAAACTTGGCCTGAGATGCATAAGTAATCCATCACAGTGAGCAGTTTGTCACCCTTATTTTTCCTCAAACTTGCATCATCGCCATGAGTGCAGTAACACAGTTGTTGTCGAAGATCATTTTTAAATTTCACCACCGGGATGCATTCAAGGACCTCGCTTAACACTCCAACTACCTAAATTCTATAACTACTAGAATTACCATTCATACATTATTTGCATATAATTTCAATAATCGATATAAAGGATAAGGATAAATTATATTTAACATTAGGATAGGTAATAATAAACATCAACAACAACAATCAAGCAACATAAACAACAACAGCAGATGCAGAATTGGAAGTGTCTAGTCGGCTTCTTTTACGAGGGGAATTATCTCTGAATCAGACAGTGTCTACTCTACTACTTTACTCTTTATTGTCTTCAAATCAACTAGAAAAAAAAATTTGCTAGGCAACAGTGAAAGAGAGGGAAAAAAGAGAGGGAAAAGTATCAAACACTGAAATTCTACACTGTCTATAATGCCATATAAGGTCATAATATAAGGTATGGGTCAATATGATTGTTTCTAGGTAGAAATACTCAGAACTCTTTTGTGTTTTGTAATTTTAAGAAAATAACTACGTTAGAATAAAATATACACACATTTAGGAAAAGTCAGCGTCCTGTAGTTACATGGGATTTCATTTCAACAAAGTTATTACAATGCAAAAACAGTCAAAATGACTGCCTTGGTAAATTAAAAATGTAATAATTGGCTGACAAAAGGCAGCGCATTGACAAAGTGTGCTGTCAGATCCAGGAGACAAATGTAAAACAGGCCACAACACTATGAAAATAATTATGTGAATTTGTTTTTCTCATGTTTCTAAAGGTCGCCGTTCACTAGCAAAGTCTAAAATCTCAGATGGCAAAGTGTCCTTGCAGGCACCAACATTGAGTTCTCAAAAGTCTATTTCACCAACTGCATAACTATGCAATCTGACAAAACAAATTAAATAAAATATTCATGTCTCAAGTCTGTACAAGTTGTGGAAACAAATGGTTACCAATAAAGTTCAAAGAAGGTCTAAAGCCTCACTTCATGTCTAAAAAATACCCATTAGCAATGTAAGATGTAAGGTACTTTAAGTTAATGTGCTATAACTTCTGTTGTTCTGTTTTAAATGTGTAATGTGCATGTGGTGTGATCATGAGGAAACCTCATGTTGCTTTCAGCTTACATAACTGTCATATTTAGAAGAGATACAACCGATTGTTGATAGTAGTATTTGTTCACTAGCCTTAAGGAGGGTGAGGACCAGAAGGAGATCACCATCGAACCTGCCCAGGCCCTCGATGAAGTGGAACCCCTCCCTGAAGATTGTTATACCAGGCCTATCAGCTTACCGGAGGGTAAGAGTTAATAGAGAACTCACTAAACAATACTGAAGTTCTGAGTTGGAGTTGAATCTGTGTTTCTGTTGTCCTCCCAGTGACCACACTGCGCCAGCGGCTTTTGCAGCCTGACTTCCAACCTGCGGGGGCGTCCCAGCTCCACCCCAGACACAAACACCTCCTGATGAAGCGCTCACTGCGCTGCAGGGTCAGCACCACTTCAGGGTTTTACTCGTCTGTAACAAACAAAAGCTGTTGTTATTATGTAGATCACATTTAGATAATCAGATTTAGATAATCGTTTTTCTTAATTTTCTCCTCCAGAAGTGTGAGCACAACTTGAGCAAGCCAGAGTTTAATCCCACTTCAATCAAGTTTAAGATACAGCTGGTGGCTGTGTGAGTATCGCTCCTCAGATTCTGTCCTGGGCTTGTGTCCTCATGATGATGTTGATCTTTTTTAATTAATGAAAAACATAAATGTGCCTGAAGCCTGATGTAGTTTAATTAGATTAAAACCCCAAAGTTTAATTTTAGCCAAATGCAACTATAAGCACATGTTCAGGAAATTATCTATGCAGAAGTAGCTTAATCTTAAACAGATGTAGTTATTTTTAAAGTTTACTCTCCTGACCGAGTTCATCGGTGTGTTTAGCTTGTACCACTGGGGATCCTCTCTCAGCTTTTAATGAATGTGTTTGAATGCTGCGTTAGAAACTGTCAGTGTGTTTGAGTGTTGCTGTGTATTGAATGGCCTTCTGCCTCTTCCTCCCACAGGAGTTACATCCCTGAAGTGAGAATTATGTCCATTCCAAATCTCCGGTACATGAAGGTCAGTGTGTGCTCTGGTGCTGGCATGTTGAATATATCTCTTAAATGTTTTATTCATTCTGTTGAGAATCTTGACCTCAGTAAGTTGGGTCTGTAACGTGCTTTTAAAACCAACTATTCAACTTTGAAGTGTTCTCGACAACAGTACAGTGCACTGAAATCTAGCTAGGCTCAAAGCATTTTCATTTCACTCAATTCATTTATTTTGTTACAAGGAAATTTTGCTTTGCGGCTCAGATATAACGTCATTACACAGATGTTTTATAAAAAGTGCATCAACAATTAACAAGTAAATTAAATAACGATAACATAAAAAAACTTGACTATAAAGGACATTTCACTATACAGTACAGCAGCTAGTAGCACAGTGTCTGATCGTACGATCGAGATGAAACTACATCTCTTGAAGCCCAGAGATCGACGTACTAAGACAGGGCAGAAAAGGGTAAAATGTGCCAAAACCTAATCCTCAACAAGAATCCCTAGTCTTAAGAGAGGTAAATTGTCTCTTTTTTTATTGATCAAAAGAAGAAGAGAGCTGCACTTATACCGTACCTAGGTTTGAAAACTAATTTGGGTTAAACATTTGTCTTTTCCTCCCTTTCTGTCTAATTAGGAGAGCCAAGTGCTGCTGACCCTGACAAACCCAGTGGAGAATGTCACCCACGTCACGTTGGTGTCTTGTGAGGAGGAAGATCCTGATGACATCAACAGCACCGCCGTGGTATTTAACTAAACTTTTTTTCCTCTTTATTTGTTGAAGCAAACTGAACTCACACTACCTAACGTTGACATTAAACATTTAAACTGTGATGGTGTAAACCCTGCCTTTCATTTCCTTTTAGACAAGTTAACAAGAGGCTGTACGCCCGTTTGTCTCTGCTTTAATGAGACGTGAAGCTTAAATGATCAATATCTGAACATGCTGAAAAGCATGCTAAATCTGGAAGGGGCCTCTCATAATAAACCTGCAGAGAATTATCACCCAGCTCTGCAGTTGAACAGCTAAAGTCCCAGATATTTCTCTCTGGAGTTAGTGAGGACTGAAACTGAGCTTTATGGCCGGTGAATATCGGACATAAATTTGTTAAAGGCTCAGAGACATTTCAATGGGGTGATAACTTTGTCCCATATTGCCTGCTGGAAACACAGTTGTTTATTAAAACCCCTTTATAACCCAATAATACGTCAGGCCTGTGTCTGTCAGCTTGTCTGGGGGTACCTCTGCCAATAACCAACGAGTGGAGCTTTAACTACTGTAACGAGCGTTATGGATTAAATACAGTGTCACAGACTGTGGCAGTTGTTTACCACCTGCCTGTTCTTAAACACTGCATATTTTATCAAACAGTAAACCTTGATTCTTACCAGCCGGCTTCAGAGAGCGTAGGGTGGTCGGCTCCTTCGTGCGGCCTGTTCCTTACGGAGTAGCTAACCTTGTTGTTATCTCGTATGCGGTGCAGCTTCATCCCATTTTTACCTCCATATGTCAGCTGTCACACGCACAGCTCAGAGTTCCGCGTCCCTGCTAAACGGCCTGCTGAGCGGCCCGCCGCCAGCAGCCGTTGCGAGGCGCTCGGTGACTGCAAGCTGTTTGTATTGGCCTCTTTAGTGATGAAGTCATGGGCCAGCCTGGGTAAGGAAGAGCTCCTGGCCAAAACAGAGCATCTTCATGACCCATTTCCATTCACATTAAGGTCAAACAGAGTGCAGTCCTGTCATTCTGCTTGATCTTATATTCAAACACCTGCAGGGGCTGCGTGAACCGCACGCTTGGTTGATTTCATCAACCAACTTCTTCCAAGGCTTGATTTACCTCTTACGTTTGAATATGTTTCATCTGAACATTGTGTAAGTTTGCTTTTGACTTTAAGCATACAGTATATTTGTTTTACTCGTAAATGTGATCCAAGTTTTGTTTTTGTTTTTTTTTTCCCTTATGAGATAAATATGACTTGTGATATGTGATTTTCTGAGGAAACATAAATCAGTTTTATTTAAATAGGCATTTGAGACACCTTCACTTTAGGTCTGTGAGGATCAGCACCACATGGAAGCCCTGTAAGTGGTGCTTTTAGAAACAAAAGGCTGACGATAAAAATGGCGCAGTGGTCATCCACAGAGACCCACGCTATTGAGACTCAAAAGAAGACCAAATTGCCATACGCTTGTTTATTGTACACTTCCTTTAATCTTGATCCATTGCTGAATCATTTCTTAACATTTTAGTAATGTGATTCCATTCTACAATAGGATAAATGTGTTAATAAAACTAAGGCTTGTTTTATTGTTTTTTACAAACCATTTTCCATTCAGACATTAAATAGTTAAATAAAGTTAATTAAGTTAAATTAAATTAAATTCTGTCTAAATTTCTTTAGAATATGCAAATATAGTTCACTTTAGAGGTTTGAAGGTAATAATGAATACGATTTGTTGGTTTCAGTTTGCAAACACAACATTCACAATTGGCCCCTGCTCTCCAGCGCTCATGTTTCTGGTCCCATTCTTACAGTCTTTTAGAGAGTCCCGTCCCTCACACCCTGGACGCTCTTACTGACTCAGGGCTACACATCACTGCCCAAAGATTGATGTCCATAAATGTTCTGTACACACAGAGAGAGAGAGTTTTTGTATGAATAATAAGCAACACGTTTTCTCATTTTCAAGTATTACTTTCCCCAAAAAATCTAGGTTGATTTATCCAGTAGTCTGAAAGTCACTGAATGTTGAAGCTATGTGTTTTTTTGTTTCTTTTTTAGGTTATAGTACCCAACAAGGAACTGGTTTTGGCAGGAAAGGATGCTGCTGCTGAGTATGATGAACTGGCTGAACCTCAGGACTTCCAGGATGACCCAGAGTAAGTTAATACACTCACACAAACACACACAGACACACACACACAAAGAACTAATAGCGTGAGATGACTCTCAACCGGATCCCTCTGTCTTTTTCTGCAGTGTTGTTGCCTTCAGGAAATCCAACAAGATTGGTTTTTTCATCAAAGTGATCCCTCAGAAAGAAGAGGACGTGGACGTCACCGTTTCACTGAAGATCCGACACGACTTCCGCAACCTCACGGCTCCCATCAGGCCGAGCGAGGAGGCAGCCGACACCGCCGCAGAGGCCATCTGGCTCACGCACCACGTAGAGCTGAGGCTGGGGCCACTCGCTCCCTGAACATGAATACTTTACGTTTACCATCAAACCTAGTGTTGGGTTCACTGAACTAATTTTTCTTTAAAATGTGGGATTAATTTAATTTACAGTTGATTTCTGATTCTGCTTATTGATATTGATATTTAAGAACTGCTTTGCATATAGTTGAACTTTTTTTGTTTGCTTTTGTTTTAGCTTAAGTTGCAACATCAGTTACATTGCAGATCATACAATAGCCCGGTTGGTAAAACTTCTGAAACCCTGACTGACTGTGCGTCAAGTTTAACTTCACTTTACATCTTTGTTTTAATGTTGCTAAATGCAGCACCAAAAATACGACTCTATGCTGTATTTCATCACAATATTCTTCTCATCTTAGATACCATACCATCCATCAATAAACAGAACAGCACTTCAAGTGTGAGGATACTTACAGTAAACAGAACCATCTATATCCATTTAATTACTGTTAAAGAAATGTTGAATTTTATTTAAGAACTCCAATTATTTGCTGTTGTTAGAATATGAAAAAGGACATATCACGGTTGTACATACAGTATTTTCTTAAATGGCAAAGCAGCTATAACCTCTCAGCCTGCGTTTCCACACTTAAGTATGTTGTCTTATTAAACGTGTTAGCTGTGAATCTCTCCGTGGAATATTGGTCTTTAACGTGTGCAGAAATAGCAGCTTATATTAAGATAAGTGAGTGGTTCTACACTAATACAACAACATCGAGATTATAGAAACAGTAGATAATAATCGAGTGAAGTCGATGAGCAGAATCAGAAATCCTGATTGAGAACAACAGTTCCCAACAAACGCCTCTGCGCTTTTCGCTTATCTATCCTTGCCAACATCCTTTTTCCGCAGACAATAGTATCGTATTAACTCGCATGCTTCAACTATAATAAATATTGCACATGTTAGAAGACGTCATTGGTTGACTGATCCTGTACTTTTTTCTCATCAGAAGGGGTTGAAGGTGATACACGCCTGCCATTTTACTATTGTCTGAAGTCAAGCAGTAATGTTAGTCGGCACTATGGAGAGGATGCATAAGGTGCTCTGTAAATGACATTAAGTACAAAGTGTTCATCATTTAAATGTACTGAGACACTATCTTTTTTTTCTTGGTTTTAAAAGATGTTTCCTTTTGATTTGTAGTATTCACTGACTTCTCTGCCAGTGTGTATCGTAAGCTGCTGTCATGTTTGGTCTCACGTGTGTTAGTAAAACAGAGCCTTACAACAAACACAGTTACTCCTCTGTACCGGCTAATAAAATAATGTGATACTGTAACGGACATGTTAATGTTTTTTTTGTGTATGTGTGTCTGATATGACTTTTAAAGCAGTTGAGCGTTTTGACATGCCCTCTGAATCACATGACTGCCAAACCCCAGTGTGTTTGTGGTGTTTTCAAGCTCACCACATGGTGGTGCTGCAGGCAAACAGTTGGTAGACAGCAGTCGCATAGCAGAGAGATTTGGGAAGACGCACGAGAGCAAACAGGGACATGTGTTCTTTAATATGATCTTGGATGACCCTGCAAGCTGAAACAGTACATTTGATTACAGTAATGATTGACTGAAAAGCAGCTCTGATTCAGACAAAGACATTTTAATAATCCAAGCCATGCTGGATTTTTTTTTTTTTTTGCTTTTTTTTCAGGATGTGAGTCATGAGGATAAAATGTCTGCTTGTCAACGTTAGGAGCAGCCTAATGGAATTTGTGTTCCAACAGATACCATTTTGTACTTAACACATATCAGCCCTGCTCAGTGATGCTTTGCACACATGGGGCAGTTTATTGCCTCTGAAAAGGCAGATCAGATAATGTGTGATGCAGGCCCTCTGCAGCTGTCCAATGAGGCCGTCTGCTGTGTAAACAGACCCACTCCGTCTGAGTAATAAAGCCATGATTTTTCTTTTATCTTCAGCAGATATAAACAGCTCAGAAGAGCGGCCTGTGTGAGAGCCATAAATCACCCCTGTAGATGAGGTAATAAAGCCCACATGGAGCGAGTCCATACCACTGAAACAGCCCAGTCTCCCACTTCAAGCACAGCTGATGAGAGCAGTAGCTGACTTCCAGTGCACAGCAGTGTTGTGCTGTACCTGCGCTCACTGGGTGGCTGCTTTGCTGCTGGGTTATCATATTTATTAAAAACAAACATGAACAGTCGCTGTAACTTGTGTATACGTTGTCATGGCCATCGTTTGATTTACATAAACCGAGGAGACAGTGATTGAAAAAGACTGAATTGCATACGGCAGTGGAGATTTATGCAGAAATCTTATAACTGGCTCATGAACAGACCTTGAATTTTGCCCAAAAGCGCCGTCTGGAAGACAAATTCTGGATGCTTCTGGTCAGGATAATATTTTCCTGGATCAAGACTCAAATTATTTCATGCTCTGCATCAGCGTGTTCTTATTTGTAGAACCTCATACTGTAAACAGTGCAGAAACTTGACCTGTGACCATGTTATGGGGATTAGAAATTAATATCAGGGTGTTCCGGCAAGTGTTGAGCAAGTAAGTGGCTCCGTAAAGGCCTTTCACATCTCTACTCTTCTCCGCCTCTGTTTTTCCTCTTTTGAAGACTAACATCTTTATTTATAAAGACAGACCCGGCCACCCTTGACCAGATGAAAAATTCCTCACTGAATTACAAGTTTGACTGCACCCAGGACCTCTCCACAATTACGTCACTGCCCCAAAGCAGAAACTCACCCACAGAGGAAGCATGACACAAGAGAGTAAAAAGAGGAGAAAAGCTGCACCCCAACGGAGGCAGTAAATTCCCTCCTTCTAATAATAAGATGACATTTAGAAGGAAAAAAAAAAGTCTCGCTGATCAACTACACAGTGTGTACTGCGCATGCATGAGTGTGCTTTCTTCATTAGATCTGTCAGGTGGATAGATGTTGCCAATACAGTCCTCAGAGGAGTGTCTGTTTTTTCCTGCTGGTGGACCAGAATAGTTTGGACATGTCCTGGTTTCTGGGCCTGAGGAGGAGGAGAAGCACAAAAGCTCCTTTCGCTCACATCCCGTTTCTTTAGGTTGAGCAGTAGGCCTGCCGGTGCTCTGAGTGATTAATCGCCTCCTTTATTTTCTGCTCACCAGACCATCATCTGGTTAATTAGAGGTAATTGATGATGTCTACTCAGATGAATAACTGTAGGCATGTGGGCTTCCAAAGCTGGGGAGAGCCAAACCTGTGAAACCTTAGCTTTTTAGGAAGAAAAGTGGGGAAAAAAAACCTGATACTCTCTTTGTCATTTTCTCTCCATCTCTCTTCATTTCCTCTCGCTTTCATTCTCAGTCTGCTTTCGGGCGGCTGTAGGTTAGCTGGAATGTTGACTTTGGACGCATGGTTGAAAAAGATCGCTCTGAGAAAGCAGCTGACCCCCGACACCCCCTCTGAGCCCCCGTCAGAGAGGCAGACTGCAGCCCTGTGCTCCGTGCTTTCTTTTATTATTTGCTCAATTGCTCTCCGGGTGCATTATGTGTGTAGGGCCACATGTGTGTCAGCACCCCGAGCTAAGGCCAGTGCCACGGTTTGGGGGCCTTGGGGGAACCACCCAGGCACCGGAGAGCTGAAAGTCTTCTGTTTGCTCAGCCTGAAAAGAATGAAAAGACCAGAGTAAGGAATGAAAATCAGACAACCAGGGTTAGTCCAGTGAAAGAAACAATACCCTTAGAGTGACTGACATTTTGAATAGGCCCATTTTTGACCATATGCTACTCTTAGCATTACCCCATGATTCCAACCACAGTGTTCACACATACTCTGAAGTGAAGAATGAGAGCAGAGCGTGAGGCGCAGTCGGTGGAAATGTTGAATTTAAACACTGACTGACATTTTATTGTTTTGGGCAAGAAGTAGATATGTGTGGAATCTCAAAAAAGACCTTGGAAGATAAAATCTGCTGATGGATAATAGTTAAAAAAACAAAAAAAATGTTTTTGTATAAGCCCCACAGCTTGGTGTAGTGAATGTGTGGAGTGCTGAGGTCACAAACGGGACTACAGTTTGGGAAATAATCTGCTTTCTGCTGAAAGAGCCAGCAGCAGATTATCTTAGTTTAGCATAAGGACTGGGACCAGCAAAACAGCTCAATTGATGGACTAAATAAACAAGATATGTGTTAATTTGTGAGTTTGACACTTTTTTAACCTTTGGACAGAGCCAGCTATTTCCCCACCAAGTCTTTATGATAAGCTAAGTTGAGCAGCTGCTGGCTGTAACTTCATATTTAGCGCACAGATATTTTAGAGGCATCAATCTTCTCATGAAACTCTCTTTAAGAAAGCAGAGTTTCACTAGCACGGGCATCAGTGTGAGCTGAGTTGTGTTGACACAGTGAAGATGAACTCGAGCCTGCCGCCATAGTCACACCTAAGCCTGAACTTTCCAAAAGGCTTTGGGTCTCTTTGCACAGACATATAATTCCAGTCACAGGACATCTCACACTGGATCACAAATGGCGCTCATTTATCTGCTTATATCAGCAGTGCTCGAGTTTCCCTGACATTTGCAGAAAAGACTCATGCACCTCTGCACCTGCCATGCTAAGATCTTAATGCAGCGATGCCCAGCAGAAGATAATCCTCTGTGGCCCACGAGGACCCGCCCAAACAAGGTTCATTAATTGCCAAAATGACTTACATGGCCTAAAGAAATTCAGCCACGCACCAGCAATAATGCAAGTTCAATAAATAAAGGATTTCAATTTGTACAGCACTTGTAATATCAGCACTATTGTTGTCTCACTGAGGATGGTATAGCTGGAGGCCTCCTCAGCAGCTAAGCCCCATTAGGTCTCGCTGATAGCGTGCTGGCAGCTGCGAACTCGTGGATAGATGCTGAGGACAGAGGCGGCTGGTTTCCGCTGTGCAGTCGTCTCAGGGCGCACAGCCAAACCATCAGAAACCCGGCCCATCATGGCCCACCGGCACACCACAAAAACTGTATATCCACATCCAGTATCTACACACACACACACACACACACATACGAGTTCCCATCACTGAGCAGTGCCGTATTTCACCCAGGAGAGGCTGAGTTAAATCAATGTAAGGAATCAATGAGAACTTCATTGGATTTACAGGGCAGAAATATGAAATGTCAAACTGCAGATGTGGATTTGCTGTAGACTCTATCAGTGGCACATTTCACAGGCTGAAGAGGCCTTTAAAGGGCTGGAGGACAGTAAATCCCCTGCAGATTGAACTTTAAGTCCATTGTGCTTGGAATAAACAGCGACAGATTTTAAAGCTTTTATATCAACAAACGGCGTTAGTGAGTTTTTGCTTGCATGCTCACAGCTTTACACATAGTAATACTTGCACATGAGGAATACGTACTATACAGTTATATAATCTATCCCCCCAAAAAACACACCAGCTGATTAAAAGGATGAAAAAAAATCCTGTTACAGAAAATTCTTACATTGGATACTTTCACCTCCTCAGGCCTTTTAACAATTCATTATATAAGACACACCCAGGGAAAAAAAAATTCATCCTTTTTCATCCCTTTTAAACACCTGGTGAGAAGTGTGTTCAGCTGTATGTACAACTTCAAATAAATCAAAAGTAATGATGCAAGACAAAATACATATACATAATACAAGTACTGTAGGACCATTTATGAAGCATATAATTTCATATAATCTCATATGGCGCATGGTATGCTTCTTAGCTCATTATGATTGTGGGCTTTTATAAAATTCCCCACATAATGAATTGTCTAGCAGCTGGCACAGCCACAGATGTAGATCTCCACCTGCACACTGCTAACTCTAAACTTGTACCCACTGAACTAATGAGCACATCATCTCAAAGAGTTTTATAGATACTCAGACTCCGAGTCAGACTCAAGATCCCACAGGGAGCGTCGGCTGAGAACACCTACAGATTTAAGTCATGCCCAAGGAATTCAGGGCAGATCATACTTTGCCATCCCCGCTAAAACAGTAAAACACGGAGCATATGGTGAGATCATGATGGCATACAACTTGTGAGAGTAGGGAAAACTAATAGCAGTCGTTTTCTGCAGCTGAATTTCAAACACCTTTCTTCTGGTTATCATTCAAATCTGATTTTGCAGTATGTTAACTTTCATGTTCAACTCAAAGGTTTTGTGTGTTAACAATACAACACGCAGGAGATTCACCACTGGACAATAAAAGCAATGTGTAAAATCAATTTTGGTGTATATACCTGCAGGAGTACTCTCCAACACAGTCTTTGAACTGAATAGATTTTCCCCAGGAGGACAGATTGTTGTCTGGTTAGGTAAACCTCCATTTTTGAGCTAACAGTGAAATAGACATAAATGAGATGAGCCCTGATAAGCCTGACAAGAGGACGGAGACTACATTCACCGGCTGAGGCAGAAATGTCCAAATATTTATTATTTACAGAGGGATGTCTGCTGTCTGACGGCTCTGGCTGCTGTTTATCTCCAGACTGCACTGAGGAGTGTCTCATGTCCTCAAGCGCTGCCAGGCCCTGTCACCGGTTGAAGTTGCTGCTGGGAGGATCTGGGCAGACCGGGGGTTTGTTGGCTTTTGTCTAAACCATGTTGTCCTCTTTAATTTCCTGTTGATGGGGCTCATAGATCTGATTTCCTGCCTACTCGGGAAAGATAATCTTGTTGCCAACCCGCTGACTTTGGTGGGGGGAAATTCACTTCAGCGGGCCATGGCGACTTTATCTAAGTCTCTTTAAAACACAGCGGCACCACCTTCATGGCTGGAAGATATGCATCAGTTTTAACATCTGCTGTGTGTAATTTCATAGCCTTTCTTAGCCTTTATAAGACTTTGTGGGAGATGAATACATTTAACAATTAATCACTTGATTGAGATATTAACATAATCCAGTCTTTATAACTACCACCTACAGCAATAAATTAAATCTAATCTGACAACGCAGAGTGTGATGTGGTGATATTGCAGTGCAGTGGACACTGGCTCCAGGTCGCGGGGTGGAAGAAGGTCAAAGAAATGGAGGAGGAATAATGAAGATTGAGGACGTGGGAGAAGAGAGGAGTCCTGAGGGAAGAAAGTATGTCTTCAAAGGAGGGGAATATTTTGGTCTGCCACCAATCTGGAGCATCTGTCACTCCTTTCCTGTGTAACATCCTCTGATCGTGGTTGAGGCTCCAGCCACGCATTTGAATGCACACGCGTCTTCTTCTTCTCCATGTGCGTGCTAATGGTAGCCGGCGGGCAGCATCCGATCAACAGTGATATCATCATTAGCAGGGCTGCGAAGTGGAAAGTGTGTGCTAACTGCACGCAGCAGCTCCCCCGCGGCTACAGACACGGGACTGCACCTCAGGCCGTGCAGCAGTAATACATCCCTGACATGTCTCTGTTTGCCAGAGGATGGATGAGCTTGACCCCTGAGTACTTGACCTTGTTCACCCTCAAGCAAGAGCAACACATTCCCCCGCTGCATCAACATCACTCTGCACAGCGCCTAAAAACTTTCCGCTTGCCTAAAGTTGAAAGAGAGACCACCTTGGAGGTGTAGTTTCGCACAGATTAGAGTCACATGGAGAGTGCTGTGTTGCTGTTGAGATACTGGCGTAATTGAGTAAAACAACATGTGGGTGTAAGCCTTAGGACTGCAGTGACTTCATGTTTCTGGTGTAGCTTGCACAACATTGTTAGCAGGAACTTATGCCGGCAAACGTCCAAAATGAGCTGTTATTAAAGGCCCTTTTTTCTCCTCCGCACTTCACTAAGTTCATAAATATTTTCATGCTGGGGGTTAGCATAACATAACCTCCTGAAAACCTAAACAAAGCATTCCTTCTCCTGCTGCAGAGAATAAAAATCATCCACATCTCTCCCTGTCCCTCTCAGCTCTCCACGTGCATCTTCATTTTCTCCCTCTCATTCACAGCTTTTGTTCACATCTTTTCTCTTCTGCCCCTTCGGTCATCTTCCCATTTGTCCCTCCTCCTCCTTTCTCTCCTCCTGGTCCACCCGGCCCCTAATTAGAGGGGAGTTAAAATAAGAATGGCATTGCCTTGTGAGCTCGGCAGAGTCGAGCAAACAGGCTTCGCTGCCAGGCGAGAAACCTTTCGGGCACGTTTGCCAGCACATAGCCTTTAAGTGGGTCACGAAATTGAAACCCAGGCATGACTTTTTAGTGCTTTAAACAGCCCTCTGGAGGCAGAGCGCTCCGACCAGAAGGTCAAACATCCCCTCAATCAAGACCCCCAAATCCTGGACACCTCAGGGGCCGTGGTGCTGAATTTATTAGCAAGCTTTCTCACTGGCTGGATCACCTGTGGGCTGGAAACGGGAGAGGGCGGTTTTCTTGAGTCAGCCCGAGCAAGAACTCAGTTCTGCTGGCTATTTATTTTCTCATTTTCTTATTCAGCACTGTAACAGGATAGGCCCAGATGGCTGCCGCTGGCTAGATTGGCAGGCGTGCGTTTCAGGCTGTTTATATTTGGGTGTGTTTCCAGGGATACTCTCATAACTTACATGGTTGTTATATCAATACCCGATGAGTTTACAAATACCACTGCATTGCCAAAGATGTTACTCGAGGTCATTATTTTTGTCACTTTCATAATTAGATGATTGTTTGCACTGCGCAGTAATTCTCTCTTACATACCATTTTTTTTCTCGTACTGGATGCTCTGTTAAACATCGTGTCCTGGCATTGGTTCATCGCTAGTGAAAAAGAAAACACAGTATTATCTTCAGCTTCAGCGACTTGTATTGTGACTATATGATTTTAGTTTTGCAGCCGAATAACCTGAGCTGAACCCGTTCCTCCTTGGAATGTGTGCCTCAGCCTCTGCGACCTATGGGTGTGCAGTTTCTGCAAAAAAAAGGTGTTTGTCACATACTTTCTCTCCACTTGTTTTAATGGGTTGTGTGGTGTTGCCTTACATTACTAAAGGTTTATGAGGGGAAATATGGTAGAACCCAAACTGTTAGTTAACCCAGGCTGCAGCCAGTAATTAGACTTGCCACTGGAAAGCACAGACGACGGTTTCTGACTCAGATTTAGGAAGTAGAATGCTGGTTTGGATTTAATCCCAGAAGAAATGGTCCCATCCTCTCTTTGATTCTACAGACAATAATAACATTGTTGTGTTGCCTGGTGTGGCTTTTCAGTCTTGTATTGACTTGATTGCTCATATTGTGTGTGATGCTTTCAAGCTCCTTGCACAAAGGAATCTCCAAAATCTTTTTATGGAGTAGCTTGACATTTTGGGAAATATGTTTTTCCCCCCGTTTCTTTTCAACAGTGGTGCAAAGTAGCAAAAAAAAAAAATTTACTCAACTTCTGTACTTAAAATACAACTTTGATGTACTGGTATTTTAATTAAGTATATCTAATTTCTCCTACTTTATACTTAACTATACACTTATGTTGTAATTAGTAACTAGTTACTTTGCAGATTTAGACTAATATAATAAAATATCATCCAACATTCTGATGTATCCATAATTACAATATCATAATATCATGTTAATGAGATTATTCTGAAATGGGCCATTTTGCATAATGACAACTTTTACTTTTGGTACTTTGAATATATTCTGATGGTCATACTTTTATACTTAACTGAAATTTTGTATTTGTATATCCGCTCTAATGTCTGTTCACTAAATATGAAGCTACAGGCTTAGCATAAATAAATAAAGCTGCCTCTCTAAGGCTTAATTAACATTTTATATCCTGTATAATCCTTACAAAAAATTAAGCATAATGACAACAACTTCCTGAGTCGCTTCTCTGACAAGAAACAGTCCTGAATCCCCCCATTTTTACAGTACAGGTTAAACTAATGAGAGACGGTACATTAATTGGTGAGCTCTGGAGGTGATGTTCAATGGATTTTGCTACCTTTAGACAGGGCCAGGCAAGCTGTTTTCCAGTTTATATGCTAAGCTAAGTTAATCGGCCGCTGACTGTAGCTTCACACTGAGCAGACAGACATAAATGTAGTATCAGTCTTCTTAGTTGACTCTCTGCAAAATAGACAGAAAGCATATTTCCCAAACTATTCCTTAAAACAACACAGATGGTTGAATTTCCTTTAAAGCATCCAGCTGCAATTCTTTTATTGGCTCCTGAACTTCTGATAAACTTCAGCTCCTCTTCGACAGTGACTTCAACATTCATTCCACGACTATTTATGGTCCGCATAAAATATTAGGATTATGAGACACTCTGGACCGAAAACACAGCCCACGCGTATCAAACCTCGCTCCGTTTCTCAGGAAATGTTTGGCGGAATGACTAGTGGGTTACTGTTTTTTTCCTCAAATGAAGACTGACCCAGTCTGGGGTGGACTGCTCTGTGCAGAGAGTAGGAGGAGGAGGAGGAGGAGGAGGAAGGGGAGGAAAGGGTGTTGCGGGGGATGCTAACATACAGTACTTTCCTATTCATGCTTGTTGGCCCACAGGTGGCCAGGAAATGACACAGGGAAAGTGCTGCTATCACGCCTAACACACACCTATTTTATTTCAGCCAACCACCACAACCTCATGCACTCCATCTCTCCACTCACACACACACACACACTGTCTATCATCCAGGTTTTAACAAACACACCCTCTGTCTATCCTGTCCAAATGAATGCCAGTCATGCATCCGTCACCTCAGGTTACCCCTGCACACCGTCACATATAACTAACCCTCCACTGTAGTAGCCGTGTATCTTGGCTCACGGGTGTAGCGCTCAGTAAAATAATTAATTTCTACTCATGTGTCTCTGATCGGCGTGCTCGTACAGTAGTACAGCAGAGGATGCTGTCTCGATCCTTCACCCCTTAATAGATTCATTGTGTGTCTTGTCTATCTAAGTTTGTATTTCGGCCTTGATTAGAGCAAAAGAACAGTTTTTTTTTTTTTTGGTAGAAAAGAGAAGCTGGATTGGATTTCATCATGACGGCCGTGTAACACATTTTCTTGACCGGGAAAGGAAGAAAAAAAAAGGGGGCATTCACATGGCAACGCACACTGTTGACATCTGTTTGAGCATCATGTTGAGTAAATCTTTTTGTATTCAGCTGGCATGACATAATCTAGATGTACTGCCCCTCATCAAAGTCAAGTTGGCCTGTTGGCTTTGGTGTCCTGCGTATCATTTTTGGCGTAATGCCTGCTACAACTTGTCTGATCCGAGAGATGTTACATTTCTTCCAGATTTTCCAGTGCTTTGCTTGGTGGTAACGGTGTGATGATCTTTCAGGAGTGATCTTAAGGGAAATTCGAGCCAAAGGAAATTACATTCCACATCGGACCCTCCCCTCCTCTCTTTCAGAGAGCATCGGGACCAAAACCAAGAAAGACAACATCTGGACTGATAAGACGCTTGGCTGCCTATCCCAAACACAACAAAAAAAAACATAAGGCTCAGATATCCTCCCCTCCAAACTCTGCCATATCAGTTTGGAAATACCCGTCAGGCCATGGCGGTCTGAGTTCATTGCGTGTTGGTTAGCTGCAGCCTGCCGAGAGACAGGAAGCAGACGCTGAGGATTCATCAGGCTGCTGTTGAAAGGCAGATTTAGCACCCTGCGTCCAGTTAGTCAGCCATCCCAGTCTGGGCCTGCTCCATGCCCACTTTCTCCACACATCTGTAAAAGCTTAAAACTCAGTGGGCTGGATCACAGAGACAGAGCTGGGCTTTGTCAGACCTCAGATTCTCTGCCAGGACTCAACCTAAATGGATTAGAGACTCTGTCAGAGAGCACCAGGGGAGGACTGAGTTCACCGCCCCCAACCAGCAGCCCCAGTTCTTTTAGTTCATCAGAGCACTGGTCTGCACAGCACCAGCGACTGGGGACTGCTCTTCATCCCGCTGAAGGTTTTTTTTCTTTGAGAGCAGTGGAGAGTAGAGGCAGTGCAGTCAGAAGAGTCATGGTTATGGGAACAATACAAAAGATTAAACAAAAGCAGAGAGGGTGGTCGAAATAGACTACACAAATGCCTCTCTTCATTTGATGACTTTGGCCTTTCTGCAGTAACAGCTTACTCCGGTGATTCTGTCTTTATGCCTCCTCCTTCTCTCTTTTCTCTCTCTGCCACCCCCCCCTTCTCCTTGTTTTTCATCTCCGGGGCTCTCACTCGGCTGCTGTATAATGGCATGTGTTTTGCTTGGTGCAGCGTGGGGAAGCCGGGTATTGTCTGGACAGGATCTCGGCTGAGATCAGCAGATAGATCGGGTGGTGGTTTAGGGCAGTGCTCGAGCTACAAACGTCATTTTTGTTTTAGTTGGACCTTTTTGAACACTTAGCTAATCCTAGAAACGAGCCAGACATGCAGGAAATGGGGACTTAGGATAACAAGCAACCAGTCCGTCATTATTATTATGTCGAACTCATTCATTAGAAACATGTTGCTATTGATTTCATGTCCAGATGTTATCACACATCTTGTTTTCCTTTTGAGCACACTGAAATGAGATGTTATCAGCAAAAATGATTTATAAATAGGAAAATCATTTGAGTCGCTGTACCTAAGTTCAAGGTTTTGAACTTCACCTCTGCCTTCCTTGTATATTGTCTGAGCATCCTGAATGATCTGATTTCATGGTTGATTATGGCCCACCCAGCGTTATAGTTGTCAGAAGTGCACATGCCTGGCTGTCACTGTCTCGCTGTGCAAAAGGGGCCTGACACTGAAAGGATGCAGACAAATGATTTATGTTTTCTGGCAAAAAAAAAAAAAGCAGACAATTAATTCCTGGCAACGGGCTCAAATTACAACACGCTCCGGTTGTTGTGGCAAGGGTGGATGACCTGAAATAACTGGTCTGTCAGTACTGTGAATCTGCTGTGATATAGAGGGGTTGGTAGCCAATATGAAACAGGGCGTGAATGGTAATACATCCCATATGGTGTTCCACACTTTGATCAATGCAGAGAGAAGTCAAAATGTTTCAAGATTTCTGTTCATATTTGTTAAATAAACAGTTTGTATTACGACCAAACAGATTAATCTCAGGCCTGTGTGATGCATGCACATGTGTACATACATATATATAATGCAGTGTAATACAGTATGTATACACAGCTTGTGACTGTAGCCCCAAATAATATTTCTGGAAATGTTATTTTCCCCAATGTTGTTTCACAGCCTTTCGCACATTTCCAATAATAAAACTCCTTTTCCGTTTTTATTGGCCATTTTTGGCCACATTTTTTAATACAATGAGATTAAAAATACTGGATTCAGCCTGTAAAATATCTCTTTAACTTTCACGTGTAGAATCACAACTGTTCCCAGGTTGCTAAAACTACTAAATTTCTGAAGAAAATAACAAAACAAAGCATGTTCGCATGACAGGACTGCCATTAATATTTTAAGTATTTAGTTATAAAGAAAAGTATGAGACAAACAGATATTTTGAACTGGTGATGGATAAAAGATAAAAAAAATAATAATAAAGGGATGACCAAAGTCAGACAGATTAACCTTCTGCACAAAATGTAATGTCAAGCCATCCAGCAGTTGAAATATTTCAGGTTTCAACCACAGTGGTGGACTGACCGATCAACAGGCCAACATCGAGCCACGATAGAGGCAAAGGCTCTCACACCTCATACTGTATTGGTTAAGAGAAAACACATGGAGCAGGGAGGTGCAGAGATCTGTCAAGTGAGCCAGCATAATGTGTCATCTTCATGTCCGCCAGTCCGTCAAACTTCATTTCTTGTATTACACATTGTACTGCTGTCAGAGTGACAAGCTGGCTGGAGCGACTGCTACACAGGAATCAGAATTTGTGCCCAGTTTGTGAAATAACTTCCTCTTCTGCAGGGGTGGACTCCACATTGCCTGATGTTCTGTGGGATTCATGGCCTCTGAGGCTTTCCACAGTGTGTCATTTCCTCCCTGGAATCCGTGGATTAGTCATATCACTTCCTATTGTCCTTGCCAGGCAGTGGCCCACTTGGCCGCAGCTCCTCTTTGTCCATGGCTGCCTTTATGGCCTTATGGTTGTGCCACGGTCAGCACATGTCCACTGCTGTCAGAAACATTATTTTCTCTGCTTTGCTTTTTCCTCTCCCGTTTTACTGTTGGAAAATTTAGTAGTGAAATTTGAGTGCGATGGAACTGTCATTTCAACATAATTCCTCGGCTCTGAATGGCATTTGGCGCAGGACTTTATTGTGTGGCCAAAGGCAGACAGCACTTATCCAGCAATCTTATCAATCAATCAAAGACCATACCCATATACGGTGTTGGTTAAACCATTAAAGAAACATTTAGTCGCTCACTTGATGGTAAGCTGGTTACTTTGAGTGATAAAAGACTGGAGTGCGTCACTAAAATTGAAGGGTGTTAATGAGAAAACAGTTGCTTTGACACTTTATTCCCCAAACTTTCACTGTGAGGCAGATACAGCTCTCTTTCCTGGAGGCTTGGGTTGGCCTCTGGTTGGATGAAGAAAAAAAAAGGGAAAGAAGACGGAAGAAAGAAAAAAACAGAACTTTTCCATCTAGCTCCAAAGCAGCCCTTGGATCTGTCTGTGGAAGTTTTAATGGGAGTCAGATGTGCTCCTAATCAAAGGAATATGGCGGGAAATGTTACTGAGCCCAAGGAAGAAGAAATGGGACTACAGAAACTGTGATAAGACTCAAACGACAGTAACAAATTACAGTTCTTGATTTCAGAGCCAACTAACAAATTCACTGTACGCCTAAAGTTGACGTTACCTCTGCTGGGAACATGGTCGTATGATGGTGTTAAATGCCATTTATGAGGTGCTGTACATTATGGGAGTAAAGATAAAATAGCGTGTACAGGGGACAGGCTGTAGACCTGTTGCACTGGTTTCAATATTAGCGTTCATGCCTATTTGCAATGCAAATTCACTTTCATACCTTACCCATCCAGCACCAAACTGCAGACAGACACAACCGAAGAGCCAGAAGTTTCCCTCAAAGGTTGGTGGAGACCAAAAGCAGAGCTAAAAAGAGGAGTGAATATACAACTTAAATTTGTCAGGGGGCCACAAACATGCGTCTATATGGATGGTAATCTTGCTCCATGTCTGCTGGATATGTAAATATGAAACTACTTGCTAACAAGTTGGCCATATCTACTTAAAAATGTTTATATGTTAGAGTTGTGTTTACATTTTGTTTCAGCTTCCCCCCCCCATGTAACTTCAATGGAAGTAATTGCAGGTAAGTAACTTTACAAATCCTTCAAGCTTGTAAAGAAAATCTATCAAAATAATTAACTGCGTGACCGATTTCTGCCTCCATAAGCAATAAAGCAAAACTGTAATAAAAATTACTGGCACTGAGTTGAGTTTTGACTGACATTAATCAACTGCATTTGCATTCACAGCTTCCGTTTGGCAGTCTTTGTCAACTCCAAGTGTGTGTTATGTTTTCAATATAACGATTTTCTCTCCACAAAAGACACTGTTACTGTTGCTCAGCGTATTTTTGCGCTGATGTTGCACATGCAGTTAAGACTCGGGTAATACCACGCTAGCTTGCTCTATCCTGTGACAATGGCATACCGCCTATCTAATCACCCACTGCACCCGACCTCGCTCTTTCTTTTTCTCACTCCCTCTCTTTTCCAATCATGTATCCTACTTATTATATTTTTTGTGCCTGAGCATGCCCAGAGCACTTTGACCGCCGGCCAGCCGACGGCACAAAAAATTAAGTGATGATGTCATGTGCTGATACGCGTTCACAGGAGAGTAACAAACTCGAGAGTAACAAACTCGGCTATTCGTCTTTGTCAAACCACAAGCTCCTTTCCTCTGCCTGTAGACTAAACACACGTGCACATGGACAGGCACGCATTGTGTGCATGCATGCTCTTGAGTGCACACAATCAAATGTCTCCACATACACAGACATAAAAAACACCGTATGAGACTTACACATCTGCACAAACAGACGTGCACAAACCATACAACATGCCAAACATCCACTTGAAAGTACTGTATGACTAATTTGTCACCCATCTGCCAGCCCATGGGGTCCATCTCTTCAGCTGTGACTTTTACTGCCTCTGAAGCTTTGTTTGCATCCATCTGACTCTCACAGACAGACAAACCACAGAGCTGTGACGGCTATGACTCTAAACTGCCGTTGAAAAAAAAAAAACCTAGGTCTTACAGAAAGAGCTCATGGGAAAGCAGCACTTCTAACTTCTAACCTCTTCTAACTGCTCAGGCCTTGGCTTGATTATAAAAGGACATTTCATTGCACTCCATCTTTATGAACCAAACTGGCTCGGTTCACAGAGAATATCTGTGGTCTTAATAGAGCGGGTGGAGTTGGAAAAACCAGGAAAGCAGTCAAAATAGTAGGAGAGGTAAAAGAAAGAAACTGTCACAAAAATAGCAGACCACGTAGGAAGCCTGTCGAAGCATGTTTTGTCTATTTACAACACACTCATTGCTTCTGTCTGGAATGCCTGCATTTGACTGGAAGAGCCATAATCAAGAGAGCTGCAGGCTGTGGCATCTGCACAAGAGAGGTTATGGGTATTCGGCAGTTTGCGTGAACTATGTTTCTCCCTCAGTCGTGCCAATGGGGCAAAACTTTAAAAAACACGCCTGTGTGGGATGTCTAAAAAAAAAAGGCCTCTGGTGTCTGTTTTTATTTAGCGCGCCACATTTCTGAGCACGGAAGGGCCACAGTGGTATCATCCAGGTGGGTGGCTGGAAACAGTAGTGGATGAGAGTTTTCTTGAGGCACAGCTAGGTTTTCCATTACAAACTGTATCAGGTGAAACAACATGTTTTCTTAATTGGTCATTGTAAAGAGCGGAGAGCCTTTTCTTCTCAAACACATGTGCTGAGCAGATGGGAGTGAACCTAACTGGCATTCACAGGCAGTTATAGATAAACAACTTGGATGGCCTAAGGTGTGACCTCCTCTTTGCAATAACAAATGAGTTCACTTTAAATTGGAGAGGACACTTCCTCCGCACGCTGTGTGAATAATTTGGGGATTGATTCCACATTGCTCTGCCTTGCGAAGCGCCTGTCAGGGGTCAGGTGCAGGAGCGGACATGATGGAGGGCCGGGTATTTATGGGAAGACACGATGATGTCAGAGCCGCAGCATCTTCCCCAGACATCCGGCTGAGACCATGTCTGCTGTCAGCAAAGGTGCTGAATACACTTGAGGCTGATTTAACAGCTCCTGGGAAGCTGTGTGTTTGTGTATGTGAATGTACATGCAAGTACACGTGTATTCACACACACACACACAGAATGCAGAGTAAAGCTCCAGTCATCTGAATCACCTGGCCAGAGTTTGACATGGCTCACAAGGGCGTAGTGAAAGACGGCGTAAGTTCAAATACTTAATGTTCTACTGCGTTATGGTTTCATTGACTGAATCATCCACCTGTGGTATCAAAGAATGTTTTCTGTCCTGTCTGGTATTTAGTTTCCCAGGTGAGCAATTTTAGGAGTTATGTGTCATTAACAGTCAGAGTTGATGGAGAAGAACCAAGGAAGCGCTTCACCGGCTCTGTTACTCAGGCTATTTTTGAAAAGAAAAAAACACAAGACTAACAATCTGTCACCATTCAAGAGACCCTGTGAGGCTGTATTTCTCACAGAATATAATGGAGGGGTGAAATACAGAGACTTTGCTGTTGTTACATCCTTCACACTAGTGGAGCAAAAAATAATAAAGTTTGTCAGGCATTTAGATGAAAGTCCGGGTTAGGGTTGTAACCCTGTTGTAAATAAAGAAAAAAACAAAAAACAATTTATTACAACCTCTGTTTTCTTTTCATGGATCTTGAGATGGTTTCTATCAGTTATGATAACACCGCACAGACCAAAGTAATTTAGTAATAAACTTATCTTGAAAAGAAAATGAGAAATGGGAGAATGTGAAAATGATAGGAATGATATTTTTACCCAAAGTGTCCACTTTTCTGTCAACTGTAATCATTGTAATTGTTTAATAGAAGGACTTCTGGGGTCGACCTTTACCAGCCATAGTTGTCACAGTTGTTTGCATCCACAGTTTTTCTGTATAATGAGGGATTATTAGCAATATGCTTCTGATTTTACTTCTAAATAAAGTGGTAAGTAATATGCCAAAACTGTCGGCTGTTTACCACGCTAATTGTCTGACTGCTTGAGTTTGTTGCCCCGCTGGGCCTATTTTTCAGGAATGTCTCCAGGTTTTGAGATCTCAGCCAATATTTTGGTGAGTACAGTGTTATAACAACCAATAAAACTGAAGGCTGGAGTGACTAAAATAAAACCAAAGTTTTCCTTTCATTGTTTTTATCTTGTCTACAGTACAGTGCCAATTTTAGTACATATCTCAGCTTGTCAGGCTCATCTGTACAACGTCAGACTTGGCTTAACGTTACTTGAAGCTGCACTTTGTAAGTGTCTGCTGTACCCAGGCTCAGCTGTGCTTTTCAAGAATCAATAATCAAGAATTAGGAATCTTTATTTGTCATTATGTTTTGGCATAATGAAATTTTAGCTGAATACTTAAGTTAGTTCTAACATGCTATTGCATGATTGCATGTTGATGTTTGCATTTTCATGTAATGTTCAGCACATTAGACTTTGAACAAGTGAATGTATGCACAGTACATATCTTGGTTTGCTTTGGCCTCATTGACCATTATGACTACTGAAAATGAACCATACTGAATGCTGTTGAATAATACAGAGACAAACAATATCATTTCTAAAATTTACATCAATCACAAACATAATAGTGAGAAAGAATAGACTTTTGACCAAATAATGTCCAAGAAGTCTATTGTAAAGATTATACAGGTAAACTTATTCAAAAATATAACTGTGCTGTGTAAATTAACTCATGAATTGCATCTTTAGAAAGTAATTACATTGCCATCAGTGCTAACTTGACCAACGAGGCTGTGACTGGCATTGACAGAGGTTCAGAGAGGACACTGAACACCACAGAAGCTGAGTCCCCTCAGCAGGAGCCGACAGTAATATTACCTCCCAGAACACTAAAGCATGTAAAGCTGATTAGCCAGCTAATAAATCAGATTAACCAGATAGAGAGTCTGGGATGAAATAATAGACCATGAGCCAACAGATACAAACAGGGATAATCACCATCATTTCAGCATATCCCCTCCTCTGCTGGGGACACACAAGCCTGTCCAGCTTTTTCGGATAAGTCAAGCCCAGTGGAACCAGTATACTCTCATTCATCACGCAGTAGCCTCTATTTTTTAATCAGATTTTCTCTATCTGTAATCTTAAAATTAAAAGTGATTAAAAATGTGATTAATTTTGGTTTGTTAAATATAAAGTTAATAATAAAAAACAACGGAACATCCTCTCGGAAGGTGAACACGTTCTGCTACATTTGCTTGTCTCAAACCACAACACGCTTAATTATTTATTCATTATATGCATTCATTATAACAGCGGTTTCACAGGGAAGATAATTTATGATAACGCTGGGTTGTGACAGTAATTTAGTGGCCTGTTACAGAATATTGCTGCACTGGAGAAGCACAATATTCGTTTCTGGACTCCAGGATGCTCTACCAGTGTCTCCTGCCGGTGAATTCACTAATCAGAATTCAACTCATCCAGATTTAAATGGACAGCCAATTTCTAAATGACACCACAACTTTCCCAGCACTCACTGAGATGAAACCAGTGAAGTCATGTTCTGTGAGTGGGATTTCTACCTGCTGGGATAATCTGGGCGCTAAACCTTGAGATAAGTGCAAGACTGTACTCCCAGAGAGCCGACCGAGGCTCCCAGACATCTGGAGGACAGCCAAAGGTGGGCATAAAAACAGACCAAAGTCAAACCCGATGTAACGACTGGAAGGCAGGTTTGAACCATTAATACATCTAAATGAGACAGAAGTGCAGATGACTTCTGATGAAGGTTCGACATGGGAGTAGTTTAAAGAGTGTCAGCCAACAGAAAAAGGCAGAAAGGTCATGTGTGGAGCAAAGAGGGGAAAAAAACTCAAGAGACAATTCAACCTGTAACTCTGGTTGTGGAAAACTCAACTGATAAATAAAGATAATAATATAATAAAGAATAAAAAATTAATCAAATTATTCCATATGTGGGAGAGACAATGAGTTTGGCAGAGACCAGGCAGAAGTGCGAAAGCAGGATTTCCTTGAACTATTTAACTGTCAGGAGAAACTGGAAGCCCAGTTTTTTATTAGTGAACCACTGCCAACAGGCAACAGTGGGAACAACAAGTTCAGCAGACTTGAGCAGACCTGAAGTTAAAGTCCTTATGGACCATCAGGCAGTGACAGCCATCAGCCAGACTTAAGATGATGCAGCCTGAGATGCAGCAGCCTCCACAGCACAAAGACAAAACTTCACAGAATCTATGTGCTGTGCTGAAAACCACCTTATCTCACTTCACTCTCCACTGCCTCACCTGTTTTGGGATTCACTGATAAAATGGAACTGCTGGTTAACTCCACCCCAACAAAGCATACTCCAACCTAGTTGATAACACAACAAAAAGGGAAATTTCATATCAGTTCCTAGTCACCCAGAGTCTGTTATACATAAAAGTGCAGATGTTCTTATTGAGTTCTGAATTAAATCTTATGAGCGAAGGTAGTCTGCATAAGAAAGGAGGTGGAGCTGTCATTTTGTGTCAGCAGATGCCCTGTGTAAAATTAGTTTCTTTTGAACATGCTGCTCTTCCACTGAATTCCCCATGTCGAGTTGTTTTCTGAAACATCTACAGGCCACTTAAATACAGTGTCAACTTTTTTTTTATTACTTTGCTGAACATGCTCTCCTCTATCTGCATTTACTTTGGCTGTGCAGTTATGTTGATGAATTTAACATTCATGCTACTCAGGACAACAGCACTAAAGCACTTGTATTATGGGACAGGCGTTGCATGTGATGGAGCCCACACACAATATACAGGTATACAGGTTGATGTTGCTCTTTCTGATCCTCCCTGTGTTTTCTCTGAGACGACTAAGACACACAAATGTTCAGTCAGTTTATTACAAAATGGTATATCATAATGAAAACAACAGTGAATTATTTATTCAGGTTTTCTCATCCACACCTTCCCCAACATGGTTCTCACTCAGTAATCTTGTTGATAATTTCACTTCTGAGATGACAAATGTTATTTATACAATCACCCCACTAAGGTGAAGGTAATATCTGGTAAGATAAATGTATCATGGAGAAATGCCATGCTGGTAAAAACAGAGAGTGTCGTGAAATTCTGAAAGGTGGTAAAAACAAACCTCCATGTTCATTGTGAAATCTACAAAGTAAAGAGTAAAGAGAGATTTTGCATTCATAATTTTAAACTGAGGAACGCAAAGTTGTCTTTCTTCTTTGACCTCATTGGTAATATCATAATACTGCACATGCCTTATTCACTAATGTTGACAGGCTGACAAACCCTCCAGTATCAGTAGCCCCTGAACTTTCATCCTTTAAATCATGCAGTGAATTTGTTCATTCTTTACTGAAGTAATTTTGAAATAATTATAAGGTGTAGGATCTGTATTGTCCTTGCATCCACTTGAAACCAATTCAGTGAGCACGACACAATTTGCTCCTATCAGCCAGAAAATCTTGGAAGATATATACTGCAACATCTGAAATCTCCCTGCAACTGGCTTGATATTCTCACTGCAGTGTTTTTAAAGTGTATTCACAGCAGGCATCAGAATTTCTGCTTGTTAACTTAAGCTTAGCTTAACAGCCCTAAACAATTGTTTTCCCGTCAGGATTTACACTGAAACTTCTCTTTTTAAGGTCTTGAATAATATCCACTTAAACACTGACAGTGGAAAAGCTTCAGTCTTGGTATTATTAAATGTCAGCATTGCAGCATTAGACACGGTTGACCACAACACCTTACAAGGACAGATGGAAAACTGGGTGGGACCCTTTGGCACAGTGCTATACCAGTATGAATCCTATTTGAAGGATTTGTTGGTCTCCTCTGTTCAGCATCTACATGCTCCTACCAGCGCAGATTATGGAGACCACAAATTATTTTACACAGTTATGTAGACGACACACAGATTTATATGGCAATATGCCAGTTGACTACGTTATCAATATTTCCTTCAGTTAAATACAGATAAAACAGGAACCATGTTCTTCTGACTCAAGGAGAATGATTAAAAGTTGGTGCTCAACTTCAGCCGCTAACATAAAATACCCAAACCAAATCAGAGATGTCCTGTAGTGAGGTACTCAGGCCTACATTTTCAAAATCCACAAATCAGCCTGCTGTCACCTTAAGAAAGTATCAATAATTAGGGGACCTGTGTCTCGGCAGGATTCAGAAAAATATATCTTCGGTAGGCTTCAGTAAAGTCGACCAGAATGGCCCTGTTTGAGGTAATGCTCGAGGTTCAGAGTAGACGTCTGATCTGCTGCTCCGCTCTGAACCGACCAGACCTCCCAGATGGTCTGGAGCTGGTCTGTTTACTGTCCCCAGAGTCAAAACTGAACATGAAGCAGCATTCAGCTCTTATGCTCCACATATCTGGAACAAACTCCCAGAAAAGTTGAGAACTGCTCCAACTTTCAGTCTTTCTAAATCAAGGTTGCATTTGCCACTACGTTGACTTGGTCATGATTGGCTGTCACTGACTAATGACTAAAGCCTGTCCAATCAGACCAGCTCTCGGACTCTCAGAGTTTGTCTGGGAACCACTGTGAAGAACAATATTCTCATCCAGAGCCACTGAAATCAAAGAAATGAAAGCATGTGTGACCACCTATCTTCAATCCATCCAAACACGCATACTCTCACACACGCATGCACTCCAAACCCCAGAGTAATGGCCAAAACTCTGACAGTGTGGCTGACCACCACTTCCACAAGGAGCTCCAGTATTCCTTTATTTTGTAGGAGTCCCATAAAACCTGGAAATCTCACTCACTCAATCTCTTTTTTAAAATGAATGTTCGCACAGATGTCATTTGCATGTGAACTCTCGTGAATGTGTCAAAACTTTCCCTTACGTATGACTGTGATTGAGTTGCCTGTAACTTTAACAGGGGAAATTCTTTCCTAAGACTTTCTGGGGTTTGATTTGGGGATTTCTGAATCTCTTTTACTGGCACAAACCACTATTGAATCAGTCATTGTGGTGAAACAGACCAATCACTGAGAGCCATAAAAAAGAATTACCAAGCTCCCACTGCTTGTGGGTAACTTCCATGACACTTACAAGACTGTTCATCTTAAATATATTGTAGATGTAGAACATTTCATGCATTTAAAGCGCCATGTAAAGTTTTATTAAATATGTTTAACATATGTATAGGTTCCTGCATCTACCCTTGTCAGGTCTTGTGCAATTCACACTTTCTAATTGGGCAGAGCTAAAAAGAGAAAACTTTTTTTATCCATCACTGTTCACAAAGGAAGTGAGAAGCTGGTGTGAGTGCGATGGGAAATGTTGCTGCTCATTATTATGTTCCTGAGTATGATTTTTTTCCAGGATGCAAAGGGGGCTGTCTGTGTTGCTGCTAGTCCCATCTGTCAGGTGGCTGGTGGACAGCTCAGAAGGGTCCTCCTCAGAAACTGCGCGTCTCCTGAGGTCTCTCAAGCCTGGCCAAAGAAGATAAATAACCGTCTCCTGCCTCTGGTGAAGTAGCTTCACCATGACCTGTCCATCGGCCTCCATGGACTCTTTTAGCACTTTTTCTGTGATGGAAAAGTCATGTCCTTGCCCAAAGTAATGGGATCCAGTGAAAGACCATTAAACCCCATGGAGTGACAGTGATGAGCAGAGCATACTGTGGATACTCTGCTTAAATGGGAACAGCAGGAACACCCATTACAGCCCGACTCGCCGCTCTGGCAAAGCTCGAGGCATTATCTGGCAACTGAAATGGCACTTCATGAGCTTTAGTTTCCCCTCTTTGATCGCATCTCTCTCTGAATAAGTCCTACGAGCTGATTTTTCATTATGAATGAAATCATTCAAATGACTATGGGCCACTATAAACCATCAAACAACATCATTTAACATGAATGTTTCTGCAGCTGCGTTATTTGTACATGAACACAGCATATCTTGTTACAGTAAGTTATTCCCAGGTGAGAGACTGAAACCCCCTCCAGTGGCTTATTTTCACTGAGAAAGGTAGAACGAGCCAAAGAAAAAAAGTGGACATACAAAGCCTGTAGTGTCTTGAGAATAAATATGAGTGTGGAAAAAAAGATTCAACCTAGTCTCTTAATTCAGAGTAAAAAAAGTGAGGAGGCCATGCAGAGCCCAGATGGCAGGAGGTATGAAGGTATGAATTTAATTTCTTCCAGACACGATGCATACAGAGGGGTACAAGGTCCTGTAACCGTACAAATACACCCTGAGAGACTTCGGATGAAAATTAAGTGTGGCGACGGCCTGAGCAGCGCCATCACACTGAGCCATAATCTCTGTCAAAAGTGTTATTTGTTCAAAATCAGGTCAGGTCGAGACAGAGGAGAAACTTAAAAGTTGCCTCATGAATGAATTTTGGTTCCATCTGCAGCGACATGAAACACTGTGACAGCATGATGCCAGCTCTCTGTCGATGACAGCCCCAGGATGGGTTTCACCAGCTATTCATAGATTCATTTTCAAGTTTGTGTGTGAATTGCTTCCTAAGTTAACTGGGTTGCACCATTAAAACTTGACAAATGTCTTAGTTAGTAAAGGCTTTATGTGATGTGTGCATCGGTTGATAGGAAACGTCTGTAGAGCGGTTCAATCAAAAGCAATCAGCAATGTCAACAGGAAGTCATTGTATCAGCAAGAGCTGTAGCGTTACTTTCAAAAATAACATTTTTAGCCAGGCAAATGATATATTAAACTGCCAAACCATTATTTTATTACATGCAGTTTACACACGAATGATCCTAGGAGTTATGTTGTCGGGGGCATTACGCCCCTGGTAGGGTCTCCCATGGCAAACAGGTCCTAGGTGACGGGCCAGACTAAGAGCGGTTCACAAGCCCATCATGAACAGAAGAACATCAAGGACCGTTACGTCGCCCGGATTGGCGTTACCGGGGCCCCACCCTGGAGCCAGGCCTGGGGTTGGGGCTCGCAGGCGAGCGCCTGGTGGCCGGGTCTTTGCCCACGGGACCCGGCCGGGCTCAGCCCGAAATGGCGACGTGGGCCCGCCTTCCAGTAGGCTCACCACCCGCAGGAAGGTCCATGAGGGGCCGGTGCAATGTGGTTTGGGTAGCAGTCGTGGCGGGGGGCCTCGACGACCCAATCCCTGGACCAAAACTCTGGCAATAGGGACATGGAATGTCACCTCGCTGGGGGGGAAGGAGCCTGAGCTCAGTGCGGGAGGTTGAGAGGTACCGGCTAGAGATAGTCGGGCTCACCTCCACGCATAGCTTGGGCTCTGGAACCCAGCTCCTTGAGAGGGGCTGGACCCTCCACTACTCTGGAGTTGCCCAGGGTGAGCGGCGGCGAGCTGGTGTGGGCTTGCTTATAGCTCCCCAGCTCAGCCGCCATGTGTTGGAGTTCACCCCGGTGAACGAGAGGGTCGCTTCCCTGCGCCTTCGGGTTGGGGATAGGTCTCTTGCTGTTGTTTGTGCCTACGGGCCGAACAGCAGTACAGAGTACCCGGCCTTCTTGGAGTCCCTGGGAGGGTACTTGATAGTGCTCCTGACTGGGGACTCCATTGTTCTACTGGGGGACTTCAACGCTCACGTGGGCAACAACAGTGATACCTGGAGGGGCGTGATCGGGAGGAACGGCCTCTCCCGATCTGAACCTCGAGCGGTGTTCTGTTATTGGACTTCTGTGCTAGTCACAGTTTGTCCATAACGAACACCATGTTTACCGAGCATAAGGGTGTCCATCAGTGCACGTGGCACCAGGACACCCTAGGTGGCCGGAGGTCGATGATCGACTTTGTTGTCGTTTCATCTGATCTCCGGCCGTATATGTCTTGGACACTCGGGTAAAGAGAGGAGGCTGAGCTGTCAACCGATCACCACCTGGTGGTGAGTTGGTTGGATCCGCTGGCAGAGGAGGAAGTTGGACAGACCTGGCAGACCCAAACGTATTGCCAGTGAGGGTCTGTTGGGAACGTGCCTGGCGGCGAGCCCTCTGTCAGGGAGGTCTTCAACTCCCACCTCCGGAAGAGCTTCTCACAGATTCCGAGGGAGGCTGGAGACATTGAGTCCCGAGTGGACCATGTTCTCTGCCTCCATTGTCGACGCCATGCGGCAGTTCGAAGTTGTGGACGCAAGGTCTCTGGTGCCTGTCGTGGCGGCAACCCCCGAACCCAGTGGTGGACACCGGAAGTAAGGGATGCCGTCAGGCTGAAGAAGGAGTCCCTATCGGACCATGTTGGCCTGTGGGACTCCTGACGCAGTTGACAGGTACCGGCAGGCCAAGCAAACCGCAGCCCAGGACGGTCCTGGAGGCAAAAACTCGGGTCTGGGAGGAGTTCGGTGAGGCCATGGAGGAGGACTATCGGTCGGCCTCGAAGAGATTCTGGCAAACCGTCCGGCGCCTCAGAAGGGGGAAGCAGTACTCTGCCAACACTGTTTACAGTGCAGGTGGGGAGCTGTTGACCTCGACTGGGGACATTGTCGGACGGTGGAAGAAATACTTCGAGGATCTCCTCAATCCCACCGACTTGCCTTCCAATGAGGAAGCGGAGGCTGGGGTCTCTGAGGTGGACTCGTCCATCACCCAAGCCGAAGTCACTGAGGTAGTTCAGTAAGCTCCTGCAGTGGCAAGGCGCCGGGGGTGGATGAGATCCGCCCTGAGTACCTCAAATCTCTGGATGTTGTGGGGCTGTCTTGGCTGACACGCGTTTCTTTGCAACATTGCATGGAGGTTGGGGACAGTGCCTCTGGAGTGGCAAACTGGGGTGGTGGTCCCTCTTTTTAAAAAGGGGGACCGGAGAGTGTGTTCCAACTACAGGGGGATCACACTTCTCAGCCTCCCCGGGAAGGTCTACGCCAGGGTACTGGAGAGGAGAATTCGGCCGATAGTCGACCCTCGGATTCAGGAGGAACAATGCGGTTTTCGTCCTGGTCGTGGAACACTGGACCAGCTCTATACCCTCCACAGGGTGCTTGAGGGTTTATGGGAGTTTGCCCAACCAGTCCACATGTGCTTTGTGGATCTGGAGAAGGCATTCGACCGTGTCCCTCGTGGTATTCTGTGGGGAGTGCTCCTGCGAGTATGGGGTCCGGGGGCCTTTGCTAAGGGCTGTTCGGTCTCTGTACGACCGGAGCAGGAGCTTGGTTGCATTGCCGGCAGTAAGTCAGACCTGTTCCCAGTGCATGTTGGACTCCGGCAGGGTTGCCCTTTGTCACCGGTCCTGTTCATAATCTTTATGGACAGGATTTCTAGGCGTAGCCAGGGGCCGGAGGGAGTCCGGTTTGGGAACCACAGGATTTCATCTCTGCTTTTTGCGGATGATGTTGTCCTGATGGCTTCATCAGGCCAGGACCTTCAGCATGTACTGGAGCGGTTTGCAGCCGAGTGTGAAGCGGCTGGGATGAGAATCAGCACCTCCAAATCCGAGGCCATGGTTCTCGACCGGAAAAGGGTGGCGTGCCCTCTCCGGGTGGGTGGAGAGGTCCTGCCTCAAGTGGAGGAGTTCAAGTATCTCGGGGTCTTGTTCACGAGTGAGGGAAAGATGGATCGAGCGTGAGATTGACAGGCGGATTGGTGCAGCGTCCGCAGTTATGCGGTCGGTGTACCGGACCGTCGTGGTGAAGAAGGAGCTGAGTCGAAAGGCGAAGCTCTCGATTTACCGGTCAAGTCTACGTTCCCACCCTCACCTATGGTCATGAACTTTGGGTAATGACCGAAAGGACAAGATTCGGATACAAGCGGCCGAAATGAGTTTCCTCCGCAGGGTGGCTAGGCGCTCCCTTCAGAGATAGGGTGAGAAGCTTCGGTCACTCGGGAGGAGCTCGGAGTAGAGCCGCTGCTCCTTCGCATCGAGAGGAGTCAGCTGAGGTGGCTTGGGCATCTGTTTCGGATGCCCCCTGGACACCTCCTGGCTAGGGAGGTGTTCCAGGCATGTCCCACCGGGAGGAGGCCTCAGGGAATGACCCAGGACACGCTGGAGAAACTATGTCTCTCGGCTGGCCTGGGAACGCCTCGGGTCCCCCCGGAAGAGCTGGAGGAAGTGTCTGGGGTGAGGGAAGTCTGGGCATCTCTGCTCAGACTGCTGCCTCCGCATGACCCGGTCCCGGACCAAGCGGATGAAGAAGATGAAGAAGAAGCAGTTTACACATGTGGAGATATATGTGTTTCATAGAAGTCATGCAGTTTAGTATGAATGGCCAATAACTGATGTTGCTACCCTGACTGATGCTACTCAGTGGCCATTATGCATTTATTATCAGCACAAATGTTAGTTAATTGAGGTATTCTGTGTTATTTTGTGGGAAATGTAAATTAAAACCTTGCCAATTTACATAAAGTTCAGGTCATCTATGTTGACCATATGTCACTACTGGCCTACTTCTTATACTCTTTAATACAAGTAACTTATATAAAAGCTAACTAGCTTAGTTCAGTTAGCAGCAAAACAGTTAACAGTGTTGGAGAAGCTATTTGAAAGCTTTGCACCTTTCCAATGACTTCACGTGGGAAGAGACTGAACTACTGCAAAGCTACTCTTTTTACTTTGTAAAAAAAAAGAAAATCAAATTGACAATGTACATGTGATGCCAAATTATAACAAGTATAATACAAAAAAGTCGCATACCAACAAAAAAATTACACTCCACTGAGTTTCTTGCTGAAAGTGGACACTTTTCACATTATAAATCATACATGCGTAAAAAAAAAACCACACACACTCTGTGGGAAGATGCAGGAAAGTCAGCTGTGGTTTTGTGGATGTATTTTTGTTATAAACAAATCTGGATTTTGTATTACAGTAGAGAGGCAATGACAAAATAAAAAAGCTTTACTTTAATGGCAAAATATTATTTTGGTTTCAATAGTAAACAACACAAAAAATGGCAAAAACATACCAGAAAGCTACTGCAAAATTTAATTAAACTACTAGTTTACTTTCATGCAGTTCATTGCTCCTCAACACTCACAGTTACATGAGTTTCTAAGTTTAAATGTGCACTAACAACTCATCTCTACATAAGAACTAGTTTGTGTGTTGTGGTGCCATTTAATTTAGTTATTACAGAGAGCTGGAGCTAAAAATAAGAGCATGAAAAATATGTGTACTTCTCTCACTTTCTCTCCCTCTTTTTCTCTGACCCTTTCCTTCTCTCTCACATACACTGAGGCCTCTGATTTCCTGGCATTTCACTACATTACGCATTTACAATGACTGCGGCAGATATTTTGGGCTCACGCACTAATGTCATTTGCAGGAGGGAAGAGGGATAAATATTTGGTCAGGACCTTGCATTGTGTGACACAGATTAAGTCCTTATAGCTTGCGTAGCAGTGAACCAGATCAGTGTTTGGCATTTTGTTTTTGTCCCCCTGGTAAATTTTGATTACATTCTGCAGAGCGTTGATCCAAACAAAGAGTGAGCCTCTTGTTGGGAGAATAATTCCTGCCTTGTTCTTATCCCATCTGCAGAGAGGCCCGGCTGCTAAGCAGAAAGGCATTTAGATGGAAATGGGCTGAACCAAACAAAATCAGACGGGAATGTCACATCAATTGATCCATGAGCTCGTGCATATGCCAGCCAAAAGACTGCAATGAAAAGTGCAGTTTTAATTATTTTGTTGCTTAAACTTGATTGGCTGGAGGGATGCAGCATGGCGACGTTACAGTGTGATGTGTGTGTATGGGAGCTCTTTTTGAAATACTTAAACTCCCACCCACTTCCCGTTATTCTTTAACACTTAACATGGCAATAGAGGGAATAAGGAGTAAAAGTGTTGCATGACATTCCATTGAATCAAGTAATGTCCGGTACAGATTACAACCTGGACTGCATGTGAAAGACTTGTACCTCTGGTGTTGTGCAGTTCACGCCCCAAACTATTGATATGTGATGCAGACCTTTGATAGTAATTCAGCAGATGCTCTTTTAGCTTTTAAAAATGTATGTAATATGTATTTGGCTGCACATTGTCCTTACATGGACACAAGGCATCAAAAGGCCTGTTTGTTCATCTACTAATAAACTAAATCAAACTGACCAAACTTCTTTTTTTGCAACATCCGGTGTTTGTTTGTTTTGGCTGCCGGAGCCATGTGAACACTGATGAGTGTGATTTTAAACTGAGTAACACCAGAAATTTATTACGTTGAAACATTACAAATCAAAACCAGACGAGCTGGCAGTGAAGGAAGCAGTGATTGTGTCCAGGGCAAGCCCCTGAGATTCATTTGCAATTATTTCTGATTCCCTCATGTCTGAGCAGAATTGTTGCCAAAAGTGTATTAGGCAGGAGGCAATGGTGCCATATAGCTGATTTGTTTTTTACATTTTTTGTTGTCGGTAAATAGCACTGTTGGCTCTGTGTGTGTTTCGACATTACCCAGACAGACAGACAGACACATCGAGCCAGTTGATTGTGGTTTGGGCTCAGTCACTGTATTAGTGCACTGGGCTCCCACCATATGCTTATGGGGCTGTGGGTCTAAGTCTGGCACACGCCAAGGGTTCATAAATGAACACACACGTATGCATGTAGACGCACACAAACAACAAAAAAGGACTCCAAGGTCCATTAGCAGCTCCGATGCCCTGCCCAGTCTGTGGAAGCAATTTAGACCACAAAACTGTGTCATAGTGGGACCTGTGCCATGGAGTATACTTAGTGTATATATTGGATTTGGGAACTTTGTGTAAGTATTAATTTATTAGCAGGCACCAGGCTGGCATCCAAGCCTGCTTGTACTTGAAATGTGGAATCAGTGTAGGCTATTAGGCCCTGCTGTAGACTGATATTGTAAAGGAATTAAACTATTTGGCAGTCTGCTTCAAATGTGGCCTTACAGTAGTATCCATCACAAAAAAAAAACCCACAAGTGAACACACCCTGATTCTACCAAGCTTTCTTCATCTCTGCTTCAGACCACATCACCCTCTGAGGTAGTTTATGAGAAACACAGATGTCTGGTTGACTGAAAACAAACGGAGGCAGCCTGAAACATGAGTGTGCCTTAAATGAATTAGTCCTACATACGTACCGTATCCCACAAAGTTATACTCTCATGCACACTATGAGACGTGAGTTGTGCCTCATAATCACCGAGGAACATCTACCCATCAAAACATCCACAAGCATGGTGAATATTCTCCATTTCTCCCTCTGCCTGTCTCCATGTTTATGCTAAAGCTGTGCCTTTGAACAGCCCCGTGGCTGTATCCTATTACTTCCAGAGGGATGAGCTGACTGGTTGGTATGGAGACCAGAGAGGGGCCTGTGCATGATTCTAATCAATTCGGGCCTCGGCCATAGCGAACGCTCTCTAATAACGTCTGTAGATGGAGTTGACTTGAGAGGGAATGCAAACCAGATCACTTAGGAAATTCCAAGACGCTCTCTTTGCAGCAAAAGCCCCTCTTCTGAAGGAATGTGTGCTAACGTTTCCCCTCAGCTCCCTGGTCTCCCACACACACAGCTGCCCTTCAGAGAGTCACGCCATAGGAGCGCAGCCGAGCCGGCCGCTGGAGAGGCAGGAAGGGAGAAGAAAGAAAGAAAGAAAGACAGCCACAGCGGCTAATGGCTGCTCTCTCAGCTGCATGGGGTCTTACACATATAAACATGTCAGGAGAAGCTGGGTCAAAGGAGAAAGCAGGAAGGAACGGTGAAGAAGAGAGGCAGATTGGAGGGGAAAAATAGGAATAAGTAGCCTAAAGTGGGACTATAAAGAAAGGGAATACAGAGATAAGGAGAGGGAAAATCGATCCTGGCAGACAGATGTGTGAGAAAGGGAGGAAATGATAGAAGAACACAGAGAGGGAGAGTGGGAGCAGGGGGGACGGGGTGTTGAAGGAGGATATGTGGCAGAGCCGAGACATTACTTAAAGTAGCCTCGAGGTGATGGATTGTCTGAGCAGTTTGGCAGGACCATCCATCAGGTGAGGGAAGGTGGTGACATGAACAGTTCAGATAAACAGCGAAATCACCACCGACAACACCTTCAGAATAAAACCTACCAAAATAAAAATCAGAATCAGGAAACGTTTCATAATGAATAATTCACACTATCCAAACTGATTTGGGGAGCGGGGGGGGGGGTTCTTTGTAAACTTTGTGTGACCTGCTGTTTGACAGAGTGGTGAACCACAAGCAGAATAACAACACCATTTAAGTAAGGTTAGCTTTTCCTATGGCTGATGGGAGATTAAGATGTTACACCTAAAGCCTGGCAGGCGTTCAACATACATTTTTTTTACGCCATATGACTCAGCCATGCAGTCTCCACCGTCAACCTGACGACCCAGTGCCCATGGCCAGTCCTCATCTCACTGAGGGCCTTGAGGATCCTATATGAAAGGGTTCAAAGATTGGTCATATATATCCAAATGTTTCTCTGCAGATCTATAAATCTAAAGACACTATGCAGTGAACCAGATTCTACAGACATTTTATGGCACTGGTGGGATCCTTTAAGTAAATCAGCGTTTGCAGATCTGATGTGATGTTAGTGAGGATGACAATTTTAGGATTAACATTGCTGCAGAGCAGGCAAAAGTAGTGCACTGTATCACAAATATGAATCTACTCGTAAGTTACAGTCCCGAGCGGTCCGCACACATGGTAAAAAGCTCTGTAGGCTCTTTATATTTGATGTTTCTTGTCTTACATTTGGAGGGCAAATCAGTTTCTGTGTTTGAGTTTTATTATTCAGAAACAGCCAGGGACTGCAGCAGCAAATTCTGCGGGCTTAGCAGGAACTTCGTCTACATTTTTCTCGCATAGTTTTCGCTCTTTATTTGGATTTCTCTGCCCGGTGTGCATGGCGGGAAAATGGGTCAGGAGAGGAAAAAGAGAGTGGGGGGGGGGGGGGGGGGCAGAACGGAGTGGGGCCCACTGGTCCCTCAACATCCCTGTGTTGAATATGAAAATATATTATAGCATAATGTGTTCAGTATGCAAGCTTGAAGGAAACCATATGAAAAGATTCCAGACAAAGAGCCTTCTGTGTTCCAACTGACCCCCCTCCCACCCCCATCCTTCGTCTGCTACAACTGAGAGAGAGAGAGAGAGAGAGAGAGGGAGGGAGGGAGAGGGAGGAGGTAGTGAGAGGAGAGGTAAAAAGGGGAGGTGTGTGTGCAGAGTCGTGCAGGAACGTGAAAAGGCAGGAACTGAAAAGGGGCAGTGCACACACTCGTTGCCAGGACCCACCAGCCTCACACAGCCGGACCCACCGGAGCACACAGGTGAGCAGCATGACTAATCCCAGTCCCACACACACAAAACAGGAGAAACAGCATGACTAATCCCAGCACACACACCAAAACAGGAAGGAAGATCACAGGAATTTTATCAGGAATTTTATCAGTCGCTGCGAACTGTGATTGTAGCAAACTTTGTCACCTGCAGCCGATTATATATTTATCTGTGCGGGGTAAGACTCTATCTTTGTTTGGAGAGAGGGAGAGAGAGAGAGAGAGTTTGGGGGGGGGGCACTGAACTGAGGCAGAAGAGGAGGGAAACTTTGAAAGTCTTTGTTTGAGTAGATGACAAACATCTGTGGCCGCTGTTTTTTCCCTCGGCGCAGGGCCGCTGTTTTTTCCCTCGGCGCAGGCTTGCAGGCTTGCTGAGGGGGGTCAGCCGGCTATGTTACTGCTGTGGTCACTGATATCTGAGCCTATTGTCCTGACTGCGTGGAGCCTGCTGTGGAGCCAGGTTGTAGACTTGAACTGCACTGTGTAACATTAGGAGCTGTATCCAATTAAAGACCAGGCTGGAGCCCTATCGACTTACTTATATAAGTAATTGTTTCCTGTTAACACAACAGGTGAGGCCCATTAACTGCTTTACAGGGGGGTAACTGTAGGTTACACCACGTCTATTCACCAACGATACCCCTGTAGTTCACTGTGACAGAAGATGCTTTGAAACTGTAGAAAACTGTTTTGTCAAATGTCTTAATGTGAGGAGAACAACAGCGCTAGTTCCACAAATAATTACTGCACTTAAGTTATTATTTGCACACAGTTAACATTTGGAAAAGTGCTTGTACTTCCTTTGATGTCTAACAGTTTTTGGATTACGACTGATTGTTTTAGAAGGTTCCTCCCTCTTGGCACCGGATCATACACACCTACTTAAAGTATTTAAGTATTTGCCTCTTGAAGTTCCCCACCTGTGACTATGAGAGCAGGATGAGATGCACAGGATGAGAATGCACAGGTAGAAACTTCATTACAAGGTTTTCCCCTGCGTGATTTATGATTGCACTTGCACGACTCCTAAAAGAGGAACCGAGAGAAGGAGATGTTTGTGACTTTTACTGGAATCTGTGCCTTGCAATGTTTTAGATGTCAGTCATCAGCTGGCACAAGCCGAGACATGTTGACTGTCACGGCCTCCTGAGGAATTATGAACCAGGAATGGCAATTTTTGAGCACGACCCAAAATGATTTCGTAGTGTTGTGAGGGCTCTTGAATGGTTCTTTGTCTGAGCGACAGAGAGAGAGAGCAAAGGGCCCTGCTAAGGCCTTTAGCGTTTTCGGCTGACTGATTTTTGCTTGCCAAACTGTAAAAGATCCAGGCAAAAGGCAAGAGATAGCAGACACATTGCAGCTCTGCCCAAAAGGTATTCAATCATAAAGGCTTGGCAGTCAATGTCGTGACCAGATGCCTCATTATAAGCTTGGTAACTGATACACTTTCAAGCCTTACAGTGGGTGGAATGCACGCTTACCTGACATCCACACATCTCACATACCTCTTCACATGTGCACTCAGAGCGACTGATGATGTGCAGATGCTGTACCTGAGTTGAAAATGCATGCAGTGTATGAGTTATTAGGCTGCTAACATGCTTCATACATTGATGTCATTGATGCAGATGTCTAATAAATGTACAAGACAACGGCCATGAGGGACAAATGAATGATTACAGTTTGTGCGGCTGCCAAAGCCATTTCTTCTGTGCGTCATCACTATGCGAGACATGCAGCAGAGAGCTGTGGGATAGATTTGCTGTCTGCGCATGAATCCATCAAATGTTGACGATGTACAGGAACTCTGTGATTACACACTAAAGTGGCCTACGGGCCAGACTGTAAATGATATCCTTGGCTCTAATCATGGAAGGTCAATGGGTGGCACAGGAAAACTGTGCGGGGGTGGGAGCTAAGCTGGACAGGTGGGCACTGTAAAATACCTTTTGAACTTCAAGGTAATTGGAGGGTAGGTGGGCGGAAGAGATGACTTCAGACCTTAGAGATGACTCCAGACCTTAGGTATGGAAAGTAAATAGGTTCAGTTTGAGTGGGGTATATCAGTTAGTTTGGAAGAAATGCAGCATGCAGTATCAACAAGCTAAATCTAGTTTAAAGAAAAACAGACTGTGGCAGATAACGATTTCAAGTCTGAATCTCTGTCAGTTTTAAGTTTCCTACATCTGTTCTGTGTCCAGAAGTTAATAAATATTTGCAGCAGACTGGATCAAAGGCGGCAATGAAACCATATTTTAATCAATCTGTTATGGCTGCATTGGGACATGCCCTCAACATGTGTTCACCTCTGTTCTCACTGATTACGGTAAACATGAAATCTTGGAACGATAGCTGTGAATAAAGCAAGATGTATCTAAAAAGACAATGTCAGTCCCCAAAGGAGCTCCAGATTGATCCAGACACACATCTGGGGGAATCAAAGAGCTGTTGTCAGGGTGTCTAAACAAAGCCCGCCTTCATCTCGTCTCACTTGACACAATCACGCCAGTAACCTCGATTTTTTTTTTTTGTCTTTTCTGCGGGGAGGTGGGGAGGTGGGGAAGTGTTTTGTTTGGGCTGATTGTGTTCAGGGCCCAATAAGCACTCCTCCCACAGATTGTCATGAGTCAGCTGTCACATCGGAGAGCGTCTCCACAAAACACAGTCTTCAAGGGATGCAAACAAGTCGACGGCTCTTGCAGGAAAGATGAACGCGAGCGCAGTTGCTATGCCTCTAAGGAATCACGGAAATGGCTTTTCAAAAATAATGACTATGTGTGTAGTTCTCTGCACAGCCCTCCCACTCCTGTTTGCTACAGCAGTGACTCTGGAGGGAAAACAAGTGTAACCGTGATCAGCTTCAAGGAAAGGCAAGTCTGATCAAGGACAAGGACGTGCAAACACTGGTTTATCGTTGCAAACTTGCAACGATCGTTGCCAGTGGGTTAGCTTTGAAGGGGGAACATGACACTGCTGATCTAATGAAATGCTTTATCGGATAAGAGGGATGCGATAGATGTCACCGTAGGACTTTCAGATCTTTGTTTGTCTCTTTACTTCATGCTGCACGGAAATCTTTATCCCACATTCACTTTCTCAGAGTTCTGTATCACATTACACACCCTGAGGAAGAGAGAGAGCAATTTTTTGGCAGGTTTTATTCAAATTTCCGACCTGAGGGCCTGAATGAATCGTGACCTTCCTTCCTTCTTTGGAGGCAACATTGAGTTTATCGCGATCAGACTTTTATAAAGGCGTCTCCTCGCTTCCTTTTCCACCCTTTTAGCCTGACTGCAGTTCAAAGCGTGAGGACTTTTGTTCATCTTTGAAGACAGAGAATTGGACTTGGAATTGGAAAAATGGTCATGAGTTGAGATTTATGCTTTTTGGAATCAAACCACTGTTCATCAAAAGTGTTGTAAGAGCCAAGCAGAGTATATTAAAATGTTCCTCAAGCCAGTTTCTCACTCATTCTAATTTGTAAAAACTGCAGACTCTCTGATGGCACAAAGGTCAGGTCTTTTGGAGCGCTCTCTTAACTGATAATACTTTAAATCCTGTACAAAGGGGTGGGTTGAAACTCGTGTCATTACACACGGGCGACGATGGGCGACGATGGAAAATTAAGTAGGATTCTTGTACCAGCTGTTTGCCAAAGCTGTGGTTTCCCAGCGCAGTAGCTTGAACATCCAGGTTTTGTCCTTGCAAATGTTTAATTTAAATAACATGATAGAAAGAAAAGAAAGAAAGTTTCATTTAAATGGTTTTGATATTTGTTTTGATATTTAATTTAATAACTGATTTCAAATGTCTCTTTTTGTGCAGGTGGTTCCTGAAAGAAAATGGACACGGTGAGGGATTAGCTGCAGTGACCTTCCATTCCATGAGCCGTCCTCTTATATGTATCTTAAGCTCGGTCCCCCCAAACTAAAGCAGAACAATCATAACACAGACTTTAGGAACTCTCTACAAGGAGGATAACAAACAAAGTGAAAATCTGAATGTTGGAGCTGCTGACTGCAGAATTACTGCAGAATGACGAATTCTTAGTTTTAGTATGCTGATGCATTTCAGTAACAATCAAAGCTATAACCACAATAAATAAGGACTTTTCCTTCTCAATTATGGTTTTGTGAATAAACAAAAGCAAGAAACAGATTACGCTGGCTTCAGAGGCTGTATCTGACTTTAATGTACAAGAAACAACACAGGACACCAACTTTAACTTCAATTGAATACACTGGAATTCTGAATACAAACCAGTCTCTAGAATGACCTTTCCAGAGTGAAATGTTATTCCTCACATGCACCTAACAGCAGGAAGCCACTATATACACAGTTCCACTTCACGTCACTGCGGAGTTATGATCTCAAGATAAAGGGCAGATCCTTTTCTCAGAAAGAAAAATAATCTGCGGGCTGCAGATTGGGATGCAGACGAAAAGCATGTTTTGGTGACTGAAATAGCAGAGGAGGAAGAGCAACGTCTGGGAAGGGAAAAAAAGGGAGTATTAGAGCGATGCAAATAGGGAAGACGGGACTCTTTCTCAGCCCCCTTTGCCAGATTTCTAACAGAGCACAACAAACTTGTGCAATTTCTGTGGCAGTTGTACATGGGAACTCATCCAAGGCACATTGGAGCTGACCCTCCTGGGAGGTCCTGGTCGATAGAGAATAATACTTCATTTGGACCAAAGTGAGAGCTCGTACATCTGTCTTTAAATTTCAGCTGACTACGGGACAGCACTTGGACGGATTATTGCTGGAAGGGGAGCCATGACCGGAAGCAGCAACCTGGAAAGCTGAACTAACTCCTTTCCCGTACTTTTTTGTGTGTTTTCTCGTAGTTCTAAACGTATTCACTGCCTGCCAGTGGGGACTAAAACTTACATCTTCCAGCTGGACCAACAGGTTCATCTTATCAGGAGAGAAGATTGAGTTGACTGGAACAAAACACTTTCCCCCTGCTGAGGGCTTTTGTCTCTGCTGCAACAGAGGCATTTTACCGTGGGTATAGTGATGGAGATGGAGAAGGGACATGTGTCTATTAGGAGAGGGGTAAGCTGGAGTCCAGGAGGATTGAGAAAACCTCTCCAGGCAACACAAAACACTCCTGGGACGGAGTGCAATGCATCATGGGAGAAGACAGGATTCAACACAGAACAGATGAGCCGGAAAACAAGTAAGTGTTTGTTTATCTGGTGTTTTTTGTCCTTATTTGGCGAGCCCAAGCAGCAGCAAGGCAGTGTATTGTTACTCTGTTACTTCATAACACAGACATGTAGTTGTAAATACATTTTCCGGCGGTTTGTTTGTAGCGTTGCCTTAATGCTACAGTATGGCTTGAACTGCAGTATATCGTCATATCAGGAAAGCTATAACTGAGAGGAGTAGACAGCAAATAGAGAAAACAGGTAGCCGTGCCTCGTCACTGCAACTTGACACACTATGAAACATCTGTTTCCATGCCATAAAAATACAGGCAGCCCCAACAGCAATGGAAATGCAATCATGCATCACTGCTGAGGGGCAGTTTTAATATACAGAACAGCCACTTACAATAATGGCCTGACTTGTGGCAAAAACTGTTTGGAAACTTCTCCAGACAGTTCTTTCAAATGTGTCAAAATGTACAAAAAAGAGGAGTTCGCACTCCATAAAAACACCAGAACATTATGTTGTTAAGTCACATTATGGAAAAACACTGAAACAATACTCAACTAGAAGGATAATTACCTCTGGGCTGTCAGACGCAGCATTCAAAGAGAGCAAAAAGACATTGTGTTGCGAAGAAGCATAACAAAAAGGTCATGGCCATCAGATAACTGTCCCTGATACAGATCTGTGGCCTCTGTACCTCCAACACTGTTCCCATCACTCATTACTCACTAATTGGTTTCCTCAAATGGAACACAGATCACCAAAAACAACACAAAAGCACAGTTAACAGTCGACTACACCTCTGCAGAGACCTTTCGTAATGAACAAAAGTTAACTATATGAGCAGCGGAGCTTGGTTTCCACCCATTAGCTGGTATTTTTATTTCCCTGGGATCCACTGAGAGTTTAGGTCACACTGAGCCGGGTAAAATCCCAGGACCTCTGTTAATCCTTGTCTTTCCATACCGCTTCACACATCACCCACGGGGCCGGCGCTGTCATCCCGCTTGCCCCCCAGCCATCGCCTGGAGAAAGATAACATCCGACAGGGTAATCTGACCTTTGATACACAAATGCAGGGTTTGGCCCCCCCGACTTAAATCCTCCCGCTGTGGGGGAGTTTGCTGTCTGCTCTCACCCACGCAGGGATGAGGGGATGGGAGAGAGGGATGAGGTAGAGGAAGTAGAGGTATAGGACAGGGGGGGGGGGGGTTGGACCATGACATGTGGAGGCTCTTGCATCACTGCTGAGAGTTTTGTCTCTGCTGGAGGACAGGAAATTCCTATCCTGCCCTTGGAGGTTGAAGCTTTACTGCCCTGAGGGTTCGGGGGGGCAGACACTTGGTTCGGGGAGTGCACAATAAACACGCTTACATGGTGATATCCAGACAGGCGTGGAGGGCAGCAGAGGTCAGGTGCTGGGTCTCTGGAGTCACAGCGACCCAATCCATACACACATAAACTGGAGTATCTCTGGTATCCCTTTCCACTTCAAAGGCTGCAACAAGGGTCAGACACTGTCCTTCCATCACAGGACATTAGACAGAGATAAGCTGCTCATTGATTGTGTCCATTGATTGGACAACTCTCCAGAACTATCAAAACACAGTGTAGTAGTCTATGTGCAACTGCTAAAGCATCAATATTTTTGCCACAGAAACCCTGAGCTCTGTTCTCATTGTCATAGTAAGTTTACGCTTTTATAATCAGTGGAAACCCTGTGGAGGTGGCGGTGCAGATTTTGAAAAAGTGAAACAGAGCTGGAGGCTGAATGACAGACAGCACAGCCTCCAGCTACAGACACCCCCTCTCTCTCCCTCAGTCCCTCCCTCCCTGTCTGTCTGTCTGTGCGCCGGACTGCAGAGGAAAAGAAATCCAATCCCGTGTCTCGCTACAGAAAGGGGGTGTGAAGCTATCAGACGCAGTTAGATTGAAAAGTCTGGTGGACGTACAACTAAACAGTGGAGCTCTGAGTTTGACATGAAAAAGGTAAGAGAGGAGGCACTAAAGGGGATCTAACCAGTTAAGAGAGAAACTTTCAGTTAGGATATTTTGTAACCTTGAATTAAAACTGAGGAACAGCTTGGCTGTTTTCAGAAGAAATGCGACTTGTCAGTAACAGTGTGTTGTTTTCGGAACTGTGGACATTGGCTACTATCCATAAACTCTAAGGTCACTTATTTCCTCATAAAGCAAACAAGTTTTAATTTGATTATTGAACTCTTTAGCCTTGCAGTGTAATCATTTCCTTACTATCCTTAGTAACATGTGCTGTAACTGTAAAGAACATGAATTCACCTCTTTAACTCAGATTTATTTATTTTTATTTGTTGTTAATATTTTCATTAGTTTAAATGGTATTGGCAATGCCATGACTAAGTGGTTGATGTCTTGTAATCAAATAGTTTTCTACAAATTACTGTCAAATTCAATGAATAGTGTATCTAAAACTATTGAAATATTAAACAAAAATATGCCTTCCATAAAGAGTATCATTTGTTTTCACAAAAGTGAAAGGCTAAGGCTAACAAAGGCTAACTATTTTGGTAATGGTATTAATCACTGATGGGATTTGCACCTGTGTGTTACTTGATAACCTGTCTGGCTCCTACTAGAGGTGGATGTTTATAGTGAGGACACTTCATTTCAAGCCTCACTGCTCTAGCTCTGGTACATTCAGGGGTGCTGAATTATAAAAATGAAATAGCAGATAAAAGTGTCATTGGGACCTGCAGTGATATTCCCACCTATATTGACAGCCGTGATAAAAGCCACTGAATATACAGTAAGTACCTGTGTGATAGGTTGGTTCATTGCTTTGCTGCAGTCTATAAAGGAAGGTTATTTATGCTCATGTCAATAGCGGTGAGAGGACTGCTTGTTTAAAGGGTCTGTGTCATAATACTTTCCTCCTCATTATATCATTGTCACAGATATGTAAAGTGATTGTTAAACCTCCCTCTTATAATGTCACATTCTTTCTTTCCTCTGTCAGTGTCAAATTGATTGATTCACCATAGCTGTTGCTGACATTGATGTATTTCCTTGCAGACATAATCACCATTATCCTCAAAGGGGAATAATTTTGTGCATGTGAATGCACTATAAATATTTATAATCCAAATGGGTCATATAGTCCCTCGTCATAACGTCCCCCTATATGACCCTTTTGGATTTTTTTAATTAAAATAATAAGATGAAAATTAGATAATAGCAATATGCTATTGAACTTGGATGGGTTTATGTAAAAGGAACTCATGGGTACCCTACAAAGAGTTAATTCAATTACTGTGAGGGCAGACTTTAAGTCTGTAAAATCAATGACAGATGGATATTATTCCTTTCTAGTGGAGAAATTATCATGTTAGCTCTATACTCTGTGCCAGGAAAAACTGCATGCAGAATGAGCTCTATAGAAAAGCTTTACCGGTGATTGATGGATGCATAATTATTATGATTGGCACATGGTAACATCAAATAATGTAGCTGTCTGGATCCAACACCTTATTAAATGAAGAAAGACTCATCGGTTTGCTGGCTGTCTGAGGAACCTCCTGAAGGGACGTTTAACTATCTTCCACCCGTCAGAATTACATGAATTAGATGAAAAATCTACCAGATGTGTCACCACAACGAGTTAACTCTCCACCATAGAATCTGTGATTTAAGGTTTATATTTTTTTTTTTTAAGAAAAAGCAAAGGTGCAGCTGCATTTTCCCCTCATAAATGTTGAAGTATGACGTAGTCACTATATTTAAGATGGGAACACTTGATTGTATAGTATGTTTATAGATGGCAGTTGAAAGATGTCATTTTTGGGAGCCGTAGATTGTAAAAGTGGTCTATTAAGGGTTTGAGCTGCAGTATTGCACAAATTAACTACAGAGAGAAACCAAAGGCATGTTGGAAGCTCATGCAGGGAGTTTTCTCAGCGGTGCAGGAATGCTCAGGGAGGGACTACTGCAGATGGCAGAGGAAATAGCTCTGCTGCCTGGAATGGAGCTCTTAAGCTCAGAAAACAAACTCTCAATTTTAACGTAGACATGTCTTATCTCATAATTTCAAGGTAATCAGCAAAACTGCCCCATCAATGTAAGACCTGACTGACAACTATTTCTTTTTGCTCTGTAGGAGACACTGACCTAAGCCTTTTTATTCACTTTTGTCAACACACTTTTATGTCTTTCATATTTTCTTCGCATACGTCTGTTAGTTCTTTGTCCGCAGCTCTGGTCTGCTGAGTCAAGTGTCCACAAAGCTGTATTTTTCTCACTGGACTGGTTTGAATCAAAAGTGCTGCAAAGAACAATCAAAACCATATGGTACAGAAACAATTATGTGGGTTTTTAAAGAGAATACTCAATCCCAGACTTGTTAAAAATTTGTCCTTTCTCCTTCTTTCTATTTGTACATAAAAGCCATTTGGTGAGCTTTAATTAGATGTTGAGGGAGTTGTCTTTGTTTGAACAGTAGATGTTGCACATTGCTATGTCTCCCAAAGTTAGGGTCCCTTTTTATCATCCATCAGTCATCTCTGTTGTGAAAACAAAAATCCCTTGTTTCCCTCATTGATCAGACTGACAGCTTTCTCTTCTTGTCTCTTTCACTCCAGATCTGACCCGAAGTGCCAGTTTATCAGAGAAGGAGCTAAAGGAGGCTCGTGTCAGGAGTCAGATCATTGCTGCTCAGCTCACTATCCCTTCCAACTCCAGCTCAAGAGGTGTACAGCTCTTCAACCGGCGCAAGCAGAGAGTCAACGCCTTCACGCTCGAAAGCTGTGGAGAAGGGTCACGAGGGGACAGAGCTGAGAATGTGAAAATCGACCCCTTGTCTAACAAACCGACATGGACAGAGAGGAGCAGTGAGGATAGAGACCTGAACTTTAAGAATAGCGTGACCAAGCCACTCTTGTCACCACCTGGGAAGGTACGTTCAGTAGGTGATATCATGGAGGAGCCCAGTGAAGATTTCCACAAAGAAGAGGAATTAGAGGACCGTGTGATGCAAGAGAGACACTTCCTCCCTGTTAAGGAAGAGCAGGAGGAAGAGGAAGAAGCAAGAGATCAAATCTATGAGGAGCCCGAGGACAAAGTCAAGGATGAGATTCCCCCTGGAAGTAATAACACAGATCCAGTTCTGATGGGGCATGCTGAAGGACAAGCAGAGATAAATGGGGGCCACACAGGGCCAGTTCCCGCTGGAAAGCTTCTTAATGGCTGCCACAGCACCTCTGGACCTGAGAGGGTTCATGTGCCCGCATCCAAGCAGACAAGCACCATCACCAACCGCACTGCCAGGCCCTTTTTCTCGCCAGTGACAGTGCAGTCTCCAGAGGCAGTCAGCTCTGTCATGGACATTCCCCCTCCTCCTTCTTATGCCACTCCTGCTCTCCCTACTTTCACTGCTCCTCACCCTGTGGCGTTTTCACCTCCACCTCTGCCTCCGTCATATCCCACACCTCCCTTACCAGCCTTCACAAATCAACCACCCCAGACCTACTACTCCAGTCCACCTCCAATGTCTCCTGTCATGTCCCCTTCCTCCCCTCCACCATCCCAGTTTCCTGATTCTTCTCTATCTCAGTACCCACCCATGCCCCATTATGGTCCCCCCACAGCCCCAAAGCCCTCCACCTTTGTTCCTCAGCCCACTGGGGAGAGAAAGCCAATTCCGGCAATCAAAACAGGAATACTTGAGGAGGGCGCTGCTAGAAGAGCAGGTAGAAAGGCAATGTTCACATTCAAAGAGAAGCCAGTGGTATCTCCAAACCCTGAACTGCTCTCTCTGGTGCAGGGGGTAGATGAAAAGAAGAAACATGGACATAAATCTGTGCCTGAGCCAGCACCTGAGGAGGAGTTGCTTGCGCTGGGTGCAGAGGCTTCCAACTTCCTAGCCAAGGAAGAGGTCAGGGCGGTGGAGACAGGAGCCCCAGAGTGGGCTTCCTGTCTCAAGAGCTCCAGGACCCGTCCAAGGGAAGAGCACAGGCCAGAGCAGACCCTCACCAATGTATCAGGAAAAGGGGCTGAGTTGTTTGCCAAGCGTCAGTCCAGGATGGAGAAATATGTCATTGAGAAACAAAATGCAGGACAAATGAGGTCTCCTTCTCCCACGATGTCTCTGCCACCATCTTGGGTGTATCCATCAAACATGCCCGGCAGAGTTAAAGCCATTGCTAAGAACTCTGACATGAACTCTCAGCTTTCACAAAACCTAAAGGCCCAGCAAGCAGTCAAGCAAAAACCAAGGAAAAAAACTCCAGCACCAGAGCCAATTCCAGAGCCGCCTCCTTTAGAAAATGGTTGCTCCAAGATAGAGATGGACCTGTCAAGGCACCGGCCCTACCAGCTTAACTCCTCCCTCTTCATCTTTAACCCAGTCAAGGACCCCATTAGTACCTTACCCAGAGGAGCACCACAGTCCAGGAACCTGATGTCTCCCCAGTCTTTCTCTAGACAGACTTCCTTACCTAATAACCCTCCTTCTCACTTCAGTGCTCAGTGTATGTCTCCACAGCTGCCTCTCAGCCCCACAGGAGGAGCAGATTATCCATCAAACCAAGCCCCTGGGCAGCCAAGGATCAGTTCTCCTTATGTCCGCCTTTTCTCCAGAGCGAGTGTCGTCTCCACGGTCAGGGGTCCAGGCACCAAGGCCCACGTTCTCTGCCAAGAAGGCAGGGATTGCACCACAGGTGTGGAGACCTTCTCTGTACCATTTTTAGAAGAAGTGTTTACATAAGAGGGATATTAGAGAGATTAGAGATTACACACTGTTTGAAAACTGAAACAGATTTTAGTAGGGCTAAAATTTTGCTCTTGCACTTTTTTTGATCAACTCGTGCCTTCCCCTATAACTATCTTCTGCATTGTAGATATAACAGAGTGGGATATTTTTATGTGTGAAATGTTTTAATCCTTACATGTATCAGAAAACAATTGATGTACATGAAACACTATAATAATTGTAGCCAGGGCCAAACCACGTCTGTTTCCTACAAAATGAACTAAGAGACTACATCTTAATTGTTTAGTGGATATGTAATTCGATTTTTTCCACAATAACAAACACCCAAACAGCCGTAATCACCCTCAATTAAAATAAAAATGTGCTTTGATGTAATCAAATAAGTTCCATGCCCAAAGCTGCAAAGCACGTCAGCACTAAAAAACTTCCATTTTCAGTACATTTTAAAATAGCATTAGAAACAACCTCACACTTTTTCCACTTTGTCTCCCAATCCTGTGGGCACCCGGGTGATACTGCTTCACAAAGCACTTTAACAGATGGTCTGGCATCTGCTTTATGATCTATGATTTGCAATTTAATGCTGCTCACTGACGAGAGCGAGAGAACTCCTTTTATGTCTTTATGTCTTCAGGGTAATTTACTCTGCTTTCCAGCATTTTCTACCTAAATATATGGTGTGTACTTGGATTCTTTGATGTTTCAAATCTGCAGGCTGCATACTAATCTGCATTGGACCTACATATATATTGTTTTCCACAAGTATATATATATTTTTTTCACAAGACATCATCAATCACTGTTGTTTTAGACTGCAGGGTTTATGTATGTTTCATTTCATAAACCTTGATTCATTGCTTTCTTCTGCTGTTATCTTGTCTGTTACGGTTGATTTTTTTTGTGTTAAAGTGAATCTTTCCTCCTCTGATTAAAGCTTTATGCTGACACTCTGCTGTGACCTCTTTCTCCTTTTTCTCATTTCCTGACTTCACTGGCTTCTTCCAACCATTAATTTCACTGTTAAGTGTTTGTTATTTCACTTTCTTGCCTTTCTTGCAATCACTGCGAACACTTGAGCAGACTGATGAATGTTATGCCACCATTTAAGTACACAGATAATTTGCCTCAAGAAACGGATATTTAGGAACACAGCATGTGACATTTAAAGCAAATTAATATTTTTCTCATCTTGCCATGGTGAGATATTTTATGCTTTATGCATAAGATGGAATGCTACCCTTGCTTCAGTTGCGTAACTTCATATCCCTGTAAAGGTTAACTAACTCAGGAAGGCCAGATGACAGTAACCTGAGAGAGACACTAAAGACTGGGCCTATGTGTGCTGACGGCCAGGCTTATTGAAGAAACACACACAGAAGAAAGGAATGCACAGAGATGACCTGAATGTCATATGAGCTCAGACTGAAAACATAAATGCTATTTTATCAAAAACAGACCTCCTTAGTATTATTAAAATTCACCAAGTTTCACAGTAAAATGTTGGTCTTTTTGAGATAATGCAGAACAAAATCTCCTTTTCAGGTCAAATCAAACCATTAGAATTCATAAGGACATTTATTTATTTACTGTAGAAGAAATATACTAAAATCTCTTACTTTGCAATATATTTGTGTATGTTTGCTTCCAAGAGTCTAAAAAACATTATTTGTCATGGTCCAACAGACACCGAAGGAGTCCTCCCCAGTTGAAACCCCCAGTGAGACTCCCACACCAACCAGGACGCCCAACCTCACCAGACGTTTCAGCAGCCCAGAGGGCCCGGCCACTGGAACCTGGACTCCCAGCCTCCAAACTAACCGGCCCTCCACCACCATCTCTACCCGCTCACTTATTTCTCCTCTGTCCTCTCCCAGGGGGACAAGATGCCAATGGCCTATGGCCAGTCAGAATATGCAGTTTTCCACTGTCACTACCACCACAATGTCCAAACCCTCCCAGTCATCTACAGCCACCTCTCCAAGTCCTCCTCCTTGGGGTTCAAGATGCCAGTCCCCAATGGTAAGCCAGCATACCCAGTCTTCCACTGCCACCTCCAAATCCACATCCAGACCCTTTCAAGCCTCCACTGTCACATCCCCTCGCTCTCCTCCTTGGGGATCAAGATGCCAGTCCCCTATGGTGAGCCAAAACACCCAGTCTTCCACCATTTCCTCCGTTCCTACTTCCAGACCTTTCCAAACATCTGCAACTACTTCTCCGTGGGGATCGAGATGCCAGTCCCCAATGGTAAGCCAGAATACTCCCACTGTTGTCTCCTTCTCCACATCCAAACCCACCCAAACATCTACAGCCACATCTCCTGTCTCTCCTCCTTGGGGCTCGCGTTCCGAGTCTTCTGCACTATCCCAGACCAGTTTATCCTTCTCTGCCACTAAACCTCTGTACACATCCTCTGTCACCTCTCCTGTTACACCCAAAGACAGTCGCTGCATGTCCCCTATTGTTAATAATCTAGACTCTAAAGCCAACCATCGCCTCCTGGCCAAGAACATCATCAATGCAGCCAAACGTAAAAACAGCCCATCCCCTGGAGCATTGAGCGGTCACAGCCTCCCCATCTCACCTCTGGGGAATTCTCACCATGGCTATGACTCTCACAAACCACCCATCAGCCCTTTCCAGTCACGGGCATTGGGGGCCCAGTCCCCTACTTTCACAAGCCCTCCTCCCACCCCTACACAGAGGATCTGCTCCCCAGTGAGGCTCTACAACACTCGCTCGCTCACCGACTCTGATGCATCTGTTGAGTCTGAAGACTCAGGCCTCCGATCGCCTGGCCTACACTCCTACAACACCTGTCCTCGCGGCTGGGGTGGTAGCCTGCGGGTGAAGAGAAGCACCGTGTCCACTGACCTGTGAGGTGTGTGACTGACAATCAAAGCATGATTCCACATTTCAAAGACTTTTGTGGCATTGGATCCACCAGTGAAAGAGCGTCTGATGGTGTTTCAAAATATTAGATAAGTTACATCTCTGTAACTTTGAATACCAGTCTTGGACAATGGCAAATGTTGTATCAAGGTAGTATTAGTATTTTATATGACTCACATTCATATTATGGACTGACAAGAACAAGCTTTTTACATAATGCAGTTGCTGTGGCTTGTGCGCTTCTTTCATACCAATAAGACTCAAAATAACCAAAGATATTTCAAATTACTTCAATGAATGTTATCCTTTTTTACACATTATAATTCACTTCACAGCCACTGTTCCAGTTAAATAGTGTTTAATCGAGTAATGGTTTTATATGTTAGTAATGAATGGGAAGAGACTTAAAGATTTCAAGGGATAGAAGGGATGCATGGAATGAGTAATGTGTAAATATATTATTCATTTGACTGTACCAAATTTGGTTAAGGCATTCTCACTGTATTAGTAAAGGATCAAATCTAACTATGCAGTAAATTCAGAACATATATTGATTCAGATTATACTGGCTAAAATGAGTTTCCATCATTTTTCCATGACAAAAGCACAGAAGTAGGTTGGGACACATGCTATTTACATAATCATACACACATCAAAGTATTCACCATAGTTAATTATCCATCTTTATCAGTGGAAAATAAATCATATGCACAATTATCGCAGTGCAATAATCAATTTAACACAGCGTATATATGTTGCTTTATGTACTGCATTTGTTGACATGAATGTAACCTTTACAGACAGATTGACAGAGAATGACAGAAAAAAAGGGATTGTTGCGCATGAAGAGTTATGTCGAGGTTTGATGGAGCATTGATGTATGCGGCACCTGTTCAATCAAACAGTTTTGATGTGCAAGAAAAAAATATTTCAAAGGCTTTTTTTTGCAGACGTTCAGACATTAATGATGAACGATTTAATGAACAAATTTGTTGCTAAAGTGCAAATTTAATGGCATATTGATTGTAATATTCATATTGGAGACTGATGTATGTATGTCCAAGTTTTGTCACTTTTGCTGAGCACAAACAGCCATTCAGTTTTATTTCAGTGAAGTATTTCATGAGGAACAGATTAACATATTTTGTGCCTATACTTATTGTACAAAGTGCCTGTTTGGACAAGGTTTAGAAGTAATGCCGATTGTCACTCAAGTAGAGAGGGTACAACAAAATGTTGTTTAAGGGTTAGAAGAATGTTAAATATTAATCTAGAGTTTGTGAGAAAAAGGGTCAGAGGAATGGATTGTATTTTAAATACATGCATAACTCGCTTTAACTTCTAAAGTTTCTTTTTATACTTGATTTGCACTTCTGTTCATTCCATTTCAATGGCTGCATTGGCATTGTTTAAAACTTGATTTGCTCAAACAGGTATCATTCAAAAAAAACCAGAAAGTAAATATCCTGCTGTAAAAACCAGAACATTCCTGCACTATTCAACATGTTGTCATGATGGTGGCAATGAGCTGTAAACCCGACTGCTGCCTTTAAAGCAGAAGTGGCTTTCTGTTTCAAGAGTGGGATCACTGGAAGCCATTTTATACCATTCCCCATCTCGCCTGGTCCTGTATCAGCACACACAACAGATAATTTCTTTGCTCCCTGTCCAAAAGCATCAGCACAAATCTCAATATTTAGTTCTGTGTGTCTTTTTTGAGTGACAGGGACACCTGCCACATGGTGACCTGGCTTCTTCAGCAGGATTAAGCCTATCACTGACAAGGATTGAATTCAACCTGGGTCACCTCTGGACAAATCAAGCACTGTTGACATCCACAAACACAGAACATAATCACTGCACTTTTTAGTTTTGCAGGTTTTTGAGGGGGTGTCAGTGGTTGCATACCTGCCTTTTTCAATACAGCTAATCTTTCTCTCATTTCATAACTGTATGATGTCTGAAAATGAATGCAAAATAAAAAGTGATGACACACCGATTTAAATAATGTGTTGTTTGTCACCTGTTTTATTATTATTCTTTATAACACCATCAACCACCATAGTGGTATAACAAAATATGATTATGATTATAAAGTGGGATAGTAATTTACCCCTCTGTCAGTGTGCCAAAATGAAACATTAAGTGGGTGAGTCATGAGATGGATACACATCAATTCATATACAACACATTATTCCACTCACTTATACTGTTAAATTAGCTTTTGATTATTTAGTTTATGTACCCTTATTGTACATGGGGAGTATTTAAGGTAAGACTGTGACAAATTTAGAGCTACAGTAATTCTGTACAGTGCCACCTGAACATGGGCTCATATTTCAGCTGGTCATTAAATAACCCCGTAAGGTGCTTCAAATTTCTATCCGCCAACATGACATTCAAGTTATGAGTTCATTTAAAGAAGCATATTAAGAAAAGGCTGATATAAACTTGTTTGACCTCCCAACAACATAGCAACTGATGACTAAAATAATTAGTGTCAGTGTATTTCACACATGCTGCCCCCTTCAAATCTTTCCCTGCCTCTGTTTTTACCCTTTGAAAATGCTCACACACTGTTCACCACCCGAAGTACTGACATATATACAGACTTATACATACATCTAACAGACTTATTTCTTTACTGTCTTGTGTTATGTTTCTTCGGTGATAGTTTGGGGACTGAAACGTACCCAACAGCAACTCCTCAGGGTGAAGAGCAGACCAAAGCCTCATTTATCACAGGTTCATAGACTGCCACCTGTAGGGCTCCAGACAGAAGTTCAAATGAGACTACACTGTTTTTACTTACTGTTACTTACTGCATGCAACTGCCTCTAAAAATAAGCGTTTCATATATATGACTCATCAAGGCATTAAAAATGAAGCTATTTCTCTGCATGACATACTCTCTTATTAAAGTTAGAGTCATTCCTAACAGACACTTTTCACTGCATACATTTCAACATGTCACAGCAGGAAAGGAACAAGTGTAACTAATAAAATGAATGAGGAATATCTGTAACTATGCATGCTTATGCACTAGCATTGTGATGGAGCCATTGCTAACGTTATTACACAAATCTGTGCTTTTCCTGCTCTGACAAATCCAAACGTGTGTTCTGGAAAAGCCCAGTACTCTCCCAGTGTCAGTATGGACATAAATTACATGTCGACATTTCCATTCACAACTTGGTGAGCAGAGTACAGACTGCTACTAACTTGGACTACCCACGTATTGCATCCCATGATTCTCGCACAGCTGCTTTGTTGAGAGAGAAAAAGGTGATATCTCCGTGTTAGATATCACACGTATCATTCAACTCAAAAAGTGAAAGGGTTGCAGGAGCACTGCAAATAAAGCGTCATACAGTCAGCAGCTGTACAGGAGGTTTGGGAGCTCGTATTCACAGGCTGAACAGTTTCCCCTCCACAACTCTTTACAGATTTGTGTTGCCAAATGTGATTTACACCATGGGACAAAGGTTGGGCTTTATTTTATTGTTAAACATGACCCAGCTGCTGTTGATGAGAAGACTAACGACAATGTGGTCTGTGAACCATGTAAATAAAAAACTGTTGCTCCTCTATTTTCCTCAGATTTCCATTAATCATAAAGCTTTGAGAACCCTACTTCACCTGTGCATCTATTTAACTGACATATGCCTGAAATATTATTTACCTGCACTGGAGGGAAGCAGGCTAAGTAAGTGCTCAAGTACTGTGCTAAAGTCCAGATCTGATGTACTTGTACTTTACTATGATTGTGGTCATCATCTGCCACATTGTACTTCTAGTCCACTATATTTAAGCGGGAATCACTATCCTTATTACTCCAACATTTTTTAAATAACTTTAGTTTCTTGTGACTTGGTAGACATATATTTTTAAGAAATAAATGATCAAGTAATATGATGGACTAAGAGCAAACTTCATTGAAATAGATAAATCAGATAATGTCTATAAATTGTTCAAATGAGCGCCAGCTTCTACATTGAAGTGATGTACACATTAATGCATCAATAATTACAAGCAATAATATAATGTAAACGATTTTTAAATGGGCATAATGAGAAAAAGTACAAATTCGATTAACTTGTTTTTTCTTGATTATTTCCATTCTCTGCCACTTTATATTTCTAGCCCACTATATTTCAGAGGCAATCATTGCATTTTTTACTCCACTACATTACTTTACCATTTAACTTTAGTTATTACTTACTTTGTAAGACAAAGATATAATCAAAAAATAAATTAAGAAATAAACTTTATTGATATGGATAAAGCAGACAAAGTCTGTAAAATAGTTTAAGTGAGCTCTATATTCACCATCAGTGGACACATTAATCAATAACTACAATAATATTATAATCCCATAATATGAAATACATTATTCTGAAATGGGCCACTCTGAATAAGGAGTACTTTTAATACTTTTAATGTACTTTTAATTTAAGTACATTTTGATGCAAATACTAACTACCTTTTCTTTCACTTTGGTGCGAGATCTTAGTACTTCTGCCTCCACTGTTTACCCCCCCTCTCTGTGCTCAGTGCATGGGGGTAAATCTGGGGGTAAATCCTGAGGTGAAGCCCCACAGTGGGACACAAGAGGCCGCTGTTGAGGTGAAAAAGGGGGACGAGAGGCAGCGGTGGGTTTCCCTGTTTGACAGCAGGGGCTTGTTTCCCAGCGCAGAACAACAGGGATGAGGACTTCAAGCGACGATGCGGCAAACACAGACAATCCAGGAGACATTTAGGTAGCTGAAATCCCAGCAGCTTCACCTCTGTCCCCCTCCCGGAAAGTGTCCTCTCCCCCCATCCACCCACACAGGGCCGACGTGAGCATCGACCGAGCTGCAGATGAACCTCCGAGCCTTCACTGTCTCTGGGTATTTGTTGTTGTTAGCCGCTCATGCTAACCATAGAAGTTGAGAGTTAGCCGGCACTAGCATGCTAATGGTTTCGGACCGAGGGGAGAGGGAGCTAATTAGCCGCATATGTTCGGTTTACCCGAGTGTGTGTTTCGTAACTGATGGAGCCAGCCGACCCGGGCTTCATTAGGTCAAACTCCGCAGCTTTGGCTCAGCTTTTCAGGCTCCGACTGTAGTTAGTAGCCACCTAGCTTACCTGTTAGCCTCCGCCAGCCCCCCCCTGGAAGAATGAACAGAAAACATCATCATTTTAAAGGGGCAGAAGTCAGCTGCTGCGTGAAATACTTCTTGTTTGGATTCAACATTTTGTTCTGGGTGAGTACTCACAGTTTTTGTGCCATTTCTCTGCGGATATGATAAGAAAAAATCACTCAAAAGTCTCATTAGTTGTTCAGGTGAAGTTAGCAGGATGTTAGCATCGCTGCTGTTGGTGTGTTTAAACTCATAATGTAATAATATCATCATTTTAAACAACTTGAGAACTGTTAAATGACTTTTTTTTCCACTGCCATATGTTGTTGTTTTTCTGGGTTGACTGTTGTTGTTGTTGTTGATGTGTGTAAGTTGCATAACAGATGAGCTTGTTTACTTGATTGGCCCAGAGAAAGTCACTGAGTATTAGAGAGTCATCAGGAATGAAGTCTTTAAAACCAGCAAGAAAGTTAACACTGCTGTCGTGACTCAAGTAAAAATCACTTACTTTGACGTATTCAGTCTCTTTTATCTATCTTCTATCTCTTTATCTACTGTCACTGTGGGCAGCTGCAACTTTTCCTTTTCCTGAAACACTGCTGGTTAAAAATGGCTTATAAAGGCTCAAACTTCACTTTAAATACTATTTAAATGCTCTTCAGTAAGTAAAGTTTGTAGAGGGGTACAGGACAGCTCTGGTGGTGGTGGTGTGATTGTCTGTGAGCTGGATCAAAAGCCGGGCTGAGGTCAGCTCGTCTGGTACCATTGTGTTTTGAGTTTGAGAAACGGCAGTCTCGCTTGTATTGTGTGGCAAGTGAGCCCACATCTCCTTTACAACAACCCCTTCCCATCCCCTGTCCTCCATCTTTATCCCTCCTCAGTCTGAAAAGTTCCTCTGTTCAGTCTGCGTCAGCCCCTCCCTCCCCGCCCCGGCTGCGTTGCCTCTGTGCGGCTGGTGTAATATACTGTCCGTGGGTGAAGGAATGGCGTGTCCGTGTGCCCCAAAGGGTCTTCCCACACACTGTTGGAAGCAAAAGGCCACACAGGATCTGAATACCACCCGGCCCTCCTCTTTTCAAGCACCAACCCCCCCTCCCTTCACTCCCTCCACCAGCTATAGTGCTGGGCCTCTGCGGGACGGCATTGTTTGTCTCGCTCACACACCCACAAACGCACAAAGAAGGATGGTGATAACAAAGACTTGTGGTGGTGTGGGAGAGAGGACGTGGTGTGGGTCTGTGTTTTCTCCCCCCTCCTCACAAGCTCATCAGGCACACGGGATCCACACGCGACTTGCCCTCTCCTCCCTGTGACTCCTCTTCATCACCATCCCTTCATTACTCACTCCTCTTCAAAATGTAGAGACTGCTCCACTAAATCTCCAGCATGATGAAACTGAGGTGACGCGAGCTGCCAAGAACTTGCCACGAGCCGGAGTACTTTTTGAAAGAACCGTACTCAAATACATTTCACAATTGCACCACAACAAATGAAGAGTGCTCTGTAATTCAATTGGCTTGAGCAATCAACCAGGAAATATTGAGGGCCGCAGTGTTGTGTCTGACTCATGTTGTGTTCCTTCAGCCCCGTTTGACACTCAGGCCAAGCTAACAGTCCCTGTGTCTGGGCTCTTTGTGAAACTGTGGAACAAGTTCCAGCTCGCTGGCTGTTTCCGTTAATAATCGCTGGAAGATGTTCTCCTCTTGTCTGTGTGCTGCAAAACTGGATTTGACAGACAAGCTGGTGCATTGGCGAAATGGAGAGAGATGGGGTTTATTCTCCACAAATCAGCCCATTTGTCTTTCCCATAGTGATCTTGTCAGGCTTGAAAATGCTGCCGAAAATTGAGACAGAATGCTTGCAAGACCCTAAATATTGTGAACACAGCGGAGCAATAAAAACCTAGTTGGCTTCTTTTCTGTGTGGACTCTGGCCTGCCGGCAGCCACACACTCTCGCCTCCAGAACAGCACACCTTCCCTGTTCGTCAGACACATTCCTCACATCCACTTAATTAATCATATTTTCTGCCTGAGCTGCTGAAATGTTTGGAAGCTCCGCATGTTGTAATTAAGAGCTTGTTAAGCTGTAACCAAGTCGCTGAGCTGGGTGGACGCAGGCAGTGCGTTATTAGCTGGCTACAGCTCTCAGTGTCTGCTCGCATTTGGCACCAGAAAAGGGGCTTTGGGTGATCACATCGCAGGTGGACAGCTGTGAGGAACCGAGCGTGAACGCAGACATTTGATAATACTCATGTTTCATTTAGAGGTAGTCAGGATTTGTGTGTACACATACTGTGTTATGTGTGCATCTCTGATTGCCTTGAAACCATAGTCACCTTGCGTGTGTGTGTGTCTGTAGTAGAGCTGAAATATTTAGTTGATTAATCGATTCGCTGATTGACAAGTTAATCGTTTAAGCTTTTACAGCAAAAAGGCCAAATGTTTATGGCTTCCAGCTGATCAGATGTGAGCGTTTGATGCTTTTCTTTCTTTGTCATATGAGGTAGTTATCTGAAAGTCTTTGTTTTTTTGGATTGTTGATCAAATGAAACAGTAATTGAGTACATGTCACCTTAGGTTCTGAAGAAATCAGAATGGACTTTGGACAAAATTAATAGAGAAAACAATCTGCAGGTTAATTTAATCTGTAATAAAGATAATTGTTGCATATAGCTTGACAAACCCTCCAAACACAGTTGACGTCTGTATTCAAGACAACAAACCAAATCACAGCTGTTTTCCCTTTTCCTGAGAACAAATGTGTAGATTTTAGTTTAGTAGTGTCTGCCGTTTCCCACAGATAAAATCGAATGTGAACAGGGAGGCAAAGTCCACTCACAGGGGGATTTTTCTTTTCAGATTCACTCTGATTTGTGCTGTGATACTCCGTGTCAATTGCAGTCTGTCTCAGTTGGGTGTACGCAGTATCTGGATATATCTGGATACAAGATAATGGCTTCGAACAGGACCTAACCTTCTTTCTGTTATAGCCACAGCTTTGAATGTTCATAGTCTATTCCAGTCAGATACACTGTGGCCCTAAATCTTGTTTTAGTGACATGCAGTTTTCATTAATCAGCCAAATTCATACATTGATTTTGCAGTATTATGTGCAGAGAGGCGTGAATGCAGAATACGTGGAAGTGTTTCCTCATTGCGGAATCAGACAAGCTTTTATTCACCCTGTTTGCGGCGCCACTGATATCACATCATCAAGAATGGCTGCGTTCACACGGCTGGACACATTAGAAATTCATTTTTTTAGGGAGTCATTGAAAGGTCAGTCACACTTCAGTAAGACCCCTATACCCTGTGTATATATGTGTGTGTGTGTGTGTGCGCCCAAGCAGCGTGGAGCTTGGTTTGTCTGCTAGTTAGTTGAGGTTAATGGGATCAACTGGCTTAGGGAAGCTTCTCCTCAAGTGTTGATAATCTCTCTGTCCACATGGAGGGGAAACTCCTCGCTCTGGGATGCACACGTCTCACAGCAGCACTTGACAGATAAACAACCTGAACAGCCTGAATCTGAATAACGAGGCGGACACCAGGACATCTAGGTCCAGGCTTTGTTTATTTGCTCGCTGATAATATACAGAAGCACAGTGATAAAAACACAGGGATTAGACACAGTGATATAGAATACACAGAAGATGGGGAAACAAATGGCTTACTAGAGCAAGGGAGATTTAAAGAAACAAATCCTGAGGGGCTTTTAAAACATCTTTCCTCCAAACAAATAGACGCAATGAAGTATAACCTAACCAAGAACAAACAAGGACACATCGCAGTGCTTGTCTTTGGTTTTAATTGAGGTGAATGTGTTTCTTCATATAAAATCAGCATCCTACGGTATATTTTCATATATATATATTTTCTATATTTTCTTCTAGTTTTTATTTACTGCTCAGCAAAAAGCCCTGGAGAACTTTTTTTTTGTCTCAGCAGTGGCATCAACAGAGTTTAGCTTCAATGGCACCGACCCACCTGAATTTGACTCTGGCTGCCCACGTTACACTGTGGGAAAAGTTAGATGAAAGGAAATAACACAAGCACTGTACAAAGGCTGGTTCAGTTCAGCTTCTTTGTACCCATTCAGTCAAGTTCACTTCAATCCAAACCATAATGTCCCATGAGAGAAGTTTGGTTTGTAGATAGGGCACTAAAAAGGCGCATAATACGAGCACAGATGCTATGCCACTATGCTCACAGGCTTACATGTCAAATGTGTTAGGTTTATACTCAAACACTTCACTTTACAGATAAAGGCAGTGATAAGAAAAAATAAGGTTAAGTCTCTGCAATGAGAGGAAAGATATTAAGTTGAACATCAGTGGTTTTGCTTAAATTCACTTAATTTTAGTTGGGATTTTAAACAGCATACTATCTACTTAGAAAAGGGCGCTCAATTGTGTATTTTATTCACTGACTGAAAAAGAGAATCAGAAATGGTGGAAGAAATATTAAGCCAAAATGACAAATGCACCGGGCACGGATACCTCTGTAGCTGTCTCCCTTAATGCTGTCTTCAAGGTCGCCTCAAGCTGCGGCGAGGGGAAATGCAACTTGACGTGCACTGAAGTACTTTTGACCGGAAATAATAACAAAATTGGCCACATGACTAACTTTTCCGGTGTCTGGCTGGTGTTTTATTTTAGAAGTACCAGAGCGAAGGGGGCATTTTTTCCCCTTCTGTTTTATTGGATAGTTCACAGTAGAGAGGAAGAAGAAAATGGGAGGAGAGATCGGGACGCATCCATACTTGAACCACCATCCTGTTGTCGGTGATTTGAGCAAATGGACAGAAATAGAACAGAAATACAGACTGAATACTGTATGACAATCCGTAAGACCCTCTGCAGATCTGGTATCATCAGAAATGTCTCCATAATATACAGACACTTCCTGATGCCCTTGAAGGCAGCACCAGACTTTGGGAATGTTTCCACTCAAAATTCAAGCTATTCTTAATCGTCTCTGGGTAATTAAGCACATTTTAAATGGTTCTCATGTGCAGCAATGGTAGATATTAACTCTAGTTAAGTAAATACTAGCTTTCGTGTGTTATCCATCAAAGTGTCATCGACTCTTACTGATCTCCGGTTGAGGACAGAGCAGCGGGAACGAGACAGGAAGAACAGCAGCCATCTGTCAGTGGGCGGGCGTGTACTAGAAAATGTTGACCTTCACAAATGACAAAACAGCATGTCGGTAAAACATGACTGTTTTAATTTTTTCCTTTTTTTAAGGTTACAATAAGCAATATTTGTGTAACATCCTGAGTGGGCTTCACTGATAGAGCAGATGTTGGGTATGGTAATTATTGAACCTATTTATACTGCTGTACTTCGTGTACTACTGCTGCTGCTCCGTGTTTGTACCTTGTTTTGTATCTTGTTTTGTTTGCACCTTATGTGCAGTCTGAATGCTGCATCATTCAGTCTTTTTGTTTCGCACCGTGGGGCCAGGAGAAACAGTTCAGTCTCTCTATAAACTGTACTGCACTGTACACGCTTTGTACAGATGGATGATAATAAGTCTCTCTTATCCCCTATCTCTCATTATGCAGTACATACAGTATAACAGTCATGTCGAGTAATTACTTGGCTGAATTTTCGAAATTCAAGCCTCTCAGTCCCCTGGGGATTTTCTACACTTAAGGGTCGCTTTAATGCAACATTAAATTTGGGGCTGTGTGCTGCCAGATCATCTCATTTGGAAAGACAACGCAGGTTCAGTTTAACCTTCTGGCTCTCTCAAGGACACTCCTTCACAAGACAAAGGCCCTGAAGCTGAAAGGAATGAGAGCCAGAAACTGCAGCCAAAAAGTCACACCATGTCATATAACGTATGCAGGTGGTGTGTCGTCCCACGAGGATCGACAGCGCTTGATGCAGTGACATCCGGACATGAGTAAAACTGCTACGTGTGCTGCCAAATACAGCTTTAGCTCGTTGCACACTGCACACACAGGTCTTAATGTCACAAACAGGTTTCAGGTGTTCAGAACAGTGAAGTAAATAGAAACATATAGGAACCGGCAGAAAGCAAGTTCTGCAAGTCAGAAGCATAAATGAAATATAAAATAGACAATAATATCAATAAATTACTAAAGATAAAGACAATATGAACAACATGACTGCTAGTTAAGTGAAAAATGAAAGAGCTATACCAATTTTGCAGGAATGTGCAAAACTGTTTTCCACTGATGTCCAAAAATCAGAAAAATGAATGTTCATATTGGGTTTTAATTTTAAGGGTTTAGCAGTAGTTCAGGTTGAACCGTAATGTGATGTAATCAGTCGAGTTATTTCGCAGAATACTACAATGCAAGCTTTGTGCAGGGGAATATCTAGAGTTCAAGAATAGAAGACAGTATTTTTCCCATCTTTTAAATTCAAATATTGAAAAAGCTTTAGTTCATAATAAGATTGGCCTACACAAAGACCCACACCAGAATACTAATACACACTCTTGTCATTTTCAAATTAAATATCAATATTAAATTAGTTGTTGAATGTGTATCTATAATTAACTGTAAATAAGTGTTAACAGTTTGTATCCACAATATAGAGAGAACCATTCTTATCCCGCTGTTGGAGTTTCCATGCTGTAAGATGAGAGTTGTTTTCTCTGTCACTGGGTTTTTTTTGTGCTCACGTTTTAATCTGTGCGGATTATTCAGTCAGTGGCTAAATGGTTTAATACACTCACTGTCAGCTTAATCTCTTCTTCCTGATCTCCACCCTGCTTTACCTCAACTCTCCCTGTCTGTCACTTTACTGTTGAAGCCACCACGCCCTTACGTAACCAGCAGGTCAACCCCGCACAGTTGCTGTCGTTGTTTGGCATACTGTTGCGTTGTTGATGTTGCTATGTGTGCTGACAGATTGCCATCAGTTCACCTTCTTTCCTCCCGATTTAATCAGCTTCACAACAATATGATTTATCCCAATTTCAATGGAGCTATTATATTTCAGGCTCTGCCATCATAGTGTGCCTCAGTTAAGTTCATTACCACCCCAAATCTCTTAGGAATGACATTTTGTGGCAGCTAAGCGGTTGATTAGACAATAACATTATATGAGTAACACGACACTGCACAGAAATGGATGATTTTTTTTTTTCTTAAACGCAATCCGATTTAGTATAATCCTGAATCCCTATGGTTGTTTTGTTAAATTGTCCTCACATATGGAGGTCCAGTGCACCATCACCCAGCACAAGGTATGATGTTTTTTTTAACTGTGAGCCCCACGTTCATCCTTCACCAGGTTGGGAGCCTAATACCGGAGGGATTTTCCTTTAACTCTTCGGATATCAGATCCTTCAGCCTTCAGATCCTCTTAAGTAGCCCTGTGCACTGACTCTAACCTGCAATAACCTGCAGATTTAATGATTCACTCTCTCCGCAGCCCAGTTAAGACATTTTATCAGAATTCAGTTTTATTTAAAGCCAATTTTCTTGATTGTCTTCTCTCTGTAAGTGATGGGGTTCTACATGAAGGCACTATTGTAAGCCTGTTGGAAGTATAAAGATATATATGTTCTCTGGGAGATTTCTGCATTTGCATTTCAACCTTGCTCTTCTCACATGTTTTATGTGGGCGAGGGTGTGTTGTAAAAAGGTGATATCATGGATGACCGGTGGATCAATCAGGAGGTCAACATAGTAAAGATCTCAATCTTTGAACAGTTGTTGGTTTGTTTGCAGATGTTGTCGGGGAGACGCCATTGCAAGTCGGATCACCCACGCAATCCTGATTGATCCTGACTGATCCTATTTTGACCGTTAAACTTGATTAATCAATCTTGATCACCGAAAAGCTTTTTTTTTCCACTTTGTTAACTTTGATTGATCCTTAAAAAGACTCAGATATTTCCTGTCTTCATTAGTTCACTGCTACTCTCCATCTTGACAACGAAGCCTCTTCTGTCTTCTTTATTTTACAGTTACTAGGAGCAGCATTCTTGGGCATTGGCCTGTGGGCATGGGCGGAGAAGGTAAGTATAAACACATGCACACAAACGCTCACTGTTGAAGCGCAACATTGCCTCCACAGCATATCTAAAATTCTTCCCATATTCCAGTGGGGATAAGCTGGAAGTACAATTTGCAGGAGAGATTTAAATAAAAACAGGGCTTTCTGGGAGAAGTGGTGTGGAAAATAAATAATGGCACCATTTCTGTGCCACTTTGTAGCACTTAAAGGCATATTTCCTGGTAATGGTTCTGGTAAACATGTCATCTCAGGAAATGAGATATGTTGCTGAAGTGTGATGTGTGACTGTTAAAAGCTCTGTAGACTCAAGGTGTTTTTTTTTTCCGATAGTTGCAGAGTTTAACATAAGCTAGAAATAGGCACGGCAACTAATGAGGATTCATAAGGCAAAAATAACAAACTCAAGTGTCTCCATCAAAAAAACAAAATGAATGCCTCAAATTTGAATGGAAACTGGTCACTGTTTATTTTCTTAAATGCACCAGCTACAGAGGTCAGGTGTGAGCATTAACAGCAGAACACGGCCACATTTAAAACTCCCTCCTATCCAGTTAACAGTCAGTTTGTTCATTAATTATCTAGAAATTGTACCAGTCTGGTTCAACAAATACTGCATCAGCGTGGAAGCATGTACCGATTAGTAACGTCTGGTCGTGAACTCTGTGCAAATAGGCCTGCGCCAGAGTACCTTGGTGGAACAGCGTGAATAATTTAAAAGGATTAGGTCGAATGATGAATAGTGGGCACGGGAAAGGCATAGTGGTGAGTCTGGGTCTCGGTGACTAAGGTGATTAGTTTTTAGCCTGCCGCGTTCAGCCAGACTATGTTGTTTCAGGGCCGCGTGCTTAAATTGAAATGACGGCACTTTATTCTGCACCAGTGCCATAAAAACACAAGAATGCAGTTATGCCCCTCCCGTCCTTCATGTAGGAACTGAAGCAGTATGAGATTTCAGCATCTTGGGCATCAGCTGCAAGTGTTTGACATGTGCCGTATGTGACAAGCAGACAAGATGTCAGAACTCCCCTTCAAGACGGGTGAGAAATATAGAAAGCGATGGCGGGAGACCACCCGTGAACCAGAACACTCATTATATTTAGACAAGCTTTCGTACTCGCGGACCGGGCCCAGTAATGTGCTACCCTGTGGCATTAACTCATTTTCCCTTCTGTTTGGTGGCGTTGGAGTGCAATTTTAGTTTTGAGGTGTGATGCAGAGCAGAGACTGACAGGAAAACACGTCAGACACACTGTGGCCTCGGGGACGTGAGAGTAGGATATGCAGAGAGGAAGGACAGATGAATGATCGCTGAAGGCTGTGAACTGGGCCTCTTCTGATAAAAGTTACTTGTTTTGTTGATCTGCCAGAGAGTGAAATTGTGTTGTAGATAAATCAGGGGAAAAAAAGCCCAGTGGGGGTTTGCTATTTTATTCAAAGTGAAACATGCTTGAAAGATACCATTTTAAACAAATAATGGTATTGCTTTGTATAGGTTTTTCCACTTGTACCTCTGGATTTCTGAACAGGTCGACCTCGTGGCTGTGACATTAGTTATATGCGTTAGATCGCTATTTCTCTTTGACATCAAAAGCTCTTTTCAAGGTTAACAGTGAGGGTTTTGGAGAGTGAATGTGAATGAGAGTGAGTGTGAAATTTTGCTGGCACCCTTTGTAATAGAGAGTGTGTGGATTGATTTTTGAAGTCTTGTAGTCAGAATTCGAACCACTCTCTTTTGTCTTTCTTCCCTCCCCCCAGGGCGTGCTGTCCAATCTGTCATCCATCACAGACCTCGGCGGCTTCGACCCCGTGTGGCTCTTCATCGTTGTTGGAGGGGTCATGTTCATCCTGGGATTCGCTGGCTGCATCGGAGCGCTCCGAGAGAACACCTTCCTGCTTAAATTTGTAAGGCAGCTCCCAGCTCTCTGAGCACAGAAACCATTTCAACCACTTCACACCCCCCGTTAGAGCTGCAGTTTCACACCAGAGCTGAGGCGGTGCAGCAGGTGTCACTTTGACTCATACGAGCCAAATGCTACGGGCGCTTGCATGGCACAAATGTGTGTTATCTCATCACTAAACTGAGTCCTGTTTCATCAGAAAGTCGTGATCAGAAACATTGATCCTTTTCTCATAAGCCACTGAAACATTTTTTCAAGTAGTGTCAAGTAGTGTTTTCTTCATAAGCCCCCTTTTTTTTTTTTTTTGTTTTTGTTTTTGCTTTTGTCTTTTGATCTGTGAAAAAGCCATGACGACACCGTTTTGGGAGGCATATCTGGGCTCAGCTGTATTGACAACAAAATGTGACTGACAGAGACAAACTCGCCTTGTTGCTGGCTGCGATTCTGAGTAGCTATTAACTCCAGCCGATGTCCATTAGCAGCAATAAGTCAGGCGTCAGAGTGAGGAGCTAATGTGGCTTTTGTGCATTTATCATCAGCCCCCTCTGCTCCAACATTTACTGTAAAGGGATAATATAACGGCACCTCTGGGACTGCTGTTTTTGTTGCCACACTCAGCAAATCAGGACAAGCCCTATAACTAGACCTGCACAGGGACATTACATCAGAGCCGTTGTCCTGTTACATTTCTTTTTGACAAGAAATGCTTAAAAAATGTTAATAGTGTTCAGGTCCTTCACAGTTCACAAAAAAGGAATTTCTTGGGCGTACCCAGATTCCCTGATTTATTGTTTTCTGTTTGTGTGTGTTTATCTTTTCTAATCTTGTGTGTGTCACGCACTTCCCAGTTTTCTGTGTTCCTGGGTTTGATCTTCTTCTTGGAGCTGACTGCGGGGATCCTCGCCTTCGTCTTTAAGGACTGGATCAAAGACCAGCTCAACTTTTTCATCAACAATAATGTCAAGGCCTATCGTGATGACATCGACTTGCAGAATCTCATTGACTTTGCCCAGGAATATGTGAGTCCACGCCTACAGAACTGAAATTCTGCCAGCCGGTTTCCTTGCTACAGCTCATGTTCCTTGGCTGGAAGAAGTGAATCACTTATCTAGAAATGTTGTTGATATGTATTTCAACACTGATCTTGAATCAGCTCAGTTCGGGGAAGAAGGGAGAGTGAGTCAGCCACTGCAATTGTGGAGGAAATCTCACGATTAATGCAATTGTGTTTTCCTCAAATGATTATCCAATTATATGAATGAAACAGTTGAGATAATTGGCTCCCGTGTGTAAACGCCGGGCTCTGTCATGACTGCGATTAGAGCCGCCGTTTCTCTCGGCATTTGTCCCTCCCTATCTGTAGTCACTACCTGCCACAGTAAGCTGGCTACCCACCCAAGCTGACCTGAGCCAGGCTCTAAAGAGCTACTTTCAAGACCAGATCAGAGGAAATAAATCTCTCCGCTAACTGGAGATGGCTGTGTAATCTCTGCCTGCTGTCGCCTCTGTCTCAGTGGTCATGCTGCGGAGCTCACGGGCCAGATGACTGGAACCTGAACATCTACTTCAACTGCACTGAATTCAACCCCAGTCGGGAGCGCTGCGGAGTTCCCTTTTCCTGCTGTGTGAAAGACCCTGCAGTGAGTTTTTCAGTGATTATAACGTGCGATTAATCATGCATAATCATAATTATCATCTTATTGTAAAGATTCATCGATCGAATAGACCATGAGTCCGATAATTGAATAAAGCCAAATATTTGCTGTAAAGATGAGAAGATTTCATGCCTCTCTTTGTCTCATATACACTACAGGCCAAAGCAAGATCAAATTTGTACAAAAAAGATCATAGTTATCATTGGTTATACTTTGCAACAAAATAAACATGATTATTATATAAAGAGTAACTTATCAGAAGACATTTTTACTATAATTATCAGGTATTTGAGTTTTTCTTGCTTAGACTTTGCTTTCTTCAAAGTAACCTCCTCTGGACTTTAACAACAGCATGACATATATATGAGGCATTCGTTCCACAAGTTTTTTAAGGTATGTGCCAGGAATTGCATTCCAAGCTTTCTTAAGTTCATCAATAAGAGACTGCTGATTTGTGGGACGCGCTTTTCTGACTGATCGATCCAATTCATCCCACACAAGCTCAATTGGAGAGAGCTCTGGAGATTGAGGGGGCCAAACCATCTTTTGAAGAACACCTTCCTCTTCTTTTTTGTCTAGGTAACATCAATGTATACCTAAAGGTGAATTGAGGAAAATGGTCCATATCAATGAAAGCAAAGTCTGATCATGCAGTAAATACATCCCAAAATACATATAACTCATGCTGGTTTTTAAATGAAATTTAAATTTCAGAAACTTGAAGTTGCTTCCAAACTTTTGGCCTGTAGTGTATGATAGTATGCTCAATATCTTTTAGTTTTGGACTGTTATTCAGACAAAACATGACATTTAAAGATGCCACACTGGACAAGATGATGAATTGAGAAAATAATTTTCGCTTTAACTGGTAATGAAAGTAAATTGTTTGTTGCAGCCCTAATGTACTTTTTTGAAATTTCTTTTCGGCATTTTCATTTATTTTTCTTATGCTTGTTGGGTTGATATAGAAAGTAGATGAAAATGGACAAGAAAGGATACTAAATAATATGCTGTCTTGTTAAATCAATTAGTTTTTGTAGACCTTATTCTGGTACATCACTCAGTTGACCCAATGTTTATCAAGAAGTTGTTGTGAGCTTGTTGATCTCCAAAGTTTTTTATTTATTTATTTTTTTCTTTGTCATTCAGCAACTCAAACACTGTGACTGGCAGCTGAAATTTTGTTGTGTTGTTCTTACAGGAGGATGTCATCAACACGCAATGTGGCTATGATGTTCGGCTTCAAGGGGTTTGTATCTTGTCTCCGCCTCGCCTGTAGATCCCCAGAGCTCTCCAGCTCTGCATGCTCTCCAGCTGTTTTCTTGTCATGACCTCGCTCTCTGAACATTTATATTGTGCTTTATATTTTTCAAATGAATCTACATCACTTAAAAAGCCTAATAAAATGAAAGCAGTAAAACAGAACCGGTTCTCACACGCAGCGGAGCGTGATTGACAGTTAGTGCCAGCCCTTCTAGTTAAAATGACACAAAGCTGCTGAGGAGAATTACTCCTGAGGGCGAGTTGACTGACAAGCTGCAAACCTGTTTGATTGAAACGATCTAAGCGGTTATTGAGGTTGGAGTGGCCATGGCTCATTTGTATTTGGGCTTGATTGCTTGTCTCAAACCCCCAGTTAAAATTGATTAATCGGTGAAATAAAATAACTTTGAAAGGAGCCAATCAAATTTAGATTTTAGATTTTATAGTGTCTTTACTTAACATAATGTAATGTGGAAAGTTCCCCTTTGAAAAACACACACAGAAAAACACATGTACAAAGAAACGGTTGGCCAGCGCAGCAGACGGAGGATGTACAGGGTTAAATAGCACATAGGCTTCTCTGCATGCTTCTTGCCTTTAATAACAGATTGTTCTTCTAACGGGGATAATTAGGCTCCAGTTATAGCCTAGAGAGCAGCCCTACTACACTCTGTAATTGGCGACTCAGTGGGTTATGCCAGTCCGTTCCCTTTTTCCTCTGTGTGGGTGTGGTGGTTACAACTCACTGCACTGCAGTATTGCTGTTGCTAGGCGCACTGCAATACAGTGAACCACCTGCCACAGAGTTGGTATGAATTAATTTTTCCCTGCGTGCTCTTCTGCCAACGCCCCGGCCATTGACATTTTGCTCAAACTATCAGTGATGTGCAGTGAGTTCCTGTGCTGCGTCGTTATGGAGCGCGGGCCGGGAAAGAGGAAGAGCAGGAGACGTGGGGAGGACAGCAGAGCAACAAAGCCACAGGGCTGAAATAGCTTCAGAGGAAGTTCACAGCCAGAACAACACAGTGCTTCCTGCTTTTTTATTGGCTGCCAAGGGGGCTCCCTTTACTATTGGTTGAAAGCTAGCTCTCAGGTTTTCCAAGAGAACAAAGGGTTTGTCTGGTTGACTTGTCTTGAAGAGTAACAAAGGGAGCATTGTAAAGAGTCCCGTTCACACCCATTCTTACTCTATTTCAGCTCTAAATTACACTTTATTTCCATCTGTGAATAGACCGCGTACATCATCGGCTGAATCTGACAACACAAACAGCCATCTGTCCGGTAACAGGAAACAGCCTTTGTCTGTGCAGTCCTGTCAGGGTCCTCCGAGGAAACCGAACACACAGCCTTGATATTCTCTGTGATGCCCAGACACTGACACGTTGTAATCTCAGAGTGACTCAGCTATCACTCGCTCCTCATGGCCTCCTCAGAGCTGAAGGAGCCCATGGTCAAAATGCTATCTGTGTTGTTTGTTTTGTCTAGCATTAGTCATAGGTCAGAGCTCAAATGAAATCATGCAAAAGGCCAGTGTCCTATCTGAGAACTGATAATGTGCTTTAAAAGAAAAAATTATTTATTCATTCTCAATTTAAATATAATCTGTTTTTGTTTGTTATTAAAGGAGCTGGACCGGCAGAAATATATCTATACCAAGGGCTGTGTGGGACAGTTTGAGAAGTGGCTTCAGGACAACCTGATTATTGTAGCTGGAATCTTTGTTGGTATTGCACTTTTACAGGTAAGAACTCCTTGTTGGACTACTTTTCCTGTAAACATTTGCTTGAGGAGGCCTAGTGCATCTGAAATGAGGTGTTTACATAAAACTAACATGTCTGGGCTTTGAGTTTGTGTCTTCACTGCCATCTAGTGGTGACAAACTGTAGTGCCCAGCAAACCACTGCAATACAGCAGTCTGCTTTTTTTTTTTTTTAAATGTAAAATGCTGCACTCTGAGCTCATTTTCTGTGAGTGTCGCCTGACTGAATATGGTTTGCTCCTCAGATTTTTGGTATCTGCCTTGCTCAAAACCTGGTGAGCGACGTCAAAGCTGTCAAAGCCAACTGGTGACAGAAGCGAATCAGTGAGGTGAAGGAGCCCCCGCCCTCAGGCCCAGCTGGGTCAACGCAGTACACAAACTCCCCTGTCCAGCTGAGGACGGAGACCTGAGAACATTCATTCTGCCCACTCTTGCCACTGAGCTAAGCAGCACATATACACTCTCACATCTGTATACGTGCAGATGCAGCACGTTTACTTCCCTGTTTAACAGCAACACTTGAAGGGGGAGATGAATGTCCCACATGAACCAAACACTTTGTTTACCACTCAGCTGGGATTTGAACCCAGATATACAGAAGATGGTCCTGCATACTTAATTTAGATTTTTTTCCTTTTTTCCTCTGATTTTGTTGTTTGGACAAGTGTATTTATGGGCCACAGCTGCACAAGGACGCCTGTCATCTGTGAGATTGGAAGCCATGGATGAAAGAGACAACAACAAGAAAAAACAGTGGAAAAAGGACGAGAAAGCTCCTTTTTTAGGTCAAGCATCACATTGTCACCCAGTGAGGCACTGAGCATCTCTTCCTACAAAGAGTCTGTTTTTAACTTGTTTATCTCCACTTCCTGCCGTAGGGGAAAGCGGGTGGCTGGCCGGCCGGCCGGCCAACAAAACACATGGATTCCTCTGTCATTTATCTCCACCGTGACCTTTTATGACCACTGAAGAGACTCTGAACACTGGCAGGTCAAGTCTGCAACTTCACATCATTTCAGGAGATTCTAAGTCAAACTCAAAATGTAAGAAAGTGCCATTAATTTCCAGTGATATTTTTGTCTTCTTCCTGTTCTTTACACAGAATTTCTGCACCCCGCCCCACAATACCTCAGGGCCTGGCCGAAAATACACGCTTTCTGCCACCGATTTAAAGCATATCTATTTTTTTCCATCCATGTCTGTTGAATTTAGATAGACTAACTTAATGCAGAAAAACACTGACAGTTCCTAGAAAGTCGCCCTGTTTGCCTTGTGGTGATTGTATTATCTGTTGATTTACTGAAGGCTATTGTATTATGTGGAATGATGTGGTTAGGATTGTAGGTCTATACAGGGAAAGGGTGTAATGATAGTTGAGATTGTTGTTTATCTTTGAGCATCCCTCAGGCACATGGGATTGCTGGTTTGGGGCCTTTTTACTTGACTTATATTACCACACTTGTCTTATATTCTGTCCTCTGCATATTGAAATAAGAATATTTGTCTGTTTTAAGATGTGTCCTTCCTTTCGTCCTTATATTTTTTGTCATTTCATACACACAGATTGTTTATTCTGGCTTCATTGTTTGATTTCACCAGACACCTGTTTTACCTCCGAACCATCAGTCAACTGCTTCTTAGCTCGTCAGCAGTCTCGATACAGACCAAATGACATCAGCTGGCCACGAGCTAACTGCCAACGTTTTGTCTGGCTACGATTCTGATTTTGTTAGCAATGGCAAGAATAACAAACAGCATTTCTAGATGGCCAAAATGTGAATTTATTATCCCTTTTTTATGTGGGAGGTGCCAGTTGAAACTCGAAATCAAACAAAAATTAAAAATATTTCAGTATCGCTTTTATCTTTTTTAATTCAATGTTGTGTCTTTTTTGTTTGGGCTGTTTTTTTTATAGAATAGTAAATACATGCTGTTAACTTTTTGATATTAGCAACAGCCTCAATATAACATGAATGCTGCTTTAACCTAGATTATTGATATGTAGTACAGTAACCAAGCTAACAACAAGTCTCACATGGTGGCATTTGAACGATTTGTCACATTGTTTTTGTTTCCAGGCAGAGGGAATATTCACATTATTTGCTCTTTCTTAAGTTTACACTTTGTACTCAGCTTATGCTGCCTTTTTTGCCATTAATTATAAAAACAAACCTCTTAAAAACCTCACATCATAAGTTGATCTCGCAGCTTTTCATCTCGCAGAATGTAATTTGTGATCTGATTCGCTCGATCAATTTGTACATATCTGTCCGTGTGTCATCACTACAGCTGTTTCTGATTGTATCATTCAGATGCATTGCACAGACAGGATTTGGGTGGGATTTACTTGACCACACACACGCCCACACACAGACCCAAAAAAAAAACATGTTTTGAATTGCAACGCACACAAGTTGAAAGAAGAGCAGCATTAATATTCTGTGAACAGTACACCAAAACTTTTCCTGCTTCACCACCTCTGTCTGTAGAATATATATAGTTGCTCATTCGGTAACAGAACCTTATAATCTCCTGCTGTGCGCACATGTCATATGTTGCTTCCGCGCACACGCTCCCGCTTCAGAAACGCTACCTGATCTGACAGCGTCGGTTTCAGAACCTGTCATTTTTGATGTATTTTTAAACAATGGGCCCGTTTTTGGAAAAAGGGGAGGTGGGAGGTGGGAGGGGGGGCGAGACACAAGACAAAACAACAGTCCTTTGAATTGAGGCGTCACGAAGGTGCGAGTAGAATACATCCAGTGGAGCACAGTGCATCTGTACCGGAGTGAGACTTAATGACTTCTCTCAGTTGAAAATGAATGAGTTTCTATAGAAACTCATTCATTTCAGCTCTTTAGGTGTAATCAGTGAGTAAGAGCCTTGAGCAATCTGGGAGAACAGAGGTGTTTTTTTTTTTTTTGTTGGTTTTTTTGTTGTTCTTTCTATTCCATCAGATCAAATGTAGAATCATTCACAGGATAAAACACAAAAACACAACTTACAGCTTTTGCTAATTTTCACCCAAAGTTGCCACGTTTTGCCTGATGTGATTTCCTCATTTTTTTATTTTTTCATCCTGTTATTCCAAATGCGTGTGGGCCTCTTTGATTTCTCTAACTTTTGTAAATCAATCCGTCCCACTCGAGTCTGGAAGATCAGGATGAAGCCAGTGTTTCCTCTCCCCTCCGCACTTTTCTAGTTTTTAATCCCTTGAAAAGTGGGTTGAAACAGATAATGTGTGATTAATGAGTTCAACAAATCTTTTGAAGTGTTTTTTTTCCCCCCCTTAAATCACCCATTTTTGGAAGTTGTTTGCTCAGGGTCTTAAACGTTCCCCTTCCTGCTCCCGATTGCGAGAAGATTCTGTGCTGAACGTGATAAAAATGGAGGGCTGCTGCCTTTTGAGTGATGCCGAGGATCTGGCTGACAGCAGATGGAGGCCGCGGGTGTCAGTCCTGCTGCAGAGCTGCAGCTCTTAAACAAAAAAAGCACTCTCCCTCCCCCACCCCCTCCCTCTCTCTCTCTGCAGCCACCGCCATGTCTGGATGGATATGCCAATAATCAGACAGTCACCTTGGTAATAAGGATGATAATGCCATAATAATCGGTTGTAGCAGAGTGGCAGGACTTTAATATGCACACTCTGCAAAGGTGACTTACTGGAGTGTGTTTGTTTTAACAGCTTTAGGTCATTCTGGTTTTGTATTCCTTTAATGTTGGTCGGGGGATGAGAAGGGGGGGGGGGGTTGAAAACTGTGCTAATTATGCTTTGTCTTTTGTCATAATGGCCTTGCATCATGAAAACACCCTCTTAATTTCTCTGCTTTCCCTGTGGGCAGTTAAATCATTCCTGAGGAGGAGCCTTATGCACACCATGAATGTGTATGTCCGTCAGCATGGACCTAATCGATCCGCACTCCGTTAGAAAATCTTATTAACCCTCGTACGGGGCAAGTGCACAGGACCAAGTGAAGTTTAGGAATGTGAAATAAAGAGTTTTAGATGCTATTCTGTTTTTTACTTTTTTTTTTAAATGTTATGAGCATGAAAGCAGATGAGCATTCCCTTTTTTAAAATTTTGTTATTTTCTGTTTTGCCGGTGTGCAGACCTACAGACATTTTTATATGCAATCACAAAGCATTTTACTCATCAGAAACAATGTCTTGGTTCTTGATCTTTCTCCAGCAGCTGTAAAGAATGTGGATGATTTCCAAATATCATTGAAATCATCACTTCAGTTCAGGTTTTGATAATCTGTTATTGATATAAATCTTCTTTTGCTGCATATTGTTTGTGAATGATTTGACTGAACTTTTGATAATGTCCTTTTATGCGTTATGATACAAATTGACTGTCGCTGTGACTCTGATCATATATCTTGTGGTCCTTTTTAAAGTCTGCTGATGTCTGGGGGGCATTTCTATTGATGCTCCTCACAAAGGTGAGCGGCACATCATCAGACATTCACAAGTCTTACCTCATCGCGTGCGGACGCCGGTCACTTCAGAGCACCCAGAGGCGGCATAATTGACTCGTTTGTGAGCATATTAACGGCAATATCACAGTTGTTAGTGCTGACATTTCCAGAACGGGTCATGACATTTGATAAAGACACAAGCGTGATCTGACTGGGAGGAGGGAAAAAAAGTGTTTTAAAGTGAAGATAGGTTTTACTGATTAGGTTTATGAATATGGATACAGTTGTTAAAAATGTTTTAGCCAGACAGAAAAACCACTATAAATATCCCTTTTGTTTAGCTAGCCAACAAAAACATTTCCTCTCAGATTTACAGTTTGTCAGCTCTGTTTTTCTTTCTTTCTTTTTTTTTTTTTATTGCACCAGAAAATAACCATATTATCTCTCTCCGTTCTGTCAGTTTAGGTCTGTTTACTCAGACAGGTAGCCTTGTAAAGAAATGTTGTATATGAAAACTGTGGGACCTGGTCTGTTACACTGTATATTGTGTTAAAATATGCCTCTTTCATATATTAAATGATTTATGATAACAGAGGAGTGTTTTCTTCTTTACCTCAAGCAACCATGGACACTAAGTACATTTACTCAAGTGTTGTATTAACAGCTGTATTGTACTGTACTTGCTCTGCTACGTTTACTCTGATTGTAGTTACTGATTACTTTACATACTAAGATTGTACTATACGTACGACCTGCTCTTCACATTTGATGTTTTGTTAGACCAAAAACTACCAAAGACCATATAAAGTAGTTCAAATTAGTGGCATCATGACCAGCTACTTGCTGCATCATTAATAATAATCCAATAATACATAATGATAATAATGATATATCAGAATTACTTTAGTAGTACTTTTAAAATGCTTTTACTTTTGATACTTTAAGTACATTTAGCTAATAATAGCTAATAATACTTAAGTGCCAAGGAAAGGTGGGAGACTGATGTAAAAAGACTGAATGCTACTCAGTCGCTCTGGAGTGTTGCTTTTAAAGTTTCCTATGATTAGTTAATGCTTTAATTGATCACACAATGGGTGAGTCAGCCAATAGAGGGAGACAAACAGTGTCTGAACACACGGTCACTGACACACTTACTCTGTGACTTCATCTTTTAATCCTGTAAGGCAGCACAAATTCTATACAAAACCCACTAAAAAAAGAAAAAATTTAAAGATGATAGGCAAAGGAGGCAGACGGCGACAGCTCGTGTGTTACATTTCAGCCATTAGTGGCTTCTGGGGAGCAGCTAGAAGCCCTACAAGCCCATCCATTCACCTGCTATTACAGCTCTGCCTTGATGTTGAGATCAAAGAGAATAAGTCTTCAGCAAAATTATTCCATCACCTTCAGAGACTATTGACATTTTCCTGCCATGCATCTCAGAGACAAAGCACAGTATGTGCAAAGTGGATCCGTTTCCTTGACAATGAACGGACGACTTAATGGACACAAGCTTCAGTGCTCTTATGGCCTTTATGTTACAGTTTCTGGCCAGAGAACAGCAGTAAAGGATCATTTGTTAACCTAGTCATCCTTGAAAATTCATAAATTTAGTGTCGTACTTACTTATATAAAGCATGCAGCTTCACGGCTGCTGTCAGTGAGGTTCTTCCGTTTTTTTTTAATTTGGTTTAAATCCACTGCTACCACGAGCATTTTCTGTCCAGCAAATACAACTGGCCTTGTGTTTTTATCTGCACAGGAAACATCTACAGCGACAATCAGCTTCCATACATCCGCACGCTATTATATTTAATGTTAAGAGATATCGCTGCGAGATACACACTCCATTCCCTTTGTAAGTGAACTTCACAAATGTAATCACCAGATTGTATCACAGATCTGCAGGGTCCAACAGCATCTGGTGCCTCTTTACTTTGAGCAGCTGCAGCTTCCTCGTTGTAGTCAAGTCGTAGGAGAGCACAAACCACGCCAACGCCCCTGACCTCGACCCCACCGTGAACTTCGCCGACGTACAAGAAATGTTTGTTCTGCATGTCACACGGGTGCCTTGTCAGGCATACTTGGAGTCCATGTGCTGGGGGATGATGTCGGAGACCAATTTGTCTGCAATAAAAAAAAAAAAAGTGTCTTTACAAATGCAAATCTTGAATGGGCCTTTTTTTCCTCAAAGCAGAAATAGTACAAAGGATCAATAATACATGAAATATACAGTCTTCCACACACCGTCTTGGACAGATGGAAATACATCCAATCCAATAGATAATAACAGGAATGATGGGAAGCATTTGAGCAGAAACATTGCCATAAACACAAATCAGATTTATGTCATTCTGTATAATAAACATGGATAATGTCCATTATATCCACATGTGTAATACTTTAATGAATAAAGAAACCACAGATTCACGTTGTGTACTGTACATACTCTGACCTTTAGCACTTGTATATATAAATATATAAAGCCACATTTGTAAAGGCATTCTGTATGGTCTTGAGAAAAAGAATCAGTTTTCTTCTCTCACTTCTTGCTCCCTGACTTCAACTATCAGTGAGTCACCTTCTTCAAGGCTTCATCTTCAGAACTAAATACTAGTTGTATGTTTTCCTCTGTGTGATCTCCACTGTTGGATAAATGTTCCCATGAGATGCTGTGAGACAAGGACTTCTGAGCATGTAAAGCATGAATGAATAATAGCAGGAAGCAGCATATATAGATGTAGGTCAGGTTTTACCGCTATGCAGTCTCCAAACCACGTGACATCATGTCTGGCAGATCTCCTCGGGCAGTGATCAAGAATGATCTCTTTTACTGGAGGTAAAGGGGTCCTTTGTTTAATGCTCATGGATTCCACCAATTTGATAAATAAAATTTAAATTGCACATATCAAGAATTGGTCTACTTAGCTGCTACTGCAGTGGTGGGTGGTGGTGAATCATTCTTCATTTTTATGTTTTAAACAAGGGCACACACAACCATTTATAGATTATCTTTAGGAATAAAATTTCTGTGTTTCTGTGCAATGTCGTGGCTAACAGACTCTAGACTAGACTAGACTCTTAGACTACATAGTTAAGAGCCATGCGTGCCTCTTTGTGACCTTGTTTTCTAGACTGCTGGAAACTCCATGGCACCAGCGTGGTGTGGGGTCTGATTCTTGGTACCAGTTATTGCAAAGATTATTATTATAATTGCATCTCTCTTGACCACAGAGGCTAATGAGAGTGAAGTTTTTTATATAAAAATAGAGACTGACCACAAAGTGCAATTTTTATTCATCACCACTGCTTCAGACAGTTAACAGCTGATGAAATCAGGGTGGTTCATGGGGAAATAAATGACACATATACATGACACGTGATAAATCATTTACATATTTTGTTAGTTTAAGCTAAAAGATAGTACACGCACAAACCGCAGCTAAGGTTTATAAAAGAAGTCAAACACCTGAACAGTTACCACCAACTTAAATACACAAATGTGATATATTTGAAACATTAACTGATGTACAAGGCTCATAAACACTTTCTCTTTTCTTTAGCTGGTATGTTTAACTTGTGAGTGTGGTCTTTAATGAGGCTGCAGACTTTGTGTTTTCTCTGCCAGGAAGAGCTTAAACCTTCCTCCCTTTCAGGATTCAAGCAGTCTGTTAAGTTTTTTACTTTGCAGATTAGCGAGATTTCCCACACTTCAGTATCGATGTGATAATGTGAATGACAACATGGTTTGGTATCCCTGGAGCCCCGCGGCGTCTACCTCAGCCCACAGCACCATACGTCTGTGTTGTTTTAATCCGTGGCTGAGCAGCTGAGTTAGATCCAGATCCACACCGCTTGTAATTAGCCAATTAAGGAGCACGGTGGGGCCACTGTGTGCAATCCGAAAGGAGCCGACTGGCCTCCGTTTGACACTCTGAGAAGAAAAGCCTCTTGTTCCTGAAGGTGTGTCACTCTGAGCTCAACACGGATTCACTGATGTTTGAAGTGGGAAAAGTCAAGATGAATGAAACAATTATCACCTTGAAAACACCGCATTTGGTTTCAATTGTGAGGACAACTTGGATTGTGCTAGTTGAAGCTGAAGCGGTGTGAATGCAATCCGAGCTGGAAATAACTTTGTGCATTGTTTCGTACAAAAATATGGTACAGCATCTTTAGCGAGCACAGAAATTCTTTCCAGTGCTTCACACTGGGATGAAACCTGTAACCTGGGAGTAATAAGCGTAAACCACAACAGATTTACTGATTGATCTCAACAAGCATTAGTCATCAAGCAACAACCACTCATGAAGAGGCAGTGGGAAAAGTTCCTGTGGTTCTCCACGAGGGGAAGGACCATGTCAGCCTGCAGATAGGGCGGTTAGTCCCGCTGGCATGGACAGCAATTGATTATACTGATGTGAACCATCCCCGCCAAACCGTCAAAGGCGCCTATTCAGTAGCTGGTGACGTCACATCTGCGTCAGCTAAGCTGGAGAAGCAGACATCACATGGCAGCACTCAGCTCCTTGCCTTTTCATCTGGTGTGTTTAAAGGCACTCTTTCAGAGGAGTGAGGGCAGAGATGGAGGGGTAAGAGGGAGTTATTGACACAAACACAAGTTGCTTGAAATATAAATCTTTGAAGTGCTCGGAAAAAACATGAATCTTTGAAGTGGTGTGCTCCTTCTTGTTTGTGATTAAATAAGAAGACCTTCTTATTTGTTTTTCTCATCCAGCAAAGAAAATAAAAGGATTTTCTGATGCGTTATCTTCTTTGTTTTGATGCCCACATAATCCACAACTTTTAATTAGTAAGCAATGGCCTCCTGTTAGACGAGACGCACATCAAATGATGTCATGATGTCAAAGCTTTGTGGTCGAACAGACTTGATTGGTTGATGGTGTAATCGAATGAGTTTCTGCAATTACCTGAAAAACCGGGATTGAATCAGAACCCAATTTAATTAATGACAAGAGGAATGATGGTCGAAGCACAAAACTCACTGCGCTGCTCTTAATCTGCTGGCACCTCCATCACAGGAGTGTGCCACAGGGTTAAGTTGAAGGAGAGAGAGCTCCTCAGGCCAGCCATAATTCACCCAAGCGGCTCTGCTATAAAGACAGAACCACACAAGAGCTAATTGCATGTCACCCATTTTTAGCTGGAATATTTATCTGCGCCATATATATTTATAGTGCTTTCACGACAAGAAGAGCTGGAGATGTGTGTGTGTGTGTGTGTTACCGAACTAGGCCACTTGTAGGGACACATTTTTACACTTAAACCGGTTAACAGAGGTTGTTGTGTCGAATTAGGAACAAATTGGTGTTCCCAGATTGGTTCTACTACAGCTGCATTTATTACAAAGTAAACTGGTATCTGTTTTCATTAGAGACAGTTAAGGCCCAGGGAATGCTTAGAGGTGGGCGTGTATTTGATATGGTTATGGTTAACCTCCAGAGACTCAGTGTGCTGAAAGTCAGTGTGGAGTCCTTAAAAATGATTTAGCATTTTTGGAAATACACTTATTTGATGTCTTTGATGAGATTCTGCTGGTTGCCTGGCAACCTCACAGTGAGATATAGCACCACTATTTAACTCCCCCATTAAAGCACAACTTTTTACATGTCGTTTTTTTGTACAGATTACACTAATTAGATGTATCATTTCAATTAGTACGCTTTAGAGGTGTGTTTTTAGCCTGACTAGTGTCGTGGTTCTGGGGATGATAATGTCAGTCTGTTGGTCCGTCCACCACTTTGGTCCAGTCTCAGATATCTCAACAACTTATGGATGGACAGCCATGAAATTTTGTACAAACATTCATGCTCTCCCAGGATAAACTGTGAAGTCCTGTGACATTTCATCTGGTGCCACCTGCTCACATTTGGTAAACACCACCACTAAACTAAAGATAGGAAATATTAAACTGTTGCTGTTCATCAGCATGTTAAGATTTAGCTCAAAGAACTGCTATGTACAAATAGAGCAAAAAGGCATATTTTCCCAAAAAGTTAAAAAATGATTCCTTTAACAGTAACAGAAATCAAATACAGTTTCTTCATCAGTGTCATCGCAGCATGCCGTGTTCCTGTTTTTCAGTCAGTCATCTCGGGTCGCAGACTCAATTTCCAGTTCTGCTGCAATCCCTGGTACATAATATTGCTTTATTTATCACTACACGCAAGGTGTCATAATTGATGTTGGGGAAGAAAAAGTTAGATTGGGGCATCCCTGAAAGTGAAATCATCCAGTCTGTGTGTTTGTGTGTGAGGTACAATGTTTAGATGCTCTGCTCAGGAAGTTGTGCCACACTACCAGGTGTGTAAAAACACACTGCATCTCCTTCAGTCAGACCTCTTATGTATGGTCCCCGTGAGGCCTGAACACACATTAAGATGCTCCTGCTGAGCGCCTCAGAAAGTCTTCTGTCTCTTCAGAAATACTTAGAAGTAGGGAATAGTGGTAAAGCTTTTTAAAGCTTTTTAAGTCGTGCTAATTAACAAGTTAATGGCCGCCTTTCCTGGATATTAATCATGTCAATCTCCACCATGAAGGGATCAGCTAATGGCACCCTGAAAATGGCTGAAAGTGAAGTGCAAAGAGAGTTCCTTACACACTTCATGTACCAAAGAGTTTAAGCTTTATTTAGCATGAAATATGGAATCCTATCTACACAGCCGTATGCTCAAAGTCACATCATTCCTCTATATATCATCAAGGCAAGCTTACATAACCTACGCAGCTGCCAACAAGGCCTTAATCATATTAGTGAGAAACAGGTTCTTCAATACTTCTTCCTAACCCTCTTTAGTGCTGCAGATTTGTCTATCTTCCGCCTTAATATATGTTACTACAAGGCAATTAAATCACACTTCTTTTGAGTTAGCTTTTTACTGAATATATGGACTGATAGCTACTGGAGCTGAGAGCAACATGAACTGAGTTGCTTTTTTGTGTGTGTGTGTGGGACGGATGCTCAAGCACTGTGGCAACCTTGTTGAAAGGGACCTTTGTAGTTGTCAGGGACGGTAGCGGGAATTGAAGAAGCACATGTAGCACTTCACAGACACTCGCACATGGACAGCAACAGACACTCCTCTGCTCATCCAGACAACCTGATCTTCACTTTGCACGTTACTGAGGAAAACCACCACAAGATCCACTTGGAGGCTGTTGTGGAGCTTTTGACCACGCCACACATCATTTTGTCACATAAGCCTCTCTAGCAGATTAAGCATGTCTGAACTATCGGGGCTCCAGAGCCAAAATTCACTCATTGGGAGAAAAAAAAAGGCGATTTGAACTTTTACATTTCAATAACAACTGGGCAAATGTGATGATTAAGATCATGCGATACGATCTAAAACAGCTACTAATCACTAATCACCAGTAAATGCAGTTAAGTAGGTAAAAGAAAATGTTATTGTGCAGTGTGACCTTGGCCTACTCACCAGGCCAAAATACATGTATTTTACATGTATACATGTATTTTGTATTTTTTAATGATATCACACGTCAGTTTTGAATCTTCGAATTTCCAATCTTTATATGTATTTTTTTTTCATTCTTATTTTTACTTCTGTCCAAATAATTATGATTCATTGAGCACTTTTATGCTCAGTGAATGAGGAAGCAGCCTCATGAGTATGCCTGTGCAGCTTTCAATCTGTGAATCCTTATAAGTATATTTATATAGCACTTTTCTAGAGCAGACACCACAAAGCTGTGCTCTCTGGCAGCTCTGAGCCTTTTTTTTTTTTTTTTTTACAAATCTCTTCTGTCGTGCATGAATCTTATGACAACAGGTTTTGGCAAATTTTGCATTTTCACTTCCTTCAAGTGAAAGTGACGCTCCTCTGCAGGCTGAGGAAACTCTGACTTTCTGAACTTGTTATGTTCACATTCAATCCAATCCAAAACATCACAAGCGCACTAAGCAGATGGGGGACAAACCCATTTTAAAATAATTCTCCAGAAGGTTTATATAAAGTTCAACTCTACATTCCTCTCCTTCTCAAAAACATTGCAAGAGCACTGCAGCAAACACTCGACACAGCTGAACCTACACACACACACCGTCAGCAGGCCAAGGCTGTTTGAATGATGTGTGCTTAACAGTCTGTATACTAAATGATGTACCGTACTTCACATGAGCACACCAACCTTGGCCGTGTCATTACTGTTGGCCGCATTTATTCTTTAAACTTCAGAGCAGATTTGTGTGCCGACCGTCTGCACTTATTAAACTAGTCTACTGGTGTTTCCTGCCAAAGCGCTTGTCTTCTGGGCTTTATTGCCTCCCGATCCCCGCGCCAATAGCTTAGACCATATTCTAACCTTTAAGCATCGAGACGCGGACAGTACATTCTCTAGTGAGTTCATCACGACCATGATGACTTTAGGATTCTTCATGCCGATTAACTTGCGGTCTAAAAGTGAACGTTATTCAAATTCAAATCGGAAAATGCTAATCGCGTGTCCTCAGTTGCTTCGACAAACAGGGGCTGACCTTTTCATTCTTGTGCCCTGAAAAGCCTCTTGCTTTGAATGCATTTGTGTCTTTGTATGGTGGTCAAGCTATACAGAGTTTAATGGAAAATGGTACACAAACAACAGCAAGAAACTTTTTGAGAAACATGCATTTATTTGCAGTAAAGGTCCCGGGTCTCCTGCGCGCACTGTGTAAGGCCTCAGCAGGAGTCTCTCTCAGCAAGACAAACACCTCAGCACCTGGCTGTGCGTATGAAAGCGGAAAAGTGTTTTTCAGCACTGGAATTGAATGTCGAAATCGATGTCCAGATTTAGTTTTGATATGGCTGAGGGTTGTCATATCACATTAAGACGGATGCCCTGTGGGAGGTGTTGCAAGGAAGTGTGGTGAGGAGGATCCTTTCCTCCAGGAGCAGCTAATCAATATGCCTCTCAGACACTCTTTTTCAGCGTTTTTTTTTTAACATTGCTGACACAGTTCAATTAAACTTGTGCTGCAAGAAAAAAAAAGGCCGTATTCAGTGGATGGAACTGAGTCTAACACTCAAGCGTTTCCCTGCTATTTAATCTACATCTCACACCTTCCTTAAAGTAGATGATCAGAACAATTAAGTTATGATGCCTCTGAATCAGCGCTTGAACGCAACCTTCTCTCATTCTCATCTCTACTTTCTACGAGTGTGCGTGTGCATTGAATTATGACAAATCACACCTTGCGCGGCGTCGTTGCATCCTCTGTCATCACTCCATCACTCCAGCAGTCAGAAGGAGACAGAACCAGTGTGGAAGTGATTATATTGAGGTGCCTCGGGGCTGTACACAGCCACCTGATCAATATTCAATCTCAGTTATTTCACCCCACATTACCATCCCACACAGGGCTGCTTGATGGCTGGAAGGCCCACCGCTGCTCATCGAGACTGAGAATCACTTAATCAGAGAAAGTAACTAGATTCAGTGGCATCCATAAGCGCATGTTAGCTAATGTGTTTAAAGCAGGTGGAGATATTCTGGTGAGCCTTTGATGCCGTATGACAAATTGAAGAGGATTCATCCAACACCTTCAGGACATGAGGCAAATCATTTTCAGTAGCTGTGCCAGTGTCTGTTTATGGGGGTAGGTAGATGTCTGATATATCAGTTAGCTATTTGCTGTGTCTGTTTGCTTTGTGGATAACTTTCGTCAGTAGATGGATGGATGAACTGATGGATGAAATTTTTCTTTAACTTTTGTAGGAAGGAAAATTTCTTTGGGTTAAAAAGCTCTTTTTTTAGTATTCATGCACACAAAGAATTTCGAATACATGGTTTACCTTTGATATCTGGTCTCTGGAGTCTTGTTCAACTGAGAGTCCACTTACTGGGCTTGCTCAAAAGGCAAATGTGGGGTGGAGAATCACTTTAAATAAGTGATAAAGACCAGATGGGGAGACTCATAATGAACTTAAAAGAAGTCAACTTAAAGTTGCTGCTTGACTGGGAACTGTCATCTCAATGTCCACTTGCAAAATCTTGCCTGGAGCTTTCAGTCCCATCTTGCAGCCTTCATCAGTAGAGGCTGCTCAGCTCTTAGGGAAATGAGTTAAGTCAAGGGATGACAAGTAAGCAAATTTGATCCACTAATGAAGACCACAAGACTGTCAACTCTTAGAGAAATCAAGTAAGTCAACCTTGAATTGAGATTTCTTTTGAAAGATTTTTATTTGACATTCATTTATTAACTAAATAAAGTGACAGAGTATCAAACTCTCGCCTCATGTAGAAAGATGTCTGTAAACAGTTTGTAGTTTTTCTCACACATGGAGAATATATACATCTATATATGCCACCTTTGCTTTTACATGATTTGGACTTTTTCTCAGCGCATAGGTCACTTTTTAACATACTTCCCATGTTTACGTGTATCTTCAGAGAGGCATAGTCCCATCTTAAATCCACTGCCTCTATCCAAATGTTGGTGCAGCTCTGTGCTTTTGAGCATACTCGCTTGTTGGTTTGCAGACTTCAGATGATCTGGTTTCTGCTCTAAACTTGGACAGCCATCTCATTGTCTTACCGCACAAACCCACATCTGGCCTGCTCATTTCTCCGAATTCCTCTTGTTATTTAACCATCTGCAATTTGAGTAGTTACTTTTGCAAAGAAAACTCCAGGCTACTGTCATCTGATTCAGTTTCTGTTCAATTCTCTTTATCTTCACTTCACAACATTGAACTCAAACATGTTCTCATCTTCTGTTTTCCTGCCAATACATTACTTATGAGTGTACACATAATTTACATTTAAAGTAAACACCTTAAAAAGACACTCAAAACATAAAGGATATCTATAAAAGTGTTCCATTACATCACTAAGTACAGGAAGCTGCACTGCACTCAAGGTCAAATTCCAAGAACCTTATAAAGTGATTAATGTAGTTCACACACAGCCTCCTATAAAGACAAACACAATATCACCATGTTAAATTTACTCTTTGTTTATATTGTTGGGCAATAATGTATCAAATACCTTCGCTTACTTGAATTTTCCTGGAAACACTGCTGAGCAGCCTGTTGTTGACTTTGGCTGATTCCTCTGTGTAGGAGGCTCAGAGTGCTGACTTACACTATTGAGTATGATCTCCCCTAAAAGCCTTCATGAGACCACAATACACTTTACTGATACTTTAGGTGATGCAGGAATTACACAAAACATTCTTTCAATACTGACTCCTATATGTTTTCCAGAGTGCATGAAGACAGGGATATACGGGCTTTGCCTCGTAACTGTGGATTCATTTTGGGCCTGGCCTGGAGGAAAGTGTTCATCTGTACAAGGGCGGTCATTATGTATAAATGAACGGAGGGCATAACTTATGCTTTCAAGTTCAGTGCACAAACAGCTTCCAGTGTAGATCACTGATGCACACAATTAACCACATACCAGTAAAATGTTTCCTGTCAACTACACAAAGATGAAACTTTCTCTCTTTCTCTCATTCTCTCCAAGGGTATGTTTAATTAAGGACATAATGAAACATGTTTTTACCACTGTAATGGTCACACTTTGTCTTTAAAGAGGTTTATGTCATGTCATGTGCAAAGGGTAAAAGGCAGTAACTGTCCTGCACGTCAAGCCTTTGTGCTTTTTTAAAATTTTTTTGTCTTAGATGTTGTTTCACTGTCCCTGCTGTGTCAGAGTGACTGATTAAAGTTCAGTACAGCAATGCAAATATGAGAACACAATGAAGGTGAGAGGGAGAGGAAAAGTGATAAAAAAAGTTTTGCTTTGGTTTTATCATCACTTTTTACTATTTACTGACCAAATCAATACTGATCTATGCTATTGTTGCTACTGATTGTGTTTTAACTTGATTTGGGATTGTGCCAAATTCTAAACCTTTAAGAATGATTTTTTTTTACCTTTTAGTGCATTGAAAATATGACAGAATTTAGTGGAAAAACAGCATTTTCCAGATGGACAAAAATGGAAAATTCAAATATAACTGCTGGAAAGTATTTTTTAAAGAAGTTTGAACCTTAGGTTAACGTAACAGTACTTATGTCCTACATTAAAACACAGTGATGGAAGTAGGGGAAAAGGATGTTTAGAGTATTCAGAGTTGGTGACTCACAAAGCATCATCTTCAGCCCATCTCAAGGGAGGTGCAGAAACATGCAGAAAATTCCCTCCATGACTTCAAATACTGTTTCGGAGATTTGTTTTACCGACAAAACAAAAGCCAAAACGTGCAACAGAGCTCTGTGCCAGGGCCTATTTAAAGTCCAAGGAATAGTGTTCATGGCTTGCATGGCTTTCCGTCAGCAGTCACAAGACCTCAACCCCAATGAACATCTTTGGGAATGAAAAGAATCCAAACAACATCACAAGACTTTCTCTGGGATGCTCTGAAAGAGAGCTGGAATGTGGATACAACAAATGTCAGAGTGTGAGCTCTGATAAAGACATAAAGTGGACATACAGATTTCTGAAAGGTTTTTAAAGGCCCAGAACAGCATCGCCGTGGCAGATGCGCGGGGGAGAAATGTGATTAATGGCCTGCTGTATGTAATCTGAGGTTTTATATGCCGTGTCCACACTGATGGAGATAGAAGCATCTTTTTTGTCCTTGGCCTTCCAATCACGGCACACTGAAAACCGAGCTTTCATTGCAGTGGATGAATTTGACCACACATTGTTTCTTATTATACTACAGGGGAGAAAACAGTTTTTGAAAAAACATATGTGTGACTGTTGACCTTTATTCTACTGTTACTTTTGTGTAACAGCAATATAAAGACACCTTCAGCTCTCTCTGTGGGCGCTAATATTTTACCCCCCTGTAGCTGATCACACAACAGAGGCGTTAACACACTGTATCTTTATGTTGGCAGATGGAGTATAAAGCGGTGACTGACTGAGTTTGACACTGTTGGCCTTGGTAAACCGTGACAAGTTCACTGTTGTCGCTCTGCAGTTGTCTAACAACAAAAGAAGAAAACAAGAAAACAAGTGAGAGCAGAGAGTTAGAGGTGACAGAATGCACATTTTACTTTTTAACATTTCCAGACGTGTGTCAAAATTGTCTTTCTGTTTGACTTCACTTTTTGCTAGACAATGGCTGCAATTCACAATGTTGTTGTTTGTCTCCTTAAAGAGGAGAATACAGGGGGCATTTGATCATTTCCCTGTCTATCTACATGTGGAGAATCTTAAGCACCAGTGTGAATGACTGAGATGTATGGAGAATTTTCAAATGGAAATGAATGTTTGCATGAGGTAGAACAGTCTGACTTTTGGAGCGCATGTAAAAACTGTATCCACATCTTATAACTTCAGTTCATGCAGTAATCTGCTGTCTTGTATCCAAGTCAAAGAAAAAAAATACCAATCTGGTCTCGGCAACACCAGCAATGATTTTGTTTTTTTCAGTGCTTCAGTCTTAAGAAGCGCTCAGTTAAAGCTTTGCTTCCGTGTGTTATTAGTCTGTGGGTTCATTACATTTTTGAAGCGTGTAGTACTTAAGGGTATTAAGTCTGTGCGCTCAGGGCCTCTGAGTGCCCTCGTGTTTAATTTGCACTTGAGTGGAAACAGTTGCTGAAGATCTGCATCACATCACACCAAGGCACTCAGTCACTGCACCAGCAGAAAACTTTGCACCTGTGGCACAACAAGTGTTGTTTATATTCACATTTTACAGCAGGAGAACAGACTCATGATAAACTGCAATACCTGTGGTTATTGCAATAAAGGAACATGTCAGCAAGTGCATTGGTGTTGCTAATTAGCTTGTAATAGTTTTTTTGGACGACAGTTGAACAGTGAATAAACAAGCTGCATCTGGCTTTGGCTACAGAGACAATGCTTTTTGAGATGGTGGGTGGTTTTGGTCTTGACAACAAAGAGACAGGAGGGAGAATATAACCAGTGTTATCCTTTAATTAAATTTGTTAAACTCATCCAGTGGTGGTTATTATAGCGTGTGAGTCATCTTTGGCATCACAGTTTGATAACATAAAAATAGCCTTTTTGAGGGGGAGAGTGTGTGATATTGCGTTGTTGATGGTGGATGCGCAGCTCTCCAAAATTTAGGGGAGGTCGCCCACTTCTTCTTCCACAGGGCTGTATTTTCAACTGTAATACCAATGTTATTGCAACAGCACGGTACTACTGCAGCATTTTAGTGTTAGCGAGTGAAGTTTTTATGGTCAGCGTTGGTTCACCAGCCATAACTCTCCGGCTGAGCACCTGAAAAGCGCTGTAAAACCAGCACAGTGTACTCTACATGCAGCGATCTTCTTTAATGTTTCAGCAGCGGGGCGAGGGATTAGTCAGATGCGCTTATTTTATGATCTCATGATGACGAGTGGGGGGGTTTGGCTTCTTCTCTCCCAGCTGGAGAGAGTCCTTAATTTGATATATGTTGTCTCCGGTGGGACTTCTGGGTTCTGCTTCACTGAGATAGAAAAGAGAAGTCAGTGCAAAGACGAAGTGAGGAGAAAGTCATGTGATTTATGTGTTTATGTACCCAGATCATGAAAAGGCTGCTGTCCAGCCATTTATTGAATCAGGACTGGAATGTGTTTTTGGTGCAGAACAAGTGCCGCGTGTACCAGTAGATGTGAGGTGGAGGGTAAAACAACATGATGAACTCCCAATACATAATTCCCATTGACAACAGAAGACCTTTATTTTGAATTCAATATGAAAAGCTACATTTTCCTCAGGCTTGTGCACATTAAACTATGTACAGTGAAAGGACTCTCTACTCCCCGCTGCTGTTGCATTATAATTTAATGTGGTGAGTCAAATAAGTTTAATCAAAACTAATAAATCTCAGATTCGACCATTAATCTTAATTGAATGACTTATGTTTTGCTTTTGTGACAGTTGATTGTTCCTTAGCTGACGCTTCGCTGCCAATTTAATTTTAGTTTGCCAGTTTAATCAGAAATTATGTTCTGGCAGGGCCGATACGCTTGCTCACTTTTTTTGCCAAGAGTTAGATGAGAAGATTGATAACACTCTTGTGTCTGTACATCTATAGCCAGCAGCCAGTTTGCTTAGCTTGCCACATTGACAGGCAGCAGGGGAACACGTTAAAAAGATAATCCTCCTACCAACCCCTTTACATTTTTTAATAGGATGTTATATCTCATTCATTTTGTCCATATATATGTAAAAAACTTTAAGAGTTTTTACATGAAGCTAGTGTACGTATTATTCTGTACATAATTACCCAGGAGTCTTGGCTTGTTGCCTGGCAACCAATTTACAGGTTAAACAATCAACATCCAAAATTTATGAGTTTTAGAGGTGCTAGTAGGATTATCTTTTATAGTTTGGACAGAGCCGGGCTAGCTTTTTCCTCCTGTTTCCAGTTTTTATGCTAAGCTTGCCACCCGCTGGCTTCAAGAGAGTCAAAAAAAAATGATACCACTAACAAGGCCGTCTCACCACAAAACACCTCTCTTTCTGTAATTCTGTAATTTAGTTTGGTTTTCCTTAAAGGGAATATTGCACCACATATCTGCTGTGTCACTCTCATCCAGTCTGAAAAATAACGATTGTCAAAGGTTTTCTTGAGGCAATCTTCTTAAATAGGAAAAAAACTGCATAGCTACAGTTTGTCCTACCATCATAATTTTGTTCAACTGTGTCCATAACTTTCTAATCAAATTACACAGACCATCCGTACTTCCCAAAACATTTTTGGCCCCACTTTAAGGGAAAAATCTATCATTCATAAAACTGCTGTGAGGGCACATTGATACTTGACAATAAATTTAATACAGCTCATGAAACCCCCTTCAGTGTGAATCTGCAGTTGCTAACATGAGAACCAAACAAGAACCTTGGTCACGAATGAGGTCTCACCCAGGGTCTCTTACTCTAAGTGAATGATTGTTTTTAACTCTGTCTGCCCTCTGACTTTTTTTTTCCAAAAGGTCAAATTAACCTGCAGCATGTCCCACACCATCAGACGGCCCTGAGGCAAATGGACTACCACAACACCATAAATGACAGTGCTAATTATTTTCATGCAGTCCTCCCTACCTCTTTGCTTGGCAGCCCTCTGCTCTCATAAATAACTCAAGGGCTTATGAAAAACACTGTAAATAGCTAAGTCAAGTGTTTTTGTTTGATGTAGGTGAGGGCAATCAAAGATAAATCTCAAAAACTGCCACTGCACCAATCAGTGATTAAAAGCCTGAATCTCATCCAGGTATTCTTTATGGTTGTTAAAATAAGAAATAAGAGCTCTGATGAATTAAATAAAAATCAGCTGCTTAAATTGGCGACTACCAAAGTACAGGCTGCAGTTTTTCCTTTGACGTTTGGGAAACAAAAGTATACAAGTATATAGTACCACACAATACGTATCAGAGTCTTAACAAACAATGTTTACATTCAGTTATAACTCATATATTGGTTAATTATAAGTTATAGCATTTACCATAGACGACAACAACCACATAAGCATTAAAGGATTTCATTGGCCAGTGGATACAGTAATCATCACTTCAACATCAAAAAAGGGTGTCAACTACTTGATACCAAACACTGAGAAAGACTATATTGAAGCCTGGGCCAGATAATCCCACTGTGAGGCAAAAATAAGCTGAGGGTCACCTCTCGTCTCCTGTTGGTTTGTGATAATCTGATTACGCAAGTTTATTTTGGAATAGAAACACTCGTTTAATGTCTCTGTGACTTTGGAGAAGCTTTGTCATGTATAAGAAATAACCCAGATGATGTCACAGTGATGTCATCAAGGGTTACCCGGGCGTAGAATTCATATCAGACAGCCTGCGTTACAAACATATGGCATGAAAATATACCATTGGTTCCATTATGAGAAATGATCGATCGACAAGTAATAAGATTTGAAACATGCAACGATTTTGAACTCACTTTTGTCTCTTGTAGGTCTTAATTGACGAGCAAAATCGAATCACCGGAGTTTAAAAGTATTCACACTAGATTTTGACACAGGCTTCATTTTAAGTAAGGGGCCACAAGCTATAGGTAAAAATGCAGGAGCCACTTCAAGTCCTATAACAGTTCAGTGTATGTTGTGCATCAGTGGTGAATATTACCAAACAAATTTGAATAAATTTACCATGTACTAATTTCCACAGCTTTGCCCAGCTGGTAATCCAGCCTTAAGTAACACAATGGCTCCAGTCTTTTCACACAGCACAGAAGAGAGCCATACATGACAGTGTGATGCACTTCTGCTAGAACATTATGGAGAAGTGAATATTTGTGTTCAGGACACTATATCACATTCAGTGCTCCGGTGCCATTGTAAACACACCTAATAACTCTGATGACAAAAGGTAATGCTCATATAATGTTCCTGTATATAACAGCTCACTTTTCATATGCAAATGCACAATCAGGAAAATGACATCATATTTATGCAAGAGCCTTATGTATCCATCCCACTGCCTTTGTTGCGTTTGTCTTCTGAGTCCATTATGGAAAGAGCTCTGTTTCACAAAAAAACAAAAAAAAAAACCACACTTCCAAGCCCAAATAAAGCAGCTCCTGAGCAGTTTGAGTAGATACTGAAAATACAAAAAGACAAACAACCATGGCAATGTGACATACATTAAGTACGACAACAGGAGAACACCACCTCATGGTTTGATTGTCCATTGCTGTGTGTGTTCATACCTTTTAGAGGCTCTCTTTTAGTTGACCCCTACCTGATAATGAGAAAGTGGTGGTAACTATAGCTCAGAAGGCTTAAGGATTTAAACAAAGTGAGAAAAAAACACTGGACGTCTGATGAATATTCTTTTAAAAACAACCCATAAAGATTGTAAGAAAAAAAATTCTGGGATCAGCTGCCTCACTGTAGGCCAATCTTTATCTGAGAGATTCTTGTTTGTTTATTTTGGTGAGACACGGAGTGTGAAGCAGTCGCACGTTTTTTACACTCCATTTTCCAGCAATTAGAGCCTAAGACAAACAGAAATGGGCTGTTCTGCACAGTCTAGGAATAGCAAAATAACAGACTTTTATGCTCATGATGAGCAACCAGCATTGCTCTTTAAATACTGTATTTATAACAAACGGGTTTACGAGCTGCCCATTCTGTAGCCATTAGTAAATACCATAGATACAGTACTTTCATTGGCATTAGTCAGTGTCATGTACTTAGGTTAGGAGCAGACTTTTAACATGCTGACCGAGCTGCCATGAGACTAAAACCATGTGAAAGTGACACGTTGGCTTTAGTTTTTCAGCATAAAACTGCCACATGATTTTCATAAGTGCTTTCTATTTCTTTTATCTACTTTACAAGTACTTATTTGATAATAAAAAGTGGTTTATTAATGGTTAATAAATCATTCACAATTGAGAAACTCATGAGCATTTAATGGATTACCAACACATATAACTGCATCATCACAAGATAGAAATTAGTCGATTTTTTATAACCGGAAATTACAGCACGTCTCCTATTTATGGATTATAGGTGATAAGTGATATAAGTCATTAATTTGTACATTATTTATTAACCATTAATAAAGCTGTTGGTCACAAGCCCTTTATTAAGGGTTCCAAGTATTGAGACTGAAGACAAGGTGTGGAGCTAAAATGTTCCATTAACATCAAGCTGGCTCACAATAAGACAGCTACTGAGTGTCTTAACATTTCACACTTGAGTATGTTTGCCAGTGTCAGATCGCACAAGCTGCACTTCAGTGTTGCCACTGACCAGCATGACACCAGACGCAGTCAGTGGTTGGCTAAGGTTAATGAGAGTCCGAAAGAAAAAAGAAGAGCCATGCCTGAGTCGCTCCTCTGAGTCCCTCCTCATCCGTGACTCTTTGAAAGTCTGCTGATATTCCCTCTAGTTTTGGCTCAGAGACAGTTGCCTTCCTTTTTAGCTTGCTCACCTTCCTCTGAGCAGCAGATCTGTTTCTCTCTCCTCGGACTGTCTGTTGATCAGATTGTTGCTGTTAATGTTGTTTTTCCGGTGCAAAGGGACAGTACATAAACGTGGACACAGGCAGAGACACAGAATACACGGACACAGACGAAAAGGTTTACCAGAAACACCATAATATATATGTTGAAACAGGAATCATGAAATGAAAAAAACACCCCCGTCCTACCAAAAAAATAGATATCAGGGTAATAATACTAAGCCAGTTATCATTACTAAGACTGGTATGCAGGGCATACGTGTTGATGTGCATGAGTGTGTGTGAGTTTATATCTTTAACAGAAGAGACAAAGAGAAAAGAGGAGTGAGAAAATAAACTAAAAGTAAATAAAGACAAAGAAAGAAATGGCAATTCATGGCACCGCAGGGGTACTCGGGCTCTGGCAGACGTCTGTTGGGTCGGGCCTGCCAGTCACGCTGTTACATATGAATATCTGCTCAGGGCTGCACCCAGACCCTTGGGAGGGTGCTAGCTCGTTGCAGATACCAATGGTCCCCTTCCAAAAGCTGCCATCAAGCCTGCGGGGGGTGAGCCGGCTCTGTAGTGGGCAGGGAGGTATCTTTAAGTGTATTTTTTAATTCAGTGGACCCTCATCCTACCCCTCCCCTTGAGACTACCACAGCCCCCTTATTACCAACACTGGTGGGATACTTTCCTGAAACGCCATTAACCACAACTGGGGAGGGGATAGAGCTATTATTCAGATATTATTCAATAAAAACAGATTACAGCAATGACAGACAGTTTTGTCAGTGCATGAGGACAGGAGAGACCGGGATGGGTAAAATAATAAATAAATAAATAGGCAGATAAATAAAGTGGGCGCAGAGAAGAAAATGTGAGTAAGTGAACAACTGAGCAGATGAAAGACAATCTTAAGTGTGTGTGTATCATGCCTAAGGCGTGTGAACATGTATGTATGTGTGAGTCTTGGCTGTAGAGGGAAGAAATAAATAATAATAACCTTTCACCTAATAATAATAATAATAATAATAATAAAAATAAGAAGAAGAACGAAAAGAAGGAACAAAAGCAGTTGATGTGTGGACAGTATTGACTGTGAGTGAGTGATTAACTGAGTGAATATTGCACAGTATATGTATAAAACCTTTCCCACTTTTTTTCCCACTTTCCCACTTATGTTTGATATTGCTGCTCAAGCTTTATACCCAGGTTTTTTTTTGGTTTTTTTGTTTTTTTGTTTTTAAACCCTTCCCAGGCAACCCCACTCATCAAGCTACTTCCTTTTTGAGTGCGAGCAGCAAAACATTTACATGTGTATATACAAGGAGCCGTCTTCTCCGATTAGATGACAGTACAGCGGTAGTTGGGATCATTGGCCGCACTGGAGCCATCCGTTTTGACCACCGTGACCTTGGACGAGTGCTGGGAGCTGTGCAGAGCGCCCCTGTGGCAAAGGCGCTCGCGGTAATTCTGGGCGAAGATGAGCAGCATGAGCGGGTTGATGCAGCTGTGGGAGTAGCTGAGGCAGATGCTGATGTTATAGGCGTAGATGAAGGCAATAGTCGGGTTGTTGTTGGTCAGGTTGATCACCTGAATGACGTGGTAGGGCGACCAGCAGATCAGGAACAGGGCGATGACCATCAGCACCATCTTGGTGGCTCGCTTGGCCCAGACGGACTGCTTGCGCTTGACGCGACGGATGGAGCTGAAGACGCGGTAGAGCGTGAGCGAGTAGAAGGTGCTGATGATGATGAGAGGGATGATGAAGCCCAGGATTGACTGGTAGAGAGTGTACCAGTACATGTCCTCGGGCCCGTCCAGGTACATCATGCACACCTCCAAATGCTGTCTGCGCACAACCTTGGCGTACATCATGACTGGGACGGTGAGGAGGAAGCTGCCCAGCCACACCAGAATGTTGATGATGATGGTCCACTGGATGGTCCTCTTCTCTGAGGTGGGGTGGACGATAGCGATGTACCTAGGAGGAAGAAGTCACATTTCTTTAGTCACACAGCAGGCTGAGGCACAAATGAAAAATGCAACTTTGCTGAACAGCGTATACAGAACATTAGTTTTGCTTTAAGAGGCCATTTTCATCCCTGACAAGCTCAGAAAATCAAATCAGGCAGAGAGGAATGATGAAACCAAGCATCATGTCAGAGACTACACTCAGTGTCTTACATGCTCAGTAAAGTGATGAAACCACTGACAAATTATCATAATTTGACAGGATGACTTACCAGAGGAAAATGAACACATTTCCATTTGGATTCTACATTTGATTGTCTTTCAATTTGCGGAGCTGCTCAGTTACTTGAGTCAGAATTGACCTTCATCTTCAGAACATTTGGAGGAAATGAATGACCACTTTGTCATTACTTGCACCAAGTGTCATTTAAGTGGAGCAAATCACATATAATTTCCAGTTACTGTCACCATTTCAGATGTTGTCTGATCTGTCTGCCGAGCATTAACGGGCGTGTAAACTATTAAGATGTCGACATTCTTGTGATTTTCTCCAGGACATTCCGCTAAATTCGCAGTTATCTTGGACATAAACCAATAGTTAAGCATTCTGGTTATCAGCACAGGCTGGTGTCCTTTCTTGAAGTTAAATAAACTTACTTTTAGTGTTATGGTTGAATCGATAAGTGCAGATCAATAGCCCACTGTCTGGCCTGGATGTGGTGCCTCAGATCGGCCAAGTTAGATATTGATATGATCAAAAACATACACTCAGAACTCTAGTTCGCTAAATGTTTTATGCCCTGTAGTTGTATATGGGGCTCCATCCGTTTAGATTTTTACAGAGAAAAAATCAGTTGCAGTGAAGGGCATAAATTGTACAAACCGTGTAGATTATTGATCGCGCTGTGGTGTAAGGAAAACAGCATCAAACAGCATCACAGCACACAGATTCAGGGCCAAAAAAGGTTTCTCTCTGACAGCATCCTCACTAAATCTATTCTGTTCTTATGTTTCAATATTTCTCTTGACCCCAAACTAACCTTTTATATATAGACTTTATAGCAACACAACTGACATGCATTTAATTCTTGATCACACCGACATCCACAAAACTGCCAAGAAATGGAATTACACATTGCTGTCAGAACAAAGTAGAACATGGAGTAAACATTTTTTTCTGATCTGATTAAAACAACCGTGTCTTAATTGGCATTACCAGAGGAATTTAAAACACATATAATCAGTTTGGGATGTGTCCAAGTGCTGATAAAGATAGATACTGTCTGGGCTTATGTGTTGTCAACATATGAAACTTGGTGATATTGACATAGAAAGTTAACTTTTTCACTGCGACTACACTGTGCTCCCAAACTCAGATAAACAACTACAAATGTGATTATAATTATATGAGACAGAGGGCTGAGGGGTATCATTGGAGCTGTCAAGTTGAAATCTCTGATCACAGTTTAATTGAATCAGGATGACAAATAAAACATTTAATCAGCCCTGTGAAAGGTTTCTAACACTAAAATGATGTTGTGTCTTGTATTCCTTTTCCAAACGGATGAGAAGATTCACAGGCAGGCTTTGTTGTTTGTTATACAGTGGGCTGTCAAAAGTTTTATCTTTTTGACACAAGATTACAGCCTGCACGTATTTCGGATGTGTCGAAGCGAAGTTATTCAAAATGCCTGTTTGATTGTTTTCTTTTGTCAGTGTTGGACGCAATTTGGAGGGAGTCGAATTGTTGTGACATCAGGACTAGATACTCCAAAGCAGCACTGACGATGATGATGATACAAATAAAAGCATTGAGTCCAACTAACTAACTGTTATGGAGACAATAAAGATTTTTTTTTTTTTTTTTTTTTTTGCAGTATGCATTATTAGGTTATACTGAAGATGTGAGACATTATAGCTCTGAGTTCCCGTAATTACCTCCAAATGGGGATCTTAATCAACACTTGGCATAAATACTCATTTAAATGTCCTCAGTGTGTTCCGCTCATCAACACGATACCTTTATCATTTATGAAGGGAACACTGTGTCTTCAAGGGCTGGTGCACAGATGTTCACACCACTCCATTAGTCTATTTGTAGATGCATTTTGTTGTTGTTGTTTAGTGATTACCTCTTTTAAAATCATGACACTTGTACAGAAACTTTTACCTTAACTTGTACCTTAACCTTTATTCTCAGATACATATTTTAAAATATATGAGTATTTTATTTCATTATTGAATTATATACATCTCAATATATATCTAGTAGGAAAAGTGTGGTACCTTCCAAAAGAGAAACAACATCCTCAGTCGGTAACACTTACCGATCAATGCACAGCACAGTGACAATGCCCACTGTGGTGAACTGGTTGCTGACATCCACCACCACCACCGCTTTGCACATAAAGTTTCCGAAGACCCACTGTCTGTCTCTGACCAGCTGGTGGATGTTGAAGGGCATCACGAGCAGGAACAGCATGTCGGCTATGGCCAAGTTGAGCACGTAAATGTCTGAGACCATCCTCTTCTTGCACGCTTTCACCGCGTAGACGACCAGTCCGTTGGCTATGACTCCGACCGAGCACAGGATGCCATAGATCGAAGGGAAGATGTGCATGAAAGTGGTGATGTCGATGTGGCTGTACGACGGCGGGGTCGAGTTCAGGCATGACGGGCCGGTCAGGTTCTCTGTTTGGTTGTTTCTGCAAAATATGTCCGTGGCATTCATCTTCGGGCTCCTCTTAAAGACCGCTGTGGCTCTGAGCAAGGCGCGCACCGGGCGCCTCCAAAACTTGTGGCACTCTCCAGGAGCGCGTCTCCTTCTCCGCGAGTTCGTCCTCTGACAAAGGTGGTATGAGTGTTAAACAGACAAAACAGTCGAACACAGTCTGCCCTACAAGAGCGCTGGTAGTCCCTGGCACACAAACTGTGATCTGACCATTCACCGTGCGCATCCGCTGTGCGCTTTACCAAACGCAGCGTGCGCCCCGGGGACACGAGCTCCCTCCCTTCAACACTGCGCGTCGGAAAGAGACAAGCAAGTGGAGTAAAGTCACTTTAATCTGAGCCTAATTTTAGTAGACCAAGAGAGGGTTTATTTATTTATGACTGATAGTAACACCAATTATTTCCAGCTTACTAAAACAAATGATAAGCGAGATAAAACCAGATCAGAGAGAGTGGGAGCTTTTGGCTCTGACAGTAAAGTAGAAACTATACGGATGATTTTCCACACATATTCTCCACGTTTCAGTCACTTCGTTTAGAAAATCTATTTTTTTGAAACCTTAGACAAATGATTCATTTTTTGTTTTGCAAAATGAAACGTAAAAAATAAGTTGTAATAAACAGGGATGAAGGTGTGATTGTAAAACTGAAAACAATAATATCATGGCCAACAGACAATATAGATTCAGTGTGGGTGGGAATGGAACAGAAATCATGTCCATTACAATAGGTTCTTTAACTTCAACCAGAGAGAGATGGGGAAGAAACTCTAAATAAAGATTGAATTAGTTAAGAAAACATGAAAAATATGGTGTAAGAATTTCAAACTCGGTATGAAGAGCTGCAAATAAATCCAGAATGTCATTCATCTGGCACTGATGCTGGACTTGGATGGTGAGAGGGGCTGGTGTTTGTTGGCTGATTACTTAGGAACAAATACTAAATTCATTTCAACAACTCTTTAAGAATTTAACTTTCCCACCCAAATTCATTGTGAATATCTGAGTATCTTCAGAAAAATAAGGAATGACAACTTTGCTTATCTGGTCATAAACTATCAGATATTTCAAAGTGTTTGTTCAACTGGAAAGTCAAAAACAGGAACTCAGCCACAAGGCTAAATATAGAAAATGTACAAGATTATGTTGGAGGGTCTGTGGCCACTAAGCAGACCTGTCACATATATTATGGGCCTCTCCAAAGCCATGGCGGCTGGGAGGATGTTAAAAAGGAAATAGAACTAATCTTGGATACCAAGTTAAATCTAGACCGGAAACTATTCCTCTTATGCATCCTCTTATGAAATCAAATGATAGACCTTACTTTTAACAGCCACTAATTTATTAATTACACTCCTATGGTTGCAGTCACAACAAATAAACATAAAACAATGGTAACAAAAAATGAATGAGGTGTTTATTATGGAAGGGGTAAAACACCAAAAAAATGTAATGTCTCCTTTTTTTGAGTGTCTGTCTAGTATTTTTTTTATGTTGTACATTTCCTTGTTTTTGTTTTTTATTCATGTCCATATTCCATGACATTCAAATTTGTATAAGAGAATGCTGAGCTGTCTTATATGGTCTTATATGATTGAATGCATGAAAAAGTTAAAATAAATAAATAAACTGAGCCTAAATGCCAGAAATTTTGGCTTGCTTTGGATTTAAAGGAGGATTTTAAGGAGGAGTGCAAACAAACCTTTAGTGTGGCATTTTGATGCACCCTCATATATTTACTCTCTGCAAAGTGTTTATTATATACTTGTAGCAGCATAGAAATGTTATTTTCTATGTATTGTGGTGCTGCTACATTGTGGTGCACGACACGTCCAGGTCAGAGGTGTCTGCCCTCGGCAGGTATGGCCGCCCACTGCTTCATTCATTGGTAGTTTGTTCTCTTTGTGGTGCAGGTGGGTTTTTAGGTTCCTTATGTGAACTGCTAATATGATTCAGGTGGGCAGTTATTATTTTGTATAATTTACTTTTTGGTTTTGTTATAACCTGCCTGTAGATTTGTATATTTTTGGTTCCTTTTTTTGGTTAGTGTTATCCAACTAATTTTTATCTCCCTTTCATTTGCTGAGGGCCAGTGGTGGCGGTGCTGGTGACCTCGGTGACGGTGTCCCCCCTCCCCTTCATGTGTTGTGTCCCCTGCTGTGTTTTTCCGGGGACGCAGGTTTCTTCACTACAAGGTGTTTTGTCACGTGTCTGGGTGATTTGTTTGTGTTTTTATTTTTTTGTGGGCATCCTTCTCCCTCTCACTAGCCCTTGACCCAATGATAGGCCCTAGTGCTGATCAACTTTCCCCCCATTTTTGTATGATTGGTGTGTTTTCTTTTTAAAATATTTAAGGAGAAACTTTTAAAGTCTACTCTTTTTGAATCTTTGAACCACGTCTGTGGCCTGAGTAAAATTAAACCTGTGTGCTTTACAAATTGCTTTAAATAGGTGAATAATTCTCTGGGTAAAATTCTCAGGGTGGCGTTGTCCTTGTCTGATTTGATTATTGGTTATATTGTCCCAATCAAATTATAAGCGTACACTTTGCGTAATGCCCCCCGGCTCCACCCTTTGTCTCCGCCGGCCACCACATACTCTAATACAAAAAAAGTAATTTTCATTCTGCAGTTAAAATATAGATGACACAGACTTTAGTGTTTAAACTCTAAGACAGCGAAATGGAAGAATCAATATGACAAAAAAAACTCTTTAAGGTTAATTTAAAAGGTTAGAGAGGGAGAAATTTTGAGTACACCTACTCAGTTGAGCCACATGGTTCACTTTCACACAAAGAGATTTTTGCTCCTTTTTACATTTCAATTAAAACATGTTTCCAGAGGGCTTTTTAACATCACCCATTTTGTTTCCCAAATTATGATTAGTTTCAGCTGAGTTTCAGAAACTGAACTGATTTGGGCTATCACTAACAATTAAGTTTTTTTTTTTAAATGGTGAATATGCCCTCAAGGCTGCGGTGTAACCTTCATACAAAGGATGTGTTTTTCTTTGGAGCTTCGTTCTGACATCTTTGGGAATCATCTTGAAAGGACAGGAGCTGATCCAGAGCATGAAGCGACTCAGAGAGGGCTCTGCTGGGATCTGATCACAGGTCAGTGGGAATATATATGTGAGCTCTCCTCATGCTGGCTTCAGGTTCCTTTTGTTCATTCCCTACGACGCTTCCTTTTTATTCCAACTACTGTTCAAAGGACACAATAATATAATTATTTTCACACAGGCCTTCATGTAAAAAACACCTCTGGACTTTTGGCCACTCTCTCTGGTCCAGAGCACATGGCAGACCTGCTTCAATGAGGTTTTTTAACTCAGCTCTGTCGGCTACTGACAGCAAAAGAAAAAATCCATCATGAATAAAATTCAATATTACTTCAAATCTTATCACCCTGATCTCCAATTTAGATCTGCGAATGGAAACCCCATCTGAGACAAGGATTCATTAAGTGTGGCTGTGGAGATTGTATCTGCAAGTCAAACAAGTCAAACACAGTGTCGCAAAGTCAATGATGAGTGCCAAAACGTCTGCAAAGCAGGCAAACAGAGGAAGTGACCATCTCCTAAATTAAGGATCTGCATTCAGTCAGCCATGACAGGAGTCATCTGCTTGTTCTTGAGTGAAACCTTGAGGCCCAGCACTAATCCATTTTTTATGTGTATTAAGTGTTGCACGATAGTCTCAACAACTACTGGATGGATTACCATGAAACTTTATGCAGACATTCATATTCATCTTAGAATGAGTCCAAATGTTTCTGTAGCAGCATCAGCATGTCAAAGTTTTCAGATATTGTGTGAAATGGATGGGCTCAATATTCTGTACAGACATTCATTGTTCATTGATGAACAAATTACTTTGCTAAGCTGCCATGTTGAGAGGCCAGACCAGTGACAGCCCAGCAAGTGGTGTGTTCATCCAGTCATGTCCGGGAGAAGTTCACGCTGCTTTCTCAGTGAAGTACAGCAATTATCATGGGGGAATAACGATCAAAACTCTAAAGGGACGCCGAGGGTTGCCAAAGTCATGAAACGTTAAATTCCACTGACAGCAGATTAAACCGTCTCTGGCTCACATTACGCTCAGATTCACACATTAAAAGCTCAAAACCCTCAGCCAGCTGACTTGAAAACGTGACAAAATTGCAGTAGGTTGCTAAAGATTTGGCTCATACAGGCTTTTGAAATATTTCTTACACAATGGAGATGTATTTATATTTGCTTTCAGTAATTGGCTCAGAAGCTTCCCCTTTGCCCCCATATTTCCTAACAGCGGCATCTGTAAGAAAAAAAATGTTGGGTTTTTTTTCTGCTCTTTTTTAGAGAAATGAAATGCTTCAGATTCATCCACGCATCACGTGGGTGTTGTGTTTAGTGGTGCAGGGTGCACCCAAATGTAGGACACGGAGGCAGGCTTGATCGAGAAGTGACATGCTTTAATAGTAAACTGGCTTACTGGCAGGTACGATGACACAAAAAAAACCTCAAAGAATATGGGAACACAGAAAAACTGAAGCACGGGAACACAGGAGCGCAGAGAGGCACGACAAAACAGACAAACTGACCAAGAACAAGAAGAAAGGGACCAGTAAAAGAAGTCGACTGATCAGGAAGTGGAAAAATGTGCGTTGGAAGAACTGAGTGGGGAGCTAGGTAGGGAGGACCACGCCCACACACACACACACACACACACACAAAGCCAAGGTAAGTTAATAGAAAATTAAAAGCATAACTTCCATTGTTTGGTTTTGTGTAGCTACATAAACACACTTCTTCACAAGACAGACATTAGTGTGGTGTAGTGGGTTGCAGTTACCCAGACCCTTCAAAAAATGGGCTTGTGGCTGCTACAGATCTCCAAACCTGAGCAGAAACATCTTTCTTTTTTTTTTCCTCTCAACAACTGCCACTGTGAGTACTGGTGCAAGACGGGGTTAGTTGGGTCCTAGCTCCCATCTGCTTGGTGGCCGACAGCGGAGGACGGCGCTTGCCCTGGTCAGCTCCTATGTGTGAAGGTGTACACCGGCGCAAATGTCAGGCAGGACTGAAAGAGAGCATGAGCGCTCAATAAAACCCCAACCTGGATCAAACGAGGTAAAGAAAACATGACACGATAAACGACAGTTAATGTGTGCAGGCTTTTACGGGCAATCTAAGTGTGTAAATTAAACCCAAAGACGGTCTTAATTGACAACAGTTAAACTTTAATCTCTTTGAAAGACGTCTTACATGCGGATTAGTTACTTCTTGACAATGGAGCCCTGCACTACTTAATTGTAACCACCTACAATATGTTAGTCCTCATTAATGAGATAATGTGCAGACCAAACTGGCCTCAGGTGGCTCATAAAAGCAGGAACAGATCACATAAAGACCAAAATATGGTGGCATCGGGGGTGTAAAAACAGACACAACAGAGGCAGGAACAAAGTCAAAGAACCCTTTAAATGTTCAGCACGTGGGGAAATCTTGGCTTTTGTTGTTCTATGTCTGGGCTTGAGCAGTCAATTACTGTCCTTTGTGCATGAGGAAATGATGCTGGAAAATAATTTCAGCGAAATGATTGCATCGACCATTCCTGTTAACTTGTCTGGCTTATTCACTGGAATAGAACAAGGAGTCCGTGTGCCATCCATGTGACAAACATCATTGTTTTGAAGTTTGCTTTGCTCCTTTGGAAAAGAATACACTAAACAGATTTTCTGAATGACAAAAATCTGTTTAGCGTATTCTAGACTAATTTAGATCTAGGGTTTTTCCAAGCAATGTCTGAGGGAGACGGTTTCAGTTAGTATAGTTTAAAAAGCCACTTTAGTCTGGAACTAGATTTAATGCTGGGCAGACAGCTTTCAGAGCCCCTCCACTGCCCCTAATGCAAATTATAAATGATGGAATTGTTCATTTTCTTAACACAATATAATCTTTTTAAGTGCAATATCAATATTGATCCATATGGGCAGAGATGTACAAAAAGAAATTACTTGCACAGAGATGTGCAAGTAATTTGTGTTTTTGACTCTTTTTGATATAATGGAATTCTTGGGTTGATACTGTCACTTGACTTGGATCCTTTCATTTCTGTTGACTTTAAACTGTGCATATTCCCAAATAATGTATCAATTTAAAAGAACATTTTTGGATTTGCAGAGTCATAGATGAGAAGATTTATACCACTCTGATATTTGATATGAGCTTAGCATAAAGACTAGAAAGTGGGTGAAAAAATGAGTTTGACAGTTTTCTCTTTGACCATGCTACGAGGTATCTTTGGACAGAGCAAAGCCACCTGTTTCCTTCTGTTTTCAGTCTTTTTGCTAAACTGTGCTAACCAGTTTATCTTAGCGCAAAGCTGGCATAGAGCTGCTCTCTAAGCAAGAAAGTGAACAAGGTGTATTTCCCAAAATGTCCAACTGGACCTTTAAACTGCTACAATCCAATATCCCCCTGAGAACCCAGAGGCACTGCCTGCTCTGCCCAGCAAGTAATCCAGCTCGGATTCAATGAAGCATGAATGTCAAAGAACATAGAAAAAGAGGATTTCTTCACATACTACAAAGACTCTCCAGCACAGGTCAAAATGCTCTGATGTCACCGTGGTGCCTCAACATCCTGCTTCTTCCGCATTTATCCCTTTCGTCCTAATGAGCACTCATAATTGTGAAGAGCATAATTGCCTGTGACATTAAGGTATTTGACAGGTGCATTGAGGAGTTTGCATTGATTTCAAGTGGGATCGTCATTTTCTCCTTCGTGAGAGGATTAACCTGCTGTTGCTCAGCCCAGGTTTAGAGGAAGAGGGTAGCTCCGAGCTGTTTCCTGCTTTATATGAGCTCTGGTTCTACTTGTGGAGGTAGCATTTAGTTAAAAGAGTTTCATGGTAATACACCAGTATGTGTGTTTTTCATTGATTTGTGTTAATCTGTGTCACTTCAAGGATGACGGGATAACACAATGCCCTCCATCTGCATGAGTGTTTCTCACTTGATTGACTGCTAGGCTGCTGCTAGTGCTGCTGCTAACTACAGCTGCATTCACACTTTTACATACGGAATGCACAGAAATAAAGATGGTGTGAATGTTAACATATAGAGAACCACACATCTGCAGTGTGCGAATACACAAATATATGCACAGATATATAAATACCGTACCAGCGTGCACACATTGTGTTTTAATGTCCCGCATCACATTTCATTTGGATCATTCAGCAAAGTCAACATCCAATCAGTCAACATTAATAGACAGACACAAACACAGATGGGTGACTCGCCACAGCAAATCATTTTCTATCATCAAGGAACACTGACCTGAGAACATCCTGTGCTCTCCATTCATAAATACGCTTCATAGACAGGGGACTGAAAACAGTGAGTGATAAGTGCTGCCTGCAAATGAGTAGTAAAATGAGGACATAAAGGAGCGCTTAACTAACTTTTCTGAGACCATCTTTAATTGAATAGATGCTGGTATGCCCTGAGGCCAATACTTAAATTATGAAAATGTGAACTGAAATGCCACTGTTGCCACAACGTCTCTATGCATTATAGAAAGGGACTTTAATAAAAATTACTCTATCATGATTAATTGTCTGATTTCCCGCAGACCAGGAAGTTCTTTTTCAGACATGGTGATCTGCAGGTCACAGATATACATTTGCCTGTGCCGCATGTTAAACCAAGCCCAGTCTAAAAGCGGCTGTTGTTGTCGCAGCTGAGCACGAATCCAGAGAGAAAACATGAAGCAACAAAAATGAAACAGTAGCCTGCCCTGTCTGCTTCACAGTTAATAGTATCACATGCCTTAGATGTCATATGATTTTTGGCCAAGATAAGATAAACATCTCAATAAATCCTCCAGGCCTTTGCTAATGTTAATTGCATGCTCTGACCAGTGTTACGTTTATATTTAAGGCCCGGAAAGACAATGGAAAATATTGTTTTTTGATGGTTAAGACATGTGACGAACACAATGGGAAAGGTCAAGAGTAACTTGTAAATAACCACAGAGTGTTATGCTCTTCACATCCACAATACATGCACTGAATGGGCCGTGCAACACTACTGGCTATGTAGAAACATTTTATTCAGATTCCTCTCAGATTAAACCCAATGAAACAAAAAAATATTCACACGGAGAAAGAAAATATGTCAGCGAAAATAAAATGTAACCCTGCAACTCTGACAAAACATTAGTCCTCAATAACACCACAGCTTTGAGGTTGTTTTCTTCTGTCATAACATAAAGAAATAGCATCCCCCATGTGTGCCTTCCCTCACAAGCTGCAGTTATATTGTGAAATTTATTCTGATTAGACGATAGATCAGATTATGTCTCTCTCCCAGCGGTGCGGTTCTATCACTCTGACAGAATATGAATTCTGACAACATATGTCAGAAAAACTCTTCATCCAATCACCTACATTATCATTATCATTGATTGTGGAGTTATGCAACTCACGCTCAGCTCATGTTAGATTACTTTATGTTTGTTTGAATTAAAAATGAGCTTTGACAGGCGCTCCCCTGAAACGGGTCTGGCCACAGCGTTTGTTCTGATGGGCTTGTTTTGTTCTCTGTCGGTTGCTGGATGACACAGATCTTGTGCAGAATCTTTGGACAATCATATGATCTCCTACTGCAGTTCCTCCGGGGGATCAGGCGAATTCACATAATGTGGTGAACCCATTCCTTTATAAAGTAACCACACATCTGCTGCAATGTTACAAATACCTTACTTTACTAGACGCTCATTTTCTAAGAATTAAGTATTAAAACAGCATCATGTTCCCCCACAGGCTCATGACAGATTCCAAATTTGTCAGCATTTTATCAAGTATTCCTGTTTGTTTAATGTAGCCTGTTGATTCAGCCTAGAAAGTACTTAGTATGTTAGAAGATAAAAAGAATATTGTTTTTATTTCAAAGGTATGTCATTACATGTATAAATTAGATTAAAAAAAGATTGCAGCTAACTAGTGTCTTGCAAAACATATATAGTTTCTGAAGCTAAAGCCTGGTTCCTGCTTTCTGAAATGGTCACAAATATGGATATTCAACATGTCTCTGCTTAAACTCAACATGCACAGATTTGACAGCAGAGAAAGGCTTATCTTGTTTGATGTGTAGTGCTTTTTAAAACATTGCTTTAGGAAGATGAAAGCTAGAGTTCCCTCTGAGAGGCTTATCCAATTAGATTTGAGATTTGACATAAAACAAGAATCAATTGTATTTGCCTAATTATACTTTGTGAAAAATTGGTGCCTTGGCAATTCTCCGAATGCCACTTTCCAATCTTTAATAGATTACATGATCACAGTTCACATAACTAGATATATTTCAGATATAATATGAGCAGTGACATTGAGGATTTAATGGTTGTGAGGGATGAAAATATAGCAGAAAAAGCCTCTTACCCTTTTAGCCTCATATTCTTCATGACATATTAAGTAGCATGCACCATTACTTGTGTAAGCCTAAAAAACTCTTTTGCGGTGATGAAAACATCAACAGTGTTGTCATTGCTGCAAGACACTTTGAGTTGAGCTGAGAGGAAACTGATGCATTTTATTGTGCTGCATACAGTAGGAAAAACAGAAAGATTAAGAAAATTACAGGACTTTTTATTTGTATTCTTCCTTGTGTCAGTTGTTTTAATCTAAAGTCACTTGACTTGATTGTAAGTTTATATATGACATTTCTTTCAGACTTATTTTCATTTGCATTATTTTCACAGAGCGTAATGTAAATTTTATGAATGCACAGCTGCGTTACATAACAGGAACAGTGAACATTCAAACTAATGAGTCTGTAATGAAATCACCAACAAACCTCCCCTCCCTGAGCTGTTTTTAACTCTTATCAATGACATATATAATTTATATTTTTTCTTGATTTGTTTTAAGAATCTTATCAGTAGGGTTTGTGTTTTCCCTGACCAAGGTTTTAAGTACCGATAGGAATACAATGTCCTTTAACCATGTGTCCCATGCAGCTATTTTAGTAATGACCTTGAACCTCACTCTAACAGCATGACAAATAGATTTCATTCAGATACGCTTTATGTAGTGTTCTCAAAAATCAGTGCGTCATTACTAAATTCTTTGCAATGCTTTTAGTACAATTACTGTAAACAAATTAGACTGTTGTTAGGATGATTGCTAACCTCGTGAGATTCAGAAAATAACGTAAATGCTGTGTAAAAGAGGACCATGAAAGAGTACAAAACACTACCTACGGGCATCATCACAGTAATAACTATTGTTTTTTGTTTGTTTGTTTTTAATATATCCAACCATGCATACAACTAAACTCACTTATCTTTGAGGTTCTTTAGGAGGAATGAAGTCTGTCTTAGTTGTGAAAGAGGTGGGGTACATCCTGGACAGGTCGCCAGTCAATCACAGGGCTGACACAAAAAGACAGACACGCTGACATTCACAGCTTCAATATGGGCAATTAAGAGTTGGCAATTAACCTAACCTGCATGTCCTTAGACTGTGGGTGGAAACCCTAATGTCTTTAATGTGGAAAATGTTCTAGGTTCTTTAAATGAATGTAATTATGATCAATTACTATTAGCACATGCTGATTAGGCTTCATTTAAACCTGGATCATAAATATGGAACCTGAAAGTATGTTTAAAAAGGTGGAAAGAAAGACATCTAAAGGGAGAAATGGCAGGTAACATCAAAACAAACACAATTTGGCAGGCAGAGAAATCCATTCATCCATTATCTATACCACTTATCCTTAAATAGGGTCGTAGGGGTGCTGGAACCAGTCCCAGCTGGCATTGGTTGAGAGGCAGGGCACACTCTGGACAGGTCCTGCATGTCTTTGGATTGTGGGAGGAAGCCAGAACCTGGAGGAAACCCATGCAGGCAGTGGGAGAACATGCAAACTCCACACAGAGAGGCCCCAACCAGCCAGTGGGTTCAAACTCAGGACCTTCTTGCTGTGAGGTGACAGAGTGCTATCCACCGCACCATCGCGTCACAACTCATTAGTGACGACTGAGGGGCAGGTCTAGAGCAACAGGAGACTCCCACTGTAGAGCTTCTTCAAAGAAGACATTTTGACATGTCACAGTAAAGAACAGCACAAGTGTAAATGACAAAAAAAGATTTACACCTGTGGCTCTGGTGCGCTCCAATAGTCAGTGAGCAGCTACTCACTTATGTGAGTGTAAGTTCAGGCACTTGCTCACAAGGTAGAGCACGATAGAGCATGACAGTGACAGGCAAAATGGTAGGCTATCTGCAGAGATGTGGGTGTACTTGACTGTCGTGTTGAGTTGTGAACTTATTTCATCAGGTGTCTGAGGATGAGCTGAGATATACAGTATGCCAGGAGCTCAGAGTAGGACCACGGCTCCCGAGGTGTGATTGGGTGCCCTCCTTTTGTACATGTGTTAAATTGAAGGGGCCCCTGGAGGGGTTTGAAATCAGGAATCTGGAACACTTCAGAAAGGGTCAAGCGGAGGATGTGGCTGGAGAGCCAGAAATCGACCTGTTCTGGCCTTTACACTTCAGTGTGAATGGATTCATCTACATAATGCTGCTCTTTATTATCTAGATAACACTTTTTATTCAGCCACCCTCTTTATAAAGTGGAAAACCAGGAATTATACCGAGTCACAACCGGCCAGTTTCATGTGCAGATAAGCAGAAAAATGTGTCTCATGCTGTGTGCTCAAGATTTAATCAAGGAGCCAAAGTGGATCTGGCATGCATAATCATGCTTTGATAATGTCCATCGCTCAAATCAGAACACATACCCTCTGTCTTCATATATGATAAATACAGAGATATGATTAACTGAAAAGGGAAGACCATTATACAGCATTGTGGGGATATGCTGAACTACAAATCTAGTGTACATCATGGCCATAAAAATAAAAAACTTAAACATCCATCTTCTATTCCCACTTTATCCTGACACACAGGGTCGCAGGAGCCTATCTCAGCTATCTTGGGCGAGAGGTGGAGGTACACCCTGGACTGGACGGCAGTCAGTCACAGGGCTGACATAGAAAGAACAGACACTCACACTCACATTCATACCTAGGAGTAATTTAGAGTTGTTTCTGATGATTAAAGTGATCAAAAATAGTAAATAAAGTAAATTATAACCACAGAATTCTCTATTTTTTTAATGGACCTTTTAATCTTTAGATAATTCACATAAATAAACACGATTTTGATTTGATGCCCCATCAGAGGGATAACACTGATTAATAATCCAGTTTATTTTCTGTCGCCCTGATTTTCAGATGTTCTCTAAACCCTAAAGCAGGCTATTGTGCCTAACCCATTTATTTCCATAGTATATTTGCGTTGCGAGATTTGTGGTTGCCCTGCGACTGACTGGCGTCCCAGTCCAGGGTGTACCCTGCCTCTCGCCCAAAGATAGCTGGGACAGGCTCCAGCACCCCTGCGACCCTGATGGATTTGTGGTAAGTGGAAGTCATTTGGTTGTCTAAAGAATGGGAATACTTTGAGAAACACAAGACCTTCATAAATTTATTTGTTTCTGGTATTCTTTAGTGGTCTTGCTGCACGTATGCAGAGTCTCCTTCCATCAGTGTCCTTACTAATGAAAAAAAATCCCAGATATAGCTACCTTAGGTACCCAGTATCAGCAGCATAGAGCACACCATCGGGGAAAGTTTACATGTCAGATATGTTATAACACCCTGGTTATGCTGTGGTTAGGAAAAGATAAAATTACTACTTCATCAAGGTTAGAGCAGCTTTGTTGTCATGGTTAATTACATTATTAATGTTTAATGTTTAATTATTAATAACAACTTGGTTATCATTTTGGGACATTTGAAAAAGTGACTGATGCTCTCGGACAGTTTCCTCTTGCAGATTATTTTTCACATTAGTCATATACAAAAGTATACATATACATGTATATGTACAAACAGTTTATAGCTTCACCACACATGAGAAAGAAAAAAACAAAATCTCACAATGAGAAATGCATGTTGCCACTATATATGCAAGAACATGGAGCTCCTGGAATTGTTTATCCTATTGAGCAGAATGTGACCATTTAAGAGCAGTCACAGCAAAGTAAAGGCCACAGTAAACATTGTTATCCATAATTAGATTTAAATAAATACATGTACATATATACAAAACCACTGGTATGTGCTGCGTGCGAGATGACGATATATTATTGTGTGTTGTAACTGCCTCCATAGGTGGAGCCAGTAAAAGAAAAGGGCAAAATAAAATGACTTTTTTTTTTTTACACTGTAATGACATTTGTGTCAATAAAGCTACTGATGAAGGACTGTGATTCCCCTTTTTCCTTCTCTCAGTTTCTGAACAAGCCCACTTTTATTCTTTTATTTTTATTCCTCCTGTCTGGACTTTTAATGTCCGGCCTTCTGAGGGCCCATTGACGCACCAGGTAGCAAATGATTGCCTTCCATTATTTTCAAAAACTATATCTGTTAATATGTTTGCCAGATCTGCTGGGCGTGGGGAAGCTGTCAGTTATACCGCCAAGTAGCACGAACAACATTTGGTTACAGATTTTTAAAATAGATATTTCTTGCAACTACAGTCAGGGTACAGAAATCACTATTTGTCTTCCTGCCACACCAGCTGCTGCTTTACCACGCGCGGTGCCAAACACAGCATTGTTCAATCGACAAATTCCTGGTACTACTCTTTTTATGTCATTTTGAGTTTTTAATGGCATGATTAATCCATTCCTCAGGCTTTGGAGAGGGCAAAAAATGTATTGTTTTTTTTTCCTTTCCTGACAGCCATCAAAGTGTTTTTATTGTAAAGTATAAAATGCATCCATGCAGTTTATCCTTAGCAGGTCTTTTGATGGTTGCGTGAAGAGTTTAAGTGCACATCAGTCAGCTTTCCAGAAATAAACAAAAATCAAACATCTTTTTTTTCACCTCAAAGATGTAAAAGAAATCTGTATGCCATATTGATCCTCCCGGGCCCGGTGGGCTTTATGAATTAGTGCTCACCATCTCCACAGCGAGAGCTCTCACCTCTCTGTAGCTTCTGAGAATTCATACAGTTTCTGTGGGGTTTCAGCATTATCAGTATGCAGCACACATGCCTGCAGGTCTGCAAATAACTCTGTGGCTTGCCCCCCAACCTCCCACCCACCCTGCCCTTTTGTTGATCTATACTTTATTGCTATATTTATGAGTAATACACAGGCACCAACACAGTCGTTCCAATCAACCAGGGGTGGTGCAAATTTTTTCTCCACTAGCCATAAAATTTAATGAATAATTTGAATAGTTGCTGATGCAGATGGAGCCGGTGGTCAAGTGGGTTCATGTGATTAGTTTTTAAATATTCTGTGCTAAAGTTGCATGCTAACAGACTCCGTACTTGAGTCTTGCAAACAAGGAATGAAAACATGTACATCTGCAATTGCCCAACTTACCTGTCACCCCCTGGGATCAAAAATGAACATGTCAGACAAGATCCGAGATAACGTCTCTTCGCCGCCTTTCTTTACAGAGGCAGATAGTGCATCAGTGCAAATGGCCACAACCAAATCGACCTGCAGCCAACCTTAAACATAATCCTCTGTGGACTTCACTGATTTCACCAGGGACACGCAGACAAGCACTAAGCCTATAGAGCAGTGGGGATCAATAATAGATTTTGTACAGCGAGAGGGGAATGGTTTATTCCTGACAGTGTTTGTTCTTCATCCACCTCAAAATGTGTCTCAGGCCAACTTTTACTCATTTGAATTTTAGCAGATGTAGGAGCAGACAGGAACAAAGGAGTTCATCTGCGGCAAGTCCAGCAGATATAACGTTATTACAGTGTGGTCCTATGGATCAGAAATCCATCAGATGTGGTTGCGTTTTATCATTCTAAGTGATGGTTTCCTGCTCAGGGTTGCCACACAAGTATTCCTGTGTTGTCGTCTATGCTGAAATAAGAAAGAACAAAGTGCAACGTTATCCATCTTTGAAGTTTCTGTACCAGGTTTATATATATTAATCCACAAAATATAGCTTTTATATTTGATTTAGAGCTCACAAAACATTGTGAATATACTCCTTATATCACTCAAAACACACAAACAGGTAAAGATTGACACTACAGGAAACAGTTGTCAGGTGATTTCTACATGGCTAAATGAACAATACCAACTATTTAAAAAAATCACGTCAATCAGTCTCTAATAGACAGCTCCAGAGCAAGTTAGTGGACTTGGAGAGGAGATTGTTTTCTCATCCTGTTGTTACGGAGGGCAAGCTCCCTTTTTAAGTCAACAGTGATGAGAGGTTTGACAGGAACTTACATCATGGAAAATTTTAACATTTATATTTCCATGGCAACTGGACAAACTCTATCTACCAGTGAGGACAATCATGTAATTCGGCCAAAAGCTCGAGAGCCTGTGAAGAGAGTGGACACTAAGAGTGATCTTGTCAAATGTTACAGGTTTTTTTTCCCTTCCATTAATGACATAATGAAACAGTTACCCAAAAGCAAAACCCCTGAGTCATGTCCAAGAGAGACAACACTGTATTTCCAGGGCCATTGTAAATGGATTTTGTGTATTAATAATGTATGTAGATATTAAACCTTTTTAAAGTCAATACCTGTCTTCAGTCATTAATGTTGTGTGTGATAAAATAAATGAATAGACATCTGTTTGCCTCAAAACTTTAAAGATTCTTGTCTCTGCTCCTGGCACTGCAGTAAAAGCTCTTTGGCACTGACTCAGGCACTTAATATGCATGTATTTCCACCTACTGGTCAAGTGATAACACTGCACATCATCCTTTTCCCCTTTCATTTCCCAGTTTATGATACAAATCTAAATTACTGCTGCAAAATACAGATTTGGGGTGGATAGCAGACATGCATGTAAAATTTTAGCATATTTATATAATAGACTGCAGCCAGTGGAGCAAATCACTGGCAGCCTCTGGGGTTTATAGCTGTTATCAAAACAGGCTGGTTCAGGCCCACGTTGATGTGTGTCTCTGTTCTCAGGTGTTCCCGCATGTAATTTGTGCAGTGCGTCCCTTTTTGATCCACGTTGCAAATTCCCTCTCAAACAGGGCTACACAGCATGCCAGCCATTCTTGTACTGCATTTTACATTAAGCCTGTCATCTCAGCCTCCTCTGATGTTCAGCTATTGGGAATAAAATAGGTGGTTCCTCCCCCTCTTGTGGTTTGATGCAATATTACATTGGTTTGCAGCTGTAGCTCTTAACTGTGGCTGGTCATCAGAGCTTTGATAACCATATTGAGGCCGAAATTGAGGTTGAGCTACGCCTCAGAATCTGCAATTCATGAGAAAAATGTAAGTGCACGGACAGCACGGCATGTTTCATCCCAGCAAAATATCGAAGACACTCATTTCCGTGAGTATAATGTGGAGTTATGTCACTGTCTGTGATCATGAAGACAATGTTTGAGAGGCAAGAGAAAGAAATCAATGTCAGGGATTGAAGTGGTTGCCTTATTTCCTTTGGAATGCAGTGTATTGCCGATTGAGCGTTCAGACCCATTCAGAACCAAGATTGCCTCTCCTCTTTATAGGCAGCTCCAGCTTGGATTGACTCTCAGACTCATGATGCTGGTAAAAATAGCTTTATTCTCAACAGGCCAGATTTAATTTAGTAGGTCCGTGTCTGCGCAGTGATAGCTGATGGAAAGTGCATTCATAACAGGGGGAGTGGACGCATCAGAGTGTCATAAAAAAATTCCAGCAGTTTGCAACCTCGATAGCAGAAAACAACACAATAGCTATTGTGCGACTTTGCGTTGTTTGCATTTGTGTGCACATGAAGAATCTCCTCTGTCTTCGTATGTTTCTGTGTACGCATTTTCCTTTTACAGTCAAGACAAAGTGTTCGGAGTAGAGAATGTCTCTCCATGCGTTCAGAATTTTCTTCCTTAATCTCCTCTGAGGAAGCTCCTGGGCTTGGCTGCAAAGCATGGGTGGCTGTGTGAGTTATGGCATGCGCGCACTTCAGGAGGGTTTAGAAGAATGAGTAAAAGAGAGGATTTCACCCAAGAAAATGCTAATGGTGATAACTTATCACATCACTGTGCAGTCCTCCCAGATACCCACCAGATAAAAAAGAAGCTACAATATAGGACAAACGGTATCATGCACAAGGGAGCGCTGGTCCCTGGGGGTGACAGTAAAAAAGCCACAGGAAAGTGTGTTTTTGGCAATGAAATGGTGAGCAAGGAAGCCCAGATTCATCCTTCTCCACCCTCCTAAAGGCACTGAATTCATGCCTATCTCTCTTTTTCCCTTCCTTCTTCTTGTGTGTTGACATGATCGTGCATGCCACGCTCTTGTGTGTGTCTGTGTGCGTGTGTGTGTGTGTGTGTATAGGGTGAGAGTGCTGGGGCATCACTGGGTTGAAGCTATGTGGAATGAAATTTATCAGAGTCAGTGGAGCATTGTGATGAAAGCTTTCTTGAGGGATTTTCAACCATGACTATAGCCAGGGTCCATGCAAAGTGGTTAGTTTTCTGTTGCTTTTTAATGAAAATGCTCCCAAGCTATTTTGGTTCACAGGGTCTCAATATAGTCTCTAACCTTTGCTGTTTATACTGTCAGCTGAATTGGCCGGTGCGATCCACTGGGCAGGATGCGAGAATTAAAGTCATCCAAAAGTTGTTCAGCATGCTGAAGAATTTGACCAGGCGTCTATCTATCTGCTGTGTCCCCGGAGAAAGATCCTCCATATTCAATTTGTATTTATTCCATCCAGTTTCCATTTGGAAACTGATTGACTCAGTGCTTCCCCATCCACCATAATCACCAAATAATTTACCTTGTTGTTATCAAGAGGCAGATAATGGAAAAGAAAAGAAATCCCAATCTCAACTTATTTAGGCCAGAACATTACAATCGAGTTGTTTGTTGGGGAACAGGAAAGGGAAAAAGGACAAAATGCTCTCTATGTAATACTTATTTGTGTCATTGCTTCTGTGGTTTCTTACCTGTGTTTTGTGTCTTTTTGTCCAAATGGCTTCACACACCTAAGGCCAGTCATTTATTTACAATAACCCAGCACATTACTGTAAATGACACGGCTGAGACCAGCTATGATGTCCTCTGCTGCTCGCTGAATGAACACAGCCCATTGCCTATGCATTTACAACCTGCAGGTAGAGCACATGATATACAATTGACATTAACTCACTACCACTGTAAATGGACCACGATAAACACATTCATGATTGCAGCACAATAGCCTTGCGTCAGAGGATGATGGATAATGCGCCATCAGAATTCTTTGTGATGACAGATTTTCTCTAACTGTGCTGTGCTGCAGGTTTGACAGTGTTGGGAAGCAGAGGGCAGCTAAAATGAAAAATAGACAATATGCATCGATGCTGCACAATGAGCAGTCGTGTGTCAGTTAACATCATTTAGATCAATTTTTCCGGCAGTGTTCGACCTGCCACTGATACACTGCTGCTCAAAGGGAGTACCGTCTTTATGCTGATGTGGAATTTCGTTTCCAACTGTGAAGAGTCTATAATTATTTTCAGATTGGGTAATGAAATTCACACCATTACTGCAGACATACTACAATTTGGTGTAACTATAACTGCAGCTTCATCAGGTGTGCAGAAAAATAGCTTTAAGTTATGTATGTCCAGAAATCCTCCTTTGTTCAACACACTCGCACACAACTCAGCACAGCTGCATTTTCTTGCCACATTCATAGGTTTAATATAGCACATTCATAACAGGTTCCAGACAGATTTCACAACACATCATTGACTGTTGACAGTTAATGTTGAAAACCCAATAATATCTTCTCACATTTATATAAGACTTGCGTGAGGGGATGTATTTCTTTATTATATAAAAACTCCACATCATTACTTTTTTGCAACAATAGAAAATGTGTCCAACACTTACCAGTCACCTCAGACACGGTTATCAACTTTCTCCTACACTTTTCAAACTAACTAAGTAATTTCACTCCATTATCAGAAACGCTGTTACACCATTAACTAACAAGCACTGACAACAGTATTGCCTTCTCCCACTCACACCTCTGGCTGTTGTATCTGTATTTGAACTCTGGTCCCCTACTACTCAACATTCCTGACCACTCTGCCATTGACAACTTTGCATTTCAGTGCAGTGTAGGGAGGAAGGTCAGAGGAAGAGCATACAGTAAGCCTTTAAATGAGCAAACCAGTGTCAAAGATACTGCTTCAGCTCCATGCTTATCTGTCTTACAGTTATGGTGGATTTGGAAGTAAGAAGTATAAATATAAAGTATAAATAAGTATACATTTCAAAATGCCAAAATTCATCACTCAGAATACAGTGCTTAGATACAGCACGATGTTCACAACTCCAAACAGCATGCCTATTTTAAGGCAGGATAACATTTTACACTGTTATATATTATGTCCAAGGGCTTATTGCAAGCCTGAATGCTTATTACCTCAGTTAACTCAATCATTACAACATGTATTTTTAATTATGCCTTGTTGCCAGCAACACTTGCCAAGTTAATAGCACTGCACATATGTAATAATTAAAACATGATGTCTTTGTAGGCAGCTACACACAGCGAAGGTTCATTTAGCCTTTACTCTCATTCACACTAAAAGACGTGTACATTTTAATCAACAGAAACACACAGAACTGGAAAACAAGAAAGGCAAAATCAATTCCAATCAGCAGGGCTCCTGACCTAATGCTAACTATGAGGTACTGACTCACTTGTGGTAACTGTGTCAGGCTGAGGCTAACCACATTACAATGAAAATTAATAACACTTTCAGCCTTGCTTTAAGGAGATGTGCAAAGTCTGTCTCCCTGATCTCAACAGACAGACCATACTAAAGTAAGGAAGTATCACGAAGGCTACCCGATGGCACTGACTGATAGCAGTCACCTTGCATCGCAGTGTGACTTGACAATATCTGATAAACTGGATGATGTTAGTCCTGGTAATGTGTCAAATGCCAACTGCACCTAAACGTCACTTCCCAGGAATGATTTTGTATAAGACCCTGGACTAGAGGCTAGTGTCTTTTTAAACTAACCTGAATGTCTTTGGGCTGTGACAAATCATCTCAGGAGAGCCTGCAAACTCTGCACAAAAAATAATTAATTAAGTAAAATGAATTGAAAGTTCAAATTGAAACCTTCCTGAAATCTATCAGACGCTTGTGCTTAATAAATGAGTTGGGCTATGGCTACTGTCAAAATGTGCAAAGAAGTTACTCTGTTGAATATGTAATGTTTAGATAAAGTTGCAAGTCATCAGCATAGCAGAGTAAAAATAATGAAAATACCAGTGATTTCTCAAAGGGAGGGACAGAGAATAGGGTGCCCAGAATAAAGGTTTATTGAGATTTAAGGTCACATGTCACATATTTTAAACCTTGTTTTCACCACCTTCTCATGTGAAGAACGTTCCTACTACTGTTAAATACCACAGCACTTTGGGCATGTCCCATAATGTTATCAGGGCTTTTAGCAAAACTTGCATTAAAAGCAACAGCCATATGGGTAATAGTCAAAATATGGATACTTTTCTTTAATGCGATGTATGCAACTAGAGTTCACAATAGTTTAAGTGATTAAAGAACTGAATAATTGAAAAAGGAAGTGTAAGAAAGTGCTGGAGAATTTTCAGAAGTAAATGTTTTTTTGTTATTTTACGTTTTTAGCTCAGTTTAGAGAATCATCGCAATATCTTCTTTTATTATAAATCTGGTTTCAGTACAATAAAGCACTAATTATTTGAATGTAAAATATGTAGAATTTGCTAAAGTTGAGGCTGATTTTGAATTTGCACTCACCAACAGTGACTCAGTGAAAATGATAACTGACATCACAGCAGTATGTTTCATGCTGTGTTTAAAAGTTTAGACAGTGTGAAAGGACAAGAACAGTGAAATAATTGAATAACGCTGGAATTTGTCAAGTGTATTAACTGTCCTTCTACTTTTTTTCATGAAGAGATTAGGAAATGGCTCATCTTTCTAAATACAATGGCATCTGCTGACGAGTGAAGGGCACTTAATATGAAAAATGTGTTGGCTCAATCTAGCAACTCATAAGACATGCACGCACACACCCACCCACACACACGTCCACACACACACACACACACACACACTTCTGGGATGATCATCTGTCTCTAACAATAAGTGAAAAAATGTAAGTATTTTGTACGCATGTTCCATGTGGGATGTACTGTATTGGATGGAAAGGATTCAATGTCATCAATCCAAAGCTTAAGCTCCATTTGTGCTGAATTTTGGCCAGTAGGGGGCAGAAAATCAAACAGCTATACAATCAATTATTTTGTCACCATCAGTGACACCTCTCATATAACACATATTTAATGTAATGTTCGTATCAGAAACCTTGATTTCTTCAGATTTAGAACATCTAAAGAAAACAAATCTTCATTTCGCTATATACAAAGTTACTACAAGGAGTTTTTAACTAGTTTAGAAACAATCTTACTTTAATACTGATGCCTCTATATGACCTACATAAGCACAGCTATTTACGGCCCACAGACAGAAGGAGTCTATGTTTATATTTTCCCAGGCAAAGTTTGGTCATGAGGAGGAGATTTTTCTTGAGAGAATTTTATTTTTAATGTTACATTTTGTGGTTATGGCTGACACTGGGACAGGATCAGCAAAGGGAAAAAGAAAAGAACTGACCAAAAAACAAGTTAACCTTGTCGGTCAGAAAAACAGACAAAATTGTGGGATTTGAAAGGATTGAAAGCTGGTCCTGTACTGGCCCTCTTCTTCCCAGACAGGTGTGTAATATGTCAGTTTACTAAATAAATTGCGAGACAGTCCATAGGACCACAAATAGATGCACTGACTCATTGCTAGGCATTCTGCAAACAGCTGTACTTGTATTCACCTCCAAAACAATTGCTCTCAGCAGCCAGATCAACATCTTTACAACAAAAGGTAGTGAAACACTACTGCAGTGGTTTGCAGGGGCTGACAAAATCACAACAAAATAACACAAAATAAAAGTTCTTTGCAGTTGCTTTAAAATGGCATAAATGCATTATTCCAGAACAATTTGCAATTTTGCAACTTACAGGTTTAATAATTTTGATATTAATGACTTGTAATTATGCCAGCAATCATTTTGTAAGAGTCAGTGCTCCTTCTTCAAAAGAAACATGATGCAATGCAGCATTTAAAGACTTTGTCCTCACAGTGAATATAGATGGCTTTCTAAATCAATTCTCTGTTGGCTTGGATGAGAGCTACATGGCAAGGGAGGCAGACCTCGACATCCGTCTGCGTAAATTTTTCATAAGGAAGTCCTCCTTATGAAAAATTACCCCAATCAGTGAAATGAAGCTTAGCAATCAGCGAGAAAGTGAGTTGAAGGTGCAGGCTGCGCTCTTACATGTGAAGGCAGCGGGGGCGACCAAAGCTCTTTGACATGCACAAAATGGTCAACCTGATGCAGCAACTTGCAGACTGCAGATTTTATAAATATTCCTGTGCTTTGATCACGGCCTCTTCTTAACTACAGTAGGTCCAATCGTCACGTCATGTTTTCCTTTTTTTCTGCCCCTCCAGACCCATTTCCTCTCTCCGATGCTGTAAAAACACAGCTGGGTCATTCTTCTCATTCCACTTGTTATTCTCATCTTTTCATGCTTCATGCTTAATGGTTTCATTATACTTAAGAGAAGACACATTTTTGGATAAGCTGCATTATATTTGTCAAAGGCTGGTTGTACTTTGTCAGGCTTGTCTCCTGTCACTAGATAACCTTGGTATGTTAAATGGAGCAACAATGGTTCTTTCCCAGATGAAATTGCAATGTGACAGTGTCTTTTATTATCACTTTGTCTTGTCTTTGTCTGTCTTCAAAGACTTGTCAGCGCTACAGTCAACTGAAGTTTAACCCTGGGATTAGCTTCCGTCGCTGTGTACTTTATCCTACTGTGGATGTGGATGTCAGCTCTGTCACACGAAATGTAAACTGACAGGGTGTGATCACTTTCTTTCTGGTCTTAAATCCTTGTCTCTCAGTTGTGCTTGTTTGTACACATCCAAGTGTAATTAGAGGACTTCTCAGTGAAAGGTCACTAACTGAAATGTCATTTTTGCAACACCCCTCATTACTGGACAAATTATTACAGTTTATCAGCGTCAGGACTTTGGCATTTAACCTGGCAGACATCTGAACTGTGTTAACAGATGTGACAGCACTACAGACGGCGTCTATCATTGTCTTATAACTTGATTTTTTGTGTTTTATAACAAATATGGTCTTTTGGTCTTACGGATAATAAAATGCTGGTTTTCTTTTGCCAGTGGACAGTGGACAAGTGCCTATTTGTAAGAACGATATATGTTCATCTTCATCTTAGACAAGGGAATAAACATTAAATTAGCAGTTGTGAACATAACTCTAATTACTTCATTTTTTAAGTTGATATGGTGAACTTGTCAGCCAACAGCTGTTTATTTATACATCCAGCAGCTACGGAGTAACATTATTATTCATTTATATGCATTCAAATATGTACCCTCCAATGTTCAGTCTCTTTTAGCCCTGCTTTGGGTCTTTACCAACTCCTGCTGGGTCTTCAGCTTAAAAATACTCCATCATGTTCACCAGCTACTCGTTAACTTTGTCTGTCTGCTGTTCACAATATGCAGTCAAGCTAAAATAATTAGTCAAAGAATGCAAAGAATACAACTGTAACTTTTATTATGATTCATTTCAGCAATTCTTTTTGCAAAACTGGCACAAATCCACTGTTTTCAGCCTTTCAGTTACATATATATATATTGCAGAGAGTTTTGTTGTTTTTTAGTCATCTTTGATAATAATTATTGGTTAGACAAAACAAGGTATTTTAAGACAGGACTGTTTGCTTTTTGCTGAATAGACCAAAAATCAAAAATGAAAATAATTGACTCAGTCTCACGTACTTGTAATGTGTACAATAGGAGTAAAATGCAAAAAGTACTATTTACTGATGTGGTTAGATATGGTGTTCAAAATCAATTGTCTTTTATTTTTATGCTACAACAGAATTTATCACCTCTTATGAAATATCCCCCCAAAAAAATCTGATAATAGACGCATGGGATTCCCTGTTATTGGCAACATTGACGTGTCAAAATAGAAATCCATAAACCTCTCTTGACAGTGCATTAAAGTGGACACATCCCCATGATTGATTAGACATCCAGCTGACAGATACCTAGCGATTGTTTACTGTGGTGGACCCTGGCAACGACTGGGCGTTTATTGCTGTCTGGTCCAGCAGTATTTCAACATTGTATCTCACTCCTCAGAGCCATCAGCAGGCAGCTTCACAGCAACCACACACTTCCAACTAAGCATTAGTGGTTTCCTTACTAAACTGCAGCACAGACCTGCTGTGCCTGCCTGCGCTCTCTCCCGCTCAAACTGATGTTTTCACTTGCAGGTAGTGCATTTACAGAGACCGTGAGGACTGTCATTGTGGATAATTTATGGGTAATTAGCCATCACACTTTGACGTTAACATTTTCCCTGAATTCCTTTCAGATTTGTAAGTACTCTTAGAGGACTAAAAACTGCTATTTAGCATGTTGGTATACTCACTTCAGTTGCATTTGTAGTTTGTGTGTTTTTTATTTCAAACAGAGCTTTTGCATATCAGTAGGTCGGCTTTTTCTTCAATCTCATATTCATTATTCAAATGCTTCTTGAATTTTAAAGTCCTGAAGGGGGAAGATGCCTTTTGCTGCTATCAGGTAGCGCTAAAAACTTTTCACTCACTTCTGCACCTCATTATCCATTCAAATCACAGCGGCACATCAGGTGAAAGTGACTGACAACAGCTCAAGATTGCAACCGCAAATAAACAACGGTACTGGTGACATCCTCCGCACCAGGAGTCCTTACATCGGAAAGAATCAATGTCAGACCGATGGAGCATCGCTTTCCCTCACTGCATTCTCTGTGATGTGTGAGAATTTTATGCTTTCAATGACCCATGCTTTGCACTGTATCAAAAACCAGGCACGGCTGGATACACACAAGAAACAACATTACTTTCCCCCTTTTTCAGCTGTTTGCCTGAAGAAGACTTACGTGGTTCTGTGAAGGTGATTGCATCTGTTATGTTTGGAGAAAATTTCATTTCACAATACACTGTGTGTGGTACTTTCAAAGCAGATAAGTAAACAAACAAATGTTTGGGGGTATCAGTTCTGCCTGAGCCAGAGAAAAGAAAAAAAAATGTATTTCAACGAGCCATCATCAGCTGTGGCGAGAGTGGGAGGATGTGCTCATTGAATTACTACACTTCTGCTGCTGCATTCAATAAAGAGTGACTCAAGCTTACAGCGTGGTAGTTGGTTTGATATATTTTATTAAGGTAAATATGGTGTGAATGGGAACGTGGGTGAGCTAATATTCTTGCACAGGCCCATCTGGTCATTTCCTATGGATCACATGGACCCTGATGATGTCATGGCTTTCTGCATCATTAATACTGAAAGGTCATTTCCCCTACTTGGACGTTGTGTTTATCACATGCTGGGTTCAATTTCCAATTTGCCACAAGACTGCCAGGGCCATTCTTACTATTTGTCTGGTAAAAGACTAAAAGACTACCTATCAGTGTTATACAATTCCCCTTGAAATTAGCTGACTGCTTCCTTTATTGTCTCCTATGGGGCCCTCGACTCAGACGGGCAGCATCTACTGTTAGTCTGATATGGTCACACACAAGACTGTTGACCATTTTCAGCAGACTGCATGTATTTCAAAACTGACCAAAATAGATTTTAATGCTTAAAATACTGACAATATCACACCATCTATCTACACACACACACACATATATATGTGTATATATATATATATATATATATATATATATATATATATATATATATATATATATAGTAAATTTCCAGCATTAGGTATCAAAGTCAGTTTGAGTGTCACGTTTTTATTGTCATTATTTCTTAGGTGACACTGCCTGCTTCAGCACAATATACTCTGAAAACTTTTCTTTATTTTTTCTTCAGGCTGCTTTGTAGTCTTCTAATTAGGAACCTTAGGCTACAGTGGTACTTTCATAGGCATAATTAGTCTTGAAAGCTCAAAGAAATCTGTCTTTTTATCAGCATCTATGCAATTTATTACCATTCTAGATTCACCTAGTTTCACCTTTGTCTCGGCTCTATGATACTCTACATATGTTTTCTATTTACTAATGAACAACATATACTTTTATATCTACATATCGTTTGTATAAAAAAAACATGCAATTAGCTACTAAAAGTCAAAGACTGAAATAAAATCAAACACCTGTGACACACTGATGTCCTCAGAGCTCCTTAATAAAAAATGAAAGCTGTATACTAATGTACAGTCTGATGTTATATAAGCTGCCTCTTCAGCTCGTCTGTGCTGGTGCATCTTTAGAGTATGAACCAACATGTCTCGTGCTGTATTTGTATTTGTAAGCACACAGGCGTCTTTATAACATGTTTGGTTCAAAAGCTTTGTGGGGTGTCTGAACCTGTGACTCATTACAGCTTTGAACTGCATTATGTTTCACTGTGTGGCTTCCTCCTCATTCTTCACCTTCCTTTTAGCCTGAATCCCACTTGGAAAGCAAGAAATTAGGGCAATAACTCCCAGGAGAGTTTTTGGAATAAAACAAGGTTTCTGGAATAGTGCGTGCACTGTGAATGACGAATGTGTTTGCAGTCAGCGGCCTGCTGCTAATTGCATTTCAGTCAGTAATCATTGATTGTGTTGAAATGATTATGCCCATGCTATTGTCTTCCCATCTGGGAAACATATCTGGCAACAGAGGCAATATGATCATGAAAAGAATTGCTGTAAGAACAGAAAAGGCTAATCATAACAACTTGGGCTAATACTGTTACTGTTTCCCCAGAAATGTCAACATCACTTCTCCGGGTGGAGCTCTGCAACAGTTGTTGGACTTTGAAGACCCCTGTCAGACTTAAAATAGGCACCTACAGACACAAGTTTCATAAGCTACACTTGGTTAAGAACAGACAATCTGTGGGAAATGAGTCTGTATCAAAGGTAACTCAGTGGTAACTGGCACAGAAGCATGTCATTCAGTTAGCTCCTGCTCCGTCTAAAGCCACTGAGAGGTACCACACAGACTAATGCCACGAGAACAGAAGGCAACAGTCTGATACCACAGTCTGAACCAGCAGGTGGAGCTCAACAGACTGCCAACAGTAGGCTGGCAGCAGTTAAAGCATGAGAGCTACGACCTTCCCAATGGTCCAATCAGATGCCGTCAGAAACCATGACATCACTGTCCCAATACCTAACCGTGAACATGTCTGATATGTTCTCCCAAGGGAGTTTATGTGTTAATTCCCCACGATAATGTATGTTTCCTTTCACCTCTGTGAGAAAGTCACGGTGAATGGCTGCCATCGAGTATGCTGCTAGCCTGTTGACTTTCCTTTCCACCCCTCGGGTATTGCTGTGGAGGAGTGACGCCTACATTGCACCACGCTCGTTTCTAATCACGGAGGCACAAGGTCTTACTCTGGGAAAAAGGGAGAGCCTGCATATGACATCATGCAGCTCCATGGACAGCTGTCAGAATGAGTCAGGTGAATGTGGGCAGACTGAAAGTCGCTGTGTTCCTTATGTCAGGGAACAAAATCCTCCCACAATGAGGGAGCTTCCAATTCAGTCAACGTCAAAGTATGAGTAAGTGCTTTGACAGGAAGCTATAACGCACAGTAACTTCCATGTCTGCGAAACAATAGATGATAACACAATAGTGAAACAGGCTCACCTGTGGCTGTAATCATGAGTGTTTCTCTTATCAGCCTGGAGCAGTGCCTGGACTACCACTTGATAAGATGTTGTGTTTCCTGAATAGAAATATAAAAATAATCTAGTATCACTCAGCAGAAAAAAACACATCTAATAACATAAAAAGTATTTCTACATTTTGAACACTTAACATCATGATTGCAAATACGTAAATGACATACTCACCATCTTCCCTATTTTTTCATCCACCACAGTGCCACACACACACACTGCAGAATTTGCATGTGCTCAATTATACATTCAGTGTGTGACAAACATGTGCACTTCTTCATAATGAGAAGGAATTATTTATAGCGTGCTGTGCTCTTATCATTTGTCTGGCCCAACAGGTACAAAAAGATTGAAGTTCAAGGACACCCAAACTTGTCCTCCTAGCAAGCTGTTACTTGGACAAACATTCATCATTCAAGCACACCATTGCACCGCATCCAATCCCCCTTCTCCACAGAGTCTTAATTGGATAAACAAATCTCTGCTACACTGTGTAAGTAGCAGGTCCTCCTGTTCTTGACTGAAATTGGTATTACACACAAGATAGTTCACTGATATGTCTCCGTTTCTAGGAATGTAATATGCCTATTTGATGCACGACCCTTCAGTCCTGGCATGGCCAAAACTCTTTGGAGAAATTACTTTTCAATTTATCGTCGCACAAAAAAAATATTCAGGAGTGTCTTTCCAGAAGATAATGATATTCTGAGGCCTTCATTAAGAGCTTCATGAGTACCTTTGTAAGCCCATTCTCTTCACGACTGTAATTCATGCTGCACTAGTGGAGCTACTTAATTAACACCTACTCCAGCCAACAAATATAAGTGTGTTAGTTGTACTTGCCTGCCGAACAAAACACCATTGTTGTTCACTGTGGCCACCTCCTTGAATTGCCGATGACTGTCTGACTGCCTCTTTTTTTAGCATTTTTCACTCTATATATAATTAGAATTGCAATCTCTCTGCACTGCTTCATCATGTTGGATAAATTTTTTTCTTTGGTAAATAGACTTTTCTTTTGCCAATGAGGTTTACTGAGCGCACACACACCAGTGAAAAGGTGAAGAGAGGATGCAGGCTGCAAAGCTGTAATTACCAAATTACCAACTGTCAGTTACCTTATACGACCATGAGGTAAAGTCTCTTAGCATGATACGACTCTTTAAAGAGACAGGTGTGTGTGTGTGTGTGTGTGTGTGTGTGTGAGGAGGAAAAGTGAGGCGGAAGGGTTGGCACCTGGCCTCTTTAGATAATCTATTTATGGCTTTCACACTTCATTAGGCCCAAACTAAAATACTTGGCTCTTGAATATGTTTATCAAATGTCTCAATGTTATCAGTCACAGCTCCAACAAACCATAAAAGTGTGACCACTGCATACTGATCATAGCTCATACAACTTTTCTTGACCTTGAAATTAAAATAAATTGTGACATCTGGAAGCCATATCTAGCCATCTGAATAAAAGCCTTATCTGTAGCGGGATGTTCATTATAATATTAATAAAATATGAGAAAACCCAAGCTACAACCTGCTCACTGTGTGTGTGTTGTTGTGTGTGTGTGTGCATCTGATACTACATGAGCAGACTTCAGAGTCTTTCCCAGGTGTCCTCTGTTGAATTTATTAATCCAGCATTGAAACCAATGACAAACAAACATATGATCTTAGTTAACGAAGGGCTTTGAAACCAAGCTGCTCTAAATTTTATTACCAAACTGAAAGGAAACAAACAGGGGGAACAGAATGGGTCATATGGTAGCAATGACAATAGATGAGGGCAGCAGCTAATGATTATTTCATTATTGATGAATCTGTCGATCAACCGATTAGTTGTTGTCCATAAAATATCATAAAATGTTGATCACTGCTTCCAAAAGCTCAAAGTAACATCCTCAAATGTCCAGGAACCAGAAAATATTCACACTTCAAAAGCCCAAATACAATAATTTTAACTGTTCTCATTTAAAAAATGACTCTGTGAGGGGAATTACTTAGTTATGAAAATAGTTGGCTATGAATTCAATAGTTGACAGTTAATTGATTAATCAACTAACTGGTGCAGCTTGAGGCAACTAATTTAAAAAGTTCTGTTTTGTATCTTGTGAGCTCAGACTTTACATGGACCAACAAGAAAATTAGGGACCTTCCAAAATGACACAAAAACAGTTGAGATTACAGACGCATGTAATTGGAATAGATTTAGCAGGTGACTAAATGTAAGATAAGTATTGCTTGAGAATTAAATTCTTAAACCACATTATTTTTTATTGTGGTGAACAAAAACTGATTATTGGAGTTAAAGAATAATGGGATCTTTTCCTAATTCATTTAGACTTTTTCTCAGTTATAAAAAAGTGACAATTAATTTTCCTGAAACAGTGAAGAATTAAAATCCCTAATCATTAAATGACTTGCAATGTGGCAATATGGTGCTTTGTATGGTGCTTGCTAAAATTTGACTTAAGGTGAGTTCTGGATTAAACAAATGAATTACAGATATCAGGATTGAATTAACTTTTCACTTTTATCTGCAAAGACCAAAAGTATGCAGAGACAAAACTTTTGAATGATGATTTTAAATTCAACTGGCAATGAAATTGTTAATTCTTATGTAAAGAAAATCACACAAGTAAAACTGACCACTTCATTATATGGGAATAGAATATAGTATAGAAATATAAAATTTAATAGAAATAGAAATACAGTACAAATAGAAATAATAATATCCAGGGCAGATATGTGTATAGCAATAATATATATAAATATATCAGGATCAGAATCAGGTTTATTGCCAAATGTCTTTCCACATACAAGGAATTTGTCTTGATATGTTGGTGGAAAAAAAATAGACAAATAAAAAGTATAAAGATATATCAGAAAATCAGCTTTATTATCAGTGTGATATACATATAAAGGCTTTGACTCCAGTTTTTCCAACACTCATTGTGCATACACAGAAATAGAGATGCATTCAGTTAAACACAAACAATAGTTTGACAAGTTAAAATAAACATTAAACTACTATGTACAAGTATTAAAGTACATATATACGTATAAATAGTGTAAATAAAGAAAAAAACTCATAGTCAAAAGTTCAGTGGCGCAAGAGTGCAAAAGATGATGAAATGAAGATGATCATTTGCAACAGGTAGCTTCATAAAGTATAAAAAATATCAAATAAAGATAGAGACAAAGTGCGCAATATGACAGTCCAAGGAGCAGTAAATGTTCAGGAGGTAAGCCTGGCGTCTCCACAGCCGGTGGCACAGCGGTTTTTATGGAGGCTATAATTAATCCATATAAGGGCACACGCAGGGAGCGCCACGCCCAGAACACCTCCTCGTTCTGCGGGCTTGTTGTGTCCTGCGGTCGGCCTGCCAGGAAGTCCCGGAGCCCGGTCACCGCCCCGGCCCCCCCACTCAAGCCTCATCCATTGTTGGGCAACAGCCTGCGACACAAATCTTAACCGAAACTTTCCAGGTAATTAACTCCCGAAGATCTCCTCTAACACTGTCCTGTGCTCACTTTTCGGTGTATTTAGTCGAGGGAGTTGAAGTCTGCAGAGAGGAGGGCCGGTGAAGTCAGAGAGGGGGGAGGACAAGGGAAGGGAAACTTTTGAGGCGAGGAACTCCGTAATTCCTCATTCCTCCATTTTGAACTTTTAAACTCCAGTCTTTCCAGGGGATAGTTTTCGGCAAGTTCACACCGATTCCAACCTGCTCCACTTAAAGTAGGTATATACTACAACTTTTACTGCGTTGAGCCGTCAATTTTATGTCTCATTTTTAAGTTTTTTTGTCAGTATTGAAGCGGACTAACGGTGATGTCTGTTGTGTCGGTTAGCATTAGCATTCAGCTTACTGTACGTTAGCAGGTAACGCAGCGCACGGGAAGCTAAGGTGGCTCAAATGTTAGCGACGACCTGTTAATGAAGAAAAATACCCGAGGAAAGTCAGTCAGCACTGATAACACGGGTTTTAAAGTGTACTTAAGTGCGCAATTTATTTGTTAAACTGCAACTAAACTTTACTTTAGCTGGGTAAAACCAGCGTTAACGTGGTGAGCTACAACAGGTGTAACTCTAGCTACTTAGCATGAGTTAGTAGACCAGGTGTAAGACCCACCCTGTCTCACCTACGTCGTTTATAATCGATGTTTAATGTGTTATTATTTTTATCTGGTATGTTAATTGGTTTGAAATGGTATTAGTGTATTTATTTCAGTTATAGTAAAAGTCACCCGTTTGCTTGTATGTCTCAGGTCAAATGGATTAGTTTGCGACTAATTTCAATCTAATTTGTTTCACCTAAATCAGTTCAGAGTACTAGTAGTGTTATCTGACTCTGCAGACAGTTTTGGTTTCACTTGACGAGATTTTATTTGTGCCTGAGACTTGTTCTGCCACACCCATACATAGTAGGTGAAGGGGGTTTCACATCTGCTGGCCCGGTTACAGAGAATAATCCACAAACTAGTTTTAAAATGTAGTCTATCTCAGATAGGAGTGGTTTCAATGGTCCACACTGAGGTGAGTGGATCGCCACAAGTGACTGTGGTGTTTCTGTTGAGAGTCTCTCCCGCTGGGCTCTTTAAATTTGGCTGTTTACCACAAACACACAGTTTAATTGATGTGTTTTGTGTCACGTTGGCATCAGACATGTGAGTGGAGGTCTCAAAAGCTCAGCAGGTGAAATCCAAATTATTTGCAGGGTTTGATAACACTTAAAATATATATTTTTTTGGTGATTTGTGTGAAGTGACCTTTTGATGTTTTAGTGGATGAGAAACATTGCTGTGGTTGAGAAGTGATTGCAGATTAAATCCTCTGTGAGTAGTAAGGAAGTGCCTTAAGATTGATCCATGGTAAAATGAGTTTCAGTGGTGCCAGACAATCTGCATCCATCCAATACTGACTGGCTTTTTTTTCATTAGAAGTTAAAAGGGGACATAGATCATAACAAACACGCCCCATCCAAATGCAAAACATTTGTCAGGATATTTTTAAAGGCAGAATTGAAAGCATATTTACCCAATAAATAACAGTTCAATATAACATTAGGTCGTCATCACTCAATTTTCATCCGCTGTTTTTAATATTTAAGCCTCTTTGTTGGCTATGTAGGCTAATAGCTATGTACAACATTGTTCTCAGAATTCATCTGACCAACTTTTCAGCTGCAGCCCCTCAGCCCTCAGGGTTTGATTATCCCGGGCCCTGCATGTTAGATAACTAATCAATGGAGTTGCAGTCACTGCCTGAGAAGAGAAATCGAAATTGGGCCACAGTGTTACTGTGATCTGCCTTTGGCAGTCATTCTGTAAGGGATGTGGGATTGCTGGTTCAAATTAGGGCTTTAATATTTTGACGACTGTAGAAACTGTTAGACTAACTAGTCGGAAAATCAGAAAGGAAGCTTCATTTAGTATGTTTAGTTATGTTTTTTACTCACTTTATCTTTCATAAGTATTTTTTTTTTTTGACAAAGCAAAAAGCTGTTCTTCTATAACATACAGCCACAGTCGATTCATATCGCAACAGATATTCAGTGTTTGATGTGTTCTAAATAGTTTCATAATTTCATCTGAAGAACGAAATTGACATAGCCCCGGTCATCCATTTTAACCATGACATATTTTTTACCCCCAGACTTCCAGACACCATGACAAACATCAACACAGCCAACATCAACTTTAAATGGGACCCAAAGAGTCTTGAGATCCGGACTCTGGCAGTAGAGAGGCTGTTGGAGCCCCTGGTCACCCAGGTAATGTTAACACATAGTACATTTTTTATTTGTAATGCTAGAGCAGAGTCAGTATTACTGATATAAAAAAGCAAGCATTATTTTCTAAAACAATGGCAAGTGACACATGTCAGGTGTATTAAATTTAACATTTTTCTGTGTACCACCTATTCATGACTCACATTTTCTGCCAATACATTCTACATGACAACTAGATGAAGAGAAGAAATTACTTTATTTTCTGGAACGCTAATACAGCAATGTCACAGGTTTTCATTGTAAAAAGAGCTGTGGACGTAACTGTAATGTGCCAAGTTCATCCAGAGTCCTGGAGCAGCTGTTTTCATTGTTGAACTGTTTTCTGTCCCTGCCATAGGTCACCACTTTGGTTAACTCCAGCAACAAAGGTCCATCAAACAAGAAGAAAGGACGCTCCAAGAAGGCACATGTTTTGGCGGCATCGGTAGAGACTGCTACCCAGAACTTCCTGGAGAAAGGAGAAAAGATTGCAAAGGAAAGTCAGTTCCTTAAAGATGAGCTGACTGCTGCTGTGGAAGATGTCCGCAAGCAAGGTATATTGAAAATACATATTGCAGCAGTATGTGGTTTCCAGCTTGAACAGAGTGGTTCTTAAGATAGGAGGGATGATAAATAAATCATGAGCCATGTACATATCATCTGCCCCAGTGGAAGACCTTGAAATACGAATATTTTTTGAGCTTGATATTTCCTCTTGCGTCTGGGTTTTCAGAGAGTCCATTAATAGAGATTTTTCCTTTAAGTATGCAGATGTTTCACATTTCTCTCAAGCTGTTGTTGCTTTACCTTCTACCAGGATCCAATTGAACCATGTCTCCTCTTAGAAGTGTTTGCGTTGTTGTTGCTCAGGAGATATTTGGACTTCAGCATTACAGTTTTTTTTTTTTTTTTGCCTTAGCTGCTTTGTAGTACTTCCCCTCCTCTTTCGTTCTGTCTGTTGTGTTTCTCTATGACAATAAGTGAGAGATGGGTTATCAAAGACTCATGTTTAGATCACTAGAGAGAAGTGAGACTATTGTGGTGAATATTGGTTTCATATGTGCAATCTACCTCCATCAACCACTGATGCAGGTCTGTATATGGAATCAAATTACAATTTGAATCGAAATGTTGTTTCAAAAAGAAAAATGTTCCACAAGGATTGAGTAATAATTATATTATTGTATCAACCAAGTTACATCTATATAATCGTGTAATGGTTTTACAGAAATCTGTTCAGTTAAGAATTCCTAATATTTGCACAAAAGTCATTAAAAAAAGTTGGTCATGGTTTTTGTTTTACATTTTTGAAGAGGTCTGATGTAATGTGCAGCATCAAAAAGATCAATTGAAACATACACCTACAAAAAGACCATTCTTTTTAATATGGCCATAATTTCAATCGTATCATCCAGACCTACCCTATATCACTCAGCCATGCATGATTTCATTAGTCACCCTATGATTATAGACACCTCTCTCCCCCCTTTTGTTTGAGTGGTGTCAGAGTTATAATTGACCCTTGTCAGGAGCAGAAAATATAGTCCGCTTGATTTACTTTCGTTGTCTTGTTCACACCAGAGGCCAAAAAGGGTTGTCCCTGGATCTTTGTGTCAGCCTGTAAGACGCTTTCGTTTGCAGCCCCAGCAGCTAAAGTTGTCTATATAGATGATGACAAAATGAAAAGTGAATCATCACACACCAGGGGGCTTGTCTTGTCTATGCAGATTATTTAAGGATGCCTGGTGGTGAGAGGTAGGATTTATATGGCATTCTGTATAAAAGGGTACTTGCAGGTTGGCCTGGTAGAGTACCAGTGCGTTGTGTGACAGAAGTGACTACTTGAAATTACTTCTTCATCCTGATACTGGAATCTGCCATCAAATCCCCTGCCAGTTAAAATACCATTTGGCTTATTGATAGCAGATTCCATCATCTAACAACCACACTTTGCACTTCTTATTTATTTCTTTTTGCACCGGTTAACTGTCTTTTGAACACACTAGCAGACCATCGAGAGCTATGACTTGAGGGGGGCTGTTATCACCTTGTGAAGCAACATCTGTGTCACTGTGTCTTTTCTCCCCAGATGCCCGGCGAGTTAGATGTCCCCTGCTCAAGCTCTGCTCTGAGTAGTTGGGAGGTAAATGACATGTCGCCAGATAGGCTGTGCAGTGCTCAGTGCCCAGGAATGTTACTGTAGTTGTGGTAAGCTGTCACTGGGCTGGAATTCAGTGACTGTTGTTAGCTGGTGCCTAGGCCTGGCTGTCAGCTATGCCATGCTGCTCAGCAGAGCGTGCCTGGACTGATAATATGGCCATTGAGTAGGGTACCCCCACCCCCCCCCCCCACCCCCCATCCACCACCACCACCCACCACCACCACCACCACCACCACCCCTCTGGATTCAGAAAGCATTTTCCACCCAGCTGTGGCTTACCAGCTGTTTAAAGTGGGAAAGAAAACTCTGAAATGATCATTATGGATGACTGTACATACAGTGGTTGTTAAAGTTACTAGTGGAAGATTTTTCTTAAATAATTTGACATTTAGAGGATGTCTTGCTCCAGTTAGCACATTCTCTGAACATTTTAAGTCATCTTCTATTAACCCTAAGCATCACTAAAACCAGCACACATTTCTTGGCCTGTGAAAGACTTTTTTTTTACTCAGCCACGGCTGTCTGCTCTTGTCCTTGTTCTCTCCGTCTTGCCCTTCCCTCCCTGTCTGTGCCTTTGTTGTCCTGCTGTTTGGGGGACTTACTGTGTGATATACATTTTAATCATTTCATCATGCAGTTGGTGGGCCGCAGGTGAGCGTTAGATGGATGGAAGTTTATTAAAGGAGCACTGATCACTATCTGCCCCCTGAAAATGGCCTTATTGATTTTGCTCACAGGGGGGAATAACAGCCTGAATCGCAAATTTTGTCTCATCTTTTTTTCCCCCTCTTCAAAACTGTGCTTTGCTCAATTAACCATTAATTGCAAAATGCCCATTTGGAAATGTAAACTCTCTGCTGGAATAGTGATGGAGCTAACTATTGATCAACAAAAAAATAATTTACAATTTGTATAATCAGTCACCCTAGTGTCTCAATGTGTGTTTATATCTCTGTAATTAAAACACCATTGTGTCTTGACTATTGATCTATTTTAGAGTTCAAAGCCGAAGTTTTGAATATCAATTTGAGTCATTTTTTTTTAGCAAAATGCCTTTGGTTTTGAACTGTTGTTTGGATATATTGCCAGTATGTCAAACTGGGTTTGTAAGCGAATGTAATAACAAAATGGCTGAGAAAGCATTTAGCATATGAATCAGTGAACATAGTTCACAGTCACAATCACAGTTCTAGTTCATTTCAAGATATCACATTGTAAATTGTGCTGGACAATAGTCTTTTTAATAATTTTAAAAACTGAAATTCTTGCTGAGCAGTAATGAAAATTATTTAGGAAATGTTACAAACTGACAAACTGCTGTTTAGTGGGTGAAGGTTTTGAGGTGATGACAGTTGCTGCTGATGCGGTGCTGCTAAAGCCACAGTCACCTCTGTCTCACACACAGCTGAGATCCAGTATGCTTCATCTTAACTGAATGAAGCTGCCTGCAGCGACCCTGTAACAAACTGTATTTTTAAGTTTCAAGTCTGATCCCTTAAACTTGCAGAGGTAACTAGATTGAATTTGTATTGGGCTGTCAAAACTCCCCTGAACACGCTGCACAGCAGTATTTTGGCTGTACTGATCTACTATATATATATATATATATATACTGATATACTGATACTGCTTCGTGCACTCGGCTGCATAAACTAGGTGTTTCATGGCTGGCCTGCAGCGACTGGTGACCTGGTCCCTGGGAGGGACGCATACTATTCACTGAAAATATCATGTCCATCTTTGTTTGCTTATTTGTTGTCTTGTATGAGCATGGTATGGATGCATGATGTGGTGGTGAGCTAAAATAGAAATGGAAAGCAAACATCCAGGAATTCAGTAGGGGCAGATTGTTATTTGGTGGAGAACACAAGGAATCATAACGCCACCATGACACTGTACAACAAACTGGAGTTTCCTATCATATGTTTTTAAAACATCTATGAAAACGTAATAATAGATGATGATAGATTCCTACAGTTAATTGCTTTCCTAACATAGTGATGTCTCCTGAGTTTCAAAAGGTTGTCAACCAGAAACGATTGAAAGTGCAAAACTGCAACTAAAGATGATTTTCTCTGTGCTGTGCTTGAAAACATCTACACCTCTGATTGCTGGCTAAGTGATGTTACAGTTTTAGTAATTGTTAAAGTGCGCATACATTGAGCAGAAAGCGCTGGTAGGCATGTATGATGTCTCTCACAGGTTGTCAGTTTACTTACCCCAAGGAAGGGGGGTGGTGGTAGGGGTCTGCGGATTGCTTGTTATTGATATTTCATTTAGTGAGCCGTGTAGCTTTTTTTTTTTTTTTTTCCAGGCACTAAAATCTCTCCAGCTCTGTCAAGCCTGTGGCACTGCAGCGTTACCTTACACTTCTGCTGATGAGTGAGATTGCATTTCAGACGATCTCCAGCTTGTTGCTGCTGATTCACACTGACTGAAAGGGGCACAGATTGGATGTTTTAGAAAGTAAATCTTGGTTATTGATTTAAGTCTTTAAATATAATCAACATCTTTATGCAATCTGGGTAGTTAAAACTATAATTCTAATATTACCTTTAAACATTTGTATTTAATTAATCAGTATGGACACACTAAATAGGCTACATCATGACAGATTACTTAATCTAGATATAACCTCGACAGATATTCTTACTTTACTACCAATAATTACAACTGATTCGTCAGTATGTCGTAATTGTTTGTTAGTCATTTAACAAACAATGTTATGGAGTTGTTCTTCACTATACCTTCTGAAATGTGAGGATTTGCTGCTTTTGGAAATGTTATACCATGTCTTGTGTGTTTGAGCTGTTAAGATTGTTTAAACTTGTGATGGCCATTCTGACTTGGATCATTACTTTGAGTGTATAAGTTTTTATTTAAAAACAAAGCTGAAATACTTACATTTTCAGAAATACAGTTTTTCATAACAGAGACTTTGATGAGAACATCTGTACCACTCTGTCTCTGTATTAAGTACTGAGATTGAGCCAGGAGGCAAATAACTTAGCATAAAGATTGGAAGGAGGGAGAAATGACCAGCCTGGCTCAATCACAATGTTCCCATGAAGATTGAAGTCAAATGCATGAACTTAGTCGGACTACTGTCGAAGCACATCAGATGGACACGGACACAAACCCAAAGCAAACGCGACAGATGCCGACATTCAGTTAGAAATCTTATTTACCCGTGGTGCAACTGCAACTCTCGCAATCATCAATGCAAGTCAGCAGTTACAGATTCAAACACAGACAAACAGAAGCAGATTCTCTCCAGACGCCGCAAATGACATCTGCTCAAGACGGAAAATATCTCAACTTCAAGTGAAAATATGTAGTTATTCAGAGTGGCAAGGCTCAGTGCATGTAAAGAGCTGGGCTGAAAAGAGATCGTCTGGAGGGAAATAAGAGAAATTGGAGTTCCTGATAAGCTTGGAAATCAGTCTGTCTGAGCTGTCACACAAACAGTGTCCTTTTGTGTTCTCAGCAAACATCAGTCGGGAGTCATCCATTGACTGCTTGTGGCCCAAACATACAGAAAACATTCCAGTGGTCAAAGCCAAGAAGTCACTTAACTTTGTATCCATATACAGCTAGCTCGTTATCTTGGATTGAGCGAGTACGCTGACACTTTGACTAAAAAACAACCCATAAGACACTCAGCTCTTACTCTACACTGCTCACATAGCAAGTGAGTACAACTGACTTGATATTGCCATCCATTTTCACTGTTTCATTAAATACCGTGCCGCAACATTTTGTCACATCCCTGCTCATAACCTATTGTCCTTGAAAGCATCCATAATTGTCTAAACTGCTTACCCTGTTTAGTTTGGTGGCTGGAGTCGATGCCAGCACACTCTAGATAAAAGGGGACACACACCCCCGCTATCACAGCACATCTTTGTAAGCAGAGGTGCCAAAAAAATAGAGCTGTTGTCTGTCTGCATGATTGTCATAGAGAACGTATTTAGCAAGATGGTAACAACTGATGAGCATGAACTGCTGCTAAATTAGTTTTTAGTTGTGTTTTTTTTTCTCCAGCGCATACCTCATCGCTGTAAAAAAATGACTCCCCTAGCAGTAATGGCACTACATCGTAGGAAAATGGACAAGATAAGTACTTGTCTTTTTGTTGTTGGCTTTGGATCTCAAATGGCAGTTTTCTTTCTTTTTTTTTTTTCTTTTTTTTTTAAGAGTTTGAATTTGGCCTCCACTGAAGTAAACTATTTGTGGATTTACTGTCTTGTTCATAATGTGAGCCTACAAAGTCTATTTGTGTGCCCAGTCAACTGTGCAGGCCCATCCAATGTAGGACAAAGCGTGGTGCTGGACAAACCAGACAGTGGCCCTTTGTCGTGGCTTTGACCTCTTTTTCTTTTTTGAGGGCTATGTGTGTGTCCATGTGCAAGCGGAAATTATTACTGGACACTGAAGAGGTGTGTGTGCCTGTGTGTGTCTTTGTCACAGTGTGTGACACGCGCTGACTCTAAGCAGACAGGGAAGGGAAAATGTGTCAGACTTTTGCTCTGTTCCCGCACACTCTTCTTTGTTTAAAATAAAGACTTCTGATGTAATTAAATTGTAGCCTGGAACGGACAGTGACTGCTCTCAGACATCTACCACTACTACTATTACTACTATTAAGACTATTTCAACTAATAATGATAAAAAAACTATTTTTACACTTGAAGAAATTGATTGATAACGGAGGAGGGCAGTTCATTGCACTGCAGTTATCTTATATAGTTTTGATAGACATTGATGTGGTTTTTGTGTTTCATATTTCCATATTGCTGCCTGTTGAGAAGCAGGCGCAATTGAAATATGAACAGCTTAATAGTAGGATATTTGTTGTTTCATAATTTCAAAGGGTGGGAAAACTCCAAAGTACACACTCTAGCAGTATGAGTCCTAGTTCATAGGAGTTCAGAATGTTTTTGCAGGTTCAAAGGTCTTTATTTGAAGTTTCAGTTTATACCTGAGTGTTACAGCAGATGTTTTGTTTTGTCACTCATTCTCAGGTGAGTCAATGCGGCAGGCATCTGGAGAATTTGCAGAAGACCCCTGCTCATCTGTGAAGAGGGGCAATATGGTTCGTGCTGCCAGAGCCCTCCTGTCGGCAGTCACACATCTGTTGGTGCTGGCAGACATGTCTGATGTCTATAAGCTTCTACTGCAGCTTAAACTGGTGAGAATCATATTTTCTTCTGTATTTTATACATGACAAACAAGCTTAATTAGAACTTGGATAAGAAATTGGATTTTTCCAGTTAATAAAAAATATACTTTTCAATCAAGAACAATGTTACAAGCTGATTACGTTTTGAGCAATATAATAGCATGGTAGTCCATTTGCATATACTATAACCTCATGCTATTGATGATCACATTAGAGTATTGATTTGACTAAAGGTACATGGGCTACATACATGGGTACATTCACTCAGTGGTTTCCACAAAGACTTATTTGTAAGTCGCAGAAATACTTGTAGTCATTTGGTTTGATCAGGAAAGGCTTGTTATTGCTCCCTCAGTCACTTACTCAGGGACTCACAGGGAGGTTAGACCCTGGACAAGTGCAAATAATGAAGTAAAACCAAATTGGTTAGATTTCTTTGAAGAGCTCTTTCATGTCACCATGCCTCAGCAGTTATTCCAAATGCGTGCTTGTTTGTGCTGAAAGACAGCGAAGTGGTATCAGCTTGAAATAATGTTTCCCTCCATCAGTAACTCCTATTCAACAAATGAATTAAAATATGTCATTTCTCTGGGGAAACCTCTCGTGAATGTATTATTCCATCTTTTTTTATTTCAGTCTAAATTGAAGTAATTTCAGACAACTGAAATGTTCACCTCTTGAAACTTAAGATGACAAACTACGGCTGATTAAAATCATAGATTTGATTGCAGTTTTGAAAATTGCTGTTTGAAATCTCAATGTGTTCAGTCCTTGCTCACACCTGGACATAATAAAACAAAAACATATTCCTAAGAACTAATATTTTATGAGTTGCACTTTATTATTGTCTAAATTTAGTGAGTAATTCAGTAAAGTATTGTAAGTATTGTCTAACTTTTCCCCTCTATCTGGCTCAGGTGGAAGAAAATCTGGTGAAAGTGCGTAATGCAGGAACAGAGCAGGACCTCGGCATCCAATACAAAGCCCTGAAACCAGAGGTGGACAAGCTGAATCTCATGGCTGCAAAGAGACAGCAGGTAATGTACATTTAGCAAAAAAAGAGACTAGAAGTCTGTTCAGGGGAGCAGGGGAATCTGGTTGATGTAATTGGGTTGGGATATTATCAGGTACTTGAACGGGTGCTTTGTCACTCATAACAAAGCGGCTCACCAACATAGCAAACGGTCAGTAAAACAGTAGAAGGATGTAAGTAGTAAGGAGAGTGCTTTATGCTTTACTTAGACAATTAGATACAGTAAGCATGGACAATTGTCTTATTGCCAGTTGCTGTGAAGTGGGCCGGGAGTGCAAGAAAACAGCTGTAAAGGCTTGACTCTAAATGTGACAAATCCCCCTTCCTCATAATGAGAAATTGCACACCATTTTTCTCCGCCGTTTCGTAAGTGGTAGTCAACAGTTAAATGCCTTTTATGATGCATTTTCCAGATGAAACAACTTCACAAGGTTCTTGGTGCAGGTCCAGGAGATACACAAACTGTCTAATTACTGGAAATTAAGAAAGACAAATAAACTTTTATTTTGAGATTGTTTACCCTTTGTTTTCACCTTTTTTTTTTTTTGGTCAAGATTTTCATCAAGCTGATGGCAAAGGAAGTACAGTGCTGTACTTCAGTGCTGTACTGTACAATTTAGGTGACGGTTTTAAGCTATACTTCACTCTGGCCTGAGGAATACATTAAATATGGATGTTTTTACTGGCCTACTGAATAACAACCACATTGAATGGTGGCAGGACTTACATGTTTGTTAACCACTAGATTTATACAATACTGCCACCAACATCACAAACTTACGTGAATGGCATTTTTTAATTTCTCCATCGTGTGCACATTATGTAAACCATAAAGACTTGATGTGAAAATGATAATGAATATAAGGTTTTTCAAATTGTCACTTAAATTATGCACACCATAAAGTTTGAAGCGGTGATAAGTATAGCTCCATGTTTCAAAAGCACGCATCTTCTCAAACTACAAAATCCACCCAAAGACAAGACTATTTTTGTTCTTCATATTGCCCACTCTTTAAATGGAAGACTTGCCAAAATGATCACTGATGATTCTGTGAAGAAATTACTTTTACTTGTAATTGCACTTTTTTATGGATATCAGAATGTGTTTAATCAAAGTGAATGCAGGAAGTATTGTAGCTTAAGGACGTTTTTTAGAGCATGTCTCAAGCAATAGTGGAAAAAAGCCCTGGGAGTGTTTCATTTGGGGGGGAGGCTTTCTTTTTGTGTATGCAAGCTATTTTTTTACGCTATAAATCTATGCCAGTGATCACTATCTCCTCTCCTCCCTCCTATGAAGATGTAATTGCAATATAATGCTGAGGTCTGAATAGCAACGCATTAAATTGCAAAGGCATATTATAATAGCCTGATTATGACTGTGTTGTGTTACCGCAGGGGACAGAAATAAATCTGGGTCATCCAGAACAAACTCTGTCACACTTAGTGTCTCCATAAGGGCATGACAGGCCCATTTTTGAATCTAAAGTACATTACCACCCAGCCCCTTTGTAAGTATTCCATGTTCCAGTTTAACTCTTCAATTCTTTCTTTTCATCCTTTTCTACGCTGCTTTTCATCATTCTGTTAGGAGCTAAAGGACGTCCACCACAAGGACCAAATGGCTGCTGCTCGTGGGGTGTTACAGAGGAACATCCCCATGCTGTACACAGCGTCCCGCGCCTGCCTGCAGCACCCTGACGTGGCAGCCTACAAGGCTAACCGTGACCTGATCTACAAGCAGCTGCAGCATGCGGTGTCCGGCATCTCCAATGCCGCCCAAGCCACTGCCCCCGAAGACTCAGCACTCTGTCAGCCAGCAGGGGGTGGAGAGCTCGCCTACGCCCTCAACAATTTTGATGTAAGTCAGATGGTTTACAGATTACAGGCTTTTATCATGTTCCCAGCCACACATCCAGGTATCCACCAGGTTAATAACAAAATCATATGATCATATAAAATATGAAATCATATTTTCCCTGCTATAATTCCAAAGGTCTCTTTTAAAAAACAATTTAGAGAGAGAGATTTTTATAGAGATAGATGAGGGCCAGAAAGGTCGCATTTGGGTCAGATTTGTAGTTTATAGGACTAACCCAACTGAATCATAAAATGACCAAAACCCTCCAAGGGCTTGGGGTTGAGGTGGAAATTAGGATGAGATATTGGGAAAAATTGGGACATGGCTTTGGGGTACATTGAATATTTTCTTTAGTCACTACTACTTTATTCCTTGATTTGCCTCCATGTCAAATAAGGAGATTTACACAACTCTAACTTTCAGAAAGAGACATACATTTGTCTGTTCTTATAAGTACATCTTCTAAATAACTCAAGTTTGTTAAAATATAGATTAACCCCTTCTCTGCTGGTAGCTACTGAGCTTTTCTCCACTTTTGCAATTTTTGTTGGTTATACAAGAAAACAGGTTAAGTATAATTTTGTTATTAAAAAAATAGTTAACAGAAATAGGGCCATAATACCTTCACTGGAGGACAAGGTAAGAACATGCAGGCATGGTGCATTATGTTGCAAACAGGAATATACTTAATTTTGGCATTTAGCACAAGGAGGAACTATAATCCGCTTAAAGCCCTGTGCATGTTGCTGTCTAGTCCCTCATATATTCATGCCTAAAACCTTTTATATCTCTGAAAGTCAGTAAATGTTATCCAGTATTTATTCAGAATATATCCAGTGTGTCCCTAAAATCCACAGCTCAGATGAAGTAGTTTTAGAAAAACATTTTATTTTCTGTGAAATCTCTTTTAATTTCTATGCCCTTCATGTTCTCGATCTCAAATTGGTCATTTAGCTGCTTCAACCTCTAACTGAAGTTTTAGGGCCTTATTCAGTAAAATGTAATTAAATATGAATAGAGAATACAAAATGAAAAATGTATGTGAAACATACGACAATGCTAGTCATCATAATATTGACATGAAACAACATCAAGGTAACAGCTGGATAAAACATCATCATAATGCTGCCTGAGGAGATAAACGCAAAGATGATTAACCTGATTTCTTTTTTTTTTTTCTCCCCACTGCCATTGACTTCTGTCAGGCTTGCAAAGCACATTTTTGTTTACAAGATAATTGTTCATTTTCAGACAGCTTTCAGAGACACTGAACAGATCCACAATGACAATTGAAATCTTTCCTCAGTGAGCTCTATGGACATAGAGGTTTCTGTTGTGTCCCCTCTTTCACTAAACACACCACTCATCGTGCGTTGATCAGTTCTTTAGTCATTTAGCAAGTGTGTAACTTCATGTGTCGCTCCTGCAGAGACATTTGTTTACCCATGTGATTAATGTAATCTGCATGCTCATGTTTTACATGCCCAGGGCCATGTGACGCACGCCTTAATTACTCATGGCCTCTTGCAGGCATCATATGGGTGGTTATTTGAAACTGAGGTTTTCCTCTTGGTAAGACATGGGATGCAAGTTTGTTGTTTAAGATAATTACTAAATGATAGGCTCTCAAGTAATTAACTGGATATCCAATTTCACACATGTAATTTGCATTTACATGTGTAATTCCTCTGTGGACATTGACAAACATGACTGTAGTCTATGTGACTCTCATTACCTAGGCACTGCTGCTCCTGAAGTGAGCGCATGAGCAATCACAAAATATAGTCAGCAATTTGAAATAAGCTTTTTAGTCCTAATAATAATAGTCTGGTAGGCGTGTGACCCATTGACGTCACCAGGTGATGTCAATGGGCCATGATAGTCTGCCAGGCCTGGACCTCATCTCAGTCCAAGTTTTGGTTGTTTTGTGGCTTTTTATGAAACACATGCTTGTACATACTTGTATTGAAGTCAGGTGACTGACTCAGCCAGTAAAATACATTGCACTGTCTGTCTCTGAACAGTTTCTTGTTACTCCGTCCAACACACTGTGGAGGTGTGTGAGGGTTATTTATTGGTACCAGTGACTCATGACTCAAAGATTCCTGCTGCAGTTGCTAGATTTATCTGACCAGCAGAAGTTGCACTTAACATGCTTTGTCAAGTGTTGGAATGAATGGGGAAATGTATGTTAAGTTTTAAAGATACTCAAAGTTGGATGGACTGTTTGTCATAGGCATTATGGAACTAGTGAACAGTATTGCCCTCCTAAATTTGTACAGTTTACCTGCTAAGATTAAAAATGTATTTTTTACCTTAGGAAAAAAATATCTAACCTTTATTTAACCAAGAAAATACATAATCTCTTTTTCTAGAGAGGCCTAGCTAAAATGGCATTGTAAGATGGGTTGCATGCTTGGGTTGCATGCCAGTATTAGACTGTCCTTTGGATTCTCCATTTGAGTCAGTAGCTCTTAGCAAGACTAATGAAAAGTTTACTTAAGCTAAGCTTTTTAAGTAGCAACTGTGGTACTTAGTCATTACTCTTAAAGTGTCCTTCATCAAGTGAACATTGGCTTCCAAAGTAGTCTCAGTACTGAGTATATAAAAGCAACAAATTCGTTTTTTTTGGTCTTATGGTAACTTGATGGTAAAGGGAGAAAAACTTTGTGTACTTGGTATCACATTCATCTTCACACACAGACACACACACAGATTTTTCTGTTTCAAGTATTTTCAAGTTTTTACATTCAGGAGCGGACTGGTGGCTAGCCAACTGGGCTAAGTGGATTACTTTTGTGTACAATGCAGTCTCTCAGATCAGTTGCATCAGTGACTGCTTTATAGGTAGCCATGCAGAAGGTCACTCCCTGAAAAACTCTAATGCAGGCCGTTTTCCAGACTAGGTCCTTTCCGATCCCCAGTTTCAAGTGCAAGGCAAAATTAGCAAATGAGTCAACTCCCCCCCCTCAATTCTGTCTCTCTCTCTCCGTTTCCTCCTCCGTGTCTCTCTCGTGTGCCTGTTGCCATGGTGATATGACACGCAAGCAGAGGAGGTCAGATGAGACGGAAAGGAGGGGGCTGGAGGTGGCTGATCGAGGGCGGCCTGCCTAATAAACCACAATTCTAACAGCTGAAATGTGGAATAATTTGTAGCAGTGAGGTATCGGAAGTTGAATTTCTTTCTTCAGCTGCCACAAGCGTTGTGGCGATACCTTAAACCTCTGCAGTGCTTCTCCAGCATGTCAACTAGTTGCCTCTCTCAGCAGGCTTGCCCCTGTGAAATCAGACATTTAAGTGTTCTCTCTCATCCTGCAGATATAAAGAGAGGAGAGCGGGTTACTACACAGCACTTTTTTGACTCAAATGAAAGGTAGCAAAGGCTATAAAATCAAATCCTTTCACAAAGGGGATTATATATTTATATATATGATTACATATTCATAGGCTCATCTGTTGTCTGAAATGGATCTTGTAGTCTACATTACAGACACAGTACCACTCCTTTATTTTTTTTGACTCATTGTTGATTAATTCATCAGATCTTTTTTTTCTTGCTCTGTTTTTACATTTTGTGACTTGTTTTCTGGAGGAAAGGGCACTGAGAGAGTGTCTATTCTGAGGCTGTATTCAACCCTCAGTAAGACGAAAATCTGTGTATCAGCAGAGCAGAGGAGCAGGCCTAGTCTTAAACAAGATATAGAAAACATTGTCCTCACCAGTGCTAACTTTGTACTTTGTGAAATAGAGTCTATCTCACTAAAGTTTTTGCATAAGCTGTTTCCTTTGGTGTGTGACAGAGATGGGAAGGTCTTCAGTCCGATGTAGACAAGTCAGTTATGTTCAATTCAGAAATCATATTTCCTGTTTTGTGCTTTTATTCATCTGGGTTTGAACTTTAGGTTAAATAAGGAAATATTGTTTTGATTTTGAATTGTTTTGAAACTAATACAGCACAGTTTCAGATACATGTTTTTGTTTAACAGCACTAAGCTGCATTACAGAAAACGCTGTCAGAATATGTTAACATTGTTTTCACACTTTTTCTTCCAATTTTCCAATCCAATTTTCATTTTAAAATACATTATTAAACCCTTTTGAGTGCTTAATGACAATTCAACTCTTATTGAAATCATTTTTGCATTGCCCACTCTGGCCTGCTGACATAAGTTTTTAAATGCTGAGTGTCACGTGTCATTAAGTACCCAAGAAAGAGCACTTTGCTTTGTGTGCTCTTGGTCAAATCCTTTGTTAAAGATTTGGCTGATGTAGTGGACAAGTTATTGTCTTTTAGCCTGTAACATTAAAATAAAAGACAGTTTAGCACAATCTTCTCCAGGTTTTCCAGGTTTTTGTCAGGCCCTCTTTATGTTGTTGTTTTATCTTCTGTGAGTACATTTCAGCCTTATTGGTCTCTTAACATCTTGCCAAAGGACTGCAGTTGAAAATTAGCCAGTTGGCTAACACTTTTTAACACGCATTTACAGAAATGTTAATGTGTGTTGTCCTTAAATTAAAAAAATTAATTGAATAAAATAAAGAAAATCCAACCTCCCATTGCCTGCCAGATTTGTATCTTCAGGACTGGAGAGAGATCAGTATACCATGATGACTTCTAGCATTTTTTCTCCCTGTGTAATTTCTCCTCTGACCCTTTCCTTACAGAAACAAATCATTGTGGATCCCTTGGCGTTTAGCGAAGAGCGCTTCCGTCCCTCCCTGGAGGAGCGTCTTGAGAGCATTATCAGCGGTGCTGCCCTCATGGCCGACTCTTCATGCACACGTGATGACCGCAGGGAGCGCATCGTGGCCGAGTGCAACTCTGTGCGCCAGGCTCTTCAGGACCTACTGTCTGAGTATATGGGCAATGTAAGTATCTTTCCTTTCCATTGCCTTCCTGTTGCCACAACACCAACTCATTCTCAGTACTAAAACACAGAAACTGTACAAAAATCTAAAAAAAATGAATTCATGAGGTTTAATTCCACACTATTTAAACTCTATTTAAGCTTCTATGTTGAACCTTAAAACCTAAAATAAAGTAAATAATGGTCAGGTGGTACACTTCTAACTGCTTACTTTATCCTTAGTTGGTCTGTGCTGAGAGAGTTAATGTGTTAAACAAGAAATGCAAGTCTCTTTCTCAGATCTAGAATAATAATAGCATCATTCAGCCTTTTACATGATTACTCTGGTAATCAGCACCATCACTCTGTCCAGATACATGGCTGCAATCACCAGTGTTGCTTGTTAATCAGGTCTTTGAAGTTAACATATACAGTACATTTCTAAACAGTTGTCACTGATGTAAGAGTTTTGGAGCAGAGTTTGGAGAACAGCTGTTCACTCTCTAAGGCCATAAGTTGACCCCAACCCCCCATTGTGTTTGGGACTATTTTCAGTCTGTTCCTGTGGTTCCATTTGGGTAAATGATGGAGATGCAGTTCGGGATATTGCTTAATTGTAAAGTTTTTAAGATAAATATTACTACCAAGCTCTTTGTTGATATCAAAATTACAACGATTAATTGATTATACTGCATACTGATCATTCTTTTTAATCTTTTTGCCTCAGTTTATAGCCAAAAAACTAATGGGGAATCTCTTCTCAGGGCACGCTGCCCCCAACAAGCTCTACCTGTGAAAGGCTTTAGGCCATAGATTGGTAGGGCAGGGCCATAGCTGGGTTTAGGCTCTGCATGCTCCTGAAAAAAGGAGAGGTTTTGTACACAGAAAAACTCAGAAGATCGTCTGCCTGGGAGGCTCAAAATTCCCCCAAGGAATCTCTAAGGGGAACAGAAGCCCTCGTCACACTTCTTAATTGCCTCTGTGACTGTAAGACTTTGTTACATGTGTTTTGTGATGGAGTTTCTAACCGGAGTGGGAGTTTGGTGGTTTTGATGTAGACTGATAGATTGTTTGATGTGGTTAGATTTTAAGCTGCTATGTGGTCCTTGTAATATTGAATTGCTCTAGTCCAGAAGGAGGTGGAAATTCACCTGCAGCTGTTCAGTAACTGCCATAACTTGTGCATTTTAGCAGTTTATATAGCATTAGCTAACAAGTATCTATAACCTAACATGACACATGAATGAAACATGAACATGAAATATGTGTGAACTGCAAGTGAGACAAAGGTTTTGTGGATTTCTCAGGCTCTAACTCAAGCCGCTCTCTCACCAACATAGATCAGTCGGTGATGAACTTATCAGGAGGAGATAAATGTAACAACCTCAGAGCGTGGTTTTTTTGATCACATAATGATCATACATATATAGCTGGAGCTGTTTGTTCTTTTACTTTAATGAGACGGAGAACGGTGGCTAATTTCAGTGCAAGTCTAGTGTAACATTAGCTGCTTTTATCAGGACAGAAGAAACAGACCATAGTTGTGTTAAGAAAATAAGACAGTGAGTGGTTATTTCTACTGCTTACTGACATAGATGGTGGATAAAAATCACATATCCGTCTTGGAGGGATAGCTGCAATTACACCTTTTCAGCATCTGGCAAAGAATATGTTAGATTAACCCAGATTTTAGTCCTTTTGAATGTTCTTTGGATACATTCACATTAAGGTTTTTGAGATTGGACACCTATCCAAAGTGATTAAAGTGTAACTGGGGTCAGTATGATTCTGGGAAATGCAGGTAGTCTATTTTATTAATTTATGTTAAACAAATAATTGGCTATTACGCCACTAATATCATAATATTTGATATGCTCTTCTTTTTAGCATAAAAATATGAACTCTTCTGTTGTCCTTCCCATCAGGTTCCATTACTTGTACATCACTCTTAAAACATTCTATACTTGTTGTAGCACAGCAAACCATGCAAGAACCCAAAATCAAAGTTTTTTTTACATATACATTACACTTAACAATGAAATTATAAATGGTTGTTTTAGGAAGTGTATTATTGGCTTCACTTTAAATAAATAAAATAAATAAAGTAAATAATCCAAACTTCACAAATGGTGCTGAGTCTGAATCCTCCCCACTTTGTTAAATCCACTTAATTATTACTTAACAATTTAGTTTTAGCTGTCCGCCGGTTCCTTGCCACTGTGTTTAATTGGGAACTCGTCTCAAGTGGATATTGATTCATAAAGTGGAGGAAACTGGATAACAGTAAGCAGTTCAGTAGAAGACTTTTTATATCCAACCAGCACATTGTCAAATGTATAATGTTCTCTGTGTCAAAATATATATTTTTGTTAAATATAAATGAATTTAATAATTTTGATACTCAGTGGGCTGTGAAAGGTGCAGTGCAGTGTTTGAATATTTGAGTAAGGACTGTTTGGACTGTTACTAGAACTTGCCCAGGAGATCATTTCAGTAGAACACATCTTGTTACAGTATATGTGGCAAGGACTTGAATTAAGGAGCAATGAAACTGAAAAACTCATGTGATTTTTGTTTTCTGTCCTTGAGCTGTTCTAATTTTCCTTTTACATTGTGTTTCCCCCAGCTCATTTCTCAGTCAGAGTTTTCTTCCCTCAGTTTCGGAAACAGCTCTGTTCAAACATCCCCCGAATATCCCCCCTGTAACAGTAGAATTTCAGTGTGAGCCACTCACCCAGAGAAATTTCATTGCTGTGGTAATTCCTTGTTTATTACTATCTATGAGCTTGTACTTTATCTGTGTTCTGCTGTTCCTGCTAGATTTAGAGGTAAAATCATAAACTGCACAGCTTGCACAGTCTTGCAGGGGTCCTGTGGCTGTAGTGGATGTGTGGTCAGGCAGGGTGTGATGATAGTGTAGATCCTAATTCTTATCCACACACACTGCAGTACTTCTGCCAGAGCACAAATCTCTTAACAATGCTAATGCTGCAAATTGATTTCCAATTTGTCTAAGCACCTGATAGAGGCTTAAAAGGTGGCTGCTCGTTTTAGCATGCCTGGATAACTAGCCAAGAGGTAACCTACCATTATCGAAATAAAGTGTTTGGCTACATTATTAATAGGACAGGGACATCTGTTGCATAGCTGCTGGGCAAAAGTATTTACTAAAGCAGAGAATTGGGTAATGGTCTACGCCTGCCTGCTTAATAAGTAAGCAAATGGGTGTTCTCTCTGCACCCAAAAGTAATCTGTGTCCTCTTGGCCCTGGGCCTAACTCTCTGTGCATGGTCACTGAAATCCTTTAAGTAGTTTTTGATGGGTTTTGCAAAGCAGCAGACATACAGACACCCCTTAGTACTGATGTCTTGTGATTGGAGTTTATGGCATACATTTGGAGTTAGACATTCACTGTCTCTACAAACCCATTATTCTACTTCTGTCTTCATTTTCTAAAAAGGGTGTTGGTGAATTGTCTCTTAAACCAGCTTGTTTAAGCGTATTTTGGTGGATATTATATTGGTAACCTGACAATTGTTAGGAAGTCAGTGACTGTTGATAGAAACATTTGTTTCAATAGCAGCTCTGTTACAAAAGCCCTTTTTTGTGCTTTTAAATATGTTTTCACTTGACACAGGCAGACAACATGATAAGCAGTCAGATGTCAACTGAGTTTACATGTCATTTTCTCTCAATACTGTCCTGGCATTACAGCCATGGTTTGCTCTCATTGCTCATCCAGAACACTGCCAGTTTATTTTAAGGTTCAGGCCATTCATGCAGCATCTCTGGTTTGCTTCAAAACAGGTTTTCTACTTCACTGGACTCTTCCATGCCACTCATGAAGCTGTATGACTCCACAGCTTAATTTATAGAGGAACACATCTCATCACGGAGGTGATGATGAGTGGACATGACAGGGATTTGGCAACTCATTTGGTCAGATGAAGGAAACTGATGAGAAGCATAATATGTCAGTGTCCACTTTGTGCATTTAATGTTCTATCACAGCCTCTGAGAACTGTGGCAGACGCGTAGTTAGAATAGTAAGATAGCTGGTGTCTCGACCTGGTGCCTTAAACCAGCGGTGTAGACAGTGTGACAAGTAAGCTGGCCGTGTCTGTGATCAAGCTTGACAGACTAAACAAACCTCACATTGGCTTGATGAGGATGTGTGTGCTGTCAGTCTTAGACAGAGCCGCAGAGGAACGATGCAATATGTAACTGCAGGAAGGGAAATATATGCTTGAGCAGCTGATGTACTATAGGGCCATACTTAACATTGATTTTGCAGAGAATATGGCTTGTTTTTGTCCACATATTGTTCTGATCGTAGATGGGGCAGTGAAAGTCATTAAGCAGTATGTTGCTCTTTCAGCATATGGGTTTACACTCACAGCTGAGGCTGTTGGATGGACTCCTAACTCATTCTCTTTCTCTCTCCCGTCCCTTCTGCTTCTTCATTCCCTCTAGCTACAAGTTATGTTTACCCACCCCCTTCGCAATTTTTCTTCTTCTCCTTCAGACTCTGACAAAAATATCTGTTGGACATCCTAAAGTCAACATCTTTTTATTTCTAGGTTAGACACAAAATATTGAACAAGCAGTGATCACTGATCAAATGCCGCCTACAATCATGTATTATGACCTAAATGGTGTCCCATACAGATCTTTAGAGTTGGACAACAACCCTCTACATAGTTTTCTGCATTTTTTTCCCCTATATTTTAAATAATGACAGAGGGAATGAAGACGTAACCAGCCTTTGTGATTTTGACAAAGAATATGTGTACTTTGACTTGAGCTGTATGATAGCATGTTGTAAGTTGTCTATCTAAACTAGATGTTTTTCTCAAATAGCTGCTGAGGTTTCTACCATTCCAAATATTTTATATATATTATTATGAAGTATTTGCTCAACATGTTAAAGATTTCTTTCCCCAGAAGATAGAGTTAAATTTGTTGCTATGGCAGAATTAAGGCTATATTGAGACTATGATCAGAAAAGCTGAGTCACACAGAGCTTCAGCCTTGACTACAGGACAAATCAAAGAACAGCAAGAAAATGTTGAACCTACTTCTATTAGCTGAATAATCTTTTGAATAGACAGTGTTAAAGTGCTTATGATAACATCATGGTAAATGCATTTCATGTTTGTTTGGTTACTGTGTTTGTATACTGGATAGATTTTCTCAAATGATCTCAGACAGGGGAGTTAAAAGCAACATTTCCTTGTCATGAGTAGGTTTGTTTTATTATGCATACTACAAATGCTACAGCCCTGGTACCAGTGAAGAAGTGATCAGTTTAGGAACAAGGAGGCCTGTAGGAGTATTACGTTGATTATTAAAATGTACTTCTGACTATGAAATAAATGTCTCTGTGCTTTTACATAGAGCAGGGATTAGAATAAAAAAAGTAATTTGTACAATGGCTAAAAACTCAATTTCAGTCTAATAGACGATGGAACCATCTTGTGTTTTGTTACAGTGCTAATGAATGTCATAGTATTTAACATTTTCTTCAGCACCGCCTTTATTTTGTTATGTGTTCTCTTGAACTGTAATTTTGAACTTTCTAATCTTAGTGGTAATGCATTTCTCAGCTGCTAATTTACTTCATTGTCAGTTTCTGTCAGCACGGCCCCAACAGCTGTTTAAGCAGAACTGGAAAGTATCACTTAATTTAAAAACCAGCAAATGTCTTTTTATATACCCCTAACAAAAGCATGTGCCAGGGCTTGTAATTTATGTCAACTTAAGTTACACTTAACAACATCACTGGGTGGACAGTAAATACATTTTTGGAGAACATATTTACATATTTGAGTCATTTTTATGAAAATGGCTAAAACATTCATACGGCACATTGATTGGAAAAGTGACATTAAGCTTGAGTTAAACGGTTGTTAGGGAAACGAAGGCTGACATTGTGACATTGAGACTTGGGGAAACACACACAGACACACACACACTATATATATATATATATATATATATATATATATATATATATATATATATATATATATATATATATATATATATATATATATATATATATATATATATATATATATATATATATATATATATATATATATATATATATATATATATATATATATATAAAGGAACACTAAAATAACACATCAAAGATCTGAATGAATGAAATATTCTTATTCAATACTTTGTTCTTTACATAGTTGAATGTGCTGACAACAAAATCACACAAAAATTATCAATGGAAATCAAATTTATTAACCCATGGAGGTCTGGATTTGGAGTCACACTCAAAATTAAAGTGGAAAAACACACTACAGGCTGATCCAACTTTGATGTAATGTCCTTAAAACAAGTCAAAATGAGGCTCAGTAGTGTGTGTGGCCTCCACGTGCCTGTATGACCTCCCTACAACGCCTGGGCATGCTCCTGATGAGGTGGCGGATGGATCTCCTGAGGGATCTCCTCCCAGACCTGGACTAAAGCATCCGCCAACTCCTGGACAGTCTGTGGTGCAACGTGGCGTTGGTGGATGGAGCGAGACATGATGTCCCAGATGTGCTCAATTGGATTCAGGTCTGGGGAACGGGCGGGCCAGTCCATAGCGCATCAATGCCTTCGTCTTGCAGGAACTGCTGACACACTCCAGCCACATGAGGTCTAGCATTGTCTTGCATTAGGAAGGAACCCAGGGCCAACCGCACCAGCATATGGTCTCACAAGGGGTCTGAGGATCTCATCTCGGTACCTAATGGCAGTCAGGCTACCTCTGGCGAGCACATGGAGGGCTGTGCGGCCCCCCAAAGAAATGCCACCCCACACCATTACTGACCCACTGCCAAACCGGTCATGCTGGAGGATGTTGCAGGCAGCAGAACGTTCTCCACGGCGTCTCCAGACTCTGTCACGTCTGTCACATGTGCTCAGTGTGAACCTGCTTTCATCTGTGAAGAGCACAGGGCGCCAGTGGCGAATTTGCCAATCTTGGTGTTCTCTGGCAAATGCCAAACGTCCTGCACGGTGTTGGGCTGTAAGCACAACCCCCACCTGTGGACGTCGGGCCCTCATACCACCCTCATGGAGTCTGTTTCTGACCGTTTGAGCAGACACATGCACATTTGTGGCCTGCTGGAGGTCATTTTGCAGGGCTCTGGCAGTGCTCCTCCTGTTCCTCCTTGCACAAAGGCGGAGGTAGCGGTCCTGCTGCTGGGTTGTTGCCCTCCTACGGCCTCCTCCACGTCTCCTGATGTACTGGCCTGGCCTGTCTCCTGGTAGCGCCTCCATGCTCTGGACACTACGCTGACAGACACAGCAAACCTTCTTGCCACAGCTCGCATTGATGTGCCATCCTGGATGAGCTGCACTACCTGAGCCACTTGTTGTGTGGGTTGTAGACTCCGTCTCATGCTACCACTAGAGTGAAAGCACCGCCAGCATTCAAAAGTGACCAAAACATCAGCCAGAAAGCATAGGAACTGAGAAGTGGTCTGTGGCTCACCACCTGCAGAACCTATTCCTTTATTGGGGGTGTCTTGCTAATTGCCTATAATTTCCACCTGTTGTCTATTCCATTTGCACAACAGCATGTGAAATTGATTGTCAATCAGTGTTGCTTTCCTAAATGGACAGTTTGATTTCACAGAAGTGTGATTGACTTGGAGTTACATTGTGTTGTTTAAGTGTTCCCTTTATTTTTTTGAGCAGTGTATATAGAATACATAATGTTGCCTGACTGCTGGGAATTTTTTTCCTTGGACCTCGAGTGGAAATTGTGTACAGTGTTGTGACGATCATTTAACAAGACTAGAGCTCGTCTACTCAAGCAGTGAAGGGGAAAGGCGGGTGGGGGTAATGTTGCCCCAGCACTGCCACATAGAATGGCCTCAATTATTCCATATTGTCATGACAGTTTGGCATGGCACGTGTTTAGTGTAACTGTTTCTGCCACTTTTTATTAATAATGCATCTGTAGTTTCCAGCATCCATTATCCATCCTTTCTTTCACATAGGAGAGTGATGCTAGGTTGCTTTGACATATTAAGCTTCTGACATTTGAATTCTGTCAACATGAAGCGATACATTATCATTTAGACCTGCATGAAAAGGACATTCCTGGCCACTGCAGTGGATCCCCACCTCTCTCTTCACTTGTCTTTTTTTTGGTGTACCTCAATATAGCCCTCTTACTCTTTCGCATTTCTCTTACACTTTGCTTTCTTCATGCTGAATCCTCTTTTCTGGTTTCTTCATCTTTACAGTCTTTCTCTTCCCGTTTGTGTGGCTTTCTCTCTCAACAGCTCACTCTTTCCCCGACTCTCGCTGTCTTTTTGCCTTGGGCATCTACAGTGAGTGGCAGAATTTTGCTTTATCCCTATTCCTCTGTGCCTGCATAGTTGCCTGTCATTTTAAACGCATTTTGAGTTGAGTTGAGTGGAGCTTGAACCATCTACCCTACCTATTGGATACTATTATGTGAAAATGACAGAGAAACAACTGCATCCCAAGTTACCTCTAGTGGAACATTGGGCATTTTGCATTTGTGTGTGCAGGGCCAAATTTTTATTAAATGATTTAGGTCAAGAATGTATTGGTGATTCTTTTTTTTTGTTTTTGTTTGTTTTAAAAAAAAAAAAAAAAAAAAAAGGAAAACATGGTTCACAGACTTAATGTAAGACCAGTGTCATGGAACATGGAAAAGATTTAGTGTGCCCAAGGCTTCTCATATATTTACAGTCTCCATAATACACTGGTCTGTCAGTAATGGCCTGACAGGCAATGTTTCCTAGACCTGGCCCTTGATCTTTTGCTGGTGAATTCCAGGCTTTTTGATTGGCTTTGCTGACAGGTAGGTGAGATGCATCCTTTTTTGTCTGCCACAGCTTAACGCTATTAAGACTGCCGTGGTCTGTCAATTTGACATTTGACGATGCTGTGAACTTTCCCCCGTTTTTACAGTTGGTTGGGTGAATGAACTTAACCCATGAGAAATATGCATGCAGCTTGTCTGAAGCTTTTGGTGCTGGATGATTTCACAGGCAAATATGGAAACCAAGGTCTCCACAAGTTCCTACATATGTATTTCTTCAAATTAATATTTAATTTTTTGCCTGTCTAATCTTTTCCCCTTTTTGTTGTACAGTCTGAGACACAATATGTTGTCATCACATAAAGCTGCAGTACCGATTTAAGTATGCAAATTGCTTTCCATCCTAAAAAGCCCTGTTTTTTTCCCCTCGGGATTACTTAATTCCTCCAAATATCATTTTGTGCACACATGGCAGATGTGATGCTTCAGAACAGTATAATTCATCTTGCTTTCTTGTTTTGAGATGGAGTGTTGTTGCTCCGAAAACAGTTAGGAAAATTTGTGCAGAAGTCCAAGTTTAAATTGAACCATTTAATTGATATTAATTAACTTCGGAAATTTAATTTTAACAATAGTTCAAGAGATTAAATACTCTTTTTTGACTTTTAACATTTCTGTGTTCTAATGTAGAAAGGGATGCATGGTAACTCCCTATATGTGATTCTTATATTTTATACTCTTGTGTGAATGTGTTTTGATTTTCTGTCTGTCCCACCCCCGCTGAGAAGCCATTACATTTATTTGCATTTTAGCATGAAAATGCATGAAATTTTATCTCTTAAAAATGTACTTAATTTGATCAGACTGACCTTAGATTCCATGACTTTGTCCACAAAGAGGATTTCAAGCACACAAAATTAAATTGTATTGATTTAAATACAATTTTGTGTGTTTTATTCAACTTTTGTACACTCTTGGTGTTCCCGGTCAAAAATGACATCGGTCATTAAGAAATTAATGGGAGAGATGACAATTAGTGTATAAAAGTGAGCTCAGGTACATCCTCATTTTTCAGATGGACACACGCACGCTTTGCACACACACATGCATGTCATGCACATGTCTGCACACATGCACACACACACACACACACTTTGGATTCCCTTTCAACTACTACTTGCGAACCTTTGCCCAGTAGAGTTTCTCTCTCCATGGGAGCAACACCTGTTGGCAGTTCTCACAGACAGCTGCAACGTAGTTTCAATAATACTGAAGTTTTCTCGTAGCTTTGGAATATAATGCTTTTATGAGGCCTTGCTCATGGTTCATTATGTGGCAGCACCATGGCAGGCCGATATACAGTAAGTGAGGCTCTTGATTATATATTTGATCACCACACTGGTGAGGAGGAGAGAGGCCAGGAAACTGGCAGTGAGGATGGATTAGTGGAGGAAGTGTCAGAAGATGAAGATGACTATAATCCATGAATATAATCCAGAGCAAGATGTAACTAATGTGAAAAAAGCGTAACGTGCAATAAATGCAATGCATATATTTGCAAGGTGCATGCAACATCTGCACATATTGTCCAACGTGCATGAGAAAAAACACCATTCAAGTTTGAGTTAACCCACTCCACCAAATTTAGAAGAAAGATTTTGTATCAGTTTTCAGTTTTTTTCTTTTATCAGAAACAAAAACTGAGACTGATGAACATTGTGATGTCATGGTTCTTGTTAGTTGTTGTGGTAACTTCGGCTTTGAAAAAGACCACTCGACAACTTGCTGTTGCTCATATGAGCTTTATCTATAACTTGCAAAAGGCATTCTCTTGTACACCTGAGGCTTACACTGCTCAAAATGTGAAACACGGAGGCAAAACAACGCGAGAGGGAAAACCCCGGGAAAAAGCATCTCTTACAAACCGGTACCCTGTAGCGGATTATAAGTTTTAAACCATGTTATAGTGCTCATATGACAACAGTTGTTCTTGAACCAGGAACACAGAAGGTGTTACTTTATGTGACTGTTTAAAATTTTAAATGGTTTCAAAACAAATATCGTTGGTAATTTTGACCCAAAGTAGTCTGTGATAAACAGTATTCTGTGTTTCATCTGATTATTTCTTAAAGTCAAAATAATCCAGAAATTATGTTTTTTAGAACCTCGAATTCAAGATGTATAAGCTCAGATCAATAAGGCATACAGGCCATGAATAACAAATAGAAATTCAAAACTTGTAATGTTCACAAGAATTTAAGTTGATTTAAAAAAAAAAAAAAATCTAACACAACAAATGGTGATAATATATGTATTTTTATAGTTTTTATGATGAGTCTTAATGGTATGGTCATTTTTGACCGGGAACACAAAATCGTTTAACATGAAATGAACACAACATGAGGGTTAATGTAGAGGTATTTATTATAGTCATTTAAAATAAAGAGAGATATTAAGATAGTATGTGTCTTTTTCCACCTTCTTCTTTGAACATTGTAAAACATCTAATGAATTATCTTTTGCACAGATCACAGAAAGCACTTTTATTTCTTACTCTGATAAGAAATGGTCTTCTAGCCAGGGACACAAACATTCTTAAAAATGCGAAGAAAACCAGACTTGGAATCTGTTTTTTACAGCTGTGTTTGGCCAGAGACATACATTGGCTTGAAAGTGAGAGAGAGTGAATTGAATTTGAAATTATTAAGCAAACAAGTCATTTAAAAAAACACACAAAAAAAACCTCCTTTCAAAAAAGTATGCCCATTTTCTGCTTCTCTAGCATCAGTGCATTCAGCATACACTACAGATATTTTGTTATAACTTTAAACAGAATCCATTCCTCCATTATCTACACCTTATATCCTCTTCAGGACCCAGGGGACTGGAGTCTGTCCAAGCACACATTCAGCGAGATGCAATGTACAGGACACAGGTCACCACTCTGTCACAAGGATAACGAACAAAAACACAAACACAGACAAGCTCCTTCATACTCACGTTCATTCCTACGGCCAGTAGATATTTCCAGTTCACCTGATCTGCGTGTCTTTGAACTGTGCTAGAATGGAAGCACCTGAAGGAAACCCCAGCAGGCATGGAGGGAACAACCTCTGCCCACTAAGAAATCCCAGCCTAAATTTGAACATTATCTTCTATCTGGAAAACAAAGCTAACTGCTGGTGTTTGTAATCAGTCCATTGGTGGAGGGATTCATGGTAATGCAATATTGTTTATCATCCATTTATTGTGAAGAGAAAAGGTCCGTCTAGACCTCTTTACTCAAACCAGGTGCTTTTAGCAATGTATTTTATTCAGTGATTTATCACATTTAGCCTATAACATGAGAGCATTGCTGTCTGGGTACAAGGCAGTAATAGAGGACCCAGCTTTTTAACTGAGCCAATGCATCACAACGAGGGAAATAAAAACTAGAGCAAATATAATTAACCAGCGTCTATGACAGTTGACCTTAGCGAGAGAGGCATATATATCCACTATATATCTACTCTTTCCATTTGTAGCATTAATCTTCAAAGGTACATCCATATACTGTTGCTCGAAAGACTGGAGTTTGCATCTGTTCACTAAATTTTTGAATTACATGGTAGGATAATCACAGCTGTATTTACTGTATAGTCAGCTTTACTTGTGTTTTTAATGGCTGTTAACTTCTATATAGTTATTTTAAATTCTCTAAAGAGGGATGTTGTTGACTTTGCGCTTTGATTCTTCGTAATAGGAGGAAAGGTGAATCATTAAGGATGTCAAGAACATAATGAAGGATTTGACCAAAATCCTCTTTCTTTTGTGCAAAGTTTCCATCTTCTCTGAAAGGATCAGCAGAGAAGTAATTTTGCAGTTAGTCTTGTCCACAGACAATGAAAGTACTTTTGGTTCATCCTTCTATTGTTTATACCTGGATCCCACAATGAAATGGTTGAGGAATGGTTTTAAATGTGTTAAGCAATAAATATATTAGGGAGGTATTTGCAGATTTGCAGAGTCCAGATCAATATGTCCTTCCCAGTAAGCATTTTCTAGATTTATTGGAGGTCTGATACTGAATACGTGAGGCATACTTGGGCTCTGAGTCCTTGACTCCTACAGATTACTGAGGCCACACAGTCAGTCTCATCAGTTTAGTGCCTCCCCCACCTGGGTACACTCTGCAGGTTAATTACTGAAGCTTGCTTTTTGTAGGCCTCATCAAAAAAGAGCAGGTAAAACTGGAGCGATTCAGTTGGATAGCCACGTCAGCCTATTCCTCGGTATCTTTCAATGCTCCAAATTGCTTCACATGCAGTAGGTTGCATTCAGAAGAAGTACACATCACAGTAAATGTGTCTGCCTGATACTGGCTATCTGAAGCCTTAAATGGAAACGGTTATTCCCTTTCTGAACACATTAGGCTTGTTATGTGGACTTTATAACAGATTGGAAAGGCTTGGATTATAGATTTTCTGACAGAGATGTTGTGATTTGCTCCCCAATCTGATCAGAGTCATAAAATATTATGTATAATCTGCTTGCATCAAGTCCTGATCTGACCCAACTCCTACATTATACAGCTGTACAGAATAAAGTGAAATTAGTAAAGCCTGTCCAATGAAGAGATGTCTGGCAGCAGGATGCTCTTCCACAAGGAAAAACTGCTTTGGTATTAGAAATTGTTGTTGTATCTGCTGTGCCTATGTGTAGAGAACTAGGCCCAACTAAAACAGAAATAATACCCCACATGTCCTCTGATTTACAGTAAACACAAAATGTAAACTGTTTTACAATGTGTGTCACCAAGTTCCTCAAATAGTTTTAGTTCATTAATAATCAAATATTGTCCAGTGAATATAATAGTTTAGATTCATTTACACAAGCTGCTCTTGGTCTCCATTAGATGTCATATCTATGAATTTTCTTATTAAAAAAAAAAAAAATCTCCTGGCGACAAGTACCTATATGAAGAGTTACTTTGGCTTACCAGATAACATGTGGATGTTGTATCTCTTCAGCGTTGTATCTATGTAAACATAAAATGGGGGGGGGGAGTAATTTTCCATCACAAATGGGTCATGTTTACATGGTTTTCTTCATTTTTGATGGAGATATTACTTTGATCCACTCACAGTAACAATTCACATTGTGTGTAAGATAAGGTTTCACGCTTTGGTCATGAATATATATACACATCTATATAGCAAAATACTGGGCTTCTATTACATTCCTGGTGGACATCATACAGCTTCACTTTGTAAAACTGCAACATTGCAGATTTCATTTTTATTTACATGCAAACAGTCTGCTGAGTTTGAAAAACCAAAGTTCCATCTGTAGTAGTTTCTGCAGCATCCCCTTTAAATCTCACTATAAAACCAGCTTTTGAAAATAATTTTATTTTTCTTTGTTCCTTAAATTAAACTGGCAATTAATGTGTTATGTTCGTCTCTGGGTCTTTTCTGGTCTTACTGAGTTGTTGACATTTGACAAGTGTAGTTGTTGTTGCATAAACACTAACAACAGAATGTGTAGGTTTCATCTGTAGCATTGCTTGAAGTACTGTTTCTCACTCTATAACAAATTTAAGTATTGAAGCAGTGCTGGCATGGAGAGTCAGTTTCAGAAAAGTAATTTATATAGCAATAAGGGCAGAAAGTCTACTTTCATCCATCTTCTTAAATTAAGGATTTAATTCTTAGATCTGTTTAAGTATAAATATAAATTCAACACCTTTGCCTTTAGGACTGTTACTTGAACAAAACTAGGTATTTGACAGTAGATTGGGTTCTTGGAATTTGTAAACGGTATTTGTCACAAATTTATGACACTTATAAAACTATTAGGTAATTAATGAAATAACTTAAGTGTTCAGACTGTGCCTAGCAAAAGGTATATTACAAATTGCGTTATTGACACTTTTCTTACTTTTCACAATATACGGATGCACATCAGCTCCTTCAAGGGGCTTTGATTTGGTGTGCATCAAGTGTGTTTTTTTTTTTTTTTTTTTAATTGGCTAAAAAAATATTTATTAAATCAAATATAATGAAAGACCAAACCAAGTTGAGCACCCATCAGTTAGCAAACACTCTGTAAATTATAATATTTTATTTAAAAAATATATGTTTTGAGGGGAAATGTTTTTTTTCAGTTTGGCACATCTTATCCACTATACAGATATGAAATAGTACATATTACAATACAAAATGGGAAGAGAAAAGCATTCATTTTGCACAAAGAGTTTGGGTAAGAGAAAGGGGATTGGTTCACTTGTTTTTTCTTTTTTTTATTTTTAGGCAGGGTGGGGATCAGGGCTAGAGGATGACAAGAGGAAACAAAAACAGTTTACAAATAGCCAGAGTGCAAAGGGATGCATATTTCTACAAATTTTGTGGATTTTCAGTCACTTAGTACAACCGTAGTCTTAAACAGTGAAATGTTATATGATTGACAGAACTTCATAGGAATTCCACATACATCCCCATTCTTGGTGTTATCAAAAACGAGGTCTCTCCATAATGCTTGCTGAATGACATTAAGAAATATTCAACTCAAATTTGACTTTTGAACATGCAAGACAGATTAGAAGGGCAATAGTAAAAGCAGTGCGTAGCTGGAAGAAAACAAAATCAGAAACAAGGTGAAAGTGCTCGGCTTTGGAAATCGGTGAATGCAGTGTTTTCATTGAATTCAGATGTTAAGTGTAACATTTTTTGGTTTACACAAACACTTTCTTAGATGTTGTATGCACCGCATGATCATGTGCAGAGAGACATTGACACAAGCATTCTTTTAGATGGTTGAAGCCAAATTTTGACCCTCTATAAAGAGACAAAGCCACAAATGGTACCTCCTGGCTACCTCTAGAGGGCACCAGCCAATGACCTGCATCCTAATTGCTCATAACCAGACATCTTGTGTCAAGGTGCTGGACTGTCAGAGGCATCTTGCCATTGTAATAGCTGACTTTGTTAAGCATAGCCAATAGTTTAACTGTCAAGAAAATACCATACAGCGATCTCTAGTGTTAATAATTTTAGTTGAAATTTTCACTGTTCCAAAATTACATAGCTCATCTGTTGATGTTTTAGTGAAAATGTTGCAGCTGTGTGGTCAGAGTGCACTTGAAGCCCCAGATGCTCTCAGTCAGTATTTATCATACCATTCTCTGCTACCTTTACTTGGCCAGAAGGATTGGTTAGTTTTGGTTTCAGTAAACTAAGACAGCCCCATAGTTGCCCATCTCCATCGTCCCATCAATTCCTCTCAATCCCTCTCTCTTTCACCCTGCCCCCACTACCAAACTGAACACAAAGAAGTGCGGAGCTGCGGCAGCAGCTTTAGTCTGATGCTAATGCACACCCTCTCCCTGCTGCATACAAATGCGTCCTGACCCAGGCTCGCTGTTTGCTTATCACTGGATCTCCATTTGCTTTCAGGGTATTGACCGCAGTTTAACTTGACACTTGTGACTGCTAACCAAGAAACTGATACAATATTTATTATTCACCGTGACCCTATTTTTAAGACTGTAAATGACAGGTCTGCATTCCTAACAAGAACAGTGTTTTAAAGTAAAAGGATCAATGGCGTTTTTGAGCGGTGCATAGGATGATTCTACTAGAACTATTTTTGAGTGGCTGAACACGCTAAATGTTGCTGGATCACTGGTGTGGGTGACAGAATATTAGATTTTTTTTGCCTTGCCTTAATTGGTTCAATCTTGAGCCTGTCAGTCCTGATTAGTGTGTAAGCAGTAAAGAGCCTGTGCTACTGGGAAAGGTTTTATTTTCAGAGTGAAATGCTCTTCTGTCTGGCATTTGCGCTGTTCATTACCCTTTTACTTGCTACCGTCACACTTCACACTAGCTCGTCTGTTTATTGATCGTTGTATATAATGGCAAATCAGCAAACTGTATTCACTAGGTTATGGTGTTGGAAATATCATGGTCACAGTGTGTATGGTATTTGGGAGCAAGAGAATCCATGTACAGGTCTTGTACATTTCAAGGTCTAATACTTTGTTCTTGATGTCCAAAGTGAAGAGGGCATCCATGTGTTTTTGCTAAGCAGTGTATTATATTGGAGATTAACCACAGATGAACAGTGCTTAGTGTTTCCCACAGGTTGAGAATTTATTTGTGGCAGTTGGCCCTCGTGGGTGGGAGCTCCAACATCCAACAACTGGAGAGTCGGCTGCAAAACAGCATTGCATGTATGAGCTGATTAAAACATCTGATTAAAGAGGTCATTTTTGCAGTATATTTAACTAAACAATAAATTGACAATTTCGGCAGTCTTTTCATTTGGTACACTCTTGTCGTTGCATTTCAACACAGAAGAAATTTTGGAAGAAATCCGAATATCCAAAAGCAAAAGATAATCCGTTTTTGGCTAAGGACATCTGTTTTTTTGGGGTTGTGCCGCCCAAATAAATTCTGGAAACACTGAGAGCCTTTTGATCTGATGGGAGGTTAAAGACTTGCCTAATTAACTGATTAACTGTCTGATTTGGTAAAAGTATTATCAGGAGTGTATACTGAATAGAACTTAAGGGCTCGTCTCTCCTCATAAGAGGATTTCTTTTCATTTGTACCATAACAACAAAAATGACATTTATTTTTCAGTTAGACTTCAGAATTAGATTTTGGCCTTTTAATGTATTATCGTCCTCACCCCAAGAAATTAAACTATAAAACTAAAACATTCTTATAATGTATCCAATTAATTTGCCCAAGTGATTAAGTGATTGGCTTACACTGCCTGTGGCACAGTTAGAAACATGATTTCAAATATTTACTTTTAAAAGAAATAAGACATAAATCACATTTCTCCACTTAATGTATTCTGTTAGCACAGGGCCATTTGGCTAAGTATTTTCTCTGTGCTGCAGAATATAGAGACAATGTGGAGACAAATCTCACAGTTTACAATTTTCTTGTTTAAAATGATTGCCCCTGCCTGATATGAACAACCTTGCATTCATAGAAAAATAAATTTGTGACTATCTCTACATCACCCCTAAACTGTCATGTTCAACCTCTGTCATTGTAGCATTCAACATTTCTCACATATTCTCAAATCTCACTTGTAGAAATTATGCTTTTTACATAAACTGGAAAAAAATCAAAAAAGCAAACCCTGTATCTTCTGAAATGGTCAAATGGCAAACCATATGCTCTAGGAATAAATAAGAGTTCATACTTCACACTCTTTGTAAGGCAGTTGCTGACACTTGCACTGCCCATAGCCATTGATGATCACAAGTGCCCCTTCTTCATGGCTGGGCTCATACTCATTATAGGGTACCTGTGTAGCTAGATCTGCCATAGGCTGCCGCTGCTGGGTCCTCATCTGTCTGCGGTTCTGAATAGCCGAACAGTGGCGTATCCGGCGCAGGGTGGGAGGGCAGCACTTCCGTGACATGTACACAACGAAAATGATGAAAAAGAATGAAAATAGAAGGGCCATAGTTCCAATGATAACCCTATGAGTCATAACAGTGTTGTCCATTGCCGAGAAGTCATCTGTTACAGCTGCCTCTTCCAATGTAGCGGTAGTTGCTTGAGCAGTGCGTGATGTTTGTGTTGTGGTTGTTGTGGTAGTGATGGTGGTAAAGCTCCCAAAATCCTCTGCATAGTCCTGCGTGGGGGTCGGCTGCATAATTCCAAACAAGGAGCTTGTGATCTCTGCAGCTGTAGTAGCATCTGTGGTTGTGCTAATGGTCTGAACAACCGGCGCTGAAAAATTCTGGCAAAGCTGGAATCCATAAACAGCATCGAGTATCTCCTCACCTTGGGCATACTCTGGACTATGGCAGAGAATTGAATGTTCCCACCTTCCCTTAAAGGTGCTCAGCCAAGTGGCCAGAGAGCAAATCCTTTTGGTACATTCCCAAAGGTTGCTAGACAGCCCTACTGTACCCAAAGACTGCCACATATCCATGACTTGGGGATCCAGACTGCTTAGTTTGTTGTTATCCAGCAGCAAAATCTTTAAATTTGGCAGCGTTTGAAACACATCAGGTGTCAGGACACGAATTTCATTTCCCGTGAGGTCCAGCTTTTCTAAAGTGGTCCAGGTCCACTCCATGCCACATGTTAGGTTGCTGATCTTATTCCATTGCAGATATAGAAACTGGAGGGCGACAAGGCGAGGGAAATGGGCCAAGTTGATCTTGGTGAGCTGATTGTGCTCCAAGTGGAGCTCTTTAAGCTTAATGAGCCCAGCAAATCCATTTCGAGCCAGACTCCGTAGACGGTTGCTGCTTAGGCCCAGATATTCCAGGCTGCGGCAGTCCCAGAAAGCCCGAACAGGTGTGGTGCGAAGTAAATTTGAGCGGAGATGGAGTATCTGGAGCTTCCTCAGTCCATGAAACAGCTCTGGTTCCAATGCAGTCATCTGATTGAAGGACAGGTCCAGTATCTGGAGATTGATGAGGTGGATGAAGGTTGTGTTGGGCAACTTGGTGATTCGATTTGAACTCAGATTGAGGTCCTTCAGCTTGTAGAGCCCTTGAAAGGCATCCTCTTGTACTGTGGTGATCTGGTTGTGGTCTAGATGCAGCCAGGTGAGCTGGCTGAATCCATAGAATTGATCAGGGCTGAGCTCAGTGATGCTGTTGTGGCGTAGTGACAACCCCAGGGCCCCCTTGTCCACACCATCTGGGGGTGCCTGAAGCCCCTGGGTGTCGCAGTAGAACTGCAGGTCCTCACAGCGGCATTTTTGAGGGCAGGTTGTGCACGATGCAGGAGGCAGCAGGCACACTAGGAGCATGCTGATCACACACAGACACAGAGCCGCTGGTGCAAGTCCCACCAATGGCCACCTTGAATGGAAACCTGGGTGGGTTCAAAGATAAAAAAAAAAAATGAACTATAGGGCGGGAAAGCTTATCTCTGCAGAGCACTTATTACTAATTCATGATGACGATTGTGCTTTCAGTGTGCGCGCTCGTTCTTTGCCTTACATACACCAGTTTAGACATTTTACATGGACAACTTTCACAATGTATGTAAACATGTCTTCTTTGAGTTGAGTTAAATGGAGGTTCCATTTATTTTGGCATGTAATGATCAATTGCATACATGAGCTGACTTTGTTTATTTTGACCCCTGCAATCTGTTTTTTTTTTTTATTTTGTTTTCATTTTGTGCTTTGTAATTTGCATTACATTTTATTTGAGTGTTGTTGATTACTGTCATTCATTCATCGTCTATCACTGCTGTCTGTCTTTTTGTTTTTTAGCAGCTCAAATATTCAGATGTGTCCTTTTAATTCTTTGTTTTTTTAATTTAGTTTTTCTTTTCCTTAAGTCATCTTTTCTTAGAGGTCTGCTATACAATACAAATGTTGTTTTTAAAATATATATATTCTTAACTCGTGTGTCAGTGAAGAAGGAAAAATGAAGGACAATTGCAGTAAATAGACTAGGCTTAGGAGCTTTTAGTCCTTAGCCTCTCTCGCTCTTACTTATATTCCCTATTCATATCCAGACCTGCCATATAAAGGGGCTAACTTACCCATTCTTTTGTGCACATCGGAGGCTGCATTCAACTGTCCTTTTCCGCAGACTCTTGGAGCAACCAGATGGAAGAAAAATCCAAAGGGAAAAAACCCTTTTGAGTGCGCACAAAAGGAATCAGCCTCTTTGGAAATAAAGCAATTCTGAGCCCACCCAAATGAAACAAAATATGAAATTCCATGTCCCAAGATGATGTTTATTCCTGTTATTCTGCTTAGAGTCCTTTTAAAATCCAAGCTCAAAGGAAGGCTTTAATCTTTTCCTTCATCCCACGAATCCTTGAAATTAATATTTATATATATTTTTTTTAAGTTGATCAGTTGCATCCAGAGCGACTCCGGTGAACAGACCCCCCCCCCTCCTTTTTTTTTTTCTTTTTCTTTTTTTACCCTTTTGTTTCCCTTCCACCGCAATGATGTCAGCTCAGACGGTTAATTGAAGATCAAGCATTCCTCTTTCATGGCTGTGGTCCTCCAACCCTAACTTGTTGATGGGAGCCAGAGATCCTGCTTCCGACGCCGGCTCAGTCTCGGCATAACCTCTGCAGAGCTGCGAGCGGAGCCCTCGTCTGCTAGCTGAGACGCAGGGAGAGAGAAAAAAGCAGAGCAGGGAGTCAGGGATGTTATTCTGTGCTTTTTGTTGCAGCCACTCACTGCTACAGAGTGGTGGCAGCCTGGCGTCGATCATCACTAGTGTTTCTCTCTCTCTTTTTCTCTCCCACACTCACAAACACCCTCTCACTCTCTTGCTCAGTCACTTGCTCTCTGCCTCATACACACTGCTTGTGCACCTCAGTCTTCCTCCACCTCCCTCATGCACACCCCCCCTTTCCCTCCCACTGGCTCGTCACCATCAGAATATTGATATCTTGAACATGTTGCGGCAGCTTGCTGTTGAAATTAACCATGGCTGTAAATCTCAGCCTCGCCTTGGCGTTGGTCTGCATGCACAATGTATGAATGTATACCCGAGACATAAACAAAATAACACAACAAAGCAAAATATAGTTTGTAACATAGGGGTCTAGACAAACATAAACATGAGTGAGGGTGAGCAAATGTGTACTGCATTGCCATGTCTCAGTACAGGAGGAAGCATTCTGTAGCAATGGTAACATAGGATGTCTGTCTTCTTTCATAATTTACATAACCAGAGTGCAATGCTTAAATTTTTGAGCACTGGCATGTAATGTATGGCCACCTGCTCTGAAGTTAAATTAAGCTAGCTTTTAACATGTAATTGACAAGGTGGAATTGATACTCGCCTGGCGGTGTGAACCACAAGGTGATATCAAAGTAATAAAATGTTAACAAGATTTTTTTCCATCAAGCAAATGGATTTGATTTATCGTTTTGTTAAAAGAAGGCTATATTTCAGCATCATTTGCTAAATAGAATATGATATTGTTAGTTCAGTGCATGAAAATGCACCTCAGATAACTGGAGCCCGCCACACCCCTCCTGTTTTATACTTTTGTATAAATTTACTGTGATATTTGATATAGATTTTAAGTCCTGTTGCTCCTTTTGGAGACTAAATATTGTGTGAAAAGAAATCAAAGAATACATTTGGTACTTTGGCAGTAGACAATTTTAAAAAAAAAAAAAAAAAAAAAAAAGCATAACTGGAAGACATTTTTGTATAGTTTGATTTTGTTTTACTTTGCTTACTGAGAGCTTGAGCATCATTATTACCAAATGTATATTCCCGAATTAATTCTATTATGTAATTTTCAGGTCTTAAGACAAAATGTGCATCTGGCTGTGACTTTCCAGGTCACTTGACCAGCATGCTGCTGTCATTCTCCACATTTATTGTGGTAGACTACATCTCCCGCTGGGACTCTTCAGCAAAATGTGAGAGTGGAAAACATGGGAAAAATTGCTTAAATCTTGGGGGTATGATGATGCATATTCCCTCTGTGTGTGTGTGTGTGTGTGTATATAAAAGCTTACAGTACATTAAAAAAACACAAAATTATGAATACACGTCCAATTAAGTGAACTTGCTGAAATATCAAACCACCGAACTCTGATCTTTTGACACTTGGAGCATATTTCTTTTCCCTTAAATTTTTCCATAATCCAGCGGACTTACGGTTTTGTAGAAAAAGGATGTTCCTAAATCTGTCCTAAAGGAGATGGATAGAGACTCACTTGAGTATCATAAAAGATGCCGCAGAGAAACTACCTCCATAATAAGCACCTGAAGAAGTGCTCTGGAAGCCCCTGGCGTGGAAATGAAATATAGGCTAGGCATGAATGAAATGGGATTGAGAGTGTGTAGGGGCAGAGCAGACTAAAGCCCCACCACAGTACTGCATCCAACCAGCGCAGAATCGCACGGGATTAGTGCCGTTGGAGCTCCCTGGCCCCTAACTATGTACACAACCCCCCAATGGGCAAAGGGCAGTGGGGGTGGGGCAGGTCAGTGCTACCACCATCTATGGTGTTATGTCGCAGTTGATTTGAGCATTTTAAGGAGGAAAAACAGCCCACAGTCTAACTGGTTCTTTGCCTTTTCTCTGTTGCCCTTTCCCATTCATCTAATTTTGTTCTAATTTTATTATTCTCCAGTCTCTCTCTCTCTCGCTCTCTCTAGCCCTCCTGAAAGTTTTAGATTTTCCACATTTTCGCTTGAGCAGTTTGCAGAATGTGACTGAACATCTCTCTGCTCTCAGCGGGGACCAGTGGTTAGGGCTTTGACTACTGCGTGGCGCTTAGCTGTGTGACTACTGCCAATAGTGTTGCAATATTACTGTACATAATTTACACAGCAAGCCATGTGTAGGAAATTGTAACCTTTAATCAGCACAAATTTCTCATTCAAGATGAGAAGAAATACACTTGTGGGAAGAGATTAGAATATTATGTTCAGAGTTACTTTATATTATTAGTGCTCAGTGTTGTCACAGCAATGAACCTTTTTTTGCTGCTTTTTATTGATTAAGAAAACAATAGACCGCATCCACACTGATGTGGATACATTTGAACATACATTTCTGTCTTACTTGTTCTTCTCTATCCTGCCTTATATATGAAATTTTATCTTCTTTCACTCCTCTCTCTCTTATCTTCTTAATGTGTCTCTGTGTCACTTATCTCTCTCTCTCTCTCTCTCTCTCTCTCTCTCTCTCTCTCTCTCTCTCTCTCTCTCTCTCTCTCTCTCTCTCTCTCTCTCTCTCTCTCTCTCTCTCGAGACATAAAAAAAAAATAATTAAAAAGGATTTTCTACATGTTTGACAGCTCAATAGCTCTGCATTAAGAGGCTAAAGCCTTCATCGCAGGTTTACTGTCCAGTGTTTTGTACAATAGCCATGATGAGAGTTGCTGTGGCAGAAAAGGCTTGATCAGGATTTGAAAAGCCTCTGTTGATCCCTGCATGAATAAAAATTCGGATTTAAATGCAGTTTGCGACAGCAGCACTTAAGGGAGGGTGTGGTGCCCATGAATTATAGCACTGATATAGATGCAAATCAGCTGTTTTTTAACCCAAAGCAGCTGGGCCTTTTACTGATGCATGCTTTCAGTGTGTATTTATTATTAATTGAAAGTGTTGGCCACTGTTTGTGCTCGACGGTTCGCTCACAATGCTTTGAGTTAGGAAATGATTCCAGTGTTTTAACCAGCTTTTGACAGCTGGTCAGAGCACAAAGGTTTACAATAAATAAAAGGATCAGAAATGGATCAGGCTGGGTGTTTGCAGAACAGTAGCTGCACTCAAATTTGAAGATCACCTTTACTCTCACTGGAATAGTTATATTTTTTATCTAGTCAGTTACATGACACTTTTTTAATGGGATAATTCGGGCACATTGATTCACAGCATACCCAAAAATCTGTTCTGTATACCCACAGACATCTAACAGCATAATATATGGACCTCATACAGAAAGTTCTTGGAACTATTTTACTTTTTTTTTTAAAGCTGACTTGCAAATTTCTAAGTAATTTTACTCCAATTCCTACTGCAATTCCTTGCTAAATGACAAAATTGGTTACAAATTGTAGCTCCTTTTAGGTAAAGTTACGCAGCAAATTCAAAAAGACATCAGATTAACATTTGTAGGATGTCAACCTAACCTATTAGTCTAAAAGTGGCAAAGAAAAAGCAAGAAAGGGGAAGCAATTAGAGATACATGATTTAAAACTATGAATATACCCAATAACTGTACATTATGAAGCTCCAGTGTGTCTGCAGAATTGTTCCTGCAGTCATGCCGATTGATTTGATTCAATCTCCTCCCAAGGCTCATCAGAATTTATGTTACATGAGCACAACTTCTCACTAATTCCTCTCCCTTTTCATGTTTCAGGCAGGAAGAAAGGACAGGAGTGATGCTCTGAACACAGCCATCGACAGGATGACAAAGAAGACCAGAGACCTTCGCAGACAGGTGTTTTTTTTTTGTTTGTTTTTTTCCCTTTATGTCTTCATCTTGCACATAACTTCACTGTTTGTCCTCACTGAACTTCCAATGTATGCTAAAGATTTTATCTGTATTTCAGCTAATACAGTTGATTTGTTGTTCTCTGAGGAGGCAGGTGTCTGTCTTGAATATGTGGGGAAGCTGTACAGTGTAGTCAGGTCAACAAGCTGTTCTGTAGATGTGAATGCACGCGCAAAGGGTGATATATTATTTAACTGTGCTGTGTTTTCTAAATTTCTTACTTCACAGCTGCGTAAAGCTGTAATGGACCATGTCTCCGACTCCTTCCTGGAGACCAATGTTCCCCTCCTAGTCCTGATTGAAGCTGCCAAGAACGGCAATGAGAAAGAAGTCAAGGAATATGCACAGGTGTTCCGTGAGCACGCGAACAAGCTGATTGAGGTAATGTAAGATTTTGAATGCTTTCACAGTCAAAACCTGATGTGACCCAAATAAAGAACATTCATATTTTTCCTTCCAACCCATCGGGTAGGGGCATTTTAGCTTGATGATGGTAAACATCATTCCCCATCCAGCCTCTGTGTTCACTCTCTGTGACTCTGTTCAGAGATTCCCTCGTGATACAACTTTAGGATTACAGTGAACAAAAAACAGCAATCTGAAATCTTTTATTCCCTAATGAAAACAAAGCTGTAAACATTGAAATTACTTTCTGTGGTGGCTGTCATTGTCTTCCACTTTCTCTGTGCGCATGCATGTGTGTGTCTCTCTCTCTTTGTCTCTCTCACACACAGACTATGTAACAGCATTATTTTTTAATTGACAAGGGCACAAATTCTAATCTAATGTGTGCTTATAGCAACAGATCAAATTTTTAAGCAGAACCAAAGGAGTGAAACAACCCCAACTCAAGGATAAGTGCTACCTCTGGGAAAATGTTGTCCTTGCCACAACAGATTGATGTACCTGATTCTTATTGGCCCACTCCACATGTGTGCCATAGTGACACTTCCCAAGATAAATATCTTAAAAGGGGCCTAATGCATCCTGTTTCTTACCTCTCTTTGTGGCTGGTTTCCCTTAACAGAGGAGCATGTTTTGGGAGTGACTTGAAATGTTTGTCTCCAATGCAGAATGCATAGTGACAATTATACAGAAGCAAGGGCCAAAGCAAAGTAGTGGCCTTGAATGGAAAATAACTTAACAGAAACATCAGCTTGTCCTCATTAGGGGACGTTCCTTCAGCGTCTTGAACGCCTGTGTCAACGCATCATGTGCTGACATTTGAAAGTGACTTCTCCCCATGGGCGAATGACCATGAGTGTAGCTGGATTGGTTGGTCCAGCAAAAGCATGGCAGCAGGAGCCTTCACTATGGAAACCGATGAAGCATCAAGAGAGAAAAGGGAATCACACTGGGGGGTAGACCCTTAAACAGTTCCTGAAGGCTTGAGTGTCATAAGTGGCATTAGAGCATGACATTGGTGGACTCCCTAATGCTTCGCTACTGCATCTGCTTACAACATCTGCTTACAACACTAGGATTTACGAAGAAACTTGGCTTTGATGAACATCATTAAATGAAAAGTGCTGTTTTCAGGTCTTAAACACATAGGGATGTGATGGAGTTTCTCTTGCAATGAATTTGAAGACATTAGCATTGAAATAGTGCTGTGTGGTTCTCATCTAAGCATCGCAGATAAAGGCTGTGCAGGTTACAAATAAAATAAACTGTTGTCAGTAAACTGATAAAATATCAACAATAAAGCTAGAATACAATAAAGAGAATGTACTGCAGGAAATACGAATACAGTTATACTAGTGGGTGATAGTGATGGTATCAGATCTTTTAGCCAAAATGTTTTTTTTTCCTGCCCAGTCTCCATGTTTGTAAAGTGGAACTACACCAATAGCTTGGTCTAACTCATACCTAAATATTCATCAGAAGTATCTTGTCACGCATAAGTAAGTCTAGTTGTAATATCAGTGTTATAACTAATGAAATTCCCATATCTTTTATTACACTATTCAAGCACATTAATGGTGTGCTTCAGATCGAATTTAAAACCCCTACATGAATCTGCATTATTTCTTTTAAAGCATGTGCTCCCTTTTTGATTAAACATCTTAGTGGCACAGTGAGACTGCATCTTTCTGAGTTACATTAAAGGAACACTGAAATATATGAAATTCCTGCACACATTCTAATGACATTTCAGGCTAATGACTGTGCACACACAATAAAGCTGTAAATGTAGACAGCTGATTGATCTGAAGGCATGTTCAGATGCAAAGTGAATTCTAGAGGCAGCGTGATTGCATGCAAAGGCAATGTAGAGACAGGAGCAGATGCAACCAGGCAGTGATTCATTCTTGTTGTTGTAAATTGAGGCAAAGATGCGAGAGTGTGGCGATGATGTCATCAGTAGGTTTGCGAAAAGGATGGTGTTGAATTTTTTTATTAATTAAATAAAATCGGTTCCAGTTACAAATTTCAAGCTCACCACCTACTCAGTAACGGATACTGCTGTAGTTTTGTTTATTGCCTTTATTGGCTTCATTGTGGCCAAGAATTTCAACTTTTGTAGGAGCAGTCAGTTTTTTTTTTTCATTTTATCAATTCAGATTAACTCATAGCTTTCTTTTATTGCAATTAATATAACTACCAAAACTACACAGACCAGCATTGTATGTTTTTTCAGGAAAAACATTCCTGTAAAGCAAACCAACATTAATGTAGTCGACTGAGCAATAGGTAAGTCACAGTAAGACTTTTGGCTTTCACCTCAGACTGAAAATGGTTGACATTTCCCTGCAAATGCATCGGGCAAAGTGGGTATTGAAAGGAACTGTAATTTGCTCTGGAAAGGAGCCTCTGCCAAACACTTAAGATGTAAATGAATGTAGTGGCAGCGTCCAGATTGACAAAATATTTGGTTTCTTGTCACATAAGGAATGAATATGTTGTAAGTGCAGTATGTACCCTATTCTGAGATACCACAAAGTACCACCAATCTTGGGCTCTGTTTATATGACATCATGAGTTGTGCAAGTGTAGGCTGCCTAAAGGCAATGGTGCATGGTGCATTAGTTCACACACATTTGTTTGAAAGCAACATTATGACTGCCCCACATTCATTTGTAGGCCCCTTTTAAGCGGCTCCTCTACCCTTGTTTGTCAGTACATGATTCTTTTGAAACCTGATATTTATATCATTAAATGAAGAAAAATTAGAGGTTTTACTTTATAGGTATCATTTACTTGAAGTGTCAAATCTTTCTGATAGACTGTGCCAAGCTACAGATTGTAATTATATGATGACAATATTCACTTAATCTCTAAATGAATTAAATCAACACCACATTTCCACCATGGGAGCCATGTACTCTTTGGAGTCTGTTTTCCACATTATATTCATGATCTCTGTCCCTATTGTTATTGGGCTGTGTTCAAATGTAGTCATATATGAAAAGCTCTGGCAATAAATGTTCGTGATGATATTTGTTTCTAAATCTGATAGGTTAGCTTTAAAATTCATCATCTTAAGAGCAGGGTGGGTAGTGGGGTAGACTGGGTTTAGCGTTGTTGCCTCAAGGTTGCTTCAAAGTGCTCAGGACAATGTGGAGATTTCAGCAGCAAGTTCGCAGAGGAAGAACGTAGCCTAGCAAAACAGCTAAGTATATAGCGTCTGTTAAGCTCTCATCAGGTGCTGTAAATCTATTCTTAATCTATAATTCTTCTCTGCGTGACAAAAAAAAAACAAGTGTCTGTTCATTCTGATACTAAGATGAAAAGGACAGATTGACAGAGAAGACTGGAGGGAATGGGGAAATAGATTAAATTTTACTGGTGTCAAGCTTTAAGGCTCAGAACCAGGCAAAGGTTTATGTTACTTTGAGCGCACATTCTGTTTTGATTATGAGCTTTTGAATGTTAAGCCACTACAAGTCATAGACATTTGCGTCATAGTTCCATTGTGGTGTGACCAATGATCCAACGGATAAGTCTTTTCAGTGATGAAAATTTCCAAAATTTACTGCGGGAATTATTATTATCATTTTTTTTAGTATTTTTACACTGTGCTAAATGTTAATTATTTAACACAGAAAAATGCTCTGCTATAAAAATTTTTATGCACTTTGTTTGATTGTATGATAAATAGCTCCGTTTTCAAGTCTAATGGCTTTCCCACATTATTAAAATAATGGAAGAGATCTTCTGTTAAAAACAGAAAAGAAATGAGGGTAAGCTGCACATCTATCTGGTTTTTTAAGCATGACTCAAGTTTTAGCACGTTTCAACCTTTTTCATTTGGAGTGCCACTAAAAATGACATACAGCTCCAGGTTTTTCCCTCTGATTTTATACACTGATGACATTGCATATTTAGCTTCCAAAACACATTCTCATCTTTTCCCCTCCTCTCCTTCTGTCCTCTCTCCTCTCCTGGCAGCCAAGAGGAAATATTTACGAGCTATACCTATCGTTGTTTTCTTGAGCTTTCTATTTTCTTAGCCTTTTAAAAATTAGTTCATTAAGACAGATTATTTTGCACACTATTTGTGACACATTGTGATTCATTGAACCTGCTGTTATTGCATAATTTTTGGAATAATGAGACAGTAGGGGTACTCGTTTCTGATCACAACAAGCTCAGTTTGTCACCTCATCTATTTAGATCTACATAATATCCATCATGTTATACACAGACCCACACACAGCGTTTGCACTAAGCCAGTGTGCGCTGAATGGTAGTTAAAGAGATGGTGCACCCTGATAAAGCCATGAGGATAAAGTGTATAGGATTGTCCTTCCTTCATGAATCTTACTTGGCAGCATAATTAGATTACTTACTCATTTCAAGTGATTTGACATGTTCATTGTCATCCACTAAAATGCACATTTTTGGATTATAGGTTTGTATAACTATAGCAGCCTGATAAAGGTGTTTTTTCTGTGGAGATAAAGCAAGAACTAAAATGTTCTTTTTGGTATACGTTTGCACAACTCTCTCCCCTGATGCTTTTAAATGGTCTGGTACAGCATGACGTGGAATAGCATTAGTTGACTTGAGGGTAGAATTTCCTTGTTTAGCTTCCTTCACAGTCCCTTTTATGCTGAAATGGCTGCTTTCCCAGCGGTATCACGGTGAGAGAAAGAGAGAGCCTATGTGAAAGATCATGAAAGTAAAAACACAGGTCTCTCCATGATGTGCCAGTTTTTCTTCATGTACCAGCGCTCTCTCACCCCTCCTCTCGGGTTCCTCAATGGTCCCCCTGTGGTCCCTGCATGTGTTTGCATAGTGATGTTAGGTATGTTTATATCAATGTTTCAGTGCTTCACCAGCACAGTAGAATAAGTGCTTTTCATCAGCAAAATTGCTCACGAATTTTAAGGTGGGGGTGGGCATCTTCTCGTAGAATTGGGACAGAGGAGAGGCTCATTTATTCTGCCACTCTTGTAGCCACTGATGCATTCCTCCACCAGTGCTTTAATGGAAAGTTCTTTTTTTTTTTTTTTAACAACCTGAATTTTACTTTCATAGATTTGCCCCACATTTCTGTGCCTTTTTATAATAGCATTTTATCTACCAGCTTAAATCTTGAGATCCAGAACCGATCGCAGAAGTTGGAAGTCCAATTTCCCATCTTATTTTCAAGAGGAAATAATTACAAATATTGAAATGAATACCCTGCTGTCCATTTCTAAGCGTTCCTTTGATTTTTCAAATGCAGCTTTCTGCTTTGACTTTGTCCATTCTGACTTGTATAACTGTGAATGAATGTAGTGTTTAAATTCAGTGTATGATCAGAACTGACAGGTCTGTTGGACTCAATTTAAAATAATGTGGTAAAGCTAGGATTTTATTTACATCGTATGTGATATTCTCATTGCTTATGTTGCTGCCTGACCCAGATCCCAGAAATTGAATTGGTGAACAAAATGTTACATTTGATGACTGAAACTATGAAAATAAAACCCAGGTTTTTAAATAAAACCTTTCAGTCCTTGTTCCTGCTATAGTACAATCAAAAGTGGGGTATTTTTTGCCTTTGTAATTGATTATGTTTCAGCACATTTTCTGTCCTTTGGATAATCCCACTTTGGCACAGTTCCTCACATCCCAGGCATTCTGTTTCTACATTGTTGCCAGCACATCCAAACCAACAAATGGGAATCTTCAAAGTCTCTGACCTAAATTTTTCTGAATATGAGTAATGCATAATATTACTCTGGAAGCTGCAAGAATATTTAGAAATAAGTGTGGGGGAGGTTGATTTGTTGGTCAATACAAGAAAATATACTCACAAACCATAAATGCTGGCAGCCCCAAACAAGACTTGCTTAGCTCAGCACTCCAGTCCTCGTCCTTAACTCGTTTTTGAAAGTGTCATGAAAGTGGAGTGTTTGAAAGTGAATATTTGCCTCCCTGATTCCAGGACCATAATGGCAAACTGGCAGCCTTATGATATGTTCGTTGACAATACTCATGTCCTTGAGTTACCAGCTTTCCCTTCATTTGCATTTGAGAGAATGTACTATTTCTGGGAAACAGATGTACAACTTTTATTTTATATATTCATTCAACAGCTTAGCTTTTGTTTTCCCTCCTAGTTCTCCTTTTTCTCCCTCTGTGCCATCATATTGTATCATTTTAGCAGCTTTATAAATTAATCCTGAGCAGTGGGTATTCCACAGGGATTAGTTGTATTGCAGAGCTGCTCCATTTCTGATAGAGAATCCCTAACCCAGGCTACCATAATGAACTTATCTAAGTTTAATTATATATCTGTGTAGTGCTCTTTCTTTGTTTCTCTCAAAATAAAACTGTGTCAGAGTCCTTGTTTCTCACTAAGAATTGGATATCTGTGTGTGTTTCCCATTTAGGTGGCCAACCTGGCATGCTCCATCTCCAACAATGAAGAGGGTGTGAAGCTGGTGCGCATGGCAGCATCTCAACTGGAAAGTCTTTGCCCCCAGGTACCTGGCTGTTTTGCCTCAAACCTCTCCCCAGCACACTGATTGTGCACCTCTTTGAAAGGCTGCCACAGTACTTTTTAATAGTAGCAGTAGGAGTTGCCAATATAGAAATGTTAGTTCATTCACACAGTGGCTTCAGTAATTACAGACTATAATTAAAACTGAAGTTCTAATGTTTTTTTTCTTTTTTTCCCTCCATATCAAGATTTATTCACGCATACTTACATGTGGTTTATTACCATATTAGCACAATATTAAATTTTCTTTTTACAGTTTCCATGTGCACACCTTATTTAATTTATGAAATGAATGTTAAAGTAAAAATATGTATTATTCAAATAACAGACCTGGCTTACTTTTCTAGCTTTTAAATTAGAGTGTATGGACACACTATTGTCTAATTTCTTCCAGTGTTGTGATTCTGTGTCTATGCCAGAAAAGTGGTGGAGTGAACTGGACACCACACTGTGTGTGGGTGTTGTCTTGTTTCCTACAGTCAGTGTCTTTTAACAATAATGAAATAAGGAAAGTATGTGAAATGGACACAAACATGCCTCACAAAAAGTGAAATAGGTAGCGGTAATGACAAGGGGGTAAACAAACAAAGAAAATAACTAGGTGGAGTGTTGGTTATAGCAGACAGGTTGGGTAGAGAGGAAGAAACATTACTTCAGGTTGTGTTTTCCATGGGTCCGCCATGGAGCACGTCTTTTCACACCCCTTATTGTGCTAACTTGCAGTCCCTCATCTGCATCTTGCCAGCTCTCCACTATACTGCCACTGCTTTTACTCTCATCTAATGACTCCCATTCACCCTGAGCTTTGAGATTCACAGCTGTTTCTTTCCCCAAAACAAGCAGCTATTAGTTTTATTTCATTCAAGCCTTCAAAACACTCTGTCTGTAATCACTCCCAGGAATGAATTTGCTTCATGTTGCAGTCTCAACATTGGGTTGGGGGAGTGGGGGAGCTTCACGCAATCAGCCTGTGCTAATGTTGTGGCTGAGGGCTATGCTGTAATGGAGCTTTAATGGCTGTAATTGGGTGATTACAGGTGATTAATGCAGCGTTAGCCCTTGCTGCCAAGCCCAACAGTAAGGTGGCCCAGGACAATATGGATTTGTTCAAGGAGCAGTGGGAGAAGCAGGTCCGCGTCCTCACCGATGCCGTTGATGACATAACATCCATTGATGACTTCCTTTGTGTGTCTGGTGAGTGGTCTCATTTGCATGTCGTAGCAAAATACAACAAATACGGCAAAATTAAAAAATTCTTACTTTAAGCTGGAATGATCATCGACCATTTTTAAAACATGAGAACAGACAGTGCCCTGTTGAGTGACTGTGCTTTTGGTCAGCATTAAGACAGATTTGCACAAAGCCCTTAAGACCATACTTAAAAGGAGGTAAAACAGCTGTAAAGGATCTGTGGTATTAGTCTTTTCTGATGAGAGCCATACATACCAAGGCTGATTGGGCTCCATAGAGGAAAGCACTGAAGCATCAGCAGCAGTACATCTGAAATTGACATCCTGTCACGTGTGTTAAAGCGCACAAATGGTTTGTCAGGCATACCCTTAAAGAGTTCTCATTAAGCATTAAGCAGAGTGACTTCTCTCACCTCCAGCCAAGGACAGACTGTAATTTACACAGTGGAGATTTGCATTTTACAGGCTCCCCATTAATAAGCAGTCTGAGAATTTGTCTTCAGCCCTCCCATCCTATACTCAGCCTCCCAGTGGCCCTCTTAATTTTGAGACTATGCAAACACAGAAAGAAGGCTGAGAATTTCCTGACCATATGTATTTTCTTATTAGTACTTACATAAACATGTTGAATTCTTGATTAATGCACATCTTGGGTGGGGAAAAATGTTCTAAGGTAAACTAATGTTTTTGCATCCAGGCAAGCTTATTGCATGTCTGGAACAAAGTGTTTGATTAAGACAAAGTATACAGCACTAACTGCATCATTGTTTTATGTCCCCAGAGAACCACATCCTGGAGGATGTGAATAAGTGTGTCATCGCTCTGCAGGAGAAAGATGTTGACGGTTTGGATCGCACTGCTGGGGCTATTCGAGGTCGTGCTGCGAGAGTCGTCCATGTAGTCACCTCTGAAATGGACAATTACGAACCTGGAGTGTACACAGAGAAGGTCTTGGAGGCCACCAAGCTCCTGACTGACACAGGTACCACAAATCAAAATTATGTAACGAGCAAGCTGTGTTTATTTCTGACAATACACTGAATTTACATACAAAGAATCTGATTGTACATGAGTGTTCAGAAGATTACAACCGCCCTAACTAAGATTTATACACACAATGAGCACTCCTCTAACTTTTGAATTATTATAGCCTGTTTAGCCTTCATCTAAATTCTTCTCTTGTTTTAATCCTGCACATGCTCAAGAAGCTTTATGGCATTCATTGAAAGGGAGACGCATTTTCTGCATATTCGTGTAACTTTAAATATCAAACTACAAATCAATAGGCTCTTCAGGGATACCATAATTTTGGCTCATTCTTGCCTTTTTCTGTCTTACTTTCTTAAAGCAAAAACTGTCCATCAGCATGTGTTGACTTATCTGAACCCATCTATCCTGTTGCAGGGTGGTACTGTGTCCTCTTTATCCCTGATACAATAATGTGTGTCACAACCAAAGCCACATCCAGAACTGTCTCTCTAAATGTCTTCACTGTGTGAATGTTATTGACATTTTAAAAAGCCAAACATTTTCTTATGCTCAACCTGGAATTGGTGGGGAAAATGTTGAGTGAAGTTGAGACTTCAGCCGTTCTCCTATTTATTATGAATGCTGCATCGTGAGATCCAACCACCTACGACTCAACTGACACTAATAATCTGCTCAGTGGGCACTGTTGACTTGTCAGATAGCCCTGAATATCTTAACCCAAGTCGTATCATAGAAGTTGTTTTTGTGCACGTTATACTGTATCATTATCATGCAGTACGTGTTAGCTTCCATCACTAGCAAGCTAACAAGATGGCAGAACGATTTGTCTGGTGTCAGATTTGGAAAGAGCTTGGCCCTCTTGAGGGTTGGCCCATTAAAAGTCAGGAAACACAGGTTGTAGTTCAAGCAGGATTTCTGTTGAGGCAGAGAGAGGTGGGAGGCTCTGGAGGCATAGACTGTTGTGATTTATTTTTTTTTTTTTTCAGATTTTCTCTTGTCCTCCCCAAAATAACGTCAGCTCCGAATCAGATTCAGGTTCAAACTCAACAGAGGCACCCATTAATAGTAGAATTGATTCTTTTACATGAATCGTTATCTGTGTGACATATAAAGGCAAATACTAGTGCATTAAAAGTTTTTTTGTTGGTATAGTTGGAGTGTAGTTTCATAGACTTGCAGGTTATTAAAACAATTTTGATTTCATCAGTCAGAGTGAGGTTCTGTAGGTTTGAACGCTTACAGAGCTGAGGTCAAAATGTATCTCCTTTGATTTTTTTTAATCTAACTATAAATAGAAGGAATCTCAGTCTGTCTGTCTGTTTGCCCTTCAATTATCTCACAACCGTTCACCCATTCGACTTCACACTTGGTGGGTGTATTGCTAAGAACCAAAGGAAATTCAGCGTCGAGGGTCAAGTTGTTTGAATGAGCGGTTCTTGTGAAAGCAGTACTGGAGGAGAAGCAATCAACCCGCTCCCAACAGGCACATTGTGAGCAGGCACTGCACTAGTTAATTTAAAAATGAAAATAACTGGTAATTGTTTGTAAATCTTTGCGTATGTATTGTGCATTTATCAGGAGTCTGGTTACAAAAAGCTAATTACATCGACAGGTCAAAAACACTAGATTTCACGACACACTAGCAGCATAATAACAAATCTTTTTCTTAATTATGTGGCTGAATGAATATAAAGTACATAACAGAGAAAAAATTAAAAAAGATCTCAGCATCAGCACCTATTTAAATGTTGCGTGTTCATGTTCTCTGTTTATTCTGATGGGTTTGCCAGTGGGATTGTGCCACTGAGGGACAAGATGTAACTGAATGTTGGTTGCCATACCGGAGTTCATTAGCTGTGCAGTACACATCAATAGCAATACACTGTTGCTGCTTTTTGTGTTGTTAATGAAAAACCATTTAAAAGACTCATCATTCATAGCATGAGGGAAGTGATCGCACTTACTAATAATCACAATACTGCCACATTTTCAGTTTTCTTTCAAACATAATTTTCATACAGAGGCCTGCAGGTTAAGCAGGAAAAAAGAGACAAATCCTTCTCCTTCTCCTGCCACTTTCTGCCTCCACATGTGCATCTTGACATCCATGCTTCTCCCATGAAGGGCTCGCTGAATACAAAATCTGAAATGTTATTAATGCAGATGTGCTGGAGAGTCCTCTGGAGCTGTTATTATATTGTCAGTGGGGCAAAATACCTGCCTGCTGGGACAGCTTTGTGAAGCCTTCTATTGGAAAACTCTATTATGTTAAATCTGGGATCTATTCCCTTCAGAGCACTGTTCCCTATTTCTCATGCAGCCATAGAAGGCAGTACACTAAGTAAGTAGACCAACAGTGTAAAAGTCCGTCTGTCAAAGTTGGATTTAATGACTACACTTTTCAATCAGCCATTCAGAGCGTGACTATCTTTACTGACACAATAGGAGTTTTTTTAAATTTATTTATTTCAGTAGAGCAGAATTAGCCCATACTAGTATCACTTATAATAACCTAAATGTGATTTCCTCTGTAGACTGACTGTGTTGATGTTTCATGTCAAGTGCTTTTGATAACCTGCAATCACAGGAGGAAAGTCATAGGTGTGGAATAGTAAATGGGTAAATTCTCACATTGGTGCTAATGCCTTCACAAACCCCCTGTCACTCTGTTGGTTTTGTGTTGAAGCTGATGGCGAGACACAGGTGGGTTTTCGTGACATGTAGTTATGTCAATGTTAATTATTTTTCATTCACTCAAAATTTTCAGTCACTCATTCGAATGACGAATTAAAGGATAAACCAACATAAAGTGTCTGTGTAAGGTGCTGGGTCATTGTCTCTGTGTGTCCTTTTACCCATGTACCTTTGGTTATGTACCATTTATTTATTTGGGTGTCAATATTGTTTTTCTCAATTTCTCTCCCTTTTTTTTTTTTCTCACCTTTTCCAGTCATGCCACGGTTCACAGAGCAAGTGGAGTCTGCAGTGGAGGCATTGAGTGCAAACCCCACACAACCTGTGGATGAGAATGAGTTCATTGACGCATCCCGTCTGGTCTATGATGGCATTCGCGACATTCGCAAGGCTGTCCTCATGATCAGAGTAAGTCACACTCATTCCTACTTCTGGAACATAAGACTTAATTTTTCACTCTACCACAAGTTTAAAACATTTGTTTTATCTTAAATGGCACCATGGTCTCTTCTCTTTTCTGTGTCGTATCAAGACAGTGTGAGTTATGTTTTCAACCTTTTTTCTCCCTAGAGCATGGTCAGAGTTGAAATTATCAGGAGTAAAGAATTGCTGTTACTCTTCAGGATGTTTACACATGTATAGAAATTTTTACCTTTAGTCACATTTAGAGGCTGTAACTCGTTTTTTAATTGAAAATCTAATCCACAACATTGTGAGAGTCCTTGGTTAGTGTAGTGTAATGTAATTATACATATATGGCCATTGGTCTGTGCACCAGATGCTGTTTGTAGTGGTATGTAAGAAACTATATATGCATGCGTGCCTACAAGCCAGTGATTAACTTGTCTCGTGCAAGAGCTGACCTCATTGACCAGACTTGCAGTCTAGTGTAACAACAGCCTTAGTTGTCTGTGGGTTAATGGCCTTTGCTTGAGTAGAACTATAACTGAGACAGATGGTAGTGGGTGCTTAATTGACTGACAACAAAACCCACTCCAGCTGTGAAGAGAAATGGATAGTTCTTAAGGCTTTGTAGTATAACTAGTTTTACTACTTAATGAGATTTTTAATATATTAAGAAGAAAGTGGATTTGTTTAAACCACATCTCATGTGTAACTACCTAATCATGTATTTACTACATTGAGTTACAATGTGCTGCTTGGTTGTATTATGCCATCTTCCATTATTTTCAACACTTTAATCTTTTCAATTGGAATCATTAGTCTTGACAGCACATTTTGTATTGACAGTGGTGCTCCTGGATTGTGCCTGGGCTCCCATGAATAATGCTGTTCAGACAAAGACAAAAACCAAATGAGAGAGGGGCCATTATGCAGTATTTGCATTATAATAAGCAATTGGTTTAAAATGGAGGTTTTAATTAGCATTCTTTAGTTGGACTGCGAGCCAGAAGACTACATTCAATTTCCATCTGCCCCAGCTCCGCTCATGTTATCCAGATTGATTAAGCTGTTAACATTAGGCCTGAACACTACCTGATGTGTGTGTGAGCGTGCACGTGTGTTAAAAATAACAGGAGGATTTATGAAAAATCGTGCTTATTTATGATTAATCCGTCAGATTCATTCTGCCTTTCTTAACTGTGGGCAGGAGATAGTGATGAGACTAAATTCAAACTTTATCCATTATTTTAGAAAGAAAATTATGCAGTTCCCCATGGGTTTGCCAGGATTTCTTGATCAGGTGTGTGAAGTAATCATCGCAGGTTTTGTGATGATTTTTCAGCAGGAAATGGCTCAGCAGCTTTAGTGGGGTAGTTATGGAATTTCAAGCAGCATCTGTACAGTAGGCTCCTTAAGCTTACTCTTAATTGCTGTTTGCAATGAGATTTGACAAGTGTATCAAAAACATGAATTTCTAGAACAGTTTGCTTGGCTGAATCGTGCTTGTGAAACCTTTCCCGCTCAGCTCATAGTCCAAAGAAATAGAAAATACTGCAAACCAGCTGAGTTGAGCACTATGAGACAACTTCTCTAGAGGGCATATCCACACACACTCTCACGCACCCCTTAGTCCTCTGTCTTTCTGTAAATCCTCACATGCACGCGCTTGCGCATTGGCCTGCTTTCAAATCAGAACAGACAAGTGTGTGGTTGGGGCTACTTAAGATAGACAAGTCTTTAACCTCTGTAAGTGGTGCACAGGCAGCCTATGTTGGGCGTCCCTTGGATATTTGACAGGCGGGCAGCACCCTCTCCCCACCTACAGCGACATCAGAGAATATGGCTCACCAGACATCAAACTGTCTCAAAGTCTGGGAGCTGCTGACAGTGAGATACAGGGGGCAGCTGTCGTTACCTTGTGATTTGTGCAGTGCGCTACGACCCAAAGTGATTTTGCTGGCTCTGTCCTTTGAAAAAAGAAAAAAAGAAAGAGCTGCGCTACTCACAGAGGCTATGGGCAGTGTCATAATAAGAATAACAATGGGGCAGGGGGGTTACTGAATACCCTGTCCATATCTACAGCAGCAGATAACAATACCAGATAAGATGAACGCCTGCTCTGGAGCATTGCACTGTAATTTCGGCTCTCTCCCTGTCTTCTCTGAACTAGAGCGCTTCAGATACCATCTGGTCACATGCGACATATAGAGGTCATACAGGTGGAGCTGAATATTTCAGCTTTCAGACCCAGTTCACAGTGTGAAAAATACCATTGAAATTTCATCTGCTCAACAGTGCTACCTTGCCACAATCCCACCTTTTTAATTGCACTGCAGACTATTGTTGTCACTTCTCTACAGTAGTTTCCCATTGGGTACCCACCATGAGCTATCATTTCTGAGCCTCCCACATTTGCAGGTTATCTGTTGCGCAGGCCGCAGCAGGTGATATCTCTGCCCCACTGAACAGCGTTGTCTGGGTTGAAAGAGATGCCTATGAGTCACTACAGCTTTGTGTCTGAAACCATACCCTCTTTTTCCCTGGAGAACAAGAGCATCTCTACATTCCATAAAGCAGTGTAAGGTTGTTCAGAGACATTCAGCTATTTTTAGATGTGAGGGCTTCAAATCCATTACAGAAGGGAGGTATTGAGACACCTGGATAAGCACAAGTAGGGACGCAGGTGTGATAATGCACCGTTATCTGTCCACATCATCTTCGCTGTGCACATATCACGACAAAATACATTTTCCTGTCACTCACTATTGTATTTTGCCTTAAGCATGACCTGTTGAATTAGAAATAATTTTGAATATTAAATACTTGCTTGAAGCTTGTTTTGCATTCAAAGCCACAGAAGAGGTGAAGGATCAGGGATGAAGTAGCAACACTCTAGAAGCACACAACTCATGCCTCACTCGCCTTTCTACAGATAACAGCGACAGATGGGACTCTGAAGCATTTTGCTCCCAATATGCTTCATACCAGCTTGTACCTTCATTTTCCCTCTCAAAATGCACAGGCAGCACATTACACTTGATTTACAAATTTGTTTAGAGTTTACAGTTTCTTGTACCACGCTATGGGGAAGAAGACATTTATCTGATGCTGCCCTGGCTGGCAGCACAGAGGCATTTCTCATAGATAGTAAGCAGGTTGGTTATTTAATAGTGCTCAAAAGGGTGTAGTATGCCAATATTATTTTATGTTCTCTACTTACAACTAACTGCTTTTTCTTACCCCTTCCTTCTTGTTCTAAGCTTTCTCTTGTTTCTTCTCCCCACCCCATTCATATGGCTGTGTTGGTCTGTCTCTCCTTTGCCCTGCTTTTGCCTTTTTCTCACCCTCTGTTGTCCCATTACAGACTCCAGAGGAGTTGGATGACTCCGACTTTGAGACTGAAGACTTTGATGTTCGCAGCAGGACCAGCGTGCAGACAGAGGATGACCAGCTTATCGCTGGGCAGAGTGCACGGGTAAGTATTCCATCCCTTGATGAAGTATTCACAGCCATTCCCGAGTCTGATCTCCTGCCTTGTTGTCAATAATGCCTTGTGAGAAATGTGCAAAGGAAAACACAAATATCCATTGCAAGTAAGCACATATATCATCTTTATATTTCCAATGTAGGAGATTTTATTCATTAGTGGCCCACAGAACAGGCATACTCGACTATGGTTAAATATTGACTTACAAGCTTATGCTATATGCTTCAGTTAATAAGTTGAATAATGCTATCCAACTTAAGTAAATTAATGTGGCATGTTTTACAATGCAGTAGAGAAAAAATCTAATCATCTGCCTGATATGATATATATTTTAGAATGCTACATAATCAGAAGAGCAATTAAATATCATATGCAGGCTGCAGTTTGTGTTTGTAGATAAAATATATAATTTTATGTGAGTGTACGTGTATACACACACTATTTTTAATTTCCGACAGTACAGACTTATTTATGGTCCTTTATAACAGTATGATCATCATAAATACCGCCATAACTAGTGTGATCCATGTAAAATTTGTAGTCCTCAGAAGTGTAAAGAAGTGTTTATTTTCCTCAGTTACAGTTATTTGTTGGGTTTCAGTTATTGTGTTGAAAATAATTAATCTTTCCATGATGTCTTCCTTATGCCTGATTAATGTTTCAGGCCTGGAGACTCGTAGCCTTAAGTGGGTAAACAAATTGAATGAATATTTTGTAACTTACATCTTCTCACCTTTTAGGACTTTGCTTTTCAAAATTTCAATTATCCATGCTGTCAGTGTTTCAAGTATTATGTTCTAGTCTGGAACAGTGAGTTGGTGGTTTTTATGTTGAATGTTCAGGTGAGACTTTTCAAGCTCTCTGTAGGCTACCTTAAAAGACTCTCAGCAGATAATAAGTCTAGTATTGTTTGCCCTCTTCATATAAGAGATGAAATACAGCATGAGAAACAAACTTTTGTGAGCTTGGATTGCTACTCTCTCTTATTTTTTTCTTGAGTGGTTATGCTATACAATAGTCAACTTGAAAGGCCAGTATTGTCAACGTGTCTATGTAATTATCTGTCCCCTTAGCAAACAGCAAACCACTTTTGACTGCTTTAGGATTACACTTAAGTGCAACTGTAGATGGTAACTGCATTATTGATTTAAAGAATGCAGAGTTAAAACATTAATCTCAAAAATCCCTAATGGCAGAGTGATCCATCAGTACATTTCCATGCTGTTTAAGATTATCTTACCGGCTTTTTTGTAGGTAGGGGCGTCTCATCTGTGCACTGGCCTAAACAGCTCTGTTCAAGCTTAGGTGACTCTAGAGAGAGAGTCCTATTTACCAGTAATGGAATGAAAGCTCTTGCGATGATATTCGATTTCCTGCTCTTAAGTGTCTGCCTACTTCGGCCTCCCAAGCTCATTCATTGATTGTCTGATTGCCTGTTTAGAAGCTGCCCTTTAACCGTCCAGCCCAAGAGGATGGATAGAAATGGTGCTAAACACATTTGCACCTGATATTAAGTACCGCTAAACAAATGCCCTTGCATTGATCATCTTCAGTGGCCAGAGGCATAGAGTTCAATAAATGTATATATTTCCAGAGGATATCACATAATATTACTTAGTGGCTGTGAACCTCGTTTTGAACCCAGCTTTCTTAGTTAAAAAAAACAAAAAGATTCCAGTCTCCACTTAACATCGGCCAGTCAGTACACCGTTGCTGATTGCATTTATTTAGAGGCAAATAACAATTCATATGGCCATTTATCAAACTCAAGACATTTTGATGACTAAAATTCAGCACAGCGAAACAATTAACTGTCCTAAATAAATATACACTCAGTGGTCACTTTATTAGGTAAAGGAAGAACATGTGGCAGAGCTGTTGATTACATTAGATTGTTTAGGTGTACCTAATAAAGTGGCCAGCTATCATTTCAGCATGTGTAAAAAAATGTCTGTATGAAAGTAGTTGTTGTACAACAGCGGTTCTCTTTTTTTTTTTTTTTTTTTAAATCTTTTAAGACCAGGCCTGGCAAGTAAAACCTCTGTGCTTCCATGGAAACTATAAGTGATGATTTAAAACAAAATTCCCTGGAGAAATGGCATCACTAACAGTATGCTGAAGGTCCAGTGTGCTAACCCTCTGCGCTTTCTATAATTCCTCCTTCAGGCTATCATGGCCCAGTTGCCCCAGGAGCAGAAGGCAAAGATTGCAGAACAGGTGGCTAGCTTCCAGGAGGAGAAGAGCAAGCTGGATGCTGAGGTATCCAAGTGGGATGACAGCGGCAATGACATCATTGTGTTGGCCAAACAGATGTGCATGATTATGATGGAGATGACAGACTTCACCAGGTGAGTTTGGATCTAGCAGATTGGCTCACACCCGGAGCCATTTTTCCTCCTGTGCAAATCATGGCTCATTTTGCAATTGTAGATGTTTTTCTGGCCTAAGAAGACACCTAAATGAATAGTTTGCAGTACTGCTGTTAGTAGTGGTGTTGAGTCTTGGGTCTTTCTGTTCACTCGGTCATTATGCATTTGTCATCTTACCTTCCTTATGTTAATATGCCAGTAGCTGTGCCACCCAAGCAAAATGTCTCCAAGAGAGAATGCATGTTTTTAGTTAAGCCAAATAATCACTCAGAAAGTCTGCATTTGTTTCCCAACATTTACCCATATCTGCACTCAGTTTAACACTACTGTTCATGCACCAACGCTCTTCATTTTTGTTAAGCAGCACTGTAGGTAGGATTTTCTTCTTGATTATTTTTCCATCCTCCCATAATCTTAATATGCACAACTATAAGCAGTGCAGTGTTTGCTGAAAATGTGGTGCATACTTCACATGTATTTTCACATGATTTCTGCAGGAGACAAACATTGCCAGTGTAACCAACTAGTTGACAGAGAATTCAATCAGCATCGCTTACATTTTACAGCAATGATCCAGATGTAAACATGTTTGCTTGCAGCACCACCCCTTAAAACTAAAAATGTTTGTTTTCCTTAGTACTTTTTGTTAACTCTTTACTCTTTAACTCTTTGTTAAATCTTTACAAGATTTTTAAGATTTTAAAAATCCCCCTGTTACAGACAATTGTAATGAACCTTGAACCCCAGTGCTTTTAACAAAGCACAATGCTTGGACTCTTTCAAAGTCTCGCAGACTCTTGCATTATACAAAACAGCGTGTGCCCGTCCACTGTATATTCAAGTGTCACAACACTGGAAACCATCATGGTTTTATTCACCATAGTTACGCGTTACGCATCCCGCAACCCCATGCCTCTAACTAAGCAATGATAAAATCCTAATGTTGTTTCCTCTTACAGCTCTTTGCCAAAGGATGTGACATTGATAAACAAGACATTTAGGGACTTCTGAGAAACTTCATCACAAATAAAAGGGCTGTAATGAGGATTGTTTTTGGTATAGGAGTCCAGAAACATTTTATTTGAATGAAAGAAGCCTCTGGCAGAGAATCCATGCTGTATTTCGTGTGGATCATGGTGTGCATGCATGTGTGCCCATGCCAGTGGAATTTGTGGCTGGGTGTGGTAATATTGACACTTTCTGATTAGGAGCTGGACAGCATTTCTATTTCTGCATGATTGTCTGGCTCACATGGTGTGAGTGCGTTTGTGTGTTGGTGTGTGTGTGGGGAGTGTGAGGAGACATTTGACTGGCTGTATTTGTATGACTGTGCCTTTTTAAAAATTTCAAGTGAATTACTCAGAGGACATTTTGTGCCCAACTCTGAGTCACATCCGTAATGACGATGAAATGCTGCCTCTCCATCTTCATCTTCTGAATGGGTCAAAGATCCCGTCTCCTTTGCCAATGAAGTACAATGCTGGAAAGCTGTGGCAGAGTTCATTAACACAACCGGTGATCTGCCTGAGGTTACACAGGACCCTGCAACTTTTTATTTGCTTCTTATTCATCAAAAGGACCAAGAGGGGAAAAAAAGTAATTTTATTACATCCACTGTAGACACATGTAAACAGAATGCAAATGAAGCTGTTTCCATCTCAGAGTGCCATGTTTTTTTATTAGATGGCGTCAGCAGTGTATATATATTTTAAGAGGTTATTGATTGCAGTGACATCTTTATATCAACATGAAGGCTGCTTCTCTCACTTTTACAGTACAAAGCAAACCCAAAAGAATTCAGATGAAAAAAAAATTCTCTAACTGCCCTTCAAAGCCCTTGCATTCCTGCTTTTACTGGAAAACATTTTCTCCATTTATACCATCACTGGCTGAGCATTACTTTTTATCTTTTTAAGCAAATGTGTAATTTTGTATAATTCAAAATCCAGTTTGAATTTTTGATTCATTGGACGTTTCTAATCAAAACAGCAAAGCTAGACACAACCAAATAAACAAAAAACCACATATGAGCTAAGTCTGGGATACATATTTGAGAATTACATAACACACCCTTGACAATTTTTGAATACTGAGATGCTGATATAAAACTCGCCAAACATCAAGTCTCGCTTTTGGTAAAATGTAGCTGTTTACCTCTCACCTTGTTAGCAAAATTATGAGCACTGAATAACAGTACAATCAGCCATTTAGTTGTTTTAAGATCATAACTGGTGAACTACTTCACTGTTTCCTTTGAGTGATGCAAGAACTGAAATGCTTTTTTATAAGCAGTGGTTGGATTTTACACCATAAAAATTTCCAAGCCTCTTATCTCCTGCAAATATAATCTAGGATTAAATAACAAACCACCACCCTAAATCTTGGAAAATCGGAAAACAAGATGTTTTTCATTTGAAATGCTGTTCTGTTTTTGGATTTCACCACAACAGCGACGGTTTTTCAAATTAAATGTATATTAGAGGTTATGCACCATGGCTGTTGTCTCTTAGCAACCACTGTCGTGTGGCGTCCTGAACTCACGTGCATTATTCATGTAGTTCTTCTGACTTAATGTGCACGCAAAATCCAGTGTAGCATCTGGATTTGCATTTTTAATAAGATGGCAATTCACAGCATTTGCCTGATTTTTGTTCTTTTAAAATGTATTACATGTATACGAATGTAGAATTCTAAAGGAAGTGTACTTTTTTAGTTCAGTTTTTTAATACTTTAAAAACAATATTGTTGAGTCATATTTATCCTGGGTTGCCAAGATACAAAACTGTATGCACTGCTTTAGAATTCAGAGAGTATTTTGGGTCAAGCTGTAATGTCTTTGACCTTTTAGAGATGGTCAATATGGCCAGAATTCAGTATTGATGAGTACATTAAATTCTCAATAGTCTGTTTTTGCCATCAGAAGTTTTGAGCTGTGAGAATGAGAACTTTTATGTTCATGAATTTATGTGAGAACTTTTATGCATGTGTTGATGGCAGTGCAGTTGTGATGAGAGTTTAATTTAAGAGCTAATACCACAGCTCAGCATTGTGACTTTTCTTATTTCTCACACTGAGACTTTGGATTGCCTGTGTGTGTGTGTGTGTGTGTGTGTGCGCAAAGTGTAATGCGCAATGCGTGCGTGTGTGTCTCAAAGGGAACACACAAGGATGTTTTGTCAGGCTGAATATATATCCTCCCGTTATGCCTTGACTCTAGTATGCGGCAGTAGCCCACAGAAGGTCAGTAGCTGGCTAATTCAGCTGGCGCCCAAATTATTGCCCCCTCAACCTTGAGCTGGCACAAAGCCCCGCCAAGGTTAATGCCATATGAAGTAATTGTTCGGGACCTCTCTCCTGACAAACCCACACAGAGTGAGAGAGATTCTTCTTGACTCCTGCATTGCTTATGGCTGCATGGCCGCTTTCATGAATAAAGCATGTGTGGCTTGGAAACATGCAACATATTTGGGAGCCACCTGTCTATAGCATTCTGTGTTGCGCAGTGCTCGGCCCGATCAGGCTCACACCCGTCTGGGGGCCTGCAGCTGTCACCAGACCTGAAGTCCCCGATCTCGTCTTCATGTTTAAATCCACTACAAAAATCTTGTGTCCTCTTGTCAGGTGTTCTCTTGTCTATCTCCGTGACCTGTTTTTGCTTTTCTTGAGTCACCTAGCCAGCAGCTGGCCCTTTATTTCACAAGGCAAAAGCAAGGGAGTGTGGATATTTACGCATGGACATCAGTGGTGGCATTCTTTATGCATTGTAATGTGATACTACAACATTATACTAGTAAGTCTACTAAAACACTGTATGCAGGCTTTTTTCCCCCAGAACCCATTACAATGCCTCCAGCTCTCCAGGGGTTGAGTCGTCCCCGGAGTGCTGCCAGTCTGTGCTCTGACGCGTGGCCTCTTCCACGAGGACCCTGACTAGCTTTACAGCAGAGCAGCAGAGGGGAGAGCAAGAGAGGGGAAGGGTTGGAGATGGGAGGGGAGGAAAGAGGAAGCGAGAGAACAGAACACAAAATTCCATCTGTTCTGGGTTGGATGGCTCATTTTTTAGCCTGGAGAGAGCAGCTTTGAATCCAATTCGTGCCTCTTGCCAACTGTGTCCCAGGGTCCCTTGTGGGGACAGGAAAAGCAAAAAAGAAAAAAAAAACGGCGAATGGCTGACAGGCTTTACAGTGGGTCAGGTCAGGGCTGGACTGACCCGTGTCTGGATGGGCTTCGTTTGGCTCAAGAGGGGTCAAAAATCGATGTTCAACATTAGACAACGACCAAAGCCTTTAAATTGAATCGTTCTCTTCGTGTACATTCTTTGTGTTCTTCTGTCCTTTTTGTTTTTTGGCGTCTCTGTCCCGTAACAGGATGAAAATGACCATACAGATGAAGAGTGTGTGTGTGTGTGTGTGTGTGTGTGTGTGTGTGTGTGTGTGTGTGTGTGATGATTTTGAGAGCAACCAATATTTTCCCTCCTACACAGATGAAACCAGTCCGATTTGCCTCCTTAGCTTTCTAATAAACTCTTTAATGGTGCTTGAACAAACAGGCCAAATGGATTGAACTGTGAATCTCTGTTGTGATGGAAAGCATACGGCAGTGGTGACCTCTGTACTATGAGGGCCCCTTGAATCACAGTTTCCTCAGAATTTTTCACAGCATGATAGTGCTGCCAGTTTCTTAAAAGCATGCCTATATGTTATGTCTGTCATATGCTAAAATGTGGGGAGAAATAAGTGTGGTGATGACGCTACAAAAGAGTGTGATCGTGCAGCACCATGATTCTTTGAGGACAGCCCTGAGAGTGAACGCTGCCCTGCTGCATTTAATGGGTTATAAAACGTTCTCAGCTCAGACTGAACAATATGATGCCAGAGTGCGTTGCTGTTCTGTCCGTGTGGAATCACCCACACCATCATACACATGTATTTCTGTGAAATCTCCCTGAACTATTCCCATAAGTCATGCTTCTCTCTCCGTACTTGCCTCTGACCGAAAAGAAAACAACGCTCCAAAACAAACAGCCGCTCCGTGACTGAGATGCCGCTCCTGCATACTGAATGAGGCTGCAGTAGATCAGAAACAGTGACTGATCTTTCGACTTTCCTTCCCCAGGGGGAAAGGGCCACTGAAGAATACGTCTGATGTCATCAGCGCCGCCAAGAAGATTGCCGAGGCAGGATCAAGAATGGACAAGCTGGGTCGCACCATCGCTGACAATGTAAGTCATGAATGAACCTCCACCCCAGAGAGTTTGACATAGGTTGCACCTTTGTGCTAGCGACCCCAATGCATAATTAGAAATCTATCGTTGTGCCACACTGACACTGTCGGAGTCAGGTAAATTGGCAACAAGTGCAGCAAAACCAAGGACAAATAAAGCAAAATTAGTCACTTGCTTGTGGTGAATAATTGCAGCACAAGCGCTGGTTAATGTCTCATCTGTTGTGAAATCACGTTTCAGGCCGACTACATGAAATGTGTCGTTAAATGAGGAGCTACAAATTGAGTCATTTGCTCCTTAAACCCCAGCCCCAGAGCCATATTAACTTTACTTCCCCGTTGTGAATTGGTGATGTAAAACCCTCACAGTGCGCTCAAGGATGTGTAATCTGTGTTAGAAGACAAGAGCACATGCGTCACTAATCCTGCTCCCCTTACACAAGAACCAGTTATGTGTATGTGCATTTTATCATCGAGATGGTCACCAATTTAGCTCAGAAGTCTAACTAACTGCAGTACACAGGTTGACATCATGTTGCTAGAGTTTAATAAAGTTTCTCATTACCCAAAAACCACAACTTGCTCTCAGCTCCTGTGTTGCAGAGGGAACTGACATGACTGTGTGCTCACACTGAGTTTGTAAAAAAGGCAAAGCTTTCATACTGATTGCATTTTGACACCCCTTTGTTTTTATTTTTAAATGTTGTCCTTAACGGCACAGCATGTAAGCCAGATATAAACACTCAACACAGGATGCAAACTTTTGGGATTTTTCTATACTTATTCTTTTAAGACTTATCTCAGAAAAATGGTAACAAAACAACATTCTTTAGATTTCTTTTTTTCACAAAAGCTCTTTATTTAATTATTTAATTTCTCCTCATTTGCACGTTTAAGAGCAAATCCAAGTAAAGGGCTTGTGCAGCAGAGCCCTTCAGATGTTAACAACCGCTATGATTTGTGTTATTCATGAGACTACCCTTACCAGTCTTACCCAATTTCTTTCAGGATCAAACACTCCCTCGCTCTCTCCCCATCTTCCATCTCCCACCCCCCAATTCCCAATTCCATCATCTCTCCACATCTATCCCTTACCCCAGAGACTGTGGTCCTTGACATAGGGAAACACACATTCAATTATCCATGGCCTCATATTTCACTTAAATACTTGCACTGTACCACACCTCAGGGAGACGCTGTACATGATTTATCCCCCAAGTTATTCATGTGCCTTCTCTTAGACTTATTGCCTCAGTGTCTGCAATATGTATACATTTTGTTGCTAAATCATGGAAGAGTTTAGCTGTGATGTTTGCAACAAGGCATGGTTGTCAGATTGAGGTCTTCTCTCGTAAAGACTTTGCTTGCCTCTGTGGTTTAGATGTACCAGCTGTGGGTTTCTCCCACTTCTATCCAAGAACACACGCACTGGAAGGCACACACTGGCTTTAGATGTTTGCTGTAAGATTTCAATTTCGATAACATTGCAGGTGTTGTCAGTCTCTCCTCTACTCTGGTTTTGTTGACATATCTGCTGATATGTTGGCAAAACGTTAGAACAGCTGAAAGCCTCTTTGTTAAGTAATGAGTTCGTGCAAGTTTTGAGGGCTGAGTGCAGCGCATGGATTTTAATGTTATGCATCGGTCATTAACAAGTCTGTTTGAATCTGTTCTGTACCATAAGTAAATATTTGGTTCCAAAACATCCAGGTTTGTCTACACAAGGCCATGATTAATAATTGATTCAAGGCTTATGTCAGAGCTTGTTTTTTTTTTTATTTATTTATTTTTTTTAAATGTAATGAGAAAAGGCGTGTTGGGGATGTTGTGAAGTATAATCCACATGTACTTATATTGGCAAAAACACAAGATATAGCTCATGCTTTGAAAACATTTTCCCATCATTTTGCTCACATTCAAAGCAGATGTAAGAAGTATATCACATACCTTTTGTCAGATTGGTGCACGGCCAGGTGTTTAGTTAATCCAGCACATACTGGAAACCTCTGCATTTCTCACTCCATAGTCTGACATAATGAGCTGCTGGCCTCCAAGAGCCCTGTTCATGTGATATATTATTTAAGGTGCCCTCAGATTCTTAATTTTACAGGCCCATGTCTATCACAAAGTAAAAGTCTGATCTGTTCTGACCTAATTGCATCCGAATGATCTGAATAGGGAATAAGCCGTTCTGGAAAGTGACTTTTTTATGCCTCACTGCCGCTTTTGAAGATGCTTATTCACTTTAATGAAAACAGTGTTATCCCCCAAAGAAAACAGATGGGCAACTGTGCAGGTGTGTGACCGTGCGTATGTGTGTGTGTCTGTGTGTGCATGCGCATATGCATACATACTAACACGTCTATTCACTGCCCTGCCTCTCTGCGAGCAAATGTGTATGGATGTGTTAGATCTGGGTGACTGTTTTCTTCTCTTGTCCTCAACTATTTGTAGGTACTCGTTTCCCTATCTTTTCTTCTGTACTTGTATATGTTTGTGTGTGTATGTGTGTTTACACTATTAGGGGATTTGGGGGTTTGAAGCACTCAAAGTATGAATAAATGAAGAGTTTTGGCTGTTGGAACACAAGTCTTTGCCAAGAGTGAGGACCCCTCCAGCCTCTGAACCCATCCAGCTGTCCCTCTTAGCCTTTCTCTCTCAGCAGAGACCAAAACACCAGCAGACCAGGCGACACTCACCCGTAACACCTCAGCCAGGGCTCACAGGGATGGACACGGGTAGAGGGGAGGAGAATGATGGAGAGATAGGAGAGGTAGAGAGAAGGGTGCATTTGTGTGGAGAGAGGAACATCCCTCCTGAGAGATGAATCCATTAAGAGTGCTTCGCCTTTTAATTAGCAGTATAATTGCCAGGTGGCATGCTTTTTTTCTTTGTTTTTTTCTTTTTCAAATTTATTTATTTATGCCGGCAGTTTATATTTAGTGCCATACCTCCAACAAAGCAGGAGATGCCACAGGCCCACTTACAGCAAAGGCATGGTGGGATGATCTACATACTCCAGCAGCAATAGTTAAGTGAATCACTACCAAGATGCACACACGCTGACAGAGAGTCAGAGGAGCAAAGGCAATGCTGGGACTGCTCATTAACCTAGGCATATTAATCACTTGTGCTCTGTGCCTCTGGCCTGGAGGGCCTATGAGGGTTTACTCCTCATATAAAACACATTGGCAAATGGTCCCACACTGATAGCGCAGCATCTCACCCCACATTTTCCTTTGCTGGACTCTGTCACGGTGTATTTTAGTGCACATTGTGTTCAGCAGCGGTTCACAGGTGGACATGGTCTAGTTTGTGGTCTCTGAAAAACAGCTAAATATGTGTAATAGAGCCTTATTAAAGTTTAAAGAAATGAGTGTAGTGCAGAGATGAGCTGCAGGATTTAGGTCAGTGCCGTACAAAGGTCTGCACTGCAGTTTATTAAGAATTTATGACCCTCCTCTGCAGGGCACCTTATGAGAATTCCATCTGAGTGGGCTGGTAAACAAATAATGCTATGTAATTGAGATTTATAATGCAAATGTGTTAGCCACTATGTTGCCCATAAATTTCTGTTGCTTGCCCACTCACCACATAAACACCCGCATGTACACATACAAACACATGTACATAAAATAAGGCTTGCATATTTAGAGAATGGGCATGTGCTAGCCGTGTGCACGTGTGTTTGTTGTGCAAGCTTTATTCTCATGACGTATACTGACATACATAGTGTACTTTTCCAATTTGCATTCAATCAGTGTAGATTTATGGTGATCCATGGGCTCTGTTGCTGGTCACAGTCTAATCCCGGCTCTGGCCCTGGACGCTTTACAGCAGACAGGGTTGTAAATTACATACTGCAGTAGAGAAGAAAAACCACCAAGAGAGCACGCAAATTCTCAGCTCAGCAGTTCAAGGGTCAGCTGCAGTTCAGCCTGACCAAATGAAGCCCACCTTATTTGCCAGTTGAGAAAATGTATCAACTCCCAATTGATTGTTTTAGAGTTGCATTTATCCATAATAATTCAATATTTTAGTGTCTTTGTCAATCCTGGAGGCCCTATAAAAGGAGTTTGGCCGTGAAAGAGACACCTCTAGTGCACAGAACGCTTAGCGGTGGAGGATCCGGTGGAAGGAACATGGAGAGGAAAGCTCAACATCATATTGACACACTTGTATAAAGTTGCTGGTTCCTTACCTGTAGTCAAATGCTTAATACATCAGGAGAGGAAGGGATAACTATCATTGGAGCAGGCTAAATAGTTTATAGCTATTGAATGAATTTTTTGGAAGCTTTGAAAGCCTTGGGTATACCTAATCTGAGGTTTTTGAGCAGTCATGTGTTAAGTGAGTCAAAAAGGAGTAAAGGGCCAGGCTAAATAAAAATCAAAGTCTGAATGTCAAAAAGTTTGAACTATAAATGTTTCAACATGGTTGTTTGTACTCACAAGTTATCCGTTTTGCTTACAAGTGCTACAGTGAAATGCGTGACTGACAGGTACATCTTGAACATAAAAAATTGGTGAGGGCCATTTAATTGGTCCCTGTGGTTACCTCTAAAGTCAGTCTTTTTTTGGCTTGCCCCCAGCTTGATTTTCTCCTGTCATACCCAGACTCTGTCTGCTTCAATGTCACATTAATATTCCCGAGTGCCAGTGTGATTGAATTGGCCCCACGCAAATATGGCGCATCTTTTCAGCAGATGCAGCGAGGAGAGGAGGTCTGGCTATCATCATTCTGTTTGAAATGGATCTTGATTGATATCGGTAGAGCATGGCTGATTTATATTTAGCCATCAACAGTGACACGACCAGCACCAGACGGACGAAATCTAACGTACAGCACATTAACTGTAAAGTCCATTAAGTAGGCCGTGCACAGAAAACACTAGTATACTTGACATCATCAGAGCTCTACAAGTCTTTGAAATGTCTTACTGCAGGATTTTTTGACATTCTCTTTCCTCTGTACTTTTAAAGCACTCTCATCTATCTTCGCTTCAGCACTTCAGCAGTATTCACTGCCTGTGTTTTCAAGTTTGAAATTCTCTTAAATATATTAAACATTTTTTATGCTACAGTTTATTAATCCCGAAGCGTCGACAGACTAAAGTCTGGGATTGATCATTTCCTATCCCTATCTTGCACTTCAGCTTCTACCTAAAGTAACAGAAATCCAGAAAACAGAACGGTCCTTGGAGTGCTTTGTTTCCTGTATCTCCTTAAACTTTGCCATGGATCTCAGTCACACTATTTTTCCCATTGGCAGTCAGCACTCTGTTACCTACATATCTCTGCACCCCTGCAATACCTGTGGCAGTTTTGAGGTGTAATGGTAAATAAAGGTTCCTGGTGGCTTCCTGTCTTGAAGGTGCTTTCACAGGTTAGACAAAGTTAATTATCCACAACCCTCTGCCGCACATATGCATACAAATGTCTGATTTTGTTGTTGTTGTTGCTGTTGTTGTTGTTTTTTTCTCTCCTGATGTTTCATATGTCGGAGCATTATAGCCGCACGGTGAAACGTGCTGAGAAACCACAGCACCACCAAGTGAATCTTGCCTGAATGAAGGTTTTTGTGTTTGTTTGAGCTTGTCTTTTAACTGTGGCAGGAGAACAAATTGGCCTGTCAGTACGTTATGATATGGAGTGATTTATAGGGTTAAGGCATAGTTATCATAGACTTTTGGAAACGCAAACGTATTCTTTTTAGCTGCTCAGCTGTTCTTTCTTCATCTCTACAATAACCAGTCCAGAGGTCAGAGGATAAAGCAATGGGCAAAGGCCCTCCAATGGAAACACTATGCAGAAACCCTGAAAATCACTTCACTTAGATGTGAAAACAGTGGGAGCATCAATTTTCTCACGACAGGAAGTGACTGAAAAACATATCAGAAAACCCTCTGTGTTCACCGCCCTGTGGCACTCACCAACAGGTTGCTGGCAGCGGCACATTAGAATGCTGCCGTGTCAGTAAATATTGGAAATTGGCATTTCCTCTGGGTGATGCATCCTGAAAGGTCAGTGCTGGGCGGCGGCAGCACTGTGGCTCTGCCTCTGTCTCTGCTCTGTTTAATGGAATTCAGCAGAACTGCATGGCATTTCCAATGATGGGACCTGACCTTCCTGATCATCATTTATATCATGGACATTAACCAACACATAACACAGTGAAATCCTTTTGTTCAACATCCTGCCTCGTCATTCTTATTGCCTCATTTCCCTTTTCCTTATTTTGTGGGCTGTGTGTTGTTAAGAGGAAAAAAAAAGATTTTTGCTTTTGTTTAGTCTGCGCTCTGAACCCTCTCTAGAGAAACTGCTGAAGTGCTAAGGAATACAAAATAAAAGAGGCTACACACACACTTATGAAGTGAGACATTCATGAATATGGAATATACTGAAAGTCATGCAAAGCGTTGTTACTTAAAAGATTCAATTAGCAAATTAGAATAATGATTTGCTGCCCTCCGTCCCAGCTTTGATGCTTCACCTTTATTTTTTTGAGAAGGCACTTAAACCAGCAGTGGAGAGACTAGAACAGCTTCACAAGAATCATTGACATTTCTACATGTACTGCTACCTCCTTTTTTTTTTGAAAGATGGTGACTCACCTTTTTCTGATAGTTTGCCTTGAAAGGATATCTAGACTTGTGTGATGAAGTCTCTAGTGCCCCCTCTTCCTGCTTTGCCATCTCTCAATAGTAGCTGACCAAGCAAGGTTAACTGCCCCAGTCCATAACTGGCCACACAGAATGTCGAAAAAGCAAGAGGCTATATCATCAGACTCGGGGAACATTTTATAGCAGCAATCAGAAGAGATGAAAGAAAAAAAAAATTACAATGATGGGCTCTAATGGTTGAAGTCACTATTAGAGGAGAGCATTGCTCAGTGGGAACAAGAGTGATGAATCTTTTTCACACTAGAGCAAATTTTGTTTTGTGAAATGGAAATAAATTGTTCAAATAGTGACGCTGGATGTCATTTTCAACGTGACTGCTGGGTTACGGTGTTTGCACAACCTGCACACACATATACACATTGAACAAATGCACCTACATTATATGCCCCATTTGTTGTTTTCATCATTTATTGTTCACACCATTTAGTGTAAAAGCAGAGATCAAAGGTTTCTTGGTGACATGAATTACCTAATACATCTGGTTTCTATACACTGAAGGAAGTCAGTGAGGTACCTGATCAGCTTGTGACACCCCCCCGAGGTAATCGCACACTGCCTCTATTTGCATTAGCGAAACAATCCAAGGTGTTCTTGTCGCTTTTCTGTGCAACTTATGTATTCACATGTCAGAGTCAGAGCAGCCTTGCAGAGTTTCCTGAGTGCTGAGTGAAGCCAGCAGCTGAGCTGAGTATGAGCACAAGTGATGCTTTCACAGTGCCCTGCTCTCAGCCGTCTGAATACTTCCCCAAGCCCTCATTAGCATGGCTGCTGCATTCAGCCTCATCCCTGGTCTTTGCTAGTGCGTGTGTGCGTACTGCACACACACACACACACACACACACACACACACACACACACCTTCCTTGCCCTATACCCCCCCCAACTACAGTTGAATCCTCCTGTCTCACGTCCCGTTTCCCTAGTTGGATTTCTTCCCCCCTTATTTACTCCTCCATACTGTTCCCCCTCTGGCTGACTCCTCATCCTTTCTTCAGCTACTTATTTTTCTCTGGTTCTTTTCCTCCTTTTTTTTTTTTTTTTTTAAAAACCTTCCTCCCTCTCCCATTTTCTCTAGTCGCTCAGCCATGTATTAGTCCTCTGCTGTATGATGATCATCCCCTCCAGCTCTCTCTCCCCTCATCTCCTCTTGCATACCTTTCTTTAATAGAATGTCAACTCTCACATTTCCCTCCTCTCTACTTAGCCCATCCTTCTATTAATCAAGAGCAGTGGAGAGAGAGGAGGAGACTTAGTCCATTTTGTTAATATTGTCACAGGGCATCTGTAGGGCTCTCAGTAAGGAAAGACATAATCATAATGGGTTTAACTGTATTTGTTTTTCTGACCTTTAATTTGTGTTTCTGTATGTAGATCTTGGAGTGCAGTGAAAGGAGGTGCTGCTTCAGTTTTTTTCATGTCCGTATTCTTGTATAGCACCCCATCACTGTGATGTATGCCGTGTGTGAATGAGCACAGTTGTGCTGGTCGCGGTGGCTGTAGGACTGGGGTTGAGTGCACCATATTCAGCGGAGCACTCTGCTCTCACAGCAGGGATACTGATGTGCTCAGCAGCGTTAGACGCATCGTAAGTCCTCGGCTGTTTGAAGTGTCCAAAAAACTTGGATTACAGGGATTTCCTCACCTGCGGATTAGTGCATTTTGATAGTGGTAATGGCCATTAATGAGAGATGTGTCATTTGCCTGCTTGTAGCAAAATGAGGAGGCATTTTGTGTGGACACGTGAAAAACACTCTTGCACGTCTTCAGCTCCGTCCTGCAAAGATTCCATCAATTAAAAGATTGGCTGCTATTACCCGCCTTTCACCTTTTCCCTGCACTCACAATTAACAGCTGCCAAAGGACTCCTCCTTCAAACAGCCGAGCACAGCCTGCAAATACCAGTGTTTAAGCCATTATTTTCTCCTGGCCCGCTCACTCACATGGTCAGCCCGGCACTTTTCACAGTATAGTTAGTTTAGTGGATGATGTGACCTGTAACCGAGACGGTCTCGCCATGCCATGCCTGTTGCCGACATACCGTCTGTGTTGTCAGGTCACTCCGCTGAGATTTACAGTGGGATGTAATGTGTCTGAGCCCCATCAGGGTGTTTACATCTTTCACTTGATGAGCAGCTAAGAAGAGCACTGTGGCCTAATTACTGTGCTGGCAGGGGGCTTGTTTAGCAAACTAGGAAAGGGATTGGAAATGGTGTTCCAAGATAGACCCTGAGTCTAATTATGATGAGACGAATTTATTCAAAAAGATTGCCAAAGCTAAATGACATGCATTTGTGGGACTCTTTACATACTGACACTTTCAAATGGGGTTTATGATCATTTATTGGCTTTGTTGAAGTTGAGGGGGCCTTTTTTGACCCCCGCTAACTTTTGACAATGCTGTTAACACTGTGTTGGAGGCTTTTAGATCTTGGTATTGAAGTTATGGTCTCAAAATTGTGATACCACCAGTTTCAAGCGTTCTCATTCACTGCATGCTTCATCTGTGAGTCGATTGAATTTATTGACGCCTGTTTGAGCGGACAGTTTATTCTCACCTTCACACCTGAAGTCAGTGTTTAAGTTGTTGGGATGGTGGATCAACCCGCCCCCGCCCCCACCCAAATAGTAACGCAGATAAGTGACAGCTGGGATGATGACTTTGTTTAATTTTAAAACATGTCTTATCTGCGAACAGGGCTGCTGTTTACACTTGCACAAAAACACTTTACACATGATTATTACCACCACCTAAAAGTAATTGATTGACAGCAGCGTTTGCCTCCTAATAGAATTTGCATTTTGTGTGACTTGATCGTGCTTAACCCTGTGAAGATGAGTTATCAATCTACCGGGTTGTGGGCGTGCGTTTTTCGTTTTGGCTCCGAGCACGTCCCTAATGTGGGTGTCTACCTTACCTGTCACACCGCTACTAACTCATCTTGATAAAGTGTGAGATCAGTGCATCTGTAAAATCACATAAATACTCAGATTGAGGAGTGCCAGCAAGTGAGTGAAGTGACAAAAATTGATTCATTGTACAAGCCGCAAGCAGGTAGTATTATAAACACAAACCTGTTTAATTAATGTGCACGTTAGCTGACACTTCGTCGTCTTTCCTCTCTTGCAGTGTCCTGACTCTTCCTGTAAGCAGGACCTGCTCGCCTACCTGCAGCGTATCGCCTTGTATTGCCACCAGCTCAACATCTGCAGCAAAGTCAAGGCCGAGGTGCAGAACCTGGGAGGAGAGCTGGTCGTCTCTGGGGTGAGTTCAACATTATCTTAACCGCAGACACATTTTCTGCAGTTTACAATCTCGACTGTACCAAAAGCCCCGAAGTAACTTAAGAGAAGTAAAACTTTGAAATGGTGTATTAATTTAAACCATTTTTAAGGACTGCAGGGGGTGGCCAGAGTTGGTGGAAGTAATGTAGCTTCAAACGTAGCAATCACTGAAAGAGGAGAGCAAGAAGACTGAAAGTGTGAGTTCTAAAACAGTCACAGAAAAGGGTAAAAAATCTTATGTTGGCCAGGAAGTACAGTCTTTTTCTGAAGCCACAAGGACACAAGCAGTGTATTTTGGTGGGAATCTCCACAGGGTACCTTTAATTCCGGGCTAGAAAGATAATTAAATCAGTAACGTACTAGCTACTTTCTAATGTTTTATTATCTTGCGTTGGCCCAATAAATTAAATATAGGAAGACTTAATGGCATCGGTTGTTAGTTGTGATTAGTTTATGATTCATTTTCTGCGCTGTAATTTGCAGCTTATATTTTAAATCGAATAAACAGATAACAGAAATAATGACTTTCTCTGTGCTAGAAGGGGCCGATGTGGGCCAAATGTTTCCTAACCTTTTCACTACATAAGGTAACACTGTACAAAGCCAGTGTTTACGGACTCTTTAAAGCATTAATTAACCACTTACTTGCCAGTCAAATTAATTGAAATAGGTTTCCTCTGTGTGTAGGAAGTAGAAATTAATGAATTCCTCCCTCCTTTCTGTGCGGCTTAAATGAGCCCCTGCTTCCAACACTACCAGTCAAGTGAGTGTCACCAGTGTCTCTGAGGCTATTAAACAGTGGAGATTAAATTAGTGTGACCTTTTTCCATATTCTCAAATTTCTCACATCTGTTTGTGTGCCAGACAAACTCGGAAAGGTCGCTAATTCTTTCGTACAAACACTTGAGTCTTGGTTGTCCCCCAGAAACCTCTTTAAACCTGGAAGACATTGGAAAGACAAGGAACAGTTTACTTCCACACGACATGAATTCAGAACAGATGCAAATGTGAAATTTCACCGTTTTACAAGGCTAACTCCGTTGCCTCTTTTTTTTTTTTTTTTTTTTTTTAATCTCTTCCACGTACTCAGCTGGACAGCGCCATGTCACTGATCCAGGCCGCAAAGAACCTGATGAACACAGTGGTGTCCACCGTCAAGGCCTCCTACGTGGCATCCACCAAGTACCAGAAGAACAAAGGCATGGAGGCCCTCAACATGCCTGCAATCTCCTGGAAGATGAAGGCCCCCGAGAAGAAGCCTCTGGTGAAGAGAGAGAAGCAGGACGACGGCCAGACCAACAGAGTCAAGAGGTCCTCTCACAAGAAGCACGTCAACCCCGTGCAGGCTCTGAGCGAGTTCAAAGCCATGGATAGCATCTAGATTAGAGAGGAGACAATGGATTGACCAATGAGTTTATATATAGATAGAGCTTGTCATTCTATCAGAAAGATATAAAGGTTTTATCATGTTTATTCCACCTATTTGAGTTGATGGCTTGTCTGTTTGACCCTTTATATTTTCACACTGCCTCATTCCTATTCCATAAATTCAGATTTGCTCTAGTCTGTAGCATTAACTGTCTCTTCTCTGGAAAACAGTTAGAGGGAAATCAACTGGACAAAGGCATTTTTTTTTTTTAACATCTCCCATATTTTTCTATCATGCGTATTGGAAGAAGGGGAGTGAATAGATTATATGAACTAATTCCAAGAGGCTTTTGATTATTTTGTGTTCTAACCAGTTTCATAGTAATACTGTGGGGTCTGTGGTGTTTTCCACTTTAATGTTTGATTATGCCAGAAAAAAAAAAAACTCCTCTACTGCAAATATCAACTATGCAAAATCTCAACAGCCTTATTTTAATTTGAGCAATGACTGTAGTTCATTTGGATGTGCTGGGCTAACTGGTAAGATTTTAAATATGTTTTGGTTCAGGAACCAAAGTCACTATATTTCCATGTGTGCCTGCATTTTTATAACTTTATACATACTTTGTTATGCCACTTATAAACAGTTCAGATAAGTTTAAACTGACCTTAAACACTATTTTCAGCGCTGAATGATTTTGTACCCCCTTTAAGATTCAGCCTGCTAAATGTCATTTCTTTATAATTTAAACATCTCAAATCTTTATTTTCTTGCTGTTTTTTTTTATATTTGTTTTCCCATGTTCATACGATGCAGCAAACCAAAGGTGACGGAGTACACTCCCCAGCCTTCTGTTTTGCTGCATTACTGGTACAGGTGCTTGATCTGACACACAGATCCACCCAGTTCAGTCAAGCTTTGTAAATAAGCCTCGACTCCTCCAGAGTCCAGGAGAACCCAGTGAGCTAAACAATGAGTAGACCCTGCGTCGGTGCTCTGCAAAGCCGACAAGCTTCATTAACTGTCAATGAGACCAAACACCTCCGCAATCCGAGAATGTGTCCAAATTGAGGGATCAGTAATGTTTTTTCACTCCACAGCTGGGAGCTGGGCGAGGAAAAGACACCGACTTTAAACTCTCGCTTATTGTTTGTATTCCCTGTCCTTAAGCTTGAACACTAATCAAGAATTTATGTCATGCACAGCCTTTTTAAAAAAAGAGAAACATGTCGCCAGGTGTTGGAGCTTTAAAATTAATCAGGAGAAAGTTTTGTTGTTGTTTTTTTTTTTTATTTTATTTCAGGTAATAACTGTGGGTGTAGCTGCTCTGCGGTGCTTGTTTCCAGTCATACATAGTATTCTGCTGCATAGTGGTGCATCGGTGTACGGCGAGGCTTTGAAATCCTGCTGCTTTGGTCTCGGGGCTGAGTCTTTGTTTTGCTCGTTTGACATCTGTGAACGATAGCAGGATGGGCATGTATGGTTATTTGACAGGTGGATCATTTATTTCATTTTTTTTAATTTTACAGTAGAACCAAGCATTTCCAGAGTATTTCTCAGTATGTTTTCCAACACAGTTTGTTTCTTGCTGTATTCCAGTTTGGATTTGAATCTTTGATATCAAACTACTTTGCTGTGGATTTTTTTGTTATTGAGAGCTGACTTATTAGTGCACACGTTTCTTATACTCATGTGCCTGCTTTATATCTTAATAAACATTTGAAATGAGACCATTATTGTTTGGTTTTTATTTGTGCCGCAGCCTGAACATGCTTTTCTCTGCTCCCTTGAAGCCTTACTTTCCTTATATGCTTTGTTTTGCAATTATATAGATTTGTGTTGTAGTAACAAGGTTTACTTCTTGGAAATTGCACTAAAGAATAATTTTCCATCTCAAAGGTAAAATCAATTTCAGTACACCCCCAAATATGCAGCTGTGCATAATTGAGGCATTATATTATGCACACATAACCTCCCATATAGGCTGCAGTACTGACTTCAGGGCCATATACAGTATGTTCTTGTAACTTTTGTATTTGTGCTGTTATTTTCTCTTCCAAAAAAATAAGTGCTGCTTTTAACATCAAATGCATTCTTCAGTCTTCTGGTAATGTTTCTTAAACAATAGCTTCTGGAGAAAATAACGTGGGAGACCCGAGAAACTAGTGCACAGTGTGAAGATAAATATATCTGAAGCAACAGAGTATTTGGAATGAACTGCCTGTTTTCCCCAAAGTGCTGTAGTAAGCGCACATCAGAGTCAGTGCGAGTCGTGACAGAGAAGACAAATCCATTTCTTCATTTTCTTACACATGTAGGTCAGTTAAAGTATTTCTGTGTTTGTGGGGTTTTGTTAAAATTGTTATTTATCAAGTTAGTTAGAGCCCTTACTCTGTACCTACCGGGTCTTGAACTCTACATTACTTCGGGATATATTTACACATTGCATTATTAGGTCTGATGTAAATACAGTATTACAAAACCAAAGGTGGAATTTAACAAAAAAGACTCACATAGTATGCTACAGTGTAAGTTAAAGTACTCACAAAATGCATGGTTACAATACTGATGACACACTTGAAAAAAAAAAAAAGAAAACTAGAGTCATCCATTGGAGGTATGAAACTTTATAAATATATGTCACTCCTGTCAGACTGTATACGATGGCTGCTGTTGACTTGATCTTTGTTGGCACCTCTTTTACACATGGGTTGTGATTGTGCAATAGCAACGGTCTCTTGGAAGAAAGTCTCTCAGTAGATTTTAGGACAGATCCGAGAGTTATGAGGATGAGAGGTGAAACAACTTCAAGAACCTCAAACAGGTCCAGTTGATTTTCTTCCAGCTTCCACAAAAGTAACAACTGGGTGTAGCTGCAGAAAGAAAAACTCACACAGTGATCACAGTGAGCAGTGAATCAGAGAGATGCAGGAGGACCCGACAAACATCACCGCTCCATTCACATCCAGATGGAGGGGAGGTTTCTGAGAGGACGAACAGCTGTGGAACAACACGGATAGATGGTAATGTGAATGGAGCTACACATTTTGGAAGGATAGGCTGTATATTTCTAACTTATACTAATACTTAGCCTTTAAAAATGAACATTTTTGGTACTTTAGAAAGAATAAGAGTTAACAAAGCTGCTTTATATCATTTTATGTCTAAATGAGCTCTTCCATTATAACATGACAGAAGAAATAAAGCTGTCATCAATGTGTTATCAGTGGTGGAATGTAACTAAGTACATTTACTCAAGTACTACACTGAATATTTCCATTTTATGTTTCTTTATAAGTGGTTCTACTCCAATATATTTCAGAGGGAAATATTGTTCTGTTACTGCACCATAATCCTTTGATATCTGAAGTCACTGTGGTGGTTCAGAATATCAAATATAACAAACTAATAAATACTATTAAATTATGCTATATTATTACGGACCACTGTAAGATACCAAGCAGTACATATTGAAATTACTCCCACCTCCACCAGCTGCAAAATTAAAGTGATGAACACATTATTACATTACTATTCATAATAATATATAATATATTCTTAAATGGGCTTATATATGTGTGTGAGTTTCATGTTTTTCTTTTCTTTTTATATGTATGTAGTTTCTTTTGCACCAAAGGTGAGTTTGAAACACAGCTGGATCAGCTAAGCTCCACCAGCTTCAGTGGAGTCTCGTTATCGAGCTTTAGTCACCTGTCACCCTCTCTTAACACCCCCTCCCAGCCTTTTCCTGCTGCTTTGAGGGGGGGGCTGACACTGACAAACCAAACCAACCATTTCACCATCCTTAACCAGATCAAGTGAGCGCATTGTACGAGAACAGAGAGCTGCTGTGTGGTGTCTTCTCTGATCGGGCACCCCTCCACTCCCACCCCCCTTGATTCCTTCTGTAAAATCTGGTCTTAAACCTGAAAATTTGCTCCGGTAAAACCAAGTCAATGCTTTACACTCTGAAGGGCCTGTTAGCTGCATAGCTGGGGGTCCCGCTGACCTTTGAGACAAACGTTTCTTGCTTGCACGCTAATGACTGGAAGTTCCACCGAGTTGGTTCAACAGCTTCACCGGCCGACCTCTGCAGTTTCAGCAGCGAGTCAAACTTTATTTCTGCCACCGTTAACGCGCCTCTGTTGTGCTGAGGAGTATTCTTCAGTATGCCTTTGCATGTTTTATGTTCACGCCGCATCAAAGCTTCCTGCTGTTTATGGATGTAAGACATAAACACAATGCCTACACACATCCTGTCTCACATCTGAAGGTGTGCTGCTGCTTGATGTGGTTGTATTTCTGATTCGGCGCCGTTACCCTTGATGGCCTTGAAGTCTTGTTGTTCTCGTCTTATCTACAGTATGAATCTTGCTTTCATGCGGCTGTGGCACAGAGTCGGTTGCTCATGTCTGCTACACGCAGTTCTTAGCCATGGCTGCTTTAGCCAATGGCATCTGAGTGTTTCTGTGAGGTTTTCACGCAACTTCAGGTAAAGTAGGACTTTAGATGGTTGTATTGCTGCTTTTTTTCTAAGCGGAGGATCCCCTTGCACCACCACAAAAAAAGTTGAAACTATACTCCAGAAATGCCACTGACACCAGGTCCTGACATCTTGAAAGCTTTACTTTCTAAAATGAATCAGTATGCGGTGCCACGCACACTCTGAGTACTGACACACACACAAAAAAATTCCTGTGCAGACTTAGTGAGCAGTTGGGGGCATTTCTCTGTGATGTTTAGGCTTGTACCCTAAATTCATTGTAGGACTGGAGTTCCATAATGACCCATTCAATATTACCCATATTCATTATCCTGAATAGAATTTTAAAATATATATCTCCCACTTCAACTCTGTGTAAAGTGGGCCCTCGCTGACTATTACGAGTGGCCACGTTAAGAGTAAATCTGCTCCCTGCAATGTTATTACGTATCCGGGGTGGTTTGAATGAGCCTGCCAGTAGAGAGAGGTTTGAACCTGTAAAGGCTTCACACATCATTTAATGGTCATAATAAATCACGCTGTGCATTGATGTGGCTTTTGACATGGGTTGGCAGTGCGTAGTAGCGCAAGAAGAAAACAAAAGCACAAGTAAGCTAGTAAGACGACCTGTCAAAAGTTAATATGACTTTCACGGGGCCCAAAGTAACAGGTTTTATCAGGGCGAGTGAAAATTGCTCACAAAATTTGGGCAAGACAAAATGTTGGTAAGCAAACAAGAAATTTTCCGTTAGACTCAAAAACTCCATTTGTTGTTGTGTTTTTGCTCCATCAGTGCTGGCCTTATCTGCGACCAATCTCTCCAGAAAATAAAGTTTTCAGCCCTCAGAGGTCACTGTTGGAATTTTTCAATATGATTTTTACATTTCATTGCAATATCTTTGAACCCTTCTTGCAATACTGTCCTTGCTTTCTGTCCCTCAAGAGTCATAAAAAATAAAATTTCATCGAATAACTTCTGCGGTCCCTCGAAAAAACTTTGTATTCTTTCGTAAGTCATTTTCCCCGGAGCTGCTTTGTTTGTGCAAAGTTGTGCAGTTTCGTACCGGTGCAAGTGTAACCCTCCGTGTTGCAGTCACAGTAACTGTCATGTTTACAGCATTATCTCATTATTTCACACTTAAACATGTTCCCATAGGACCACCTTCAGTCCCAGCCCTGCACTACTGAAACACTGTTGTTGTTATTTATTTGTCGGCTGATGGTGAAGTTTGATCTGCTGGAGGAGGAGCTGTCCAGTGTGTTGTGGTGCTGATTGCTGTTTGGGCAGAGCAGTTTGTTTTCACTTCTCTTATTCAGAGTTTGTCAGGTTGAATGCAGATTTGCAGAATGCAGAATGCAGAATGCAATTTTTTTTTTTAATTATAACTGATTGATTAATTAAGTGATTTTTAATCTCATGTTTACTAGTTTTCCTAGTCTTATTTTGTAGTAATTTGAACATCTTTGTTTTCAGAGTGTTGGACAAACAGCAGCAGTCTGAAAGTATAGAAAAAACGTGGGCTCTGGGAAACTGAAGGACAACTATTTTCTTTTGTTAAACATTTTACTGAGCAAACAATTAACAGATAAATAAAGAAAATAATGGGTAGATCATCCTTGACTCCAAGCGATGTTGTTCTTGTTTGTGAATGTAGTCAGTTTTGAAGACAACATGAACAGTGTTTACAGTCATAATAGTTAACATCAATGCCTTGTTGGTTATTTATGACTTATTTAGCATCTTTTTTAATTGTGAGCTGAGAGAAAGACAATAGCAAATCTGCACCTTTTGTAATCATGTAAATATAAATGATTTTCACTCTGGCTGTACTTTGGGTTGAGATGATATAAATTTGCCTGCCATCAGAGAGTTTTCCATACAGCATATATCATGGTCGACATCCTTTCAATATCGCTGGGTGTATCAGGCCATTGGGGACAATATTGCAAATCAATGAGCTGGACTGGTTTGTGACAGTCTTGAATTTGTATGAGATTTTTGTATTAAGTATTTTATTCACTGGATTCGCCAAAAAGATTCATTCCTGTAATTTTATCCATAAACAGTTTCCCAATTGATTTTCTATAAAACGTACTATATTGCAATACATATTGATATGTGTGTGTAATATATACGGAGACAGAGGATTGTATCCATGTGGCCGATGTATAATGATCCTGAATGCTTCTGCACAGTCACCATGTGAACTGTCCTGACAGAAGCACAAACACAGACACATCTCTCTTTACTGGTGCCACCGAGTGTGAAACCACACATTTACTGCCCATCTAGTAGGACTAGGAATGCATATTCGCAAGATCGGGTGCTACAGTCCATTATTTGAATCAATTTATATAAACAAGGCAAGTTAGCGGGGCATTGTCTCCGAATGGTTTAGTGCTCCGTTTCTCCCATCACAACTGCTCAGACTAATTCACACTCTATTAGGCGACACTTGACGGCGAGGTGGTAGTCATACAGGGCGCGATTAACGCTGTGTGAGGCATGTCAAAATTGTGCTCGTGGTGGTACGCGTCCTAGGCTTAAGGATTCTGAACCTGCTTCAGCGTTTCATTGCTCTCACCTCGTGTTGAAGGCAGAACACGCCACCACTGTGGTCCCCAGACGAACACACCTCTGTAAATACGGCAGCTCCCCAGAGCCTAGTTGACAGATAATAAGAGGACGGGTTCTCCTTTGATGTGAGACAGGAGACCTAAATCTTCCCAGGCCTTGTGGAGTAAAACAATACAATGCGGCTGCACGAGGCATTTGAATGCAGATATGATGCAAAGGTGACAGCACGGAACAGCCCCTCATGTCAGCCCCCCCCCCCACCCCAGGAGTTTCCTCCCATTTGTGTTTTGCTGTGTCACTCCAACTGCTGTCGTCGCATGACATGTTTGAATGAAGTTTTATCAATCACAGTGGCTGAGTGTGACAGTTTAATCAATAAGGTAAGTTTTCCCAGAGATTCCCATTATTTTAAAATTAGAGGAGCCACGCTGGGGGAGGCAGGGAGGGAGTGAGAGCATCTTCTTGAGGAAGGGGCGGGGTGGTCTTATAGCTGTCGAGGTTTGCTGTAAACACAGGAATAGAGAGACTTCTGAAGTATTAGCTCTGAAGCAAGTGAGAGAGAATTGGCTGTAAACACAGGCTGCTGGACCGGCGATCCGACAGTGCCAAGGTGGACGTCTCAGATAGACAGACTTGGCTCTGTTGGAGTATAAATGTTAAATATGACTGGTTGAAAGGACCAGTGAACCACAACACACAGATGCCAGGGTGCCATAGTGCCAAATAAGGTAGTCCTTACAAAAATGTCAATAGCTTTACACGGGATCCAAGAGTCCAGTGAGTCCAGCAGGACTCCCAGGGAGACTGTGATTTATTTTGGGTTTTTAATGCTCCCCGGTGCCCACAAAAACACCAGAGAGGCTTTTTTTTATTTTTTGTGCCAAGCTACTTTGTAGTGGAATCATTTGACAGGGTAAGGTTTCAGATCTACAATATCAAACCAACCGAGGCACTGGATCATAGTCTGTTTATTCAGATGAGTTACTTAGCAGTCACAGCACAGACAATGAAATACCTCTTCTTTATTTAACAAACACTCGAGGCAACAGGGAAGAGTAGAAACTTAGAAGTAAATGGGACGTATTTAATCCAATTTGAAGGTCTTCCATCAGTTCCCCTGACCTTATGAGCTTAACCTTTCCAAGGCGTCATTACTAATGACATCTTCACATTAATAAAAATGTTTTGCCACAAGCAGTCTGGAGGAAAAAGGTTCCAGAAGTCCCCTAAAGCCACAGCTGCAGGGTGAGAGCTGGGAGTTTGGGAGAACATTAATTACCTGAGGGCCAACAGGAGAAATGGTAACTGTTGTAGGGTACTGAATTGTATATTGGCCTGCCTGTGTCAGGTTTATAGTAGCACAGTAACCCACTTATCATGTTTAATGGAAGTATTGTCCTTTGGGGGATTTCATTTTGCTTTTCTTCGTAGAAGTGTAATTAGCGATGAGGCACAGGGCTTTCAATCTCCTCAGCGTTCATCTCATAAAGTGTAAAAATTCCTCCCCTGTCGGCCAGTCAGAGTTTTTTTTTTTTTTTTTTTTTTTATTGGGGGAGTCTTACGGCCAGTGGTTTTACAGGCACGAGTCTGCTAATGGCGAGCCGTGTTAGCCCGGGACGAGGAGGAGGCATGGGACACTCAGCCTGTCAGGACTGGTTATGGTGGTAAACTAGTGAATGAATGCTGGAGTCGTGAAATTGAATTAAAATTAGACTTTTAAAGGGGGCGTTTGAAAATTGATATTTGTGGTGATTATGAAAATGAAACACTGACTGCAGGTTGAAAATCATGCTTCCAGAGTAAATTACAGGTGGAAATGCCCAATCTAACAAGCCATCAAGTCCAATGCTTTTCCCCTTCTGACACACACACACGCACGCACACATACACACATCTTCCCCTTTTCATGGCATGGCTCTGAGACCAGTTACATAAAATCTATATCCTAAAATCACCTCTTTCTAATGTGAGTGCAGGCCCAGGGTACTTATCCCTGGGGTTGTGAGTCTGAAAACATTGTAGAGTTGGATGCTATGCAATCCGGTGAAATGGTGCCAGCATTAAAAAGAGCACCATCTTTTCATTTAAAGTCACTTTTATAATCAGCTCCCAAGGAATCACAAAAAAAGGCAGTAAAAAGTAATAGGATCAGCAGTTGCACAGACATAGGTAATTATGTTAAAAACTCCTTTCACAACGCAAGCTTGGGCGGGGGGGGCTTACTACTCTAAGGCTTGCACAGTGAGGGCCGCTGTCATTGCATTGCAAATAAATGGCTATGGCGAACATGTGTGTGCTGTGATGTAATTAGATGTAAAGTGCTTTTTAGCTGGCTCTTTAATTGACTTTTGGCTGGAGTGATTTGTGTGCAAACACCTAAATCCAGTTTCTTGAGCTGGACATGTTCGATCAGCCCTCTGCTGTGTGAAAGCCATTTCTCTAACCCTGAGGAGGAACTGTTTTAAATATATCTATATGTATTCTACGTGTTAAGATCCCCACAATGATAGTCTCAGATGCTTTCCGTTAAATACATCCCGACAGCTATTTAAACAGACCCAGACATTAAACATTCAGTCGAACACCTTTGCATAAAGTAATCCAGCACTGTCACACGACATTGCTGACTACCAATCATCTCATATGTATTCCAGGTACCCGGCACTGTATTTTAATGGCTGACATCTCAGGGCCGCATTTCGAGTGTGATTTATGTCTTCTCAAGTCATCAGTTACAATCGGATCCAAGGATCTGACTTTGTGCACGCTGGACATGCATAGCTAATCCAGAGGGGAGGAAGAAACGAAAAGGAGCTGTGTAACATTCCCCAATTTTTTTTTGCAAAAATCTGAATCAAAGGTGCCGCAGTCGGGATGGAGAAGGTTAGATAGAGAGAGTAAGAGAGGGGTGACAGGGCTCCGCATTGGTACGCAAGCCTGTGTCTCATCCTTAAACCAATTTCCTTCCTCAGTACTCTGGGGAGTGGTCTGATTTGCACCGTTTCCTTTCTCCGAGTGAGTGTTTATCCTGCTTTTACAATTACATCTCGCTCCCAGCTGCAGCATTAATCAAATAGCCAGACATATTCTTCATATTTGAAGACTGAGGGAATGTGTCCTACATGTCTTCCTCTGTGGTGAAAGGCTGTGAAGCAGCACTGTTATTTGTTTAGCAAGCGTCTCACACGTACTGTACACAGCACTGACTGGTCAAGAGGATTTGGGAGGGCTCTGAAAGGGAGCCAGAGTAAAGGTTATTTAGATATATGGTGCTGAGAAACATGCTTGGGACCTATTGATCATATTAATACTGCTCTTATTTATCTTGGTTTGGGGTTTTTTTTGCCGCGTGTTTAGACTCTGCTGAAAAGCATAAAAAAAGATGTCTTGACATCGTTCAAAAACACATTATAAAAAATGATTTTGTAGAGCATAGCGAGTCTTGAGTGATGTCTGGTGGAGATGTTTTTCTGGACCTTGAAAAATAAAAAGGAAAGCAAAAAATATACTTTGATTGAGAGTTGTTTTAGAGAGGCAAAGAGCCTAGCACTACATAATAGAGTAATTTAGCAAAGAAACCATGGACCTAGTTCATGGTTGCAGCATTGTGTGGGTGTGTGTGCATTCCTCTCTCTTCATAGCATAATGTCAATAGAAATCCACTACAATCACTTAATGTACTCTACTGCCTCACTCTACATATGGGCTTTAAATGCTTTAATCGAAGAGCTGCTCATTTTTATTGGTGTTCTTTATAGGTAAGGTTAGTGATGATTTTCAAATGCACTCAGTGATTTGTGGCTAATTAGGGCGAGAGTTAGTTAGACTACAAAAATATATGTTTGCTCGGTGGCAGCGAGTTTGTCGGTGGTGAAACAAAGGCCACAATGCACAGCGGGGCCAAATCTCCTTTGTAGACGGGGAGTGCAGATGAAAAGACCAGCATGTAGTGTACTTATGACTATACCAGAGGGGAGAGCATCATTGTGGCATTTCTCAGAAAGAGATGATGTACCAATCGAGCCGTTGCCTCTGTCACCATGGTTACCTGTGAAAGTTGTGACATTCAGCCAGGAACATGCATGACAACCAATTTATTAGGATAGAATTAGTTGTGATAGAGGGGGAGAGTGAAGATCTAAATCATTAATTGGTCCGTTTTCTTTCCCCATGATGCTGTGTGCAGCCCGTCTCACATGTTAATTATCATAAGCAAGACCTGCAACAACAACTCCAGCAGCAAAGCGCCCAGCTTATTATTCCCATATTAATCCTCAGTTCTCAACTTTATCTGCTGTGAAACCTGTCCCTCTCCACTGGTGGAATTGTTTATTCTGTATTTTTCTCCACTAAGATGCCTTCCTCTGCCAGCTATATAAGCAGCTATTTTGCTGTGTTGGCCTAAATGATCTGCATCCAAATGTATGGGGCTAATGCAGCCCTCAGGTGGGGAGTTAACACGTTATGTTTATTTCAATATTTAATGACCTAAATGCCAATGCCTCCAAAGGAGCCTCATAAAATTCTGTGAAATGAGCACAAACTCCTGTGATGCAAATTAGTTCTCGTGGACAGGAATTATATGATGATGATGTTCCTCCAACACAAATTGGATCGTGGCAACAACAACACAAATTGGACAAGTTATTTCCATCTGTGTGTCATGTGGAAGCATTCGCTCAAGCTTGAGTGTGGGCAGCCAACAGTGGTTATTAGTTTGTGCTGCTAAAAAGAAACAATTAACAATTAATTATAAACTTAAATTCTTTTTTTCTTCATTTCTTTAAATTGTGAGAGGGCGACATTCTGCTTTTTATTCTGCTTTTTTTATTATCCCATGAAAAGACCAAAACACACTTTGTGTTGGTTCTAGTTCCATCTAGACATAAATCTTTAAAAAGTAACCAAAAAACATGGCTGAATAATTTCCTTAAAGGTATAACCCATAAGATTTGTAGGCTGCTAGTTGTAAATGTAAATGGCTCAAAGTGGCACTTACTTCTGGAGGTCCTGTGTACTTATGATTTGGCACTAGTCGCTACGTTTTTATCACGCCCCTCAAATCCTGTTGCTGATTGGAGGCTACACACCACTGCCTAAAAAGTTTTAACACCCAGGAATATCCCAAGCACAGCACAAAATAAGAAAATCCAGGCAGAAACAGATACTTATAGTAAGTAATAAGTGATGATTGAGAGGTTATTTTTGTAACAATCTGTATACTGTCCTTTCTTTAGGGAAATCCTTCTTGATTTACCTTTAAAAAGTTGTTAACAAATGTTTCAGATGCAGATTTGACACAATAGTGCGTATTAGGGATGGTGTGAGACTGCAAAACGAACTGCAGTTCCCATGTCCATCATAATGAAGGAACATGTTACCCAGTGCCACTGTGTGGCTGGTTGATGTGATTTTAATTATTTTTTGGACAGAAATTAAGCTTTATGTCATCAAGGAAGTAGTCAATTCATTAGTGTGACAGATTCATTGTTGTCTATAGAGTAACTATGGAAAAAAAATAGAGTATCATTAGCCTCATACTTTGTGGATATAGATTATTTAAATTAAGTCAGTGAAACTAAGGCTCAGGTTAACAATATTCAGCATTGTCCTTTAGCCTTTAGAACAGTTTGAAAGAGCTAAATGTCAGGTTTGGTCAGTGTTAAATAAATAAATGGAAAAAGATCAGCCTCAGGTATAATAAATACATACGGTACAAGCTGGGAGTTGAACTCAGGTTGTGAAGCTGAGGATAAAGGCATGCAGTGATTCACATCTCCAAACACAACACGCTTTGTGTTTTGTGTTTTGCACTTCTCTCCCAGTGTCAAACTGCACAACTCATTCTTTTGTGCTGAGAAAAGTTTCTTCACACATGTATCATCCTTCCTCCTTTCACTTGGGCTGGCGCATTGAGAATGAATTAATTCCATGAAGGCCAAGTTTAAATTTCAGGAAAACAATGCATTCACCTGATGTCGATGCCGACCATACTTGGCATCTCTTTGGAGGTTATTTGGACAAAGGCTTTGCAAAGACTGGTACTGTTCCTATTCTGCTGTCAGCTCACATATTACCGCCATCATGTAATGTCGTTGAAATGTTTGTAGGCCTGCAGTGACACCACCGAGCGGGGGGGTGAGGCTGAATGGACAAAAGACGCAGGCAGAAAATACCACTGAACTGAACTGAGCTCGAAATAGAGTAAATCAACCTCCCGTTGTAATGAGCCGCTGTGTAGGCTGACTTAATTAAAAGTGATGTTAAATAATTTCTCTGTGGTGATGGTGCCGTGAACCTGGCTCAGCCTCACAGCGTGACCTGGTACTCTTCTCCACGCCTGATTTCAGTCATCTTGCACACTTGAGAGGCTGTATTTATCAGAAGGGGAGTATTTATCTTGCCAAAGAAAAACCACCCACACATTTACACTCCACTCCCCGGTAACCCTCTACAGGGCGAGCGAATCAGTGTGATTGTCCGTCTGTGAATCTGATGAAGCGGGGTGCAGAACAACAGAAAAAGAAGCTCTGCATCAGAACAGCGCCTCAAGAGTGTCTGCTTCCTTGCCTTGATTGCTCCGTATTCCTCGAAGGCTGTGTAATATAACGGCAGTTCAGTATGAAAGTAGAGGGAGGGGGGTACTATTAAATTTGTCTAAGGGTTGAGTGAACTTGTCATGGCATCACTCACACACTCACACAGACACACAGCGACAGTCCTATCCTGTTTTTCCTGGAGATTGATTCTGTCGCACAGAAATAGGCTTAGGATGAAGTCATATATTACAACATGATTCAGCCTCATTAGAACTACTTCACGCTGGTTCGTGGAGGATGCTGCAGACATATCCTCAATTTAAAAGCAACTGATGGGATTTTTTTTTCCAGCATGATATCATCATGTCTGTCTTGTCATGCTGGAAAAAAGAATCCTCTTGCATGACAGACAGGCATGATATCATCATGTCTGTCTGTCATACAAGAGGATAGTAAGTAAATTCATGCCTGCCTTGAGGTTAGTCCTGAAGGAAATATGGATTGTTTTTGTTTTGGCCATCAACTGAATGATATCAGAGGGGAGAAAAACTAAAAAATTTGAATTTAGAGATGTTGTAATTATCATGTCGCATAAAAGAGAGAAATATAAGTTGTCCCAAGAGAATCATAAAAAATGAGCCAATATCCCTTAATACGTAGATGCTTAATTTAAAATGTAATTATTGTTGGAAGTGTGTAATTTAATATTCTTTATCTTGTCATATCCTCAGTCAGCCAGTTCTCAAACAGCCCCCAGTCCCCATCAGCCAGTTGAACAGCAGAGTGCTGACAATGCAGCCGCCGTCACACTGCTTTTATAATAGCATACATCAAGCCTTAAACGCTTCGGAGAAACACTCAAACATCTGCGAGTGGGTAATTTTTGTTGCCCTATAGATTCTGCCCAGACAGAGCGAGTGCAAAGTAATAGGTGTGCAGCAAAATGAAGAGCACACACTGTTTCCAGTGGCTGTAGTGATTTTTGGACTTTGGTAATCAGTGACTGGGTGGCATCTGCAGAGGCCTCCCGCTTCTGCTCTTGCCTCAGGCGGTCCAACTAACTTGAAGTGCTCCAGTGTGTAGAAAGCTTTACAGAAGGGGTCTTAATGTAAACACTTCATAACATGCTGAGTGGCCCTATGAATATGTGATAAGGATACAGGCACCCGTTTGAATTAAAAGTTACACAAACTAATCTTCATGAATACGTACTTTGTTGCAGACATAAAGCCGTGCCCCTACGACAGTGTGTGCAGAACAGCAAACTGCTGGCTTCATCTTTGAATGCATTTGCTTTTATGCCATCTTCTTTTATGTATTTTAAATGACCCTTTAGTGAGTTGTGATAGAGTTGTTTGTAAAATGCAATATTTTGTAGCAGTCAGCCACCTCCAGCCGGTGGCCACCTGAACTGCGCTGGTGCTCGGTGTGACAGCTGCACTGGCGGCCGTCACTGCACATCGTTACTGATGTTGTGCTGAACTCAGTGCCCGTGACTGCAAAAATCACTGCTTAATTGACCTGCAATAACTCGGTCACCAGTCCAGATACAGCCAGGAAAAGCTGCCATTGGATGCATTTACAAATAGAAACACGCTCATTGTCCTGTTCTTGTATTTCTTTTCATCAGACTTGTTGTATTGTAAGTGAAAAGCCTTAAAAGCAAGCCTTTGCTGGTGAACAGTAATGCAGTACATCCCAAAAGCTTATTAGTTTGTCCCTCAATAAGTGTCGGCCTGAAAAGTGAAATGGATGAGTTCCTTTGAGCTCTCTTGGTTGACATGACAACTGTGCCCTGAAATAAGAACACAACATCTGTTCAGTCAGTAATTGGACCTGAGCTCCTTGTTAAAATGTCTCACTATGCTGAAGGTTGGTTGTTCTGCAACCAAACCTGTGCATTTAAAGAACCAGCTAATTCAAATTTCCCACAAGACCGGTCACTCAAAATGTAATTTACATTTTTGTTTTTGTGTGGTGTCAAGTAAAACACTCCTTTTGTAAAATGTAGCAACATCCAGCATGCAGTGTTTCCTGCTCAGCGGTTGAGTCGCACTTCATTACTATTTCATAAATGAGGCCCATTGTGGATAACTATTTCATTTCCGCAGACACTTTTCATGGTAGCTTCTTGTGACTACGGAGGTTACATGCAAGCAAGCACCAATTAATGAAGGAGTTAAATCACGAGTAGACCTACAACACACTGCTGGCCAATTAGCTGCCTCACCAGGGTGTATTTCAGGTTTTGCACCGCACTGCCTCTAGCACTTCTCTCTCATCCTGCTCAGAGAGTTTGGTAAAGTCCAGCGCCTCACCCCATGTGACTTGGAACTGGCTGAGTCTTACGCTTTTGTAGCCTTCCAGTTGCAGAGTGACAGTGACACATTGGTTGCTGCTAGCCGAATTAGATAGATAAATACAAAGAAATCTGAAACACCACAACCAAGAGTCCGTGTCTCACTTATTGATCGGGTCATGCACCGGCAGATCTCCATTGCAACTACTAAAGCACATCATGGTTTTCTTGAGGATGACCCTGAGGATTTACAGATTATGAACAAAACTACCTCAAACTTCAGAGCTTAGGTTGTTGACATGACAGGAACACAGAGGAAGGGAAAAACTTTCAAACATGATCCCCTGTAAAATCTTTCATGAAACGTTTATGTATTAAAAGTGCTTATTCAGATTTATCCCTCTAGTGCTGAGCTCTCACAGAAAGACCATTGTAGGCAGGCAATCATGTGACGATGTACAATGTCAAGTCGCTTTTATTGCAGCTTTGCTGCCAAAGCCCAGTAGTGTTTAAACTGGATCATAGCAGAGCAGCAAATGATGGATGTTTAGAGCTGCTTTTTCGCTGTGCAGTTATTGCATACTGTAGCCCTATCCACAAGGACATCAATTTCTCACATACCATTAAGTGAAATGTAATGTCAGAGAGGATATTCATCCTAAAATTGACAGGGTACATTTCAGAGAATGAGGCTCAGGAAATGAAGGCCTGGCTTCACATACATGACATGTAATATGAGACTGTAATGCTCCTCTTGAGGAGTGGAAGAGTAAAACTGAGAGAAAAGGTAAGAGAGAGCCTTGACGTAGAGAAGCTCTGAATGAGTCATCTTTTAATGTTACCTGCCACTGTGCAGAATCGACTTGTCCCCTGTAAAAATGAATTACACACTTACAAAATCACAACACCGAAAGTGTATCTTTCAACCGTTTGTGTTGCTGTTGCATCACATGGCTCTTTAATCTTCCTTAATATATCAACGCTGTGAACAGATCACTGCATTCTCACAGCTCAAAGCACAAACCCCTGCATCTTATCTGGAGGGTGTGCTCACGTTTTCACAGATTTAAGGACTCTGGACTCCTCATCTGCATTTATATACGCAGCCATAAAAGCTGGTTTCTGGTCTTTTTGCCTCCCTCTTCCTTGGACAGTCTTGAAGAACAGGAATAGAATTGAGATGCTGGCATGGGCTACTTACTCGACGGAGGCAGCAGCTGCATAAACAATGCTTTATTTCACATCCTCTTAATGTTTATTCACTGGCTCCCATTCGTACACTGATAGTGCTGAGTCACACCCTCGTGTGCACGCTCTCTAATTATCCTGTACCATAGCAACCGTAACTTAGCAATTGCTAAACCTCTTCCATTTGAGAGGTTTTGAAAAATGTCATTATTTCTCTATTCTATCTCTTTATCCTTTCAAACTCAGGAAAGTATGAAGTAAAACCAGCAGTGGCTACATTATTATGTAATTTCTATCAAGCCATCTCTCCATGAACCCTGGCCCACAAAGCCCCTTTTGTGGTATGCTGATTTAAGGTCTTTAGAGATGAAGTTTAGGCATTAAAATGGACTTGACTGACTTGTAAATGACTTGTAATTTCATGTAAAATATAAAAAGTACATTGTTTCATTAAGGTGTGGGCTATTAAAACGCAGTGGGTGACTTATATCTGATGTCCTCTCTGCACAACCATGCAGCGCAGTCTGGAGGAGAGCCACTGTGAATTCTGGGCTCTCTGACAACTAGTGACACTCTCTCTCAGCTGATGTGTCTTATACCACGTTGACACACAAAACTGTGAATCGCACAGGGTATTACACACTCATTCATTCCAACAATGATGGCAATAGGTAAATGCCAAGATGTTGTGATTCATACAGGATCCTGGTCTTTAATTGTACTTTATAATAATCATTACAAAGCTACACAACATCATATATCTATATATAGCTGTCCAGAAAGCATACAGATGTGCCTTAGTTTGGTTCCTGTTTTATTGCAGCTACTGACTAAGAAAGCACCAGAAAAACACTGCTCTCAGCAGCACTGAAGTATTGAGCTCACACAGATAACACCAGCCCAGCTGCCATAGCCGGGGTTATTGATGGGCTGTCGCTTCCACTGCACAAGCCAATCATTGCTAACGTGGCCACAGATCATTTACAAAGCTACTTTTTTCTTTTCCCTTTTTGATGTTGACTCTCACGATGCAGATGTTTTTAAACCACTTGACAGTTGAAAGTTCCCACTGCTAATTGGAAATATTACAATTGTTAGTGTTATTGTGAAACTGGAGTGATACTTTGATACACAATCCGACAATCGTCGTGTAAAACACTGGCTAGATTTGTGGATGTTCTGTACATCAGATAACCTGTACAGACCTGTTCACATCAACAACAATGAGTTGTTTAGAATAAACCCTTATGCAAAGGTGAAATACGAACTGATTTAGCTTCCCATGAACCAGAAAACAGTGACATATTACATATATGTCTCATATTATGTACGTCTGCAGAAATTTTTGTGCCCAAACAAGGGCAACTATTAAAACTCTGTTTTTTTCTGTAGTAGCCATGCGGGGAAGTAAATGTCTCAGGACGTAAAAGAGACAAGAAGTGCCATGCAGAAGAATAGAGTGCAGCCTTGAATGTGGAAAATAGAGAGTGGAAAAAAGAAGTTACAATCACTTCTTGTCTTTTATAAACAGGGGAGCATCAGCATGGGCTTGTCGTTAGTGACTTTGTATCTTGGTGCAATGAGTCGTTCCTTCAGTTAAATTTGTCTAAAACTAAAGACATGATAATCAGCTTCAGAGTGACTTCTCCTAGTCTTGTACTAACTACCATCGAATGTGTTTGTATTAAGTTGGTGGACAGCTACAAATACTTATTGTTCATAATAACAAACTGGATTTTGACTCACACAATGCACAAATATACACTATTTTAATGTCTCCGCAGAGATGATGACTCTCTTTTATAGACGTTCTGCATTGTTGCATGGTATGGGAACTTGAACAACAAAAACAGGCTCGGCAGCCTCATCTAAGTAGTCAGGGAGGAGTCAAGCTCAGCTTACAGATCTTTATAATAAGCTGCTGTTTAGGAGGGCTACTTTCCTTCTTTCGTGCCCCTTTTGAGTTAAAACTGAAACCCTGAGGTTGACATTTTGAGATGATCCCTGCTGCATTTACATGTTTATCATAGTGTATTCCACTGGCACAGATTGTTTTCACATTGTTTGTTTACTCTTTGACCTGGACGCTGAATTACCTCCTATTATAACCACTCTGCCCACCACGTTCTGTTGTTTGTTGGTTGTCCAACATGTTAAGGTATTTTTGTGCGCCTTGTATGATCCTGGCTGCAAACCAGTTGCATGTGAGGGACAATAAAGACACTTTCACTTTAACAATATCAGTGAACATCAGTGGAGGCTGTTAGTATTTAGTGTGTTCAGCTTCCCCGGGTTTAAAAGTTGGATGCCATGGCGTAAAGTAGTTTGCAGTTGTTTTTGTGCCGGTGGTTTGGTTTAATGAAATGCACCACAGGAGACACAGATTCAAGCACACCTAGTGCAGTTATTTGGTGCATAGAATGGCATTGTTGACACCTTAAACAACCAATTAAAGGGAATAAACTCTCCAGAATTCAAGTATACAGCAGCAAAAGTGCTCAGTGTGAACATGCCCTTACGCCTTATGGCTTAGAGTATCACCTTCTCCAGCTTCCTCTTGTTGAAGATCCCCTGAAAATGTCTCCTCTTTTCCTTCACTGAGTGTCTTATCTTTTTTGTTACTGCCCAGTCTCGGAGCTCAACTGTGCAGGAAACATTCTGCACACGCACATATAGACACAGACCCGGAGCCACTCACATAACCACGCACACACGCACTTTTGCACACACACACACACACACACTTTTCCTTTCCTGCCCTCGCCTAAGGGTTTGGTTTGATTCATGCCCTTTGTCAGAGTTTGAGTGGGCCTCAAAGAAATAATGGTGCGACTTCCCTGGGAGTGTGGCGCCTTCCTTAATTGGTGTCTTTTCTCGCATGTACATCACATTCGCCCTTGTTCACTAGAAATCACACATCAAAGGATCTAAAACCCTCCACTCCTGCAGTGTCAACTTGAAGTTCATACCACTGAGATCCTGATAGGAGCAGCACATCAAAATTTTTGAGAAAAGGAGAAAACAACAAATCGGAAGCAGCCAGCATTTTAATATCTACAGTACAGATCTGGTTTGCACAGCACTAATTCAGTCTTATCTCTTAAACTTCACATTAAACACGCTCTGCATACACTGATTTTGTGATTGTTAAAGAATAAAGTTATTGCAATTACTGCGGTGAAACGTAGTGTCAGTTATTCCAATGTGACTTGACACTTGCCCTTTAAGCTTTTCCCCTTTCACTTAAGGCGTATGTTGTACTATACAGCGGGATGCGTTCATGTAGTCAAGCGTTGCATAGTGCCTGAAAATCACATTTTCACGTGATTTCATACAGTTCCTATCCAATTCTGTCCGCACAGAAAAGAAGAGAAAGATAAAGTAAAGAACGTGCTGTATATTATATTTACAATTGCCATCCGATTACAATCATGAATGAATGATGTCGCTGAAAGCTTGTTGTTTTGTTTTCAGCCCACACATTAAACATGGCCCATTAGAGCTGATCATACTAAAAACAATGTAAAGGGATCACACTAAAAGGTGAAATGGCATCTAAACGGAGCGGACTCAAGCAAGCAGGCAAGCAATTTGAGGAAATAACCAAATGGGTAATTATAAGGAAATAAATGCGACGTCCACCCCATCTGCTGCAAAACACTGTCTTGAATGATGAGGAACATGTGTCCTGTGTGCGATAGTTGAATTTAAGCCGCGAGGTTTTCCCCGTCGCCAGCAAAAATGAATGGTCATGTTTTTATCCACTCAGGTGTGAAATTGCTGCTGTATTTGGCAGATCGGTGCGGGTTAATGTACTCTCCCAGGCCCCACTTCCCATCCCATTGCGCCGCCCTGGCTAGCAGGAGCGGCCGGCATCACACATGGTTTAGTGGTTTCACAGCGGCCACTTTGGTGATAACAAAAGATTTGTGAGGGTGCTTGTGTGCAGGAACGCGTTCCAGCGCGGGGACATGGCCGCAAACTGCTCTGATGGATCTACCCAAATGGCAGTAACTCCTCAATAGTCATGCTGGCTCATTTGCTGGTCCTCCCAAATGAGGACAAGACTGGAGTTCCCCCCCTCCCCTGGTACAGTCAGAATGGTAGAAGTGGCCGTTTAATGGCTGGTTGTTTTAGGGGAGCGGGTGTAGGGATTCATTAAAGTAGCCCTGCACCTGCCTGTTCTGCGGCGCTCTCATCTAATTCCGCTGTGCATTCAAACGCCCAGGTTGGAGTCGTTGGGTGTGCATTGATCGCTCTGTTTTGGATCCTCTTTCATCTATAAATAATGTAGTCATCTGCAGAGCGCTCTCCCTCTGAAACCTCTGTGTTACCAGCACCGGGGAGGCAATCAGCCCTACAAGGCATGTCACGCCTGTCTATGATAATTGTTTCATGGATGCCACCCGCCTCTCTCTCTCTCTCTCTCTCTCTCTCTCTCTCTCTCTCTCTCTCTCTCTCTCTCAGTGTTTAACTCTCTCGCTCTCTGCGGCAGATGATTGCACATTTCAGGTAGACCGGCCGTCAAAGGGCTAATTTTCCCGGCCCTCCTGCATCTGAAATCCCCTCACCCTTACCCCAATGACGGTCGTCCATGAGATCACTAACACGGCATCAGAGAGCTGAAGCACAGAGGCCGCTGCTGATAGCCAACTCCACTAGAGGGGTGGATAAAAACAAGAGTTGACTCTCTTGCCTTGTGTTTGCCTGCAAATATTGCCCAAGTAACACTTTCTCTCCCTCTCTGTCCCTCTCTGTCCCTCTCTCCCTCATTATCAATGCTTGGTTGGGCGTCTTACCCAGTGTACTGTAAATGCTTTCAATAGCAATCTGGGAGGGCTGAGAGTGTTGTGATTTCCATTCTGTTGCACATTTCTCTCTGCTGGTCTCCAGAGAGAGTCGGGGGGATTGCCGGGGCTCCCCTGAGGTTGGACACCAAGCCCCAGGCAGCGTGAAACAGATTAAGTCCAAGATGAGAATTCAGATTTCTTCACTTATGTTTTTATACTGTTCTTTGTGTGCCACGGGGCAGGACGGGCGATTGGTTTGTCATCTTACAGCACATCGTAAATAACTGTACATGGAAAAGCTGTCACTCACGATATGTGTTAACATGCAGTGCAGTGCGAAGGTTTTCTTGAGAAAGGAGATATTATGTAATAGCGAAGTGCAGTTTGTTCTTTTCCTCTCACCCTGGCACCACTTCACATTAAAGCATGCGGACGATGCCGGAGCGGCAGAGCCAACACGGGATGTCGCAGCTTGTCTTCGCCGTGGCGCGCCTTTCCTGGCAAATGAGGAGTACCACAGTTCATTCTATTTCTTCAGAGGGCCGACACTTGTATTCCAGTTTCATCTGGTTCTTGGACTGTTCGCAAGCCAAAGGACTGTGTGAATATCACATCAAAAAGCAGGACTTACTCTTTAATCTTTCCCTTCATTGCAGCGCCACTTGACTTAGGCCATTTCCCATTATGTGGCTTTGTTATTAGGATTAGGGGCAGGGTCCTCTCTAATGAAATGTGATATTTTAAATAAGAAAGAAAAAAAGAGGAATAATGAATGAGGCAATAGGAAGAATAGCTTGGAGTCACATGTTTGTATCAGTTATTATTTAACCCACTGCCAGCTTGCATGCTATTGAAAGGAAATTAGAATATTTTCCCACAAAAACTGGATGGGGCTGAATTCCCAGTGTTATGCTCACAGTATGGACCAGACTAGATATCTCTAATCTCCTGACATTTCCCCTGCTGGCGCCACAGTTTCTCTGCTCCGGAGCGTATCTCTGCGCGAGTACTGCCTCATACTCCAAACTGATAAATTATTCTGTCGAGGTTTTGAAGACACGCTTGGCTAAATGGCTGCCAATAAACAAGACTCTGTGGAACCAAATCACCCTCGCAATCATCCCGCTGCTGTCACAGTTCTTGAAGACAGGTATGAATCAGTGTAGCATTTGCTTCCCCACAGAGCAGAATAGGAAAACGAGCGTGAGGAAACAACTGTAAATGCCGGCAGTGCCGTCTAACGACCAAATCTGTGGATGAAATGTGGTGCCCGCTGTTGAAACATTTTAGGCTTACAAGTGGCTTTATTCTGTTGTTGTTGTTGTTGTTTTTATTGTTGTAACTGAGACATAACGGCAGACAGCATGAGATGGGATAAATAATATATATCCTTTTTTGACATGCCGCTGTGCGCTGGCGGCAAATCACCATTTCTTTTAAGGTGGTTTTGATGTGCCACTCACACATCGGCCTGTGCTTTGAGGTCAGTTGCATTAAACTTAATCGACACCACTAATGGTTGTTGGACACAAACAGCACCTAAACCTTCAAAAAGGCTGATTTGCAGTAGTTTGTTTCTAAAATGGTTTAATCAAAGGGCCAGTTCACACCTGGTGGTGTCTGGCCTGGCATTTAGTTTCAGTTGTATGTGCAGCGATTTTGAGATATTTACCTCTTACCTTTTATTCTTTTTTCATTCCTCAATCTAAGGCAGTACAAAAGCAAACAATTCAATCAGATGTGTAAAAAAAATGCAAAAAAAAATACACAATGTAATGAAAAGACAAAAGTTTAAATGCATAATGGTTAGTGGCAGCAGTCTGTCAGTAAGTGGCTAACTATGTCCATCACCACAAAAGCACAATTTAGTCAAAAGCTGCAGGTGTCCTGTGAGCTCTGGAATAAAACCAAACTTCTCTTTTGTTGTTTCACATACAGGCCTTTGTGGGGTCATTGGTAATCTTGTATGCCTTTTGTGAGCATTTCTGTGTTTGCAGTTGTTTTTTGTCCTTTTTGATGATAAATAAGTGAAGACAGTCAAAGAACCTTCGGTGAGGAGTTGTAAAATGTTAGTCTTCTCCAAAGACGTTTAATTGATGTAGAGATGCTGCTGAGCCTTTTTGTAAACAACGACTTTTTCATTTTTTCACAAAATCTCAATTTTTCATCAAACACTGTTCCAATTTGTAGGTCTGTACAATTTGAACACTGTCTGCTTGTGTTTCACTAAAATGGTCGTTTCTTCAGTTGTGGAAACATAAAGATAAAAAAAACGTATCACGCAGCTGCACAAATTCATTTCATTACTGGTCCATGTGATGAATCTGACGCTTTATAGTTACTAAGACAGACAAGAAAAAAAGAACAGGAAACAATCCTGCATTGAGCCAGTGGAAGTACAAAGGGACTGAGTTCTGTGGGTGAGAAAAATCACAATCCATCTGATGAGTTGATGATTTAAATGGAAAGAGGAAAAAAGCTTTTCTACAGGCCCCCAATGTGGTGGATTTGAAATTTCTTTTGAGCTTCCACATTTGAAAATCTCCACAACATATTCTGAATATTTAATAATGCATCAGAAAAAATATCCTCAAAATGATCCTTTTTTTAGAGGCTGTGTTCAACATCTACAGCCAACACTTCAGCAACTCCTTCTTTAAAATCTCTTAAAAATAAAGTCCATTAAAATCACAGTTTAGGAGCAAAGGAACAATCAACTATTTATTCTTTTAAAGTTGCCAAAACGTTTACACACAGGAACACCCAGAAAAGTTGTTGAGTTTTATCACTGAAATATGTTTATGATTGCACTCATTATGATGATTACCACCATGTTGAGGAGCTGCAGTCTTAGTAGCAGCAGCAGTCGTCATGCTTCTAGCCACAACATAAAAATGATAGGAAAATGCAGCTTTGCTCTGCTGCAGATGGACCAGGGCAACAAACCGTCTGACACACGCACACCAGCACATTAATACACAAGATTAAAATACAGGAATTTTGCTAGTGCAACAAAAATATCAAAGAGAAACAAGGAAGAGAGAGGAAAGGATGTAATAGCCATTGGATAAATTGTGCTTAATAGTGTAAAAACCTTTAAAATTAATTGAGCAGCCAAATGTTACTTCATCCTTCTCATGCATGCTTGCAGCTATGGAGAGTCCTACTGCAAATGGAAATGACTTTGTCTCTTGTCCCAGAGCCTAGCGCATGCAAGACATCGTTTTCATCACATTATTCTTTTTTATTAGAGCATGTTACATTAATGTTGCGAAATGCACTCGCCCCTGTATGTGATTGTCCAGAGGTGGAAGGTTATGGCTGACAATAAATGGCATTTTGAACACCAACAATAAGTAATAGAGCAGCAATCAGCTGCTATTAAGTGGATATGGATTTGCATAAAGAGCAGATAATTTACATGATCAGACTATACCACAATTCATCATCAGAAACAGGAGGTTCTGGCCCTTTTACACCATGAGGTGTTCAAGCGATGCAAAAACATGCTTGGAGGAAGCCTTTTAAGTGGCAGCGCAGCTTCTTGTTAAATGAAAAAAAAAATTGCAAAAGGAAGCTTGACCTTAACATACATGAAAGCCAATGAAAAGGCAGCTTGGGGTCAGTTCTCAGTCTGGAGTCATAGAAAGCTCCAGTCCAGTGTTTTCAATTACGACTCATCTCAGTTTGCTGGACACTAGGTGTGGGCCAATATGAAACTGGGGCCACTGTATCTTTGTGGTCTGAGATTGTTGGCTGACCCAGTATTCAGCCAGCGCTTCATGCTTCACAGAGCCTCCCTGCAATCTACTCCACTGTAGCACCCAAGAAATTAGGGATGGGAGGGAGCTATAGTAGCATTGATACATTTCATCTTTGCCTAGAGGGCTGTCTTTCTCATGCATTTAAAAAGCTGGGCCACAGCAGCCAGGGCATTCTGCAAAAAAGAGTAATGAATTCTTGCGAAGCCATCGGGGTTTTATAGGCTATTCCCTGGGAAGCAACAATTATTCCATTGTAATGAATGCATGCACAACGGTGGTGTGGCATACCACATGACCATCTTCCAGGTTATGAACACATCTGATGCCGATGGCAAACGTTTCAATCTCTCTAAAAATGATTGTACACACTGCTGTCAGAATGGCTTTTCCACAGCCATCCCTGTACCTTTTATAATATCTGAGAAGAAAAAAAGGAAAAGGTCGTACCTGAAAGCCACAAATGGACTGAAATGACACTGATAAAAATATCAGGGGTGATGAAACATCTTACGGTCACAGAGTCATAAAGATGATGTGTATTCATCAATGACAAGGCAGAAATTGTTGTGTTGAGCAGTGACTACGGCCATGGCAAATCTACATGTTCTGTCCCCAGAGGCTCCCGGCTTCATCCTCTTCCATCTTAACTCAAAGAGTGGGTAAAGTGGATCCAGCCAAAGATAAATCATATTGGTTGGCAATGATCTAATTTTTGAAGTGCTGAGGGACACGAGACGGGAAAACACTGATCCTACAAAATGCAATTCTATGACTCCTCCTGTCACATCTTGTTGCTTTGTCAATTTAGCGCCAACACTGCTGCCTTGGGGCCTCAGCATGGAGACGTGGTGTGTCAATGTACCAGCCCCGGTTGACTCAACTGCTGGAGCATGCAAGAGCCCACTTCACGTCTCTTACAGTATACAGTTAGCTCAAAAGGTTGGGCATGGAGGGGAAAAACAATTCAGTGTGTTTTTAAGCTGAATAGGCGTTTAATTAATAACTGTAAATCCATGAAAATGTTGTGTCTCTCAGAGTAAAGTGCTTGCAAAACTAGGGGTCTTCTTTTTGCCACTGTGAAGAGGAAAACCCATTGTGGCCTAACATTTTCCAATTGTGGTCACTCAGCCGCTCACTATGGGGACGTGTGCTGAGTGTCTGAGAAAAGTGAAAACACTGTGTTTAGCAGCTGCCAGGCTGCACTTTACTGAATCCGTTGCATCTCTGGGCAGAGCCGTTTCTTTACTTTGTGTTTGGTCATTTTACTACAGTGTTGCAGATGCTGAAGCTGTTGCCAGGTGACATACAAATCAAAACCAGCCAAACCACCAGTTGTATTCTGACAGTCCAGAATTATGATCACCAATGTAGATATATAGAACAACACAAATTAGCCTGCATATTTATAATCTCATTTTAAAAGTAATCCCTAAAGTTTTAATACTGATGTCTCTAAATGACCTACATTAGCAAGCAAGTCCAACAACGAGACTGCTGTTGGGCTTTCTGCAGCTGCTAAATGAAGATCTGTCTCCAAAACTGCTACTTGCTCCTCTCCTGGTAAAGTAGTCTCCTTGCGGCTGGGAGTGAAGCGGAGGGAACCACCGCTGTGTCTTTTCCACAGGGACCACCAGCATCAACACAGAATGAAAGCTGCTTTAACCTTAACGTAGAAGCAGGTAACTTATTTCAAATGACTTTTAGTCATATTTGCTAAAACTGTTTCTATGTCCTGACTATGTCCTGGTGCCTGACACAGATAATCTGTGAAAAAAAGTCAGGTTTCTCTGGCTCCACCTGCTGCCTCTAAGACCATTTGACAAGGATCCACCACACCTGGGTCGAAACAGCCAATCGAAACAGAGTATCTGACGAAGCATCAGTCACTGCTCCTGCACGCGGAGCAGTCGTGATGGAAGATAAACAACAACCAAACAACCAAGAAATGAGAAAACAACAGTTTACACAAAAAGATAAGTAAACAGAAGAAGAGCAATGAAGAAAAAAAGAGCACTTTCTCCTAATCTGACTTGCACTTTAACAGGTGGACAGTCAGGATGAGTTTTGACAGAGAGACTATTCTCTTACAGTGTTGTTTTCCACATTTTTATTTCTCTGACTATGAGAGGGTTTGCAGTGTCTTCACTTCACTTCACAAAAAAAACAGACAAAAAGCGGTACATCTACAGATGTCACTAAATGAGCCTTTCTGTCTGAGTGTGCTGCTGATGGACACTATTGTCCCACAATGTTCTTCACAAAGGAAATGAAGGTTCTTGCAGTTAGAAAAAAAATAAAATGAGTAGATGACAGTGGTAAGATGGCTCTGAGAACATCTATAAAAAAAAAACAGCTTTGGAAACGCATTTTGCTTTCACCTCGTTAAGTTAAATTGACAGCAGCATTTCATAGCGTCGGGACAGACAAATGTTTTGTTTTGGCACTTCTCACTGTGAAATCTGTGCACTTCGGGTTTGTTTTTGTCTCTGTTTGCATCGTAAACCCGCAGAAGAATTGACTGAAAGATTGAACTCTGTTTGCAAACTATTCGTGTTGTCATAAAATATGCTGTTAAAGGGTTTCTGGCTGTTTTTTTTTTCCTTTTGTTTAGAAGATACTGTACATCTAATTGAAGAGCAGCATAACACCGTGTTTTAGCTTGAATGTGTCTCCATGTCCACTTTAGTGACATTGGTGGTCAACATGACATAATAGAGAACATAATGACTGGATTTTCTAATAACTTCTGCTGTAATAAGCTGTAATAAGCTGTATTAAGCACTATATAATAGGACCAGGATGAATGAAAAGTGAAACAGAGCAACTGTACATGTTATTTACTAACTCAAAAAAATGTGTATTTTGTGTTTGAGCATTTTGTCCAATTTTTAAACACAAAGTAATGGTAGGGTAACATCTTTTATCCGTTGGGGTGGACTAAATCAGGCAGCATTGTCTCAGTTGTCTTTGTGTCTGTGCCTCCTCCTTTGCCGTCTCTGCGTGTCTTAGGTTGCTGCTGCTTAATATGTGAAGTGAAAAAGAGGTGCTGCTCCTCATGGCCATAGCTGATTAACATGATAAAGATGGTTACAGCGATAGTCTAAACCTGTGGCGGTGTGATATCCAGTAACGCCCGGGCTGGGCAAGCTCCAGGCTTGATGTCACAAAGTACCTCCACAGGATTCAGCAGCGGGCGCTGAATAGATTTCCATTTAATATTGACTGTGACATTTTAACCTTTGTGATGAATTTTCCAGATTAACCGTACTCGCTATCTGTGTTTGCGTACTGGTGGGGGCTCAACAAGTGCACAGGAAGAGTTCAATACAGAGGAGAAATAATCTGCTTAGAAATGGCGGGAGAGAAGCGTCAGCCTTCATTTTCTCTGTGCTCTCTGTGCTCTGTGGAGGTGTCTCTGGCCTTGACAACAACATTACATGCTCACCAGGCGAGGTGTATGACCCCCGCCATCACCGCCACCTCCTCCTCCTCCTCCCCCAAACACACACACACGCACAGACAGACTGTACATATCCCGCCATGCAAAGGCTTATCCTCACAGGTGTTATCTGAAGCCCTTAGAGAATCTAATCATGAGAGCTCCGTGTGGAAACCTGAGTGCAGTTCATTCTGCTGAGCTGTACTCCGAGATAGCACTCCACAACACTCCTCTACACACAAGCCACATGCCACACATGCCGACATTAAGTCCTCACTTCAAACAGATGACGCACGTCAAACGGAGAAGACAACACGCTGCCGCAGACACATACACAGATAACATCGTATCGTGAAATTTTGTGTAACAGAATCACTGCTTTCGTGGCTCTGACTGTATATGGGGCTATCGTCTGAATGCTGCCTCACAGCGCTGAGATTCTCCAGCGGATGAGTATTCGTACAGCAGCAGGAGGGGCCTCGAGTCCCTGGAGGACAGGCGGAGCTAAGCCATGCCTACAGATTGGAGCCCTCTGGGAGGCAGAGAGGCTGGGAACCCTCTCAGGGGGAGGGATATACAAGGGGTCACATCCCCTATAGACATTGTTTTTGCCCTTGATTGTCTATCTGCTTTCCTGAGAACGATACTTGGATATAGTATCTGCCCCTCTCTGCCTCTGTCCTCAATAGACTGAGGCTGAGACATGATGTCCGCATGCTAAATTGGTTGCTCCTTGGTGACAGTGACATTTGAGCTGCTAATTATTATGTTCTCTCATGCACTGTTCCTCCACTGCCTCTAAATCTCTCTTTGAACATCTCAGGTCGGGAGTGGCCTTTTTCTCACAGTGAGAAAAAAATTGGAGTCTATTATGAATCAGAATGCAGTCTAGTAATCCTGAACATGTTATTAACTGCCCATTGTATCACCAGACATGTAATTTGGAAACTTCGATCTTTAATTTTCACTTTAGACTTTTTTTTTGTTTGAGTCTAAAAGTGTTACCTTTTAATTTAGATATGACAATTTTGTACCGGAAATTAAGTTTTCTTTATCTTTCAACCTGACAGTGCTCAACCCTGCAGTGTGAATAAAACTCCAGAGGGAAATTCAGATATTGCCGGCAGTAACAGATTCACAGAAACTCCCCGTTACTCCCCCTTTGAGCCTCTCATGTCGCCTGCCTCGCGAGTAAAGTAAACATGAGGGTGAAGTGAAACATGAAATGACCTCTGTCCTCTAGAGAGCTCTTTACCTTTGGAGGCATCTGTGGTCATGTCAAAAGAGAAAGGAAGCAGGTCTGAGATATCCAGCTATAAAAAAAAAAAAAAAAGTTTCTATCATAGCGTGAATCTTGTTTTCATTTGGAGGCCAGTGCATCTGAATCTAGTTCTATTAGAAAGGGGTACAATCCGATCCCACAGTCTCCTGGTCTCCCAGTCAAATGATAACTCTGCCTGCCTCTGAAGTGACATCTTCAATCACAGATGTCCACTTGTTTGGTTGGCCTGCATTTTGACATGTTTCTCCTTCGACCCCATAATCATTACCCACATTCAGAGCAGGTTCTGTGTGCACCTGTTTGACCCGGTGTTGCTGTCTGACCACAGGAAATCACTACACTAGACCCCGCCACGCAGTCCAGTTCTTTTAAATGTAAGAGGAATTTTTTTTTCCCATCTTCAAAGGATGCTAATTTGAAATTCAAATTTCGCAAGACACATTTCACTGCACGCAATAAAGGTTTTGCTTCAGAATATTCCATTGAAAATAACTAACTACAGAAACAATGTTTATTTAATATCTTCAGACACCTCATTTAAGCGCAGTGAGCAGTGAGAGGTGTGCGGGACAAATTCACTACATGCACATTTTCAACAGCTATCACCTCTGCAAGAGCATTTCCTTTGTGTCCATTATGTAGAGAATTTGCAGGAATTCTTTAAGATCTTCGGAGTTTGACAATGAGACACAATCAGGGGAATGAGAGACACTGTGCATCTTTCATGCATGGGCTCATGTATCTTCCCACCTCTCTTTCAGCGGTGTTGCTTTTAAAAATTGAGTTTATTCAGGCAGAATAGACACACTTTTTTTAAGTGAATCTTTTATTTGATGTTCCCTTTTAATTATTAAGACATCTGTTTCTGCAAAACCAAATGAAATCAGGAAAACTAAAAAAAGAATCAGTGATTTTTTTCAAGCAATATGTCTAACACTAATTACTTTTCAACTATAAAACTCACAGTAGGAGTTGTACTTTTTCTTTTTACAATAATTTTATTATATATATATTTTATTAAATATTGTTTAAACAATAATAACACATGCGTAAACATTCGAGACTGAGGTACTTTATGTGAAATGTAAGCATGCAAGAGTATTTTGAAATGAAATTTTGAAGGATATGAAAGCCCTTTGATTGATTCCTGCAGCGTGCGGGATTTGTTCCACATGTGCTTCACCCGCCTCATTTATGTCAGATTGTAGGTGCAAGCTTCCTTCAAAGTCCCATCTCCACCTGAGTCCATGCGTCAAGAACAGGCCAGTGTAATTCATGTCTGTGGGGGTGGGTGTTGTCGTTGTTTTTCCGTGTCATGACCTTTTAAACCCTGGTAGTTTGCATCATGAGGCTCTAATGATGTGAATATTGGCTGGTTGGGCGACTGGTCACTTTAAAGCACTTACAGATCACATGAGCAGTGACAGCAGCAGTACTTGCTCTAGGGGCCATGAAGGGGGCTTTAGACTTGAACTCTTTTCTGGAAAATTGGAGGTTTTATTATCTATCAACCCGTTAATCAGAGGGGGGAATAATGCTCTTTTGCCGTCATTTCTCTCAAAGCCTGACCTACATTCCACATTACCCAGAGCCAAATTTAATTGTACACATGGCATATTATTAACTTAGGCCCTCCCTGGAAAATATAAAATGATACTGAATCACATTAACCATTACACCACTCAGATACCTCTAAGAACAAAAAATCTGTTAACTTGACTGTTAATGTGATGCTAAATTTTATTGAAACAAAGGACAGTACAGTTCCTATTATCCCACTGGAAACAGATGCAGGCATGGAGACTGTCCTGTTTATTGTCCAACACCTATACACTGGCTAGCAGGATGCTAGTAGGATATCCATGTGGCCGGGACTGAAGCTGGTGTGCAAGTCGTCCACATCCGCTGTCCAGTGTCTCCTACTGTGTTGAGGCAAATGCATAGATGGAAGCAGAGATACTCTCACTTGTATTTGCTCGCTTGCTTGTGGTCGGGGTCGTTGCTCGTGTTTGTCCCCTCCACCTTTTTTTCACATAATGTTTACCCTGATGTTTACATTTGAAAACCTCGACCAGCCGAGCAGCAGAGATGGCAGGAGCCCATAAAGCTGTGTTGACCATCTCTTCATCTTTATGAGCGACTTGCAGCTATATGCCATCATCACCAGCAATACCACTCACAAAAGACACCACCAAGAGTTGTAAATAAAAACACACATAAAGAGCACAAATTTGCTCAAATTTAGCGGAGCTGACGGAGAGGCGAGACTGTTCCACATCACTGGTCATAATGAAATAACGCTCTATGGAAAAAAAGGCGCTGGTCTGCCTATCAGGAGAAACACGGGGTTCAGTGTGTTGCTCAAGGACATGAACAGGAGAGCTGGATCAAACCTGGAATTACTATAATGGATAACCCGCTCTACATCCTGAGCCGCAGCCTGCTCGTTGTTTATTCTAAACATTAATACACAAATGGATGGAAGGTGTTGCATGTAGCAGAACAGCCCCCCGCCCCTCCCCTGCTGAGACTACAGTCCCGCACGTGCACGAGATGGGACATCAAAGAGTTTAATTATGTATTATTGTACTCAATAATATGTTTGTTAGTGGGTTTTTAAAACCCACTGGGGTCCTGTAAACTGTAATGTGGCTTTAAATTACACATCTATTGACACACACTTTGCACTGAAAAGTGATTTAGATTTGTCACAAGTCGCAGAGAGATATGATTATGTTTACCTCCCCATCAAGTAAAGTATTTCATATGCAGCAACTGGAAATCAAACCGTGGTCGCCTGTGTTTCAATGGTTTTCCTCATTACATTTAGAGTCTGTGTGTCTGCAATTTTCATTTGGCTTTAATTTATTCAAGAGCAGGTCATAGGAATCTAAATGTGATTTGCATGGTCAGCTCATGCATAAACAATTACATACAGGAACACAATGTACTGTAAAGGTGGACCATGAATCCAGGTCACCTCCAAGACCAGACAATAACCAGAACTCTCACATGATGCTTAACCAAACCTTTCCTTGAACTTTCCAAAACATTTATAACCCAAACCCTGAATAATGTAGAAAACCTTTAATTAGATTGAACATGTTAAACTAAAACTCACACAAAATAAGTTCATTAAATATACTGATTCCACAACAAGTACCCTCCACAATAGGCCTTTTTCTGAGAGGACATGTCACAGAAGAAACAGCAAAGGTGTAAATAACAATATGATAAAATTATAAAATTATTTATGCATAAGGGATAAATAAACAATAAAAGTTTCAGCAATGGTATGTGCATAGTGACTCACTTTCACAATGTCATGACACTACAAGAGGACAGAGCTGATGTTGATGTTATTAGTAACACCTTTGTTTTTTTTAACTACTTTATAAGAACTTTAATATTAACTTTATAAATATAGCACCTTCCAAAACTACCATTACAAAGTGCTTTACACCCAAGGAAAAATAAAAGAAAGAAGGAACAATCAAATACACGTTAAAAATAACAAGAACAAAATCAAACAGCTAAAATTAAACATCAATAGGGAAAAGTACACATAAAAGACTAGATAAAATGATTAACAAATAGAAAAAGCAAGAAAAAGCAAACCAGTAAAAGCGAGTCTTGGGAGACTATTTAAAAGAGGGCAGTTAATTTTTAGTCTAAGTTCCTCAGAAAGGATAATCCAAAGGGTTTGAGTCCAAACACCAAATGCCCCATCACCCTTAGTCTTAACCATGGAGGTCAAAATGTCAACTGTGAAAAAGGCCTTTCCTCAAAGCACGAGTTGCATTTAAATTCACAGCTCTATCAGTTTCATGTGGCATGTATTCAGTTACCATCAAACTAACTACAGTAGGTCATTACGTGGTGCAAAACAGAAATAAAGTTGCTAATTTGTTCAGTTTTTGTCGTTTTTTCGCTCCACAAAATGGGAGGTACAGAGGTGAGCTACTGAACGAGCCCCCTTCCAAGCCTGATTGACTTTGCAGAGCCCCCATAAGCTGGCCAACAACAAAACCCCCACCAGCAGGGGACAGTCCGTCATAAATCCTCCACTTCCTGATGTGGTGCGCTGGGCTGGTCTTGTCAATTTCTGGTCACAGTTCAGTACTTTTGCCAAGACGCTCCGCTGATATTGGTTTCCGCCATTGTTTTTTCACTCCATTATTACTAATTTAATTCAGGTGCAATCCTAGGGAGCACCTCAACTAATGAGGTATATGAGTGACATGCAAAAGGTTGTAAAAAACTCCACATTTATAAATCACTATGGCAGACGTCAATGCAATCTAGCATTCCTGCTTGACTCAGTCAGTCCCTACACAGCCAAGACCAAAACCTGAGGTCATAAAGTTTGTAGATTTGAAAAACAGATTTCTCTTTATTAAGAGTTTTTTTTTCTTACTGAGTTTATCACCCTGCGTGGCCTTAATTTGTTGATAATTTGCAAAATTGCTGCCAGAGAAATAATTTCTGTCATCTCTCTAAAATATAAAAGTATCTGGAGTGTTCAAAGGTAAATCTGCTCACTATAAGAGATAGTGATGCTTCCTGGTATCTCTCTGTCCGTGAACCTGCACCCAGAATGCTGTTCTATTATATGATGACAGAAGACGCAATCAGTGTTGCAATTAGCAGGATGAAGTCATCCACTTGTGTTCTTGACCCTATTCCAGCCAAGCTGTTTAAAGCCGGCTTCCAGTGCCTCTCCCAGGAAACGACCATTATAATAAAGTGTTCTCTGAGTTCAGGCCTCTTCCCCAAAGCTTTCAAAACAGCTATGCTAAAACCTCTGCTTGAGAAATAGCAGCACTATCAGACTCCTCTCTAATCCTTCTGTTCTGTCTGAACTTTTTTTTTTTTTTTGGAAACCTGTTTTAAACTAACTGCATATTCACCTGAATATATAAATGACATATGAGAAAAGTCTGATTATAAAGTCTGCAGAGTGTTGTGTATTTTAAATCTCCTTTCAACACTTACGATGGGTTTGTTATATTGATATAGAAATATTGATGAGCGCAGCTTAAACTTATAATGTATGGAGAGTTTTTTGCTGAATGCTTACTCCTACAGTGATCCAGTGGCTCGGTTATGCTGTGGGGGGCATGATCTCGGTCCATGTGTCCCCTCAGAGGAAAGAGTCACTGCAAATTAATACAAAGTTACTCTGAGTGATCACTTTTATTCTATCATGAAACATTTCTATCCTGATGGGAGTGGTCTCTTCCAGGATGACAATGTCCTCCATCCACAGGGCACGAGGGGTCACTGAATGGTTTGATGAGGATGACAATGATGTGAATAATATGCTATGGCCTTCACAGTCACTAGATCTCAATGCAATTAAGCCATTATGACTTTGGACCGAAGTGTTAGACAGGGTTTTCCAACACCATCATCAAAACACCAAATGAGGGAATATCTTTTGGAAGAATGATGTTCATCCCTTCAGAACAGTTGAGACACTTGGAGGATCAAGGCCAGAATAACAAAGAGTCTTACCACGCTCGACTCTTAATGTTATTACCAAAGTGAGGCATTTCTGGGTTAGAGTCTCCCTAACAAATAACACGACCCAGAAACGCCTCACTTTGGTAACATTAAGAGTCAAGAATGGTGGTGATGTTGTGCTGATATGTTAGACTGGATTTCTACTACAACTTGTCACCCACAGATATAACTGTCTTGTTTTACATTTGCTGACAGGATCTGGAATGTCTCCTGTCCTGTCCTGGAAAAGATATTTGGGGTGCTATGTAATAAATATGTGGTGCTTTGTATTGATATTTAAGGATGATGTATAATATGTGTGGGATTCTTTATATTAATATTTGTGGTGTTGTATAAGCTGCTGTGATTGTCGTTCTTGAAACTTCACTTAACTCCACCTGTTACTGTCAGCAATATTTCATCAGAATCAATCAAACTGAGCGTGATTAGATTATTGGATTATTTAGTTTGGATTTGTCTTAATGCTGCTGCGGACTGTATGAGTGGAGAGGTGACGTCACAGATGATGTCACCAGATCTCTCTCAAGAATATATCAAGTCAACCGTCGGAGTTTTCCTTCGATCAGTGACGTCATTAAGATGGGCTGAGGTTGTGGACGATTAGCCTCAGAGCCGAGTATCCTCGAGCTTCAGGCTCGTAGTGCTCTTGATGGCTCCATCCTGCCGGTGCACGTTGTGTACTGTGCGGCCCAAACCCCATGCTGCTCCAATCGAGAGATCGATTAGGAGCCTCGGAGCTCACCAGTAAGTGGATGACTTTCTTTCTTTTTCTTTCTTTCTTTTCTTTCTTTTCTTTCTTTTCTTTTCTTTTCTTTTCTTTTCTTTGTCCAAAAAATCAGCACTGACACAAAGAATATATGTGAATATGTCACTATGTGTCATATTTTAATATTAATGGTATTCAGCATTCAAGCACACTCGTGGTACAACAGACGGTTGACAAATTAAAAGAAAACCCTGAGTGCCCACAGTGAGTGAGCTGTGGCTCTGTTATGCTATGGGGACATTTTTATAACCTTTGTCCCCTTGGAGGAAAGAGTCACTGCAAATTAATACGAAGTTGTTCTGAGTGATCACCTTCGTTCTATCATGGAACATTTCATGGGGGTCGCTGAATGGTTTGATGAGGATGAAAATGATGTCAATCATATGCTATGGCTTTCACAGTCACACAGTTGAACAATTATGGGAGACTTTGGACTGATGTGTTAGACGGCTTCAAAACACCAAATGAGGGAATGATGTTTATCCCTCCAGAAGAGTTCAGACACTTGGAGGATCAAGGCAGGCCAGTGAGCACTTACTTTGACACTTTGTTGGTTTTTCCTTTCATTTGTCACCCATCTGTATATATCATGGGACACAATGTGTGTAGGCACAGCGGTGTTTAAGCATAGTCCATCATGCTATATCAGTTCAGCTTGTCTCGTAAGAGAGAAAGCGCTATGCTTTTCAATATGTCACAGTTACTGTAGCATCCAAAGCCCCTCTGGGATTTCAGTCTTTAGGTCTCTGATTATAGGATGGCATAAATACAGCACTCGGTGGTTCATAAGAATGAAATATTTTTTGGCTTGTGCTGAATTTAATCCTTTTATTGAAGTAAAGTCCCTACAAAAATATTTCTCTCTCTCCCACTGTTTTGGTTTTGCACTCATGCCAGTGTCTCTAACAGTCATCATAAATTCTGGGCAGGCACAGCCCATTCCGTAAAATCTGCAATTTGATATATGTAGTGTGGAAATAGCTGAGAGACAAATTGATCATGCTTTGGCCTAGACCTCAATTGGGCAAACATTCCCAAGTGGATCACACAGATGAATTGGCCAGATGTGAATAAGAAGCCTTTTGTTACTTACATCTTCGGTAGTCCAGTGGTGGTGGTCCAGAGGGAAGGTAGATGGGATTCGTTGCTGACCAATTAATAAAGTGCTGTGCCCAGTTTTTAGACATTCGCAGTCGTAGCATGTTCTCTGCCTGGTCAGAGAGGCATAATTTAATTTCATAAAGCGATTAATGTGGAATTCTTGGCATAGGCTTGTCTGCTCCACATTTCCCAAAGCTACATTTTGTTGTGATACTCGATCAAATTAGCTTTGAATTCCAGTGATTATCAGACTCATTAAAACGTGTTTATATTGCAATCAATTTTTCCATGCCTCAGTAAAAAGGCTGCTGCACGGCCTTAGTTATGTGCAGCCAATATTCTATCCCTCTGAAGTTTGAACAGCCTTCTTATGAGGAAACAGTTCCACGCAAACCCTGGCACATAATTTACTTTTACTTGTTGAGTACTTAATAATACAGTATTTTATGTAGCCCATGTTAGTTTGCCATTGTAATTTAATGGCCGGCCCATAGAAAGTCCTCTGCGCTTTGAGGTACTATATAAAATAAAAATGCTCAATAGATTTATATGCTTAGTGCAAATAATAAATCTAAAGCAGATATGTAATTCAATAAACCTGGATTACATTAAGAGAAATGCATCTCAGAGATTCAATTTAGGACTTATGAGGCTTGAATTATGAAAGACGATTACTGTCCGCCATCTGCCATGACTGCATGAGAACTGAAACTGGGAGACACGTTTTATCAAAACCCTCTGACAGTTAATATAAGTCACAGTTATAAATAAACTGCGGTTAAGATAACTATTAGGGGAGATGAGCATTTTGGGGAGATGATGGCTTGCTTTAAAGTCTTAAAAGCCAATTGAGGTCAGCATCATGGGGTACGTATTTTCATCAGCTATGCAATTGCAGAACAGTTGCAGCTGTTCTGCAGCGATTAGCTTGACACTTCATGTGGTGTGTACAAAGTGCTACCAGGCTAACAGCTGAGTCAAAAGAAGAGGGCCAGACCCTCTTAATGGGATTTTCAGTGGAAGACTTTTTTCCCCACTTTTTGATTTCCTGCTCCTGTCTCAGTGGGTGTAAGTGAAAAGTAAAGTATCCTCCCTTAAAAGTCTCAACGGAAAGTGATTTGCATTGTATTATTCAAATTGAAGTTAAGTGCATAATACGCTCTAATTACACGGTACAGTACTGAGTGTGTTTTGAATTCATGCATTTCATTTTTCAGGCAGACTAACACGGAATGAATCACAAAATGAATAATTGAAGGTGGCCATTGTATAGATGTAAAACATGTCTCTGTGCTCTAGCTTCTCACATGGCAAATGGGGCTAAAATTCAAATGTGTGCACATAAATACACACATGGACACATGTGCATACATGCACACCTCTGCTCCTGTCTGTTTGTCAGTCTGTATGTGTGGAGCGCATACACAAGGGAAAACCTCTGTTTGTGTGTGAGACTCTGGTCAAGCAGCATTTGCAAATTAATTCCAAGCACTTGTTTAAACGCAAACCTGACGGACATTGTTTGTCTATAGGGCACTGAGGAAGGTACTTGATTTTCAATGATCTACCTTTCAGTGAACAATGGTCTTAATTGCCTTGATATGGTCATCTCCATTCATTTGGTATGCTAAGCAGGTTAAAATAAACAGTAAGTGTTATATTTCAGGCATCCTTTCTTTGCGTATGTGTGGCAGGGGGAAATGGCTACAGTTAAAGGTGCAGCGTGTAAAATGTTTACTGTCACATTTCACAGTATGACCATAATATACCTGTAAGTAATGTGAGTTTGATGGCGACATTTCTCAAAATCAATGAGTCAGTTATTACTTACTGTGCGTTCAGACCGAAAACAGCCATGGGTTAGAAAAACAGAAGGGGCTGTGTAGTTTCAGTGAGATGATGAAACACTCTGGGAAAGCTGGTTTCAGTATTAGATTCATGCGTGTGAAGGCTTATCAAACGCGACAACGCTGCACAGCAGCCTATAATACCATCTGTTTGGATCGTACAACTGAAAAGTCCTCACAGCAACAATCGTCTCATCCTGTTGCAACTGTCAGCGAGTAAACAGCAGAATTAAGCCTTTCATGTTACACAGAAATCTATTACAGTAGGTGTGCTTACATGTACATATTCTTAAGTAAGGAGTGAGGCTAAGCTTGAAAACTTGAAACCTGCTTGAAAATAATCACAAAAGTTGAGGTATGATCTAGATGCTTAATTGGTCAGAGGTGCAAAAAAGGACCTAACAAACAACAAAGCTGCTCACCAGAGCTGATAGCTACCTACTGTGTGGTGTATCACACTATTATTGATGCATCATTTGTAAAAAGTGTCTGGCTCACAGAATCTACAACGGTGGGAGCTTTTTGCAGCACAGAGCGTTTGTTTTTATCTCCGCCTAGCTGGGGTAGGAGTTGGGTTATGGCTGCTCAGTGCTAACATGCAGACACTGCGATTCAGTTGAGACAAAAGTGTGAGACGACATACATACCGGTGTTAACTCTGCTCACTTGCTACTGTTAACCAGCGTTCTACGCTGTGAGCAGAAGAGATGGCACAACACAGTGACGTGAGGATGTCCAATACAGGTTTATCCATCTTTTCATACTGATGATACTCAGAATCATGAGCAGATTTAGATAAAATGGCCTTTTTCACAGCTTTAAGAAACTAATGCTATCAAAATCATTATTAATCACTAATTTGATCATTTACACGTTTTATGCTGTGACATGTCATTTGTTCTTTAAATCATTTTTATCACAAATTATTTAAAACATAAAATGCTGTTTCCTCTCTGTTCCACTCTCAACCAGCAACTCTTGCACTGTGTGAAATGTTCTGGTCACCAGTTATTTGAATTTTATTTTTAATTTGCATTCGTGTGGGTGTTAGTTGTGTTGATGGCTTTGCCATTAACTCTTAAGAAGTCATTAATAATGGCTTGCAAAGCATGATTGACAAGTTCACTAATTAGATGGCTAGACTTGAGAGAATGGTGATTTGTCTTCGACTCATGTCTGTAAGCACCGACTGGAGGTTTTAACTAAACAAACTCCACATCTCTTTGGTAAGCAAAGTGATATTTACCAGATATATACAATTACCATTTGGTGACATGTCCTGCTGAGGTGTTTAGCTCATCTGGATTGAATGCAAACTCATAATGTAAGGCTGTGTACCAACGTTAAATCAGCCACTGTCATCTTGCAACACCACCTGTGTGTCTGTGTGATGTTTTCAGCTTGCTTGCATTACTTAGCCTTCTACCTCTAATTTGCATATAAAAAGAATTCGACCATCTCTACTGTAAACTTCTCGCTGCGGCAGAGAATGACAACATTCAAAAAGTTATACATCTCAGTGATACAAGTGATACATCTTAGCTTTAAGCCGAGAAACACGGCCCCTCCGCTGCACTTGAATATTGCCAGGAAAATGAGAGCCATTTGGAGTAATGGATTCCTAGAACTCCTCTTACATCAGCATGAGTGTAAAGGAGGATAAGTGGCAAGCCACCAGGATGTTACGGTGCTGTTTTCACAGCTCAACAGGAATCACCGCTATTCGACGGGGGCCCAGCCACGTGCAAACGTGGACTCCAACTGTGGATATAGAAACAAAGATATCGCCCCACACATCCACCTTGCCTTGAAGTGCACACTCACTGCTCCACACGCGCTCACTTAACTCTTAATTATCATGGTTGCTCTAGTCATCAATTATTAAGCACACTCTAGGCGTTGCTAATGGTATTTTTGGAGAGGAAGCTTTATCTACTGTAAGAAGGTAGATGTCTAGTTTGGGAGTCTGTGAAATAATTTATTGTGGCCCCACAGGCAGTTTAAATGCTGTCTGTATTTAAATCAACTGCAATGTCTCAGCAACTTTAGGTGGTTTTGTCTGACCCTAATTTTGCATCCACTCACATTGCAATTACTTTCTATCTGGCAAGGAAGACCGTTTCAATTCTGTCAGACAAACGTTTCAGACAGATGTTACAGTAACACTGCAGTGCAGGCAGTAATCTGCTCAGTCTGCTGTATTACACCTTGATTTCATCAGTTCTTTTGTCATGTTTTGTTTCCAAAGGGAAAGTGGGATCTTCTGGGTTATGCAAATGACTTAACATGCAGACAGGGCATCTTGGATTCGTACTGTCTGTCTAGTTATTATGATGGCACTTTGATTGACAGAAATTCATATCATAGCAGATGGCTTCAGAGTCCGAGGCCAAAGGCAGACCTTTTGGGGAAAGACAGTATCTGTTGTATTGTATGTACTGTAAGACATCGTATCCACTGGCTTAAAACCAAATGAAACACCTCAATATCAGGGCACTGTGACAGGGCTTGAAATTCACCTCTCCGCTTTAAAACAAATGCTTTCAATTTGGGACAATCCAAGCATCACCAAAGTGAGACATTGCGCTGGGTGAAGCAGGGATACTGTATTTCAGAGGGGGAAAGAGAGACAGTGAAAGGCTTTGGTGGTGAAATCAGCAGTGTTGCTTGTCAGCTCCTCCGTAATGGAAAATGTATTTAAAATGGGGTCTACTGGATCTCATTTTACGAATCATTAATAATAAATTGGTGCCATCAATCCTAATGATGACGGGTGCCCTATTATCAGGCCAGCGTTTGGGAAATTTCAGTTAACTTGGATCAATTAATTCCCCTTTTGCTTATACATAAAACATCTGTTTGGTTTCTGGAAAAACAGTGTTGCATATAACAAAAAGACCTTGGGGTCTGTAGTCTCGCTGGTTGGATTGCTGACCTATTTAACCTCTCTTTGCTGTTGCCGCTGACTGCTGATACCAAGAGACAGAAGAGACAAAGACCGGGGGAGTGCCAAGCTCAAGGCCATGGCCACATACAGTATAGGAGAGGGAGAAAACGCTAAGCCTACAACTGCTGAGTTAAACATCCATGACTGTAGACGCTCCAGCCATATGACCACATTAATGGAAGAGATTATTTGGTGTACCGGGGGCATTATGGTTAGATGATCATGGATATGTCCTTGAACAACATCCATAACTCATATTTTCCCCTTCGCTTCATGCCATGTTTATGAGCATGCCTTGATATGCAGTCATTAAGAGGACTTACTTTCACACACACCGCATGCAGGTACAGGTCACTGCGCATAGGCACAGGTTATCACGGAGACATATTAAAACTGGGTTCCATTCATTACAACAATTCACAACAACAGTGTTATTTTTATTTCTGGCAGGCTGGCTTCCAAATTTGGAAATGTTGAAAAAGGTGCGTGTCAGGACATTCATCCAGCAGGATAGTTCATAGGAATGTTTATGGGCCTCCGTGGGCCTCGTGATGTATTACCAGGCTCGAACTCTGAAAAGAAAGCAACCGAAAGAGTGTTGATTTAATTACATTAAAGCTGCGATTAAACAGCAACCCTGTCCACAGCCAAAACATTTTGGGTGTGCTGAACGCTTGTTTTACATTAGGATTAGACAGAAGAATACAAATGATGCGAACCGGAATCATGATATCTATCTGTTCATTTAATCAACGGGTAGACGGGTGCGTTTTTTAATTTCCCATTACTTCTGAGCAACGTCAAAACTCCAAATGCAGAATTAGTCTGAATTCATCCAGGAGAGCTACATCATACTGGGTGACTTGAGACCAGAGCTAATAGGAGCTCGCATTACCTCAGTCCGAACACTGACTCACGCTTGCATCCAGCAGTCTGCAGAACACACAGCTGAATCTTTGATAACGCCGGTGGCATCACACATCTTGTTGCTAATTTAAGAACGTTATCTATGTGGGCATACAGAGATTGTGATTGGCATGTGATTGTAAAGTTGCCAGCAGGAGCGGTCAACCTGAGGCAAGGAATACTAGCACCGGCAAATAACACTACTTTCCAGCACCCTGACCCTGAACTCCTGCATGTTGAAGGCAATAACTGAGGCCCTGGGCGGGTTTATTTACAACACCTGCTCATATATTATTGTTGAAAATGCCAAATTTAGAAGACAACCAAGGTGAACAACATTAGTCGTCAGCAGCCTTTAAGACTATATATCTCTCTTTCACCAGACAGCCCCAGTTCTTTAAATGCTCCCTTTACCTGACACACTGATATTAATATTTGGGTGAATTAAAATTTTAGTAAAACAAGCAGAAAATAGAAGTATTCTTTTTCAAAAGCACAAAGGCAGAGACAAGAGTCAGTGTTTGCTCTCTTGACAAAGCAAATGAAAATATGTTACAGATCTGGGATTCATTTTTACATTTTTTTTTATTAGCCATTTTAACAACGGTCAGAAACATCATCTTTTTATGCAGTGCTGCCAAAATGAGACAATTTATAAGAATACCGGTGCATGTTTTCATTACAATTTATTTTCTGTACTCTTTACAGTTATTTTCAAAGTCCTCTGACTGATCTAAAAAGCCTTACATAATTTCTCACCTTCATATGTTAGTGGCTGCCTTTCATTTAGGTCCCAACAAGAACTCTCAGATCTTCCTCTGCTTTTTTAAAAGTACCTAAAGTGTCCCAAAAGAAATCTGGAGAGGCCTCTCTCTGTTTCTATGGCCCTAAACTGTGATTCATCCTCCCTTTGGATCTCAGCAAACTTCATCGGAATTGTTAAGTAATTGAAAACCTACTTTTTAAACTTGGATTTTTTAGGTTAAAATTTTGCTGCTGTCATTGGTAAAGTTATATGGTATTGTGATCAGACAGTTTTTGTTTGTTTGTTTGTTTTTTTCTCACTCATTGTAATTGTTTATCTTCATCTAATCTTGTTCTGTTTAGCACTTTGCATGACAGGTATTTTATTATTTATTTTTAATATTATTATCATCATTCCAGTAAAATTTCCTTAGGTACACAGTAACTCTGTGAATTTCTGAATCTGAAATGAAATATGTTATGTTGTGTTAAAGAGACAACTTATATATTAAAGTCTAAAAATGAGTAATAATAAGACACCATGTACGCCCCTAATAGGCAGTCTTTAGAAACAATTCTCACTTTTCTCTCCTGGTATCTTATTAACCTCACTTCTCTCTGCAGCAGCTCCCTTCAGCACCCCGCCATCCTCTTGGAGAAGCTTTTCATTGTTTATTTTGCAAAGACTTTCATGTATGTTTACAGCTATCTCTAAATCATGTGTACTGTAGTTCATGTGTTTGTTTGCGCTTGTGGATCAGTTCTTCCAGCAGAATCCTCGTTGCTGCTCTTTAAAAAGAGCAGATCTTTTTCTGCCAAATCTAATTGTATAAACATTTGCAATAAATGGCCACTTCTTTGACATTTGGGTCTCAGACTGAAATATTATCCCGGATTTCAAATTCTCCTGATGAATGTGGCCTCTTTGCCAGCTGTGCTCTTTCTTGGCTGATCAGTGTGCTAACCTTATTGGTACATTTAATCCGGCGATGATGTTTTTGCAACATATGCTGTGTGTTGACTTGAGCGAGCATTATCTTTGAGGCCGATAAAATGACGTGCCCCTTGTCTCATTTATTAACATGCTCTTACTGAGAGGCAAAGTCAGACAGGAAACTTTGGAAATCATATTGTTATTCCCAGCATTAAACTTGATGAAAGATTATGTTTTGCTGCTGCACAGGCAGGTTATCTACACCCAAGAGGTGCTGAGGGGGTCGGCCAAGATACTGTATGTCTGTTTTTAGTCCCTGATATTTTATCAGATGATTATTATAGTTTCTGGAAAGCAGGGTTGAACCAAAAGCACCCATGTAGGAATAATGAACGCTGACCAGTGTGTTTGTATATTTTTATCTTCGTTCTGTGACTCATAGCTGCTATAATCGCCGACCAAGGCTTTGAATGCAGGTGAAGTAAAAGATCTCATGTTTCTTTTTTTAACTTAGGCTATTAAAAATATGTTTATGCCCTCTTTCAGTTTGTTTATCTGTTGGTTGGTTTGTATGAACCCCCAAAACTTGTTAGCAGATGTTAATGAAATATTAATGAAAGTGAGGCCATGGACCAACGATCCATGGATTAGTTACTGGTGTGGATCTGTATCTGGTGCAAACTGGGATTTTTGTGTTTTCATTTTGAGAAGAGGAATTTTTTTGAATATTTAGTATTTTTCTCAAGAACTACTTCACTCACAAGTCCCATGACTGTTTATCCTGATGTGTATTTCAATGCAGATCCTGAACCCTTCTAACTAGTGCAGAGGATCGAGCATCATCTGAAATATGCTGTCGGAGTGTTTTGTATTTCAATTAACAACAGTAGCAGTGGCTCTTGGGGTGGTAATAGAGACTGGTCTGACTTCAAGCCCACTATTTTGGTGCACAATAATACAGTATATCTCAAAAACTACTGGATGATATTTTGTTTAGACATTCATGGCTAAACAGCTTTAATAACTTAATAAAAACTTAATAATAACTTTAATAACTAGTAACTTTTTCTCTGGTGCCACCATGAGGTCGATATTCTTGTCACTAAGTAAAATGTTTTGTCAGCTGTTAGATTAATTGTCACAAAATCTGACACTACTACCCATGGATCCAGAGGACGATTTGTAATATCCTGTAATAATAACCTCTGGGTCATTATCTATCATCAAGTCATCCAGTGCCTTGGTTTATCTATCTTTACAATGGCATAACTTGGCATAACATGGCGTGGCTGCAGAGGTGTGCAAAATGATCATTTAGTCAAAATGCAAATGCGTATGTTTAACTCTTTCAAATGGCATCTTGATTGCTTTCAAATGCACAAATTGTATTACAGAGACTATTGTGTTGCTTGGTTGATCAGTGATAATAATTGCCTGGCAATTAAACAGACTGCTAATGTGTGTCACTGTGCAATCAAAATGAGCCACTTAATTTTCATATTTATTCGTTTTTAAAGCCACTCTCAGCTCCAGTCAGACTCGGCCCCAGAAAATCTGAGGTGCCGGTACTTTTAAAATGTTTCTCAGAAAAAGGTAATTACCTCTATTCATCTGTAACCCATGGTAAATTAATGTTTTCTGGCATGCAATAAGTTCTTGAGAGTTAATACTGTGGCAGTGTCCACTAAGCCACCAAAGGAAGTGCCGCTTACCGCACTGTTGTGATGCATACTGAATAGACACATTGTAACTGGAAATGCGTGCTTAAATTTTAGTTAGAAATGTTATTTCCATGTTGGCAAAGAGTCTCTGGCTCTCAGGGAACATTTTCAGCCCGACACCGCTGATTGCTAAGGCGCATACTGAGTACAGCTTCTCCTCGTGCCTGCCTTGTCATGCCACTGCTCAACTCGTATGGCAGATCTACCGCCTGAAGCAACAAATGAGTCACGTCTGCATGCGTGCAACCAGGTCTTGCAACCAGGTCTCACTGAAACCGCGCTAGCCCTGTAGCCTGCGGGCAATCTGTGACTATTCCCCTAAAATTCATCTATCAATACTGACAACAGCCACACCATGTGCATTATGATCAATGTTGCAAAAAATGTTTTGGTCACCTCAGGTTGGGTTGAGCTTTGATTTTGCTGCTCTCCTGTACCACCATAGTACAGTACAGCCTATTGTGGTGTGTTTTGAGAAGTGAATTAAAAACCTAACCTCTGACCTCCAGATAAACAATCGCATTACTGTTCGAATGGGATACATTTGTTATGTTGAGAGAATGTAATCAAGCATGCAGGGCTTGCATGAATGGCTGTATGTAGTTATTACAGGACACTCAATGAACAATAAATGTCATAACATATTGAAAACCAGTGTTGAATCAATTTCCTTGTCGTAACATCCACTTGTCATCAAAGTCTACTGCACGCAGCACCAGTACAATGTCAATGTAATGTTGTTCAAAATGTCTTTTGTCAGGTTATCTATATTTTCAACAGAAATTGAATATTAGCCGAGTGTCCCATTCGGGGGTTACATTAAACTGTCAACCTACGGTATCACTTTTTGTGAGGAATGCCTCATAAAAAAGTGGAGCTGTGATTTAAAAACATTTGCCTCTTGGGCAGAACATTCTTATCTGAATTATGTCAAGACTTCCCAATGATGTGGAGCAGTCTGTTCGGAGGAGCTGTGCCGTTATCTGAGGAAGCATGCGAAAATAGGTCTTCATTGTCTGATGCGGCTGTTTGCATGCCACGTGTTACCCCTCACAAACAAACAAAGCAGTGACAGCTGCACAGATTGCACTTAGCGAGCAGCCACTCAAGCTAAGCAGACAGAAGTCATACGGAAATGAAGGGCACCTCAGGTAAGAGACGTGTCCGAGACATTTCCTCATCTAGACTGGCTTAGCTTAAGACAAGCAAGGCTGTTTCCCTCCTAACTACTAGCCCAGTTGTGACATTTGCATCCATTTAGATGATTATAAGTGACAGCTACCATGTTTCGGCCTATACTTAGCGGTGTGCTGGGGCTTTCTTCTCCTTTAATTATTCAGGTCTTTGTTGAACAGAGTATTGCACCTCTCTCCCAGGCTTTTCAACAACATCTGATTTGTTACAAGCCACTCTCGGAAGGCGAAAGCTCCTGCTTAACACTTGACTAGTTGAATTTTGAAGTTCAGAATGATCTGGAGCTCAAAGGGCTTTCAGAGTACACAGATTCTCTGTTGCACAATGGATTGAACTTGATGCTGGTCATATCCTGCAAACACATGCTGTGCCTAATTTTGATTCAAAAGCATATTCTGACAATTATAACATCACCATGTAATCTGTTAGAGTGTTGGCCACTGTGGTGTTTTGATATCATCAGAGTCATGCAGACACCTTTTCCTACTCAGTTCATTGAACATTTACATGTTGTTCCAAACGCCTTAGAGGGCATTGCTCTTTTCTAGGAAAACATCCTCTACTGCACAGTAAATAATGCTCTTTATACTAGGTCTGCAGCAGTACTATGGCTGAAATGAAATGCAAATAATACTCACCTTCTCACCCCCAACCCCCTCTCCCATATTTGTTCATGCATATGCCACACTGTTTTAAATCAGTGCTCCTTGGATTCCAGTGTGACGTACTCAACGGGGAAAGAAATGATAGACAGTTGTATTCATTAATCCGACACACAGGGTTCACAACTGCCTTTACTTCTACGTACTAGACTAGTAAGCTGTTCCACGCAGATTCCAAGTTAGCAGGTTCTCCATCAAAGATGTTAGGATATTTTTACTTTAAATAAATCTCCAAACAGCATTTCCTGGGGCTAATCAAAGTACTTCTTCTGTCTTGCCTATGGGGTTATTTTGGGTTTGAGTTCTGCTTTTTGGTTCTGCTTTTTTTTTGGTTTACAAATTAAGCCTCCTTTGAGTAAAGTTCTCTATGCCTGAAGCTTCTTAAAAGAAACAGACTTGGGTTGTTGCATGTTTTAGCCTATTTACTCCAAACTATATTTCATTACTGTTTTTACACTTACATGTGAAACATGTGTTTCATACCTGGTTTCTCTTAATTTCCGCATTGTATGAAAAGCCCCTCGCTACAGATGCGTGATCAATCAGCAGGGAACATCGCGTCTGCTTTTATTACCGTCAAAGTTATGATATTGTTGTATGGTAATGCAGGGCAGACTTTTCAATCCAGTCTGTATTTTCAATTGCATTAGCATGGAAAGATGCCAAAAATGGCACTTTATTCTTAATGATTTTGTGTACAATTCGCATACATACTCGAAGCGTGAAGTGGACAATTTAGCAACATCACTGACAGTACAGTCTTTTTTTGTGTGTGTGGCTGGACAAAGGATGTTTAAAACGGACAAAGCTGATGAGGATAAAGTTAGAACAAAAGAACTAATTTGCAAGTTAATAGTGCTTAATCAGTTTGTCGCATTAGTGCCTGTTATAACAAAGGGATATGGGCAGAGGGATTTGGACAAAGAGGGTTTAGAGCCGGTAAAAAGGCCAGGCCTCAGATGTGATAACATTACAGTGAGTTTAACATTGTGCTGGTTGAAGGTGAACGGGTATGGACTCTTTGGCCAATAATGTGGATAATTATGCTCAAATATACAGTAGTTAAATAATGAGACTGAACAGAAGCAGGCACGCACACACACACTCACACTCAGTTCACCTGATCAGCTACCCAGTAAATGGTGTTCAGACTAAAATGTATTATAATGCTTATATAGCCATTCATGGGAGGATTATTTAAATAAAGGCCTTTCCCCCTCACAAGCTGACTAAGCGCTTCCAAAATCTGGAATCTGGAGAAGAGAGATTTACAACCTGTAGTTAATATCTGAATGAATTCTCAACTTCTGTGGGATGCAGGCTAGACACTTGACTCATTAAGGTGATGAATATTCAATTTGCAAAGATATGATCTTATTCTGCAAAAGAGCAATATTAATAGGGCTGAGATACATGCTCTTATCCAAACACATATAAATTAATCATAACTCCCTGGTGTAGGCAGAGTGTTCTGCAGCAAACATCTGTAGCATAAATTACTCCTTTGCAATCACACCGTGTCAACCCGCAGACAAACCGGAGATTTAATGATTTTCTGGTTACATGTTTAGCGGGGGAAACATGGCTGTTGTCCTTAAACCTTTGTAAGGAAAGAACTTAACTGCAGCATTTGAAAATTGTTAAGGCCACCATAACATTTTATTAGAGCTGTTATTTTGTAATAGGATTGTTATTTCCGAGATGTAATGTGATATAGATTGGGGTTTCATTTATCTAGAGGCTTTAATTGTTCCAACTTCCCCTATATGGAAAATCAGCATATGTTAATAGATTAGTAGTTTCACCCCAATAAAGCAAGGTGATCTGATATTGTAATGTGTCCTCCAAATTGCAGAATGTCAAAAGAGTGATAATGGTCAGCTTTTAGAAGCTGTAGCCTCACCTTTAACTCAGGTAATATGATTACAATCTGGTAAGGCTGCTGTATATTTTATAAGACATCCACTCTTGTGTGAGATATCACTTTCATTACAGCTCAGTGAGCAGCTCTAGTGGCAACAGGCAAACTATAATGTTGGTTCAAAACAGACGCATCAAACAGATGGCATTTTGCAGAACCTGCAGTAATTTTCCTTTACGACATTCAAGAACCATTGAAACTTAGATCACAATTGGTGCCATTCATGGTAAGTGCAGATGGTGTTTTTGACTGTTTACGGATAATAGTCTAGAAACCAGGTAGAAGTGCTTTGGCAGGATATAGTATGCTGGGTGCTGACTCACAAATATCGGACGCAATTGCTCAATAAATTACATGGAAATGTCAGATTTCTTTCTCTGATCATTTATGTCATGTCAGTTCTTTATTTTACATAAAGCCTTGAATACTATTTTACTTTTGAATATCCTTCATATAATAACAGGGCACCTCTCTACACCACAGCACATCTAGCTATCAAAATGAGATTTGACCTTTGCTGCCTGTGAATTATTTTGCGAGCATGCATCGCAGCTGCGGGTTTCTACCGAGGTCATTAGGAATCTGGAGCAGTACACCTCCTGCTTCATAAAATCCATAGAGATTAATCACGTGTGATATATTCTATCAGGCGCAGGTCTTTCTCAAAGGAACCTATATGTATCGCTCAGAGTCAGAGCCCAGCCTTTCATGACCCACAGTGCCAGGGAGTCATGCATTTTATCAGAGCAGAGCATAGGAATTCATTATCTGGAATAATTATGAATCAGTTACTTACAGTTCCTGTCAAGACACGATTAAAATATATTTAGAAATCGGACCTCACAGAGACATATTCCTCCTTACTGGTTCCCAGGGATGTAGACTGCAAATAATTAAAATATGAAGTGTGTTCTTTTCTCGATCCTCCTTGTTACTGTCATTTTAATGAGACCTCATATCTGCACACACTGTGTAGATTGCTTGTTGATGGGTTTACATTGCATTTTTAACCCACTTCAAATCAAAACGTTTTTGGCCTCCACCTTGTTATTGTACATATTTAATGTAGACATATGCTGCTGAAGAAATAATGAACATTGTCAAAACCCCAGTTGAAACACTGGTTAAAGAAGAACATCAACTCATTTTTTTTTTTAGTGGCTGTTTTAGTGTTTTTCCATAATTACATTTTTGGACATGTTTCTCAGACACATTTTCTGAATAGAGTGTATCTGTAATAGTGGTTGTTCAGTGTCTGATCGTTTGCTGAACCATCATATTGTAAATTGGTCCTAGACCTCCCAAATAACAGGCATATCAAGGGATTTTTACACAACAGTCTGACTCAGTGCCCACAGCCTGCCATTCCAGCCGCACCATCACTTCAGATGTTTGAGTCTTCATTTGCCATGACAACAGTGCAGAGGATAGAGCATGACACATCTTTGACAGACTGGGGAGTAAAATGGGCTTGTATGTGTTGTTTTCCTGTCACTCTCTGCTTTATGTAACAAACATCTATGAAGCCCAGTGCTGTTTCTTCTTGCGCAATCCAAATTACTTCGCAGAGCTGATAATGGTAGTTTATCATGCGTCTGCAGACATCCACCGACCATTAATGAATTCTCCCTGGCTCGGTGTAACAGGATGCGCCATGCCGGCTGGTGAAGTCACAGGCTGGAAATTAAACCTTTTGCAGACAAATGCGATGGATATAAATGCATTTCCCCTGTTGTGCTCCAAAGCAGTTACTGTGCTGTACGAGTTGCAGCGCCCAACGCACTCGGCCAGCCTAATTATGGGAGATCAACTCGAGTTGTCTGTTGTAAAAACCTGCAATTATTCATGAAAGTCTAGTCTTTAAATCCTTCGACTCAATTCAGATTCCAGCCTAAAATAACAATAAAAAGGTAAGAGGCACTTCAGCTGCCTACTGGTCTGCCATAATCACCATGATATATTAAACATAACAAGTTATGATAATGAGGTTATTAATTAAGCTAATTAATGCATGAACTGGAAAATTTTCTATGTCAACATCCCTGTTTTCACAGAACCCAAGTGGTATTAATGCGATCTCTGTATTGTAAAGCATCAAGTAGTTACATGGAGATTTAAATGTATTGAGAAAGATGCCCCAAAATGAAATTGTCTACTGGTGGAGGAAGTTCCTGCACTGTAATGCTCAAGATGCTATGTGCCGCGGTGGGTGGAGAATAGAAGACAGAGAATTACGGAGGCATGGGGTTAGAAAATAGAGCCGCTGGTCAAACAACCTGATGCCAGAGCATGCAGCAACAGTGATGGCTGATGGCCATGCCTCAGCTTGGCCTGGCTCAATATTTACACAGCTGTGTCTGGTCTGGAGCACATCAATGCAGGTCGGCCACCTTGCTGACCACAGTGGGTCACCACAACACGCGGACACCAAAAACAAACTAGCACAATCTGCTTTGACTCAGGAACTTGTGGGTGGGCTGCCATGAACGTGGCCAACAGCACAACACAGCGCCTGTTTCCAAGTGCTTAATATAATCTGTCTTACTTGTGAACTTTTATTTACAGGAGGATGTTTTTTTTATTCCCCCACTTTTGCAGTCAGCTTATGACAGAGTTCAGCTGTTTGGTGAGACAACTTCTGTTATTTTTAGTTCAATATAATTACATAATTTATATTTAAGTAATTGCATCTAATCAAGATGAAGGGAACTGTTATTAATGAGAGATGCTCAGGTCAGCTAAGGGTTAGAATTAGAGATGGGTGCAGAGGATCGGCCTTTAATTGGTTTCCTGATTGGTCAGACCTGTAACACTGATAAGCTCTTGCAGCATTCAGTACTGATGTCAGTATGCAAGTCATTAATTCAGAGTTAGTCATTTTTAGTTTGCCTGCTGCTACATGAAATTTTTACCCCCAACATGTAGCTGTTCAAGGGCAGCACAGTGGTGTAGTGGTAGTGGTTAGCACTGTCGCCTCACAGTAAGAGGGTTCTGGGTTCAATTGACTGGCTCCTTCTGTGTGGAGTTTGCATGTTCTCCCTGTGCCTGCGTGGGTTCTCTCTGGGTACTCCAGCTTCCTCCCACAATCCAAAGACATGTAAGTTTGGTTAATTGGCAACTCTAAATTGCCCCTAAGTGTGAGTGGTTTATCTGTCTTTCTATATCAGCCCTCTATGACTGGTGTCCAGTCTCCCACCTCTCGCCCAATGACAGCTGAGATAGGCTTCCAGCACCCCCTGTGACCCTGTGTGTCCACTTCTTTGATACAGTCTGTGCTTCATGTTTAGGACAGATCTCTCACATTAATCTCAAACTCTAATTCTTCTGACAAACAGCAATTAGCAACAGTTTACCATAATCACTGGAAAAAATCCCATTAAATCCATTGATATTGATCCATAATATCAATTTAATATATTATCTCTGTATTAGTAATGATCAGATTCACCCACCTGTAGTAGAGGTTGCAATAACTGGCAAGACTGATAAAAAGGAAACTTGGGTTAAAGGTTTGGAAAGTGCTTTATGGGTTTTAAATGTAATACACTCACAGCTGTGATCCAGGAGTACATTAAAATGAAAGTCTGGGGTTCATTAAGCTTTGTTTAAATTCTGACAATCTGTCTTTTAATCAGGTAACACAGTTCACAAATGTGCCTGATCTTTGGTTGGAAAGATGTCATTATATAAGTAAGGTGGAGGTGGCAAGCTGCCGTCACACTGCCAACGCCACTCAAATTAAATTTTGACGACGTTTTCCATATAAAATCTCTCCCTGGACTGAGATAAACTAAGACATTAACAGGAAGTGAAGAAAGAGCACAGAGAGAGAAAGAGATTTCATAAACCCCCACAGTTAATGCTTTGTGAGAAATGTTTAATTTAATATTAGAAGAAATATCCTACATGGGATGAAGTCGTGCATTTACGGAAGAGTGAGAGAGTGTTTAATATTTAAAGAGTGTAAAGTACTTATATCCTTCCTTCATGAATCCACTGCGTCATTTGAGTAAACACCGCAAAGTATAAAGCACTCTGTGTCTAAGGAACTAAGTTCCCTGTGTGATCATTTACTCTGTCTCCATGGCGTCTGTCATGCCTGGACGTCTAACATTACATATTAGCTTCTAACTTTAGATTGTGCATGTTGGGAAGTGAGCTCATGCAGCGGCAGCCCTGCAGATAATCCATAGTCTTCTTTCAATCTTGCAGACGCCGGCTGTGCTGTTGGCTTTCCTTTGAATAGCAATGAAAGCGTGTGCATCATATTTTTGACGGTCTCAGGCCCATATTCAAGTCAGCGTCCTTGGATAGAGGCTCTGCTGTGTAACCATTGTTGTAAAGAGTGTCGTGCAATGATTTTATAATTGGTGTTTAACCTGTACAGAGCCTCCACACAGTTTCTTCAGTGGACAGACAGGATTTCTGACTTCCTGATATGCTCTATTGTACTCTTTGAGCTGAGATGTGCACTGCGTTGCTCAAAGAAGACCTCTCCAGTCTAAACAATAGAGCCATAAATTTCTACATCATTATGAGCTATTCAGATGTTCACCGCTTGATGTGCATATTTTAGAAGCCAGAGGGCCATCACAGTCAAACATAAAATACAAATGAGATCTTTATGAACCCATATTCATTTACAGTCTGCTGCTGCATTCTGTTTAATTTTCTGTATCCCACTCTTTATCTCAATCATGCTCCACCAATCTGTTGAAAGCTTAACATTATACAAAACACAACAAACACAATGCCTCTTATCATTCATTAATCTGTGAGTATGTTCACTCTGTGTATACATACAGAATATACATTTCTCCAGATTACTCCAGGATTTAACTGCAGCATCTCTCTCTCTCTCTCACTCAGCAATAATTGTACATTTATTTACAGAAACTTCTGAACTGAGAAATACTCCAACCCTAACAACTCCCCGTGGGAATGGCCACTAAACTAGCAGCCTCAGGCACGATCAGAAATATTTGGCCATATTGGAAAGAGTCGACGTCATTATTTCCCAGGCCATCTGATATCGCCTCACCAACAGTCATAACTCACACACCTCAATTCACCTGCCAAGAGCAGGTGCCCAAGGTCACATTTAGCCTCGGGTTAACACAGTGCAGTCCGCTATCACGATGAGGTACCACTGTTAGGCATTAAGCCGTCTGCTGCACAGTTGCTGAAGTTGTTGGAAGTTAACTTTTGCCACATAGATATTTAGATTGAATATAAATATGTATGAATGTTTGGCTTTAATAGTTTTCTCTGATAAGGACTTTTTTTGCTCTCTATTTGTTTCACAGTCTTTAATTTGATTCCAGCTGAGTGGGTTTGGGAAAAGATCCTTTCTGTCAGACAGTGTCATGTTTAATTTTCGTGAATGTAGATAACCTTCTCTGAAAGGTTTAATCTCTTTAAAATGCAACTCACTCACTGGAAACCTGGACAAAAATATGTTGTGTAGAGTGCATGTTTATTTTTTTACCTGCCTCAGAATTTTAAACAGTTGTTTAAGTGTCTACATCTCCCGCAGTGTTGAATCAGTATTACTAAAGTTACTCTTCTGGTCACTACTTATGATCACAGAAACAAAATAATGTTGAGAAATCAATCTCACCACGGGGTTAATTTAGTAGCTGATATGGTGCTTTGATTATATGCCATGGTTTTCATCAGCAGATGCAAGAGCCCAGTTTTCATGGAATTGTAGATGTGAAATTATTTTCTTAGCACTTCACTTCACTACTTAAAGTGCTCGTGAGAAAAAAAGCGGAATTTTACAGCTAAAGTTCTCTGTTGATGAAGACCATCCATAATTGAAAGCTCCAGTTGTCTTAACTGCTTTTCCAGAGATCAAGAATGAATGAAATAATGTATTTTTTTTCCTACTTTGGAGGAATAATTCAGTTTAGCCATGCATGTGCACAGCAGAAAAAGAAGGTAATATTCCCCTTTTATTGTCACATCGCCATGATGGACACATGGCTATGCTGATTAAAAAGGCTGGGAGCAAATTGCATAAAAATAGATGCAGGTTTCTGTGTGATTAAACCCCCAAATTATAGTGTTTGTTCATTTTTTTAAGCATCTGATTATTGGTGTTGCAGCTTCAGAGCAGAAAAAGGATAGTGAAGATAGAAAGCAATAAACTTTTGTCTGTGTTATAATAAAAAATCCAGAAACTCATGATCACATTTGTAATGGTCTACAAGTTTAATACTAAAGTATAATGTATATAGCTTTTAATGATACAGATGTATACAGTGCAGTGTATCTACCATAATTTTCCTCTTGCAAACTGCCACAAATCTACATTGATGGCGGTACAGGGTAAATGTTCACGCAGTTACATCACATTATTGAATAACACTGTATTGCACTACATTAACCGCATAAAGACAGGAATGAATCGGCTTGTATCAATCCAGCAGCTCCATAAAAATATATCTGGGTGCATCTCATTGTTGCCAGTGTATTCAGATGGTAATCAAAAGGCTCTCAGTGGATGGCATACACACTGCTAGCGGACAAATATACCATGCAAGCTGGTTACACAATCATAATTTTCTACCCAAACAAATCTAGTGTCAACATCTACTCTGGATTTTTGTCATCCATGTCGGCCTCAGTGTATTGCTCTCCTGTCAACACAGTTAAAAAATGCGATGAATCTTGTGCTTTGTAATGTAAACAGGTATTACAGAGACTTGTAGCATCGCTCTTGGAGATGTTGCACAGAAGAGTTTTGACTCCCTTGTGACTTAAAGACGCACTGATGCTCGCAAATCCAGACTGACCTTGTTCAATGTCAGGATGTTTACACTGGCTACCCGAGATCTGCTCTCGTTTATTAGGCACAGCAGCCCAGTATTGCACAATAACTATTTGCAATAACGGGTGGATGCTACAAGGCACAAGGGATGGTAGAAAACGTTTCTGCAACAGAGTGAGGATGAAAATAAATGAGCGGATGGAGGGATGAGAATTAAGCTGAATCTGCCATTGATTCTCTGAGGTACAGTACACAGCATCTCGCAGAGTAAGGAGAGTGGAGAGGCGCGATCACAGGAAAAGCTGTTTATCTTTGATTTCCCTCAATCAGTAATCAGGGCCCTGGTTTTGTCAATTATTTGTAATTTGTCCCTGTTTGACAGCCCGTAAGCCCGTAAGATCCAGCACAATACTGATCCTCATAAAGAAAGGCAAATCCAGACTTTATAGGATTACTGACTCCCTCATAAACTAGGAACTCAACACCCTCCTGAGCGAGTATTCCATTTATAGGATTTATTTTGTAGATCACAAAACAGAGAGTTTGCCGCTTTGCTGAACCTAAGGAGATCAAATGTTAGAGCCCCGATGTCAACAGTGTGCTAAGCTTTTCAGTATGCATCACCTCAGCTGACGCCGTGAGAGGTAAATCTGGTGGGCCATCAACACTGTGAGAGAGGGAAGTGAAAAGGATCCAAAATGCATCAGATGATGCATTCTGGAGTGAGGGTAAAAGGGGGTATGACTGCTCATTGCGAGGATACAGAAGGCAAATAATGTATGTTAATGTAAGCATCGGATTAAACATATAGATCATGATTCCCAGCAGGGCTTATTTCTGCTGTTGCCAGGATTACTTGGAAAGAGTGTGGAGTAGCTCAAGAAATGTATATATTATTATTCGATTAATTTTTTATCTTTAGTGGGAAAGAAACTTTCCAAAATACTGCAGGATTTCAAATTGGCATGTTGCAGATGGAGTAAATTTACACAGATGAGTCAGGTGTAACACCTTAATGCCACATGTTGCCACTGAGACTGCATGAAAAGTAGTTAGAGAGCTTGCAGAGAAGTTGGAGTAGTATGGCTTTATAGTTTAAATAGCTGTCTAAGAGAGGATGAAACAGTTGGAGTAATTTCTTAACATCAGTGGACAAATGGTTGAAATAATGTTCTAAAAGCAACATAAATGTAATGAATAGACAGCTGAAATAGCTCAACATAATGTATAAATGGTTGAAAGGTAAAGCTTCAGCTATCAGTGGGGATGCTAATTTGACATATAGCTATATGGAGGAACCACTATAACTTACATAACCACAATTTACTTAAAAACTTGAATCTGAACTGCATGCATTACTTTTTCATCTTGTTTTTGATTCAGCTGCAATCGCAACATTCTTTGTAAAATTATTTTCACATTTTGTAGCACTAAAAGACTCAAAGCAGTTGTCTTCAGAACAATAAAAAGAGATTGACATTTGCTCATTATTACAATGAATTAAGCCCACACGTTTCACAAACCCTGGAGTTTTTGAAATGAGTAAAATGCAAAATAGATAGAAACTTTTTTTATGTGCTGAAACAAAACAACGGAGCAAAACAGAGAAGAAATTGACAACTACAAGAAAAGGCGTCAGTTTCATTCAAGTTTAAGACGAACATTTAGCAATTTAAAGATTTCATTCTTCTTGTTTTGGCAAAAATGAGACATACTGTACTAACACTGTTTTTTTACTGAAGCATCAACTTCAAAATCACATTGAGAGATGAGCCACACATGGAAAAAAAAGTCCCTTTTTAACTCTGTTCCATTTTCCTCCCTGTATTTGGAAGTTGAAATGAGCCCATATAACAGACTCACACTGTCCCTTCTCTTTTGACAAATTCATCTATTCATCTTAAATCAAATCACACAAGATGTTCCACAGCAGCACGGAGACAGTCTGACTGATTTATGTCTCCCTGCCTCTTTTCATCTAAGTGCACACTGTTTACATTCTATAGGGTGTTAATTTAAAAGTAAGAGGCATTTCACGCTACACATGGCATTGTTTATGAATAAAGTGGTGGAGCCACATGTAAGAACTGTTTGCGTCTCCCTGGAGTGGAAGTAATTACCAGAGCTGGGAGTGATGTGAACTTTCTTCTCCTCTCCTTCCATATTTAATATGCCCTCCATGTATGATTTTTACCACACAAGAAAATATGTAGAATGTGTTGGAATGACACACATTAGGCTTATGGCTTTGTGCCTCAGGAGGACATGTGTGGGCTGTGCTAAAGCGGGATACTTCCAAGTGTATGAATAATTTTAAGCTCTGAATGATAACATCTAATTAAATGAGTCAGTGGGAAGGTCTGCTTTACTCATTGGTCTGGATGCCTTTAATGCCAGAGCCTATTATTCCACACTAACAGACCATTTTCCTTTTCTTTGAAAATATCACTAATGATAAGGTATCTACCCTATAGGTGCCTATTATATATTCCTTTGCCGTTGTTATAATAGTTTGTTTAACTGTCATACGACCGTATATTTCTATATAGGCCACAGTGCAGTCTGGATGTTATTAGATGTACCAGAGGGTATTACAAGCAGTAACTCAAATGTCGGAATATGCACCAACATCCTTGCCACGAGTTCCTCTGTCTGTCTTTCCAAGTCAATAACATTCTCACTGCATTAAAGAAAAATCAATGTGTGCGAGGCATGATGGTATTGTAAATTCGAGACACACCAGTCTCCACCACAGAAATGTCTCCTGATGATTCAAGACGGTTGCTGTGTGTGAAAATTGCACATCATCCAGCAGTCAGAGTGAAGGATGCAAAGGAAATAAGTCAAGGTGAAATCAAGCTTCTTTTTTATTTTTTTAATTTTTTTTCACTCTCCCAGACACCATCATGTGTGAAAGAGACGCTCCTCCTCTCCCTTCCCGCTTGAGACGCACACATGCCAAACACACACACACAAAAAAAGGCCAGGAGATGTGAAAAAAAGCAACAAAAAAACATATCAAGTATTCTCTGTGCTTTCTCTACAGTCATGCCAATATGAGGGTAAGTGACTGTTCAGTATTCTCCACCGACCTCCAAAATGATGAGAGAGGGGTGATGTAAGAGTTACAACTGCTGCAGTGTATTAGAGAAAGAGCTGGCGCAGAGAGGAGGGAAGGGAGGAGCGAAAGAGGAAAGAGGGGAAAGACAAACTAACAGACAGATTCAGAGAGAAAGAGCACAGAAGATATTTAGTGGAAGCCTTAGAGAAGAATGTTTACATGACTGTTGCGCTTTAATTTGCTTTGAATGCACTCCCATCTACAGCCTGATCAATTATTTACACAATATTTTCCCTTTATGCTTAAGTCATGCCATTTAGCGGGATGAAAAAAGAAATCCAAACATTAAACGCCCTTGGTTTAATTCAAGCTCTTCAATTGGTTTCGTGATGTATTCAGGCTTATCAGACATGCTCTGCCCACACTGGTTGTATTGAGCATCAGATCACAATCCGCACTCAATAGCTTCTGCCTGTACCTTGATATGTGCACAGTCTCAGGGGAGAACTCCTACACACTTATTCACTTCCGTGGCGGTGTGAAGATGCGCGTCGCGTTAAATGGGCTGAGGTGACCATTTTGATGAGGCGTCGCTCTCATACAAAACCTGTTTACAGGACGTGGTGCCATGTGGGAGGACATATGGAGCGTATTGTAAATGGCAAGCTTTGTAGGAGACGGTAACAGGATGCTGTGAGCTCTAATGAAGTCATTATAAAAAAGAGAAAAAAAAATCAAAGACTTTCAACTTCTTTTTCTCTTTTCGTTTTTTTTTTTAGGTGACAATTAGGACCCGGGCTACAGCTGGAATGTTTTGAACGTTGAAGGTTCAAGGCTGTCAGGCAGCGGCAATACTGTGGTCGGGGAACAACTTTCATTTAAAATAAATAATAAAAAAACAACTTTGACACCGGTGGAAATCAACGCCCTCTTCGCTTTGCCTTCTCATTTGTGCCATAGCTCAGCAGTCGTTCAAGGTACTTCTGAAACGACATCTCTGGAGCTGTTTTTCCAGCTGAAAAAGTACGATTGACTTCCAGTAGGCTCACCACCCGCAGGAAGGTCCATGAGGGGCCGGTGCAATGTGGTTTGGGTAGCAGTCGTGGCAGGGGGCCTCGACGACCCAATCCCTGGACCAAAACTACTGGCAATAGGGACATGGAATGTCACCTCGCTGGGGGGGAAGGAGCCTGAGCTCAGTGCGGGAGGTTGAGAGGTACCGGCTAGAGATATGGTCGGGCTCACCTCCACGCATAGCTTGGGCTCTGGAACCCAGCTCCTTGAGAGGGGCTGGACCCTCCACTACTCTGGAGTTGCCCAGGGTGAGCGGCGTGGCCGACTGGTGTGGGCTTGCTTATAGCTCCCCAGCTCAGCCGCCATGTGTTGGAGTTCACTCCGGTGAACGAGAGGGTCGCTTCCCTGCGCGCTTCGGGTTGGGGATAGGTCTCTTGCTGTTGTTTGTGCCTACTGGGCCGAACAGCAGTACAGAGTACCAGGCCTTCTTGGAGTCCCTGGGAGGGGTACTTGATAGTGCTCCGACTGGGGACTCCATTGTATCTACTGGGGGACTTCAACGCTCACGTGGGCAACAACAGTGATACCTGGAGGGGCGTGATCGGGAGGAACGGCCTCCCCGATCTGAACCCTGAGCGGTGTTCTGTTATTGGACTTCTGTGCTAGTCACAGTTTGTCCATACCACGAACACCATGTTCGAGCATAAGGGTGTCCATCAGTGCACGTGGCACCAGGACACCCTAGGCCGGAGGTCGATGATCGACTTTGTTGTCGTTTCATCTGATCTCCGGCCGTATGTATGTCTTGGACACTCGGGTAAAGAGAGGGGCTGAGTTGTCAACCGATCACCACCTGGTGGTGAGTTGGATCCGCTGGCAGAGGAGGAAGTTGGACAGACCTGGCAGACCCAAACGTATGTTGTGAGGGTCTGTTGGGAACGTCTGGCCGAGCCCTCTGTCAGGGAGGTCTTCAACTCCCACCTCCGGAAGAGCTTCTCACAGATTCCGAGGGAGGCTGGAGACATTGAGTCCGAGTGGACCATGTTCTCTGCCTCCATTGTCGACGCATGGCGGTTCGAAGTTGTGGACGCAAGGTCTCTGGTGCCTGTCGTGGCGGCAATTCCCCGAACCCGGTGGTGGACACCGGAAGTAAGGGATGCCTGTCAGGCTGAAGAAGGAGTCCTATCGGACCATGTTGGCCTGTGGGACTCCTGGACGCAGTTGACAGGTACCGGCAGGCTAGCCAAGTAAACAAGCCAGCCAGACGGTCCTGGAGGCAAAAACTCGGGTCTGGGAGGCCGAGTTCATTGAGGCCATGGAGGAGGACTATCGGATTCGGCCTCGAAGAGATTCTGGCAAACCGTCCGGCGCCTCAGAAGGGGAGGAAGCAGTACTCTGCCAACACTGTTTACAGTGCAGGTGGGGAGCTGTTGACCTCGACTGGGGACATTGTCGGACGGTGGAAGAAATACTTCGAGGATCTCCTCAATCCCCCACCGACTTGCCTTCCAATGAGGAAGCGGAGGCTGGGGTCTCTGAGGTGGACTCGTCCATCACCCAAGCCGAAGTCACTGAGGTAGTTCGTAAGCTCCGCAGTGGCAAGGCGCGCCGGGGTGGATGAGATCCGCCCTGAGTACCTCAAATCTCTGGATGTTGTGGGGCTGTCTTGGCTGACACGCCTTTGCAACTGCAACATTGCATGGAGGTTGGGGACAGTGCCTCTGGTGTGGCAAACTGGGGTGGTGGTCCCTCTTTTTAAAAAGGGGGACCGGAGAGTGTGTTCCAACTACAGGGGATCACACTTCTCAGCCTCCCAGGAAGGTCTACGCCAGGGTACTGGAGAGGAGAATTCGGCCGATAGTCGACCCTCGGATTCAGGAGGAACAATGCGGTTTTCGTCCTGGTCGTGGAACACTGGACCAGCTCTATACCCTCCACAGGGTGCTTGAGGGTTTATGGGAGTTTGCCCAACCAGTCCACATGTGCTTTGTGGATCTGGAGAAGGCATTCGACCGTGTCCTCGTGGTATTCTGTGGGGGTGCTCCCATGAGTATGGGGTCCGGGGGCCTTTGCTAAGGGCTGTTCGGTCTCTGTACGACCGGAGCAGGAGCTTGGTTCGCATTGCCGGCAGTAAGTCAGACCTGTTCCCAGTGCATGTTGGACTCTCGGCAGGGTTGCCCTTTGTCACCGGTCCTGTTCATAATCTTTATGGACAGGATTTCTAGGCGTAGCGTAGCCAGGGGCCGGAGGGAGTCCGGTTTGGGAACCACAGGATTTCATCTCTGCTTTTTGCGGATGATGTTGTCCTGATGGCTTCATCAGGCCAGGACCTTCAGCATGTACTGGAGCGGTTTGCAGCCGAGTGTGAAGCGGCTGGGATGAGAATCAGCACCTCCAAATCCGAGGCCATGGTTCTCGACCGGAAAAAGGGTGGCATGCCCTCTCCGGGTGGGTGGAGAGGTCCTGCCTCAAGTGGAGGAGTTCAAGTATCTTCGGGGTCTTGTTCACACGAGTGAGGGAAAGATGGAGCGTGAGATTGACAGGCGGATTGGTGCAGCGTCCGCAGTTATGCGGCGATTGTCGGTGTACCGGACCGTCGTGGTGAAGAAGGAGCTGAGTCGAAAGGCGAAGCTCTCGATTTACCGGTCAATCTACGTTCCCACCCTCACCTATGGTCATGAACTTTGGGTAATGACCGAAAGGACAAGATCGCGGATACTGGCGGCTGAAATGAGTTTCCTCCGCAGGGTGGCTGGGCGCTCCCTTAGAGATAGGGTGAGAAGCTCGGTCACTCGGGAGGAGCTCGGGAGAGCCGCTGCTACCTTCGCATCGAGAGGAGTCAGCTGAGGTGGCTTGGGCATCTGTTTCGGATGCCCCCTGGACGCCTCCCTAGGGAGTGTTCCAGGCATGTCCCACCGGGAGGAGGCCTGGGGAAGACCCAGGACACGCTGGAGAAACTATGTCTCTCGGCTGGCCTGGGAACGCCTCGGGGTCCCCCGGAAGAGCTGGAGGAAGTGTCTGGGGATGAGGGAAGTCTGGGCATCTCTGCTCAGACTGCTGCCTCCGCGACCCGGTCCCGGACCAAGCGGATGAAGAAGATGAAGATGAAAAGTACGATTGAAATACAATGAAACTGAACTCCAGACAGAATAAAGTCTGTGGGGAACCAGGACACAAAAAGAGAATAAATCAAAATGCCACACTAAATGTTGAATGTTTGCTTCCATACCCAGAGAAGTGTAGCTTAGCGGCTACCACAGGTCAGAGTGATACCTCTTCAGGGACCCATAAAGCGATTTGTCGAGTCCCCGCGTCTCGACGTCAAGTGGGCGTTTAAACGGATCGGGTTTGCTCCCTGACCTGGCATACTTGTCTTGTCAACCTAACTCAATAAAGCCACAACCATCAGATTGAGTCAAGTGAGTTTGACTGATTTCTGTGCAAAAGGTTTGCACTTGTAACTATCCAGCTGTAGTGTTTCCAAGCTCACGGAGGAGAAATTGTCATCTATGGAGATTCATTGACCCCTCACTCATCTCCCCGGGCTTACTTTTGCGTGTGGACTTTTCATGATCTTAATCAGGATTAGTGTAATGTAGAGATTAATTAAAGGATAATTCAGTTTTTCCTGATATTCAGAGGTCTCTCAGAGGCCCTGGATTTGTCAAGGTACTGGAGCTTGTATTTATCAAACATCTCAGAATTACTCCAAAGTATTATGCATAAAGTTTGTCTCGGACTTAAATATGGTGCCGGCTTAGACAAACACAAGAGATGATTATAAAGCCTTCTACGGGCACATTAGGAGAGGAGTATGACTCATGAATCAATCAATGTTATTGCACACACAGAACGTAAAATTGTGATGTATTTTATTTTAATAGTCACCATGAGTTTAATTGGAATCACTGTCTTGGTAATCAGAAAAGAAAACCCCATTGTCTCAGAATGATGACAACAAACTGAACATTTTACCATGACGTAACCTGACTGAACAGTGTTTCACTTACACAAATGTAAATGAATTAATAAGCTGTCCCAGTTAATGAGTGACCCAGGGGAGACCAATTCTTATAGCTCGGTGGAATTTAGGACATGACAATTTAACCTAAACTTTGGAATAAGCACTGCGGAGCAGTGGCACCTATGGGACATTTCATTTGAGTGAGGACCGCTGCAGTAGTACAAGTTCAGACTCCACAGTGAAACCTTTTTTCACCTTCAGAAAACCTCACTTTCTGAAAGTACAGCCAAAGTTTAAGCCAGTCATATGTTGGTTTTTTTTAGTCTACCAGGGCTTCTTTCCTCACCTTGTTTTTTCCATAAAATACTCACTTTACTGTCCGATCATATGACAGAGATATGCTTAAAATCCCAACATTTGAGCAGCTGAATGTTCTCTGTCAAGTGACTAATCGATCAGTCAACTAATTGTTTCTGCTCTATTGATACTGCTCTCTACCTCAGTAATCCACTATTGGTTGAGCTATAATTATGATGAATTTCCTGCTCTACAGCATTTTTAATAAACACAGTGAAATATGATGGGGGAAAATTGATGATTAACAATCTAAACATCAATATATTTTCTGTGTCTGATTTGATCCCCAGTTTAATCAGTACTTCAACTAAAAGTTGGACAGAACAGTATTACTATTTTACTTGGCTTCTATTGGCTTTAAGACATATATAAAAGGAATATTTTTCAAATACATAATACAATCTCTCTGTGATTGACTGGCGACCAGTGCAGTGTGCACCGCACCCCACCTCTCACCCAGTGACAGCTGGGATAGGCTTCAGCATCCCCCCCCGCAACCCTGTGTGTGAGGATAAGCGTCACAGATAATGGATGGGTGATGGATGTATGGATGGATGGATAATACAATGTGCTTATATTTCTTATTAGTTGTGATACTTCCCCATGCTGAGGTTACAGAATTCTCTCCGAGTATGTGTAATTGAGTGTCACAAACTAAAATCTGAGCTAATACTCAAATACGGTTATGACTGTATTTGTAGAAGACTGCAGATGATATGCTGATGGGAAATTGCACAGTTTTTAGCAAGAGCTCAACCTGCTTAATCTCATGGCTAGACTGCAGGCACAAGGGTCTGTTTCTTAACTCTGAGGAAAAACAAAGAAGGCCATCAAGATCTATTCAACCTCTACAAACATCTGCGAGCAAATAAACAGAACAGATTCCCATTAAAGGTCAAGTGCTTACATCTGAAACGGAAACATGACCAGGCTGTAATCCAACATCTCAAGCTTTGCCAAAGCATCAGCACCCACGTTCTAAACAAATAAAAAATGTCAGGGCTGGACACACAGCCGTCTCCACGGGAGGCTCTTTTCATCAGTGCAACATGTGAGAGAAATTGTTTACATGCCAGCCATCAGGGATGAGAGAGAAGGAAACAGGTACAGTGAAAGAGAAAGGAGTGGGAGATACAGATAGCTGCAGAGCCACAGATATAGAAACAGAGGCAGCGAGGAGGGGGGCTGATAGTATGTGTGTATAAGCCTGGACATATTAAACTCTAGGGTGTGCTGCTGGGTTTTTATGTTAATAATGTGCACCAGCACATGGCAACGGTTTGTGGATGCTCCCCTCATTAAACGAGGTCATTTACTATACCAGCAGGACTTAACACAACCTGAGATGAGACCAGACGTATCTGCAGCATGCTGCTATGATGCCCCTTTCACACAGCCCCCATTTGATTAGGTATGTCATGCTGCATGCTAAAGCACACTGATTTTTTTTTTCTCTGGACTTATAAAGGGACAAATAAATGCCTGCCATTGTAATTCATAGCATACAACTGCCACATCAGACGTGACATGTTTTGAGTCCATCTCTGACTCCTTACTTTATCAGTGGTTGTGACTCGGTGCTGCTCAGTAAAAATGTATTTGCTGAACACATTTTCCTCATCGTGTTCTTCTAACTGTCCATAAGGACAGATGCCCACAGCCACTGAGTACGTCCTGGTTCACTGAGTCTTTCACTTCATCATAATCTTTGTCTCATCAAATCACATCAGAGTCATTTCCCCCATGATGTAGCAGTTTGTCATTGTAGTTTCAGTTGACTGCATTGCGAATGCCCCAAATCCGCCTTATGTTTACTTTCTTATTGTAACGTGATCAATTTACGACTTGAAAAGGCTACAAGCTCCCATAAAATGCAGCTCTGGATTTACACATCATTATCAACGTAATTATCACTAATATTGTAATTACCAAACATTTTCTAATTGCCCCTCATGTATGAACGAACTTGTGGAGCTTTAAACAATTATGAATGTCATTCTTTGTATCTGTTACCTGCACGTGCTACTACCTTTGAACCTGAATAAACAGTAAAAGCTGAGGAGTAACGCTGCACCTTAAAGTGTGAGCTCGCAGGAGTCGTTAAGCGTCTTATGCATAAAGCAGCGTGTTGTTTAAGAGTTTACTTTGATCTCCAGCGGTGTCACAGACTCTCTCTCTCTCTCACACACACACACACATAAGCAAAAATAATAAAGAATAACAGACTGCAAAATACTCCATGAACTCTAACACTTGAAGTAGGTGTAGAAAACAATGCAAAAACAATGCAGTCCCACATCAGTGCAGTCTATTGGGGTCTTAAATATAAAAGAGTGTTTACTCTTTTAAGTGTTTTTCATAAATAGTACTATTTACCACAAAGCTTAACATGATGCAGAACTTTTAAAAATGAATACTAAAGTGACACAATCTTAATAAATTTCTCCAACCAATTATGTCCTCCTAAGATGCTTCACTCCATCACTTCTCAGGCTTAACTTTATTCCGTGAATAATTCACTAAAATGCCCACTTATAAACCAGAGGACATGGAAATTGTTTTTGTCAAAAGCAGCAGTCGGTGTGACAGAAATGTTAAAACTCAGGGTTTTATTTTCACTCATGTATCCTTATGTAACTTGCAGTTTCATTTACAGGTTATTTTACCTGCAAATTACACTGTAAGTTAATTCTAAATGCAGGTGTGCACATCTACATCTAATACTTTAAATGTGCTGTGAACCATTAGTAAGGTATACATTTCAGTTTTCCAAATGAGCGCAATTACCGCTAGTTTCACACAGATATTGGCGTCTTCTTGCACACTGTCAGAGGCAGCGGATGGTGGCTTTCGGTACCCAGAATGCATCGGGGTGCAGGTGCAGCCTTTGCACTTCTACAAAGTCAGTCTCCGGTTTTATTGCTGATCCTTGCGTCATCAGGTGTCACCTTATGTCAGCAGAGATTTGAGGTTTGTCTGCTCTGTCTACACTTTCAGGAGTGACTGGTAGAAAACATCTTGGAATAAACTCTCAGAGATCACAGAGGCGCCGTTCCAGTTGGGTTTTTTCTTTTTTTGTTGTTGCCCAGTTTTCACAGGACCGGGCCATACATCATCAAATGATGCACATTGCTCCGTGATTTCATGCAAATACACTTTGGATGAATCAAATGGCCTGAGGTGTGATTTCACATACGCACTCAAAGTCACACACACACACACACACACACACAAACCCACAGACACTTTCTTTTTAACTTGTCCATTTCACCTCAGTTTTATTCATTTTTAAAATGCAATCTTTGTCTTTGTCAGACGTGGGGAAGGTTCAGCCAAGGAAAGTGACTGTCCCATAGTGACAAGACTCACTGACATTTTAAACAACAATTTCAAGGTGAACCAGTGGGCTGTAGAGAGACAGACAGAAGTGAATTGGACTGATGGATGCATGGATAGACAGTAGTGAGTTGTACACATGGATAACAGGCTCATAGATAGATACAAGTAATGTGGAACAAAACTTTTTGACAGCCGAGTAAAACTAAACCTTTGAATAATTAAACATCAAGATGCCAACATAGGTTATGAATTGTTTTGAGATTTGTCAATTTGTCAATTTAAATTATTTTTTAACTTGCAATAATCAGAACAAAAACTTTTATTTGACTTTAAACTGTAACTTAATAACAAGCCCAAAATAGGGTGGCACATCATGTGCATCATTGTGTATTTTCAAGTGTAAAACCTTCACAGATACAGAATGTACCCCTGCAAAAACAGAAAACTCAGCAAGAATAGCTAATAAAAAAACATTTTGTCCATGAGGGTCTGTGAAACCTGTAGTAAGGACCATTCATGCAGAGTGGCATCTCCAGTATAGAAGCAGATGGTTTTAACCTTGAAAAATTGTTATTTCATAAGCACAGAGGACGAGTTTGCGATTATGCCAAGTACAGAAAAACACAATTTCTCTCAAAATAAAACAATATTTGGATGAGTGAACCTTGTGCTGGTACACTGTGGCTGAGAATCATGGTTTATAAATGCATCACTTTGAGAGTACATCTGACAAGCAAAAAGCCCTCAGACTGGGGACGCATGGGGACAGCTGAGAAAATAACTTTGTAGTGTCACATTGTACAGTATATAATCCTGCCATAAAACACTCGTCTATGAACAGAGAGTGTATAGTCAGTCAGGCAAACTCACAGTCAAACAGATTGGTAACAGTTTAGTAAATCTGTGCTTCAGTGGTTATTTACAAGCTCCTAGAGACACTTTATCAAATAATTTTTTTTCTTTCTTTTTTCCGCGCTTCGCTATAAATTTCCAAACATCTGTGATAAATTTGCTCTTCGCCTTGAATGAGTGCCATTTGTTTGCAGCTCTGTTATTTTTTCTTTGCTCTGCCTTTGTGATTTATTCGGGATTCTGCGTCTGTTTGTTACCTGGAGCAAGAACAACTCTGAAAAGATAAAAGCTCTTCTTCAAAGTCAGTTCATCTGAGTTCAGCACTGTTCATTTTCTGTCTCTGGCACAACCTCTCACTGTACCGCCGCTCCATTCACGGGGTATAGGAAGCAGCCTTAAACATCAGCTTCCAGGTAAAAGCTGTTTGACATCTTGATAGTGGACGTTGCGTCTCTGAGCGTGGCTGTGAAAGTACTTCTGTGTAAGCACATCTTGCAATGTTGACGGCTTATGTTGCATTCATGTAAGGGATTGTTTTACCACCGCTGAGATCACTCGTGCGATTTATGCAATTTTTACTCATGTGTCAGATTCAGGAATTTTGAAATGTAATGCATGCATTTCTCGTGGCTGTAAATCATTGTTCCCCTTCCTGTAATCACAGTAGAGTTTGCTGAGTGTAGATATATATATTCATATATCTCATATATGAATGTATGTAGAAACTGTATATTTGTTTTAGGTCAAAAGGTAAAAACAGCTACTAAATATCTGTCCTACTTTTTGTTTTTGTATGAGCAAGAAGAGTGAGGGGTTGCCCTGTTGAGAAATTAGTCATGACTCTTATTTTAAACATGTCCTGTGGCAGCATTGAATTATGGTCTATTGAGTCCACTGCTGTTGGAGAAATTGCTCTCTTACTCTCCTATGATGGATTTCTCAGCGTATGGTTGTTGAGCTCTGTTGAGTCTGGATGGAAGCCTTTATTTATGGTCTTTATTCTGCAGGAACTGCACAAAAAACAGAGTTGATAGACAGTGGAATATTTTTCTTTACTGTTGTCACAGTTAATTGAAAAAAATGAAAAAACAATGAAAAATTGAAAAAATGAGTCAATAATGAAAGTAACAATGGCCTGATGCAGACCTCCGTTAAAGCCTCATGTTCTCTCAAATCAGCTATTTGTTTGTCGGCAGTCAACACTGTGTCTGGTGGAAGAAAGCAGAGTCATATAAAAGTGGCTTGACTGTGGCACCTGAAGAAACAAACAAAATGATAAATGAATGCAATCACGTGACCTTTAATGGAGGAGACATCACACCAGAGAAAACTACACAAACGAACCAACTGGCTTAAATGTCACTGCGGTGCGATATCCTGGTTTTAGAGAACCTTTATTTAATACAGTAGGGAACTGGTTACATAAGTGTAAATTCAAAAAGATGTGCTCTGTCTCACCTATATAAAATACAGGAGTTTGAGGGCAGATTGGCTTTGTTCCCTAAGTACCAGTGGGATCTAGTAACCCCCTTCGCCAAACGATTCAGCAAATGGAAGGAAAGAGCTCTTGTGCGTTTGCATTCTCATGTCAAAATATGACAATTGGACACATTTTATTTGTACTATATCTGATATTATTCATTACTCTCCATCCGATTTCTCTATTCAAACAGTGCAAGTTCAACCACAGAGTAGTTACAGTAACACCTAACCATCGCGCAGAGATCTTGAATGGTAGACTGTAAATAATGAATGCAAGTCTTCTGTTGTCTCTATATCATACATGAGAAAGCTTTTATGCAGTCAAGAAGTAAAGTCTGAGAAATCAATGTACCATAGCCCGAGGTCACTCACTTTTTATTGTGCCAATGTAATACACAAGCTTTTGAACAAATAGCAGACAGAAGCTGTGCTATTAAAGTCAAGTGAGGAGAAAAGAGCCAGATAGGTGTAGGAAAGGACAAGCCGACCCAAGTTCAGCTACATGAAAGGAATAGAGAACTGAAGAAGCTTGTTGTGCCTTTTTCTGTATTTTGTATCCCCATGAAATACTTATACAAATACAAAAAAAAAGCCACTGTTGTTCAGCCCTCTCATGTAACCAACAAAAGATTTTTAAACAAAACATCTACAAGGCGGTTCTCTGGATTTACAAAAAAATCTCTCCATGCAGACTCACCCATTTGCCCCATTAAAATAAAAACACAGGGAAGGTCACGACAATAAATCCAGATGCTGATATGGGTTCTAGTTGAGGGTTTGCATAGCTTCCACAAAAGGTCTTTATCTTTAACACTTTGTGTATTTTGGACAATTTGCAAGAACGCCGCAGAGGGTGATTATGCCGAAACACAACACTGAACAAAGATACTAAAGAGACACTTCCTGATTTTGAGAGAGTGCTCTTGTTTTTTTCCTCAGTCAATACCATCAATAAATCTTTTTCATCCCCATTCAAGTCCTAACTTTCAATCTCCGTTTCAACTGAGGTAGTTTTTCGCCGGGCTGAGGTTTGTTATTGCTCACTTTCTCCATTTTTTTCGATTTTCTCATTCCAGAGTTGCTGTCATGTTTCTCCTCTCTCCCGCCGCTCTGCCTCCACAAAAGCTAATTGTGTGAAATTATGCTGTCTGCCTCAAGTCATTGGTAGTCCATTGTAAGTAGTTTCTTTTTCAATGAAAATGACAATGTTTCAACTCTGTTCAGTAAGAATTGTAGTTTGTCAGACAATTACATCTTAATAGTCACAGGTCTCTCTTTTATTTCAACAGTTAACCTGAGTTAACTGTTGATAATCTTGACTTTTGTGGCTGTTAAATGAATTTGGCACAGCTGAAAAGTACATAACTTTTTCCAAGGTCTTACACAATCATTCCTCTCAAAGTTTAAATTGTACATTCGACACTGTGCACTCTGACGGAAATAGCCGAAATTAATTGGTGCACTTTGTGCGATGGGATTGATTTGGAGGCTTTTTTAATCCAGAGACATGTTGTTCCTGGCCACGTTTTTCAAGTAGGTCTATTTTTAATTTGGCTACAACAAATATATATATATATTATCACTGATTAATGTGCTGATTATTTTACGATTTAATCCAGCGGATAATGAAAAATGGAAAATTACAGTTTCCTAAACCACAATTAAATATTGTCAAAATGTCTGAGACAAGAAATTTTCAGCAAATCCTCTCTGTTGAGGAGCTGAAATTAGAGGCATTATTGGCAATTTTGCTTGAAAATTACTTGATTGAGTAATGAGAGAGTTGTTGCAAATTATTATTTGGTGATGGAGTAATCAATTGATCAATTAATTAATGCAGCTCTTGTCTTAATATCTAACACTGGGGAACAAATTCACATGTTTATTCAGCAAAATATTTTAACACACAGCGTTAGTGCATCAGTTACTGGACAGGAGATTACAGCGCAGAAATACAAAGATGAGTTTCTAACACTTTTTTAGGGCATTAAAAAAAACAAACAAAAAACAAAAAACAAAACTGTCATTATCAAATATCAAATATTCCTGTTGGCATCTGTATCAAAAATCCAGTACCCGTCAGGCTCTAGTACTAAATATTGAGGGTGCTGTCTTGCCATGATTTCACCTGCCACTAATAAACCCTTGATTTATATTTGTTTGTTTTAATTTGGTGTCATCCATCATTTTGAAACAGTGTGACTCTCTCGCTTTCATAATTCTTGTCATAAAAAGATTCACTTGTTTTAATTTGATCTCAGAGAGCCAATCACTTTTGGAATAATTCATTTGTAACGTCAATCAAATGCCTCATTAGTAGAAAATAAATGAATGACTCACATCAAAAGGAAAAATATTAGGGAAATATATTACAAACATAGATTCAGAATCAGATCAACATCTGATCATCTGAAGCACCAAAGCCTCTGAGCACTCTGAAAGAAGATGACATGTGATGTAGCAGACTGAAAAAGTCATATGACCAGGCAACTAAATAACGTGCAAATTGAAAGGCAGCAGTGAATTGCACTCTGAGGAGTTATTTGCCCTGTGGAGAGTGCCACTGGCAGCCAGTGGGCTAGCATGCACGGCCACTGAGTGAGTATGAAACCATTTGGCCTGCCGCCTCCAATTCCAAACATTCAGATCCTCTGATGGATTACTCTTCTGTAAGAGTGTTCAGCGTCCACTTTGAATAAATGAACTAGAATTTCCTTTATACACTCTGTGAATGCTCCAGTTTGGAAACAATTTTTCTTCCCATTTTCCAGACTGCCAGTGTGTTTTTTGAAAACACATCTCATGCCACATGCACAAAATTTTATTTTAATTCGTGCTTCTCCTCAACCTCAGAATCTCATTTGAGGCTTAACGTGGAATAATTGTCCGACTATAAAACTCCCATTGAAGCGTTTTGATCTGTACAATTCTTTCCCTTTAAATGTAAAATCTTTCATCCTTAATTAATCTATACTATAACATCAAATATAACATCATTTGCATCACAATCACAGAAATACAGCAGTTAATTCAACTTACATGCTTCAACAGAGCGATGTGTTTTCACTGACCGGTAGGAAGCCACTCTACGTAATAAGCAGCCTCGTCTTCAACACCCCGTATGATTCATCCTTGTTAACCCTTTTTAAAAGGTCAAAGGTGAACTGAGGTTAATAGAGAGCACGCACACGGAGACGAAAACATGATAAGTAATTACTGAAATATTGAGTCGCATTCATTTTTGTGGGCGTTTTTTTTTTTTTTTTCAAATCCTTATTATCATTTCTCTTTTGAGATATTAACAGACTCTACTGGCATGTTATCGTTGTGTTACAGATACACGCAGGTGCACATCGACACTGAACACCAGAGATATGAGGACAGGAAATGCAAAATGTTTCTCTGGTTTACCTATTTGAAGATTAAGTATAATTCTAATTAAACTTTCACATAGTTTTTTAGCGCAGTAGAACTTCTTATTTATTGGCAATATTTTCCAAAGCGTGTTAATTAAAAAAAAAAAAAGTGTTTTCCCCCTCTAGCATAATTATGGTCAATAGCATCATTTCATGGTCAAAAATCTGACTATGATGTGATGACCAAGGTGTGAGGGGGGCTTGTTTGTACTCGTTTGTTCAGCAAGATGAAAGCTAATAATAAATTGCAGGGAACATGCATTTCTTTTCAACAGAATGAGCAACTCACTGGGGCATGAAATCATTATGAAACTGTGGCATATGGGAGAGATGGCAGGCGACCGCGGGAGAACTGCACTCGCTCGCAGTCTTCATCTGAATGAAACCCTCCAAAGTCAAATCACACCAATCAGAGTGTAATCAATAGACAATCATAATGTTTTGTTTGGTGGTGATCATGAGCGGTGCTTAGAGAGGCCCCTGTTCCCCATTTTCCCCCCAGTGAGACAAAAAAAAAAGCAACCCAATTTGTGAAGAAGTCAGTCAGATATCAGCTCTCCTAATGTGTGCCTGGGTTTTGTTAATAGCTAGTGAGACATTTAGAGTTAGTTAGAGTTTTAGAGTCTACGTGAGCTGGAGATCTCGGGTTTTATACAAGACGGCGCAGTACGGTGTCAAAGCTCAGTGAGTTGATTGAAAGTAGGAACACATTGCCTTTAATATCATTGCGCTTTTTCAGGTGAATGATTTCTGAAATTGCGTGCACATGGCCAAATAAAACACACTGTCTGGTCCCGTGTGCTTCTGGTATTTAGTATTAAAGAGAAACAAAACACATCTAAATGCAGGTCCACATGTGCAAAGGTCAAGTTCCCATAAAAATGTGTTGTTTTTTTTGCTGCATATCAGCCTGTCAAATGATGTTTTACCAAAACTGAAGAAAAACCTTGAGTGTTTGATCCTTAAGGAAAGCTATCTTGGACCTCATTCAATTTTAGTGACCAAAGGTGCAAAATGCAATCACGGCACAACTGCCAATGAACAATGTGGAAGAGAGGCTGGAGCAGGATGAATGCTTGTAAGTAGGAGGAATACAGGATCATCAGATGAAGTCGTGGAGGGAAGATAATTACAGTCGCATCAGCTCCTCTCATTGCCTTTATAAGACGATGCAGGTTTTATTCTGTATTTTATCATCAGTAATTCCCTTGAAGAGCTGAAATCTAACAATGAATTCATCCCGTTAACAAGTATCCTCTGTGTAGCTGTAACCTGCTTTTGCATATGCCTCTGTGCTATAAAACAAAATTTTTGTCCATAAACTGTTAAAAACACACAAAACAGCCACACAGGGGAATTGGGTTGCTTTTTAATTCGGTGCTATCAGCATGGCAAGTGTAATTTATTCTGAAACAGCTTTGCAGTTTCAGCCTCTCGAGTGTAAGCCGCTTGTTGGACAGATGTCGGGCACATTTCCAGGAACACCGTATTGTTTTAAGTCAACTTACAGAAATAACTACTCTTTTTTTCCCAACATATTTCTTTGACCTTTGTGAAAATCTGAAGTTAACTGCCCCCACAAGCTGCTATCATAGCCTCAGTGTGTACATGACATGGCCAGTTTAGACAGCAATGCTACTGTGAAGGGTCGGAGATGAATAAAAAACACTGATGGCAGAGTCAGCTGTTTGAGGAATGAACATGATAGATAACTGAAATGCTGTCCCACTTTGGGTTAGCTTGTTTCTTAATAGATTTTTCTAAAGGTTTCTTTCATTATTCTGAGACTTTAAAGCATTCTGTCCATATTTGTAGATCAATTGGTATCTGCAACTTTCAACTACAGTTATCATCACTTGATAGTTACTTTATTAAAACTTGCTCAGATCTTTATAGAATACATGTAGTGAGAAACGAATGCACGTAATCCTGGCCGCTTTCACGTCTAAAGAAAATTGACCAATTGCTGCAGAGAGTAGACTGCTTTTTAAAAAATGTTCATTTTTAGAAAAATACTAAACTAAAATGTACAGACCTCCCCTTGATTTGACCGTTGGAAAAAGGCCTTTCTGACACTTCCCGCTCTACCAAATAGCACTTTGAGTGAATCATGCAGCAGCGCCTTTAGACTTCAGAGCGCTTAAATGTTGAGTGCAGTGTTTAAGCTGAGAAGTGCATTAGGCCCATCTTCTTGTAGCCCCAAATGCTTTAAGCTAAAAGATTCATCTTGAACACAAAAGTGCTGCACTGCAGGGGGTTCACTGAGAATTAGCCACAAAACTTTCTTGGATCATTTAACCATCGGAGAGCTAACCCCTGGATGACACTCCCGAAAAACAGGTTGAAAAGCGTTGGTTTATGTCTGCAGTGGTGTGCTGGGGTTTGGTTCATGCAGTCGATTTGTTGTCTATCAGTTTTGCCAGGGGAGAAGAGTAATAGTGTCATCATGGAGGATAATCAGTGGAGCAGAGCACATTAGAGAGGAAGTGTTATTGAGCTATGTGTTACCCTTTCCTGTTACTTTGGAGAACAATTACTCTGTTTGAGTAACCAATGATTGAGACAAGATGCGCTCACACTGTGTGTAATTGATGAGCATTGTTGCATGCAAAACAAGGTAAATTTGCTTTTAAAGCATGTGTCTTTTTTTTAAGTTTGTGTAGTTTTAAAAGAACATTCTCCTGCTCCAGAGTTTACCTCGACTGGTGAGATACCTGCAGCTGCAAAACACATTCTGAAAGCAAGTAGCAGAGAAACGTCACTATCTGTGCTGCTGCTGGGCAGTAACGTAACACAAATCTGTCCATCCATGCAGGGCCTCCCTGCAGCTCAGCTCGCTGCCACACACTGCCACACACACACACACACACACACACACACACACACACACACTTGTTAGGTATAGCTGATTCAAATATTCAATATAATTTCATTTGTGTTACGTTACATCACTGATTGGTGGGGTCCTGTGATTGGGGTAGGTACACTTCACAGCCCAGCCCACAAGTTTCTGACACCACAGTGATTACTTATGTCTTTTCAACCAGTGTGAGGATTACCCTCCCTGAACTTAAATGGATTCTCGGCTCAGACTCATCAAAACCTACCTACTGCAGCTTGAAATGTTTTCTCTCTGTTTCAAATCCTCTATTTATGTGGCCTATCCTCGATGCATTCTGCAGCTCAGACACCCATCCAGTATAAATCTTCCATTCGATGTAACAGCTTCAAACAATTCATTTGAACCATTCTGTTTTGTTAAAAAAAAAACACAGTGAGACAACTTTTAGCATCTTTTTGTGCATTTTATTTGTTTACTCGCAGCTGTGAACAACTCCCCCTTATTCCTCACAAAGCTCTACAGTTAAACCTCTCCTTGAATAAACATGGAGTCTTACGAAAGAAAGATCTCATTTGTTTTGAAATGACTTGAAATAAAAGCTATTGTAATCATCAGAAAGCTGAGACTAGTCCCATCAGTTTCCGACGTCTTGTTCGATCATTCTTCTTATTATTAGTTTCTCCGTGGGGTTGAAGGAAGTATGAGATCTTAAGCAGCAATATAATCTTAATGACTGCTGAGGTTTCTTCATTCAGCAGTTTCCTCAGGTGCATACAGCTGTGTTTCATCAGCAAAGAAATGCCAAGCTAAATTATCTGACCAAGAGGGTGCAGAGACATGGAGAATGAAATATAACCTTGGAGGGATTTTGCGGTATTATGTAGCTGATGAAGAGGATATAGCAATGAACAAGGTGACAGAGGACTCTTTCTAAGAGACATTATATAAACTAATTAAGAAAAATTTCTCTAATTCCCACAAAAACTCATTGTAAGTAATAAATACATCTCCCATGTCAATGCCAAGGTGAAGCAGAACTCCAAGATGTATTTGACAAAGAATAGATGAAAAATATTCTTTTCTTCATCTAAATATTTTGTGTTTTTAAACCTTTTTTTTTTCTTGTACATCAGACAGCCATCGATGTTTATTGTAGACTGTCTGAATTTAATGAGCAGACTATTCTTAATGGCTTAATGGGGCGAACACACAAATATTAGACCAGCCGATCAGACCGAGCTGGAGTTGGTGTTAACAGTTGGTCTTTTGATATGTGATTTTTAAGAAATGTGAATGCAACAAATGAAGAAATAATGATTTCTTAGATTTTTTTTTTATGGATAATCAAGCAAAATAGTGAAGACTATGGTTGGTATAAATATAAACCTTTTGTGATAATGATTGTGTTTAAAGGTTTCGGCAAATCCATTATCTTACCACACCAGTATAGTCGTCATTGTCTAATAAATATAGAATAAACGCATATAAAAATCAGTAAATAAAATGAAAAATATTATATTATAATATATTTTTTCACGCCTTCTTTCAGTGTCAAAGGTTACATGAAAAGACGCATTAATAGTCAAATAGAAAGGATTTATCATGCCATCATACTGGATTTGACCGTTACACTTTTAATGTCACACAATGACATTTTCATCTTCAGTTTTTTTTTTTATTGCATTTACTCCAACTCAAGTGAGTGACTCAGACTCGTGCGTCCCCGTTTATAAGCAGGTGTGCTTTTCCTTTCCTCACGTGTTTACTGATGTGAGATGTTTGTGTGAGGGTTCACATTTAATGATTTTGGTGTCATTGCCTTTTAATGGAAAAACACATTTTAAACGTGTGCCAATGTGAAAAACAATTCAGCATTAAGGTGAGACATTAAACTCTACATGCTAATGACTTCGAGGCCAGTGGAGCCAGATTGTGACCAAAAGGTCAAGGGCTTGAATCCCAGAGGAGGAATTAAACAGCAGAAAACCTATTTGCACAGCACTAAACTGGAGTTGCTTTATGGACAGCAAAGGACTGCGGCGTTAGCAGGTAACAAACTGGTATGCAACAGGGTATTTGCTCCATTAAACCCTGATAGATAAATGACGATTATTCAGTAGGGGAAAATTCTCTGCCTGCGAGCTCAACGTGATAGGTAATTTACACTGGTTTTCATTTCCATTTTTCAGAATAACTTTTTAACTACACACTGGTAATTTTAACACAAATCATTCCAGGGGACAGTTTGAGCTTCTCCCCATTGTCCCCTTTTACTGTAAGTAATAAAAGAATGACAAAATGGTCTAGGGTAAAGGATTTAAAGTGGCTTATTTATCACCCATTAAGTGAAAATAAAAGTGGTAAATTAGCCTTATAAGTGTTCTTAAATATTCCAAGAACAAAAATGCATTTATGATTGTTCAGACTAGTCAGAGCATGATTTTCTCAGGCCACAGATTAGACTATTTTAAATGTCCTCAGTGCCAAAATACACAATACGAGGCCGGTCAGACAGTCACATGCATGGTATCATAAAGTCAGGTTGTACTTAGTTCATTAACAGCACTAAAGGATAACTAGAATCTCACAGTCAGTGCCAGAGTTAGTTTTTTTTCAGAGTCTGAGAAGGAGCAAAAAGAAAAAGAATACAAAAGAAAGGGATTGCATAAGAGTAGCCAAAGGGCCCAGATGCCCCATTTTTTTCTGTAGCCATCATCAATCAGATATAGAAAGTTAAGCAAAGTAAATGTGTGTTCAGTTCTCTTGTGTGTTTTATTAAATAAAGCAGGGACAGGGAATTACTTCACTTACGTTGCAGCCTGGATGATATATTCTTTGGGACTCAAAAAAACAATGCACTGGGATTATTTTTCTGTTTTTGTGCAGTAAACGTTGCTTTTAGGTTGGAAATCTATAGCACCTGTGATTCCACATTCTTCATCATTTAAGGTGAAAGATGTTGATTATTTTGTAATAGCGGCACTAAGAAGGGCAATAGCAAGCAAGAGAAGTGAACTCAGTGGAAAAAGGTTTTAAGTACAAGGAAATATGAATATATCCAAATTCATCTATCAGTGATGAACTGTACACTAACTCAGTCTCAATGCAGTTAGCAAAATAAAACTTATGGATAGGAACTTCTCATTGGATGGCTTCTGGGTAGTGGGCTTGTTAAACATTATTTAAAATTATGAACAATGGAGGCAGGGGAAATGTGAGGACAAGCATATTTTATCTTCTTATTTAAGACAGTAGTTTCATCACGCGTCTCTTTTGTCTACATTGGTTCTCTAAACCACCCTTGAGCGTCAGGATGGCAGAAAAAATCAGTATAAACATTTGAATTCAGGAAGCAAAAGAGTATAGTTGGCTGTGAAATTGATCTTAGCCTCACACATACTGTTTCATCTTGCAAAGCAACAGCGTAATGTTTACCAATATATCCTTAGCTTGTCCGTTTGAATAGTGCATGAAATGACATTTAGAATATGCCCTTTACTCTGCTCTACTCATTATAGGTAAGGCTAGCTGTGAGAAATGGCTTTGGATTATGTAAAATAGAGCTGTGTGTCAGGAGTTGAGCTGAAAAGTCCAGACCTTTGGCATTACCCCTCGGAGGAAAGTCCTGATGAAGGTGTGAATAAAAATACAGTAACAGTACATTTCTGTGTGTGTGATGAGTGGCATATTAATATATAAAGAGCAGAAAATGCACCACAAACAGCTGCTATTATGCCAAGGAGTGATTAATGTAAAGGTGGCCTCGTGAGACAGACCGGTTCATTTTGAGGGAGTCAACTTGGCAAAGCAGTGTGCATTTATCTGTTTTCTCTACTGTCTGCCGTTCAATGATGACAGATTACTTTTTGAGCAACTAATAAACTAAAACTTTAGCACATGCCAACTCCTCACCTGTTGAAAACTGCTGATCTGAATGAACCTATTTTTCATCATGTTTGACAAGGTGCGGGGACACCTCCGTGGCCACCTGTGCCTGGTTTGGGTGAGGGGTGGGCATTAATGATCCCTGCACACGGAGGTTGTTTTGCTCGCAGATGTCATTGCCAAAACTACTAATATAGTCCAAGGCTCTTAGGCCTAATTAAAGCCAATAACCCCTATGGTTTGATCACAAACTTCAATTCAAACTGTGAGTCTGCAGCCTCTGTGCTTCTTTTTTGGTTATGTTAATCTGCACTGATGGACTGGGCAGTCTGCTTCGTCGCTTTTTTTTTTCCTCCTTTTAACCTTAAGTGAACCACATCAGCATCGACTATATACCTTTAATCTGTAAATGAGTCATGCACAAGATGAATTATTCTGGTGAATAATTGAATGTTGAACAACAAAAGGATTGTGTTTTTAACTTTTGGCAGCCAAAGACCTTTTTCACAGCAGACTTGTCATTGTAGGAAAAACACAGGTGTTACTAATAACATTAAAATCAGCTCTGTTCTAGTCCCAGGAAGCCATGACAGTGATGTGCACAAGAAAAACATCAACCACCATAAATTCAGCCATCATTATTTTATGATTTATACCTTCTGGAATATTCATTATTATTTGATTGCATGTAATCCGTCCAAACCAATTGTGAGAAAAGCTTGATTACATGACAGTGTTTTATGGATTATAGTCTTATTTGTTCATTGGGTGGTGCCACACCTGAAGAGTGCAGATGTTTGAACTTGCCAGCCAATCATTTGCACCGTCTGAGCCATGCAGCGACATGTAGAAATGGTCATCAGCACAGACTCCCTGTTGTCGAGGAAGTAGAACTGTTCGTCAATGTTGTGATTCTCTCCCAATACTCGCCCTGCATGCGTGGCTTGAAACAGACCACAAACACCATGTGACCGCAAGTCAGACCTCAGAACACAAACAACCATATACACATGAGATTATATGAGACATACGTATGGGATATACATCTCTGACAAACACAAACACAAAGGCGATTCACCTCACCTCCCTTCTGTCCCTACCAGGGCTGTCATTTTTTTTATCAATGCTGTGATTGCTATTTACATTACAATTATTCTCCATAAATTAAACTTTGATCTACGTAATAGTAAAAAAGATACAACCAAGCACAATTTCAAATGTATTTTTTTCTGCATGAATAGAATCAGATGAAATAATGCAGTTGCTTGTCAGACAAAGTTGACTTCTCAATAGTTTTCTATGAAAAATTGTCCAATAAGCCCACATGCATTAAGAAATTATCTTAGTGGCATGCTTGACCATTGGTGTTCAAAAGAGCTGTTTATATTTCTATGTATATATGTATATATAGTTTATATATATAGTTATTATATTTATTAATAACAACTACATAGTTGGCAAATTGTAATGCCATAGCACATTTCAGAAGCGTCCCCAAAGTAACTCTCCAGTAGAAATAGCACAAAATTTAAGGAAAATTGAACACATCAATAAAATCTGAGAGAGTAAACAACACTGATGTCAACAACACTGCACGGCTGGCACGCTGTGTTATGAAGCCATGTTTAGGACGGGACTAAACCACAGTGTAGCTGTGCTCAGAGGAATCCAGGTGTAAGTCAGGTCCGACAATCCAGATACTTATACCAAGTTCTTATTTATTATTTCACTGACAGCCCCTGTTACTGCTGACCACCAGCTTCACAGACTGACAGGATGAGCTGGTTCACAGTTCAGACTCCTGAAGGCAGCAACTTTTAAGGTAAAGCTGGGCAATATGGTTTATAACATCTCAATATTTTTAGACTCTGCAACAATATATAATATATAATTTGATGTTTACACTTTTTCCAAAATAATATACCATAAAGACACAGCACTTTAAGTAAATTTGATCATGTTTGAAGCTGTTCTGAGCCCCTTTAAACAGGATGCCTGTGTGTGATGTAGTTTAGTGGGTTTGTTGTGAAAATGAGTCTACCCCAGTTTGAGAGTGAAGTGCCGCCACGTTGTCGCGGGGACAGAAAAGTTCATGCTGTTAGGGGTAGTTATGTTACTTTATCTAGCCATAAAGTGAAGCTAAGTGAAGCTAATCTCAGGTTGCAGTGTAATAAATCCCAAAAGGCTGTGTGTTGTGTTTGCCCCGTTTATGTAATGTTATCACAGTGTCTTCTCGTAGTCTTCACAGCAAAGGTGGTCCAGACTGCGAAAAGCTAGTTAGCAGCTACGAGTCAGGCTAAAGTCCATTAAAATAACCTAAAGTTGGAAGTCTCCCAAATATTGTTCTGAGCAGAGTAATCGATTGATTAAATTGATTTTGTTTTCTTACTTTTTGTTTTTTTGTCGTAGTGTCCCACAGCCAGCAGCGACCGGGTGTAACACTGAAACAACATGGTCATCTGCCATATTGCACTTTAATCAAATATATATTGACTATCTACAGCTGTATGTAAATTTGTGAGGGTAAAAAAGTAAAACATATTAATAATTTCAATTGTCTTTTTGGGTAGGGGGGGTTTGGGTCTAGTTCAGTACACGCCCATGGACCGCTCTCTTAGTAAAATTGACTTTCAGAACACAGCCAGTCTCCAGGAGATAGCTGGAAAACCGTGGGTGTGTTGAGTGCAGGGAGTTGAAATATTTTTGTGGGAAGTGTGTGCGCGCCCAGAGTGTGTGATAAGGTCAGACAGAGCAGCGGCATGTGTCTATATTAAAGCACATTTAGCTAGCATGTGACATTCTTTACCATGTTTTAGATGTTTTCTCGCTGTGCCGCCCACAACACATGACTGAACACAAGTAGGGTATGATTTCCCTTCCTCTTGATCTCTCTCTCGTTCCCTGTCTCCTCTTCCCTCCCCACTGTGTGAAGCTTTTTCACCTCATATAAACCCAGTTGGTGGTAGGGATGCAGAGCGGCAGTCTGCGGTAGGACTGGCTGTGTACCCTGGTTTGAAGTGGAGATGAGCAGCAGATCTTTCGCTGCATGGAGCCCTCTCATATCTCTTAAAATGTGTCACAGCATTTGGAAGAACGTTGAGCTGTTTAATGGACGTGGCAGCAAATGACCCATTGTTTTTTTCTTTTGTCGCCCGCTCTTCAAATGTCACACTGAGACTTTCACATATATTCTAATGAAAAAAATAGAAAATTTAGCAAGGTAATTTTAGTAATCACATTTTTCCTTTCTGTGTAAAATTAAAGGTGTGCCGTCAGAGTGGGGCTAGTCTTTTGAGATCCACAAGTGTAATTTTAAAAGATGGGCTTTTAATGACACAACACAGGCAGGATTTTTGAAAAAATACTTTCATTCACTGCTGGTAAAAACAGTGTGAATGAAATCTGAATCAAGGCGGCAGCAACATGCGGCTCATTCCGACCGTGCAAATAGCAGCATGTTTGTACCCGCTACTTATCCTCAGAACAAACATGAACCTTTTTAGTACAACATAAAATACAATAAGTAAGTGTTACTGAAGCCTGTTAAAATCATGTCTGACTTGTTGCACAGCAGATGATGATTGTTGTAACCTTTACTTTTTGATCTACCGGTGAACAGAAAAATAAATATTTTGACACACTGTATTAATTTGTATGTTAAAAATGATAAATTATAAATAATAATTATAATGATAAATAAATTACATGTCTAAACACCCAGCTCGTTTTGCATAGCATGTCATCCTAACCGCACCCAGGAAATTATATAAACCCCTCCTCTTCCTGCTCACCCTCCTTTCGCTCCAAAGAATTGGGCAGTACAAAGAAGAAACCCTGTAAGTTAAATGATTAACTTTGAAACCTTATGTTTTCATTGACAGAATGGTTTCATGGATCTAAATGTTATTTATGCCCTTCGTTAGATTCCTGTGTTAATTTATGTTCTGTCTGAAGATGACAGAAAAAATGTTGATCCATAAATGAAGTAAGTCTAAATGATGTCAGCATAATTTACTTTATTTGGTCAACTGATTGTAATGCTGAGAATTTAATTAGATATTCAAGTGGATATGTCCTTATTTCTTTCACCTATAGAGAAAATCATCCATCCATCCATCCATCCATCCATCTAACCTGTGTTTATATGTGCACTCCACATGACATGTTCAGTGAACCAACATCACCAGCTTCAGTGTAGCTTTTTCAACATGTCTAAATAAAAGACTAATAACAGAAGTGCAGTTATGTAGTAAAAGTCTTGGATAGTATACTAAGCAGCTACAGTTTTAGTAATTTATGCAAATGTAGCAAAAGAAATCAAGTTATCAGCTTGCAACAATACATTGCACATGTTAAAAATGTTACACATCTAAACTACCTAATGGCTGTGTGCTTGTTTACTCAAAGATAAACATGATGTTTCGTTCTCCGCGGAGTCGTCCCTGAATGTATTTTCAAAAATGCTATGATGCTTTTTATCAGCAGGCCTCGCTTCAGGAAGTTGTGACCAGCTGTGTCAGGTTTTGTACTGTGGCTGAAATGACGGTGGTCCTGTTGTGGTGGTCACAGCTCTTCAACAACTTTATCCCATTCATCCATGACAAAAAAAGTACTTAAAAATGAAACCCCACTTGCTTAAAAGCTTGTTATTTACAGTGTTAGGCCAATTTCATAAATATTTCTGTTTTCTTTGTATCAGACTGACCTTGTTCCTGTGGTAATAATAAACTACCTCAAACAAACTGTAAGCAGAACCATAGATGGCTGAAGTCTAAATCCAGAGTGTTTACTGGCCTGTAATCACAGAAAAATGGCTCGAGGCGTTTTGTAAGAGGTCATGCTAAATTGTGACTTGTTTTATATTTTAGGGAGTGAATATGAAATCATTTTTGTGCAAAGTTTTTTTTTTTCATTGCCAGGGTAAATGCAAGGCTACCATTGGACCTAAGGCGATGTGTGTGCAGCTGAGCCAATGTAATGTTTTGCCTTACTTTTGAGTGAACTTGCACACATGCAGGGAGGGAGAAAGCCCGCTGTGTGTGTGTGTGTGTGTGGTGTGTGTGTGAGAATAAAGTGCAGACCCTGTATTCTGGTGTGGCTGGTGCTCTTCTGCCCATGAGCGACATGGCGATGTTACAGCAGCTCCGCTTTCACCGGACACTTAGGTTAACCACTTATGAAAATTGTTTTCCCAGTCGCGGTGACAGTTAAGCAATTTGCGGAGCAGGGGTTAAAGAATGGAAATGTCAGTGCTTTTTTTTGTTTTTTTTTTTGCATTTTTGAACAGACGTTATGCATTAACCCTAGACGTTTAATAGTTTTATTACAACACGATTTAAAAGAAGAACAAAAGCAGCGTCAGACCCCCTGCTGCTCGTATGTGTACTGGTGTGGTCGTATCAGTCTCAGAAAATCATCTTATAACACTAGGAGGGGATACATTTAATGGCAAAGAAGGTTGACAATTATGCTGCAGCCTGCGGACTGTTGAGTGCTCATGTCTGCAGGGTATCTGCACTTTGTTGAGGCGATGTTTTGCTCGCTTAGTGTTTGCTTGTTGCCAGGTTACGACATTGTAAAATCCAAAGGAAACTATGCGACAATGGCAAAGAGCGTCCACGTTTTCTTAGATATGCTATATGAAAATGATAATCAGCATTGAAGGCCAGATATTATTCATCTGTTCATCTGGGGTTTTATTACACATCAGCACAAATGTACGAAAATCTATTCTCATACTCACTATCGTACTTAGTTTAAATGTGAAGTAGAAAAAAATGAAAGAATACAGCTCCAGTGCCTTTTTTGATAAGGAGTCACAAAATGTTTAAATCCTACACACATGGAGCTAATAAGGCCCAGAATATAAGGCCCAGTATTATAGCACAGTGTTATAAATGAAGTTAAATGTTATTCAAATAGAAAACACCTAATATGTTACAAGATGTGACATCAATGGATCTCAATTGATTATGGAAGCCACAACTTTGTTGCCACTGTGATCTAGATGAATGGAAAACTGTGAAGGTGATTTCTATACAATAACTGGTGTAGCATGAAAATAAAACAGCTATTACTGTATAGACAGCATTTCTAAGTCAATGAAATCAATGCTCCTGAACCACAGATATAGAAGTAAAGAATGTGTTATGTAATTAATGGAGTATGTAGCCTGAGAAAACAACTAATTACGATAGGTTTAGCTTATTCATGCTATTTTGTTATGACATTCTGTGCCATGGCCCCCAGTAATATTGACATCAGACAGCTGCCCAGATCGTACAACACACACCAACTCTGCAGAGAGGAATGTCACTTCAACAGCATGCAGATACCCTCTAGTCATGACCCTATTTGGATTGTAGTAGGTGCAGTGCAGCATGGCAGAAGCGGCTCCACAGGATTGGCTTGACTGCTTTCAGCCATCCAGAAAAAAAGAATTAGCTCTTTGGAAAGTCTCCAAGCAAAAAAAAAAAAAAAATTAAAGTGATAAGCAGCGCAATCAGGGAAGAATAGCCTTTTGGTGCAGCCTGTGCTCAGCGAGCTTCAAAGAGCAGTATGTCAACAGACCAGATGCAGTAGCAGACACGACTTGCATTAGTTAGCGATGCAGAAATTTTTATTTCTGTCAGTCATTACGAGCTCTGAGAACACAGGCTGGTTTAGCTACAGGACGCTGGCACTCGTAAAAGTTAGTGGTTCAGTGCTTTACCTTGGTGCCTCTTAAATATTACTCACCCACAGAGAACACAATTATTCCGACTGATTTTTCTGAGGATTGTCAGTAAAGGTGAAGTTAAACAAAAATCCCTGGTGAGATGTTATACATTGAGAGGAGAGACATCCTCTTAAGGGCATCCAAGTCTAAAAACCAAAGTGCTGGCTGTATTATACACAGTTTGTGAATGCATTTTTCATTGTTGATTCCTGTGAACAGACACATCTTTCCTGGAAAAAAAAAAAAAAAAAAAACTCTAGAAAACAGAAAGTGATGCTGTGCCTTAATGGAGGCTGCATTAGTGTGTTGCTTTTAATAAATCAGAGGATCTCAGTAGTTTGCACAAGCGGCTCACCCACCTTAGTTGAACAGACAAACACAAGACTGCTACAGATTATTTGCTCTAACGAGGGCGGGTGGAATCAAATGAAAGAAGCTGCCCTCGAGACAGAAGTATTTAAAGGGTTTTAAAACTTCTGGCTTTGGTGATTCCCAGTGGAAGTATTGAAAAAGGAGCCACTGGCAGATATTCCCGTCAAATTTTTTCTTTCCTTCGGATTCACACTTGAGTCCTTGCCTAAATGTTAGAGAGTACACACAAAATACCAACGCAATCATGACAAAACATTGGTGTTTGGCAAGGCTGAAGTGCGACATGCATTACATAAACAAAGGTCCAACATTATTAAACATTTGCATTTTTCTCACCATAATAACCAAATCAATAGATGAATGGTGTAAATAGTATGTTGGAAATTTCTTTCCCCTCTTATTCATTTTTACCACAGCTTCAGAAGGTCAGAAGAAGTAAGTGATAATGAAGTAAGCCAGGTTTTCCTCCTGGGAGTCATATTTCCATGAAATATTTCTGCATTATGTTGACTGGTCCTGGTGTCCTTCAGAAATGGGGAATAATAGTAGAGGTCTAATGAGACTTTGGTTTTTCTTTTGCAAACAAACAGTCCTTCAGAATGATGTAATTCATTTGAAGGAGGACACTCAAATTAGCTCTCTGTTTGCTTTCAGATGGCCAGGTTTGAGTCTCAGGTCCCAGCTCCCATTGCAATATTCTTGTATTAGCTTATGAGACATGCAAGACAATCATCTGATCTGACCCATCTGGGCTCAGCACTTGTAGGCTCGAAATTGCCTATGATTTCAGAGAAACACATATTTTACTGTTGACACGGCTCTTTGAAATATAAGACTGCACTAAAACATTTTTAGGAAACTCAAAATGACTCAGCTCATACTTTTCAGTCTGCTTTTTGCAAAATGACCAATAAGCATAATGTTTAAATATGGTAAATGTTTGAGTAAACGCTCATAAATTATAATGAACAAGAGACTGAATTATGAATTATTGTGTGAATTGTGAATTAATGTGATCTAGTAAAAAGCGATCAGTTAGTCCCAGTAAATTTGTTTTGTTACCTGCAAGTCCAATCATTTGGCAGTAAATAAATCATTACCTTCCTTTAACAGGCATAGTCAACGCACATAAAACAGTGGAGAACGTATATATCTTAATGGCTAATTTCAGATCTCAGTGCAGGGAACACATTCAGGAGGCTACCTTTCATTTCTCCAGACAGGTGCACATTATTATACAATTGGTCTTTAATGAGCATGCTGTGTTTGTGCAGATCTGTCTGAGCTGGGGGCCCGTCTTCATTCATTTTAGATGAAGTGCCTGGAGAGATACCACATCAATATTCATGCACTGATGATTACAGGAAGCAGGCACAGATATGGCTGCACTGTTAAGTGCAAAAAAATGTAAAATGTAAACATGTACAATATGATTTATGATATTTAAATGACACACAATTAGATTAATGGCTTGAACCAACCTCACTGACCTCCATTAAAGGCACTTTTAATAATTACCCCGCAAGACATTGGGAAATCCTTCAGGAAATTCACTCATAGTGAGGGAATGGACTGATTTCAGTGTTTGATATCCTATTTGGTAACACACTGGAAGTTTTTTTATGTAGTGACAAACAGTTAGTCATTGCATTAAATGAGAAAGGACAAATAACACCACTATCAACCAGCTTGTGTAATGACATGGATGAGTTACCTTGTTACTGCTTCTTCAGTATATTCGAACAGCTCAAATACCACCGAGATACACCTCAAGATGCTAACGCAAGCAAAGATTTCCACAAAGGATTTCTGCTTTGTGCTTCTGAAGCATCACTTCTTAGTTGATGTGTGTGGATGGCTGATTCCCAAAGTAGCTGAGGTAGGTATTGATTTGCTGAGGATAAGAAGGATAAGGGTATATCTGCGTGGGACTGTGGGGAGGGAATGAATACCCCTTTAGAGGCTGGTGAGAATGTTAACACAACTCAACAAGCACCATTTTTGCCATGAGGTAAAATACCAGTTTATATTTAAAGACTTTTTATCTTGCTATTTAAGAGAAAAACAAAGGATATTCTCATGGCAATAGTGAAGCATAGTGACCCCCCAGCATAGTGATGTTTAGGAACTAAACTGTCTCTAAAAGTTTTCTTTGCATGAAGTGGAACAAGACAAGTATGTCAAACTGGAGAAAACAATGATTTACAAAAATATAACAAACATTGTTTGCTGGCCTTGTTAATTTATTGACTATTGTGAACTATGGGGGCAGCTACAGATTTGAATAATGTGATCAGCTGTCTTGTTGGAGTGTACAATATGATGACATCAGGTTAATGAGAGATCTGCCAAAATGTCTTGCTAACCAGGGAAAATCAGATCTCTAATTCCCACCTGGGTGTTAAACAGTACGATAAATACAGAAAAACACTGATGAATAGCTTTTGTTTGCAAAATTAATACAACAACACAATCTTGGCAGTGTCATTATGGTACGCCATCTCCACTGACAAAAGAAAGCGGGTAAACATGCTTAATATTCATCAGTAGTCTTCAACAGAGTAAATGGAGTGGAAAAAGAACAAAAACGTAGACTTTGACGTTATTTACATCTATTCGAATTAACTGGAACATATTTATTTCACCTTCTCTTACACTCTTCGCTGGTTCTTTTTAATCATCATTTGAGGTGGTGCCAACTAAGGACACAGTTAATCAATGGTGGCCAAATCTGAACGCTCACAATAAATCATGAGGTGTTTTTTAGGTGTTTTTTTTTCCGCCTTTCCATGTACTGTGCCAGTGATTTAGCTTTATTTTGAGAAATTGCTTTTTAATTCCATTTGTACGCTGTGATATTTTCCACGCCCTGCTCAACAAAACAGAACGTTAACAATTCATTTCATTTCATGAAAAAATATGTGATATTCTTTTTACATTTGTTATGAACATCTGTTAGTAGATGCTTAAAAAAAAAAGAGCGTACTTAAATGTATGTCAAACCAACTTAAACCAAGTGTGAAAAATGAGGAGCAGGTTTTGTTTAATTTGTCCATGTGTAATGTTTCTTGTAAATAGCTGTTGTACTTGGAGGAAAAAGCTAATTGTGTTTTGGAAATTAGATGGAGAAAACCATATGATTACCTGTAGTGTAACTGCAGGTAATCTGCAGGCTATTACAAAGACTACTGGAAACTGTTAGCCTGCTGTTACCCGTAATTTCAATGCCTGACCCTCATTTGCATCAGTCCAATAAGGTGGAACGGTAATTATTTTATTTAATTAATTTATTAGTAATTATCAACAGTAGATGTGACGCACCTCACGAAGCAGACTTGTAATTCACAGACCGAAAAGCTCTGTCATTTTAGGGGGCCACAGATTCACCACCAGGGGAGCTGTTCAGTTGCTGCCAGTGCCGTTAACATGACGTCGCCACCTACAGGCAAAGAAAGTGATAGCTGCAGCGATTTAAACACAGATAGCCCCTGCAGGCAGTGAATGTTACAGCTGCGGTTGTTGCATCTTGTAGCCGTAGAACACAAAAGAGGATTTCTAGTGCAGATTTGTGCTCCTTTTTCAAAAGGTAAACAGTCCAACTGTGTTTTTCAGGAGAAACAATAGGTGAGTGACAGAGAGAGAGAGACGTAAGGTACTTAACCAAAGTTATGTAACTAAAGTTCACTGCTCAGTGCAACACAAGACAAAAGAGCAACAGTGAAACAACCAGTTATTTTTCACCTTCTTCTGCCTTTCAACTTATTTTTGCTGACCTTTAAAGGCTCAGGTCCGCTCCACTGTGGTGTAATTGAAGCAGCCAGTAATTAAATATTTTTTAATATAATTTTTTGGCCCTTTCTTGAAAAGATCTATCAAAAGCCATCCAATGAGCCTTACATCATGCTGTTTAACTAATATTTCCTCACAAAAGTTTCTTCTGTCTTTATACTATACCAATACCATCTATATGCAAATCAGAAGAACTGCAGCTGGGCTCATTTACATCTGCAGTCTTACTAAATACCTCACTAAATTAAAAAATAGTGGTGATGCAATTTTTTACCCATAGCTGCAATTTGTGACAGTCAGTCAGAAGAAAATTAAAACCCTTCTTAAAAAAAGATTTTGTGAATTATTTCAACTTATTTTATTATTTTATCATTAATTTCCATTTCTAAACTAATTTAATACTTAATACTTTTTAATATTTTACTAATAATATAAAAGTTCTTTCAGGCACGGCAGACATGTAAGCCTGAATGTGACACAGCAAGCATTTGATGCTGTGCAAGACAACCACTAAGAGTAGCTATTTTTACATCCAGTACACATATTTTCAACAAGAAAATTAAATTGACGCCTGTGACTTGGCCTTGGACATCTTTTCTGGATGTTCCAGTGAAATCAACAGTCATTATCAGCATCAGCAGGTTGGGCACTTATTTAGTCCATTAAGGCTCCTACGTACAGTACACATCCTGCAGCACTATGTTCAGATCTACGGCTTAAACATAAATACCTAAATGTTACAGCTGACAACCTGGTCTGTCTTGGACATCTCTTTTAACAATGTTTCATTTTGAAGATCCTGGTAATATTTGGGTTAAACCATATTACACAGCCAAGAGATTATTAGTAACAAAAGACAGGTGTAGTCATTTTTGTATTAATTTATTACAAACAAAAAACAAGTGATTACTGGAATGCAAAAAACTTTTACTACAAAGCAACAAACAACTAACAAAGAAGCCAAAAAATTTATTTATCATTGCCAACCATTTTTACATCCAATGCAGATGACATCAGCTCCCACTGAGACAGTGACTCCTGAATGCCAAACAGCAAGCTGACAAACCACCTTTGCAAATATTGAAACTGTCAGGGTCATAAATGTCTGAATTTATCATCCAAAGCTGAAGTTGCTGATTGACAACAAATTCAGCTTTCATGTTAACAAAGAATAAGTAAAAAAATGTTTACATGTATGGATGCAATGAGGCCATTTTTTATTAAAAAATAGTTGTCTGCATGGCAAACTAAATTCATGCTGATTGGACAATCTATAGCGTTTTACACAAATGATAAATTCAAAGTCACAGTTAAACTTGGCTTTAACGTGAAGTGTACCTCCACAAGAATTACGTTTTGTTTCCTCTCCCATGCTGCTGCTTCTCATTCTCAGCTTTTGGCCTGTGGCTGAAATGGTAAACGCTGCCAGCAGATTTTATCAGCTGTGGCCAATAGACATTAATTCTGTGACTTGGCCAAAAACCTAAATAAAACCTGTTGCTCTCCCCTGGTATTGTTGAACTGGACATGCTAGCTTGTATCTGCAATGTTACGTTCCGTTAAAAGACTGTTTCCCACAGTTAAAAAAAAAAAACAAACTCCACTCTAGAAGCTAGATAGGTAGCCCAATATCAGTAACTCCACACTGAGGGATACTTGTCTACATCTGCAGCTGCTCCTTTTTCCTTGCTGATAGGTGGCACAGCTTGGACTGGAGCAAATCCAGAACTGCAGGTCTGAAGCGCACTGAAGTGCTTTTTTTTTTTTTTTTTTTTCAGATATGATTGCAGCATAAAAAATACATTACAGCAATAACATCCTCAGTAGGGAAAAGAGGAGAAATTAATATAGCAATTACAGCACATCTCCAGCCTGCTACACATGTTAAGTGAATGGTAAATTCACTTTTTTCCCTCTTCTTCCCTCTTTGTCTCTTATGACAATATTCATGTGCCAGACCTCTGTTTTGCATGCTTATACCATTTGGTTTAGCAAGCTGCTCAGAGAGGTCTGCTCCAAGCTGCGTGATGTGTGCATAGCTGACAACTTGTTGTGCTGTGGTGCGTTCATGTGCTAGCAGCAAAATCCTCTTCATCTACTGATGAAACCACAGCCTGTTTTAAGGGAAGAAGTTGCCAAATCTGCATCATTATCACTGATAGCAAACACTTCATCTAGTTTTTTTTTTTATTTTTTTTTATTTTGCTATATGACCATTTGGCCTGTGATGTGAGTGTACGCAACATCACAGCAGCAGCTGAATGCACCACAGATAGAGACAGAGCAGCCTGCATTAATTTCTTACCCATCCCGCACAAGACGGGTATCTGTATACTATTACACAGAACTCTCCCAAGCTTGTGTTACCTCTGTAACCTTGGCCACAAAATAGTGGATCAGGAGGATAAAGATTGCAGCCTCCGTGGTGTTGTTTATTTCTCCCAGAGTGCCATGCACACGCAGCATTTCTGAATTGGCAAGAGTAAATATTGAGAGATGATTTGTACAAGCCTGGCAAAATCATCCTCCGTGGCAACGAGGTCAAACAAGACAAATTTATCTATAACTTGATCTGGGCCACTGTATGACTAATTGTTGGATATTTTTAATTCCGACTTGGCATCCAGACTGCTTAACAGTGGGCGTGACACGGTGTGGACGTGCGGTATCAATATATCACCTCACTGTAAGGTTGCTTAGTTGAAATGGTACAGACAGGCAGATAGCAATCAGACAGCTTCTCCTCGGGACAATGATTGAGGGACGTCGTATAAGGCGTTATCCAGCTTTCAGTTAAAGCGGCCTTTAACCCCCGGAGCCACAATCAGGCAAACACAGGCATCACTGCGACCCTTTCCCCTGCATGGCAATAAAGAGTAACAGTTGTTGTAGAAAGAAATGGACTTTGGAGAACTGGAGCTCAGCCCAGCTCTACCGATGCATGCTGGTCCACGGGCATGAATGCAGGTCTGAAGGTTAATAGCTACCAGATGTTCATCCTCAGTAGTTTGTTAATCAAGTGAAATTATCAGTCTCCTGTAGTGAATGGTCCAAAGTGTAGTAAGTACATATTTACAGAGGCTCAAAGTAAATAAAGTGCATGATGAATCCATGTTTTGGTGTTGTGTGTACTTTAGTTTGAATTTGGGTTTGAGTATAATTCACTCACCAGCTTTGGAGGTCTGGAAGCATCATTCTTGAAAAAAAGCGTGTTTTCACTGCTTTTGTGTTTTTCGTAGCCCCCCTTTGTAACCAAGGTCTCCATTATAAATTGATCTAACAATGAATGAATGAATTACATTAAACTGTGTCACTACTGAAGTACTGATGTTCATAAAACGTCCTTCACCCATTCAAAGCAGCGTCCTTCCACTCGTTTAAAAATCCAGAATAATAAGATGATCCAATACCTCTTGTGGCTGTGTACTGTAGATGTAGTGAATAAGAAAAATGGGACTAAAACGGAGCCAATAAGAAGCTTCAGAATAAAATAGGATTTGCTTGAGGGGGAAAGGACCTGGGCAGTCAAAATGGTCCACACCAGCCAGCCTATTTCCTCCGTCTTTGGAAAGTGTGCCACCACTGGCAGAAGTGCTGATGGCAACACTGATTGATGATGCTGTAAGTTCCTTCTAATTTTGGTTTACAACAAAACAAAAAGAGCGCAGCTGAGCACATCCTCAAAAAATATATCTGAAAACCAGACGAGCCATCCTGTGAACATATTATCTTTTGCACAATCGAGGACGTTCTACCAACTTTGTTGTATTTTTGCTCTCATTGTGTATTGTGGGTAGCATAAAGGTGGGTGAAAAGGCAAATTTAAATAGGAGTTGTGTGTTGTCGTTTTTTTAAGATATGTTTAATTTAACACTGCAGTTTGAGTTGTTTATCCACTTTGCCTATTTAATTTCTGTTTACCGCATTAGAAGTCCCGTTAAATATCAGTGTCCTTGGCAACAGTTTTAATTTAGTCAATGTTTTGTTCTGCCGTTGGTTTGCTCTCATGGACCAGATGCATCTTTGGCCACAGTATTAGGATCCGGCAACAAATAAATATGTAGTGGTGGGAAAATGATTAAATATGCATTATATTGAAGCTTTGAGGTACAATTATTATAATCACACTGTTTTCCTGTATCAAGTTTGAATCCAATCAAGGGGCTTGTTATTTTAAATCTGTCGCTCTCCATTCTGTACCACAGCGACAGGGATGGGTGTGCATATTTGTATTATCTTTGTTGTCCTGCTGGGATCTCCAAGGACAGCTCTGCAGCTTCAGTAAATCCTGGCTGTGACAGGGTGGCTTTCCCTGGTTAAGAACGTTGATAAACTGCTTTTATTCCTAAAAGTGGAACCGCAAGTTCATCACTCTGAGACTTTTAGGCCAGAATGGACTAATTTCCTACCCCTGAATTCTCCGTAAATACAGACCTAGAGCTTACATTATCCTGCATGATGAAGGAGAGCCAAATAGTTGCATCATTATCCCCAAAACAGACTATTAGTGTAGTAACTATATGTGTCGGATTAACTAGACTTCTATTAAGATCACTTGTTTCAGGGTATTCTGAATAAACTCAGAATGTGAAAAAGACGTGGCTCACTTCACAAGTTTGTTTTATCACAAATCATTATAAAAACCTCACACATTTGAATTGAAATCAGGCTGATACATTGAAGTGTCGTGCCTAACCTAGCCGACTTGAAATCGTCACCTGACAAAACTAGCCTATGGCACTTCATCAAGTGAGCAGCAGAAATGACTGCGTGCTGTAAACAGGGATTTGAGGATTAACTCTCCTTTATGTGGGAAGATAAAAGGCAGGCTGGATTAGAAGAGAAACGATTAATGTTGAGTTGTGCATGGACAAAGACCAATAAATATTCAGTTATAATCCTCAAGTCTATAATCAAGATGACAAACAGAGAACCTGAACTTGGAGGTGGAGGTAGAAGAGGAGAGAAAATAAAAATATAAATCAAGCCGTGGGAGACACAGGACAACAATGGCTCTGTGTGTGTTTGTTCTTATATGATTTATAATGTTCTGGGATATAATTTGATTGTTAGGCCTTCAGAATCAGGACATTTTTGCAAAAAAAAGGACATTCTGACCAGTCGTCCATTAAGAGGCCATGTGGTTTCAGTATTTAGGGAGGAAAAATGCATTCTGTTAAAGGAATAGTTCGACATTTAGGCATAATTCTTATTGGTTGTCTTGTTGCAAGTTAGATGAGAAGATATCAGTCTCACATCTGTATGCTAAATGTGACGCTTATCAGGAGACCAGACTCTATCCAAGGGTCCACCTACCAGCACATCTAAAGTTTATGAATTAATAGTTTATATCGTATTTATTCAATTCATACAAGACCCAAAGAGTAAAACCATCAAGTTGTGATTTTTATTTTAAAATGTAAAACTCATTTTTTAACGATTTTCCTCAAAGTTATAATCTCACATTTTTCATTTCCTTGTCTTTCGCCGCACCTGTAATTATAGGTGTGGTGTTGGACTTCATTTCAGTTTCAGTTTCATCATCCGTAGTCACCGACCTTTTCTTTCTTTTCAGCCACAGTAACCATTTACTTGCAGCATAACAGAGACCAGAGAAAACAGGATGGCGCTTCACAGACTGGTGATTTGAGGAGCGAGTCTATTGCATTAAAGCCTAACTGTGCGCCACTTGTGATTTTTCCTGGAAAGTCGCTGCTGACACACGGGTCATAATATTGCAAATGATGCAGGCTTTCAGTGGGCTGCAGGCTCATTTGCTATTGTGTTGCCTCATTTGGTGATAGATACAGCTAGAGCCAAATATTGTTTTACATTAAAATCTTTGAGATTATATCTTTAAAGTATAGTACTACAGACATGGGTGGGTAGTTGTTTTTACATACTGCACCTTACTTTAAAAAGCCAGTCACACTTTGATTTTTTTCAGTCAAGTCAGTGTGTTAATGTGATCTCTGTTTGGGGGAGTTAAACAAAAACAGGCAGTCTGTAATTGATTATGTTAATTTCACTTTTTAAGCCTATCAATTATACTCATTACTAATTTACATCATCCATTAATGTTTTCATTGCCTGAAAGGAAGAATATCAAATTGTAGCCTCTTTTTATTTATTTGTTGTGATTTTGATTACATACCTCAATGGTTATGCCAGAGGTACAGCACAGGACAATAACACATACATTTATTTATAAACCATGAACGACAGTCTATTGTCAGTTGATGGTGAATCTTTAATCTTATCACAGGATTTAAAGAAGCATCTGAGCATGGAGGAGTGAGGCAAACAGAGCAGTGAAAACATAAAAGAAAAATAAAGCAGAGGGACATTAAATGGGCATGATTTTAACATGCTCATGAAGTGTAGTTCTTACGAGCTGAGTCATACATTCATATGTAGCCTGACTAATGAGAAGGGAGTGCAGAGGAAGTTCCTGCGGACCAGCCAAGCTGAGCTCGTATGTTGGTAAATTAAGCTGTAAACTCTTGTGATATAGTCATTACAGGGACATTGGTGACATTGTACTCGGCGGCAAATTGAAACAAATGAAACGGCTTTAATGAATAAATGGCCTGGTCTGTTTATAAATGAGAGCAGGGGTGATTCAAGAAGTTAATAAAGAAGGCGCATGGACAAAATCGGGGTATTATTTCATCCTTAAATATTGCCCTACACTTTCCAAGGGAGAAGCACTGTACTGCTATCATGAAAGCGTGGCATTGATGAAGAGAGATTTTGTTCTTGCCGTCCAAGTCTTACCCTGAGCTATTTGGCCAAGACAAAGTAAGAGGGGCTCATCCTCTGAATACCAAATAGAAGGGGAAAATGAGGATAGATAACTAATTAGTGAGATGGAGAAAGAGAGCGCAAGTCTCCAAAGACTGTTTAGTGGGGTGCCCAGGGTTCCTCCTGCCTCCAAATTGCAAGTAATGTGGAAGAGATGGTCCAAGACATGTTCATAGATGTTGCTGCTGTGGACCCCCGCTGGCGCAAAACAATCCCTTGCTGAGGAAGATTAGGTTTCATTGGAGAATTGAATATCAGACTTGCTTCTTGTTTGCTTTCCTGTTTTGTCCTCCTCCCCTCCCTCTCCATTTTTGTGATTCACAAGTTGACCCACATGACATAATAATAGTGCCGGTGGGGTGGAGGGGGGGGGACGGGGTTGCTCTCATATTGGAAGTACATCTGCAACATCAAGCCAGAATCCGCATGGAGCTGTTCTAATGAGGCTGAATCATGCTGCAATATATTCCTTCATCCTTTAGTCTGTTTCAGCGCAGCTAAATCCATCTACAGGAAAATTGAGGTAGAATTGGGTTTTTTTTTTTTTGTGTGTGTGTGTGTGCATGCGTGCATGCTCGCGTGTTTGCTTGTCTGCGAATGCTTGCACATGCGTCCTGTGAAATTAACAGCTGTGGGCCATGATCATCCACAATACAAAAACACAAAAAAGAAAATCGAGCACATGAAAGGGGGGAAAAGTGAAAAAGGCTTCAGTTGTGCTTTGACTTTTCTGCCTCAAAGCCAGTGACCCCAATCCCAGCCGGCAAAAGATGGGAAACACATCAGTCATACTGACTCTCATTTGTAAGTCCTCATTATCCCTAATTCACTTTTAAATGTTCTCTCACCCTGGACACCGCCACCAGTGCCATTTCTGGCTGTACTACTGATAATGCCAGATTGCAGTCAGTCAGAGTGATATTAAAACACACTCCCTAAACTGCTCTTTACTGACCTTTTATGTTGTCAGAGAGTTTGGCATTTTGTTGCGCTGAACCAGAAGTGGCTGTCGAATGTTGGCATTGACACGGCAAATGTAAATGACATGTGAAGTCAATAATGTACTTTAAGTAACGGGATATGATCTCCTGTCTATAAAGGACAGAAATGCCCCAAAGGAGCACATGTGGACAAAAATGGGAGGGACATGCAGGAAGGGGGAGGGGTAGGAATCATGGCCATCACTGATATTGGTGGCACTGGGCATGAGGGTGATGGTATTTGAGAATTGCTCAGGCGTCAGGCCGTTCACCTCTAATGTCGAAGATGATTACACACTAATTGAAGTAGTCTAGCACTGCTGCTAATCACGTTTAAAGAGTCCGCCCTCGTAAAACCTTGGACTGGGTGTCATGTGGACTTGATGACCCTGGCACCTTTAAATCAAGCTGCACAAGTAAAGAAATGGAAGACAGCATGATACAAAGGGGCAATCTGCCACTTTCAAGAGCATTTGGCTTTCTGTCACTTTTAGCCTTTCACACTGAAAATAGTGGGCTATTCAGCTGAAATATATAGTGTTAAATGCTGCTGTAATGTGAAAGGTTTACATTTAGCAAGCAGTGCCCTGTAGGCAAAATTTTTAAGAGTGAAATGCTTTCTGTCAGACGGGTGTGAGACTTCAAATTTGTAACAAAGGCGTAACAACTTTGGACGTGGCGTTTGACCAACAAGTTCACCAAATTAAAGTGCCTTGTTTGTCCACGGCCTGCAGAGTTACACACATAAAGAAAAGCTTTCTGATCTGACACTACTATCAGGGCAACATCATTTAGCTGTGCTTTCCAAAAACACTGCAGATCACTGTTCTAATAAAGACAAAGATGTTCTAAGAAAGATGTTTTATGTGATAGCAGTGTGGTTAACGTTGGGGCACATTTAAGCACCAAAACAACTGATGTCATTTGACATGGGAGGGCAGTCTCAGTTTGAAAGACGTGAGCATTGACCATGCAGAGATACTCTGACTAAAGACAAGGTGGATTATGGGAATTGTAGGATCTAATATTAAAACTTAAGAAACTTCAGAAAAATCTGTTTGACAATGTACAGTCTATCCTGTATATAGCACAGCATTACACAACCAGAGCTTTATTTTTTTAAATTGAGCCAGTTTTTTAAGAAATCTAAAATATCTAAGTATCTAAATGAAAATCTTTAGCAGACTCTCCTCAGCTTATAGTTGTATTACTGTATATTGTAAAATGTATACTGTATATATACACGAACCATGAATGTGGTTGTCCCCAATGTGATGGGGACAATTACATTTTTACTGCTCAGCAGCAGTAGAACTCCACTGAACTAATTGGGGGAAAAAAGACCCGACTCAGCTTTTAACACCGGGCCTCAGTTCACTTCAGAATGGACAATGTAAGGTGTGGATTGAGAAATCATGTGTCTTTTCCACTGTGATGAGGTGCTATGAGAGCAGGAAATAGGGGTTGCCGGTCAGCCTGACTTCTTCACTCGTGGTAACCCCAATTCACAATATTATTACAGTTAAGGTCAGACTGAGCAGAATGAAGGAGGAGAGGGGGCAGACGACCAGACAATGAGCATGTGAAAGAGGCAGACAATGACTCAAATAATGAGACACAAAATGAGGGGGTTTATTGCCGTGTGTGTGCGTGCCATTCAAATCATCCAATAACTTTATGGTATGGTGATGAAAATTGAATGAGGAGTGTAGCGATGCGGACCGTGCTCTTTTAACTGGTTTTGATGTTGCTCTGTGGACCAGAAACCTCAAGGAACAAGAGGCTGTCTCTCCTTGTCACAGTGAATATATACCACCTACTTCCAGCCTGCCTGCCATGCTTGTTGCTGCTTACTTCATGTCCTCGTGCAGTTTCCAATAGCAACCAGGCGAACTAAAAGAGTTTTTTTTTTCAGTTGACAGATTATTATGAAAGATATCTTTTCTCCCTTCTACTGCATCTACCTCTGTAGATCATTGTGGAAGATGCTGCACATTTGTACTCTCGAGCTCGCCGAGTTTCTTAGTGAGGAGAGAGCGCTGGGGGTGGAGGGGAAGGGAGAGGGGAGGGCAGGCTGTTGCACATGTCTGTTGCCATGGGGATTCTGGCGCAGTGACTATGCAGTAATGCGGCTGCGGGAATGGAGGATTTGTTTTCGCAAGGGAGGCTCCGGCAAAAAAAATGGAGTGTGCATGAGCTGGAGCCTCAGCCACCAATTATGTGGTGGGGGGCATTTATTTTAGAAAGAGAGTTAGCGAGGCTTTACTTAGACCGGGAGCGAGGTGCTGCCTCAGAGACCTTTGATGTTTTCATACTACCTCACCATCCAGATTAAATTAAGGATCGGCCACCACATGAATGGTTAGGAGAAAAATCCATTTCAATAAGGGGAAGACAATGGAGAGCTAATGGAGGCTTCATAATTGCATGTTCCCAAGATAAACGTGTTAATCAAATACAAAGCCTGAATAGAAAACAGCAATTTACTGTTCGAGAAGAGGAAACTGCTTGGAATATATTGCTGATATAATCATTGGGATACATGAATTATTTTTAATTAATAATAAATAAAATCCTAATTTGCATATTATGAATGTCAACATTCTTGCCTGGTAATAATGGCCTCAACCCTTTTGTTGTACGTGGCACTCCACAGTGCAATATATTGTAGATAGGGGCAAGGTTTAAAGATAACAACCAATAACAAAACTAATCTTCCTATGAGCCTTGTCAGTTGGACTAATGGACAATATTTCGGATGCTCCGCTTTATCCTAACTCTATCTGTATTTGCATTTTTCAAATTTAAGATAAAAAGTTTCAAGCATTTTATGAATCTTACATTTTGAAATGTTTTGTAAGGAAAAGTGATGGTAATTAGCCACACTTTTACAAAAGTTTGTTTCCCTCTGCAGGAGCGTGTCAAAAAAAACATTTCGATTCCCATGAAATGGCTTTGGAGCTTTTGCTGGCTAGAGTCAGAATTACATTTAATGACAACCAATTTTCAAAACCTACAGAAACCTACAGATGAATGTGTTTCTGCAATAAGTTATGAAATATACATGTGTCAGTGACAAATTCAGGCCCATAAAAAGTTAGCACAGGACTTCCTTTTTCAGTTATACTCTAAATACATATAAGTATAACATTGCTGATCCCCACTTCAGCATCAATTCTACAATTTTTTGCACTGTACAGAGGAATAAAAGAATAACAGCACGTTTAACGTTTAATATTTGCCTAGTTTAATCGGTGTATTCACTTACATGCTGAAGTGCTCGACACCATTAGACATTTGCTTAATAAGCTGAAGGAACATTTTTGTTGAACTGACAGCGAGCACTACTGTTCCCAATAAGAGCTTAACAAACACAGAAATGTACAATTTTACCAAAATCTGACATGTATCATTTATTACTGTTCCCTAGGCTCGCATATTTTTTAAGCAGGGTTGGAGAAGTATTCAGATCTAATCTTGAAATAAAATTCACAATACTGACCTGCATCTGAAGTCACTCAAGTAAAAGTTTGGGAGTATTATTGGCGAAATCTACCACCATAGTACTGGAAGTGAAAGTACTCATTATGCAATAAAAAATGTCACTATTATATGTTATATTATTGGATTTAATTACTGATACATTCATCTATAAGTAGTATTTTACTGTTTGTCGTAGTAGAACACATTTGAAATCTATTCAATGCTCGGTAGTTAAATCTATAACAATGCAGTATATTTTATAAGCTAGATCTGTCATATAGGTGTAGTGGAGTGAAAAGTACAGTATTGCCCACTGAATTGTAATGAATGCAAGCATCAAATGGAAATATCAATGTAAGTACTTCAGATTTGTACTTGAACATGCTCCACCACTGAATTTAAGTGTGTGTTTAATGCTCATTCTTTTGTAAATTAATTGGTACCAGGGAGAATCTGTTTCTGTTCAGCTCGCAGATGACGTCCACATGGACATTCAAAATGACTTTTCTGCTCTGTTTAACGGCTACATTTGGCCGCGTGGGTAGAAAAGTGGTTAAGACACATATGATATAATTGCAACACCCTTTGTTTGATTCGTGGCCAGGGACCTGTGTTGCATGTCATCTCCCTTCTCCCTCTCCCTGCTGCCTTCTTATGAGGAGTCCAAAGTGCAATAAATATGAGAAAATTGGAAACAGTGGGTGGAGGAAAAACAGCTATATCTGTGTATCACTTTATTTAGTCATTGTTCAGTATTTTTTCACATCTTAAACATCTTAATAGCCTTTTGACTTTTTCACTGGGCATGAGATGTCAATTCCACTGCTATATAAGTATTACTTGAAAACTTTTGAATCATCTGAGAAACTTCAGTTAGAGATTTTTAAGTACAGCATACATACAAATACAGTATTGAGTGCTTTTTGCCAATAATACTTTTGATAAATTAAATACTGGTTACCTAAATGCAGTAAATAATTAGTTAGAAATCAGTTGCTGACTTTTGAATAATAGTTCTGTAAATAATTATTTACTTAGCAGCCATTGTTATTATCACATAGGCCTGATTTCTATTAATGTCCCTTTTTCCATCAGTTATAAAATATGTACATGAGAACCTGCTGTGGACAGAAGGAAAGGGATAATACAGGCTAACACAAATCATTTAGCATAATATGGCTATAAGGGATGGCTCACAGTGGTATTATTAAATGAGTTTGTGATTATGTGTTAGAGTATAAATAATGGGAAAGCGATGCCATCAGCCACCACCAAGCAGTAGTTCCTTTCTCATAATTCATCAACATTTATTCAACACATGTAAGCATGATACATAATACATTGATATGTCAGGGTGGAGAAAATACTTGCCCCCAGACGAGTTTCATAAATCCTACCTTTAATGTCTCATCTCCTCCTGTTCACTACTGTCTGATGTCACGTCAAGGCACAACAGTCACATCCCGTTGTAAAAATGATCTGATCAGCATGAATAATCAATGGGACACTGTCTCATCACTTTGTTGTCATGAAGGAGATAACACGAGGGCGTTCCGCGGTTCGAATGCTTCGCTTTCTATGTAGGCTCAAAACTTGTAGAATCATGAAGATGCTCGCTCAGACGCATCGTTACAAAGATGCAGTTTTAAACCGCGGTGATCTGACTTTTCAGAGCCGATCACGAAGACCTGATGGTATGTGACTAAATTACTGTGCATCCACATGTAGCCTGTAAATACGACTGCATTTAATTTAAGCCTCTGCACAGCCTCTTCTTCTTCTCCTCCTCCTCCTCCTTCTCCTCCCACATGGCTCCTATATTCATTGAGTCTGGTTTGTATCCAGATGCGGTAAAAATTCATATCCCAAAGCAAACCCTGGAGGATATCATTACAAATATGAGCAAAAAAAAAAAAAAGAAAAAGAAAAAAAAAAAACTTTCAATGACACTCTTATCTGAAGCATATTATTGTACACCGTGACTGCAAAATCCAATTTTTCTACATGAACACCTGACTCTCTGACACACCTGGCATCTCTTGCCATAATGAGATGATAAAAGCCTCCTGTAATTGTCAAGAGCAACTGAGCCTTAGAAGCTATGATGGACCCTCAGCAGCAAAGCTCATGCATGTAACATTAAATCCCCCAAACTCAGGAAAAAGGAACCACTTACCACAGTATGGTCAAATGTATGACTTTCAACCTGTACGACATTCCCTCATGAGCCCTTAGAATGACACAAGCTATTAGGTTCACCATTTCTGATATGACAGATGTCAGTACAGAGGGATTTAGTCTGCACATTTCCTTTAAGTACCCTTGCGGGCCCTGAGAGTAGAGAATAGATCTGTAAACACAGTGCAGTGTCATTGCTGTAAGCCACTGTACGTTTAGACAGCAAGGGGGCAAAACGGTTAAAACTAATTAACTAAAGTGCTTTCAAAGGAAAATAAATATCAATATGGGCATTTATCCATTTTAAAAGTTTAGCTTTTGATTTTAGAGAGAACTCGGGAGACATCGAATGTGTCACTAATGAAGCCAATTAAAACTTTTCATCAAAGTCTCAAAAGAGAGCTTTGATAGGGAGTGGGATGAGTTAAACTATGAGTTAGATATTGTGAGAGGAAATTACCGTGCTTGTGTTTCTGACCTTAAGAGAGCATGCAATTTATTTTTGCAGTCAGCTGCACATTAAGAATGTGACAAACAATAAACATATGTCTACATCCACATGGAGGTGATCCTTTGGGAGGCCGAGGCTAATTGCCTTTAGAGTTTTACCTTTCTGGGACATATGTGATAGACTTGGGAATTTGAGTTTTATCCGCGAGACAAAGAAAATCTGCCTGTGAAACCCAGAGTTTGTAATTGGCTATATAAATGTGCCCTCTGTTTCCTCCTGGGAATCGTCCATCAAAATGTCATAATGAGTGGGGTCATCAGGATGTATGTCTTGCTGTTCAGCCTTCAGCAATTTCCAGCACCTTTTGTGGCTTTCATTAACATTCATTAAAATATTTGAATAAGCCTTGATGAGAAATATGTAACCCTTCCCCCCTGCTGTAAAAAGAGAAAAAAACAGGCAAATGCGTACTTAAACCCTGGTGTTGTAGATGTAATATGGAAAAGATTATGTACTCTGAGACATTACATCTAGCAGGTAATGGCAGTTATAACAATAATATCCCTTATTTCTAAACCACTTTAACACACAAAATTCAGCTTAACAAAGAAGTGTAGGGTCTGTTATGTTCAACAACAAAAATATGATCATGACTTTATTATGCAAATGTCTGGTGTCATAGTTTCAGATGTAGTCAGACTGGTAAACACACATCATTTCACATTTGTCAAGTCTTTAAGCAACAAAAAAAGACGATAACATTTGAGAATGCAGGGCAACTTCAAGGCTTGCATACAAATATCTTTAGTTTTGGACTTGTTGCTCTCAATGCATGCACAATTACATTTCACAGTTCCTTTAAATGCACTGTGCTGTCACAAATTGACTCTCTTGTACTCGCCATTTTTCTTTGTTCCGGTGCACTGTAATCTGCAAATGTGTATCTGTTTTTAAGGATGGGACAAAGTGTTATTTAGCTTGACTCTTAGCCAATTAGTGGAGATGCAGTGAGCACAATACCAGCATTGTTCATAATGGGACTCTTATTTTAATGACATTATGCCGATCAGAGGAGACACATTTTCTTACCTTGTTTAATGCAGTTTTTGCTTGTGCAGCTGAATGTTTGAACCATCTGTTTATAGTGTTTATGAAGATGCTAAAGTACATTGTACCACCTAAGCGTATCAGTTATGCTGCCCTGCACTTCAAGCCAAAATCTGGAGCCTTTTCTAGTCCCGGATGGCCCTTTCAATAACATGGAAAAAGAGGAGAGGACACGAGTAAATCCCCAAACCCCATGAAATCGATATTTACGCTGTCACAACTGTGGCTGAAATGAGAGGGTTTAGGTTATTGACCCTTTGTTATTTTATTTATTTATTTTTCAATATGTCTCCTTTACAAGACTAGACACGAAACCAGCCAGCACACCCACTGATTAAACTCTTAAAAGACATGTGCATTGAAGACGTATACATATTCTTTTATCAAAGCATGATTGTGACATTCAAACCTAATGAATCACAAACATTATGACAACAGTAATATAGTAGTTTTTTAAACAATACGTTTTGTAGGATGTTTATCCTACCTGTATGCTGAATGAGGTGGTATATGAGACAATTGTTACTTTGACTCAACAAAACCGTTTGCTTTCTCAGTATCTCCCTAAGCGAATGCACTGGAAGTACAGCGTGACAAGACAAACATAAACAGGTGTGGTGAGGTGTTGTAGCCCCTGAGGGGCCCTTAGGTGTTGGTCTGAGGAGCACTAAATGTGTTTGTTTGCTGCTCCAGTGGACATCTCACATGATCATCTCTACAACTGTACAACTTTTTTTTTTTTTTTTAGCTTTTTGAATCCAGAAAACTCTCCAACCACAATAATATACAGTAATGTCACAGGAATATGTTTTACAGAGTTTGACGTGGTACATTAAGTAACCTAATGCTACTATAAAATGTTCTGTTCTGTTTTTTCTTCTGAAATCTGAAAAACTGTAACATAATGCTCACATTTAACATTCAACATGACCAGCACACAATGAAATTTAAAATCGCTTCTTTACATGAGTATAGATTAATGAAGTCCTCAGGTTATTGGTATGTAAAATTATATTTTTCATGCAATCCTGCATCTTCCGTCACCTTTGCAACACCGAAATATAATCTATAATACATTTCAAGCTTAATTATCATTTTTCATGCACAAGGTAATAGAACATAAATAACATAACATAAATGACTTTACACAGAATACTGTAAATAAACCAATTAAAAGTGGGGAAGAGACCATTTTTCCTCGTTTTCGAGACAATCACTGAAAAGGGTGTTTGTCTTCGGTTCACTGTCCAGGGCTGTGTGAGCGTGATTTTATGTGATGGCTGCTGGCTCGCAATTGTGAACTGAAACCTCATTGATCTGAAACAATGACAAATAGGTCTAATGAAGGCTGATCAGTACCTTACTGTATGTGACTGATTCTCAGGCAACCTGTGCAGCTCATTATTTTTAATGAGCCCCTCCGATTTAGCCTGTTACTACCAGATTTAGCTCTACCACTGCTGTGTGTGTGTGCACAAAACTTCTTTTGTTGCCAATAATCTTTATGCTATGTCCCCAAACTAGAGGCCAAAGTCATTTGCACTGCACCAGGTTACATCAGGACAAAGCCGTTCTCATATTGTCACAACTGAACATGTCCCAGTTGTGCTGGTGAGCTTCATGCGGAGCTCCCAGCTCAAAGACGACTACTCGACTGTAATGAGGCGCAGTTATTAAACACTTGCCAATAATCTGCCTCTGAAACCATCTGCAGACAAAAGCATTGTTTCTGTGGCACAGTCAGATAATGGAAGACAGTAAGCCAAAAACATGACTTTGAATAAACTAGTGAAAACTAGCCGGGTGCTTGTTTCAAACTCGCCACTTCTTCTCTGTGAAACAGATCACATATCAATTGTTCATCCAAAGTTTATAGTCACCCCCCCAAAGAAAGCCGATGACAGTATCACACAACTGACAAAGACGATGATTAGTCATGTATCCTATTTGTGATAATGTGACAGAAATCTTACTTTTTTTTAGACGGCTTCTATGCTGGGAAAAGAAGCTTTGCACTTGGTAACTGGTAGAGGAATGTAAATGTTGTCAAAAAAATATTTGCATTAGTAAGTGCACACTCAGCAAAGATAAATATTTACTTTAATTAATACTGGCATGAGCAATGCGTTTTGCTCGCCACACCATTAGGCTCATGAAAACATACAACAAAACCGAAGACCTAAAGCCCCTGTGAGCATTTGAAAAAGACTGACTTAAGCAACTCCTAGAGATGCTCTAAAAAAAAACAGCCACTGCTTGCTAAGATGAGCTCATTTTTTCAAATAAAAACACATTAAAATAATTTTAAAGATCCTATAATCACAAAGTTATAAAGATAGGAGATTCATGTGCAAACCAGTAGCTCACGCAATGATCAGTGGCTGTACCCATGTATGTAGGTATGGGTGTAATTATATCCGACATAAAATAAATGTATTGGAATACAGAAAGAAATTACAGACTGTCCCATCTCATTTACCTCCTCATTTATGTCATTCTTTCACGCTTAACTTGTAATTCTGGTACTTCTGACAGCACCCTGAAGGCAGCATTACGCTCATTTGTTAGTTCAAATTTATGCAAAACACGGTCAGTCTGTAATAATGTCAGTTCAGCGCACAGAAATACTAGTTAACAAAGTTAAATTGGCTCAGGGAGAGTGGTGGTCTCATGAGATGTGGTGAACTTATGCCTGCCAGTCCACCAGGAACACTCCCACTTCTCCAGATGGCTGGTCCTCCCCTGGCTCTCTGTGGATTCTCCCCCTCGCAATGACTCTGGCTGAGGCAACACAACAATTAGCCTCTCCACAAACTATAGCATCAGCTGCTGAAGTCACTGGCTGGATGAAAAGAAAAGGAATTAAGTTGGACTAAGACTGGTGTGTCTTGAAATTAGGCTCAACCACTACAAGTCAGTCTCAGTTAAGACCGGTCAATGAGCAACAGATTGCATGAATTTGTCCCGAAAATGTGACAACACAAGACAAAACCAACATAGCACACTGCTATTTCTCTAGTTAATGAGAATCCATTGATACTGGTGCTGAAACAATTATGCAGTTATTGAATGAAAAGATGATCAATAATTTTGCTCATGTAATTACTTAAATAATCAATAATCAAACAAAAATACAGTCATTCTCTTTTTTATCTTCTAAAATGTGACTATTTATAGACTCAATTATTTATCACTTAAGAAAGGGACCAGTAATTATTCATTTTTTTTCTGTCTTACAGTCAGTTTGTTTCATCTCACTATAAAACTTGTACATGCTCATTGTTGTGTCTGCCGGGTTCAGTCAAGATTTTCCTCACGGGCAATTTCTGTATTTACTGTGTGTTGGGCGTTTGTCTGACACAAACAGTTCTAATTTAGGGGACATCCTCCCAGACATGTAATATGAGATCAGTGCTAACGAAGTAACTAAATATGTTTACTTATAAAACTGTGCTTAGCCACAATTTTGATTTATTGTTATATCTCAGGGTACATTTATTACTAAGCTACAGTTAAAATTTATGCTTTTTTTTTTGCTGTCTGTATTTGTTGTATTTTTACTTAGAAAGTAACATTATGAATTCTGGACTTTTACTTCAATGGAGTATTTTACAGTATAGTTTTATATTGGCACCACAAGGAAAGGAAGGAAGAAGGAATAACATGTACACCTCCTGAAGTAAATACTTCACCATTGCAGGCACTCACCCACTTAAATAGTATTATAAGCCATATGATATAATAGCAAACTGTATAGTGTGGCAATTTGCATTTTGATCATTTGCACACACATTTGGAGTTCACAGCAGAACTCCAAACAGGCCACATCATCTCCAATAGTCCATTGGCTAAGAAAACTAAGAAAAGGTTTAATATGGCAAGGTCAACCTTCACATGCAGAATAAAGAAGTCGCAGCTGTGACACAGAACGCACATCCAGTATACAGTACATATGAACTCCAGACTAATTACCATGCAACCTTTGACCTGTCTTTGCTCGGTGTCTGAAATGCTTATATAAACACTTCAAACACCTTTCTTCATTCAGTGTTTACATTATTTATGTCCTCTCTCTGTATACTGTGAGACAATTTCCATGATTCCTTTAACTCATTTACAGTGCGGAATATCAAGGGCACAGTAGAGGGCTTCCTCTTGGCGATGGTATTGATCTATGTGTAAGCAGAGACAACATTAAATGAATCTAGTGAGGCAGTAATCTGTGTGGCAATGACTATGTCCTGAGCAGCAGAGGTGATTTGTATTCCAGTATTACAAATTTTATGCCCATAGATGGTTTACAGGTTCTCAAATTTCTCAAAGGCTGGTTTAATACCAGAACTAGAAAGCATTTGCTTCTAACCTGGTCAAAGAAAAAGCACGTGGAGCAACTAATTGTACTCAGCATAATCATGATTGTTTGACAGGAAAGTTCATTATTAACTTTGTATCTTGAATATGCGTCACCAGCGCCCTCATTCAAATTTGCATGCACCTGCTTGGCCACACATGCCACTCTGGGCCACAGAGAGCTCACTAGGCCCTAACTCTGCCATTGTATCATTAATTCATCTACAGACACCCATTTCTGTAATGCACCCTTTTATCTTATCACATCATGTATTCTGCTGGAGTGAAGCCTCGTCATTACCATTGTTACCAAGGAGTAATACCAACCTTTCATATAACCTCTTCACAGCTCTTCTATTTCCATCTTACGCACTGTCTTCTTTCCAAGTAACTTCATAATACTGAAAAATCTCAACTGTATAAAAAGGCACTTTAGGTCAGGTTTAGGTCACATTTTCAAAGTGGCTATATTTGGCTGACATTACTATGGTGTTATTACATAATAACTTCAAATAACAATGTGATCTACATTTCCCATTACATGCATATTTTATAATGGCACACTTGACATCAAATTACAGTGAGTGGTTGGAAATAGAGAGTTTGTATTTGGATGTCCCCTTAAGCCAACTTGAGTTTGAATAGTTGACTGAAAATAAATTCAAGCAATTCAAAGTCTATATTCTGCACACACTCGTAGCATAGCTAAAGCTGTTATAGGAATGCAAAATAGTTATAGAAACATTAAACGATCAGAGAACTATCAATCAGTCTGCAATTCCCCTCAGCTCTCCAGAGCAATTTTGTGTCTCTTAGCTGTTTTATTTCAGCAAAAAAAGATGATGAAAGTCTTCGGCCCAGAACCACAAAGCTGAGCTCAAATTGGCTGCTGGCTGGTGAACACGGAGCAGTGGAATATTAAAGTCCCGGATATTTCTCTGAGGAGTTGGTGGAGACCAAAACAGAGCTAATAGTAGTGTGAATATAGAACTTCTTTAGAAAGCCAAAAACATCACTTGAAATAAACGCTAATGTTGCTCTGTGTCAGCTGAGTCTGTGAAAGGAAACTGTGTACTTACGTGTCTATCATTACAAATCTACGAGATGATAAAATGTTGCTGCTTTGTTTTCAGATTGTTGCACTGGCCCCATGCATCCAGGTGTGTGCAAGTGTGATTGGTCAAGAGCATAAGTGTGAAGCCAAAAAATATATTTTTTAATAATATTTTGGCCTTGCATATAATAAATATATTTCTTATGTCAAAATGTGTGCATGCATGTGTATCAACATTTTATGAGACCCTGACATTGGTGTCATCAACAGACTGCTGGTCTCTTTCGGGAGGTATCTCTGTGTTGAAGGAATTGTGTTTGGTGAATGGATATAACAGATATATTATAATAATAAAGTGTCCAAGTATCCAAGTGTTATTACTTACTAAGTGTTAATACTTACTTAAGCAGTACTTATTTATTTAAGGTCACTTTTTTGAATCTTCAAAGAAACATTAATTATACACATTTTGCTGCAGGCTAGCACTGTTGGGTTTTGGTATAGAGAGGAATAACAACATTTTGGTCCTTGAACAATGCTTTAAATTGTATTGAAATTGTTAATATTTTAGAGTCTCTTGATGAGGGAAATGGTTCATTCCTTGATCCTCTTTACAAACCTACTTATTCCTGATCAGGCTGACAGTGATGCTGTCCTAGCATGCACCGCGCAGAAGGCAAGGAAACAGTCTGGAGCGTCTGGCTGTGACACAGCAGTGCTTACCAATGAGCCATCATGCTGTCCTAAGAAAATCCTTGAATTTCTTACCCATGACACTGTCTATTAAAGAGCGCTTCCCTGCTAGCGTGGTCACAGAGGTGCACAAATTCTCTCTTAATTTCACAGAACATGTAAAAATAATTGCAAAAAAATATGTAATTGTTGACACATGGTTGCAGATCACACTACATGAGATCAGTGAATGAAGCATTGGGGAAAAGATATGAGCTATTTGCACACTGAGGCCTGGCAGACTACAACAAGCTAATGAAAATGCTTAATTCTCATCTTTTTCTTTTGGAGAATATCATTAGTGTGCCTAAAAAGTGTCATAGAAACATAAAACAAGAGAGAAAGGTACCACATTTTTCCATAAGTTTTAATTACATTCACTCCCTACAACACAGCATATGTATATTTAATCTGTACAACAACTTACAGTTGTTGTATATTTAAGTTGTACAACAACTTAAATAACACTAACAAACAATAACAAACATTCATAAAACACTTTCATAGCCTTTTTTTAAAACATGCCTTGTTACATTCCATGTTTAGAATTTAGGGTATGATCAAAAAACTCATCCAAATAAAGTCTGTGTGGCTTTTTGTGCTATGAGCTGCTACATTTAACTTCCTAGCCCAGTACAAACAATGCAGCATGAGCATGCAACCTCACTGTAAGGTTTCATCCACAAACAACTATAAGAGCATCATGAGGTTACAGCACTCCATGTGGTGAAAATATAGAGGGAAGTATTGTAACAGAAGCTGTCATAAATACATGATTTAAATCTAAACAGCAAAGCAACCCAAGTTTCACAGCACTAATAAAAAAGAAGATGGATGGAAGTAATGTAGTGTCTCAGACTTCCCCTTAAATACAGTCCGCTGTTCCACGCTGCTTATAGCAACATGAAGAGGCTAAAAGCACTTAGAGAAGAGGAAGCATCCAGCCCCTCTGCTCAGAGAGAGGCTCAGTGATGCACAGGGACAGCGGTATCATTTCCTACAAGGACAGGCTACGCTTTGCTCGTGTCGAGAGCTGTGTGTTGAACAGGCAGCAGAGTAGCAAAGGGCTGCCTTCAGAGACTGTACCGTTACCTGCAGCACCAGTCAAATGTATGAGCATGTGCACTGTGACACAGCCTGATTGAAAACCCAAAACGCTGAATTCATGAACTCTTCGACCCAGATATTTGAAGTTTTGGGTGAATAGCCCATGAGCACAGGCTTAAAACCTCTCTTTTGTTTCCATGCTTAATTAAACTTTGTCTGACCTTCTGTGCCCTTCCTTTCTGTACAGACATCCAACAAACACACTTTTATTATTATTTCAAAGCTCTGAATTTCTCTCTTCAGACTGAGAGCACTAATATTTTCATTTTCATTTTACAAGTCAAAATGGTGAATGTAACTCACTTTTGGTTACAGCGTCAAACAGCTGGCATTCAGCAGTAACTCTCTTCTCACTGTTAACTTCACTTGCTCCACACCTAAGGCTTCAGATTCGACTCTGGATTATGCTCGGAGATTAAACTACTGGTGGGATGCACCAGTTATTTCAAAGAAGCGGAGAATCCGCGTCTGGTGGTAAGCTTTGTTGGAGGTGTGATAAGAACCAGCTGCTTCTTAATGGCAGTAATGTCGAGCACACAGCTGGTGACATCTGTCAACATTCAGGGGTGGGGAGCTACAGATTGTGCTGGCCTGCAGGTAGTGTGGGGTGAACATAACCTGGACTGGTCTGATAATTGAAGAGGGCAAAAGTAGACTCTTGTTCTTCAGGAGGCCGAGGTCATTCTGCGAAAAGTCACGGTCTATCATTAAGTCATTATCGGGGCATTTGGTGCTCGTGTCCACATTACACCGCGAGAACAAACTGAAAGGGTAATCAGCAGAGCATAGTATCAACGCCTTCCACCACCCCATTACCAAGTCTACAGAGAGCTTATGTAGTTATGAAGCATCTTCAGCGTCTGCCTGGTGTCTGCACTTTAAAGTTGCAGAATTAAGTGTTTTAAACGCTCATTTGTGCCACCAGCCATCAGACTGCACCATGTTTTGTGCCTGTCTGATGAAGCAGGGCATCTGCCCCGTCTACAGAAACTGTCCTCAACTTCCTTCACATGCATGCACTGTGATCTTTTCCATGCGTGTTTGTATCTATACGTATGATAGGAAAGAATAAAAAGAGAGAATATGTAACAAAGAATATAGAAAGAAAATATAAGAACTATGTTGGGCTGAAAGCAATTATTAAGTGTTTTGAAGGATTTTTTGATTGGCACGGTGCGTAACTTGGAGACTGTTCTCCCAAGAAAAATAACAGCATGAATTTACTCAGCAAAGCCCAAAAGCAAGATATGTTTATGCATAAGACCCTTCAGCCCTGTAATGGCTGAAGGGATTATAACCCTTATGGCCGCAATCTCAACCCAACCTGAACAAAGATTTTTTGTGCTTAAACTTAACCAAACCTTAACAGTGGCGATGCTAGATCAGAAAACGTTTTTATTTTTGCAAACAATGATTTGTACAGGCTTTCAGGGCACACACAAACCCGATAACCAGTTTTACTTTGGCCTGAATCTCTGTAGGATGTGCAGCGATACAGAGCCATAGAAAACTGTTAATTTCCATCCACACCTTGCTCACCTGTGTTGATGGATGAGACGGAGGATGAGGGAGAAATTCATAAATTACACTTCAACCACACTCTTTTGGAAACATAAACAAAGCACACACCTCCTCCCCTCTTTTCCTGTCAGCTCTCTAATGCACACTGTCCAATGAAGGCAAAAGATTCCTCCAAAGAAATATTTAGACAAACTATTTGAAACACATATAAGTGAAAGAATTCTGAGTCAGAGTCTGTATCTATGCTACCTTTTGGCAGAAAGAAGCCACGGAATGAATAACCATTGAGTGTCATCTTCAGAAGAAAGTTTTTATACTCGCTAGGACACCAGAATGTTTGAATACCTTTACACGGGTATCCTTGAAGGAGGTATTTCGCTATCCATTCCATGAGGTAAAATCAATCATAAACTGTAAACACAAGACCCACCTTGAGATCAACTTTATTGTCACACTGTGAGATAGAGCAGCAGAGGTGATGCGAATAGTTTTGGTTTTGGAAATCTGTTTCCAGACAATGATTTACCCCTCTTCCAGCTCCCTTCACACTTCACAGCTTTCCATATGAAAACATTTACATTCGCGGAAGAGTTACAACACCGTATCTCGTGTAAATGCAATTTGCACTATTGAGCCAGCATACATTAAGTACAGAAACTACCGCTGTCACGTTTGTCAAAATAGAGTTATGTCAAAACAACTAGTAAATGAGTCGGCGCCGGGCGTAATACTGACTGAATACATTTCTCACAGGTAGGTATGTGGGTCTGGTGAGTCAAGACTGTTTAGACTGCTAATGTAGTCAGGAGAGGAGAAAAGAAACTCAGAGTAAGAGCTGCTGCGTCTGCGTGGGTTTGATGCTGACCGAATTTTGAGGCAGCCGAGGTGTTCTTGACACAGTACAAGCTTGAAAGGGGATGCAGGAATAATTTCATTTTGTTTTGTCTGCTGTGGGCTCACTGATCTCCCGTTTTTCTCAGTCGGCAGGTCCAAACCTTTCCCCTGTGCTGGAAGTGGTAGTGATCCTTGGAATGAGGCCTAAGGATATACCTTTTCAGCAGATCTAATTATTAAATTTGTCGCTATTATTTATGTATTTGGCAAAGTCTGTATGTAAGAGTATGTTCACCACATGTCATGTACATAAAACATGATATATTTATGAATGTAGAGCTGAAATGATTATATGATTTAATTAGTTTGGTGAAGATTAGAAGAAGATTAATCAGCAGCTACTTTGGAATTGATTCATTGTTTAGTTTTTTTTTAAGCAAAAATGATTGTCAGACATATAAATACATAAGATAATCATTAGTTGCAGACCTAACTGAATAAGCCAACTCCTTTAATACACACAAACCTCGTGATATGAACACATATAAAAAAATTCCAGAATTCTTCATAAACTTGTACAATTCATCTCACAGATACATTTTTTGCTGCTTTCTGAGAGTTTTGATGGGATGAATTGGTGTCTTTCATTCTTACTATCTTAAATTTATAACTGGGGCAGCAGGAGGAAGCATGAAGAAATACTTTTGATGGATCTCCTCCATAAAACAGTGGCGCTCACTTAGCTTTCAGAAAGAGTCTGGGTTAATCCCGCATGTGTCTGTTATCAGGATTTTTCATTTTTGTTACCCTTTTTGCTCTGTTCTTTATCACTCACATGCTGGGTCTAGTCCTTTTAATGCATGGGGGGTAGGATTGAAGGAGAGCGAGAGGTTAGAAGGTCAGGTGCTGGCTGCTGACACACAGAGACAAGGCCCTGTGCACTATGGAGGTAATAATTGGCATGATCGTAAGTTAGCCTGCAGCATGTGCATGCATGTGGCTTCGGTGTGCCTGCACACTACCCACCATTAATTAAGTGCACTTCTGAAAAATACACCAGACAAATGGCTCAGACTTTTCCATTTGTTCTCACTGTACAATCACACAGAAGTGTTCATCATAATGCATGTCAATAATTATAAGAGGGCTGACTGATTAGATTTCACAAAGTATTCTTTCAGCACCACATGGCTAGTCGGTCTTTATGAAATTGATCAAGGCTTTCTTAAAATGTGAATTCGTTTGAATTCATTTAAACTGATTGTGTTTAATAGAGGAGCTGATGATTAAAGCATTAAGAACAGTTTTTGACAAAATATTTGGCACAAGCCATCTCCTGGGCAAGGTGTTCGCATCAAGTTACAAAGCTAACACACACACACACACACACACAGTAGTGTCAAAGTTATGTAGTTTATGGATCCTTTTCTTAACAACAATTTGTTTCAATGTGACCTTCGATGTGTCAGCAAAAACAAGAGCTTGACTCCATCCAGAGACAAGAGGTTAAGGAATGGCCTATGATGGAGCACAGCTTTCACCCCTTATGATTAAACACACAAACTGACACCCAGTGTTTGATAAACAGTCTCTTATTTTTTAAATAAATCTTTATTATAGTTTATTATAGTTTTAGGCGTGATGGACAAGCCTGATGAAGTGGGTGAGGGTCAGCGCAGAACTGTGAAATAGTAAACTGCATGTTCTACATAAAGCAATTGTCTGCTCCCAGGCCTTTTTTTTTTTTTTTACTTTTTATAAGCGACCCATGTTTTTGTTTTTTTGTTTTTTTAATTCTCAATCATGAGCCAAGTTAACAGTATAACAACTATAATAACATCAACTGATGGTGTTACATAGATCCAAGAATCAGTTTACACCTCTTAGATTTGTGACCAAAAAGGTGCATGCTTTTTAAATTACAGTTACTTGGTAGGTAGGTTGATAGGTGTAGATATAGATATATCCATCTATCTAAGGGGCAGGTCATGAAGGTCCACAATAGGGAAACAAAAAAAAGGTCATTTTTTTCCAGGAAAGAGCACCACCTTTGGATCCCTGCCACTGCCTAACAATGATTAGTCCATCTTCTGAACCACAAACTTTGAAAAACAAATAAAACAAGAAACACTCATGCAATATTTTCACATTTTAATACATGTAGATCTCCACCAAATCTGACAGCCTCTTGCAGTCAACACAGTTCTGTTTATGACAGAATAGTTATATAACGGTACGTATGTAAAGCGATACACTCACAAAATCTTATCAAACACCCAGTATATGCTTGACAGAAGAACAGAGGAAAAGTTTGTCCAAGTGCATCTGTGGTAGCTTGAATTCCTGTCAGAGACGGTGTATTCCAATAGTTACAGGTTTTCACAGGTAAAAAAATGGAATAGAAATGTTATAAAACTTCTCCTCGTCATCCTTTCCTCCACTGTTTATTTATATGCTCAGTCCCCTAGACAATTGGATTATACATGATTTGAGATATTTCTGTTGAGGCCTTTAGTAATGTTAGAGATTGCAGCGTAGGTCTGTTGATCCATTGCTTTGGTCCAGATTGAAATAGCTCAACAGCAACATCCACAACAGACACAACAGGAGGGATAAAATCTGAACACAAATGGTCAGCTGGATACCTTGGAAATGCACTTTAAAACAGGTGTCTATGTGTGAACTGCGATGTGTTTTGGCTGCCCACCTGTTTTTGGATAGCCGAAATGCATTGTAACACCAAGTATACGCCTAGTCTTGTTTTAACAAAATGAAAACCAGCTGAATACTTATAACCAAAGTTGTGCAAGCTGAATATGCCTTTGTGAAGTAGAACTGAAAACTTTATACAACCACTTTTCAAGCACACAGAGGTTGAGCGTTTGATTCCTGATGATAGCTTTCAGGGAGAGTATTACTTTGAATAGCACTTAATTAGTCTTTTTGATACTTCATCTTTTACAATTACACCCATCCCAGCAGTCAAAAGCAATTGTCACAAACTTGCTCAACGCATGTGACAAGTAGGGAGTCCCTGCGACAGATTCACTCAAAACAAACATACTTTATTAAAGCTCATATCAACACATACCTAAAGACGGTGATACAGGGTGGATTCCAGCTATTGAAAGGGGAGAGAGAGTGAACATGCGGGGTAGTTTATAGAGACTAAGGGCCCCAGTGAACTTAATAATCCATGGACCAGTTGCCTAATAGGCCTCCAAGACAATGCAAGAGGCATCAGGCATTACCAAAGCTGTCCTCTTTAAAGCTGGTGAGTTGTTTAATGGCATTACTAAAAGTCTTTCTCTTTACCTAACATGCATTTCTTTCTCTCCAGTCAGCCTGAAAGGAATTCAAACCCAGGACATTTTAGAGTCAACAGTGCTAACCACCCAGGCACTGTGCCACCAGAGGAGGCACAGCCTGACCTCAAGGTTGCCTGAGGAAAGTTGGGTCACAAAAATCAATAGGTTTCTCCCTGTTGGGAGCATGAATGTGCACAGCACATTTCATGCCAAACCCACCATTGGTTTTTGATATACTCTCAGGTCATGAACAAGCGAACAAACAAATGGTCAAATGAAGTCAACCACACAGTGCTTCACATAGCTGAGGTAAATATGGTAACAGTACAGCCTTCAGTGTATTGTTGTGTTAATTATCAAATTATTCCTTTCTTCCTTTCCACTACAGCTTTTCTTCTTTTCTTTTCTTGAATATGTCAGCTTTGCAGAGTTAAGCTAAAATGTACCACTTGAGTTGAAGGTTAAGCTTTTAGCTTAGCAGTGTACTTCTCTCTTTTGTGAGGTTGGAAAAATGGACTTCTGGTCTAGATTCCTGGTCACTTGATTGAGGATAAAAGTGGCTTAGAGTCAGTGATCAGTGGTGGGCCAATTGACTTTGGAGTCTTTATCTCAAGAAGGCCAGAACAGAACAGAAAACCAAGATATTTCAAGCTGCCCACAGTCACGGCTTCACTGAGGTAAAGGATAAGATTGTACATTTCTCACAAACAGAGTGCACTGCTTGTCCCATTGGACATCTTAGGCTCTGACATTTGACTGTGATGCTAAAGATTCTCTTCAGATGTGCATTCAGATCAGATTTCCAGATATTTCATAAGCCATGTATGGTTTACTGAATCAGAAACATGCGCTGCTTAGCATATTGCTTGGCAAATTGAAGCTGAGGTCTTTTTTACCAGTGAAAGATTTTGAAAAAACAAAAACCTGGGGGTTCCCCATGCATGCAAGGGGAAAAGAGCAAGATAAATGGCTGTTTAAGCTTCACTCCACTGCATACTTCCTAACTCACCATCAGAGCAAATCCTCAGAATTCAAGCCATCTTGGATGTTTTTGATCCATGCATATGTTCTTTAATGTAGTGAAGAGCTATCTAACAATTCCCAGGGCTGAACGTGATAGGGACATCTGTCTACTTTAGCTCTTCTTTTATCATCCCACAAGGCTTTCCCCGTGGGAATTCTTAGATGGAGGCTGATTCAGAGGAGGCCACTATCTCAGGGGCAAAACTGAATCTACACTCACTAGAAGGTACTCCGTGCCCTCTTTGTAGTGCAGTATCAAAGTTCAAAAGTGAAGCATTTTCCATTTACAGTCAAGAAGTGTCTCATCCCAACCTTCAAAGGTATCTTTAAGGTATCGTGCCTTGTTTTATTGTGAGTGATTGATTTTTGCTTCAAAACCTCTTTTTTGTCTTTTCCCAGTTTGACAGATATTTGTATTGAATTGTTGGGTACAGATCTGAGAGTAATTTAATGGTGATCTTGTACACAAATCTCCAGTAATTGTGTTGTTGTTGGGTAGCTGTCACTTCAGATATGCACAATCACATGAATAGGCTTTTTGATTATGTACCGCACTGTCTACATGCCAAAAATATTTTTATTATTATTTTTATTAAGTTGAAGTGGCATTAAGTGATTTTTGCCTCCTCTATGTCCACCAGCAAGTCGCTAACTTTGCCTCTCTGGTGTTGGATGCTGAGCAGGAACAAGATGTTTTGTATGCTGACATATTTACTTGAAAATACCAACGAGAATAACATCACTTACAATAACAACTCTTTGAATAATGATGCTGTTTTTTAAAGCTTGATGTCAGATGCTCAGGTGTAAAGCCCTGTGGATGTTGGAATCAGAAAGAACAATTGAAAACAAAAAGTTACCACTTCATGGATCACTGCAGTTGCCCTTGATGTTTACTGATGACAGGTCACATGTGCTTATAGAGCAGGAAGGGCTCCTTGAGAGGTGAGAGCAGCTGTAGGAATCAAAGATGCTGTAGTCCCCTGTGTAACTAATGTATGACTGCATATGCCCACCATGTGATCTGACAACGCAACGCAGTGCTTTTGCAACGGGATAAGGATAAGTTGTACACCAGAGTGTGTGCACAGCGGGCGTATGAGTCTGAAGGCATGCAGCTTGATGTATCTTGACAACATAGGATTGTGTATATAGAAGGAAAAATATTGGATGCAAGGAGCGGCACCCAGCAGGTATGTGCCTTAAGATGTCACCCCCTTCACATGAATCAACAGTAGAGCAAGAGGGGATGGTGGGGTGGATGATGCCAGGGGGCTACAGAGACCTTATCATAAAAACAGCGAGTCAAGCAATCATGTACTGCAAAAGTACAGAACAGCCTGCATTACAACATTCGTTGCTTAGACTTGTGTCCTTTGAATTTAACAGGCGACGGAATCACAAGTGGTGCTCTGCAATTATTTTCACTCAAGCAAATTAAACAACACAACGTCAACAGCTGTAACTTTAATCATTGATACAAGGACACACACAGAGATTTAATTTTTCTGGGGCTAACGATGTAATATATGGCACCTTGTCTCAAGGTCAAGAGGGAAATGTATTCAGCAAAAACTCAGCACTAAGTACCTACATGATATTATGCTTGCTGGATGGTAAAGGACGCTGTCATAAAGAGTGTGTGTAAAACAAATTGCAATCTGTCTGTCAGCTCATGTTAAATGGAGTGCACCATTGATGAGACATGCAATCTGGTGTCTGCTTTTGTTAGAGGCAAGCGTTCGCTTATGAGTCATGGCATTTAATATAGATTTTATACATTGCATACATTTTGGGGATGATGGCAGCAAGGTGAAACATACTGTTCCTGTCATTATTTGATGACATAATGTTGTTGGCCAGCAAATGTCAGAAATGACCTTGAGGAAGAATAAATATTGTGAAATATTTAATCCCATTTATGTTGATAGATTCATGTCTGATTCAGAATATTCAGTGAACTAAAAATGGAAATATTCTGACATAAACCAGAGAGTGTAAAAATAGGATTCAAACATTGCCAGCCATGCAAATCAGTTGAAGCGTGTTCACAGGAAAAAAAAATCAGTATTCCAATTTCACTTTCACATCAGCTGATGTGGAGGAATTAACTGTCAATCTAGTGGTAGCCTCCCTTCATGCTTTTAACATTATATTTACGTGTACGTTTTTTGAATTTACTCTCTAATCCTCACAGTCGTGAAACTCCTCCATTTTTATACCAACAAGAGCATTTATTATTCCGTCAGCACTGCATTCAAAAGGGCCGATGTGGCAGTGAGGTCAAACATGAATCAGAGCTGCTCTCTAATATAAAAATACCGCCTCAAAGCAGGCAGCAGCAGAGGCAGTTAAAGATATGGGCAAACGCCAAGAGCGGTGTTTGCACTAGCGCTACTGGCTGCTGGTGGCTGCATCACTATGTGCGGTAAAATACTAATACTATGAGAGCCACAGGTGTTTAGCTTCCAGCTATGTGGCCATGTATTACTCGTGTTCTCTCTGCTACTGATCCTCTACATTGTCACCATGAATAAGAATATGTTCTTAGTGAACTCAGCCAGTAAATTAAGGATTATGAAAAAAAAAACTCTATCCATCATGTTCTTTTTGTTAGGGTTTGTTGTTCCACACAACAGATGCATATGCTCCTCTTAACATCTCACTCGACAATCACCCTCCACAGCAAAAAAAATCAGTGGGAAAAGGAAGAATAAAAGGGCGAGTGACATATTGTTTGGATGACAGACTGAGTCTTACAGCATCAAAGAAAACCTGCTTTTGTGTTAGCACACTCACTCTTCCCACCTGTGCTTTGTCAGGATAGACACAATGCCCCACCATGACTCAATACAGCCGATGCATACTAATCTGGCCTTACATACACCTCTGCAGTCCACAGACCACTCAGAAGTGGCAGCCTGCCTCCTTGCGTCGCTGCATGGCACCTGTACCACTTACCTCTGCTGCTGCTGTCTGTGCTGCCGTGGCTCCCAGTGGACTGCACGCTATAGGGGTGAGAGGTGTTACTGTGCATTTACATTATAGCTGTGGGTTTATGTCTACATCCGAAAGGACTGGACGGAGGGCGTGCTGGAGGGATACGTAATTCATTACCAGCAGGGCCTTGTGAGCACATCTATGTGACACATATAGGAAGTGTTAAAACAGCGCTGCTGTTTTATGTAGCATTTCCAGTCATCTATGGAGCACTCTGACATCAAAGCATGTGTCATTATTATGCTTTCAGGGAAAAAAAAGGTCCACATCCATCAGGGTGAAATGTCTTTATCTCTAAAGTAGCCCTGATGGCTGATATTCTGTGTCTCTTAACACTTTGCTGATAAATATTTACACCCTGTAAATATTTGAGGGCCAAACAACATGCATTGCCATTTATTTTAATCATATTGCACCTTTCATTATTTTTCTGAGGCCCACAAAATCAATCTCTGCAGAGTCAGTGAGCAAAGATGCATTTAATTTTTCCTCGCTATTAATCTCTAGCTCAATGAGATGATTAATTACACTGTAATAAAGGCTTGTCACAGTTAGAACTGTGTCTTTATTCATGAAGGCCTCCACATGGAGCGGCATTTACATTTAAATGTGTTCACGGGCGGTATGTTCTTATCTGCTGAGCTAAGGTTGGAGGGCAGGATGGGTTCAAGAGCAGAGACAACAAATGTGGTGGTCTGTCTGACTGCTCCATGGAGGTTGTCAAGCCAAAGCGGGGACCCTGCATGAATGGTCAGTGTGTTGTTTACAAACTGTAGCAGAGATCTCATGCAACCAGAGGGTTTCAGTGTTTGTTGAGAGGAAAGACAAATTTGTCCCATGACAGTCTAGATAAATGGTTTATTGAAATAAGAGTTGAAAGGACTAGTAAAAGCATCTCGTCACCTCTTTTATAGTAAATGTCCCGTGTGATTACGGGGGGGGAGGAGGGAGTTGTGGGATTTTGCAACTGTCTGCTAATTGAATTGTGTTTTTAATATGTTTCAAGCACAAAAGCCTCGTTAAACAGCACTCTTGTTTTGAAAGTTCTTAACACACCTCACGTGTTGAAGGGCATTTTGCTCTGGAGCGAATAAATAACTAAGAACTACTGTTTTTACTTATTCATTTGCATTTATGCAATCCATTCATCTCCACTCAGGGCAATTAAGATGTCATTTCCAATAAGCAGATCCATCCTTGAGAGATGACATCGAAGCGGGGGGATATTTAGGGAGGTGAAGTTGGGATTTCTTATACCCTTGGAGTATAGCAATTCGTTTGACCTTCAGATGGTTTTAAAGGGAATCTCATTCAGCCATGTAAAGAGAAATGGCTTGTGTTAATGCAGAGTTATGCTGCTTGAATACAGAAGAGACTCAAAATATGTTCGGCTTACGGCTTCCCTACTAATAATGAAGCCCTGCCCATCGGTACTCCAGGAGGAGATAAATGGATGCTGTCTGTTCGTATGTCCAGCACTCCAATCCTACATACGCTCTCTCTCTCTTTCTCGCTCCCTCTCTCCTTCCCTCACTCTCCCGCCCTCTCTCTCTTTATCTCTCCTCCTTCTCTGTCTTTCTCACTCTTTTCTCGAGCATATTTTCATGCCCTCTCCCACACTATCGCTTTACAAACACGCTCGCACATACCCCTACAAAAAAAGGACGGAGGGTAGTGGGGGGGCTGAAATGCATGAGTTAAGTTTTAATAAGGGAGAGAGGTAATTTGAAAAGTCTTTGGAGGTGTTTGGAAATTTATCAATAACAACCAGCTGGGATTTCATGCATGGGAGCATTTGGTGTAATTGCCTGCACATCCCTGATAGAGGTTCCTCTTCAATAACAAAAATATGCTCTTTAATGCAAAAAAGACTGACACTACTTACCGACTCTTCCTTTTTAGCTTTGTCAGAAACAGTTTGCAGGATGAGATGGTGGTTGTTGTTTTTGACCAATAACAAAACAGCCCTCTTAATTTATTTCATCTAGGTTCTCTTTGTGCCAACTTTTGCCGCTTGCAGTCTTATTCATGCAAAAAAAAAAAAGATATCCTTAATTTTCTAAGATTGCTGTACTTCAAAGGCATTAATTTGCATTCAGCGGCACAAATTTAAAGCCTCTTTTTGAAACAATAACGGTCCTCCGTGTAACTTATTCCCTCTTGGAGCCTGAGCCAGCCACAGAGGAACACCACTTTTTTGTAAAAGTATCACAGGTTATTGGTAATTGCATTAGTTGACAATGGAAGATGTGCTAATGTAAATTATAACCCGTCTTTTGTCCCATTAGTGTGACATGGATTAATTCTCTTATCAGCAGAGGAGATTCAGCTTGTCGTGAACACCTTGGAGTAGCTGATGACAGAGCTTAAATGACACATCAGCTGGATCTGTTTGCTCGACATAAACACGATTCAAGCATTTAAAGCGTCAATAGCAGTCCTAACCACAGGCATCGAAAGTGGCATAGATGGATGCAGACCGTTTTTAATGATGAGAAAGCTAAGCTTCCCTCGCTGGCAGTTCATATTTCACTGAAACTTTCACTTGTTATCATCGTGATCAATGAAATAACTCATGGACCATAAAGCAAAACAAAAACAAGCTCAAATGTGGGGCTAAATGTCCACTCGGGGAGCTATTTTTAGTGACATCAGACCATGTTCCTGATTTGAGGGGCTTCCAGGTTTTACTCAGCAAAGTTATTCAGATAATTCAGTGAATCTGCTTCTTGGAACCGGCCCCAGATCCACATTGATCCTTTTTTTTTTCCTTTCATATAGTTTCTTGTCAAGGCAACTGTAAAGCAAAGTGATCACCACCAGCCTTGGAAAGTTTCTGTTCCATCGTTGTTGACACTAGAAAAAAATCTGAGAGGTGGGCCTGACTTTTCTTCTGCTGCCATAAAACAGTGTGTGAATTCTCTCACACAAATTACACCTGAATGATAAGGTCATGGTCAATAGCAGCATAATCATCCAAAACGGAGATTGGATGTCTGTTTGTCTGACTGTCAAGAGAGAGTCATGCAGAGGGAAGCGAGTGCTCTCTACTGTGCAGGGAACAAGCTTAGGGCCTCATAGTGTATTACAGAGGGAATAACCCACACCGCCACCCCTGCTATCAAAATTGCTTGGGAGGAGATTGCTGCGGGAGGTTGAGTCTGTCTCCGCGTCCCGGTTCTATATTTTGTTCTGTGCCCAAGGTGCTTCACTGATCTCAGGCCAAAAGCTGTGTGAAAAATTCTGCCAACTCATAGAGGATGATAGCTAGAGGAGGGGAAATTCAACAATCCACCACAGAGCGCTGGTGAAAAGGAGAGCGCTGAAAAGGGGAGAGAGGTGGGGGGAAATGAAAAATGAACTGGAAAATGAGGACAGAACTCCAGTCTCTTGTCGCGATGTTCTCCAAGATAAGTGCCGCGTAAGTATGTTGTCAGGTCCACTGAAACACATTACCGACGGCACCACAAATTCCGTGGAGGTCTTGCGGTGCCGCTGCCTGGCCAACCTTTCGATCCTGCGCACTTTTGGTTGCTTGCTCACCGAGCTAGAAATTCCTCGACCAAGGTTTATGGATGCGGTGGTAGTGAGCAGTCCTGGTGGTTAGAGAGACCGCCTTGTATCTGAAAGGTCACACAGTCAGTCCTTGCAACAGCCATTATGCATCCATCAGTAAGCATGTGTGCTGTCAAAGTGCGCTCAGGGTGCCTGAATGCCTACCTGCTCATTCAGCGTAAGTCACCCTATATAACAGCCTCAGCTGCCAAAAATGTAAATAAAAAATATGGTGTTTGTTAATGAATTAGATAATGGATTTGGATGCAACGCTGTTTCCAATAATCACCGGTCAGAAAAAGTTACTGCTACATGGTTGATTCAGTGATAGCCTTTTTTTGTCTTCTTAACCATTTTTCTCAGACTTGTTCCTGTGACCTTGTTTGTCTGTGTTGCCCTTGATGTGCCTGATGTGGATTTACAGTGAAACAGCTGAAAAAGCTGTGAACCCAGAGCTTTTCTCAGACGTCCTCTGAAACTGGACAAATTTTATTATGCTGTGGAGTGTGTTTCTTTAAGTGCATGTGCACTCAAAATCAAAAACATGGAAATGTTTGAAGGTGAATGTTATCTTAGACAGCACACAACGTGAGCACAATGTTTAATTTCTCGAGGTGTGACATGTTTCAAAGAGCCGTTTTGTCTTGAGTCGGGAAAGATTGAAAACCATTTACTGCCATGCAATGCCCTGCTCAAAAAGCTTGCCTTTGCAATATGTCTACATGGCAAAGCTGCCATCACTCTACAAGACATCAATGTTTCCCTGCCATACAAGTGTAGCTTTCTTGTTTCTGGTTGTTTGTTTTCTAAAGTGGAGCCAAGCTTACCTAAGCAAAACTTGATATGGATTATAGCTTTAGCTTTTCCACGCGACACAAGTGCAGTACAACTACAGTTCCTCACTGTGCTGTTTGACTGCACTATAACAGGTGCCATGTTTGCTAATATTAGTGGAAATGTGGCAGTGTGCCTGAAAGACAACATTGTTTCTTTTAAAGAAAACTGTTGCACAACAAAAGCCAAATCAAGAGCATGCACGCTGCTTTCTTTCTTTGTGAACACAGAAATACATGTGGAGGGATATGAAAAGTAAAAGATTTTTTTGAAAAAGTGTTGAAGCCGGACTCCCTGCATTTTCAAACACCAAAATACAACCAAAGAAAATAAAAAAGAAAGGAGGTAACTCAAGCCCACAATGTGCTACACTGTACACTGAAAAACACACATTACACCATCAGGATCAGTCCAGCTCAGTTAAAGGGTAGAAGTAGAGTTACTGAGAGAGCTGAGTACAGCCATCTCAGTAGGGACATCTAACTACGTTAGGTTGAGTGCACACTGTACTTAAAAGACCCTCTGTGTAAAAATTTACATCTATTAATTAAATAAAATAAAATAAGTTTATTAATAATTAGTTAATAAACTTGATTGTAATATAAGTTACAAAATAAGACCTTCCTCTAAATTTTTCTTGACTGTAACACCCTGTAGACTGATTTCTATCGGAACTTGCTCTTTGCCCGCTCTCCTCTCTTCACCTCAGTTACAGTGCTAACAGTGTGTAAAAATAGCTATTTAGCGCTACTTAGTATCTATATTTGAATTATTTATTGTTTTTCTTAAAGCTACAAATACAGCTACTACTACTAAACTCCACTCAGAAAATAAGCATTTTAAAAGGTGTTTGTTTGTCACCCTGCGGACAGACCAAAAGGATTCAATGGATGAATTCCGACTTTTTACAAATCTGCATCTCGATGAAGTTATTTCAGCATCTTTTTGATCTGTTTATTGCAATTAAGCCATAAAAAATCTTGCAGCAACATCTCTCCATTTTGTGATCATTAACTGTATTAAGTGAAGAAGGAGAAAAGTAGATAATAAAAGTGGAAAAATGTCCATGGACTCCAATACTTTAAAAAAGTCTGCGTACTTGACAACATGTGAACTCTGTAACAGGAGAAGATTTCCACTCAAGAGGCTGTGACGGGCTCCTCACTGTCTTTTCTAAGTAAAACATCCTCAACTGAAGTATGAGTATTTAATGAAGATCAGTACTGTGAATGTTTCTCTCACGGCAGCCGAGATGAGTCAGCCATGTTTGAACAGAAGGTATTTCAAACAACATTATAACAGTATAATAATCATAAATCCAGCATTGTATGAAAATGTATGATGTATGAAAATGAATTTGTTTGCTTGGAATCATTAAATCTGATCAAAAAGCTGGAATAGTTGCATCATATAAACCCTATTAAATTGAAGGGAAATTAAAAGAAATGCTTGCAGCCTTTTTAAATGTTAGTTTTGTCATTTTAGTCCCAACAAAATCACACTGCAAAGGTTCAGACTTGTCTGACCTTCATCAGCTAGCCATTAAAGAGGAAGTGGCTTCGAAATTGTATTGATCAGTGAAAAGCAGAGGCTTGTGTCCCTGACTCTTGCTTCAAAGCATCTTTAAGATCCATCCTCTTTTTCATTAAGAACTAAATAAAGGAGGCCTAATTTATTTCGGAGGACTAACACAAGAGAGGTCAGGCCTGCGTATCCATTAGCTTGTATCAATGCTGCAAGTTTTACCATTAGCATAAAAAAAGATGAGCCATGGTCAAAACACAAAATGGATCTGCCATCTGTTTTGATAAGCTTTTTATTGGCAAAACAGTGTCACTCAGATCACTCAGTCAAAGTCCTGTCCATACACATAAACAAATATTATAACCAAACAAAGCCAATCAGCTGCCCAGCTGGAGAATATGCTGTGAGCGTGCTAAGTGTTTTCTGAATATATTGTCCATTTTAGGTGCACTGACAGCTTGTTAGCGCACACATAATGTATAAATCAGGTTTAGCCTACTATTTGAACTATTGCTCATTACATATGGCAGTGTTTCTTACAGTCATACGGCATAATTGGCCGTTCTGTCACTGGTTCCGATATAAATCAGCCAGCTTATCTTTGAGGCAAGTTGCCAGGGAACAAGTCGTGTGTTATCAATGACAACCAACAAAGGTCTGCTTTATACACTGTAGTTGGCCCTGTTCAAATTTATGAGGACTGGGACACTAAGCTAAAAATGTAAATATTGTTCAGAAGCTCTATTAGAGGTCTGAACACAAAGCCCATAGTTCAGCAAGTCATTATATCGTGGTGAGTGGATCATTTCTGCCGTCCCATTTCTTATATGTTGACTGCAATCACATTCCTGACAAATTTATCAACAATGCTTGAAGCATCAGCTGCAGGATTCTTATCCCAGTTTGAAACCCGGCCAGGACAAGCAATTTGCTGCCTGCAAAATCAAGCTGCATTGATAAATGGTTTCACCGACCAGTGGGCTGCGCATTTGCATTTGCATTTTCACAATTACCTTTCGCAAGTGCTCGCATTCAGATTTCCGTCAGGTTTAGACATTTGACGTGCCTCAACATGTGTCCGGGAATAAAGAAGCCCTTTAGTGGGATTCCCAAAGGACCATTTCACACTCTCACGTTCTTCCCCAAAACAAGTGGTGGAGGCATTTGAATTACAGGAAAGACAGGGTAATACATCAGGCCCCGATCAAAGCATTCTTTTAGAGTCAGCACTATCGGGCAGTATTTCTCGGAGATGATAGAGAAGGAGAGTGAAACCTTTTGAAAACAAAATTTGTCACAGGGGATTATTTTTATCTTTATGATGACCTTGCAGTAAAAGAAACAAGCAGCAAAACATCATATTAGCGAACCTTTCAACTGCTTCCCACTGCTTGGGTTTCTGCCACAGAGCAGATGATACATTCTGATTTACTGGACCCCCCTGGCTCATGAATCTGAACGGATATAAAAAATATATCAAAAAGATTGAAATTATAGCAGAGTGGTATATTTTTATGTAGTGAAAGTTTCTTTATCAAAGTACTCAATATCCAGCTCATGTTTACTTGCAGGATTTTTGACCTATTTTGACCAGCTACCGATGAACCAATGATGTTTTTCCTAATAAAGACAAAGTGTCCGTGGAAGTAATGTTTGTTTAATATTCTGTTGTATACTGAGACAGTTTGGGAGACAAACCATTAAGCAAAATGGGATTTATTCTCCTACCTCCCGCCCAGTGCTCCCTGTTGCACCGCAGCCTGATGGATTTGACTTTGGCCAACAGTCTGAGTGTGATTTATGATCAAGTAGCACCTGAACCTGGGATTTATTATCCATTACTGCTGTCCGTCAGGCAACATTACATTACACTCCACTGTTCATCTCAGTTTGCCGAGCGGCAATGCAGCACCAGAAGAAATGTGCTGTTAAATCTAGTTTAACAAATGCAAAACATCAAGTGACATTGCAGAGTCTGAAAAGGCTTTTTTTCCATCTCTGCCACAACCTTTTCCTTCTCCTTTATCAGTCGTTTGCACATCATTGTGCCATTACTTCCTCCTTTCTTTCAAGGATGCGTATGATTGCATACAACAGAAAAAAGGTTTCAAATGACATGCTATAGCTCAGGCTTTTGTTTTTCATTGTATTTAAATAGCCTTATGTTTGATTTCTGTGAGTTCAGAGGTTAATGCAAACTGAAGTTCCAGTAATTTGCCTGCATTACCTTCTGTCTAGGGCTTTTGATAGAAAATGTAAATTCTTCTGCCAGAAATCTGCAAGTTATTTTCATACCTGAATTTCAATCAGCACATTAAAAACCTCTTGCAGTCCGGCTGTTTCTGTAACCAAGAAACCTCACTAAATTTAGACCACGCTGCCTAGAAATACAGTGGAGGAAATTATCCACGCCTTTGTTCCCCTCCGCCTACAATAGTGCAAGTATTTACATGTCTGAATGGTTCAACAACTGCGTGTTAGCAACTGGTCCAAATGCAGCCAGGCTTCTGAGCCACACCAAAAAGATATTACTCTCGTTGTGCTGCACTGCATTGACCCAGAGTGCAGAATTTAAAGGAATACTTCACTGAAACTCTCTTTTCAGTACTAACCACTGACTACCTACAGGCTTGAAATTTTGCTCTCAAACACATGCAGTTACCTTGGATTCACAGTAGTTATAATATAATAATATATAAATACGCATCAAATCACAACATACAAACAACATAAATCACTTCTACACTCGTGTCCAAATGCTATTAGTATATCTGAAAAATGAGTATTTCTGTTTGCTGGCAGAAGCATCCCACTCTACTACATCTGTCTGCACAACTGGATGAAATTAAGCAGGTGGTGACAAAATGACAGAGAGCTTTGTTGAGGGAAGAAATCATGAGTCACAGAAAAAGACAGTTGCAACAAATCCGCATTCAGCTACTCTCGAAAATAACTTCAAACTTCTACTTATCTATTTGACGACGAAACTGGTCGCACTGAACTTTACAGAACCAAACCAGAAAAGTACGGGTCTTATCTCAAGAGCCCTTTAAAGAAAATCGAATTCTTAATTGTCCTGGAACTTTTAATTAAATACTTTAAACATACCCTGCACATGATTGTAACCATGAATATAAGTTTTTGCTGCATAATAGTTTTGACAGCTGCAAAGCCAAGTTTTTTATACTCAGTATCAAAAGCTGCACCTTGCTAATCTCAAATTTACAATGTGGCAGATGAAAATAGTTTTCTATAGAGCACACCTTCTTTCACTGATGCGTATGTTCTTGTTCAGTATTCAACAAGTTTATTGTGTCTACACTGAGTCTAACATTGCATTTTATTCAGCTGAAATCACAGAAAGCAGGCAGTTAATAAGATATGAGCAGACAGACTGAACATCCAATTATTACTTATTGTGTTTTTTTTCTGGATGCAGCTGCTGTATAACTACTAGACAGCCTGATTATAAGATGATACATGATTTGAACATCATGATGGAAAAAGGGTGATATTATTGAATATTCATGGACTAAACATTAAATAAAGTTATCTTGTTACAGAGTGAGAAAATGTTACATTAAGTGAAGGGGGAAGTATTCGGATCCTTTACTTAAAAACACTTGTACGTATACGGTACGTATATTTGTGCGTAGTATATAAACAGCGTGTTTACATACATAATTTCAACAAATCTTACTATTAGGTAAGATTCATTGAAATTATGTATGTAAACACGCTCTAAGAGAATATAAAGGGTTTATACTGTATAACTGTGTGTTTATAACCATATAAACATTTCACCTTTCGCGGGGGGTTCTGGAACGCAACTGATCGAGGAGGGGTCACTGTAGTCTAAAATAATCTATCACAAGTAAAAGACTTGCACCAAGAATATGTTTTTCACAGACCCCTGTGATTGTTTTTATTCATTATACTATATATTAGTTATTGAACTGTTTTGTGTAGGACTGCAATTAATGATTATTTTTGTTGTGGCTCAAGCCACAGATAATTATGTTGATAACTAGATTGATTGTGTGGTATAAAAAAAAAGCCACACTGTCACTGCTTGCTTTACAGTATAAAATTCAGAATTGTTGTAGAAGTATTTGTGAAGCTAGAACAATTATATGTTTTTGTGTTACAAAGGACTTAAACAATTACAGTATAAATAGCTCCACAATATACAGTAATAGTTCATTATTTGTCAATCCACTGATTTATTAATTGACTAATTGTTTCAGCTGTATATACCTCTTTTTAATGTTTTTATGCAAATCTAAATTTGTAAAGTAACTAAAGCTTTAAGTTAATTTTGTGGAGTAAAAAGGAAAATATTTACTTTGAATCATAAAATAGAAATAAAAAGTAGCATAAAAAGAAAATAGTGAAAAGTGAAAATTATGAGAAATGTACTTAGTTATATGCTATATACCTTCCACCGGTGGTGACATCATAGGTTGTTTGTACCCTAAATGTTGCTGGGCTTGTGAGCTTCTATCTGTCTATCAAGAGTTGGTCAGTCCCAAAAGTGACCAGCGATCCCAGTTTAACATACAGGACGTTGCTGTAGCTGCTGGCTCGTGATATGACCCTCAGGTGGAAAATCATTAAAATAAGTAAAATATTATGTAAGAGAAAACGGTGAGCCACAGTAAAAAGCCTCAGTGTGTGCCGCACCAGTGATTTTGTATGTGTTTTGCAGCGACTGTTCTTTGAAAACGTTTTTTGACATGGTGCCTTCATGTGCCGGTGGAGAGCTCTGACATTCAAGAGATATTTCAAGACGCTACTGAGCTCACAGCATCCTGTTGGCAACAGCTATGTTAGTCTGATTTACAGACAGCAAGCCTCATTAATTGAACGGCATTCTGGAGCAGATTCCACGATCATGACAGAGAGATGATTGGCTTCCGGACAGAGCCGACCCCGGCTGTGACGTATGTTACTTGGCTCACGCGTAGACGCCATCAAAGTCCGTGTCATTTCAGAATTTTCTCCACACTTGTTACCAGGACAACCTGCTCCTTCAGTGCGTCCTTTAAGTAAATAGTGGGGAGGATGGGTGGAAAGGAGGAAGGGATCTACTCTTTCATATCTCCTGGGAACGGTGGGAGAAACGGAGGGAGCAGATGTCGAGGAGGAGCCCTTCTATTCTCAGCCTGTTTCTGGAGGTGTGTTTGGTCATTAGCAAATATTCCATGCGAGCGAAGAAATGGCATAAGATCAACATTTTCATGAGCCAGAAATGTAATTCGCTGCTCTAGAAAATGCATGGTTCTCATCTGCCAAGACTGTGGGACTTCTGAGTGTCTGTTTCTGCCTGTGATCAAACATGCATGACAGCTCGCCTTCAAAGCCTAGACAATATGTGAGCGAGGCATGCTGGCAGAGCACATGATTACTGTGTCCAGAGGAAACACACACCTTCGCGCATTACAGCTGACAGTCCCGCTTCTTTCATCCAGCTACAAAGATATGCGCTTACTCTATGAATAGTTAATAGAGGTTAGGATAATACGCAGGTTCTTACTATTATTTATCAATAATGAAATGTCAAGGCAGTCCTGCGACAGCTTCACTGACCCATGTATCATCTGCGGTTACACATAATATCATTGAGGCCTGCTGAGATTTTCCCTCCAGTCTGAAACAATTCATCTTCAGCCGTGCATCTGTTCAAGTCCCCTCTAGAAAGGCAAGGAACAAACAATTGACACTTAATTGCTCAAAGACAAACAACACAAAAGGCTCATTTCACTGCAACCATCCAGTGTTGGCATCTGATTACTCAAACATGCGCAGGCATCATCACAACACACTTTGATGAACGCAAATGTGGCTCAGACCCTTTTCGCAAATGTTTTCAGAGGAGAGATGGTGCAGCTATTGTAAATTTGACAGCACTGTAAACAAGGTACATCAGCTTTAAGTCTCACATAATGGAGACAGACAGGAATAACAACTGTGTGCACGTCCCCCTGAGGCGATTTTCCCCGAGGCAACTTTCCCGAGGTGAACAGATTTGCCAGCATACCCTCAATCTGGACGAAGTGACGGACACCGAGATCACTTTTTTTCCTTTTTTTTTCTGTGGGAACAGGACATGGAGAACCCCGCAGGTGGGTGGGGGTCTGCAGTGAAGAGGGAGAAATCCTTTGAGCGCCCAGTCAGTGTACCAGAACATTGTTTCATTTAGCTGAAAAACACCTCGGGTAATGCACAGAGGCATCTTTGGCTACATGCAGTTGAAGATCAATTTTTAATAAGAATTCTGGGGCCAGAAATTTTTCACATGTCAGAGGCGCACCTAAAGAAAGCAACACAATTGGACAGCGCTTTCTGTTGCCATAATTCAGCAAATCACACACTCTTTAGAAGACTATGTTCTATTTTGTAAGAAAACAAACAGAAAAACTCTTTTCTGAGACTTTATTGGCACTGTGTATGCATTTGCATCCCCTCTAATTTGATGCAGACTGCAATTATGTATGACTAATGGTGAATAGGAAGCTTCAGTATTCACTGTTGATATTCTGCAATAGTGTTAATTTAAACTGTTGATCTATGTATTGGAACAACTGTGTATAATATATGTTATTAGCATAAGCACATTATTTGGATACCAAAACATTTACTTGTATGTGGATGGCATGCAAAGTGTTTTGTTTTGTTGGGTGTGTGTGTGTGTTCATTTGTACTGAGACGCTATCACACCCTTTAAGTACAAAATGGAAAACAAACTCTGGTCTATCTTTCTTGTTGATTCAATGTGAAGGAGACGCAATGATTCGGGTGTTGTTAGCCAGGCTAAACTTCGTGTCTATCCAGTTCCACTTTGATCATGAAAAGAGAATTAATTAGAGGAACCTTTCAAGGCTTAAGTGGGAGAATCTGAGGTCCAACTGTTTTCCCCAGCTTTTTATTGCTATTGTACTCAAAGCACCCCAGAGAAAGGGGCGGTTGCCATGGTAAAATGAATTGATAAGGCACACGGGGCTGTGCGCATTGAGACACATTCAGCACTTAAGGTGAAGAGACGTGTGAGCTTTCTCGCTGTACACTGGTAAATGACATGAAACCATCTCAATCATCTCTTTAATTGAAGATGGCAGACACACATACGCACAGTATGTGTCATATTCCATTTTAATGATGGTCAGACAAGAACATTCATTTGTCACACTGAAAGCGCTTATTCATGCAGCATGAACTGCACATAGTCTACTGTGAGATGGTTCTAAATTCAGGCACACTGCCCCGATTTTTCTAATTTAACTTCTGAGATACTGGCGCTCCTTATGACCATATCAAAACAACAAGGATAAAAATACTAAGAAAGGAAAATATTTTCCCATCAGTCACAGAGACCAAAAATATACACGATCATTAAGTAGCTATTAGTATCTCAGAGTTTGCATGGATTTTTATAGACATTACTCACAAGTCAGTAATTATAGTAGTAAAAATGTTTCACTAGCAGTAGTATTCAGATCCTTCACTCAAGTAACAAAATAGCAATATCACAGTGGGAAATTATTCAGTTACATTTGAAAGTCTGTATTCAAGATGTTACTATTCTTCACTTAAATCCTAGGATAGCTGTGCACAACTTGAACCTGAACAGGTATAATCGACCATGATAACTGCAACACCTGCGGGGGTGGCCATATCCTTGAATTTGTAATAATGGATTACACTTTATAAGTTGGTCATAGGTTTTGTACAACAAGTTAAAGAGATAAATGTTGTTGGATAAATGTCGTGGAATGAAGAATGCAATGCTTCCGTCTGATGTAGTCGAATAGGCCTGGAGGTATAAAGTAGCGTTAAAGTACCTCAGAATCACACTGAAGTACTGCACTTCAACACGCATTAATTAGCTTGAACCTATGAACGCAAATGCAGGTTTGACCTGTTAAAATGTGCTCGTATGATCTCAATAAAATGCATGACTAAATTTCAGTAACGCTTACCCTAATTACTATGGCTGCTATTATTTAATTAATCACTAAATGTGGATTATAATCTGTTCATGTGGACATTTGCAGTAATTTGAAAAACGTGAATAATTGTGTTTATGTCAAAGTACAGTCATAGTGCATCAGAAGTTCATGCTATACTGTAACTAACATTATATTGCATCCGTATTATAATGATTCCCAAACAAGGTTTAGTTCAAAGACTTAACCCCCGCAGATGCTTTATCAACGAGCTGGGGAATAATAACTGGGGTTAATGTGGGGATTGTAATCATGATGACAAAAACGTGCGATAATCACAGTTTTTTCAGTGGCTTCATAAAACCCCAGACATCTGAAACAAAAATATACTTTAAACCACATCAAAAATGACACAATGAGATACTGAAGTAGCAATTCTAAAAAGTGGTGTTAGATTGATCTAACACCACTTCATAATTTCATTAAAATGTTTCCTTCTTTAAAAGATAAGCCCTTACTTTTCATTTTGCAGATTACAAAGTGCCATTATTATCAGTTTAATTATTCTCAGTGAATAGAGGCTTTAATGAATAAAATGTCTACATACTGTAATAGTAGTGATTCACTCTCATTTAATGATGGCTAAATCGCCTCACTGAGAAACACTTCCCGTGCCCTGCTCCACACACATAAAATCCACAGGAAAATGGGTTTTAACTTTAGATGCAAAAAATAGCCATCAGTTTCCACCAAGTTTAATCATGAGCTTTTACTTCTGAAACATAAAGTGGTTTTGAGAACTACAAAATGAGTGCTAATCAGATCAGCAGTTGACCATACAAAATCCAATTTGAATTTATGGATGGTTGGAAACAAAAAAAGAAATTGTACTGAACTGAATGTACTCCCACAGTAGGATGGATGTAAGTGTGATCTTGTGGAAAATATACAACATCACAACACTAATTAGCCAGACAGCTACTCGAGTTTCTGCTCTTTAACTCTGTCTGTCTAAAAGAATTGTTTATTTGTCTGTTCTGGATCTGTCATTTTCTTAGGTCTTGGCTAAAATGCCTGGAGTAACTTTTGTAGGACTTTCCTTCATGCGAGATCACTCTTACAACTGGTTGCGTAATGCTGCCATAACATTACATACTAATAAAACCACTCCCTAACAATAATTCCTAACCCCTAACCCTAACACATCCATCATCATCTAAAAAAACGCTCAGTTCCTGAAGGCTACAATATGCAACGTTTCACCTTGAGGCAGCAAAGTGCATTGTGAGTCCTTTATTTGTCCCCTCAGGTGCGCAGGTTAGGCCAGCACTTGTCACTCAATTTGATGGGCTGTTGAGACGACACTCAGCCTGAGGTTGTGGTAACATAAAGGCACCATAGGCACTGAAAACACGGACAGAGGAAGTTAATCTGAAAATAAAGAGATATGGTGACCACAGTTGACGAACAGACACCAGAACATCCTGAAGGCTCTAAAACAGCTGCCTTCCAGCAAAAAGAGGATTTCATGTGCACACAGGGTCACAATCGACCAGTGTAATGGTGTAGTTGCTTCATTTTTTAAAATGTTAAAAATGTGTATTTCTAATCAAAAATACAGCATTAGATATTTCATATTAAATGACACTCCAAATCTACAGTGGCCAAGAGATATCAACCTGCTTACAATACACATAAATATAGATACAAAAAACTAAAGCTTGCTTTTTAGAACACAAAAAGCAAATGAAGAAAGCATTTTCATCTTTCATGACACGTCGGAGGAAACAATAGAGAAACATTAGCAAACACAAATGTGTCAGTGTTTCTTTATGGTGCACATTTTTACTTATTTTGCATTTGCATTTTGTAAATGTGATGCGATGTTAAAGAGGTTAACGCGTCTTCCTAAGTTGCACTGCGGCTTCCTATGCCACAGTACAAAACATAAAACTAAGTCCTGCGCTGTATAACCTGCAATCCTGCAATAATCTTGTCTTTAAGTCAGTACAACACAAAAAAGCCAAAGCCAACACTTTTTAATTATGAGCTTCTGAAGCCTCTGAAAAATGTGTTTTATGTGACAAATAAAGCCGTGCCTTTTTCACTGAGCTATCTGTGAAACCGACCAATATACCAGCTTTAATTACAGTTACATTAACTGTGCATATAAACCCTCCAGATTTTCCCCAACACTTAGGCGAAGTGGAAACAAGCAAAGAAAAACCTCTTTCACCGTCTCTCCCTGTCACTCCCTTGCATATACATTCAGACACACTCTCAGAGCTCTTCTCATGTCACTCTACAGTTATTTAAAAAAACATGCTTAGAGACATCTGAAATGGCTTCAATAAAAAGATGCATTCAACTCTACAAAGCTATGAGGCAAATACAGGCTGTCAGGGCAAGATGCATCTCTAGATTGACACTGTCCTGATTACAGTGTAATTTATAGAAAGCAACTAATTTCTCACTGCAACACACCACGTACTATGTACCATGGGCTGAAAAAACGTACTCTGATGTGTCTGACAGAGCTCAGGTCAATATTGTCAATAGCCAAGTAGCTGGAACTACCATGGTGAGATGGTGTTTGGCCTGATCAGTGACTGCTCTCCCCCTAATTGCTTTAGTTAAGTTAATTCATTGTGTTTGGCTGTGTCTTTCTGTTTCTGTCTCCCTCTAAGGCTTGTCTGTACACACACATTAATGTAAGAAATCAGGTTTAGAGCAAGAAAGCAGTGTATTACCTGATTTCTTGCATTAAGATTAATGTACAAAAAAGAAGAGGCCATCAGTGTATTGCACCACATGTAATCCTGGTGCAATACACCAGGATTACATGTATTACATGTACACATGATAAATGTGCTGCAATACTTTTTTTATGTGCTGCAATACTTTTTTTTATACCTATACTACAATGCACTTCCTCTTGAATAGATTTAATAAGCTGAATGCAAAGCAAATTGTTCCCCTTCAACATTCAACCACAATATTGAGCCACTTTGTTTGTTCAGTCTTGGTCACGATATGCTGAGTGTACCGACATTAATTTTGGCCTTTAGGACTGTCTGCTGTCCCATCTCCACAGTAATAGAAGGGCCCCCCCCCATTGACATCAGGACAGGAGAAACTCCTCAAAACTCAAAAATCAACTGTGCACCTTAACCCATAAAAAAAACTCTTGTTGTTTTTAAATGTAGACGAGAAGCATTTTTTAGTGTTTAATAGTTTTGACAATTATCATGTTCACATTCACATCTGGTAAATTATAGCACACAACACAAGGCTGATGGGAATCCCATTCATTTTGCAGGTTTGAGGTCAAACAGTGTTGGGCTAGATGAAAAGTAAAAGGAGCACCAGAGTCAGTAAGATTCATGAATGTCTGTTACAGATTTCATGGAAACACATTTATTTATAAACTTAGTGTTTATTGTATAAGGAGAGGTTTGTAGCATAAACCATTGCCACACAGCATAGCATTTATAGCTATGCTATATAAGATTTATAAGCTATAACTTAAGATTGTGCAATGCACATCCCTTGTTGGGCCTTTAAAATGGATAAGCTCCCTTACAAATACACAAGAAATTGTACAAAACACAAACTCCATAATGAATACCTACATTAAGACTACAAAACTCAGTAAGAAAATACAGACAGAACAATAAAAACTGTAAATATCATAAAATAAGAAGCACCAGATCATTCCTGACTACATGCCTGAATCCTCTTCCAAATTGTTTCAGTTTGACTCTTAAATGATCCCTATCAGGATCCAGTTTGAGTTCCCACAGAGATGTTTCACCCAAAACCACACATGCCAAGGGTTTTGACGGCACTAGAGAAAACTCTGAGACAGAGTCCTGCACGGGTCCAGCTTTGTAAACCTGCACCTATGAAGCTCACTTCACTTCAGTACTTGAACTGACCTGCTTCAGTGCATTAATAGAAGTTTAAACATAGAATAAAGATTAAACACAAACATTGGTGTCTGAGCAGTGATGTCCTATTATATGGCCAGACACGAATTTCTGGGTCAAATGTTGTGTCATAGGTTTTCACAATTAAATTTCTGATTTACACTACCAGTCAAAAGTTTGGACACAACCTTCTCATTTCATGGTTTTTCTTTATTTATTATTTTCTACATTGTAGATTAATACTGAAGACATCAAAACTATGAAGAAGAACACATATGGAATTATGTAGTAAAGACAAAAGTTTTAAACAAACCAGAATATGTTTTATATTTTAGATTCTTCAAAGTAGCCACCTTTTGATTTAATGACAGCTTTGCACACTCTTGGCTTTCTCTCAATCAGCTTCATGAGGTGGTCACCTGGAATGGTTTTCAATTAACAGGTGTGCCTTTCCAAGGGTTCATTTGTGGAATTTCTTGCCTTCTTAATGTGTTTGAGACTGTCAAATCAAAAGGTGGCTACTCTGAAAAATCTAAAATATAAAACATATTCTGGTTTGTTTAACACTTTTTTAACACTTTTTTCTTTACATAATTCATAATTTCTATATGTGTTCTTTTATAGTTTTGATGTCTTCAGTATTAATCTACAATGTCATGTCAAAATAATAAAGAAAATAAAGAAAAATAAAAAAAACATTGAATGAGAAGCGTGTCAAACTTCCAAACTTTTGACTGGTAGTGTATATGTTAAAAACACTGCTTACAAAATAAAACTTTTTGCAGTGCAGGACTCTGCTCTGAGGATCGCCAGTATTTGTAGAATTCATCACCTGGGGATCATGGATAGTAAAACATTTTGATATTTCAGTCTGAACCAAAGCAGGGGATAAATAGATCAACATTGCCATCCTTAGAGCCGTGAGCAGTTAGCGTGCTAAAAATGTGCTAAAAATGAGACTAAAATTTGTGGGGCACCGTTATGATTTTTCACACAAAAGAGAGAATTGTCCTGTTGGTGCTTTTACCCTTTAAAATAACTGTTACAAATATAGTGTTGTGTACTTTATTAAACAGAGCCAGTAGCCAGCCAGATGCTAAATGACACTTGTAGAAGGTCTAGGACAGATGAGGGGCAGGGTGATAGATCTGGGAGCGTGACTGTGAAGCACAGACCTGGTGTATAACCCTTGAACTCTACATGATGGATGGCTTCCATCAACAAGCTACCGGTGATGTTGTGTTGAGTCCAAGATGTGCAGTGTTCCTGCAAGTACAAGCTGGGGGTGAAATGGAAGATGTTTTCCAGAGCATACAGAGCAGGAGTAGCTGACAGGGGGGCCATGACGAACATTAACAACAAGGGGGTAAATAAATAGAAATTACAGCATTACTTTTCTTTTACGGCATTAGACTTACACAGCACTATTTCTCTGTTTTTTCACTTAAGGCTCTGACAGTAAGCGAGGCATCGCAGATTCCTTTGAAATTCACTGTGGCCTAGTTCAAAGATGTACAGACCCTTAGCTATATTCCATGCTAGATTCGAGGCCATACAAAACTTCAGTAGAGTTTGCTCCATCACCCATTCATTCACTCACTGACTCTGTTAGCCTCTTATGGGCACATGTGGAGCATTCCCACCCAGCGGCTAATCTCTAGCTCCCTGTGCTAGATTTCCTGCTTGAATGCACTGTAATGACATTTATATCATTTTGTGAGTAGCCTGCTCATATTCCTTATAATTCCACCCACTCACGAATATGCATTACATTATGCTGTGTATAGAAGAAACATTGTGATGATTACAGAATGAATCGTAAATTGGAGTGAATTTCTCATAAATTGCCCATCATGGCCCTTTATTATTGTGTTCTGCTGCTTGGCTGGTTATCATTAATTTTCATATGGCGTATGCTTTAAATATGAATTCTCCCACAAAGCATTTAATCAACAGTACATGTGCTTGGAGTGCTTCTAGAGGCCCAGAAGGTGTTAAATGAATCATGGATTGCTGCTGGTCCTCTGGTGCAGGGGCTTGCAAGGTTAAATCTGGCTGAAAGGGCAGAGGGCTAATAAACTACCCTCTCAAATGACTTTCTCCAACTGTAAGAGTAATGCCCAAATATTACCAAAGGATGTCATTTCTTATAGCCCCTGGATCTGGTATTTCATTCCCCTTTTAATTAAGATCCACTGTGATTCTGCTCAAACTGGAGACAGACAGTTGATAGCTGGTTTTGCAACCAGGAGAGAGCTCAGGATGTGGTGGATTGACAAAGGCTCTTATTCACTATCAGATTACGTACACAAACCTTTGCTTCAGTACATATAAGCACATTTAATGGGCAATCACTGGATTAATTAATTACATCTTACTTGAATTTGTTCTTACTGTAGAAATACATGTTGAACAGACTCATACCACTGATATTCACATATTATTAAGGCCCCCAGTGTGATAATAATATAGCCAAACCTTAAGTAAATTAAATGTAAATTACAGCGGGAACAGCCTTAAGATATAACTGGCTTACAGAGCAGTTACACATGCTTATAACATCCTTACATGTAACATTACATGTAAGTCCACCAGACACAGAGCATCATTATCACCAAGCTTCTGGCCACCTGTTAAATTCAAATCTAATATTTACTGGCCCTATAAGTCTGGATTGGTCCGCCAGTTCCTGAGAGAAATATCTGGTTCTTTAACGGGCTATATGCTTGACTTTCTTCACCAGTCACTGTTTATTTTAGTCTTTCTGCCCTTTTGTGCAGAACATGTAGAAAACTATTGGCTTGACTGAGAAAACAGCTGCCTGCTGCTCTGTATGAGGAGGTTAAAGCTAGGGTAGGCAATTTATTTTAGAGGCATTTTTTTTTTATATTTGTTGAAATTCAGTTTTCATCCTGACAGCAATCAATAAATCAATTGGTCAGACACAAATAAAAGGAAAAAATGGTATCTGCAGCTGTTGCAGGCCTATAATGTGCCATTGAATCATTTCATTTGGTCTGCATGAAATGACTAGATGGCCCACCTTCCTGTTTACCTGCACAAACTCTGCCCATTGCACGAGTCGTTTATAAAGCTGGGCATACATACTGCTAAAGCTAGTGAGCTGCTTAGGTTCATTACGGCGCAGGGAGATGTATTATTTAGATGTGAAACTGTATTGTAACGGTGCACTTCCACTATGTGGGTTTTAAAAATGTCAAAGCCACAATAAAAAGTGGATCACAAAACAAAATATCTCTCAGTGCAGCTTTGATGTTGGCCTTGTTTGCACTCATAGCCATCAATAGAGTGCTCCTTAATTTCCATATCAGACTCTTCCCTGGTAATTGACATCAGCCGAAGTGCACACTTCATGGTGACAGAGACACAGCATCACTGCCTCTGTTATTGCAATCCAAGCCTTTTTTTTCCTCACAGCAGACACTCCAGGGGAGATAAGGAAAAAAACGTCCTTTTGGCTTCAACTTCTAAATTAAACACTTCCATTTCAATATTGATAAAATGTCTTTTTGTATTTTACTTTTATGGCAAGGTTCTTTCAGTAAGACTTGGTAAAACTCTAACTATGTGTATAAAACTCAATAAAACTGTCTGGTTCACAAGTTTCTTGAATCAAACATATTATTGGTGCAAAAACGTTGGACACTGCTGCACCGATAAATGACCTTGAAAAGGAAGTTTTGTGACAATTTCACTGTGAAACTAGTAAGTATCTATCTACCAGACTGAGTGGAGTCATCTTACAGCTTTTCAAGCTTTCGCACTCAAATCAGTGACTTTATTTACAAATTATTACATTTTCTGTAACTCACAAAACAAAGCAGATGCTTCTTTATCTTTGCCAAACAAGTATCCTTTGGTGGAGATAAATTCCTTTAGCTTGTTACTGTCTGTAGTGTTGAAAGGACTGTTGGCTGCTCATCTAGTCATCTATTCACCATCTGTTGACTTTGGAGACACAGTTACCAGGTTATCGCTCTCTATGGGCTTCAGTATTTGTGCTGGGTTTTTTTTTTTTTGGACTTAAACTGACTGCAGGTTTTTGACAGGACAGTTTGTTTAGCTTGCTGGTTTGTGTAGCGCGGTGCCATGGTCAGTTTTGGTGAGTGAAGAGATGCATGTAGTGACACACTCATGGCAAGTTGTGGCTTGTTCGCAGGGATTAATGTCAACACACACACACACACACACACACACACACTCATAAATACAGACACACGCTCTATAGTAACAGATGATGCAATCCTACTCAATGCATAAGTACCCAAGTGGCATGTTGCATTAAAAACATGCCTGATGCTGCCAGTAAGTGTTGTCAAATGCTTCATAAACTGTAAAAGTTAACATTCCCCAAGGGCACATGAGCACAGGTTCACAAGTCTACAGTAAAACTTTTTTCTTTCTAAGATCTTAACATTCTGAATACAGACACAGTGGTTTTGAAGTATGGAGAAAACTTTCATCTTACATCCATCTAGTAGCAGCAGTGCTATTACGTGAAACGATGAGCATGCTGAAACAAAATTGTCGGTCACAGTGCATACACTCTGCACTCTGTGTTCACTTCAAAAGGCCCATTGAACCTTAACAACCATGGACAGTAGATGTTGGCTGAAACCCCAACACACACACACACACACACACACACACACACATACAGAATCCCTAGAGCAAATACTGTTCACCGAGTGCGTCCGTATGTACAATGGGGTCAGACGTTGGAAGGAAAGCGCACACATATTTTCCACTAACCCCCTAACAAATCCTGCCACTAAACAACACTTTGCCGCGCCAGCCACGGTATCTGCTGTTCTCAGTGTTTAAACACTGGTTTAAAATGTCTTTACTCGCATAAACATTAACCACTGTCAGTAACTAGACAGACGAGAAGAGGAGCATGTTCCAGTATAATCACCTCATCAGCTGGAATTCCACAAACACTGCCATAGAAAATAGCAGAAGCTGGAGGCAGTGTACTGTTTCCAGATCCGCGTCTCCCCTCCTTTTAGCTCGGCTCCACAGGGAGTGGAAGTGTGACAACATTCTGTTTGCTGTTCCTCCCCACCTTACTGCCTACACGAGCTTCCTATGTTACTCTTGGGAGCTTCACCAGGCTGTTTTAACTTTAGCAGACTTTATTTTACTTTAATTGTCCTGTCCCTGAGTACAGAAAATGTATCCTTTCTTCTCCCAGATGCACTCTCGGTTGGTTTTGTCGTTGTTGTTTTTTTTTCATTGTGTAGGCTACAGTCGTTGCCTCTGCTGTGAATGATTAAAGAAAACAGTGTCTCAGAAAAAAGTTTGACACTACATCTGACAGCACATCGCCTTTTAGATGGAGCAGCTGAATATAAGTTATTTGAGCTGTTTTACCTTATTGACACTGTATGTTTCACAAGGATGGATAGCTATGAAATATCCCCCAAGGGATCAAAATACCTTCTATGGAAAGTCTTACTGAGAGAGACCCTCTGGTGTGCAACAATTTTAACATGCAAATTAAGTATGAACAACATGTGCAAGGCTCCAACCAGAAAGCCTCCCGTGGGATTTTCTGCAAAGCAATCTTTGCATAAATATACACTTTCGGTGCTGCCAGTAAATAAAACTGGTACTCATTTGGCCTTTTACTGTCTGTCTCCCATATATCCTGAGTGCGTGAATGGTGCGTGTAAAATGCCAATTGTCTCTTTTACCCTCCAGACTCAGCACACAGTTAAAGTTTAGCCATCTGTTTTCACACATGACCTTTCTTTTTAATTGCCTAAATTAGAGGAGAATGAGGAAGACTGGCTGGATGCTCACTCCTGTCCAATTCTAATATTGAAGAAACAATTGTTATTTACAGTGACAAATAGCGCGGTGGAGCTATGTCTGTGTCAGCTGCTTTCCACCTGGCCATGTTGAACACCTGCCCAGAGCCAGTTTGGTTCACTGCAGATGGCTAAGGTAAGCTTTCTATCCTCAACAACCTTTCCCGCTGGCGGCACCCCGTGCACGGAGGGAGCTGCACTACCCAGTCAGTGCTATATCATGTTAATGCCCGCTTCCTGATATTAACTTTGTGCAATATTGAATATGAGGAGCTGCAGAGCTGAGGAAGAAAATAGAATTAGTCTTGATGAATGGATGATGATAGATTAATCAACGGCACAATCATGTGCATGTACTCTTACAACGCAGGGTTTAATCTTATTAAAATGTTGCCCAACATTGCTTATTTGTTGTATGATTTGATCCATTATTCTCCTTTAAATAATGTAAAGGAACACATGGTCTCAAAGGAATATAGCTTACTTTCATTCAAATCAGGCCTTTGTGTTTGTTTCCACAGAGGTCGCATACACTGTCTGTGCAGCTAATCATCTGGTTTTGTCTCGGATGCTAGATTATGCTCCAGCTCTCAATGTGACTTCAGTGGTTGAATAGGTCTTAAAGATAATGCTCCCATAGTGAAAATCATTTGGTATCTTTCAGTCCCCTAATTAAGGCACTTGTCAGGGTGGCATTAATACACAAAACAGATAGGGAGCTATTTATTATAAACTATTCATCTGATAAGCTTGTTACTGTACACAAGAGATTAAATCACATTGATCATTCTTTTTAACTAGAAATATGTTGCTGAATGGATCTTAGAAACACAACCCACTTATAAATATAGTAATTACATATCCTGGGGATAGTTTCTATTATTGACCTTTTCTCTAGATACAACATGTTGTAGAATTACTAATTAAAAGTTGCTCCCTGTGGTTGAACGACTGATTAATCCATTTGTATTTAATGAATCTATTACCACTTTCAATGAAAATGAAAAGATATGTCATCTCTTCAGCAGCTGAAGGAGCTGATTCTCAAAGTTAGCAGAAGAGGTGAGCATGTGAAAAAAAACCCAAACAATTATTTGCATCCACAGACTTCACTTTGTAAGTCATGCAGCCACGTTTGGTTCAGATTCTGAGGTATTTTCATTGTGTTTGAAGAAAGAAGAATCCTGGGAAATGCCAGGAGCCATTGTTCCTCTGATACCGAGACGAGTAAGACCGTCTCTGTAACAAAGCAGAACATCTCCTGTGTGTATCTCGTTCCCTTTTCAGTGGAAACAAGCTGAGGGAGACTCATGACAGGCTGCCATGGTGATCTATGAAAAAATTACGGCTTGTGAAATAATATGGGCACCTTCTAGTAAGTCTTTTGAAAAACTGAGAGACGAGAGGAAAAAGAGGTCTGGACGAAATTTCGACCTCATTATTTATTGTCGGCAAAATGTATCGGCCACAGTGGAGGTCAGACCGTTGTTGTGACTGTGGTGGGGGACTTATGTGTGGCTGGTGGGCAGAGGTTTCAGGGTCACGCACTGACATGCCTCAAGGAAGGTGTGTAATGAAGCATTAGACACAGCTGGTGCTTGCCAGGGCTGGCCCCAAGTTAAAACCACAAATGAAAGGTCATTTTTGGTCCAAAACTGTTTTATATTAAATGGGTGTTTTTTTTTTGTTTTTTTTTGTTTTTTTGTGGTGGTGAGGAGGAGGTGCGGGTACTAGCTAGTAGTAGGTAGACACCAGGTTAACCTTGATTCAGGGTGGCAGCAGGATAACCTAAAGACTAAGAAAAGATGACAAATGACTTTGATACCGCACATTTTACCACCAAACCCCCTTTGTCGATGCATCCCTGCACAGCGCCAAAGAGAAATGCAGGGGAAAGCACAGCAAAGCAGATCTCATCAAGTAATGTATAGCGGCAATACAATGAACGACGAAGGGTAGCCCAGGGGTAATCGATAATTTGAGCCACCAATCTGTTCCAGGTGCTTTATGATGTGACTGAGGTAATTATCACCAGATCAATGAAAGAGTTTGTTGTGCAGAGGAACGGGAGAGGGAGGGGTAATTGGTTTCTGCTGCTGAACTGATCTTATGTATGTATTTTTCCAACCAGGGGATAGGGGTTAAAAATTATTCTCTCTCAAAGTGGGTGAAGTCTGTTTGCCCCGCGCCGTACGTTCCCTCTGGGTCCAGGACCAATAATTTGAGATGTCCATGGGTTTATTTGCATTTGCATGCATCATTAAACGCTCACAAAGGCAGCTTTGGTGAGTCTTGGGGCAGAGAAGAATGAACCGAGGCCCGGACTAAAAAGAAACTGGAAAATAAGAAAGGATGAGAAAATGGGATGGCCAACATCAGTGGAGAATTTATTTGGGAGAGTAAAGACGAAAGCATTTTGTTGCAAGAAATAAATTATCATAAAACTGATTGTTAAAACAGAGGATTAACAGTTTGCGCCAACCTTTGCCACAGTCAGATAAAAGTGCCATAACTGAGGCAAGCTATAGAAAATGAGAGAAGATTTGTTTAGATGGCAGTAGTAGCCCACTTCATTTTTTTTTTTCTTGCAGTTTGTTTCTCTTTCTGTGGTTGCTTGGTCGTTAGTGTGTGAAATCCAAGCGGCAACAAGAATTTGTAGCTGGTGTCCAAAAAAAAAAAGAGTACAAACCTGCATGAATTGATTTTTTGGCCACTCTGGGGAAGCGCAACAAGCTATAAACACAACACTGACATATTATGACCTTAAGAAGTTGATCTGGTGAATGTGTTAGCAAATAGTTCCCTATAAATGCTCACATTCACTCTTTCTGGCCCCGGTTTCCTTTCCACTAACACCTGAGGGAAATGTTTGGCTCATTAGCTTCCAAATGCTCAACTATGTCCACCAGCTAGTCACTAAATTTACTCACACCTGGCTGTGCACGACAAATTGCAAGATATTTAAACTTGTAAAGCTCCTCTTAAACAGAGGATTTGAGTTTTGATGCAGCTCCAAAGCATTCATACTGTCATCCCAAAAACCCCTTTTGGAATGATTTACAATTGTAGAATTGGTGAAACCGGGTCTGCAGGGGGAGCACAGGATGGGAGGAAAGGTGGTGGGAAGCCATGATGAGCCAAGATGAGTGTGACTTTGAGGTGGGGGATGTTGGTAATAGAGATTCCAATAGGTTGGCCTGGTGACCTGGAGGGGGTGAAATCGTCAGAGATTTTTATGCCAAACCTCCTTGAGAACGTGGTTTCCAGCAGGTAAAAGCTCATTCGTGTCGACATGCATTTCCACCTCTGACTGGCCCTTTGTGCCTTTAGTTAATAATCTTCCTGATGCTGCTCTGCACCTGCCTCGCACCGCTTTCTTGCAGGCGATTCTCCTCAAAGATTCTCCTCTCTTTATTTTACAGTTCAGCTTCCTGCAGGCAGACTTAACCTCCTGTCTGTCCTCAGCCCCTCTTGACCTCTAATCTGGGGTTTGTTTTTGTTCTCTATCACGGCTGGGTCCACCCAGTGTCCAAACAACATTTTGCATAAGCTTATTATTCACTGGGCGACACCTAAAGTGTCCTCATCGTGTGGCTCACAGAGCAGCATCCACTCCCAACTTCTTCAGCACCTGTGAGACCACAATCTTACAGTCACAGTAGCAGTCGATGATGGACTGATAGACAGTGGACATGCCTGTGTACTTTGAAACAAGGTAAAACAGGTTGTGAAGTGTGGAGAAGAAAAAGGTCAGTTTAGCATTTATATTTGCATACAGAAAATCCGAAATCTTAGTTTAGGGTTGCACTTGTCTTTTTTGTGCCAATTTTGCGACTGAATACACAATATGACAAAAACCTGAATACACTGACATATTGTTACATTTTAAATGTGAACTCAGCTTGTGCTATGTATTTTTTCTTGCTTATTTTATATATTTTGCATAAACATTGTGTTGAGTCCAATCTGTATTTTGTGTCCCTATCTTGTTCCTGTTTAAAAAAATAAACCAAGCACATAATGCAATGTAATCATGAAATGTGATATTTTAACTCTAACAGCTTAAATTTTCGCTCCCTTGCCACTTCATTAGCTGTACCTTGCTGGGACCAGCTGGACGCCTTTTGTCTTTAAGAACCACATTAATTCTTTGTGACATAAATTCAACAACCTGCTAGAAACATTACTCAAAGATGTTGGTGCATATTAACCTGACAGTATTACACGTTTACTGCAGATGTGTTGACTGCATACATGATGTGAATCTCCCACTGTACCACATAACAAAGGTGCTCTATTCGATTGACAGCTAGCCACTGGAGGCCATTTTGAACCCATTGTAAGGTTCAAGAAATCATTTTGAGGTTGTTTGAGCTTTGTGACACATTGCATGTTATCTTGCTTGAGGAAGCCATTAGAGGATGGCGACACTCATGGTCATGGTCAGCAACAATACTCATAGGCTGTGACGTTTAAATGATGCCCAGTTGGCACTAAAAGGCCCAGAGAGAGCCAAAAAAATATCCTCACACCATTACACCATCAACAACAACCTGAACCACTGATACAAGGCAGAATGGATCCATGTTTTCATGTTATTTACATCAAATTCTGACCCTCCCACCTGAACGTTGCAGCAGAAATAGAAACTCATCAGACCAGCCAATGTTTTTCCAATCTTCTGTTCTACAGTTTTTGTGAACATTGCCCACTGTAGCCTCATTCTGCCGCAAGGTCTGACATGTTGTGCTCTCAGAGATACTCTTCTGCATACCTGGTGGTAATGAGGGATTATTTGAGTTACTGCTGCCTTTCCAGCAGCTCAGACCAGTCTGGCCAGTCTGCCTTCACTTGTCAAAATTATGTGACAGCAACATATCAACCTTATTTCATGTTATTTGACTCTTATATTAACACATTACATTATTTACACATTACATTACTTTAACTTTACTTTTTTATCACATTGTGTGTTGAAACATATATAATCATATATAATCACTTAAATGCATAGTTGGTAGACTTTGTGTGCATCATTACGTAGAGTTCATAGTGAGTAATCATGTAACCTTTTCATCTTATAAATCATCAAATGTGTGATCTTGAATTTGGCGTAGTAAAAACGCTGTATTCAGAAACTGGGTGAAAGTTCCCCGTGCCTTCATTCTTTGTCCTCAAGTTGAACTTCAGTGCTGAGTAGGCACGTGCCGCTACCTACCGCCCATCTCCTACCCCGCCCGCTCCTAGAGGGCCAAAGTGCTGATAAAGTAGAATGAGTGCCAGCTCCGGACGTGGGCGACGTCCTGAGCTGTTAAATATGCAACGTAATGGGAGGAATACCCATTTTTGGGTGTCCACTAGAAGTACACAACTCATAGACAATTAGCATTAGCTCACTTGTTGAATTTGCATTATTAAATAAACATCATAGGGTGGTACCCAGACAACTGTGTATAAAAGATGGAGAACAAAGAAAGCAGGCAGTGTCTTTCACCGGTGAACCACTCAGTTTATTGTCTTCTTTTTCTGGATAATAAACTTTTCTTCGCAACAAGATCTTGCTGGATTCTCTGACTCATTCTTTGGGACTACAGAGTGCTTTTCTTCTCTTGTTGGCAAATTGAGATTACCCTTTTCCTCCAACAAAGTGACATCTTGCTGTCCAACTCTCAACAAGAAAGCAAATGTGAGCTGGTATTTATAAAGTAAACATATCATGTATTGTATAAATAAAACAAAACAAATAATGTATTTTGTTTTTGTTCTATTATTATTTCACCAGCAGAGCTTTTGCATAAGAATTCAGAGTGGTTTTAATTTGACAAGTCAAATTAGAATGACCAAATGCTCTTTCTGCTTTGTTGTTCATTTAATGTGTTGATATATTATAAATGAGGAATTTAATTTCTGATAAAACAGTCTCATCAGATGGCTGTGGCTGATTTTAATAATCACTTTATATATTCCTCTTCATTTGATCATTTGATACTGAACTCCATGAACCATCGCACCTTCCCAGCACAAGACACAACAATATAATTTGTTTGTTGTGGTGAGTCCATCTCAGTGTTGCTCTGCATCATAAGCATTTGCAGCAGTCCTTGTAATTCATTGTAAATGTGATTGATGCTTGCAAAAACAGTCCAAGACAGTATTGCAATCAATTACGTTTGATTTATTGTCTTTTCAGTTTCAGTATGCATTGTGTAGCCATTGTAACAACAGAAACTTTCTGTGCAGCCTCACTCACAGAACCATAATCATTCTTTTCTAACCCCTCTGTATGGTGTAGAATCAACGCTCCCAAGCTGTGCTCATCATATTTCATTACAGTAATTCACAATGAAGGTCATTTTTATGAATTGACTGAGGAAAGACCAGTTTTTTTTGTCCAAACTTAATTAAAACTCAGGCATAGCTTTCTCCTCCATGATTCAATAATCAACAGAAGTAAATCATCTACAGTCTATTGCATCAGTCGCCAGCAGGCTGGAACAAATGCAAAAAATAAATAGACCTACTCTGGCATGCCCTGAGTTACTGGCAAGAGCTGCAAGGTTACTCTGTGAAGCACTCGGAGGCACCTTTAGACCACATGGCTACGATTATCACAGAGACTGTTTAAAGCACCATGCTGTGATGTACAGGGCGCTGATCAGCTGTGAGATCAGCGATATATGTTATTTTATCCTGTCATCTAGTGTAATCACTATATCCTCTGTGCTGCTGGTTCAACTGGCTTCACTAATTACTAATGGTGATTTAATGTAATGGTGTGACCATTTCCTCTCCTGCACGGGCCTCATTCCTGCACTGTTGTCCTTGTAAATTAGGTGTGCACCGCTGATTAATGGTTAAGAGCCACTATTCCAAGAGAAGCATCATCAGCAAAGCATTTAATTAAATGGTTGTCTCAATTACTTAGCAAACTAATGTAGCTTAAACAGAAGCGAACTTTATTAAACCATATGAAATGTCACCAACTCAGATGAAGTTTGAACAAAGATTGAAGTACTAATCTATATTGATACAAGATATAAAACCCATGTTAATTGAAAAACAAAGAATACAAGGGCCATGTAGGACATTAAAGGCTTCTTTTTCCCATTCAAACAGCGACAAAAAAGACTGCAACTCCACTTACCATGAGATGACACGATGGAATTTACAGGGTATTTTTAGAACCTGTATATTTTCTGAATTTTCAAAAAAAAATTCCCTCCTCAAATTAATTGCTTCTATCAACTGGTTCAATTCCTGAGCTGCACTGCAAAAGACAAAGTGCCAAGCCAAACATTGTGCCCTATGCCATCAATCATTGCTCTATATTAACTACCCCACCTCCCATCGCAAAGAAAACAATTAAAGTTAAACTTGTTGATTTGTTATGGTAGACCATAAATCACGCTGGTATGTGAAACCCACCATCTCCTGGGGCCCCTTTTCATGTTCCTCGATCAGTGAGCCGAGGTTAGAAAGCAGCGCTTTGAACTAGTCCGATGGTACTCAGTTATATATTTATTTCCTAGTTTGTTTTGAATAAAATGATAGTTGCCTCAGTCACATTAAAATATGTCGAATTAAAGCTCCTTATGTGAGCCTATAAGCACTGCACATGTACATATAGATAAAGCGCTTACATTATTTGAAAATAAAAGAGAAAAACACTTTTCACAAGGAGGGAGATACTGAAGTCTTGGAGATTATGCTGTCTGTGTGGCTTTCTGTTTCTTCTGACTCCAGCACTGCGACAGGAGAGAAATGTTGTCTGTTTATCTCAGCGGGGCGTCATTTTGAAACGTGTAGTGACACATTGTTTTGAACAGCCAAAACTGTTGCAGCTAATGAGCTGTTCACTTCTCATGATGTTGCTTCTTTTTAGGACTGGCTATTGTTTTTGTTTTGTTTTTTTCTTTGCCCCTACATTTCATCAATTTTTGTTTTGTTTTGACAATGCAAACACACTGTGCGGCTGAGACTTCTCCATCACCCTTGGCCGTTTCTCAGTGAGCTATTCTGGTCCAGGCGGTGCCTTCGTCTGCCAGGGCAAAAGAGGTGGGAATTGTGATAATGTCTGGACTTTGAACGGCTGACTAGGAATGACTCACCATTCCAAGTCTTTGTCTTGGAAGTGTTTACTCATCGGCGACTACTACTCATTGTATGCATTTGGCCACTGCTACTCATTGTATGCATTATTAAGAGAGGAAATGAGAGGGCCCCCCATAGCTCGTAGTATAACTGGCCGGCTCATCTCGCAGATACAGAGACATTTGGGGATCATGCAGAGAGCGCAGAAATTCTCTGCATGTTACGTTACAGGAGAGAGGAGCAATAATAGCCAATTTGATAATGAGATACAGCACAAAGGCTGTCCGTGGCTACTCGGCTGCAGCCGCACAGGAGACCTTGTTATTGTCCGGGGCAGGCCACGGGTCAGACAGTCTCTGTCTGGATGGAAATTTGTCAGAAGAATATCAAGTGCGCTGACTCGCTGTGAGCAATGAGCCTTAACACATGTATCCAGAGCTGAAAACACATCAAAATCCACAGACAGAAGCCTCACCTTGCTAAATTGCACAACGAATTAAGTTAAGATTGCAAATTACAAGGCTCCCAGCAGCTGGACAAATTACCCTGTTACAATCAAGCTACAACGCTACTGGCTTAACTTTGATGTCAACAGACAGTTTATGTCGTCGCTTATGGAATTTCTTTTTATCCGATAATTGAATAAAAACATTATGCTCATCACAGTTTTTGTCTGCAAAGCCAATCTGCTACTCGCGTAGTTAGCGCTCAGTGGCTGAAAAAGCAAATTAAGTTGTTGACATGGGATATTCATTACAGCCAGTCGCTTTAAAAAACGTCACTTGTGTGGATTATAATTGTTTTGCTGGTGTCTATTAATCGTAAGGTTCACATTTGAAATAAATTAGATTCTGTGTAACAAATCTCTTTGTGCTGAGGGAAAACAAGATAGGAAAGTCATATCCATTAAACAGTCATTCATTCTGCTGTTCCACCTAATTGAGAAAGCAGTACTTTTTTTCTCTTTATATAACTTTACAGTGAGCACAATAAATGCAGAATGGCTCCTGTCATTACTGGCAAAATCTCATCTCTCAAGCAAACATTCTTTATGCTCTACCAGAGGAGACTATTAGAGTGCAGAGACCTGAAGCTCATAATGCTGAGAAAGCCCAAGTGAACTAAAGAGCCAGAGGTCACAGAGAGGGTCAAAAATCCTCCTTATCGCCATGAGAGCTGAGACAAGTAGGGTGAATTCACAAAACAATCTGGAGCTGGGAAATGTTCTTATCGGTATGGAGTACATTCTCCCATGCAAGAGCACATCCTCTACATCTACGGTGAATCTTGCCAATTTAGCCTGAAGCTTTTACTACTAGGCGTTGAGCAGAAACACAGCATCCATATCTAAGCCAGCTACCATGGTGTGAACACACATACTCTATAGCCGCTTGCCAGTAAAGTCACATTGGCTGGTCCTGACTTTGATTTCTGGCATGTTTTCAGAGCTCCGGCTCTGTCTGGCAATGGCAGCTTAGCTAATGAGCTAACTATGGGAAGTGTAACAGCCTACCTGCTGGCTTCAGAGCCCAGACTTTCAACTAGAAGGCAGGACAGCTAAGAGCCCCGCTGAAATGCATTTCTTTCAATTAGACTTTGAAGAAGCCCTGACTCCCTTCCACTCAGACTCACTGTTCATATGGCTCGGCTCGAAAGGATTCTAAGTTAATATCATGAATAACCACAGGTTTGTTGTTTTGTAGATGACAAAACAAACATGACTGGAGTTTTGTTTGAGGACTTTGATTTATTTCGCACTTACTCAGTCCTCTGAATGATTAGCAGCTAATAGTATTTGTGTGCCAGCATCACTGCAATTCCATCAGTTGTACATGAAGTGAAGTGCTTTGTTTGCTTCAGATTTTACAGAAACTAAAATCCAAGTGACCAACTTCTTAAAGTTTCAGAGAGCTCCACAACCAATTTAGATGAGAAAATCTGTTGATATGAAGCCATAAAGCTTTGATTTGTGGCGAGACATTGGCACAATCTTTATGTACTTTTGGCTCATTGATTCACTATGCTGCAGGGGTCTGCAGAGAGTGTCGACTATTTGGAGCTGCTCTGCACTCCACAATAACAAGGACTGGCGATGAGATTTGTGCGAACAGTTCTGTTGATTCTCAGAGTCTGTTTGAGCGGGGCACATTCAAACAATGTTACCCAGAAGGCTTTCTTGTCTCTGTGCAAGTTACAAATGACAGCATAGCATGGCTGGTACAGTTTTAGTACAGAGAGGAGGAAGAGGAGGACGGAGCACGGGGGTGTGGGGGAGGCTGGTCAACCTTTTATGGGGGAGCAAGGAATTCAGCCTCCCATGACAGATGTTGTGTGAACTCAAAGAGGGTCATTTTAGAGGGAGGGTGGAGAAAACACAATATAAGTATGATGAACTTGAAACTTTGGGTTTTTCTCACATGGTTTTAGGACTGCAGCACAGAAAAGCTGTGTGCTTCTGTGTAGGAGAAATAACCCTCCTCTCTCTTTTTTCTCTCTCTCTCTCTCTCTCTCTCTCCTCCAGTGCGTGTGTGCTGTAGCTTTTTCTGTTCCATTGGTATTCCACCAGATTCATCACCACGCGAGCATGGCGTTCTGCCATCTCTTCTCCAACATAGCTGACAGATAATTCTAAATCACCTCCTGCTTTAGGGACCGGCGGCTGCTGGATTGTTTTAATCACAGATAATTGATTTTATTTTAACAAAGCATATGAGAGGAGAAATCCTACTACTAATAGACAAAACTGGGAGTGTCGAACAAGAAGACGATCGGTTAAATGTTGTGCTGTTCCAGATTTCTGCAAGGACATAATTCAAATGCAGGAGACTCTCATTGTAAATATGTTGTTTGTTCCCCTTTTCTGCCTTTATGATCCACATGAAGGATTAAAAGTAACTGGTGAGGGTTAAATAAAACTGTAGAAAGACATTGAACTTCCAAATAAGCTGTAAAAGCCTTAGAAATTTGATTCACACACTGTCTAAGAATCTGTTCCTTTGCTCTGTATGTGGTTCAGTTTATGAGAAAAATGCCTCAAAAATCCCCATGAGGGTTATTTAACAAATGGCCCCCTAGGACTAGGGGTCTCCCAGCTTTTATATTCCCAGAACTGTCATTCATTTAATGGGGGGTTCTGATGACCTCGCTCGCCTCAGTAATTTCTACTCCAACTTAAATTGCATATAATTGCAGCAAATGCTACAGATGAGGACAAGCAGCATTTTGGTAAATGTAATGTTTGCTTTGTGGCATTTTGTTGTACAAGAGCCTCCTACTCATGAGGCTGGACTCTGGATAAGCTGCTCGGAGCAGAGCTGCTCTGCTGCAGATTTATAGAAGAGATTATACTTGTCTGCTGGAGAGTACCCACCACCTCTTACCCATCCCCTCCGAATGTGTGTGTGTGTGTGTGTGTGTGTGTGTGATATATTCATAGATACGCATGGAGGTGCATGCATAATACTATATGCGAGTGAGGTAGAGCTTAGATGTATGGCTGTATGTATGAAATGGGACAATATTTCAAAATCATACTTCTATAAATTGCCCACGTGTTCTAGTTAGTCAGTTCTTAAATAACACTCATGCAGATCTGAAGCTGATCCATTCAAGTTTATTGAATTTGCCAGCATCAAGGCTGTCTAAACATCTACTTACTTCTAAAAGCAGCACAGTTGGCAATGTGAAGTTCACTTTCTACTTAGAGCTCAAAGCCTGTGAGGGTATTTTTCATGGTGGAAAGTTGTATAAAATCAAAGAGAACACGCACCGTATCTACATGCAGATAGAAATTGCTCTTACCCAACATCTCAATGCGGTGGCTGTTTGAAATGCACTCTGTCGTCCACTAATTTAAACTGACGCTCCCTCCTCTCAGCTCAGAATGGAGCACAGCGATAACCTGAAAATAATGTCTCAATGCTTTTGTCTAAGCCCCACACCATGTGGTTATAGGCCTGTGTATTGGCAGGCGATCCATGCTTTGACAAAATAATCCCTCTCTGCATGGCGGACATTATCCACCTCTGACGCTTTCACCAGTTGATCCGTATTCTGGGACTCTTCCATGTTAACCACCGTGCAGGATTGCCCCTCTCTCAATTTACTGGGTCTCCTTTCTTTTGCAAATTGAGCATTGCATGTGCTTAATGATCATTTATATATTATAAATGATGAATATTCCTTTTCTTTTCTGCTTTTCTGGAGGAAAAAAAGATTGATGATAGATCTGTGTGTATCAAATCACCAGTTACAGATTTGTGAAAGCATCTCATTAATTAAATGACAGGCCCATAGTGAGTTTGTCTGGATTAGCGGAGGAGTTAAGTCCCTAAATTACTTATCCTGTCTTGCTCTTAATTACATGAACTATTGTGTACATTATAAATTATCCTCATGACTGGACCCCAAACTGCTGATATTACAGAAATGTCTCCAGAGTGCTCAGTGCAAGACATTTGGATTAAATTATCATCCACTCCCGCAAACAAATCGAGTCATTTACACAGATCAACTAGGGGCACTTATTTGAATGGAAATCCCTTATTGATTATTGAACGTGTTCAATACAATCCATAGGTTAAAATATGATGCAACACAAACATACAGTGTGGCCCACAATCGTCCCAAAATCCAAGTAATTTGACATTTGAATAATACATCAAATAAACAAATATATTTAAAATTATAATGACAAAATAGTGACTTCATATAAACTGCAGTGCTCCAGCTCCTGTTATCGTTGTACAAAAAATGACCAGACTACTTCAAAATATAGCAAATAATGCTGCACAACTTCCAGGCTTAATTGGAGAACATAAATGAGATGAGACTGAACATGCTGGGACAATCTAGCACTTGTATTTATAATGAATAGTCTAAACCCATTTCCTTGTATCGGCTAATAGGGCTCTAGCTTTTAATAGCTTTTACACACTTTAGTCTCACTGGTCTGATATAAGATAAATGTACGTGATCATGTACCTGCTCAGGTGGGACAGATGTCACGGGGATGCACAAACACTGTCTCCAGCTCAGGGAATCCTTAAACACTTTACTTCCTCTTCTACTTCTACTACCCTGAATGTTAGCGAGCTCATATCATCAGTGGTGCTGCACTGTCCAACTCCCAACTCCCAGACTTGTGTTTTGATTAAGCAGCTCTTAGCGTGCAAGCTTGTAGTTTAAGCTTGTGGTCATAATTGTAATTGGGGAAATTCAACAGAGCTCTGATATATCCAACTTGGCTCTTCTTAGTATGGACGTGCCTGAAAACCAAACAAATATGGACACCTCATAGTAGCCAAAGCCCGCCATTCATGGATATGATGTTATTTTTTTAAAGATAAAAAATGTAATCCTCAACACAAGCAATACAACTGTTTTCATGATGTTCAGTGCTTGCAAGTTGTTGACATGGGAATCTTTCTCATCATCCATCACATATAATGTCAACATTGCATAAGCCTGAGTCTCCAGACAACTAGCAAAACCTGTCAGCTACTGTCAACACATACTCATAGTCAGAATGGTTAGCTGTATGTCAGGACTACCACAGTGAACACATCCAAGTGATTATTTTTCGCTTTTGCTACCACGCTTCTCTCATTGTCTGCGTTATCAGTTAATATATTTTTAATCAATTGAATTATTAATGTGGATCAACCTATGATTGATAAATTATTCACATATTTAAGAAATAAAGATATTCCTGTTGCTCTGTGGATCCGGGTGAAATTACAGTCGGTGAAGTGGTTTAAAATTAATTGTCTGTGTGTTCTTGGGGCGTGAAGCCATAAGCTATGAAAGTGATATGATATAACTCAGTCATTAAGAAATGGCTGCTTCATGCAACCTATCTCCTTGGTCTGCCCCCTCAGTGGTAATTTCCCCAGTCAAGGTCATGGCCATCAGCCATCAAGCAGCCATCAGTCATTTCCTGACAAAGTAATACATATAAGGGCTAATCATTAATTACCATCCCTTGACATGGCCTGCTTTTTATTATAATTTGTGACAAAGGAGAAATCAATAGTGTTTTAACGAAATAAATTGGGTGCTGTAGGTACAGTTGACAGTTCACTTGCTCAAAGGAAAGTCACATCAAACTTTAAAGTGGCTCTATTTATCCACAGGCAGGGTGATTGAATATGATTTGCCCAATCTATCCCAACGTTTTGCTGTTCTTTCACTTAATCCCTGGAGTGCAGATGTTGTCAACTCGATTACAACTCCTGGCATGAATGAATACACTTGGCATGGTGACATTTTTTAGATAAATATCTGTCTACTTGAGAAGACACTTTTAAGCCGGGAGCTGCAACAAGATTAAATGGCTGGGCAATTGTTTGTGAATCTGCAAATGATTTGAAACAAAAAGCAAAAGTGATATATTTCCATCCTATTTCTTGCCCTACAGAAGAGGGAGGTGGATTTATTTGGGGAGAGATTGGCGCTCCTTCTTAATATCTCTCAAAACATACAGTACATTTCATATTTCTGACAATGTAACATAAATGTATTCCCTTAATTTGATGGTCGGTTATCTTTTCTGAGCTGTCTAAAGATTAGACTCATTGAATGAACAAGAATCTATGGAATGACTGATGAGCTGACGTCAAACTCACTATCGCTTGCTGGGAAATCACAGGAAGAAAAGAAAGTCCTGTGTCATCAGACTCCCATTACTATTTTTTTTCCCCCATCTAACAGCGACCTGATAATGCTCTTGTATGGATAGTCATACTAATTATGTCCTTCTGCAATATGGAAATGCAATGAATTAGAAATAGGTGCAACAGAAAGAAGGTCAAACTACTTATGCCTTGTTGCTAATGTGTGTACATTTTATTTCATGTGGATGTGAAGGGAGAGGAAGGTTCGGTATCGATTAAAAATCCAGCGCAAGAAGTGGCAGGCGCACAACAGAAATGAGCATGAGGGACGGAGAAGAAAGAGGGAGTGAAGGAGAGAAAATGGGTGTCCACCAAAAGTGAAATATTGAGGCGAGAGGAGGAAGAACTTGAGAGAGGGTGTGTGTGTGTGTGTGAGAGAGAGAGAGAGAGAGAAAGAGAGAGCAAAGAGGAGAGGCAGTGATGAGAGAGCACATTAGTACGAGAAAAAGAGAGAGGAAGAGTGAGGAGTGATAGAGTCACGGAACAAAAGGAAAATGGGAAAAGGGAAGCTGAGAAACAGAAGAGATGGAGGGAAGGGAGCACCAGACGGCGGGGAAAGTGCTGGAGTGCCCCCAGCAGGCCTGCTGACGTACCATCCACACCAACACACTCTGGTCCATGTATCATTGTAATGCATTGCCTGTGTAAATTGAAACATTACACAACGATCACCTGAATGGTTGCAGTCATTTCCTAATAAGATAAGTGCAGTGAATGAAATGAATGCAATTTCTTTTTTTGTTTCTGACAGGCTTGTTTTCTCATTACACATTCTACTGAGACCCTTTCATATATGTAGGGTATATACGCAGCTGAAGGAAATGAGCTAACACAAACAGCAGCATCGACCGGGTCGCTACCACAAACAAGCTAAAGTGTTTCCATGCAGACACACAGAGACTCACCTTGCTGCTAAATTTGTGTGGAAAAGGAAACTCCACACCCCCCAAGGTCAATCAGCACATCACATCCTACTTGTGTTACCATGAGAACAAGAGGCCTAGCAGTCTCATTTATATTCACAGTCACACAGATGTACATTCGCAATAGCAATTAAATGCCATTTTGCCTTTAGGTAGGCAGAAAAAACAACGTTGTGGTGATTACAAAACCAATGCAATGCATCTGCAGCAAGTTGTGATTTGATTTTAAGTAACTCTGCTTTTCATAGATTTTTCATGCAACTCTCAGAAAAGCACATTTGAGTTGTTGTGATAATATGCAAGTTTTATCATTGCCATTCATTTCCACTGAAAAGTGTAGTCACATTCGAACTGAAAGTGGGTGTTAAAATGCCAAGAGCACATTTTAAATAATTTTATGAGTGAACAGGATTTGAATCAAGCTAAAAGCAAAGGAGGCTGTCTTTGGAGTGTGCAAGCAGTAAGTGCCCTCCATCTCTGTATCTTGTCTGTGAAGTTTACTCAGCACAGTGGGGTCGCTGGGAAAAAAAACAAAAAAAAAACTGAATATATGGATGGTAAGGTCTAAACCTGAGGGTTCAGTCGGTGGAAACACAAACACACTCTTCTGTGTGTGTGCTGCAGTCTCGGCTTGTAACTGTGAATGAGCAGTGCCAGGAGGTGGAAGGACCTTCAGGGAGAAAAAGAAAGAGGTACAGGCGAAGAATACGATGAAAGACTGATGGGAGATAAAGGTGAAGGTTACCGGGACATGTTTGCCCTTTTAAAAATTTAAATTTTTTACACCTCATTGTAATTTTTTTCTCTTGCCATATGCTGCTGCTACAGAAGTAAAAAAATTATGATACATGCAAGTTTCCCATGCTCAACTGAGTGGGCTCTGATTTGAAGGGTCAGGTGTTTCATGACTAAACATGCTGAGGCTCTCTATAAATAGTGCCGAGCAAATGCTCATAATGGCCTTGGAGAGCAAAGGACACATAACTGACATTTAGCATGTCCATATATAACAGAAAACTCCCAGACCTGCTCGTAAGTTGTCCCATACATAGCGTGGCGGAGTACTTATTGATCCGCAATTGCCTCATAAAGGCATTTCTCAGCAAATAAAGAACAAGGAGCAAATGGTCATGCATTTATTCATTCACCTCATGACCCTATACTCCCAGAGAGGGAAGAAAACAGGGCATTTGAAGAAGAGATCAGAACGAAAGACAGAAATCTGTTATTCACTCTCAGCACATCTTGGCTGTTGATCCTGAGTTGTGCTTTCACATTTTCTGTAATATAAGAAACCTCATCTGCAAGCGACTCGTACTCTTACTCTGTGGAGTTTCTCAACACACAGCTAATACATGCATGCGGGCAGTTACAGTGTTATCTTACAGACAAATTTCAGTAGGAACTGATGACTGAAATGAAATAAAGTAATGTTTATGTGTCAGAAATTATTTGGCGTTGATGTTTGTCCCTTTTGTTATCTGATATTTTTAGGCATAGTAAAAATTTATTTAATATAATGACGTACACTGGAGGAAGGTTAGCGTGCCCCAAATCTTATCTATTTTCCTCATGATAACATGTTTGCCCTGTTCAAGTCACAGTTGGCCAAAATGTAAAAAAAGACAAACCGCCACAACTGATGACATTATAACAACTAACACACCTGTAGTGTGTAGACCATTTATGGTCATTGCAGTACAGATGTACTGCACTTTTCTTGTTGTTGCAGAAAGTTTTACTTTTTTTTCCAGGACAGCTGTGTTTTGAGATTCCCTGTTCTGCAGCACTAGTAGACGAGCTAGCTAAACTACAGAGAGCTGAGAGGCTACAGAGGCTGTGTGTATAGATCAGATGATCCTCACCAGGTCGGATCGTAGCAGCTCGTCATGTGTCTGTGATTCTCATCATGATGCCTGGTTATTGAGAGCATGATTAATGTGCCAAACAGTGTTACTGTTTTTTTTCCACAATGACTGCGAGTTTGGCAGCTCTGCATGAGTGATAGATAAGAATGTGCGAGCATCATTTAACGTAAAGCATCAATGCATTAAAACGTCCAATCATCAGTAATAATGAGTGGAAAAATAAATTGAGTTTCAAAGTAGCCCCTCATTCACAACTCAGTGATTAAAAATGGCACATCCATGCCTGCGCTTCCACTGCCCCGGCAAGGACTTGACAACAATGGGCCACCTGGACTCTGCCATTCCAGCTCAATGTAATCAAACTGTGTGCTTAGAAAATGCAGACATGTTAAAATCTGAAAGGATGACATTAAGGATGAGAGATGAACAGGATGACAGAGGGCTGTGTGAGACAATAAAATCAAGGCCATCCAAGAACCAAGATGGATTGATGAGTCCATTGAGTGGAGATGGCAGGCAGCCAGCTAGCACAGAGGTCAGTGCAGAAGGATATCTCTTGGAAGAAATGATGCATTTAAGAGGGCCAAGGCTGCCAGGGTGGGCTCACTGGCGGGGAGAGAAAGAGGGAGATATGAATTGAGCGATGTATGAGGAGGCGGGGAGAGGAGGCTGGTATGTAGATGAAGTGGGGACGTGAGAAATATTTAAAATGAGAGAAATGATGGAGAGCGAAAAAAAGATCTGTTAAGTAGGATACAGGTAAGTGGACAATAGGAGGGGAAACGTAGAAGCAGGAGTGGGAAAAAAAAAAGAGTAATGAGAGGTTAGGAGTGGAAGACAAAAGGCGACAGGTGGAGAAAACATGGTGGGATGAGCCCAGTTAATTTGAGCTAAAGCTTGCAGCATTAATGATAAATTTGTCACATTTTCTGTAACAATGTTCGAGGATAAAAAACAATAAGAATTCACCTGGCACATGAACACATAGTGAACTAAAGAGACTCCCTCTGTCTACAGAGACACTAGGTTCCATACCACAGCGTGAGCCAAAAACATTATGCCTAGGGAGACTGGTTTTATTAATCAAACTGATTATTCAATGAGTCAGGCACTCACACAAACAAGGAAAAATAATGGGTTTGAGCGTTAGCTACCAAAAATGAAAAATATCACCCATCTGCCCATTGTGATTTGCTGCGATGGATCTGGCTAAGTGTCTGCTAACACCCCGGCTGGCTAATTGAGTTAGGTTTATAACGGTGAGGTCCACAATGAAATTTATGCAACCCATCTGCCACAAATAAACAATGCCGATGGAGATGAAGTGAATCAGTCACAAGTTAACTGTCTGACTTTTCAAAAGGTCTCAGCTCTGTTCACTGTTTGGCACGCCGTCACAAAACCCTGCCTTTATTCCCTCCACTCTCCGCTCCTTTCAAATCCCCCCATTGACATTCCCCCTTAGCCTGAGGGCGGCGGAAATCCATGCTGTAATGTGAACAGCAGTGGAGGTTGTCTCCCTCCATCATTTCTCTCTCCCCACTTTTCTGACAAGGAGATAAATGCTGCACAAGTTATTAGTCGACTATGGCTGATTGATATCCTCGGAGGAGGCCCTAAAATGCAACTCTTTGCTTCCTTTTACAATTCAAGGTTACCAGACTGATAAATAGAGGTATTTTCGGGGGGGAGGTAAAGCAGAAAGCTTTCGTAGATGTGTGATAATGGTGATTTAATATACTTGTTAAAGCGAAACGTGACAACGAAAGAGGCAAGAAAGACACTGCTCATTTGACGGAGAACAGCCACATCAAAATGCAGCATGAACGAGTTCACTGAAAGGGTTTCAGCAAAACTTCAAATCAGAGAGGTAGATATAAAGAGCTTAAGTCGTCTTTTAACTTGCCATGACAATGTTTGATGTGTCAGCTCATTTCTTTTCTCTCTATTTAGAAATGCAGTCAAAGAATGAAATGAAGCCCCTTAAAATGTCCCCAAGGGAAGTTCTTCAGATTTTTCTTTGCCTCTTCCATCTGTCAAAATCATACTCTCACTCCAATACACAGCCCGCGGAGTATATAAAACGAGAAGATTGTCGTAAATGTATATTAAGCTTTTTAGAAGCACAGTTGACAACTACCAAGGGCTAAATCGCTCAGTTGAAGCAGAACCTGTTCTCAGGCAAGACTCAACATCCTCATAATCCAGGTCACATACGGAGAGCTTTCTAACCCACAGTAGCATCACACATACATGCATGTGCCCACTGCATGCACATATTAGGAAGAGATTTTTTTTAAAAGGGAGTTTCCTCACAGGCAAATAACTGGGTATGGCTTAACTGCAAATGATGCTTTAAAAGACACAAAAACCATCCCTTCTCACAGGCAATGCTTTTCTCTCAGCAAGAAAAAATGCTCGGAAGGAGATAAAAAAGAATATGATCCAGTTAGAATGCAAAAACCTGTGGCACCTTGACTGATTTAAAGTAGCGTGACGATAAATTAGTCAATGAATTGTTTAGTCGGAAGCAAAAATGCTAAAATATCTGTGTTTCCAGTCTATTCAGTGTTTTTCAATTTCCTCTGTCAGAGTGTTATCAAGTGAATATCGATGGCTGTTGAACGGTTGGTCGGACAAAACAACATTTGAAGATGTGACTTTGTACTCACTTCCAAAGGGCATTCTTCACTTGCTACTGTCTCTTCAGTCACCATCAATCAAGAAAATACCTCGTAGGATAACCACTGATGAAAATGCTTGCTAGTTGTAGCCCTGACTTAAAGATTTACATTACCGCAGTTATTATTTTCATCCGTGATGAAGCTGCTCCACTGCAGGGGTACTATCAGAGTGAGTTTGGTTTCTGTGGCTGACCTTTTGTTGCTGCAGGTGCTCTGCTGTGCTTAGATGTTCGCTGCAAGCCAGCAATGTCATTTTGTATGACTCGACAGGCAGGCAGCGCTAGTAAGTTTGGGCAGCTTGTGTTCAGGTTGTTACTTCAACCTCTCCTCATTGGGCGCACTCTCCATCTGCCTGGTCTGTGTCAGGTTGGCAAATGTCCAAGAATCTGTGGGTTACCCCTCCTTTCGCTGCCACTGCATCCCACATGGGGAAAGAAATACCTACAGCAGTGCTTTGATAGTTTTTCTAAAGTGCTGAACACCACAGCCGGCCTTCACTAGATGAGAGGTGTGAGCGCGGTGATGCACAAAGAGCTAGTTCACCTTGTAGTGAAACGCTGGACAAGTTGGACTCACCTCTTTTGACCACAGTACCTCTGTGGAGTCCTCAGCCTGCTTTTACTGTGACAGCTAAGTCCCATCTCAGTTCAGCTGACAGGCCCGCTTGCATCAGGTTGTGATCCCTCTGACGAGAGGGCTTTAACCTGCCTCGCTCAAAGAACTCCAGATAAGTTGCAGATGGCAACTCAGCCCCCATCTTTCTCGCCGTGCTGCAGAGGTGTGAATCCTCTCAAGGCAGCTTGGCCCGCTACCCCGTCCAGTGCAGCAGCAAACACGGATCGCGCTTACTTCCTGCCCTCGTAGCTTCACTCTTTGTTGAACTCTGCAAAATTTTAACTTTTACCAATATGCCAAACTCACTGTTACTGTGAGTTCCTGCTATATTTCTTGCCCTAGTTCCTGCAGTCGGATTTATTGGGTTGTCATTTTTAAAAGCTGTCAGCTCATACAACGCCTGTCAACATCGCAGCTAAAGACCTACCGTGCTCATGCTGACGTTCCCCTGGTCCAGTATCGGCACAACCAACTTTATTTGGGCCTACCAGACAGGCAGAACTGGACTGCTGTTACATATAAACACCATGGGAAAGATGTACATTATTTTAAGTGGTGATAAATAGAAGTATTCACATCCTGTATTTGGTATAAGTGCCAATACAACAATGTAAAATACCCAATTAAAAGTCAAAGTCCTGCACTGTCAATCATACTTAAGGATAATTCTCTTTGTATCTCGAACAGTTAATTAAATGAGACCATCTCTAAATGTTCAGAAGGGAAAGGTCCTTAAAAAAAAAAAACTTATAGACACCTGAAACATGAATATGGTTCCTAACCTGACTTTGCTTGTTTGTGAGGGGTCACAAGTAAAATTTTCAACAGTGTGTTGTATTTTAAAACTATCATATCATCAGAAAAGTGACTTATAAGTAACTATTGTTGTCAGATAAACGTACTGGAGATAGACAGTAGTGTACCATAGAAATACCAAAGTAAAGTAAAAATACCCTAAAAATTGTACTCAAGCAAAGTCCCTGAATAAATTACTTTTAACCACTGCCTATGTGATCATTATCTAAAATTACAGATATTGGCCACGCAAGTGAATATAAAAAATGTAAAATAAAAGTAGCAAAATTTCATTTCATTATGTAGTATTAATGTTAACTGGGAGAGAAATTTAGGAGGAGTCATTTATAGGAATACCAAGTCCCAGATAAGCTCTAATTGATCTAATTTGTTATGATCCATTATTACGATCTCTCTCTCTCTTTTTCAGCTTATCTATACTTTTTAATTACTATTCCCTGTAAGGCATGTATGGCCCTGTATGTCTGACTACTAGCACTAAACTCTTGCCTACTGAATCCCAAATAACCAGGATATTGTCTGTCCACATATTTACCTACTATTGGCAACTTTTTTTAGGGAATAATTGATCTAAAATGACGGTTCACCAGCCTTTTCCTATCTGGCACCCCTGTTTATTCAGCAGCTATCCGTGTTTACTTCATTGGTATTGATGGATTGTCACCCAAGGCGCACCCTGGATGAAAGGCGCACATTGGTTGACAACGGTTCAGTGTTATCATGCTCTCTTGGGATCTGTCCTTATTGGTAGATGCACAATATGAGCTCCCTTTTGAACCACTGGATTCAGCAGGTCTGCTTATGGTATCTTAAACTGCCCTGTTTTTGGCTCTCTGCTTTGCCAAGATAATATTTGACTTTCATGCACTATCGACTCATACCCTCTGTACCAGTGCACAGCCAGGGTAAATGTTATATTATATCCTAAATCTGTGTGTACTCATAAGGCTCTTAACCTGCCTTAAAAGGCTATTGCTTGTGACACAGATGCCTTTTCCCTCTTGTGTTTTTGAGGAGCAAAGGACACCTTGTGGGTCTTGTGCACACATGACACATATTTAAGGCAGCCTTGACTCATGCAATCAGCTGTCTGCTTGCTTTGTAAATCCAGCTCAGGGCAAGCGCCATTGAAACAGTCTATGTCCCTTTGGACTCTGCATACTATTACCATAGCCGTCACTGCTAAGAGGGCTGATTGCCTGGCAACACTCGCATTCGCTCTCACAGGAGTTAAATTGCGCCTTGGAATTATTTAAATGACTTTCATTGAGAGATGTCATTGATGATAACTGTGTTTCACCCTTACACACTCATTAGATATTAGCATGTGAATGTGAGTGGTTCCCATTAACCTCCTCTCTTCTCTTAGCTCGACTGCCAGGGTTTGTCAGGGCATTACTTTATATCCTTCACACAGTTGGCGTTACACCGGATGAACAGACCAAAGTGGAGCACGAGCTCATCTACATAACCCCACTTCCCAGAGAGAAAGAAGTGAGATGCAACAACACTTGGCCTTTTGCCATCCCTCAGGACTTGGTGAAGTGCAGAATTAAACTCTGGGAGTAAGCATGTAACATGAAATAATTATGCACCCTAAAAAGACAGGATCTTCCCCCAACACAAACGCTCTTATCAGTCCTTGGGAAGCCTCTCAATGCAGTAAAATCATCTGGGACACAAAAAGTCTGACGATTTAGCCTGCACCTTGTACCTGTCCTGTAGGGAGCTGGTACTGAACTTTACCGTTTATACCGCTTTATACCGTCAATAACCTCATGGTATTTATGAAGTTACTGAAAAAGAGAAAATATAATGTACTAGCAATAATATAACAAGATAAATGTCTTATGTTAAAGTAACCCTGTGAAATGAAATAAATAAAACCATGAGGTAGTTTCTGGCCCTTTCCAAAGCATTTATTTGGCGTTGAAGCGCAAGTTGTCCCAGGTTTCAAGGATTATTAGGTGAGTTTGTGCTGTCAGGGACGGGCTGTACTCAGCTTGTTATAAATGGTGTGTTTCACTCAGCGCCCAAGTATCCTATCAATCTAACACTTTAGAGTATCATCAGTACTGTAGACCTTGGTGGGCTCTGCAGCTTAAAAGAATGGACTGTCTTTTTCACAAGCATAAGAATACCTCTTGTTTTTAGCAGTTCACCATCAGTGACAGTGCCAGTCCTCTGTGCAATGACAATAAAGGTAAATCTAATCTAAACCTAATGTAATCATGTAATCTGCTTCGTTGTCACATGTTTTCTAATCCCAGTATAGCCAGCACTGAATAGCTAATGTCATTTTTCACCAATGGCATGCACTGCTTAAAGTCTTAATTTATGATATGTGATTTCTATGCTGCTGTTCAGAGAAGCGAAAACACTGTGTTGAATCTGTTTACTGTTGGATCTCAAAATAAATATTTCCTTTGAAATGCAAATTGGGGCATGCACAAAAGATAATATAACGTGTATAGTCATGTTTTCTGCTGCTCTCCTCTTGCTAAAGAGCATGTTGTGTGGATCCTGAGCTTAAACATGACTTTGTGAGGATGCTGTCATTAAAGGCATCTGGCTGTTTGCTCCTGGGAAATGCTATCTGAAAGACTATCTTTCAGTTGTTGTTTTTTTCAAGCATTCTCCTGACCACCACCTAAAAACACAACATTTGCATCACCATTGCGAGTGTGAATAATGAATAGATTATGCTCCATGGTACAGTAAACAAATACAAAAGTGCATCTGTAGTTGTATTAAAGGGGTCCACTGTCCAGAGTGGAGGATTCCTGCGCAGATTATCAGATTACAATGACACTTCAGACCCTACTCATCTTCGAGGCCTGCAGTTTCTGATGCCTTTTTGAGTATTATAAAAGATGTCCTCTAAGTGTTAATCAAAAGCACTCCTGATCAATTGTGAGAGAAATGTAATAAAACATGTATAAATGCTGTGAGGGGGTCCTCAAGTTGGCTACTGCACTTCTTATCTCCATTCAGATTGATTTCTTGCTGTACAGCAGCGGAGTCAACTAAATATGTAATAGGCTGGCTATCTGCACAAGCTCAGGGAAATTATGAATGGATATTTAATGAACTGGTTGGACTTCGATATATCACTTCAACATGTGCACATATGTGGGAGGAAGAAATGGATGTAGAAGGCAAATCCTGTTGGTCAAGAAATTAATGTGCTTTATCTCATCATCAGAGTCTTAAATTAGACCATCAAGCCCATAATGTCAACTCCTACGAAGGAATTTTATGCAAAAGCAAAGCACTTTACATCTTCCATTTTATCAAGCGTTACCATGGAGGGTGAAACTAATGTGATGGCAGTGCATGTATGCAGAGATACACAGATAAGATTGTCCATTTGTTTTGGAATACTGGAGTCATGTGTGCGCTCTTAATGGATTTAGTCTAAAAGTATTTAAGAAACAGCCCATTTAAACCAAAATTCCACATGGTTTCCACATGCTGCAGCCTAAATTTAGATATCTCTCGTCATAGCTGGAGGCAAAAGAGTCGAGATTCTCTTGAAAATGTCACAGAGACAACTCTGAGGACTAGTAGCAACAGTAACAGCTGGCAGTGAATGGGTGGCTGACATTGTGCACAAAATACTAATATCACGCATTGTGATGGAAATAAAGATCTCAGAAAAAACTAAACTGTGATTCATCGGCGTAAATCTCCATTTTGCTTGTTTGTGCTCCCGTTTTGTCTCTCAGTGTTGTGGCAGATTAGTGCCTCAAGGTTTTAGTGTCCTGCGCCATGTTCATAAACACTGATTACTTGTCTGAGAGTACAATTATAACACTTTTTTTTTTTTTGCTTTAGCACGGCTATATGTTGAGCTGCATTACTGTAGCTGAATGGATGGCAGCATTAGGGATGTTGAAAGCAAGTCTATGTTAAGGAATGGCAAACGAGCAACACTATGCCAGGAAAAAAGATGAATGCTTCTGCTTCATGTACGCATAATGTACATTTCGCTCAGTGCAGAACATGACAACAAAATATTCCTGCTTTAAGTAACACTAAGCCTGATTGATGAATCATACAACTTCGTGCCACTAAATGCTGTAACTCCCCAAAGACGTAATTCTTTATCATAAGCATGACACTCCATGGAGTGCGCTCATTTACTGGCAAAGGTCCGATAGAAAACAAAAATATAAAAGACAGACCAGGGTGTTTTGTGAATTCCTCCTCCACACTCAAGTGCTTTCCCTTGTTGTTGAATAGAAATGCTTTTGATCTGAAACTTGAGGCCGCTGTGTTCTCAGATGACAATGAATATTACATGGAAACAGCCTTGAGATGCAATTCGGCTTCCTGTCCTCTACAATGATCTAGCGTTTGTCAACAGGAGCCTAGACCACAGGCAGGACTGAGGGGGGAAAAAAAAAAAAGGCAGAGACTCTCCACAGACTTTCACAGGATTAGTACCGCAAATAGTTTAACTAGCCTCGGTGACAGCTGCTGCCAGCTAATTGAATTCTGTAATTCATCATTCATTCTTGTTTACTGCCAGCACAACAGGTGACAGGCTGATGAGACATCTCCGAAGAATTAAATGATGAATGAAACCTACTGCTACTATCAGTGTGTGCCGTGGGCCCCCTACCTGACAAATGACAGGACGTCTGCGTATTCAGCTACATCAAAGTCAAAATGCTAGTTTCATGTGAAATCGCACACATCTTTTGAACCTGGTAAACACCCCATCGTCCCCTTTCTGTGCGGCGCTCCATTATCTCCCATATTGCAAGAGAAAAGGGTAAGGAGGAAGAAATAACCATTATGAAATGCAATTACAAGTTGCTCAGGGGTCCGAACACCCACGTCGTGCATTACATCGGGCCAAATTTTCTTTAGCCACGGTGAGTGGTTGCTCATACATACTGCACTAAGGAGAGATTATGTCAGTTCATTTCCACCAGGCTTTGACATCGTTTCGCAGTAAATGTAACACTAAAAAATTGATGCACCTGGATTTCAGCCAAATCCAATGCCGCCCCCATCCCTCTCCCCAAAAAAAAGAAAAAAAAAAAAAAAGATGATTTCATTATGGCTCTGCAGTTTAGGAGTTCAAGTTAACAATTAAGCAATATTACACAAGAGGGAGTGCCATACACAATTTTTCCACACAGAAGTACAAAGCAGGGAGGCTGGTTAGTTGGTGTTGCCTAGCTGCCAGCTGTTGATTGGTTGCTAGGTTACAGATATGAATCACACTATGATGTGGACTGACACACGCGTGACACCGTATTGACGTACATTGACACTTATTCAAATGAAGGTGACAGATGAGCTCACTGTGCTGTAATCAGTCTTTTACGGGACAACAAGTGGCTTGTTCAGGATCTTTTTAATGCTGCATCTCCACCTTAGATTCTACATTGTTATTATTAACATTATTCCCCTTTAGGCTTGTGTTTATTTTTCTCCAAACGCTATGAAGACACAGTTCCAGCATCTTGAAAGTGTCTGCAGATGCAGTGGCACCTGATTACTTTCATCAGCTCTTCATTAGTCATGCCTTAATCACAGATCATAGCAGCTGATGCACCTGGGAGTGAAATGGTCTTAATATGGCTGTTGGCAGAGATGAGCTCTCCAGCTGTTTGCTGCCCTCCAAAGCTGTCAGCCCTCATTTGAGCCAATTGCCCTGTGGAACTCAATAATCAAACCTGTAATAACCTCACACAACCTCGAATGCACCCGTGTGCCGGGCCAGCCGCTGCACATCCCATTTCTCTCCCTTTTGCTCTCCCCGTCTCTTCCTTTGGCCCAAATCTAAGTGTTGTGCAAGTCTGCGTGCAAATGGCAAACCGAGTATGATTAATTTCTGACTATTTGATTTCAGAATACACCTGAAACTACATTTTTCAAGTTAGTTCACATGGTTTGGCATTGTGGTAAAGTGAGTCTTTGCATTTCTTCAAATTAAGCAAACACATAAAATGGAGAACAATGGTTCAGTATTAATTTCTACATTTTCTCTAGCTTGAATTTTCGTTTCGTCACAGGCCAAAAGTTACCCTTTTGCTAGCGCGCAATGATGGACAATAAATACATTATTTTACATAAAATGCAGCATTAGTTTGGATCTTCAAGGCTGGGATTGTTTACAACAGCAGTAAGAGACAGAAAGTCTTTTATATGCTGATTTGTGTGCCCATAGTGAGAAATGAATTTGTAAATCATGCATTAAAAACATTTGATTATCTTCAGAATGGCTTTCCGGTGTAACGTCACCCATCATCTTCAAAACAGATGCTGTAACGTGAGTTTTTTCAAGCAATAAATTTGACTGGTTCCACTGCCAGTGAAGGGAGTTTTTTTTTTTTTTTATCCTAACAAAGCATTTTCCTGTGCTCGGATGAGACTTTGCTGCATCGAAGACATAAAATGTCACGGTGTAGAAGTAAAATGTCATGCAAGGGAGTCTTGTGAAAAGTGTTTGCTTAATTACATGCAACATAGGGAAGTCTCACTTTGAAGGTCCCACATCTCATTATATTTAAAGGATACTGTCATTAACACACCTGACCCTTATGTCACTTTAATACAACTGTAGTCGACTTCAAATATGAACATTTCACAGGGGTACTCCTTTAGATGTCTACTCTATCAAACACTATCTTTTTCATCCTTGATAAGAGCATGACATAATGCAGGGTGTTGCTTTTAGAGAACCTTCACCTCCACCACCAGACTTTCCTTTGTCATATGACTTTATAACTCGGAGGCACCGCCTGCCTTGTCCTGCAGCTTTCTTAATGAAAAGAGTCTGAAGCTTAAACTTTTCTGGACAGCTTCCCTTTTCTACTTTGCCTAACAAGGTAGGTATTCCATTTCACTCGGGAGCTTTCAGATACGTTTTAGTCTCCATGGTGTGATGAGGTGCCAAAACTACCAGGGGAAGGCAACTCTGTGGAGAGTCTGTCAGCGTGCTAAGGATCAAAGCCACTCGCAAAGAGCACACACACATCAAACACTGCCGTGCAACGTGTTACCTAGCAACCCCAGACCAGGTGTTGCAGAGAATAGGAAATATTAAAGCCAACATTCTTCCTGTTTTCTGCAAATACAATTTTAAAGGAAATCGATAAAGCCGTGAATGTGTACTGCATGTGAGAGGAGTGGAGCTTTTTTTCCCTTTTTTTTTTTTCTTTCTTTCTCCTGCACTACGGCAGACAACAGGAGGCGAAAAAGATAAGAGTGTAATATCGAAACGAGGCAGGAGGAAAGAAAATATGAAGGAGTGACGCATATCCTCTGATGGATCACACTAATAATGCCCATATCCTGTCCACATAAGGAATTGCATGCTGAAGTTAGCTCCAAAAAAAAAAAAAAAAAAATCGAATCGTGACAGAGACACACACGCACACCTCACCAAACAGAAGAGTGTGATATGCGAAGTTAGAAAAGCCCAATTCCACTGAGTGGCCATGTCAGAATGAAGTTAGGCAATTATGTGTGATGCAGCGGAGTACTGAAAGGGAGCAACGCTTTGAGCGCTAAGGTGAGGCCAGGGGGTCCTCGTGCATCACAGGCAGCCCTTTATCATGATTAGAACACAGCTGCCATATTAGTAGGAAATTAAGCAGCTCTACAGCCCTGCAGTTTAACAAGGCTGAGCAGGGGGCACCCATTCCTGCTTGCTTGCAACAACTGTATCAAACCTCTGGCAGCATTTGAGGTCAGACCCCCCTCCACCCTCACCCAATTCCCGCCCCCGTAATGTTGTTTGAAATGCCCCACTACCGCCGAGACGCAGGCGAATTTGCGATCTCGGAACGTGAAAAAACAACCTTGTGTCCTTGTTTGCTCGCGCCTTGTCACGCCGGAGCGGGTTAGCTTTATTTACCTATAGATGGTGATGGTCATTGCGGGGTGCTAATGCGAAAAGCATCAGGAACAATATGTGCGCGCAGCCCCCTCAGGAACACTTGAGAGAGCGCGGAGAGTGATGTGGCACCGCAGTCGTCCCAGCTTGTCTGTCTTAGCCAGCGGAAACAGGTGTAAGCTGTGAAAGTGCTTGATGAATGTTCTCTTTAGTGCCGGTGACTGACTGCCCTTATTCAAACAGCAGACAGCTCCTCTGGCTAAGTACTTTGGGAGCAGATACTGTACATGGCTCACACAGGCGTACGCTGTAGTGCAACCGGGCAGGCACGCACATAGATACAAGAGCATGTGTGCAATTGTGGACGCGCAGAGGCATATTTAGCGCACTTTGGTATCCCACAAAGCCCCGACATGCCCCGCTTTGATATCAGACAACTCACCGGGAACGTGATCACTGATTTATTGCCTTTGTTGATGATAAGAGACATGAGCTCCCCACCTGTAGCCTCCCCCAGGTGGTGTATGTGGGCGCATGTGTGTGTGTGTGTGTGTCTTGCATGAGATGCATCCACTCTGATAATTATTACACCGCAAGGATGAATAGGCTGCGAGAGGATACAGCCCCACACATGATAACTTAATCAAGCTGCAGCAAGGACAAAAATAGGATTAAAGAGGGAGAGAGATATGGGAAAGACACCTCAGTTTTCATGATCTATGAATAGAGTGTGAAACAAAAGGACAGCAGTGGATGGAAGGCCTGCGTGATGAAGACAGACGGTCCCCCTCTGGGCTGAAGGGATGACTGACAGAAGCGCAGGGTCGCAATCTGACGTCCCCCTGACAAAGGAAATAAAGAGTCACATTTAAACAAAGAGCTCACCAACCAAACATAGCTTTCATCTCCCTCAGTCTGACTATGAAACGCATGAAAGGAAAATAGGCACACACATACATGCATAGGCACCGAATGCACAGACAGGCAAATCAGCAAACACCCACTTTTAGAGCAGCGCATCCTTTATTACTTCTGGTTTATTGCTTTTTCTTTTTTCGACTGGCCTCTGACCCCCCTCTGCACCAAACTTTTTTATTCTGTTTCCTTTTGATCTTCTTTTTTTTTTTCTTTTTTTGTGCTTTCTGCAATTATATCGGACATGAAAGCTTAAGGCAGAGGGAAGTTTCCACATGTAAAGTATCCACAAGCACTCATTTCCTCCAAACTACCTGAGCCCGTATCGACATAACAATAAAGATGACGGCAATGGGGAATGATGAGAGGTTCTTAAAAAATGTCATCGGCGCGGGGAGCTGCATGTCTGATGGCCTCTTTTAACCTTTCAGCTGACACCCTGCCACATGTCCCAAAGAAACCAATTACTCCCTTGTCTGTCGCTTTTCCGCATTCGATATGCCAACTTTCATTCAAGCACGCTTTGGTCCAGGCCAGTGGTTATTCACTATTTAACTATTTATTTCAGTTGTCCTTTAATCTTACGCATTGGGTGGATTTGGAGGTTTTGTTGCCAGCTATGGTGCAGAGTAATATAAAACCCTTTCAAGCACAATTGAATATATGAAAATAATGGGCAATTAGAAAACACTGAGGGTTTGTCAAGTGCAGTAATGTGAAGGTAATGTGACTTTGTGTTTGGGAGATGAAGCAAGAAAACAACTAACATAGTAGCATAACTGGTTCACTTGTTCCAGCAGGAGAGCCATCATGCACCGCAGACAGGAGACTACCTATGGTATCATCCTGAATACAGTGAATACAGTCCACTTTCTCAGTCTGCGTGTAACCGTGCAGCGTGTTACATAATGCAGCACAACTGCGCTTCATTAATCACAGAAACACAGTCTTGATCCAAAGAAAGAGTTTGTCCTGAGAGGTCGGGATGGAAAATGCAATACTAGTAGGAGTGCTGTACACCAGGCGAAGAGCTGCATAGCACGAAAAGAATGTTACACACACACACTAACTTTTTGTTGCCTTCAAAAGCTTCTCGTGGTCTGCAGCATGGGACCCTTTGAGAATAAGAGTCTTCTTGATCTGAGCACAACCGAGCTTTTCGCTGGGGAAAAACTGTACGCATATTTAGCTTTGGTTGTCATAAATTTCACAATTTTGGACCAGCTAGCGGCGTGGTGTCTGGCAGGACGGTCTCTGTGGGCGTGTGTGGTAATATATTCTATCTTTATAGCTTAATTTATTGTTTTTTTTTATTTTTTGTTTGTTTTTTTTTTAATGGTTTAAGAATTTAAATAGCTGTTGTTAAGACTACTCTGAATGCAGCTTAGCAGAATAAGATTTATCCAAGACAACGACTATATCCTTGCCTGACATATGGGCAGGCAATTCGAAAGAAATCTTTTATCACAGCATGTATAATTTCATGTCATGATATGAAATCAACTGAGATATTGTTAATGGATAAAATAACGACAGAAGAATATTTGTCATTGGCGTTCCCAACAAAGTAAGTGTAAGGAAAAGGAAGGAAACAAAAATAGTTAATCACAATGATGCAAATATAATATAAAAATAAAATAAAATAGCATGCAACATCGACCACTATGGCCTAATAAACAGGTAGCTACTACAGTATAAACAATATGACAACACCAAATATAAAGTATATGATCTGTTTGGTATACACTGTCACATCACCCAATCCTAGCCTTAAATAAATTACAGCAAAATGAGCACAATGGGCATATGTTTGCTTCATCTGTAAGGAAAAATACAATAATGTTCACTGAACTTGACCTTCTGGTAGTGCTTACACTCAAGAGGCAGATCTTGCACAAAGCAGTCAACTGAATATTAATGAATGACAGTAAAAAGGGACAGAGAGAAACATAAGCAGGTTATCGTAGTGATGTGATTTAGCTTGCTGAGTCCCCTCATTTTTCATTCATTCGTTCTATCACACCTCCTTTTTCTGAAGTATTCTTCAACTACCATCACCTGAAGTGCCACAAGACTGAAAGCTCATTCTCAGATTTACAGAAATAAAGCTGCTTCTTATTCAAATACCGTCTGCTTCACTGTATGAAATTAAATCACTTTAAAATGAATACAGGGGGAGTTTCTACATGTATATTTAAAATGAACAATTATAATACAACATGCTATGCTATCATTTGCATCATGAAGAATGCATGCACAGTATTCTCAGAGTCATTTGCGGCAAATAAGTAGTTCTATAGACTTTGTTTTCAAACAACTATGAATACAGCTTGTGTCACTCTGGCCGAGTAACCAGCACAACAACCCCCAAAACAACATTTCTGTCTGTGAGCAGACGCATGCTTCATCAAACTTTAATCACTCCCAAGTGGTGTCCTCCTCTTATCGAACACACTCAGGCCTCTGCCCAGTTTGTCACTGAGGAGGTGAGTAAAGTAGAAATGTGATCGTGTACCCTTTTTAAAATGAAATATTATTATATATTGCAAACAGAACGCTCGTCAAGAAGAGAACCGAGAACAATGATGCTATGTTGATAGATGGGAATGCAGTATTTTGTAGTTTATTTTGATACATTTAGCATTTTATAGCATATTTATTATTATTATTATTATTATTATTATTATTGCTCATTCCTTACTCAGTAAAGTACAAGTTTACAACATTTAAGTCCAAGTTTGCAACTTTGGATGAGAACTGAGTAACTTATTTTGCCTGTGTTGATTGTGGCATGAGGATGGCTCAGTGGTTTGCTGCCGCCTCACAGCGAGAAGCCAACCCGACCAGCTGGGGCCTCACCGCGGCGAGTTTGCATGTTCTCCTCGTATCTGCGTGGGGTCCCTCCTGTTGCTCCTTTTTCCTCTAACAGTCCAGAAACACGCAGGTCTTGTGAATCTGAGGCTTAATTTCCTGTAGCGGGTGTGAACGCGAGTGTGAATGTGATTGTCTATATGTGTTAGCCCTGTGATAGGACCGGTGACCTGTGCAGAGTCTCTGACACTTATGGGCTGCGGCTCAGAAGAAGCGGATATAGAAGATGGATTGATGGATGTTGCGTGTCAATGTGCATTGATTTGATTCATATCAGTGAGAGGCTGGAGGAGCACAGTCACATCACTCAGACATGTCAAATGAAAGTATGGTGCCATTTGTGCGAGAAACAAACAACTTTGGCAGCTGAAGTGGAGAATGGAAGTCAGAAAATGTCATGTTTCTAACTTTAAATACTAAGTGAAAACATCAGGTAGGAATAAGATGAAGTGTACAAAATGTTTTACTCTAAATTTAAATTATTTCTCTCTCCAATAGGTACTTTAGCAATGTTTATATTGTCTTTGGCACATGGAGTCACACACAGTTTACTACATACAAACTAATTTAAATATACAGTTCAGAATACAGTGATGACAGTGAGTAATAGCAGTTAAAGTAGCAATATCACTATGGACAAAATATTGCAAGTAAATATTGTGCATTCAAAATGTTACCTAAATAAAAGTGAAAAGTATCAGCTCAAAGTACTACTAAAATTACTTGTTAGCCAGACTCGCCCTTTGTAGACTTTTAGATCAATGCACTGACCAGTAAGCAGCAATTCAATACTGCAATTGGTCCCAAATCTAATAATTTTGTATATTTTTTAGTCTTTTGGTTTTGTTTTTCATGTGTTTTACAAGTAAAATCACTTTAACCACTGCGAATATATAAATGCGGTGAAGGAAAAAAAAGTATAATATTTCCATTAAGAATGTACGGACGAATAGATGCACACAAAATTGAAACACTCAAATTAAGCACCAACTCAGTTATATATAATTATCCTCCTCTTCACAGAATGTAATATTTCTCTCACTTATTTTTTTTTCTCTGCCAAAGCATGTTACATGTAATACAATTTAATTGGCTTCTGTGAAAAATTTGTCAAGAAATCTAAGGTTCAGACTGATTTGTATGAAATGTTAGAAAAATGATCAGTTGCTAAATGAAACACACCAAAAAAAGATACATACATTTAGCTGCATTCAAAAGACAAATATTGTTTTTTTTTAATACTCCTCTCTGACAAATACTGAAGGCTGGTTCCAAGATTTTGAGTGAGCTCTAGTTTGTTTGCAGAAAACTGGTTAATTTGAGCTGGAGCGGCATGCGACCATGGCGCGGTCAGTGAGTTTCCTGTGCTTACTTGATCTAGAATGGCAGGCTAATCTCTTGGGATGGCGGTTAATTGTGTATCAGCCTGAATTGCAAAAGGATAAGTGTTTGGGACACAAAGACACACAATTGACACATACATGTGCCTTGCCAAACCAAGGAAGCACTGCTTCCTGCCACTCAGGCTACACCAAGGAAAATAAACCAAATGGCCACTTGTGACCATGTAGCCGCGTCATACAATGTCAACAATCACGTCTGCTTTATGCAAAAAGTGGGTAAACAACAGACTGAGGGACACAAATTGGCTCAACACCAGCTGTCTAATTAGCTTTGTGCTGCTCTTGAAAAGCAAACAAACAGGGAAAGCGGGACGGTCTGAAAGCTGGCCAGGCGTCAGTTCTAAGTGTTCTGTTCCCCCCAGATCAGGCGGGGTGCTCCAATTCTGCTTGCACAGAGAGAGGGGGAGGTTTCAAATAAGGCACACAGATTAGATCATACGTTAAGTCTCCAGAAGGCCTTCGCTCGGTTATTTTGGAAGCACTGTAAAGACTCACAAGAGGCTCGGGTAGAATTTACATTTTAATGAAGCCTTAGCTGATTGCTATTACGCAGAGTTTCTCGCAACTGCCTAGTTTAAGCTTAAAGTGAGGCACACAAGAAAGCATGTATGCGCACACCCGCACTGCAAAGAAAAACAGCCTGATGCACATGTGACCGCACAGGCTGCAGATACCCACACACAAACACACACACATGCCCCACTAATTTAACACACTCCTGCTGAGAGGTTGTTGCAGAAACAAATTGTCCTGTAAACATGGGGAGAGAGCAGAGAGGACACCCAGGGGTGCATTACATGACAAAAACACATTTCCCAGCATGATGTGGCTGGTAAAAAAAAAAAAAATTGCAACAATTTTCCTGCATTAGAAAATGTACAAAATAGAGGCTTTTTATATCATATAGGACATAAGGAGATCCGGTTTGAAAAATTTAGGGGAACAGGGAATGGGGTCGTCTTTTTTTGTCGAAGCATCACAGTGACAGGCACAGCGATGAGTAGCAGGAGCACGGTGACAAGTGTTACTGACGAATTTTGCTCGGCGAAAGACGACATGTATCATGTCAGAATCGTCAGGACTCGTCACTTCACTGTCATTTAGCAGCAGCTTGTGTGGGAGTGAAGACAAATCCACATTCCCGCGTCGTTATCAGGCACACTGCAGTCAGAGGAGTGAGTAATGATTAGTCACGTACAGTGGTGGCTGCTATTCACCAGTCATCTCTGAAAAAAAAAAAGAGAGAAAAAAAAAAGATGGCAGCAGTGGCAACTTGAAATTTTTGCTGTTAATGACATTTTTGGTGAGGTGACATCAAACACACTACAAAGGCAGCTTCCTGCTGTGAAAAACAAATCCAGCTTGTGCTGCGGGTCTCGGCGAAACAGAGTTCTGGCAGGCCTAACACTTTTTTAAAAATGATCAGTTCCCTCCCTTGTAAATGGCATGGGCTTCTGGCACATCCAGAATAGGAGACATCTTATCTGCAGCACCCCTCTTATCGCTCAGCCCCAGTGGAAACTATTGCCAGGTAGCAGGTTGTCATATGACACGCAGCGCTGTGACAAGCCACAGCTCAGCATAGTTTGCCACACCACTGGCGGCTCCCATGTGATAATACATAACACAACAAAGCTGCAGGGTCTCAGATAGCGCTGAGGGGAAATATGAACCCAGTGGTGATTTGTATCTGCCTTATTAAAGAGCTGACCTTGACCATGGGGAAAACTGGATTAGTCAGATTTCTTAACAAAGACACGAGATGACGTTATGCTGTGCAAATGAAGAGCCTCTTCTTCGTCATGCTCTCTACCCCCCCTCCTCCATCCTTCACTTTCTCTGCCTTGCGTTTACAAGCATCCAGCGCTCATTGTCCTGTTAAACAAAAAGGAGGGCTGATGCAACAGTCTGCGGCCAGGCGTCTCTCCCTGGCGCAACATTAACACAGCAGACACTGACTCGGCACTCGCTGTGGGGTAACACTGCCTGAGCAAACAACGCACACGCGCCAGCCATGCTACCTTGGTCATAGACAAAGCCTGGTGAAAGGTACCTGGAGGCGATTGAAGGAATAAGTACATCCTGCAAGCAGCTCATGGCAGGTATAAATCCATTTGGTCTCAGGCAGTCTCAGTCTCTTGACTTTTAGAAGACTTTTACTGCGGGGGCTTTTTTTCTCCAAGACTGTAATAGTTTTGGATAGGCCCACATCTCGCCACTGTTATAGGCATTTTATTAACGTAATTAAAGTTAGATAAAAGAATCTCCCGGCTCTTTCATTGAATCAATTTGTAACACATTCGGTACACAAAGAGCTCCTAAGCAGAAACAAAGAGACAAATCTAAGCAATCACCTTGGTGATTGTGACTGGGATTGGGTTAAAATCTATTTTGAGCACAAGCAGTTGTAGAATGAGGAGAGATACTCTCAGAGGATGAAGGGCGGCTCTTGAATAAATGCATCGAAAGGTATTTACATCACTGAATTGACTAGGGGGACATTGAATTGACCTTACATTATAGGGTCACCTCTCTCCTTTCTCCTCTCCCACATGGAACATTAGTGCTCCTTTTCTATCACCCCCTTCATCCCCCCCCCCCCCTCATTTTCTCCTCTGCTCTCTGTGCAGTTCGCTCCTTTTCCCTTACCGTTAGACGTTATCTCAAAGACCAGATCACCATGGCAACAATTAGTCACATCGTCATCGCCCACACTTGTATTTGATGGCTGTTTTTATTTTGGAGGGTTTGTCGATGCACCCGTACCTCACTGGCAGATCGCCAAGTAACCTGTTCTGGTGATGAAGGAACAATGTTGCCATCTGTTGGATCCATGTGTTTGCACACAGTGACTGACACTGAAAAACATCCTGCATCCCCGTGATGACTCATGACAGGCAATCACATGCCAATTAAGACCTACAGCTCCAGCCAAGAGACGCGCGGCTCAATGGTATTTCGCAAGTTTAAAACACATCTAAGCACTGGACGTCCTCCTTTGAAAAGGTCAACATGCGACATAGCATTCCTTTCCTCTTTAAAGTAAATGAAAAAAAAAGATGCTGCATTCCTCTAGGTTCTGATATGAAATGCAGCCAAACACACATAATGGCGGTATGATACAAGCCTGACTCGGGCGAAAGTAGAGTATGAGTAGCTCGATGGCAGCTTGGTTGATTAAACATGGAAAATATTTGGGCTTGCGACCAGGACTTACATTTATTCATCAGCGCCTGCCATATTGTATATCTCTAAATGAAAAGAGTGCTCTCTTGCAGCAGGCTACCAACTAATGTGAGAGATAATATATTGGCTGAGATTTTGGCTGAGTGTTACCCTTGAAATCTTGGATCTGCTTCTGCTCTCTGGAGGCGCTAATTAAGTTTTTTTCTTTTTTTTTTTTCCTAAGTCTTACCGTTAAGTGATGTAATACTTCATAGTCACAAATAATTTTCCATGTGGGACAGATCATTGCTCTTATTATTTATTCTGCTCACTCAAACCCTTGCCAAGAAAAGGGTGTTAAAATGTTTACCTACATTATCAGGATTTTCGCCCTCTGATAGCGCTAAGAAAGATATTCCTCAGCACTGAAGTACAGGAACAAAGCAAGTTGTTCCGAGTGAGATAATGCAGCGAAATTAACTCAGGTCTGCTGGGGGCATTTCTGCACTGGAACAATAGGTAGGGACCCCTGCTGATACATAAGCCCAGGGCTACATATTAATTAATATTCTGCAGAGCTCTTCAGCCAGAGATCTAATTCAACATTTTTACAGTCGGATTTACAATATGGCTTGTCCCTCTAAAGATAAATGACCACATCCCCGACCACTCACTGGCGCGCGCTTGTGTTTGCTTACTGGTCTCCACCAAGAAAAGACAGCAGCTTTCCAGTTCTTGGACCATAAAGCTCTGCTATGGCTTGCCAGACACACAGAAATAAAAGACACAATTGGTGTGCAGATGCTCAGTGGTCTTTGGTAAACTGAGTGAGTGCTGTCTTCATCAGCTCTGCAGCAGCGGAGGAGCTACAGTGTCACTGTATGCTGTATGTATGTACTGTATGCACTGTATGTATAGGCGTTTTCACAATTGTAAATGTGTAATTAACCATTCAGCTCAGCTGCTCCTTTAAGTTTACATTTGGATCCAGCACCAGCTCTTAAAAAATGATAGAGGTTATAGAATGTTTTCCATTTCATTTACTGTCAAGTACACTGCATTTTTTAAAGTTTCCCCACCAAAGTGTTCCTAAATTTGGCTGCACATTGTAACACCCTGCCGTGAGGTAAATGATCCCCCCAAAACCTTGGCTTAAAACTCTGTGAAATTTTCTGCATTTTGTGCTTTGCAAATTAATGCAAGCACCTCATTTCCTTTCATTATTAATTCATTGGGAGCAAATGTTTTTCTCTGTATCCGTGCGGAGGCTTCTTCCCCTTCAGAGGACACAGATACAATAACCCAGGTGTTATTCTAAAAAATTTAAAAAGAGCTAAAGAAACATTTTTTTGTGTTTGCACACCGCATACCCTCGCCACCAATACCAGATTGAAAACATTATCTTGACACAGAGAGATAAAAATAGTTTCTGACTTGTTTTTCAATTATTGCTGAGTTTTCTGTGTGAGGCAAAAAGCCTTTCCGTTTTTTTCCCAGGCAGATTTGCATAAAGTTTTATGGAGATTACCAGCACAAAAATGCTTCGACTGTTGATCCCTTGCCAGTCAGTGTTATTCAAGGATCGGGCTCAGATATCTTCAAAAATCCTGAATATCACTACCACATTATATAACTGTGATGGAAACTACATCAAGAGAGCTTTGAGTTTAATCTGCTATAGGACGCCAAAGGTTGCAAACATTCATTATAAGTGCCTGTTTTTCAGAAAATATTGAACTGGCGCTGATCTTTAAAAAGAAGTTTCCGAAAGTCTGAAGAAAATATTGTTTTTGTGCTCCCAGTGAGCTCCTGGTCGAATTAGCATTCTTTAGAACAGTCGCTTTCGCCAATTATCTACGGTAACTCATCACACTAGTCACCAGACCTTACACAACCCCATTTAATTAAGCTGGATCGAGATCCTAACACAGACAGACTGCACTCATTATTAAAGCCTTTCCCAAACCTTTAAATGTCTGTTGTACTAGACGTCCTCAAGACTGCATTGATCCTCCCGGATACATTAACCTATCAATGCAGTAGGCACTGTGCATTATGATTAAGCACATGGAAAACATCCACGTTCCTCACTTGGAGGTCAGAGAGAGGCTGCTACAGTAAACCACAAAGCACAGCATGGAGCACAGTCCTGACATTAATATTGATGAAATGGAGTTCATGCCATATCTATCATGGAGCAAAGATACCGTGATTAAGTGTGGCCGGCAGTATCATGGGGGCTATTAAGCCTGTGGTACATCTGTACTGTGTAGGTGGGTCCGAGGTATTGATAGGGACACACAGCTATATAAGGGAGGCGAGGGGACAAGGAAATAGCCAGCCATCGGAGTGCGGTGTAATTAAAGTGCAGGGGGCGCTTGTGGCGCTGGCGGGCTCCTTGCCACGTTTCCCATTGACTTTCAACTGGACGAGGAAGGTCACCAGCAAGGTGTTTAGAGCAATCTCCACAAATTGTTGGACTGAGGCTTGATAATCTCCAAGGCTTTAATGGATCTCAGATCTGTTTACCAAGTGAGTGCACCTTACAAAGTCATTTGGCAATTGTTTTACCCTCTAACACAATAATAGAACTGGAATTGGCTTTTTGATCAATGACATCAGTGGTTAAGTTGATATATTCAATAAGCACGACAACCTTGAGCCTCATAGAATTACTGTGTGTGTTTATGTGTGTGCGTGTCTGTGAATTGCAGAGAGAGGCGCGTGTGGTCTTTGTGTACTGTACTCCTGAACTGTACAGGAAGAATTCATACACTTATATGGGAGGCATTTCTCTGCATTTCCTCGTCCCTATCTCATTGAAATGTTTTCAGGTCTTTCTTCCCTGGTAGTTTGACCTATAGAATATTAAAATAAACAGCTATTTGCATAAATAACAAAGCGCATAATGCGATAATGTGCCCTGTCTGTTCATTGTTGTGTGTTTTTCCCAAACTCCCTAGACAGCTTATTATTACATCGAAAGTGACTATAATTAAAAAAAACTCAACTGCTGACTGTACAGCTGTTTCAAACAGTGAGGAGGAGGACGATATGGAGTGTGTTCTGCACTGTCTTGTCATGTGTAAGAATTATAGAGTCTTTACCAAGGCTGAGCAAAGGAAGCAGTGAGTCCGAGGAGGAAAGGGACCCCAGTCTCTCTGCTTCAGAGTTGATCTGAGGGCTGCAGTGTTTCCTCTGGTCTACTCTCAGGCATTAATGGTTGAATGGATGGGATTGGACATGCCTAAAGACTCAAGCAGCCTGTAGATTCGCTCCCAGCAAATCTCGACAGCCTGCATCTTAAGCTCAAATAAGCACTGTGGTCACTGCCCTCCCAATAATTTGAGCGACTCCCAAGTGTAAAAACCCCTCTCTCATTTGTAGCTCATTTATCAGATAGTTATGCGGTCTGCTTCGACAGAGACAAACCAGCAGTGAAAGAGGGAGATGGTGGGGTGGGGCGGCAGAGGGAGGGAGATGGCTACCACACAACCGGCCTATAAGTAATTTCACTTCTACAGCAACAACTCTGACAGGAAAAATTAGATTTTAATATACACATTATTTGAGGAGCCAATAGCTAATAGTTACAGATGGTTATTGCCAATAAGATTGCTGGAGTTCAGTCTCTCAGGCTGACACAAGGAGAGGGGGAAGGAGGAATGAGCAATATGGTTTCATAAGTCTTTAATAAGAACTACTTATGACTTGTTACGCCGCATTGCAGCTCAGATGCAGTTGTGAAATATCCACCCTTTGGAGCCTTTTAAGACATGATTCTTCTTTTTTTTTTCCTGCCATTTCTTTGTCATCTTAATTTCACTGCAGCAATATCCATAATTCACAGTGATTCTCCCGGCCTCCTTGTCTTTCCCATGTGAAGAAGTTTGGAGATGGATTCCCCCTAAGTTTCATGAAAAAGTGTCAGATTCTCAGGCGAACAATGAGAACACTATTACAAGACTTGGCACAGAAAAGCCTCAAAGGCCTTGGCACAAAAGCCTGTACAAATTGAGAAGATAGAAGTGCAAACTCATTAGCTTACCAGGTTTCCAATCACAGCATTTTTTTATACGCTGGATGTCTCAGTCTGCAGAGCTCTCATCTGATGAGAGCCGTTTTGCACAACTTCAAAGGATACAGTTTTGCCTCAGAACTTGTGGCTGATGATATTTTTTTGTCAGAGCATATATGGCGAGATATGTTTCACCTTAAGAACTCTTTTATTCTTCTTTAATAAATTCAGCCCAGAACCTCCTTCCCCAGATCATGACATCCTGCCTTCTACTTTCATTTCGGCAAGCACCAGAAAATGCTGCATTGTTATATATGGCCACTCGCGGCTCTGAGCCTATTTTGTGCTTTTGCTACAGTGTTACAAACTTCCTTCTCCACACTTTCTCCGAGCACTTTCGGAGAGTGTGAATCTATCTGTGCCCATCCAATATAGAGCTAAAAGACAGCCAAGATATTTCCCAAATGGCATGCGATACGGCACAGAAACAATACTTGACTTTGTGTTTAGGGGCAGAGGCAATTTGAAGCTCAGATGAATCACCCAGGTTGATCTCGCTTTGGCATGCACTTACTGCGTGGCAAATTTGAAAAGGCCAAATCTGAAATAGCAAAGTGTTTCAGCCTTGTAACAGGTAGAGAGTGCTTATTTTTGACATGCGAATACCTATGATATCACCTGCCAGCACTGTGCACAACAAAGCAATGTTTGACGACAGAAAAATCACAAATCCCACTGTAAAATAAGCTCTTTGTGATGCAAATGAAGCCCTTGTAAACAAATTTGACTTATCGCATGTGAGCACGTCTGATGTTTGCTCTGCTCCTTATTTTCTCTCTGCCAACCCGACTGGATGTCTTTGCCCCTGCTGTATCAAGCGTTTAATCTGCAGTTTGAATATTATGATTGCACTCAATCCTGGATTCATTTACGATTCAAAACTGCAGCCACATGCACATACATTCACTGCACCCCGGCTATCAATGTGCTCCACTTTTAATCGTCCCCCTGGGTACACCATATGGGAGATGTTGAAAGATATACTGCTGTCATTTTTTTCTAAATGTGCTGCCTTGCACAATGATGGTGTAGGTAAGATATTACCCTATTATCCCATTAAGGTTCGTACCTCAGAGTCTGCAGCATTCATTTTCAGACAGCTCGTCTCCTGCACCATTTTCATCCCGTTCTGAGAGATGCTCCTCCGTGATGCTGCACTACCATCTGCTGGGGAACTGACAGGCTGAGCCGGTCGCAGCAAATGCTCGACTCTCTCTCTCTCTCTCTCTCTCTCACTCTCTCTCTAACAGAGATTGATTTCTCTGTCTGTCACTGATGACATTGTACGACTGCTGTGTTTAAATTAACAGCAGTCTGATATAAGAATATAAATGAATCAAATCTCCCTGGACTTAAAATCTTATAATTCATTGACAAAATACATTGAAGTGCTGTAGCAGTTACAAAGCCCCATTGATATGGCTTAAAATTGACAACGACCTGTGACAGCTCTCATTTATGATTAGGCTGTTGTCTGGCGAGGCACTAGAGGAGAGTGCTTGACTCTGTGCGGAGACAGCCAATAGCCACAGCTGTTTGACTCCTCCTAAAAGACAGCACAACACATTATGTAATGCAATTATGCATCAACATTAATAGCAGGCAATTGTGCAGGCAACCAGCCAGCTGGGATGGGTTTATATAACTGCCAAAAATTGACAAATAAAAGAAAAATGGGCAACCTTTTCCTGTAAGGAGCAAATATGCAGACACACACACACACATGCAGGCACACCAAACCCATAAGTTATCCTTCAGTCCATGCTGTCAGCCTTGAGACAGTTTAACAAATTGCTATGACATAATTGCAATATTGCTTCCAGTGTGTCACATTATTAATCTGTATAGCTTGGCTTACATTCAGGTGCTGTATATCCAGTTCAACCATTGGTGAAAGTGCTCTCACACAGATTCATTGAATTATGCCTGCATGCATAAAGAAGATGGAGAGTAGCTTTGAGCACTTTGTATGTACAGTTTGCATAATGCCTTTAATTCCAGCACATCCGTTACTATACCCAAAGGATAGTTTGATCAGCAGACTATAGATGGGCCCACAGTGTTTATAATGTACACAGTGGATAAAGGATCACTAAAACAAATATGTTAACAACAAATGTTACATAAATTAGCACACATTATCAAAAGCGTGGGTGTATTCTTAAGAGATATGGTGAGGTCGCAGCAGCATCCTTTACGACAAATACAGACGTGTGATAAACAAAGCACAAATGGAGCATAAATCCTCTGCAGCTGTAAAAATAAGGGCACATCATGGCATCCGTGGTGAGATGTGGCTGCGGAGGGAGTAATGAAAACACACAGAAATCAGCATTGTAAACATGCAACTACAGTTCATCTTGATTATCATTTTTGGACGTCGGTGCAAACTTGCCACTCGCTCAGAAACACAGACAGAGAAAGAGAGAGAGAGAGAGCTCAGGCTGCTCAAGGTGATGACAGCAGCATCCTTGCTGCACCTAATAACAGCTACACCCAAGCACCGGTGTCATATACAAGTGAATATTTCATTCTGTGCGACCATGAGTATACATTAAACTGAATCGACTCATGTATGTCTTGGGTTGATATGTACCCTGGTTAGTGCTGTGAATAGTAATCACACCCCATGAAAAGATAAACAGTCTCTGCTGCCACCTAGAGGCATCGATGGCTGCTTTACTTTGCTTTTTATTCATCAGTTTTATATGTCAAGAGTGTTTTCCTCTGGAAGACCTGCAGCAAGCAACCCCCCTCCCCCCCACACCCCTTTGTTTTTCTTAGTTTACGGCCGACTAAAGAATATTAATGCGGTAAATGTACCCGATCGTTCATGATTGCTTCAAAGGGGGAGTAAAAGTCAGGTTTGAAGTCTCTCACAGAAGCAGGGTTTTATTTTCACGCAGCTCCGGGAGGCAGATGCACTATGTATACACATGCCATGGAGAAATGACTTGCAATCTAAACAGCTGTAAATTTCAGCTGTAGCGCGGCCTCGGCCTATGTCAAGATTTTATAACTCAGATTGATTGGAATTATATAATGCTCGCCGTGACTGACTGACTCCACTCAATGGATCTGTAAAAGGAAAAGCATCATGCGGGAGCCGGGGTCGTAAAGAAGCCGTGATAGATAAAGGCGGGTTCACTGGGGGCTGAAAGGACCTCTGCCGACTGAGGCTGGGAAAATCTGACTGTGCTAGCGGTTTTTGGAGCTGCACACAGGGAACATTTTATTTCACAATTTATTTCCCAGAATATAACACTTGGTGACTCACCTTTATTTTTGGCCTGCTTGGTCTGTGGAGTTTGCACAGTCTCCTTCAGATATGCCCTGTGCTCATTCGCACTTTTACAACCGGGCACCAACCTGTGCAACCATAACCTTCTGCTACAGGCCACTGAGCTGAGCCGTAAAAATTGGAGGTTAAAAGGCAGATATAATTCAATTTTCGGGATTTTGATTTCGGATGTACCACAGCTCCCGACGAGTTGTTTTCTTTAAAGTGTTGTGCAAGTTAATGTAGTGTAGTCAAAGGAGTATTTGTTAAATGGATTGGAAAACTGAGTCCTCAAAGGCTGAACGCTGGACCCTTGTATGGCAAACAGCGAGCTCCTCTAATTCAAATAAGGCAAACCTGCTGAGAGGAGGCTTTACAAGGTGCTGTTCATTAAAATGCTGTTAGTGGGAAGGATTTTTAGGATTTCACAGAGGGGAGCCAATCGGCACCAAGTCCAACTATGATGTGTTTACTGGAATTAGTCTGAGTCCCATAAATCTCAAGCTACAGAAACTTTGAGCATCGAAACTGAGATCAAGCTGAATGTTCACGGTTATGTCTTGTGAATTATCCGTTAACCTGATCTTTAAAAGGCTGAAAAGATAATGATTGTTTTAAGGATTCAGACTCAGACACTTAGAAGCAGTCAAATATGGAAGAACACTGTCACTGCTCGCATCATTTTTTTGAATTAATAATTTTTTTAATTAATTAATCAAAAAGCCATGTCCATTTGATGTTTATAATGATTTGCCATGTATCATTTTATACATGGGTTCGGTGGGTTTTTAGTGAGCTATCAGGCAAGCATTCATTCACCCCGTCATTTCATGATTGATTCAATGATTCTTGGTTCAGTAATTGTTATGACTGTGATAACAACAAATTAAACATACGTATCCATGTACCTGAGCTTAATAGTGATTAAATCTGTTGATTTAACTAGTATTTTGTGATTTCAATTTTAATCAACTCATTACTGACATCACAAGACTAAATGATGACATTAGAGGCATTTGTTAACAAATTGCATGCTTTACATAACCTTAGATTCATTTTACAAATGCTTTTGTCCAGTATTCCCAGCATGCCTTGTACCTTACCAATAGTGGAAATGAACATGTATGTGTCATAGCTGAGTCATGAGTCCAAGTTAGTAATGCTGGTCTGGACGTGGCTGTTCATATCGGTCTTTGTGAACTAAACCTGAAAATCCTTCTTGAACTAACGTAACTGGAGACCAGTCTGAAAAGTCAGTGTGACATAAAAGCTGCTGGCTCAAGCTGATATCTGTGAAGTGTATTGAACCTGGTAAATTGACTCGGTGAGTCATTTTTTTGAGTGTGGGAGAGTGAATGTATTTCACTGACTAACTGACACTCATTGTCAAAAAGAACATCCACAACTCAATGGGGCCGACTCGAAGCTCTCCCTACTTTTACATTTAAGCAACTGTGTCACTAGATGCGGCAACTTTTTTTAGCCCCCTTCAAGGACTGGCGACAAATCTAGCAGTTTCTTTTGGCCACACAAGAAGTACTTTCCTTTGAAGAGAGTAGATTTATGCTTGATGAATCTGCAGACCTTCTGCTCGCCGAGGCTGAGGCTCAGCTGCATCCTGAGATTGTGAAAGAGCACCACATAAAGTAGGCTAGCCTAGATTTTAGCAGAAAATATGCTTTTCTTTCTTTTCTTTACTTCTTTTTGTACTTAGTCTGCACGCTGTCACAATAGTCAATTTACTGCAGCTTTTGTTTCATCAACATATTTTAACTAAGTTCATTTGTGAAAGTAGAATCTAAATAGAAGAGGGAAATGTCAGTTTAGTTATAATTCAGTGGGTGACATTATGTGTAATGTCACCCAATTTGCAAACATCCACCTGCTCATTTTGACCAGGAACTCTCTAAATTCTGTTTAATTGAAACTGATGTTGTTGTTCTGAATTTAATAATGCAGTTTTGAATATTCCTATTCTACCACAAGATTGTAGAAAATCTACATGTCTGCTACCTATTAAAGAGTGTCTCTCTAATCGTCTGATCATAATGATGTGCATATGTGATGTGCTTGCATGTAATATGTCCACATGCAATTTCAGCAGAGGATGCTATAAATCAAGTCATTAGCACGCAGTTGACACAAATGACCGCAAGAGGGCAGAAGCAGATCACAGGTGCAAACAGGAAACCGAGATGCTGAGTTTACTTTTCTTGCACCGCTGCGCTGGAAGCAGATTGAAAAGACAACTGGACGAACTTCATTTCAAGTTTTCTTCCTGCGTGTTGATGGAAGACACCGGTTGCCTATCTGATCTTGCAGTGTGATGTTGGCCGAGGCGGATCAGCACCGCGCACAGAGACAGCTCTCAGTCCAGGACCCCGGACAGCGCCTGGTCTCACCGGGGATCAGCGGAGCTCTTTACTTCACTGTTCAAAGCAGACACAGACACACAGGTCACAGCGGGCAGTGTATGTGACTGCCGGGAGGATGAGGACCGGGGTCACGGTGACCGCTCACGGTGTGAGTGCTGGCCACAGCGGACACATCTGGGCGCATTTCGTCGCTCGCGGGGCGTCACGGTGGTCGCGCCTCGCTGGGTCCGCGCACTCGCGAGACCAGATGAGACAGCACGGGGACTGTTCAAGGAGGGGTAGTATCTGGGATTTCCTCAAACCCGATGGGGGGGGCTCGGGGGGGGGGTGGTTTCGCAATCGCTCACCAACTACGACAAGGATGGCGTCACTGCACTTACGTCAGAGAAAAATGGAGGAGAGGAGGGGTGGGGGGGTACTTAACCCCTTTAGCTCGCGCTGTAGAAACCAGCAGCAGCTCCGGCTCGTGCCGGTGCTCTGGAACGGCGGAACGTTCGACATTCTACACGCAGGAAGTCGTGATTCGATCCAGGGCTCGCGCTCAGCTCTGATTGGCCGAGGCTGCAGTCAGCAAAGCGACGCGGCGGTAAACTAGCGAGCTCGCGACCGCGCAGAGTTGGGTTGCAATTAAATATGCAAAGCGGACATCAGCTTGCGACTTAATACTTAGAAAATCCGTCTGGTAGTGCTGAGTTAAGTCAGGTTAAATTAACAACAACAATAATAATATCGACTGACTTAAAACGTGTTTTTTATTTCTTTTCAACGTATAAATCAACTTGCTTAAGTGGGAATAAATAAATAAATAAACAGCCTTAATGCTCAGTACTGAATCAACCCACCCCCATCTCTCACGCACAGTGGTATCATCCTCGGGGGCACGCTCCTCTTCAGTCAGCGCAGTTGTGCGCATGTCTGTGTGAACAGGCCACACAGCGACACGATTGGCTTCAAACATCAAGCACCTCATGAGACTCTTAAAGATAACCCTTTAATGAGCCGATTGCTTAATTGGAACAGTTTGAAAAAAATAAAAGCAAACACACTCACGTGCAGGAGGCTGGTTTCATCTCTTAATGAAATTAAATAGTAGTGGTGGCAGCTGTCAGTGCAGCAAAGTTAAATCTAAAATGGAGTCCAGGAGAACCCATCAGTCAAGTAGGCCAAATAAAAGAAATAAAAATATAATAATATTAATAATGTTCTAGTAAGATGCCATGTATTGAATGTTTACAAATGGGAGAATAATGCCTAACAAAAAAAACAAAGTCCGGAGTTCACATGAGTAAATTCAGTAGTGTTTTAGTGGTGTAATATTCCTACAAATGCAGCCTCAGTACGTGATGTTTCTGTCTCACCGAAAACACAGGAAAGAGAAAATAAAGGGGACGAGGTGGTGGCTCTGTCAGGCTCATTTTCCTCCCTGTACCGGCTGACAGCTGTGGATGATGATCAATAGTGGAGGCAGTGAGAGTGGAGAGAGAGAGAGAGAGAGGAGGGACGGAGAGAGAGAGAGAGAGAGGGAGGGACGGAGGAGGGGGGGGTGGACGTGATAGTCTCAGCCGCACCGTGAAGGGGGCCGTCCCTGTTGGTGGAGATCAGCCAGAGGAAGGCCCACCTAGTGATCATCTGAAAACATCATCCCGGTTTCGACGATAGTTTGACTCGACTGCGCGGCGGAATCATAAGGGGAACGAGCTGAAGGCTGTCTGTAAATAGGTAAGAAACCCGCTCTTTCCTCCCTTTATCCAGATCCACCTGCTGCCATTATTCCCAGTGTATAGAGGTCACCACCGTTTGAGGACCACGGTGCATGTGAGCGTCGTCATTAGAGCCAAGGCTTTTTGCACCGTGCGTTAATAAATGAATATATATTTCTATACATGTACATGATGCCGCCTCTCCCATCTTATTGTCGACGCGTGTCCGGAGGATGAGCTGGAGGAATTCAGTCAGGCTCGGACGCAGACGCGAGATGTGGTCGACATCGGCAGTAATTTGAAGTCTTTGACCTGCGACACCCGGGATGGGACTGTGTGTGTGTGTGTGGAGGGGGGTCGAGGTCCGATCAGGGGGGAGGGGACACGGTTCGAGCTGTTCGCCTGCAGCCGCGCGTCCGCTTCTCCTCAGCGCATCTCATCCACCGCGATCCCGCGTTAGAGCCGCGATGCGCTCCGGTACCACAGTCTGACAGTGCGCCCCACACACACACACACCTCCCACACCCCCCTCAGCGACGCCGTGCGCGGTTCCTGCAGTGCATGCCACCCTGTGCCGTGCAGTCCGTTAAAAAGGCCTGCGCTTCTTCTTCCACCATCCTCACCCCCCCACCCCCTCCCTCTGTGCGCAGCCCTGTCACCCCGCTGCCTCTGAGAGTAGCATTACAGGCGAGCAATAATTAATGAGCGCCTTCACAATTAACCATTTCATTGAAATCTTTTGTCGCCTTTTAAATATTTCATGCTTTGACGAGGATCTGGGAAAAGGGGAGGATGTCTGGACGCATGAGTGAATAGAGGTTTTTTTTTTTTTTTACTACACTGATGGTGGACTGCAGCTGTCAGGATCCACCACAGGAGGCGGTGCTGCCTTCTTCCACCACAGCGTATGGTCTTACAACAGGCTGTAATCCACAGAGATCTGTAGAAATGCAACAATTGCAGCAGCTGGTGAACAAGATGAGCTGTCCAGTGTCACACATGCCCGTGAATGGGCTCAAATTCATAATAGGTGTGCACAGTGACAGCAGTGATGATAACTGACAGCAGGTATCCATCTCTCTCCACAGTAGCTCGGCCAAGATGGATGTGTTTATGAAGGGTTTGTCTAAAGCGAAAGAGGGGATGGCTGTGGCCGCAGAGAAGACCAAGGAAGGAGTTGCGGTTGCGGCTGAAAAGACTAAAGAAGGAGTAATGTTTGTAGGTAAGACCATCACAGATGTCTGGTTGTATTCTACGTGCAAATCATGCGCAGGCCCACCGAGGCAGCTGACGTCCCTGCTATATGCAGGAGCAGAGAGAATGTTTTATGGTTGAGCTCATGCAGCTTATGTCCCTGCTACAAATGGTCAAATTATACAGTAACCTTTCCTTTACTGGTACAACACATATAGCAGACTCCTGCTGCCCTCATGAATGAAAGAAACCAGCTGACTGTACATTTTGCTTAGTGTTTAACCTCTTTGATCACCATCTTAATACAGTTAGGTGACAATATACACCTAAATGGTTTCATGTGTATAACCTGTCATTATTTTATTGGGTTTCAGTGTTTGGTGTAAGTTAAAATGACATGATAATTTACAGCCTGCAGCATCATAAACACAACCAAATGCACCCCTTTGGTAAAGCCAGAGTAGCTTATGATGGCAGCTGTAATTTAATAAATCAGTCAGCCTGACATTTGATCAATATCTTTGTTTTGCTTGCTGCAGTATTTGAATAATCAGCTGTTTCACCCTTTGTATCAAAAATACCCATTATTTGCTACAAATATCAGTCATCTTGAAAGGGATACAGTGGGACGAGGAGTTATTTTGATGCAGATGATGTGATACGAGGCACTGAATGTCCTTATGCCCTCTCGCCTGACTTGACTGGGCTACAGGCAGGAGATGGGAACACGGGTGGGGGTGGGGCAGCAGGACGGTGGGAGCAGCTCCTGCCACATGTCCGTGCATTGGACGGCAGCAGATTGTAAAAGAGCCTCAGCCCGCGGTCGCCTCCTGGAGACAAACCGAGCAAAGGCCTCTGCTTTTGTCCTTTACAGTGCGCCTGAGTTTGTAGTGAACACCATCACAGATATCTGCACAGATCGGTGCCTGTGTCTCATTGTTTTAAAGTGCAGTGGCCAAGAATGTGCCTTAGATTATTGACACCATCTATTTCTCAAGCTATAGATCATTATTTCAATAAATAAGAGTGACATGGAGATAGGTGTACGCCTGAGAAAGATTAGCAAGCAGCTGGGCATGAGCACAATAGAAACTGACGTTGTCTCTATCCCTTTGATCATCTTTTGTTCAAAATGGCACATTAAATTTCACATTCCAGTGTGTGCTTCACTTGTAAAGGCAGTGCTATGCATAATTTAATTATGTGTGTTGCTGAGCAATAATTCACAATTATTCTTTAATGGTGTCAAATCATTATGAAATCATGAAATTTTAACTTCACTATAACCAATGCTCACTAGTTCTGATTTCTAAATAATTCATACCAAGCCCCATAAACTGAAATGTTGAACAAAATAATATTGTTCATATTTTAGAGAAACTAATCTGAGTCATATATTTTGGAATTTCCATACGTATAGGGCTGCTAATGAATATTTTCACTAGACATTAGCCAAATATTATTTTCTTAACTATTCAGTTAATCGTTTGGTCCTTAAAAATGTCAGAGAATGGTGAAAAATGCTCATCGCAATTTGTGATGGAGACGTCTTCAGACTGCTTGTTTGCTGCTTGTCAACAGTGCAGAACCCAAAGACTTACTGTATACAGTTACATAAGAGAAAGATAAGCAGAGGAATGTCAGAACTGAGAGGCTGAAAAAAGGCAATGTTTGCTTGAAAAATCATGTACCACACAATTAAGTATAATGTACATCACTTGTTTAATTATATTTGGTGTGATTTATATTTCACTTATCGTGTATCTGTACTAACAAACCTCCCCATGTTGTTTACGATAAATCATTTTTTCCATATTGGCCCGGCTCTGCATGTTTGTGTACAGTTGGTCTGTTAGGAGCAAATGGGGGGATGGCTAGATGACTCAGGGGACTCGGAGCTGGACACCGGCCCTGGAACCTGCCAGCCATTGCAGATATTTACTGTGTCAGTTGCTGAGCTGTTGTCTGAGGGCCCAAATTTCCAGTGACACCCCTGCTGGTCTACAGTCACCAGCTCGGACCGCTGATCCACCAACAGTATGCTTTCGGTGGACGTCCGGGTATTCCAGGAGAAGTTGTCAGATGTGCATTCAGATGGAATTCCAATTACCCTACATATCAAGCACCGTGTCCCTGTCACTCAGCGGCAGAGCTAAACATGTCAGGCTGCAATCAAGACACGTGCAGTCTCATTTACATCCCATCTCGCCTTTTGCTCGTGGCACACAGAAAGGGAAAGGAGCGTTTCTGTGACATCTCTGTGCTTCTGCGTGTTGCTTGTTGAGCATGGTGGTGCCCTAGAAAGCTGCGTATGATTTGCTTGAAGGCCCCTCTTGGAGGAGGGGTAAGAGTGATCTGATAGGTCTGTGGCCCACCTTTTGACAGCTGCTGCTGCTGCAGACCGCCCACCCAGCTGAGCTGAGCAGTCAGCCTGAGCAAACAAGAGGGAGAGGCGGAAACGAGAAAACCCTGCCGCACTAGATGCTATTTAGTGTCACAACAGTCTCATTCATAGAGGATCTGTGTGCATTACTATGAATTTATACATGCAGTGTTGTTTTAAAAGCAGTATTATTTCTTCTGTGAACCCTTGCAGACACACAACTCTCTAAATGGCAGCTCATTCCCACAGTTTTGCTTACACAATCCTGAAAGCACATAGCAAAATAATAGCAATCTTAGTCATGTCTTTCAATTATTCTATCATGCTATGATGATAACATATATTATCAGTGTTTAGGTGTGACAATGATTCTATGTGTTTAAGGGAGAATTTACACGTGAATTTACACACATTTAGGGTTTTTGGTGCATTAAATTGTTTTGTCCACTAAAAGTGAAAAATGACAGGTCATACCCAACAAAAATCAGGCTTATTCTGGGATTTTTCAGGTATTTTATAACCACCAAGGTAGACCTTTATTCTTACTTTTTTTTCTTTTTCATTTTTACCAGAAACACATTTCTCAAAAAATGATTATCATATCTATTATTTATGTTCATTAAAGGAAACTGTTCAAAGGAGATATTTTGTCATTTTGCTCTTCGTTTTTTTTCTAAAAAGCTTTTTATATTTTTATAAACTTATAAACTTTGATCTAATCTGATCAATATGTCTAAATTCTTACTCACAGCTAAATACCATCCATTTGTGGTACTGTACACTGCAGCAGCTGCACTCCACCAAAGCCGATGCTGAAATGGATGCGTCTCTTAGATGTATGTTTTGCTTTGAGGCTCGGCCTTTTGTAGTGATGGTTCTGTACTTCATCATCATTACGTCTCTCCTCAGTTGGCTTTTAAAGGCCCTCAGGGACCAATAAGGCATGTGACTGCTGCACAGGAGAGAGGATTACAAGGCCAGAGTGATGGGAACCAGTGGGCACACGGTAGATTGCTCAAATAGTTTGATAGAGAACAGTGTAGATGGATGGGATCTGCCAAAGGTCAGAGAATTGAACACTGCGGTGGTTTTGGTTTAAAATGGCAAAGTTTAATAACTCCTCACATAAAAGTGCCAAGAAACCATAGCGTTGCAGCCATGATTGATCTCTTGTACCTCTGTAAATAGATAAAAACAAACTGGGGCGCACAGGTGGCTCAGTTGGTAGAGCGCACACCCATGTATGAGACCATGAGTCTCGCTACAGCGGACCAGGGTTCGATTCCTGCCTCAGGCCTGTTTGCTGTACATTGTTCTCTCTCTCTCCCACCTTTCCTGGCCTATGAATAATAAAGGTTAAAACCCCAAAAAATAATAAAAAAAACTGATGATGCATTACTTATGAAATGAAACCTAATTGGCTTGTGTTGAGAGTTCAAAGTTAATAATATTAGTTACGACTCACAGTTCATGTGAGCAGAATTCTGTTTCTGTGAACTAATACCGCTTTTTGTCATGTCTGTAGCATCAGCGTGCCATGAATCATCCTGTCAGGTGGATGACGTTTGATCGATCGAGGTGATAAAGGAGGACATCGCTCAAAAATGAGGCATTCTAACAAAGTGCAAGACTGGAGCCTAAATTCGGACTAGAATTTTGTTCAGCTCACTCTAAATGAATGGTAGTAGTCTTTTAGTGGTTAGTTTACACTTCAGTAGGGGTGAGGTTCCCACATTGACGCACACAACAAAGAAATCTGTCTTGAAATGCAAAATCTCAAATGGCACTTGATTCACAAAGGAACTCATACCATTTCTAACAAATGTCTTTTATTGTTAATTCAGGTAACAAGGCCAAAGACAGCGTGGGCACAGGTGAGTTTTTCCTCTGTCAGTGAAAACCTAAACATCATTACTGTAGCTGTAAGAAGCTTTGTTTCATTACAGAGACAGGATGCTTACTCTGAACTGGGAAAACGCAAATTCATAATGGCGATGGGGGAGGGTTTATGTGTGGAAGTGGTCATTATGTACAGTAATCAATTGAGAAACCAAAGAGGGCTAACATCATGTGCATGCTTTTAATCTGTCTGCTGAATCTGTCGCGATAATGTTACACATGTGTGTGCGTGCATGATGTTTGTGTGTCTCTGCAGTGGCTGAGAAGACCACTGGAGCTATGGGGAACATCGTTGCTGCCACTGGCCTGGTGAAAAAGGACGAGTTCCCTACCGACATGAACGTACGTACGCCATTACAGTCACATCAGCTGGCACACATAGTGAAGTGTGACGCACACGTTTGTTCTCCTCACTGAGTTCCGGTTATCAGACAAAGTGCTGCAGCGTGTTCGTGCACACCTACAGGAAATCAGTGGGCCCTAAACTGTGAAATCACATTAGTGTTGCATGTCTTTGATCTTATGTTTGAGCAGCTAGAGCAGCAACCACCTATAATTTATATCATAGATTTGTAAATTCCATTTTGTACTTTTATGATAGTTAGATAAAATGATAGTCTATAAAATATATTTTTTTTTAAATAGTGAAAACATGAAGATATTACATTTCAGGAAACAAAGAAAAGCAAATCCACACATGTAAGAAGATGGGACCAGTCCAGTTTTGCTTGATACAACTCTCTCACATATTTTCAAACATTTTCAGCCTTCTCAGAGGATAGGATTTGGTACAGTATTTTTTTCAGCTTTTTCAAGTTTAAGTTTAGCACACCCTGGCACTTTCTCATACAGTGATGGAACTACAAATGTATTGAATACAACTTCAAAATGCTTTTAGAGACATCCTTAATGCTCCAAACTAAAATTGGTTGTTTAAAGGGGTATTCCAGCAATGTAGTAAAAGAAAAAAGGGGACTCACATGTCACAGATTAAAAGCAGAATGATCAAAATCGAAGTTGCAGCGGCTGACATTTCCTCACTTGTAGTTTCTAGTATGAGTCAAGCCCCAAAACACTGGATCCTACATTTCCCATAATGGAACTTGATAGCATCTTTCTTTATACCCTAAAACATAAACATACATATTTCAACCTCCACTTTCTATCAATAAATAGTTACACGCACTTGACTTCCTCCTTAGCCACAGACATTATAGTACATAGTTAAGTAAAATGAATGGGATGTCCCTTTAATTGCAAGCACATAATGAAATAACTACAAAAACCACCTTGTATTTGCAGCGGCTTACCATGCCTATTTATATTTGTGCGCATGTGCCTAAGGACAAGTGAAAGAGGAAGAGGAACCTCAGTTCCAGATCCAAGGCTGACGTACAGTTGGCAACTTGTTCCAAGTTATGTCCATTAAAGTCCGGGCAGGATTGTGGTTGCAGCAGAGACAGATTTAGACAGCAGGACTAGACACAGGCCGATGAATCTGCATGAGTTAGTAGTACACAATTCATCTGTTTTCTTCCTCTTCTGTCAGCACATTTACTGTACTTAAACTTCTCTCACCAGAGGAGACACGTTCATGCTTCTTTAAAAGTTTACTCTCATAGTTAAGTTGAAAACACATTTCTCAGCTCTTGCAATAATAAATGAAGCACGATTCTTTTGTCTTCAGCATTTTCGCTGCTTATGTATCTATGTATGCTTATGTAAATTGACAAGTTTTCTACAGTTAAATTAAGAAAACGCAATTGTACTACGGCTGTTTTTTACATTTGTTTTTATTGGAGGAAGCTTGAGTGTTCCAGAGGATGAATAGTTGTTCTACCCAGACACACAAAGCTGCCTTCAGTCTATAATATATAGCTTGAGTTCACACAGCCTGTTTCACTGTTGAGGTGCTTTAAATGACCCAGACAACGTCTCTGTGGGACTATCACCCTCTGAAGACCTCTGCTAATGCCACTGCTTTCTGTCAGTTTGTACACACTGTGACGATGGAGCTGCAATGAGAGAGACTTGACTACTACTCATAGCCGAGCGTGTGATACGCATTGTATTCACGTTTCTTCCACTTGTGTTCTCTACCTTAACTGATCTGGTCGCGCGCTGTCAGCATGTTGACATGTCTATCTCTGTCAGGCTGTCAGTGAAAATGGGGAGGTCCTCGTCCTGTCCTAAGCCTTCATCCCCCAGAGTTGGACCCTCTCCACTGACTCACTAATCTAGTAAATCTGACAGCCCAATCTAATAGGCTTCTCGAAGGCAGTATCTGAGTGATAAAACTACTCATTTCGACACCCTGACGACAGACTGTGAAGCTGTTGACACTGATATCACATGTGCACTTCTTTTTTGTTCAGTTCTAGGTTTTTTCTGGGCTCCACATGCACACTTTCCTGTGTCCTGCAGATATTGTAAAAAAGAAATAGCCTGCATTTACACACTCGCTCAAATGTGTGTGACCAATCAGACACAACACTTATCTTTCCCCTCTCTTATAATCACATAAACAGCCCTTTTCTCAGGCAATGATCTGCCTGATTAGGTGTGTCTGTGGTGGTTTCCCTTGTGTAGCATTTAAGGCCATGCTAATCATTTTGATGGGCTTAAAGCAATAACACTAGCTTCATACAGTACACAGGATTATGGTCTGTTCGTCTCTGACCTAATTGACTTGATTAGTGCTAGGTTTAAAAATAAACATGGTGACCCACTAGCTTTGTTTTCAGGGCTCATAGTAGCAGGTGCAGCCATGATGGAGCACTGTCTGCTTCAGGAAGCTCTGAGACAGAGATTCACTTTATTTACATAAAATGTAGTTGGCTGACAATGTCAGGATATTAAGTTATTAGATTTTAATTGTTAACATAAATGATAAAAGATATGGCATATGATATTTTCTATATTTTTCTTATTGTCAGTTAAAACTGATGAACAGATGGAAACAAACAAAAAACTGGTACTAATGACTATTGCCTCTGTACCGCCAATCTTCAAAATCACATCACTGAGCCACATTGTTGCATCTGGTGAAATGCTCCTTTACTACAATTAACACAGTCCACATAGTTCATCTTAAATAAACTCACATACGCTGTCCTGCTTCTGTAAATACTCTCTAGGGCATCAAATTTGTATTAGTCTGCAGCAGAAAGTCCAATAACAGCAGTGCCCGGTGGTTTCAGGTGGTTTATGAAATAATTTATCCTCTTCTGAAAATGAAACTACATATTTTGGTAGCCATTTTTAAAGATTTACATCTGCAGATAAAAACCAGTGTGCTCTGGGCTGCGTGCCACAGACTAATGCAGTGTTGGATTTGTTTTTTCTAACCCCAGTTTATCACTATTTACATCAGAGTTACAGCTCTGCATACAGTTTTCCCAACAATAAATAACTGGCAAACAAAGCTTTGAGTCTGTGGCCATGCCACTGGCTCTGTGAGGCTGAAAAGTTAAGGGGATCCAAAATTATTACCATCCATCCTGAGGGGTACATGAATGTCTGCACCAAATTTCATTGCAATCTTTCAAGATTCATAGATGTCCTCACTCAAACATAAATATTTTTACACTTATATCTGTGCATATGCATATTGCTTCCTAGTGTTCTATGTTTTCATGCAAAAAAAGCATTAATATTTTTTGTTTTAGAAAAAAATATATTTCTGGCTTCCAGGCTTAGGGATTATAATCATAACTAAAGAAACAGGTTAAAAATCATTTTTGTTGTGCAACAGACAAAATACATTTTCATGCAAATGTCTTTGAAAGCTTTTAGGGACTCTGAGTGGAGGTAAGTGTTAAACCACCTCGGGTATTTATTTTTCTGGAAAATTGGAAGCTTATCTCCGTGACTAGAATGTAATGACAAAGCACAAACTGAGGAAAATGTAGAGTAATGCCTTATCTTTTAAGTTCAAGTAACTTAACTATGAACATTACAGTTAAGCTTTATTGTTACCGTTTTCTGTCTCCCTCTCTCTGTCTCTGCAGCCTGAGGAGTATGGGCAGGAGGCCATGGAGGGCCAGGGAGAGGCGATGCTGGAGCCAGAAGGGGAGACATATGATGAGACCCAGCAGGTAATCAGCCTTCACGACACAAAGCACATACATGTCTCTGCTGCACATGAAAGCATCTCTCTGCTTTAATGAAATGACTTTAATGTAATGTAGCTTTTTGTATGTTTCAAGAAAAGCCTGAAAAAAAACTGTAAAGGCGTGGACTGCAGTCCATTCATTTACAGTAGATGGAGGCTCATCAGTATTCACCAGCACTGCATGGTTACACATTTTAGCTGTATTGCATTTCAATAGCACTCCACACTTGCCCTCCACTTCTGTCCCACACAAACACTACAGCTCACGCTGAGGTAATTCTCCTTTTCTCCAGAAATGAAAACAGAGGGCTTAACAAGCCAATTGCCACATAGCGAGTACAGTGAATATAGCAGCACCATCTACCCACACCCACGAGTGTTGGGTGTGTGTGTCGTGTGTGTGTGTGTGTGTGTGTGTGTGTGTGTGTGTGTATGTGCGTGGAGGAAGGATGCGAGTCTGACACAGATGGTTATTTTTGGAATTTGGCAGTCAGGGGCGAGACAAACTGTGCAGAACCTATTGCTCTGAAAACAGATTTTAAATAGCTAAGAGTAAATAAAAATATCTCACAAAGCACATAATGATAGTTTAACTAGTATATCTAATCATTAAAAGTACTGCAGCCTGTTATATTCTCATAGGATATTAAAGTATTCACAGTCAGCCTGAGTTGAAGGAAGCGTGATCTCTAATAATGTTCAATTTATTCAGTGCATTTGGTGGTATTTCCTTTTCTCTTCGACTCACAGCCACCACGATTGGATTATTGCGTTAATCAGTTAAAGGAATGAAATGGAGATATTCCCTGAGATGCAAATTAAAAGTGAATATCTCAGAGGCAGTATCTTATATCATCCATGTCCTCCTCCATCTCTCTCTCCTACTCCTCCGCATCTCTCTCCCCTCCCCCATCCTCTGCTACACCAGCGATGTGCAAGCTCTGTCTGAATGGGTGTGGTGATGACGCTCTCTGCCTCCATGCATTGTGGGTAATGTCAGGGTCTCCCTGCATTGCTGTAAATGTGGAGTGCTGCAGAGTGAACCAAGCCTTCTTGGGGAGGATTTTTTTTAGATTAGAGAAAAAAAACATCCACCTCATCCAGTGTCACTCCTGATTTTGTGACTACATCAGATGGCCTGAGACTGTTACACCTTCCTGGAGGCTGTGTATTTTTTTTTTTTTTTAATGATCATGTGTTTGGAGGAGGCGTGTGCAGGGTTACAAGGATGCTGGGAATGTGCTCACGACACGTCCTTGAAGCTGGTGTAGGCTTGTGCTGCCCTCTGCAGGCTGGAGAGCAACACTGACGCAGCAGAGGAGCTTACAGCTGCGATGGAGTGACATCATTGCCTTCAGCAGAGAGCGATCATGTGTTATCATAAGCCCTCTGTCATACATATTCCTCTTAAACAGATTTAAGTAGAATTTCATGCGATTAAGTTTTAATTAAAGTCTCACTGTTGAATTTAACCCGGAGCGCCTCTGAGCCGCAGATTTGACCTGCCTGTCTCTTAAAATCGGTTCTTTTTTCCCCAGGAGAGCCAGGACTACGAGCCGGAAGCATAAAAGCATCAGTCCAAGCCACCATCCAACCAGCAGCACAATAATATTTCTAATAATAAAAAGGACAAATGCTGAAACTATTACAATTATACCCCCGTTGCAAAAAAAAACTACTAAAAAGACAAGCATTCCCTCTGAAAAATGTTCTTCCTTCAAGACAAATCTTTTATTATTATATATTGTAAATGTCATGTTATTAATGTAATGTGTTGGGTGTAGGTATTTATTGAAATGTAGGAATTGTCCTCTCTGTCTCATTTCCTTGATTCCCTCCCAATGAAATGAGACCAGAGCCAGGGCTTGTGACTTTGTACCTGTGTGTATCTGTATTTAGAAATGTGCAATAGATGTTCATCATCTTCCAATGAGACATTGGGAGTGGAAAAAATAAATATGTCCGGTTGCAAGCAGATATGAAAACAATAATATCCTCTTAAGTGTCGACAATGCCTGTTTGTGGGTTTTTTTTCTTTTTGCATTTCTTTGGAGGTTTCTTTGAACATTTTTGAAGTAAGAGTTTTTTACATTGTATCTTTATAGTTGCTTGTGAAATCATTCCAGTAAACTATCTGTTAGAAATGGACAGAGTATACATGTTTGTGTGTGCGCGTGTTTGTGTGTACTGAAGATTTTAACAAGTTAAAGTCAATATATTATGTCTTGAAATCATAATGGTTGTCATATCAATATGTGCTTTAAATTGCAGGACTTGTCAATATAACGGTTTATGTGTTAAGCCAGACATACATTCCTCTGTAAATAAAAAGTAAAAAAAAGAAACCTTTTGTTAGTGTTGTTTGATAACATTTAAACTCAGTTTGGCATTTATCACTGGATTACTAGACACTAGATTTTAAACCTCTTGTAACCAGTTCTGTTTTTTCTGCCTGTTTGTGTAAATGAGGATCTGTTATGCACTGTCCTCACGTTTCCTTTTTTGCTCACTCTTGTCTGGGGGTTTTATTACAGGATGTGTGAAATCTGCTGACTGGGCTCTGGCCCCTGGCAGCACGCTGCCATAGTTGGGATGCCAGTCTGATCGGGCCTCTTTCGGGTGGGTTTTGTTTGGGTTAATCCGGCTGGAACATGCAGGTTCGGTGCTGTCTGGCTCAAACAGAGGGTATTAAACAGCCTCTCCCGCCGCTCTCGGCTCAGACGGATGTGTGGAAGCTGCAGGGACAAAGACAGGAGCCATGGCCTCTTTCAAGAAGTCCTTTGAGACCCTGAAAGGCACGAGCCACTCGGCCGCGAAGGGAGTCACTGACACTGCAGGTACAGAACGACACATGTAAGATGACACAGGGCTGATATAAAGTCTGGCAGACAGAGAAAAGACTTTTATTTTGACAATGGAATGTTTTTCTTTGTTGAAAAAGAACGGCATGATAGATAAAACACTTTCCAATGAATCTTTTTTTTTTTTTTATCTTATTTGAATTTCTATTTTACATGTAGCCTCAGGACTTTGAAGGCATTTAGAAAAGTTTTTACAGTGAGTTGAAACCTTGAAAAGGAAAACTGCAATAGTTTGTTTTCTCGTGAGGTCAAGTCATTGTAAGTCCCTGTGATGTGTTTCCAGTGCAGGCAGCACAGGAAGCTGTGCAGCAGGTGGCAGACTCCTCCAAAGAAACAGCCAACATCGGTAAAGTGCACACTCCTCTGTCTTTGAAGCTTCACGATGAATTTATTATTTTGAGCAGATAATAGAGTGACTGAGCTGTAGGAGGATGAAAAAATTCTCAAATGTTTGATGAAAGCTCCTAAAACAATGTGAAAAATGACAGTCTAAAAACTCTTCTAATCAGAGTTTGAAGAAGCTTTGTGTGAAGAAGTGCAAGTGGACTTAAAGATATACTGGCATCACTGTTAACCTATTTATAGCTATACTGTGTGTGATACAAAGCTATAGAAATCCAAATTTACTGAAATGTAGCAGAGTTGTGGTTTAAGAGGTTGAATAAAAGAAAAAGTGACGTGAAAAAGTGAAATAGAATGATAATCTTGGTTTGGATATGAACTCAGATACATAAATATATTTTTACACTGCCTGTACGTCTGATAGTTAAAATCAAATCCTACTTTACTACTACTACTACTACTACTCTACTACACTACAACTTTGTTCAGCCTGATGGTGACGGTTTGTCGTTGACTCTCTGTATGTCTCTCTTCTGCCTCACTCTTAAGCTGCTCAAGAGGCTGGCAAACAGACTCAAGCAGCCATAGGAAAAGCTGCGGACAAGGCTACTGACAGCATCAAGGAGCTTGGACAGAAAATGGAGACCAAATGAACAAAAATTGAACAATTCTAACTGATTCAGAGGAGCCAACTTGTCATTCCTCTCATCCAAAGATTTTAAACATGTAATAATGTTTGGAAGTATGCTGGCAGAAAATCTGAAAAAAAGAGGCATATATACATAAATATATATACATGAATATGTATATATGTTTGTATCCACACGACTAACATTCCAAAGGAAATGTTTATAAATTGTTGTTGTTTTTTAATTGTCCTCTCACCTTTTTCAATTTGTGTTTCTTGCTTTATTATAGATTTGATTATATGTGACTATTTTGGGAAATAAAAACAGACACCGACTTGTGTCTCAGGTCTTTAAAATGTGATATCCTCCCACATACAGTAGAGCTAACACTGTTAGTAGCTGCAGAAGCACTCTGTCTGTGCTGCATCCTCCTTTTTGGCTCATCAGTGAATCGCCACGGTCATTATTACCAACACATTGCTGAAAAGATGGCCTTTGGCAGGCTGATGGCTCCTGATGAGAATGTGATAAGAGCCGTCTACCTCAGCCCTCAGCAGCACACCTCCCTCCGCCACACTACGTGGTTGCTAGGCAACAGAACTCTGTGGCGGCCGGGGATTGGTGGAGGCCTTTGAATTAATGGTGAGAATACTTCTGTCAGTACACAGTGTTCTGGCCAAGCTGCAGCCCACCGCTACAGTAAAACTAAGACAGAGACGATTCTCAAAAAAGAGAGAAATACATATATGATAATATCCTCTGTCCCACACAATTACTCAATTACTGAAGCTCCAGAGAAATACGTGTCCCAAAGCAGAGAGGTTGGAGGGAGGAATGAGTATGAAAGACACAGTGGATTTACAAGTGTTTGTTTGTGTGGGAGGCACAGCTCTGCTTCCTCCAGGCTCCTTCAGCTGATCTCCCCTGTTGTCTTTCCTGTACCTTCACTGCTGCAGCAGAACACTTACTTTCACTTATGTTCTATACATTTTCTCCATAAGACCTGAGTTTGCATTGACTTTTCTGATCCTGTAATGATCCTGTGATGCCTCCATAAAAGAACATTTGGTTTACAGGAAGTGTCTTTTTTATCTTTTTAGTCCACTTTTTTCTACTAGAATTGCATGCTGGTTTCTTTACAATGAGGGCAGCCAAAGAAATCCCTCTTCTGCGTACTTCACCCTCCCGTCAGAAGCCCTCATACTGATCATCTGTTGCGATGTGAAAGCTTCTATCACCCATTTATGTCTCGCCTAAAATGTCTTCACCAAAACCAGTTCACCAATTCACAGGTTTATCTCTCTGCACACAGTTGCCTTTGTGTTGCTATGAGAACCTGGAGTTAATTACTATGATTTGCTGATGATTAGAGAGCTGAACATAGATTTTGTCATTACATTACCACACACTGCCAGAACCCGACCGTGGTTTCCAGGGAAACTGGAAATGTGAAGCTTTTCAATAGACACAGCCACAGCTTAAAGAGCGAGGATTGCCTAAGATAGATTCTTCTAGAGACAAACCTGTAGCCGCTGCAATCAGTATCAATCAACAGGGGAGATACACGGACAGATGCGGGGCTCAATCAACGGTGAGATTTGCGATGTTTGACCCAAATCTGAGGGAGAGTTATGAAGAGACTTCAGTCTGAGCAAGGCTGCTGAGGTATGACTGTTACTCGTGATTTCCTACTATTTGTTTCATCCTGTTTGTTTGCATAGTTAAAATTTGACAAGAACTGTTCATGACTGGTTTTATGTGATTATGGATTAAAACAGAACTTGAATATGTTTTTTTAAAATGTGAGATATTTTTTTTCAATGTGAGATATTATCAAACAGTAAAATGTAAATATCAATCTAACATTTGAAATGCAGTTTAATCGTGTTTTTAATGATGATAAATGTCCCATATTGTAGTGCCCTATAATGCTAAATAAGCATGTGAATCATTTCTATGAAGTAGTAGCTATGATGTAACTTGGTTACATGTCAGTGTTTGGATACTTGACATCGCTATCGTATGAGAGAATATTTTCATCCCCAAATTTTTATTTTTTTTCCCTCCGCTCATGCTGGGGCTTGTTGTTATAGTTACTGATTACAAATTGCACAAACAGCGTGTCGGTGCTGTGTTATGCCCTGCAGGTTACTTCATTTAATGCAGACACAAAATGGGAAGTCTTAAGGACGAGATGAGAGGTCTCAGAGACGACCACAAGCCCTGTGAGAAGGCAGATGATGGAGAGCGTCCAGGCGGCTCAGATGGCAGCGCTGCGCCCGAGGGACCTCAGATAAACATGAGTCAAGAGTCAACTACTCATGGGGACTATCAGCCAAAACTTCACATGAATGCCAGCGACGGCAGAGAGGAAGACAAGAATCCAATATCCAAAGATCGAGTGCTTTCAGGAGAGGCATGTGACCAGTCAGACTCTATAGGAGGTAAAGGCTGTACGCAGACTGACGCCATCCCTCTGACGCAACTGCCTGAAGCTGATAAAACAACAACAGCTACACACAATGATATGACAATCTCTAATAAGTTCCTGAGTGGTGGAGAGGGAGATGGTGAAGCTCAGGCAGGGACATCTTCAGATAAAAATGTGGGCTGTGGCAGAGAAAAAGTGTCAGAAGTTGAGAATATCTCAGTGCCCGCGCCATCAACTCCCAGCCCCTCTGATCCACATTCCCCGGCTCCTTATGGCCAGCAACACATGCGAACACAGGTCAGCCTGGAGGTGGTCCAGTGTCGCTCTGCAGCCACCAGCCCCATGACACCTCCCGAAGGCGGCCATTCCTTCTTCTTCCCAAGCTCCTTTGGGAAATCCACAGGCACTGACACCAAAGACGCTGAGCTACAGGTGGGTCAGCAGGTGGAGTTCTGCTCCGTTGCCACGTCCCCCATGACCCCAAAGACCCCGTCGACCACAGCTTTCCCAGAGCTCGTCGGGAGAGAGGCGATGCAGAAGGAGAAGAAAGAGGAAAAGAGCGAGGGGCAGAAGTCCAGTCCAGCTGAGGCTGAGTCAGCGGTAAATGTGAATCTTTCCACATCAAAGGAGCTGAGTGAGAGCTCAAGCTCAAGTGCATTTCCAGAGAGCTCCACCAGCTGCCCTGCTGGGGGCTTAATAGATTCGCAAGGGACTCTGGAGGATAGTAATCAGCAATGTAAGCAGCAGCGGATGGGAAGTATGGATCAAGACATCACAATCCTGGTGACCCACTATGGCAACAATGAAGAGGATGAGGAAGAGAAGGAGTCGAATTTTTATCATACAGATCCAGAGATGGTTAAAATAGATGAATACGAGGAACCTGGTGGAAACGACAGTGATGTAAAGAGGGAGGATGGAAACACAGAAGCAGTTGCCCCTGACCATGTGCAGGACACCTCCAACAGGAACCCCCCACAAAACAAAACAGAAGAATCCTCTGTTCCCACTTGCGACGAAGCAAAAACAGACGTGAAATGTGAAAAGTCAGAGGTCAAAGAAAACAAAGGCGCAGGTGAAGAGTCAAGAGACATTTCCACGTCAAAGCCTCCCATCCCCGAGTCTCCAGCCCCCTTCGGCTGCCACAACATCCGTACTCAGGTGAGCCTGGAGGTGGTGCAGTGTCAGTCTGCGGCCACCAGCCCCATGACCCCTCCTGAGGGGGACCACGCCTTCTACTTCCCCAGCTCTTTGGGCAGATGTGGTGCTGTGGGCACTGAGACTAAAGATGCCGAGCTGCAGGTGGGTCAGCAGGTGGAGTTTCGCTCTGTCGCTACAGCACCCATGACCCCGAGAACGCCCACCACCACCTCTTTCCCTGAAATCTTAAAGGCAGCTAGCATAGAGGAGAAGATAGTGGAGGAGGAGGAGGAGGATCAAAAGGAGCAAGTGGTGGAGGAAAAAGAGGAAGTGGCACAAGAAAAGGAGAAAGTGACTGATGAAAAGAAGGCGATAGCAGCCGAAGAGGGTGCGGAGGAGGCCAAGAATTGTAAGGAGAAATGTGAGGAGCCGGTGCAGGAGGTGAGCTGGGATGAAAAGGGGATGACGTGGGAGGTGTACGGGGCGGTGGTGGAGGTCACTGTGCTGGGCTCAGCCATCCAGAAACACCTTGAGAAACAGGTGAAGAAGAGGCAGCCCTCCATGCCGCCCCCTCCTCCGCTCAACCCTTCTGCCACGCCGCTCTCCCCAGAGTCCGGCTCGGGTTCAAGCAAAGGCCGGGCAGGGAAGAGGGGAGACGGGGACGTGAGCCGACGCAGAAGGAACCCCTTCCGTCAGCTGATGGAGAACATGCAGCAGCCACACTGTTGCTCCAAAGCTCATACCGCCGAGTGACATAAGAAGAACAACGGCTGGTGGGAGGAAAAAAAAACACGACCTGTGCTGGAACATCACGTGACATCTGATAGAAGCAGGCGTGATCCAGTGCATTCGCTGATGCACTTCAACGTGACATTGTCTTGAAGGTGTGAGGAGCAAACCACCGCACACGAGACAGAAAAAAGCACAAAAGCATTTAATACACAACTTCTACCATGGAGCATTGATCACTGAGAATCAGCCATACAAGAGGGGGTTTTAGTTGTTTAGCTGTTGAGTTCCATGTTTACACATTTGGAAATATGAGGGTGATCAATGTCATCGTTAGCTCTTCTCCTTTAAGTTTTTTTCACGGCAACTTGTTTTTTTTTTAGCTGTTTTTAGCTCTTTCTGTCAAACAACATGAAGCCATGGTAATCTCCTGGTGGCTTTCAAGCTTAGCAGAGCCTCCACTGAGTGAGATGATAGCAGAGTGACAGTTTTTGAGTGTGATTTATGGCCTCATGGTCCGTTGCTTCAACCTGGAGGTCATTTTTTTATGAGTATATGGAAGTTCAAATTGATCTAAGTGTTGCCTTGATCTGTGTGTGAGAGGAGTCCCTACCATTAGTGCAGGCTTTTGTATGTCTTATATTCAGCTTTTAGATTTGGCACAACGTTTTGACCTGTTTGTATTGTGAAAAGTATAAAAATGTACTGATGACAAGCACAATTGTGATCACTTGAGAAAAGCAATGACACCTGATATGAGTATATTTTTATTCATTACTCTTTACTGTACTTTAATGCCATGATTTGTGATTCAGTTGTAAATTATGTAATGGAGCTTATTTTAAATGTGTTTTAATTCAGCAGTTGATACAGTGTCAGTGATGTTGGTGTTCATTCGTTAATGTCATGAAAGTGGGATCAATTCCACATTTGGAGAAACTGATTTTATTCATAGATTGCACGTGATACATTCATTTAGATGTCAATAAACAGTGAAACATACTTTTAAATTTGCTGCCTGTAGGAAGTCACACTGCATGAGGTTTTATTTCATCAAGAATCCCAAACCCAAAGCAAACACTGACAGATCAAACATGCATAAGAAAAAATATTTTGGCTGACATACAGTCATAAATAAGGATTTCATTCATACATTAAACATTATGCAATATTTTCCTCTGTATTTTATTTATAGTAGCATCAGCTGCAACAAACATAAGCATTGTGTGTTGACATAACTTATATTACAGTTTATTTCAAAGCAAACCAAACAAGTTTTAAACCATCGCTTAATATATTTATAGAAATAAAGTGATTCACATGTGCATCAAACAACTGTTGCGTTTGCTTTCCAGTTGCTTTTGTCCAATTCTCCAATGCCTAGTTAAGGTTGGTGTAAAGACAGTTTTAAAAGAAGAGTTTGGCAGCTTTCTTTGCAGAGAGTTAGATGAGAGAGTTTGTTCCACTCTTGTGTCTTTACGCTAAATATGAAGAAAATTTTATCGCTATTTGTACAGGTTTATACAGTTTATGTTATCATACTGATTAACACACAAGATGTAGTTTACTAATCAGAGGCAGCTTTTAGGCAGCTTTAGCTGTTGATTCTCATCTGAATCACTTGCAGTGATTCTGATGAGACTATTCCTTTAACTTTTGGACAAACAGCAATTGATTCAATACCAAAAAACTAACCCTAACCCAATACACTAGGTGTATTGTTTTTACAAAGCCACATCTCCCATTTTGGTTTTTCCTGTGAACCGAATGTTTAGACAAAGCAGATTTATCACTTTAGGCACCATGAAGTTTGTGCATAGTATCAATAATACGCTGGCCAGAACAAAAGGCTATTTGAGCACATGAGGACTTAAAAAATGCCATCAATAAGTTGGACAGGCAGTTTGGTCAGTCTGATTACAGAGAAGCAATATATGTTCATCTTAGGCCTCTTTCTCTCAATTAGTTCTTTCTATCACAGGTCTGTAGTGCTGAACGCAGGGTTGTCAAAAGCCAGATGAGAATTGTTGGCGCCTTTCCTCTGGCCTCGCTGGGCCAGCGCTTCACCCAGAGGCTCAATGTACTCTGGTGGGCCATTGTCCTCCTCCTCCTCCTCATGGATCATCTGCTAATGTGGAGAAGAGTTTTAAAATTAGACTATATTCTATTATGAGTTCATATAAAAATGGATTTAAAATGTAAACCACCATGGAAGATTTGCCGTCCTTTTCAGTAGGAGTCATGTCATCGCTGTAGTCCAGGGAGTTGAGGCTTAAGTGAAAAAAAAAAAAGAAAGAAACATCTATATAAACATCTATCTCTATATGCACAATTTATCATTTCAGAAAAGGGGTGTTTTATTTTTTCTTAAATCAGTATTTAGGTTTGTGATTTAAATAGAGGTCACATGCCGACGCTGGGAGCCAAAAGCCAGCTCTCCATCACAACATGCAGCAGTGAGCTCACTGGGACAAAATGTTCACCTGGAAACAATCCCAGTCTATTAAGCCACGTTGCCACAGAGCGGAGAGTGAGGTCGTGTGTCACTGTGAGCCACCACCTTGTCAAACCGCGGCGACCGAGCAAATGACTGCCATCAACAGATGGTGGAGGTGGTCACAGAGAGCGTTTCTTTACCTGACTTTGTCCACGTCTGAGCTCTCCTCGTCCAAGTCCAGGACCAGGGTTGTGTCGATGTTGAGATTGAGAACGGGATTAGCCCTGTTGGTAAATCATAACACACGTGATCAGAGATATGTTACATTTCAGATCATTCATTCAGTCATTTTATCTTGTTGACACTATTGTCTCCTCACCCCTCCATGGTGTACTTGTTGGTTCCAGGAACCACAGCACCGCTTTTCTGGTTGTCAGAAGTCACCATGGACGCTGAGTTCATGGCTTTGGCTGCCTTAAGCTTCCTCCTGTAGCTGTAGTGCGAAGTGAGTTTATCAGTAGACAGACACAGTTCCTCTCATAGATGTTTTTAGATCAACACTACTTTAGAGGCTGAGGAGCGTGGCTTTACTGGGATAAACTGTGTGGTTAATAGATAATTGTCCATAACTTTATCCCAAATCCCTTTTCTTACTTTCTGCGAGTGCACAGCAGGGAAGTGGTGAGGACAGCCAGAACAATGATGAGGCCTCCCACCATCCCCAGCAGGCCATACATTACAGGGTCTGTTTGTTGTTCATTCAAAGGGGGCGTCCCCTGAAACAAATGTAAGAAACCTATCTTAAGTGTCGTCTGCAGACCTTTGAGGTTTATCATATCATCTTCAACCATGACAATTATTCTGCAATAAACTTACTGGTCTTTAAAGTCTCAGTATTACTATTTTTATTATAGTAAAACATAGTGTAGTATAGTAATAATTAACTTAAAAAAAATCCACGTGGTTGCACATTTCACTATCAATAGATTAGCTAAACTAAAGCAAATTTAGGTGTGGTAATAACAGCAGTCTTCTTTTTACTGTCCTCAGGCGCAGTCAATGTATGGCTATGCAGCAACATTTGAAGAAATTCTCAGTTATTTTAATCAGCGTCAATATATTGTATTTTTGCCTCTAGATATTTTCAACAATCTCTCAAAGAAACATACTTCCCTCTTAGTCTTCTACAGTAATCTGTAAATGTCATGCTTTTTTCAGTTCACTTGGGTCAGTGATTTTGACATGTGTAAAACTGCTCAGTGTTGCGAATCAGATACAATACGACAAAACTGCTGCAGTGAACAGCAGTAATGTGCTTCAGAGGTTGTTTTTTTATGGACTCTCTGTTATGATTGCAATGCTGCTTTGATTTCAATGACGATGTAACCTGAAGAAAGTATGACATAAAAGAAAAGAGACCCTTTAAAAAAATAAAACATCAGCTCTACAACTGATCATACTTACAATGTTCATGAGGCCAAGCTCCGCCAGGGTGACAGCATATTTGGGAACGGAGAGCATGGCTTCCACTTGTGTAGAGGTAAGAGCTGTCCCATTGGAGTAGACGAAATATGCCACGACAATAGAGTTACCTGAAGCCCTGAGAAGAAGACAACTTACTCACATACTGAAAGTGATAAACCCACACAAACTATTTCAGCTGTTTTAAGTCTAAAATCCAAATACTGTTGTGGGGCTTCAATTCTCATTCACATTCATGATCAGCAAATCACTCATCCTCAACATTGTGATTGTTTATAGGTACGCTGGCACCACCTAGTGGACGACAGTGTACATGTGCAAGTGAAAATCTGAACACTATTCCACCAGCCAAGAATACATTATCTGTATCTGTATTCACAGAATGTATTATTAATTTTGATGGAATTAGATAAAGAGGTGATAACAAAAGAAACTTGCCTGGATCCAGAGGTGTCAGACCTGATGGCAACAATTTCAACTCCAGCCATGGTGGCTGCAGTGAGTGCGCTGAAAATGGAGAGATCAGAGAAAAGACCCCAGTGAGAAACAGAAACAATTTAAGTTTTAACAAAAAAAAAAGTTTCAGATAAAAAACAGGGAACTTCTTCAACTCTCTGTCATCAGATTCAACGTCATTAAAGCACAATAGAAAGAAATGAAAGCAGTAATGTACCTGATGATGGGAATGAGTTTTTTTTCTACTTCTTCCGCCGAGATTGCAAATTCAAGTTCAACTTTATATGTTTCATCCACTGTGAAAATCTGCAAAACAGAAAGAACTTTAGACACTTTAACACAGGCTGAAATCTTACCGTCTGCCTGCTGTTTACAACAAAGGCAGGATAAGGCTTCACTGAAGGTCATGAATGAAAATCCAGCTGCCTGACTTCGCTCACTTACATCCAGTACAGCGCTGGTGGAGAGGCCGCCGGTATCAGTTGCAGTCAATGTTACCAAATACTTCCCTCTCAGTTTTATATCAAGCCCCTCTGTAGTTCTGTGAAAAATAGGGGATATCATGAGTGCAACCATAAACTGATTTATGATTTGAACTATCGTTTTCTGCCTTTTTTTGTCTTCAATACAGTTTTGTGTCTTTTTGTAGCTGTGTCTGTAGCCCTGTTTTGTCTCCCTGTAGTCAAGACTGTTGTAGACTGAAGTATTTTTTGTACTTATTATGTGCATATCGGTTGTTGCTATGTGTCTCTTTTCAGATGTTTTATATCACCGTTGTCATCTTGTGTCTCTTTCTGATCACTTTGCATCCCTTTGTATTTGTTTTGGGTCTATTATCCATCCATGGGTGTAATAGCAAACACCAAGGCTTGTGAACACATTCTTGGCACAGTGAGACATGGCAACTTGATGCTGATGGATGACTTCGTACTTACTGAATAATTCCAACATAAACGTTGTTTTGCTGTGTGGTGACGGCCTCGAACAGCGTCCTCATGTTGCTCGTATGATTGTTGGTGTCTTCAAATTGGACTTTTGCTACTTCAAATTCAATCTGTCTGTTCACTCCGGAGTCACGGTCTATAGCCTGAGAGCAGCAGAAGACACAATCAAGAATGTTTCTTCATCCTGCCACATACCTTATTAACAAGCTGAAATCATTAGTTTCATTCATACTTACAGTGACTCCTGCAACCGATGTCCCCTTACTTGCACTTTCTGACACCACAACTAAAATCCAAAGAAGGAAGATCAGTATTGAACTTAATTATATTGACCAAACAGAAAATCTGTTCAAAATAAAAGAAAAATGTTTATTGTTGTAAGTAACTTGAGAATATCTGTTAAGGGTGGCCATTAGGGTGGCCATTGCCCCTTTGGGATGAAGAGATAGGACCCTTCTAAGGCCTTACAAGATGGATATGAGGGGTAAAACGATTTAGATATTGATCCTCAAATCTGTTAGAAAATTATAAATATTACTACAACTATTACTTCCAATAAAATTGGTAATTTAACATTATGTCATTTTCTTCTACCTTTCTCTAGACTAAAAGTGCGAAAGATTAAATTACAATTTTACGGAACAAAACATTAATTTTTTGTGAGACAATATGTGAGACAGATGCAAGCAGTGATGATGGGTCATGAGCAGAGAGGCCACAGTTTAAGGACCAAGAATAGACATGTGAAAAAAGAAAATAAAAAAAAAACGCTGCTTTGGATAAAATATATAATAGACTCTCACCAAAAACTTTATTTGACCAAATGAATTCTGGAGCGTTGTCATTGATGTCTTCTATGTTGATCACCATTTGTCCTAAAAAAAAAGAATTTATAATTTTTTTATAAAGTGACATGCTATGGGTATTTATAGGTAAAAATAGTATCTGTTTTTTAAGGTTTTTACTGGTGTTATGTAGTGCTCTTATGCTTATATTATCTGTGAACAACCCAGTGCTGACCTGTTGTGACACTGTTGTTTGCTCCTTTTTCTGTGTACTCGTCCACTACCTGAGCCTCTATTAGCACCTGGTCACATTCTTCATAATCAATAACCGTCTCCGGGTTGACTGTAACTTCCCCCGTTGGGTCCAGGATAAAGTTATTGCAGGGTGTCAGAGAGCCATTGCATCTGCATTTGATGGATTCCAGCTCGTAGATCAGGGAGTGGTTTCCGTCTTTGTCCTGCCCTGTAAATCTCCCGATAGCCCCGCTGATGGTGGTGTTCTCCTTCACTGTCACAGGCGGGGTCGGCTTGAACTCAGGCCTCTCGTCGTTCACGTCCAACACGTTCACCTCCACCATAACTTCAGCTCTCTTCTGTTCCAGATCTGCTGCGTCCACCCGCAGTTTGAATTGCTTGCGAGCGCTCTCGTAGTCCAGCTCAATGTCGGGGTCCACAGTGATGTTTCCCCCGTAACCTCGGATCTCTTGAAAAGTGCGAATGTTGAAGCTGCCGAAGCTTCCATCAATGATACTGAAAGTGATGCGGTTAAACTGCGTCGTTTGGTCCAAATCCTCAGCGGAAACAGAACCCACAAATGCACCTGATTGGATGAAAAAATATAATTAAAATCCAGACAGCTGAGAACATTGGAAGGCTTTAGTAAAAATTGCTACTGACCTTTTTCTCCTTCTTTGACATAAAATGTGTAAGAGGGGGCTCCAAAATGTGGTACATTGTCATTGACATCCTGTGACACATCCAAAAAACAAACATGGGCTGTTATCAAACTTGCCAGTAGTGGCAGCATCAGTAGCAACACAGCACTGATAATTTGCTACAAACGGCTGAAAACTTACCTCTACATTGATGATAACTGTGGCCATGCTGGACAGAGGGGGATTACCCTTGTCAGTGGCAGTTACATTGAGCTCGATCCTCCCATTAAGCTTCGGGTCCATGGCCTCAAGATCAAGCTCACCAACGTTTCTTAACACACCGGTGTTTGGGTCGATGGTGAAGTTATTGCTGTACTTGCTTGGTAAGATTCCGTACACTATTTGGCTGTTTTCCGTATCAGGGTCATCTGCGTCAGTAGCCTGTCCAAATGGCAAACAAGAACTGATTAGAAACCTACATTTCATTCAGCCTCAGGAGCATTAGTGAGGTCGACCAAAGGTTTTAGATGAGGTGAGTTCTTCCAAACCAAACTTGGAAAACCCTTTCTTTACGGACTTGGCGTTGACATGATATTGTACATTGTCATGTTGAAGTAGGAGAGGGCCCTCCCTAAACTGTTGCTACTATGTTGGAAGAACACTTTTGTCTGAAATACAGTTTTATGCTGTACCTGTAAAGGGAACCTCTACCGGTTTTACAAATCAAGGTTGGTTTACAGATCTTTGAGAGTGCTACGTCATCTTTGAAGAATTGTGTCAAAAACCTTTTGTGGCTACAGAGGGAGATGCACAAAGGGAACTAAATAGTCTCTGGTGATGTCATTTGAATTGATATCCTAGTTCTGCTGCATCAATTGTGATTCTTTTTCTTTTTTTTTTTCGTCTGTCCTCAGAAAGGTAAAGTGCTGAAGTGAAACACAAAGACTCTAATCTCTTGCAGTTACCTCGATCTTAAGTTCAAACTGTCCGCCCTCTTTAACAAACTCCAGGTAAGAGTTTCTGTTCATGACTGGAGGCTGGTCGTTGATGTCTGTCACAGTGATCTCCAGTACTGTGCTGCCGGGCTTGTCCTCTGTGTCTCTGGCCTGCAGAGTCGCCGAGTACAGAGATCTGACCTCGCGATCCAGCAAGGTGGAGTTTTTCACATAAACCTCCCCCGTACGTGGCTTCACATCGAAATACAGTAGTCTGAAACACAGATACAGACTGTTCAGTGGTGTCATCTCCGTTAGCATGACAGCAAGAGGTACACAGTGGTTGGATTCAAATAAGCACAGTGGTTCAAGTGACATACATGCTCTCTGGCAGAAGGCTGTAGGTGATGTTGTTTTGATCCATTGTGTCAGGATCCTCTGCCTAGGAGAACAAAAAAGGCTGCCATTCACAAGAGTTTTTCACATGCAACCAAACTGAGTCCTGAATCCAGAGAGTAAAAGACTTACAGTGATGGTGGCCAGTGTTGTCCCAACAGGAGAGTGCTCGGGCACGGTCAACTTATACGTGTCCTTTGGGAATTTGGGGCTGTTGTCATTGGCATCCTTGATCTTAATAGTAACTGTAGCAGTCGACTGGAAGCTGGGTTCTTCTTGATCTTTGGCAATCACCTGCACCATAACACAAGCACAGGTAACATCTCAGACTGACAAAAGGCTTTAAAAATCACAAAAATTATGAAAGACGTCACTTAAACAGAGAGCCATGGCCTGTTTAATTTTTCTTACTTGTAACACCATTTCCTGTTTTTCCTCAAAATCCAGGTTTTGGGGCTGTTTGACCAGAAGCTGAACGACACTATTTGTCTGGGTAAATTGAGGTTCCACAGAAAACACGTCCTTGTCAGCTCCCAGCAGCGTCAGCTCAATACGAGGAATCTGTGAAAAGCCAAGAGAAATTAGTCATTCTCAATCTTTTATCTAAACAATGTCCTCTGTTGTCTTTTTTTTCTTACCTTATCCAGATCTTTGACCATCATGTTGATAGAAACAGCCCCTAACGAGTGCTCAAGAACCTCTCCTGTGAACTCAGTCGCCTTCACACAGGAGAGCTCGTCTTCTGGGTCTCCACACTTGTAAAACTCTGGCTTATTGTCATTGACATCAATTATGTCAATCTGTACGTTTGCTGTGGTGCTGGCATGCTCTCCATGGATGTTTGGTTGAGACTCAGTAGCCTAAAATTGAACAAAATATAAAGATTTCACTGTCCCCCAACATTTGCCAAAATAAATGTTCTTAATTAAATAAGAAATAAACACTTGGTGTAATTTTTATTTAATTTCAGTTTTGAGTTAAATCTTTGTTGTAACTACAGCAAGACAAAGAATGGAAACATATAATGGAGTATAAAGAGGTTATATATAACATGAGTTACAACATGACTGGGGTTTTTGATATCTTCATGTATTCCAGTGTTCCATCACTACCTGAATCACATTACAACATCCCCTTTTTCTCCCTTATCAGTTGCCTTTTTCCTGCATGTTTTGAGGTACTTGAAGTGTAAACGAAAGCAGAAACTTCACAGTATAGTTGACCAGAGGAAATTTCCTGTTCAACATTACAGGTGTGTCTAACCTGGTTGATACAACCCCTTTTCTGCTTTCTTGCCTCCTTTTTGCTGATTACAGGAGACATGGGAAGGGACAATGAGGCTATTAAAACCTTATCAAGATGTTGCCCTCCACTCTTAGCCTCACTCCCTGGGTTCCTGGCCATGACATGTCCATTTGACCTGTGTTCACCTCCTCTTGCTCAGCCCCTTTTTAAAATAGAGAGGCAGACAGCAGAAGACCTATCATCATGTTTCGAAGATGTTCTTCAAGGTGGGCTGAAAGTATTTTAGAATATTTCTGCTTTCCAGCCTCTATGACAGGTTTGGCAAAACTGATTTTTAATATGTTACAGGAATAGCTCAACAAGAAATCCAGTTGATGGCTTTCTTGCTGAGAGTTAGATGAGAAGACCTGCCTTCTAGCCTTTCTAAAGCGACCTATTAACAAATTATATCTAATTTTGTTTATTGTCAACCAGAAATGTAAAAATTTGTATTTGTGATTTAAGTTATGTGTTTGAAACACTTTCTTGTTCTTAGCAATGAGCACAGACTTGTGGTTGGTGTTTGTTTTTTTTTTTCTAACTTTGGATAGAGCTAGGGCAGCCCATTTTCCCATGCCTCCAGTGTTTATGGCAAGTTAAGCTCATCGCCTATCTCACTCTCAGCAAAAATGTTGTACTCTAAAACTCTAATACTAACTAAAATTTAAATGAAAGGGATATAAAGTATAACATAAAAAGTTGTCCACCATAGTATTGTATTATATTCACTGTGATACTTAAAGGAACAAGAAATATTCATTTTCAGTCTATATATGTTATTAGTTAATAGTTACTTGTTTACAATATATATAAACTTTTACTGTGGACATGGCAACAGTGAAACTCTTAAATACTTACTTAGTAATGATGAAGAAAACACACATTATACAAGATACATAGACAGTAGAGTACCATAGACAGGAGGACATCGATGTTTTACTTAAAAACAACCAGTACCTTTACTGTCAGGGTAACTCTGTCACCAATAGTTTCTCTGTCAATGGACGATGATACAGATATGATACCATCAGCGCTGGAGATTTTAAACAGGTCCATTGCTGGTGTAGATTCTGTCAGGAAAATGTGAAAAAAACTCAAACATTTCTTACTTACTCACTCACACAAACATAGTTTTTAAAGTTGATGTGGCTCACCTTCAATGCTATAGATGATTCTATCATTGACTCCTCGGTCCTGGTCAACGGCGCTCACTTGAAACACGGATGTGTCCTGGTAAAAAAAAAATGGAAGCAGTTGATAGTCTCCTCTTTTACTTGCAACTAAAAGCAGCCTTACTGCTTGTAGATATGGGTCACAATGCAACACGATTTGCAGTAGCTTTGTCACACAAAATGGGCAAACATATACACTGAAACCTCGTCTCACACATGGGACACTACTAGATCAGAATTATCAGAGCAAAATCATCTGAATTAAAGGCAGATTTCATACAAAGAAATGCGGAAAAGTGTGATATTGATATATACTGAATATATTTACATATCAATAGTAAAACCTTTGCTTCCAGTCTAACCTCAGTCCAGTGAAGCACATTTTGTGATGCAGAACTCTCACTCACCAATGGAGCGTTCTCCTCAACTCTTCCTATGTAGGGGACCCCAGTGAACAGTGGGTCAAGGTCTGGGACGTCCTCAACCGTCACGAAGGAAAAAACTACAACGCTTGAGAAGAACACAGGTTCCATCAAGAATAACAGTTGCCTCCACCATCCTGTTACAGAAGACACAAAGATTTTTATTAATTATTTTTAAAGGTTTTTTTCTTTTTATTCATTTGTGTTTGTTTTTGTGTATGAAACACATTAATTTAAACAGTATGCACATCAGTCTACATTGTTTAAAAGAGTATTATTTGAATTAATAAATTGATTTATTAATTTTATATTAAGTACCTTGTCACATATAACTACTATCATGGTAAAATTTTGAGAATGATGATCTTATCCATGGGGGTTAATGGGAGTTCTGTGTTAAACTATTTCTTGGCCAAGTGCCCAGCTGTTTCCCTAGCTGTTTCCCTTGTTTCCAGTCTTTAATGCTAAGCTAACAGGTTGGCTGGCAGTAGTTTCATATTTAACATACAAACAAAAGTATCAAACTATTGAAACCTTGAGATTATATAAAAGGTTTGCATAGAGGCATTAAGGTATCAATGTTAGTATCATTGGGGGGAAAACATATAAAACCAAAGCTCATGTAGAGGCATGACACTTACAGTTGCGCTAATCTTCAGCCGATAGAAAGTGCTTCAGTCCAGTGTAATTCAGACGTCCATTTAATTTGACTTCACCGCTTGTGCTTACGATGCTAAACAGACTGACTCCAGCATTTGGCGTGACCTAGAACATATAGTTTCAATAATGTTTGTTGAACACCACCAGAATGTGATATTAATCAATGACATGATTTATAAAGGAAGCTTACTTCGTCAATGCTGTAATAGAACAACACCAGCATTTGAAACGTCTGCATCAGTTGCGGACACCTTAAACAGAGACCTACCAACTGTGGTACTCTGAAAAATTAAGATTAACAGATAAAGATAAAACATTAAACACACAGATTCCTCTCTGCATAAACAACTATAATCCAAAAAAATGTGTAATCCAAAGTTGACATGATGGTGGATTATCACACTGATGTCCATGGTTAACTGACTTTACATATTCTGACAACATTACATGCTGGAGTAAAGAAACTGTTAAACAATTAGGTTACAAGAATTATTCGCATAAATATGTCTGACTTACTTCTGGAACCGTCAATATCATATGAAGGCTGCTGAAATATGGGTTTGTTGTCGTTGGCATCATTCTATTATTATAGTCAACTCTCCGTGGTGTCTGAAAGACATGCATGATGTTACTCTGATATAATGAACAGACATTAAATGGATATTAACCCTGGCTAAAATGTCACTTACATCATTGGGACCATCAGAGACAATAACTCCAAGCATAATGACATCACCATTCCCCTACGATAAAGAAAATTAAAAACAAAGTGATACATTGATAAAACACATACACAATCAAAATGAAAACTCAAGGGTCTCTTCTGTCTCCACACCATACCTCTCTGTCCAGCTGCCTCTTGATTGATACAGCCCCAGTGTTTCTGTTCACTGTGAAATATACGGCATTGGCCCCAGTGAGCGTATAAGTCAGTGGGTCATTTTCTGCATCTGTTGCCTGTATGGTAAACACCACGGCATTGGCATCTACAAAAACAACAATCAGTGGACCACATATAAATGTATGCAGTATTTGTTGAGGTTTAATGTCACCAAAGTGAAAAAAAGCTCTCAATATTTCACACACACACACACACACACACACACATATATATATACCTATAGGGGCGTCTTCACAAACTTTAAAAAGAACTTGGGTGATTACAGGACTGGTTATTTGCTGTGAAAACACACAACATAAGTAGAAATTTAAGTGGTGATGTAAAGACATAATGACAAGATCACAGCAAAGTTCACTGAATACTCACCATTAGTCATGCTGATAAGGCCCAACAGGCACAACAACATACGTCCTGTGATCCCCTCCATGTCTGTAAATGAAAACAATAAAAGTGTATTTAGCAGGTATAATGTTCACCATGTTCACCAACTTGGACAAATTACAATGTTGACCTGATGCAGCAGATGAAAGATAAGAGGATCAACATTTCAGTTTTCACTAAAAACCCAAAATGTCAACCTTCGTGGTGGTACCAGAGGAAAAATCAAGAGATCATTCAAAGCACACAGGATTCATCCTCTGGCCACCATCAAGTGTCTGAGCAACTTTTCAAGGCAATCAGTGATCAACAACAGTGGGTGTTGCATTTAATGTTTTAAAACACATTGAAGTTTCTTCAAGGGAATCATACAGTGAACAACACTTCTCTTATCCTGATTTCATGTTGAAATTCAGCAGCATATGGCCACGCCCAAATGTTTCCACCACCTGCTGTGACATCACTGAGCAAAGTGCCATAATATGTGGAAAGATTTCTTTATACAGAGAGCAAGGCAGCGCCAACGTTCGGCTCTGTGTCATTTTTTCTTTAACACTGATTGAGTTAGAGTCAGAGCAGTGGTAATTAGACCTTAAACCTGCATTATGAAAAATTGTATCAAACTGAAAAATATGGTTACATCATGTTTTCCATTAGGGAAATAAAGAACGTATATATTAAATTATGACGCATACTAACATGACTTACTTGGGATCATCATCACTGAACTAAAATTGTCCTTAAAGTGATCAAAATCAAGTCAGAAATTTTACATTGTTTCATCCAGTCTGAATTTACATTCATGATTCAGTTTACATTTTAATTCATTCATGTTTTTATATGAATGATTAAAGCTTAAGCTTTTTAAAGGTTTTTCCGGTTGAACCACTGTTTCTACTTATAGACAAAAGAGAATTTGAATCTTTTTCAAAATAAATATGAGAATAAACAGTTTTTCAGTGCCATTACTTAAGATGATGAATCACTTCAGTATCTGAGATTTTTTTATTTAAATATGTATCTATCAAAAGGGAGATACGAAGAAGTATACGCTATAAATGTATACTACAGTTAAGATAGCTGAGAATGTCAGGTTGAAGAGAACAGTACACATTTCTTATATATTCAATAAAAGCACATCTATGTACAAAAATATTAAGAAAAGGAATTGCATTTGTTCTTTAAGGTAGTCACCTTGTTCTATGGTGACTGAAAACATCATGCTGACACATTATGAAGAAAAATCAAACTTAAGAAGTAGCAGTCAGACTTACCTGACGACGATATTCACAAAGGTGCTTCTCCTTCACTGATGTCTAACTGAGACCTTTGGATCTAGTTCCTCCCAGTGATTACCGTCTCGCAGTTGTAAATATAAATGATTAACATGTACATGAAGTGCACAGCCAATAACACAGCACTAAATCTCCTCCCTGTGCACGTCTGTTTGCTGACAGAAACACCCCAAAGTATCTAACTGAAGTGAAATAGATTAACTTTGCAAAACCCCAAATATCCAGCTGTTTTTTGCTCTCACGTTTGGCTACATTACAGCTTTTAAGCCTGGGTAGTAATGAGAGAGGCAGGCAAAACTCCTCACTCCATCACTGGCTGGCCAGCACTGCCACCAGTAATACATGGCATCGTGCCACACCGGGTCACCAGTGTCCACACCAGAACGCAAAAGCATCTGAACTGTGTTTTGTTTGACAGTGTGCTTCTGTTGCTATGGAGCAGCAGCAGCAACCTCTTCCTTTCACTGAGAAAACCTGATGTGCCTTTCTAAAACATGTCAGAACCAATCAGTGGTCCAATTCCTTTTTCACAAAGCACAGATCCATGTAGTTCCCTAATGAGCTCTTCCCAAGTAAGCCCTCCCTTTTGGTCGGGCCTCCTAATTAAGGGCAATCACACAAAAGATTGTCTTCTCTTGTATCTACTGGATTGCCTCAAAACAAAAGCAAATCTCTCTACACTGACAGACAACATTTGACCATTTTTTCAGTTTCTGGTGTTTAAATTGTGGACTTTTCAATGGTGGTTCACATGAGAACACACTTGGAAACCCAGAAACATATACAGTATGTTGTTATTTAGTTCAACAAAGTTCTTTGGATTTTAAAAGGATCCCTTTTGATACCAAGTCATTATTTCTGGTATTTGCCAGTCATTGAAATATACTCAGCTGTCATAGTAAGTGCACTAGAGTAAGAAGTGAACCAGGAACAAGGAATTACCGAACGAGAAAGTGTGAAAGTAGGTCAGATTGGAGTATAGCAGGCTTTCTTTATTGGCTCAGGAGATAAAACTCATTATTAGCGAAACAGAATATATGAGCCTTTATGAAGAGGTAAAAAACAAATAAACTACATAAATATTATTATTCACTTATAAGCCATATCAGTGGGTAATTATGACAGAGATCTGATCCTCAAATCATATCCGGTTAGACTTTGGTTTATGACTACCAGTACTGAACACGACACTGTAGCTCATGACCCAACAATAAAAAAATATAAATGGGAGGGAATGGGAATATAAAACACTGCCAACGCAATTCCAGTAAACAGAAACACAAGTTTAAAAATAAATTCAAACTTACATGTCCTCCCTCATAAACAGGATGATAAAATAAGTCCTGATAGGTAATGACGCACATTGGATCATTAATTAAGAAACACAGATATTTGATGCATATGACAGGAAAATGTCAAAATGCAATAAATGAGGCCTCATGAATCGCTGTTTGGCGAGTTTCACAGAGAGAGTCGCAGTAACATCAGCAAAGTTAAATTTGCTGGATGAAAACACTATTAGTTTGTGACTATTTTAAGTAAGATGTGTTGCCCCACTTCCTTAATGATATTATAGTTTCCATCAAAACTCTCATTTCGTGGAATCGATGCGCTAATATTTTAGTTCACTTGTTAACCTGATGTTTCCTCTGGAGCCAGTCGCATTCCTGTTTTGGCCGGCGGCCTTCACTAGATACAGCTTCTTTCTGTGTGTGTTGATGTTAGCAGACTCTACTTATGACAGCAGTACAATCACAAAATAAGCTGTTTTTTCCATCTTTTAATTGCAATAAACAGATCGGTAGGATGCCAAATTAACAACAAGTTTTAAAATGCTTGTTTTCTAAATGAAGAATCTATCAGGGCTATGCTATGCTAACATTGTAGGTGCTCCTTCAACATTCAAAATCAGGTGATCGAAATGAACCATAAATAGGGAAGTGTAGTTTATAGACAGATATATACATGTTGTGACACTTTAAAATGATATCTGTGTAAATAATAAGTAGTATCATAGAGCTAACTTAAGATGATGTTGGGTTAAGACAGGCAAGTCACACATAATGTCATATCCATTGGATTTTACAGGAGAAAAATATATCTAGTCCTCTCCATAGAAATCAGTCCACAGGCTACAAGAAAGTCAGAGTAGGTTTCTTTTCAAGTAGGATGACAGATTGTGATGTGAATGACAGGAGAATGTAATAAAAATTAAGTACATGAGAATTACTTGTGCCAATACAAGTAGTGTTAGTTATACAATATGGACTCTCCCCTCTTCCAGCTTTTTTCTTTTATAACCATGCTTCATTCGCGTTATTTGGACCAGGACCTGGACCAGAAGCTGAATGACGCTATCTGACTGGGTAAATTGAGGTTCCACAGAAAACACGTCCTTGTCAGCTCCCAGCAGTATCAGCTCAATACGAGGAATCTGTGAAAAGCCAAGAGAAATTAGTCATTCTCAATCTTTTATTTAAAAAATGTCCTTTGTTGTCTTTTTTTCTTACCTTATCCAGATCTTTGACCGTCATGTTGATAGAAACAGCCCCTAACGATTGCTCAAGAACCTCTCCTGTGAACTGAGTCGCCTTCTCACAGGAGAGCTCGTCTTCTGGGTCTCCACACTTGTAAAACTCTGGCTTATTGTCATTGACATCAATGATGTTGATCTGTACTTTTGCTGTGGTGCTGGCATGCTCTCCATGGATGTTTGGTTCGAGACTCAGTAGCCTAAAATTGAACAAAATATATTTCTACTGTCTCTCAAGATTTCCCAAAATAAATGTTCCCAGCCAGAGCCGGCTCTTGGCATAGGCCATATATGTAGTTGCCTAGGGCGCTACTTGCTTGGGGGGGGTGCTGCTACAACCTACGGCACCAAATTGAAGTGAAATAGGGTTCAAGAAGAATTGATGTAATTTTTCTTCAATTTCAAGTCTTTAACACATAACTGAGAACACATACAGAGGGTGTATACAATGTATACTGTATAACTGTGTAACATTCGTTACATCATGACTGGAGTTTTGACATTTTCACTTATTCCTATATTTCATACTACTCGTGTGTTTTTTTTCCTGCATGTTTTGAGGCGGTTGGATTAAAAACAAGGGCAGAAACATCCATACAAACACTAACCCCTTTTCTGCTTACTTCCCTTCTTTTTGCCCATTACAGGAGCCACAGAAGGTACGATAAGGCTCTAAAACCTTATCAAGATGCTGCCCCCACACTGCAACTCACTCCCTGGGTTTCTCGACATGATACCTCTAAGTTACTTTATGTTCATGCCCTCATGCTCAACCGCTTTTTCATTTGAGAGAAGACTGCCCCCCTCATCTCTTGATCATGTTCTTCAAGGTATCGGGGAAGTCTGACCTTTGTTGTCTGTGCTGTTTGGGAATGAATGGGCTCTAAGAACAATGATGGGTTCTACAAAACTGATATTTAACATCCTATAGAAATAACTCAACATTTTGGGGAACACATTTAGTGGCTTCCTTGCCTAGAGTTAGGTGAGAAGATCTGTCTTCCAGTATTTCTAAGGTGACCTTATGAACACATATGTTGTTCATTTAATGTGTACACAACCACAAATGTAAAAATATATATTTATTTTTTAGTTTTTTACTAAAGACACTGAAACACTACTTACTACTTACACTAAATACTTACATCGTAGTACTTACATAGTAATATTACACACATTATAGTAGAAACATACAAAGTACAATTACACAGAAAGGACTGCAGTGATGTATTACTTAAAAAACAACCAGTACCTTCACAGTCAGGGTAACTCACTCACCAATGGAGCGTTCTCCTCAACTCTTCCTATGTAGGGGACCCCAGTGAACAGTGGGTCAAGGTCTGGGACGTCCTCAACCGTAACAAAGGAAAAAACAATGCTTGAGAAGAACACGGGTTCATCAAAATAACAGTTGCCTCCACCAACCTGTTACAGAAGATACAAAGATTTTGAAATTCAAAATCTTGAGGTGACATTCAAATATCACCAAGGAACTCGATCTACACATTCAGAGTTATAATCACTGAGTATGAGACAAAACGAATAATGACACCAAATATTATTTGACTTCTAATTATTTAGTGTATTAATTGTATAATGAACATCGAGTCAGTCACTTTAGGAATCAGAAGCCCTTAATTTTCATACCATAAAGCCCTTTAACTCTTGGTGTTGAAGGTAAATGTTGATGAAATAAGTAAGTATGAAACACAATGCTATGAAAAGCAAGTTGTAAATGTCACAGTAGGCTCCTTTGGTCCTTTATGAAATTATTATTAGTTAATCATACATACTGTCCCATATAAAGGATTACTGTGATGTTTTGTAAAATATCTATCCAGTTTCTCTCTCGCACTTAGATGAGGAGACTGACACCACTCTCACCAAGATCTGTCTACTGAGTACGAAGCTAGAAGAAGACATGAAAACTGGAGGCAGAGCTGGCATAGCTCTGTCCAACGTTCACAAAACCAGCATCTCTAGAAGCCACAAAAACATTATATATAATTTGTTTATCTCATAAAAGATAATAAAAACCACACTCTGTGATTGAATGGGGGTTCTGTGTTGAACTATTTCTTGGCCAGGTGCCAGGCTAGCTGTTTCCCTCTGTTTCCAGTCTTTGTGCTAAGCTAACAGGTTGCTGGCAGTAGTTTCATATTTAACATACAAACAAAAGTATCTATTGAAACCTTGAGATTATATAAAGGTTTGCATAGAGGATTAAGGTGTCAATGTTAGTATCATTGGGGGAAAACATATAAAACCCAAAGCTCATGTAGAGGCATGACACTTACAGTTGCGCTAATCTTCAGCTGATAGAAAGTGCTCAGTCCAGTGTAATTCAGACGTCTACTCCAGAATTTGGCGTGACCTAGAGCATAGTTTCAATAATGTTTGTTGAACACCACCAGAATGTGATATTAATCAATGACATGATTTATAAAGGAAGCTTACTTCGTCAATGCTGTAAAGAACAACACCAGCATTTGAAACGTCTGCATCAGTTGCGGACACCTTAAACAGAGACGTACCAACTGTGGTACCCTGAAAAATTAAATTAAAGATAAAGATAAAACATTAAACACACAGATTCCTCTCTGCATAAACAACTATAATCCAAAAAAATGTGTAATCCAAAATTGACATGATGGTGGATTATCACACTGATGTCCATGGTTAACTGACTTTACATTACATGCTGGAGTAAAGAAACTGTTAAACAATTAGGTTACAAGAATTATTCACATAAATATGTCTGACTTACTTCTGGGACCGTAATATCATATGAAGGCTGCTGAAATATGGGTTTGTTGTCATTGGCATCATTTATTATTATAGTCAAGTCTCCTGGTGTCTGAAAGACATGCATGATGTTACTCTGATATAATGAACAGACATTAAATGGATATTAACCCTGGCTAAAATGTCACTTACATCATTGGGACCATCAGAGACAATAACTCCAAGCATAATGACATCACCATTCCCCTTACGATAAAGAAAATTAAAAACAAAGTGATACATTGATAAAACACATACACAATCAAAATGAAAACTCAAGGGTCTCTTCTGTCTCCACACCATACCTCTCTGTCCAGCTGCCTCTTGATTGATACAGCCCCAGTGTTTCTGTTCACTGTGAAATATACGGCATTGGCCCCAGTGAGCGTATAAGTCAGTGGATCATTTTCTGCATCTATTGCCTGTATGGTAAACACCACGGCATCTACAAAAACAACAACATGGGACCACATATAAATGTATGCAGTATTTGTTGAGGTTTAATGTCACCAAAGTGAAAAAAAGCTCTCAATATTTCACACACACACACACACACACACACACACACACACACATACATATATATATATATATATATATATATATATATATATATATATATATATATACCTACCTCGTGGTAGGTACCAGAGGAAAAATCAAATCAATCAGAGATCATTAAAGCACACAGGATTCATCCTCTGGCCACCATCAATGTCTGAGCAACTTTTCAAGGCAATCAGTGATCAACAACAGTGGGTGTTGCATTTAATGTTTTAAAACACATTGAAGTTTCTTCAAGGGAATCATATAGTGAACAACACTTCTCTTATCCTGATTTCAGGTTGAAATTCAGCAGCATATGGCCACGCCCAAATGTTTCCACCACCTGCTGTGACATCACTGAGCAAAGTGCCATAATATGTGGAAAGATTTCTTTATACAGAGAGCAAGGCAGCGCCAACATTCGGCTCTGTGTCATTTTTTCTTTAACACTGATTGAGTTAGAGTCAGAGCAGTGGTAATTAGACCTTAAACCTGCATTATGTAAAATTGTATTAAATTTTAAAAATTCTGTTACATAATGTTTTCCAATGTAAGCATGAACGTGATTAGTAAGTTATCAAACATTTACTAAAACATGAGAAATGAGTGAAAAATTCTGAGTCACCTTTATGTCATGAGTATTTCCATGAATGATTAATTTAATAATAATAATAATAACTTTGGAAGGTTTGGGGTTTTATAAGCAATTATAGAATCATAATAATTTTGAGTATAAACTGTTTTTCAATGCTGGTACTGAGGATGATTTATCACTTTTATCTCCTTCCCTTAAATATGTGTTAAAAGATGAGTATCAACAGGTTGAAGAGAACAGTACACATTTCTTATATTTTCAATAAAAGCACATCTATGTACAAAAATATTAAGAAAAGGAATTGCATTTGTTCTTTAAGGTAGTCACCTTGTTCTATGGTGACTGAAAACATCATGCTGACACATTATGAAGAAAAATCAAACTTAAAAAGTAGCAGTCAGACTTACCTGACGACATTCACAAAGGTGCTTCTCCTTCACTGATGTCTAACTTAACAAGATCTTCGGATCATGTACCCCCTCAAGGTAATCGTCTCATAGTTATAAATACAAATTAGTAACATGTACATGAAGTGCACAGCCAATAACACAGCACTAAATCTCCTCCCTGTGCACATTTGTATGTTGACAAAAACACCCCAAAGTATCTAACTGAAGTGAAATAGATTAACTTTGCAAAACCCCAAATATCCAGCTGTTTTTTTCTCTCACGTTTGGCTACATTACAGCTTTTAAGCCTGGGTAGTAATGAGAGAGGCAGGCAAAACTCCTCACTCCATCACTGGCTGGCCAGCACTGCCACCAGTAATACATGGCATCGTGCCACACCGGGTCACCAGTGTCCACACCAGAACGCAAAAGCATCTGAACTGTGTTTTGTTTGACAGTGTGCTTCTGTTGCTATGGAAGCAGCAGCAACCTCTTCCTTTCACTGAGAAAACCTGATGTGCCTTTCTAAAACATGTCAGAACCAATCAGTGGTCCAATTCCTTTTTCACAAAGCACAGATCCATGTAGTTCCCTAATGAGCTCTTCCCAATAAGCCCTCCCTTTTGGTCGGGCCTCCTAATTAAGGGCAATCACACAAAAGATTGTCTTCTCTAGTACCTACTGGATTGCCTCAAAACAAAAGCAAATCTCTCTACACTGACAGACAACATTTAACATTTTAAACATTCCTAATGTTTAAAATCACTTTGACTTTACAATGAAGGAACACATGAAAACACATTCACATTTATGAAGTATATGGTTATTTGGTTCAACAAAGTTCTTTGGATTATAAAAGGATCTCTGCTGATGTCAGAAAACGAATTACTTCTGTTGTAAAATAGTTAGATTTCCTCATGACCCTTTGTAAAATATTCAGCTGTCATAGTAACTTCACTAAAAGAGAGAGCAGTGAACCAGGAAGAACATGAATATTAGCATTCACTCAGGGGCCAAAGCAGTGGGTATTTATGACAGAAATCTGTTTCTAAAATCTTATCCTATTAGACTTTGGTTTATGACTGACAGTACTGAATGCAACACTGGCACTCCTGATCCAGCGTATATAAATGAGAGGGAATGTTATAAAACTCCTGCCAATGCAGTTCCAGGAAAACAAAGACCGAGTAGGTGAGGCTTTGAAGCTCCACATCCAGCATCCAAATGATCGGCACTGGTGCCCCGCAGGGGTGTGTGCTCTCCCCACTCCTCTTCTCCCTCTGCACCAATGACTGCATCTTAAGAGACCCGTCTGTTAAATTCCTGAAGTTTGCAGATGACAAAGCCATCATCGGCCTCATCCGGGATGGTGATGAGCCCAACACAGACTCCAGTTTGGTCTCTGAACATTAATCACTGTGTGGTTTGGAAGAGACTATAACGGACAGTCAGGACTGCAGAAAGAATCACTGGTGACCTGCCCTGCATATGTGTCACAAACATCACTGCAGATCCATCACACTCTGGACAAAACCTGTTCAAAACTGCCCTCAACCGTAAGGCTCTACAGAAGGGTGGTGAAAGCTGCTCAGCACATCACCAGGACGGAGCTGCCATCCATGGAGGACCTCTATACCCAGCGGTGTAGGAGGAAGGCCACCAAAATCATCAAGGACCCCAGTCACCCAGCTACAAACTGTCCTGTGTGCTGCCATCTGGCCGACGGTAGCATTTGAGCCCGAACCACCAGGCTCAGGGACAGCTTCGTACCGCAGGCCATAAGAATTTTGAACTCTGTCCACAGCACCATCACTTTTTAACAACTCCATCACTTGTATTGTATATATATTTTTCTGTTGTATATATTTTATTGTATATATCTGTTAGTTGTATAATACTTAGTTTACATTTATAGATTATAGTTTATATTTTATTTGTATAACTCATATTTCAAGGTCTTTATTTATTTTATTACTCTAGTTTATTATTTATTTTTATTTTATATTTTTATTTCTTAATTTATTTTTTCTTGTTGAGTGTCTCTGTTCTTGTTAATATTTTTTTCAGATTCAGATTCAGATTCCTTTATTAGTCCCACAATGGGAAATTTCATGGCGCTTAACAGCAGCGAAAACACAAAGTGGAAAATAGATAGTAAGAAATGCAAGCAAGACATAGAATAAAATATAAAATAAAATAAAATAAAATAATCCAAAGATAAATAATTATAATTGTAAGTATACCTGTACATAGTACAGAGGGAGTGTGTGAATATACATATAAGAAATATATAGTATTTCAGATATAAATGAGTGCAAATTTAGCATTGTTTGGGGAGCCTGGGATTTAAGAATTTCATTACCAATGATTGCTGATGTAAATTGTTGTGTAATTGACAATAAATTCTTGAAATCTTGAAATCTTGTTCCCCCTCCTCCCCTCTGGTAGGCGCTGCAGAACTCCACATGCCAAAACAAGCAGAAGTCAGAAGAGTTTTTTTTCCCAGGCTGTCAGTCTGATGATGATGAACGACCACATTGTTGTACATCAACCCTGTCACACAAACATCCACCCCTCCTGTAAATTATACTATGTAATTTCACTGCTTAAATACACACTACTGTTATCATGTCAATGTCACCACTGCCAAACATACGCGCATAGTTCTTTTTCCAAAAGGCAACATAATCTGCTAAACACACATGACTGAGGAGCAGCGGTGAAAAAGGATATTTTACTTACTTTTATTTGCAGCTAATTTATACTTCTGCTGCACTGCTCCTCTGAGGGACAGATTGTTATTTTCATCCCACATTAACCTGACCGTGACACTTTGCAGATGTCTTTGTATTTCACACCTCAAGGACAAAATATAATGCAATAACAGTTAAACTTCCCAATAAAGTCGGTCAAATTAGCCCTACCTTGACCAGTAAGACCATTATAATGCTGTTCCTATTTTTACAACACGCATAATAACTAGCTGATTATAAAAGCTATAGTTAGATAACAGCTCTTTACTTTCCTTCAGCACAGTTTGAATGCAGTAATTACATGTAACAGAGTATTTATTTTACATTGTTTTTGTTTGTTTGTTTGTTTGTTTGTGTTACTGTTGCTTAAATTTTCCCCTCACCCTCTCACCAGCTGCCCTGAATGTAATCGTGTGCTTTTCACAGCCGACCCTGAGCTCTGGAGTCGGGCTGACACTCTCTGTTTTTGTTTTCTGTCCATTACGGTAAAGATGGCAGCGCGGCGCGTGCTCTCCGCGGTGGAAACGCGCAGGAACGGGGGTGGACCGGGGAACCGCACCGAGCTGAAACAACCGCGGGGCCGGACCACCGCCTCCGAAACCCAAAAAGCGGCGCTCACGGGAGTCCCCTCGGGGTTTGCGAGGGCTTGAAGGCGGGCAGCCCACGGCCCGAGCGCGTCGGTGACGGCGGAGTCTGATGTCGAGCACCTTTTCCTCCCACAGCAGTGGTGGAACCCGCGGAATGTTCCACACGGGAACAGCTGACCGTAGGATGCCGCACTTAGCCTGACGAGATGTGAGCGTTACGAGGGGGAATATCAGTGTTCAGATGTTTGCATATTAACAATCAGGTAACTGCACTCCTCCTCCTCCTCTTCCTCTTCCTTCTCGCTTCGCCTCGGTTTGGGTTTCGGGAGATTTGAGGGCGCGCGCGTCCGGGAGGTGGTTAGACGGGTTATTAGGGTTGTCATCCTGCTCAGCCTCCAGCCCCTCCTTGTTTTGCTGCTACCGAGGGCGATGTTGTAATGTTTACATTTAGTCTGGGTTCGCATACCGCCGCTGCTCTCCTTACTCAGCTCTTTCACTGCGGCGCACACTTTGTTTTTGTTTTTTTGGACGCGTTTCAGACGCCCTAAACGAGCCCCGGCGCTCTGCAGGGGAGCGTTCAACAACAGACAGATCCATTATTTATCAACTCCCACTGGACGAACCGGGCCTGATGGGGTACAGAGCTTATAAGGCCTAACAGAGCTCGGCTGTTCTCAAAGTGCAGCATCACATGCGATGTTTTGCAGCTGCACTTGCTGGTCCGCGGGAATTTCGCACGGCAGCCGATGAAGAATGCTTCTCGCTCGATCATGCAAGTGCGATATTACATAACAGGCTGGGAGGTCTACAGTAGGACACCGTGGCCTCCAGTGAGAGTCAAAACAGACTGTGCCACAGTGGAGTTATAGATCTGAAAGCAGTGCTTTCTGCTAAATAAAAACCCAATCTAGTCTATTAAAATGCAACACCACTTTTGAAAAACATCGAGTTTTTTTGTCCACTAATGTTTTTGTTATTTGTTTTTAAGGGACCCATGTTGCCACAAGAGAGATGCCAACTTCTCAGGTTCCTGATGCTCAAATGCTTAATTGTTAGACCAGCTTTCTCATTTTGGAAGACCTTTCTGACTATTTTGTACTTGTGATGTACTTACTGATTAACTGAAGTCCTACATTCAAAATCTGAGTAAGAGTACTAGCAGCAAAATGCACTTAAAATAGCTGAGGCAAAGGCACTCATCGTCCAGAATGCCCCCTGTCAGTGTCACTGAATCATTATCACTAAATGCATGAATATGTGAGCAGGACTTTTAATGTATATATGCTGGGATGGAGCTACTTAAATAAACACAGATGGGTAAATTAATCCACAGTAATTCAACATATATAAACTGATTTAGAGTGTAAGATCATCACATTAAAAGTATCTTGCTGTTAAATGAACGCAGTGGAGTAATAAGTGTAGGCTTTCCCTCAGAAATGTAGCAGACAGGAAGTATGGAGCTGCATGAATGGAAGTGCTCAAGTGATGTACAAGTACCTCGAAAATTATTCAGCATAGTGTTCGAGTAGATGGTTTTAATTCGAGTCCATTATTTCTAAAAGCTCTGATTGACTGTCCGCGCTCTAGACAAGACACAGTCAGGAGAGGAAACAAAAAAACAGATCAGAGCTGTTTATCTGTCCCGTCCTGTTACAAGTTGGAGTACGGGCTCGGACTGTTTAAGTCGACGATGTTTAAATAAAGTTTCCGGGGAGCTGTCGTTGTTTACAGCAGCAACAGGAACTGCTCGTGCTGTTACATTGTAGCGGAGACCGTCTGGGCCGTCTGCTGTCTGTGTTTGCTGCGCGCTGATTGGTCCGCTCCGAGCAGAGGGGGCGTGGCCTGCTCATAACAATGCATTTCAAGGAACATACACGCGCCAAGGAATGCGTTCTGTAGCTAACGTTCTGTCCTCGCGCGCTTAACACAGTAAACACAGCCGTTAACGGACACGACTGTTTTTTTGTTTTCTTTTGTTTCTTTATTGGTTTTTGTTGCCGTTTCAGGATAAAGCGGATGTCCTATGCAGCAGGCAAACGTGTTAGCTGGCTAGCGTTAGCAAGCTACTAGCAGCTCCGTCCGACATTTGTTCCCAAAAAAAAAAAACTGTCGGGAGGAGAAGCAGCAGCGGGACTGATAACGGCAGTTTCTGTCCGGTGATGGTAGCCGGTTACGTGCTTGGAGGACTTGATGGGATTTTCGGAGGCTGAAACACCTGCCATCTCGCCGAGCACGCAAAACTAGCTAAAGAAAGTAAGATATGGGCTATGTGTTGTTGTCCACCTCGCACCTTAAACATGTTAACACGCCGCTGGTCGAGCCGAAGCACACATCAACACGCTGGTTCAAACGTCTTTCTGTCTGCTGCAGCCTGTTTGGACAAAGCGTTAGCCTAGCTCGGCTAAAGTTAGCTGCTCTCCTTCAAAACAGGGGGCGTCGAAAATATATTTAATTTGCCCTGATGACGATAAAACCAGCGACCGCCACCTCACACTTCATGTTTGTTTATTTTTTTCCTAGATATGTGTGTGTGTGTTTAGCTTTGCACGTAAAAAAGTGTGTGGCCTCCCTAAATGTGTGGTAGCTAGCCGTCCTGCTCTCCTACCAGGTCTTTTGTTGTTGCTTTGTCTTTTGAGCACATGGCTTTCCATGTTTTTGTTCAGGCAGGCTACAGCGACCCCTATTTATGCCCCCTCCCGCATACACAGCTTTAATTCCCACCGCCACAGAAATACACATGAACTTTGTGTTTTAGCATTTTTGATTAAAGGCAGCATATGGTTCGGTAAAGCCTTTGTAGCACTGTGAAATTAAAATCTAAACAAGGGATGTGTGAAACTGAACAGAGGTGACTTTAATTTCTTAATTAGCAATTGCATGAATGTAGTTACAGATTGACTGTTTTTTTTTCATATAGCGATGCTGTCTTTTACTTTTTTAAGTTTTTTCCAGTGTATTTCACGGTTATTAAACGGCCTATTGAGATTTTAAGTGAATTTGAATTTCAGTACAGATATTCGTCTCTAAAAATCACGCAACTGTCATCATGGGACGCAGAGGTCATCTCACAAAAGAGAAAAGGGATGTTTAATATTAAATATGCTCTGAATGAATAAGAATATTATTATTATCATTATTATTGGACGCAGTATGTTTTATTAGGACTTTGGGGTCGTGCAGCTGTCAATGTCAGAGATGTCTAGAAACAGAGTGAACTGGTCTTGCGGATCGCCTGTATATCAGGGTTTGTAGATAATTCACAGAAGTTGTGTGATGAATGTGCCCACGTACATTGATTTTAAACTAGCCCATTACCATAAGATATAAGAAGCTTGAATAAGGTCAGAAATTGACATTGAAACCCTGCTGTCAAGTAAATGATTCCCTAAACAAAAAAAGTCTGCCCATATTGCTATAGTGTTTCAGTGAATTATGAAGTCACAAACACTTTCTCATATCTGTTTCCTATGTTTTTAATTCTATGGCATTAACGGCACAGTTAATTTAGATTTAGATTCTGTCTAAACTTGAAAGATGGGGAGTTTTCTCCAAAGTGGGGTTGAGATACCTTGAGTGGCCCTGAGAGAAATGACCAACAGTTTAAATTTACAATAATCCCTATGTTATTAGCATATATTGATAAAATGCTGTTTCAACATGTTATCTAATCCCACTCGGATGTGTAATGTAACACAGATCAGAAAATATTTTTTCTGAAAATGCTCTATAAAAACATGACTGGCAGTGTACATACTTCTCTTTATATCCAGTATATTCCATTTGGAAAGAAAACCAGCTGCTGTTTGTTTGTATGCCATGGCTTTCTGAAAGTGTTAAAGTGGTCAGTTGATAAAGGACATGAATATGCTCTGTAGCATGAGAAGCAGGGTTGTGACTTTATCAATTGGTGTGTTTTTGCAGGGTTAAGACAATCAGAGGCAACATACAAGTGCCTCCACTGTACGGTTTCCTTTCCCAGAGCGTGACTCGTCTGCACGACGTCACCAATGCGACCATGGGAAATAGCAGTAAATAGGCTGCCACCAACAGCCCCCTTAAACCCAAGGAGGTTTCTTGGAGAGCCCTGCAACGCCCCAGTGCATCTCAGGAGAAGGTAAAAACTGCCTTTTCTTTCCAAGACATTTTTTCAAAATGATAAATTGTATTTATTTTGTCAGACAAAGTTTAAAAAATATCAAAACTGCGATTGGGTTACTTAAAACTTCAACTAAATGTTTTGTGCGTGGTTCATGTTGCTTTACTCCCACAGACAAAAAAAGAGTCAAATTCACCTTTTTTTTCTTGACTGTAGATTTAAAAGAGAAAACACATTTTAACAGAAGACAGATAGACTCTGTGTTTGTTAATAGATGTGATCATTACGAAACACATTGTCGTGTTATGAGTGGAGGATAATAGACCACCACATATTTAAGATTAACACATATAACAGGAGAACATGAGATATCATTTCAAGTTTGACCTAGAATTATTAGAATTATTCAGATTCTTAACAGGGTCATACTGTGAATGGCTTTGTCTCTTGAATTTAAAGTGCCGGCTCTGCATTGATGTTGAGCATTAGGACCTCTAGCTGCAGTATATTGTTACATGCAACATGTTTCCAGGTCCTCTATACAGCCAAACTACATACTGATCAAAATAAAGGCACACAAGTCAACACACCCTGAACAAAAATGCAAAAATGTCACTTGCAAGATATTTCAGATTTCAAAGGAAAATAATATAGCTACACTGTGTGTATGAGTATATTAGTTATTAGAGACATATCAGTAGCTATTATTGTGACACCAATATGAGAAACATGCAACTTCTTGTTGGATATACCTGTTTTATAAATATTATATCTTTAAGGTAGGTTTTATAGACACTTAAGTCGCCTTTTGATGGGAAACTGAGCAGTATTGTGGCTAATTAGTTTAGAAGAGTTAGATGACTGAAGTGACTTGTCTTCTCTGTATGGCCACTTCTCTGAAAACAAAATAACATTTAACCAAGTCTATGTGAAAAGTGGAAATATTGCAAATTGAGAGCTTATTTTAGCCAATGAGGATCTGTTTATAGAAGTAATGTATTGAACTGAATCTGTGGTAGTGATTCTTTTTCCTTCTGCACAATCGCACAGTCCACCAGTGAGACGCCAGTGGGGGAGACGAGACAGACCTGTACTGCACAGTTCCCTGGTCCAGGATGAGAACTTCCATCATCTGCTTTTCTCCCAACACCACCAACAGGTTCCTTTAGATGAGTCCAGACAATACAGCCACACCAGCACACCACCACGCATGCTTCACCCTGCTGCTCACCTGCCCCAGCAGAGCCCCATCATGGTGGATCTACACGACCAGGTAACAGAACAAGAACAACATGAGGGGTAAAGAAGCTCTAAATGTATATTAAACACGATTTGCTGTCTCATCTGACCAAATGTTTTCCTCAGTAATGTGCAGATTTTGATACAAAACATGCAGAGTTTGTTTTAGGCGGACTGTGGAGTCACCCCTCCCCTTTTTTCTTAAAAGATGCACCAGGGATCAGTTCCAATATCATACACTGTTACGACGGTGACGACCCACGGATTTCCCATCCACACCGGGCAGCCCCTTCCAGGGTGCAACACTCAGCAGCTCCCAGCATGCTCGGTAATGTTCAGCGGACAGCTCTCTCTGCTCTGCTGCCTTCCTCCTCCTGTGAGTTTGAAAAGGAAGAGCCCAAATGTCAGTGGCATCCATGTAGCACACCATACCAGCCATGCAATCTGTCACTGTTAATAACTAACAAACACACTGCTGCTTTTACTGTGCAGAATTTGTGGTTCAGTCTTAATGTTAGCGCAAACATTAGTAGCAGTTAGGCAACATCAAATATGTTTCTGCTGTTTTTTCGGTTTATTTGTGGAAACTTCAGAGGAATAGTTGGTGTGGTGTTGTGGCAATACTGTCAGTGCTGTGGTTCGTAATGTATTGCATCGCTTCTGTTCACTACACGCTTACAACATGCTTTCATTGTAACTGCCTTACTGTCAATATAAGGAGCAACTTTGGTTTGGTTAGGTGGTAGCTGCTTCAAAGAGTTTGACTGTTGACAAAACTAAAACAAACTTAAATTTATGTCTATTCTTGTGTTTTTTCTTTTCTCCGCAGCTCATACAGGCATGTACCATGCAGCATATGCCAGTGTCTTATCAAGCCTTTCCACCCCTAATCTCCAGCGAACATTTTGTATTGCACCCAACCCCATCTGTACCCCCCCACCAGCCGCCGCACCTTACTCCTTTGAGCCAATTTGTCCCTTTACAGCCTCAGCACCCACGCATGGTGAGTGGTCCACAGTGTACACATGTTCATCAGTTAAAGGACACCATGACTTATTAAATCAAATGCACATTCCAGGTCTGACACTCCCTCTCTCTTTTCAGCCTCTACAGAGGGTAGAGAATGAAGTTGACCTAAGAGGGGACCAGCACCCCTTAGGGACCTTCTCCTACCCTCCCTCTCATCACCCACCAGCGCTGCCTCCCTCTCTGCCCCTACAGTATCTTCCTCAAGAGCCTCTGCATCAGGAGCTTCCCTTTGGAGTGGTAAGAAAGCCTCTGAGACATTTTCAGACCTTTATTTCCCAGGGATGTTGAGACTTGTGACTTTTTTTTTAGCCTGACCTGTTTCACACTTGTGAAGTTAAATAGACCTATTTTGAATGGATTATATGTTTTTAGTTCCAATTGCGTTTTTCCTATCACGACAGTTTGAAATAAAACACATCAGTTAAAATCCAAAATACAAAGAATCTTATCTTGCTCTCAAGTTCACTTTAAATACATACCAGTGTCCTTTATTAATGCAGAGTTTTCTTAGACTAGGCTGTCATTATAGAGTCAAATGGAGCCCAGACTTCTGTTTTACATGATTCTCTTAACCTCTCTTTGTTTCTCCTCAGCCATATCCCCACATGCTGCCCCGGCGAGTGAGTGGACAGAGATACCGGTTGCAGCAACCTCTCCCCCCTCCTCCTCCACCTCCATCCTACTACCCAGGCTTCCTCCCTTACTTCCTGTGAGTAAAAGATTATAATTAGTGACTGTGTGTCAGAATGCATTCTGGCTTTTTTTAGTAAAGAAGCACGATTAAAATAGTGCTGGTGTGTGCAGGGCGATTGTGTTGACACTACCTCAACAGGTTCTCTCTCTCTCTCTCTCTCTCTCTCTCTCTCTCTCTCTCTCTCTCTCTCTCTCTCTCACTCTCACTCTCTCTACTCAGGTCAATGCTTCCTGTGCCTCCAACAGCAGTGGGCCCAGCCATCAGTCTAGACCTGGATGTGGACGATGTGGAGATGGAGAACTATGAGGTCAGTGTGATGATTTGTGGGAAAACGATGTTGGAGTTTTTTTTTTTTTTTTTTTGCTGAGAAAGAACCAAGTCTCCTTTAGTTGGGTCCCCGGTGTTCAATCCACCATAAATCACTGGTTTCATGGTGTTTCACATTTCAGGTACTGAATGTCCTCACAGACCGAAAAACCTCATCAGCGTTGTCCCCCTTCTTTGTCTCTTTAGGCATTACTGAATCTTGCAGAGAGGTTGGGTGAAGCGAAACCACGTGGACTCACTAAAGCAGATATAGAGCAACTTCCGTCCTACAGATTCAACTCAGAGAATCATCTATCTGAACAAACGCTGTAAGCCTTTTATCCCCTTTTTAATGAATCAGCCCACTCAGTCAGTATAGATCTAGTATCTACTGTATGTCCTGATAACTCCTTATTCCTTCCCTTCCACCAGGTGTGTTGTGTGCTTTAGTGACTTTGAGTGTAGGCAGCTACTTCGGGTATTACCTTGTAACCACGAATTCCACGCAAAGTGTGTGGACAAATGGTTAAAGGTGAGTGTCAACAATTAAACCATTTCGCAGCGTTCTCATTGTTCTCTGCGAATACTTTTACGCCTGGATCTTAACGTCCTTTATCCTTAATGTTTGCTCGACTTCCAGACCAATCGCACTTGTCCTATCTGCCGAGCCGACGCCTCGGACGTGCACCGGGAAGCAGAGTGAGAACTGTCTCTATCTCTGAGTGCTGAACTGGAAAGCTGCACACACACCAGAGTCTGCCCCAAAAATGGGGGACACCTGCCACCTAACCTGCGTCCTCCAGTAAATATAGCTTACCAACCCACTACTCCTGCCCCTTCCTAAATAATAAGCAATCCAGGATTGATTCTGGAGCCTGTTGTACCTCTGCTGTGCTTCATTGTCCAAGTCTCATGAAACCCACTGCCTATTGCAGCCTATAGCCAGAGTTCTGGGATCGCCAGCCAGTTCTTTCTCTGCCCATTCGTTGCAGATTCCAAAGATTTTCCCTACAATGCATTATTTGCTGCTTTTGTTTACAGGGTTTCATTTTAATTTGGTGGATTTGGTTGAGGTGTTGACGAATGGTGGGAGTCCTGCATTGGAAGAGGTGCGTCGGGAGCCTGGAGGATGGTAGGCTTGGACACCTTGTGCAATTAGCAGAAAAATAATAGGAACTTCAACATGGGTATCTGTGTTTGGAGGCGACGCCTGACCATCATAGATGCATGTTCGCATAGGTGTTGGGCAAAGCGACTTGTTAATAATGTATGTTCTGCAATAATGTATTGATCATTTCAACAGTTTTACCCCTTGTTTGTTTTTAGACCTGCCAATGCTATTGTGAAAGTGTCACTTGCTGTGGTTAAATGCAGATTCTGTTAAGCCTGAGGTTATGGACTGCAAGTGATGAGACATGCAACTACGGGGTATTTTCTGCCCCAGATTATCCACTTTGGAACACAGATCTGTACAAAAGCAGTCATGGATTAATGGACTGCGTCTTTTCGAGGTCATCTGGCATAACTGCACAAGTGCTACATCCACCCTCCATGTCAGCATTGTTCCTCTGTCAAGTGTGTACGCGTGTGTGCATACTGTGCGGCTGTGTGCGTGCGTGTGTGTTTGTCCTGTTCACAGAGCCAATGCATTGTGTAACCACTGGATACAGGGCAGCATGCTAGGATTTGCATGAACTGTTGATTCAGACTAGCAATATTTTAATCAAGCATTGCCACCAAAATTATCCAATTTTAAGAAAAAGAAGAGACAAAGAAGCATACTAAAAGAACTGCCTGCTTATTCAGAAAGCGCCATGAGGGAAGACTAGCATGTGGTTCCACCCTGACTGCGTTTTTAAGGATGGGAGTCCTCGTCCGAAGGCTTTGCTGATGCCATAGAGCTCTGGAGGCCTGTGCAGAAAGCAATATGTGCAGCGAGTGGCGAGTTTTAAATGAACTTTCTTCCCCTTTTAGGGAGACTGGGCTTTTTATTTCTTTGTTTGTGAGCCAAATCCAATATACAGATATAGCCTATACTGTTCAAGATTTCAGATCTGCCTTCTTATGACCTTGACAAGCACAAACCTATTACTAATCCTGAAAATACTTTGTCATTTCCACTTGTTTTGAAAGTATGCCGTTTTTAAAAAAAGGAAAAAAAAAGAAAAGGTTTATTTATTGGTTTTATCTTCTAGAGAAAAATGCATTGAAGGAAACAGTTGGAGCACTAACAGTGTTTGTGTATGGTATGTGTTATATTCTGGTAACTCGGTCAGGTCATTGTCTTAGGCCATGGTAATGGTGTTGTAAAAGAGCAACTGTATGTATAGCTTCAGTGTGAATGCTTTTAGATTTAACGTTTGAAGACAGAAGAATGTTGAAAACCCTCGTAGAAGTCACTGGTGACGCTCCACAATACGCCAGCTGTCTGTATCCCACAGTGATCAGGACGGGGTTCAAGTGACGCAGAGCTGGAGTGTTCAGTAGTGTAGAAACACTGTTAGACTTCTAGTCCCCTGCTTGTGTTCACACTTAAAAAAAAAAAAAAAAAACAGAATACATTTAGGGTGGGAGGGAAAAGAGCAACAAATGGACTTTTGCTTTGGATTCACTCTTGTCTCTTAACTGCTCCCCGTAAGCACTAACAGGCAGTTGTAACCTTTGCTTTTATGTGTAAAGGGATCTTGCCTTTTTCCTTACTTTTGTTAAGTGAATGTGAGTCTTTGACGTGTGTGCCAACCTTCAAGAGAAAAAAAGAAGCCATTTAATGAGTTAAACCCACAGCTTTGAGAATTAACCTATGTGTACATATCTATTCGCTGGCATATATTGTAAGTAAAAAAAAAAAAAAAAATCACTCAGGGCCTCTCGGTATATAAAAATAAAGGAGAACAGTCCATTTCAAATGGAAAGGATGCCATGAAAAGGGTATATCTGAATTTAGTTTGGTCGTTTTCCTCAGACCATAAATAATTTAATGTAATCAATTATAATATTCTGTTTTGTCGGAAATAGTAGATATTACATCATTTAAAGACAGGCATGCAAGAATAAAAGATCAGTAAATATGTTATTAGTATTCACTGAAAAGAGGCAATGTACACTGCAACTCATTACAAGTGTATTAATCAAACCTGTTTGACTTTTGTTCTTTTACTCAAACCATATGTTCGACATAGCGGTTGTGATCCCATTTCTAAATGTGCCGTGGCGCACACTATCCTACCTAAACTCACTCCAAAATCTACTTCAGAGGTGTTTGCATGACTTTAAAAAAAAAGTGTGTTATAGTGGAGGATATCTCGAAATCTGGTGGGGACCTATTTAATGGTGCACAATATGCATGCTTGTCAACCAGATCCCAACTGATTTTTAGCTCTAGTTGGCTTTGGGTTTTGGGGGTTTGGATCTTAACGCTCAGCTGATAACTGCCATGCATTGTACTGCACACATTTGTAATAGAACTGAATGACTACAAGATTTTATTGCGCTAACTTCATTTTATAGGAAAAAAAAAACTGGTCTTGAATCCAGGAATTCTTACATACATTGTGTTACTGTTATTGCCCTAACGACTGAAAATTACATGCTCTGAAACTACTGTAGTTTATCAAAAGCCATAGTGAAAAGGTGCTAGATGTTCTGCTTTTAGATATGAAGACTCACTTGCGTGAATGCAATAGTTTGTCATGGATCCCATGTATTCTTATAGCATGTTATACTAATACCCCTAAACAATGTCAGTGAAAATCAATATAGTTTAAGGGATTTAAAAAAAGAATAAAGTGTTGTCATTTATTTCAGTGTAGTACTGTACCCGCCTATCAGGCTCTTGCTCTCAGTGTATCAATATCTTAAAATGTATTGTTCACATATAGATACCTTAATTCATGTTAATGTTAGCACTATTCATTTTGGTAAATATTTAATTGACAATATCCAGCTACCCTATTAAATAAAAAGAGAACTTCCCATTAAGGCCTAGGCAACTTTTACTGACAACTGAGAATAGAGTCTTGTAGTCTTTCTGTTAAAGAGTTATTGAATAATCTCACGGCTTGTGTGGTGCAAAAACGTGTTCCAATAAGCAGCTAAAATTTATTTAGGATTTGTGATTGATTGCTCCGTAGATGCCATTTATTGTTTACCAATGACTTTTTGCTGTGGTGGGATAGTGGTTTACTGTTCTTACTCTCCCTGGCCTCTAGGGGTCCCTTGCCTGAACACCAGACTACCCACCCGCCAACAGAGCCAGGGGCATGTGTTCTGTGTTAGGCAGATATTTTGCTTTGGTACTTGCACATTTACAGTTACCTCATTTTTTCCATGTTTGTATTGGGGGGTGGGGGGGAGAAAACAACTAATATATATTATATATAGGAAATGGTTCTTATTAATGTTATAATTTTTCATTCCATTGGAATCATATTGTTTGTAGCATTTAACATAACTAGTTAGTGTATTATATATACATCTGTATACTGTTTGAAATTTTTAAGATTTGTACTTTTTTTAAATGAAAGTTGCTAGTTATGCTTTACCAAGTAGTGCAATCATATTTTTTTTTTAATTGTTGTGGCTGATTTGAAAGGGTTGTTCACTAATAAATGTATGATGTATACCAATATCACACTCGTCTTATCTGACTTGAGTTGAGACACTAATGTCTCAGTGGACTTTGACTGAATATGAATCCCACTGAAAACCACATCAAATATTACACATGAAAAAAAGCTGCTTATATGATGCATCATTAACTCAAGCAAGTGTCGGGACATTTCTCAATAAACCCACGTTTTTAAAATGTTTTTAATTTATAGTTGGAAAATTACATCTTTACATGAGCCCATTTAGATGTTACAGGCGAAACAGGCATCTATGAGTAACCACAGGCACACTATGGGCAGACTCGTACTATACTAGATAAAGCCACATGTAAAAGTTGTGGCCTCTGTTAAATATTGTATTTTTTAAACTTCATGAGCTTGAGGCAGTCTGCTTTACATAGTAACCAACCTGCATTTGGTCATTTTATGACACAGATGAGTCAAAAAACAAAACCAAAAAAAACAAACAAAAGTAAGGTAAATTTGGGGTTTTAAATATCTAACTTATGTACAGATCATGGCTCATTTTAAACAGGGTTCCCATCATTCCTGTATGTCCAAATCCACCAACCTGCTCCCTGAAGCCGAACATTTTGTTCTCCACACCACACACATTAACAATCACAGCAGAACCAAACAAAGGTTAGACCAGCTCTGTGCTTGTCAATAACTGTGGATGACGCAGTTGTCAACTTTAGGGCAAAGAAAGGATGATGAATTAGGGCACATGGATCAAACATCAAGTCTTTGACGAAAAGAATAAAAAAATAGCTAAGGCATTCACACCATCATAGAACTCCATACTTCTTCATGCAGCATCCTGCATGTATCAGTAGGTATTAATACAACAGGCCTTCCTCTCTTGCTGAAACATGAACTCATTTGGGATATGGTTCCGGTTTTGCTCAAAGCTATGCTACTGTTTCAGTACATTTCAGTAGATGATTAATGCTTTGCTGCAACACTTAATGGTCAGGAAGGACAATAATTAACTGGTAACTAGTACAGACAATGAAAAACAGACTTCTCTGTCCACATGGATACAAAGATGTTCATGGAAGGACTTCAGGAAATATTTATTTGATAAAATTCAAGACTTTCCAGGCTATTGGGAACCCCGTAAACACAACCAAACAAGGACTGGATGCAGGGTGGTTAAATCTTTCCAGGTTAGGATATTATCTCAATGATCCCTTGTGCATAATGGCCATTTAAGAGAAAAAAAAAAGAAAGAAAAAGAGGAGTGGGTGGGCATTGGAGGAAAATGTGTTTCCATGTAGAGGAGGTATGTCATCTATTAATCGTCCGTAAGGTCCTGAACAAAAAGGACCTCGGAGCGGCTGAGCCCTGCCTCCTTCAGTGTGGGAGGGTTGGGCTGCTCTTCAGTCGGAAGGCAGGGCAAGACTCGGCGAGGGAAGTTTGTAACTATCTGAAACTTCTCTGGGGATTCTTTCAAAGAAAAAAGGAAGTCGTATATTACCTGTGAAAGAGAATATTCGAGGGAATTAGCAAATAAATACACACAGTGTTCTGTATATATAGAGAAGAAATGATTAATAATATTTTCAAAATGGTTCAAAGCAATCAGAAGCTATTCATTACATTATCTAAAAAAAGTAATTTTGTTCAAATGAGGATCAGGTTTGTATTTGATGAACAAACTTCTATTTATGGGCAGCAGGACGAGTATCTTCAAATCAAGAGTCAAAGGCAAACCAATGGATCATGGCTCATTCAACAGGGATCACCCGGCTGTGTACAGGGTCATGATAACACTGGGACTCACCGTCAGAGACTGCCCAAAGAGGAATCGTCTCTCTACTCGTGTATCATTGGGCAGCTTAAACACTATTTTGACACTTTCTGGATCATCTGCAGGCGGCTCCGGGGGAAGACATTCAGACTTCCTCTCCTTCTCCTCTTCAAGAGTCTGGAGTCACATGACAAGAATTAACAACATGAATAAAAAAGAATGAATTCTGTGTATGTTCAGAGACGATAATTATTAAATTAATTAAATTATTTATTAAATTAAATTATAATTTAAATTATTAGTTAAGGTCTAATGTGTAGACTGGCACGTACAACATAAATGTGATAGAAAAATAAAACTCACTCGTCGTCTTCGCTCCTCAGCAAGTGCACTCTGTCGGACCTTCTCCTCCTCTTGCCTTCGCTGCTCCTGCTCCTCCCTTTTCTTTCGGTCCTTCTCCTGGTCAGCAAGAAGGGAGGCCAGATAGGCCTCGTCCTGCTGCTGCCTTAGCACTTGGGTCTGGTTCCTCTCCTCCTCTGGAACAGACATTTGTACTTAATAACAATTCAACTCTTTTGGTATAGAAGTATTGTGCTGCATTCAACAGAGAGATTTACTGTCAGTTCTGCAGAACTTGAGTATGTTTACGTGCACAATTATCAGAAATGTTTTTATATCCTTATTCCATGCAATCACTGCATCACAAAAAAGATATGTGAGAGGATATGATTCATAACTGGGAAACTAGTCTGCACGCAGCTGTATTGTTTCAGCACATAAAAAAACATGTTTAAGCTAAAAGCCAGACAGGATAGAGATAAAGTAACGTGATTAGTGAAGCTTTCTCCACAACTGCACAGTTTATTTTGAACAAATTAAAACATAATAAATGAGTATACTAAACATCAGAGATATTAACACAATTTTTAACAAACTGTAATGGAAAATTTTAAATTTAACAAGTCCCGGACCAAGCGGATGAAGAAGAAGAAGAAGAAGAAGTTTTGACTGTTACCATGCAACTAAAAATTTAGTGAGTATGTGTGAACAGCAGTACGAAAGTAATGATTTCTGGTACCGTTCAAGGCGCTCTGACATCAGGTGTGTTTGGTTGGCATCCATGATGAAGGTGAGCTGATTGATGAAGTCCTCTGGCTGAATGAGACCCTCAAGCCTGCCCACCACTGTCATCTTACGGTCCTTCAGCATTATCATGGCCAGGAATGGATAGGTGTTCTCACGCAACGCCTGGGACACTGAAACACCAAACAATACAGTTAGATCTCACTGCTGCCAAAAGTTTGATTTATTTAATTAAAAGGGCAACTCATCCAAACACACACACAAAACAAAGCATATCATACTTGACCTTTGTAGAAGCTGGTATGCAAACAGTTTCTGTTTTATCTGTCTAAAGTTTTGAATTCTCTTCTGAGACTTCAGAGACGCTCCACCACAGTCGAGGTGAATGGATTTTTGTTTATGGCATTCAAAGCATCAAAACTTACATTTCAGAGACTAAACATGTTCCCAGAAATAATCTCCCAGTTACTATAAACAATCCAAAGAGGTCCCTGTCTGCTTTGGACGATTTTTTACAACAGAAACACAATTTCTCAGGTTCCTTGTCAAAGTTAAGGCTATGTACTCTATCCACTTTTAAATCAACTTGTGTTTGTCCCACATCTCTGTCATGCAGGAGATAGATATATGAGGTGTATCTACATGTGTATGTGTAATTAGATATGTGTCATTGTCAGAGCAACCCCATTACATTCACAGCTGGCTGAATATTAAAAGGCGGAGTAAATAATGACACATTTTCATACCTCTGTAGCCCTCAGGCTTGCTGGTTGAGCATGCCCAAAAGAGCATTCGCGTGTTGAGGAAGGTTATGACCTCTTCTGTACATAACGTGGAGCTATAATGTGACAGATCGGAAGCACAAAACAAACCCTTTAACAGGGAAAGCACTTTGACACGTGTATGTAAAACACAGTTTTTATGACAACTTTATAACATGGAGCAACAACAGGCAACAAATTCTGATGGCTGACACTCGGGGGATGTAGCTGAGGAAGGTAATACGTGTCATACCGGCAAAACTCGTCCGTGTCTTGGTGGTCCTCCCCATGAAGGTACACTAATAAGTAGCGGAGCTCTCGTTTGGCATCATTCAGTGCCTACAGATTCCAGGGGGAACAAAAGCAATGAAACATATTGTAACCTTGAGCACCAAATGAACTTAACTCAGGTCATAGTAATGTGTGTTTTCAAATGTTCCCCATATCTCTAAACTCACCTGGCTGTATGTTCCCTGGTAAAATACAGGGTGTGACCGACCATACTTCTCCTCAAAACTATGAATGAAGGACACAACATCTCCAACAGGATCTGTCACACGACCACGAGGATCCGGCCTGATGAACCGCAGGGCGAACCTTGAAGAAAAGAGATATTATGGCAATCAATAATCTTCCTGCAGTTTGCAGTTTACAAACGGGGCAGCCCCACATTTAAAACTGATGTGACTGAATTACCTGAATATGTCCAGAAGTGTGTAATATGTAAATCTGAAAGGTAGCATTATCAAATAGTAACTCCATCCTAGTAATCCCTGAAAAGAAGAACAAAATTAAAATTAAACACAATTTAAAGAGTAAAAAAATATTGTCAGCCCAATAGGATACCAAATACTGGCATGGTAAACCTTTTTTTACAGGCTAAATCAAAAACAGCATCTACAAACAGCCTAAATACCTCAAAACCCTCAAGGATTAAAAACAGAAATGTATACAGGAAGTCAAGCATGAGATATCATTTAAAAGAATACTGCAACAGAAAACCAGTGTTTTATCTTGTGTGGTGAAAAAATGCAAAATAAACAAACATCAGGGGAACTGGAAGACCTACCCTGGGTTGTGGCCTTGAGACGATGTAACTATATACTCTATGGTCTGCTGTGTTGACCTGTAATGGTCTGGATGGTGGAGGGTTAAACACACTGGGCACTCCTTCCTGCTCATTGAGTCTGTCTTGTACTGCAGCCTGAAAACACACACAGACACACACATTTGGGTTTGTCACACTTGAGTCAATATGACAAAAAACAAACAAAAAAACTTAAATGACACTGATGAATCAGAGCAAGTGATCACAGTTTTCAGATCATGCAGATGGATAATAGGAGCTATTTAAACCTAAATGATCAATGTGGCTTTACCTCTATGTTCCAATTATGTTGCTCTAGTGTTCGACGACATTGGTCCATTGACTCCAAGCCAGTTAGGATCCTGTGAGACATGAAACGAAAGTGATAGTTACTCATAAAAAGCTCAAGAGCTTTCTGGTATACTGTACAGGCAGAGGCATCCTTTTGTAGCTTAGCACTAGGCTAACATGCTGGCGTCAAATTATTCACGAAAAAGTTTAAAGAATAACACTAAACTAAACGTACACGGGTAGCAAACAGTTAGAAAGAAAGCAATTAAAGAAGTCGATTAGCTGTTGTTTACCGAGGAGGCTTTCTAAAGTGGAAATCAGCGTCAATATAGAGAGATATTTTACCTCCAGCAGGATGACGTTAACTTAATAGTTAGCTCTCCAACATATAAACATATTTTAACGGAGAGCTTAGCAACGGGGGCTACCAACGAAATACAGATTGAACGTGAATCCCATCTTTACTGACACCACAGCAAACATTTAATACAACACGTCTGAAGGCGGCTGTGTTTCTGTGAATCTGACAGCTCGACCATGACTGCTCATGTTAATTCAGCAGTGGAAGCGCCAGTGGAGAGCTTGTGTTAGCCAAGTTCACGTGAAGTAGAAAAAATACAGCACTAAACCGCGGTATGTGTGATGTTGACAAGCACGGCTGGGGGTGATATGTGCATCTGGAGCAACATAAAGCAAATGTTAAGGTGCTAAAGCCCACCCGCGGCCTGTAAAGTTTGCTAACTCGTTAGCTCGCCTAGCTGACGTTAGCTGACTTTGCTAAGCGGCTAACGAAGGCACCGTTACCGAAGTTGACGGAGCAAAAAGGCGTTTAAACACACATTAATCTCACAATGACTGGACTTCTCCGCCGACTGTAACATATTAATATGTGAAGTTTCAGTCGGGTGGATGTGAGTGCGGTACTGATGCTGTCTACCTGAAACTGAAGGAGTTTTTCAGTCTGCGCCTGAGATAACTCTGGCTCCTCTGGCGCCGCCATCTTACCTCGCCAATCATCCAGCAAGGCGTAACAACGTCAGCGGGCTTTACCCAGAGCTGGCGCCTCTCTGTCGGCCTCTGCGGGCTGCCGCCGCCTAGCTCCCCGGAGGACCGCTATAAGAGGATATGTATACACAGACACAAACACACACTAGGACACTAAGAGTCTTCATCATGAGCTCAGTGGGACTGTGGAAAATAACTAGAGGCAGATTCAAGACCAATTGCACAAGTTTCCATCAAGTGTGGTATATATCAAGGTGTTGCACTATCCCCTGCTTCTGCATAGGCCTGAACCCCCTCAGCCAGATCATCCCAAAGGATGGCCACAGATACTGGCTCCTAAGTGGAGAAGCCATCAGTCCCCTCCTCGAAATGGATGACATAATGTTGTATGTATATAATTGAATTGTATAGAATTGTATCGTATCAATCGACTTTTATCAGTCAAGTCAGATTAGTTAAGTCTGTGTTTTGGTATGTTTAAAGTGAAAAACACCCCTCATCTTTGAGGTCAGTGAGTCAATTTATTATCTAGATTATGTAAATTATTTTAATGCATAAAGCAGTACAACAGATTTTACACACAACACTCAGTCAGTAAAGTGCTGGTTAATCAGTCAGTCGATCTGACATGACATCAGCTTGGAACAATAGATCATTCATCTGAGAAAATTACCAGCAGATTAATTTCATAGTGGAAATGATCATTAGTTTTCAACAACCGAGCTTCTTTAGTAATAACTGCATTTCCTTTGGTAATAGTTTTGTTTCATGTCCTCATCCTGTCAACTGTAGCTGAAAGTTTTTTTTTGTTAAATCTGAGCAAACTGTAACTTATCTCCAGAAAACACAATAACAACCACAGTAAATAGTAAGTAACATTTAATTAACTGATATTTACACCTCCTAAAAGAGTTTTGTGTTTGCCAGCAGAAATACTAGTTATATTTCTGTTATAAAACTGTAAAAAAAAAAAAAAATGTAAAAACTGTAGCGTCTCCCCTTTCTGACAGACTTCACCGCAATTTGGCCGAGTGTGAAGTGAGGCCAACACTTACTTCTTGTTGTCTCTCTCATGCATATACAAACACACCTCACACATTTTGTATCACCTGAAAAAAAAATCATTTTATTTGGTAAATTGTTGTTTGATTTCCACAGACTTTAAAGGGCTGAAAAAGAAATTCCATTGAATAATGTGAATGTGAGAGAGCATCCCATCAGGCTGTACTGTAGTGTACATTAAATACAAAGCCAACACACACATCTTTTCATTTTCTGATTCCTACGCTTTCCGTGCTATGTAAAGCATGAAACTTTGCTTTGAAACAGTAAGATCAAGAGATAATCAGCCGCACAAAATAGCACACCGCAAAATTTGCATGTCCTAATTTGCTGTGCTGAGCTGTCTCATGTCACTTCTTCCCCTCTACCATAATGATGTGATAGCCAAACTTTGTCTTGACAGGGGGGTCTGTGTAGACAGGTTTATCCATGGAGCTGACAGGTAGGGCAAAAGCTGCATCCTGGAAAGGTCCGACCATGGATCCTCGCGTCATCCACCCCAGATCACCCTGTCATGAACACAACAGTCATGAAGGAAACACACAGTATGCAGTGAATATGGGTTCAGGTCAGGGGGGAAGTTCGTAAACATGAGCAACAGAGGCTTCAAAGGGTTGACTGCACTGAAAATAGAAACTGTGATAATTTGACAACTGTGAGAAATGCAGGAAGCTGAAACACTGAGTTGGTAGGCATTGAGCAAATTGAGGACTTTGTTGCACAATAATCAAATAACTGAAATATAATATAAAAGTTTTCCAATAGGCGGCGAGTACACCTGTGTAGGTGTTCTGGTAGCGTGCAGGTGTGAATAAGCAGAAGGGGATGTACACAGCCACTGAGAAAATAGCACAGCTCAGCCAGATCTCTGAGTAATGGAGATGGAAAGATTTAATGTTTATGAGTCTGGAATTCACCACCGATTAAGACTCATTATGAGGTTTAGGCCTGCACACTGTAATCATCCATCCACCACATTAATCAGAACTAGTTAAGACTTACACAGTCATAAACAGACCTTATTTACCTTTAATACATTTACAGGTAGGTACAAACATTGTTGTGTTCTTTGGATTTTTTTTGCCAATGCCAAAGCCAGCCAATTACAGGGCCGACAAATGTGACAGGTTTTCCATTTTTACACTGCAGTACTAGAAGCAAAATACAGAGGACGGTCACAGTTAGGGCTTAAGGTTAACACTATGAGATCATTTGAATACAAAAAATGAACCATCACACTGAGCAACTGATGACGGGTGTTTGTTCTTACTCCTTGTCTCGCTTTGTCTTCACTGTACTGCGATGCTACTTCGCTGAATCGGACTCCGGACTTCAGTTTCTCCATCGCCTCCATGCATTTTCCGTGTTTTTCACAGAGGATGTGCCGCACCTGGGGAAAAACGCGGATCGCAAAAGCACAGTTACAGACTACGAGGGATAAACGATGGTTCGGATGTAACCTGTAACTAGTTTAAAAAACACTGTAGAAATCATGCTTAGGAAACACAGATAAAACATCCTAATAGCAGATCTCATATATAGGTTATTATGTCCATCACAAACATATTACAAATTTATTTACACTGTATTTTACATGTACTGTTTTTTACATGTTTCATTCCAATATTTTAAACTTTTGCCCTATTTTATATCTTGTGTCTTAGTTTGTTCTTTTACCTGTGTGGTTTTACTTCATTCATATTTGAGAATTAAGAATTCTATGGCCAAACTACTGCTTCACTAAAATTGTTGTAATATGACAATAAAGAAGTTGACTTGGCTCCCAAACCCCTTGATGCTTTCGGCACAACCCCTTTTCCTTCTCTGTGAGCAAAAGCTGATGTTTATGCAGCCGTAGTGCTGATTTTTCCAGTAACATGAGATAAAATCAAAATCAAAACAAGGTGCTTGGATCAAACAAGAACAATTACAACTCGTTGCCGTTTGATGTGTCATGTTTGCCAAGTTTGTCAAGACTGGACCACGCAACAGTTGCTAAAAAAGCATTGACACGGATGAATCATTTCAATTAAAGATGAGAAATGATGAGACAGACACCCTCCACCTTCTGTCTCATCATTTCCTTGCAGCCGGTCATCAAAGATATCACCTCTTGCTAAAGTTCCTCTGATATCATGTCACGTGTACTTTGCAGTGCAGTTTTTGGATTAAATCATGGTTACCTTCACAGCAGTGCCTCCCTTGGGTGCTTTCTCTTTCTTGTCAGCGTCTGCACTTCCTGAAGCGGCTCCTGCACGGCGGGGAGGTTCAACATTAACCCAGTGAAACACCTCAACATGCAACAACACTGTAGCAAGCGACACCAGAGTTCAACACAGAGCACTGCCAAATGACAGGAAGTGTGTGTTACACTTTTATACCACAGGCTGGTAAATGTGCGACACGTACTAAAGAGAAGATAACGAACCTTTACCACCTTTGCCACCTTTGCCCTTTGGTGGCATTTTAAATGATGGTTTAATGAAATTCAAGCTGTAATAACAAGAGAATACTGCTAGCATGCGCCCATGCTATGTTGTGATGGACATGCGCAGTAACGTGCGCAGACAGCTTAAGCGTTTCTTCTTCTTCAGCTAATTACTGGCAGAGTGCAGCCTCCTGCCGTCCATGGCGCCACCTGGTGTAATATGCCAGAACGTGCAGTCTCATTACAGCCACACTTGGATTTCACCTTTTCCTCCTTCGAGGGGCAGTTTTAAAATTATAATCTCTAAAGTTTTCATTCCATTCAATGTTTTTTAAGTCACTGGATATTTCTGAATGATGCAACAACTGTAGTGGAATAAAAATGGCTTGTACTTCTGAGATGCGTTGGGTCAGAATCATGTGGGTAGGACTGGAGGGACAAAGGAGATGAGTAATATGTATAGTAGGTTTAGACATTGTGTACCTAAGTAATGCAAAACTAATACATGACTCAAGAGGATTTAATGACATAAAGTCACAGTGACATGGTCAGCTGTTGATGCTGATTCATGCACTGAATCATCACACATTAGTAAAGCATTACTAAAGTATATTATCTGTTCCAGTTCTTCTTTGGAGTTTCTGCAACACTTACCTCATCAAAGCTACGTACCACACAATATGATCAATACTGAGCAACTAACACAAATGGGTCACAAACAGGTCATCTCTACATGACATTACTAGAGGCAAAATACAGAGGACTGTCTCTAAGCAAGTCAGTTTTTAGCAAAAGGCCTATGCACAGGTTCCACAGCTCTGTGTTACACCCTTGAGTAGAAGTAGCCTATAAAACAGCACAAAATGGAAATACTCAAGTGACCCACCACTGTAGGAAATAGATCTTTTAATGTCAGCACAGATCATATGCACCATGTAAGATGTAACTGTCAGGTAGTGAATTGCACAAGAGGTCAGCATATTATGAGGGAAATGATAATACTAATGATATAACTGTTAGTGAACAAAGGCCACCATGCAGGACAACGCTTAATAAAATCCTCACAGCAAAGTGCCCCAGTCAAATGATAAAATACTCAAACACACACATTTACACTCAACTTTTATTATTCGCTGGCAAGAAGGATGTCTGGAGTGTGGAGGAGTGTTTTCTCTCGGTTTTATATATAGAAAGCTTTTTTTTTTTTTTTTTTTTTGCATTTGGACTTCACTGGGTCATTAAAACACACTGTAAGTACATATATATAATAAATACAGCGAACAACACCCAGTCAAATAAAGTCCACGATAAGGCGATGTACGGAATTAAAAAACAAATGTTTGTGAAGTGTTGCGATGTTCATCAGACACAGACGACACGAGTCACTGATGAAAACACTTTGACAGATCCAGGTATCCGATTTCGCTGCGTCAGCCTGTTGCCGTGGTAACCGTCCTAAACACAGACGCGCTCTCCTCCACACCGACCATTACTTCTCCAACCGAGAGACCCCCCGCCCCTCCACATGAAGACATGGAGGGGTATGAGAAGGTGCTGTGTTTGGGCCGGGGGGCGGCAGCGGACGTCTTCCTGATGAGGCACGTGGAGCGCGCGAGCCTGCACGCGGTGAAGAGGATCAAAGTGGAGAGCACGAGGAAAACACAGAGGGCCATACTCCAGGAGGCTGAGATCACCAGGAGGCTGGAGCACGCCCACGTAGTCCAGTGCAGCGAGGCCTTCGTGGGCCCTGATGATGGATTCATTTACATTGTGATGAGCTACTGTGACGGAGGGACGCTGGATGACAAAGTTAAAGCGAGGAGACCAGGGCAGTTTTTCCCAGAGGACACTGTGATGGGGTGGTTTGTGCAGGTCGCCCTGGCTGTGGATTACATACACGTGGCTAAAATTCTGCACAGGGACATCAAGACCTCAAATGTGCTGCTGACAAAGCAGGGCGTGGTGAAGTTAGGGGACTTTGGGATATCCAGAGTGATGACCAGCACGGCTGACATGGCCTCCACGTGCATTGGGACGCCCAGCTACCTGAGTCCCGAGCTCTGCCGGGACGTGCCGTACAGCTCCAAGTCTGACATCTGGGCTCTAGGCTGTCTGCTGTATGAAGTCTGTGCCCTCAGACCTCCGTTTGCAGCCATAAACCTCCTGAGTCTGCTCTGCAAGATCACCAAAGGGGAGTACGAGCCCGTGGCTGACGTCTACTCCGACAACATCTCCTCTCTGGTGCAGGAGATGCTCTGCCTCAACCCAGAGCACAGGCCGAGCGCCGCCTGTATACTCAGCAGCGCTTATGTGCAAGAGCACCTCAAGTCTCTCAAGCAAACAGAGAGCAGCTGTGTTCCTGTGAGTGAATCTGAAGGGGAGAGCTGTGCAAGCATCGACTCCACGCTGCGGCCAGAGGAGCGCGAACACCACATGGAGGCTAGATCCAGTGATGTAGAGGAGGAGGACCATGATGTCTTGTGTGTGGGAGGACAAAACCACTGCGACTGCCAATATCCTGAGGACTTTGATGATGATGAAACTTTGTCCTCTCTTGAGGAGCACAGTGAACACTGGCGGTCCCCGTTGACGAGTGACTCTGCTGAGCTTGTTGGTAAGGTAGAGGTGGAAATGAAAAGGGACACATCTCGTTACCAGTGGTGGAAGAAGCAGTCAGATCCTTTACTTAAGTAAAAGTGTAAAAGTAACTCATCAATTCAAAATCCTGCTTAAGAGTATTATCAGCAAGATGTAGTAAAAGAAAGTACAAGTACAAATGCTTCCTGTGAGTGTTATTTTATCATATAGTTTATTACACTGTGGCCTGTCGGGATAATTGATGGGAGAGGAAAGAAGAAAAAGTTGCGCAACACCAATTTGTCTTCATTTGTATTTTGCTCTCAGGTTTTAACCACATACAGTCCATGAAACACAGGCAGGTAGTTTTGTTTTTATCATGTGTTGTCAGTGGTTCCTTTCATTAGGTTGTGGTTTTACTGTTCATTAACATTTGGTAAATTTGCGAGAGTAAGTGGTTTAACGATGCACATACACAGGAATCATCAAAACAAAAGCCTTTGATCCTGGTGTAAATGTTGTCTGTTGTAACTCAGCGGCAAATTCTTTCTCTCGTTCAGTATTCCCAGACGCTCCTGATGCCTCGGAACAAGTCGAGTATCCTGATGACTTTGAGGAAGCTGAGACTGATGAAGAACACGAGGATGAGGCAGCCTCAGTTCACACTGCTGCTCCTCAGCAGCCGCACGATGATGCGCAGGAGGAAGAGTTTCAGCTCTGTGATGCGGGAGGCTTGACCATCACCCTGAAAGCACTGAAGGAAAAGGGCTAAAAACACCATTAAAAACACTAAAGTTCAACGAGCCGCAGTGTGGAAAACAGGGACCTTCACAGCAGGAACATGTAACGTCTGCCCTTGTTTGTTGAGTGTATTTATGCAGTGGCTGTTAAAAAAAGGACATCAGTACTTTTACTGCACACCAAAACACATAGTGATTGTTTCACTGCTAAATGATGTTGAAAACACTTGGGGGGAGGGCTAAAGAGAGTGAATGAAGTCCTGCCAGGTGTGTGCTATTACTGCGACTGCTCAGTGTCGCGAATATTTCTGAATGAGGTTGCTGATTAAATTCATCCACAGCATCCACATCAGTCATTTAAATCACTTAGCCTGCATTACCTTTGTTAAATTTCTTCATATGTATAACATGTCCGAAGTTTTTATACTGTTTGGATTATTCCCTCTGAACCTTCTATCAGGGTTGATCTTTGTCTCGAAATGACATAAAAGCACAATTTTCCATACAACAGTGCCTTCAGAGAAAGTTCATGATATATGCAACTAACCACAAAGATGTCATGATAACACCTAATACCACAAGTCAAATTAAGATCAAAGGCAAGAGACTTAAATAGAAACTGAAATATGAACAGGGCTTTAAACTAAAGGTACACCTAGCTGCAGTACAAATGTTTGTCCAAAATGACCAAAATGTGTCACTGTGCTGTGTGATCACTTCATTCAGGGCATTAAAGTTATCTAATAACCTTTAACCCTGTAAAGCTTGAACCATGAAATAATTGCCAGAAAATTCTAATTTTCTAAAACACTGGAGTGTTTATTGAACCTTCTGACAAATAAAAAAAAAGAAATTTGCATATATGAAATCTCGGTTTTTCAGAGAAAAGAAATATCACATTGGCATTACAGGTTTATTAATCAGCAGTGGATCGTTCTCTTCAGCCCTGTTATTTTCTTCCATAAATTCTCCTTCAAAACACACAATCATACCTGAAAGCTGCCCAGCACAACCTGGTCTGTTGCTGCTGAGCAGAAGAGGAGTTAACAGTCTTGCACAAGGGCACTTCGACCAACCAAGAACCATTCAGTCACAAACCTCTCAAGAATTTCCAGAGAAGGAGAGGGAAATCACAAGAAGGCCAGCGTGTATTTTATTTGTAGTTCACACCAGACGAGCAAGCGGTTCAGGCTGATGTTAAAAAAATGCTACATAAAAATGAAGTAAAATAAAAGAACATAAGGACCTCCATCAGTCCACAAAAGCAAGTGAGCACGAAGCAGGAAGCTTTCAGCAGGTCTGCTCACCAGAACAGGCACAACTTCTATCTTCAACCACCAAGTTTGTACTTTGAAATGAACAGGAAGCTCCTCCATCAGACACACCAAAGTCTGATCATAATCAATGAGGATATTCAAAAAATATTGATATGTATAAAGTCTGAAAACAAATTTGAATTCTGAGATAGAAATATTAAGCTAAACCTAAATATTTAGGTTGGTTAGGTATTATTCAAAAAGAATGAAGTTCTGAAATATGTGATGCTGTCAATGCAAAGCACAGAGATAATAATTCCAAACATTTGCCCTCTTTTGTCCTGAAAAGACAATTAAACTGTTAACTGATCTATCTATCTATCTATCTATCTATCTATCTATCTATCTATCTATCTATCTATCTATCTATCTATCTATCTATCTATCTATCTATCGATCGCTTTGGTGCATTTCTCACATTACTATTGACATTTGCACAACAGTTAGTGCATTTCTAAAAACAATTAGTACAAACTGTAAAACCTAGTGAATAACCTGCAAAAACATGTCAGTTGCTCAAAATGGATAGTTCATTCCTCAAAAGCAGTGTCAGAGTGAAACTGTCAGTGTCATCAAAATGACAAGTCTTGACACCATTGTTTATGAACAAGATTGATAGAACAAGTGGCTTTGTCATGTTTTCATTATGACAGTTTACTGTGTAAGTGTTTTCCAATGCAAAAAAGTCAGACCTTGGTGATGCTGCCCGAAAATGCACAGCACTATACACTATTTGTACAGCCATTTGAAAACTACAGTAAAATTACACATTTCTGTACACACTGAATGACACTGAATACGTATGTTTCACATTTTTACTGCGTATGCGCTTTGCAATTCTTATTCAGTATATCCTCGAGTGGCGAGTTCTTATGTTCACTTGTCTTTACACAGTGTCTATTAAAAGTAGTAAAACAAATTGTTTTAATTCAGTCTCTGTGTGTCTTCTTATTTACATATGCCTGACTAGGCGCTAAAGCACACACATAGGGTGAACAGTAATAAGATGATGATGTGATGAATATAGTAAACTTAGCATAGGATAGTAAGCCTTCTTATGTCCAGGTAATGGACAGCTTTACTCTCCTACTTACAGATTATCTGTTGTGGTCTGGCACACTCAGAGGGAAGTACTGCACTGAATTTATTAGTGAAAAGTTTAAAATACTAGAAGCAAAACTCTGTAACAGTTATAAACCGTAAGTGACAATGGTGTAGGGCAAAACAGTATAACTGTTCAGAAGGGATGCAGTGTTAGTGGCACAGCTACACTGATGACAGTGAGAGTGTGCTGTACTGCTTTCATTTCATCCTTTCTTTGTTTGGATGTAATCTAGCAGCTCCAGCAGTCAAAACCTCACCATCTTCATCTCTTTCTGTGATTTGGTTGGTTGTTTGTTTTGCTGAATTAGTGTACATCATTGTATCAGGATTTGCTAATGAATGAATGACATTGTCATTATGTAATGCTTTACATTTTCTCCCACACTCTGGCTGTCTCTGTTATCTCTTTGTAATCCCATTTTCAATCTACCATTGCTCATTTGCATTGTAGCTCATCTGTGTCATGTGGAAACTGTAAAAAGCATCTTTAGATAAGGACTGTCACCTTCTGTTGTTTGCAGTGATTATCTACACAAGGATAAGTATCGATCATGTCACACACTCCTGCACCCTTTCACACTTAATCTTAGTTGTAATTGTGTCAGCAGATGTCTTACTTGCAGTCTTTGATTTGCCCATTCCTGTCTCTTACAGAAATCAACTCTTTAAGAAGTCATGCCAAAAGCCCTTTAACTCGTTTGTATCTAGGTGTGCAGCTGCACACTATTTTTCTTTATTTCAAACAAGGAAAAACAGTTTTGTAGTGCACCAACCAGACAGTCACCACTGGGCCTGGGTTCAGTATTCCTGAAAAAATTAAATGTTTGTGTCTGTTTCCGGGTTGGTCAGTCTGTCTGTCTGTCTTGACCCTTGTGAAAGGATTCCAGATGAAGAGATGAGTATGGCAGGCCCTTCATTAGTCGGGCTAACTAGTAGCTATTTAATTGAAATTACATTTTGACATGTTACATCATATGTAGAGATAACATTTGGATGACTCAGACTGATTTACAGATATCTTAATTTGATTGCAGTAATTACTTTTTCATTATTGAGAATGATGATTAAAGATATCTACCATTAAACTTCCACATGTTGAAAAGGGATTGTTACTGGTGTTAATGGTGTAATTCCCCATTTCATGTATCAACAATTGTATTATATGTCAGACATATTAAGAAAACATTTTGAATATGTAGGCAGGGCTACATGTCCAACCTGCCTTCCTGCAGATGCTACTTGCCCAAATGACCATATTTATTTTGGATATCTGCATAGGTCAGTGGAGATATATACAATAACATTTTAATTAGAGGAAATACATTTTCTTAATATATAAAATTTATTTTTAACTACTTAAAATAAACTGTATATATCTCAAATATAAAAATTACTAGTACTAATATATTTCTCACTAGTTACAATTGCATTTTAGACATATGAAATGCAATTTTAGATATCTGGAATGATATTCTTACTAGTTACAATTTCAAGCTGACATAACAGTAATTTCATTTGAGCTAGTTAGAACTGAATTTTAGATATCTAAAATCTATCTATGATATTGTAAAAACAATCATAGATATCTACAACGGACATTTCCACTTGTAAGATATTAATTGCTGATATCAAGAACATTTTGATACATTATGACCAGTGAGGAATGAATTATAGATTTCTTTATTTAGAATTGCTACAAGTATAAAAAAATATTATGGATATGTTATTTTGTAATTCTTACTAGTCAACAAGCTATTGTTGTTATCTACAAACATTAAAATAGCTTGCCGTAGATAAGTAGCACAAAGCAGGGTTCAGTTCACAGATTTCTAAAGTATAATAAAACACATTAACACATTCACGTGCTTGGTGGACTACATAAGACTAGGTTATCCAGTGTAGACCAACCAAGAGTAGATAATGTAAGAGCTGGATGGAAATAGGGAATTTGTCATAAAATGTAACAAAAGATTGGGTGAGCTGGGTACTACAGTACTACAGATACTACAATTATGAATGTGGGAGCCAAGGTCAAGAGAGATTGGTGAGTAATAAGAATCGAGTGCAGCACAGAGTGATTATTATTCTCATGAGGTTTGGTCCGTGTTTTCCTCTTCGCACCTTGACCCTTTCACAGTCTGTTTTTTCGGTTCAAGTTCAAGAATCAAGAATCAAGAATTATTTATTGTCATCATGTTTTCACATGACGAAATTGGTATTGGTGACTTCCACCTTTAAAATGTAAATATAGTAAAAAGAATAATAATAAGTAATGATAGTAAGTAAGTAATAATAATAATAATATGTACAGACTAACTAAAGTCCAAAGTTGCAGCCATGCAATTGCACAGTAGGGGGGTGGGTCAGTTGTTTAAGTGCAGTCAATAGGGTTAAATGGATTGTACAGCTCTGGGGAAAAAGCTATTTATCAGTCTGCTAGTTGTTGTCTTTATGTTTCTGTACCATTTTCCAGATGGAAGCAGTACAAACAGTCCATTGCCCGGGTGGGTAGGGTCGGCATGCAATATGTCGGGCCTTTCTTCTGCATCCGGCCAGCGTATATTGAGTCCAGGTCTGGAAGAGGACTTTCCACAATCCCCTGTGCTGTTTTCACCACCTGGGCTAAGTCTTTTCGGTCTTCTGCAGTGGCAGCTGCCATACCACACTGCTGCACTGAGGCAGAGGATGCTCTCTATTGTGGCCCTGTAGAAGTTTGTCAGGAGCTGAGGGGAGAGTCCAGCAAATTTCAGCTTCCTGAGGAAGAAGAGTCTTTGTTGAGCCTTCTTTACCAGGTGAGCTGTGTTCATGGACCAGGTCAGGTCAGATGTGATGTGGATGCCCAGGAACTTGATATTGTTGACACGCTCAACTGCTTCCCCGTGGATGAGGAGAGGAGCTGTGCTCTGTCCTTCCTGGACCTCCTGTAGTCCACTACGACCTCCTTTGGTCTTGCTGGTGTTCAGAACAAGGTTGTTGTTTGAAGCACCACTGAGTAAGGTGCTGGATCTCCTCTCTGTAGTGGGTCTCATCATTGTCTGATATGAGGCCCACTATGGTGGTGTCGTCTGCAAACTTCACGATGGTGTTTGTGGAGTGGATGGCAGAACAGTCACTGGTGAAGAGAGTGAAGAGGGCTGGGCTGAGCACGCAGCCCTGTGGTGTGCCTGTGCTCAGGACCAGTGCAGAGGATGTGTTGTCTCCCATTCTCACCACCCGAGGCCTGTCGGTGAGGAAGTCTCTGATCCAATGGCACAGCGATGAGGGCAGTCCAAGGTTGTGGAGCTTCAGTACCAGCTTGTCCTGGGATCACTGTGTTGAAGGTTGAACTGAAGTCCACAAATAACATCCTCACGTAGGTGTTAGGAAGCTGCAGATGGGTCAGGGCTGTGTGAAGTGCAATGGAGACTGCATCCTCTGTCGATCTGTTCTCCCTGTATGCAAACTGATACTGATCCAGACCAGCAGGGATGATGTCTTTGATGTGCTTTAGGACGATCCTCTCAAAGCACTTCATGATGACTGGAGTTAGAGCGACAGGGTGGTAGTCATTTCAGGCAGGTGACAGCAGATTTTCTAGGCACAGGCACAATGATGGAGGTTTTGAGGCTGACAGGAACTGTAGCAAGCTGCAGGGACAGGTTGAAAATGTCCAGAAAAACTCCTGCCAGTTGGTCTACACACAATTTCAGAGTGTGACCAGACACCTTATCTGGTCCTTCAGCTTTCCTGATGTATTGATTCTTTTCATGGAAGAGCTCACTTGGTGCAGCTAGTCTGGGATCAGTAAGGGCTACTAGAGGCTACTAGAGGCTGATGCAGTTCTTCCAGCCGGGGAAGGTGAACACTCTCTCTGCTGCCAGGTGTGTCAAAGCGGGCGTAGAATGTGTTCAGGGTGTCGGGGAGAGTGGAATCGTGGCTAACCAGCTGATCACTGCGCTTATAGTCCGTTATTGTCTTGATGCCTCTCCACATACTATGTGGGTTATTGTTTTCAAAGTGCTCCTCGATGTGCCATTTATACCTGCTTTTTGCCTAGCTTAATGCCTTTTTTCAGTTCTTTTCGGGCAATGCTATAGGCCAGCTTGTCACCTGACCTGTAGGCAGCGTCACAGGCCTTTGAGTAGGAGCTTCACTGTGCTGTCCAGCCATGGTTTTTGATTTGGGAAAACCTTGATGGTCAGTAACAGAACAGTATGTTCCGATGATGTTTGTGGCTGTACACCAGGCTTTATGAATGTACAGAACCAAACCTCCTCCTCTGTGTTTCTCTGAGGCTGCAGTCCTGTCCGCCCGGAGAAGAGAGCGCCCCACTAGCTCCACTGCTGTGTCTGGGATGTTGTTATCCAGCCAGGTCTCGTTAACAATCACCACACAGCTGTCGATCTTTGCAGAGACAAACCTCCATCTCCTTGGCAACGGAGGGATCGTGAAAGCCTCCACGGTCCTCTGAATCTCTGGTGGTATAAAATCCAGCCTTGGAAACGCCCGCAGGTGCTCACTCTCTCCCAATCTCCAACAACTTGGCTCTACTGTACTCAGCTGCTGCTGCAGGAGACTGTAAAATAACTAAAAAGATGACTAAAAACATAAATAAAAAGAAAGAAAGCTGGGAGCACCAAGCCGCTGCGTGTTTATGCGCCACCATGGCAATGTTGTTTTAAGTTAGTTAGTTCATTTGTAACATTTTGGGTGCCTAAAAATCTTAAAGTCTTGTTCAGTTTTCAGTGATACCAAAAGACACTCTGAGGACTTGGCTGTTCCTTTATTCTGGTAAGTGCGTTTTGTTTTGAGCCTGTTTTTTTGGTAGCCGAAATTAGCATCCCCACTAATTCAGCACACACATTGAAATGATCGGAAATGCCTTATACCCAGATGTGTATAACCACAGAGGCCAGGGCTTCACAAGCAGGACTACACATCTATTATTGCAGCAGGATGGTGTAAATACTGCAGACTAGAGTGTGTCCATGATGCTGCTATTAGAGTACCAGTGTCCATAGTCATGTGCTACCCTATGATGTTCCTGTCTGTTATGTGGAAATACAAAAAGGAAAAACCTGAAACGTGATGTGGTGTTTTACGGTGTTGGTCCATTCACCTACTGTTTTCCCTACTGTTTTTCATGCCCAAATGTAAATCATTTTTACAGGCTAGTAAAATTTGGTGCTACCATGACTTTCATGAGTAAGAGAACCCAGAGAGAGTGGTCTTCTACTGGCTCACACAGCTTTACGTCAGATAATAGTCTGATGACACACTCCAAGGTGTCTTTTTATGGAAAAAAACTCAATAGAGGAAATGGCATGTGGTCTCTTCCCTCCATTGCCCTTAAAAGGAAATCCTGTTTTACTTTCATATGCTCCTTCCCTTCACGATTAAATTGTTCATCCTTTGACACTGTTATCCTTAAAATCACGTTACGACACTATCATGACTACAAATGTTCATGGTAATTTGTTTTCAAAAATCTGCACACGCAGATTACTACTTTGTCATTGTCAGCACATAGGTAGGCTAAAATGCAGACTTGCAGGAATCATGTGTTGTCATTAACACATTTGCACTCACTGTGGTTTCAGGTCAGTTTTTTAAAAATTGAGCAATGATGCTGACTTTGAATGTGTTAAGCTCAAGTTCAAATGTTTGTCTTGACGGAAATGAAAGATTCACATTTTATCAACACACGATCTCTCTTGGGCTGACCAAAGTTTTTTTCCACACTTGTAGTCAGCAGTCTCAGGTTCACCCACTTACATTACATTTACTAGCAAGACAACATACAGGTCTCTCATCTTTCCATGAACTAATGCTACACACATCACTGCAAAGTTACTTGTGTTTTACTGCAACATTTGCTGTCGGAGAGGCGATGGTTTATTAAAAACGTCTTTCGTGAGGCATCTATACATTGTAGAAGTCGCAGCAAAGACGCCATCGTGACATCTCCATTAATTGTTACGTAGCACAGGGGGCCCACTGTAATTTAACACTGATACTTTTGAGCAGCCAGCTCGAAGCATTATCAGGTCTGTAAGTGGACTAACAACCCTCTCATCAACAGCTGTGAACAGCTCTTACATGTACACGAGGTAAGAGGAAGGTGTGGACCTCCAAAATTATGGCTGAGCTTTTCTGTCACTACTTTCCCTCCGTGTAAAGATTCCCCTGTTGTGCAGAGAAGAACACAGACGTTCCCCTCAGTCTTCCTCAAATTGACAGCTGCACAGTCATCCGATTCATTATCTACTGATGGTGTTAAAGACAAAAACACCACACTAGCTTCCATGATGACAGCTGCAAAATGGTGCAGCCACGTCTTCAGACGCATATGAGTCATGAAGTTGCACCTCAACAGAGATCTTAAAAGATACTACAGGTAACATTTAAGAGAAATGCATTTAGGAGGTTCTTTAACAGACTGACTAGAAACTGGGAAATCAGCCAAAAGGCACAGAGATTTTTTGTTTTTTAACTCAACTGCTGTTTCTTTTTGGATTAGATCTTGTTATCTCTTCTCATCGTATTCACCTCAAGGAACACTCAAATGACCTTATCTGAGCTCATTGTAAGATTACTTAATCAAAAAGACTTGTTTAACACTGAGAGATGCCAAGTTTTGGTTAATTCCTGGTGTGGAAATAAGGCAATTAATGACACTACACTTGTAGTATCGGTCTGTGTGACTGAGTGTGCCTTTGGACTAGATAAGTCTTTTTAAGTTTCAGTCATCTGTATCTAATTTGGTTTACTTACAGGGAGTGAAAGAAATAACTATAAATCATCAACCAATAAATCATGGACTTTTTGTTGATAGTATGGACCCCAAATTTGGGAAAGCATTGTAATTAGGGAAATTATTGTAAACTATTTAAAAAAACTAAAAGTGGGGTTCACTTGTCAGTGATAAATTGTTCAGGTTAATATATTAAATTGTTCAGGTTAATATATTAAATTAAACTGGTCTGTCACGGCCTGTCAGTATATGTGTTGTGAGTCTTCAACTGCTTAGAAAAAGTTGTTTGTCTGCTTTGGAAAATAAATAAATAAATAAATTGACTATTTACATGAGATACCAAATTGTAATAACTAAATATATAGTCACAAGCCAGAAAAAATGACACTCAATTGTGTTTATTTCTCAGGTAAGCCACATCAGCAAATCTTGATTTCTTGCAGGATACAGTGCTATATATTTGGTTTGACTGGAGCCTGATGTCCACAATGCCCCCCATAATACCACAAGTATCAATTTAAAGCTCGTGGGCTGTGGGTTCAAGCATTGACTTTCCTGTTCTGTGCTCTTCAGAAACTCTATGTGTAGGTTTTTGTCAGTGTTTTGTTACCAACTTAGTCCCCACAAAGGCGTCAAATAAAGTTCATACAACATGTAAAACCCCCCTCCCACCAAACCTTTTAAATATCATATTTCAGGGGCAGTTTCTTCCTCTTTCTGTACTTACTGACAAGTCCCTTCACTTCATGCAGTGACTGGTCAGTCCAAATGTTTATGTCATTGTCACAACTTGAACGCTTATCATGTCTCACCCCTAGTTCACTAGTTCACTTTGAGGATTTTGAGGGTGCCGCAGTCTTTACAGCACCAATGACCAGTTTGTTTTTGTTTAGTTTAGTTTCTGTCTGTGTGGTGTGCCCCAAAATTGTGTGACCACTTTTTATTATTTAATTCGTTCTAATGAACAGTTTTTTAAAATAATTTATCAATTTAATTTTTCTCCCAAGACCTAATAGTATCCCTAATAATTTGGAGTGACAGTCAAGTCATATTTTTCATATCTAGAGTAAAAACTATTGGTAAATGTAAGCAGTTGTGCCCTGGGTTGTCTTGAGGGGGAGCCTCCAAACTGAATACTCCGTGTCTTCACTGTTGCTCAATTTTATCTGTATTTTACAGGTTAGCAGCTGATTACAATGACCACTGTAAACTCCTTACAGCCCAAAGTTTACTTTGGGAGAGTGTTATAAAGGTATTTTGATACTATTTTGAGCACTTATGGTGAACTTGAAAATCTTTGAAATATCGCAACTGTCTAAAACGGTCATTTCAGGCGCCACTGGTTGGATAGGCGCCGTGCTGCAAATGTTTGGTTCCTATTACCTGAGTATTGTCTTGCAGGAAGGTCTCCAGGTTCAAGCTGTATTTAATTTATTTTATTTTGGCTCACACATATATATTTGCTCATGGGAGTTTGTTTATTGTTTAGTGTCTTAATTAATAGGATGGCTAAAGGCTACAGAGTTGTACTAATTGTGGAGAATTTTCATATTATATTGTATGCTATTTAAATGTAAAATGTTATTGTGCTATTGTGATATATGTTCTAAAATGTTTTATATTTCCTTACAAGTGAAAGTTGTGTTGAGACTGAATGTAGAAGTCCAGAGTTAGAGTAATTAGTGATGATGTTTCTCATGCTCTGTATGTTAACTCTGAAGGTGATGATGTCTGTGTTGAAGTGGGGCAAAATAACACAGCTACTGATCTAGTTGTGATAAGTCAAAGTAAAACTACTGAAGAATGCAGTTATTAATGACACAGAACTATAGAAAATCCTCAGTAACTATGAGGAGCTAAGTAAGAAAATTTTGCAGTACATGCCTCTACCCTCTCAGCCTGCACCTCAGTCACCTGCGAAAACATGTGAGTCCATGTCACATAACAAGAATGCGTCAGTCACCACAGACATAAAGTACAGTGCCAGCACAGTCCAGGACATCTTTCTCTACACTGTGTATCAAGGCTTGGGGCATAAGCACAACTATCTCCGCAGAGAGCTTAAACCATTACTTGTTAACAACAGAGTAAGTGATAAGACAATCCTGAAACAAATGAAGAAAATAATGAGTGATGAAAGTGAAAGCCATGGCTGGGTTGCTCTTAGTCAACTTGCAGGGCAACGAGGACCCCAGCCTGTCACTCACTGTGCCTTTTCTTTTCAGCAGTGTTGATCTGGAGAGGCCACTGCTCGGATTTAATGTGCTGGAGGAGATGATCAAAGAACAACCTGAAAAACGGATTCCAACTCTCACAAACCTGACCTGTAATGCAATGTCGATTCCAGAGGAAAAGGCTGAAGTCCTGGTGAATTTCATCTAGACAGACAAGTCCTCTGTGTTGTGCACCTGCCTACGAACAGGTAAACAAGACACTGGATCAAATACAAGTCCCACCCAACATGGACTAATCTGATGACGTCTTCATGTTCGAGCCTGATGACAACAACAGCTGGTAGAAGTAGATGTTGGTGAAGATCTGTTGCAGATGCAAAATCCAAGGAATCCTTATGTAGCAGTACCTGTGGAAAACAACACAAAACATGCAATTACTCTGCCAAGAAAAATGGCCCTGGGCAACATCCACTGTGTTGAAAAAGTGATCACCATAGGCTCACTTGAAACATTCAAATCCACAGTGACTGTTAACAGTGCGACAGCACCACTCGCTGATGTTAGTCCATCGCCATGGAGCTTCCTCATCGAGCTTCTGTAACTTGCATCATATCATGATAGTACTCTAGTATATTATTTATTTTAAATTGTATTTTATATTTTTATTTCTTAATCTATTTTTTGTTGAGTTTTCTTTTCTTGTTAACATGTTTTTTAGATTTAATAATTTGCTGATGTAAATTGTTGTGTAATGACAATATATTCTTGAAATCTTAAAATCTAGTAGCCCTGTTCCACATGTAAATAAGTGGTAATGTGTACTAGAATGTTGCTTGAAAATGAGAATTGTGGGAAGTACACCAGAAAATGTGAAATATTATGGAACAGTTATATGCATGGACGTTTTATGAATTTGGAAATAGAAGCAATCTGGATGACGAACTGAATGCTTCGTGTCTTTACTGCTGCTCAACTTTATCTGCATTTTACAGATTTCTATATTGTTGCTGTGGTACTCAAAGTCTGGGACCTGTAACACCTGCATTTAGATGTGCCCTTAAATAAACTGACACTGTGAGCAGAGAACGAACAGTTGGCAGCACAAGATGACGTCCTCCTTTCAAAGGTACCAGGTACAAGTTAGGATTCATTAGGCATTGGCACAGTCTTCTGATTTAGTGTCAATTCATTTCATTAGGTGTACCAAAAAAAATATTCTCCAGTACTACTTGTCCGGTGACTCATAAGAACTCATATCTCATTCCTACACTACAGTTATCATGATATTGATGTGATAATGTACATTATGTGAGAATATGAGGAATCGGAAGGATTTCACATCTCAGTTTATGTTACTTTTCAATAATAAACTTCCTTATTCTCTAAGAACACGCTATATTTTGCTCTGCTCAAACTTCTTCTAGTCAAAGGCACACACTATTCAGTTCTGAGAGATGTTATCAATATGTGTGAAGTATGTATAGCATCTGTAGTAAGACCTTGTGGTAATGACCTTATTTGATCGCTTACAGCTCTAACTAGAGACTGAGAGGTGAGTCTTAGAGGAATGGCTGAATGGCTTATATGGTCACTAATTAGGTCATTGACTTCATATGACATCAACTGAGATAATGCCCTCTTTTTACTGCAGATAGTTTGAGTGGGGATTCCAGCTGACAAAAAAAGAGTGCAACCTAACACTGAATATTAATACATAAACTGCATCCCCTCTAAACCACATGCAATAAGCCACAGAGGTGGTGTGAGAATGCTGAGTCTCTAATCTTGAGAAGTTGTGCCTTGTGAAGCCCTTGACATTTTACACTGCATATTACAACAAATGAAACTATGCTGTATGGTTTATTTCATATATTCATGAGAAATGGACAGTACTATGTATGATACTGTGAAAGATAAGCTTAAAATCAAACATCATGAGCTTCAAAATGGCACTGTTGGTGGATATTGCGTTCAACACATTTTATGTCACAGCTCATAATAGAGTATCAGAGGCGTCTTCTATTTGTACACAATTTCCTAAATATTTCGCTGTCTATGTATCTATTCGGCAAAGAAGTTTAATCTCTACACTTATACGTAGAGTTGTTATCTCATCGTCTTCTAACAGAATGCAGTGAAACAAGATGGTTGCCGTTCATCCGCAACGAAAGTGATTAAATGACTTTTCTGGAAAGATCCGTCAGCAGCGAAGAATTTTAAAAAGTTACGCTTGATTGTATAGTGGGCAACCTAAACGTCATACCTTGTGTTTGAATGATTTCCATTTTTCGTAGGTGTCACTTCCTTTTTCCTCATCTGACTTCTGCATATAAAAAGAAGGGGCGAATAGAACACAGCACTACTCACACTTAGGTCAACACAGAGACGCTGCTGAGGAAGGGAGAGAGAGTTACGTCGCTGCAATATGATGAAGTTTGCAATTTTCCTCATTGGCCTGTTGCATCTCTGCTACAGCACTAAGAAGACAGAATTGAATAAGGAAATGATAGGCAGACTGGAGAACCTCGACAAACTCTACAACAAGCAAAAACTCAATATCACATCTGTAAGTATAATGTCTTTGTATCATCACACTTTTTTTTTTCATTTCACACTTGCAGTGTACCGTGGTTCCAGCCCTTTTACACTCACCATGCTCTCCACTCAGTGACTGTTAATGTGCTGCTTAAAATATCTGTGCATTACTCTAAGAAATGCTCTGTCCCCACAGCTAGAGGATCTCAGAGTGCCAAACCGAACCATGCACAAACACCCAGTGAGTATTGCATTTTTTCACCATCTCCACTCTAGAAGGAGCTTTCTTGACACACATATTTTACTTGTTATAGCCTGACTTGGCCATTTCATTCTTCCACTGCAGCATCGCTGTGCGGGCATCGTTTTCAGACATCTGGAGGACCTTCTCAACAATGTGACGGTAGATGAAGACAGCAACTATATTCTTGAAGAACTTAAGGCAAATCTGCAAGCTCGGGAACCAGAGGAAATGGTCAGTCACTAAAAATATGACTATGTGTCATATCTGATGTGTCATAGTAGATATTATGATGAGACATAACCACAAACATCTCTATTCCACTTCCAGAAAAACAACCCCGTATGCCAGATGACAATGCCAAACCGCGCACAAAAGGGACATCGGAAGCATTTTCATCCTTTTCAGATGTACGCGCAGTTCCTCAGGAAACTTAACAGCTCAGTGAGAAGATGAAGATTCAAGCCTGGCTTCTGTTGATTTGCCAGGCTGCTTCTTAATGAGAGTAATTTAAATTTTTGTCTCCATGTAAAGTGAAATGAATGAAATGACCAATGAATGTCTCAGAAATACATTTTTTACAGTTTTGAAATCAGAGATGTTCAAAAATCATATTTATGTATTTATTAGTACTATTTATGTCTATTTATTTCACATTGTAATTTATTTATTTATTTATTCATTTTTATACAATGTATTCAGTCAACTGGATGGCACAAAGTAATATTCACAATGTGAAAAACATTATTTCAGTTCTGAAATATATGCAAATAAGTCAACTGCTAATAAATAATAAGTAAATAAATAATAATGAATGTGCATAATGTATTATTTTCTCTTTACGTCAGCAAAGAAAAATATTTTGAAACTTAGAAACTGAGATGCTAATAGGCTGTAATGCAAGGAGGAGGAAGGGAAGGAGTGGGGTGAGCCAAATGTGTATAAAGTGCATTTTGAAAGCATGATAGGGGAAAAAAGAAACAGACAGACAGAGTAAGCGAGAGCTACAGCAAACCACTGTCTCTTTTATCTATTCTACCCATCTGGAGGGTGGTAAGACATGACATGTTTGCATGCCGGCACTGAAAAAACACACATGGAGTCATATGAACCTGCATAGATACGCATGACTGATAAATATGCAGGGCGGAGCGTTCACACATGCACTAATGCACAGACACACAGCAGCAGCAAACAGAAGAGCTGAGGTTTTTAAAATTTAGGTTTCTAAAACAGCTCCCAGCTTAATAGTCTTATTCACTTGTGTGTTTTGCTGGTAGCTAGGTACCTGTCACACCTCATAACAACAGCTCAGGAGTTTTATCATGACTTGAGCGGCTGCCCAGGAGATCTAAGAGGATTTAAAGAGGCATAATTTACATATGAAGTGAGAAGCCTCTGCAGTTGTGGTTTTCTTTACATGTCGGTTCTTGCTAGTCTTCTTAGTCACCTGTTCGCGTCTGATCAGAGCCAATTCCTCGATGACTCATTACATTGTTAGGAAATAGAGATTCGAAGGAACTGACAATCAGCACATTTGGGAAAGTCTAAGTCACAGCAAGGTGCAGCAGCCTCTGTGTGGCGTGAGAGCCTTTGAACTGCATGGGACGCATGTTAGAGGAGCAGCAGCTGCACCTTTGAACACAGAGAAGCAGCAGAGCAGAAGGCAGGTGGAGAGAGACGCTCTGAAGTAGGCCCACAGTGCACCTCTGCTTGCCTGTCTGCCCCGGTGTCACCTCTGACCTTTGAATTCTCGACCTTGCCCAGCTGCTGGGTTCTTTGATGTCCTTCAAGCCAGGCAGCACTGAGAGTTTGAATCACAGGAAAAAGACCAGAGAAAAACACCTTTTTAAAAGAGACCAAAGCACATATGGAGTGACACACTATAGAAGAAGGAAATGACTAATTAAGAGGTTTTTAGGGCCCATTTTAGGTGATCTTTAGAAGGCTGTAGTGGACAGAGGACTGACACTGAGTAGTCTTAATGTTAAAGATTTCATGAAGTGATAGAGGTTTACAAGGTTACAAGGAATAGCTCAACATTTTCCTGCCGAGTTAGTGAGAAAATCGCTCTCAGTACAGTAAACATAAGCCACCACTTGTTAGCAGCTTGTTAGCCCAGCTTAGCATTAAGACTGGAAACAGCTATCCTGGCTCTATCCAATGGTGACAAAAGAGAGCAAAATACTAACGTTGTGATTTTATACTATGCTCAGTGAAAAAACAGAGTGTGCTGACCAAACAAATAAGATATAACATGAGCCAGGCTAGCTGTTTCCCCCTGTTCCCAGTGTTTGTGCTATGCTAAGCTAACTGGCTCCAGGCTGTAGGCTCACGTTGATTGAACAAAAGTGTTATCAGTCTCCCCGCGACCCTGTGAGACAGGATAAGCGGTACAGAAAATGGATGGATGCATGGATGTTATCAGTGCGTTTGATCTAACTCTTGGCTAAAAAGCGAACTTCCTCAAATTTCAAAATATTTCTTTGAAGACAGTGAATAATGATGCTCTCTCAGCAGACTATAACTCCCGTCATAATATTGGTTTCTGCTACAAAGAAACCTAGTGTGTTGGCGCTCAGTACACTTTTTAAGAAAAAGCACTGGATTGTACTCTCATGAACTTTTGCACATGCATTTTTTGTTGTGTCCATACAAAATGAAAATGGGTGACATATTGAAATGTTTTAACAATCCAAAACACCAAAGATATTCATTTTGCCATCTGTTCCACAAGATGTAAAATATTAATTGATTATCAAAATAGAGTTTGACATAGCAATCAATTCTTTGTTAAATACAAACAATAAAAAACAGAGATCAGTGTTTAAATTTAGACACAGAAATGTGCATTCATATATGAATTCTATAATCTCGGTTATGAAATGTAATGTTCCTTGTCAGAATAGTTTATTGTTGTATAATCTGGATTAATTTACAGTATTTTCTTACTTAATTATCCCACGTGTTCATTCCCATCAGTGCTTGGGTTTTGTGGCTATTAAAGGTCTTACAGAGCGGATGTTTGTGATGGAAAAGGGTAAAAGCTGCTTCTTTTCCTCCTGTCAGAAGCACTTACATCACTGTAAGGTGACAGCTGGCATGTCACGATTGTTTCTGCATCCCATGATGCTCTGCATGCATGCAAGATACCAGCGTGAACTGAATAAAACAGCCACGGGTATGCACACAGACACTGCCAGGATTTTTTTTTTACAAGGGTTGCACAGATTTATCGGTCAGAGCAGACAGAAATGAAGACTGGAGGTGACATTGGTCTGCACATGATAAACTCTGCATGGAGGGGATGAAGAATGTGAGTGTGTGATCTAATCTCCTGTCCGGGCATATACCTGTCTTTCATAAAAATCTGTATTTCATTCATTAAAATCCTGCACTGAGATAAAAAAAATACTTTATGTCCCTCCAGCCTGGGTCCCTCTATGTGCGCAGTTGTTCTCTCTCTCCAATAGGTGGCCCCAGCGACCCGCTGGCCCTGCGTGGCTGGCCCTTATCCTGACTCAGTTTTATAACCCACATCTCAGTTTAATGAATCCTCCGTGCAGATGCAACTGGCCCCAAATGAGGAGAAAGCTGCTGCTGGTGACAGCTCGGCTCTTTCTATCAACCGTGCGCAAGAAGCCCACTCCTGACAGAGCTGAGCATCACAGAGATGCCGTACATCAGGCTGTATAGCCTCGGTCACATGCTCTCCTTTCCACTCCACTTTCTCTTCAATGGGACAACGTCAGAGCGGCCGGGCGCGCAGGCTCCGGGATTTGGCTGCAGACGCGCACGGAGGCTGCAGGAGGACGCGGCCGGAGCGCTGATGGCTGAGTGACACTTGGAGGACTGTTGTGTGTTCATGTTTTATCTGTGAGCAACAATCAGACAATCGGAGACGGATGCAGAATGGGACTTGTGCTTTGATTAGATTTTTTTTATTTAATAGAGGGGGTGGACATGGGCACTGGATGAACCTTTCTCTGTGGACTTTACGCAGCGAAGTTCTCATGGAGGCGACGGGACGTTTATTTTGAAATGTGCAATCAGGCCACAGCTGAGCGACTCTCCAGCGCCTGTGAGTAAGAGGTGAGCGTGATGATTGGGATAAAAATAGTCGGAGAGCATTTCGGGTAGGCAGGTATGACTCTTGATTAGTCATGCCTTTACCAATTCCATGGGAAAAAATTGGCATGGTAGTCAAACGATTTAATCGTCTATATGACCACCACAAGCACGTAATCAGAGCTTACATAAACAAGACCGAAAGAAAAGCTGAAAAGTGTTTTTTTTTTTTTTTTTTTTTACTAGTGCTACATTTTATGACAAGAGGTAAAATATTCATGAACACAAACATATCCAATGTCAAACAATCCCTTTCTTTAATTCACAGGGGGCTGGTGACTTGAGAAAGCAGACGAAGGATTCCTACAGTTACAGCAGTTTGGGACCAACAAACCAGGCAGACAGGAGCTCGTGGACATTACACAGAGGAATTAAATTACCATTACCTCTTCAGGACTGCAGCTCAGATGATGTCAAATCTAATTTACAAAGTCAGGAGGGAAACTTCCGGCCCAAGAGAGGGTCGGTCTCAAACGTCTCGTCCTGCATTTGTCAGAAGATACAACGATGGAGATGTTTCTTTGCCCTGCAGGAGCACAGGAGCCTCCTAGGCTGTGGATATAATCTAGTGCGACTCTTCAGTATGACTTAGCTGAAACGCTCCCCAACCCCCCCACCCCCCCACCTCCATCAGGGATGGACCTCGTGAACTTCACAACTGTCATCGACAATGGGTTTCTGGACGAGGCTCCGTCGAGCCGCATCCTGACCGGCTGTTTCCTTTCACTGCTCATCCTCACCACCTTGCTGGGAAACACGCTGGTCTGCGCCGCTGTCACCAAGTTTCGACACCTGCGCACCAAAGTGACCAACTTCTTTGTGATCTCGCTGGCCGTGTCGGACCTCTTGGTGGCCATCTTGGTAATGCCGTGGAAGGCGGTGACAGAGATCACTGGGTTCTGGCCGTTTGGCTCCTTCTGCGACACATGGGTGGCTTTTGACATTATGTGCTCCACAGCATCCATTTTGAACCTTTGCGTCATAAGCTTGGACCGCTACTGGGCCATCTCCAGCCCCTTTCGCTATGAAAGGAAGATGACACCCCGAGTGGCCTACGTGATGATCAGTGTGGCCTGGACACTGTCTGTGCTCATTTCCTTCATCCCAGTGCAGCTCAACTGGCACAAAGCCCAAACTAAATCCGACACCCCTCTCCCCGCGTCTCCTGGCTCCTCAGGTTTAAACAGCACATCTTACCGCAGCCACGAAAACTGCGACTCGAGCCTGAACAGGACCTACGCCATCTCCACCTCACTCATAAGCTTTTACATCCCCGTGGCCATCATGGTGGCCACCTACACCCAGATCTATCGTATCGCTCACAGGCAGATCAGGAGGATCTCTGCGCTGGAGCGAGCGGCCGAAAGTGCCAAGAACAGACACGACAGCATGGGCGGAGGCTCCAGCATCGCCGAGTCCGAGAGCTCTTTCAAGATGACGTTCAAGAGGGAAACCAAGGTGCTGAAGACGCTGTCGGTGATCATGGGGGTGTTCGTGTGCTGCTGGCTCCCATTCTTCATCCTCAACTGCATGGTGCCCTTCTGCGAGCAGTCGAGCGGAGGGGAGGCTTTCCCCTGCATCAGCCCCACCACGTTTGACGTGTTCGTGTGGTTCGGCTGGGCTAATTCCTCCCTCAACCCCATCATCTATGCCTTCAATGCAGATTTCCGCAAGGCCTTCTCCATCCTGCTGGGCTGCCACAGACTGTATCCAGGAGGCCACAACATAGAGACGGTCAGTCTAAACAAGAAATGACTCATGACTCTCTCTCACAGCACTGACTCATCCTTAATGCTAAGAGTCCAAGCGTTCCTGTACTGGCCGGTCTGATTGACGTCAAACGAGGATGCTGCTCTCTCTGCTAACTCTTAGTGTGACTGAAGGATACGGTGACCCTACATGTACCCATGTTTGCATTAGGCGAGCGCGCCCGTCTGTGTGCAGACTGTCAGACTGAGCTCGCCACGCTCACTGTGGTCGCCACACGGTCTTCAAATGGGAGAAGTTCCAGAGAGAGGCAAAGGGGATTTGGGGGGATTGAGATTAAGACTCTCTGCTGTTGTGCCAGGGAGCTGGGAGTGCAGCGGTGCTGACACGCCCCTGGGACAGATAATCCCATGACTGGGCAGCGCACACCCTAATGCTGTCAGACACTGCTCTCTTCGCTACCATCACGCACACAAACGCAAACACTGTCAAAACATGCTCCGCCACATACAGTGTATGTGCAGCACCCAGCATGCACACCACAGCAAATGACATGACAGCGCACAGAAATACCGTCACTCATTACATTACACCCCGTGCTTTGCAAGGGTTCCAGCAGCAAAGCGTCAAACCAAATCATGATCCCACGCAGATCAACATGTAGGTAAAGCACATCCTCATGTCACTTAACATCAAAGCAAGAAGGAAAACAGTTTGGATTTTACAGCTTGATCCATTAATGTCGTGGTTTTAAGAATTTTCAGACGTGGACACTGAATATCTTTTGGATGTGAAGGTGAGAAACACAGCATGTCAAACTGCAGGTTATTGCTGACGCTAGCTATAAGAATTGTTACTCATATCTCATCTAAATGTCAAGCCAGTATAACTTTAAACCAAATTTACTCAACAGATGCCTCATAAATGTTATAAATTTGTAAATTTGTTTGACTGCTTGAGAGTGTTTCATATCACTTTGTGTGTCCTGTATTTTTCATAAACAGCAGCTGATGAAAAAATCAAAGGCCTAATCAAAATTGTGCTTGACTTGTGATGTCTTTGACTATTGTGCTTATTTAGAGGCTGATACAGAATTGTCAGTGAATGAATTATGTTTATTTTAATTTGTGCTTTAAACTGAATTATTAAAGAAGAATCTTGGTTTATAATTACGTATTTTTATAGATTTGGCTATCATCCCAATATCGGTTGTGATAATCTTGTAGTCACCAATATAAATGCTGACATCTAGATACATTGACGTCACCACAGTGAAATCCGACAGGGCAAGAAACGCGAGCAGCCAGACGATCTGACCAGGTGGAAACCAACCAACAGGTTAGCCAGATTATTTAAACCACTTTATTTGTAGGCAAAGCCCAAAGTGAGCACAAGAAAACTGCCTGTGATGCTCTGGGGTTGTAAAAATTTAAGTTAGAAAGATTTAGGACAATCATTTGAATAGTCTGAAAACACATAAATGAATCCTAAACAAAGTTATATAATAAACTTTCCATTCATTCAGTACCCCTGCTAATGTTGCTATAATGCAGTTGCATTTCAGAAAAATAAAGAAGCAGCCTTACCCTTTTGGATGATTTTCCAAACCCACAATGCTTCCTCACATTACAAGTCTACTTTTAGTGTAAAGTTGCCGAGTTTCCTGCGGGCAGCAGAGAGTGCAATAGCTCTGATGGACAGGGTATTTGATGAATACCCTCCATTGAAACACAAGGCACAAGTTGAACATACACACTGAATTTTGATTAAAAAAAACCCAAAAATTACATATCAAACTCAAAATCAGTTTCATAATTTCACATTTTTGGGTAGTTCAGGTATCAAATAAAGAGTGGCATCCCTTGTATAGACAACTTAAGTTAGTATATCAAAGTTAAACAAGGACGTCTGTCTATTAACTCTGATATTTCTTTAGAGTGTTCACACTTTGTCTAAGCCTGACTAGGCTGATGGTTTGTTTCTGACCTGATTATCTGACTGAATGTACCTCTTGTCTCGTCAGATGTCTTTGTAGGAATGTCACTCTCCCAGCAGTTAAAGAAACAGCCACATATTTTGGGAAATATACCAATTAGCTTTCTTGCCTGACTCGCTGGGGTGCCTGGAAATCTCACAGTGGTGACAAGAGTCCAGGAAGTCACTGTGCTCTGTCAAGAAATCGTCCCACACATAACAAAACTACATAAACTTGTTTTCACACTTCATCAATCTTGTTTTTTTTTTTTTTCTTGAGACAGAGCCAGGCTAGCTGTTGCCCTTTGCTGCCAGTTTTTATTCTTAGATAATCTCCTGACTTTAGCTTTGTAATTGATGGACAGATATTAGAATGGCACCAATCTTCTGATCTAACTCACTGCAAGAAAGCGAAAAAGCATATTTCCCAAAATATCAAACTAATCATTTAACTCGGTGTGCACAATATATTATCATGGCAGATTATGGCCAAAACTATGGAAATGAGACCAAGGAATGATGATAAAATCGTAAAATGAAGCATTGTGTGGTGGGATATGAAGGACAGGATGCGTTGCCATCATCTAACCCTAACCTGTCATCATCAACAGTGACCTCCAATTTGGTGTCCCAACCGATGAATAGATGTTGTTATGTCATGACAGTGTAACCATCCCCCCACCCTCCCAGAAGAAACGGTGTCTGCTACAGCCGCGTGGAAGTATCTCAATGCACAGCTTAATAAAAGTGTGTTTGTCCATTTTGGTGAAATCCACTGTGTGGCGTTTGTGTGTGCTTTGACCTCCACTGATCAAACTTCCCGAAGCACTTTTCACACCAGAGTATGAAGAGCGAAACATAACGGGAGCAGCTGTGTCTCAGATCCAAAATTTCCCTCTCAAGTAACTCCGGTGCTCATGTGTCTGGTGATGTATTGCCATCATTAGCAGAGTGAAAGGCCCAATCTGTAATCGTAAAGAGTCTGGAATAATAAAGTGGAGCAACAACTCTTTATCCCTGCTGTTTCTTTCATTATCGCACTAAGGTTGTTCTTCGCCCTCAAATGATTGACTGAACTCTGGAAACAATACCTAACAAGCAAACATTCATTTTAGGAAACAGGGAGACAAGAGGTGATTTAAAATTTCAGTTTTTCAGTGGCTCTGTATCTTTGCATATTGAGGATGCACCTGTCATGACATCTTACATGCACCAATCTATTCAGATGTGTGTGTGTGTGTGTGTGTGTGTGTGTGTGTGTGTGTGTGTGTGTGTGTGTGTGTGTGTGGGGGGGCTGGTGAAACAATCCCTTCCAGATCTGCCTGCTATTTCTTAAATGATTAATTAAATTAAAATGTTTGTTTATTAAACCTAATGTATAAGAATGTAATGTGCCCGATCTTCAATCACCATAAAAATCTCAGTGAGATGAATTTCAGTGTAAAAACGGTTGCAGTCACACTTTAAAGTGATTAAAGTTTTGAACAAGCCCCAAAAGATTTAGAGGACAGATTTTTTTAATCAAATTAAGTTCAATTAGAAATATGAAAGAGTGTAAATACTGTGATGATAATCCTTTCTCTCGCACACACAAATACACACGCAGAGTTGTCCTTTAAAGCCCGCTTTCTCTGGGCCCTGGACTGTCCTTGCCTCTGTGAAACCTCCTCAAGCGTGCCACGGGAAGGGAACAGCAATTAATTTGACTGACATCATTCAGAGTGATGGCTGAGGTGGCGACAAGACAGAGAGAGTGTGTGTGTGCTTGTGTGTGTGCGTGTGTATATGTGTGTGGTGCAGCGCCGCTATCACCTGCTCCAGCGCCCAACCCAAGGTCCCTGCAATGTCAGCCACACTCTGTAAATACACAGAATTCGTTCCCTTTCACTCACTCGCTCTCTTTTTTTTTTGGTTTTGTTTCAGTGGAGATTGCAAGATTCTCAAAGCGATACTGTCTTTTCAGATTGGCACATCAGGGGAAGCGATGTTAGACGTGGCAACTTGAGATGATGCTAATGACTGGCCCTGGGGAAATGATTTACTGAGACAGGGAGAGAGAAAGAAAGGGGCAAGGAGAGAGAGTCTTATGTAAGTATCAAGCAATGGCAAGTTGAAAAAAAAAGAAAGCTCAAAGGATGCTCTGTAAATATCACATAACCCACAAGTATCACCAAAGTCAGACTGCTGTCACATCCATAATACACTGTGTGCACAATTATTAGGCAAGTGAGTATTTTGACCATATTGTCATTTTTATGCATACTTTCCAACTCCAAGCTGAATAAACTTGAATGCCTATTGGATTTAAGCATACTAGGTGATGTGCATTTGTGTAATGAGGGAGGATGTGGCCTTAGGAGATCAACACCCTATATCAGGTGTGCACAATTAATTAGGCAGCTTCTTCTTCCTTAGGCAAAATGGGCCAGAAAAGAGATCTAACAGACTCTGAAAAGTCAAAAACTATAAAACATCTTTCAGAGGGATGCAGCACTCTTGGAAATTGCCAAGATATTAGGACGTCACCACAGAACCATCAAGACGTTTTGTTGCAAATACCCAAAAGGGTCGTAAGAAACGTGTTAATGGGAGAAAAAGATGCAAATTAACTGCCAAAGACTTGAGAAGAATCAAACGTGAAGCTACCAGGAACCCATTATCCTCCAGTGCTGTCATATTCCAGCAACTGCAACCTACCTGGAGTGTCCAGAAGTACAAGGTGTTCAGTGCTCAGAGACATGGCCAAGGTAAGAGAGGCTGAAACCCGACCACCACTGAACAAGACACATAAGTTGAAACGCCACGACTGGGCCAAGAAATATCTGAAGACAGATTTTTTTCAGATTTTTTATGGACTGATGAGATGAGAGTGAGTCTTGATGGACCAGATGGATGGGCCCATGGCTGGATCAGCAATGGGCATAGAGCTCCACTCCGACTCAGACGCCAGCAAGGTGGAGGTAGGGTCCTGGTATGGACTGGAATTATTAAAGATGAGCTTGTTGGATCTTTTCGGGTTGAAGATGGACTCGGACTCAACTCCCAAACCTACTGCCAAGTTTCTAGAAGACACTTTCTTCACACAGTGGTACAGGGAAAAGTCTGCATCTTTCAAGAAGACCATGCTTTTTATGCAAGACACTGCTCCATCTCATGCATCAAAGTACTCCAGTAAAGGCCTTAAGGATGGGCTGGGAGGCTGTGGTTGCTGCTGCACAAAAAGTTGATGGTCAAGTGATCAAGAAACTGACATACTCCATGGATGGAAAACTTTTGAGTGTTATTGAAAAGATGGGTGGCTATATTGATCACTGATTTTTTTTTTAAATGTTTATTTGTAAAGTTTATTTTCATCTTTTATAGTCAGAATAATAACAAAGTGAGATGGGAATATTTTTGTTTTTCTTTGAGTAGCATAATTCTGCACACTAATAGTTGCTTAATAATTGTGCACACAGATTCTCATACAAAAGCCTAAACCTCACTTTCACTTCCTTAAATATTCAGGTTTAAGAGGTTTATTAACATTTTGGATTGACCAAGAGCACTGTTGTTTAAATAATAAAACTAATCCTCAAAAATGCAACTTGCCTAATAATTGTGCACACAGTGTAAAGTAAATCCTCTGCGGTCACATGCTGTTTGTTCATAGGCAGGCACACCTGGTCATTGGAAAGTATATTTTCTATGAGTTAATGATTTCCTCACCACCCTCTCGCTTCAAGCGGGATCTTGGGGAATTAAAATGCAATTAAACAGTTTGCAATAATCTGTATTACACTCCATTAAATATGTATTATTCACAACTGGCACAGCTATCATAATTGCGCGAGAGTCTAATGCATTTTTAATGCCTCACACGACACCAAGATAAGCATAATTGAGAGTGAGCCCGTTGTTGACTTCAGCCAAAGTCCGTCGACGCAGCCGCGCGCTGACAGACATGGATGCACCCTGCATGCCGAAGGATGCTGTCGCTCCGTTTGCCCGCGTCTGCTCTGCCTTGGCGAGGTAAGCAAATGCTCTATATTCGTTTCCAACTGAAGGAGAGGCGAGAGACAAACACACATTAGGCCGCTGATGCAACAACACTTATTCATCTGGGGGGAAATCTGTTCATTTCAAGCTCGAAAGCTTTACCTCTTTAAACCTTGGGACGAATTTAAAAACTATGTAAAGACATATCTGATGTCAGCAATGGGCTATTTCATCCAGAGCTTCAAAAATAGATACACTAAGCCTCTGCCAGAGATCGCCCTGCACATCTTTTGACCTTTTAGTGTTTGTCCTTTGCGGCAACTTCTCCCACCCCCGCCACACACACACACACTCCATTCCTCTTCCTATTTTACTCTTGCTCTTCATTTCTCTTTCTTATCACACGCTCTCTTCCTCCACCCTCGCTCTGTTTACTGTTTGTGCAGTAGGCCGCTGGCAGTGCCCTGTTGCCATTCGTCACTCCAACTGGCTCCAGTGGAGAGGACAGGCCCTTCTGACCCCACCACTGCGAAAGGAGCAAGGGAATGAGGGGGAAATAGGGAATCACAGAGGGCTCTTCAGAGAGAGAGATGAAAGTCAAAATATACATTGTTTATATGCAGATGCATGATGGATTAAAGGAAAAACATAAAGTGACTGAAACAAGCTTCAGCATAGACTCTGCAAGTCCCTGGAACTCTACAGGACCCCACTCTCCATATATGTTTACTGTTTTCATCCTGGAGGGTGACATATAAAATGTGGCTCCAAAATCTCCCATAGGTGCCCACTTCTGTCTGCTGACTGTGAAGGCCGGATCGTACGAGTCACCTCATTGTCACACTCATCAAGACATTCAGTGACCCTGCGCCTTCTGTGTGGATGCATCTGCATTCATTATGTTGCTTTTCCCATTTAATCAGGCCTTTCCTTTAATTTGTCGCTCATCTGTAAGTGGCAGGAAGTGAGAGTGAGTGAGAGCGAGGGGCAGCGGAGGTAACAGGCGTCAAGACTTTATCGTGTCTCCCTGCACTCTCTCTTTTATATTCACCTGTTGTTTTGCTGTACTTGTGCGTTTCAGTTCCCCTCACAATCCTCGGATCACCTGCATTGATACCTAAATCACCTGCACTAAACACCGGTGAGGAAAATCCCTCGTGAACTGATACAGTCTGCGGTGTCATACTGTGTCATGGAGTGACCTCTGCTGGAGGTGGGCCGAAAATGGAGATGAGTTGACCTCGGCCTCTGCTAAATTCGGCATGACCAAATCCTCCCGAGAAATAAAGACAGATTTGATGTATTGGCTGCGTAATTGCTCACATTGCCCTCATCTCTGGGCTATCACAGAGTAAAAAACCACAGCTGAAGCATGTTAAATGAGTACTAAGCCAAGTCAGTGAAGGCATATCAAATTACACAATGAATAATAAGCGGGGTGCAAATGAGGCTGGCTAATGAATACTGTTTTCAACAAGGGGGGGTGATGTCCACTCCAGCCACACTCTTAACACAGTTTAGCTGGGGAGAGGTGCTGTCTGGCGGAGACGGCTCTGAGTGGAGATCATGCTATTAATGATGCCTAATGTTAATGCTCATGCTGGTAGGATGCCCCATGGGTGAATTGTGGCGATGTGAATGCTAATCAGACAGCTTGTGGGGGAGAGCAGATGTGTCTTATCTCTTTAAGAGCACAACATCAGCAGCAGGAACTGACAGAGACAGAGCAGAGTGATTACTAATACAATTATAAGTATGCAGGGACGCTGTGAGAGAGTTGTCCCTTCCACCTGGGCTTCAGAGAGGTGACGGGCCGCCGTCCGCCTGGCCTGAGTGTGTTTTTAAACAGTGCTGACTACAAGTAAGGTTATAGTTCCTGTTAGAGTTCAGTCTGTGAGTTTCAACAACCTTCAAACAGGCGTTTTTGAATGGAAATTCGAAACAAAGCATGTGACATTTGATGCTTCTTCGCCAAAGGCTGCTTGGGAAACGCGATGCATCATCAGAGATAACTCACACCGTAGCTCGTGAGGGTAATCTTTGACTCTTACACAGTTTCATTTTTCAGTGACATGAGATAGTGATTCAAAAACTCAAACTTCTTAATTCACTGTCTGAAGTCACCGTAATGTCACATAGGCACACTTCCATCTCTGTTTGAAAAAAATGTCCCTCACAAAATGTTATTAGTGTAACCTTGGTTCCTCTGCACTTTACACATCTTTTATTACAGGTCATTTCAATGAAGTTTGCTAATTTATGTATATTTCACAAAATCATTTCAGACTTGCAGAATTAATTTTATTTATATGTGTCAGATTTAAGTTTTTTCATGTCATCTGAGAGAACTCTTAGTTCCCATCTGTTTTTTGGGGGGCAGTTCGGAGTGTAAACGACTCTTGTGCAACAGTAGAGTGACGTTGGGTGTAAACTGTCTCGCCGCGTTGGTGTTGATTAAAGAAGATTATTCGAAAATAATTTGTAGCCTCTTTACCACCCATAGGCCCGAGGGACTCTGGAGAATGCAACCAACCAAGAAAACAAGCTTAGATTACTTTGAAGTTACAGTGACAGCTCGCTGTTTCTCCAGAGCCGAGCTGTGGCTCAGTTCATATTATTATAATTCATGTTCTTGTTTCATGGATTATTTGAGTTTGTGGTGTACTCACACTAAAACACAAACAGGGCAGGGTGGTGTAAACACCGACTAGAAGCACTGCCAGCGACTCCCTGGAGAATATAAATAGTCAAACATATTTTCTAGGTTCTGTTCTGTGCATCTGAAAAAGGGATTACCAGGGTGGGAAGGTAGTACAGAAGACCACTCAGTAACAGACATCCTCACTCGAGTGATGGCAAGGAGACAAGCTGAACAAACATCCCCAACAGAGACCGAAAGAGCAGGAAGGAGGAGAGGGAGGGAGATAAGGACAGCGGGGTAGATAGACTGCTCAAGAGTTGAGGAAGAAAGCCGGAGCAGACTGACGAGGCGTACGATAAGAGACTATCTTTAAAGAAGTAATGGTCCACTCTCTCCTTGAGGGAACTAACACTAAATCTCAGAAAGACGCTGAAAGTTGTGTCGCTGTTTATTTGCGTTAAAGACAGCCATACACAGCGTTTGGCTGGTTATTATATTAACATATGTTAAGTCCTAATAACACAATATTGTTTACACCATCATCATTAGGAAGACTACAACTCTGACGTATTTCCCATGGTCTTTTTTCCAGCACTGTGTTGTGGCGTAAGTAGGGATGCTTCAACTGGAGGATCAGTCGAGCTTAAAATTGAAATTTGGATCTATGGCTTAACAGTGATGTTACGCACTTCATGACTCTGGTTGTAATTTGAGTCATTTTTCACCAATCGGTTGGATTAGAGCAGTGTTTCTCAAATAGTGGGGCGAGGCGCCAGGGTGGCGTGTAAGAGGCGGGGCCGCCCGCTCAACCCAGTAGAAGAAGTACACAGTAAAAAGCACAGAAGTACAAAGTAAATGCAAATGTTATGCACTTTTCATCCCTTCTGATAAGCTAAAATATAAGCAATATTGTTGCAAATTTTGCACAAAAAAACAAATGTTAAAAAGTCATATACAGTGGTGCCTTGACTGACTTGACCGTGACGGAGCTCGTAACTCATATATAACTCGTATGTCAAATCAATTTTCCCCATTGAAATGAATTGAAATGGGATGCTGGGCAGATGTTGTGGCGTTCACTGTGGCGTTCGCTGCACCAACTAATCGGTGGGATATCTCAAGCTTGGCTCGTAACTCGAGTTTTAGCTCTCAACTCAAAGCAAAAAATCGGCCAAGAGACGGCTCATATCTTGAAAAACTCGTTAGTTGGGACACTCGTAAGTCAAGGTACCACTGTACCTTTTTGAAAAGGAATAAGCTGATGAAGCTGACAAGTGACCAATGTTTACAGTTTAAAAAAGTTTTGAATGTTACTGTGTTAAGTCTATAAAAATGCACATCCCAGTGAATCATTTGCACTTTTTTCTCTGTTTTGAGAATCACACAGACTGAGCAGTCTTGTTTAAATGTTACAAATTGAGTTAATAAACTGAACTTGGAAATTGTTTTAAGTTGTTGCAGATGTTATCTCAGCTCATTTTATTAATCTATTTTAATAATCAGGTGATTGTATGCAGAATGCTGGTGCAAGATTTCTGTCCCCCAGGGGGGGGCATGACAGAAAATCAATGAGAACCACTGGAATAGACACACATCAGATTCATTAGTTTATTCAGTTGTTGGTGAAACTAGCATAGTGTCGCCATTTTTAGCCTTTCAAAAGGAGAAAAAACTGGTTGAACAGACCGGCAGTGTGCTTCTGGCAGTTTCCCACGCTCTACATAGCTATTTCAGTTACCCAGAGGCCAAAATGCTGCCACACTTTGGACATTTTAGGTCCAGCGAAGCATCAACACCAAATCTCTAGGTTGCTCTCCTAGGCCATGCGTGAAATTGTGAAATGCAACGTTTGTACTTTTAAGCGTGCTGACCAAGTGGGCCTGAGTCGTTCCTACGATGAAACAACCATGATCTCCACTTTAGAGGAGAACAAGCTCTAAGTGCTGTAATGTGAATACAGAGCTTCATTTCATTTTTCAAAAAAACAAAACAAACAAACAAACAAAAAAGAATAATATATATATATATATATATATATATATATATATATATATATATATATATATATATATATATATATATATATATATATATATATATATATATATATATATATATATATATATATATATATATATATATATATATATATACACACATGCTGGCATGAGGTAGTTTTGTTATTGTAAAAATCAAAATTTAATTTGAATAGATTAACTGCTGTAGCTAGGGCGACACATTAAATTAGCCTCTCTTACCAGATGGATGCAGGCAGACTGAATGAATCACTATACCAGTAATAATAATGAACAAAGAAAGAGACATGACCAGCGAGGGGAGTCAGGACAACAAAGCCAGGAATAGAAACACCTCAAACATTTATTATTGCAGCCGGATGGTACTGTGTCTGTGCATCTGTGCTGGTTTTTCAGTTCCATAGGAGGGAAGCAGACAGCAGACACAATTTGGTCTATTTTAGGAAAGGGACTTGTCAAACAAGAGCACAGCAGGAGTGTCTCCTACCCTCTGGAAAGTTCAGATGGGACCACGCGAGCACGGGCAGATGCAAATGTGCACACACATACACACATATTAGGGACACAGCTGGGAGACTGTGGGAACGAGGATTTTGGTTGTAGTCAGATAACAAAAAAAAAAAAAAGAAAAAAAGAAAAAAACCCTCTTACCACCTCTGTTTCTGCCACATAACTGTTTAATTGAGCGTCTCACTCCACCCATGTGAAAAATCAGGCCTTTTGTCTCTTCAGAGAGAGAGAGAAACTTAGACGAGAGAGGATGGCTGACAGCTTTTCTGTGGTTATTTAGTTTTAAGAACCCAGGAGGAGAGCTCACTGCTTATACAGCCGACCGTCCTTTACACTTACACAGCAGCTACATGACAGGAAATAAAGCAGGGAGCTGAAAAAAATGAAATCACAATTGGCCAGCTGACCAAATGCTGCTGTCAAAGTCGAGGTCAGTTACAGAACAGCCTCTCCGCGGATGGGAGGGATCAGGCATGTTGCTCGAAGACGCCACAGCGAGGTGGATACTTGGGGGCTTGAACCCAGATCTCACTGCACATCATCCCACCCCTGATGCCGTATTACCACCGTGTGACAGCTGTGGTGCACGACAGGAAGGACTTTCCAGGAACGGCTATTCAGCAGCAGAGTCTGCGGGTCAGTGGTCACATTACTCCTCAGCTGTGGCTTAACACAGGATTCATCCTACGATTAACAGGCGGAGAGTTTACCATCACGCTGGGTCAGAACATGCAGGTCACTCGGATACAGTGAACTCTTCTTTAATGACTTTCATCTTCACACAACAGCACAGTATTGCAACCACTGAGGCCTACACGCGTCAAGTTGAAGGATGTGTCACCCATAACATAAACAAATAACAAATAACTTATGACTAAAAACACAATATACATTTTGTCATTATGTGGTTAGTATTGCACAAATGCTTCATAAGCAGTGAGAAACATTTATCTTATATCATTTAATTTATATTTTGAGGGTTGTGGATAAGACGGTACTCAACACATGCACATGTGAATGTTCCCACCTATGTGCAAAAATATACAATCAAAATATTTCAATTATTCTAAAGAAGGGGGGCAATGCTTTGCGTTACTTAGCCCATGACAATTTTGAACACCCCACAGCCTAAGATTTCAGAAGAATATTTCCAACAGCTTCTCCACACACAACACCTAATGTTAGCTGCCATTATTAGACAGATATAACCGGAAAATGTTCCGTGTGAATAAACACTCACATTGACAAGTCCTTTACTATTATCATATTATTTATAAATAATAAATAAATACACAGTAAAGGAAAATTTAAATATGTGCTGAAAATAAACATGGCACCAAAAAATATGATATTTTTGGGCTCTAAAATTTTCTCAAATGAGGCTTTTTGGGGAGCACATGTCTCTCTCAGGGGTGCCGAGCTCCCCATAGCTAGATCCATCCAATGGCTGTGAAGACATTTTACCATTTTATCTACAAAAAAGTCATTATGATATATCATATGCAAACTGCTGGTGGCACTACATTAAAAGTCAGGGAAATCACCAGAGGTCTGTAGGATTCATCATCTGAGGACAGTGAATGTCTGCAGATACGTCACAGTAATCCATCCAAAAGTTGTTGATTTATTTAAGTTCAGACTCAAATGGTGGACTGACCAACTGCCCCACCAACAGACAATAAAGAGCTGCTGGCAGTTACAAGGGGGGTAAAATGAACACAAATTTCAACTGTAGCCCTCTATTTAAACAAGGGATTTGTATTCAAAGGGTTTACATCAACATTAGAGAGGGACACAGCGTGCAGGAGAGGAAGTGGAGATGAATGGTTTCTTGAGGACTCTGTTAATCTTCTTTAATTGTCCAATCTGGAAGTCTGCTCCCCTGCTTAGCCCACCTTCTGTTTATCAATAATTCAATATGTGACTGGACAGGGAGCCAAGCTTGTTTTGTTGAATTATATGCTTTACAAGGCTGGCTACTGGGGCATATTTAACAGTATTAAGTCTGGTAAATGGTTACATGCTTAATGTGAAAAATGAAGCACAAACCTCTCACAGTCCTTTCATGGTGTAAGATCACAGTGGACCACATGGGCCAAATTACTTTTTCAAGATGGATTCTAAAATCTGTTAAAACTTCAGATAAAACCACAACATCAATAGATAAAGCTTGAAGGCATCTAGATTTCTTTTTCAGACATCACAGAACAAAGATAAACATCTTCACAGATGAATTTTCATGACGTGGACAGTGAAGTATGCAAATCAAGAGACCAAGAGTCGCCACAGTTCCTCAAACAAAAATGGAAATGTGGCCTCTGCAGAAAGTTACAACACAGCTGCTCTGTCCCATATTTACCATAACTCAGATTTCAGTGTTTTGCACATCTGTGGAATTTGAGTCAGTGTGAATCAGTTTTTCAGTGTATTTGGGTGCATACCTCCTGTCGGCGAGTGCGTTATTAAGTTACCAAAGAGTGCTGGAGGGTTCGGTCTCCCTCAGTACAATAGAAGCCATGGGGGAGATTGATGACTCATAGGATCTCAGAAGACAGAGCGTACGCACAGATCTGTGAGGAGACACGGACAATGGTGAAGGCTACAGATGGTACAGCTCTGAAAAGGCTCAAACAGGGGGTATAAACCTCCCAGGGGGCAATGTATGGATGTCACAGCAAGACGCTAATTCAGCTGACATTGGTGCGTCCGATCTGAAGAGTCAGAGGACAAAAAAAAAAGATTTAATCTTAAAGGTATGGTGCTTTGCAGGCTTAGGCTGAAGCAAATCTGGAGCACAGAGGACGGCATGTACTGAACGTAGTTTTGTGAGCAGTAAGCAACACGTAGCTTCATGCTGTTCTTTAGTCTTGGAGGTCAACAGCTATGCTGAGCCCAGATGTGTTCATCTCAGGCCTTCAAACGAGCACTGGGGCTCCACAGGAGTCCACACACACACACACACACACACACACGTCATGTCAGTGCTCACAGTATTATGCTTCTGCTTTGTAGGGGGTGAGTACAGTTTCCCTACAATAACAGCCTGGGAAATAAAAGAAAAAAATCCACATGGGTTGAGAGTTAGAGAGAGAAGCAGAAAAACAAAGAGGGTGGGGGGGACAAAAAGATGTGTGTGTATTTCAAGCCTTAAACGTTACAACACACGTCAAAAAAAGAATATCCTGGAGTGTGCTGTTCTCATTTCTGTGATGACTTCTTCCCCTCTTTGCCATCAGTGCCCCAGATCTGAAAAAAACAAAACAAAACAAAAAAAACAGCCATAACCCCAGAGAAAGCTTTCTGTCTTATACCCTCAAAGCCAAAGCTTTTAGGTGTGTCTTTATGTTTAAATAGGCCATGTTGTTCAGATGACCTGATTGAGGGGAATGTCTCTTGAAAACCAGATGAAAGAACTAAACAAAAGACAGAAACTGCTAGAGGTGGGATTACTCTGAGCGTAAAGGACGAGGTCTGCCTGCCTGTGACTGTGACTGTGTGTGTGTGTTTGAGCATGCGTGTTTCTGTTAAGGTCTTGTGGAGAACATCTCCCAGTGAGGATTCTGTCAACTCGTTACTGTACGAAAGCCTTAGTGATGATAGCCGACCACGTGCCTGATTATATTACAAATGTTAATAACTGTAGCTTTCATGCAGTGTGAAATATAAGAGGAGGAGAGCGACTTTTTGAGACAGAGAGGCGGAGGGAAGAAGGGGAAAAAAAAGGTGTTCAGAGATGCAGAGTCTGAAAATCCACAGCAAAGATGGAGGATAGAGTGGGGATTGTTCGTGGGGGAAACACACCTGCTCGACAGCTTTGAAGACCAGATGAAAGACTGTCCTCTAATTACAGCACTTCGAACAACACAAATGTCAATGCTTTCCTCCTCTGTGTCTGTGAGGTGTGTGGAGTAAGCAAAAAGGAAAAAGACAACAAAAAAATCTCCTCTCGCCCTCCCTGGCCCGGCACCTCTCTTTTATTTGTCATGTCTCACATTACTGCCCGTCCTCAGATTTGTGTGTTCTTCTGCTGTGCGATGAAGCGCGTACTGTATCTCAGCTTTGCTCCTGCGTGCGGATTAGTTGGTGAAATGTTCCTCCGAATCTCAGTTTTGCCTAACAGGCTGGGACAGGAGAGGAGAGGGGCGGTAGGAAATCCTAAACCAGCTCTTGATTTTCGTCTCTGACCGCTATGTTTTGCCATTTGAACAGATTAAACTGGTTCATAAAATGTGTGTGCAGCCGTGTTTAATGACATGCCAGCGTGATAGAGGCAATTATGACGGCTGCGTACGACTGTGAATATCTGCGTTTATCAGAATAAAGAGAGGAGAGTACTGGGGAGGAGAACCACGCAATATTTCATTACACTTCTCCTCAATCAGACTCAAAGTTTTACTCAATCTGTGCAGAACTGATGCAATGCTGCTCTGCAACGATGCACGTATAAGGACCCAAATGCTCCTGTCCCCGCAACACTGAACCCTAGAAATCCCCAGCCCCCGAACTCGTGCCATTTACCACCGGCACAATGGCACAACACATAAGAGTTTCATCTTTTATTCACCAGGGCACTCATGACGAATTAAACAGACAGTATCTAAGAGTCTGTAAGTCACAAGTTAGATAACATGTAAATCTCTATCTGAGATGATATAATGGTACCTAAAGTGTTCTGAAAAGTCTCTTAAATGCCAAGAATAAGTCTATTAATATGAGAGCAGTGAGGACTGTATGGCCTTGTCGAGATCCGTCAAGAGCAACAGATGGGAAGCTGCTACACCTAGTGGATTTATGACAGAACCGCAAGACCTCTGGGTCAGCAGCCAAGGCCTCTGTACTGACGTGCTGATTTTATCTCACTAAAATATAATTACATGTTCGTGAAAAGAAAATTCAAGATTTCCTCAGAAGATTGAGCAGAGTAACATGATGGTGAAAATAAATAAAAAAGCAGACCTTTAACTGACAGGTACAAATTTTTGCCTTCTAGCAACAACGATGTGCCCACATTAAAAGAGTTATAAAAAAGAGTTATAAAAAGAGCCCACGTTAAAAGAGTTATTAGATGCAGTGATGGTGTTCCTCCTGTCCATCCGTGCTGGTCCTCAAGAGATCGCCTCGCAAAAGTAAGAAGAAATAACAAAAATGCCAAAATGCATTCTGCGTCTCTTTTTTTGACAGCATCTTTGGAAGATACGCACTTGATTTGTCTATTTCAGTCTCCTGAGGCAGAATCATCCTCCAAACTTTAGAAAGCAAGACAGAGGATTTTTCTTACACGGAAACAGATTTAGGAAAGAATCTCCTCCTGGCCCGTATGGAGAGGAGGAATTATTACACCAACCCAAAACTGTTTACATGTGGGCATGTGAGGAATTAAGATGGGCTTGCAAAACAACCTTGTAAGCTCTTCTTCTGGACACCTTGCTCTCTTGCCTGAGGATATAAAGCATGCATGACTTGAAGCCCCATTGACTATTCTGACTGTGAAACTCACATTAGCTCAGCCTAAAAGAACCTCTCGAAGCACATTTCCATTAAAATGTCATTCTTTGTCAAATTTGCTTCATTTGACTTTTTTATATTTATGTATTCAATAATTATGAGACTCTCTTTGTCTTCATCAGAGGTCACTTTGTGCTGCGATCATTTCCTCCACCAGGGCTTCACATTGCAAACATCTGAGGTTATTGGGCAATCAAAGCCATTAAAGACTTCACTATCAGCTTAATGCTGGGTTAATTTCAAAATAGAGCAAAGCAAATGGACTGTGAAATATGTGCTAATGGTAACAAGCTTTCTCCAAGTTTACAGAGGGAGAGAGAAAGAGAGAGGGTGACCATATAATGCCCCGTGCTGTTATCGCAGAGTCGACACATATAATTTCACAGAGTTTTGGAGTCAGAATTCAGGGACAAGGACAATTAAACCGGGGACTGCAGAGGGACAGCCGGCTATAATGCTGCGTTACAAAGTTCACAGAGAGAGACTGAGTTCATTTGAAGTATACAGTATAAAAATACAGCTCACATCAAACACAGAAATCTCAGGCCTCTGTGATTTCCAAGAGCAATACGAAAACACATGTTTGCAATCAAGACAGCGCGAGAGGTGCTATTTGCCGAAAAACATTCATTTTTGAAAGCGTAATTTCACATCTTTAGAGGAAACGTGGCTGGATAAGTATTCATTAAAGAGTGCAACACCTCCTCACCCGGGCCACCCGGTCGAACATCCACCCGTACGATACATGCAGAGTACTTCATACATGTGAGCAGCAGACGGCCGTGCAGTATTATACCATGCTTTCAATCGCCAGTGCAAAGCTCTAAAGCAGATTAGTAAACTAAATAGTTCAGTGGTTCGACTAATATGTTTTGGTTCGTCACGCACAGAAATTCAACGTAAAGTTTCAGACGGATACGATGACTTCTGAAACTTTGCCTGAGCTGCGACGCAGTCTCATTTCAAAAGAAATTATTATTTCCTTGCCCGAGACAAAGCCACTGTGGAACATTTTTGTTTGAATTCAGCTTAAGAGCACAATCACAACGAGCCCCTCTATGTGTAAAACATGTATTTAAGTTTGCTACAATGTCGTTATTTGCGGTTATTAGCACGGACAACTAATCAGCTAATATATTGCAAAACAACACAAATGGGCTCACTCATAAAGTGTGACTCAATATGCTGTAAACTGACATGTTTTGTGTGCTTTCTTAAATAAATCCAAACTAAAGCAGGAGGGGCGGAAAAAGACAACAACGAGCAGAGGGGTCACTTTCATCCAGAACGGAATTAAACATTTTATGATCAAGAGTTAAAAATCCTGCATACGGCATTGGTCTTTTTCACAGAGCGCACTTAAACTGTCGGCCTTCTTCTACCATGACAAGGCAAAATGTGTGCCGTGAAAATAGTAATATCATGGGAAATGACGGCTGATGTTGGGAGTAGCTGCAGCTCCAAAGTCATCCATAACCCCAAATGTCAACAAAAAAATCAATCTGGTGGAGCCCACAGTGCTGTGAGAGGATGGACAGCCTGGAAATATCAGCCCTCACTCTGGGGGATCCAATCAAGAGGCATCCTGCCATCATTAGTGTCACGTTTTTTAACTGCTCTTTACTGTGGGGGGGGTGGGGGGGGGACAGATTCACAAGAACCAGAGAGCATCTTTCTGGATGTGGAACAAACATGAGGAGCCAGCTGGAAGTCAGATGCAGAAGGGAAACACACATCAAAGGTTGTGTATCATTAAACAACCAAACAAAGCTGGAGTTAGGTGACCAGGTAAATGATGAGACGGTGGCACAAACGAGCAAAGAGAACGAAACGGAGGGTTAACTAAAAGCTTTAATGTCATGTCAAACACATAAATATTCACTTTTAAAAACTTAGAGATATGCACTGTGATTTAAATGAATCTAAGAGCTATCATAAATAAATATGTGTCACTTGGGAATGATTTGGCTTTGAACCAAGCATGCACTTCTCTGTAGCCTCTGGTTATTCTAAGAGGAGTATAATATAGAATATCCCTGCACATTTGAGGCTAACAAGTGGAAAATACTATTCCAAATGTTGGAATCACCCAGCAAATACAGGAGGGGTAGAAAAGAAACAGATCACCAATCTATAATAAATACACTCAGTTATTCAGGACATTAATCAGATACACGTGGCCTGATCAATATTCCCTTCATTATCAGTGACCACTGCTGAATCAGCACAGAAGGACCTGAGAGACGCTGTTTCCTTGTCCTCCCACAGAGTCTCTTGTTCAAAGTAAGAAAGACATTTATAAATTCTCCTTGTACGTCGAGACAATGAGGCTTCAGCTCCACTTCAAGTCCTTAATCGAGTCTTTTAAAAGGTGCATGACTTCAAGATACGCTCTCGTCCTCCTTTTCCAGATCCACCGCCCTCATAATGCTGTTTCCTCTCAGGAGAGGTGGAACAGGCTGTGGCCAACCTGCGAGGCGTACATTGCCAGATGTGCGGCCGGGAGGAAGGGGCTGCGTGCGTACGAGCACCCCAGTCCGTAGAGTGCCGCTGATCCTGCCTGCAGGTTAACGCTGAGGGGAAAACCGAAGGACGACAGGCCTGGGTGGAACACGGCTTTGGGCCCGATGCCAGCCGCTATTTTCAGTTTCTCCACCTCGGCCTCCTGGAGCCTCTTTGCTTTGGCCCGGCGGTTTTGGAACCAGATCTTGACCTGGGTCTCGGACAGCGAGAGGGAGGAGGAGAACTCGGCCCGCTCGGCGATGGACAGGTATTGCTTCTGCCGAAACTTTCTCTCCAGGGCCAGGAGCTGCGTGGTGGTGAAGGGCGTGCGAGGCTTTCGGTTGGTTTTGTGCTTCCTCAAGGAGCAGACGGACGGACTGAGCTGCCCTGCAGGACATGAACATGTACAGTTAAACTGCCATACACTTTTCACTGGGTCATTATCAAAATAAAAAACGATTTGTTTATTATTCACTTAGCAGACTGACAGACTTTTGATACATTTATTAAGGAAAGATGTGATGTAAGCTTATTATCTTTGGATTTTGGAAAGTTAATCATAACCGATTTTTCAGTGGGTTGATAAATTATGGAAATAATCAGATTAAATTAAATATCATATTAATTTATAATAAAAATAAGTGGTTGCAGTCATTAGTAAACAAAAAAATAAAAATGGGTTAGGGTTAGGGTTAAAAAGGGAAAAAAAGTGATGATATTTTATGAATTTCAGTAGAATTTACTATTTTGTCAAACATCTTTATTGTTGTGCCTTTGTGTGTTTATTCCTTTAAAAACTGTGTGCTTTAAAAACTGTATCCTGCACACTAGTTTCAATAAAACAAATTGATAAAATAAATTCAGAGGAAGGGGGATGTTTGTTCTCCAACTTGTTGGTGACTCAAAGCACCAGCAGAGATGAAAATGAATACTCGAACATGATTAAACAGTAAACAAATAAATCTTTCACGACATTTGGCCGGATGACTTACGGGCTGGTGTTGACATCTTAATGTGGCTGGATCTCCAAGACGCACAGTCCCCCGGCTCCGGCGGCTCTGATTTGATGGACGCTAATTGTCTGCAGAGCTCATCCGGCCTGCTGTCCTGACGGCGGCTCACAGAGTCTCTGCCCTCGTCTCTGTCTGTCTGTCTGTCCGACATGAGCGCCTCCACGCTGAAGGGCAGCCGGGACACCTGCGCCGTGCGCCTCCTGAGCCGCGGCGGCGGGGGTCGTGCGTCCTCGTCTGTGGAGGACTCGTCTCTCCAGTCTCCAGGGAAAGACATGCTGTGTTTTTTTTTGTTGTTTTTATGTTTTTTTTAAAGGCCTATGGATCGATATCTAATTCCCAGCCAGAAACCACATACCTCTTTGGTCACGGAGCGCAAACACGCAGCGTCGAGAAGCGGCGAGAGCAAGTTGGTAAAAAGTTGGCAAAATTGGAGCTGGGAGGAAAAAGTTTGGGAGGTACTTTGAGGCAGTGATGCGTCCTGGTGCAGAGGCTGGCAGGAGACTTGTGATTGGATGGTGCGTTTTTAAGGTGGGGGGGCCTCTGGACGGGATCCCTTTGGTGCCACACCCCCAAACTAGACAGTAGGTCAGCCGCACATCAGCCTCATTTAGCGATAATTACGCAGGAGAGACGATTGTTTCTCCAAACTAGCGCACATGCCCTCATCATAATTACCCATCATTCAGCGCAAACCTTGGGCTGACAGCAGGAATCAGCTTCTGATGCTGTCCTGAAATCATGCAAAAAAAAAAGGGGACTCTGCATGAGATGACCTGGTGTTTGAAGCGTTTTAAAAGGAAAAGGGTAATCAAGCATAAGTAAATCAATTGTCTGTCTGCATCCTTCAATCAGGCTGTGGATTGTCCTGGCCGTGTCATCCGAGGAGCTACCCCCACACATCCCCACCCCCCCACACACACACACACACACACACACACACAGGGCCTTACTTTCAGAGTTCACATATCACCGCATGCACTTTAAAACGTGAGAGTCAGTTGTGTAGATGGATTTTTTTTCTTTGTGGAGGGGGAGGGGGGCAGGCTTTAAAATGACTGTCATTACATTGTTATTATTAACACCTTGTAATTAGGCCTGTGGAATCCGGTTCTTTTAAGCAGGATTTAACGGTAATGATGGAAAATTGCTACCTTCCTGAGGTGTGTGGCGCCCGCTGCGATTAGTCCCAGTCTCTGCTCCGCCGCTGGAGACAGAGGCGTCTCCGGCCTGTTTGAAGCTCATACCTGCGGGGCTCCAGAGCATTAGGCAACATCACGAGGAGCGCAGCAGGGAAAGAAAAAAAAAGAGAAAAAACAAGGGCACGGATGTTAAAAGTGGCACATGAGAGACGAACACCGGAGTGTGTGTTCATGTGAGAATTGATGCTCATTCAGCCAAGGGAGGCTGTACCAAATGGCTGCGCTCTTTGCGTGCCGTGCCCCGTGGTCTGCTCAGTTTGTGTGTCTGTACGTGTCTCTCCTGTAAACAGATGCCCACACATGAGCGAGGAGGCCACCGGTGAGGTGACTGGAGCTGTCCGGAGCTCTGTGATCAGCCGTCAGAGAGAGAGAGAGGAGAGAGAGGGACTGTGCGCTCTCTGTAATCTGCTGGATTACAGTGGCATAAGCCCCCCCCGCCCCCCCTCCCTAGAGCCTCAGCATCTTCAGTCTTTGTACACGAATCAATTACGGGCCCAGTCACATCATTTCCGTGGGTGTGCGGGTTTCGCGCACACGTTGAACATGAAACTGAAATAAAACGGAGGAATCTGGGGGATCAGGACTTGGATGGAAACATCTGCCCGCAGGTTAACAGCGACTACATTTCTGTGTAATCCAATTAGTTGGAAAAATGTTGTCCAGGGGTAACAGACAGTGAGGAGGTGGGCTGTCCGCGCAGAGTGGTGGGAGCGAGGTTGGAAAAACATCACAACTGTACATTACAGTCGATTACTTCTTTTAAGATCACACTGTATGAGCACACGAAATGTAATGCTTTGCTTTCCAATTGGAATTTAAGACATGTTAAATATTGTGTGCTCAAAAATACATTTAAAAAAAAGCTTTTTAACTCACTGATCAGGTCCTGTATAAAAGTGTTTCAGTGCTCAAAATGCATTGACTGCTTATACTAAAAATACCATATCATTGCATTTTAGCACTCAGTGCTGCAACAGGATGGGTGAACATACCACAGAAAAGCTAAACTATGTCTTTGCATGAATAAAAGTGTACAAGTCAGTCAGCCAAAAAGGGAAAGTACAAAAAAATGTACGTAAACACTGTGTGTGGATCAGAGAACTCACAGAGACTGACAGAGAGATGACTGGGTGATCCAACTTACTGTACATGTTAACAGAGGTAATATCAGTGGTTTAGTAGCTGTAGATGAAGCTGTTCGGCAGTAGTAGTAGTGGCTCCTACCTATGTGAGTTTGAATTTGCAGCATGGGGGTTCATCTTTGTTTTCACTCTTTCATTAAAGTATCATCCATCAAAGAGGATAATTGACACGTTTGGGCTTAGTTAGCTAGTCTAGTATATCTGCAGATAACCAGACTTGAATGATGAGAGTGATCCGGCCCCCCCGTATGATCTTCCACCAGTGTGATCTGTGTTTGCAGTCTTTCCTCCAGCAACAAAGGCCCAAACGGCTCGTTCCTGTCCGCCGGCCTCACTGCTGAGAGAGTCCCTGCTGGGTCTGTGTCCCACACAGAGGCAGTCACTGACAGAGCTGGTGCAGACTGACCATCCGAGCAAAGGTTACAGAGTCAGAGCGTCTCTGTATGGGGCAGAGTGGCAGCGGCAGCGGCAGCAGCGGCATCCTCGGCTCACATTGATCACCCCAAACACCAATTAGCACCGCTCTCTCTTCCGCCTCGCTTCACCTGCATTAGTTCTGCTGGCAACAGAGTGGAGTACGTACACACACACACACACACATTCACTCATAAGTGTACACACACACGGCCCAGATGTCTCCAGTTTGCCACAGTCAAATAAATCTCTGTTATTGTGAACACCAACACAAGTGCTTTTTTACGAAGATCCACAAACAGTTGGAATGCTAAATCAGGAAAAAAAAAGCTTCTTTAGAGACCTTTTATCTGTCGTCTCTTACATTTACAGGATGCTGACAATTATAAATCACGTATTGAATACTTTTTGAATACAAAGTCTCTGAAATATAGTCATATAACTTTCCACACAATTTTATGAAGTAGGTTTTGCGCCTGCTTTGTTTCCAGGACGTGCTTCATCACGTTCAAAAGCTGACTTAAACACACCAACTACTGCCGCACGCAAGCAGCCCCAGACGTCTTCGCTTTAGCCATCACGGGCAAATCAAGACTGAATCAATACTTCATCTGGAGACAGTGAAAATAAACTACCCGTGAAAAAAAGGAAAAAAGGGACAACTTCACAATAACTGATGTTTAATGTCGTTGTAAGTACAGGGCAGGATGGACTGCAGCTAAAAGGAAAATGAGCTCTTCAGATGTTTTCCTAAATCTGATGAGAGGAGTATATTTGGGGCGCATTTTGGCCTGCGTGCCTCCAGACGAGTCCTGTGTTTTAAAGCTGACACCCACCACTCCCAACTGTTTATTTACTCAAGCATGGTGGTTAGAGCATGAGCATTTTTAAACTGTAGTCTTGTTCAACATATTAATGTGTGTGACTGCGTCTCTGTACTCTGCAATAACATGTTTCAACATCAGGCCAAAAGCACAGAGAAGAAGAGCTGTTATGTCCCCTGAAGCAGTTTTAAATGACAAATTGTCATAATTCTGACAAGGATCCATGGTGAACTGATCAGGCTTTTACAAATCTCATTTTTAGTGCCATAATTATGCCTTATGTTTGCTTTCGTTCTCATTATTGCTTCTACAGGCCACTCAGTGAGCGCAATCATTTCTTCACAGTTAGTTGATGGATCTTTCAGCGCTTCATTGTGTCTGCGCACATTGTCGTTTGAAGCCAGTCAGTTTATAATATTAAACAAGCCAAAACAAATTAAACTAATCCCCCGACTGACAAAAGCACTGCAGCCACAGTAAATCCTCATCTCGCCGCCACAACAAATTACACTTACGCAAATACGCGGGTGATGAAGTATCTCTGAGTCTGGCAGCACGTTAAACTTTTTAACTGTGACACACATTCAGCGCACCAAAAAAAAAAAAAACAAAAGAATTGGGTCTCACAAATGTATCACTCATTCAAAACATCTTCCTGAAAATGAGCTCCATAAAGTCGCACTTCTGCATCTTCAGCACACATTAAACATTTGGGAACTCACACGACCATACAAAGTGTGTGTGCTGCTATCCCTCGTGAAAGCAAACACAGGCACCATCTGCAGGGAGTGAGAGTGGCTGCAGTGTAGCTACAGCCAGGGGATCCACAGGTGAAACACTGCGTTTCCAAACTAACCGGGCCTCATTTGTCACGGCACTTCAAAGTATTAATCCAATAACAACTACACAGTCAACTACACCTAATCAACTTCACACCATTCAGACAAGTTTAAAGACAACATGAGCCCCTCCTCTTTAGTTTTGACCAAACTCAGGTCAAAGCGACGCGTCACCCTGCTGTATTTGTACCACACAGTTCACATTCTCCGGCCCAGTGGGTTAATGTGTCTCCTGCCTCTCTGCAGATGCCACCGGAGCACATTAGTCAAACAGTTGACAGCAGCGTGCGCTCAGCTCGTAAAGGGGTATCGCCTGTTGACTCAATCAAGGGTGATGAAACTCTGTGACAGCTCTTGTTTTCCTGCAAATTTCAACCCCCCTGAAGTCTGTCTGGCATTGAACATAATTAAATGCTGTTATGGAGCTGGTATCTATGCAAAGCACACGAAGCACCGTAATCTCATTACGGTTTGGTAAAATGTGATGGTGATAATTCTTCTTCGTGTTTATGTAATTCTCTCGGGGTTTGGAGCAAAGAGAAGTGCTAATATGCTTTTAAAAATAAAGATGCGGCTGCTTCTCCTTTCTTTGATGGGGGGTTAACATCAGAGGAGGCAAAAAAAACAAAAAAAGGAGAAGCTACAACTTAGTTCCTATGACAACATTTAACAAGAGAGGTGTATTTAAAGCATCTTCATTCGCCATGTTGGATTGAGTTCCCTATAATGACCCTGTCTTTTTTGCTCACGGCTTAACAGCTCTGGGGATTTTGACAGATTAGACTTTTCTTCCCTTAAATAATCCATACAAGCAGCGTGGCTCTACAAATAAAAATGTTGGTCCATCCCTGACCTTTCCTCTAATGTCACCATCAGTTCAAAAGGCCAGATACCTTGGTTCCTAAACAAATATTTGCAAAACTCATGACATCCCCATCAGTTTCATACTATAATTTGTGTTTAGTTCTAATTAGCTAATGTCAGCATGCCAGCGTGCTAAAATGAGATAGTGAACATGGTAAACACTGGCATGATAGCATTGTCGTTTTACGCACGGCAGCAAAATGACATAAGCATTTAGCTCGAAGCACCAAGTGCCCAAGTACAAACCCACAGAGCTGCTGACGAGGCTGTGGGCTCTCCGTCTTGTTTTTACCAACAATGAAATGACTGTGTGTATTGTGAAAGTGGTGGTGGCAATCCCACAGACAACAGTCATCTCACATACCTTCAAGCTCCTTTCAGCTCTGTGGCGTTTTACCATCTTTTAAATCATAGTTGTGGCATCTTCCTGTTTTGGTTCACTGTCATCATTCTCACAGGCTTTGTTTCCAGGCACAGTGCTGTTAAACCCACCCAGCACCAAATCATCACCACCACTACTGCACACATCTGTAATGGAAGAACAGCAAATCCTGGTGTACTCCATTTATATTGTGTCTATTTGGTTTTGTGATCGAACTCTAATGGGTGAAAAATTAAGAGGAAAGGTTGTTGAAGCAACTACTTTTCAATTGATGTGTAAGTGCTGAAGTGAAAAAGTTTGACCAAAATGACACAGCACTTGAAATGTTGCCCAAGAGTTCTGATTAAAACCGTGTTTGTTCTGCGGCGTGACAACACAGCCCTCGCATCTGCTGACAATACCACGTCTCTCTTTGCCATTATCGGGGTCCTCACATTGAGCCTTTTCATTCAGGATGCGGCGCAGTGGGTGTTAAAACATAATGGATCATCCATCATCATACGAAGCAGAAGCACCACCGCGCCACTATCCAGGATGCCAGCATCTGAATAAACCCAACGCACGGACTCCAACCTCGGAAAGCTGCTTATGATCCGAACAGAGGCTTTGCATTTTAGAGCCACAACAACAGAAGGCGACTTCACAGCTGGGCCCAAACAATACTAAGCACACACACACACAACATGCTTTATTGCTTTGCATTACATTTTATCGCTCAGTGTCTTTTACTGGTCTCCTCGCTGATACAGTTTCTGCTGACGGCGCTATTTTTCCGAGCGGTTCCTTGTATGACAGAAAACCGGGTTGTTTCAGACTGCACAACATCCCGGGGCCTCTGTCCGTGTAAACAATGCAGCAAACCGCCGGTCAGCAGGCTTGGCAGTGTGGTCTGGAGGTACGGCTGCCACAGTCTGACAGTCTCCTCGCACACCGCAGCGCTGATTAAAAGGCCTGTTTAACTGCTAATCACCGGCCCAACAGCCATTTATCCTGAGTGCTGTAAAAACACTCTCTGTAAACCGCCTGTTTACGCGTTCAAAAGCACCAGCTCCGTTCGCTACAGAGTACAGAGTACTACAGAGTACTACAGAGTTGACCTCAAGATTCGCCTCTGAAACAAAGTTAAAGTATCTTCAGTTTTGTATTCACACATGCGTGGTATGATTATGGTATATGCTGTTGTAGCTGTATTACACAGAGGTAGCTGATAAAGTGTCCAACTGGTGTTTTGAAGATGTGGTTCAAACCAACCCAGTCTGAGAGTGTAACTTGTTGTAAGTGACAGGCTGCAGGTAAAACAAGTTTGATTATGGAGATGCAGCAGGAACGTACTAGATAATGAGAAAAATAATCACCTTTAAGCAGAAGCAGACACCTTGGCATGGTAAAGCACGTATTGTACAAGACGCTTCTCTGAACTTCAGTGAGAACTCTGATAAGGCTGCCACGTTGTGTTCAGGGCAGAAAAGGGTAAAACAACTTGCCTCTGAGCACAGAGGCAATGAGGCCTATCAATCAAAACAGTGAAACTGCAGAACGTTTAAAGTAAATTGTCCATGGTTTAACAGCAATTATTTTACAGTTACAATAATCACAGCCATGTGCTCTCAAGTTGATTTACTAATATAAATCCTTTTAAAAAGCAGTAAACCTGAAGCCTCTGGTGACAGATAAATCTCTGAAACCTTTGTTGAGCAAGTTCAGGTCAATACTGTGATTTACTGTTATTCACTTCTTTCTGTTTGTTGATGAAAATGCTCTAAGTCATCAAATAAAGGATCATTTAAAAGTCTTTCAAGATCATCAGTGCTATTCTCTTTTAACACTTGTACGATAAGAGCAGCTTAAGCTTATAAGACAAACTACACTCAACTTCTCTTAGAGTCTTAGGGGTAGAGCAGGGATTAAACACACTTAATGGAACTTTTTCATTTTGATAATGAAAAATTAAAGTACCCATTATATGCATCAGTAACAAAGTTATGTTGCTGCATCAGCCACAAGTACAGACATGTATGAGTTTCCTGATATTACTATAAAACTGACTGGTGAAATTTCTGAGAGAAGGCAGTAAAAATGAACGCTGTATACATTGTTGTGGGACCACGGACTGAAAATTACCACAGCAGACATTGATATTAGAGGCAGTGCTGCCCTCTGGTGGCTGAAAGAAAGTTTTATCTGAGATCATCTGATGGTAAGTCCTGCAACACGCTGCACTGTGGGTTGAAGGACTCAGGAACACAAATAACTGTTCAGACTCATACATCACAACTTTATGATGTTTAATTGAAAAAGTTGTTTCTAATGCTATCATACTGTTAATGTGTACATAACATTTTGTCCATCCATTGTTACTTCACGGGACAAAATATGACGATATTCCCAATGTTCATCCTACACTGAACAGCAAAAGTTTTCCAAATGCAGCATGGCGTGCAGAGTCACTTTACAGATCTGTATTTAAATCTTAACTCATGTATAACAGTCAAGAAGCTTAATTTGCTTTCAGTATATTATGGAACTGTAAATGAAGATCTAATATGAATAAACACGTTAGCACAGCAATTTAAATATGGACTCTTTTAACAAAATAACACCGTCCACTGAAAAATAAAGTAAAAGACAGTTCTCTTTCATGCAGATGGCTTTATGGTCTCACCGCACATCACCTGTAAACACAAGCACAGATGAACAACCACATCGATCCTTGTTGAGACTCTGGGTTTGAACAGCCTTTGTTTAAAGAACATGTATCCACTAATTAGAACATGTGAAGACAAAAAACTGACAGTGTCTTTTAGATAAAGTACCGGTATGGGACCTGCTATGGTTGTGAGCAGTTTCAGTCAATCATCGCAGCCTCACTTGGCCTGGCTGGCAGTGGCGAGTCTCTGTCTGATAAACTGGTTCTCCTCCAGCATCCTGGAGATGGTCCTAAGAACCGCAAGCTTGGCCTGTCCAGGACAGAGGACAGGTGCCCAGAAAGAGGAGTGAAAGGAGCCTGGTGGTGTGGTTCACGGGTACATGTATGCAGTTTCATCAACAGGACTTTTCACAGCTATTTGACTTGCCACAGTGGGAAAAGCACAGGGCTTTATGAATAGACTTCTCTAGTTGCCTCTCCGTTAGCTCCACTAACTTTGAGCAAAACTGAGATCTTTACATTTTTGTTCTATTACGAATGTTGGTTGTTCTTTTGTAGCTGGTGCTGGACCGTGATGGCGTACGATTGCCAGTCAAAATGAGGAAATGGTCAGCACACAGCTTAATGGGCTGTGGAGGGGTTTCTTCTATGTTGTCTCAGCATAAACAAAAACACCAAAGCAAATGTGGAGGGATTACACATGAGCTGGATTCCCAACCACATGGATTTTCTCTGCCAAACATCCTGTTAACCAGTGTACAGGTGTTGGACAGTAAACTGGACAGCCTCCGCATCTTTTTCCAATGCGATAACAGGAATTATACTGTCTTTTGTTTCAACATGGCTAAATCCTGGACCACAAGACAGCACTATTCAACCAGGGGAGGACATTGTGTTCCTGTCCATAGACAGAGACCTGCCAACTGTGGTGGACTGGTTGGTGATTAAGCCCTGCTTCAGCTTCCTCTTCATGCCAAAAACCAGGAAAAGTAGGAGATGTACATCGGTCACCAGCAGTTCTATACTATCGTGCAACTCGTCTGCAGGCAGGCCGAGAACGTCGCCTATCAGCTGGAGCACAACGAACACCGGCGCCACAGTAAGGACCTGGTGTTTGTTTTCCCCCTGCCGTCTTCGATACCGGATATACAAGGCCAGCATCAAGAGGCTCAGGAAGAGCTTCAAACTTCAAGCCAATGTCCTAATCAAGGACAATGTCTAAGATTTTTTACTTATTTTTACTTACTTCATTATTTAAAGTCACTCCTATAACTTTACAATTCATGAATTATTTCTATTCATTGTTCTTATTTTATTTCACACAAACGGTCACACGTTTCACTATGATTGCACCCTGCATGATTATGTGTGACAAATACAGCTTGAACTGTATTTAAATGTCTCACTGAGTCATGACAGTGCACTAAATGGAAGTCAGATAACATTCATTTTATAGTTCACACCTATGCTATTCCTACTGTGACATGTCAAAATGTCTCCTGCATTAAAGTCCAGCTGATGTAACAAAACCTCTAAACTAGCATTTTTATTTTAATTAACTGGTAAGCGTCACATACACAGTACAGTGTAGTTATAATAGCTGCAGTATATTTAGTAATCTCCACTGCCTTACTGAACGCTCAACAGGAAACAGGTCATCTTAAAATTAAGTTACATAATCAAATTTGTGTACAGTGATGGCCCAAGCCATTTCAACATTTTTCAATATTTCAACATAACTGAAAGACAAAATGTTTTTGAGTGTTTGTCCTTTGTTTAATGTCTCATCCTGTTACTACTCATCATTGCATGCATACTTTTTTACCTTTTCCTTCACGTTTACTGCTTTGCAGATGGGTCTCTGGGAGAAACAGAAAACATCTACACCAGCAGAGGCAGTGCCAGCACCTGACGACAAGAACAAATAAAAAAATCAATAATATTTTAACATTTGGTGGCCGATCTGAAAAGATTTTAGTGATGAAGTAAAGATAAACTAACAAAGCTGCATCTGTGTGGCAAACTTGAGGTGAAGCAGAAAAATTCACATCACCACCATTTTTATATGTAAATGAAACCAAAAAAACTGACTAAAATGGTGACTCATAAAACAATATCTGTCAAAATAATCAACAGTATGATTTCCTTTTTTTCTGCATATCATTCAGCCCTGACACATGTGGACACAATAAAACTTTAATAAAAACAACTCCATACAACCCTGCTCACAACATCACAAACAAAAAAGAGCCATCCAGCTGAATGAACACTTCTGATAAAACCTGGCTAAAAAGTTGATCATTAGATAGATAGATAGATAGATAGTCCACCCAAAACGGCAAACATTTAGTGGTGAAAATATTTCACTATTTCAACATGTCAGCATCACTGTGGGTGTGTAAGTGTGTGCTGAGGTTCAGTCCTGATGTCTTTAACCTGTCCGACCTCACTAGCTAACTTTAACAGAGGGTAACTTTACTTTGTTTTTCTCCTCGGTGGCTCACAGCTGTCTCGGTTTTATTTGCGGGCTCTGACACCTCTGTAGTTTTCTCCTCTTCTCTCTCCCTCCTGGACAAAGTGCGCTTGCTGAGTTTTGTTATTTTGACCTTTAAAGCAGGCCGGGCTTGCTCTCCTCTCCCCGGCCGGTCCCCCTTCCGGCCAGGTCCTGGTTCATCTCTCCCACCGGAGCCGGACTGTGAGCCGAACCGGGGCACCGACACGGTCCTAACATGCGGCATCCCTCTCCTCTAAACTATCAGAGGCTGTCTGTAAATAAAAGGTGTTTAAATGCTCTGAACTATCAGACTCTTCCTCTTCTCTCCTGCGGTGACGCGCTCGGCCGGCAGGCGGCAGTGTTGTTCAGGATGATGTGGTGTCCAAAGTGCGGCTCGCGTCCCCGTGAGGGAGTCTCCTTGTAGAAGTCTTTAAAATAAATAAATAAATAAATAAAAAGAAACAAACAACCCTTTCTGTAAGTTAAATTATTCATTATCTGTGTAAATTTAACACACATCTGAAAAGCTTCAGGCAGAAAAACTGCAGGAGCGTTACTGACATGCAGCAGTGGAGGAAGTATTCATAGACTAAAACTACAAATAAGTTTAAAGAAAGTTTACTTGACTGTACTATGACTGTCCAGCAAAAAGGTCCCTATTACTGTTATACTAGTAGATTATTGTATCTGATGCATGAATAAATTGAAGTTTACTATTGTGATACTATTAATATTTAAACCATGCATCACATTTTATAACACATAAAAGGTCTTTTTTAAACAAAAAACAAAAAACAAAAACAAAACATCATATCTAACCATTAATAAAGTAAAAAGCCTAACAAATCCTTCTGAATTGTGGTACTGAGTATTTCAATCGTTCTGAGCAGAGGTTCAGATTGAGGCCAACACCACAGTCTATTTGAGAGACCTAACTGAGGTATTTCAGCACAGTTCAGCCATCGGTAGGTGGAATTATGTTTAGGTGTATTACAGTGACCTTACTCATGACATTTTGTTGTCCGTCTGTACACTTTTCTCAATAAAAAAAAAAAATGCAAGCTTTTATTAGACGTGAAAAGGTTTTGTTGGGACAAAAGACGGGAGATTTAGGTGAGCTAAATAACACTCAGTAAGGCCTGAAATAAACCCCACCAAGCCTATAAATACCTCTGACCTGATTCAACGTAACCCACCAGATGTGCCAAAAAAGTGCTGTCACACAACAATGGCATCAGGTGTGAGATTCTCATTTACTAGAAAACCTTCAGGGGGAAAATCAATTAACACAGGCCTCTTAAAATAATATAAATAAAAAAGGGTAAACCTGAATTCTTGTCAATCAAACTTTAAGACGTATGATTCTTCCTCACAGCTGTTTTATTCGTTCAACATCTCACATTACAAATACTTCAAATGTATGCATACAGTTACAAACAGTTGGCAGCAAATGAATATATGACATTAGATCTTTGTTTTACTTCAATACTACAAACCAACTATAAAAACTGACTTCTGTATTGTAGCGTAAATTAATCAGGAAGAAAATATAAAAATTGGAACTTACGTATAAATGTGAAATGACTTAATAAAAATCAAAATGATATCAGGTAAAAAAAAAAAAAAAAGTTAATAAATATAACCTTCCCAGCATACAATTAAAAACTATTGAAATTCTGCAATCAAGTAATACTAACAGACATAATCAATATTCTTTTCATCCGAAAATGTGGAGCACAATACAGCAATTAGAAAAACTAGACACATCAACGAGTTTAACACATCACCCCAAAAATATAACAAAAATCTGATCAAAATGATAGTTATACATTTCAATTGAAAATATAGCAAATGCTAAATACATTATCAACCTAGTATGTACAATGTTTTCAATCACAGTAGCATGGTAGTAGCAAAATAAGTAAATAAGCACAAAACTAATGTTTAAAAATAAATTCAGGTATAAATTAGTTTTTTTTTCTTGCAGATATCAGCATGAACAATAGGAAACAAATAATGTGTAAATGACTGCATGGTTTATATGGGTTAAATGACTTACATTGCGGAGACTTGTTTCTGGAAAGAATAAGTATTGCACATAATGGCTCAAAGTTAACTTGCAACATTAAATCACATTCAGGTTATGTCCCAAAGCATGCCACATCACAAAGGGGGGTCAAGTGATCAAGTCTTCTCACCTATGTCCTACTGAGTGTCCTCTACATTACAAAAAAGCATCCAAAGTGTTGTCACCGTGTAGATTGCATAAACATCCTGTCTGTGTAAGGAAGGCAGACTCCATCATGTAAAGAGAGGCTACAAGAGAGGTGATCTCAACGAGATAAGGAAACCAAAGTTAAAAAGGAAAAAGGAGATCTAGTGCATTACATTAGGTCCTGCATTAACACTAGCCATGTTATTTCTGTATTACATTATGCATGCCAAGAATAAGTAGAACTTACAGGCAGTCCCAGAAAGAGGATCTAAATATTCAAACAGCTGATATCCACTCCAGTGATAGAAGGGAAGATTTCACATTGACCAAAGCCAAAACATTTACCCTATTGATAATCTTATTGACTACACCTAGGAGAGAAATGTCAGAATATATTTTCCAATACTATCAAAATCAGTTTAGAAAGGTCTTGTCATGCCTTAGGATCCCTGTAATTATGTTTATTAGGACAGAGGAGAATCCATATATGACTGGCTAATGAAAGCCTTTTTTTTTTTTTAATCTACAGAATCACACCAATGCACCAGACAATTTTCAGATTTACCAGCACTTAAATATATAAAAGCTAATTGAAAATTATATTAATATCATTCATTTTCTTTTTAAATTAAGTTTACCATAAATGCAGATCTCTTAGTAACAAAGGTACAAAATTATTTTTCACCAAGTGAAAAAAATGAGGTATTGCAAAAGGAGTTCTCCCATCTGTGAAAAATGTGCCTAAAATGACTATTGAAAAAAATATTTAGAAAAGTAGTGCATAATAAATGTATATATGTTCATGACAAAATAATCAGCTATAAAACACTGTACAAAAATCAGCAGGCCATGTATAAAATAATATCTTTATCTCTGTGACAGCAAATTCTAGCTACTACCATATCCAACCACAACACTTGTGATAGAAGCTCCAGTCATGGTAGAGCGTGCAGTGGTACACCACGAGGACAGCTCAGGGAGACTGGACTGTGCATTCCCATTAGTTTGTACTACATTAGCATGTTAGCTTCCAGTGCTAATATCCCTGACAATATAAAGTGAGCAAATACTACTGCCAATACCTGAGCCCTGAGGGCTGTGTCTTTATTAGCCGACACCCACAAACCGAAACTCCACACAACTCCAGCCTTTCCTCTGCCGTACGACAAGAGGACACAACGTTATCCTGATAACCCTCAGATCAACTTCTGCTTTTGATGATGCGTTTTAGGCCAATCTTTGGTTTGCCCTTTCTGGTTACAAAGTGTCGACTTTTAAACCAAGACCTAAAAACTCATGCCAGCAACCGAAACATGCGTGCCAGACTGAGGGGAGATTTTGTTTTGTGAAGTGGACAGATGCTACACACTGAGCACTGACCATCTGAAACGGTGTTCCTCCTCTGTTCAACCCAACTATTTGCACTCAACCTTTGGTAAATGGTACAGTTGTTCTCTAATCCTGCAAGCAAAAAGTAAGAAAATGCACCCTTCTTAAACTCAACTTTCCATAGTTAGTATACTGATTAAGGTATGATGAACCTCACTTAAATTTTATGTTACTCTTGACAACAAATGTAAGCAGCTTTGCCAGCTAACGTGAAAAGAAAGTACAGTCAAGTCAGAAAACATCTAAATCCAAATCTAATGCATCCATATGCTCATGCACACTTAAACTCAAAACATAAATGGGATTTCACTCTCTTCTTAGCATTTACTTCTTTTAGAAGGCCGAATTAAAAATAAAATAAAAAATAAATTAAGTTTTTTTTTTTTTTTAACTTAAAAGAAAAGTGCATTTATTTTTCATATAATCATAGCCCGTACCCCTTCCCTAACTACCCCTTTCTCTCAATCCCGCCCCGATCTTGCATCCTCTCCCGCCCTTGCCCTCTCGCCTCAGTTCCAGCGAAAGGAGATGTGTCGCGGTCGGTCCCCACCCTCCTTCACCAGAGGCTTGTGGAACTCGCGTCCGGCCCGGGAGTGGATGGCTGCCCAGCAGTACTCACAGTAGTACTGCAGACAGGTCACGTTGGCGCAGAAGAAAGGAGCAAACTTCCCCCCACAGCGGGTGCCCTGGCACTCGTCACACAGCTGGTCGTCCAGGACATATGGCTTCACTTCCACCTTTGGAAAAAAGAGAGGTGAAATGGATGATGGGAAAAAAGTGAAAATGGAAGTCAGGAAAAATGCGAATGCATGCACAGCAGCATGTTAGACGGTGGGAATAAATATTTGATGAACTCTTCCTTTTTAAAGACCTGGATAGGAAACTGCTTACATCAGATGGACTCACCCGTTTATCAATCTCCCCGTGCTGCAGTTGAACAAATCGGGCACTAATGGCTGCAATGTAGCTTTGCTGATTGGAGAAGGCTACTCGCCCTGCCCCTTTTGGATACTTGAGTTCTGGGTCTGTGTCAATTCCAGCATAGCACACTCCCCCGTACAGGCGGTCCATGATCATGGCAAGCTCCACTGGAATAGTGATGCACAATGCAAGTTAATGGGATCACATCAATTTCACCCCTAAGGATGCAATACACTAACAGGTAATCACTTACCTGCGCGTAGGGGACGAGGGACACCTCCAACAAAGATAGTTTTTCTAGGGTCCAATGGCTGAGAGCCATCCATTACAAAGTCACTGTCATTTAGATTCCAGGGTCGGATTTGAACCTACAAAGACCAAGATGAAGAAAAATGATTAAAAATAAAAAATAAAATCTGAGACCAGCTCTACCTCTTTGTGAGCAAGATAAATTTTGGTTTGGGAAATTAAAGCGGCTTGCTGCTTATGTAATATGGATTAACGCATTTCTTTGGGTCAACTTGACTGCCACTGCCGGATGTGGTTGGTGGTGGCCGGGGATTTTCACAGGAATGGTATGATGGTGAAATACAGGAGATGCACCAACTAGTGAGGTCACCATTTGTTTGGGTAGTTTATTTGTATCAGTATTCTGCTCCACAGTACAAAAATGACAAACGCTTACACTAGAAATTAGCCTTTGATTGCTCATGACGCTTTGGGTTAGTCATTTTTCAATGACATTTTGCACTTAAGTGCACAAAACCTATACATCTGTATCACAGCAAATCCCTCATTTAGACAAACACACAGCTGTATCAAAACTTGTTTTCTGAGTTTTCTGAGATACAATCACCAGACACACAAAATCATAGACCCTACGAAGTAGTATTTATTTTAAAGACTTCTGCTAGTCTTCTACAAGCATGTAGCTGCTAACTCACAGGCTTGTCTTTGATGGTGGGACTGGAGACACACAGGTAAAGCTTGCCATCCTCCTGAATACAGGCATCGATCAGGGCCTGCACCGAGCTCTCGTCTTGAAACAGCAGGAATGCATATCCTGGAAAGGTTGGACATACAAAGCAATGAGTACAACAAGCAAATGCTCATCATCACAAAGCTGTGGAGTCATCATGCTGGCAGAAATACATATAAATATATATATTTTTAAGTGGTTTGACTCACCTTTTGGTGGAAAATATGACTTGCTCTCTGCTTTGTGAGGCCAGTCAACAAACAAGTGGCCGAATCGACGGAAACTGGCAGTGATTTCATCTGAAAAAGCCATCAGTAGTGGTAGTTAAAGCTGCCCTCAAAACCAAGTTATGTTGACTTTCATATGCACTACAACTGAATTTAGGCACTAGAGTTGTAAGTACAAATTCTGATATTAATGCATTCATTCATTTACAATCAATTCTGACAAATGACAGAAAAAAAATCCCTTTTTTTAACCATAGAAAGAAATTAGTATGTATTGATGGTTTGTTCTAGTTTTTGATCTACAACAATGTAGAGAAGGCTTTACCTTCATCTATGTCTGGGGGCAGCCCTCCAACAAACACTTTGCGGGAATATCGTTCCACGCGTTCACCATTGAGGTGTGGGAAACAGTGGGCTGAACCAAGGCCAGCAAGCCCCTGATCACTCGACTCATCCTCTCCAAAAGAGCGCTCGTCCTCCATGGGGAACAGAGATGAATGGCCTAGTGGAGAGAGTGGTTTGGATTATACTTACTAGTTCACCAATGCTGAGGTTAAAGCACACAGAAGAAGAAGAGAATAAATGAATATTACAATTATTAGGGAATTTGATTAGACGTAAATAAATTAATGGCACAATATACATAGAAAAGCAGCCATGATTGCCTAATTGGATGACACAATAAAAGCATGAGTATTATCTCTACTGGGTCTTGGCAGGCAACATTGGAAGGCTTTTATGCCCTACAGAAGAAAACAAAAAAGCTCACACCCTGGCAATATTCAAAAAAGGAAGAAATAATCAGCGACACTGGACAGCCAAGCAGACAGACACAGAGGCAAAACCACAAAGTCATCATTTAAGGGGTCATTACTGCTTTCTACAAAACACTGAAGAAAATCAAGACACAATCACGAGCTTTACCTCGTCTTCTGCCATAACTTCTTGCTGCATGTAAAACACAAAACACTCTTGAAATGGCTTTTTGAAAAAAGGCACAGTAAAAAAAAAAGAAAAAGTAAAGTAAGTAAAATACTGTCAGGGCTTGAAACTAATTTGTTGGGTCAACAACAAAATGGCTCCTGTATTCAAAAAGGAACAGTAACGGTGAATTTCCACTTGCCAAAATACTCAAATGTATCCATTAAACTTTAATGGGAAAAAGGACTAAACTCAATAAATCTATCAATAATCTAATCAATAATCTATGTGCAATATAACCTTCACTGTGTAACATGCCATGTAGTAAGTACACCAGAGCAATCAAACGTCTCTTTGTTCATAAGCAAATGTAAAACAAACTAATTGAGTCTTGTGCTCTTTGCTGTCCCTGAATTCTCCCTGACGACACTCCTACTTGAAGAACCTGGTCAGATTGTTGTGTACCACAGCAGTTTTACAGCTTGTTTTATGCCTCAGTGTGGTCACGTGACATCCAGAGGTTTCTCTTTTGTTTTTTCCTTTTTATGTGAGCTCACCACATTCTTATCAATTATGTTTAAATGGCAATTAAGTTCTGAAATTTGAACCCTGACGCAGCTTTTATCTGCATTTGGCCGACATTAATTTCGAGCCCTGACCTCTGCTGCAGCACTGCATATTTGTATGCATGTCATTTACATACCATTCATAGGTAGAGGCCCGTCTCCACCCTGGTGAGAGAAGCTGTAGCGTCCTATGTGACAAAAACAGGAGGCGCCTCAGGACATCATGTCATGAAATGATTCTCAACTGGAGTAATAATTAAATTAACTCCTTTCTCTTATGTATACATTGCTTCCCAACCCACTGAAGTTATGCTGAAATGTCTTGGGGTGACATGTTATGTGCTGTGACTATAGGAACATGACGTATGAGTGAAGAATTCATCAGATGAATCAGATCTTGCATAAAAAGTTCAGGTTATTCTTACATGCAAAAAAAGTGCATGTTTGTGCATTATAATGTGCAACAAAATACTAGAATCAGTCCAAGATCATGTGTTGAACCTGTAAATACACAAATCACTAGCCAATTACTTATTATTGGGGAGAAGCTGACGTAAATTAAGTGACGGAAAATATCCTCATAGCAGAAAGACCGCCATTTGTCATCAAGGAGAAGTTTCAAAATAGAAGGCGCAGACATGAGCTGGCCCAGATTAGCATCAGCAGAGCCGGCTGTGGTGAAAAATGGGTTCTTTTTAAGATCGACTGCAACAAAACTGAACTGAAATGTTTTATTAATAAGAGAGCTGAAATCAGAGAGTCTTGACGAGCAGAAAATGCTGCAGGTGATTGTTTTCATGAGAAACTGAGAATAAGACATAAGTGTACTGTGATGTAAAACAGAATGTAACCAATCTGAGAGTTGACGCACCCAATTAGACTGCAACATGTAGAGCTTTTATACCTACAGTAAACAATACTCTCACGTTCCGTTGAAATTAAGAGGCAAAAATTAAATACATGGAGATATATCACTACTGTCCAATGTTTAAAGGTTTTGGTAGGTAGAAGGTATGCATTATAGCCTAAACATTTTGTACCCAATGGGGAATATCTAACATTAATGGTTTGGAGTGGCGACCAAATCTGTTTGGTTTCTACACCAAAACTCAGGTATGATATTGTCATCCATATTGAAACATTTTAATTGATACATAGTTCTTCTTGAACCACAATATCACTGTACTAAATATAAACTCGGCAAAGCTCTTTTAGAATTTGTTTTTGTTGATGTCAGAGGCATGGTATTTATGTCGCAAGACAAAGCGTCTCAAAATCATGACAGCACAAAAAGGAGAAGTGTAATCAAGTGTAACAAGATGTGTAATCCCAAATAAACGCTGACAAAACAATGCATCAGTCTTGACAAAAGCCATGAGTATCACCAAACTGGTATTTACTACATATCTTATTTTGTTAACCCTTGTCAACGCAATTTCTACTTGCAGTAAAATACATGCAGCAAACAGCAGCATTTACCTACAGCCTGTGGTGAGTGTAACTATCCTTTCCTCGCTATTGTTAGTGTGGGAACCAACCTTTCAAGGAATCCTGCTCAGCCCTCATAATGTCAATCAGAGAGTTCTCCAGAGAGTGCATACTGAAACCATCAAAGGACCGTGTTCTCTCCTGCTGAAAGAGAGGAAGACAACAATTAGCGTCCTCGCTCCCCACATCACAATCGAGAGCAGCGCAAGCTGCAAGAGCCCTGACATAGTTTGCTATGATGCTAATAGCTAATAAAAAACAGCAGAGGATATCCCCGTAGAGACTGTCAGCAGAGAGCACTGTAAAACAGAAAATGGAGCACATGTTGCACACAATCATCTGCATCTCTCTGCAATCAAAATCTCACTTTCAATTGTATCTGATACCATCAGGTAAGAGGTTTAAAAAAAAAAAAAAACCTGCATCCTTCCACTTGGCCGATTTCAAATCAATACAAAATCTCGCTGAATAGCCTATGGCGATAAGATTTATTAGCATTTCAAAGAATTCCTAACACAGAGAAAAGCTATGATGAGTAACACATAACACAATTGAGAGTGCGTCACTGTGTATCTAAATGGGTTGAGAGCATGGAAAGCTGCAGTAAAGCACAAGACTTCTCAAAACCAGGACAAGAGGAAGGCCATGTGATCGGAGCAGATGATGAGACTGCTCTCCTTCAATGATGATCTAGATAAGGCCTCCGACACACTCACACAATCAGTTTCAATTCATCCGTTTAGTTGGCTTAACTGTCACGTATCCTGTTTGGTTCAATGGCTTATTTGTTGCATTTGATACAGATGAGCGTGTTTAATAGCGTTAAATTCGTTTGTCCCTTGAGGACACACTAGACATATTTACAGTTTGCACTCATATAGGACCGCAGCCCGTTTTTCAAATGAATATCAATTAAACTGAACTTAGCTGCGATATGTTCACCTGGAAAGGGTAGACATTGTCACCGCGACTCATGCTGTCCTCCACCCAGCCCTTGTGATTGAAGCCGGAGCTATTTCTGGGGAACTTCTGAGAGGGAACCTGTAGGACAGTTGGCTCAGTTTCATACATGTTTCCTGATACGTACAAAAGTATTGTGAAATGTGATATCAATTAATTAAAGAACTGCTAAGATTTATTGGTATTTGAGAGATGTGACAGTGTCATTCACCTGGTTGTTAGGGAAGGACTTCTTCAGCGGGGAGATCGAGTTAAGACCTGTCATCCCTCCACCCACCCCCCGCCGGTACTCTCGAACCCCCTGCGTGCCTCCCCAGCCGCCGTACCCACCCGGGCTCCAGGAGGTGGATGTGGGAGTGGAGGGGCTCTGGTAGCTTCCCCAAGGTGAGGGGGGTTTGCTCTGGGCAGAAGCGAGGTGGGGAAGCTGGGTAAATGGTCCGGTGCGATGGGGATGGGGAGGGAACGAGGGCTGGGGTGGATGCGGGCTGGCCGGGGAGCGCCGGTGCTGCTGTGGGACCCCCTGACCGTGGGGGTGGTAGTGCTGGGGGTGAGGTGTGGGCGGGTGGTGCTGGGAGACTGGTCCGATCTGCGGGGAGAAGCTGCCTCCCGCTCCGAAGCCAGGCCCGGCGTGGTGAGAGAAGTTCTGGAACAGCAGGGGAGGTCCGTTGGCGTTGGAGCCAGCCGGGCCGAAGAATCCTCCAACGTCCTCCCCGACTACTGGAGACTGGGTGGATGGGACAGCGGGGGACCAGTTGTTGAAGCTGGTCAGCGATGAGGAGGAGGAGGTGGATTGTGCACAGCTCGTACCCATTCCCAGGCTGTCCTGGTAATCGAACCCACTCAGCACCGGGGACTCCAGCCTCAGCTTCTCCTTCCCGCCGCTGCTCTCCAAAGAACCCTTCTCCAGTGAGCCGTCTTCAGGAAGAGCTCCCTCGAGCTCCCCTAGACCTCCCCCGGCCTCCTGCTGGCCTGGAGACAGGGCCTGCGGCTGGGCCTGGACTTGAGACTTCTCCTGCATGTCCTGGAGGTCCAAGGCCTTGGACTTGTCTGACTCCAGAATCTCATCTTGCATGTTACTGTGTTGGGCTACGGCAGGGAACAGCCAAGCACTGCCCCCATTGGTGGAGCAGGTGTTGTTTACGAAGGAAGGGGGGCTGGGGGGGTTAGAGGGGTGGTGAGGGTGCTGTGGTTGGAGGTGAGGAGGGATCCTTACAGGGAAAGCTGATTTGTTGCCGCTGCTGTTCTTCACCAGAACTCCAAACCCGTAGTCCCCCATTTAGGACACCCAGTAAATCTTCAGTTCACTTTTGGCTTTCACCGTCTTCTTTAACCTAAAATGTGGTTTTGAGGAAGGGCAAGGATGTGGGAGGGGGGAGGAAGGGGAGGAAAAGGGGCAACAAAAAAAAAAAAGCACAAGGCTGTTACACCTTCAAGTTGATGTGGCCTCTAAACCAACACAGAGCCTCGCCAAAGCCAGTGAATGTGCTCGGGCTGCACCCTGTCTGGTCTTGTGATGCAATCAATGAGATTAAATCATTGACTCGCTCGGCCACGGGAGGCCTGGGTGAAATATAACACTCGGGCAGAAAACAACCCAGCCTCAGCAGCCTCAGCTCCGGGCCGGCGAGGCTGACGTCTCCAAAAAGGTCGTTTACGCAGCTAGCAGCGAGCTAACAGCTGCTCCATGCGCACACCACCCCCCACCCCCACCCGCACACACTCCCCATTTAATCGTGCAGCCAATTTTAAAAGTACGTGTGCGCATTTACAGCCCCGGACGCTCACCGAGACAGTCCTCCCTTTTCTCGGCGTGACCTCCTCTTACGCGAGCGTTTAAACACAGGAAAACGCCGATGACGTCTCCTGTCTGTGCTCAATCTGGGGTAGTTCCCTTCACCGAGCCGCTAGGCTAGGATAATAGCCCGTACCGCAGAGACGCTGTGGCACATTCGCACAAACCGAGCCGGGGGCAGCGAACAAACCCGCTCCAGCTGCGCCTTTTCTCGGTCACGCTCACGACATTTTTACCGACGACGCACCGGGTGGATTTTATTTTATTTTATTTTTTTTCAGGACACGACTGGTTAGAAATGGTGTGCGGCTCTTTAGGACGACCTCGTCTGTTTCGTGTCCTGTATGTTCAATGTCACGCAGCCTACCAATCCCTGTCATCATTTCCACACCGCGAAATAAACGCGACGCGACCTCGGGCCGACTCGCGGGCCGGCGTGCGTAAGCGGAGACGTGTCGGGCATAGCTACCTTCAGTTCGGCGTCATGACCTTATCGTTTTGATGTTGCCATATTTTAGCGTTCTCCCCTTTTCTGCATTTCCTAGGCAGCCGGTGTAAATGGTCTCCTCTCTCTCCTCTAGATGACAGCTGGACCAGTCGGGAGACACTTCCGTCTGCAAGCCCCGCCCTCGCCGCGGCGGCCAGCCACTGAGTGTCAGGGTTTCCCTCGGAGGCCCCGCCCACCCCATCGCAATCCGACAGCCGATTGGGTGAGCGCCGCCAGGTCACGCCCAAAGCGCTCCTTCTCAATGAATGGCACATGCACGCAAGACGCTCGCCTCCCAAATAAGGATGCCTCGAGATCAGGGGGAGGAGTTGCTGTGAGGGAAATACATTAAAGATTCGAGAAAAAAATCTTCCTAAACCTTCAACCAAGACTAAAGAACTATATTTTAATGAAAGAGAACTGCAAACCAGTCGGATGCGAAGGGTTAAAGCCCAAGGTCGAGCACGGTCATTTGCATGTATTCTGAATGCAGATGAGTTCATTTGGCTAAACAAATGTCTCTCTCCACCTCAGCCTGCTGCAGTTGTTGGTGTGTAGACCTTCCCTGGAAAAGCAATGGGATAGATGGATGGATGGATGGATGGATGGATAGAAAGACAGGAGGATGGATAACTGCATACATGGACCCTTTTGCTGGATTTGGTTAGACTGTTAAAATCATAGTCCACAACAAAATACTGCACAGCAATCTCATTAAAATAAGCCGCTGCTATTTTTAGCATGTAATCGAGCCTGAGAGCTTGATTAATTTTACTTCGCTCTGTGCTCTGATCATACAGGTGTATCATACCTTCGCTCGGTACAATACAGATGACATCCTTATGTGGCCTCACGGCCTCTCAGCTTTATGCCTACCTATCACACAGATGTGCATTTCCCTCCTCTAAAGCCAGTTCCCTGTAATGATGATTCACAGGGAGAGGAAAGAGTATCCTTTTCAATAGAGGTCCTCCTGCTTGATCTGTGGTATACTTTATCAGGTTGGAGTGAGGTTACTTCCCAAGCAAAAGAAAGACTTTTGTGAAAGAAATTGTGGTCGCTATAAAAGGGCATACATGAAGTGATAGGATCCAAATCAACTCCACTCTTGGTGTAATTAATAAAGGTTCTTCTAAAAAAACATAAATACATGTACAACTGATTCCACTGCATTTCAGTGCTGCTGCTGTGACTGTTGCCCTATGAAGGAATGGAGTTTCAAATCGAGCTCAAATAAAATATTTTCATTATCGCCATAACACCACAACTGTGGCCTGCTGGGTGACTTTCTTGTCTAAAAACACCCCAGCTCACCTGAAGATAAGCAGCCTAACTAGTTTTACAATGTAACAAAAGTTAGTTACTTTCAGTTACTTTCTGCCCCAGTTTTGAGAGTATTAATTACTGATTTTCTGTTAGTCTTGTTAACACAGCGCTCTAGTCCCCCAAGGCAGACCCACCCTTCATGTGTATCCTGCAGTAGTAGCACACATCACTCCACCCCACTCCTGCATGTGCTGCAGGGCCTGTTGGGGTGGTTTAACAACACAACAGTGTGTCTTGAGCTTCTGGTTTCTCCTTAAAAACAACAAACTGCCAGCTTGGGCGTTACTGGTTTGACGTTCTCATCCCAGTATCTACAGACTGAGCAAACCGTCCGGAGCTGTGGCACTCAACTTAATACCACGGGGATGTGTACTGTAGGTCATGTGTTGACTGTGTGTTGGGATCCACCATCTTGTGTACGCTGCTGTTTGCTACAGGCCGTTGAGGCCGACAGTAACTCGAGCACACTGAGTTGTGTCAGCGTTTTCTTCCCTGAGAGCAACACACTCTGTATTCCCCAGTGAAACCGAGCCTCGCTGCTGAGGTTCCACTCATTTTGTGCAGATAAACAGGTAGATGTGATTATTCAATATGCAATGTATTCACGTTTTATTGTACCAACCTCAGGTAGATGTAGGATATTTCTGAGGCCTGTCAGGAGACACAAGTGAGGTGAACCCGTTCACCCCAGATGGTCCTTAAATGATTCATCCATGGAACTTAGGCACCCAGTCATTAATTCATTAGTTTACACTGGAGCACGGGGTAGACGTTCACAAAGCACCCGAGGCTGACTATCTCAGGTTTCTCTGCTCAGAAGCACAGTCTCTCTCCACTGCTCAGCCTCCTTTCAGATGCGATCTCTGCTGGCTCCATATTGACAGGGCTCCGTTGCCATACCAACCATGCAAGCTGAGAGATTTCTGGTCCAGCCAGCAGCCCATTGTTTGGCCAGGAGGTCATCCATCTCAGACTCAATGTATTGTTGCAACAAGCTAAGTGTGACACAGCATAATTTCTCCCCCTCACACACACACACACACACACACACACACACACACACACAGAGTAGTCCCAGTGAAAGTATCTCACTGCATTCTGTGGCCCTACTTATCAGCTGCCCGACTATAGCACGGTGTTGGCATGTAGCTTGCACTACCATTTCCATCTGTACATACTCATACATACATTTTTAACTGCCTCTCTACACTGCAAAGGCTGAGAGCAATCTGCAGTCATCCTAGCAGTGTCTTTTCTATCTAAACCTGCATAGTTATGGTTGGAGACAGACATTTTTGCTGTGTCAGGTGTAAACTAGAGAATCAGGTTAAAGTAGACGTTTCAGCCTTCAAGGAACATACAATATGTCATAGAAATATTTACATCCTGTCACATTCAGTGCAGGTTAAATGTAGTTTTCAGACCACCTTCCTTATTGAATAAGTATAGCCTACATAGAAGATTTATATATAGGCTCTGTCATTTGAAAGTCATTCGATCCTAGATTTAAGAAACTGAACTACTGAAACAACTGTGCAAATGTGCTCTTAGCTACATACAGAGGCAGTACACAGGGAGGAAAAGCAACAATTATAACTACAGAAGTTTCCTTCTGACTCAGTTCCAAAAACAGCTATTCTTTCAATTGGATTTCTGTCACTTCATATGGTAATAACATCTGTAATTCCTGGACTAAACATATTTAACTTCTCTGCCCGAAAAAAACTTTAAGTTGTAAATAGGCTTTCTTGAAACATATATTTATAGATTTATTTATATCTGTTATATATGTGAAATTGTGTATATCTTGTAATGCACTCTGTCCTTCCCCATTATTCTATGCCTGCCATGTAAAGCACTTTTTTATTGCTCATTTTGATAAATGTTATATAAATAACCTTTATTATTATTATTATTATTATTATTATATTATTATTATTATCACCAGCTACATAAGATCTGTTTGCTCACAGCTTAAACCTTCATTGCACAACATTAGGCTAATAATCTACAATTCAGCCTTAAATGTTACAGTTACACAGAAAATAATGATTTTCTACTAAACATGGTGTTTGTGGTCAAAACTAAGAGCCATTCAGATCTTTGATGAGGCAACAGTTAGCCATTTCCCATCATGCCCTGGTCTTTCAGTCAGTGGAGAGCAGCAGCGGTGCCTGGCTTTATATACTGTTGCTGCCTCGATCTCGTGAGGTTATTGTTGCCCACGTGCACATGACATCAGAGCAAGCCGGGATCAAGTCGGATGCAAATCTAACTGGCATTCATTGTGCGGTAATCTCGACCAAGCCTATTCTCACTGTTCTCACTCAAGCTTTAAAAGTGCTGGATTTCCCACATTACCAGTTCTTTCAACCTCAAGACCTCCAGTTCTGCTCCAAAAAAATCTTAAGCCCAAACCAAGATACCCGTAATGACATCTCATCAGGGTCATTTTTTTCAATCTTTGGAAACCTTCACCAGAGCAACAGATGACATTATACAACTGTTTTCACAGGCTGAGTTCCTCATAGTGACTAAACTCAACGTCATCAGGTGGAGTCCTCCTTTAAGAGGAAACACAGAAATGCATCTGCTGTTCCTTATAAGATTGTGTGAAGACAGACAAGGAAGTCAATACACTTTGGATTCACATTTTATATTTAAAATAAACTAAGACATCAAACACCCTACCTGACTTTTCATTTCAGCTTTAAAAGCGTTTGCAGCTTCAGTCAAGCAACTCAGCTCACCCCTATTAAAAATCAAATACTTGCACCTGCTCCCACCCTCTGCCTTTAGCTCAATAAAAAGAGAGATGTCACCACCCAGTGGTCAGTCAGCATCACTACACCCTCCAACATGTTAAAAGCTATGGCACTGTGGCAGAGGGTACAAGTCGGATTCACATTTAACTGCAGAGGTGCTGATATTACAGAAGCTGCGTGGTATGTCACGACATGCCTCTCTTCTTCCCTGCCACACTGTAAACAAATTGAACAAAAAAAACACCAGTGCAGTATTTGTGCGTCAAATTCCCATATATGGCTGGTGCAAATGCGCATCAGTAAATTTAACTTTACCCTTAAGATGACTTAAAGCGCCAAAACAACAGTTGGAAGTCCACCTTTCAAATCAGAACTGTCTAAATGTTTAGTGAGGCAGTGTACACTGTTGGGACAACTCATAAAAACTGACACCCTGTACACACCCCGAGCATTGCACACAATCCTGAGCGGCTGACGTAAATGTTTAGGTCTTTCAATAGGGAGGATATTTCCAGGCCTTGAAACTTTAAACACAGCCCGTATTTCACTGTCAGAAAGGAGGCGGCGAGTCAAACGAGAATACGGTATCTTTTAACTTGTGTGTACACCTGAGACGGCGAGGCCTTCTCTGCTGACCTGCTCAGAGCTCGCTGAATGTCTCACAACCACAAGGTTCTGTCCTCGCCAGCAATTTCTTCACCTTTAACGTGATCGTCATGGTGTTTGCGCTGCTTCGATAGGTATAAAAAACTCTATTGAGAGACACAAGTACAAAACATGTACAAAATACAGACAAACATATTTTAATGATAACAAGATACATCTGACTTTATGAGTCCAAACATATTTATAGGATCATATGCTCAATGTCTTACAGGTGAGTTACAAACATCTAGACCATGTTCTGTATTTCCAATGGTGAAAGCAGAGTCTTTGTGCTTAACAGAGGAAAAAAAAACACGTAATGTGGTGGTGGAGCGCTAACAATACAGGAAACGTGGTTAGTTTTATTTTCCTCCGAACACATAAAGAACAGCCATTCAAGCCACTACATTATTACAAAAAGCCATATCAAACCTAAATGACAGAGAGCTGAAACAGATTATCACTTTACACACATACAGTACATTCTCAATAGGATTAGCTTATGTCTCGTGCCGGGATGTCACAGGAATCCCAACCTCCACAACAGAATTAAAAAAAAAAACGAAAAGCCTGAAAGCCTCACTGATGATTCAAACCCTTGGAGCTTATAATCGTCTCTAAATGACTGGGAGGAAACACATTACCTTACTGTCAGTACATCGAGGGGGGGGGGGCAAAAAAACTAAGACATCCCCTCAGCTGAGCCACAAGATCTGAGCATGTTTTCTTTTTTTGCACCAATCGCTCCCCAGCATGCGGTGTGGCGTGCTCACAAACTGCACTTCCACAGCTACAGCATGAGACTGGCCTGAAATGGTCAAAAGCCTGTGTCTGTGACCTAACGGAGGAAGAGTACTAAAGAGAAGTAAAGACGGAGTGAATCATCGCATTAAAAAAAAAAACTTAAGCATGTCTCTCTCTCCTTCTTGCTCCACTCCTCTCTGCCTCTCTGTGTTGCTGGCTCTTGGCTTCGGCCCAGAGGAATTCTCTGGTGGCCTCGGTAAATATAACATTTAGAATAACAGCGCCAGAGCCCCCGTGTGTGGACTTAACCCAGTTCCTGGGTCCTCGCTGCGTTGCCTGTGGCTCTGACGGGTAGAATAACAGGCCTTCATGTCTCTCCTGACCTAGGTAAGGGACCAGAGAGGAATAAGGGCTAATTTAGAGGGGCCAGAGATCTGGAGGGATTTCTGTCAAGCCTCTTTCCTGCCCACTGGGACACCACAAAAGGGGTAACGTTGCTCCTCTAAAGAAGGGGCTCAGTAGCATGAGGGGGATACAGGACTTGGTGCTTTAGATGAAAAGAAAAAAACAGGGTTCCTCTTATGAAATATCCCACACAGTAAGGTCAGATTAGAGGGCGTCTGCTCTGGTAACCTGGTCTTATTTGTCAACCTGCAAGCGGACCAACACAAACTGTCAATCATCCAAAGTGCAAAATCTCTAAGACTCGTGGCTCAACATCACCGTGAAACAGCTCCATGTTAAATCTCTCCCATGACACAGTGTTATCCATTCACTTAAATCACAGAGAAGCGGTCGCTGTGGACAATAACAAGTTTAGGCACCTCGATGTGTTGTGACTTTACATTTTGAAAGGACTTCGCAGTAAAACCTGACTGAGCATCCTCTCTGGGTGGCAGGTCACCGATAGCTGAGAGTTAAGATGGAAAAGCAACTCAAAGAGAAAGTATAGCATTGGACAGTTGTGTCCAATGGACTGTTGGTGGACTGTTTGTGAACAGGGACAAAAGTGTCTCCTGGAGCTTGATGTTAGTCTGCAAAGTCACTAAGACACGTTTCTGAAGCCTCTAATAACGATGGAGGAGAGTGACGTGATAGGTTTTGCATCTAAAATGAGACACGTGTCAGAGTTGCGCTATGAAACAACAACAAAACAAACAAACAAAAAAAGAGTCTGTTAAACTGCGGCCTGCTGTGTTGAGTCTCCCGTTTACGGCTGCCCAGACGGCGGCACTCGATGACATCCCAGGACAGTCGTGGCTCTCTTATTTCTAGCTTGGTGAGAGACTTATCAATGCATACGCGTGTGAAATAACTGTCCATATTCATAGTATTAGCGCTTGCATCCTCTTTAAAATGTGTTTTCACTTTAAGAATGCACAAGTTTGTTGGCTTTGTGGCCATCATGCACTACAATTCATATGTGCCAGAACTGGACTTGAAACCTGTACAATTTGTATTTAATCATCAAGTATCTATAATTATAATACACGTTCCCACTCTGAAACAACAAATGGTGTATGTTACATATCTACAGACCAATGTGTGATGGGTGCAATACTGTGAAGAGAACAACAGACAGCACACCATATACTATGTCATCTATAGTATATCAGTATTGCATATTGTAACTATATTTATACATGTTTATATAAATATAGATAAGTATATTTCTATGTACATTTTGATATTTCAACATTGCATAAAGAATAAAATAAATAATACAAATATAATCAAATCTTACAGTAAGTATGATTTGAGAAATGCTATATTAGAGCCAAAATAGTCCTAACAGTTGAAATAATCATGATAATAACAATTATTATTCCATTTTAAAAAAAATCGTGGCCTACAGTCTGGCATAACAGTACAAGCTACACCACAATTACCCTGCAAGTTTACCATGTGGGACTGCTGGAATGACTGGAGAGGGTGGAATAAGGACAGGAAAGGTCGGGGCTTGTTTCCTTCTGCTCAGTCTGTCTGGGAATTTGTGTGTGTGTGTGTGCATGGAGAAGTGTGTGAATGTGTGTGAAGGAGTAGGTGTATGTGTGCGTGTGGGTGGAGGTGTGCATAAGTCTGCAAGTGTGGTTTTTAAATGTTGTAGAGGGTCAAAGGTCGGGACAGTCTCCTGTGCTTTCACCTCCGGATGTCGGTGGCCTCGGGATCTTCCTGCTCGGCCACGACTCCGGCCTCTGGGCTCTGGCGGCGGGGTCCCTGGCTGCGATTGCGTGGGTGAGCGTTGAAGCCCGCCTTGCCGGGTTTGTCCTTCTCGCCTTGCCGCGGGGGGCGAGGGTGCTCTGGCTCGGGGTGGGGGGGCGAGGGGCGGCGGTGGTGTTCGGCGGCAGCGACGGCACCGGCAGGAGACGGGGCGAGGGAGGAGCAGAGGCTCAGGCTGTCGCACAGAGCCCCCCAGTTCTGCTCGCACTGTAGCCGTACGCTCCGGGTCAACGCTTCCTTCACCTCCTCTCCGCAGCTCAGGAGAATATTCACCAGCTCCACATATGGACTGGTCAGAGAGAGGCAGATGACTCAGATGAAGCGTGTGATTTAGTATTTGGAAGCACAATACATCTAGGTCCAGGAAATGACAGGAATAAATGAGATGGTACTATTACTATACATGGAAGAAGAGAACAGGCTTAAACTGGCAGAAGACTTCAGGGAAGGTAAACAATCGGAGATAAAAGAGAAGGGACAGGCTGGAGAAAATATATTCAAACTGGCTGTCTAGGCCGGCCACTCACCCCTTTGGGAAGAGATCTTGGAAGTGGATCATCTCCACCATGACGGCCACATTCTCCTTCGCAGCAGAGCACAGGTTGTGTTTGATGTAGCACTCTCTCTGGAGCTGGAACACCATCTCTTTAATGGACACACACTTCCTGCTGATACAGCTGAACTTGTGGCGTAGCCCGTGTGCCATGCACTTCAGAGCATCCTTGATGAAGGACTTCCCCTGCGCACACATGGAGAAACAACTGTTGAGCGAACTCTTGAGGCAAAGTCTCTTGAAGCAGTTGAAACTTGAGAGCTTACACGTCAGCCAAAGAAAACACTCTGGCTATTACTTTGTCACTTTTATATTACTTACACATTGTAGTTCGGGTACTTTGGAGATGTTGTGCACCTGTTCCAACATGTGTGGTTGTGTCAGAGCAAACCTTGTGTGAACATGTTACTATAAGCTTCTTATACAGAAATTCTCCATGAATAGCAGTAAATCCTGTTATTCTTCTGCTGAAATCTTATGGATTCTTCTGCCAAAGATGTCAGTTCCTACTATGTGACCCTATAGACCTATTGAGACCCCCGTCGAGGCTGGCTTGGCAGGGATTTGGACTCCGCTATGTATGAAAAGGGAGCTAACTAGGCTTCTCGCCAACTGGCTCATGACCCTTGCTCCTAACTGTACATGCAACAGTCCACTGAGAGGGAAGTCAACTTCCCCAGAGAGGAAAAGAGATTATGAGTTGAGTGTGTGTGCGATCGCACTTCGAGAAAAGCTGATGTGTTCTGGGGTATGAAGAAAATAAAAGCACAAGTAAACAAACTTGTGCATGTAAGAGAAGCATGGAGCAGTGAACCAGTGAAAAGGAAAAGGAATGTTGCCTCTGGTTATACTTTTTTTTTTTTTGCAAAACACCCAAGACAGTTTAGTACCTGAGAGTCAAATTTGCCAGCGTTGTGCAGGAACGTCATGCAGATTTCCTGTAGCCCTCGTATCTCGCAGGAGTTATTCTCAAAGCACTCAAACACACCACAGCCGACATCCCCTGCACTCACCAGGCAGTGCTGGATCTCAGCTGGAAAGAGAGAACAGGTTAGGGGAGGGACCTTATCATCTGTTCACAGCAGAGACAGCGGCAGATTGAGGCAGGCGCGCTGGCAATGAGGACCATACGGCTTGAGGGCACAACTCCACTTCAGCACCGACGGCTGCACGAATCACAAAGCTGATGTGGCGTACAAATATTTCCACAGACACAGGCGGTCGTTCGTGCGTTCATGACCTGGAGTCTGAGAGAGAAAAGGGATGCAGGGCAGGGAGGAGGAGGAGGAGGAGCAGGAGGAGGGGTGGTGGTAGGGAGAGAAGTCTAATTTCCCAAGCTGAGGGGTTCCTGCAGAGGAGCACTTTGTGACAGATATTACTGTGTCATTCTGCACCACAATCCATCTGCACTGCCTAGCATTGAGATGGGATGGTGCATTGCAGATACAGCACTTGACAAATGCAGTCGTTCCCATTGCGTGTAAACCGAATGTGCATCAACAAGTCTCATGAATGCACCGAGCTGCCACTGCAGACTGAAATCATAATATTTTGTTTTAAAAAATGCGCATCATTAGCTACAGGAGGGAGCACAACAGCAGCAATGCAGGCAAAAGAAAAACAACAACTTGAGACATATGTAAGTACATGTCATGTGAATACATAATATCAGCTCCTGCACACCACTGGCTGGCTCTCAAGTTGCCCTTTTCTCTTTGCCGTAGCCGTGGAGGACAGGAATAAAACCGATGATTGAGGGCAGAAATGACAGAGAGAAAGTGAAAGGTCTGTTTCAACCCCAAATTGCCGTCTAAAGGCATGCATTACGAGACATCTGACTAGCGGCGGTGAACCTGTCACAGAAACTGCTGCTTTCCCTCTGAGACATCACCGAGAGTGTTTTATTCTCAAGTTTAATGTGGCAAATTGCGGGTCGGGTTTGGGAGCGAGCGGGTCGTGCACGGATTCAGTTTGGCTATGAAAACCGAAAACTGCTGCCTTCAGGAAAAAAAAGGAGATTTTTATTCTCGGAGCTGATAAGTGATGGACACGAGATGATTTGTCCTTGAGCGGGGAAGCGCGCGCCGGCTGCGCAAAGCAGACCGCAGAAAACAAAGGATAAAATGTGACTTATTAGAAATCACGTTTGTCAACAATGAGCCTCTGTTGGGGGGTTGGGGGGTGGCAGCTTAGTAGTAGGGGTGGGGGGAGCTGCTGCAGGGGTTTGTAGGCACAGAGTTGAACTTTAGTGCGCAGGAAAAGTGAGCCGCTGTCAGCAGTGCTTGTTTTGGCATCACGGGAATGTGCTTGGATCGTACGAGCTCGGCCGCGACGTGCATTGAATTACACAGCGGTGTTAGCAGGGTCTCTGCTGCGAAACCTGCATTTGGAGTTTGTCCCCAATTTTGCAGCGTGGGGGGGGGATAACAATTAATGCTGCAAGACTCGGATACAGGTTCACACGGTGGGTCGCGCGTCGTGCTGTGTGCGAGGAGGAGGAGGAGCGGGGTGATAAAAAATCAGCCAATATAAACGACAAGTTTCCTGAGTGGGGAGGGGAAAAAAAGAGCAGTGATCCAGCGTGGGGTTAGCTGATTAGGGTGAACACGCTCGACTTTTTCATTGCATTTACGCAATAAATCCAAATGGTTCGATAAATAAACTCCTGACCATCCGCTGAACTGCTCCACTAACCTGCTTGAACGCATCACCCAAAGAGCCGAGGCGACACCTGCACAGTTTAAAAAAAAAAAAGAAAAGAAAAATCCAGATTTCTTCTGAAAGTGTCACCTCCTGACGCGCGCACACACGCCGCCTCACCAGCGCGCACGCACACCTAGATGCGCCGCCGTATACATTACCTATTACCTTGTGCCGTGCTATTAATAGTTTACTAACATATTGGATTTCTGTCTAAGAGTATTTACAAGATATCGCCTTTCTGAGTAATCGAAAAGGGGCTCACCGGTGCGCAGCGCAGCCCCGGGATTTAAGTAAAAAAAAAAAAAAAAAAAAGCTCAAATCCTCCGGATGAGACCCCCCCCAGCGTGGTTTAATCTCCGAACACGTGTACGGACGGAAACCCGGCGCGGACGTGCGGCCGGTTTGCGCCAGCCGGGAGCCTCCTGCGTGCCTGTCCGCCCCCGGTGACTCTTACCTGTGTTCTGCAGGGAGAGGCGTCCTTTCTGGCTCGCAGGCTTCTCCGGGAGGCTGTCGTGGAGCTCCGTATTATCCGATCCCACCACTTGCTCCAGCACCGACAAAACCAGCAGCGCCACGGCCAGCTTGACCAACATCGCGTCTCCGGCGGCGCGCCTCGATTCCCCCAGCAAAGATCCCGGCGGTCGTGCGAGCGTGTGCGGCGGGGAGGAGGGGCGGGGCAGGGGCTTCACCTCGGAGCGGTCGGCGGATCGGATCGGGCGCTGCTGCGGCTTCGGCGTCTTGCGGGGCAGCTGTGGGACTGAGTGCATGAGCTGGAAGGGATGCTGCCTATATTTCTCAGAGCCCCGGGTGTCAATTTGGATGAAGGAGTTAAGCAGGTGTTGTCGGTCGGGGCTCCACGACCAATCAGAGGCGCAGACATCCACGTCCAAGGTTTTAGGGGAGTGTCCAGTGAAAGTCCCCTTTTTTGCAGTAAAACTGGCGCCATAAAGCAATATTCATGAGTGAGTTGACTGTGACAGCCCCGGGGGTGATCGAGCAGAGTTTCACAAATCAAAAAGAAAAAAAAAAGTCAATTATATAATATGCAGTGTAACCCACAGACCTCCAATAACGCACACAGGCATTATAATAACCTTTCAGCAGCTCGTTTGATTTGCACTGCAAGTTGACTTACAGTTCCTGCTCGCTGAAACAGTAAAAAGTCAATAGAAAGTCTGTTTTGCCATAAAAACCGGAGCACTTATTTAGGCTGCTGCGGGGCTAAGTGAGGGAGCAGAGGGAGGATCGAGAGATGCCGAGCTTGCCAGCAAACCGGAGAAAATTGAAGCATGTGATGTCCAAGTACTCTACATAAAATAGGCTTACAAGTCATTAATGCAAGGTAGTAATTAGAGCAACAGCGGCTTCAAAGAAAGCCTGTGGTAACTGATACTCACAGAGAGTGGATGAAATGTGCTGCAGCAGAAAGACCCAATAAAAACGAACAACACAGTACAATCAGTGTTTTAATAATAATGAAATACAAAGAGGAGAAATCAGAACTTCATATGACATATATAATAACTGCATACCTATAACTGCAAGCTCCCAGAAATAGAAAGTCTTTAACTAACTTTTTTATTTTTTTATGGGGAAGTGAATATGAAGAGGTCTGTTGCACACTGCCCAGTTTAGTCTGTGACAATGAGGTCTGCTAACCACTACTACAGCGAGTGATCTAAGAATAGAGGACCAGCACTGGCAGGGTTGCACATTTGGAGACGTTAGAGGAATCTTTTTCAAGAGCAACACTTGAGGATGCCATGTGGAATAACTGCAAGCAGACTGGGCCTGCAGAAGGAACATAAAGTCTCTGTCTTCCCAAATGTTTCCAGTGACCTAATGGCGTTGCCACTTGCAGGTAAAGGCCTCTATAGGGGCCATGGAAGCCGGCATGTGGCTGCGTCGCCCGCCGTGCCAGAAGGGTGGACAGGAAATGGTGCTGGTGGGAGGAAATGACCATCAGGGTGCAGGGTGGGTAACTGCACTTGGATCCCAAGCCTCTAGGGGGCCCACTGATACTAATTGTCCCCTCCTTTCTGTAATTACAGCATAGCATTAGAGCAACCTCACCATAATAAACCCAACATACAATTGTCCAAACCTCCAGGCAATCATAGGCCCAATGCATATGGACAAACACATTCAACGCAGCCAACGGCTCTCTTCTCACTGTTAAAATTCTCAGGTTCGAAACTTCGAAACTTCCTCCATCATAGGGTGGCAGCGGGGACCCAGCTGAAACCCAGACCCCGAGACAACCACGTTACGCCACTGCCCAGGCGCCCAATAAACGAACATAGGGAAACGATTGGCCGCTATGCGTGAGTGTTTTTGTGTGTGTGTGTGAGAAAAGGGAAGACAGACAGAAGAAGAGACAGACAAACAGGCATCTGATTGTGGCCGGCTGAATTTCATAGATGTGTGACTTTGAAATCTGTTTATCATAAAATTTCATTTATTTTCATTTAAAAAAAATCTCTCTTTTTTCATGGGAAGCTCTGGCTCTGTCTGCTGGAAAGAAAAAAAAACTAGACTATATTTAGACCATCAATGAAATTAGCCTTGAGCAGGAATTGGACGCCTGATCCAACCTAACCAAAATGACGATCACTTATAGCTCTAAATATAGATAATTATTATCTTCAGACTGCAGTATCTATCGTTTTAATTGAGGTTTTTAGTCAGCGGAATGAATTTTGGAGCAGTCACCACAGCCGAGCAATGGGAGGTATTTTGGCCAGGACATGGTGCAGCGTAGAAAAACCACAGCATTTCAAAATTCCCACTATATTCTCATGGTGGATGTGGTGGACTTCTTCTACTGCCTTGAACTGACGGTGATCTGGTCCTACTTGTGTCTTCTATCCTGATGATATCATTATATCTGTGACAAAGATTAGCTTTGGAGTCACATTAGTAAATTTAACAGGGCATCACTTTACTTTGTTCGCCTTAATTATATATATATTTTTTAAAAAACTGTTCCAGTCTGTGTGCCACAAGTTGGATTAAGCTCGACGAGCCCAGAGCGGAAATTGCAATGCAGCAGTATTTTCAAAGTCCACTGGATTTCCAGCGGGCTCACGCCGTGGCACGCGTCTGGAGATGGGCTTGGTGCGTCTCCAGATGCGCCTATACCACAAACTGGAATCTCCTGCTCAATTCACGTCTGTTAAAAGCTGCCCACGCTGGGAACACACCCTCGATTTGGCCCAATCAGCGCGCTGCAGTGGACCACAGGCTTGTAATATAGTGCGTCACTGCTGCCTACTGGTGCTGCATTCACGTGGGATGGGAAAAAAACAGCAGGAGGTCTTTATGCCAGGACCGGACCTGGGGGCATTCAAGTATCATAGTTATTTAGAAACTTAACTAATACTGTTAGAATTATTTTTTCTAGTTTTTTGACGCACTAAGCTGCCATTAGTGAGTTCACAGCAGACCCCCCCCCCAGAGTTTTTGACCACATTTCACATTCTTCCTCCGCAGGTGGAGAACGCTCAGTGTGTTCCTCCAGTGACAACAGAGTGCTCCGCTGAGAAACGTCTTGGAAATGGACCTTGAGTTTGTCTTTGATCTCTCCCTGCAGTCAACGTTTAGTTTGTTTTCAGTTTGAAAAATTATTAAAGGTAACCTGTGGAGTGTTTGACCACTAGTGGCAGCATTGAGCAGTTTTTCTATGAGCATTTTGTTAGTGGTCACACTGACATTGCTGTAAATGTTGGAAAATGAGCGTCGCGAATGTCTTGTGAGGTAGCACATTCGGCACATTTGTTAGAGCTTAAGGACAGACGCAGTGTATTTCTGGTAACACGAATGTAAATGTATCTTTTGTGTTTTCCCATGAAAACTTGACAGGGCAGGACTGAAATGAATTGCTGAGACAAGATGGAGAAAAGTGGTACTTTTGGTACCGTTTGTATTTACTACTTCACTTGAACGCAACCCAAAACACCAAGCATTGGCACTTGGGACAAGAACATTCAGCGGTTTGACTAACCAAATGAATGAACATCATGATTTAAAACTTTATTCACGGGTTCAGAATAATTTTTGAATTCACATTTTCCAGAGCAGCTTGCAGTGAGTGAGCAGACAGTGGACGATTACTATTTTGAAACATAAACTCATAGACATAGACCCATATGTTTAAATTTGGCAAAAAAAAAATCTCACCTCAGCATCATTAAGTTCATATTCTGGAGCTTTCAATCATATCACATAATTTCCAAAGTTTGCTCAGTTTTGCTCTGGAATTATAGAAGTTCATATTTTCCGTTTTTTAGCAATTTAAAGACATCTCATCCAAGTTGGCTTAAAAGCAAAGCTGTATGTTTTTAAATGTTCTGTAAGGAAGTCAGGGTAAGGTATGATGATCATATGAAGAACCTCAGCCTCCAAACACTTGTCATTCACATGTTGACTGCATCGATTTGAACACAGTGCAGAGCCGTCACTGACAATCATGTTGTATCTAAAGTGTGAGGACTGTTATGGTCTGGTTGCTGCAGCCAGTCGCGTGACAGCTCAAGTGATATGTTTTTTTATTTTCCTACTTAATCTGTCTTGTTTCAGAGGTATTCAGAATCCATTTCATGTTTATGCTGCACAAAGGCATCTTCTCCTTTCGGTGACACTGTCCAGAAAATAGACAAGTATGCTTTGACAGCAGTAACGTTCATTCACTTTGACTGCTGTACTGTAAACATACAGAAAGCAGACATGTGTTCTGAGTTGGGACCCCTGGGGCCCTGGCAAATGATCAACCGATGAAACCACAACAAAGAAGCCAGGCCGGTGTGTGTGTGTGTGAGAGTGTGTGTGAATGGGGGGTCGCTTCACTGGGAGAGAGGCTTCTTTAACAGCAATTAATGTTAGCAGTTTACAGACTCTTGAAAGTACTTTATGGGATGCATGTGGGTGGAATTTGGCTACAAGATCAGTGGAAAGCCGCCGGACAGTAACTCTTGAGCTTAACATAGTAGTATCATCTCCATTTGCAAAACAAAGAGGAAAAGTCTGGTGTTACTTCTATTTGCCTTCCTGGTATTACTTCTGTTTACCCTCAAATTAGAAGATTGATTGAAGATCTGGTGATTTGCAGCAGGCACCTGGTTACATTAGATTAGCACAAAGACTGGGATCAGGGGGAATAAGCTAGCTTTGCTCTATCTGAAAGTAACAAAAAAACAGCACCTCTAATTAGTTTGTGATTTGTGCTTAAAGCAGTTGTTTGACATTTTGGGGAAAACCCTTCATTTTCATGTGGAGAGTTAGATGAGAAGATTAACAGCACTCTCTCGTGTCTGTACGCTAAATATGAAGGTGGAAGCAGCAGAGGCTTTGCCTAGTTTAACATAAAAAAATAGAAAAGGGGAAACAGTTAGTCTGGCTCTGTCTGAAGGTGACAAAATAGTCTCTAAAGCATACAAATTGACATATTATATCTCATTTGTTTAATCCACAAAGTGTAAAAAGGAAAGGTTGTGGTTATACAGAGAGAGTGGTATCTGTCTTCTCACTTCACTCTCAGTAAGAAAGTGAAGTAAATATTTCCTATAATATTGAAATATTTATTTTATTAAAATAATTAAAATATTTGTAACTTGAATATATGTCATTTTAACTCTGAGCTAGACAGTAATCTAATATAACTCTAATAAACTCTGATGACCTGCCACCTCTATTTCATTTGCATGCTTCTACTCCAGAAAACCAGGTGTTTATTTAAATAGTGATATTGGTATTTGGCATTGGAGGGTCATTTCACATTGACGCAGGATATGACCACAGAAATATGATGTGAACATTGTGAAAAAAAATCTCAGCAGTAAATCAAAGCTGAGCATAAGTGTAAACATAACTTATAAAACCCCTCGGAGGAGAAAGAGCATGAGAAGGGAGCAGTGTTGGGATGTGAGAAGAAGGAGCTGTGAAATATCAAATACCAAAGTCTTCGAGGAACCTGAAGATGATATCTTAGTTTCTAAATTTGGCTCAGTTTATGACCCTGCACAAGTGTGTGTGATTGTGTTTGTGTTGATGGTGTCAAGTGAAAACCTTGTACCTCCTTAACGTTGACTCCTTGGGAGCTGCATTTAAGAAAAACATGCCTGTTTTAGCAGGATGACATTTTCGGCCTCCAGTTTTGTCCAGTGCTTTGTGAGTCGAAGGAGTTCAAAATATGTCTCAGGTCTTTAAGGAGTGTATGAACTTTACACTCTTCACTGCAAGTCTGCATACTGCATCAAAAAAAACAGGCAATTTTGCAGCCCCCCCACCCCATTAATGCACTCTTTGGTGTGTTAACACACCTGACTCGTGAAAAGAGAGGTTTTATTGGCCCAGCTCAGCAGGCCAGCTCTGGGCTCTGATTTTAACCAGTATGAAAGCGCCATATCTCAGACCCTCACTTAACTTGCCTCAAACAATGTGCTATTATAGAGTTTGCTCTGTATGGGTTATATTGCTACAGTGCTGGCTGATTACAAAGTGCTCCATCTCATTACTGTCCATATAAGCCCGTAGGCCTCGCCAGCACAAAGGAGTGATTGAGTGATAAGGGGAAAGAGGTGGCCCATAGCTGCCCATGAGAGCCCTCACCTTGGCTGCTCTGGCCTCGATGAGGGCAGAGGTGATGTCATCGTGGCTGGAGACACAGGGGTCGACCCCTCTGATAGGTGGGCACGCTGGGACAAAAGAGAGCAGCTTGGACACAAAGGCCCTATTTAATGAGAGTGAGACATGAGGCCAGAGCGGACTCCGTGGGTGGCACATAGTGTCATAGCCACTGAAAAGACCGGTGAGCAATTAATCATCTGATTCAAGAGCGAAGCAAAGGGCTTATTATGTAAGGTCAATTTAGACAACATCATTGAGGCCTTTCTGGGTTACACTTCTATTTGATCACAGTGATCCCACCCAAAATTTCCTTGATCCCATAATATTGGATCCAGGGATGCTATATTTATCAGGATGGTCAGGTCCAACAACTGTGCAACATAATATGACACACTTACCCCTCATTAGAGATGAAGGGTCCTTTGTGGCAGCCTGACAATCATTAAAACTTCTCCCCTGGCTTGGCTTGTTTACTCTGTGGTAATTACCAGGTGATTGTGTAGCCCATGACCCACATTCAGAGTCAGGTCAGCCAACACATGGGGGATAATTGACAATGTTCAGAGAAGTGCACGTAGAGAAAGAGTGTTAGAGTGGATAGTCATTTGTTCCTGCCTCATTAGACTGTGTTAGAAGACAAGCTGGCTCACAGTATTCTTGCGGTGGAACAATACCTCTTTCCACTGTAAGACCAAAACGTGGGCTCTGATGTGTAAATGTGTTTGAGAGGGCATATGGCAGCCTCGTTTATCCATTTATGCGCTCGCTGGTAATATGGAAAAAAACGAATAAACTGACTGTGTAATGTATATGTCTTTGAGGTGAGCTCATCTGACCTAATGTAGCCTCTGAAGCATTTTTTGGACAGCGCGGCTCTTCGGTCCCACCCATTTCACCTGTCCAAGCGAGCGCACCACTTCTCTTGGCAGCGCTCCTGCCATGACAGAAACAAATGACTAACTGCCTCTCTTCAACACACATGCACATACACACATAAAACCTCTGCCATCTCGAATCCTTCGCCATATATTACAGGGGGCCGGTGACAATTTCTGTCATCGTCCAAGTTAGCTCGGTTGGTTGTAGCCTGGCTTTGATGACTTTGTGAACATGGTTTAACTGAAAAGATTTGATGTGTTTATTATGCGATCATCTCCACAAAGCAACACTGGCCGAAACACAGCCAATAAAAGCTACTGCTAGGCCAACCTGTGAAAAAACTAACAGGCATCGCGCCCCCAGAATCACCGTGACTGGCAAACTTTTGAAAATAGAGTTTTGGCAGCGGCCTCAAATTTCTGTCGCATAAGGCTCTGTGAGGTCCAGGCTTCCCGATGTGAATCAGGGTCTGTTTGTTTTAAAGGCGTCCACACGGGAAGGTAGACCTTGTGAGTAAAGTTGGAAGCAGACATGTCTCCTGAGTTCCCCAAAAAACAAGAAGTAAACAACTTGATGAAGCCTAAAACAGCAGGCTACAAGGACTGTTGTGATCAAATGCAACCAGTCACAAGACATTGTTGACCCATTGCAGGTGTTGATTTGTTTGTATCGTTTGAAGTGCTGCAGGGTCAGAGCTTCATCAGTGTGTCTGCAGTGTAATGGTTCTGACACAAAGCCACTGTCGATCAGTTTCCGACCGTGAGCCATTATGTAGCGGGTCCCAAAACTCCAAGAATCACAAATGGTGTGTTTGGTGGAATATTTCACCTCAGAATGAAGCAAGAAATTAAGTTAGACTTGTGTTAACCACCAACATAAATTCAGGCTTTTAACCAAAGCCCAATTTAAATTGTGAACCAGCTGCTAAAAAAGAGAGCAAACTCCCTCCTGGGTTTCAGCGCCAAAGCCTCAAAGTAACAATATTTAATTTACGTTTCATCAGCTTGTCAACTTGGTTTCATGTAGTTGTTAGAAGTCGTTGGTGCATGATTCTGAGAAATATTCAAACTTTTATTTTCTTTTATTTATCCAGTGCTCCTCAGACACACCTTGGACTCTGTAAGATGCACTGCAATAATAACCCTTTTAGGTATCTCATTAGAAAAGTGTTATTTGACATGGCTTGATTGGAGAGCTTTGTTTCCATACTGGCGCCTGTGCTTACAGAAAACAACACAGTACTGTTATGGTCATAATAAAACAGTCTTATATAAGACGACCTGTCTGTGAAGAATAAAGTATTCTATTGTACAGCCGAGGAGTACCATAAGCATTTAGCTTTTTTACCCTTGTTTGGGAAAAAAATCGCCAAGGAAGGAACTATTTTCTGATAGTGGTATAAATAAAGCACATGATATATTTAGAATAGTTGAGGTTAATTAGCCAGCTCATGAATTAGTGGTTGGGTCCAGATCAAACCAGCATGTCACAGATGCTTGTGAACCTCAGTGCCATAAGGTTACAATTGTAGGATGTTTTGGGATATTTGTTGTTTACGATGTGTGTTCTACAGTTAGGGGTAATTGATTGCTGTGATGGTGTGTGTTGGAACATGTTGTATTTTTCCGTAGGGCCAGCGGCTGAGAGGGGGCTGGGCTGCTGGAGCAGATAAAAAGCCTTCTAGGACCGTCCAACCTTCCCAGGAATTCTCAGAATTCCAGTTCCTAATTATGACATCCGTGGAACAGAGGCCCAACAAAACCCGCCACCCACCCCCCCGACCCCCCATACCTCAGCTTGGCCCAGTTCCTGGAGGTCTTTGGGATCAAGTAACAGGTCTTCTTCAAGGTAAGTAAATACATTATCTCCACATCTGACTGTTTAATACTTTGTACACATCAGCTTTGCTGTTTTCCTTAAAAAGAAGAAATTTTAACAAGTTTGTGACTCACAGGATTATAACTCAGGATAGTTGCATTCATCCACCCTATACTTTAGTGGATATAACTAAAAGAATGAGAAATGAAAATTAAGGTATTCTTGTACTAAAATTAACAAACTATATCTTATTTAGTTCATCCATCAATCCATCAATAAGTGTAAATTGTATTCATTACCAGAGTACAGCTAGAGTAAATATGATGAGTTAAAGTAAGCTACTTCCAGCTTAAATACACACACAATAATTAAAAAGCTCTCCATACATTTTCTTACTTTTGGCAAACCAACAATAACGGATATTTTGGCTATGCTGCTATATTATCACTTTTTAACTTGATATGGTAGCAAATGGTTGCCTATTTGTGCATCCTGCAGATAAGCAGAAACTTTACTGTTCAATCAGAGTAGTGTTTCTGGTCACCCTAATGGGTTTTAATCCAGTATTCACTCTCCTTTTAGCTCTGTTTTTGGTCTCAACCACCCCTTAAAAGGAATCTGGCTCATCAGCTTCTAAATGCTTCGCTAATGGCTACTTATGTTTGCTCTGTGGCACACAAGTAGTCATGTAATTAATTGTTAATAGAGCAGTATTGTTTGTGATACTTGATGGAAAAGTGGGAAAAATATTCCACCTCCTTATAATCTGAATGTTTACTGCACATTCCACATAATGGTCACCTGGTTGCTGTCCTTTTTTGCATGTCACACACATCTCCCCCTCACTGTTTCCCTTTCTGTCTCTTCCCTAAACTGTCCAATAAAGTCTAAACACCCCCCCAAAAAAATCTTTTAAAAAAAGTACTCTCTAACTATAGAGCCCCTTGCTCCCACATTTACCATTCACATCAAGCAGTGTAGAGCTGGTTAACTGGGTTGTCAGCCTGGCTTTATGTACAGCCTCTTCATTTCATGTGCCAGAAATGCTGTGGGACACAGATTCTCTGGTGTGAGTCGTGGGAGGTATGAACTGAGCACGGGTGTTTCTGTTTGCTCTGTACATTTTGTTCCTTGGGGAAATCTCACTGATTAAGTGCTACTATTTTGACAATATGTCAACTCACAGGGAGTGAAGATGAATTTATGTGCTTGGCAGTTCTGTAAACAGCATTGCTGACCAACATGTTCCCAACCTCATCCCAATGCCGTCTGAAAAAACAGGGTCAGAAGACTGCCTATTTTAGTGCTGCTGTCAGAATGTAAAACTGTAATGAATCGTTTTAATTAAAAGCCATGAACTGCCCTCTCTTTTTTCTTTTTTAATTTCTCCTCTAAATAAATCTTTGCTGTCGAATCAGCGAGTGTGCATGAATTTTCTATGACAGAAATATACCAATTCCTAAAATGCATATGTATGTTTCTTTATTTTTAGGATCGAGCCCCTGGCCAGACCACTCTGTGAGTCGCCGTGGGGAATAAAAGGGCCCTTTATTAGAGATGGCACACATGGGTCCTTCATAAGGCCCACATGGGCACTTTATAACATCTGACATAAGCATTTGTGAGTGTGGTTACCAATGCTTGTGGTTACTGACGCTGCGTGGCTGATGGAGTCCAGTCTTATGGGGTTGGAAGACTCACTCTTACTCACTTTCTCTCCACTCTCCACTGCCCTCCAGAGAAAACGGGAGAAAGAAACAGACAGAGGAGAAGGGGGGGGAATCAAAATCTAGTGATGCTGGACAAAAAACACACAGAAGCAGTTGGATAAACACCCTGCACCTCATATAAAACCTCTGAGGGGGCTATGAAGCATTGTTAGCCAGTGCTATATTAGTCTGCACCAGAGGTGTTGGCTGACTTTATTAATGTGTTACACAAAGCAATTCCAATACAACTCACATGGATGGTTTCTGATCCTGTCAGCAGGATGGCATCTTTGTCACTGCTTACCAAACAAAAATTTCAAATTGCAAAGAGTGATTCATATAGCTGTTTGTGATCTGATGCCTCTATGGCAAAGGTTTGATTTGGTTAATCTGTGTGGTTAACAATCATGGATTGGCTTAATTCAGGACTAAGAGGCTACACCTATGCAAGCAAGCACAGTCAGATGGCTTCATCCTCTGGGGACAATAGATGTTTCTAAAGAATTTGATGGCAATTCAACCTGTACTTGTCATATATTTAATTGTGCACCAACGTGGAACGATCAGTGGACTGACATTTCCTTCTCTAGAGGCCGGCCACAAGCAAGGCTAAAAATTGTATTGGTCAACGTAAGAAAAATAATGTGGTGTGGGTAAAAAAAAAAACAAGAACTCTGTGGTTAAGTTTAAGATCATGGTTATGGTGAAAAGAAAACAACGTCGACAGCTGGTAGTAAAAGGGGACGCAAACAGCACTGGTCACCCAAGCATCCATTCAGACCTCTTCCCGAAGAGATTCTTTGCGCTGCTTTAACAACATCACGCTGCTTCCACCTTTGCTTCTGACAGACAACAGTCATAATTCGCACGGCCACACAAGGTCCCTCTCAGAAAATCTTGAACAGAGGTCATTTAAGGCATTTGAACAAACAACTCGTGCTGTAGTTTTTCCTGTGAGGGCTGCTCTCCAAATTTAGCCAATGTCTTCCAGGTCAGGAATGTTAGATAACCTGCTACCAGTTTTCACTCCATGCCTGAGTGTTTGTGTTTGTATCCGTATGTGTGAACATTCCTTGCATGGCCAAGCATCAGAGCTGAGTGCACAGAGGGGGGTCAGTGGAGTGCTCGTAGACCAACTCAGTGAACCCTGGAAGGCCCATTCATCCTTCATCATTACCTTGTGCTGAAAGATCACAGAAAGAGAGAGGGAGCAGGCTGCCTCCAGTCGTTTGTGTGCACACAGAGCACACTTTTATCCAGCTCACAATCCCTTATCTATCCCTTAAACCCTCACTTATCCATTGCCTCTGAGCACATTTTATTGAGTCATGTAATAAATCTGTTCTCTGTGTGGCTGGTTGGATTTCAAGGCGAGAGGCTAAGTTATTTCTTATGTCTGAATCTGGATTTCTTAACTTTTTTGTCCCAAATTTTAGGTCCCCAAATTCTAAATTCTGTTTTCAAGAACACGCAGAAAGCGCAGAACAAATGTATTTAAAGCTCCTCATGTTTGGGATTTTTATTTACAGAAATACAACATTCATGTAGCAGTTTGACAAATCTCCTGTGACCCTGTTTGCTTATTAAGCAACCACAAATAGCATCTCGACCCCAAGGTTGAGAACTCTGGTGTAAACATCTGAAGCTCTGCTTCTCTTGAGCAACAAGTTGAAATAAACTAGGCCCAGTAAGTACTTGTTGCAATGTTGATGTCTTCCTCCAGCGCGAACTCGTTTGGCTCTGAACTCTCCATCAGCGGAGACCACATGGCAGAGTGAGACATTTTTAAGGTCCAAGGAGCCTCAGCGCAGCGGGGTGCAGCTTAGTTTTCATGACATTGCGATGGTGGGCGCCACTCATCTTCATGGTTGCGGATTCCAACCCCCAATCTGATGATTACACTGTCTTGGCCATCCCAGGGCGCGTAGTCATACCTGTGGGTTGGATGGGAGCTGCAGACAGCTAGTGAATTGAAGTTGAGCGTTTATGGTATGAGAAGCAGCCCCAGGGTCTAAACGTGGTCTTAGTGGAGTCTGTCACGGTAGGTTTGGTGAGAGCGGCAGACAATGGCTCCTCCGGTGCCTCTGTGGTCGTGGGCTGCTGCGGTCGGGGCTGATCGCCACTGCGGTATCACATGATTCGAGTTAGCTTAAACCTATATGTCTGTGGGCTAATGCTTCTGGTTAGCAGCTAGCCAGCCTATATGTGTTGCGAGTTAGATTTAGCTGCTAACCCAAGGCCGGGCTTCTTTGTGAGACCCTAAGCTGGATGAAGCTGCTGTGTGGGCTCCTTTGCTGGTTGAATGTGCGCCGTTGGTTTGGGTTAGAGGGAGTTGGCCTGAGGAGCTGAGGATGTAGCAGACATGCACAGTGGTGGGAAATATGTGGTAATTATTGTGTTCAGGACTGCCATCTGTCAACTCTCCCCTTCTAGATATTTACTGGACCCGCATTCCTCCTGCTGGGTTGGTGGATGGGATGCACTTCGTACTGTGTGTGAGTGGTAAATGCACACAAGCAGTACACAAAGTGGTGCATATGGTGTGTACCACCAGATTCTTGCGCCCCGGGCCATCTTCCATCATAATACCTTATTGTCCAATTCTTCTTTGCCCCCTCCCTCTCTCTCCCTTTCCTATTTTCTCATGGTTTATATCTCCTCCACAGATTCAGTTTGTCTTTTTGAGTTATTTACATTTTTCAGAGACGCAGTTATTCATTGAATATACAAATATAACTCAGTCTGTTTATGTGTTGTGTGTATGTTAGATTCCAAACATTCCCCTTGTAATGATGTGCAAAGCATTAGGTGCATTACTTGTGTGTGTCTGCGGACAGAGGGGGGCGAACGCTTTTCGTTAGAAAAACAAAACCCTTTTTGCATTTTTGGTTTGTATAGTTACCCCTCAGCCCGTCCAAGAAAAACAAGTAAGAAAATCTGCTCGAGTTTGTCTACACTGTTGATTTTAAGAGTACCTGTCACGGTGTGAGCTGCGTTCACCTCCACATCTTGAGCCGAGCTCTTGGCTATGCTGATGGAAATCCATGGAGAGCTTATACATGGGCATTTGAGTTTTCTGTTTGTGCTCTATAGCCGGTGGAAATTGATTAAAAGTTTGTGTTTGAACTGATTCAACTCTGTGTGAAGTGATGAATAAATGAATACAGATGAATAATGACTTTACTTTCTCTGTCTCAGAACAGTGGTCCTGGTCTCAGGAGGAAGTAGCTTTAGTGGCATGGACTGTGGAGCCAGAGCTGATTTGGAGGATTATTGTGATCCAGTTAGTTAACAAAGACATTCTTTTAGCAAGAGCTGAAGAAGTGTGAAAGAAAATAAGACATATGGGACAGAAAGACAGGGTCTGAAGGGAATGCAAGGCAGGCAGATGTGAGACTAGTTTCACCTATACGTTTCTCTCTGGATGCCCTGCCTCTCTAAAGGCCAGAAATGTGCATGCAGGCATAGCTCCTTTGCTCTGAGATGGTCTCTTATAGGTCCACACAGTTGTGCCTACCAGGCTGAGACGTGCACTGATGTCAGGGGAACGACTTATGTCTGAGAGCTGCTCTTGGCAACGGGCCCGACAGGTCGGTCAGTAAACACAGCACGGGTCCCCTGTAGCGTGTTTGACGCTTGAAGTATATACAGCAAGCAAGGCCCAAGCAGTGGTCTTGGCTGTCATGGTGGGACCCTTGAAGGAGTCTGTGTTGTTATAGGAAGGGTCCCAAACCACGGCATTAGCTCTTATTCCCCACAGCCACTCATGACAAACCAGCAGGCTTCAGATGTGGCTTTTCCACACACACAAGAGCAGAGTGGTTCAAACTAATATTTTATAGACCTGTAAAAACAGCACCATAAACAGAGGCTTCACTTAGTAACACATGGGGGTCTTGTCCTGTGAACCAACAACTCAAAGCAGCAATGATTTTTGTGTATGTGTGCGCAGTCGTTAATATTCTGTCATCATGACGCTGGGTGTTTAACCCCCATCTGTAAAATGAGGTGTGTGATTTTGTGTGTGTGAACTCAGCAGTTTATAAGACCTGGCAGTAGGCATTGCACATCCACAGCGTTCAGTGTGGACGCAGTCTCCTTAGCTCCGTGTCAGCGACGATTTACCGTACTGACATCGCAGCATTGACATCTTTCCTTGAAAGTCTGTGTTTCTCATGGCAATAAACTTTATTTGTTGGCTGCATCTCCCACTGGCTTGACTTTCAGAATCACACTTTCCTAAATCAAAAATTCCAGTGAAATATAGTTCTCTGAAATACTATATGGAGGAGTGTTCCCAGAAAATGTTGTTCCTAGAAAACTGGGTGCTAAATCTCAAGAATGCATCTGAAACCAAAATGTGGGCCAAATGGTTTCTACGAAAGCCAAACTTGGAAACAGAATGACTTTTTGGACTATCAATAGTGAGTATTATAGTGGGAGATGGAGTAGTGAGATGCACAAGGGGACAGGGAGGGGGGTGCCTTATAATGATCATGTTGCTCATGGTTTGGAGTGCTGAGATGACCGATCCAACAAGCGAGCGTTCTCCCTCTGCAAACTTACTGGCCAAGATGGTGGGCACTGAGGCTGCCATTGTTTTCCGAGTCACACGCCCAGTAAACTCACACACACACGCACATACACACACAGAAGTCTCTGCGTAAAGCCAAGCATGAGTGCCACCACACATGAATGGAGATAAATGCAGTGAGTGCCTGAGGTTTCCAACGTGGCTGTGTTATATGAGTAAATGATTAATCCGCATAGTTGGACTGTCCGCAGCAGCATACTCCAAGGCCACACAGCTGGTACCAATTTGCGTGCCCCCGCCACATCGTGATCCAACTGCATGTGTAGGAATCATGGCTTATCGCGGCAGTAATTCACTCCTTCCTCTCATGCCGAGGCTATTCTTGGCCTCTCTGCCTCTTTATTTTTAGTCATGGCTGCTTCTCTGGGTCACTGAAGTGGTCTTGATGTGGTCTGTCAGCTCAAAGCAATGGACCCCAGGTCCTAAACTGTCATGAATCACCTTTGGGATGCATGCTTCATGGAAGGCGCAGCCTCTCTGACCAACCGCAGAAACTGCTTCGTGTTGCTTTGTTCCTCTTAAAAGTTGCAGATGTTACCACTCACCTGGTAGTGGCGGAACCAAGAATGCATCTCTGGGTTTTTTTTAGCTCTTCCGTGTGACTGTTCATGTTTGGGTTTACATTTACACGTGAGAGTGCGTGCATGACTGACTCTGCCCCTCAGTACATCAGCTTTAAATGGTATCTTGCACAAAAGAATCTGGGTCCCATTAAAGCTTTGGCAAAGGGAAACACAAATAAAAATAGACTGGACAGTCTCTGATAAATCTTCATTTGAGCGTGTCTTCTTTAAATACATCAAAGTGGTCACCCATAGGACATGTGTTGTATTTCCAGGTTGTGACAGACCCTGAGGTGACCTCACAGGAGGACAGATGGCCCCTGGGCTCCTCGTGTGATGACCTCATTCACCGTTTGGCGGGAAATGAACACGTCTCCCTGTCCTCTGTGTCTTGGCTCATTCCCGGGTTCCTGGGTGGACTGAGAGCCACAGGGAACATGGAGTGCATCCCAGATTAACATAATGGAGTTAATTGATCAACTAAAGTTCAGTTGGGGGACAGTCCTTGAATGCACTCACTCCTTTTCTGTTTGTTACTCATTGAGGTCCAAGATTACCTCACTCCATTCATTGCTTCATACCTGAATCTGAGCTCTCGGGTCACATCAGATAGTAATGACAGCTCCCTTTGTCTCTTTCTGTTGCCTTTTCTTTGTTCAGCTCTCTTATTGCTGTTGGGGTCAGTGGAAACCAACGGCAAATGGACAGTTAGCTCCAGTTCGTGAGATGACTGTAGATGAAACATTTATTTTTTCCCCCCTCACTTTAAGATAAGAACAGAGCAGAGTATCAGCATCAACAAAAAATAATAAATAAATACACAAAGAGGGCGGCACAGTGGTGTAGTGGTTAGCACTGTCGCCTTTGTGGGTTCAATCACCGGTTGACACGGGCCCTTCTGTGTGGAGTTTGCATGTTCTCCCTGTCCCTGTGTGGGTTCTCTCTAGGTACTCCAGCTTCCTCTCACAATCTAAAGACATGCAGGTTAGGTTAACTGGCTTCTAACAACTCTAAATTGCCCCTAGGTGTGTGAGTGGTTGTCTGTCCTTCTATGTCAGCCCTGTGACTGACTGGCGTACACCAGGGTGCTCCTGCTGACACTGTGGTCAGGATAAGCAGGTATAGAAGATGAATGAATGAATACACAAACACATAAAAGGTAGGTAGAAACAATGAATTGGTATTCAGAAATACTTCAATATTTATACAAGTGTATATTTTAATTTAGTCAGTGTTGTGTCTCATATAGTTGTTTAGTTTTTACCTTTTGCTGTTTTTGTGTTTTTAAATGTATGCTCCTTGACTCTCAAAATGTATGTCAACCATTCCATAACAAAAATGTTATTAATTTCCAGCCACTGTTCCTTTTTTTGAGTGTTTACATTAAGCCAATTTCTAGTAACTGATTTCTTGCTTGCGGCAAGTTGAACTTTAGTCAAGTAAAGATCTTCTGTCATTACAACGATCTTCAATGTTCCCAAACACATCACAGGGCAGGTATTTTGGATTTCATATCCCAAAATATTTTTAATAACTGCATTGACATTTGACAAATATAGCCTTATCTTTGTACTTTGTACATTTGAGAAAATATGCGAGTGGTCAGTTTCAATGCTCCCGCACAGCCTCCAACAGTATTGTTGTGCAGCAATTGGCCTGCTTTTTATTTTGGGGGTTATGAAAAGGTGAGTTAAGATCGTCCAGCAGAATTCCTTCCACACTCGTGAGTTTGTGGATGGACATTGTGTCTCGATTCCATTCTTCCTCTGTTATTTGAATCTTTAACTGTGCTCCCCATTTTGCCTTTATATAGACCATTGTTTTCCCTCTGCTTCCTCCCAAAGCAGAGATGACCTGAGACCCCTTCTGTTTGTAAGCATCCACAGTTACATTATTTGAAGTTTCCTCTGGTTCCAACCTTCTAAAGTAGACTCTAAACTGCAATTATCTAAAAAAATCTGATCTTTTGAGGCTATTCTTTACCTTTAGATCTTAGAAGCTCTTAAATGAAAGTCTGGTAAAGTCAACTGCCCTTACTTTTAGTGTTTGTGTTGAAGTGTTATTGAAATTTTATTCTTGGCTTTTTAAGATTCCAGATTAATCTTGAGATCATCTTATTCCAGTCTATAAATTTGGTTTGGGGAACATTAAGTGGGAGCGATTGGAATAAATATAGTAGTTTAAGTGGGTATTCATTTTAACCATTTGGATTCTGGCACTGATGGCTAAAGAGAGGGAGGACCATCTTTCAACATCCTTGGGTGAATATTAGTTTTGTGCATCTCTGATTTGTTGGGATGGATTCAATTACATGAAAGAATATATGTTTATGTTATATTCAGTTTGTACACTGAGTAGTGTCTATTTGTTTCAAGTAGGTTAAGTCTGGGAAAAAAATAACATCTGTCTAGGGGTTCAAGAAAAACAATGACATCATCTGCGAAAGGTCCAATGATTTGTTCTTTCCGCCCTCCTATATTGACACTGAAGGCCTTAACTTGCAATAAGGGGTTAGCATATAAAGCATATAAAGAAAAGACAGTGGGAGAAAGGCAGCACTCCTGTCTTGAATTCTACCTGTAGGCTCATGTTAAATAGTTTTAATACACAAATTGCATTTTCATTCATGTATTGCCAAATCTCCTCACCATCATAAGCTGTTTCTGTATCTAAACTACCTATAACTGTACCTATATCCTTTCTTGAGCATAGTCTACAATATGGAGGTTTCTTCCAATGTTGTCTTTTGTTTGGCACCCTCTAATGAAGTCAGTTTGAGTTTCATTGATTGGGTTTGGTATGAAAAGCTTAAATCTTTTGCAAATGGTTGAGGTGAATATCGTATAGTCTACCTGAGATTGCCCTAAACCTTTTACATTGTTCTTTGTCCTTGCCTTTCATAGGTAAAGTAATAATTGCATTTTTCCATGACTGGGGTGGAAGGGGGGTTCTGTCCTTTTCAAGGGTTCAGTTAAATCAGGACAAAAGCAGATATGTTAGCTACTTCTTAAAGGCCTAATGCTTTTCTGATGGAAACCCATCACTGATTCCTTAAAGTAGAGGTAAGTAAGTTATTTAAAAATAACTTCAGGTCATATTAGCTAAAAATGTCATTAACCCTAACAGAAGTATATGAGACAGATTTTCTGGAAAAAAAAAACAGCTTCCTCTGGCTCCACCTGCTGCTTCCTAGGCTGAATATCTGACGGGGCTTCAATCCCTGCTTCACAGGCTGCTCCACCGCGGAACTGGAAGTGGACGTAATGGGGGATAAACAACTCCCAAACAACCAGGCAATGACAAAACAACAACTTACACAAAAGATAAATAAACAGAAGAGCAATGAAGAAAAACAAGTTAAAAAGAAAGACTTAGATCAAGTGACGCTGTAAGGAGGGGCTTTGAAGGAGAGCTGGTGTGCACTGTAGTGAGAAGGGAAGGGAGCTGGAAGTAATATTCATTCTAATTTTTCAAAATAAGACCACTTTGTCCTAATCTTACCACCTGGCACTTTAACTGTAAATAGTAATGTTATTGTATCATTCTGTAGCCCACCAATAGATGGCAGGTCTAACTACTTATGGTTTATTTCATCAGCTGATGGTGGTTTGGAATATAGTTCTTATAGTAGTCTTCAAATATTGTTTTTATTTCTTCTGGCTCATATAATAATTGGTTGGTTTGAGGGTCCCTTATTTTATGAATTGTATTAGAGGCCTGCTGTTTACACAGATCAGGAGTCTAGTTGTTTTTTGCCTCCTTCAGTCCACTTTACAAATCTTGCCCTTGTTTCTCCATCTCTCCCGATGACCTTATTACTTTAATTTGTTGTTATATGAACTGGCCTTATGTGTTTTTTTTGTTTTGTTTTTTTCAATTCTCTCAGTTTTTCTACTTTGTGTTTGTAAGTGGCTATCTGGACCTTTTTTATGATGATGATCACCTTTCCATGGATGAGTGCCTTGTCCATGTCCCCATTACCAGTCTGTTCACTACAACTTTTTATCTCTTCACTAAACTGTTCCACATTTGTCTTATTATTTAAAATACTCACACTGAGCCCCCATGCAGTATTTATATTTCTTCTATTTTGAGGTATATTGTCAAGCTGATTACATTATGATATGATACATCTGCCACACAGATTTTACACTGTGACCCTGTGACTTTCATTGTTAGTCATTAAAAAGTAGTTGATTCTAGGGCGAACAGAATCAGACAGTGAACAGTGTATAGTTCCTTTCCAGAGGGTGAAGTCCAAACATCAGTTATTCCCATTTTCCTTCACTGATGTGTTCATAAACCTATCTTGAAGCTTGTTTTACCAAAATTATGACCTCTGGACATGTATTGATCAGTGTCAGCACTTCGTTTTCTAGCCTTTCTTTAACTAACACATGCCTTCCCTCTTTGTCCCAGACTTCTTTATGACATCCAAATTGGACTACATTTGTAATAACGATAGCCACTCTTCTCTTCTGGCTAGCTTTGTAAGAACTATAAAATGCATTTGTGAAACCAGAGTGTTAAAATTTCTCATGTTCTCGTTGAGGCACATGGTTTTCTTGTTAAAAAAAAAAAATAGTAGTTGAGTTTTTTCTTTCTTCAGTTTTGCCAGGCTCATTTCAACAGGATTATTATTCCAGTTTAAGTTAAGTGACACCAATTTTATATTGTTATGTGGCATTTAAATCACTCAGTCCTGCTTTGCATTCATACACCTCCAGACAGCCTAAAATTGCACAGGCCTGAACTTCTGGATGTGTGCTAAGTAAAGACAATGATGAAAAAAACAGTTGACCTCCAAGTTAGGATGATTCCGTGCCACCCTGGGCACCCATTGGCGGGCAGAGGGGAAAACCTGCTACCAGAAGGTCCCTCCAGGAGATGAGACATGCCATTTCACATATCCGGTCTCCAAGTGGTGAAAAATGATCCGATAACACTTATTTTGTAGTCCAAATGAAGTCTCCAGCATTGATCAAAAAGGATTTACCAGCATCAAAAAGAACAAAGGTAAAAAGAGGGAGGTCACTTCTATAGTAGTTTGTCCTTATTTGAATTGAAAAGTAAACCCAAAAGTTAGTAAATACAATGCCTCTGAAAGTCAAAGGGAAAATGTAGCATCATCTTATTCCCTTAATCATGTTATATGAAAGATGTACAAGGACATTGGGTGTAAAAATGTGAAGCATTTACAATGACGTAAGACTCACACCACGGACGACAGTCACATAATGGTCATCTTAGTTAAACGCTCCCCCATGCCTGTTTCAACATTATTTCTTTGGAATGAAACTTCAATTTACCACTATAGACCTAGGTGGTGCAATTGTTTCCAGATTACAAGCCAGAGCTTTATTAGCACGCTAGATCTGTAGTTTGTTGTCCACTGTCATTATGAGTTCATTTTTAGAGGTTCTACAAATTCAAACAGGGACTTGCTTTCTTTCGCCTCAGTTAAGCCAAAAAATGTGAAGGTTATTTCTCCTAGACTGTCTGACAAATCTGTCAATTTTTCCTGCATGGCTTTCTATTTTTTCGTTAATTTAACCAGGGCTTCTTTCAAGGCCATGTTAGTCGTTTTATCCTCATCAATTTGTGCTCCTGCCTCATCTACCTCCAGTGGATCCTTTCTTTCTGGTCTGGTCTGTCTTCCTTTTCACTCCCCCATTCTAAAGATCACAACAATGTGTGTGATAATTAAAGAGGATTCATTCAATAATTAATTAAAGAATTAAACAGCAATTAACTAATAGGCTCACATTATCAATTTTCATCTGTTAGTTGGTTCTTAGTGGGTAAGGGCTTACCAAAGCAATCCAGGTGTATTAAGTGCTAGTAGCAGCCTTAAGGGGTGTCATTGTTGAGCTACTGTTAAAGTGGCAGGGAGCGTCCACCTTTTTGCTACTTGTCTTTCACTGAGAACTGTTAAGCCGACCATATCTGGTGTATTTTCTTTTTGGACCCCAAATAACAAAACTTGAATGAAAAAATATCCTCAACAATCATCCAGTCTGGCTGCACACGGGGCCTGTGATTGAGCTTGCTGCTGATGCTAACTCGAGCCTTTCTTTCTTCAGTCATCGCTGATTTCTTTCACACACACCTTATATTTGAAAGTCATCATGGCCTAGAGAGCCACAGTTGAAGAGCTGACCGTGAGTCGTTCTTGTAAAAGTTGACAGATATCTCAAAGTGACTGTGGCAACAATGTGACGGTTCCGATTCAAATGCAAAATCCATTTCCTGAATGTAGGCTAAGCTACTAAAGGCTAACTACCAATTAAGAAAAAGATAATGTAAACAAGACAACACGTTGGGAGTAGCAGTTCTCTTCTTTTGGAGCAAAACGGTAAAATCTGCCCACTAAACAAGTCCCATCTAACAGGCCACAGTTTGTCTCTCTTTAGCACTTATGCAGCTCTGCAAAGATAAAAGGTGGCGAACAGGCTGAGGATAGAGAGGCAATAAGCTTTGACAAAAACTGAGGGAAAGAAAGGAAGGCGCATGGGCTCAGAAACCAGAGGAAGTGTGAGGGATGAACTGAGGTAACGTTTAATGCCCTCCTGCTTACTGGCTTATGTAGATCAGTGTTCCCTCATTAAAATATCTCCACAGGATGAACCTTGTCCTCAGCCCGGGGAGCAACTACAGTCTCTGATATCAGCTTCAAATTAGCTTAATAATGTGTGTGCAAGCATGAACGAGTGTGTGTTTTTGCAGCTAAATGTGTCTGTAGAGAGAGAGAGAGAGAGAGAGAGAGAGAGAGCAGAAAGGGAGAGAAGCTATGAGAAAGTTACTCAAAGTAGCTCCTGTTGCAGCAGATAAGCTGCCACCGGCAATTCGGGGATTTGCCAAGATGCCATTTTTGTTATCAGAGTTACTGTTAATTACTTCTAGGAAGAAAAACACTGATGGAATATTGAATTTGGAAGGCTGGTGCAGCGGACCTGCTAACAGACAATTGAAAGAACTTATGCATTTTATGATTTCAATCTCATTAGTCATTGTGTGAATATGGAAACTTAAAGGATAGGACGTTATACCTAATAGCGTAGATCTTTAATAAGACATGGTTGTGAAGATCCCTTTTGGCTGCTGTTTATCCTACTTCAACAGGACACCTTGCAAAAAAATCTAAAAGGTAAAGTGTTTGCATTTTTTTTAACTAAGCTGATTTTAATTCATCAGTTTGAACTCCAGTTTGTTTCATCATCTGGCTCATTTGCTTCCTTTTCTGAGCGTTACAGACACTGCTCTCATTTCTCTGCAGGAGAATGGAGCTGGAGCTGGGTGGTGATTAGCTTAGCTTAACATAAAGACAGGAAGCAGGAACAAACAGCAACCCTGTCTCTGTCCAGTGTTTCTTTCATCCTTAGGTTACCAGGCAAGGCAGCACCACCCTCCCTTAAACTCCCAATTTACTATGTAATGCACTACATTTACTGTTTGCCATTTCAATTGAGTGTTTGAATGCTGAGTGTGAATCAATTGTTAAAATTCATCCACTGTATAATACCCCCAAAATGTCCACAATGTCCATTGCATTCACTTTAATGCATAGCATACTTTCTACTAACAATCCCACAATATTCAATGCTGGTTCAATTATTCATTTAGACATAATGTTTTTTACAAACAATATTGATTGTAAAAGGCTGTACTTAAGAACAGTAAAGCAATCAAAACGGTATAAATTTGCCTAAAACATTTTTATTGCGTGTTACATGGTACCCCTATTCATGTTGCTTGCCTTATCGTGTCCTTTTGTCAAACTGTATACTTGTTTTGTTCAAAGATTAATTGTATGTATTGTAAGATTCAACATATTAAGTTATGAGCCTTCACACTGCTGGGATGCAAATTTTCTGTACCTTTGCTAGAGCCAGGCTACAGCTATTTGCTCCTGTTTTCAGTATTTACTCTAAGCTAGGCTCTCTCTAACTGCCTCTTGGCGCTACCTGCATATACTGCATTTAGATATGACAGCGGTATTAATCAAGTCTCAGTAGAAAAGAGACTAAGGGAGCAAATAAGAGTACTTTTAAAACATTGAACTATTTCTTTAATACATTTTTTTATCCATTACTAAAGCCATATAATTTCAACATATAAAGTCTTTATAAAGCATGCCTGATTAGAAAGAGGTACCACGAAGCCTTTGTGTGTATATGTGTGTGAGTGTTTGTACCAGACTGGACCTCAAAATGTTCCCCCACTTCAGTCAGCATATCATCCATAAACAACGTAAAACAGACAGAAACCAAATTAAAATCTAATTTGGACCCTAAATCATTACACCTGTGTGTGTAACAGGCTTGGACCTCTCTGGGCATTGTGTGTGTTTGGAGGTTTGCGTGCTGCCAACACTTCAGTCCTTCCTACGTCTGGCCAAGCACAACACTGGCATGGTAGCAAAATGGCTATAGCGAGCACCTGGCAGGGGCATCCAAGGAGAGAATGCCAAACTGAGGCAGCAGAAATCAAATCTATGCAGAAAAAAAAAAGGTCACACCCTCACCTCTGCCCTACAATCTACTCTGCCACAACCCAGGCTAGACTGACAAATTAGCATCTCAGTCTAGTTGCCTTTGACACACCAATGCATTCATCAAGACACCTCCACAGCAAACTGGTGACATCAAATGACACCAGATTCGTGCTCATATCATCTGATGTAGTCTAATCATTCAGGGAAAAATATCTGGTGATAGGAGCATCTGCTAAATGCAGCTAAATGTAAATCAGGGGAAGCAGAGGTCCCAGACTGCTGGCTTTGGCCTCACGCTGAGCTCTGGCACCGATACCAAATCATATCGCAGACACTTAGCATTATTCAAATTGAGGCATAGAAATCCTTCCTGTATGTTATGATGACATTTGTGCATTTCTTCTGGTCGCACCATAACTATTTAACTGTTTTCTGGGAAAAAGAAGTACTGATAAATATTATTTGTCAAATCCAGTTTTTCCACCATTCATCACGGGGGCAGGGGTAATTGGCCTATGGAACATTCCATTGAGGGAGGAATGATGGGGGTGGATGGATTCAGGATCCTCTCCTGAGCTGGACAGAGCCTTCGAACTGTCCTCCATTAAGGCATGTGTTCTGATGAGTGATTCAGTGTGTCTATATTGGGCAGGAACTCGAAACAGTGACATGAAAACGCAGTTGGCAGCAGCTTCACAAATCCCACATCAGGCCCAGGGAAACCATAATCACCACTTTCGTTTTTCAGCCTTGTTTATTTCAGAGGCTGGGGTTACAATTAAGACCATTTGCCTTGCAATTACTGTGTTAAAAATAATAAAACAATTTCGGCCTACCTAAAATACCTGCATTTTGTGTAATGATTCAGGGCGTGCAAATTGAAATTGCAATGTTTGGACATTGTCAGGGAGCTGTGCGAAGCTGCCAGAGTGATAGAACTATGTTTATCTGGATGTTTGTCTGCCTCTGGATTGCTAGCACTTTGTCAGAATGCAGCCAAACCCTGGTCACAATTTCTGCCTGACCTTCACAGGATAATTTTAGCTCTGTGGATGTATAATGTCATGATTTACTGCAAGGATTAGTTTTTCAACAGCCACAACGTAACTGAGGAACGTCTCCCAAGGGCCAGTAAGTAAATTCCCTTGTCAGTAATCCACCCCCGCTCCGAACAGACCCCCACCACCCCCCCGGGCCCACACACTCCCCACCACACCACTTACCCTAATTTTCCCAATAAAGTTACACAGCGCAGCCAATCTCTGCCCTCAGACCAGCATCTAGCCAGGGACATACACAAAACTCTGAAGGACAGCTTGGTTCAAATAAATACTCCCACGCACACAAACACACACACACACACACACCTCTCCACTGCACTGTCCCTACTCCTCGCCCACAGAAACAGGAAATGCAGGTAACCTGATGCTGGCCCAAAAATCATCATACACAATCATTGCAAAACATATACATTACAACACTCTTTGTGTTGTTCAAGACTTTAGCTATATGTTCCAAAATAAATGAAGACATGTGGAGAAGCTTCATTTTCATTTCATCATTTTCTTGCCATTCAAGTGTTTAGGCACAGAGTCGGCAATCACATCCAAAGAAGGACTCTACGTGTTTATGTCTGTGAGGACACGTAAGCTGGAAAAATGTTTTCAGTACCCGCACCCACTGGTGACCTGATACTTATTTCTGCCGACTGCAGAGTGTAGGGACGGTAATGCGAAGGTTTTTTGCTCTATGGTCATATGTTTTGATCCTAAAATATTTATTAGTGCTGCTAATATGACTAATACAGCTTGCATTTCTACTTCTTATAAGACATTAGCTCTGTTTTTGATCTCCACCCACCCCTGAGGGAAATATCTGTCTCTTCACCTCCTAAATGCTCCACTGTGTTCACCTCAGCCAGTGTCTGACTTTGTCTGTCAGCCGTGTGGAGCTGGGCAGGTGCTGCACAGAAGGTTTACTGGAGCATTTTCACTGAAAACATCTTCCTGCTGCGACAGGAAACAAGAGTTGATGAGAGTGTTGAGACTGAATCAAAACAGTAAGGTTGCGGGCCACAAAACCAAAACAACATGTTGAAAATATCTAAAACTCGCGGAGTCAAATGATATTTCTTTGTTGGTTTGTCACTATGAGCAACACTCTTTGCATTACACTCAGTCATTTCACCCATTGTTAACATAACAGTATTAATTAGGGCAGCTTTAAGTGTGTATTTCGATTGAAACAAAACTGTGAAAAGAACTCTCACCACTTTCCCTCTTTTTCCAAGCTTTCAACCTACAGGGGCAGCATTTTCATCTCCCTCCTATCCCTTTGTGTTACACTCACACATCTAACCAAAGTGCATCATTCAACCTTTTACCCCCAAACTTTCCTTCCCTGCGGCCCTCTGTTATCTTTTAAAGGCCTAAATCAATCCACTCTTGTAAGACTTGTAAGCTCGTTTGGCACCAACGAGCGCCACGGCATGTGTGCGAGGCCGGCACGGATATGCATGTCCGTGTTTCATGTTTTTGATCCAATTGTTGTGGAATCTTATTCAGACTGCGACACATGTGCTGTTAAGATGAGAGAGAGCGGACCCATAAAAGTTGTGCGTCACATCCCACGCAATGCAAGCCCGTATAGGCACGAGGTCTGGCTTTGCCGTGCGGGGGAGAGCTCGCAGTGCACGGAAAGCTCATGTCTCACACCAAGCTCTGTGCTGCAGGCCCACATACACTAATTAGACCTGATATACAGCCTGATGTGCGCTGATTGAAAGCAGGCTCATCTAACTCAGGACAGGGTCCTGTTGCACTGCTGTGGAACGCCGGAGGGTGTCATTTTGTTTCCAGGCACTGGTCTAAGGTCAGTTTCATGGTCTCCAGACAAATTTCTTTGGTAGTGATTTAGAGAGGGTAAACTGATGCAGATCTATGGGTATTATTCACCAACTTATCGACGGTGTAGAAGGATGTGGTGGTTTGCGCTCTCGCAGGGTTCTGCAGCACACAACCAGCTGTCCATGTGGCGACAGCTTCAGCTTCACACAGAAATGAGTGGCATGCCCCAGGCAGCACAGGCCACGGCACTGTGCCAACCATGCCAGGCACTCCCTCGGTGCCTCTTGCAGCATGTGTCCTGTGTTGGATGTGGTGGGCTATAGTGAGGAATGATAACAGAGAAACACTAAGCCCTGAACTCTTGTTTATTTTTTTTATTTATTGGTTTGTTTAATAGGGTCCGTGCACATTAATGAACATCGCTATAAATGCCAAGAGGCCATTTTTCATCTCTCCTTCCTGGACTGATGTTACAAAGTCGCTCTGAATACAGAATATCGAATATAGAATATACACCATTACATTACATTGTCTGCTAGTTCAACCATGCAGCACAGAAGCACACGATACAACTCTTCTATCTGTGTCTGTCTTTCCTCCATGAATTTGTCATACAGTTTTTGTCGAACCTGAGCAAGAGGTACATGCATGAACGGTCTGATTTACCTGCTTTTTTTCCCCCAGGCTTCACTCTTCGCTATACCCTCAGCCTCTCTCTCATTTAAATGTATCACTGGGGAGGCACTAAGATGGCAGGACAATTACCCAAAGAGCTGTTTTCACTGGAACTGCAATCAAGCATCTGGAAGACTCAGCCATCCATAATCAGGCTTTTAGCCAAAGCTCTACTATTTTCTATTGGGACAGTTTATGTCTTCATTGTTGTTTTCAATTTACGTGTGGATTCCATTAGTAACGTTATATAAGGTTGGATGCAAGGCTCTTAATTCATTTTAGCATCCATGGATCTGCACGGAGAATGCGCTTGGTGATGTCCAGCAGTTGCATTTCAATTTGCACTTCAACTGTGTGTGTGTGTGTGTGTGTGTGTGTGTGTATGCTGAGACAGTTTAGCAGCTCACACCAGTAGTATGCAGAGAACAGCCATCCTTGTGATTTTACAGCTGGTTTGCAATTGCAGAGTAATTATAGATTAAGAAAACATGACTTGTGTCAATGAAATAATGGCAGCCCATTGACAAATATGCCTTCAGCAGCCCAACACCTGGTGAAAGACCAATTGTTAGGTTTAACAGCATGCCAGCTTAGAAAGAACACAGCGGGTACACTGGGTTGATTTTTCCAACATTTGTCTTTGTAATGAACCGAAATTTCTCTTTGGGATGGGGACCTGCCATTTGCACAAAGCTTAAACAAATTATGTTCCAATAACATTTTCAATGAGCCAGAGGTGATTTGACTTTCCTTCAGCTCGCACACTATTAGTCAAACTATCACATTTCTTCTGTAAGGACTGTATGTGTGATCGCCGGGTGTCCAGCAGAGTTGTTGACTTGACTGATGGTGGCCGCAACTTAATGACAGTCCGTCACCTGTGGGTTTTTAATTCCTAATCATGCACAATGGTAACGCTGGCGCAACAGATTTCCGAACACACAGGTGCTAAAGATGGGAGAGCAAGTCCGCGAGCCCCACCCCCGGCCACCCTTACAAAACTATATAATGAATGTTTAGTAGAGTCCAAGCAGTGTTCAGTAAGCTACTGAAATACATTTACACAAACAAGTCTCCAAGTTACCAAGATATGTCGATAACATCATCATTTGGGCGACTCTTGATCTCCGTTGGAGGTGTGTGAGGTTGTAGGGTGTGTCAGCTTTTTAAAGGTACATTTATGTGTTCGCAGCTCCAAAGTAGAGCAAGGACCTTTGATCTATAATTCAGCATTTCAGGAAATAGAAGATCTCGCTCTCACATCTGTATGGTAAATATGTAGCTGGAGCCAGGAGCTGGTTAGCTTAGTTTGGCACAAATGCTGGAAACGGGGGGGAAATAGCTAGCCTGGCCCCGGCCAAAAGTAACAAAATCTGACTACCAGCACCCCTAAAGCTCACTAATTGACACAGTTTGTTTAACCTGTACAGAAATCGAAGTGAAAAACCAGGAAGTTGTTGTTTTACGGCGGGGGTGCTGTGACTCAGCAATCATTTTTACGCTTTGTTTTTTGTATGGATTGAACAAATGAGATATATAACATAAGCATTAAAGGCACCAGTAGGCCCATTTTGTTTCCTGCAGACAGATCCAGGCTAGCTGTTCTCTCCGTTTCCAATCTTTAAGCTAAGCTAACTGGCTGCTCTCTGTAGCTTAACATTTAGTGACAGAGGCGGGAGTGGTACCGATGTTCTCATCAAACTCTGCTTTTCCCAAAATGTTGAACTGGTGAAATCTAATACTATGTGCCAATTCCATATTGTTTAATTAATCTATAGTAGGCCCATACTATTATACTATATATACATACTATTAGCATACTATGCAGCTTAGTGTGTATGAAATTGACCTACTGTAACATGTTGCACCAACAGGAAATTACACGAGGCACGAGTGTTTGTATTGTTAATTTTAAAGCATCTTTTCTGTAGCTGCATCATTTCAAGTGTGCATTGCTTTGTGTGAAAATCAAATCTCATAGTACTGTCTGAGCGCACATCGATATATTTCATGGCTTTGACTTCATTTATCTTAAAATCTCTCATACAGTAAACCAGAATATAAGCTACAAAGCACTGGGACAACTCTGACCCTGTTCAAAACAACTGGGACAACTCCCAGTTTCAGCCCTGTTTCACATATAACACACAGAGAGGCAGCACATCATAAACGTCTGCACCACAAATTACGTTTTCATCTCATTATCTCTGCGCTGCGAATTTAACCTTCTTTTCTCTCTCTCTCTCTCTCTCTCTCTCTCTTTTCAAATACCAGACGCAGTACGGAATGACATACATACGAGCCAGCTCAGAGACACCAGTCTGGTGTCAGAAAATACTGATTCAGCTATTCGTCAGTATACTGTGTTTGAAAAAGAGCAGGCTCTGCCACTGACGGAGGATAAATGCAGCAGAGATGCCTGATGGGGGGACATTGGTTTGTCCTGTGATTTAGCTACCAGTTGGAACTTCTCACAGCGGCACTGATGAACAATTCACTTATACAAGTCATTTCAGTAGCGCATGCTGAAGCCAACAGTAATGACGAGTTACAGTATGCCAACCACATGGTGGACGCTGCCTCACTAGTGGCCTCCTCAGACCAGACCTCAGACTGTCTGTAGAGATACACCTTGCTGTTTGAATGGTTGGGAACAGAGGAGTGCACCATAAGCAGTCCTTTTCATCCTTTCATCAAACTGACCTTCTTTTCTTTCTGCGCATGCAAGGACAGATGTACCCACAATACATGTGTGGAAAGTCATACATGGACACATGGCCCGTTATAACCCACAGGTGATACAGTTTACAAACTTGAAAGCCGATTCTGTTTGTGTTTTACTTTTCATTCTTTCTCCCCATCCAGCTTTCTTCTTCCCGTCTCTCTCCTCCTCCTCCTCCATCCCTTTTCTGTCTCCCACTTAAAGCTGCTTCTCCTCTCTGTTGACAGCTTTGCTCGGCTGAAAAAAAGAAGCAGAATTACTGAGTAAAAGGGAAAAAGAGAGCAAATAACAGCTCTTAGAATGTTTGGATTGTGAAACCAGAACATTAGTACAAACCATAATGGCTGGCCCAGAGAGCCCCGCGCCTCTCCAGAACTTCACTCTCACAGGCAATGATGTAACGCCAGCCATTTCATATGAAGCATTCGCTTGTTGCGCTCCTCAGAGTCTATTTATACCTTCTTCGTCTACTCAAAATAAAGCAGCCTATGTTAGGCTGATGCCCTTTAAATAGCCTGTTTGTTTAAGCTGAGGGAATTAGAATACAACTTTATGGTGGTGATAGCTTACTATAATTCTGGAAAACTTTGAATTGCTTAATGCCCGCAAAGTAGAAAAAGATGTGAGCTATTTATCACAAAAAAATGATGAAAAAAGAACTTTTTAATGTCAGAGGACCTTGCCTGTTAGTGATGATGTCCTGCACTCAGATATCCATAAATGACTGAATTAATGGACATTAAATACATGTGACTCACTCAACTGGCAGGTACAACCTGCTGCGCTGTCCAGGATAGATACTTTTACTACTACAAAGCAGTGTGTGTGTGTGTGTGTGTGTGCACGTGTGTTTGTGGTGCCAACCAGGCCTCAGTGTATAGTACGCAGCAGAATAAACAAGTCTGTCTGTGTTCACAGTCTGTAATTAAAGCCGTATAAAAGTGCACACGCATGCACTAACAGCACACGTCATGGCCCTAAGCGGCTCTGTCTCCCTCAGCCCTCAGCGTGGGCTTGACAACAGCTGACCTAAACCACCTATGGCTAACTTCACTGTGTAGATATATATGAAAGATAAAAGTGCAGCATAAAGAGAAGCTTCACACGCGTGGGCTGCTCATCTTGCTTCGATGGAGCAGAATGTGCAGCATACAGTAAATGCTGCGTAATAACATGCCGCTGCTGCTCACAGCCGCCCTTTGCACAAGAGTCAAAGCCGGATCTGCAAGAGCAGTGCCCTGTATCAGCAGCTGCAGGGAGATTTGATTGTCTTGGCTTATTTCGTAAGGGTAACCAGACCTCCCAATGGGCTCCACCACCACCTCAGCCATAAAAATAACCTCGACATGAGAAAAGACCGCATCACGCTGAACACTGCCAGAGTTTGGCTTCAACGTAGACGTACACCAGTGGCCCATAATCTGCCGTGAGGTGAGCTCATAGGGGAGTCAGCCTCAAGACCTCACAGCCTCAAAAGATGACAGCTACCTGAGCTGGGAGGAGGTTTGATCAGGGTGGGCAGTCAAATGAATTCTGAGGCCAATATATCACATTTTCCTCTCCGAATGTGACACTTTGTTGGGATCTGAGGGTCAGTCATTGCCTCTCGGTCCTGTGCTCAGAAAGCCTGCTCTACATCGAGATCCATACACTAAACAGAATGTGTAACATAAACGCTGTGGATTGTGTATACTATATGTTACAGCGAGTGGAAGAATGTAAATCCTGACATAGTAAGGCTTGTGTTTGTGTGTGTCAAATAGTCAGGCATATGTGTCTCGCCACATGAATATGTCATGTGTGCATGCATGTGTGTTTGTGCAGGTCTGTGTGTACATGCACATGAGCTTGGGAGACTCTCCATTATAGTTTCTGACCAGATTTTGCCCTCTGGTGGTGCAATTTAGGCAGCACTGTTTTTTTTTTTGCTGTTGTTTGTTTTTTTGCATCACCCACTTGACGAGTGAAAAAGCATCACTAACAGCTGCAGAGCGCCGATGAATGGTGCGAACAGTGAGTTGATTACTGTTAAGTAAATTATGTAAAAACACATTTCACAGCTTAAATGAGGAGTTTTCTTAGAAATATTTTGCAAAGAAAAAAAAGCAGCAGGTAAGCAGCTCAGAAGGACTTCAGCTGCAGCCGAGCTTTAAATGGCGGGTTGTTGAAAGGAATTAGTCAAAGCAAATGAATAACTCTACACTTAGCTGTGTGTGTAACCATGCATATATGTTTGCCTCTGTGTGTGTGTGTGCGCACGTCAGTCACCAAACAGATCCCCTTGGAGCCAGTGATGGTCCAGAAGTCCCACGCATTTCCCATGCTCACTCACACCAAGCAGCGAGTTCCACCACGCTCTCTCACTCCTCTCTCTCTTTCTCTCTCCCGTTTTCACCCTGCCATGTCCTCTTCCCCTCTCCTTCTCATTCCCTCGCTCCCGTCGTCACCGCTGCCATTATCATCCCACTTTGTTTTCAGCTGATTTTCAGCCTGACCTCATCTCTGGAGGAGAATAATTACCAAATGGGGACACCGTGTTTTAACAGTGGTTTTGAGGTCAACGACTCGCTCACGTTTGTTGGTCTTTTTTGTTCTCGGCTGCAAAACTTGCCAATGTTCCTGTTCTCCCCCCAACTCCCGTCCCCCCTCCTCTTCCCTGACCCCCGTGCATACATCAGTCCATAGTGAGATTGCTTTAGGAGTAATCACTGTAATCTCTCACTGTCAGAGGAGTTGGCGGGGCACCCTCCGTGCACTGCGTCTTGGAACATTGTGTCCATGCAGTGCTAGATGTTAAAGAGTGGTGATTGCGGAGAATGTGGCATGGTTTTGCAGAATGCCAGCCTATTAAGTTCAGCCATGCCAAAGCTATATTTGTGTTCCAAATGCTTTGCTGAATTGCAAAGTAGAATGTACTGTACATTTTTTCACGAGAAACGGCTTTGCTTTGCAAAGAAAACAAATTTAAAAGGCATTATAAGTTGCCCCCGTAATCAAATGAGATTTTTATTTTGTGCACGCAGTCCGAGCAGCTGCTAAGTGGCCACATGCAGGTTGCATTAGTGTGACCTGGTTAGGGGACGATGTTTGAGCAGGTGGTCAGTGGTAGACAGGGCAGAGAGATGGGGACCCTGAGCGAGTAAAGCGCGGGGCTAACAGGAGCTGCGCTGGTATTCCACTCACCTTGAGCATGTAAAACACTATCCCTGTGGAAGCAGCATGAGGCGTGGGGGAAGGGGGCGAACGTTTCTTCCCTGCCTGGACATAGATCACATAACTGGGCCAGTATGGGAGTGAGCCTGCCTCACCTGCCTGCCTTCTCTTCTCTTAAACATTCAGATCAGTGCAAGCTTTGCACTGCTTCACTTGGATTTCGCTCATGGGGAATTACCAAATCGAGATGACCCTCGTGGTTACCATGCCATTTTAGCACAGTTTTAATTAAATCAGACACATGCATGAATCCACACCCATCACTACCCTATTCATTCCCCAGTAACACCCATCACTGCCCCTACGTGTCAGTTTGAAGGAGCAGCATTCAGGGAATGTAACTCATGTCGTACGTGCCTCGAGGTTGCCACAGAAATTAAGCACATAGGTGTAAAGAAATGCCAGTCAGCCTCTCCATGGCTCCCTCAGTCCAGCTCCTGGCAGTGCGCTGGCGAGGCCCGTGGCCCAGGAATGCTGTGCCCATCTGTCAACACGGAGCTGCCTTCCCTGGCAGATGCCACAGAGAGGATTTTTGTAACCTGGCCCTGGGTGGATTTCATAACCTGGCCTGGCAGTGTAGCAGAGGGCCTCAGGACTGCAAGAAGATTCTGTGTGTGTGTGTGTGTGTGTGTGTGTGTGTGTGTAGTCTATGAACAAAGTGGCTTCAAGCTGACAAAGGTGGTAAAAAGTTTACTTCTGTGGAATTTTATTGAGCTGTCATCTTAACACATATCTGACATCTACCTGTGCTGCACTCGCTTCCTCCGTTCGCCTCTCTGTCCTGCCCTCTCCTCCTTCACCTCCTCCTCCCCCTCTCATATCTCTTCCCACCACTCCTGCTCTGCTCCCGTAGCTCTGATATTTATAATGAATGGTGTTCTCTATGTGGGGCCTGAGTGTGTGTGTGTGGTGGAGCCGAGGGAGCCCCACCTGAGTGATGATTCTGTCTGCCCGAGTCTCTCTCTAACTCTCTCTCTCTTTCTCGCTCTCACTCTCACTCTCTCTCTCGCTCTCTCTCTCACACACACACACAAACACACACACGCCTGACCTGCTGGGAACATAGGGTCTTGCTGTATCAGGCCTCTGTGGCAGGGGCAATTAGAAAGGTCCAGGCGGAGCACAAGCTCTCTTCTCATACTGTCCCCATTAGAGAGGGAGAGACAGGCAGTGAGGAAAGACAGGGAGAGGACACACATTAACACACTGTCTCTCTCTCTCACACACACATACACATACACACACAGTGGCCGTACAGTAACCTTACGCATCCCTGCGCTTGCTGAAGTGACTTAGCGCACAGAGAAGCACTTATAATTAGATTAATTATATTTTTTTAAATTATTCCTCAGCAGTGCTCTTTACCTGCTCAACAGAGGCCGAGACATTGGTCACCCCATCAGGTTGGTGTCCCTGAGTTGAATACTGAGAATAATGGGCTGGAGTTGGAGGAAGTGTCGTCCGATCTGCACAGCCACAATCTCTGTGCCAAGATGACGATACAATAAATCGGTGCTCTAGACACTGCAGAGCTTGCCACACAATTATAGGTGATAATTGATTCATTGATTACGTGTATGTGAGTGTGTGCACCACCGGAGGTTTTCACACAGGAAGCAGTCATGATGACGTCAAGGACTTGGTAGCCTTCTGGGCGATATATACGTTTGTGTGTGTGTGTGAGGACCTGATGGGTGGCAAAGGGCTCATTCTTGACCAGAGACGTGCACAGAGACCAGTGCTCTTTCCACGCCGCCTTTGTCTCCACATGAATTATCCATCGGGCCAAGTGTGGTAATCAAGCTGCTCCGGCAAGGCTTATTGCAATGTTGGTCATTTAGCCTATTAGCAAGGCTCTTACCTCATTTCTTGGTCAACTCCGATTGCATGGAAAACAGAGCAGTCAGCATGTTAAATGGGCTCAGGGAAGGCTGAGCCCATTTAACATTAAGGGCCATAAAGCTACGGCAGCTGATACAGCACAAGCAGGCTCGCGGAGAGACGCTGTAAACCTCAGGGCACCTCAGCTGGTCCCGGGTCACTGGAGGACTCTGGTATGCTGAGCTCATGATCATGAAAACTAATATTTAAAGAGGGGGCAGGGGAGGATACTGCATATTTACTAATAGACTGAGAGTTAGGGAAATTACATAGCTCCTAATACACCAGTCAAATACAATTTGGAGTGGAAAAAGTTCAAATGAACAGATCAGACAACCAAAATTTTATAAAACCTCGAGCGCACCAAGGTCTCACCTGGTGTGGATGCTGGAGCAGCTTTGCAAGAATTTTTCCATCTCGATCAGGAGTTTCAAAGGGGAAAAAAATCTGTTTTATGATAAAATATTCGATGACGTTTCTTTAATCCAAAAAGACATAATGGATTTGAGGAATTGCTGTGGGAGACTTAGTAAATTACTGTGTGATGCTGCCCTCCTCTGGCCAATTTCTGTACTAAACATAACAAAAGCTGTGTGCAAGCTGAAGCAGTGGATTACACTGCGCTTGAGATGTGTTGTTTAATTTAGTTTATTCTATTTATCAAAAACAATTCAGAAAGGGACCCTGAATAAAAATAGCCCACTCACCTCATTTCAAGAGGGATAGATTTATCTACAAGCTCATTTCCACCTGCAGCCTCTAGACATGCAGACACACCAATAAACACTCAAAATATGTTGATAGTTACGTGAAATGTGGTGACTTCACCAGAGGTTTACAGGTGAAGATACCAGTAGGACTAAAGAGGCATTTAGATAGACATTTTTTTGCTGCACTCCCTGGGTGCAACAGAATACAAATAGAGTAAAATGTTACAGCAACCTATTGAGAAGAACAAGCCATGGAGGTTAAAATATAAAACTGTCATAGTAAGCCTATACAATGATTAGCTTTCTAAAGTCTGGGAAAACAGAGGGGTTGTCATGAAGGTAATCCTGGGTTGGGTTTGAGACTTACATGGGTGTTTCACATCTCTGTGCTTCTTCATTGACCTGGGTATTGATCTGGTTTGCCATTGTGAAGGATGTCTTGGTTTGCTTTTCGTTGTTCAGAGGAGCAGGGACTGTTCCTAGAGGAGGCTTGAGCGAGGATCGAGGTTATCTTTCCTTTTCATCAGAGTTCATCATAGCCACACTGCAGTTTTATACCAGGACAGTTCAAATCTTGAGATTTTAATTTGTTTCGGATTCACTGTTTATCCACCAAGGGCAGAGATGGGCAGAGAAGGCCAAATAACAGATGCTATTGAGATAAGTTACTGGAAACGTACCATCTGTTGAAACTGGACTCATAGTGAAGACTAATATGCAGGACGCTCTACCTCTGCTACTTCAGTTTTCTCCTCCAGCTTCATGAAAGTACAGTAATTAATGACTGGAATACCCCTTTAAAATTCTTGTTTCATATCCAGTTTGCACATGTCAACAGGGTGCAACCTGTCCCTTAGAATCCATTCATCAGCTCATGAGCCACAGTACAGCAGTATCCCACCACTGACCTCAAACATCAGCTGTAGACAAAACTAAAGCAGGCACAGAGTTCGAAGCATCCTCTCATGTCCCCCAGGGGCCCTAACATCACCTTGAACCCTGCAGCAGACTGTGTGAAGCCTTGCCAAGCCTATGAACATGACCTGGGGATGGTGCGTGAGGGGTGGAGAGGTGGGCGGGTGGAGGCAGAGGACGGAGGGGAGATGAAGGGGATGCTGGTCACTCCATTGCAGACAAGACAAATGATGCACAGACAGACGGCACTCGACATCGCTGCCACATTCAGCCAGTTTCCAGTTACTACGACCTGGCTCCGGATCAGCGGATGCTCGTGTCAAGCAAATAAATGACACGGCGTGCTGACCTTTGCCTCAAACAAGACCTCCAATACCAATTATTTTTACAATAAAACACACTGGCCTCATAATCAAGAAAACAGATGGACAGTGGAGTGAGCCAAAATTCGGATGTGTTCTTGCAACGGCCACACGATGGTGGTGTAACTCAAATGGGAGTGGTGGAGACGGCCGAGGGGCCACAGTTTTAGCTCATCAGCCAGTAAACCACATCAGTCATGCAACAGGAGTCAGTTCATGATATCTCCACCCGACACTCTCCACTAACATGACATGAAACATCCAGGGAGATTGAGAGATCACAGGGTGAGAAAGCAGTTGCCAAGGCCTGACCTTGGACTGAAAGCAAATTGGACAGTATCAACCATTAATTGACATGTGGAGGAATAAGGAGGTATACTGGGAAATATGATATATGGTGGACTGAAGAGAGGTGGAAAAACAGGTGGTGAGATGAATTTACAGCGTATCGATCTATCAGGTCTAGCTGGTTACAAAGGAGCTGTGATGTCTGATGTATAATTGGTAAGCACTTAAAGGTTTGATTTGATTTGGTAATTTAATTCAAGTTCAGTCAGTATTTGTAACTGTAACTTGTAATTTTTTATTATTCTTTACATGCTGAGGCTGTAAAAAAAAAAAAGAAGACTCTTATTGTCCTTTTTTTCCCCACCCAAAAGAATCAAAATTACTGTGCATGACTGATTCATTAAAACAGAAATAAACCCCATTAATGAATTAATTTAACTAAAAATGATAAATAAAAAATAAAATAAACATTTAACTCATTTTAGGATAGGCTTTTATAATTCCTTTCTTATGAATGCTGCATTTCAACATAGTTTCCATGTGGACTCCTGGACAGAAAAAATATTCAGTCTGAAGCCTTGTGTTGGGCTACATGTTTGCATTACCTAATGTAAGTCTGAACTCAATGAATTATTGTTGAACTGTTAGATTCTCATTTTTTGTTTGTATTGAATGTTTTATGTTGGATTTAATTTTACAAAATGACAGTACTGTGTCAGGATTATTCTGTCTCCTGAAACCATAAAAAAGTTTCCATTAGACAGAAACAAATCTAAGAAATATGACAAATCAGACTGATGTAATTTATGTAATAGAATAAAATATATTTTTGTTGCAAACTGGAGAAGAAAATCATCTTTAAAAACTTTCTAAAGTATCCTTTATTACTTGCACAGATGCTCAAGAGAGAGTGGTGTCTTCTATTATGTGGATTATTGTCCCAAAGTCTTGATGTACTAAAAGAGCAGATCACATCTCTGCTGTCGGTGGCTGCCAATGAACTTTAGGGTTTATTCACATTTCAACATCACAGGTCTTGTAGCTCCGTATGAACCGTATGAATGTTGTAAAATTCTCAAACAGGCACTTCTGGCTGCCCCGGTTCCCATTAAAGGCACCAGGAGTGGACTTTTTCTTTTCGAGAAGCGGCCTGGTCAGACAAGTTCACTACATGTCATAATTTAAATTCACTTTTTAAAACTCCTTAAAACTCTCTTTCTCTTTCTTATTTAAGTAAAATATTTTATTTGGGTCATACATCTTATGTCCATATGATGAACATATTTTTTTATTTACCTGTACAAAGTGTAAATGTGCACAATTAAATAATAGAAAACGTGCATTTATATATAGGATTGCACACATATAAATTTGTGTATCTGTTGTGTATATATGAGGTATATGTATTGATAAGTTCATGTATATGTGTATTTATATGTGAAGATTTATATGTGAATATTTATATATATTTCATTTTATGCATTTCAGTTTTTTCTAATGCTTTTAATCTTCTGATGTTTATTTTACTGTTGGATCACAAGCTATCTGTTACCATTTTAATTTAAACATACTACCAATGTGTACGAGGTTGAAAGTAACTAAATCTCTTCATGTACTGTCCTTTGACATTTAAGACTTTATTTTAACTTTCCTGAGACGTTCTACATTTACTCCTCAACACAGTGATAGAAATGTTGGATTTTTTTGCTCACTTCTAGCAGTTGTTACTTTGCAATTTAAGATGACAGGGTAGCATATGATAGTGTAACAGTGCCTCACAAAAGAAGAGGTAAAACACTTTAAGGAAGCAGATACTTTTAAATGCAGGATTGTGCTAATGCCACAGAGCTGTAGGTGGATCCACTTTGTCCAACTCTGCAGGGCACTGACACGGTGAACAGATAGTGAGGCTTTTGTGGAGAAAGTGCAAAATGCTCGCTATGTCATTCTTAACCGGATTACATCCTAATGAGCCTGTTGCGTCCTAATTAGTCTAATCACCAATCAGTTAATGGATCGAAATCACCAAAAGGCCCCCAGGATAGAGAATACCAGCGTCTTTTAAAGAGGCGTCGTGCGCCACCAGAATCGTTTAGACAGGAGACAAAAATTTTAATTTAGTAAGTTGTGTCTCTCTCTCTCTCTCTCTCTCTCTCTACACACACACACACACACAGGGGAGAGGCTCCTCACCCCGACACGCAAGCCTCAAAATACCCACGCGTTCGTGCAGCGGAAGTTTTTAAGCAACCTTATCTGGAGCTTTATCTGAGTTGGAGATGTGCTGCAGAAAGACGGGTCAAAGGGGAGCCTGCTGCAGGACGAAGCATTAGGGATATGAAACACATGCCGGGCCTGTCATGTTCAATTTACAGTTGACCCCCATAGTTTAGAAGTGAGGACGTGTGTAACTCGGTGGATGATTTGTCATGCCGCGGGATAAATCGTTTGAATTCTGAATTTCTCCTCGCAATTAATGGCAGGGGAGCGGGGAGACATTACGCTCCCGACGGCGCGAAGGCCCGTGGAAATCAATCATGATGAAAACATTTTCCCATGTCTTGTGCAACCCCCACCCACCCCTCGCGTGCGTTTACTTTATTTCGCCAATTATTACAGCAAGAGCCGGGCCAGTGTTGACTCTCACTGCGCCCGAGAAAGATTTTACGGCCATTCATCAGCTCGCGAGGCGCACAAATAGTCTTTAAAACTATAAACACCACCGCCGGGTCGGAGACAGGGGGACCCATTTACCCCGTGGCTGTGCTAAACGCTGAAGATAAAACAAACGATAATGCTGTCTGTCTCCTGTGACCGTCTCCATAGGCATTAATAGCAGGTTTAGTGCCAACCGTGCGGGGGGAAAACACGCGCGGGGCTACGCGTCATTACGCACGGTCGTCTCCATTTTTACTGCTGTCCGGCGGGGTGATTTGTTCTTTGTTATTGTGGATCTATAAATGAATGCCGGCATGCTTAACTGACACCATCTCGTGTGCCTATGCTAAAGAAAGCACCCATGGAAGAGCGTTTTGGTCACTGTTTGTCTTTGGAGTTGGACAAAAAAATTAAATGCTTAAAAGCAACGAAATGGGTCTTATTTGGTTAAAACTCGGGTGTCACATATGACACATCTTTGGGATAACGTGGCCTGCAGCGTGGGTGGGAGTGTGTGTGTGTGTGTGTGTGTGAGTGTGTGTGCGGGTTTGTTGTCGTCTGTTATCGCGTCCTGATAACGCAGACAGTGGCTCCAGGATCTCTCGGAGGCAGACAGCAGAGTGTGTCGCTCCTGGTTTCAGGTTCCGCGTTCAGGGACCCAACCTGGTCGTCTGCTCCTTTTCCCGTCCGGTGAGAGGCGGGACGACCCCTCCCCCCTCCCCCCCTCACCCATCCCTCACTATCAGGCTTATCAGACACATTAAGCCCTGTTAATTCCTCCCAGTGCTCTTCAGCGGTTATTATACAATGTCGACGTGCACAAAGATGTTAGATAAATGATGCGTCTTGGCACTTGAAGATGTGCGTAAACATCCGCCCAAATATTGGACTCGTAGGAGGAACTGGAAACGCGTTTGCATTGTGCGTAAAGACTACCTGCAACAGTGGAAAATGTCCATCTAACAAGTCATTTATTTACTTTATGAACTCTAGACTTAGCGTTAGACTTCACTTTATTGATCCCTTTAGGATGACTCCCTCAGGGAAATTTAAGCTCATCCTAAAGCAAAGCAGAATAAGAACCCCCCCCCCCTCCCAGGATGAAGAACATGGAATATTTCAAACAATAAAGATATGTGCGCAGTGATTGAACACATAGAGGCCCATGAGCAACATCAGCATGTACCAGACATCACTCTACGTCATGAAATGGGAGTACCGGCGGCTCCAAACGGAGGGTCCCACTGGCTCCCTCCCCACCACCCACCCAACCTCCACCCTCCCTCTTCCCTCTGCGTCACCGGGAGGAGAGGGAGGCCAAGAAAAAAAAAAGTTTGGAGACAGAGTTGACATTCAAAATGCACACTTCACTCAAGATCAGTGCACTATACCAAACTAATACTTAAATCCAGTAAATATTGGCAGGAAGGAGAGGGAGTTTGTTTGTCTTTTTTTCTCTTGCCTCCATGTGACAGGTTAACAGCTTACTTTTTTTTTTTTTTGGTTGAGTTCTTGGCCATGTTTCCCAGCCCCAGCACGTCCACTCCCTTCTCTGTAAAGGATATATTAAACTTGGAGCAGAGTCATGACGTTATGGTGTCTCCTCTGGACGTCTCCTCTCGTATGGACTTCTGCGCCGTGTCGACCTCCTCCTCTTCTTCCTCTTCCTCCTCCTCCTCCTCCTCATCCTCCTCCTGCATGCTGGCCCTGCCTGAAGCAGGAGCCTCTCCGGGACATGTCGTCCGCCGCCGCCTCGCTGTTTGGAGAAGAGCTCCACGACTCCAGAGCCGGCAGAGGCAATGCGCTCAGCTTCGCCACCGCCTTTTATGGGAAATCTCTGATGGAGCTGGATTTGGTCAAGGATGAGAAATCGGACGCGTTCGAGGGGAAGCGCAGAAAAGGTGAGTTGATGACAGGCGCAGGATTTTTTTTTTTTTTTTTTTTAGTTTGCGGGCCTGTGCAGGGGTGAGGCCCGCAGGGTCGCGTTGGAGAGATTTGTGCGCAAAAGGCAGGAGATGCTCCAAAAGCATCTCAGCTGTAAGCAACCTGCAGGAAAAGCTTTTATACTCGATAAAGGCTTTGAGGTAGAATTTTTTACATTTAAAGAAATTTAAAAAGTTATGCTGATGGTTAGGCCTTATTTAAGATTTGTAGAAAATTGAGGGAAAAAAAACAATGTCAAAAGTTGACAGATGAAGGGTTCATTTGCAAAAAAAAAAAACAAACTTGTGATTTATTTTCACGATTTATGTTTTTTATGGTGCACTATAAGGAAACGTAGTGTTGGTTCATTCATATTAATAATGACTTTTTATGTTTTATGTATGTCTGTTTTAGTACATTTAGTCAACATAACATTTATGAAGCTATTCAACTGCAAGTGTGTAAACTGTGTAAATTACATGCATAATTTTTCCCCCCAAAAGCTCACACTGAATGTATCACGGTGGACTATATATACTATGTCACTATATAATGATTCAACCTAACAGCCAGCTAGATGGTATTATTATTATTATTATTTTTATTATTATTATTGTTATTGCTGTCAGAAGTAACACAAAATAAATATCCATCTGTAAAGAAGTCACATCCGCAGCTTTCTAAATCATTTGGTCCCCTGCCTTTTCTCTCTGTGCTGTGATGGTCAGAGGAGTTCAGTCCTCCGGCCGGGCCCGTGGAGGACATGAAGCCCGAGGATCCGGACCGGCCCAAGCCCCGGAGGCGCAGGAAGCCGCGGGTCCTGTTCTCGCAGGCGCAGGTGTACGAGCTGGAGCGGCGCTTCAAGCAGCAGAGGTACCTGTCCGCCCCGGAGAGAGACCACCTGGCCGGCGTGCTCAAGCTCACCCCGACCCAGGTGAAGATCTGGTTCCAGAACAGGAGGTACAAGTGCAAGCGGCAGAGGCAGGACCAGAGCCTGGAGATGGTGTCCCTGCCGCCGCCCCGGAGGGTGTCGGTGCCGGTGCTGGTCCGGGACGGGAAGCCGTGCCTGGCGGCGGACACGGCCGCCTACAACCCGTCCTACAGCGTGGGCCACATCAACCACTTCACCTACAACAACTACCCGGCCTTCAGCAACTACACGGGCCCCGGCTGCAACACGAACTACGCGTGTAATTACCCCGCAGCCAGCATGCAAACTATGCAGGGATCCTCCAACAGCGGGAGCTACGTGAACTTTGGGGTCGGGGACCTGAATAATGTGCAGGGCACGTTCTCCTCCAGTAACGGGGTGTCTTCGTTACATGGCATCAGGACATGGTAGACTAAATGTTACCTGCTCACTCTGAATGTTTTCTGACTGCATGCATGTTCAGATGTGTCGAGGCTTTGTGGAGTTTGCAACTTTTCTTGTATTCGACTTACTTTTGGTAGTTTTTCGTTGTTTTCAGCACCAGTTTTTGTCCATAGAAATGTTGTTTGTACATTTCTTATTTATTTTCGTGACATTGGCAAACACGTGTAATTTAAACAAAAGAAAAAAACAAAACCTTTTTTTTAAATTTTATTTTTAATGATAAACTTTCCACACTTTTTTTTCTTTTCTCTTTTTTTGACAGAATAAAGTGGATTACTAACTGTTTTGGCCTGTAAAAATCAGACAGCATTTTCAGTGGGCCATAATGAAAATGAAGACTTTAGGCTTCATAAATGAAATAATTCTATCTAATTATTATAATCATTATTATTTGCTAATATTTCTGTCTTGCTATTGTTTTATTCTAATAACTTAAGGTTGTTTAATGTAATAACTGGTTCTGGTTTAGCTCTGACTATCAATCTCAATGTCAAAAGAAAAACCCCCCACTAATATTAGAAAATATGAAGTCAGTGTATAATATGTGAGCTACAATTATAACTACATGTAATCCACACCTCTGTGTCACATAATGGTTGAACTGGTTCAACAGTAGATCCACATTAAATAACCCTTCATATGGTTTGTGTCTGGTTAAAATGTTGAAGTGGCTATTAGGAAGCTTCCTTCAATATGCTTAAACAAGGTTAAAAGGTTGTTAAAAGTTTACACGTTTTACAACCCACTGTCAGCCACATGTACACTCCACACAGACGTGTTTAAAGCCACTGCATGGGACAGAGATGGCTGTGAGCCATGACCTTGACCCGCATTAAATGGTTTTGTATGAGGTTCTTCTGATTTAATCAAGAAATGATATTTTTCTTTTATTCAATGGAATATCAGACATTTTGATTTTCATTAATTGTATTGTGTTTGCAAGCCTTTCTATGCAATCTGATCTGTCAAAGGCCACTCTGAAAGTCAACAACCTTTTCTCTGTACATATGACTGACTCAAGATGTTACCTGATCCAAGATATTTATTCATTCTTGGACAGTAAACTTAAATATTAAAGATTTCCTTTTTGAATTTTTTTCTGTTTGACTAAAATTTGTACTTTCATGTTTAATTTGTGTTTTATTTTAGAACTGAGAATTAACTAACAGAGGTTTAACTGGACTCTGTGTAACACATGAATAACTGAACAAAGCTCCTCCAGCTGTACAAATTACCACATGAATGAAAAGCTGAAGAGACTGTCTGGTTCCAGTGTTTACGCCATCAGTTTGGTGCCGTGTACGCTCCCCCGAGACCCCCGTCCACTTGTCCAGATACAAACCCAAACACTTGATTGACACTATCACGGCGCTAAATGCAAGAATGGTCCAATTTGCTTGACAGAGAGCCAGAGTCCTTGTCTAAGTGTGCAGTTATATGAACAGGCTCTGCCCAACCGCCACCACTTTACATGAGTAAGAGATGCTTAGGCATCTCTCAGGTCTCTCCGCACATGTTCTGTTGTCTTCGATCTTCTTTCAAACAACACATGCTCACAAACACACATATGAGAAAGAAGTCAAACATCAAGTCAGAAGAGTGTGCATTTATTTTATACATTTACATATAAACAATATGGCAATGCCAGGCCAGAAAGCGTAGCAAGGTCATGTAGCTCCTCTGGCCACCCTCTCCTCCGAGGTGTTGAAAAGGCAACGTCAGATAAGAGCGCCACACAAACCTAAAAATATCCCCCCTCGCCCTCCACCCACACTGGGAAGGGAGAGGGAAACGGGTCGGAATAATCTGCTTTTCCGGGTCTTATCTGAAGAAAGGCAGGGATACATGCTGCTCTATCTCTGCCAGTGTGATCGCTGCCACTGCTTTTCTGAGCTTTTCTGCTCCGCTGCAGACCAGAGCCAAGCGAACACGGGCAGAGATGGAGGGAAGCGTGCACACTCTGTCTTCGACAAAGTTTTATTTCTTTCTGGTTTGCATGCTAACTGAACACAGGGACAATCTGAAGTGCACATAAACAAGCAGAAGCACTGTTCTGATGGTCTAGCCAGTGAAAGACAAACCGAGTGACAACAGACGGGCATAAAACGTACCAAAGTTAAAATCCATTTCAATACTCAATTCTCAAAGATGGAGCATTATAATGCTGTAATAAATTATCACTTATAGTAATTACACAGTACATTGTTATAAATAACAGTTAAACAAACCTCTTGGCCATGATTTGCACAGTGGCTTCATGATATCAGGGGATGAAAAACAAAAGTTTGGTCAAAACATCAGTTAGAGGAACATATGAAGGAGGCTCCTTTGTTACACAGACAAAATGTTTCTTTAAGTCCTTATATTGTTCCCACAATGTGTGTCCTTAATATTGTGTCAGTTAATGCTACTATTGAACAATAGTAAATAATAGTATTATATACTACTATGATATGGATTTAATGGAATGTATGCCAATTAAAACAATTAAAACTGAAATGCAAAGTGGCACTTGTTACGTGATTGTCAGATTTTCTGTTTACATGATTTTCTTTTTTATTTTCAGGAACACATTTTGTGTTGTACATAAACAAGTTTTACTGCTGACAGCACATTATCTGCACTCACAGCAACACTGGAAGCAAACTGAGAGACACTTTTTAGATGTCTGAGGAGGATTACTTTCTCTATCTGTGTGTGTGTGTGTGTGTGTGTATACACACTGAGTGGTCACTTTATTAACAACACCTGTACAATCTAATGCAATTCAACACAATAGCTCTGCTATAATGTAATATGATATATAATTCTACCTTTACAGAGTTTATAATGTTCAGTTTGTTGTGACTGTCTGAATTGTGTAAATTATATGTTTTATTACTGATATCACAGTTAGTAGTGCTGTAGTAGCGGACTGCATTAGATTCAGCTGTGTTTTTAATATTTTGACCCCCTCATTTACACATTTCAAAGTCAACAAAAACTGAACGTTGTGAACTTTGTAAAGGTAGTATTCATAGCACAGCTGCTGAATTGCATTAGATTGTGCAAGTGCGCGTAATAAAGTGGCCTCTGAGTATGTGTGTGTGTATAAATACACTACAGGCCAAAAGTTTGGAAGCAAGATCAAATTTGTACAAAAAAAGATCATAGTTTCATTGGTATACAACAACAAAATGCAACAAAATAAACATGATTATTATATAAAGAGTAACTTATCAGAAGACATTACTGCGTTTTCGCAATTTCTCTTTCAGTGTATCCTTCTTTCCTCAATGTACAAATCTGTACTCTTGTTTGTTTACTCCTAGTTGCTTCTTTCTAGCCATTTCTGTGGTAGTTTGTCAGAGATTTGAACGCAGTTGAGATTTATTGGGATTTTTGTATGCAGACTCTCAAAAGCCAAAGAGTTAAAGTGAATAATGCAAATTGTGATTTTTTTTTACTTTTGCACTGAAGTTGTGACTCTTGCAAATCTTCTCGACCCTAAAACTAAGCCCTTCTTTTCTTTTGTTGACATTTATTCAGCAATGGTCTGGTAACATCAATGTATACCTAAAGGTAAATTGAGGAAAATGGTGCATATCAATGAAAGCAAAGTCTGATCATGCAGTAAATACATCCCAAAATACATATAACTCATGCTGGTTTTTAAGAAAGGCATTGTGAACAGAAACTTGAAAGTTGCTTCCAAACTTTTGGCCTGTAGTGTACATACATATATATTCACACAAACACACACATACACCCAGGTGTTTATATATATGAACGCAACAATCACATTGAATATCTTCCACAGGAATGCAAAAAAAAGAAAAGATTTCATTGTGTCATCCATCAACTTTCACAACTGATTTCAAGTAATGCTCCACATTACCTGACAGAACAGACATCTGACAGACTTTGTGCCACAAACACGTTCATCCTCTTTCAAGAAGAATAAATCATTCCCTTTGTGTGAACCAAACTCCCTCATTTAGTAAAACACTACATGGGACTATAGGTGTGTCAGTTTATCTTCGTCTTTGTGGACAATATTTCCCCCTCAGCAGCGTCACGGTTCAGCAGAGTGAGCGGTCCACATTCCAGTGAACAGACACTCGTGTGTGATGTGTGTGTAATATGACACGCAGCGGTCAGAGTTGTTTAAATCATTTGCGCTGACCGTGGAGAGTAGTGTATGTGGTAATGGGAGGGCTCCTCAAAAAAAAAAAAGGTACCTGGTCTACAGGAAGGGGAACAGTCTCTTCTTAAGGATGTAGAGAACTGTGGCGAGGAAGAGGGCGAGCGCCAGGAAGATGAGCAGTTTGTCAGTGAGCTCTCTGCGGTTGTACTTGGTGATGAGCTTCCTCCCGAGCTGGATGGTCCCCGTCATGGTTTTAAATTCGTCGTTGGTCTCTTGGACTGTCCTTGAAGAGGTTGCTTTGAACGGAAGACGAAACAGCTTTCAACAACAAAGCACGCACAAATAGTTCGTATACATTTCAAAATAAGACACTGTGCATTACAGCAGTTAAACCTTAACCAACCTACAGTATGTATCCATGGCAACACCGTGATACAGAGGGAAGCACAGTAAACAAGCACGGAAGCAGTTTCCTTTTCACGGATTTCAAATCTGAATAAACAAAAGTACATCCGGTGTTTCCTTCACTGACCTAGTGTCGTCATGGTGTCCTCGCTCTGCTGAACCTGCTGCGCCATCATCCGGCTGATGCTCATGAGATTCTCTGTAATGTCACTGGCTGTCTGAGCCAGGCCCTCTTTGGTCATCTTCCTGAGAAAGAAATGCGAAACGAGGGACACAACTGATAAAAATATCCTCTAATAAAAATGTACAAAAGGACTAGAAATTATAACACAGAGAGGATTTAGCATTACGTTGAAAAATACTTTCCCACGGCATAAAGCTGATCCAAGTAGGTCACACTGTCAGCTCACCTCTGCCTCACAGCACTATCTGCTCCATTAAGAAGTGCCTGCTTTTCCATTTTGTCGATGGACAGTTTGCTGGCCAGGTTGGCTTTCCTCCAAACGGTCTGGTTACTGCAAAACCAGCCATAAATAAAGACACATTATTCATATTGAAGTAGGCTATTTTCACATATTCCTCCCCCACCAGTTGAGCAGCATTATCAACAATACACAACAGTTCACATTTATAAAAGTCAGGGTGAAATATGGTGAAGAATTTTAATTTACCTCAGCATCTGTTTTCTGTGTCCCTCGACCTGACTGATCAAAGCCTGCTTGTCCGACTCTTTGTCTTCCTCCATAGCCATCTGCTCTAAATCCTGTCAAAGTAATAAAACAGCACAGGTGTTTTCTGTCTTCATCTATTATCACAAAACCAAGGCCAAGTGTTTTGATGCGCAGTCTCTAAATGACGTTTCTTACCTGAATCCTCAGTCTGAGATTGTGGAAACTCTTTTTCACATCTGCGTTCAGTTCTGTCAGCTTGCTTTGAGGGCCCGTGCACTCATTGATATCCTGGTGAGACGACAAAACGAGGTTACACATCTCTGGTATCGACGTGTTTCTCTCATCTGTGACTGCAAAGACACTCTGCTGGATGATAAGTCTCCAGACAGTTAGAGCTGCTGCCTCAGGATGAAAGACCAGCAGGAGGTGCGTCATTCTGTCGGGTGGGTGCAGTCTGTTGTATGTGCTACAAAATGTGCTGAGAAATATAGAAACTCCAGGACTGCATTGATTCTTCTTAGTATCAATTAGTCCATTATTCTGCAGAATTTAATTTCTTTGTCATTATTGATTGATTATTTGTCATCTAAACAATTTCAAGAAATAGCGACAATTCTCCACAGGCCAAAGAGATCTCAAGATTTCTTGATTTTTCAGATGACCAGTTCAAAAGTGAAAGGTACTGAATGTTAAATGAAATAAAAGAGAGAAAATATGAGTGTTGAAATAAGTAAATATGTTTGGAAAAGGACCATTTCCAAACATTAATAGATTATCAGAACTGGATGTTAGTTTTCTGTAATAATTTCATAAAGTCAATACAGTGCACTTCTGTTGGACTTTATCTTTGCACATCTCAAATATTCTTTATTCTTGAGCTGACTTTAAATACCGATAACTTTTACACATTGGCAAAATTGTTGCACGTTCCTGCATAAACCTGTTTGATTCTTTCATTTAAATAACAGACATACTGTAGCCTAGAGTCTATATCTTTATTATGTAACTTTTAGTTCATATTTTATTGTCTATCGTATATTTAAACCATATTTCTGAGTCGCAGCACTTGCTTTGACCTTTTCCTTTTCGTATTCCTTTCTACTGAGTAAATTTATATGTTATGAACTAACATACCAAGACACATTCCCTCTATGTGTGTGTGCCATTCCTTGACAACAAATCTGCAATAAATGTGAAATAATTCTGAATCAAATATGCTTCAAAATAAGGCGGGGAAATAAAATACAAACAATGATTAGTGTTAAAAACGATAACAAATATAAGTGGACCTGTTTAAAGCAGGTTTATTTGACAGTATATTAGTTTCAACATGAATTCTCTCGCAAGGTGAACTGATTTTTATCATCAGCTTGTTTTCCTGCTCCTGTTTATGTACTAACAGTTATTATCGACCCCTTCTTACATGAACTCCTCGTTCATTCAGTCCATTTGGACTCTTTCAAACTCTGTCAGCACTGACAGCTGCATATACTGGAGAGCACGCGCTCTGTCACGCGCACCCTTCGTGTCACGCTCAGAAAGCCTCGCGTCGTCGCGCACCTTTAAATGGTCTTACCGGAGAAATACTCTCACCTGAATGAGAGCTTTGATTTCCAAGTCATATTTGAGGATTTCTTGTTCGCATATTCGGACGTGGACATCTGAGGACGCCATGTTGCCAACGTAGCCGGCTCGAACTACGGAAAGCCGGAAGCTTATTTTTAACTTCGACTTCGGTCATAAAGCGGAACTCACGGCATTAAAAAACACATAGACCGTATATAATAAAATAAATCGGCTAATGTTGTATATAAACGAATAAATGTTTGATTAATCTGAATACACAATATTCATAGTATAATATAATATATACAGTATAATAATAACTGAATAATCTGAATACATAGTAAATTATAGCACCTATATTTCGTCTGACAATCATTTTTAACAAAAGCTATTGAAATAATACAAATTATATATTTTAGTGTGTTAAGAACATTTAGCCTTGATACCAGCCTGTTAATAATACTCAAACTTATCATGAAAATATGTGCTTGTATTACACATCTACATAAAGAGACATCTATAATGACATTTCTATTAATCATTTAATAAGAAAATACAGTAATTATGATCAACACGAGTTCCTACATTAGGCAAAACAAAATACAAAATTTATGAACCAATGGAGTTCATTAATAGTTTATTAATTAACAACTATCACTAATATTAACCAGACAAAAACAGATCACATCAAGCACACCACACATCCATCGGCTGTTTCAAGGCAAAGTCATTCATATTCACAATAAACACAATATACACAATATATAAACCAAACAACACCAAGTGAAGGTTGCTTTAAAGCACATTCGGTGAGATCTTTCAGAGGTCCTTTGGGAATCATTTTTGTGCAAGGCACCAGCGTGGGCGTCACTCAAAAATCACACTGGAGTCTGAGTTTAAGGCAATTCAGAGGGAATGATCTCTGCAGTCCAACGTCAGGTCCTCCGCTACTGAGAGAAATTACAATAAACACAGAGAAAAATTAGTCAGGCAATAAAACACAATCTACAGGCTACATACAAGCACAGTGAGAGGCTGCATAAAAACAGGTCAGATAAAGGCTCAATAGATGTTTACCTACATGTTCAGGAGTCCTGGAGAAGTAAATTAAGACCAGTGATAGTTCAGGTACCAGATGGTGTCATTGGACAGAGACGGCCCAAATAGTGGGTTCAGCTGGGCCAGAATCGCTATCAACCAGCTGTCGGACAGAGAGGATATTAGGACCAGGAACAAAACTGTGCACTTCAAATACACATCCTTCAAAGCTCAGTGATGTGGGTCATTTCCTGAATTCAAGCCCACATTACTAATGAAAAAACATCCAGTCGTTCACAGCAGAGGGCTTTTGGGAAATAACTTCACCTGACTGCCACACAGCTTTGTCTCTTATGCACTCTTTTGCCCATCTGACATTGTAACATGACACCACACACGTGCACCTAATTGTGTGAATATAAATAATTTACCAAGACAGAAATACTATATGCATGGCAGTACTAACTCCAATTCTAAGCTTTGTTTAATTGTGACAGATTTAACTATTTAACATGAAGTAAAGGAGAGTGAACAATTTAACGCCAACAAAACTGATCACTATCCACAGTCTCTCATACACAAATTAATGTCTACATGTGGAAATACAGCACTATATCTGTGTTGTTAATTATTATGAAGGCCACAGTTTAAGATTTGATGATCAATGGATTTGGTAATTATTTACATTTATACATATTCTAAAGCGAAAGAAACATCTTCAAAAGTCTTGCTGTGTTTGTTTGACCAACACTTCAAAATCCAAAGATATTTAATATACTATTAAATAAAGCAAAAACGTACTGTAAATAATCACATTTGAGAGGTAAGGACAAGAAAATATTTTGTATTTGTGCTTGCAAAATTATTTAAATAATGCATCAATTATCAAAATATGTGCAACACAACTTTCGGTCAATGAATAAATGAACTTTGTGACATGACTCTTACTGCTCTTCTTTTATTTTGATTACATATGTGCTGTTAAGTGCTCACAATATGACAAAATGCTGATAATAATACTTACAACAGGTAGCAGCAAACTGCAGTCAACACCAGCATTGTGACAATTACACTGTGGACATAAGAGAAAACATTTAAAAGTGGTTTATTTCACATCAAACATGACTTTAAAAAAGAGATTACAGGACATCCATTAACATCAGTGCATCTCGTGATGTGTGTGACAAACAGGGAAATAAAGGGAAGTTGGCTTAGGGATATTTTCCACACATGGAGTATATTTCCTCTTGAGTTTGGTATCTAAATATATGGAAACACACAATATAGATAGAGATATCTCAACAACAAGAGATAAAAAGGTTTTAAAAAGGAGGAGGAAGTGCTGTCAGACTAGCTTCAGTCGGCTAACCAAAACTTTTACTTTCTAGCAACAAACTTTTAAGAGCTTTTAAGGTTTAAATGTCTTCAAATGTTCAAGATAACGCCAATAAACTAATTTAAGAAGCATTTACACCCTGTGTGTCTACTTTAGAGAAAATAAAAGAGAGTCACAGGACAGAAAGCGAAGTGAGCTAGCTGTCTGAGGGCTAAAGTGAAGCTAACAAAGTTACCCTTTGTTGGGTCCTTTGGGGATGAACCAGGGCACCACTCCTCCAACGATGCCCCAAAACAGGGTCATCACTGACATGGAGATCACGAAGCTCAGCTCGGCCATGCTGATGTTTGGTTTCAAAGCGACGATATCCCACAAAAACAAACTTTCGAGCGGAGAAAACTTGGTCCAGCTCCGTCCAGCTGGCAGACAGATCCGGAGAGCTCACATCACATGACCACCGAGCGGAGAGGAGGAGGAACTGGCTGCATGCTGGTTAATGTGTCACTTTCATCTCTGAAATGTCTGGAAACATGCAGCACAGACCACTCCTGCCTTTTTCCTGTAATTCAAAGCACTATTTTAAATATTATTATAGCTTAAGTTCGGATAAACTGCTAAAGAAGTTTATAAAATATCAAGATTATGATCATTTTTGTGCATAATTTAGATAAAATGTTCAAGAAAATGTTTAACTTATTATTAACTATGTTTTTAGAGACTTTTCATTTGGACATTTTTTTCCCTGTAGTTCTTTCTTTCGCCTTTAGAGTTGGGATTGTTCACAATGTGGTGAAAAAGTGACACCTATTGCTCATTTAGTAAAATTACAGGAATCATTTGTACCATCCAGGAAACAGAAAGCCACTGATGTTATAAATGCTACAAAAATCTTTAATCTGACTTGATTCTGCTTTTCATGGACCTTGTGTTCTTTAAACTAAACAAATCCTTATCTGTTTTAAGCTTTTAGTATTGGCTTTTAAAAAAAAGGTTGAGCAATTAAATATGTCAGACAGATTTATGAGCCACCAGTTGCATTTCACTCCAATAATATTTAATTTCTTTGTTCATTGTTGGGTGATCTTTGTTCTGACTTCCAAGCAAAGGTTCACTTTCAATTAAATCCTGTCATTTCTATGGCCCTGGGTGTCTTGGTCTCCCTGTCATCTTGCCAGCTCAGTTTTAGACCTCTAACTTCTCAAAGGACCAAAACGACTTTAATAAATGCCACAGGCCCAGCGACTCTATTCGTGCTTTGTAGTGTGCACACCTCACAGAAAAGTACAATTCAATATTATCCTAAATTAATTCCTCTGGAGGGCAAACTTCTACCAGTACAAATTTTGGCACTGGAATAACTAGAGTTAGTTAGCTGCAGGTTTGTGAGCTCTGTACACACCTATCAAGACTCAGTTTTCCCTTATGACAGCTGATGTACAACAATCTTTGTGTTATACAACCTTAAATGGGGAACACATGCTTGAATTATGAACTTCTTTAACAGAAAACACATTTGACACAACTAAAAACACAAGACAGACAAAGTGTGGTCCATTTACACAGTTTATTGATAGCAAAAGATCATGTTCACTCCTGCATCTTCTCAATGGTCTCCTCCTTGTATTTGCCCTTCTCCTTTCCATCAGCGCGAGACTTGGCCTTGCGCTCCAGGATCTTCTTGCGGTCCTTGTCCAGCTTTAGCCTGGTGATCACCACCTGCAGAGGGAAAAAAAAAACTGGGTTGGTAAACAAGTCATGAAAAGTCTCAGATAGTGACACCAAATCATACAAATCTTGATGAGATGTCTGGAAATAACATGGTTTTACAGCTTCTTACAACACATAATGACCAGATCAGCAGCTATGTAGGAAAATGTATGTTTGGACAGTTTCACAATCAGTATGAATGCTATAAATACATGTAGAATTCAGAAGACACCTTAACCTGGGCTTCAGACTGTGCAGGAGTTACACAGGTCTTATGTGTTCAGCAGTTGTTGGACTTTGAGTCAGTTTGCTCATGTTGTGTATGAAAAACTACAGCCTTACATGTATTACAGTCAAAGTAATCCAAAGTAAACAGGGACACACTGCTGTCAAACTGTATCTAAACAATGTAGAATAACTTTTTTCCCAGCAGAGAGTAAAGTACAACTGCAGGTGTAATGAACAACATGAATTATGGCTGTATTCCATTCAGTTGCATCAATTCCAGATGTTGGTGCACGCTGGCTCAATGCTTCAGAGCTTGCTGGAATAGTGAAATGAAAACACTCATTATAGCCATTAGATGCACCTGCACCCTGTCAAAATGTCAAACTGAATTACCAGCTGAGCCAAATGCTCCACTAGAAGTACCAGAGCTGCAGATTGCTTTGGCCGGGTCACATGTACCTGTGAGAACACGGCAAAATGCTGCTGTGAGGAGTTTTCATCCATCACACCTGGGTGACTGTCTCTTGACAGCGCACTCACAGCTCATTGACATTTTACAGACCAGCACTACTTGAATTTGATCAGGAACACAAATAAGTCTTTCAATTGCAGAAAACAGAATTTGGGTTTAAAAATGCCACCGCAGCTTAGTGGAAGAGAGAAAAACTAGAGTGCTGGCAGATGTGCTGCAGTGGAGCAAACAATAAGATCACGGGGCAACAGTTCACAGAACAAGCCTGTTTCACAGCAGACAGTCGTTAAAGAAAAATAACAGGTGTTAACGACTGTGTAGGCTTTGGTCTGTTCAAATGTCTCGGAAATTGTGACAGGGGGCCAACATGCACAATACCAGGACCCCGACACTGAAGCAGCTAAACTGGTATTAATTTTACCATCCACACTTTTTTTCTGACGGTGACATGTCAAAATGTTTTGAGTGATAAAGCCTTGCAAAAAATACCACCAAATTTTAAAACTTTTTTTTAAAGATTTAAGTTGTTTGTGTGACTCTGCTGTGTGGTTTTGACGTCACTTCAAAATGCTATATCAGTGGAAAGAATTTTACTTATTTCTAATGTTGTCTACCTCATTTACAAATAAAGCTTAGCAAAACCCATAGAAACACCTTAATGCAGTGAATACAGCCTTTAAACTGCAGCCTACAAAGAACATCTTAAAGCTGTTGTAAAGGATTACATCACAACTTACTTTGCACTTTTGTTTATGTGCAACCATCTAAACATGAATTCAACTTCTCAGAGAATCTGAAACTTTACAGTGAACAGTGTTGTCATTCCTTCATATCCATGTTCAAATGTGTTTAACTTGCTCTTGTACTTGATTTCACTTGTATGTTGAAAATGTGTCATTTTAATACTATATTAACATGATTTAGTTACAAAATAAGTATTTTTATTAAAGCAAAAATGCTTTTACATTTATCCTTTGAATATGTTCAACGCTGCCTTAATTTGCATTACATTACTGTCAGATTAGAGTAGGGCTCCTTATTGCCTTCATCTTTGTCAAAAGTCAAGTGCACAGTAACAATTACTAGCTATAAACCCTAAAATTACAACATGTTGAACAAAACGTCTCAAATCCAGATTTGATGGGCCAAGTGAGCCTAAACTGTAGAAATACTGACAATTGATGGCAAGAGATTTCCATCTTACTGTTTGAGATGATGACAGCCACAAAGCAACCGTCTCCCACACAATGTACGCAAATGTGGTGGACAAAACATCAAAAACGCTCCTCAACCAAATGTAGTCCAACACAGCAACACCAGTGGCTACAGCATCAAATCTGACCACAAACACCTCTCTGGAACTTGAACAAAAACTGAACAATATTTGAGCATTACAAGTGTTCACCTGGTATACACTGAGTTAAAAAATGAAATCAAGAAAGTTTGAGCAGTTTCAATTAAAAGGAGAACACAGCTTGCTTTGACAACAGAGCAGAGCTAAAGTGCTTGCAAGGTTAGCCATACAACTTCTAAATGACATTTGACACAATGTCTGACTTCAGGTGAATACAAAGAAAGTAGGTGAAGCTGTCCATGAAGAAATGTAGTTTCTTTCTTAAGACCGCACTTAAGTTTTATTTTCACGTCACATTAATGAGATGCCAGAAAGACAACATCTCTCTCAAGTGTGAGCCTTGACAGGTCAACACAGCTTGTTAACATGTGATCTACTGACCTGGAGTGCTGAACAATATATGCATCACTTTTAAAAGGATGTGTACGACTTGTGTCTCACCTTGCTGGGGTGGATGCCGACATGGACTGTGGTTCCGTTGGCCTTCTCTCTCTGCACGCGCTCAATGTAGATGACGTACTTCTTCCTGTAGACCTGCACCACTTTGCCAATCTGCTGGCCTTTGTAGTGTCCACGGACAACCTGTTTGAAAACACCAAAAACAGGCAAGTCAAGCATGTGCATATTAAACCTCAAGATTAAAGACTATATTTGTCATATGCACAATTACATGACATTGAAATTCTTGAGTCACAGGCTCCTAATAATGCTTAGAAAATATGTAGAACCATAATCACAAGTAATAAAGACTGACGTTCAAGGTACCATTTGCATGCCAGTTAGGACAAACATTCAATCCCAAACCACAGTACCTGGACTTCGTCGTCTTTGCGGATGGGCATGGACCTCACATTGTACTTCTGTCGGAGTTCCTTGGACAGAGGGGAGGACATGATCTTCCTCCTGATGTGTGAGGGGGCATTGAAGTGCCTCTTGCGGTTCTTGCGGCGGGAGGATGTTACAAATGGATTCAGCTTCATGATGCTGAGGGCACACAAGACGCTCGGGTTATATACAAGTCAATACACAGTGCATGCCCGAGAATGACACACAGTCAACATATAGTGCATGTCCAGGATAGAAAAGCTGTAGTTGCTTGTCAAAAATCACTGAACTGCTGAAACCTGAAAGCTCAGCTAAGTTGAACGCTCGTCTCTAAACACCTGCTTATATATTTTAACTGCAGCTACTCTGTACATTTCCTCCTTATAACAGATAAAGATATAAGACGACCACCTAAACTAACTTCAACAGCATTCAATTAGGAGCCATCAATGGCAGCTCTCCACAGCTACATGCTAAGCTAACAGTCTGACGCTACTGTAGTATCATAGTACACCAAACAGGCCACTACACTTATTTCTGAACACACATTTCTTCAATAATATTACCGAGCGAGCTGCACACTAAAGATAAAACACATTAAACTATGCAGAAAGCTGAATATTAATCACCAACACCGAGAGTCAGCCGCCTTCACTAGCCGACATGCGGATACCGATAGAGGAGACAAACTGTGAAGATTTTATTTAGTAATTTATCATAAATATGGCTTCAATATTGGCCTTCTTTAAATATTAATAGTGTCGAAGACGTGTTTAAACTGTTGTGAGGAGACACAGCGAGGTTACAGGGCGGATGGATGGTGATAACTTTAGTGAAATTGTGTCAGGATTTCTTACCCTGCCGTTTGCTCCTCTATGGCCGGCGGAAAAGAGACTCGACAACTACTTCCGCTAGCATTAGTGCACACTCAAGTCTCGCGAGATGTCCGCGTACGGAGGGATAAACAAAACATTTATCAATAAAATACGAAACAATTTATATTTTTGCATGACATTATTATTACATATCACATTACATTATTTTACATTATTATTACATATAACAATACATTATTTTACATTAGTTTGTATGTTACATTATTATTACATTTTACATATTATTTTACATTATTACCTGAAGTTCTAACATTACATTATTATTCACATATAATATTGCATTACTTTAAATCCTTATCACACGTTTTTACATCACAATATCATTACATTTTACATGACATTGTTTACATTATTACACGTTTTAATAACAATTAACAATTACATAACTATTACATGACGCCATTTTACATTTTTAAGTTTAACTTGGAAAACATGAATTTTATTTCTTTTCTTTGAAAAAAAAAACCCGTTTTATTATTAGTTTTTATCTTTGAAACTTTACAAACACTGCCTGTGTGATTACAACGTTTTCACTCTCGCTCGCTGTCAAGATGAACTTATTGCCACAAGATGGCGCCAAACCCAATTAATCAATAACCTGCTCAGCAGTTGGAATGAAGTTTTGTCTATGATTCATCAAGTTTTGGCCAGTGTGAGCTGTTGTAATTCCGCCAACACTAGTAAACAAATATAACGCCAGAACACGGGGCCACCATAAAACACTGAAATGACAGACAGGTTATTATAAATGTGTTACTGAGCAGACACATCACAGCTGTACCTGCTGTTTTACTCCAATGAGCTGTCAAACAAACAAACAGGAGAGGACAGGAGGGGAGGGGGGGTGTTTACAGACCACACATGCATTGACCACCCCCTCCAACACCTCCTCCTCCTCCTTGTCCTGCTCTCACTCCGCTCAACTCCCCGCACGGAGCGCAGTTTCTCCGGAGCCCCTCTGCCCGCCCGCCTGCTGGAGAGTGATGCTGTCATAGCCCCCCTGCGCCGCGGACACTGAGCCTCTTTCCCCTCCCTGTAGCACCACCACCACCACCACCTCCAACACCAGCCCCCCCCTCCTCCTCTCTCCTCCTCCTCCTCCTCCTCCCCTGGTTCCTCTCTCTCTCTCTCTCTCTCTGGCTGGCTGTCGCGGCGGCAGTGCGGATGTGGAGCCCGCAACGCATCGCTCTCCACCCGTCGGCCAGCATCGGAGGAGAAGATGAAATGTTTTTCCCGTTATCTCCCGTACCTCTTCCGCCCTCCGAGCACCATCCTGTCCTCCACTTGCCACACCGAAGGTAGGGCGGGACGCCAGAGAGAGAGAGAGAGAGAGAGAGAGTCTGGGAGGGGGGGATTGGTTGGTGGTTGTCACTGTCAGGGGCTGTGAGTTGCTCACTTTGAGACATGGATGTTCAGGTGTCCGTCTCCATACATACAGGGTGCATGTGTGCAGAAGTTGCACTGTTGTGGGGGCTCACTGCAGAGCTGTCACAGTGCATGAAGTTGCAGGAGCCCTTCTCAGAGCTAGATATCGAGCGTAAACATCACTGGTGCAAATGACTTGGAGGATTTTTTTTTTTTTTTTTGTAAATCTGTGTGTGTGACTGTGGTGTAAAGAGTGGCACTCCTCGTTTCACTCCTATAGCTGCCAACAGGGGGGCCTACAGCATGCCAACACAAGACACTCAGTTTGTGGAGTTGCATGACAAGTATCTCCTATACCTCTTAATACTGGCTCTCCCATTCATCTCACCCTGTTGCACTTTGGGCAGATAACCCCTGAGACAACATGCATGGCAATGGGCCGGTCTGAGGCATATCTGACTTAACTCACACGCAAGCCACTCAGTTCAGAGGGTGGGATTTCCTTGAAACACCCAAACTTTTTACCCAGGCTGTGCAGAGTTGTTGTCCTGGAGTTGTGCAGAGTTAAACCATTGAATAGAGCGAGTTGACCCAATAGCAATAAATGGGCTCATAAGAGCTGGTCCATTCGTCCTGCTGATTGTGCTGTCAGATGAGGCGGCCCGAGAGGGTCTGAGTGTTTGTATAACCAGCCATTTACTAGGTCATAATGTGGAGACTGAGCCACTGCATTATTTAGCTTTGCATGGTTGCCCTCCTTCCTGTGTGCGCGCTCTGCCCTCAGCCCTCTGGCACAGGCAGGAAGATAGTGTGGTAGAGTCTACAGCACATTGTGTGGTGGTCATAGGCAGGGCCCTTCACAGCCTGTGGAGCTGACCTGTATACTGTATGTATATTCAGGAAGCGGGGGGGAGGGGGACTTGAAAGGCATTTATGCATGTTCACTCACTCAGCCAATCACGTATGTCTTCTGGAGCTCCATCACATCCATCGCCTTTCCCTATTATAAAGTTTGACTCCCTTCTTTCTCCCCCTCAACATCTCTCTGGGCAATTTTACATTACATTATCTAGCTCTAGCCCTTGAATTGTAGGGTAAATTTAGATTACAAGGTTTAACAGTTAATGTTTGTTTATTGACAAAATACTACACACAGCATACAAAAGATAACAAAAGCTTGTCATTAAACTCCGAATTAAAAGAATAAAACTATTTTAGGGACTCTTAATTGGGCCTTGAGACTGAAAGAGACACTTTAGTCAAGGATTTACAAATGATGTCTTTGGAAATTTAGATAACAAAGTGTAAACATTGACAATGCACCCAAAATAATTACTCTTTTATCAGAGAACCCCCCCCCAGACGCAGAGTGTGTTACATGATGAGTGTGATCATGATAATAACAACAAAAAAGTGTTCTCTTAAGGAGCCTTAATATTACATCTGTGACAAATGAGCAAAGTCCATCCAGCGAGGAAGTAAGTGAGCTGTGAGCACTGTTTCCAAGGCAGAGAACTCTCATGCTCAAGCATTTATGTTTACATGTTTACATCTCTGGTTTATGTGTTTCCTTGTGACAGATGCTTGTGCTTTGTTCAAATCTGCTGTTTGAACTATTCATACACCTCACACTCACCAACATGCGCTCGTGCAGTTAAGAGGTGAGGTCAACCGACACGGTCTTTCTCTCCCTGACTCTTAGTCCTTCTGCCTGAGAAAAGGGAGTGGTATAATGGAGGAAGTGATGGATCAGTAAGCATGGAGCTGCGATGCTCAGCCACAGTAATGTGATACACGATCCCACGTTGCTCCCTGCTTGGAAGAAATATGAAACAGTTGTACACAGAAAGCCAGGGAGAGATGGTTGAATCACATGTGCTGGAGGCCAGCAGCGTGTGATGACACAGGCAGATGACCTTGGGAATGTGATGTGTAAAAATGACACAGGTCATCTCTTCAGCACGCCATCCAGTGTGTGTGTGTGTGTTTAAAAAGTGAGCGTTTGTGCATTAATCAAATGGCATGCACGTGTGTTTCCCTGCAATGGAGACTCGTGCCTCAGTGTTTGTTTACGCCTGTGTTTGCACTTCCTGCCGTGACCTTGTTACCGCGGTTTGCCTTTCCATTAGACCTGCTGGCCTCGAGGAGCACCTCGAGTGCACCGCTGTTGTTCGTTCTTGTTTCTCTCAAGCCCTTCCTCTCCTTCCTTCCCTCCCTCTCTGCAATATCTCCCAGTATTCATGTCCGCTCCAGCTGAGCAGAGTTCACCCCAGGGAAGATGAGTGTGCAGTTACCATGTTAGTGGAAAATACATTATATAAGTCCTGTACTGGGCCATATTGTGTGTGTGTGTGTGTGTGTTGTCTTTGTTTATCTGGGCCATTGTGGGGAGCAGTGTGCCAGCAACACTCGGGTTCACCTGGGTCCAGTCTCTGAGGGTTACACAGCCAGCTTTTGACTGCATGTGTCTTTTTAAATATGTGTATATGCGTGTGTGTGTGTGGGGTGCCCATGTGTACGTTTGCGCAAGTCTCAGAGTAGCTTTTAGGTATTTTTTTTCTGTTCTTTTGTCCCCTGGTCTTCTCTTTTTCCCGTTTCACATCAGTCTGTCAGTTCTGGTGTGATGGATTAAGTCTTAAAGGTTTCTGATGGGTGTGTGTTTGTGTGCGTGTGCCTCCCCTCTGCTTGTCTTGCGTTCGAGTCAGTGAAAAGTGTGCGTCCCCAACTGACACCTCGCCACATCTCACGCTACCATCAATCAGCACAGCCAGTCCCTCCTCTACTTCTTCTTCTTCTTCCTCCTTCTCGTTGCTGTAGTGTCTGAGGAGTGTGACATGAAAAAGGCAGAATAGAGTAGTGAGTATTTAAGATTAGATCTACAGCAAGGAAGTCTTGGTGATTAATGACTATAGTTGACATCTTGTGATGTGTGTGTGTGTGTTTGTATGTTTTGCATTTTTGCACAGCTGTTTTATTTATAAGAAGAGCAGCGAGCCTGTCATGGCTGTGCCTGAGGGAGACTACTGTCGACATTTTGACAAAGCATGACACTGAGTTGGAGTTTTGTTGGTGAGGAACGCGGCGTATGTATGCTGGTGTGTGTGCGCGCCGTTATCATACATCCTGCCACGTTGTTGTCCGGACAGACACCCACTTCACAGCTCAGGGCACACTCCTTAGTCGCCCCGTCCTTGCATGCATGCCGGGGACAAACACCCCACTTACACACACAGAAGCGCGCACACATGCACACACACACACACACTCGCACATGTGACTGCTCTGTTTTAGTTTGGTCAGCTTTTCTCTGCAGAGGGTAGAAAGATGGGAGAACGGGGAACAAATGAGTGCTAAAAAGGAAAGCGGAAAGAAAGAGGGAGATGAGAAGAAGCGGTAGTTCTTGAAAACTGCTTTGTGCATCTTGAAGTATTTAAAGTTGTCAGTCCAGCCCGGCCCAGTCCTCTCTGTTCATGAGCAGCTATTACTTTCTACTTTACCACTCTGACAAGTAGAGTAATATGTTGAGAGAGGAGAATGTCCTTTGGCTTGTGACTGTATTGCACTCCCATAAATAAATCAGAGCAGAAGACGCTGATAAATCCTGACTCTTAGTCTCTAGTATAAGTCAAGCTCCAAAAACTCTGAATCCTACAACTATAAACTGCCATTTGTTAGATCATGTCTGGTAAACCTGCTTTCAATTTAAATTCCACACCTGAAGTTTGTAACAGGGATTTGCTGTTAAAACTCTGCCATTTCCAAGCTGAGCTACCCAGGTGACATCACTATGACATCATTTAGGTTATTTTCCTCAGACTTCAAGACTTCAAGTTTCCCCAGAGTCTCAGAAATTATTATACTACCATTTTCTCATGCTCTTTAGGGCTTCTCACAGTGAGTGCACTGATTTGATGTGCAATGTGGATGGAGCGTCCCTTTAGAGAGGAATACTCAACGTAATACACAACCTGTGACAGCAGACAGCTGCTCTGCTGAGGTGCCCTCGAGCAAGACACCTTCATGCTTTCTCGCTTCAGATTCTCTTCTGCAGCAGTCTTTGTTGTGTGGTTTGTAAGAAAAGAGAGTTTACCTTCTGTTCTGGGTAAGGACTGATTGAAGCAGTTTCATTTAGATATTTGTTGGTGAGTGACATTTCTCGTCTTTCTCTAAAATCTATTTCTGTTTGCAGGGATGGAGGAGAGGTTTAGGCAGAATGTCAAGGAGCCACAGACAGCATGCTGGTTGATCTGCACACTTGTAGATTCCATATAAGCTATTGGTCTCACAATGCATAAAGTTTAGACCTGCACAAATCAGTACTGCTATATTTACAATGGATCAAACAACTACGTGCAATATGAAAGGTGTCGCTTGTTGTGATACACCCACAAAGAATAATCACATGAATCTGCTGAGCCCTTTGAGTTAACTGTTTATTTATTAGGTTTTTTAAAGACAGATATTTTTGTCATGCTGCTCTGTCCCTACTGTTTTTTTTAATGGTCAACAGGTTTGTCATTTCAACTTTACAAAAAGATAACATACAGTTTCATGTTTACAGCATGTTGTGATGCCCCCAAGTGGCCAGAATATCAATTAATGCTGTTTTAAACAACCATATTGTTTTTTCTGGCGTTTTAACTTAGGGTTGCACTAATCCAATAAATTAGATCGACGTCAGTGCCAGTATTGATCAATATTAACTTAACAGATCAATTATTAGAGGTGACCCGTCCATTTCACATTCAGTCAGTTTTCAGTCAAGTTTTCTACAAACAAAAAACACAACCATACATAACAATCACATTAAATTTTTATGACCCTAAAAAGAGCATTGCTGTATGAAGTAGGTGAGCCTGTGTGGGCGTCCTCATGTAGTCTCTGCAGTGGTGACTCCCTCTGTAGGTGTCTGTGTGGTGGGACCATGGCACTTTTTACGCCCTGGTGGTGAAACTCCTCACAGGGGTGAGAAAAGCTGCGGCTGGCGACTCCATGTGCATTGCATCAGACATTTGCAATACATGGTGTGCAATACAGTGTGTACCCTCCTGAGGCTGACGGGGGGGGCTGGGGTAGTGGTGACATGGGGTGAGATGAGAACTGGCTGGTCCAGATCAGAGTGAATGGGAGAGAGACGCAAACAAAATGTCATGTTTACGCACTGCAGATGTTTAAGTCAGGTGCAGGGTTGGAAATGGTTATGCTCAGACATTAGGTTAAGTTTAAGTGTAGCCTAGTTTGAGATATAGCTTCTTTAAATTTAAGTATTATTAAACTAAGGATATGGAAGAAAAGTTTCTAGATAATTTAAGCTTGGCAGTCAAAAGGTAGCACCTGTTGTATATTTATACCCGTATGCAACAATTATTTTCATACTGAAATAGAATGAAAGGAAACAAATGGCTGCCTGGAAGGAAGGAAGTCAAGACAAAAGCTCTGGAAAATCACGAGCACAAACAGAAATCATAGGCGACCTGCGCTAAATCGTGTGCTTTGAATCCTACATGGTAGATCTCAGGAGCCTGTGGGAACGAACGTGACGTTCTCTTGCACAGTGGGATGAAAACACCATAACATACCAGTCTTTTTCTCACGCAGCACTCACCCGCAGTCTCACTTTACCACAAACACTTCCTGCTAGGTCTCCACAGTAAGTCGACATGAAAACAAGGAAAAGACGCGAGCAATTACAGTATCGCAGAGACTCCCTTCACTCTCGCAGCCTCACAGGAGGTATAGCGTATCATTACAGCAAACACGGTGACGCAAGTCTCGCTCTCCTCTTTCTTTATCGCCGTTTGACAATGTGTAGAACCAACATAATGTTTCACCTCTGGCCTGTAACTAGACAGTGAGCCTTGGTGTTCGAGCACCTTGTGTTATACAGCATCGACTATGCCCCTGGTGGGAGCTATAGAGCCAGACAAAGAGGCTCCTTATTGAGCTGGACTGCTGGGCCTCTGCTCCAGCTTGCAGGCTGCAGCACAGAGACTACTATTGGGTTTTGGGTATATATAGAACATCAGGATGGGCTTCCTCTTTCTCGCCCCCTCACTCCCCGCCCATCTGTCTCTGTGGTTTTATAAAAGGTCCTGATGGGTTGAGCGAGGCAGGTTTGAATGGCTGCGATGAAATCCATTCATTAAATCCTGAAGTATTAAAAAAGCTGTGCTTTTCATGTATTATTTGCCTATAAAAAATAGTCAAGTAATGAAATATACAGTGATAGAATTTTATTTTAGTTTAGATGTGGGTAACCAACTTCCTACTTTAGAGACAACAGTGGTATAAATAATTTGTTTTCTCTAATCTCTATTTTTTTCTTGCTTCTGAGATAAAACCTAAATGATTACGATTCGACTAACCCGGGCTAAGGTATAACAAGTGCTCAGCATACCCTGGTGACACACATGGATAAAAAGCTCCTCTTGTTTGCGTTGCAGCCTTTTTAAGTTGTGAAGCTGAATTTGGAAGAATAGACTGGCTCGGATGAAACTTTAATGAGGTTGTGCAGCAGTGGAAAAAGGATGTACAGCTGATAAGAAGAACAAATGGTGGGAGAGATAATAAAGCAGAGCATTACAGCAACTTTACATATTTTAAATAATGCAAAGGCAAGAAAAATAAGATTTTAGCGTTGAAGTATTTAAATGATTATGTATAGTGGGTAAACATGTGTATAGAAGGCGCCAGAATAACTGTAATTCCCAACCAGGACTACTCATGCAGCTGCCATTGGATACCTGGAAAGATCATAAAGCAGCTCAACTACTTTGGGAAAAAAAGAAAATATGATCTAGCCACAACAGGCAGCTGTGGGGTAAAAGAAATGAAGCTAATTGCAAACAGCAAACAAAGTTAGTGACTAGCTGGTGAATGCAGAGAAACATTAAGCAGCTACAGAGTAGAGTAATTTATGTCTGTGAGGCTCTGAAGACCAAAAAGAGCTAAAAGGAGAGTGAATATAACACTCAAATTCAGCAGGCGGCCAGAAATATGACTGGAAATGAATGTTAATGTTGCTCCATAACTGCTGGATGTGTGTGGCCAAAAATATCAATCACTGCAGATTGAATAAAATCAATTCAAATGAACACATTTGGAACACGATGGGTGGTGTCCTTTACAACTTCTGTCCATATTCCAGGAAAAGTAAAAGCTAAAAAGCACTGAGGAAATAGTCTCACAACACTTGCTGGGTGTGAAAATGAATGAGTAACACTTCCCTTTATAATCGAGAACTGTGCTTGCACTGGGCAGGGCCCAGATGTAAAACGGCATGAATGTGATGCAGGATGTTCTCGATCGAGAGCATGCTCATTCCATTGGCTTTCCTTGGAAAATTGAGTTAATAAGATTAGAGATAGAGAGGCAAGAGGCCCCAGATGTTGGTTCCCCTGATCTTCCTGACCTTAGTGTTCCCTGGGGAAGGAACTGGGGCTGGTCATTGTCCAGGTTTCCCTGGACAACCCTGAGAAAGATGAGCAAGGACCCACACTGTCCAGACTCAAGCTCTCTGGGAAGAGCAGAGGAAATGTTCTTAATTTAATTTCCTCCACTGGTGTCACGCCCATTGTGGCTCTGTCAGAGAGCTAAAGGGCAAAGCACAGACAGCAGTAATTACACACACATATATACCTAACCAAAATGCTCCAGGAAGTCAATGGTTGGGACTCGAAGTGGGAGATAATACTCTCGTGTGCTTTCAGGAAAGCGGAGAAACAGACCCGAGTCGCTGCTGGGGGTTTATCTCAGTAGAAACCCGACCATACCCACAGGAGCAATGGCTGCTGTCCAATTAGATCTCGCTTTAGGTGCCCTTTTTATAGTTTCCCAGCATAGTTTTTCAATATCCCTCTGAAAATAGCCGTCCACTGTTGCAGAGTCATCACGGTCCTGTTTGCAACGAATAACCCGAGTACTACGGTCGATACGGAGCAGGGATCAAACCAAAACATAGTCTGGAGCAGCTATAGATAGAAAGCTGTTTGTTGCGTTTTCTAGCACCATGGACAGAGTATAGTGGTGTGTACAGTGACGAGTGAGAAACTACTTCCCTCCTCGAGCCATACTGTTGTGAAGGCTTTTACTGTTCTGTCTGAATGGTGTTATACACAGTAGACATGGCACTGGATAAATAATGCAGCCTAATGCTACTGTATGAGGCAGGAGTACATGAAGTACCAGTCTGTCTCCCCTTTCTGTCTCTTTTTCACTTGCTCTGCCACCTCACAGCCCACAGCCTCCCACCCTCCCACAGGCACACACACACACACACATACACACACACGTACATATACACAAAGTACAACACACACAACTCTCTGAATGGATGGATGGCACATGATGTCACATGATGAGTCATAAATCAGCAAACCAATTCTCTCCCTGTCTCCGTCTGCCTCGGTCTTTTTATGTGTTTGTGTATCTCCGTTGGTTTTTAAACGTCTGATATTCACTTTATGCGATAAACGTCTACATGCTGCACATTCACACTGATTCACACCGTGAGACTCACCTTATTTATAGCTGTTATTGTTAAGCAGGAAAGGACGCTGGTGGAGTTCCCCTGTGTGAACCTTATTAGTCACCATCTGGGCCCATTTGAGTCAGTACAACACTCTGTAAACTACTGCTAACATTCAGGAAGTAGTGCCATCCCTGAAAAAAAATCAATACAGTTTCATATCAGTGGTCGTACAAGTGTATCACCACATATTAAACAAACCTTTCACTCTTATTCAGACTTCTGTGACTGTCTTTGGTAAGTATTATTGACCATACAAATGCTGTTAACTTGTCTTGAACTAGTATTTTCTTGAAATAAATAGTTTTAATCTTTAGCTCTCGCTTGAACTGAAAATGTGGGGCTGATGTTGAGATAAACCATATCAATGTTATGGCTATTTCTTTAAAAGAAAAATCCTCTAGTCACTACAGTTATTCCAGTCACATTAAGTTGAATCTCTGATGAGTCACATTTAAAATCTGCTTTCTTCTTTACTATACTTTGGTTTATGGCCAAATGCCTGTGAAGCTAATAACATCATCAACTTTAGTTGTCCTTTGTGTTTAATGCTAATTAGCAAATGTTAAAGGTGCTACTGATAAAATTCATGAATTAATTTTGAACTACTACAGATTATTTGCCTTTATGTTTATGTACATGTTGAGGAAAAAATGCCATGTCCCAGTTAGCTAACGTTAACGTTAGCTAGGTAGCAAACCTTAGCTTTTGCTTACCAGGCACGTTTGAAATCTTACACCTTGACCCGTCAAAAGTTTGACATAATTTTAAGATAAAATACATATTTTTTAAGGAAAAGCTATCTTTTATTCCACACTCTTGTTGATCTATTATTTTTTAAAGGATTCATCTACGTGATAAGCTAATCAATAACACTGCTAACATGCTAACATGCTAAACAACGATGTTGAACATAGTGAGTGTTGTACCTGCTGAAAACACCACGTTAGCTACCACTACCACTGCTGTAGACTGGTATTGTTTGTATTATTTTATCTGTTTGACTGATCACTTTTTCATTTTTATTTGCAACCATTTGTTGTGGCATTTTTATACTACAACGGTTTAACTAACTTGGTAACAGAACAAGGTTTTCGTTTTTAACTACACTGCATACAAAGCACATCAAGAAGAAATTTATACTAATATTTTCATTGCACGGAGAGTGTTCTCATTATTCAGGCCTATTCATCAGAGCTCAATTTAGCTGATTTTGTAAGCACTTCACTCATTTTACAAATTGTGAGTAGATGTGTGATCCACAAATACTCAATATTGGCCTGTAGATTATAATAACAGGGTAAACTATAACACAACAGATAAGATAGCAGCTGACAGCTACTCATACTGTGGTATTACACTGATGACTAAAGAAATGAATTCAAAGAACATCACTGTTCACTGTTAAATGCGTATTTCATAGAGATAGGTGTGGATGTGTAATACTTTAACTGGATTAGCATTTCTCCTGTTTTGGCGAAGAGCCCCGTTCACCATCTTTGTCTCACTGGAACGCAACCAGATTTTAAATCCCACCACCGACACCGTCACCATACTCACCTCTCGCTCCCCTCCAGTGGGATTACGCAGACGTGACCGAGCGAGACTCTGTGGGATCAGCACTGGTTATCTCATTTGCTCGACATATTCACAGGCAGGCTCGAGAGACAGAGACACCCGTGCTGATTTCGGCCAGAGGCCAAGGACTCCACAAGATTTCTCCTCAGCTGAGGTCACAGTGTGCGAAGATCTGAGTGTGGGTGCATTTTGTTAAAATACATCAACACCTTTAAGTCATTCACTGCAACCTCTACATAAAGGTAAATCACCCCATCTGAATTATGTCATTATCCTATTTTCCACTCATATTAAACACCAAAAATATTCATTAACATGAGCGATGTATTAAAATAGGATTGGATACGTTGTGGTTACTCAATAAGTACAATAACCGTTTTCCAACCTGACATTACCCTTTAAATAAATGACCTTGCAGTCCTCTGTGGCAGTCTCACTCACATGAGTAGATAAGCGGAGGATTGTTCCCATTCTGTTATATAAAATGAGCTTTGTCCAGTTTGTCCTTGGCTCGCAGTGATTAGTTCACATTGATCTGACCAAATGGCTCTGTGACCCACCTCGCATAAAACGTGTTTGGAGGCCTGGCGTGTGACAAAGTAGAAAAGCCTAAACTGGGGTTTCCACCAGCAGCCAATTTAAGGCTCGGAAATGACTTACAGTAAGTGTTTTAGAGAGTCACGACCCAACACAACCAGACGAATCTATCTGGAGAGGCATTACGTCTTTTTTTTCCGTTTTTTTTTTCTTTTGTGTGTAATAACCTACACGTCGCCTCATGCTGGGTCTGCTCAAAGTGATATTGTGCTGGTTTTGTAGTAGACGCTCTGAAAAAACCGTGCTGGGAAATAAAGTAGCTCAGGAGAGCAGTAGCATTACAGTGATTTAGATGGCTGCAGACAGTGGGGTGTATTTCATTGAGCCCATCTGGCCTGTTTGAAAGTGTTGCTGAGTCTAAGAGAGGCGGTCAGGCGGTAGAACAGAGAGGGTGATGGATGGGGTGATGGATGCAGCGGGAGAGAAGATGAGAGTGCAGATTTGGGGTGGTGGTGGGGGGGTGGAAGGAGCTCCTTTCCGGCAGAGTTGAATCTCGGGCTTGGCTGCGGCACACTGCTCTGCCTGTTTTCATACCAAGTGCTCAGCTCTGGCTCCTTACCAGCTTCAACCAGCCAATGCCTCCGAACCCCGCAAAACCCACCCGCTCGCCCCTTTTCTCTTTCCCTCTCTGACGTTTTGGCTCACCCCTCTCTTCCCCCTCTTCATCTTTCTGACTGTTATTCAATACCTCCTTCCTCTGGCTCGCTCTCTCCGATTTTTCTTATCTTCACTCTGTCTTTCTCCACCCCTGTTGGGCCTTTTCTCCAGCCTTCCGGTTGTACAGAGGGGTGTGGGATAGGGCCAGGGCCTCCAGGTTTCCATAGTGATACATTGTATCCTGATGTCATTAGTATTGACGGTGTGCAGCTAGGCCTGGCTGTCCTGGCAGAGGGGCTGTTTACTGTTTACCCCAAACTTAAACCATTTACTGTGTGTGTGTGTGTGTAACATCACCACTCTGTCTGTCTGTCTGATTGTTTATATTTTACATTCAAACAGGGATTTAACAATGAATGAGCGAACAACAGAAAGAAAAAAAGGTTCATTTGTGATTGTCTGATGAAAAAGCTCTTAGTGTAAAGCAGCGTGGTCTTGTTCCAGGAGCTGGATTTGCACCGCGGGGAGAGGCTTGGCAAAGCGGAGATGGCTGTTTCACACAGAAACATCCCCTCTGTCTGCCTGCTCACTGTATGATTACTGAAGCGTGTCTGTAGAGGACAACTCCCAGCCCGTCTCCAACCCGTCTCGCTGCTGCTTCTCCAGCTTGTCTGCGAGAGGAGACGGCAGCCCCCCCTCAGCACCACTTCCCTCTGAAATGTACGCCTGCGTTTAGCTGCTGCCTTGTGTGCCCACGTGTATGACCTCATACATCTGTGGTGAGCACTCGAATCGCAGGGCTGCTCCCACATCTCCACCTTTCGTACACGCTGCAGCTCGGAGCTCAGAGCAGGCCCTCAGCTGGCAGGTTGTGGCCTCTGCGTTGCCAGAGTAATTAGTTCTGCTCGGCATCTTAGGCCAGATGTGGACAAAATATGGATCCCGTATTGATGCTGTCACATTGCATGCAAAGAGAGCTCCTCTAAGATGCTCACTCAGGACGCACGCAAAAAACATGAGCTTGATTCCACATACGTAAATAAAATCCCTCTGTAATCCTTCATATATGACATGATGGCTAAAGATTGTCTTGGGACACGGGAAAAAAGCATTTCCTGCATTTATTGAAATGTGAACTGAGCCTTGTCCTTTGACACACGCGCACACACACACACATAGAAATAGTTTATTTTTGGACACATTTGATTAGAGTCTGACCAACCAGAGAACTGATACTATTTAACAGCTTATATAAACTGATATGTAAAAAGGAATTGCAGCACTTTATTGTTTAAGAGGCTGCATTTTCTATCTGTGTTTGACCCTGCTTTGTCTTCATTTGAACTTTACCATTGAAATTTACCATTTGTGTGTGTGAATTATTTATTTGTTTTGGGACACTGTATATAATTTTTAGTGAGTCAACAGTAAAGGTCTGACAGGAAAGGAGGGTAAACACATGCAGCGAGGCTTGTTGTTATTGTTCCCGTGGTCCATACTGGAACAAATAAATTCCTTTAAGGCATTCCATTCAATGTAAGTGATGGAGGTCAAAAATTCACATTCCTTGTAAAAGTGTAACCCAAAGTTAAGCCAAAGCTATACAGACAGTTAAATCTTTTTAGTACAAACTTCCCTCTTTGTGCTTGCTGAGCAGGAGGAGGAATAGTATCACAAAGAAGTAATTGTGTTCACACACTTTGGAAGATACTACTTAAATTTGATTAACAGAGATTACTGAAGCCTCATTTTATTGATCAGATGTTATGGATCCTGCCTCCTCTATCTTTGTCCCAACTCTTTATTAACCAAAACTGTGAGATCTTTGCCACAAATATTTGTGCTACATACAGCTAGTAGTGTTTTATAATCAGCTTTGCTACTCTTGTATATTAAAAAAAAAAAGTCCAGTTGGAGCTCTACTTTGCCTTTGATTTGATTCAGTTCCCCAGGGTATACTCTAAGCAATGCATGTCTGATCCTTAAATCTAATTTTAATCTAATCCCAACCAAGACAGGAACCATTAAATCTAATTTTAATCTAAGTTTATGCTGTGTGTGTGTGTGTGTCCCAACCAAGACAGGAACCAATTATAGTTTATGCTGTGTGTGTGTGTGCAAGTGTGTGTGTGTGTGTGTGTGTGTAGTGTGTGTGTGTGTGTGTGTGTGTGTGCAGTGGAGCCAACTGGTTTGAAACACTCGCTCTGTTTCACACACACACACACAATTGTGAAACTAACTGACAATTGTGAATACTAACTGTAGATCTGACAACTAGCTCTATACTGTATATACAGTGTGTTACTGTCTATATTCTATATTTTATACTGATTTTTTTATACTGTAGCTGTAGCAAGCGAGCAAATGCATTGACATTTCGTTCTGTATATACTTGTATATCTGAATGACAATAAAGTCTGTCTAAGTCTAAGTCTAATGTTATTACCCAGATTTAAGCATGCAATATTTCCTTTTGCCAGGTGGTGGTGCTCTAAGATCAGCTCTAGTAATGCTGAAAGAAGGTTGCTCATGTCAAAAAGCTCAGTTTCATTTATTCTGTACAATAGATAATATATATTTATGACAGATAGATGGATACATAGATAGACAGATAGATTTAGATTTACTTTATACTACACTTTTAAGTATGTTTCATAATGTATGACCATGAGAGGACATTAGATTCCATTAGATATCAAGACTTTATAATGTGTTCCGTTTCATATTACCTGTGTATCATTTCACATTAGTAGAGGAAAGTGTTTTTGACAGACAGCCAGGACGATAAACAGACAGATGGACAGACTGCTTTTGCCAGCCAGTCTCCTCACGCTCTCTGCTATGTCAGAAATGGCGAGTCCCTGAGGCTACTTTGCAGCAGAAATCCCACATGCCAGATCAATAAATTGAGCAATAAAAATTAAGCCCCATTCAAATGAGAAACTGGCTGGGTGAGCCAATCGACATGTTTCTATTAAAACAAGTGGCATGAATTTATCTTCACAGTGGTAGGGCCTGATCCCACCTTAAGCTCATCTTCAAGTGTGTGTGTGTGTGTGTGTGTGTGTGTGTGTGTGTGTGTGTGTGTGTGTAGTTGGTAGAATAGCGTGGATGGACAGCTTGCCACCCTGTGGGTACCACGACAACAGTCTATCTGTGATCCACGCTGGCAGCTGCTCTGCCAAATGGGATTTTCCTGGAGATTACAGCCTCTAAGTGTGACACGCTCGCATGTGTTTGTCTTTGTTGTTGACGGAGCGCGTGTGAGGACTACTGTAATAAAGCTGTGTGCGTGTTTTTTTTTTTATTTAAGTGTGTGTGTGGAGTGGTGGTGGTGGGGGGGGGTCTTGGGTCGAGGTGCACAGAGAACATGTTCTGTTGTCACAAGGGGCTGGTTGGAACATGACTGAACTCTCTCTGGCAAGCTGCACGAAAAAGAGGGGAGAGAGCGTGTTCAGATTTGGGGTCAGACTTTCTCCACACTGCTGCTGTTCTTATTAGCAACACTGCCCCTTGTTGAAAAGACCTCATCTATCTTATGAATATAGCTAGAGCCTGTGGATGGTGAATGTATGTCACTGGAGAGCTACATGGTATTGCTTTGTTTCTCATGCAGTGGACAGGAATACTAGGACAAGCTAGGATTTACCTGACATCAGGGTTACATCTTTCACATCAGTGGTCTAAAACTGAAATCTATTTAATTCATTATCAACAAATCAACACATACTCACATTTAAGATGGTGGGAACCGTGAAGAGGATGAAGTTGGTTCTGTTAGTCAGTCCACCACTTTGGTCCAGACTGAAATATCTCAACAACCAATGGATGGATTGCCATGAAGCAGCCTGGAACGGGCACTGACAACACCCACAGGATGAAACGGACTCATTTTGTCGATCCCCTGACTTTCCTTGCCATCATCCTTGTTGTTGTTGTCATGCTAACCTTTAACTTTCCACTGTGCTATTACAATGATTTTGAACAGACTGGTATCATACAATGATATTGTGAAGTCTCACCATTCATTAAAGTTAAATTGGTTGATATGATATTTGGAGCTGGTCCATAGACACTGATGGTAACTTTCAGGCTTTTTTCTACATTTATGTATTTTACATTTGAATATCGAGGATATAGCTATAAGATGGAAGTTTGGATTAACAGGATAGTCCCTGTTTTAGTTCAGTCATTAATCTATGAAGCAGCTCCAGGATTGGTCACTAGGTGACACCATCATAACAAAATTTCTCTCCGACTTGTTCAAACTAAAACTGAGCTCTGCTGTCTTATAAAATACTAGACACAAATTCCATTTTTAGGGTGGATTTTCCCATTAACCCATTTCCGAGACATTTTCTGTTTGCCTCAGCGTCTGCGCCGTGAAGAGCTGTCCACGGTCCTGAACATAAGCTGTGTATGGATCCTTGGTCATGTATGGGGAGGTGCCTTTGTAGTCACTCACTAACCTGCTTAACCTACTTTCTACTTGCCGGTCTTTCATCCGTCCACGGAGAGGAAAGTGCTGTAGGATAAATATAGCATACTTCACAACACACTGTGTACGTCCAGGCTTTTCCGAGCAACGTTAATGGCACCACGCTTTGTTGTTTTCCTCGTAATGCATCACCAATCGTTTCACTAATGAAACCCAGCTTCCCTCCGAACACGAACTCCCCATGTTTGGCCCATTAACCCAACTGGTACAAAACGTGTTGGGACGCGCTTGAACCTATATTGAGATGAATATGACCAAAATAATGACATTTTAAGATCTTAATTGTCCAATTATGTAGACAGCTGTTGTGCTGCATTGCACTGCCAGTTCAATTGCAGTTTCCTAGCAACCACAGAGGTACAATGCAATGATTTTCTGTTAAGTGGCATCGTTTCCTCTGAGCGTGACCAGACTGCATGTTCACATAACAAATCTAAATCCGCAGTGTGGGCATGCCTCTTCACCTCAAGGCTAGTGTCTTTGTCGCTTTGCCGCTCATAAAATTGAACTGCAGCGGAAACATTTGCAAGTGTGAGTGTGTGTGTGTGTTTGGTGATAGTGTACCTGCTTATGTAGCCATCCATCATGTGTGCATCTGTATACCCCCGAGGTGTGGTGGAGCCTGTGGCATAGCTGCGTGGCTGCAAACAAAATTATTTCACTTGATTAATTTTCACCCAAAATGAACCGTCCTGGGCTAATCATTGTACACGCGTTCTTTTCAATTAATTCATTATCAAGGGAGGTGGAGAGAAGGGGGAAGGGTGGGGGGAGGGGAAAGGAGAGTCAGGGGGAAACAGAAAATCCAATCCTGCTGGTCTGAAGTCTCGGAGCAATGGAGCATTAGTCTCATCCTGATGTAATTGGAATGACACCAAGAGTAAAGCCGGCTGATTCAGGGACAGCCTCTAGGCTTGATTTAATGCCCCCTACCAAAACTATACATCCATCTTTTTATCTTTTTCTCCTTCCCTCTCCCAGGCCCTTCGCTCTCTCACTGTAATCCTCCCCCACCCTGCCTCGCGCTCCATTCAGTCGCCAGCCACGGCAATGTATCTCCATCTGTACTCTATTAACAGAAGAGGAGCTGCATTCCGTAATATTTAAAGGCAGACGGCGATAAACTCCCAGCAGAGCGTGCATTTTTCAGCATTTTACTTACTCCTCATGGCATTTACACACTCGAGTGGATGTGTTTTACTCTCACAGAGGTTATATTTTAATGCCAAGTAAATATCTCCAGAGAAAGAGTGCAAAGAAAGGGCAAACTTAGCAGGTGTATCCAGGCCAGGGTGCTGCGTCCCTGGGGTTTGCTGCTGCTCATTCTCCTGACAGATGGACTGCCAGGGCAATCCTATTACCCCCATGTGCTTAGCTGCTCTTAATGCCAGGGTGGGTTGCATGGCTAATGGAAGACAATGAATGTTTGGAGGGAGAGTCTCATGCTACTGAATGACGATCATCCCGATTTGTTTAATAACACAGAGATCTAGAGACCAGTGAACAGGCAGTGAAAATTATAACCTCAGCCAGTGCACTCTGACAGAGCTGATGTCTTGCTGAGGGATGTCATATCAAACCAGATCATCCACTAAATAGGCTTTACTGTATATATTTCACATAGTGGTGGTTTCATCCTTGTCCAGTGAAAATTAAGAAAGTTACTTTTTGAAAGTGCAATCACTACTTTCAACCCTCTGCACTCAAATTGTGCCTCAAAAAGTATAATGGAGCATGAATTGAATGCCATATTATGAGATTTATGATTACCCTAACCTGTCCTGAGAATAATGATATGATACACACTTGACTGGGATCTTCAGTGGTCATACAATAAACCTGGAAATAAATGAAGCAGGAGATCAGGTTGCTTCAGGTTGCTTCTTAAGTCTTTTATCCACGCTATCAGCACAGCCTAGTCTTTGAAAATGTTGGTCAGTTGGTCAATCCAACCACTCTGGTCCAGACTGAAGCATCTCAATGACCACTCAGTGGACTGCCATGCCATTTTGTGCAGGCATTCATGATTCCCAGAGCATGAAACCCTCTGACTTTTCTACCAACAGGACAAGATTTTGACTTATGCTGTGAAATATCTCAACATCTACATGATGAACATTTTGAGCAGACATTTATGTTTCTGAAATGGCATGTCATTATGACTTGCTCCTGTGCAGCTATGAGGTTTATATTTGTGGTTTTGAGCAACTGCAGAAGTGATTTCCATGGAATTTGGTAGAAGCAGTCATGCCCCCCCCATGCAGAACATCAATATGTTATGTTATGAGCATGTTTGCGTTCCAGTGTTAGCATTCAGCCCCCCCATTGTGTCTCATCAGCCTCACAGAGCTGGTAGCATGGCTGTGGACTCTTAGTTTTGATATAGGATTTCTTGCATCAGTATGATGATGCACCTTTATTTGTCATTTACCCAGTAAATCAAGGGCATTTAAATCGGGTTATTTAATCCATGAACAGCACAGACAGTACAGAAGTGTTATCTATCATGATATACATCAGTATTGTAATATTAGATGACAGATACTGTATTAAAGGGTTTTTACATATCATCCATCTCTACTCCTGCCTGCAGATACTCTGAAACTTGCTGCAGAAATACTGTGTGTGATAGGAAAACTGAAAATCAAACTTTTTATAAAGCACCTACAGGTTTTATTTCTTCATCTGCTGAGATTTCTGATAGTCACTGCACTAACACTCAAAATAGTGTTTTATTTTTGTTATTTTATCCCAACTGTCAGAGAAAATCATCATTTCCTCATCCGAAAACAGATGTTTATGGGCAATCTTTGTGGCATATCACGTGTTTGAAGGTATTTGATACAATTTCATGATGATTTCCTCAAATCCTTTATTTAATTTATCTTAAAGGTATTACAGATGAGATTTAAGGGAAACCAGTTCATAATTGAATCACTGTCTGTCAGTTAATTCAATTTATTGCACAATGATAAGTTTTCCACTTCCATTATTTATACTTAATTTCAAAACATGATTAATGTTATGGGTCTTAAATAGATTTTGTATTGATTTATCTTAATCTCATATTTGATGTATTAAATGGATGGAAGTAATCAATATCCTCCTGTATTTAAACGAGAAGTCATCCAGTGGTCAATATGCCATCGACTGCAATCTTGCGATTTGAGGAAATTGCAGTGATTGCGGAGTTTGATTGTGCTGTGCACCTGCTGTGCAGTCAAATATCTATACTCGTGTACATGTGTGTGCATGTATGGTGCTTGGTATGCAGACAGCGTCTTTGCTGCCTGTAGCTCTGCACGGGCCTCCCCAGGTCAAACAATTACCACACATCAAGGAAAGCAATTGGGCATGACTAAAATATCATTGCCATGTGATTGTGTCCCTGTGTTTGGGCTGCTAGAGCCTAATTTAACCCACTTTGTCCATACCATCGTAGAGAATTGAGGACACGCTCTCCAATTCTGGTGGCCCCCCGAGCATTTCCTGCAAGTCTGACACGCAGCAGCTGGGTTGTAGACGCGCTGTCACTAGTCTCTTACCCAGCGGAGTGGGAGATGGGGTGTAATGAGCGAGAGAAGTGAGGTAGCAGAGGAGAGCAAGTAGCTGGAGGTAGAGGAGTGGGGGTGTTAAATGAGCCATGGGGTGCAGAAACTTGGGGCTTTTAAAAGCAAGGGCTCTGAGAATATGTGTGTATTGGCCTGGGATCACCTGACTGCACTGATTCAGGGTTGTTGCTCTGTGATGCCTCCCCCCGGCCGAGAAGCCGGTGTGGTCGCATTTTGCCTTAGCGGGAGAGAGGCGGGGAAGAGGGGGGATAAGAGGAGAGGAGATTGGCATATATGCGCAGGGAGTGGGACAGAGGCAGGGAGGGAGTCAGTAGATGTTATTAGAGAGGCAGCATTGATCCCGGGTTCTGGCTCCAAGCGGCATTCTCCACCTATTCCTTCATTATACAGTCAAATATCTCTGTGCCTTTAACTGCCACTCCTGCCCTTCATCTGTCTCTCTACCTCATAACACCCCCCCATACACCCCCTCACCTCCCAACAATATCTGACAAACCTGAACCCCCCATCCGTGCAGCTTCATTCCACTAAATCCATTGTTTCGCTGATTCCATTTCAATTTCATTCAGTCTTTGCCACTCAGCTGTAACTTAGCCGAAGTCTTTCGCGGAAGAGGGATGCTGTGTGTGTCTTTTGTCCTCGCAGACCCTGTTTAAATATTGATAGAGATTGGAAGCACTGCTGACTGCTCAGTCAGATCTGAGAGGGTCAAGGATGGCGGAGCTTCCGTGCAGATTTCATTAGGGGAGCAGAGGACTGTAAATATGGAAGCACGCGAGTCACAGGCCCTCACCGAGCAGCCTTCATTATCCCCCCACACGGCTAACGCCCTGTAATGTATTCCAAAGGAGATGGAGGTTGGAGGGTGATGGGGTGTAAAATAGCATATGTAGGAAGGCCCTGTTTCTTTCTTTTTTTTTTTTTTTTTTTTTGCTACGAGCAGCCTGCCATTCTCACAGCCAGATCCCCATTAGTACAGGAGCAGAGGATTGGATGTGCAAATGGTCCTGTGGATTAGAGAGCTAATGCATTTAGGAGAGGGGGCTCCACAATCTCTTTATTGCTGCTGCTGCTGTGTGTGTGCACGCGTGTGAGTGTTGAGGCTCGCGCAGGGGAGATACCCAGTCCCTTTGTGGAGCCTGAGAGATTTAGGGTAAAGTGAGTAGATAAAGGCAGGGATGCACTGAGCACAGCCATGATGACACAGTACACACACACACACACACACAGATATACACTCACACTCTGTCTAATCTTAGGGTATGACCAGAAGAAGGCACTTTGTGTGTGGCGTTATTAAAACTCAGCGTAGAAATGAGATCTTTCCAGAAAGAGGGGCAGACGGCGGCCCTACTAATCTAATTAATCAGCGTCTGGGGTTTTTTATTTTCCTTCATTTTCTCCTGCCCTCTTTTCTGGGCCTTTTGTCGCTCTCTCCTTTCTCCTTGGTCTTCTCCCTTCCTCAACTCACCTTTCCCCACCTCTCTGTCTCTTCCTCCCTCTGACTCTCTCCTTCCCTTGTGCCTCCCTCTGTCCTGATTCCTCTCAGTCTCGACTTCACGCGTTGAGACTGAGTGTTGGGACAGAAATGTGCCACGTCATGCGCTTCTTACAGCTATCTCATAAAGGCCCCTGTTGTGTCCTCTCCTTATGAAACCCCCACAGTCTGGATGAGAAGGGGAGAGCGCAGAGAGTCATCTGCACCTATAGATGCCTCTGCAGCAGGGTGGAGGATCTGCCGGGCTTAAGAGGCGACCTGCTACCAGGCCATAAGGCAGCTGTCGGCTTTACACGCAAGGAGCCTCGCTGGTGGTCATCCTGCTGCGAGAGGACAGGTTTTTTAAAAACTGGTGATGGTGATGGTGCGAGGGAGCGTCACATTTGCTGCTCTGTGAGTTTTTTTTTTTTTTTTAAAGAGGCAGCCGCCGGGCAGCATGGGAGGGGCCCTGCCTTGGTGAAGCGCAGCAGCAGCAGCAGCACAGTGTGTAACTACAGTACAGCTCTGCGCTATCAGTGAGCGCAGTGAGCAGTGAGTCAGCTGAGCGGCCGCGATCACAGACAGGCGCCGGGGAATGAATGAAAGCGACAGACGGACAGACGGACAGAGGAGACCCTGAAGGAAGAGGCGAAGGTGCCGCTCCGGAGATGAGCCTAAACGCTGAAGTACGGCGATCGGAGCGAGCTTGTTGACGCATTATCCCGCCCGCCCCGCTGGCACTGGGAGGGGGCAAATCCAGCCTGACTAAACTCAAATCCTCCAAAAGAGATTTACGGAGTGCGCCGCCTTCATCCACCTTCGAGAAGACGCCACGTTTCTCTCGTTTTTCGCCGGTTCTCCGGGCGCACCGGGCTCCACTTTAACATTTCTGTGAGGAAGAAGAGGGGAGGGGGGGCACATATGGTGAAGGATCTGGAGCAGGGGACCTAATTGGGGTGTTAAACCCGCAGTTGGAACCGGCGCTGTCACTGCGTCGCGCGGACGGTGGGCGTTTGGATGCGCCCTGAGGAGAGGAGCGGACCTGAACGTGCACCACCACCACCACCACCACCATCATCATCATCACCATCATCACCACAGGTATTTGATCGCGCCGGAGCTCTGGAGCCATGACAGGCCCCCCGCTGGTCCCACAGCCCGCCTGCTGACGGTACCGGGCAGGATGGGAGCAGGTCTGCCGCTTTCAGGATCCCGAATCAGCCGATTTATCAATGGAGGAGGAGAGTGACACCCGGAAAATCAACAACAGCTTCCTGCGCGACCACAACTATGCAACCGAAGGTATTTAACCCGATGGAAGGAAAAAAAAAGACTCCTTTGAAGGTGTTTTACCTGCACAGCAGAATAACCTGAGGCTGTAGCTGCAGGGATGCTAACATCACAGCAGACATTAGTCATTGCATAGGAATATTACAGGAGGGAAGGATAACTATTAAGCAAATATCACAGCAAACATAATGTGTATAGGACATAACTGGCCTGGCTGTTACACATCTTGTATATTGTAGTTATGCACCATAGAGTGCATAAAGCTCATTTAAAACCCATTGATGTTGGAGGTATTAAAGGAGTATTCTGGCTCATTTGTCATAAACATGGAGCCTGTAGGTTTGCGTGTGGTGTCAGCAGCAGGAGGTGATGTGGTGGCTTCTCATCATACCTGCTATTTTGGGATGACCATCCTGACTGAGGGGAATCAGGGCTTTAATCTGCATGGACCGCAGGCAGCAGGGGGATAAAGCCTCCTGTGCAGCTGCTCCAGCGTCTGGAGTCTGGAGTAGACATGTGATGCAGTTAAAAATGATGAATTCATGATGGAGAGAGAAAAAAAAATGTCATCCTCATTCTGGGTATACTTGTTGATAGGACTAGATAGATACTGAGAAGGTGGCCTAGTTTTAAGAGGCAGCACAGTAAAATATGGATCTCTCCCTCTCTCTGTTCTCTGTTTCTTTCTCTCTTTTACACACACACACACACACAAGTACATTCTTACTGTACACACTCATAACTGGAGCTTCGAACAATAGCTGTTTCCTGCAGCCCCACAGCCGTAAATGCTGCCCCTGCACATGTGTGTGTTTCCTCCTCACTGACCACACACTCGATTATCAGCCTGTTAACTGTTTGATGCTTAATAGTTCCCTTATGTTCCACCAATCAGCCTTCCACCTGTCCTCTGCAAGCTGCTTAGACCATTGATCAACATAAAACATTGATTTACAGGTAAAAGCCACCATTGATCTCATTACCACGTCACCCTCCATTTACTGATTATGCAGATCGGTTATGGACATTAACTGCTGTGCTGATTTCAGTAAGATAATAAAACCAGTGGGAGCTTTTCTTTGCAGCATTTGGTAGCGAAAAACACAATTAAAAACAGACTTGTTTCTATCCAATTATGTAGCAATGCAGAATATGTCTGAAAATATCCATTTACCTTATTAGTATAAGATTTCAGTCAATTCCATGTGCGTTTTTTCTCATCAGTTATTCTGTTTTTGAACAAACACTTGATTATTAGATGCTGTGCTGTGCAGACATTTGGACAGTGCATTTAATGGTCTTTATTGTTCAGTTTGGAGCTCTTTTTTTATTTTCAGTATTAATAATAGTCTTTGCAGCACTGGGGCAGACTCTAATTCTTTCACACCAGACACATTTCACCACCCACTTACCAAGACGTTTGAAAATAGAAAATCAGACAAAAAAAAAACAAAAAAAAGAAACATATTTAAATTTGAAATATGAAGGCACATTCCATAATTACACAAACTATCAACAGAATTTGATATACTAGAATTGATGGGGAGTACATGGAGGTTGTTGGAGGGTATGTGTGGCTGTAGGGTGGGTCAGAGCCACCTCCTTCTCCCATTTTGCCATCAGCTCAGGTTACTGTTTTCACTGCAGGTTGGAGGAGAAGCAAAGTCAAGGCTCGGGAGGCAGAGAGTCTCTCACTCTCACGGTTTCATCCTGCTGCTATTCCTCATTTTTTTTCTTCCTTTTATCATTTAGATAAGGGAGGGCATCATCATTTGCTCCGCTCCCGCACTTACAGATGATTCCCTGTCACCACTAAACACACAACCAGTCACTGGTTCAGGGCATGAAGGAAGTATAGTGGGGGTGGGAGTGGGTGTGATGGATATCTCTGTTTGATGTGTGCGTCGAGATGAAAAACAGTAGGGGTCTTCTTCTTCCAGTCTCACTCTTTCACTCCATTTCATTCATTTGATCAGTGCATGAGAGTTAGACAGGGTATAAAATGTGTCTCCTGAACGCAAAGGACTGTGGCGGCCCATCTGCGCTTTTCAAATAAGAAGTGTCTACTTTTGTTATTTTTTTATTGCTGTAATTTATGACTGATCGTCACACCTCGTATATCTTGAATGAGTGTATGTGTGTGTTTCCATTCACTCTCTCGCTCCTTGTCTTCTAAATGGTATGAAAGTCAGTCTGCAGCCAAAGATCATACGGGCCGCTGTCTGGGTCCATCGCCCGTCCTCATAAATTCAGCAAAGTGCACATGTTCCATCAGGCCCAGCCCATCCAGACCACACACACACACACACACACACAAACAGTCACACAGTCACATACATACACACTGGTCCCTGCTAGGGATTTCCCTCAGGCCGTGGTTGCCCACAGCAGCAGGATACTTTAATGATGTCACATTTTAATGATCTCACTCGTGCTGACCTTTGGCTCGCACCAATCCCACGCCTCAGTGGGCCTGTGGGCGGTTACCCTGAAGTGTGTGTGAACGTTATGTGCTTATTACGCACACACTGGAAGTAAAGTTGGTTCGGTATGAAATCTCAGTCTGAAAGCAAAGTTTCTAGAGACAATACTGTTGCCTAGATGAGAGAAAATGACATTACAGACTGATTTGTATTCAACCACTGCCTGCAGATGACACATTGCTAATGGTGACAGGATGGATGGTTTGTGTCTCACTGCAGTGTGTATATCAGTGTGTGTTGAGTCAATGGACTGTTACGTCCCTACAACAAGATTTCTTAGTTCATTTACATAATCTGCACCTTGGATGTTTCTATAATGGATGAAATTGTCAAATAGCAGGACAGCACTTGGGGTGTGAAAATGTAAATGGCTTCCTTGCTGTGAGGCAGGACCTAACCTAATGTCTGCTTTGGTATTGATTTTTGGTCCTTTACAATTTAGCCACCAGAACAATGACCTAAAGATCTATTGGCAGGACATGTAATCCCTTCTTCCTTCTCTCTCCCCTGCCCCCTCTTCCTCTCATTCCCTCTCTCTGCTTTTGCTGCTTATATGTCTGATGCGAGTACAAGCTTGTGTGTGATGTGACCCCTCTAGACCCACTGAATACTGATGCAGCCCCGCAACAGAGAGCTCACAGCTTTTATTGCAGCTGCTGATGAGAGCGGAGCGGCGGATGGTTGCCTGTGCCAAGGCAAACGGCCTGAGGCCACACTTTAGGACCCCGGCATAAAAAGACTTAGCCCACCGTACCCCCAGGTCCCATCCATTATTCACTACGAAACACTAAAAAACACTGAACCCCACCTCGGCACATAGCGCAAGAAAGATAATGTGTGTGTGTGTGTAGTGTGGGGTAGTAGTGTGGGGGTGGCGGACGCTTAATGGCAAGCTGTGAAGTTGGGGCGAGTCACACTCCTTATTCAGCAGCTGCTTTCATCCCCTGATTAGCTTCTTATTAAGTCTGCAGCTCCATGAAAATTTAATGAGAATTTATTAAAGAATACCCGTGGTGTTGCTACTGTAGCATGATTACAAAAATATCCTATTTCTCAACTGACTTCTTGGTCAGTAGATTCGAGGGGCTGCTGTGATAGATGGACTTTATGTGAGTCCTTGCTAGCCTGAAGGCTAAGGCTGTGTTTGACCTTTCTGGACATTATAATGGGGTACATTTGTAAGTTTTGATAGCTAATTCCCGTGTCCTGTGTCGAGGAGGCAGCATCACTCGGAGTCTTTTCATGTTTTGGTGATAAGGTCATTGTAGATACAGGATTTCGGGCTGTACGGCAGCCATCTAGTCTTTGATTTGCTCCAGCCTTGAAAACAGGAAGATGAAAGGGATTGCTCCAAAGCAACACAGACAGACAGATAGAGAGGGAGAGACAGCTTTTGTTTTGGTGGTGGATTATAATTCTATTCACCCCCGCTTCCCCGCCATCCCCCTCCTACATCTTCAATTTCTAAGAGAATACCAAATAACAAGCATTTGAAATCATCCCTCTTGGTATTCATCGCAGTGCACGCAGGAATCGATAACAGATTTTCACCGCTTTCCACCGCTTCTTGTCGTTTCGTCCTGTCCCGTGTTGTGTCTGTAGTCAGATGTGTGCCACGGCGATGTGTTAATGAAGTGTGAGAAGTGAAGCAGTAACACGTCTCGCCCATTTCACCCTCAACTCCCTGGAGTGTGGGGATACAGAAAAAGCAGGCGCACGCATATATACATGCTCAAAAGAGAGAGAGTACACACATACACACACACATTGAGATGAACTACACACATTCTGTCCCATTCTCAAGGGGCTGATCCTGGAGAAACCAGGTTAATTAGCTTGTTCACTCCAGATCTTACAAAGAGTCATGCTCTTCAGATGAAGAGAGCTGCATTGTGCTCTGTTGCTTTGTGTGCAGCTAATAAAGCTTAATAAACCTGTAATCACAGGCCCGGCACCAGACCAGTGGGTAGCAGGGTTTATTCCGAATTTTGATTGATCTCCATTGTCGCTGGTGTGAAAATGAAGCCGTTGTCAGCTGCTTATTCAGCACCAAAATCGAGTCAGTTGGGAGGCGCTCTGTCTTTACGTGCTGAATCTGTGATACATGAAAACAAATGTATGCCTATTGTTGATTATCGTAGAAGGAATGGGAGCGGAGAGTGAAAGGAGAGTGCGAGAATGGACCTGAATTATCCACACCCACCCCCCACCCCCCCATCCCTACCCCAGTCTGATCCTTTGACGCAGGCGGCTCAGCACAAGTGCTCTAATCCTCTCCTCTCCACGTCCAGCTCTAACAAAGCATTTACACGACACCATGTTGCTCACGTCCCTCCCTCTACCTGGAATTGCTGCACACCACTTATGCAACTAGCTTTCCATGCAGTCACAGACCATTTTGGGTCTGTCCGTCTTACACAACCCTCCAATGCCACAGGATCAAGCCTCGGTTGTTCTTTTCACCCCTGACAGGATTATAATGTTGTCTAGAGGTTAGCCGGGGTGCTTCTATTTTGGTCTTTGCTTGTGTCTGTGCTGATGAGACTCACCGTACAATCTTTTATTGACCTACTTAGAGCAACAAACCTCTGTACCTTGACTCCTTACACACTCCTCATTTTTTTTAGTGGACCTCTGTGTTATGCGTGATAGATGTTTGCACGCTCGGGCGTCTATAAATACATTCAATATCCTCTCTCTCCACCCCAGTGTTTCTGGCTCCTCGTGCACGGATGTCATTCCAGAATCAATGCATATCTGTGTTTCCATCCAATTGGTGCGAGTTCTGCTTCTATATTGCATGCTGAAGGCGGGCGGGGGGTTATTGACGTTCAGATTGTGGAGCAGAGACAGATAAGAGCCGTGCCTGTTTTAGGCCAGTGGTACGGACACACATCACAGCAGCTGTCCAACAGGCTTGTCTGTGTTATTAACCACTGATGGATGTGTGTTATCTCGACCATCCCTCTGATGCATCAAGAAGCGCTGACCTGTCTGCGTCAGAGCTGGCTGGCTGGCCACAGGATTTATGTGCTTCATCTGGTTATGGTCTGCTGATGAGGCTGTGTGTGTGTAAGAGAGAGAGGGAGAGAGAGTGTGTGTGTTTAAGTACACATTTGATCAGCTGAATCACCACCAGCCGGCTGCTAATTCCAGTCCACCTTGAACCTGCTGATGCTTGTGTAATAAAAATCTGTCGTGATGCAAGCGGAAAACCATCTGAGAGACCCCGCCCACCTGCAACTCCGCTGCTCATCAATTTGTTCCCTTAAATGAAATGTTATCTGGAAAAAAAACTGCATGTCTTCATTCAGACACAATTCCATGAGTGGCTGCGGTCGAATAAATTGCCTCTTTTTTCTGGCATGAATACATTTGCATGAAGAAAAACTCATTTAGGGAAGCATTCCATCATGTTAGTTGCGAGTTTCAGCTTCGCTGGCTCTCCCCGATTCTTCATTCAGTGAAATGATTGAAGAATGTACCCGTGTGTAAACTCGTTAAATGGCATCCATCAATTACTGTTTCTCCTCAATGAGTTAATGCGTTGATGATGAGGGAAGGAGAGAAGTAGTGAGAGGGAGCAGGGGAGACACAGAAAAAAAGAAGAGTATGAAGGACAAAAAGAGAGAGAGAGAGGGAGAAAAGCTTTGATTCAAGAAAGCTGACCGCTAAGCCGATTCCAATCGCTTCACACCAGTGGCTTTGGCCTGATGGTGCTGGTGGGGAGGGTAGGAGGGTGAGGGAGGGTAGGAGGGTGAGGGGGGGTGGGGAGCACCACACATCTCTGTGTTATACATGAGGTCGTATCATGCAGATACAGAAAGAGAGATAAGTGCTGGATGAGACATGTACGCGACAGTATGGTGTGTCAGTGGGGTTCTCCCAGGCGATAATTAGGTCAGAACATTATTACTTTCTAGATTCAAAGATGATTGGAACCCCCCCTTCATACACGCACCTCATGTCACTTTGAACACATGGCCATGAGAGCTCTTCCGGCCTCATCGTTGAATGTGGCTCCTTCCTCTTCAGCAATTAACTGAAACGAGGGGAGGACACACTCGCACACTGGAAGACGTGGCGCTTAGTCATTTGCACCATGCGCAGCGGCTTCATGCAAGGAGATGAGCCCGTCTGCAGGGACTCCATTGTCTGAAGTTGTGTGCTGCATTGAACTGCACGCACTCCCCCAGATGCAGTAGCAGGTTTTCACTCTATTGCAGCACTCTCTCTGTCTGCTGAATTACAGCTAGCATCAGCAACTAAGTCTGAGAGCTATTGGCACACACACACACACCCCTCCGACTGCCGCTAGAGATGGAAACGGTCTCCATAGCAACATTCCCCTCTCCTTTTCAGCGCTCCACCAGTAGCAGGTCCACAGAGGGCGTGGGGGGTACAAAACAACAAGCTCTCTCTCTCTCTCTCTCTCTTTCTCTCTCTCTGTCTAATATTATTGTTACTGTTAAACTGAGGGCTAGCCTCTGCTGTGGTGTGTGCATGTGTGTGTGTAACAGACATTATGCTATGCCTTTTTAGCCCTGGGCTGTGTAATAATTACAGTCACCATTAGCCTCTCCTAAATCCAGGCAGATGTATGTCTTTGAGAAGGAGAGGAGAATCTACCTTAAGGGTAGGTGTCTGTTATTTACTTTTGGTGAAACCGTAGCTATGCAGACACACAGAGCAATGTTGCAATGGAGCAATGAAATGGAGTGACTGTACCTTATTGCCATTACACTTTTGTTATCCTGTCGATGCGCTGCACAGGTTGAAAGTTAAAAAAGTGTGCCACACATGCAAGAAGCATAGATAAGCTGGCAAAAAGTGCTCGGTTTAAAGGTTTCTGAGTGTGTTTTTTAATGAAGGAGCAGGGGAGTCACTGAGCAGCACGGGGTCCTGCAGCCAGGAGGAGAGAGGTGAATGGCATTATTAGTGTGGTGGCAGCGTCCTCTAAAAAGCGCAGGAGTGCAATTAAACGACACAAATTGGCTCACTTCAATCAGCGGCGAGGGGCTGAATGAGTTGATATCATGCAGTGACTCATCTAGTGGCTTCTCTTAACCCATATTTCACCAAACCAGGGTATGTGTGCCGGAGAGTCCTCTGTGGGTTTGCAGCGAGATTCCCCTCCTTCCCTTCCCCTGACATGTTTTTCCACGAGTCACTCCACCAGATCTCAGTGAAAGGTCTTTCTTTTTTGTCCAAGTGATACCTTGACAGCTGTGTGCACGTCCACGCTGACATTTTCTCCCCTTCTCTGCTCTGCTTCCTGTGTTGCAGCTGACATTATCTCAACGGTGGAGTTTAACTCATCGGGGGAGCTGTTGGCCACCGGGGATAAAGGAGGCAGAGTGGTTGTCTTCCAGAGAGAGCAGGAGGTAGAAAATGCCAACAATGCAACACTAATTATGCTGCCCTTCTGCTGAAAGGATTTGACAGCCTTGAAACATTAAAGTTACATTGTTTGCTTTTAGATAACTAGAAAGTAAAGGGGTGTATTTGAGCAATTTTATTATATATACATTATATAATATGAGGAATTGGTTGCTGGGAATTCAGCAATGAATATCTTTAAAAAAATCTTTTGGAGCCATTATTAACTCATCCTACATGGAGAACCCTTGTTTAAAACCACAAAAATGTCTAAAAGTTGCTTTGATTTAAATGTCATTGGTTTTGCAGGAATGTGGTTATACAACAAATGTAGCAAAAAATTGACACGATGATGGGACAAGATAAAAAGTCATGGGATCTTAATAGTAGTTAGAATAAGTCATCTGTGAATGTCTGTACACAATATTATGGCAATCTGTTCCTTTTTTTTCAATATTGTAATATCTCAACAGGCGTAACAGATTCGTGCTACTAGCATGGCAAAAAATGTTTTATCTGATTTTGAAGCTCTCAAATGTCTGACATTTTATTAAGGAACTAAACTCTTTGTGAAAACTGATCTTTAACCTTAACAGCACAGGTCAGTCTCTCACTCTGATTCTTTCTCTCCCCATCTCGCAGAGTAAGAGCCAGCCCCAGCGTCGGGGGGAGTACAATGTTTACAGCACATTCCAGAGCCACGAGCCGGAGTTTGACTACCTGAAGAGTTTGGAGATCGAGGAGAAGATCAACAAGATCAAATGGCTTCCTCAGCAGAACGCCGCCTACTTCCTGCTCTCCACCAACGGTCAGTCGGGTTAGCGGAGGCGACCCTGGTGCTGTGGGAGTGACACGAGTGGCAGAACAGTCAAAGAAAGCAGTAATCTGTCAGAAGGGTGTGTTTAAATGTGGGCACTGGTGTTGCAGTTTCAACTGAAGGCATGATTCATTCGTCACTTTGCCAAACGGTCAGATTTACAGCCGATGTAAAAGGAGATGCTATTAATATCACACGAAAATGTCTTTCAGTGTGAATGCATTGGTGTTTCGCCTGGCTGAGCAAGTGCCACCAGCAGGCGCGTTTCAGATTGGGAACTTCATGCATGGCTGCTACAGAAGGAATACACACACACACACGTATCAAAGCATGCGCCACCACACATGCACGCTGGCTCGAACAGACGCGCACACATCAGCAGAGACGTCTTGCAGATTGTGGGCTTCATGCATGGCTGCTACAGAAGTGCTAGCGGTGGCTGGAGCAGATGGCGGAGAGTCCTGTGGTGATGGCCTCGCTGCTCTGACACCAATATTCACAGCGGAAATTAAAGGAGAGAAAAAAAACAAGGCAACAACCTGACTGCCGCCGCCATCGCCTTCGCTAGACCAAGAAGATGAGATGTAACTGGTGTTTTGTGTGATGCAGAACTGAAGCGCCCAGATGGCTTTTTCAGGGGGAGCGTATATTGCAGCCGGGAAATGTAGTCAACTTGTAGATTGATATCAGTGACATCAGAACGTACACAGGAGCCGCCATTCATCATTCCCGCTGGCTCCGGCCCAGCTACATGCCAGATTGGCTGCCCAACCCCCCGCATCCATCTTGTATCTGAGATTCACTGTGGTGCGCCATGATCTAACTGTATTTTGTGTGTGTGTTCGTGTGTTGTATCCATCCCAGACAAGACGGTGAAGCTGTGGAAAATCAGTGAGAGAGACAAGCGTCCGGAGGGCTACAACCTGAAGGATGAGGATGGACGGATCAGAAACCCATCGACCATCACCTCGCTGCGGGTAAGTAAGGTCGCGCAAAAACCACCTGGTCTAACACCACCCGAAATGTCAACGTGGGTCAGGCAAACGGGCCCACGTCTTGCTTGCCGTGTTGAAATGTTGCTTGGAGTCAGAAGATGGGAAGGTTTCAGTAAATTCCAGATGAATCTCGAATGGAAAGCAAAACAAAACAAGCCACATCCTCAGGGTCCTTCGAAATTTCTTTTAGAGACACAGGCAGAAAATGAAAGCTTATAAGACTGTACTTATAATGTGCTAATTTCCTATACCTCCTATAAATGTGAAATATGACAACTTAATGTTACTATTTCGATAAATATTTAATAAAAGTGCGTCATTCTAAATCCCCAAAGTGCACCATGGACTATAGTCATTACGGTCCCAGTGCTGGTATTGAATTTTTTATGTATCAAGAAGAATAACCGAAATAATTTCCCATTTTATAGAATATTTTATTATTATTATCTATCTTTTCTCTTACTGTTCGTGTTGCAAGAGCATATTTGATGTTTGACATCTGGGAAATACGCTTGCTTGCTTGCTCTGTTGCTGAGAGACTCATACCACTCTCTTGTTATACCGTAAGTACAATAAATATTAAACTTGCTCCACCAGAGGGGCAAAATCTACCCACCAGCACCTCTAACAGTCACAAATAAGCATGTGACATCCGACAAAAGTGACATATGAGGTTGACATGAGATGGTAGGTGATTTCTTTTTTTTTTTTACCTTTGGTGTGTAAAAGCTATATGGCTATATTATATTATACTGAAGAGACAGATATGAGAGTGCTATCTTGGCAAAAAAGGGAAAAAAGGGTATTTCCCAAAATGTCGAACTATTCCTCTAGGAGCAGTTCAGGGAAATGACAGACTGTCTCAGTAGGAAAAGCACAGGTGTTACTAATAACATTAAAAATGTCTCTGTTTTATTCAACCGTCACAGATGATGTGACAGCGACTCATCATGCATAATACAGTATCAGGACCATAAAACTAAAGCAGCTAATGAAACTTTTCATTTATTTCATAATTAACACCTGTGATTTTCCTGCTGTGTCATGTCAAAATGTTTCCAGTGACGAAGGTCAATCCTCAGTCTGAGTAAGTACAGCTCAGATAAGCTGATTAAATAAAAATTTAGCGTTCAGTCATTATGTCATGATAGGCTTTAATCCGGCATAAACTTCTTAGCAACGCAAACTGTTATGTTCACGCTGTATCTGCCAAAGTTGAGCTACAACTTTTTTTAAGTTACAGTTTTCCCTCTTGAAATAACCGCTGAATATACGCTCACTTTCAGCACTGTTAAGTGACACTAGCAAACACACAGTCGTTGGACAGACAGAAGAAAGTAAGAATGAGTGATTGATTTGTGCACTGAAGTGAAGACCATGAAGGGATCATCCTCTCTGCCTCTCCCTACCCCTCCCTCTCTCGTTCTTATCACTCCACTACCTCTTTAATTTTCACACAAAGCAGGCCGGCACATTGGACACTGTGTGTGTGTGTGTGTGTGTGTATGTGTGTGTGTGTCTGCCTGCCATAGTAGATTAGTGCTGTGTTCAGCGTGTCTGTCCCTCTTTGTCTGGCTGGCCAGGGGATCATAGCAACCTGGAGGACAGGCCGGGACTGTGGCAATCCTGTTTAGAGGCTGTGAAATCTGCGAAGGTGGGGGGAAGCAGAGGAGGAAAGGGAAGAGCTTAGAAAAATAATTACAAAATGTGGCCAAAAAAATCAAACAATAAATACTCTGTGTTGTATGAAGTCTACGATCCAGTATCTCCTTAAAACATAAATTCTGTTCTTTCTTCCCAATCTGATTGTGATGTGCTGCTTTACAAAAGCAACTGCTTTAAATTTCTCTATTGTGAAAAGATTGTTTTTTCTTACTTTTTGAAGCAGAAATATCTCAATTTGAAATATTCTGCGTTACACACTATGAGGAAGAGAATCTATGAGGTCATTTTGAGCAAGCTGAGCAGTGTAACCATGAGTGTTGGGGGTTATGGGTTAATACGGTCCATGCTTCTCTGGACAGCCAGTGAAAGACATGGAAATGAAGTGACACCCATGGAGATACAGCAGCCTGCTGGGCTGCCATGTCTCTCTGTCAGTGCCAGCAACGGACGAGAGAAAAAGGGAAGAAGCAGTCGATTTGTTCTCCTCTCTCCCTCCCCTCCCGTCTCTCTTTGTCTGGGTTTTATCTGGCCAACGGGGGGCTGCATGCAGACTGGTGCTGGGTGTCTTTGAAGCCCGAGCACTGTGCAACTGTGTGTGTGAAATCTGAAATCTGTGTGTGTTTGTGTGTGTGTGTGTGTGTGTTGTGTGTGTGTGTGTGAGTAGTGAGTGTGTGTTTGAGCTCGTCTTAATTCTGCAGAGTTCAGTTATCATTCCTCAGCAGGGCCCAGCAATGCCCTCAGGCCATCTCTCCTTCCACCTCCTTTCGCTTTTTCTCTTTTCTCTCTGTCTCACACACAAGCAAGAGAACAGGAGTGACTTCTTTAGCACTTCATGATGATAGAGAGAAAGAGAGAGAGGGAAGGAGGCATGATCACTAGCAAGTAGCCGCGTAGCAAACAGATATTCACGGTCTGATTGAAGCAGCTCATCAAACAGCCCTGTAGCCCCTCAGTCGCTGTCTCTGTTTCATTAAGATTTGTGGAGTAAATGTCATATGAATCCCTGGAGTCATCTTGTTTCTTGAACACACACACACGCACACACAAATACATGCAGCGTGTTCACGCAAACAAAATCCATGCACACAAGCAACCATGTGCGTGCACATTCACATATACACAGATAAATATCTAATAATTCCTCTAGGACACCAACATCAAAGTGTTACAAAAAGCACATCAAGGCCTTGAACGTGAATCTTTTTCTTGCACATTTTTCTGCAAATTTCTCCTGTCTCCTCCCCTCCCTGACTGACCTGTTCTCACCCATAGGTGCCGGTGCTGCAGCCTATGGACTTGATGGTCGAGGCCACAGCCAGGCGTGTATTCAGCAATGCGCACACCTACCACATCAACTCCATCTCTGTCAACTCCGACCTTCAGACGTTCATCTCCACCGATGACCTCAGGGTGAACCTGTGGAACCTGGAGATCACCGATCGCAGCTTCAGTATCCTCTTGCTCGGGTGTTTTCTATGTGAGCTGTTATCATTTGCATGACAATAGTGCACAAGAAAGTTTTTGCAGAGTTCAAATTCAAAGAATTAGTGATTTGATTCTTTAGATATAGTTTTTTACCTTTGCTGTGTTAGCTGTCTGCTAAATATCCACAGTAGCTGCCTGAAAGTTGTTCCTTAGTGCATGTCTCTCAGACATTGTGGACATCAAGCCGGCCAACATGGAAGAGCTGACGGAGGTGATCACCTCAGCAGAGTTTCATCCCCAGCAGTGTCACACCTTTGCCTACAGCAGCAGCAAGGGCTCCATACGCCTGTGTGACATGAGACAGGCGGCGCTCTGTGACAAGCACTGCAAATGTGAGTGCATCATGGGTAAAAACGATAAAGAGAAAAGCCACAGCTGATCTTTATCTTTCCTCTGTTGCCTTTCATTCTGTTATCTTAATTTATTTTAATATGATTGTGCCTCACTGTAGTTAAGCGTAGTAGCAGGACTGTAACTTGAGTCCAAATTCCACCCATCACCACTCTTTTTTGACCAGCTGCCAAAGAGTGCTATAAAATTCAAGCTTTAGCACGATTATTAGATTTTTTTTACTGTTATATATTCTGTACATATTCTGATGTCCCTACTCAATCATCTAAATGTGGCTCCAAAGCCTTCTCTCTAGCAAGCTTGTGCATAAAATTGCCCTTGCTGGGATAAATTGCCACATTGTGTGGACTTTAATTGAAATACTGAATCCTTTTATTTTATTTTAATGATTTTTTTATCCCTTAAAACAGTCAGATTTAGACAGTGAGTCTGAAAACCCTTGCAGTAAGTCTTAAGAAATCCACTGGGTGTGATTTCTCTTTAATTGTAGAGTGTGAACTCGTCTATGCACAGAGAGCCTGACCTCATGTCCTCAATAATGCTGAGTCACATCAGCATTATTAGCTTTAAAACTAAAAAACTAAAAATGGAAACAGAAGTGCAAAATGTGTAAATGCATGACGACGAGAGGGATGGAACTGGGAAAGCAGAAAAGCGTATGCACATACAACATGGAGGCACCATGTTTGCAAATTCACACTGACTGTTTCTGCCTCAGCTCCACCTTTGTGTGTCTGCAGCCTTCCCCCCTCTGGGATTGATAACCCATCAGTAATTCTTCCTGTGTGTCTCAAACAATGAATGGCCTTCTCTAAACCTTAACATCACATGCACACACTTTTGGTTGAATGAATAATGAATACATTGACATTTTCGCTGGGAAATCAATGGCTTAAGAGCAATCGCATTAGTCCCTCACGGACACACCTTGCTGTTCAATAATGTCAGTCATTTCCTCAGACATATTGATGCGCTCACTGGACCGTGCGCTGAGAGGGCCTGTTGAATTTCACATGAATGTTTATTTGAGGGCTAAATCAGAAGAAACGTTTGGATTTGGGAGTACATTTTAACTTGTGGTATTCACAGCCTTCCTCTGATTTTTTATTTTTATTTTTTTATATTGACATGTACGTGCCAATGCTTTGACAGGTGCTTGCAGTACACACACAGTCAGACAGAGGGGAGCAGGCAGGTGCTCTGGTTAGCCTCAGGACAGGTCTGTTAATCCCGACCTACTGTCTCACTGCATGAATGCGTATGGCTCAGAGCGATGCATAAATGCCCTCCCTCCCACACGTATACAGCTCCTCCTTCCCCTAACATACACACACACACACACACATAACTTTCTGAACCTTCTATATAAACAACACAAACACACGCATTGCATCCCCGGTCAAATCTGTAAATCTGGGAGGCTGCTGGTATCAATCAGTGTTAGTGAGAGGATGGATGGATGGATGAGAGGATAGGGGAGGATTGCCAAAAGTACTGAGCCCCAGGACAGAGAGAGGGGGACCAAACAGCCCCCATGCTGACTCCCCAAGGACCCTATTATACACCGGGAGAGAGGGCGGGAAGACATACACACACACGCATATATACATGTGCACACACTCATTCACTGACACACACACAAATCCAGCAGGGCTCAAATGGGGCAGACACTTTGACATTGATTTGTTTATCTCATCCTTTCCTCATCCCCCCATTTTTTCATCTCTCACACCGCATCCCTTGTTAGACTCCCCACTGACACATCACAGAGCTCCTCTCCAAGCCTCAGCTGAGGAGGAGGAGGAGGAGGGAGGGGAAGGGTGGGCAGGGGAGGGGAGAACGGCATGGGAAGGCACATTTGGAGAGGTGGAGAGGAGAGAGAGAGAAGGGGGGGGGAGGAACAATAACTTGACAGCTAACGATGGAATGCCTGGCTCTTATCCCCAGCGTGCTGGCCTGCACACAGATCAGCAGCTGCCAGAATCAATATGAATCATAACCAATATTTACCCAGCATGCTGACCCACGACTGTCTCCCTAAACACACAGAGAAATAACACTGTGAAGAGATGCAGCTGCAGCAGCAAAAGCCCTGCGTCCAGGCATTGTTGTGGCTGTTATCATGTGCTTACGACGGCCCACACCACCCAAAACAAGAACTGCTGTGTTTTTTTTTTTCACTGTGAATGATTAAAAGACTCACAGGAGTTTAGAAAAAAACAAAAAAACATCTCTTTTAAGCAGCGACCTCCCACGGTGTAAAATGTGTTTTCTCTGTCAGAAGCTGAAACCGCTTTTTGTTTTTGTTTTTCCTCTTTTAGACTTTGAGGAGCCAGAGGATCCCTCCACTCGCTCCTTTTTCTCTGAAATCATCTCGTCCATCTCTGACGTGAAGTTCAGCCACAACGGGCGCTACCTGATGACAAGGGACTACCTCACTGTCAAGGTGTGGGACCTTCAAATGGAAAACAAACCACTGGAGACATACCAGGTGAGCTCCTGTCACACTTTTATTTGCCTGTGGTTGACAGTCTGAAGGCTCCAGAAGATCATTCTCAGCTGGTGATGTTACCAAATTAGGTTAGATTAGTTAGGTCGAGATCAAATAAAAACGTATTGATTTCAGACTAATCACTCAACATAATCCTGTTTCACCGTCAGCCTGCCAATCTGTAACCGTGTCATCTTTAGCTATTACTCAAGCAGAGCTTTATTGAGCTGACTGTCTGTAAAAAGATAGATAGTGGCACTGCTGATGCAACCTGAAGGGCAAAACCTCCCACCGTGTGGTCACAGGGGTCAGATCCACACTTCTTTGATCAGGGGAAGCCATCTGGGGGCAGGTCATGATTGATAAGGCCATCAGCTAGGCTCAAGGGATTCTCCGTCCAATTCCAGTTCCGCCTCCACCTGCCACCTAGCGTCTTAGCGTAGGTCACCAGGTCTGCAGGGATTACAGAAAGTAGAGCATATGGCGGTGCAGCTTATTGGTTGTATGGCAATGTGACGAACTTAAGATGCTGGAAAAGTGTTATCATAATCCGCTAACTATTTGTTTTTCAGGTTCACGACTACTTAAGAGGCAAACTTTGTTCTCTGTATGAGAATGACTGCATCTTTGACAAGTTTGAGTGTGTCTGGAATGGATCAGACAGGTATGATTTAGACTTTATCCCCATCCATCCATCCATCCATCCATCCATCCATGTCATCTGTCTATGACAATAACCCCTCTGCTCTCCTCTGCTCTTCCTCAGTGTCATAATGACCGGCTCCTATAACAATTTCTTCCGAATGTTTGACCGGAACACTAAACGTGACGTAACACTGGAAGCGTCCAGAGAGAACAGCAAACCCAGAGCCATTCTTAAGCCTCGCAAGGTACGGCACTGTTCATCAGTACAAGTGACCTGATTTCTGAAAGTCGGGGTGTTTAAGGCAGCTCGATACTGTTATACGTCACTATCTCTTTTTTTAGAGAGTTTTTTTAGATAACCTGATGACTGTGAATCTTCACAGATGAGCTACCATGTTTATATTGTTTAATGTTTAATTTATAAGACAAAATCCAGAAATTTCAAGATACACCTGAATTATGTGTGACAAAGGGAGATTGAAACAAGCCTGAACCGTGTGAAGCCCATGAATTGTGTAAGTTGTGATAGCAGAAATGTAACAAAAAATGGACAAATGGACTTTTTTTGAAGTAGAAGAAATGACTTGCTCTATTCACATAATTTGAATGAATCAACTTTAGATATTTTGCTTATATCTTATTTCTTTACACAACAAAGACTAAATTACTTTTTATCTGAAGCTGCACCAATCAATATTTTTTTCTTATATACCCATTGTACACTACCTGCCCAGCAGCAAATGTTCTTGCACTCAAAAATTAGCAACTAGCTAGTGAACATGGATGGAGCAGGAAAGAGTGAATATCTGACTTTTCAGTTCATTGCTGAAATCAATGTTAATTTATCCTTTCAAAATTGTGCCCACTGTCATATCTCAACACCTCTTTATCCCTCCTGTTGTCCTCCAGGTCTGTGTAGGTGGGAAGCGTCGCAAGGATGAGATCAGCGTAGATAGCCTAGACTTCAGCAAGAAGATCCTTCACACCACATGGCACCCACACGAGAACATCATCGCTGTGGCGGCCACCAACAACCTCTACATCTTCCAAGACAAGGTCAACTAAAGGGCAATCTGCCCCGGCTGACCCCTGACCCCCCACACGTGAGGGTCTGCAGGGAGAGTTAGGGTTGGAGAAAGAGAGAGATGGAGCCCTTTTCTACATCCTTCTCCTCCTCTCCCTATGTCTTGTTGCTGCCGGTCTTGAATTTCGCTGCTCTGCTTAGGAAGTGCAGAGGCGAGTATCCAGTGACTGGGGAGGTGGACAGTGTGAATTCTGGGAAGCAGGAACTCATATGACCTGGATACAAATTGTGGAAAATAAAGGGTTCCCTCGAAATCAAGAATGGACTTTCATTCTTTGATCTGACTCCTGATTTAATTTATTTAGCTATGCGGACACCTGGAGAAGTGAACCCTGTGCATTTATGCAACAAGAGGATTGCTGCCTGAGTGACACGATGTAGCAGCCGTCTGGACCCTGAAGAAAAAAAGGGGTCGGATGTGGGTACACTGAACATAAAGTAGAGCACACAGACAGAAACCTCGCTCACACGATGGTGGCTGGTTGTCATGTAGCAACAGTGCCCCCTCTCTTTCAATCCGCTCATGCTCCAGTGCATGTGATCCACCCTGCGGCCTCTGACTGACTGAGACCAAGTTCTGGACAGTGCGACCTGCTGCAGGATTCCTACAAAAAAAAAAAAAAAAAAAAAAAAAAGAGGAAGATACTGTTAATCTCTGACCCCAGAAACTGAGAGTTTTCTCTGCCTGTGACAAAATGCGGTCAGTCTTTCTAGTATCTGTGTCTCCCTTGTGGGACCGCTGTAGTCTGTAATGTGAATGAAGCCCTTCCAGGCTGTGTCAATGGTTTTATTTAATGCTGTTGTTTTATTGAGTCCTTCTCTCGGTCAATGAGTCTGTTTAGAAGCTGTGGTGCCTTCTTTTGGTATGTGGGGGTTTGATGTAGTGGGAGTGGGAGGGCGGGGGGGGGCGGGGACTGAGTACAAGGCAGGAGTGTGAATGTTTCAAATGAAATGTTAACTTAGGAATTTTCTTTTGTTTTTTTTTCCCCCCCTCTTTCTCTTTGAACAAAAACAAACGAAAACAAAGCTCCACCGAGGTCCCAAGTGGAGAAAGTGCTTGAAGCGATGTAGTCAACATTACAATTTAGCACCGGCTACATGCTTGTGAGTTCAGGGGAGGACGCTGTGATATGTACAAAGTAGTTGTTGTTCTTATCACATCGCAGTCAGTCTGATGTCACGATGCACGAGACACGACAAAGCCACTTTTTCTTTATATTGCAAAAATTCCTGTTGAAAGAAATAAAAAAAATCTGAACACTCACCACATTTTTACCTTGCTTGGATAGTTCTGGAAATGATCTGTAGATGGTAGAAGCATAAACTTTACTTGGCATAAGACAATGCTAGCATAGCCCCTTCTGCATGGATCTGATTCTGATGAAACTGACAGCCTGCATATAGATATTTAAACATCTACAGATCATCTGAGGCACTATGCAAGTAAAACACTTGGCTTTCCACAGGAGAAGCCAGTTTGAAATAGTTTGATTTGAGATCGCTGCGGTGTTTGTCCATGTTCCACCCCTTGCTGTAAGGTGAGTAATGTGGGATAGTAGCGTGTTGCATTTCAACACTTGGCTCTAATCAGTTTGGAGATCCTCGCTCGTCTCAGATTTCTTTTTCTAGAGCCAACCCCCATTAAGGAAAGCAGTCAAAGGTCTAAATGAACTCTGTGAAATCAGGGAATTATTAAGTGTGATTCCTTTAAACATTAATGTCTTCTAAACAACCTCCTTTGTGACACTAATTGAAACAAAAAAAATCTTTTATAGCTCAGAATGTATTGAAATGCAATTAATTATCATGCAGTCTTTATGCTTACTGGACTTTCTTTGAATAAAAAAGAATAAAGATGTGCAAGTTCAAAGCCTGCATTGTTGGATCTCCTCTGTTCACGTCACTGACTTAAATTCAATGTGAATCAAGTGACTCATGCTCTAACTTTGTTCATTAATTCCTGTGGTGCAAGGGCGCCCTCTTGTGGATGAAGACACATGAGTAAGACACATAAAGGTAGTCCGGTTGTTGCAAAAAAATGTGGGAGAAAATGTGATTTTCATCAACTGGACACAGTTGGTGGTTGATTTCAAATTACTAGCCACTGTCTTAATTTTCTTAATTTATTTAGATTGTTTGTGTTCATTCATATTTTCAATTAAAAGAAGAAATACAGCCTGCCTAACAGATTGTACAACTAACACAAATGACTTAAAAGGATTGCTGGTGGATGCTTCAGATTTAATTTTTTTTATGTAAAAATTCAAAAATACTGATTTACTGCCTGAAAAAATCACAAGCAGTTTTTGACTTTGACATCTCTTAACTCTGCCAAGAAAACCTACATTGTAGAAAACACTAATTCACAAACATTTACATAAATTAGAAATCCAATACGTTCATCTATTGTACTGTGCACATTGTGCAGAGTTTTTCTAATTGGCCCCATAAGGCTGTGAGTTCTACGCACATATCGTCAGCTGGGGACAGCAGCTGTCAATCAAAAAGCATCTTTATAACCAGCCGCAGAAGCTGCATCACTGTGTCTCAGGATAAACCCGGGGACAGACAGGAGCTCCACTGTGATCACTGGTCGTCAATCGATGCCTTCTCTGATGAGATTACTCTAACTGGATCAGGTTCACAGAAGTAGTATTACTAGATTTATTCATATTCATTCTTACTTTTTTGGAAATCTTCTACGCTGAACCTTTTTTTCTTCTCCTGGCTGTGTTTGACTTTTCAGATTTTTTCCTCTCTTATCAGCTCATCATTTCTTTTGGAAAGGATGGACAAGTTTAGTGGGAACAATGCCACAGTGGTGAACAGCTCGACAGACAAGTGGTCATTCAATGAACACGGCTCTTACCAACACCTGGACCCTGGGGAGCTGAGGGTGCTGGTGCCAGCCATTCTCGGAGTCATCTGTGTCTTGGGTGTGGTTTGCAATCTCACTGCGATGGTCATCTTGTTCTCCAACGCTCACAGGGGCAAACTATCTCTCATCAACTCCCTCATCTTCAATCTGATGTTTGCTGACGGGCTGGTGTTATTGTTCACAGTGCCTTTTAGGGCGGCTGCCTACTCCAGAGCTAGCTGGAATCTGGGCTGGGTGGTCTGCAAGACGGCAGACTGGTTCCTCCAGTCCTGCATGGCGGCCAAGAGCTTCACAGTGGCTGTCATGGCCAAAGCGTGCTACCGCTACGTGTCCAACCCCACCAAGCAGGTGAGCATCCACCTGGGCTCCATCCTGGTGGTGTTTTTTTTCATCTGGCTGTCCGCCTGCTCTGTCACGATCCCTCACTGGCTGTTTACCACGCTGCAGGGAGATATCCGCGGGCTGGTGTGTGTGCTGATAGTTCCTCCTGAAGCCCGGGATTTCATGTCTGTGTATGTCAAAGCATACCCCCTGGGGGTCTACTGCGCCCCTCTCAGCTTTGCCCTGATGTACTTCTGGAAGGCTTACGGCCAGTGTCAGCGCCGCTCCAGTAAAACTCAGAACCTGCGCACACAGATCAGATCCAGGAAGCTCACCTTGATGCTGTTTAGCCTGACTGTGGCAATGGCTATTCTCTGGCTTCCACAGTGGGTGGTGTGGGTTTGGCAGCGTCACATAGCTGAGAAGAAAATTGAAGGAGCTCAGCCCCTCGTGCCCTCTCTTCCCCTTCTTCTAACCCTCTCTGCCCAGCTGCTCACCTTCTCACTCTCCCTGGTGAACCCTCTCATCGTCCTCTCCCTGTCTGAGGAGTTCAGAGAAGGTTACAGGGGGTTGTGGAGGCGCCTCACCCTGCGCAAGCAACCTCCTCCGAAGCCAAAACCCGGACCTCACAACCCCACAGCTCACCAGTCGCCTTGCCCCAGACCAGAGACTTCCGGCCAGCTGCAAGGAGAGAGGAGCCTCCAATCGAGCTCCAGCCAGGGTCCCAGCAGAGAGGCTCAGCCACAGCTGGAGCAAGAGGGAGGAGGAGAGAGAGAAATAGATAGGGTGAGCCTCAAAGATGGGATTGTCTTGCCTGATGTGGAGCAGTTCTGGCACGAGAGGGAGACTGGATCGCACACAGATGAAAATGATCCTGTGCCATGGGAGCACCAGAGCAAAGATGGGAAATAATAACAACTACCCTCCGACTGATCCTACACATCATCGTCATTACAGTCCTCAGACAGTAACAGCTTTATTGGTCGAATGGGCGGCTGGGTGCTGCAAAGTAAATCATTTGTATTCTGTCAACTGTGTTTAGGATATTATTCAAAGGTAAGAAGTGCAATCAGTCTGGAATACGAGTGTGGACTATGAATAGAGCAGTATTGTCTGCATATATGATAAATATAGCATTATGTGTCTTTTATTGTTTAACGAGGTAAAACTAGATTTTAATTGGTGTAAAATGACTTTTGGTGACTGTATATTAAAGCTTCTGGCAAAGATGACAATGTAAGTTCAATACATAGTAGATTTATATATATTTTCTGTATACTGTGTGGTGAATGAACATTGTAAGTAAGTTTCCTGAAGTATTTGGACATTATACTGCCCTACAACCAAAGTGGGAAAAAAACATGATAATGTTAATTGGGCATCTTAATTGAAGGTAGATGTTAACAGCTAAATGTATTTTGTGATGTGATGTTGACGTTGGCAGTTTTTTTTTTATGTGACAGTGAAATAATCTGTGTTTTCTGCCCTCTTTCTGTGAGAGAAATTATTTTGTAATCATTGTGCATCAGGATGGCCGCTGTTTACAATAAAGACTATTCTAAAAATGTGCCCTGTGTGTGATGAAACTTATTTGCAGTGTCATAAATCATGTTGATTTGGGGTCAAATATGGAAACACAACAGTGATATAGTTTTTTATGTAGTGTGTGTGTATCTGTGTTAGGTTCAGTTAGGCATGTTCTTCTTATTGGTTAAATCAATGACACATACACACACGTACAGTAGAGTCTTAATGAGATGGATCAGACATCAGCGGATGGTCTCCTGCTGACATCGGGTCATTAAGTATATTTTCATAAGGGCATCTATTAGAATTGCCAAGGGCTCTAATTAGAGGTAAAGAGCTTTCGTCTGAACTTGTCGTTTCAGTGGACTCAACTCTGCGGGAGTCTCATAAGGAATTCTCTCTTCATTGATCAGAATACACGTGATAGATCAAAACCTCACAGTTAAAGGGATAAACAACACTAGTAAACTGTGCCCAAGCTGATCTGTGATCGATTTGTCTGTATGATGTAACAGAAACCAGGCCATGATCAACATTAAAGCCACATGTTATTTGTCAGTCTAATTAAACATCATTATTCCAAATTTTACAGAAACGTGCAGTGGTTGTGTAAGAAGTAAAAGAAAAAGAAGAGAGGTGAAGAAATTTTAGGATGTGGGAGTCTTTCCATAGTTACCTTACACCTCTTTTTGCTCCCTCCCTCCCCCTATGACATTTTCCTCTCATCAATCATTTATGTTGACCTTTTATTGCCAGAGGCAAGTCCCTCAATCAGAGCAACACTTAACTGTATAACCCACCACCAGTCCCAGGGGGAGTGACCCAGCCAGAAACACTGCTGATGATGTCATTCTTGGACTATAATTTTAACCTTCACTGTATAAATAGAGAAATCATTTTTTAATAAGTATTTTGTACAGCAACAACACTAACACAGTAACTGTGAAATGATAGTCTTTAAATACACTATGTAACCACTATTTTGAGCCTTTATGTGTTTGACACCTCTGGCTCAGGCATTTACTCTGGTAAATGAGCCAGTAAATGTGCAGTTGTGGCATTTCAGTCTAATTTCTTAGAAAAGCCTGAAGCTGCTAATCAGTGACAGGTATCAGGTATGGCAATCAAGGCCATACTATATTTGATCGTATTAAAAGCCTTTATTAACTGGTACAACAGCCCAGATTTATTTTTCTCACAAAAATAGCAATGTGTGGACAGGCACTTGACTGACGTCAGCCTTTGCTCATTGTGCTCCATCAGACAGCACTGTGGCCCAGTTCCATGCCACATACTACTTATATACAGTACATACCACAAACTAATAGTAATAAATATACAAGACAATCAAAGGTTACAATTTAATAACAGAAAGCGATACAATGTGTGTGCCAACTTATATCAATTAACTGCAATTTTGGAATCACAAAGCAAAGATTTAATACTCTTTTTTCCCCCCAAATCTTGACACAGCTCATTTAGTTCATTTCTGTGCACTTGTGAGGAGCTCATCCACACAAAAAATAAAGTGTTACATACAACATGCTGGCTCTCCTACTTCATTTTATCATTTTTCCAGGGTGAATAAATCCACTTAGAAGTTTATTGGTAGTGACCTAAGCTTTTAAACGCCCCTCCATCCCGACCATCCCAGCTGTTTTCAGTTATTGTGCCTGATTAGACTCCGACTGCCTGTCTGACATCTCCGCCAAGCTCCTGCTAGTTTATCTGCATCTGTTTTGGGCAAGACAAATTGCCTCATTTGTCACACTGACTGTGTCTGAAATCGCTCAATCACTCATGTACTATTTCCTCCATAACAATAAATGAGTGCATTATTGATTATGCATTAATCAGCGGTCAATGTGCTACTATATATTGAGTAATACAGATTTTTGGAGGCAATCACCATCATTTTATAAATGCATCAACCAAAGACAACGGTATGGACACATTTTACACTTAGAAGTTAGACCACATGACTAAATTAAATTATTAATTAAATAGGGATTTCAGCCAAAGTTATTATGCAGTCGTGTGAGCTCATGTTACTCTCTGCATAGCTCTGCCCTGAACTGAAGTGTAATCAGCAGATAAATGTAAACACGTGTGCAGGGTGAGGAAGCATCGTTCCAGCTCAAAGTGCAACTAACGACCTTCTGTATTAGAGGCAAGTTGTGGTGCCTCATTTCACATGCTCTGCTGCTGACCACATAGCTTAAAACAAATTACATCATCTTACTAAAAATGCACAGGGGATGCAGTTTGGCACGCCAGCAAAAATGTTTTAGATTTATTCATTTTGTATCAGTGTGTTCACCTTTAGTCTTAAACCCCCTGGAAGAAGTAAGAGTTAGGCTAAGGTGCACATACTCATGTATCAGCTAGTGTTTGTGCTTAGTTGACTCAATTGGTACAAGTGAACTATTGTTTTTCTGCAATATTTTACTATAAAACACAATAAAAAGACAATCAAAACTACTTATACTCATGTAATAATAAAGAGACTGATATCATAAAATAAGGGTTAGGGTTAAGTAATCTGAGCAGAATGTGGGGGCTAAAATTGCTGAAAAAAATATTATAATTATCAACATTACAAGAGGAAAAATAACTCAGACTTAATTGGGTCATTATACAAGGCAGGGGAGCTTTCAGCAGGTGAGATCCTCTCTTTACTGCCCTCCTGGCTGTGCCCCCCTCCGACTGTGAGGGGAGGTGGGGGTGTCAACCGTGCGTTTTATCCCTCAGCCAATCATCATCTCTAATAAATGAAACTCCACAGGAAGTGACATGCTAGCTGTCACTAATTATGCTCAGCAGGAGAAGCTGGCTGCAATTAAGCCACATGCAAAAAAAAATCCTTTGCCTGCCGATGCCATGGCTCCCTCTGAGTCACAGCTACCTTTGGCTCCCTTTGGTCCTATGGAAGATCACCTGGCTCTTCAGTCCGCAGAGAGTCGACCAGGGTGTGTGTGTGTGTTGTTTTTGTGTTGGAGGAAGGTTGGTTCAGGGGGTCTAACCCTGGTATTTAGCAGTCTTTTGATTAGAATACATCAGATAGCTTTCAACTCAGTGAAGGATGTGGAGATCTAAAGGGCAGCCACCTTTCAGCATTTCCAGCAGTGTTAAGAGGGGTTGTCATTTCAACCTATACATATGCTATCGATTTATAACTGATTGAAAAGCAGAGGGAGCCGCATTAACATCAAAGGCCTCGTCTAACCCTATCCAAAACAACAGGTTACACCTATGAGGGAATCAATGAAGTGATGTGAATGCATCATTTTAATTTGGCATAAATAGATTTATTTAAATAGAGTAGATAGCCTTTCTTGATTGTCAACACAGCTTTTGTGTGAATTGCTCAGTACAGTACACACTACAGTGCATGCAGTTAAGTTAATATAAAGCTGCTCTATAAATCAATCAATTTTATATTAACAACAGAAAAAACTGTTGAAAAAACATGTGTGATGTGAAAGTTTTAACCATTGGAGTGTTTAATGCCTTTTAGCTTGTTATTCTGGTTTTTAAACCCACAACTGTAATATTTTGACTTTGTGTCACTGCGCCCTAGCTGTAGACTGGACAAACTTATTTGCTGGTGAGCAGTGGTTTATTTAGCAACTTAAGAGGTATTTCCTTCAGTAGCTGGTGAGACTAAAACAGAACTAAAAGAAGAGTGAATCATGAACTTACTTTCCTCAGGTGGCCAAAAAGATTACTCCAAATGAGTGCTAATGTTGCTCTGTTCCTGCTTCATGTGTAAATAAGCCACTGTCTGCTGACTATTCATATCAATTTCATAATGCATTATAATAAATTAAACTGTTATTAAAATTAAAATTACCTTACTTTACTTTAGGCTTTTCTACAAAGTTGATCCAATATTCACCAAGTACGAAAAAAATGTATTTTTATGATTCTTAGAAATGAAAACCATTATATCATCACTGACATCTCTGCACTCCTGTAAGGGGCAGCAGTGGATCAGCTGTATAAAATGTTCTCTGAAGTGTTTTCTTTAATTTGGATTAAAAGTCACTGTACCTGTATAAAGCCATTTCTGCCTGCAGCTGCAATGAAAGATAGTTTCAGTGCTGCTCATTCTGCAAGCTACTGCAGAGCTCTTGAATCTAGACATGTTTAAACTATGGTATAGACAAGATTAACAAAACACAAGCAGTTAAAATGAATAACAGTATATTTTTATTTTTTTCACGTGTTGGTTTCATTATTTATTCCATTTGAAGACACAATGTTGAACAGTGCCAGGTTTTGCATAGGTCTGATAAGAAGGTAAAACACCACAGCTGACAGACTGCATTTCCATATTATCGATAAAACCAGATTATCCCCCAACCACGCAAATGGACCATGATTTTAAACAGTACCTTACAGTAATGCCAAAGTCACCAATGTTACATATCCTGCAGTCACAAAATGTAGTCTTCTCAGATAAAAAGAGTAGCTTTATAGCATTTTGGTCATGAGGGAGCTCTCACTGAACGGTTTTCATAACATCTCTGGACAAACATGTAAAATTACCCACATTTATGAGATGTTTAACTGATGCATTTGATTAATTGTGTTGTGTTTGTTTGAAATTATTTGAGATGTTAACAACTTCATCACTGATTGTCAGTGACAGAACCAAGAGGTAAAAAGGAGTATGGGTTTGAGTGGCCGCCTTAATGTGATACTTTGCCCAAAATATTTTAGTATCAGTTACTCACCTTCTGTATGCTTGAATGGTGACTTACTAATTGATTCTTTATAAAGGGATTTTTAACAGATGCTTTTAATGCCTTCAGAGGGTGTGTAATTGATTCTAAGGTGCAGCACCACAACAATATAAAATCATTAAAAGAAAAATACTAACAAAACTTAAAAATCCCTAACATTTCTTGCTACATATCAGACATTTGCCTCTCATCATAAGCATATACTTGCAGCATGCATGAAGGGCTTATTAATCCAGTTAAAATCCCATTCTTATTCACTCACTTCAATATTGGCCTCCTTTCTTAATATAAGATTTCCCTTTACTGCTGATGCTCTTTAAGAGACACAATGTTTATTACACAGGCCACATTGTAAACATTCATTCTTTTCTGTGAATAAATAGTCCTTGAGCAGTGTTTCAACACTGCTTCACATTTCCATTCACTTTCATGATAATAAGAAGAACAACAACAAGAAAAATCTGAAATTTGTTAAAGCAGACACGTGAGGCAAATTTGCCAAATCTTAAGACTTTAAACTAACTCACTGTGATATGTACTACCATATGTAATTCTGCAGTTTTCCCTAACTACGCGAGTGTAAACCACTGTCAGGGTGTCAAGTATGCATCATATCTCACAGTCACTGATATTCAAAAAGATTTGAGGAAGTCCATTATTGGATGTAAGTGGCAGTCCCCACCTTCTCCCTGAGATCTTAGGTTCTAAAAGAAGCAAAGAGATTGAGAAGTTCTTAAGACTTTTACATACAGAAGGTTTATATTAGAAAACGCAACCAGATGAATTACCTGTTTGGCTTTTTCTGTCCAGCAGATGGAGCCAAAGCAGCTTTTCCTCTTTGCAGGGCATTCGTGGTAAGCTGGAGGCCTCTTGTTTGTTGCTGCTCCTACACAGAAATGACAAGTCAGACTTTTCAGATTCAGTTCACAAAAGCACAATTTGCCTGGTCTTTACATAAAAACAAAAAATATTCACCACTGATGGCTTGCTGACGGGACAAGGCGGTGGAGGTCTGCTCGGGGGTGCTGGTATGGGTTTGGGTGCTGTCGAGTGCTGTGAACGGGTTTTGGCGTCCACAGAGGGTAAAGGCGGAGGTCCTGAAGGTGGAGGAGGAGCCTGGTTTCGTGTCTGCTTGGTCAGTTGCGCAGACTTCAAAGAAGGTGGAGTGTAAGCCTGAGGGGAGTACTGTCTCTGAGCAGCAGCTACGGGATGGATCTGGGGCGGGGGCTCTTTTTGGCCTGTGGCATAAGCAGGTATGGGAGGAGGCTTCACTGCTGGACGCGTAATAGCATTTCCCCGAGTCGGGCAAGACGGACTTGGCCGAGGAGAGGATTTTCCCTGTGGAAGAACACAACCATAACAAAGGTCAGTGGTTTATTCTCACATTCAAAGACAAATGTAGTGTTGTCTGGGTCATCATCTTTACCAGGTGGTCTGAGTTCTGATTTTTTAGCAAGAATGTCGGGTTGGCATGGCCATTCACTTGACTGTCGGGATGGAGAGATTTGCCCGCGACTGGGACTGAACAACTGAGGAGTAAAACAAAAGTACAGACCCATCATTTATGCATCCATACCACATGGAGACTAAAGCGAAAGTACATCACTGTTCACTGAAATATATTTAGCACTTGGTAGTTACATACTTTGGCACCGGAGGTGGAGCAGTGGTTTTCAGAGGTCGGAGTTTATGTCTGTAACGGCACCACAGTCCAACGGCAGCCAGCACCACAAAAAGAACCAGTGGGAGGACCAGCAGAACGGGAAGGAGATTGCCTGTTGGAATAATAAAATATACGTATCAGGGAATTGCATAATTACAAAGAAATATTATAACAGTCAATATGTAAAAAACACAGTTGTCTCACTGTAGCTGATGACAGGTCCACTGTCTATGCTACCCCCTGACCCCCTCTGGTTACACAGAGGAGGAGCCCATCCCGCGTCACAGTGGCAGTTATGATTGTTGTTGCACAGCTGATGAAAGAAACATAACATCCATTAAAATGACAGTATACATATTTATATTCATCACACTGGCATGGAATGAAAGACCTTCTTAGAAATGACTCAATCACTGTACAGTTTTGAGGTACTTGAATATTTCTGTTTTCTGCTACTTCACTACATTTGAGGGAAAAAATAGTAGTTTTAACTCCATTTTCTTCATACATTTTTAACTATACTTACTTTGCAGATAAAGACTTTACACCAACATGGACAACACTGCTGCATACACTTACTTTCAATACTTTGATAGCCTGTACTTTTACTTATATAAGATTTGAATGCATGGCTTGTAGTCTGTACTTGGAGTATTCTTGCACTGTTACTTTTAATTAAGTAAAAGATCTAAATACGTTTGCCATCTTCTTATAATAGCAGGCTGGCAGCCAAATCATTCCTAGCACTCCTAGGAAATCCATCTCCCAAGCATCCTTCCTCACACACACACACACACAGAAACGTACCCCGTGTCCGTTGCACTTGGCATTGCACTCGTCAGCTCGGAGGAAAGATGCATTGCGGCATTCTCCATTAAAGCAAATCTTTTCAGAGAGGGAGGGGTGTAAGGAGGAGAGTCAGAGAAGGGGCAAAGGAATCGAGTGGTTACGGCTTTTACTTTAAGAAAAAAAAAAGATAATTAAATGTGTCCGTCTGACAGGTAGAAGACATCTATAGAGTGCTCTCTGCCACAATAGTCTACTTTATTTAGAATATCTCCATGAGTCTCACCGAGTCATCACCACACTTGGTACCCGTCATGACCAGGCCCGGATCTAGAGTGTCACCCTGTGTCTCCTCGTCCACCTGCCCAGCCTTGTACACATGCGTGCCCATACACTGGATCTTCTTGTTGCCCAACCTGACAGTGGTTTCAATGAGAACAGCATTGTTCTCAATGGGCTTGGAGGCTGACGTTAAACACTGGATTTTCCCACAAAGAGCATCCCTGGCAGAAATAATGAAAAGGGGTATCATCAGTCTGTTGAGAGTGATTGATGACTAGAAAAGGCCACAGAAATTTGTCTTTTTCTCAGGAAATACTGATTCCCATTCTTTAAACTGACCAAGTAAATGAACCAGAATCCTCACCTGTCCTTACAGCTCCTGTACTTCCCAAGCAGATCTTTGCCACAGTTCCCATACATGTCCCCAGCTTCATTTACCTTCTGAAAACACAGGTCAGGAGCTTGACGGCCATCTGCGATCAGAGGGACAGAAAATGCATGGGCACACATTGACATGGCTACACAATAACACACACACATACGGTAAATGCATGCACAGTGTGTTATGTGACCACCTGATGGAGACCAGATGGCATCCCTTATTGTTCGGTGGGGCTCCTGTGGTTCTACAAAGACTCTCCAGGGAGGCTCAATCACAACGTGAACATGGACGCTGTCCAATAACAGTCCCTAATCCCGTGACCCACTGAGGCCTCATCCCTAACTCCATCCAGCCTCTCTGCTGCAACATGCACCGGATATTTAACCACTTCAAAGAAACAATGTGATAATTTTATGGTTGAAAGGTTGTGTGTGTATACATTAGTGATATATAAGAGTTAGTCTACATGGTTATTTTGTTAAATCATTGGGCCATGAAAACTAACAATGAATGAGCTCAAGGATACAGTTTTATGCTCTTTTTGGGAACTTCTTAATCCAATTTAACTCAAAATATGTCAAGCTTATGTCTGCACTACATACATTCAAGTTAAGCTTTTACCAGCTACAACAAATACAAGTATAAACTCTGTCTACGTCTGTCAGGACTGCAGGTAAAACAATGCATTTTTTTCAGCTGGGCGTTCAATAGAAAATTAAGTTTGCACATGGAATTCAAACAGCCTTGAATGGTGCTCATCTCGAAAAATCAAACCACATTAGTGTGTTGTATAAGAAATGCAACATTTACGGTACTGTTTATGCTACAAGTGATCAAAATGGACGATTATGGAACAATCGTCCATTTTGAACACAAGATTTATAGTTGTTAAGTATGAAGGTTACCCACCTTGTCCCCAGAGAGACCGGCACTGCTGCTCCAGGGTGAGACACATGCCGGTGTAACAGTAGGCCTTCCCGCCCGCACACGACGTACCGTCCACCAAATAGAAGTTAGCAGGACAAGACTCCGCCTTCCCATCGCAGTACTCTGGCAGGTCACACGACCCAGAGGGCGCTCGACACAGCACACCTGGGCTCTTCAACTGGACAGTGAGAGATGAAAAGGAGTGGAGAAGTGAGAATAACTAGAAATGGGAATGAAGAATTCCTGGTAGAGCTATGATTCAATTTTTACAGTAACTGTACTGATAGTACCTTGCAGTTATCGCAGCAAACACCATGGGCACACTCGGCTCCAGCCTTCAAAGTGCAGTTGTTGGCATTACAGCAGGGGCTGGTGCACTCCTACACAAAGAGATCAGAGTCATGAGGTCTGGCAAAACAAAAAATAAAGGGAAGATATAAATTGCAACAATCCAGAGATACAACAGGCAGACCTCTTCATTTCCACAGTCACATTCTTCTCCGTCCTCCAGGTAACCGTTGCCACAGCGCTGCCCTCCATACATGACTCTGGTGTTTGGCAAGTTAAAGAGACACTTGCCCCCTCCAGAGCTCAGGTAGCTCTTCAGCTCCTTCAGGTTACATTCATTAAACACGCGTGGAAATGGATGCCTGGGTGGGGTGAGGAAGAAGCACAAACACAGCGTGACTCACAAAAAAACTCATGAAATCTTTCACATCCTCTGTTTTTTCACTTCCCTGTTAGTCATAACTGTACTGGCTTGAAGAACATGTGTGTTTCGTACCCAGTAGCAGCGGCCATGATGCAGCCTCCATCTTCGGGCCTCGCCTGGCAGCAGCCTGTGCTGTCGTGGTTCATACCGAAGTTGTGGCCCATCTCATGTGCCATGGTGGCAGCTACACCCACAGCTGGCTCTGAGTGGTCCTGAACAAAAGAAGAGTCAATGGTTACTTAAAAAATCAGCAGAAAAAGTCACATGTATTCCTCATTGACTTTTGGAGACACTCCTCACATGGCACCTGGCATTCCACTACGCTACACTAATTAAAAGTTAAACACAAGGGCCTCTTTGTCGTATTTCTTTCTGAAAGGAAAGAAAGTTCTGGCTCGTACCCCCTGAGCTACAGTCGCCCATCCCCATCTGAACACCCCCAGCTGAGCAGGGTGTCTCCAATTCACATGTAATGCAACTAAGATATGAGCTTTCATTGGTACTCAACTGCATACAAAGGATAAACGTTTGTTTAGATGTCTGTCTCTCACCGTGTTCACTCCACCAGACTGGTAGTCGGAGCACATGGCTTTGAGAGGTGCCAGCCCGATGGTGGTGCCCTGGAACGCCCTCCCCCTGGAGACACAAAAGCCCCACTGCTGATTAGTTCCAGCTGGACAACGGCCCGCAGGGACACAACTGGTGATGGTTACTGTCTCACACAATGAAGAGAAAATCAGCTGAGAGATCCACCCCACAGGGAGGGGGGCTTAGAGGGAGATGGAGGGACACTAGTGTTGGAGAGGTGGTGGGGGGGTGACAAATGAGAAGATTAGTGGGAAAGATTGACTGACGTGATGAGCTGAGCGTTGTCGTTGGGGAGTGCGCGGAGCTGTTTGCGTCTCCAGGACAGGAATGCTGCCAGGGTGCTGTGCGGGTTGTCTGAAACGCTGATCTTGTCCTGGTCGGTCCACACCTCCAGACCGATTAGTGCCACACGGATGCTCAAAGCCTTGTAGTACTGCAGGTGTAAATGGGGAAAGTCACAGGCACCGGTCACTATCTTTTTCTACTTGTCACTTCTAAATATAGTTGTGATAAAAGTGTCCGTTCATGGGTTTCGTGCTTTACATCAGATGTTACCTTGTCAACCAAGTTGGCAGCTTCCAGTAATTTCGTTTTGGTCCTCTCAAGGCTGCGCTCATGATTCTCATACTGCATAACGACATGAAACCCACATGAACAGGCACACCCACACACGCCTACTCTTTCTTATTAACTTCCCTCACCTCAAAAGGGGGACTTCTCACAAACAGGATGTGAATTGAGCTGTGAATTGAGCTTTGAATTTACTTCAGTTAACTGTAAGCAGTGATGCATGCAATTGGCTGAGGTTATTTTCTACATTTAGGTTCCTTACAACACTGTGTCTCATAGAAATATACTATAAATATATAGCTCATAACATGATACTTATTTCTGTACCCACATCCTCTATTCCTACATTTAACGTAAAAAAAACCCTTTCCTGTCTGCTTAAAAAATGACCAAATATAACTGTGACTGCGTCCTCACCTCCGCCTTGTCTGCCACTAACAGCAGCTCAACATACTTCATATTCTGGCTCAGGTCTCTTTTTTCCTAAAAATGGAGATAAAATTATGCAATAGAGAAAATGTGGTGACAGGATTGTCATGCCTCGTGTTTAAAGAGTTTCTTGCAAGCGATCATCATTCGTCCTGTCCGAGCTCACCCTCACGCTCTGTGGTGACATCATTCCATGGATGAAGTCATCAAGCCTCTCCCCGTGCTCCTTGTTGCCATGGTGATGCAGGCAGCTACCTCCGGGTAGATGGAGATGCTCGGCCCTGAACACGGCGTGCCGCTGTGCGTCCGCGGAAGCAGGAAGAGGCTCGATCAGGTAGCTGACACTTGCGTTCAGAGAAATCAGTCCCCTGGAGAAACAAGACATCACCGACGGTTCCGTCATCAACTCAGCTCGAGGAAATGAGAGGGGAATTAATGATGTTGCTCTCTGTTGTATACTGTGGAAGTAATTGTTTCTATTGAAAATATTTTACATAAAAATCTTTACACACGTAAATTCCAGCTGAAACCTTTATTAGATAGTCAAACTGAGGCACTGGTAAAGCCTTATGGTCTCACATCAGACTTTTATTTGGCTGCGGTGCTTTTACAGATGGGTGGAGCAGAGGGACATATCCCAGATGATCTACTGCTGTGTATAAATGAAGATCAGCTGGGACAGACAGAGCGATACACAATTCTCTGGCTTCTTCACTAAGCCACTCATGGGCGCAGACGTCTATACACAAACACACGAGCACGCACACAGCAGCGGGTCAGGCAGCTGTAGAAAACATCTGCAGAGGTCAGGACGCCCACATGTCAGTGTCCCTCTATGCTGTGTTTGCATTTCTCCAGAGAATCTCCATTAGTGGGAAGACATATTCATTCGCCCGTCCTCCAGATGCTGAGCACTGAAATCACGAAAACAGACATATGGCTGCGATTTCTGTCAGTGCTTGCCAGTTCCTCCTTTGTTGCAAGTCCCTCCTCAGCTGCCCTGGATCCACAGCAGGAGAAAACACAGGATCTCCATACTGAGCTGTACTCAATGAACCAACTCTGGAGCCAATGACCTACTAACCTACTGGACAGCACAAGACACTGCACACAACTGTTTCCCATCACATTATGTATTCGGCCATGGTTTGCTTCACAGGCTGTATGGCTGTGCATGCTTTGTTAACAACTTCCTTTCATCTACACAATCATACTCACAAACAATCACAGGATTGTCTGAAAGAGATCTCAACTCTGACATTTTAAGGATTAAAAATCCACACATTAGCATTTTAGCTTTTAGAGTATGATTTTCTGAAACTGTCGAAATTAATTCTGTTTGTAAAAAAAGCCTATGTATCTTATATTTGCACATTTGTATAAATCTCAATATGGCAACCAGTGCGTTTACACAATAACTAGATTACATTCAGGTTTCTGATTTCTTACTGTAAAGGAGAAACCTGGTTTCTGTAATCAGGGAAGTGGCAAAAGAAAGAAAGGTGATTCTATTGTTCAGTTCCAAGTGTGACCAGGTTTCTAATCAGATTTTTATACGAATGAATATGAAACATGAGGGAAGTAGTGATGTTGAGCATTTGCACACATTTCCTGGTCTGTATTGGCAAGTTGACCAAAATAGGAAATGTTAAACCATAGTGCAGGGTATATTCTGTCATGTGGGCGGGTATTCTATTAATGACTCAGAAAACACTGAGCAAAGTGCAACGCATCCATTAATTCTGCTTTGTTGGCCCAAAACAAATAAAGTGAGGCAGTAAAATGAGCATTAATATAGCTAATAGCTTTAATTCAGCGAGCACGTCGTGCAAACACATCTAGTAAGATAGTAAGATCAATCAAAAAAGATGGAGCAGCTTTTAAATGTTGGGAGAACTTTCCTCTTGGCTCGCTTTTTGACGCTCCTTTGCTGAAGAAACACTGAGGCGATAAAGTCCTCTTCCCTGCTCTTAAGTGTAGGAGCTGTCTTTGTGAATTGCTTTTTTATTTTTTTAGAGGGATTCAGTCTTATGGGACACTTCTTAGAATTCGTCTTTCATCAGGGGGACCAACTCTAAATATTAGAAACTTTATGAGAACAGCCCGTGGTGGAGTTTTACATACCTCAGTCCTGAACATGTGCTAACAGCAACACTTGAGTCTTCCATGCCCAGAACCTCCCCATGGTAGAAACAGTGTCCCTAAAAGAAAAAAACAAAACAATTAAAGTTCAACACACAGCTTGGCAGTGATAAGAGAGGGTGTCATTCACCCAGAAGACCTTGTTATGTAACTAAATATGGAGTATTTTATGCCTTTACTGTCATTTTTGCCTGTTCCCCTCCTGTTACATTAAATTGATCGACCGCATTGCTCTTCTTTAATCATCCACAACTCCCCACAGCAGTTTAAGAACATCAAACTGTCTCACAGACTTACAGTGCTGACAGGAGAGGAGGACTTGCGGGCTCCATCAGGAGTGTACCATACTTCCTGATATCCAGGGGCCAGCAGCTGCCTGGTGAGAGACGGCACAGATTAAGAGACAAGTCGCCTGAGTATATATGCAGTGACGGACATTCAATCTCCTGAAATGGCAACAATGTAGTCAAACAATGGTGACAAATACACGGAGCCAAAGCTGCAGGAAACAGAGGAGTAGAAGGAGACGGATTCCCTCCAGCAGCTCACAGCTCATAAAAGATTCACTCTGATGGAGACGCTCTGCAAAACCAGACTGCTTTAAAGATTCAGACAAAGATCCTCTCAGAGAAAAAAGGAAAAATAAAGAATAATGTGGAAAAGTGTTGCAATAAAATCCATATGTAGCTTTCCCAAATGACTTTTTACTCTCTGGAGTAGCTAAACTAGGATATGCTGAGAGTTTACGTTTGTTGGTATGTTCGGACTGCTTTTGTTTGACAAGGCTATTACTTACCAGCGTCCTCCTATTTTTTCTCTATTACTGGAATTTCTCCATTTGTTCACAATACAGACTGCGCAGGAGAGGCTGATAAATCTGGGAAACATGCACATTATCGAGAGGGACATTAATTTCATTGTGGTAAAACATTACACCCGCTTACTCTTCATTTGTGTGTGTGTGTGATTGAGTGAGTGTCTACAGACTCTGGCCGTTTTTTTTGTCAAACTTCTGTCAACCTACCGGCCCAATATTTACATCCCGCACAGATGCTTGTTTTCCTGTCTTTCTCCCTCCAACTCGGGTCTCAATCCATTCTTCCTGTTTTCATTCATAAACTCGGGCTGGCCCACAGCTGGTTTTCTTTTGCTCTGTCTCACTAAATCTCCGCTAATCACCCCTCCGCACACTCTGACTCACATCCATCAAACAGGCTGCAGTGAAATCAAGCCGTGGGGAAACCTTCATTTATCTGTTGATGCTGGTGGAAAGACTGGACTTTACTGAAATCTCAAATAAACAGGAGACAGACTAAGACTGGCATTAGTCCCACTAAGATTATCTATGATGTTGGCTTTACTGTTTCATCTTTTCTGGATAAAATGCTTATTTACTTTTGCGCTGAGAGTAAGATGAGAAGATCACTATCACTCTCATGTGTGTCTATCAAATGTAAGTCAACAGCCAGGAGATTGATAACTTAGCTTAGCATAAAGACTATAAACAGGGGGCTGGTCTGCCCTTTAAAGCTTATTAACTGATACGTTATACGTCTTTTGTTCACTCCGTACCAAAACTGAAATGTAATATCAAAGAACGTATACTTTTACAGTTTGGGGTTCAATGTTTCGGCAGGTTGCAGTGATTTTGCAACTTTTTGTATGCATTAAAGACATAGTGTTTAATTATTATTTTAATTTTTATTAGACCAAATCAGGCCAGGTCATTCCCCTTGTTTTCAATCTTTGTGCTAAAATATGCTATCTGGCTGTAGTTTCATATTTGGCGCACAGAGTGGTATCAATCTTCTCATATTACTCTTGCCAAGAAAGCAAATGAGCGCATTTCCCAAAATGTCAAACTACTCCTTTAAAGGATGATGAAGACAAATGAAGGGAAAGCGGGGATTTTTCTTTTCTCTCCCGTCAGATGCCCTGAAGGAGACGAGCGTCTTGAAACAATGACAGCCTGTTGATGCAATCAGCCACAAAGCAAGTCAAAGACAGAAAACGGCTGCTTCATCCTTTAACAGATTCCCACTCTGGGGTTGGAAATACACACACGCACAGTCTATGAGAAAACTTAAAAATGATCCATCAGTGGTAATATATCCGAATGATGTCACCCCCTGTGCTGTGATTTGACCTTCCAACCTCATTTATAGCTTGCCTTGCTCTCGTTTTCTTTCCCCGTTTAAGTTTCCCTGATATTCCCATCATGCTCTTCATCTGCGTAATCATCTCTGTCTCTCTAACAGGCAGAGTGGTTGATGATTGACTGAGGCTTACCCGGCTGCTGTTGTACAGAAAGAACAATCACTTCTCCCACAAGGAGACACTTGGAGGATGACTCCTCCATTCTCACATGCCAGTCAGCCGCTGTGCTCACCAGCAGACTGATGGCTACATAACCTGCTGCCATAAGGACACCACTGTCACTACTTTAATAATACTATCTCTGTTTTATTGTTTTATTTGAGTTATTAACTACAAATGCCGGTGAAAATTCCAAATCTAGCAATGTACTTGTCACACTCAGACGTGGCCGCTGTCTGCTGTCTGTTAAATATGGGTTACGCCTGGCACTGAAAATAACGCAACTTTATGATGCCATATTTTTACAATAGCCACTATAGTTGTACCGGCTGGTGGCTTTTTTGAAAACTGAAAGATGAAACAATGCATCTGACATCCGGGAAGAAGAAACAAATGCGAGAACCACCAAAAATAACTTGTTGTGGTCAAAGATATTACTTTCAGTTTAAGTCATGGTGGAAGTGTCATGGTGTTAAGTCAAGTGTCTCCAGAAGTAAAAAAAAAAAAAATTCAGGTAAAAGAAAATCTGAGGTCAACTGCCATGCACATGCAGTTACATATAATGCCATTGGGTTACATCTGCAAACTGTTTTTACATATTTATTTCAACAATAGGAGTCTATGCTTCTGCCACATGACACATGACAAAGAGACGAAATTCAAACGTACACACCCATTCATGACATGCAACTTATGCCGGCATCCGTTGACATTTTGAGAAAAACGTATATTTGCTTTCTTGCTGAGATGATTGATACCGCTGCTTACGCACTAAACGTGAAACTACAGCAACCAGCCAGTCATCGTAGTTTAGCATAAAGACTCAGCATAAAGAGGGGGAAACAGTTACCCTGGCTGTGTCCAGTGGTAACAAAGTTGACCAGCACCTTTAAAGCTCACTGATCAATACCTTTTAGCTCGTTTGCTACCTGTAATGCATACAAATACAAAGGTGTGTACAAGAGAATTTGGGGTTTTATGGGAGTTATAAGCAGGACTATATCTTGGCAATGTGCAGTGATTTCCTCAGATCTTGTTGTCGTTGTGAGGCTGCCAGGCGACCAGCGGAGACACTAGGAAGTCACAGCGCCTGGCCGTTAAATAGTCTCAACAGTCAATTCATCAGCTTTAGAGGTGCTTGTAGAACAAGGCTAGCTGTTTCCCCCTGTTTCTGGTATTTATGCTAAGCTAAGCTAAGCTAAGCTAACCCACTGCTTCTGAATATCGAACTGTTCCTTTAAATCAACCGATCTAGACCATCAGGACTCTTGGAATATCCCAACGCCTCGAGTCTAATTGCTTTCTAGTAAATGCTGTGAGAGCTTTCAAACCAAAACTGCAAAACCCCTCTATGTGATGGCAGGAGCGCTGCACAGAGTTTGGATGTCGTCCAGTGTCGAGACAGATGCTGTGATTGAGGAGCGCAATACTGGCTGAATCAGGGCCGTCTGACAGCGAGGCCGAGACAAAGGCTCGGTTCAGCCTCATGAAGGGGAGAGAGGGGTGGGGGGAGTAATGCTAATGTACTTTGGAGATAGTGAAGGAGGGATTGAGGAGAAAGGGGGATGTAGGGTAATGCATTAGGGTCAGTGGGTCGCATTCTCTCATGGTATCGGATGACATCACCGTAGACCGGTGGAGGGAAGGAGAAGGCTGATGCAAAGTCAAAGCACCCCCCCACCCCAAACAAAGGATGATGAAGAGGCTTTTATTGTACAGGGAGGCCAATGTCCTGTTGTGTGAAGCCCTGTTTGTGTGTGTTTCTCCAACACACAGGCCTAGATTAAGACATCTAAGCAGACATGGCTGCGCCACTGTGAGACTAAACATAGAAACAAGGGCAAGCGAATGCATCCCAGCTCTCCGCTCCCTGGACCTGTGATCCATCAGGTCCGGGCTTTTAGTCTTGTTTGTGTTCTTCTGCGCTGTGTGTGTCTTTGTGTCTGTGTGTGTCGCCTCTCTGCGTGTGGCCACAGTCTCGCAAGCCCTGACCGCAGAGTGGGAGACGTGTATTTGTACAAGAGCCCTGGGGAACATCAGACGAGGTGAGGCGAGGAAAGGAAGGAGAAAGGATGGGGCGCTCGTTTTTGGAGTGGACGGTGGAAGATGTATGAGGTGAGGAGAAGGAGAGGAGAGGAGGAACAATGATGCAAACATTTCCCAAGGGAGTGCTTAATTCAGGTTCATGCACTGAAGGGTGCGCAGGAAGGGCATTAAACAGAGGAACGGAGAAAGTCATGCAGAGGAGGAAGCAAGAATATCCACACGATTCATATCTGAACCAGGCGTGCATAACTCACACCCAAACTGACCCCAACTGTCTTTACTTTCCTCTTTCCATGACTTTTCCCACCTCAACCCTTCTCCTCCAGCCCATCATTCACCTCTTACGCTGTTTCCTCCCCCATCTCGCTCTGTTTTTACATCCCTTTTCCTGCACTCTGAGTCAGCACACTAGGCCCTGCCTGGCTCTTAACAAAATCAACCCTCTACGGACGCACCACAGCCTTTCATTAAGATAAAAGCTCAGACAGACACACGTAGACACTGAGGGCGAGTGCACGTACAAAAAAAGCCCCCAACAAGACTCCTGTGCATACACATGTGTACATTGACAAGCATGACTAGGGAGGACATAAATGAATTGAGTCATGCCTCCAGCCACTGGGAGTACTGATGCCCACAAACATTCACAGCTACGTCTTTCTCCAGGCTTTGCTTAAGCGACATATTAAGTGAAAAGCAGATTAGGTGGACTGGAATTAAAAAGGAGGGAGAAGAAAGAGATGTAAAGCGCTGCAGGAGGATAAAAAAGAAAGACTAGATCAAAACCATCTCACAGCTACAGTGGGTTCCCCGTTATCTGCTGACTGTCAGAGTTTCAGTTGCAGGGGCAATGAGGACGAGAGGGAGTAGTCAGGACACGGAGACGGACACTGGCAGCATTTTCTCTGGCTTCTCTCCAAAGTCAGACATTGATCTTCACTGACACAAACTGCTGTCTTCTCCCTTCCCCTCCCCACCCTCCCACTATAGTAATAGCAAGTTAGCCAGATCTGTCTCCACACTAGGCCAACAGAGGACAAATCAAAACACAGTAACCCAGTATGAGATCTGCTGTTTGAAGTGAAATGAAGTCGGAAACCTCAGACTGAATAATGGGTCTACAAAGACAGCTGGCAAGCTCTTTCTCTGAATGCTGTAAAACTATTTTTGTAAGGGACTGTATGAAAGTTAGTGGTAGTGGGGAGGGGGGTCTGACCCTCATGGTTCATTGTTTAAAAAATAGCAAGGCCAGTGTTATTAAATATTTTTTTGGTTTAGATAAAATTCTTCCTTAATATCTCAAAATACTACAACAGTGTTGAATAGGTACAACTTGTTTTATCATAATTACTTGGCTAATTTTTTTTAATGGTGTACCATGAAAAACTTAGCATGTTAGCGAACCATTCATTTTTTAAAATCCACCAAATATCCACCAGAACCATATATAGTCCTGTTTATTACCTCAGTTATTGTCTGTCATTGACTGAAAGAACCAACAGCTTTGTGAAGCTCAAGAGAAGACTAAAATAAGATATAAATCTGGTGAAACATTTTTCAAAGACCAATTTCAGATTAGAAAAAGTGAAAAAACACATAACCCTTTATTTACCCCGACTCCTGCCCCAATCATTTTCATACAGTGCCTGACTGAATTGTGGCATACAAGCCAACAAGTATTAAAAGCTTAGGTGAATGAAACAAAACAGAGTATTTGCATGTTTTTTCCCCCCAGATCAATAAGGCTCTCAGACAGTACATTAAAGGATCAATACTAAGGATGTGTGATGAGTTTTTACTTTTAAAACTTTCCAGATTATGTTGTATGCTTTTCTCATTAGAATTCATGAAACAATGTGTGATTGGTAATTCACGACTAATACACTTCCTCATATCAACCAGTTCCGTCCCCCATGTTGCACATCACCTCACTCCTGTTTTACCGGTAACTGTAGCAAAAAGAGATTGGTACCAATGAAGAAATGTTCACAGCTTTCCTGTCACAGGAAACAGTTGAGTTGCACAAAAAATGGTTTCACAACCTGCAATCATACATTGGTTATCATCTCTATTTCATGATGAAGAAACCATTTTTCAAACAAACTCTCTATCATTGGCCCTCTCTCTGTTTCCCTCTATAAACCACACACATGCAGACAGACACTGTGTGTGATTGATAAAAAAATTCCTTGCCTGGGAAGAAACATAACAGTGTGACCACCTGCTGGGAAGGGGGAGCAGACAGTGGGGGGGAGGCAAACGCCTCAGGGGACGGTCAGTCAGACACAGTGGAGTCACGGTCTGTTAATGTGTGAGGGAATGAATGACTGAGGGAGCATGCTTTTAATGGTGAAAATGGACTTCATCTCTAGTGCTCATAAAAAGCTTCCCCCTTTTCCACTTGTGCTCTGGCACAAACCCAAAAAGTGACACACCACAGTTCTGTGGTCGCCACAGCTCCGGCCCTCCCGGCTATCCTGCCCAGCCATCGCACTGTCCATTAAAACACTCTGCTCCCTTACTATCACCATCCCATTGTTACTGGACAGGAACTGCTCCATCAGATTACGGGATGCGAAGGTGCAGAGCCGCGGCCTTTACTTCCTGTTTGCCCGAGGCACACAAGATCGGGTGTCAACCCTCTGTCGACCGAGACCATCACCATCCTCTCCTCCTTTCATCCCCCTCTCTGCACCCACAGGGCACTGACCTTATAAATGTGTCTATGTGACAGCTAACATCTGGTCAAATAAACGGGGCTCAGGCAGGGCGTCTTGTGGACGTCTTAGGATACAAAGGACACTGCTGATGCCTAATGTGCCCTAAACAGACTGAATCAGATTTGACGGATTCTTTTTTTACCTGCTCATATAAAGAATTGCTGCTCTAAACTAGCCAGAAGTTCCCAGACATTCAACCTCTCTGATGCTGTGCATGAGGCACTTTTATTCTACATGAGTCACTCACTCGTTTTTCTCCAGGTGTAGTCTGAGCTCCTGGCCCTCAGCTGAGATCTGAACCAGAGCCTCTGTGGGATGCTGGAAACGGAAAAAAAAAACTATTGTTCATCAGGTAACAGGAGTTCACTGTACAACAGCTGACTTAGACCAAGATTTAAATGTGTGTCAGTGTGTTCGTTAAACACTTTCAGCCAAATGCACCACAGACTCACCTCCTTGTTGCCAGACCTCCTGTGTCTGTGAGGATGCAGCCATATGGGATGAGTGATCTCGTAACTCTTTACGTGCGGGAGGATGCTTCTCAGTGAACCCTGCTCATCTTCTGTTAATGAAAAGCAGAATGAGAATCAGAAACAGAGGACACAAAAAAAGACAAAAGAGGGGAGAAACATGACAAATGCTGAAGGCTGTCTACAGAATCATGCTCTTTAGTAACATTAGTAACATACTCATATATAGGCTATATATATTCATGTGTGCATTAGATGGCTCGCTTTTAATAGTACTGATATTGACATCATGCTCAACAGACACATGGGCTTCGTGTTTTAAGGATAAAAACACATTCACCCAGTGCAATATGCCCTCCATGTAAAAAAAAATCCATTTGCAGTCATGGCTCGGGGAAACAGTCGGACTCACCGCCTTCAGACAGAGCAGCCTCCGCAACACAGCGGAGGAGAAGCAGGAGCCACAGACACCGAGGGGAGCGCACACCGCCGCGATGAAGAGCTGGAGGAGGAGGACGCATCCTAACGAAGAGCTGCTCAGCTGAGACATAAATAAAATAAAAAAGACAACACACCAGACCTGGATGGTTCACATGAGGTGCAGCACACCCCGCCGGTGTGACATCGCAGCTCCGCCTGAGTGAGATGCTGACGGACCGCCCGGCGCACCCCTCCCCTTCATCTCTCTCTCTCTCTCTCTCACACACACACACACACACACACACAGAGGGGAGAGGGACACCGAGCCGAGCTCCGATGAAAAGATGTAAAAGTGAGCGACGAGACGCTGGAATCAGCCCGATGAGATGAGAAATGCGAAGAGGCGCAGGGGGACTATTTAATGGAGGATTGGCTTAATACACAGTGTGGAAGAAAAAAAAATCCGAAAACAAGCATGTCTGTAGTGAATCGTTTTTATTTTTCATATATAACTATGATAAAAACAAAATAATACAGTCGAGCAATCGTCATTGTACAGCCCAGCAGTTTCACGTGGCTGAAGGGTTATTTCAGGAACTATCTGTATCTTTTCAGCATTATTTCTTAAAGGGGTACTCCAGTAATTTTGTACTGTCGTTCTTTAAAGCTGGTGGACTCAAAAGAGACAGATTACAAAGCCAGTGGTCAAAATTGAAGAGGCAGAAACTGAGATATCCCCACTTTTAGTCATTATGGCATGCTTCAAGCTCCAAAAATGCTGGATCCTACATTTCCCATCATGCAACAAATAACTTATTTTTCTTGACTGGACTTTCCCCGTCTAAATTAATGCCTGCATGTAACAATCTTCACATTTCCAGTTTACGACGCAAGCCTTCTGTAAATTTGTAGTCTCCAAGTCCAAGCCGAAATAACCCTGATGACATCACAGTGACATCATCAAAGTTATTTTCTCAGATCTGGGTGGAATGAAGGAGGTTTGCTTACTGACCAATCACAGTTGTCACGGTCTGCATCGCAGCAATGTGTAATTACATTTCTGTGGAAGTGCACATCAGGACATGGCGCAGAAAAAGACGTAAGCCATGTAGATTCAGTGCAGTAGTATAAATCAGGCTTTAAAGCTGTGAGTCGTCCTCCATACTAAACTGATTTTGTTTAAAAGTGACAGAGTGCAGCTTTATTAATTGACTGTTACATGATGCTGCATTCACACACAGAGAATTAAGATTCATTTATTTAGTCATTTTTTAATATAAGGCAGCACAGCGGAATGAAAGTTTGAACATATTTGAAAATTAATAATGAGGATAAAATGTGTTGGCATAAAGACAAAAAACAGGAAAAATTCCTGTTATTCTAACTTGTGTGGTGTGCATGCATCCTTCAAGATGGTAGCCTCAATCAAACCATTCAAACCACCTTTAATTGCTATTCTCGCTGTGGCATTTGTAACGGTCTCTTAACAAGTGAAAATGGATTCAAGCAGTCTATATAACTTTTAAAGTTTGAGTTTAAACAATACAGATTTTCTAGCTTTATCTAGCTAAAGCTGCCAATGAAGGTGGCTTTGTGGCCATTTGTTGAAACTTCTGGGGATCTTTCTGTCATTGTTGTCAGAACTTCAGGCTGGAGTGAACATTTTTATCCCATTCAGCGTAAATAAATGATGTGAGCACAGCTTTGGCTATGTAACCATTCAAAAATTGGGAGAAGAAAAAAAAAAGCACAATGTTACAGAGACTGTGTAAACTGTTTCCTCTGTGTTTTATGTGTTGTTAACGGGTAGCCCAGCAGGCTTAAGTTTAGGCTCTGCATGTAAACACATGCTGTCTTTAAATAACTGCACCACTTGACTCAACATGGTTTATACAGTAAGGCCATATGTTGAGTCACTGTGTGTGTGTGTGTTGATTTGGCAATGGTTCAGTTATAATGTGTTAATTGTGCAGTGCAGCGTGTAATCGTTCATTAACTCATTACAGAGTTCTTCTTTAAGAAAACAGAATTCTGTGAAAGAATCTGATCCCAACTGTGAATGGAAGAGTTACATCCTGGTTACATAAAGTACAGGACAGATACTACATGCTTTCAACAAGGTCATGAAACCAAAAATACTCTAACGCCCGATGGTAACCGAGCCCACTACAGTAACAGAATACAGTAGGCTTCTACCACTTCAAGCTTCCAGCAGCCATTCATACTGAGCCGGTCATTTATAAGTGTGATGATAAATATGCCACAGAGCACATGTCAGGAGGATAGAGTATACGAGGGGTGTGTGAGGTATTCTTAGCACTGATGACAGTGCGGGCCGCTGAATCCATTCACATCTCTAAATGGTGTCCTGGCTGCACGACAAGGCCGCTCGTTACTGCCAGGGTATCTGGTTTATGCTTCACCCTGCTTATTCCTACCTCAGACACACTCTTTTATTACTGCAGACTGCAAGCGATATTGAACACTCTGCAGAAAGGCTTCCCCTATCAATTAAAACCTAAACACTAGGATCTCTGCTTGCTAAAAAAAAAAGCTAATTGTTGATGTAAATACTCACTAGGAAAAAAAAAAAGAGCAGTGTGCCAAGAGGAATTATGTTAAACACGCTGAAAGACGAAGCGATGGTAGTATTCTAAATGCCATTCATGATATCAAATGAGTGCATATTTTTGGAGATGCAACATTAGACTCGGCCAGCGAGGAATAGGCAGATGCCTGAGTCAGTGTGAGTAAACTGCTGTGCATGTCCCCAGTACCCACCGCTGCAAAAACATTATGAAATCATCTGCTTCCCTTGAACATGACAGATGCCATCACACAATTTAAGCTGAAAACTTCCTGCTTTAGGCTGTGATAGAAGTTTAAGATGTGACAGTACTGTAAGAATATGTTCCGGCTGGGAGAGAGTAATTGTGCAAAGTCAGTCATCAAAGGCTTCAGTCTCAGGAAATGCTCTTTCAGAGGTTTTAGGGGTGTGAAGCCTCATGGGTGGCCCGTTGTGTGACACTCAGTCACTTGTCTACATTGGTCGATATCGAGGCTGCCCCTCTGGAGTCACTGCATGTCTGCGTACACGTCAATTACTCGTGTTCGGGGCTGTTCTCCTACTTCGGGAGAGGAGCTGTTAGCAGTTGTCGTCCTCGAGGATGTCCGGGTGTTCCTCCCAGAACTGGTCTCCTATGATGTCACAGTAGTATGCCTGCACCCTCCTCCTGCTGCGAGTCACGGACACCTCCTTCTCCTCTTCATTTGGCAGCTTTGTGCGTTTAACGACAGTTTCATCTTGCTGCACACAAACAGTGAGGGATGACAGTTGGTACAACTGAAGGTAACTTAAACGTACAACCACTCTCATATCTGTCTGTTTCATATCTGTGAACCTCCAAGCTCCAGGAAGTCACTGCACTCTGCCCTGTATAACTACAACTTTGATTTTTTTGTGCTGACTACACAGAGACATGAACATTTCCTTTGCTCCTTTTCTAACTCTCAGCAAGAAAAGGTTAATTAGCATCCTTTACATCCTTTTCATACACTTAAAAACTGTTTTTAAAAATGGCTATTGGTGACACATCTTGCATTTCTGATTGTGGTTTAGTTTAAATTTTCTTATTATTGTGAATAATGCACACATATACATATACACACAATAAGAAACCCATTGCAGAGCACAGAAGCTGGGGCAGAAGACATGGAGGAAGAATGTCAGATATCATTGATTAAAGCAGATAACATAGGTGTGGGGAAAGTGGGTGTAGCGAGGGATTTAAAAACCTTTATCACACGTTTAAAATCAAATGTATCTAACAGAGCAGGGCTTGTCCACGTGATTTTCTCTGTAATAACTGTGCAGACTCAAACCCTTTTCAGAAGCTCACCTTTTCCCAGATGAGAGTGGTGCCTTTCTTATGGAGGGCAGATTCATTGTTGTAGTTGATATTAAACTCAGAGAACAGGATCTCGTTTTTGTCTGCAGCTAATGTTCCCTGGAGTGAGACATGACACAGACACCAGCACGTAAATATTACAAAAACATGTACATGCAAAAATCTGCTCGTACAAGATAAAGAAGGTGTAAGCATTGTAACTTCTGTAACGTCCTAAAAGTCTTCTCAACTTCTTCTAACAAAACCACTAAAATGACCACATCGCTCACTGGTTCTAATAATTTTGTGATATGATCTACAAATGCAGATGAGTTGTGTCAGTTTTTTTTTCCAAGAAATGTTTTTGAAGTGATAAAGGAACTAGATAGCCCAGAGGTCTGAAGAGCTGTGAATGACTCGTGCTGTCTAAACATCCAGCCAGAATGAACATTTCCACGACTCGTCATCTGTCATCACATCATCAGATTTTCCCTTGCAGTCTGCTGGATAGTGAAGTGACTTCCAGAGAGCGGCTGTGCCGGTCTGAGGCAGCTGCCATGAATATAGAAAGACCTGATGTTCTAAAGAAAGATGTTAGCCCGTCTGTGCAGTTATAGGTATTATTTCTCTGCACATTTTTGTATTTATGGACACTACATTTACATAATCATATCCAAAACTGATAGGGAACAGTAAAGTTATCTGTGATGTTACAAACACATACAGCGTGTTCTCATCTCCAAGGAATTAGTAAATAAATTATCTGGTGACTGTGTGACATATAACAGTAGTTATGTAATCAGAGTCTGCAGAAATATTTTTAATCTCAAATAAAATCTTATTTTTCAGTGGCAGTTGAAATCTAAATTGGAATATGAATGAGAAAGCTGATTAATTAGAATTTTCAGTATCAATTAATCTACTGATTATATTTTCCATTAATTAACTTATTGTTTAGTGTCGCAAAATGTAGAAAATACTGAAGATACTAAGATACTGATTTATTTGTTCTGTTTCTAATAATATGAAACATAAAAAAAAGCATGCCAATATTCTTAAGGTGAATCACTTCCACTGATCTTGATTGATTGATTTGATAAATACCTTAAGTGATTAATAGATTGTTATATTGTCACTGATTAATTTCCTGTCAACTGACTGACTGACTAATAAGCAGATTCCTTCACCAGTAATTTATACTTAAAGTTAATCAGCAGGGTCCAACAGTAGTATTTTTGTTAGTGGCTCTACCAGGCAAGTGGGGGGCATGGTGACCTATGCTGATCCTGTCTATCAAAATCAACAAATCAAACATTTAGCTTAAATGGAATAATGAAATAAATGAATAATTAAATGAACTGATAGTTATTTTACAGTGACATTGTACCTGGCCTTACCTTAACCTGTATATGTGACTTAGATTAGTGGGTTTGATGTGGGAGGGCAATCTATCCATTTAGGTGTGTGAGAGAAGTATCAACATATTGCTGCATCTACAGAGAAGTGCTTTATGCTACTTGGGTTAGTTAAATTTCTTTGGTCAGCCACAAAGTGTCTGGATGAGCTCAGGCTCATAGTTACTGAAAGTATGCGTTGTGTTTGCTGCCACAGAAGAGAAATAAAAACTCTTCATGCGACGTTACTACAGCTTCTTCTGCATTACTCACAGCAGAGTTGTGTGAAAGACCACCTTTGTACTGAGAAAGTGGATCAGATGGTTGATAGCAGAATGGTTTAACTGTGCACCTTTAGAGGAATTGTATCTTATCTGTAGCTAGACTGAAACATTCAATAATATGGCAATCTTCTATCACGTAGGTGGAAAATTACTATGTAGATCAGGATGGTCGCACAAACTGGTCATAACATACAATACTTCATCAATAATTAAGTAAAACTTAATTGAGTTTGAAAATTAGTTTCATTGTTGTGTTTTGATAAAGCATGATCCCTGGGGGTCCACAGCATTTATGTTGGTTACAGGAATCAGATGTGTTTTGGACAAAACATCAGATGATCATGAGTAGTAACAATCATTTAATGGTAATAAATCTACTCATATTTTATAACCTCTAAATATGCAGGTGTTTGCTCTATATTAACTCTTTATTGTTTTTGAAGATCTTATTGTTATTCAATTGAAAATAAATAACCATTATGCATTAATGTGCAGCATATTTGTATAAACACATGCATCTATGCATGTAAACACATAGTAATCAGACCGTGTTTCACTCTCACCTTTAAGCGATCCTCTGCCTGGGCTGTGGTGAGTTGCCCCTTTTGTACTAACGTCCAAAACACTGTGTTGTACAAATTATTGATGTGACCTGAAAGACACAAAAACACATGTAGAGCCTGACATCTTTTACCCCAATCAGTTTACTGAACCCATTCATACAGATGAGGGAGATGTTAGCACAGTTTGCACTTACAGTCTGCTTGCCTCCAGCTGAGGTAGTCCCTGAGGTTGCGGTTGCTGGGATACAGCACCACGCGTCCATCAAAGCCCGGGGGATACAAGAGGGGCTGCTCCCCAAAAAAGTCCTTCCAGTAAAACACATATGAGGAGGAGAACTGGGAGGTCACGTGGGTCATGAGCTTACTGCCAGATAAGAGAGAGGGTGAGAGATACAGTCAGACACAAAGAGGGAAAAAATTGAGGTTGATATTGCTCTTTGGTTGGCCAAAACCCTGCTACCTGGCCCTCCTCTTAAACAAGGTGGAGGTCCTCTTGAAAACAAAGCTGAACTCATCGCTTTGACCATAAGCGACCACGATATCCTCCAGCTCTCCCATGACGGAGCGTGCACTCTGAGTCATCAGGCCCAGAGCCCTGTTATCGTTGGGCTTTGCAAACTTGTGCTGCTCTGCAAACCTGAAACAAAACACAGGAAGGAAACTGAAACGGTTTCAAGTGGCAACCTTGTGGTGTGCAACACTGCTCTTGTTTGCAAAGAGAGGACAGGTGAGTGACTCCAGAGGGAAATGAACCCACTTGTGGAAGTTGCGTCCATCCAGCCTCACCACGATGTAGCAATTTCGCAGACATGTGTCGTCTGTTTCAAAGTTGCGGACGTACTCGAACTTGCTTTTAGCCATGCTGCTCGAGGTGTGTAAGAGACGAGCAAATGGCTTGATAGCACAAGACCTGACAAGTCCTCCAAATCTGCAGGCCTTCACAAACAACATGAGGGGCTCCTGAAGAGAGAAGACATACAGCAAATGCAATCTAAAATATATAACACGTTTGTAGGACAGATAGAGGAGTAGTATCATCATCAGGAGCTCAACTATGACATGAATTATTACTCACACTTTGATGTCATGGTAGTGTTTGTCCTCTGCACCCAATATAACTAATACGTTAGTTTCTTCACCCGCTAATATCGAAATGTTTGGTTAGTTACACAAACATTAATGTTATTAGTAAGGTTAGTAAGTTGTTTTCACTCTTTTGTCATCTGCTATCTACATTTACTCTGAGAAATGTGTCAGCTCACACACGTTGGTTTGTGTACAGTCCGTCAATGAATGATGTCGTAGTCCCACCGCGGTCAAAACGAACAAGAGTTCCGGGGCACACAAAACGTTGATTAAACATGATTAACTAATTGTTGTCAAGTTACCTGTTTACTCTCCCTGAAAAATCTAGCATTGTATATTTATTTATTTATTCGTATGTTGCTACATGAGAACCTGTTAAATCAAAAAGACTCGCGCCAAAACTTCCGTACATCGTCTGTGTTTAAGCGCCATCTTGTGGCAACGGGAGGAGGAGCGTCACCAAAGATCGTTTATATGCAAGAGGCGACGAAACTTGAGGTCCAGTGACTCTTTTCTCTTTCCTGGAGGCTTTCGTTTTTCCTTTTTTGGATACACAGATAAGTAAATAATTCATTGGGAATTATTGTGGTAAAGAAAAAATAAGAACGTCTTAACAAAATGGTCACTGTTTGGATTAAAAAAACTGCTCTTTTCTGTGACATTTACGGTGCCTTGAAATAGAGGTGGAGTGAGAGGTCAGTCTCAATCGAAGACGTCATATTACCCAGCATTCCTCGCCTCCACCCTGCTTCACCTGCGGTTGTTTCAAACATGGAGGAGAGGGAAAGAAAAGCTGCAAAGTCAGACAGCGAAGAAACATCGACTGCGACCCGTTCAAGTGAGCCACCAGCGCCGGAGACGGGCTCCAAAGATGGGGGCGACGACGCGGATAAAACAGACGTGTGCTCGGATAAGTTTGACCCCCTGTTGGCTCTGTACTCTCCGACGGTGACGCTTCCTTTCCCAAACGTCAAGTGCTTCAACAATGTGTCCGAGTACGAGAGCTTTCTGAAGGGGGGCCGGGGCAGAGCCAAGCCGGAGACCGTGGAGAAGAGGCGGCTGAAGGCGATGAGAGGGGCGGCGGACCCGGAGCGCATCGAGAGGCTGAAGAAGCTCATGGTGAACAACCCGGTGAAGGAGAGAGAGGACGGGGAGAGCAGCAGCAGCACACCGCGGGGAAAGAGACAGAAACCGCATAAAAATGTCCTCACAAGGATGACCTGTACGTTCATTTACTGCTGACCACTAATACTATTAACTACTAACTACTACTGTCTAAAAATTAGTACTCCTACTAACTACTACCACTACTAAATACTACTGACTAAAAATAGCACTCCTAACTATTTGTACATACTAAGTACTAATAACTATAACTTCTGCTAACTGCTAACTATTAATACTGGTACTAACTACTACTTCTACTACTATGTACTAATAACTAATACTTCTAACAACTACTGATTACCACTAACTACTATTAACTACCACTAACTATTTCTACTACTAACTATTAGTACCCCTGATAACTACTACTGAAGAAGAAGAAGAAGAAGAAGAAGAAAAAGAAACCTTTATTGTTCCCACCAGGGGAAATTCACATTTTTCACTCTGTTTGTTTTTACACACATTTTACATATACATAAAATACACACATGCACATGCAACTGGCGGAGAGATGCCAGAGTGAGGGGGCTGCACTGTAAGCGCGCCCCGAGCAGGTTTGGGGTTTGGTGCCTTGCTCAAGGGCACCTCGGCAGTGCTCAGGAGGTGAACTGGCACCTCTCCAGCTACCAGTCCACCTCCATGAAGATCAGTCCGTGGGGGACTTGAACCGGCGACTCTCTGGTTTTCAATCCAAGTCCTCATGAACTGAGCTACTGCCACCCCAATTTTTAGATTATGAATTATTATTATTATTAGATTATTAACTGTTAGTTCTACTAACTACAAACCACTAACCATTACCACTGTTACTGCAGTTCAGTGTCTTTAGATAGTCTGGTATCATTTTGAATATTTGGGATTAGTTTGTAAACCTGATCTTATTTGGAAGCTGAACACAAGACCTAAAGTGCCTCTTAAATAATAAGCTGTGACTCCTTAGTGGTATTTTTCCTTCCAGACACCCCTCTCTCACCTTTAAAGTCACCTTAATATCATTTTCTCACATGATTCATGTGGTTTTGCATATTGTTTTTTTTATATATATACATATGAGAAAATGGTGTAAAACCCTCATTATTATTTCCCAGAGCCCAATGATGAAGTACTTGAAATGAAAACTCAAAGGTATTCAATTTACAGTTTAATGAAACTGGGCAAAATTTTGATTCCTCATAATGTAGAAAATCTGCTGCAGCCTCTTTAGCTTGCAATGCCAAAATTCACCATAAAACACACAACTGCTCAGATAATAATTGGTTACAGAAAAGATAATGGATGCTAGAATAATTAATCTGCCTTATTTGTTGATTGAAGACCCCCATTTGAGCAAATTACCTAGCATGCCTCTGGAGTGATACAAGTGGTCACTGTGTTTGAAATATTAGCGTCTGTAGATTAGATTACCTTTCGAACATGTTTTAAAAAATGTGTAAGGAAGAAAACAAAACATTAAATACCAGTGAAATAAGCAGCAAAGATGCAGCAAAGTCCTAATAAACAACATAAATAAATCTATATTTGATGTCCAAAAGAAGTCTAGTAAGGAGCCTCCAGAAAGGCTTGAGGTCTTTGGGTCTCTACTGGAGGAACAGACACTGTCTTTCCTAAACATATTCCTTCATTTGGTGTTTGAAATGTGATGATGGAAAAGGCCATAGTGAACCATTCTCACATTTTTAAACAATCACCTCACCCACTGTGGACACTTGTGCCCTCCTTATGTTTCTCTACAGGTTTTATTTTATCACCTGTTCTAACATAATCTCTTTAAAAGTTCAGATCTAGTAGTAACCTCTGCATGTCCTTCTTTGTAACCTCTGTATCTTTTTGTTTCTTCTGTAATTTAATGGTCACAGAGGCAGTTGTGAAATCTGTTCATTCGTGTGTCCTCAGTATGTAAAGGCAGTCCGCTGGCGGAGCTTTACCACTGTGTTGAGGAGAGGATAAGGGTCAAAGTTCACATCAGGACCTTCAAGGGGCTGAGGGGAGTGTGCTCGGGCTTTGTCGTGGCCTTTGACAAGTTCTGGAACATGGTAAGCTCTCCCACTCATGTTTTCTCATTTCAATCCTTACTTCATTCTGAAGTGATCCACAGCGTATGTGTAACCATGAATTGATGTCTTTGTATTGCCCTTTAACTATTTGTTTTTGTTTCTCCTCCAGGCAATGGTGGATGTCGATGAGACGTACAGAGAGCCTCTGCTTGGAGAGGCGTTCTACCATGAGAAAGCTCTCACCATCTCACGGGTAGGCACTAGTTTTTATTGTAAATTTACTGTGTTATATCTGACTTAAATATATTTTCCATTCACTAACAGTTGTACAGTTACAATCCTGAAGATTTAAGGGTGACGACCCCGCACAGCCAAACAAACCACCTGTCACACTGGCTGCTCCGTGTTGTTTCATTACCCCCTGAAACATTTAAAACGGTGTCAAAAAGCTTTGAATGAATGATCACTGTCAGCACTGACCTAACAAACACACTGTGTTTCCTGTAACTGGGTCACAATAAAATATGTTTTTTTTGTGTTTGCATTAGCTATAATTTAATACAGCTCAGAAAGTGCGTTAGGAGAGCATGCCTTAAATAATGAGACTGCTATCAATAAAGAGATAAACAGTAATACTGGGTTCCACGTATGCATCTGTTCTTTGAATCCTCATGTGTAGGTAAATTGGATGCTGCTTGCTAACAGTGTGTACTAATGCCGAAAAATGCCTACCGTGAACTGTATCGAAATCTCCATAAATATAAACGCGACTTAAATCTCTGCACAGCTCTTTGAGAAGCTGAAGCTCCAGGAGAGCTCAGGAGGTGACGAGCCGGCGAAGAAGCACAAAGCTCGGGAAACAGCCAGCAAGCATCAGCCTCCAAACCCCCAAAAACCCCCCCACCGTGATTACAGGAAAGAAGACAGCAGGACAGACACCAAGCTGTCAGACACTGTTAAAGCCAAACAGGACAAACACAGAGTCTCGCTGAAGGCCCAGGGTCCAGAGGTCTGTCAGAGGAAAGACTCCCAGACGTACGGCAAAGTCCACACACGCCACATCAACCAGCTTTTCATCCGGGGCGAGAACGTCATCCTGGTTAACCCACAGCCACTCTGATTTCAGTTTAGAGATAAAAGAAAGTTCAGTGAACATCTGTAATGACAGGTGAGAGATACTGCAGAGAGATGATTCATTAGATTGTTATATCTATATATGTATTTTATGTATTGTTATATCATATTGATATGGAGCTCTGTCTCTGCCCGCCAGAGAAATGATCTTGATTTTGAGGAATAAAAGATTCTCAGTTCTAATTATAGGGATTTGTTGTCTTGTTTTCTTTTGTCTGACAGCCACTAAAAGGGGATTTATTTTGACACAGTTAATAAATGCGTTTATGTTCCAGTTATTACCCAGCAGGTGGCAGCAGAAACACATTAGTGCCATCTGTGAGGCCATTGTCATCACAGAGAGCTTGTCCCTTGATGTTGCTTTTCCCCGTTAGTTTGAACAGGAATGACAGCGCAGTCTCAGCGGACTTCATAAATGCATTATGAATAATTGAGTTTGTGAAGCTGGAGATTGCAGATGGCACTCAAAAGCTGTCATTTGTCTTGACGTCTCAGATTGCTTTTACTCTTTAATGGGCACATTACCCATAAAAGCACAATTTACTGCATCTCATGGAAGTTGTAAAGATGTCTTTTTTTCTGTTTTAAATGGCAGAGGTTACTTTTGGATTCTGAGTGGCACAGAAACATTGTATGTTGCTATAATGTTTCTGGGTCTAAATCAGTTTTTTTCTTTTTTTTTTTTTATTTGACTGCAGAGATTAATTGACCTTCTTTTCTATATATTTTTATGCCATAAATAGGACAAACTGTAGCAGTAGCTAAGCTGTTGTTCATCCATACACTGTTACTTTTCATATAGTGTATCAGAATATTATTAGTATAGCCCATTTAACAGTCTTCCTCTCCAGAGAGAGAAAATGGGGTCAACTGTTTAATGCAAGCTGTGTTTTAGTCGTGTTTGTCACTCCAGTGTGTTGCAACAAACCTTGATACAATATGAGAGAAGGACCCCAATTAGACTACGGGACCTTTCTCTGAGTGTGTTATACCACAGTAATCAGGCCATCCATCTCACCAGGACAAACTGTACATTTCATCAGTGAAATGAATATTTAAGCATTAAAGACACAAAGTATGTTAAAGTAAGGCACTGGTGTCTTTTTTTTTTAAAAAAAACTCTTTGTTACTTGAAATGTCTAAAATCTGTTGCTTTCTGCAGCTGCAGATGAGTTATTGGCTTATTCCGGTAAACTTGTTTGCAGCTACACCTTCTAAACTCTGCCCACGATGTCTGTCTGATCCACATTCTGGTTTTGTGCTTTCGTGTTGGTACTCAATCAGCTTATTTGCATGTATTGTTAAAAGTTTACGTTTCTCACATTTGTTCTCTGTGTTTTCTGCCTTATTAATTATTTGTAAATGTTTATTGAAGGCCTGTCTTTATTACCTCAAACAATGAAGTTAACACAGTGGCATCAACTAAATGTAATTTCAAAGTGGAGCTCGGTGCCTCCACTTTTGCTGCTTGAAGCTCTTTTGAATGAGGCTAATGACACAGCACACCAAATAACACACACCATTAACAAATTTCAATCAACTCTTTAATGATGTAGATAAGGAATCCTGATGTGTAAATCAAATCAAAAGTGGGAATAATGCAAAATTTCATTTTCTCAAAGGATTTTCTTTTTTTTTTTTACATTTGCATAAGCTAGTGTTTCAGTAACAATCCCATTTTAGAGAAGATCAAAACAATTTGAAGTAGAAAACAAAAAATGCATAAAACAATCTATTGATATATTTTAGAAAAACAGCAAACAGATTTTGGTCATTTAAACGCTTCAGACTGATGCAAGGCTACTACGTGTTAGTGTGCTCAGCCTCTTGAGCCCTTGGGAGAGTATGAAAGCACAACTTCATTCCTCATAGGGCAGCACAATCCACTGCCCTCTCCTCTGGTCAGTGAATTATTTATCTAATCGTTGCCAAACCAAAAAACAAAACAAACAAAAAAAAAAACTGTCAGCCAACATTTACTTATCAATCACTCGTTACAAGGGTCAGGAGGCAAACATTGACAGGCACTTGAACCGCTGAAGAGCAATGGATTGTACATCTGACAGGTCAGTCAGCTGGTATGCAGCTGAACGGGGATTGTTCATTATGCGCCATCCCACAACACATCTTCATCCAACCACTGTAACGTACTGGGTGTGTACAAACTGCATCCCAACTGGTAAAAAGTGCTTCCCTCTTATGCGATCTTCCTGATAAATTTCACAACATGCAGACCCGAGACTGACGAAGCCAACACTTCTCCAGTTTGCTGTTTTCAAAGTGCAGCATTAATAAAAAATGGAGGGTGAGAAGGCAGCATTTACCGAGATGCACTGGCGAACATTTAAGCGACGACAGATGGACGCAGGATGCATTGTTAATAACAGTCTGCACCAACACTTGAGTTGTTGAGTTAAGTTGAGCTCAATATACTTGAATCTGTCTTTGTGAGCTCAGATGTCATCACTGACATGAATAGAGTGGGCAATAATAATAATAATAATAATAATAATAAAAAACTTGCTTGGAACAAACAAAACAGTGCGAGTGACATAATTACATGATTGCATCTGATGTCTGCACAGAAAGTACAATTGGCTTGAGGCTTAAGTACAAACACGCGCGTTTGTACGTCGTACAGAGGCTCTGTTCCGGTAGCCGTCCTCAACACTGCACAGTCACATTGTTTCCTTCAAAAGAGGTTAACTGAAGAGAAAAGGCAAAAAGGTCTTTCAGGCACTCTGTGCTGTAATGAAGAACCCACAACCCCTGTCCGAGGCTTCTTCTACCTACTGATTATCTCATTTGGATGCAAACTGATTATTATCTTCTTCATAAGTAAAATATATAGATATATATACCAAAAGAAAGGCCACAAATGATGGTCTGCTGAAGGAGAAACTCCTCAAATGAATTGACAGCCTTCAATCTGAACACTCATTCGTTACTTTAACTATAGTACTGACAGGCCACATCTGGAGTGTGTGGACACATATGTACAAAGAGAAGGTGTCAAAGTGCTTCGTTATAGATCTTAAGTCATATCAGATTTGGTCTGTATGATGCAACTCTTCACACTTCCTCTCACATACGAACTTCATAACTTATTTTAAAGGGGTCCAGATTTCTATTTACAGGCCAAAGGAAGAGCAAGGACAAAAAAAAATAGAGGTAACTTGACATTCTTAAATGTACATTAGAAAGTTAAAATGGCTGATCATGTTATTCAAACATTCAGTAAAGTTACTGAGAATGCATCTCAAAACAAATTATGCAGCTACAGATATATATTTTTTGCTATCCTGGTGATTTCACTTGATTGAGGTTATAAAGCAAATCCTCCTGACATTCTCTTGGTGGCACACTCTTTCCTCTTCTCGCCGTCTCATAAGTAACCAAAAAGGCACAACCGTCGCACCCACACCAGACAGATCATTGGTTCAAACACACATTCATTTAGATCCATATCACTACACAACATTGCTTTTTAAATTCTAAGGAGATTGCAGGCTTGTTGACATTGTGATGGTTAACATTATTCAAGTACTCTTTGTTTGCAGCTCGTAACAATCCTTCACCAATGGACGGAGAGAGAGAGAGAAAGAGAGACTGACACCACTCCACCAGACTATCTTTGCTCTCCGGCTCCATCACTTTCCAAAGTTGCCGAAGTCAGCAAAGGCATCGTGTTTGGGCTGTTGGACCATTGCAGGGTTCATCCCCATCCCCATCCCCATCCCCATAGCACCGGGCATCCCCATGGTCATACCTCCCTGCGGCATCCCCATGTTCATGCCCCCCTGCTGCATCCCCATGTTCATGCCCATCCCCATCATGCCCTGGTTGGGGGCCATGCCCATTCCCATTCCCATTCCCATGCCAGCACCGGGGTGCATCATGGGATTAACAGGTGGTCTGACAGTTGTAGTTCCAAGGCTCATATTGGAAAATCCCTGGGAGAGCACGTTGGCAGATACCTGGTTGCCTAGAAACGACAGAACAAACTCAATGAATAAAAGTGCCAAATTAAAAAAAAAAAAACACTAAACAAAAACAAAAAACTCCCAAAACATTTGATTGGCACTGTGCTTTGGCCACAGCGTCACCGTTTGTGCCAGATCTACGGCTGCTCTCACCGTGCTGGAGGGTGTTGAGGCTGGGCTGGCTGGGCTTGGGCGGCTGGTTTCCCGGGCCCAGGAAGTCCAGGCTGATGTTAACCGAGTGGTCTGACCAGGTGGAAGGAAGGGGCGCTTTGGCTCCGGCACCTTGAGAGGCCACCCCCTGCTGCGTAGGGTGGAGGGGCATGGCAGTCTGCGGTTGTAGAGGACCCCCCATGTTCTGGTGCAGAGGCTGGCAAAGACAAAGACAGACACGGGGTTTGAGAACGAGCTAATCAAAAGCAAAGTAACAGAACTTTTATGTAGCTCATCTCTGTATGTTTCTAACTCTGAAATACATGATGAAAAGATAGTTCCTTCTTATAATTCAAGGTCTTAAACCTTTTTTCTGTTCCACTTAACCTCGATACTGTACTGAGGAGTCTACTGTCTCTTTTCTCATTAAAACATACCACCTAAAAGTAACTACAGTAAAAGGGAGTGGTGGGCGTCTTCTCGGTGAAACAAAGACAAAAGACAAAACAGCTTCTTTTTTTTTTTTTTTTAAGTAGGTCAACAGCCTTTTAACATGGAAATACAGTCGACATCCACGGGCCTTTGTTGGGTTTTTAATGTTTTTGTAACTCAAAACTGATTCTTCTCATTCTGTGTGTCAGTAACAGGAGGAGTGGGTGGTTAGTGGGCGGTCTCTGAGGGAGATGAGCATCTGGTGAGGCTGCACATTAACCCTCCGCCATCCTGCTCGTCCTCCATCTTTCAATCACACAAGGTATGTCTTTATCACACAGGCACGCTGGCTCGTGTGGTCAACAAGCAGGAGGTAAATGAGTGATTATTTTACATTTCTTTGCAGTCGAACACTGCTGCAATTATATGATGATCATTGCGTTTGCACGTACATGCCGGAATATTACTCATAACGCTGTTTGTTTGATTGTGTTTTTGATGTGTTTGATCGACCAGCAACCCTGAGGTTTGAAGATGACAAAACACCCAATAACAGGTTCTTCAGCTGTGCTAGTTTCAGTAAGGCTGTAACAATATCTGAAAGTGATAATAATACATTTTTCATCTAAACATAAATTATTTTCTTGGGCCAGTAATGTTTGGCTGCACTAATATTCAAGACACAGTTCATCCAGGGATATATTCATGTATTTAAAGCTTGTAACCAGGATGCTTTTTTATTCAATAACTAATTTTGTGGTTTTTTTTCCACGGTGATTGAGGCGTGCTTCATACTCTGCTTAAGTAATACTGATTGGCTTGTCATGGCTGTCTGGTTACTATTTTCATGGTTGAGTATGTAAAGAAAAGGTCCATTCAAAAACAGAGCCAGATGACTGAGGGCAGAAAATTTTAAACATGTTTGGGTTTGTCACACATTGAAATTAAGCTTACAAATTTGCTTACAAATTTGAAGTGCCTTATTGAAAATAACCTGCAGAACACCTCCAACATCTTTACTGTGAACTTCCCTCCCTCTGACACCCCAGTGACGCAGCTTCACCATCTCTTTGTATAAGTACGCAGGTCTTTTTTTTTTTTTCTAAAATAGAGCAGTCAGCTGGTAAACTATGATGATATTTGTCATACATTTTTACAGCGTTTTTATCAAACACTTTCATATACGCCAACACATATAACTGTGATTTTAAAGAAATATAACCCTAAAACATACTCTGTCTAGATATGAGCCCATGAACTCTGGAATCATAAAGTGTATTGTTATTTCCCCACCCCGAAGGGTATTTTGCTTCCACCTGTATCATTTAACCACCCTTCGTGTGTCTTGTGATGACATGTATATCAATAAATTATTTAAAAAGGATGCGTGTGTATATGAGTGCAACCATGCATACCTGTGACCTAGACTGTGGCAGGCCTGTGGTGCTCATGCTCTGTGTGCTGCTCATGCTAAAATTGAGGCTCTGGGAGGAAGTGAGGGACTGAGTTGGCCCCATCAAGTCAAACAGGTCTGCTGAGGCAGGACCTGAGATGGTGGCCGGGGCGGGGGTGGAGGCTGGGGCAGCAACAGGACCTGCTGTCATGGTTCCAAAAAGGTCATTTCCGCTGTTGTCAACAGTCTGAGCAGTTGCTGGCATCTGACCTCCAGGGAAGGCGTTCCACTCTCCAAAGTCTCCATTGCTGCTCGAGGCTGGTGCTGCTGCAACGACAGATAAAAAAAATGACAGTTGCATGAACGTTTATCTTTGCCATCCACATTGCGATGTATGCAATGTGAGCAGAGTAAATAATTGCAAGGTGCTGCAAAGAAAAGTCACGCAAGCAAATCTTAACCTGTCGTGACAATAAAGATGAAAAAACAGCTGAGTCTTCAGTGAGGCCAGTCTAGCTTTATCCAGGGCATTCTCAGTGACCACTGGTGCCACATTTAAAATTTTCATTGAACCGGCCCTGCTTGTTGTCTCGATCCCTCCTCTTAATCTCTCTCTCGGCTTCCTCCACCCCCACTAACTTCTTCCTCTGTCCCTGTCTCCTTGTCATCCATAACAGGAGTTGATGTGTGTCTGTTCTTGTTATGCAGAGCAGGTAGCAGGCTCCATATGGCCAGGGCTTCTTCCCAGCATCCCTCTGAATATTCTAGCAGTATGGCTGCAACAACGCAGCATACACATGCACACACTAACAACAACAACCACCAAAAAAAAAAAAAAAAAATCTTGAAACCAACCAAATCCTGAGGAGAGGCCAGTGGAGGCAGCAGGCGACGAGAAGTCAGCAAATCCACTGATCAGGTCTGGATTGAAAAATAGACATAAACACATCAATTTTAAACAAGTGAGCTCCAGGTGTCATTCTGCCATAGTTAGCATTCCTTCAGTGTCAGAAGTGTTGGAGGGAGGGGAGGGGCAGTGGATAGGTGGAGAAGACCAAACATCTGTTCAGCGCTGCCGCCCTCTCCATTCACCAGGGACTGCTCCAAAAACATCTGGTGCACTTAGTTCCTATACATCAACTCCCTCCCCCTGCTGTCTCCAAAATCTGAAGCTAGCACCAGCAGCTGAGGGTTTTCACTGCCGTGTCTAGTCCTGCAGTCACTGTGGAGTTTCCTTTTCAATGTTGTCAAGCTGAACAAAAAGGTATTTTCCTTAATCTGGTGCCTCTCTTATTTGCTAAAAATATACAACATGTAAATGAAACATATTTGGGGAAATTGGATGGCAATATTTTTACTTTCAGGCAAATGCCAGCTGTTTCCAAAAAGTGCTGAGCTATTCTAAACATGTCTTAGCTAAACTTCTATGCAAAAACCACAGACATGCTGATACCAATCTCCTCAGTAAACCCCTGGTAAAACAGAAAACAAGCGCATTGCACAAAATGTCAGGGTATTACTTAAATTAGTGACATTTTACCAGTGGCAGCAGGCTGGCTTGGTGTCGTGTCCACCATTAGTAGGTCAGCTAGGGCGGTATTGGAGGGCTGAGGTGCTGCTGGCTGAGGCTGAAATAAAGAGGGTTTACAAAGACATCAGGCCAGAGTGCATACATTACTATATGAATATCAATAAAGTCTTATTTTACATGATTTTACTACCTGATGGGTGGTGGTCCTTGGGCTGCTGTCTCCTGTAAAGTTGGCTGCAGCCCCCAAGTCTACTTTCTTGGACGGAACAGCTCCTCTCTTGCGTGTCGCTGTGGTCTCTGTTGCTTGGACTATGTGCACGCTCTTGGTGGTGACGGTCTCCTCTTCGTCTTTGAATTCTTTTCCTGACCGGCCATTATGAGATGAGCGACCCCGGTCCTCCTCGTTGTCACTATTGAGACACGAACAGCTCAGGTAAGATGATGTCTTCTGTAATTTTCTTACATACATACTATATCCAGGAAGAAACATCCATAACCCTGTTCTTTAGGTAGACTTATCGGCCATATGCACGCAAGTAAATGGTTTCGGTCTGATCAGTCACTTTGGATCATTTTATTTCTGAATATTTTCACAATATCATTGTAAAGTTTGACTTATAGATTTTGAATTGTCTTGAAGAGTTTTGTGGGGTTTTTTTATGCTATCATAATATTCCAAAATGAACAGCTATTTAAGAGTGATACCAAGTGTCATTTTTCTATTTTGACTTTTCCTGTGAGGGCTTCCTTTTCCTTCATATTTGGAACACAGTTTGTGTCCATCAATACCTGGTACATAAATACAAATATAACATGATGTATGATGAAACCTGTCTCTCTCTTACCTAAATCGATCTGGTGAGTCGTCTCTATCTTTCTTCCTAAATCTGTTTATGGTGTCGTCAATGGTGCTGCCGATTTTGTCACTGATCTCCCCAAACTTCTCGCTGAAGGGGAATGGCCCTTTACTCTTGTCCCAGTCGTCGTCCCACCTTCCCCGGTTATCGCTGGAGTCGTACCTGTCACCCGCTGCAGGGAAGGAAAGCAAGTGAGTGGAAAAGGAAACAGAAGCAAGTAAAAGAAAAAATGAGGGCATGAACTGAATGTTTGAAATGTTAATCATCAGTGGGTATATAAGACTTACAGTAGCTTCGGTAGCCCATACTGTCTGAGGACACCCCAATGTATTTGTCTTTGTTGATCTTTGCCTTTTTCCGTTCTTCCCTGAGCCTGTCATCATCCTGGACAAACTCCACCAACTCCTTCACCTTCTGACGCACATTCACACCTTGGTCCTTCCCATTCTCATCTAGAGAAGGAGAAACAGAAACACAGACATTAATATAATTCATGATTTAGCATCTTTTTGTGTTAGCTATACAATGTATTAAAAGGGCTAACCCCACCCACAATCAATATGAACATCTCCATACAGGTACAGTTGAATGTCCTTGTTTGTAAACTGCACTACAAATACAAATGAGATTGGGCAGAGTGAAAGCAACTTTAGAGAAATGTGTGTTTGCCTGTGTGTTTGTTTGTGTGTGTGTGTGTGTGTGTGTGTGTGGGGGGGGGGGTTTAAGGGTTTGTGGACTAAGCAGCACTTAGGGCCCCTGTCCATTACAGCTCACAGTGAAGCTATTGTTAATAAACAATAAACACTGCAGTGCTAAGGTGTGGAGAGCACCTCACACAGTCAAAGCAACATTTGAAAAAGGGAAGTGTTTTATGTGTAGCATGTTAGGGTACTAAACAGGTTGTAAAAGAGAGACAAAATCCAGAGGGAGAAAAGAGAGAAAAGACCAGAATGATACCTTACCTACAAATTGGTAGCTTTCTAATGATCTCAGGTCATACAGATGTTCTCTGCTACTGGTGACAACCCTCTCCGATCCATTCCTGATCAGATGGGCCAGCAGTAGCAGGGACTGAGAAAGAGACAAAGATGCAAGCAAGGTTTATTTTTTTACTTAAATCTTGTTAGAGCCAATCTCACCTGTTTTTCTCTTCCATGGCCTTGAGCTGGATCAATAATGGGTAAGATTTTATTCATCAGAACTTTTCCCCCTTCAGTTCAGAGCAAGTTAACAAAGTGAGGCATCAAACTGTTTCTATTCAAGGCCAACTGTTTTTGTTTTGTGAAATATCTTAATCAAAACACCCGTCTTCACCTAATGTTCCTTGTTTTATTAAAATCTGTTGCTGATACCTGTTATTCCTCCCTGTAAGTAATGAGCAGAAAATTCAACAGATGGCTCATTTTAAAAGTGTTTCAGTTTGAGTTTGGTTAAAACTTGTTGGGCCTGGTCCAGACTTTTAGCTCAAGTTACAACTGTACTTTGTATTTAGGCCTTGTGTCATAATTAAGCATGCGTGTGGGATGTCGTAACAGCACTGTGGCAGACCTTGTAGACTCTCCTCCAGTTCTTCTTGTTATCCCTCAGCATGCGGGCCCACAGCATGTTCATCACCTCTGGGAACTGCTCGTACATGAAGGTGGCTCTGATTACAGAAACATTCAAACAAGAAAGAGGAAGAGGGGGAAATTGTACTATTACTGAAAAAAGTTTGAATTTCCTATGAACTATGAACAACAATTGACCTGGTTAGACCTTTCACAGCCTTTGACTAAAGACTCCCTTATACTACAAAGCCCCAGGAAACTCAGGAAGCTTTTCAGGAACTACAGGTTCTTTTAGCACGTTTGTGTTGTGTGTGTGTGTGTGTGTCTCAGGTGTATCCCAATAATTGCAAAGATTAAGCAAATCCAACCAATAACAGATCAAAAAGTTATATGTGTCATTTTATATGACAATACTGTAAATTTAGAGTCCTTGTTTTGCTTTTTGTAATTTACTGCTGTGCAGAATTAATGTGGGAAAGGATTCTGAAAAAACACCTAATGGACAAGACTATTTCCAAGAATCTTCTTAGTGTTTGTGTGGTTGTTTTCCTGCTTTTTTCAGTGAAACAAAGACAAAGTGAAGTTTCAGTCTCTCTAGTCAGCTACATAATTAGCATTTAAATGTTAACACATTAGGTTGCATTAGGACACAACCAAAAAATGGCAATAATCATGCAAGTACATTACCATCATCAAATATGCTGAACTACTTTAAGTGCAACGAATACAGAACAAATAAAAATGCCCATCTCTGTCCTAATATACTGATACTGCAACCAGTGAGTGCAGCAGTTTGAATGAATACTGCTGCAGTTGCGTTCACTACTGCCAACAGGAACTTCTAACTTGCAGAAAAATACTACTATGGAAACTTTTGTGGGCAACGACCAAGAACCCAAGTTTAAAATAGGTTCAAACTGTGGGGTCAAAATGGAGGCAAATTTCCTGGAGTTCAGAAAAATGTTTGTTGAAAGGGGTTCTAAAATAAGCTTTCTGCACTTTGATTTCACTCACAAATAACCTTGGTGCCCAACATTGTGTCTTGTTCTTACCTTGAGATTTCACTCATCAGCTGTCCAGGTGGTCCCCAGGGGTCATCATTGGTGGCCTCTCTGACTTTAGACTCCACCTCTGAGTAGTTCATCACCACGTTGGTTCTATACAGTACCATAAAAAAGAAAAACCCAGACATTTCATGCTTCTGTGAAATATTCTACATGGCACTTCAGATCAAAATATGTGGCCTCCATTTAGACCAACAACATGGACGGTTGTAGATGAAAGGTGCTCTCATTACAGCCACGCCCACACACTTTTATTGCAGAGGATAAAAGGGCAATGGGACAATAGGGAGAATATGTGTGCATGCTCCTAACCACTTGCCAAAAGCTTGTAGACAAGCTTGAAGCTTGTTTTCTAAGTAAATGAGCTTCTACAGCCGATTTCATAAAGGCGTGCAGGAAAACAGCTATCTATCTACACTGGTATGAACCACAGTGACGTTGGCAGATTTGACAGCCTGTGTGAAAATATTCACAATCATGATTACACAACAAACTAAACTAAACGTTGGCCTTTATATGCAGCATCTGTTAGCAGGTCTACAATGTGTCCTAATATGGGCACAACCAACCAGCAAGACAGCAAACAAATGCCCATATAATGTCGAGTCTGTATGGGAGGTATGTCTTAGATAGAGTTAAAGAACATCCTAGAAAACAAAAGGATTTCTGCTGCATTATTGCCTTTTAAATCAACTATTTTATTCTGCTTGGCTTTGTAGACAATATTTTGAGTCTCAATTGGACTATTCCTGATTTGTGAAACGAGATTTAACAAATATGCTACAAGATGTCTATTCAGCAGTGACTGGATAAACTGGTTACCTGGCCAGTTCTTGCTATGTCTGCTGCAGGGGGAGGTGTGAGTCGACTTCAAGTGCGTTGCAATAAAACTATGTGTAGCTGTTTCTAGTGGCCAGTGGCCTAGGCACTTTTCTTTTATTGTCTTTATTAACTTGAATATGAACTGTTTCTTACAGGAATAGAGAAGTACAGTCTATAACCAAACATGCATCTTATTCCAGATAATTAAGGGCCTGAGGCCTGTCACAGTTTTAGCCAAAAACATGGTGAGGCAAAACATTTGAACCCTGCACCTCCTCATTCCTCCCTCACTACTGCCACATCAGCAACAAAATGTACAGGGCCTGAAAGAGCAGCATTGATTTGACAAGTGGAGATACACCCTCTCTGTGGTTCTGGAGCAAGGCTCTATTACTACTCCACGCTGCAGGGTACGGTTACAACTCTGACAACATACTCTCTTTTGTGAAAATGTAATCTATGCCAACAACATTATTTGACAATTGACTGTGCCAGGTGCTTTTTCACAGCTGATTAAAATGGGCTACAGTGACTTTATGTGATGGGAGAGCCTAGACAGACATCCAGCCTTATCCTGTATTAAACTGAATTCTGATATTCTTCATATCACACCCAGTTCAGTCATTGACAAGCCTTAAACTATGTTTAGGAGAGTGGTCATCATGTTTTAGTTTGGGTTTCATTTAGTTTTGAGGAATCTTTCAAAGTACTGTGTATGTTATGTTACTAACTGCATGCACACAGAGTCTCTCTATATTGCACAAAGCTTCATGTTTGCATGAATGACATGCAAAACACAAAAGGATATAATGTAGTGAAGCGATATCTTATTTTTTTCACAGTGGCCTCCCTGTCCTAGATATCAGTCTGATAAAACGGAAGTTGTGATACTTTCTCACAGTGATACACGATCACACAGATTTCTGCTTGAGTGCTGTGGTGCTGCATCTGTCAAAAAACTTTTCCCTTCCAATTATTTATTAACCCAACTGTATTTTATTCTTCATAGAATACATGTTGCGCATTGCAAGAGTCATTCAAAAACAGGATAAGGTCCTTGCTTGCATGTCTTGCCTCAGCAAAAACCTCACCTTAACCATACAACAGGAAATGTTGCATTATGCCACACAGTTAGCGTGAATGATTCACAGCTTAGTGAAAATGTTTGTTTATTGTTGACACAAAAACTGCTTCTGAATGTCACAAAACACAAGCTATTTCGTCACCCTTGATTTCACAGAAACCAGAAGGAAAACAAACATGGAAACTCCCCTTCCATTAATCTTTGAATCCTGCACCTTTCCTTGTTTCTCTCTCTTGATCCACCCCCCTCTTGTAGTCTCTCTCATGAAAGTGTCCCCTGTAGCAGTAGGACACACTCTTAAGAACATGCTTTTGTTTTGGTCTGCGAAATTACCCACTGAATCTTTGGGGAAAAAAAAAAGTCATTGTGCAACACCCTACAAGAGACTCACAGTGCAGGGCAGCATTCTCATGTTTAGTCAGCAGCTGAAAAGAACAAAAGACACACAATCCCCAAGGTGTTGCCTAAGTTCAGAGCTGGCTAGTAGATAATTTCAGGCACTAAATCAATGCTGCTGTCCAATGCTGCAGGCTCAGACTGATGCTGCCATCAAACTTTGCAAAGGCTCATCACAAGAATAAACATACACGTACATGCATTATTTATTATCAAAAAGTAACCTGTGTCCACTTTTACTTAGATCCCCACATTCTTGCACTTAATCTAGCAGCTGGACATCCACCAACAGGTTGCAAAACACTGCAGGCTCACTGGTCACTGATTAATGAGTGCTCTTTGGTGACACTGTTGTTTATCTGCTTCGTCTAAACACAGTAAAATGGCAGCTTTACCGTGTAGAAGGATTTCACATATTTAATAAGACTGCTTCATATTGTAGATGGGATTAACATGTTTACAGTTGTTGCAACCGGCTTACAAAGAAATCACTTTCTGCATTGTGATGTTTAGGCGTGTTCAAACTTTCAGGTCTTTGTTTATGTTGTTTGACCAACTAGTCCTGCGGTGAGAAAATTAATTAAATGAATCCAGCCAACTGGTGCAACCTAAACGGACTTATTTTACAGTAGAGCTGCTGCCACAAGTGTCACAACAATCACTCCGGAGAGTAACTCGTGTCGACTGTATGAATGACCTCTACACTTGGCGAAGTTTTAAAAACATTTAGGGACTGCCGTAACCAGGCAACAGTGGGAAGATTAGTGCGTTAACTTACAGCACGTAAACATTCAGCCCACGAGCTGTCAAACTAGCTTAGCCGGCTAGCCTAGTCAGCTAGGCTACATAATTAGCTAGCTTGTTGGCTAAATCAGTTAGCTTGGACTGTCGGGGAAAAGGCACAAAACAACACGCTTCGTGGTCACATGGTGCCACAAACGTTGTCTTACGCCAACCAAAAGAGGGGACCTAATAACAGCGACAAAGCACCGGGAGCTCTCACTTGAGATAAACAGTGTTTGTCAAAGTCAGCTAACTAACTCGCCGCTAGCACGGAAGCTAGCTAACTTGTTGGAGTGACGTGACGTCAAAGTTTTGGGTACGTGTCTCTTTCAAACAGGTGAACTAAAGGCGCAAATAACACGAAACACACGGGGTATAAGTGGGAAATTACTTACGCTTTGTCAACCAACTCCCTGACCTTCCACATGTTCATCATCTTGGCTCCGTGAGAAGGGGCTTTCTCGCCTCGCAGGACCCTTTTACTCCAGCAGGATCAGCCAAAACCAAACGTTGAACTCTGGAAAGTAAACTCCTCTTCACCTCTCTTTCAAGACAGGAGGCGCAAACGCACCAGACAGAAAAGGTTACTACGGGAAATGGCCCTATCACGTCATCGAAAGTGCGTGGAGCAGCATTGGAGTTGTAGTTTTTAATTAGTGTGCAGCTCCTGCAGTTCATACTGTAACTACATTAAGTGTGTTTTTAAACGGATTAAGACACAGCTGTAGGCTTTGTGCACAGCTACGGCCAGTGGAGAGATAAAGAACAATAGAGTTGCTCAGTGAATAATGAGATACATCATTTCTGTGGCCCCTATGCAATCAGCTGGACTGGACTGGAAAAATTAACATTTTATTGATTTAAAAAATATCCTGACAGAGCCCAGTCAAGTAATTTATTTTTATATTGCTCAGTATCACAGTTTGCCTCAAGGGGATTTACACCCTCTGTCTGTGACACAACAACCCCCCCCCAAAAAAAAACAAACAAAAAAAAAAAACTTGACCCCAGTATAAATGATCGTATTATAAAAATATAAAAATCAATGTCATGGGCCCTTTGGAAAAATAGCCCAGCAGACCCGTCTCCAGGCCAAGAGGCAGTCAAAATGTCAAAATGTGGCTTTGCATAGATCTTAGAGATGTTATCTGATATTTTGGTTAGTAGTGACCATTTATCCAGCACAGTGAGTCTAGTTAATTGTATTGTATTGTGTAGCATCACAAATCAGTTAATTTGTTCATCTGACATCACTGACACGATTATGTTTCCTGTGTCCTGTTTTCTGTAAAGAAATGAAAAGAAGGACAAAAAAAACTTTAAGGATCAAAATGTATGTTATGTTGTTGGTATGAATTTTGTTATCAGATATCTGCCATAAAAATCTAGCATTGGTTGGGCTATGTTTATCCAGAACAGCACATTCTTGTTTCAGTGTAAATGTTTAATTAGTTTCCATTTTGAAATGGAAAATCCCACTTCACACTGCTAATTGTGCTCAATTGCAAAATCTCTTTTATCTTTATCTTTATCAAGTGCTTTTTTTTTTTTTTTTTAGTCCAGCATCCCCAAAACTGTAGCCTACATCATCATCAGCAGGTCACCGCCCTGTACTTTCTCCATCCCTCCTCATTTGGCATTCAGGCATGCTACAATGACCCAGTGATGCTGTGTGACAGGCCAGGCAGGGCACTGGCTGTTTGTGTCAATCCAGATCAATCACTCCCTCTTCTGGACGGACAACGTCATCAACGCACAGAAAGGTCACAGGGTGTACTCCAGCCAGGCCTGATGTGGCGAGCAGGGAGGTCAGCATTGTGAGTGGCTGACAAGTGTGTCATGCATAGACACAGTTGGCTTAAGATCGAGAAAGAGATGGTTGTTCATTTTTGTAGAGGACAAATTAAATGACTGGCAGTGGCCTTTTTTCCTGCCTTGAAATATTGTTTTTGATTCTCCTGTGACTGGGCGTATACAAAATGTATTAAGACACTTTGTCGTATTGATTGATATTCCAGTGGGCAAGATGAGCCCTCAGATGCCCTACATCTGACAGGGTCTCTACCCTCTAATGATACGTGTAAATATGGCACACGGCTTACCCTTCTATAGGAGAGCAAGAGGAAACAACACAATAGCCAAAATACAACCCATTTGAGAGAAAAAACAACAAGAAACAGCACTTAACGGCCCAGAATGCACCGCACCCAGGGGAGCAACCTCAATTACTGTTACACGTCCGAAGAGGAGAACTCTAGGAGAAGTGATTGCTGAGATGGAAATGGCTGTGTGTGTGTTGTGTGTGTGTGTTGTGCAGTTTGTTGTGCATGTGTGTGAGTGTGTTTTTGCGCGGGTGTGTGGGTTGGAGGAGGACGGAGGGAAAGGCACTCAGTAAAAAGATCTTTCAGAAACACTTTGCCTCGGTGACGTTGACGCGAGCTGTTGATTGACATGCACTTCTCGACAGAAACCAGAGCTATCAACCTATCTGCCACGCATTAAGAATGGCACGGTCCTCGGGGAGGGGCCTAAGTGGTAAATGATGTTGCTCAAGACACTCTCTGTCAACAATGTGTGTGTATTTGCGAGTGTGTGAGTGCTGAGGATGGCAAAGTATTCAATCACAGCTCTGATTGAAAACTCTTGTGTCCTTATAGATCAGAATTCTGTACGCTGATGTATAAGATTCATGTGTGTGAATGTGTGTATGTGCAGTGGCGAGTGTTTAGTTTAAATACAGTGTGGTGCACTGCAGTGTGACCTGGCAGGTGGCTTAATTGTAGAAATCTGATCTCAAACAATATTTATACAGATAAATTGTGCTGTCATAGCAGGCTTTGAAGGTTTTTTAGTGTTCATTTTCATAAAGAGAGAGGCAAAAACATTCTCTGTGAGAAAACTTGTAGACCCACATTCTCTCTTTCGATATGGAAAAAAATGTCAGCCTTTCCTTGATATTTCATATTTTATAACCACATTCCATTCATCATCTTGCTCTTCGGTTGATCACCAATTTGGTCCGCTGAGACAAAGTTGCCACTAACAACTTTTGAGTTGAGGGAGGTGAAAAAGTGAGCCACATAAACATGATGTAATTGTAACACAAGCAGCACTAGGGGGCACTCTGACTTTTCTGGTACTGAAGACTTCTGAGTTTTTCACAGGGGTGAGCGTGTTCAATGTCAGAGCACATGTGAGTGTGTGTGTGTGTGTGTGTCAGTCAGTGCGACCACTGGGGGTCGAGGCTGTGTGTTTGCATGGCTGAAGTTCCCATGACAAATGTGGTCAGAACATCAACTTGACTTGGGAATGCTCGCAAAAAAAACCAAAACAAAAAGGACACTCCCTTCTACAACTCCACTATTATTCTGCCTCCATAAACATGTGCTTCCAATCTCTTGAAACACTCTGTGCTTTTTTTTACTTTGCAGTTTTACAATGTCATTAGAAAACAATGTTCTTTGTTTTGAACATTAGCTATGAATTAACCATCCCGCCCATCTTTGTGCCCACAGAAGAGGTCCTGATCAGCAGAGTCCCTTTGCTGGGGCCCAGCTTTCCTCCTGTCAGAGTGAGGGTTCTTTCGCTGCTGTTATATTTCAGGCTGTTATTGTTGGCCCTCTCACAGCCTCGGTAAGATCTTTAGTCCTTTTCCCAAGCGATATAACCCCCACACACATCACACAGTATCTGACCCCTGTCTCCATGACACATGACAGGTCCACTGTGGTGTGCGTGCGTGTGGGCATGTCAGCGAGGACTGATGTGTGAGTGTGTGCGCTTATGTGTGTGTGTGTAAGCTCTAATGCAAATGTGTAGTAAATGTGTGTGTATACAGAGCATATCTGGCAGAGTACGTAGGTATCGAATATGCTAAAACAATGAAGCCACTTGTCACATGTTCAAAGTCGCGCAGACAACCCGCTGTGATCACAAACCACACACACAGATGTTCCTAATGGGACTAAAGTAGCGTTCACATTCCTGTGGATAACCAGTCTGTTTATTTTTCTCTCTCAACTGGACTGGATTGCCACTTTCTCTGGTGAGAAAGAAGATGGAGGATGAGAAAAAAAACACAGGGAGGCTGATGAGAGAAGCTCCCGCCACAGTTTAGACCTTCAAAGCCAACAGTCAGTCCCGCTAAACCGGCAAACCTCAGCAGCCGTGATTTAAGGGTGACAGTAATTCAGTGTATAATGGAAGTTGATGCCAGCGTGCAAGATAAAACTGCTGTTTTCTTACACACGGAAATGAGCTTGGTGTAATTGTGACGGCTTATGTTTATGAGTCGGGATGTTACAGTAAATCCTGTTGCTTTTGTACATGGGCGAGAGAGCATTACACACAGAGAAACCCACACAGGTATGCTCAAGTCCTAAGAGCATCTGCTCCTTTACAACCAGATTGAATTAGCAATTACAGAGAGTAAAAAACAGAACAAAACATCTGGAGCTGTAAGCAGCTGAGGTTATAAATCTGAGAGAGAGAAGGGGTGGGGGGGTATGAAAATGAGCCAAAGTGAGATTCTCAAGGACAGTGTCTCTGATTGGCCCATTAACATGCCAGGGGTGTCAAAAAGGACCCGAGGCAATGGGAGAAATGGGACAGAGCAGAGGGCTTTAGAGGGCGTATAGAACACCAGTGAATGGAGAGGTAGAGTGTTCAGGGGAGAGCGCAGGAGAGGGCCAGTGAGATACTGTAAAGGGAGGCGGGGAGGGTTGAAATGCAGCATTAGCAAAGATAACACAACTGAGGAGGTACATGGATGTTGTTTGTGTCTTGAACCTCCTCGCAGGAAACCATCCCGATAAGCGGAGAGCACGCTGTGGAAAAGCTGGAGGGAAGTTGTGAAAAAGCTGTGTGGGTGAAAGAAAAAAAAAAAATTAAGGAACAGAGGCTGAAGATGACCTTTTTGCCAAACCATAATTATGCATGTTTGGACACAAAAAATGCTCAGAGTAAACGTGAGTCCGGGTGTTCATAAATGCACTTTAACGATTATATCCAGTTTGGTTTAAGTCCATATAAATGTGAGGTTGGAAAGCCGCAGCGCCATTACCACATCTGTTTTTGCTATTATTGGCACAATAAATTACGTAGGCAATTTGTTTGCGCTGTTGTTAGAGTAATAGAATCAAATTATCCCATGTTAGGGAAATGATTATGTACGAAGCGGAACCCATCAGGGATTCACAAGGCAATCAGTGAGGTAAGACAGAGCTGAAATGTTGGCGCTCTGCACATCAACTGTTCCAGGTCCACTACGTCATTTGAAAGAGCTTCTCAACCTCGGATAGGAGAGCGATTGTACCTGGTTCATACAGGAGTAGACTGTTTTGCCCACTAATCTGGCAACGCAAAGAGTGCTAAGTCAGTGTAGAGCGACACTGCTTGTTGTGGCAGATCTTCTCCAGTGCAGTATCAGTCCAGTGGAGCTGTGTGGGAAAGCAGAGAAAGCACGAGTGAGATAGGAGGGGAGCCAAAATTGAAAGAGCCTGACAGAGGCGAAACGAGAAGCATTCGGATTGAAGGACAATATCAAATGAGTCTTATCAATTAAAAGTCAGGGAACGGTGTTTACATTCCCGCTCCAAGGCCAGGCGCCGGATGGATGTTTCAAATAGGTCAAGGTTGAAGCGAAAACAAAAGTTAGTCGATTAGCAGTCGAGGTGCAACATTCCTACTTTGTATGCTAATCTGGCAGATCATCATATCGCGTAGGCTGCCTGCGATTCTACATCTGCACGCACTCATTTAATTATCCAAACACAATTCACAAAAGTCACTGGAAACAAACCAAACCAAAATAAAATAATTTGCATATATTTAAAAGAGCAGATAAAGTCCCTCGGGGTTGGTTAATATTTCAGAGGCATAATAATAATATGCTAAATCATTCACATTTTATCCAGCACCAAAACAAAGTGGCTTTGTCGATGTAATTAGGGTGTTTTAGAGTTGAATCACCCTGGCAAATGACCATGTTTTTCTCTCTGGGAGATCTGTGTGTGAATGTATCTAAGCCACTCTCTCTCTCTCCCTCTTTCTTCCCATATGTGTGTATGTGTTTGTGTGTGTGTGCTTGTGTTGTATTGTCACCGTTCCTCCATGTGCACGCAGTCTTAGAAAAGGATTGATTAAAGAGAGAGTGTCTGTCTCAGAGCAGTTAATGAGGTTTAGTCCCATGAGCTGCGAGGTTTGGGCCGTGTGTGAGCGCAAACATATGTGTTTGTGTGTGTGTGTGTAGACCTAATGGAAGACGTTGTTAATTGGCTAAGACTTACTTTCAGCATGGGGATAGTCAAGGGCACAGTGCCTCCACATTTGTGGAGTGCCATGTGTAGAACACGGTGAGACGTTCACTTTCTGTATTAAATATTATTTTGAGAGAATGATGAGTCAGTAGCAGGCTGACAGAGAGAAATATGATTGTAATTATACTTATAATTTTTCATGTTTTGTATGTTATCTAAATCTGTATATAAAGCATCAGAATATTTTTCTTCACGTTTGAATGATAAAGATACAAATTAACGAAACACATGCTAAAAAATGAATGGCGATATGTTATTTTGCTGTTTTGTGTCACCTGAGTATATCTGAAGATGTGAATGAAACTCATTCATTTTTCTCTCTGGGGACCGAAGACGAAAGGGAGAAGAAAAAGGAGGAGGAGAAGAAGGAGTGAAAGACGAAAGGAAAAGAGGAGAAGAAAGAAGTGTTAAAAGACAGAAAAAGACAGACGCAGAGACACAGAGGATGAGAGGAAGAGGACATGAGACGGAGAGGGAGAGGAGGAGAGAGAGGAGAAAGGGGGGAGGAGAGAGAGTGAGAGTGAGAGAGAGAGAGAGAGAGAGAGAGAGAGAGATGTTCAAATGTTCAACAAAGGCCAAGGTGCTGCAGATGGATACAATCTCACCTGCTCTGGTCTCCACACAGACCTGTCCGTCTACATGTATATACAGACCTGTATGTTCTATTGCAGAGCAACACACAGCTCATCTCAAACAGCATCAACACTTTCATGTGGAGCACAGCCCAAAGTAGAGCAAGATCACAATGTGTGTGTGTGTGTGTGTGTGTGTGTGTGTGTGTGTGTGCTGCGTGTATGTGTGTGTGTGTGTGTATGCGTACGTGCGTGTGTGAAACCCAGGCTTTTCCCCCCTTGGGACCTGCACAAACACGCTTCCCATCTTTCCTTTGAGTTTCACATTCAAAGGTTCCACTCGTTCAGCTGTCAATCATTCTCTCAGCCAATCAAGGCCCTTCATTCTCAGTCTGTTTATAGATCAAGGGTGGTTTAAGCGTACGTATGTGATGTGACTGGAATTTTTACCATGACTAATACTAATACTGTAAATATTGTTTTTTTTTTTTACACATCACCAGTGGTGTCAATCAAAATCAACACTATTGTGCCGTACTGTGAGCATGAGCAAGTTTATAACAATGTTTGTGACTGCAGGTCCTGGAAACCCACCGTTGCTACTAGAAGGATGCCAGAAAATGCAGAAAGAGATCTGGACCAAGAAAAAAAAACAGGTCTGAATGGTATGAAGTAAGTTCATGGATGTATGTAGAAAGAAAGAAAAGTCTTCCAAAGAGGCACAGATGGAGGTTATAAAAGGAAGTCATTCTGTGTGTGGGTTAGAGCTGTGTGTGTGTGTGTGTGTGCACAATATGTGTGCATTTGTGTTATCAACAGAGATTCAGTGCTGTATAGTGGCATTAACTATTGTGTTATAGGGCTATCGCAACCTAGATATGTCATGCTTAATTTAGTGGCTAAGAGAAAAGGGGGAGAAAATACTACAAATTACTGTGAAATGTACGATATATCTGCAAGTACGAGTACATCTCATGGCAGCCACACTTGTGCTTTAACACATAGGAAAACTGACAGGGAGAGAGAGAGAGAGGCAAACAGACGGAGCATCAGGTGACAGAAGGCGTTATCAGACCTCACCTCTGATTGCCATCTATTATGATGGAACAATAGCTTTCTGTGGGCCATGCTAACGACCTGTTTGTCTGCAGCAAGGGAAATTAACCAAAGCCATACTTTGTGTTTGTTTTATACCAGGAGGGGAACGCCGACAAAAGGAGAGGAGCAGAGTGGGAGAGGGAAGAATCATTCGCACACCTGTTATGCAGTGATAGACAGCTGCCATATGCCCATACCTGCACTGCGTGGGACTGGTTGGTTAAGTCGCCAACAGAGGGCAGCAGAGGGCTTCAGAGCTGCCACATCCCTCAGAGCCGGGTCAGCAAGCTCAGCCTCTGAGACTCTGAAAAATTCACGCCGTCTAGATCTGCGTGTCACCTCACAAATGTCCACTCAACACTCGCTTTGTGTCTGATTTGAAATTATTGAGGGACGCGCAGTGTTTGCGGCCAAACCGGCGACGGCCTCGCCTCAGAGCTGCCACGGTGAGATGCTTGTTTGTTTTTGTCAACTTTACCTATTTTTCCCAGCTGAAATAAGGTGGGAGTGAGGTTTGAACTGCGGGGCACTGGTAATGGCGGAGTGTGTGTTCTACAGCACGTCTCGGCGAGAAACTAGCTCGATCTATTCACACTACATGCAGAGCCGTGGCCTCCAGGCTTGAGTTCCTGCTTCGGTAATGACTCTGTTCCCCTGTGGAATGTAGAACATTGTCTTTCCCCAAATGAGGGAAGCACACAATCACACACACACACACACACACACACATACACTCTCTCAAGCACACACACAGACAAGCATGCACTTCAATATGCATGAAACTCACAAGGTTGTAAACATACACAGACAAAATATCGCACACTTGCATGTAAGTACACATACTTGCCCCCCCACACACACACACTCTATCTCGCCAGTCTCAGAAACATTGATTGGGCCTCCCTCTCAATTTTGCTTGCCTCTACCATGATCAATCAGTGAGTTTATAGACCACAATGTGTGGCAGCTTGTATTGCTCTTTCTCCCTCTTCGTTACCGATCAGAGAAAATCCCACTCTAAGCAAGCGCAATGCACATTCATACAATTTTAATGACTCTTAAATTAACCATCATATTTTTGCTCCACTCCTTCACCGACTAAATCGCTTAATATGCATCAACACTGGCCTCACTTGTGGGTTCGCCGTGACATTTTTATAATTCCTTTGCACGGGCATTGTGTTTATTTATGAGTGTGTAGGCTTTTTTGGCTGATAAATGGCACAATTAAACAGTGCTCAGACACTCGAGCAGGCGTTTCAGGCTGCTGACAGATTTTTAGTGTCCTCTTCCTTGGCTAACGATGAAAGTAAATAATGTCTTAACGAGGTTGCTAGAGCAGTTGTTTGAGGATTCATTTTAGATTTTACATTTGCTTTGAGCAGCGGCGGTCGAACACAACACAAAAGTGAGGTTCACAGCCTAGATTTTATGCTTTGAACATAATTTAGTAGCTTGTTAACAAATTCCTTTACAATTATCACCAAGGTTACAAACGAAAATTGAAACAATTTCTGAATTTTTCAGGTTTGTTTTAGCAGTGAGCAGATGTATTACATTATTCATGACATTTTCCTTCTTGGTTTGTGCAAATTCAACCACTCTTCTTGCGGTATTTTTAGGCTTTTAGGGGTCTATTTCCGTTCGTCTTATTCTTGTGCAATATGATGGGAAAGCAGGGTCAAATAAGACAGACTACGGCGGTGTTAAGCTGCAGTTTGCAAGGTGCCATGGAACTCGAAATCTTCTGACTTCCTGTATGCATTATTCAAGGATCCCTATTGGCTGCTGTGGGTTTAGTGATGAAAGCAGCCTGACGCAATACTCGGCAACAGTGTTTTACAGTATTGTTTTACAAACTATTGTAAGGCAGGGTTAGAACAAGGGAGTGTATTAGCCAGGCCCTGGGAGGAGGGTAGCTTTATGAGCCCTCTGAGGCCGGCTGGGAAGCGCCTGGGCTCCTGTGCAGTTAAGCAGTGGGCTACGGCGCTACAAGCTGCCCCTACATTTACAGAATGCCCTTGGACGGTGGATGTGTGTGAGAGAGAAAGTGTGTGGGGCATGCATGCTCATGGGCTAATGAGCGCATGTGTTAATGCCTGTGTGTGTTTGTGCGCACATGCGAGTGTGCACGGACGAGATGTTGTTGGGTTGAGTCAGTCTCCAGAGAGAAGGAGAAGGACAAATGCTCCTTAAAAATAGCCCCTGGGCAGCTGGTGTACACAGTCTATCAGCAGTCCGTCCCTGGGGCCAAGGAGGGAGGGAGGGGGTGGTGGAGAGAGAAAGAGAGAGAGAGAGAGAGACATGGATGGAGGATGGATGTAAGAGGGAGTGAGAGAAATGTAGAAAATAGGGTAGAATATGGGTGGAATGGAAAGAGAGAAGGTAAAAAAAAATATATATATATATATATATATATATATATATATATATATATATATATATATATATATATATATATATAAAATATATATATATATATGGATAAAAAAAGATAACCCTCCTCTCAAGAAAGAGAGGAGATAGTAAAAAAAAGATAACCAAAAGTCAAAGAGAAAAGGAGAACAAACTGAGATAGTCAGCGAAAGAGAGACGGCAAAAGATGGAGAGTGCCTCCCAGTCCCAGTTGTGAATGCTCTAGAGGTCACAGTGGAGGGATAGGGTTTTAGAGAGAGCAGCTTTGTCCCCAGATGTCTTCAGTTACTAATATACCAGTGTGTGCTTCGCTAAATCGCTCCCAGTCGGCGGGAGTAGAGATCCTTGAGACCCACTGAGACCCTTTATGGAAATAACTCTACCCCATTTGCTCTCAATAACTTGCTCTAACATTTAGTGTGTGTGTGTGTGTGTAAGGGGGGGGTTTGTGTATATTTGAATTGAAGGTGCTCATTGAGCATTTGCGTGCGTAGTTTTAATGGACATGCACATAATGGATAGATGGTTTTTACAACTGTTCAATCTACTGGGAGCAACAAAATCATCAAGCTATTAGATATTTATGGCGCTGGAATGCTGATTTTTTGAGGCTGCAGAGCGTGCGCTTTTTGTGATCCCGGAGTGATCTCACGCATAGCATTATCACACACCAGGAAGAATTAGATTAAACCCAGGCTTAAGGAAAGAACCTCAAAAGAAATATCAGGTAGAATATGGTTTCCTGCATGCGACTGGGAAGGTTTGTGGGTGTATTTCAACTTTAAATGAGAAATAAAGAGCTGGAAGTCATTCTATGGCTGCCTGAAGGATCCCACACTCTCACAGTATCATCAACACACCAATTAGAGCCACAGACTGGGAAAGGATCAATGCGATTCTGAGTGTGTGTCTGTGTGTGGTGTGGTGTGTGTGTGTGTGTGTGTGTGTGCAGTGCGCATGTATAGATGTATTCCGTTAGTTCCTCCACTGAGCTAATTGAGCTGTTTTTCCTCAACAGTTGGGAGCTCTTAGGCTGCGGACAGATGCCCTTGGGCACAAGGTGTGTGTGTCAGTTTGTGTGCCTCTGTGTGTTTGCCACCACTGCGAGCATGTGTTCCACCCGCCATGGTGATTGCGAGAGTTTGTCAGTGCATGCCAAAATGCAAACTTGTGTGTTGTGTGTGTGTGTGTGCATGGTATGCAGGCCGTTGGTCTGTCAGTGGCGTATTTAGTGGTCTCCAGGCGTCATTAGTACCCCGACTGTCACACCGGGCCGTCTTAGTTGAGCTCTTTATAAAGCTTTGTTTAGAATACTCTGGCCACATGTGCTCCGCTGCGACTGATGGGCCCTGAGCGGGTGCTGATGGAGTGTGTGCGTGTGTGCGCGTGTGGAAGTGGGGTGCTGATGGAGCGAAGCCGCCCTGACAGAGATGTTACCCAGCAACAGGATCCTGTGCCTCACCCCCCTTCCTCCTCATACACACGCACATATACACTGCCTACTATACCCAAACAGCCTGGCTCTCAATGTCATCGTTCAGGTCATGTTTAACTTGAGAGAGGAGGATATACTTTGTTTATTCCACGGAAAGGACAGTTGACCACTCCTCACATACAGGAAATGCAGCATACTGTAGAGGGCAACAATAGTCACACTACAATGCAGCAGGGGTGGATTGAGGGAGGCGGAGGGGGTGTCTGCCTGTCTATTGTAATTGATTGTAATTATAACTTTCCAAAGCAAGAAAACAGTAGTAATGTCCAGGCACGTGGCAATGTGTGAGTAAAGGCAGGGTTTTAACTTCTGTCTCATAAAACCACTCCCATCACTTTTCAAGGAGAGACTGTGCGTTATCCCCATTTGTACAATTTATTACGTCTACAAAGATGCCCAAAAAATACAGTGTTGGAAAAAGATCGGGGCAGCAGCCAGGAGGAGGCTGTGATGGAAGGCTTTTTGCACTTCCTTCAAGTGTGGCCATTCAGAACTGATATAAACACTTTTGCCTTTAGACACGGCAGGATGACGCGTCTCACAAAACAGTTTGCCGTAAGCATACTGAATGCTTAAAGCTAACATTAAGATACAATATGATAAGCCTTTATTGATCTCCAGAGGGAACCTTTGGATCTTGCAGCAGCACAAGGACAGGAAAAGGTACAAATAAATAAGTAGAAGTATAGGAAATAAAAACAATAGAATTAAATATAAAAACCACACAAGAGCAATTAAAGTCAAAATTACAAGGCAAGCAATATATATATGTAGTACACACAACCAGTGTTGCACTGAACCAGTAGTGCAGCACTGAAGTGAAGCACAGAAGTGACATATTGGTGTGTTCAGTAACAGCAAAGTCAGCAAAGTACAAAGTATAACATGTAGAATGATAATTATTATACATGTTTTTTTCTTGCCAATAAATACCAAGACACCTGACTATTGGTTCCGACTGAAGACTTCCTGAAAAAAACAAGGTCACAAATGTATAGTTTAATTTTTTCAAGACTTTTCCTATATTTCCTGTAGCTGGACAGTACAGTTTTTTTTTTTGCAAATGCTAGTCTAACAGGGGTAAATAGTGCATTTGTTGGGGACTATTTTCAACAGGGAATTAATACATACTTGGTGATCGAGCGAGTATTTCCAGCAGCGGGACGATGTGTGGAAAAGACTCAGAATAAACTACGGTGCCCGTGTTCACAGTAATGAAGAAACATGTCAAACAGTGTGGCTCATTAATTTGTTTCTAATCATTTCTGAACAACAATGGAGGTCTATACCACACAGAGGAGTAAGATATACAAGCCTTTGGCTACATAAGCAATACTTATTAGCAGGATGAATGTATTGTTGAATTAGCTTGTTTCATGGGATGAGAAAAATATAGAGGACTGTCAAACTTTCATTTAAAATGCTGCCTGACATGTGAATAGATCAATAATAATAATTCTGGGTTATGATATATGTATAACGATTTAAAAATCTGTATAATAGTACTTTTTAAAAAAAAAGACCTGAGGACGTTTTGCTGTGAGTGTGCCCAAACTTTATAATATATGACTCTAACTTGTTACTTATACATTGTTACATTGCTACTTTTACATTAGCAAATGATCTGAATATCTCTTACACCACTGCATTGTGATGTGAATTTCTACATGACAGGCTTGTTTAGAATTAAAGCTTTCACACATTTTCTTTTTTTTAATCTCTGCAATAATATGTAATAGATGTAAGCACCCGTGGAATCAACATGCAGTCAGTGTTGTTTTCGAGGAAATTTCCCTGCAGCATCGAGCTGGTGCTGGCCGTCTCTCCTCACCACGGCAGCTGCCTGTGATGGTTATCTCTCATTCATTTTCAAACACACACACACACATACACACAGGCGCTCAGACCCACGTACGTTTGCACACCCACTCCTGCAACTCACGCACTTCCACATTTGCACACTTGCACACGTTCGCACACTTGAACGTGCTTGTTCTTTTTTTACCCCCTCCCTCTCTCTTTTTGACAACACAACTTCCAGCCTAACTTCCAGCAGAAGTGCGCCACTCGCAGTCCTTCAGCGAGAGTCGTTACTTTGAGCTACTCGGGAATACAGTCTAACTTTCTAGTATGAGACTAGTCATTGAGTCTCTCTCCAGGGACCCCCGCTATATAACTTATACTCACTTTACAGGACTTCTATATCAGTGGAAGGCATCTCTCTGTGAAGCACAGTCGGGATAAAGCTATTTGATGTTTTGTAGCTTACGTATCTGAGGTAATGGATACTGTGTGAAAGGCTATGGCTTCGTGAGTGAAGTGACAAAGTTAGTTTGGGCCTTACAGATCTTTAAATCCCTCTGGATCCCTCAAACTGCCCCCTTCCACGCTCACCGCTCCGATGATTGTGTGTTTGTGTGTGTGTGTCGGGTGATTGGTACCTTGGCTAACAGAGAGGAGTCCCTCAGGTCCTTCTGTGGAGGTTCTCAGGTCTGGTCAGTTAACCTCCATCTCTTTCTTTGATCGCTGTGGCTCAGACGACCCTCGGGGAAAACACAACACACTCAAACCTCAGTCAGACCTCGTTCAGCACACACACACACACACTTATCCATAGCAGACAAACAGATTGACACATATACACAAGAAACCTTGCACATATGCCAGTGCATACACCCCCTGATCCACACACATTCACACACATACACTTTGCCACACAGTCTGACCAAGGGGTAATGCTATACAGCCAGTGTCAGTGAGAGCAGGGTACTTAAGGTGCTATTACACTCCCATTACCTCTACTCTCATGTGCAGTCAGGGAGAGGTGATGGCCTGCGCTCTGGCAACACACACCCTGTTTCCCCGTCTGACAGCCTATGGACGGAGGCCCGAGGCACCACGCTCCAGGAACGCAAGGGAGGTAAGGCGAGGAGATTTAATCTGAAGGGTGTGTGTCATTTCTAGTAGGTGGAGGAGAAGGAATGCAGCACGGCTAACAGGGATAAAACTCATGCTCCTGTTTGTGGATGATGATGTGTTTGTGAATCTGTTTTAATGAAACATATGAAAAGAACCCCCGCCCCCATTTTCTACCTCTGTTTTTTGTCCCTCTCTCTCTCTCTCTCTCTCTCACACACATGCTCTCTCTCGCACGCTCTCTCTCAGCTGGCCCTAGATAGTTTTGCTCTTCCCCCAGCTCCTCTGGGACCCCTTCTCTATGTCGTTAATCAGAGCTTCTCAGCTCAGCTTCTCCCTCTCTCCTCTCTCTCTCCCTCCTCTCTCGCTTTTTCTTTCTTTTGCACCCAACACACACACTTTCTCGTGCACACACACACACACACAGTCTTACAGTCTCTCTCCCCTCCTCCCCCATGCATCCTCAGCCCCATCCATCATAAAACGGCAGTGGGAAGGTGGGGCTGGGTTTGTAAGTGTAAGTGTGAGTGTGCGAAAGTGTGTGCGCGGGCTCTGTGTGTGCGCTCCGTGTGCGTCGGCTCATACATGTGCGCGCCATAGGCACACATCCCTGTGTCTCCTCAGCAAAAATGAATTGAGACTTTACAAGAAGAAAGCAATTAGGCCAGGGCTTTGCCCTATCATTCACTGGCTAATGTATCAGAGGGAGAGTGAATATTATTAACGGACAGGGAGGAGAAGGCTCTGTGGGTTTTACAGCCAGAAGGTAGGACAAGAAAAGACTAATGATTGTGATGAAGTAACCCTGAGTTGAAGGGTTTTAATCACTTGTAGGCTTTGTGGCTTCGCAGTTGACACGCTCTTTATGATAACTGCTTGGCTTCCAGCGCTCAGTCTCTGCCATCCACTGAGCACGAGTAGGAAAGAATCAAATGAGCCATTATCGAACATGGACAAGGATGGCTGAGTACAATGCAACAAGATTACTCATTCATCAGGATGTGTGAGTGAGGGGCCACAGGGCTGAGGGAGCGGGAAGAAAACAAATCGTGAGTCGGAAAAATGGAAACTATGATGAACAGAGGACAAAGAGACAAATTATGGAGGGGGGGTAGGGGGTGGTAAGAACAGGGCGCAGAGACAAACGTGCAAAGGAGAGAGGGGTGACTGAGGTGGAGCATTGATGGACAGTGTCAAGAAGGAGCAGACAGAGGAGAGAGGAGGTGAAGGAGCAGCGTTGGGTCAGTGATGCGTAGAGACAAACCATTTGCACCTCAGCAGCAACTGAGCAGAGTGCTCTTGACTTCTCTGTGTGTGCATGAGAGAGAGAAAGTGTGTGTGTGACATGGGTCGGGGTAAACTGGGTTCAGATCTAGGATAGGTTGCACTGTAATGCTGGGTTTTAACAGCATTTTTGTTTCACATCTCCGCAGCGCTCTTAAATGTCATGCATTTTAAAAAGTCAGGTCTCGGCGGGTTGCGCTGACATTGATGTGTGCGCTTTCTTTAAACAGGAACCTTCCTCTTTGTGATTTAAAGCAACATTTTGTGTGCTCTGGTTACATTTGTTGACATCACTCAGCTCTTAACAGCAAATGTGATATGATAACTCAATCAGGCAAGACGCTAAATATTGAGATAAGCCCATAGTGACCCTGAAGAAAAATATGAGGCCAATCTGTTCCAGCCTGTTTCTGTGTTACAGTCACAATTACTGGAGATTACAGCTAAATCACTTCCACATGGGCTCAATGAAAACGTTACAATCTCTCCCACAATACACGATGAGGTGACTTTGTTTGGACTTCAACCAACAGAGGAAAGAGGAGAGGAGGCGAGGGAAGTAAAGGAGAGAGAGAAAGAGCAACGGGGGGAGAGGTCTGAGGGATAGGTGGAGGATTTTTGCAAAGAGCTTATTTTTTGAACCATCATGCAGCCATCATTTTCTCTCCCAAGAATCTCTGTTCCAAAATCTGTCAAATGGGAAACAAATGTTGTGGGTGAGACCGCACGAGGATAAAAAACATTCTTGTTGTTTCACAATCCACCACCAGAAAAGAGCTGGCTCAGAGGAGGAATAAAAGAATGAGCAAGCAAGGACAAAAATCAAAATCAGCTTCAACATCACAGAAAGCAGAGGAATGCTCCAAGACAGAGCCTTTAAAAATATATTTGTACTTGAAAAAGAGACGGGCATAATAAGGGACTGTGCAAAAATGATGAATGTGTCAGAAGTGTGAAGTGTTGTGTTTTCATGTATTTCTGGTAAAAGGGAAATAGTCATAATTATGTTTTGTTTGACTTTCTTTCATTCTAGATTTATTTGGATCTTCTTTTGTAACAATCAGAATTCACTGAGGTGTTTGGCCACAGGACAAAAATCCTGTCATAATTTCTGCTATATACTCACAATGGGCAGCTTACATAATTATTCAAATCAACATAGCAGAACCAGAGACAGTCAAGTCTAAATTTTTGATACTGTATGTAGCAGCATATGACACCCTCTGTTCTTAAGATTCTTGAATTGTATAAGGATAAACCTTCCTCAAGAAATGAATGGAAATAAAAATGGATGAAACCTTTAGAAGAGGAGGATGGATGTGCTTATAGAACAGTCCCATAGATACTGTCTGTTTTTATTCCACGCATTCTTCTTCCTTGTCAAAACCCGACGCCTGCTTTCACCCAAAATGCAACTCAACCACGACAGATCAGTCTGGGATTCGAGTGTTTAATGCTAGTTAGCGCCTGATGCTGCCTGGAGCCGCTAGCCTCGAGCGGAGACGAGGATCGGGATACAGAGGTCTGCTAAGCTCCCTTTTTTCTGTCTCCTCACACCCAGATTTTTTTTTTCTTAATTTTCAAACTTGCTGTCTTCAGCCCCAACCGACGCTGACTCAAGTGACATCACTTGGAGCAGTTTATCAGACTTCACACAGCTCCCTCTGGAGCCACAAAAGGCTTTATACATCATTTTTCACATATGCAGTAGTACTCCCTCAAGACCTGTAAACAGACTTCGATGTGTAAAATCCAAGTTCCACTTTAACATATTAAAGTTTAAATTGGGTTACACCATCTTAAATTATTTCACTTATCAATGGTGAAATGAATTGTACAAATTTAGTACAGTTATATTATTTTGAAACACTGGGGGTAGTTAGCTGCAGTTCCTCTCATACTGAAAATCATTCAAGCCGGGCATTTTTTTAAAGAAGTGAAACGCAAAGTTCACCCCACCCCCCCACCTCCTGACTCCAATCATTTTTGTACAGTCTCTAAGTCAGTAAAAGGAAGGGGGCGATTGTTCAGCTAAGCAAAGCCATTTCTAGTTTTTTCCCACTTTTCCTCCATAAAGTGAACTTGTTGAAATGTCCTCTTTGTCCACAGCAGCTCCTTGATAAAACAATCCAGGGTAAAGTCAGAGCGTGTGGTCGTTAACTCGGGCTGGCATACCTGTCTTGCTTTTATAGGTGGCAAAAGCTACTAATCCTTCAGTCCAATATTTGCTTAGTCCAAGTTATGCTTTCCTGGACCCTAGCTATGCATCCCTCCTGCTCCCTGCTTATATATTCTTGGCCCTTGATGTATTCCTGGCTCAGGAAACAACTTTTAGTGCCCCGCAAGGGCTGAGTGAGAATTGACAGTGTGTGCCAGAGTGAGAGTGAGAGGTAGGGGGCCTGTTTTAGTTCCACTGTGTTTGTAAGGTCACTCAGAGTACATCTGTATGGAGTGGGAACTCACTCGCTTTCACTGTCACAACCACTCACAACAGCCATCTGTAATGCTGTTATGTGGAGCACTGTGTCCCTTTGTCCCCTTACACACACACGCAGGCCGCCGCACAGTCACTCACACACCCCTCACACGTACAAGAGCACATGCATGCGCGCGCACAAGCACACACACCCTCGCCCGGCGTCACCGTTCACACAACAACAAATGAACCGGCGCAAACACACATTAACATGATGCTAGGTTATAATTGTGAGAGCATGTGTTTCTAATGAAAAAGTTGTTTTAGGGTTTTATTCCGCTCGGCTGTCAAACAATTCGCCCGTGTTTTGAAATATAATTGTAGGGGCCGTAAGAGTTTCGAAACCAAACCAAAACATTGCCGCGATCCTGGTTTCTAATGTTTCTAATTTGTTAAAATATGCTGAGTGAATGACAAAAGTAGAAGTCTGACCTGCCAAGAAAAACATATCAGAGGCAGGGCCATGTGGAAATACAGAGTCTCTTTTAGAAACATGATCAATGTAACCTTTGTTACAGGAAGGAGAGAGAGAGAGGGGAGAAGGGGAGGAGAGCGGGAGAGACGCACAGAGACAGTAGGTTCATGTTTGTGTACATGTTTATTTATCACTATATCCACAGTGCGCACAGTGGAAAAAAAAAAAAAAACACAAGCTCACAAGCTGGAGTGGACGGCCTCGTTCTGCTTATGTATGAACCACATACTGATGCACACGCATTGTTGTGGTGAAGTGGAGATTTTCTGTGCGGGTCGAACATGACAGAGAGTTATTTTCCCAAACTGTCAAATGGCGGAGAGGAAGAGGAGAGGGGTTTAATCATTCACAGATGGGAAGTGTATCTTTTACTTCTCATTTATGCTCATTCTCTCTCTCAGGCTGGACTGAGGAGGAAGTGCAGTCCACCCCCCCCCATCCTTCTACCCCCACCTCCTCCCTCCTCCTCATCCCACACACTTCTAACCCAAAACTAACATACAGCCTGGAAGTGGGATGAGGAGTGTGTAAGTGTGTGTGTGTGTGTGTGTGTGTATGTATTGGTGAGAAGGAAAAAAAATCATATGGTTGCATCTCTTTTTCTCCCCCCACTTCGCTTTCTGCTCTCTGCTTCTCTTTCTCTCTCTGTCTCCCCTTCCCTCCCCACGTATCTGTTTCTCCGAAGAATAACATACAAACCCTCTGTGAAAGGATTCATGGTTTATTAAACCAGAGGTCCTTTTCCTGTTTCAACACTGAGAAGAAAAAATAAATACCGCAGTTTGTTTTCTCTCCCTCTAGCTTAGTCCTCTATCTATCTCTCTATCTATTTTCATACATTTTTTCCTCAAGTGGTTCCTTTTTTTTTCAATCATCCTGGTTGTGTCCGTCAATCTTTGAACTTTGTTTTTAACATAATTTTTCCCTCTGAACTTTCCATACTCCAACAGTGTGTCTACTTCTGGTTTCTTTTTTTTTCTCTCTCTTTCCATCTCTTGGACACCAATCAGCCACACAGCCCATTAAAGCAGAGAGTGTGACTGCTGAATGGGTCCCACTAGTTTGTATGTGTGTGTGTGTGTGTGTGTGTGTGTGTGTCGGTGTGTGTGTGTGCGAGGAGGGCAGACTAGGATAACTCAGGGTAATGTATTGTCCTGGGCGTGCACCCTGACAGTTCCCCCTGCCGGTGCCTGGTCATTCATTACTGCTAATTTGACATGTTTACGGACCCCCCCCCTCCTAACATTACATACTTAAGGCAATCGACTGACCTTAAATGGAAACACCTACAGCCGTGCGGCATGTCAATACCAGATGAGGATGTTTGTGTCTGTGTGTGTGTGTGTGTGTGTGTGTGTGTGTGTGCGCTCTGTAACGCTTGCACCTTTGAAGCAGTGCATCAATACTGAGTTAGTGGTTAATCTCGAGGAGCAGGTGAGTTATGCCTGTGGATACGGTTTCCAGCATTATCTGAGTAAGTGTGTATAATGCGGCTAAGAGGTGAACAATTCAGAATAATGCAGGAAGTGTGTGTGTGTGTGAGTGTGTGTGTGGAGTGTGTAAAGGGCAGGAGAAAGGTCACATAGATGTGAGGCCAAGAGGGGAAAAGCGAGAGATTAGGCCTGTAAGAGCCACAATATCTGTTTTGATTTCAATCCCAGCTTCTCTAATTTCCCCCACTCTACACACTACACTTCGCTCCCCACGGCTTCTGTTTGTGTTTTTACATATTCAGCACTTAAATACAGTGTTGTGTCATTAAACGGCCAATCTTGCATTGTCTCTCACTGATACACAACATTAATCACCAATTAGCTTGTCCTGCGGCCGGCCACCTCTCTCATTAGAATATGATAGAATATAATGGTACTTAATGATGCTTAGGAAACATAATTAAATGACTGAGCTGTAGAACATGTGGAGGAGCCGCGGTGCATCAATCAAAGATGACCCTGTCAATCCAGCGCTCGTCAGGAGCGCGCGGAGAGCAAAAACAGAGGGTGTGTGTGTGTGCCGAAACCACTGGCCTCTATCATGACCTCATTAGGGAGAAATGAAGGGTGGATGTGTCCCCATCACAAAGATACCATTGGTGCTTCAAAGTGTGAATGACATTAATGTGTGACTGTCTCTGCCTCTGTCTGAATGTCAGTCGGTCTGTCTGGCTGCACTGGAACAGATGAGCGAAAAAAAAAAAGGCCATCTCTCTGAGGTATCTGCTTCCAGCTCTAATTAGCATGTGAATAAATGGAATAAATAATCTATATTATTTATGGATTTGCTTTTATCATTAATCAACATAACAAAAAGCTTGTCTAATGTGCTCGCTGCAGTCGCCACTGTACTGTCAGCTGACGGGAGGATGGAGGGGGAGGAAGAGAGAGAGAGAAAGAGAGAGAGATAGAGAGAAAGAGAGGGAAAGTAGGAGGAGGAGGAGGAAGGGGGGGCAAATAGCTTATCTTTTGTGTTTTTTTTTTTTTTTTCATTTTAGTAGAACAATAAAGATAAGTGTTCTACATGCTTGCTTAACACACACAGTTCGCCGGCCTCCTCCCCTTCTCCCTCTCTCTCTGCCGGCAGTGGTGAAATCCATCTCTCTATCGCTATCTCTCTAACATCCATTACATACCCCAGCCCCTCACCTCCCTACTCATTAGGCCAACGCACAGTAAATTAGCAGCAGCAATTACAGGGAATATAAAGCATAGGCTCTGCCGGGCTCCCTCTGACAGGTACCACACAGATCATAGACAGACACCCACAGTCGTCGGGGATAATTACTGTGGGAAACGACCACACACCCTCGCGAGCGCAAACCTCAATGTGGGTGCACGCTCAGTCTGCGGGTGTGTGTCTGTGCTCAAATTGTGCTCTGTCCTACCGGCAGGCATGTTCCTGCACATGCTCATGGATGCACCTGTGTATGTACAGACATGAGGTGAGGTCAGGAGTGGAGCCCGCTTCCCATTTCCTCTCGTCATCCCGCTATGATGTCCACTGTGACTATTTTCCAACACAGAACATTATTAATATGCATTCCTCCTCTCCTTGCCTTTGCCTCACTACTGTCTGGCTCTGCTTCCATTCTGAACCCCCCCTCCACCACCACCACTCCAGCTTCCCCCCACCCCTCCACCCCCACTCCCTTCCTCTCTCCTTTCCATTTCTTTCCTTTCCTTTCTTTATCCGGGATCCCCATGGGGACTCCTGTTTCTCTTTCAAATACGCCTCTCCGCTCTTCCTCCCCTCATGTGTCCATGCGGGGAGGAGAATGAAAAAAGGCGAGGAGGAGGAGGAGGAGATGTTGAGGAATATGTGCATTAATATATTTCATTAGGATACTAGTAGCGCAGAGGCTCCTGAACAGCACCTCTCTTGATGTGTGAAGGCTCTGCTGTCTGTATCCAGAGGAGTAGATCTCCAGGAATAGTGTCTTTTAATGTTATGTCTCCAGAGGTCTGAGGTCTGCTGGCTCCACGCTGCCCTCGGCCTCCCACTCCTATTGTCCTCCTCCCACACTGACCAGTCTATCTAGGCCTGAAAAGCTGCTGGAAATAAAGAGCAAATGGGTTCACCTTTTGTCTGTGTGTATTTATGATTTATGAGTGTGTGTGTTTGAATGTGTGTGTGTCTTGCACTGCAAGCCATGTTTGGGGGAGCGGAATCCCTGGAGCCGCTCGGTGCAACACGGCAGCGGTGCTCGGCTCGCTAATCAAAAACATTAGGCTCCAGGACTCATTTTCCCCGGCACTGAGTGTGTAACCTCCATAATTCAATATCCCACCTCTTACCGCTAAATCGTGCACACTACAACACGCTTTACTGTTTGTCAGCAAACTATCAACTCTGTCATTAGATATATGAGAGAAAAAGCCCTGTGCAGTTATAAACCTATGGGCAATTAAGCAATTAAGAAGCAAACACACACACACACACACACACACACACAAACACTGTTTACGAGTCCTGATTTCATCAGTACTTCCAGGTCGCCTCGCTTTCCCCCCCTGTGGCGCTACACAAGCCTCCAGTTACCGTGGAGACCCTGGAACACTTTGAGGTCAGCAGAATCCTGGGATCCGCTCTTTTCATGAGCTAATCCAATCGCGGCCCCCTAAATTAGATATACAAAAAATAAAAAAGAAATTAATTTTCTGCTGATGACCGGGTATGCAAATGATGACTCAATTATGGTGGGCTGGTGCGTTTGCAATTAATAACCTTGGAATCATCATTAACTAATATGTTTAGGAGGAAACTTGTCAGGCTAACCATGTTCACCATGCCATCAGTAATGCATTAATGAATTAGATTCATTAGAGAAAGGAGGCTAGTGGCGGGGGGAGGGCACGGGATGCAGGCCTGTTTGTGACCTGTGGAATTAGTTTGCCAGTTTTTCTCTATTCTTAGTCAACCGACTGCCAGCCGTTTGGAGATGATGTTTTCAGTCAAAAAACAGGAGTAAGTCCCCAAAAAAACTTTCTCTATTATCTTTCATGATGCGGCGTATTTTAAAATAACAAAAAGACAACTGACAAGGTCACAGACAAGAGGTAACTTTAATTCAACATTGTGAGAGTCCAAAAGTTATCTTACAGCTCAATTTTCATCAAAAACAATAACAATCTATACAGTAGATTTTTTTCTTCCCTTATATCATAGAGCTGTTCAGTGTATTTGCAGTCAAAGACAAAACAGAGGAAAAAATAGACACCAGCTATTTGGTTTGCATCTTTTTTTTTTGTTGTTTGTTACCTAAATACAAAACTTTGTCACCCATTACCAATATTCAGAATCAGGATGGAACTTTGCTTACAAAGAAGCCATTGTATGACAACAGACCTCTGTAGTTCATTTGAAACAGATATGGTGCGGCTCCTCCCGCCCCCGGCCCAGCCAGCACAGGCACACAAGTGCCTGAAAAACACTCGTCTGTCAGCAGGCGCCTCTGTTAAAACGGTCCTTTCTACCCACTTAACAAAACCAGGCTCTAGAAAAGAAAAGCAGAGAGAAAAGCCCTATTCTCTGTCCAGCAACAGCTTGAAGACACACGGCAGACACAAAGAGAAGACTACAGAAATGGCTGAGGGGCCAAGGAGATCCCTTTCATGCTCCCTCACTTGTTCTTGTTCTGTTTAGCTTGTAATGAAGCTGTATTGTCCAAAGGCTGATACAGGGAGAGAAGGACAGGGGGATCGACTGTCAGATACTGGAGTCAGACCTACGGCTCCGTGTGTGAGATTAAAATTGTGCTGTGACAGTGCTTGTCTTCACTGTGTGCCCCTTTGTACTACAATTAACACAGCTCCGTGTTGTCACACTGCCATGATCATGTGGTTAATGAGAAATATTACCATCATGCGGTTGAAATTATTTCATTAATCGAAAAGAGCTACATAATCGCTACAAAAAAAAAGAAAGACAAAGTGTTTCTGTGAACACTAAAGTGCAATGAGCACAGCTGAGATGGGCCTCTCAGCGTCGACTGTCCTTCAAAGCGTGCCATTGCTGTAGTATTATAGTACATCGGGGTGTGTGTGATTGTTGAATTATGGCTCTTTGTATTCTAGTCTGGCTTCACCACCAAACAGAGTGGGTTTGTGCTTTGTCCCCAAGTTCCCATGAATTCCTCTGTGGTAATAGACAATTGTGGTGAGGGTAGAAAACTGTACACGTGATTGAATGAAGAATGGGTTTGCATTGTTAAGGCATCTAGACTGCTGGTAAAGATTACAGTGACAGAAAAAATAAAGAGTATATAGATACAGTATGTAAGCAGGCATAAATAACATAGGAAAAGAAAGAACAGAGAGGGGGAAAAAAGAGGAACTCAAAAGAAAGAAAAACACAGAGCAATTTCTTAGTTCTCTTGGTTTCCACACACACAAAAAAAGAAAGTGTCACTCAAGAGAAGAACCCATGCATATTATCAGTTCAAGAACAGTATTAATCTGAAAGCCTCGAAGAGTCCAAACAAAAAGATATAGATTTACAGTATATATTAATGTGTGTATATATTCTTAAAAAATCTACTTCAACCAAATACTCTGAATAAGATGCTACTTTTTGCCATACAATAAACATTTTCATAAGGAAAAAAACTGAATTTGTTTTTATTAACTTACAAATAATACAAAAATAGACAATGGCATGTTTTTGAATCAACAAATGAAAGCATGGTATACCGATGCAAAACAATCAACATATAAAACTAAACAAAACAAAAAAAGAGATAAAAAAGTCACATTTAAATAGTGAGGGACAACAGTAAATAATGAAACAAAACACCGTGAAATATGTTCACTTACTGTATTAAACTTACACAACACAACTAAACGAGGATGAGAGGCAATGTACAAATACAAAGGATAAATACATTATTTATAGAATATTTTACAGGAATCCCCTTTTTTGTATCCAAATCCATGTTTCCCATGTTTAGCAGATGAGATATTGACAACACACAGTAAATCTATCTTCTGTACTGAGAAGCTGCCTTAAGACATTTAATGTTTACATTTCAAACTATAGCTATCGCAAAAAGAAAAATGTCAAATGAAAAATTCAACTTTTTTTTTATATACAAAAATATATCACATATATCACGCATTTATTCTAATTTGATATCTGCTAGACTCCTTCAGTACAGTGCTGGCTGGACGCACACCACCTCTGGCTTTTCAAGTCTTCACTAAGCTCTCCGACACAATGTCAATTTTGGCTAAACCATCACCTTTTCTTCACATGACAAACAGAAAAGCATATTGCAAACAGCTCAATCCTCACAGTTTTATGAAAATTCAAACAAACCAAACAAAGAAAAAAAAAAGAAAGAACAGAAAGGCATGTTTTCTGATGTTGTATAAGCATAGGGCGAGTTTTGTTCTACCACTTTTAAATTTATGGGATAATTAGCAGCAAAATTGAGGGTTGATTTTGTCCTTTTTTGTATTTCTTTGTTTTTTTTTTTTTGTGTTGTTGACCTTCGTTCCATTTGGCCAACATGTTGTTATGTGGTTTTAGCGAGCAGGCTGAGCTAAGGAAAGCATCTTCTATTGTGACAGAGGTTACGTAAACTCCACGGCCAAACCAACGCTTCGCTGTTGTTTGTGTGAGAGTCACGGATTGCGAGACGGCGCGGGGGGCCTCCAGTAATCAAACCCAAACCTTACAGGCATAAACATAAAGATAAATAAATGCTCTTTTCATGAGGTCAGTGTCACACTGTGGGTAAACTATCAGTTTCTATACACTCCATCCAACGCGGTTGTCAGAGAAGCTACACTAATTCAACCAAGAGGGAAATAACATCACAAAGGTTCATATTGTCCCTTTTTTTTTATCTCCTCCCCTATCCCTTCAGATGAAATCCCAATGGAAAGGCCTGAGTTTAACAGAGTCCTGCGTCTTATCTTGACTTCCTTCAGTTCAGCTCCGGAGCATGACAGAGTCTCGCCAGACTCTGCTACTGTGTCTTTTCCTCTCACCATTCCCAAATCTCCAGCTATCCCAGATCCTCTACATGGGTGGAACGATCATCCCGGGAATCGCTGTTTTGTGGGAAAAGAGGGGGAGGAAGATGGTGGAGAGGGGGAGGGGGGTTAAAGGAGGGAAGAAAGAGAGAGAAAGAAAGAGAGAGAGGTCAGTCATGTGATTGCTGGGTTTCATCTGTCATCACAACAGTCGCATAACAGAAATGTGCTCCAGCATCTGGCAAACAAAAGACGACTCTCCCTCATTATCTCTTCATTCCGAGGCCCCAAAATCAAAACATTTTCCCTCCGCCGCGCCGCTAACTTGGCGCGCGCTGACGACTATCATTCAACTTTTCGCAGGCTTTCTGAATAGCTTCATGCAAGAGCTGCCACTGTTAATTGTTAGCAGCCACATTGCGTAAGCCCATTGTGCATCACGGAGCATAATTCAAACATGAGCGAGGGAGACGCAATGACGTGGGATGACAGAGGTGATGAAATTATGCTCAACGCTCGAACATGGAAATGGGATCCGTGGGCCTTTCGCAGTGGAGCTTTATTTGCATTTTTACCTTCTTATATCATGCTCGGCCTTCCACTATAGCTCTTCACCTCCTCAATCCCCTCCCCCCCACTTTTACACAGAAGCCATCACAAGCAGGAATTTTTCATATAACATATTGGCTCCCTATTGATTCCCTTCTCTCTTCAATCCACTAATTCCCTGGTTATTTCTTAAGTGTCTCCAGCTGTGTGTGTGTGTGTGCACATGTGTGTGTCAGCGTGATCAGCTCGCGGTGGCCAATGGCCTTTGGGTCACCATGGTCAGCGTTCATCAACGCCGACAGAGGAAGTGAGGAAGTGCTTAGCTTGGGGCTCTGATAAAGATTCCCATCCATCATTTCTTTCTCTCTCAGGATCTCAACACCGTACTACATCCTGCCTAGACGAACAGACCCCGCTACATTCGATGGAAATGGGAGAACAGAACGACCAGTGGTGGCATAACAACCACCCCCCCCCCCTTCCCCACGGAGACACCCGCTGCAGTGCAGGCAGGAAGCAGGAAGTGAAAACAGGAAATGGAACACATTTGGCGTGGCACGCTGTCGCTCTGACAAGTCGAGAGCGACAAATAAAAACAGAGGAGGAAGGGAAGGGCAGGATGAGCCGGCGGTGCAGATGAGCGGCGTGGGATCGTGCGGCATGGAAAAGAAGCAGAGCAAATGAAAGAGAGGGATAACATACTTCAGGAGAAGGCCAGGCCCTGCAGAGAGTTGGATGAGGAGTACTTGCTAGAGTCCACAAAAGACTGATCTACAGTGAGGAAGGAGAGTGGAGGGGTTCGAGGAGGGTAAAGAAAGGAAAAAACAGGGAGTGAGGAGGAGAAAGAAAAGGAAAATTGGGGAGTAAAAGTGAGAGATTGTTATTATACGGAGGTGAAGAAGAGCAGGATTAAAGCTTGAAGAGGTAATGCATCCTTGAAGTAGCCTATAATTTGTCTTTATGAATAAATAAAGGAATAAATGGCAGGTAATCGGCTTACCTTGCAGGCTGTTAGCATTAGCGCTGGTGCACGTGGGCGGGGGGGAGTTCTGGGGTCGCACGACGGGGGCGAAGGCGCTCTTCTGCTTGACGGCGGCGGACACCATGTTGGCCGGAGAGAAGGAGAAGATCCCGGAGGAGCTGCTGCAGTTGGAGGGCAGGCTGGTCGACGAGGCCATGGTGGGGCTTGATGGGACGACTGGAGAGAGGAGAGAGAGAGACGGGCAGGAAGAAAAGGGCGGGTTAAGGGGGGTCGCGGGGAGCACGTCGTGGAAGGATGACGGGGAGGACAGATGAAGATGGAAAGGGGGCAGGCGAGGTTAGAGAGAGGGACGAGGGCAGAGGATGGGCAGACGGGACGAGCAGAAAGGGACTGGTCAATGGACGATGGCAGGAGGGATGATATTTAGGACTCAGATCAACTGGCTCACACTTCTTTTTTTGTTAATGCAACCTTTTTTTTTGTTGTTGTAGTTGATAAGCAATCACCTGGCAATTAGATATTCCGTAGCTAAGACAAAAATGTGTTTAGTTGGAAACTTGCAACGAAAACAGCCCAAAGCATTTGTTCTCACTCTGATCAGTCTTTTTTTTTTTTGATGACTCATCCTGTTGCTCAAGGGGTGCAGCGGCTTGATAAACAACTCCTCACTAACTCGGGGTGCTGTACCTGTAATTTGTTTTTGGGGAAACTTGCAAACAAGGCTCTCCCAAACCACCTTTATCACAGATGAGCATGTGAGAGATTTCAATCTGTTTCAGTAAAATCCAACACACGGGCTGGTAACATCTATATAGCCAAGCAAACAAACTGTATAAACAATAAGTTAATACAGTTTTTGTACTACTGACGCATGTCCCATTACTGTCTGTAAATCATGTCTTTATTGTGGAGAAATTTATGCTAGAAAAGTTTGAAAAAAACTTTTTTTATAGGTTTAAGTTTTATAGTGACGCTTCCTCCATTTTGGATTATCCAGCTACCTGTTCCCTCAAAGGTCAGCAATGTCAGGATGGCTTGGTTAATTTAGTCAAATTTGCAGCAAGGTCAAAATCCACCAAAAGTTGAAAATTTTGCTGTTTTAAATGCTGGTGTGAGTGAGCTTTAAAACCATGAATTCTGTGAAATTCTCAGCCTTTGGTCCACAGCATCACTAGAGCTCTGGATTAAAGCATAATTATAAAACATTATTTTGAGCAGCTCCAAAGAGACATTTTGTGGACACTGAGGCTTTCTCCGGTCTAAGACAGCTGGATGTGCTGTCGCTACATGTTTCCAACTGTGAGACTCATCTATCACAGACAAAAATGACAAGAAGGTTATCCTCGCAACCCAAATCCTGTCTCCCTCTGACATCATCCCATCCATCCACTTCTCCTGGGTTTGTCTTTTGTCTGCTAATACACTAAGAGTATTTTCCCCCTCAGTGATTTCACAATCAACCGAGTCGTATTTCACCTGCCCTCTGATATCTGCTTCTGCCTTTATTGTTGTTATTATCCAACACTTAGCTTTTATGGCTCTTCCTGACAAATCCTCGCAATAAAGTCATAATCCATTTATGAAGGGGCCTAACTAATCAATTAATGAAAATTGGACCTACAAAGGCAGGCCGAGGGGCCATTGATTGAAAGTGTCTGTGTGGGGCCGATGAGCCTGTTAAAATACTTGTTAACACCCAGGAATCAAAGTGCTGAAATGGAATTGCTTCTCTAGCAATTAGTTTATTGATTTAATCAAGGGTCTTTAATGTAGAGGGTGAACGTGTGTGTGTGTGTGCGGAGGTGGTGGCGTGTGCAAGTGTCGGGGGGGTGCTAGGTAATCTGCTCCCCTGGCCAATAAAGTGGGGATTTGCGTTTGACTCTGTTCTTAAAGAAACAGATGAGCCAGCTGAACTGCACGACTTTCTCCTTGGGTGTCACTTCTTATTTCCCCCCCCCCCGCCCCACCTCAGTTCCTGTCAAATATTCTTTCATGTTCAAAAGGCTCACACTCAACCTCAATTTTGTCCGCCCCGCCCTCTATCTTTTTTCCAGATCTAGGATGTGGTGTGTTTACTCACTAGCATAGGGCGAGTTGCCTGCGGATCCGTTGAGGAAGTTGGGCGAGGTGCCCAAGGTTGCCATGCCAGAGTTAGCGTAGCCATTCATGCTAGTGGAGACAGAGCTGTAGCTACTCTGCTGTGGGGTGGAGCTGGGGACATAACCGTGGGGGGACACACTGCTTGTACTCCTACTGAAACCTATAAACAGGGGAAGAGAGGGAGACGGAAAGAGAGAGAGAGAATAGGTGTTAGGGGTGTAGCAGATGGCAGACAAAACAAAATGAGAAAAGCCTACATGCAGCGTTGCCAAACGCTCTTTTCCCTACACAGCTAATGGACATAATAATATAAGCCAAAAGAAATGTTCGAAGAATCTGAGAGAGCATATGGCGGAGTGAGAAAGCGGTGAACAAAGCGGAGGAAGAGTGATATGAGAGGCAGCTAGCAGCAATCCAACCACTGAAACAAGAGGCCTTTAACCTTACTGGCCCCTCTCCAAAATTAGATATATTGATAAGGCAATTAACACTAAAAGGCCTCTGCAGCTCTCCTGTAATTTATAAAGAATGAAGCCAGTATTTCTGACAGGACCCTTTTCTCCTTTATGTTTTACAGGGGCGGCGCACAGAAAGAGGACAAGATGGAAAGAAGGCTATAAATATACATCTCAGGTCCAACGCACTGACATCAGGAAAAAAAAAAAAAAATCAGCTGGAATTGTACATCAGGAATTTTTTGCTCTCCAGCGCAACAAGGAAGGGCTGTGCTCTTCCCTCTACTGTTGTAGCCTCCTCCTTAATAATCAGGTGCCACCAATTCCCCATCCTCATCCGTTATGAGTTGCAAACTGTGCGTCAGAAGTCCAGCAGCTGATATCTGGTTTTCTTTTTTTTTTTTCTCTTCGCATCTTGAACATGTTTCCAGATGAAGATGAAGGACAGGGGAGGCTCATTGGAAGTATTGAGACATATCCAGGGCCTGGTCCGTCCACTCTCCTCCCCTTCCCCTGATACATGTGATGAATCACCACTGACTGCACCCACATCTCTCTCTGTCAGACAGGGGCCGACCCCAGTCTAATATACACACCCCTAAGACCCACTCATATTTCTCCATCGCACTCCATCCGCGGCTCTCTTTTTCTCCATTCTTCACTCTCTCACCTTCATTCTTTCCTCGCCTCAAGTTTTCTCTCTTTCTTGCGGCTGCCTCCACACCTCCTCCTCCTGTCCTCCTTTTTCAGAATCTCCCTTATTTCCTCCAGTGCTCTTAAATCACCCACTCTGAATTTCCCACATGAAAAATAAAAATTTCCCTATCGCACCACTCATCTTTACCATCCTCCAAAATAAAATAAAATATAATAAAAAAAAAACAAGAGAAAAAGAAATCACTGCAAGATTTCCCATGATAATAGACTTTAATTGTTTCCCATCGGGCTGGCTCACCCTGATTGGCTGTTTGTGCCACCTCTGACCCGGTGAAGGAGTTCACGGCCATCATTCCAGCATGGACGGAGCCGCTGCCAAGACTGGCTAGCTGGTTGTGCCCTCGTGGCACTGTTGTGTAGAGGGCCTCTGCGATATCCGCCGCTCGCTTCAGAATCATCTCCTGACAATGAGGAAGGGAAAAGAAAAAAAAAAAGAGCTGTGGTCAGCAACAGAGGCAGGAGAGAAGAGAAGAGAAGAGAAGAGAAGAGAAGAGAAGAGAGAGAAGAGAAGAGAAGAGAAGAGAAGAGAAAATGCCCTTGGTGCAGGCTTTATGGTCTTGCAAGAATGCTAGATCTCCACTCGAGATATTGCGCATGTAAACCTAGTAGGCTGAGTGGTTTTTATCAGTGGTCACTGGGAGTGGTGGGATTGGTTCCAGTAAATGGAGGGAAGCCTCATTAACAGACTCATCAAATCTTTAGCCTGCCCCTTCCTCTCTTCCTCCCTGCTTCGTGTTTCAATTCTCCTCTCCTCCCTCTACATTTAGCTTTCACTGCGCTTCTCCTCCTTTCCTTCCTCAACACACGAGCTGATAAAAGCACCAACTTATTCCCGCGTGTGTGTTTGTGGGTCCCAGATCGTACATGAACGCAGCGGGGTGCTGGAGACACTGCCTTTGATGCTGCCTGTGGTCCGAACCACAAACATGATTTCATCTAAGAAAAGATATTGATGTTTTGCGCTCGTGTTTGTATGTGTGTGTGTGTATGTGTGTGTTTACCTGGTTATTGTGAGGCATCCCGTACAAAGCCTCTACCAGGTCTGCTGCTCTCTTTAAGATCACCTCCTACAATCAAGTGCAGAAAGAGGAAGGGGATTGATCATGAGTGTGACGGCTCAAAGAGTTCAGTCACTTTTATTACATTTCACGTCTTACATTATGCTGTGAATGCAGAACAGAGAGTGCAAGAGAGGAAGGAGGCAGACAGAGGAGGGGAGAGGAAGAGAAATGGGCCTGTCCCGGCACTTTGTTACTAGCCGGGCAGTTTGGGAGAGCAGAGGTAAGATACTGTTATCTGTGAATAAAACATGAGCCTATATCTCTTTATCAGTCAACAGTCTTCCGTGTCTTCTCTTCTCCCCTCCCTACTGTCAGCGCCGGATCATGAATCCGCCGCACATGATCACACATCAATCTCGTTTAACACAACATATCATCAGGTTGATGGCTACACAGCTCCCCTCGTCAGCTGGGACGCACCCGTCTCCTGCCCTGCATTAAACCCGGTAATGATCCGAGTGAATGGCCCCACATCCACTCGGCGCGCTAAACGTGGAACATCATCGCTCAGGTGAAAACCGCCGTGTGGAATTTCCCACATCAAACATTTATCCTTTCCGTAGTGTTGCTGTTTCTCCGCGCTCATTTTCTACCACTTACTCTACTCTCTCTCCCCTCTCTCTCTCTCTTTCTGCCTCTATTCTTTTTCCTCCCTGAGTGTATGAGTGTGTGACTCCAGGCAGTCGTTATATGTGTGTGTGTGATGTAGACACCTACAGCCCTACGAAACCCTTTTTAAAAGTTAATGTGCCGGGGCCAGGATATATGCTGGAGGCGCGACAACCAGAAAATTGCAGCCCCCTCCCCTCCAACCTTCCCCCTCGTCTCTTTCTCTCCCTCCTTCTCTTCCACTCGCGCACACACACGCTGTGTGCTATACCCTCCTGAGTGTATCCCTCGCTGTGAACAAGCCCCGGAGCATGTGTGCTCTCTGTTCCGTGACACACCGCCTTTCAATCAGACCTCATATCACACACATGCACACACTTACACACACACACACACACTCACACACACAAATGGACGCAAACCGCACAGCCACGCACATGTGGAGGCTGTCGAGCACGCCCAGGACATGACGAGAGGGTCAGCAAAGCAATAAAGATTGTAGAGCGCTGTCCGAGGTGCTAAATTCACTCAATAATGGGAGCGCTGCCTCTGTGTTAACCTCCCATTACTAGCACTATCTGGGGGAGGCAGAGAGGGAGGCAGGGGGTGAGGAGGGGGGGGAGACGGGAAGAGGGGAGACCGGAGAGGAGGCCTGCTCGGGGTGATTGAGAGATGTAGAGGCCCTAGGAAGGTAAGTGGTTCTTTAGTATGTATGCACCGCTCCTCGCTTCCTCCTCTATGCTTTTCCTCGACTCCCCCGTGCCTCCCAGGGATTGCTAGATAGGTAGATGGATGGATGACGGGAGGGAGGGAGGGGAGGGGGGTGAAGGGGAGGAGGGGAAGGAAGAGAGGGAGGGGAAATGAGGGAAGTGTGAGGCATTAGGACACAAACAGATCTGCAGCTGGAGTGTAACGGTGTTCTGGGAGGACACATGAAAATTTCTTTGCCTCCTTCTGCACCAGAGTCTCACAGACTTTTAACTCCTTTACTTTAGGAACTAATCTCCCTTCAGTGTGTCTCAATCTGTAAACTTCGTTCTCCCTTTACCTGAGTCTTAAAACTACTTTTTCTTGTCTCTCCCCCTCTCTTTCTCCTCTTCTCCCCCATCCTCTCTATTAATCACTCTCTCATGGTCCTGTGCCCTGTCTGTACCTATCAGTCTCTCGTTAGCGAAGGGATCTGTCCAGTAGCTAAACGCGATTAGGCAGCGCTCCAGAGTCGTTCTGATAAACAGATAAATGTGGTTAGCGCCGAGCTGCCTCCCTAGCTCTGCCGCTGTAAGGGGAGACCATTTCCTGGGCGCAGGGTCTCTTCCCGTAAAGTCAGGCCCACAGAGACGTCAACAGGAAGGGGAACCTGATCCAGAGCAGAGCCTGGCCCCGTCTGGCAGGGCGGTCACTCATTAGCCGGCCCCAGACCCCCAGCTACACCGCAGCCTCAGCTAAACACCCTGCAGTCTGGCTGTGCCGGCACTACCCAGCACTCCCTCCTCACTCTGGCTGCCTGACTATTAGCCACAGCGCCGTATGGGAGCTGATTTCAGCTGGACACTGGATCATTACCACAACATACAGAGACAGAACAGGCATCGGCAGATATCCTGCTTGTTTCCCAGCCCATCGTGTGTGTGTGTGCCTGTGTTTGTGTGTGTTTGGGGAAGGAGGGATTCATTAAGATTCCCCTCGAAAAAAGGTGCCCTAGAATGGAATACATTAGATTCAATCAATTTAATCTCAATTCAAATTGACTGAAGCTTGAAGGAGGTTTTGCCCAGGTAGCCTTGAATGGACATTTGTAGCTTAAGAAGTTGCCAGTGTTTGCCCCTCTCCTGCCCCTCTCTCATGATTGAGGCCAACAGTTGAGAGAAGTGTGGTCAACAAACTGTTATTACCTCAATAAAGGCACAAATCAATAGAGCCGAAATGAACAACCGGGCCTGCCAGCTACCACTGTTCATTTAGAAGAGAAAGAGACACCACGGAGCGAGGGAGCAAGAGGAGGAGAAGAGAAGAGATGGATAGATGGATACAAAGATATTTAGAGAGATACAGGGGGTTGATAGGCTAAAGACCAGAACTCACCAGGACAAGTCTTGTATCCACCAGACATGACACACGGCGAGGACAAGTGATTTCTCTTTCTTCCTTCTGCATCTACCTGGGCTCTCCATCTCTGCCTCATGGTGACTTCCCTGCACCAAGTGTGTGTGTGTGTTTGCAAGTGTGTGTGCATGCACAGGTACAGAGAAGTGTGCATTTCTATGTGTATGTAAGTATGTGTGTGTGCGTGTGTGTGTGCGCGTGTGTGTGTGTGCTGGAAGTAATAAAGTCCACCCGGGGTTGACTTCGATCCACTGACCCAGCAGGAGGTAAGACTGGACAGCTATGATGGATCACCTAACCTGCTTCTGCCTCTCTCTTCCTCTCTCCCCTCAACCTCCTTTCCTCCCTCTCTCCCTCTTTTCCTCCCTCCATCTATCCCTTTCCTCTCCCACTTTGCCAGTCTAAATGACCTTATAGTCAGTGGAAGGATGAATAGAGTTGCTTGTGCGTTCGCTATGCAAATAAAGTGTTTGTTTGAGCAGAAAATGACCATGAACATATGATAAAATGTTTATGTGCATACTGCATAGTGTCATGTATAGCTTACTGTCTGTAGCGCACAGTCATTCCTCTGAATGTGAGGTCACGCTGCCCTTGTGCAGTGTATATCCATATATGCTATGAAACTCTAGAAGTTGTCAATACCTCTCTGTACCAGTGTTACCAAGACAAATTCCTATAAAATAACTGCATGTGGCAATCGGCATGAGAATGGACACATGAGAGGAGCGGAAGCACTGTACCTTGGGTAATCTCTCTTGGTCTCCGGGGTGTCTGGGGATGACCTTCTGTAACCTCTGGAAGCCGTAGTCTATGGTCGGCTCGTTCAGCGCTAAACACAAACAGAAAGAGACAGGAAAAAAAAAAAAACACCCAACAAAGTTTAACACTTGATTCTCAATAATGAAAACACCTGCTGTTCAAAAGCAACTGGGAGATACCGCAGAGGGAACGAGCGATTCTCTCCTACGGCAGAAACGACTGAATTAAGGACGGTTTTACACGAATATTTCAACATTAAACTAAACACGTTGAAAATGTGGGTGTTCTCTATTAAGTCTGGTGTGTGTCTTTGTTTGCCTGTGATGTAATGAATCTCTCTCTGTCGCCTGCTTTTGGTGGTTAATAAAAAGACTGTCAGGAATCAGTGTATGTGTGTGTGTGTGTGTGTGAATGTGTGTGTGTGTGTGTCCTGTGGTCTTGCGTTGATCAGCGACTAATATAAGCAATTACAGAGTCTGGTTCCAATATAACAAAGGCTTGATCGCTCCGGGGAACAAGCTAAACACACACACACTCACACGCATACACATATAGACAGTCTCATACACTCACATGCACACACAAACACTCACTCACTCACACACACACACACACACAGAGTCAGATCATCCAGGCAGCAGGGAGAAAGCACTGTCTAGGCATGCTGTGGTCGTGCTACGGTAATTGAATATGAGAAGATTTACCATGAATATTTAAACATTAGAATAAATACAATGAAGATCTGAGGCTCATAGTACAAACACTTCAGAGGAGGATTGCTGGATAAGTGCTCTCTCCACATAATTCATTCCTAATGTACTCTCTGTCTCTCTCTCCCCCCTGTCTTTTACCCTCCTCCCCCTCTTGTGTCTCTTTGTGGCTTGCCTGGGGAGTCAATGCACATACATGGATAACAGTCTTGACTACTTTTCTGGGCTGCAGCCTATAAGATGCTGCTTCTGTACAGAGTTTGTGGCTGCCTATGCGGCTATGAACATGTGTGTATTTATACTTATACTAAGAAAAAGTGAAAGAAAAAGAGGCACTGTGCGTGAGGATTGCCTGTATGTGTCTGTGCCGTCCGTCTGTTTCCCCTGTGGGTCGCAGCTTGGACGTTTCCTGAGGGCTGATGCCCTGCTCGCCTCACATCTGAGCAGCCAGGCTGACTAGGCGGCCCCCAGAAAAAGGCCCCTAGAGGCTATGAGTACAAGCTGTCCTGCTGGACCTCTAGTGACTTCACCACGGCTCCTCCTGAGCTGCTCTCTCGAGCACACGAATCAAAAGAGAGCACAGGAGCAAAAATCGGCGATGCTCTGTTTTGGCAACACAAACGTATTTGGACAGCTCTCCCAGCGGACCGTTCCAGTAATCCATAAGAGTGAAAGAAAGGAAAGGTGAATAGCTAGAAGCAAAGACAGTGCAGAGGAGAAAAAACGGAGCTGTAGAGATGCCAGAGGCAGGCTCAACTTCTGAAGAATGACACACATTACAGGCCAGCTGGTCCACTGATAAAATAAGCCAAAACAATGAGATGATCACATGCAACAAATAAAGTATGAATTATTTCTGAGGACAAATATTTGACATTACTTCCCTATTCTCTGATCTCTCTAAAGCCTTAAGGAGGATTTGCCCTGGATTAGGCCCGCAGTCTGAGGAGGGGATTGTTCCGACAACATCCTCTCTTTCGTCTCAAAGGCTTTTGTTTTTATGATGAATTTTTTATCAGTTCTCCACAATGTGCCAAATGAGCCTCGAGTGAACAATAGCATAAAAACCCCAAGACATACACAGATACCCCCTATTACAAATAAAGAGACAATTTTGGTAATTGAGAGAGGAAGTGATATTGTCTCTGCTCGTTTTCAAGGACCATAAACCAGAAGAGGAGTATGTGGGGGACAATGCGCACCACTAACTACCTGGCGATGTCTCTTTGGGGATTATTTTGGCGGTTTATGCTCTTATATCTATGCTCAATATCTCACATTTCACAACAGGAATTAGTGCTGGAAGAAAAAGAAAAAGGAAAAAAAACCCTCTCTTGCCTCGAAAGAGAAGTGGTGCGCCAGCACACTGCAGGATTCAAAGCACACTCTCCTATACAGGTATATTTATAATCCTTAGCTGTCGCTCTCCAGAAGAGCAAATCAAAGCCAGTAAAACATAACTGCCATAAATAAATGAATAGATGAGCAACAGCCCTGGACTGGAGGGATTCACCTAGCAATCACCCACATCAGATCAGATCAATGCTCATGGAAATTTCATGAAGCCTAGAATCCACACCGCTTCATATTTCACTATAATAACCCACAGAGCCGCAGGGGGAGTGTGTATGAAGGGGTGAGGGGGTAGGAGAAGGAGGAGAGGACGCTAGGGTGAAGGGGTGCTAGAGGTATGAGCTTTGGGAGAGGAATAAAAGGGGAGAGGTGTTTGGGGCGCAAAGAGTCAGAGGTTTTTGGAGGGGTGTGAGGGATAATTGAGAGGTCAGTACTGTGGATTCGCCCAGGAAACACAGGAGAGGAGGAGGAGGGGAAGCTACAGTAAGTGTCCGGCAAGCCCCGTCTTCTCCTCCTGTGTCACAACACTGTATGTGTGTGTGTTTGTTGGGGTGGGAGGGGTAGTGTACTTGCAGGGTTAGATAATTGGCTCTGAGGCTTGATGTTAACACCTTAACAGGCCCTCAGACAGTGGGTAAGGAGCTGATCATATCACAACCCTGTTTCTCTCTCCTTCTCACTCTCCACTCCTTCGTCTCCCCCCTCTCTCCTTCACATCCCTCCCTCTCTCCCTCTCTCCCTCCCGCCCCCGTTCCCTCCCCTCTGCAGTCTCCAGTGCTCAGGTGTGATCTCATAAGCGCTGCCTTGCGATCGATGCCGCCAGTGGCAGGGGGTTCAATAGCCCTGAATTACGGCTTCATTTCTCCCCCCCTCTCACACAGATGAGAGCTGGCCCCCCTCCTCACCACCACACACACACACAAACGCACATATATATACAACACCCCAACTGACTACTCACAATCCAGATCAATACCTTACAATCTAATTTTTATCCATTTTTCCATAAACCCAGAGATTGCGTTTATTTGCAGAATCCGACAAGCTAAATAAAGCATCGCTTGAACATGTCAGGGAGACTAATGCATGGCTGGAAATTCATACACAGAAAACAGATGAGTGGAGCTCTTTGCTCCTAAAGAAAGGGAGAGGCTGAGGCTGCGGGAGGAGAAGAGGCAGGAGAGGATGGAGGGGGTGGAGGGGGTTGGGGGCGGAGTGCTAAGAGATTCTACAAATCAATGGAGGTGTGGATGCTACTACAAGCTAAGCTCTAATTATCTGCTGCAAAAAGTGCATGTCGACAGTTAACAATACCTGACAGCACGGATCCTCAGTGGGAGAATGTAAATCCAGAAAATCTGGAGGAAAAGTGAGCGCTTGAATTAAGATATAAGAAAATGTAAGAAAACCATTCCCTCGGTGAACGCTGCTCATTTCAGCAGGGCATAAAATAATCTACGTTCGAAATTCATTTACATCATCATCATGGACCAGATGCTGCTGTAATAAGACCGGCGCATGCTAAAGAGGGAAGACAAGCCACATGGTGCAGAAAATTAATCTCAATCTCAAACGGAGGTGTGAATTTCCTCACTGTTCAGACTGTGCGCAGTAAACGTGAATGTGTGCAGCTATCTCAGCTGGCCCCGTCTCCAGCTGGAGACCGGCCGTTTTAATCAACAGCAGGCCTCCACCCAAGCTCAATAAAAGGGAGCATTCACAAATAGGAGTGCGGCGAGTAATTGACCAGCTCGTGGTTGCACCTCACTTTTATTGCCAGATGACTACATGCTGCATTTGTGTGTCTGTGATGTGCGGACGTGCTCATGCGTGAATGTAGGTGTATCACATGTGCATATGAATGTAGAGGACATCTGCAAGTCTCTGTTAACTTTGCTTCTGTGGGGAAATACACAATGTTTTTTCTCTCACTCATTCTCCTACAAATTGCAACAACACCATGATATCAACACAATCAGCATCAGATATATTACTAATTTGAAGCGCTCGGGCGCCATCAGAGCTAAACAATCTTTCTCAGTGTGTCTGACAAGCAGGTTTCATCACTGTGTGGAACAGCTTAATTAGAGAGAGAGAAAAAAAAAGAAAATTGAAACTTTACAGTGTGCATTTTTGTTTTCCGCACTTACTGTGGCATCATCTGTGTCTCACTCCAGTGTCTGTTGTGTATGAAATGACAGACAACTGACAGTCCTTCCCCCACTCCACTAAAACTAATTTGGAGCAGAGAGGCAGAGAGAGATGGAAAGAAATGTCAGCAGCATCCCGGCTGGTTTAAATTCTGTTCTTGACTTTTGTCTTTTCTCTTGCTGTTCACTGCAACTGAGTGATGTTTCCTACACACCTAATCTGCACTCAGCCCTGAAAAACTACCCCTAATGTTTGTGCGTGCGTGTGTGCAGATGTGTGTCATTGTGCATGGTGCTGGCCTTAATGTGAGCCAGCAGAGCCTTTTAATATCAGCAGAAGCTGTAGAGGAAGCACTAAGCAGACAAGGCTGCATACTGAGGAGGGAGGGATTGCCTTTTGAACGACAAGGGTGATTCATCAACTCCCCCCAATTTATGGCCAGTACCCCTGTGTGTCTCACACACACACACACACACACACAGGACCTAGTGGCAGAGAGTATTATTGCTCTATATTGTGTGGAGAAAAGAAAAGAGAGAGCTTCTCTGATGAATGTTACAAAGACAGCAATCCAGTAAAAGGTGATACACAACCAAACATGGAGATGCATTTGTACAAGGGAGAGAGAGGGGAGTAAGAGGGGGGTGGGCAATGACCTGATAATGAGAGAAAGAGAGAGAGGGAGAGGAGAGAGAGATTAGGCAGAGCTCTCAGCCCCAGAGGTGGGTAAGGCAGAGGGCAGAGAGAGGAACAGAAGGGGGATAAGGGGATAAAAGACAGAAGAAGAGCATAGAATGAAAAAAAAAACATTCTTTTATTCTTATCAGTGGAGAGCTTAATTGCCTTTGATGAGTCTAATTGGAGCTTTCTGAAGTCTAATGGCAGAGGAGTCCTCAGAGACGGCAGAGGACACATTACTGTAATAGCTTCTCTCTCCGAATCTCCTTTGCACCAAAAGTCCCCTGCTCGTCTTCTCCGTCCTGAACTATAGTTAAAATTTTTCCATTCAGCGACGGGTGGTTGAAGAGTATCAATGAACACGGAAAGGTGGGAAGAGGGGAATAAACCTATAGATGCTTTATGTGTGTGTGTGTGTGTGTATGTTGGGTATATTTGCAAAGTAGCAGTAGCAGCAGTATTGGGTATGTGTTGACTTAATTAGGTCTGTGAGCTGCTCGCTTTCCTCTCCTCAGCTGAAGTTGATTAGCAATGCCAGCTGTCCCCAATGTAATTCAGCATGTGCATGTGTGTGTGTGTGTGTGATCGTGCGTGCACCAGTAATATATGAGTGTATGCATGTCTGCGAGTGTGGCGTTGTGTTTATGTGTGTGTGTATGCGCTAGCTGCCAGCTGCCACGCAGCGCTGCCAATCCTCCATGATTAGTACCCACTGGCAACTGGGCTCAAACTGGTGCCAAACAGACCCAGGAGGGCAACATGGCCCATGGTAATCCTCCATCCCTCTCTCCTATCCCTCTCCTCTCTTCCCTTCCTCATCCACCACTCTCCACTCTCATCACTTGCTTTTTTTTTTCCTCCAAATTTTGCTCATCCCCTCGCCGTTCCCTGCCTCTCGTTCAAGATACCGAATGTGAGAGAACGTGAAATAACAAAAAGGGCTGATAAAGGAGCTATGGGAGAAGTACAAACACCCGCTGAGTAAGGGTACGGAGCAGTGGCTGAAGTGAAGTGTGTGAGGAGTAGAACTGGGATCTATGCCTCGACACGGTTGACTGTGTCACCATGAAGGTGCCAGCGCTTGGCAAGCAGCATCACAGTGTATGTGTTCAGCTCCCAGTGGATGACCTCTTGCTACCTCTCACCTGTTGAGATTCTTCTATGTGCCTCCACTGAAGCCAAGAGGCAGAGAGTGAGAGAGAGAGAGAGAGAGAGAGAGAGAGAGAGGAGAGAGAAAGGATGAATTCAAAGAAGCAAGTTTTGAATAAGTGAATGTGACAAGGGGAAAGAGTGGAGGGCTGAAAAGAGATAGGGCATTTATGCATACGGTTCCCACATGTCTGGCACATTAAAAGGCTGTGCACACACATGCGCACACCTACACACACACAACTCTATGGATTTGGCAGAGTGCGTGCTATTGGACAGCTCTGGCATGGCAAAGGCTGCCCACCCATCTGCCCTCTGTCTTAGTAATGCAGTTACTTGTCAACGTGCATGTGGAGCTTGGAGTACGTTCACACACACGTATAAACAAACGCAGGCAGCCTATCGCAGCCTTTTCCCGTAAGTACACAAACACAGAGTCATAATTATGATCCGTGGACATGGATTCCATCCGTGTGCAGTAATTAGGACACGCACAAAATGCAGAAAATGCATGGCGGTGATGTGACGCACATGCTCTCCCTCAGTTGTGATTTTGTCAAATGTTGGCAATTCCAGCCGAGGCTTACTGCCTAAGTCTATCAGTGGTTGAGATTACAGGCAGATTTATGTGATTCACAATCTCCCAGGGGACCTGTGGCCTCGCGTTGGTTAATCACTGCTTCACATTCACTCTCTCTGCCGCTCTTTTCACCACACGGTCATAACTCTGCACCGATACGCTTCTTGTGTAACTCTCCAGCTATTCATGCCCCTGTGCTCGCCGTCGAAGATTGCACTTTCCTCGTGGGCCTCTCCCCTTTTGAATCACACCTTCGACAGGGTTAAATCTCAATAATCCCACTAATCAAAAGGTTAAACCTCCCCCTGACCTTCACCTGCTTCATAAAAGAGGGCAAACACTTTCCGCCTCAGATCAGGAGGTTTTTTCACTGAATTATTGAGTCTTGTTATTGAATTTTAAATTGTTTAGCGTGCACATTTTTCTCCAGAAACATAGTAGACAAAACTACAGCTTATGAACTGTACCAGGTTATTTTAGCAGATGTTGCAAATTTACATCCCCAATAAAAGTCAAGGTTTTTTTTATATAATTATAGTTTGTTCCACATTTCTTGTGAAGCAAGTTTATAGAAAATGAGAGAATCTAAAAGAAAGCTACATGAGAAATGCCATAGATTGCATTGGAAATTAATGTCATTAGTGTCACAAGGGTGTAGGTGGTACCTGTGTAGATGAAGCGTCCAGGTGTGCCTTTGCAGAACTGTTTGGACTTGTAGGACAGCGTGACCTCCACCACCCCGGGGATGTGTCTAGGTGGAGTTTGCACGCGGATGGCATGGGGGGTGATCAGCTATGGAGAGCCGGAGAGGGCAGAAAGATTAATGCGACGAAACTTCATATCTAAACATGCGCTCGAGGGGGCTGTTCTCGGCTCGCCTCGGACCTTTCCTCCGCAGCTTTTGACTTTCTTTCTTTGTATAATCAGCCTGAAAATGATGCGTTAGCGCTGAAACCCTCAGGTGGCCTCGTAGCCTGAGGCAATGTCACTGTGAGGCTTAGGATGGTTATCAGTGCTGACACGGGCTCTGTAAGGGGGGTTCAAAAGCAGTTATCTGTTTATGAATAAAACACACGTTCCTCTGCATACTGTTACACAGTAAAAGTAAACGTATAATATGCTCGTCTCCGCTGCCCCCATCTCTGAGTCTGTCAGCTGGGGGTGTCTAGCTGCCGTTAGCCACATTAAAGCAGCACTGTGTCTTAAACAGGCTCACTTAGTGTGGTTGATGAGCCCACTCGCCATGTATGTCTGTGTGTGCACGCTGAAGGGTCTTTGAAGGAAAACGGTATCAAGACAAAACACAGATGAGACCTCACTGAGTGCTCGTTTTCTGCACGCTATAGTGAACTAGCACTCAAAGCTAGCAGCGCTCAAAAACTATCAATTGCTGCTGCCAGCGCCTCGTGTATGTGCACACGTGTGTGTATGTGTGTGTTGTTATAACTGTCCCTTTCATTGCTCACTTAGCTACGCTTTCATTCTACCACTGTCTGGCCCCACTCACCTCTCAGCGAGATAATATAAGAGCTTTTTATAGAATTATTCCTTTACTAAAGAGAAAGCTGTTTAGCTGTGCCGCTCGCTGACCTTCAATTTCACACATACACTACATTTACATTTTAGTCATGTGACAGATGCTCCTTACAAAGAGATCCACGCTGCATGCGGGGAACATATTCCTAGAAGCCAGATAACTAACATAATAAAAGACAGGAAGGGAGCTGATGACAAAAATAAGAACACCTACAGAGAGAAATGAGAAGGCAGGCTGTTCAGATTGTGAAATATTTTTGATATGGGTTTACAGCAGGGGTGCAATTAGTGCTCATTGTTACTATTAATTAAGCTATCTTTTCAGTTACCTGATTTTAGTCTAGAAAAGATTAAAAATAATTAGAATGATACCTAGTAAGTAGGAAGCCAAGGTGACCAACGATGAAAAGCTTCACACTTGAAAGACTGAAACCAGCTAATGTTTGGTATTTTACTTGAAATGACTCAAGATCTCAATCATAAATACAGCAATTATAATAAAGTAGCTAATGGATTTAGCACTAGTTTTCTGGAGTGGTTCTTAAATTGGGGGTCAACAACCCTAAGAGATCCTGATATGCTGATGATTAAAACTTGTGCCCACACCAAGACCATTACCTGTGGCAAAGGGGTGTAAACTGCATAAACTGCGAGTAAACTCGCTGCATTTTATATTTTATAAATTGGCCCTGAGTCAAAAAGCTTGGGAGGGATTGGTTTATGGTAGAGAGGCTGCTGTTTAATATTTCATGGTCATGACACAGTTGTTCTCTCAGGAGACCAGATGGTGACTAACCTCGCTCCAGACCAGCATGGTTCCGAAGATGACCTGCAGGCCGTCAAAGAAGTTGTCCCCGATGATGATGACAGTAGCGCCCCCTGTGGTCCAGCCTTCGCTGGGGCTGATGGCTTTGATGCTGGGGGTTGCTGAAAGATGCACGGACAAAATAGATTAGACTAACTAACCTACTGTAATGACAGCCCATAAAGGTCTTTCCATTTCTCTTGCGCTTTCTCTCCCTCTCACACACACACACACACACGCACATCACCTCTCTCCTTTCTCCCAGGGGTCGGGGGGCGGTGAGAGCGAGGAATACTAATCAGAGTGATTATATGCACCCCGTTATTAAACATCACCCCTGCCCTGTGTGTGAGGGCAGCGGCAGTGCGCTTGTTTTATGACACGTGGCAAAGCGTGCAGGCGTGTAAATGTCAGGTGTGCTGAGTGTCTGATCAAAGGCCACGCGACCAGGGAGCAGAGCAGAGCCAACACTCGCTCTGCCCTCTGAATACGCCGCCTTCATTAACCAAACACTTAGCTCTTGCTCAGCTGTCTGTTTCGTATGTATCTGCCGAGCTATCTCGGTGCCTGGCCACGGCCGCACGGGGTGGCTTCAGCCTGGATATTTGTAATGCGCTTTGTGAGCTTTCAATGTTTTCTCTTAAAAGCATATTCTTACTCTTACTGGACAAAGTACATGGAATAACAACAAAAAAACAAATTTTCAATAACTGGCGGTCAATGTGCTTTTTGACCTTATCTGCTGGTATTATGGACTTGGAGATTACTGGATGTGATTGAAGAAAAGAACAGCATTGGGAAAATACATGTTTATACAAGCTAAATCTCCTCTCCTTAACAGATATGCAGCTTGTCAGACATTCTGTAATTCTGTAAAGCGGCATAATCCACTTTAGACTAGGCTGACTTTTTTTTCCCTGAAGCCTAGCCTTTGCTCTTTGCCTGACTCCCTGTTCTGTTGATCCTCCCCAACAAGCTGGAATGATATTTAGCCCCCCGATACGCCTGCAGAGATCAACGTTCACCAAGCAGCAATCTGTGGCTGTAATCATGGCCTAAGATGCCTCCTCTTCACAGCCGCTGATATTATGTGTGCTCCATGTGCATGTGTGGATGTGTGTTTGTGTGTGTGTGGATTAACCAGATGGTGGAACGTGAATCCATGTGATAGGATTATACTTTGGGGTGTTCCTCGGTGCCATCTGTTCGACTCTATGCAGTGCTCATCTATTACCGCCTGAAATGGGCCCCCAAAGTTGTGTATCCAGCACACAAACTCAACACGCGGCTCGAAACAAAAAGAAAACCGCTGTCTTCTTTTCTCATCGCTTCAACTTTTCTTGACACTATCATGCACTTTTATCCCTTCCTCTCATTGCGCCTACGTCTCTCTGCTCCCCCCCTTCCCGTCTGTCTCGTTCTTCCACTCCTCGTCGTCCCTCCTTCCAACCCCAGTCATCAGGAGAATAGAAAATCAGAGAAGAGGAAATTCCCAAACAAATCTCTCTGACACAGGGAACATCTGTTAGCGTACTGCGTGCACTCGGCTCCCTGTGTAAGATCCAAGTCTCGCTGACGTCTCCAATATGTCTCGTCTTTGTGAACTTTTCTAATCGTCTGTGAGACCAGTCGCGGGGACAAGTGGTCCACCTTACCTCTGGAGAGTAGTCATTAGGCAGACTTAACCACAACATTCAATCTTAATGCAATCTACTGTAGGCCATCATGTAAATCTCTTTTTAGTTTTTTGTCATTATCATCCCTGAGGTTGACTTTCCTCAAAGAAAAAAAAAATGTTTCTCTTATTCAATGTCTGGGAAATCGAAATGAGAAAATAACTGGATTAGGGACTTGGGAATCAGTGCGGGCTCCTAAATCATGTGCACATGTCATTATGAAGTATTAAAGGTTTGGGTCTGACTGTGCATGCGGGGGTGTGTATGTGTGTGCAAGGGCTTTTCAGTGTGTGCATGGGTGTGTTTGAAAACCTGAGGGATGGGGAGTGATGGAGGGCTGGAGGATAAAAGCAGGTCTCCGAGGAAATAAAGCCAGTGTTGGCTTTAAGCAGAACAGACCTCATAAGACACATAGTGCTTATGCGAGGCAGAGTAGAAGGCCCAGAGGCAGAGACCTGAGGGGAGCAAGCCACAAGGGAGAGACAAGAGACTCACTAGCTACCACTCTCTCCTCTCTTAGCTCGAGTTAGAAACCCTACAAGAGAGGAAAGTGAGAATCCGGGAGGAAGCAGGAGAGAGATAAGACAGAAAGCAAGAGCACAGGTTTGAGAGGGATAGAGCGGAGACAGAAGAGGGGTTGAGCGTGGAGCCAGACGGGGGGGAAGGGGGTGAGGGAGGGAACGGAGGGGAGGGGAGTTTGAACAGACAGAAAGAAAGTGAGGGAGACAAAGAGGGCTCAGGGAGAGAGTCTGGGTGTTTTGTTCGTGCTTTTAATACCGTGTTCCAGGTAGGACGGTGTTCCTTCCGAGGGGTCCAGTCTCCGAGCTCGGCGCCCGTGTTTGGAGTTGTTGTGCACAAACATGTTGTCGGAGACGGCCAGGACGTGACCCTCCACGCTCACCGTAGTCGACACAACCACCTGAGAAACATGATAGAAACCATACAATAAGCCTCACCTAGATATTTAGATGTAATGTTGCCTTAAAGATTTATTTTGAAAGAAACATAATTCAATATTTTACCACATAAATAGTTTTTAATAAACATGCAGTTTTAATGTAGTAAATATGTTCTAATTTAGATAAATTACAAAATTAAATTACAAATCTTACTGTATGGGGTGCCTTTGCTTTACTTTTCCTTCAGGACTTTTCAATGGGAAAATAATACGTTTCTGTTTTTGCTGTGACATTAAGTTATTTTAAGACATGCTATGACTGATTTTTTTGGCTGCTTGGAGGCAGCATAAACAAAAGGTAAATATCATCACTTTTTACATTGATATATGTGAACGTGTCTGTTTACACCATAAGGCACAGAGCAACATTAGCATTTACTTGGAGTCGTGTTTCTGGCCACCTGGTGAATGTTAAATAAGTTAAATATCAGTTCTCCTTTTAGCTCCACTTTGGTCTCCACTGACTCCTGCAGGATAGATTTGGCTCTTCAGCTGCTAAATTCTTCACTTTGTTCACTTTTTAATCACTAACCTTTGCTGTCTGTTGTTTGGTGCTGGGCAGGTAGTGTACAATGTGGTTATTTTTAAAGATTTTTCCATGAAAAAAGCCTGCTGCAGCCGTCAATGGCTATGAGAGAACCAGGAACCAAAACAGTAAAGTTGTGGAGTGGAAAATCATGAGCTGAAAGATACTCAAATCCTTTGTGGAAGTGAACTTGAGTTCTGTGGGTTCAAGTGCTCCCTTTTATATTTCACATACACACTCACTGTAAAAATAAAATATCTATCATAGCCACTTTAAATAAGTTTAAAATGAATGTATAGACATTTGTACATTTTGGAGTTAAATGAAATTTATTCTCATGAATCTGCTAATATATATCTGCTCATTAGAGGGAAGATTATTGAAGCATACTTGTGGTAGGACTGCTGTGTTGCTTGCAACTGTACATTTGTGAGACCCTGTTGACTAATAAAGGACATTTTGTAACATTGCGTTACAGATGCACAGGGAACATTTAAGCAAGTGAGGCCTTTTGAATGCTTTGTTTCTTTAAGACTGAGTGTAGGTTCATGAACGGAGAAAGTTTATTTTATTATTTCATGAGAAAAGTATTTGTCCTTTTGCAATGTTAGTGTGTACTATGCTCTCTTTTCTCTCGGTTGTCTTCAGCTGCAGAGAGGTTGTGCCGTGGCCCTGCCTGAAAGACAGCTCCAGGATGTGTGGCCCTTGTCAACACATGCTGTATGCCTTCAGACACTCGCAGTCTCACCTGAAAACGCCTCATGTCTCGAGGGTTCCCTGCATTCTTTAGGCAGTTCTGGTTGCACTTCAGGAAGAACTTGAGGAAAAACCTGCATTTGCGAAGGAAGAGAGACAGAGAGGGAAACAAATGAGCTTGTGAAAGAGCAACTGTCTGCCATTGAAAGTACAGCATGAGCTACTCCAGCAACACACAAATACAAATAAAACACCAGTGGCAGACAAGGCTCATACACTATCCCGCCCTCATCCATCAGTTGTTTATGACAATGGCAGTTTTCTATGTAAAAACAGCTCCGGGATATTGAGTAAGATGCTACCTTGTATATCCATCTCCGAGCTGCTGTCACAGCTTGCCATAAAGTCACCGGGGCAGACGCAGGCCCCCCCCAGCTGCACGGCCGTGTGACGGAGGTTGTGCTGTAGCTACTATGCAGCACAGTGTTGCCATTCCTGCCTCTCTCAATCTCAGTGTGAGAGACCACATCAACAGTACCTGCCATGCATTATTAATAGGCTGAGATGGCAAGTATGGCTACCCACATCAATACTTAATGAGGGGGGGGGGTCGGAGGAGTAAAAAGGGGGTGGGGGGTGGGAGGGATGTGTTGGGGGGAAGCACCGGAGGCCTGAAAAGCAGAAAGGGGACGGCTGACAATTTATTCCCTAGCCCCACCCCAAGGCTTGAAGCCTGACAACTTTCTTCTTTAACTGAAACTACAGACAGTAGTGTACATCTCACCCCTCTGCCATTGTCTGTCTCACTGAGAAGGAAAAAAAAAAAAAGGAAAACTATATCAAATGAACCGCGAAAATAAACAGCACCGTGTACAAATAAACAGGAACCCTCAAAAGGGGGAAAATAAAACTACAACATTTCCCGCCCCGCCCGCCACCTCCTCCTCCTCCCTTTGAGGTAGCTCAAAGAAGTGCTGACAGCTGAAACTGCTTACAATACAGATCTCCACCAGCCAGAGAGAGAATCACTCCTTTGCTCAGCTTTTCTTTCATATGTCTTATTTTCTACCCTCTGTTCATTTGTTATCGCTAGGATTCTGCACTGGGCAGCGTGTTTGGAGCCAACCGCCTTAGATATAATCATGTGCGAGGTAACGCATCACGCATACACACGCACAGAGAGACATGTCAAGAGAAACACAGTAAGCAGCAGCGCACCTCGGACAATTGCTTCATCTGGGAGGGAAAAAAAACAAAAAAAAAAACAAGAGAGCGAAGAAGATAAATGGACAGACCAGAGTTCTGTCTCATTTCAAGGGCCAGCCTACTGCTGTGCACATTACAGGCATCTGATGTAACACAAGAACTCGTGAATTTATCCCTGACAACTTTTAAATGCATGACAGCTGGTTAGTGGTAGATGCTCTTCTTCAAGCGAAGAAGAAAAAGCCTCTTATGATCTGAATAACAAACTGTCTTTCTCTGCCGCTCTCTCGCTCTCTTTCTTCTCCTCTTACCACTTTGTTTGTGGTCTGATTTACGGTCTCGCTGGCGCAAGAGGCTAAATCTGAATGAGAGGGTGGAATAGGAAAAAGAGAGAGGAGAGGGAAGCAGAAAGCGAGAGGAGAAAGTGATAGAAGGACAGACAGATGGATGAGGTAGAAAGTATGTGAAATCCGAAAGGAGAGACAGACCACCCTCCTGTATATTTTAGAAGCTGTAGGCCAATATCTCAATAATTCATGAAGCAGAGAGATGGAGGGTTTTTTTTTTTTTTTTTTTTACTGTGGCTGTTGGACCCCAAAGGCTGAGGGTCTCCCAACTTTCTTTATCCTCTCGAGGTCAGAGTACAGCCTCGCAGACAGCTGTGGACTACATCCACTTGTCCAACACACTCCACCTTCCTCAGTCCACCTCCTGTTTAATTCATTGACTCCTGCTCTTTCCCCGTCGTGTCCTTCTCCTCCTCCTCTGAGGTATTCATGATGGACAGATGATGGATAAGTGGATACAGGAAAGTCAGGGTCACCAGAGTCAGAGGTGACCAAATCAGGGGGTTAAATATTAGAGTTTGGATTGCAGAAAGGAGGAGAAGGAGGAGGTGGTGGAGGAGAAAGGGAGAAAAAAAGTGAGACTGTGCTGAGAGACTGAGGGTGAAAAAAAGAGATGAGGACAGTAAGTCAGAGAGTCAGCATGCCTCATTCGCTTTGCCATATGTCAGCATGTCCCCTCCATCTCCTGCACGCGTGGATCATCTGATTCATTATTTACATGACTTAAGGTGTCTGGAGTCAGCTGCACGGAAACATTACAAAACTGTAGCATGTTGATTCCTCGCTGCTCTATCTCATCTCCCCGGGAGCCGGGGGACTGGAATCACCGCTGCACACATTAACATGGATCAACAGAGAGTGGGTGTGTTGAGGGTGGGCTGGAGGTGGGGAGGGGGATAAAGAGCAGTGTGTGTTGATATGCAATAGCAAAGAGATTACCATAAGGATTTATGGATAATCTGATTGACAGCTGACCAGTAAATATGGACAGATAGCTGACGGTAGCCTATAATTCTCTCATTTGCTCTGTTCAGCGCCCCATTATCATGTTTGTCTTGCTTTTTAATCAATGAAAAAGATAATTTACTGCTTCATAATGGTTACTCTGTTTCTCATGCTGACTGCAGGATCACAACCTTTTTTGCAAGACGTACCCCCCCCCCCATACAAATTTATGATCCTTATGATGATTATTTTCCATCTATTTTTGGCAAATATTGTGCATGCTGTTCTGTTGCAATGTGGAAATGAATGAATAAATAAAATGTGTGAAAAGGCATAAGACATTTGGACATTTGGACTCCTCATTACACATAGTATAGCATCCTAACTTCTGCACTGCACACAGGGTTTTAAATTCTTACAGATGGTTTTGCAAAAACTGTATCTTCTCTCAAAATCTCAGTTTTCAGTTGAAACATATTGTCTCCTGCATAAACTCTTGCTTTGATTACTGCTCCCTCTACCTTGTTTGTATTTGTGACTCTCGCTGGTTTCAAGCTGTTTCACTGTGCAGACTCCACAGCTACAAATATTAGCAGTGCAAATTGCTGTGCCGGCTGGATTAAATGAAATAAAACCATTTTGCTCTCACATAATTACCCCCAAATCCAGGAATGGCTGTGGAAGTGAATTTGTGTAAATAACTGCTTGGCCTCTTGAAGCCTCGTGGCATAAATTTGTAACGGCGAAAACGAACGAATAAACACATGCAGCCGGTCGCCGTAGTAATTTAATGATCTCACACTTTCATCATATCATAACGGGCATTATTTGTCACTTTGGAGCAATTAAACACAAAATCACCCTCTGCCCATAAAAAACAAAACAAGGAAAGCAATTATAACACAACTTTTAAGTAATCCCTGTAGCATCTAAATATTATTACTGTGGTGATAAAGATTGTCTAAGCGATTAGCTAACAGCAAGGAAGCCTCCGAGGGACAATTCTGTTATATTTTCTAATAATTTTCCTACATTAGCAACAAATGAGGTAAAGAGTTGTTTTCCTTGTCAAATTTAACATGGATAACTTTAGAACGGCGTGGTTTCTTCTTCCCCAGTACTTCTGGTTTATTCATCTCATCGGCCCTTTGTGTTGTACATCCTGGTGCCTCATTTCTTCATCCTTTGCCCCTCCTCTCCCTGCTGCTCTCTCGGTTTTGTTCTGACGCCGATGCACTGTAAAAATGGCTGTGGGTGATGCCATAATTCAGCCCTCTCCTCTCCCTCTCCCGCCATCCATTTCTGCCGCACAGATCATCTCCAGAAGAAAAGCATTGTGTCTGGCTCCTAATATGCTTCATGAGGTGTGTAATTCACTGTGCTCCGGAGGGGAGCCATTTGTCTCGGGGGTTAACTAAGTGACACAACAGCACTTCCCCATGCCTGTTACCACCGTGGGACATGTTGAACTAATCTAGGCAGGTAGAGGAATGGCGGATCCTGCACTTCAGCAATTAAGCATTAAAATTTGTTCAGGAAGTCGATCCTAATGAAGTCAGAGGTGAGTTCAAATTAAGTGTAAATATTTGTAAGCAAATATAATGTTACAGCGGGAAAGAAAAGGAGTGACAAATAGGCAACCAAACTGAAAGTGAAGTCTGGCGCTCTCAGAGAATCAAATATCTTCCCCGACTTCTGCTTTGTGTATTTTCTTTTCCTCCCCATGTGTTTCATTTCTCATACTCGCTCCTCTCTTTGCAACTCTTTCTTTCGCTCTTTCCGCCATGCATCACTGACACTTCAACCAAGAGCCTGACTGGCTTGTTTTCGTGGTGACCTGTCTCCCTGCCTGCAGTATATGTTTAAGCGTGGAAGCGCACACACAGACGCACACATGCACACATACACACACACTAATTTAAGGAGATTTATGAGAGGGGCCTTGCACCAGGAGCCATGCAGGCTGACCCCAGGGGTGTAGGGGGGCACTGGGTGGGGGAGGGGGCCTGGCTCCACAGGGGGGGGACATTAATAATCCAGAACCAGGTCTGTCTCTGGGTCTGGCCCTGGGCCTCGGACACCAGGCTGTAGCAGACTGCAGTGGCCCAGTTTACTGCGAGAGAAACATCCAGTACAAGATACCAGACTAATATCAGATGGATAGATAGATACCTGAACTAGAAAAGACAAAACATAAAAAGAAACATGCAAAAGCACACACTGAACACACAGACAAAGAAAGGCCATCACACACACACACACACTTTGCTCCATTCCTTTGGAGCACCTCTATATTGCCCTCATGTCTATCTTAAGTGTCATGATTTATTCAAATAGAACATCTCACTGCGCTGAAAAATTCATTCCCAGCTCGCTCAGCGCATCATCCCATCCTCCTCATCTCTATCTGCTTGATGCGTGTGCATGTCGTGTCAGCTGGATTTGCCCTGTTGTTAAATATTTCTCAGAACAAATGGACCCCGGAGGAGGGAGACGGTGGGTCAGGGAGGATCTGCGCTGTGCCTCCGCCGCTTGGGGAGAGGCCCCACTTGGGAGAGATCGCTCGTCGCTTCCCCTGGAGCCGGAGCTCCAGTCCCAGCTTGGGGACAGAAGTCCCAGAGACACTTAACCAATTGTGTTTCATCCATTTCATCCGAAAAGGATCATTCAAAATTCAACTGAGAAATTGTGCAGGGAGCATTGAAAGACAGGCAGCGAGATCTCTCCAGCGTGGGAACAGTGTAGGAGAGAGGAACGCTGGGTTCAACAACTTGTAGCCTGATAACATCGCTACCTGTGGCCTGGCTTCACACCAGAGCAGCTTGGAAATAATGCAACCAAATAAACCACTGTGCATGCTGTATGTGTATGTGTGTGTGTGTATGTGTGTGTGTGTGTGTGTATCAAAGCCATGATGAATAACAGGCTGTCTGGGTGACGGACAAGCTTGGCAGGCGGTGCTGATTGAAACACTTCCTCTGTCGGGGCCTGGCCCATTAATCTGATGGAGACAGAGACAAAGAGAGAGAGAGCGAGAGAGAGAGCAGAGAGAGAGAGAAAGAGGGAAAAGCTGCGGGCCCCCAGACCACAGGAGTAATGAAGGGTCCTGGTCCCTCTCACCTCAACATTGTCCTGCCATGCTGGGACGCTCTGCTACCCTGTCCAGCCCAAACCCTGCCCTCGTGGGACTGACCAGTAAATAATGGCCCTGTCATCAGCCTGGTAGAGCCGAAGGGTGTGTGTGACCGCGTGTCTGTGTGTGTGCGTGTGTGTGTGTGAGACCATGTGCTTATGCCCGCCTGTGTGCCTCCCCGCGCAGTCATTTACCCTAACTGTTCTCCTCTCCACCTTAGTTGAGGACTGATGTATTCATATTGAATAGTGTTGATTTAAGCACATGTTAAACTTAATGCATAATGCATCGACTATATATAGCTTGATAAAGAGCATTGTGTCAACCTGGGACCAGCCCCATACATTGTGGGGATGAATGTGCCGCTTGCAAAAGTTCTTTCTTTTTGTTCCATTTAAGCACCGTATTAAATCATAACTATGACTGTGACTGTACACAGGCTCAAGGTTATGTTTCTAAATGCAGCAGGATCAGAAATCAGAAACTTAATTAGTGTGCCGTGTTTGTTCTCGGGTGAAAAGTTGTTCCCTCCAATGGGTCTTGAGGGAGGAATATGGAAGGAGAGAGTGGAAGAAACCGAGAAAATGCGAGACAGAGAGAGGGTGTGTGAGACGAGGGGGGTAAAAGAGGAAGACTGATACTGAACGGAGATGTATGGCTTCCCACAGTGTGTGTGTGTGTGGACATGTGCACATGTGTGTTTTGGCCTTAGCATCCCTCTGTGTTTATCAAACATATTACAGCTCCTTCTAGATTCCTCACCTGCACACCCCCAGCCTGCTACATATGGCCCACCAATCACAAAATAAGGAATCATGCATACATTAGCATAGCTAATGGCCTACCCTCTCCATTTAATATGCAAATTTCCTGAAACATTACTGAATGCCGTCTGTTCTAAATGAATAAATTTGAATCGCAATTAGAATAATCCTTTATAATTAATGAAAACTGTCAATTTTGGTTCATAAGTAATTTGATTAAAGTGGTGATGGGACACTTATGAAGTTCATCGGGCTGCGAGGAGTGTGAACACACACTCACACGCATGCATGCAAACACACACACAAGCTGCATGACAACCAACAGCAGGACCAGGGCTACATTATTGATGAAGATGATTAATAAACTTATGAAAGTGGTTGTCACACATGCCAGACCTCCTCTTTTTTTTTTTTTTTTTTTTTTTTAACCCAACACAACTTCTTTCCACTCCTTTACCGCCGAGGAGAAACAACAGATCAATCACGCCTTTCTGCCTCCTGACAGAGAGGGAAAAGTGAGGGAGTGATTGAAAAGGTTCCCCGGCCTCGTGGTGCTGTGTCAGTGGCCTGTCCGTCCGGTGGGAGACACTGATGGACTGTCAGAGAGAGGCAGAGAGAGCACCGCACACACACACACGCCAAGTCATTACAGGCGTTTGAACCGTTTCCCTGTTGTTTCTCAAAGGGGTTGGTGGGGGGGTGGGGGGAGGTAGGGGGCAGACAGTGCTGCTGTTTGCTGTTTTGGTTTTATCACTAAATAATAACATGTTATGAGGAGCATACAGTTGAAGAAGAGGGCCAGCAGTCTGTAACTGTTCATACTCACATCAGCACACTCTTCCTCACAATTAACTCTCTCATGCTGTACTATGCTGTGCTACTGAAGCGTATAATGGTGTCACTTAAATTAGGGTCACTCAACTGTGGGAAATTGTTGCGATGCACGTCTATCCCTTCCCTTTGTGCGGTATGTATATGAACGTGGCCGCGCTGGTGTTTGTGCCTCAACTCCACGTAAAGTGTGTTTGCATGGCTTCAACCCAATAATAATGGTCCAGATAGTGTTGAGCCCCGCAGACTAATTAGCCATATCACTGAGAAAATAGCAGCCTGCTAATTAATGGGTATTATGGCATTTCAGAAGTCACTGCTCTAATTGGGAGGGAACTGAGCCTCGCATTTCCATACTGCAGTAATACCGGCTTTATCCGCCCGTCTATCTGTCCGTCTGTCTACCTACTTGGCATGCTTGCTTTTAAACACAATCTTCCACATGTACGCAGGGAAAATAATTATCCTGCACACGCTCACATATTCAAACATACACATGGTAATGCACAGGATGTGTACACATGTACACTGCCAAGGTTTTTTCCACACAAAGAGAACTCCCTCAACCACAAGGAGACACGATTCACTCCATAAAACATTGTTGTAACCTCTGACCTATTATCTTATATATCTATTGTGATTAGATATCCTTATATTGCTTTTAGAGGAGAAAAGCCTAATGGAAGTGAATTGGTCAGTAAGATAATCCACTTGAATAAGTCTCTGTATCATTTTGTATGTATGTGTGCCTCCAAACCGGCTCTCTTTGATACACATGCATACATGCATATCCCCTATAGATTCCTCTTAACCCTATCAGGCAGTGGGACAATCAAAATAGATTTGCATTTAAATGCCACATGCTCTGTATCAAATATCAAATCAAGCCCGAGTCACTGAGACAGACAGACAGTCATCTCATTCCTGCTTCCTCCACCTCCTCCTCCTTTCTCCTCTGAGGGTCCCAGGGACTCCCATTCTCCCCCGGACGAGCTCTATCGAGGAGTGACAGGCTGTGGCCAGGGCTTGATTGACAGCCTGTTGATGCTTCTTTTTCCACACAAACCCTCTCTTTCTGCGCATTCACACTCTGTGTTCGCCTTCACCCCCCCGTCTCTCCTGCTCGTGCACTGGTCTGGGTGTCAGTGATAGCCCCTGGGCTAGTGCCCTGCAGGCTGCACAGCACTATACATACAAATCACAGTGTGTCAGCCTTGTGAATGGGCCCATTTTGACTTTGTCCTTGTAAAGTCAGGCCCCCCTTGAAGCAGGCTGGATCTGTATCCTGCTTCTTTTTTTTTCTTTCCTTTTTTTAAACTTTCCTTTTCATTGTGTGTGCACAGAGGCAGATGATGAAACTTACCCAAAGGGACAAGTATTGTAAGAGAGTGCGCACACAGAAACACACAGGAAAACTGGCAGATTTAAATGCGGTGCTAATGGGCAGCACCTCACAGGAGCAGGGTATAAATACATCAACAACAGCACGCACGTATAGACAGTCCACACACACCGCAACGGCCAAGACCCCGGGCTTAATCTCACACACTCAGCTAGTACACCTGGTTAATGTTAAGAGGGCAGTTATAGTCAATTACATTCCCATATAACGCATAAACCTCCACCCCGCCTGTGCCGGGAGAGTAATTGAAAACAGGCGCAGAAGGCACCGGGGTCCAGACAAAAAGTCAACTTCCCACCCCTGAGTTTCCCCATTCACTACATGTGCCGTCTTCCCATTCCATATTCTGCAGTCCTGGGGGCAAACGTACGGGGGAGGAAGGGGTGGGTTGCCATTTGGATATAAGGCAGCGAAAAGAGCAGAAGGATATGAAGTCATATGAGGTACTGGAGAGGAAGACAAAAGGAGTGGGAAAAGGGGGAGACGGCGAGGGCTTTGTCTCCCAGGTGAGGTCCAGGGGAGTAGCAGTTAGGGTCGGGGTGAGAGGGTGGCGGACTGGTGGTGGTGTTCCATGTAGGTGGGGTGGCGGTGGGGGGAGTTTAAGGGGGACAGCGGTTGTAAGTAGGAGTTTGAGACTGACAGGTGACATTACCCTGCGTCATGGCTGGAGGGACAGAGGGACAGAGGGCGCGATGGTTATCCAAGCAGAGAAATGTCAGCGTCCAGACACCGCTGTGACACACACTGTGACATGCACGCACGCACGCACCTTGCACCCACACACACACACACAAACAAGAGCTGCACAGACACACAAGTACACAAAGATCCAGGACAAAGGAGTCTGGAGTCTTTGAGAATAAAAAAGGCTGGCTACAGTGGGCAGAGATGAAGAGATTACATCCTCTCCATTTAAAAAAGGAGCAGATGAGAATAATGAGACAAAGCGGAAGAAAAGGCAAGGAGTCACTGACTATACTATTACGAGTCAACAACCATGCATTTATTCATATCGTCTCATTTGCAAAACACGAGCCTCCACCCTTTTTTTTTCAGGAAGTTGGTCCTTCCTCCACATTTGTCCCTTTTCAATCTGTTCTCTGGCGTTTTCATTAAAGCCTAACCTAATTTTGGCAAAGCTTATAAAATGTCCATATTGCTGCTCATTCGACCCCATTGATTTAGTGTTTGGTTAAATATTCAGGACTGTGGATGCAATTAACATGCTGTTAATGAATAATTGATCGCATCTTAAGCGGCCATAAAACTCATGCATATTAATTATTGAAACAGGAAATATGAAAAAAAAAACAACCTTCCTTGTTTTGCCTCAATCAACCTTCTTTCATTTTGTTTCTTTAGTCAGGAAGGCCTGCTGAGAGTATTCAAGGGGGAAAAGTGCAGCTTATGAATGTGTGTGTGTGTGTGCGCATGGGAAGGAGACAGTAGGCAGAAAAGTGCTATGAACGCTATGCAAATGACTCCCATAAACACCACTTTAACAGCTCTTATATGCATTTAAGCTGCCTTTGAGTACATCCATTTAGCCCGTATATGCTGTACTATGTGTGTGTCTACACATCGTACAGCGCAGTGTGATGTGGAGTACAGTGCGGGTGAGCGTTGTGTTGACAGCCTCGGTGTGACAGAGGTAGTAGCTGCCTGTTTTGAGAGGCAAGTGTTTACCGGGAGCAAGCACAACAACAACAACAAAAAAAAAACAAATCTGGTGAACACGGGAGGCTTGTCAGTCAGGCTGCGAGGCTGGCAAACAAGAGCCTTCCTCTCACTGTGTCGGCAAACAATGAGCCTTCCTCTCCCACTGTGCCTCCACCAGAGTATGGCCTGATGTCACACCTGAGCACCTCCCCGGGCCCCTAGTGGAGGCTGATGTCACCCCTGGCACCTCCCCGGGCCCCGGTGAGCCTGAGGAGAACAATAGTGTGGAGGGGGAGATGAGGGCGGGAGCCAGCTTGAATGTGCCTCGCATTAATGCTGCGATGCACCTGTGGTCAGGTGAAGATTCAACTCCCCTCTCTGTAACAGAGCAAAGCTGTGTGTTTCTGTGTGTGTGTGTGTGTGTTTGTGCACAGTTTGGGGGGTTAAATTCATTATCCGTACATCATAGCACTCCTAACCACTCTAAAATGTCTGGAGGGGGACTGAAAAATACATAGAGGCAGCCACACACTTCAGGGAAAACACGGGAGCCATTGTGCTTGATTTATTTGCCTCAAAAAGCATTAATGCTGTGATGCACCTGTGGTCAGGTGAAGATTTGAACTCCCCTCTCTGTAACAGAGCAAAGCTGTGTGTTTCTGTGTGTGTGTGTGTTTGTGCACAAGTTCATGGGGGGTTAAATTCATTATCCGTACATCCTGCACTCCTTAACCACTCTAAAATGTCTTGACATGAAAAATACATCCTAGAGGCAGCCACACACTTCAGGAAAACACTAATTTACATTGTCGCTTGTTATTTATTTAGCACTCAAAAAGCTCTTCAAGGTGTGTGTATGTGTTATGTGTGTATTACCCCCCTCTCTATCTCCCTCTCTGGCACCTAACTAACTACTCTGCGATGTTGGTGCCTCGGAGCTAAAAGTGACACAAGCCGTCAATTGTGTTCCAATATTAACCCCCCTCTCAACGTCTGCATGCCCGTCTTTTTCTCTGTGATGTCGGCTTGATCAAAGAAGCGGCACTTTGGCAAAAAATAACCAGGGAGAGTGAGACGGAGGACACCATGCTGCTCATAGACTGATGAACGACGGCCAGTCTCTCAGCAAAACACTGTCCCCCTGTTTCTTTTCTTTGTCTCTTTTTCTCAGTCTCTCATTATCTCCTTGTTCTCTCTCTTTGAGAGGCAACACAAGGCGTTGGCTGAGCATGATTCAGTATCTTCTTCATTCAGCCAGACGGTAAGTAGTAGTTTGTAGAGTGTATGGTATACAATTTTATGGAGAGGGAGAGGCTATATGCTCAAGTGTTTTATATGGAGAGGAAGACAGCACTCGCCAACATTTTCCTTGCCCATTTCATTCTTGATATGCTGAAGAGAGATTGAAAGAGGGCTGGGCGGAGGATAAAAGAGAAGCAGACCACCAAAGAGACAGAATATGATAGAAAGATGCCCCGTGTCTGTGTTTCATCTTATCTTAGCAGGTTCACCTAGCGGTGAGATTCCTCAAACGCACCTTCAGTCATCAGCAATGGGGGGCTGAAGGGAAAGGGACAGAAAAAGAGAGAGAGAGAAAAGAGAGAAAGTAAGCGTGCGCATGCATGCATGCACGCACACACACACGAGTAGAGAGAAAAAGGGAGAGATGGGAGGAGGATCTGTCTGTGGCTAATTCTCTGGGTGTGGGAAAGCAGAGCACCTAACACAGGTTGGCCTGGTTTCAGTAATGAGTTTGATTCTTCTCTCTGCCTCCTCAGTCTCACTGGGGACTAAGACTGCATAATAACATCCTCCACACACACACATACACACACACACACATGCACACACACACACACACAAGCACAAACAGGTCTATGGGGAGCTAATTATTCTCACCTGTGTTAATTATTGCTGTAAGCCAATCAGCGGACTCTGTGCTAATTAGGCAGTGTTAGGTCTGATTAGTGTTTTGCAGCAGGCCCACTCAAACTGTTATCTACCATACTAGTCCCCTCAGGCGAGAGAGGAGAGAGGAGAACAGGTGGAGGCTTGCCCTGTGTGTATGTGAGTGTGTGTGTGTGCGCTCATCCTTAATAATAAATAAATGAGGGAGTGCTTAAATTCACCATAAAACAAAGTCTTATCAGTTTCTTCTCTAATCAAACTTCCATTAAACAAAACAATGCATGCCATCAATTCAACCAGTCTCTGCCCTCTGAGTTAATTGGTCCTGGTTTGGGGTCATTTCTTTTATCTGGACAAACAGCCCCCGTGCCCTTTTAGTTAATGAGGGCTGATCCAGGATCAGGTCTGTCACTAATGGCTCCTTTTTGCCAGGATAACCCCTCGGATTGATCTGCACATCACACATGCAACCCCTGTCCTGACCCAGGAGCGCCAGCATCTATGTGTGTGTGGATGTGTGTGTGTTTGGCAGAGAAATGGCAGAGGTGCTCAAAAAAAAAAAAAGGAAGACAGAGAAGAAGAGAGTGGTAAACGGATAAACGGAAGGTCTGTAGACGATCTCCCAGCTGAGAGGAGTGAAAAGAAAAAAGGAGAAAAGGGAGAAAGGATGAGAGGACAAGGAGGAGGGAGGGAGAGAGAGGGGCAGAAGCTGGAGGAAACCTTCCTCTTATGACATGATTGATTTTCTTTCAGAGGCTTGAGCCTGTCACTACTGAACACTTGGTCCCCCACTCCTCCTCACACACACACACACACACACACACACACACACACACACAATCACACACACACGCACAAACTCTGTGCCCTGACCTCCACGTGTGCCTGCTGGTCCATACTGGGTCTAATGACACTGGGGCCTCCCACAGATCAATACTAAGCTGTCACTCAGCTGTGCGTACACACACATATACACACACACAAAAAAACAGTCAGACAGATGCGGACATACACGTACACACAGGCGAGGCAGGGTTTGCGTTTGCACATTTGTATATGCTGGAAGCGATGTTTTCTACAACCTCAGCAGATGCCCTCCTCCTTCCCCTCCGCCCACACTCCCTACACACAAACACACACACATACACTGGACCAAAGCCATATTCTCTCTCCTCAGCCGTTTTCTCACCCTCCTGCTCCCTCACACAGAGAGTCTGGGTCCTGATGTAATATTGATGAGCGAGGATGGAGGCCCTATAAAAAGTGATAGGTCCTTGTGATTGTAAATTATAAATTGCCATTGATTTAACGTCAATGTCGACATATGCACGCATGCAAATGCACACACGCATACGTACACGTATCAAAATAGACACACAACTGCTCATTTTGCCCAGGAGAGAAGGAAGAGAGTCACCCCCCCCACACACACACACACACTCTTCTTCTTGACTAACTTATTCCACGTCACTCACCACCGCCATCTATTCCTGTTTCTTTTTTTCTTTCCATCCTCCCCCCTCCCGCCCTCCTTTCACTCTCTCCTCCTCCTCAACAATCTCAAGCACCCATCCGCTTCTCTCCATACACATCTCAAGTGCCACTTAGAGAACCAGACTGCAGCTCGAGCCAAAACTCTGCTCTCAGTGGCTCGTTGTGTTTGTGTGACTCGTCTCGTGTGTGACTTTTGGCGTCTTTGGAGTCCGGATCACAGAATGAAAACCACACAAACCGCCCCGGCCGTGGATTTTCTTTTAATTCTGGACAAGGCGGGTAATTTATGTCCAACTGGAAATCTGTTGACTGTGAAAAGCTCTGGCTAAAAACATTTGTTTGTCTCTGTTAAATCACTAATTATAGCCTGGCACAACACAGGGCAGATGCAGGCTAATTCACCATTAGGCCGTTTGGTGTTTATTAAACTTTTATAATGTGATCACTCTGATAACGGCACAATTGTTTCCCTGGGCGTGTGTGATTATACTGTTGTACCCCTCTGTCCCCTCCCCTTGTAATGGCTCCACGCCGAGTGTAATGTGTGTGTGTGTGTCCTTATATGTACGTGTGTGTGTGTGTGTGTGTGTGTCTTGGAGCTTGCGGAGCAGTGTTTTCCATTTCTCATTAGAGTGGCACAGACTCCTGCTGCAGGGTCAATGGAGGGGGAGAGGGTGTGTGAATGTGTGTGTGTGTATGTGTTTGAAGGGGTGTGGGGTGGTAATGAGCGCAGGAACATATATACTGCACGGCGTCCATTAATGCTCTGAGGCAGTGACATTAGGCATACTTAACTAATAGAGCCAGTCTCTGCAATTACCCACTGTTATCTCTGCAGCTTTAGAGGGGTACCGGCTTTAATAAATGTTTGTAGTGATGAGATAAATGCCAGGTTTGCTCATTTGTAATCTACACTGCGGGACAAGGGGAAGCGGGTGGATCTAATTGTTTTCCTCCGGATTCAAGAATGTGGACGAGTTCAGAGAGGAAGAAGGAAAAGAAAAAGAAAAGAAAAAAAACATGTATTTTCCTTTTCAGAACATTTTCCTCCAGGTGTATCTTCTTCCTCCCTCTCTGTCTATCTATCTCAGTCTTTCTCTCGCTCTCTCTCAGCTCTCAGTGGGGTACTGTTACAACTGTCCTCCTGTCAAACAGAGAAAAGCAGTCCGTACCCGACGCTCACTGTCACGTCTCTGCCTCCTCTTTTTCCTCTGCCTCTCATCTCTCTTTCATCCCGGCCCACATCAGAGGCACGGTCGTGATTGTGTGTGTAAACATCTTGTCATGCTAACACGGGCCTCATGACAGAAGAGAGACGTGCTTCATTAACGGCACGCTTGCAAGTTTGTCTTTGTGTTTGAATGCGTGCGTGTGGGCTATATGTCTGTCCATACGTGCTGTTGCAAGTGTGTAATGGTGCGCTTCTTGAATTTTCCGGGGTCAGTGGCAGAGACATGGGGGATTTTTGTGTGAGGTTCTTTTATTGTAGAAATGTGACACTACCATTGGCTACAATGTTTAGTTAACACCTTCGGCTTGTCGGCTCCACTCTAAACTCCTCTCTGAATATCCAGCACAAAGAATAGCAGTCAATTAACAAGCAAGTAATTACTCGCTACAGAAAATACACCAACGTTTTCACCTCCTTGCACAGCCCTCACTCTTTTGGCAGTAAATCTTCTCTGTTTGTGTGAAGACAATAGCTAGAGGAAGAGAGAGAGGGACTGGTGTAAGCGAGGGAAAGAGAGGGTACAGGAGGGAGGCAGAGGAGAATGCGGAGCTGTTAATTGTTTTCCAGAAAAAGGTTTGCGAAGGTCTGCACGTTTGAACTGAATGTCACCTCATGTAAATCACAGCCCCTGCGTTGGAGAAGCCAATATCCAGGATAATTAGCGTGACTCTGTCTCTCCCTCTCCTGCGTCGCACGCGGAGATCGAGGAAGAAGGCGCCGCCGAGGAAGAGCGTTCAAACGCGGGGAAGACTCCAAGTGTGATTAACCGAAAAACCTTCAGAGTTAAATCTGGAGTCTTGAGTGGGAGGACCAAAAGAAAAAGAGACATAGACAGAGGGGCAGATAGATAGATAGAGTGAGGGAGAGAGATACAGAAGAGATAGACGCACATGGATGGAGAAAATCAGAGAAGCAAACGCGGGAGGAGACGCAGGCGGAAAGGAAACGAGCGAGCGTTCCTCCCAGCGAGGTCAAGCCACTCGGTAAACAAACAAACAACATTAGCAGCACACACACAAAGGGGGTGAGGCAGTGTAAAACAACAAAGTGTCTCAGTCGATTGCCTACGCCTTACTTTGTCTCCCCTCATCAGTTACATAAACACAAACAAAGGCCTTTAAATTCAGCTCTAGCTTTTTGAAGTGGAACAGTGACATGTGCTTGAGTCTCATTTGTTGATAATTAACGCAAAGCAAAAAGAATATATTAGGAATGTGAGAATATATCAGTCCTTTGATCGAACAATGCTGTTGACCATAATTGTCTGCATGTTGACGTCGCTGCTTTACGTCTAATTACAGCAGAGACACTCCCTTGAAGATTTCCTTTTGTCTCTTAACATTACCGCTCAAATTAGTCAAGCTCAATGTCACAAAACTCATATATAGGAGCAGATATGAAAAGGCTGAACTTGGAAATAATAATATGTTTACTAAACAGTCTATAAAGTTTTTTTATGTTTTTAAATATTATTTAAAATCATCCTGCAGAGGACCCTAACATAAAATAATTAGAATCATTCCTGTGTTGCAGAGTCCCTCCACTACAATCACGCTCCATATCTCTCCCTCCCTGTCTCCCCCATGCCGCGCAGGTTTTCCTTCCATTGTGGCGTGTGAAACTGAGAGCGCCGCTCACAGCGCCTGGCCAGCGATCCATTCTTCCTGGACAGATTGATGGAAAACAATCAACAGACTATACATCTTGCTCGGGCACAGCGGGTCACCAACGCTCATCCTGGACACCTGGACTTACATCCTGGGCTATGGTGGTGGGGTAGAGCGTCAGAAGAGGGGATGGGACGGAAACCCGGCTGATGGGAAGTGAGACGCCCGGTTGAAGGGGGGTACATGGAGCTGGCATGAAGCGTCTGGGTCTGCGTTCTCACTTAGCAGAAATAATCAGTAAACAATGAATCATCAGTGAGGGCTGAAGTCAGGGGCGGCTGGAAGCTGCACTGCTCGGTGACACACTGGCTGAGCCTGCTGGGAGAGGAGGCCTGAGTATCCTTCACTGAGAGGAGCTGGTGTGTCTATTCAATTACAAGCAGCAACACAGGCAGCCATGTAACACATTGGCTGCGAGAGAGCACTTAGTGGGCCGTGCGCTAGACTGTCCACACACATCAGAGCGCTGAGAAAACAAAGCACCGCTCCTGCCGCACACACATAACCACGCATGTCCAAATGTATAGCATCACACCCAGAGGCACGCACTCGCGCTCTTCACGCCTCATTTGAAAAGCAAATTGAGCGCATCTTCTAGGGCGACTCGCGGACTAAATCCTGGAAAACGTTACTCTTTCCTCGCTTGCAGCACCCCCCCCTCCCCACACACAAACACACACACATGTGCACTTCATACGTTAGACCTTTCATATGGTAAATATATCTTCATTCTATTTAAATCCCCTACTATCTCTATCTCTCCGTCCTGCAATTTCCAACACCAAAAACGTCTTAAATAGCTCTCCGAGAAGTAGGACGCTACTCATTTGGGTCAACTCTGGCCGGCCAAACCCCTTCATTCTGGGACAGAACAAACACTGACACAAAGGCAGAGGGAACGGCCAAGGAGAGTGGCCAGGTCAAGCAGGGAATGTCAAGCAGTAATGACAAAGCAGTTTGCAGAGAAAAATAGAGCTACAACAGCGCTATTTACAGTTGCTCTTGCCAAAAAAACTCCCTATGTCATGAAACCCAGAACTTTTCACTGTTATGACATTTGTAAATTACAGTTTATATGCCCTAATAAACTCGTTGTTACCTGTATTCAGCTGGGAAGCATTACCTTAAATACCTATAAAGTGTGATAGCAGCTCTGTTTGGTTTATTGGGGAAAGAATTAAAAAACAACAATGCAACACACACACACACACACACACACACACACAGTTAAGCAGTTAAGTTAAGCAAGTGTGTTCCTCACCGTTTCCTCACCACAAAACAAAAACAGCTTGTGTTAATTTCATATTTCATTTCATGAAAACAAACCCCATGTTTGCTCTTGGAATGATGTGTTAATTTTTTTGCGGGGTGTTCGCAAATGAAAGCGAAGCCAGTTGTTGAGGGGAGCGAGAGCGCTGGAGGTCTGGATGAGAGAGAAAGAGACAGCGAATGTTTTAGAGGCTCCTCGACCTCCAAACTCCTTGCTGTCAATCAGCGCAGCCGTCCGTCCCCTGGGGCCTCGCTTTCCTCCAACCCCGGGGGGGGGGACCACCGCAGGGAAAAAAGAACACACCAAACAGATGCAGAGAGCTGCAGGTCAGTGTGTGTGTGTGTGTGTTCGTACATGTATGTGTGTTATATTATTGCACGCCTGTGGATTCTTATAACTGCGCATGCGTGCGTCTGCATATGTATTTGTGTACTGTGCATGAGTTTATCTGAGGGTGAGAGAGCTGCAACTGTGTCTCTGTGTTTGTGTGTATGTGTGTGTGTGTGTGAGGCAGATTTGCAAGGCAGCCAGCACCTGAGGGAGGGGAGTTCTGGCTGCATATCGATGAGCCAGCAACTCTGCCTCTTTGCCCCTGAGCCCTGCACAAACACCACAGCCAGCTCAGGGCCAGTCCTTTTCAAAGCCTCCCATAACATCTAATGCAGCTGTCTCTACCCCCACCTCCTTAAGACCGCACAAAAGAAAACAGCACATCAACAAGAAAAAACTCAAATCTTTTAAAGTGAAAAGTACATGCTGAAAATCAAGGCGCAGTCAACGAAGACCTGTCCAACACCAAAGAGAAACGCCAAAAGTCTTAGGGGGAAATGTCAGAAAGAAAGGTGGCCAGAGACACACAAGAGGAAACCAACTGTGAAACAGGGTGGAATAGAGGGGAAATGAATGATCCTGCGTAAAATAAAACAGACCCAGGATGTAAGAAAGGAAAAAAAAGACTTCAGCATTCAGACGTAAGACATCTCAGCAGATACAATGTGAAGACTGCAGGAAAGCTGTACTGTAAGTGTGCTTCAACCTTCTCGCTAACACAGTCATGGATATGAAAGTGAAACTAAGCTGAGGGGACGGAAGGCGCTGCCAGTAAACCACATTAGCATCAAATGCAAATGAGAAGGGGGCTAATGGCTGGACAGGTGCAGACTGGGCCTCTAAATGACACACATGCACACACACACATTTGCAGACACACACACACACACAAATGAGATGGATGAATTAAACATGGGTGGGCTCGGCTTGGGGGGCTGGCAGGGCTGACATAAAGTCAATGACATACATTATTCACTAGTGCACGTTAGCCCAGCCAAGGCAACACATGACCTCTCACCCCAGGAAGTGCATCCAAACATAACAACCAAAACAATGAGGGGGTTCCCCGCTACGAAGGGAGGCAAAGAGGGGTAGTGTGACAAACAGGCTATGCAGCAAAATGCATTAGCTTGGAAAATGCAGTCCTCTAAAACACTGCTAGAAGCAAAGTTTTGTTTGTTCCTTCCAGATGTGTCAGGTGATCCGGTGCAAAGCCAAACCAGGTGTGGAGCTAACGCAGGCCAGAGGTGAGCCCAAACCTGGTGCTAACTACACACTGTGAGGCCAGGAGTCAGTCCGTTCCACTGGCTCACAGAACAGGAAATGGTCGGCCATGACATCATCCTCCCCGGGAGGAGCACTTCCTGCCTGACATTCTTCACTCAAGACATACACACACTCGCCAGGAAATGGCCTCTATCAACACACACACACTTACTCCTGGGGAAATAACCAACATCGACGCAAATACACAATCACAGACGCGCATGTGAGGAAATAGGCCACATCAACGGCGGGCTGCAGGAGTGTGTGCAAATGCAAACACACAAGCACGCACTCCAAAACAGCTATAAACCTGAAATAACATCATCTGTGCATGTAAACTTGACACCCCCCCCCCCGACAACTAAATCAACACCGTCGCCCCTCCCCGCGCCGTGACTGGAAAGAGGAATCATGGGATATGCAGGGTTATCCAGTGGATCCTTATCTCTGGTCACAGAGAGGTTCTCTCCCCCACCAGAGAGGCACTCCCTGCCTGGGGGACACCCTGCGGCAGGCCTGGGGGAGCTGGACGGGCAGGAAAGGGCCACAGGACACAGGTGGTAGGAGGGGGGAGAGAACACATGGGGCCGCAGGGACAGTCATACCCCCAAAGCGAGTAGGGTTGAGAGATTAGTTTGGAATTATATGGAGGCAGCAAGTTAATGAACAAAAACTGTTCTGTGGGGAGATTTAAGAGTTTAAGAAAAGCTATGCAGAGAGATAGCAATGGTGCACACAGGTGAGAGGGAAATATGTTTGTAATTTGAGGCCCATCCAGGCACATGATAGTCTGACTAGCAGTGGCTGCATATGATTAAGCCCACGCTAACTAGGAGCGATGGAGAGAGGTGGAAGTGGAGGTGGAGGTTGAGGGGTGGTGGGGGGGGTTAAGGGCTCCCCTCATATTATCCTGCCTCTGTAAGAGGCTAAAGTGGACCACACGTTTCCCAGGGGAAGACATGGAGAGGCGCACAGGAGCTTCTCACCTTTCAGCTGCTTCCCCTGCCCAGTGTCAGACACACACACAGACACAACATGTCACGCCAAGGCCCCGCTGACTCCCCCAGAACTCACCACCTCAGAGGTTAAACGCATGAAATATGGCATGAGTTGTCATCTTAAGCGCCGACCGATTCAGATCAGATGCACTTTGAAACCTATCTAAGTCAGTCAGAGACGATGGCGCTCCTTGTAAAACTGAAAGCCCCAAACCAAAAACAGCATTAAAGGAAGATGTTTCGCTCGACTTCAGTAAAAAGCTGAGAAATGTTACAGTGCCTTTTGCTATCATAGCCTAAACAAACATGCTTCATAATTAAAATCTGTATCGTATTGCTCCTTGCAGACGCTTTAAAGCCCAAACAAATTCTCTTTTTAACAGGAGGCGAGATAAAAGAGAGGGGGGGTGAGAGAGATTCTCCCGGTGAGCAAGTACAGTACCCAGAGCGCTGCCGATCCACACTGTACCAGATTTGTTCTCCTAACAATCAAATAAGTTTCTCATTAGCTGACTTTATTTTTCCTCATTCCTGCGGTTTTGCTGCAGTGGCCTGTTTCTCCCATCTTAACGAGAGAGAGCTAATTAGGCAATCAGACCCATTACTCTTCCAGAAGAGTTAGAGCTAGCCCAGCTAATTAGGGCTGTAAAATCTAATCATCTCTGCGAAACAGCAGAGGGCTAACGAGCCCTTATTTAACGAACTAAATAACTTCAAGGGTGGAGAGGGGCTGCTGATGGTATTTCTTTATGAATTTGAAGGAGGGGAACTCATGGTAATTGAGTCAGTTTCACCCTCACAGTTGTTTGTTTGTTTATGAATCTCTGATTATTACAACTGCCAAGAATATATTGGTACTAAATGAGCAAACGTATGAACCCTCCTCTCCTTTTTCCCCTTCAGTCCCCCTGTTAAAACAAGCCAACCTCCCCCAATCGCTCTCCTCTCACCTGACCTATTTTCCTGTCCAGAAAAGAGTGCTCGCTGGAGAGGAAAAAAGGGAGATATTGCTGTTGTTTTCCCTCCCTCTGTTCTAATTTGTTGTTCGTTAATGCTGCCCTCACACCTGAGCCACTGGGCGTCAGGGGAATATCGCCAGCGAGCAACCGCAACACATGCTCAGTGTGGGAAAGCTGTTCACGGCAGAGCTCAGAGCTGCTTCGCCGGGGTGGCTCCTGCTCAAACTGCGGCAAAGTGAAGGGAAAGTTTAACTGTGGCGAGTGCAGGAATATGGCGCCCCGGTGAAAACAGAGCGGCGGAGCGCGCAGATGGGAAATTCAACAAGTACCCACACATGAAAACAAAAATCAGAAATGTGGCACAGAGTGATGGGCAGGCGTGTTGTCTGAGGCCACGTGGTGGGGTGCAGCTGTCTCAGGGAGCGCTGAGGTGAGGCCTTTCGCTTCACTGGAGCGGAACAAGGGTGGCGCATGCACACACAGACTCACACACATAGATATGTGACACACACACACACGCACACACACGCACACACACACACACACACACACACAGGTAAAGAGTAGCTTTTGACAGAGCAGCAGCGAGAGCAGGACAGCTGTGTTCATCAGATAGCACAGGTCACTGCCTCATTAACACTCACACAAACACACTCAAATGTGACACATTCAAATCAGACATAACACCTAAATGACCTACGATGCACTTCATTTTACCTGATAATGCAGTTTATTTGAAGACATTATAGATAAAAAAAATACAGGCAGAAAAAGGGGAAATCATGTTGGCGTGTAAGTCCTCACTCTCATTCTGTCCTGAGGAGCAGCCTTAAATCTGCACGCTCCAACAATTGCTCGAGCATAAACAAATAATTTCCCCCCACACTGTACGTCCACATGTGCGCCACACACACGCAGCACAGGCCGGACTGTAAATCTGCAGGGCTTTTCTTTTTTCCCAGCTGACCGTAAATCATCCGAGCTGCTGCATCAGTCAGAGGTAGTTTATGACGGCAGGGAGAAAGGTGTACACTCAGAGGAAAAGTGAGGGAGTGTGTCTGCGGGTGTCAAAAGCGGCAGACAAGCTTCAGTACCACACTCGGCCTAGAGTGAGATTTATACAGAGAAACAAACACTCACACACTCTGTCTCTCTCTCTCACACACACACCAGGCTGTAGCTGTAACCCTAACTGCTCATCAGCTAAGTCATCAACCCAACCACACAAACACAGTTTGACCACACTTGAAGCAACTGCTCTGGGATTGCTCCTCCACTTCACACACACCACGGGAATATTATTTACTGCTGTTTCACACAGTTTGCTTACACAGATCGACTGTGTATAGTGGCTGAGATTTAAACAACTTGTGGCCTTCTTTATTAGACTCTAGGCCTGCAGGTTTGATTTTGTCAGCCAAATCACATGTGGAAAATAGCCTTCATCTGCTCACTTCACTGGAAAATTTTAATGATTTTTATATATACGGCATATTTCTGCTGCCTGTGTATTCTGCACACAGTCCCTGTTCGCACCGGCACACAATCATACGCACTGCGTTTGAGGTGACACTGCGGTGTCACACCGGTAGAGGTCAGAGGGCAAAGTTTGCTTACCTGTCGATGATGACAGGGTCTGATGGGGTCTCGTTCCTGTTGCCACAGCTCTTCTTATCACAGCATCGACTGCAGGTAGGTGAGAGACGAGGAGGTTGGGGGCGCAGAGACAAAAGGGGAGTTAGTCACAGACATGTGAACAGCAGAAAAAGCAAGATAAGGTGCAGCACAGAGAGCAAGAGGAAGTCAGATGAGCATTTCAGGAAAAGAGACAGAGGAGTAAAAGGGCGTGAGACTTCTGTGGGGTTTAAGAAAAAGGCATGAATTGGATTTCTGTCGGGCTTCTTGAGGTAAGACTAGGGGCTCTGGCGCTACAGTAGGGGAGATAAGCAGGGCGATTTTTGGGAAAAGTTTGGAAGGAGAAGAGCAAAAGCAGCAAGCCTGAATGGGGTTGGATACAAACTTGAATTAGCCTCCAGGGCTCAGGTTAGCTCCATTTCTGTCAGACATCACACAACCAGACATCTTATGTTCTCTATTTTTCCTCAGTGCTCATACCCTCCCTCTATCCCGCCTCTCTCTCTCTCTCTCTCTCTCTCTCAGAAGTGGGTCACAGAGTGGTCCCACTGGACCTGGGGAGTAGTGCATGCTGGGTAGAAGGGGGTTGCATACTGATGTGACGAGTCCTTTCTGAATCATTTGACTGCAGCACAATGTAACAGTGTGTGTGCCATCAACCCCCCCCCACACACACACAACACACACACACACACACCCTCCCGTTTCCCCCAAAAAGTATCATCATGTCTACCTTTCCCTCTCTGTTTGCTCGTGTGTGAGCACAGTATGTCTGTCTGCACACATGCATGAGTGTGACTGCATGTGTGCATCTACTGTACGTGTGTTTGTGTGTGTGTGGGAGGAGATGGAGAAAGACACAAAAGAGAGTGAGGCAAGGGGGGAGAGAGAGATTGACCCTCCCCCTCCACTTTCTTGAGTCCCTCAGGACAGGAGGCTTGGAGAGCCAGATCAGATTTCTGATCTCAACCGTTTCCTGCAGCATATGAAAACAAGTGGTCTAAATTGCCTTGTGTGATAACCAGGAAGTGGCTACACTTTGCCACTGGCCATTTCTCCACTTGTAACTCTGCATGTATTTCTAAACAGCTGTTTCGTGAGGGACAATCGCAAGAAGTATGATGCATTTATTGATTGTAAATGCATGCTGTGGCCTCTGAGATCTATGCTTGCTTTAGTATATTTGACTGTGTGTGTGTTTGCGAATGTGTGTATACTATGTGTAATTTGAGTCTGTCCTCCCTCTGCACATAGCTCATTGTCAGGACACAGCAAACTGCATGTATTACACAGACTAAGGAGGATGGGTTTGAGTAATGAGCTTTTCCTTGTCCTAATTAGCTGAACATGAGAGGGATGCGCGCACACACACACACACACATCCCTATCAACAGAAATAGGCCAGGGCCCATCTCCCCAACCCACTTTGAGGAAAATGATAAGATTTCCATTGTAATTTAGCAGAGCTCCTCATGTCTTTGCCCCCTCTGTGCACCAACAGAGACACCTCCAACGTGAGAAAAACATTCATCTTGATCCAGACTATGAAGCACTGGCTGGACCAACATACAACAGTTGTAGCCGAGAGTGTTTTGTCTTACCTGCACATGATCTCATGGGTCAGCAGCACCCGACACATCTCTGGGTTTTTATCCTGGCCCTCATAGACAATTGCCTAAAGGGTGGAGAGAAAAAACTGATTTATTTTACTCTACTTTTTTTTTTTTTTTTTTTATGGCATGCTGAAAGAAAGAAAAAAGTGAACTGCGATGCAGGGGCAAATAAAAAACAGAAATGTGTGTGTGTCTTTCATCTGGGAGTAGTGTTGTCTATCTGGCAAATGTGTGTATCATGGGAATCCAGCCCTCCTGAACAGGAACGCTCTGTTCTGACAGAGACAGTAAGAGAAAAAGCACTTGTGTGTGTGTGTGTGTGTGTGTGTGTGTAAAAGGCACACGCCTGTGTGTGCATATGTGTTTGAGCGTGCACGAATGTTTATATGCTGTGTACAGTGAGCAGTTGGACTGCCAGACTGGAGTATAGTGCACCATCTGGTCCATACAGCACAGCGTCCAAAAATCTAGTCTGGTTACCCCTCCAACCCCACTCAACATGCTCTCCAGGGCTGTGATCACCCCTGCACACACACACACACACACACACACACTGATAAACATGCAAACACACTCACACAAACAGCATCCCCTCCTACTCCTTTCGTTCTAAGGCAAACTCTCTTCAAGCCTAATGGCACTAGAGGCAGAATTGGCAAAACAAAAGACCTGATATCAAAACAGCATTGAAGAGGCTCATTTTCTTCGTTATCTAATTCAACTGAAACGAAGAAATTCCCTCTGTGTGCGTCAGCCACATGTGCCGCTCTGTATTTCTTTGTGCGATGGAATTGGCCATAACACACTCAGGGATAGTTTGTTCTGTTTCACATTGAGGAAATGAGGGTCAAGGTCCTCAAAGAGTGAGCTGGCATGCATCACTGTCTCTCTCAAACACTAACGCTAACACACAACAGCTTCTGCACCTCCCCGAGATATTCACACACTATCGCACAGCTTCACGCACAAACACATAGACATATATGCGGCCTGGTGCTTATAAAAACACACACACCATCCCCACTTACTGGCTGCTGTGCAGAGTAAGAGGACACATGTCCTCTACTTTTCTAGGCCTCTGTAAATGTATTCCACAGGTAAGACAGGTCGTTTATCAAGCCGGCTGTGCTGTGCTGAAGTTGAGGGTCTCAGACACAGGCATGCAGCGGGGCGAGGGGGGGAGGAGGAGGAGGAGAGGGGGGCGGTTGGGCTGGGGGGAAACTCTCAGACCACCACAACCACCGAGCTGATGCACAGTTTAATTCTTTGAAAGCACAGTTTAATGCAAACCTATTACCTGTTTAGTCATGGAGTCAATGAGGCGAACATACAAGTCCTGCTCTGTCCTGATCCCTGCAGAGAGACACAGAGACAGAGAGAGAGAGAGAGAGAGAGAGAGAGAGAGAGAGATGATGTTTAAAATGTGGCAGGTTTCGTGTCATATCTGAGACAAAGCTTTCCCTGTTTTGGGGGATATTTCAGATCACAAGTTTAATTCATTCTGACTTCCCCCTGTGAGGCTCTTTGTGGAAACCAAATGAGTCCAAACTGCTGCTAATGACTTTCAGTATTTGTTGCATGCTGTCAGCTCGCTTGGAACTTGAAAATGCAATTTACTGTCTTTAGCACTGCTGATGGCATCTCTGAAAACATTTATTTACAACTTAACTGTGAAAATGCAGGGAGAACCACACGTTTATACTGAATTACAATCAATATAATTTAATTACTCAATCGAGCCACCAAGACTAAAAAAAATAGTTGTTAAAAAGGAGGAGGGCAAACATTTAATTTGGCAGTCTTGAGTTGTTTACTGCTGATGGGAAAAAATGCATTTACTGTAGGCAGGGGAAAGCACAACAACAACAACAACATAATAATAATGATAATAAAAATAATAAAATGATAATAATATGGTAATAATAAAATAATGTGTAAGAAGCAGCATTAAAGTATTTTACTAATCAGATAAAGCACTGATCACAATTATTAACAATTATTATAAAACAAATATAGCCCAGAAAACTTGATTAACGACGTGACCTCCTAAAACATTTGTTTCCCGAGTTTCCCCTCTTTGGTTTAACATATCATTCACTCGCTGCCTTTGTTATTGCTCCATAAAAATTATGGGAGCCAAACTCACCGTTACTGTAGAGGAGCTGGAGCCTATAATGGATCCCATTGTTGGTCTTTTCCCCCGTCGTTTCCTATGAAAATTAAACCAAACAGAGCCGCTCAGAGCAAGCAAACCCTCTGCTCCTCCTGGGACTTTTTTCCTGCGCGTCCACAACTTGATATTTTTAGATTTACGTCTCTCTGCAATGTCTCTCAAGCGAATTTAAAAATCACTTCACCCACACAGCCAGACACACATAAAAAAACTGTGACTTTTCCTTACAACTTTTTCTTGATGTCACCTGACAAAAATATATTCTGTAAAATCAACCTCTTAATTATCTTTTGGAAAAAAAAAAAAACTCTTTACAATTAGGCGTTTATTAAATACTAGAAATGCAAAACGTCTAAAATGTTGCTACTGACGTTTAATTAATTTAAAATTATCAATTAATAGACGTATTTATTCTGCATGTGAACTATATATCCAATAAATCATCCTAATATTAATACTATTAATACTGACCAACAGCAAAAGCCAATTGGGATCTGATAAATAATAAACAAGCCGACACTAAATGCTGATTAATAAAACAAACATTTCAAGCTAAACGCTCACTTTTAAACGGCCCTCGCAAACGGATCAATATTACACTATCAAACACTAATATTGACGTTCGTTTAAAAAATGAAATACCTGCAGGGAGAGGCGACACGCTGTGCTGGACTGTCAGAAAAATGGGATTCAGTTTTTATTGGTGGCACCTGGCTGCAGAAGTGTCCGTGCACGTGATTCCCAGCTCCCACTAAATTAGACTTAAATTGATTTGGACGGTTTGGAAATTATAAAGAAAAGCTAAAATAATCTGAAGTCTGTAGGATTTTTTTTTTTCTTCAGGAAACCACATGTAAAAATCACACCAGGGGAGCCACGGTTCCTGCTGTGTGCGTCTGCCCACTTTATTAACACAGGTCTGGTAATTTATCCTTAATCTATCACTTCGACCGAACAGGCCGGTGTGTGTGTGTGTGTGTGTAAAAAAGTGTCATGCCATCACCTAAATGTGCGCGGCGTAAACTTCCTTTTTATTTATAAGATTTTATGACAAACTGATTTTATGTGCGAAATGCACGGACTCACCTTTTCCTTCTCCACGAAGTCGACGAAGGTGGTTCTCTCTATTTCCACCGGCTGCCCCTGTCTGTCGTACAGAGCCAGCACGAAGTGGAAGAAGTTGGACTTGCGGAGGTTGGAGGGCGGCTGCTTCTCGAAGTGTGCCCGGGCGAGCCCCACTCCGCTGCGGACAACAAGCACAGAGCAGCACCATCCAGGACGGCGGCGATTACACACACATTCATTCAGTTAAAAAAAAAATAATAATGATAAAGAAAATAAATGCAACATAAATGAAGTCTGTTTTTAAACTCCCAGCCTACAGCCGCTTATGTCTCTGTCGCTGTCCATCCTGACATCTAATTTAATTAAAACCTCCGCATGACGCCCTTTATAGTTAAAACAAGCAATAATGAAACATAAGTTGAATTATAGGCCGAGGGGGGGTTGCATTAACACATTTATATTACAAGCATAATTGAGACAAATGAATTGTTTTAATGTTTGCAGGGCTGCTGTCAATTCAAGTGTGATATTTTCATTTTAAACTGCAGCAAATTTGATTTATAGCAAATACTCATAGTAAATGATTTTATTTTATTAAAGAAAAAAAACTACTAAATTGGTGCTGTAAAATAAATATCTATTCATGCATCTATAAAAAAAAAAGTGAAATCCTCTGCTTTATGACGACCAAGTAGAGAAAACAACCACCGGAGTGAGCTGTAAACCTGCAGCACAAACTCCCACCCAAACTTAATCTGAGTCTACACATTTAAACCTTTCAAAAGTGCTGTTTTTAAACTCTCAGCTTAAACCACCTGGAGCCAGCGCACCGTCTTTAATCACTTATTACAAAGCCAGCAGGAACTGTGGTTTCTCCTCTGGGACCGCGTGCTGCCCCGAGTGATACAGCCGCTCCGTCTTTAACGCATCTTTACGCGCTGCCCCCCCCCTCCCCTGCCAACAAAACACCACCAACACCACCACCACCCAGCCTTCCTCCCCCTCCTCCCTCTCTCCCTCCCCGGTGGTGCCTCCACGCCCCGGTGTCAGCGCAGCTCCCAAGGCCGCCTCGGGCTCACCTCTGGGCGGCTGTGTTGGCGTCCAGCACTCCGGCGCCCTGCATCCATGTCCGAACCGCGTTCATCCCGGCCACCATGGGCTCCTCTTTCATACTACTCCCACTCCTCTGGATGCTCTCGTGGATGCCAAACATCAAAACGCACCTTCGCACTGTCGCTATCTCTCTCTCTCTCTCCTCCTTCTTTTTTTTTTCTTTCCCTGCCTCCCCTCCTCTTGCGTGTGTTTGATCGCGCTGTCAGAGGAGCAAAGTGGCGTGGTCTACTTCACTTTGGCGTGTAGTTGCGCGCGCGTGTTTCTCAAAGTAAACAAAAGATGCGACATGTGGAAGGAAAGAAGAAGAAAAAAAAAGCGGAGGTGGCGGAGGAGGAGGAGGAGGAGGGGGTGAGCTGTCAGCATCCAAGGTTAGCTGCACCTCATGTCAGCGACTCCACAAGAAAAAGAAGGAGAAGGAGGAGGAGGTGGTGGTGAGGAGAAAGCGGCAGCTGTGAAGATGAACACCGTGAGAGCGATGAGAGGGGGAAGCAGCGAAGGATGAGAGGCTGCACCGAGTTGGCGACAGTCCCCCGGATCAAGCTGCAGCTGACAGCTGACAAAAAAAAAAAAAACACGAGCGAAATGTCAGCGCCTGCAACAAGCGCCTGCAACAAACAGTCCACGGCGAGAGACACACAGACACACAGAGAGAGGAAAAATAAAAAAAATAAAAGGAGATGAAAGGCGCGTCACCCTCCTTCGCTCTTCCTCTCTTTATTCACAAAGTCTTCTCCTCCGCTCGGATGAATGAAACGGGAAAGATTACGCGCAATTAAGAGGCAGTCCTGGGCGACGGCGGCTCCGCTCCTCGGCGTCGTGGGCTCCTCGCTCGGGTTGGGTGATTTGCGCTCCCCTCTTCCCCTGAGGAATCACTTTGGACCATCTCTGGGATGCCAAACAGGAGAGAACTAGTAGGTGAGGGAGGCGTGGTCTGCGAGGCGAGCGGGAACGCCCCCATCCCGTCACCCCCTCCTCCTCCTCCCTCTCTCCACCCTCCTCCCAAAACACAGTTAATAACGCGGACAATCAGCTGTCCACCAACCCCGACCGGCGCGCTCCCCGCCCGCCCGCTGTCCCCGCCCGCCCGCCTCGTCCCACGCAGCGTCCCGCCCCGGCCGCTTAGCCAGAAGCTGCGCGCGCTGCGTGTGTGTGAGCCGTGCCCGTGCGCGTGCGCGTGTTTAGAGTTGACAATTAACTTATTCACGACTATCAAACTATCAGATGTGAGTTTGATCCGCGCAGGTTCGCCTCGGCGGAGGAGAGCCGGGCTGTTTGAAAGCCCCACCGCCTGTTTGTGCGGTGTCACCCGAGCTGCGAGCTGTGAAAGTGTGCAATCTGCAAAAACAAGATCCGATCGATTCTTCTTTTTCTTTTTTCACTTTTTATACATACACGAGCATCAGATAAAGCAGATTTTCATCTCCTTCTTGTTGGACCAAAACGTGCAACAACCAGAGGAAACTATCTGAGGAAGAGTTGCAGCACTTGTGGTTGCAGATTTAATTGTGCTTACTTGTGTCTGTGTGTGACAAATTCTACATAAAAAATAGGATTCATACGTGTTTTAATTCCCCCCACATTGTGCACGAGTGTTTCTAAATGAACGTTGCTTTTAGGGGGGAAAAAATCTAATTTGACTTCACTTTGACATTTAAAATTGAAATGTGAATGTTTTATTTTCTCACAAGAAGCAGAATCAACTGCGCTGAACAGTGTAAGTGCTCATTCAGAGTATCAACTCTGGCAGATTATGAGCTTAAGAAAGTTTCAGCTCACCAAAAAGGCTGGCAGCCGCTGCGCGCATTTTTCTGTTACAGCCCGATGGTTTGAAATTAGCTTTGATTAGACGCATTACATAAATCTTGCGGGACTAAGTGCTGAATCCAACATAAATATGGGGATTACAGCTAAACTGTGCTCTGTCCCGCTGTCCAAAAAAATGGCAATAAGTCTAAAATAAGTGCTGAAAAACAACAACAAAAAAAAAGATTATTAAAAAAAAATAATGTGTGAAATATAAATTTGCATGGATGCTCAGAGGAGCGTGAAACTGCACAGTGCGCTCACATGCATGAAAAGCGTGCAGCGCGAGATCAAGCCCGCAGAAAGTGAGGATGTTACATGCTCTCCTCATGTTCTCATCACCCCCCCCCCTCCACCAACACCACCGCCCTCCCTCGTCATTACAGAGTCATTTCTAAATTGTCAAATTGAATTGTCTGGGGGCCATCTGTTCAATAAGTTCTGTTTGGTTTCTTATAATGAAATGGAAAGAATGAGAGGCTCGTTTTGTTATCACGTGGGAGCATCTTTAAAAATTAAGATTTTATCAAGAATTGTTGGAAATGAATCAGTTTGACACGTTGATGTTTGTTGGCATCACACTTTAGTGAAAGTGCACAGTTAGGAGCCTCGCTGGAATTAAAGCTATCAACAAAACGCTCAGTTTTTTCCCCCCCGTACAACAGAATTAGATTTTTGCAAGTCCAATAACCAAAAACGAGTTTTACTTTCATTTTAGGACAACTTTTTTTTTTTTTTTTTTTGGAAAGCCATGTATCCACTGTGCAGCCTCAGACAGACGTGAGATTCTCGGCCAGTTGCAGAGTCTGATAAATGCCATAAACGGTCAAGGTTGGACCCCTCCCCACACACACACACACACACACAATCATCTCATCATTGTCTATAGCTGTTTATTTATGTCTCCTGCTGTGGGAGGAGAAATGTGAGCGCCCCACCACGTGAGCGCGCGCACGACACAATAAATAGTGATAAATAAAAGCAACGTGAGATAAAATGTCCCTCGCACTGCCTCGCTTACACACACACACACTCGTCCAGAGCTATCCTTCAGCACATTTGTTTGATTGTGGCCGGCTCTCTCGCCATGATCTGTCTGCCTTGGTCGGCATGCGGGGCCAGCGCGAACACACCAGGCCCCTGGGGTGGCATGTATTTATATCCCCGAGCACCGACACACGCTGTTAGCCCAAATATCACCGCCTCGGTGTCCAAAAACAGAGATGTCAGTTGGGGCTCGATGATCCAGCCATGTTAATACAGTGATGTACTAACTCCATGGCAGCCAGACGGAAAGGTTTGCAAAATATCTCTGCCCATTACGCACGGGCAGGAATGCGCACGATGTAAAGGTGTGTGTGTGTGTGTGTACGGCGGCGTGTGCTCAAGTGTCCACATGTGGGAAGGCTATTAAAAATCCCCCGCGTTATAACTCTATTAGACATTTTGAAGTAACTGATCAGAAGGAGAGTCGCAGGCGGCTCCTGCGCGACCGCCAGATGTTCTCGTAAATCAAAAGGTTGGGCTGATGATAATAATGGCCTGATTGAATTGAAGACTCATAAAAATGACTAGTTGTAAAAAAATAAATAAATAAAATAAATAAAAATAAAAAAAGCAAAGCATATGCTTATGAGAATAGGCCTTATGTCTGGCAATATGCTCTCTGGCAGACATAAAAGAAGACAAATATAGGCGTTAACCATTTAAATATGTAGATAAGACAGCAGCTGAATGCAGTGTCCTTGATAGCTCTACATAAAAGCAATGTTAACATGAGTGGGTATGATTTAATCGTTTCTAAAACATGCTGAGAAATATTTCAGAACTGAAAGGAGAAAAAAAGCTGATTTAAAGATTAAACCAGACGCAGACAATTAGAAAAAGTTTGCACTGTTGTGCATAAAATAAATAAATACACAGACATAATGAGTGGTTTGAAATGATCACTCTGTGCAACACTTCTGTGGCACTTCCTGCAGACGACCTCTCCCTCTTCACTTCAGGTGACTCGGAGACCAGACGAGCAGAAAAAAACAAAAACAAAAAACACTCGGCGCTGTATTTTGGTGCAATGTTGCCATCTAGTGGCTGCAAAGGGAGACTGCGCGGCTCCCTTTCCAATATTTCGCTCCCACCAAAAAAAAAAAAGAGTCACTCGTATTCTCAAACGTGGCACCTGCATAGTAAGTGGGATGCAGATAAAAAGCCATCTGTCCAATTTGCTGTTTCTCTGTGCCCGCTAATTAACACGGTCTGCAAACGTGGACACGGTCAGTGGGACTGTGGATTTCCTGAGAACAAGCTGCAAATGTAATTGATCTTGTAAGCAACAGAGGAAGATAAACAGTTGGAATAAATCATGGAGGTTCAGTTTAAATCTGTTATTGTCTTAAAGGGGGATTTACCAGATCAGAGCAAATGTCCTTAATTGTGTAGTTCTTGTTTTTTGTTTTGAGCTGAGAAGTTAATGATGGGTATGAGTTTTCAGTTTTTGTCCACATAATTACTTATTCTGGGAAATCATAGTTTTTTAATGAAAAGTAAGATTTCATTCATTCTAAGGTTTAAACTCATTTTGACTCATTTCACTTCACTCAAAGTGGTTCTTAACCACTTTTGCTTGTGACCCATTCAAATGAAGCAGAGCCTAATTGCAACTCCTCCTCACCTTATGTCTGAGGGTTGTGAGCAGTCCAGACTCCTTTCTCATACTAATTTTGTTGTGTTAACTAATTTTTAGAGGCCCATTAGACCGACATTTATCCAGCAGGAAGAAATAAAAGCTTACATTAGAGGGAGACAAAAATGAATGTACTTTTGTTTCTGATACGACCAATCAGATTTACCTTGACTTCCTCTTGAAATATACGTGTAACCTTTTATTGGATTTTTCCTAAATGAATTTCTTTTATAAAGTATGCTGGGATGCCTGTAATTTGACTGAGGGTACTGGGTAAGTAGCTGCAAATGTTTCATTGCTTTAGTCAGTTAGATTAAACAGTTTGTTATTTTTCAAGACGTGACACACTACTCTATGTTTACATCCTCACTTTTGAAAAAACATCTCATGGTTACGTTTCTTTTTCTTCTTTTGCTCAGAGTGCCATGTAATGAAACCTCTGGACCCGAAAACCACGACTCACTGGGAGACCACTCACCACTTAATATGCTGCGTACTGATGACAGTGCTGATTTGTACCCTTTTGCCTGCATTAATCAGACATATTGTTATTTGTTTCAGTGGAATCATGTGGTTCATGAGAGAAACTTTCCTATGATACATCAGTGGGACCAGGAAAGGTTGTGGCTGACTCACCAGTACTCCTAATGTTCAATTAACTACCTTCATCACGGTTTTCTCTTTTATCTCAATTCACAACCAATTCCCTTCTGTTTTGGTGAGCTTTGTCCTAAAACATGCCAGTTTGGTTTATTAATTAAAAATGATGCCCATTAAATATCCTTTAAACTAGAGCTCAAACCATGAAGTAATCGTTGTTTCAGAATTTTTTTCAAGCAAAATTTGAAACATTCACTGGTTCCTGTTTTATAAATATAAGGATTTAATTATTTTTGTCATACATAATAGTAAACCCAATGTTATTTGGTTTGACAGTCTGATAAAACAAGCAATTTGAATATGGCTCTGAAAAATTGGAATAGTCGCTATTTTCTGTCAATTTATGGACCAATTTATAGACAAGATGAATTTACAACAAGATGAAGATAAATTGATAATAAAAATAATAATACAAATAATTAAAAAAAAAGTTTGACCCCTTCTGTAAATTCACATGCTTTGATTATTTAATACCATTACTTAAACAGCTATATTACCTTACACTGATCTGAAGACATTAAATCTTAGTCAGTATTATGTGTATCTGACATAAATGTACAAAGATTTAAACGTACACATTTCACCAGTTTCAACAGTAGATCACATTATTCTCCCCTTGATGCTTTGTACAGGGAGGGGGGGGCGGGGGTTGTACGAAACTGACAAAGGTAGAAACATTTCCCAAAAATGTGTCAAGTGTCCTCAGTAACATAAAGCAAAACAAAAAAAATATGTCTTGAAAATATGCCCCTGAAAGTGCTTACATCATTTAAACTCTTCTGCTTTCTGTGACAGGGAAGTGAAGAGACGATTCACCACAACCTCCTGACAAGCCAAGTTACAGACCAATACTGGGAAAAGTGGCTTACTATTTTTTTATTTTGTAGGTGTGAGGTTAAATCTTTGGGCTTTTCTTCCACTTGTACGGGAATTTAGCTAAGACACACATCCGTGTATCCATTTCGCAAATAACTGTACTGGAATTTCAGTTTTTTGGATCTTCCTTTTATCTCTCAAGGGCAAAATGTTCATGTAAAATAATACTATTGTGCATTCTGCCCCTCCACAGCACCTACTCAGTTTTCAGAAACAGGTGTTGTAAACAGCCAAACACAGTGTGTGTCCACAGTGTACATGAGAATAAATATATATACACATAATTTTTAAGGTGTGTAAATATCTGTTAAAATTTGTTAAAAAAAAAGAAACATTTGTCATCTTTAGGTTGGTTTTACTTGAACCAGTCAGCATTTCTGGTTGAATAGGTTGGTTATTTAAGGGATAAATCCTTATCAAGTGTGTGCACTCACTAGACCAACCAAGGTGGGAATCAGGACCCAGTAATGGAAGAAATACTAATATCTTTGTTTGTTTTTTTTAAGTTACAGTAGCAGCACAACAATATAAAATTCTGCAGTATAACTTATGTAAAGTCATTTGTATTGGCAGCAAAATGTACTTAAATCAGCAAAAGTAATCATTATTCAAAATGGCCCCAATTATTGGAAAAAATGTGTTATTACTTACTGATTTATGTACATTTAAGCAGCATTTTATTACTCTCAAGGTAGAGCCAATTTGAACAATCTATGCTGTTAAGTAGACATATCTGTCATATGCTTCACTTTACAGAGATGATAACAAATGTAGTGGAATGAAAAGTACAATATTTCCCTTTGACACATATTGGAGTAGACATATAAGACAAGATGATACAGCATGGAAATACTCAAATTATATAAAAGTCCCTGAAATACAGACTTCATTATATTCCCCAATGTCAGGACACCAAAAATGGGTCCCTGGAGAAATCCGAAGGGTCACAAGTTGATTGATGTGTGTGAAAATCAACAACACGTTCAAAAAATCTCAATTTACTTTGTTTCCTGTACTGTTTTTTTTTTCTTGTAAATATATATTGACAAACTGTCTTCAGATTTAGGTGACAAGGTCATAATGATGCCACCTCAACGTGAGATGACAGATAAGTTGACATTTCTTCATTTTAGGGGGTCAAATGCTAAAAAGAAGAACTATGTACAAGGCCAACCTCATACTTCCCACTATCATGGCACTTACAGACAATAATAAGGAAGCACTGGTCTCAAACACTGGCCCAATATGTTGGTGAACTAGGATTAAACCACAACCACTCGTACTGTAATAATAACACCAACATTTCCTCTGCTGTCTGAGGAAAATGTTATTGGCACTAAAGATTGGGGGGGTTAACTAACAGCAAAAACATCAGCTCCAAGTCAGTGACCCTCTATTAGCACTTAACTATCACTATGCTGCATGTGACATTCCCCTCATAGTGACATTTAAAAGTAAGCATATTGAGGAACTCTGTCTGAGAGCTCAGTTTTCGTATTACTGTAAAAAGTTCAGGGATTGTGAATAGTCTAGTTTCTTACATTATATCATTACATTAGAAAAAAATGACAGAAAACTAGATTTTTCTTATTAGCTTATCCTTTGTAAATTATACTCATTTACCACCCTAATGTGTGTTATGATGTAAAGCAGACACAAGATGAAATCCCAATGTTTTGATATGGTGAAGCATCTGACAAATTCACAGTTGCAGGGGAGGGGAATGCAAAAACTTGTGTCTCTTGGCATGTAGAGGAGGAAAGGCCCTATCTTCATCTCAAGATCAGGCAACAATTCAAAGCTGAACAACAGTCCCGTGATTTGTTGCAGAGTGAAAAGGTGAGTTTCCACCAAAACCCGCAGTCTCACCTTACCCGTCAGGGGAAAGACATACAACATCGAGAAGCTGACGACATGTAAACCAGTTGTTTGATTTGGTCAAATAGAAACAACTATTGAGGTTTCTGTTCTCTACTAAAAAAGGTACTTGGTCAGGTGTTTGAAGTCTCTAGTACAGGCCTTGTTAAATGCAATACAAAAAATGTGGCACAAAAGAAAACTTTATATGAAATTTCCGTGAAGCCTTCAGTGGAGACTTCAACAATGCTCCCATTCAAATTTTCAAAAACATTTCTTAGATTTTGGTTGGAACAAGCACAAAACAGTTGGACAAAAGAAAATCCAACATGCAGCAACAGGATATGTGACATAGTGCAGGAAACAAAAGACTGCGTTAAATTTTATTTTAGTACTTCATTTATAATTAAAATAGCTCCATATTACCAACACCATAATAAACTATAAGATAAATAGAGATATATAAAAGCCAATAAATATACCAAACAGTTTTGGTATTCTGCTTCTTCTTTTACGCTTGTTTTTTGTTTTGGTGACGTCTGTTCTTTTTGTTCTTCTCGTCTCTCCTCAATCTGTAATGAAATGCAAATAAGAGGGAAACCAGATGTGAACACAGAAGTTCCAACTTTGTCTTCATCACTTGAGTTCCTGAGATGTAGCTCGGTGTCAAGTAAAAAAAAAAAAAAAAAGCCTATTAATCAGTGCAAAATCAGTAATAATGGAAGTAAAATATATAATAAACAGTAATAATATTTCCTTGCAACAAAACTCACATGTATATCATCAATTTCTATATAAAAATGATCATTCATTTCCACAACACTCCACAGGGAGTATTAAAGCATCTGGGAGGGTTAGCTGCAGTTTGGCAGGAGGGGAGTCAGGTGATTGGCAAAAGATGGGAAACCCCCAAGTATAGAGATAAATTCTGAATCTCTCACTACACGTCACTGACCTGAGGTAGCTCCACTCGCTCCAGCGTGAGTTGCAGAGAGCATCCTTAGCTCGGACACAGACGGCCTTAGCCTTGCGCTTCACTTCAAACTGGCAAATGTCTGAAGAATTGATGATCAAGTTCTATAAATCAAAAAGAAATTATTTAATTACCCAAGTTATGCAACATTTAACCTTCCTTATTCTTTGCGTGCAGTTGTGGAATTTCCTCGCATTGAACACAAATAGTTTTTCTTTCTTTATTACTATCACTCTGCTTTTTTTCCCCTCCTCACCTTTGTGCCTCTTGAGTTAGTGCATGGTCCATCACACCTCTTGCACCCCCGTCTGAGCTGTGCAATCTGGAAAGTGAGAGGGAAGTAGGAGAAGGGACTGCTCCAGGAACTCGGGTAACTCCACTTTATTGTCGTCGCGTTGACTTTACTGATATTTACCTTGTCAGGTTTCACTATCGAGGATGAGAGCAAAGGGCAAAGTGAGACACAAACAGATGAAAGAAAAACTGCAGAAAAACAAGTGTGTTTCCCCGAAGATGGCTCACCTATCTCTGACAGATAAAAGTGCTTCGAGTAGTTCTCCACCAGGAATTGCTCGGTCCTCACATAGATGGTGATCTGGATCTGTTCTCTCTCCTCAGCGTATGGGCAGTGCTGCTCCTCCACACACGAAACCCCATGTCCGGTGTCGTCCAATGAACAGCTGAACTGACTTTGGCCTGAGGAGCATGTCCAATGCTGGCCGCTGGCGTCCACAGAACACTTGGCGTCATTGTCGTCATGAAGACTGCCAAAAAGAAAAAAAAAAGCTTTTATTTAGATGATTCACTGATTTTGTAGTTTTGACTCTGAAGGTGTAACAACTTCTTCCAAGAAGCGGTTACTGATAAAAGCCAAACATACATCAACCAGGAGCATTTACAGCTGTATTATTTTTAGACGAACTCCGATCCCATGACATGCCCCTGATCCATAAATTACATAAAAAAATGACTTTGTTATGTTTTCTTTCATAAGGAGGTATTTATGGGTGTCACTGTGTAGTCTCAGCTCTGACATGAGTCTGAACACTGTGTTATTGTTGGAGAGCGAAACAGAAAACATTTCAGCAGTTTGCGAGCTTACCGTCGGGCTTTGATGAATGCCACTTTGCCAACGCGACTGCTGTGCCAGGTCCAGAAGCAGTGGAACTCTCCATTGTAATTCTGAGCGGAGCAGTCCAAATAATCTCCTGATGGGAACACAAAAAACAAACAGGAGGTGATGTAGCTTTTGAGACACTTTAACATTTCCCCAATTCTGGCTGCTGTGTAACAGTAATTGGACTGTACTTTGGTCAGTTTTCACAAGGATCTTCCTCCTGGCACTTTCATCCTCTTGGATCAGGACCACAGTATGATTAAGGAGGGATCCATCTTTGTTGTGGCAGGTGTAGTTGCCCCCTCCTAAGCTTTCCTCCAGCTCCACCAGGTACGAGTTTCCTCTCTCTGCTCGCTGTACCCCGTTCTTCTTCCAAGAAATATCCAGGCTCTCGCTGTCCATCATCGAACGGTTCTTCGGCGACTCCAAGCAGCTCAGAGGCTGCTTGCCCAAAGTGCCATCCACCTCCACAACCAAAACTAAAAAAGATGGATCGTAATATGTTAAGAAAGAATGATTTTGACTTTGGTGTAAGTGATGCGGTTTTATAGAGAACAAACATACAGTGGGGCAGGAGAGTCCAGTGGCTCATAGGATTTTGGCGACTGACTTGCACAAATGCAGAGACGACGATGAAAACAAATAGCTTCATCTGAACAGAAGGACAGACGGGGAGGCAGTGAGGTGGTGGCAGTGATGTAAAAAAAGAAACAATGGAGTGCAAAGTATATCACACATAAATCCTGAATGCACATAACATGTTGAGATAATAACAAAAAAAAAAACATCTCATTGATGCTGTAATCTGTGCAAGAATTGAAGTCCTTAAATTCAACATTACATAAGCATGACTATAAGATAGCCATATTTGCACCCATAGAAACTTTATCATTAACTTTTATCAGCGTCCAACCAAAAGCAAAAATAAATAAAAAATGCATTTACAGAAAACTAATTTCTCGTTATTTTCAAAACGACATAACTACCAATATAACCCACCTACAGTTCATCTGAAACCCGCAGCTTCACTTCCTCTCTACCAGTAACGTTAATAAAAAAGGTGTCTATTTAAGAAGTCAGACCGAAAAAGAAAAGCCTCCTTACCTTGACGTTCATCTCCACATCGAATAGCGACTCCAGCGACGGGGAGCGACTTTTATACGTGCGACACATAAGTGCCCAGACAAATTTCCCCCACCTCACCCTGAGCAGAAAAGTCCAGAGGAACTTCGCTTTCCATGAGCTCTGACTCTTCCCACCCTTCACTCACTTCCACAAATGTCCTCTTCTTTCTGACCTTTGGGGCGGCGCGCAGCATCACTTCGTCCCTTTTGTTCCTTAAAGTTGCCATTTTCGCGGCTCCCCCAGTGCCCGACGTGTTTGTTTGTTTACTCCCGGGATTCCCATTTCGCTTTCAGTTTGGTCACCGCCTCTCGTCTCACCGGCACCTGTGAGCAGGTTTGACGCATAACGTGAGCTGCGGCGAACACCTGAGCGGCGTCGAGGCCTTTCCGGGATTTCTCGCTGGGTTTCTTTTTTCTTTCTTTCTTTCTTTCTTTCTTTCCTCGTGACATACATTATTTTTTCAATATTTCTACATTTGATTTCTCTCGTGAAAACAGAAGTAAAAGAAAAAAAGATGCAAAGTGTCTTTTTCATGTTGTAGCATCCTGGTACGTGAACGACGTGCCCCTCGTCCCAGTGACGAAACAGGAGATAAAAACAGCCAAAGATGATGTCATTATCAGTCATACTTGGCTTAAGTTGGATGGCAGCTGGGCGAAATTATAACAACTAAAAAGTCTAAAATAGCGACCTTTGCCTACTCCGCCAAGACTTAGGTGTTACGACAGGAAATAGCTTTAATTGCTCGTGCCAACCTGCGGCAACAGGTAATACCACTTCCGGGCCAGACATCCTTCAGAATAAAAGCGCCAATATAACCCCAAATAAAGTTCAGCTGTTCTAGTAGGCTTTTCTTCACATTTTTGTAGCCACATCTTCCAGCACAAGCCATGGTCCGCAGAGAGCTTCCAAAGCATCAGAGGGATCTCATTGTTCAAAGATATCAAATAAATATACCATGGAAGACAATGAAGACAGTCATCATCAAGTGGAGAAAATATGGCACAACAGTGACATTACCAAGAACAGGACGTCCGTCCAAAATTGATGATAAAACGAGGAGAAAACTGGTCAGGGTCAGGGAGGCTGGCTGCCAAGAGGCCGACAGCAACATTAGAAGGAGTTGCAGGAATTTCTGGCAAGTACTTGCTGTGTAGTACATGTGACAACAATCTCCCGTCTTCTTCATATGTCTGGGCTACTATGGGGCTATGGGAAGGTGGCAAGATGGAAGCCTTATCTCTCGAAGAAGAAACATCCAAGCCCGGCTTCATTTTGCAAAACGACATTTGAAATCACCCAAACGCATAATAATTCCAAAAACCACACTGCTCATCACCAGAAGAACACCAAACCTACAGTGAAGCATGGTGGTGGCAGCATCATGCTTTGGGGCTGTTTTTCTTCAGCTGGAACTGGGGCCTTAGTCAGGGTGGAGGGAATTATGAACAGTTCCAAATACCAGTCAGTGTTGGCACAAAACCTTCCGACTCTACTTCTGTTAGAAAACTGAAGATGAAGAGGAACATCATCTTTCAGCACGACAATGACCCAAAGCACACATCCAAATCAACTAAAGAATGGACTTCACCAGAATAAGATTGAGGTTTTGGAACGGCCCAGCCAGAGTCCAGACCTGAATCTGATCGAACATCTGTGGGGTGATCTGAAGAGGGCTGTGCATAGGAGATGCCCTCGCAATCTGTCAGATTTGGAGCAGTTTTGCAAAGAAGAGTGGGCAAATATTGCCACCATCATCAAGATGTGCCATGCTGATAGACTCTTACCCAAAACGAGTGCTGTAACAAAGTATTAGTTTAAGGGATGTGCATATTTATGCAACCAGGTTATTTTAAGTTTTTATTTTTCCCCTGTGAAGGTTTCAGTTTGTTTTTCAATTGCGTTGTACAGGTTATAGGTCACATTAAAGGTGGAAAAAGTTGTGAAATTATTTATCTTGGTGTCATTTTTTTACATCACAAAAACCTGGCATTTGAACAGGGGTGTGTAGACTTGGTCATGGTTATCCCACATTTTGGGACTAAAGAGTCCACTTTCATTGTTATAGTGCAAATGTCAAAACGCTTATCGTGACCTGTCGGCTACACAAGGTTATCACAGTAATGACAGCCTAGTGTTTTCATAATGTGGCAAATTAAAAACAAAATTCTACAACTTTTAAACACCATGTCTCTTCCAGTGCACCACACTGTGATGCTACAATTAGTCTGTGTACAGCACATATGGACTATAAAAATAATTATGGTTTGTTGAGCCTTCATACATTTTATAACTTTCAAATATGTAATTCACTGCATGATGTAGCATCGCGTTATTTCCGTTGTTTTTCAATTTCTGTTTCTGTTTCAGCTTTCTGTTTTTGGATTGTAATAGCTTAAACTCCGGGATTAAACACTAGAAATCTGGGGCACTTCTTCTGCAACATTTACTTGGATGAAGGAATTATGTTTATGATAGCATCCTATAATATCATAGTATGTTATTTAACCTTGTGGTGTCACAATGATGTCACAAAAACACATATATCTGCATGCCATTTAGCAGTATGTGTCAACTCTGAAACAGGTTTGACAATCCTCAATTAAGTGTAAGGTTTATTTATAGCCACCAAAAACTCTCATGTCTCAGTGTCTCAAAAGAGAAAGCGATGAGCAGATGGTTTATGGTGTTTGTACTGCAACAAAATTAACCATAAGTGAACGTGTATGTATGACATGAAGATGTAACAAAACCACCTCAGCTGAGGATACTGTGCACCATGACCCTCTGACCTTCACTGAGAAACACAGCCTCATAGTGAAACCACAGAAGGGAAGAAAACAAAAGGCCAGGGTCAGAGAAGAATGTCACATCCAGATGCCTGACAATAAGATATAGATAGATAGATATAGAATAATAAAAATGACAACAAATGGGGAATTGAGATCAAGATGAAAGGTGAAAAGAAACAAGAGTCGGTCAGAAAATTGGACGGGGCCCAACTAGGTTGACAGACAAAGGACTGGAGTTCTCAGGACCTGTTGCTTTCACTGTTAGGCCAACACTGATGAAGCAGCTATTACTCACTCAAATTACAAAAGCAACACATGCATGCATGCACACACACACACACACACACACACACACACACACACAAACAAACTGCAAAAGTGGTTAGGGGTTAGGAAAAATAAGAAGATCATGGATGGATGGAGTTTCTATGCCTGCCTGTTTGTACTTTCCTGTGTGGTATATGTTCATTCCAGCTACATGTGATCTTGAAACACCGTTAACATAAATGAACAGAATTACTACACACTGATTCTATTGATGAAATAATCATGGTTGATTATACCACAAGAAATTTTTATGGACTGATCAGCGATGAACCACAGTATATGTCTTAGTCTATGTGATGTCAGGAACTGTCATTAACATGCAGTGATGAAACCTTAGGTTTCACTTTCATGACCTATACTGATGTCTGGGTACAGTTAGCATTTATCTGTTTCTAATTCCCTTTTGCTGCAATGTGGTTGTGTGTATCTGTACATGTGTGTTTTCTCTGTGTGTGTTGAGTGGGGTTAAAATAGTCTGCTGTTAATTGAGTTAAATGTCATAATCTTGCAGAGTATCATCAGAGGTTTTGGGTGTGAAGCCTTTGGGCCAGACAGCCTTTGAACCACTGTAGAATCCCATTAGGACACACAGTAGTGTACTTATGTCTATAACTCAACACTTAATGGGGCTTGTCACTTGGCTAAGCTATGGTGAAGGGGTGCTGTTAAATATGTGTAGATATAAAAAGTATGGAGTCATTAATTAACTCTAATGTTTTATATTTGTGGTCCTGGGGGGACTCTGTAACAGCTCAAAAACTACTTACTGTTGTTTTATTAGCTCTTCTATTATTTGCAGACCTTTACTAATTTAATGAGAATTGCTTGTCATTTTGAACTGAAAACATGTTACACTACAGAAAATTACACATTACCTCTGTTTGGGGTGACATCAAATCATAATCCAAATCCAAAATCCAAATCTCCATATTGGCATTATCAAAGTCGGAAGAAAAGATGTGACTATGTGACAGAAAGAAACTGTTAAATCTTGAAGTAGCTATTTTTAGACACAAATGGGTCTGTGATGAAATGAGGAAGTACAGTCAGCGTGACCAAAACAAAAGGATAAAATGATCAGTCAGGATTTGTCTCACAGAATATCCTGTGTAGTGTTTATGTCTGACCACTAGATGTCCTCAGAAGGTTGCAGCTGTCTGTGTGTGAGACTTCACAGCAGTTTCCATTTGAAATTGAAAAGCTGTCCAACAAGTTGAAGTAAAGGTTTAGAAATTCCACGTAGCCAATCCAAGCAGCATCATTACATCATGCGCACTGTCGCACATGTGTAGTTTTGCTTAGTACAGACTAAGATTTAATTGAGTGTGGCTGGTGTCCTCGCTCAAGTGTCATAACTCGATGTTCTGCAGCTGTTGAGAATTACATGGCTGGGCAAGAAGCTCTGTGCAGGCTTGTGATCTGTGGCTCTCTGCTGGAATGTCTCCCAGATGCCCCCAAACCGTAACAGCTGGAATGAAATTCGGAGCAATGATCTCATGTGAGCGAGGGATGGAAAGTAGGGAAACAAAAGGAAAATAGAGGAGGCAGTGGTGATGTAACGTGTGCCTGTGTATGTGTGTGTGTGTGTGGGTCAGAGAGAGAAAGGAGACTGGATGAAAGTGAGGGTGGATGGAGATAGAGAAAGGTTAAGTCATATAGAGTGGTGGATTCTGCACCCTGATCCACAGATCCTTGTCTCTTACTGACAGAGCCCTCTGTGATCCTGAACAACAACAGATTTGGACAGACCTCCGTGGCATTTTATTTAGGCTTTCCTGAAGTTTAGTTGGTGTGTGTGTGTCTGTGTTTATACAAATTCTCATTAGATCCTTTTAAAAGATTTGTGGGGAAAGGAGAGACATCATTTGTTTACAGATTCATAGATTTATGGACATTTCCCTCGCTGGAAATGACACAAACTGTCCTGCAGTTCCTGATCTTAGCATTCCCCTTGGTGGAGAACCGCTCATTAATACAAAACCAGATTTATTGTGTTAATAACAATAAAGTCAAACTGTCAAGTGAGGAATGTCCAGTACAGTGAACCAGTCAGGGGTGTTTTTACTAGAGAGGGCTGATTCCCATTCATTCTTCCTGTATTCTGACCCCACTTAGAGGACACGTGCAGGCTCAAATTTAAGATGGTGTGTGGAGCGTTGGTCTTTACTGAAACATTATACTGCAGCAGAAGTATGTCTTCATCTTTTCTGGTCTTAACTGCCCATTGTCATTGTCAAGTTCAATCTTTATTTTAAGACACTGACAATGAACAATGAAGTAATTTGAAGCAAAGTGATTCATGATTTCCCTCTCTCCTGACATGTTGATATTTGGTATGTATAATGTTTACCATTTACACCACTGACTGGCACTAGAGACACAGTACAGCTGCAGATTACTGGAATGTTATCTATGGCACAAATTAAAATTGCACCTAATTTTATTCTGGAGGTTTTCCTCATACCTACTACAAGCACAAATAAACAACCTTGCCACAATCCAACCAAAAAGGGTTTAAACTCAATTTCCACATGTCTCATTGAATAATTGCCAATTATAGAATATCACCTCTGTGTCCTTTCAACAAAGCTGCCTGTTTTTACATTGACTCTTGGCAGTTTAACTTTATATCAAATCACCTCATGACAGAACTCAAGCAGAGGGGAAGAAATACCAGAGCCTGTTTCAAAGTAAATAGAAGAGTTCACAGGGTTCAGTAAGTTTTAATGCGACACTTTCGCTGCAGATGAAGAGTTACTAATGAATCTAGCGTCCCGCAGTGCCACAGTCTCTATCGTCCTCTGTCAGGAATTTATAGGCTGGTGCCGCCCCGTTTATCGTCCTTTCTCAGAGGAACAGGGTCAGTGAGGGGTAGCCTGCTGGAGAGAAGGGGAAAGTGGAGGGATTTTCTCTGGCATTATATCACATTTTCTCAGACTGCCTACAAAGTGTCTCTTCTAACACCGCAGGAAAAGTCACTTTGTTTAACTTTTGGCACTTTTGTTCACGCCTAAAACTTGTTAGAGAAGAAAATAGTGTAAGGCAGGAGGAAGATCAGTGTGATCAAAGTGTCTATCAAATGGCCTGATGGTTTGGCTTTACAAAAAGGCCCTTTATGTGTAACAATGTAATGAGTGTTTTGTGTGTGTGTGTGTGTGTGTGTGCCTGGATTCTAGGAAAATAGACAGGAGAGGAAGAACAGAACAATCAATTGAAGAATACAGTAACGCCAGAAAAAGTTTAGGGAATTGATTTTGCTATTGTGCAGTGAGAAGCAAGAGATTATTATAGGGAAGTGCTCGGTGATGGCTTTGTCATGAAGGGGAGAGGTATTCATTATCCCATGATTGATATCTTATAAAATACTATAAATCATAATTGGTGTTTTTGAATTGCCTTAGTTTGAGGAGAAGGGATGGAGGCACAGACAAAGTTCTTAGTAACACCCTTTCAAATACTTGTGTTAATTAAAATAATGGCAGAGCGCAGGAGTTTGGATATTTTAGTGGAATTCATGCAACAATAATTCATTCTCCAACTGTACATGGCTCTCACTCTGGTTTGGCCAACACTGGTGAAATTAAAATGTGCAGGATTAGTTTCAGTGGATCACACAGACTCGTTCTATTTCAACTCTGTCCTTCTTTAGTACCAGGGAGGATAGTTTTCCCTTTCAAAGACTCCATAGTGTGTGTGGGACAGGGCTTTGGCCTTTTTTTTGCCTCAGTCTGTGGGTGGTACTGTCATATTAAAAAAAGGAGCTGGTTCAGGCACAAGATGATGTTTTTGTCTGACAACTTTATCAGACTGTCTCATGAGGTCCCCGACTGTTGGGTGTGTATGTGTGCGCGCATAAGGTCAAGAAATCAAATGAGACAAATAAGCGAAGTGACTCACTGATCACTTCTCTTTAAGTGTTATTTTCAGCGTCTGCCCGTAACAGTGACTTCAGCTGGCCAGAACGACTTGCTGGATCTGCTTTGAACAACTCAACCTCTGGCCTGGCTGTTATCTCTAAGTGTTCGGCCCGTCGCCAAGCTCTGCATGCGTCGCCTTTCCTTCTTTTTGTATTTTAATTTTCTTTCTGTAATGAATGTGTTTCTTCCTGTCCCGGTGTCCTTACAGTGGCACAGGGCAAATGTCTGGACTCTCTGTGGGGGTCCTGGCATTCTGCCTGGGAGCCTTTATCAGTGGGAAGCAAAGCCAGAGAGAGAAATCGGAGACAAAATGGGCTAATCTGTCCCGCTATGTGCAAAGCAGTACATCGCAACCCCGCCATAGCAACGTCAAATACTTCTAGCATGTACAGTCAGGATAATGAAAGGATGACAAAGAGACAAAGAGAGCATGGATGTGCTGTCAGTTGCACAAAGGCAGCTTCACTTAAGAGATTTTTTTCACTTAATGCCTCCTACAAGGCTGATGTTACAGTCTAGATAATCTTATCTGTAATCTTATCTGTAGCCTGGGATCATTCCACCTTTTTAATACAACTTTTGAAGACATTTTCAGAGTCCTGAAAGACTCTTAAATCCTGCTACAAAACATGCATTGGGAAAATACAGGTAACAAATTAAAGGAAAAACCAACATAAAGTGTCTTAGTAAGGTGCTAAGCCAACAGACCATACTAAAATGCTTCTCATCTACATGAAACCTTTTGCATTTGTTATGTTTTTCCCTCATTTATTCAGCTTTTTCATTTAATTTACCAGCTATCTCTATGTGTTATTACATTTGGAAATAAGAACAAAATGGAGAAATTAACCTAATAAAAAATCATTCAATCGATTTTCTGATTCATCCAACCATCTGAAACAACATAATACACAGTCCATTACTGAAAAGGAGCAGGGGAGAGAAAAATCTTTTATTATTCTATTACCGGGCCCCTTCTCAAAACAAGTCACAAAAATGGTCTGCTAATGCTTTTAACAAACTTTTGTGTTTTGAATTATTGAAAATGATTTCCCAGAGTTGCACAGTGTGACTCCACACACTGAAATACACTTCTGTTTTAATGTAGTACATGTTTACTGAGTTTTAAAATGACTTTCCTTCTGTGATCATCACTTGATCTTAACATAATCTCTGCAATCTCGTTCTCATAATAATAATCTGTCGGTTAAAAACGTGTGTGTTTAAATTCAGTTGTTTTTGACTCGATAAACAATCTGTTAAGGTAATAATGTTCCTTTGAATCCTCCTTGGTTATTATTTGTAACACTCTCTTCTGTAAAATATCGTGAATTTTTATCAGCTGCATATGTGTCTCACCACAATGGCCAATAATTGGTACGCTCTTGTTAACCACCATTTCAAAAAGCACAGTCTTATCTGGAAGAACAGCAGTTTGAAATGAAAAATTACAAATGTAAGTAAGAGGATTAATAATGCTGCCGATAATCTTTTTTTGCCTTTTTGCTTTAGTCATTTTAATCCCATCACAATCAGCTAATGTTTTCTTCTTGCTTTTTAGACAGAATTGTTTGGCTGAAAGAACAGAGTTGCACTTTGCAAAACAGGTTCAAAATCTTCTTGACTGTGCAGTGGATGTGATAATTTTTATACTAGCTGTCTTTGAGCAGTCCAGATAAATCCTTAAAGCAACGTTAAGTGCTGTCAAATGATTTGCTGGGTTTTTCAAACTTTTCAAACAATTTAGAGGGACAGCTTGGCTTACAGTAACTGTGATGTAATTATAATGCAAAAGTCTTAGAAATGATGATTACATGAACAGGCACAAGCTGGGACAGCCGTCTGTGAAATACTGCAGCTTATTCTTGTCAGTCAGGCCTGCTGAGCGATGCTGAGCAGTCGAACTGTCTAGCTGTATATCTCTGGAGAGACAGTTTTGTGGTGTAGAGAGAGACAGAAAGACGATTCTACAGGATTTGATCGTCTGTACATTTGATTAAAGGTACTGCTTCATATCTAAGATGCGTTCAGGTGTAATTTTGGATCAAAGAGAGAGATGTGTAATTGGTGGTAGTGCTGGCCAACACAATCAATGTAATGGACTATTTTGGTCCAGTCACACTGTATTATCAGCGCTTCACAAGCTGATATGTGGAGAAGTAGACCTGTGATGCCGTGCCAGGGGAATGTCAAATGTCCAACAAGGCTGCCTCTTCAAAGAAGCGGGGTCATGCCCTGACTTTTTTTTGTCCCATGAAAAGCTTGAGCAAATGCGCGAGAAAGACTCATGCTTCATTTAACAACAGGAAATAGAAGTGCCAGTGGATCTCGTCCAAACTGTGTGAGAACTCGGGGCTTCCCAGGAAAGAATTCACTGTTGTTGCATCAATGGCCGTATTTGGCCACATTTTTACATGTGTATTTTTCTTGTTTGGTTTGATCAAAAGTTGAAAGTAAAGTTAAGAAAGGCACTGGGACTACACGCTTTGCTTTAAAACATTAATTAATTAATTAATTAATTCATTCATTCATTCATTCAAGGGCTTCGAGGTGAAACACAGGTCAGACAGAAACACAGAAATAGATCTAAAAGCAACATAATAAACAAAAAAAGTGGCATTAAAAGATCAGTTCCAAAGCTGAGTAAAGTACATCTACTTTTGTAAATCCAGAGCAAACATCAGTGACTAGCCTCGACAATTATTTATTACTGATTTGCAACAACAGACATGTTTTGAAAGAAACACAATCTAAATAATCATTTAATCAATTGTTAAAGATATTTAAACATATTTTATGACAAAACAATACTCCACCCATTCCAAATATTTCTGAAAGTTTTTTCTAAAAGAAATTTCAATTTATTCCTTGTGCTTCTTCTGAAAAAATTCAGACTGTATGTTTTTTTTTTGTTTGTTTTTATCATTTCTAACCTACAAAATGTCTTCTACTCTACTACTTTAAGCCACAGAGCATACATGTGCGTTAAACTGAAATTCAAGGTGAGCATGTATTCCCCTTCAACAGACAAATGTGAAATCAGTGAAGGTCAAACAGCCAAGCGAAGCAGAAATGAGTAAAACATATTTTTGCATTTACCATGGCCATAAACACAACAACCACTTTATGGCACTTTATAACTTCAACAGCTCCACAACGCTTCGTGTCCAGGCATCGGGCAGTCGTCAGCTTGGAAACATCTTGTGGTTCACAGAAAAAGAAACTCTTAAACTCTTGGCTTAATTTGGGATGATGAAAAACTAAATGTTTCTGGTCTAAAATCAGTGATTACTTCCCACAATTAAGACTGATAAGTCGAGACACAACAAAGAAAAAATGTTCCCATGGTCGTAACTCATGCAAGTTCTTCTCAACTTATTTTCTTTCCTTACATGAACTCAGCTGTTTGCTGTTTCAGCCAATTTCCCTGTCCTTATTTATTTTTTATACCTCTTTCCTGCCCTGTTTTTTTTGTTTTATAATTCCCACCACTGTATTTAAAAGTGATTTCATTCAGTCAAAATTGTTGGCATTATAGTTCATACTCGCCAGTTAAGAGGCACTGCCAGTGGGTTCCCTCAACAAAGCTCTGCTCACTCGTTGTTCAGTTGGATGTTAACATTCCCGACAGAAGAAATCTTTTTATTTTCCTTTCAGGGTAGTGTAAAAATAGGGATATGAGTCAGGGCTCACTCATATCAGCAGCCCACCCACTAATAATGTTGGGGTACTGCGTGAAGTTTGAACAAAAGTGCATTTTTATGAACGTCCAGAGTATTTAAAGGATAGACTGTATATAAAGATGGATGACAAAAGTGAAGCCAAAATATCCTGATCGTCCTGTTGGCCGGCTACAGTACAGGTCGTAAATCCTTCCTGTTAGCCGACGGGACATGGGCCAAACTAAAACATCACAAAAGTGCACGTCAAACAAATTCTTTCCTAAGACAGTTCCTGTCATTTTGGGTCATTCTTATGTTTCTGCTTTTTGTTCAAGTGTTCATTTTCTTGATAAGTATGATTTAAATTAGTTATTGCTATAAAGATTGGGTGAAACATCATGATTGGCAGGTGTCAATCACAGTGAGGGAGTCGTTGAAGAACCTGCAGAGGACCTCGGTACTGTGGCATCAACATGGAAAAGTTTCAAAAATTAAAATGTCAAATTTATTTATTTAAAGCCCAAAATCACAAACATCATTTGCCTCTGAGGGCTTTACAATTCTTGTACAGTTGTGACACCCTCTGTCCTTAGACCCTCAAACCGGGTCAGGAAAAACTTCAAAAAACCCTTTATGGGAAAAAGAAGAAACCTGAGGAAGAGCCACAGATGAGGGATCCCTCTCCCTGGGACGGACAGACGTGCAATAGATGCCACATGTACAGAGAACATCATCAATCATACAGGGAACAGGAAAAAATGACAGCATCCATGTATCTTGGCTTGTACAGAGGGAGAAAGTAGAGCCGTGTTGATGTTGGAGGGACATAGCCTGGCTCCTCATGTGTCAACCCTCAGAGGTTATGATGTAGACAGAACCATCCAGGTTTTGTGGGAGTTGCATGAGAGGGTCCGACCTGAACTGGCGGGACACAGAGAGACGTCCTAGTCAGACACTCTCCTGCGGGCCTGTCATCTTAACTCATGTAGTATGGCACCAGGATGAGAATCGTTGGCCCACAAATTTACATCAATAATGTTACCCATCCCCCGTTTCTCCAGAGCAGTGATGGCGCAGTTATACTATCAATATATTAGCTATGTTTTATTGCCCTGTTGAACTAGCAGATGACAGTTGAAAGCAAGCTTAACAATAGTGAGATGCTGCGTTACTTGCAGTTACAGTATTACCAATAGGAATCTAGTGAATAAATTAAATCACTGTTGGGCAGCACATGATTAAAATGTTCCTCTGTTACAATAACTGGAGAGAGTGTTGTAAATATGTTTAATAAACTGGCTCATGAATAAATCATTTTAATAATGGTGCATATTTGGTGAGGTGTGATGTGGTTGCATGAGGATTTAGTGCCTGGGCTAACTGCTTTCATCTGTATTTGCTATTGTCAAACGTATCCACTGGCATGCTTGTCTTGCATAACAAGTTTGGAAAATATGGGCACTGCCTTGACTTGAGGTTTTCTGCTGAAGCCCATTAACTACAAATCACAGTTGTTTTATACTGACTGTGAACATTTACATTAGCTTTGGAAAGAAAATTAACTTTGAAGTATTTGAAACTACATTGTTGAGATGAGTAGTCCATCACAATTAACATTTTGCCACCCTTATTGTTTGTTACACGTCGCCTTGCGGTGCCACTGTTGAAAGCACTCACAAAATGCTAACAGAGCTTTGACAAAATAGATAAATAAATGGAGCAGTTGAATTATTTATTCGGATGGCTGCTTAAGCTCTTGGCTGCAGGATGGTGAGCTCATTGGTTCCTCTCTTTACTTCATGCATCTTTTCTAATGCTTTTCCAGTATCACAGTGGAAATTTTCATCCATGTTTGTCCTGACTGACATAATATACAGCATTTAGTGAAGACTTTGAGGGAATTTAATAAAAGTTATTAAGTGTATTATTTTGTTTTGGCAAAATGGAAGTTATGGAAGTTAAAATGATTCCAGTGAATAATTTCTTGTGAGAAAGACGCTGTCTTCACACTTACAGACTATTTTACTTAGAGAGGAGTACAGGACTGATAGAGAGCGTCATTTATTTAAAAGGTTTTTTTTTACTTTATTGTCAGGTCTCCTGTGAATAATAAATAGTCTTTTTGCATTTTTTCCCCTCATTTTCTCCCTTTTTGTATTCCTGGAAACATTTTCAATGCCGTGCTTATTTATTTCTGTGAACAGTACAGACACACACAGTGCACCTTCCAAATATGTCATACTAGATTCAGCCCTGCAGCGAACTTTTTTGTCCCACAAACAAAATGTTTCAACAGAGAGAGACCTATGGCACACTAAACAAGGTAACTCGCAACCCAGTTAAGCATGTTAAAAAATTCTGATACTCTGTGGCCCTTTATATTTAGTGGATCCATACGTTTAGGTGTTAGTGGCTTTCTTGAGATCTTCTTGTAGTTATACAAAAGTCTGCTGTTACCTGTACGTGTATAATGTTGCTGCTATAATAACTGCTGTCAGGGAGAGGCTTACATCCTGTTTAATTTGTGCCTAAAAAACAAAAGAGCATTAGAGAGAATTAGCAGTAATTTGCTGTAATATTTGCAGCAGCCCCCACTAGATACACACACACACACACACACACACACACACACACACATTTTCATTGTTATAGAACATCGCTAAAAGAAAGAAAAAAAAAACAGGATTTAGGACTTGACATGTTAGCCTTAACACACAAATGTTTTTAAATCTAAACTTGGCTCAGTATTGATGAAAGTCAAACATTGTTAAAGTTAATATAAACCTATTCAGATGTATAATTAGATGTCTTGTAGAAATTAAAAGATGAGCAGGGAAAGGAGAAAAAGGCCTGGAACCTCTTTGTTGTCTTTCCCATTCACGGGTTCTTTGGGATGCAGTTCTGTCTTTGCTAAATTTTCCCATTTATATGCAGGTGAGTGAGCAGGTGGATGCTAGTCTATTATCCCTTTGATTCCTATTTCGTAAACAACACGTCAGAGATGATGGTGGAGATGGGGAGCAATCAGATTCTATAATTATATCAGCCCTCTTCCGGAACACAACGTTAATATTAGAGATTCTGCTAATGCATCTTTCAGTTAAATTCAGAATTTAAAAGCTGCATTATTCATCACTTGCAATCTTGACACAGAGTCTGGGTGGAAGTGCTGAGGCCTATCGTTCATTGTTTAATAGGAGCCATTTGTCTGAACTGAAGTGGGTTTGAAACATACTGAGATGTCTTAATGCCCCTCTCTTGGATGAGTTAAAATTATACAGAATTTATACATAATTATTTAAAAGATAATAATCAAGTAGATAAAAAAAAAAAATGCATTTAAAATGTCAGATGACTGGCAGGTGGATCACTTCTCAGGCTTAGGCGGGTATTCCCAGTTGAATCATTTGTACTAAAGATGAGCAGGTGTGTTTGACAACATATCTTGTTCATAGATGAAACATTTATGGTAAAGTAATGCATAAAAACCCTGAGAGAAGTCAGCTTTGATTCCCAAGAAAGATTGAAACGCTGAGTTCAAAATTCTGCTGTGTGCCCTGCGAAGGACGAGCTGACCCCCACCAAACCCTGCAGCAGACACCACTTTGCAGCACCCCCATCATCCCAACCCGCCACCACCCTGCTGACACACACCACAGACCGGACTACACTTCAATGCCAGTCAGGTGATGAAAGAGCTGGAGAGGCTTGAACAGGGAAAGGATGCTGGCATCAGAGCGCTGAAGGCATGTGCCAGCCTGCTTTGTAATCCAGCACCTCTTCAACCCGAGCCTGCACCTTCAGAGAGTCTGTGTGCTATGGAAAACATCCTGCCTGGTTCCAGTGCCTAAGAAAGGGCATCCTGTAGCACTGAATGACTACAGGCCAACAGCACGGACCTCTCACATAATGGAGGCCATGGAGAGATTGGTCCTTGCACACCTCAGGAGGTTACAGTTTGCATACCAGCCCCAAGCTGGTACGGATGACGCATTTATATATATGGGAGGCATACACCTCCCTGGACAGACCCAACACCACAGTTTACGTCATGTTCTTCATCTCCCCCAGTGCCTTAAATACCAGCCCAGCCCAGAGTGCTGAAGAATCAGTGACTTCCTTTCAGTTTGTGAGACTACAGAGCTGATCAGCAGCACTGGCTCCCCTACCCCAAAGAAATAGGCTATCTCCCTTCCTCTATTCTAGACTTTAAGTACTGTACTGAGTCTTGTCACCTACAGAAATTTTCTGATAACACAGCCAGTGAGGAGTGTGGAGAGTTGAAGGAAGGACGAGTACAGGGCTGTGGTTGACAGATTTGTGAGGTGGTGTGGGGAGAATCACCTGCAGCTGAATGTGATGAAAACAAGAGATGGTGGTGGAGTTCAGGAGGAACAAATCACTGCCTTCTCCAGTTGGCATCAGTGGGCTGACATGGAAATTGTAACGTCATTTAAGTACCTGTGCATGCAACCGGACAATAAAGCTGTGGAGTCCACCAACACAGATGCCGTCTGCAAGAAGGGACTGAGACGACTCCCTGAAGAGGCTCAAGTCAATCTATGTATGCAACAGGATGCTCCAGATGTTTTATCAGTCTGTTGCACCATCTTCTTTGCTGTGGTCTTCAGGGGAGCAGGCGTCAAAGCAAAAGACACATAAAAAAGGCAGAGTCATTTGGAGGAGGTGGCCGAGGACAGAATGCCGGCAAAACTGCTGGCTATCATGGACAATCCCTCCCATTCTCTCCATGAAATACTGGCCAGGCTTAAGAACAGCTTCAGCAACAGACTCTTTCAACCCTGCTGTTAAAAAGAACAATACAGGAAATTGTGCCTCCCTGATGCTAATACACTGTATAACTCATCTGCCTCTGCCAGACCTGTGGTCACTGAGCTGGACTAAAATTTCTTGCCCTCCACACTCCAACAAGTATCCATCATATCATGTGATCATGTGATATGTGACCTGATAATCTACACTAGAGTAGAGATAAATATTGGGCTGTATTATCACTGATGCTGATGCTACTGCTGATGATGATGATGGTTATTTATTTATTGATTTATGCATTGATTGATTGATTTAATGATTGATTTAATGTTAATTGTGCACTTTATTTCACTCTATTTTCTGTGTGTTTGACCTCAGTATTTTATTTTTATTATTTTTTAATGTACCTCATAAAGTAAGGAGCCAGCTCTCACCTTTTGAATTAGATTTTGGGATTTGAATTTTACCTCAGCTGGAGACAAAAATGTAGGATGTCACTATGGCAAACATGGTGTGAAACTGCATTTAACGGCTGAAAGAATTCAGCCTGCGGGAGGCATGGGAAATGTTAGATGAACTCCTAGCTAATTGCTGAGGGCAAAAAAATGGCAAGTCCTGAGCTAAGATATATGGACGATGAGCTATACACAAACAGGTACAGGTAGATAACACAGGTAGATAAAAAAGAGATTTTAGAACAAACTGTTCTCTTTCATCACAGATGATTTTATGGTCAATTATAAATGATGGTAAATTAAATAACATTATGTAAGTGTGCATTCATTGTTATGTTCTGCCTCCAGTGGGGTATTTTGATTTCAATAGTATTATTGATTTTATTTAATAGCTGACTGTTGATTTTTGCTAAGCAGAAGATATACTCCTAAACACTTAGTGGATGTAGGCTTGACCTGTAGGTTGTATTTTCCTTTCCTTTCTTCACAGACCTTTAAAGCCCCAACAGAGCTTTCATCTGAGCTTTGGGGAAGGCAACAGCACATAGACAGCATATTTAGCCATATATTGTTGAATTTGTTGGATAACAGATGCACATACATGTATTACAGTTTCGAGTAGTTTAAATAGGCTTCCATAAGCATTTTGGTACTTTTTTTTCCTTGCCAACTCACATTATCTGAGCAAACAGCTGCCCCCTTAGGTCACACCTGTTCACTAATGCAATGCTAATGTTAGCTTACATCCAGTGCTGCAGTAAAGAATATTAATGTGAAGGCTGGGCAATGATGTAACGTCTGCATACCAACAACAATGAGGTGAAACAATTCCACGAATGCAACACCAGGTGCTAAGTTGAGAGAGTTCAGCTTGACCATCAGGTTACTGAAGTCATCATTATTTAATCGGTGAACTCAAACTGGACTGGTACCCAGATTGTCGAACACAAATGTGTGGCTGCCTGAAATTATTGCACAGGTTAAAGAAAGTTCAAGCAGATAAAAAGTCATCGTGTGCAGACAAACCACGCAGTTCTCCTCAACTATGGCATTATCACTGTGAGAGCACAAATGTTTCAGTGCATTTTCATTAAGTGGCGCGCAGATGCACTCTCAGCACAAACCTAGTCCAAGCAGCAAGGTCACACTGATCATATTTGATGTAAAGGGACAGGCAGTGTAATGAAACAGCTCCACACTGTTAATAACACATGACTCTGTTTACCTGAACCATAAAACAGAACATCTCTCTATCCTGCCTGACCTCCTATCTCATGACTGTCTCCTGAATGTCGGACATGCAGTATTCAGCCATATAGTTACTATGGTAAGGATTTATCATTTAATGACCTCTTAATTCATAATCCCTCTTAATCTAAATTAAAGCTAAATGCATTTCCCTCAAACCGAAGTCAATGCCCTGTTATCAGAGTCGGTGCCAGGGGTCCTAATTGTAGTCCACATCCTCTTTAGTCCAACAGTGTTGCCAAGACTACAAAAATGAGACCCAGGTTGTAATCAACTGTAATGGTCCTGTAAATGGACCCCTACTATCTGCTGTGTACTTCAGTGGCAGGGTTAAACGACCCCACAGTGAATCAGTGGAGTGTTGGGTGGTGACATATTTTCTGTTGTTTTGGCTCCGTACACCGACACACTGGATTTAAAGTCAAACAGCGTCTGCCACTGTAGGCGTTGCTGTCATCCAAAATGTTGTTCCTACTCCTACGTTATTGTTCTTACTATTCATCACACAGAAAAAGCGCACGCCCTTCCTGATAAGGTCCCATTCACCAGGCTTTGTCAGAGCTTCAGTGACGTCTGTCCTGCACAGAAATATGCGTTATGCAATGTTTCAAAGTGGCACTGCAGAGCAATGAAAATATTCAAATCTAGATGTGGCGCAGACTTTTATAGAACTGTGAGTGAACCCTTGGTCACTAAACAAAGCCTGTCAGTTCCTATCTTCATTTATCAGATTCAGACAGATTATTTATCTGTGTGTATCAAGGGAAATGTGAGCTTTTGATTTACAGAGATGATGATGCTACCTGAACCACTTTATATTATATTGTATGTCTGCCATGTTATGGGTTAGCTTGACAGAGAGCCAAATAAGCTAATTCACTACTTCCCAAAGAAATTCTAAATCTATGTGTTCGTTTGAAATGGAAAATGGAGGAATGGACTCTTATTACAGTTTTTTTTCAAAGCAAGGCAGAGCAGGTCAGAAGACAGTCAGGCTCCTGTCTGTTAGATAAATAGAGTGTTTGTGTTTTGGCTGTGGCTCCAGTCGCCCCACAGCTTTTGATATTGGGAATACAGAAGAGCCAGCTCACTGTACGACACGCTCCGGCAAGTAGCATCAGTGCACAGGTCAAAATGAATCACTAACTCACTCAAATGAACTGTAGACTGTGGGAAAAATGTTCTCTGACTCCATATTTCTACAGCAGCTTTGTGCTGAAATTGCCATAAGGCCTGGCCACCCACAGTGTGCAGAAGCCGTGCCAGTATTGTGTAATATATATAGTTGTACAGTTGTTCTGATGTTTACTTTTTACAGGAAGATGTTTAGCACACAGTATTAAGAACTCTTTTTTGGCTATTCAATTAACTTCCATGAAATATAAAAGCAAAGCTGATGCAGCTTTTAACATGAAAATGGACAAATCTGCAGTTACAAACATGCTAAGAATAAAAAAGAAAGACTACTTCCTACCTTATTCTCTATTCTATACCTTTATAGAATCTTTATAGAAAACATAAAAATATTAAACATTAAGGCCTACAGCAGCATAGTGTTACAAGAGGAAACAAATCTAAAATATGTAAGGTTTATACAAATAAGACTTGAAATCATCTGTAGTAGTGGAGTGGTATAGTCACATGTTAGCGTTTTTTAAGTCTTACCCTACACTAAGTTAATAGCCTTTTCCTCTCCATGGTTCTGATTGTCTTGAGTGAAACGTGTGGACATTGACTGCCAGGCACTCCACAGCTGTGTACAAGGTAGCCAATGTTCTCTGTCTGTTCCCAAAGTAGGCGATCTCTTAATTGTGTTGCTATCCTGGGCCGTGACTTAAAAATGAAAATCATGCTTGGCTCTGATCACATCTTTGCTGGAAAAAAAGAAGTGCTCGATCAGCTATATGGAGCGGCTTTTCTCAAGCACAGTGTGCAAATCTACACTTCTTGACATTTCAGAGACAGGCTTCTTCTTGTCCCCCTGCTAATGGCAGCATTTCATGAGACCACTACCTTTCCTCTTAAGGAAAGGCCACGCTTTTTTTCCACAATCCATCCACCAAGTGCCTACTCTGCCCAGGGAGTCTTTAATTGTTGCTCTTTTGTAATTTTGCTTTTTAGTTTCCTCCTAAGTGAAGGACAACAAGACCGAAGCGTGTCTTCTCCTAACCCTCCTAACCCTCTGCTCTCTGTGTGCATCCATGTGGGCATGGCAACCAGGCAGAGCAGCAATAAAGGTGAGTGAAAAAGAAAAGAGTGAGTCATCCTCGTCCAAAACCCCATGGCAAATCAATTTAAAGACATAGCTTGCAGAAGAGTTTGTTGGTTTGTTTGTTCCACCACAGTAGTCAACAGGTTGGATCCCAACGCCAGTCAAAACACACACATTTAAGACTTTTTATAAGTAACAATGTATAACTGAATACAGTATTGAGACTTTACTGATAACTCAAAATTTTCCTATGTGTGAGTCACAAAATTGTGTAATTGAAACCTTCATGTCTGGTTTTAACCTCACGCTGGATACATACTTTATTTCATTAACCTCAAAACAAGTCACTGCTACACTCTTTGCACTGTGTCAGTAATAATGAGTGCAGAAGAACAGAATAGCCAGAGGCTGGCTCCCATCATTAAACAGTTGTGTTTGAAACACTAGAGAGCAGACTGGGGTGTTCGGGAATAAAACACCCACATTAAACTAACTTCCCTTTATGAGTCATATCTGTAGAGATGAAGGCATCTACGAGGATAACTTTCTTGCACTAAGGCTGACACTGTTTTTCTAGTTTTAATTCCTCGAACTTCTTGGCCCTGCTTGGTATTAAAGGAAATTTATGTTGAATAGGAATGTGAGCAATTTGAGGCTGCCTAGCTCGACAACTGCTGGAAGTGAGATAGCACGTGGCAAAAGAGCATCTCTCTAACGCAATTACCGGAGCACTCTCCAATTTTCAGAGCTTCACTCAGGCATGTGTTCATAGTTGGCTTCATTAAATCCAGCTTCCTAATGCAGCCTTGCTTTAAACTCAGAGGTGCACCTTAGGAGCTTAAAACATCTTGATTTTTGCATGCCTATGTACAGTACATGCTAACTATGTACAGTATGTAGACAAGCCCCTACACATGGCTTACATGCAGCTGTCACATGTGCACACCGTTTGATGATTCTGAGGTGTAAGTTACCTGAAAAGAGTTGTTGTAGTAGTTCACAGCTTGGTTTCAGATAGCAGGAACTCAGCAGACCAGCCAGACCTGTTCACACCTTTCTATTCCTGCCTGCCAGCTACTCACATAGTGTTCTAGGCCATAGAACTGGAGCAGAGCCTTCATAGACAGAGGTGGTGACTGATGGAGGTATTTTTGTCGATAAAACACTGACGTAAGACCGCTGAAGTCGGAGCATTTCTGTTGCAGAGGAGCATATGAAAGCGAATCATACTTGAGGTCGATACAGCGTGAGACAAAGAGTAAAAGGTTTTGCATCTCTTTCTAATTACTTTTATAACAACAGCACGTGGCATAATGGAGACTAAGCCTGTGACTGTCCACTGACGTCACTTTTCCACATCTGTGCCAAAGCTCTTCTTTTTGACATTTCTATTTACATTTCTTGACCTTTCCATTCTTGCTATTGTTGTCAGTTGATGAATAAGGGCCCCGAACTAGTGAACTGCCTTTAGAAATGTTCTCAAAAGCATAAAATACACTCCTGTTGATGAGGGTCTAGCTGTTTCACAACTGTTATAAATTGAAACCTGATATTCTGAATCTAATCCTTTTTTTCTCTATTATATATTGTAGTATATTATCTTATAGAATTTTTATTGTTTTAAATGTTTAGGTTTAAGTTCAAAATCATGTTACACTTGACTGCACTGAAAGGTCATTGTATTTGCTCTATGGTGCAAAAATCACAAAGACACTGCAAAATGGTATTCGTGTAAACTCAGAGTACTGTAGATCTGCATTTTAAACTCAGTGATTATAATTTCTTAAGTGCTACCATGTGACAAGGAGAGAAGTAGCCTACGGTAAAAATAGTCTGTCTGTCTGGGAGTAATTTTGGTCCAGTGCTGTCCTGGTCTGAACTGCCAACTATCAGGAACACTCAGGGGTACAAGGTTTCATTTCATCGAAATGCATATGGTGTCTGCTAGTGACGAACTAAGCATCATGTGCCCAGGAACAGGGAGATAAGGCGCTATACACCAGTCAAATGCGTGCATGCAGAAACATTGGCATGCTTGGCTCCTGGTTGCCAATACCCAACCAGGAGCCAAGCATTTGAATTAGCTGGCATACACACCTGCACATACACATACACACATGCACACACCTGTGTGTTTGTGAATTTATTAATGGACCTCAGCCAGTTTCTCATGCAGCACTAGTCTTTAAACCGGCCTCGAATTTCAAAACTTCGCCTCTGCAACCCCATGTGAGCTCAAAAGTTGGATACACACTTTCTCCTTTGATGCACCATTTGAAACCAACCATACACAGTGTGCGTGTGTGTCTGGTTTTAAGTCATATGGTATCAGGCAGGGTTACATAAGAGCTTGCACTAAATGTACACAAGTTTGTTTTTATTCTTTGTTTTTATGAGAGAAGTGAATAGTTCCTTTATGCTGAATGCATACAGTTTCCTGTTTCTGTTACTGATTATTCCGATGATTCCACAAATCATCCAAACTCACTGTGGCAGCTATGCTCCAGAGGCATCAGTCGGCAGTAAACATCGCCACTGAAACACTGCCAGCATTTTTTTTCGTCATGCGGATGATACAGAAACACTTTTTCAACGCAAATAGGTTGGAACACGTGTGCATCAGCTGACCTTACAAAGTTTTAAGCACAAATCACTGTCCTCGTGAATACCTCAACACAACAAGCTTCCTTTCATTTTAACCAGCCAGTTGACACATCATATTCACTCTGCCTGCAGGAAAAGAATGCACAGCAATTGACCCCCTGCATCTCTTCCCACCTCTCAGTCTCATACTATTTTTCTCATTCAACAGAGCTTCTTTCTCTCTCCAGCTAAAGGACTTTCTCACGCTAAAACGGACCCATCCACCTCCCACTCAGACTCACTAGCCATGAATTCCCTGAACAAAGCTCATTTAGGACCCCTGTGAGCAGGGAGTTCATTAAAAGCTGCCCATCCATCTGCCGGTGTCTTTGTGTATGCTCATCATGCTTCGAACCAGCTGCTTGGCACACTGTTGTCACCAAAAGTTCCAGGTCCAGGGTGCAATGGCAGAATGCGGTATAGCTCGCTTTTTGCTGTCTGTGGGTTTCTTTTATGTTCAGCCAATCTCTCCCTCTGGAAGGTAAAAGACCAGTGTGATTCAGGGCCATAGCTGTGTACCACACAAAACAAGTAGAGCAGAATCATTCACACTTAAATCAGACCCTAATCAGAGACAGACCTTGCACTTTTGCCATCATGTAGGTTGACTGTTGTGACCCCCATTCACCATTCACCGACTGTACATATGTAAGTAGGGGCCATATTTCTTTTCTTTCCTGTTCAAGGTTCAAGGTTTGTGTTCCGGTAACGATGGGCCACCATGGGAAACCAGCGTCACAGAGGGACCTGGCAAGGTATTCAGGGGCCAGTTGAGCACTTCCACTGACAGCCAGGGCTGTTGTGATAATTATATCTCCAGCGGGGACAATCTGGAAAGGTTATTTCCATCTGCTGAAAGGCTTGTGGGCGTGTTTCCTCTTGGTCCTTGTGGGAAAAAAAAAAGGTAGGGAGAGAGAGAGTGACATCGGGTGCCGTGCTGAAAGAAAGACTCCACCGCCAATGCTCCTGTGCTGTCAGATGTCATTAGTTTGAGCTTTTCAAGCTGTTGCAGGAGTTCTTTTAATTTACTGATTTATTTTGAATTAACTGATGTGTCAATTATCCCTTAACCCGTACTAAACCCGTCCTTCAAACAGCAACACATATCATAGCTGAGCAACTGGAGCTACATTGTGTGATCTGTCAAAGTTTGGATTTCCTGAAGCACTATGGATGGGGCTGTAATAAGTCTTTAAGACTTTTTTTAAGTCAAAAACCTGAAAGCAAAATTGTAAGAATTGGACTAAACGTTGTCTAACTGCGAGCCACTGATACTGGCTAGCTAGGTTACATCACACACAGTAACCTTGTTTTACTTCCAAGGCATGGGGGACGCATATAATTAGTGTAAACTTATCTGACGTCATGTTTGAACAATGTTAGCAGCCGAGATAACAGCACATAACTATATGTCTGCATCAGACTTTTTCAGTCGGACACAGGTATTCAACTAACTCACTGAGTTCATTTTAATTAATGTATTTAATGAATCTGAAAAAAAATGAGAAGCCTGCTTTTGTCTGCCTCAGACAGGTCATATCAATGACCTCAATGTTTAAAAAAATGTAAGGTATTTTTGACGGTCAAATAGAATCGGTGTGATATGTATCCGCCTCTGTATGCGACCCCGTAGCTCATTCAGCACTTTGCAGTGTTTCTACATATCTCATGGGATGGCATATAAATCGCACTCCACTTTCAAACCTTAAAATAACTTTTAGTCATATTTGCGTAAACATTCATTCACTATGTACTAGTACACTAGTATCTGTGACTAAATGGCATGAAATGACGCACCATTGGTGTGTTATTTATATGTCATTTGGTGAGACCAGGCTGGTTTTGAAAGCATCATATCATATTCTCTCATATTCTCATTTAATATAACCTACTGTCAGAGGCTAGGCTCAGTATTGTTTCTACCACAAGGTTTTCACTCTTAAATGCAGGACAAAATAATTTTTGTTTGCTGTGAAAAAGTCTTGACATCCCATAAGGTAATTTAAGTTTGGTTTGTTGCTTAATAAGAAGAAACAAAAATAATTCAGTAAGAAATCATTATGTTTGCAGTCTAGACAGCATGCTGTGTAACTCCCCCACGTCTCTCTCTCCCAACAATGCCCAGCTGCACAGTATGAAGGCAAGTTCAAAGTAGCAGCTTGTTATAAAGCTCAGATATGAGCAGTGCCTGAAACAGCAAACAAAAGTTCACTAATACAAAACCCTATACTTCCCTAACCTTTTAGTTAGGGATGTTTGTATTAGTGAATTTGAATTTGAAAGAAGTGATATGACCTTAATCTGAACTCCTAAACAGCAAAAAAAAACAAACAAAAAAAACACACAGGAGAAAAGAGTTTAACAACATAATATGGCTTCTCCTACTCAGTTGCTACATTAGTGCTCCACATTTACAGCAAGTCACTTTACAAATTGGCAGAAATGGAACCAACACAAGTCCATCAAGATTTTTGACACGAGAATCACCACTTTCTGACAAGTCTATTCACGTTTGCTGCTAAGCTACAAACTCTCTTTGCAGTACACACAACACATAATTCTGACTTTGGTCGTTGAGATGGCAGAGGTGAGGGGGGATGCTGTCAGGTGGAGTCCTTTCAAATGGACCGATCATGGGGGTAATCTCATCACCTTTAGAGAGATCTTTCAAATTAGTCATCAAAACACAAAAAAACACACACCATGGTTCTTATCAGTAAGATATTCTTCATTATTACCTGGAGTGAAAATTCTAATTTAAAAAAGTAAATTGATGAAACACCTGCAATAACTATCTCTTATGGAAGACGGCTCGGGCACTATCTATCTTCACAGGTATTGACCAAGAGTTTCCTGCAGCACTGTCAATCACCATGCCGTGACATTTGCTGTGAAACAAGTGAAAAGGTTAACGACACATGAAACAAATTGTACAGTACTTGAGGAGGCGAGGTCATTTGACCAGTTGTTTCCCTGGTCCCCCAATACAATTAGTCTTTCTTCAGCTCAACCTTCAAGATAATAGGAGTGATTCATGGGCAGCAAGAGATAATGAAATGAAATTCTTAGTTACAGTCAGGATAGGATGAAAGTCTGAAACTACCACAGAAGAAGAGAGGATCCCTGAGGCACTGTAACAGCATTTGAATGATGATAAGTGAAATGCTTATCACATTGGCTTGACATCAGAAGATGTGTTGTTTGTTTTCTCCCATCCCAGATAAGGAGATGTTATCATAGCCTTGAATCAATAATGTAGCGAGTTAAGACAATATTGATGGTTTAATTTTCATAGTTTCTTTCTATATCGTTTGAACATGCATCCTGTCAAGCGTGAAATTGTCTATACAATAGCTGCTCTTGTAATTCAGTATATCTGAAGCAGCATTGCAGATTGTGAATAACTGATTATCATTATACAATTTTGAGCTTTGCTATCCACTGTACTGTGCTTTACGTTGGAAATGTGAAACACAGTATGTAACTATGACAACTGATTATGTGCATTATTGTCATTTTACGTTCGTATTATGTGACCAAGCCTAGAGAGAGTAGAGTCTAATTTGCTGGTTTCCAAGATCCCAGCAGCTCTGTCTACATCAGTACATCATGTTCACGCATTTTGAATTGCTAATTTGTTATTTTAGTCCGGGCCGCTGCAGTCCTTGTGGCAGCACTAAAACCTCTCAAACTGAACTTAAGGAGTGAACACACTTTGGTTTGGATTAACCAATTCTAGCCTTTCGGCTTGGATGAATCAATGATTCAAGTAAAGAATAAATAAACTAAAGTGGTTAAAATGTTGAATCTTGCATACATTATTAATTATTATTATTAAGATTTAACACAGACTATCCTCTCAACATTATTGCATCGTATTGTCAATCTCGTGCACTTGTTATGTCGTGTCGTGCACAGAGATGTGTAATTCAGAGCGACTCATGTTGTGTTTCCCATTCACATTGTCTGACCAGACAGGAACTGTGACCTGGTTGTGGGGGTGTGAATGGTGAAGGCCAGAGAACAGAAGGAGAGGGTGGGTCAAGGAACAGACCGTAGCCCAACAGATATAAGGTTATGGAAAAACTGATGATAAAATGGTAGGGTCAACAATGGGGTGAACACCATTCACACAGTCCATAATAATACTTTTCACATGCAGTGCTGACCTGTTCAAGTTTGACCTCAGGATATGTATGCTTCAGAAGTTATCAGTGATATCTGAATTCCCAGTGTATACTTGCAACATCACTGATCTGATCAATTGTCCATTTTGGTGGTGTTCACATTCTAACTTTAGTTGAAGTAATCCCACCACATGGGGTGAAAATGGTCTTGATGATGGTCAATTTTAATTGCAAGAAAATGTCTCAAAAGTGAATTATTTATTTATCATTCTGTTGGTCCATGCAATGAACATCTTATTATTAAACCCTCCTGTTATGTTGTGGGTTAAATTTACACATTTTAAATTTTAAAAATCTAAAAACAAAAAGTTAAAAGTATATTTTCGATATGAAACTTCAGCTTGTCTTAATAAGTGTAATCAACATATAAAAAAAAACCTCCACATGGTCTTCATCCTCTAATATACGGCAGGCAAAACTATCTGCAGAAAACATAACACAACACAGACAGTGCCCTGGGCCCACTAGGATGGCAGTGACTCGTGACAGACTTCAAGTCAGCTTTTGAGCTGACTTGAAGTCATTTCTGTTCATTTCTATTTAAACAGTGTTTAAATAATGTTTACTTTAAATACAAATCCTCATGACTCATTTGTCCATTTGTCAAAAATTTCTAAATGTAAAATAAAGGAACATCATTGCTGTTCCTGAGAAATGAACTAACAGGAGGGTTAATCTGTTCATCTGAACATCAAGTTCCTTTGGAAAGTTCACCATGAGAAGCTAACCTGTGCACATATTGGCAACCGTGACATGCATTCACCACTGACTGATGTTTGTGTACTTTATTTTGTTACAGATGTTACAGACAAAAATGTATGCCAAAGTGCAGCAGCAGATTAACAGTAGCACTGTACATTATCCAGGAAAGCATGAGCCAGCCTCGAAAACATTCGCTGTGAAATCATCGTTGTCTTTGACAAGTTGGAACTTAAGTCCAAAACTTAAAAAGCAATCATATAATTTACCGGTGTTTGCAGCATTCACCACTGACTGGTATACAAAACTAGGCAGCATAGTGAACTTTTCAGAAACCTGTGAACACACACACACGAACTAACCCATTCATTCATTCATATTTTTTTCTGCTCATAAAATACAGATTGAAATCATAGAATTATATTTGCAAAGTCAAGTATTTAAGTCTAAATTTTAATTCATACAGTCTGCAAGCTCCACCTCCACAATACAAGCTAGTTTACATGCAAGTTAAATGCAGAAACTAAAATACTTAAGTAATTAGTGCAAGCTTTTCACAGCTTTAACATCTCATAGATTCCTATAAGCTACTGTCATTTTTTCCGCCACCATGCTTAGATGGTTTTATGAGAAATATGCACCTGAAGAACCTGCTTCAGCTATTCATCATCTGAAAACTGCTGATAAGTTGTGCAACTGTCCCACTAACCCTAACCCTAACCCTACCCTAACCTTAGGTATGTAAGAGTAAAAGTAGAATGATGATGACAAACCACGTTAGGTTCTTTTGAAATGGGTTATATAGAACTACACTTTTCTGTCACTGATATATATATCACTGATATTTACAATTCTCATAAAATTTGAATTTATTTGTGCTAACATATTATATATAAGATACATATATACATATACAATACATATAAAGTAAGTAACCTGTGTTGATACAAACCTGTCTGGCTTTTAATGCTCATAAATCTGAAAGAACATTAGCTGATCAGCTTTCAGGGGTCATTTATGATTCAGATCAATGCTCTGACCAATCACTGAAAAGTCCAAACTCATGCAGGCACTGTCCATAACAAGGAAAGATTAGTTTTGTGGTTGGAGAGGGGAGGATGAAAGGCCACGTTATCTGATGCGTGGTTAGGATTTGTATTAAAGGTCTGTCTCACAGAGCCGTATTGATCAGCGTGGTGTAAAGAATGATAGTCTGGCTCTCAACTGGTAAAACCACACGGCTCCACTGTCGCTTGCAAGACCAAGCTGAACCAATCTCAGCCACGGCTGACCAAGGTCAGAGAGACCAAGCCCAGCACAGTTGTTTGCGATTAGATGGAGCTCAGTTTGTTTGGCCTTGTTCACAGTGACTGATGGACAGAGGGATTTCCCTGTGTGTAAATTTACTTTTTTCTCTGGGGTCAGCAGGATGAGCTAAGGTGAGCATTTCATCTACAGACTCCCCTGAGACCATTTCTAGTTATTTAGAGAGGGCATGAGGAGAATCGGTTAGTTAATCAGCAGGTGCAACTTCCTTGTTCAGCGTAGTATCATATTACTTTAGCAAAAAGAACACCAGATACTTCCTGAGCATGCAAATGTTTATTTTTTACAATGTTTGAGAATTCATGTTTCACCGTGCAGCCTAGTTGTATTCCGCTTGTGGTCTTGCAAAGAGGAAACTTTTCCATCCAGGGCCTCTATAATTATTAACTTTTAATTTGTTTTTTAATATGTACTCCTATTTCATGTAATAGATTAAAACACTTCATATATATTGCTGTCATAACGACGTAGTACCTGAGTTAACAGTTATAATAATTGGGATGTTTCCCCTATATGTGTGATGGGCAATTGGTGAATAGTATACCAGGTTAAAATCATACATCACTTCAATTTCTGTCATAGTTTGTACTTACTGTAACAACCAACATGTGGTGAGTTGTAAGTTATCACCACTCGTGATAGTGCAGACAGTGGCCTTCTGTGTTTCAGGCCTCTTTTATTTAGACAGTGACATCTTTTACTCCTGTCTGAAGTACTTGGGGTGAGAGTGGGCAGGAGGTGAGATGGCTTGGGTATTGATATTTTGAGATATTGTTAAAAGATTAAGGCTGATAAAAACAACCATTTGTCAAAAAGTGTCTAAAGTTTCAATTTGGAAGTCGGTGTGGAAACTCAAGCCAAATAAAGGATCTGAAAAAAAGACTGCCCCTGTTAAAATCAGCATGCCAGGATCATAATATGACATGTCATAGTATAAAGGCAATTTTGCTCACTTTAGGAAACTCTGTAAAGCACCTTATATTTCCCTTAGGATGAAATGTGCTGCATAAAGGTTTGCCCTGCTTGCTTGCGCACTGATAGGAGAGCAATTACTTGCTAAATGTGCAAAGAATCAGACTGACTGACTGGTTAATGCACTTCTCCACACCAGCCCTAACATTAGCATGTAGACGTGATCCTTGGGGGAGGATTTACAACCGTGTGTGTGTCTTGGCAGGTGCATGCTCATGTGTGAATATTTCCGACTCCTAGGCACGTCAGAGTTGTATGTCACCATTCTGGTAAATGAGGTTTCCAATTACCCAGGCTGTTGGCTCGAGTCAAAGTTTAATGTGCGGCTGCTCTGGCTGTACCCTGTCTCTCTCCAAACAAGTTTTTTTTTTTCTTGTCTCTTGTTCTGTGTTCAACTATCTCTGTTTTTCAAATGCGAACACTCTTGCGTGCATAAACTATAGCTACACCCAAAGTGAAGAGTTTCCAGCATTCTCAGTTCTGCTTTTTTAATGCCAAGGAACTTTTGTCTGGCTGGGTAGCAGACCAGACAGTGAGGAGTGGCGCAGAATTGTGGGAAGCGATAGTTACAAGGAAATGAAAATCATACAAACAGGACACAAGCTGTATCATTGTACTGTATGTGATGTTCTGTCTTCGAAACAGGAAGGCACCGTGTGGGCAACTGCGACAGGAGAAGAGTTGTTGGATGGTATTATTGTTGGTGTGATTATGAATATCCAAGAGTGCAAAGTTTATGATACATGCCGAAAAGTCATCTGAGACTGCGCTAAGTTATGAAATAACTGAGAAATATGACATCCACTCAGACACACATTTCCCCAGCTCTTTGTTCATTTGCGTGATTGTGGAATTGTTCTTGTGAAATGTATATAGTTTCCTGATGAGTCTGACCTGTCCTGTCACAATAATCTAGTAAACCTCTGAAATACTGTGTCTGTTCATTGTTATGTTTTATTGGTGTGGAAATATTTTTTTTTGTTGGAAAATGCATTACTGAAGACACCAGAACTTAAAAAAAATGCCAGTGATATCATTATTTGTAATTTTTAGCCATGATAGCAGCGAGGCTCAGCCAGTATCAGCCAGTTGTTCAGTTAAGTTCACCTCCAGAAATAAATTTATCAACAGTCATGAAGATCGGAGTGGAAATTTGCCTGGGGCAGTAGTGCTACATACAGCATATTGAAGAGATTAACATGAAATTTCCCAAACACTTTATTCCCCTTAGGATAAAACTATGGTGACTATGGTGACTCCCCTGACTTTTCATGTTCCACCATCAGGGAAAATTGTCGGTTTTTACAGTACTTTGGATTATGACAGTTGCCACACAGCTGACATTCTCATTAGTCTGAGCTGTTTCATTTAGTGATAACTAGCAAATGTTAATATTATAGCTGCTAAAGATTAGCCCATTAATGATGTCATTGTGAGCATCTTAGTGTGGCGGGATGGCGCGCGAGCGGCTTACAGTTGAAGGAAGAAATCTACGGTTTGTTGCGACAACGCCATCCAGGGGAATTTCACCCCCGGGAAACTTCTAACCCAAACTTTTAATGGTTAGGCACACAGGTTCAGGTTCGTTTACACCACAGGGCAGAGACAGTTTTTCAGTTTACCAAAAAAACTATTTTATTTAACAGAGAAATAATCAAAAGCATGTTTAAAATTATGTTTGGGCAAGATCAGGTAAAAATATAGGGCTGGGTCTGACCACCACAGTATTAACCAAAGAGGGGAGAAACTCACAAACCAAACCACTCGTGCACTGTACACCACTCGTGAAGAAGACCACCACCAGGGGGTTGCTGCCTCGGGCCCACAGCACATGCACACAGAATAAATGTTAAAAATCAGGCCACAAACAAACAATCCAGCGCATAAAACAAAACGACAATAATAAAAACAGAACCTACTAAATATAACAAAACAAACAAAAACAACCAAAATACCATAAACAGAGCAAAATAATAAATATACAAAAGGAAAAGAGACCTAACGAGCTAAAACCGGAGAGCTCCTCCGCAGAGCTTGAATGAGCCCCATGAAATAGGGTCAAAACGTCTCAGAGGAGAGCCTGAACGACCCCATAACGCCAGAACCGGAGGGCTCGGTAGGGCCGCACAAGCCATGCCGAGCCAAAACAGGGGAGCTCCGCAGGACCGCACAAGACCCGCAGAGCCAAAATAGCAGAGCTGGCCTGGGATTAATAAACCCACAGGAGGGTTGGCAATTACCCAGAGCCGCGCTGCGGTGAGGAGGACAAAGAAAGAGTCCACATGTTGTGCGCATAAATTGCGCAACTGATACAGTGCATCTTACCTGTTTTAAGATGTTTCGTGACACAAAGGCCGCCATATCAATTAAGCCGGAAGGCCAGGCAAAGAGAGATCAAGGTGTGCTACACCTGAGTTTATATACACTTGCTACCTCCGGCCACATCAGCATGCTCAGATTTAGCTCAATGCACCAGCCTCACAGAGCCTCTAGAATGACTGTGGACTGATTGTCTTGTTACATAAGACATTTTAAATGTGATATACTAATATGACCCTCATTGCCCTCCATACCACTCACAATGTGAACGATGAGTTCAAATGTTGCACAGACCATCAGTCATCTTCTTCTTAACAATTTCCCTGAGGAAATTTGCCATTCTTATGAACAGTTAGACACAGTCCCTCACTTTATGTTGCTGTCCATTTACACACATACACACACACACACACACATACGTACATACATACATAAAAAACATACAAATCTCTGTACACAAATCTCCTTCTGTTTAAGTGTCCTTGAGAAAGTCATTAAGTCTTCATAAGCTATGTGAACGCTGTTCTCTCTCTCTCTGTGTAATGTATAACGCATTTGATAAGATTACTGATGAGGAACATGGTGGTGCAACAAGAGTCCGACCCCATGGATTAAGCCAACAGATAGTGGCTATAAGACTCTGTGACGTTGTAGGTACATGGGAAATCATTGTCGCAAGGTAGGAAAGGTCATTTCACACAGAGAGATGGTGAGAAAATAATCAAAAAAGAGAAAATCCTGCATCCCATTCCTCTCAGAAAAGCAGACAATAACAATGTTAATATTAACAAATGCTACAAGTCTTTGATGCTCTAAAAAGAGAATTGAGGTCATTTGACTTCACTTTAATTGGAATTTTTATGGGTTTATGTTGCCCAGTAAATCTCTTGTGAATTCTATTGAAGGTTTAAAAAAAATTAGGCAGTTGGAGTTTTGCTAGTGAGGTCAGCGTATTACTGTGGTATGCCATGTTTTGTTCTTTAGCAAGCAGCAACCTGCCAGAAGATTGACATGTTCATTTTGGGTGAAGAGACACACAGTCCAGAGGTGGTATATGTCATAAAAACACTCACACTTTCCGAATATATACGTCTGGTGATGTCATGTTGATGGGAGATGCCCGGGTGTGCTCACCATGGTGCGCTTTCCCAATATATTTTTAACATTTATTCTGCACTGACCCATGTGTTATCATTCATCAGTTCATTGAAAGACTTGGGTGTACAATGCTCAACAAAACACGGGTGATGGACACTGGCCAAGCTGTAGGAGCAAGTCACTGACCTCATTCATGGCACCTAAGTGGTTATGCAACCTCAATTTGCCTCTTCCTTTGGGTGGTATCTGATAAGTACTGAACAGTGTGTCTCCTGGCAGCAGAAAAGAGGAACTAGAAGTGAGGGCGAAGCAGAAAAAATAAAGAACACCTCCCAATGGCATGGTTTAGCAGCCTAAGATTAGCAATCAACACTTCCTGAGCGTGCCTTTAGAGAGAAAAAAGTCACAGGTTTTTTTTTCTATGACATGGCTTACTAGTCATATGTTGAACAGCAAAACTTGGGGTGAGAGGAGAATCACATTTAGACTTGCAAATATACACCTTTAAACTTATTGCCCTATCTGATTTGACTTTAGCAGCTCAACTCAAAATCTTCTGTTGTTCACAAAGGAGGCACATTCATACACACCACATACCCCTCCACTCTTTACCACTCTCCCTTCTTCTTTGAGTCAATTGTATCATGTCAAATATCATCATCTACGGGGTTAGCAGTGTTGCTCTGTGAGTTCAACACTTTGGTCCAAACTGAAATATCTCAGCAATCTCAACCACTGTGTGGACTGTTGTGAGGTTTTGTACAGACATTCATGGTGCCTGGAGCATGACTCCCACATACCTGGCTTTTCCTCTAGTGCCTTCATCAGGTCAAAATTTCTCACATAATTTGGTGTGTGGTGCCAAAGTTCCATATGCAAATTGCATTGCTAACACGCTAGATTAATTTGGCCAATATGGTCACTGCCAGTGCTAACATGCTAACATTGACGTGTCAGCAATGTCACTGTGAGCATATTAGCATGGTGGCATTAGCATTAAGCACAAAGCACCACTGTGCAGCCTCACACAGCCACGAGGGTCAGTACAGACTCTTAGTCTTGTTTGTATCTTTTATTGTTTGTCTGTGTGTTGTAACCTCAGTTTATATGTTTTATTGTTTTACATGTTTGTTTGTTTGTTTTAACATGATTTAATATTTTTTATTTTAAAATGTGTTTTCCCCTGCACATGTTATGTACATATACAATGTTTAACACGATTATTACACTTTTATTGTATTATTAGGTCTGTTAGCCATGCATTAATTAACTTTTTAGGGTTTGTTACAAAAATAACAGATGTTTTAAGACAATAAAACATTCCATCCATTTACTTTAAGATGCATCAGAGAGGACTAGTGAAACATGGTCTTGATGAATAAGATGAAAACAATCATTCTGTCTCAGTAATACAATGGTCTTTTATAATGATGGTCTTTTGTAATGATATAATTGATGTAAAATGACAGACGTTGTCATTTCTATTTCATGTGATTATTAGCCACTAACTTATTTTAACACGCCCCCTAGAATCTCTTCATTTCCACAGTCACAATGGCATCCTTACAATACTGCACTGTATATAGTATAATTTGTTATTTGGCCATCTGGCTAACTGATCTAATCTCTCTTGTTCTTGTTCTTGTTAGTAGAGAGGGTGGCACCTTCCCGGATCAAGCTTGTGGATGTTTACAGTGTTGTTTTCCTAGAATGAGGCCACAAGAGATCGTTTTTGTCTGGTTTCATTTCGCACACATTAAATAGGACCCTCATACGTTTTAAATCCTGCTTTTCTCCATTAAGTAGTGAGGTGGGTCACAGATGGCTTGAAAGGTTTACTCTTCTTTGGCTTTGGTTCAACATCTTTATAGAAAAATCAACACTTGATCAGTTCCACCATCAACTTGGAATTAAAGCTCAGTGGTCTAACAAGAATATGTGTGGCGGCCGTCAGCTGTACTAACAGTAAATACTTTTTAATCTGTCTAGGGAACAGAGCTAATATAATGGCCTGCCTGTGAAATGTCACTTTCTTAAGCCATGTTGCTATTTTCCCTCATATAGTCTTTCATCCTAACCCAGTCGGTCTAATGCATTGCTTTCTCTTCATTGGTGTGTGTGTGTGTGTGTATGTTTGAGTCTATGTGTGTGTCTGCTGTCAGCTTTGCAGAAATGGGTCAAAGATTAATTGATGTCATGTATGATAAGGAAGACAACATGCTGTTCCCTAGTTTTGCTCAGACCTGACAAGGAAAAAGAAAAATCTGTGTCTTTTTTTCAGGCAGGAATTATTAACATAAATTTACCAGGATGCCCTGAGCCATGGTTTTTCAAAAAATATTCAAAGGACACGAGTCTTGTCTAGTTTAACCTGTGATTTTTGTATGATTGCAAGGCTGTGTTATTGCACCATAAAGTCATTAGCATGATAATGACCTCTAATTAGCCTCATCCTGCAGGCTTGTCCCACCCTTCTCACGCCAAGATTGCAGAGGTACATCACTGGGAGAGCAGCTAAGTTACATTTATTTCCATTTCGTCACATTGACAAGGCCAGTGGAGGGAGATGGCTTTCGTTGGCTGCTTAAGAATATGCTCAAAGGCAGTATGAGGTTGTTGACCTGCAAAGTCAGGGTCAGGGTGTGTGCTCAAGCGTGGTAAGTGCTCAGTTGATTCCGACCCTCTCTCATGGCTCCTTTTTGGCATGAAAGCACACATATGCTGCTCTGGGCTGGTGCGGGCAAATGTCTAATGCAGAGATGTAAATTCATCTGCACTCACATCTGCAGTATAAACACAGCAAGATGCACAAACAGATGGCAGATGGTTTGTGACGACAGAATCGGGTCTTGCATCCCAACACCAGAATGCATGTTTAAAAACATATCTAATATTCAGTCTTTATGCTATCAGAGACATCATTCTGAAATGATATCTGCTGAGGGCAGTGATTATTTTGACTTCACTTGGAGTTTTTGGTACAGTTGACCAGTCACCAGACTGGGTGGCCATAGGCATGCATGGAAAAACCCAGTGAGAACCTGTGACAGGAATGTTAATTTCACACTGGCAGTGTTAACCCCTGCACACCGCCTCCATACAGCGAAGACGACCTTGCCCTGTGACTATGACAATGGTCAATAGTCTTACTAAACATTTATCATTTTTAATATGATTGTATAACTCATGTATTTGTCATTGTTGACATAAATTGAGTTGAGCCGCTCACACAGCATTTATACTCAGGTCCTGTGTCTTTTGGCATGCAAGAATGCCTAAACATAGCCTTAACCTTAAACATCTACAATGGACTGTATGCAGTAATTGAGGGCAGAGGATCAGCAAAGGGACGGTTACAAATTATTGAAAGTGGCTCACACTGATGGACCACAACAACTCCAGAGAAAGTTACACATGAGAAATCCACAGATGAGAGAGAATTCAAAATACTTCTCAACATTACTCAACACTATCGTCTAATGCTGCTTTTGGTCCCTGTCTGTGTGTGTATTCTGTAGCTAAAAACATCAAACCACACTGGTGTATTGCCTCGCAAGTTTTATCCCAACAAGTTATACATTTGCTAGACTTGTAAACACGTTTAAGAGAGTATACAGACCTACAGAGTTAATGTTTAAACATCTATAATGGACTGTATGCAGTAATTGAGGGCAGAGGATCAGGCAAAGGGACGGGTCTTGTCTTTTTGCTGAAGAAGCAAAAATATTTTTTTTATCATCACAGATTGATATTTTTATTTTATTTCTAATTCTATACAGTTATCAGAATTTGTCACTTTAAAACATGTATTTTGTTTATGTCACAGGGCACACAAAGTGTGAGTCTGGCCACATGCAGAGAAGGTGTGAGGCTGTGTGAAAATTATGTCCTATTGAGGCTATGTAACTTTTGATCAATAGCGGCCCACGACAAACAAGTGACAATTGTGGGATAATGGTAAATACTAAACCCGAGTAGAGTACATGTGGTCAGTGAAGTGATCCAGGAATGTCTTTTAGGCAGCAATATCTAAAGTTTGCTAAAATTAGCCACCATAAGCTACTAGTCATAGCAGACCAGAAAGGACTGTAGCAGCAAAGCCCTGAAGTGTATTGAACTGAGGAAGGACGTGTTTCTGTCATCTGTAGGACGAAGAATGTGTTATTTCTTTATTTCACAGGTTGCTTTAAGTTTGCAACATCTTCTGTTTCTGCAGTTATTAACCCTACATACTGTTCATATTTTATACCTTCACAGTATGGTCCGGGTCAATTTTGACCCAAACAGTATGTAAGGGTTAATGGTGAAATGAAGCTGGACAAATGGTTAATTAATTAACTGATTTATCATTATTGTGAGGAGTTTGTTGAAGTTTTTCTCTTAATAAAGAGGAGAGTTTACAGAAAAAAATCACTGTTCACCAACGCTGCTGGGGATTTTGTGGGGTTTTTGTTTGTGTCTTTCACCCTCCTCCCTACCCGAGTTATTTGTATACAGCCCTTGCTGTAACCTGAGCAGAGACAGATACACACAGATAGAACTTCTTTTACTCTTCACACATCCTCTTTTTCAGCCATCACAGGTTCCCGATCTGACAGATTATTTCACTCACATCGATAGCTTTAACTATCCACAGGAAATCCCCTCAAAAGGTCTGATTTTAAACAGCACCATTATTCCTTCACATTTTTGATGATCAAAGGCTTTGTAGTACACAATCTGCTGAAGAGCCACCAAATTTATGTTTTTCAATTTCAGCAGCTATTTAGTATATCAACACCAGTATTTTGGATGGTGGTGTGGTACCTGATCATCCATTTTGAGCTGAATGCCAGACAGGAGCATGACTCACTGGCAGCCGTGGCTCATCGCGTAAAGGCAGAGTGCAAACAGCCTTCTACTGGCAAAATGGTGAGTAATGACAACCGATCAGACCGCCTCAGAGGAATACAGAGTAATATTTCCTTGGGTATTTTGAGTTTTTTCTAATAACCTTAAGAAAAAAGTTCAAACTTGTTCTTCTCTAGTAAAAGAAATACATTGAAATGAACAATTAAAATATCAAATAAAGTTTGAGGAAGCACATGAGAGTGTGTGTACATCTGTGTACCTGTGTATGTCTGTTTATGTTTGTGTCGCAGAACTCATCTGTCCCAGCAGCAGCTCACAGTAGCTTTTCCATCACACAGGTTGTGTTATCTTATTGCAAGTGTGTGGTTTGGTATCAAATACATCACCAAACCGACCCATGATTCTGCATTTCAAGTGAAAAACAAAGGAAGGAAACATCTCTTGTCACATGGCTGATCTCTCTCGTTGAGTTAAAGTGCCTGTCAAAAGTTAGACGTTAGTGAAGGCTAAGCTAAAAGCAGACCTTAATATATAACCATAAGATAAAAGCAAAGCAGCAGAAAAGAAACTATAACCCTTTAGTGAAGAATACCATTGTACAACTTTTCTCTCCACATTATTTGGAGATATTCTGATTCTCATGTTATTTTCATGGAGTGCTGTTAACTTTCTAATGTTTGATATATTACCCCAATGATGGAAATTGCTATGCTATATAAAGTATTTGTTTTTTCCAGTCACTGATGTTTCCTCACTCTCCTCACAAACTAACTATGAGATAACAGTGTTTAAGAGCTTTGAGTAAAAGGAATGAACTTATCCTCATAAATGCAAGTTCTTTTGGGCAACTATTTAAAATGCATTAGTAAATCTTATTTGGTGGATGTCCTTGAATGTGCAGTATACATCCATCGCTCTATGACTGATCCGAGACAGCTGTGTTAGCGTGCTGACAACTATCACCAGTGCTGCTGAAATCAGTTGGCTTTTTCTAATAAATGAACAACAGTGTTGAGCGGTTGAACAGTTGGATGCTGATGATACAATAACACAGTGTACATGTCTTTTTCACGTGTCTTTCTTTAAATAGTAGAAAACTCTTATTATGTAATTCCTCAATTCATTCTCGTCATTTCACATTTGTCATGAACTCCACGCTGCTTTTGTCACATTACTCTTAATTTGAAAGAAATGATTGGATTGCCTGCAATTTGACCAATTTCATGCTTCACTGGACTGCAAAGTCGTATAGACGACCTCCAGTGCAAAAAAAAAAAAAAAATTCAAAACCTCCTGAAAAAAAAATGCTCCTACATCTGCATTTCCATATTACCAATGGACTTTTGTTACAGATACAAGGGCAATGCAGCATTTGGCAATAAAGCAAATCAAGGAACATTTATTGTCTAATTAGAAATGTTTGCTCAATGTCAAAGTCACCGACATAGTTTTCAGTGCACATTGGTCAGGGATAACCCTCAAAAATTCCTTTTGGGCAGCAGTACTAATCTTAAACATCCAAAACACCAAAGAAATGTACATGCATGTTGCACGATGGCTTAAAAAGAATGGATCTCTTTTGTTATGCATAACTTCAATCCATCTGGCGTTCATATCAAAGAAAAAATGTGCCTACACTTGACTGTAGTTCTGTCCAGAAAAGTAGAACAGTGTAATAAAATTCAGCTTACTGTAGATCACATAGAAATAGACTGTATAACAGAATAAAGATAAATCATGGATTCAATATCTGGCCTGGCGTGTGGGATAAATGATTTTGGTGGGACTTTCAAAAGGTTTCTGAGACCGCTTCTCGGGTTTTATCCAGTTTGTCTTGCTATCAAATGTGTGGCTGTAAATTAAACTCTGGTTGCAAGTCAAAGTCCGACTGTGGATACAGTATCACTGACAACAGTTGAGCTGCGTACAGCCTGCTGATAGTCAGACCTCAGATTCACTGCATCCATAGTTCTTGCTGACTAAGAAAAAAAGTCCATAAAAGAAGACTTTGTATGTCAGATAATTATTTATTACCAAGTTAATGCAAATATAACCTCAGTGAACTTTTAACTGTTTTTTAACTGGTCATTTTAACTGTTTTGAAATTTTAACTGTTTTGAAATTTTGCAATGTAATAACTTTGTTGAAATGAAACCCATGTAACTATAGGACCCTGACTTTTCCTAAATGTGTGTATATTTTATTCTAACATACTGTGAAGGTATAAAATATGAACAGTATGTAGGGTTAATAACTACAGAAATAGAAGATGTTGCAAACTTAAAGGAACCCTGTGAAATAAAGAAATAACACATTCTTTGTCCTACAGATAAAAAGTGGACTCATAAACAATCATTCATAAACACGTCCTTCCTCAGTTCAATACACTTTCTGGTCTGCTATGACTAGTAGCTTGTGGTGGCTAATTTTAGCAAACTTTAGATATTGCCTGCCTAAAAGACATTCCTGGATCACTTCACTGACCACATGACTCTACTCGGGTTTAGTATTTACCATTATCCCACAATTGTCACTTGTTTGTCGTAGGCCGCTGTCGATCAAAAGTTACATAGCCTCAATAGGACATAATTTTCACACAGCCTCACACCTTCTCTGCATGTGGCCAGACTCGCACTTTGTGTGCCCTGTGACATAAACAAAATACATGTTTTAAAGTGACAAATTCTGATAATTGTATAGAATTAGAAATAAAATGATGATATATATATATATATATATATATATATATATATATATATATATATATATATATATATATATATATATATATATATATAAAATTATATATATATATATATATAAAAATATTTTTGCTCTCCTCAAAAAATTCTTCAGCAAAAAGATAAGGCCCGTCCCTTTGCTGATCCTCTGCCCTCAATTACTGCATACAGTCCATTATAGATGTTTAAACATTAACTCTGTAGGTCTGTATACTCTCTCAAAAGTGTTTACAAGTCTAGCAAATGTATAACTTGTTGGGATAAAACTTGCGAGGCAATACACCAGTGTGGTTTGATGTTTTTAGCTGCAGAATACACACACAGACAGGGACCAAAAGCAGCATTAGACGATAGTGTTGAGTAATGTTGAGAAGTATTTTGAAATCTCTCTCATCTGTGGCTTTTTCATGTGTAACTTTCTCTGGAGTTGTTGTGGTCCATCAGTGTGAGCCACTTTCAATAATTTGAAAAAAAAAAAAGGACTGGCAGGGAGAGGGTGGCTGACGGTGGCATCTTCGTTAATTGCCACAGAAATTTAGCATGCACATACATCTATATGAAAGGGTGATACATTCTCACTGAGTGATAAATGAATGAGCTTCCCATTCATTTGTTTTCATTTCAGATGCTGCTAAAGGAATGGTATGCGCTCCTCTTAAGTGTTATCATTGAAACATAAAGACCCCATCACAACTGGCATGCCCTCTCCCTCTCTCTCTTTCACAGTAAATGCCTCAATGTCTAATTTTTAGCTCATAGCTTCAGCGGACAGAGACCACTGAAGGCTGCAGCTATTTATACAAGCTGGCTGTCTACCAAAGTTATGGTGAATAACAAAGCTAGAGATATTCTTTGATCTCTTTCAGTTGGTGTGGAACGGGTCAAAAGTTGGCTTTTTTTCTGCCATTAATCACTTTAACAGAGGTTTGAAAGTGGCAGAGAATAGGCGGGGAGTCGTTAGGGGATGGAGTCGCTTCCTTAAGCGGCAAAGAGAAAGAAATCCACCCGCGCCCTGTTTATTCTCACATTAATCACTGTAGAAGTGGGAAGAACAAATGACTTTAATTTAATGGGTCAGCTCTATCCCCAGGTATCCCGGTTAGGCAGATTTATACACTCCTGGAGAAGTAATAGTTCTTAATTTAGTGACGCAAATGAACACAAATCCCATGTTGAAAATGTGAAAGGTACAAAAGGTCAGAAATTGTAAATCATAATCATACATTTTTTTCTGTAGGATGAAGAATACAGTGTGCTCACAGTTTGGTCAGAGATAAAACTTAGCGGTGCATCCTTATTTCCATTCCATGGAAGGTTAATATTGTTCGCAGCTCCAAGTTTGGTCCTTAGATGCATCTAGTCCATCACTCAGTCTGTTTGGGAGACAAAATGATAGCTGCTCATTTATTTATATTTCTATTTGCTGTACCACCATCATCTGACATTCACCACTGCCTATGGCCATTAACAGTAAATGAGACAACAGGATAATCAGGATTCAAATGGCACCAAGACCTAAGAGTATAAACGACATTCAGTGTTGTAGAAATATCTTGAACTATGAGAGAAAGGGTTTTTTGTTCTCTTTATCTCTACTGAAGTAATTTTGGGTTGAATCACTGGTGTTTTTAATGCAAAGATAGATAACAATTCCCCTCTGTGCTGACCACAGGTCTACAGGGACCTTGTGCTGAATGGTACAGATTCGTAAACACTAATTAAATCCTCACAGCGACAGCAATACATTACTTTTCTGCCCATAGGGTTAAACAAAGGTAATAAGTCAGCTCAGACCTTGACTACCTTCTGTAATTCACACAATAAATCCTGCCAGAATCCGTGTCTTCCAACAGGAAATTCTGACCAACCAAATAGGTCATTGGGCCAATCCCAGCACTCGACCTTCAACCTTCCTGAACATGTGTAATACTCTCTGTGATTGTTTGTCTTTGTGTATCATGATCAATAGGACAGACAAACAGAGTGACTCCCATGAGACTGACGATTTTTCTGCCAAGCAAAGAAAGGCTCTGGGAAGCTGCAGTCTGTAAGCTGTAGTCGTTGACTACAGTAGAGACCCTGGAATAGACATTATTTTCATTACCATCAATGTCATGCAGGGAAATGTTTGTTGATTTGCTGCAGAGAAATGCAGGGAAATTCCCAAAAATCAACCAACTCCAGTCTAACACATTATAAATTGTGATATGAGATGTTCACACACTGAACCACGACACGTTACATTGGTCAGACCCACTTGATGAAATCTTTTTATTTATCCTTTGTATATGTTGAACCCCATCTGGAAGCCACAGCCCTAACGTTGTTGAATAGTGCAGTGAAGTGTTTTTACAACCCCTTCCTCTTTAATTTATCAGGGGCAAACTGAATGAACAACGACTGGCAGAACTGGTCAGTAACAGCTTCGTCTGTGTATGGTCTGATTCATTCAAAATATACAAAATGCTTTCGTCCCACTGTTTATCTTCATTCCAACCACATTTAATGTCAGTTTGGATGCTTTCCACTTGCAACAAGAGCACATTCTGCCTCTGTAGTTGCATGGCAGCGCAAATAGTTTCGGCTTTTTGGTCTTTGATGGTCATGTGCCCGTTTGTTTTTTTGGGTGGACCTCGCCCACAGTCCCCCGGGGCCCCTTACCACAGACCCAATTAATGGTTCAGGCTGTGGATTAATCCCAAGGGGAATGTCTTTGTTCCAATGAGTTAAATAAGGACATGATTTGCCTTGACGGATCACGGATTGAATGGATTAGACATGGCTGGACAGTCAGTGGCAGAGAAATACTTTGTTTTTTGGTTCGCATCATCACTTCCAATTTGAAAATTCATTTGTTGATGTGAAATGAAAATGGCCATTTATGACTTTTTTTATGTATTTGTATGTATGTCTTAAAATCCTGTGTGTCGATGGTGTGTTGTGGATAAGTGTGTGTGCATAAGTGTGTGTATAACAGGGCAACAACAAGAGGAACGTGTCTATGAAAATACCCTAACTTTTGCAACTCTAATGGCATAGACGTGACAAAAAATGAATTACTTTTTCTCACAGTTTGTATTTAATTATATTGTGAAAAATGTCTGTTCACTCAAACTGACTGGTAGAAGTGTTTAATCAACTATGCTGGCTGTCACGGTTTTAGATTTTACCCGGTGAGAATTTCATACTTGATATTTTAAATCAATCGCTCACCATTTTGGGAAATATTTTTCTTCTGTTTCTTTTCTAGTGAAACCATTCCTCGTCTGTGCGTCTATATTGAAGCTAGAGCCACAGGACGACCTGAAGCAACAACTTCTCCTTTCTATATTTATGTTCTGTTACATTTAGACGTGCTTTGGACAGAGACCTCTAGCTGTTTCTCCACTTGCTCTGAGTCATTATACTGAACTTCAGCTAATCAGCTGCTGGCTCCAGTTTTACAATTTGATACCACTTTCATGTCGGTGCTCTATCTTCTCATCTAACTCTCAGCAAGAAACTAACTAAATGTTTCTTTGGTTATGTTTATTTTTACAAACAAGGGGCAGCTGTAATACCCGTAACATCATTATACATTCAAGAAAAAGAGAGGAGAGAGAGAGAGAGAGAGAGAGACAGAGTGTGTTTAGGCTCTCTCATTTCCTCTAATGCTCCGCAACCTTTCCCTAGAGGAACAATGCCTCCAGGTATTGTTCCTCAATAATTACAGGAAAAATATAGTGTGTGGGAGGTGCATGTTGGGTCATCGGGTCAACATCACAACTTTCTATGAAGAAGAAAAGAGGGAATTCAAGAGAGGATAGCGCGGAGATAGATTTATTGTGTTTGACAAAGCAGAGCGGTGCGCAATATCCAACTCCGGACAGGATCCCAGACAGTTAGAGGGTTATCCAAATGTGAATTGGCTCTGCCTGGGAGTGACAGGATACAGGAAGACAGATGTCACAGACTGAGGAAACCGGCCATGATTAATTGGACATGCAGACTCCCACTTTCCAAAACAGGGCACTGCACGGAGGTTACATTTACATTACATTTACAGTGCGTAGCCAGAGCAAAGAGGCGTGAAGTTCTGTGAAGTTCTGTGAAGTTCTGCGGTCAACAGAGTTTTATTCCAGGTAGCTTGAGGAGTTTGTGGCTCAAAGTTAACACCTCCAGATAAGACTGCAGCTCATGTGATCATAAATGTTTGGCAGAAAATAAACAGCTCATCTTGGTTAATTCTGTTTATATCTGTATCAGCAGAGACATGCGAGGTTTCTTTAAAGAGGGTACAGTGTTACTCCACAATCAGTAAGTGTTGCAGGGTGCAGACAACATACTGACTATTTTTCTATCCTTAGAGCCTTATCAGGGGTGAACATGTTGGGTTTGTTCTGTATGTTGTGCAAATGATAATGCCATGGGGGGGGAGTTGCCAAAATCACATGAGTTGATTCAACTGGGAGCCCTAATGTGCTCAGCAAATTTCGTGTTAGTCCTAGTTGAAGTATTGACATTTTCACCTCCTCGATGCAAGACGAAAGCACAAGGAGGGATCAAAATTAGCAGAGAGTGCTCCGTCAATTTCAGGGCAATGTGTGCATAAGGTTTTGATATTTCTTTGGCACAAATGAAAATTTCATCCCAACGGTAGCACTAGACGAAAGGCCAGGAGGTCATCAAAATATTTGAATTAATTCCGAGACCATGAATATCCATGTTCATGGAGACCGGCCAGCAGGAGTTGTCATGCAACAAAGAGTTTATTTAGACGAAAGGCCAGAGGGTCACCAAAATCACTACGGGTGCCATGAATATGTACAGCACATTTAATGGTAATCTACAGAGCCGGATAGATGGAACTCAGCCAAGATAAGTTTCAATTACTGACACTCAAAAGCAAAATGAAATATCATACCAGGGGGCACTGCATCCGAGCGATGTTGTTTTATGTTAACAAAGCAGCTTATAGAAAATGATCTGTGACATCCACCTGAATGCTGACAATATTGAGATGCAAACACAAGGATTTCCTGGCCGGATTTGTTGTTGCGTCACTAGAGCTCACTGTGAAGTCCAGTGCGGTTGGAGTACAATGCCCGTGGCGTCTGCATTCATCGAAGGTCAGAGCTCTAGAAACTATCACCAGCACCCTGCCCCCATGAGGCTAGCACGGACCTGACCACACACACATACACATAAACACACTCACAAACAACACACCTACACCAACTCAACACACCTACTTGTCCCAAGGGCTTGTTTGTGATCCACGCTCTGTCATAATGGATATATAATTCACAAACGTAGCCCGACCTCACACCTCACTCTATTTCAGCTAAATTGCCTCAATTTGTGATTATTTTTTAAGACAACCAAAATCATTAAATAACAAGGTGTGCCTGAAAAAAAACCTTTTATCTATCGATGACGCATGTCTGAAAGGGCATTGATCATTTTATTGCAGTAATCTACTGAGAGGCAGGGACTAAATCCTGAGAGGACAGCTGAGCACATGACAAGGACAAAAATGCCGTAAACACTGCATGAAAAATGGCTCTTCTACAGCACATGCCTGTCAGACCTCAAAGAGCTGTGCGGGGTCAGTGTTGAACTTGTTGTCCTGCATTACTTCTGTGCCTGTAAAACATCAGAAAAAATCTGTGGACGCCATCCGTGTGTAATGTGCAATCTCTCCACAGGCAGTTCAGCTATCCCGCGCTTCCCCAGTCCAAATGGTGTGGAAGTGATCAGGCCTCTCTCTCAGCTTATGCTCGTATACAAAAACTTTTGTCTACACATGCTCATAACGATGGCTTTTTAGTGTTAGCGTATCATGCTGACTCAGTGCAAGCAGCGCTGAGGCACAAACAGGAGCAGAGCAATGACATTTACATCCCACAGTGGCTGATCCGTTTTCATCCCTCTGCCATTTTTTATCTGTCTCTGATAGCAATTTGGTTTCGGCACAGAGCTGTCTGTATGTGTAGCAAATGCAGACATAACACATCTCTTCCTGTCCCAGAATTTGAACAGTATTCCATTCTGTTCCAATGAATAGTCGTATTCTGCAAACTTTGCATTGCCTTTGTAAGTTTAGCAGGCATGCAAATCTGTCCTGAATCCCCAAAAGTGGTGAAACATTTTGATGTGCCATAGTGAGACTTTGTACGTGTCCTGCAGAGTGCATACTCACGCAGATTCATGCCAGAAATAGGAGGAGATTTTCATTCAGTCATTCACTGTGTGTGCTGTGTGCTGCAGTCTACATTTAAAACAAGTAAAAACCTCAGAGGATGAAAAGCCCATGACACTTACACATCAAAGGGAGGTACAATAGTCAAACCCACTAATTAATTATAAACTATACACTCAAGTTGGTTTAACTTGCCAGTTGGAAGACTTGTGCATCCAACTTTCACCTCACTTTACAAAGAGTCAAAGAAAGCTTCGCCTGTTTTTAATACAGTCCAGACTAACATGTGAGAGCCATACTGCTGTACACAATGTTTTATCTCAACTTTGAACACAATGCTTGCATTCTAAAATGACTGTGTATGTGCAGTATGTACACATTTTGCATATTTTCAAATGATGTAGAACTAAAGTAAAAAAAAGTCTTTGCTTGTGATTCGCAGCTTTTGTCTCATTCAGCCCTACAGCAGCAGCTGCAGGGACAATGTGTTCAAACTCTCGGGAGCTCTCAGCACCCTCCACAGGCTGCTTGTCTGATTGGCTGAGCACTGGCCATGATGTCATCACTGCACATTATAAGGGCTCTGACAAATAGCTTGGGAGACACATTAGAAGAAACACTGCTCAACTGAGGGACTGACTGAGTGAGACACACAGAGATAAAGAAAAGCAGACGGTAGAAAGAAGGACATGTGACAGCGAATACTTTGCAGGAACTACTTTAACAGTGACATTTCTACTTCGTATGGGAGGCAGGGAACAAAACTACCTGTGGAGGTCTGTATTTTTTATTTTTACATGGCTTGTGTAGCATGTTTTTTTAAGCTGTGCTTGCTGAAGCCTAACAAGATTTGATGAGTTTGTTTAGTTGTGCTGGTGCTGTAATTGTTGTTCTCCTTTTTTTGTGAAAACAAGACCAACAGTAGACACATCAGTGCAAATTTGTTGCTGCTAGTGTTATATGCATATACTTTTATGAACAGTTTCTTGTCCTCCGTTCACATGAGGACAGTTTTATGGACTTAAAATGTGATCTTCACCTCCGTGTTTGTGTCTGTGTGTTTGTGTGTGTGTCTGCTTGTGTTTATCCACATATGGTCTCTTCAGATGGGAAGTACAACCCCCCCAGCGTACCTCAATGTGAGCACGGAGACGATTGCCCTGTCCTCAGACCCAGCTAAGCAAGAGGAGGGTTACAGTGAGGCAACAATGATCCTGCTGGGCATGATCATGTCCTTACTTGTCTTGTGCATTGTCTTTGGTAACATCCTGGTCATTACAGCGATTGCCCGTTTCCAGCGTCTCCAAAATGTCACCAACTGTTTCATCACATCCCTGGCCTGTGCTGACCTGGTCATGGGTCTCATCGTGATTCCATTCGGTGCCTGTTACATCATCTTTGAGACTTGGCACTTTGGTAATTTCTGGTGTGAGTTCTGGACTGCAACCGATGTGCTCTGCGTGACTGCAAGCATCGAGACCCTGTGTGTCATTGCTATAGACCGTTATTTGGCCATCACCTCTCCTTTCCGCTACCAGTCCATGCTGACCAAGTGCAAGGCTCGAATTGTGGTTGTGCTGGTGTGGGTGATTGCCGCCTTGATATCGTTCCTGCCCATCCACATGAAGTGGTGGGAATCAAATGATGCTGAAGCTGAGAAGTGTAACGCGGACAGTACCTGCTGTGAGTTTAACACCAACATGGCTTATGCAATCACCTCCTCTATCATATCCTTCTACATCCCTTTGGTGATCATCGTTTTTGTCTACAGCCGCGTTTTCCAGGAGGCCAAGCGCCAGCTGAAGAAGATTGACCAAAGTGTTGGACGTTTCCATACCAGCGACAATAGCAACCTCAAATCTCTAGAGGCCAACAATGGGCGTGGCCATAAGAAGGCCAAGTTCTGCCTGCGGGAACACAAAGCCCTAAAGACACTGGGCATCATCATGGGGATCTTCACTCTGTGCTGGCTGCCCTTCTTTCTGCTCAACGTGGTGGTGGCCATCTGGAAGGTAAAGAACATCGATCTCACCTTCAGGATACTCAACTGGATAGGTTACGCAAACTCCGCCTTCAATCCGTTCATTTACTGCCGGAGTCCTGAGTTCAGGTATGCCTTCAAGGAAATCCTCTGCATGAAGAGGAACCGCCTCAGCAACCCAGGGCCCGTGAATGGATACATCTACAGCAGGCACAGCTGGCAGAGCGAGCAGCAAGGGAGGAGTAAGGGCAGCCTGGAAGACAGTGACACCAACGAAGGGTGTCTGGAGAAGGGAGCAGGGGTCTGCGGTGTAGTGGACAGAGCTGTGGATCCCAATGGAAATTGCAGCAAGGGCCTAGCGACTGTAACAACTGTCCTTTAAACTGGGATCCCTGAGACTGTTGTCCACAGGCTGATTCAGACATGTTTACACTGCCATCATAAACTTTTTCCAATTGACTAACCAAGGTAAGACCAGTCAAACTGACTGGACTGGAATCTTTGGAAGTCTGCTTTAAAGAAACCATAATAATCATGTTCAGCTGAGGAAGGTATTTCTCTTCCTCTTTCAACCTAGTGAATTAACACTGTAGTTAGATCACTTGTCATCTTGTTACATGTTTAATTTCCATCTACCTCATCATACCTTTTTAAATGTTTGTTTCACAATAACTCACTGTCCACATGTGTTACACTTGGGCAGTATCTCAGCTGTTTGTTTATTTACATTTTTATGGTCTATGTCCATAGATAAATGTAAATTATCTGGCTCCAGTTGAATTTGTGGGCATGTTTTTTATTAGTGAGTTCTTGGCAAAAGCTCTCACAATGTATAAAAAGAAATGAAATTCAAAGTCATGTTGTAGAAGGCTGCAAATTCCATTCAGGTATGCCAATTCGGCATGCATAGTGAGTTTTTATTTCCATCGGAAATTGGTCAAGTGGAGTATGGAAGGATCAAACTGAATGCCTCCTTGGCTTTTCATTTGAAGTAATACATTCCAAATCAAGAAAAAATGTAATTTGGCTTCTCTCTCTTTGTTTCCAGGTTTTTTTTCTTTTTTTTTCTGAGAGATCCTCTCAGTTGCAAAGATGATCAACAACAGGTGTGGCAGAACCTGTCTCTCTCTCTCTCTCTCTCTCTCTCTCTCTCTCTATCTCCACTGCTCAGCAATGTTGAGAGGCCCTGCTCCCTGCTCTAGTATTTTACAGCCTTGTTGCATGAGAGTTTCTGTTGCCAGCGGATAGCACTAGAGATATGAAGTTATCTACATCTCAGTGGTGCAAACTGAAACGCCTGGGGCCATCCTGTGTCAGACATGTGATTAAACTTGCAAGTTTGTATACTTTGTATTGGCCAGATTCCATCATCAGTCCTGAAGATATAAAATATTTTTAGATGCAAAGCAGATAGCATTATGGTTAATGTAATTAATCCTGGGTGTTGACCTTTAAAGCTTACAGCTGTTATATGAATAAATTTGAATGCACAAGTTTTCTACTGCACAGCCTACCAATCGTATCTTGCATTCAGTCCGTGGGTTCATTTGAGCCACGAATAGACCAGTTTTTGGTACATTTTAGAGCCTTTGTGTAAGTGTAAGGCACACTATTAGATTGTCCTGTTCCCTCTATTATGGGACAGGAAAAGTTGTCCCTTTTGTTGCACAAGGCATTTGTTTATTAGATTTTGTGGTTGCTGTGTTGCAGCATCCACAGTGTTTACTGAAACCAGAGAAGGCGTTTCCTTAGTCATGGCACAAGGGTACAAACTACACACAATAATAAACAGTGCATCGAAATAGCCAAGTGATAACAAAGTTCCAGGCCCGAGACGTGCTGGTGGTGACTACTCCGATAAACAGAGATGAGAAAACAGTCCTGAGCAGTGCACCTTTGTCACTGCTCCCTGATATTTCCCAGAGTCCAAATACTGTAAACGGATGTCTTTATCTTTATGAAATCAGTCTAACATTTGGATAAGACACTCAGGAGCCCACGGAGCAGTGCCTCAGCTGTTCTAGTTGTTTCAGTCAGTCCACTTCAGGCGCCACTTGCTGTGCAGTCTTCAGGAAATGCCCCAGTCTAGCTGAGCCTATCCCATAAACACGAATGAATCCATTATCTCCGCAGTTTAAAGGGGAATCAGATAACGCCTCCTTAAAGACAACGCAGAGATAGATTAGTAGATTACAAAGTATATGAGTCCCAATTTGCCGGTTGTGATGAGATTGAGTGGGCCAACCTGAAATGGGACTCTCTTTCTTATCACCTGTCTTAACATCACAGGCTCTTTGGGAATGTCACTTTTTGACTTACACAAGCACTAATGGAGAATGAGACCTTAGCATGCAGGGCTTGAATTGGAGAAATCACCCACTTTTCTCACACTCAACTTTCAAGAGCGGTAATGGAGGTGTTGCTGCAGATGGAGCCCCCTTTTCCGCAGTCAGTTTGGCGATCCCTAGTATGTTCTGATCAGGGTGACAGCCTGCTAAATGCGGCCACTGAAGGCGGGAGGGGGGAGCACTGGATTCTCTGCCAGTCTAAATCGGTGTTAGTGACCTGTCTTTTAGTGCATGTAGTGTCGCTTCAGTAGTGAGGTCAGCTGACGCCGTCAAAACTGTGAACTTTGTTCCCTCAGAGGAATCTCTATGTACTGTATCACTAGGTTTGGTCAGCACTGTTGTCATGGACGTTAGGAATAGACGTAAATACGCCGTCATCATACGTCAGTGTTTGCCACGTGAAAAACAAGCTTTCTAGTATGTTGATCTTGTTTTCTGTTTTTCTTTTTCATGGATTTACAGCAAAGTAAATGCAGGGGGTTGAATGTCATAACAAATATTCTCCGGGGTGTCTAACATTTTTGTCAACATTTTCACTGTACAGCATGCATAAAGCACAAACCAGAAAAGGATTCTAGACCAAGATTTTGATATATGACTATTGTATTTATTCACTCACTGCTCATTGTTGCACTGACTCTAAATTAATGAGTCAGTGCTAGATTTAAAAAAGGAAAAAAAAAAGTCTGTCATTCTTAAAAGCACTTCATGAGTGATCGTTTGCATGTCTGCTATATATTTATGGTGATGTGTTTGTGGACTGTGCTGCCATTTCCTTTCAAAGTGATCTGTTTTAGTCCAGGTGGAGTCGCTTTCCACACTGCTCCCTCCTGGCAGGGGTCTCTTCTTGCACCTCAGCTGTCTCATAATATTAACGGTTACTGTTTCATCAATAAGCCCGTATAATAAGGAATGTAATTCATGTCTTCACCTCTCCATGCTGGAGGACACAACACAGTTATCTGCAATGAGTCTTAAATGATTAGCTGACACTACAGACATTCCAAGTACAGCTGATGGTTTGGATCCATATAACATGTCTATTGGTGCCTGGCCCTTTCAGATCTTTCAGATCCAGCTCTGCCAAAATAAAAGGTTCTTTTAAATGTCTCAGAGGACATGTGACAATGTAGTGAGTATGTCGGTAATGTTTAAGAATTTAATCTATCTAATCACATTTTAATGTGATGAAGGTTGAGGTGGGATACTGCCAATGCTGTCCTCACTGATTTATTACTGTTCCTCTTTAACGAAAGCCGCTTTGCCACACATGACCTGCTCCCCATTATTTAGATTCAGTCACTAACTTAGAGCAGCACTGTATAGCACTTTTATGAGACATTTGTAAAAATTTTTAACAATTGAATCCACGTTTGAGTTCATGAACTAAAAACAATTCATAGCTGGAGAGTTATGCCTGTACCATAACGGTTCTCTTTCCTGTCTGCAACTAAAAATGAAGCGCTATGAGAATCGGTCACTGCAGAATCACAGCACAGATGTCGTTGAAGGTCTGATAAGTTGATGTACGTGAATGTGAATTTTCTATGAAACTTAAATATTGCTTTAGCCGTTCAATGAAAAGTAAACCTATTACATGTGAACTTTTTATCATGGCCCAGAGTGAAAAAAGTCATCACTCAGCTGAATGTTTACTAAATGTTTGCAAGCTATTTTCGCACAAGTTTTTGTCACTGTTAAGGTAATGAAGCCTGTTACAACATGTGGTGTCCTGTAGTATTTATGAAAAAAAAAAGCAAAGTGTATGTGCTGTAACGTTTGTATTGAAATAAATGATGTACATGTTGCATGTAATGTCTTCATTCATGTGTCCAAGAATACAAGAATTTGAAGAGAGGCATTTGAATGCATCAAGCCTGCTGACATAAGTTAAATCTATTTCACTATGGGAAAACCAGTCAACAGCATGTGATCCAGATGGAATGATGGACAGGAGGGAGATCTGGATATTTTGAAAATATTTCCATTCTCCTTTTGAAACTGCGCGTCTGCTCAATGTTTCAAGTAATCATAGATCATAGAGCACCAAATTCTGTCCCAGAAACTCAAGGGAGGAGGACTGTGGAGATATATATCGCCATAAAAATGTCTTGATATTTGGTACTTCGCGGGAGTGGAAAGCATTTTTCATGTTTCTTTCAAGCAGAAAATATGTTCATCTGCTGAGTGAAGATTAAATACTTTCAGAGCAGTTATCATGGTTAGGAATGGAGAAAACCATGACCAGAACAACATACAGTATTTAATAGGTTTTGTAAATCAGTTAATATATCAGGTTGTCATGGCAAACAAAACACTGGACACTCACAGTATTCTGAAGTGAGATACTGTGCCTTCCTCAATCAGAGCACAGGGTGTAAAGGGAGGTCATTTAACAACATATTACAAGTGTGGAACATACGGTAATATCTTTTTCTTTACCACTTTCATTCTGCCTACAATTTCTGCACACTTATTTACAAGAGTGGAAAGATTATTGTTAATAGATATATTAATGTTATTTCGTTCTGGGCTTTGCAAGGTATGACTAACAAGCTTAGAGCCTGCAGTCGTAACCAAATGTCACTTCTAATGCCAAGGAAAACTTCATACTACAGAGCATTCATTTCTCAAGTTACATTTAAAAATGCCCTGTTGACAACTGAGCATCCACTGTGTTAGAGCGGTCTTGGATGCTACTATATTAGGGTGTAGGCTAACGTTAGCAGCTCTGCCCTGGTCTTTGTTGGATATGTGCGAGTTAACGCCCCCGAGCCAAACACATTAGCCTATTAGAACACATTAGAACATAAATCCAACCTCTGTGCTGCAGCCAAGCAGGACTGTAATATAATGAAATAAGAGCCTGATCTTACTGGTTTCCTTGTCGGACTAATCATCATAAACTAACTTGCTCTTCACTGCAACACAGAAAGAAAGCTGATCAGTTCTGTTCTGTTAGCTTAAGCCTTAGTCTTTAAGTCTGATATCAGCTCATATTAATTACCCTTTTATAGGGTTTAAAAATCAGGCAATGAAAATCTAACACGGGTTACACTGGCTGGCCAATGGCAATTCTTACAGTCCTAATTTCAGCCAGCAAAATTGGTGGCTGTGGGCTAGAAATGAGTGAGAATTTCAGTGGGTTTCAAAATCTGACTGACAGACAGACATTTAACAGTCAACTAATGCACATAGAGCAACGCAGTGGTCTATGGCCTGCTGTAAACTTTAGTCAAGTATCAGCCCTAGACCTACTTCTGGTTATATAAACAGCCTTAAAAGCGATCTATCAGCGATCTATCCTTCCTTCCTCGCGCAGTCACACAGTTAAACAGCTGAACAGCAGTGTTGTCGCAGAGGCCTCTTCAGTAGAAATGCGTCCACTTTCGCACACAAGAGCCCCTCACCGCCCATCACCCTCTAATCCTTTAAAACTCAAGATTTCCCCCGCAGCGCCAGATTGTAATTTCAGCTGAAGTCATGTCAGCTGCTCCGTGTCTTTCAGGGGTTTAGATGTGCACTGAGGGTGATCCACAGGGATGTGTGCAAACATAAGTCTGAGAGATCTGCCGCATGCTCTCTGCAGCTTGATGGCCAATTTTCAGTACTGACAGGGAGGAACTCACAACTCCAACTTACTGCCAACAGTTTGCTCAGGCTTTCAAGTGTAAGTCCATGGTTGGTAATATAAATATAAAGAGGACTCATAACTTTAACAGGACAATAAAAAGGCCATTTTCCCATATCTAGACCTACCATGTTGTCTGAGTCACCGTTTAAAAAACAAAAAAAAACAACAGGGAGGGAAACTCTCTGCAAAGAAGAGGTCTGTTTTGGTACGGGATGACTATTTCTCAGATATGTTAATCATGGCAGTGATGTACTGCATACAGAGTGCGCATGTGAAAACCTTGTCTCTGATAGATCGATAAGTCCCCTGGCACTTTGGTGACAGCAGTGACCAAGGCACCGCAGTGTCTGCAGTCCCCCCTCTCCCAAGGGCCTTTACTAGCATGTGCGCACGTGCGTGTGTGTGTTTGTCTGTGTGTGCATTTGCAAGCATGTGGATGCATGAGCGTGCGTGTAGGGGCATCTCAAGTCATAACTTGTCCCCATCTGAAAAACTAGCTCCACCCGACCTGAGGTTATGAAAGCAAATATGAACTCAGAGAGAACTCGAAACAAAGTGCTTCATTCTGTTTTTGAGGCCAAAGAAGACGCAATAAAATATTTTACTTCTCAAACGTGGTATATTCTGCTACCATGTTTGCTACTCTCACCACAAACTGAGTTCATTTATCCTCTAAATTATCTCATTCGTCAATGTGTCAAACAAATTTTTGCTCTCTATCTGCCACCCAGCCATATGTTAGCTCATACGTATAAGAGACTATTTTCTTTTGGCAGCTGATTTATGCTCCACTCTATAAAATTCAAACCTTAAAGATGAAAACTCTGGATTGTGCGGCATCAGCTCTTTTCCACGAGTCCCTTTATAAATAATGGAGCCTTTGTCGACAAAATGGATCCTGGTTAAGGAAACAAATCCATGTTCATAAGACATGCAGTGCAAATCAATCGGCAAACCATTGATAACCAAGTTATCAATGGGATAGATGCCACTTAAGTGATGTGAACCCAGTATTGGATGTAGGGGTCAAAGGTTAATCACATAATGAATGACGCTTCATGAGCATAATTTATTGCCACATGGAAATCCTTCTTTTGCTACCTCTTGAGGCCCAGTTAACCCAGGAAGTGGTGCAACAAAATTCACACAACTCTTCTTGACATAGGCAGCTTTGTAGAAATGAGTATCAGGATGTGAAATGGTGAACAACCGTTTAACATGCCAGCAAGCTGGGAACATGAGTTTACTCCTTGATGGGATTGTTCTCAGGATTGTAGACTTCATTCAGTGAAGGGAAAGAGGAAACAAATTTGCTAACTGTGCAGTATGCCATATAAGATGGCCTCTTTGATAAAGTAAGTAGTAAAATCTAAGCTCTATTTCGATACTTTTTTAAAGTGGTCTGTCACCTTATTAATGCTGAAAGTGAAAATTATTAATTGTGATGTTAAAAATATGTGAATACTTCACAATATCCAACTATTGACTAGTTGGAAAAATAATTGAATTTATGTAAACATTATTTTCTTAAGATATTTAATGGGGTTTTTTTCCTGATATTTAATGGGCCTCTGATATTTTGAAGTTAATTTCAAGTTGCAGCACACCCACACACAGTTATTTAGCATAGAGACCTGCATTTATTTTGACAGGCTGTTACCTTACACACACAATCACACACTCAGTAATATCATATTATTTTCAAGGGTTTTAATACATCGGAATGACAGATGAATAGATCCGTGGGGCTGTAGCCTTGGACACCCAGGCCTAATGATGCCGCTGTTATACACCAACATTAGATAAAAAAGATAATTCCTTCTAGTTTTCACTCTCCATTCCCTAAGAGGTATTCACTGTGAGACATCATCCTTAGTCAGCTGCACAAAGTCACATGTCAAAGTTGAATTTGACGTGAAGGAAATGTATGTGAATTTGCGGTGATTCCATTGAAATGACTTCATTGCAAAATGTTGGCATTTTAAATCCTCAGCCTTTTGCTTTTGCATTTGTTGCTTCATTTACTTCTTCTCTCTTACTTTCTTATGCCTTCTGCTTTACTCCTAATTAGTTAAAAACTGTAAGGTCCAAGTGGCTGCTATTTTTTTTCCCTCCCAGAAACCAAAGGCACATAACTGAGTCGCTGCACCAGAGCACAGTACTGTATGAGTGGCTCCTCTGAACAGACAGCTACAAAGTGCACACATCTGTTTGTGGTTTCATATCCTGAAAAATGCATTCCACGGTTTACAGGAGGTTAAGAAAGTTTTTCAACCAACTGTATGGGTGGTCACATACCATATCTTAACAGCCCACAGACAGCAGGGAGTGTTGCAATACTTAATTTAATGTGTCAGCCTCATGTTTCTAGTTGAATTAGTCATTTTCCTCCTGTTGCTGCTGACTTTCGGCTTAAATATCAATAAACGAGCACACTGACACAGATCAAAGAGGATGCAGTGTAATAATACCATTTAAACTGTGCCTAAGCTCTTTTTCTTTCTCCCGTAATGGCTCAATTATCTGACAAAATAACGGTCACAATGTGCTTCAAAGTAATCAATTTGACTCTCAGCCAGCTCCAGTATATTGTATTCTTAATGGGAAGCAATTGTATTTTCTGGTGGCTTTGTTAAGTGTCACTTTTACCACTTTTCTAAAGCCCCACAGTGTCTTATGTAATGCCGCAGTACAGTTGTGTTGGTTTAAAAACTCCTGGATGAAGTGTCGTATAGCAGGTATAGCAGGCTCGAAGCTGCAGGAATTGACTTTTGAGGAACACTTTAATCAGCCAGCGCCCTCACTGCTGTTCTACACTCATCGGCAACCCTGTTAAAATGGAAAGCTTATATTAACTACGCGCCTCTTTGTTATCACAACTCGCAGCACTGCTCCGTAGCCAAGACTGATATATGGGGGCAGTCACTCGCTGGTGGATGTGCGCGAACGAGCAGTTTCCATTAGAAAATGTCCTCTTTTTAAATAACTGGGAATTGTTCAGGTTTTAAATCACGACCCGCCGCAGCCAGGCTTGTCAAGCCTCGTCACTTCTCTCTTTTTCCCTGTTTGTCATCAGAGAGATCTCCCCCGGCATTCCCTGACAAGCTCACAGTTTACTAAATGAGGGACAAAGATACTTGTCAGCTGAGTAAATGGACGCCTAATAAGGTGCTACAGATACAGATACGGTCAGATGCCTGAGTGCAGAGGAAACTCACAAGTGTGTCTGAGTGGGTGTGTGTATGTGTGCGTGTGGTCGTATAGGCTTGTGGTTAATGTTCGGTGGCAAAGAAGTATTCAAGGGTAAACCCCAAGTGAACAGAGGCGTGCGGCATGTGCAGTGGAAGCTATGCACTGTATTTAAAATGCATCTCAGGCCAATAGTAGAAACTTAGCATGCTTTCATTAAAGTCACGTTGGTTGCTGCTGGTCTGCCAGGCACATCAACGTACTGCACTTGTATTTGCCATTTGTTACATAATGTCCTAGCAAAAGAAAGCAAAAACTATTAAAATTACATTATTTATGAATAGAAAGTCAGTCCAACTGCATGCACAGCTCCATGTGTCTGAATAAGAATTGTTTAAGAGCTATCAGATTACATGTAACGTAGATTAATAGTCACATTGTGCATGAGAGGAAAAGGACTGAAAACTTGAAGGTGACAAACCTCATGTTGCAGCTGAAGCACAAAGACAACTACGGAGGAGCTTGAAAAACCTCTTACCAGAACAATAAACCATCACAAACATATATTTAGGCCACGACCCAGTGAGAGGAGACAGTTCATGTCAGCATGGAGCTCCTCTAATGAAAATCTGTGCAGACAGAGAGAGACCAGAGTTAATCCTGCTGGCCAGACTTCCATCACGAGCTGCTATAGTTATTCACCTTGACCTTATCGAGGTTACAGGAAGACACCTGGATCATGTTTCAGTTTGCTGTGAGATTGTCTTAACTGGAGCAGTTCACCTGAGACTGCAACTTTTCTTTAATATTGCAGAGAGCGCACACTCTCCAAATCAGTCATGATGGAACAAATTGAAAAATGATGCAGTGTCTGTGTGTGTGTGGTCGTGGATATAATGAAGTCATTCACCTGCTCCAACAGTGAAGGATAACGTGGCCAGAGGAAAGTTATTATCCCGGGGAATGAGAGGTGTGACTAAAGCACGGGGCAGAGTGTCCTCAACTGCACAGAAAATCAGGGTACTAATATTGGACTGTGACAAATCAGGCAGCCTATGACCCAAATGAGATTTTGCTGTTGTGTTACATTAAATGTTTACTGATGTTCATCATTGCACTTGATGTTTACTGATGTTTACTGATGTCCTAGCCATGCACCTTTATGGTCCTTTTTTCATTCCACTCATTTACTATACTGTTAATTCATATCTGCTACATATCCATATTCACCTGTGCAATAACACCTCACCACAGCACATCTAACTGGGTGAGGCTGTGTATATAAATACTGTTTCTGTTTCTTTCTTTCTTTTTTTCTGTTATTATTATTATTATTGTTCACTATTTATTGTAAATACTGTTTTTTGTGTCTTGTGTGTTTTTTTGTCTATTATTTAATGTCTCTTTTACTTGTTTTGAGCTGCTGTAACAGTGGAATTTCCCCACTGTGGGATCAATAAAAAAGATCTTATCTTAATCTAGAATGCCAATGTAACCATGCAACTCTGTGACTCAATTAAAGGACTGCAGAGATGCTCTGGAAGTGTTTCACACACCATGGGTCATCGAGGTAACCTCTCTAAAGATGTTTTCTTTTGTTTTATTTGATCAAAAATGTAGTCAGTACTGGTAAAGTCCAATACAAATCAACAAGGTGTAGGTGTCTAACAAACTTCACACTTTTCACACTGCGTGACAAATTACTCTCAAAGTCTTGCGTGCAAGTGAATCAAGAGACTTTAAAGTCTCTTTGGTTGTGTTACTAATATTCTGGATGCTTTTATTGTGTGATGTGGTGAGATTGTGACTCTGACAGAAGCAGGTTCCCTAAAAGGCCAACTTCGTGGTTGTCCTGAAGACTTGGTCATCTCTCTCTCTCTCTCTCTCTCTCTCTCTCTCTCTCTCTCTCTCTCTTGTCTCTCATCATTTATGGTTATTTTTGCAAACTGATAATGCAGAAATACAACAAAAAAAAATCTTTAAAGTTAACTTCTCCAAAAATGATAAATCGGCCCAAGAGGCTCGATGCTCCCCTGAGATTCAAGGTTTTTTGACTGTTTGTGTTGCTGTTGTTGTGTTACCTGCATGTATATCAGAGAAGTCAGAAGGTTAGGTGCATAAACCGATTGGCTGATTAACTAACCAGCTAACCAGTCAATTCCTTCTCTTTTTAATCTGCTACCTTTGTGTTCTTGCTATATTTTAAAATGTTTCATTATGTTTTTTATTCTCTTTTTTAGTCATTTATTGTTGTGTATTCGGGTTTTTCCTTCTTCACCTACTTCCCCTTCCCTTCCTACTAAGGCCATGTTTGGTAGGGCTATAAATTTGTTTTATTATTGTCTAAAAGTCTTTTAAATGCAATGATAAATAATTGTTATTCAAAGGGTAAAACCGTTCACATTCAGTCTTCTTTCTGATTAGTTTACAGTGCAGTGGCATGTGAATTTTCAGAGACAATTGATTCGATATACAAGATGAGAAATGGCAGCAGACGATTTGTAGATAATATAACTTACTAAAGTGTACTACTTACATAGCCAATTAGATTAAGTACTTACTTCAATTCACCTAAACTAAAAACAACTTCCCTCTAAGTTCTCAGTTGTTTTAGTCCTCATGTTTTCCAGGTGAAAATAAAAAAAAAATGGTGCAGTGCTGACATGTAAACAGTTCCTAGGTTTTAGTACATTTTTGCATAACTTTTACATACAGAAGTGAAGATTTCTTTATTTAACCCATCTGCCCCCTATTGACTAATATTTCTGAACAGGTGAGGTAAGGGGCATGTGTTATAGGTACTATATGCATATTCTGTATGTAGTAGTGGAAATACTATGGCATAATCATGAATGTCATTGAAACTAGTCACAGCGCCCCTTTAAGTCATGGCCCCATTGGTTTCCAAATGGTATTGTTTAAGGCTGGTGTCTCCTAATCTGACAACGTCATCTGGTTCAAAAGTGCATTGATAATCCCCTCATTTTAGAAGGAAGTCACGAGAGAGAATATTTCATGAGACTATTCATAAACTCCTCTGTCAAACCTCTGTTGTTTAAACTAACTTGTCTAAAGACTGGAGGATCAGTTAAACACCAATTACTAATTATTTTAGTTGTGTTTTTACCTTCACTCTCTCTTATACCAATGAAATGAGACCATATCACTTTCAAAATAGGGGTTTAACATATTGTTTGGTGGAAGGTTTTTGCATCACGAGATTATTCAGCCTTGTGTTTTTCTGCTGTCGACATTAATGGGCTTCTGCAGAGTTCCAACCAAGCACTAAATGGGGTGAAAAACATGCTCTTGTTAAGAAAAAGTCCTAAAAGATCATTTGAAAGTAACCCTGGGAATACTTAAAAAGGAAGAACAATTCGGTGCTTGTTTTGGCACAATTGGACGTGTTTTGAACTTGTGCTTAACTCATGCCTGTGGGGGGAAGGAAGAAGCCCTGCAACATTATTCAGCATGCAGGCCATGTATGCAAACATTCCTTCCTTTGGCTCGTTGTTTTACAACAACCTAATGCGTAGCAGTTCCTCTTTGTTTGGCCTCGAATGAACTCTCACGTTCGCTTGTTTTTCTCTGCCATTTTCCAACGTGCCAGTTCCATGAAATGTATGCTAATTAATATATTTTTACTGTAATTCAAGAAATGCTATTAAGAATGTTATTCTTTCCAAAAGCATGGCTAAATTCAAGCAGGACCATGTGTACCGGACAAATCACCTGATACTGTCGTCAGTATTTTAAACTCATCCTGACAGGAAATGTGTTTGAATGTAAAATTCACACCTGTGTCATACGAGGGCCTTCCTGCAGAAATGGACCTCACTGTTGGACTTTAGGTGAACCCAGTTCCAAAATGTGACTGAGAGGACACTTTGCATTGTGCTTGGCTTGGATCGCTGCCACTGTCAGGCAGATGACGGAAATGTTTTATCTGTTTCCCCCTGCCTCTGTCACCTGTTGTAAAGAGTTGTGAGCCACATGAACTGTCTTTCACTGCCTCCCTCTGGCCAAACTGAGGGACAACACCATCACCGTGGCTTTTACAGCGCAGCACAAAATCAACGTGATAGCTCTCTCTTGTGGTGCTTTCAAGGCACAGCAGTGTTGACCAAGCAAGTTTGCTTGTTGCCTGTTCCCTCCTCTGTGGCTGTGAGCTGCAAAGCACGACAGCAGCACTGGATAAAACACACAGATTAATTTAGGAGGTACACATATTCAACTAAATCAACTTCTTCCTAGTGTTGTTGCTCCAGAGGTATATAATTGAATAAACAGCTGAAAAATTTTTTTAGTGTACACTTTGGGAAGAAAATTTTTGTGTTTTTTGCAAAAAGAATCTTAAGGTGACTCAAAATCTGTGAGCTCCCGATGGATATTTTCAGTGTCTATATTTCTGTTCACAGCTTATCCACAAATATAAAAAATAAATAACAAAAAAAAGTAATAAAGATAAAAAATCTTCCTTCTTTATGTAATAATTACAATGTGTTAAAATGAAAATGTGTAACATATGCCTTCAATACAATGACTGTGGGCACTGTAGTTAATTTAGTCACATGCCATAAATACTGCCCAAGGTGTATTAATCTGCAATAAAGCATTTAGCAATTAAGCATAAAATAGTCCCAAACAAATGCACAGGATTCAAAGTGATAATCTCGACAGGATTCGATAATCTCAAGGATTCGATAATCTCAAGTTTTGAGTCAATCCCACATAGACAGTCCAGATGCCATAAACATTGTCTGCGAATATAGTTCTCAACAAATTCACCATTTCCTCTTTTTTGAGTAACTGATAAAACCTATAGTGACCAGCTGTTATTGGAAATTATTGAGCATTTAAAAAGAACTATTTATTAGTGATGTGTTTTTAAAGATATTTTTGGTTTTGGTCTTTTCATTATGTTGGCTGATTGTAAGAAAAATAATAATGTGGGTTTTATTATGCTGTAAATGTAACTGTGTTTCCTGAAATCCAATTTAGTGTTCTCTCATGCTGTTTTTCTCTGATTCATTGTGCGCTCTGACTGTGTGTTTTGTCCAGCTTTGTTGTCCTGCTTTGCACCTCACCGTATTTCAGCCATACACGCATGGACAAAAGCACAAATTAACACGTGGCAAACAAAATAACATTCTTTATGTTTGAGTCATATCTCCCAGCGATACTAAAAATACATTTAGAAAAAACATATATTACAAGCACAATGCACTGTAATGACCACAGAACATATTATACAAAAAGGCACATGCTTTAAAGTCACCTCATATCAGTATCAACATCATCTTTCCTACGATAAGTGCCACGTGGCTGGAACGTTGGAGTCAGTTTGTCAGTCAAACATGTGATCAGACGAAGGAAATGTCAGTAAAGAACATTATGTGCCAGTGGATGACTATGTATAGGCGTAATCTAAGCCCATGTGTTCGCTGTGTGTGTGTCACCATCCTCAGATTTATCCTTTTCTGTCTGGTCAGTATCAGACTGACTGACATCTTTTTGAATAGGAGCTGCACAAGTGTCTGTTGCTTGATTGGGTGTGTTTTGTTCATCCTGAAAATCAGAGTCTGTGTTTTGGGAGTCCGCGTGTCTCGTGACGTCCTCTGTGTGATTAAGAGGCATGTAGAAGGCAGTATCAAAGTCTGAGTCTTTGACATCTGTTTGGTTCTGGTAGGTTTGTAAAGTGTCAGTGTTGCTGCTGGAGTCTGAGATCTGCTCCTTAGCTGTGTCAAAGGATTCAGTAAATATACTGTCACTGTACGACTGACTGGCGATGGAGCCAAAGGTGTCCACAAAAAGGCCATCTGCATCAGGAAGATTAATGCTGTGATCCTCTTTCCCATTAGTACCTCCAATATTAATGTCTGTACATCTGTAATCTGTGTCTCCATGGGTTGCACAAGTTCTTGGAAATGAGCTGCATTTTTCATTTTCAGGGGTGGATGCGAAAACGCTGTCTCTCTTAACCGAACTTTCTGTATCTTCTTCCATATCAGCATCAGAGTCCCTTTCCTTCATTTGGCTAGGAGCTGCGTCTTCTATGTTTTCCTCTCCAACAGCAGCGCCTCCCTCTCCAGCCAGGACTCTCTTCAGACTCTGGGCTCTGTCTCTGTACGCTTGGCATAGCTGAGCATCGGGCATGTGGTTGCCGTGGATCTCGGCCAGCTTCATGTACACCACATACAGAGCCTCGGGGTTAGCTTGGTCCTCCAGAGCCGCCGCCAGAGCCAACTGGAAGTAGCCCATCGCATCAAAGGTATCCTGGAGAGGATGCGCACAGCAAAGGTCAGAGCAGGTCTCATCTAAATTAAACACATTATCGTCACATTTGAAGGCTTGACTTTGATCCGCACCATTTGCTGTGAAAAGCCCACCAGATAACGGTAAAGCCAGTGTTGCTCTGCCAACGAAAAATTAAATTTGCCAACCACCACCCCTTGTAGCAAGTAAACATCAAGGTTAATAATCATGCAGTCATATTTTTATCATTTATAATGATCTTAATTTTTATTTTTGACAGAAAACTGCATGAATCCATCAAACTACATTACCACATTTATTGTTTTTGTTTATATTTGAATGGAAAATAATAATAAGACAAGTAAACCAACTTATATGTTCGAGACATTAATTTTTGTTTAATGTACTGATCATATGTATGAATGTTATTCATTTTTGGTCACATAAAGGGTAACTGAAAAGTTTGACTTGAGGAAAACATTTTTTGTTTCATATCTAATTATAATTGAAAGTGTAAGTCTGTTTTTTTAGGGATTTTTGTGCATTTTTTGTTCCTTTTTTTGAGCGCCAACATTAAAGATATGACAGGGAGATGAGGGGAGATAGAGCTGGGGACATGCAACAGGATCACATGGTCAGTGCCTTAAATACAAAAGACAACAAGAGGTCACAGAACATCAATACATAAGTAAGTAAGATTCAGTTCATTACTCAATTTTTGTCATGTATGAAAAGGCCTGTCAATTAATTTGTAAGAGATTGCATATTTAAATCTTTATGTCTTTAAGATGGAGATTTCAAAGAACATTATGTATACATTGTGTTTGCTCGTGCATGTCCAGACAGAAATATCTCTGTCTTGTTTACCTTCAGTTTGTATAGAGTGATATTGCCCAGTCTGCAGTAGACTTTGGTGTAGTAGCGGGCCTCCATTGGGTGCTGCAGGACAGGTGGGCAGACGGACAGGGACTTGAGGTAGTAGTTTTCTGCCATCTCATACTGCTGCAGGCTGTAGAAGACTGTAGCCAGCCGGTGGTAGGCCGTCCTCTCATTCATAGGCACACCTGAGGAAAAACAACAACGGCCTTTGCTCACAACGTACTTCTTGGTCAGCTACACTACAATTATTTCATCTGCCTTTGGTAGTTAACTGACAGTCACAAGACACTGATTCTACTTTGGGCCTTATACCTGTTTTGCCAGCGATCTGAACAGCCAGCGTTGCGTACTGCAGAGCCTCCTCCTGCTCCCCGTGGTTCATTAACAGCTCGGTCAGTTTACCCAACAAACGGAACTCCGAATGGATGTTCTTGATGCTCCGCGCAAACGGCAGACTCCCATCCTGAAACCAGATAGGGGTAGTTTCATTTGAATAATATCTGTGGTTCCTTTTAACGGAATCAAAATAAAACATAGTTAAATAACTTATCGAAATACATCAAACATATTTTATTTTGCGTTCTCTTACCCTGTAGAAAGGCAGTGATGCCATCTGGTTCCTGTGCCCTTTAAAGTAGACGTCTCCCGCCTCCTCGTAGATGCTCATGGCAAAGTGAGGATCATTCATCCTCAGGGCTGTCTTCACTGATGCCTATCAACAAAATTATACTTTCAATCAATACTGAATGCATGATAGTGAGAGGTACAGCCGCTCTCTTTAGTTTTGTGGAGGATCGATGGGCCGAGGCGATCACCTCCCTCATCTAACCACTCCACCGTACACATGTCATTAATTCCCTCCTCCTCACCTGCAGGTACATGTCAGCTAGCTCGTCCTCCTGGATGAGGTAATAGATGCGTCCCACCTGTAGCCAGGTCTCTGACTCCTCCTCTCTCTTGCCCAGATCAATAGAAATCCTCAGGCTCTGCTTGGTGTAGTCCAGAGATTTACGAGACGATCTGTGATCCAAAACACACAATTCAGACTCTTTTTGACTTCAAAACTCAGTAACCAAAGACACTGGGGACAAAGATGGACGGAGAATATGAACGAGTGGGAAGGAGAGGCAGACGCTCACTTTTCAGTGTTGAGTGAGAGGTAGAGACTGCTGAGGATTTCCAGATACTCCCCCTCCAGCCTCTTGTCCTTCAGCTCTCTGGACACTGACACACAGTGCTCGTAGTAAACGATACTCTGGCCATAAAGCAGCATGTCAGCATACAGCCGACTCAGCACCTTGGCCACCACCATCTGACCTATAAGGAAATACAGCAAAGTGTCACCTGTTGCTCCAGAGACTCAATACACTGTGACACGTTTATGATATTGAATAAAAATTATCTAGCCTGATAGAGCCGGACTTTTACTAAACCTTGGCGTGGCTATTAGACAGTTTTAGCTTATCACAGATACATTGTTTTTGGTGTGTAAGAACTAGAGTACAAATATCATATATTTAAGATTGTTCTGAAACAATGTTGCCATTACATAAATTGTCCACCAGGGGCACTGAACTGTAAAATTTTCCACTCAGCATGTATCATATCTCTTATGTGTTTATGTTAAAAATGTGAAAATAAACTGATATGTTCCTCTTTGAACTCTCACTCTCTTTTAAAGTCACAAATATTAATATCAGCCTGAATAATCCAGTATTGGTATTGTGTCTGTAATCTTTTATCATATGTACATTATGTTGGTAGACATAAGAGTGGCGTCAATACCCTCATTTAACTTTTGACAAGAAAACAAAATTAACGGTAATACCAACTAAACATCAAACGACCCCTTTAATGTGTTAGCTTGGACTCACTGTGTAAGTTCCTGGCATGTAGCGCAATTAGCAGTCCCATTTCGTAACAGGCCCTGCTGTCCTGACTCCTCCCCCTGTCTTTGTAGCTCCGCCCCAACCAAAGGTAGGTCTGAACATGCTCCTCATCTGTAGGGCTTTCCCAGAGCTCCAGGAAAAGACACAGGGACCTGGTAATACAAACACCGTCACAATGAATAACTCTTTGTAAACACTTTCTGCATTCATTTCCCTGAGGGAAACATGCAGCGATAAGACGGATATCTGACCTGACCAGGAAGCGTTCTGCTACCCGAGATGCCCCCACATCCAGTGCCAGGCAGCCCAGGTTGGACAGTGCCAAGGCCTGGTTCCTCTGGTTTCCACTTTCCCTGGAGATGACCAGGGCAGAATGGAGGTGCCAGCCTGCCTCTGGGATGCGACCCTGCCGCCTCAGACACAAAGCCAAGAGGTTGTGGATCACCCCTCGCTGTGTGGGACTGTCTGTGTCCTGCGGAGAGACGTATGCAGATTACTCAGATTACACGTGATACTCCTATAGCGGGACAGGTGGATGCTACATTTTAACTGCTACTATAAAATTTTATCCATGTGAATAGCATTGTTTTCTTTACCTGGAGCGATGTGAGGAGCGGCTGCAGGACACTCTGCGCTCTCTCAGCCTGGCCTGTCAACACAAGCAGCCACCCGAGCAGAACAGATGCCTCGAAGCCCTCCTCCTCATTGATGTGGCCTCCTGTCTCCACAGCTTGTTGAGCACAGCACACTGCCTTATCGAGAGCATTATACTGCTGATACACTGAGGCCAACCCTTGGCACAGGTCCCTCTGAGTCTTCTTGTCCTCCCCTTGCTCGGCTATAAGCAGGGCCTGCTGAAGGTAAACCACAATCTGGGCCGGGAGCAGAGAGGTTCCTTCCTTCCAGCACGGGTTCAGGCGAACAGAGTTCTTAATAAACAACTCGATCCTCTGGAAAGCATCGTGGAGGGAGTGGTCTTGTCTTGAGTCCAGGCTAAGAGAGGCCAGCGCTAGGTAAGGCATGTATTTGCGGTGATAGAGCCAGCTCAGGAGCCAGTTGAGGTCCACGGGAGCTATGGGAACCCCCTCGGCGGTGGAGAGGGTCGCAGAGAGGAACTGGAGTCGCTCGACAAAGGGGAGGGCATCGTCAGTCTTCCTGAGACGCAGGAAGAGGCTGGAGATGAGGTAGCAGACGCGAGCCTCCAGGTGTTTGTCGCCCATCACTACTGATCTCCTCAGGACCAGCTTCAGCAGCTCAACCTCGTCCATGGAGGTGAAGGTGTGGCAGGGGAGACAGAGGAGCAGGGCGCTGGCCTTCTCCAGGGTCTGCGGCAGTTTGTCCGTCATGCGCTGCTTCAGGTAGATGGCGGTGAGGTTTGTGACGAGGGCAATGAGGAGCGGCGTGTCAGAGAAACTGTCCACACAAACACTGAGAGCCTCCTCATAGTACACTCGTGCCTGCGGAGAATATTTCAAACAGATGTAAACTGCAATGACAGTGCATCAAAGATTTTAGTAAAATTAAAGTATTTTATTCTTTTCTTTTAATTGATAACATTACACCTCATTATCATAGTCACTTTGTTGCTCTTTCAGGGCAGAGGCACCCTACAATAGCCATTAAAAACACAATAGACCTCCATTTTCTTACTGCCTCGTGGTGATATGAATGATCATGTTCAGTCTATTGTGGTGCCTTGTTACAGACTCACTTACTCTCTTGTCTCTTGTCTTGAGGAATAAAGCATATGCAGAGCACACATATTAATGTGAGAGACGAAGTACAAACCTGGGAGAGCTTTAGCTTCCTGGCACAGAGTCTTCCCAGGAGGAAGCATGCCCGTCGATGAGCCCAGTGCATGCCCATCCTCTTGGCGCACTCCCTGACGCTCTCAAGGTGCCCCAAGAGCTCGTCCTCGGTCTTACCACTGAATGTCTCCCACAGGAATGAGTACTGCAGGTCGTACAGGGGCAGGAAGTCCTCCTGGAAGAGATAACAAAATAAAAGTTAATGGGACTGACACAAATGTAAACATCAAGATAATTCCTTCACGTTTCAAGTTTCAATCCTGAGAATTTACACTGTGTGAGGTGGTAAAGTTTAAAATATGTGTCTTCTGACCAAACTTTGCCTGAACAATTGACATCTGACTAACAAGGATTTCATGTCTTGAATGGATGGTTGCTCCAGTTAGAAATGGGTTATGAAAAAACTGTTTGACGGTATCAACTGAAACTGATCTGATAATATAAGTGAATTATCTTGACCTTTGAAATTCTGTAAACTTAAAGCCAAAATATCTGCTTGGAAGTTTTTGATCACAGTTGGTCAGTGGGTCACTTTATGATTTTCTCTTTGTTCTGTCAATTTAATTTATTATTTACAGTCATCTGTTAATAAGTCATGATACAGTAAAGGCATGCCAAAGAACTGTTTAACAAATATTAGGTGAAACTTGTGTTGACCCAAGGAACTAACTTTTTTTATATACATGAAAATATTCAAGAGGTGCAGCTGACAACTGAGTGAAATAAGAATGATGGTTGTTCAAAGGGAACTATTGTAAATGTGCACTCAGGTACACTGATGATTTATTTACTGTTTTCTAATCATCATGCAATAAAATAATTAAGCAATGCAGAGAAACTGTTCCCTTCCTGTTTTTGCATCTTTGCCATCAAGTTTAGATTGTTAATATAAACCTGAACGTGTAAGCCTAATTCTTTTTAGGTAGCAATTTTCATAAAAAATACCAATTGCTTCATGCCATACGCATAAAATAGAAAACAAGAAAGAAACAAGAAAGAGCCTACAACCAGTTTCTTTGCTTCTGTGCCCTGTAATAAATAAATCAAAAGGTTAAATGAGGAATCTGCTGACCTGGAAGTGTTCATGGTTGAGCAGGGTCAGCGTGGGGTCACTGAGCTCGGAGTCCTCCCCCTCCCAGCTGTTGTCCTCCAAGAAGAGGGGCGGGTCTTCCTGGAACTCGTCCAGTTCCCTGAATGTGTCCTCCAGAGTGAAGGACAAACACTCTCCCTCGTGGGGCAGAGGATTGTGGGAGTGATAGAGAGAGAGACGTGGGTAGGAGTGGGAGAGCGAGGAGCGAGGAGAGGAGTGGTACGGGGGTGTCCCTCCGCTTCTCTCCGACACAACGCTCTGACGGGTGCTTGCAGGAACATTATGATCTGAGACGAAGAAAGACAGTGTTTTTTAAAGCTGTTTGAATTCATTAAGCTCATAAACAGCTGATTTCCTCAAAAAATTGGGAGGCCTTACCATGTTTTGGCCGATTCCTAATGTACATGAAGTCAGTCTCATCCAGTCTATCTGGAAACACATAAGGTAAATCAATTTAAGCAACAATTTTCCAGTTGGGGATAAAGATGGAAACATTTTTTCCCCAGTATGAATCACTAACAGTACCACTATTTAGGAAACAAACATGACCTATATTTTAATTACGGCTCAACGGCACAACCTTTCCCTTTTCCCAAACTGACAAAAAGTACAATACATCTTGACCTGCCCGATCATTCCTTACCTAGCCTGTACACGGAGCTGATGTCAGACGAGAACAGTCTTTCCAGCAGGCTGCTGTCGCTTGGCTCAGAGCTACACGGGTTAACCTGAGCCAAATTGGCCCTCTCCTCCTCAGTCAGAAAGACCAATTGTCCATCTCTGTGACAGGGAACAAAAGCAGCATTATCCCTCCTCACCCCGTTCAGTTTGCACAGACTGCAGACACACTAAATAGGATTTCATAAAGGAATACCACAACAGTATAAACAAAAGTTAACTAATGCGGGTGTGATCAAGATAAAGTGACTTAAGGCCAAAATGACGCACAAAAGCATCAGACCAGTCAGTTCGAGCCACGCCATGCATTATACAACTAAAAAGTGGGACTTCTTACAGAGGTATGGTGTCCAGAGGTTTGACATGGGCTTTGTTTACGAAACCTTTGTGACCCGTGGAAGTGTGTGTTCCTATGAAGACGCCCAGGCCTCGAACTAGTAGACCCTGGATCTCCACAGTGTCACCCTGACTTAGCTGAAGCTCATCCGGACCCACTGGACTGTAGTCGACCACTGCTACACAGGAACCTGTCACTGAGGTGTTTGATGAGGAGAACAGGACAAGGACGGAAAAAAAACATTTTAGGCCAATATGTGAGAGCATTGTCATAACATCTTTGTAGTCTATTGTCCTCTTTATGTGTATTTTTATGCACTGCCAATTGACAGGATGTTAAAAAAAGTTTAAATACTTCATAAGTGCATACAGATTGAAGGTATAGGCATAAGCATATTAGCATTGATCCACTGTGGCTGTGCACTGCTGTGTGTTCCGGTACATAAGAGGTGGATCGGTTTGATATTATCTTCTGACTTTGTAAGCAGTAAAAGCACTGACTTCACAAATGCAATATGTAGTTTTAGGAACTTTTACTCAGTCTCAGACAAACAACATTCAGGAACTGAAATACATTAAGCTGACCTCAGCATTTAGCATATTTGTACCATCAGCCTGCATTCAGAGACATAAAAAGCACGCATAAGTTTTAGAGAAGTAGTGAAATTCTTTCAAAAAAGCCACTACAACCACCACTTTCCATTTAAAATAGGAGTTTTTCTGGCCACTTGGGGGCAGCACGACAAGTTGTAAAGACAAATTTATAAATTATCTCCTTATAAAGTATAGCTGAAGTGTTCACAGACAGTTGCCTGTTTACACAACAAGCAACATTAGCATTTATTTGGAGTCAAGTTATATTTATTCTTCTTTCAGCTCTGGTTTGATTCCCTCCTGAGAGAAAAATGTGGTACATTAGCTGCTAAATGCCCCACTACATTCATTGGTCGCCCGTCACTAACTTTGTCTGTCTGCTGTTTGGCGCTGAGCAGGCAGTGTGCAGTGAAAACAGCTTAAAAAACTTAGTCAACAGCTGCTTGTTACATCCAAAAACAACACTGTAAAATTCAGCATGTCGTATGTGTGAACATCTTATTTGCTGAGTGGCTTTACCAATAGAGTGTTCAAATAGTTCCTTTTCTGTCGGTGAGCATCCAGCATTGCCTGGGTACTTCCTCAGGAACCACCTGACCAAACAGGAAGTAGAGTTTAGTGCTGTTCTGTTCATTCAACCCGAAATTGACATTGCTGCTTAGAGTGTAATTTTGCAGGAATTTATGACAGAAGTGGCGCTTCTTAAGGAACGCGGAGCGACTCACTGATAGAAGGGGTAAGGCAGCGGCTGCATGGCGTTGACCGGCACCAGGCCGTGGTTTCCTGTGGAGAGCATGGTGCCCTCCCACGTGTTGTCCTGCCCCGTGTTCCTCACCATCAGCAAGTCGTTCTTCTTGAAGGACAGCTGTTCCTCGTCGTCTTCATCCTGATCGCTTGTGAGTGTTGCCTTGGCAAAGAAGGATCCTGCAAAGAGACGGGCTCATTAGCAGACAGATTCAGTAACACAAATGTGAATCCAGACATGCAAAGTGTTTTCAGTCAGCATTTTTGCGTTGAGAACAGTCATCACACTTAAGTTAAAGATCAGCAAAAGTGCTTCAGCTGGTGCGCCCTCATTCAGTCACTGGCAAATGATGGATGTTTAATACCCACCCCTCCCTCCCCTTATTAAGTTAATGTAATTCTCATCACTGTTTGCCAGCACTGCAGTCCTCTTATATGTTTCCATGAAGCTTTTTGCTTGAGGGAAATGTTCAGGAGAAAGTCTGTGTAGACCAGACAAGATGAAATCAATATACATTCCTGGAGGGGAGTAGTAGGGAATAGTTTTGCTTCATCAGACTTACTTCATAATGCATAAAGAAATTAGAGCAAATTGCTAAAATTCAGTAATGTCCAGTTTTAACTGAATTTTTAACTTACACAATTACAGTTGTGGCCATGAATAGAAATTGGATCATAACTCTGACTTGTAATTAGAAGTCCATTACTCTTTAGACACTGGCTCTACACAGAAGCACGTAAGCTCTTGTAATGACAATAAGGCGTCATTTGCCATAATTTTAATAGGGCATGCGTGGCAGTATGTTCCACAGGCTTTCATAGAGTTAATTGGGGTCAGTGAAAATGGATTAAATGTAATGGGATCAAATGGCATCCGAGGCCAGGCGCTGTATAATTACAGTCACAAAATTCAAGACACATCTGACAATAAATGAAACTGAGAGTTTTCATATGGAAGACAATGATGTTTGAAAGTTAATTTGAGAGTGTGAGAATACAGGAGACACAGTATGTATGCATCTTGAATCAAGAAATCATTCCAGGAAAATAAAACGTCAGAGCACATTACTGACCCTCCTGGAGTAAAAGCCCCAGGTAGAGGGTGGCCAGATGTTCCTCATCCACAGTTACATTGATCTCCAGGTCATTGAGCAGCTCTGAGTCCAGCCAGACGGACTGATCGCACAGGAAGTTTTCCAAGCAGCGAGCCACATAACCTGCAACAGAGCGCATGCAACTCAAATAAAAATACTCACAATACTTCTAATATCCAAATCTTTAGTTTACCACTCAAAAGCAAAACTGGCCTTCTTCTTTAGGACAACCAAACAATCCCATGACTATCATCAGATTCTGATTCAAATGTTGCTGAATCCTGACTGTGCCAAAAATACATCACCCCTTTCCAACTAACTTACTTCAATAGGAAACAAATCTCTCATGAGAGGAAATCTTAACTGTTTTATCTTTGGAATAAAACGGGTGTGCTCATGTAGGGCCTGAGAAAATATGTTTTCAAGGCCTTGAAGGCACAAAGCGGTGCCAGTTTCTTACCTAATGCTAGGTAAGTTGAAAACTTCCAGATTTCCTCCACAGTCTTGAATGTGAGTACGAAGCTATCCTTCTCAGCGTGGACAGACACCAGACGTGCAGACAAGTCCTGCAGAAACAAAGTCTCATGTTTCACTATCAGAACACCCAACACAATACATGTACGACAAAATACATCACCTTGCATTATATGGGCTCATCACATCCTAAGGCACAGTATTATTCATTATAATGTCATATAGTGCCTCTTTAATGTCTGCACTGTCAGGTCTGACTGTCACTCACTTTAAAGAGCTGGATGACATCCTGGCTGTTGCTCTCCACCACTCGGAGTCGGGTGCGCAGCGCCTCCTGTAGGGCCCTGTCAGGGTCCACACTGGAGCACCTCCGCCCAGTGAACAACAGCACAATTTCTACGCAAAAGATGATGAGAATGCTGTGATTAATCACTCTTAGCTTCAATTGTTTCCTCTACTGGAATAATATGGACAATAAACCAATCCAATGCAAATAAGCTTAGAAGAAAAATGAGCTAAGAGAAGGAGAGAAAGGACGTATTGTCCATTGTCTGCCAGAATTAACCAGCAAAGGAATAAACAAATAATGCATTTATGCACTTTTGCTAATTCATCACAATCACACTAATATATTTTTTCTGGCTGTGGTCACTGAGTAAAAGGGTAAAAATAAATAAATAAATAAAACAAACACAGAAATGAAATGGTCAGTTATCTACAATCAAGAGAGACAAAACTTTCAAGAGTTCGTTAAAGGTTTTCTACAAGAGCTCATATTTCAATGAGATGCTCTTTGAGCTCAACTTTAGTTCCCGGAGGAATAACAAAGCTATTAAAGCCTCTTATTGCACTCTCAGTGTGGCCATTTAAATCCATTTGAGAGGAAGAAACTGGGGGGAATGTGATGGATGAAGCTAAACTGCTGAGTGAGTAAAACATTAGTGGACAGGGGAATGTGTTTCATCAGTATGCATAAATATAAAATGCACAGGGAAAGTGTCTGCATATAAAACATTAGTTTAGGCTGTCCAATGTTGAAGCTGGTTTTTCAGTGGAAACATACTACAAGTCAGATAATGGACTATGGCAAAAGAATCATTAAATATACCTGAGGAGAATTTGTCTCCTAGTGACACAGTGCTTCCTCTCAGGAAGGCCTCTTTACTCTTCCAGTAGCTGTCAGGCTCCACCCCACCTTCACCTGAATTCACCACTGGACCGTCTTCCTCCTCACCTGCACCTGAAAGATGAAACAAAGTCAGGAAAAAAAGCTGCTGCATTAAGTTTATATTTTCATCTTTTCTGATTCAACACCAGTGTTGGAAAAACTGAAATTGTATGTGATGTAGTATTTATTGTGTGGTTAAGGCAGGTGTGTAGTGTATGTAAACAGTTTTATCATAAGGGTGATCAAAATCACTGTTCAAAGTAAGCTGCAATTACAATGCAAGTCCCAGATAGAAATTTAACTGGAAATGTTGCCAGATGACACAAGATGGCAATCACTGTTTTTAAGAAAACACATCTGTGGTCAGTGTGTAGTCATATACTACAAGTTGAACACGTGAATTACAGCAGTACTCCTCAACCTTTTTGTCTGGTGTACTCTGTCTGATAAATTAAAATATTCCTTTACTGATTTGTATTACAACCTAGAAGTTATATAAAAGTATCAATTATAATATATTATGAATATTGTTAAAATAACTTATATATATATATACACTACAGGCCAAAAGTTTGGAAGCAAGATCAAATTTGTACAAAAAAAGATCATAGTTTCATTGGTATACTTTGCAACAAAATAAACATGATTATTATATAAAGAGTAACTTATCAGAAGACATTTTTACTATAATTATCAGGTATTTGAGTTTTTCTTGGCCTGTAGTGTATATATGCAGACAAAGCAAGGCAAGGCAAGGCACTTTGCATACACAAAAGCAAGTGTTTTACATGATGCATCAAACATACAAAGAAGAACATTCAAATGACAACGAACAGAATAGATATCTTTTTGGTCATTTAAAAGTTAGAAGGCATAAATACAGGATGGGTAGGGGGGCATGGTTCATGATGAGTATTTAAAGTTTAGTCAAAAGCAGTGCACGGCATACAAGTTTTTTTTTTTTTAACAGGATTTAAAGGTGGTCAAAGTCACTGAGAGTATAATCTCCCATGTATGTGTGTTTCAACTATGTGGTGTTCAGTAACTAAGTTCTGCTTCTCCATGGTTAGTTGGAGTAGCTGGGAACAGTTAGCACACCTTTTCTTCACGACCAGAAACCATGGTCAGAGATGTATTTTGGTCCTAAGCCAACTATTGATTTGGTCAAGTTTGCATGAGCAAAGAGTGACAGAAATGAACTGATACAGCCATTAGTATAGTTAACAACTTAGTCATCCATCAGTACTTCTCTTTTGGCTAACTATTTAACCATTTCTCTATAAATTTAAGCTTTTCAACCACGTATGCATAACTTTAAGTTAAGTAATCTCTTTACACTATTTATCCATTCAGTTTCAATTGTGCTGTCTTCTCTGCTCGTTTTTTTAGTCGTCTTTATTTTTCTGATGCTCCACAATTTTTCCACATATCCTCTAGCAACCACAGAAGTGCCCCCTTAGGTAAAAGTACCCCTTTTTCTGTTTGGAAATCACTGACTTAGGTTAGCTTTTTCTCAGCACATAAACAGGATCTTAATAGTTTCAGAACCTATAAATATCAGCCAGATGGATGCATATAATAGCTGTAAAGTGGTGAGGGGCTTCCCCTGGTGTGTTCCATTGTGCAGGGAGGATGTCCCTAAGACTTCCTTAGTTTGTGACCATACAGACAGCAGCACGGCTGAAATGAGCCTCGTGATGTTGTTTGTGGTCCAAAATAATCAAGGACTCTTCAGATTGATAAAGATGTTCATTGCACAATGGTCTACCTTGAGCCATGATGTCATTTCCTGAGAAGTACTCATGGGCTCCCCCAAGAGTGTAGGGTGGTTCCCTCCAGAGAGCGTCCAGCTCAGCAGGAGAGATGTCTGAAATAGGAAAACAAGTTCATGGACCCGAACGAGAAAAAACACATTGACCTGTAGTGCTCCCTTTTAACCAATTAGCAAATATCACATCAGTGCATCTTTGAGTATTACATACATTCACCTTCTTGCCAAGAGTTAGATGAGAAGATTGATACCACCACTCTCATATCTCTCTGCACGATAAATATGAAGCAGCAGCCAGGAGCGGTTAGCTTAGCTAAGCATACAGACTGAAAACAGCTAGCCTGGCTCTCTCCAAAAGTAAAAAAATAAGCTTAGTAGAACCTGAAGAACCTCATAAATTAAAATGGAAATTACCATTAAAATGTGACAAAACAGGCGCTATGCAGTGGACTATTTCATGGCTGGTTGTCCAACCAACAGAGACATTAAAGTTTATGCTTCTGGCCAAGGAGTAATAATCAATTAGCCCACATGAAGAGGCTATTTAATTTTAGACTTTTTACTGTTGCATGATTAAACAAACACATAACATGTCAATCAGTGAGCTTGAGAGGTGCTTGTATTATTTATAGTCAGCTGTAGTAGCACTAGTCATATCCAGTCTTTAGCTATGCTAAGTTAATTATCTCCTGGCTTTTTCACAGACTTAAAAGTGGTATTGATTTTCTCATTTCTGCAAAAAGGCAAAAGAAGCATATTTTCCAAAAGGGCTCTAGGTAGGGAGGAGAGTTAATGTCACTGGGGAGATGGGTGCAGCAGTTTTACACTGGGAATGCCAAGTTCAAGCCATTGGTTAGTGTTGGAGTTGTCACAGCTGGGGAGGGGGCGAACACACACAGGCCCGGCACTAACACACAGCTGTACTGACATCAGAAAAACCTCCAGGCTCACATAGCTGCCCTGCCCCTGACTCCTCCACTTCTATGCCAGCACAGTCACATGTTTTCAGGCATACAGACACCGTTTAAAATGGGAAAAGAAAATATTGTTAACCAAACAGTGACAAAAAAAAAAAAATCTTTATTAAAAATGGTGCTTTTCTTCCATGCTTTGTCAGTGTAAGAGCACAACAGAACAGTGTTATCTTGATGCAAAGCATTCACAACAATACAATGGGGTGCAAAACTCAGCAACACAATGCAACATGACATTAGTCCGAAGAGAACAACAGCCTATTCTTTTCCATCCTACAACACAGAGCACAGTTAGCACCAACAGGACTGTCTGAGTCAAAACAAGCACAGTCATGCTGCTACAGTACAGAAACACACCATGCCCTGTTTACCTTCTTGGCTAAGTGTGTTACCCATGCTGTATATGGACCTATGCTCCTGCCTATCTGAATGTAGCAGCCCGTCTCATGACCGTACAGTAGTAGCATGGAGAGCGGGCTGGGACAGACCTGTGAAGGAGGAGAGGCAGACTTTGATGAACGATCCACAGCAGGAAGAGTTGAGCAGCGGTCTGCAGCAACAAGACGCCATCTGGCCCAAGAAGCGGCAGCTCCCAGAGATCAATGCCATCCCATCAGTTCCCCTCAGCCTGTCTCACAACAACTCACTCTCTTCCTCTCTGTGGGACAAGCTCCGTTTCCCTTCCTATTTCTGTACTGCCTTTCCTGCCTCGCTCACTCTTCTTCGTCCCACCACCAGTCAGTGTTTTGCTGTGTCTCTTCTGTCCCTCTGTGAGCCTTATCTCTGAGTGAGTCTTCTCCTCTATCTGTCTGGGTCTGCTTCTCTTTGTAATCCCTCTGTCTCTTGCTGTCTCCATCTCCCTCCTCCCACCAGCCTCTCTCTCTCTCTTCAGTAGCTGCCCAGTCAGTTAGTGAATGCACAAAGCACTCCCTGCGATTGGTATGGGAGTGTGTGTGGGGGGTGGCAGGCCTCAATGAGAGTTTCCCTGTCTTTTTCCAACAGTATGTGTGTCTCCGGGTCAGTGGAAATATGCACAGAATGTGTGTCACAAAGACAATGTGTGTGTCTTTTGTGTGCGTTGCTGGGAAAAGGTATTGCTGAGCCACTGTAAGGCAATGCCACACTGGGACGAGCTGCAAGGTCACAGCGAGGGGAAGGGTGGGGGTGAGAGTTGCCCGGTGGCTTGGATCAAGGATAACTTTATCCACAACGCACAGTTCAACACAACTCTGCTCTCTACCATCAGATGGGTAACAGACAGATGATATGACCTGAGTAGACCAGGACAACGTCACCCTACACTGTAAGGCCACCACGAGGAGGACAGTGGAGATCCAGGATGGAGACTGGATGAAGGCTCTGACTGTTCAACACAATGTGGACACTGAAGTGGGATGTGTATACTACAAAATGTCACAAAGTGGTCAGAATCACTGACCTCATGTGACCCTTTACTATCTGAGAAAGAAGAAGTATGCTACAATACACAGAGTATAAACAAGCACCTCTAGTTTGATGGTTAACTGGTGTAATTGGTCAGTAATGCTTGAGCACAATGTGTTCACTGTGATGGCCCTGATAGTGCCAAACTTTAAAGCTGTGTTGAGCTGGGTGTGTCATAATAACATATTAGTAACGGTGCTCGCTAATGTGTAACAATCAGCAGCAGCCAACTGGAAAACAAACCTCGTCATTTAGAGAAGCTCTGGGATGCCAGAGTATGAGGTGAATAAACACACACAGGACAGCTATATATCACTCAAACAGCCCTTATAACATCGTACTGAGAACACCATGACCTTACTCACAGTAGCTACAAGGTAAAGTATGTTCTCATATGATAGAAATAATAACATAATAATAACACTAAGTCATTTAAATTCTACTGTAACATTGTGCATTTAATGTGGAAATATTTTAAAATCTAATAACGGCATCTTAACTGCATGTTGATGTCTACAGTTTGCTGCTGGTAAAATAAAAAAAGTAAAACTGTTTTTTTCTTGCTGTATTGGTGAACACAACGTACACTGGCTTTTCACGCAGAAACTTTGTTCATTTAGATGTAAAAGTGAATGGAATTTGCATGAATATTGGGCACTTTTGTAAATTTTGTACTTTTTCATAAATTTAAAGGGTGTTGAAAAACTCATTCAAAAGAAAATCAAATATGAAGTATGAAGCCTGCGGTTGTGCTAGAGCACTTCTAAGAAAAGAACACCTTGGATCAAAATCCGCTTAGCAACTACAGGCCAAACTTCAATCTCACCTTCCTGTGCAAAATCACAGAGAAGGTTATGTATCAGCAACAGAACAGTAGTCTGGTTTCTGCACATCTCACAGTACAGAAACTGCTCTACTAAAAGTTGTTAATGACAGGAGGCTCAAATGTAACAATAAAAAACCCTCAGTCCTAATACTCTTCAACCTAAACTCTGCATTTGATTTGCAGTGGGTCATGAGATTGTGCTGGAAAGGCTGGAAACTGGGTGGGTCTGTCTGACACAGATCTCCAGATGTTTTAATTCCACCTGCATGATCTGCATTTCATTACCACACTTGGGGACTTCCACTCCAAGAGTCACAAATTAGTGTGTGGGATCCCCCAGGGCTGCATCCTGGGTCCAACTCAAACACTTTGAGAATAAGGCTTTCTATCCCAAACTGACTCACAGAAACTCAGTGCATGGATTTGTCACAAGCAGGTTATTGCAACTTTCTTTTTATGGATCTTCCAAACAAAGCAATCCACAGACTCCATCTTACCCACAATGCAGCCCCTCAAGTTTCAACAAGGACAAAAAGATCGACTGTGTTACTCCTGTTGTCTGAAACCCTCATTGGTTACTTTACCAATTCAAAACTGTCCTTTTGGTTTATAAAACACTTGCTGGTCTGACTCCACAATACATTCTCGGTCGGTGGAAATCTCCTCCATGTGCCTATAACCCTTTCAAAGTCTGGCGAGATGGCTTTTAGCATTGATGGTGTTTTCAGTCCAGCATTTTCTTAAATGAACAAACCGTATTTGCACAATATGTTTGTCTGTATGTGTGTTTTACATATGTGTATATAGGGTTTGCACATCTTTGCTGCTTTGTTTTTTTATTATGTAAAGCACACTGAACCTGCTACTGTATGATAAGGTTAACTATAAATACATTTTAATTTGAACTGCAGCCCCTAGTATGAGTTAGGCATCCAAAACTACATTTCCCATAATGCAGCACGATAGCATCGTTCTAGACTCATACTGCCAAATAAATTCCCACATCTAATGGACACTTTCCCTATAATATCTAATGCTACCATTCTGAAAGAAGAGACCTAGCAATTGGACACCCAACACATAAAAAAAGAAGATAATACTGCTAAATCCTCTAAAAACATAGTAAATATACACATTACTAATCACACGCAGCAAGAAGGCAACCCAACTGATCTGATGTAGTGATGGAAACACATTACAGAGAGAGATGCTCTATTGCATGTTGCACTCTGCGAGGCTAATCTCTAATCGCAAAAAAAAAAAACACATAAAGTTTCTTTCCCCTTTGTGCCCTGGTCGTTCCACTGCTTGAACATGCTGGAGACAAAGAGGCTGACATCCTTGTCCGACACCAGTCTCTTGATCTTGTTTATGTGCCGGCTGAATGGTCACGCTCGAATCTGTTCCTGTGTATCTTGTGAGGCAAGAAATAAAAGCTGTAAACAGGCTGAAGGCGTGTCGGGGCATATCCTGACCCTCTTCAGACTCCCCTGCTTGTTTCTCAGTGCAACAGATTCTGTCTAATCTAATAAACAAAGGCTGTTCAAGGCTGATATGTGCGGTCACATGCTAGGCCTTTGTTTGCTCTGAAATCTGTGCAAGAGGCAGCAGTTGTCTCCAGCGACAACCACTTTAAAACACACAGAGATTGTCAATGAAAACAATGTAATCTGGCAATGCTGTATGCTGTAAGTCTCAATATACACCTGTTGATTTAGCTAATGTTTCCTAGCAGCTGGAACGCCAACCCTCTTTCTCTTCTGAATGACTACAGTGTGGACAGCAGCACTAAAGGCTCATACAAACAATACACATGATTAAAGACATAATAAGCCACAAATGCAGCATGTATTGCCTGTAATGATGGGGTCGATGAGTGCAGTGACCACATACCACTGCAATTGTGACACTCGACAGGCCATGACAATAGCATTCGACCTAATGGGAAACATATGGTGTCAGCAGTGTCTGGCTGCATTCAAATGCATGACAAGCAAGGGGTTGTTTGAGGTGTTTGTGACTGCGCGTGTGTACGATCTGGGTTTGTAGATTTGGAAAATGTGGTACAGGAGTTAGCGGAGGGTAATATGAGACAGGGGTTATGGTCTCTAAGTTTAGACTAACCCCCCGTTAGCTCACTCACATGCCTGTGTGTCTAGGACAGAGCTCCCTGCAGGGAGATTCCCACACTGTTGCATGGCGGCATTTGTACAGTACTGTGGAAGTATAATTACAAATGCATCAGGCTTTGTGGATATACCCATTTTATTTCCTAAATCTGGCTTTCTTTCATTTATTAGAAGCAGAGGCAAAAGAAGAGTTTTGATTATCATGTATAAGTACATTTCCTGCTCTTCAGGAGGAACATTTCACACCTTTTTAAAACACTACTGAACTGAATAAAGAACGATGACTTATAGTCCATTTAAAGCTCTACTCTCCATCCTATGCCCTGTGGAGTGACAGCAACTTTATGATTATGTGACTAAGTTCAAAGTACAGCAGTGTTAAACCTGCTAAACAGAAGAAAGTTTATTACTTAGACAGCAGTTAGACAGGAAAAAACCAAATCTTACCTCTGTGTTGGTGCCAGCTCTCCCCTCTCAATTCATTCCTCATGTGCGTGGCAGAATGGGTCTGTATCTGTGTGTGTCTGTGTGTGAGAGAGAGAGAGAGAGTGTGTGGTTTCACCATTTAACTGGTGAATTGCATCTCATGACAGCGGCCGAAGCTGCCGTCATTCTTCTCTGTTGGGCCAAAAGCACAGGAGAGGAAAAACAGAAAAAGAAAGCACGAGTGTCAGTTAGAGCGCCCAGTGAGTTTGTGTGTGTGTATGTATGTGTGCCTTCGAGCGCTACAGAGGCTATCCCAGACGGCATGTCACTGACTGAGGAAGTTTTGTTTTTCTTTGCTGGTAACTCCTCCCATCATTGCTTTGGGACAAGGGCACAGCCTCCCTGCTCTCTCTCTTTTTCTCACTCAACCCTCTCTCCCCACACACACACACACACACACACACTCTGTCTCTCTCTTCCCCTTTTTGACAAAATTTGCAGACACACAAGCATAGAAGAAGTCTGAGCCGGTGAAAGGAGATCAGGTTATGATTACATTTAAAACTATCTTAAAGAGCTATTAAACCCTGGCAATTATGTGATACCTCTTCCCACTTAGCAAAGCAAAAGCACAATAAACGCAGTCTGTTTCCTCATTCTGCAGCACCAGTCACACCAGTTTGGTCTGACGCGCCCGCACTCTCAGCATGACAGACAAGGCAGAAACAATCAGCTGGTTTCTACATTTGCTGAGTTCATACCTGAGAAATAACTTTTCTTCATTCCAGAGGCACAGAGCCTTCACAGTCCTGCCCATCAATTCACACACACACACACACACACACACACACACACATTATTGCACACTGCCAGCATTCCACTCAGTGTAATGCCTGGAAATGTGAAGTATTTACCTCCGGGTGCTACATGACAATTCAAAATGACCTCTCTTTATCACGTGACCCAGCAAGTGTCATACTGGGTCACGTCCATCTCTATCTGCATGAGGGCCAGTAACACTCCTGTGACCAGGGCTGCTTTGGTTTCTTGTGCGTTTTGTTTTTTTTTTTTTGTTTGGTTTTCTTTTCGCACTGCTTAGTTAAATATAAACTCTGGACCTGATTGTGTGTCCCCAGCCCCTCAGTGCACCATGACAAAGTCACCCTGAGTACAGAATATCAGCCCAGCACTGCACATGTGATCATGCAATTGGCTGCAATGCAAGGCTGCAGGACACAGACCATTTATTCTGCTCTGTTTGCAAAAGTATGTGTGTGTGTGTGTGTGTGTGTGCATGTGTGTGTTTGTGTGTGAGGCAGAGAGAAAGAGAGGGAATGTGGGTGTATTGAATAGCAACAAATTAGAAAATAGACAGGATTGGGTGGTGGTAGCAGCGTAGCATTTCCGCGTGTGTGTGTGTGTGTGTGTGTGTGCACTTTCTTTCCCTGGTGGTGTGGCTGGACAAAGGGCAAGGATTGAGAGGGTTAGTGAAGAATGCAGCATACTGCTGATCGGTGCTACTGATGGTGGACACACGGCCCGAGTGTGACTGACAAACAAAAGACACATTACCTCCAATAGAAAAACACTAAGTGGATGATTAGGCCGTACAATGCGGCGATACATTGGGACTGCAACACAAACATGATGATGTCTCTGTCATGTGTTCAGCAGCTCTTAAAGAGCAGAATTTGTGCTCAGTGTTGCTGCTTTATAACACCTGGCTCACTTAAGGAGACAGGTTCCCTCAGAAGGAGCAGGGTGATGTCAGCAGTGTGCAGGTTTATTCCAGTAATAACACATACGAGGGGATGTTTGCCTTTATTGGAGATTAGAGGGCACTGGCGCCTCTGCCAACAGTGACAACCCTGTGTTGACCTGACAGCCTCCTGCCCCGCTGCCTACAGTGCGCAGGAAGGCCAGCTTCCTGTTTTTCTGCCCCGTCGGTATGGAGGACAAAAACGCAACAACACGGGATTGACAACAGGAGCGCAATCAGCACACGTCAGGCCTGCAGGGCACCCATCTACACCGGGTCACACCCACCCACACGCACACACACACACCACCCTGATGAGGATGGTTCATTTAAGTAAATCATTATCCGTCAATACGCTGATAATGATCATAATCTGCTTTTACCTGGGCTTGGTCAGTAAACAAATACAATCTGCTCAGAGTCCAGGACACTTATAATGTTGTAAAGCAATGTAAGAATACTTTGGATAAATATGAAAACAAAACCTGGTACACACAAACTTTGATTATGATTTAAGTAAGCTTGACATGAAAAGGTGGAAGAACAACAAAGAGTATTCAATATTTACACTAAGGTCAAACTTTTGCTCTCTTTGCCACCAGGGCACAACATGGTGAGGGAATTTTTCTATTTTTATTTATATTTCTATTTTCTAATCTGTGATCAGTTTCTTTTTTAATGAAATCTACACTGTGGTTTTACAAGGCTTAAAACTGAGGATATCAAGTATATTAAAGGACAAAAGGGAGAACATCTTGTATAAGTATTGAGGTCCAGAACCAAAGTGAGCAAGTAAGACTGTATAGGACAGCAGAGAGAGAACGAGAGAGCGAAAGAAAGGCGCCTCTCACATCCCGCCATTGTCCAGCTTCCTCCGGGCTTCAGAACCAGGGCTTCCTCAGGACACGGGACAAGCCAGTAGGTTACTTTAATAAAAACAGTGTGCTTACACACATGCGGCTTAATAAAAACAGCACACACACGCCCACACACACACAGTGCAAAGGGTAGACCATAACATACCAAGACATTATCAAGTGTGCTCAATCAGATCAGGGCCTCTACAGTGATGCACTGAAAGGCCCTTCAGATTAAAGGTCACTAAATGGCATGTTATTAAATTTAATATTACATATAAATATTTACAACTGCCTATACCTGCGTTTACTTTCACTATACTTTCTTTTTTCCCCAGTCCAATAAGTTGTTATTCCTGAAGATCTTCATGTTGGCTTTGACCTTTTGGTCTCATTTGACCAACTTCAGCTGCTTCTGAAGCTCATCCTGACCTGACTGATGGCAGAGGCAGCAGGTGGGCGTCTCACCAATAGATGGAGATCTCTCCACACCGACACCACCGGACCTGTTGAGCGCAAACGTAACAAAACAACCAGATAGTTTAGTCGTGAATCACACTCAGGGGTGACTCAGGGTGCTGTGAGCTGCGGCATGCGGCCCCACAGGCCCGCTCATCAGTCGGAGCAAACAGGAGCGTCCACACTGCCACAACGAAGCGTCCTCACACGACAGCCCCATCCTAAATAATCCAATTAACTAATTTGCTTACGTCGACTATCCAGAAGAGGGCGGTGTCATGACAGTTTTAAGCAGCGGGGCCCGGGGGCTGCAGAAAAACCGCACCAAGTCCTCTCACAAAGGCTCTCCCAGAGTCTTTAAAGCAGTTTGTCTCATGTGATCTCGCTTTAATAAAGGCTGCTGATCTGATGACCTGACCTCACCGGAGACGCCTCAGCATCTCCACGCACTTCACGCTTCTCGCGGTTTCCCCCCCGGTGCGCCGCCGGGAGCCCGGAGTGACGTCGCCTCATCCAGAGACGGAGGAGAGAGCGTGTCAAGTGACACAGTGACAGGAGGAGCAGCACCGGAAACGAGGCTGCTCCACTTTCACAGTCACCGTCAGCCTTAGTGTCAGCCAAGGTGTCCACACACAGGGAGTCTGACCCGCTATGTTTGTGCGTAACAGTGAGTGTACGAAAAGTAAGAGAAGATGGAGACAAGCAAGCAAGCAAGACAGAATCATGAATTAAAGTTATTGGTACACAATAATGTATCAAATTGTGTTATAAAACTCTTGCAATATGACTGAGAGAACCACACAGTTTTGTGCAGGGATGTGCAAAAGTAATTATATGAATGTGTTTCACAATAAAAATAAAAACATTTCCAAGTAGACTGTTTATTGTCACTTTTACATAAGGACACCTCTAATGACAGGTGCTGTTCAGCCTGTTTGGTTTGTGTGTTATTTCATCATATAGATAGATAGATAGATAGATAGATAGATAGATAGATAGATAGATAGATAGATAGATAGATAGATAGATAGATAGATAGATAGATAGATAGATAGATAGATAGATAGATAGACTTTATTGATCTCCAAGAGAAATTTACATTTCCAGCAGCATGAAAGGTGGAAACTTAAGGGCATGCAAGTAAATACAGTAAAGATGCAAAAAGAAACTATAATAAAATAGAAGGTAAAAATACAATGTAAAATAAAATAACAATATAAAATTAAAAATATGAAATTAAAAAATATGAAACATGAAATATGGAATAAGCATCTGGTAGTTCTTTCAGACTATATGCTTACTTTTATATAGTGCTCAGGAAAATATAATCAAGCTTCTCTAACTGAGGCTGGACTTGTCTGCTGTCCTGTGGCTTTAGCTGGTGTTTTGATGCAGATTCAGTGTGTTAGAGGAGGATGCAAGCACACCAGCATTCGTGTTAAGATCATAGTTAATGTCACACTCTTAATGGACATCCCATAGAACATGATCATTTGAACATAAACTAGGGAAATGTATTTATTTTCATATTATTTAGTCAAAACAATGGGCGGCTACTGACAGTCTCAGAGTTAGATGGATGGCTGAACTACAAATAAGCAAATCCATAAAAGATTTAAGGCGCTGAATGTTTGAATTATAATAAATGGCATACTTCTCTATGGATTTGCTTAATTAAAAAAAAGGTTTGGTTGTGAGCCATTTATTTACCTTCATAACACTTAAAATGAATAAGTGATGGGTGCCCAAATATTTTTTATTTAATATGTAAATAAGTTAGCCCTTAAAATGAAATGGAGGTGGGTTAGTTTAGGTTTTATGAGGATAACACCTGAAACCGATAATTACTGTTGTCTAAATTAAATTAAATTAAAGATTTTTTTTTTTTTGCCATATCAGATTAATGGGATCTCAAAGTTTTGTTTTACATTTTAGGCCTTTGAGAATATCAACTCATTTCACTTGCTATAATTTGAAGGCTCAAATAAATACACAATGCCTTTTATCGGTTTTATTTTGAAAGGCTGAGCCGGAACAAGCGTGCTGCCGTGGCCGTACTGACAGCATGTGTGTGTGTGTGTGTGTGTGTGTGTGTGTGTGTGTGTGTGTGTGTGTGTGTGAGGCGCACGGTGCCAGCAGCAGCAGCAGCTCGGTCAGAGGAGCGCGGCGGAGCTGGAAGCGGCCCGGAGCGAAGATGTGAAGGCGGATCAGGACCGAGCGTCTTTGTGCGGAGACAGAAACACCTCCGACATCCCCACAGAGCGAGAGCTGCAGCTTCACCTGGATTTCTTAAAAATTATTATTATCATTACAATCACTGGAAATACCCTCATCATTATTTTTTATTTCTCTTCCCTCACACGTTTCTCTGGCACCTTCTCAGAAATTGACTGGGAGTGAGGCGCGACTGTTTCGCTCTCTGGATGTCTCTCTTTCTTTTTCTTTCTTTCTCTTTTTATTTTATTTTTTAATTAACAGCATTTGGATGGAGTGAAGTGCTCCGCGAAAGGTCTCCTCTCGCTTTATGGGATTACTGTCGACGAAGGCGCCTTTGTTGTAGATAAGAAGACAGTGGGCATCATGAGTTCAGGCGGTAAGTCCCTTCTTGCGCGCTCCGTCTCTCCACTTGAAGCGCAAGGACAATACCTATAGGTGAGAGAGGGGAGAACTACCACAGAACAATAGTGATAGACCTGTGGTGGAGACTACACTTAGTAGTGTCAACTTAGATAAGGCTGAGATTAAGCCTTTCACTTCACTCAATGTACCATAATATTCACATTTTTTATATTAATTGTGATTTTCATGCACATCCAGGGGAAAAAAATTATGATGATGTTGATGTCTGCAAATACTGTGAACCAAGCTCTTCTAATGGACTTGGAGCAGGTCTGGAGGGGACAGGAGAGCTAAGTATATCTGGAGGTCAAAGTGGCATCTGCCCAGAGTTCATCCATACAGGAGCATTTTTGGGATTCTTCATCTCGGTCACAGCTGTTGCTCGGGCCCGCCCAACGTCCCCTTCCCTCCTCTTTCACATCTCTCTTTCATCTTCCTCTCGCCTCTCCCCATCCTCTTCTCGCCCACTGCCACTGGTACTGTTTGACCTCTCTCAGGGAGGGACCACCCAGGCTTCCAGCTGTCGCCTCTTCGTTGAAGTCCACCTGTCTCGGAGGCCTTCGAGCTGGGGGTCTGTGACCTGAGCGGCAGAGTCGGGCTCATGTGGTTTCGCTCACTGCGATGCGAGCCTGTGACAAATAAAAGTTGCCCCCCCCCTCCCCACACCCCAGTGTCATGCTCTACTCTAGAACCGGCCCAGGGGCTGCCATGATGCTAAGCTGACCTTGCATCAGCTGACTGTGACCCTGATCCTCTGTCAGCTGAATCAGGGCTTTCCCTGCAGGGCTCAGCTGTGTGAGCATGCCTCCACTTTGTTGTGTTTACAAGTTATCGCTGGTTGCCCCCCCCCCCACCCCCCCAGATTTCTACGGGAAGACTTTTTAAGAAAATTTCCTCCTTCTGTCCCTCAACTGTCAGTAAGGCAAGGCTAGTTGAAGTTGATGTGCTGCGTGAACCGGCAGTGTCGTGTGCCTCCCTCCTCTGTCCTCTGTGTCTACAGGAGGGAACCGGGTATCACTGCATCATTCATAATCTGGCCTGCCATTGTGTGGCACTACATTATTCATCCAGTGCTCTTAACCCTCTGGTACCGAGGCCTGCCTGACTGCCAGTTCCCCGTTCCTGTGAACTCCACGCTCACCGAGAAAATGTGTGGAATTCTATTGTTAAGCTTTAAAATGCTTTTTCTCAGCTGACATGAAGGGAGGGGTGGTGGTTGGGGAGGAGGAGGAGGGGCAGGAGGAGTGCATGCAGGTGGCATGTGGAGAGCTGTCACAAGCCCTTGTGATTTTAAAAGCATGTGCTCAAACAGGAAGGCACACAAACACACAACAACAAGTCAACCTGTGGTACATTTTTACGTGCTGGTATGTGCGAACCTGAGTGTGTCTGCATGTAGCCGTGCAGTGTGTGTGCGTGTGTTAGCATTGTCACAGCAGGCAGATGGTGGTGTGACATGTGTCTGTAGTCTGGCTTTAGGCATAGAAACACAGCAGGCATCAGAGCTGAGAAAAGAACATCTCCTCTCCTCCTTGCTCCCATCCCTCCAGTAAGTCAAACATATGTTCCCCTCCCCTCTCAACACTCTCAAGGTTTGGACATGAGTGGGCCTGTTAGGCTGTGCTGTGTGCAGTGTTTTCCGCTGCATTGGGTGTGATAGCCCAGAGGCCATGGACACACACGGAGTAATTACACACAACTCAGACTGTCTGTCTTCATCTGCTGGGCCTTCTATCTCTCATGGTCACTGTGTTTTGTGTGTGTGCGTGTGTGTGTGTCTGGTCTGGCTCCTTATTTTCTGCCTGGCTAGTGGACGAACCAGGACTGTGGACATAGCAGGTTAGTTTCTGGTGGAAAGAACCTTGGTTTAATGCTCTTCAATATACTTTATGCACAGCAAGAAATAAAGATGCACGATAAGTCTGTCAGAGTGAAGATGCAGTTTGGCAAAATTTAGCTGAACTGATGAATAATTTCTGAGCTGCAGTATGTGTGTTTCAGGGGAGTGATAAAACACATGTTGATCAATATACTGATCATTGAGCTCAGGGACCTGAGGGGATCCACAGAGCCATACATCATAGACAGCACTGACACCTCTCCTCTTCCCTCTCTTTCTCTCTGTAAAGCAGAGAGTTCTCAGGTATCAGACATCCGAAAAGCATTCCCATTTGGCTGTCATAACTTTAAAAAGGTATGCTGCGTCTCATGCAGCGTTACATACAATGAAGACGTGTGGTTTGAATGCATGATATGTATATAAATTAACACAGCCCATTGAATATTATCTATTTTGCGAAGCTGTTTATTCTCATTTAAGTCTTTCTAGCCACATGTGCAGTTTCACTCCATGGATAGCAATGGTGGTCTGTTGGTCGGTCAGGCCATCACTTTGGTCATTGAATTTGCTAAAGATATCTACAGCACCTGGAGGATAGGATACATCCTAGTGACTTTGGTGATACTCTGACTTTTCGTCAAGTGCCGCCAGATGGTCAGAGTATTAGTGCTATAGTACTTATCTGTTGAAATATCTCAGCATCCCCATCATCCCCCATCTTTTCATGTAGATGGTCAACACCGGTAAATGACATTCCCACCTGCCTCAGCTGCCCTATGTTTAAATGCTAATTAGCAAATGTTAGCACACTAACACCCCGACCTAGGATGGTGAACATGGTAAACATTACCCACTAAACATCAGCATAGTAACATTCATGACACATTGTGGGTGTGCTGAAGGTTGCATTTTGCTTTGAGCACCATTGCTGTGGAATTTGGTAAATAAAGTACAAATAAAATGTTATTCTATCAGTTGGTTGATATAAATCAACTCAATGTGATTTCACTTGCATTACAAATTTGTGTGAATATTTTAAAGCATAGTAGAATCGAGCAGATTACTCAAGTGACAACACATGGTTCAAGAAACATCTTGAAACAACCCGATTTGCTTTAAACCTGATTTAGTCTGTAAGGGTGCAAACTTTGACATCAGTAGCAAAGGACAAGAAATTGTCCTTTGTCGACTTACATGTTCATCAAAATCCAGTGTTTTCCAGATACCTCATTGTGGATCAAAGTGTTGATCGAGGGGGGAATATTTGACTTCCTGATGGTGAAACACAAAATGTCAGGGAGTCCATAAAATCAGAAGAAATGGTCCTCCGAGGAGCATGAATATTCATGTTAAATTTAATTGCAAGTAGTAAGTAGTAGCCCACTGCTTTCTATGCCCTGACTACTAGAAGGTTAAAAAATAAATAAATGTATAAATAGATAGGACAGTAGATTAGATTATATTTTCTGTGCTGTTTCAGTGTTAGTTGTGTTTTTTTCCTGTTTTATGGGAGGAAAGAGTCAGAACAAGGGTAGACAGGGAGGGGAGCCATATCATATATGATTCCTGCTCTACTGCCTCATCTGGTGAGCGGTCCAAACCAGAGCCAAACACCATTTATCACTCCTCCTGCCAGACGCCATAGTTCAATAACACAAGAGAACAAAGGTGGGAGATAAAGATGCGCAGATGCAAACACAGATGCTGGGATGCTGGCATGAATATTCACATCACACAGTCGTGTACAACGGGTATGTATTTACAGGCCAACATAAAATTAGGCACATGTTTTTCTTGTTCGTTTGTTGCTAAAGATATTGTGGTTACTGCACTGGTGTTCAGTTTGATTTTTGTATGCCAGTCAAAGCCCATGCGCAAAGAAAATCATGGGGACTGAATGGAAATAACATCCAGTTGCTATTTAATCTGTAATCTTTTTATTTAAATTAAATGAATAGAATAAAAAGAAGGCTAATTCACATCAAAGCTGCACCACCTTGGCTGTATTGTATGTTTGCTTCAAGGTTGCCATCTCCGTGTCCTTGGCCTCTGGTTGGATTGAGTGATCATTCAGACTGTCAGTCACAGTCTGACCCCTCTCTCTCTCTCCATAGGGTGACAGTATGTTTGTGATACCACTGGACACTGTCACTGCCCTGATGAATGCTCTCGGGCAAGGTCCTGACAGAGACGGAGGGAGATAAAGAGAGGCAATGGGGGAAGGCAGGGAGGCACCTGATCACTGGCTGCATAAGATTAGAGACTCGGGGTTGATTTATACAGTATACTGGACTGATTTGAGAGTATTTTTATTTTTCATACATCTTTAACCAGATGGCCTGAAGATATTTTAACCTGCAAAAAAACCTGAATTGAGTACCTGATGAGATGTTGTGCAGCTTGGATTTGGTCTTACTTGTTAACACTGACTGCTTCTCAGTTTTTCAAGCAAGTAAACCTTATGTCACACAGTGGGTTGGGCCCCAGAAAGATAATATTATTATTAAAGAAGTTATTAAAGGATCCTCAATGAATGTATGATATTAATATTAAACTGACCAAGACACATTAAGTGATTTTGGTGAGACCCTGTGGTCCTATGGGAAATATGTATTTAAAGAGACGCGTTGGGGATCTTTGCAGTCCCTTCAATACGTACTGATGCACTTCTGGAGTGAGGGATGAGGGATGAGGCTTTGAACCAAAATTAATACACCTTCTTTGTGTTGCTTTGATTCTGTGGCCCAGTCTTCACTCTTCTCCTCGTCACCACTGATCTCCCAGCATCCCTTGTGACTTAGCTCCCGGCGTGTTCTTCCCCGGGGGCTGTCAGGTCAGGGGCAGAAATAGCAGCAGCGTCTCAGTCCCCGGGGAACCTGTCGGCCTCTCTGACCCTGGCCCTGTTCTTATCACCTGTCTGCCGGAGGCTGTATTCTCCCAGGGTGCTCGCTGCTGATTTGGAGTCAGTGGATTACACCTGTAGTCTGGTGGCTATCATTAGAGGAATGACTCAACGCCTCAGCATGGGAGAGGATGGAGGGTTGTTCGAGAGCTCTCTAATGGGTTTAGACGGGGAGAGAACTTGGCCGCATTCAATGGGAATGAACGCACTGACACAATTTGATGGTGTTACGTAATGCCTCAGCTCCTGAGCTGATTGTGTACCTGGATTCCCTGCTGAGGTGCGGCCTTTTTGGCACCAAGTTAAATAAGCCTCTCATTCATTAAAACATACTTGTTGAAATTAAGCAGGAACCTTTGCTATCTCCCTCACCGCTGCCTTGAACACTTCACCCCTAACTGTGTTAACAATCTCAATTCAGCACCACGCTCAGGTCTGATATATGTTGTTTCTTTTAAATGACCTTGGCTGGCTAGACGGTGAAAGCGGGGTTTGTTTTGGCCTAAATTCAAGAGGTCAGCATTGTAAATAAACGACTTGCGTGTTTCCAGTAGGTGCTGGCACAGGCTTGCGTGTACTGCCTTTAGTTCCCATTATCTCTCATTCACACCTGATGGGATCAGCATTGCTTATTTGGTTTTACGACAAAAAAAGATTGCCTTCCTTTGCCTGGTCTCACACACAAACACACACACACACATTCATACCAAAGCCCACTTCCAAGGGAGTGTCATTATTTGAACCGGTGGCTGAGCACTTATCAGGCAGGGTAGTGGGTCCCAGTGGTGCTGCCAGCATTGTGAGGGAAACAATGACCTAACAGAGACTTGAGTGTGGGAGATTGAGAGCGGGAATTAATCATGCTTGCATATTTCCAGTGCCCACACTCCCGTCCTGAGCTGGAGAATAAGCTACAGACATGCATACATTCTGCCTCACACCCAAGGATGTACTGTGCGTACGCCCTCACGCTCTCGCGCCGCAGCCTACACTATGGATATACTGTCGACAAGTTCAGAGCGTGCAAAGGGTGCTCAGGCTATGAAGTGTGCAAGAGCTGTTAGACTTTTTAAGTGCTGCGAGTCCTTCGGGATTCATCCAGTGAAATGGAATCAGTAGCTCTGTCACGCTAGCCCATATGCTGCTGCCTCTCAGAATCAAGCAGCAGAGTCCTCCAGTCAGCCATTCAGGTAGGCAGTAAGGCCAGCTGCTTACTCTGCCATTATACCCCTTCCACAGAGTGTAGGACCACTCAGATGCTCCTTAAGGAAGATGGAGCAAAATAAGAGACCGTGAGCCCAGCTGTTCTGGAGGCTGGTCGTCTCTGCCGGTGGACGCAATAGAATCTGTTTATAGCCTCAAAGAGAAGATGGACCTTTAAAGAGCCTCTATTAGCCTAAGAGGTCTTGGATAAATTCATTTTCCTCACTAATTTAAGATCAAATTAATCTATCATTTTTGCTTGTGATAGCATTTGCTCCATTACTGTTAAAAGCTGCATGTGAGAACTTGCTTTCCTGACAATGTGAAACAGCTATAAGGCTTGCAGGAGTCTGACATGTAAGCTAATGCATAATGAATTAAGGGGATCTATCCATTTTCTAACCTGACGCAGCAGTGTATGTGTGTGTGAGTATGTGTGTGTGTGTGTGTGTGTGTGTGTGTGTGTGTCAGCCCGCGTGAGTGTGTGAAAAATAGAGACAGTGGGAGAGAAAGCCTGGAGCTTACCCAGCTTACATAGGTGTCAGACCTCACAACTTCTGAGCAAGTGTTAACAGAGCCACACACTGATCTTATTGTGTGAACTGCACACTGTACAGTCTGCGCTGTACTCAGAGAGTTCCAGTGAGGGGTTGCTGCACACATTGGAGAAACTATAGAATATGAAAATCACTTTTGTTTAGCTTAATGCTGAAATCCATTATGATTTTGAATTAATATAATGTTGTTAAAGTGTGTGGTACGTCTGCTCCATTCAGTGCTGTTTATATATGATGGCTTGTCTGGGTCATATCTGTGTGACACAGCCAATATCTATATATAACATAATCAGGATATATTGGTTTCAGGCTATGTGATTGGCCAATTATATTTTCATTGTGTACAATAAGGTGAAACTATTTGTGCTATGCTTCTCCAGTCAGAGCTTGGCAACTGTAACTAGGCACGGCAGATCTGTCAAGCTTTGGATTGCTCTGCATGTTGAAGCTGTGTACATTGGGCTCTAGTAAAGGCAATATCTGCGTATGAATTTTTTTTTTAGTTTTTTTAGTCTACCTAAAATAATAACCTTAACCCAGCATTACTTTCAAAGGCAGGTTAATTATAAAACTACATTATTTTGCAGGGTTATAGGTTGCATTCAAAAGAAAGCCCCATGCTTGTCTAGCACATCCATTGTGTGTAATATTTCCCCACTTTGTGAGCATCAATCCTGGATGTAACTGTATCAGTGAGGGCTAACGTTAGCTGGATTTGCACCCCCACCCAAACTCGTCATCTGAGGCAGTATTATGCTTGCCAACCAAATCAATTAGTCTTCATCCTATAAGCTTCAAAGCTTGAAACTTGACAAAAACAAAGCATGAATCTAACCTGTTATGTTTATAGGAATATGTAGGCAGATGAGATAAATACAGTGTTATTGCTATATTTCCATGTCTTATACATGGATCACCAACTATAAATACAGATGCTGACTTTTTTTACTGAGACCTGTTAGCTTCAGCTTCACCTATGTAGCCCATCAAGTGCACTTTTAAAGTACGTATAGTAAGTGTGTAGGACTTTCAAGCTGCTGGTTCATGGTACAAATGTGAAATGGGCCCACTATAGCTAGTGCTTGGTTTTGTCTGTTCTAGGCTACTGTAGAAACATGGCTCTATTCAAGAGTAGCCACTCCCTGTGTAGATATGAAGAGCTCATTCTAAGCTGCCAGAAACACAACAATCCCCCTAAATATTACACACTGATCCTTATATGATAGTTTTACGAAGTTGCTGTTTTATAAAAAGTAAACCCGAAACATTAAATAATCAGCTGGACACAGAATATTCAACAAACTCATGAAGCTGTCTTGCTATTATGTTGATAAAATCTGCCACCAACAACAACTTCTCAGTCAAAATGAGAAGCTTGCTTGTTTACCACTGACACACTGTCTGGAAAATGACTTTGAAAGAGTAATCTGCTGCTGTTGTTACGGTAAACTGCATATGGAGAGCTTGACAGGTGTAGCAACAGTAACAAAGGGGGCCTTAGAAAATATTCAGTTCAGGCTAAATAGATAGTTTAGTTGAACAAAGACATAAAACATTCAATCAAGTCAAATTGTATTTTATTTATGTAGCTCAGTATAACGAATTTCATTTTCCCTCAAGAGGCTTTACAGTCTGTACAGAATGCGACGACCTGAGACCCTCGACTCAGATTGAAAAAAAAACTCTTTAACAGGGAAAGAAAAATGGAAGCAATTTAAGAGGGATCCCTCTCCCAGAACTTGCAATATATGTCGAGTGTATAGAAAAAAATATAATGTCTATAATGTAACTATAGCTAACTATAATGTCACAGTGCAATTTAAACACGTACAATTTAAAAGTGTGTCTTTTTGTCTTCACCAGCTTATCAGCAGGGCTCTGGGGGTGGTGAGCGAAGCTCTGGACCGATCCGGTGCCAGCGATGTCGGGAAGTATGCAAAGGAGAGGTGGTGCGAGTACAAGAAACCCATTTCCACGTCAAGTGTTTCACCTGCACCGGTAAGATGTGGGAACTTAATCCACAACAGCACAGCAACACAGCCAGCATTGCATATTTCCTCTATGCAGACAGCTGTAACAGTCGCACACACACACACACACACACACACACACACACACACAGGTGTTTTCTCACAAAGTGTCCAGTTGTGGGTGGTCCTGGTCATACATGTTGTTAAAGTTAAATAACACAGGACTCAGATTCCAGTAGTAGAAGAGAAAAAAAGACATCTGTCTTGGTCACCACCAACCACACACAGACACACCCACACACACACATACACACCCACTGACAGATATACGCTGTATCCCCTCATTCATCCATCTCCAAGTACACATGCTGAGTGCTACTATTAGCCCACGGTGGGGATTGGAACGGATCAGAGGTGCCTTGCAGGGGACTTAGGCTCCTGCTAAGGTAGCTTGTTATTGCGCTGCCGACTTGGATTTTCCCTTGGACGTACGCTGTGACTCTAATGAGACTATCTCAACTAGCTTTGCAGTGCCAAAGGTGAGCACTGGTGACCTAAAAAACAGTGACATAATCTCATATCCTCTTAAAACAGGAATAGTGTAACATGTTTCTGTTTTGTAATGTTTGCAATGCTTGAAAAGGAATTGACTTTGTGTTTTCATAGTCTTGTTAAGATATGGGATCTGTCATTTGTCTGTTTCAGGTCAAATGTAACAAAACAAGTTTCATACTGCGAGCAGTTGGCATAGATGAAAGTGTAAGATTTAGTGGCTGATGATCTTATGAATGGGATGGGTTTTTTGTTTGTTTGTTTTTTGTCTTTGCAAGATTGCAAAAACAAGTTCTCCAGAAAATGACTCAGCGTCCTTTATTAACGTGACGCTGACATGTAAAAAATTGCTAGCACATTTGCAAGTTGAGTCTGAAAGGGATTCATGACAAGTATCCATGCACGTGCAAATTAGAAATCAAAAGACCGAGGAGTGTTATTTGTCATGCTGATGTACGGCCTCGAGCAAGCGTATTCAGTATTATGTTAATAATGCCATTCCTAAAGCCAAAACAGTTGGTCGTGGGTTACTCTCAGTCATTTGCAGATGACTTTGAAAAAAAGCATCCAGATAAATGAAGAAAAAGTGTGTCCTCAACAGTCATCGAATCACACCTATTTTTTGCATAATTATGGACTTATCTGACATAATTTTTGACAAATCTCTCCCATTTAGTCTTTTCTTATAGGCTAAACTGAGTTATATTGACATTATGTCACACTGGCTGACACTGTAGAGTTGAAGGCAGAAGATTTATGGCTCTCTTATTTAAGGGAATAGCACATTTATACACAACCTACATAGACAGGTAGTGAGAAATGCACCAGTATATGACTTTCAGTAGCTCTTTCCAGCATTTTCTTTGGACATCCAGCTAGCTGTTGCTACAGTCACCTTCGAGGGTCTTCCATTGTTGTGTAACACTGTCGCTTATGTTTTTACACCAGCTGCATTTCATTCAGATGTCTGTCTTAATAAATCATTTAATCCTATAGACATGTAAAAAAAGAAAAAGAGTGAAATTAGCCCACACTGGCAGCTTTTGTGACTTGTTTTTTCTTCTTTTAACTTTTCGTAATCATTTTAAAAATTCAGTCAGTGAGATGGACTTTTCTGGGTAATCTTTCAAAGCTCTTGCTTTATATAAGTCATGTCTTCAGCAGCTGTTGTCAAGCAGAGCAAGTTTTGTTTGTTGCTGTGTGAGCTGCACTACGGTGTTGCACAGCACAAAGCTCCACAGTACATAAACTCACCAAAGGCTATTCATTGGAGGGTTGTTGTTACATGTGCCGTACGTGTAGCCATCACACACATGAAAACACACGCACACATGGACTCGCGCACACAAGCGCATACGTGCATGCACACGTGCACGCTCCCTGTGGTTGTGAGGGGTTGCTGTGGTAACGGTGTGAAGGGGCAGCTGGGCCCTGGTTGGTGGATATTCTCAGCATCTCTGTGGTGCTATTAACCAATCGGAAGGTGCCATTCTGTGCCCCAGAGAAAAAGGGGGGTGAACACAGGAAGCGAGCAGAAAAGAGATGGAGAGGGGGGATGGTTGGGTGCTGTTTGTGTCGCCTAAACATTACATCATCACTTGAGTGTAATGTCTGATTCCCACTTCCTCCCTTTTCATTCCCCTCTCACTCATGGCAGCGGCGCAGTAATGGAAACCTGTCATCGACAGGCATCATGTTAAACACACCTATCAGACGACCCTCCCCTCTCATGTTCCAGAGAGCTCTCCACATCCCATGAGGCAACGGGGCACTATTGTGCAGCCAGACTCAAACACATCCCTGCCCCTAATATGCTCTCCTGTATGGGCCTCTGCACAGCCAGCAATTTTCCAAAGCTTTTATTGTTCACTGTCTAACACCCCCCCCACACACACACACAAACATGTTGCATGTTCTTTTGAACTTCATAAACTCAATCTATTCTCTATTGTCTGTGTCTCTATTCACTGCTTTTCATTAGCTGTGAATGCAGAAGCAGGATTTAAGATTGAATTTCTATATTCTCTCCCGTCTTTCTGGCGCTGTTCCCTCTCAGTTTTTCCTCCCTCTCCCTCGGTTTTCTTTCTCGCGCTTTTCCCCTTTCTTTCCTGATGACAGTCACCCAAGCATGAAATCAATTTCTCATCTTGGGACAGGATGACATTGGCATGCGGGGTGTGCGATTTGGAGGCTAATGGCTAAACTGTATTATACCATTGCGCCAGAGTGACAATCCGCTGTCAGCAGCCAATTGCCTTATCTGTTGGATGCGTTTATGAACTCTCAGAGCGGGGTGTGTTTCAACATTTGATTTCATTCTTTGCTGGGCACATTTTCTTCAGACAATCAGCGTGTGTGTACCCAGGTTATTGACCTTGACCAATAATATTGTGTGCGCCTCAGTCCCTTCATTTCCACCACAAAACCATGACATAAAATTTTAGTTATTTCCCCTGTTTTTCCTCCTTCTCCTTCTTCTCTTTTTCCTCAAAAGGGCTGACTTTGCCCCTCTGAATAGATCATGATGAAACAATCTTAAACAGCCAGACACACTTTGTGAGCACACGCAAATCACTTAACGGCAGAAGTCCATCCATCCATGCACCCCGTCACATCACTTCATCCTCCCTCTGTCTTTGCCCACACTTTATCAGGCCATATTACCTTGTGGATGCCACATTATCATAACTCCTCTCTCATGCATTAGTCAGAAGAAGAACAGATCGCTAATCATGTGCATTTAACCTCTCATTTGAACCCATTATACAGGAGCTGATTATAGGAGCAGCCACGCAATCAGTCTGAGAAAGAAGTCTGTGGAAAATGCTGTAGACAGAAGCCAGCTTGATGCATCAACTCCAGACACAGAGAAGGCAGTGGGTGTGTGTGTGCGTGTGCTTGTGTGTGGATTATGTGGATCCCACACTGTATGGATGATGGGGTGTTATATTACCAGCAGACGGGCTGACTCGTGCATACTGGCCTAATGACATAGTGACCACATCTGCCCTGCCTCTGGAGCATAATTGGCACTCTTAGATTCCAACAGAAGCGGCGGGGCCTGTCAGTGGTGCAAGCAGCAAAGCTAACACGCACACATAAATCACGCGCAGAGGCAAAACGCGTGCGAGTGTTTCCCGCGCAGCCAACTCGCTGCGCTAACAAAACGCACGGAGGCACAGGAACAAACACACGAGTGCAGACAGACAGAGACGGATGCAAACACAGACATGTTCGCACATAAACTGCCAGGCGGCTCCCAGCAGTTATTTATTTTCGGCGGCCAAAATTGATTTTTCTCATAAAGCAGCGCTGAAGGGAAGAGCACATTTGCACAGACAGGTCAGGTAAATACTTGACTGCCTTGCTAATGCTCCGTTTCTAGCTGTATTCTCACCAGGGCTCTTGCGAAATTGCTGCATCTTTGTCTTTTCCTCTGCAGACCTGTTTCCGTCAGTTCATCCTCCCTTTGGATGCCATTAGCCCCCATCACTCAACCTCTGCGTTAATAACATCAAGCTACGGTGCCATAGAGCGGCTCTGTTCTCTAGAGGCGAGGGGAAGGCCGAGATAGAGATAGTTGGAGGGGAAGGAGGAGAGAAAAATAGGGAGGGGGGGGTGGTGGTAAAGAGAAAAACAAAGAGAGAGGTTATGAGGAGAAACAGAAAAAGAGACACACAGCACAGAAAAAAAAGTTGGGGGGTTACAGGGAAGGGGAGCTTCCTGTAGCTATAGCAACGGCTGGTACGCTGGTCCAATCACCACGCCAATGCCTGGTTGCTAGGGAGAGATTCCGGCGGAGAGAGAGAAGGGAGCGCGGCAGGCAGCGGCGCTTTTCCCCGACGACTCTCCAGGATCCAGGATAGATGACAGGGATTATTCCTTCGCTAGTCTCCCCGCAAGCGTCACCGTCCGGAGGGATTTTCACACACCGACGCCCTGCCTATTATCTTTAAGTGTGAGTGTGTGTGTTAAAATGTGTGTGTGTGCTGCGTTGAGGTGGAGCTGCTCAAGTGTGCAAGTGTCGGGCTCAGAGAAGGAGTGATTTCTGAAAGATAAAGAGCATCATTAAGAGGCAAACCCCGCTGTGTTAGACAAACACACTCATGCACACACACCAAACCAGTACAGTATCTGAGCTCATGCTCGGAGCTGTAGAGCTTTTTTTAATTGTTTTTTTTATTTTTTATTACAGTACAAGGCCCCATCTAAAGCGGTCTGGTTATCCCTGTTGTGTCTGTGATCTCATTCATGCATGTTTTCCCCTCAGCTGAGTGTCTGAACAGCTCTCAGAGGGTTAAAAGCTGAAGGCCTCAGCAGCGGGGCTGGTCTGCTGGTATGAAGGGAGTCCACTGGGCAACCATCTGTCTCCATCAGCTACCGCAGCCAAATGCTAGGGGAACCCTGTCACTCATGCACGATTTCTCTCTGCTTTAGCCTCTAGCTGCCTCTCTCTCTCTCTCTCTCTCTCTCTCTCTCTCTCTCTCTCTCTCTCTGCCCTTTAAAACCACATCTCCTCCTGTTTTCTCTTACTGTTTTTCTTTTTAATAGCCATGCTAGCAGCACAGCTCTATGGACAATATGCTTTGGTCGGAGTTGTTGGATGGATAGCCATGAAATTCTGTGCAGACACTCATCGTCCCCAGAGGATGAATCGATAGTCTGACCTTTCCTTTAGCACCACGGTGACATTTTTTGTTTTTGAGTGAAATATTCCAACAACTATGAGGTGGGCCACTGTGATATTTGGTACAAATATTCAAGAGGATTGTTTCCTTTAGCACCACCAGCAGCTCAAAGTTTTCACTCATTCATTAAAATGATGGTGGATTATTGACACAGGATTGTGTACGGACATTCATTGCTCCCAGACAATGAATCTTACTAACTTAAGTGATCCTGTAAGTGTATGTAAAATGTATGTTGGTTTGTCAACATCCTCTGACTTTTCATATAGTGTCCTTGTCAGGTCAAAATGTGCAAATACTTTGGTTATTGAGGACAATTATTAAACTTCCCACTGGCCTCAGGTGTACTGCACATGCAAAATTAAGCAACCTAACACAATTACCTAAAATAGTGACATGATAAAACACTATACCTGCTTAACATCATAAATTCTGTAGCATCACCGAGAGCGCACTGATTTGTTGAACTGGAAGCACCAAGCCTGAGCGCAGCCTCACAAAGCTGCTAGTGTGGCTGTGGACTTTTGTTTCACTCCTCTTCCTGTCTGTCTCACCGCCTCTTCTCCTGTGATTTGGCACAACTTGAGAAAACACATTATTTACTCTTGGAGGGTTCCCTCCTGTCAGAAGGGCTCAGATCCAGGGGGACAGGGGGCGGAAGGGGTGGGGGGTGGGACAGAGGAGCCCGGTCCCCACGTCGGTAGCACAGATGTGGGGGTGAAGAAGGTGAGTGCTTCCCCTGTGGAAACTTGTCACTGCCCCACCACACACACGAGTTTCTGCTAGACTGTCTCTGGCCACCCCTGTTATCTTGAAGAAAAAAAACGGAGCCTCAGAAATTAGCGTAACGTTGACAGCAGCATTAAAACAATTAGAATGTGCAGCAGGGCTACTTTGACGCACTGTACAAAGCATGCCCATTTACTTAATAGCACATTATGAAGACCTAGCAGTAGCATAATGAGCTCAGGGAAGAGTCACAGTGAGAGAGAGAGACCGAGAGGAAGGCGGGAGGTTGGCGGTGGAGGGGAGACTAGGGCGACTGTGAAAGAAAGGGAAGGCTTCACGGAGGTGCAGTCCTGTAGCAAGAAAAGAAGGTGCAAATGAAGATAAAGTGGAGACCTTGTGCTCAGAGCCACAAAGATTTGGAAGCATTCTTGAAACGGAAAAGACAGAGAAAGAGAAGGGGGAGGAGGCTGTGGGAGGGGGGATGTGTGTCGGGGAGGTGTCAGCACTATTTTGGGGTTCCGGCCCGGGCCGACTTTGAGAAGAGAATTTTAATTGCGCCTGTTGGCTGGAGATAAATACCCAATCATGTGGACCCCCTGTGGGTGCCTAATCAGTGCGGTTCTAATGACCACAGCTGCAGACACCGGCCTACATGCTAACCTCTAATCACTAGACTTATGATCTCGAGATGCTAACTTCCTGCATTGCCAAAAAAGAGCAATATGAAGGAGAGAGGCAGCATCTTTCTCATTAGAGCGCCTTTCGGGGAGAGATCATAAATGAGCAAATAGATGAAATGAAGTCTTTGATGTACTTTCACATTGCAAAGCTGATTATGTTGGGTTTGGGAGGCTAATTGATGGTAAATCTGACTGTGTCTCCGTGAAATAGTGCACAGCTCTCATACAAGCAAAACTTTTCATTAACTCTGGAATTCTACACAACTATGATTTTCGACTGCGTGCGCTTTCTCACGAGCGGCTGCAGCAAAAATCCCTGAAGGCAAAATTCACAGAGCTAGTGAAACTGAGGAGAGTGGTTCTATGTAGTTGTATTGAGCTGTTGTTTTTACGGGTGAATGTCCACACCATGTGGTGCTGGTTGTGCGGCTGCAACCGAAACCTTTCTTCTCGGAGCCAAGCTAAGCCACGTCCCTGCAGCAGCAGAGACACCAATCTCCAACTCAACTCCACCCACTGCGCTGGCATCTACAACATGTGGAGGGATAAGTTTGAACCTCCTGTTTAATGGTTACAGCTAAGATGAGAGAACTTGAAAAGTAGAGGGCCCGCTGGCAAGTAGGATGTAAAAAAATGAAGGCTCTTTTAGGAGGTTGTGAAATGGTCCTTTTTGCAAAGATCTAAGAGTTGCATTTACCTTTGAATCTGTCAAGGTGCCCTTAAATAGATGTAATATAGATTCCTTACTTTGTCTTAGTGTGCTTTTTTGTTACATACAATCATGTTTTTTAGGACATATGTAATTTCATGTATATAGACAAGGTTTGCAATAATTCAATCTGTAGTTTAAAGTGAGAATTTATGTTGAATTTGCAATGATTTAATTCAGTTCAATCAAACTGTACTCGCATACCATTGACATAATGTAATTAAGTCTCATCATTACAATATAGTGTAACATGCTAAAAACAATGATAAAAGTATATAGTAATCAACTGTAAAGTTATGCAAAATTACTCAATCTGACCAAGCTTGAGTGAGGGGTAGTAGTAATTAGAAAACAAATTGCTGTCCTTTGACATTCAAGCACTTCCAACATGTCAACTTTTAATGAGCTGAAAAGTCCTTTTTTTCTACATTGTGATAATACGTTTCTGTAGTTTTCAATGATTTATCTACGAATCTATGCATATATGTGTTTACATGTTTTAAATGCTTTGTTGACCTGAAGACTGTGGTTGTGACATAAAAAACAAGAAAACCCAGTACTGTAACCCGCTGTAACTCTCCAGCCGACTGGCAGGCCTTTCATCACAAGGAAAAGAGCGGCCAAATTCCAGCTGTTTCAGAAATGTTTCAGATGTTTCAAATTTCCAATGTTATGTTAAGCTGTAAAAACCTTGTTTATGGCCATACTGTCTGCAAAAATCAGGACTGTATTTTCAATTAGCTGAAAATACACAAAATTATTATTTGAATTCCCCTCCATGACTCAATGTACTTCACTTATATACAGCACATCTGAATATATAGTGCCTTATATCGTGCCAGCTGTGAAAATTTTTACTTGCATCATTGCTGGTAAAGTGAGAACAAATGAAGTGTTTTTTGTCAGAAAGAAAACTTTGTATTGTATTGATTGATTGTTTCAGTTAAAGGTCCTCGCCATCACAGTCGGTGTCAAACTTGACTCGAAGCCACAGTCTCGAAACAGATAACATTTGGTATTTACAGCCACCAGCTCAACTCCAACAAAAACCAAATGTGCCACCACCACCACCACATCATTCAGACTGGGGACCTCGCTGTCTCTAGGGCAACTGTGGAAGGTTTATGTCTCCTATGGCAACTGAGGAAGGGGGACGTCCTTTGCGATGTATCCAGCCAATCGTCCGGTCAGAGGAAAACATTGTGATTAGCCAGAACAGGTAAACCATCCAGCCTGCCTATCCAATCCAGTCAGAGCAGATCCAGTCGGCCGGCTGTGATTTGGTCAGGCGTCCGTATGCTAATGAAGTGCATTGGGCTAATTGAGCAGATTCCAGTAATTTGAAAATCAATCTGGGCGGCGATTGAAAAGCAAGTAATTTTGAAAGGGAGAGAGAGCGAGAGAGATGGGAAAAAGAGAAGCAGGGAAAATTATGGCAGCGAAACTGACTACAGTTTAGTTTTAGAAGATTAAAAATGACTTTATTGATTTAAGACACACTGATTTTGTTTCCATTATGAAGAATTTGGTGGATGTGGAAATATTTACTCCCCCATTCCCCTTTTCCATAAAGGCATCAGATAGCCTGTGATTTGGGTTTCTGGTGGGTTTAAAATGCAGCAGCGACACTTTTTGAGGCTCTGTGCCATTGTTGAGCGGTTCTGGAAATGTGGTTTGCACATGCATGCACACACACAGACAGACACACACATTTTCATAAACGGGCTATTTTAAATCTCAGGCCTAGTCTTCCTCATGCGTCCCCTTTCCTTGATTCCTCCTTTTCCTCCCTTCTCCTGCGCCTGCCTTGCCTTGATGCCAGTGGCCTGTCAGAATGATAAAGATCCATCATCGTATCGCGCCGTACACACTGTCCCGTTTCATCATCCTGGCTCTGCATACGCACAGTGCCATCTCATCGGGGATGGATTTATGTGTTTCCATCCCCCTTTGGGAGCTGAGATTGTTTTGTTTTTAAGTGAGGGCCCATTGATCTTTTATTACACCATTAAGTCAATACGCTCCACTCATAAACAGCTTGAGATTAAATGAGCCCCTTTGAAGGGTTTATGTGCCTGTGTGTGTGTGTGTGTGTGTGTGTGTGTTTGTGAACTGTCAGCCTGCCAGCATACACTGAAATCTGGTGGCTATAGGGAGCCAAATCTAGCCTGTAGCCGCAACTCTGCTTTCCATAGCATGGCCAGGATGAAGCCACTCATTAGCAGCAAGTCGTTGGTATTCAAGTTGCTTCATTCCACCACAAGCAGAATGATCCTTTGTTAAGTTTAAACTGCTTTATTTGCTGTCACTGTTTATTTACTACGCCCAGCACACCTTGTTGCAAGCAGTTTTCAGCACCATCGGTTGGACCTGATACTGTTCACTTCATGATTGGCAGTTTTTACACGTAGATTGTATTTCCATCTTTTCATGCTTTGATAATATTTTGTGGTTTGGTTTCAGTGTGGATACAGTATAATGTTTTCTGGGGTAATTGTATGTGATACTTTCCACTGCAGTCAGATAAATTTCCAATTTTTAAGGCAAGCATTTGATTAAAGCAAACTTACTACGCACGCATACAGACTCAGCTTCAGTCAGATATAAATACTTTCCTCAGGTTGCTTTTATTTCTGGTGTCACAGTAAATGTATGCTCCACCGCTGCCAGGCACGACAATGTGCACAATATTAAGTCATACTCCTTCCTAGTAGTATGAACTGTACTCAGGTCTCTCTGCTGTCTGACTCTAACGTCTTGAGCATCACCAGCCTCTGATCTGAGGATTGGGGTTTGTATGTCTTATAAAAGACATCCATCCATCTTCTTGGAATTATTTTGGGTCTTTGTGTTCATAAATTATATTGGACCACACACTTGAGGACAGAAAGGGTGTATGGGCATGCTTTTTCCAATTCCATTGTCCTGTGGTAGATCTTGATGCAGGAAGTGGCATTAATGGAAGAGTTTGTCATTTTGAGAAATGAACTTAGATGAGATGACATACCGCTCTCATGTCTGTATGGCAGATATGTAGATGGAGTTGGCAGCCAGGTAACTGGTCAAAGCCAAGAAATAGTCCTGCAAATAAACCCCCATAAAATGTTGATTAAATAAAGGAGATTAAATGTGTTAATTAGTGAGCTTCAGAGGTTAAAAATAAATAAATAAATAAATAAATAAATAAAAAATAATTGTCAGGTTTAGTTACCTCTTGACTGAAGACTAAGCTAGGTTAACCAGCTGCTGGATCAAGCAAAAAAGAATATTTTCCCAAATGCTAACCCCCAGTACTGTACTAATAGTTGGTGCAAGTATCCTTAACAGCTATTACATGATGGTTGCAGTTGTGTTACATGATAATTGTAGTTGTATAATTATAGTGCCAGTGTCACAGCAGTGGAGTAATCATTGGGTAGGCTATAATGCCTAAAATAGAGTGTGAAGTTCAGTATTGGTGAAGGTTTACATTAGTGCTACTTTTAAGAAATTCTCATTTGCATGATATAGTTATTGAAAAAGGTGACCTCTTACGCATGTACACGTGCAAAAATCTGTATTTGTTTGTCACAGCATGTGACCTTCATAAGTGCTAAGTGGGTCAGATCACAGTTTTTTTTTTCCCCAGCTGGAGTTTACAATATCTGTCAACTCTTCCTGTTGGTGAACCGCATAGAATGGGAGAAACCAGAGACCAGAAACCACACTGGCCACTGATCTGTGAAAACGCCTCTTAGCTATACTGTTACACCCACTGGAGTTAACTCTCAGTTACATAGCAAACACACATTGTCTGCTTAGGATACACAATATAGACACACATACACACACACAAACTGAGCACTCACCTTGTGCATATGCAGCAAAAGATTTCGGTGTCCTCCCCGTTGGTATTTAATGAGCCCGTAGTCTGTTTTCTGGCGATGCTGGGAACTTGCGGTCTGTTGTTTTGTCTCCTCCTTCACATTGTTTAGAACAAAATGACTTTTCCACTGATTATATCATTATATTCCCATCAGAGTAAATTGGCTCACCACTGTCTGGAGTTGAATAACTTCCCCAGCAGTCATGTGTGAAGACAAACACACACACAGTGCAAACAAGCACACTTGTACACATAAACAGGTAACAAGGAAGGTGCTCAAAAAAACCAAAACATTAACCATGGAAAAACAGGACACGTTTCAGTCTTAATGCTGCTGAGTGCTTCGTCATTTCATTTCGCTTTAACACCATATGACAGAAAAAGGAAAACGAAACCACAATGTGTTTCTATTTTTTGGAAGCCCAAAATAGCCTTTCTACTATAGTTAACATCTGTTGAAGCCCTCATCCACAGGTCACCTCAGATGCTTTAGTGTTTTGAGTGTCCTGATTTCTCCTACCTGTCTTTCTCTACAGTGTGTAACTGTGATCTGGCTCGATCTGGCTTCTTCCAGAAGAAGGGCGAGTACATCTGCACGGCAGACTATCAGCGTCTGTACGGTACACGCTGCGACCGCTGCGACAGCTTCATCACAGGAGAGGTGGTCTCCGCTCTGGGACGCACGTGCGTACCACCCCAAGTGCTTTGTCTGCAGTGTCTGCAGGTACACATGCACACAAACACAGACACACAGTCTCCTACTGTATGAACCGTACTGGGCAAGGGCTGCAACTAATGATTGATTTAATTTCCGATTAATATGTTGATAATTTTCTCTATTAATCAATTAATTGTTTGGTCCACAGAAAATGGTGATAAATGTTGATCTCTGTCCCACAAAGCCCAAGGAGACATCCTAAAATGTCTTGTGTTGTCCACAATTTGAAAGATATTTCATTTACTGTCATACAGAGCTAAAGAAACCAGAAAATATTCACATTTAAGAATCCAAAATTAGCGAATTTGGGCACTGTTTCTCAGGAAATTACTCAAAATTATTAACTGATTATCAAAATAGTTGGCAATTAGTTTAGTTAATTTTTCCAAAACGAACACTGTGTAGTAATTTTTTCCATAAACAGATAGCTAACTTCTGTTTTCATGTTGATGTTTTCAAGAAAAATGATGAAATCATAACAGATAAAATCCCAATAAGTATTGATATTGCAATATTTTGTAAAGGATTTTATCCATATTGCCATCTTCTAGCACCTCACATTTTCCCATGCTCTTAAATGTCTACATATTCTGAACACATGATCTTGTCTGTTCTGTATCTGTTCAGTGATGAAGCACAAAACATGATTCACTAGTGAAAATAGCCTGTTAGAGAACAGCATGCTAGAGGAGAGGACAGAGAACAGGAGAGGAATTGTGGAGCTCCTGAATAAGAGATGTACGACTGTTTTCTCTTTCTCTGTCATGAGTCACTGTTTTCCACCCCATGACTGAGCGATCCTTTCTCAGAAGATGCTAAACAAGCTGCATCTTTTTAAAATGAGAAGCGCAAAGGTGACTCATTTCTTTATGGTGCGTTCGGCAAATGCCAAACGACTGAGCTCACGATCCAGTCTTATCTCAGCTCCTGCGAATGTCAATAAAAGTCTGATTGGGAGGCTCGGCGTGCTGCCGCTTTGCTTGGTCGAGACACGATTCCAAAAAGGAGAGTTGACCTGGTCTTTCTCGCTGTTAGATTTAGTAAAAGTAGGCCATCTCTCCTCTGACCTCCATCAGTGTTCATGTTAAGCTGCTCCTGAAAGAACTAAACAGTCAGCATCCCCGTTGGCTCCTCTGCTCTCTTAATTTCGTCATTTCGCTCATTTTATCGCCCTCTCCTCTCCTTCTCTGCCATGCACCGTTCTTTAAAAGTCCCTCCTCTCTCTGTTTGCTTTGCATATACGTGCACCGTATGTGGGAACACCCGTCTCCAGTTCGCTCTTCCTCCCCACCCGACTGTTTTGATGTGTTATGGGGTTTACATAAGAGCGATTTTTTTTTTCACTCACCTCCCTCCAGGAGCGTTGTGTTTGTCTGATGTCGTGTATCTGCCTGACATTGGCTGATAAACATGCGGTCATGCCCAGCAGCAGTGGAGCAGTCCTGGCAGTGACAGGGATGTCTGTGCGTGTGTGTTTGTGTATGTGTGCGCACGTCAGTTTATGTGGAGTCAACTGGAAGAGACAGCGAGAAGCCGAAGGGCGAATCTCTTCTTTCCTGCTCCGTCTGCCCTCTGTCACATTGCTCACAGTCCTTTCTTGTATTTTTCCCCCCCATCCATCCTCCCCTCCGTCCTATCTGTCTCCTCCTCCTCCTCCTCCTGCTCCTCATCCTCATCATTACCCATCATCATCTCCCCGCTCTTAATCATCATCCGCATCACATCGTCTTCCCTTGCATCTTCATCATCGTCTCCCCTTTCTCTTTGTCATCGCGGCCTCAGCTCTAATGAAGGCGGATTGCGAGTTTCACTTCTCGGCGGTGATCAAAGTGAGGGGGCACATCGCTAAAGCCAGAAATAGCTTTTACTTCTGTGGCCAGGTTAAAAAAAAAAAAACAGAGGGGGGTTGGGTGGGATGGGGAGAATATAAAAAAACATGCATTAAATATGTAAACAGAGTAAATTTTTAAAGCGCTGAGAAAGGCTGACAAGGCAGGACTGTCTTGGGGGAGTGAGAGCAACACACAGGTAAAGGCAAGGACACACAGTCTTCTGCGCCATCGCAGCATTTCCTGGGCTTAAGTTGGACCATAGACTGGAACAGCTATGATCAGCCACTTATACAAGCCTGTCGTGCTTGGAAGTGGATACAGATGTACACCTCAAAAACAGACTGCATGCTTGTCTAGTTTTCTTAGTTAAGCCTTTTCCTCAGTGTGGCCTGTCAGTAAAATTCAATTTTTTTAATTGTTTGAGTTCACAAACAGATGGTTAACCTTGAGGACTGGGTGAAATTGAAATTAAGCCTAAATGAATAATACGCTTTATCAGTTTTCACTGACTTGTGTCCCTTTCAGTATTTACCAGGGCTTTTTTTTGGATATCTGTGTGGTGAAATGGCTCAGCTGCTCTACTCACTTATCTGTCCTTTTGGTTTTATATATGGATGTCTTTGAATAATAAAAAAGCACAAAAGGAGCAAACCTGGAATCCTGTATGTGCCGGTTCCCTCCACACACACTTGTATTCAGACAGGAACAGTTGTAAAATACCGCCAGAGAAACACACTTTCTCGTGCTCACAACCTTTTTCCACGCTTGCCTCTGTACATCTCTTAAGTGCGTACATGACTGCTGCACTCCTGTATGCTGACTGTGAGCCCTGCTGGAGACTCTAGCCTCCCTCTGGGTCTTGGCTCCGGCTCCAGGCCTCGGCAGGGGAGTAAAAGGATTACTGCCGTCTATGTCTTTTAAACAGCCTTCCCTAAGCCTTTTAGCTCCCCATTCATTCTCACATCCTCCCCGGTCATAAAGAAATCAATCCGACTCTTTGAAAATGCTATAGAAGAGGAGAGAGGGACAAAATTGTGCATCATGATATGGTAAATTTAATGTCATCAGCTCTGTCTTGCTGTCATGTTCTCTGCTTGTCAGCATTTGTGTGTATTTACCCATCTTAAGCCTACTCTAGCTGTAAGGCGGTAAAGAAAACAGTGACCTGGTGACACCAGCTGTGTAGGGGAATGAACTCGGGCAGAGTGAGCTGGGAGTACATACTGTGAGAGAAGGAGGCAGTTAAGATCAGTATGCATGCCGCACTTTCTCCCTAATAACTTTTCATTCTCACTGAGAGAGCCAGTTTTCCTTTTAGAAGCCCGTGGCAGCGTCACATTATCGCCTCTTTAATCACAGTGCAGCCAGGTGCTCCTGCAACAATCAGTGTCCCATTAACTGGCCACCTCTGTTTGGAAATGTATTTTCAGGTTCATAGAGGGTGTCAGACTGTATTTAGCTTGTGTCAGCAGGATTATGGCCTGTCTGTCACCCAATCATGTTTCTGCCAGCACGCATTTGTTGCCTCCTCGTATACGCTTGCTTGTAATGTAAACGCTCATAATCACAGCAGGAATTTTATCTCCCATTGTGTGCTTGTTTTCAAATTTTTCTCTCCTCTCTCCATATATTTTTTACCTCCTCAGCAAACCCTTCCCCATCGGAGACAGAGTGACGTTCAGTGGAAAGGACTGCGTGTGCCAGCAGTGCTCTCACACACTCGTCAAGCCAAATGAACCGATCAAGATCCACGGGCCCAGCCGTAAGTCCGCCGTCCGCCTCGCTCTGTCTGCTCTGTTTAGGGCCACCGGCTGCTGCAGTGTGCAGAGTCTGATGCAATGTGTCCACGAGGCCCATTTAGCTCATTTAGCTAATCAAGTGTCTGTCAAATCAGTGGTCTCGACCTGTCGTGCTGATCTGCCAGCTGAGCATTACGCAACACAAACAAACACATCATTCATTCATCACTGTCAAATGGAAAAGAGCATTCACTGCACACCTGCACGCGCATACACCTTTCACACATCGCACTATATAGTTGTTTGCATAATTAAATAATGAGCTGGATATCCTGTGTGTTGTTAGACTTTGTGTATGTTGAAAGAGTGCCTAGCCCTCACCTTTTGAGCATAACACTGGAAAATGACAAATAATGATCCAACAACAGAGCAATGGTGATTGATAGCGAATCATTTGTTAAGTGTGGCATACAGACAGCAGCCTGCTGCTCACTGGCTGTGCAGTAATAACAGATGGTGAGAGAGGCAGTGAGTAACCGTCCTCTCCAGATCGCTCCATTCAGGAGGATAAAATCCAAACGGCTCCCCAGGTACATGTTCATCATTCTGTCTTGAGGAGGCAGTCTATGAGACGGGCCGCAGAGTGCAGGCTCTCAATGTAATGCACTGGCTTTTACAGACTGTTCCTCAATAATGGAGATATTTAAGAATGCAAGGGCAAGCTCTGTGTGCAAAAGTGGTACAAACACATTTAGTCAGTACAAAATGTTTTTAGGAGTGTTTTTTAGGAGGAAAGGCTGGGCTTTACATGATTATTTTCAGAGGACTGCTTTTTCACACATCGGTGACCAAACCCTAACCCTGAGAAATTTAGTTTTATAATTATAATGATTCTTTTAGTTGCCCATCTTTATCACTCCTTGTGTCCTTAAAGTGATTGTTCAACATTTTTGAAAATATGCTGTTTGGCTTGCTGAGTGAGATGAGCAGATGAAGCTGTTATATGTAAATATGAAGCTACAGCCAGCAGGCTGTTAGCTGATGTTAGCACAGTTGCCAGTTTTGTCCAAAATCGGCCAATCACCACTATCTTATTCAACGAATTAACCCTCTGGAGTCCAGGGTATAATTGGCCGTTTTTGACTACTTTTGATTTTACCTTTTATATTTCACCTTAAAAACTGTTTACCATGCCTTGTTTGGTATATTTTTTTTCAGCACAACCTCATATGTGTGATTTTATAGTTATTTTTTCATTTTGACATACTGTATTAACACACTGGACCTAAAATCCTACACAAAAAACATAAAATCCGAACAGGAAAAAGGTTGATTTTTTACTGTCTAATGTCTAACGAACCATTTTTATAACTTAGAATACAAATATAAATTATAAATTTCAAAACCTTATGTACAAATTTAGCAAACAACAAAGTTATTTACAACTATTTACATTAAAATGCAGGCAATGCCTCAGGTGTTTTGTACAAGGTGGGTATGTACAGTGTATTATGTACAGTATATACAGTATGTACAGTACAGCAGCATGGGTTTTGTGTTTGTTAGGGGATATTTATATGATATTTATATGATAAAAACTATGTAATAAAAACTATGAAAAATATATTATATTGTATATATAAATGTAATATTGTATTGATTAGGTCAATAGGTGTTTCCTTACAATAGCCCAATAGCCTGTGTTTACCGTTTCCTCCTGCACAAAACGCGCACCAAATGTGACGACGATATTCAGATAAAATAAATAATTCACAAATTTTATAAAGTACAACATAAATTAATTATCACAAATTTTACTCGGCGTATCAACACAATTAAAAAACAACTAATATATAGTTTGAAGTCCAACGGAGACTCTGCGATGCAGTCAGTGTTTTTTTGCTATGTCATCGTAAATCGGTAATGTAATTTTGCGTGACTTCAGAGAGTTTTAAACAAACAACCTAGTAGGACAGGGTCGGAGTAGCTGTTTCTCCTGTTTCCTTCTGTTTCCAGTCTTTATGCTAAGCTGCTGCCTCTGTCCTATCAAAGTGTTATCGACCTTCTAATTACCCAGCAGGAAAGCAAATAAATGCGTTTACAAAAATTTTAAACTCTTGCTTCAGGATGATTCTCATCTCGACCTGAAATGGATACAGCACAAAATTATATTCCTTGGTTTCTCTCTTTGTTTGTTTGGAAGTTTGGAAAAAAATAACCTTATAACCTTGGATGGCAGCCCAAATTTGTCATTATGGATAAAATAATTTGCTGAATGTAGAAAATCTTCAGTGCAACTAGACTAGACAGGGCTTAGTCGAGGCCTAGAAATACCTCTCATTTGATTTTATGAACTTTATTTTTGGGGCGTCTCATTAATGTCAGGTTTAAGACGACTATGACCTTCAGACAGAGCCAGACAGAGCCAGTCATATTGAATGGACAGACATGAGGGGGAAATGTTCTCATCGAGCAACTGTATAAGCATATTTCCCCAATTATTTTGCTTGTGACAGCTGACGAAAACACCTGCTGTGACACCACAGAGCCAGAGATGCAACACCAGTTTTCTTTTTTTTTTTATGTAAACACACCAAAGATTTCCTGTCACAGGCTCTGTTAAATAATTCTTAGATAATCTAATACTGATTTTATTCTGTGTCTAAAATGGGAACTGAATCGTGACTCAGATGAAAATCGGCTGTGCACAGTCACAGTCTGGAGCTGGCAATATAGACTCAGCACTACCACCAAATGACAGTTAAGATTTATTTGGACTGCAGAAACGCGACTCAATACTCTGCAGTTTTTCACTGCAAAACACAGTTTGTCTTGGCTGACAGGGCAGAGTGGAGTGGTCCCTTGTGACTACAGGCTTCTCTCAGGGGCAGTGGACCGGGTCAGAAAAGATTAGCTAAGCCAAACGTCTTCCAAATGGAAACAAATGGAGTGCTGACCTTTTTTCCAGCATTTTGACACAAGCAGCCGCGCATCGTTTGCAGCCTCTGGGCCGTCCTACCTCTTTCTTGCCCTGTTAGCGGCAGTCAATAACACCCGCCGGGGCGTCTTTCTGAGGGAGATGGAATGTACATTATTCTTATAAACAGTGCACGCTTGTCTATAAGAGAGAGAAACAGTCAAAAAGAGATTCGGACATGTCTCTTGTGTGGGGCATTTTATGCAACTGTTTTATCCCTGAGGCTGTTTCACTGATACTTGCTTCCTGCCTGCATTCAATCATGTTTAACAGTGCTTACTGTTGAGAGAACAAGCCTCACAGCTCTGCAATATCCCGCATTAGTATGGCTATTGATTAAGGAGGTGGCTGTGCCACAGGGGTATAAAACTCCATTTAGGAGCCCAGTAGGTGTTTAAAGATGTGCAATTACACCTTGGCTCACTTTGTCTTTCTCTGTCTCTTTTTTTCCCTCCATGCCTTCCCCCCTTCATTACATTTCCCCTCTCTCTCTCTGTTGGCTTCTCCCTGTCTCTTTTCCTGTTCTTCTCGCCTGCTCTTTCACACTTCATTCCTCTCTAGACTGCGCCGGGTGTGGAGACGAGATCAAGCAGGGTCAGTCTCTCCTGGCGCTGGAGAAACAGTGGCACGTCAGCTGCTTCAGATGTCGGACCTGCAACATGGTCCTCACAGGAGAGTACATCAGCAAGTGAGTGTGTAAAAGGGAAGAACATCTCAAAGCATCAGATTCTCTTGTATCACGCAAATACACTTATTTATTTATTTATTTTTTACCATATCCAGTTTCTCTCTAGATATATTAAACTGTGCATTTGGCACACTACAGCAGTTTTTTTTATTCTCTGTGTTACAGGGATGGCGTGCCATACTGTGAGGCAGATTACCACGCCCAGTACGGGGTGAAATGTGAGACCTGCAGCAGATACATCAGTGGAAGGGTTCTGGAGGTGAGAGTGGGATTCAACATGAGACGGTGTTGGCGGCAATTTATCTGCTCTGAATTCTGCGGTAACTCAGAAACCTCAAATTGGGAGTTGACTGAGTGTAATTAGCGTTATCAGAAATGAGCAGTTGCATTTTATCCTCGGCTCCCTTTAAGCCCTCCTGTGCTTTAGGGAGTGAGCGACTTAAGATCGGAGGGTGATAAGAATTTGGTTCCGCTTTACTAAACCAAAACAAATTCAGCTGCAGCGTGTTAGCCCGGTCAAACATTGGTGCACATCCACTTTTTCACAGTCTCTTCCGGGAGCATGGTTGAGCAGAACACAGGCAGGAGGAAAAAAGGTGAGATTGAATCATAACAACGTGTAAAGGAGTTGAGAGGAAAAGGGGAGTTATAAAAAGATCACAGGGTAAAGAGTGGAGGGAAAAGATGGAGGAAGGAGAGACGCAGAAAACTAATTCTGCAGTGATAGAAACGCACATTTTAGCTTTGCATGCTGAGGCACCTCTAAAAAGAGCCAGAAGACGGAGTCAGTGGTGGGAGGAGAGCAGACAAGGAGCTGAGGATGGACAGAGGAAGACAGTGTGTGAGAAAGAGGAGAAAGGAGAGTAAGGACTGGAGCATGGTGGAAAATAATGAAAGTGATAAAGTGCAGATGCTAATTAAATGTTTTGGAAGAGTCTCTGGGGGGGTGTCTCTCATCTGTTGGGACCTGAGGAAAAGGGAGCAGACATGGTAAAAACTTTGTCAGACACACTCCCACGCACACACATATACACACTCACGGGGCCTTGTTGTCCCTGTGCTCCTTTGCTTGTCAGAATGGCTGGTGTAAAGTGCTTTGTTCCTGACGATCAGCCTCTCTGGGCTATTTATAGACATGGGGACGTGTCAGCCTTTATCTGTGAGTCTCCCTCTCTCTCTCTATCTTCCCTCTATGTCTCTTTCTCTGAACATTTGTGTGCACCTGCACGCATGACACTCTCTGCTGTCAAACTTTGATATCATAATGATTTACTTTAAGGCACGGCGAGGTTCGACTCACGGGAAGTCAGCTCCAGGAACAGTGACTTCTCAAACATACAGTACACATTTAGGACACACTTTGGGATGAAAAAACAGTTTGACACCTGATTACTGTTTAGTTTCACCAATTATTACCTATAATTTTATCATCCTGTTTGTCCATTGTGTGATTCCGTTTGCTCGGCACGCACGACATCTTTTGCGTGTCTGTCCATCCTGACAGAGGGATCCCTTCTCTGGTGCTTTTTTTATCCCATTAAAGGGGTTTGTGTGGGGAGTTTTCAGTACAGTTATACTGTTGTCTCTGAAAACAAAAACATTTAAAAAAGCTTCCATTGATGCATGGAGTTCACTGAATAGCACTTTAAATAAAAACAGCAATTAGTTGATTTTTTTTTACCCATAGTTTTGTTGCACAGATGCCAATAATTCATCTTGTTAGTCTGCCTTAATGTGTCATCTCATCATAATGTCAGAGGAGTCGCTTCAATCCCATGTCATACAGGTCTCTTTACTTTCATACATTGAAAACACAGGCTAATCCGTCCATGTTTACATCTGTGTTTTGTGATGAGGCTTCCACAGAGCCTGTCTTCAGTCCAGCTTTGCAGAGCTGAAGGTTGTTAGTATAATGAGTAGTTTTGAATAGATGGAGAAGGGGAAGAAATAAAGGAAGGAAGCAGGAGAACGAGGAGCATAAAACCTACTTTCTTTAGTTTCACTTCTTTTCTTTCCCTTCCTCTCTAAGTGTCTTAGTTTGCCAATAAATATAGCAGCCTGTTAATGCCACCGGAGAGAAAGGGGGCCTCATTAGGAGTGGTAGCAGCATTTGTTGAACTGATACCATATGACCAGAGACGGTAAATGCTCTGCTACTCGGAAAGCATGAGACGGAAATGCTGCATCCTCTCCTGGCTTTTCCTTTCAGAGTAACCTGAGACAGACCAGCAGAGCGGGGATTGGTTAGATACAATTAAGAGGCATATACCGTTCTTTGCAAGTTCTTGGAGGGAGCACATTCGTCAAAAAGGCCCGGTTTCCTGCAGATAAAAGTATCCATTTTGTGAAAAGCAGGGAAGGTCAGTGTGGCATAAACGCACACACTCAGGCAGTTTGGATGAAACACTTCAGGTATCCTTGACGCATGCCCACGTGTCAGCAGTGCTCCTATAAATAGAAATTCTCTAACGATGTGTCAGAAAGGCAGAGGCGACAGGGCGGGGGCCACGCCTCAGCCACCACCCTGAGAGACACATGTGAGAAAACATCAGAACTGGACTGGACATGGTGACATCACACTGCATTACCTCGTGTCCATTTCACCTGCACCACATGTGTTTTGATGTTTTCCCTCGGGGCGCTCCGAGTGTCCAAGGACATGTATTGTGTCCTTCGCTTACATGACCACCTACTTCTCACTTTCTCTCTGCAGCTCACACACACACACACATGCTCCCAACACTTTTTCTTCATGTGACTGACCTACAGGGATCTTTGCTCTAATTATGTGTGTGGAGGAGAATGGGCGGCGGCTGTCACGTGATGGCTGCATGCTGCATGAAACAGCCACGGGCTACGCAATGATATGTCAGTAGATTATGAGGGCATTGGTGGTCAGGTGATGTACAGTAAGAAGAAGGGTGGAGATAACGACCTGCTCAATCTGTGTGGCTCTTTACGATGATAATTTATGTCCATTCACACCACCTCGTCTCCTCTCTCCTCGTTACAGGCGGGAGGGAAGCACTACCATCCGACCTGCGCTCGATGCTCCCGCTGCAACATGATGTTCAAAGAGGGAGAGGAAATGTACCTGACAGGTGAAACTTGATGCCGAGACATCCACAGACACACAAACACACACACATGCTGCGCATACACCACCCATGTAGATGAATGCTTGACATGTGGAAACACCCAACCTGTCTCTCCCTCTCGCTCCTCTTCAGGATGCGAGGTGTGGCACCCATTATGCAAGCAGGCGGCGAGGGCAGAGAGGAGGCTGAGGGTGAGATAGAGATTGAAATGAAATCGTTAAAGTAAAATGAAAACTGATTTCCACACCGTGTGCGTTCTCTCCTCTCCATTACTCACCACTTTGTCTGCTTGTCCCTCACAGCACAGACGCCTGTCAGAGGCCTCCATCTCTCCTCCGGGCTCCTCCATAGGCTCGCCCAGTCGGGTTATATGTGTAAGTAGACTGCGACTCTGCAGCTTTCAATCAGTTTTAGCTGCCGCTGCCCATGAGCTGACCCTGAAAGCACAGTAGCTGCACAAGAAAACACAAGCACTGCCCATAGGCTTGAATTGTTTAACCCAAGAGGCTGCTCACTCCCTTGGCCTGTTCACTTGTCTGTGTCCTAACCTCTGTTGTCATTAGTGGTGTGGCGGGAGTTAAAAAGAAGTGTTTTGTTGTCACAATGTGAACAACTGTTACAACACAACATTAATGTGGCATATCTGTGACGACCATCTTCAGTTCCCAGGAAGTACTGAAATGATGATTTGAGGGCATGTAGGTTAAAACTGTCTTTTGAAGGGTTGAATTAAAGTTTTGTATTTCATTTTTAGTATTTTAATGAAGCAGGTACCTTGAATTTGAAATTTTGAAAAAAAAATGTTAAATGCAAAAAATGTATTCATATATTCACATATGTTCATGTTTCAACCAAACTTAGCCCAGATTCAACTTTGATACCTTTGATGTGCAAAACACTGAATTGGTACTTCCTGGTTGGCCATTTAATCCCCCCACATCCCCCCAAAATATACATATATGTATGAAAAATCTATGGAAGCTAATTTATGTGAGGGGTGTCACTCTGTGCATTGCAGAGTTGGACCGATTCCATTTCCAAACGAGGCTCCTTCAGCTAATTTATGGAACTGAGTCCAACTGTGCTGCTTGGCAGTCTGCTGAGCGTTGCTGCATGTCGGCAGTATTAGCATGTCAGGGGTTGTCTGCATGCAAGCAGGAGTCACCGCTCTCTCTGCTCGGCCCTGCCCTGCTCTGCTCTCGTCTCATAATCAATGACCTTTCTGTTTAAGGTGATGGATGAGCGAGAAATGCTGTGTAAGCACACTTGTCGTCTCTCTCTCTCTCTCTCTCACGCTGTCTTTGCTTCCTCTGCTCTCTTTCTCACACATGCTGAGCTCCTGAAGGTCAACAACTTACACTGCTGTCAGGCTTTGCAGCAGCACATGTGTACACGCACATACAGTATGTGTGTGTGCGTGTGCTTCATCAGCTCTTTCTCGCTTCCACTCGCCGCTGCACCATCCCCTCACCGTCACCTGCTGGAGTTTTCCATTCTACTTTGTTAATGTGCATCGTCCATGTGGTTGACGTTGGGCCTTGTTGCTGTTGTCTGTCTTTGGTGCGTGTTTGTATGTGTGTGTGTCCTCTCTCCAGGCCAGAGTGAAGAATGAGTTCCTAGATTATAAGGACCTAGCCGCCCTGCCAAAGGTCAAGGCCATATACGAGGTCCAACAGCCAGACCTCATATCCTCCTCATACCAGCCCTACCACAGATACACCTCTGATGACAGGCTAGACACTTACAGCTATGGGGAGGTACTACTGCTACACACTCTGGGCCAAACGTAGCATAGTTGTCGTCACTGGTCTGTTTTCAGGAGAAACGATGGAGCAGTGCTGAGAAGAATTATGTGTCATAAAGTGTTTTTAGGGCTCATTATTTTTTATTTTTGCCACTTTACAAAAAAAAAGTGGTTGAGAAACTGGGAATTTGAATGAATGAAATTTGAATTAAAAAATTAATTGGATTTTATTTTAAATGCCATCATTGGTTTAATGGGGTAATCATAGTTTTAACTCACAACAGGGGACTCTGGTGCCTAATCAGGACCTCTTACATTTTTTTCTCTTCCCTGTCTATTACTGAAAGTATTTACTGAGCATCAAATCAAGATTAAATCATTTTTAACGAAATTTAATTCTAAAATCCTGAATTTCCGGGAAATAAGGTTAAAAAAAAAGATGAATATGATGAGCCTTAATTGTTTGTGAGCATTTTGTAGTATTTATTTGAAGTTACAGCTTGGTGGATTTTTCTACCTACATACCCATAATTCACATAACTTTCATTGTCTCCAGACCAAATGTTTGTCAAATCAAATGCAAATTCACACAAGTAGTTTATTTCTTCATTTTTGGGAAATACACTGATTTGCTTTCTTGCTGAGAGTAAGATGAGATGATGAGATGGACAGTACCACTGTGATATCTGCCTATCTCAATATGAAATTAGAGCCAGCATAAAGACTGGAATCAGGGGCTCAGTCCAAAGTTTCAAAAACTTGCCTGCCTTAAAGCTCACTAACCACGCCAACCAAGAAATATTTCAAGCGTTAGGCAGATCTTGTAAGGGAGGGAATACCGGTAATCTTATTTCCCAAAATGTCTAACTATTTCTTTAACTGACTTTAAAACAATGTTGTGGCTGCCAGTCATCATTTTTTTCCAAGTCAGTAAACCCCACCAATCATCCATATAACGCAAAGCATCAGTTGAATTTGAAAAGTGTTTCTGTTAATACATGATATATGAATTTCTTTTTTGGCATGTACCTTTGTGCTACTGTTCAAATAGTAACTCTTCTTTCTCTGCTGATTCTTCAGTCACTTGGGACACTCTCTCCCTATTCTCAGGTAAGCATTCCTCCTCCCACTGTCAGTAGCGGAGCAGTTAGGGCGAGTTTAAACAAGTGAACTGTTACCTTTTTGACCTGTCACTAAGCTATTTGCCTCCCAGTTGGCCCCTGCTCTTCTTTCTCTTTCACATCGCCTCCCTTGTCTTTTCAGGACTATGACAGCCTGGATATGAAGCAGAGGCGCTGCTCCAGTCCAGGTTATATTGATTCACCGACATATAGCCGTCAAGGCATGTCACCCATCATGCCTCGCTCCCCGCAGCACTATGGCTACCCTGGTGAGTCAGATGGTATTCACTCTTAATTGTCTACTTATTATATTGGAGTTTAATATCACTATATAAAAAATATGAAATAAAATCAATCATGTTTTGTCATGTTTTGAAATACTGAATGAAGTTTCTGAGCTGTTTAAGTTGAATTCTGGGAATGATGAAACTGAAGTTAAGTTGCTTAAATGAACAATTCAACATTTTGGGGAATAAACTTATTTGCCCTTTTGCAGATGTTGAAATGAGAAGATTGACTCTCATATGTGTGTGTTTGGTGTGAAAATAATGCCAGTAGCTCAGCTTAGCATAGTATAAAGAGTGGAAACAGCTGGCCTTGCCGTGTCTGAAGGTCACAATCCAATCCATTTACTCACCAGCTCTTCTGATACCGTATCTTCACTGTGAAGTTGCCAGGCAACTCGTGGAGACTTCAGGGAACTACTGCTTTTGACCAAAAAAATCACCCTGCGCATGACCTCCCTCAAACTGATTATAAAAGTCATTTTTACACTATGGAAAAGATGTGACTTATTAATTAGTGAGCTTATATTATTTATTTTTTAGAGGTGCTGAGAGGCAGATTTAGTCATTTCTGGACATATTCAGCCAGCAGACATGAGAGAGTGGGATTAAACTCCCCATCTAACCCCCCTCAAGAAAACAAATAAGGATATTTCTCAAAATGTGGAACTGTTCCTTTATGAGAGATCAAACTGCTTGTCATTTTCCATTTGTATGCCATCACCACTCTTTTATTTGAACAAATATGACATCATAGAGTATCAATGGAGACAAAAGTTTTACAGAGACTGTCTTTCACTTCACTTCAGAGTGGTTGTTTTGCTATCTCATACGCTGCAGCTGCTCTTTGGTTGTCATTTCATTTAACTCTTACACATGTGCATTGACACTGTAATTAACTGTCATTAAGAAGACAGGTCAATAACCTCTGTCATCACACAAGTGGAAAAGTTACCCGGTGTCACTGTGCAATTTGAATGAACGTTTAGGCTGTTTGGTTGTCACCTGCTTGAATGAGACTTGTGTCGAGGCCTTCCTCCATGCTCATCTTTCCTTTGCTGTGATTGGCTGTGGCTGGCTGCAGGCTCTGAGAGTGGCAGGAGTTCACCTTATTACGGCCAAGAGGGGCGGTCAAGCACACCCACCACAAACCAGCCCCCTAAACATTTTCATGTACCAGGTAGGACTCCTCATCTCCTCACAGCACTTTTCATAACCTCATAGATTTTTTTTTCTTTTTTTTTTTACTCCGTGGGGAAGATTTCATCAGCCATTATTCACTAATGCAAATCATTCACAAAGGTCATTCTGAGTTCTGTGGGAATGAGGGGGTGTGAAAATGTGACTAAGTCGTATTTTTATACCGCACATAATTGCTCTTGCATATTCTTCCCCTCATGGCGCATATCTGTCTTATCCCACCTTCCTTTACGACCATCCCTCCCACCTCCCATCATCCCGACAGAAACTCACGTCCTCTCCTCCTTTGCTCTTCCACGTTTCACCTCTCCATCTCCTCTTTCTCTCCTCAGCCACAGGGGACCCCAACATCTACAGGAAGCCTCCCATCTATAAGAGAGCGGGTACAGTGCAGTTAGCCCCCGCCTTAGCCTGCCTGTCCTCCTGTCAGTTTAGTCATGCTGTGTTTGAGCGCTCGATGTAGTTGTTTTTGCCAACTTATTGATATTTCCCAACCACCCCTTTATTAGTATTGATGTTCAACTTATCATTGAAATTGAAGCGATCAATAACAAAACCAAATGAATGGAAGAGGATTGATTGTGCGTGAAAATGTGCAAAGGGAATGGAGTTCTACCACTCTTTTCAAAATTGACAAATCAGAGTCATTGTGTAAGTGGCTGAATGCAGGAGAGTCATGTGTGTAGTGTGCATGCCACAAGCCACACGTGCATGCCCGCTTCTTGGTTGCAGCTCCCGCAGCACGACAGGTTCTCGTCGGCAAGCAGGGCAGGGGTAGACCGTGAGTGAAGTGAAGGTTGCTCAGGCATGACAAGTGTTGAATACATGGGACTCAGAGGAGATACAGTTCACCAGAATAGAACAGAGCAATGGGACGAAGCACAGTGGAAAACTGTATTATAAGTGGAATTTATGTTTGCTGTGGAGACTTCTTTTATTCCTCAGCCTGGCCTAGTTAACCAGAGGTCAGCATGTGATTTAAAGAGGTGTTACTGCGCTTGTTTTCAAGGAAGACAGCTGCTGTGCTCGAAAACAGAGGGAGCGTGTGAGACGGGGATGTCGGATTTCTTAATTGTGTGGATTTATGTTATCATTCAGTCAGATAGCACAGCAGCGCGGTTAACACAAGATGCTATTTTTACCTCTTTTTTTTTTACAAGTCATTAAACTTAAATGAACTTCAGCCAATTGGATAGTGCATTCAGAACAAAAAAGATCCCCTTGTCACATTGCGCCGGAAAAGGCTTTTCAGCTGAGAGTCACAAGACTTAGGGTCTCTATGGAGGATAGTTTCTCTTTGTTGTTATCCTGCATGTTCTTCTGTAATGTATTTGTCGGTTTTTGTGGGACAGTCAGTAAACTGTGTTGACCTGTGTATAGACCCTTTCACCCTTCTATAATTAGTACATCACTGGCCACAATGTTTCCATGCACAAACACGTGTATTAAGAATAAAGTCAGCGTCTATTGTAAGTGGCATGTTCAAAAACCTTTGAGCCTTTTTGGAACACTGACATTCAGCACAGACTTCAACATCAGCCATATTGATCCTTCTCGTACTTTATGTCTTCCTAAACAGCTATTGATTGTTATTTTCTCTTGTTTCAGCACTAAGCAGGATTGATGCAAATCCAAAGCCACAACAGACACATGTGATGTCGTGTTGCTGTGCGCATCAAGGGCCCGTTATGTACTATTCAGTTAACAAGTTTGCTACCTGTATAGAAAAGAGGCTGTGTCAGACTCCTGTTTTTTGGTTTTTTTTTTTGGCTTTGTTCTTGTTCTTCGTATGGGTAGCAAAGCTCTCACATTGTCACATCTCCCTTTGGGATGCTCCAATAATGTTTCCCTTTTTCTTTTCGCCTTGTTTATTGCATCCAATCACTTTTATTCACTTCCCTCCACCTTCTGCTCCACTTTATCCGGTGACCTTACCACTGTAAGTATCTCCCTCCTCTCGCTGTTTCAATCACCGTCTGTAGATACAGTAGATATTGCATATGTGTGTGTGTGTGTATGTTTCTGTTCCTGTGTTTGTCATCCCATGTCAATACTGTACATTCATATTTCATCTGATAGAAGTTCCAGTCTGCTGTCAAACTTTGCTCTGAGAGAGAGTGTGTGTGTGTCTGTGTTGTGTGTAGCGGCGCGCTACACTAAAGATGAGAATGTTTGCCACTGGTGTCATGCATCATGTGTATAGGGATTCAATGAATCATGGGCTGGGGCCGGCATGGCTTATGGCTAACAGAGTGAGGAGCGATCTATCTGATATTACACTGCATGTTACCCCCATTGACTTCCATTGACTGTGCTTTAGTGCAGAGTGGCATCAATATCATCGCCTCACACTGCTCATGAAACGACCGTGTGCCTCAGGCTGAGCAGTAACTGAACTCACTTTCATGCTGGTTATTTTCATGCTGGTGGCTGAAATATTGATCTCCTCTGACAAGATTGTGGGTATGGTGACTGTGAATTTGTTGCGTCAACGTACTCTCTCGCTGTACATCTTCTCATCTCATCACAGTTTCCTCCATAGCACACCAAAGTGCAACGACTCACACTGACATTTTGGGAAATCTGCTTATTGAGGTCTTTGCCAACAGCTAGATGAGAACACCGATATCACTCTCATATGCGTGAAGCCGAGGACAGAAGACAATTACCATAGCTTAGCACAAAGACTTGAAGTGAGGGGAAATAACATGTTATATCTCGTTTGTTCAGTCCATACAAAAACTGCCTACAGTGAGGAATTCTGTTGTGTGGTTGCCAGCAGAGAAATAGAAATAGTCCCACATGTAACCCCTGTAAAAGTGCTGCTAATTTTTCCACTGTCCTTTTTGTACCAAATTAACAAACCAGTTTTAAAATTCTTGCCAAGGGGAAGATGAGAAGATTCATACCACTTCCATATTTGTTCATTTAATGTTAAGCTGGAGCCAGGAAATGGGTGGTTTATCCTGGCATAAGGACTAGAGACGTGGGAAAACCGCTAGCTTGGCACTGTCCAAAGTGTATATCTATATCTAGAAGAAATATCTGCCCACAATCTCCTTTAAACGTCACTAATTAATACATAACATCTTGTTTAGTGAGGTTACCAGCTAGTGTGAGACTCCAAGAAGTCACTGCTCCCAGAAAAAAATAGACAGATACAGTAATGCCAGTATTCATTTTTGCAGTTTTACAGTAATCTGTGAGCTTTAGAGATTTTTTGTCAACTTTTGGACAGCAGGGTAAGCTCCCCCCCTCCGTTTCCAGTATCTGTGCTAAACTAAGCTGACCAACATCTAGTCTTAGCTTATTATTTAGTGTACAGACATGACATTGCTATCAATATTCTCATCTAACTCTCTGGGAAAAGGTGAATAAGCGTGTATCCCAAAATTCCCCCAACCGATTTCTTTAACAGAAATATCAGTTACTTTGGTTCTCGTCAGTTTTTCCTTTTTCTCCTAACTTGATCCGTTTCTTCACAGACAATTATGTGGACGCAGCCACCAAAAGCAGGACCAGCGAGGACATCCTCAGATCCTCCAGGCTGTCCACCTACTCTCCTGAGCCATACGCCGCGTCAGAGTCTGACTACTACCCATACACCAGCTCCCCAAGGGGTAGGAAACGGTGTCATTTCACCGAGTTTTTGAATGACAAACTGCATAGTAAGCTGCAATTTGTCATTTCCTCCTGGGCTAAGCACATAGACACATAGGCACAGTTGCTTTTGTAACTCTGTGTTGTCGTATTTATTCGCTCAGCCACTCCGTTACTGCGTCCCACTCTGGGCTCTTTGTTCATATGAGGGAATCTCTTTTATCTGTTTTCACTGTCAGCCTATCGGATGCCGAGACGACGCTTCTCGACAGGAGGAGATGAAGAGAGTTGGAGTCACAATCTTCAAAGAGTAAGAGCTTCATTATTTTATTTCTCTCTTTCTTCAGCATCTGGTTGAAAAGAAAAAAAAAAGCCACCTCCACAGAAACACCCATGAATAATGCACTTCTTATGCTATGGTGCCCAAACTCTCCTCCTTTTCTTCATTTGTTTCTTTCTCTATCTTCCTGTACATTGATTCCTTTATGCCCCTTTCTTCTTTCTCTCTCCCCCCTTTTCTGCCTCTTTCCTCGCTCACCCTCAGATTGGGAGTGGCATCGGGAGGATGATCCTAAAGGAGGAGATGAAAGCCAGATCTGGTTCCTATGACAACGACCCCTGGGGCAGCGCGAGAAATTCTCGTAGCGGGAGCAAGGAAACACTCAACACCACAGGCTACGGCACCACGGCGTACAACAACACTGTCAACGGATGTAAGGATCCACCCTGCCCCCTACGCATCCCCCTCTTTGTCTTCAGTTCTCTCTAGTTCAGGAATTCCCGCACCTCTGACTGTCCTCGTCGCTCCCAGCGTGATCATATATGTTGCCACAAGGGCTTTTTATGAGCCTCAATATCTGCTGTCACTGGGGTTTAGAGTGAGGGCAGTGAGGCTGCCCAAACAGGTCAGAGAGGGTCATGGATGCTGCAGGCGAAGCCGTTTATTGAGATGGAAAGCTGTTGAGATAGCTGAACAGCTGCAGCCGAACCTGTGGTAAGCCGGCAGCAGCAGCAGCAGTTGTGGTGGCCTGTCATTGTTGTGAGATCAGATTGTCAGATCACACTGATTCTGGACATTTGAAGCTACCGGAAGTGTTCAACCAGGTGTGAAGAAGATGTTCTTCACATGTGGTCCTACTGGTGTTGTTTCTGTCTGTAAGGACCAAGCCTCACTGTTATTTCAGCCCCTGACATTAAGACACCAGCATGTCTTCGTCACTATCCGGCGACTTCCCTCTTCTTTTCATGTCCTCGCTCCATCTCATTCACCATCTCCCTCTTCAATTTGCCTGCTCATTCCAGCATGTTCCTCTCCTCCCCTCTCTCCCAGCATCGCTCTCCGTATTCTTCTCTGTTATCTCTCCATCTCTATATCTACCCATCCATCTATCTGTGTATCTATCTCGCTCGCTCGCTCGCTCTCACAGCTGGTGTCCCATATCCTGGTTTATTTATGAGCAGTAAGATCTCTCATTAAAGCTGCCTCTCTGATAGGAGGGGACACAACTGAACGGGACTCCGTTAGCTGCGATTGAAAGGCAACAAAGGCTTGTAACCATACGAGCTGTGTTGTGCTATTAGATGGCAGAGCATGCAGTGTGTCTTTAAATGTTGTTTTTACATTTATTATTTCTCCCCTTGTTCCCTGAACCAATGCTGCATGGCCTCTTTCTGCCTTATTGCCCCTTTGATGTTTTGTGTTCCTCCCAGGGCTTGATGGGTACCCAGAATGCTCCTTTTCTGTTTCTTTGTTGCACCTCTAACTAGGCAGATATCAAATCTTTGCAGCAATTTTATCAAAATTTAGAGCAGGGAAGATTAACAAAGCTGCAGCATTTGAAGCTTTTTGTTTGTTTTTTCTTCCAATGATGAAAATTTCATGAAACTAAATGATCTCTTTATTTTGCAGCTCCCAGGTCTCAGTACAGCGCCGATAGTGGTGAGTTTATTTTTCATAAATATTCTGAAATTATTTTGGCCTCACGCAGACTGCCTCAGTTTGTGGCTCTGGTCTATTTACATCAGTGATGTGTTTGTGCTGGATTCAATGACCTCACATCAACAAAGCTCAATTATTGTGTGCACACATCTGGAACTTTGGGAATTTTTTGTGGTTAGCCATGAGCGCCATCTTCTGGCACCAACCTGGCACTGATTATGTGATTTCAGCACGCCAAACTACATGAACATAATTAGAAACTTAAGCAACTGTTGACTCGACTAATGATTTATTATTGCTTTTTGTGTCAGATTTTGTTTGTAAGTCTGCCTCACTACCAGGATATGGGCGCAACGGCATCCAGAGGGTGAGACCACACAGCATTATTAGCTGTAGTTGTTATATAGGCTTAAGGCTCATTTTTGATTGGCCTTACGCTGCATCTGTTAAATGAAATTGCCTTTAACAGAGAGACAAACAAATTACATACATTTGGTTTAGATATATCTTGCTAAAATATGACAGTATCTGTTTATGTTTAAGTCGTTGTCCATCTTTACGCCTGCAGCCTCAGAGTGCAGATTGCTACCAGTACCAGTATGACAGTGGCAGTGAGGTCAACTGGGGAAGCAGAGGTAATTTAAAATCAATTTAAAACACCTTTCCCTTATTAGATCGAAGCAGTTAATTCCATGCTTTTTCTGTTGTACTGACTTAATTCTCTTTCTCTTTCCTCCCAGCAGAATACACGGTAAGGATTTAATTTAAGCACTTGAATAATTATTCCATGTGAGTTAGCCTATATGTTGTATAATCCCAGTGTTAGGTCTGATAAAGCTTGGCTGCCTCTCCCCCTCTTTAGGTTTACCCCTATGAAGCGCTCATTATCACCACCAGAGGTCGCAACAGGCTGCCCAAAGATGTCGACAGAGCCCGACTGGAGGTAAGTCATGTACGACCCATCGGGCTCACTGTAATGGGTCCATTAAAAAGATGCTTATAAATACCCACAGCAGAGCTCCACCCACTGAAGAAACTTTAGACAAGCCACCAACCAAACTCAGTAAAACATTCGTAGTATTTCAAAAGAAATATTCATTATTCATATTCTTTCGTGTATTTCTCCACATTTCGATCTGGTGCCAGGTATGTAATTCTAGTGAAAAAAAAAAAATCATTATTTTAGTCTAAAATGTGTACAACCAGCCTTGGGAGACTGTGTAATTGCTGAGTTTACATTCGTCTTTTTGCATTATAACCTTGATGTCCTTAATGGCAATGAAAAGTATAATATATTGGAGGAATGTGAGATTTAATTTGTGCAGAAAAAATGATAGGTATAATGTGATAACTATGTGTTGTGTCCTTACCCAGCGTCATCTGTCCCCAGAAGAGTTTACCCAAGTGTTTGGCATGACCGTGGAGGAGTTTGACCGGCTGGCTCTGTGGAAGAGAAACGAGCTTAAGAAGCAGGCCCGGCTGTTTTAACAGCACATGGACGTCGATTGAATACTGCCATAACCTGAGCGAGAGAGTCGACTGACTGCAGGAGAGACGGAAAGAGTTAGGAAGACTTCCACTCGGTTTCACTGCCATGGCTGAGAACCTGTTCTAGATCTCCTCAAATGACGAACCAAATTCTGGTGACACCAGCGTGGACTCCTGAGATACTGAAGGAAGGCCACAGAGGTGTTATGCACAGATGGACTGACAAAACTGTTAAACGGGGTGCCGGTGCAACTGTGGCTGTATGCTGGAGTGGTGTGCAAGCAATAGAGACCGTAGTACAGTAGTGTTGTGCTTTTCTTACGCCTGAAGAGTGGAGGAAAGCACGACTGTCCCCCTTTGAGGCCACATGTGGGGATTTGTGACCAGAGCCCCAGTACTAAAGCATAAAGAGGAGAATTTTGGCTTTGCCTTATTTGTTATGCTCTCTTAGTTATGAGTGTGCAGCACCAGCAATCTCAATGAGTAGAATGTAGATACAGTATATCATTTACGACACTTTATCAGTGTGAGTGACTAGAGAAGAATGAGTGAGCAATATCACTTTGCTTTGGTTTATGAGGATGCATTTTGGTTACCTGTTTCCCTGATTTCGCTCTTTCACATGATTTACTGTGTCCCTCTGGTTTACACTAATTGATATGGAATGAAAACAAGAAACAATCTGAGGTGGACACAATCTTTCCAATATGTATGCGTGACCTGCGTTGACCTGTGTGCAAATGAAAACCAAAGTGAGAATGCAAATATACAGATTAGCAGATCACTTCCATGTTAACTTCTGGTTAAATAGTTAAAGGCCACCAATAGATACAGTTCACTGTCTGGCTGTATGATAACCTAAAAGAATGTGCAATCCAGTAGATTTAATAGATGAAGGAAGCACCGATTCAGTCCTCCTGCTCCATGTTTTCCAGCTCATTGCAATAGACTGATGACTAAATGTACTGTAGTCATCCGTGCATTTACATTCATTATTATTTATATTCTTTTAGAATGATAATCCAATAATTTTGTAGCTACAGAGATTATATTCACTCACGATGAAACGCTCTGCAAGGTATTTAACACACTGATAAAGATCCAGGGTTGTTGAAGACTTTACTTCCTTTGAATACTATTTTTGATTTTGCCACTAAAAATTAAACTTGAAACAAATTCAGTCTCCTCTTTTTTTTTTACGTGTAGTTGGATTTACATGTGTAAAATGTTTTATTAAAAACATTCATTGACATATTTGCTTTCTTGTGGAGAGATAAGTGCAACTTTGTAATATTAATATGTTGGTGAATTGAGCCTGTCACCAAAATAGCTCAGCATAAAGACTGGAAACAAGGAGAGGCAGTTAATAAGCACCTATAAAGCTAATTTATTGGGACCTTATACCCTGTTTACATCCAGGTTTAAAAAAATTAAAGCACTCTGATGCAGCTCTTCATTTTGTGTTGATTTTGGCGGTCCCTGTGGACAAAGGCGATTGTTAGGCGTTTTCTCCACTAGTTCACTCCAGAGAGTTCAGCCAGAGCAAACCACAGCACTGTTTCATCTGATGTCCATGAAAAATCCAACATGGTGGAAGGCATTAAGAATAACTATTAATAACTAATAGAAATAGCAAATCTTTTCACTGTTTGTCTTGTTTGCTCAGGTCATATGGAGGTCTCTGTATTAAACTGAGACTGTTCCATACCCATTAAAAACTGCACAGAGTACTTTTAACAAAATATTTCCATGTCTTGGCCTCAACCAAGATACAGTGTCACATGACCGCCTGTAAAAAACAGCAAAGTTGTTATTATTTAATAAACTTTTTTGTATGCAAAAAAAAGAACAACATATAAATGTTAATTACTGTTAATTAATGGGAGGCTGCCAGAGCTGATTTATTTACTTAATAACATACATAAATCAGGCTAGCTGTTTCCCCTTGTTTCCAGTATTTTTTTAAGCTAAGCTAATCAACTGCTGGCTACGTTTCCTGTAATATAACTCTGCATTAAAGCCAGTGAGCATGACATTACTCCCTACATGTCAAACCATTCATTCAGCTGGAGCTGAGCAGAGAGCTCACTGCAGCAGCTGACTCTAGGACCCAGAAGAGAGCAGAGACAGTCAGCCTCAAGTCCCCAACCAGCAGACCTGTAATGTAGTGACTGGATCTGTCAGCAGCGGCTCCACACGCCTTCACACACACTCTCTCTCACATACACTCACACTCACACTCATGGGCCTGCTTTAACTTTCAGCAACTCTCACACGGACAGCATCAGCAGCAGCATGGACACAAAGGGCACCAAATGTAAGTTTACCTATCTACCTGACACACTGCTGCCTGCAGGACTGACTGACTGACTGACAGACTGACTGAGTGGTGCTGAGGAGCTGTGTGTTTCTGTCTTTATGCATGTTCCTGAGGTTGATTTAGATATGCATGCTTGTTTTTATGTGTTAATTGATTGGTGGGATCCTCTCTCTCTCACACACAAACACTATGTGTGTTTTTCCTCCCACACCTCTGACTGCTGCACCCTCCACACACATCACTGTCTTTAATGGGATCATTGCTGGGAATATACACAGGCCTACATAAACGTTAGGGTTTTCTCAATATCTCCCTTCCTATCCTATCTTAATTTGGTCTGATTTTATTCTCTAAACTTCTCTTACAACCAGGAGTCACATGTCTGAGAACACCCTGAGAGGAGTGCAATGGACACTTGGTTTTCCACCCTGTAATTCTCCCTCCTGTTGCACATCTAAAAAGACACTTTGGTCGTGCACTTTAAGAATATAAATAATGTTTCTTTGGTCTCCCCCTCAGCTGCTTGGAGAGGCAGAAAACCAAGTGCTCATGTAAAGTCTGATTGTTGTTCTAGGAAGTGAAGCTCACTCATCCTGAGTCAAGTCAAATATGTGGATGTGGAGATGAGATATTTGGAGATTAGGCAGAGTCATTGTTTGACACTGGACACCACCAACAGTGAATTCTTCATACAGACCTCTGGAGTGCTTTTGTGTTGAAATAGCAAGGAATACAAAATGTGTTTCCGCCCCATGTGTTTTTTCTGGGAGGAGATACAGTCGCCCCCCTGTGCGGGACTACATTTTTCCACATTGTAACTGAAAACAAATACATTTGCCCCCCCCCGACTTGTGGGCTTTGACGTTAGGTTGGAAGTAGCAGTGTTAACAGGGCCAGGTGTGACCTGGGTCAGCACTTCACATATGAGGTCATGATTTCAGTTTCTTGTTGATTTAAGTTTGATCTGTTTTTACACTGATGTTTGCTGTATCACGTTACTGCTTTCAGAGCCGCAGTGGCTCGAATGCTTCTCACAGACTTGTTGCCAGCCAAATCTAAACATGTGATAGTGATTATAATGACCAACTTTAATGGAAATTTTTAAGGTGAAAGGAAATGGGACAAACCGCATATGTGGTACTTTATCTAATTTCCACCACCTTTTAACAGCCTCTTTGCCCACAAGAAAATATAGCTTTTTTTTAAAGTCACTTCAGCCTTTCCTGTTCATGATTTACTTCTTTTCCATCTTTCTTCACCTTGTCATTGTATGTGCATGAGCTCTGTGTTGTTAGTGCATGTGTGTTTGGTGTGTACATAAAGGCAACTAAAGGAGGCGGTTTCTTTTTTTCTTGTCCAGGTTGGGAGAAATCTTTGCCTGTCAACACACAGGAATTTTGCTTGAAAGACTTTCTGTCTGAGCTTTGTGGCTGTGCAAACCCCACAGGAGAAAACACACGGTGACGGCTGTTTATCCCTGGGGAGCACTGAACTGTTTATTGATTGGCTGCTGCTGAGTTTTCCTGATTTCACTGAGACAAGGCCACAAGTAATGAACTGTCCATCAACTGATTGTTTAATTATCAAATAAATGAGGACAAATGGCCTTCATAATCTGCCAAAGTAGCATTTAAAGGAGCAACCTCCAATAAAAAAAAAGTAAAAAATCCAAAGGAATTCTCAAAATTGAGGACTTAAATAACCTTTAATATCTTTAATATCTGTACAATAATGGATTATTTGTTAAATAACTATGAATTTAATGTTTTAATCAAACATAATTAGACATGGTGTAGAGCTCAGCAGCTTCACCTAATTTTTGTGACAGTAGAAGCAAGCTGTAAACATATTAGACATTAGACAGATTATCAGTTTCTATGCAGATATGGCAAACAACAGCCTCTTCACACAACCAGCAGCATTACCATTCATATCGAGTCATGTTTGTGTCTAACTGATGAATGCAAGTCCAGTATTCTCTCTCTCTTTTGCTCTGTTTTTGGTCTCCACCAACCTCTGACAGAAATATGTGGGTCTTCAGCAGCTTAATACTCCACTGTGATTACAACATAAAAAAAATATCACTGATCAACTGTGCAACTAATTCCCTTAAAGGTTTTTTTGGTCGTTTACGTGAGTTCTGATTTCCAGCTTGGTAAGTTTGATGAGAGGCAGGTATGAGCTTGAATGGTGGGAGCCTCTTAATATGCACTTTCCAAGCCAGCTGCAGTGTCAGTGTAATAAAGATTTTGTTTCCACTGTGCACTGTGTGAAGCAGAGCATCAGGTGGGTGTGAGAGGGGAGAGGCTGTCCCCACAGAGATGCATTGCAGTGGTGGGATTGCCTGTGATTTAGCCCAGCAGATGAGATGAATCGTGGCTATTGTCAGGATGCTGTGGAGCATGTGGAAGAACTTGCGGACAAAACAGTGGCCGGCTACAGACTCTGCAATGCATGTATGTAACATACTGCCCATGTAAGCACAAGTAGGCAGCATGTGCATGAAATCCTCACTCCATCCATGTTTGCTCCTCTAATGAGATGGCTGGAGTGCTCCACATTTCCACATTCCACTCAGAAATACATGAAAGGAGAACCTGTGTGTTTGTGCAGATCCTTGCGTATGCGTGTGCCTATGGGAATTTACCCCCACATTTGTTATTCACATACAAAAGTAACCAGCAGCTCTGAGTAATGATTTGATTTTTTCATATCAAAGTCAAATCCAAGTCCTCAGGCTTGTGGAGGACGTCTTTGAGAGTAAACAGGGATGTGAATTGTTAAAAGTTGAATTAATTACATGGTGTCAGTGGGTTTGGGTTAGCAGGGCAAAGGAGCACAATTAAAATGCAGCTTGCTGTCGTCATCTAGCCAGTGGTCAGTGACCTGTGTGTGCATTTATGCCATATTTCTCATTATAAATGCTGTAATCTGAATTTCCCCACAGCAAAAGAAAAATATGTGGAGGTAACTTGACTCTGAAGTTTCAATTATACTTAAAGGACTATTTTATTATTTTACAGCGTTGGTCTCACTGTCACACTTAGCCGCCACAACAACAATAAAACTATTCCTGTGGTGCGTGTGAATGTTATTACAGATTGTTTTAGGAACTAATTTCAGTTTTCACCTTTACTGAAATAATAACTTGTTATTGGACTGTGATTGGGCTGTTAAATAGCTGTCTGTGGGTTCCTCGGCCTCGCTGGCCTCTTGTGTAAAGCTTTTTCCAGTGGAGCTCTCCTGTCTATTCTCGCTGTAGTCTTTGGTAAATGCAGTGTTATTCTAACCAATTGGAACACCAGCTATAATAATAAGAGAAAAAAGCGAGGGGATCTCCACTCCATTACACTACATTTTAATTATACATGAAAGGTTCAGAAGTTCCCTTGTTGTTCTATCAGACTTTATGAAGACTAGACATAAAATTATTGTGCAGACATGCTGACGCTTGCACATACAGTACATAGACACACAGTATAATATACATACACACACACACACACATATATATATATATATATATGCCCCATCAAACATGAGCTGTAAATCATGGATGATCGTGGACCAACTCCATAAGAGGGAATTCCCCTCTTTAACCCTGAAATGATGATGATTCATATGGCTGAGATATGTGCAGGGTATGTGTGTGTATGTGCACATGTGGGCATGCTCATGTGCATTGTCTGTAAGCAACGGTCAGTCTCTGCACAGCTGTTTATATGGGGTTTCCATGGAGATTTTTTTCTGCACAACATTACAGCGAGTGACTATAGATTGTATATGACACTTGACATGAAATGTGGTGTTTTCTTCTGTTGCAGAGGGTGAAAAGTGACTCTGCACACAGTGCATGCACACAGGTACAAGCAGTGTACTCACACACATACTTTCAGATGTACTGGAGAATATAAGCTTTTAAGTTTTCTATAGAATAAGACTTGCCTAACCTGTCATCAGTTTTATTATATTATTTCACAGCAGCCATACTTTAGCACTGAAATATGATTCAAGTTAATATATGGGTATAGAAACTTTCATTTTTTTGCCTTAGAAATAACTCCTGTTTGCTGTTCAAACAGTACAGTGTACAGATAGTACTCACTAAATGTGGCTCTTGTATGCACTTGTATGCAAGAGTTTAAACAGAATTTCTGGAGGACTATCTAAGGCATATGATCACTTTATCCAGTAACAAACAAAAGTATATACTATCAACAAGAAGTTATTTTAGTCTGTAGTTTGATTATTAGGTACAGTGTTTAAATGTAAAAAAAGTAAAGTTTTCATTGGCAGTTCATTGAGAGGAAGTTTAGTACTGCATTTTAAAATACTATAATCTTTAAATTTGGGAAATATGGGAAAGCTGTGGTGTGACTGTATGTGTGTGTGTGTGTGTGTGTGTGTGTGTGTGTGTGTGTGTGTGTGTGTCACAGTAGGGTTTACCTGGTGTTGTGAAATGCCTTCATATTCCTCTGATGAATGTTGTCCTTCGGCTTATACCAGTAACATTACAGGTCTGTCTCCAGTTCAACAGCTGCCAGCAGACACTTTGGAAAGCTTTTGTGATGAAACACAGATACAGCTTGAAGTAACAAAATGAAATAGAATAGAAATAGAAATAGCAATCACTCATTCTCATTAGATGCAATGACCATTTTGCAATGTGTCATTTTGAAACTTAGTTGTACTGAAGCATTGTTTATTTGTGGTCCAGTTTATCTTTTCAAATTGATAAACACAACTTGTCTTTTCTTTTGACACAGTCAGTTTGTCTTATTTGCCTGATGTTGTAATCATAATTAGGCCTTTTGAAACTGCAGACTTACCACTCTTTGTTACTCATCAAACTGATGTATCATTATTTTAGACTCTTTTAACTCTCAGACAATCTAATTACCATCATGCTGCTTTGAAATGTAAGTGATGAATGTTTCTGGAAATACTGAAATTGCATCAAGCTCAGACTCACATGTTAATCTAGAAACAACAGATACTAAATGCTATACTGTGTAGCTTAGTTAATAATACATTCATCCTAAAGCATCTACATCATATCCCGAATGGTACTTGAAATAAAGACTGATAACCTCACAAAATAAACTACTAAACTAGTTAACATAATACAACAAGGTTGCAAAAGGCACCTCGGATCATCCTCAAGGAAAACTTGTGCTCTGAATGATGGTGAGCAAGTAGACACTGAGAGCGTGTCCTAGTTTTCTGGAGAACAACTGAAGGCAGCACCCTGCTCCGGTCAAAATCCCATTAACACGAAAAATCCCAAGTGGAGACAAAGCAGCTCCTTTTTCCTCGTGTGTGTGTGTGTGTGTGTGACTGTGATACTGTGTTTGTGAGTGTGTGTGTGTGGTGCGTTTGCAGGCATGCTTGTGTGTTCTGTGTATATTACCCTTGTGTGCAACATCAGTAAAGCAGCGCTTCCACTTGCAGAATAGTGTCTTTCTCAGCATGTGAATACTTTTCTGTGAGGGAGACATAGCATTGTGGTGATCTCATAGGACTCAGGGCAGATATGGGATCTGAACAACAGTGACTGCACTGTAGACCCTTTGTCTGGCAGCAGGCTGAGTCAAGCTCTCTGTGCCATCTCAGACCTTAATAAATCAGAGAGCAGAGGATGAAAAATGAGCGAGAGGGGAAGGATGTTTAAGAGACGGACACCCCCTTCATCATGGTCGCTTCTGTCACCTTTGACCTGACCCCATATTGAGAACTGTTCCCACCTGGCCAGTGCCTCTATTATGTGATCAGAAAACATCTACAACTTTGTTATCTAGACCTGCTTTTCTTCCCTTGAGGTTAACTGGTGGATTAGCAGATCTCATAATGCATCGGGGGAAAGACGGGGAAACCCCCTTGAGAGTTTGCCAGTATGTCACACTGCATTATGATCATCTGTTGGTGTGTTAGCTATGAGACACAATAGATTTGACCCTTTGGAAGGAGGAAGTGAAGGATTACAAGAGGGATGAGTTTGACGAACAGTTTTTTGAGGGGAGGAGAAGGGAACAGAATGGAAAAACCCTTCTTTGTGTGAGGACATATCCCTCGTTGCACTGTGTCACACCATACACAATGGAATCATTTCTGTGGCACACATCTTTGTTCATGATGCCCCAAATCTGTCGGACGGGGCCATTATTGGGCTGATAGCATGTGATCTGACCCTGGGGTTTAAGTGTAGTGTAGCTATGCAGAAGCACAGTGAATAAACTTATGAGGTGTCAGATGGGAGGATGAGCAGAAATGCTTTACTAATCTGACCTGTAACTGGGACTGTTGACTTTCTCTCACCGCTCAGATAGCAGCTCCCCGCTGTCACCGCCGCTTCCCAGATTCTCAGCTGCAGCAGAGCTACTTGTCGCTGTGGGTGTATAATGTGTGCGAGTGTGTGTGAACATCAAAAGGGCCAGTGCTGCTCGCTGCCCTTCAAAAGCCAGTTAATGCTTAAACAGGTGAGCGGGGGCGCGCGGGACCCATAATTCTCCCACTCCATCACCATGGTAACGCCCCAGCCGCGTTAAGAGGCCTAATGACTTTGAGTCGATTTCTCTCTCTGTGACAAGCTCATTAGCGTGGCCTAATTAAGGGAAGCGAGGATGCATGTTCGAGCTGGAAACTAGTTGCAGACGCTGACTGCAGGATACACACGGACCCCATTTACATGTTGTCTAAATGTTTGCAAAGTGAGGGTGAATGTAAGCCTGGCTCTACTTTAGGGAGACTTAAGCTAAGATGTGCGTGCACACTTGTATATACTAGTGTGGGATCCTCGCTGCATTTTATGATAACCTGAAGCACCTCCCCATGCACAATAAAAACAGTGGGGAAAACATGTTTTTTCCTCCTCTGCCCATAATTTGTACATCCTTTACGACTCCCTCAAAACTGAATAAGTTTTTCCACATGCTTCCCTCACCTGCTGCTCCACCTCAGCAATGTCATGGTGGTTGGTATGTGTGTCGGTTATTGTAAGTTTGTCCAAAATGTCCGCTCGTATAATAAATGAGCACGTCCAAGCCCTGAGAAAGGAATTGTCCTGCTCAATATGAACTATCTGCAGCAGCTAAATAAAGGGTTTCTCTAATAATGGCGTATTTAAGGGCTCCATTATACTGTCATCTCTTTGAAATACAGTCGCTGAAGCAGGCCCGTTCAATCCTATCTAGCTTATGATCTAGACAGCGCATAGAGAACGGGGTCACCAGAGACAGTACGGTAGAAGCTGGAACGAGTCAGCTGACAGGAAGAGGAAACAGAAGGCCGGATGTGATAGGTGATGTCATCAGAAGAGGGAGGAAGTCCATCTCTATAGGGGGCATATGGTGCATCCCCATACAGTTGGTCAGCCCATTACCGAAAGTGGGACAGGAAAAAGTGTTTTGTTGGCACACAGAATACGATCAAAATCACTCTTAGTTAGCTTCACAAGTTATCCCATCAGAGCCAGCATCATTCAATGTCTGCTTTGATGATTTTCAGCTCAATCTATGAATGCTCAACATGGTATGACGAGCCTTTATGTTAACCTGCAGTCTGTCACCTGCACTTCTAGTTTGTTGTTATAGATAGAAATAAAGGAAATCAACATTATTGTCCTCCTTGTGTGTAACAGATCAGGGTTAGGGTTAAGTGCCAGTGATAATAAGTAATAATGAGAAGCAATTAAACCTACATCGGCTTATTTTTGGCAGATTGAAAATAACACAACACAAACATCATATTGTAGCATTTTAAGTTGACCCTTGCTTGCAAACAGTTGCTTATACTCACACCTAAGTCCAATATTCACCATTCTCTTTTTTTGTTTTGTCCTCCATCAAATCTTGAGGGAAACGTCTGGCTCTATAGCTTTGCCTGTCTGCTGTTTGGTGTTGGTCAGGTAGCGCACAGCAGGTTAGAGGTTATACATGAAACAGTAAACCCGCCATGAGCCGTAAAAAAGCTGAGAGCTGCCGAGTCAGATGATAACTCTCTGTGGGTTTGTTACTATGAGTGAACCCTTTCACTTATAAACAGTCACTTGATATTATAAGCTCTTAATAGTATGATGATGAATGTAAGATCTGTAATGTAAGAAATCTGCTGCATTCATTGATATGGATTAAAATTGCATATTGTAACCAGTCTGTGTTCATCCACCTCAAATCTTACCCTAAATTATAAATGCATGGGCCAAACAGTAGCAGAAAGACAGTTTGGTCACAGTTGCAGTCATCGTGCTGATTTGTATCACCTTCCTCACAAGCCAGTTCTGTCTCTGTTTACCTATCGTGGGCTCCGGAGGTATCAGCCCAGGAGTGCCCAGACATGTCTTTGTGCTGGGGAAAGGAGAACCGTCAGACGTGGGAAATGCCTGGAATCTAAGGGGAGTAGAGTGGGAGGCGATTTCTTCACGATAGGGCACAGGCTGGTGAGAGAAGACATTGTTGGCACAGCGCTTAATGCAATTAAAAAACCTCGAGCACATCTGGCCATCTGGTGTACCTCACCTTTGTCAGCGTGTGTTGGCTAGACACACACCTCAGTTGTCTATATAGAGCAAATAGGTGTGTGAAGCCTGTGGTTTGCTGAGCTGCAGATGTAGCATCTGTTTTGTCATTTGGGCTGTGATTCAGCTGTTTTTTCTTTGAACACGCATGCACCAGCTTTGATAACCAAGGTGGATGACGGTATTTGGATAACCGTCACACGGCATGAAGATAACATTGAAGCCCTGCTGTCTCTTAACTGAACAGCCTCTTCTGTGACTCACTTAAGATGAGGTAAGATTATGCTTTTTCACCCCACCAAATAAAAAGGCTTTTCATTTACTTTCAAAAGTTGCAGGGTCATATTGTTCTGCTGGCCTGAGCGATGAGCCGGAGAAAGACTCCCACCCTGTGTTTCTGGACACCTCAAAGTCCTCAACCTGCAGCACCCTTTCATGTCAGATCAGGTTGGGAGATGGCTGTATATCCAACATGTCCAAAGACAATAAGGAAGGGGAGACTTCCAAGAAAAACGCAGCAGTTTCCATTAGATACTGATCTCTTGCGGAGTCACAGATGGTATAGTCGTTTGGGTTTCTCACAGCAGCTTTGTCTACCAGGATTACCTCTTTGTTGTTCAAACCATGTTCTGTACTGTGGATTTGATTAGTGGTGCTCACTCTAAAATATACCTCTCTCTTAGATTGTTAGCCCCATCGTGTTTTAACAAGTACCCGGATATGTCTGTCCTAGGGCGGCTCAGTCCGTGGGGACTTGACTTGGGAACCAGAGGGTTTGCTGGTTCAAGTCCCCACGGACCAGTCTACATGGAGGTGGACTGGTAGCTGGAGAGGTGCCAGTTCACCTCCTGAGCACTGCCGAGGTGCCCTTGAGCAAGGCACCAAACCCCAAACCTGCCCAGGGCGCTTCAAGGGGGCAGCCTCTATAGATGCCATGTGCGTGTGTGTGTATTCCTATATGTATATGTAACAGTGCCAGAGTGTAAATGTAAATTTCCCCATTGAGGGACACAAATAAAGGGTGTTCTTCTTCTTCTAATGCATTTTTACTTAAGCCCACGAGAGCTGTTGTGTCCAGCTGTAATGTGAAGAAATATGATGTGTTTATTTTTTTTTTGTTTGTTTTTTTTTTACAAGGCGGTGCGTTTTCCCGTCCTTCCTCTGGCATCCACGCTCCTGTGTATGTTCACAGCTTCGCTGAGGAGGTCAGAGGTCACATTTAGTCACAGTGGGGAGTGGTTTGTCAGCCAATAACCAAGTCCAGCAGGGTGTGTCTGTGGCATTTGTCACAGCTAGAGAGGCTTTTGGAAAAGTTGGGAAATGATAGAAATCCCTGAGGGAAGACTTCCTGCCTACATTATGAGTCCATTCATTTTCTAGTTTCCTCCACTGACATCCTTTGGAGTGCATATTTGAAGTCCTCTGTATATGAGCACAGTATGACTCATTTCACTCAATAAGTACAAAAATGAGATATAACCTCTTAATTATTGAATATTAGATGCGCTGGTAGGTCTATATTGTTAGAGGGCAGAGCCAGGCTAGCTGTTTCCCCCTACTTATTGTGCTGCTAAGCTAAGCTAACCATCTCCTTAGTTGCAGTACAGACATGACAGTGGTGTTGATCTTGTCATTTAATTTTGAGAAAGAAAGCGAATAAGCCTATCCCTTTACAGTAACTAAAGTGTATTCAATAGATGAGATCAAACAGGGGTCAAAGGGGTCATACCAGGACTAAAAACAACAGGTGATCTTGTGTTTCACTTGCTCTGTTTAAGTCTGATACAGCAACGTCACATGAATTGTTGTGCACCCGGCGGCCCTGCAGTCAGCTGATAGTGTTTTCATTCTGCAACTGATATGCGGTGAAAAACCCACACTCGGGAGATGAGGTGTGTTTTGTCTATGTGTTTCCACGTCTTGCAAGTGGTGTGTGCGTTTGTCTGCGTGTGCTTGCGGCCCTGTTTGTGCAGCATTAGGGCCCGTGTGATTGAAGGCAGCGTGTCGCATCGTGCCGGGGCACATGAGTCTGCCTCAAGGCAACAAGTCATCCACGTGTAACTCTGAACAGTCTCGACTTGTCTCAACAGCCTTCACCCACTCCCCCCCTTATCTTTCTCTTTACATTTTAAAATTGTTTTTATTTTAATGTTTTTAATTGCATTTTGAGTACAGAGATTTCCCACTCGCAGTCTCAGCTTCACTGGGAACATTTAGCTGACATCTCTATCAATCAGTAACCACACTGAAGATGCTCTGATGTAAAGTAGTGGTACAACAATGCCTTACTGTATCCGGGGTGTCAGTGGGTTCACCGGCATCTTCTGGATGGCCTTCATGTGCCACTAGTTAACAGTTAAAGATCTATTGAGGGAAAGAATGTGGAAGAATAACGAATGCGAGTTAGCTATTACTCGACATGTGTGTGTGTGTTTACACAGCAAGCCATTCCCAGGTGCTATACGATCCCTGGGATTACAGCAGAGGGGGAATCCAATAGGGCTACACACACACACACACACACACACACACACCTCCCTACACCCCCACCCAGAAGAAAAGAGAGGAGGGGAGACTGGTGGGAGGGAGGTATGGGGAGATAACAGATCAGAGGGAGGAAGGGAGAGGCAAAGGAAGTGTGAATGCAGCAGTAGGCAGACTATAAGCTCACTTCCACTACAAAGGCTTCACAGGACAGCACACGGGGAGGCTCTGACTCTGGAGTATCTCCTACAGTATCTGCTTGTGCATGAATGAACCGGTTTGTCTCCTTCTTACCTTCGGGAAATGGTGGGACTCTCATCCACTGCTGTCGAGGGTAAGTGTTGAAGGGAAGTCTTTGTAGATACTACATTAACACAACAAGGTATCCCAGAGCTGAAGAAGTGGTGCACAGGTTTGTAAAGATATGTAAATACAGGAGAGAATGTAAATAAAGTGAATGTAAAGGTGTTGGCTGAATGCGAGACGTCAGGTGATGTTTACCTCTCTGTGTGCTTTAAGCATCATGCCAGTTTGCTGAATTGTAAAGAAGAGGCAGTCACGTTGAATTGTTTGAGAAAGTTTGCCACCCAGACTCAGTGGTGAAATGGGGCAATTTTATTTTGGAGCCACTGGAGACTCTTTGTGGGATGCAAATTCTTGTGTGATTAGCTGGAATGTCTGCCTGCAACAATATTGTGAAACCAAAGTTGCTGCTGGATGACTGAATTTTGTCACTTTCGAAATACTGTGAAAGTTACTTGTGTGTGTGTGTGTGTGTGTGTGTGTGTGTGTGATGCGTGGCAAGATAAGCCACCTCAGCATGAAAAATGCCTCTGGCACGAAAAGGAGGGAGGTTGAAAAAAACATCAACCTGTGCACCCGATTGAGGTCACTTTATTCTTCATATCAGCGTTTGTTGGACATGTTAGCACAGGTGCTCCACTCGCTGACATTATTCACCCCCTTCACCCCCATTCCCACTCCCCCACCCTCTCCCTCCCTCAAAGAGTCTGTACAGTCTGCTAATGCAAGCCTCTTGTAAAGGCCTGAGTCTGCACTGTTAAACAAACTGCTCTCTCTCTCTCTCTTTGCTTTACTACACGCACACACAGACACACTCTGTAAGAGTCTCGCACTATTAACAAAGTGAGGAATGTGTTTAGTGTTTAACGGCATTTGTCGGGCCAGTGTGAGGAGGTGAATGTCTGGTTGTGTCCAAAGCTTTGAGCGGCTTTATACATTCCCGCAAGCATCTTTTGTGCTGCCTTAAATTTGAATATGGTGTTTCCTCCTATGGATTAAAAAGTCATTTTGTAGCTTAAAGTTATGCTTCGTCCTTCTTGTAACTGCAAATATTCCAATTTCACCCTGGTCTGGCTTTAATTAAACCATATCCAGCCTATTTTTTTATGCATCATTATTGTCTTGTGCAACCTTGTGTGCAGTTTCCCCCAGGTGCTAGGCTAAGAATCTGGCTCTTAAAGACATCAAAGACACACAAACACACAGAGATTAACAGTTACAGTGGAGGTTCAAGGGATTGTGTGCTGTTTTAGATGTGCGATATGTGGTGTTCATTATAAAGGCACGACTTGGGGGACTTAAGGGTGGTCTCATGTGCCTCACATGCCAAATACTACGTAGTAGTTCCTCTTTGCTCATTTTGGCAGGGGAGGAATGATACTGCAATTGCCAAATTGGATAATCAGCTCAGTAGAACACCAGTCCAAGCGAAATAGTGAAATAGTTTTATGAGTATTGTGACCTACTTCACGCCAACTCCTTGAAAGCGACGCCTCGATATCTGTGTTATGTTTGATTTAATGCTGACTGGTGTGAATTTAAATTGTTCTCTCTGCTGTGAATGAGTCACGCTGTGGATAGGGTTCTCTCTTCCACTCGCCGAGGGGAAAGCCAGTGGTGCGCTTGAGCCAGAATCTAAACAGCTGGAGCCTCTGGCAGAGAGACAGCACTCGCCAGGCCAAAACATCCCACTTTCATGAGTTTCCTCTCCTTCCCTGAACTCCCTTTCCTTATTTCCCCCGAGTGAATCGGGACTTAATGAGGAGACATTCCGGGTCCCTCCATGAATTAATACCTCATGCCCACTTCTCAGAGGGCGAGCGTGCTTTTATTACAATAGAAGGAAACCACACTAGTAAAGACGACAAAAAGTGGTAAAGCAGAGACACAGGCAAACACACACCTACTGTAGCTCTTGACTGCGGCCTTGGCAGGGCATTGTTAGGCCCAGAGGAAGACCCACCTCAGGAAAGTATGTCTCTCTTTAAGGAGTGGGAGCAGCCTGAGATGTAGAACACACATCATTGACAAACACCAGACACGTCTTCTTCAAGATTGCTTTGTCAGAGTAATGCATCTACACAGACCAGCACTCATTAATACCTACACACACACATGCACACACAACAGGCTGGCTTGTGTGTTTCTTCCAGTCAGGTACACTAAAGCTCACTTTTGACCTACTAAACACACATCATACGAGTGCTCCTGTGTGTTCTCCATTTTGTTGTGCATGTGTGCATGTCTATGCATGTGTGTTTAGTGCAACAGGTCTTGTTACCATATGGCCGCCCACCGAACAAAGACTTTTCTGGCTCAGCGGCTGTCCCGTGGCTGACCCCAGCAAGATGCACGGTTCAGCAGGTCTAATGTGGCTGGACTGTGAAAATGGGGCTGGGGGGCGGGGGGGGTGAGAGAAAGAGATGGAGGGAGTGGGAAGTGGAAGGAGGAGGCAGTGGGGGAAAACAAGTGTGCCAGCAGTGACTCAGTCGGTTGTCAGGTTTCGCAGAGAATTTTAGGATTACAGGGGCAGAGAAATGCGTGTTGGTATTCAACAACATGGAGGGAAAGAATACAAAAGACGAAGGGGAAAGAGACAGAAAGAAGGCCGAGATGTGGCGGCTGATTGGTGGCACTTGCGTCTGGCAGAAAATCAGATAACGGAGGAATTCAAGCACGACAGCAGGTTGCAGGCCTGTTCTCAGGATGTCCAGCTGCTGGGGGGGGGGGAGTGAGACAGTTTATTTAAGTTCTTGTTCTGAAAACAGGGAGTGGACCAGTCCCACCTCTCAGATCAATACATGACGCGAAGCATGTATCTCTGTAAGTCCTCACAGTGTTGGAGAACCTGGAGAGGTCTTCTAGGAGTGTGTACTGCAGGAGGTCTGGCCGTCTGAGCCAGCGCTTGCTTAAATCTCCTGACTGTCAGATAAAGATCAGGTCCCTTTCGGTGAAACTCTGCCTGCTGGAACGTTTGGCCTGCTCTGGGATCTGTAAAGTGGTCTTTCAGTTATTCTTGTCAGGATCTCATGTTTCTGCCAACGTCTTCAGAGTCATTTCAGCGCGGTTAATTCACCTTCTTAGCGTCAAGAGTGAGAAAGTTTGGGTTTGTGCCCAACTCTGTGCGCGAGCCAGCAGCATTTCATTTCTGCTGCAGAAAGACAACACTGGCTTTCCCCGCTCTGCATGCAGGATGTTTAGTTTATATTCTACGTGAGAGTTTTTGGTAGCTTCGATTCCACCGTTTTTTCCCAGAGTTAATGAGTAATTAGCAAACACGTTTCCTGTCGCTCCAGCCTTCTGTTGTTGTTTAGTCTGGTCAGTGACAGAGGGAGGAGGAGGAGAGGATGGAGACTGTCATTATGAATCTGCCACCTTATCACACAAACTGTGAAGCAAGGCCACAGAAAATGAAAGAAAGACAGAGAGAAAGCGACACGGAGGGAGGCTCTTTGACACACACCCTTTTGGTTTGTTTAGACTTCTCCCTCTGACCTTTGCCCTCCTTTGCTGATATACTGGACCCATGCCGCCCTGACCTTTGTCCCCCTCCCCCTCCTCCCATGTGCAGCGATGGAGGTGTTGGTGAGTGAGCTGGGTGCACTGCTGAAGATGCTAGACCAGGAGAACCTCAGCTCCTCCACGCTGGAGAAGAAGACCTCTGTGTGGAACCTCCTGCAGCAGATCCAGCCATCAGGTCAGTGAGAGGAGGAAAAGCGAGTGAAGTGCAGGTGGTGGGGCAGAGCTTAGGGAATCAGGGCTCTTCTTACAGTAAGTGTGTTATATTTGTTCTTTTCTTGCCCCCAGTTTCAGGGACAGACTACATCTACATGAACTCCTCAGTGTACAGAAACGGGACCAGCTTTGTAGAGTCCCTCTTTGAAACGTTTGGTGAGAAACAGTGCTGTAAAATGGACAACTTTCTGAATATACAAGCTGTTTTCCTGAGTTTTACACAGTCTGAGTTTAAATGTATGTTGCTGTCTTTGACAGACTGCGAGCTCGGAGACCTAAAGGATGTTACAGATGATCTAAAAGAAGACAAGAACACACAGACGGACACTTCAAAACAGGCAAGTGGCCAATATATATAGTAAGTCCATAACTTATCCCTTTCCAGAAATATGAGCTATACATGATATGTTGGCTTTAAATCATGCAAGTACGTGGAAACAGTGTGGGTGGGATGTATGTTATTGTATGTATGCTCTATGCTGTCCATCTTGCCAGCACTCACGGTCCAGCATCCCACTTTGCAGAGGACCATTACGCCTCCTTAAATGAGTTGTGGAGAAAAAAAAGCAAAGAAAAATAAGAGATTGTATTCCATGTTTTGGGGGTTTCCCATGCGCAAATGCTCATCACTCTGCAAGCTGCTGGGAGAGTCGAGATTTAGGGGCCCGCCCAGAGCCCATGTGTCTAATTTATGGATATCATTTTAAGGGTTATACTGTATCTCTTTGATGATGTTGTTCTTGGGCAGTGAATTAAAAAAAAGAATCTTTCATGGTTATGGAGGAAATTTGAGATTCGTGTTTGTGCGTCTCCTTCAGCAGAACTGTGCTGACTCCCCAGCCCCGCACTCAGCTGACTCGCCTCCCCCTCTGCCCACAACACCTCCCCCTGAGGAGTACTATGAGGAGGCAGTGCCTCTCAGTCCTGGCAAGATGCCTGAGTACATCATCACACGAGGTCAGCATCTTCCCATCTCTGCTGAACTCAGTGCACTTAGTGTCATTTTGCTGTGAAGACCTCTGCTTTAAGTTATATAAACATAGTCTTTAGCACGCAATAATTACAGAGTGCAAGTTGCTTGACGGAACATAAGGACTAATTAGGGGCTGTTTCGTGTCTTCCATTTTCAGTCAGGCCCAGCCCTCCCAACTCTATAGAGGACGGGTATGAAGATGCAGAAAACAACTACCCCACTACCTGCATAAACTCACACCGCAAAAACTCATGTGAGTTGAAAAAGTTACCCGCCAAATGAACAAAATTACAGGATGAAAAATGACTTCTTTACAGCAAATAAAACTCACTCGATCCTCTCTGTTGTTGCTCTCTCAGACAATGACTCTGATGCTCTGAGCAGCTCCTACGAGTCCTATGAGGAGGATGAGGAGGAGAGGAGCCCCGGTGTCAGACTCACTCACCAGTGGCCTTCGGATGAGAGCTCCATGCCTCCTGCCAGGGACTGTCGCATCTGTGCGTTCCTGCTGCGCAAGAAACGTTTCGGCCAGTGGGCGAAGCAGCTCACTGTCATACGGGAGAACAGGCTACAGGTGAGACGTCGTACTTTCAGTTTAATCTGCAGGAAAGCAATCAGAATACGTTCACATTCTTCTCTTCCTCTTCAACTTATAGTATCTTGTGTGTCCTCCTTTTTGCAGTGCTATAAGAGCTCTAAGGACACCTGCCCCTATGTGGACCTGCTGCTGCCCCAGTGCACTGTGGTCTATGCCCCCAAAGACAGCAAGAGGAAGCACCATGAACTCCGGTTTACCCTACCAAACGGAGACGCACTGGTGCTTGCGGTGCAAAGCAAGGAGCAGGCCCACAGATGGCTCAGGGTAAGCCACGCTTTGATGCGTATGTACGCAGGAATACAGAGGGACAACGCAGCCATCAATCTTGTCGGCAACTACTGGAAGTGGGTTTGACGATGTGGAAAAACAAACCTCGAAAGGGGAGAGTACAGTCGCAAGTGACACATGTAAAACATCCCCACAGGTCATCAGAGAGGTGAGCGGTCAGAGCGCCGGGCCCGAGGAATCTGCGTCTCCCGTCATTCTGAGAAAAACTGAACTTGACAAGGTAAGTGCAGAGGAGCGGATGTTTGTGTCATTTTTATCCCCCGGACATGATTTATCATCCTAGCTGAGGTGAGGAAAAGTCGGCAAGCAGCAATTGTGTTGTCACCATCAATTTTCCTAAACAATGGCTCGGCTCAGCGTAGTGCGTGGCGATACCTGTATTTGGCTTGCAGAACAAAGAGGAGATGTGTAGTGTAATTGGGCGTTAAGGCAGCAATGATAGAATTGGATGTGAGTCAGTGCTGGAACAGGCTCAACCTCTTTAAAGCTTACCAACCTGTCAGAACATAAACCCTGGTTTTGAGATATGAGAGAGTGAAGGGACCCAGAGGCTGATCTGCATGTATGCTTGTTAAAGAATGATCTCATTTAGCTCTCAGTTAGTTAAAAAAGAGCATAAAAGGCTGAGCTCTGGTTTGATCCTGGTGGACGGGCAGATCCTGTGTGGTGACTCTGCGGTTGAAGGCCTAAACCTGCGTCTGCTTCTTCCTCAGAGATTATCTGCAGAGAGAAACACCTCGGATTCAGACAGCGTGGGCGTGTCAACCGGAGAGAACTGCAGAGAAAACGGTGGGACAGACACACAGTGACTCAAATCAATACAGCATCTGCATCAGCAGATGGGGTTTGCTCATTTTGGTAGACAACTCAATACAGTTGTGCGATTGCAGGGTTGGACATGCAAGTGTTGAAAATACTTGACAGCACAAAACAATGTGGCTTTAATTACAAAGAACAAAAAACTTTGGCTCACTTGAGGCATCCATATTTGTTTGGTTTCCAGTCACTTCTGTATCATTAAGCGCCAAGTCGGATGTGTCAGAGCTTCCCAAGACATCTGACTTTTCCTGTTATAATTACAGCATGGATGTTGATGTGAAGACTGGTTACAAATCACAAACATCAATGCAGCATAAGGTCACACGAAGGTTCAACATTCTTAATGACAACTGAGTTATCTCTATGAGAACAGAGCAAACTCCATCTGCTGATGAAAGCCATGAAATGCAGATAATAGTTAAGACATTTCTTGTCAAACAACTGTTTAAAGTTTTATCAGTTTTAGGCAGTCGGTAATGTGGTGAAACATATTTTATCTTGTGTTTTTGGATATCTTAACTGAACTGAAAAGTTTTCACTTGCTCAACATACATTTGGACACAAAGCAACTGTTTTAATTTGCCCATTTTTTATGTAGGAAAGGTGAAACGGGGAGCTTTCGCTGCAGGCCGTAAAATAACACGTATCATTAGCTTCTCCAAGAAGAAGCCCCCTCGACCAGGAGATCCACGGACCTCCTACAGCGACCCACGACAAGGTCAGACCCTGCTTCACTTTCACTCTTTAGGTGTCCAGGTTTGCAGAAGTGTAATTTTTCTTTCCCTCTCACCATGCAGGCTACCTGTCGGTGCTGGTGAGTCAGGTGTGGCGGGAACAGTGGTGCTGCGTGTGCAGGGGCTCCCTTCACTTCTACCATGACAAAGGAGACCCGCGGACCTCCCTGCCTTCACTTCCTCTACATGGCTGCGAGGTGGTCCCGGGGCTGGGGCCCAAACATCCCTTTGCCTTCCGAATCCTACGGAACAGCACCGAGGTTGCTGCTCTGGAGGTGAAATACTGAGCACTTGTTCTTCATTTTAAAGCTTCACTAATCAATATTTTTATATTAACAATAGTTATAATGACTCTATGTAATTTCAAAGAGGTCACCCCTGGTGAAAAACCTGTAGAGAATTATCACCTGACCGTACATCTCATTGTTTTGGCTGTACAGCCTCAGTTCATCAGAAACATCAGGCAGCTATTTTTCAGTGAAGAAGCTTTAATGAACTTGTACTATCTGTCAAAAAACAAACAACAGAAAGACAAAATTAGCAGCTAGCTGATGAACATATTGAAGCATTTAGCAGCTAATAGCCAGATATTTTGTTCAGGAGTTGGTGAAGACCAAAACAGAGCTAAAAGAAGGGCAAATGTTTAGGCGTTAAATTTGTTTGGTGGACAGAAACATGATGCGATGTCTGCTGTTTGAAAGGGCAAATGTTTCCTAACACATTTTCCACAGTTTAAGGTGATGATATGTCAGTTTGGTGATTGCAGCTTGTTCTTCTGCCCACAGCGGACTCAAAAGAACTGATTTAATAGTTAAATTGTCCAGGTTTGATGAATTAAAATTCAAAGCTGATTGCTTTGTCTCCTATTAGGCTAGCAGCTCTGAAGAACTTGGACGGTGGCTCGGCGTCCTCTTGGCAGAGACAGGCTCTGCCACAGATCCAGAGTCACTCCATTACGACTACGTTGACGTGGAAACCATCGCTAACATCCGCGACGCTGCACGGCATTCCTTCCTGTGAGTGAGACAGAGAGGGGGGAGTTGGAATATTTGGACGAGGTCAAAGGAAGTTTACTGACCAATGCAGCGTTGTTTAGACCTCATACAGACTTTATTTCTCATTTATCCTCTGATCTTAGGTGGGCCACGTCTTCAAGCAGTACCTCCACGGACTCCAGAACATATGATGAGGTCCCTAATGAGGACATACAGGTGGGACACAAATTTTCCAATTTCAGTTAAACCATATGTGTCATGCTTTACTTTGATGTGACAAGATTAGAAGCCGCATGTCTGTGTGTGTGCAGCTGTTAAGGACTGTCTCTGTCCAAATATGACATCCTATATCTGTCACCCTAACAGACAGGCAGTGCTCTGTCTATCAATGAAGGCTTTCTGTAGACCAAAGAAAAAGCAGCGTGTGGGTATGGGAGAGGGTGAAAAAGAAAAAAAAAAAAAAAAAAGCGCTCAAACTGGTGACAGGAAGGCAAGAGTTCATGGCAGTTTTACAGCCTGTAAACTCCTTTCTTAACCCCACTGACATGCACTTAAACACATACCTCTCACCACCCACAGCCACAAACACACCTTAGTGGTCTCAAACCAATAAATCTGAAGATTAGTTTATTGCTAAGCCTAATATACAAACCTTGCCCTCTTTTTTTCCCCCCTCATCCTTCTTTTTGCATCCTCCCACATCTGTCATGTCCCTCCCCACCCCCTCTCTACTCCACCCAGTCAGGGGAGAACCGCAGGCAGCAGTCTGGGAATCAGGGGAAGCGGCGCTCAAGTTTCTCCAGCAGCGACTCTGACAGAACCAAGCCTGTAGTCTCCCTCAAACGAACAGGGTCAAGTAAGTGTGTTGAGTTGGTCTTCCAAAGTATCATTGCTGTACCTCCAGTGATCCTGAGTCTATTCTCATCAGCTATATTGACAGAGTGATTGAAAACTTTATTTATGCAGTCAAAACTCACTGAGAGAATGAAATGCCCCATTTTAGAGACAACTAAGTAATGACTGAAGCAATTATCTATTAAGTTATCTATTAAAACATTCATACTCAACTGGTGTTGAGCCTGTATTGGTCACATGTGGGGTTTACAGAATCTTGATACTTCAGAGGTTAATTGAGATATGTCGGCAGCTTTTAAATCAATGCTACGTAAGTCAAAATATTTCTAATTTTTGTAATAGGTCCGGTGATACAGGTTGTATGGCTATCACCAGTAATGAAATGAAAGGCACTCTGATATACTTTAGAGGGTGAGCTGATGTTTGCATAGTTAAAGATTTTACATATCAAAGTCTGTTTTCAAGTGTTGTTGAGTAGTACTGTGTATGTTAAAATAACTGCATAAAGCTCTTTAAGGCTCCAGGGGGAGCTGCACAAAGTCTGATAAATTGCGTTGGTTGGAACTGAAGACTACACGTCTAAAAATGAGAAAGAAAAACCAAAAAAAACAGAAAAAAAAAATACTGAATACCTACCCAACAAAGGAATGTCTGAATAGTCAAATATTTGGGTCCGGCTATTGAGTTGAATAGAGTTTTTAAATCCTAGGTTATTGATCTAGTTCATGAGTTGAAGAAGACCTAACAATGGTTCTTGTGGCATGTGTTTGATGAGAAATTTAGATTGCACACCCTCAGCCACAACACACCGAGATTTGTTTTGTGAAGAATTTCTGATCAAGCCAGTATCTCCTGTGGCATGACAGCAGACCAATAAAGAGAGCAGCTCTCTTCTACACTATTCACAATATCATGCCCAACCAACCACACAGTTAAGGTCTATACTGTATATGTAATACAACTAAATCTTTTTAGAGCTTCTCTCTTATGTCTTTTCATCTTGGGTCTGCTTTCCATCTTTCATTGTCCAAAAAAATTAAACACTAAATTAAGAATAGCAGCCTGCTGTCCTTCGAGGGGGACAGGAATAATACAGGTGGCATCTCTTAATATAGGTACGTGTCACGCAGGAGTTATATCTTGCTGTAACTTCCACTATTCATACAGTCCCTTCAGTGGTGCACCAATTCACAGACAGTCATAAAATCTGAGCTTTTATCTGGCTCAATATTCCCCTTCTTCCTCTCTCATCTCAATCATCTTCTCACTTTCCATCCATAATCTCTTCCCTCTTCACTCGCCTCTCCCATTTGCTCCGTTGTGTCAGTTGTCCTCTGTCATAATAATAATAAAGGAGAAGAGCTTCACAAGTTTAGGAAAGTGATATTGGTGTGGTCGGCTGTCTCAGTGCGCTCCTCAAGTGCAGTTTCACAGGCCTTCACTGTGACGTCCTGACACATCAAAGAGGCAGCGCTCTGCATGGCCGAGAGCTTCAGGATGTAACCTGAGATTTATTGGACACTCACATTAGATGTGCTGTCTTGCCTCCTGACCTCTCCCTCTGCAGGAGTGTGTGCGTGTTTATCTTTTATTCATGCATAGTATTGTTGCTCTCTCCCAAAATCCTTTGTTTGATTCATTAAAAAAATGATAAGCTCTCATGTCAGTTGCAGAGTTGGTGTCATACTCCTCACGCGAGGAACGTAACTTTCAATAAGGACAGGCAGACATATCGCTGTGACATGTTTTGCCTTTTTCCCACAACCCTCTGCACATCTGACCCCTCACCTTTGTTCTCTTCTGACATCTCTGTCCAGACGCCAACCAATATGGGAAGTATGGGAAAACGCGAGCTGAGGAGGATGCCAAGTGTTACCTGAAAGAGAAAGAAGAGCTGGAGCGAGAGAGGGATGGGATACGAAATGTACTAGTGACCCTCCGACAGGAGAAGAGAGAGCTGAAGGAAGAGCTGAAGACGGCCTCTGGTAAGGGGACATAAAGTGAAGCGGAAAGCAGATGCTACACAAATTCTTCTCAGTCTCGGCTGAATTCATTTCTAATATAACCCTGCAGCTCCTCAGCATCCGGAAGCTGGTTACTGTGGTTTCCAAATGAACAGCATGGCAAGAACACACATCACTGCTGATTATCTTAAGGCAAAATAGTCTTCCTCTTCAAAAGTATTGTCCAGAAAGTCATATTTGTCAGATGAATGGATGAGAATTTGTCTGCAAATCAATCAGAAAGCTTTTACACATCTTTAGATTCACACATTCTGTATTCCTGCTCTGTACTGGACCCTGCACTCTGACCTCTATTATTAGAGGGCTGTGTGAGAAGAGACTTTGCCTACACGGATAAATAAAACATCTAATTGTTTTTTATTATTAAACCAAAAAACAGGCTGTGAAAACTTCTCAATTAATTTCCTGTAGTTTCATGTAGAACGCTGCAGGCAGTGGTGGAAGACATTTTTTTTAATAAAAGTAGAATACCAAAATTGTAAACGTACTCCATTTAAAGTGCAAACCCACTTGCAGGTAAGGTATTAGGACAGCTCCTGCCACTGTTATATTATCATATACTATATGGTTGGATTATTTTTGCTACTTTTCAACACCCAAGTCAAGTAAAAGTACTTACAAACTGTTAAAACAGTAACTACAGTAATTAAGGAAAACTTTGTTTTGAGGGTAATACTTTTTATTTTTATTTTATTCTATTTTTGAGGCACAATTTAAAGGACAACATGACATAGAAAATCTGCTTTTCTAATCCTTGTTTGTCTCATTGTGTTGCGTGTGCTCCAGAGAAGAGGAAGTCCTCCCTGAACAAGCGCATATCCCAGCTGGAGGACGCCTGTCGGAGTAAAGAGGCGGAGAGGGTGGACCTGGAGCTCCGGCTCACTCAGGTCCAAGAAAACCTCAAGAAGAGCCTGGCCAGTGGAGTGCTGGGTGCACCTGTTGAGGCTAAACCCCCTGCTAAGGTATATTTGTTGTGGAAAGATGCACACATACCTGCCTGCATATACGTTTCTTATTCACTTCTTTGCCTTTTTCTTTTCGCGTAGGCCTCCATCAAAAAGACACAGAATATCTACAGCGAGTCTTTACCAGTGAACTGTGCCTTAGAGATGCGTAGGAGACCTCCATCTGTTTATGCGTCTGCTACAGGAACTGTCATGCAGAAGGCAAAGGTAACTCCAACTGTTTCCTCTGCTCTCAGAGTCACTTCCTGAATGATTCCTCATTATGAAGACAGATCTCTGTCAGGCTTCACGGGGGGTTAATAGACTCACAGCAGCACCTGTCATCATGGAATGGCTTTTCACAGTTCACATATTGATAGATAGACACTCAACATGTGTTGATGTGCTCTCTCTGAACAGCTACAATTTAGCACCTGGTATGTGTGAGTGAATTTTGGTTATTGTTTGATATCACCCTGTTCAGCGCCTCCTGTTTTTACACTAACATTCACAGTTCTGCCTTAATTATGCCACCAGTTTGAGGTGATTTAGTAAATGAGTAGAATGTAATTGCAACATTTTTCTTAAAGCAGACAAAATAGATTGCATTGTTGCATTTATCATAATAATTAATTAAATAATAATTACTTTGTTTTCACCTACATGTGTTCTGTCTTTACAGGAATGGGAGTCAAAGAAAGGAACCTAAGAGTGGTATCATGAAAAGGACTGGAGAAATAATGAATGGATGTCAGGATCGGACTATTGTGATGTTTAATCCCGTCAAGGACAACCTTCCATCTACATCCCAAAGCACACACTTGTTTCACTTTGAATTACTGAGCAAGTAAACTGTAATTAAAGAAATTAGCCACTAGGTGGAGGTACAGCGCACTAAATATTTACTCCTCTGTCACCCTTAACGGACCACTCCTAATGTGAGGGATCCAACGGCCGCTCACTGCCGCATCCAAGTGTTTTCATCGTCTTTGAATGACACATATTCCAATGTGGCACACAGAAGAGTGTGAGAGAGAGTTTCTGAAAGAAAGACACAAGGAAAGTGTATTGGAGAGTACAATGAGGCCACAGAGTGCGGTGTTTTACTGGGAAGGCGACACAAGATTGTGTCTCATCCAATGAAATGTTTAATTGTTGAGTTGTCATGAGAAATGTGAGGTGTTGGGGGAAACAAGAAGATGGAGGCAGTCGAAGCCGTGATGTGCCTTTTATATGTTTTTTTCTGCCTGTACAGAGTGAGCCAAGACTACTGTTTTGTGTGTTTTATACTTTTATACTGTTCAAGGTTTCATTTCTGATCATCATAAGCCATACCTATCCGAGGTATTCAGCTGTGTGCCATGAAGGGCTCTGTGTATTTTTATTGTTAGTATTTGACTGCACTTATTAGCTTCTCCTGTCAGGGTGAAGCTGTGCTATGCAGCCAAACCATCTGCTGAATAAATTACTTGACCCTCTTTGGCACAGTTAAATACTCCTGCTAGAGATAGCGATAGTGACTAACAAATGGTTCCATTCATTGATACAAACCAAAACTTTTTCTAACAACTTTTCTGCCAAGCCTGTGGTCGACTTTTGCACTTTACTGTTCTCCTACCTTGATGAGGGAATAATAAACGTGTGTCTTATTCTCAAACATTTGACCTTTAATCATTTGTTACCGTACAGACACTGAACTTCTTCCCACGCTGAAATGCATTTCATAATTTCACATGATTTTCTGTGGAGCAAACACAGTCTCATCCGAACAGCGTAAGAACGCTGAGACAAGAAATAAAATCTACATCTACATCAGTCGCTAAATGAAGGCAATTCAATGCAGCACAGTACAGTGTGATGCAGTTCAGGCAGCCTATTGTTTATAGCAAGTTAACTCATCCTCATTTTTATATGGTATTGTCAGTAAAGAGACAGAGACATGCTCTGTATCGTCACTTTTACATGTTAATACGTTGGTAGCAATCCAGTCATACTTTACCAATAACAACTGTACAGAGTGTTATACAATGAAGAAATCTGGTATTTCTTTCTCACTTTATAGCCCTGTCTGTAGGACAAAAAAGGTTTTATATATGTGATACAAAATAGCTGTGTGATCAGCTTCTATCCAGGCAGTGACAACTGGTATTGGGTCTCAAATGAGGAGGTAGAGCAGCTTCAGGGTGGTGAAATTAACAATGCAGCAGCTTGGAACCAATGCTCAGAGAAAGAGGTAGTAAAGCCAGTAGAGAATATTGACGAAGAGGAACGCCGTGGGAAATAAGGTGCGTGCGTGGCGATCAATGTGGTGTGGGTTCTCCACTGTGAAGATGGACGCGGCCCTGCGTGATGCATCCTTCACCGAAGAGAGGCCGCAGCCCTGCCCTGACATCTTCTCTTTTGATCCCGCATTGTTCCTAGTGTCACTGTTCACTGGCTGCTCCGCGGGCCCCTCCGCAGTGGAGCCGACCTCCACGGACTGGTTCGGCTGGGTTGAGGAGACAATGGGGATGGAGCCGTTTCCGCTGGACTCATTTAACTCCCTCAGAAGATCCTGATTGACAGACAGATTTTCAGAACATTTTCATTATCTACGGTTACTCTCCGATGTTTTTTATTTTTCACCTCATGCTTAAATGGGAATGTTTTCCTCACCCTATGTAAATCCTCCAGGGTCTGATGCTGCATGGTGTAGAAGTGGGCACAGGCGTACTCCAGCAGCGCGCCAAAGATGAAGGTGAAGCAGATTCCCAGGTAAACATCAATGGCCTTGATGAAGCAGTTGGCATTGGGCAGGGAAGTGCGGGCACCCATCATCAGTGTGGTCATTGTCAGGACTGTTGTCACTCCTGGAGAACAGATTACAGTATTGGTAATCAGTCCAAGTGTAGAAATATTGATAATCAGTCAGCATAAGCAGCATAAGGTCCATGAGTAAAAACACCAAGTAAACACAATATGTGTTTTAAATGAACCCATTATGAAAATCTCATTTTATAGTGTTTTTTTAGATTTAAATTTGGATGAAATATTGCATATATATATTATGGTAATGGTTAAGTCACCAAGTGTAATTTTACTTTTTCCCTCTGTTTGGTGCCTCAAATTACATAAGGTAAAGATAAATATATGCATTCAATATAATTTATCTGCTTTTGGGGATTTCTGTCTGACCATATAGTTGTTGAGTTACTATTCTGTAGGGTATAAGGTCAACATCCAATTACTTTAACCTATAGTGCAATGCAGTGAGAGATCTGGTGCTGACCAATGCAGGTCCTGGCTGGAACTGAGGACTGGCTGATCCAGAAAGAGACCCAGGAGAGAACCACCAGCAGAATGGAGGGAACATACGTCTCCAAGATGAAGAACAGCACGTTTCTGCGCAGTGCGAAATGCAGCACGAGCTTGGGGTATTGTCCTGTGTTAACACAAATGAGACGCAGCTTCTTAAAGACAGAAAAAGGGAGAAGAACTTGTAATGGGGATCGTGGGAGTTGGAGCATCGTACCTGTCTCATACACAGCCTCTGACACTGTTGTATAATAGCTCTCTACGCTGTACTGAGCCAGCCGCAGAGTGTCAAGACCCTTCACTGAATCGTTCCCTCTGGTCCAGTAGAAGACCACATCCTGCAGGTTGTAGCCCCCTGACCACACACACAAACACGGATGTGATAATTAAGTCTTGATGAATCTGACGTGCTAAGGGCGGCGTCTTCTATTCAGCTTGATACTCACTACACTGACGGTGGTGATGAAAATGATGATGGTGATGATCTACACACAAGATGGACATGCCAGTGATGGAGGTCACCGTCTACTCACAGCTCTCCAGCTGCAGGGTGCACACCTGTCTGTCCATCGGGTACTTGGTCAGGTCCATGTTGCAGGCAATCGTCGCTGTGATGCTGTTGTGGATTCAAAGCAAGATCATTAAGAAACCTTCAAAAGCCCCCCCACCCACCGCAACCGAACCCTTTTCCTCCTTTGATGTAGGACAGGGCAATAAATAATTAGTGAGCACAAAGAACTCTCCAGGAGAAGGCGTCAGAAGAACAAAAACTCATATCAGAAGTGTCGACATCAGACGTATCTGTCTCTGACGCATGAATTATGTAGGAGCAGCTTGAGTTTCCATCTATTAGATTTGAAATTCTCACTCACAGCGGTTAAAAAATGATATCAGAGTGCCCCATTTCTGTCATGAGAAAGCTCTTTATAAGAAAACAAAAGAAAGTGGCAGATTTTTCATTGGCAATTGTTGACATGGACAACATGGATCTTCTACTGTGCAACTAAAGTATTTATACAACTTTCAGTCAGTGTCAACTGACAGTAATGAATCTAAATGGGTTCCTCCACCCAGGACAGAAAAAGAATGCCCTGCACAATATTGCCTAATAATATCCTTTCTGTCCTCAACAAAGCCAGTCATAACTAAGTTCTGTATGAGTGTGACATGACAGATTAGATGTCAGGACAAGTTTTTACTGTGGCCACGGGGGACTCTGCCAGTCTGCACTAACACAGCCTGAACTATTTGAAGGGCATGAGAATTACTGGAAATTCAGTGGCATTCCCTTGAGTTATATGAGTGATGATACATAAGGGTTTCTTTTTTTAGAAGAACCCAGGGCAGATTCACGGATGATTACCACGACAATCATGAACACAGCATGAAATTAAAACAACAACAAAATCAGGAGAAACATGTCTTTCCCCCCTCTCCATTCTCTTCTCATCTTCTGACCATTTTCCATGAGGTGGTGCCTTTCCATGTCAGCAGCTTATTTTGTGACACGAGCAAGGGTATCTAATGTACCGCAGGGCGTAGAGAACGGTCCCGTTGCTGAAGATGCGTATGAGGCGGTTCTCCACCGTCACGTCATGCAGGAAGGAACGCTTGGAGTCTGGGATGAAGGTGTCGGGGATCCAGAGCAGCGACACGAGGCGCCCATCCACGCTGACGCTCTCATTTCCCGGGAACACCAGCCTGGAATCGCGCCACCGCTGGCGGAGGAAGATGGTCGCTGTGTAGTCCTGAAAAGGTGACACAAAGAAGATTAATCTTTTGTTAATTCATTAATTTCTACTCACCTCACACCCATTCATCCTCTGACACAGAAAACAGCAGGAAGAGCAGCGCACCATATTGATTTCCGAGATGGCATCGATGCTGGCGATGTCAAGGCTCATTCCAATTTCCACAGGCCCCTCTATCAAAGACACAGGGAGATATGGAGCTTTTATGTAGGGGGTATACACAAGCACACAAATGAAGACTGCGGAGGAGCCTCTGCACTCAGTCTCGACTGAAAAAAATGTTTAGTGAATGAAATAAAGTCTCGTCAACCTCATTCCTACCATTGAAGTTAGGTCTGAGGTAGCGGTTGTATCCTTTCATCAGCTTCTGAATTGTTGGCAGAAGCTGAGAGTCGTTCCAGTCTCCCCAGTGGTGGTTCGGAAACATGCAAATACTGACAGCAACAAAGAGAGATGAGAGACAGAAAGAGAGGAGAGGTGGGAAATGGAGCGTAAAGGCCGGTGCAGAGAAAAAAGCTAAACAATTCCAATCAATATGAATATCAATATCAGCATGTGTTGGCACAGCTTTACATGTGTTTTGGACCTCAGGTTAGCTCTCACCCCTGTGTGATGGTCAGGCAGAGGGTCAGCAGCACGTGCAGCTGGACGGTCATTGTGGGCCGGCAGGGGTCAGAGGTCAAGCAGCTGAGCTCGGGGGAAGATGTGACACAGCGAAACATGAGCTCATTAAAACCGCTGCCCACAGATCATTCCTCCTGAAACATTCAAAACAGCACACCCACTCTCATTTTGCCAGAAGGTGGCAGCACCTGACTGAAACACCCCGTGCCCCCCCACCCCCCCAGACCACAAACCTCAGGGGAAATGCAAATGGAAGGTGATAACACATCTCGCCCTTTGATGTTATAAAACAGTGCCTCCTCCAATCCCTTAAACTTGTAAAATGCAGTGGGAACTTGTATTGATCTCCACCTCCCTGTTCCATGAATATATTAGCAGCTGCTCCATTTCACGCGCACACAGACGCACACACACTTAAGAACACAAAGGGAGATAAAGACAGCGTCTAGATAAGGCTGCGTGGATGCACCTACTTAGATGCTTGTTTTTCTCTGCGTTTCTTGTGTGCAGATGTGTTGTGCTGCGTGTCACCTGCTGATTTATGTGGCCACTACCTAATGGTTTATTAACAAAGCCTGACAACTAATCCTGTCCCCAACTCATCAAGGGTTCCCCCCTCCAATGTCTAGTTGTTAACATCGCTTTCCTCCCTTCTCCTCACGGCGTATAAATATCACTGGCAACGATAGACTTTGGCCCTGCTTCCCTCTCACTTTGATCCAAATCATACAAATCCATCATGCGTGTGTTTGTTTTTCCAGCTACACTCTGAGTAATGTTTGCCAACATCATATTCCCGTTGCCAAAAAATTTCCCTTAAATGATCAGTGTATTATTTGCACAGCACCGCCATTACAACATGAACACTTTTGATTTTCTCTTTTTAATGATCAAAATGGAAGTTAAACAGACACAATCTCATTATACCAACCCTACTACTTGTTTTTCCACATCTCATGATTAATTCAAGCCACCATATTTTCATTCATTTTCTTTCATTCATTCATTTTCTGTCGACCACTTTGTTGTTTAAGTTGATTATCTTTGCTGCTTTGTGCATGCTTGCCTTTTTTCCCCCCTCATTCCTCCTTTACTCCACCCATCACCTCTATCCTTTAAGCCTGCAATATAATAACGCATAACATTCCGCTTTCATCTATACTGCTTTATTTTCCTCCATTTTACCTGTATCTTTACTCTGAATTGTCTGTGCATGCACATCAAGGAAATACTCATCTTTACTTATTTTTTTTATTTAAAGGTAGGTTTTCTTTTTCTTTCTTTCTTTCTTTCTTTCTTTCTTCTTTCTTTTTTGTTTACACACACACACACACACACACACACACAATTTTGTCATTCCCAGGTTTGATCTCATCATCTCTTTCTCCTACCTGTTTCAGTCTCTTGCCACCTCTGGTCACTCCTCTTCTCTCTCCTTTGTTTCCTCCTCCACTCCTCTGCCTCTCTCAGTCCCAGATGTTGTGAGTGGCTGAGATGGGTCTCCGTCTCTGGTTATTTACAATCAAATCCCAGCGTTTCTTCCATCTACCAATAAACCATGGTTGCTTCTGTTACTTGCTCCTGGTGTGCGTATGTGTGTGGACCTCTGTTGCTTGTTTTACTATTTGTGCATCTCTCTCTGCCTCTCTGCACAGCTGTATTCATCTCCCCACACAACCTCTGTGCCCCCCCCCTTGCCTCCCTCACTCCCTCTTTGTTTATGCCTCTCACTCTCTCATTTGCACTGCGTCTCTCCCCTCTTTCCTCACTGCCCCCCTACCTCCACATATACAAACGCACAAACACACTCAGATACTGTACACACACACACACACACACACACATTTGCATCCACTTCAATCTGCCATATCACTCCGTTTTTTCCCCCCTCTCATTCTCCTCCCACACATCTTTTATTCTTTTGGCCCTTAATCTCCATCTACCTCCTTCTCCTCCAATTTGCACCGACACCGTACTTCCTTGTGGGCTTTTGAAGGCTCTCCTCCGCTTCATTCCTTCACACCCTCTTCCCCCTCACCTCCAACTCTGTTCCCTTGCATCACTGTCATTGTCTGAATTAGTTTCCTCTCAGTGCCATCTCCTCCATCTCCGTCTCCATCCCCACCTCCCTAAGATACCCATGTGGCTTCCACACGAGCTGAAAGGACCATTTTCCACTACTTTTATCCATCCGTCTCCCACAAAAGCTTATTGAAATTGGTATTCTTGTCATTTCTCCCCTACTTCATTCTGGCTGTTGGAAATGTTTTATGCTCTTAATGCTGCTGTCGGTGATTATTGGAAATAACACCCAGGAACAGAATCCTGGTGTCTGTAACGCTGATGACCACACACAGCCGTCCGCCACATCCCAAGGACCAAAGCACTTTTTGCGCTTTGAGCTGCAGCGCAGGTAACGCTGTCATTAATCTCTGTTAGCCCTGCGGTATCCCATGGCTCCATAACACAGCTTCAACCCTAATTATACAGCCCGACCTTCAAGAGCCCACTGGCCCAGTGTATGTGAGAAAGCCTTGAGGAAAAACTGCCTAATAATGCCTTATGAGATCTCAGCACAGGCGCTCGACCCGCTGAAGTCTATTTTTTTCCCCCCAACCCGCATTTCCTAGTACTGACTACCGATGGAAGCTGGTGGCTAACAAGCTGGTATGTTGCTACCCCGGGTTACTTAGTGCATCAGTATCCCACTGTAGTCATAAGGCTCTCTTATTCTTAATTTCATGCCCTGATGGGTATACTCTTGAATAAACAGTCTTTTTACACTTAATGATAATGGTGAGGAACGCTGCGAAATGAACATCAGATAATGTGATTTGCATCTATCCAGAGAATCTCATGAACCGGAGTACACACCGAGTCCCTGGCTGTGAAAGAGACTAATGGAGACGTCCGTGAAGCACCTGAGGGGGAGGATGTGAATGTTTGATCTGTGAGTTAGGGGGGATAATGAATAATTATAGTCAGTGCAGCGGCGTCAGAGTGGCAGACAAGTCTGTGTTAGTCAGCATCCACCTGGCAGCCCCTGCCTACCTGCCTGCACGCTAACTTCTCTTTCACATCTGCCTGTGATTGAGTGTGTTTTCCTCTTGCTGCTCAAATGCCCACAAAATCCATACCTGTCCGCTTGTCCATTTCTCTAACTCTTTTATTAGCTTGCCCACTTTTTCATCATATCATTCATCATTTCATCATATTTCCTCAATGTTTTGCTCTGTCGCTGACTATTTATCTGCAGTTTCATGTTCCCTATTGGCTGCTTTCCTCAATCAGTTCAACTTTAATGTCTTCACAGATGCTCTGTGTGCGAGAAGTTTGGTTGTGGCTGCCGTTAAGTCCAAATGTCCAGGCTTTAGAAACACCAAAAGCTGATGAGGCCTGACGTTGGACGACACACAAATGGCACCGCTTGGATGGTCAAAGCCCAGCAAATGGCTCTCTGAACCAGCAGCAAGTTGCATCAGCTGCTCATGATTCCAAACTTAACCTTCCAAAGTTTTTAGAGATTAAGTTATTGCTAAAGTAAAACCTGTTACACCACAAAAACACTGACACATATTTTTAGCTGTTACTGAATATTAGTAATTGCCAGGTGCAGCTGTTTTTAATAACAAACTGAATTAACTGGCAGGGCTAACGTCAGCTTGCTAATAGTGAGAGTTAGACTGAGGAGTGATGGGAAAAAGTCAACACACCTGAGTCAACACTTGATCAAAATGTTGTTTTGACAATGAAATTTTTAGCCTTTGGTTTCAGTTTCAGTAATCTTGGTTACGGCTGGGTGGGTGATCGGCCCGAGCAGTCAGAGGTGGAGTTATCCCTGTTAGTCCCCATTAGGTGTGTGAGTGTTCATTGGATAAAAAAATCTACACACCCCTGTTCAAATGCCAGTTTTTTGTGATATAAAAAAATGACACCAAAATAAATAATTTCACAACTTTTTCCACCTTTAATGTGACCTATAACCTGTACAACACAACAAACTGAAACCTTTACAGGGGAAAAATAAAAACTTAAAATAACCTGGTTGCATAAATATGCACACCCTTAAACTAATACTTTGTTGCAGCACCTTTGGCCTTTAATTACAGCACTCAGTCTTTTTGGGTAAGAGTCTATCAGCGTGGCACATCTTGATGATGGCAATATTTGACCACTCTTCTTTGCAAAACTGCTCCAAATCTGACAGATTGCGAGGGCATCTCCTATGCACAGCCCTCTTCAGATCACCCCACAGATGTTCGATCAGATTCAGGTCTGGACTCTGGCTGGGCCATTCCAAAACCTCAATCTTATTCTGGTGAAGCCATTCTTTAGTTGATTTGGATGTGTGTACTTTGGGTCATTGTTCAGTGCTGAAAGATGAAGTTCCTCTTCATCTTCAGTTTTCTAACAGAAGTCGGAAGGTTTTGTGCCAACTGGTATTTGGAACTGTTCATAATTCCCTCCACCCTGACTAAGGCCCCAGTTCCAGCTGAAGAAAAACAGCCCCAAAGCATGATGCTGCCACCATTATGCTTCACTGTAGGTTTGGTGTTCTTTTGGTGATGAGCAGTGTGTTGTTTTTGGAATTATGGCCAAAAAGTTCAACCTTGGTTTCATCGGACCACAACACATTTTCCCACATGCGTTTGGGAGATTTTTAAATGTCTTTTTGCAAAATGAAGCCGGGCTTGGATGTTTTCTCTTCGAGAGATAAGGCTTCTTTCTTGCCACCCTTCCCCATAGCCCAGACATATGAAGAAGACGGGAGATTGTTGTCACATGTACTACACAGCCAGTACTTGCCAGAAATTCCTGCAACTTCTTCAATGTTGCTGTCGGCCTCTTGGCAGCCTCCCTGACCAGTTTTCTCCTCGTTTTATCATCAATTTTGGATGGACGTCCTGTTCTTGGTAATGTCACTGTTGTGCCATATTTTCTCCACTTGATGATGACTGTCTTCATTGTGTTCCATGGTATATTTAATTCCTTGGAAAATTCTTTTGTACCCTTCTCCTGACTGATATCTTTGAACAATGAGATCCCTCTGATGCTTTTGCAGTTTGTTTTTCAATTGCATTGCATTGTACAGGTTGTGTACCTGCACCTCTATAGCTCACTTCCTCTCTCTATCATCCGTCTGTCCATCCAATCAGCGATCTACCCACCAGTCCCATAAAACATTCACACACACCCTCATCTATCATCTTCTGTCCAGCCAAGAACACTTGATGCAGCGCTTTGGTTTCTGTTGTGTAACCCTCTTTCTCTGAAACGACACCATGTTTCAGGTCACGTTTCAGGCATCACAAAAATGGAAACGTCGCTGCCCATGCATTGGCCCTGCTGTCATGTGACAAATGGAAATGTCACAGCAGTGCCCATGAGAGGGACAAATATAAATCTCTCCTAAATGACTGTGACGGCTGCCATGCCCAGGAGGAACACGTATGAATTAATGTGGCGTGGACTCTGAGTCAGCTGTCATGTCTCCACTCGAGTGTTGTCTCTACTTGAAGTGAATAAAGTGTTTTCTGTTGTCTTTCTTCAAATAAAATGGACATGAAATTGTAATCTAACATTCCTTTCAACTTGATTTCCCCAGAAGATCAAGTCACTCAGGCTCCGCTGGATTAACTTGTAGCAGAGCTCGAGGTAGTTCTTCTTTTGTGACACTTCTATATTGGTGCAGTCTCGTCTTCTACTCCTGCACTTGTCGACCCCTGACTATCAGCTGGTTTCAGTACTGTCTCCCTTCTCTCTCTGCGGAGGTTGCTTAAAGCAGATGTTCCTTTCACCCATAAATCTAACGAAGACCTGCCTCATTAACATATATTTCCACATCAATCCTCTTTTATTTTTCTTGCTGTTAAAGTTTTGGCAAAGTGTTTCATGCATATGATCACATGTGTGACATTAGCTGCCTGGTCCCTCAAGAACAGCATATTCACAAAAGAATAATTAAAATGCTTCAAAGACAATGTTCATAGAGCATGGCACAGCATTCTGTTTGGGACTGGGAGCAGAAACCAAACCTACAGGACCACGAACCACAACTGCATTTGGTTAAGTAAATACATAAAACTCCTTATTAAAAGTACAGACCCTCAGAGGATTAGAAACAGCGAGACAAAGTAATGGCTGGAGGGAACCTCTGCTTTGAGATAAGCTCTCTTCTAATGGATGAACATTCAAACTTATGTTGGCACTAGTTTGCACATCACTTAAAATATGATATATCACTAGAGAATATAACTGTGGTTGGTTTGGGAGCAGCACCAGCTATGTAAGATTATCTGATGAAATAAAAGTTATGTATGTTTGTTAAGTGGTGTAATTTGATGTTTTATAAAAGATTTTCCTTACAAAACTATCTGAGTTGGTATTGCTGCCAGCAGAGGTAGTGATAAAGAAAATATTAAGCTCATCTTTCTAAAAAATCATCAGCATGAACAAGCGTTTCTGAGAGAATGAATGAATGAAAGGTCAGCTGATGCTTTGTCTCTCATGCCTTGTGCACACAATGAATCAGGTACTTTATTATTCATAGCACGTGACGTGCACTGAAGCGTGACCTGGTCTATTAAATGGCACTGAAGTTATGAGAATGAGTTTTAAAAAATGTCCCATTCTGAGGCAACTTTTTTAGCGGTCAGTGCCACCCCACACAATCATTTTGGATTCATTAGAGGAGCAGCTGCTTCATCGCCCTCCCTTGAAGACTTTGGGATTTTGGAAATCAGTCCAGAGGGGGTGAAAAATAGAGTAATTCAGTGAGAAATAAGTTGCTTACCCCCGCGATGTTAACATCTTATTTTCTGTCTTTAGCCGGCTGCCACTTGAAATGCTTGGGAGGTTATTAAAGTTTCACACCTAAATCGGAAAATATAACGACAACACAACAACTTTAGTTAATTTTTTTGTGGAGGGAGTGGGTTGGGGTGTGGTGGGGGGATCATAGCCAATGATGATGTATCTTCAGAAAAGGCAAACTGACATTTGGAGTTGCTGAAAAGTCAGGCATCCACCTGAGTAAGTACATCATTGAGTCTTTGATCTCAAATGTAGCTGGTAGGGCAGAGAAAATTTGCATGATTTTAACAGACTGTTCTTCGTCTTATCTCAGTTTCAGATAATAACACCCAATTACCCATCTGCCTCCAATCGTATCTTTATCAAACTAACATTGATCCCTTTATCCTCAGGGATAAACTTGCACATTCTGTAGTAGGCAAATTTTGTGTTGACACAATAATAATAAGGATTTTACATAGTATTACACTGATTCACACTGCATTTATTTTGGAAAAGTGCATGCTCAGGGGAAGAAAAACAGTACGGTCACGTAGCTCCTGCTCTGCCCTCAGGTCCACCTGGGCTGTTATTAGAGCTGTCAGCAGCAGGGAAGACTGAAAACTCCTCTACAGCGGCAGAGGTGGAAAACAACTGAGCAGATGTACTCAAGTACTGGACTTAGGTACAATTTCTTTCAGAGTATTTTCATTTTTATGCTACTTAATACCAATACTTAACTACATTTTGGAACACTGTAGTTATTTCTCCACTAAATTTATTTGATAATCTTAGTTGCATTTATCATTATAATAAGAATTTCTTAATTCCCAGGAGGAAAATCACAAACTACCCAGCAGTTTATACAGTGATATATTCAAAATAAGTGGAACTTCAAATCAACCTCACATTTACAAGCTGGAATATTGAGCTGATGTAAGCATAATTGCAAAAATAATAACAATAATAATAATAATACAATTATATAATATACTTTACTCTGAAGTTGGGTGAGTATATTTTGATGCTAATGCTTTTGAACTTGAATGCACGACTTGTATTTGTCATGGAGAATTTTTTTACACTATTGTGTGGCTATTTCTTCTGTAGTAAAAGATCTGAATACATCTCTGGCATCACTGATGGACAGGCTGTATCATGATCTACCAGGAAATAAAGTCTTGCCATCATATCAGAAATTCAATTTTGACCTTACCCTCACATAGCTGTGGGACTTCAGTATTCACATAAGCCATCGCACCAGGTAGCCACTTGGGGATTTGAAGATCCTTAGCGGCCATTAGAATTTTCGATCTTTCAATCAAACAATCAGTCTCATCTGTCATGGGGTAAATTGACGAGCAGCAAAACGGAGCATAACGGAAATATCAGTGCTGAATTTTGTGTTTGCAGTGGTGCCATGCCATTGTTGAGTCCAACATCCCAATAGTCAGAGAAATGCCCCATTGGCTCAAGAGCCCATCTGTCTGACAGCCTGTTATGGCAAAAACAAATCTGAATTCCTTCAACAACCCATTTATACAGAAATAACCCTCACTTGTTCTTCTTAGAGGATTAAGCCCTCACTACTATGGTAGTATGTGGTAATATCACTGCTGCAGTATGCTGTTGTCGTTGGGAATACTAATTGACCATGTGATTTCCTTTATATGAGAGACTAACCCGAAGTTTGAACGATTAACATTTTCTTCATGGACACTCGAGTGATTGTTCAGAGCAGCGAGTTGTGTGGTCAGGATGTTCTTTCTAACTGCAGGGAGAGTGTATATTTGGTTAAATGGGCTGTAGGAGCAATGGGAATTTGGTTTGGTTTGTTTTTTTCAGACGAAATGTTTTGTCGCCTGCTCTGAGTGCGCCCATCCGTTTCATCGGGTAACTGAAGTGTGAATCCATCAACCAGCACAGCAGATCCCTCAGGATCTCATACTGGTTCAGTCTGTGGGTCATCTTGCCATGGCAACAGCCGGGGAGGAAAGACAGGTCAAGGGTGTAAGCATATGTAAGCAGTCCCAGTTTGTGCTACAAAGAACTGTTGCAGTGATGCTGTTTATTTCAACTTATTGTATACCCTGTGTTTCGGTTGGATGAATTACATAATGACTCTTTTTTTTCCATTCATGCCCTTTTCTTCCTTGTGGTATTCATAGAATTGTTTTTAGCACTGACCTCTCTCGTGTCATTTTCTTGGCCGTGTTCTGTTTATTATGGCACCTCTTACCTTCATCAAATGTGTTTACTGACCCGTAGTCTGTCCTTCCAGATTTAACCCTTCTCCTCTGGGCAAGTCCCGTCCCCTTTACCTTTCTGCTTGAAATTCAGATGAGTCAAATGTCAGGAGTGGTTATCGTCTGGACCTGGGTGGCATCTCATTTAATTCCACAGGAGGGAGAAGAGGTCAATGCAGAATACGTTCCCCTGTCACCTTCATCCTGTCAGCTGTGATGGGCTGATGGCACTGAGCAGAAGGAAATGAAACCCATCAGGCTGCCCGTTTTCTTTGTCTTTTTGTGAATTCATTGTCTTTTTAAACTAGCTTAGCTGTTCCATGTATCTGTGTGTGAATGCTCGTTTTCTAAATTCTTTTATCAGACATTTGCTGTGTGTGTTTTGTTATTTATTCACTACAACGTTTTATAGGTTGTAAATCAAATTGTTTCATTCAATTTTGTGATGACTGCACTATCAAAATTTAACACATTTGTCTGTGTTACCGATCATTTCACTGTGAATTTGATGATAGAAAATTAATATTGTTATTATGAATGTGTGATATAAAAGTTACCAAAAGATTTCTTTGTTGTTATAGGTCAGATGTGACTTATTTTATCTGAGGATTTCATTATCCTAAAAACAAAAAAAAAAACATGAATATTAATTTTTGCATTTCTGTTTGTGTATTGATTAAACATAAATACAACATGTAACCTTTATGCAGCTGTGTATTTAAGACATTACTGCGCCTTTTTCACTTTCAATTGGAGAGAACCTTTGTAAAACCAGAACTTGTTGTTGTTTTTACACGTCACTACACTACACTAGTACTGTGTGCCCCAAACAGGTTATAATGTTGTAATAAGAGAGCTTTAGAGGTGCTTATAGGTGGATATGGATACCTGCAAGTAGAGCCAGGCTAGCTGTTTCCAGTCTTTATGCTAAGCTAAACTATTTGGCTGTTGGCTCCACCTTCATATTTATACTATACCTTTGTGCAAATGGTATCGATCCCGTCATGTAACCCTTGGCAAGAAAACAAGTAGGCACATTTCCTGAAATGTGAAACTGTGTTTTTAGTTGAATCACATACATGTGCGGTAAAGCTAATTTCTGTGAGCTCTGATTCTTATAACAATCACTTCATGTGAGTTGCAATCGAGCCAATCACAACAGAGATAGAAAATGTCTTTGACAACACCTGCATTACGGTATTGGCTTAAAAAAATAATGTAAGCGATGAAAGAGAGTTGGAATAAACTCAAAGCAGGTTACTAAGAACTGCTGCCAAGCACAAGTTCATGAGAAACGTTGGTGAAAGGTTGATTACAAGAAAAATGTGTGTCAGCTTTTTATAAAATGTTTTCTTTTTCAAACTGCTGTGCGAAAGTGCCATTTTCAAACACATCGTCTCTGAAGATTTTTGAGATGCACTGTTGGAGTGTGGGTGGTTGGCCAAAACTGAAAAAAAGTCTATTTAAATGCATCCATATTAGAAAGAACATGGTGTTTCCCCTCTTGGAGTGTGTTTGTGTGTATGTGAAATAGAGGACAGTGCCTAAACAGGTCTACTGTACTAATGAACCATCAAAAGAAGGATTTTTTTCTCTGCAACTGCAGGACGCAACTCATCTGTATGGTACATTAAAGACTTCTCCACCCACACACACATACACACACACACACAAAACACACACACGTGCATGCATGCATGTGTGCACACCAAACTGGTCTTCCTTTTGCCACAGGGACAAAGACTCACCAATTAGTATGCACCAGTTGATTTACTTAGGAACTGAGGAAAAGCCCACGGCGAAGATGAAGGTTCAGAGGACCACGGCTGTGTGTCTGGCCTGGGCAAACATTAGGGTTGTGCTGCAGTAAGAATAATTAGGCACACAGTTGTTTCTTGGATGTGTAATGACTTTTGTGGGAATTTCAGCTAAATAGGCAATTATTGGGCAATGGGCATTAAAACTCGCACACTCGCTGTCATGGCTTTCTCCCTCTGTGTGGCCACGGTCCTTTTTTTCCACGGTGAGGGATGGATGCAGATGTATATACAAATTAATTTTCCTTTGCTGGTTCTCCCACGTCAGTGTGCTGAATATGTAAATTCAATGCCATGTCAAGTGGTGTATCATCGCCACTATGTGAGCAAAATGCAAGGTTTTCAGGGAATTAACCTAGACAGCCTCGTTTTCTCATCGACAGCTATTCATATATGTGGTTCGATTGGGTTTTCAGAGATCCGTGTACACTCTGCTTACATTTTCAATTTATTGTTACAAGATTGGAGTGGACAGGATCGGGCTTGGGAAAAAATATATTCTGTTTTAATGATTGTCAGGTGGAAAGTAAATTCATGTATAGGAGCTCCTCGCGCTCCCTGGTGTTTTCTCAGTGTGGTCACACTTCAGTGGCTTTTTTAAATATAAATTCTCTTATTTTCGTCTTTGCCTTCTTGTTGCCCCCATTCCCTCATTCCTGCACAGATGCGCCTTAAAGGACACTTGTGAATAATTTGCTGTCCTCCACCCACACTTGTTATTCCTCCACCCTCCATCATCTTTTGCCTTCAAATCTCCAGAGCTCTAAAACAGCCCACCTAAATTATAATGTTAGCCGCACGTTCTAGGCTGCCTTATTTATATGGAAATGAGTCAGTATGAAAGTGTGAGGATGACAATTGCAATTATATGTACAGAATGAATGAAGGTGCGTGTGATCCTTGCTGAGACTACTCATCCAGCCACATGCTCTAGATGGTGAAACAATTAACAACCAGTCAGTTCGGCCGCAAAGTCAACTACTCCTGTCGTGTTCATGAAAGAACGGTAGCGCAGAATCTCTCGATACAAATGTCACTGTATGGATCGTATATTCTTCATTACACCACAGTACATCATTACAATACTCACTACAATGCATACCCTGCTTGATTTGTTTGATATCAGGGCTGGTGACGAGTTTATAGACCCACTATGTGGTCCCTATATAAGGGGTCCAGTCTTCCAGTGGATCGATTATCTATCCAGATCAGCGTGTGAAACCCTCACTCCACCCAGGATAAAGCAATTAATTAATTCGCCATCGATTCTCACTCTGACCCCCAGAGATGTGCAAAGTAATGAAAACGATGAACTTGTTAAAATAAAAAAAAAAACAAAGTTGGATTTTTATCTTCATTAACAGACCTATAGAATGGCGTCCTTTTGACGTAGTGCAACATTTTATTGAGTTTATAATGTCAGAAGTTGAGACACATGGAAACACACACCCAAAGGCACCACCGCACACGTATGATGCACAATACCAATGTGCTGCGATAACTTCCAGTACTATATGGATTCATTTAAACTGCTCTCTGGATGACCACTAAATGGAATCTCTCTTTTCCTACTCCTACGTGTCACTCTAGGCCAGGTTGCTGCACACTCGTGGAGAGACAAGTGTGTTGGATTTGCTGTGTGTTGCGCTAACATCCAAATGCCTAACTAAGTTAAAAACAAATCACTTAAGTTTTCAACAGTGATCTGCTGTCAATCAGTAGCTACATGTGCATTTTGGTGGTAGAACAAGTATGAAGTTGTGTATTCAGTTAGGGTCAAATTAGAGATCTCTGTTGGGGGGGTTGTGGTATACCTACATGCAAGCCAAGACTTCTTGGCTGATGGATCCTGTAAACACTGCACTCATTTCCTCAAAATGTATTATATATTCTCACAAACCAGGATTGTGAGAAGACTTTTTCATTAGGATGTTTACCTACTGATCCACTTCCTTCTAAAGAGCTTTTTGTTACTGCTCCTTAAGAACTCCTTGTCAGTGAATTAGTCGGATCAATCATGATAACGTCTTCGAGAATTCTCTCTTGAAATGTCTGTGCCTAATGAATCCAAATGGACTCCTGTAACCGGAAAATGTCACTAATGTTTAAAAAAATGTCTTATTCGATAATCCAAGACTTATGCTAGGTATTAAATGGCTTGTTTAGAGTAATAATCTCTAAAACTTTCATTCCATTTTCTTTTGTGGCACCCATGGCGATAAGCCGTAATTGCCGGTGTGTTTTTGGACCTCACTTCAGTTTCAGTTTCATCGTAGTAACCATTTACTGACAGCAGAAGCAGATACTGTAAAATACAATGTGCTTCCTCACACAGAGGTGAGTTGAAGAGTGAGTCTTTTGAGTTAAAAGCCTAACTGTGCACTGCTCATCATTATTCCAGCAACGCCCCCAGTGACATCCAGGTCATAATATTGGAAATGCTCAACTCATTAGGCAATAGATTGTGAGATAATAGACATTAATTTAAATGAAAATCTTAGAGATTACATCTTTAAGACTTTTCATTTTTATAACTAAACAGTAAGTGCACTCAGCTTTAACTTTATTGTCAATGTAATACACACAAGCTCTCATAAAACAATGTACATCAGTGAAGGCCTAACATAAAAGCATAAACATTCAGCCACCCAAAGCAAGATCGCTATCATCACTCACCAATTTTATGTGAAAAACTATTCCTGAACTGAATCATCTAGAGCGTTTAGTCGTTTCATTCCACGAGGATAAAAAAAATGTTTCAGTCCATTAAATCTCATATGGTCTTATAAAATAGTGTCGATCAGCAGCTCCAGTATCATATTATCTTAATGATTTTTTTTTTTTAAAAGCTTTTCTTTTGCCTGCTGAGCCAAAGTGTGGACAGATGTTGAACATGTTCAGCTAAAGTGGCAGCACATGCAGCCAAAAACACTTTCCCAAACATAAAAAAGACCAGATTTGGATCTGGCTCTAGTTTGTGCAGCTGTACACACTGAGATAACTTATCATGTTAGCGAGTTTTAAAAACATCAAAGACATATTTTCTAAAATGATTTTCACATAAGTCAGTAAAGAAGTTCAAGAAAGTCCCTAATACTACCTATCTAACCAGTGAACCGTGTCTTTGTCACGGAAGTCAGAGCAGTATGTCATAACATAAAGAGTTATGAGGGTTTGGAGGATGTGCCTCCAATCTGATGTAGTCAAGCCAGCAGGACCAACAGATTTTGTCAGGACATTTCCTGTAATTTATACAGGAGGAACGACATCAAATCCATCAGATGTAACCTTCTGGCGCCGACAACAACACGATGGCTTCAGACGGAAGGCTTTATGATCAGAAGCGATGCCCTCTGTGGTGAGACGTACTGTGTCTGACACATTATTACAAGCACATTCAAATTTGACAGTAAATACACAGCACTGTAATATCAGAAGTAACAGTGTGTGTGCATTTTTGCCTATTAAATCTGAATATGCAGTTTTGAGTCTGTTATGCTACACATTTAACCCATGTTACATTAAAAAAAATAGTAGGACGTCAGACGGCTTCTGCTGTGCTTAGTCATTCTCGATGTACAGGCACAAAACAAAATGATTTTCCCTTCCATTCTTTTCTAATGAAGAAGACTGTGTGAAGCCTCCAGGTGAGAAGAGTCTGCACAGCTTGTGTGCACTTAGATTTGCTGCAGCATCAGATTCTCGGCTACTTTACAACATAATGGAGTGTCGGGAGTTTCAAAGAGATCTATTGAGCTCACACACTCTGGTAAATCCTTCGATTTTTCAGAGCAGGCCGGTACTGTGGCATCATTAGACTAAACTAAAACAAACAAATGAAAGAAACCACAGCCTGCTCTCAGATTATTAAAAAGAGTGAGGTTTGGATTACAGTGCCAACACCACAGCTTTGCGTTTCCGTCCTGCAGTTATGCAATGTGACACTTTTAAGATAAACAACCTTCTTTCAGGCCGTTCTCATGCGGCATCTGCCTGAGGCGAAATTGCTGCAGGAGAGTGTGTGTTCAAAGGTTAATGAACACATTTGGAGATTGGAAACTGAGCCATTACTGTTGGTTTTCATTTAGTCTTTTTTTAGTTTCTTTTAGTTTTTTTGTGGCTTGGTTTCCTGTTGAGCAATTTATCTTCTAAATGGACACAGTTTGGATCTTACTGAGGCGAGCTGGTCCAGTTTCAGAGCTAGTTAATTAAAAAAAATGCGAGTCGCTTTTCATGACTGCATTTACCAAACAGACACAGACACTCACCCTGCATGCCGAAATACAGCCTTATAAAGATGATTCAGCTGGCGTCTGGAAGACCCGATCAGCCGGGATTTGTGCTCAAGAAGTCATTTTATTGCTCATTCCATCCAGAAGGGATAATATATAGAGAGCTTCCTGAGAAAAATAATGATACTCTTTATATTGTATTTTCTCTTCACCTATATCAGGGAGGCCAGGTATTACTGCAGGTTCATGCTGCCTCATCAGAGGCAATAACTGAAGTGTCTAAATATACAAGCAGGAATAAGCTCTTATTTTCACTGTAGCTCTCTATGTGTCCTTTCCTGAGCATTTTCCTTCATGATTGACTCAATGTGATCGTTGACTCCTTATTTCTGACTGCTGCTCACTATATTGGAAAATCTCTTTTTCTGCTGTTTAAGTCACATTATTTGGTGCCGTCCTTGTCACCTTTTAACTTGATAATAAGAGTCTACTGCCATGCTAACGTCTCAGAGGCTATACACCAACACGACTTTCACTAAGAGCCTGAAATGTTCAATTCTCAGTCTTCCATTGGTTGATAAATGGGGAAACTTGGAAAAAAGGACAGAACATGGGTTTTGATTTCCCCTCAGCAGATGTCCAAGAAGATGTATACACTTCTTTCCCCCCTTCTTCTTTTTTCTCCCTCCCTCACTGCAAAGCCCTGTTCATATCGCCATGTTTACTGCATGTTGACATGGAAAATATTTTAGGGTGAAATAGCAATGATTTATATATACACACACTCTCACTGTGCTCTGTGTTTGTCTTTAAACTTCACTTTTCCCCAAATCGTGTATATAAGCCATGTAAAGGCAGGGGACATCACTCACTCAATTCTCTGGAGTCTGACACAGTCGGATGTTCTATTTCACAAAGAAGAAGCTGCTGCTTTTTTTTGTATTAGAATTTTTCAGGAAGGGATTCGGCACAAACTGGGACTTTTTCTTCGGACAAAGATTGTCGGACGTCGGCGATTCGGACGATTGTATTGAGTCATTAGGCATTATATTGTTGAGCAATGTTATTGGGATTTCTGGCATCCAGTGGCACAGCTATCCTGCCGAAAATACGAGAATGTTCAAAACAGGAGCTTTCCATGTGTGTCAAACGTCTGCCAGAGGGAACTGGACGTGAGCCACGGTTGCAGAAATTGGACAAATTCTAGTGTTTTCCGTTGACCTCTAGAGAGAACAAAAGAAACGTAGAAAAGGTTATTCATTGACTTCCAGATAAAGGGCAAGGTATTTCATTCCTTTCACCTGCATGCGTGTGTCTGGAGTGTGTGTGGGTGTTTACACATAACAGCAAGAGCATGACGACATGTCTCCAGGCTTGACGTTCTTTGCTACCGTTTACTAAACAGCATCGATAGGACATGGACTGTTTTAGTAAATACAGAAGGGTGTGTGTGTGTGTGTGTGTCTGTGTTTTGGGTTGATGTGGTACCAAGACAGTTAGCTTTCCTTTCAGGTAGCAGTTATCCAAACTGAAGCGTCTCTCCTCTTCAGACTGAATGCGCTTGAACAGATTTGCAAGCTGTCAGACTTTACAAACTCTTTATCCAGCAGGCAGCGAGGTGTGAAATCCTTTTTTTTACACTGCTATAATCAGGACTGTTCTTACACACACAAATCTCTCATTCATAGCAACTCCAGTATAATCGCTCTCTGTCTGAGTTTACATCATAAACACCACACGCTTGTAAGCCTCGCTCTGCACAAACGCGTACACACACGCATCAAGCAATGTGTGTGTGCATATGTGTGTGCGTGGGTGGTTGGGGGGTGGGGGTGTGCATTCCGTTAGTTCGACAGGTGTGTGGAAGACTGCCACGAGCCAGGCGGCAGGTGGAGATGAGGATTTATAGATTTTAATCGTATCACTCTGTTGAGCAATAATTCTACTGCCTGAGGCAAGGAAGGTCCATAGCTACAGTAACACGTGATTGATGGATGCTGTGGTGGGTATCCCTGAATCATGGAGCAACTAGTGTGCTCCCCTTCACAGGTATAATAGCTTCTGCTCCAAGTATATCACAGCTTAATGTTGAAACTGAAAAACCAAGCACTTATTTCAAGTCTCCGCTGGAAAGAAATAAGATAAAAGCAGGTGAGAGGAGAGGCCAGGAGAAGAAAGTTAGGCAAGTGTGTGATCCAGTGGATGAAGTGGCTGTCCAAATAAAGCACAAATAAGACACACACACAGGGGAAGTTCCAAAATATCAAATGTGTACTGTGTTATGAGTTGCAATAAAAGCAAATAAACTTTGGTTTCAGGGAGTCTTCTGCGAGGTAAATCCCTCAGGTTTTACCGTTTGTTATCTGAAGAGCTCCATCTGGAGCGCCGCATTCTCCCCCTGACCCTGTCATCCCTGTCCACAGCGTGATTAACGGCTGCAAATTTGCATCAATTTGAAACTGTCTGAATAAGACAGCAGAAGGCGACATCTTCTGTTAAAGTCTCCCGAGACAAAAGCCCTATAGTGTTTCTCTTGGCAGATACAATCAGACGGAGCCCACGCTTGGATCGATGAGGGAGAGGGCCACCACTGCTCTCGATGCCACTTTCACCTGCCATCTTAAAGTCTGAACAAGATATGGAGGAAAAAAAAACCCACAAACACATTGGTTGCACAAGCTGCTCAAAGCGCCAAGGCTGAAATGTGACATGTTGGGACAGTGATATTCTCATATTTACTGTGCTTTTCTCCTTTGTCTCTCATCTTCTCTGCTGATCTCTCACTTATTTATTTTCTCTGAAAAACCTCCTGATCCGCACTGCGAGCGTAATATCTCCGGGAAAAGATAATCTATTTGCATATGGATTTGGCATCAGGATTGCCTGAATGAAGTCTGAGGTTTATGGCACAGCACGAGGCAGGACACTTCACAGTTAAATCAGATATGCTTGCAAGTCTGACACAACTAATAAAGCAGGACTTTATGATACATCCAGATGCAACCTCATCACTTGTTTTGAAATCAGTTATGCAAATTTTGACAGGTTGACCCCCTAACTTTCAACCACTAATACACTTTTTTTTTACACTTCATTTGTGCCAGAATGTTAAATTTGAGTTTTTAGTGTGTGTGTTTTTCCGTCTTTATGCCTTTCTTTCCTTCTTTCTCTGTGTTTAGTGTAAATGACTGTCATGCTGCCTGTGTTTCAGGGTAAATAAAGGCCTAGGGGTGACTCCGACCAAAAGGTTTATATTTACTTAAAAAACACACGTACGGGCCAACTAATGAACAGAATACAACCCAGTAAAACAGTATTGACAAATCTTATTAATCAATTAAAAATAAAGCCCTGAATGTACAATTCAGCACTGGAGTCATGGACTCCTAGTCATGTGTTATGTTAATGTGTTATATTACTGTATGGATTACAGTTGCTGTGCCCCAAGGCAGCAACATAATAACAATGTCATGGATATATCGGTCGAATACTTACTGCAGTCTGAATTATCGTACAGGTTTACATTACCGTTCCTCATCTGACTGTATTAATGTACATTACTACTGCTGCTACTCTACTGGAATTTTTGTAATCTTTGCATTTATACTGCCTTTGTTTTTTCATGTGTACATATTGCTGTGTGTCTTTTGTCTTTACTTTTTTACTTTCCTTACTTTTTTTACACTCCCAGAAGAAAGCAAACTGTGAATGTCTTTGAACGGTGCAAACCTGTTTCTCTGTGCATACGACAATAAAGCTTTTACCTCTGACTTAACACTCACCAACTGCTTGTTCAAAACGTGCTCAGTTAGCTTTCAGTTCAATGACTTTTGATAATCGTGGGGAAATCCATCCTGATGTTCTACTTGGAGGGCAATTATGAGTCAGCAGGTCGCAAACCGTGTTGAGTGACTGTGTTTATGTAGTGGTTAATTCACGCTTCAGCATCTTTTATGGCTTTTTACAGTTGCTCCCTCTGCCCTAGTAAAGCTGCTCGAATCCACTCAGCAGTATCTGAGTATAGATGGTGTGATAGACAGGGGTTTTAGTGCTTAGTGTAGCAAAGAGGGGCAGCATGGGAATCCGTTTAAAAAAAAGCCGTTTAGGAGAATCAGTTAACTATCCATCACACAAAGATCGGGTTACACCGACATGCAGGCTCTACACTGCTGGTCATCGCTTTTCTGGCACGACTGTTTTCTGTCAGTAAGCGCTTATTGTCTTTCTTTCTCTTTCTCTTTCCTTGGGGGAGAAGTGGTGTTTGACAGAAATCATATAGCCAACTGCAATAATTATTCATTACTTACACAAAAATAAGGCCCAGAAAAATGTGACTGTAGGTCTCTCAAAGCTTTTATTCATATCAAAAACACAACACATATTGCATAAACCATACATTAAGAATCAATTTGGTACAGTAACAGTTGCACCAAGAAACCAACAATAAAAATGTATAACACTACACAACACATGGACATATTTACAAAGTACAATTACCACTTGTGTATCACACTCCAAGACTGTACGTTCATCAGATTGTTTAGTTTTTGTTCTACAAAGAAAACTCAAAAACATTAAAGTAAGTCTACCTTTTGTATTTTGTCGATTCTCTCAGAAAACTGACTGCACACACTTCTCCATGTCGACAGTGGTGTAATTTAACTACTCCTCTAAATGTGCTGCCTGGGCATTGTGTGGGCAATACCAACAAAGAATCACAGATAGCAGAGTGGAATGGCCTGATGTCAGCAGATCAGATCCAGGATCAGTTAATAATGAGTCAGATCTGATAGAGACCGGCTTTTAGTCTGCAATAAAAGCTGACTGAGGATCTGATAGTAAGGCCGAGTGACGCTCGTCGTCCACTGTGGCTGACTCGGCTGTTCCTGTGGGAATCAGAGCCTTTTTACTCTGCTGTCACATGCTAGAGCGATCTCAACTTCTCTCAGTCAGCGCAAACATGCTGTGTGTGTGTGTGTGTGTGCATATGTGTGTGTGCATATGTGTGTGTGTCTAGCCTTTCACATATGAACCTCTCTAAAACAAAAGTGACCAGACAGGTAAAAGTTCCTGTCAAGAGTCTTTTCAAACCAGACTTTCCCCCCCCTTAATGTCTCATTAAACCTCCGTGCCCTCGCGGTGATAGATGATTCCTGTTGAGCCCAGCGTTGGGTAGAAGTGCCCACTGGACCCACTGTACTGGCTAAGGATGGGGCTGGTGTAGCCAAGGGAGGAGTGGGTGGGTGAGGAAGAGAGCACAGGAGGAGGTGGCACTTGCGGTACCCACTCGGGGCCACCTGAGTTGGGGGAGTAGCTACTGAAGCTCCCGGGTTGCATGGGTCTATGAGGCCCGTCTAAAGGGAGGTTGATCTGCAGCGGCCTGCTCAGCCCCTCGCCCCCGACCTCATTTGCTGCTCCGCCGCTCACTCCAGACATCTCGGACAAGAAGCTGCTAAGGCAAGGTGCTGGACCTGACGACAAGGGGGAGGGAATCCTGTCTGGGGTGGGAGAGACATTGAGGGGCTGTTTGGGGCTGCCCCTCTCACTGTCGCCTGACTCGGGAGCCCCTGAACTGCCGTCGCCGCCAGAGAGGGAATCGGACTTCCTCTTCCTTTTGCGTCGGAAGTTCCCGTTGTCAAACATCTTTTCGCAGTTTGGGTCGAGTGTCCAGTAGTTGCCCTTGCCTGTGGCATTAGAATGAAAAAAATTAAAAAATTGATAAGTGGTAAAGTGCCAAGAAAATAGCACAGCATATTAAAAAATTCAATACATCAAACTGTAAAAGGAAATGAAGTGAATTTGTCATGTAAGTCTTTCAATGTTAGAGAGAGATATTTAAAATAAAACAAATATTTAAATAAAATTCAAATATTACCTGGATCATCCTCATCTCTTGGCACTTTTTTGAAGCAGTCATTGAGTGACAGGTTGTGTCTGATGGAATTCTGCCAGCCCGCTTTGCTCTTGTTGTAAAAAGGGAAGTTGTCGGCGACGTACTGGTAAATCTGACTCAAGGTCAGCCTCCTGTCCGGCGCTCCGTGGATAGCCATGGCGATGAGAGCGGAGTAGGAGTAAGGTGGCCTGACCAGCTTCATCAGGTCTTCCTGTGAGGGAAGGGAGAACCAGCTCAGCTCCCCTCCCGGACCACCGGCCCCAGCAGGGCCCAGGTAAGGCCTCTGCATACCGTAGTGCTGCGGGACAAAGGGAGGGCCGGGGTTGCCGGGCGGGCCGGTAGAAGTCAGGTACGGCGGCGCGTTGATGCTGGAGCCGTTGAACCAGAGGTAAGGGTTCGGGGAGGACGTGGTGTAGTCGCTCAGGTCGTAGGAGGTCGGCGTGGAGCGCTGAGGACTCGGCAGCGAGGGAGGAGGGTAGTAGCAGTCACTGTACATGCTGAGCTCAGGTGGCTCCTGTCCGAGGCTGGGGAACTGCGGGCCACACCGAGGAGGGGACTGGCCCTGGGCCTCAAATGAAGACATGTCCAAATTTCTTCTCACCTCTCAGAGCCTCTTCTTCCTTTCTTCCCTTCTGCGCCAAACTCTTTTTGTCAGCTCCCAGAAAGTCCTTTTCTTGTTCAGGCCTTTGCAGGTATTCGAGTGTGAGCCGATCCAAACGAAGGTCTCTTTGCCTCCAAGTTATATGCTACTGTTCTCCACCCCTTTCTTGTCTGTTTGCCCTTGCTTTATGTCAAGATGTCACCTGTCATACCTGCTTTATCTGTTTCCCTGGAAACGCCCCCTGTCTCGTTTGATTGGTTCTTTTCTCAGGTGAGTCCTCTGATCCTGCTTTCTCTGTTTTTTTTTCCTGCTGTCAGCTAGTTCAGTTCCTCCAGGGGTTTTGTTCACCCTCAATTAAATAATTTTCCACTCAAGCTGTTATTGCAACATTAATTGAGTTCAGTCATATGTAGTCTTTTGATGATTATGATGCAAATTTAAACAGACAGCCATAATACTGTTATTTTGCCTAGCTACTGAGATATACATTTTAATGATTTTTTTTCTACATGCTTCTCCTGCCGTCGCTGACAGCTCAGTAACTGTGATGATTAACAACCACCTCATACAAAAGGCAAGAAGGAAAGTCTCGTAAGCACCCCGGCTAATTATTTTATATATGTAACAGACTATTTGTGTTACATTAATATTACATTACATTAATATTTTCTGTAGCGCTTAAGGCACACTAAAAATACCTATGTAATAACTAAAGAATGACAGTAATGATAAGCAAATCAAATGTATAATGGCCTCTTTTATGGTAAAAGTAGGAAGTAGGAAGAATAGATTTATAATAACACCACTGCAGTGCCAGTAGCCTATACAGCTTAATTTGGAGTATAATTAATATGTATTATTTTTTATATTATTTAGCTTATATTAAGTTCTACTGAGCCCTCAAATTATCATTTACAGACAGTAGCAGGTTATTAAACACTTTTTTTAAATAGAAAAGGGTGCTGTGTGAAGTGAACCTGAACATCCTTAAAACTGACGTCCGCCATTTTAAAGTGACAGCGCGAATGACGTCGTTTATCTTCGTAAGTTAGCGCGACAACTCTCAAACTAACAGGAGAAAAGGCTTTCTATCGTAAGTTTTACACATTTTTAAATCAGACAGCACATAAAACTGCCGATAAAAGCCCCAGGTAGCATTTGTAGAGACTTTGTAGGGAGTTATTTCTGTTGACAATCAGTCAGAAATGTAACTTAAAATAAGTTTCCGTCACGATGCTAACGTCAAACCGTCGTGAGCTAGCTAACGTCGTGACCTTGTTGCCATGACAACCTAATGTCGGCAGCTTGCCGGCGTAAGCTGAAGTTTTAACTTTAAATATGAAGTCTGTTTGCGGAAAACAAACAGCTCATTCATTAAAGCAGCATGCGGGTTTGTAACATAGATGGCCCATTCACCGTCGCTGCCCGGGATGAACCGCAACGACGGCCTTTTGGAGCTGAACAAGGACTTGGAGAGGATAATTGAAAACATCGAAAACATGTCGGGTAGGTAACTTGAGCTCGTGTGGACTGGACGAGCTTCATGTGATGTTACAGCACAGCACTGCAGATACGGGCGCTCTCTCACCGTGTCCGTCCACCCGCAGTGCAGCTGACTTGGATGGCTTATGACATGGCGGCGCTGCGGACCAGTCCCGAGCTGGGGGCCTCCGTGAGGAAGCTGGAGGAGGCTTACCGCCGATGCAGAGCTGCTGTCTGCGGGGACCGAGAGCAGGAAGAGCCGGGGCGTCCCACTGATACAACACTCAGTCACATGTGATGGAGAGTTATTCAGTTCACAAGAGCACAGCGCTGGGATTAAAGGGGGAAAAGTTTGTGAAGGCGCTGTTAAATTATTAATAATAATAATAATCTAATTTCTGTTTGTGATGTGTGGCAGGAGGTGTTTGGACTGCTCCCTTTACATTTAAACGACGTGCTCCATTCAGAAATGTACATAAATCAGCTCTCTCAGATTGTACGCTGATGTGCATATTTAGTTTGTTTTTCAATGTTCTGGTCTGTTTAACATGTTAAATTGAAAAATAATAATAATAATAAATTTTATTTATTTTTTTATTTATTTTATGTAAATATGTCTTGTTGTTTCATTTATGTACACAGACTTACATGTTTGGCATCTTATTCTTTTGCTGTATCTTTATTTCATGTTTAACCAGTTGTTGAAATCTGACACCAGGATTTAGAAACTTGCATTTCAAGTTTGTAAGATTTTGTGGATGGTTTGAAATTATAGTTGACACAGCCTTTTTAGTTTTTATGGGGTTGTAAATGTATTTTTCAGATGGAAAACACAGAGAAGAGCACAGAACAAGCTTCCTCGGCCGCCTGCGTTGATCTGGAGAACATAATGAAAGAGCTGGACTCTCTGTTCGACTGCATGGATGGACTGGCATGTATGTGTGTGTTTTTTTTCCCCTATCCACCGCTTTACTCCTCCACATTGTCAGTGAGCATCTCTTATGCCAGAAAACATTGATGATTGATTTGCAAATATGCAAAGCGCATGATGTAACTGTTAAAATAGATCTGAAACACGATAGCCAAAAGTGGATTATTGTGCACCAACTGCTGTGCAACTTAGCCTTGCTTGTAGGTGTGAGGGGTGCAGGGTTACATGATAATACACGATGTCTGTCAGATCGCACTCTGCTGATGGGCAGATAGGAGTAACTGAAGGATTTTCACACTTACACACACACACACACACACACATATACACAGTTGTCCATCAGGCTATATGATGTCACGAATGATGTCGCAACTTCTTTTCTTTGCCGGGGGGGATGGTTGTAGGCAAAGAGGCAGTCAAATCTGCTTACAGTATTGTCTTATTTGATTATAACTATCACCTTACTTTAATAGCTTAAAGCCTGGAAATAAACATCAGAGCTTTATTAGATATCAAACAATGTGACACTTGGTGCTGAATTCCTTTATTTATAGTGCACTGATATGGATGTAGTTTACAAGACATAATCCACCTTTTTGGACTAAGACATGATAAAATACATGCTCGAACAGATGTCATTCACATTGTTAGAGAGCTTTTGTCAGTTTCAAATGTGAGAACATACTGAGAACAAAAGGATCGTTTTTTTTTTCAGAAGATATAATATGCTGTCATTTAGATTTTTCTGTGCTGTCTCATCCCAAATTGTTTTCATTTTTTCAGCTGTGAGTTGCTTCATTGTTTTCGCTATAGTGTCCATCAACACCACACTCAAGAGTCAATCTGATTGAGCATGCATGCAGATTCTTTTCTGTGAACAGATAACATATACAAAAACCTATTTAGAGATGTACAGAAAAGGAAATTGGATAGTTTGACCCAAGGATATATCCAAGAATAGTGATTTCTCAGTGATCACAAACATCATTTATGGTATAAGGACAATGGACCTCTGTTTTAGTAATCTTCATGTCAGTTACACAGTAAGTACCAGCACTGCTTTATAACAGGAGCAAATAGAGAAAAAACTGTTAAAGTTTATCAATCAGGTCCTATTGAATAATATCACCCTTTGTGTAGAACTTTATATTTTCTCTGATGTGACTTTTGGACATCTTAGAACAGTGTTGACCTGAGGCAGGTGTGAAACAAGGTATTTGTTTTCTGCCTGCAGTGCGAAGCCAGTTGAGGCAATGTGATCTGATCGTTTGTGTTGGCCACCCTGACAAGTTGGCTTTTCTGAAAGTCCACAAGGCAACAAAGCAACAGCCCCCGGTGTGACCTGAAACTGAGGCGTGAAGACGGGAGGAAACGCTGCGTGTCTGGAAAATACTGTTCAATAAAATATACAAACCATCAGTGTAAAAAACATTGTTTTTGTCTCTTTCTGTTGACTAAACATACAAGTGGAGTTACCAAAAAGAGGAATTACATAACAACGACCTTTGTGATAGTGGAAAATGTGACGTTTGCTGAGATGCTCCTAAAAAGCTTCTGAGCAAACCACATGCCTGCATGTGTACACAAATTAGCACACAGAAAGACAGACGGAAACACCCACATGAAGCTTGGCTGGTCAGAATCCCGCAGGGTGCAGCAGGCAACAGTGGCTCTGCACCTCAGAGTCCATGGCATCGATGAGCAGAAGTGGGGTGTGTGTGTGGTGGGTAATCATCTCCTTCACCCCGGGGAAACTCTACAGCACAGCAGCATACAAAAAAAGATGACAGGGACCTAATGACGCAGCACGGCACAAGTGAGCATCAACACTCCCTGAGGCTTGCCGCAATATGTGAACTTTTCGGTTTGCTTTGAGTCAACACAGGCTGCCTTTTTGCACCCCGCCACCTCCTCATTTTAACATCGTAGCTAATGGTATCATCATTTCCAGTTTACCTTGGTGTCGTGGATGCCAGTGCCGAGGGAGTAGGAGTTGCCTTGGTTACGGATCTTTATGTTGTAAACCTTGCCTTGTTTCAGCAGCATCAGGGTGTAGGGGTGCTCAGTTTCACCTCTTGAGCTGTCCCTCACCAGAAATGCTCCATCCTAAAGACACAAATATGGAAAAATACACACACACACATTGGCCCTATGAAATTTCAGCAGCATGTTTGTGTGTGTTTGTGTGTGTGCCCCGGAAGGAGAAGGGTGAGACATGTGAGACTGAGAGACAGCGCCTGACCTTGTCCACCTCTCTGAGAGCAACTTCAGCTTGTTGTCTGGTCACCTTTCCCCCGTACCAGCTGCGATCCAAATCCTGCACGCACCACGATAAAACACACTGTAAGGACTAGATAAACTCTTTCTTCTTGTGTCCCTTTGGCAATGAAAGAAACATGTTTTATGTGATTTTTCTTGTAAAATAAATGTAACAGATATTACCTATTTCCTGACCTAGTGAATGAAATGCAAGGGCCCCTACCGGCGTTCTTTTTTTTTTACAACACCACCATCTGCTGTTTTACCTCTGAAAGTACTTATTAGTAACGCTCACCCTCAACATCACCTATGCCCTCTATAACACAGTAAGCACAGAGATGACGGCTCAGTTTCCATTTTACTTTTGCATCTCACCTGTTTGGGCACAGGTGGTGAATCGGTAACCTTAGCAGGTTGTGTCGGCACGGGAGGAGGCGGAAGGTGTTTACCTGCTCTGGAGTGGACAGGTGAAATATTTTAAATAACTGCACCACCCAGTGTGTAGAGGCTTAATATACTCATAAAGGCTGGTCTACCTGCTGGGCACCACTGTGTGTTTGGGCGGTCTTGGTTGAGGGATCCTCCAGGAGGATGAGCTGGGAGCCTGGACTTCACTGCCCTCTTGTGGACATCAAGGGTAGTGTGAAATAGAAATGTGTCAGATTACAACATGTTGCTGTTCAACTGTTACACCCAGTCTAAACGCTACGTAACAAGCAGCACATACTTGGTTTTGTGCAGCCTTTCTGAGATGGTCTGGAATGTCCGGGCTTCTTGCTCCTGTCGATGTGCAGATCAGGCGGACTGGCAGGTGCTGGGAAACAGGAAACACACTGATTATAAGGCTCAGATCACCAGCGTCATCATCATCATTAAATCAGGTTGCTGTGGAGTCATTAGATGCACAGTCACCTGGTGCTTTGGCAGGTCTCTGGGGGATGTTGTTTACTCTTGGTGGAGGAGAACATGGTTTTAAGGTCCTACCAGCAGGGACTGGCTCCTGAACAGGATCTACTCACACATACACAGACACATTTTTTAAGTTAAACCTGCAGGTCACAGAAGTGTTTTCACACTGAACTGCATTTCTTGTGCACAGCTCTGCTTTCAGGGGTTGCTCTCTGTTACTTCTGTTGTATCCTTCCTGAGGTTTGGCCCCTCTGGAGGGCCGTGGTGGCTTCACTGGTTCTTCGGGCACCTCGTAGTCCTCCTCGCTGGTCTCGTCGCTGTCTTGTTGCCCAGCTGTTTGTGTTTCAGTCAGACCGCAGATGTAGTTGTCTTCCCTTTCCTCTCGGTGTGGATCCCCGTCGTCATGATCACTCTCATTGTCCTGACCGCAGCCCAGACGTGTGACACAAGCAGTGAGCATGAGTGCAGCTCAGACCACAGATTACAGTTTTATGAACTGTTCCCTCTGTGAAATGCCTTACAATCAGTAACACTGTCACTCATGACATGTTCACTGAAGACACACCTGACAGATCCCTTAGATCATTACATTTCTTCACTATACCTCGAATAACTTAATTTAATTTATCTAAAGACTATAAAGATATTTTTTTCACAAGCTTTTACTCATGGCTAAAAAAGCGTGCATAATGGTTATAACTTTGACTTTAGAGTCAGTTTTATTATTATTATTCTCTTTTCATTAATAGTCATAATACCTTTATACCGCATTCATTTTTTATAGCAACACCTGCTTAGCTTATGTTTCTACATATGTAATACCTTCTTATCATATATGTTCTTATATTTTTGTCATGTATGATCCTTGCTCTTTTTGGTTCTTGCTTTTTATGTTGAAGCATATTGAGTCTACGCTTGTCGAATGAAACGCGCTATGTAAGAAAACTTGACTTTGACTTCATTTCAATGGTTTGCTAAGTTTCTATCATTCGAAGTGGACCAATTTATTTGAAAAAAAAAAAGAAAATAACTTGAAGCTTTTTACTCACAAACTCATCTGAGCCCCAAGTTTCTTCCTCATGTGAAAATACTGTAGAGAAATAAACCATAACAAGAACAGCATCAGGCCAGAGGAGAGATTTTATGGTTTCAAAGATGTATTTAAAGTCAAAAATGTGCTTTACCTTGCTTTGTAAACTTTGCCTTTGATCTGCATGGAGAGGAAATATGAGAAGTCATGCATTGTTTGGTTGCAGTTACACATTCAGTAGAAGTAGAAGAAATCAAATTTGTTTTCTTACATTAGACCAAAGGGCTTCTTTTTTCCCCCCTTGTTGATCTCACTTTGGATCTTAGTAACTATTCTATGAAGATACAAGACCAAAACATTAGTAAATTAATATAATATAATTAATATGTCAGTTTTATTATTATATGACATCAGAGAATAAGATAAAACCTCTTAATGTCATCCATACACAGCCACGATGAGCCTTTATGTCATAACAGACAACGGCTGATGGATTGTTTTGCAATATTTATGGCCGGAAAACAGTTTGTTGCAAATGAGTTTCATGATTTTTGATTGAATGAAATGGATGTGCTTTCAGTCAGACTCACGAGACATAAAGGCTGGGGAACACTTGGAGGTCGTACTCAGTCATTTGCTGGATGGCATAGATTTGAATGGTAATGAAAAACAGAACATCAGTTGCTCTGAGTATTTCAGAATAGTACCTAAGTGCAAAGGCTGAGAGAGATTTAGATGCACTTACCACAAACTTTGCTCCTGTTATGCTGCCCTTTATCACCACTTTGTCGCAGCCCACTAACTTAAACTGAGAAGACATCACATACTTTTAGAGCAAGGAAATGTACTTTTACTGTGTTTTTGAAGTGATATAAAACAACAAAGAGTCTGTGAGTTCCACTTTTTAGACAAAATATTGAAAAGGTAGGTATATTTTTAACCAGCAAAAGCCATATGAATTATATTGTATGTACTGTTTTTAGCTGTTAATTTCATACATAGTGCACAGTCCCTTTTAACATAAATATCTTTCAAATGTCAGCTGTTGGGTTTTAAATCAGCTTAGCAGAAAAAAGGAGAATTCAGTCCTTGATTGTTACAAAAAAGCTGCTCTTTTGATACTCACCTTCTTTAAGCAGTCAGCCAGACTTTGGGGACTCCATCCCATCACCTCCGCTTTAGAGGGAAGGTTGCTGAAACTCATGTTTGTCTCTAAATATCACATCCACTGAAAAAATGAAGGATCTAACGACAGCATGGCCTGTTTTGTTTCACAGCGGGCTCACAAAACTGTTGCTCATGAAATCTTCAACCTTTATACCTTTTATAAAGTGAAAGTTCAGAGTGACATCTCTGGCATTTAAAGGAACATAGTTGTGGTGTGTCAACTTCCTCTTGTTTACTTGTGTAAAGGCTGAGTTTGAAAGTTTCAGTGGTCTTAACAGACCTGAGACGTGTATTATTATTGCATGAATGCACTGCAGAGTGTGCCTGCCTCTAAACTTAGGCTGTCTTAATTTCCTTTCACACATTTACATAGCTACGTACGGTGGTTATCATTTTAGCGTGCTCTAATTTATTTCTTTTCTTTTCTTTTATTTTTGGCCGAGATCTAAATAGACTGTTGCTCACGCACACCTAATGTGCATGTCAAATGATTTTATCGACACATAACATTGCTGCTGAGAGATGTTTGCATGTCGCGATGTGATCGCTCACGTGCGTTTGACTTTAATTCATTCATCGTCAGAGGCCCATCCTGTGTCAGGAGGACTCTTGGTATCTCACACCCAGGTGAGAGAGGAGGGCAGCAGAAGAGAAGGGATGATCAATCACGCTCAGGTCCCCCCCGCCCAGACCCCCAGGCATGTCTGGGTGAATACATGAGTCCTCCTGGGGGGTCCTTGTGGGAGATCACTGCCCCCTCTCTCCCCTGTTTTCCTCTTCTGTCCTGATTGGCAACCCCCCCATCCTATGGAAAATATAATACTACCACTGTGACGGAGACATGAAACGCAGTGTAATTAAAAAGCAAGAGTCCAGGTATCAAATCAGTGTAAGATCATGTTACATGACAACATACAAAACAACAGTCAAAAGCGTCATATGGAACCAATATGGAGGCAACCATGTTCTCAGTGGAGAGCAGAGAGGAGGGGCGGGTTGGTGAGGGCCTCCAGCAGGGCCAAAGCTTCATTATCACACAGCAGGACGGCATGGGAAATACAGAACATCCCCAGAAGCAAACAGACAAATGGGAAGGATGGAAGGGAGCAGTGCAATGTTGTTACTGTGTGTGTGTGTGTTTAGTGATAGTTTGTCAGTTTTTTTCTGTCCTTTCTTGCAAGACATCTCCTCATAGTCTTAAAAAAAGGACATTTACTCATGTGCTCTTATGGTATGTGGAGTTGTTGCAAATGAAAACTAAGTCAAAGTGTGGACTCCACTGTGGCTTCTTAAGTGACACCAGTGGATCCACTCCTGTGTAATGTCATAATAATCCAATTCCTCACGTCTCTTGTTATTTACAGCCTCCACAGTTAGTGCTCTGTAAAGATAGTGAAACAGCCTTTTCTGTTACAGACTCCCACCCTCCTCCCCCCAGACGTGGACACCCCCCCTTATGAAGGTAATATCCATGCCATCACTCTTTTAGCCGAGACAGTGGCAGATTTATGACATCTCCTGCTGAGAGGGGAGATTTTTGGGAGATACAGGGGGTAGAGGGGAGAGGGAGGCGGATGAATGACTCCTCACACGATAGATAGGCCCGTGGGCGGAGACGAGGCTCATCTCAGGCCTAATTACTCGCAAATTACGAGATTAGAAATTAACTGGCTCCAGAATGAGAGTCACGCTCATTTGTAACCGTCTCCTCGCCGGATTTTGCGGAGAGATATGTGGAGCCACTTCTCGGTGAATCTTCAGTCTAAACATCTTCCCATCGCACGGCCTTTGATGTGCTGCGATGCATTTGCATTGCCTGTGGGATGCGACAGAGACTGGGCCGGATTATCAATGCCAAAAACCTGGAAATAGTTCCCTAATTTGTCTTTCAAAGGCTCGCTGCTCTTTGAGCCAAATCAATACACGTCGACATCAAAGTGGCAGTGGATCAGCGCTGGATCAACACGTTGAGTTAGGTGCGAACTGCGCCATGTTATCCATGTAATCCTCCGCGGAGTGGATTCACTCCTTTCTTATTCTAATGGGCACTTGCGCGCTCTGTCATGAAATCCAATGACCCTGGGGTTTATTAATTCATCAGGTGTTTTCTAAAGGAAGGAAATTCAGAGGTCTTTATTTTTCAATTTTATTTTTTATTAAACAAAGGGCATTATTCATAAATAGACACTCAGGATTTTATACAAGGAGACGTGAAAAAAAAACAAAAGTGCAAACAGACATTAACATCTTCATATTAAACTGATTCAAACAGACAGGTGATGGAGCCACATCAGACCCTCTCTCATTTGGGCCCGCGGTGTCCCCGTCGGAGCCCGTGGCCCTCAGCTCCGTCCCTCCTGGCGCACACATGCTTCACTATGACCCGGGAGCAGTCGTCGCAGTTCACCGTGCAGCACCAGTGGAATTTGCAGTTGCAGCTGCTCACCACCTCCGTGCGCCTCTCCTCCACCCGCAGGCCGCAGTCATGGCACAGCCTGCGGCAGCTGCGCCTCTCCCACTGGGTGAGGCCCTCTCCGTGCTGCACGCACTCCCGGCCCTCGGTGCCGTACAGACCCAGGCTGGTGTTCCTCCGGCAGTAGTCCGGGGAGTCGTCCAGGTAGATGAGCTCGGTCGGGGCCACGCTGCCGAACGCGTCCACGATGGCGCCCCGGTTGTCCGCGCTGTTTCCGGCCCGCATGCGCTTTTTTTCGATGTCCAGTTTTTGCGCTTGGCTGTGTTTGAGCTTCAGGTAGTTTCCGATCTCCCTGAAGTCCGACAGCTGGGTCCAGCAGGTCTGGACGCTGCAGCTCTCGGACATGCCGTGGCATCTGCAGATGCGCCTCATCGTTGCCTTCACGGCCTGTTGGAAACCAGAGAGAGTGAATCAGTGCCAGTGACTGCTAACTGTGCGTGATGTCAGATGGATGTTTGGGGTGTGGAGATAACTCACCAGCCGCCCGGCCTCGTTGTTGTGCAGGTTGACAGCAGCCCTGGAGTCCTGGCCCGTCTCCTGCGCGTCCACGTACTGTTTGGAAATCCTGTCTCCGAAATCCACGTTATCACTGCAGCCCCCCCACAGCCAGCCCTGACCGCCTGCAAAACATCACTTCAAGTCAGATCACAACAAACATCACAACTTTACAACTTTTGATTAAATAAAAGTTTGATGTGTACAAATGATTACAGGCGTGTTCGATTATTCATATTTGTTCTTTTTGCATTCTCACCGATCTTTCCGTTCTTAGAGACATCACAGCCGCAGTTGTCGAGGTCTCCCAGACTGCAGTTCCTGGTCAGAGTGTACATGACCCCCGCTGCACTGATGGCGTGGACGAAAGAAGTCTCTCTGGTGGCTGTCAGTGGGAGGAAATGGATATTTATATTTTATATGACATGTAGGCCAAAAGGCATTTGGAACATCCATTAGTTATATCACCTGCAGAAATGAAAGTGATAAGTACTCATAATAATGATCTTTGTATCTATAGCTGCAACCCTGCCTTTATTACATAATATTCACACAAATATACAAAAATAATCTAACATAACTGACAAGCCTGCATTTATTTGTGGATGCAGCACATTTTAAGTCTTTACATTTGGGTGCATAATATCCTGTGGAAACAAAAATATGTTCTTTTTACGCACAAATGCCACTTCCCTTCACTTTTTGATGACCTGCACGCAGAACTACAGCGATGACATTATATTCACAGCTTACCTTGTTTTAGTCCTCTGAGCTGGGTCGCGCTGTCGGGACAGTTCCATCTGTCCCACGCAAACTGGTGCTTGCACTCCTCAATCCCACTCTGTGCGCCCACCTGCACGCTCCTTGCATAGGTGAGGTAGGCCTGCAGGAGAGGCACGGTCATTGGTTTGGCTCGATTCACATTCACATATGTAGTGCTGCGTTTTCTTAACTTGTCAGTGTAATCAAGTGTTTTGTATTTACCTTGGGTCCCGACATGAGGAAGTTACTTGCCAGCCTAAGAGGAAGATGGAGGATGACAGAATAAGATTATTGTGTCTTAAGTCAGCACACATAGAAAGGTTTCACGAAGCAGAGTGAATATTCTCTTACCAAGCATGTCCCGGGCACGTTAGGTGTAAAAGAGGCAGGAGCCACGACAGTAAACGCACCATTTCCATCCACGGTTCACCCTTACAGGAGAGATCTGCTTATTTTGATCCCGTGTGCTGCAACTTTCTCTTTTATTTGAATGAGGGACAAATGGAGCTCTTGTTCTTTGTCCCCGAGGTCCGAGGGAGCTGATTGGGCGACAGCTTCAGGAAACGCCTTTATGCGCACTTCAAAGGATGGCATTAACCCTCATGTTGTGTTCCGGTCAAATTCTGACCGATTTAAAAGTTTTATCTCTGAAAAATGTACTTAATTTAATCAGACTGACCTTAGATTCCATGACTTTGTCCACAAAGAGGATTTCAACACACAAAATAAATTGTATTGATTTAAATACAATTTTGTGTGTTTTATTCAACTTTTGTACACTCTTGGTGTTCCTGGTCAAAAAATGACCGGTCATTAGAAATGAATGGGGGATACGACAATTAGTGTATAAAAGTGAGCTCAGGTACATCCTCATTTGTCAGATGGACACACGCACACACACATGCATGCATGTATGCACATGCACACACACACACACACACACACACACAAATGTGAAACACGGATGCAAAACAACGCGAGCGGGAAAACTACGGGAAAAAGCATCTCTTAGAATTATTATTTTATTTTAAAGTGCTCATATTACAACAGTTGTTCTTTAATGTATTGAAGATATTGATCTTGGAATATTGTGAAATTGTTGAGTGTAGTGTTGGGATAATTTCCTTTGTACACAAGATAAAATCTTCCCGGTCACTTTTGACCAGGAACACAAACAGGTGTTATTTTATATGACTGTTTTTAAATGGTTGTCAAAACAAATGTTGTTGGTAACTTTGACCCAAAGTAGTCTGTGATAAACAGTATTCTGTGTTTCATCTGATTATTTCTTTTAAAGTCAAAATAATCCAGAAATTATGTTTTTTAGAACTCAAATTCAAGATGTATAAGCTCAGATGAATTAGGACATACAGGCCATGAATAACAAATAGAAACTTGTAATGTTCACAAGAATTTAAGCTGATAAAAAAATCTAAGACAACAAATGGTGATAATATATGTATTATTATAGTTTTTATGATGAGTCTTAATGGAACGGTCATTTTTGACACACAACACAAAATCATTTAACATGAAATGAACACAACATGAGGGTTAAGAGACAGTTTATCTTCTTCCCCAAGGCTGAATGACACCAGGACACCAATATACAAAATAACTGAATGTCAGAACTCGGCCACCGACAAATCACACTAAGTCATTCATAGTATAAAAATATTTATTAGCTAAGATTTTCTATTAAACATACATATAAAATATTAAACAATGTTCACAGAAGACAAACAACAGATTTTGACTTATGTACAGAATTAAATAAAGTGCAGTAAAAGGCTTCAGATGATGGAAGCTAACATTGTTGTAATGTAGAATAATGTGTATTGCTGTCCATGATGATGAATGTAATGAGCCGTGATGAAGAGGTCGGCTCCACAGTCTATGCAACAGATGGCCATCAGTGGCGGCGCGCACGGTGCCTGCGCTTGGTTTTATTGTGCGGTTTCCTCCCGCCGTCTTTACGCGCGCAGTAATATTTGGTGACGACTTGCGTGCATTTGTCGCACTTGACCGTGCAGCACCAGTGGAATTTGCAGTTGCAGCTGCTGACGACCTCGATGCGCTTCTCCACCACTCTGAGGCCGCATTCATAGCACAGCCTGCGGCAGCTCTTCCTCTCCCACTGGGACGTGTTCTTGCCACCCTTCAGACACTCCCGCCCCTCTGTGCCCTGGTACCCCAGGCTCTGGTTCTTGACGCAGTAATCCGGGGAATCCTCCAGGTAGATCAGCTCTGTGGGAGCGATGCTCCGGAAAGCGTGCGCGATGGCTCCCCTGTTGTCCGCGCTGTTTCCAGCCCTCGCCGGCTTCTTGTCCATCTCCAGCTTCTTTGCGTTCTCGTGTTTCACCTTCAGGTAGTTGCCCACCTCTCTGAAGTCGGCCAGCTGCATCCAGCAGGTCTGGATGCTGCAGCTCCCAGACACTCCGTGACACTTACAGGCTCTCCTCATGGTAGCTTTGATTGCCTGCCAAGACAGTGAGAGTGTTAGTTGGAGTTTTAATCATCAAACCTGCAAACGAATTTCTTCTTTTTGATTTTGGACACGTGCGTAAATGAAGAAACAGAAACATCTCTGAAATATCATTTCCTGCCCTGAGATGTATTAATCTGATAAAATTGCATATAAAAAGTGATGGGAAACTCCAGTAACAATAAAATCATATCTTACCAGTCTGCCTGCCTCGTTGTTATGCAGGTTGACTGCTGCGCGAGAATCTTGTCCGCCTTCGAGCGCGTCCACAAACTGTTTGGAAATTTTCTCCCCAAACGCCACATTGTCACTGCAGCCTCCCCAAATCCATCCTTTTCCACCTGGGAATTAAAATATTCATACTGTTATTCAACTTTAACAACAGAAGGCCCATCTTAAGTTACTTAGTCTAATTTAGTAAATGGACCAAGCCTATGATGGAAATGTACCTGTCTGTCCAATCCTGGAGTCATCGCAGCCGCAGTTGTCAAAGTCTCCCATACTACAGTTCTTGGTGAGGGTGTACATCACTCCGGCCGCGCTGATGGCATGGACAAAAGACGTCTCCCTTGTGGCTACAATAAGTCACAAATAAAGCAAACCACAGCGTTAAACTCTGCAGTACAGTTTGGCACCTTAAATGAGCAATTGTTTCACACTGTGCGTCAAAAGCGCGTAAACCGTGCGTAAAGGCATCAGTGGTCATTAGTAAGGTAAAAGTGTTGGGCGTTTTATCAGTTTTATGTAGTTCCAGCAATGAATTTAAGTTAACGTTTATGCCCCTTCTTCGTGGAGGTCAGTGCGCAAAAAACACTACAGCACCGTATTAACTTTACGCAAGAGGCCTCAACTAGGTTGACAGCTGCTGGAATAGAATCACCGCGACACCACACCACCGTGCGTATGATACAGATATGTATATATGAATACGGGTTTCTTACCACTGCGAAGGCCGCTGTGTGTGGATAACTGGAGAGTGTTTTCTGGGCAGTTCCACCTCTCCCACGCGAACTGGTGTTTACACTCTTGTATTCCACTCTGTGCGCCTATTTGCACACTGCCGGCATAGGTCAGAAAAGCCTGGGGAGATAAAGAAAAAATAGGGCAACATTAGTCGTTATTGAATTTTACTAATGCAAATATATTTCTTGACTTCAGCTATTTGATTTAAATGCCCGTGGAGAGCTTTTACGCACGATAGGTGCCCAGATAAATAAAAGCAAAAGTATATTTACCTTCGGTCCAGTCATGAGGAAATTATTCACCGTCCTACAGAAAGAAAATAAAAACAGCCACGTTAATCCCAGGTCATTGTATCACCAGCAAACACACATGACACTGTAATATTTTTAAATGAATTCCACTAAAAGTAAGCGACGTACCAAGCTGACACACACTGCAGGTAACAGCACATGGACAGGACCACGGCAGGCAGCTGATGCAGAGGTCCCATAGCAGCTGTAATCCAAAGGAGGCCGGTTTGCTCGTATTACAGATGTGAGTACCAAGAGAGAGGAAGCCAAATGAGGTTGTGGTCAGACCCCAGGCTGATGATATTTATATGGTCTTGCCCCTTTGATTGACAGATTTGTCCCGCTGGTAACGTTTCACTGTGAAACCGCGTCAACGACGGCGCTGATTGCCGCGTCCTTTAGACAAATAGGAGCCGTCGGTGCATAAGTGCACTTCAAAGATGTGACGCAGACAGTTAAACAGCCCCTCATTCATTCACCTGTCGTTCCCAGGCTTTAACGCTTACACACTTTTCCCACGAATCGAAGCAAATCCAGCGAATAAAATCAGTATGCACAATCCCAGTAAACATTACAAATAAGAAGAAATAAAATTTATCACACGATTATCTTATTTCAGGTTTCTTTAGGTAAAGTTAAGACTATAAAAATGATGGCAGGAGACAAATACGCGCGCATCATTACGCGCACTGAGTACCTGACACATATAATCCTCTTTAATATTAATGTAGGAATATTAAAGTCATTGATTATAAGGGGATTTGAGGACTTGAAATATGCTTCCTAACTGTGATATCACAGTCTCAGGTCACGTTAACGCAGCTCTGAATGTCGCCGTGAGGCCTCATGTGTAGCTGGAAACGTTTGGGAAATGGCACCAGTGTCCCGGTGGGAAAGACGGTGACTACAAAGCCATAAAGTCTTTCAGGAGCTGATGGTATATAGTCATGTAAATACCGCCTCACACATCGGCGACATTGGCATCGTTGTGATAATAGGATAATAGATGTTTCCCTGGGAAACAACTCGGTGTGAAAACAGTCTGGAATTTACAAGAGTATAAACACACAAGATCTTTAATGCTGTGGCCTTTAAACAGGGAGTCAGAATATAATGTGATCAGATCATTTGTGGCCTACTTGGTTTGGATTTGTGGACTTTCAACACCAAATCCAAAAACAGATTAAATCCACAGTGATGATTCATTGCAGAAACGTGGGATTATCCAGCATTTAGTCCCATCACCATTTCCCTCCGATGATTATCTTCCTTGATCTAGCCTCCATCATCATCAGCAGTCAATCATCACGCCAGTTTCTGTCATTTCATACCCGCTCTGTGACTCGATGCGAGAGAAAGTTAGTGATCAACGTTCTCAAATTAAATCGCTTACACTTGTCAAATCCCCTTTAAGCCACTCAAATTCTCACTAAAACAACTATTCACTCAGGGCTGCGGACAATGGACGAGGTCCTCCAGCACAATGGTGGAGAGGTGTAGGTGAGGATAATCCCCACTAATTAGATATGGCTCACATTCACTCTGCAGTATGACTGAAACCTGGAGCCCCTCAACACCTGGATGAGGAATAATACAGGGCGATCCCAAATCTAGGATGCTTCATAATTTAGTTTAACGGTTTTAATGGGTTAATAACCTGCAAATGACAGTAATCAGCGGGGTCTTAAACATCGAAACTCTTAAGGACTAATCATGTGGGTTGTTAAGTGTTATTTAATTAATATGTGTAATATCTTTTTTTATTATTATTATTTATTCAAACTGACAAATAAAAAAGGTATGATTAGAAAAAAAATAAGTTTTTTTTAAAAATCATAATTAAGTATATAGATACATTTTAAAAAGTTAATAATAAAAACTGAAGTTACTTTATTATGCATTTATCTTTTTCTGCAAGTTTGGGTGATGTGTATTACAAGAGAGGATGCAGAGAGGGTCTGCAGCTCTGCTTAGAATAACAAAGTTAAACATGCGATTTTATGAAAGAGTTGCAACACACGTCTCAGACACATTAGGCACTGCTCGGAGCGCTCACGGCTGATTTATGGCAGCGAGAGGTGAGAGAAATGGAGCAATAAAGGCTCAGGAGGTGACGGCTTTGACAGGCCGGGGAAGGGTGGCAGGACTGGTGACGCCAGCCAGAGACAGCAGCAAGGACAGCACTTCAGATGAGCTGAGGAGGGGCTGCTGCTGTGGAGCGAAAACAAAAATCAACCTGTGATAAACACATGATAAGCTGTCATCTACTCATAAATGCATAAAGGTTCAGTCAATAGTGAAACCTTTTAGAGCATTCAAACTCTAATCAGAGCTGTGAAATGTTATCTCAGCGCTCTTTACTCAACATAGCTATTACTTTTTTTTTTAAGATTTTTATATGAACTTTAGTTTTTTTTTTTAAGTTTTTTTTTTTTTTAGTCACTTATTGTCACCAGCTTGCTCCCTCGTCCTTTCAGCTTGCAGCTCCTGTTAGCAGCAGCCACACAGGAGAAACCCACAGCGCTGTCTTTGTGTCCTACTTAATTTAATGGTGCTTCTCTCCCCTGAGGGGAAGCAGTGGTGTTGCTGTTAATATTCACTGAGTGATGACAAGTTAAGATGCAGCCAGCTCACTTTCATTGTCCATCAATCTCCAGATTGTTTTAACTATTAATCATTTGATAAAGGGTCAGAAAACTGTGAAAAAGACTAGTATCCCAAGATGAGCTTTTCAAATAGCTGGTTTTATCCAATCAAAGGTCTCAAATCTAAAGAAAACTATTTACTATCATTGCAGATGCGCAAGGATAGAGATGGCTCACATTTTGAGGGCTAGAATCATTGAATTTTTTTTTTGTTTGTTTGTTTTTGTTTTTTTTTTTGGTTTGACTTAAACATTTGACTGATTATCAGAACTGCTAACTACCAGTTACATTTCTGTCTATTAATCAACAAATCATTTAAGCCCTAATGTCAAATAAAAACCCATGAGGCAAGCTAGCTCCAAATGTTAGCAGACTATCTGACTCATTTAACCCATAAAAACAGAGAATAAAACACTTTCTCATAATAAGGAGTTGAGTTGAAAATGTGTTTAGTTTTCTGTATATATGCACATGTTTATGTGTTTAACATTAGCCACTTAGTGACTATTATTATTATTATTATTATTAAAGTAGGAAAATGTGTACTACCAAACCTTGTTCTTACATTATTCTTTCAGTAACGTACATTACAATATGACCCTTGTTTGTGCAATTAACTTTCTTAAAAATCAGGGGAAACCTTGAAGTGATGTAGGTTTGTGGGAATGCCAGTAACATCAAGACTATGGCTCTGAGTATGCTCTGATATAGGAGGTGTGAATGAAATTTTTTTTTCTGTATAATGTTTTATATTTTGCACAGGCTCATAGCAGGCAGTCCAGACATATCATTTTATTTATTTGTTTATCCTGTGGCTGTGCATGATCAGTCCATGCCTCATGAGTAATTATAATAAATATAATAAGACATAAAGGAGACAGCAACATGCACGGCACTGACTGGTTCCATGTCTTCATATTTATTTCATAAAGAAAAGTAAAAAGTTTATTAAGAAAACATCCCACATGATTAGACTCTGATTGCTCCCTTGTCTTTAGACGCCCCCCCACACCCTCCCCACCCCTCCCCACCTCGCCCTAGCCTGGATGCCTGTCTATCTCTCTGTGCTACATCACTACACCACTCCCCAGTTTGGCAATATTGGAGACATGTTAGCTGTGGGCTAACAGTGCAAGGCAGGCACCCAGGCTAAAGTTTTTTTTTTCCACCCGAGTGGTAAGAGAGCCCCCTTGTGAGGATGCCATATACCCTCATGGCACCCCAGAGAGCTCAAGAGCACCCTTTTCTGAAGACAAAGCAAGAGATTGAATACTGTGATAATCAAAAGAAAGTGCTTTTTGCTGTGGCATCTCAGCTTCTTTTCTTCATGTGCTTAGAAGTCAAGGTGTGGCATCGCCTTTCCTCTCCTGCTCGATGGCTGGAAGAGAGAAAAGAGGGAGAAGATTTAGATTGGGAGAGAATGCTGCATTTAGATTTTGCTGTATATCGATGATGTGCTGATGCTGCAGAGATTTGCTCTTGCAGCGCCCCGCTTGCTGAGCGTGTAATCTTTTGACAGCACTGGAAGCGATAAGAGCCGACTGACAGGAAAATTGTTGCAGGGGGCTTGAGGCTTCTGTTCAGAAACACACACAGACACAGGGGACACTCACTCTCTTTGGTGGGCAGGGGGTTTTTCTCTTTCGTCTCTGTCTTCTTCAGCTTTGTCTTGTCGAAACGGGCGATCTCAGTCATGTCGGGCTTGTCAGACATTTTGGCTGCGAAAAGATGAGAAAAACTCCTGAACACACAGGTTTGACCTTTCCTGTCAGCCATCACTCTGATAATGCAGCATAACATAATAGCTCCTGTACTCATGTATTGTACAAGATACATCGAATAAGATGGGAGCGGTGTTTGACAAATCATTACCAGAGCTGTCAGAAATCTTAATGGCTTTGTGTGACATTTAATGTAATCTTCATAAGCCTCTGCACATAAAGGGAGTGGCTACAGCATGTGTGGCTCAGACACGTCCACATGCACGCCTGTGAGTGGTGGCTGCCTCCCACACGCTCTGTCTTCATATCCACCTCGCCAAAATGCCTATGTAGTGAACATGTGCCTATTTTTACCCAGCTGTCTGTTCTTTCCTTTGTCTCTGCTTTTTCCCTCTCCAAGGCTGAGGTCTTTGTTCTCTCCCTCCACATCCTTCCTCTCTCTCTCTCTCTCTCTCTCTCTCTCTCTTTCTCTGCATCCACCCCTGCAGCCTCGTGGATATATAGGAAATGCTCCACAGGCCCCACTGCAGTCATATTCCTGACCCAGCCTCAGTTCTGACTAATCTGTCCTGCACAGTCTGGCCCAGTCACGCCTGTTTGAGCCGCTGATCTGTCAGAGGCTGCCGTGGAAATGTGACAAGCCCACCAGCCTGCAGCCAGTCATTTGCAAACCGAGCTACTAATATCACTCTCACTAGTCTGAATCTGAATGGGGCCTAACAAATTTGGTTTGACATAGGCACAGTCATGCTGGGCACATAGCCAGAATTTAAAAGATTGCGGCTTCTTGAAACGAGGCGCACTGAATCATTTCTCGATTACCCTCATCCACAAATGGTGTCCATATCTGTATTCAGCCCTGCCAATTCTTGATATTAACAGCAGCTGTCATAATCCCACCTTTTTTTTTCAAATCACCAGCAAACCTAATTAATCAAACATAAGCTCTGTTGTTCCTTTATAATCACCACCGCCATCATCATCATCCTCAACATCCTCATCCTTTCACATCCTTTCGCAGCTTCTCCCCATCCAGCCACACCCCAATCCTTTGTTTGACTCCAGTAAAACAGAACCAGAAAAGAAAAACACGGACACAGAGGAATTAAGAGCACACCGAAGGAGAGATGGTTCATTCTTACCGGTGTTCCACACAGCAGTGGGCTAAAATCCACCAGCGGAGAGAGAGAGAGAGCAGGGAGGGACAGAGGCTCAGAGATGGAGAAGGGAGAGCGATGCGGAAGCAGAGTGAGTCTGCCGGTGTGTGGACGCCTGCCTGCATCCAGGGTGTGGGTATAAGAGGGAGGGAGGGGGGAGAGAGAGAGAGAGAGAGATGGGAGAGAGAGAGTGACTGAGAGCTTGATGTCAGCCCTCCTCTCTGGCATTAATATTAATGTCCTCGAGGGAAAAGACTAGAGGAAACCAACCGCTGATAGGAAACAGCTGTGCTGTTAAGCTGATGCAAGATAGATTATGATAAATTATTTAGGTAATCTGTTGTGTGTATTCTGGATTTTATCATACAGGAGTAGGTCAGGGACACACCACATGAGATGGTGGACAGTGTATTAATCAAAATGCTCTGTACGAGCATGAGTATGTACCTCTTTACCTCTCTAATATTCATTATATGCTGAGAATGTGTCTGAGTTATTAGTATTTATAAAATTACACTAAGTCACGTAATGGGTATTTTTATAAGAACTTATCTTCAATTATATATTTTTAATGTGATGTTTATTTTTATAGTTATCAGTATAAGGCATGGACCGGTGCCACATACTGCAACACTTAGAGCCTAAGATGGATTTGCAGTGCCCATCCCTAGAAGGGCCTTAATACAAACTCAACAAGGAAATACACACAAAATAGCAAAGAACACAAACAAGGATATAATAAACCATAAAACTCAACGTAGCTAGATGTATCAGAAATTATATGTCATCCATTATAGTAATTATAGTTATTACATGCAGAGATCATGACTATTTATAGTGATATTAAAGTGAGTATGGCATTCCCATTCATGCAAGTCAAAGCAGTGTAGAAAACTCTATTTATATATTGACTTTTTATAGGGACAAGTTTACAGCATGGAGCTGTGCCACATATCACAACATTTATAGCTCAACTTAATTTGCAATGCTCATCCCATGGAGGGGCTTTGTACAAATACACAAAGCTCAAAAATAAAATACATACACAACAAAATTCAACATGACACAACGGCACAAAACACAAACAGTGATTTGATAAAATGACCATAACATGCCACGACAAGGAGTAGATCATACATGACTACTTCACTGATCCTGCACAATTAGAGCTAAAAACAACTATTTATTTTGTTTATTAATTGATTTGGTGATATATTAGTCATTTATATTTCAATTTTTAAGTAACTTCTTACTTAAATATTTGCTTTTCTGCTGCCCTATGATGGTAAACTGTATTTTTATTCTCTTTGGTCAGACAAAAGAAGTCAAGATGTGACCTTGAGCGTAAGGAAATTGAGAAGGCCACTTGTTTACTATTCTCTGACATTTTAGAGATGACATGACTAAATAATTCACCAAGAAAATAATCATCAGAATAAAGAATGATGAAAACATTACCAGCTGTAGCCCCACCTATAATCATACATCATATTTCTTATATACACTGCCATCAAGTTTTTTTCTCAGAGCCAAATTACAACAAATTAGCCAGTTATGGTGTGCACCAGAGTTTTCATTCCCATATCTGTGTGCATGACTTTATCATTATCTGTCACATCCTTTATTTTACAGCTGATCAGGCCACCCTTGATTACATCAGGCTCTTATAAAGCCATGATGTGTGGAGCCCATGGTCCTCTGCTGACATCATGAAACCTGCTGGTCTTTCCTTTTTTAATCCTCCCAGAGGTACAGTTACAGCCTGCTGAAGCAGCCACTCAGAGCAGACGATTCCCTCTCAGAATAGCGATGATGAGTCAACATGACCTCAACCCTCGAAATGATCCACTGAGCCAAGCAAGCAGGCGCTTTAGGTTTTAGTAAGCGCTGTGTTAATGTGTGACATCATATTACTGGATGACTCTGGGGTTTTTTACTGTATAACAATGAGATCATTAGTACTTCTGAGTGCTCTTTAAGGAGGCTGCAGCACCACCTGCTGGCTGAAACCCAGAACTACGTCATTTAACAAGAGCCACTGGGCACTTTACATGTTCAACAAAATGAAAGCCTACTGACACTACACACAATACTTAATCCAGACTAATGTGTGCGGTGCCCATATAAAGCTAATTATACATCAGTTCTCATCAGGTCACTTACCCACTTACTTTCAGGCGTACGTTTCTATTGAGTTGTTTGTTTCTTTGTGATGTTGTGCAGGGTGGGAGGGGGGTCGGAGAATCTTTGACCTTCTCCAAATTTGCCCGAGCCCTTCTATTAACCTTTCTGCTGGAAATGTTATCATATTTGAAGCTTGGAGACAAGATGCACGCTGGCAAAGGGCAAACTCTGCAGCCAAATGACCTGCCAGAACAGTCGGGCGGTCCACTGCTCGTTGGCGGACAGTAACAGACGAGTAAACCTTTTCTGGTATCGTGTCTGACTCTGTGCTGCTTTGACAATGTCTAGATGAATGGCCGTGTCAGTAACTTAGATAGATAGATAGATAGATAGATAGATAGATAGATAGATAGATAGATAGATAGATAGATAGATAGATAGATAGATAGATAGATAGATAGATAGATAGATAGATAGATATTACAACTCTGCTTTACAATATTCAAACACAGATAAGACTTGCACAGTGGACAGTCATGCTCGCGTATGTTGTGAACACAGGATGGCAGCACAAGACTGTTTTATGTTTGTCAGGCGCTGACATGAACGTACTATGAGGGTCCACCAGGGTGCGCTCGTCCCCCAGCATGCCAACATAACAGCTTGTAACAGCTTGAATCCTAATGGTACTAATGTGATTAAAAAAACTCTTCACACTTTTCCAAACACAGTTTCTTCCATGCTTGTGCGTGTTAATTGCGAGGAGAGTTTCATGCCAGTTAGCTCAGTAGCTTAGCATGACAGTAAGAGACAAAAGGAGATGATTCAGACGATGAGCGGAAATGGAGGTTCCAGAAATTATTGTCAATTCAGCAGCGAGGCTTCAAGTAAGGCAACACTCACTGTCATGCATATGGCAAATAAGCGCCATGTACAGCAGTTCTGTGAGTGTTTTTTTTTTAGGGGATTGCAGATCTTTTTTAGCTCTTTAGTTTGTGTTGGTTTGTCCATCCACTCAATCCACTCTCATCTCTCCACCATCACACCACTTACACTGTCTTCCCTCCGTGTTGTTGTTCTTATGGTCTGGTTTCTGTGTTAGCCAGCTGCAGCTGTGTTCTCTGAAGCTTGGCTAAAGCAGTGGCTCTAAGACACATTAAATGTGGATGGGAATAGACACCAATATTTGCACATACGCATATGCACACTCGCACACAGGTGGAGTTATTTTTCATCATCCAAGATGACGGAGGATGACTTTAAGCGTTGGCAATGAATGAGGTGTGATTACCAACCACATTCACACAAACTAAATACTGCCAGGCACATTTATCCATTAAACACACAGAATGAATGGACTCCTAACTCAGATATGCAGAGGCTTTAGAAAACTCATCGTTTTACTTTGCCAGTTACTGTAAGAGTGCTGAGTTATCTCTCAACTAATCTCATTAGTCCTCTCTCAAAGAGGAATTAGGTGGCCAACAAAATGGAGCTACTGTGTAGACACAACCAGGCTGGAGTGTTTCCCAGGAGAGTTGTGGGGTGTGTAGGATGGGTTGCAGACGGTGCAGGATCAGTGAGACCAGATAAGCGCAAACACCTCAGTTCGTCGTCTCCACGACTAATGATGCAGCGTTTGATTGGTGCCCTGTGTTCATCACCCAGCCAATGAGCTGAGAGTATCTTGGTGTGGAGGAGTTATCTCACCTAGCCAGCTGGAGGACAGTGACAGAGATGAAAAGAGAAGAAGCAAAACAGCAGAGAGGGAGGAGAGGAGATGGAGACAGAGATGAGGGACCAAGAGAGAGGAAGAGATAGATGGAAGATTAGAGCACAGCTCTAAACACTAAACATGTTTGTAATGCACCTTATCAGGTATCAGGGAGTAATGCAATCTCTAAATTTGATGCCCATAATAGTTAGTGTGTGTTCATGGTGTTTGTGTGTGGAAGAATGACATCATTCTTCCTGAAATATCTATACTTTTAGGCTGAGCTTAAGCTTTGTTTGCAAAGCTTAATACATCAAAGTAAATATCCTCCATGCATCTTCTCTCTTTCAACATCCCCACCTCACCTCCTCCTCCGCTGGTGTTTCCTCTGCTTTCTCTCAGGGATAAAAGAAATACTTCAAGCACGCACACAACTGAAGGCTTGACTGGATTAAGCAAATCATCAATCCTTTAAATCCATGCATCAGTGATTAAATGAACAAATGAGTGACAAAACAAACAAAAAACTCATTTGTTCAAACTAAAAGCAGGAAGAGAATGATCTCTTGCCGTAAGGAATACAAAATTGAGTGTGTTGCAAAGTTGTTCATTACTGGCAATTAAGATAACCATTTGTTACTAAGTGTTGTTGCAGCAGCACAGCTTCAGAGCCTGTGTATGGATTTATATTTATATATCAAGAGAGCATCAGAGGCTTGAAAATAGATGGGGAAGCTCACAAAATGAGTATTTGTCAGTTGATTAGGACAGATTTGACTGGAAACTGGAAGAAGAGTGTGCGGTCCAGTGTGAATAATGTCCAACTCAATTAATATTCAGTTGAGGAAGCTAAGAAGAGCTAACACAACACAGATCATCTGTGGTTCTTGGAATTATAAAGGGGATAAATTATTAAACAAAAACAATTCAGTATTTTCTTGAAAGGTAAAAAAAAAACTGACCTAAAAAACAAGGAACACACTTACACGTTGGTAATCAAGGCTATTATTTGTCACTTTCAGTGGTTGGTTCTTAATGTCTGTCCTTGAGTTGATGCCAGGAAGTTGCTTTCTGCAGCTGCTACGTCTGCTGCTCTACTGAGATCAAAGTTTGTAGAAACTGGTCTTCCAGATCCAATTTTCCCAAAGCCCAAGGTGATGTCTTCAAATCTCTTGTTTTGTCTGACTGACAGTTCAGAACCTGAAGCTATTTGAGAAAAAGGAGAAAGCAGAAGCTGGAAGAGAAGAGTGTCTGGCATTGATTGACTTAAATGATTCATTGATTATCAGAATAGTTAAAATCATCAATTTGTTTTCTGTCGATCAACAAAATGTTTAAACAACTAAACCCTTCGGCTCTATTTTTAATTCCATGTTTGACACATTTTGCTTTAATCTCTGCTGTTGCACAGTGACTATTTCCTCCTGTAGTTTTCTTGGATTTCTCGTTTTTCTCTCTTGGACTGCAGTTGCTCGGTGCATTTGTTCAAGATCTATCTCCGCTTTTGATCTCATACAGCGAGAGGATATTCTGCCAGTTTGTACTCAAAATTCAGGACCAGATAACAACTCTTTGATGTGTCTGGTTTTCCAGATAAGCATCTTGTTTGTCAAGTGATTTTGTTTATCCTGAGTTTTGCTCTGGATGCAGCACCAGTGAAAGATGCTCTCCCATTTGGTGTAGTCATGTTGGCAGAACGGATCACGTATATCCAGTTTTCTGGCATCTACAGGCTTGACAAATTCATAACAAATGAATAATAAATCCAAAACACATGAGAACAAACAGAAGAGGGAGCTGAAATAATACAATTCAACACCAGCACAAAAACACAGGAAAAAGAAAGGCCTGCCATATTAACTCCTCTTATTTAAAATCCTTAATTTGTTTCCTTATATCACCTCTTTGGGCAAGGTAGAGGTATGAATGGTGTGTGAATTCAAGCATACCTCAACAACATCCCCTTTTACTTAAGAACTCACCTTTGAAATGTTGTCCACATTGTCTGCTTTATTCATCTGAGATTTGTAGTTGATTGGAAATCATATAATTATATGAACCCTCCAACAGATAAATCTTTAATGCCATGTAACTATGGTCTCACTTTTACAAATACATATTTTTTACATTTGGCTGAAGGTGAGGTTTCGAATCTCTTACAAATCAACCCAAATGCTCAATGAATATATCATTTTTTAAGCAGTAAGCATGCATGTTAGTGTGTTTGCAAAACTTCAGAGGACGTCATTTTACAGCACCCACTGAAATGCTGTACAAGTAAATCACCAATTACTACCATTTTTTTAAAATCCCCCCAAAAACTGTATCATCATCTTGGTTCAACAGCTGATCACAGTCGCTCTCAACACAGCAATGTCATCTCAAAGGGTCGCCTCTAAAGTCTCTCAGGACGAGTGTGAGTCAGGACTCACAATCTCCCACAAAGACACCCAGGATGCAACCAGCACTGACTGGTCCTCCAGCTCAATCTGATTATTTGTTAGTTTTGAGTCTGACAGTTCTGATGACGCAGACAGTAGCTCAGCCTGTGCTTTGAAGTCAGCTGCTGAGCTACAAGTTTTGAATTTTGAAAATAAAGATAAATTAAAGAACAAAATGTACAGTGCATAGTGAAGCATCAAGCAACACACTGCATCGCATCTTTACTGATACAGATGCATACAGGTACGTTTGTGGTACATTTCTGACGAATGGCCTTTCATCATTATGCTACAAAGTACACTTCCTCAAAAGGCATTTCAATGTCACTTCTCTATCACTACCACTGAGCTCTCCTCTGTCAATAGCCAATGACCATGTAGTTTGTGGTGACCTTAAAGAGCAAGTGCTATTAGTGGTTTACTGTAACATTTAAATAAAAGCTGTGTGGGCTGAGTGAGTCATAGCGGCTTTCAAAGCGACAATTATTTTTTACAGGAGCATCTACTTATTTATAACTCGCCGCTTGAGCGTCTAATGGTGACCAAGAAACTGTAACATCTCCACGTCTCAGTCTCTGGTGCCGCTTCTCGTGGCCTTTAACGGACAGAAATAGAACAAGGTAGCAGACAAACAGTCACATATACTGCATTGCGGCACTCACTGATAGCACTGTCTTCGATCTTTGACTAGCTGGAAATGTGAGTACAGCGTTAAACCACCCAATCACAGTTGCAGACATATTTTGTCACGGGGACACACAGCTTGAAACGTATTTGACTCAGCCCGGACGGATTGTAATGGCTTTGGCAGCTCTTGTCAGCCTGTATTTCTAAGCCTTTGAAATGAGAGATCAATACAGAGGTTGGCCCGCCATCGGACGCAAAGTGGCAAGGTCGGCGTGTCGATGTAGTTTTGGCAGAGGCAGCCAAGACATCAGCAGAAGACACACACACAAAAAAACTCATCTTTTGTTAGGATCAAAGAAAGGAGTGCTCTCTTTCTCTCACACACACATACTTTTAGCAAAAAAATACAAACACACATATACTCTGCGCTTTTTGGTTCTGATCCTCAATTCATGATGAGAGGAGCTGTGGCTCACTAAGGTGTCAGCCGTGTTCTTGTTACCTTGACAATGAGGAGTCGAAGAAAAGTGTGCGGCTGTGCTCAAATGTGCCTCGGTTTTGAAATAAGTAAATCCAAGAGGCACACGCCACATATGCACAGCTCCACCACTCCTCTTCCCTTCTTTTGAAAAAACAGTATTCATCTCTTCTATCAGCCACATCTAAGCGACTCGTGACCTCGGGAGTCATTTAAATTGGTGGAATTGAGCCATGATAAGAAAGAGGAAGCATATCTGGGAGAATAGGCATGCCGGGGGTGGGGAGCAGAAAGATGAAGCCTTTTATTATGCACCTTTCTGCAGCAATGGCAACAAAATAAAACTGTTTTTTTTTTTGTTTTGTTTTGTTTTATTGTTGCAGCTCCACACTGGGTGGATGCGAGATGACATCTGTTCAGGAATCCCTGCTCATACACCTGAAAGGCTTTGGCGTTCTTCTTCTTCTGAAAAAGAGAGATTAATAAATGTCCCTCTGACTGCTTTAGGATTTAAAAAAAAAAAATCACACACGCGACACCAGATGTGTGTGTGTGCGGGTGCATCATCGTCGGCACAATATGCTGTACGTTATCTCCACACAGCCACCTGTTTATATAAAGGGAGTCGACAAACATCATATGAATTCCAATAAGGCTCACCCTCAGAGTACACACACTTCATCATCATGAAGCTAGCACTGTTCACTGTAATCTAAATCCCTTATTTGAAAGCTCTGTGTGTAAGAGAGACGGGAGGATGGCGGCGGGGAGGGAGATTAAAACTGACAGTTTTCAGTGGTCTTAGGGGCAATGTGCCGAGTGGGGTTAAGATAATGGGTCTTTGGTATCAGAAAAGGGATTGATCGTGGGGTTAATTAGCAAGAGCCGCGCTTGTCATGAAACCGACAGGTAAACCAGAGTTTGAGGAAGGAAAACACACTGGAAGGTTTCACTGATTTGAGTCCCAGACTGGTCGTCGTTCTTCTCCCCTCTTTCCTGGATACTTCAGTCAAAATGTGTCATTATGGCCAAAAGTAACGATTTTTCCAACTAAAACAAGGAGAAAAACTCTTCGGCCACACTTGAAATAGATGAGTATTCACCTCACGTGCTGCCCCCATTTTCAGTGAGGAAATAAGACTTTTAAAACTAGAAACGTGTCGAGAATTAAAGCTGCTAATCCTGAGGATTAATACAATTGAGTTTGCTGGATTTTGGTAATGCCCTGTTTCCTAAGCTTTGCCCATTAGGCACCTGCTGCTGTCACACTCGGATGGCCTCACAGGAAATTGCCTGGTTTTAGAAGGGCGAGAGTATGCCAGGGCATTTGAACTGCAACGCAGAAAACCACTTGCTCACTCACACACTTGCACACTCTACACGAAGAGGGGGGGGAGGTGAAGATTTTGCTGTTCTTGTCCTTTGGCTTCATGAGCCCAATTACCAGCTTCAGCGTGTGTTTTCTCCGTGTGTGTGTCTGTGTGAATGCGTCTGTGTGCGCCTGCAGGCAGGTGCGTCAGCAGACCCTGACAGTCAGATTTCATGCACCACAGGTTCTGCCACAAACAGACATACTCTGTCTTGGAGTAGAAGAGGTGATTGGCCACGCGGCTCCTCCAGGAAGCTTTCACAAACACGACGAGGAGCCAATTGTGAGTGAGCCACTGGCCGCCGATTACCATAGCTCCTCACCTCGCCTCCCTGTTGCAACTTGAAACAAAGCTACAGAGATCGGACCGCTTCTCAGTTCAGGTCCTGTTAGCACGGTGAGACAGAGACAGGATGGAGCTACTGTTTGAATTAATAATAACATCTGCAGAACATTTGATATAATATATTACTTGTTACACCACAATGATGTACTTTTACTATATTTTTGATTTGAGTTTTAAATAAAACCGTACCCATGTAGCCTAATGCTGATCTATGATGATTTGAACACCCCCGACTGGAGGACAAGGAACAGCCTGTTGTGCTTACACCTTGTGAATTATCACCAAGGATTATTTGATTTTTCTCATATATGTTTGTATGCACAAAACACATTGCTGGCTGTCACAAGTCATCGAAACAGGTCCAGGGCTGAAATACAGGAGGCTTCAGACACACAGTTGTTCTGTGTGTAATGGCAGAAAAAGCAGGAGAAGTTCTGGAAATGCTGATGATCTATAGGCAAGGAGCAGCTACAACTTTGACGTGTGATTATCTGTAAGCATTGAACGCGAGATTAGAAAAGGAAATGAAGTCTATTTTGCATTTATCTAGAAACTGGATTGTGTTTTCTGTTTTACAGACACACACAAAGAAAAACAGCAGCTGTCGCGCAACTTGCTTATAGACATATCTACTTCATACTGGAGTCTTAATATTTTTGATTAACAGTTTAGTTGGATTTCTCTGCTTGATATCACCACTGTAATGCTAAATGGATGCATTGTACTTTACTCACGGCATGTCCTCCATGGGAGCTGTGTTTGCACGCTTTCATTTACTTTGTGATAGGTGCAACAGTGGGAAGGTGGGAATAGTTACATTTATGAGGAGGAGCTCCAGGCTATAACCCCTCAGTGCACAACCATAAATCTGCCTTGTAGCTGCAGGTCCAAATTTCTGCCGCTGTTACTCTCCTGTGCTGCAGGTGTCGGCACGTGTAGAACAAGACTGACAATGACTGAGCAGCTTCGCCTCGTGGATGCTCCGCAGGCTGTGTCAATTATGACTCTGTACAATTATGTGTAAAATGAAAGCAAACAGACTTGTTAACTTTTACGGTAAGTTAAACCTGGTGTCTGTGTGCCTTAAAAAATGAGCGGAATAAAAACAACTGACCTTTGCCCTTTGGATTAACTATGGTGTAAACCCACCTTCTCTAATAACATGAGGCTTTAATCAGACCTCTCTGAACCCGCTCACCCCTTTGGCATCCTGTAATAAATCATACACCAGGCATCTGGTATATTAAGCACCATGCGAGAGCAATGCATCACCCAACCACACACACGAATGTATCATTGCGGCGCTGGGGCTAAAAAAAAAAAACAACTGATGAAATGATCCATGCGTAAGGTAAACAAGTGGCCGGGGAGGTGGAGAGCGGCGTCCCGGAACACTCCGACGCCTTCCCTCTCCCCAAACAGCCTGATGCAGGGTGCCATGTACTCATGCGCTTTCACGCTTGCACTTTGCTCATTCCTTCACACTTAAACCCATGCACTGGGTATAAATAGGCCAACACAATTCGTTATCTCCCATTTCGTTTCCTCCCTGATTCCCTCCCATGTTGCTCCGCCACGAGAAATTACCAGTCACTTCATTATATCTACAGCGATGCCTTTACTGACCCCATTCTCATTTCTCTAGCCCCTCCACTCCCCTCTTACCCAACACCATCTCCATGTACAACGCCCTCAGGGAGGAAAACGAGTAATTAGTATGCTGATACATGAGCCAGTGGTGTTGCCATATCTAGTTAAACAGCTATTTCCACCTCGCACCATGTAGTGGAGCGATGAAGAAGCCTCTGATGTGCGTGCACGCGCCTGTGTGGGGGTGTACGCGCGTGCTGTAGTGTGTCTTATAATGAGGCTGAAGTAACACAGCGGTACATACTGTTCTTGTCACAGTGAAAGGTATAACGTCGATGACAGATGCTCTCGCTGTGTGGTCTAGCCCTGACTCACTCCCATCCATCCTTCTGTCTTTCTGTCTGTCTGTGTGCGTGGGGTTGTGTAGTTACATAAGAATCCGCGCAGATTCCTGGGTTGTGCGCTCTGTTCGTTTGTGTGAGCAAAAGGAGTGAGGGAGCGTTACCATGACGATGGCATTAGAAACCAACCTCACATCAAACCATGTGTGTATATTTGTGTCTTCCTGTTGCGGTTTTTTTTTTTTTTTTCATTTTTTTCATCCTTTTCTCGTGCAGCTTGTGTGCTTCTGCATTTGGGATGGTTGGTTGCCAAAAACCAGCAAATCATGGGCCTCTCGTGCATTGAAAGAGAAGAAGGAGAGCAGGGGAGGAGGAAGGTGAAGTGATGGAGAGCAGGGGAGAGATCTGTTGGAGGGAAAGATGCGAGATAGAAAGGACAGGATGGAGAGGAAAAATGAGGATGCAGGGGAAGTTAATTAGGGGGAGGGAGATACTGATTGTAGACCCAGATGTTTCCAAATGAGCCGCTGATACCCCCACACGCCTCCAAAACTCTCCCCCTCTTTTGCGCCTTTGAATATGTCATTTTGCCAATCCTGTGAGCAGCCTGCACACCTTTGCCAAAGCTATGAGTAAGCTGTGTGTGGGCTTGCGTTTGTGTGTGTGCGTGCATGTGACTGCTGGAGTGTTCTCATCAGCGAGTGTGCCTGAGAGTGTTCGTATACATTTGACCTGACCTACTCTGATCAGATTAGCTGTGTTTTCTCTTGCCAATGCTACGGGGTGTGAGTCCATGCTTGACCCACAGCATGGGTCACCTCACCTTCCCCTCAGGTCCCCCACATCCCCGCCGGTCTCCTCTGCCACGCTGCTTCTCTCACAGAATCTTAAAGGTATCACTGAGTTTTGGGATATTTCCTTTTATTTATATCTTAGATTTCCTTCACTATTGAGTGTTAAGATTATGTAAACCACAGCCCACTCTAGTGTTTTGTCTCCGTAACTCAAAACATCAAAAAATGGATTTGCATGAAATTTGACAGGTTGATCACGGGGACAGCGCTATTAAACGACATTCAGCACACGCACGGCCGACATGAGGGCCGGTCAAATGCACACAAGCGCGCATTGCAGGTAGATCACGACCGAGTTACAGAGCGACTGTTGTGAATAAAAGGATTAAGCATGCACCGGTGCAACAATCAGTGTTGACGCAGATCCTGACTTTATTAGGTGCATCAGCTATCGGCCATGATGAGACAGAGCCATGTTAAAAACACTTTCTGTGTCAATGTCATTATAAAAATCAGTTCTTCTACCTGCATTAATTCACTCACAGCAGGCTGCATTTCAATGATAACGGCATTAGGAGATCTACAAACTTTAAATTAAAAGGGGACACTGGTACCGAGGCTGTGCCCTGAGTCAAGGTATCAACACCGGGAAAGAAAAAGTTGCAGCAGTGTTTGCTAAGGCTTTAAAGTCATTGATGTATTATTCAAACTGGACTCCCAAGAAGCACACCAATGCATCCCACAGTGTATCTTTAACACTATTTTCCAGTCCGTTCGCCCTCTAACTAGCCAAAGGCCACATGGTAATTAGTTTAGCTTCTCACTAAAAAGCGTATACTCAGTAATACTACACAACTTTGGGAATAATCAGGGGCAATGAAAAACTTTACATTTTCACATTGACTAGATGGCATGACGAGTACTGAGACTTCACACATCAAGACTTATCAATATTTATCCATGAGAACTATGTTGTGGATATGGCTAGGGATGAATCGTGGTTATGGTATTAATCAAAGAAAGGATATGCAACAAAAACACTTGGTTATTGTTGAGAAAACTTCTCATGCTTTTATTATGCTTAATAAAAAGACAAATATTAATTGCATGTCTGTTAAGGGACGTAGACTCCAGTCTCCTGCATGAAAGTCAGACATTTTTTATGCCCATTCACTGCTCCAAGTTGCAGAAAAGATATGCTACTTAACTGCATTGAACACAAACAGTGGAGGTACAGAATCGTCTAATATTAAAGTATTACCTAGGGATATCTGGTTGAATAAGATGTTGCATTAATCAAGAACTGATGCTGGTTCCACTGAGCGGTGGTTTATCATGGTGATTTGCACCTTGATAATACATGAGAGCCATTGAAGTCACATGGGACTTCGGAACAGAGTCATCAGATTCACATGAATGGATGTGTGAATTGTTGTGAAACCACTGGGGTAAAGATGTCAGCAGAGCACTGTTGCGTGCGTGTGCATTGCAAACTGCGTCCATGGGTACGTCCACTTTATCACAGCAGAGGGTTACTGTGGCCATGTGACTTGACACGAGGCGCCACTTTGTTCAGCAGTCCCGTCACGCCAGCGCAAGAGTAAGAGTTGCTCTTGTTTGGAGTTTGATTTGACTCCTACGGTGCTCTGTCCTGATCTCATCAACCAACTGCTGTTTGCTTCTGTTTCCTACATCTGGGAGCCCAATATTTATTTTCTAACTCAGGCTACTATTGGTGTTAAAACAAACATTTGCTGTTGACACCACTGAAGTGCATCATGGGGTACTTTTCAACACAATGCCTGTAGCCTTTGCTGGTATATGTGGTGCCATACCTTCATTTCTCTGCCATCCAAACATGAAATGTTTTCCATGCATCCATATGGACAAAGAGCAGCGGTTATAATTACAAATGAACAACAACTGCACTACAGACCATCTCATGTGTTTACATTAAATCGTACCACCCCCAAAGTGTAAGGATGGTTATAATGTGTCCAGTGTAATGATCAATACTATCACTCAACTACACACATCAGTTAAAATTCACCCAGAGGCTCACGTCCTTTTAACCCAATTTAAACTCTCCCCTGATAACACATACAAGACTCGGCTATCTCTTTTCTGTTATTACTCTCCTATCTCTCGCAGCAGTCAATCAACTGCGTGTTTTCTCAGCTTCCTTCTATTTCACCGCATCCCTCAGAGACAAAGGGACAATCTCTTGCTTGCCCTGCGGAGGGAAAAATAAAAGTTTAATAGTTTTGAGAAAACTTTAATGTTCCTGACTATTAAAATTATGCACATGTGGGGGGAAGTACCAGCTGTTAGATACAATAATGACAAATGCGGTGACAGGATGACATCTGTACTTCTGCTGCATTAGAAGAATCAGAAGTGACCCAGCTGAGCCCGGAGAGAAGAGAGGGCAGATAAATAGATAGAGGGGGAGAGAAAATAAAGGCAGAGTGAGAAATGGTGTGTGTGTGTGTGTCTGTGTGTGTATTTATTTGTGCTTGCGCGCATGTGTGTGGTCTCAAAGTGCTCCACCTGTCATTCAAGCTTTAGGGGTTTATCTTTGGGAGCAAGGGCACCTGGCTTAGCTGGCTTTGCTGTGGGGACGGCAGATATCTGTGTGTACACTCGCTGAAGATGTGACAGCAGGTATCCACTAGGGGGGAGAGATATGACACCGTGTCATTATGTGCAATGCATAAAACATTCACAGCAATAAGCTCTCCTTTTTATGTTTGCCTCCGTTTTGTTCTCAGCGATCATGCAAACACAGCACACACACATAAACAGTGTAGGAGCAGTGGGCTGGAAGGGTAGATAGAATAGAACAGGGATACGTATGTTCGCCTCGGCCAGTTATCTTCCCCCAGTCAATGCACCACATGATGACTCCCTGAGAGGCTTGAAATTACAATCATGCCCATGTGAAGTGAAAATATTTTGGATGAGCAAATTCACCAGCTCCAGCATCTCTCTTTTTTTTTTTTTTTTGCCAGTGCTGCTCTTTTACACACACAATATAGTCTGTTACATAGCACACATATGTGGAAAACGCACATGACACACTCACATACACACACTCAAGTCCATATGTTTGCAGCTGGCTGGATAAATCATTTTGACAGTTAAACATAGATTACGAGTCCCTGAGCTGTCTCCTCAAACAGAAAGATGGCAGAAACTCCCACGAGGGGTAGCAGTAGGGGGTGGCAGGGGCAACAGCAAAAGCACATGCTTATTTTAAGAAACACCAAAGGAAAATTAACATAACGTAACGTATGAATCATCGGCATGAATCATGCTGAAGTAAAACACACCAGGAATTAATTAACCAACTTAGTCATATGTTTTTAATTGCTGCATGGGCCAGTTCTCTATTAACAGCCAGTGTTGAGTAATGCTGTGAATGAATTCATTATAATTACAAGGTGAGGGGAGATTGATTGAATTGCTGCCCCCTAGACTCCAGGGCATAGAGTAGAAACACAGTGATCTCTTTATGCGGCCTGACATCATCCCGCCTCATACCCCTTTGTTTTGGGACCGCAGGTGTCAGAGTGTGTTCAGAATCGCTGTGTGATCTCTGTGTGTTCGGCCCCACTTATCGCTCCACGTGCCCCCTCCAAACACCTCCATCAAACTGACGTCACTGGACGCTTCTGACCAGCAGCACTGAAACAATCCTGCAGATGTGTCACTGCGGGTTCCAAACAGCATCGAATGAACAATACCACCGTGTTATAACAGCCAAGAGTTAACAGTCACATGCCCTGCTAAGTAAAGAAACACTAATGTATTGACCAATCATTAGCCGATCATTAATATTGTGTCAGAGCAGCTGTTGATCGGAAATTAACTTTCAGAAAGTACAATTAAAACACAGGCACCATAAAGCTACTCGATGAGTTAGAAGCTACATGAGTTAAATTGCTCATTTGAAAATACAATAAGATACCAAGAGCATTAGGTCAAAGATCAAAGTCTGACCTGTGCTCTGAGGGTGTGTATATTGTACTATGCTGTACATCAGTAGCTGAATATCAACATTAAAATTCACTATTATTCTATGCATGAAACATATTGAATGCACATATCACACACAGAAATATCATTAGTTAAGTGATTAGTTTTGATAGTAGGTCTTTTTCAATAATAAATGGAAACATTTAGAAGCATCAATCTTAAAACTGCAGTGCACACAATGATGGTATTCACAACATCATTTTAAAAAAGAAAAAAAAGTATAGATATTAATTGTTGGGCAGTGGTGCAGCATTATAACACACACAGTTCTTAATAGGAAAATCCAGATATAAACACACTTAATTTGTGAGCCACCGCACTCAGACACTGAATTTACTGATTTAATTATCTTGCTGCTGAAGGACAGGTAGTTTAGTTATTATGAAAAAAAAAGTTATTATATATTTTTTAAGCGTAATATTTTGTTTAAAAAAAGTAATTGTTTTGCTATTCTTACACATTATTTAACCATGTGTACTGAAACATTTCAAAATGACTCTACTACTTCCTCCTATACAGCCCACAGTCTCTCTGTCACTTTGACTCGTACACTTACCATGTTTACTCAGCCTGTACTAAGTGGTATTGTTTGATACAATGTGAATATCAAATGTTACATTTCAAAGTGCAACACCTACACAGAACTCATCCTTACCATGTTCTGATGTACTTTCTCAAGTATTTAGTGAGCAGAGCTCAGATTTTCAGGATAATTTCCAGCAGGCTGTAAGAGTTAATTGACTGAGACAAAGAAATCCTCTGCCTGATTGTTGTTATTCTCGCAATAATGAACATCTCATCAGAGGAATAGACAAATTAACTTAAAGACTCAAACATCTTAAATTTAGTTTTAGTTACATAAAACTCCCTCTCTGAAAGAAGCCACGGGGGAGACAGTGGTGCTTTTTTGCAAGCCTTACACTGAAGAAATGCAGTAATTAAGCTGCCTCATCTCTTCCTGGTAAGGTTAACACAGCGAAGGCCAAAGGATGCTAAAGGATCTCCCATTTCATGAATGGTATTTTCCTCTTGATGCCAGAACAGTGGGTCACAATGGAGGGTGCGTGAGACTGCCGGGTAGCACATTGAAAGACACAGCGCGGTTACTGGGACATTTGTTTGTTCAAAAATCACATGCTGATTTGATTCGAGGCCTGATCTTTGTCTCTTTCTGATTCTGCTCCCACCTTACACACAAATTAGCATCAGCCCATATCCTACCTGGTACAGGATGCTTAAGAAGGAAATAACAACAAAAGGACAAGAAAAAAATGGGCAAATCCTCCTGTTGCAAATAATGGCTACCGAGCACGTTGATAAAGGCGGTCTTGGTTCCAGAGGAGGCTGCACAGCTCTCTGGAACAGCGAGGTGCTGACCTTCTCACAGCGGGGTGACGACCAACAAGGCGCCACCAACATGTGTATTCTGACAATCTGACTGCATGCAACCCACATGGAACTCAGTGGGAACCAGTTCTATTTAAAGTGACCACTCACAATAACATGATACATAAAATAGGGAACGGTGCATCAGAACCAGTTAATGAGAAAATCTTATTTTTTTGTAGAGTGAGGCAATGGAGGTGATTGATCTAGCTTAGCATAAAGACTTGAGGCATGGGGAAACTTGCTAGCCAAAGAAAAAAAAAACGAACAAACAAACAAACAAAAAAAATCTAAACCTCTAAAGGTCTCCAGTATGAACACAAAGAGAAACATAAGTGCAGTGACCAGAGTCTTGTCATCACAGTGAGGTTGCCAGGTTTTGGTACAATAAGCCAATAAGCCACTTTGATGCATTTTGATGTCATAATCATGATCCATTTAGCTGCTTTGGTTTCAAGGTCCTGGTACAGAGCATGCTGTCAAACTGTCATGGCTTAGTGGGGCACTTGAGTTTAACACGGCCACCTGAAGTGCACATATTTGCTGGGGAGGAGGGGCCGACGTTAGATACTGTGATTACAAGCATCAACCGAGAAATCTTACTAGTTTTACCTTTAAAGTTATTAGTAACACATGCCTGTTGTGCCTGTATAGAAAACTCTGATTAAATTTGTGTTTATCCACCTATGCGGCATCCTATACTGTAGCAACAGAATCACCAAAGTACTGGACAGATGGATAAACCTTTCTTTATCCAGCCATTTAGGGTTATATTGCTGATATTACTGTCACTTCTTTGAGAAGTTTATTCTGTTTTTCTGTCAGGCTAGCTGTTTCCCCCTGCTTCCAGTTTCTGTGCTAAGCTAGGCTAACCACGTCTCAGCTCCATCTCCCGATTTCACACTCGGAGAGTGATCTTGATCTACTTGCATCGCTCCTGAAACAAATAAGATTGGAATTAGGAAAATGTTGATCTTATTTCATACTGATGTTATCTCATTAAACAGTGTATCCTGTGCTTACATTGTATATACATTACTGCAGGCACCGTTTTCTATATCTTGCCTTATAGGGTTGCATCTTGTTGCCAGAGCGACTCACAGAGAGGCTGGATGTTTGTTTCACACGTGAAGAAGGTGCTAGTGAACAAGTTTTTTTTGTTGTTGTTGTTGAAAGAAAATGCTACTGAAAAGAATGTAGTATCTGCACCAGTCTAAGTGGTGGACACGTATTGTACAACATTACACCGGGTAATGTAAGTGTTGTGATTGAAACAAGCAGAATATCTACTTTCTTTCATCCTCGCAGCAAAGCCCTTCAGGCAGCACATTTTCACACACACACACACACACACACGGAGAGAGAGAAGCTACATATGGGCACAGTGTAACTTTCCCCGTCTTTCTATAAAGACTATTCAAATCTCCCATCCGCTCTCTTATCTTCTTCCCGCTCACTTCCCAGACCTCTTCAGCCAAGCCCCTTTCCTCTTGGCCCATTACATTTCATCATCCCAGCTATCCCTTCTGTCATAAGTGGCCATCGGCTTTTAACAAGACGCGGGAGGCCAGTGAAGCAAGCATGGTTAAACGCTCTCTGCCCCTCCATTTCCCTCACTTGAGCGCAGCGGTGATGGAGTCTCATGTCTGGAAGCTTTATTTCCCCTGTGGGCACTCTAGCATATTGTGGGTCATCTGTAGCACTTAGATGGCTGAGCTAGTGAACAGATCTCAGCCTAAGCTCCTCCACAGAGCGCCTCAGTCTCTGCCTCAGTCTCTGCCTCAGTCTGTAAGCCCACAGCCAACAAAGGCAGGGAGATATCGCAATGGATGATCGGTTTTCTGCCACAGCGAAGGAGCGGTGAGGCGATGGGCCATGGTGGACACAGTAGCCAAGAGGATGTAGTGCCTGTGTAAGGTGTGTCCATATTTGCCTTAAAGCTTAGTCATGTAATCTTCATGCATAATGGCTGAAAGGAAATCCATTTTCCTGTAATGGCAAGAAAATAAACAATTGACTGATGCTTAGCTGCTGTCACTACAGCCATAAAGCTTTCCTTTCTCACTCCATACATATGCAGTTTAAAGATAACAGTAACAACTGTTTTTTTTTTCATTTCAGATAGTAGGCAAAAGCAGACTTCTTATTTTTAGCACAACCTCTGTTTAGCTTTTGAATATTAACAGCTGACTTTTTTTTCAATTTTACAGATTCTTGCAAAGGGCTCTTGAATATACACTTGGGTTAGGGTAAGGGTTAGGCTACACACAGTACCTGAAATTGTGCTAAAAGACTGAAAGCTTCAAGGATTGTCCCAAGTCTCGACAGATATGTGCACAACACTAAAATGTCCTGGTTTCCAACATTTAATACCTACTACCTCTACTTGTTTTCAGTGCTTTCAGTATATATCGTGTTCACTCATTATTACCCAACCCAAAATAAAAACATAAACAATGCACAAAACACCTGAATTCAACACTGATTTGTCTGTATACGTGTCAACCAATCACTGTGTCATTGCCAAGGCAACAAAAATGTAGCGTTCATGGTGTCTAAAGTGTTGAAAGGTGTGCTCCATAAGTGAACAGCACTGAAATAACTGTCCTTCATCCCAATGAAGACACCCATGGCACCTGGTACCTACTTGTGAACACGCAACATGCAGTACACTTAAGAGTCCTGGTTCGGGGGTTTGAAAATACTCTATATACCCTCATTAAACAAGAAAAAGCTTTTAGGATTTGCTTAGTTTGGCTGGGATGGAGTCTAAACTTCCTTAAATTGCAGATAATGTTAGCCTGTACTCTGAACCTCCATTCAAGTATCACGCTGCAAATGTGCTGGTCATGTTTTTTTTTTCTCTGTATAATGTAGTATGAAATGCATCTGGCCTCAGAAGTAATAATGGGTTTGGTTACCACCGTATAGTAAGCTAGCAAGTCAGCCATGCATTAGAGCAGACAAACACACTGTGAATCAATTTGTTACACTATTGCTTTTGTATTGTTGGTCTTGCAGAATAAAAAACCACCCACACTTTATATATGGAGTATCGCTGTTACTATAGCTGCATGTACACCGCAGAGAAACCACAATATGCAGAGAAATCCAAAGCATGACAGACCTGCTATGGTTGCTAAACTGTGATGGGACAATCACTGTCTGGGGGAGAAGTGAATGGTCAATTTCATGCCCCACAGACAATTATGTTTATAATTCAAACACTGTAACAGCAGCGTTTCATTCAAATAAACAACCACTGTACAAACCATATCCACAGACGCTTCCAAATAGCTGTTCAAACAGATATGGGCAAGATAAAAACCAATTACGAACAAAACAGGAGATTAATCCACAGCATGGAAACAATTTATTGATAACATTTAAAAATCTGAGAAGGTTAATGGAGCTAAATCTCCAGTGTCGGTGGTGTGATAATGTGCGATAGAACTCTAAGCTGCTGTCATTCTGGCAAAATGTATATTTGGTGCCAAGACAAAGGCCCATTCATTGATGTGAGCAGAGTGAGATAAACAGAATGAGGGGGACAGAGAGAAAGCTGCTTTTACATTCATTTCCGAGCTACATAAAAATAAACCGTGGGTATGAAAAGCGCATCAATGTCACCTAATTGGCATGGACGTCCCGGAGTACCCCTGAAGAACAATCTGAGTACAACCTCTGCCTGCGTAGAGGAAAGACAGAGTAAGAGACAGAAATCAAGACAGATGAACTGGTGTCCTTTGAATAGCAGAGAGAGCTTTGTGATAAGTTTATTATGTGACACAAGTGTTTAGTGGGGGTAAGTGAGATTTCTGTGGCACCAGTGTTTTTCTGACAGAGAAGAGAAAAGCGCAAGAAGACAGTCCTCGCAGGATATGTCAGGTAGCATCAGCCTCATTATAACATTGGGCTGGCTCTGTTCATTACTGTCAGATGGAGTTCTTTTTGCTTTACTTCTTCCTCCCATGACTATATCGATTTACATGCATAACACTACGATTTTTTTGTTTTTTTACTTTTTCTTTTGTCTGCTAGTGTATGTGCAGAGATATGCAGGAGTGGGCATGGACGTGTGTTTCTGTGGAACCGCGCGGCGTACGTGTGTGCGTTGTGCTGCAGTCCTGGCGGAGATGCAGAGAATAGTGTGGCTTGTGCTCGAGCGGCACCTGCTCTGTGAGGCTGTTAGCTTCAGCCTGTCCTCTGTGATTTCAGCCACGCTCATTATACGGCCCAGAGCTGCCTCCACACTGATTCAGCCAAAAGCCCTAATGGAGGATAATGAGCCACACAGTTTCCCTGCTGCCTACCAGACACTGAGCAGGGATTTGGTAACCAGAAAGTCACAGTGTCGCAATCCCTAACAATCTACCAGTATGGAGGGGAGAAAAAAAGACAAAAGACAAAAGAAAGATGTGACTGATGTGAATTGTTTTCATCATTAGAGAATTGCTAGTTCATGATGTCTCCACTTCTGTGCACCTGACTTACATCTCTTTGTCGTAACAGATGACCGTTTTGTAAGCCGTAGTCACACATTATAGTTGAGTGACTGCATCACCAGCCCAAAAATTATTGGCTGCCCTGAACATCCACACAGAACAACAGACAGGTCCCATCAAGCCCTGTCGCTGCTGGAGGCCAAATTGGAACAAGTCCTACCAAAGTGAGGCCCATTGCCTCCTCTCCTATTCTCTGTTCAGATCTAACATCAGTCCAGGGCTCTTGGACCTGCTGGTTTTCCTTTAGATTGAGGCATCTGATTTGAAAGACTGGATTTGGATGTAGATTAATGGAAAAAAAACTGCATAATGTAGGATATAGGTGGTTTGAAGTGCGAACAGGACTTTGGAGAGTTTCACTGAGGGCAACTGGAGTGCATTTGTTGCAGGTTTAGTGGGAGACTGACAGAAAATGGGTTCAGAACAACAAAGTGCTGAAGAGGTTCCTGCCATATTTGCATTAAGTCCACAGTGCAGAAGCTGTGCACTGTAGCTGCTTCAAAGACCTTATCCACAGACCTGCCTCCAGTGGAAAATGGAATATAATTCACATTTTCCCTGAATGGCCGTCTAAAAAAACACACACACAACACAAAAGATGGTCAGTGATAGAAACCCCCAGTGGGAAAAAAAACAGAGGACAATGATGATTGTTTGTTTTCTCTCCTCTGACTTTGTGCGTTCCAGTCAGAGCATGGCCGCATATCCTCGCGCTCCGATTTTGGCTCTTTGCAGCTTGTGCTATTATTTAGGCTGCCACACAGTTTAAATTCCCGTTCTGCACCACAAAGCAGGCAGCCGGCTCCGCTATCAGTCAAGTCATTCTCTATGTGTCGTGTCGGTTTGGTGTGAATGGGAGATAATTAGAAGCTGCATCCTTTTATGCCGGGGATCACTATAGAGACCCAACAAGTGGCAACATACACTCTCTGCTCTCGAACACATCTCCCTTACTCACTTCTCTTGCCGCTGCCATAGGCTGAGTCGTTACGTACGTGTTTGTGCGCGAGTGTTGCGCAGTGAAGAGGTTATTTGTGGCAGACTACTGTGGGGCCTTTGTTTCCCCCGTCTCTTTGCTTCTGACAGAGGGAGGAAAGAACTCCAGCGCACTGTGCTTTGATCACACACTGGAACAGCTTCATACAGAAAGAGGGAGGGGAAGCGGGGAGATAGATGGAGTGATGGAAAAGTGGAAGAGCGCGAGAGAGCAGAGGTGGAACAGATGGAGAGGTTGGTGATGGAGCAAAAAGGAACGAGAGCGGGAAAAAGTGCAAGCACGAGCGTCTGTGGCTAATAAAAACTCTGAGTTTTTGTGCATCCCAAATCAGTGAATCAGGAATAAAAAGCGATGGAGCATGTAAGACTGACGATGTAAACTAGAAACTTAAGAAACTGAAATCGCTGTATTTGGATTACAACACATTAGCTGTATGTGAGGGACACATGCCTTCTCCACACACACAAAAACCAGAGCTTTCTAGCCAGATTGTCATTTGGTTGTTCATGCAGCAATTCTGTCTCCACATCCTGTGCAGTAATGCTGACATGGCGCCATGTCTGTCACTTTGCAGTGTCGTGTCAGTCAGAGTTTTTGAGTGGCATGTCAATCTAAAAGTAACATTCTGCGATAGGCTGCATGCAGGTCCTCTCTCTGACGGTGAAAACCTGTCAGGAGACGTTGAAAGACAACAAAGGTTTTGACACTTATAAGAAAGTTATTACACCATGAGTTTTAATGTTAAGATTCTTACAAACATAGACCTTATAGCGGTGGTTCCCCACAGCCGTGTCATATTAGCTCCACTACACCTTCATCCACACCACCTGTGATGTCCTGAATCTTCTCATTTGCCAGTTTGGAACGGGCCAATCGTGCTGCAGCTTTCTCAAGAACTGCTCATCCCAAACAGCTTCTTACTCAAATCGGTTATTGAGATAATTGAAGGACATACAGGCAGGCAGAGGCTTCCTCCACTTGGTAGATAGAATTAAGTATTTTTGCAGTATTTTTGTCATATAATTGATCATGAATGTTTAGGCAAATCTGCCTTTGAACTGGAGTGGGGGAAGCTGGGTGTTTTAGTCATTTAACTATCGTTCAGCTCACTAACCATTTATCCATTACTTTTGGGTATGTCGGCCATTTTTACAATAGCTGTGTTAAAATCCATTTCTTTCAGGTCGTTCACCGTTTATTCAAGACTTTCAGCAAACTATCTCAATAATGTATCCATTACATTAGATAACTGCTTGCTTAATAAATAGTTTCAACACACTCTCAACTGCGGCATGTAACGTGTTAGAGCTGACTAAATTTGTGGATATGTCGCCCCCGGAGTAAAGGCACCGATTTTGTATTGAATGTAGTCCCTGCCTCATAACAATGAAAACATAAATCTATGTTTTATTTATTCACAATTGGACCATATCAGCTCTCTTCATGCAAAAAAAAAGTCTTTATTGCATGGCTGCTTCAAAAGAACATATTGAAAGTAAGTGCCCCAAGTTTCAGCCAGGCAGTGGACTTCATCATGAAACTAGACAGAACAAAGAGCTCTTGGAACTTTTCTTTTCCATTAAAACAACAAACAAACCAAAGAGCTATTACACAGACAGAAACTTAAATAAAGCTGTCTGGCCTTCTTTTTTCTTTCGTTTATGAAAGCTGTATTGTTTGAATTAATTGACCATCGGGTGCAGAGATTTGCAGAGATTTTTTTTTTTTTTTTTTTTTATGTACCCCTCCTCCATCACTGCACAATGGTCCGAGTAACACACGCATGGCAGGGAAAAAAAAAAACTGAGAGTAGAAGGAGAATACAATATGTATTAATGAATTATGTCTGCTCTCTCAGCAACATCCCAAAAGCTGTTTTCGCCCTCCTTCATTCTCGGCCATCTGTGCTAGGTTTGTTTTCACCGCTGACTCCTCTGCTTGCATTTAGCTCTGGGGTTATCCAAACACAGCCAGCTACTAATGAAATATAGTGATAGATGTCATCGCTTTTGGTCCAGGCGCCTCTGCACGCCTCTCGCGTTTGGCAAAGAAAACATCTCGTGTCAACACATTTACCTGAGGAGAATACTCACAGGTTTAATATCCGAGTCCAGTTTTAGGCCTGTCCCTACTTTTCGAGTCAGCTGTATTTGTGTAATGTGTGTGTATTTATGCGTGGGGGAGAGGGGGGTGACGTATGTGATGCTGGAGGTGTTGGTGCAGTTTGTACCAGACGGATAAAAACAAACGCAAAGTGAAAGCAAGTCAGTTTTAAGTTACACATACCTGCACAAATACCAGGGCCGCCTCCTTCCCTGTACATTTCTCTCCAAGGCAAGTGTAAATTTCATCAGCAAGGTGCGAGGTGTGTGAGGCGCCCCATGTGTGGGAATGAATTGATTTGAGTTTGCCTTAAAATTCCCTTATCGAAGGCACATGTGGGTGGAAAGAAATACAATCAGACTGAAAACGCTGGGGTTGTTTGAGTGCTGTTGTGTGAGTGAGATCTTCATTTACACCTCTGAATTTTTAGTTTCCTAGCCGTCTCTATTCGACAGCAATGAACATCCTGAGTCAGTTAAAGTCAAACTGAAATTAAACTTAACTTTCACAAGGAAATCATATATGCTTGTGTTTGTGTTAACCTAATTGTGTACTTATATTGTTAAAATTATAATTACCATAAAAAAATGCAAGGTTTAATTCCAATTAATTTTTTTAAATTAATTTTCTGCAGTGATAGCACACCTAACCATCAGCATTTTCTTGGGGGAGTTTATTTTTGCTCTATTATGGTAGTCTGATTGGTGTAATATCTAAGTAATATCTAACACCTTATCACCTGGCAGTTAACCTGATGATGTTAGGCACTGCTTTGTCCCATATGACGTCTACATTACTCTGTGCCATAATTCAGATTGCTGGGTAACTTAGAACAACAACAGCAACACATTTAACATCATCACAGCTGGAGCTATGCTAGTACATCTTTCAATAACGCAGAACGAACGCTAGACTGTGTCACGTGGCAGGTGCTGAAATGACATGCACAAAAAGTGATTTCTAGCGGGAATCAATGTTAGTGGTTGAAAGCTAACTAGTTTGTGCTTTTTCGAGGGGTAGCCAGTTAGCTTTTTGTTTTCTGAGTCCAAATGTAAAAAAAAACAAACAAACAAACAAACAGCATCCCACATGTCAAAAGTTGTAAAGGCCCATATGTCTTAAATTGCAAACAGCTGATAGCTGACTTTACTTATTGGAAAAGAGGGAAAAACATCTGGTCAGTGTGTAGTATAAACAGTATAGTCAGTATGCAGTACAGATTTGGCACCCAGCTTTAGTGTTTTTGTAGTTCCATCAACAGCAACAAAGCCATCATCATTTCTCTAGCGGATGACATCACACTAATTACAGGAGTCTCGTTGTCCCTGTTAAACTTTTAAAAATATGTTTAGGACATCCCTAGAGTTAATATTTGTAGAACTATACAGGGCTATGATTCAGTTTGACTCTAAGACTATGCCACAGCCCTCCAGCCGCATGTGTCTGAATGCACGTTTCATCTCCTTATCCACTGTACTCGCTTTAATCTCACGATAAAGTGCCCACCTGCCCGTATGGACATATCTGAAATGAATGTCTAGAAGAATTGCTATTACTTTCTCCTGAGGCTGAGGACCGGACGTATCAAAATGTAACTCCATGAACATTTGTTGTCGGACATGGGTTTTCTCTCTGCCCAAGGGAGGGGGGAGGCGTTGTCTGGATCTCTGTGACTGTGGGGCTGTGGGAGATAAAGAGTTGTTGCAATCAGTTGGTACCATGTTAGGAAGGTGTCTCTGGCCCGTGCTGTCAGATAAGGGCATAACATGGCTTTTGCTCAGATTGCCTCACCAGCTCTTAGCTGCTGGTGCGCCGCGAAAGGCAACACTTCTTGTTACATAAGGAATACAAGAAGGAGACAGTTACATCTGCAGTTGTCAGTCAGGGTATGACTGATTCGAGGCGAGATTCTGAGGGTATGTGGTCACTAAGCACACTCCACACCTTGGTAAAACCCACTGAGCAGTGGTGTCTAATTCTCATTTGCCTTGCTCCAGTTAACGCCCTTCTTCTGTCTTCTTCTGTTTGCAAATTGTGATTTTGTTTCCATTTGGGTCCAAGGAGTTAGTTATTTGTGCCTCAGAAACAACTAACATCAAATACAGTGAGAAATAATAATGTTCACCATAGGTCCTACCTCACAGGGTATTTCCCTACAGATCCTCAGCACTCCAATCAACACTTTTTTCCTCTAAGTACCCTTGCACTGCAAAAACATGGGCAAACAAGGTTAACAAGACAAGTAGAACAGGCAGAGAGAAAACATCATTTCTTTAATGCTGAGCAAATTACTGCTGCATCTTAAAAGCAGGAATGAAGAGGGTAGAACTAAGACCGAGCAAACAATTTGTGCCAAGATGTTTAGAATCAAATTGCCAATGAGTTAGCACAAGATGTGAGAGGCGAGGAAGAGACTGGAAATTTCTCTCTGATCACTTGTTATTACTGACAGATGGAAACCAGCCTACGCCAGATCAGACAATGCTCAACTCAGATCACTCCCACTGTGGCATCGGCGATGACAGGAAGCACAGAGTAATGACAACCACTTTTAAACATAACAAGCTTTTGTCCTATTTTGGATAAGATGAAAGCACACAGGATAGCGGAGAGTAAATTGAGAGCAAATGATTAAGAAACAGACAGTCGATTTCATGAAAAATAAAGGGGATTAATGCCAGAGTCTTTTCAACTTCAGCACATATGAAAGTGTTATTTTCCATGCATGTCAGTGTGGAAATGGTTAGGCACTATGTTGTTTTTCTAACCTTGTTATTGCTCAGGGAGCCCACAGGCTCCCGCATGGGGAGGATTTATTTCACTAATATTGATTACACTAATTACACATTACTGATTATGTGCTAAAAACAGTGAATGACCATGCATCTTTCTTAGTCAAAACAATGGAATGTAAATGATGTTCAATAAAACACATCCTCAGATCAGGAGAAATGATCAAATTAGACATCATGGAAATTAGACATGCTATTAATTCCAGCTGGAACAAAAACTGTCACTAATCTCAAAAACAAAATACCTTTCTCCTAGTCTTGCTTTAGCCGGATGTAAGTTAATAACACAAAATATGATTGACTCCCCGCATGCTGCTGGCTCTGTGCTTTTTAAATGGCAATATGTTTTGGTAAGATAGATGGAAGTCTAAACCTGGGGGTGATAATGTAGACTAATTACTGGTCACTTTTTCCAGTTTGTCTCCAAGGAACTGTAGCACTGATCCAAAGAGTCTAAAAGCTGCCTAAATGTATTATTTAACAACCTATGGAGCACCAATGCAGAATGTCAATGACTACGACTTATTCTGTATCATGGACATTAGTGTCTGCTTAGATGGTGATTTCACTGACAAAATGACACTTGAAGGACAAAACTTAGACCTGGGATCAATATTATGGAGAGGGTGATTTGCTGGGTGCGTGTGCAAAGCAGATTTGCGTGCATGTGATGAAATGAACTGAAACAGGGTCAAGCCTGATGCTTAATGAGCTACCAGAACTCACACTGAGCTTGACAGGATGGCCTTTTGAGATTTGTTCGACCTCGTATGTTAATTATATGAAGTGTGACTATCATGTGCGGTTGTCATGGCCCAGCTATATCGCCTCGTGCTTAAATGTCCGCTGGTGTCAAGGGGAAACAATGTCCATGTCTGTGGCAGACTCTAGTTCAACAAAGGTTTTCCATTTGCTGTTCTCCACATCATTGGGCAGAAACCTTGTGGGACGCAGGAGGAGATATTCTACAGTTTACTGAAGCAGCCGGATGGACAATGTGGTTATTCAAACAATGACAAAGTGCACAAAAAATAAATACCTAAATAGTTTTTTTTTTCATGCCTCTATTACCGACCTGGCTATTTTAGTCTCTGCTCTCTTGCATCTGTAAAAAAAATCTCTATTCTGTTTGCTGCTAATTCAGAACTCAGCCACCAGGATTTCTAACTGGGACAAAGAGACTGGCTATCCATTGTTTTTTGAAATAATAACAAGCAGAAATATAGAAATAAATATTGCTTGAGCCCCAAGTTATATTTCTGGCCTTTCTTTACTTGATATCTACTCTCGCTCCCTGTGACCCCCAGATACTCTCTTCCTGTTGTTCTCAGACAGAGACTCAGACCCAAAGAGGTTTTTCAGTTCAGGCTTGGAGAGTTTGGGATGACTCACCTGAGATCAGGGCAGCAAACTCAATATCTTTTTCTGAATCATGTTAAAAAAAAAAAGTGATTTCTTTTATCATTTGTAACTCGGTTTTATCTGCACTTATTCTATATACTATTTTATTCCTATATTTTGGACTCTTGCACTATTTTACATCATGTCTTCAAATTCGACTTGTGTAATTTTCTTTACATACTATACATATTTCTTTGAGCATTGTCGGAGAGAAACTGAGATTCAAGAATTTTATTACCGAGACTGCTTCTGTGTAATTGTTGTGCACCTGACAATAAAGATCTTGAGTCTTGAAGCTTGTAACTGTGTTATACTGTTGAGCAGTGCTATGTTAATAAATTGTATTATTATTAAATACATAAATTAAAGAGTTGTACATATCTGTAAAAACCCAAACATTACCATTTGTGAAATTAGTTCATTAGTGGAGTGACAGTGGATTCATTGATTGAATCATCTATTAAGCAAAACATCCAGCCATTTACGGGTCAGAGCACCTCAGTATGAACTTTTTTTCTCTGCGATATATTATTTTTAATTAAACAACTGTGGGTTTTGAACTAAGAAATAACAAGATAAATCTACTGTTTACCATAGGTCCTACCCCAGGGTATTTCTCTACAAAGCCCCAACACTTCACTCTGCATTTCATCTAAGTACACTTAACTGTAGCAACAGAGGCAAACGAGGTAAAAACACGCACTTTGAAGTTCTTTAGCTTTAGTCTGTTAACATTAGTGTACAATATGCCTCTGTTTTGTCTTGTGTCAATCTGTTATGTAAATGTTCATAACATGCAGTCAATTTGCTGTCTAATTGTGCCAAAAGTAATTTATCAAGGTAAGCATTTGCTGTTTTTCTCTGTTTGAAAGGAGGGTCTCAAAGAAACTCGTAGATGTTCAATTTAAAAATAATATAAGACTGTCTCAGTCTGGTTGTTTCGTACATGCCAGAGTTCGACTGGCAGCCTTCACACCAGCCCAAACCAGGCCAACGCCACCAGGCTTTGTTTTAACCAAACCAAGCAGGTCGGGCATGAAAGCACCCTAAGACAGCACTTTTTGCTTTTTGGAAAATTGCAGCTGGCATTTTACAATTTTTTTCTTACACTGTAGGGTGTTATTGTGGTGTATGCATGAACTATGGATAATTAGTGGCAGCTCTAATTTAATAAAATGTTATAAAATAAAATGTAATAAAATTTTGGGCCTGTGGCTAAAAAAAAGTGGCAGTTTGTTATCACTTTTGATGAATACCAGTTTAGGTCTCCTCTCACTGTATTTAACTTCACAGTGTGGTTGAGTTTAGACAAGCAGTTGTTACAGAATTAAATGACATGCTTTCATTACATATAATCTAAAAACTGTTGTGTTCATGTAGTATATCATTATGAGGATTTTTATTCCCCACTTAGTAATTCTTTTTTCAAAAGGTTTCTTTTGACATGCTGGGGGTGTATATGTTTAAACACCTATAATTAGCAAACAGGTGGACGTAATTCTTCTGTGCAGTCACCCTACAGATTCGAGGAGAGAGATATCACAAGGGAGCCAAGTCAGTATTGTAGCACACTAAAGCCTTGTTGTACAAAGCCCGCGGTTGAGGTGTAATAAATGTGAAGATTCACAATGGAAGATCCTGGTATCCCAAAATTTTGGAGAAATGAGCAAAGTGTTTTAAAATGCAAATTCAGGGTTCTGTGTTATGAAAATATTGATTCCCACCACAAAGGGATTATATGAGGAGAGATCAGCCAATTACTTGTTCGCACCTTGGAGGAGATGCGGACTAAAGAGGGAAGGGTGGAGAGAGAGTGAAGAAGGAAGAGAGAACAAAAGACAGGGTGGAAGCAAGCAGCACTGATAAAATGAGACAAAAACAGTGCGAGTGGACTGGGGGGTAGATTAAGCAGGAGGTAGACTGTTTCATTGCCACCACCAGCAACAAATCCCCGAATAATAACTGCACCCAATTTCAGTGTTGCAAAATAAAGAAATAAAGAAATGCGGCTTAGGCATCAAAGCGTGAAGAATCCCTCTGTGGTTGAGAGCTGGATGCCAGTGGTCTCCCTCCTGGTATTATGGCAGATCTTATCAATGAGGGGGGCATTTTGTTGGCAGGATTACCCAGGCTTTGTGAAAGGGGATATTCATTAACTCCTGTTGACATCTCACAGAGTGATCATAATCCCACTGAGGAGCAGAGGACGGAGCATATGAACTGGAACAGAAGCTTTCGGCTGTTCAGTGGCGCCGAGATGTAGCCGGCCTTGTACTCTGCAGAGAAATGCCAAAAGTTCACTTATGGAAGAGTACTCTATTCAACAAATACAAAGCCCACTTAAGCATTAAATAAAATTAAAGTGCGAGCACAAACTGTAGAGTGTGGAAAAGCTTGCATGCAGCATCTGAAACCACCCGGTGGGTTTCTGAAGGTTGAAGCTTGGATGTGTGTTTACCTCTGCGCATCGTCTCAGTCAGTCTCATCTGAGGCCGCAGAGGTCGAGCCGCAGTCAAACGATCAAGTCACGACCTTGACAGTACTGGAGGGTGATTAGCCGTCAAGTGAACAGGCCACAAAGGCCTCGGAGTGATTCAAAAGAAGTCTGAACACGCTGCTCTTTAGGCCTAAATGCCTGTCAGGGAATTCTCCACATTTTCATTGTTTAGGCATCCTTGCAAACTTAAAAGCCATTTTCGTTCTTTTCAGTCACTTCTTTTTTCATCAAGAAGTGTTGTAATTGGTTACAGTGTGGAATTCACTAATACAAGAGTTTGCTGAAGGGTTGATGTCAATATTGACTCAGTGGACAGATTGCTTAGCACCATGACTGGAGGTCAGGAGCAGGTGGCTAACTTCTACCAAAAGAGGATAGGATCTATTGATAATGAGAAATGTGCCTAAGGATAACTGCAATGGTTTTAGGTGGGTTAACAACTGATAAGCCTGGATTCATGAATCACCTGGTTTTGCACAGAGTTTGAGGCTCTGTGAACCTCTCGGCTTCACCGTTAGCTGCCATGACTAACATTAAGCTTAAGTTAGAAAGCAGCAATGTGTCATTTTCTCTTTCTACAAGTGTCACATACATGTCATGTGTGGGTGGAGAGGATTTGAAGTTGTTTAATGTCACTTTTGATGGAGCTGCACAGAGTAACAAAAGTAATGACATGAGTAATGTAACTGATTAATTTTGTTGTAGTGTAATCATTAAAAGAATTAAGTTACTTGCTTAATGAGTGATGAGTATTGCTGTATTGTGTTTTCTAAGATATACAATACATCTTTTACACACACACACACATTCTACTACCCCTCACCTTGTGACCAGATGACTGCTGTATAATTCATACTGTTGAGTGAGGTTTCCATGCCAGTGAAGGTATCAGAGTTATGGTGATGCGTTTATTGTAAGCTACTGTTTGCATCTGGCAACAGAGGTGATGCCAAGGTCTGCCTCAGTAATGAATGTGAGCTGGAATTAGAGGAAATGGATTCACTGATATTTGTCATAAGATTACTGCAGCAGAAGGAAAGCATCGATGTGTGGCCACACATTGCTGTCCACCTCTCCTCCTCATCCCCTTTCTCTCAGCAGGCTACCTCCAGTGTCCACAATACCTTGATGAAATATGCATCAGCTGTCTCCACTCCCCCTGTTTTTTCTGTCCTCCCCCTTCCACCCATGGCCGAGCAGAAAACTAGACCAAAGCCAGGTGAAGTTGTCAGTCAAGACAGACAGCCATGCAACGTCTGAGCATCGGGGGTATCTTACCTCGCTGAGGTGTGTCTTTCCCAGATAATTATTCACAGCGATGGCAAGTGACAGAAATAAAGTCTGTGGTGGAAGCAGAGGTGGAAAATGTACAAAATCCTCTGTATAAACCTGACATTCGGTTGTTTGACTGAAGGCACCTCGTAATCCTAGCTCTGATATTTATGTGATAAACTGTATCCTCTTAAATAGATTAGTTGGGTTATCAGATATGATGGACATGTTATGGATGATAATAACTGTGGTTAATAAACACGTTTCTAAAAAGAAGGCATTAGCACTTAATGTAAATTAAATTAAAATAATTAAAGTACCAAGACGCCAATGAAGACTGTGTGACAGGTAAAGAAAGAAGGGCTCTCCCCATTCATTAGCGCACTTATAATGACACTAGAGCATATGACAGTTTAATGCACTTGTTTTGTTTTATAAAATTATACTTTCAAGCAGCTTTTGACCAAACCAGAACCTCTGACAAGGTTATGGTATCTGTGTCTATATTTGTCATTTAATAAGCTGCTGGAACGAGAAATCCAATCTAACTGCACACCTTTACCATAAACAAAAAGCCTGTCAATCATCCTTAAAAATGCTCACGTATGACTTGCGAAGTCACATCAGCGTCTCTTCTTACACAAATCTGTTTAATTGATTCACTATTTCGTCTCCCGCCTCAGTGATTAGGCCCATTAAAGCTCTTTTAATGGGACAATCTCATTCAAGTGATTGATATTTGGGGAGTAGGAAAGTACAGCTCCTCAGGGGCCGGGCTGTACTGGAGTTTGCAAAAACCTTGCAATTAAAAAATGTCTTGGCTAGACTAGGACGGAGCAACAGAAGAAAAAAGGGCTATTAGCCGAGCCAATTATGAATTAAATAATCAATACTTTGGAAAGCAATTAAGAAATTTGCCAAAGTAATTATGTGGTTGACTGATGTTCATGTATATATGTTTTTTTTTTTTTTTTTTTGGAGTTTACATACTTTGTTACTAATTCTGTAACCTCTCTTTTCAAGTAAATACGCTCTCTTTTCAATAAAGCTGCACTATTTACTGCATATAGATTTAATGTGTTGGAATGGTAAATATGCTGTTCCCACTGTATTAGCTTGGGAAGTGCAGGTAACATCAGTATGATGAGTGTGTTGGAATACTGAAAACAGCTCCAGGCTATAGATTCAGTCTGCCTTACTCTAGTTCTCATGCCTGTAGGTAAAGCCTCTGGCGTCCCCACTGGAGTGATCCTCAAAGGTACTCTGTGTGTGTTTGTGCAGGTGTGCGTGTTGGTGCAGCCACATGTTTGCTATAATCAGAGCCATTCCTCATCCGTCGGGTGTGCGCGCAACGCTCGGCTATCTGCAGCCATTTGTTTTTTGTAAAAATGCCACAGTGCCGTCATCTATCACAAATGATCTCAGCAGATTAGCTGTTGGAGCACAAACAATTATACGCCCCAGACTGCAAGTTGGACCAGAGCACATTTTTAACTGTGGCGTTGCGCTGTAGTTGTGCACCTCTCAACTGTGGAAAAGTTCCACAAAGTTATTGTGACATAGAGTGCACTTGATGGTATTTGTGGGATGGAAGAATAATAAAAACAAAAAAAAAACATTTTAAATATTAATTAGAAAATTTTCATCTATGATTAAAGAGTTATAGTGAGGTTTACTTCACCTTACCTCATAAATTCATGGGATTAATGTTGGATAACAACACAGAGGACTTTGAGATGCACAAAGCACTTATTTCAAGACAGGCACTGTGCTTTGAGCTGAGAGCTAACATCAGTATAGTAACATGCACAAAATGATAATGAAAAATGCTGAGGTTTGCAGCTATAAAGTTAACATGTTCACTACCTTTGTTTATCCTGTTAGTAGTGTAACATTATCACTAAACACAAAGCACATATGAGAGTAAGAATCAGAAGGTTTTCACATATAAGGAATTTGCCATGGTAACGGAAAACATAATAAGTGGGAAATATAAAGAAAGATTAAAGCAAGTACTGCAAGTCAAGAACCTTGAATATAAAATATAGAACTGAAAATAAAATGTGACAAAAATAAAACAAAATGCATAAATGAATAAAAACAAGCACCGGACTCATGGGAATGTCATTACTTGCAGGTATTTGGATCAAAATGGTTTAAGTAAAGTAAATAAAAAATTTAAACTCATGTTGACACAAAGTTATTACAATTCATCCTGGGAGGTGAATGTGTGCACCAAAGTTCAGGGCAATCCATCTGATAGCTTTTGGGTGTTTCATTAAAACACAAAAATGGTAACCTCATGGTGGCACTAAAGGAAAAGTCCTGGGTCCTCCAGAGTCATTTGATTTCATCCGCTTGAATTTAACAGCAGTCCATCCAGTAGTTGTTGAGATATTTCAGCCAAACCAAAGCGGAGGACCGACCGACCGTGGCTAAAAATGTGTCCCCGCTATGTCCCATCTATTACACCTGCAAAATAGTAATATGACTCCTTGAATTCTCAACACCTGCGAGAGATCAAATGAACTTCAGTATGGTGAGCCTTTGAAGTGTTCATAGCATAGAAAAGCACATGAGGAGTAAGGCGTCACACCGCATTACAAAATCTTTCCATGGTACCTTGCTAAAAGGTGGTAGCAGAAGAATGAAGGGTGATGCCAGATGGTGATAGTGAGGCAGCATTTTGTCATTTGCCATCTGGAATCAAACTTAAGGAAAAGGAGGGGGAAGGTATTGAAGGGTATTTCTCTTGTTTTTCTGTTTCAGTGCAGGAGGCTCCTTTCAGAAAATGTGCGAGTGAAAAAGTTGCACATGTAATGAGTGTTTAGAGATTTACCACCATTAGTGTGGGCATAGCCTTAGCTATGCCTTAGCTATCCCTGGAGGATACACAAATTGCATAAATTGAGAGAGAGAAGGGAAGAGAGAGGGGGGGGAGAGAGAGAGTGTCATGTCCTACTTGAGTAGGTGGATTAAGGAGGAGAGTAAAGAGAACCCTTCTTATGATTCCTCATGTTTATTTCATGACACGATTCTTCGGTAAATAATCTCTCCTCCAGTATTTACCACCACCACATCCTGTCCATGCTGCCTTGTGCTTCTGTTCTAAAGATATCACAATATTTCATTGCATCCCTGACCTCTTAAACTGGGCTAAAAGCTCTCTGAAGCATTAGATATCAATTGGTCTCTGGCTTGTTTTTGCTTCTATACATTTCCAATATCTGTCTTCATCTCCTCTTTTTTCCCTACATCCTGTCTCGATTTCCTCTCATTGATTTATTCCTCCTTGTTCCTCCAGCTCCTGTGCCTTTGCCTCTCTGTAGCTCGCTGAGCCTCCTTACGTCTTGCCTTTGGTTTGTTATGTAAGCACCGCTCTCCTTTTATCTCCCATGCACCCATTGTTTTCTGCCATGCCATGGCAATCTGCTGCAGATGCCGTGGCAGCGAGTTTCGCATCTCCTAACAATTTAATTAATCTCAGGGATTGATCCAGTGCTCACAAATGGTGCAATTTACGCTGATTGCTCAACGTATCACCAGATATTTCATCTTCATTCCTGTACTACCCCTGCTCTCAGCTGCTTGATGCTTTCTGCATAACCTTTACATTTTATACTGCCACGAGCACTGGGTTTAAGAGAGGATGTGCTTTGATGTCAACTATTGGGTTGAATGTTTGCCCAGAAAACTTTGTGTATCCCCACTGCTTTTGCTTTCCACTTCCCCCCAACATCAATGCCCGTCATAGAGCCACGTGTAGTGCGAGGTTCAGGGTTTTGCTCTGAGCTAATCTCTCTTGGTGTTCAAAAGCTGAAGGCCCACTGACTCCAGCCTGCTGACTCTCGCTCTACTGTCTCCCAGCAGCCTGTTGCCATGGTTACCTCAGCTCAGTGGCAGGCCGATGCTGCAGCGGCAGCCTAATGTATGATACAACCTCCTTCACTAAACACTAGTGCTTTTGTGTCGCTGTCATAAGCCACCTCCCTGACGCCTTCTGCTCGCCCCTCCAACTGTCACTGGGCTTTGTGGGCCTGCCTCGCAGGTACAGGCCATCTCAGGTGGACAGCGTGGTGAAAATGACGAATGTGAAATCAGTCTGTGGACACATGCACGCATGTGCAAGAGTCACTTGCATGGGTTTGAAATGACCTATCAATTTAGTTCCATTTGACTTTATCAAACACATTCTGTAGTCAGTACAGTCAAATAAGAGAGCATTAGGGTGTTTATGTTTGTGAGCCGCTTGTACAGATAATGCTCCAAATTTATGCCTGCAGAAAGGAGGTAATGACCTGGTGGATGTGTCCTTGGAGGGATGAGGCGAGAAACTAAGAGGAAAGGGAGGAAGGTGGCGGAAACAAGGGAGATTATGAAGGAGACAGAACGGCGAGCAGAGAGAGAGAGGTGGTTTGGAAAGAAAGAAATGCTGGATGTCGTATGAGTAGGAGAGGATACTGAGGATAAAAAATACAGGAAGGCACTCGTTGCAACAGTTGGATGTTGTAGAATCTGTAGAATACTGGACAAATTTATTCATCACCCAGGTGTTTTCATCACTGTGTCTCCCCCAGACAAAATCAAGACATATTGGCACCAGCAAAAGTTGCCCAGTTAGCTATTAGCAGTTCCTGTTTTCACTGTACTGGTGGATAAACAGACAACTATCGCTGGATGACTTTAATACTGAAGAAAACCTAAAAACATGATAAACCTCAGACAAGTTATGCAGTATTAAGGGGTGTATTTCTTTCCTTGAATTTTTAAGTGGATTTGTGGACGTTCATTAGAGATGGACAAGATGAGATCAGGAAGTGTTTGCTAGCCTGAATCTATAATTATTGTGTTTGTGTCTTCAGATTTGATTGATTTTTATATCAAATTCGAGCAATCAGGCTGGGTTGCACCAACAAGGATTAATTTAATGTTAGATTAGTTCTAATCAGAGTTTAGCAAACAAGAATGCTTTAAAATTAAGCAGAGCTAACTACTCTCCGTTTAGTAAATCTAAATCTCTTGATGTCAGTCGAAACAGAATAGAGGTAAATCAGTCTGGACAAACAGGTCTCCATTCATCCTCTCCAAACAACCAATGGCATATAATGCTGATACATATGTGTTTCTGTCACTGCCATGTTTGACAGCTGGTCAAATCTTAATGTTAAGCTCTAGAACAGTTTCTTAGTTAGCGAGACATTCGGCGGTGTCATTAAACTAAATCAGGTTGAGTCCGTCCCTTAACCTTCTTCGAGGAACTTGATTATTTTTGCTCAATCCCTTTCAAAAAGTCAGCCATTTTAAAAGTTAAACCTCCTCAAGTGTAAGATTAGAGTTAATATTGGATCAAGGTTTAGAGCAAAAACTAAAGGTTCAAAGAGAGCAACACAATTTAAAGTTAAATTGGGTTTAAAAATATATCCTTGTTGGTTCGAGTACCTTAATTACCTCCATGAGCTGTGTGTCACTGCTGCAGCTCCGACTGCTGACAGTGGTGGTGAGTGGCCCAGTCCACAATGACTAACGCCCCGTTGTTTCTAGAAGACAGTATGCTGCTGTCCCTTTTGTCTTCGCCTCACGTCTCTGCCTGCGCGTCACGTGTTTAATGACACACTATACATTTTGTAGAAACACTCGAAGAACACTGTGCACAGAGAACTGTATTCTCCAGTTGTCTTAACACAGTAGTCTCTGTGCGGCAACAAAACAGGATATGAAATAAATAGACCGAAATCAAATTAATTATATGCTGCTCTGTGCCTCCCCATATTTGGATAATGAGGCCATGAGTTATTTAAAGTCACTGGGAAGGATGGAGGGGCAAAAAGAAATAGGTGAATCTTGCAGAGGAGCAGGAAAAAAAAAATCTCAATGTCTCCCTCTCGCCCCAGGCTCATTGTCATCCCTAACAGTTTCATGTAATATTAACATGTCAGAGCAGAGGAGCAGAGCCTATCATGCCGCCTGTAATAACCGCCAACGGCTAGGACTATTTCCTTTGCACGAGGAGAAGAGCACTCTGAGAATATCCCTCCTTCTCACCCAGTGGCCTACATTTACAGCCAGGTGGACCTCGGGCCTCCCTGTCCCTCCCCCGGGGCTACGTCTGATTCACTTTGTGTCACATCCGCACCAGCTACAATATTCCCATCCTCCTAGTGATCCGCAGCGAGTTATCATTGCCATGGTAATACAATAAAAACATCTAATATCCGAGAGCATTCACAGAAAGACTGCCATCAATGTAATTTGAGCATATAATGCAGAAAACGGGTACAGTAGTTTTCTGCAGGTTTGATTTAACAGACTGTACAGTGATAATATTTCCACATCTTGTTGGGTTGTTCCATGTTGCTGCACATTGTAGAGGATATTTTTCATTTGATATGGTGCTCTGTTGGTAGGCGAGAGAAAGACACATCATATCCACCCACTGTCTATAGCAATACAACAGCACAGCTTTGTTCATTTCCCAGCTCTGCAAGTCCCCCAGTCATCTCCAATGCTGTTTCAAACAAATGTGCCCATGCATTAGATGAGGGTTTTTTTCCCCCCATTTCTTTGCTATGAAACACAAAAAAAAGAAACACCACTGAATAGGAGAGAGCACGTACTCAATAGATCAGGTATAATGGATAAAGGCAAGGTGTCGCCTCTCAGCTGTGATTAAAATAAAGCTTTGTCTACACAGCGATCTCTGATGAGCCATGAAAAAAAGTGACAGATAAACTACAGGGAAATTATCTTGGTTCAGCAGATCCAAAAAGCAACTTTCAACCTGGACCAAAACCAGAATGAGACACTGTTGCCTCTTCTCTGTGCGCCCCTACCCACCGCCCGCCGACCACCCACCCACGATGAACAGGCAGCTGAGATCAAAGCTAAAACAATCCCGTCGTTATCTCGGCTATTCAGCTCCACCAGGTGTGAGCTGACCTCTGGGTAATTTCCTACTTAATTACACTGCATGCCACCATTTATGAAGCATAATGACGTTATCTCCCTCGGCTCTGTGCTGTTGAGACATGAAAGCAAACTCATATCGATCAAACCAAAGTGTTATACCATTCAGCAGTGGGATGCTTTAAAGAAGCTATTAGGATTAGGTCTTCTAAGCCTTTTAAAAACTACCTGACAAAAAAAAAAAAAAAAAATTAAAGGTGCCCGGTTTTTGAAATGTCATTGAACATACAAAGCAAATTGAAAACCTCTTCCATTTCACCCTGTTCAGTGAAGTAAGACTTTCTATTTACTTTCCAACTTGATTAAAGGATTCTATCCTTTACTGTGTCACACAATTATTGCAACAAAACACCCGTACAAGTATTAGACTGCAGAAAGCGTAGTTTCCCAGTAAATAATCTCAGGTAAACCAGTTCCAGGTTCATTTTTAGAAATATGAAAACCTCATTCAAAGTCACACCTGACTGAAATGACTGAAAATCCAGCCTTTGAACATTCTGCCTCTGTAGTACATTTTTATGGGAGCTATAGTTTTTTTTTTTTATATATATATTAACAAACAAATAATTGCTTAAAGCTGACTCTGATGTGTAATGTTTAAGTTTTGTAAAGATGATGGCAGCATGCTATCGCCCATTCCACAGTCCTCCAGCTCTCTGGTGCATCAAGTAGTTATTTTTCATTTTACAACATGCAGCTTTACTGTTTTGGTCCACTCACATGACTCAGTAGCTGTTTTCAATGAAAATTGTATGGTAAAGCCACTTTATGCTACCTGCCCGAACACAGTGGAGCGTTTAACATCTACAAGCCAGGTATTTCCTTTAGGAACTAGTGGAGGCCGAAAACAGAGCTACAAGTGGTGTGAACATTAAAATGCATATCACCAATTGCTTCTTCATATTTAGTGCATGTGTAATGAGCAATTACTTACTAACATCTTTGCTATATTGACCTTATAATGTGCTGATGTGTCAAAGTTGTGTACGGTACAGCTTATTGGCCCCAGGCGGCCAATGGAATCACTCAGTGCAGGTTCAATTTAGCAAAATAATAAGTTTTCATTTCTGATGCTGTAGTAGATGCTGATTTCTGTTAGAACAGAGATAGTGAATCCAAGGACCATGTTTCATTTTTTCCGAGGTATACCTAAAAGAATTTCTGAATTAGAGATAGCACTGATATGCAGAACGTGAAGACTTTGGCTCCTTATTGCATCACTTTTTGAGCAGAATAGAGCGATTAAGTGGATCTAGGACAGGCAGTACAGAAAGAAGTGAAACCCCACCGCATGTGTTCTCCGATAATTAGCGCACGCCTTAACAGGAATCCTGACCGAACCCATTACCCTATTTCTTGCACTCAGACATGCATTAGTGGAAACTAAAGTGAAGCATTACTTAATCTTGAAGTGAGGTTATTCTGAACTGCCTGGCTTTGTAGACATTATGTAGAAAAAAGTGAAGAACTTTGATTCGGTGTCCTGGGAAATTCTCATACCCGAAGGCTAAAGCACTCTAAATTAATTACTTGAGTACATATCCAATGAGTAAATTGATTAGCGGAAATTGGCTTGACTTGTTTTCACAGAGTCAACAGCGATAGTGTTGTGGCTCAGCTTCACTGTGAAGACAACTATATTTTATCGCTGTTAGATGAGGTGATGTGGTGTGTAAAATAATAATCTGATGAGTTTGTCCCAGAGCTGTGAAAAGATAGATCACAGTGGTTAGATACATGAGTGCCTTTAGAGCCTCTATCTCTACCTATTTCTCTTCCCCCCTCCATGTCTTTTGGCCTGCATTCACAGGCATAGAGGGCGCCATGACAACAGCTTTATTAATCACATCAATCATCGGTAACACCATGGCGACCAAAGGGAGCTCTAATCGCTTCTCACCAGGCTGACTATTTCTTTTCTGAGGGGCTCATTGCAGTCTGCATTAACTTGACGTGTGTGTGTGTGTGTGTCGGCGTGTGTGTGTGTCGGCGTGTGTGTGGGAGGAAATCTGATTGTCTGTCAGTGTATTCTCCGTTTGTAGTGAGGGCACAGGGGAAAAAGAAGTTGTTTCCTTGAACTTGTTTATAACAATTGCCCTCAAAACTTTGTTATCCCACTTTCTTGTGAGGGAGAAGTAAAATGTTTCTGCCAGTTTACTTGATATCATCTATACAACACAACATGCCTATACTGGTGCCTCTTGCCGTATGGATTTTTCCTGTAAAAATAAAATTGTATTTTTCTACAAGCATTACGGTTGGGATGGAGGGTTTGTCTGTGTTTTTGGAGTTACCTTTTCTCAGCTAGTGCATTTGAGGTGCTGTGGATGGGCTCACAATTTGAATTTTTAGCCATGCCAGCAGCGTTGCTGTAGCGACCGTCATGCCAGTCTGTCAGTCGACCTATTTGGAGCAGACTGAAATATCCCAAAACTTATTGGACAGATTAAAGATGGATGAAGATGAATTTTGTAAAGGCATTTACGGTCCCCAGAGAATTAATCTCCCTCCAGACTTTAGTGAACTTGGCAAATGTTAGCCTCAAGCATACTAAAGTATGATGTGTTAGTATTTCTCTAACATGACTGTGCCACTAGATGCTGACTCTTAGCCATGTTCATCATAGGTCTCTTGAGTGAGAAAATGTTTATGTATATTTCCTTAGTCTATTTGTGCCATTATAATATATATATATATATATATATAAATATAAAAATATAAACATAAAAATATAATATAAATAAACATAAAATATATATATATATATATATATATATATATATATATATATATATATATATATATATATATATATATATATATTTTTTTTTTTTTTTTTAATACAGTGTTGTACCTTTATCTCTGTCTGGCCAATTTTTATAGCTCATATGATTGGTCATCTTGAAATGCCGCAGTAGGACAAAAGCCACCATTTTTGCAGCAAAAACTACCTTTGTTTCTTGCCTCACTGGACCTATTATTGCAAAAATAGGACCAAAAGGTCCAACAGGTGCCAGATTAGCTACCACATCCAAGATCCTATCAATTACTCTGTTATACAACCAAAAGACTGAGCTACACAAATAAAAGTAAGCCATAGTTTTCCTTCACTAATAAGGATCATTACGTTTATTCAAAGGCTACTTTTGATTGATTAGTTTACTGTGGTCGCCAGTTTTCTTTCTGGACAGTTTCTGTGGTTTCTTGGAGGAGAAGCAGCAGTTTCTAGCAGGTTTTTGCTGGATATTTTGGTGCTGCCTTGCTGTGTCATTCACTGTCATCCTTTAGCTGTATCATCAATCAAACTGTTATTTTCATGAAATATCTCTACATAACACCCTGTCAGCTTTTTGAACATCGTCTCTTCTCTGCACCTGAACATTTCAGCTTAAATGTGAGTCAAACCTGGCGTTCACAACAGTCCTGAAGTTCCCATTTCAAAGAAACGAGGAAACATTTGCATAATATTATCTGTTTGCGCTGGTGTGATTCCTTGGCAAGCATACAATGCCTCATTAATTAAGCATAACATGATAGGCATCCCTCACATCATGTAGCTTCAGCACAGTAGGCAGATGGTTCATGATTTCTTAATGGGGAGAAATACTTAGCATGGTATGCTGGCTGCTTTGACAGATCAATGCTAGTGAGGAGGTGAATTTCAGTGTATTGCTCAGCGTGTGCATTGTTTTCCAAATGGGGCTGTTTGTCAGAATGCCACATCACTTGCACGGTGTGTATTAAAAAGTAAAGGCTTCACATGAGACTTGTTCAAAGTCAAGAGCGTTAGCTTCCTGTGAATAATAAAAAGACATTGCCTTGTCAGAGTTAATGCCCAAAGGAATCTAGCTTAGTCATATGAGAATTGGGAGTGAAAAGAAAAATTGTTATACCCGTAATTCGGTGGAAGACATCTCTTTGTTTCTCTACTCAAAGGCTCTGATCAGAGTTCTGCCGGCTGGCAGAGAGGCTGAGGGCAAGCCAAGGCTGTGGGCAAAGCTCCATCAGATAGCAAGTGTTGGCCGGGGTACTGGCACAGTCTCAACACGTGTCTCTTTGACTCTCACAGAGAGAGGTTTTCTACAGCCCCATGTGCATACATACACATACAGCCCTATATTTGTACAGTTTTCATTGGCAGAGATGCATTTTTCACACATACTCAAACTTGCACATAAAAAATGAAGTCCTGGAGCTCATGCTGTCTCAGCTAGTGATGAGTTAGACTGTGCATTTTGTAGCTTTTGTGTTTCTTTGCCAATTGCAAAAAAGGTTTGCATTCTTAATTCCAGGATTTTCAAGAGGCAGTGTAAGGAGCTTGTTGCTAAGATCAACAGTTCTGTCTCAGAACAAAAAATGTCCACAAAAGACAAAAAAAGTAGAGTCAGAGTAGTTCAACTTTAAAGTGTCTTTTCTTGCATACTTGCATATTTGACTTTATGCTTCTCAACGATTAAGCTGCTTTCAATGTGAAGGTCTCTGCTGTTTATTTCTCTTTTCTGTTCTAACACATGTTTTGATGGTGATGCAATTGTGTTTTACTACACAGAGAAAGGTACTGAGCATTTTTGCTTGATGGACAGGATATTGAAATACCCAATTCCACCAAGACATCCAAGTATTTGAATGAATTAGGATTTTATGGCTCCATTATGTGCGAGGATGGCAGCAAGTGTTGAACCCAAACTGAAGCTTTCAAGCAATACCATTAGCAAATGGAGGACATCACAGATGCAACTGTTATTTTTACAGTCCAGCAAATCACTGATAAAGTTGCCATGTTGTGTGCGCTTCATGTAGTAGTAGTCATATAGTAATGGTGCAGATATAAAATAACATATGATGAATTTAAATGAAACATCACAAGCACTGAAGCACATATGTACACTGATGAATGAAATAAAGCAGAATGACAGTGACAGGGGAGCATCTGCACTTCAGCAGCAAAAACATTTAGATTTATATGCAGAATTTGGCTCAGAGGCTCCGAACACTCAACCCTGACACTCAATTACAGTTTCCCATAGCCTCTGTTTAGTGTTGTGGTCCAGGAATGGCAACGGTGGATCAATTCAGGGCTTCTGTCCCATCATCACCTGCTGGCATGCCGCCACGCTAAACTTAAGATGGTGAACATTATTCTTGCTGAGCAACATTGTGAGTATGTTGGCATCCTCACAGCTCACAGAGAGAGCTGCTTGCAGGGCTTTTAGACGTGTTAATTCAGATCCAGAAATTACAAGCAAAATAAACCCCTCCTCACACTAATAAGTTTTATGTTTTATTCCATATTACATTAAAAACTGCAAATTGCAAGACAAACACATAATTACAATGAAAAAAATCAACTGGTAACAGGCTAATTAACATTTGTATCGAAAAATACCTAGGATAAGTCCCCTTGTTTTGATAACAGTTAAAGGATGCTGGGAGAGAATCACATGTTATCTGCAATTTGCTTCTGTTCTGTCCTTTTCTATCACCTGCTTGACCTGCCACAGGGCTCACTGCTTGTGGATCTAATGAAGTTTGATTTCTGCCCACACCTCATTGCTTCAAGGGAGTCTCCAGGGTCGAAGTACACAGACTCAGACACACACACACACACAAATCAACATCACATGCACCTCTGCTTTTATCACTGCCATGTTTGACAGTACACAAAATGAAAGCTGCTCTTCTCGCATTTATGTCTTTTGTATACATGAAGACACCGTTAAAAACAACGTGGGAGCCCATTTTTCTGGTGCTTAAATGGGTTGATGCTGAAAAAAAAAGTTGGATCGTTTCACCAACCCATTTACATCACTGGCTAATGAGGGAAATGGTCGACATGTTGCTGTCACTTTTTCTTTGTATGATGTGTGTGTGTGTGTTTTCCTGTCTTTCTCACTCTTTCTCTATTTCCCCCCTCTTGATTCTAGCAGCCTTTATCTCCTTTCCTTCATGCAATTTGTCACCGTCCTCCCCCTGTGTGGGCACTATCGCACGGTGCACCGCTCGGCACAGCTTGCCGAGACACGTTAATGAAGGTCAGCGGGCCACTCGGCACTCGTGGCTGCTTCCACTGGGCCCCTCACGCGCCCGATACCCTCTTCACTGCTCCTCAACCCCCCGACAGGCCTCCTCGAAGGCTCCGTGTCGACTCCCTGCCTCACGTTATCCTATCGGGTTAATATGAGCCGCAGTCCCAAAGGAAGTCCTCAACTTGATGCTAATGAGCTAAGACACTATGAAATGAATGAGAACTTTTTATTTCGGCTTTCACTTTCCATCCGTCTGGGCGGAAATGTTGAGTCGTTCCGCAGAGCAACTCTGAGTTTGACTATAAAATAAACATTCTTAAAAGGGATTTTTGAAGATTGATTAAAGTTTAAAAACAGAGGGACATTTAAAAATGAGCGTTGCACCCATCTGTAAATAGCAAACATTGACAGGAAAAGTACAAAATAAGTAAAAGCTAAAGTGCACTGTTCATTTATTGAAATTTCGAGATCGAAACCTTAGTATAATAATTATTTCAAATAAAAATAACTACTTTGGAAAGTTAGCAAAGTACTATTTAAAAAAATAAAAAAAGAAATAAAAAAGAAATGTATTTTTTCTGTGTGGCCATGTTATGTACAATTTTACCCTATCCAAAGCTAAACATATTGTATCTCCTTTGGTGAATAATTGTTCCACAATGTGCGGAGATCTTGTTAAAGTTAGAATTGAAGTAGATCGAGAATGATATTACCATTACTTCCAATAGGTTTTTAAGGTTGCTGTTTGATATTAAAATGCCAGCATCTCACATTTGAAAAGAAAAATAAGATTTCAGGACAGCCATGCTGGATATTTTCTCAGACCAACACCGAACACAAAATACAAGTATGTCATACAGTGAACTTTGAACAGGCCATGGTCAATATCTTGCACATTCCTGCACAAACTGTAGAGCCATTTGATTCTCTAATTCTAAAATGAGATAGATTGTACATACTTTATAGTATAGATAGATAGATAGATAGATAGATAGATAGATAGATAGATAGATAGATAGATAGATAGATAGATAGATAGATAGATAGAATTATTTTATTATTTATTGTATTTATTTTATTATTAATATTATTATTCTTTTTTTTCTTTCTGAAATGCACGATGACTGACAAACTAGCAAGTCTGGAAAAGTGTCACACACCAAATCTCTTGTATATGCACATTGTTTGCCTCTGTAGGGGGGGAATTTAATGACTAAATCTACAACTACAACATTGCGAAAGTAGGAAAACATGAAAAACGTACTTAAATTATGTGTTTGGTTTTCAAAAAAATAAAACTATAACAAATTAAATAACCTAACTTCTCATTGTTTTGGAGGATGTTAGCTCCCTTTTCTTGGTGTAGTATTGTCATCACCATTAGGATGGGGCTTCCACAGCTTGTATAGCTTTACCAATGCTTGGTGTTCATTTCACTGGAAACCTGACAATATACATTTCCACACGCTTCAGTGTAATCAGATGATCTTAATTCATTTGTAGTGGTTTGGATGTGCCAGAATCGCTTTGTTCTCCTAATTGGTATAATGCAGATACAAATGGAGATACGGGTTGTAATGAGCACTTATTAGATTAACGGTGTGTCACTATTACTAATTTATTATTTGAGGATTATCGTCATGGTGGGGGATGTGCACTGTATTTTACCAACTCCGTCCCATCTCTGACCCGATAACACAAAAAGATGCTCACATGAAGAAATGCTGAGAAATTCCACACATCCCTGTTGTACCCACTACTACTCCATATTTCACTCACCATTTCTGCGACAGAGATTTTGAAGCTATTAACACAGGCTCGACCTTTTCCTTACATCACATCACCTCAGGGAGGGAGGGTTGAATGCTGTGCATTTGATTTAGCTGCGGTGACAGCTCTGGATCCATGTAAGGATTTTCTAAAAGACAACAGAAAGTCTCCAAAAGCCTCAAGCTAAGGCATGATAGGTGAGCTCGTGGCACCATCTCCTCCTCTTCAACAAAGATTGTAGCTCAATGGAGACTAAGGAAATATGACATGTGATTTCTCTGAGAGCAAACCTGATTATACAACACAGGGTGATTTTTTTTTTCCAAAATTCACCATGAGCAAAACTGCTCATCAGGTTGGACTCAGATTTTTAATTTTCACCAACGTCTCCTGTGTCTGTCAGAGAGGTGTGGCTCCGTGTGGAGATAGGCCAGTGTATGGCATCGTCTTGAGATAAGAAAGATGAGATGGGAGAAGAAATATATTAGCTAAACAAATCAATACCACATTTCTCTAGCCTCCAGGAGGCATCCTAAAAAAGAATAATACTCAAAGCCAGTAAGCACAGAGTCTCCTGGCAACTCTGAGCTGCTTGCATCAACATGCATGCACACACACAAACACAGAAAGCCATTCCTTGATGGTCCCACGGTAGCTGACTGTGGAAGCTGCTGGCACAGTGAATCGGATGAAGTACGATGTGTGCATATGTGAAATGGGGGTGATCTGTTATTTCAGTGATGTGGGAAATTTTATCACAGGAGCGATACGAGGAGGAGGAGATGTGCTCTTTTAGTTTCCACCGGACTCTTCTCATTGTAGTGAGGAGAAACAGCAGGACTGTTTATGAAGTAAAGACGGCCCTAGTCACTCTAAAGCCTCCCTGATTGCCAATCGGATATGATTTATCATGACTGTTATTTCTCAGAATGATATTGTCTTGCTGAGCTGCTCTGGGTGTTATCTTTTTCTTCTGACTGCTGCATGAAGTTCTTATCAATCCAAAAATTCTCTCTAAGCTCTGACCAGATAAGCAGTACTATGTAAAGCATGGATTTATCTGGACTATTTTTTATGTTGCTTTAATTTGCATATGTATATTTAATAACCATTTCTATCTGCATATCATTAACAGCACGTTAGCTGTGTGGTGCACTCTGCATGCTGCTGTTCACTTTTCTATATGAGCTTGCTGCTGCAGCAGATCGCCCAGAAAAGCAACACAGCATACATGCGAAATAATGAGACCTCACACATGATCCCTGGGGATTAATAAACTGTTTCCCTTCACCTGTGAGGGGAAAACTCTGTCTTTACCTGTTGTGGTTGTTGTGTTGTCCGTGATGTCCTGACCTAAGTTCCCACATGGACAAGGCAAGGAATGAGTCTTGATAGGCTAGCCTCACTGTTCAGAGGTCAATTTTTGTCAACTTTATCTCTGTGTCCCTTTTTTGACCAAACAGTTCCAGGTTTGAGCACCAAGAACTAAAGTCTGGAGCTAAAGCCCCTTTTTGCGTATCCATGTTTGTGTTTCCACCATGACTGAAGAAGTATGGCACGCTACTCTTATACCAGATTAAATAAACAACAGCTTTGCTTATTGTCATCTTTCTGTGTGTGAAAATTACATCTCAGAGAGTCACGTGTTGCTCTTGGTTATTTATTGTGGTACGGCGTTTGAATGGATATAATTACTGGATGCAAACGAGACCTGCAGAGGTGAGAAGGGAAACTGAGAGCTCCAGAGTGCCTGTTTCCAAAGAAACAGCGATGTGCTGAGTGTTTTATGGTTGTTTCTCTTTGTGGTTACAGTGCGTTTGTACTTTTTTGGCACTAGGAACTGAAAATGAGGGTCTAAATTTACACCCAGCTTCCTGTGCAAAGATCATAGAAAAAGATCCCGAGTCCCAAAAATGGTTTCTGAGTTCCTGGAAAAGTTCCTACAGCAGGCTAATTGTGTTGTTTTGGTGGATACATCTGCAAGACACCTGCATAGAAATACAGTTTTTCATAGTTGCTCTATGGCTGAACACTCCACATAACGCTTCCTCTGAACCTTGTCAATGAAATAAACTTTGTTATTGTGTATCTGACCATCTACCTTAAGGAAACGTGTTAACAGCTTTTTTTTTCCATCTACATTTCGAGCTCACAGACTTTTTTCCTGACCTAATATCCTGCCCTTATGCAGGCAGTATGCATTTGTAACGATCGCAAAGCTCCAACATTTCAACACCTTCGCAGCACATATAGTGAGGACACCCGCTTAATTTTCCCGGGCTGCTGCCTCTCCTGATTTGTGAGAGGCTTCTCTGCCTCAGCAGTCCTGTATGTCAACACTCTAATTCTCTCCTGCTCAGCCTCAGGTCAACTCTCTCTTCCATTAAACTCACATAATCCATGGCCACTGAGATTCCCACTCCATAGAAAAGTGCTCTACACTTGTGTAATTACCCAGGTTTTTTTCTTTTTTCTGTGGTCCACGGTCTGTCTCAAGGGGTCCTCCTCTGTAGCAAAAGGAACAATTAATTTTGGGTCACTGCTGTGGGGCATTTGGAAATTAAAACTGTCTCTCTTGGATTATTCCTTCTAAAATAAAACAGCTTGATTACTCCCTCCAGATTTTTTCTCCCCACTCATTTGCCTAACCTCTAGTAGCCTTGATAATGGATGACCAACCCCTTGATAGTTTTTTGAGACTCAGATATTCCTGTCAGTAAAGTTAAAGTACATCTGTCTTTTGTTTTCTACAATAGATTCTGTCATACCTGAGAGACTGGGCTGAACCTCATGTATATGCAAAACCCTACCCTGTTATTACATTTTTTTATTTACCGTCCCTTTACAAAAAAAAGTAAAACTCTTCCATATTACCTCACATCATAACAGTATTGTCGGTAACACCAAAGAATTTTAACTTTTAATATCGTAAAATGAAGACACCATTAAGAGTCTTGGTTGCAAATTCATTCAGTTCAGCACGGCACTCCTATAACATCATCAAACTGTAGGTAATGCATTAGTAATTGCCTGCATTACCCACAATACAACTAATGTAGCTTTGAGCACCCCCAACCAATGCTGCCTCCAGTTATGTCCTTTAGCAAAAAAATACGATACCCTCCCCCTTTTCTTACAACCCCTCCCTACACTAATAATTTTTATACAATCCCTAAATTTGTAGGGGAAACTATACACATCCTTTATGTGTTTCTGTAATGTAAAATGCTTGTTTGTTACCTGGAGTCATGGAGTAGTTTGCTGGAATCGATGTTCTCGCTCAGTGAAAGTGACGAGTGACTTTTGGATCATCACTTGCATCCAGACCTCAGTGCAGCTATGTAATAGGTTCAGAAACAGACAAAAAATACACTTTTGTCCAAATGACTACTTAAAGCCATTAGTCCGGGTACTCTCATTTAACGATCTGCCCAGGGACAAAGACAGCCTTAAATCTATTTTGAGAGCAGTTTCGGATCCCTCCCTCCCCATCAATTATCACGGCAGCCCCTCTTTGTCTTTTTCCTCCAGTATCTTTGTAAAGTAAGGCACAAGGTAAGTGGGCAAGTGTGGGTGTATATCGCAAGCATTCCCTCTTCTGATTTAATTAGACTGATCCTGATGGCAAAGACGTGCTCGGAATTCTATTAACCTCACCGGCGAGGGGGGGACTCTGCATGACCCTGATGAAATATTTACTGGTGAGATTTACATGCTCCGGAGGGCAGCGGGCATGAGGAGGAAGAGGTGGAAACAGGAGGAAAGAAAAAAGGAATTGAAGGATCATCCAGGAGGAGGCTGTGTTAATCATGTCTTACACACAAGTCAGTCATGAAAATGGATAATGAAGGAATGTAAAACATACTGTCTCGACTCTATGTTGACTGCTTGTACAGTGATGCGGACAGATGGAGAGTGAAAAAAAGGGTTTACAGGATATGACTAAACACATTTGTAAATAAAGGTTCATATTAAGTTAAACATTATGTACATTTCCACTTTATAACAGTATAAAACCAAAATAGCCCCCTTTTATGTAACTGCACTGTTGGTCTTTACGCAAACATTGGTAACATTATCCCCCTCTAGCTCTGAATTAAGGGTTATATTAGGAGTTGTTGTACAGTACGTAGGCCTTGGACTTCTGCAGACACAAAGGACATTTCTCGCCAAAGGCAATGACATGTAGCTGGGCTTGTTAACAATGTAGAAAATGTCATACTCATTCCTTTTTCTGCTTCAATGATAAAAAACAATGCCACTGTAAGGGCAGAAGGGTGCAGTTTATTTGACTCTCGCTACACTTTCGGGATTACAGCGAGATGCTTTGAGCATTTAATTTCCTCACCTTAGCAGCAGTCAGAGAGTATTTAAGTGCCGCCGCATGAGGTGAAATCTTGATGCGTTGACAGTTCCTGAGGCAAAGATAATGGAATTTTGAGCTCAAAGGGGAAAGTGAAAAATACCAAGATAAGTATTCCAATTTGGCTATCACCCATTTAATTGAAAATCTTCCATTTTGATCGAGCAGATGGATTTGTGGTTTAAATGAGGGTAAGGTGCTGAACAAGGTCAGCCTGAACATCGAAGACCAATCAGAAAAATCTCATTATGGAGACAGTCTTATTTAAGGAGGTTGTGTCTCCCCACAGCAGGTGAACTACATGTTTCGACAGATGATGATTATAGTAGATTTTCCGTGGAGGTTGAGCCTCTGTGTGGGCAGGTGTGTGTGTGTGTGATCGTGATGGTGTGAGATAAACATTAAAGTTTTTTTTCCTCCAAGATTTTCACTACTTATATAATTTTTTTAAGAAATAAGCAGCTTGCTTTAATCTGATTTTTCACCCCTATATCATGAGTTTTTTTGCTGAAAATGGATGCTAGTCTCAAAAAGGTTATAAGTAATAAAAACTGAGAAGAAAAATGGGACTATAACATGCATAAGCTGTTGTTTTGCAGTTTTGAGCTCTTAAGAAAACAGAAAGAAACAACTAGGTTTGCACTGCAAGTAGTATTTTTAACATCAGTCACTTCTTACATGTCCATAGAAACTTTGCAAACTACTTCTGCAGCATAATCCACTTTTCTGCTGTCCATCTGCATGCTCAATATGTTCCAAAGAGGCACATTTTCACCAAAATACTTCAGAGCCACTAGGATTGCAATAGAATGACACAGAAGCAGTGTATTCAGCCATATTTTGGCAAAGCTATGATTGTAACATACGGAGCATACGGATGGACAGTGGAAAAGTGGATTATGCTGCAGCAGTGGCTCGAAATATTTCTGTGGATGTTTTATTACTTTTTTTCTCCATGCTGTGAAAACTTGTCATGTTTGGAATCCATTTTAAATGACTGACTTTCAGCTGAAAACATTGGCGCAAACAGCAAACTCTGCCACGTTTTAAGCATTTGGATGGGATATTATGTTGACAGTGTACTAAAGAGCAACATTACGAAGTCAGTGCAGACTTTGAACGCAGCTATGTAATTCCCTTTTGCCTCCTCGCAATTCACTGAAGTGTCACTCCACATGAGCTGGCACACGCAGACATGAGGGGACCATATATAAACTGGGAGGATATAAATAAACAAGTGACCTATGGATGCACTTGCCACTGTTGAATTAATTTACTTTTCTAGATTGACTACCTTCTTCCACATAACCACTGTGGCTAAGTCTCATGGGTAATGTAGTATTTAGAGCCACATTCCATACCTGATGTAGGAAAAAGTGTGTCCAAAGTGAAATAGTTTAATCCTGTGATATGTTTTTCTTTATATGTTGCTGTACATTGGGGATGAGAATTTACAGTGGGGAAGACCATGACCACAACTCAATCTAGTAGAACCTTCTAGATTGATCTAGGAAAAGGTTCTACTAGAAACCCTTTCACATTGTTCTACATGGAACCATATTAACCATGATTAATTCCATTATTTTATAAATCTATGTTATCATTATTAAAATTATGTTTGCTAAATTTTTAACGAGATCTTGGAACAATGTTGATAATGAGGGGCGATTCTCTGACCATCTGCCAACAGGAAAGGCTTTGTAGGTCCCGGAGGAACAGGTCAAAGGTGAGCAAAGGATCAGTGGAATCAGCAACATGACCAATAGGACACAAGCCAGACACATCAGGCTGTCCTCAGCAGGTGGATTCATGTAATCTCCAGCGATAGCAACATAGGAGAGAGATTGTTTGTAGCATCATGCCAAGGTCCACTACACCAGATGAATCATCTACAAACAGCCATCTACAAACAACAAAGCAATGCAGGATCCGATGACAGCAGTTGGAGTAAGCCAGTCCTAAACCTCCTATATCAAGAGCTGTACAGTTATAGATCATTTATACAAAAATGCAAGAAACAAATGCTAGAACTGAAATAATCCACTTTCAAACATAAAAGTCCTTAGCTAGACTCAGATCACATCTTGCAGGTTTAGCAGAGTGAAAGGTGTGAAAAAAATTTGTAGTTAGTTCTCTTAGAGACACCAAAGAATCTCTGAAGTTTCTGATCTGTGTGGGTTGGGTTATAAGTGTAGTGTATAATGAATATATATAACAGTGTTGTTCAGTCAGAAGAAAAAAAACCAGCTTCAAATATTGATTCATGCACAGATAGATGGGTGATCACATTTGAAAGATCATTTGAATATTTGAGACAGGCTTTCAACAAACCTTGACTCTTTTTTTTCATGGTTCTTTGGACAGAACCATTATTCTTACCTTTACATGAACAGTATAACCTCAGTGAAAGGAACCCTTATTTCTGTGAAAAAAATTTGTAGTTAGTAGATACTCAAATAGTAGAGACACCAAAGTAATCACTTATGATTTGTTACACCAGTTTTGCAGAGAGCATGTGATGACCTGAGTGTTGTTTCCCTCCCATCTCTCATCCTTTGAGCCTTTCATCCCCACCCAAACACAGTGAATAATTCTCTGTGTGCAACAAAGGTTGGGTTATAACACAACAAGTGTAGCAATCTCCTGTATAATGAATATATATAAGCGATTTTCCACATCAGTAAACACAGTTGTACATCATGTATTATTGTTTGTGTTCTTTTCTTCTGTGAAATTAAGAAAACAAAACAACTCAGACTATTTATTTAAGCTTTCTTTTAACTAACAAAAAACTGGGCTGAAAACGGTGTATATTACAGCCTACAACACTGAAGAATTTGCTACAAATGTTTTTGACAGAATGTATCTTTATATAAGTCACAAAATAAAGCTTGGAGGGAATGCTCTCTTGGCAGCATAATGAAGACAAGCCAGAGGGAGATAGGAGAGAGAGAGTAAACACTGTGTGAGCCACAGCAGTTGTGGCTGAAGGTGGTGAGCCACAGATAAAAACTTCTTTCAGTAAAGAACTCTATGACTTCTTGGTAACTTGAGTGTTGATGATAATGACAGTTAACAGTGTCTATTCATCAGGCTTGTATCTTCTTCTCTTGCTGCTATCAACTAGTGTATGACAAAATATCACTACAAACAAAGTATGAGATGATGGTAAAGATATAAACTATGGCAGAATGAATTGATTAAGGGGATTCCAGGTACATCACTTCATTGTACCATTTGAAAGATGAGAAAACATTTGAATATTTGAGCTCCATCAACACCATTAATCTGTTAATACCCCTGCTTGCTTTCAACAAACCTTGAAGAACTCTGTCTTCCATTATTTTTTTTCAGTAATGGTTCTTTGGTTTAATAGACAAGTCACAATGGTTCTCAATGGAACCATTATTCTTACCTTTGAGGAAGACTTTCTTCTAAAAATGTTTTTTCACAAGCAAATAGTTCTGAGTATAACCTCAGCCCTTCAGGAAGAATCCTTGGCCGTCGGCCTCTTTGGAACCCTTATTTCTAGGCGGCGTTGTTTTTCTTCAAAGTGTAGCTTGTTGTTCCTGCTGGTTATCCTGTGCCCCCTGAATCCTATGGACAGTTTTGCCTTAAGTGCAGTGAGTAGAAAACCTCCACACTTTACTACTCATCTGTGCCCTGCTGCAAATGTTCTGACTTCTCTTCCTTTTGCCTTGCTCTTTTCCTTCCAGTACCTCTGCCACTGTGCGGCTTTTGCCTCCGTTCTCTGACCACATGTCTGGGTTCTTCTGACTCATCACATCAGTCGCTAACCTCAGATGTTGCTGCTATCGTTTGCCTTTTGCGGCCTCTTTCTTTTTTGGCACTCGTCGCTCACCCTAATGATTCTTCCCCTCCCAGTAGTCACACTCCCACCTGTTCATCTGCTACTGTCTAATTGACACTGACTGGATGTTGTCACCTTATTTTTTGTTGCAGCAAGGGACCGCTAATGAACAAACAAAGGGGTAAGTAGTGGTGATGGATGCAGTTAGGCCGCTAACCATGCATCACAAAATGTTCCAAGTCACTCTGCATTCGGGGCCTAAGCTAACCCGTTCTTTCCACCCCCATGTGCTTGGAGCGGCGGGGGGCAGACTCCATCATCATCTACATATAGCACCGCGACCTCAAGTGGTTCTGCTTTCAGGGCGCGGCCTTTTGGCAAATAGTCTTCTCTCAACACCTGTTTCCCTCCCATCTCTCATCCTTCCTGTTACCTCATTTAGGGTGGAAGCCAGGCCTTTCATCCCCACCCAGGCCTCCTGATTGTAAAGTTAAAGTGCCAACAAAACAGTTTTGCTGTTGTGAATAATTCACCACCTTCTGGATGGATCAGCTGCAACAAAGTCTCTGCTCATAACACAGCCCCCAGACCCTCGGCACATGAAGTTGAATGCTCTGCAAAATCAGGATAACCTAAAATGGGTGGCTCTGTTAGAAAGTTGATGCATCGTGGTGGCTCTGAGTCCCTAATAGGTGTGCTGGGCGGTGGTCGCCCCCTTTGCCTTGTATTCATCAGCTGGGTCAACATGGGTTTTTCAGCAACATAACTGGATACAACATGTCTAGGAGTGTCTTTTCTGGGTCCATGTTTTTAGTCTTTCATAAAAACCTCCAGAGCAATCTCAGTGGTTCTCAGAGAAGCCTGAATGAATGCAGGTGTTGTGCCAATCATTGTTTATGAACTTGCCAAATGTGCGGTTCCACTGATACAAGCCCCAGGGTGTTATAAAGGTGTCCTTTCTAGGGCTTCAGTTGGTATTTTGTCTGGCACTGGACCACGCATCTTCTCCCAAAGGTTGAAGCTTGTTTTGCGTTGTGAAAATCGGGTGCCTGTCTGGTGTGCATTATTATTTGCGGGGAGGAGTAGGGTGGATTTTCCACATGCAGATAATCTTTTACTTCTTTGCCAGGAGGCAGAAACACAGAAATTTGTCTTCATGTTTAATGTGGGAATGCTATTTTCTGCAGCCACGAGACATGTGACATTCTTCTCTCAACATTTTGTTATTACTGTTGACCGTGATTGTTTGTGTTCTTTTCTTCTGAACATTTTCTTCACTTGAACACTGATTTCTTCCAAGTTATAGTGTGAGGGAAGAAAACACTGCCCTTCACCAACAGTCACCAGTCCCGCCTTGACCAGTTCTCAGGTAGCTGTAAACTGAACAAACAACAGGCTTTGTCACTGGGCTCCCATGTGCACGAATGTTTAGGGTGGTGATCTTCAGCAGCCATGTATTCCCCTTTTTCCTGTGTCCCCACACTTTTCGAACACTTGTATCTGAGAGGCAATATTGACTATTTATTTATTTGCTCATGTTTCTCCTGGCTTGTTTTGTTTCTTCAAGACTGGAGGCCTAATCTTTTCTATTAGGAGTGTCTTTTCTGGGTGGATGTCATCCACTCTGTCTCTAACTCTGGGGTCAAATGAGGCTTTAACCTCCTGGAACTTCACTGCTTGATGCTAAGTGGTTCTGTGCCCAGAAGTCTCAGTTACTGAGCGGAGAAACTTACGCTGACTTGCCTGTGCTTGAAATCGGTTCCCCCTGCATCTTCTCCAATGAGGTTGACGAGCTTGTTTTGACGTTGTGAAGGCACACCTATATTTTGGGGCTTGCTGCTGTTCCAGTTGTGGCGTGGCTGAGAGAGCAGCTTTGACCTGGTGGCTTCTTGAAGGGTGTTTTGCCAGGCAGAGCCTTCAGCGGACCGTTACTTAACTCATGTGCAGCCACGAGACATCTGAAGAATTGTCACCAACATGAGCCTCTCTGAGCCTGCAATCTTGCAGCTTAATGGTCGGGTGCCTGTGTCCTCTCTTGAGTATGTTTCAAATGTGGAAAGTTTTGACTCATGTGAGGCCATACAGCTTTAATCACAGCCTTGTTTTTTCAATACTCAGTTCTGATCTGTGTCGCTCTTGAGAGGCAAGCCCTTCTTTGAGTCCTGACTATCTGGTTATTTACTCTGGGGGGTATGTTTCTCCTGGCTTGTTTTGTGTTCTTTCTCAAGTGCCTCATTTATCTTTTCTAAGACCTCATCACTCTGGGGTTGCTGGGATGAGGCTTTCTGGAACTTCTGCCTCACTCAACAGACCACACAAAATCCGGAAATCCTTTCTTACTGTCACTTCTGGTGTTGTAATCGGTGTGGGCTGATGGACTTTCCTCTCTCTCACTGTTGTTGTACCACTAATCTTTGTCCCCAAATTTCCATCTGCTCCTCTAAAGGACGTGCCTCTGCTTGCCTGCTGGGGCTCGGTAATCACACTCTGCTGTTTCTAACTGACTCTCTCAATTTCACTTGGCCTGGGTCCTTCTATATACAACTTACTGTAGAATGGTCAATTGAGATTTGTAATGCCCATTTCCATCTTTGGATGAACTATGTCTTGAATAAACTGCTGGCACATAGTCTCTTCTATCCATCCAAATGCTCTGCTAGCCGAATCAGGGTCCGACGGGACTGTCCTTCAAATCCCTCCCCTGAAGCTCACTACATAATGACACACCAAGAGTTTTGGTTTCTCAAGCCAGCGCTGCGTTGATCTCGTCCTGGGTTCCATCTTTGTCTTGTCCTTATTTCACTTTCTCTAGGTTCGTCTCTTGGAGACTCTCGGTTGTCCTAACAGTCCCTCCTGGCTGGCTCGCCAAAATAGTAACACAGTAAACACTGTGAATTTATTTTACTGAAAGACACAGCGAAAACACAGTCACGAATGAGCATCTTCTTCTCTTGCTGCATTCTGGCTGTGTTGCTAAAACGCAGTAACTCTTAAAACACAAGGATAACTGGACAAAATATCACTACAAACAAAGTACAATAAGACTGCTACTGTCAATGTGTACATATAAACGAACATTACATAAATAAAATTTGTACTTCTTCACCTGAAAGTGTGACACAGTCATTCTTTGAGATAAACATCTTCTTCTCTTGCTGCATTCTGGCTGTGTTGCGTAAAGAACTCTGTAAAACAAAAGACCTTGGTAATGCTTGAGTGTTGAGTTTCCTCTTGTTGAAAACAAATAATGCATTACAAATAATCATAACTATAGTGGGGGGGCAGGTTGACACAAACATCATAATAATTCTGTCTAATTTTAACAGATGTCCAGGGCGCCACACATAAATGTAAGGAACTCACGATCTCAAAATTGCAATGCATATATATTTATTGCTGAAGTGAGTCATGAGATTTGATCTCAATTCCCAATAAAAAGGTGCCTAAAAAACATTTGACAAAACATTTGATGCATCACCAATAGATACTGTTACAAAGATTAGATTAAGATTATATTAATTCTGGAACAGTATTTCATTATTTAATTATATTCTGCCACGTGAGTTACTTACTAGAAAAGAAAGAATGGTGGGAATGATACTTACGTGATGTTGGAAAATAGATGTTTGTAGAGAATATATTTGTTCAGTACTTTAGTTTAGGACAAAATACCTGCAACACTTATGATATGCCCATCAACCTCATATCTGAGTTTAGTCCTAACCAGTGAATGTTATGCTAACACATGCTAACACGCGAAACAAACAATACACATTACCTTCTATGCTGATGATTCAACCCGGAGCTATTCATGCCCTTCCACTCAAATTATCCATCACCTACATATTTGTGTTTATGCAGAAAATGAATGTGACTTTTACTTCCAGAGCCAGGGCTGCTCTTCATCACTCATCCCCATCTCAACTTTGCAGCCACTGTGACTGCCATTATCATGACTGTTGAAGGTTTTGAAGTATCAACCCCTCCCTGACTGGTTCAATTTGGGATCCAAAAGAGAAACAATTTGTGGCCATTACATGGTACTTCCTCACAACGCAAGAGGAGGAAGGGGTTCGATAACATCACATCTGCTTGTGAACAGTGGTGACTACCTCATAAACCAGAGCCAGACTCTCAGATAAATCAGCACCTAAATGTCAATATGGCCTTTGGAACACTATATTTATAGCTCAGCTACGTCACCGACCCACTCTTACTCACTCGCTGTCTGTTATTGGCTCTCTCACCTTGGTTTTTTCAGCTCTCCATGTGGATATCAACAGGCGAGAGCCCAATGTTTTTTGTGGTAGATGTGCATTATGCGTCCCAATGCAAACACTTAATTTGAAGAAAGCTGTACTTGTAGCTTCTCAGCCTTCTGATTTTTTCTTCCTCTTTCTCCGTCAGTTTAGCTGACATCTTATTTTCTAGCTGTGGGTTCTTAAAAATAATCAGATGTACCTCTTTGAATCTCAAAGTACTTTAATTCCGTGAGTGGCACAAGCATAAATATGTACTGCTTGCTCTTCATTTTCATTTTAATAAAAAATGTAGGCCTTGAGCAGCAATAATCCTTAGATCATTTCTCCAGTCTTCAGCTTGGATTAGCAATTTCTTCCTTCATTTTTTTCAGGTCATGGTATTTGTGTATTCGGGGAAGCTTTGACCTTTGCTGCAATGTATGGGCCTTTTCACAAGTTGCTGAAACTTGGGTTCAACCGACTAGAGCGCTGCGCTCCCAAAACTTGAACGCAGGCTTACTTGTAGTTCCCAGGGTTTCCAGAAGTAGTCTAGGGGGCAGAGCCTTCAGCTATCAGGCCCCTGTTCTCTGGAACCAGCTCCCAGTCTGGGTCCGAGAGGCAGACACAGTGTCAGTGTTTAAGAATAGACTTAAAACCTTCCTTTTTGATAAAGCTTATAGTTAGGGTGGGCACAGGCTCGCCCTTAGTTATGCTGCTATAGGTTTAGACTGCCGGGGGGCTCCCATGATGCATCGGGCACCTCTCCCTCTTCCTCTGCTTCCTTTACTCATATTATGGTAGTAGTGCAAACTGGAGTCACTTTTAGAAACTGGTTAAAGTGGCTAAACTGGTTAAAGTAGTTAAATTGGTTAAAGTGTCAAAAGCGGTTAATGTGAATACTCTTATGTCCTGTAAAGTGCATGTTACTGCCGGAGCCCCGGTCCTCTTTGTTCTCTCCAGTCTTGCAGGTTCCTCACTGATTCTGGTTGTGGTCCATCTGTCTGAGGTTCACTGGCCTGGTGGGGACATGATCTGTGTCTGTGTTGTGGAGAGAAGGTCGAGTGGCCCAGAGCTCCATATGAGGACATCTAGAGATGCACCTGGACTCATGGACTCATTTCCATTACCTGTGATATCTTCACACATGGACTAAACCAATGAACTCAGTATAGCTACAGCTTATTACGACCTCATGTATAACTCCATATATGACTGATGATGATGTTCTCTGTACATGTGGCATCTATTGCACGTCTGTCCGTCCCAGGGAGAGGGATCCCTCATCTGTGGCTCTTCCTCAGGTTTCTTCTTTTTCCCATAAAGGGTTTTTTGAAGTTTTTCCTGACCTCGGTTCGAGGGTCTAAGGACAGAGGGTGTCACAACTGTGCAGATTGTAAAGCCCTCCGAGGCAAACAATGTTTGTGATTTTGGGCTCTAAATAAATAAATTTGATTTGATTTGATTTTGATTTGATTGATAACTACTGCCTGTAGGGTACATCCGCGGGTATTGTACTCTGTGGTAAATGAGTCAATTCACTCCTGCCAAAGCTGTATTATTAGTGATATGGAGCCCATTACAATGAGCTTTACATATGATTATGAAGCTCTCTTCCTGTGGTTGCTGAGTTTACTCGATAAGTTGTGTTGTGCGCATCTTTGGCTCATCTCAGGAGGTGAATGTGACTTTGTCAAAGTGCGGATGTGCTACTGGTATTAAACAGCTGGCTTTGCACAGATCAGCCTACAGCTTTGATCCCTTACTGCAAATAGATTTAAAGGTCGATAAAGGTCGTGGCCATGAGCAGCCTTTCTGTACTGAGACAAATTATGTGTCATTCTCAAGCCTCATGCTCTTTTCTAGACTACATCTCATGTTTATAGTAGTATGTCTTGTTTACCAGTAAAATATCCAATATAATATATATAATATCCCAAAATAGGAATATATTTACATAAATAAATATAACATGAATCATTTCTTTGAATCATCTTAAACAAAGGATGACCGAACTAGCTAAATTTGGGTTCATAGTCTCAGCTTGGTATGTAAATGTGGAAGGAACATGTGGTGCAGACGGTTTGAGGACATGTGACGCCCCAGCCACCGCTGTGTGTGTATCTGTGTGCTGGAGGAGCCCTGGCTGATCCAAAAAGACCCCGGGGCCAACAGAAGTATCCCCAGATGGGTGCCCTGGGGCTGGAAAATAAAAAGACTTGTTTTGGCTAGGCTGACCGCAAAAGCAAGTGAGGAGATTCATCATGCTTATGTGATCAACATGATAAATATGGCAAAGTACACCCCCCTCCACTCCTGAAAAAAAGGGGGAAATCACAGAGGGTCACAATAAAAATATGAAAATAAGTTGCTGAATTATCAGTTACCGCTGGCTTGTCTAGGAGTTAATCTTACCTTGATGGTTGTTCGCAAACTTCATTTTGGACACTGAACACAGGAACAGGGAATTTAACTTATATTGGTCAGTAATGCAAATTAAATAAAACTCATGAGCTTAATTTTATTTCAGTAAAAACTAAACAGAAATTACACAAACCTGTAAAATTAAAGCCATTTGTTTTACACAGATTACTGTGTTTGAAAAACACACTGTGGCGAAGGCAAATGTTAGCGATGGAGACAAACTGACTATAAAGCAGATGAAGGGGATATTAAAAAAGCAGAGATGCTATGCTAGAAATCAGTCCAGATGCAGATATGGTTCACTGTAAGTTATTAACTTGATAAGAGATAATTAGTCAGAAGGCATTAGACTGTAGAGGAAAGATAGAAATTGGAAGAGAGCAAGACTAAGTGATGATGAGGGAACAGGGTGAAAGAGGAGGGCGAGAATATTGACTAACCAACAGGACATCACAATAAAAGCATAATCAGATGGCTGAAATTGCCTGTCAGAGGCAACAGTGTGATAACATTAAGATGGGGCCATCTTTCATTTTGCTCCCTTAGCACCCTTATGTTATGGGATAAATCATTTTAATGCAAGCCATCAGTATTCACTCAAGTTAAACAGGCCTCTTGTGAGGAGGCTTATTTCATGGTGGATCTGTATTAATATTCGTACAAGTGCACTTCTCTGGATAGAGCCATATGTTTATGTGTGGGGAGAAGCACAGAGCATCTGCTGACACTTCGGCTCGCCAGATAAGATGCTAGACGGGAAATGAGCTTTTGTTAAATAATCTGTGAAGTTTCCAACTGAGAAAAACTTGGGAATGAAAGACAAATGAAAGCATATGTCTGGCACATGTATGACATTAAATCGTTTTCAGTGTTTGGCAAGTTTCTTGCAAAAATTAATGAAATTACTTGTTTTGCATTACTCATTCAAAAAGTAATTAAATTGCATTGTTTTCTTGACTCAACACAGCTCCATTAAATGTGTATTTAAATAACCCCATAGCCGCCACACCAACATGCCACATATTCTGTAGGTAAGTGTAAAAATAGAAAATAGTATGTCATAGTTTAACAAACAATGAGCCTGCATGTGGGCTGTCAGAATAAAGAGCCATATTTCAGAGTATTGGGCCGTACGAATGGCATGTTGGAATAGGACGTCCCAATGTCAAGCTAACATTAGGCCTATATGACTGATGTAGCCTTAACTATCATCAAAATCCCAGTTAGAGAGTTTACAAACTTTCCCATTGTTAAATTAAGAAAAAGATTTACTGGGATTAGTAACTGTAACATAAACACAGAATTTAAAACTTTAATCCCTCAAGATTCATGTATATCGATGCATCAGGGAGCAACACTGTACCCACAGCAGGTACGCGGATGGGTCCCGAAGCTGCGCCATAGGCTACACCACCACTGATGCACTCCTAAGACAACTTTAAGGAAGCTGAATAAAGACTCTCGCTTTCACTAACACACATATAGCAAAGCCATATTCACAGAAAACCCTCTGTTCACCACAATCACTCCTCTCTATCACGCTGAATGAAGGAACATAAACGCAGCAATTGAGCAGCAGTGGTGTCCTGTTAAAGTAAGGAGACAAGGCGAAATAGAGTTCACCTGGATGTAATTCCACTTATATACGTACATACATTGCAAACCGTCACTCCGTGTGACAAAGTAAAATGAAACAGCTAATGTGGGGAATATATTTAAAGCACAATACGGCCATTTATGATCATTTATGATACATCCATCAATTGTTGCGGGGGTGTAATCAATGACTGACACCGAGCGATAAATCAAAACCTACACTGTATGTATCAATAAGGGGAGCTACGTTAACCTTTATATCAGGCGAACATTACTCATTATCAAAAAAGTAATCACTTTATATGTTATTAAGTAATGCATTAGTACAAAACGCTAATTGCTCTTTACTTTCTCTGATTTGTTTGTTCCACATCTGGAAAATTGTATCTTTTTCACTTTATCTCTCTGTCCTTGCCTTTCACTGCCCTCCCTCGCGGTATTTTTTTGTTCTGCCATTTCCATCTCATGGTGTTTGCTATTTTTCTCCTGTAATCAGACACACAGATTCATCTCTGTCGCCCTCAGACACCACCTAAATCAATTTCCCAGCACTCTCCCGTCTTGGAGGGCCGCTGTCAGGGTTGGCACCTTGCAGCTTGGGACACACCTATACGCATGCACACACACTTTCTCTTTTGTTCACCCACACAGTCACTAAAGCACACAGACAGGCACATATAAAACACACAGGCACACACACACACACACACACACACACATACATACCGGTGATTCACCACATCACTGTTCTCTAATGTCTTACTTGCTTCATCTTTGCAACATCCATTTGTCACCGCTGACAGGTCCTGGCAGCAGCATCTATCCATCGTACCTTTATCCTCACTCCGTCAGCCCACACTCTGTTTCTCTCACCCCCCGACCTCCTCCCCCAAGCTCTTTCTGAACTTCTGTGGAAGAAGTGAGGGTGGTACACAAATGGTGGCCATATTGGTGCAGGGCCACGCCTTCAGGTTGCACCCAGCTTTGATACCAGCCGGCGTGTTCAATCCCAACATGAGGCTTTGGGTTGAGCAGTTAGCCAACCAGCCAGTCTGCGGCAATCTGCGCTGCTGAGGAGAGCATGTGATGCATTAGCAAGGCGGACTCAGCTCAGGGTGGCATCTTGTGGAGAATCAATTAGACTTGGTGTCATGGCTTGTTTGTGTGAGTGTGGTTGATGTGTGGCTGTGTGGCTTTCTAAGAGCCTCTTTATGTATGCTTAACTAAAAGAAAACTACTAGATAACACGTATAAACTAATAAAATAATGGGACTGGGTTTTCCACTCCCTCTATCAGTAAGCTCTTGATCAAATCAGGGATGTCATTTGGTCCAACACTTGAGACTAGACTGAAGCATCTCAGCTGGTAGTGGATGGATTACCATTTTATGCACATCCATGTTCCCCAGAGGATGGATCAGTTGAATTTTGCAGTAGCACCTCTCTAGCACCACCGTGACATTCATATTTGTCACTTTGTCACACCTATTTGATTTTTTATTCATTCATTCACATTCTACTGTAATTTGTCCAATACTTAAGATTAGTTTAGTTTATGACTTCAAACCGATGCAACACTGACATCCCCATCAACCTCAGCTGTTTAGTGCTTGTTAGCAAATGTTAGCCTGCTGTCACACCAGCCTCCAGATGGTGAGCATTATATCACTTAACATTGGCGTGTGGGCATTGTCATTGTGTGCATGTTAGCATTTAGCTCCAAGCAGCACTGGGCCTAAGCACTGTCTCACAGAGCCTTTAGCATGGCTGTAGATCTGTGTCACTTGATTACATGCTCTGTGGGTTTGATTCTACCCGGGGGTATTTCTGTCTGTTTGTGGGCTTGTGGGTGCATTTTTTTCATGCAACAACTCGTGCATACTTTATACTTGAGTAGTGAAACTCTCTAATGAACACTCATGATCTATTTTTGTAGCACCTTGATGAATACATATGCATCTTAATGAGAATAGACGGGTTTTCTGTAAATTAATTTCAATGCTTTACGACGGAGTTCAAATTAATAAAAGCCACAGGTTATGTGAAGCCATTAAAGAACCTTATTAGCATAGCTGGTTAAGTGTAATGTATCATGCTGATTATATCCATACATTAGTTAGCTGGTTCAATACCCCTGGTTGAAAGTGTGCTCAGGAGATGCTTAATCCTGGAGAAAATACTCAAAGTACAGAGGGTAAAAGGGTCACATAGAGGGGGATTAAACTGAAAGAGGAGATAATGAAAGAGTTATCAACAGTCCTGAACTTAAGAGTAGTTCTGCTCTGCCAGCTCATCCATCTCTTCCTGGTTGCTCCATTGTTTGTCCACCTCTGCCACACACTCTGCCACACACTGTGTGTGTGTGTGTGTGTGCGTGTGTCCACTGATCCGGCTAGCCTTCTCCTAATCAAATATTGATCTGCAGATCAAAGACAGGAGGAGGTGGAGTTACAGCTCTCACTCCATAAGTCAAAAGGGATTGTTTACAGGTTTTTTTTTACTGTTCTTATTTTTTATTTTTTTATGCCCACCAGATAATTAGTGCCCCACGGTGCCTTCAAGTCTTAATTCCATGTCCAGGTTTCATTGTCATTTACTTGCTTCTGGGTCATTTCTTATCTTAAACCCTATGCAAAGCTGATGACAGGTGTTTTGTCTAACACTATGCAAACATGCCTCGAAGATAATGAATACACAGCAGTGCTGTAGTGATATTTGCAGCAGCTCTGAACTCTTTTTGGTTGTGTGGCATCAGAAGTCACTCCTCTGAAGCTGTGAGTCATCGCTGTGTTCTGAATGAAATCCGTCTACTAGGCTTTTCAATTCTGCTCACGGTCATAATACTTGTCAACACAGAGGCATTTAACAAAGGAGCCTTGCCTCTTCCTGACAGCAGGAGCAACAACAGGCTAGTATCTAGTCTTTCAGAACATATTGCTCGCTCACTACGCAAATGAAATCTATCACCTTCTCTTTTTTTTCTGGGTGTATCCTGCTGCTTTTGATGGCATAGTCTGAGTTGCTTGTGTTGATTTGCACTGAATTCCATACTGTAAAGAGAAAGCAAACATAGATTTGACCTGAAGGGAGGAATGGTGTTGACAGTGATTAATAGTGATGTGTTGAAAAAAGAATCATAAATCACATGTGACAGTGGTCACGGAGTGTGGCTAAAAAACATGCGAGCATGAAGGAATCTTACAACCTGAGATTTTGTTGCTGGCCATCGTTGTTGCAGAATTGATCTCGAAACTCACTGAAGCTTTATAGCACCGTTCTGCTCCAAGATTTTTCATTGTTTTACATTGGACAGAAAGGAATGAATTAGTTGGTAAATCAAATTAAAGAAGAGATATGCAGTTCTTCAATTCACTGTAATCATTCTTCCTCTTCATACTCGCCGTGAACGCGATTTCTTCGTGGAGCGACTGTACTGTAAGAAATGGGGTCCACAGTCCTTGTTCAGTCTAAGTTAATATGAGGCTGCAGAAGTCTAAGTTACTTTAATAAGGAAGCAGACTTTGACACAACACCAGCTTTAAAACGGCCTGACTAATAAGACTCATTTTAGCTGTAGCTGAACTGTGGAACTTCAAAGCTGCATTTTGTTGCTATTTGTCACAGTGTAGTTGCCTCATGAAAAAGGGGGTTTCACAGTCAATGTGGAAGCACCAATCCAAAACTTCTTCAGCGTACATGTCAGGTGAGCCAGATAAAATGGTGGTAGAATTAGTGGAAAATGTGCATTTGAGAAGAAAATGGTGATTTGAGAAAAAATAAGGTCAAGCTGGAGAAAATGAAATGAAACTCCACTTTGTCTCCATGATACAGATGTATCTATACGTCAGCCATGCTCTGTAGAGCAAAGTGATGTGAGGATCTCCATGCTTGGCTTGCCTTTCTGGCAAAGTGGTTGGCAATCTAAGTGAGCATATATTTGTGCTTCTTGTTTATGTTTCCAAGCCTCGGATGGCTGGCAGATACATTTCTCTCTGTGTGTGTAGGGTCTCCTGTGTGGGAGAAAGGTACACTTTTATCGTTGTTCTTAATGCAGCAACACGATTATCCCGGAGCATCGTAGTGTGCTTACTGTAACGCTCACGCTGCTGATACAGTCTATCACCTCCACATGTGCTTTAAGACAAAAACTACTTTCTGGCTCACGATCCCCTGTGAAGCTGTGCTCTGGAAGAGTGATCAAGATATGTCTGGCAATTTTACACAGCAATAGTCCAGCATTGCCACAGGGGAATATGTTTGTGCATGTAGTCCAGCCAACACTCTCTATAGATTGAGAGCTATGGAAGAGAAGAGATTAGTGAATGAAGTGTTGTATAAACTCCTAATTCATCATCAGGGGTGCTGGTCTAAGCAGTTTAAAGTTTGTTGGACTTGTTGGACTCAACAAAAGGACACAACAGAGGGATGCTGACTTACGCTGGATTTATCGGTAAAGACATAAAACTTGCAATCAGCTCTTGTGGCATGACTTGGAACTTTTGTTACACATTTCTAGAGGTGACCTTGATGTAAAGCTGGTGTTTCAGTATTGTGACTGGTGCCGTTTTAAAGGGCTACAAAAGCTTTTTACTGCTTTTACCTGCAACTGACTCAGGAGACCTCTCTTCCAAACTGGATAATGTGGAAAAGCTGCCTCTTTATTCTCAGCTCCTCTATTCACCGAATGAGCCTTGTGTGCCTCATTGTATTGCAGGGCAATAGACGTTCATGGGTAATTTCACACACTCATAAAAATGTTAATCTACAATGATAATACTGCAAATGGAGTTCAATAATTTGATCTAGCATGGTAAAACATCTTTGTCTGCTCAGCCTTCCCTTCTCTCAGGCTGTCTCTGGTCTGTTGCTGCTCCTGTCTGTCTCTTTCCTGCCTCTTTCACATGTGGTGCCCGGTATAAATTCTGCTGCAAAGACCAATGTCGTGCATGAAATTGCATTAGTCATAGCTTTGCCTTCCTGGCTGTAGCCACGCTTCAGAGTCGCCTAATGGGGGCTTTTAGGCAGGGTAACTTTCAGATGGCCGGTTGAGGTCAGAAGGTCTGCGGGACTGACTGCTGGGTAAAGCCCCTCTCGCAGGTTTAAGTTTACTCAGGCTGGGTTGTATGCACGTTAGCCCAACTCAACCGAGGTAGAAGTCTGAGGTCAGGGTGATGGTGGAATGAAAGCGTTTTGACTGAGATAAAGGAAAAACCTGTACTTTGATTTAACTGTACAGTGATCCATACAGGTCTAAGCCGAATGATCTGCCTGTAAGCACACGGATTAAGGCTTTAGGATGAAGATAATTGTTTATTGCCTACTGTAACTATGAGTGTTTGCTGGCTGCCCTCCAAAATGACTGTAATCAGCCTTGGTTATGATAAGTTCACAAATCTGCTATGCACCCATGCATTGTTGTTTTTACATGACAACATGCTGCTTCGCGGATGGTTCAATGGATAACAATGTCACATGCCACACGGTCAGCCCACCACTTCCGTCCAGACTGACATATCTCAACAACTACTGGATGGATTGCCATTGAATTACAAGATTTTGAATTTAAGCCGTTACAGCTTTGGTGATCTGACTCTTCCTCTTATGCTTTCCCCTGCTGGCATCTTTAAGTTAATCAAATAACTTAAAACATGCTAATCCAAGATCTGTTTTTTTATTTGTAAAACTACCACATAGGTTTGTCTCTGAGTTATGTTCATATACTGGAAAAGCATGGACATTGCACACACATGTATTTAGTATTCTGTCGTGTGGTGATTTATGCCTATTGTTAACATTTGTTGAACTTTGAGTCCAAGCTACTGTGACCTTTTGTACGAGTGGCTGTAGGCTGTTTCAATTTCTGCAGTTTGCAATGCTGCTTGTGTTTCTAATGATCTAACCCCTGTGATAAACATTTGCATTATAACATATAATTGTTGCAAAAGACTCAATCTCAACCCTAAAACCTTGTTACTGTGTGAACGTGTTAATACTGCTCTTGATGCATGAATCACTTATATGCACTAATTTGATCTTAAATTGTGTCTGCAGCCAATTTAGTGCAACTTTTATGGTATTAGTCAATTCTGCACTCTTCCTGCTTGCCTGAGGTGAGATCAAAATTTGTGCCCTACAGCACAAGACAATATGCACAAATGCTAACCTGAACTGTGAGTGTTGTGAAATATTAATAATGATGAAAACACATGTTCCACAATTATTTATTCATTTAATAATTTTACCAAGACAGATTCTTCAAAAACCTGTGTGCCGTTCTGGAGCTTCAATTTAGATCAGAGACAAAACGATCTTATCCCTCTGTACCTCATCTGCAAGTACTTACTGCTATCAGTTTCCTGGCTTATTCCAGTAGTCCACTGTCGTTCTGCAGGGTATCATCCAGTTAACACCATAGTACATTTAGCACGTTCCTCTGCTCAGCACACCCAAATAAAAAGGGATTTCTGTGCCACTGCTGGACAACCCAACACTACTAAAACAGCTATTGATTGTGCTCATGTGCACATCAAGGCACCATTTCCAAATTCGCCCCCCTTCCTGAGTAGAAAACAATTCCATTCAATTAACTTCCAAATAATATTTGACGTACAGAATCAAATCTTGAACTTGTTGGTCTGCTGGGCAGAGGCAGCACATGACTCTTTTGTGCTGACTCTTTACAGTTTGGTGGGTCTGTGGTTGGATCAAGGTGCTGCTGGAGATGGGTGGCTTATTGGTAAATCTTATAATATGATGATGATGTTGATGAAGTCTGCATTATGACATTTCAACATAAATCCAACTTTTAAATTAGGGTGATTATGGATACCCATCACCACGATGGCTTATGACACCACTCAGTAACCCCTTAGACTCGGCAGGAGGTGGCCTATGGCCTGAAACTTGTGCACTCATTCAGTGGTGGAGCATACCTGTAAACCGAAGGGCCAGTGGCTATAATGTTAGCTCTCAAGTGTCAGTGGCTTGTTGATTTGTGGTTTGCACACAGCTTATCAGGGAATTTCCCTTTTCTATTTGCAAATTGCCTGGCACATGCATCCAATTTAAGATCAAACACAATTCACAATTCAAAAATAACAAAACAGTCATGCATGAGGTCCGTTATTTGACAAAAATAAAGAATCCAAACATTTTATTTAGTGATTAAGTTGGTCCAGATGCTACAGTATAAGTTAAAGCTCACTGTTTGGATTAAGCTAATGACATTATTAGATATCTTGTTCAGGTTTTGGACATATTTTGGATATTGGGATCCTGTGCTAATTTAATTTACTGTAACTAAAAGGAATAAAGTGAACAGCTCCTGTATTGATTTACTTCCATAGGAGAGCTTGACAAAACTGAGTTACTTAAGAGAATAAGTTCCCCCACTGCTAGGTATTAGGGAGCACAGTGGTTATGTTTAGCACAGGAGCAGCACAAGGCAGCAACACATTAGGCCTCCTAATAGTCATTGAATTAGATCACCAGCCACAGTCATTATTAGCCCTGTGTGTGTGTATCTGTGTGTGTGCGTGCGTGTAGGGGTCAACAAGACACAAGAGAAAAAGTGCTGGAGGGAGCGAGAGCAGAGGATGATGTCCACACCAGAGTACCCAATTAATATCACATTGTTTCCACTCACTAAACAGAACAACCGACCTAAACAGTATTTCTTCTCTCTTTCTTCTAAATTCTTACTTCTGCATCATCTTTATTTTTATTCCGGTGACATCCTCGCCGCGGTCAGCCGGTCATGTAAATCCTCATGCTCTGTGGTCCATATAAAAGCATACTGTATATTCAGAGCTACCCTTGAGACAAAAAGGAAAAGATGCATCATGGATGATTTTGACTGGTACATTAGATTATTCATTCATGCTCAGCTTGAGGAATGGTTGCAGGTCAATACCATTATCTCTTTGATATGTTACCAGCCCAATATATTCAATGAAAAAAAGCCCAGAGCTGTTAGAATAAAGTTCAGATCATCATCACTAATATGCTTTGCTATTGTGGAATACTTGTTAGTAGGTCAACAAACCATAGAAGCTTTTCAATAGAAACAAAAATGGAAGACACTTGACTTTCATTATTTTAATAAAGGCATGGTATTAAATTAGTTTCAAATGAGACCACACACTCCTCTATTAGGCTTTAGAGATTGTGATATTCAAACCCTGTATATTTGCTGTTCTTAAATTGTAGGATTCGTCTGAAAGAAATGGACATTAAACACATGGACAAGTGTTGGTCAGTGATAACCTTTGAACTAGATAATGTCACTAGGCAAAAGGTCAGGCAGTGTTCAAGTCATCGTCTTGGAACCATCGCTCTGAATAATAGTTGATAATATTTCATTGTAGCCTGACCAGTATCTTTTGAGATAGTAGCCAGACCAAATGTCAGACAGGAGGACCAATCATGGCCATTCAAAGGCCCTGCCGCAAAATGACTGCTGAGAAGCTCAAGCCGCAAAGACTTGGAGGACTTGTCATCTGTAACTTTTCAAAGTTCTCTGCTGTGCTGCGGGTGAGCCCTCACGTCTGAGAGCGACTGAATTGAAATCCTTTCGAAGAGCCAAATACTGTATGACAGACTTAGATTGGCTATGAGTCACCGAGCTGTCTCCCTTCACCGTGGTCTCTTAATGAAAGCTTCTCCGGAGCTCCAGTGGTTTGAGCGTCACTGTGACTTTGAGTCATGGGTGTGTGACATGGCGGCGAGGTGTGCAATAGAGAACACCAGACTAATAACTTTGGGCTTCAAATGGAAATAATTCGCCCTTATTGTCTTAGGGCATACCAGGAGGAGGGTAGAGAGGAAAGAACTGGAAATGTTATGTCTGATATGATTAATGAGGGGAAGGATGAAGGTGCGGGTGAGGACAGACAATATGAATTTTACCTCCTCCAGCTTAATGCCAGCAGCTTGCAGAAGAGAAGCGGAGCTGCAGGGTTAAAGAGGTGAGAAGTCTCCCATCGTGACAGGAGTGCGGCCATTATCACGCAACAGCCATGGGTATTAAATTGAGTTATTTCTGCCACGTCCAGCTGCCAGCTGGAGATAAGCGCTGTTTGGCTGATCCCAGCGAACTTAACCAGCATCTCTTAGAACCTGTCCCCACTGCGTTAATTGATGTATGCACCTTCAGCATTGTAAACTCATATTAGCGCAACAAAAATACTGTAGCCGGGATAAGTGGATTGGCAGGATTTGATTTCAAGTCAAACTGAGTTATTGTACTGTAGGGGAAAAGCATAAGATGAGGCATATATAAAACATAGTGATACAGAAAAAGCATCCAATTGTCAAGCCACTTGTGCGCACATCCCTTTTTTGTTGTTGTTAAAATTCAAGATAATTGATTTATTTTTAATTGCTTTGAGAAAATACATGACATATCTATATTTGCTTGGGCATAAATGTGACAGGTTCTAGGTGGGAGGACTGTGTACACATTATGTACCTGCAAAAATCAGAGGAACTGAAGAAGATTAAAAGGGAATATGTGTTTTTTGTGTTGCGCATCTGTTTAGGGATTTTACCTCTTCTCAAGCAGATAAAATATACTCTTGATAATGTGACTAATTTACTGTAAAATTACACTTGTGTTACATTCACATTCATTTTTCAGTTAATACATGCAAATGAAAAATGAAAAATGTTAACTATGTAAAAACAAGGAAAAAACAACATCATTGCATTGGAACAGAATAACAGAGGCCAGAAGTTAGAAATGCAATGCAGAAACAGTCATGTATTTTATTTAGACTTTATTTAAAGTAGAAATAAATCAAAGTAGATCACTTTTAGTCAGATTTACTAAAGCTGTCTCTATGTCCTGACAGTAGGACATGTATGGAGCCCATAGGAGACATGAGCGGAAAAAAAAAAACTTAAACATTCTCGTGTGCACCAGAAATTTTCTAATGCTCATAAGAAAGTTTCGTGTGCTCACGAGAAAGTTTATATTTTACCTTCAGAGCATGCAATGAGTTAACAGAGGGATCATTTACCTTATCATGTTTTAGTTGGTTGATGATACTATCAGGTATATTTCACATTTTCCGGAGAGTGAATATATCCAACTCTGCCACTGCTCTCTTTAGACAACAAGTTAGTTTCCGATTCACCGCTTCCAGTGCCGCAGTTAATAGTCTTTTGCCAGCTCTGGAAACTGACACTAGCCTACCTGAAAGAGTATCTCATGAGCAAACTTTCTACTGGTGCGCACCAGAAAGGCACAGTTTGTTTTTCCCCCACTTAGGATCCCCTTAGACATGAGATAGATTATCTGTGAAAACAAAAATCTCTACAGCCTCTACAGCCATTTTAATAGGAATCCACTGTGCGGAGGTAAAAAAAAAAAAGCAGCCAATCAGGACAGAGAATCTGACAGAGTGTCAGTCACTTACTTCTCCAAGGGTGCGCTGACTTGGAGTGGAAGTAGTGGTAGATAAACAACAACTGAACAACCAAGCTATGAAAAAATAACAGTCTAATAGTCTGCTCTGCGCCCTTCCCAGTTTGGAAACCACAGGCTCAGACTGATGAACGTTGAGCTGCTCTGACGACATCAAAATAGAGCTTAATCTAACAAGCTGAAAGCCTGAAAGGTGTTCAAAAATAGCTACTATAGAGTGGTATAAACCCTTCAAATTTCAACACGACCTTTTTTCTGACACCACTCTCAAGCATCACAATACAATTGTGTCCAAGTTATTACTAAATACGTAACAGTTGTCAACCTTTGTTTTCTTCACCCTTCACCTGGATCTACTAAATACAGTATGTGTTGTTTTGCTGTGTTGCCTTCCTTTAATTTCTGTGTTATGAAACTGTCAATCATGCTCCCAATTCCCAGGCCCAGGTGACCCATAGCAAGCAATATGGACTGACTCAACCCCAGCACTTTCCACACGTAGATCTGCTGCTGCACTTGGGGGGTATAAGTAATGTGAGGCTGCTGCTGATGCAGATGACACAGCCTCAGGCGGCTAACGGGAAGATGGGGAAATAAAGTCACTTCATTAAGTAATAGTGATTAAGCACGTAACAATGAGAATATTAATCATTAATGGCTGTGACATCCAAGTACATCAATTATTTCGTGGTATTGTTTTTTTAACCCAATCACCCCAGCCTCAGACTCTGATCTCCATCTGATCAAATACCCTTGGGACTTGGTTTCTTCAAAGGCTGCGCTGCTTTTTAAATTGTAATGAGGTATTTATCCTTTCTGCCCTGATTGGTGTTATATTTCCCCGCATTATGTTGCACTTGATTTTTAAAGAGCCTGTTGTTAACAGACTACGCTCACTAGGTTTTAACCTTCAATCCCTGTTGTCAGGCTCAGAAGACAGACATCAAAGAAACAGTTTTGTTTTTCATTTCCATTACATTAACCACCCTGTTGATTGGCTCTGTAAAAAAAACAGCAATTACAGCTATAGCCTCAAATACAATTAACTGTTTCATGCTCAGTTCGACCATACAGACTGGAAAGTGTTTAAAAATTATTTGAGCTGAACACAGGCATTGTGTGTTTATATGCATTAAAAGTGAATTTTCACTTAAAGATGGAGGGAGGAATAATGCTGCTTTTGATGTTTTAAGTCCAGGGCGAGGCAAAGCTCTGGGATCGGCTCTTGTAAAAACAGACAAAGCCAAGTCAAGGTTGAGGATTTGCTTGGGAGCGGGCGTAGCTACAAGGTTAGCTCGCAAGGCTAGCCCACTCGAGAACAGAGGGGATTAGGAGCTAAAGAATAGGCTCTAATGATCCTCAGGTCTGTGTGGAGATTCAGCACAAGGAACATTAAACTTGCTCATGGCTTGTCATCAAAAACAGTACAGGGCTTAATAAGCTTCACCAGTGAATTCCAGCCCATGGGCCTGTTTCCTCGCCTTCCTCTGCACTCGGATAATATGCCGATAAAACGTGCTAAGTGTTGCAAAGCACTCTCTTGACCTTGATAAGGCAACCAGCCATGATGAGGGGCTGGGGGGAATTTATACATCAGCTTATCTAAACAGCTGACTGCCAACAGTTGACACAGACAGAAAGAAGAAGGCAAAGAGAGGAAGGAAGACAAACTGGGAAAAGATATGGAGAAGAAAAAGAGAAAGAAAGAAAGAGAGAGACACAAAAAAGGTAGGAAATATGTATGTGCATGCGTGTGTGTGTATATGTGTGTTGAAAGAGAAGCTCAGTAACTAAACATATGCTTTGAAGGGGCTTCTCTCGGAAAATACTGTTTCCCTGTACGTCGAAGGAGAGTGCGTAACAAATAACTTCCTCTGAGGAATTAAAATTTTGCCAAATAGGACAGATTTAGAGGACAGTATCACACATCACATTGATCATTACATTACATTACAGAGATACAGGATGAGCTGCCTACATCAGACCACAGAGGTGAATGACGGTCAGAGAAGGTATTTAGTTGCATCCTCAGTTTGTGAGTCTAAATGTAGCACTTAGCGCATTCTATTAACCCGGCCATGATAAATAGGGCATCCAGGTGGAAGAAGACACGCATTTCCTAGCTGGTGCGACAGTGGCTTGAGCACCCTGTCCCTACGCTTTGAGTGCAATGCACTAGGGAGAAGCCAAACAAGAAATAGTTTTACTCCCCTGAAAGGTAAAGAGGAAACTCGCTGGGCCTGGGAAGCACTGCTACACAACAAAAGGTTTTTTTTTTTAGTGTATCAAGTGTGTCAACCAATGGTGGAATCGCAGTGAAAGGCAAGAAATCTGTGGGTAAAATCCAAGTATGCCTCCTGTCTGCTATTTGCTTGGGTATCAGAAAATTAGAAGCAGCAGAAAAGAAGCTGTTGTTCCTGTTCAGTTGTATTTTCATCCAGAGAAACAGCACCAAGCGTCTCTGGGAAGATACAAGAGACTCCAGAAGGCAAAGTTTTGTGAATTCCTGAAAACAAGACACCAGGATGCAAGCAAGCAATCTACTGTGGGGTTGGGGCTACTGTGGCTGGTGTCCTCCTCCCTCATCAGCCATCAGCCACAGTGGCTTAGATAAGCACAATGGGGACTGTAAATAAATGAAGTGCTCTCGTACCGCAAACAATGACCCTCTCAGGCTACAGCAGCCAACGGGAGGGAGGGTCTGCAAGAACGATTGATTACCTTCCTTCTTCCTCTCTTATGTTGTCCACAAAGACATGCACGTATGGCCATTAACACAGGAACTGAGCTCTATGATGGAGAGAGGAAGCCCCTGTGCCTTTTTTTTTTAAGTCACAACATAGAGCGTTTCAGATCTGTTCATCATAAGGACTGAACACTCGACTGAACTATGTTCAGACAGCGCTTTTACTGACACATCCTGCGTTTGACTGGTGGTTGACACAATTAAAATAAAAGCACTAAGGCAAGCACAAAAAAAACTGTGATAGGATTCCCATTAAGAAATTCATAATCTGGCTAAGTATCAGCCTCATTACTCTCCGTTAACCAACAAATGATTTAGAGAGCCATGCATAATTCATAGGGGGGAAGCTTAAGCCAGGAGATACAATGATGCAGATACAATCACTGTTTACCCAAAACCCACCAAGGATCCTCTCCACCTCTGCTGAGATCACAACAGAAGACCATAAGCCCTTGTAGGGAATCATCTTACAGAGTGAGACAGAAGGAAAAAATCTATGACCATTTACATTACCATCACCACAGTGTTATGCTATTGTATATAAAATGAACTGCATACATTTGGTAATTCTCCAACACTGTAATTTGCCTGCTACCCTGACGGTTTACACCCCACTAGGCATATTAATTTGGGAAAAAAATGCCTCAGGGCTTTGGGGGGAGTATTGTAATTAAACCGGCATTACTCACTATGAATTTGTCACTTCTGAAGATGAACAAGGGTAAGAGAGTGCTATATACATCATACGCAAACATGGGAAATATCTGACACTCTTGGAGCAAAGAGTCTGAGCCAATGTGAAGTAAAAAACGCAGAATAAATGCTTCTTTCTGTTTTCTTGCCCTGAAATAAAGCATGTTTTGTTTGTTTTTTTTTTGTTTTGTTTTGGGGTTTTTTTCATAATCAATCATGTCGAAATTACCAGTGAACATTCATCCATCACTTCAGGGGGTGACTGCATAACACAAATGCTCATAGGTACGAGAATTAAAGAAACACATAAAAAGAATGAGCTCACAGAGAGGCGATAGCACAAGAATCACATCTGCACTTACAAACCCGCTCTAATAACACCTATCAACTATTATCACATAACATACACTGAGGTAAACAGTGTCATTGCGGCGGTAGTGTCATTTTGTGGCTTCAAGATTTAACCACTGAAAGATTCCTCGATACATACACACCACTGAAAGTCTGTTATCGTGCTGTATAAAAGCAGCTGAATGAAGAAATCATCTTTTTGTCAGCCCAGCAGGCTTTGCCTCACAATTGTACCTTTGTGTGTGCTTGTTCATATTATATATACAGTATGTTTGTGCACATGAGAGCCAACGCATGTTCATTCTTTTCTTTTTCTGCTTTCCATTGTCTCATGTGAGTTATGCATTCAATATTTCCACATGTGTGAAATGCCTTTATCCCACTCTCTCCTCTCATGTCTTCCCCTGGCTTGTGATGCTTGTCCTCTGAGGCACAGCGAGCTTATCCCTCTGTAGTGCAGCGTGTTCATCCAAGCCATACATGTAGCGGTGGCACCAACCCCCATGAGAAAAGGTGATGAAACATCCCCCCTCAGCAGCTTAAAAGAGAACTGCAGTTTCCATAGGAACCACTCTAAAAGCAATTAGATATGATGCGCCGGATGAAGCTTGATGAGCCATCATTCAGGAATGGCCCTCGAAATTCCATCGGAGATGTGCCGAATCCTCTCCCCGAGTCCCTTTTTTTTATTTCCATCTCTTCTTCGCCTGTGTTTCCTCTGTCTCTCCTCTCCTCTCCTCTCCGCGCCAGGTGCTAGTTTAAAGGCGCGCTTTCTGCAATGAATCTCATCTTTACATCATGAGAGGGCCCTATTCATCTTCTGATCAGCCAGCGTGTCTGAAGTGGAGATCGATGACACAGTCTCGCTTTCCGAAAAGGAGGAAACGGGGTGATGAGGAGGGGCTGGAGAGGCAAACACGAGGATGAGTTTAGGGGGAGATTAGGAAGTAAGGGAGGGCATTAAGGAGAGAATTTGAGAAAAAAAATGAAAAGACGAGGGGGGAAGGTAAGGACACAGACAAATTGAACAATGGCGAGGACAGAGAAAGAAGACGGGGGGGAAAGGGGGAAGAAGAGGGAGACGTGGTAATCGGTGACCCTGCTTTGGGGCTGGAATCCACACTCCATTACGGCTCATCTGCATAATGTTCCTCCTGGTCTCCTTAAAGATGAGCAGAGGTGCGGCCAACATTCTGCCAGGTAACACATGTGATAGCGTCTCGCCATCCTTTTCCTCATCCCACCCCCCGCCCCTTATTCCATCGCCACTTTCCATCTTCACTCCCCAGCCCTCCCGCCCTCCTCCTGTCCGACCTTCCCTCAATCTGCGTATCAAAAACGCATAAGAGAGATAAAGGGAACATCTGACAGTCTGCAACCCTCTCCACCTCTCATCCATCATACATAAAGGCTTCCCTCCCCTCTCCTCCATCGCTGAGCTGCCACCCCCTCTTACTCATTTGTTGGTATATGTTCTGCCTCCCTTTCTCTCCCCTCAGGCGTATCTCTGCTTGCTCTGGGCTAAAGCATGACTGCATGTCAGCAGCAGTTTAGCAAAGTACACATCTTTGCAGGAAGAAATTAATGGATTTCATCTTTATTTCTGCCTCGCTCTCCTCCTCCTTCCCATTAGACCTGACGAAGAGTGACAACAGCTCTGGAGCCAGTGTTAAAGGCTACCGTTAAATGGATAGCAGTTGGAAAAATGTATGCTATTTTCCCGTGGAAACCGAATAGGCTGCAAATTTGAGTACCAGTCAGTGCAGACCAATAGCCCCCAGGAGGAGAAATTCAAAATCCCATCAAATGCCATCCATCACATCCCCCTCCTGTATTTGCTTTAGTCTCTTGACTTAGAGAATAATGCCTGCTGTGGCAATCAATAGATTTCCTCACAACTAATGTCACTCCCTGTTCTGCTCTCTCCCACACACCTCCTCACTTGTTGAGAGGCTAGATAGCACAGCACAGATTTTTTCTCATTTTCTGCTCACACACTCCATTTGTTTTTACATCTTTGTACTTCTCTCCAGCTCCGGTCCCTTTTCGCCCTCTCCTCTTCTGTCGCTCCCCCTCCTCTCTCTCTATCTCTCTCTCTGCCTCCCTCTCTGTCTCTGACAGCTGTTGTTGCTTTGCTGTGGTTGCAGCCTACGCCTTATCTGGGCATGAATTCATTTAGCTGCCATTAGATGCCTCTCCATAGACCCTGCCCAGAGCTCTTCTAAAGGAGGGAACCCATTTAAACAGCATAATTCATAACACAGAGAGCAGTAGTACAGATGGAGGAGTAATGTGCTTTAATGCTGTCAACTGTAAGTAGACAAATAGGTGGTCATTAACATCCATATCAATGCATGGTAGAAAAAAAGTAGATGCTCCAGTGTTGTTATCATTTACATAGAATATGTTACAGTAAAGGCCGCGTTTTTGACATCAAAGTATTCCCCCAGCAAAACGACACATTCCATGGGATTTATGCTGAAATGTTATTTTGCTCCCACTGCCTACGTATGCAAATTCCGCTTAACTTAAAACCTTTTATCCAACTTGCCTGGATTCCCTGGCTCTCATGCTTGCCATCAGCATATTTCAACACCTATCCAGCTTTGTGTACCATATGTCCTGAAATCTGCATGCCTGCCTTCTCCATTCCTTCAACTCCTTATTAATTCCTCCCTACTACATATGACTAAACAGACTGGAAACTGGGTGGGATTTTCTGCCACATTGCTAAACTGGTTTAAATCATATTTGAAAGCTAGACACCATTCTGCATTGATTGGTAATTACACATCTGAACATACAGAAATGATATAGTGGAGTTCCCCAAGGCTTCATTCTTAGGCCTCTTCTGTTCACCACTGATGCAGTTTATGAATAACAATAAAAGACCTCACTATACATGCTCTCCAATTAGCTTTATTCGCTAACATTAAAGACCACAAACCAAACCAGAAATTTTGGTGTAGTCATAGACCTACATTTTAACATCCACATTAATTACAAGTTAAGCCTACTATCACCTTGAGAACATATCAGATGGTCAGGGCCAGGTCAGGTTACTGTTCATACAGTCAAAACTAACACTCCCGTTGGCTTACACGAAGAAGCAGCATTCAGCTGTATTTCACACATATCTGAAACAAATTCTCAGAAAACTGCACACCTGAGTTCTTTTAAATCAAGACTTATATCTTGCATTGTTCTGGGACTAAGCTGTAATTTTCTATTATTCTGTTTTATAGTTTTTATTGTATTTGAGCTCATTTTTAATCTTCTATTTATGTGTGTATTTTTTATACTGTCTTGTCTTTCTTTTATTATGTTTTTTTGTTTGTTTTTTATGTCTTACGTAAAGAACTTTGAACTGCTTTGTTGTTGAAAAGTGCCACTCAAATAAACTTGCCTTGCCTTTGCCCTTACTCTGCTCTATCAGTGGTGAGACCATTAATAGTGTGGTCACTTCCTCTTTGAGCCAAGTCATCAGATAGCTTTGTCACCCCGTTCAGCACCGATAATGTGTCTTCATATCATCTCTCTCATACAGGCCTACTCATACATATTAATTGGAAATCAAATTGAAGAAGCTCTTCCACCTCCCCTTCTCCCCTCCGTCACTTTTGCAGAGGTATTAATGGAAAGCCATTAACCTGTTAACGACCAGCACACTGTAATGGTCAATTAACTAGTATTATACATGCATTTATTCAATTTGTGTTGCAGAGATTAAACATCAGAGCAAAACACAAAATGAGAGGCCTCAAACGTGCAGAAAATGTGGATAGTGGTAATGGTACGTATAATAATTTTTTTCCCATATTATCTAAGTGTGTGTCTGTATGCAAGAGTGTGTGATGTATTTGACATGTTCTTACCCAAACCAAACACTACACTTCTCTTTCCTGCAGGGAGGAAGAAAATGAGGCTGTTCTCCACTGAGATTTGTCTCTAGTTGCTGTTGTCATCGCTTCAAACTGCTGGGTCATTACTGCACCACAAGCAGCTTGGCTTAATGTCTTTTGACTTAACACTAATGACTGACTCTGCATCTGTCCCTGCAGGGAGGAGAGCGGACAAGAGCACTATGAAAAGTCACACTAACTCTTATTTGCAACAATTAAGGCGGCGTTTCTCATTTCATCAGTTTTCGTTAAGTACTTGCATGAGGATGTTGGGCTTTCATATGTTAACAAAGAAATGATGTCACATTAGAGGAAAGGGGAAAAGGAAAGGAGGTGATAGAAAAACAGAGGGGAGGAGAGGAGGATGGAGAAAAGGGAAGGAGATGAGAGAATAGTAGGAGAGGAAAGGAAAGAAAATGAGGTAAGAGGTGAGGAGAGGAGAGGGGAGAGGAGGAACATAAGAGGGAAGGAGATGAAGGTAAAGGACAGGAAAGGAGAGGAGAGAAGAAAAGAGGGAAGGAGAGGTGAGAGGAAGAAAAAGTGACAAAGGAATAAAAGAGGAAGAAAGGAGAAAGGAGGAGAAAAAAGGACAGAAAGGAAGGAAAGGAGATGAGGTGAGCTACAGAAGAGAAAAAAACATTTGGGAGAGGGCAGGAAAGAAGACTTTCCTATCTCCTTTCTGCCTTTCCTTCCATTCTTTCCTCCACCTCCCTTTGCACCCTTCCATTTTTATCTCTCCTCTCCCTTCCTCTTTCACCCTTTTTCCCCCCACTCTATGTACTGTGTTGGATAACCCATGCATATTTAACATAGCTGCATCTTCAAAGCTACGAACTTATTCATTAGCATTTAGAGTGCTAATGAAAGCTCGCCGAGTGCTAGCACCCTCGCTGTTTCCCTACACCTCCTCTCGACTCAACTCATCCTTCCCCACACCACCCACCGCACATTACACTATCTACAGCACCTCTCCCCCAAACCTGTCCAAGCCCCCTCTGTCGTCCTATCTCTTTCTCTTTTAGTGTATTCAGCACAGAATTCAATTACAGGAGGACACTCTTAAAACTGAAGACGTAGAAATGTGTGGGAGAGGTAGCGGAACCCCACAGGGTTTTCTTTCTCTTCATCCGCCACCACCACCACTTCCACCCAAGGTTTCTCTATTCATGTTTCACCCTGCTCTTTATCTCTTTTATTTAAGCGTTTCCTTTCCTCCTTTTCTCCTCGCCCGAATGCGGGGTGAGGAGGAGATGCGAGAGAGTTCCCAGGGGTCTTCGCAAGGTGCGTTGTTCATACCTTCACATGCTCTCCATTCTCCCTCTCTTTCTTGCTGTAAACACTCTCTCTTAGCCCCTTGGCACACACTCGCAGAAAAGACAGGAAGCGGCAGGATTTCCGGCTAATTGGAGAGGAAATGTTGTTCTCCTCTCAAATTCAGTTCCACCCGGTGAATGGAGTGAAAAGTGGACTCCTTTTCTCACAGTGGCCAAAAGAAGTGCACGCCTTTGGCTTTTCTCGGCCCGTGCGTGGCCTTTCGTTGTCCCCTTACTCACTCTTTCTCACTTTCTTTCTCTCTCTTTCTCTCACTGCCCCCCTTCCTGAAGACAGGAGCTTTTGAAGCACAGGCTTTGTGCTCAAAACGGGGGTGGATCTCTACGCCGCCTCCACAGCTACAGATTCATCGCTCTCCCACATGGATACACAGGAGCCCATGCAGGTAGCCTGACTGACAGGGAGCAAGAGAAAGACGGAGAGTGTACAGAAGTAATAAGGGAGAAACTAGAGGGAGTGATGAGAGAGAGGAGGAGGAGGAGGAGGAGAAGGGTGGAGGGAGGAAGACAGACGCTGGAGATAGTGGGTGTTTTGGAGAAGAGAGGGGTCTGGAATGAGAGAGTTAATCTGCAGAGGAACAGATTGGCTTCCCATCCCTCCTTCCCTGTCCTTCAAAGCAAAGCACAAATTCAGCACTCTGAGACACACATGCACCCGTCTCTCTCTCTCTCACACACACACACACACACGCACTGTCATGGGAATCCACATACATAAGACAGAAAAAAAAATCCACATGGTGAACACTCAAGCATGCAGCTAATACTGCGAATGTACACGTGCAAAATTTACCCGTTGCTGCCATCCATTTCTGGCACTAAGACACTTGTGGTGACCAGAGAATGAGGTTGGCAACTTGCAAGATATGGGTCAATAAAACACAAGGGACTTTTTAGCTCAAAACGAAAATTGATTCCTCAGCGGCCAGAATGTGCTGTGACCTTCACAGACCCTCTTCTCGTGACTTTATGGGGACTGAGCTACATTCGGTCCGTTGTTTGCTCCAAACAAGTCCCACTGCTGCTGCCACGGACCGTCAGCATTTCACGGTGCATTAATCGATACTCTGGACTCATCACCTCATGGAAGAGCTCAGTTGGTGTCACTGAAGTTTAAAAATGGAAAACTGTGAGAGGAGCCCCAGATACCAAAGGACTTCCAATTTCAAAAGAGAAACTACAAAATTACAAAAAGAAATACAAAAGTAAATCTGTGTTTATTTAAAATATTTTTTTGTATATAATGTGTATTTTAAATGAATACATTTTGGGCTTTCTTGTTGAGAGTTAGGTGAAAAGATCAAAAAGATCACTTTCATATCTGTCCATTAAAGTTATAATTTTTAAGATTTACATAATATATATAAGCTGCATTTTTGCCTCTTGATATAGCTGTTTACCCTGTCAGTGATGGAGTCCACCAGTCCTGCACTTGATTCAAGTTGCAGGAAATGCTACATATTTGTTACCAAGGTTAACAATGACATCACATTTATCAAAAATGTGCCCACAAAACAAGACAGCAACATTTTTGTTTGTTTGGCTGCACTGTCAGTTTCTCTTCTGTTGTTTCTCCAATAAAGTTATTGCTCAAGTGGTGTTTGTTTTGTTGTATTAAAGTGCATTTGCTGTTGAACCACCACGGACCACAAGAATTATGACTCTAAATATGAAGCTGGAGCCAGCAGCTTAGCATAGCTAAAGATTGGGAACAGTGAGAAAAGCTAGTCTGTCTGTCCAAAGGTATCAAAATACAATACGAGCGCTCACTAAGCTCACTAAGTTAACATGTTGGGGGAAGTTTCTCTACTTCCTTGTGTGTCAACTATTTGCAAGTATTTTCCAAAGTTGTGGTTCTTAATCAAAAGGACAAAGTTAATGTAGTAATGCAGTAACAGTGCTCTGCTGTAACGGAAATGGATTCCCTCATTGTGACAGGCACAAACAAGTGGACATCCACAGCATCTGCGTGTGTTTGTACATGCAGTGTGTGCATATGTGTGTGTGTGTGTATATGTGTGTGTGTGTGTGTGTGTGTGTGTGTGTGTGTGACCTGGTTTGCTGACCCAGTAATGGTGGGCATGTTCACCTGTATTACTCACACTCGTCTGCTCTGCACAGCTCGGGCAGCCCAACAGCAGGCCGCTATCTATCAGATCATAACTCCATCTGAACCACAGGATACCTTAGCGGGGTGGTTAGGGTTTTTGCTGCATGAGTGTTGTTGTAAAGAGCTCTGCCATGTGATCAAAGCGGAGGGATGAACGGCGCAGAGGAGAGGCTTCGATGTTTAACGGGCAACCAGTGAGTGTGATTTCTCCGTACAGTTGGAGCAGGAGTCATGTTTCGGAGAATGATGAAGCGTTTGTTCACTCCAGAGATTTTTTTGTTGTTGTTGTGAATGAGCATCGAGAGCATGTGAGGAAAGTTTTGGCTTCCTACTTTGCTGAAGTGTCTCGAGTTTTTTTATTGACTGCCCTCGCCCTCCTTCCGTCTCTCTTTCCATGGCTCCTCGCTGACCTTTCCACCTCCACTTCTCTCCCCCACTTTCCAAGACTTTCTCTGCAAGTATCGAGTCAGTCGGACTGCATCAGGCGGCGATTGAGATCATTAGAGCTGTGGATTTAATGAGCTCATAGCACCCCAAGCAACTAGCTGCGGCAGTAAAGGTTTGTGCTGCTGACATAAACTCAGCACACACACACACACACACACAGACAAATTGATAGGCCCAGCGCTGATTTCCTTGGGAAAATATGTGATGCGTGGTTTCATGGGAAGTAGCTGGCAACTCCATCACCTGCAATGTATACTGCAACACATGAGCCATGATACTGAACCCTGTATGTGTGTGTGTGTGAGGCAGGCAGTGATTATTCAAACCAGCCTCAAAGGTTTCAGAGGGATTTCATGATTAGAAAATTAATTACTTTGCATCCAAATTTTTCTTATTCTGTTTTTTTTAATGAAGATGTCCAAGGCCTGAGCACATGCTTCTCCTTCTTCACTCTCAGGCCGCTGACACCAGCTGCACGTAATAATTAGAATCCACTGTCCAAAATAACAGTGTTAACAATTTCAACACTATGTTTTTATTCTTCCTCTCCCTCCCTCCAGCTAAGTGACCGAGACTACTATTATCATACGCAGCCACTTCCACTTTTAGCCCGAGATCTTATGAGAAGAGTTCACAAGGAAACGCCGGCCAGTGAGATTGACAGCTCGGGGTCCCGTTAATCATTTTATTTTCCGTTGACCGTCCCTGTAAGCGTGTCGGATCTCATTTGGGCTGACCCTGTTAGCCGCGCAGAGCGTTAATTTGTTTTGATTGATCCTAAATGCTTGTTAGCGGAGGGAGAGCATTCATACAGAGACGGCAGGCTTGATATTCAAAACCATTAGATAGCGAGACAGTTGGGTAACGTATCAATTTACATCCCGTAAATCTACTGTGGCTATAGAGCGTTCACCTGAAATGTGTCCCCACCGTCATAAGGTAACGCGCAATAAACAATTCTGAGGAAATGGGTGCTGCACTTAGGCAAATAGCATGATTGTTTATTGCATGTTTCTTGTAATAGCAGATGGTGGGGGGACTAAAAGGTTTTATGTAAATAACAAGACATGTTTATCCTCTTCAGTAAAGCAATTAAAAAGAAACAAGCAGTCTCATTTGTTTCAAGGTGTCATAATTAATTTGGATGTAGTGGATATAGTAAATGCTTTCAAATGCTACACGCAGAACTTGCAATAGTTGTCATACGTAGATAGTTGAGGTGACTAGTGCAGACCCAGTGAAGACATTAGGACAGTAACAAAAGCCCGGCTGTGAATAATGAAATGAGTGATGGTCCATTTCCATTTAGCTGCTTCAGTTTCAGGGTCCTGGTGTTGTGCATGACAGGGCCTCTGTCAGGCTTTCGTGACAGAAGCGTCATCGTCATTGTTATTAATGAGACCTGTTCCTGCTCTGACAAGTCAAAAGGTCCTCTGTGCAAAAGGCATGTTTCCTTAAAGCAGCTGTATGAGAGCTTTTTTAGTGTATATTTATATGTCTCGATTTAGACGCCTTTGTATGACATATTGAATGGGGCCACCAATGAGAAGAAAGACATACAGATTTCTATATAAATGAAAGAAAAACAGAACACTAAAACCAGACATGAGATAAATGAAAAAAACGTTTGGTTCTTAGTTTCTTTGCAGAAAAAAAAAAAATTCTAATGTGTATGTATAAAACATAACACCGCATAATCTAAAGAAATAGGATTACATTAATTTATTAAAATTCCCAAATGTATATAAAGTCACAATCATTATCACTTTAAAACAGGCAGTTTTGAATTATTAATGTACATTTTTATGTTATGTTATGTTTATTTTTAAGTTATTGACAGTGCTTCAGTACCTTTATTTCAGTCAGATCTTAACTGCAGGAGTATTTTTATATTGTGGCATTGTTTCTTTTACATGAATATTTTCCACCACTGTTCATGTAAAACAAATATTTCATCACTGTATTACCTCAGTTATTAACTCTGCATAGCCACAATGACAGCTGCCTCATCACTGTGCCAACGGGGGTTTAACAAAACATCACTCTATCTGTCTCTCTCTGTCTTTTATTTGACCCAATTTACTTAATTACTGTACGTTAATTTAACATATATGGGCTTGTGATACTAAATATGTGATTCCCTTTTTTCCTTGCAGTATATGGTTTCCAAAGGTTTTGAGTTATCAACATAGAATATATAAAGTTTCAACAACTTTTTAACAAGAAGCCTCCTTTTAGACATCCTGTTTCTGATTTTAACTTGATGAAGCAGTAACTCTCTATATGGGTTTCTGTAGCGTGATGCATTGCACAATACTGTGCTCTTATTGTACGGTCAATGATAAACATCAGGTCAGTGAGCAATAATGACAGTGCATTAGCAGGCTGTAAACTGAGGTGTTACACATACTTGGGTTTAAACGGCGATACACCATCTTCACACTGAATTACTGTCATGACTGTCAGGCAGCCACATGACTATTCCTCCACAGTGAGCTCCTATTAATCAGGAAAAGAGTAATGAAAATAATTTCTAAGGATTTGACTGATGAGATGGATGAATTCCCAATCATGTCACAAAAAAAAATCTACATTTCAATTTAGGCTGATTTATCATTTACTTCCTTTTCTCACATTGTTAGGCAGCCCTAGCTATGAATTTCCTCTTCGTCATCCTTCCCTTGTGTCTGTGCAGCAAGACAATGGATACAAAAGCCCCCTGAGTCTGGTCCTATTGTGCAGCTCTGTGTCCTCCATGAGTTTATAGGTATTCACAATATTTCCATTTCCCCAGAGGGGATTAATCAGGCCATTATAATTTGTTCCCTGAAATTTGTCATGTCTGTGTACGCCGATGCCCGATGTTCTGGAACCACACAAGTATCGACTCCATCAATCAGTATTACCACGGTAATGTTGGGAGAGCTCCACTTCCCCCGCGGCCAGTGGAGGGGAAAGGCAATTATGCAGGTAGCACATGAGAGCGAGGGAGCTCAAGACAAAACCAGAGAGAGAGAGAGAGAGAGAGAGAGAGAAAACACCTGAATAGCAATAAAAGGACAGACAGGGAGAGTGCGTGTTTATTCCCCATATCACTTAATGCGTTTCTCTTTGTACTGTGTTTGATAATTGGCAGTATCTGATTGACTGTGCTCTCTGTGCACGAGGAGCATCTCTGGGTATGTGAGGCTGATTGATACAAATATTAAATGTGGCCGTCTGCAATGTCTCACCATAATGTGGTAACAGGAGACTGCCCTAAGGTAGAGAGCGCATTAAAGTGTTTTTCCATGGTCTAGCTCACTGACCACAGTAGCACAGTACAGCAGCATTTTTTCAATGTTTTTCTCCTCCAGTACAGACATTGATTTACTCCCATTCAATTCACCACAGCATAATTATCAAACAAGAAGGAGAAGCAAACATTTTCTCTAGTTTGTCTCCTTTTTTTAACATAAAAATGAATTAGAGATACTTGAAAATTGCAGTGAACCACAGCAAACATCATGTTTGCTTTTATTCTACAAGAATTTAACTTTGGTTACGTGAAAATGCAACTGAGGGTGCAGGTCAATTTTAAAAATAATGGTAGAATGAATGAATAGCAAAACCTTTAAAAAATAAAATGTGCACTGTGATCAGTATGCATCTGAACCTAGTGTTAAGGTGATTTTCTTATCAAATGGAACTTATGTGATCATCTATATTTTCTTATTGTCAACATTGTCATGGAAAGATTAGAAAAACAATGAACTGATGCCACTCAAAAGTTTAAGTAGCCAAAAACCTGTTAGCATATTCCTCTCTCTGTGCCATAGGGCCCCATTGTTGTCCAGAAACTATTCAAAATGAGAAACAGTGAGACATGCTAAGTCTTTGAAACTAATGTGAAGATTATAGGTTATTTTGACACTGTCCTGCTCCTGGAAAAACTCAATAGCATAAATCTGTGGCTAAACAGATCAGAAAGAAATGCACTATTTAGTCTTTAGTCTGCCAGCTTCTTTAGGGATAAAAGTATGAAACTGTGTATGTGTGATGCTTTATCTAAGATTTATCTTCAGTAGGAAGCAATGGGTTTCGGGATGAGAGCCAAAGGCAGGCTGGGGAGGTCAGACAGCACTGAGAAATGGACTAACACGTTGTTGGTTTTGGTCTCTTCATGCAATTTGTTAACACACATAATATTGCCAGCCTTATCCTTTGGTAAAAAGAATATAAGATAACTTATGTGAAATGTGACATGTGAAATCGCATTTAATTAGTGAAATGTTCCAAAACCACATCAGTGAAATGGTTAATGAAGTGGCATTAATGTAAATTCACAAGAATGTTTTTTGTCATATTAATAATACATTATGATCCAGTGTATATTCAAAAGCACTCATGAAGAAACAGTGTATCCTTAAAGGATTATGAATATGTCTCTTCCTCTAAAACATCTCAAAAGTCCCGTTCTCCTCCTACTTCTGAAAGGCACCATTCCTGTCTGGGCAGACCTGCTGAATCAATTATGGGGGAGACTAATTAAACCACATGTCAATAACTCATCCCAATTAAGGTACAGAGCAGAAATCAGGCATGCACAGAGTCCGGGCCGGTCTGCTTCACATCGATTGTGTGCTAATGCCAGACATTTGTCCAAGGCTGGTGCACTTTCACTGTGTCTGTCAGTCAGTCAACAAGTGCTGTAATCAAGTGTGCAGATAAAGCGAATAACAAGCCAAAAGCATCAGAATCCATTACTGATTTCTGTGTGTGACACAAAGATTGATCACTGCTGCGCAACCGAGAGATCGCATTGAGAGAGATGGGAGGGCGATTCTCACATTGTCGCTTCACCAATTGTGTCTTTGCTGTGCTTCTTTCCCTTGTTAGCGAAGGGTAGGAAACAATACCACGCTCAATTGGCAAAGTCGGCCCTTTTTTCATACTGTTGAGTGTTCTCGAAGGCAAATGGAGCAGAAAATCTCAGAGGATTGGTGAAATTTCTAATAAAGATTTGAGAGTCTCTCGGTTTATCTTCCTTCCTTTATGCAGATTTACTGAGAGATCAGACCAACCCACCAGAATAAAAAGGTCCTGCTTTATTGTGTTTACCAAAAAGAATATTCTGCCTGACATATTTACACTACATGTTAGAAGCTACCTTTACTATTGATAAAGCAGGAATATGCGTTTGTCGCTCTTAACATCAGGGCTGTAACAACTACATGCCCAATATTTTTAAAGGCTAATACCATTATTAAGGCTATATACCTTTAACTTTTAGTTATGTTATTTTCAGGCCAAGAAAGAATAAGAAATACATAATCGACTGATGGACAGATTTTCCTTGTGTTGTGTTAAGGTTTCCTCATTCATCATCAACAGTAAAACATCCAATTAAGCTGATTTTAACTTATTTTTAACTTTCTTATATTCAACTAATTAAAGTTTCGATTGTTTTCTGGCCTCTAGGGGGTCGTGTCTACAGTTTTTCCACTCTACTTTGGATGAAACAACGTCCACTTTGGTTTGACAAAAGCCTGGACGGCTGCGTTCCCATGGAAACTGCGCTCTTGGGGGCTTCCGACATATGGCAGCTACGGTGGCTTAGAATAGCGCTTTTCATAGATGACTGACGATCACAGTTAGGCAGAGCTGAGGCAATTGATCTGTTAATGTTAATTCACCATGGGTTTAAGTTGGAGGGAAAAACTATAAAACAACATCTTATGGTTAATTCTCGCTTCTCGTACACATTTTTTACAGCCTGTCAGACATCACCAGCTACCGCGGGAAGCTACATTAACATTTGAACTGACTGTGTTCCAATAAGCCAAGCCTGTTACTTTAAATATGTGACCCCAAAGATTTTGCTTTGAATAAAGTCATTATCTATCACCGAATGATGCAAAACAATGGTGATTGAGCTGATGGCCCTTTGATGAAAGCCTGCAGGATTTGCAGAATTCTGGAAAAATCACAAGTGGTGCACAATTAGTATTTTAACAAGGCTTTTAACACAACAGATTTACTCTCAACTGTGTGTGAAGTGGCGTACTGTATTTTCTAGTCTCTCCTAGCACTGAGAGTATACCATTACTATGATCTAACAGCAAAACACATGGAACTTCTGGGGTACACCTTAATCATTTCTTGTTTAGACAGCTGTAACTCCCTCTTTCTCCCACCTTCCACCTTCAACTGGTGTAAAAGCTCGGACGTTATCTCACGATAATTGTTGGTCCCACATCCCCTCAATTCTTGCCTGCCTTCATTGGCTTTCAGTGAAATACAGAATCGATTAAAAGACTTTATTTATTACATATAAGTCCTTGCATGACCTGTCATCTGCACATTTAGCTACCTGGAGGCCCTCTGCTTGTTCTCCGTTCCTACTTTAAAGCCAGAAGGTAACTGTGCTTTTGTGGTTGTAGCTCCTGGACTGTGGAGCAGCCCTCCTCAGTCCATCAGATCTGCTGAATCTGTGCTTTGTTTTAAATGGCTGTTGAAACCTTATTTCTATAGGTTTGCTTTCTTATGATTTCCTCTGTTGCCTTTCGTTCATTCTATATGTATGTGTGTGTGTATGTTTGTATGTAATATATTGTTTTTGTATGTGTATTTTTAACCTGTTTCTGAAGCTCTTTGTAAGTGAGTGTTTTAAGAAGTGCTATATGAATAAGATTATTATTATCATTATACCATGGCCAAATAAAGGTCTGTGATTACAGACTGAAACTGAAGTGAGGGCCTCTTGGGGTTGATGAAAGCAGAGACGTCATCAGATTTGTACACAAAGAAAGAATTAGCTAAAAAAGGCTAAAAAGCTTCAGAGTTTGATGATGAATATCTGTTTTTAGCACAAAAAAACAACAGAGAGTGGTTTCTTAAAAAAAAATGATTCATTCTGGTTGAATAGGCTTCATATCCCACCAAATATGACATAGCTGTTGTATCATGATTTTTTTTGGCCATATTCACAATCCCCTCCAGTGTTTTTGCCCTACTGTCAATAGTTGCTGTGGTCCCTGGAGAGCTATCTATGGCAGGTTGACATTATTTTGCTTTTCCATGTCGACTCCTCGGCCTGTTTGACATATTTTGTTCCTCTGTCACCTCTGCAACAACATACTTTTTATAGTTTTGCCTCCAGCGGTATGACGTACACAAGTACTTGACAGCACAAGTGTGGTGGCTCAATTATAGGAATAACACGCTGGGGAGGGATTTTTTTTTTGTTGTTGTTTTTTTTTGCCCTCCTCTCTCAAACTGGAGTGGAACCAGAAGATTTTGACGGATTAGCCTCATTATACTCTTCACATTGACTTCTATTAAAAACCCCCAGACAGACACTCACATTATGATCTATGATGAAGACGTCTTTAGGAGCAAAAGACGGTGCACTTCCTCCTGTCTGATACATAGTGTCTGATGGTGATGATATTTTTAACCCACAACAACAAGCTCTGTTATTCCTCTACATCCCACCATCGAATATTTAGCCATCGTTACTCGTGCTATTCTGAGATCTATTTGCATTAATCAGGATTTTAAAAAAAGATTGCATGGCACTCATTACACATGGGGCACTGCGGGCAAACACACAAGCACACACACACACAAAGCACCCAAACGCTGAAAACAAACTAAATAGGCTCGAAAAAATATGCATTAATCAAACGTGTTCTTGCACACGGAGAATAAAATGCCAAAACGTGTGAGGAAAAAAACTGAAGTATTGTAATGAAAGCCTGCCCGACCATTTGTGTTTGAGCTGAACCCTCATCATTTTGAACAAAGGCGAGGAAAATTGACCATTCTTCCTGTATTTGTGGGACATCCATCATTCATAAATTAGATAACCTTTTACTTCCTGCATTTCTACCGCTCAAGTGTGTGAAGCACTGCGTCCAGAGCCATAGTTTTTTTCTTTTTTTTATCAGAAATGTTGCTGCTCATTTGGAAACACTGGAAATCTAATTCGGCATAAGCTTCTAATCTTCTAAATTTCATTTTCCGGGAGAAACATGTTAACGCTTGCCTTCGTGTTGCAGAAACAATAAGTGGGGGAAAGTGATTTTAACTAAAGAAAGTACCCTGCCTTGGTCTGATAAGTGAGCTCATCCCTAATCCTAATTGTGTCAAAGGCAGGATTTACCACTCCATTCTCTAAACAAGCACCCTCCACAGTGTGCCGTGCAATCAATCTCATGTGAATATCGCAAAGTGTTGGGTTAATTTTTGCGGTGTGTACAAAAGCACGGGGGCATGTACCTTTTCTTCGGGAAATAATTGGCTGTAGCTGTCTGTAAATACATGGTTTAAATCATAACCCCCCTTATCAGCTGCTCGCCAGTCCTTTACCGTGTGAGAGAGAGGAGGGGGAGCGTGTGGAGCAAAAAGTCCTCTCTCACATTCACCACTCTAAAATATTTATATTAAACCAAGCCAATTTAAAGGACAATATTAAGCCCATTTTCCAGAATGTGTTTGCCCCCTCGCTAAAACTTCTAAAACTCACAACATTTTACTTGCATTTCAAATAGCAAGCGTGCTTTCAGCTCCCAGTGCTATCAGAGGCACTTTTCCCAGGTGGCAAACTAAACATGCAGTAATCCCCGGTGGAGATGTTCCCATCCATTTATTGTTTTTATTTACTGATCCTGTATTACCGACAGAACAAAGGCAAAAATGACTCATTTTTTCTTAAGACCTCTCATTGTTCTCTCAACTGTGCTAAAAGTGGAGGACTTGGAACGAAAAGCAGGAAAATTATATTTGGTCTCTGTATTACTGACTGCATCATTGTCAGGATTTGTTCTAATGGTGTTAAAAGACAAGTACACTGAGATGAGGTTTTAAACTGGTAATAGGTCTCTATAATTTTCCATGGATGTAAATACATGTAGTTGTACACCCAGTAAATTAAAGCTGTCCTATTGAAAATAATGTGATGTTGTGGACATTCAGTGTTTTTACTGAATATAAATGATCCATTTAGTTCAGAGGGTCCATTAAGTAGCCATTCTGGAGATCACATGATCTTTATCCACCCATCCTCCATGTTCAAATTCATTTTTTCTATTTACTTTTAAAGTTCACACTTGACCTGGGAAATAGTTTAAGATTATCTAAAATTAGAAATTTACATCTCAACGGGATTTCAACAACTTTGCACCCCTCCTCTGCCCAATGGTAGGCCTGAACTGACATCAAATAAAACTCATTTAAAAATAGCCAACTGGAAGACTTTTTCCACCTTTTCTTTTGAATTGTTTTGTCGTCGTTGTTGTTTTTAAATGCAAAAACCATTCCTTACAAAATACAAGCACGTCGTGAACATGTCGTGGAGAGTAACCTGGGCACTTCTTGCGGTGCAGGAAAGTGAACTGACATCCAGGAGGTCCTGTGCGCCTCCCGAGGGACCTGTGGGTGCGCTCTGAGGGCTGCACACTGCAAAAAAATATCCACCCCGCAAGTCCTCCAGTCAAACACCAGAGTGTGAAAGTGCCTCCTTCCAAGGTGAAGACATCCGTCAATAAGGTGAGATGCCGCTGCTTGTTTGCAGCTGTTTTTTTCAATTTTTTTTTCCCCCTAATAGGTGTGTTTGACATTTATCGACGTGTCTCTTTGCTCTCCGGGCTCCGATCACACCTTGTTGCTGTGACACTTATTTTTCCAGGCATCTCCTCCACAGAGCTGACATCTCACTGCAAACGAGAAACAAGTGCAATCATCTCGCCGCATCGTGGGGTGTTTAAAGAGGTTGGGGAGGTGGAGGAAATGAAAGGAAAAGGGGGGGGGGGAGGAGGGGGGGGGGGAAGGGAAGGGAGAGATGTAGATTGACACCGAGACTCGACAGCTCTCCGAGACGGGCGCATTTTTTGCAGCGCGGCTCCCGCTGAAGTCACTCTCCGTCTCGTACAACAGCAGCCGAGGACGGGAGAGCATCAGCGCAAGAGAGAGAGAGAGAGAGAGAGAGAGAGAAGAGAGAAGCTGCCTCCTGCTCGCCATTTGCCACAGTTGCCTCTCTGCCGAGCCGGTGTCGGTGCGAGCGGCGCGTGAGGAGCGGCGGGGACGCGGGGGATTTAACTTCGCGCGCGGACACGGACGGAACCTATGCTCGGATTTCGGCGCTTTCCCCCTTCGCCAATGCAAAAGGAAATATGCAGCGAAGCCTCACCATCCTCTACACCAGTTTACTGGGGATGTGCTTGGGTTCGAGCTCAAGTTTCCCAAGTAACATCAATATAGGTGAGCAGACCCCTTTGTCTCCCCCGGTGGGAAAAAAAAAGGAAGAAAAATAGTTCTCCTCATGTCTCTTCTTTGTGTGTGTGTGTGTCCTGTCTTTTTTCCGTCGTTAACTCCCGCTTCTCTGCTGCTCAACAGGAGGATTGTTCCCCACCGAATCGCACGAATATGAGGTTTTTCGTTTCGCCCTCTCTCACCACCAGGACATCCCCAAACTGGTGCCGCAGGTGGACATGGTCAAGATGGGGAACAGCTTCTCCATGACATACGCCTGTGAGTATCACCTCGCTGAGTGCACATTTAGATTTGCGGGCATTTTTGCACGGTGTGTGTGTGTGTGTGTGTTTCTTTCTTTCTTTCTTCTCCCCCTCCTTTCAGTCTGTGTATGGACTTGGTAAAGAGAGGAGAACTCCGCAGGCTGTGATCACGCAGGCCTGCTGCAGAGACGCACGCGTGTCAGTGGGTTTTCTTAACTGTTGCGTGGGACCGCCGAGGACTTCATTTTCTCTGCTGCATGATTGCAGCGGGGTCCTCCTTGCGCTCCGGTGAAGCCACGGGCGTGGGGAGGGAGGGATGGGTTGGAGGGGGGTGGGGGGGTTCAAACCAACCTCTGCAGCCGCAGGAGACATCCTACAGTCATATAAACCAGGTTTTACAGCCACACGAATCACCGGTCTCTGTGCGCCTCTCGCCTCTTTCAAGCCGAGCAGGGAAACAAAGAGCCGGAGCGCAGATCAGGGCTCTCGGGCGACGCGAACAAAGAGGGGAAACGACTCTAAATGCATTTCTAATTAGCCACGGATCACAATCCGATTATCATTTTCTGGCAGAGCACACGCGCCCTCCCTCACACCCTCACAGAGACATGCGCGCACGCACGCGCGCGCACGATGCACATCTCAACTTTCAGGACTTGTGGATCACCTGTCTGATCTTTCTGATCGGATCTGCACTGACGATTACGCGGCTAGATTTAAAGCAGAGCAAAGAGTCATTTATCGATTCATGTGACACTTCAAATGAAGATAATAACATGTTTGGCAATGGGGATGCAAGATTTCTGGTCAAGAGGGAAGTTTAAGATAAAAAAAAAAAAATCAGAGTCCTTGGTCAGAGCAGTGGGGATGCCATTCTGCTGTGGGTGATAATGTGTGCCATTATGCCAGCCAAACAATAACTCCACGTCTGAGTGTCACAAAAGAGATGCCAGTGTAAATTGTTTTGCCTTTGTTAACACTGCACTTATCCCTTCTTTGTATTCTGACAAGATTTTGTCGCCCTGGAGGCTTTTCAGCCCCGTTTTTTTCTCATTCCAACCTCGACTCCTCTGAATTTGCCCATGGCTCACTCGCTCACCCGCTACAGTGAAGTCGCAGCACTTCCAGGAGATACCCTTTGACAACTGTGACTTCCTGTTTCCCAGCCAGGTGTGTGACTTTGCCTCGTTGACAGGCATTTCATTACTTCTTTCAGACATTGATTGGCGCATTTTAGAAAGCTGTCTGGAATGCAAAAACTGCTCTTTATTCCATTTTCCTCTGGCTCAGTTGCAGCCAATCCTAGCTCGCAGAGTAAACAAAGGGTGGGGGGAGAGAAAAAAAAAATCGTAATGCAGTTTTAAGACACAAAATACACAAGCATAATGACATCCTAACTCAGAGTGAGAGAAAGTCTTTGGAACCGACTCTCTCTAACCTTTAAATTTTCTGGTTCGATATGTTGAACTGCCACAGGCGTCTGGTCAGGGACGAGGCGTTAAATTGTTTTCCAGGATATTTATTGGATGCTGTCAACACGCCAGTCGACGCGCTCCGCTTTGGTGTGTGGTTCTGTGCAAAAGAACAGATAAGCGACGTTATGCACCAAGCCTCAAGCAAATAAACACCCAAAATAAGCTAATCCTGAAGACATGGATGAAGAGCATGCATGTCAGCCTCTATCAATTACTCTTATTGGCAGCAAGGGGAAACCTGACATATTCGAATGGGATAAATGCATCGTTTGCTGCTCTCTCTGTTTTAAAACTTACTACAAACTTTCTCTTTAACTGTAGAAGCCGAGCAACTAAAAACTCCCCCGCAGGTCTCACAGAGCTACATCAGTGAACCCAGAGTCCCAGAAACGCTCCAACCTCATTGGTAGTCCCTGATAGGCGATTAATAAGACTGACGGAGGGCAGTGAGCGTTTCTATGAGGGCATGTGGGAGCTTTTTCCACACAGAGGTTTAATGTGGTTGTTTCTTCCATGATTCAGTTATAAGCTTCAAATTAGATTGGAGATAAAGCATTATATGTGCAACAGCACTCCTGCAGATTTATAGACGTTCGGTGCTGGCTGCGGCCGAATGTTGAACACAATCGCTCAAGGGGAATTTACTCTTGTCTGTCAGAACCTAGCAGATAGCCCTGCACTTTCATTTTATTTAGTATAATTCTCCGACCTGTCCATAAAAAAAATGCAGCCTTTATGAAGTTCCTGCTGTCCAGAGTCGGCTTTATAGTGCGTGTAATTTTGCTGAGGTCTCTTTAAAGACAGGATAAGAGCTGCAGAAAACATTTGGAAAGTCCCCAGGTGGCACATCAACCACCATCATCACCACCACCATCCCCCCACCCCCCGGCCATTTAAGCTGGGGAGCAAGGCAGAGCTGTGTAATGAAATGTAAACACACCCGAGATACCCCCATTAATGAGATGGTCTCCTGCTCAGAGGGGAACGCGATGTGAACGTGAGGGTCAGGCTGCAGCTCAACGTTTGCAGGGATGTGAATCAAACATGGCAGCAGCAGAGACGGATGGGGATGGGAGAGGAATGGGGGGGGGGTTACAATAATGTCTTAGTCACAGATTGCACCCAGTAGAGAGACAGCAGCGTGAATACAGTGGGCTGTTAAAGGATACTACTGCGGTTTGGACTCAGAGGGTTAACATGCAGCGTGGCATGGCATTTTGCTAACTATTTTTTTTCTCCGTCGTTTTATCCAGTTAATTGGTACAGTTGCTTCCAAAATCCTTTAAAAAAAATTTGTGTGAACGTGTAAAAGCAGATCTTTTGTAAAAGCAACACTTCAAACACCAACAAAAATCAAACGCCCTGGTCGGAAAGATTTCGGGAAACCACTTGAAAGTGATTATTTGATCAAGGATCACCCGCCAGTCTTCCGGTTTTACCAGGGCTTAACTAGATCCAGTCACCATCATTTTCCACAGACTTTCCCTCCGATCCAGTCACCTCTCTCAGTCTCCGGCGCCATGCCATCAAAAATGACATCTTTTCTTCACTGTGTCATGCGTATCACTGCGGTCCATGGGTATGATGGTGGGCTGTGGTACAAGCGTGTCAGAAAGATTCACAGCAGAGGGAGATGGCAGAAATGAAAGTGACACCTCTTCCTGCTGCGTGTCACTTGCTCTTAAAGAGTATTTGGATGTGGAGGCTATAGAAGGGAAAAAGCAGGGCCCCAGGGCCTGTTTATAATGAGTCAGATGAGAAAAGCCTATTCCTGGGTCTCTATTGAGTATGTCTGTGAGGAGGTGTGTGTGTGCATGTGTGCCCATTCTGGCATCTGTGTAGGATGTCTTGAGTGAGTGACAGTTCACCTCTGTAAGCGTGCGCGAGTGTGGGAACGTGCCCCGGGGCTCTTGGGGGGGGTACACAAGTGTGAAAAGCAGCGGGGTGAATGGGCCCTTGTACACGGGGATGAATGGAGCTCCGCCGGATGAGGGTGATGCTCATCAGCTGGCTCTTATGACTAGCCACTTCCTCCAGAAGCGAGCCCTCCCACCACACACACACACACATACACACAGTCGTTGGCACCTGCCTAAAGAGCAGGAGAAAAGGGGACGGGAGGTTGTGTGGACTAGGGCAAAGGTGAAACAGGACACAAAGCGGACACAAAGAGGAGGGAGAGGGGAAAACATAATAGACAGAAAGATTGAGTGTTGATGGCGAAGTGATTCGTTTTATTTCCCGCCTGTGGAGTCATCAGGGCAGTAATGACGACGGCAACACTGTCGGCATAATGTGAGACAGGATGCTGACCTCATTTCTCTCTCGTCTTTCTCACTTTCACACTTTCACATACAAGTGGTAGAAGACATTTGTTTTTCACATGCACCCTTATCATGGATCATGGCTCTTTTTTTTTTTTTCACATGTGCCTTTGTTTTCGCTTTTTCAGTGAAAGCGCTCGCTGGACTGGCTCACTCTACATGTTTCCCGCAGTTAAAAATCACTGCCAGGGATGCTGTGTGTACATGGAGAACATTAGTCACTGTTCTCCTCAGTTAGATATCACATTACCATAATCTGCTATTGACTTGGTTTATAATAAGGATGTCACTGAAACGCTCGCTTCATGTCAAATCCCCTGCAGGCTCACGCCTATATTATCTACTTTTCTCTTTGATATCCTACACGTGTGGTGAGATTTAGACTAAGCTTTGGCTATTTTTGGTTGAAAAATCTGTCCGCAGGACATTGCACCTAGCAACAAAATGTAACATTTCCGACTGAGGAAGTTTGAATTAGATGCACATTTAGCTTCCATGAGTCACTAACTCGCATTTGATTTTGTGTCCAGTTCAGCCATCCCGATAATAAACCTTTCATTGAGACTAATTAGTGTTCATGGAAAAGACGATTTGTGTTGTCACTGCGATGTAGGCAGTATTTCCCCGGGTCTCTGAAGGTCGGTTAAAGAGGACTGGAAAAGGATCTGTGAGGCAGCCATGATCAATGAATGGAGCACCTCACAGGGGCCTTCCTGACGGATCAATACGGCACAGTTGGGGGGAGGGGGGGCATGCCTGGAGGACAGATATGAATTACTGTTGGGAGATGGGATGTACCTAGGTCTGTGTCAGAGAGAGCGTACAGAGAAAGGTCAAGTCCAGGGGTGGTCGAACGTTGGCAGTACATCCTGCAGTGCAGGAAATCAGTGTGCACTGTCAATAATGAGTCTGAACATTATACTTCTAACTACATGTTCACAGTGCTGGATGTATTTATTACGTTATTGACACAAATGGATGGTGTAAGGCTAGAAGTTTTGCTTTCAGTGTGAAACTGCCCCGCTCATCTCAAAGAAACAGGATGTGACATCACAGGTCTCATGAGATAATCACAAAATAAGCAGGGAAGGTGATGCTGAAGTTTCTAGTCTGACGGTGTAATGTTATATACAACTGTGGACACTGATAGAATCAATCCCTCCTCAAAAAACCAGGACAGGAAATCTGCTTGTCTGCAGTGGAAATAAGCACATGTAAGTTTTGATTTCTTTTCATGTAGCATGCCAAGTGGCAAGAAAGATAACTTGCAGTTTATTACAACTTATTTCCGTAGTTTTGTCCATCCTTTCTGATGGTCGTAATAACAATGTACTAACATTGTTATAACAATGAGTTATGTGCTGAGATCTGGGGATGCTGCATCATCCCTAAAGAGAAGTCCAGCACAGTAAAAAACATTAGCCCGGCAGGTTTTAAACACACCCCGTGGTTAAACAAACACATTTGAAAGAGGAAATGTAGGAGGGAAATGTTCAAATTATTATCTAAATTAACTTCCCGATTGATCTTTGACTCACCACCAGATGTATTCACTTTCAGTTTTACCTCGCAGTCCCAATCTTTTTTAGCCTGTGGCTCATTATCACTGCTCCAGTGTGTTAGTGTTGTGTTGTCATATTATTTCCCTTTTTTATCCAAATAATTTTTAGTTTTTGGGGTTTTTTTGTAGGATAAATGCTCATTTATAACCGCGTATGTTTTTTTTTGTTTGTTTTTTTTTAAATCCCCATTGGACTTCTCAAATCTCAGCAGTTGCTTTAATGAGCTGAGAACATGATCACAACCAAAAGGAGGGACAAAACAAAAAAAAAAAAAGTAAGAAACCGTGACTATCTTTAACATGCATGGATAAACCAGTTGCTCTCACGTGATGTTTTTCTGATGTGTCTCTCTCTCTCGGCTGCAGGATTCACCCAGCTTAAGTTTTCCTCATCAGAGCAGTTTCTCGCTCTGACTGCTAAACAGAAATGTGTGCGAGCATGTGAGACTGCTTTGTGAAGTTCTGTGGTCACACGCCTGCACACACACAATAGCTAACAAGAGACAGAGCTCGAGCAGATGCATTTAATGTATTATTCAATGCAGCACATCCAAAGCTATCACTCCATGGAGTTATAAGCATAAATATATAATAATAACCCTGCAGAAAAAAGAAAGAAAAAAACAATTGAACTGACTGTGTCAAACACTGTAATGCTTAAAAATACTCAGCTCCATACAGGATCCGCCTGAAGAAACAGGAAACAGAAAAAAAGAAACGTCTGTCTCCTGAAGGTCTTTATTTCTGTTTTCTCACATGCACCCCTTTTGCTTCACCCTTCTCGCCCGTCCGGACACAGGACCCAACACCCAACACCCCCGAAAAGGTGAGTCTCAGCTGGGATGTAAGAGGAAGAGGGTGGGGCGTGGAGGTTAAGCTGCATTTTCAGACCTGGTGGCGGGTGTCAGCGAGGCTCTGGGGTGTTGTAGTTTATTGTGTAGCTACTGTGTCAGTCATTGAGGTACAGCTGTGGTGACTGACTTTCCACGGCGCATGCATGTTCAGAGGGATTACCCAGCGTTCAGTGTGTTATTGAAAAAGGCGGACGAATGGCAGAGCACCGCTCCCTCCTGACTCTTTGAGACATGACAGTTATTTGTTGAGGAGAAAACAAAGAGAATGGGGGAGAGAGACAGAGAAAAAAAGAGAAGAGAAACCGACGTTTTTTCTCTTGGGCTAGAGTCTGGCAGGTGTTGGTTTGATGAATGGGAAGGCTTGGATTTTTTTTTTCCTTGCTCCAGAGCGCCAGGGATAGAGAATGGCCCATAGCAATCAATGTAGATCAGCCAAAACTGCTCCCCAAGCAGCAGAGTGATAGAGTGTGGAGCAGAAGGGGGATAGAGATTGTTTCTGTGGGTTGTCTGTGCCTGCGTTGCTCTGCAAAAAGAAAGGAGGAGGGGGGATGTGCAGATGGGGGCAGGGGTGAGGGATGAGAGAAATGGTTAGGAAGGAGAAAATAAGCAACCTGTCATTTAATCCCCTCAAACCTCTCCCTCTGACCATCTTCAAAGAACTGCTCGCCACATAAAAGTAAACCCAGCGGCCTCCCGGCGCCTTGAGGTATGAGAATTCAGTTGTGCCGACAAAAAAACAGTCTTTATCACACATACACTTCCTTTCCATCACATAAACACACACACACACATTACTGATGCCTGTGTCCACTCAGCTTCCATTTGTTCTCCTCATTGTCTTTCTAAGCCTGCTACGAATCCTTCTCTGTATTCACACGAGCTCACCACGTATTTAAAACAAATCTGTCGTCTCTGGAGGTAATAGCAGCTGGGACGTGGAGGTTAAGACGTGTGGGGCTGGCAATTAGAAAACAATGTGTTCGGGGATGAGGACCAGGATTTACACTGCGGCGTGGAGGGACGAGCGTCGGATGACGGCAGCTGTCACGTTTTTTTTTTGTTTTGGTTTTTTTTCGGCAAAGACAGAAGCGGAGTCCCTCTTTCATGTCATACAGCGCATCTCTGGAGCTCCTGTGTACTTTAATGAGGAACAAAGCCTACGAGCATATTAAACAGTGTGACATAGTGTAACTGCTCTTACAGTGACAGCTCAAGACTGCTGTTGTCATCTGCACAGCCGCGCAGATGCTCGCAGCACTAAATGACTGCCTTGTCATGACACCGCCGCCGCAACAGTTGCTGAGGGCTGGAGAAGCAAACAAGACAAAAACACTCACTGATAGATGAGGCATTACGGGTGGACAATAACACACCATCCTCCCTGAGACGATAGAAATTTGCCTCACAGTTTATACAGTTGTGTCTTCTTTTATCTGTGGGTGTGTTAGACCGGTGACTGCAGCGTAACAAATCAGTGAGCAGGACTACCGTGAGAGGATGATGATGGATTCGTAACGTATATAACTGACTGTCCATGAAGCCCTGCCCCCTTACTTTCTCTTGCTATGCTTTCCATTGTTTGCAACAATGGTGCGAGATGCCGTTTAAAATATGTATTTTGTAAGAAAAGGTCCTTGTCTTTAGATGAACGTGGATATAAGCAGATTTATCAATTGTAGGTGGTGCTTAACCATTTTGGCTGCTGAAATTACATTGAAATGTAACTAACTAATTATCATTAAGAGTCGGTCAAAAAGCCTGACTCATTTTGAAAAGAAAAACCCTGTAAAAGGATCCTGAAAGGGTTGAATATTTCTAACTGATATGCTGATGTTTGTAGCTTATATTACAGCAGATAAACTCTTGTTTTTTTGGTTTTCGAAGGCAAAAAAGAAAAGACAACACCCTCCAAATGTTTTAGATCTTTATCTTACTGCAGTGCACACCACTTCAACATGTGGAGATGTCTAAAGATTGACAGCCCTGCCATGCCCGGTTACGGTTGCTATGATCGGACACACTGTCGAGGGAGGATTTTAGCAAACAGTCAGTCGGTCTTTACATCAGTGTGATAACGTAGGTTTATTTATCAATTATTTAATTCATAGTGTTCACCATTAGACAATCCTGTCTGATTGATGTATCTTTAACCATTTTCTCAAGATATTTTCCGAAGTACAAGTTATATTCATATCACCCACCCATTTCAGGAGCATGGAGCTGTGTATGTGCAGATTTGCTCTTAAGCTGCTGTTCATTTCAGTGCTCAAACAGTAAGTTGATTTATTTAGTAGTCGACTGACAGAAAATTGAAAACAATGATTGTTCAGTAATTACACAAAAATGCCAATTTTTTGCAGATAAACAATTTTCTTCTTCGGGGGGAATGTCTGGGATTCATTTTTTAGTATTCTATTATAATGGATAGATTTTCAGATAAACTTATTAATAACAAAAATACCCAACAGATTAGTAGCTATAATACTTGCAGCTCTAGTTAGTTGTTGTAAGAAAATGAATGCAAAATTTGAGGCCGTACTTAAAGATTCCACTCAGATCTATTTAGAAAAACTTCATCTCTCAGCGGCTCGGCTGGAATTTGTTGAAGACAATTGTTAATTTATACAGCAGTGCCTAATAAATTAGCATTCAGGTTGGGTGTTTGCCTCTTCTTGCTCCACATACCGCCTCCATCACGTCCTTTGTCAGAGAAATGAAAGTGTGTGAGCGGGACCGTCCCTCTGCACCTGTCGACACTGATACACAGATGGGGAGATAATTGCGAAGGGATGATTGTTAAGGAGATAATTGGAGTTTCCATACCCCCTGACAGGCGCTGGTCTGGGCTGGGTTTCTGACCCGCTGCCCAGGTAAGCATTTATTCAGCAGGCGACAGGGCTCCGCGGCAAACCAGATTGGAAACGTGGCGAGAAACAGCGAGGAGGAGAGACAATGGCCTAGCGTGAGAGGGTTAGAGAGTGAGACGCAGGAAGGGAGGGATATGTTCGGAGCTGAGGGGAGTGCTCTCACACCCTCGATTACCCATTTAATGAGGCGATGCAGTGCCATTGTTTTATTACTTAGAGGAAATAGGAGAAATCTAGATTTCGCCGTGTGGTCCACGTGTTTCCCACTGCTAGGCTGGCATCTGTTCCCTTTGTTCGCAGCAGTGTCCCTATCATCTCCCCTCACAGACACTAATGCTTCTGTTCCTTCTCCTCTCCAGCAACCAGCTTCGCCTTCTGTCTCACCTACATTTTCAAGACACGCTTGCTTTTTGACTCATCCTTATTAACCTTCCATTACCCCCTTTACAACTAATGTAATCTCTATCCAGCGCTCCCCGACATTAATCTAAGATCTAAGATCTGCCACTCCCTACGGTGGAAGCACAAGAGTTTAGTGTCTTCTTGTCTGCATTCTTTCTCTATTTTCTGCCATTTTTCTAGTCTCTATTTCCACCTCAGCTCCTCATCTGTCTTTTCCGCCCTTTTCTCTATTATTTCCCCTGTTTTTTGCCACACGCAACGGTAACAGCAGTGGCATAAACACTGTTTTATTGCTCTTGCACTGGCAGTAAATCTCCCTTAAGCTTGAGGAGCTAAAGCTGTTTATACCGGGGAACAGCGAGCGCACCTCTCTGGAGTCTAACACTCCATGAGGCATATGGGTTCTCTAGGGAGGTAAAGAGGCAGTGAGGCAAAGCCCACCTTCTCCTAAAAACCTCTAAAACCTGTTTTGCATTTCTTGACTCAGTATTACAGAATACGCGCAGATGAAATCATCTCTGCCGTACATTGACACATTATCACCGAGTGAATCATCCTCTCCAGAATAGATTTCAAGTCGTTTTGCAGGAGATCCCAAAGAAAAGTGTTCTCACAGCAAAACCCTCCCACTCAGTCATGTCTTGAGACGTTCATGCAGATCCATGTCGGTGCTGCGTTTCGGTCCCCTGGGTCGCTGTCCCTCTGAATAGTAGGAGATTGATTGCACTGTGTGAGTCATGCTGTGTTGGAGGGCTCACGCAGAAGGCCACCCCCACCTATCACCTGAGGGATTCTTCACAAGCACAAGCTGTGTGTGAGACGCTCTCTTGTCAAAACCAGCAAGACATGCCTTTTTTTTGTTTTTTTTTTTTATTATTATCATTGAGAAGGGGTTCTGCATGGAGCGTGTGCACCCGCAGCTGGCCCTGAGCGGAACGTGTGCATCGAATATCGACTTCTTTTGCTCGGCCTTTCATTAACATAGCTGATTAGCTCTCTGGAAGATGGATGGGACCAGGGGGACCACAACATGCTCTCTGTTTTTATTACACACATCATCTGACAGTTATTAGCCATGGGTGGCTGAGTGGAGGATGATTGTGTGCGTCTTCCAGTGTCTGGTGTCAGATGTGTTTATCGCCCCTCAAAGTGCTCTGCGGTTGATTGAGTGACCCTTCACCCTTGAGGAGGTGGCGTATATTACTGACTGATGTGACAGCCACCTCCCCGCTCCAACTCATCTTTAAAAAGGATACCTTAAACTACATATGGAAAAGACACTTTTACTGCCTTGTCAATATGAGCCTAAGCCAGCCAAATAATGGAGCTGTGTGCCAAAATAAATGCCTGTTTTCGTACCTGCAGTAGATTTGTTATTATATATTATATATATATATATATATATATATATATATATATATATATATATATATATATATATATATATATATATGATTATTTATGGAAAAGGAGGATTTATGCATTTATGAGAAAGCTGACAGCAGAGAGATGAAAGGAAATGAGGACAGAGAGAGATGAGGAATGAAGTGTGTGAAATGTCCTTGACCAAACACAATCCTTAACCCATAGGTTCATACATGCAGTAATACAAGCACCTAAAGGGTTTGATTTGCAGCACATGGATGGTTTTAAGAACAATGCAAGAAAATCATAAAGAGAGCTAAAACAATTAAATTATTTATAAATTATTATAATTATTATAAATTTTAACAATTATTTTTTAGGTTAAAGAAATTGATCAATCAGTTAGTTGATCGACGGAAAATGAATCCCCAACAATTTTAGTAATGATCAGTCCAGACAAACAGTCTACAGCTGTGCCAGCAGCTCTCTGATGCTAAATTCTAATGTCCCCTCATTAACATGCTCACAGGTACGATGCTGACATGTTGGTATGAAGCAGCTAACATTGAATAAGAGGGAATATTTGGATGGACAAATTTAAAACTTTGACCTGTTAGTAGTGATACAGGAGAAATCGGATGATGACCAAATTCAGTGGTCTTAATTGTCTGACCACAATGAATGTCTGTACAAAATTTATGGTGATCTGCCGAGTAGTTATTTCCACCTGGGCCAAAGCGATGGACCTACTGACAGACCAGAAGTGCCATTTGTAGACCATGTGTCAAAATGATCATACCAGAGTTAGTATCAGATTTATTGACAGGAGGGTTTACACATACAAGAAATTCATTATCTCCCTAAGTAAAATAGAAAATAATAGTTTGGTGCAGCCCTTTAATATCCACTGCCTTCAGTTTTCTTTGTTATCTCCCATTTAGTTTTTCTTTTTTTGCTTGCAGTACAGTTTTGACCTCATCTGGCATCAGTCTGAAATCTGTGGTCTGGTGGCGTAAAGGTGACATTGGATGGACAACATAAACCCGGGTGTAGAAGTAGGATTGAGACTGACTGTATGATGGTGGTGTTCGACTCTGGGAATCAATCTGGCAGGGTTATGCTGAGGTGGAGAAAAAGCTGGGCTGGATTTAGCTGCCCGCTCCTCCATCCCACTGTCTTTGTTCATCAACACCCAAAGAAAAAAAAATGCTTTCACACCTTCAGAAAAAGGATTTCTTTGGAGTTTCACAGTGAAAAACACGCAGAATAGAGAATGGTATACAGTTCATCAGTTCATCGGTGGATAAGATGAGCAACTTAATCGCACATCCTGTTCTGTGGAGTCACCTGACATCCTCCTTAGTAGAGGGGCTCTATTAAAAAAAAGGCCTTTATGGATGAATGAGCAAGAACCGTCCAATCAGTATGCTGCCTCCAGCTGAACCCAGCATCCTGCTGCTGTGAAATTCCCTCTGTACCGCTGACCTTAATGTTGCACAGGATAATAGCATGCAAGTCCCAGGGGAGGAAAATAGTAGAAACCCTGTGTTCCTTCTGTGTGTGTGTGTGTGTTTGTAGAGGCATATAATGTATTCAGCGTCCTTATCAGAATTTGTGGTTTGCATGCGGTCACAGTAAAACCAGTTCTGGGTACACGTGTTTACCGAGCCAACGCTCTCAACAGACCTTCCTCATATTGATTCCTCCAAACCCAGGTCGAGACACCCCCCCAAAAATTACATTTAAGAAAAATTATTTTGTGACTGCGCTCGGTACAATTTAATTCAGCTGTATTGATTTTTTTTTTGTTGACATATCAAGAAATGCAGAGCTGTTGAAAAAAGAATCACAAACGCACACACAGAGGGGCTGATCTGTAATACCACAGTCCGACACACAGGTTACTGAGCAGCTGGGAGGCAGGTACATGCACAAGGGCACCTTGACTGATGCAGTTTGCCAATATATCTGGCAAAACATTGACCTGTTTTTACATATTATCCAGTCGAATGGTCTCACTTTGATATCTGGATATCCTTCCATGTCCACAACAAAAAAATGTCTTTAAAAAGGCGTTATGTTAGGGGTTCTGTGTGTTTTAATTCTGAACCTCAAATAAGGTTGAGCCCCTCATAAGTTTTTAAAGTCCTCTATTATTTCAAACACAGGGATGTCTTTTATTTTTTACAGCTTCACTATTAACATAGTCTCCACGTCAAACTCAGATGTCGTTTTTAGAGTGAAGCAGCACATTCTGTGGTTTCGTACTGAGCTATAAACATTCACGGGCAGTATGAAGGATGCAGTGATGCCGACCACCCCCTAGCAGACCTCCCATCATCCACAACTTTCAGATACAGGAACAACTGTCACAAACACGCCCTCTTTGTGCAGCCAGCACAGACCTGTCTGTCATTTGATATTTGCCTCATGCTAAGCAGAGGAACAGCTGCAGGGCACAGGAAACAGAGAACGAGGAAGACAGTAGCTGCATGAGTGGTTTCTGACAGCTGCTCCTGTCGTGCGAGTATCAGTCCCTTTAGGATTTGAGTTTTTCTTGCGTTTCCTGCGGCCCAAAACTCTTTGACCACACCAAAATGCAAATCAGCGTGTTCATTCACAGGAAAAGTTTAGAAAGGGTGACCATTTGAAGTCAGGAGACAGTGCCAGTGAGCTCTCCTGCATCCGTACGCGCACGTTGAAAAATTCTGTTGACTTTTGGAAATTATCACGTTTGTTTCAAGTGTAAACAAGAATGTGGTGCAGCGGAAATGTGCTACAAATCTTCCATTATTTTAGAAATTATCCGAGGATTTTGCAAAGCCAAGTCAGTTTTGCAAATTTGCTAATTCCTCGAGGGGAAACCTAATTATGACAAAATGTCCAAACACTCACAATTCCCACTTCATCTTCCAAAAGTCCTTTAGCAGCTCAGAGCTACTGTAATCCCTGCCAGAGAAAAAGACCGTTGCCCAGGCAACCTCAGTCCTGCCGCCATGGCAGCTGTAACTGTGGCGAGGAGACACAGAGTGCCAGGGCGGACAGGTGTTGCTGGGGTCTTCGAGATCACTTTAGGTCTCTCAGCCCTGCCTCCAGTGTCGTTACACATGTGGAGCGGCGCTAACAAGCCGCTCACACGCAAACACACCCAACATGCTGCTCCTCCATACGGGAACAAGACCTCAGACCGCTGAGTTACACTAATGTTCTGTGTCATGCTCGTGTCGAATTAGACGAGCACACGGTTCTCTTGCCAGCTCAGAGCAGGAGGTCTGTGCCACATGGTTGCATTTTTTTTTTTTTTTTTTGTCCGACAGACATACTGTAGGTATGACAAATGACTCACATTTGGCGAAACATGGTAACCTGCTGTAGGGCAGAGTAATGGGACACTGCACAAAAAGTCAAACAAGCTCTCATTACCTTTTATCCAGGCAGAACATGGAGGCCACCACCGAAATTGGTCCTAGAAAATTGTAAGGGGAAATATAATGTGTGCTGGTGGAAGGCAATAGTTGCGAGAGTGTCGATTTAATAGCGAGAGCGTGTGCAGACCATGAAGGAAAGATAGTTCTGTTACTGAGTCAGTGTGGCGAGGCTCAAAATGTCTATTTCAGGGCTTGCTTTAAGTAGGGTGAGTCACCAGGCTTTTGGAGCACTAGAGACTGCATATGTGTGTGTGTATGTGTCTGTGTGTATTCATGTGCGTGTGCCCATTTTATGTGATCCCGCTGAATTTCTCTCGCTCTCCCTCTATCTCCGTCACACATACATGCAAACACACACACACACGTGCCTGCCCGGAGGGTGCAGGTCTGTGACAGGTTAGGCGTTTTGGGTGCCAGCCATCCTCTCTATGTCTTTCCCTCAGCTCCCTAGCAGCGAGCTGGCCCTCGCGCGAGGACAGGCAGCGGCTTCAATCTGTTTGGTAAATACTGAGATAAGTAAGGCCCACCCATCACCACGGCAGAAAATAGCCCAGGACAGACCTGCGAGGGCAAAGATAGCATGTTAGCGTGGAGAAAATATACCTTCCAAAGAGGAGACTGCACTTAAATGAGCTATTTTAAGATATTAGAGGGTGTGAAGGAAGTCCGACTGACACACAGACAATGATAGAAAGAGAAATGGACTGAGACTGAGGGAGAAAAGCAAATGAGGGGTGGAAACCGCCTCCTGCTGTCAGTAAAATGTCAATGGAACCCCGGGGATGCATTGATTAACCTCTCTACTCCTAATCTGCCTTCACCTCCTCCACCTCTCACTGAAGGCAAACACACAGGCTGGTGCTATACAGATGGACAAACTGCCCAGCTTTGCATAAACATGCCACAGAGGAGCTGAATGCACAAGGCCATTAGAGCTATTTTCAACCGAAAAATTCAAAAGCATCGTGAGATGACTCAGGTTTAATTGAAAGGGTTATAAAAACTGGGACCACTGACAGATATCTTTTTCTCCCTCTCTCACTTTTTTTTCCCGCCTCAGAGAAAGCTTCTTTTTGTCTGTTTAGGTGACAATAAAAGTGAAAGAACTATGAAAGCTTCTATGTTATCTAGAATTCTTTTTATTTCAATTTAGTTCAGTTCAGTTTAACTCAATTTCTGCTCTTTTCAATTTAATTCAATATAGGGCTGCAACTAATGACAGTTTCCATTATTGATCAATCTAATTATTTTCCTGATTAATTGATTAGTTGATTGTCCTAAAAAGTTTCAGAAATTTTTTTCCATTGGACCAAAAGTTCAAAAACTTAAAGATAAAGAATTTACAATAACAGGAGAAGCTGGGATCAACCATCTAATCTAATCGATTTGACAAATCATCTTTATGCAATTTAATCTTTGTATCTCCTACAGGAGAAAATGTATAGAGCATCATTTAAAGTACAATTATTACATATAGCTGAGAATTTGTGATTTTAGATTAAAATTGTGTTGCATTGTGCAAATTGCTGTTAAATCTACTGTATGATGCTTAAATTTTTCTGGTGCTGAAAATCCTACAATTCTTTTTAAATTTTACAGTTTTTTTGTAAAAAGTGTTGGTATGAACCCAATTAAAAAGTGCCCTTTTTAGGTGAAGAGGTTTTCCTCATTTTATTTTCACCATAATTGCCTGGGTGTTCACTTTTACGTGTGCAGTTTTTCTCCAGTTTTGTACAAATATCCTGTAATCCTCTAATTTGTCCTAATTTTCTTCATGTTCCTTCTGCCTCTTTCCTCTCTGGCAGTTTGCTCGCAGTTCTCCAAAGGTGTGTACGCCATCATTGGCCTGTATGACAGGAAGACAGTCAACATGCTCATGTCCTTCTGCGGAGCGCTGCACGTCTGCTTCGTCACGCCGTCCTTCCCCATTGAGACGGCCAACCAGTTTGTCATCCAGCTGAGGCCTGAGCTCCAGGACGCTCTGGTGGGAGTGATCGACCACTACGGATGGACAAAGTTTGTCTACATGTACAGCTCTGACTCAGGTAGGAAACTTCTTCACTGTTTATTGAATTTCACATTATACTATATAATGCAATCAGTTTAAATGAACACCTGTATGTTTGATAAACACTTATCCTTTAAAAAATATTCGTGGAGTATAAATGTTGGTTATTTAAAATATTTAATATGAAATTATGTATATCTTCAATTGATTATTTATTATAAATTAATACTTCATTCATCTTTGAATACCAACATTCACCATGGAATTTCTAATAAAAAGCTGATCCACTATGTGACATGCACTGGATGACGATCAGAGGCAAAATCAGTCGTTAAACCAACCACCATTAGCCGTCTCCATATTGCCATGGTGACAGCAATGGGGTCAATCATAGCCATTGTGCACAACGAGTACTCATCACAACACTTATTTTAGACCACCGTCATTGTACAGGCAGAGAACACAGAAAAGGAACACTGACCTGCACTGACGAGCAGATAAATCACACAATGGAACAAAGCATCAAGCTTTTCATTGAGCAACAGTCCTTTTGTCAGGCGCATGTCAAAAGAAAACAAGAAAAAGAAAACAACAAAAGGTGCTGTAGCATTCAGTTTAAACATCTTAATAATCCCTCCCCCCCGCCCCCCCTGCAGAGGCAGACAGAAATAAAGCAGCACACCTGCCAGCCTCCTGCTTCCTCCTCTTCCTCTCCTCTCCCTCTTTAGCCAATCAGCTGTGCCCTTCCCATAATGCCACGCCATCTGCCCAGGTGTCGGGAGTTTTGGAGCATGACTATGAGGGGTGTGTTTTGTATGCGAGTGTACTCCCAAAGCCTTCAGCACACACACACTTCACATATGTCTGCACATTTGCCACATGCAAATTCCCATGCATACAGTATGAGTGCTTATAGCAACTTCTGCCCGTGTTTGTGACTTGTGCGCGAGATGTACGCAGCCTTATGTCAGCTTTAAAAAGACAGATGCCATCGTGTCACTCCGCAGAGCACAGTATCGCGGAGTGACAGGGGAGATTTCACAGCGGCCTGTAGCCCTATTGATGCATGATGGCCGTAGCACCACACATGTCCCACAGATTTTTTTTTATCTTCTGTGATCCTTTCATTACCCACCCGCAAACTGCCGAGTTGTATGTGTGTATGTGCTGGGTCACCCCTGTGTGATTGAGTGGTGGGATGGAGCGGTGCAATCCGTATCAGTAGTCCTCTGTTGCCTGGATACTATGCTGTCACCCTTCCTACAGGGTTATTTTAAGCCTTTAAGAAAAATCATATTTAGTTGTGAGGGATGTGTCTGTGTGTGTGTGTGTGTGTGTGTGTGTGTGTTTGTGTGTGTGTTGGGCAGGGGGTTTGCTTCCTCCAAATATTTTATCAGTGTTTTGTTCTTATCTTATCTTTAAAGCTCTTCTAGGTCATATTGCCTTTGAAAAGGCCAAAGGTTCTCTAATTCTTAGTTTAATATATTTATATTAGATGTGTATTTTTATTTAAAATGTTTCCAGTGTTTTAATCCATTATCTGAAGTGGACAAGGACATCCAAATAAACCGCACGTATTGTCACTTTCCTAACATCTCAGGAGCTTTATTACTTTTCCATTTTTTTCCATCTTTTTTCATCTTGCTGTCTTGCCATGCAGCATCCGCTAATAAAAGTGCCTCTCATTTTTATTTTCAAAAGCCAAGAACGGGAAAACAAATTTGATAGCCCATTAAACCTATCATAAACAATATTCAGGAAATGGTTTCCCCAAAGTGTTATTTTCTCCACTCTCGATTGCTTGGTTCCCAGGTCTACATGTATTGCCTCTGGCCACAAGGGCGCTTATGACAGCCAGATTCCATTATGATATTATTCTCTTCCAGGATGCCTTTGGACGACCATTTTTACCTTGGCCAGTCCCACCAGCCTCACTGTCAGGACGGCTCTGATATATTGGGGGTGCATCAACCATATAGCTACATTTAAAAAGGCGAGAATATATTCAGCGCAAACGTAGGGGGGACTAAAAAGAGGGGGAAGACAGCAGGGTGGAAATGAAGACTAGATGGAAGATATGAGAAGATAAAAAATGTAATAGTCTCGCCACACCGATAACATTGAAGGGAAGTTGACTCCTGCTGTCTCTGTAATACATTAGAGTACAGAACATTCTCAACACTAAGTGTTAATGAGATTCAAGCACTAATTTTAGCCCGTCTTGACTGCTGCCCAGCTGTAGGCTCAAATACTGGAGCATACTGTACAGAAAATTCAGAACCAGATTAACAAATAAATAAAGACACGAGGATGTTAGGAAAGCAGTACGATTATATATATAAAAAAAGAAGGAATAAAATAATCAAAAGATTATTAAAAAACAGCTTCCTGTTCAAACTGCCGGGTCTGATCACAGTTCAGGCTGCTGTCCATGGTGCTGAAACCTCTCCTGACACCCGAACTCAACTCAGACAGTTGTCCGGTCTCTTCAGGACCCACTGGCCTTATTCACAGCCATGATTGAGTGTCTCCTGTGTTCCCATGCCTATCATCGGTTTCACGGCTACTATTAAATCTGTCAGCACCAAGGACTACAATTATTCACTCATGAGCCGCAGTGAATGGAAAGAGACACCATGAAAGGTGCCACATGTCCCCGTGTGCCTTTCTATTTGTGCTCCTCCAGCTCAACTTAACTTTCTTGAGGTGTCTAATTTATTTACATGTACTGTATTGCGGCCGTACGTGGAGGTGAAACGCCATCCATCTTCTCATTTCTTAATGACCTGGTGTCAAATAGGCAGCATGAATCGCCTGGAGAGCAGCTGGTGTGCATTGTAATAAGGCCAAGCAATCATCTTTCAGAGGCAGTGACTGCATTTCTCATTCTTCTTTTGACAGGCTCTGTGTTGCTGTTGTTGTTGTGGATAAAGCCATTTTTTACATTTTCTCAATATAAACAAAAACGCCCGTATGAACACAAGCACACAAGCATGGAGGATATGCAAAATACATCATTCAATTCATGTTATAGGCCCACTGTGGCCATAACAGCGTTTGCCAAGCTTAGCAGAAGAAAAAACAAATACAGCTACATCATGTATTAGTTTACATTTCTAAAATTTGTAATTGCTGTAATTCATTTGGGTAATGGCTGCCAGTCTGCTGCGGGTGAAATTACTTTATTTACTCTGTGGAACAACTGTGGCTGCCAGCTCGAGAGAGAGGAATCTGACTGGTCTACTGCCAGCAGCAAAGGAGTACAACAGTGAGTCAGATTGTAAATCAGAGCTCAAGATCAATGTGTTCTCTAATCGCCTCTTATTTCCTGCCTTAGCATGAGCCCTCAGCTCATTGGCTGTCCTGCCTCTCACTCTGCGATGCTCAAGTGTCTCAGCAGCGTATCGGCAGACGGTGTAATTGAGGAGCGCCGTAATTGGCGTTTGGAGAACGTAAAGCCAGCTGTGAGCGTGTCGTCCGCAATGATGCATGGGCTGATTATTTGTTAGTGTGAAAGTGGTGATTATTTAGCCCGGCACTGTACGAGCTGGAAAAGCACACCTGTACGTGTCAGTGTGCTTAATGGACTGTCCAACTCGTTGTACTTTATCAGCGGAGCTACAGGGGAGATTCTGATGGATAAGCTTATCAAGAGCAGTTTCTGCATGGCTTCTGTTTTGTTCTCAAGTTGTTTTAATCTATCTTTCGGCTCGTAATGTAACTACACACACTATAAGATTAACCTGCACATAATTCATGTCTCAGGCTACCCAGTAAAATATAGGCACTTATAGATCGCCCTCAGTAGAACACCAAGCAGTCATTCATCACTTCATTCATCTGAAGACTTAGCAGAACTTTTAGCCCCTGGAGTTTCTGTTTTCCAGTTAGTCACTTCCTGCAATTCCCCATTTAAAAAGCTTTTCATCTTTCTCTGCTCTTTTGTCTAGGCCTGTCGGTGCTGCAGAAAGTTCTGGACACGGCGGCAGAGAGGAACTGGCTGGTGACCTCGGTCAACGTGGAGACCATGACGGAGGCCTCCTTCTTAAAGGTGTTCCAGGATTTGGACAAGAGGAAGGAGGGCCAGATCATCATCGACTGTGAGACTGAGAGGCTCACTGGCATCCTTAAAAAGGTTAAGGGCTTTCCTTTGTTTTTGCGGGGATTTTTTTTTGTTTTTTATGGGGATTATGTAGTTGTACTGCAGTACATAATGCAATTTCAATTTAAAGACAAAACCCATTCTGACTGCTGGACTACACAACAAGGTTGTTTTAATCACATGAACAAAGGAGACAGGCGGAAAGAGAAAAGGGGGGAATATAAATGGAAAGTGGGGGTTAGTCGGTTTAGTTGCTGTGGTGTTTAGTCTCCTGGAGCTTCAAGGACGGGAGAGATAAATAACACAACACTGGCATTTGCAGTCGGCAGTTCTTCTGCGATAGGATCATCACTTACTCACCGCTGTTCGGTTGAAAGGAAAAGGATCTAGGCATCACAAGTGAGCGTTCGCGAAACCCCTCACCCAAACAGAGATTGGCCAGTCACAGCTTAGCAACCGTAAGTCGTCACGGCAGGTCTGTCAAGCTTTGGATTTCACTGCGTGTTGAAGCAGAGTACACAAGGCTGTAGTAAGTTATACTCACCATTTAAATAGTTTGGATGGCTTTTTTTTAAAACTTTCCAAAACCAAAAAACACTAACAAGAGTTATGAATTTACTGCTACAACATAAAGCGCGATCGTTAGCATGTCTGGCTCGTTAGTTCACTGCAATTAGTTTGTGGGGTTACAGGTCAAGAAAAAAAACGCAGTTTATGACTAGCACACCCACAACTATTAGAGTTTGGAAAGACATTTGAAACTCTGTCCTGGTAGCAATCCCAGACAGACTTGCCACCCAACATTCAGTAGCTAATGTACGGCAAACGTTAGACCTCAACTTGAGACTGTGTAAGCTATTGTGGCCAAAAAGGGTCATGTTAGGACATGAATTACAGTCTGATAACACATTTACCCTCATTATATTTACAATACTTGGAATAACTACCTCCACTTTGCAGCACAGGAAGAAAACTTCTTTCTTCTGCTTTCTTTTTTTCTACATGAACCATTATCCGTTGAGGGGGGCAATTTTTTTATCTGAGACCCAAAGCCTTCAGCCTCATGTAGCCATCAAGTGCCCCAATGAGACCAATTTTTTTAATTCTTGGTTAAAACGAGTCAGCTGGAAACATTCAAATGTCGGCCAACTCACGTAGCTAACATAATTAACTAGCTAGCTACAGCCGATAAAATCCATGAGGGGCGGTTGTCATTTCTTGCCGGCAAAAGCGAACAGTTGGCAGGCAGAAATGAATCATAACCCATTGTTTAAAAAAAATATAAATAAATTGAGTGGCCGTTTCTGCATGTACAGTGCCATGAATATGTATTTGCCCCCTTCCTGATTTCTGTGTTTTTTGCATATTTATCACTCACGGAGGTTTCAGATCATCAAACCAATTTTAATATCACACAGAGACAACCCAAGGAAATACAAAATGTAGTTTTTAAATGTTGATTCCATGTATTAAGGCACAAAAAAAATCAAAACGTATCTGGCCCTATGTGAAAAAGTAATTGCCCCCCTTGCTAAAACTCAAAGTAACTGTGATTAACAACAGTTTTTGGGAAAGCTGAGTTCAATTCTACAAGCCACACCCAAACCTGATTGCCACCACCTGGGTTCAAATCAAGAAATCACTTAAATTGGATCTGTTAGACAAAGTGAAGTAGGCTACAAGATCTCAAGAACATGCCACGATCCAAAGAAATTCCAGAAGAATTAAGAAAAAAAGTAATCGAGATCCATCAGTCTGGAAAAGGCTACAAAGCCATTTCCAAGGCTGTGGGGATCCAGCGAACACACTGTCAGAGCCATTATCCACAAATGGAGAAAGCTGGGAACAGTGGCAAACCTTCCCAGGAGTGGTCGACCACCTAAAATTACTCCAAGAGTGCGACGGCGGCTAATCCAGGAGGTTACAAAAGACCCTCAAAAAACATCAAAGGAACTGCAGGCCTCGCTGGCCTCAGTTAAGGTCAGTGTGCATGACTCCACCATAAGAAAGGTACTGGCCAAAGGTGGCATCCATGGCAGAGTACCCAGGCCAGGCTAAAACCACTGCTGTCAAAAAAGAACACAAAGGACCGTCTCACATTTGCCAAAAGTTATCTCGATTATCCTCAAGACTTTTGGAGAAACATTTTGTGGACTGATGAGTCAAAAATTGACCTTTTTGGAAGATGCACAGCCCGCTACATCTGGCGCAAAAATGGCACAGCATTTGACAAAAAGAACATTATGCCCACAGTAAAGCATGGTGGTGGCAGTGTGATGGTCTGGGGTTGCTTTGCTGCCTCAGGACCAGGACAACTTACTGTGATTGATGGCATAATGAATTCTGGTGTTTACCAGAAAATTCTGAAGGACAATGTCAGGCCATCAGTTCGTGCCCTCAAGCTCAAGCGCTCTTGGATCATGCAGCAGGACAACGATCCAAAGCACACCAGCAAGTCCACCTCTGAATGGCTCAAGAAAAACAAAATGAAGGTTTTGGAGTGGCCAAGTCAAAGTCCAGATTTAAATCCAATTGAAATGCTGTGGTCTGACCTTAAGCGCGCGGTTCATGCAAGACGACCCTCCAATATGGCTGACTTGAAAAGATTTTGCAAAGAGGAGTGGGCCAAAATCCCTCCACAGCGGCGTTGTGAAAGACTCATCACTGCAAATTATCGCATAAGAAACGTTTGATTTCAGTTATCGCTGCCAAAGGTGGCCCAACTCCCTATTAGGTTTCAGGGGGCAATTACTTTTTCACATAGTGTTAGATAAGTTTTGTTTTTTTTTGTGCCTTAATAAATGGAATCAACATTTCAAAACTGCATTTTGTATTTCCTTGGGTTGTCTCTGTGTGATACTAAAATTGGTTTGATGATCTGAAACCTCTGTGAGTGATAAATATGCAAAAAACACAGAAATCAGGAAGGGGCAAATACATATTCATGGCACTGTACTATTTTTAGACCTTCTTCACAGCAGATATTTTGGCATGTCACCGTAGAAAAAGCACAGGTGTAATTAATAATATTAGTAATGAGCGCGAGTCATATAGCAAAATGTATGCCATGAAAACGGCTCTTGGAAAGTGCGAGAACAGAAAGCCTGGCATAGCAACGATAACTAATAGGGGCGGACAATTAATGCCATTCACACCTGGAAACAGATTGTTTTGCTTGTTGATGTCAGTTGTATGATTTATGATTTTTCAGTCAGATTTTAATAGTTTTTTTTTTCTGTTCCAGTATAGTGTTTTTTATAAGAAAAAAAGCATGCACTTTAATTTTATTCATAACACACACACACACACACTACCCATCTGTGTATGTGTAGGCTACGGCTGTGTGAATGTTATTGATGGCCCCGTGTCTTCAGTTAAGGTTATTGCATCAGTTCTCACCAGTTTACAGGAGCTGAGCCTGAGAAGTTCTCCATTCAGACAGCCACCATCAATCACCCACATCTGCTCCCTGCCTTCACACAGCACCCAAACAATTGCCTACGCACACACACACAGACCCAACACCTCTGCCTCTTTTGCCCTTTAAACTCACTCCTGTGTTCATCTCATTCATCTCATACAGTACACAGATTCTCTTACGATAATGTCACTGACAGTATCCCGAGGGTGACTTCCTCTCCCATAAGCAGAAAGTCGATGGTAGTCTCGTCGGAGAGCGCTCGTCGCTACAGAAGAGCTACCTCAAGAAGTGTTTCAGTGCGTGTTTTTCCAACAGAGGCAAAAAGTGACCCGTTCTTTTGGGGCTGAACTCTGAGTGACTCTTCAAATCTGCATGTATAATTAAAACACTGCTCCCATCCAAAACATTTCCATTTGACGGTCCTCTGTGGCAGCAGTGTGCCGGGTTTATTGGTGTCAGTGCTGGCGTGTGTTTCTCTCCTCCTTCCCTCTAGTTTTTCCTCGCCCGGGGGTCGGCCGTGGGGCCTCCCTTGTGCTGGGGTCACCATTAATAACAAATGCCGCCTTCTGTCATGACCTACAGCACCATTAGACACACACACACACACACAACACACAAACAAATGAGTGCACTCCCCCAAAGTATGCGCAGGGGAAAATGCTCACAGAGGGGAAGACGAGTAAAAAATGTGTGAGGTCATGCATAGTGCCTGAGCAGAGACAGTGGAATGAGCCTCTTATCCGCTGTGCTAAGGCTATTAATTGGATGGTGCATGGCTTTGAATAAGTGCTGCCCACTGGGCCTTATTTTATGTGACACACACTCGCATTTCTACAGTACTGTACAGCGAGCTCTTTATTTAGACATAGGCGAACTAGACAGTTGCTTTGAATGCCACCAGCAAGACGGGGGAGCTTTTTTTTCCCCTCATCTCACTACACATCTACATTCAAATGTCAGTCAAAGTCGTGTCCAATGTGCCCATTTTGATTTATAAATAAAGCACTTCTGGCACAACACTACACACCTCTCACGGTGATGTTCAGACCGCCGCGACCCCGTTCTCCTGACCTGTGACGCCTGCAGTTGGAGAGTGACAGCATGCGGCGCAGGCTGGAGAGAGATGGAGTAAATACGCGTGGGAGAGGGGCTTGTGCACAGTGCAGCACCGACAGACTTCATTATTTGATGATATTGTCAGACCACAGTGGAGTTGCAGGGAGCTAAGTTATTCAAACATTAGATTATAGATCAAACCAGAGCCCTCTGGGGAACAATGTTGAAAACAACAGGAGGAGGGAAGGAAATAAAGTATACATTATATTGTATTTACAAATGAATAACATTCATTAAAGAGTTAAATAGACATTAATGAATTTATTTATTATTTCCTACTGCTTGTAGTAATTATTTTATTGTATTTCCTGTTGTCATGTAATTTTTTAATTAACTTGAACAGTATGAGCGGTGGCTTTGCGTGTGGTAGATGTTTTTCTTGGGAGTGGATGTGTGGCCGTCCCTGCAGCACTTGTTGTCTGTCTGTCCCCCATCACAATAATGCCACTCATTGCTGGGGGAAGAGAGCATTTTGTTATTTACAGCTGTTTGCAGCTGACTCCAGAACTGTCGTTTTATTAACTTTTATTACTCAGGTATTCAAGCATATCTTTGTCAAGTTAGTCACCTTTAATTATGTTAAATGTTGAATGTTTTCGCTCTCTTCTATGACTTCTTCTCACAAGGTCAAGTACTCCACACTCTACCAGGTCTACTGCTGAGAGACTGTCAAAACATTTCTCTCAGTTGCACACAGGCACACAACAAACCCTTTGTTTCTGTATTGCAGGCATTTTATCCTCTGTCTCTCCTTTGTCCTTGTCTTCCAGATTGTTGAACAGGGCAAGAATGCAAAGAGCTACCACTATATCCTGGCTAACCTGGTAAGATAACTGTCATTCCATTTCTGCATTTTTATCCATTCAGATTTCATTTCAAATTTCCCCACGTACATACATAGTTTCATACCCTCATGGAATTAGCGTCGCTGTTAAATGTGGCTGTTAACAGGATTCCTGCACTGAATTGCCAATTTAATGGACTTACATGTCCTGAAGAGTTCAGCCTCGAACTATCTGATTTCGTTTATGTTCTCTCATCCCGCTCTCCTCCTCGGCCTCATCACAGATTCGTTCACTGCACTGTCAGACAGTAAAGCACGAGCGAGGAAACCTGTGACAGTCCGAGACAGAAATCTGTGCAGACTCACGGTGACAGAAAAAGGTCAGGCAGCCGATGTGTGCAAGCTTATATCCATTAGCTCTCTTTGTCTGCTGCCATTTTCTCAGTGCAAATGGTATGTAGACCCCTGCAGCACCGTGCAGACTCACTAAATGCAACCAAATGAAGAGAAAATTGACATCACCAGAAGCTGTTGTAATAACGGCATTAATATGCAGCTGCTTGCTCGACCAATTTCTCACTGCTGGGGCTTTAGATTGGCTCCATCTCTCTTGTCTGGCCAGTTTGCCAGATTTAATTTTAAATGATAAGGCTCGGACGGTAATAACAGCTGATACGCAAAGTGGCCGCAGTCATTTATAATGGGCCCATTAAAAGGTTTGTGCAAAAAAAACCCAACTTTTTTTCTATGTCCTTGCACCTTTTTAGAATTTTCCTAATTTACTTAGTGGTGTGCGTGTCAGCAGCTGCACGCGTGAGTCGGATGCACAGCTTAGTGCGACAGAGAAAGGAATTTGAGTAAATACTTAAATGTGGTTAAAATATCTGTCAGAAATACCTCCCTTTCTTGTCCAGTGATAGCAAAAGCTGGTTTCTATAGTAACCTCTTCAGCTCACTGCACCGCATTAGCTCATACATGGAGCAGAAAAAAAGACACAACTCTGTTCAGCTGAGAAATATGGACACCTGGCAGCGCACACAGGTTAAGGTACATTAGGGAGAGACGGCGAGAGGAGAGGAGGAGGAGGAGGAGGAGGGAGGGACTGAACACCGCCCTGCTTCTGTGCTCATATTAGTCTCCCGCAGCTCTGGCTCGCCTTCGTTTTCGCCCTTCAGTCGCGTTTATGCTCCCCAAAACCAGAAAAGGCACAGGACAATTTGAACTTTACGTTAGTTAGCAGCGGGCCACTTCTGTTTGACTTCACGTGCCGTTGTTGTGTGGAAGATCAGGGAGACGGTAAGCAAGTTAGACTTTGAGATGCAGGCGGGGAGAGAGAGCCCAAGCCCTTCAAGTGCCACGAGACAAGCATCAGAGCAGAGAAGAAAGAGGGCCGAAAGGTGTGTGTTGTCAGACAGACACCTAGCACACGGGGAGACAGTCCAGAGAGGCACCTTTTCTTCTCATCAGTCAAAAATTTGCTCTTGAATCTCAGACAAATCACAGACAAAATCTTTTCTCCCCCTCTCCGGCTCCATCTCTACACCCACCCATTCCCTCTTGTCTGCTTCATCGTCTCCCCACGCTGACAGGCTGCCTGCTGAGAGGCTGAATCTGCCTCTCCTACACTCTGCCTCTCTCCCTCTCTGAAAAACAACCTTCTCCACATAATAGTCAGGGGGAAAAATACAAGTAGGAGATACCATTACAGTAAATCGCTTCTTTTTTCCATTCTACTCTGCCTGAGGCGTCCCTTGCATTGTTCACAGTAGCCTATAAGGTTTAGATCCTGCCATTGTTAACAGTAGCCTATGAAGACTCAGTCAATCAGAGATTAGCGGCGGACTGCTCCCACCATGAAATGAGTTTTTTTTTTTTGTTTCTTCTACTTTCTTTCTCACTTCTCTTGGCCCTCAGGAAAGACAGGGATGAAGTCTGCTCAATTGGATAACCTCTCCAAGTGAAAGAGAAGGATTTGTCGTTTTCATTATGCCATTAACCCTTGAACTATTGATACTAGAGTTAAAAGCAGAAACTACAGTGCAGTGCATTCTGTGGATTTCCCCCCTAATGCCAGCTGCCCAAAAGACCTGTGGCTCCCAACGTTTTCAACCTCTGAGACTGCTTGCGACCCCTCATTATAAATGCACATGTCAATGTCATGTTTGTGACCAGTTCAACCAGAAAGTTATTCTTAACCTAGTTTTCTTTGAATCATTTTTAGAGTGAAAATTATTCACAACTTCAGAAGAGATAAAATAAAGGGTCAAGGGAATGTCTGCAAAACAAACATTATTTGCTGCAGCATAAATGTCTGATTTACTATCCTGTGATTCCAATCTTCCAGTGGTTCACAACCTGCAGGTTTGGAAGCCGAAAAAATGTTCCCTAGATAAATTTGAAGGCGATTAAAAGATAAGAAAGAAAATAAAACATGTTTTTGTCACATAAAATGATGAGTTTTTTTGTATTTTTGTAAAATGCTGGGTACTTTGACTTCCTCAGGCCCCTGCATGAAAGAATCTATGAAGAAATAACCACTTGATGGACGTCTTAACTGAGGTTCACTCTGAGGCGTGACCTCAGGCGAGGGGTTGCAAGTAGGCATTGATTTGTTTTAATGAATCACAAGAAAAAAGGTTTGGAAACACTGACCCAGTGACCCCTCAGATTTGTCTCATGACCTCTGCACTGAACAGCTGCACCAGAAAACTGGAGTGCCTGTCACATGAGTTTTCAGAATCCATATACAATAATATAGTGGTGACTACTACGTGCCATTGCTGGGACTAAATCGCCCACGCTCCTGACCTCATGTGAGACTTCTGAGTCACTGTCATTATCGTTGATACCTACAATGCTTGTGTTGTTCTGTGAACAGTACAACAGTGTTAACTGTCTCTGCAGTTAACATTCAGAGAGAAATCGTAGGCAGTTAACATTCAGAGAGAAATCGTAGGCCGCTAAAACCACAATTTATTGTTGAATCTCAGTTCACCTCTCTTCTTGTCCACTTCCTATCTCAGGGTTTCCTGGACATCGACCTGACAGACCTGAGGAAAGGTGGGGCCAACATCACCGGCTTCCAGCTCGTCAACAACTCCGAACCCAGCGTCAGCCGTGTCGTCCAGCAGTGGATGGAGTTTGACAACAAGGACTCCAAAGTGCCCAAGAGTGGACTTAAAGTACATTTCCCTTTTTAATTCTCTCATCTGTTTACCCTTTCCTGTATCTTTAAAGCATTCATTCAAGCAGACATAAAGCAGCACAGGAGCTGCTAAGATTTTCTCTGTCCTGTTTAAAGTAACATAAACTTAATCATGTTCTTTTAGGAGTTTTGATACCTGATTTTCTGTGTGAGGTTACATCGGCCAGGAAGGTTGTTATTTCCCCTGTCAGCCAGTGTGTTTGTGGCTGTCAGCAGCATATTGCAGAAAGTTATGAAAGAATTTCTATTAAATTTGGTGGACAGATAACCTTTGATCCAATCTGAGTTTGGTGATTCAGGTCTGGAATTTCTGCCATTAAATTATATTGATTTAAGTCTTAAAAACTGTCAAACAAGCCAAAATTGATTGATTCAAAATCTAAACATTTGTGTGTTTTTTTTTACTGGGTCAAGAGATGAACTTAAAATTGAAGTTATAGAAATGATGTATGTATGCTTCAAAGATATTTGAGGTTTTGAAGTGTAGTTGACAGTGAAATTCATAAAATTGTTTTCATTGCCGCCTCTCCCCAGCCGAGACCTTTATCAATTTTTATTACTGTGTTTCCGTGTGTTTGTATTGTCTGCTCTCTCTTAACAGTACACAGGTGCTCTGACATATGACGGGGTGAAAGTCATGTCCACAGCCTTCCAGAATTTGAGGAGACAGAGGATAGATATCTCTCGCAGGGGCAACGCTGGAGAGTGTCTTGCCAACCCACCAGCTCCCTGGGGACAGGGCATAGACATCCAGAGAGCTTTGCAGCAGGTGTGCGCGCATGCATAGGAGCACACTAATGTGCTCACACATGCACAGGACAGACCCACACACACACTTGCACAAATTCTTGAGTGGCACATTGGCTAACAGCTCCTGAGTTGTGGCTGGCTGAACAAATTAGGTCTCATTCTGTCATGTAAAGTTCACATTAAGTCGTAGGAGAGCTCTCCAGTATCAAATGTGACATCATGGCTAGTAAACAAAACCTGCAGGCAATAACACTCAGCCGTGATCATCATGGGATATGACATCAGCAATTGAGTTTAGAAATGTAATATTTGGCAATGGAAATAGAAATGCTGGACTGCCTGTGAGATTTCTTGGTCTCATAGAGACGCGCACACTCGTGCATGAAGAACCAGGCATCTCAAGGACGAGGATGATGATATTTAAAATTAGATTTAAACAAGTCTTTGCAGAAATACAGTTACCAATTAAAAACACAATTAAAGTTCAACCCTGGAACACCAATTACATAAAGTATGGAGGATAACCGCACTCTGTTTGTGAGGGCATACGTGTAATTGCGTGTGTGTGTGTCCATGTGCAGCCCGAGGCTCTGTCTGCAGAGTGGCTGTGCAGAGGCCTGCTCAGAGTCAATCTAGCCATCTGCCTGCGGATAGACTGGAGATTGAAGCCGTGTTCGCTCAATTAACTCCATCACACAGCCAAGACAAACAAACCGCACTGTACACATACACGCACACCGTCTGTCATTCACCTCCGCAAGGGGACCCAGGCACTGTGGACATTCACAAATGAGTACTATACAAACACATGCAAGCTATGCTTAACATGCATCGCATGTAAGCGCAACATGCAAATGCCTGCTGCCAGCGCAGACATGAAGAAAATGGAATAACGTGCTCCATGGCCGCCATTATTTACCCATCTACCAGGCAAGTCGGAGACTGTGAGTTACTTATTCAGTATTTGTGACTCCATTACAGGTCCGCATAGATGGACTGACTGGCCACATTCAGTTCAATGAGAAAGGCCGCAGAACCAACTACACTGTCAGCGTCATGGAACTGGCCCCCTCTGGACCCAAGAAGGTGAGTCTTGTCATCAGAGACACCAATTTAACCTATTTTATCTTGTTCAGGACGCCGGTTCAAAAACTGTGTTTGGAAAATTGTTATTGCATTAACCCTGTGCTTCATTTCACTTCCTTACACAGGATTCAATTAGTCCAAAATGTGTTTATCAAACTTTTAAGAATAACCCTTAAGAATGCTTTCAAGAGACAATTTAGGAGTAAAAAACTTCTTCAATACATTTATTTAGCAACTTACTCCGATATACATTTTCTGAAAAAGATCATCGTATGTGTGTGTAATCCTGAATCTGCAGTGCAATTTATGTGGTATTTCTAGAATATACTGTGTAATATTTACAAGTAGGGATGAAATAATAGGAAATTATCTGACATGGAAACAAGTCAAGTACAACATTGATGAGTTAAGACAGTGAAGATGCATGGAAAGTGACAATGTCAGCTGTATTTGTGTTGGTTGCACCCTATTTTTGGGACACTTAACAAATAGCTTTTATTGTTACATATGCAAGTGGGAGTAAAAGTGAAGTCCAAAATGTCATTTTTAGCAGCCTGATAAAAACTGGTCCTGGTTTGTGACACATTGTTCTTGTCTTAGGTTGGATACTGGAATGAAGATGAAAAGTATGTGACTACCGCCAGCTTCATGAGAGGCAGCAACGAGACGTACGGCCTGCAGAACAGAACCTACATAGTGACCACTATCTTGGTAAGCCAGTGTGACATGGAGAGTTTGAGGTGTTTGGGGGAGGAGATGGCTGGGGGAGACAGGGAGACACCAAGGAAGAGAGAAGAGAGCATTTTTCATTTTCTTTTATGATAGAGTTCCTAAAAGTTCAGCCCCCCTGAAAGAATTCAGCAGACATCTGTGATTGTATCTCCCTCCTTTCCTTCCCTTCCCAACCTTACTCTCCTACCTCCCGTCTGTCTGACTGGTGCCTGCCCAGAATCAGAATCAGGATCACTTCATTTGGAAAGTACAGTACTGTGTCTTGGGCGCAATGGCTTACTCTACTTCAGTGCAGGGTTCCACTGTACATATTAAAGATGCGTTCAAAAGACAGCTCAAGGACGACAGCACCTCACATTTATTGCTAAGAGACACACAAAAAAAAATGCATTCATCATTATGGTTGGTGGTTAAACAGGACTAAGTATGTGGAGCGCTCATTTCTGAGGCTGCGATGTGTCAATGTGTCCTTCATTTCTCTGTCCTCCCACGTTCTTTATTTGGCTCAGATGTCACCTTCAGGGTGTTCAGCATGACTTGACCAGAGAGTTTTCCGTGTCATGGCCTACATAACAGAGGCAGAGCTGCTGAGGCCTGAGAAGGTTTGGGAACAGAGCAGGCAAAGATCTCTGCAGCTCGCGTGGCAGCCAGGTTATCATGACATATTCTCAAAAGAAAGGAACGTAGCTGGCAATACCTGGCTGATATACGCGACAGGGTAATAAAGACAGTAGTAAATCTTTGCAGGCACAGGGTGTTCTCAGTGTCTGCATCTTGTTGAAAATGTAATATCAGAGAATACTCTGCTGTCTGTACATGCCTGGAGCCCAGCACTGGATCTTTTTGTACTCCTGGTATTTTTTTCAAGTGGGGAATGTCTTTTATCTCTGGGAATCACTTTGTTGGAGCAGATGTACTCATCCAATATATGAATGAAATGTGTGAAAAGAAAAAAACACGAGCTGATTTTAGAAATTCTGCAGCAGACTTCAGGTCTAGCAGGGCGATGCACGTGCAGCCTGTCTCCACTGTGAGGGTTAATGGGGTAAAGGATTTCGACTATGTATGTACTACTCGACTATGTACCCCTTAAAAGAAATTTACTGCTCACCAGATAAACGATGGGATGGGTGGAGGTGATGGAGCTGGGAGACAATGTAGAAAACAACAACAACAACAAAAAAAAAAAAAGCATTGCCTCACTCGAATCTGTGCAATCTTTTTAAAGAGGCAGGCTTTCAGTCAGGGACCTTGTAGCATCACCACGAAACAGCTGAACACAACAATGTAAAGTGACATTACCAATGAGAATCATCTGCTAGCGCTGCATTCAGACTGTAAATTTAAGCACCTGAGACAGAAAAGCTGTTCACGTTAGCGTCTTAGTTGTAATGAAGGTTTGGGGAATTTGTGACAGCAACTGCAGAATCGCTTAAATGTCAACAAATTAGTGCTAAAATGGCTGCAGTAGTGAGCGGCTCAATCTAAATAATCCACAGCATTTTACGCCAATACAGTCAATTCAGCCTGATTTAACTGGATAACACAGGGCTAGAGATATGCTCCGCAATAAAACTAGCTAATTTAGTCTACTTTTTGTCTGTACAGGGTTAGCAGGTTTGAATAATGCATTAACACATCCGCATTTTCCCAGCCTTCGCATTCTGCCAGCACGCAAGTCCTGATGGCCAAAGTACCATGCAATTTGAAAATGGGACTACAGATGAATCAATTAGAAAAAGTAGAAATTACGAGATAATGCGTCCACATATTGAGTCGGCCGCAACAGCTAAACACTGCATGTTCTGAATGCGTAACATCCAGTAAATGCAGTGGATGAAGTGTTACGCAGCTGAAAGAAATGGATACATGCTCGAGTTAGAAAACTGTTTGAATTCAAATGAACACATCTGGAAAACGACAGGTGGTGTGGATGAAGGGCTACTTCACAGAACTGTGAACGCGAGACAGAAAAAGGTTGGGAGCCGATGTAGAGCGCTGGGTGCTATGCAAAACTTAACTTATGTAGTCTATTTGCATCTAATTAAAAAAAAAAAAAAAACATATAAAAATCCTCATTTAAACCCGAAAGGTTGCAGCCTCCCAAGAGAGTGGACCTAAAATAACTCTCTCTGACATAATCTCCTATCAGTGTCCCCTTTTCAAGGAAGATAAATTGGTTCTCTGTCTTGGAACCTAAGAGAAGAGATAAGGTGGGAGCAGTTATCGGGCTGTGGGGCAGCAGCAGAGTTTTTACACCTTTATAACTTTTGGGCTCGCTGATTCGTTGCCAGAGAGCGCGTGTTGTTGTCTTGCCAACGTGGAGGTATCGCTTCGTGCAGCAGAACATGTTTAATGGCGCACTCCGGCTCTGTGTCCTCACGACCGTGGCTTTACACTAAAACCAGACAGGGACTGGGATTTTGAGATTTGGTTTTAGCATCCTAGATGTTCGTCATTAATGCAATACTCGCTGTGTTATATTTTAAAAGGCTTTCAGCGAAAAACGGTAGCACAGAGCATCAAATTATGTAATGGATGAAATTCCCTCGAGGTCTGTTTAAATTGGTCTCAGAGGAATAAAGTAAGTTGATTTTTATAATTGTAACAGTGGTAAAACTAATCAAACACTCTAATTTCCTTACATGTATTAAACTTGGTATTCTTTTATGTATGATGTTTGAAATGTGTATGTGTGCCTGTATTATATTTAACATGGCTGAGTGGCAGCAGATCTCGGTGGAAGCGTTGGAGGTCAATGAGACTGAGTCCTGGAGGACCCTCTGTATTACACAGCATGTCTCAGCCCCGTGCACGCGCATCAATGTGTGTGTGTGAGGCCACACGTGCGCACTCCCATGTGTGTATCTGTCTCTGGCTGTGACTGCCAGTGTGAGAACATACCCCCGTCGAAAGCGCTGCAACGCCAGACCTTTCTCACTGCCGTCTCCCTCGGGTGCCATTTCTCTACCAGTGGGCCTCGGGTTTCCATGTGTAACAATGATTACCTTCACCTCAACCATAAAGAGCAGGGGAGCCCAGATAACCGTAACACGCGGTGGAACCCCCACCCCACCCCCACCTCCGCCCATCTCTGCACCCTGATGAAATATGATGGCAGGATTTGCTCAGCTCAGCACAGCCTTAGCTAAGAGCAGGCACACATAACAACTTGTGGGAATTGAGGCCCTCCAAGAGCTGGTGGACAATTCACACGGAGTTGACTGGAATTCTATACAAAACACATTTAACCTGGAGCCCCAGGTGTCGCATCAGCTGTAATTTCTCAGGACACCCAATCAGTGTGTGAGATGTATAAATGTGGGTATGATATAACAAGAACAGCCTGGCCTCTGGAGCAGAGGTCAGCAGTGTCTGTTTCGCCATCTACAGGGCTCAAACACACACACACACACACACAAACACATAACTCTTGTTTCTTCTCCTCTCAGGTCCGATGTCTTCTCAGCTGTAATAATATTATCAACCCTCCTTTCGATGTGGCAACGCTGTTGTAATGATCATACTTAGGCACCTTTTGTGTTTGAATTACACACCACACCTTCAAGGAACAAAGACAAAATAATACCTTGTAATTTCATACAATTATCTTTTCTTTCTTTCACAGCAATTTTCACAACAATTATGTTTTGGACCCAGTAAGATTTTTTTTTTCCTCTCACCACCTCGGCTATGAACAAAGGGTACAAAGATATGTGATGAACTGCACTGAAGCATAAAATGCAACCCTAATATCCCTTCCCAAAATTTTAAATAGTAATATAAAACTTAACTACATGCTAAAGTTTTATTATCAGCCATAATTATGTCTCAGACTTAATTAGCTTAACAAATTGTCCTGCTGTAAAAGTTTTGCCTCTTGCAGTTTGTCACTTAGCTTGGGTCGTGGAACAATGCGTATCAGTATATGTGATTATTTCAGAAAACTGTTAAGTGATTTTCCTGCATGTCATGTCTGACACTGGTGGTTTTAATCACGGCCGCCCTGCATCCGACAGGAGTCCCCGTATGTGATGCAGAAGAAGAACCACGAGCAGCTTGTGGGAAACGATAAGTATGAGGGCTACATTGTGGAGCTGGCTGCGGAGATAGCCAAACATGTGGGCTACCAGTACAAGCTGAAGATCGTTTCAGATGGCAAATATGGAGCCAGAGATCCTGAAACCAAGATGTGGAACGGCATGGTGGGAGAGCTGGTGTACGGGGTGAGTTGACAGGGGTTTTGTGTTGGATTATTCCCTACTTAAAGTCGGAAAATAGACACGCCCAACATTAAGTGCATTAAGTGCAGTCTCATGTAGGTGCTGTTTAGTAAATGCTTTATACTTCTGTTAACATGCCGGCCTGCCTCTCTGCGTCCCTCCCTCAGAAAGCAGATGTGGCGGTGGCTCCGCTGACCATCACGCTGGTCCGCGAAGAAGTCATCGACTTCTCCAAGCCCTTCATGTCCCTGGGTATCTCCATTATGATCAAGAAACCCACCAAATCCAAACCTGGCGTCTTTTCCTTCCTGGACCCGCTGGCTTACGAGATCTGGATGTGCATTGTGTTTGCCTACATTGGCGTCAGCGTCGTGTGTTGCTGTTCCTCGTCAGCCGATTCAGCCCGTACGAGTGGCACGCCGAGGACTACGAGGAGGGAGGCGAGCCACAGACGCTGGGCCACCCAAATGTCAGCCACCAACAGGGGTGCAGGGTGCAGCAGGGCCAAACACCGGCGCAGCAGAACACCAACCAGCAGAGTCAAGAGCAGACCAACGAGTTTGGCATCTTCAACTCCCTTTGGTTCTCACTGGGGGCCTTCATGCAGCAGGGCTGTGATATCTCACCACGGTAAGAGACTTAGGCCACAAATTCCACTGCGGCGCATCCACAGTGCTTTGAATCTCTGCTTTTGATGTTAATACACAAAGAGACACTAAGCACCACCTACGTACAATATATTTCTGTCTGCCACACCTACAACATGCCGAGCTGCTTTCTTGTTCAACTCAGCTGGGCTTTGTTTATTGAGATTTTGTTCTTTGCCAGTCACTTGTCATACAGAGCAATGCTGAAAGTTTGATGAAGAGCAGCAGGGAGAGTTTATGATGTGGTCATGTTGCAGAGTGTTGTGTTTCCATCCTCCTGTCTCCAGATTATTCCTGTGGTTGAATAAGCATGCCATGGACTTCTAGAACTATAAAAAAAAAACTGTTGTTGGAAGCTCCCTCCAGTGTTTTCAAAATTTAAAATCCGGATCTGTGAATCAGTGTGGTCAGTGGTGTTTCGCTCAGTCAGTCTATGGGTAAAGGTAAATATCACACCCTTGAAAAACTGTTACGAAGGATCCTGCTGCGAGTATTGAGTGGTGTGCGTTGGCTCCCCTCGAGTGCTCTCATGAGCTGTGGTATGAAACCATTCTGAAAAGGTCACCAATTAAAAATCTCATTAAGTGTCTGAAATTAGAGACACTGAGGTCGACTTTCTGAGCTTTCCAGAGGGACTAGCGGGAGGAGATGAGAGGATAATGTCAGTATTATCACTGTAAGCTCTGAACCGGCAGAGACAGGTTAGGTCAGAGACAGAGATCTTTAAACACTACATATGTATACAAGCAGTGCGCTGTTGCACATATGCCTAATGCATCTCTACTGTAGATTTACGATACTGTGAGGATGGAGAGGCTGATGCCGTTGTTTGCTGTAAGCAGGTTTGGAGGAGAAGCTGAAGTTGTTAATGTGGCCTTCCCCTCATAAATACTGATGTGCACTCAAAAATATTGTTTAAACAACTTGAAAGAAATAGTTCTAGATTTTGGGAAATGCAAGGCAAAGCTTTTTGTTTTTTTTTTTTTTTTTTTCTTATTTATCTATAGTGGCATCTGCAGCAATGCAGATACTGTTTTGGTTTATATTCGCCAAGGTTTTGTGATATACATCTCTAAGAATTCTGCCTCAAGCCAAACACAACAGAGGCAAATTAAATGTTGTCTGTGGTGTTCACAGGGTTCAAAATGATAATAGTCCTTGTGGAGAAAGTTGAATGGTAGTTGCAAGAAACTGTTAACAATAACATATAAGAACATATTTAGAGTATTTAGGATGAAGTGTAATGTGATTGTTGAATATTTCCAATGCTGTGAGCACCACAAATGAACTTCCATTTTATCTCAGAGATCGATGCATCAAAACCTGCGTAAATCAAAGCAGAGCTATCTACATCCATGAGAGGTAGGTTAGAAAACTTTTTTTTGGATGGGTAAACAGACCCTTGCATTATCTAAGCTGATCAGTGACCAGTAGTATGTTGTGCTTCCAGATCTGAGCGTAAATATTTGTTTGGAGGGGTGTTACTGAGAAATAGCTGCAGCGTTCAGTCAGCCTTCAGTGATTGTGTGGCTGAAGGTTAAAGAAATTATAGCAACATGCAATACTCAATTTTTTATCTTTGCTTCCATCTTGTGACATTTGCTAAATGTATTTTCACTTTGTTCTTACCTTACACAAATATCAGGCAGGAGAAAATATCTGCACCTACCGTCCTGCGTGCTGCAGGTGCTCAGTAGTACATGATGTAGGCGCTGGATCCTTACTCCCACGGGCCTCCACCTGACATTTACCATTTTCTGCCCGGAGACCCGGCTGTGCTTCATGCAGGATAAAGCCTAGTGTTCTTCTCTTACAGGCAGAAATTGCATCTGCAACAACTATTGATTTCTTTGTACGCCTTACAGAAGGAGAGAGAGAATGTCACCATGCATGCGTAAATTGTCCATTCCCTGTGATTTCTCTTTATGTGACCACACACACACACACACACACACATCCATGCTCGCTTTTTGTGTATGTCTCTGTATGCACGCTTGACCACACATGGGTTCATGCATATTGGCACAGTATTTGCATTTGTTTTGCTTGGGGGAACGCAATCTGTGCTGATGCAAGGCATTTCACTGACTGTTTAAGAGGACAAAAGAGATTGTAACTGTACTTCTGGCAATTCTGGTGATGCCACCTTGGACTGCAAATGAACCAGTTGTGAGGCATATTGTATTTCATCATCGGTTGTACGAACTGTAGCAAGACGGCTGGCCTGAAGCTCCATTTTTCTAAATTTTCTGATAAAGAGTCATGCAACTTTGTAGCAGTGAAATTGTAGCGCTGAATTTCATTTGCCTGGTAACAGGAACAATTTGTCACTTTTGAATGTTCTCATTTAAATAGGTTTCAGGTAGAATACAAGACTTCCTCGGTGTCATCAGTGCGGGTGGCAGCTTTAAGGGCTCATATCCTCCAAGGACTTGAGTCAAATATCTTCCTTTTCTTACAACGTCCTTGCAAGGTGACTCTCATTGTCCCTGTTTGTGTCTTTAGTGAGACACCGTTTGGGAGCCAATGTGGCAGCACTGAAAAAACACCAGACAGTTAGCTTGTGCAGTCCACGGTGTAGCGATCAGCACGGTGGAGTCTGTTCGGTGTCTTGAAAACCAACACAGTGAATGTTTCACCCCACTGAATGCTGCCTTGAAGGAAACATCTTCCCCTTGAATATTTGGGTGACCCAGTTGCTCCAGTTAGCAGAGCGCATATTCACACACGAAGGTGCGTGTTGATGCATATCCTAAAGCGTTATGAGTTTCTCTGCTAGAATTAAAGGGACATGTAATGATATTGCTTGTCTTCTGTCAGATAAAGCACTAGTACTTGTAACCTCACTGTTTTTTGAGGTTTTAGGTGAACTGGCCACTGGGATTTAAGCAAATTACATTTTTTGTCCAAAAAAGCTTTTGAGAACATTGTCCTTTCACCTGAGCTTGTGCTCATTTCTTTCTGCTCATTTTCTTTCTGAATTCTCTTGTCTAAGATAATTTACAACTTGTATTTATGCACTTTCTTCTAACACAAGTGTCTAATTCAGTTGTAATATCAGGACATCATAACATTAAGCAGCATAGGTTGTAGACAATATTATTAGACATTTTAATAATTTCCCTCTGTTTCCTTTTTTACTCTTAAGTTTGAAATAATATATTATTATTGTGTATTATTAATGATGAATGAACATAGAAGCAGTCATTTAGTGTTGTTAGTTGAACTAGCTGATCATATAATGTACAGCTTTTAACAAATGTTAGTGTATATGTGAATATGAATTATGATATTTTCCTCTGAAATGTAGTGAAGTAGAAGTATGAAGTGAATGTTCACAAACGATAAAAAACAATAAAAAAAGATGTTTTATGACACTAAAAAGTAACAATATGAAAAGTATCGTTTTGAAATAAAATGCAACAAACTTCATTGAGGAAAATGTCATCATAAAAAATATTGGGAAAAAATGCATTATGAAATGAAAAATTCTTATATTGAATAAAATTGAACTCAAATGAAAATAATAATGATGAAATAACGTCTTACAATTATGAGCTGTGTTTGAATCGTTTCTCAAATTATTTCACAAATTGGACATATTGGTAAACATATATATTTTATACATGTTACTCGTGATTATTTATTTCATATTTGCTTGATATTATTATTTAATATTGAACAGCTGTGGCTCCGTGCAGAATGACACAGAAGAAAAAAATGCAGAGGACATTTTGTTTCTTGTTTTGGTGACATTTCTGAGCAGGTGCCTGTAAACTTGCTCGTTGCCGTGCTTTTAAAACGAACAGGTGAGAACAGAATGTGCTCGAGATGCATTCAGCTCGGAGGTAGATAGCTCAAAGCACTTCACTCTTTATGCTTCTCCATTTAATCCGAGACAAAAGGCCAAGGAACTACACTGACGATCCGCTCTGTCCTGGATTAATCAGTAGGCGTGTTTAATTTCCCTGTCTGCCTGTATATGCGTGTGTGCGTGCATGCATGCGTGCGTGTGTGTGTGTATTGGCTGGTTCTATTAAAAGCAATTTTCTTTGTCTGCTCCCTAACAGTACCTGAATGGCTCAGTCGAAAGGTATCTCTGCATCAAGGTTTATAGGCTCACATAGTCCATATACATGCTTGTAGGCATGTATTCATACGTCAATTAAATGCATTACTGTGTACAGTACTTAAGTATGTGTGTATGTGTGTGTGTGTTAGGCACCCTGCTCCCCCTGCTATTTATTCTCTGAGAGACCTTGTTTACTGTGCTCTTTCTAAATGTCAGCACTGTCAGTCAGGCCCTCCCATAAGCCCCAGTCCGTGCTGTTGGGCCCTCCCTGTGTTTATCTCTGCAGACAGGTGGACTCTGTGAGTGAGCTTGCACCACCCCAAACCCCTCTCCATCCATCCATCCATCCATCCGTCCGTCCACCCATTTACTTCCTCTCCAACCACCTCTTTTCAGTTCTTCTCTCCTCTTATCTGCTCTGCTCTCCGTCCTCTATAGATTTCATTGCTTCCTCCAGTGGTTGTGTTTGGCTACGAATCGTATCATGTGTAGCATGTTCCTCTCTCGTCTTCACCGATGCTTCCCATTTCACCTGGCACACTTCTCCCTGTGCCAAACAGCTGCTCACGCAAAAACAAACACTGGGAGAGTGTGAGTTATCTTTGTTTCAAAGTAATAATAATACATGCTTTTGTTTGACTTTGATAAGTTGTGCAGTGGCTGTTTCATTCATCTTGTGGGATCAGAATCAGAAATGCTAATACATCCAAATAGATTTTAAGGCATGTTGGTGTTTAAACTGTTTGGACCTTGGGGTTCCGATTTCATGAGTAATATGTAAATGCATTTCTGTGGCGTTTCTTTAGTCTCAAAACTCACACACATAAAAGCCCAGCCTGTCTATGTGATATCTGCAAGCTGAAAACAATCTTCACGGGGGAGCTGGTGATGTCACATGGAGTCAGAGTCTGCGCAGAAGTGATTGTGCAAAGAAGCGCAGCATTGAGATGCCGTCCCATCCCATACGCCCGCCCAACTCAATCGATAATCAAATAGTTAAGGACTGTCGTAGGACTGCTGAAGTTAAAGTTACATCTCATGTCTATGTTTCTACTCTAATTCAGTTCCTGAAAAGAAGTCTACAGGTGCCTCAACAGCTCACTTTGATTAACGGTGGTCTATTATTACGTTTCACCCGCTTTTAAAGTACCAAATAATTAATTAAAAACATCAGAAAAATGAACACTTGAACAAACATCAGTGTGATAAGAATGATCTATAATGACAAAAATAGCAGCCAGCCACCAGGGGGCGATCAAGACATTTTGGCTTCACTTTTGGGGAGCTGTCACGTCATCATCTTTATGTACAGTCTATGTGTCTCAACACTGGCTCACTCATTAGGTTGACTATTGAGGCACTGGCTGTAAGGGACATTGGGTAATATCTTCCTTCCTTTGATTGGTTACTTTCAATGTCAACTTATGCATTGATGCTGCATTTTTATGTAGTAACTGTAAACTACATGGGTCATATGCGACTGCTGTTGACACAAGCAGCCAATGTTACATTTTGGTGATGCACAATTTACCTGTACCAAAAGAATTATAGAAGTGGTTGTACCTTACCTTACCTCTTTTTTCTCTCAGATATCTTTGTTATGAGTGAAAGTTGTTGTGAGCAGGAGGTCCAGTCACTTTTGTTAGCTTGTCACAGAGTGTGCGTGTCTAATAGAGAATGACGTATGTGGGTGTTAGTTAGTAAGTTTTGTACACAGAAAAGGAACTCATGATGTTGGCTCATTTTGTCACACATGCACAGACACACCAATCTTCTTCTTGATGATTCTCCTGCTAAAAGGGGGTCGGAGGTGGGTCAGAGGTTGGGTTTTGAAAATAACTAATCAAAGAAGGGGAAACAATTCAATCCCTGCCTCCAAGGTCTGAAAAGTCAACTTGATTAGCGAGAGCACGTTTAGTAGTTGCAAGCACGTAGGGAGGGTAGAGCTCAAGCTTGTCAGAGCAGGACCCCATTTGTGTGCTCAGAGTAGGGCTACTCCTCCTTGTATTTTCTTCTTTATACTCCAAAATATGAATGGGACCATTAACGGTGAAAGCGTTAATTAAATACTTTTTAAATCTGTGCAGGGTGTTAATCTGTGTTTGAATGTGTACGTAACAGAGAGTCTTGAGAATTTAGTTCCATAAAGCCCGAACATTTCAAGGCAAAGGGGAGCAAATAAGTAAACTGGCTGCTAAAGGGAGAGAGTAGCTATAAAAGTGTAGGAAAAACAGCAGCGTGTACTTTCAGCAGGACTTGAATTGTACTTGACCTTGTAGATTTTAACTTGGCTCTCAATTTCCGTGTAAAGCTTGCCGAGTGGGAGCTCTAGGCAGAAAGAGAGCTTGAGTAAAAGGGCGTGGGTTTATGATGTTCCTCCAGCGAATGTGTTTTCAGATGTTTATGTCTGTGTCTGATGTCTGTGTGTGTGTGTGTGTGTGTCTGTGTGTGCACCTAGGTGTGTGTGTGTGTGTGCCTGTGTGTGCACCTAGGTGTGTGTGTGTGTGTCTGTGTGTGCACCTAGGTGTGTGTGTGTGTGTCTGATGGCCCCATGGAGTTGTTTCCTCTCCTCAGCGCCTGTGTTGCCCCCGTTACATGATTGTAGACTGAAATAAATCAGCTCTGTCACTCACACCCTGCCCGCCACAACAGCAATTTCTCAGCCTGGCGGTCAGAATCATTCAATAATGGATCAAGTATGTGGTGTATTATGGTAACCCGGGGAGGGTCAGTATTTCTCAAACTGAGTTTTTTTGTCACACAGTGATGCTTGTTTTCCTTTTAGAAGGTCTAAACAGGAGAGAGGGCAAAAACACCCTAGCCTCCATGCACATGCATTTAGTAATTCATTTCGAGCAAGACTTACCGCTGAGCAACATTTGTCCAGTCATATCTTAGCAACTGTAACCAGGCACGGCAGCGCTGTCAAGCTTTGGGGAGGTGTGCTTGGGAGTCTAATGTAAGCTGCAGTCATTGCTGCAAAATGTATGGCTTACTAGCTCACTACCTATAGTATTAACTGAGCCAAGGCCAAGCACATCATTAACTTAATTGTTTTTAGTTGCAGGTTACAGAATATGTTACAAATGAAACAAAAAAATGAAGCCTTTTTTCTTATAACTTGCACATTCACTGTGTAGTATTTTTTCATTGTGTGCGATCAGAGCTTATGGCTCTGTTCTCCTTTTATTGTTTACACTTCAGTAACTCTTGCCAACAATACCACGACATGATGTTTGCCAAAGATTTCACTTAGTCCTCATCTTGCTACATTGAAAGTGAAAGCATTCTGTCATGCCAGCAAGTTGGTAAGCTAACTAAATGGTATACTAGCCTGATAAAATCAACAATTTTATTCATCCAGTAAAATTTATGGTTAAATATGAGGAAAATACTGCTTTATTCTACTTTTCAGAAACCACTGTTTCATGACATGCTTTGAACTTTGCAAATGTGCCATTGTTGCCATCATTGTAAATTGTGTTATGTGCTCTGCCAGAATGGAAAACTGGACAGCCATAGCAACAGACAAAGATGTAATATGAAATTGTAAAATGGAACATAAAAGACTAGTGGTGCAGCATGTTTTAGCGCACTTACTTTATTACATAGCATTATATTATTGCTGACTATTTTCCAAAACAGACATTTGGAGACAGAAATTTCATCATCCTCCTTTTTTGTCCAAAAGTTGCAATATTGGCTATATTTTGAACAGAGGCTGTGACAGTTTAGATGTCAGTGTGTCCTTACCACTGTACTAAGCTCTGGGTGATAATGGAACTGCGACAAGTAAAGAAAGATAATTAAATGTTCACAATGGGAGAGTATCTATCAGCCAACTTTTCATTCTCTTTAAAGTGATACTCAAAGATGCAGAGAAAGATGCACTCAAAGGGAATAGAAACCAGTGGCTGTCTGTACAGTCCCAAATACGAAACAGAAAAATCACTATATACGAGTATAAATAATATGTAGCTGATGGGCTAATATATGGAAAAACATGCATGCAGTGTTGTAAGACTTAACATTGGCGTCGCCATTGGTGTCACTATTTTAATCCATTTTACTTTAGCAGACGTTGATGCTGTATGTGTGTTTGTGTTTAAGTTGCTCACCTTGCTGAACCGCAGATTTTTCTCCTCCTTTCACACAAATTTTACATAACACACCATACTACATGTCTCCCATCTATGTAATGCAGCTGAACACAAAGCTGGTAAAATCACAACTGTTGTGTGGTATGTTATATGATTAAAAGTAAGTGGTGTTTCTAATCAGGCCCCCAGGAGGAGCCAAGTGAATTCATGTGATCAAGGGAATCATTGATCTTGCACAGGAATCTATTACGTATCACTTTGCGCTACTGTTGTCATTATTGTCGTTAACAACAAGAAATTAGATTGTATTACACACCACTGAGTTATATAATTGTTGTGCTAGTAAGTTGCTGCCAAAGCAGTTGGGGAAGACTTGGTAGGATAGAATGATTTATTCATAAAGAGACAGTTCAGTTTAGTTCACAGCGTTACTTATGTTTTATTTATCTGGAAATTGCATGAAGGCAACTTTTGATCATACATGCATGCACGCTCACTAGCAGGAACTGGTGAGACACACACACACACATACACACACACACATACACACACTTACATCCCTAGAGACTGGGACATCACACTTTGTACACAGACAAAGACACCATCTCCTCAGAGGCGTATATTCTGTCAAATCTGCATATAAAACACAGGCACACATATGTTTCCAGCTGCAGGAGGGGTTTTTCTGTAATCAAGCTGTGACAGTATATGAAAGTCTTTCCTGCAACGGTGAATTAAACACCAGGCTCGAGGCCACATGGGAAATCCACCTGGACCAACGTAAACACTGTCATTAGTTTTACTGGAAAGATATGCACTGTGATGCTTCAAGGATTATCAGTCAGCCCAGCATCCGTGAGCCTGTGAGTTGAAAGAAGCCCCAGTCAGAGCTTTCACTGTGTAATGGCGATTCTCTCCTACTATAGCGGTGGTTGCCCTTATAGAGAAAAAAAAGGAGAGAGAGGAGGGGGAGTGAGATGACTAAAGTCTCTCTCAGCTCAGCTGTACTGTTTGGAGTGCAGAGTGTGCTGCCATGGCAACCGTAAAGAGACAGACTTTTCTGTCAGCGCAGCGCCGCTTCACATCAAGTGTCTCTGCTCTGTGAAACCGCGCGTGCACCCACGTCATCTCTTTTGTGTTTTCATACAGCCGCATTTAATGCACTGTAAGCCGGTTTACAAGTCCGTTGATGGTATTGATTTTCAGTGAACAGTTGTGATGCATCTGTGTTTGGATTCTTGCTCGCTCACTGGAGTGACTAAGAGGCCGCGCGTATGTGTGTGGGCGTGTAGCAAGCGCTCACACAACTCGCCAGCGCTGACTTATCTCAGGTTACACGAGGCTAAGACAGCATCCATGATATCATTCGGCAGACCCGTGCACGGCCACAGGAACAGTGATTGCAGCCATATCTCAATCATATCGATTCCTCTGCAGCAACACTCCAAACGGCTGGGAGGGAAACTGTTGGGGTTTTTTTGATGCACCATCACTCAAACGAGCCATATGTTGCAGAGCAGCCACTTAACTCAGCTGCCTCTTAATGAAACAAACGTGCATTAAACAATTTCATAGCGTTTTGAATCATAATGCCTTTTGTCCAATTTTCCATAGCTTACTTGAACAAGTGTAATTACCAGCTTTTGGTGCGGTTGCTGCAGGCTGGTAACAACATTATCATAATGTTCTCTTTTCAACTCAATGACATGGTAATACTGACCTTTAGAGGAAGAAAGAGGGGGAGAGAGAGACGTTTTAATAAATCATTATTTTTTTGTTCCCTGCTTAAAGCTTGCATGTTATTTTTGCCTTGAAGATGAAAGCCCTCTGAAAGTATACAATCTAACAATCGTGAGCCTATTACAACAAAAGCCATGAGCAGCCAAGCAAACAAAATCAGAGGCAAGCCCGCCACTTTGTCACGATATTGGCCACAAAAACATTCTCATCCCCCAGAGCCTCATTTAGAAATATCGAGACAGAGAGAGACACAACCAAGTGGTGGGAAGCTACAAGCTTCAGATAAGTGCATTTTCAAAAAGTGTCTGTTGTTTCCTGTGGGCAGGTGTGCACTAAAAGCATTGTGTTGCACACCAAACCAATTTGCCGCGTCTGCTTCAAGCTTGCTTCAATTTTGAAGCCACAGCAGAGGACCAAAATTGTCCTTTTGCGTGTGGTTCCAGGAACCACAGTGACCTACATGGTGGCAGAATTACATAAAAAGGTAATCACGTTTATAAATACTTTATTCTGGTTAATTATACTGACGTGCCTACATTATCATGCGTGTTTTTTAACAGGCTGTTTTTCTGGTGAGGAGGCTGTGGGGAATCAAGAGCTTAATAAAACTTTTATCAACTCGTAACATTTACAAGCTAAGGCATAGTTGAGCAAACGCTAATTAACAAAGGCCCTGTGATAAAAGTCAGCAAATTGAAAGGGCTGTTACACCAGCAGAATATAGCCGAGATGCATGGGCAAAATATGAGTGCAGTAATTAAGGTTTTGTTGGTACAAATGAGTGCAGAATAAACAATGAAACATGACGAAGAAGCAGCCCAACACTCTCACCCTGCACTGCATGGAAAATGCAAGTACATCATTCACATGGTCCACTTCAATTATCACAGATTGTTTTCTAGACCTTTAGGTACTGTTAGAAATACCACAGACACTGTGTGCACACAACTGAGAAACTCAGCTGTAGAGCTGTGTATGGTATATCATTCCAGATATAACTAATGGAGTCACCCTTGGCTTGGTTGTCATTATATATTTTTTTTTAATTGATGTACTGAGATATACAGATATACAGAGATATTTATTGAGACTTTAGAGAGATGTACAGGCTAAACTTCCAGGTCTTTGTGTGAGGGCTGACGTTATCTTCTTTGGTCTTTATGGTGTTGATTAGTGGATGCTCTTTGATGAGGTCTTGATATAAATAATGCTCTGGTGTTATGTTGTTTTCTTCGTTGCTCTCTCATCATTTTCACATCCAGTGAGCTGTGGTTGCTAAGGACGTTTCCTGCAATTCACAGCAGTGGCAAATTAGTCAGCACATACTCACTAACACTTAAGACTCTGTCATTACACCGAGCGTATATGTGTGTAACTGCAGTATTCACAAGTTTTATTGTTTCTATCAATGTCTTTTTGCTCGTAGGCTCTACTTTGCCAGCATCTATCGCTCTGCTTTAGTCTTTTCTATTGACTTGCACAAAACAAGTCTTGTCTGTCCAGACACATCCGGAGTGGCTGTGCCCAGTCATTAGGAACATACAGCTGTCTTGCTCATTTTTAAGAAGAAAAAAAGCAGTGTAGCAGAAAACTCCTTTTCCATCCCTGATTTGTCTTAGAATCACACCATAATTAGAGACCATTTTCTTTCTCATTTAAACCTCTGTAATTCCTAATCCATTGTAATGTGGCCATTACTGGCTCATTTTTTACACTTGCTGAAGTCATTAGTCATTGCTAATTACCATATCGAATAGAGGAGGCCAACCAGGGGAATTCTAATGAGAGTTTAGTGCTACAGCAGATTCTCAGGGAGCGGTGGGTGGAGATCATATAGCAAAGGATGAAGATCTGGATCTGACAGAGATGAGAGAGAAAGAGATGGTGCAATTTGTTTTGCTGTCCTTCAGCACTAACCACCAACTGCACGCTTGGAGCAGTTTATTTCTCTCACATGTGTGAGCATGCAAGCATGTGCTGCACACACTTATATCGGTTATATATACGGTAGTTCATACTCATACACTATTTTGCTGAGCTTAGATTGCAATTCCAAGTTGGGACAAATACATGGATTCATGAAAGCTGCCATCATAAATATTTTTCTATTAATAACAAATGTAGTGTTTACGTGCATGTGAAAGTGCTCATACATTGGGACAGATTGTAGTCACCTGACTTTGTGGTTTCTCTCCGTTCCACAGAGCGTTTCAACATCTGTCAGCTCATTGTTTTGGTTAAATACCACCGCTCCCATCAACCACCATTTTCAGATGCAGCACTGTTTTCTTTCACTCATGCTACTCAGTGAACAGGGGTAAAGCAAATTTTCAGCAAGCAACTCTGATAAATCAAGAGTAGACCTCCTGACCAGCATCAAATGGCCAACAAACAAGGTTGGCGATTAGCTAGTGAACATAGGGGAGCAATTAGCAATTAGCAGCTCATCAGTGGAGACCACCCCCCCCATGTGTCTCCCCCACCTTTAACACTCAACCACTGTGTCAGCTCTCCCCTGTGTCTCCACTGGAGCTGTCCGACTTCAGGGTTGGCTCCTCCTGTGCTCTGGATCCCATCCCATCCAATCTTGTTAAGGACTGACTCCCAGCTATCTCCTAACTCATCAAGAAATCATTAACTCCTTCTTCAGCTTTGGTTCAGCCCTCCACACGCTCAAGCCCACAGCTGTTCCCCCACCCTCAAAAAACCTGGACTCAACCCTGAAATCATGAGCAATAATCAGCCCATCAGAATATTTCCTCCTAACTCAAAGCCATTGATCTCTTCAAACCGTTTCAGTCTGGTTTCCGTTCATAACTCAGCACAGAAACAGCCCTCCTCAAAGTCACCAACAACCTCCTCTGACACGGATCACTTCGGCATTCTCCTCTTTCTTGACCTCGCTGTAGCATTTGACACCATGAACCACACTATTCTTTTCACCTGCCTTGAATCTTCCCTCAACATCACTGACACTGCCCTCTCCTGGCTAACATCATATCTCAAAAACAGACAACAGCATCAACAACTACACCACCTTAAACACTCCCAAGGAATCCCCCAGGGTTCGGTGCTTGGTCCTCTCTTGTTCATCCCACATGTGCTCTCCCATGGAAACATCATGCTTCGACATGGTCTCTGCATCCACTGTTGCGCCAATGACATCTTCACTGAAGCCATCTCCACTTAAATCCACCAACTGTCTCACTGAAATTAAAACATGGATGCAAGCCAACTCCCTCAAACTGAACTGATAAATCACGCTCATCATCGGTCCTAAATCCCCCACAAAAACTTCTCACAACTACTGCCTCACCATTGATAACTCCACTCTACCTCGCTCCCCTCACATCAGCAACCTTGGAGTCATTTTCAACAGCAAGCTCTCCTTTGAACACCACATTAATCAAATCACCAGAACTGCCTTCTTCCAACTAAAAAAACCCGTTTCCCCCCATCACCCTCCGTCTCTGCCGCCCTATCCTTGATCCTTCATCACATCAAGAATTGATGACTTTATCGCACATCATCCTAAATAAACTCCAGTATATCCAGAACAGCTGCTCATCCCCTGCCCTCCAGAACCTCCACTGGCTCCCTGTCCCTCCAAGATCCAAGTTCTTCTCCTCACTCACAAAGCCCTCCATAACCAGGCCCTCTCCTACATCTCCGACCTGCTCCACCACCACACTCTTTCCCACAGCCTCCGGTCCTCCGATGCCAACCTCCCGTCTCTATCACTCTGGACCAAGCACCAGACCAAGACCTGAGGTGACAGAGCCTTCTCTGTAGCTGTTCCCTCTTTCTGCAACTCTTCCAAACACATCCAAGACTGCACCAGTTTCCCCACGCTCAAATCACTACTCAAAACCTCTTCAGGATACGATGAGTGCTCTGTGCTCTTATTTTTTTTCTTAGCTTTTGTTTAAGTGGGTAGTGTTTCAATGTGTTGCCTTCTTGATCATTTTAACTGTACAGTGTCTTGGAGCAAGCCAGTGAAAAGAGCTCTATAAGTAAAATGTATTGTATTATTAAAAACAGAGCCAGAAGGGGAGTGAAATTAGCATTCATGGTGGGTCCTCTGATTCATATTTGCTGGATGTGCAAATGAGTAGTTGTCCCCCAGCACTTGCTAACAACATAACGATGTTGTGACATGATGATATCTCAGTGTTGCTTGTTGCACTGCCCCCAAATGAAAGAAATCAATAAATGCAGTTTCAAGGCCTTGATCTCTCTCTTTTCTATAGACAATAGACATTTCTTTGGTCGTCACCCCCTTCAGTTCCAAATCTTAAATATTTAGCTGTTTATAAGTTGTGTCATCTAAAAAGGGGTTTGAAAGTGTAATTTGATGAGTGGATTTGGCATCAGATTTAAACTTGAGAAAATCAATCCCAAACTCTGTTATAAACTATTTTACAATTGTACTATATTTTTTATAATCCATTAAACAATGATTTCTGATTAATAACACAATGTTTATTCTGTAAAATATCCTATTAGATTGTCCTAGAGTGATGTCTTTACATTGTATTATGATTGAAAAATGACTGAAAAAACAGACAGATCGTTGAGTTGTGGAAGCTTTAACTGAGAATTCTATGGTATAGTTACCTTTTTAATGACTTCATCAATCAATTATTAAATTACTAAAACAATAATTTCAGCTCTGATGAATGTATGCATGTACACAGTCGTATTGCATTCCTGCATACGTCACTGTTGTTGAGCTAGAGCTTTTGCTGCTCCCATTACCATTCCTTTTCTTGGTAATGCAATAAAAGAGGCAGTGTGAATAATTGATTAATCATTGCTTTAACAAGACTATGAAATTACAGTGCTACTTGGAAGATTTCCCTTACTGTAATAAGACAGCTTAGTTAATGTTTTACCAAGGTACCCAGGTTGGCTGCTGTGCAATAATGTATGAGGAGAGGGAAGAAGCTCAAAGGAGGCGAGTTCAAAAGGAAACAAACAGAGACAAACAGGTCTGTGTTTGCCAGTCGCTCTGCTCAACAAGGGAGGAGGACTTTGCTGCAGGAGAACCAACACACACCCCCACAAACGTCTCTCTCACACACACACACACGGCCTCTTTCTTTCTTCTCATCCCAGTCACACAACAACCGGTGACCCGGTTGTTCTCCTGCACAGACAATCACGCACTTTTCAGCACACAATCACACATCGTCCCGGGGATGGAAGATGCGTGATTGTGCCTATGTGCGGTAAGTGTTATGTGTTTTTTGTGTGTGTGTGGGTGTGTGGGTATTCATACAGGAATGCGTCAGTGTCGGCGCCAAGGTGTAGGCCATTGTTGTCTTGGCCGAGAACAAGCCCCTGTCAGCCCCTCCAGCACACGGAGAGACAGGCAGGGAGCACAGCGGAGACGCGGGGTGGACGGCGGGGAGAGGAAAACGAAAGGAGAGGAGGAGGACGGAGAGGGAGAGAGAGAGAGAGCGAGGGCAAGAAAAAAGGACGATTGAAGGAGAAGGATTAGACAGCTGTTTACTGCCATCTCTGGGGGCCAGCAGCAGTCAAAGCTAAGGAGTTTGTCAGCCTCTGGTGGTACCATCCAGTTTACTTTTCCTCACTGTCATTTCTCACTCTCTTCCTCATTCTCCCTCTCTCACTCCCACTTGTATCGCTGTTTCAACCTAACATAACCCACTTTCTTTCCCCCACCCCCCGAATCTCAGGCGGGTCTTTGTTTGTGGAGTTGATCCTCTATTCACAGAACTCTAACATGAGGATGGGATGGGATGCTGCGCAGGCATTGTAATTGATTGACAAGTGTGCAGAATTTAAAATGGAGAGTTCTGACGCAGGAGAATCAACCACTTGCTTGTGAATTGTTTGCCTCAATGCTCAATGCGCACTGAGGTATTTAGAAAAGTATGTTGCTTTTCTCGCTGTGCAGAAAAAGCTTAACCTTACCCGCACCCTTTTGAACAGTGATCAGTGAACAAGTCAAAACACACACATACACACCCTGCAGACAGCTCTGCTTTCTCCCAACTGATTTTCAAAGGCTCGGCATCCATTCTGTGTTTGCTCTCCACTCGCTCCCCGGCTGCTCTTTCATCATCCAGCCGTCATCTGAAAAGCATCTTAAATGATTATGTTTCCCCCTCTTTTTTTTTTTTTTCATACTTAATCTCGCCTTCATGTTCACGCTCCATTTGGCTTGACGGCACAAAGGTGAATCATGAAAGCCTTTTTTGTTTCAGATTTGTGTCATTTTCATTGCGTAAGCTCCGCCGCTCTGTGCCTCCTCCGCGCTTGTCGGGGACCCGATATATGTAACGCAACATGATTTCTGCTGTTGCTGTTCAAGCTGGCTTCTCTTGAGGTGAAAGAGACAAAGAGAGAGAGAGAGAGAGAAAGAGAGATTTGACTCAAGGGATTTTGCTCACAAATCATCCAGTTGTTTTCTTTTTTTTTTTAAGTGCAATTAGAGCAGTGGCTAAGTGTTCTCGTCTGCCTATTAATCCCCAACAATTAATGTGCGTGGTTCCATGAAACATATTGGCAACTTTCTTAAAGTGAGATTAATTTGGCAGGCGGGAAGCTGAGTGGGCCTTTGTGGAACTGGTTATCTTTCCTTAGCACATTGGGCTTAGCTCTCCAAGTCATGGTGGAACGAAGAGTGTGTGAGAGCAGAGGGAGTGTGATGCAATGTAGGTCATTTGGATGGTGTGAACATCACAAGGTTTTTAGATTGCTGTTCTTGATTGTGTGTAAAATTGGCCAGGAAGAATATGAACGGTGCCATTAAATTTCCATGTCAGTAAATTAACAATTGATTTTGTTTCTAAAAATGTGAAATCAACATTTGTGAATTTACGATGTGCATGAACATAGAAACATACTGTGCCTTTTATATACATATGTATGTTTGACCAACCAAAGCTCCTGTCCTTCTGTTTTTAGCTCCCTGTCTGGCCGCATTGTTGGAGGCGTCTGGTGGTTCTTCACCCTCATCATCATCTCATCCTATACTGCCAACTTGGCTGCCTTCCTGACAGTGGAGAGGATGGTGTCACCTATAGAGAGTGCCGAGGATTTGGCCAAGCAGACGGAGATCGCCTATGGCACACTGGATGCTGGCTCCACCAAAGAGTTCTTCAGGGTGAGAGACCGAGAGTCAAACAACAAACGCTTTGTTATTAGGAGTATCCTAATCCAGCTCTGCTACAGTATTTGGAGAGTAAACGATAATGCTGGATTACATACATACATTATTTCCCTTGAATCCCTATTTCTTTGAATCCAGCCTCAGTGTGGTGGACCACCACAGAAAGTTAAAATGACTATATGGGGTGTTAACTACAGAAAATTTGTAAATACATTACATGACTACTGATAAAAAATACAATTGTATTAAAATAGAATTTTATTTGCTGAACATTTTAAAGATGATAACTTCAAATGCAGCATAAAGATAGATAAAGTATTCAAACTGACACTGTCTCTCTGTCTTCTCTCTTTAACAATTCTGGCTGTCAGAGGTCTAAGATTGCCGTGTTTGAGAAGATGTGGTCCTACATGAAGGCGGCTGACCCGTCTGTGTTTGTCAAGACCACAGACGAGGGCGTAATGAGAGTCAGGAAGTCCAAGGGCAAGTATGCCTACCTGCTGGAGTCCACTATGAATGAGTACATAGAGCAGAGGAAACCCTGCGATACTATGAAGGTGGGGGGAAACCTGGACTCTAAAGGTTATGGCATCGCCACCCCCAAGGGCTCTCCTCTCAGGTAAGCCCCTGCCACCGCGATGTGGCTGGATAAAAGCCTCCAAGTGCTTTTATTGGAGCTTGTTCATCACCATCATCTGTCACCTCTTGATTTGTCCATCACACTCAGTTTTTGCTCGCAGCATTTGCTCAGGAATGAACACATACATGCACTTGCATTGATTAGTTTCTCCTTTTTGTGACATTTCATCCATTTTTATTTATTTATGCATCTTTATATCATAATAACACAACATGTCAGTATCAGTATTAACTTTCATAATCTGAATGCATTCTAATCAGACATACAGGGCATGATATTATTTTTATAGCACTTCATTAAACTTTTTATTTATTTTGTTCTGAATTTGCGACTTTTTTGGGTCATGCCCATTTTCACCATTGAAGGCCATCTTTGTTTGAGCACCAGCAGAAGTGTAAAGTAGGTCTATGAGATTTCCCATCCTCTTTAAGCAACACTTGTCTTCCTGCTTCCCTCTAATTACATTCTGAACCTTCCTCGTGAGCATTTGTAGTTGCTGGTCTCATGCGGTCCGCTTTGAAACTGAAGCATCCCCTCAAACACACAGAAACACTCACAAAAAATGTAAATGTGCCTCTCACGAACCAACTGGGCCCTTGAAGCAGGATTACAGCTTAAAGGACCACATCCCATATGGCTACTTTTCCACTTACGCTGGGGCTCACACCTTGACTGTGAAGTCACCAGAGTTGAATTTATATTTGCCACATTCAATGTGATAACTGACCAAATGAATGATAATTCATACTGGGTGTACTTTTCTGCCATCGATGTCCAAGAGCAGCAGCTGTCTTTTCACATTACATTAACACCTTAACTGACTTCCCATTCATATTGCTTTTGCAACTACAGAGAGAGCACAGGAACTGGTGGCATCTGAAGCTTTTAATCTATCCCTAATAGGCCTCATTCATTTTAATGAAAGGAGCCATATGGGGAGATTTCATTCAAACGCGCTGAGGATTCATTCGGGGTTCCACCTTGGTCGACAGCCAAAGGTCAGAACACGCCGACTAGAAATGTTGGCTATGTCTTACTGAGAAGCTTCATTGAAATTTCAAACAAATTACATTTCATACAGCAAGTAAGTGCTGTATTAGCGACAAGACAAGTGGTGAAATGAATCTGCTCCCAAGTCATACAGTCAGATTGGTCCAAACCTGCAACGTAGTAATGGGATGCAGGGTTGAACTGCTGAGGATGGCCCCATTCTCTCTCTCTCTCTCTCTCTCTCTCTCTGTGTTAATTAATAGCACAGTAATGTATGTTATTCTCAGGTTGCCACTCGGGCCACTTGCAGATGTCTGATACTGACTTTCATTAGTAGATAACGAACATTCATCTCTGGAAATGTCGTTTTAAAGGATGGATATTTTGAATGATTCAAATATTCTTATGGATTGAGTAGAAATGGACCTGGAATCAGACATGAGTGAATGGCCAATGAAGTCAAAGAGTTGAGTTCAATCATGCCTGCAGTGCGTTGTCACTGCATCAGTTTGCATGGAGCACTGAATATTGGGGATGCATTGATGTGACTTTTTCTCTTTTCATACCAAATTCAGTACCTAAACTCAGTACAGATGTGCTTTGTTATTTTTAAATTTGAAATGTTTCCTTGCTGTATGAAACTTATTTTAAATCATTTTTATGTAAGTTAAAATGAGGCTGTAAGTGTAAATCATAACTTCTTAGTCATAAATGGAGACATTCATACACATACATACATATATCATTGCTTTTACAGCTGTGCATATTTGAATCTTATTGTTATAGACAATAGTCTTGAGATTGTGTCCTTATAATAAAAAGCACATTCTTTAGCCGTGCTAGCAGCGTTGCTTTAAGGATGACAATATTAGTCGCTCTACCACATTAGTCAGGACTGAAATATCTAAAAAATCTTTGATTACCAGCTTCAGCTGTGCTTTGTGTTTATGGACATGGTAAACATTATACCTGCTAAACATCAGCATGTTAGCATTCATTCACTGTGAGCATGCCGATGTTAACATTTAGCTCAAAGCACCACTCTGCCTGAAGCCTCACACAGCTGCAGACTCTTTGACTTGTGAGACACACCATCACTTTCACCTTTTCTAATATATGTAACATTATAAGTAGTGTCCACAGTATAAGAGTGTCCATATCAGTCTGACAATTCTAAAAATCCCTACTGGATATATGAAAATATAGGATATTCATATTGCACTGCAGGCCTGATTGAAAGTAGCACTTTGAAAAAAGAAGATACTAATTTGACAAAACTCTTCATTTTACAGGATGACCTGACTGCCTGTCTTCAAACTACACTTTGTGATCAGTCTGTGAAATGCTCTGTATATATTTTGTGCTCCTTCCATCATTTCTTACATTTATAATGTCCAGCCACCCCCATGCCTGCCTGACTATTTACCCCATCCCACCTAACATACAGTACAGTAGCCTCCCTGACATCTGCTCACCTGGAACCAACTGACCAAACTAACCAATGACCCACAGGTCTGCAGACATCCACACACTTTTGATTTCTTTCTTTCTGTCTAAGTCCACTGGGCTGAGAAAGAATTCAGAGGTTTTACCAGCTCCTAGGATATCTGTGTTCCCTACAGCTGTGTCGCGCACTGGAGGCTGCGCCATAAAGATTCCTCTGCATCTGCTGGTGAGGAAGGCAGAATGTCACCAGGCTAAATTGTTGCTGCACTAAAGAATTGACACTGATTTGAGGAAAGAGACAATCCAGCAAAGGCTGTAATCTTTACTGCATTCATGCAAAATTCTGATTGCAGATTCTGCCTTCCTGTGATTTGTGGATGGAGAGAGTCTTTGTCCGCAGCCAGTCAGCTATAGGAAATACACACCCACACTCAGCAGAGAGAGGGAGAGCAAGCCTCTGGGCGATGCTTTGGATGAGGTGGTTCATGGAGATTGAAGTTCAGAACTCTTTCTATACTTGGTGGCATAGTTTCCTTTCAGCTTTTTTAAGAAATGAACTTAATGTGAAAGTGAAACTGATAATGATAAAACATTCAAAGTCTCCATCTGCATGTCTCTCTGCCCTTAGTTTTATATTAATCAACACAGGCTACTATTCACCAGGATGCCGTTATGGGTTGAATATTGATAGTTTAGTTACCATAGCAATCTCTATGCTGGTGCCACTGAAAGGAAATTACCATCTCTAGACAGACTTCCGCATCCAAGGCATCTCCATTTATAGTGCCTGCTCTGCCTCCTTCTGAGGCCCCTGCTTGGTAAAACCTGACTCTGCTACTGTATGGGCACGCAGCATTTCAGCCCATTGCAGATATATAACTAACATGTGCATCTAAAGCCAGCACTCCTGCTTCATATCAGTAGCTATACGCAGGAGTTTCTAACCGTAAGTCAGTGTTGTCATAATCACCACCACCGTGCGACCAATCTCTTTATATCTGTCCCATAGAGTGTCTCCTAATGGCTATCGTTTTACATTATTTTCAAGAAACCCAGTAAACCTGGCAGTGTTAAAACTGAACGAGCAGGGCCTCTTGGACAAATTGAAAAACAAGTGGTGGTACGACAAGGGAGAGTGCGGCAGCGGGGGCGGGGACTCCAAGGTCAGAGCCAGTTTGATAAACCCTGCGGGTAACCCACCACCACTGGGAGTGGTGGGGGTGTGTGGGGGAGGGGGGTAACCGGCAGGCCAACGCTGCACTACCACTCTAGCAACACTTAATCTCTCTGTGGTGTGGCAAAGAGCAAAGGAAAACTGCCAACGGGGGGGGGGCTGATTATTTGGCCTGCGGTGGCTGAATTTGAAACCCACAGAGGGGAAAATTTTGTATCATCTCCCCTGCTTGAACAGCAGGGACAGCGATGACTTAAAATTGATCAATGTGCGGTAATTAAACCAGCTGGGTCCTTCGTGCTCAATGATAATTTAAGATCACATGCATGCATTTTTATTGAATTTGGAATTTACTCTGTTTTAGTTGTTACCTTTGGGTATTTACACATTTACATTTGGAAAAAGATGCAATGGAGACGTCTGTGTTGCCAAAGTGAGGGTAAACAGTGTGCCGGTTACCCAAAGTGATATAGTAATACACATCTACTGCTTTAGGGAGCAAGCCAATCAAGCTAGATGGAGTATTAATGCATATCACTTTGACTCTGATATTTCTAATGATGTTTATGCTATATTTATATATGTGTGTGTGTAAAAGTGCGTGTGTGTGTGTAAAAGTGTGCGTGTTAAGTTTTTTATTTATTATTATTATTATTTTGACTTGTAAGCAAGCTCAAGCATTAACGTGTGTATGTATTTGCTGCTCTGTGTTTCTGAATTAATAACATAAAATAACATGGTATAATATGTTATTTATGTTATTTCCTTATGGTTGGAAGAATCCCAGTAAACCTAGCGGTGTTGAAACTCAATGAGCAAGCCATCTTAGACAAACTGAAAAACAAATGGTGGTACGATAAAGGGGAGTGTGGCAGCAAGGACTCCGGAAGAAAGGTTAGTCTCCAACCCGAACCTGTCACCTCACAGCACCTCCCAGCACAACCCTGCCCTGATCCTAGACCAGCCCCAAGTCCAGCCCCCAGCCTCTCTCACACTGAGCTCCCCGTGTGGCTTGAGCAGTACCACCGTATTGGCCCGAACATAAGACAAACAACACAACACACGTTTTTGGATGAAGACTTTTAAAGATGAGAAGTTTAACATATTTGATAAATGTACATTTAAATAAAGAGGCATTAAACAATAGTAACAAATGAGTCAAATTTAAAAAGTTATATACAAAGAATACAATAGTAAAATAAAGTTAAGTGTCAATTAATTCATTGTGGTAAATAGAGCGTAGTGTAACACTAGTACAACTAGAGAAGGATGATTAAGTAATATTATATACACACTAATATCTATCTGGGGTTTGCAGACTTATCTGCAAGCTACTGGTCATAACTGTAAGCAGTGAAACTCCTGTAAAATAAAATAAAACTGTGTTTTATTGCTCATGAATTGAACCTATTGGTAAAAAAGATGAATGTGTTTTTTTCATCATCTCGCAAATGTCACCCAGTGTTGCGATAAAATGCAGCTTACTGGAAAATCTTGGGCACAATCAGTGCTAGCAGATGCATACAGAGGGATCATTTGAAAATAACTTGCCCAGCACCACAAACACAAGCTTACTCTTAAAGTAACCGTTCTGTGGCACGGGCCATTGCAGTATTCAAAGAAAACATCTGCCATTGTGAGTACAAATGCCCTCTCGTCTAAAATGATAAACCTTGCTTGTTAAAGTTTCCAGAAGAAACATGTTCTCATATTCGGGCCAGTACTCTGGTGGTACTCTGGTGTCTATTTGTTCCCACTGATGAGCTTGTGTTGTCAGAGCATTAATGTTCATTAGCGTGTACATAAATATTGTGTGGTGGATTAGTCAGGACTGTTACGATGGTTTTTTTATACTTAAAGAGACTAGAGTTACCATCTAGGTGGGATAAATCCTCTTGAAAGAGATTGTCCAAACCCTCCAAACACACACACAGACGCATGCACACAGATTGAGTGGGATGATAACCTTGAGTTTGTACTGTAGATTAAATATGAATCACTCAGAGAGCAATTTGTTAGAAACCAACTCCTTCCCAAGGAGAAAGAGTAAGAAAAAGATACACAGAAGGTCGTGATGGAGACAGATGAAGACATTAGGCCATTGCTGAACACGTTGAGCCTCCACCTTTGCATTTTGGCCCTAACAATAATCCTGCCTCGACTCTCACTGTAGAGTGTGCATGTATGGATGCAAGCCCCATCAATCTGCTAAATCGACCCTGAGTCACACCCACTTCTGTGCCTGCATGCAATTTGCACTTTATGTTATTCACTGTCTCAAGAAGCAGTTCTCCCTGAAAAGAAAAGCTTTCGCTCTTTAGCTCAGGTACCTCTGTATGTGTAAGTGTCAAGAATCTTTTCCTCCTTTCTTTTTTCATATTTTGATACCCTTGTGTTGAGTGTTAAACAATGTGCCACGATGGGCGCAGTGTCTAGGGCACATGATATAAACTCTTTCTTGAGACCTCTTAACTTAGCTTAAGACTTACATTTTTTCCATTTTAGGAGAGATTTGGTACAGTACATTATTGGTCAGACACGAACATCTTTGCAGTACACTCGCATAAATCTATATTTTGGTGCCATTTACCGTGACATGTTGTATCCCCTTACAGTAAATATTTATAGGGTGTTTGGGAACATAAATCTAAAAGAATAATTTGACAGCTTGGGGAATACGTTTATAAACTGTCTTGACTTAAGTTATATTAGCAGATTGATACTACTCCCATGTCCATGCTAATTCTGTAGCTAGTGCCAGGTAGCTTAGCATAATCACTGAAAACAAGGAAACCTCTAAAGCTAATAACATATTTTATGTCATTTATTTAACCCATAACAACCCACGGTGACACAGGTGTCACAAGTCACTTAAATGACCTGGAAAGGTTCCTCATATAGATTTATCCTCGATTTTAACCTGTGAAGTCCCTAAGTGACCCCTACCGAACATCCTGGTGGGTCATGTGACAGGTCATGTGATTTTGTGTTCCCACAACAACTATTTAGTCTGTGTAGTCCCCCATAATTTTCCTTGAAGGAGAAAGGGGTCTGGGTTCTTATGGGTTAATCCGGGGACAAGTGGAGAAGAAATAGTGCAGCACATCCCTTAAAACCCAAGCAAGTCATTTTTATGCCTCAGTTTTTTGTACATACACTACAGGCCAAAAGTTTGGAAGCAAGATCAGATTTGTACAAAAAAAGATCATAGTTTCATTGGTATACTTTGAAACAAAACAAACATGATTATTATATAAAGTATAACTTTGTTGGACACCATTAGGCGTTTTGCAATTTCTCTTTCAGTGTATCCTTCTTTCCTCAAGTGTACAAATCTGTACTCTTGTTTCTTTACTCAGTTGCTTCTTTCTAGCCATTTCTGCGGTAGTTTGAATTTGAACGCAGTTGAGATTTATTGGGATTTTTGTATGCAGACTCTCAAAAGCCAAAGAAAAGAGTTAAAGTGAATAACGCAAACTGTGATTTTTTTTTTTACTTTTGCACTGAAGTTGTGACTCTTGCAAATCTTCTCGACCCTAAAACTAAGCCCTTCTTTTCTTTTGTTGACATTTATTCAGCAATGGTCTGGTAACATCAATGTATACCTAAAGGTAAATTGAGGAAAATGGTGCATATCATCAGTGAAAGCAAAGTCTGATCATGCAGTAAATACATCCCAAAATACATATAAGCTCATGCTGGTTTTTAAGAAAGGCATTGTGAACAGAAACTTGAAGTTGCTTCCAAACTTTTGGCCTGTAGTGTATCAAACAAAGGTTGACTGTTTCTAACATATGCTAACTGGCCGCTTGCTTTAGCTTCAAATTTAGGGCTGCACTGAACATGCACTTCTTCCTGTTTGGAGCAATTCTTTCTTCAAAAAACTTCTAAGCTCTCTAAAAGGAGTCCGACTCGCTGATCTAAACAGTTATGAGCTGCGTGAAGAGCTAAGGAACTTCATTAGTCACCTTTCCTTTGGTTGGTTTTAATTGCGTTTTTAAGTAGAAGGTTTTGACACACTTAAACAGATTTATTCTGACTAAATACAGTCAGAGAGGAGGAAATTTGAAATTGCACAGTTTGACACACAAGGTCTGTTAGAAAAAACATATTCACATTACATAATTATACTAAATAACAGGGTATATCTAGATAAATACAGACAAAATATATTCAAATGCAAAATGACTTAATAAAGTGAATTCAACAATAAAAGCCCTGAATGTCACCAGGGCTGATATAATACACAGATAACTGTGCGCTTAAATGCCTAAAGCTTCCTAACATAGCTACAGCTCTGCATGTGGAATTAAACTCCTCAACATATTCCCCAAAAGGACTGGTATGAAATAACATAACATATAATAATCCTTGTTAGACCCCATTGTTCCACGAGAGCCCTTTAGGTGGACTGATTTAGGTCTTCATGACTTCATTTCATTAGAGACTATAAATAGGCCTGAATGTAAGTGGGTGTCGTCGTGACAGAGAATAATGACCCATAATATGGAGCGATGTCATACTGAGGGCTTGTTTGCTGCATGAATGCATGTGTTGTGGTGTTGCTGGGGCTTTATGCACTTTACCTGCACCTCTTCCCTCACAAAATATGGTTCTCAGAAAATAATTACGTGTATGTTGACCTGAAGGGTTAATGCAGAAATTGTGTAAAATGTTTAGAATTGCACAAATAAGCAACAAAAGTCTGGGTCTGTATCTCTTTTCAATATACGGGGCCTGTCTCACAAAGTCAGTTCAATACACACAACCCAGCTCTCTTTGAATTAGTTTCAGTTACATTACAGTTTAAGAGCATTGGATTTAATTTGAGAAGAGATTAAAAAACTTTTGATGCCTGCTGGGAAATTCACTTCAGCACAAAGTAATACGAGGTGAAGTTAAAGGTACACAACTAGAATATAAATTAAACACAATTAGTGTTAATAGTGCTCAATAAGTTGGCTGACATTTTGATATGCTAAGTAGCCTGCAACAGGCATGGGGAATAAACAGGTTAGACTTTTTTTCTTTTGAAAAAGAAAATGACAGGATGAATAAATATAAGGGGAAAAAAAACAAATGTTTCATTAATGCCGCTTCTGTTGGTGCAGAGAGGAGCACTGCGGGAGGAGGATTTGTTAAATTAAAAAAGACTTGATAAAGGCCTGTGACCAAAATGTATCTTGAATAAATCAGCGAGTTAATTTTCAGCATGCAGACATCTTTCCTTTTTTTAAATTAAAAAGTATGATCACTGCTCGTCATTAGGGCGCAGTCAGAATACGTCTTATTTATATGACAGTGTCGTCATGAAGGCGCCTCATATTCTCTCCTCCTGCAGTGATGGATGGAGCATGAGTCCAACAGTCTACATTTAACCAGGCACTGTAAGAATTTCAATGCAATTAATGTGCACAGAAGATTTTATTAATAGCTTTTCCGACTACCTTTTTATTGTGAGAAGTTCTGGTTTATAGGAACACTAGCTTTACTACAAATCATTTATCATCTAATTATTTATGAGTACGCTTGTTACAGAGAAGTTGAATGAACATTCATATGGAAGCCCAGTACTTATGTAAAATTATATTTTGACTTATCAGTAAACTTTGAATTAAACTTTAAACTTGAGTCCTAGCATTGCAATTCCAACATTTCCTACTACGTACTTACTGTTTGTTAGAAGCCCTGTTTTATAGTCAGAGAGGTGGTCTGACTGTGCTGCAAATCTTTAATATATTTCTGATATATGATCTTAGCAGTAATAAAGTCATTGTAACAGTTTGCATAGAGTTACTCCGTGCTCTGTCATTTACGTGACTGCAGTATTTTGTCCCCTCTTGGATCCTGTAGGGAGTTTGACCCAGAGTTCTCCAGCTATATTAAATTGTACTTTATCAGACAGGCCTCTAAAATATGTTTTTATTATAAATGTTTTTGTGTGGAGTTATGTGTGTGTCCTGTCCTCTTGTCTTCTACTATGTGTGTTCTTTACATGAGTGCACAGTAGTCTTTAATCAGGCTTATCTTTACACTGTAGGTATGTCTGAGAGCGTGCGTGTGTTTGTGTGTATGTATGTGAGTGGGCTCGTATGTATGAATTAGTTTGAGTGTGTGTGTATTTATGTCATTTTGCTGTAATGCATTTGAGTCCTTGCACTTCCTGTTTGTGAAGTTAATGTTTGTCTATGAGTACGTCTGTCAGTGTTTTTTTGTCACATCTATGTCAAGCTCTGTATGCCAGTATCGCTCGGCTCTGCCTCACTCCCCCCTTCCTCCTCCCCCACCCTCCAGGACAAGACGAGCGCTCTGAGCCTCAGCAATGTGGGCGGGAGTCTTCTACATCCTGATCGGCGGCCTGGGCCTGGCCATGCTGGTGGCGCTGGTGGAGTTCTGCTACAAGTCCCGGACCGAGTCGCGCCGAATGAAGGTGTCCACCGCATGCGAGCCGCTGCCGCCTCAGCCGCTCAGGCCTTTCACTGCTCAGCCTTAGACAGTGGTGCTAGCGCCCCCTACACAGAGCTGCAGAGCTACGGCCTGTACGCCAACAACACTGTTAAGATATAGGGCAGGGCAGAGCACAGCCACGGGGTAGGAAACGCTGTGATCGATGATGATGATGATGATGATGCTGATGACATCCGCCTCCTCACCCCTACCCGCCCATCTAACCGTGATATCACAGTAGGGCCTCTCACGGCTTCCACCGCAGTGCAAACGCTCTCCTGTTCCTCTCTCTACCTCTGCCGCTCACGTCTTTACGTCACAGATCTCCTGCAGTGTTGGTGAATCACTTGATTCTAAAATTGCCCTTATGCCTGTTTGTTCACTCTCTGAAGTTGACATTATAAGCACAGGAGCTGATCATTTTCCTTATGTTTCCATTTCCATTTGATTTGTCTAAACTTAGCATTATATGCCCTTAAAATAACACTCTCCCCATCATACTGTATTGAATGTGACTTATGTTGATATCAGTATCTCATTTAGATCAGTTACTTTTAATGGTGGCTAATTTAAAATGTGCCTAGCTCACTAGTTTTTTTTTTTTAATTTGAGCTTACCAAAGTATCCCTCTCAGTCTTCCAGTTAAATCCAATTACTACACTCATTACAATAATCTCATAGTGCACATTCACAAATGAAGAAATTTCCCTTTGCAGCACAGGTATAAAGGCAATTTGAATCACAGTGGTCCATCTATCTACCTCTGTCGCTCTCAGCAAATCTCTCCCCTGTTCCTTCCTCTCTGTTTGCTGACTGTCTCGCAAATGCAGGGCCCATTGTGGTGAACATCCTTTATATGTATACCATAAGGCAGGCCTGTGTTCCATCACTGCTTTGACGTAGAACAGTCTAACAAAAATTGTTGTATGTTTCCCGAAACCCGAGAGCAAGGACTTGTTGCTTGTTGCTGAGGTCGCTCCTCCCACGGCAGCTGACGGCCCCCGTAGCTGTTAGCCATCTGCCTCCTGGATCAATTTGCAAAAGACAACCTTTGTATTCATTCTTCCAACATCAAAGCCCCTCGCCTTGATGTAAACAGCAAAAAAAAAAAAAAAAAAAGCAAAGACAAGGGGTGATCTTCTACATGGATCTCTTACGTTTTAATCAGCCCACGAAGAGGCACCTGATCAGTATGCTGACGAGATTGGCGAGCTGCCTATTAGTCCATCGGTGCCTTTATGCTGTTTGGCTTGAAAGAAACAACAACGCCGTTCCAATTAGAGGCCGGTGTAATTCTCCAGTCCCCGTGCAGCACTTGCCGGTTGCTTCGGATCGCGTACTCGCTTTGTCCAATTTAATCAGCTATAGAATATGGAGGATGCGGGCAGACTCCAAAGAGACACACACACACACACACATGCATCACACATCATTAGGCCGGCTTTCGAGCCCAGTGGCTTTTATGGCGCTAGACTAGAGAATGGAGCTATTAAACCAATGAGTGAAGCCTCAGCTCCCCTCTTACTGCCCACACTTCGCTCTGCTCCTCCTGCTACAAATTAGGACACTGATGCACATCGGCCAGCGCCACGGTTTACCACCCGCGAATATCACTCAGGCCCAGATGAAGAGGGTAAAAAGCAGCGCCCTATGACTCCTAACGGCTCATTCTGCTCCTGGATTTCTTGGCATGGCAGCACCACGTTGAGATTGACACAAACAGCTGCTTATGCGCATATAATGTAATAAAGACCCGAGAAATTGCAAAACATTATTATCTTTATTCTTCTAAAGCTGAAAGACCTTTTCAAGTACACAATTCTGTGCGCTGCCACTTTTAACTGTCTGCATAAGCTTTCTCTGTTCTGATTAGGATAAAAATACATGCATGTGTGTGAGGCTGGAATCTGGCGCCTGGACTAACTGTAACATATTTGTTTTCGACAGCAATCCATCAACGACGCCATGCGCTGCTCCACCCTGACCCGGATGAGTGGCAACGGGAGCGGCGGAGAGAACGGACGAATCCTCACCCACGACTTCCCCAAGACCGTTCAGACGCTGCCCTGCATGAGCCACACCGCCAGCATGGGACTGGGTGCCTCCGGCATGTGATCATCACGTGACTGTGCTGGCGGCGAGGAAAAGGCAGGGTGGGGCAGAAGGAGAGCACAAGACTCTCCGTGACCTCAAAAATCATGGCTGTCCGGTTTGACCCATCTGTCCTCCTGGCTGTCGACGCGCCCGACGTGAACAAGACTTAACTTACTGCCAAAATGCACTCTCCAAACGCTCCTCACAAACTACGAACAGAGACTCGCAAAGTTTTTTTTAAATAAATGGATGTTTGCAAAAGAGATATCGAGGGGGGAAAAAAAGAAGGGAAATGTGCTGCAATAAAGAAGCCGTCAACGGGGCGTGTTTTTGAATTTTTTACAGTGTTCATTTGTGTGGGAAAAAATAAGAACCTTATTCTTCAGTGTGACGCCTGCGCCGTGCCATCTCAATGGAGCTGTTGACGTTAGTCTGCGTGTGCAATATCTTCACCTCCACTGCTGACCTTGTACTACCTAGATGCTTTCTGAAGGCCAACAGGAACATGTCTTTGCACAGCCATGGCAGAAGGAGGACAAACACACTTGTGACTGCTGCGATGGTTTGATTTCGTTTCGGGACGTTCCCGCCCTCTTTCACCCTCACATTTACGCGCCATTTTGGAAGGACAAAGTGCTCCGTGTAGCCATTTTTATGACATAGTATATGGTTTACACTGATGTGATGCACAGAAGAGCTTTGTCAAAAGTAGTTTGATTTGATCGCTCCTCGACTGAGGGTCGATGCCGACCAGGCCACAACAAACATGCATTGCTGCTACACCTCATTTAACACGTCATGCCTTGTCTTTGTGCCATACGACCATTCTCACAAACACACACACAGACACACGCACACACACACTCTACATGTGTACTGGGTCATTTGTTTGGCCGACAGATAGTTTTAGTATTTAATGATCACATAAGCAGTTAGAGGGCAGATCCAGAAATGCTCACTTTGGTCTGTGCGAGAGAGGTGATAGAAGAGAGAGAGAACACACTGACACATAATGTACAGTACTGAGTGACCTTACACTGTATTCTACTGTTGTGACATTCATAGCATATCCACTGATATACTAGGGAGTCGGTTTGCATGGTGTTGAAGAACAAAGACGGACAAATTCAGATCCGGAGAAGATATTCCTCAAACTATTGTTAGAGCTGTTGCTGCATAATTCACTCACTCCTGTGAAGTATCTCCAGCTGTATTCACTTTTAATGAAATGGGCAGCGCAGCCATTCGCTCTCAACAAATTGAGAGCGGCACATGCCCTGCAGATCGCGCACGGGGGCAGGGGAGGGGGGCGGCAAAAGAAAAGTCGCCCCCCCGCCTCCCTCCCGCTGTTGCTAGCTAGCTCAGGAAGGAGGCGGGATCGGAAGGCCCGGGGTGACTGACAGATTCACCACCATCCCACCATCCGTGTTTATCGGAAGTCATGGTTACGGTTGTCACCCCGGTGTCTGAACGTAGAGTTCACCCTTTCAGATCATGTCAAGGGAACAGAGATCAGAGTGGCAGGCCCTGGGCGGCAGAGGGCACAGATGACAAAGGGCAGACAGGCTGGGTTTTGTCATGCAGGGCTTAAAGGGAAATTCCACCACCACAACACCTGAAAACACAAAAATGTCAAAGATTCACTTTGCATTTCTTGGCCCACTTTGTCAGTTAGTGGCTGTATTTAAATTCCTGTGAGTGACTGACTACAGCGGACAACACAGTTGAGCTCATGTTGTGATTTAGAATCAAATGACAATTTCAAGTATAAGGCTGGTGTGACTATATATTTTTCTTATTGTCAACAAATCCCAATAAATGAGAGGACACGACACCACTGCATTGGTTCATCCCTCAAAACACATTTTCTTCTTAGACTGAGCAGTGAGGTCCTACATAAATACTGTTTTCAAACTTTTTTGGTTATTTTGCATATAAAGATGTATGCAGTATTTTAGGATTTGTCTGTGCTCCCTTTATTTTTGTGGGTAATTGGGGAAAAAGGTGATTATTTCTGGGAAGCAATGATGATTTAGCAGTACTTGATACAAAATGTGCTGACAGTTGTGGGGGATGTTGTGGGCCACTGTCAGTCAAATCTGATAAAGCTGATTAAGCTGATTAGAGATTTTTTGCATTAAGCTTAATAAATAACAATTACGTTTTTTGTTTTTTTTTTCTGGATTTTAACTTTTGTGCATGCTGTAATGAATATGTAAAGTTTTGAGGGGATGGAGTAAATGGTGCATTTGGTAGGGACTATTTTCAGTGGTGGATTAATACACATTGCTGCAACAATGATATGTTCCTAATAGTTGACAAGAGCAAAGGCATAATGTTACAGTGCATTTTAGCTTTCACTGCTTGTTTTGTAAGAGCAGTGCATTGTTGGTTTTAGCCTTTGCTGGGATTTGTCAGCAGTAAGAAAAATATTGGATGTCTCCAGCCTTTAAACTCAACAGTCTTGCTGATGAAAATTGTCGAAGCAGGGGAGAGACCAATAACGCAACGCTTCACAGCCAGAAGCAGTATAAAGGGTACATTATGTGCCTTCTTCCAACGCGCACATCTTTTTCCCTTCACCTATCTGTCACTTTACCTCTCTCCACCCACGCAAATATTCCTCTGCGGAGTGCGACGATTCCAGCCCCCTGGATTATCAGAAACGATTCGAGAAGATATAGAAAATGGTCGAGTTAAGTCTGAGCGGGTGAAGCAGGTTTACGTGGAAACCGGGTTCATCAAAATGGAAAATGACGGTTATTCACCACAGCACAAGTCCTGAAATGCACTAATCATCGCGATATCTAGTCCAACAGTGTCCGGAGGTGTGATTTTACTTGGAGGTGACTGGAAGGTTGTTGCTCGAAATGGGATTTTCGCTGCTGTCGGATGCCAGAGGTCGGCTTTAGATTATGTACCGCACACTCGAGCTGACCTCTCATTTCCCAGCAGAGGCCAAGCGCCTGTACAAAGGCAGCACTCATCCTCTGCTTCCACTGCTAAGTCGTGTGTTATTTTTCTTCTCCTCTGAGTTTCTGCTTTAAAAAACAATATCTCTATATATACGGTACCAAATCCAATGTATGACCTCTCTCTTTCTCTACATCGTCATACAGGCAAGAAAAATGGGCAGTCAGAGTTTACTGAAATCATACATATCTCCACCAATTATGTATATAAAAGGCTTTTCTTCTTCCCCAGTGAAAATGTTTGTTCTCCCAATCATGCCGCAGTGTACCTGAATTAGTTACCTACCGCGTGAGTACTTTTCCTTTCTTCCCTCATCTCTGCGTCTTCTTTTTTGCTGATGCTGTATTAATTAGGACACAGCTCGGCTCTCTTCGGCGGAGGCTTTACCTTCGGAAAGATGTTTTATATGCCATAACAGATTTGTAAAAAAAAAAAGCAAAAAAAAGAGAGACACTCAATGTTTGTATTATAAAGGAGAGTTGGGGTGCCAGCAAAGTGTTATACACTTTGAGGAGTGTAAAAAATAAAACACACACTGATGTTGAATAATCTGTATAGGCTAATGTTGTTGGAAGCCAGTTTTTGGGTTAATTTCATTTAATTTTGTTGCAATTTCGAAAAAGGATTTCCTGTTAGTGTTTTTTAAGTGCTTGAAATTTAACACCATTTTAATATTTCTTTGTCGCTTTCCTTTTTCAAAGTATTTTACTACTAGAATCTGATCACTAGAGTTTGTTCACCAGAAACATCATTATTGTTGGGTTTTTTTGTTTTATTTCATTTTTTTTTTAACTATGGAAAGGGTGTTACTGAGATCTCATATTAAAACGATGCTCAATATATGGGTTCACAGTTAAAAAAACAAAAGAAAAATGTAAAAGAAGACAACTATTAGGAATCAGACTTTTAAGAAATAAACTTTTTTTTCTAACCAAAGTGTCCAGGAAGGAAGTCATCATGCTTTTGTAACTGAATAAAGGAATAAACTATATGTATATTTGTTCCGTTTTATTTCCAGAGGAGTCATATATCTCACTCCGTGCCTCCGGGCAAAGGGGGGGATATGACTTTAGATATTACAAGCAGAGAAGAATAAAGCAGTGCCTGGGTAAGAAAGGAGTGCAGTGATCCAAAAAATAATCTCAGGCGGTCTGCCTTGCATGAGGGGAAAAAAAGGAGGGAGAAAAAGCCTCTGTTACATGAGCTGCAAGGCAATTTGAGAGAGCCAACTTGTGTCGACTTAATGGTCCTCGTCAGGGTCATAGAGATTAGGGAGTTCAGACAACATTTAATTAAGGTGCGCTGTCATATACCTTCCCCTCAAACTAATTTGCATCTGTATGTATACATCATTTGCATATCTTTTTAATGCAGGAAACGGCCCTGCGTCGTTCAGGTGACTAAAGAATAAAACAGAGAGAGGCACATTCGGTATTATAGGTTTTTTTTTTTTTTTCTTAATCAGATAGACGGATGTAGATAGGATATGCCGGCGACAGAGAGTGAGAGAGAGAGAGAAGTTGCTGACACATAATAAAGTAATGTAAATAAGTCTTTGGCCAGGTTCAAATCTGGGGCACTGTGGTTTGTGGTACGTGGTTTAGACCAAGAGACCACCACTGGCAGTCACTGTGGTTTTATTTGAATTGGCACATTCACAGAAACTTTGGAGACAGCAGAACTATCCCTCAGTCCAAACGTCCAAGATCTTTCCCTTTAATCTTAATCTTATTTGATATTTTGAAAAAATGACATGGCACTTTTTACATTTCTACCACTTAACTCAGGCACCATCTTGATATTTTTTTACTTTTTTTTACTCATCTTGAGCTTTTTCCCCTAAACTTCTGTCCAGCCTTGCCTATAATTCAGCTACACGATTGCCAACATCAGGCAAAGAGATAAGGTTTCTTTTGGGGGTCTGTTTTAATGGATTTCACCACTTGAGAGCAGTGCACCAGACTGCAGACACAACACTGACAGATGAGGGAAATAGCTTGGCTTTATTGGCCAGGTGTGTGTGCACATACGAGGGATCTGACTGTGGTTTTTCATTGCTCTCTACCTGAGAGCCTGTGGAAAGAAAGTGGCTGTTCTGGCGTACAGTGCTCTGCAGCGCCTACCAGAGGGAGAAGTTGGAACAGGTCCTCTTTGCTCTTTCTTTGTAGGATTTTATTTCTTCCTCTTTTGTTTGATTTTGCTCTTTGGTCGCTTTGAGCTGACTCACAGACCTTGAGATTTATTTATCAGTTTTATTATTTATTATTAGGAGTTTATTATTATTAGGAAGGTGAATTACTATCAAACTTTTGTGGTTAATTACTATTTATATTATTATTATTATTATTATTATTATTCCCATGTCCAGAATCAGACTGCCCGGAAAGCAGGCTCGCGCGCGGCTCTCCTTGTAGGCCGTCCACTTGGTGTAATGCTCTTCTGCTTTGAGCTTCCGCCCCTCTTTCCGGTCCTGGAACAACCAGTATCCGATGCTCAGTCTCTCCTGCAGCCACGACGGGCGCTCGTTGGATTTGGGTGTTTCTGTTGTTTTTTCTGAACACTAAAGAAGAATTTATTAAGTACGACAGCACAGGTTCAAATACATCCAAGGCCAATGTAGAATGACTCAGAGAAAATGTGTAACGTATAATAAGAGACTTTAGGGCTCTACAGGATCAGGATTATATAAACAGGATAAAGAAATATGATCCAAACCTTCAGTCTTTGAGACTGTTTTTGCAGCAAAGAGTTCATAGGTTAGGGTGGAGCCTTTCTTTGACAGGCTTGCTCTCTGGTTTTGGCTCTTTAACCCAGTTGTTGTACAGAGTTTTCCTTCTACTCTGCCTCTCGGGCCTCAGGTCAGGGGTCGGGCGCTTAAGGCCCGCTCCGCCCTCTGCTCTTGGCAGATAACTGAGCGCGCCCCCCTTGCGTCCCTTCTGCAGTTTTTTCTCCAGAGCGCTCATCCACTCGTCGCTTTCAATCAGCTCTAGATCCACCTTCATCTGTAACTTCCACTGAAGCCTCTCTTCCTTCAGCTTAAGCACTCCATCCAGGGGCTTTTGCTCATTTGCCCTCTCCTGCCTCTTCTCCTCTCTCTGCTGGGCGCTCTGACTCGCTCTCTCCTCCAGACTTTTCTCTTTCTGTCTGTCTTTCTCTCTCTCCTCTAGAGCGACTCTCTGTCTGCGCTCCATCTCCATTTTTCTCAGCTCTACGAACATTTGTCTCCTGACCTCCGTCCTTCTCTCCTCCGGGGTCAGTTTCATCAGGGCTCTTGCCCGCTCTATTTCAGATAGGAGGGACCTTCCTTGTATTTCACTCATCTTTGTCTTTGCTTAGACTCTCTAAGACTCTAGACCCTACTCGTGTGGGTTGGTTTTCTGTGAAGCTCTCTCGTCAACAGGTTTGTGGTAAATGAAGCCATCAGAGTTCTCTGACAGGTTATGTAGTGGAACTATTTAATACTGTTTAATATTGTTTAATATTGTTTAATATAATTTAATACTGTTTAATACTGTTGAACGCTGCTTGATATTGTATATACCTCAGCATGTTGTAGCCCTGCTGGCTTCAAGTGTTTCATCATAAACAAATATATACATAATATAATATATAACATGATTAAGACAAATTAGTCAGCATTAATGTGGTTTTATTTATTTATTTATTACTTTTTACCTATAATATTTAACCAATCCTCACTATTTTTTACATGAATTTCATGTGTCACGCCTTAATATTTCTACTCAGCGCAGCATTTAGTGCTCCAAGCTGTGTCACTGTAATGCATGAACTTATTTAACTTAGTCAGGGAACTCACTGGAACATGTACATTTAAAAATATGTACAGCGATTAATATTTATTCTCATCACTCCTCGCAAGGCAGCAAGCGCAGCGGAGAGTGGAGCGGACCCATGATAATAAATACACCCCATCCCTCCTCTTCCTATAGGGGAATGTAAAGTAAACAGCCCACAGGTGGATGCTGGAGGCGGAGGGTGGGGTCTGTAAAATGCAATGTGAAACAGCAGCAGCAGTGGGGGCAGGTGGCAGCATACCTGTAGCCTCCAGGTCAGGCGGTGTCCAACCTGTTCGGTCCACCAGAATTACTCCACACACAAACTGACAATGACATGCAGACAGAGCAGACAGATCCTCAGTGCCTCAATGTGCACACACTTAATGATTAATCAATTTGTTCTTCTACTTACTTACTATTTATTTTCTTGACGGCCTTGCATACGTCAAGCTTTTGAAATTGCATCCGCACACAACAAGGGGCCAAACAAAAAATAACTTTCATTACCTGGAAGAAACATTTCACGCAACAGTCATTTCTGATATTATTGTTGAGCCCGGAAGACTTATTATTATGATGAGGGGACAAATATAGAACGTGTCATTGTGCGAAGCCGTGCTTACTGCATAGGTTTGTATTTGAGTGTGTTACATAGAGATAGCCGGGTGCCATGCTGTGTCACACCCCATGATTAGTGACATCCACTGGTGGAGAGGCCCCACTCTTTCTCACTCTGACAACCAAAGGCCTACTGTATAATTAACATCTCTCTCTCTCTGTCGCTCTCTTTCTTCCGCCTTCCAAGCTAGGTGTCTGAACAGGATTTTTGCATCTTTGTTAACCACTTCTCACCTGCCAATTTTCATTTATGACTTTGAAACAAGGTGTCTGAAACGTATCGCCAGGCACTTAAATGTGATTTACAGCATCTTTTATTTCACGTGACATTAGACACACATCACCGCGCTAAAACCCCGTCCTCTCCACGGGTCTGGCGTGTGACTGTTAACATCCAACACTGCCCGCTGGACGTCAAGAGTCACCACAGGCTGCTTCTTTGAGCTCGCACCACGGATGAAATTTATCTTGGGAGAATGAAATCATGTCCCCCGGTTTTTAAAAGCCCAAGTAATCAGCCTTTATCTAAAATTAAATCTGGACGCGTCACCTGTCCTGGATCTTTGAGGACCAGTTAATCACGTCCTAAAATGATGACATCCTTTGCACATGTAATGTCTTCAGGAGTACAATAATAATAATCAAAAAAAAAAAAAAACATTAAACATTAACATTAACATTAAACATTAAAAAAATTAAAACAGACGCCTTCAAAAGCGATATAACAGAGATTTTTCATAAACACCTGCGTGTGTACTAATGACGGCAGATGCAGCAAAAATATGATGTAGGAGTGAAGAAGACAATTTGATGAGAAAACAGAAAGCGCGCAAAACAAAGAGGCGGAAAGAAAAGGGAGGGCAAAGTACGGGGAGAGATCTCGTTCCAGCCATTGAAAGTGAATGGCAGTTAATTGTGTCCAGGTGCAGACTTCTCACTCACTTTGTGCCCATCATTAGAGGAAAGCAGCATCATACCTGCACAAGTGGACACACACATACAGACTGGCGCTAATGGACAGCTGATTAGCGACGGGGCCAGCTTCCAAGAGACCAAGACAAACACAGGTGTAGACTCGCAAAGTAAATTAGCCTCGTGTGTTTGATGTGTCTGATGTCTTATAGATCGGTCACGTCACCTGAAATAAAATAATGCTTTTTGTATTAGCTGGAGTTTTTACCATGCCCCTTACTGTTGCTGCACCTGTTTTAAAATAACAACCCTATATTTTCATCTTACAGTGAATATAACCCTTAAGTTTGTATTGCAAAAAAAAAAAAAAAAAAAAAAAAAGAGACATGGAAAAGTATTTAAATCTACTCTTTGGTAGGGCAACAGTTGTTTTTTTTTTTTTAACATCATAGGAGAAAAGACTTTTAGGTGAAAGACTACCGTTTAATTTGGCAAACGTAACCCTGTCTCAGATAACATTAAGTTTTTTGTTTGTTTTTTTACATAACCTGTAAATCAATATTTGGATGCCTCATCCTTGTCGTTGTGTCGGTTTGTTACCTTAGTTACCTTGACATGCTAACGTGTCGTTTACATGAGAGCAGATAAACACACCGTTTAATTGCTTTCCTGCACTTTTGCTCATACATATTTGATTTTAAAAAAAGACACATCATTTCAAACTCTTTCTGTTGGACTATGGGGCTTTACAGACCTGACACACAATAGTCTGTTAAGTTAAGATATAACTGACTGTTGGGATTAGGGATTTAGCTAATGGTCAGTTACACCAGAGGCATGAAATCTTCCAGGTTGCTAAAGTAGTACCTCTTTATGATAAGACAGCATGAATGTATTCAAATGCTTAATGTAAAAATATTCATTTTGTAGGTTGCAGTGAACATATGTGGATACCTGGGACTGTGGTGAGAATGTACAGGGATGATTTGATGTTGTTACACATCAGTAGCTAAATATTATCGAGTTTTCCATGAACCTATGAACTCTTGGTGAATGCAGTGATGTGTGTGTGTGTGTGTGTGTGTGTGGGCTACAGCGGTGCTTGTATTTTCTCTGTCATAATTATGGCTGGTTTTACCTCGGTTGAAAATATTGTATCATGGTGTTGCTTACCATTGATTTTTGCTTTGGGCGTTCTGTTTTCTAAATGAGGTCCGTTCCCAAACTCTCTTCTTCTCTTCCTTTGCATTTCAATAATGCTGTTATGAAGAGAGGGGGTCTAACTTTGTTGCAGTGTCTCCTCCTGGCATGTGAGCCATGTTTTTCCAAATGGAGGAGGAAAGGAAATCAATAGTGGTGAAAACGCTGCTGCCAGCTCGTGTTGTGGGGACGGAGTAAAGTCTCACAGCCATCAGGGAGGAAATGCTCGTTCCTCTTTAGTACCGCTTGAGTAAACTGCCTCAGTCTGTAGCAAAAGGGCAGAGTCCTACACATCCTCGTGGATGTCTACTCATCCTCATTATTTTGTATCTGAGAAGTCACTTGGAATTCACCTGTCTCCTCCTGTCCTCTCTTGCCCCTTGTTTCTTTTGTGTGTGTGTGTGTGTGTGTGTGTGTGTGCACACGCACACCGGCAGCTGCAGGCAACGGCCGCACACGTTTCTGCGTGGGAGTTCTTTCCTCCTCTCATACATGAGCGAAGACATATACACAGCCGTGGACATCAGTGCACATAAGCCCAAGCACACACTCTCCACCCACAGAGATGCTGCAAGAAAGAAAGCCCCTTTCAATAACATGCAGCCCCTCTCGCCTCTCATCCATCCTGCCCTCAGGCCGTTTCTCTCCGTCTGAGTGACTGGCACTCGCAGCAGGACGGGATCTGAGCACAGCATCTAACGGCGGCATTGACGATACGAGGAACTCGCCTCAGGGCAGTCTTAGTGCTTGCTTGATTTCCAAACACATATACTGGTACGCATAGACATGCATGTGTTTCTAAACACACACACACACACTCGAGCACAATTGACTGTGTTGGTTGGGTATCTCAGCAACCAGCAGAGCGACATGAGCCTGAGGTGTGTGCTCGGATATCAGTGGGCACAAACAGTGTTTTTCGGTGTGCATTGCTGTCTGCCTCTGTGTCTTTTTTTGTATTTACACTGCAGGGCCTCAAGTCAGAAATATCCTACGCACTGTGGCTGTAAGCTGGGTAAATTTAAATCCCTAAAAGTGAACTTCAACTCCGTTGTCCTTTTATTTTTGATTCATTGTGCTGCACATGAAACAAAAAAATGCAGTACAGGTGGGCAGGCAGATACTCTCAGATACGTCTCATAGGCTGGGTCGTCTCATACGTCAGCCTCAGCACCTCAGCGGTCAGTGCACACATCAAGGCTCACACTTTGAAGCTTCACCTACCCCATTAGCTGTTGATTTATAACTGGTAATGCGGCTGTATTGCTCTGTAAATGAAAACGTATGAGGTTATGATGAGTTATTATCCAGCCGGCACTTTATTGGCCCTCCCACGTCTCTGTGGTGTTGAGGGGTCACCCGGGGACCGGCTGAGAGGGACAGTCAATCACGAGGCAGAGCCCGTTAGACCGATGCTCTGGAGATTAACTGTTCCCCGTCTGAGATATGTGCCTCCTCGTTGTTGGGGGAAGAGAAAAAGTTGCTCGGCTGCCAGACCTCCTGAAGTTAAGGGAAAGCTCTGGCGCCCTGAACCCCGCGTCTCTTCCTCTGTTCCCCCATCTGTCCATCTCGGCTGACGGGAGCAGATGACGGCCTTGAGCGGGAAGATGGATGGAGGCAGTAAACAGACAGAAAGAACAGGAGAGCAGCAGAGAGAGGGAGAGATGTATGGCGGCCCACATCGCCTCAGACAGAATGACAGATGGGGGGATTATGGGGCAGGGCTACTTTCCACAGTGATCAAAGTTAGGGAGCCTCCCTGCATGGCCCAGGTAGACTCCCAGCCAATCACTCTGGTGGATAGGGTCAAAAATCCACGTAGCAGGAAATACCCTCCATTTCAATATAATATCTCACTCTATAGGCCAGAATTCCCTGCTTAAATCTCTTCACCGCAGAACAATGCTTCAATTGTCAATCCCATTTGTAGGAAAGGAACCGTTTTTTTGACAATAGGAGACATTTTTCATTCTAACAGTGCATGGTGGTGTATTTGCTGGGAGGCGCGAGTGGGCAATCTCTTCAGTTTTTTCTCTCCCCGCTCTCGGTGTCAGAGTTCACTTGAAAGACACTCACATCGCCGTAGAAACACTCTTAACTCTAAATTTCAGCCCTCTCCTTCCCACAGACCCAATGCATATTTAGCAGGCGCACAAATGAAATCTTGCCAGGACAGTCGCATCACCTACAATGCATTACTGCAGTAATGGCGCATTTAGACTGATGCATTTGTCTGAATTTGCGTGCAACAACTCTGGGGGTGCCGGGGGGGGGGCGGCATGCACACACTGTGATGCATATGCACGTGTGCAGGCGCATCTGCGTGTGCGAAGCTTGCAGGTGTGGTTTCAGTAAACGCGGGTGTGAAGTAAACCCTGAATAATGGATTGAGCCCCAGTAAGAGTAATCAGTGAACCCTGAGCTCAGCCTATTGAAGTTTAATAACATTCTGAATGTCAGAACACATGACAGGAGAGAAACATAATCCCCTCTCCCTGTAAAGAGAGGTCCCACCCCCCCCACCCCCCCACCACCGCCGCCACCACCGCCACCACCCCTCTCCCTCCCTCTCTCTCTGTCACAAACTATATATACACACACATCAACACCACTAAAGCCTTTCAGATTAGCAATTAAAGAGCTGTAAATAAGGGCGAGTTCCAGTTGAACAGTGTTCACACATCCCCATCACCTGCAGGGTTTTGTCGCCTTATCACGAGCACGTTCCCCCTGTTTGATAACTGGAATGAAAGTCTCACGACCCCCTCTCCCCTGGCATCTGCATCGCGTTTTGTTTGCGTGGCTTGTATCAATGTTAAACACCTTTCTTCTGTGAAATTGCAACTTGTTGATAACCCGAAACCTTGAAAACCCTCTCAGGCGCTTAATGACTGAAAATTAAGCTATAGATATTAACGGCAAATCAGAGTTCTCTCTCTGTGGATATGAAGTGGGGTCGGTTTTGGGAAAAGGACATGCGCGTGCTGATGGAGATGTTGCTAAAATGGTAGCAGCTCTCAGACACCTCTTGAACTTTCACTCCCTCACGCACACACACACACACACACAAGAGACCCACATAATAATATTCACACTTCATCCCACACAGGCTCTTCAGATAAAGTGGTCAAGTGGGTTTTTTTGAGGATCTCCAGCACAGGTTCAGCTTCACTTTGGGGTTATTTATCAACAATTACGCAGCATTGGAAGTTAAAGCGAGTCTCACCGTGCTTTCAGTCTCCAGCTCAGCTCCACTCTTCTGTCATCAAGTCAGAGATTATCATTATCATTTTCCTCTCTTTGCCTCCACCTTTATTTCACCCCATATTTGTCTGATAATCAAGTCATCATTTACCATTTATGGGCTCCTGCGGTATATAATTCATAAAGGGGAGCTGTGAGACGTTTCAACACACACACATTCAGACACATTCGGTCTGCATCCATTGTGCTCTTCTAGCTCCAAGCTCGTTCTCAACTCTGCTGCGAGATGATTAAAAGACAGAAAGGAAAGATGTGAAATTCCCAATTTTTAGTAACCATAAAATAAACAGATTTGATCTAGTCTCTGATTTTGATCTAATCCTAAATGTTTGAGAAGGATTTAGGCTCATGATATACTCGCATTAAAGCTGCTATAACCAATGTGTTATTAAATACACGGTGGATCAAATGGTTCCATGTATGCGAAAAAGGGTGCATGCAGTGAGAAATCATCACAGTTCACCACGCTCATATCGTCTTTTATTTATTTTATTTCTTTTACTTTAAGTTAGCATATAGCTACTTAACATAATGAAGCACGTAGCAGCTAAAGAGGCAGATATTTCCATCACGAGTTGGGGGAGACCAAAAACAGAGCTGAAAGTAGAGTGAACGTTAAGTGAACAATATCAAATGAGTGCTAGCCTTTTGTTTTCCATATCATTGTTATATGGTGATAATACAGTATGTCAGTGTTTCCTCTACAGCCCCTCGCCCCCTCAAAAATCACTTAATGCTGGGCTATGCAAAACCAGAAGCCATCTATCCATTTTCTATACCACTTATCCTCATAGAGGGTTTGCAGGGGTGCTGGAGCCAGTCCTAGCTGGCATTGGACGAGAGACGAGGAACACCCTGGACAGGCCACCAGTCATTCACAGGGCTGACAACCACACACACTCACATATACACACCATGGGCAAGTTGAGAGTCACCAATTAACTTAACCTATATGTCTTTGGATTGTGGGATGAAGCCGGAGCCCGTGTGTACACATAACATACACTCATGTGTACGTGCTGCTGAAAACAAGTATCGTCATATAGTCACGACTGTTAATGTCGCATTAACATATGACATTTCTAAGGCAACCTAAATGAAAGGTTCTATGGTATTATCCCACTCATACTGCTGATTTCCATAATGCAACTCAAAGCCAGCGGTTGATTGTTGACATTAAATAGGGACCAAAGGAAGGCTGGAATACTGAAATCACGATGGCTAATGATGCGGCTTGTATCTAAATGCCTCATTATAATGAGTTTGCATTAATTCAGCACTCGAATGCCTTTTTATCTCTCTCCATCTCGCTCTCTTTCTGTCTCTGTGCCCCCTCACTCTCTCACTCCTATCTCATCTTCTCTCCACACTACACCTCCCCATCTTCACGTTTTCTCACTGTTTCTCACTCTCTAATCTGTTAAACCGCACATTTGGCTCGGCACAGAGAATGATGAGAGGAAATGTCCCATTCCACTGCGAGCAGCAGACCATCACACTGGAATGTCAATTGGCCGACTGGAGTCGGGATGGAGGGATGGAGCGATAGAGGGATGAATGGGCGGAGGAGTGGAGGATGACAGGAGCAGCCTGGTTCCATTGTGTGTTTTTTAAAGACATGGCTTTTTTTGATGATTATTCTAATCCCACCAAGGACCTCTGAGCCCGAACTGGGTGCCTTATCTCCTCTCCGCAGTCTTTCTCTCATTAAAACACAATCACAGGCCACCAACTCTAATAAACCTTCAACTTCCTCTTTGAAAGAGGGCAGGAGGAGGGTAGAAAATGCAGATTACAGTAGGTCTGTTGGCTAGTCCCTCTGTACGTGACACGGGGAACAGGAATGCTGTTTGTAATCACTTCTAGCGCAAAAAAGGCCATTTAAAAATCATTGGATTTGGTGATTTTTTAAAATCCACATTGAAAAGGTCACTCTTTAATAAAGGCCATGGGGATTATAGAGTGCCTCTTGGGATTCAGACTGTATGTACCTTGATTGTTTTTGGTTGCCTCGGAGAAGTGACTTGGAACACCCTTCTGAAGTCACTGCTCTTGGGGCAAGTTGTCCAAAGTTAACATCAAGCCAATTACCGGCAGGCATTGATGCTGCAGCCTGCAATCCTTTTTGACTACCTTATTCCGCCCTCTCTCTCTCTGTGACACACACACACACACACACTCTCCAGACAGGGTTTTAAACCCTCTTTAATCGTGAGCTCAAGTGAATATATCAACCCCTGCAGCTTGACTTAAATTCAAACATGGTGCAGAGAAGTGGGCCAGTTTGTTGCCCGTCTAACAACTTCAATATTTGAGTATATATTGTGTGTGTATGTACACGGACTGGACAGTAAAGCTCATTTCCTGACAATGTGAATCTCAGGTGGGTCCAAATTTACCCTCAGCATGGTTTCAAATAAATAATTAGCCCTTTGCCCATGTAATTAACCGCGGAGTAGCTCAACTAATGACATTTCCCCATAACTGGTCATATTGTAAGTGATCCAGATAAACCAAATAAACCAACACAGGAAAAGAAATGTCATTAACTGATATATTGTATTGTACTGTAAAAATATGAGATGCAGTAGTAGAAATACTGAGATGATTTACTTAAGTGAAAGTATCACTTCCACACTTATAAATTTACTCAGTTACAAGACAAAGTCCTGCATTCAAAGTAAACAACAAATACCAACATTATCAGTAAAGAATCACCGCATTCACAGCGTTGTACTGCTGTATATATATTACAATATTGTTGTGACAGATTCATTAACATGTAAGCTGTTGTGCTACTTTTAACTACTTTGTATAATGTTGGGCGGTTTAGTCTGTAACAAATCAATAAAGGCCGATCATATGTTTTATAGATAAAGTATTCATCTGCAAAATAACTGGTACTTATTTATAGTTGTAACAATATAGTAAATATAGTGGAGTAAAATGCACAATATTTCCATCAGACATGTAGTGGAGTAGAGCTATAAAGTTTCATCAAATAGAAACATTAAATGTGGGACATTTTATGATTTGATGGAGTAACTTGGTAAAAGTGTCAGTGTTTCTAAATTCTCCTCAAACCTTGTTAAGCTGCTCTGTGCTGCAGTTCCTTCTTACTTATTGTCCAACATATAAACAGATAAAGATATGTGTGTGAAACGCTTACATCGGCTGGTCTATATTGGTCTAGCTTTAGTATATTCTGTACATGTGGTTTTATTCTTAAAAAACATTGGCTGGATGTGATCTGGAAAAAATGAGACACATCAAAGTTTATAGATAGATTTGCTCAGAGTTGCATTTCTTGTAAATGAGTTCTGCTGGCCACAAAAATGGCACAATAAACAAAACTATTGTTCCCAAGTTGTGATGATTATGCAAATGTAAATAATGATTCGGCAGAACTGTGGCAACAAGTTTTTCAGTCTCCACTGATGATAGTGGTGGGGGAGCACCGAGATGGTAAATTAGTAAAACATCTGGAGTTTGGACCACGTCTGCTGTTTTAAAAGTTTAAACACACCACTGATGTGTAGCTTGTTTTGTGATTTTTTTTGTGCTGAAACTGAACCTCTGCAATGCAGCAACCAGTTTTTTAAAGCATTTTCCATCAGCTTTCATTTCCATTTTATTCCTCCTCTCATCCAACTCCTCCTGAAATCAACAAGTCCACTAATCACCATCTCCCATATATCTGTCAGAAAACTGCAAATCAATAAAGGCTGTCTGCTCCCCTTTACAGAATGCTGATGATCTAAGTGTGAATCTCTTAGAAATCATTTTATAATGTCCCATTTATCATCTACAGTAACTTTGTGATGATATTTATCTCCAGTCTCCCCAATAAATTTAGCCAAAGAGGAGAGTCACTTTGGGTTTAATTACTCAGAGTAAAGCATGAGTGAAGTCTCGCAGTGCTGTTGCTTCTGTTGTTATCTAAAGGTCATTTTTACCTCGTCTTCAAGGCCCCGCTTGCATGTCCAAGAACCGGCGCTGCGCTCTTTGCGTGCGGACACAGCTTAGCGATGTAAGGGGAGCGATTTATGGAAATAATATGCATTAAAAAAGATGAGAGAGGAGCCAAAGTCAGTGCAGGCAGCTGTCATTGGTAGTGATTCAGAGGTCTATGAGGCCTCTCACTTTGTTCCTAAATTATTCATGCAATCTGTCAATGCTGCTGTCTAGGCAGACTCCTCTCCCCATGTGTTCAATGATGACAGAAATCCCGCACAATGTTCACCGCTATCCTCTGCAAATCCCCAACAGGAGACACGCACCGCACTCACAAAGCTCCAGCACATGCTTTGGTGAGCAAGGGCGCATGTGTGAGAGAGAAGAGAGTACATGCGAGAGAGCACACTCCCACTCATACACAGTAATGAAGGAATACACGGCTACGCCTGTGCTTGAATATTCCCCCTGGTGTTTTTTTCGCCCACTTTAGAGTCATTTTGCATCTTGGTTGCACTCTTTAAAGTCTTTGTGAGTGTTGTCATGTGTCTCTGTAAGTGTTCCCTCATGCAAATCAGATACAAAACACACAGTGGTACAGTATATGAATATTCAGAGACAAATGCAAAGAAATAAAGACAGTCGTTTCTCTTTCTCTCTCATCCCAGTGAGCAGCAGCTTTGCAGCGGTTCCATTTCTCTTTGTGGGGGGACTATAAAAGACTGATATTCCTCAGATGTTGGGGAGCATGTATTATTGAAGCTCTCCCTCAAATAGCCTCATAAAGTTCCCTCTGCCCACGATAAAACTCTTAATATCAAAAGATAAAGAGATGATAAACTTCCTCCAATGAACATGCACGCTGAGTGCGCGGCGGTCACCTGTCGGGACGTGTAGGCCTAATGAAGAACAGCCAGCCCTCTAACGTTTTGTGCCTGCTGTGTTTTTGAGAGGGACTATACAGCTCAGACTGCATCACAGTGATCCTGGCCAGTGTCACTCAGCATTAGGGAGGATTGTCTCTTATCTTAAGGATGACCACATTTTGTTTTTCAATGTCTTAAAACTTTACATTAACTCCTAAATTTATTTAAGCAGTTTTGGCCTCACTGGAGCATTACCAGCATTTTAAACAAGTCGAAATATTGACAAATGAGTCTCACTCCGAGCACTAAGTGCCTTTTTAAGAAATGGGACCACTGTTTGTTTGTTGTATAGATGCTGACGTCAAGTGTTTGCACAGCAGCCTCAGGGAGGCTCAGGGAATATGTAAGCTGAATACACATACTCACATATGCACAGGCAGACACACTGATATGTGGACATATGCAGATGTAGAGATAGACAATGTATTTTCATGCACACGCCATGTGCATACACACACACACACACACACACACCTTTAAATATAGTCCCTGAGTACACAGGATGTCTGTGTCCAGCAGTGATCTAATTAAGAAATGCCCAGTGAGCAGATTATCAATGTAACGGTAACCAAGGCCGACCGCCTCGCCGCCATGACAACCAAACATCCAGATCTGAGAAGGTCCCTGTGCTCAGTGATACCGAGATGCTTCAAATCAAAGTCGGTAGAGGCTGTGGTGACGGCTTTGATTTCATCTTTCAGACAAAAAACCCAAAACAATTTCTTTCTTTCTTCCTTTTCCTTCTTCCTTTCATCCACATCACATCTGACTTTTCACTACCCCCTGTTGCTGTTTATTGTTCCTTTGTTACAGGACTTACTGTAATGATAAGACCCGAAGGCTGAACAGTAAATATGATCTCGTCCACAGCTTTGGCTTCTGCTGTTTCTATTCAGATGCTGCCTTATCTTGCCAACACACCTTTGCTTTGCAACAAACTTAAATCCCAAACTCCCCCGGGGTGAGGCCTGCTCTCCTGTGAGAGCGCTACAATGACTTGCCGCTGGGAAAATTATGACCACAAGTTGATGAGATGAAACAGACTGATACTGCCGTATTTACTGAAATGTGCATATTTGTCAAATTGAACTGCCCTCTGAATCACTCTGTCCCCTTATCTCGCTTTCCTCCCTCAAGCTCCCCACCCCTCCCCCACGGCCCACTTCTTCTGCATCATCTCACTTTTCTTCAACCACACGTTTCCTTCTTTCATCATCTTTATCGCGATCATTATCCTCCTCATTGTCTTGGAACTTGTAGATATGATCTTTCGCACTGTTTTTCATTATTCAGATGGTCGTTATTCAAAAGTTATCTCCCCCATATGTCTCCTGGCCTTCTTGTCATCCCTCTGTTTGAGCAAAAATATCTGTCTTTTGCCTTCTCTACACTGTGCTGAGCTGTGAGGGACTAGGCCAACTTGAACTCGGACCAGGAAGTTTGCAACAAAATAAACATGATTATTATATAAAGAGTAACTTATCAGAAGACATTTTTACTATAATTATCAGGTATTTGAGTTTTTCTTGCTTAGACTTTGCTTTCTTCAAAGTAACCTCCTCTGGCTTTAACAACAGCATGGCATATACGAGGCATTCGTTCCACAAGTTTTTTAAGGTATGTGCCAGGAATTGCATTCCAAGCTTTCTTAAGTTCATCAATAAGAGACTGCTGATTTGTGGGACGCGCTTTTCTGACTCATCGATCCAATTCATCCCACATAAGCTCAATTGGAGAGAGGTCTGGAGACTGAGGGGATCAAACCATCTTTTGAAGAACACCTTCCTTTCTTCTTTTTTTGTCTAGGTAACATCAATGTATACCTAAATGGTAAACTGAGGAAAATGGTGCATATCAAGTGAAAGCAAAGTCTGATCATGCAGTAAATACATCCCAAAATACATATAACTCATGCTGGTTTTTAAGAAAGGCATTGAGAACAGAAACTTGAAGTTGCTTTCAGATGTTTGGCCTGAATTGGCCTTGCTTCCAAACTTTTGACCTGTAGTGTAGTTTTTTCCCTTGAAGCAGTTGCCTTTATTTCATTACATTTTTGGCCACTTGTGGGCATCAGAATGAGTTATAAACACAGCACTCATTCTATGAAGCTGACATTGGTAAATGTCTGCATTTGTATGACAAACATGTTGTCAGACCGTTGGCTTTCTACACATCCAACAGACAACATTAGCTTTCATTTGGAGCTGGATCTCTGGCCACATCATCATTTTAAGGCCAGTACTTGCTCTCCTTTTGGTTCTGTTTTGGTCTCCACCAACTCCTAAGAGAAATATTTCTCTTTAGCTGCTAAATGCTCCATTAAGATAGCCGCTAAATTGGAAACAGTTGCTGGCTACATTAGAAAAGAGGGTTGATGATCAATCAGTGAGAAATTCTCTTGCTTCAGTGATAGATATACCTAGTTGGAAGCCTGTTGTTAAGACTGTTTTTACAACCACATCTCTCCATACAGTGGATGTATTCTAGATGTTTGATGCATCATTTCCATTTCCCCCAAAATTCAGCCTGGCATGTTTGGTATCTTTGAAAACTGTCACTTCTTCACAAGAACTTAAAATAAACCTCTGTGGGTTTGAACATTGTTTGGCTGCAGGGCAAGAGTTTGTACTGACTCACCCACCGGTGGGATCAGTGAGGTTTAAGTGGATAATGATGTGCCTGGCAGATTGAGGACCTCGAGAGCTACAGAAGAACGGTGGACGGAGATGAACCATGAATCAGTAAAAACAGCATAATCCGATGACGTTGTCGACACCCAGGCTGCGCTAAATCCCGCCTGGCTTGCATACGCTGCCGTGGGTGACGCCAAATGAGGTGCTATTATTTGGTGGCAACAAATAGGCCATTTTGTCTTTGCAAACACACTGACTCACATTTCGCTCGGAGCATGCAGCCAGCCTTGGATGCACAACTCACCTTCAAAACACCTACACAAGGTACAGCCAGAGAGTTAAGAATGCAGATGTCTCTCTTTCACACACACACACACACACACACACACACACACTCACACACGTTGCTTTTTAAAAACCGGCTTTGAGAATGACCTCCTGTTATTACATTTGGCTGTTTGTCCTCCAGACGCATGAACGTACACAAGCATTACACAATGCACTTGATACAACTGTGAGGACCATACGAAGCAGCAGCCCCACAGCCAGGTGTGCGCCTCAGCAGGTGGTAACTCTTCGACTCAGTGAGCCGGCTGCATGACATCGCATCTCCTGCAGCGCCCCCGTGCTTCCTGTTTCTCCTGTCCTTCATCTCCCAGCATGCGATTCTGATCCGCTTCATTTGTTTTTTGTATTTTTATTTTTTTTATTCCTCTATCTGCAAGGAATCACCTGAATATAAAAGGACACTCGTGTCCTCTAACCCACCAAATCTGCTCCGGTGTGTTGCCTCAGAGAATTCTTTGCTCATCCATCTTTTTTTTTTTTTTTGATATGTTAAACTGTCAATCTGCGCGACGTGGAAGGTCAGATTCGCTCGTTTGCTCCACAAATCACAAGTTTACGGCTTGAATCATCAAGTGTCCTCTTTGGAAGGGAAGGGCTGGAGAAGAAAGGAAGAAAGGAAGAAAGAGTTTTGTTCTGTTTTTTTTTCTGCTAATCCTGCGACACAATGATCCCTCCTGGGCCGGGCCCTTTATCTATTTTGCATTTTTTTTTCTTTTTTTATGTCTGTTTGTTTTTTGTTTGCTTCTTTCTTCTTTCTTTTTTTTTTGGGGGGGGGGGGTCAGTGTGAGTATTTAGGCCCATGGTGCTCACAGAGGCAGGTGGCCAATATGTTTACTTTGGCTCTCAGAGGCACTGTCACATGAGAGCGTACTCATGGGTTTATCATCGTGTTGACACTCAGGGGGATTATACGAAGACAGAAACAAGCAAGGTTTATCAGCGTCAGACCCACGGGAGAACACGCAGTCTGACACAAACACACACACACACACACCCTGGAATAAAAAACCCCAATCCTCCAAAGAAGAGGGACATTGAGCACTGCAGAAAATACACACACTCACACACAGATTTGGCAACTTGAGCTCCTTCCCACTATCTGCCTCCCTCCTTCACTCTGCTGCAATTCACCACACTTATATCTTCGGGAATTAGCTTCCTGCGTGTTGTCTTTCACGCTGCATAAGGTAAACAAAACGCCTTTCACTTCAAAGACAAAGTTCCCCCAATTTCCTAATTGATAATCCCACTCTTGACATTGAGCTTCGCCAAGCCAGGCTTTGTTCCTATGACAACAGAGCTGCGTTCATCCTCCGCTGCTCTCCCGCTGTTGTTCCACATCGCACGGCGGAGCAGGATAGTCTATTTTAGTGGGGACCCCAGTGAGTCGTTCCATAATTATGGAGGGTAATTATTAAAGATTCACACAAGTACCCGTGCTGGTTTGTATTAAGGTGCTTTTCAGGACTGACGCACTCGAATAATTCTGCTCCTCTTTGCTGCGCTGCACACCTTGACCCTTGCCTGACATGAATTCTAACTTTAATCCCAAACCTAAAACTGTACAACCAGCCAAGATGTCCTCTCTGTGGGGGATTTTCTACATCTTGCTGTCCCTGTGAGAAAACGTGGTCCTCTTAGCGGCTGAAATACACACACACACGCTCACACAGCCAGTTCCCCCCTTTGCGATAACTCCTACAAAACGCCTGTCATCCTTACTCAGTCATACACAAGCAGGGAGTCAGCGCAAGCCGATGGATCAATTTAGTACAGAAAAGCTGTGGCATTCTTCAAATGTAATGGGCTTTGATGTAGACGCTGAGCTGCATTACAGAACCCCGCTGAAGCCAGTGAAACCTCTTTTCATCCGCCTGCTTCCTATGCAGAGGACGTTGGCAGGAAACGTGCCTCACTTCTGCTACGCTGGGGTTTTAATTTTTTTCTTCTTCTTCTCCTCCTTGTGCATAGAGGAGTGCGGTTCACTGCGTGCACACAAACACTCACACATCCTGTTTTACTTTCACTAATTTCTGTTCTCGTTGGCTGCATGGGGAAATAACTGCTACCTTCCAGCTTGTTTCATGTAATTGGTTCTTCCTGCCAGTAAAAGAAAAGAAATCTCACTTTTTACCCCATGCATGGCATTAACATGATCATATTCAGTCTTCATGGAATAGAAAAAGCCATACTCTTGTGAGGTTTCTCCTTGTTTAGAAAGTGTGATTCCGTCTGTGCATCACTTCTGTCCTTCCACAGCCACAGACTGCCCCCTGGTGGAGTGTGTGCTCACAGCACGTATTTGTCATGGCTCCTTTTCCTTTATTGAAGGGTTGGTTCCTGTTTTGTTGTTTTGCTGTATTAAAGATGGCACTTTACAGTGGCTTTCTGTCAAATTACACATTGGTCTGGACTGGATAAGTGTTCAATCACAACGACCATACTCGAGAAAGATTATATAAGAACTCATATAACAAACACTGCGATTACAAATCAGCTATATTTGACATCAAAACACATATCCTTCCTCTGTGGGTGTGCAGTTTAAGTTGAGGCAGATAATCTTAAAATGCCATGTCGTCACTGGGAACACCCACTCTATGCATTCTTATTTTAATTTCTAACCACAAGAGCAAAATCCGAGGCTTCTTTCACTCTGCTACAGCTGCGGTGCTTCACAGTTCTCTCAGTAATTATATCGGTTTCCATGCCAAAATGTCTTGCTATCTGGATGTGAGGCACGTTTCACCACCATCACCCATCCTCTCTACAAATTTATGTCATGCTGTGAATTGCAATGGATCCCGCCACTTTCATTTGGCTCATAATGTCACCTTAATGACCAAGAAATTGTTTGTGTAACGTTGAAATCACTCAGACACAAAACAGGCACATCACATGAAGATAATGGAGAGTTTTGCTTTAAAGAGCTTTATTTATAATAACATTGAAAAAGTCATCCAGGGGTCAAGCAAATAAACAATAATCAGATCAAGATAAGTTACTGCTCCTGGCTTGGAGGTGGTGGGGGGCATGAATACAAATGAGTCATACCGAAAACTGCTTCAGTTTCAGTGGGTTTAAATGTACTTGTTGCTAACATCATAGAGCATAGAGAATAACAGGTTCATACAGCCCACAGACCACTGACCATCAGACCACATCAGCCAACATTTCCTGTAAGCTGCAGCATGTAGCAAGAATGCACCACCGTGGTGCTTTTCACAGCCTCCGCCGAGTACACAAGTGTGAGACTCATTCTCATAGGTAGTCGCTGCCAAGAACGAGTCACTTGTTATGCTCTGCGTTCTGTGCTAGAGACAATGTGGACTCAGTGAAAATCGTTCTGTGTTGGAGGACATTTTCTGATGGCCCAATTATACTGCGACTATGGCTAATGGACATGTGCCAGGGTATGAAGGGGCAAGAGCTGCAGCCTAATGCAATGCATTAACAGCACAAAAGATGAACCCATTAAGAGATTATAGGCATTAAGTTGACAAATAGCTGGATCAAAAATATAGGGGTACAATCTTTTTTTTTTATGTAGTTTGCATTTAATCAAGATATAAATCACACGTGCAACACGTGCAGAGACTAAGTTCAAGTTGAGTTTCAAACAGAGTAAACCAATATGAGCCCGATCACTGTAATCAACATTACACTGTGACTTCATTCAAAGAAAGGCGGCGTCTTTAAGCATTAATACAAGTGACTAAGTACATCAGAAAAAGAAATGAAAGACTTGAGTATACACATGCAAATCAGAAAAAAGAAAGAAACCAATAGAAAGAAAAAAATGTGATCACTGTAATCAACATTACACTGCAGACTTCATTCAAAGAAAGGCGGCGTCTTTAAGTAATACAAGTGACACACAGACATACACATGACACAGAAAAAAGAAAGAAATAAGAAAGAAAAAAATGTGAGAAACTGCAGCTTGGAGTCAGGAAAACACATTTTACTGTCTTCTGATTCTGATAAGAAGGACGACAGGGGAGTGACATCCACCTTGGTGGCCACAGACTCACAGTCATGTGTGTCCACCACGAAGGTTCATTAGGCAGGTTGTTCAAAGATTCTTTCACAATCTCAGTCCCTTTTTTGTTTTGAGTGAGCTTTAATCATGTCTGGTCGCAAGAAACTGACCCTTTATGATACATGTAATTTATCAGTGAAATCAATACTTCTAGCTTTGGAGACATGCTGTGATGACTGGCTCATTGAAGTAATCAACTCCAATCTCAATCCCAGATGGCTTTAAAAAAAACTTTAGAATATTAACTGAGGTCAATCAACCCATTTTAACAAATGGTTAAAAACTGCGTTCCTTGCCCTCATGTAAAGGGTTTATGTCCTGGGTCAGACTTTGGCCTGTTTCCCAGGTCACCGACGCTGCCCCGCTGTCCACCAGTCCGTCCACTGGTTCATCCTCTGGTGTGACATTTTTGTGCGTATGAAGTCTCACAATAACTCATTTTATTATAAACTATGTCTACAGTATCACACAAGCAGGGCTGCTGCTCTGTATGATACTCACTGTATCTATGAGCCTGTTTTGTAGGACTAATTCAGATGGTTTAAAGTGATATGTTGGCCATCAAGTGGTGGTACTTCACTGTCCACCATACAAAAGGCATTTTTGTCCATAACGTAGACAAACAAACACTGACTATTTTGATAACTATTCCTAGAAAACACATAACATAGAAATATCTATGGCACATTTATCCTAGTTTAAAAAAAAAAAAAACATAACCTCTTTAGCTTCACCCAGTTGAGCCCATATTTGTTAGCAAATTAACTACACGTAACATTGCAGCTTCAACATTCCATGGAATGTAGCACTTTATCATTAAAAATCAATGGCAAAACAAAAATCACAAAATCACACAGTCCGTCCTCTAAACGGTGACTCTAAGACTTGCAAGTCTCCTGTGAGCTGGTCCAGGCACTCAAAGGCACCATGACTGGTGGTAGAGGGGCCAAACAGACGTGAGACGCAGCAGGGGCCGGACACAGGCGATGTGGCCTACACAGAAGCACCGCAGGACGACTCAGCCCTTGTCAGACCCCAGCTTAATTAGTTTACAGCTATCTATCCTTGCAGACAAGTTGTAAATAATGTGTCCTGTGCTTCATTTGTAACCACACGACAGTAGCTGTTATCAGTGCTGACACCACACCATATCTAATTCAACAAAAACAACAATCAGCCAATGATGATGGTAAGTGATTAAAAAAAATAAAGAAAAAGAAGAAAAAAAAAGAAGAATTCCTTAATTACAGCTGACATGCATACACACAGTGCCGCATCCACACTTGGCCATCAACATACACAATCACACAGGTTCACGCTGTAAAACAATCTCCTCATTGTCATGATTTCACAGAAGACTTCTTCCACCAGATGACAACAAACAGCATCCAGGGACAGCAGCCGTGTCTGCAGCTTTCATTTGTTTAAAAAAAGATCCTTCAGCTGCTGCCATTCCATGTGAAACTATAAATTCTTATTGCAATATTTACTTATATTAAATAGGGATTTTCCTACGATTATTCAATAGTATAAAATGAGCCATAGTCAATGGCTGCCAAGGCCAATATATGCAACTAAAATGTAAGCAATAAAAGGAGCGCCCTTCAGCAATGTGACTCAGAATTACCTGCAACAGAAGAACTTTAATCCTCTGATGTGCATAGTCCACAGAAATAACTCACAAACAAATTTTGTGTGCTATTAATATGTATTCTCACCCAAAAGGTGGCAATACTAATGCAGTGAGTCGGATTTGAGCAGGCAACACATGACAGCACGATATGCTGCCCTTGCTTGGCCGGTGCTGCTGCAGGTTCTTCATGTTTAGAATAAATGGAGGGATTAAAAACAGTGACACCTAGTGTCTGTTTTCAGTAACATGAACTGGAAAAATTAACTGATTTAGTTCAGCCACAAAGAATAAATTATAACTTTAAATGGACGTAAATAAGAAGCATCTTTGGTCAGACCTTTTAGTTCTTACTGCTGCAGAAAGTTCAGTGTGTATTCTGAAACCTCGACTTCCCGGGGAGGAAAATGGCGCAAGAAAGATAACATTTGCAAACTCAAACAGAAAAACCCAACTCTGTACAACTGCACTGTGTTTAGTAATAAATCATTATCTTTCTGCCGGTGACCAGATGATTTGGCCTTCAGCTGATACTGTTAAGACCATCCCTCCATGATTCGGAGTCCAAAACCCAACCCCAACCTCCTGTGGTGTGAGTGCATTCATTGGTTTCATTCCTCCATTCCTCCATTTGTGTGTGTGTGTGTGTGTGTGTGCATATTATTTGACTCTCAGTTCCCTGTGACCGCCATGCTGCAAGGTCTAACTCTGAGAGAAGTACTCCAGGACGAGACGGAGATGTCCCAAGCGGTCCTTGAGTGAGGTCAGTGACAGGACAGTTGTTTGATAGGCCGGGTCCAGCTGGAGGACAGAGAGCAGCCACCAGCACCAGGCCGGACCATTGGATGAGGCCTAGAAGACAGTTACAGAAAGTTAGATTACAAAGATATTGTTTGCTGTGAAAATGCATGAAGCACCATTACAGCCCATTAGGACATTCAGTAGGTATCACTTTTTAGACATTACTTTTTTTTTTCCAACTAGCCACTGTTTTCCACTCATTCCAGTGAAACTATCATTTCCCTATGAACATAATGTCAGCGTAATATTTTTATTGTTGTTGAAGTTAATGTTAGCTCTGAGTGCCCTTTGATTGGAAAAGTTTGCGCTGCTTTTCCATAAAACAATAACTGAACTTTGAGAAAAAAAATAAAAGCAGACATCATCTTCTGTGAGAAGAATTTCTCTCCAAGTTAATTTTTCATTCCATACTGACACCGGTAGATGAATGGTGCCTGGATAAAATAAAATAAAATAAAATAAATAAAAAACAAAGGTGTGCTTTGACTGTGGAAACTCAGGGATGCATTAACCCTTAACAAAGGCATAAATACATTAAAAAATTAATTAATTAAAATAAATGGCTCCTATCTGACAGAAAAAGTAAGCAGGTAAAGAAATGCTGTGGCTGGACACTGTTGGAGAAACGTGCTGTTGTAAAGTTTACAAATTAGAGCTACAGTCTGAATCAGACACAACCTGAATGTTTTCCTCCTTGTCTGGCATGGTGCCGTACTGTCTGTTGATCTGCTCGCGGATGCGGCTGCCGAGGCGTTGATACCAGTCCTGAGCCTGCTGGTAGACGCTATCATGGAGGTGCTGCAAAATCTCCAACTCGCTACCATCGACCTGTGAGAGAGAGGGCGCACAGACAAGAAAAGAAGTCAGCAGAGAGACAGAGAGAGAGAGGTCTGCTGATCAGCTGGGCCAGTTGAATTATTTTCAGTGTCGCTGTGTAGTTTGTGGTCTCCCTGACCTTGAGGTCCTCCAGGTACTCAATGTCAGCGGTGTGGTAGCCGTCTCTCTGCCCCCTCTTAAGCACCCTGAATCTGCTGCCACCCACTGTGTCCACGTAGGACCGTCCATCGGGCAGCAGCTCCAGAGTGTGGATCTCCAACATGCAGCCGTAGTCTGCAAACCTGAGCCAAAACCAGAGTGTTAAATCCATACACCTTAAGTAACGCAACACAAATAATACATTTCTTTTTCTAGGGACCATTAACAGCCTCCGTTTGAAAGAATACAGTGGGTACATTTTGTGTCTGACTGGCTTTAAAAGTCGTGTATATAAGGAGTTAAATACATAAAATAAATTAAAGAATTGAATCCAAATTTTTTTAAAACTGTGCACACCTGATTGGTCAAAGATAGGGATAGCTTTGCCTGAAAATCATTAAAATCTGCCTTGAAAAATACATTTTAAAAAAGTTTATGCCCACTTTCTAGCAGAAATACTTGCTCTATGTATACGCTCAGCAAAGTGTTGTGTTATTACCATTTGTTAAAATGCAAGAGGGAGCTAATCTAATTTTTAAAGAGGGGGGCACACTGCAATGTTGTAAATAAGGCAGACTGAGACAAGAGGTTTAGAAATGTGCGTAATCAATACGGTGAGCTGCAGAAAGAGTTTAAATACCGCATGACTGTGCACATTATTTGCATATATTCATACTAATTCAGTTAACTGGATATACATATATAAATAATCATGCAAGAACTTCCAGTTGAACCAGGAACAAACATCTTTTGGGGGGGTGCTCAGCTGATCTCCCACCAGACTGATCACCATGCTGCTATTTCCCCTCCACTCAGGGTCACATATGACTGATTTAAACTTTGCCCACTGTGCTGCCTTTCTCACGCTGCATCGCTGACAATCGCACCAGGCTCCACGAAGCCTGCTATGAGCTGCACAGTGAGGGCAATGTCAGACACTCTCCCTCCATGGCTACGCAGCCTGGCCAGAATAACTGTTATCACTTGTGGAGATGTAAACCTCACCTGGCTATAAACCAGCCGTATGCCACAATATAATCTGCCCAAATTTCCAAACAAAAAGGTTGCTTTTGGATGAATGAAAAAGATCATGATAATGAAATTACACACCCCTTCCCATGCTCATAGCTGCACATGCCAAACTTCTTGGTGCCTGTCTCCATGCAGCGACGCATCATCAGCCGGTATCGAGGCTCGAAGATGTGCAGGGGGCAGGGCACTCCGGGGTAGGCCACCGTGCAAACAAATATAGGGATGTCCTTAGTGAGACTACAAAGGAAGAGACAGAAGAGGGGCAAGAGACAACAAAAAAACAGATGAAGACGAGGAGAGAAAGATAAAAAAAGAAATAAAAACTGTCAAAATAAGGTGTGATTAAAGTTGCTATGACATTAAATGTGTGAGGTGGGTGCCTACTTGGAGAGTTCAGCTATCTCTGCCTCATGGACCTGCTTCCTCTCGGCCAGCTGTGAGGGAAAAAGTTGCGTCATGATGTCCTGCAGCAGAACTGTGGGGTTGTACTTCCTGTTTTTAAAATACTGGGAGAGAAAAATGAGGGTAATCAGCAACATGATACCGCTTGTCAATTTTATGCAACACCAGCGATATTCCAAAAAATATTAAGCACAACATTTTACTGCATTACAGAAAGGGAAAGAAATGTTGCAACAAAGTGCAATTTTGGACAATCCTGCAATGCAGTTGTGGATATATACATTTCATAGGTAATTTGAATGTGCATGCATGTCGATAAACACACACACACAGCTGACACAGCAGTGTTAATGATCAAAGGCGTGATCACAAGCAAAACAGGCGAATGAGGAACCAGGACTTTCTCTGGACTTCATGTGAATTTGTTGGCAGATAAGAGGTGCATAAAACTCAACTATGATCAGTACAGTAGAAAATCACTTTTACCACACTGTCCCAAAGCTAAAGCCGAGGAGTGATGCATCACCCCCTGCCTGGGCTAAATTTGGCGTGATTACCACAATGTGGTGGCAGTAACAAAGCATTAAAAATTAAGCAGCTTTTGAATAGTTTTTTTTTTTTTTTCAATCTGGGTTTAAAATAGATGCATGAAAGTGTCTGTGGGTGGTGGTTACCTCTTGTAGTGGCTGTTTGCAGAGTGGACAGCGGAGGTTGTGGTCCAGACTCCGCTCTATGCAGTTTTTGCAGAAGGTGTGACCACAGGGAGTAGTGACTGGCTCAAAAAATAACCTGCGGAGGGGAGAGAAAGACACAAGCATCAGTTTAAAGCAGCTATTTGTCAAGCAGCTGTTAGGTCTGCTGAGTGTTTGTGCACTCACGGCGAGCGCTAAACATTAACCAGTGGGAGCGAATAAAATATGCCTTGTTATATGACTCGACGGCAGACAAGGTACAGACAGCGATGCATTATTGATTGGAGCGAGTACTCCAGCACACTGACCTAATGCAGAGAGGGCACTCAAAGTCTGACACGGTAAGAACACCCAGAGTTTTCTCTCTGCGGTCACTGCTTTCACCTGACAGAGACACAGAGAAGAGATATATCACTTTTAAACTTTATGATGAAGAACAAGTTGCTATTATTATGAAATGCGGGACATCTGGTGGGAGTTTTTGGTACAGCTGTTTGTAGTGACAGACATGATCGACGATGAGGACAATTATGATGAAGATGCGTGTGCGCATACCTCTGCCGTGCCCGTCTTCCTTCTTCATCATCATCTCTTCATCCTCCTCGGCAGCGGGGAGGAAGGACACAGCTTGGCAGAGGCTGAGGCAGCACTCAGTACCCGAGTCGTGCTTCACCTTGGAGCCCTGAGGACGTTTTTTGGGTTTTTTTTCCATCAGTTAGGATTCACAGTACATTTGTATTCAAACACCTCCCACAACCGAGCAGCAAGGGCCACATTCAGCGAGAACAGCAGACTTTCTCCTCACCCAATGTGCAGAGCTCACCTGGTGGGCCGCTCTCCTCCCTTTTCCGTCGGCCTCATCCCCAGGTGGATGTTTGAAGCTCTCCGGGTGAGTCGGCCCCTGTGAGCCGCTGAGACTGGTGATAGGGCAGGGCTCTTTCAGATACTCGGATAGCACTTGCAAGATGCACGACACTTCGTCTGGCACTGCCATGCCTTCTGCCTCCAGGATCTGTCGTTTGAATCCATGTCATGGCACAAATGAGTCACATAAAGGTATTAAGACAAGTGTTGGTCTTCACCAGTGCTGTGAACTAATGACAAAATATTATCTAGATTTATAAATACATTTTATTATATATATATTTATTAGAAATTAAATTTAAAGTTAAACGTGCATGCAAACATTGGATACCGTTTGCATGTGAAACACATGTAAATGAATTCGAATGTGTTGTTTGAATGACAGAAGTGTGGTAGTTAACAATTAACTTTAAAAAGTGTCAATACTTCTATTACTCCCACCATTACAACTAGGATTAATTAAAAAAATATAAGTAGGAAGAATCAATTCACACTACCCAGACACAAACTAAAACTAAAGTGAAATATTATCAACAAATAAATCATTTTGAGGCAATGTAACATTGAAAACCAATGAAAAATCTACAAGTACACCCACACATACAGGAAACAAGAATTGCGGTCGTGCAAGGTAAGCTTGGCTTCAGACCTTAAGAACCATGATGTGAACTATAATGAAAAATCACACACACTTATGATATTGTTCTTTCAGTTAACTCAAAGTCCTCATTTGTGGAACAAAGGTAATTGGCTCAAAGATGTACATAATGTGAGACAGTCTGTTTACAATGCCGTGGGTCAATCTATTTATACAGAAGCTTTAACTCTTCAAGGTAAAGTAAATGCATTATTTGTCAGTCTGCATCTCATTTCTGTTTTTGCAGGAAAAAAAATAAAAATAAAAATAAAACCATATATAGAATCCTACAGTTTTATCGCTATTCTATACATTAAAATCTTCTTATTCAAGCTTCGGTGTAACTTTAACGCTGAATTTGGAACCACCAGAACCAACCTTTTTGATCTGGCTCTTTGCAGGGATGAAGTCAGCTTGCAAATTTAGGCAACGGTGGAACTGGATGAGGGCTTCTGTCTGCTGACCCATTTCCAGCAGTACATTCCCTTTACGAAAGAAGCCCTGCACAAACAGTGAAATCAGCATCAGTCCTGTGTGAGTGAACATGAATATAGAAATTTCCAAGTGATGTTAATATATGATAACCCTTTTGTATTTTTTTCTTGAAAGACTATATATAATTATATACAGCAAGCATTTCTGCCATTGCTGTGAGCCGCCCACTGGCACGAAGTGATAAAATGACATTATGACATAAGTAGCTGTTTGCATAACTTTGAGAATGACATAACATCAATAAAAGCTGTGAAAACCGCTCCAAAGGAGTCAACGTTGTGTGTTAAGGTAAAAAATAAAAACTAGTAATAAAACAATTCAGGATCTTTCTCTCCTTGCGGTTATGTGCATGCCATTACGTGCATGTTACAAAACCAAACACTGGAGCGCATGTTGGGTTAAGGCCAGATGAGGCTCGCACAGAGGCGAACTGAAGCAAAAAATGGTGGTTTGAATTTTGTGCAGCTCCGGCTAGAGGCACACCGTCTCTCACCTCGGCCCAGTTAGGACGAAGGCAGCAGAGGTAGTCAAGATCCATCAGAGCGTCAGAGAAATGCATCATTCCCCAGTTAGCTTCAGCTCTGTACAGCTTCAAACTCTGATCATCAGGGACTGAGGATGAAAAAAAGAGAGAGAGAGACAGAGAGAAAGAGAGGAGAATCTGAGCAGTGTTTGTAGCATTGTGCAACCTTCGAAGAGCTGTGGCTTTGATAGGTAAACTCTCTTTATACACCGTCCTACATACAAGCATTCAACATGTAATGACAGGCACGCATGGCTGCAAAATAACTGGTTCTGCTGGCTCTGGAACAATGAAGTCCTAAAGCTTGTGAGGCACTGACCCGATGTGCTGGATTGATGCAGGCGCTGATACTGACCATGCGTGCACCAGGCAAGATGTGACTGATCCGCACTAAATGTTCTTTCTTAGTCACGACCATTATAATAATGTAACCTTTCAATATTTATAATTCCTAGAACAATGTGATTCAAATTTGCACAAATTCAAATCAATGTTGAGAGTTTAGGATTGGTGCAACATACATGTTGCTTAATGGTGAGTTTAGGTATCAGAGATGGTGTCATACTGCTACATAAATGTTGGATGTGCACAGTCACTTCCCATTCCAGTGCTGGTTAAATACAAGACTTAACCTCCACACTTTAATTCAACTGAAATTATATAACCGGCATGTGCAAACTAAGTTACATGACACTAAGTTCTCTTGATGTTCGACTGCGCTCATGTGACACGTCAAAGAAAAATGCTTGGATACACCTGCTCCTCCAGTATGTGGGTCATTACACAAGACCCGGGAGGGCAGGAGCTGCAGTATTTAATTGGACTGGCAGAGATGGAGAACATGAAGGTAACTCAACGGCACGCTGATTCACAGCAGCACGAAATAAACACTCCTACGATGACAGGGGCACCTACTGACTGGGCAAACTCATCAAGGGCAGAAAGTGACAGCTTGTTCTCATAGCAGCCTGTTGTCAGTGCAGCTGTTACAGATGCTGTTACTTCATCATAACACTGTGATGTGACTGACATATGCAGGAGGGGGGTGTTGAAATCGACTGATGCAGTATGTTTACTTTTTTTTCAGTGCATCTTCATTCTGCTGCTGCAAAAAAAAAGACTACTGCTATAAAAAGAGAGGAAGAAGTAACATCTGGACTGACCCAGTTACACATTCAGGTCACCAGTAGCCTACAGTGGACGTAATGAATCCCGTGGCGTACAGATCTGTGCAACTCTCCCTCTCCTCCCCCCCTGTCATCCCGCATCTCTGCTGTGCTCTGCGGGATGGGACGCCTCCATCACCGGGCACCAGCTGGAAATGGAAACACTGGGAGCGGTGCGTAAAAGAGGCCAGACACCGCAAGGTCTGCTGAGGTGTGATGTTAGGTCACTGTGTGTTTCTTCACCCGTGCAAGCAGACATCCATTTTTAGCTGTGAGCCCGAGAGACAGCTCAAAACTTTGCCCCGCTCCCACACACACACACACACACGCGCGCGCATCCTCTTGCTCTTACCCAGGTCCAGCCCCTCGTTGGCGAGGCGTAGAGCCTCCGGGAACTCGCCGGCTCGGAGCTTCTCCTGCACATGGCACCGGATCCTGGTCTCGTCCGGGCAGCACTTCTCCACCACGCCGATGAGCAGCACGTTGTTCCTCGCCCCTCTCACCTCCCGCTGCCTCAGCCTCTCCTTGCACGCCGGACACCTGGACGGCAGGCAGCCGCCGACGCACCGCCGGCAGAACGTGTGGCCGCACGACACGGTGACCGGCTCACACAGGAGGAAGAGGCAGAGCGGGCACTCCAGCAGCTCCATGGTGGACGACGGGGGTGGTGATGGTGGTGGTGGTGGTGGGGGGGGGAGTTATTGAGTTGGGGGTCGCGTCGCCAGCACGGGCAGAAGAAGCGCGTGCTCTTGTATTGTCGGAGCGGCGCGCGCGGAGAGGCTGACCATTTAAATGACACGCTGACAGCTCGCGAGACGGCGACCGCGTCCCCTCTCTGATCTCATCAACGCCGAGCTCGCCTCACACGTCCCCCTTCGCGTGACAATTCACCCACTGACATTACCTCGTTTCGGCCCTGACTCGATCTCCGGTTTTAGGACACATAACGTCGCCTCCTCCCCCTCCCCCCTTTCTCTCGCTCCCTCTCTCTCTCCCACTCCTCCACCACCTTTTCGGGCAGGTTGAATTAAAAACAAAGTCCGCTCCCAGCTCAGCGCGCCTCTCCGGAAACAAGCGAAGCGGAAGACGTGCACAATAATGAATATATTCTCCTCGGTGCACGGTGTCCGGTTTTAACCCCTGTAGAGATGCATCCGCGGCCACAGCGCAGGGTTACTGTGTAACACCATTACGTTACATAAATAAAGATCACATGACGCGCCAGCGCGCCCTCTCATTGGACGGCGCGGTGGCTTTCCGCCCTGTTGTGAAACCAAAGGATGCCGAGTTTCATAACATAATTCCTGGGACAATAAAGTAGTAGTTGTTGTTGTTTTTTGTGTCTTTACTCGGTTTAAGTAAAACACCTGGGCGGAAATGAGCTGGCAGCCTCACTCGGTTCGGTCGCGGGAGAAAAAATAATTCAAGTGAACGGCGCGGTGGATGGAAATTGCCTCGTCCCAGTGAAGGGAATCCCAGCAGAGGATAATAATAACAGGCAGGGGGCGTGGGCAGGACATGATTTAAGACCACTTATGTTGATCCCCACTTTTGTTTTTCCTTATGTACCCTCCACGTGTAAATGTGCACTTTGTAACTCTATCAAGAGGCGCAAACTAAAACCAGGTCGCTGAAGTTGCTGCGGTTGATCATGAGAGCAAAATGAAAGAGGACAATGCTGCGGAGCAGAGCAGTGTCATAACAGAGCCTCTGTACATCTGTTACACAAGTCAGTGAATGTAAGGTGCCTCATGTGAGCCATCCCGGGTCAGCGAAATGAGGATGGAGCCCGCGGCCGTCCAAACACAGACACTTTTGAAATCCACATTATCAAAAGCCAATGCCTTAGAGGGCTCCAGACAACCAGACCCCTCTGTGAGAGACATGCTTTATATAGGGTGGTCTGGTCTTCCACCAATTGTGCAAGTTCTCCCACTTAAAAAAGATGAGAGAGGCCTGTAATTTTCATCATAGGTACACTTCAACTATGAGAGACAGAATGGGGGGAAAGAATCCAGGAAATTACATTGTAGGATTTTTAATGAATTAACTGGTAAATTCCTCGGTAAAATAAGTATTTGGTCACCTACAAACAAGCAAGATTTCTGGCTCTCACAGACCTTGTAACTTCTTCTTTAAGAGGCTCCTCTGTCCTCCACTCGTTACCTGTATTAATGGCACCTGTTTGAACTCGTTATCAGTATAAAAGACACCTGTCCACAACCTCAAACAGTCAGACTCCAAACTCCACTATGGCCAAGACCAAAGAGCTGTCAAAGGACACCAGAAACAAAACTGTAGACCTGCACCAGGCTGGGAAGACTGAATCTGCAATAGGTAAGCAGCTTGGTGTGAAGAAATCAACTGTGGGAGCAATTATTAGAAAATGGAAGACATACAAGACCACTGATAATCTCCCTCGATCTGGGGCTCCACATGCAAGATCTCACCCCGTGGGGTCAAAATGATCACGAGAACGGTGAGCAAAAATCCCAGAACCACACGGGGGGACCTAGTGAATGACCTGCAGAGAGCTGGGACCAAAGTAACAAAGGCTACCATCAGTAACACACTACATGCCGCCAGGGACTCAAATCCTGCAGTGCCAGACGTGTCCCCCTGCTTAAGCCAGTACATGTCCAGGCCCGTCTGAAGTTTGCTAGAGAGCATTTGGATGATCCAGAAGAGGATTGGGAGAATGTCATATGGTCAGATGAAACCAAAAATAGAACTTTTTGGTAAAAACTCAACTTGTTCGTGTTTGGAGGAGAAAGAATGCTGAGTTGCATCCAAAGAACACCATACCTACTGTGAAGCATGGGGGTGGAAACATCATGCTTTGGGGCTGTTTTTCTGCAAAGGGACCAGGACGACTGATCCATGTAAAGGAAACGAATGAATGGGGCCATGTATCGTGAGATTTTGAGTGAAAACCTCCTTCCATCAGTAAGGGCATTGAAGATGAAACGTGGCTGGTCTTTCAGCATGACAATGATCCCCAAACACACCGCCCGGGCAACGAAGGAGTGGCTTCGTAAGAAGCATTTCAAGGTCCTGGAGTGGCCTAGCCAGTCTGCAGATCTCAACCCCATAGAAAATCTTTGGAGGGAGTTGAAAGTCCGTGTTGCCCAGCGGCAGCCCCAAAACATCACTGCTTCTAGAGGAGATCTGCATGGAGGAATGGGCCAAAATACCAGCAACAGTGTGTGAAAACCTTGTGAAGACTTGACAGAAAAAACGTTTGACCTCTGTCATTGCCAACAAAAGGTATATATAACAAAGTACTGAGATGAACTTTTGTTATTGACCAAATACTTATTTTCCATTTTCCATAATTTGCATTTGCAATAAATTCTTTAAAAATCAGACAATGTGATTTTCTGGATTTTTTTTTTTTTCTCATTTTTTGTCTCATAGTTGAAGTGTACCTATGATGAAAATTGGAGACCTCATCTTTTAAGTGGGAGAACTTGCACAATTGGTGGCTGACTAAATACTTTTTTGCCCCACTGTACCTACTACTCAGCAGATGATAGGGGGGAGACAGAGTTGCAGAGACTCCACTTGTCTCATTCAAATTGTCACTCCATCAATGTAAACATAACTTGGTGAAACAGAAGTAGACCTAATTTCTAATAGTCAAATGTGATTTGGCTGCATTGCGTGTAATGAATTTAGGAAGCTAAGAAGATGTGTGCTTAGAGTTTACTTCATTAAACAAGTGCTGCTGGTAGACACTGTTACAATAACAAGGCAACACTGGTTACATTGTTAGGTGCTTTCACGCAACCCTGAGGTGAAAGGGCTTGAGGGAGGGAGAGGGGACTATATATCCAGCCACACTCTACACATACTTACCTTTCCATGGCTACACTGTAACATTAGACTGTGTGCTGGACACAGTGGCAAGTTCTAAATGCTCTGTAAACAACACGATGTCAAGACAAAATGGATTCAAAGGCATGAAAATTATCTGATGTGATAGTGTCCCTGAAACATTTAAAACATTTTAATGGACACTGCTGTGCTGTTGTAAAAGAAGTGCATTTCCTCTGGAATTGAAAGATTCTTTATTGGTTTTATTACAAAAACAGAGTTGGCACCCCAGTTAAACTGTGTAATATTTACATTTTTCAAATATCTTCACAGGAATTTTCAATGTCTGTAGATTGCTTTTAAATAAAACCTCAAATCCAGACAGAATTTCAAGTCCAGTGAAAACACAGAAAACTCTGTCATACTTGTACATATTTCAGGTATACAAAAAAAATAACACCACTACTGTACAGAAATCTTAAGCAATTTCATCAATAATACTGCACATGGCAGCATCCTTGTCCCATATTTTGTCCCTCTTTGAAGTAGAGGCGCTCTTGTCCTGGTGACCTGCTGCCATACAGCTGGCACCTGCTTCCTCTATATCCATTGGTTCAGTTTTCAGCCTGGGGGCCTGCCCAGAGGAACAACTGACACTAGCTACTGCTGACACACTCCTTGTCCCGTCACTGGCACCATCTGCACTCTCCATCTGTGGCAAGTCATCGGGTAAGGAGGCAAGGCACCCCTGGATCATCTCCACCACTCTCTCCAGGTGTTTCTGGAACCTCTCAGCTGTCTCTAGCCTCTGCCTCTTCTGCACCTCCATCATCACCCTCAGCGTCTCCCTGGCTTGATGTGGCCTGTACTCGTTTATCAGGTGGTGCAAATGAACAAAAAGAAGCTTCAAGTCCTCCAGCTTCTCTTCGCGCTTTATACTGCCAGGGCTCTTGATGAGGATGTCCAGCAGGTCCAAGAAGTTCACAAGGATGGACATGTTGAGCTTCTTAAGTTCCCGTTTGTGGTCAAACTGCATAGGATGGAGCCTCTCAATGCCTTGGCTCTCCAGTGGCCGGATGATGAGGTCATCACACTGGAATTGGTTGCCAAACATCATGTAGTTGTCTCTGATGGGTGGAGGCGGCTTGGGAGCCAGACCCTTGCGGATGTTCTCATCTGTGTACTCCTTGATATACTGCATAGGCGGAGGAGGCAGGGCGCTAACCTGCTGTGGCTCACCCATGATGCTGAGCTGAAAGAATAACAACAAAAAATGTTCAGTCTTATTTTCCTTACCAATTCAATGCATAATAAATTATTCTTTGAAAAATAAGGAAGAAGATGTTACATTTTGTACAACAGTTTTGAGTTGCACAAGATTCCCTCTGTACAATTTTTACTGTAACATACATAATGATAAGAAACTGAACTGCATATAAATGACCCATGCAACAGTATCAGAGGTGTTTGAATTCCTCACATAAAGGCCGCAATACTATCATGCACACATGCCATACTACGGTGTTACACAAGTGCACAAGTTGTTCAACACATAAAATGTCAGTATCAAGAGTTCAAAAACTCTAAAATAAAGAATGACTACTATATACTATATAAATATATATTTATATTTAAAAATAAAAATAGGTGTATTAATGAAGTAGTGTGAAATACATTTAAATTTAACAATGAGTTAAATTTATTGTTATGGTCAGTTCAGATAAGGTCGACATGGTTTTATCCACCTTTATGTACCGTTTTAATTTACTGTGACAATGTTTGTTTCAGGCGCTTTTTATATGTTTTGTATTTTAAAAAAATTACTATTCCGCAAACTAGTCTGGAACATGGATTAAAAGTAAATTATTGTTCACTTAAATGCTGTGGAGGAAAATCATGAAGTAGCACATTTAGAAATAGGTCACTCAGCTAATGTACCTATAATAATAACAATAATAACAATAATAATAAGAAAAAGAAAAACAAGAAGAAGAAAGTGTATTGCCACGTATTTATCTGTGTACAAATATACATTCAAATATATATGTCTATATTTAGTTCGTTTCGACTCGAGTTATTTTCGCTTTTGTTGACAACAGATTCAACACTTGACCGCTTTAGTAGATCAAATATGGCTGAAAAAAGGAGCCTCTAGTTGTCAGTACGAGACTAAAGTAACAAGCCTACATGATTGGTGATCATTTGCCATCTACAACGTTTATAAGCTGTTGAATCCGCAACTCTTCAGTCCAAAACCAGAAGAGGTGTTTTTAGAAACAAGCAGCGCTAACGAGCTATGTGGCTACTGTTGAGCTAGCAGTAGTGCTAATTAGTTACACCGGCAACAAATGCTAACAAACACAATAAATGAATTAAAACCCAGTGATGGCACTTCTATCCACACACCTGTTAAATGCCTCCTCGGTCGCTGAATGTAGACTTTAGTTGTGAAAAGAAACGCAGATATCTAATCGGACAATTAGCTAGTTCATGACTAGCTTAGCTTCCTCCATGTACTGACATGGACGCCCGTTTCTGTCTCACTGCCATTGGCTGAAGCGGGCTCGTGACACGTTTCTGGCCGCGCTGATTGGACAGCACCCGATGGACAAAGTCTACGCTGATTGGTCGTAAGGTTTGTACGAATTCTCGATGGTTCATTCATCTTGTGTGAGGTTGCTTTTGGAGTATGTGGTAAAAATGGCATGATTTCTCAGCATGTGGAGGTTAAGTAAAAAGCACTGCTTCTGTTTACAGGATGGTTTGTAGCGTCGTGATTAGCATTCATGTAAAAAGTGCATTTAACTGCTGATTTAAAGTGTACTTTAACTTCTAGCGCATTTTTAAAACCACTTGTGTTGTCATTGTTATACAATTAAGCAACACCAAACAAGCTCAACTTCCTCCTTACAAAACAGGACAAAAAACTATAGTGAAGAAGATAACAATATTAGAAACAATGGCAGTATATAACCACTATTAAAACATAAAAGATGAAGACATTTAAACGAAGTAAATTCATAATAAAAACGAGAAAAATACAGAAAGTAACAATTTAAATGTATATATTATGATAGGATGAAATATATTAGTTGTTAAGAAAAGCTATTCTAAAAAATAGGTATTAAGAGATGAAAGCTAATTATTTTGTATAACTTTGTCCTAGATAGTGTTTAAGTACATTAAGAACATTTTCAGTTCCCCTTAAGAATCTGTTTTCCCCCTTCTTTTTTAAAGTTAGTCGTATGTGATACAGTTTTTAAAAAATCACCTAAATGTAATGTAGCACATGATCATTTTCAGATACTGCAGTGTAGAGGACATTACTGTACACAGTAAATAATAACAATAATACAATACAATTCAAACATTCCACATTTTTTAGTTGTTTATACAGTTGCTTGCTAAATTTTGACGTTTCAATCAAATTGTATTTTTAGATCTGATCATAGTATTTTTCTATTTAATTTTAAACCGATCCTTTGTAAATACAGTTTTATAAGGTCTCTTTTATGTTCTATCCATTATAATTCTCACATCATTGTAATGACACTTATTTTTGGTCTTTTCCACCTGGTGTTTATTTCTCTGTATTATGTTGTTCTTGCACTCTTGACAAGTTAGGACTACACACATATACACACATGCTCACATATACGTGCCTACCAGACCACAATCCACAGCAGACAGGCTCACTGGAAGTTGGTTTTGAAATGTTGTCAAGTACCTGAATTTGGTCCTAATTAATAGAACTCAAGGAGTATAATGTGAGATAAAGCACTGCTCTAAATTTTAAGACGAATAACAGAAATACTAATACTAAGTTTAAAAATGTTCTGAAGTTGTTTTCATTTCCTACCTATTCCTTTTGACAAAAAAAGTGCCTAACCTTCAGTGAACATTGACAGAGACCAGATGGCAGTCCTTTTCCAAAACTTGAATGCAGACCAAATAGTAGGCTCAATTTTCCTGATGGTGGTGCTATAGTATCCATCTAAATCTTTCATGTTTTGTCAGGATGAACTGTTTCAATTTTGAGTTTTGCTTTAAACTTGAACTTTCTAAAATGATACCCTTTAACCACTCTGATGATTATTTCTGAACAAAATACAGAAATCACCTTTTTTCTCTCTTCATGATCACTAGAATACAAATTTGTTGTTGCTTGAGAGCGATTAAAAGCAACAAGACAACTACAACCATCTCACGAGTGCTCCATAAAAGCAGAGACAGATGTGATGATAATGAGGACAGAAATCTACAGCATGACAGCAACAAACACGAGAATTACAGTTTTAATACCCAGAAGTTAGGTATTTTTGTCTTTAAGCAAGTTCAAAGTGTTCATTTGGTGTTGTTTGGTGGTGACATGTGCTTTATGCTCTCATTTTGTTGTTGAATTAACTCCACTGTTGTATTTCTACATGTTAACCAAACTTTGTGTTTTTACCAGGGTAACTTATTACCTTCAAGGTGGGTATTTTTGATGGAAACTGTTGAAAAGTGTAGAAATGAAAGAGTCACTGCTGTTGCTGCACACTCATTGCAACATAGACAGTGAAAGTGCATGTGTGTGCGTGCACAGTGTGTGTGTGTTTGAGTCTTTGAGTGTGTGTGCATGGGTGTGAGTTTGTTAGCACGCCCCATTTCATGCCGTAAGGATGTGGTTTACCGAGTGCAACAACTTTGTGCCGGAAGCTTCAAGGCTTCTATCGAGTTTTCATCCACTACATTTTTTTTCTGTCACTGCGAAGTATTCTGCCTCTGTCCGTGAACCAAAGCCCACCAGTGTTGTTCAGAGCTGTTACCATGTTCCCCAGGGTGATTTTGAAGGGAACTATGATTAAAAAATCTCAACAAAAGAAAAGAACATCACCATGTAACTACAAGGAGAGGTATTTTGTATTGGACACCCAAGACCTGAAGTATTCTGAGCGCCGTCCGGGGGTGAGTGTACGCTTCATTAACAAATATACTGGCTTTAAATTTGAAATTTTAGAACCTGGAGGCTGGGTCTGTAAATTATGATTCATGGGAACAAAATATATTTTTATTATAATCATCTGTGTGTGTGTAGAGTATATAAAGTAAAAATATTGTCCTTCCAGAAAAAGCCCTTGATGAAAGGTTGCATCGAGCTGTACAGAATCAAGTGTGTGGAGATTGTGTGTACTGATGTTCCCATACCATGCAACTTTAAGTACCCTTTTCAGGTGAGGTTCTCAGTTTCTCCAAGAATACACACTTCACAATTCACAACAATTAAATATGTTGTTACATACAATAAGTCAAATTCATGATTAAAGGTGTAGTACAAGTATGGCATATCACAAAATGAAAGCAGCATTTTCTCAAATGCAAAATGTCTTAACAGGTTTTCCATGACAACCATTACCTCTACATTTTTGCCCCGGACAATGATTGCCGTCAGAGATGGGTCCGAGCTCTCAAAGAGGGTAAGCAACTTGAAAACACCATGCTTCAGATGACAACAGATCATAAACTCTATAATAATATAATACAAATTCATAAGGCTGATATGTCATACTGTACGTCTTTATTCTGTTTGATATAGAGACAAAAAATAACAATTTGGTGGCAAAATACCACCCAAACTTCTGGATGGATGGAAAATGGAGATGTTGCCAACAAACAGAGAAGCTGGCGACAGGTTGTCAAGTATACGACCCAGTGGGCTATGGTTTGTGCCATTTCTTCTCATCTCCTTGTTTCATGTATATTATCATCAGGGGCTAACTCTAATATGTGTATTTGTTTTACACACATGATGTAAAATAATCTGATTTTTTTTTTTTTTTTTTACATTACGCAAATATAACCACAGCTGTGGCGACTCTTGATCTTGATCTAAATTTAGTGTTGTTATGTAACTGACAATTTTACGAAATCAAGTGTGAAATTGCCGCTTTGTAATTTTGGATGTGCTGAAAGCATTCTCCACTTTAATGTAATTTCTAATTTCTCCACAGCTTCTAAAAAGCCACTTCCTAAACTCCCGGATCCAGAGGTACCACCTTCTTTGATTACTTGTTGGTGAAATATTAATTGTGTGGTTGTAAATACTGTTCAAATTACTTGTTGCTTCCTTGGCTAAAAATTGTCATCCCTTTCCACACTGCGACTTTTGACGTCTGTAATAATCATACATTTTCTTTAAACCAACGTGCCTGTTGGTTTGGAAACAGATGATTTTGTATTTTTGCAGCTTGTTGTTTTATCCTACCTTTCTCTTCTATAGCTGAAGAGACAAGTCTTTCCTATGGTGTGTCAACATTTGTTTTGTTTCTGTCTTTTATGAAAAGAATGTAAAGCCAAAAAGAATCGCTTGCTTATTTACATCTACCCTGTCTAAACATACCCTGCTCTAAAGCCTTCTGTGTTTGTTAAATTATTCCCCTGTATTTTCCCCCCTGATTAAAAAAAAAAGAGTTTGTTGCTTTGGAATTCACACAGCTCGTGATGTTTGAAATCACTTTTTATTTTGTTTTCACTTTTATCTCTGACAGATGGGACTGCATATTGCAGGACAGAGGATGGTCATCGCTCTACAAGACTACACGCCGCTGGGAGACGACGACTTGCCTCTTCAGAAAGACCAAGAGTACACCCTGATCAACTGCTCCCATGCTGACTGGTGGGCCGTACGGGATGACCAGGGGTAAGCCACATGAAGGCGCCCATCGCAGTCTTTGTTACTTCGTAACTTTCACTTAAAATAACAGCACCTTTTTTTAATGGTGAGAAAGATTATGAGCCCATGATTACTGAAAATGTTTTCCCTCATCAGGAAAACAGGTTTTGTACCCAGCACTTACGTAGCTGAGAAAACTGGCAACAATTACGAGAGATTTGAGTGAGTCTGATTTTATTTCTTCTAAAAGTTCACATGCGGATATCTGCAAAGCCATTCTGGCCTCTATAGAATTAATTTTAATTGTGTTTAATTTGTTTTCTCACAGATGGTACAACAAAAACATAACCAGGGGGGAAGCAGAGAATTTGTTAATGAAAGAGGTAAAAGCAATGTCAGTGTTTAAGGATCTGACGTTACTTCAGTTTTCATCTGTTCCCAGCTGTCTGGTTGATTAGCTAAATAAAAAGAATGCTCCAAATAATAATCCTGATGCTAATTAGCAGGTAGCGCGCTCCTCCTGCTTGACACAGTGCACTTTTGCTGTGACTGTGCCACCTACAGTACTCTTGCATTTGCAGAATTAATGCAAAATGCACCTGCACAATAAGAATGTGATGTGACATGGGAGATGAAAAATGTCTCACGACCACATTGTTTCCTCCAATACTGAATTTCCTGCCGTAGAGTGCTTTGCTAAGTTTTGCAAGTTGGAGGCGGAACAGCCTTCCATCATCTATTACTCAACGCAACTGCTCGGCCAGTGCCGGTACCAGCCAGAGATTGCACAATCAATCACTGAGCAGGTCTAACATGTTTTACAGATGTGCTATTTAATTTTGATGATTTAATGTTTTTTCAACACTGCATTTTAGGGAAAAGAAGGTGCATTCATGGTCCGTGACTCAAGACAGGCAGGAGTTTACACAGTGTCAGTCTTCACCAAAGCACCGGGGTAATTTTACTTCCTACTTAAGCATTAAACTGTAACAAATAATGATAAGTGATTATTAGATAACACAAAGATGACATTAATGACATTTGAATGAAACTTTATACCATTAGATTCTGGCAAAATAGCTAATAATAGCTTGACATGCCTGCTGTGTAATGGCAGTAACTTCAAATAGCATCTGGCCATCTGTTCTCATCTTATACGTGCTTCCTTTATTGTAGTTTACAATAAACACCTCTTTATCACACGCAGGTCAAATGGGGAGAAGAATCCCAGGGTGAAACATTACCAGATCAGACAGGCAGACACGGGAGAGGCCACATTTTACTTGGCAGAGAAGTACCTGTTCAGCACCATTCCTGAGCTCATCCATTACCACCAACACAATGCTGCTGGTAAGTGTGTTGACTTTCCGCATGCAACAGTGTAAAGATAAAGAGATCAGGAGTGGATGAGGAAGTTCACCTCATAAAAAACAACCCATGATTTGCAAACAATCTATCAAAGGCCAAATAATTGAATTTAATCAATACTGTACTAATACCTCTGTGTGTTATCTATGTGACAGGCCTTATAACGCGTTTAAGGCACCCTGTCTCTCAAGGCGGAGGCTGCTCCCAGGACATCAGTGATCTCTCAAAAGGTTAGAGGATGTTACTGTTGTGCAAATGGGTCAGCTGGTTGAAATGGAACTCAAAGCAATCAGACCATAATGTTCACAAAATCCAGTTTTTTGCTGACCTCTTGTGGTTTTCTCAGAATCATACGTGTGTTCAGTAACACCCTGACAATTACCTGAAACTTTCATAATGCTTTGATTGTAATTAGTAAAGCGAAGCGAAGAAGCCCACTTTGTTAGTTATTATACGAAGTTATCGTCTAAACTTGCCCGTTTGGCTGTATTCACTGTTATCAGCGTTGTTGTTCACCACCTGTCTGCTGCTCAGCAGATCAATGGGAAGTGGACCCCGAGGAGCTGAACCTGGGTCAGGAGTTAGGCAGCGGCCAGTTCGGGCTGGTGCTGGAAGGAACCTGGAAGGACAGGAAGGTGGCAGTGAAGATGATAAGAGAAGAGTGCATGTCAGACGAAGACTTTAAAGAGGAGGCGAGAGTCATGATGTGAGTGTGCATCGCCCCCACCGTTTGAGCAAAGTGAATCCACAAAACCACTTAGTTTGACGTGTTGTGACTGTGTGTGTGTGTGTGTGTGTGTGTGTGTGTGTGTGTCTCAACAGGAGGTTGTCCCACTGTAAGCTAGTCCAGCTGTACGGCGTGTGCACCCAGCATTCTCCCATTTGCCTGCTGTTCGAGTTCATGGAGAACGGCTGTCTGTCAGAGTACCTGCGAGCCAGGAAAGGGCGTCTGTCTCAGGACGTGATGTTGGGGATGTGTCTGGATGTCAGCGACGGGATGGCTTACCTGGAGAGCTCCAACTTCATCCACAGAGATCTGGTAAACCAGCAGATGAGAACTTTTTTATGATACTTTTGAATCTCTGTTAAAGAAAGTTAAGTTTTCCTCTCTCCTCTTTTTTTTCTGCAGGCTGCCAGAAACTGTCTTGTTTCAAAGAACAATGAGGTGAAAGTATCTGACTTTGGTATGACCAGGTATGCTTTTCACACACTGTCTCATTCTTTGTGCCGTCCGCTACATTGTGACTTTTGGATCGCACAGTGGTATATTAATAATGGCATAATGATGCATATCTGATCTCTGCACTACAGATTTGTGCTTGATGATCAGTACACCAGCTCCCAGTGCTCCAAGTTCCCTGTCAAGTGGTCGGCTCCGGAGGTCATCAGATACTGCAAGTTCAGCAGCAAGTCAGACGTCTGGTCATTCGGTGTGTTCATCCGTCTATTGCTGAGCTTTTCGGTTATTTTATTTGGGTCTCACTTGCTATTTTTGCAGTCTATTCTTTAACCTCTGATATATTTTTTGGGTTCCACGCATGGCTTTCACCAAAAAAGTTTTTCTGGCTAAATCATCTGTGTTTCCCTGATAACTCTGGTGCTCTGTGCTGTAGTAACCTAAACTGGAGGCTGAACATGACCATAATGATTTGGTACTATCTTCCATCGGCATTGAAGGTCACGGGATACATGCAATGCAATGACAACTTGTTGATTTGCAGCAGTCTGCAAGAATTAAATACTGCGAGGACCATCGCCAAAGGCTTAAGAGTTTAAACAGGCAGCGACATTTCACTTGGCATGGATAGTTCACTGGGACAAGATCCTGGGCCTAGAAGTCGGTACTTGCTTTTATCTAACAGATGGTAAAATTAAATATATTTAATTACAACTCCCATGGATTGATTTGAGAAATAAATACCTGTCAGGTCAATAATGTATTTCAGTTTGTTTAGATCTAGTAGCAGTGTATTGGAATAGTGGGATCATGTCGACTTTAGCTGCCCCCGCTGTGATGCTGAATCATAACAAGACACAGTGGCTCTGTGTAGCAAATGTGAATATTTAAAAACTTTTATTTCAGTAAATTCATAGTTCATTAAGTCCACAAATACACCCTGTGATGTGGAAAAGAAAGAAAGAAGATGGTGTACAGCTAAATGTGACACTACTGTATGTTAGAAATGTGTACAATTTGCATACTATAAGAAACTGTTTTAGTATGGGGGATGGTCTCTCCTTAAGTCGGTGGGCATCGCAAGACTGCTTGCAGCTAAAAAAAAAAATGAATAACTGTAAAGTTTATAATTAAATTGCCAGGCAGTCCTCCTACTCTGAATGATGCTTATCATCATTCAAAACAGTGCATGCAAATGGAACAACCACAAACATGCAAATGATGTTGAATGATGATGAACTGTTCGCCCCTGCTCAGGTGTGCTCATGTGGGAGGTGTTTAATGAGGGCCGTCTACCCTACGAGAACCGGACTAATGCTGAAGTGGTGGAGTCCCTGAACTCAGGCCTGAGGCTCCTGAAGCCACGCTTGGCCTCAGAAGCCGTCCACCTGCTCATGGAGTGGTGCTGGAAGGAGGTGAGCACAGGAAACATAATCCTAGTAAAGAAGAACAGCTGACACACAAAACTCTTTGTAACAATCCTTTTTTCTTGTGCTTTTTTTTGTTTGTTTGTTTTATGTCCTCATTCTCAGAAACCAGAGGATCGTCCGCCTTTTGCTCGCCTCAGGCAAGAGCTGGCCACCCTGTTAGTTAGTTGTGATCCCTGAGAAGACCTGAGGGCGACAACTTTGAAACAGCTATATTTATTTTATTTATTGATTTATCACCACATGCGTTTCTAATGTTTTTCAAATGTCTATGAAGTTGTTTTGCTGATTTTTTGAGATGATTACAAAACACAAGAGAGTTTCGAATCCCTTGACTTGGCACTTTATCTCTCTCCTCTGTATACAGCCTGTTCTTGACAAGCCTCACACAGTCCATTCACACAGAGCCTGCTGCTCACTGCAGCTGTACGTTAGGTTTTCAAATATTCTATAAGCTCTCTGTACATTAAACAGGTGAGACTGTGATGTTTAACCCACTGTTGATTAAATTAATCTCTTGTCATTGAATGCTCTTCATGTCTTTTCTCTTATAAGTTTTCTCCATATTTTCAGCACTACAGTAATGGCTTGTTAGAAATATAAAAAAAAAGGTGATACATTTGCTTTTCAGAAATGAAAAAGGTCCCTGAAGTGTAGGATTCAGTTATTCAGGTTTAAAATATAACTCCACCCAGAATCTATATTTCAAAATGTCCATTAAACCTCTTCAAGCTACTGCTGCAACATAATCCACTTGCCTGCCGTTGTGTATTCTCCAAAAGGTCACAAAACATGGCTAAATACAACACAGAAGTGCATATATCTGGATATGGTTACACATACCTGGAAGTATAAAAAATGTTTTGTGCACTCTGCTCTGCAGGTGTAGTGGCCAAAGATGGAACTACGAGTAATGCAGAGCTCTCTGGCTCAGACAGACTTTGCCACTCATGTTGTGTCAAAATATCAGTTCCAGGTCAAAGGTGAATGTCCATTACAAGAGAATAAGACATGTTCAGTTTGCTCAATTTTGTTCGATAATGCCTATTTATTCTGTTATTTTGTTCTTATAGTGTTCTATTTTGCATTCTTTTCTTATTCTACTTTCATACAGCTCTTTTATTTATTGTTTACCTGTACTCTTCTGTCATTGTGCTGCAGCTACAGCTGAATTTGCCTGCCGGTGATCAATAAAGGTTTATCTTATCTCATTTTAATGTAGGCCAGCTTTTACGAAAGAGAAGCCACACAACACAACATGAATTACACAGATAGTCACAGATAGATTGCACAGATATACTTGCGGGAAGACTCACTTCTGCGTTGGATGAGCACTTTCACATCATGTGTCATTTGGCCTTGCAGCAAGTACATCCACGCAGCCAGCCATCAACTCAATGAAGCAGTCAGTCAGGCCTCTAGCCAGCCACACGATACCCAATATGGCCCCAACCACATGTTGCCACCAGGGGTCTTAGATGACTATTATTGAATTTTCTCCTGCATATTCTTTTTTTTTTTAAATTGAAATTAGTATTATCTCATCTTTAAAAATCACATAACAAACAAAATATAACACTACAATCACCACTACCACCATGAGCACCATAGATACATTATAATCCTAATAGTAGTGATATATGACCTATATTTTAATGTTTTCTTTCCTATTAGAGGAAAATAACCTGTGACCTACTTCATGCCAAGGATCAAAGTTCACCTGATCACACCTTCCCCTACTGTCACACACAAACACAACTTTTAATGTGAAAGCTAAAAAAACAGTGTTTCTTCTGCACAGGCTTGATAATTTTTTTTTTTTTTTTTTAATATTAAAGGTTATAATGTAAGTGAATCAACATGTCCGGGGTGTGTGGATGGGGGCTCTCCTCCTCGCCATCATAACGGGCCCTCTCTCGGAGGTGCATGTCCCTTTAAGAAAATGCACTTGCAGCCATTTTCTGCTCTTTGTGTGCGGTGGATTAGCACTGGAGAGCCACTGGGCGAAACTAGAGCATCAGTCGGCACAGAAGGCGAGGGCGCACACGGTGAAAAAAAAAAAAAAGAGAGAGATAGAGGGGGGAGAAATAAAATAAAAAAAAAGAAAAAGACCAGCAGACGTCGGACCTGGACCCGTCCCCTCCGTCTCTCGGATACCGCCGGACGGACATGAAATTTACAGGTAGGTGGAGGCAGAGCTGCTGATGTGAGCGGGGAGAGATGATGGCTGGAGACGCTGCTGCTTTTTTTTTTTCTTCCTCTCCCCCCGTTATTTGTGTGTTAATGCACAAACGAGATAATTCACAGGGTTGACAAATCGCCCCCCCACCTTCCATAGTTTTTTTTTTTTATTTTTTATTATTGTGTGTGTAGTTTTTTTTTCTCCTTCCGCGGATTATTGTGACACATGAATGGGATCCCCGTTAGCTCCCGGAGAGATGGGTGGGGTGAGGAGAGAGGGTTTCCTGTCGTAGCAAGTGCACGCCGATGGAGGGATGGAGAGCAGGGCGTTTTTACGAGCCGATGGCAGCGTTTTTATTTTTATTTTCTTCTTTACCGAGGAAGAGATGGAGGGAGGTGGCGGAGCGGGGTTCGATCCCCGGGCCCGGCTCCATTTCACCTCCTCTTTCATCATTTCACTGACCCCCCCCCCCACAGCATGGAAAAATGAGAGCAGGCGAGGCGCTGTAGACGGTTTCACAGCCATCACACCCCCCCTCCACCACCACCACCTCTTGTTACCGATGCTCAAATGACAGGGCCAGCCACTTCCGTTTCAGCCTGATGTCTGCTGCTCGGTGTGTGTGTGTGTGTATTTTTAAATATATGTTTTAATGCTCCCATCAGATCGCCGTCCGTGCCTCCTGCAGACTCCCTCGGATTGTAAATGTGCAGCCCATCAGCAGCAGGCAGTGATGTAATGATGAGGCTGCTGCTGCTAATGCTGCTCCTCACTAAATGAAAAAGCACCATCATCATGCCCCACTAATGTTTTCTAGTCAATGAGAGCTTATTTGTGTAGGCCTATGTGTTTTTAATTGTAGTAATAAGGAAGAAACCTCGCGATGAGCCACAGAGGGGGATGTAGTCTGTAGATGTGGTATGTGCAGAGATCATTGGTAGTTTATGGCACTCAGCCCTGAGATTATTTTCCTCAGTGGTGTCACCGTAAAGACTCCCTCTTGAAGAGAAACCGATTAGCCGAACGGTAGAGAATGAATGGCCACTAACCAGAGTATGATCAGTAAATACCTGGAGTCAGACATGGAGCAAACCTCCCAGAGATTCATTAATTTCAGCTGCCCAGATGTGAGGATTTGCTCCTTTCTCTGTTTGGTGTCATTTGTAAATTGAATGTGTTTGGACTGTTGGAGAAAAAAAGACATGTGAAGCCTGAGAAATCCTGAAGGACATTTTGTGACAGTTTATACACAGAATGAGTAATCAGTTATCTGAAAATGACAAAAAAAACCTTAGCCCTTGTTATGTATGGTGATGAGTTTAGGTGTATTTATCTGTATAGTAGCCTGGCAGATGAATAGGCCTGTACCATATTACAAGCACAGATCACCTGTGAACGTAGCTGCAGCTGGTGCTGTTTTCTCTGTTTTCAGTTCAGTAAACTGAGAGACAGAGATAGAAATAACAATGGGCCTGTGGATAAAAATAACCAAATGGTATAAGAAAAGGGAAGTAGAGATGAACATTTGTGGACAAACGCTGGGGAGCACTAAAACGTCTATATTGTCAAGTCATACGTGAGTTTGACTCGGCTCGCTACCAGCGATTTTTTAAAGAAATGGACTTAAAAAGAGAATCTACACTTGCAAAGGCTAGTGATGTTTGGGTTTTTGTTTACCATCCTCTCCCTGTCAGGCTTGGTCATGTGAGCCAGGCCTGAGTCCCCCCCCACAAACCCACCCACCCTCTAATACGTATTCATGTGACAGTCGTCGTTGTTGGTCTAAAGGGAGAGCGTGACATCATGGGAATCACGAGACGACAGCAGTTTTGCAGCGCTGCTTTCTGAAATGACAATCAGCCTGTCAAATACCTCAGCCAGCAAATCAGCCAGTGTGACTAGGTCAGTCGGCGTCCTGCACATGACGACACGCTGTTAACTGAACACACATGCGACCGGCTTTTGTTGGTGAATGTGCTGTAAACGGTCGTATTTAAAGATCCCCTTCTGATCCCCTTCCACGCCGATTGGATCTGGTCTCACTGCAAGGATGAATGTATGTTACAGAGCCCGCCTTGGGGGGGAGATCCCATTGAGTGGTGTGACCCCGGAGTTGACACACTTTCTTTTACTCTCTTGTCTTTCTCTCAGGCAGTATGTATCACACGGACACCCTAACTGCACACACTGGTCATGATCTTCCCCCTACAAATGATGCATCATTTCTTTTTTTTTTTGGCAATTTTTTTGGGACCTTTTTCCTTATGTGTTTCATTACTATTCCTCTTTTTAGTTGTAATTTTTAAGCACTTCCTCTTAACCCTTGTGGCGTAATGCTGTGACGAAGACATCTGACCCCAGGTCTTGATGTATGGTAGTTTTATGTCTGGTTGTCCGAAGAGGGGATGGGGTGGTTGCTCTACATAACACTGTGTATTTTCCCAACAGCACAACTACTGTATGGGATTTCTAAAGAGTTGTCATGTGTGGTCTCACTTAGTTGTTCCAGTGTAAAGCAGCCTACGGCTAGGTTACCAAGTGTCCAGAAGGGAATGAAGGGGCCCTTTGCTTTGTAAAGATACGCACACACACACACACACACACACACACACAGACATGCCAACTGTTGAACAGAGTCGGTTATAGGGTGGGAAAGTTTATTCAGCCAACCCGGGCTTCAGTCTGCGTCTGTATTCCCAAGCACAGATGGGAGTGGAGGAGCACTGAGCGTGTTTGTCTGCCTGACAGAACCCCCTTGTAGCAAGATGCATGTTTTGCTTTCTATAAGATGAACAGTTAAAAATAACCAACCAACCAACCAAAGAATCTGATAACTTGAATCCAGGTTGTGAAGTCACAGCGGTGTGAAGAATACAGTAAACAATGTGTCTTTGCAAACATCACAAGGTTGCAGCAGCACAGGGCTGAAGTCTTTATAAGTGTGAACCGACATCAATACAACTCTGCAGGTCTTTCTCTCATTTTCAAACATGCAATATATGAAAATTAGTCATTGTTATTGTTACTTAGACTATTGAGCAGAAATGTTTGCAATGGACTACAGCTCCCAGCATGACAGTGGTTCTTCATGCTGCAGTGAAGGGTAGTGTCACCCATCATCAGCCATCATTTTATAAAAAGAATATCAGTTTTATCAGTCTTACACATAATGGCAGAAAAGGAGACAGAACAACAGAGATTTGTCCTAAAAATTGTCAAGCCTCTCTCTAGATTCATCTATCCCCATCTACAAGTGAATGTCTTTGCTGATACTCTGAAGAGTCACTCACTCAAGTGATCAAGCTTGAAGAGTCAGCCTTTTTCTCTCATTCTGGCCTCAATGCTGGCGGTTTACCTCATGTAAATATAACCTTTGCGTATGTTCACTTTGACATGTCGATGTGACAGGAAACTCCTCCTAGCTGCCTCCTTTTAGTTCCGTTTATAATCAAGTTATTGTGCATGAACATGTGGGTTGCAACAGTAAAGTCAGTGAAGTGAAGGTGCAGTGTAGGTGCCTGTTTGTATTATAAGAAGCAAAGATTGACAGTTGTCAACATGCTGCTACTTTGACACCTGGAAGTGTTGTACTGTTGTGTTTGGACATAGGTCGGTCCACCTGTCTGTTCGTGTGATCGCTCTGAAGCCGATTTCCAGGACAAATAAAAAGGTGCTGGACTGTTTAAGATCCCATAACCGGACATTATCCGTGGTAAATATGAAATTTCCTACCTATGGCAGGGAGAAGAGAGACAGCCATGTTTAGGTGTATCTGCCTCTTTTCTCTTTGCTGTTTGGCCCCTGTCCCTCTCAGCTCGAGCTGTGCTAACTCTAGCTGTGAGTATTAAGCTGATTATTGGCCCTGTCTGCCAGGTCAGACGTAAAACGCATTCTTCTGAGGGGCACATGATATACGGGAGGGAGTGTACGCACTGCTTCAGCTGGACTGGTGTTTTATAATGAGAAAGAGAGCACTGCGATGGCGGTACTGTTTCAAGGGGGCTGTCAGTTTATTCCAAAGATGGCTCAAATGGAGAACAACCATTATGACAGTTGTGGATTTGCAGGCCTTGTGCGTGAGGTGCTTTTACATTCAGTGTTTACACACATCACCCAGTATTAATTTGAAATAAATAAAAATACAAAGTATCAGCTTGACTAAAGCGTCTGTGACAGCCTTTTGTAAGATGGCACATTTTGTCTTCGTCAGATGTCATTCACTGCCAGACCTTTCTTTCACTCCACCCCCTCAGATCAATGAGATTTCCAGGTCGAAGCCTTTCAAGAACCACGCTTCGAGTACGCTTGTAGTCAAATAAAACGGCGGAAAGGAAACAGTGAGGGGCCTCTGCCCTTTACTTCCTCTCAGCTTTGGTCTGGTATTGACACACAGTGAAATGGGAGAGGATACAGGTGCAGGGTGTTGAACTCACACACACGCTCCACCGCGTAGGCCAAACAGGAAATGGAGATGTCTAGACATGCAAAGACTATATTGAGCATATTTGTTTCTGAGTCAAAAGAAAAATGTTCAGACTGTAACAAATATTTAAATTGGAGTACATGACTTTCCTCAATCAGTTGATTTCTTCCATTTATATTACACTGTTATATATATCTCCTTAGCAACCAATTATCTGTTATCTTTAGGTAACTATGTAGCTACTGTGACTATTTTTCTTCCTCTGCTACTTTTAGTTATCTATTTTGTCCATTTATAATTTACTATAAACATTTGTAAATTCTGTATCTTTGTACTATACAGTAAGCCATATATTTCAACCATTTATCCATGACCTTTAGCTAACGAATCTGTTACTTTTAGCTAGGTATTTTTTCTGTCTATACTATACCGTTAGCTGTTTGTTTCAACCATTTCTTCATTACATTTAGCCAATAGTTTCATCTGTTTATCCTATATTGGTTAGCTAACTATTTCAGCTGTATGTATTTTGACAGCATATCCATTACTTTTAGCTCACGTCTGTGTAGCTAACAAATTTCAACATTTTATCCTATACTTTAAACCATACATTTTAAACATTCTTCTTTCACTTTTAGCTTCATCGACTTTGCAGTTTTTTTTCTTTTCCTGCATTCTTAGCTGCACACGGTGTTCAGCTGTCCTGACTCAATTTATCTGCTCAAATTGTATTTTCTACTGTATCAAATCTAATGGAGCTTCTCTCTCACGCTCTCTATTATTTCTGTCAGACTGGGGTGTTGTGTGAGTGACGCCTTGTTACCATGACGACCCACGTGACCCTGGAGGATGCCCTGTCCAATGTGGACCTGCTGGAGGAGCTGCCCCTCCCGGACCAGCAGCCATGCATCGAGCCCCCCCCCTCCTCCATTATGTACCAGGTACGCTGTCACTGTCACTGCCACCGCCGCTCACCATCATCCAGCTGTCTGGTTAGACATTTTTCAGTATACCCCTTTCACTCCTTTTGTCCCTCCGTCTGCAGGCTAATTTTGACACCAACTTCGAAGACAGGAATGCATTTGTGACCGGCATCGCCCGTTATATAGAGCAAGCTACGGTGCACTCCAGCATGGTGAGAAAATGTGCTCCAGTTTAAAAATAACACACACACACACGTACACACGCCATGGTATTGGTTTTTACAGCTGATTGGCTGAATCAATGTTTTGTTGTCCATTTTAAATAGTTGTTGTTCCCCTTTCAGTGAACACAAAGCCGACTGTGGGAAGCAGCCTCACGCCCTTAAAGAGACCCTTGTTTTTTGTGAATTGATTATCATTTGGCTCTTTTGTCGGGATTTTGGCTAGGCTTGCGGGTGGGACGTACGCACACACACACGCGCGCTCATGCAGACACACACACTTCCCTCGCACGCTGGTGAATCAGGCAGGCAATGGACCAGCAAACCTCTTTCCCCCGACGGTGAATGAATGGAGAGTGTGATTCGACTGGCAAAGAGGGGAAGTGGTGCTTTATTTAACCGTATTTAAGCAGGAAGTCCCATTGAGGTTGAAGCCAGTCTATTTGAGAAGAGCGATGGAGAAATCTGTCTCACCTACTTCTGAACAGAAGAAATGTTCGCCTGCTAAAATATTTATCGAGCCCTATTCATGCTGGAACACGTGACTCGTCTGAGAAATATTGTGTTAAGTGCCTTTGCAAAAATCCATTTGGAACATACACATATTAAACGAGTAAGAGATTGAGGGATTAATTAAAGGATCTTCTCAAGGCTTGTGTCAGTTGAATATTTGCTGTAGGAATGAGAGATGTCTTTTTTTGTACCTGCAGAATGAGATGCTGGAGGAAGGACACGAGTACGCCGTGATGCTTTATACCTGGAGAAGCTGCTCCAGAGCAATCCCCCAGGTAACACACAAACACGCACTCGCACTTAAAATAAAAATAAAATAGCTTATCGCTTGCTTTTTACTGCATCCCTGTCGAATTTTCCCTTCCTTCCTGATCTGATCTTGTACAGCACACTGAGACCCCATAAATTAGAGGTCCAGTAACAAACCAATCATAACTGCAACGTCTCTGTAAGATAAAAAAGTTGGAATTTTCCATTAAAGCTGTCAAATTGGAGCGTTACGCCTGCAAGTTCCTCGTTGTTTGGTACGCCACTCAGGAGCAAAAACGCATAAAAACCTCATGGAAGCATGAAACTATGGCAGAGGTTGGAACATGACATGCAGCTGTTTGATATGAAAAGGTGATGTCATTCAGCTAGCGAATAAGAAGCTCAGCTGTCAGAGTTTAGCCTTAACTCTGTGTTTACTTGTTTGAGATAAATCAGATACCACTGGATTTTGGAAATGTATACTAATGTTAAACATGTACCTCAACAGGTCTGTAATGATGCCTGGGTCATTTCATTATTGCACATAATGTAATCTCCCCATATTGGACAATTACAGCTTATACATACATGAAAATAGGAAACCTTGATGGTGGGGAAAAAGAAGAATAAGTACGAAATGTACTATATACTGCTGCTCCAAAAGCCAGTTGTATGATGGCGCCCTCTTGTGTGTGCTAGGTGAAATGTAATGAGCAGCCCAACAGAGTGGAGATCTATGAGAAAACGGTGGAGGTGTTAGAACCTGAAGTGACCAAGCTCATGAAGTTCATGTACTTCCAGGTAAGACTCTGTTTCCTGACAGCTTCTTTTATATTTAGCAATTAACTGAAAACATACATACAGTTTAATTTCATAGTTTGCATGTTAGAAAGTTGTCTTCTCTTAAGGATCTCTTGCAGATGAACAATTCCATATATCCTGATTTCTTTGTCGTTACAGCGGAAAGCCATCGAACGTTTCTGCAGTGAAGTGAAGCGTCTGTGTCATGCTGAGAGAAGGAAGGACTTTGTGTCTGAGGCCTACCTGCTCACTCTGGGCAAATTTATTAACATGTTTGCAGTGCTGGATGAACTAAAGAACATGAAGTGTAGCGTTAAGAATGATCACTCTGCCTACAAAAGGTATCGAAACATTTATAAAGGAATTCTAATTGTAGAATAGTTTCATTAGAGCCAAACTGACATCGCTCTCCTCCTCTGCCTCCAGGGCAGCTCAGTTCCTGAGGAAGATGGCTGACCCTCAGTCCATCCAGGAGTCTCAGAACCTCTCAATGTTTTTAGCCAACCACAACAGGATCACTCAGGTTGGTGTTTTTGCACATAAAAATGTGTAACTATGTGAGGACACGGAGAATGAACAATGGACCTTTTGAATAAACAAGACTTTTTGTATGCCACACTGTAACTATGAGGTGATTCATGACTGTTTCTTTAGAAAAGACCTTTTTGATCATTTTGTTAGCAATAAGACAGCCACCCTCCAACATAATACATAATACAAACTAAGTGACTGAATGACTCACATTTGTCCTTGTGCTATTCAGTTATGAAATACTTACTGTTTGAAGTAATGGAGCAATTTAGCTCTTACCCATTTTTATCTCACACATTTAAGTGCTATGGTCTTTACAGTCAGAAAATGATGGCAAAGAGAAAAGTAGATTGTTTGTGTCAGTCCAACAGCAGACACTTCACAATTCAATGTGGACAGTAATCTAATAAAATCATCTGTATTTATGTCTGTATGCAGAACAGGATGAGGCCTTTCTGGCATTTGTCTGTAAATGAATTTATCTGAAGGTGACCTGTTGCTCCTTCTCTGCTTTCGTGTAGTGCCTGCACCAACAGTTGGAGGTGATCCCTGGCTACGAGGAACTTTTGGCAGACATTGTCAACATCTGTGTCGACTATTATGAGAACAAGATGTATCTGACACCCAGCGAGAAACACATGCTGCTTAAGGTACACACAGTTTAACATCTTTACCTGCCGCCAATTTGTAACAGCCAATAGTCCGATCTAGCTCACTGTCCTCTGCTGATGTAAAACAAATGGCCTCTCTGTGTGCGTGTCAGGTGATGGGCTTTGGTCTGTACCTGATGGACGGGAATGTGAGTAATATCTACAAACTAGACGCCAAAAAGAGGATCAACCTGAGCAAGATCGACAAGTTCTTCAAAGTAGGTGTTTCCTGTATTTTTTGCTTCCATCTCGAGTCATATTTGTGTGCATAACTTGAGTGTGAGACATTCTTCCTTGTGTTTTTCAGCTTCAGGTGGTGCCGCTGTTTGGTGACATGCAGATAGAGTTGTCGCGTTACATTGAGACAAGCGCTCACTACGAAGAAAACAAGTCCAAGTAAGCGTACCTGCCTGTCTATCCATATACCCAGATTACATAAGTGCTCTCAACCGCGCGCGCAAACCAGCTATTCCTGACCACCGGGCCATCTGTTCCTGCCCACCCACCCTCAAAACCCTCCGCCTTGTCCATTTTGTGCCCAGGTGGACGTGCACCCAGAGCAGCATCTCGCCGCAGTACAACCTGTGTGAGCAGATGGTGCAGATCAGGGAGGACCACATCCGCTTCATCTCGGAGCTGGCGCGCTACAGCAACAGCGAGGTGGTGACGGGCTCGGGCCTGGACAGCCAGAAGTCGGACGAGGAGTACAGAGAGCTGTTCGACCTCGCTCTGAGGGGACTCCAGCTGCTGTCTAAGTGGAGCACGCACGTCATGGAAGTTGTGAGTAAAGCGATGGATTTATTGTGTGTGTTTTTTTTTTTTTGCGGGCGGTTAGTGTGTGTGAGGGTGTGTGTGGGTTTGAAAGGTATGAAAATCAGTGTGGTTTTTGCCATTGATCGTTGTAGCTTTGATCTATTTATAGCTCTCTGTGTCTCTTTCAGTACTCATGGAAGCTAGTCCATCCCACGGATAAATTCTGCAACAAGGACTGCCCGGGCACAGCGGAGGAGTATGAACGGGCCACGCGATACAATTACACCAGTGAGGAGAAGTTTGCCCTGGTGGAAGTCATTGCCATGATCAAGGGGCTGCAGGTAAAACACCATCAACCCTGACAGCTCTTTGATTGATGTTCTCAACTGCTGATGATCATATTTGATATTATAGGAAATACACCTGTTTAGTTTCAGTTGAGTTGATCAATGCCACAGTCCTATCTGTGGTACTGGTCAAAGCTGCCACTCTCATATGTGTCCATTGAATATGAAGCTACAGCCAGGAGCCTGATAGCTTAGTTTAGCATAAAGACTGAAAATGGAGAGGGTGGGTGTTAGTTTCGCTCTATCTATTGTCAGATATGAGATTTTTCAATGAGGGAGAAGGCCATTATGTAATATATAGAAATGTATATTAGAAAAACTAAGTAATTCAACATTTTCAGTTCAGACACAAATTATTATTCTTAGCAGAGTATTCTTATATATCTTAAAACATGCCCGGAGGACATCTTTAATGGACAGGTAAGAAAGTGGCATTAGGACTCTCATCTAACTCTCTGCAAGAAAATGAATAAGTGCATTTCCCAGAATGTCAGATTATTCCATTTAATAGCGAGTTGAGTCATTTGACGTTACGACCAAGACAACGGTGATGATGGTGGTGCTGTGTAATGAACTGTGCAGGTTCTGATGGGCCGGATGGAGTCGGTGTTTAACCAGGCCATCAGGAACACCATCTACGCAGCGCTGCAAGACTTTGCTCAGATGACCCTCAGAGAACCTCTACGTCAGGCTGTGCGCAAGAAGAAGAACGTCCTCATTAGGTACACACACACCATGAAGATCCATTTACATCGCACTTAATATTACCCCTCTTGTATTTTTGAAAGAAGCATAGACAGTTTAATCCTGTTTTCTTTTTCTGCAGCGTTCTTCAGGCCATTCGAAAGACCGTCTGTGACTGGGAGGGGGCAAGGGAACCTCCAAATGACCCCTGTCTGAGGGGGGAGAAGGACCCAAAAGGTGGATTTGACATCAAAGTGCCCCGCAGGGCCGTAGGACCCTCTAGCACACAGGTAAGACGTTTAACAGAACAGGGGTCAAGAGCCGAATCGATGACAACCTTTCAAAAGTTTAGTGGCATAAAGCTACTGGTGATAAATGAACAACTTGAGTTAATTCTTTAAGGGACACTAACCTGAAGCAAATGACTGTTGCTGGTGGGTTTCTGTGGGTTTGAAGTGCAGAGGATGTTATGAAGTTTGAAGGGCTTGCTGTTAATGAACTAACCTTATTGTGCCCCCTGCGATTCAATACACTTACCAAGAGCAAAGATGCATTACATTGCATAATAGTAAGGCCACCACCTTAACTACATTGTTGCCCCCTACTGGCTTGGAAGGAAACTGCCCAAATAACCCCCCCTGCCCCAAAACCCCCATACCGGTTCCAACAACGGTGCTTGTGAAAGGACGCAGACCAAAACAAAATGATTGTTATAGAATTTTACTTCCTCTGAACAACTTAGTTTTACAGCAGGTCTAACGCTGTAGACATCCTTTAGACTTTACTCATTCAGTCACAAGACTCATCATTTGACGTGTGGTGTTAGAGCAGAGCGAGTTACAGAGGATGGCGTAACCAGGCAACGCTCCCCGTTAGAACATGTCGGCAGCTCGATAAAACAAAGAAGGAGCAGAAAAGGAGACGAGACATTGAATGAAACCATAACATGTAACACAGTTTGGTAATTAAAGGACTGTTTCTCTCCGATTTCCTCTTTGAGCAAGGCTTTTGTTCTGAGGTTTAACCATGCAAATAATTAATAGGTCTTGGCTTCCTAAAACTTGCTGTGAATAAGGATGGGGTTTTTCACTTTTTTATCTTTTTACCTTTGTCTTCTCTCCACAGCTGTACATGGTGCGCACCATGCTGGAGTCATTGATAGCAGATAAGAGCGGGTCGAAGAAGACTCTTCGCAGCAGCCTGGACGGACCCATAGTGGTGGCAATAGAAGACTTCCACAAACAGTCCTTCTTCTTCACACACCTGCTAAACTTCAGTGGTTAGTAAAAACTCTCAATGTTGGATCACAAAATCAAAAAGATAAGAATAGTTGTAGAAAATTGCCAGGAGGATGGATAGTGTTAAAGCCGCTCTGAAAAATAATCTGATGTGTTCACAAGCTCTGTAGACAGTTCCTTTCATTTTCTGCTCTCTGCTTGTGTCCTCCTGCTGTCCAGAGGCCCTTCAGCAGTGCTGTGACCTGTCCCAGCTGTGGTTCAGAGAGTTCTTCCTGGAGCTGACCATGGGTCGCCGAATCCAGTTTCCCATCGAGATGTCCATGCCCTGGATCCTCACAGACCACATCCTGGAGACCAAGGAGCCTTCCATGATGGAGTAAGACAAAATTCTGGTGACAAAACTCAAGATTATTTTTGTACCTTGAGACTTTATTATAACCGCTGCTCTCCCTCCTGCAGATATGTGCTGTATCCTCTAGACTTGTATAACGATAGTGGCTACTACGCTCTCACGAAGTTCAAGAAACAGTTCCTCTATGATGAAATCGAGGCAGAGGTAAGGTCTTATAGTTATCAGTTGCAACGATCTTAACCTCCCTAAAAACGTCATCCACATGATGTTTTTTTTTTTTTTTTTTGATCTTAGGTAAATCTCTGCTTTGACCAGTTTGTCTACAAGTTAGCAGATCAGATATTTGCCTACTACAAGGCGATGGCTGGAAGGTAGGAAAGTGACAGTTGTTGGCGCACTTTGTAGTAGTCTCTGCAAACTTTGTCCACTAAGTTGCATTTTGTGTTTTTGTTGTTTTTTTTTCACAGCGTACTCCTTGACAAGCGCTTCAGAGCAGAGTGCAAAAACTACGGCGTGATCATCCCGTACCCTCCATCAAATCGCTATGAGACGCTGCTCAAACAAAGACACGTACAGGTAGTGGGAAAATGAAATCAGGGCGTCCTCTAAGGCGTCATTATGTCTGTTCTACTTTTCATATGTAGGATACAGACTGACAGCAATGATTTTATCCGTCACGGATCACCTTTGTTACAGTTTTTTTTTAACCACTCTCTCTGTGTCTTGCAGCTGCTAGGTCGCTCCATTGACCTGAACCGCCTGATCACCCAGAGGATCTCTGCAGCCATGTACAAGTCCCTGGACCATGCCATCAGCCGCTTCGAGAGCGAGGACCTCACCTCCATAGTGGTAAGATCACACACCAGTGGATACACAAAACTTCTCCAGGCAACACTAAAAAAACTGAGCTGTTCAAATTCTGCATCCCTCTGTGACAGGAGCTGGAGTGGCTACTGGAGATCAACAGACTAACCCACCGGCTCCTGTCCAAGCACATGACCCTGGACAGCTTCGATGCCATGTTCCGCGAGGCCAACCACAACGTCTCCGCTCCCTATGGACGAATCACGCTGCACGTCTTCTGGGAGCTCAACTTTGATTTCCTCCCCAACTACTGCTACAACGGATCCACAAACCGGTCAGTGTGTTGATGTAATGTTTAGAGAGTTGCATTTTCGACAGCATGTGCGTCCTTTCTTTTTTCTCCTTTTGGTTATAAACATCGTTTTCTCTTCAGCTTCGTACGCACAGCTATTCCCTTCACCCAGGAGCCTCAAAGAGACAAGCCAGCCAATGTGCAGCCTTACTACCTGTATGGGTCCAAGGTAATGGTCCCACTGATCACTTTTATTTGATATAACAGGAGGAATTCTGATAGAATCTTTTAACTGTTTGTGTAAAGGAAACCAGACATCCTATTGTTCCAGATTAACACGGTTTCTGTGTGTCTTCTTCTCTTCTCAGCCTCTGAACATCGCCTACTCCCACATATACAGCTCCTACAGAAACTTTGTCGGCCCGCCCCACTTCAAGACCATCTGTCGTCTCCTTGGTTACCAAGGCATTGCTGTAGTGATGGAGGAGCTGCTTAAGATTGTCAAGAGCCTGGTATTTATCTTCATTTTCTACAGCCTCCCCAAAAACACGCCTCCTTCTCCTCAGCGGGCTGCATTCTTACTGTGTGTTTTTTTTTTATTGTTCCCTCTTTGTGCCCTCTCTTCCACTCGCCTGCTGTGTTCTATCTATCTTCCCTGTCACTTCACAGCTACAGGGCACCATACTGCAGTACGTAAAAACACTGATAGAAGTCATGCCGAAGATCTGCCGCCTACCGCGCCATGAGTATGGCTCCCCAGGTGAGCTCACAGCCCCCACTGTTACAGTGAATAGAGTGCATTTACAACATGGACTTTCACGCCATTTAAGCCATTACATTTAGATGCAAAGTGTGGCGAGTGGCAGACTTGTTGAAAATGGTGGACTTCAGTAAATAATGTGGTCAAATGAACCTGAACTGTGTCCCCACAGCAATGAGTTGAAACAAACCTGATGCAATATGTTTTGACATCTAAGTTTGAACCTAGAAAGTATCTCATTTCTCCACCAAACAATCTATCTGTAATATTTTTCTAAAGATTTTCTATACCTGCCCACCAAGGTCAGAAACTCACAGGTACATGTGTAAATAAGTGACAAGAAAAAAATGTAAATAATATGGACAACACTGTTACATATTTAAGCTTAAAGCAGTTTCTCATATGAAGACAATCATATATGTGGCTTAAAATCCTCTCTGAAGTTAAAGATATTTTAAAGGAGTGAGCTACACATTGTAGAAGACAGTAATGCTTACAAAAACACTAATTAAATTCAAAGAATATTATTGTACCATGCTACTGTCTGTTCAGTGTTTGCCCTACCATTATATTGGGCGGGCAACCACCAAAAACACAAAATGCAACTTAGTGGACAAAGTTTGCAGAGACTGCTACAAAGTGCGCCAAAAACTGTCACTTTATTACCTTCCAGCCATCGTCTTGTAGTAGGCAAACATCTGATCTGCTAACTTGTAGACCTAGGAGGAAAACTGCTGTTATATGTCAATATGAAGTTGGATTCTACTCTGTAGTTTCACAACACATAAAGGGCTAAAGATGTCTAAAGTTCATACTTAAGATTGACATTTTAATGTATTCTTAGACAACCACAGAAACAAACAGACACAAAAATGCATTTACAAATGAGCCTGAAAACAGAGCAGTATTGGAATCAGATAAATGGTTATGGTCTGTATTTTTTGCTACATTCTATGCACCTCTATTTTACCAAATACTTTCATTCCCATTTTAACACCAGCTCAGCCCTCCTCGATGCTCACAACTATAGTGTTTTGTGCGCATGCAGTCAGGGCTTGGAAACTTGGAAATTAAACATTGCTGGAATAAGATATTATTTGGAGAAGCTGTTCGACTTTTTCAGCACACAGCCAGCAGAGGAGAATGCTGACAACATATAAAGCACTACATCAACAAGAATCAAACGGCCAGGATTGTAAAACAGTTTGGAGGGGCATAAATGAGCCCACTGGGAACAATACTGCGGGAAAATAGCAACTCTGCTGCAATGGAAAGCAAGTTTGGGATGTGTAGTAAAATATAAAAAAAAACAAATCCAGAGAGAGTTATAAATTATCTATTTCTCAATATGCAGTACAGAAATAAATTTAAAATGACAGAAGTGGACAGAAAAGCTTTAAAAATTTTGATGTTTGAAGTCGCTTTACTTTTCTACCTACTTTGCATCTTTGTGTAATTCCTCACCTGCCTCAGTGTGTTTTGGCTGGAGCTGTGTGTCCAGATTAGAGGCGGTCAGATGGAATATCCCTATGAGTAGGCTTTAGTAATCTGTAGATTACTGATGTTCTGTACCTTGAGTTCTGTACCTGGCTTACTGCCTGTGATCTTAGTGTCAGCAGTTAATGATCCTCCTGTCCTCAGCTGTGAGGGCCTGAGATTCGGACTGAATGTGGGTCAGTGCAGTTGGGCAGATCCGCTGACATCATCCTGATTCATCCTGGTCGCAATAGATTATCAATGACATAATGAGGTATTAGCTGGTGCTTACTGCTTGGCTGTAGGAATGAAAAAGGTGGTCCGGTAACAAATTTTATACGTGTTGTTTTTTTTAGCAAGCAGTCATGGCTGTATTTTTCAATCTCTGCCATTCCAGGTATCCTGGAGTTCTTCCACCATCAGCTCAAGGATATCATTGAGTATGCTGAGCTGAAGACAGATGTCTTCCAGAGCTTAAGGGAGGTGGGAAATGCCATCCTCTTCTGTCTGCTCATCGAGCAAGCTTTGGTAGGACATTTCCTCTACAAGTCTCAGTTTCCCTTCAAACTGTTTTATTATTACTCCCGTGTGCCTGTCTCCCTTTTCCTCTTTGTTGTTTTGACTTTGTTGAGTTTATTTCTTTACTTTCTTGCCACACTAGTTGTCTCCCCTTATTCCCCTTTCCCCAATCTCTCCATAGTTAATTTCCTCTGTGGTCCTGGAGCATGTTCAGTGCTCAGGGGCCACTAATGTGTAACTGTTTGACTGCCATGTTTTTGTGAGGGTGACCAGTAACCTGGGTGCCTGAAGGTTTCTGCCCAATTTATAATCAAATGTCACAGACAGAAACTCAGGCACCCAGTTTGTGTGCCCCCAAGTATGTTTGATCTTTGATGTTTGGTTTTTTTCTGAAATACAACTCTATTTTTCATTACACGCTGGCAACTACCACAGGTGGTAAGGATTTAGGTCTTGTCACTGGTATAGAAATAACACGGAGACCGAATCTACTTTTCTCTTTTTTCTCTCTCTGTTGATTTGAGCTGCTGTGTTTCTGTTTTTTTCTTTTTACCACGCTAGTTCAGCATGCACAGTTTCACCTCTGATTAACCATGGAAGCAAAAGGACTGAAAATATTTGTCTTTTAGTTTTACAAGGAATTAAGTTGAATAAAAATATAATTTTTGGCACCAAACCCAAAATAAATTACTGCTACAGACTGATATTTATTAAGTACAAAAAAGAACAAAATACTCATTTTGCTTCTGTATTATAGAATATTTACATCCTTGTCCTCCATAGAAGAGGTGATGGTACATTTCTGGTTGGTTGTTGGTATTGTCTTCTGGTTCTGGGCACTTGTGATGCCTGTTTAACTCCACTCAGCTTTCACTCTTTCTACCAATTCTGTCTAAATGCACTGACCTGTGTGTGTGTGTGTGTAGTGTGTGCATATGTCGGTTTGGACTGCCTCCGAGTGTGTTTGTGTGTCTTGCTTTCTTTCATTGCATGTGGTTTGAAGATTATTTCAAGATGCAGCTTCTCTGCGTTTAGTTGGCTGTGTAGTTTGTCGTCTTGACTAACAATCACTGTGACAGCCACCTTGCCAAATAAGGCAGAGAGGTGCCTCTGTAAGCATGACTTCACCCAGCTGAAATACAACTAACACACTGACATTTTACCCCGAAGGAGAGTCTGTTGAGAACTCTTGCTGCGAAACCAGATTAGATGGGATGTTGTACTTAACAGTGTGACAAATTATAATCTGGCTAATGTTGGCCTGTCATCACGGCTTGATAAACATAGGCACATGATACACGCAGACACATACTCACTCTTGTCTTATCTCCTTCTCTGTATAAGCTGAAGATACTGTTGAGTAATCCCCCAGCCTACTCCTGCAGTATGGAGCTCATGGAACTTTATAACTCTAAGCATTTAAAATATGCCTCACAAGATACATTTTTTAGATTTGGAGACAAAGTTAAGGAAGACAGTTCAAAGTATTGGGTTGGGTTCTTTCAAATTAACATCACTCCAGTGCTACCTGCATGACCTGTGAGAGTGTCCGTCAAGCAGAGTGGGCAGTGTTAATTCAGTGAAGTAACCCTGTCTTGTGTTATGCTTGAACCTCAGTCCCAGGAGGAAGTGTGTGATCTGCTTCATGCCGCCCCCTTCCAGAACATTTTGCCCAGAGTCTACATCAAAGGTATACAAAAGCGTCACTGGCAGTAAATTAATGGACAGATGCGCAGTTTGCAGAGTGTGTACATGTTCCCTCTTGTGTTTGTGTGTTTATAAAGAGGGAGAGCGCCTGGAGGTGAGGATGAAAAGGCTGGAAGCAAAGTACGCCCCTCTCCACCTCGTGCCTCTAATTGAGAGGTTGGGAACCCCACAGGTGAGTTCAAAGACACCCTGTGTTTACCAGCGCTGACAGACGAGGACAAATCTGAGCTTTTGTCTCTGTCACTTTATAGTATATTTTTATTTCTAATATTGATTTAAAAACTTTGGATGCTACTAATGAAATATTGTGGCTGTTCTTTTGACCAGCAAATTGCCATTGCCCGTGAGGGGGACCTGCTGACCAAAGAGCGTCTGTGCTGCGGCCTCTCCATGTTCGAGGTCATCCTGACGCGCATCCGCAGTTTCCTGCAGGACGGGGTGTGGCGCGGGCCTCCGCCCACCAACGGTGTGATGCATGTTGACGAGTGCATGGAGTTCCACCGCCTGTGGAGTGCCATGCAGTTTGTGTACTGCATCCCTGTGGGCACACACGAGTTCACAGCAGAGTGAGTGGCACCAGGCTGCTGTGTGTTCTATAGGAGTGTATTTGATGACGTGTATTTTTTTTTTTTTACAGATGCAGCCAAACATGATCACTTTATTCATTACACATTGTTTTACTGATGTAGAGTGCTTTTTTACTTTTACAGTTGAAATTGAAAAGTTGCTATGTATAAAAGACGAGACGAACTTTTTCAACGCACCTTCAGTGTGGAGTATCTGTCTCTGCTCCCTCTGCTGTAGACAAGCATTCATATCACACTGCCAGTAGGAGAGCCAAGAAAGATAAATAAAAAGAGCGGTGCAAAGACGTGACACCATAGTTCAAGTCCATACAGAGAACATTCTTTCATGGCTCTCTCTTTTCTCCCACCAAAGCAACTGATAGAGCTTCTGTTGAACAGTTAATCATTTTTGGTCACATCCTCTGCAATTTATTTGCATGAAATTGGTTGATGGAAATAAACACCAAATTGTATTTTCTTTCGCTGAAATATCTCAGATCTGTTGTCTCAATGTAATGGAAATATGACTTGTGTGTTATACGTGCTGTTCCTTCCAGACAGTGCTTTGGTGATGGGCTGAACTGGGCCGGCTGCGCCATCATTGTGCTGTTGGGACAGCAGCGTCGCTTTGACCTCTTTGACTTCTGCTACCACCTGCTCAAAGTCCAAAGACAGGATGGCAAGGATGAGATCATCAAAAATGTGGTGAGTACTCTTTATCCCATGCATTTACTCACATGCACAATCACACTTTTCAATGCTTTCTGGATTTAGTCCCTTTCCTTATCCCTATCTTTTTCCTTGACAGCCCCTGAAGAAGATGGCAGACCGCATTAGGAAGTACCAGATCCTCAACAACGAGATCTTTGCCATCCTTAACAAGTACATGAAGGCGGTGGAGACGGACAGTTCCACTGTGGAGCATGTTCGCTGTTTCCAGCCTCCTATACACCAATCCCTGGCTACCACCTGTTGAAAAAAGACCCTTCACATATAGTGCACACACACACACACATAGCTGTGATACTAATTTCTGCCTCTTCCTGGTCTTGTTGAGGTTTAGACTACCATGACAGCTCCACACTTGGCTTTAAGAATCCAAACACAAAATCCTCTCAAACTGTTTCCTCGCTCTAAAAATGTGGCTTGTCTTTGAATTCTTGAAGCATTAACCCCCTTCTAGAAGTGGACCAGGACAGAGGTGGAAGTGTATATTCACACCTTTTGTCTTTTTTTATTTTACTATCTGTGTGGCGCTCACTCAGACTCATGCATGCCTTCTCTTGTTCCTTCTGCTGCACACCTGTGGAGAGGACCACTGACACAAATGCCAAAAGAGTATCTCATCCTGTAATCGGAAGCCACTTGTTTGAAGTCACATTGTCTTCATTGGGACTCAAAAGCGCCTTTTCAGAATTTGCAATCAAGCGCTGAGACAAAAGTAAATCTAACAAGATTTAAATAAAAATAATACTAAATAACACAAAAAATAACTAATTTTCTAAGTTATATAAATATCTTTTAAGCAAAACATGGTGCTCTTAAGTGTTACTACGGCTACTAATAGTACTAGCATAGGCACCAGTACACCTGTGCTACCATTATACGTGTGCTCTATTATGACCCGAACCTGTACGTCGTGATACATTTCAAACTCTCACTTTCTCACTATGATAATCTGGTCTGCCCACATTAACGATGCATAGTGTCTCTCATGATGCATTCCCCATGACTTTTTCTTCACCTGCTTGCTTTCAAAGGAATGAAGGTACATCGCATCTTGATTTGCTTTTACTTATCTTACCCCCCCTTCCCCACACTTCATCTTTTTTTCCTGCTTCGTCCTGACGCATTTTTATTTGGTACCAGTTCCACTGTAAATTTCACTGTTGAACTAAGTGAAGTGTTGAGTGTTGTAATTGTTCTTGTTTTTAATTATGAATATTTTAATTTCCACATCCTCGGTATACTTGCCTCTCTACTACTGGCCGGAAACCTCATCGACTGTTTTATGTTTTCTCTCTTTTTGTCTGTTGGAAAGATTTTTATATTCTGTACATGAACACAGTGATATTATTTACAATTTGGAAAAGACACATCTTCATCTGGGTAAATGTGTTTGCTTTTTCAAACATAAAAAAAGAACAAAAGAAACAAGATTAGAAAATACCTCTAGGTTGTATAAAGACAGTGCTGTACTAGATTAACCTGTTTTGAGTGTGAATGGATGATGTTGGTCCGGCAGACCTATGAAATATTCTACACATAAAGGAAAAAAAATAATAACTAAAGTGTCGGTTATAATTAAAGGGCAGTTTCCTAAATATAGTCAGTATTTACTATTGTTGGATTTTTGCTTTAGATTTAGCAGTGTTATCAAAATATGCAAAATTTGTCCCTATTTTTTTTTTCATATGAAGGAAAACAAATGAATTATTAAGAGATAACCCTCCCCAAACAGCCCTGTGATCTTTTTCTGCTCCGTTTTGAATGAAAAAAGTTTCTTTTGTAACTCCAGTGTCTTTTTATCATATTTATTCAACTCCAACGTATTGTTCATTTAAAGGTTAATCTTGTAAAAAGGTACCAACGTATCATCTCAGAAACCTTAGCATGGCAAGTGTAATTTATTGTCATCAATGGCTCCATTTGTGACATGAGGCTTTGTTTATGATATTGTTGTACAAGTGACCATGTTTTGAAGTACAAAAAAATGGAGAAAAAGAATATAAAATGTACAACAATGGTCCTGCAAAGGATTTGAAATTATGTTGTATTTCCATGAAATAAAAAATGTTTAACTGAAGTTGTGTTTGTGATATTGGTTCTCAGCGTGTTCTACCTTTAAGTGCTCCCGTTCAACTCATTCTGAATATTAATGCTTAAAAAAAGCTTTTTCAAGTGCCTTTTCACTGACACACAACTAAATAAAGAGTAGCCTTGTTGACTGCTGTACACACAGGGATATACCTTAATAACACGAGGAGAATTCAAGTAATGGTGCATGTTGGGTTTCCTTTTAAGGCAGATTTTTTTTTTTTTTTCAAATTTTCTTCACATTTTTTTTGGGCCCAATCAATGAACAGAAGGGGTGTGATATTTTGCACTAGCTACATAAGAGGCAGTGTGGAGGAACCTGTAAAACATTTTTAGACCATAATGTAGGGGAGATCTTTTTTTTTTATTTCTAACAACCTAGATAGTTTTACAGGGTTCATGTCCATTGTTGTATGTATGTTGGTATGTATGAACTATTACAGCTTCTTATCCCATTATTTTCTGTTTATTCCAACTAAACTATTTTTATTAGTAAATGTTAATGGATATGATTAAAATTCTGCATCTCGTATGAGCATTAAAAACAAGATATAATGCCTTCCTTAGAAACATATTGTGCTGTTTAGGTATGAAACTCTGTTATAGTCTGATTACCTGTTTCCTATACAGATGTATATATATGAACTGATGGATGGACAGATACTGTAAATATAATACAACCACTTTATAATCCCACCATCGATGAATTTACACACATTTAAATTATTTGATTTGAAAAGTGAGAGGTTGACGGGGAGGGAGGGGTGACGTCACCCCGCACTGGACGTCTATTGGCCGTGCGTGCGTCAACGTGCGTATGACGCGATTTTGAAATTTCAGCGCTGAAGCGTCTGTTGTTGTGTCATCTGACGAAGACATTTGGAGAAAAAAAAATCAAAACTAGACACGCAAAGTGGATTAAAAATGTCTTTTTCAAGAGCCCCTCTGAAAAGGTTCAACGAAAACATTGGTAGGTAACGCTTAAATGCTAGTAGCTGTTAGCATGTTATTAAACGAGTCACTGCAGTTAGTCAGCAGTAAGTGACGTTAGCCTGTGTTAGCTAGGTAAACAAAGTTTAAATTTGTTAGTATATATTTTGTATTTGGTAGTGTTTATAAGTTAATGACATCGGAGGTAGGTAGTTAGGTGTTTAAACTAACAAAGAATTACCCAGCATGACTAACCGTGGCTAACACTGTGCTGTTACCCCAAGGTTGCGCCCCTCCACCGGGGGCTTATGAGATTAAACCCGGAGACCTGAGGGGAGCTGCTTCCTTCGACAAATCTGACCGATTCAGACACGTTAAGGCAGGTGGGTAAATGTGAGAAGCACACTGCAACGAGGACAGAAACCTGCAGACGTAACCTCCTCTAAAACATAAAGCTTTATGCCACTTATTGTATTTTATCTTTGCCTTCAGCTGCTCTGCCGCCACCATCGCCCTCCAGAAATGCCCTGATGTCCCCTGTACGCAGGACTCTATCGGTGGACGGTCTTGTAAGTTTGAAGACTCTTCAATAATCAAGTAATCAGATCTGCTAGTCCCCACAACTGCTCCTGTCACGAAAAGTCTCTATGTCTTGTGAAAACCTAGGTCGAAGGGTCAAGTGTAAAGAAAGAGAAGAACATCATGACCACAGAGAAGCGGCAGCAGAAACTTCTGGAGAAAGAGGTACAATTCATCAAAGGAGCATTTCTGCCAAGGGTTTACTACAGAAATGATACTGTTAGTTCTCTGTAATCGGTGACTCGTGTCCTTTTTAGTTATAACTGAGCAACTGATTAATCAGCATTGTTCTTGTCGCTGCAGATGTCAAGGTGTTAACATCAGCTTTGCTTCCTTCCAGATAAGGTCGCTGCTTCATCAGCGGGGGGAGCAGGACCGCCGCTTGCTGGCTCTGGAAGAGGAGCTGAAGAAGGTGGAGGCCAAGCTGCTGGCAGCAGTCAGGGAGAAGACAGGCCTCACGGCCAACATCACCACCCTTGACAGACAGCGGGCTGAGCTCAAGAAAGTTAATGAATTCCTCAAGAACAAGGTGTGCTTGGCTTGTTTTTTCTTCTCTATTATTTATGCATGAGATGTGTCTTAAGTGCTAAACATATATTTTTTTTTCCTGGCAGTGCTGAATAAAAAGTGTGACTAAGTACATGTTTTTTAGGTTTCTGCCGACACTACAAAAAAAAGAATCAATTCTCTCACCATGGAGTTGATGGAGGCCAGGAACACATTGGATGTTAAAAACAAGGTGACTCGTGTGCACATACTTCCTTTATTATTTAGTAAAATCCTTTTTATTAAATAATAAATTGCAACAGCTCAACTATGAGTCAGAGTTTATGAGCACATTTTCAGTCACACTAGATGCTTATTTACTCTTTGTGTGTGTGTGTGTGTGTGTGTGTGTGTGTGTGTGTGTACGTGCATGTAGATAGGAGTTAAGTGTCCTGCAGATTAACACTGAAGGCCAAATGAAAGTGTTAGAGACTGACCTCCAAGCTGCCAGGGTTACTGTGGCTGCTCTGAAGGACAGAAATAAAGACTTAGGTAAGATTTAGAACACAATTGCATCTGTACAGGAATGAAAGTGGATGAAGTAACCAGAGGGTGAACTCTTATTTTCACCTTTTTACAGAGGACCTCCATCAAGTCACCAAAACCCAGAACGAAGAGCTGGAGAATGAGAATACTAGACTGCATGGTGAGTTCTTGCTTTTTCCTTGATACACATTTGGTTATGATGTAACTGATATAACTACAATATACAATATAAAATCTCTGTACCAGGTTTCTCAGCCTGTTATATGCACAGTAATGCACATGTACATCTATTATTGTCCATGACATATAAGTAACAGGTAACAGTGTTCTTGCTTGTATTTGTAGGTTTGCTTCTTTATACTACCACACATAATTGTGTTTTATTTTCCAGCTGTCATACGGGAGTTGAAGGAGGAGATCAAAGTCTTGCAGGGATACCTAGACACAGCCAATGACCAGATCCAGGTACAGACTAGGCCTATAAGAGCCAGTCAAGATCTTTCTTCCATCTTTGTGAAAAACATGCTTGACTTGTTTATGTGGTTGTAGGATCTCCGCTTGAAGCTCCAAGAGAAGACGCAGGAGAACACTGTTGCTAGTTCTCAGGTGGAGAAAGTAAAGTAAGCAAATGCCTAATGGTTCCATCAAGCAAGTTAGATCTCAACTGTATACCATGACACTCATTTGTCACTTTTCCACAGGCAACTAGAGACTGAGCTAGAGCAGCGCACCTCTGAGCTAGAAATCACTCAAGAAGTGCTCAGACAAAAAGAGGAGGAGGCGCAGAAATTCCAGCAAGAGCTGCAGGTATCAAAGGATGCTTTAGTGGAGGTGGAGAAGAGGCTGGAGGACCAAGAGCTGGAGCTTAAGTCTTCACAGAAGTTGGTGGGTGACATGGAGGAGCAAATGAAGGCGGCCAACCAAGAAGTTCAAGACTCTCAAGCAACAGTTCGACAGCAGGAGGCCGAGCTCGCTCGACTAAGAGAGGTGCTCAGGAGGACAGAGAAGGAGCTGGATGAGAGAGTGGCACATCTTGAACAGAGGTATCTGTTCGCAGAGGAAGAGAGAAGTATGTCCTGTTACAACAGTAATTTAAATGGCAAAAGTACATTGAAGGTTACGTGATGGTATTGTGAGCATATTTTTGGTGTTTTTAGGCAAGACTCAGGAGCAGGGGCTGAGGAGGGTGGAGGAGTTGAAAATGGAGCTTGCCTTGCTAAGGGAGGCTAAAAGGGAAGAGGAAAAGATACAGATTCAGCTCAAGCAAGAGCATTCTACTCTGTCAGAGGAACTGATGAAAGAAAAGGTTACTTTTTTTTTGTCTTTGTTTGCACTCTCTTTTTAGATTCAGTGCAGAATCACCTAAAGCTGTTCCCTTACTCTTTCCTCTTTTCTGTAGGCACTCGTGGACTCCCTGTCTGTGCTGGTGGAGCAAGAGAGAGAGGAGTCTGAGGAACGGTTGGGACAGCTAAGGGAGGAGATGGAGGAGGTCCTGGGAGAGCTCACCATGCTGGAGGAGCAGGAGCAGGGGAGGCAGGAGGCCTGTCAGAGGCTGCAGGAGGCAAACAATGAGCTGGAGGGACAGCTGAGTGCTACCAGGGCACTGCTGGAGAGGTGAGCACCAAAAGGCCAAAATTAATGATTAAAAAAAGAAAACGGTAAAGGTGAAATTTGCACTTTTTAGCAGGTGTTAAAATATAAGTTTGAAAGTCATACTTACTTAAAAGACATCCTGCTCACTACACTTGCAAAACAACACCTTTTTTTATCATTTGTTTGCCACTGCCTGTGTGTTGCTATTTAAAGCTACAGCCGGCTCGGCGCATTTCCCGGCATACACTGAGCAGAACATGGAGAAAAATAATTGACAGGTTGCCAGTTCATCACAGGTTTGACACAGACAGTGGGTCACTGTCTATTTCTATTTATGACCAATTTCAACTTTGCAGGATGTCTCAGTACCTCATTTTTGGAATCTGAGGGGAAACGGGGCACTTGGAGAGGGATGTGTTTGGGTTTTTTTTCCCCCTCTTTCTTTTATTAGACACCTGAGAGTAGATACAGAAGAAAAATAGAGGTGAGAGAAAATGGCATGCACAAGACTCAGCAAACGTATGTGACAGCAACTTCAGTTTATATTCGTTATTAATTAATCCATGTGTTATTTTCTGGATCATTCCTTTATTTGTTTAGTCTATGAAATTTTGTAAAGATATTTAGTTTACAAGCATGCAAAACAAACAAAGTTGCAATCTGTCATATTTGAGAAGCTAGGAAATTTAATTTGTATGTGGGGGGAGAAAAAGAAATTAATTGCGATTTTCTCTCAATTCAGCTCTGCTTACAAAAGCGTCTTGTCAATGTCTTGACAAGACCAGTACTTCAGAAATGAGGGATTTAGTCTTACAATGATGCTTGTATCCTTTGATTTGTGTTTTCTAGCACAGTAAAGTCAAGATGCCTATTTTTAACACCCAAACTGTGTGCTTGTCATTTTCAGTAAGAACAATGATGTGGCTGCTCTAAAAGAGGAGCATTTGGCAGACACGAGAAAACTCCAAGAGGCACACACAAGCTCTCTGAGCAAGATGGCAGACATTGTCTCCGAGCTGGAAAGGTGAGCTGCCTGAGTGTCAGTATTTCTTGAAGCACTCCTGGAACGTCCGTTTGATTTGTGTTCACGTTTAGCTTAAAATTCTGTCAACGTGTGAAGGTTCACACAGACTGCTTGTCTTACTTCTCAGCGCCAAAGAGGCCCTGAAGGGAGCGGATGAGAGACAGAAAGCACTGGAAGCAGAGGTGGAGAGAGTGACCCAGCAGATGAAGGAGGAGATGGACAAAGTAGTTCAACAGAAAGAGGAGGAGATAAACAAAGTGAGAGAGGGGTTAGAAGAGCACCAAGAAAGACAGTTGGCTGAAGCGAAAGCAAGGGAGGAGAACTCAAGGTATGCTTCAGACTCACTGTCAGTGTTGAAATACCGGTCACTTTTTCCCCACATTTTTATATTCCCCTTTTTTTCATTGACTTGATAGAATGTTGCTGGAGGTGCAGACTCATCTTGCACTAAAAGATGAGGAGATGAAGGCCACGGAGGCGGTGATCATTCGGCTACAGCAGGAGCTACAGCAGCAGACAAAAGAGAGAGAGGAGACACTGGGGCAACTAGAGGAACAGAGAGGTCAGACTGTAACGCAGCTTCAAAATGAGAAGGAAAAAACCCAGAAACTGCTAGAGGAGGTTAGCCAGGAAAAAAGAGGAAATAATGGAACAGCTCAAAGAAGAAAAGGAAGACAAAGTTAAAATTCAGACAGCCCTTCAGGAGGAAAGGGGAGTACTGGAGGTTGAAAGGAAAGACCACCAGCAGGTCAGGTCAGAGGTTCTCAGACTACAGACAGAGCTTGCGAGAGTAGACGAGGAAAGGAAGACTCTCCTGTCTCAAGCAGAACTCAAAGACGAGAGCAGACTCGCTCTTGAGAAACAGCTGAACATGGCAGAACAGGACAAAAATCGACTTCAGTCTCGCCTGGATGAGGTTGAACAAGAGGGTTTAAGCTTCCAGGCCCAATTAGACCTCATGGAGGAGAGGACGCAGGCTCTGCAGCACGAGCTGGAAGAACAGCGACAAGACAGGCGGGCTCTGCAGGAGCAGGTAGAAGTACTGGCTCAGGAAAAGGTTACAATGCAGTGGGAGTTGGAGGAACAGCGGCAGGAGCTTCAGAGACAAATAACTGAAGCACGAGAGGAAAGGTGAGCTTATTCGATTTCTGTCTGTCTGTGTGTGTTTTTCCAATTTGCAATTAACTTATTTTTTTATTCTCTATTCTAAGCTCCCCGAGATCAGAGACTAAACACTGGAGGAAACAATATGAGGAGCTGTTTGCAAAAGTCAAGCCCTTCCAGGTCAGTTTCAAATGTATTGAAAATAAAAGCGGCACTAATCAATATTCTTAGATTAACTGTGGGAAAAAATAGCTGCGTGTAATATGAAAGATGTTGCTTGTAGAGATGAACCCACAAATAATTAGCCTTGTTTCAGCGTCAGAACGCAGCTGTTGTCAGCAATAAAAGTTCTGATTAGCCCACTGTACATTACCTGCCTAACACCAAACAACAGACAGACAAAGTTAGGAACTAGCTGGTGAACAAATACAAATACAGCCGATGCTGTTTCTCTGCTTTGTGTGTAACTGGGCAATTTGCTAGCATGTTCGCCACAGAGCTATATGCCAGTGTTGTGTTATTGTGCACTGCCCCCAAGTGACCAAAACTAATGCAGTCAGCTCTACTTACATACTCTACTACATACTTTCACAGATGTAAAAACATTCTTGTTTCTAATGTTCGTCCACAGGAACAGCTCAACGCGTTCGCCGCAGAGCGAAATGCACTACTCAATGAAAATGGCGCAAATCAGGAGGAGTTAAACAAGCTGTCGGATGCGTACGCCCGTCTGCTGGGCCACCAGAACCAGAAGCAGAAGATCAAACATGTGATGAAGCTGAAAGATGAGAACATCTCCCTAAAACAGGTGAGACTTGAGAGCAGCACCCTCTGTTCTGCAAACCTCACACGTTTTGTGTCAGGCTCAAGTGCCTCGACTTCATCGCTATTTTTTCCCCCCTGGCTCTGTGTGTGTGTGTTCGCCTGTGTGTGTAGGAGGTGGCTAAGCTTCGGTCCCAGGTGAGCCGACAGAAGAGCGATCTGGAGCAGCTCAATTCAAAGCTCCCCGGTGCTCCTCGTCGGAGGTTTGATCCCAGCAAAGCTTTCCAACACAACAAGGAGAACAGGCAAACTGAAACAACCGAACCTCTTAAAGAAGGTGAGCACAACACAATTAGTACACTGTAAACCTACAGAGGGGGAGGACTTTAGCATTGTGATTAGACACGATGAAAGCTTCACACTTTTCACAACATGTAGTTGCAGATATTTGTGTGGAAGCCTAATTCGTTTGTTTGTTTGTTTTTTGACAGGAAATCATTATGCGTAATGGAGCTCTTCTACCAGACAAGAACTGACAACTAATTGGCTGCCAAATTAAATTTCTATGCTTTGGTCTTTTGAATACACAACAACCTCTTTCTCAGACGTTTTTTTAATCTTGATCTGTGCTAATAATTTTGTGTTAGTACTCTCAGTAATTTATCATTTAAAAAGGTGTTAACTGTGTGACCACATGCTGATGTTTTACAGGCTTTTCTTTTTAGTTACATTGTTACATAGAAAGGGAGGATGTATATTTGTTTTGATTTTAAAAAGAAATGTTAGGAGCTGATTGTGTGTGTGCGTGTGTCTACAGGAGCAGTGTGTGAAAATGAGAGGATAGATGGCTGCGAGTCTTAAGTGAACACAAACCAGAGAACAAAAGCATAACTGTCATGAAAATGTGAGATGCATTATATTGTTAAATGTTGGTTTTGGAATCTTATTCTTGCAACTTCTTTAGCAATTCTTCAGGTAGCAGAACTATTTAATGTGGGATAGCTCTTTGTTAATCTTTCTTCTTTGTAAATAAAGACAGATCTTAAACTAAAGTGTCACTGAGATGTCTTTACTCCCCAAGTGGAAAATTGTTATGTTTTCTGCCTGGGTCTGCTTGGCCATGTCTGTCCTCAACCAGTAGAGAGCACTCTCGGACTGCAGCCACAGGTTGGAGCGCAGCAAAACGCTATTACAACCCAGGTTTCATCCACACCACATACCATCTACAAAGAACACAAATTCACATCTTTGCAGAGAGGAGCCCTGGGTTATAGGTTACGAAGCTTTATTTCCTTCAGTTGATAAGACATAGCCAGCTAGTATTGGGCCAGAAATTGACTTTTTTTTTCTTTTTTTTTTTCTTTTTTTTTTAACAAGCCATGAGTGGTATGCTGGATTACGGAGTGACGCGTCAGTCGCAGTAGCCCTCCAGGTGGTAAATGCTGCACGGCTTATGGCAGCACTGCTCCACGATGCCTCTCTTCACCTTGGGCTCGTCACGGCCAGGCAGAGCCCTCCACAGCCACTGCTCCTGTCTGGCCCTTTTAGACAGGAACCCTTTTAAGTGGAGAAAGTTTCCATAGCGCTGTGTTAAGTCCTGTCTCTGCTGCGCAAACCCGCAGTTCCTGAAACTACCATTTAGACAGTTCACACTTTAATGGAGACTTAATAGCTAGGTAATCTGATCTCCCCAATCCATTTAGGCTTGTTAGCATCTACTTCAAGAGGAGATATGACGGAGCTCCAACGGAGGCCTATCGTAGCCTGCACCTCTAAAGTTAACCTTCAAAACATCAATAAAGCGTTTGAGGTGGAAGATCCAAATAATGCGTTTTGGGAAAAACGCAATGAGGAATTTGGGGATTTCACAAGATCTGCGATTATTGGATTTGTCACATCATAAATGTTGAAAGCAACAATGAGAAACCAAAAGCCTGACCACATCACTGAATTCAAAAGAGGACCGGGGACAGGCTCTGCACACTAATGATGGTTCGGACAAATACGCGGATTTAGTTGCCCAGCGTGTTGCCTCTAAATATGTTTCCTTCAGCTACAATCCAAATTGGCATTCTTATTAGGCTGAGTCTGAACTTTGAACACTGGGCAGAGATCGCAAAGTCTCTGGGCAGTGTCCAGCTGCTTCTTTCTGAACTCCCACCATCAAGGGGGACAATTAGAACTTACTTTACACAACTCACAACTTATTTTACATTAGTCAAAACTGTTCCCAGAGCTAATGCGGCCTTACCGAGCAGATGCTCCAGATCCCGCTTGTGGGGACGGTTCGGGCTGTAGAAAAAGCCCCGCTCTCCGCATACGAAGTACAGGGCGTCCACCAGGTGGGAGCCGCACAGGTGCTGGACGGGGGCTGAGGACGCCCCGGGAGAGTGGAGCACCAGCAGTAACAGCATGGACACCACCCATGGTACCCTGGCCATAGGAGGGAGACCTCTTGGATGGAGCAAAAAGAGAACAGCTCAGATATAAAATAGTACACATCCGCTCACACTTTTTGTTATGCTAGGTTTCAAAGAAAGAGTCCACCCATCAATACTTAATACCTGGAGGCCAGGTGGTTGAAAGCTGAAGGATGAAGTGATGCTCAAATATGATCTGACCTCTCTCTGTGACCCTCGGGCATTTCAAGACCACTTTCTTTTGCTAACTTTAGAAAGAGGTACTTTGCGATGCTCCCGTGAAAGTCGACCAGGTTAGCTTGGGGCCCTCAGAGTAGAATCGCTCAGAGACGGCACCGATGGCACGCAGCAACACCCCGACTCAAAATAAGGGCTTTGAAGTGAGGCAGAAAACTGAACAAGTCATTCTTTCAAAGGCCAGGATGAAAGGCTGCGCTGAAACAAGGTCTGCAGAAAAGTCGTTGCATGATATTTGACTCAAACCTACAAATCTTTCAAATTAGGCGTGAGCCTAAGCAGGCAAAGAATAAGAAGAGTGATGGTTGCAGCAGCTCCATCTTTGTGACTTGTGGTCTTTTTGCTGGGGTGATGATGCTTCCAAATTCACGCAGGATTTGGTTTTAAAGTCACCGTTATGTTTTTGATGTCAGAAATTTCACAGTTCATGTTTATGTCATATTTCTACACAGCTCCCATTGAATTGAACTGAAAAAAAAAAAATTTTGGTTACATTTGCATCACTTTTATCCCCACGGTGAGCCTCATTTTATCAAAGCGGCCATTACAAGCTAGAGAGAACGTCCCCGAGTCACCATCGTGGATACTGTTAGCGTGTCCTCAAGGTCAGTCCCCACCTTGCTGCCCAGCTTAGCAGCTGTAGTGCTCAAGAGTGGGAATGATCTGTCCAAGATTACAGAATTGTTATAAGCGTTATTAGTCAAATCCTATTTGGAATGGATATTCTCCCGGGTTGGAAGTTCACCTCCATTTTCAAGGTGAAAAACATATTTAGCAGTGATCTAGAAACTATATAGACCTTTTGTGGACATCTTATAGTGTACTGCAGATTATTGGATTGAAAATGAATCATTTTAACAGTGTCTTTAACAATGCACCTGTGCCAGGCATTACAGCATTGGCAGAGCGCTCTATCTGGCCCGCCACTCCTCTATCCCTCTTGGCTGTATGCCAGGCTCTTGGCACAGCAGATTGGTTGAATTATAGATCCTGCCCGTGCTACTCTTTACTTTCATCCCTGGTTATTATACACATAAATTTTAAAAGTTGAAAGCTTGAGGGAATACAGAGAAACTTGCTTACCTGTGTTGGAGGCCTCAGTGCAGCAGAGCAGCTGGTAGTTGCAGATGAAAAGGGCCCTGGCCTTCAGGACGACACAGGTACAGAGAACATCTCCACTTGGCCACCTTTTCCCTTTATAACTCCCCACCTCCACCTGGCCTTTGTCAGCCTCAGCGGAAAACGCTAAGGTCCTCTCATTAACACCCTGACCAGTAAGCATGTTTATCTGCTCCTGAGTGGCATTAAGTCATTTACCTGAGTGTGGACCAGCATCAGAGTTGGGATAAAGTTGAGAGGGCAGTCACCCAGAGTGATACTTGATTCAGCCCCTGCTGCGTCGTGGCCTGACTGGCACCGTTTGAACTCTGACGGACAAGCACCATATGTCATGTTCTGATCACATAGATGTAGATTAGAGGACTTCCAGGAATGTTAGTGACCACTAGTGGTGTATGTGCAAATGACTCATGACAATGCAGTTCAAATACATTTAAAATGTATGATAAAATGAATCAAATTTTGCATCCAAAATTCATTATTAAGTCAAATACAATGTCTAGTCCCCCTAAAATTGATAAAAATCTGTTGTACATACGAAGCGGCCGTGTTACAAAATGTTTTATCTTGTTAAAAGTGATTCAGCTGCTTTTGTCTTCGCTATCTCTCTCCGGTTTTATTGCACAGGTTTCGCCTCGCCTCTTGTCGTGTGCAGCAGCTGCTCTTTATGATTTTAATGTGCCTACAGTATCTGAGGGTGGGCCAAATTTAGATGAGAGGTGACACGCTGTATAATTTTATATCAAATGATGTCTCAATTGTCAGGCCCCGGAGGAAGCTGCACAGCTCTGCACTGTCACCTCTCTGCCTCTGTGGTTTAATTTCACTTTTGATAGTTATAATTGATACACTCTGTGGACAGTGTGTTGCCGCAATGAAATGCCCTCTGGAAGATCACCCACTGTGCAAAATGGAGCAAATGCAGAGAGCCTTTTCATTCGAGCTGAACAAAACAATAAACAACATTACAAAAGTGTCAGCACATACAAACCATAATCTGCTGCTTTCAGGGCAACAATTTGCACATTTTAAAAATGAACAAAGTCGGCTCCCGTTTGCTCTGTGTGTGACATCTTTCCGTGGCTCTCAGGGGTCAGTTCTCCAGTTGTTGGCTTCAGGAAATAGAGGTGCATGTTCCTGAGTATCCAGCTGTCCTCGGGGCAGGAATAATGTGCTTTCTAAAAATGTGCCACACGTTCCCCTTTTAGCCGTCACTGCAGCACTGGATTTAAACGTATTCGCCAGCCGCGTGCTCACCTTGAAAAAGATCCAGTGGTCAATAAATCTGAGTATATTATAATACATGAGGTAGATCTGATGTAATTGTAATGCACCCTGAAGAACTTTCAAAACCAAGAAAGTCTGGAGATTGATAGAGCTGTCACCTGTAATAGTCCTACCATAAACTCCTGAAGCTCCTGGAGGATGTTACATTTATTTGTGCTGTGACATATGCAGATCTATGTTTGATCTCTCTATGCTGCTGTTTTCCCTGCCTTTGCTCTGCAAGGATCACACGGGCCGGGTACTGTTTGGTATAAGACTTTTGAAGAAAAGCATGCAGTGTCTTGACTTTATCCTGTTGCAGCTCAATCTGCCTGTAACGCTTGCTGCTTATTGTTGCATCTTTCATCATCCACTAAAAAACAAAAATACTCCACAAATTATCTTTGGCAGAAATGCCAGCGGTAGGGGGTAGGAGGGGTCGCCATGCTTTTTCTGAGAGAAATATTTAAAAATCACATTCCTGGTGTGTTGCGTTCAGTGGCGTGTATGTGCGCTTTGAAAAGGGAAACTGGCATTCTGACCTCTCACTGAGATTAATGTGTATTCCAGTCTAAACCTCAGATACAGATATTGAATGCAACACAGACAGCTCCGAAACATCAAGCAGGACCAAAGCAGTTCAAATGTTACGCTCAAATAAAGAAAGCTCCCATCTATAGCCGCACTTCTGGATCATTTCATTTATTTCTACTGATCTTGTGGTTGGTATTATGTCCTGATCCAAGAGCTGCACTGTCTGCATCTGGAGGAATTATAAGAAAATTAGAACAACTTTAATGATGTCATAAATGCTAATTCTTTGTCCAGTATAGGCAGGTGAGGTAATGCATTGGTGCTGTTGTTGTAGGTCCTACATACATTAATGATACTAAGTATGAAACATCCAGATACAGATGACACATCTGAATGAACATATATTTACATTCTGATGGACTGAGAATCAGCAATTCAGTTGTGGTTACGGTTACTTTTGACGGGTGATTTAATTATTGTGTGGTATACCCCATATGTTGTACTTTGATGCAGCAACAAGCCCAAAAACCCGAGCTGACAATTCTGTGGAAATTTAACCCAGCGCTGTCAGATACTAATTAACCCAAAGTTCAAACAGTTCATTTGTTTTCCACACGGGGACTAAAAGCTCTGTCTAATGGACTGACTGTAAAAAGCTTGCAGTGTAGCATTTTGGATGTATAATAACATTCTGTCAAGCTGAGACGATCAAATATTCTTTTATTAAGTAAGATGAAGGACGTCACATCGGGGTCCTCGTGTGTTAAAGTGGCTCTTGGGCACTGTAAAAAAAAAAAAAAAAAGATCTGAAGTAGCTGCTCATTTCCTTTAAATTACACGTTTTAACTAAATGACAGTAGAGGCAGGGCAGGTTTTTCAAAACCTGACAAATGAAAGTGGGGGCCTGTGGAGGAATGATGAAAAAGAAAGGTGGGAAGAAAGCCATCCAGCACCTTGGCACCGCGCTTTGAGAAGGTGTTAAATGTAGAACCAGGAAAGGTCCAACTTTGCCACGCTTTGAAACCCGTTCCTCGAGGGAGCGGAGCAAAGAGGCTGCGAACAACAGGCACATCCTTCTCGCCCCGGTCGCACTGGCTGCTTCAAACACACACATCTAATAGCAGGAGGACTTGCAGACGCCCTAGACATGCAGAGACAGACAGAAGTTGTGTGGAAAGTCGGCTAGATCCCTAAGGTGGGAGTTGCGTAACTCGTCTTCTCTTCTACTGCGTTTGAGGAGATAAAAGGGAGTGAGGAGTTCAGCCTAGTGAGATGTTGTTAATCTGCTCTGATAGTGAGTCTTTTTACTCCCATAATTATCCCCGACTTTCTGAGGATGGAAACTGAAGAGACTCAGAACATCAAGAAAAGAAAAAAAAATCGTTGACTGACGCAGCAGACAACAGAAACAGCTTGGATCATTATGTTTTTATGTGAGAGCTTGAACCGTAAGAAGGCAGAAGTAATGAGACAGATTTCCATAAATCAACTCTGAGAACTGGGTACTGATACAAAGGCTCCATGAAGATTCATCTGTGCTCAGACGGAGCAAATCTTTGAATATTGAACGACTGCCATTAAAAACCACTGCTGGCCGAAAAAGGGAAAGCATCAGGAATGCGTCAACAAAAAGTTTAGAACTTCTTCTTCTTTTTTGTGAAACCCGGGCAAGGGCAAAGAGTTTTCTGTCCCTGCGCTGTCATATGCAAACATTGTCTCATGCATGTGTGCGCATAAATACACACAACAGACAGACCGGACGCGTCGGCCTGTTCCTGACACTGCCCTCCATGTGTGTCACAGCCTGCTGGCTCAGATCCATGACAGAACGCCACAGAGTTTCAGAAATCGCTGCTGAGTGTGGGCGCGAGAGGGAGGGAGAGAGAGAGAGAGAGAGACTGGAGACACTGTGAGTGAGAGGGAGAGAGCTGCCCCGGTGTCTGCACTCTCCTGTCCTGCCACTGACAGTCGCTAATGCAGTACTAACCTCTGTCATGACCTACTTTGCTATGCCACCTCTGTCCGGACCTTTACACAACACACACACACACATTAATAATGAATAATAGGAATCTCTTTGTAATTCCAAAGACTTTTTTTTTAAAGCGATACTTCATTCATGGCACACACACACACACATACAGAGACATTTGAGCAGATTAGAATTAGAAGCTGACAGGCTGGGTTGTGGGACAGAGCTTGGTAAGAGCACGGTTTGACAGCTGAGAAAATGACTACATGTTATAAATGTGACAAGTCCCCAAGAGAGAGGTGAGGCAGGCCAGAAAGATGGCCAGTTTGATTTTCAGGCCAGAAAATAGATTTCTATTTAAACCCTCATGCGACCGGCCTTTTCAAGTTGAGCCCCGCGCGAGACAAGAGAATTCATTTTCGAACTGGCATTTTTCTAGTTTGCCTGATGCGTCTTTTAGTTTGATTGATTGATATGAGAGCGCCTCGCTTCCTCCCTGAAGGGATTTTTTTTTTTTCACATTCATCTGAAGGGAGAAGGATGTTGCGTCTCTTTGTATCATGACACTCCCAACTGGGCATTATAACACTTCAATGAGAGGTAGCATCAGCTTGATATGTGCTTGATCTCTTTTTTTTTTGGAGGAGGAGGAGGGTGTTGATTCACTTTTGCTTGGGATTGACACGATACAGTCCTTGTCTTGTTGATGCTGACAGCGCTTGAAATCAGTTTTATGGTCGCATCCATCTCAAGACTAAGGCCCCTGTTCAAACCACAGACAACACATGGTATAAAGAGCATGGTACAGGTGCATTTGGGGTGTGTCCATGTCCATGTTTGCAGGTTAAACTGTGCATAATCTGGGTGCAAAGCAAGACGTACATCCCATTCCCTTAAAAAAGCTACGTGTGCCTGCACCTGGTGAGGAACGGTTTTCTGCTGAGGAAACGAATCTGCTTGTATGCAAAGCGAAGCACACCAGCCACGTCCCTGTGTGTGTATGACGCAGAGTGTACGCAGAGCGTTGTGAATTAGCTTTATAAACACGCAGTATAACTGAACCTGATGGGAAGGTTGGTGGCAGAGGAAAGGTAAATTTTGACCTGATGATGGTGCTAGAGGTTAAAAAAGTTAAGGAATAAGAGATTAAAATTCATCCTGACTGGAACATGCATGTCCTCACCAGGTTTCATGGCGATCCATCAGATTGTTGCTGAGATATTTCAGTTCGGACCACAGAGGTGAAACAACTGACTGAATGACATGACAAGTGTAAGTGTATTATCTGGTAGAATATTGCTGGTTACTTTGGTGTCAGTGTGTGTATATCTTGATAATGAGAAATAGTTTTCCCTTTTATCGCGAATCAGCTCGTAGTTGCGGCATGAGATAGGTGTGAGTTAAATCTCGAGGATTATAACAAAGCCATGCACAGCTACCTGCTATAAGGAACGCTTAGGTGTGTATGTTTGTCTGTCTGTGTGTGGGTGTGTGCACGCACGCATGTTTGCACCAATCGATACAGCTGGTACCCCCCCCCCCCAACACCCACTCTGAGTCTGTCTCCCCCTGCTCTTAGAGATAAAGCAGAGAAAGCAGACCCACAGCCAGACATATGAGTGGGATTAACAACAGGCGCTTATTTGGGAGAAGAAAAGAGGCAATAGCTAAAGATAGAGGGATTTCAACACTTTTCATTATTTTGTGGAGAATGTGTACAGCAGGTACTGTCAGGGAAAAGGTCAGAATCAATCAATCCAATGTTCTCTGCCAACCTGCCTCAAATTGCATATTGACTCAGTGTAACGCTCCCCAAACTAGTGGATTAGATGCATCTTGACAACTTTAATGCTGCAGTGGGGCTTTGCCGGAGAGGTATCTATGTGCCATTGAGTATCTTAGGGAGTTTGAGTTGACGTTACTAAGCCCGGGCTGTTCATCTCACTCCTTCCTGCACTATCGCTTCCTCTCAAACTTTCTCCCATACATTGGATGTAAAAGGCGAGCGAGCGAGGCGCTGTGGCGGCGGTGGAGCAGAATGCCAAACACGCCCGTGTTTGTGTCTGCGTGCATGTGTACCTGACACCCGAGAGTTATCTCGATCTGTAACTGTCTGCTATCTTGCAGGAGCTGTCAGCGCGATATATATAAGTGGTGTGTAGTTGCAGAGGAGGGCCGCGCGTCGCCTTGTTGGCTTCCACTGAGCTCGCATCTAGCATGTTGAACAGGAGGTACTGCAGCTTTGATATGTTGATGAGAGCCTTTTATGTGTGTGTGTGTGTGAGAGAGAGAGAAAGAGAGAGAATTTTTGTGTGTGTATGGCATGTGTTTTTTGCTCTTTTGCTCGAGAGCAGGAGGGAGATGCGTCAGATGTGTTGTCCTTTCATTCCAGAGTCCTCCTTTGAGGTAAGGGGATCCCGTGGAAACTTAACATTTCATTGTGGCTCGCCGCAGATAAAGATTGAATTATTTGTGTTCTCCTTAAATCCCCATTCAATTTTTTTTTACAGGGATGAAAGATTTTGTCTGTGGCGCCTGAGGAGCTGTGTACCCCGCTGTTTGGTAATATCTGAAATTAATTCCTCCACCCGTCCCAGTTGTGCCTAAACAATTCAAGGGCAGTGTTAGATCCTCAAATTGAGAATTTACTGAAAGACCTTTGTACCACAGCCAGTGATAGCGTTTTTGTTAAGCATAATTCCATTTATCATTACTGTGTCCTCGCACAAACTGGGTCGTACTGCCCGAGCAACAAACTATATGTGACGCTCAATCACAGAGGTTGTTACCCATTAATGGAGGTAGATTTTCACCCAGTGTTGGAGAGAAAGAAAGGAGAGGATAATTCTTTGAAGCGAAAGCAGAGAACTCCCCTCTGACTCGCCACAAAGAAGAATTTCAAGGAAAGGAAGGCAGGGTAGGAATGGAGAAAGGTGAAAACAGGTTTTTTTTTTTTTTTTTCATACCACACAAGAATACTTCATTCTTTCCGAGTGAGGCTTGCTCCATTATTCAACACTATCTGTACCTGAGCCTCTCATCCACACAATATTTTCACACACACACACACACACACACATTCACCTCGTACACTGTGTGATTGCCCTTTGCCCTGGCCCAGTCGATGGCCGTCTCGAAATGCGAGTCCTTCTGAATGCAGATTCTGCATTGCGGCCTTTTAATCTGCAAATATAACAAAAATGTAGAAACGGCTAATAGAGTTTGGCAGTTAGGCCTTTGCACGAGGTTAAAAGGGCTCTATATCATATTTTATGGGCCTCTGGTGATTAAGCCAATAGTTCATCTTTGGTTCTTGAGGAAAAAAGTTTTCTGCTCTAAAAGTGAAATTAAAGTGATACAGTTGTACTTTTGTGCCATTTTAAAAAGAAAATTACAAACAAACACAAGCAAAAACATATCAAAGCTCAAACTTTAATTAATTAAATTAAATGTATTTATTTATTTATTTACATATATATTTCTTTTGTTCCCACGGAGCAGCGCTACAAGCTGTTAACACAACACTGACGACCATCACTTTGGTATGGGCAGCGTGTCAGCAAACAGTGCCTTATTTACATCCTGGAGAAGACATGAGCAGCATTAGCATTCATTTGAAGTTTTGTTTGCGTCCACCTGCTGAATGTAAATCCAACGTTCACTCTCCGTTTAGCTGCTCCGGTCTCAACAGCTGTGTTCGTCTGCAGTTTGGCGTCGGGCAGGAAGCAGCACAGTGGGTTTATCAGAGTTTTTATCTGTGAGCAAGGTTAAAAAGCTGCCTGCTTCAGCGGAAAATATCTGTAACAAGAGTGAAGCAAAACTGTTAAAATGCAGGCCCTTAAACCAAAACAATAACGTAAAAGATGATAAAAAGCTTCGTTTAGCTGAGAGGAACAGCAGGGTGGGGAATAATTCCTTCCAGGTTTGTCGCTACGAGCAGCAACTTTCACATAAACCAAGTTATTTGATTCTTAGCTGTTATAAATCTAATGATTAGATCGGCCTTAAAATTTAGGCTAGAATACATTTCATCACGGTGGTGTTAGCTCAACTCTAATGCTGGCACATTTATTATGTTTGGACTGGGTGTCTTCGAGTCTCATTCCTGTGGGCGGTGACCTTTTCGGCTAACCACACTAATTAAGCGTGTTTAAACCAGAGAAAATTACATCGGAAGCCATTTTTGGAGTTTCCCACAGAAATCAACGGCATACAGCGACTAGGAAATAATACACTTTCAACATTTGCCCCAGCAGATGTAAACAAAAGGAAACAATCTTTCCAAGCTCAAAAATGAGAGAGGCAGGACTCTCTCTGAGATGAGTGTAAATATTAGTTCAGAGGCCCTCAAACTCGCAACAGGCTAAAGGACGGGCAGGGACTGAAATATGACTCAGACCGTGTGGAAAGTTAAAGATACCAGCTTTGAGCATTAAAATGGACGGAAAAGAGCTTTAATAAAGCAAACAGCACCGGTGATTTAGTGTGGCCAACCTGACTTGTCACAGAGGCAATCCTTCTAATAGAACCGCTCTGATTTATCGCTGAGACTCTCCACAATAGAGACTGTAATGGGCTTTATTCATATTTTTATTTTATGAAACACGATGAAAGGGGTCATGGTGGCCATTAAGTGGATTAATGGCATGTGTTGGGTAAAGAAGATGCTATAAAGTCTTAAAAAGTTAATGCTGTCATCTGCGGACTGCTGTCCTGATGGAGTGGGAGGGGCCACGCGCAGCTAATAGACATAATTCAGCCAGGTAATGTCGGATCACTGGGGGGACGAGATGGATATCACTTGGCAATGTTATGGGGTGTGTCGTGGTGAGCCGGCACATTTACGCAGGTTATTTATGCTCCATAATGAAGAGCATAATGAAAATTGGACACAACTATAAATATGAGCAGGGAAAGTGTAATGCGGAGGGATAATCATTGACGCAATTAAGGTGTCGTACACATGCAGTGCGAGCCTGGCCTCCCCTGACTTTCTCCTCTTCCTTTCACCACGGCTGTATTTCATCCTGAAACATCACATTCAATCAGCCGGGGGGACGGCGGCATAAATCCCCCGGTCTCGCACAAGGAGGCTGGCATTTTAAATATGTTAATGCCAAAGCAATAAAGTCTTCGGCTAATCTATCTCCGAGGTTATTGACAACTACTGTTACATCGTTAGTGGTATTTCTACGTCTTAATTGGCGCGTGGCTGGGCCTTGGCGGATGCCGTGCGGGATGTGTGGGAGAAACGACACAAGAAGGAACACTGACTGCACATTTTTGGTGCTCTGTCAGAAGTGTCAGTGCATGAGTGAGAGAGAGGGAGGGAGGGAGGGTGGGGGAGAGAAAGTCGGGTCAGGAGATCTGGGAGGGAGAGAGATGGAGACAGATGAGGGGGGGAGTGCGGGAGCTGAAGTGACCCTGCGGACCAGATGCTGATAAACTGCCATCACTGAGCGCTCTGTCAGCTCTGGCTCTCATCTGTCACTGTCATCCTGCTGCATTTCAACCTTTTTCTCCTCCTCCTCCTCCTCTTCCTTCACCTCCTCTGCATTTTTTTTATATGCATCCTTTTTTTCTCTTTATTTCACATCACACATTCTCTCAGTATTGTGTCAGTATATTCTGTCTTCTCGCACAGCTTCTGTCCTGCTGTAAAGATTTCTTCACTCACCCTCGCTTGGGTTCTTTAAATACATCGCTTTACGTTTCACAGCGAGCGCGTTAAGCTCATGGGAAATGACTCACAGCTGTGGCCATTATTCTGACAGACCCAGACAGGGCAGCAGACAGGGATGGAGGCTTTTCACTGAATATTTTGCATTTTTCCTCCATGTTGGAGGACCACAGTGGTTGCTAGGTGCCAAACAATAGTGGCTTTGTGTTCGTGCGAGAGAGAAGTCACAGTGGAGCTCAAATATGTTTTTCCTTTATGTTTTATGTTTTATGTTTTATGAGTGGATGTACTTGGCCACATTGAGGGAGCAAGAACCACGAAAACTTTTGATACAAAGCCTGTATTGACAATAAGTAAGTAAGAGAGATGATGAATTATGGTTTGAATGTTTAGCAAGTCTTAGAGCGCTGGTGTATATGCTGATACATGCAGAGCTGTTAGGATTAAGTGGGCTTAGCAGATCCAGGTACGGATGCACATAAAGTTCTTTTACTATTATCCCCTGACCCTTAACCCCTGGCATTAGCAGATTAATCGCGACTGGCTAAGTGGTCCTGTGTGTAAGTAGCACACTTCTAATGCAAGTGTGAGGTGAGTGCCTGAGCATAGAGCAGCTTTATCCTCTCACACGCTTCATCTTTCTTTGAAACAACGATCTGATATGATGTGACAAAGATGATAGAGAACAGAGGATTCCTGGTATTTCTTCTTGAGATGGAACGTACATTGCAATGTGTGGATGTAGTGCAGTTTTAAGATATCAAAAATCAAAGATTTGATGTAACATCTGACAAAACTTTAATCTTTTCTTTAGTGGGAATTTCAAAGATTGTGAACATGTAAATGAGTCAATTTTGATGAAGGAGAGTCAATCTGTGCTCAGATATCGGAGCCATGTATCCTTCACCCTAAAAGTAAAATATGCAAAGGGACAGAGAATGATGTGTCCTTGCTCTGCAGTCAGGGTTGGGCAGAAATCCCTCAGGTTAATCTGTCTAATAGTAACTATCCTGGCTGTCACAACCAGGCTGGGACAGCCACTTGCAGGCTCAGATGACTTTGTTTTGTCCCTGTCTGAGAAAGCCCAACTGATTGGGACTCTGTGTGTGTGTGTGTGTGCGTGTTTGTGTGTCTCAAAAATAGAGCCACATAGATTTGTGTTTGGTGGAACATATCAAATTGTCCTCTCATGCTTGTACCCACTTTTCCATGGCAGATTGTGAATATGTGTGTTCTGAGCCTGTCTATGTCTGTGTGAGAGGATTGTCTGTGTGTGCGTGCGTGCGCGCACACAACATGGCATCCTGTTTCCCGGGCCAAACTCTGTCATTTTGCGCCTGTCACATTCTGTTAAGTGTAGCTCACACTCCTCTCCTTAATTCCCCACATTCCCTTGTCGCCTCCAACGTCAATCCAGATGCTCATAAACAGCATCTCTCAAAATGGCATCCGATTCATTACACCCCACCGCACACAAAGAAGGCAGAATACAACCACCTCCGCCCACATGCACAAGCACAGCAGTTTCTGGTATAGTGCCAAATCTTAGGCTTAATTTCTCTAACAACAGACCTGTCTTTCTAATATTTTGTTTTGCTGCTGTCTACAGGCCCTCCACATATGCTTTGATCCCATTGGCGTCAGGTGATTTGATACTCAGTGACCAGCACTTTGCAGATGAAGTATGATCAAATAATAATTACACTGCGAAACTCTTGTTCTATTATCACAGGTGGAGACGTCTGTGGGGGATCTGCAGTCTTTGTTACTGTATATCTTCACACTGACAATCAAGAAATGCTCCCTCTGTTTCACAGTCACATTACGACGCGGCATCGAGATGAGTGATGGACCCCGCAAATCCCAAGTGTGAGGGACCTTATCCTGTCTGTCATGATGAAGCAATATTAATGCATAAACAATGATAAAGACTAACTTAATACATTCATAATGACAAACCAACACACAACTGCTTAAAGCCCGTATGTGTGGGATTTGAACATCTGTGACTCTGGCGACTACTAGTGGTAGATTAAAAAGAAAAGTGGAAAACTTGTGTAGAGTGTAGAAAGTTGAGTTTTAGTTTTTTGGGCTGCTACAAAATACAATAAATAACAAATGAATAAATATCTATTAGATCTTTTATAATTAATTTAGATGATGGAAGCAAATGGAAGTAAAGCTGTTCTGGGTAATGCTAGCATTATCCATTGCCCACTTACTCATACAGCAAACACATAACAACATCATTCTGCCGAAGTAATGTCCAATATTCATTTCTATGAAAATATCTGCTCTTGAGGTTGTTTCATACTCTGCCTTCTTCACAGGCTCACTGCTAACTTTGTTTACCTGATATTTAGTACTGGGTCGGTAGCATACACTGTTTTTATGAGTGCTTGTTCGGTTAAAACTGCCTTGAACCTACCCCTCTCTTTCCATAACGGTTACATTTTTGAGCTGTGGAAGTGCAGACTACGGCAGCTGCAAACACAGATACACACAGATCCTGTTACCTGGTGCTCTTGCGGTTGATGGTGATCACCAGCTGTGTCAGGTGCTGCGCTACAAAAACTGTATGATCCAGTAGAGTCAAGTACATTTTTTATCCATTCATCAAGCCACCCGTCTTTTTCACCCGCTTATCCTTTGCAGCGTCCCAGGTGTCTGGAATCTATCCCAGCTCAAACTGGGTGTGAAGCTGGGTCGGTTACATATATCGCCCAAAATCTCAAATCACACACATTTTCCTTTGAGGGCTTTTCAATCTGCACAACATACGAAACTCATCATCTTTATACATGGCTTGTTCTTTGAATTGGGTCACAAGAACAAGGCCCCATGTACTTTGTGTGCAGAAGGTCCCGGGGATAGCTGATCAGCGGCCATGAAGGATTACTGGTAAAGCAGCCTTGCCGTTTTGGAAATGTCACAAGTAAAAGATAAATTTATAGTATTTCACCATCTTCTGCTGAGGATCAGACACACATACCACCATTACAGGAGACATAAGGCTGATGAAATAACGTTCATATATAACAGTAAGTTAAAATGCCAGACTGGTGGAAAACCACAAAACTAAAAGGCTCAGTCCCACACAGCCCCTTAAAATGTCCATGTGTGCTCTTGCACCCAACATCCTGAGCTGAGTGGCACTCAGCTGCCCTGAAAGAAGAGAAGAATGTGATCGTGGGTGACACCCTCCTCAATCAAAGTTTATCAGGGCTCAGCCACCTCGACTAAAATCCCACCATGTCCTATAAAAGTGTCAGCTTGCAGGCCTAAATGCAAGTCGTTTGTTTTGGTTATTTTGTTGCAGTGAACTTTCTTTCCTTGTGTTTTGTAGTTTTAGTTGAGCAGTCTACAGCTTCACTCATATATTTAATTTGATTTATTCTGGGGACGGAGGGGGGTCACGTTTCAGTCTTTTCCTCATTTTATGCCTAACCACCCGCTGACATTGTGACAGTCCAGCAATACACTAATAAAAACTTGAGTACAGCAGTGCCTCACCATCGTTGAAGTTGAAGAATTAAAGCTTGCTAGCAGGGGTATGTGTGTGTGGGGGGGGGAAGGAATTTAACTGAAGGAAGGGTGAACTGCATCCCAACTCTTCCCCCACCGCTCAAGGCCTCCATTCATCCTCATAAGGAAGTGTCAGGCAGTGGCATCAGCTTCTTTATGGGTGCTAAATATTCAGCTGCCGTGACCTTTAGTACATTCAAACGGGCACAACAGTAATTCTCTGCCAAGCGGTGGTTCATTTCTTGCTTCCCTACTCGCACTGTCGCTCTCTGTTGTTCTTGACAAATAATACATAAGGGTAAAATGAGAAAAACTCACTTGTTCGCACACACATGTAGACGCACATTTAGCACGCCCACTGCGTGACAGAGGCTTGCTGATGGTCCTCTCACCAGCAAAGTCCTGTATGGCCAGATGCAACCATTTGCTAAGCCACTTTCCAGACTTGAGTGTCTGCAGTCAGTGGAAAAGCAGAAAGAGACCATGAAGACACAGAGTATTTTGGTCAGACGAGCTTCCGCTCGCTGCTGGGAAAAGATATGAGACTACAATTTATACACCACTTACACACCAGTGCCCCGAGCCAGAGGAAATGAAGGGGGTGGACTGGCTACAGGAGATCTGGCTGGAATCATTCTTGGGGGTTTCTGTCTCACCCACAGGGAAGCAATGATTACTATAAAGCAAGTGCCATTGCAAGAAAAATGTGCCAGGAGAAGTTGTAAAGTTGGTCTCACGGCGGGCAGTGCTCAGCAGTCATTGTAGTCTGGTTGGTCCTGAAATGGGTTACACCAGCTATTTGGAAATCCATCATAGAGTTTGTGTGTACAGTCCCCCCCTTAAGTTCTTTAAAGCTACCAGCTAGTTTCAAAGTAGCGATTTACCAAACCAGGTGCCACCATTAAATCATAAGATACGTTTGAATAAACATTTTAGCAGTGGTTGCCGGGAAATGTCTGTAGACTTTTCCAATCGGAGGCATTCAGCTATGTAAACAGGAAGTTGCTGTAACATCACAAGCTCATGAATGAATGAATGAATGAAAAAAAAGAGTTTTGTATATATGTAGGCTTTATGGAGATGTATTTGTGTTTAAGAAATAGTAATATTTGTCCAGTTTAGAGTTAATAGTTTATGATTTATAAATACACTTTATTTTACATATGAAAAATATGTATTTGTGTCCATCTGAGAAAAGTCCAATATCCATTCTCCTTTTAGCCCTGTTGTTGGTCTCCCCCAGCTTCTGATGGACTACCTGAGGGTACCTGGCGCTTAATCTGCTACACGCTGCACGATGGTCACCAGCTATTCGTCTGTGCTATTTGTCTTGGACAGTATGCCGCTCCAAGCTTTTTCATTTGAAAGCAGCTGCCTGGTACGGCTGGAAAACAAGCTCGATTAGAGCGCTGAGACTAAATTAAAACAAGTTGGGGCCATAAAAGTTGCAAAAGCCATGAGCTGACAGATGCTCACGCTCTTTGTAAAGCCCAGGCGTGATAATTCTCCGTGGCTTCATCACTATGAACAGCCCCTTTCACATACACATAATCATTTGATCCACTGTTAATATAAAAGTATTGACTGTAGCAGCTTTATGATTTCTTTTCATTGAAAAGGGCAAAAACAGTGTGAGAAAAAAACAGGGATGACTGAAACATGAAATAAAAGGGGAAAAAGAGCTGAAAGAGTGATGTGCGAAACAGCGTTGTGACCAATAAACAAATGTGAGTTGGTAGACATTTTGAGCCACAAATAAGTATACGAGCTGATAAGTGTCCTTGATTAATTAACTGAGAGTGACTCTCCATTTAATCACTGCCACAGATGCTGTAGGACATAAACTCCTTCCAAAGGCCTGCGTGTTACGACAGTGATTCGTGAACCTATGCCAGGACTGGGGATAAACTAAAAATATTTTTTTTGTGGTTTGTTAGTATTATGATGACACACCGGCATAAACATCAACACATGCTTTGAGGATTTGGAGGTAATCATATCATTATTTTTGATAAAGATGCATGACATTTGCTGAAGTTCCCTCTAGCCTCAAGAGGCGCACAAAGTATATATAAAGTTCCCACTGATCTTTAATCAATTTATCTTGCAATAAGCTGCAGAAATAGGTGGAGGATGGTGCCGCATTAAAATTCTGTTTCATTTCACTTCAAAAGAGGCTTTTAATGTTTGACATATTTACCTTTGAAAGTGGACCTCTTTGAACGATTCCTTTATTGGGAGTTCCTGCTGTATATTCCCTGGATATATGTATGTGTATGTGCACCAGTTTGTTTGTTAAAACTACGAACTATTAATTATTGGACTCTGTAGCATAACAGTCTGTATATTTCTTTGTCAGTGAATGATTTGTGGAGAACAAAGGGAGTATTTGTTCACGCTTAGCCCAGTGTGTGCATATATTATATATACATATTTTGTCACACTCTTTCACATGTGCAATCTTGGTTTGTGACAAAGAAAAATAGTTCTCTTTCTACATATTGAGCATATTGTTTTGTTTTAACAAGGTCAGAGGAAAAGTGAAAAATATTTTTTTTTTTAAATGGTTGATTTTGCAATTATTTTTACTCATTCAGCAGTGGAGTCTGTCAGACCCTGAGTGTTAGAGGTGGAGTAAAGCATCAATATTAACAGTTACAATGGAAAAGCATACTAATGCATTAAGTGATGTAGAACAATAAGAGACTAATTAAGAATGTAGAATGTTAAGTCTGAGACATATCCGTATGTTCAGAATCAGATTGGTTTTATGTATTTCTTTCATGGGAAACAGAACACGCCTAGTTGTTAATTCCTCCAACAGATTGCTGTAAAGGTTGCCGGCAATTGATTCCAGCAGTACCAAGAACAGGATTTAATCCATGTATCCTGCATAAATCATACGCTAACCTTGAACGTTGCTCAAGCCAAACTTTCCATCTCTATTAAATCTGTGAATTATAATTAACATTGCCGATGAGTCCAGCGTTAGTTGCTGTGACCATATGCTCGTCTCCCTCAGCTTCGCAACAGCTGAATCAGTGGTCGTCTCTTTTAACCAGAAAACACAATATGACAGTGTTTGGCAAGGCCTGTTTCTCGTCTTAATGCTACTGTTGGTGCCAAAGCTTCTCTTACTTTTTGATGAACTGGACAGGGCGGCAGTAGGTGGCAGTGTTGCTCTTCTGCAGTTCTCGCACAGGTTCCTTGGCCTCTGCTAAGGCCCAACATTGATTAATTAGTTTATAAAATGTTGTGTAGACTTTGGTGTATTGGCTTTCGTCCACTTTGGCTCTCCACCTGTGGTCGCGGGCAGATTAACAGATAAATGGATCGCCATAGAGTATTCCAATATGTGGTGGAATCAATACCTATTGTCCAGTGATGGTTTCTCCTCATTTTAAACCCCAAACAGTTAAACTTCAACACAAGAAGTAATGGATCACTTTAAGAGAAAAAAAACATTTCTATTCACTTGAATATCCAAAATAATGTGTCATTATTCACCAAAACATTTCTACAGAAAAATCAAGGCTCCTTCTCTTTTAATAATAAGCAGTGAATATACTTTAGTGTGAAAGAATCTATTGTGTCTTCACAATATTCATACACGAGGTGATGGAAAAACCTCTGAAGCCTTCCCAAATTGCCATTGGTTGTTAAGCATATTGTTAATGTCAATGAAAATTAATTTCCTTTCATTTCAATTTTGTAAGGTTAACTAACTTTGAATAGCTTAGTTATAGTCCACCATTATCATTAAATGTGTCCTGATTGGGACCGGCCTCGACTGAACAGTTTATATGCTTGAAATAGAACAGGAAATTGTGGGTCCAAACCTTCTGGGAAATTGATAAGGAGAATCCTCTCTTTTTAATGAATCAATTGTGTTTCCAGCAAAAGAAATTAATTACATACCTAAATATCGCTTGTTGAAATACACAAAGAAGTGGAAGAACACTTGGCAATCAGTCGAGATAGAAAAGTCCCTCAATTTGTCACATAAATGAAATCCAGAATGAAACATCATTAATTAGCAAGAACAATAAGAGTAGCTGTTTGAAAGATACAGCGAAGGGTAGAGGCATGTGCTCTTGATCAGAGCTCCTGAGCCAAATGAAACTTTCAGATCAAACAAAACACTTAAATGTAAGCAGCTCTACGGATAATGGATAAACAGTACAATTCACATGCAGTTATGCAGTTGTCAGGAAGACACGGCCGTGCAGAGAGGTGCACCGTGGCAGTGGATGTTAATCAGCCTGCGCACCATGCTGTTTAAATCACGTTGACTTGAAAAGGCTGCATCATCATCCCTGTTTCATTGGTTATTCGCAGCCCCGGTGTATACCAAAGTCTGTAGTCTTTTCCTCCCTGTCAGAATGAGATGATATGAAGATGTTAAGATTCTGCGGGTAACATGGACTGCTGAGTTTATCCTTCCTTCTCTACGGAGAAAAAAAATATTATGACAGATATTATGTCTGTGTTTTCCCTCTTCCCTGTTATGTTATGCATTTTTATATTTAAAACCCTCCCCAAGTGTAACAGCAGGACTGGAGATTCTACAAATCTGTTCAAATCTAGTTCCTCGGCTGGATTGTTGAATAATTGCTGAAGCACCATTTTGTATTAGCCGGGGCAGAGTGCCCTCTTAAACCTAGGCTCTGACTTGTAGACAGCCTCTTGAAGAGAGTCACGCCTTGAAGGTCATGACTAATTCAACACTCTGCACCCTGACCAAGCAACAAAAATGTCCCCAGGAAAGAAAAGAAAGCCTCTGTTTAACATATTTAATACCAGCCGTGTACGGATCTAATCACACCCATTCTCTTTGAAACCCTAGAAAATGGTAATTAATTTTTCATAGTGTGAATTAGAATCCTAATTTGGAAATGTGAGATCAAAAGAAACAATTTCAATAGCTGGCTAGTGGAAGTAATCCTTAGTGGCCAAGGACAAGAGGCTGTGGTGTTCAAGATATCCCCAGTGGCAGCTTCACAGCAGAATGCAAAGAAGGATTTACTGTTTTTTTGCTGAATCACATTAATAAACCATGTACTCATTAAACCATAGCAACATTCATAGGAGGAATGAGTCATGCTTTTTTTTTATCCAGTATTTGTACCCATTGCTTTTAAAAAAAAATAACATATATAATTCTGCATACCTAAACTGGCCCATGCACATCACCATAGGCTGCACAGTGCATGTTTGACAAGTAGCTAAATAAGCAGCGTGCACATTCAGTACATTGCAATAGGAGCAATTGCATTAGGTCAGGATCAGTTCTGCAGGCTGGATGGAAAGGTCGCAGAGGTTGTGAATCACAGAGGAATCCTAATCAGGCCTTGTTGCAACTCTAATTAATTACAGCCCAGAGGGCAAGAGATCATACAGAGACCTACAAGCTAGCACACATGCAAACACTGACACACGCACACTCAGAAACACACACACACAAAAAGGGAAATTGTATCCTTGGACTGTCTTACACTGCTGTACACGTATCAATCAGTGACGTTGTGTGCTTTCCAAGAGTTAGCTGATGAAGTGTTACTTAACCTTATATTCTACCACTTCCCCTCAGCCCTTCGCCCCTTTTAGAAATGTCCTATATTTTCAGATGGCTTTTGACACTCTCTAGAGCACTGGACTTGTTGCTAATCTAGCTGTTTTATGTGTGAGGCAACAGCAAGACAGGACAAGTTTGTCCTTTAGAGACCATGAGAGACACAGGCGCTGCATGGACAGTAATCAGTGTCAGTAGCTTTCGTTATTGTCACTGGGCAATATAGTGGATCTAGAGAAAACATTACTATATTTATATATTTAACTTATATTAAAAATCACTAGTACTATGATATTTATATATATTATATATATAGAGAAACATTTCTTATCAATTAAAAAAAACTGACACTATTATCAATTAAAAAAATACTGATTTGACTTACTTATATTTATTATATTATATATATATATATATATATATATATATATATATATATATATATATATATATATATATATATATATATATATATATATATATATATATATGGAAACATTTGGAAGTAACTTCAAATTTCTGTTCACAATGCCTTTCTTAAAAACCAGCATGAGTTATATGTATTTTGGGATGTATTTACTGCATGATCAGACTTTGCTTTCATCATATTTATATTATATATATATATATTATTATTCATTATGCTTTCATATTTATATGATATGCACCATATTTATTATATTTTATTATATTTACTATTTAGGTATACATTGATGTTACTCTAAAAAAGATGGTTATACATGTGATTTCTAGTATGATTTTCAAAAGATGGTTTGGTCCATTCAGTCTAAAGACCTCTCTCCAATTGATTGTGTAGCTTATATTGGGATGAATCAGTTGATTCGATCAGTCCACAAATCCCAGCAGTATCAGCAGATGTTATCTTACTAAATGATCAGCAGAACTTAAGAAAGCTTAAGAAAGCTAATTCCTGGCACATTCCTACCTTAAAAAACTTGTGGAACGAATGCCAATGACCTCGTATATGCCATGCCATGTTCTACTGTTGTTAAAGCCAGAGGAGGTTACTTTGAAGAAAGCAAAGTCTAAGCAAGAAAAACTCAAATACCTGATAATTATAGTAAAAATGTCTTCTGATAAGTTACTCTTTATATAATAATCATGTTTATGGTGTTGTAAAGTGCAATAAAACTGCAGGAGGGTTTGTTTATGGATAAACCAGATACAGTATGAGATGTTATTTAGTAAAGGTGCTAGTAGGCAGCTTTTGTTGACTTTGAATAAAGCCAGGCTAGCTGTTTCCAGTCTTTATGCTAAGCTAACCTAACCCTTTCTTGGCTGCAGCTTCATAATCACTGGACAGAGATGAGAAAGGTGTCACATTTCTCATCTAAAAAATAAAATCAAATAGGCCTGTCTCTCTAAATGCTGCCCTATTGCTTTTACAATGTGGGGCTTATTTTATGTCCTTCAAAATAAATTCAAATCACAAATATAATATTTTACTATACAACACAAAGTGATTGCATACCACATATTGCCACATTTTTAAAAAACCTTTTCACAGAGGTCGTTGTCTGTTTTAATCCTTGATACTTGACTTGTGTTTGTGGTGTCGGCATTAGAGGGGCCGGTGTGTGGGAGCTCTGATTAGCAGCTGAGAGGCCAGCCAGAGGCTTCCAGGGCAGCTCTGTTTGCAAACAGTGAGAAGAGCAAGGGCAAGCCAAAGCAGGAGATCACAGGGGTGTGTGTGTGTGTGTGTGCATGCATGCATAATGTTTTTTTTTTTTTTTTGGAAATTAGACACCGTTGAGTAAAACTTTGCTGACTCAAATTCTGGAAGTCACTTCCAGATCATCGCTTGCTGTAAAATTGTGATCTCTGACAGGCCGGAGATCAAAATAGAATGATCAAAAAAAAGAAAAGAAAAAAGAAAAAAATTAAGGTGATAAATCATTGACTAACAAAAAGGATGGCCATTATGAATATGTTAACCTTGAGTTTAACATTTTTGCTAATGTGCTGAGTAGGTGAAAAACACTGACTTAACTTCAATAATGCCAAGTTCTCAAACTCATACTGATGCAGAGTACATATTTTCCTAATCGATTTGGGAGCAAATCCTCCTCTGAAGGCAAACACGACTTTAGTATTCATGGGGGCATGTGTGCCTCTCACTATGTTAATAATGCTGTCTTCAGACAGGCTCAGGCTATAATGAGGATTCGCAAATTCAAATCACCGTCTGCTACATATGTCAATGCCATCAATATACCACAGCTTGAGCTCTACAGTTTCCTCTCCATTTCTGACACAGGCCGACTTCTTGACCCTTTGCACCTCAACAAGGAAGCAGTGGGGAAGTTATCGGTGCTCCCATCAGATAATGACAAGATGATGACTGGCCTCTGGCCCTGGCTTAAGGGTTTACAGGGGAGCTGTTGGCAAGCAAAGGGCATAAAAAGAAAAAATAAAGAGGAAAATGGAGAAGTGTACTGCTATTTACTACTTGTCAACATATCAGCAAGTGTGATGCAAGCAGAGGTTAGTGGTATTCAATTCCCTCCACTTTTCAGAAATAGACTTGTGATCTTTATTTCTGTATGTCTACTCCAGTCACTCTGTGTTGTTTTTTAATGGTGTTTTCTTACAACGAGACCCCATCTCTGCTTTAACCATGTTTAATAAATGTTTAATAGGATGGGTACATGAGAGTCAATCTAATTTGGCCTGCCCACTCTCTGTGTATTGAACACTAAGTGTTTATGTAAACGAGAGCTGGCTAGCAACTCTCCCTCTGGTCTCAATGGATGCTATTTATTCACATGAGAAAGAGGGTGTTTAAGAAGGGATTGTTTTTACATCGAACCAGATGCTCACATCAATTTCTTTAAAGATTTTCAGTATTAGGATGTTTGGTAGGTGGGCACCTGGGTAGCTAAAATGCATTCCCTCACACTCCATATCATCATTATACAAAGGACAACCAAGCTGCAGCCTTTATATGCCACAATATCCCCGGCTCTCTCTTTAAGCTTCCCAAGCTGCCCCTCTCTTTCACACTTTCACTTCCAAATAGTTACTTTGAAGAATGAACTTCAGGTCATTATAGCCAAAGCACTTGATTAATTAAGTAGTTAAAAGAGAAAGCACAGAGCAATGGTTTGCTGCCATTTGCCATTTCATTTGGTCAACACTTGTTTGCTACTGTTTATTAAAAAGGATCCTTTGGGTGAGGAGACCTCTTAAATGGGGTTAGAGCTTGTTGAAAGCAGCATTTCGTGGTGAATAATTGGATTGCGGCTTTGAGCATGCGCGTGTTTAAACAATGGGATCGAACAGCGCCTGGGGTGTGTTTACCTGGGAAAGCTCTCCCTCCCCCTCCCATCCTTCTTTTCTCCCTCCCACCGTCCATCGCTCCCCTCCTCCTCTCTAATCAGTCTGATAAAGGATATCCTCTGCAGTCCCCCAGCCATAGCTCTGCAGCAACAGATTAGGCAGTCTGCACGTACGCACACTTCGTCTGCTGCAGGGGAGATGGTGGACTGCTGGAAATGGCTGGGCCGAGAGACAGACAGAATTACAGATGGACAAAGAGGCACAAGCACCCAGCTGCAGATGTGCAAAGCGCACCCACACGGACACACAGATTGATGATTTTTTCATTTTTTTATTTGTACAATAAAACTGCGTACAATAAAACTCACACACAGGACACACGCACATAAAGCATTCGCGCATAAAGCACGCTGGCATACGCACAAGAGTTAACAAACTCTCAGACTTGAAGTACTCCGCTAACAAGCAGAAGTGAGTGGCTCTGACAAATTGGTGCGCGCTGATGAATTGGTGTATGTGTGTGTACTTTGGCTAACAACACTTGAAGTAAATGAGCAGGTTGCCCCCGACGTAACCTCGGCATGCTGAGTTGCAGAGATGGATGCTGCTTCGGAGAGCACGTGCCTGCATATTTGTGAGTTTTACTGGGAGAGCCAGAGGAAATGGAAAGGACTTTATATTTGAACGGACGACCAGAATCCTCTCGAGGTCATCACAGACGACCTGGGACAATCCTCTATGTGATCACTCCAGCACCAGACTCATTTGTGTGCCTATACAGCTGTCTGCACACTATTTGACATTTTATGACATGATCACTCCAGCACCAGACTATTTGTGTGCCTATAAACACCGACAGCTCGCTCAATGGCTTTTACTATTCTAGAGAGATGTTGCGCAGAGACCGCTTTGCTCATCTGCAAATGGCGCGCGAGATGCCAAGTCAGGAACATTAGTAGATGGTGTTGCTGATTTCAGGCACGTTTTTTTTATTTACTCTGAGCATGAAATGACACCACTTAAGCTGTTTACGGCACGGCACTAGAAAGCTTCTGATTTTGTAACCTCCTGTTGGCACTCGGAGGTCTCCAAAACCATTGTTCCCAAAATACACATGCCAACACGGCTGCCTCTGTGACAAACCTATCATGCTTTACTTGCAATGGCTTGTTCCCAAAATAGCTTCATGGAACGGGGCAAGCGAAGAATACGGCTTTACAGGCCTCTGTGACAAACCTATCATGCTTTACTTGCAATGGCTTTTATGAGCTTCATGGAACGGGGCAGCGAAGAATACTTTACAGCGTTGCCCGTCTCAGGCTGTTTGTTCATTAAATGCACTGGCTTGCCACTTTGTGCAATTCTTTATCAAAACAATGAATGCAGGCATATTCTTTGTGAGGTATTTATATTGGACAATGCCTGTTCACTCAGAATACACTCTCTCTCCGTGTCGGCTCCCAAGTGAGACAAGGCTTGCTCCTTGAATCAGCTTGTGCATCATTGTGCCCTCATTTAGCCTTCCCTGTTGCTGAATGGAAGCCGTTACGAGCCCAGATTCTCACAACCTTGATAGCTGCGGCAATCAGCTTAAATCACACACTTTTATGACCTCACTCCCGATACCCTGACACACTAGACTGAATATGATGACACGCTTTATAATTGGAGAAATGCTGCACCTGATTCACCTCCCAGCACAGCGTTTGTGACTGTAGGTGGCTTTAGATTTACAGGCGGCGGAGTTATTAAAACACAAGTTAGTGGTGCCTTTAACGCGCGCGGCTGTTTGTGTCGCGTGAGACTAAACAGACTGATTCACAGCGCCTGGCACCGTGATGGTCACATCTTTCCTTGACCGCTGGTTTATTTAAGCAGTAAAAATGTACCACAGCCGTTAAAAGTCAGAGGTTTGTCATATTCAGAAAGTTACCTTGAAACAAAAGAGGGGGCAGGTTATTTGAGTGAAAATACCCAGAGATGCGGAGTGAAGCCAAGCTGAGAGGGAAAGTTTTTGTTGTCGATACTGGCAAAATTGGAAATGTACGATTACAGAGTCATGTGGAGAAAGGTTAAACCTGCGCGCTATCATCCTGGGATCATCAGGCAGGTTGTTCGTGCGAATTCTCTTTAATAAGGTCCTGAACTTCATCAAGACACGCGGCATGGTGCCATTATCTGCACCCAGACTGCCACGCAGGGCCCCAGTGGCTGATGGGATTAAAGAACAAAGAGAGTCATGGGATTAGTCGGGTACGGCGGAGGTGCCGAAGTCTGGAAGACAACCATTTTGTTTACCTTTGTCTTTATTCTTTTATTCCATTTCTTTCATGTTGTGTTGTGACTCCCTGTCGGGGGGCGGGCGGAGAGTGATATCTTGTTTGGCTCCTGACAGCACCACTTGGAGAGGAAAATGAAAAGAGATGGTGATAACACAGAGACTCACGCATTCACACACACCTCCTGCTGGCCTGTCCACCCCACGCTGTTCATAGGGCAATTCAGGCCTGGCAATTTAGGGCCGAGGTAAAGTGGAGGGAAAAGCCTACAATAGTGAGGCAAGGCGAAAGAGAGGGGAAGGGAAGGGGGAGAAAAAAGGAGACCTGGGGAGTGATTGGTGGAATGGTGAGGGACAGATGTAATTTTCAGACAACGGCAGGGAAGTGATGTAATTTTCTGGATGCAATTTGTGTGTGTGAGTGTTTGTGCTCTGGCATGCATTTGTCTGTGCCGCGTGTAATGTGGGACAATGCAGATGCTAAAGTAGCACTTGGATGGAGGACTCATCAACTGAGAGAAACAAAACATGTCATTTTGGCACTTAAATTTTTCTGGGAGACAAAAATTGATGCAAGTTTCGTGATATAATGGCCACCTTCGAAATAAAAGGAGCGCTTCCCTCTCGTTTGTTGGCTTAACTAGTTTGGTCACAAACACATTTGTCTTCAGACTGTATGAAATGAGCTTTCACTTTAATACTGATGATTTTCGAGTAACTAATATTTTCCCTTTTTCCACTCGCTTTTCATCTTAACAACACAGTGATAAAACAACAGGCACAGCAACTGTAATCTCTGGCAAATGAGCTTTAAAATTTGGGGAGGGACACAATTGATATTGCTATCAATGTAAATTGTGACTTTTATTTTGCCTTCTCTGTTGGACTTGCCAAACTAATGTTGTGTCGGAACAACATTGTTTGATGCATTGTGCTCCTGGCTGTCTTGGTAGACAATTAGTGTGACAGATGAATTAAAGAATACGAGGCCATTTTCTGCAGGAGATGGATCCCTCCTGCCTAAGCATATATTCATTTATGGGGGGCCTATTTTCATATCTTAGGAAGGAGAAACATTAAAACTTTGGAGTTTGGTAATTGAACAGTTTAATGGCATCACTCTCAAAGTGAAGCAAGGACATCTTTGTTTTTTTCATTTGAACTTTGGATGCAAACTTTGAAAGCAGTGACAGTGGACAAAAAGTCAGTTTGAAGGATAAGGCCAGTGACTTTTCTTGTTGTAATCAAACCCCATTAAAGTTCTGAAACCAATGATGAATGTATTCTACTAATTGCTTTTGAAGCCAGAGCCTGGCATAGTTTATTCCACTGTGCCACAGACTCCCATTGTTATCCAAATTAAAAACATTAACATTGGCGCTGAGGTTCATTTTGAGTCAGTTAGAATAAGACAACAAAATCTGTCGGAATCCAACACAAAAGCACCATTTATCCCAGTTTCAATCTGCATTCATTGATTTTTCTGGCCACTTGGGGGCAGTGCATCAAGTGTATAAACAACATTGTTATTTTACCACCTTTAAAAAGTTGATCATTAACTGTTGTCTAATTATTAACATATGCAGCATATGGTGAAGAACATTAGCATTAACTTCAGAGTATTGCTGAGTCAAATTTAAGTCCAGTATTCACTGTCCTTTTAGGTCTCTTTTGGCCTTCACTCCTGAGAGAAATATCTGGCTCTTTGGCTTGTAAGTGCTCCACGATATTCACCAGCTAGTCGCTAACTTTGACTGTCTTTCATTTGATGGGCAGGTAGTGTAGAGAGCGCTTTTAGATGGGGAATATTAAAAGTATACACTTCATGTATTGTTGGTTTTGGCTTCTTCATTGGATTTATTTTTTGCACATACACAATTCATTACACACGCAGTCATTTACAATTCCCAGCAATGTATCCACTGCAATCATTAAACTTTCACATTTTTAAACCTTGATCATGACTGGAGCCTCTTGTCCACTCAGTTCACTCACCACGCTTTAATTAAAAACCAGGATTTAAGGTGAGTGTCACGTTTAATTCCTTCCTCATAACTGTGACTGATGGTGTTGAATTAATCTAAATAAAGCTGGTGATGTCATGCGGTCGCCATAAACATGGCAGGGCCGGCTCCCGTTGTTAAACTGTCCTCTTACCTCATCCTTCTCTCATTATGTAGACAGCAGGTCAGCTGTGAGGTTAGAGGGAAAAGAGATTCTGCTAGTCACACCTCCTGCTGGTCTGTGCATTAAATGGGCCTGATAAGCTTTATTGGGCTGTGTCATCATGTGACTGAATACTAGCTTTAGTAAATCCTGTAGCCAGAGGTTACAGTGAAAGGCAGATATATTACAGAGTCCCTCATAATCTGCCCAGATAATTGGGTAGTTTAAAATAAGACCCTATAACCAATCAGCGATGTGAGCCAATTTTTAAAGGTGTAAACACACAGGTCATGACCACATGAAATCACAAAATCTATGCAGCCGAGCAGATTTTATTTGGGCATTCACCTGAAGATAAGACAGTGTTTATTGGCTCCTCCTGTGACCTCCTCGTCCTTGTGAATCTCAGCGGGACTGTTGGTGTCTTGATGGAAGGTTACCTCCTGGTATAAAACACTCAGCCTCTGCAACAACAACTTTATAGAACACCTGTGGGAGTGGGATTTTATGAGCTCATCGGCTGCATGATTTTACATTTTCCAGTTGGCAAAGTGACATATGCTGCAGGAAACAAACACAGAGTCCTCGAGACACCTGCACCCAAACCTCACGCGCTGCATGCAGATCATGGTGGTCTAGAGTCAGCCATGTTGGTCCATACCAAAATGCAGTGACCTTCAGTGTCTTGCTGAGGCAGCACAACTACCATTTTCAAAAGACATATACATCAAAATTGTCATCTTGAACCATGGGGCCAATTCTCATGAGGAAAATTTGATGATTCTGCATGAACCACATAAGCACCATTACATTTTGTCATAATCAAAGTCAAAACGATGAGTCAACAACAGTTGTCCAAAGTGTTAATACTCAATTAGCACTCCTTTTTTTTAAGAGCCTCCAATAACTACGCCCATTTGCATGCATTTTGCATAACCGAGCTGACAGAGGCTGACTTGGAAAAGCAGCAGTTATATATCTCCTTGCGGCAGAGCACCTCCATCCTTTTGGGGGCAGTTGAAATTCTGCAGAAGCCCAGTTTTCATTTTCATGGCTGCATTTACATGCTGTCCCACTGTCTGCCCCTTTGAGTTATATCAGAGGGCTTTATCACTTGAAATAAAGCAGAGATAAATGTTGCTGAGAAAGTGTAAAACTCAGGCCTCTGTATCTAGTATCTACTATCTATGTGTATTGCGTGTGTGCGCAGGCAGGCATGTGTACTTCTGTGTGTGTGTGTGTGCGCGTTATTTAATGCTCTAAATCTTGAGCGCGTACGTGTGTGTGTAAACTATGAGCATTCTGCAGACTCGGCTGCTCACGCCGTTCTCGCGGCAGGGGTGCTGAGGTTGCACTTTCAGCTCAGGGCTGCAGGAGGTCACTGTCTGACGGAGCACACACACACACGCACGCACACGCACAGCCGCACACATGCACCACCCACGTTTGTACCTTTTCTGACATTTGACATACATATGGATCCGGCTGCCACTAAAAGAAGTCCATTCCCTTGGTGACATTTACCTGGGGTTAGCAGAAATCGTTAGTTAAGGTCAGTTTTATAACTTCTGAACGGGGAGCGGGATAACAGACATGACTATCTATATCACTCCACTGTGCTGTATAGCTGGATCCTGTGTAGCCATGTGGGTGGGCGCTCTGAGCAAAAGTGTCCTCTGAAATAGACCTGGCACATTTTGATGAACACGGCATGTGGAAAATGTCTCTAGAAACACAGCTCTTATCCTCTAACAGAACCGTGCTTATTCTGAAATTTGAAAACCGTTTCTCGCTCTGTTCCCTCTATTAAGGCCCTGGATTCTGTTTGCTTGCACCTATGGCGCCTCTGTTACCTTGTTTGTGCTTAAACAGTTCTCCCAGACTTGAGCTCCTTTATTTGGGGATGTTTTGGTGAACTTCTGAGCTCTCCTGAGAGTCTGACTCCGCTCCCACTGAAAACACAACACTAGAGACTAACACTGGGGAATAACACTGTTCTCAGAAACATACGGTAAACACAAAGACATTGTGTGTGTGTGTGTGTGTGTGTGTGTCTATATGTTTGCAGCTGAGAGGTAATGAGTACCAGTGGAGGGATTTAAAAGCGGCTAATGAACAGAGGTCTCTGAATAATTATTTTTTTTAGACTAAATATATTCCTCATAGATATTCTATGTAGACAACCTTGATTTCTCACAATATATCTACTTACAATGGAGGACCCACTGACTTGGGATTCAGCGAGGTCTGATATGATGCATAGCAATAAGGAAGTCTGCGTACAAAAGAAAATCCAACCTTTACAGCTTACAGATGCAAATGGATTCATTAGAAAGGCAGCTTCACTGGCTCACTTAGAATCAGTTGTCAGGAAAGGACAGAAGTATTCTGATCATGTACCACTGGCGTAAGTTATTTCTCTCTCTCTATCTCTCTTTCTCCCTCTTTTCTCGGTGCTCCACGTCCTGACTGACCGGACTCGCGTGTCCATGCAGCCTCATCAGTGGTTAACTGAGGACTGCGGAGGATCACCAGTAATTTAATGACACAGCATGAAACAACACTAGGCTATAATGTAATATCACAGCGCACATCCAATTTAATCATACCTGGGGGGTAATTGATGGTGTCGGCATGGAAACTACACAAGAAAAATCTAATAAAGGAAAGAGAAATGACAGATTTTGAAGGTGGTGATGATAAACTGTCTGCAACAGCCTCACCTAAAACATATTTTCTTTACTGTACTTTCTGCCCACACACGCTCAGATGTCTGCACCTACAAACAGCTACATGCAGCTGAGGGGAACAAAGAGCAGAAATTCTTGCTTATATGCACAATCCTAACTACTCTCATCTGATGCAAACATATTTTTTTCTGACCCAGCAGCGGTGAGACAGACTGAGAGAGCACAAGACGCTGCCTCGTTTGCCAAGCTTTGCAGAGCCGAGCGGAGTGTGGACCCTGTGCCAAGTCACACAAGACAGGACTGGACAGGACTGGATTCCCTTGCTGTGTCGCTGTGACTCCACATGCTTTGTTTGGCGAGGGAGGGACGGATGCAGGCAGGTAGGACGGAGACTATGCATGCTGTAGGCTGTGTAGAGATGCTTCTTCTTCTCCTTCGGCCATGCTCAGCAGCTCCTGCAGCTCGTGAAAACAAACTTTGTTCCAGTCCAACACAAAAGAGATTTCCTTTCTGTCAGCACATTTCCTTTCTGTTTTTGTTGGGTCTGAAATAGCCTTTCAATTGATACACACACACACACACACACACACACACAAGGGAATTCTATTATCTATCATGCTACCACATAGTGTGCATTTGTACTCATGTCATTGTAAGTGTACACACAGGGCGACGCGAAGATGTGTTCCAGAAAATGAAACAGCATTCTCAATTGAGAAACAACAAGCAGTGAGGTTCAGGAAATCCTGCTCTTTGGGCAGAGAAGAAACATTAGTAAGGGCTCAGGGAGGTGATGGGGAGGATGATTGAGGAGTTTAAAGGATTTTTTAGTGTGTACCTGTCTTGAGCCCTTCCTGTGGCGAGTGGAATAAAACACTACCTAAAATGGTATATTCAAATGATTTGATAATTATACGGTCAGACTCCTAATTAAGGAAACAAAGCCTGAATGCTAATGTTAAAATTTTACTTCACTGCTGTACTGCTTCCACATTTGCTTTATTTTAGTGCTGCCTGAAATGAAATTTTAAATTAGGGTTCATTTATTGTTATGCATCAGAAAAATAGTAGAACTGAAGACAAAAATATAGTGGTGGATATACAGCACAAGCTAATAAACATGCAAAGAGAGAATGTAAAGCTTCAGGCTTTATTTTACAATTCTAAAAATTCGGACACATCACTGATTGGAAAATGAAAGTTTAAATAAAACAAGACAGTTTGTTCAGACAGAAAGCAAAGGGAATTTCTACCTTTGTGCAGTCTGCGTTTATTCCCCCAAAACCACAGCCAATGTACCAACGGTGCAGATGTTAGCTGTGAGCTAAGTGTGTCGGACTGCGTCTGTATTCACCACAGCCTCTGACCAGAACTCGCCAGACACTTCGGTTCTTCCTGCCGCGTCAACGGCACCTCGTTGAATTTGTGTCTAATCATGAGGTCCCACTGACTTGGATTTATTGCACTGCCTCAAAAATTCACCCCGTGTTCTGTCTGAACAGTGAGGCATTACTCAGGCCGGCGGCGCTTTAAGCTAAATGCTAAATAGTCAGAATGCTTTATTAACCAAAATATTTGATCAATTTCTGACCTGAAGATGGCAGCAGATAGACGGCTCAGGAATGGTTCTCACTAATCTACTTGAGGGAAACACGTCTGTACAGTTTTACGGTATAGTTGAGATATTTCAGTCATAAACTCACCAACTGACATTACCATCCGTATGCAGACAGCTGCTAACAAGACTAAAAATGCAAAAATAAATGCTCATATATCTTTAAGTTTGTTTGTTTTGTCTGTCTGTCTCTCTGCCTGTATATGGTCTTTAGACTCTATATGGTATTTAATCTTCCTGCAGTGCACACTTTGAGGGAGATCTCTGCATCATAAACCAATTCCACCACGGACACAAACTTTGGAAAAACAAGTGGACTCCCTCCAAAAGTGGTCCAAATAAAATGAAATAAAATGAAACATTTTCGAGGTTATTTTGAGGACACTGGTGAATTCATTGCATTTGCTGGTCTTTGTGGTTTACGTCGGCTGATTTGCACAGGGAAGAAATCCCGGGAAGCAGTTTGTCGGGGGGGAGTTGTCATATTTTATTCACAGCAAAAATGACATTGGCTGTTTTTGTGTTTTGTGTTTTGAATATGCTGCAAACAAGATATCGAGAGAATCAAAGTGCCTGCGTGCATTCGTCAGGTTTGTCAAACGTGCCACGGTGCTGCACGTGGGTAGCTTTCTTTGGCGCTCTCACTGAGCTACAATGTCACCCTGATAGATTAATTGTCTGCGTTTCTTATGCAGAGACAGAGAAAGAGAGGGGGGGGGGTGAGTATAGTGAACAGTAGGAGGACAGTAATTGAATCCCAGAGTTATTGATTTAGCCCGAGTATCACTACGGGAGACCTACGGCCAAGATAAGTTGTCTGTAAAACTCTGATTAGCATTTGCTGTTCTAATGGCAGGGTTACTGTAATTATGTTTCTGTTTCTCTCACGTTCTCTCTGTGCTTTTTATCCTCTCTCTCCTCTTTCTTCTTCTCTTAGTCCCTCTCACATGACTCATGACACATGACTGCTAATGTAGTGGACAGTAAGTACCATTCCACTTCCTCTTCCTCGTCCATTCCTCCACCCGCCCACCTCACGTTCTCTCTTTGCCCTTTATCTTGCCGCCTTCAGCTGAAGCCGACACCCCACAGAACCTCTCTGCTCTCCCACCCCGTGTGTTTAATTCCCTCGGACCTACAGTACTGAGAACATATATATGCTCGCATGAGGGTGCTCGCTTCTTTCAGCAGCAGTTAAGTTATGTTTCTCTCCCTGGGCCCGAAGCCAAAGGCCAGCGCTGGTGTTTTACAACGAACCGCCGCGGAGGCAGGGGCGGAACTGCAGCGATGGCACTTTCCCACCTAAGTCCCCCGACCTCCCCACCACTCCCGTCCAGCCCCCTCAGCCCCCGGGGATCCGCGAAGATAAGGGTTGAACATCTCCGGATGCCACTTTGCATAAATGTTTAATAGCAGGGAAAACATTAGCATCAGTAATTAAAGCAGTAATTTAAGCCTAGACGCCATCAACAGGCGAGCTACTTCCACGCTGGAATAACACCACTGAAACACAGTAATTAGCTTTGCTTTGATTGGACAGGAGACTTTTAGAGTATGTGTGTATGTGTGTGTGTGAGAGAGAGAGAGAGAGAGAGAGAGAGAGAGGTGTATTACTCATGTTGTGAGGACATAAATGTCTTGAAACGGTCACATTGTGGGGACAGGACATCCTTTCGGAGACACAAAGCTACTCCATAATTTACAGTATTACATTTCAACAGTGGTAGATAGTACCTAAGTACCAAGTACTGTACTCAATAAAATTCTGAGCTACTTTTACTTTACTCGAGCGTTTCAGTTTTATTCTACTTTCTACTTCAACACCTCTACATGTCAGTGTGGTGAAATACTGTACAGCATTAGCTAGGAGTAATGAGGATTTGAATCAACAAATACTCATAACTAAAGGCCAATGAGAGCTCTCCTGTCTGTGATGTGATGTCCAATCAGATGAGTGATGAATCAGTGGTTGCTGTGGGGTTGCTACAGTGTGTGTGTGTGTGTGTGTGTGTTAGAGATAAAGGCAACTATAACAATAACAGGTATGAAGGCAGTGTTCCTTATTATCACCTGTGTTGATGTGCTTAAAGCTGCTGTTTGACATGTCCTGCTAAAAGAGGAAAACACAGCTGACAGTAAAAATGGGTCCAGTGATACCAACAGTGTATCAGTCTAATTAGACAGCCAGAGCTTTTGTCCATCTCTGCCCGACAAACACAATCACTGTCACCTGCTGAGCAATTTGTTGCTATGGTGACTGGGTCTCCCAGGGGGACACAAAGCTGTGTAATCCCCAGATAGATAACAGTTCATAAGACAAAACTTTCCATCCAAAAATGCTGTCATTGCTTGAGAAGTACAAGTCCTATTGGAAAAATCGAAAAAGTCACAAGGCTTCTGTGAAGACACTTGTGTTTTATATATGTATCTATGCTTTACAGTGTGAGATCTGTCGCAGTTTTATAACATCCATCATCTGTGTTTTTGAGAAGAGCTTCAGAGCTGAGGTTAACATGAGTTAATGGGGGTTTGGTCAGCACTCTCTGCACCTCCCGGCAATTTAATAAAAATGTGACAATGAGAGCAACACCAGGGGTAGAAAACAATTTTGTCTACGTTTTGATAAATAAATAGTCTATGAAAGTTGGAAATTGTGGGAATAACAAGAGTTTGTTTGACTTTTTTTCACAAAACTTTCATGGACAGCAGTTAGAGTGGGAGTAATGTCATCCACTTTAGCCCTGAACATTTCACCCCATAGATACCCATTATAATGTCTGAAAGGGTCCCAAAAAAGCATAAAAGTTAAACTGCGATTGTGTAAAAACCATAATATCTATCAAAACACAGAGTTAACCCAAAAAAGCCTCAAGTCTTGTGACCCGTTTAGAGTTTCAACCATGTCTCTACGCAGCAGAGGGGAACTGTCAGGGCCCTCTAGGCCCTCAGAAAGGGCCTAAAATATTCTAAAAAATAATATTTAAAAAGTAACCAATTGTATTTTTTTTTATCAATTCGTAATTTGATAATCAACATCGAAACGAAATGTTTCTAAAGAAATATTCCCTTCAAAACAGTTTATTCACTTTGTGTTAAAATATAAAGGGTTAAATGAAAATGCACCATTGTCAACCTATCAGGATTTTGTCACCTCTGCAGTTGCTAGGAGGAAAATACCTGCTTTCAGCTCTGATTGGTGGTCCTGTTACAAATTTGCAGAGGGCCTGGCAATAGTAATTAAATTGGAGACTAATTTCAAAATGACAGTCAAATTGTCCAATCATATCGTCCCTCTAACTGGGTGGGCTTTATTATCGCTAACCAATCACACGCTGGCGGCAGCCTGTTGATTCATGATGGACGTCACCAATCTAAAAATGAACTTTTATTGAAAAGTTTGAGTTAATCAACAAAGGAAGAACAACACCAAAGCTTAATCTGGTGCAGAAAAGGAAGGCTTTTGAGAGGCATTTCAGCTCCTGCAATTACACTTGACCATCAAAGGGTGAGTAATTTAATTAAATATTAAGCATGTTTATATAGCGGTGAAAGTTAGCCGGTGGCGGTTATCAGTACAGATTTATCTTTATTGTTTTACAAGAGCAAGTGCAACACAACACAATTTTGAGAAATGTAAAAAACTGGCAGACTTCAGTATTTTATTAAGACATAGTTATATACATGTGGTAAATTTTACCTGTTGGCGGTTCAAGTGTTAAAACCTGATGGCCGCCATGTTGTCTGATTTGTTTTGTTTTTGTTCAGCCCAGTAATTCTGCATAACAACGTTTCCCCTAATACATCCTAACATGGCGTAGACCCGTAGACCGCTGTGCCAGTCTCATAATATTATTTGTTAAGGATATTGCTTGTGTTGGTGGATCCCAAAATGGCGTGATGTCTGTCTGTGGTAGAACTGTCATGTTTAGATTTTGTCTACTGTAAGACTACCTATTCATGCATTCAAACAGGCACATAAAAACAAAGGTTTAACATAAGACATGCTAAGAAAAACTGTAAATTATTTAAATGAATGATTCAGTGTAATAAATAAATGCTAGATAAATAAATTTAAGGAGCAACTTGCAGGTGGAATATTTTTCTTCATCCAAACTTAACCTTTACTGAAAATGATCATTTGAAGTCAATGCCGGATTTGTATGTTTTATGAGGCATGAGGGCAAACATTCAGAGGTAGTGCATGTTGAAAAAGAGTAGTACTGCTTTTCAACATGGCATCATATTACGTAATAAGAAGGAGTCGGTGTCCCGGACTCTGCCTCAGCTCAGTGTACCATAGTAGGTCTCATAATTTAGTTAGTCTGCCTTTCTTCTTGGTGGAACAGCCAAACTAGAAAAGCCATTTTAGTGGTGTGTAGAGCAATTGTTTTGGATGTTTTGCATGATGATCTGTTGTTCTGATTAGCGTTTATAGAGGACATTGATCAAACAACTGTGTATGTCACAATGTGAATAGAGTGCACACAAACAGTGACGCTTATTTGTTACCATCTAGTGACTCATTAGATTTTATGTAGATTCCTTCAGCATAACAAATATTCTAAGAGAAAGTACTCTGACTTTTATTCTAACAAGTGATTATAGACTAGCTTTAATTAGGGGTGGGTATTGGCAAAAACTTCACGATACAATACGCATCACGATATTTGAGTCACTATATATATATATATATATGTAAAAATATTCTTCATGACGTGATCCCTGTCTGCTGTCCGTGGATCTGATGTGTCTATATACGTGTGTGTGTGTGTATGTGTATATAGGGTTAGGGTTAACCCTAGGGTTAAGAGTGAGGGGAAGTTGGGTTGAGTAGAGGCGGGGGTTTTGGAGGGTTAGAAATGGGTAAGGAGGAGTTAAGGTTAGGGTTGGGACGGTGGAGACTGGTTGCATAGCCACTCGATGGTGCCAAAATTGCAGGGCTTCACCAGGATTCTTGCCGTAGAGGAGAACAACTTCATCATGCTTGAACCTTTGTGTTGACGTTGTGGTGGTGTCGTCATTTTGTTGACAGGCTTGGTGACTTTACCGTGAGAGACTGTTGTTTTTGTCTCTCTGGCTGGAAGAACTTTCCCCGTCTGTTTGCAGAAGACTCTCCTCAGATTCGTGAGCAAGCTGCTGGTTCTTTTTGAGGACTTGTGTGGCTGAGCCTTTAGTGCCCTGGCGACCACATCTTCAAATGACTCAGGCCTGGATAGCATGGTGGCCTGAAGGAGCTTTGCAGATCCAAAGACCTGACAAAGCTCATTGTAGATGAGGATGTGGAGATATTCTACCGTCTGAGAAAGAGGAGAGATTTTTTTGTTCTCAGGATCTCTTGGATACCAATGTTGTGGCGGTGCAGGCGATGTGGTCGAGGAGGTTCTCCAGAAACACAGCGAGAAAGGTTTCACCTCGCTGTGGCAAATCTCTCACAGAGCTGGCAGAACGCTTTACGTCCTGACGTCCTTTACGTCCTTGGTTCGATTATTGCAGTATCCTCTGAGTGAGGATTTTAGTCACCTCGTCTGGTGCTTGGTGAGGAAAAAATCACTGTTCAGTGGAGCTGTTCGGTGTCTAAGTCATAGACACCTGAAATGTGACCCCAATTACACACTGCTTTTTGTAAGATGTCAGAAGCCAAAAGGTTGGAAACCTCTGATGTAAACTTGTTAGTTCACCCATTGTGTAAAATCTTCACAATAAAAGTAACTAGTAACTAAAGCATTCAAATAAATGTAGTGGAGTTGAAAGTGCAATATTTCCCTATGAAGTGTAGTGGATTGGAGGTAAGAAGTAGCATAAAATGAAAATACTCAAGTAAAGTACAAGTTCTTCATAATTGTACTTACAGTAATTTAGTAAATGTACTTAGTTACTTTTCACCACCGAATATGTTGTTGGGTTTGCTGAGTCTTGACTGGAGTCATCTTGAGTTTCTGTTGTCTCTTGGAGGCCTTCTACCTGCATCTGTTGCCATCCTTCCTTAGAAATAAAGACATTAGTAAGTTATAGTTTTCAAAGTCGATGGATCAGAAAAAAAGAAGAAAAAAACAAAAACTCACTTTGTGTTTGTCTTTTGCAGGTTTGTCCCTTCACTGTTGTGGTTGCCGTCTTCTAAAAAACATCCAAAATTGTATTAGTGTAGTGTTTTTCACAGTAGGTTAACAACATTAGCTTTACATTTTTCATCTACATAACCTCGATACTTCTGGAAAACCTAGAGAACAGTTATATTTCTGTCTTTGCTTAGCTGAGAGCTCACATAGGTGGAAACAATGTGAAAAACAATATTATATTATAGGGGACACAGTGATACATGTGCTGTATAGAAGTACCTGTATACATGTCCCAACCAAGGCAAAACAATATGAGCCAAGGAAATTTTAGTGTATTCCAAATCTATACTTCACCTGGAATTTGCATTTACCTATCTTCTTTCTAAACTATCTTCTTTCAAGGTACAGCTTCCTCCCTGAAACTTGTCAAGATTGAAATTTGGTGGCCTGTAAACAGTTGCAGTCAGTGCTCTGACTGGGCCCTCAACTTTGACAACTGAAAATTTCAGATCTGTAACCTGGCCACCTCCATCTTTTTGGCCATGTCTGCATTGTTTGTGTACAAGATGTGTCTGTTGTGTGTGAACTTGTATCCCTCTAACTGGAACTGGAAGTCTTTCTACGTTGTGGTGGATAATTATCAATGTTTTAACTGTTTGGTCTGCTGATTGGACTTGGTGCAACCGTGGTCTTGTGCTCTGTAATGATGCTTCAGTCATGTTTTGCAATGCAACTGTGATTTCAGGTGTGGCAGTTAGTAAAAGTCTCCTACAGACATCCCTCCAAATGGTTTCCTGTTTCCTTTAAACTGCTGAAATTGCCAGTGGACGTAGGCAAATAGCTCCTTTTGGAACCATGGATATTTCATTTATGATAAGAAGCATTTTACAGTGATGCTCTACCTTATCCGGTGCATTTCCAAGGCCTTGATATGGTGGTCTCAAAGTTCAGTTTTAAAATGGAATGCGAGGTTTATCCTGAGATATTGAAAGCTGCAGCGCTAGTTGCAGTTGAGTTGGTGCAGAATCGTGGTTTCCTCCTTACATATGCACTTAATGACGTGAGATTTGCGCCGGACTGCAAAGCCCTTAGCCCCACTTTGTAGAACTGCTCATGTGTTATGCATTTTTCATCTTTCGGTTTATAATTTTACCTGTGTGGAATATACAGTTTCAGCAATCGTTTGTAAAACTTTTCTGGTTGTTTCTTTTCTGAGAAGCGAGTAGGTTAGAGAGAGGTTTTCCTGCAATCCTTTTCTGAATGAGTCCTTTGTCATTCAGGAGGGGAGTGACATTTTTGCCTTAAGTTTGCAGGCTGTAGACTAACCTGCACTGCGAAGCAAATTCAGCCGAACACATATCTTCAATTCGGGTGTTTCACGTCCGTCTGTCTTCTCAGGCAGTCCTGACATCCAGACTTCCTCTGTATCAAGTGCCATGTTCTTTAATCTGCTCATAGGGTGACTCATTGTCAGAGCATCATCATCAGCGTATATGAACACAACACTGCAGGTGCATTTTTTTTGTGGTAGGCTGCAGGTCCTTGCAAGAGACTCTTGAACGCTGACCTCTCTGAGGTCTGAGCTCTGATGTCACATTACATCATGTACATTATGCAGCTGTAATTGTAAATCGCATACTGGATGTCCATGTTAGTGTTCCATGCTCGCAGCAAATCCGGATTATATTCATTGATCCAACAGTCCTTTGGATCATGCTTCATCAGAACTACATTTCCACTGATTAGGTCAAAGACTAATTGGGTCAATGAGCAGATTTCTCAGTGGGTGCACCTTTTGTCTTTGCCTCTCTCTGTCTCTTTCCAAGAGATGACTTCTTTGACTTTTTGCCTGCGCCTCTGTGTTTGTTTGTTGTTGTCACTTTTGCTTTGCTTGTTGTCCTCATCGTAATCATCTGGGTTTAGGAAGGTAATGACGGTTTCATGCATGGGTATATAGTATATATAGTATAGGGAACCCAGATCTGCACAATACATTTCCTTTTCTTGCATGATTTTGAATGTTTTTGCAATGAACCTTAACCTCAGACACATTTTATGGAGCTTGGGGTCTGCATTTGGATCTGGCATCTGCCATGTTACATACCTATCAATAAAATTGCACACATGGTCTCCAAGATTGCCTCCAAACAGAGGTGCATCTGTAACCCAGACCAGTAAATGAATATGTGGGCTTCTTCAGGCTTGAAACTCCACACGATAGAAGTTATCCTCCACTTCACCAATGGGCTGTGCGGGTGACAGGATGAGATCTGTCATGAGTGCATCAACTCTTTTCTCAAACATGCGACAGTGACAGGGTTACTTCATTGAAATTCACACGTAACATTCCAGTCAAGCTCTGAAAAGTCTACTTGTTCACCTTGTTGAGCTTTTATGACCTCTAAGACTTCAGGCCACCTGTTTTCAGCGGCAGAAAATGTCAGAAACGTAGGCTTTCCCAACTGTCTGACCATAAGCTGGAGTGCCTCGAAGGGGTTGCATGAAGTGTGTGGTGTCTTTATTTTGTATCAGTTTTTGCACCTGTTTGTCCTGAAGTATCCAGTTGGAAATTTTGCGGCTATCACTGGTCTTTGTTTTACCTTTACGCATTTGGATTGACATGTTGGTAGCCATGTGTGTTTCTGTGACAAACTGGGAAAAGAACAGGTAACTTTGGTCATTTGCAAACCGGGTGGTCTACAGAGAATAGTCTTGTATTGAAGTACGTGCTTGGTAACAGCTTAATTTGTCGATCTCATCTAATGTTTTCTGTGTCCAGTTGGGAACTGCACGGGAATGGGTGCAATGCTAAATATTCAATCACCATATGATAACATTTCCTGTGGTATGTCAGGTGGCTGCATGCAAGTGTCCAGGGCCAGACCAGGTCTTAGCTGACCCTATTCACCTGTTGTGGGTGCTGTGTTTTCCATTTCTGGCTCCATTTCTCTTTCTGGGCTACTCAGGCCATGCAGCATTTGGCTGATCATCTTCAAGACTTTCAAAAGTAGTGTTCTCATCTATAGATACATCTCTGTATTCTGAGTGCATCTCTTTCAGTTGTGCTAGTATTGCTAGCACATTGTTCATGTTCACTGTGTTAAGTGTTGATGCCCTTTGTACTTTATGTTGTTTCAGTTTTACCTGTAGTAGCTTGGCTTCAGTGCTGGGCCTTGAAAGACAGTTGGCTGTTGCTTCCACCGCTGACGGTACACATACAACAGCTGTACTGCTCTTTACTGTCCTTAGGGCAATGCAACTATTTTTGCAAAAGGTAGGATTTTGGCAGTTTTTGATTGTCTTTCAAGCACATTTAGTTCAGCCAGCTCTGGGGGATGGATGCTAACTCCAGGTTGTTTGCTACTACAATGGATGGCATGTGTCCTCTCTTCAGGTGGCTGTCACAACTGTGGCACATCCACTCCTGCATTCTCTCTTGTAGAATGGTAAAAGGGGCTAAGCATTCACTGTCACAAACATGAACACATCGTCCTGCCAAGCAAGCATTTAGGACAGGAGTGTCTTTGACATATTTTGATCTTTTGCATTGCTTAACCTGATAACAAAACAGTGTTCTGTGGCACACTGTGCAGACATGTGTTGGACCATGTTGAATCATTTCACAGAATAAAGATAAAGTAGCTTGCATCACAGGGTTGACCACAGGCTGTGGAGTTTCCTGGTGGCAGACTGTTATATGTCTGTATTTCCTTTTGTGCATGCTGCAACTTGTGATTTATGTGAAAGGCAGCATTTGTAGCTCATTTTTGTCTTTTGCTCTGGGTACAGCATTGTATATATGTGATTCTGGGTCGCTGTGGTATCTGGTGTGAATACTTATTTTATTTTGCCTGTAGCTGTGGTAACATGTATATTTTATTGTCAGGTAGGTTTTCTTTCTCTCTCATATCAGAATCTTTATATCTCTGTGCCATGTATTTTTTCTGTCTGGTCTGTAAAGCACGATCTGTGTTGTACCTCGTGCTAATGTATTTTTTCTGCGTAGTCTGAAAAGAAGGATCTGTGTAGTATTTCGTGCTAATGTATTTTTTTTTGTTGGGTCTGAAAAGAAGGATCGGTTTAGTATCTTCTGGCAAGGTTTTCTTTCTTTTTACTTTGAACACCAGGATCTACATAATAACATTTGAATGATAATAGCTTCTTGTTTGGTAGTGAGAGTCCTGGGCATATTTAGGTTTCATAGCCATAGATTTAAGTTTTTCATTTTGGCTTTTTGTATTACTTCTCAGTCAATTATCTAGAAGTGGTATATGTTACTTTTTGAACTCACTTGTTCTGCGTTTAGCTTTTTGTTGCCAATTTTTATTTAGTTGGGAGATATTTTGTGCTTCTGTTACTTCATCTGTAACATCGGTTCCCTTACTTAAATCTACATTCACTGGTTGTCCATCACCAGCATTGCTCTCTGGGATTAGGAGCTCCACACAATGTTTTGTTAGTGGGACAGCTGAAGAAATGTTTAGCACCTCCACATTTCTGTCATAGATTTTAACCTTTGTAGTTTCTGCTTGTGGAATACAGAAAACACTTTGAGAGTTGGTTTCTTGTTTTTGGGCAGTTGTTCCAGGCTGTGGTACAACTGAAGACATTTTTGAGTCCTCCACATCGCTCTGTGTTGTTTGTGCTCCAACACTGGTACGTCTTTTGGTGGTGGTACGGCTTTTGGTCTCTGTGTGATCTCCAGTGTTTCCCCTAGGTTTACAGGTGGAGTAAAGGCAGGGGGAGTACAGTGTGGCTCTAGTCATTTTGGTGCCATAGGCGAGATCATGGTTTGGCGCCCCCACCACCCCCACCCCCGGACAACAACAGCCGTATAACAGGTTTGCAGCAGCGCCCCCTCCAGCAGGTGGCACCCTAGGTAACTGCCTATATGGCCTATGCCAAGAGCCGGCTCTGCATGGCTCATATTTATTGACAGGCGCTTCAGCTGTGTGGTAAGGGGCTACCACCACTGTCATCTTCCATGGCTGTTTTCAGGTAGGGCTTTCAGGTAGCCACACCTCACATCATTCATGTTTACACTGTAGATATCTGTGTCTGTTCGACCTTGGATTGGCATTTCCTCAAGTGGTCGTCCTGGAATCTTTCCTCCAACAGAGGCTGTTGTTTGATAGCGACATAGAGTGAATCTCCCTATTCAAAAACTTTGTCGAGGTGAGTTGTGTTAAACTGCAACCCCTGAAATTATGTTATGAACAATTATTATTATTATTATTACATTTACATGGGTTGATGACACAGCATGCACATTTTTGTGTCCAAGTTCATTATTTCCTTTTAAAATAATTGTTAGATTCATGGCTTGTATTACTTTATTATATAAACGTAATTATTTTAAATACATTTTCAGTACAATCAATTAATATATACAATATATTTTTACATTTTGGCATCTCAGACTCCCGAAATGTCAGGCAGCGCAACCATCCATGCAATGAACAGACTAGGATCTCTATTATAAATGGGATATTAGCCCTCTAACAGTGTTTAACTACATTTTTAAAATGACAATCCGTTTTGATTTAGTATGTAGTTATCATAAAATCTTGCATTCCAGTTGCTGTGCATCTAATGTTTTAAAATCTTAGTTTTGATGACTGCATTTGGATATTTAGAATTCAATTTTTCAGAGGCCTGAAACTGATGTTTCTTTATCAAACTAAAACATGACCTTGTTTTTCAATCACAGTCCTCCCTATTAGAATATTACGTTATAAAAAAATTGCTACGGTGTGTGTGCACTCCTACTTTTTGCATGCATGCATGCACATTACAAAGCAGGTACTACTTTTTGTGTTTGCCCACTTTCCGTGTAGGAGAGACTTTTGCAAATAGCTTGTGCTTGCACTTGATGCAGGATTGATTTGCTGCTCCTCACACAGCTGTACCCAAGATGGGTTGCATGTGAATGTGTGTACATACACAGAGTGCACATACACGTGTGTCGAATGGCATTTGACATTGGTTTGGACAGTGCTTAACATTGGCCTGAGGAGGTCAAATATTGTCTAGGACTTCCCTAAGGAAGCTGATGTCGATCTATGTCATCATCCATGTCCTGTGAGTTTCACCCTCCCTCTAATTCCCCCTAAACTCTAGACTCTAACCTTTCTATCTGTCTGGGACCTCTGGGACAGTACCCTGCATTCTTTTTCATTAAAGTGCTATGATAGCAATATGGCTGTGAAGGGGGGATGATATGTTTTGCTTTTTTCCACTGGCATCAAAAATCGTTAGGAGAGCAAGGAGGTCATCCTGGCTCGTATCTGGCTTTTAATGGGTCCTTAAAGCTAGGCCCCGGGGATGGGTGTACACAAACACACACACAGACAAGCATACGCACACAAACTGCAGGGTGTCTGAAACCAAGCCAAGACCTTGCTCTCATCTCCCCTCTTTCTTTATTTCACTCTTTTTTTTTTTTTTTTTGCTCATTCTCTCCCTTCCTCTAGCCAAATAGCTGCAGCCTTTGATGTATTACAAAGACTATTGCAGGAGCATCAGCGCTATTCTATGATTGTAACTCATCCTTGGCTTCAGTTGAATCTGCACTCATGATTGTTACTTTCTCTATTCACTTCACTCTTTTTCTTGTCATTCAAAAGCATACATTTGTCATGTTCAAGGTTTATCTCCACCAGGCTGTCGTCAGAAACTCTTTGTCGTGTATGAATATAGTCAAACTCGTGACCTTTGACCTTTCAAGAAAGAACACTTTTCACTTGTGGCGGCGCCCAGCTGCTTTTTCTCAGTATGCTAATAGAGTTTCTGTGCAGTTTAATTAAGCGTATTGAGTTTGCATCAGCAGCGGGGTGTTATATGACCAGCTGGATGCGCACACACTTACGTAAATGTGCGCACACGCTCGCAAACACACATTCCTGCGCTGCCATGCACACTCCTATCCATCCCAGCTGACAGCTTGTTAATTGCCAGGGGGTTAGCGGGAAGTGGTGGTGTAATTGCATCAGAGTTTTAATTTACCCTGGCCCCTTATTTATTTACCTAGCAGTAGATTTTAAAGCAGCATTAATCGTCTGGGTGCGTCAGGACAAAGTGGGGATCGACAGGCTGGATGTCAGTCCAGATTTGGTCCAGACTACCTGTAGATTGTTCAGTTTGCAAGAAGAAATTACCTTGGCTGTGATGAAATCTAATCGGGTGCTGCATACGTTTGCGGAGGAATATTTAAAGCTTATTGAAAAAGAAGATAATAATTGAGTCACTGTGATGTTCTTTAAGGCTTCAGGGTCTTTTCTTCCTGAACTGCTACTGTGTTTTATAATCTATGGCAATGATGAATGACTAGCCTCTGCATAGCTGTCTTATTATCAATGCTTTGTGCAGTTAGACTATTCTGAAAAATACTGAATACTGCAGCTCATGAGGCCTTGATGCTTGAATGCGTGGCATTTTATGACTGCATTGACTTTTTTTTTCGTTGCTTTTTTTCACTTCTGACCTCGGGGAAACAGCAAAGAAGGAAGGCCTTGGTAATCAAATTTATTTGACAGGGAAGCAACTTAAAAGCTCTGCTGCAGACTAGCCTTTAGTTCAAGGCTTTGAGAAAGGAGGGGGAGACACTCAAATACCTATGAAACACACTTTAGAAAAATGTCATCTCCTTGATCTATCTGACCACACCGGCTTTGAAAAATGACTAGATTAATTGGAAAATTATGAAATGTGTTTGAGTTAGGACTTCTTTTTGATGTTGAAGGGTTCCTTTGTATCTCTGCGCGTGTGCATATCTCGGTGTGTGAGCTTGCATCGTACAGAAGAATGACACTGGGTGAGGAATGCTGGGGAATGAAAATAGATTCCCAGAAGCAATCCGAATCTGCAGCTTGGTGGCTCCTTTTATCTATCCAGCCCCTTACCAAACCCTGACAGACATTTGCACACGCTCACACACACTCACTCACTCACTCCTATGAGCCCATCCATCCATCCCCTTGACATGATTGTTCCTCTCTTGTTACTTTATGTTCTAATCCATCAGCTATGAGTAAAACGGCAATTACACCCGGCCATCGATGCAGCCAGCAGACAGAGTCAGAATTATGGCATGGTGCATTACTGCAAATTGCTATTAAAGTTGCTTTCTTTCCCTCTAGAGCATGGGGAGCAAGTGGAGAGTAATGGACACTCATAATAAGGCACATCATTAGGATGGATTTAGTCATCTCACGGTTTTAATTGCAGCCTGAAAATTTTCCTATACATGCAAGAGCATCCCGCGGAGTTTGAGTTGTGGTTTTCCTCCCGCTGCCCCCTTTGCCCCTGAAGTCAGAGTTCTCACTTTGTCTTAACCGGCTGTGCCGCCTCTGCCTCTTTTCATCACAACCTCCTCTTTTTTTTTTTTTCTTTTTCATTTTAGCTGCATGAATTTCTTGTGAAGTTATTTGCTGTCAACCACCCGCAGCTGGGATGCATCGCTGCCAATTTACAAGCGGACTGTTCATGATCTCATCATGGCTAACGCACGGAAAAAGGTGAAACAGCAACATGAAATATGGCTTTACCTCTTGAGACATCAAGAGTGATACATGGAACTCCGCGAGAACAGTCCAGAATTCAATTACTTAATGAGCAACAGAATAACATACTAGCGTCACGTGTGGATGGGAAAAGACAGCATACGGTAAAAAAAAAAATGTGATCGAGGATAGATGGAGAGAAAGGTGAAGTGATGAGCGGTGTCCTATAAGCCAGTGCTCCAGGAGATGGATGGTGTGTGTGTGGGTGGAGTTGTCCTTGGTGTGGTGCTGATTGTGTATGAGGTGGTGCTCAGCAGGACAGATGGTGCTAGTGGGCAGATGAGTGAATAATGATGTTTCACCACAGTGCAGTAATTACCTGCTCCTAGGCCCGCATGGCCGAATGCATGCGTGCACGTGGATGCTGGCACACACACACACACTCATGCATGCCCTCATGAATCTTCACATTCATATACAATATGAGCACATAGGCATACACACATAAATACTAACATAATACTGACACGCTGTTCTTCCTCTCTCAGGACTGATCGAGAGACGTGTCTGCTTCAACACCCTGTGATGTGCTTACGTGTGGAGTGTGTGAGATTTAAGCACACATTTTACATGAGGCTAACTCTATGCACCTGCATGTGAAATCGCCAAAATGACATATGAGCATGTGGTGTTCTTATACCGCACTCGAAAATGTTGGGGTACTTAATGAATCCCACAGTTGGAATATGGTGTCTGTAATGCAGTCATGTAAGCCCCAGTCTTTACACCCTTGGGGGCTCCATCCAAACAGACTGACTTCAGTTTCAGAGGGATAAATCTACTTCTTGGGGATTTAGTCATCACAGAGGGAGGAAAAGAAAAATGCTTCTGGCTTAGTGCCCCGTCAACCACAATTCAGAGTGTTTGCTTGTGGGAAGGTGGTGAGGGATGATCCTTACTACACCCAGTGACCCCTACTCTTTGGTCTGAGATTAAAATTGTAAAACAACAAACAACATGGTCAACACATTATTATAATACAAATGAAGTTATTAGTATAGGAGTGTAAGACCAGGGTCCCGTGTTCACACAATGAACAATGAAAACTATACATATAACACATATGTACTGCAAATATTAAGAGCCCAGTATACAAAAATATACACTGTGTTCTCTGAAGTGAATTTCTGCTCAACAGACCTATCAAAGATTACAAATTTAGTTCACTCAATATGTCCAATTCTCACAGTTTTAACATATAAAAAACACAGTACTTTCTTTCCTTTTTTAACACTGTTCTTATCAGTGGTTTTATATGACCAACATGTATGTGAAAAGAGTCGCCTCCATGGTGACGAATCCACAGATAATTATCACCCAACTCTGCAGCTCCCCTCAGCATCTGGAACATTTCAAGTTCTAATAACTTATTATTTTAATTTTATGACCCGCAGCTTCACTGTTTTGATTCACTCTCATTGGCACCATTTCCACCAGCGGCAGGCAGATGTTTTCAGTGAAAAAAGTTCTCATAAATCCACTGCACACTTCCTGCTGAGGACCAAACAGCTGACAAAGTTAGAGACTAGCTGGTGAACACAGTGAGGCATTTAGCAGCTAAGGAGCAGGATATTTCTCTGGTGTGTGTCGGGCCCACATTTATCAGGTGGCCAGGCACACGACTTAAAGTGACTGCCAATGTTGCTCCTTCTCTGATTTATATGTAAATAAGTGTTTGAGAACAAGTTGGCCTTATCAATTTGAATGGTGATACCACGTCAGTGTTGTGTTCACAGAATATTTCCACATCCATTTCTGCAGGTAAAGAAAAATGTGAAATATTTTTTTATCAACATGTATTTTTAAATCTTATAATAATAAAATTATCTTTTGACAAGGTTTCTGTGTGCACAACTAACAGCATCATTTGTCAGGTCGACTTGGTCAGTAAATGTGCAAAACCATCTTCAGTGTGTGAAAGAAAGATGGACTCGCAGTTTGTGATGAATTTATGACCCCTGCCCACACACACACACACACACACACACACTGGAGCTGGCAGGCCAGTGTATGGCGAGACTACCAAACAGACTTTTCCATACTGCTGGACCCTTTGGGGAAACGGTTTCAGATGGCCAGTCATGCCCTGCTCCTCGACACCGCTCGTCCTCCTCAACCCTGTGCCTCGTCCTGGGTATGGATCAGTGGGGATTTGGTTTCATTATGAATAAGCTTGATTTTGCCTCATTTATTTATTTGCTTGTTTACCCACTTACTTTCTGGGGCACAACAACATTTTGCAGTTGCCCCAATAAACGAGGTCTAACAGCACCCTCAGCAAAGACGCGCAAACGCGGGATATTTCCTTAAATGATTAATGCTCAGCCGTCTTGATTTCATGTTAGACAAACAAACAATTTTTAAGAGGCGCTAAAGTGTGTCGGACCGCCGCGGTTCATGCAGACTACCAAGACAATTATGACAAGCTGGCAGACTGCAACATGCCAGCCATCTTTTCATTCATTCTGTCCTTGAGGTGTAGAACTATTGTTGTTGTTAAATAAGCTCATGTTCAAACGGTCACATTATTTACTCTGCTGTATAACCTGCACTAATGGCCTCTTATGACTGCTTTATATACATGATTTTATTTTGTTGGCATCTTCTCTCTGGAATCCCAGCTTCCTGTCTGGTCATTTGCATAGAGTTATTGGTTCGGATTGGGGTCTTGTCAATGCTACTGTATATTCTTTTGACATGTAAACCTCTGTTTACGAAATATTCCTTATCTGTATTAGAAATCGAAGGAAAAGACTGGCACATAATGAAAGATATCCTTAAAGGCCTAGTTTGAGTTTTATTTTCATCTCACTTTTTTCTGTGATCCTTGCTTTGAGTTTAGTGAGTATTGAGAGACACACCCAAACATACACTTTGCTAAACACCAGCTGACCGACTTTTATGCTTGATAAAATATTTAAGATAGTTGCTGCAGCGCCGACTATTCCCAGGTGCTATTATGTGGAATTTTTTATAAATTTCTTGGTTGAGCTGGATTTAAGAGTCACCCCTTAATCCACCCCTGCACTGAGTCTGCCTTATTCATATGATTGTGTTCAAGTGGGATCCTGCCCAGTTTCAATTATTAAATATCAGTTTCTCTACCCTTTTAAAGAGTACTGTTTCAAAGTTGGGAAAAAAAAGTTTGAATAAGGTCTAGAGCTTGGAGTGACATGACTGCTTCAGTGTTGAGAAACACCATGTTTAAAAAGTTTCAAGTCTCAGACTTGAACATAGTGATTTATTAAATTTAAATTCTTTTAGCTACACTGACATTCAAGTTTGAGGATACGTATTTGCACAAAACTCAAAGATAAAGCTGCAATAATCAATATATTTTATATTGTAGATCAGATAAATTATAAATTGTAGGTCAAGTGGTTATGTGTAATATAAAAGTTGTTGCCTGACAGAGAATTATGACCCAGCTCTGCAGTTCCCCTTTAGAGTTCAAGTTTTAGTCTGTATATTAGCTTTGTCACCCCAAACTTTATAGTTTTGGTTCAGTCTAAATGTCAACCTCATTTCTCACATGCATAGCATTTAGGAAAGCAACATGGGTGAGCTCCTAAAGAGGCAGATATTTTCCTCAGGAGTTGGTGGAGACCAAAACAGAGCTAAAAGGAGAGTGAATATTGGACTTACATTCATCATGTTGCTCAGTGTTTGTTGGATGTGTGCATGGACAAGTAACACATCCAGGTAGCAATCACAACTTCATAATGTGATGATATGTTAAAGTTGTGTAGTTACACCTTGATGCAATTTCAAATGATATGCTTTAGTTTGATGTTTGTATTATGCAAAATGATGTTTTTCTAAGGAAAAACAATGGCCAATCCACTGCCATGTCATGATTTGAATATGGAGATGTGATTGCAGTGTCTCTCATCCTTTAAAGCCAGTAACTACAGCCCAGATCCCAGCACTGGGTTAGATGGATACTCCACACATCAATTTGGAGCTGGTTTCCAGAACTATGCAGTACACTCGCTGAATAAAGGATCACGTCTAAAGTATAGATGCGAGGCAGTGTATCACGAGTTAGCCATTCTGCAGCTGGTCCAGAAGACAGCAACCACTTCATCAAAATCTGCTCCTGGAAAGTCACACAAATTACCCACAGGAACCCACTACAGAGCTTGAAATAGCAATCAATTTCACTTTCACTATCACAGCTGATGTCATATGCAGTAAACACTGTTGTGCATAGCTATTGCTAATGACTGAGACAGGGAGGAGGGAGCGCAAGAGAGATGGTCCTTAGATGATAACGTCCTTTATTGTGATTGGTTAAGTGATGAGTGCTGGTGGAAGATGCCAAATGCATTTGCCCTTGGGACACAATACTAGACTCCAGTAGATCACTTGTAATAGTGATCTATATACATGCCTACAGATCATAGGATTATGGCTTCCTATTACAATGCATAGAAAAGCCTTCAGAGACCTTGTCTTAAGAACATCATAAAGACCACAGAGGGGATCATGTTAACACTTTAATGTTTTTCTAATGCGAACTGTAATTGTCGTCGTCTTTTTATGTATGCAGTGTGTATCCTAAGAAAGCCTTTGTGTTTTTTTTTTTTTTTTGTTTGTTTTAATCTCTCATCATTATGATTAAATAGTGCTGCAATCTCACATCATTAACGGGGGTCTCTCCCTTTCATGGCTCTTTACAAGTTTGTTGGCTGTGGCAATTCTAATCAGATCTTCAATCTCGGCACACGAAAAAGAGGCAAGATAAAATTAAATTCAGGCTTTGTTTCTCCCACGAGATCTTTTTTTCTGGGAAATGAGAAAATGAAATCCGCTGTCAGGATGTTTGTGATTAGGCTTAAACGGGGATGAAACAACGTGCAACTCTGAGCCTGCAGAGGCGATGACCTGTCAACAAGATCGGCTTCAAAACACAACTACAGCCTCCTCTGATCATCACCCGCCTCCTTCCCTGTCTCCTCTCGCTCTTAGGAGGGGAGGGGTGCATCCTCATCTCAAAGGCCACTGTGTCACTTACTCGACACATGCTATTTTCAGGACGAAGAAAACTCGAGTTTGTTCCTTCCTCTGATTTCTGCCTCTTTTCATCTTCACTCTCTCATCCCCCCCTTGGGCTATGTAGTGTTGGTGGACTTGTTGCGGATATACCATACTCGTCAGCACAGGCACTAGGAGCATCACAGAACGCTCCCTGGAAGATACCTCAAGGCAGTGTGCCTCTGTAGCCACTGAGCTGTTGGGAGCCGCTCGAGCAAAATGGTGTGTTGGATAAAAGTAAATGTACCGTCTGCATTAAAGGCAAAAGTACGGCACTCTTACTCCTCACCGTTCTTAACAACAAATGTGTAAATTCAGATAATTTTCTTTAATCAGACACTCAGTCATTTCGCCACAGATGTAAGGGGAAGATGAACAAGAGCTTGAAGTGTTTTAACATTGATTTCTTTTGCAGTTACCCTAAAGTAGATCTTTTGTTATTGCCTCAGAATCACAAAGTGGACTTCCCGCTGCTCTTACTAGCTTTATTGTCTCATTTTATTTGTCAAAAATCTACAGCACCCAGAGTCTTTTTGACTCACAACAAACACACAAACGGGGACGTGCACACTAACAGGTGGGACATGCATGGGAAAATAGAAAATGGAGGGATGCTGGCAAAGTGCGGAAGAGGTCTGTGTCAGTGCCTCTTCCTGGACTGATCTGTAACTAAAGTGGCAGGTCTGATCTTGTAAAGGTCACCCATGACATCAGGACTCGGCTGCTTTAGGCTTGATGCGTATTGGTGCTGATAGCTGCACCGCTGGTGAAAACTCTGTTCCCTCTCCCTCTCCCTCTCCCCTCTCTCTTGTCTTTTCTTTGGTTTCCCCACTGTCTCTCTCTCACACACATTTGCACACACACACACACACACACAAATAAGGACGTGCATAAGCAAGCCTCAGGTATTTAGTGCATCTGAAAAGGTCAGTCCCGCTCATTCACTCTCTTTACTGCTGACCAGTGGGAGTATGCGATAAAAGCTTTCATGATGTCCTGCCATGCGGGAGGAAGTGTGTGTGTATTTGTGATTATGGCTCTGTGTGTGTGTGTGTGTGTGTGTGCCATTCAGTCTCCTTTCACCAAGAACAAAAGTTAGGACAGGGACAAGTCAGGACAAAGTCAACACAACACGCACAGTACATTAACAGGGATTTGGACGTTTCATCAGCCACATCTTTCTTGTCGCTGAAACTTTCAATGTCGTATAATCTTAAAGGAATATTTGGACATTTTACAAAGTGCGCTTTGAAACTGATTTGACTCTCATAGGGTAAATTCTAAGAAAGTGGCCTTTTAACTACTTCAACAGGTTAGAAATAGAAACAAAGAGCAGCAAAGTGGTGAGTATAACATGACGTTTTTGTGCTGATAGAAGTGATGCTGCAAAAGTTCATATTATGCATAACTCACATCATGTGAGATCTGTTGTTGTAAGCTACATTTAATATCTAATTTCAGGCCCCTCAATGTTTTATTAACCTAGGCTTAATTAGTGACTGGCCTTCATTTTGTGATGGCCAGACTCTGTCATTATATGAACACTGCCTTTTATATGAGAATTGACGCTATCTGTCCATTTCATTATTAGTCATTATGAAGCTGCTTAGCTTATCTTGGCACAAAGACTGGAAACAAGGGGGAACAGGTTTTGCTCAGCTACGTCCAAAAGTACCACAGTCTGCCACTTGTTGCCTGCAACGTCCAGCTTCAGATGAAATTGTTTTTTTCCAGACTGTTCAATCATTTCTTAAACATACCCTGCATGACCCTCTTATTCAGTAGAGATGTGTCATGTAAAGATATGGTTCAGTGAAAGCCATGCTTGCTAGTTATCAAAAGAGAGGAAGTTGAAAGAAAAAGAGCTGTTTCTGGTGTGTTCATTCATTTCACTGTAATGGCTCAAGGGCAGGGGGCCTTAAGAGGGCACATGCAAATACATGAAAACGTTTGCCATTGTTGGTCTAAAGTACTCATGCCTAGTCCCCCTGCCTGTCTGGTGTACACACTATATTTGTTCTGTGCATCTCAACAAACAGCAGAACGCTACTCAGCTGAATTAAGGTGAAAAGCAGAGTGGCGAATTTGAGGGCTTTCCGTTAATGTTAAGTAGCTTTTTTCCCACCAGGGGCCCCTGAAGCTCCGAGTACTCTAATGTCAGACGCAGAGACGACACGGACCGGCTGAACTTCACCATGGCAACTGCACTCATCAAGAATTACCCAGGATGCTTGTTGCTCTGATGTGACTTTTTCCCTAAACCTCAGAAGTTTCCAGCCACTGAGAGGTTTATGTCTCTTTGTTTTGTCCTCTCTCTGCTGAGAATGATGAAATTCAGAGACATTTTTGCTTAACCTTCATAAACTATGATGTAGGGACTGCTGCTGCCACCCGTTTTTAAGGAAGCTGTGTACCCCCACAAACTCACACACACACATACACACAGTCTATCTCCCTTTCCCTCACTGCCGGCTTGTGTCATGATGAAGGCTCTGTCACTCCATCCTTATTACCGGAGGAGAGGTCAGTGCAAGTTCACTCTTACATCACTCAGACTCTGACAGCAGCAGCACTCTCGACTAAGAGAGAAAAAGGAACAGACGTATGGAGAGAGGGAAAGAGAGAAGGAGAGAAATGATTCTAGTTTATGGGGGGCTATATCCATCGAAGCGGCCCCGTCTCCCACTGCCAGCCATTGTTGGTGTGAACTGAAGGAGTCTGTCAACCAGCTGAGTCTTGTCTGTGTTCGCCTGCCATTTAGTGAGATGTGGGAGCGTGGAGGAAAAGTGGAACGAGAGCAGTGCAGCACATATCACAGGAGGAAGCTTGGGCCTGAGTGCTTCTGTGTCCAGAATACCAAAAGGAAAAAAAAAACACAACCACAGAGCAAGAAGGATCTCTCATATGCTTTTATAGGAGACGGTATAGTATTTGTTGTTACCCAAACTTCAGAGTGCATTGATTTCCAAGGAACTGGATATGGGGAGCCATATTTTTCCACTTTACCTTTTCAAGTGTTTGTTTGAAGAGCGGGTATTGAAATCCTTCCTGTGCTGCACTATTTTCAGCACACCTGGAGGGCATCCAGCGCTGCTGTTGAACATATGTAAGCTGCAAACCATGCTTCCATTTTTTTCTTTTTTTACTTTCCCCATTTGATCAATTACTTCTTTATTCTACATGACCTTTATTTTTGAGCCTGCATTTCATTCCACTCTCCAGGATCTGCCCTCCATCCCTGTTTACTCTCGACTTCTTTCCCCTTAACTTACTCTGCCTCCCGGATGCTGTTTTACACCCTGTAGGAGAAAGGTAGCTCCGCTGCGGTGCCTGTGCCTCGGTTCCTTTCTAAATTCTTTTATCTCCCCAGGTAACCACACCTTCTCCTCCTTCCCTTCGTCTGTCCTCCTACTCCTCCTTTTCTCTTCTTTTGAGCGGTGTAAGCCACAAAAGAGTCACGGTGCAACACAGAGGTCCTCTGCTCGCCTGAAGAGAAATGCAGGATAGAGAAAGGCCAAACTTTGTTTTATTATTGACACAATCCTAAAAGCTTGTGCCTGTGAAGCCAGATCAATTTTCTGCACCTTATCCTATTATTAAAAGCTGGCCTGAGGGCTAAGGACACCTGATCTTACAAGGAGAAACAGAAGGAGAGAAAAACACACAGCGAGACACACAAACACCAGCCTTCCCTCCTGCCAACTCTAGCTGGTAAAACATGTATCTAGTATGAATTTGATTTTCCAATAGTGTCATTAATAGATGAGCTAGCTGAGGCTGGGGTTGAGGCCTGTGGAGCGGGCCGGCCTGCTGTAATACTCACGGACAGGAGCGAAGATAGAGACAATCACGGCTGCTATGAACAACACTTCATCACTGTCACGTTTGGGCAGAATTCAATTTGCAGATGTCGAACTCGCCCCCCCCACCTCCTCTGTCTCAGCGCCGCTTCTGGATCGCGAGGACGCCACAACACAAGACCCACGTGTGCACGCGCAAAAAAACACGCATACACAAATGGTGCATACTCTCTTATGATGTGCTTGGTACAGTACGATTCCATATCAGGTAGAGATAACAGCGCTGTTCAGACTAGTCTGGGAAAGGGGGGGGATTGAAGAGGAGAAGAAAGATGCACTCCAAACCCTTTTCAGCCCATATGTGTGATGAAGATGCTCCTTTTGTGCTTCATGCTAGAACAGTACACGTTGTCAGTGGTGCATCACTCAAATGAAAATGTACATCTCTACCCTACAGCAGGAAAAAAAAAATTAAATTAAAAGCGGGGAAACTTGCTTCTTTAAATTGCAGGATGCACAATGTGTAATCAGTAATCAGAGGGATCTTTCACTGTAGGCTGCGGCAACTGAAAGCGGTTCAGTGTGCATTTTCTTAACAACAATAAACGACAGAATTTATGATTTTCTTAATAGTTTGATTTAGTAGACTCCAGAAAATTGCCAACCAGGAAACAGCCGAGTATAAAAAGAAATCACCCATCCTGCAATTAACATAAATGATGGCAAGTTTAATCAACCAACAGAAAATTATGATGTGACACCAGGCGAGCAGCCGCGTCAGTTGAAATTGTGTTGTAGCATGCAGACATGTATAGTCCGTGTTAACAATACCTGTCATCTGGATGATGTGTACGCTGGATGGCGTATTGATGTTTATAGATTATTTCAGCAAACTGACAAGGTTTGCTGTGCTTCATTATTAGCACTTGTTGTGATTATTACTCCTCGCTGACAGTGCCAGAATTTAATATTGATGTGCTCAAATGCTAAGTGATTAGCTCCAGACAAACAGTTGAGAAGTAGTATGTGAGTGGGAGAGGGAGAGAGAGAGATGACACATTATCAGCATTAATTTAGCTGCTTTTATTGGCACGGACCAGTCATGAATATGTGATAACGCTCAAGATTACATCCGTCACGTTTTAGTGTAATTACTTGCACACATGGGGACCAATGAAATGTGCACAGGGAGTAAGGGGGTACCAAATTTGTATTTAAGGGGGGGGCTAAATGTGAATTTAACTGTAAGTACTTTTTAAGCCACCTGGTGCATAGTAATTAATTAAAGGGTGCATAAGGGACTACTTTATTTTGCAGCTCACATATCCTGTAACTACACTGTAGTTACAGTGAAAAAGATGAACTGCTTTATTACACAGCCCTCATATGTTGGACTCACTGTAATGATCTTCTGACTAGTGTATTGTGGCCAAAAAATACTGGCCTTTACCTTGTCTGAAATTCATTATGTATGCCTTTTTAAGAAAAGTTGGCAAAACAAAAAGTAAAAATGTCACCACTTTTGTTGAATTTATGAATGGCTTGCACACTTCTCCCTTTAATGTTGTCCAGTAAACTTCAGTTAAGCGTGTCTCTGAGTGAAAATATGGGTTTTCAGCTCCTTAATTGTTTATAATCTGGTGATATGACAGGACATAAAAAACTTATATCGCAGTTTTTATTGAAACACAAACAGAACTATTTTACAGCGGTTGCTGTAAAGGTCTAATCATCTGCACATAGCACACATGCATGTGTTATTTGTCATAAGTGCAAAAGCCCCCCTTAGTGAAAACGACTAAAGTGATAGAGTTTATTGAAGGTTTAAGAGGTGTTTATTAGGATTGTGAGGCCTAATGTGAGCTGGCCAAATTCAAATTTGTGCAACCAGTCCTGTTTCCTCTCATTACAACGATAATAAAAGTTTCCAGGCTGCCAAACTTTCTGAAATAAAATCAAGACAAAAAAAAAAAAAAATCTAAGATCTAATAATTGTAAATCACCCTCTATCCAGGCTTGTTTTCCTTTTACTGCACCTTGGTTTGGAGCGCGGACTGGACAGGAAAACTCTAGGTTGTAACTCTGATATGACAGTGTGCCATTTCCCTGTTAAACCAAAATACATTCTTCCTACCGGCCTCACTCCTCCACCGAGACTGTAAAATCAACACATTGAGAAAAGTTCACATTGCTTTGTTGTGCGTTTATAATTTATCGCGTACAATGGATTGTTTTTCTGTCCGCGAATTGACACAGTAATGGCTGCCTGTGATGTATTTGACCACTTTGCTTCTTACTTTCAAATCAACACACATAATAGGTGGTGATTACGCCGGCCAAGCTGCACAGCCACAGCAAATATTTCCTCTAAAGAATGGGACTGTTTGAACCCCTTTCAGCCCGACACAAATGGAATCGATTAATAATTGCCTTTTCTCCTCCACCAATGATTAGTTATTTCATGTTGCCATTTGTGTACCGTTTGATTTGTGTGACTAGTGAGGCAAAGTTTATGCGTGTGCGTATCCAGGGACTCAAGCCTGTGATTTGTTGTGCCGGTACCTGCGAAATGTATTCTTAATTGCGTCGAAACCTTGTTACAGCTGCAGACTGGCAGGTCACAAATAACTGGCCAGCTGCTCTGTGACTGTGGGCACGAGGAGAGAGAGGGATATGAGTGGATAGATGAGAGAATGTGAGTTTGAAGGGGAGGAGTATTTCTTACCTCATCAGTGAGGCTGCAGGTGTCCTGCTGTCAGGTCCGGGTGGGCAGGGGTGTGATGTGAATTTCTGATCTTACAACCCCCTCCCTCTCCTTTCTTTGGAGGAGAGGCCACCTTCAGGCGTTTTCTAAATTCAGATTTAGCATGGAGTGAAGTCCAAACAATGCAGCAGATTTGTACAGTATAATGGTAGGATGCCGTTAAATAAAACGCAAGAAACCGAGGAATATTTATTTCCGTGTCTTACTGATGTAGCCTGCAAGCGTTAGCCATTATTGTTGTTGATTTATTAATGCATCTGCATATGTTTGGATGAGCAAAAGCTTCCCTTCACTTCCTTGATTGGGCAGATGAAGCACTACACAGGGGACACCTTGGTAAAACGTGCCATTGATTCCTAGCGTATCCATGTCTTGGTGATTATGAACAAGATTGGAGTTTTAGCTTAAATAGAAATGACTGATGTTTATTGGCTGCTAATAAGCTATTACCTCAACCTTGCTGCGAGCTAGAAGTCAATCCATGCTCATTTCACTTGTAAGGGGAAGGGAGGGATGGGAAGAAGGATGGGACGTTGGGGGGGAGGTTTGGAAGTATTAAGGAGACAGAGGGCAGAGTGAGATAAAAAGCGGAGAACATCCGTGTTTGTATTTCAATGTGCTGAGAGTAAGCCGCAGCTTAAAGCAATTTATATACCTGTGAAAAATGTGCCAACCATTTAATGGCTGTGGAATTAGCTGGGAATGGAACAGCACCTATTTCAAGGGCAGGACTGCTTGCAGATAAGCATCACCATTTACTGTAATATTGGAGCCAGAGGATAGAGTCCTGTTACAGAGGAGATTAATGAGGCCTGCGTGTGGGAGTGCGTGTGTCTGTGTGTGGATATTGTATTTATATCTTTCCTGGAAATGTTAAGGTTTCCAGGAGCAAAGAAATTAATATTTCCTCGTTTTTGACACCGTACACCACACGTGAATTGTGAATTGATTGTTGCAGTTGCTTTGAAAGGACTCATAACAGTGCCATCCGGTGGCCGCAGCTCTGCTGTGCACCTGCGCGTGCCAGCACCCATGATTGAGCCAGCATTTTTGACCTGCCCTGCTTTGGCTTATTTGCAATATTTGTGTCGGAGCATAGACGCACTAAGACATTCATGCACTCACACATGCACCCACAGAGACACACACAATTTTCCCTATTTGCTTTTCCCCCCATTTTTTTTTATCAAGAATGATAGATGAGAGTACAGTTTCTGGTGTATTGATTGCATGCTTTTATGGAATTACATCTTTGGAGCAGGTTGGGCTTTATACGGAAGACAAATAGGCCTGACTAAATGAGAGTAAGCACAATCCACCGTGAGCTGGCTAGAGAGATTGGGCGAGGGGCACCTAAGGGCCAGGACCAGTTCCAACACCGCAGACAGACATCCATCCTTCCTCGCCTCCTGCATGTCATCACTCAGGAGAGAAAGATAGCGGTCCCCAAGTGGAGATTTTTGAAATGGAATCCACTCCACTTCTCCTCCTCTACACGCTACACTCCCTGATGTGGCAACACGCAGCAGCCCTGAAAGCAACGGTTCAGCTTGATGGGTTTCTCCTATTGCCACAACATTTAAATGGACCCGCTCTATTTCCTTTATTGATTATTATGAAAGCATTTCATTATACAGGAAGTTATATGGCCGACAAGCAATTATAAATTCAATACTGCAAATGTAAACTGAAATGTCTCGTCAAGGCACGTGTGAGAGGTGAAAAAGTCATTAAGCTCGCTCTCCAGGCACAAGCTCCCCTAAAACACACACACACACACACACTCACACTGCGTGTAAGGGGAGTGGGAAATGCCGCCATTTTTGGACCTTAATTCACTCACTTGGCTGGCAGTGTGTGTGGTGTCGGGGTAATTTGGTGATGGCAAGGCAGTCCATTATCAGAATCAGAAATATGGAAATGGTGCTTACTTAAGCTGTTTCGCATGGAGGGATTGCGAACAGTACACTGAACCCCACTCCTACCACCTGCAGCACTGGAGAGCTGATAGAGGTAAATAACTGCATCTTCTGTCATGTTTTAAGTATCAGTTAGTTAGCTAGTGCAGCAGATACTTTGTAATGACGCGTCTTTATGTTGCATCTACACTGCATGGGGAAAAAAAGTATGTACACATGTAAACACTGTACCTGTGCTGTTGGTTGATTGTTAATCTCTTTATTGCAAGGCAGCAGGCATAAGCGTGCTGCTGTAACAGCCTTCTTAAAACAGTTCCTTTTCATCCCAAATTGGATGGGGTCAAGGTAAGAGCCTGTGCAGACAAGTCTAGTACTTCCACACAAACAGACTCACTTTTGTGCACAGGGTCATTGTCGTGTTGAAACATGAAGAGACCATTGTCAATCTGCAACAAAGATTTCTCAACAAGTTTCCTAACCATTTTAACTGTAGTGGTTTAAAGTTAGCTTAGTTATAGTCTACAAAAGGTAAAATTGGAAAAGAACATAAGACAAACATCATATTTTAGAAATATCAGAAAAACATAACCGCATGTTTTCTTGTCATTTTGTGACCTTTCAGATTCATCCTGATCCTTTTGTCAGGCCCCTGCCTCCAGGTTAGAAACCACTGGTTTAAAATATCACCATAGGTTGCAGCATTAAAGGTTTGTGGCTAAGGGGCTTATAGCTGAAACCATAAAAACCAGCCCAGTTACCTTACCTGGAGGAAGGATTATTCACTGGATTTGCAGCATTAAGGTAATGTCTCCTCTGTCTTTTGTACAGTGCCGTGGTGGAAAGAACAATTACCAACAGTTATCTGTCACTGTCCCTCAAGACAAAACTAGGGATAATTACAACAATCAATCCTACTTCTGCTTCTTACGGCACAAGACGTAACATTTCTTGTGGCTGCTTTATGGACCACTGAGGCTACTGTCCGTGAAGAAATTGGTATCCCTGCTTCATATCAGGCTCTTTCATGTGGCCAATTATCCACATAAAAAAGGGAAAATACATCATTAAACAAATTTGACCCGTGAATAAGACCCGAATTCCCGAGAGCTGTTTTCGCCCCAACCTTATTAAATGTTTTGGGTTTCCTTTCATCATACTTTTAGGTAAATGTGAGTGAGCGCCACAACCGCACCGACTTCACATGTTATCTGTAAATTCACTACAGCCCTGAATTGAAATTTAAGATGAGGGAGAGGGGACACATTGCAGAGGGATATTTAACCTTTGAGCCGTTTCCGACATGGATTATGCAAAAGCTAGAATAGCTAATGCTGGATCGTACCCTGAAAACGGCAAGCAATTGAATATGAAGCATAATGTAACATCAACGCTGCTTAAAACTCACTATATGAGTTAAGAAAGTTTAGCAGGACTGGACATGTAACTTCTCTTAGGCATGAGCGGAGAAGGGGAGAAAAATCAGAGGTAGATGCAAAGCAGGGGGCGAAGGGAAGTGAAGATTTGCGCTGTGTTCTTAGCGCTTCAATCCCCTCGAGTGATCCCGGTGAGCGAGAGCAGAGAGAGAAGGGAGAGATGTTCCTGCTGCAGTGTCTCTGCCTGATTTGTAACAGACCGATAAGCTTGGCGAGCGTCTCTGCAGGACAACTGACCAATGGCGGCACACTTCTCAAGCAGAGAGGGACGGGGGGGGGGGGGGTCAAAACGTGCCGTATCACACAGGCAGCATTCCCCATCTCTCAAAATCTCTGATTGTCATACATGAACCGCCTCCAAGGACATAAATTTTTCAAGTGTGCCCGTCCCGATGTTATTTGTTTGCTGTGATTTGATATTCCTCCATATGAAAGCCTGTCGGGTGGCGTGTCTGCAAGCGACATGGGGTTATCACATGCATTGTATAAACATAAACAAAAGGGAAATAAAGCAAAGCAAAACAAAGAAAAAAATGATAGTTTGTGCTTGCTTTCTTCCCCAATGTAAACAGTACGGTTGGCGGTAGTTAATGCAGTGGCTAAATACATGAATTGTAATGATGCCTGCAAATATCTTGTGTAAATGGAAATGGATTCAAATAGTGATTACTGAACTGCAAAACCGAACGCAGGACCGCTGTGCTCAAAATTGTGCACTGGCTGAAGCCCCGTTGCTCTGGGCATAATTGTATTTACCAGTAATCATTGCTCGTCCCCACGGGCCACTGCTGGTAAGAATATCCATTGGACGATAATATTGATATTCGATTTGCTCAACTGAAGTCGCTCTTCTTAAATAACACAACATATACACCGCCCTGCACGCGAGAGTGTGGGCGTCTAAGGGCAAAGCTACAAGAGTGATTCGAAAAGGTTGGCCCTTTATCAGAAATATCACCGGGAGCAAATGAAACCACGTGGAGTCAAATAGCCTCAATAAGAGGTCTGAAACGACTCAACACAATATTCTCCTTCCACCAGGAATCTATAAATGGCCCATTTAGCATCTGTGACCCCAATGCCTGCTACTGAAGGAGAGTTATGGCCTTTCAAAAGGAAACTATCATAGATTTTAGTGAAGTAAGAAAATGTCCCCAGGTACCGCTAGAGCAAATGAAATTATGCATGACCTCCTCATTACTTGGCTTAATAAGTGATCTATGGACTGGGAACAATAAAGATCCAGATGTCATGGAGACGTATGAACGGGGAATATTTAAGGAAAAAAAAAAAAAGATGATGAAAAAACTCTACAGTGCTACATATTCAGTACTGTAGGAATGCATGAAAGCGGGAGACTATTTCCCCTTCCTTCTCTTTGTCATTCACGCACACGCACATACCAAGGACTGTGATATCTGTCTCTCATTGGTATTCATTGACCCTGGAATAGAGAAATGGGCACCACAGTTTTCATTTAATCAGACTCTTATGGGGATCAGCTGTACGCTTGTGTGTGTGTGAGGTGTGTGTGAGTGCGCGTGTGCATGGTGGACATAGGCTGTCAGCAGATATTAACGCAGACTTGTCAAGGTGGAGGAGCAAAGAGGGTATGGAACCTGAAGCTGGGTTAAGTAATTGGATTCTTGTTCAATAAAAGTTGGGCCAAGAATGTTTGTGTGTGTATGTGTATGTGTATCTTTTGTATGTGTGGGTTCACGTGTGCTTGCATGTGTGTGTTGAAGGAGAGGTGTAATTGGTTTTGTGTGTTCTGCATGTTGAGAGGTATGGGCATGCTTGAGATTTGCCTTGCGGGTGGTAGCGGGGGGTTTTCATTGGGGTTGAAACGCCCAGCGGGGGCCATGAGAGAGTTGCACGGGCAGTGCCGAAGGAGGGGGCACGAGGCAAAGATACTGGCGCAAGGGTAAAGGGACACTTGCATGGCAGTGTCCTGAGAACAATGGGAAGTTAGTTATTGTAATTTGGCCCCCTGATTTGTCCCACTTAACAACACAGTCAGCAGTTAGAGCTGCAGCTGCGACACGCAGCTCAATTCGAAACCATTTTCACCCAATTGCTGTAATTTGCATTAAAACTTGCACACATCTCGGTCAAATCTGAACACACAGACATTATACATGTATTATTAGAACAAGTCTGACTTACACTTTCCAGTTAGGTGATTATCTCTGATAAACATCCATTAATCTAATTAGAAACCATAACAAAAGACGTTTGTCGTAACTGCAGCGCTTGCCTGAAAATTTTCTTTTAGTATTCTTTTGTGTCAAAGTAACCCAGTTAGAGCTATCTTTACATCAAAAACAGAAACTGCTAATACGTAATTCAGCATACTTTTAATGGTGCCAATTTTCCAACATGTAAACAAATATATAGAGAAGTGGCTCAAGTTATATCTCACAGTGCACTGAATCTGTAGCAGCAAGATACCTCCTGTTTATAACCTCAAGCCAGGAGCATGACTAAATAGGCAATGATGAGGGAGGAGACACAACCATTAATTTGAACTTTTGTGTTTTTTGTTGTTTTAATCCATATGTTTAAATTGTGTTCAGTGTTTAAAGCTTTCTCTGCAGAACAGTTTGTTTAAAAAAAAAATAAATAAATAAATATCAATACTCCAGAATTTCAGGGTAGCGGACAATCTGTGATTTGCATTCACATAACGACTTGCCTTTGCATGCTCAAGATCTTTAGTGCAAATCGCAGTCTTATCTGTTGCAATCCCCAGTTTTAGAGATTGTTTAGTTTGGCCGACTTTCACCGGACTGCAAGGACATTACTTCACTGGTGCACAGACTGCTTTGCATCAGTGGAGATAGAGAAGTGAGCGCAGTGACCACACTGATAAATGGTGGCAGAGGGAGATAGAATCCAAGTGGACACAGAGATTTGGAAAGACATGAATGGCAGAGAAGACCTTTCGAGTTACGTGCCCATCTCACCCAGAGTTAGTGTGGATTTGGAAGATATCCCTCAAAAGAATCAGTGTTTAAGTACTGTTTGTTTCATCTGGACAGAGGCTAGATTCTACAGTTGAAAAGTTGGTGTTTGGATTTTGAACTTTGTGTTCAATATGAACCTGTATGTGTAATAAGGTAGCCTCAGATGATTTCTCTGGTTTGACCTTTCACTGGAAATCATCATCTTCATTACAGTTTTGTTGTAGGCTGAGAAATTATCCAATTGAAATGGTTTTAATAAGTTTTTCTTGAGAGATTTGTGTCCGCTCCTAGGATTATGTTTTTGATTGGTTTTTGGAAGACGGCGATATTCAGTCTGCCATTTTCACATTTGGAAATTGTCAAATCTAAAAATTAATATGTTTACTTTTGAAACCAATAAGAAGCTTGTTTTATTCCTCATATGCTTGCTTTAAACCTTATTAAAAACATCGCTGTTGCATCGTCGTAACAGTTCTTGAGCGCTGCCTCTCCAGATTTTCAGGATATCATCATCATGTGTCTCTTAAGCAAAGCAATTTAACAGAAGAAAAGATCTGCAGGATTAAAGATAAATTTAGCCTCCCATGAACCCATTGTGAGGGCAAAGGAACTTTCAATAGCAGTGCCTTGTGATTGTAAAAAAAATGTAAAAACATAAATGGATGTGGACATGGTTCAGCATAAAAAAATAAGACACAAAGTAGACAAAGTATTGTTTGTTAAGATAATTTGATAAGGCTTTAAAGCAAATGTTTTGGAGGATACAAGTGTGCAAAGTCTGTACATCAACAGTAATTCAGTGTCACAGCAAGCAAAATCTCTCATGGTGGACAAAGCAGATAAGCAGAGTATCACTGAGGCACACTCCTGTGTAGGCCCCAGTCAAGTATGAACCTGTTTTCTCCCTCACCACTCACACTCACACACACACACACACACACACATCCTCACACACACACACACACACACACTCACACACTCACACACACACATCACTCCACACACACTCACACACACCTCACACACACACACACATCACACACCTCACACACACACACACTCACACACACACACACACACACACATCCTCACATCCTCACACACACTCAAACACACACACACACTCACTCACACACACGCACACTCACACACACACACGCACAACCACTCAATGACTTGCAGAAAGAAGACCATCATCTGTGAATGCCGCCACAGTCTTAATATCTTAATAATCTTGAGTTCAGCAGCGGCAGTGAAATCCTCCGTCTATCCATCTACTGTCTCATCCTCATTAGTGTCAAGCAGACGACAGATTATGAACGTCTTTCAGCTGCTCCCCAGGAGTCCCCACACACTCCTGCGCCAGCTGGAAGCTATAGTCCCTTCAGTGTGTCCTGCTTTTTCCCCGACAGTCGGCCTGAGCCTGCTCACCCCCAAAGCAGCAGTCCCAGGGGGCTGTCTGCACTCAGTCCCTGACCCACCTCGCCTGCTCTCATTAATGTGGAGAAGTTTCGGCCTGACCCCGGGGCCCTCTCAGGTCCACATGCTGTCATGGAGGGTGAAGCCAATCAAGCTATGGATAAAATTCATTTTGCTCTGCGTGTGTCTGGGATCTTATTCTTGCTGTTACCGTCAAAACTTGTGACCAAGGGTGAGGGTCAGAACAAAGAATTGAGTGGGAAAATGAGAGTTTGGCTTTGTGCCTCTGCTGTCTCTTTGGCTCGGTGGTCCAATACAGCAGCTGCATTACTGTAGCCCTTGCACTGAAATGACAGTCAATTTCATCATCCAAGGGGAGAATCATGGTGTCAGATATCAAAGCACAGGGCGTCATCCCACAGAGACGGAGACATCCTGTGACAATTGGACAAAGGCTTAGGTTTGGTTTCGGTGAAGTTAGTTGGGCTCAGGGGGTCATCTGCCTTTATCTTACATTAGTCATAAGATTCAGTGATGTCACACACCTTGAAGGAAAAGGTGCAGTGGAGAGGCCGGAGAAACACTCACATAATGAAATGAAAAGGGGTAGCACTGCTGTATGTGGCAAAGTCAGAGTCAGGAGCTGTTTTGATCGAATCACATGATCTTACTTAGCAGATGAAATTTCTTTTTTTCTGACCACTTTAAGGACCTTTTGTTCATGTTATCTTAAAACGTTATCTTAAAATGTGGAAAAGACGATCGCAGCATTTGACCACTTCTTCCTTTTCTTCGTCTTCTTGCTCTTTTTAATGGTAAATTGCAACCGGGCGGAGCATTGTTGCCAAGATTTGACAGCTATTGTCGGCTTGTTTGTTCTCTTGATTGCAATTAAATTTTATTAAAAAGTGTGTTCACTGTAGAAATCGCAACCGCTGTAGCCTCCTCTGATGCCATCTTTATAGGTGGTTGGTCCCTCCCTGTCTGCTAAGTAGCAAAAATGGTGACTGCCGAGGACGAGAGGTGTCCAGCGTTCCACCCTTTGACTGTTATAAGAACACCATCTGCCACCATTGTAGCATAATTGTGAATGCATTTAAACACTCACAACTGCAGGTATAGTATAGAAGTACGCAAATAGAGACACAGCAGTTGAGACTGAAGGCTTATTCTTGATCTTGGAAACAGTAGCTGACAAAATGGCATTTTCAATCTCACCACTATTCAGCGTCTGAATGGACCTGGGGTGTGAGTAGCAGAGAGGGGTGAAGGCACGGTTTAATAAGCCTGGCATTACTTCATATTGTGTCCTGAAATCATGAAAAATTGTTTAACAGTTAAAAAGGAAATTAATGTTCCATTCAGCTGCTTCAGTTTCAGGGTCCTGGTATTGTCTAATGCCACGGGCTACGGGGCACATCTGAATAGAACAAAGTCATTTTTTTTTGTCATAACACCTGTGCTTTTTGAAATGACAAGTTAAAACATCTGCAGAGAAAGAGCCACGTCCCAAATGATGGAGTGTCGGAATAAAAAAATCATATAATTTTGTGGTTGTGCAGCCTAGTGAAGCTGCACACTAAGTAAACTTTTGAACTGAGCTGAAAGTTGAGGAAAGAAATGTATGCTTAATAGAAAGAAATTGGATGACATTGAGTGGAAAAAACACACAAAAAAAACTTTCTGAAGACTCACCCGCCAGCTTGATATAATTCACAGTGCGATCTATAATATTTACTGCCAGTAATGATAATCATGTTTGCCAATATGCCCTACCTCTAACTGCTGTTGTAAAAACGTACAAAGTACTTTTTTTATACAATAAATTTACGATGCATTTGCACTGTATGCAGACGGTACAGTGCAGGTCCCCAGCTCGGTACAGAGCAGCACTCAGTCTCTATTACTGGACGAGCAGGAGTGTCTGACTGCAGCCAGGGAAGCTCAAGGTAGCATCATAGATTTGACCAGTCAGTCGTGTAGAGCACTAAGTCCTTCATTTACTCCCCACATTCCCCTGCCTGCCAACCTCACACCATTGCCCTCATGTGTGCACAAACACACACCCAAACACGCAACTACATGCACTGAACACAGCGTGCAAGCGCACTTTGAACATGTTTAATGCAGGGAGTCTCTCTCTCTCTCTCTCTCTCTCTCTCTCTCTCTCTCTCTCTCTCTCTCTCTCTCTCTCTCTCTCTCTCTCTCTCTCTCTCTCTCTCTCTCTCTCTCTCTCTCTCTCTCTCACTCTCTCACACTCTCACACACACACATACGCACACACACAGAGTCCTTGTTTCCCAACTCACTCATTCCACCTCTTCACACACACTATTTTAGCAGCCTTGAAAAGCTAAATGGTGTGAAGTTGAGTGTTGGTCCATCTGTCTCCTGGGTGTTTGGAAGGGATGAGAAAGACAGTGAGCAGTGGGAGGAACGGGGAGAAAGATTGGAAGAAGAAAAAGGAAAGGAGGGATTGGGGTCAGGTCCATTAATATGAATCACCAGCAGAACCCCACAGCGGATCCATCTGTGGCTGTACACCGCCCAGAAACAATTCACAGCTGAGACAACGGGACATTAATAGGTGAAGAGAGATAAAAAATACTTATGTCATGCATGAATTCCTGACAGTTTCTGCACGTTGTTCAAGGTTTCAGCGGCATTACTTTTTTCTCTCCCTCGCTGTGTTGCAGGCAGTTGTAGTGCGATGGAAAAATCAAAACCTACTGCTCCACCTTTGTGGAATAAGACCTAAAACTGTGGAGAGAAGAATCGTCAAACACGCCAGTTTTAAGGTGAAAGTCGTCTTTGGTACCCGCTATACGTAGTTTTCAGCAGGAGGGCACATGAAGAGGCACTTTATGGTGTAAATTTATTCAGCACAACATGACAGAGGAGGGGACAGACTATTGCCGCTGAAATCAATATTCTCCTTTTACTTTAAAAAGTAAATGCCCCTTTTTGAGGCAGGGCTACAGAGCTAGGGGCCAGTGCGTGTCACAAGCAGTGGTGAATGTATAAATAATACAGGTCTACTATGGATATTATACGTGGGGGAGTAGAAGTCCCCAGGCAGTTTCTAGAAAGAAGATTTTGTATAGGAGCAGCTATATATTATGGGGAAAAAAACAAACTCTTACCTGTTGTCTGATAGCATTCATAATGCAAAATGCATGAGGGGAGAGAATAGAGCAAATAATTAATAATAAAAAAAAATAAAAAAAAACCTGAGTCTCTGCCACAGTGCTGTGAAAACAAATGCTTGTGAAGAGAATATGAGGCCATGGCAGAAAGAGAGGCCCTTTAAACTCAGTGTGGCTCCAAAGCACTTTGCTTATTCAGCACTTACCGATGAAAATAAATAAATAAAAAAGGATAATACATGCTAATAAGCCCTAACAACCTCACCACTCTGGTCTGTTCAGCAGATAGGACAGGGTTAAAACTGTGTCACTGTTGAGAATCTGTGTTTCGGTTACTCCAATTGATGGATTTGAGAATAATGCTCATGAGAATAAAATAGTGAAAACTATCATATAGAGAGGCACCTACATAAAACCAATTTTTTTTACTTGCAAGTGCCGAAAAATAGTCCGCCATAACAATAAATAAATGTGTTTCAGTGGTGCTTGGTTTTCCTCTGCCAAACATCACGAGAGGGTGTCAGTCTTTATGTTCTTGATCTACCGCTAAGTGGAACGTGGTGGACGCTGACAGGTTAAGTGCCAAGCGGGCCTGGCAGGAGTTTAAGCACGCCGAATATTCCTGACGTTTATTGTCCAACAATACTAAAAAATGCTGTTCACTTACTTTTAACGAGTCTCCACCAGGGTTAACTTGACTGGCAGTTCACAGTTTCCCGTGTCATCATTTCTCTCTAAAGGGTCTCTGTGAGAAGGTGCCGAGGTGCAGCTTCTGGTCCTCAGCGTGAATCCATCCATCCCATCCAACGCCACATCAGAGGCAACAAACTGACTAAAATGTCATTAGTTCCCACATTAATGGCAATCTTTTTGACGCCCAGATGGTTCAGCATCATTTTCTGGGCTGAGTCACAAACTATGACGCTTGGCACATTTATAAGTTTACTCTTAACATCCCTAATTAGTGTGTCTCCAACAACAAGCATTAGTGATGGCACTGGTCCTGCCAGTATTAGGCTTGTGTGCGGCACTAATCAGTGTGCTCCATGAAACAGTCTTTGGCCTTGCACCGAGGTAAATCCAGAAGCGTGTGTGGGCTGGTTGTGATGTCTGTCTCGCACAAATCTCCGCCAGTGCACGAACCAGACCTGGGGAGAGTGTCATCCAGATCTTAAAATGACGTGTGGTGGGAAGGCTGGTAGGTGCGGGTTCTTTTTCAGCAACATTCGCAGCACGAGGTACCGTAAACTTGGAGTCAAAGATTTTCTCGCCCTCGTGTCTCTGACGTCAGAGATTCCACTGGCCAAAGGTATCGAGCCAAAGTTAGACTGAAGAATGCCGAGCTTCTGAATGGACATCTGAAGTGTTTGACCTAAACAGCGAACAGCAAAGTCTGTGTGAGCTCTCTTTTATACTTTGCCAGCAAACTTCGCCTGCGTTCTTGGTCAGCTGAATATGAGACTTCTCTGAGTGGTGCATGGCGGTCAGACAGCACGGCTAATTAAGCTAATGTTAGCTGCTGATGGTCAGGAAATGCCTCCTAACGTGGCTCCTTGGTGAACAACAGTTTCTTGTTATCTCCATGATTTAAAAGGCTGTAAGGCTGTGGGAGATTTAAAATTGTTTAAAGGCAACTTTGACGGAGCATCGGTTAAGTAATTTATTACATCTGATTAATGATTCATAAGAGTGTTAATGACACATTTACCTGTGAACACATTGAAACTGCTGCATGCTCAAGATGAAGACACATTATTTCACAAAAAGAACAGTGTTTTAAGTGCAGCAGAGCTATAACATACAGTAGTTAGGTAGAAAAATGTTACACTAAACCCAGTTGTTTCTTTTTTCTTCTTTTTTTTTTTGATCAATTGAAATTACCCGAGCTGCGGCAATTTCCCATGACATGCATCTCAAAGACTGTGTGTGTCTTTCTGAAAATATGTTCTTGGGCCCTCCACGACTTATTTGACGAAGTACATAATGGCCCTGGTACAATCTCAAAACAAAGCAATGCAAAGACAGGAGGTGAATTACAAACCTTGAAGTTTACTCACAGATGAGGATGGATGCAGAGCCCCAAGGCTCGTCATGAGGGTGATGCATCATGTCCACAGAGTGCTTTAGGTATACTATAAAACTGCACTGACTAAACAAGGCTTGAAAACAAAGACTTATACGTCCAGGCTGATCATGAAACATCAGGCACACGCTCATGTTATAAATCTGCATTTCCTGTGCACATGTTCTGTTTGTTCCAACCAGGACGGCTTGAGAAAAACGGCCACCTTGAGTTCTTGGGTTGGATAAGCACAAAGACAGCGTGAGGGCTTTCGTGCCAGTAATGTGCATCCCGGCTACGTTTAGATCTCCCTCAGTCCAGTGTGAGTGAAAACATTACTGGGCGTATTTAGGGAGGCTGTCAAAGCTGTCCCTTCTAGACTATGTTCAATTCCACCTCCAGTCCCTAAGGGGTGGTGTCTGGGAATTAGAACTGTCTCGTTCTCTCTCACCCACCCACCTGCACATAAATTCACACACACAAACACCCCTGTTGGCCATGACCCATCTGGTTTCTTTCTACTTCTGTGGTTTCCTGTGTCTGAAAAGGGAGCCAGAGCTGGTTAGCTGACAAAATTACATTTAATTACCCTCCAGAAACTCACATACCCAGACAGATAAGCAGACGGGCAGACGTACAGATGGACAGAAACACACACACACACACACACACACACACACTGTCTCTCAGTCTTTCACCTTACTCTCTGGTCTTTCCACAGCTCATCCCTGTCTTGCTTCAGGCTTGACTACACACAGACACATGCACACACACACACACACACACACACACATTCACACATTCGGGCAAGGGCTTGTCCAGAACTAGTTTCTTTTTGGTGGGGGCTTGGCCTGTGAAATGGCCTGTCCATCCACTTTAGCTTGTTAAAGTCTTACGGGAGTAGATTGACTGTGACATGTCTGGTCTACCTGCCTATGTGGAGATGGTTACATAATGAGTCAGTTTGAAGGTCTGGAGATTGGCTGATGGGTCAGCTCAGAGGGTGTGGAGGGTGAAGACATGAACGGGTTTGAAAATGTAACATGAGGATAGCAAAAATGTGAAGGCAATGACGGACAAATTGAGGGCAAGGTAAGTTTTATGCAACTAAGAAAATACTGTATACATGGTGAATGGAGCTGACGCACTGTGGGCATTGAGGCGGCATCCATTTGATTAATTTTCTTTTGCTTCCCTATCAGCAAGATTCAGAGCAAATAAACTAATGAAGGTATTGAAGAAACATGACAAAGAGCGAGGACATTTACCAGTGGCTGAGTGATAGAGTACAATGGTATAAAAGTTTTCCCTGACCTGAGAGGTGTTTGTTTTTTTTTTTTTGTCACTCAAAATATATTTACACCACACCGAACATGTGATTTCAAATTTTTGAGCTGTATTTTCACAAAATGAACTGGCCATCTAGGATTTTTCTTGATAAAACAGAAACCTTGCTGTAATTAATTCAGCAATCACTTTTATCCGTCAGTCCATTTTCTGACACCTAAACGCAAGGTAGTCCAGACATCCTCCTCCTCCACCAAGTCAGATTAAACATATAATCTCTCCAGCATGTTCTCTGCCTACCCCAGCAGTCTCCCCTGCCATCTGATCCAACTCATCAGGTAGTGATCACCCGAGTGACGAAGACATGAGACTGCACATCATGCAACCAGAAAGTCAATCATCGATTTTTGGCCTGAGGTACTCTGGTACCTCATCTCATGAATCACCCTATGCCCAAACATGGTGATTGTTATGATTAATCCAGTAGTAGTACAGAAGTTCATTTACAAAGGCAAAGGGCCGCTCAGTTTGAGATCAGGCAGACATTTCCTCTCAGTAAAAGCCCACATGAGCTTCATCATGTTCATTAGTTAGTTAGCAAGTTAGCATGCTTACATTTTTTTTTTCTAAGTTAGAAGAAAGCCAGCTGGACTTTCTTGATGTTCTTTGAAACTGTTTCACCTCTCATCCGAGGGACTTCTTCCGTTCTAACTCACTAGTAGAAGTTTAAAATGCCTGGACTAGCAGGATGTCCATGACCCGGATGAGTGAGAATCCTCACAGACATACATGATTACATTTGCTCATTAGCACCAAGCATAAAATACAGGTGCGACTGAAGGGTATGATATGATATCCATCCAATAATTCTTAAAATATTTAACCCTGAGCCAAATTGGTAGACTGATCATCCAGCAGACCAACACTGCCATCCCAAAAAAAAGAAATGATTAAGTTGCACAAGTCAATGACAGTCATTTGCCGTTGCATCAAACTTTCCGACATTATATGGGTGAATAAATTCCATGTTCTGGGCTTTATTTGCAGCACATTTAATGTTCATGTGACTTGCACACATTAAAACAAACTGTTTACTAAGATTGCAGAGCGATTTAGCACAGTGACAGCAATATGACTCTTTGCAGCAGTAAATCAACGGTGTGATTCAGGAGCCTGGGGCATAGCAGTGCTAATAGCTCGGTAACGCCCCCGCCTATGGCCACGTGTTTCATGTGCAGCCTGGTGACCTGGATAAATCAGCTCAGCCCGGCTTCAGGCAGCTGTGAAATGTGTAAGTGTGTTTGGAAGGGTGTTAAAATGGTGTGGTAACGCCCTGGGTTACATTCAGCGCTAATATGAACACCCCTGCTCAGACATCTAAATGGCATAATTTTCACGTGGCTAAATGATGCACTGACTGCCTGTCTTTGTCATTGGCCACCTGTTGTATAGTAAATAACTCATGAAATCATATTCTTCCAGTAAACAATCGCAACCAAATACAAACACAACCTTCAAAATAGAAACTCAAACGATGGGAAAAAAAATACGGCTCGCTCAATATGTTCTGGGCCGCAACACACGGAATATCAAGTATCTTCAAGAGTATATCTTATCTGCTTTGATACAAATCTGATTCTGTCTCGAACAATACCGCCTGTTTTTAAATCACTTCATACCAAACGATGCTGAAAAAAAAAACCAACACAGAATAAGAAAATAAAAGAAGAAAATCCTCCTTTTCATCAAGCTTTTCTAACTTGAAATTGTCTTTGCCAAACCCCTCAACAACTCAAAGTAGTACAGACTTTTCTGACAATGATAGCATGCAGCTGAAATGCAGGGTTTTTATTCTGAATTTGGATTGCACCCCAACGAAAACAGGTCTGAAATTGTTTGTCGGGAGGGGACCGGCAAAGCAGAGTATAAGCGAAAGTGATTGAAGGACAGAGGAGAGGAGATTGACGGCTGGACATTAGCAGAATAAAAAAAAAATGCAGAAGATTGCTGAGCTGAGACAGGTGGATACTAATACAGAAATGGTGCGAGCGCAGCAGACTGTGAAGGATCTGCATGTCGAGTATCTTAAGCAGACAGGAAGACATATCAGTCTATACCCCAAGGGGCGGGGCGGAACCATTTCCCTTTTCTGAATCTCATCTTTCAGTCGGTGTTAAGGCGGAGACGGGGTCAGCATGTCTGTCTGTTAGAGGACGGGCACATCCGTCACACGTGAAAACATGCACAGGCAAAGGTACACAGCTATATGAAAAAATGTCATGGGTGACAGTGATCTGTTTTTGATAGAATAATATATGTGTTTGGTTTCATTTCAGCATTAACGTTCTGATTCCCATCAAGACCGGTGTCCACCCTCACACAAATCCGGCTACGGGTCATTAAACACATCATCGCTTATAGCAACCAGCCACAGCTGTGATTTTTCATATAATCAGTGGTGCATGGTAATGCTTCCAGCTTTGAGGACAGACAAGCCGTACACTCTCACACACACAAACCGTAAAGGACAACTTAGCTCAGGTAGTGCAAAGCAATCTTGGCAGCCAGCCTTGGCATATTCGCAGCCTTTTACTATCAACACAGTGAAACGGAGGGCTGACTCTTGCAGCGTGCTGGCAAGGTAAGGTGTCCTTGGGTAAACCGACGTACAAACTGCATACAGGAAGAGATGCTAGTCTGCTCCTAGATTATAAGGCCTCACCAGCTGGTTTACGGCTCTGTTAATTTGAAGTTGGCAAAATGACAACCCTAAGTGTCACTCAGGAGAAAGACCGATGGAGAAAGAAGTAAAAGGGAGGGGGAAAAAAAAACACCAGAGCAAGAGTGAGCAAGAATCAACAAAAGCTAGACAGAAAACTCAGACATAGAGCAACAGATGCTGAATATTGTGCTCATTTATTCAGGGCCTGCTGCGTTAATGGCTATGTAAATCTGCTGGTCTCACTGAGTGGTAGAAACCAGCATTGGCAGGCCTCAACAATGCAGCCTAATTGGAGATAAGCCTAAACAACAAGCCTATACCTTGGCCTCATAAATTACTGCTCCTACACCATCCAGTCCATTCCTGTTCTCTCTCTTTTTTTTTTTTTAACTCCTCTTTTTACCTCTGTATGTCATGCATTGCGGCCTCTCATTATTTGATTTTTGGACCCATTTTCCTCCATTTTCCTGCTTGTTTCCTTTTGTAAATCTTTTTCTCTCATCCCACTCGCTGATAGGACCACCCTCCGCTCCTCCTCCCATGCCTCCCTCCTTCCCCTCTATCCTACTTGCCCCGGCCTTCCCAGGGTTGTAAAGAGGGCTGTGCAGATTGAACAGTAAATTAAATTAATGTAGGCCATTTCTCAATCATTTTTCATCCCCCTAAAATGATTAAGGCTGACGTAAGAAGTTCATTAAAACAGAAAACATTAGGCTCATTAAAAAGCCATTAAAACTATCGTGGAGAGGTGATTTATGCCGGAGTATGACTGGGGGAGGAAATGATTGGACGGGGGGGAGGTGAGTCCGAACAGGAGGAAAACGGTTAGACTGAGGAGGTTGATGGTGGGGAGTCGGCTTTTTTTTTTTTTTTTTTTTTTTTTTAAAGGAGGCCACAAATGGTTAACTCAAAGGAATTATAGAGGAAATGAGGCAAAAGGAAACAGTGAGTAGGAAGCATTAGGTATTGTTGTTTTTTTTTTAAGTGCCAGGACCTTCCTTTCCATTGCACCTCAAACCGGAGCTCTGACTGTTTGAGAAAACAGGTAATAATAATGTCTTCACACTAAGGCAGCAGAGCCTCGCACCAGACATCATTAACTGTTCTTAACTCTGCCCATTAGGCTCTGGCATTTACCAAACTAAATGTCATTGTGCCTAATCATCATCTGTAAAGCAAGACGCAATATGTGTGCATGGGACTGCATGCACATGCAGATGCGCTCATGCATACTAATGCCTTAAATTTCACCCCTGTCTTGGTGACAAACTCTTCCACTTGTCTTGTTTTATACATTCCTTCCTTTGTGAGCTACATCTGTTCAGAATACGGCGCGTTCGGCGAGATGGCATCTCAAAGCCCGTTCTCTCCGTTTGACAAGGCGGAGGGAGAGCTTTCAGCCTACCGTTGCAGGTACAAAGTGGCAGAGAGATTGCTGGGGATGGAGAGGCAGAGGGGAATATTTTGAAGGAGGCCTTTTGAAGCAGCAGGCAGCAGTTCTGTGTCGGATAGATTCGGCGGTGTGCTAACGTAGCAGCTGGTGACTCAGACAACAGTGAGCCAGGTTTCTAGAGCTCGGCTCACCTGGAGAGGCTCAGCAGATCGGATGGTTAGATTCTGCTCACTCTCCGTCTTGCTGGGGGCAAGGCTTCACTGATATGTCTGCCGCTATCAAGCAGACAAGCTGCCTGTGATACTAATGCGTCACTGCATATTTAACTCGGCAAACATAGCAGAGACCCCGTTCTATTTCTCCTAATATTTAAGCTTTTTGTAGAAATTGACCGAGGCTTTGGTTAAACACGCGTCAGGCTTCACCTAGAAAAGGAAGACACTATTAGCATGGTTATTATTGTCTCTTTGGTTTTAAATCCATCATTCAGTCATGTTCCTTTTTACTTTACTTTCTTCTCTATCTCCTAATTTTGCAGAAAAACAGGATGGAAGTAGCTGGACTTATCAAGAAAGAAATCCCCTGCACATTATTCATTCTGATTCTCTAAAGCATGGCCTGTCAGTTTGCAATTTATTCAAATATTCACTCGTCTCTTTGAATGTGGAAATGCATACATATTGTTACCGTCGGACACATAAAGCATGCAGAGCAGGCTGGAGGGGCTGGTACACGGCAGCTCTTCCGCTCCCTCTAGGTATGCCCGGCTCAGTTGCGTTTCCTCCTTTGAAGACAGAAGAAAACTTTACACGCAAATGTGCGAGCGTGTGCACCGGCAAACAAACACAGAGCCAAACAAGCTCCCACTTTCATGCAGATGTTTTTGTGTTTAAAAGAGAATTCCAAATCGCGCCATATACTGCGGGCCAGTTGATGCTTTTAACCCGAAGGGATCCTGTTGCAGGCTACCTAATTGTGTGTGAAGCTGCCAACTGTTTTTATTCATGGGTGTGTGTTTAGTGTCTAACCATCCAGCTGACAAAGACGCACTTTGATTTATTGGCGAACGTTTGGGCTAGTTAGCAGTCTACAGGCGTGGACAGAGTTTGTGTATGTGTTTATGAGTATGCATGTAAGGCTGAAGATTGCGCGTGTCTGCTTCAGCCCCACACAGAGGGAATGTCAAAGACGTAGCTGGCTGTTGGTTACAAATCTAATTTGTGAGCTGGCTAACAGTTCAAAGTTACTTCACTGATAAGCGGTATATCAACCGTGTCTCCTAGGAATGGCGTTTCAATTTATTTCATTTCTAACAGCACATATGTTTTGAGGGTAAGGGAAACATATTTACATAATGAAATCCTATTGATGAACGTGATGTGGAAAGTCACAAAATGTTTGATTCTGAACATGTATGCGACGTGTTCACTGACAACATTTGGCATTGGTTTTGAATCAGCTGTGTTGGACAGCAATGTGTGCACATACAAATGGCGAATGCTTATCTGCACCTAACATCAGTTGTTACTCCCTGGCCCCCATTGGGATGTAACAAAGGTTATAGCAAAAGTCTGACTTTTGGGGCAAATATGCTTTTTTATTTAGAGTTAGATAAGAGATCAATACCACTAACAAGTATGACAGCAGCAGCCAGTCTTAGCACATAGACTGTAAACAGGGGTAACACTAGCCAGGCAACCAGCAGAGACTCCAGGAAGTCCGCGGTTCCAGCCACAAAATAACTTGGCACATAAACTACTGTAAAACAGCAAATTTTCAATTCTCTGATTCTGTTTTTTTATAAGGATCAAACAAATAAAACAAAATGTTATTCAGTGAGTTTTAGAGTTACTGGTTAGAAAGAGCCTTGTTATGTATTCCCCGCTATTTCAAGTCTTTGTATTGAACTAGACTGGCTGCTTGCTGCTTCATATGTACTGCACATTTAATGATTTCATTAACCGCATTGCTTTTGCTGCCTAAACTTAACCACATGCAGGAATTGTATGCAAACCCAGGTTTCCAGTGGCAACGACCCTCCTTTCACCTCTCGAAACATTCTGTTGCGTTCAGTAACGCAGCACTTTGTTCCCTGAAAAAATCCCAATTGCGTTTCCTTCAAAACACAACTGACAGAATAAATGACTTATTAAATGAAATATAAGTCATTTCTAGGACACAGGGTTGCATATATAATGACACATAATTCATTTGATCTCTTACACGTGTCATGTCTTCAGTTTGTTTGACACTTTCTCTCGACTTTTACTTGTTTTTCCTTTCCTTTTATAGTTTCTCCCCTTCTTTCCAGTCACATCTGTCTTAGCTTTTATTGCATAATTTGCTCACAAAAATCCTCTGATCTGTTCGGCTCCAAAGGATCCTGTTGACACATGAATTATGGAGCCGGACATTATTCAACATTGTTTCACGCTTCTTTACGTTGTGTTGCTGTGCATTTATTGATGGGAATACAGATTGGAATAAAACATGATAGCGACCCTGATTTCTAGTTGCAAAGTCTGATGCAATGTTTGCTCACAGCTGTTCTGTGCAACTACTGTGCTGTTCCAGTTTATACACACTGCTCCCCTATGGAGTCGTGTATAATAATGCACAGTCAAACATGCGCATACTGTCATGCTCAAATGTCTCAGTTACTCTTTGCATATGCACCAAAACCTGCACTTTTATGGGGTGAACACATTTGCACCACCTGTGTATTGTCTTGGGCTCTCCCGTTGCTGTGCAAACATAGTGGAGAGCTTGCAGAGCCCCAAGAGAGTATAAAAACACACTTGGCTGCATATTAATGGTAACTGTGGATGTATGCATTTGTGACTTTTTTTTTTCTCCTGTATAATTACCACAGATTCCGAGAGCAGCTTGTGGTTTGTGTGCCTGTATCTGAAGCGCTGTCTTTTAGAAGTGGTGGTGTGGTGGTCAGCATGAAACATGAAAAGAAAGTTTGTCCACCCTAACTCTTTAAACATGTCTCACTTGAAAGCACACACTGACACACACACACACACACACACACACACACGCCCCACACAGACTGAGTATGGCCATTGGACTCCCTCAACCCAAATGAGTGACATGCACGGCCAGCTTTAGCTTTTTAATGAATTAGTCATAACTGCCACCATCAATCAATCAATCTATCAATCTCTCAGTCACTCCTGCAGGGCTGCCACGGGGGCATGCATTATGCATAGTCTGTTAGTCTGGAAAGGGAGACAAACTGCTCATTTCGCATGCATAAGTTTGTGTACAGCTCTAAAGCACCTTTTGTAAGCTCATGAAGCATTAAGGTTTTGGTGATGCTAACTGTGAGGCACCAGCTGCATGAGTGGGTTTAGCTCTATGATGGAGTGACTAGCTTATCTTGACTTCCTGACAGCAGACCATCGGTTGATTTTCTCCATATTCTCCCTGTTTCTCTGTCCAGACTGATAGCTGTCACCCTTGATTTGGTAACCGGAAACCCTCTGCCTGTCGTGTGCATGGTTTTCTGACTGTATATAAAGGTGAGTGATATATTTATTAAAGGATCAGGCAGGGGTTCCTCCTTTTTTCGTATTGTCAACAAATGCCACAAAGAGACCAAAACCCAAACACTGTGTTAGTGTGTGTCTTAATACATTTTTATTTCCCTATCTTTCTATCTCATCATGCAGCAAATGTAAATCTTTAAAATTATTGTGAAAAGTGTTAAGTAATTTCCCCTAAATAGGAGGTACTGTAATTTTCATGAAATTGCATTTGCTGGGGACTATTTTCAGCTGCAGAATAATATGCATTTAGTCAGCAACGGAGGTCTATGGCACAATATATCAGACTATATATAGCTATGCTGCTTAAGGGCAGTATTTTTTAGTTGGAACAATTCATAGTTTTTCTTTGGTCTTTTCATGGGATTTTGTTGACAAAAATACGATCACAAAATATGGCCTATGGCCTAACAACCTGATGAACACAAAAATCTGGAGATTATTACTTCCCCCTCAGTAAAAAGAACTAATGAAATTGATACACACACAATGCGAGTAATAAGCTAATTCAAGCATTGGACTTTAAGGTTTATGCATATCCACCACACCTGGGTCAAAAACAACCAATCGGAGGAGATGGAGTTTCAGTCACTGCTCTCTCTCTCTCTCTCTCTGAGCCATAAACAGTGCAGCAACTGTTTTAAAAATAACATTTTACATTAATACCACCATGAGTGTAAATTCAAAAAGACAAAATGCTGTAATTTCTCAAGACTGTTCTAACAAGGGTTACTCCAGTGTCAGAGTACTCACTCTTTAGAGATTAATGTAGTACATATTTAAGAGGGCCATGTAGTTCTGCAGTTATTACTTTATTCTGACTGCCTCAACTCTTTGGAATCACCAGGAGCTTGTTACAAAACTCTGAGGTCAAACAGTGAGATGAAATATGTAATGTGTATCCTCAGCAAAAATGCTTTGACTTGCACACTTCACACCTCGGCATGCCGTCCTGCTTTTGGTGGATTCATAATTAATGATCTATAAATGAATAATGCATTTTCATTTCACCCACTCCAGTAAAACAAGAGTTTGTGGCGTGTGACCATGTCCACTCAACTTAACACAACTGTTTGCCTCCCAACAAAGCGTCCTCTCCCACTTCCTCTCCTCTCTCGCTCCCTCCTCTCCTCTCCTCCGCTGTCCTCGCTTGCCCCTCCTGCGTAGTTTTCTCTTGTTCTACAGTAGCAATGTGTTTTCCATACACCTGCATACCTCCTTTCACTGGAATCACCTTTTTTTGCCCCCCCCCACCGATCATCCACTCGCTCGTACCATCTCTTGCCCAAAAGAGAGACGATCCATTAATCAGCAAATAGTGCATTACCTTTGTAATTAACATTCAACTGAGTTTCACCCAGTAATATTTCATTAGTTTATATGCAAATAATTTTGAGCGATTGCCTCATTTGGTCTGTGAGTGCAGTGATATATTGGTCTGGTGAAGGAATGTGCGTGTGTATATGTGTGAGTATGTGCGCGTGTGACTCTGTATATGTGTGTGTGAGTGTGCATGCACTCATACTGTAGGTTAACGCATTTTCATGAACTCTCTCCGTCTCTTTCTCTCTAACGCACATACACACATACATAGTTGAAACAGAGCTCTCTCTATATGCACATGAGGATATGCTTTCTCTCTGTCACAAACACACATATGCTAATGCACACATGCGGGCTCCCACACATGATAGATGGCTCGGCCATATATCCTTGCGCTGTGTTTTTAAAGGCATTAAGCTCTTTACTCAAATTAAACTAATTTCAAATTCACTGCTCTCCATCAAACCCGAGCTGACTGTTAAAACAGCCTGGTCAGTTCCTCCTCTGATTACCTGAAATATACCTGATACTTGAGGGCTGAGCCTCGAACAGCTGCCAGGTCTGCTGGTCTGTTTAACCGATGCACGACAGAGCTTTAAAAAGAAAAAAAAAGTTTTTACCATTAATTCTACAAGATCAGTCATCCTCCTGAGCACCTATTGGCTTGTTTTGATCCAGTTTAATCTCAGTTCATCACTGTTTCATCTTGTCACTGATGCCTTTGATGCTTGTTAATGAGTCTGCCAGTTTGTATTTATTGTATGTCTGTAAGGATTATAATGGTCAATGTTTATTTTTACACTGTGCTGTCTTTGCACCAGTCAGAGAGTACCATACTGAAATATGTAGTGTATTATATAGATTGACACTGTGAATATTGGGTGCTCTTATTTTTGATACTCCAGGAAATCTTGCTGTTAATACTTATGAACCTTTGCAAAATTTTAATTGCAGGACTTTAATTTATAACAGACTATTTTGGTACTATTGCCACTTTTCACTAAAGATAATTCTGGTGTATTACAACTCGGACGCTGTTCAGTTTCTTGCTGAGAGTTAGATGAAGAGACTGATAAGCACTTGAAGTCTATAAGGTAAATATATAGCAACAGCCAGTAACCGATTACCTTTGCGAAATGCAAAAATCTTAGCTCTGCAGAAAGACTAGGAAAAAACAGCAGGAGAAACAGCTAGTCTGGCTCTGTCCGAAGGTAACTAAATCGACCTTTCAGCACCTGCGAAGCTCACTAATTAACTTGGTACATCTTCTTCGTCAAAGGAGAACAAAAGTTCAAGTGTAATTAGAGTGCAACAGTCCTTGCAATAAAAATGTTCTCAGGCTTAATCCAACAATGCTCCTATAATGTGTATTAAAAGAAGAAAAAAACACATAAAATCCGGTAATTTCAGTATACAATAATGCAGAAGCTAAAAGATGGCAGGCAGGCATACATTGGTGATAAAATGAATAAACAGGTTGAGCAGTAATGTAGTAAATGTATAAGGATAACAGTTATGGTACAGGTAAGAACAGGACAGTGGATATATGCATAAATATGTTGTCATGCTATTGTGATGGTTTAACAGCTGTAAACAAGTAGTAAAATAAATAACTAAAGTACACCTTCTGCGATGTGTGCAGGATGTTTTGTAAAAACAGCCAGTTGTGAGGTTTGTGCTTGAGAAACTATGAGAGTTACAGTTGTTTTATAGACAGTAATCAATTCAGAAGTCACTGTCAGTATCTTTCAGTATGATTTTCATTGGGCAGAATAGTGAGTCAAGAGAGAAGCACTTCTCAGTTTTGAAGAACTGACACTAACAGTACTAATACATTTTTATATTTTTTCTTGTATTAGGTTAACTCCTGTCATGGCCGCCATGGAAAAATCTCAACATGATGTCGCCTCAACTACAAAGAAAAGGAAGCCAGGCTTGTTGTTTCTTCCCTGTTATCAGTCTTTTCTAAGCAAAGCTGATTGGCTGCTGGTTTCATACTGAACGGAGTCATGTGAGAGCAGTATCGATCGTTCCATCTCACAAAGGGAGCAAACACGTGTATTTATCAAACTGTTCCTGTAAATGCTGAGACATCACGTAGGAATGCAGCAACACGGCTAAAAATCATTTTAATGAGGCCAAAACCACATTTTGTCAGGTTACAGGCTTCAAACAAGCCCCTTGTCAAGCCTGAATGTATTTGAAAGACAAAACAAAGGTTAATTAGAAAATTATTATCCGAGCTATCTGTCCCATCACAGTTTAGAACTAACTTCCCAGGACATGTGTAAGCTAGTTATGGCATCCTGTGCCAATTATTACCAACATATGGCTTTACATGGATTTAGAAAATCTGGCTTGTTTTTGTAAGTACAGTTTTATAACAGAAATGATGTCCAGAGCTACATTAATAAGAGCCCACTTTTAATAAGCTGGAGTTACCGGAATTTTTACCACTGCTGCTTTGGACAAATTTAACTAAAAAGTATAACCTGGGCTCCAAGAAACATTTTATTTTGAGCTCTTACGCAGTAAATATATGAAGTTATTGTCAAGATCCAGGCTCCTGTCCCATCTCTGGGACCCTGCGTCATTAAGTTTCCCCTCGACCAGTATGTTGTTCTGTCTTTCTGTCTACTTAACCTTTTTTTTCATACCGAAAACTGATAAATCCAATAGACTGATCAGAGAAAGAGGAGAGGAAGGAGAGGGAGAGAGTGAGAGTGTGTGCATGTGTGTGTCTCTGTGTACTCATTTATAATGCATCCTGTCAAAGAAGTGGAATGATATTGGATGTGATGCACGTCAGAAACTGGTCGTCACGACAACTCAAGACAAGACATAACAGGAGGGGACAGGTAACTCCACAGTGTGTGTGTGTGTGTGTGCGGGCATACATTCGGCTGTGCCATTTTCCAACTTAATGCATGTGATTCCCCCATCCTGTCTTGCCTTTGTCAGACTGAACCATCTTATAGAAGGTACTCATTGACGGATCGTAATTATATGAGATCAGGAAGGGTGAGGGAAGGAAATAGATGGAATTGAGATCAACTTTCACAAAATGTTACAGAATTCTACAAAATTACATTAAATTATATGTCTAGTCAGACATAAATGGTCTGCCTCACTAAATCTGAAATGCTGATAGGTATGTTAAGACACGAATATTGTAGTCCCTTCATTTTACAGTTTTACATTCCACTGAAGTGCACTGTTATTTACTCTGTCTGGGGTTTGCACTTTTTTAACAAAGTAAAAAAATGTTAGTAATAAATGGAATTTATATGCTGATAAAACGCAATGGAATTGAATAGTGTCACATATGCATGCAGCCAGAGATGAACACAGCCCAATACTCACATATACTCATGACTGGGACTGGCTTATACTGAAAACATGCACATGCTGAAAAAACACAATTCATACATGTTGTCATACATTTAAAGTAGTAATCCTAATTTTGGTCCTAGATGATTTGGTTATAGCTGTGGTTACAGGCAGTGACAGCAAGTGTGATTTATTACTACAGATAACAATCTTTAGTTTTCAGTGTAACCAAACAAAGTCACGCTGTAGAAGTCAGTCAATAGTAGCTGCAACTGCAGTCTGATTTCATGCTGCACGTGTCGTGTAGTTTCCCACACAGCAGGTTGCTGTCATAAGATTCCTCGTTGAAGTTGGAGGTATGCAGCTGGTGGTGTGCTATTTTTGATGTAACAGCTCACTGTTGCTTCTCCTTTGTGTTACATTACTAAATACAATATTCAAAACTGAACTGTTCAGTAAATGTTGAAAATGACCGTTGTTTTGTAGAGATCTGGATGAACGGTCATGGTTACGTCTAACCTCAAGTGCTTCCTGTGGCTGCTTCACAATAAAAGCCAAACTGATCATTTGCCAGTTGAATCCCTTTAATATCCTGTCAGAAATGTTGGATTGCATTAGCAGCACCTTAATAAAGCTCTGATACAGTGTAAAGGCCTTCCAAAGTAAGGCTAATGTCAATTAGAAAATTGAAAACAGTAACATGTATCAGGCAAATTTGAATCTAACACGGGAATGGCCGACCCCTCCACTAACAGTTAAAACTATTATAGAGTGGTACAGAATGCTAATACATTAAACTGCATTTGCTGAAAAGATGTAGACCATAAATCATGGCAAAGCAGGGTTTTATTTCATTAAAATGTTTGGAATTTTAACTTGAAAAAACATTTTATTTAATGTCCAATTCAGTTAGAGCGCAGCCCAGTAGAGCGCAGCCACATCAGCACCAGTGTTCAGCCCCACAGAAACACCAGTGTTACTGTTGTGTCAGTGTGTGCGTCACCATTCAGCCACAGAAACATTCCAGCGTCTGTTTGTGCACCATGACGACACGTGTGTGTGTGTGTGTGTGTGACTGTTTCTACTGCAGCTGACACTCAGGCAATATCATTACATGACAACTGCCAATGTGTCCACTCAGGCTGATTCATTGGCCCCGCGTCCAGGGGCTTGCCCAGGAAAGAAGGCTTTCCATCAAGCTGGAAGTGAGTGGACGCTGGCCTGAAGCTGACAGCTTTCCAATATGCAAACTTTCTCTGTTTATTTATTTGCTTCTTAATGACCTCAGGTTCAAGCCAAGGGGGCAGTTTTTTTTTTTCCTTCGGTGAAAAAAACAACAACGCAGTCATTTTTCCTGTTGATCATTTGTCACTGGCACATCAAAGTCAAAGACTGGAGAGTAACTTTGAATGAAAAGTTTGCTCAACACTTGAGATGGATGCCTTTGAAAGTTTACCCTTTAATACCAATAAGTGCTTATGTCACTCCTGTCCCCCTCCCACACACATACACACACTTTTCCGTTACCTCCGCCTGCACACCTTCTCCTCTTCTTCCCCTCTCTGATCAGCTTTCCCTCCCTGCTTTAATCAGAGTAATGCCAACCCATCACAGCACTATGGGCTAGGTTAGACAACAAGACGGGTAATGAGATTACACACAGACTACAGCACTGCATGCAGTTAAGTTAGCAGAGGTGGAAGGGGGCAGCCTCCCCTCCTCTGCCTTTGTAAGCTTTTGGAAGGGCATTCAAATGAGTTGGCTGAGCACAAACCATAGCTCGAGCCCTGTCACATTACACCTCTCTCTGAAAGCGGGGGCTAGTTACCTGTGGCACTGTCTTGACACGTCTCTATTGAGGAGAGGATCGGGCCGGCTGTTACTTTGATGTGTTGTTATAACTTCCCCCAGCCCCGTCTCCGAGTGACTCTTGTCAGTTGCGCTGTCTCAGTCTCCGTATGCTTCCGACTCTTTGGCTCTTTTCTGCATGTTAATGAACCCAACAATAATCCGTGTTGGTTTTTTGGCAGGGGTTGGCTCGGGACAGACAGCTCGCTGCTTCTCTGTCTTATTTTTTCTCGAGTCTTTCAGCGCGGGCATGCTTGTGTGCTGGTTTTAATGTCGGTGCACGTGTGTGTGTCCGTGCGGTGAGTGAGAATAGGGTGAGTCAGAGTAACTCATTTAGATGAGAGAGGGGAAAAAAAACATGGCATCCTTGTTTTAGTTCTGAAAAACACCCATAAAACACTCTGTTTGCTCTGCCAAAGATCACTGTCTCCATGTCTTATTGGAGGAGAAGGTTGCCTCCACCAGACAGCTAGAATAATCATACCACAGCTGTTAACCAGGATCTGCCTTTTCATCACTCATCAGCACCTGAACGGTGCTTGATCTGGCTGTGCACTCCTCTTCTGGTAATGTATCTGTATGTACCCGGATGTATATGCTTGTATGTATACAAGCATGGGGGGATTAGTGGTGGTGCGCTCAGAGAAAGCTATTTCACATGTATCACGTATGCAGATGTATGGTAAACATATTACGAATGCTGGGAGGGTGTTGATCTGTTTGTATTGCACCAAGCAGGGGATCCTAATCTCGTGGGGGGGCAGACTATGGCAGGATTAGGCTGGTGGGGGGGGGGATACAGGTGCTGGAGCTCTTATTCTGCATGCTGAGCAGAAACGTCAGATTTGTGTGTGTGTGTGTGTGTGTAAGCTTCTCCCCTGTTCCCAGAGGACAGAACAAAACTTCAAAGGCATCCAGATTATCTTGCATTAATGCAAATCAGTGTGTTTGAAACGAAGTGAAATATATGAATGCAGCGACTCATATTGTTGTGGGGTGCATGGCTCGGTCTTTTAGCAATGGCGTTCTCACTTTCTCCCCTCCCCCACCCTCCCCCTTTTATTCATTTATTAATTTTTTTGCTCTCTTCACTCTCCCGTGGCTCGAACTTTTTAATGCACCGCTTCCTGCTGTTCATTACGCGCTAATGCCGACACTGTCAACATCATGGATGGGCCCGGCTTGCCTGCGGCTTGAGCAATCTGCATCTGAGTGTCACAGATGACCACGGCGGATCCCCGCAGGTGATCCATCACCGTGGTAACCGGACGACGGGGACCAACTAGCAATGCAACAATTGATTGATGTGCAAACTGTAATTAAAAGAGCTGCACTAATAAGTACCATGGGAGCAATAGCCATTCCACATGCGTGGCAAAAGTGTGGGAGAGTGCAAAAAAAAAATAAGAAAAAGATGGAGAGAAGATGGAGGTGGGGAGGAATGGAGTGAGGGATAAGAGGGATGGAGATGGATATGGGAGGTATTAAAGATGAGTGGGGTGAGAAGGAGGGAGAAAGGGATGCTGGAGGGCTGGAATGAGTAGGCCTGGGTGAGAAGATCAAAGCTCAAGTGTTACGATGGACAGATTGAAAAGCACGGGGTCAGGGGAAGGCAGAGGAGGGTGCTGTTGGCTGAATATCTAACAAGCAGAAAAAAGCAGGAAGGAAAGGAGGCCAGGGAGTAGGCTGACATGAATTGGCTGCAAAGGGAAAACATCATCTTTGTATTATGAAATATTTTAGAGGCCTTTTTTCTGTTCCTGAGATGTGTGTGCCCAACATTTGCAAAATCTCAACACAAGCCAGAGGCAATTGCGAAGAAGGAGCCACTGGTGGAGCGAGGAGGAGTTAAAATGCGGCCCTTTGTCTCCTAATCGCTCGCCATATCTTATTAGGCTGCAGCCCTGTACACATCCTAATTAAAACCCATCTTAAGTCTCGGCAGCAATGAATCACAAATGCACACTCCCCGACATGTGTGGCTTGGTGGGAGCGCAAACACACATGCTTGCACACGCCGAAGTCATAAACCTTGGATGGGATATTCTTCTAAATCCCTTCGTAAACAATTAGGCAAGTTATAGAGTGTTTAATGAGATAAAAGCAGATAAAACCTTGTCTTTTGTTTGTCTGTCCGCTGGGACCGCGAGCTCGGAGTTAGTTTGTGTTATCGGGATGTGTCCCCCGAGGAGGCTGCACGGCTGGAGAGCTCCAGGCATTAACACACACCGCTCCGTCTCGGGGAGTGCGGGGTCTGCGTGCGTGGGCGTGTTTCAACTTCAGCACGACGCTCCAGGTATAAACGAAGTCTCAAGTTTATTCAATTTGTCTTTTTTTATTTAGCTCTGCCTCTCTCCCATTCCCCCCCCCTCCTCTCTTTCTCTCTCTCCCGGCCCCCTTCTCCTCAGCCCTGAATACATGTAAGGCATCCTCTCTGAACCTCACACACCTTCAGACAACAGCACAGCGGAGGCACGTTTCAATTGCCCAGGAGGCGGCAAATTAAACAAGGCTGCGAAGGAGAAATTCCTCCCTCTCCCTTTTCATTTGAATTTGTGATTGCTTGCTGTGGTGCTGCTGTCTGCCGCTACACATTGGGAAGCATGAAATGAGAAGAGCTTTAGTGTTTATTGAGACTCATGCGGTGTTAAGCGGACAGGATACAGTGAAATCTCATTTTCATTCATACCAGCCGGAGCTCATTGAAAACAATGCGCCGGGAGCTCTGCTACAGCGGGCCGAGAATTGCCCCAAAAAAACTCTTTAGAAAATTACTGCCGCTATTACTGCCACCACTTCCTTTCATTCTGCCCACCGGCCTGTCTAGTTTATCTGTGGCTTCACCTCTCTTATCATTTCCTCTCTCTTAGTCCGTGCCCGCTAGTTATCGCACATCATTCACTAATCGAGAGTAAGAGGCCTGCTCTGTCAACAACCTTCCCAAGACTAAGAGATCTTATCCGCCCTCGACACATGTCTGCAAATATTCTGTCCCATAAATGATTCATGCGTCTTTGCATCTGATGGCGGAATTCATATCCTTGTTTACTTGTTCTCCTGGCTTTAAATGGGATGTGGCGTTTTTATATAAGACCGCAATTACCAGCGTGCAGAATAGCCAGGGAGGAAATAGCAGAAATGTCACCACACTCGACTGAGCTAAACTGGCTAAACGATGACAAGCACTCTCTCTGTCAGATAAACAGACTAACAGGCATCAGGGTTTTAACGTACACTTCACGATCCTCATTAGGTGGGGCTAATGAGAGCGCTTGGCTCGGCAAATTGGCAAGACGTCAGAAGCTCTGGTGATATAGGAAGTGGGTGAGAGTGGGGCATCAGATCATAAACCCTCATGATTGTATAATGTGACAGACCTTTTTTTCCCCTGACATCAAAGGATGTGTAATCTTGAGGGTCATATATTTTCCTCCACTGCCGCAGAACATGAAAGATCATGCGTTGTTTCCACTTTCATCGACATCTGCACCACACTGCTCCCTTTAAGGTTATGGGTCACTGCCCTTCATACTACAAGTAATAGCTCTAGCTGGAAAGTCATCCTTGGCTTTAATTTTCTGCACAATTGCAGTATTCCTCAGTTGTTTCTCCTTTTTTTCTGTCCCAGAGCTGCAGCTGTCCTCCCCCCATACTCTTTTTCTCTTTTTTTCTCCTTTCCCCTCTCTACTCCCCTTATACTAATTTGTGTCTCGGCTAATGACGCATTCATCTTCGGTCACCTTCAACACGCTGGCTCTCAAAGCAGTTTTTGACAAATGCTCTCGCTTTCTAGAGGCTGCCGGTGTCAAAACATCAGAGGGTAGAGTGGCAGTGTAAATACCAACAACTGATGCTTCCTTCAGGATAATCACCACCGCTGCTGGCCTGCTCCTGGCACCCCGCTCGGCTCCTCTCTTTGATTTGCAGCCAGGGAGGTGGAGCAGTCTTCTCTGTGAGCGTGCAAGCTTGCATCTATGTGTGATTAATCTATACTGAGCGAAAGGTAGGGTGCAATCAGCGCTCCATTTGTGAATAGTAAAGGGCTCTGTGACCATGAAGGGGAAATGGGAAATGGGAGATGGCGTGTCCAGTGTTTTGGCAGGGTAATGGAGCCTAAGAAGTCATTTAGGACCAGCTCTGCCCTGTCACATGGCTGTCACACCGCTGGCTTGGCAGTGTCAGATCCGATGTGCGTCTGGTTGAGCACCGCGTGGTACACTGGCATCTCCCATAGTCCCGCGTCAGTCAAAGACAACACACATCACAATCAAAAGTACACAGAGCCGCACACACACGCACACGTATGCTGCATCATGGAAAAGGGAGCTGCGGCGGCCCCGTCAAGTCATCAAATCTGTCCCCGCCAGATAAACATCCTCTCGACACTGTGACATTTTCCCCGGCACAAGCTGAGTGCGAGGCTCTGCAGATGTGCATGGCTGCGCGTGCGCGTTCCCACGCATGTGTTTATGTGTGCATGTCTGTCTGAGTGTTTTATTTATGCATGCAGAAATAACAGGCCTTTTATATAAAGAGCTAAATTAATGTATGACCCCACTGTACTGGGTAATAAATCACCCCTCGTGAAGGATGAGCGTTTTTTTTTTTTTTTCAGCTCCCCTCCCTAAAATGTTACCATTAGCATTTTGTTATGTTGTGTCTAGATAAATGATTGTAAGATTTATGCAAAGAGAATTAGATGATGCCAAGTGTTTCTGGCACGGTCATGAGAGTCATGTCAAACCCTCCTGTTTTTGATCAATGGGAAAAGAGCAGCGAGTTGACTTCATGTGACTTGACGTGTGCTTTTATCTCCCTGTCAAGTTTAATTTGATTATTTGATATTTGTCTTTTTTTTATGCTATATGAACTGCAATATTTGTCATGCTGACGCACTTTGGACTGAGCTTTACACAAGCTAATGGCTGTGACAGCAACCACTTTTTTCCTGTCTTCGAAATGAGAGAAGTTATCATCCCCATCAGAGTCCGCGGTATAATTTTTAAGGGCCAGCATGGTGGCACTTTTTCACTTCAGTAACCATAAACTAAATAATTTTCATGTAAGTGCAGATTGTAAGCCAATTTATACCTTCCTATCGCTCATATTTTTACCCAGACTCCAATGCAATAAATCCACTCAGAGAGCTTAAGCTTAGCAGTGTATCTCTCAGTGAGACCACCTCCAAAGGTTTCACTTTCACTCTCCCAAGTCCTTCCTCTTCCCTGTGCTCCATTTGTCCTCCTCCTCCCTTTCCACACCCTGCGCGAGGTTGAATTAATGTTTGACTGTGGGAGACTTGTAGATGGCAAATGTTCACATTCATTATGCATGACTTCCATGTTGCTGTTAATTTCTCGGAGCCAGCCAAGTCGAGGAAATGATTTTGTACATTATGTTTGTTTAATGAAATTGTCACACTAATGGAAGTGAGGCTGAATAAGATGGAGATGACTGTTTCTGTTTGTCGTTTTTATGACCTTTCTTTTTTTTTTTTTTTTATCGCAACCAGTTTTCTCATCATCACCCTCACCCGGTATTTATGGACCAATGCAATACTCAAGGAGTTGAAACAGACGGTGGGAGAAATTCTGCTGGATCCCTGAAAATCATTCATCTGCTCACACTTGATGGTGTCTGCAGCATGTTCTCAATCACTTTTAGTAATATTTAATGCACACATAGGTAGCACAGTGGTGTGTAGTGGTTAGCAATGTCGCCTCACAGCAAGATGGTTCTGGGTTCAATCCCACCGGCTGAGAGGGGCCCTTCTTTGTGGAGTTTGCATGTTCTCCCTGTGCCTGTGTGGGTTCTCTCTGGGTACTCCAGCTTCCTCCCACAATCCAAAGACATGCAGGTTAATTGCCAACTCTGAGTTACCCCCTAGGGTTTGAATGTGAGTGTGAGTGGTTTGTCTGTCTTTCTATGTCAGCCCTGTGACTGACTGGCGTCCAGTCCAGGGTGTACCCCTGCCTCTTGCCCAAATGACAGCTAAGATAGGCTCCAGCACCCCCTGTGACCTTGTGTGTCAGGATAAGCAGGTACACTCACATTTACTCAAGGTCTGGGTGTGTTTTGGGTGTCAGGATTCCTATTTGCCGGTCTGTGAATAATTTAGCCGTTTGCACACCTTTTCTGGCCATAGATCTCTCTAAGCAAACATGCTTTATCTCAGCCCTCACCGCACCTTGAAACCAGACAGTGTAAATCTATGATCCTAATCACAGCTCCGCGTTTCTTCACCTCGAAAGCAGCCGTTACTCGCTCTTTCATCAACTGATAAACTAACTTGTTGATTAGCCCCACTTTGTGCGTCTCACATATTATCATTACATTTGAGTTGCAGAGATGAGTTTTCCCAAAAAATAAATAACTTACAATCTTTGAGAAATCAAGGAGGTTGTTACATGGCACTTATTGCTGTTCTGAAGATATTTTCAGAGTCCTCAAAGACTCCTTAAACCACTTGGATAAAAATGTTGAGTACTCCGCATGATAAAAAGAAAAAAACAATTACCACGTTTCACAAGGTTTGTTGATGTTATCAACAATGACAATATAAATATGAAATAAAGATGTGTTTTTGGTGCATTTTGAGTAAATATAACCAGCATTGGGCAGCTACTAAAAAATGCTTTATCAGTTTCTCATTCAATATTACGCATTAATAAAAGGAAAAACTGCTCGTTGCTTAAATACTCAGCCACGTCGAATCTGGTGTAGAAATCTCTTAATCCTTTAACGCCAAGTGTATCATATTTGATACATGAGTCTTTGATACCTCTGCATCATCAGTGTGATATCTTTTCCTAAGAAACCTGATGTATACAATTAAAATGCCGGAAAAAAACAAATGACCAAAAAATAAATAAAAATGCCAGATGTAGTAAAAATGATACAAATTAAAACTTATATATGCAAGTTAATATTTATTTATTTTTTTTATTTATTTGTCAGAAGGTTCAGTAAACACTTCATTAAAAAAAAAAGACTTTTCTGGCAATTACTTCACAGTTCAGGCTTTACAGGGTTAACACTGTCATTTTACAAGCAGGACATCAACAGTTTAGGATAGCTTAGACCCAGTGACTGACTGCGTGCAGCACTCCAGAAAAGGCTAACCTACTGCATGTAGGCAAAACTTTCAGAGGCTTTTGGCAGCAAGAAGTCGCAACATATAATTATAAAAACTTTCGGATAAACCAAAGAGGCATTTCTTATTTTTCGATAGAAGCTGGCAGGATTCTCAGTTTGGATTAGGTAATGGTGGTACAGGGTTTAGGAAACCCCCATCAGTGTCTGCATTTTTTCATTGGGTGGCAGAGGGATTTTTTTTTCATCCAGATGGCTTGAGGAGCCTTTGTGGATTCTTGAGATACCTTTGCAACAGCAGTAAGTGCTTAAATGAGCATCTGGGTTTTTTTGAAAAATCAACAGCTATTCATTTTTTGGAAGTTTGGCTCTGTGAATAAGATGTTGAGGTAAAACATGACATCCACAAACTGAGCTTGTTTAGGTTTAATGAGGGATCGCCCATCAAAGAAATCACAAGATTATAAATGTGAAAATAAAGGTAAAAAATAAATGTGAAAATAAAGGTAGATGATTTCTCCTTGCATTGTTAAAGACTCCTTGTCTACATGAAAAAAGCTTGTAAATTCATATTTCTGAGAGTTCTGATAATTGTTAGTGTAAAGAAATGTAAAAAAAAAAATCCCCAAAACAACCATTATCCCTCATATGGCTCTTCCATTTAACTTTCACATATCAGCGTTAATCCTTTTGTACACAAAACCTTTTGTGCAAAAACCTAAGTGTATGCACATTTGAATGGTGTGTGTGTGTGTGTGTGTGTGTTTATTGCAGTGGTGCTGATGCTGCCTCTAACCCAAAATCCATCACTGAGTCCAGCCATGCGATTACAGCCTGCCATGGGAAACGCTGACTACTGCTGCTACTCTATTAGGCAAAGTGCTTGTGTGTGTGTGTGTGTTGTGTGTGTGAGTGAGGAGTGAGCTAGAGAGAGAGAGAGAGAGAGAGAGAGAGAGAGAGAGAGAGAGAGTGACAGAGGAAGAGAGAATGGGTATTATCCCAGACCAGGTGCTAAGTGCTTCTCACTACCCTCTTTTCGGTCCAGGACCATTTTCTCACATGCCACACCGATCCCTCGCCACTCCAGGGCTGTGAATCAGTTGGTCCTGCAGAAGAGTGAGGTTACCATATGCTGCATTGCAACGGATTGATTTCTACTCCACCGCTGTCCGTCTTCTTTCGCCCCATCCTTCTAGTGTCTCCTGTTCGAGCTTTGTAGATAAACACTTTGTCCAAAAGTCTTTCCCCACTGTAGACACCTGGTAGCACCGATATGTGGAAATGTCTGCTTAGTTTCTGTGTGTGTGCATATATATTGCATAGCACACGTGTGTGTATGTTAATGTGTGTCAGTGTAGGAGGCCAGGCGGGCTGTGAAAAAGGGATTGATGTGTCCATTTGAAGACAGGTGTTTAGAGTGTGACTGAGGGCTGCGGCGGCGTCACTCCGCCTCGGTCTGCTGCCTCTGTCGGCGCGGCTCCACCACTGGCTTTGATTACTTGTTGTTATTGGAGTGTGAAATCTGAATATGCTTTTTCATTACTCAAAGTTTGGCTTGTGTTGGTGCAAGGAGGCGCATGGGTGACAGCAGAGTGTTTGGTTTTATGCCGCGTAGTTGGTCTGAATTTATGTTCTTAGTTGCGTCGTTTCAGAGTTTCAACTATTTTTAAAAAAATGTTTGATTTAAGTCAGAGGAAATATTTAAAATCAAATGTGTTTTTTAGGAAAGCTGGCCTGTCTTCATTTCTACCAACTGACTTTGATGATCTTTCTTTCCTCTAGCATCACCATCAGGTTGACATTTTTAACTTTTGTGATATATACGAACAATGATGGAATGGATTGCCATTAAATTTTATACAGATATTCTTTACCCAGAGAGGATGAATTCTAGTCACTTTAGTGATACACCGACTTTAAATGTGAATGGCACTAGCATGTAAAAATTTTTGCTTATCCAATGAAACATGTCAACTGTCAACATACTTGATGGACTAGTCAGTCATTCGTGGTCTCCTGAGGATGTATCCTTGTGACTTTGGTTGATCTCCAGAGTCTTCGTGTAGCGCGACCAGCAGGTTAACATAGTCTCAACAATGAAGTAGCTCAACAAATATTTGATACAAACATTCTTCCCCTTCTCAAGATGAATTGTAACAACTTCAAGTAAAAATCAAGTAAAAAATCAATTTGGCCAATACTTTGTACTAGTACTACAATACTAGTTTTGCAACCACACACATGCAAAACACCACACTAGTGGCATGCCCAAATTATTAAATGTTAACATGCTAACATGCTAGCCTGAAACAGTATTCATGGTCAAACTGTGCCTCCTCAGTGCAGCTTTGCAGAAAGAGGGCTGTAGACCCTCAGTCTTGTTTTACTCAAATCAAAGCACTCACTCAACAATCAAAGCTGTATTTGCAATTGATTTTGTGTTTATTTTTCTTTCAACTTGTGTCAGACATCATTCGCCATACCACTCTTTAAGTAGATCCGTGGGTTAAGACTTCCTCTAAATGACCTTGTGCTGTAAGCTGACAGCCAGACAGCTGAGCGTTTAAATAGCTGGAGTGTGTTATAAAAAGACAGAGAGCACCTGGAAAAAGTCTATTAATCTTCAGGTGCTTGGAGGAGACATTCGTTATCAGAGCTTGGGAATTAAACATGAGCATGAATTCTTCAGAGGCGCAATATAAAAGAGTTGGATAATTTTAGAAGGGATCACTCCACCTGTAATTTTAGCTCCCCTCAAAGGCCCCTCTGTCTCTGCCGTTTAGAACTAATCCCTTTTGGAATTTGAAAGCTGTGTTCTCCAATATGTATTCACAAAGTGGATTAAAGAGACTCAATAGTTCAGGTTTTGTTTTTCATGTGATTAAGTGAAACCTGCGAGAGTGATTACATTTTCCAGAAAAGGGAAGAACGTGAAAGGCTAAAAAACCATGTAAACACTTTTCACTATTATGCCAGCAGCAGAAGGAGCTGTTTTTTTTGCATGAAATGACAAATATTTGGCAGTGTGATCGCTGTGGCTGATCTTGAAACAGGTTGCAAAATAAATGCATCTTAATTGCTTTATGTCTGGCTTTTATTCAATCTTTGTATCAGCGAGTGAGACCTGCTGGTGCGTGTTGTTTGAAATGCACATGAAAGCAGCAGGTGTGTTTGTGGGACGGAGGAGGGGGTGGAGGGGTTCACGGTGGTGTTTACGGCATTTTGTGGCACCTGTGATACTGCGGCGCCGGGGTGATTGATTATTCTGACCAAGGCACTGACTGCTTTACACCGATTAGCCTTTGACCTTTTGGGTGAGAGATCACATCAGCTGCTGGGAGGATGATAGGTGGGAAGCGGGATGGTCCTAATTTACTGTCCCATTATCGCCGCCCTGACAGGGAGGACTGGAAGGAATGAGGGTGGGAGGGACAAAAAGACGGGCAAAACAAAAACGAGACGGAGAAGACGGAGAGAGAGAGAGAGAGAGAGAGGATTAATCAACAAGGAAGGTGGATGAGAGAGAGTGAGCAAAGTGACAGCAAAGCGTCGAGAAGCGCAAGCCAAAATTGCGCCCTAATTCTGATGTTTATTTTATCTGAGGTGGCAGGTGTGCTGGGTCCACAACCTCGCCGTGCTTCTCTGGCCCGTTCTCGGTGGCTGTGTGGCTCGCCTAGAGATAAGACTGTAATGAAGCAGGATGGGAACAACACAGACCACCAAAGGAAGCCTTCGGCAAGACAGCCGGACCCGACTGTCGCCTCCATCCCTCCTCCCTCAGCTACCCTTTGTCTCATGACATAAATTTGCTTCTTCATCCCCGTCCTGCTGGCTCTGTTTGTTTAGGGACTGTCGATGAAGGGAAATAAGTTGCACTGATTCCCAGTGGGCAGTCGCGCCGCTGGAAGCCCTGTGTTTGTCTCACCACAGAAGCTGCATCAAGCTGGGAAGTTTAAGCGGTGAAGCTGAATTTTCCGGCCGCCAGAGCTAAATGATCAAATCTGACATCAGTTAGCTTTACATCATCTGAGGCTAAATAGAAGACGTTGAGGATTACTCGATGTCACCCGTTCCTTTGAGGAACATAAGGTTCATCTAATCAGCAGAGGTCTAATTAGCTGCAGCCTAATGAGGAGAGGTGTCTGCTGGATTTCAGTCTCTCTGTGGTTGGCATCACCACAGATGTTTGTTTCGCAAGTGCCTTTTATTTGACAAAGCTGCAGAGCACATAATGTTCTGCAGTGTCTTTAGTAAGAGATTTGCAGAAAGTTCAGAGAGTGTAACATTAATTCCCAAACCTTTAGGTTCGTGACACCTTAAAATTGAAACCATGCCTGCTTGTGACCCCCAATCGCAGGTTTCTGGCTTTTGTGTGGACGTGATTTATGAGTAGTCCAGCCAAAGAGTGATGTTTCATGTTTTATTGAAGTTTTTTCAGAGAACCTGAGGTGAAAAAAATCTATATTTCTGTTAAACAAAACAGTGGTTATTTCTTTAATCATTTAACCCCTCAGAATCCTCAGAGACAGCTGCCTTAATATGAGATGTTCAAAGCTACAGCTGTTTTATGTGCCTCCAAATATAATTGGTATTATTTTGTCTAAAACAGTGACCCTTTAAGCTGACTGTTTAAAAATGATTATCCAATTGAATCTGCATGGAGCATCTGAACCTAACTATCAACCCTTATTAGCCAGTCAAATCAGTCATCTGAGATTTCAGGGATATCTAGTTATGATGATATTAATAAACCTTATTTATACCTTTCAGAACAAAACAAATTAATAAATAAACATCCAGCAAATACGTACAGTGAATGAAATACAATAAAATAACCAAAATACAAACACAATACAAACATAGTGGACCTGAGGCTATGCTCTGGAGTCTTAAAAGGGCTCAAAATAATGGAAAGTTTCAACATGAAGAGCTCCATGACAACTGAACATGCTGATGAAGACTGTGATGTGGTTGAAAGCTCTGACGCGTGCAATTTTTTTTTTTAAAAAAGGGACCAATCTTCTGATTGTTAAACTCTGACCTTCCCATTTTGAAAGGGGCTGAAAATCACTGGCTAGCTGTGAAACTGTCTGCTCGTATGCAATGTGGTGTCGCCTATAGCTGTCATTACTTTGCAATGACAGGGTCCCAACAAGCCGCGACACTGAGAAGCCAGCACTCACAAATACGCGGCGACAAAATTTAACCAATGTAAGCATGCTCTCGGATACAGCTAGAGATGTGTCGCTATGTGTACACACTCTTGCAGATTGGCGGAAAAGAGACCGCAGGTGTAAGCACAGACGCACTGACAGCACCGCGGGTTTGAAAGCTGGCTGGTGTGAAGCTGTGTGTGCGTGTGTATGTGTGTGTGTGTTGTTGTTGATGTTTTTAGGGAGAATGGATTTCGCATTAGTGCCCTTGTTTCCTCTTCCTCCTCTGCTTCTCCCTCCCTCTCTTGTCCCTCTATCCCACTTTCTCTCTCCTCCTATTATTCTCATTCTGCACTAGAGGGCCGTCAGCGAACCCTGAATGCATTATGCTGTCTGCTCCATTGTTTGTGCTGTTTCTCTGCGCCTGTGCCCCACTCTCTCCCAATATTTGTTTTCATTAATCACAATGGGTGCCTGCTGCGGGTGTCTTGATGGCTTTTTTGGTCGTCTTTTGTTCCGCAGCGCAGCTTTTGTCTTTAGGCATTGGCTTTCTGTGTTTTGTTTGTGTGCCTCTGTGTTTGTGCACATGTGCATATATGCCCGCTCGCGAGTGCGTAGACAAAGCTGGAGGTAGGAAGGAACAGGACATTGCCCACATTTGTCTTTCTTCGCACATGGTAATGCATCCCTCCTTTCATGTTGTTCTTTTATCTGGGCTCATTACTGCTTTTTTCAGAGAAACTAGTGGGCACAGAAGGGCCGGTTTCTACATTACAGTGCTGCACGCGCTTACACCCTCTCTTACAGTTCATTGACATTCTTATACATTCTTGAACATATGACATTAATCATATGAAGTGATCATATATGATTTCCATATTAACATTTCCATTCAACAGATGAAGTCAGAACAAGTCTTGCTACAGTTATTAATGCAACTAGCCAAAAGAAGCCAATTATAGCTGAAATACAAAGTAGAGCGTATATTGTATGGTAAACAGGTGGTTGATTTCGCAATACATGTATTTCCTCTGCTCCCGTGCTTCCATTATTGAGGATCTTGTTGGTTTGTTTGGCCCAGACGGGTGGTGTTGCCATAAGGTGGATAAATAAATCATCTCTGAAGAAATATTAAAACTTGTCTGTTGCTTTCCCACCTCCTGCTCTCTGTTCCCGTGCTGCCTGCGCTCCCCCTTTCTTTTTCTCTCATTCATCCTTGCATGTTTTTTTCTTCCTCTCATTTCCGTGCCCCCCCCCCAACTCCGCTCACTCGCCTCTCCTCCTCTGATGTGCGATTCATAGTGTTTTTGCTCTCTTTTTTGTTTTTGTGTTGCATGCAGGCTTTGTGCCCTCGGCACAGAACGCACACACACACACACACACACACACACACACACACACACACATACATGCACAACATTCCTCCACACCTGAAATGTATGGATTTGCCCACTGTTAAAATTTTCAGCCGCTCCACAGGATCAATTCCAATTAAATATCAAATAGGGCTTCTATTTTCTCCCCTTCTCTGGCAGCTCTGTGGTCTCACAGCAGCGTGTGGTCCAGAATTTCTCTGCTCTCCTTTCTCCTACCAACCTTGTTCGACTCTGATATTCCTTTCCTTCCTATATGTCTGTGCTCATGACAGGTTTTTCTGAACTGGTACAGTGGCACATAATCATGACACATTCTGTGGGTATCCACAGACAGCTGCTGTGTTTCCATAAGGAAATGCCGTCCTACATTATCAGCCAAACAAGCCGAGGCACAAGAGGAGAAAAAGTTCTTTATGGTTGTCCTCAGTTGTGTTGTCCTCTGCAGCACACGCCCAACATTGACAGGAGACTCATGCTTTTATGGCTAGAGAAAGCAATGGAAAAATAACCATTGTTCCATATCAGCTGTGCAGTGAAAATATGTAAATAAAGCTTTCACTGACTTTTAGAAAATTTAATTTGAAAAAGTGTCATCTGGTGGCAGCTCTACACTTACCTCTTTTCTTTCACTTTCACACCTGCAAGTTGCATCATGGTGAACACAAACATGTGGGTGTGTATATGTGTATCTGTATTCATGTACAAGTGTTTGTGTCTATCCGTATTTATGAACGAACGAGTGTGTGTGTGTGTGTTAGTGTACTGTGTACTTAAACCCAAATTCAGCATGTGTCACATGATGTGGCAACAGTGGACTAGGCAGTGTGAAGCCCTTTTTTATCTTACCCAAGACATTTCTTCTGGATAATAGTGTGTGTGTGTGTGTGTGTGTGTGTGAGATTGTGATTGTGTATGCCCGCAAGTGTCAGTGTGTATCAGCTAGAAGTAGAACTGATAAGAGCTCTACGGATATCTCTATCCTCACACTCTTTTGCAACAAGAACCATTCTTCCAAAAATGGATACTGAACATTGAGGCCTTGACCCGATTACATCACTTAAGTACCTGTTGCAGTAATCACGACCCGAGCTCTTCAACACTAAAGTCAAAAAAGGACTCGCTTTGAACTTTGAGCACAGTGTAGAATTTTAAAACATTCAAATGTGATTTAAGTTTTGACTCTTTTCTCTAAATCCAGGGATTAGATAGAGGGAACAGCCAAAAGTATGTGGACGCTCAAACATTACACTCTTATGTGATGTGCTGCTATAATAGAAACTCTTCTTGGAGGGCTAAGTTAAAATGATTTATTCATTTCTGTGACTGTGTGTGTGTGCATTTTAGGAAGTAATTGTCACTGCTGCAGACAAGGTTGACACTGGGTCACTCAAAATGAGACCTTTTTATGCCAGATGCTAGTGCTTTTATAAATCTTGCTTTCTACAATACATGGTTGAATGAATAGTTTGATATTTTGGGAAATACGCTTATTTGCTTTCGGTGAACAATACCACTCCCACGTCTGCACAGTTACACACACATACGTTGCTGGAGTCAGCAGGTGGTGGTTAGCTTAGTGAGAGTGGAGTTTGAATCAGCTAGCCTGCATCAATTCAGAGACATCAAAAGCATCACCTCTAAAGCTCACTACCAAACACACTATATGTTTAATTTGTACAAACACTGAAGAGTAAAAACAACAATTCCAGACTAGCTGTTCCCCATGTTTCCAATCTTTATGCCACGCTAAGTTAACCAGCTGCTGGATCTGGGGGCATCTTTTTACTGGACCTATATGAGAGCATTATTCATCTTCTCATCTAACTCAAGATAATGAATACACGTATTTGCCAAAATGTCAAATTATTTACAGTTTACAGTAGCATTAAAGTTAGGCAACCAAAACACTTGGCTGTGGTCAAATAAAGATGGCGGTTATGATCAAAAGAAAGGCAAATGGTGATTTCAGGCCAGTGACAAAAGTCAGATGCTCGACACGCCCATCCACCACCTCAACCTCAACCTCAACACAGCCTTTCCTTCTGGATACATATAGGACACATAGGTTTTCCTGCTTTGCTCCCGAGTACTGGCAGTGGATGTAAATCGTGAGGGGCAGATTGGTCCAATCTGGATTAAATTCCTAGGGATACTGGGTTGTATTTGCTCCAACTCGGTCCCAGGAGCGTTACTGAGGTTGGCCGCTGATGTTGGAGATTAAGCCTGACGCGCCAATCCAATCTGTCCCAAAGCTGTTAGACAGAGACAAGGTCAGGGCTCTGTGCAGACCCGTAAAGTCTGTCCACCAAACTGTTATCACAAAGTTTGAAGCACTCTATTGTCTACAAGATCATTGTATGCAGTAGCATTAAGATTTCCCTTAATTGGAGCTAAGAAGCTTAGCCCAGAACTTGAAAAACAGCCCCTGACAAAACACACAAAAGTATATGGGCTGAGATATCTCCACACTTGTGATATGCATCTTATGTGGCTGCAGATACCTTTGGTTAATCATATTGTGTCGCTTCATTGGTGAAGTGAAGTTGCACAAATAACCCCACAAGCCAGGCCAAAGAACGGCCCTATCTCCTCTGCACACACACTGTACGTGGCTGTGTAAGGTAGTGGACATTCATAAATCCCTCTGATCCCCCTGATTAAAGAAATCCCTCCAAGCTTCTAAAAACCAGAGTGAGAGAGAGAGGCGGTGAGCTCATTCATTTGTGCGTGTTATATTATGCCTCAGTGGATTGACCTTTGACTTCATTCTCTCTCTTTCTCTCTCTCCCTCCCTCTCTCTCTGGCACTCTCCTGGCACATCCTCAATACTAAGCCTCGACCATTGGAGCTACAGAGAATTAATGAATTATAAATCCCCCTGGATACATTAACTAGACCCACTTTATATGCCAGGACTCAAATTACATCAATATACGCTTTCTGCATTTGTAAATGCCTATCAATTATTGATGTGATGTCATTACCCAAGCAATATCTGTCATGAATGAGCAATATGTATCATGCAGCAGTGTTACCTAATCTTAAGATTGTTTCGACAGGCTGGTATTCAGCCACATGGGGGCAGCAGGCAGTAAACACAACAATGACATATTTTCCCCTTTATACACTGGATATGGCCACTATGTTGGAAAAGTGTTGCTTTCCATGTCCAGCAGACATCAAGCTGCAATAGAGTTCATTAGTAATCCTGTTTTAAGCCACTGCGAGTGAGTCCAACACTCACTCTTCTCTCAGCTTTGCTTGTGTCTCCACCGACTACTAATATGTGGCTCTTCAACAACAAAATGGTCCACTATGTTCACTGACAGGTAGTTGCCAACTTAGTCTGCTCTTTGTTGCTGCTGCGACTTAAAGAGGGTTTTTATTTTTCAGAGGTGAGAGTGAACTAAAACAGTAAAGCTGAGGGCTGTAAAACTAACACAACCAGGTAAAAGATGCGAAAATGCTCTGTGGCGCTGAAGGGAACTGCAGTGCTGTGATAATTCTCTGTTGATTTGCCACTACAAACTACCTCTTTAATTCTACAAGTACTCATTTGATCCATTCTGAAAATAAAAGAAATGATAAATTAAGTAGAGGATCTTTAAAAGGGAAACTACCAATATTCTCAATGGAGCTAAGAAGTTTTTTGTTTTTTTTTCCAGGGAATGAGGACTACATCTCAGCCTATACGTGCTGTACGTTGTGCTGCTGACATTAGGTGCGTTTCCAATCGCCAATTTTTAAGTACATTTTCAATGTTGACATGAGTTAACGTGAGTTGCATGTCAAACAAAATATCACAATCTAATAATAAGTTTAAGTTGATGCATAAATATAAGGGAGTTGTGACAAAGTATGATAGAAATGGACTTAACGAACTTAACAAAGAAATCATGACATATGTGGAGCACGTGACAACGCCCACTGAAGCAGAAGAAAACATCAGATCTGTGTGGGGTGGTGAGGACGCTGTAACGTTCCTTAAATGACATGAAACAAGCAGAAATGTCATATTTCCATTGTGTTTGCTGCATTGTTTTCCAGTGTTTGATGTTCGACTGGCACTCTTTTAATTACATGTCCCTCGTCTTCTGCAAAGGTTTAATGGTACGAAACTGGAGAATTAGCGCCACCAGTTGTTTATCTTGAAGCTGATATTCACGTTCAACAGCGGTGGATTCATTCACATTTTCTTTTGCCAGTTTTCTAAAAATCTGGTTAATATGTTTTTGACATTTGGACTGCACTGATGTTTTTTTTCCAGGCTGTAGAAAGAAAGATACATTTCACTGACTCTGATCATTAATGTGAGGTGAGGTGAAAAATAATATTATGGTAAGTGTAGTTCCAGGAATTTTGGAGATTGATTCATAGTAGGTTGTAAAAATTGGGATGTTATGTGCTCTGCTGCTTTGATTTTGACCACTCAATTTTTTTTCTTCTTTTTTTAAATCTGTCTCTTGCAAGTCGCTCAACTTCATGACAGTGCAATTACAATCCCTGGAATACGCCTTTAAAATTTCTACAGCTTAAAAAAACCCCACAACATAACAACCTGTTTCAGCCCTTTGAAGTTTTCAAATGCTGACTTCAAAGCAGTTCATATATTTCAATTTAATTTTAAGACATTCACTTTACGCGTGCATCGGAGTTGCCTCTAAAAATTGCATTTTGCTCGCTCTCTGTCTCACTCACTGTCTCCCTTTGTCTCTCACTCCTCCCCCCCGATGCAGAAATCCATAGTGTTGTAAATGAAGCTGTGAGGATCGATGCTGCAGGCAGGGTAATGCCGGAGCGCTGCCACCAGTGTATTGCTACAATGATCTAGTGGTTAAAAACACATTCGCAAACAGAGAGGGGAAGATAGATCTGAGCCAGCAGCACGCCCACATTGCTCTCGCTGGAGACATCATCAAATTAAACAGCAACTATGATGTGTTTCTGCTCTGTGCCCCCGCTACCACACCACCGCGTCTTCTCCAACACACACTCCTCTTTTTCCTCCCGTGTTATTGACAAGAACCTCCACTGGGGTAGATTTATAATGGAATGCATGACATGATTTGTTTCGAGTTTAGGATGAAGGCCAATTAGTTTAACAAGTGCGAGACAAATCTTGTTTGACAAAAGTTTATGTCAGGGCATGCGAAACTTGTCCACCGGGAGATATTTTGTTAGCTGGGAGCAGACTCTGTTGCAGACACACACCTGCAGAAAAATATCAAAAAACATTCAGGAGAAAAACAGAAAAATATGTAAGAGTGTGGTTATTTCTGTTGCCGTATATTCACCATTTTCCTATTTGACTTCTGTGAAATGGGGAAAAAAGCAACATCATTACACTGTCGACAAGTGTGTCAAAATTATTGCCTGTTCTGAGAAAGTCCTTTGATGGCCTTGAAGAAAGATTTGAACAATGAACAATCTTTTTGACTTTGGTTTATTCTCTTTTTGTTTCTTTCACCCAAGTTCCTCCTCGTCTGCGACCTTTTCGTCTGACCTCCTCTTATTTCCTGTGGGATTAACGTCACTCTACCTACCGTTTTCGTGTTGCCACAGCAGCGCTCTGGATTATGGAGACTTTTCATCCTTACAGTAAACAGCGCGCGGAGGCACAGATGCTCACGCACAAACACACATCTATCAGTGTGAGTAATCTTTGGTGAGCAAACAGCAGATGAGGGCGACTCCTGTCACATCTGCGCAGGAACAACTTATTTACCTGCGCGATCACGTATTCAGCTTCAGTTTTTAGGCCAGTTTGCATTGATCCCGTACTGCACATTCCCTCATTTTATTTTGTTGGTGGACAAAATAACGGGAACATTTTGTCTATAAAAAGTAAAGCCAGTGTGCAAAGGGTCAAGATGCTGCCACTCCTGCGAGGCGGATTAGATCCCTCATCCCTGCTCTGATCAAAAGCAATGCACATGAGTCCATTCACAGTGACGCCTCTCGCCGCTAGCTGTGCCGACAAGATGCGATCACAGGCCCCAATCATGTCGCCGCCGCAGAGAGAAACAAACTGTGTATTTTACCATCATCGCTGTTGTTTGTGAAGTTAAACAGCAGGCTGACCAGCAGGGACTGAGGGTGTGAACAGACCTTATCACACCGAGCGTCCTATAGTGTCCGCTGGCATACTGGGCATTATGAACACAAGACTTCGACTTGAGCCACGGTCTGATCCTTGTCTCAAATCCACTGAGCGGCAGAGTCAACAGGCGATGGGAGCGGAGATAGCCAACTATGGGGAGTGTCAACAGGCCGCTCGGCTCCGGATGAAAGCTCTGTTTGTGTGGCGAGGCTGATCCCCTCTCTATTCATCTGGTCTTGGCCTTTCTTCTACACCATTTTGGACCCTCGGCTGAACACGGCAGATTATGTCTGATCTCGCAGGTATTGCAGGTCAACATCATCCCACCGCTGGAGTATAAAGCTCATATTCTCGCCTCTGCGCTCTAACTTAAGTGCTCTCCCCTCTCACTCTCCCCCGTTCAGTGATTTTTATCCCCTCCCGTGTCTCGCGCCGACCCCGCTGATTAACATTTTCGACACAAATGTGTGTTGTTCCAACAACACAGAGTGGCGAGTGCTTGAGATGTAATTAGAATTAAGGATATTGATCACACAGGGCCAGACCGTGGCGTTATAAATAATGGCTAGCATGAATAAGTGAAAGCGATAGGTGAGCTCTCTGTGATTTATGTATGGACTCCCGTGGTCCGCAGCATAAATCACCAACAGCCATGTTCTTATTGAGTTATGAAGCCCCACAGTTGCAGCAGAATAATGGCCAACTCTGTGTCTTGTGCGTGTCTGCTCAGTCCATAAGATAACACCCATGGACCAATAAGCAAGCAGAGAGGTGTGCGCTCTGTTGTACGACATTAGCTTGTGTACTGTATTATGTATGCCTCAGACTTTACAGCACTATAGAATAAAGTTACACAAACACTGTGTGTGTGTGTTTGTGGGCTTTTTCAGCATTTTGCAAGTTAAAGTGAAAATAATCCAATTTTTGCCCTGCTCATGTTTAGCCTTTAGATGAATATGACTAAACACCATATCATCATAGATCCTTGTACTAGCATGCTTGACCTTTAAAAAAAAAAAAAGCTAATTTGTGGAAGACATATTTTGAATTAATCTAATGAGGTTCTTCATAAACCCCTTGCTTGAATGTTTTAGTAAGTCACCAAACAGACTACACCTGCTATAAAGAAAGAGTCCTGCTGCTTTACAACAGCAGCTGACAAAAAACTTTATTCAAGGTCTGTTTATTTCCTTGATACACTGCTTTTGACCCTACTGCACAGTCTTCATTAGCAGAGGGAGTTTAATCGGGTGACGACGACGATGAATGATTTACACGAACACCTTGTTTGCTAATTGGTTGATTCTGACAGATAATTCTTAACTTTGAAGATATCAGGTGACAGCTCTCACTTTCTTGTGGTTTTATGCAATCCTCATCAGCAGGTGGAGTTCAGATTTTGACATTATATTCGGAAGTGGGATGTCACATGAACACAATGTACTCTGCCATGGTTAGAACCACCTGGACTGAGCAGGTGATTCATTTTTGCAACGGATATATGTTTGATTTTTAAAATATCCTTTTAAAATAAAAGTACCGTAAAATCTTAAACCTTGGATGTCCGTGTGAACGGCTGGGCGAAAAAAATGTCTGACTCTATTACAGCAGACTAAGCTTTGCATCCCATTTCCTGTCGACAGTCAATATTTCTTTTTTGGTGGCATGACTCAAGGGATGGCGCTCCATCTGTCAGTTCACCACTTTGGTCTTGCCTGAAATATCTCGGTAGCTACCAGATGGACTGCCATGAAATTCTGTGTAGACGTTCATCCTTCATCGATCCTGCCAACTTTGATGATCGTCTGACTCCTCTTTACTCCAGCGACACCATGAGGTTCACATTTGTGTTTTTTGGTGAGACATCTCAGCAGCTGTTGAATGGATTTCCGTCACATTGGCTACAGAACATCACGGTGCACAGCGGATGAATCGTTATTGGTGATCCCACAACTTTTTGTAGACTCTTCTGGTCTGGTTTTAATCAACAAGTACCATTGCTCAAGCTTTTCCAACCACATTAACCATAGCAATGGGTGAAAAACACAGGAATAGGATCTTGTTTCAAAGGAATCGTATTTTTTGATTGTCATATAATTCATAGATACTGATGCGAGATTCAGATTCAGTGTTTCATGCGAGTCATTCTGCAAACAACATACTGTGTCTTGTTAGTATGAAATCTTGTCGGTCAAACAACACCCACACAGTCCCCTTTAGGCAGGTTTCTGAGTTATTTTAAGTTTAAACTAATTGATAATTAAATGATTTACCATTATGAAAGTTTATTCTCTAAACTTTAAAAATGAATTTTACTTTTTTTAATCACAAATTAATTGAAATCCAACTAATTAATGTAACAACCAGGTGTCCAACTGTTTTATAAGCACTTAGAATAGTTTATTGTATCAAATTATGTAATGGACATTTTTTTTGTTTTTAACAAGCCCTACTAAAACACAGACTTCACATACCTAAAAGTGAAAAATACAGGCCGGTAGAAGGTTAAACATTTAACCTGCTGAAGGTTTAAATGGCCATTAAAATCTTGTTATTTCTCTGGACAGGAGCTTGTCTCTACAGTTGGCAGGCATCTAGTTAGAGTCCCTGCAGTTTGTGCCGCATCTTTCACACCCTCCTCCTAAGTGACACTAAGCCTCAGCAACAGGGGAGGGTTTTTAACAGGGCCCACGAACAGCCATTACCCTGAGTCTCTTAAGTGCTGTCTGTATGGTGCGCTGACAGATCAGTATCCCCCTCCGCTACGGTGTCGCTGCCATCGACAGGGAGAAGGAGATTTCATCCAACCTGATCAAGCATGGGGAGGAGAACAAACAGCGCTTCACACAACACACATCACAAGCAAACATGCACCACAACAGAGAGGCGCTTTTGGGTGAGTGTGTCTGACTGTTTGTCAGTGTGTGTGTGTGTGTGTGTGTGTGTGTTTACTGGTGGTGATGTTATCTGTCTTTAGTATGAAGCACTCACTTTCTGTTCTAAACAAACACAGCAGTGCGGGGCAGCTTAGGTCAGCGTTGACTGCTCTCTTCCATCTCGAATTTGCCATGTGTTTCAGTGACACATAAACACACACACACTCATTCACGTGCAAAGCCACCTCCCCCTCAGCACGCCGGCTCTCTGGGGCTGTGCACAGAAAACCTTTCATCAGACACACTCGAAGAGAAAATATTTTAGCCCAAGAGGAGAACAACAGGGGCTGGAGAAATTGATTTTGATTTGAAAGTGACGGCATATAATGGGGCTTGGAAACTGTCCCTGAATCTGAATCTGTTTATCATTCCAGAATGTAAATGGCCCATATCAAGACTTTCGGGGGGTAAACAGGTTTGAATTCCAACACACAGCGGCAAGGGCGCACGGTAAACATGCGAACACCTGCACACACGCGTACGCATACACACGTGCACAGGCAGATGCACAATTCTGGGCTCGCAAACATGCACACACACAGTATAGACGGGCACACAGTCGGGCAGGCTCTGATAGAAGCATCACTGCATCGCTCTCACCACAGAGTGATTTCATTGCACGGGTCAGCGAAAGCCTCTTTAGCTCTCAATGTCTTTTAGCCTTACAGCAAAAAAGTGACCATTTTATGCAATAAAGGTCATGACACGCAGACATTTAAACATCGTGCTCATGCAAAACACCATTTTCAGACAGTTTCTGAGCTCTGGTGCGTTTCCAGTTGCTGCATGACGGGCAATTTGTGTCGAGGACATCTGCCTGTATTTCACATTTTTCCACAACATGGTTTTAAGCCAGTCTGAGCGGTAGTTGTGTTCAGGCTTTGGCTCTGAAAATAGGCAGGCACACACACAAACACCCAAGGAAACCATATCCAAGTGAGCACACACACCTGCCCACAGAACAAAATTGCAGTAACAAACCTGAAACAAAACCCCAATTCGAAACGATGTTTGTCACTCGCTCGTTTGCAATAATTGAATTGAATTGAAAAAAAAAAAAAAAAAAAAAACTATTTCAGCAACCAAATCACAATTAGTAAACCCAAACTCGGCCTCCTTCTAAAGCCCGCCTCCAAATACGTCTTCCCAACACTGTCAAGTTGACAGCTATTTAAAAAACACGGAGTTGCCAAATTATACATCATTAAATTCAACAAATTAATCATGATTTTCAGTGACAATGGTGTGGTGTAATAAAGGAAGACTGACAAACAAAGCCGGGCGCATCAACACTTCCAAATTAATAGTGACTGACACCAACACCCCCACACTTAATTAATGGGAAACAAAACACAACAAGAACATCCATCTAGATACAAGAAAACAAAGAATGGGTCGGCTCGTGTCATTCTACGTTTGCTGCCCGCTGACAGCGAAATGTAACACCGAGATTGATAGTGTTTGGGCGTGTGCGCGTGCACAGGCCTGCTCAAATGTTGTTTTTCTAGACTGCGATCTCTTAAGTAGACACCTAACACGCCTCGAGACCCTGACATTGAGTTTATAAGCAGGCATTATTTTTAGCGATGCTGTCATGTTTCTCGGAGTGACAGCTCCTAAAAGCTTCCACAGGCAAACCCATCTCCTTTTGCACTCTAAAGCCATGTCTTCTTAACAGCGATGACTGGGCTATTATCTTACAAGATGAAAGCTGACGCACTGCTATGCTTTTCATTTCTGCAAAGACCGTCGCTTTATAGCCGAGCTTTTTGATGTTTGATTTGTCCTCCCGTTCCTGCCCGCCGCGTGGCCACGGTCAATATTCGCCGATCATAATAATATCCGACCGTCGGATGTCAAGAGACTTTTTTTTTTTTTACCCCATTTAAACCGCACTTGGTCGTGAAAGGAATAGCACACAAAAGGACGGAGAGAGGGGAGAAAGAGGTCGGGGCTGCGTTTTAGAAAACCACTCCTGGAGAAACGGGACACTCTCAGGCACTTTGTCACATCAATTAGGAATTCTATCTGGGCAATGGGATCATGGCCTGCAGGGCAGTGGACAGGACAGCCATTATATATCTTACTGGTGTGTGTGTGTGTGCGTGTGTGTGTGCGTGCATGTCTGTATGCTTTTGTGTACATGTGTAACAGACAGAGAGAGGGAACTCTAGGAGAGAGAACTCATCCTTTGAACTATCGACTCTTGCCTCACTGACCCCTGGGAAAGCTAATTTTAGACGGTGTTTCGCAGTGGTTTTAATTGCCTCACATTGCTAATTTCCTCTTCGCTGACAATGAACAGAGGCGGTGGGGTCCTCTCTTTCTCTCTCCGTCTTTCTTTCCCACCAACAGTCAGTCAGGCAGTCAGGCCTCGAGGCTGTCAGAGGGGGAACAAAGTGACTGGGTGATGAGCCAGACACCCGTTGTCTGATCACATGGACTGATGCTGTGCCAGACACCACAGCCACTGGCTCTCTCAACAAGGTTCCTCTCACAACAGAGGAACGCACTCCCGACCTGGGCCTTTTATACTTTTCCTGTCTTCTTTTCTTTCTTTTTTTCCTCCCGCTCCATCTCTGTCTGTTTCAGTCTTTCCCATCTGCTGGTTTCCTCTTTTTCTCCCATCTGTCCCTCTGTGTTTACTCTCTTTCTTTTGCATTTGCACCCGCTTGTTGTTGCTTCCTGCGTTATTTAACTGTTACAGAGGTGAGAGGTGCAGTCACCCCTCTCCTCCCCTCTCCCTCTCTTTTCTTAATTGCTCTCTGAGTGAGGAGGTGGGTTTCCCGCTGTGCGCAGCATTACTGCGACACGCACAGACAACCGTATTGCCTTTATGGGAAATCAGCATTTTTAAGAAGGCAAATGTAGACGACTGTTCAGAGCCCTGGCAAAACTCTAAAGGCAGTACGGTACAGACTCGCGCGCACACACTTGGAGAATGTCATCAACTGGCATTGTTTTGCAGACTTACAGTACATTTGTGTCTAGTTGGCACCCACCGCTGCACACTGCTCTGACAGCCCTCATCTATACTGAATCAAATCCTCTGAGGTGTGTGTACGAAACAACTATATTTTTGTTCTATGAATAAGCTGACTTCCCCTCAGATTTGTAGCTCCCAGCTGCAGAAGGCTATGTATAAATCAATGCCTTGGTGGGCTAGAGAGGGAGCAGTTATATTTACTCTGTTTCCTAGCTAGCAGCACTAGCTGTACCAATGGGTAAAGGAATTCGATACACACCACTGGAAGGCGAACACTTTTTCGCTCACATGCAGGAATGGCAGTTCTGCTGATAGGGATGGACTAATGAAGGAATACCAGTCCAGTCAAGCAAGAAAACACACCCTGTAAAACATCAACAGAAAATAAAACTGATTCCTGTCATGCACCACAGGAAGACGAATAAGAAAAACTGAACTGTGTTCGTACATGGACACACACACACACAAGTGCAAGATACTGCCAGCCTCATATTTGTCCTCACAAATGCCCCAAAATCCATCTGATGTATTTGAATTTTAATCTATAGTGGTTTATTGATTCAGATAAAGCACTTGTGTGTTTCTGCTCTTCATTTGCAGTCTGTGTCTGCAGCACTGAGTACTGGATTAAGGTTGATGGCGATGAATTATACATGCAGTCTGAAATGTAATTCTCTTCATTAGATGACAAATCTCTTGTTTGAATATTGCATACTGTGGTAATAATACTGCTTTTATCATTGGCCACTGGAGTTGTGGGACTGAGGAAAAATAGTCTTGTCATCACAGTAATGCACCGCTGCTAATTCATTAATTCAACTACCAAATTAAAGCTAAATCAAATGCAGTTGTTGCTACATTAATTCTAACAAAAGAAAACATGCAATGTCTGCTTATCTCCGGTGAAGGATTGAATGAAGTGCCTGTGTGCGTCTCTTTCTGGACTTTGTGTGTTTGTGCTCCTGTGTGTGTGTTTCTGTAGGCCGTGAGAAATGGGGGCTGGGCCTGGTTAATAATAGTGGCCGAGAGGGTCTGTTAACGTAGCCCACTACATCACTCCTTAGCAGGGAGACATCTCCAGGGCTCCATGCTGCTGTGATGGAGTGTTGGAAGGGGAACAGACTGGTACAGAGAGCCGGTGATGGAAAGGGGGATCGGAGGATGGAGGCTGGAGGACAGATGAGATTCAGGCAGCGGGGAGGCAAGGAAGTGAACAGTAGGGCACTTTTTTTTTGTTCTCTGCTGTTTCATCTCTTTTCTCATTTCTGTCTCGAGTCGATAGAGGGTTAATAGGTGTTTTACCCAACATCACAAGTGACTGAGACTTGAAAACTCTACAAATCTACAATGTCATTCAGACTAGATTTTGAAAGAAGTTTTGGAAAATATACTAATTCACTTAATTGCAAAGAGTTAGATGAGAAGATTGAATATATATATGCTAAACATAAAGTTGGAGGCTGTTAGCCTTGCTTAGCACAAAGACTGGTAACGGAAGGTAACGGCTAACCTGAACTGTCCAAAAGCAAGAAAAAAGTAGAAAAAAACCCACCTACTAGCACATATACAGCTCACAGATTAGCACATTATGTCTTGTTTTTATAATTCGCACAAAACCAAAGTGATGTCAAACTATCCTTTAAAAGAAACATTTTACATTTTGGGAACTATTTGTATTTGCTTTCTTTCCGAGTGTAAGTATGAGACTACCACCTTAAATTGGCATAAAGAAATGGTCCAGTCCATAACTCCTGATAAAATGATGGACTGATGTTTTTATGCAACCTGTGGACTGTGCCAAGCTACCTCTTCCATGTTTCCAAATGAGGGGCTTGACTTGTTTCAGCAGGAAACAGTAATATAAATAATATTTGTTGTATTATCCAATAATTCAGATTTTTTTTCATACTACTACTACTTACATCTAAAAATAAACTTTATCGTTATGACAGAGTGCGCGGTAACCCTTAGATGCATACCTGAGCGACCTTCACAATCACAGTCCTATTCATTAATCTCATTCAGTCAAGCACTCATTTAGTACACCTCATTATATTTGTTTTTAAAAGTGATCTTGTGTCAGTGTCCAAAATTCATTGTTACAACTACACATATACTGGATTCAAGTGTTATTATTATTATTATTAGTGTTATTAAGTGTAATATATTATGTAATATATTTATATACTTTAGAGGATATTACTGAGGTCACTGATGATGAATTAAATTGATGAAGGAATTTTGTGCCATTTAGGAATCAGATCATTTAAAAGCAGAACTGGAGCGATAGAATGACAATTTAACTCAGACAATATGAGCTCTAAATGAGACAATGGTCAAGGTACCACCCGAGTAGTGGTTCCAAGAGAAGGGGGTGAAAGAGGGAACCTAATATATAGTAGTTATCTCAACCACCTTCCTACTATATTATTTAATTCAAATACAAATACAATAGACACCATGTGAACATTTTGAAATGAACAGCACAGCCCTGCAGATGTGTATTATGAAAAAAAAAAAATACAACAAAATCAATTAACTTCATTACAAAACCTCTCCAGATGGAGGCATCCTTTCATTATCACACAGTTCTGCCCAGAGGTGCAGACTGAAACACACAGACATATAGAAAAAATATAGATGAGAGAAAGTGCAACATTTTTGAGTGTTGTTTTTTATTTTGACTCACATTATAAAGTTTGACAGTTTTTTTTTCTTCACCTGCTGTCAGCGGTATCTTTACTACGTTTCCACTCAGTACACCTGATAAGACCAGTTCCTTTCCATCCCTGTCATAATTGAAACATGATTGATGAAGTCTTCTGGTCTTCCTTGAACCTGTCTATTTTGTCTCTGTTGTTTCTTATTTATTAAAACCTTTTTTTTTTTTATCAGTTGTTGTGAAAACAGGGAATTGAACCGAAGGCAAAGTCTGTCTGGCAGTGAACAGGAGGAGTGTCCTGTAAAGGATGACTGCAACAGACCAGAGACAGAGAGCGAGACCAGACACAGAGATTTAACAGAGAAAACACTGAATAGAATATTGTGCTCGAGAGAATGAACAGATTTGTATGGATGAGACTGAATGCAAGGAATTATGTGAGGTTTTGAATAGATTCCTCGACACCAAGACTGCAGCGGGGGAGGATCGGGGAGCAGCGATGATTTGATTTTTCTTTTGACACTGAGTGAACACCATAGTTGTCTGAGGCACTTTTTTTTTTTTCGTTTTTATATTCTCCAAATGCAGCTCATGTCATTTCTCTTTATCAGCCAAGAGCTGATGGTGATGGATAATATCATTTGATGGATACGCCGAGACCTCAGCGCTGAGGTGTGGCAGGAGATGTGAATGTGACCCACTCTCACAAATCTCCCCCGCCACACCGCTGAGATGCTCCACCTTGGTGCTCACCACCCCCACCCCCCCACCCCAATATGCTCTCATTTTAGATAATGAAAGAAGTCTGGAGGGGGAAGCCACTGCAGAGATCACTGATCCACTCTAAGTGAAAACCTATACTCAAGTTAATGTGAATACCCTCAGGGGACGAGGACTTCTAATTGATTAACCACATTACCTGGATAAGAGTTGAACTCTCCTGTATGAGAGCAGCTCAATATGGGCATCCACAAGCGTTCGGGAGATATATGTATAATGAACTTTTTTCTTTTTTTTTTATTTCACTGCAGCATCTGCTCTGGACTGTACTGCAGGTGTTTATGGTGTCTCTGGGTGTACAGACTCGGCCCACTAGAGGCAGTGTTGAATCAAAAATCCCCCCCAGCTCCTGCCAGGTTGTCACAGCGGTCGGAGCATGAAAAAGGCATCATGGGAATAACACGGCGGCACGAAATGGGTTCAAGATGCACTCTTTTTGAGTGGAGGCAGGTGCAGGCGCATGATGATCAATGCTTTCCCGAAGAATAAAAACCTCTTCACAATGAGCAGAGCTGATGCCAAATGTTGCCTCACTTCTTATTTATCAGGAATTTAAAATACAACTGAATGACTAATTCACTTCAAACATTTTGTGCTCATAACCTTTTTTTTTTTTTTTTTTAGATTTACATCTTTTCCTGTAAACATTGCATAATCAAAGCTCGAAAGCCTATGTTTCACTCATCAGTGCTAAGCTTTAAACGTACTCCTTTCACTTCCTTGCAGTGTTGACATAGACACTGCAGTGATTAATAAAACTTGTCCTCCTTTGAAGATGCTCATGCAACTATCCTCAGCGCTCTGAAACAAGGCGCCATGGTTCAAAATGCTCTTTGATCTTCCAATGCAAGACAATACAGTGGCTTTGTGAAGAGGAAGACAGAGACCTGGTGGGAGATACTTTGGCACTTAAAATCCAATAGAGGCATTTTACGCCTCTTGAGTTATAACAAAGCTTACCGCGGTGTGTTCGAGATGGACCTGTATGCAAATGCGGTGTCCTTGGGGAGGTTATAGCATGTACTCAGGGTGTCATCATAAATGCGTCTTTGAAATACTGAAAATTACCTCGGCTTTTGCAACATTCTACACACAGGTAGGTGTCAGAGAGTCAGCAGGAATTCTTTGAAGATGAAGTCTTTTGAGTGCGAAACACCTTCCCTCTGTAGACTTGAAATGTGGCTGTAATAAGTTCATTCTTTGCTTCTTGGAAAAGTGGAGCTGCGGTCAGTTTACATTCACTGTGGTTACAAGGGTAACCACCTTTTGTGGCAGCTTTGGTTGTTATGTACAAAAAAAAACTTATGTAATACATTTTTTATTTCTTTCCTAAATGCGCTGCTTCCACCGATCCTGTTGAGCTCAAGAGCAAGCTGGTCTTTTAGTTTGGCAGTTGTGGAACTAATTGAATTTCCTCTAGTACTGTACTTAGATACATTTTTGAGAAAGATGTACTTGAGTACTTAAATTTCTTTGCTGCGTTATACTGCCACTCTTCTACATTTCAAAGGCAAATATTGTTGTTTTTTTCAACAATATATGATCAGCTCACCAAATATAATTAGCTGTTCTGATTACACTGCCCAATAGTATGCATCACTAATATTAATCTAATAATGAAATATGGAATAAAAACAGCCACCACTGTAAGTGCTTTTACCTGAAGCACTTAAAGCCAATCAACAAACTAGGGGACTGAGCCACAGGCATTATCACTTCGAGCCCACACCCAAGGGCACGGGACACGATGTGTAAAGGATTTTTATTTCTTTTGACAACATGTCATGACATGACAGCTACAGAGAACATCAAGGTGAAAGAAAGTGTGACATTTTTTAGTGTGAGTGAGTTTGTGTTGTAAATGCACATGCGCGCACGCTCGAAATCAAATAAGCATTTTAGCTGTTGTAGAAAAAAAAAAAAAAAAGCAGCCCTACCTGTGAAGCTCTTGATGTTGTTAGGTTATGTTGTCATGCTGCAGTGTTATGACAGTGCCGGATGAACTTTTGTCCACCAATTCCCTGGTTGGTTTTTAAGCTTGCCCACAGACCATGCCCTTTTTTTATGGGCTTGTAGATTGCTGGGAAACACATCAATCTCCTGTGGGTGCAATGCTGTATGTCTTCCCCCTCCGTGCCGTGTGACCCCGTTGCCCTTCCTGTAGTGTCCACTGGGTTGCTCATGTCTGGTTCCTGAACCTCTGCTGCCCTGGTTATTAAAGAGGACTGGGCGATATCCACCCTCGTAGTCCTTTCTCTCTCCGCGCGCCCTCGCTCACTTTGTTTCTGCCTCTTCCTCCCTCAGTTTCTCTATTTCTCCCTGCTCGTTCACCTAGAATAGCACTGGAGATTGCTGTTGTTGCTCGCCGCATCGCACAGAAATCCCAATATTCGCCAGTAACACACCTACACCACCTGCAAAACCTGTACGACAATTACCAATGGGAGGCTTTATTAATTGAAATGTATTTATAATTCTCATCAGTAATCATGGTCCCTTCCCTTTGTTCTTGTTCCATCAGTCACAGTGGAGGATGGCAGGCTGGCCCACAGGTAGAGAGGTTGACTAATTAATGAGTGAGAGGTTGCTTGTTCATTCCAGACAGAAGGATGTGCTCCAGCAGTGAACTCGAGCTCTCTGTTCTCCTCTTCAGGTAGATAAATTTGTCTGTCTACTGCTGTGGGTAAAGAAAAAAAAAAATACCACACTAAATGATTGTTAGTTTACTGACTTATATATAACAACAATATTAAAATTTGAAATACTATCTTAAAGTTGCTCTACTCACTATATTGATAGAAACAGTGAGTGACATGAATGCTTGTATGTAAGTCTTTAACTGTCTTTGACCTCATTGTTTTGGGGAAAAAAACAGTGGACAATTAAAAATGTATGTACAGTTTGTATACTAGTCTATCACATCACATACCGTAAGTTAAAAAATACATAGTAGACTTTCTTTCCTCTACCTAGTTATTTTCATTTTTTTATTGCTATCTCATGATTTCAAGGACAAATAAATCTGTGAGACACTCACTGTACTGTGAGATACCACAGTTCCTTTGACTAAGCTGAAGGCCTGATATACACATGTATTTGGGTGTGTACAGAATGTATTTTTGTACTCTTGAATACTTTTGTAAATTCTAGTAACCTTGTGCCAACGGTTTTCCATCTAAAGAATGAGGTCAACAGTATTCCTCTTAGACAGAGACGGCATTTGTGGAAACCTCCACGTCAGAACTATAAAAACTAGCTACTAATGACAAAGCACAACATTTGGGAAGTCTGTTTACTTACTTTACAAATATGTTCCTGTCTGTGTTATATAATAGCCCTCAAACTGCTGCCCATCATGTCATTCATTGCCTAATTTGCTTCCAAACTGTTGATTGCTACACCATGATAGTCACTATTACTGTGGCTGTTTTGGTGGATTACATCCCAAAAACAGTTGGCATTATGGGATGTTGAAAATTTAAAGCCGGGCTTAACATGATGTACTAATGAGCGGCCCGGTAAGTGTGATGAGCTGGAACGGTTGATCCACAAAAAACAGTGTGCGGCTGTGGTTTACAGTGTTGCTGCGCTCGTGTCACTGTGACCCTTACTCAGACACTCAGGCATTAAAAACCATTTCAAGTCATCTAATAACAGCCAGACAGCAAAAAAAAAGTGTGTATACACATCCAGAACGCAGTGAAAATCCGATCACCCAAATCACATTTGGAGACGAGTGTGACCTCATTGTTAGTGCAGTGTGAGCACACAGTATGTGCGTTTTATATTTTATTAGGCTACTTCTTGCGCTGATATGCGGTCGGCGTGCTTTTAATATGCGCTTGTAAAATCAGCCAAGTGTTGGTAGCTGGATTGTCTGCTGTGTGAAATCCTCCCTTTTATGTGCGCCGGTACTGTTTTCTTTTTTGCAGCTCTGCCAAAGCGCTGTTAATAAAATAAAAAAAAACTAATAAAAAAAAAAAGTACCTTGAACCACCAGCCGTGCTCGTCAAGCTCATCGAGCAAACTGCTTCCCCCCTAACCCCCTGATGTTTGACTGAATAGAGCAGCATTTGATTTTGTAAGGCCCCTCAGTGTCACCGCCATCAGATTAAGCGAAAGATTGCTTAAGCCGGGCTGTTCGCAAACCTGCTGCTCTCGGGAACGGTCCCCCTCTCTCAGTCAGTACCTTTTAATGAAGATCCTCCTGTCCTAATAGAGTCCTCCTGTACTCCCATCAATTCAACCGCTCTTAACCCCTCCTCCTTATTCTCCCCACCCCTCACCCACTAACCCCCCGTGTCTCTCTTTACTCCACTGCTGTTTTAATTGCTTGAAGGTCATTGACAATAATGTGACAACTTATTAGAAGCCCCATCTGATGCCACAGATTTTATACCTCACTTTGCCACAGCGCTTGGTTTCCAGGCAATTACCGAGCATGCTATTTATTAATTTCACGGTTCACAGAGCATCACACGCTATAAATAGTGAAGGATGATAGCTCAGTCATTCACAATGTCGATGGCTCTTATCGATTCTGAGTGAGATGCTCAGGCGGGATGGAGCCTACATGTTTCTGGGCATTAAATACTGGAGAGTGTGAGGGAGAAACAATTGCAAGACATGACAGCCGAAATCGGCACATAAGAACCTGTTTAAACGCCCATCCTGCTGCTACACGCTTAAAAAAATGTCATGATTGTAATTACATTGGAAAAAAAACAAAGAGAACTCTAACTGCACGGTCTGCCCTTTCTATTTCCACAGGAATTCATTTATCGCAAAATATAGCTGACATCGCCACACAAGTGTTATACAGCGCTAACAGTACAAGTGCCCAGATCAATTATGTGTTGTTTCCTTGAAGCAAGACGAAACTAGCACCTCTGCCGTTTGCCATGCTGTTCTTCCAAAATACTCTCCCCGTGCCAAAGTAATGTGTCCGTGTTACGGCAACCATTTAACCTGTCAAGGCGAGTGCACAGTGTGTATTTGGAAACACTCCAATAAATTAGAAAGAGACAAAACCTCAGCCAAGAAGTTTGACTCAGACGTCTTTTGCTAAACAAACACAATGATCCACCCGTTCTTGAAAAGGAAAAAAAAAACAATCCAGCTGTGCCATATGCTATGTTGAATTTTCCATCTTTTTCAGAGACTCGCACACCAGTCCAAATTGAATTTTCTAAACCCTTTTAGATGTCTTTTGAATTAGCAAGACACATAAATAGACGTGTTTGTTTTCCCCCAGAGAGTCCTCAAATGCTTCTTCCACACAGCCTCCAGCTTTCTCTTTTCAAGTCTCACTTCACATGAGTGGCTCTCTCACATCTGCAGCTTGTGCTTCCGCCCGGAGGTGTGAAAAAGGCAAGGGAACATGCACAAGACTTTGACCTTTAAAGTCAACAGCATAAATGTTGACTCTGGCTGTCACTGTTGTCTTGTTATCATCCCTGGGCCACAACACGGAGACGGCAAACGTCTCTCTATTCACGCTGACGTATGGGTTTGATCAGGGCAGGGCATCGAGGTTATATGTTCTTGAACGCAGCATGGGGTGCTCGGAAATAAGTATCAGAAATTAAGCCAGTGAAAGGGTCATGGCTCAAGGTTTTTTGCATGTCCCTCCAATCGGGATGCAACCCCATGTTTTATTGTTAGAGCGTGGAGGTACAGTGCGGCACAAAGTCGTGTAAATCAAGCCTGTGAGCACTTAGTGTGTTGACAGTGTGTTGGGAGACACTTGTGCTTCAAAATCCCACTTTAATGGCTTTCTATATGAGGCCATATATCTGTGGTGTTAAAGCCCTGCTCGAGGGCATGTGTGTGTGAGGTTTCCTGTGTGTTTTCATCACATAGCTCCAGCTGTAAAGGGCCTCCCTGCTGATCCTGATTGAGAAGGCGGCTCCTTTTTACGGTCCGAAGCGCTCTGAACTTTACGAGAGCGACAGCGGTCCTTCTGTCCTGTAGCTCCCAGCTGAAATATCATGTTTGTTTATCTCTGAAGAGAATTTATTCTGCTGATTCATTGGCTGGCACTCCTGCAACGGCTGAAGGAATTCGATTTTCTCTTTATTTATTCGCTTCATTTTTCCTCCTGTGGAAGAGTAGTCTCTCGTGTGATACCACAGGAAAACTTCCTTCCTCCTCGCCGTGCTCCCCGGTGAAATGAGATTAGAGAGAGGAAGGAAAATGGGAGATAGAGGACAAGGGACATAATAGAGTTGTTATTCATTGTAATCGTGCTTCTCCTGTTGTTGCTTTTTGCTTTCACCTTCAAAATAGGTTATTATATTAAATAAACATGTCAGTATAGGCATTCATCAGTGATCATGTTTGAACAACAGAACAGTTTTAAGTGTTTTTAGCAGACTGCTTCAGACTTTTTGGACCGTACCTGGATATATTCACCATGCTTCACAAAAGGACAAAAATATGCAGCTGTTTCTGGGCAGGGGCTGAAGCATATAATTCAGATGGATTGTCTAATATATTACAATTACAGAGCTGGTAACAGGCAGAGCAAACCCCTACTACCATGAACGATCTATTCCAACTTATTACGGAGGTTTATGATTTGAGACGGATATGACTTGATGTGGTCTCAAATTCATTAAAAATGACATTGAGAAATGATAAACCGCTGGCAAAATGCGCATGCGCGAGTGCGCCAAAATGTGCGCACCCCTCTCAGCCGGTGCAGGTCATCCATGCTGAATGGCTTCGGAGGGAGGTTGGCCTCGCTGTGAAGTGGCTCACAGACCTGTGAAATAAAATAAGTAAAGGACACTAAAGCAGGTGGCCTGCCGTGATTTACCATGCAAACACATTTGAAACACGCAGGCTCCTCTAAATCCTTCTGTCTGAGTTCTGTCAACAACAGGATACGGAAGCAGCCTGAATGTACGATCGATACACCCCCCTGTCCGTTTGTCTGAAATGGTTTGGTTCAGCGGTAGGACAAGCCCAAAGTGCTAGTGTCAGGGCTGCAGGGGAGAGCATGATGCACCTTTGCCATTTTCGTACTCTTCCTGCAGTTTTTCACGCATCCGATGTGCAATCAGCTTGACGTGTGACATCACGCGTCACACGGACAGCCCTCAAACCACAGGGAGGAGACCCCTCGCATGACACGCTCCTCTGGAGGCCTGAGGTCACATGGACTTCACATGTAGGTCACATGGTCCCTGCATGCCTCCTGCTCTGGCTCAGCTCCACCAGGAGCCACAATGGCCTCATTTCTGTGCTGGCGCAGAAAGGAGCAAACATTCTTTTTGCTCAATAAAATGCTGGTTTTCAGGCAGATTTTTCTCTCACCTGTGCCCATACATGCTGTAGCTGGACGGTGTTGTTACCTGGCTACAGGAAAAAGTCTTTACTGTTTGTGGCTGTTTGTGGCAAACACAGATTGCAAAATGCTCAAATTGGCTTTATCTTGCAGGCTGAGAATTAAGCAGGACAGGAAATAAGTAATTTTCAGCAGGATATCTTGTAGCCAGTTGAATCCTCAATTTTCTCAGGACATCCAAAATGTGTACAAAATAAATGCCTATGATGTGCAGTGAGTTACTGTCAGTTATTATCAGTTTTATACAATTATGTAAATAAAACAGAGTTGCCTTTCTTGTTGTAGCGATGACAGTGGCTTTTGTGAACACATTTGATTACACATCCCTTTGCATCGCCTTTGTGTGACAGACTGCGACAGCCAACAAAATGAACTGGAACAAAAACAGAAAATAGTGAGTGGGTCTTCAATATCTCAACAAACATGAAATAAATCTTGGAAGTGGCGCCATCTACCCTTGGTGGCATATTTATGACGCCAAATAATGATGCAGCGCAACTCTCCCAACCAAGAATATTGTTTTTGTCCTGAAGGAGTTCAGAATCTCCTTTCCGAAAATGAAATGAATGTCATGGTTTGTTTACCAGACAGAGAGCAAACTGCTTGTAACAGGGATGAGAGGAGCTGATTGGCCACGGTTACCACAGGCCTCCACCAGACCTATTGATAATACTGTATTTCTATTAAAATCAGACCCTTGCACAGCTTCACTGCTGATGCAACTCTACTGCACCTCCACCTCTGGTCAAGAAATGAAAGGAAAAGACCAAAAAATCATCTATTGTGCTGTGCAGAAATGGACCAGTAAATGCTTCAGTGTGTTACCATATTTGCCGTTTCCTGGCCGAACAGATTAATAAGTGTGTGTCCTCTGTAATTTTCGGAGCAGCGGGGGTTATTGAGAATTTAGGTGCTCCATCCAGAACCAGTCACAAAGTCGTTATCCTGCTCAGGAAATAAAAAGTAATTGCAGCTCCAAAGTGTTTTCATGTCTATACTTGTGCGTTACAAATGATTATTAAATATTTGTTGCATTCATTTACTGTCGGAATACCAATAAAACCTTCCTATTATTCCCTAAGATGTATATGAATTGCCAGCTATAGCACAAACAGAAAGATTTGCATTATAATGGTTGCCTAATGACCCGCAAGTATATGAACAAAAGCCTTTTGTTTGTGAAGTGGTCAGGCTCTCAGTTACGCTCCCATACTGAAACCAAACGTGCTAAATGAAACCAGAATTTTTAACTTCACCTTCTGCATCTCTGCGTTTTCCCACTTCTTTTGATCTTCTGCGTTCCAGCACAAATCCAGTGGCAGGAGAAACTGGTTATTTAATGTATCGTGAGTCAGGTACCTGTAGCTTGACTATAATTGTCCCCCCGGGGCACCTCCACTGTTTCAGCTAGGTAAACGCTTTGTGGCTATAAGCCTATTGTGAATCATATAAAAGGAAATTAGATTAAAGCAATTGGATTTTCATGGTAAATTACTCTTTACCCCTCAAATGACCCACTGAATGAGGGAACGGAGCCACAGGCCGATCTAAGTAACTGTAAACTACTGTGTCGTGTTATGTGTTTTCACCAGCGAGGAAGACTAAGGGAGAGAGAGACGGGATTATTTTAAAGGCATTCTTCACTCCAACGACTTCATTTACAAACAAACAAAAACAGTGCAGTTACGGTTCAGGGCTATGTGTTTTAGGAAAGTTGCCACAGTCCTCAAAATGCCTGTGTCGCACACACTACGGCAGAAAGTTTATATATGAAAAGGCTTTCTGTTTGTTTGTCTTGGGATGAAGTGGCGGTAATGGATGCACCACTTGATCAGCAGGCGACATGAGAAAATAATACGCCATGAAAGTGACTTTTCATTTGCTGGCAGCACACATAACCACATTACACGCCAAACACAAGAAAAGCAGAAGGACAAAATTAAGGGTTGTTTTCTCTGATAGCTGCGTATCTAATTTGCATGACTTTGCATAATATAGTCCATAAAGGCAACAATATTCATAATGTGACAGCCAAATCATATTTTCCTTGATAGGGCATCAACATTAATTTTACCTCAGATGCTCGGTTAAAAAACAAAAAAACAAAAAAAAAAAAAAACACTTTGGGACAGTGCAACAGGAAGAGAGAGAGGGAAGATAAAGCAAAACAAAGCCTAACACCTCTGTTGAGCTGAGATCATATCTTTAGCAGCTCTCTACCGATTGAGTCACCAAAGGTAGTCATGTCTGTTTTCATCAAGTCAGACGGCGCAGTCTTTAATTTAGCGGGATTAACCAAATTAGAAACTGAGAATTTAACTGGGGAGGAAAGTGAGTGATGGGATTCTTTTATTCTGAATAATAACCGTGATTCTTTCAGCACTTTATATGCAGTGATACTTTTTATTAAGATCAACACCTGGCAACTGCTCCCTCAGATACTCAGTCTTGTCTAAAAAGGCTCTTTTTTTCTTCGTTCTATGACTTTTTGTACTTACAAGAAAAGTTGAATGTTTTCTGTTCTCCGTCTATTCCTCTTGTTTCGTCTGTGCTTCCTCCTTTGGTAACGCAGGTCTGTCTGACACGGGCGACACAGGTGTGAGCAGGGGAGGGCGAGATGGAGAGCGTTTGGCATCTTGGTGAAAAACAGAAGACTAATTACCTCCTGAAATAATTTAATGTCAGCCCTGGTGTGGGCTCCCCTCAGCAGGACAGCTGAACAGGCCCGGCCCTCTGCTGGGAGATTCATCTCTGTCAGCTTAGATAAACCTGCCGGCCATCACAGCGTTGGCACACACATCCTGCTTCTGGACGTGAGAAAAAAAAAAAAAAGAGAGAGAGAGAAAAAAAAACCTGATGAAGCTGTCCTGTCTTTGCCTCGGCTGGAAAAGGACAGGAGGCCTAAATGAACACGAGCTTTCATTACCGCTCCCCTTTTTAGCACTTAGGAGGTGCATCTGTTTGTTTTTGTTTTTTTTTTTTTTGCAAATCACCTTTATCCTCTGCAGGCATAAACAGCTGCCATCGCTCTCTGCAATGGTCCTTGGAGCTGTCAAGTCGGGGTAAATAGGATTTTCATGGGTGTGATGAGAGTGAATAAGCAATATATGTGTCACATGTTCACTTGAGGAGTTTTCCTATCACAAATGTCAATCACGAAATGTGACTCTCTCTATTTTCAGATATCTTCATTAAGTTTTATGTCGACAAGTGGGTATCATAAATCTAACTTAAAACCCACTGATGGGAATAGCTAAGGGACTGAAAATGACTAGTTTGGTGAAGAGGGGCAGAACTGCATGTTTATTTAACGACGAGGCACTCTTCAGCATTATTAATATTTTCATTGGGCCCGCTGCTTGACAACGGAAAATAATGTAACCAAACTGAACTGATGTAATTAGTTTCACCATTAGTGCATATAAGATTCCAGATGCTGTATCCTCATTTAAACCTTATCATGTTAATGGGACAATCATTTTCACATAGCCAAATTGCTCATTAGAAGTGGAATTAGTGATTGTCAAAAGTAGGTGCACCCAGCAAAATGGTCTACCCCATTTACATTTGAACATTTGAATGAAATGGGCACAGGCACCGTCTCTAAAGCTGCTGAAGAGATTCTCGAGTGATACAAATAAATTGTATTAGCCGAGGCTACGGCCTTACATAGACAGTATGAGGTCGCTGCAATATTAAAACACAAGTTAATTTACTGTTGGTGAGCGGTTAAAGTTCAGCGAGACAGGGAGAGTAAGCTCTGGTTATTCACACAGACATGGTCAACATGTTTCATTTAACTTCACCTATTACCTGAAAAAACATGAAGTTCGACTTGCATTACAAGCTAACCTTACATTACACATCTTACTTTGCTGCGGCTCTGCTTTCTGTGTTAATGGAGAATTGTAGCTGCTGTGAAGAGTGACGTGCTCTTTTGAGAGATAATGGCCCATCTCTAATGAGCACTAATTGTGTCTGCATGTGGCCAAATGCACCTTTATGACCCTTGGCCCACATGAAAAGCATTCTTTTGATGAAACTATTTGACTCTCTTTAAATTAATCTCACAAGGAAAGAATGAATTAGAATATGAATCTGCAATAAGAATGAGTTAAAAGCCCCCTCCTGCTCTCCCAAAATAATTTATACTAAAAGGAAGAGCTTTGCTTTTTTTCCCATCCCCCCTAATAATTTTTGTACCATCCCTATAGTGACTAATAATGGGGTAAGTGCCTAATTAGTCCATGATAATCTTATCAGCGAGAGGCGTCTCTGTTTGGACTGACTGATAATAAGCCGTACTGTACCTACACAGAGGCTCCCTCACATACAGCGGCGGTGGCTGTGTCCTTGCAGTCCAATCAGACTGCGCCTCATGTGCCAGTCACAGTCCAGTGATGGATTACTGCTTAAGATCAGCCATCCTTTGAAAATGAACGCTCAAATATCTTTCCAATATTGGCATACTGTTAAAATTGGTGCGTCTTAGGACACGAGCATGCACAAGGACATCAGTCCCTCATCGGCAGCATCAGCTGATCTGTTCAGCACTTCTCTTTGATCGTAGCTTTTTAGTTCAAGCACTAGCATTAAGTGGCTATGCTACATTATTTGAAGCTAATGACTAAAAAGCATTTCGACTGCTGAATCATCCCTACTCACTTCAAGGAGGTGAGTCTGAGACTCAAAAAAACAGAAACACGCAGTGACTATTTGTTGCACAAAGAATGAGATTCGTATGTACTCATAATATTAGGAGAATGCTAAATACTGAGTCAGTAATGTCAGTTACGTGCATTCAGTGTCTGTTTGGGCATGAATCTGCAGTGTGCATAAAACATCTCGGCTTTCACAGCCAAGCAGGCAAAGGGATTAACTTGTTGGCGACACAATGATAGGCACGAAGGGATGCAGGCACGTCGTCTTTGTTATTTGATGGCCATGAAAAACACACAAACGCGAATCTTGATGATACCCCGATGCCTCTTTGTTTGGTGAGAAATGGACATAAAGGGCAAAACTGAAAAGCACCAGCGGTTAAATCTGTCTGCACAGACTTGGGCTTTTGTTTCTGATTGATGGAGCAAGAAATTCAGACACACAGATTTAACTGTGTTTTGAGAAAGGGGACTGTCATCGTCTATTCATTTAAAAGAATTTGATCTCGCTTCTCCTTCTTCCTCCTTACATCTCTCTCTCTTTTGCATTTTTTTCACACTTTTGTCTCCTTAGATCTATTACTTAAAGGTCAGACGGACTGCCACGTCCCTGTACTTGCACACACTTGTGTCAGATGTGGCCATGAATGGAAACGTGGAGAGATGACATTGGGATTTGCTTTGCTGTTCACGAAAAAGTGTTGTGCCGTCCTTGGGAGTTTTTTTTTCGATGATATTCCAGTTTCCATCTTAAGTTTTCACTCTCAGATCAGGTTATTATAACACCTTTGGTACCAATTCAGCGCTTTTTGAAATCCTTTTCACCGAGCACCGACATAGCAGTCTTCAAGGATACATAAGACGTTCTAATATCAATATATTCAAGTCAACAAAGGTAATCATGTTTTTTTCAGATCTGAATATTTCACAATTGCCTTTGGCTCAGCAGTTAGATCTCGCGACATTATTTCCCCAGTGAGTGTTTAAAAGTCTTTTACGGGATACTTGTGGAAGCTCAGTGGCTGAGACAATAACCTGGATTGCATTTCATGACCCAAATGAATTTACCCTTTCTTCTCCAGCAGAGGAAGAGTGAATCACTTCTCGGCATGTTAACGCTAAGAGATGCAGGACACCGACTTGCCCGAGAGACTCAATCTCCGCTGTGAAATTGAATTCTTATACAGTGTGAATGAGTGAAACGGCATCGAGCAGGTGTCATTCAAATATGAAGGTCCGGGGTTTGAAATAACACCCAGAGTCAAACACAGGCATTTTCATCTGCCCCTCACCTCTTCATCCATTTATCCCCTCTCTTTTCTTTACACAATTCTTCTTCTTTTTTTTTCTCTTCAACAAGACCCCCCGTCCTCTAATCCCACAAATTAATCCCTTCATGAACAGCACACAGAGGGGGAAAAAGGAAGAGGAATTGAGAGAGTGAAGGATGATGGAATCCTAAAGCTTTAAGGCGAACAGTACTACAGTATCTAGGTGGTGTAGAATGAGCTCCATTATTGCTCTCAGGGCTCAAATTGAAAACATTACTGCTCCCATTCACAGTCCTCAGACACAGAGGATGGTCTTTATTTCCAATCTCAGTCTCCTTTCTGGTTGAGGGAGCGCTCAACCTGTGTGTGTGTGTGTGTGTGAGAGAGAGAGAGGGGGAAGAGGGTGAGAGAAAGATTGTGTGTGTTTGTTTTGTGTCGCAATAAAGTCATCACTGCTGATGCCATGCATATAGGTGACCTCTCCCGGGCCTTTCTCATTACCCCCCACCACTCGCAGATGGAGACCTCGCTGCATTTTTAAAGACTGCCTTTACATCACAAAAGCTGTGGCATTAGCTGCCAGTGCCGTGGCGCTGACCTTGGTAAGGCAGGACAACATCAGTATGCATTGTGTTTCACTCAAAAGGACAAAGTGCCATATTCTGGCGAGGTCGTAAATGAACAAAATCACAAATTACTTACAAAGACTTGAATAAATAAAAGATGTAGTCAGGAGGTGTCTTATTCTTCGCTTTCAAGTTCAGGCTTTTCTGTGTTGTGTGTGTGTGTGTGTTTTCTGTGTTGCCTTTCAGCTTTAATCTTTGGATGAAAAGCTAGTATTAAAAGCTTAGAAACTCTACATATCGAATATATGGACTTTGTATTTGCAATAAAGTTGGCTTGGTTCTTAGTATTCTTGGTTACACTGCATAGAAACACTGCTGTATTCAACATTTTAGGTCATGCACGTGAACTATTTGAGAATATGAAAGAAAAAATGATTGAGAAGAAGTCTTGTTGTTGTTAAACTGTTGAAATCAGGCATGCAGTCTCCTGCTGTGGTACAGTGTGTGCCAACCTGTCGTTTGGCTCGTTTCTGAAAGGCTGTTTACCTAAAAACAATCCTCTGGAAGTCGAAAGGTCACATCTCCCTCATCCCTCCTCCACCCTTGTTTCTCCTGTCACCCCTCCCTTTTATCCGGGGGAGGCTGCCAGATTGCTTTAGCCTTTTTAGTGCAGCTAGCTGACAGACAGACAAGGTGCCGACAAGGTCACAGCCAGGAAAAAATTCATGATGGAAAGAACCAGCTTTAAGGGAAGACATGCACGAATCCAGAACTTACAACAATGGCTCGTTTAATCAAAAATTCACCTTTAACTAACCAGAATAAAGGCATGAACCTGACATCACAGTGTTAAGCTTCAAGTATGGTTATTAACAAGCAGACAGCGTTGATCAAGTTAGATGAAAAATGGAATCATGTTCTTATATTACTTTTTCAAAAAGTAATTTCATTACTTTACATATTACTCAACAGCAAATGTAAAAAGTGACATCATTCATTATTACTTTACTTTAGTTACTCAGCTGAGCTAAGCCCCCACATCACACCACAATGGAGACACATGTAGCTGCCCCACCAACATTTAGTGTAGTCCTGGTGAAAGCATGCAGCGGGCTTCAAGTCTCGTCCCCACATTGAAGCTGAGAGGTTCACACGCCCTCCGGCTCTGATCAAAACCAGTCACCAGTGGCTCACGTTGGCAAGCCTGCTAAGAAGGCAAAATGTGACATCAAATGAATCCATTTTTGAGTTACTGGGAGGAGTGGGTTTTTGTTACGCTGAGTCTTATTTCTCCTTTTGTGAAAGAGGTTAACAGGTACATACCTCCGGCCCCTGCGTAAGCTAACACTTGGCCCATCAGTCTCTCTCAACTGAACGCTCAGTTCATATCAACCCGCCATCAAACTCCCAGTGAGAGAACGAACATGCTGATACACAAATTATGAAAGTCACAGTGTTAGCGACTGTGATGTAATTGAATTTCAAATTGTGTTCCCTTACACTAGTCGTTACTGATGAAAGTAATGACGTTACTATAGTGAGTTACTCAGTACCTCATATGAGTAAAATCATACAGTTATGCAAAACACAGCACAAGCTTTTATCTCTATTAACTTTTGAAACTCAGAGACCCCAGTCTTTCCTAAGTATTTCTTTGTGACATTTTCTCTGCATTTGTCACTTTTCAGTCACAGATTTTAGAGAGGCACTTCTCATCATTTTGAAATCCTTCATGCTTGTCTGGCAGTCAGTAGCCAGAGCTGAGTAAGGCACTTCCTCACTGGGCCTCGAGCTCAAACACAGGTTGTGAAGGCGAAAGCTCCTCCAGCTGACAGCTTGAATAGAAGTGTGCGCTCTGGAAGAAAGGCTAATTGGGCTGAATGGAAGATTTGCATTAAGGGATGGCAAAGGTGTCGTATTGCCTAATCGCTTTTCATCTTAGAAAGAGGGGAGAAGCGCTTCCTCAAACAAGGTTAAATTATGATATTAAGTGGTCCCTTGCACGTCAGTTTAATGACGTCAAAGCCGTACCATCAGTCCTATTTTATAACACAGCTGAAATGAGGTTGATTGTAAAAGTGTAATTGTAATCCAGTCCAGAAACGTGTCTCAAGTGCAGCCCTATAATAAAGAGAATTACTGTAAATCAGTCAGTGACTGGAAAAAGTGAAGTTAGAGAGGTTTATCACTTTTTACAAAGTCAGACTTCTCCTTGTAAGGGGAATGTTTCCAACAATGAAAATATGATGTTAACAGCTATCTGTGGGCAGTGGCTAAGAACCTTTGGAGGGCTCCTAAGAATATATTCTCTTTTATTGTCCTGCTTTTTGGCTCCTCTGATGTTTCAGGGCTTAAGGCAACATCGCTCACTGCACAACAGTGGCGGTGAAAGGACTGAACAGATGTGTCCGCATTGTAAAAGAGGGGGAAAGCTGACAAAAAGATAGATGATGAGATAAGAGGGGTGAAAGAGAATGATACAGTAAAGACAGAGAGAGATTGGAAAAAAGACAGAAAGACAGAGAGTGAAAGATGAAGTGGCATGATGCCAGTCCGTTGCCTTACCTTGTTATCTTCATCCCACTCGGCTTTAGATTTATCCACACGTCTGACAGGAAGCATCAAATGCACCAGGGTTTCCAGAATTCTGCCTCTTGCCAACGCACACCACCACAGACTGAAAATCAAATGACATTGCTTGTTTTTTAGTTTGTAGTGTGTTACGCGTGATTCATAAGGTCATTAGGAAACAGAGTCTTAACAGGAAATCAATCCATCTAATCAACTGCCAGCTCTGTGTATGATCTAATTACTCTTGAGAGGTCTGTGTGCAAAACAAGTCAGCATAAGATTACCAATGAAAGCAATGTGCAGATTTTCTGATGTTTATGCTTCGATTTGGGTCAGGGTCAGGTCTTGTACACACTGCATTGTATTGATATGAAATGAGTGGAGATTTTGAATACGTATCCAAAGCCTCATCACATCTACAGCCTCCACCACAATAACACCGTCACACAGTGGCATTATTCCTTTCAGTGGAGCAATCCTCGTCTACGCGCAAGCTGAACTTACATGTTATGTATGTTGCCACTGTATCCATAGTCACCGTAGTGACGCAAATACATTCTGAATGTGTACTGTTTGCTAGTTCACATACATTACTGGAAGCAGGAAATGAAGTGTGGTGTTCATATATAGCAGTGTCAATGTACATTAGTGAAACTCTCACTCTCCCGGTGAGATCAAGTGCCCGATGAAACATTACTTTAGCAACAGTGTCAAACCCTGTTTACTGTGAGGCAAATGCATTACCACCTAGGCTGAGAGGTGGAATCGTTACGATCGCAGGTGGAGCCCTCATGGGTCTGCGTAGGCTTGGCCCCTCGTCTGGAAGTCTGTGCCCAAAAGAAAATGTGCATGAATGTGCTACAAGAGGCTTTGGGGAGCTGCTCGTCACACCAATCCTCACCTGCCGAGTCCTCTGTGACCATTATAACAGAGGGGTGAATCCTTAAATAACTGAGCCTCCGTTTCAAATTAACTCTGACCCCTCACGTTGCGGTCACACCAAAAATTGCCATCCATTCATTTCAATGAGGTGCATGCGAAACAGCCAGACTGACCAGAGCTAGAGAGAGGACGGGAGCTTCCTCATACAGCTCAAAGAACGTAAGTGAAGGAGTGAAGAAGTCTAAGATTCCTGTGGATGTGAATTTGAGTGTGAATGGTTCCTCAAGAATCTGCCACCTGCCAGTTTGAGGACAGAAGTTGAGTTGTAATTTTGTGAACAAAAAAGCTGTGCAACTTCCTGCTGCTTCTATTTCAGTGTGCAGGGGCAGAAGTGACCATAACAGTGGTTGTTTGTTGTAGGGACAACAGGTTGCTAGTTTATTATGGACATCCAGCTAAGATTAATACAGTCTTAATTAATCAGTCATACCTGCCTTTGTGGAAGTTGTATTGTTGAGTTTTTCTTTTAGAGAGGTGTTCAATCTACTGTGGGATCATTTTGGATGATGCAGTTGGATGATGGTGCTCCTGAACTCTATTGTGCTGTGCTGACATGTGTTCCTATTGCTTTGTCCACCCATTTATATCAATGAGGGTAGGCTGACTAACAGAAACACCTCCCTGTATAATTCACTGCAGTTCAACAGTACTACAGACTACATGCTTTTAAAATGTTCATAAAGTTGAGTCATCACCTCTCTAAAACAGTTTAAAAAACATTACGGCATTCGTGAACTGAGGATTTATTGCAGGACTGTTATGTTAGACTGGATTAGCTTGAGCTAGATGAACCTAATAAACTAGACACTGATTGTGTAGTGATATTAAGAGGTGGCACGAATGATAAGACTGGTCAGTAAAGGTGAAGTATTTGCCTGCAGACTGCAGCAGCAGGCTGTAATTCTGTTGGTGGTGAGCACCTCGGACAGCTCCACCATGAGGACTCTGGACAGTGGCTGTGAAACATGCTGTCTCAGCCTGCCTCTGTTCAGTGCAGCAGACTTTTTAGAAATGTGTTGTTATTTTTCTATACTATGGGTACTGTTTAATAAAATATACAACAACAATAAGAATGATGTAAGTGCCCTGAAAATTGTGAAATACTTTGCGTTTGAAAATCATGTACTGTACATTTAGGCTTGTGTAAGATTGTAAAGGCCTCCCCGCTGAGTGATAAAATTCCCAGCAAGGTGCCACTTTTATCTGTCGCATTGCTCTTCAAGGTTATCTCAGACATGCCACACAAAGTACTCTCACCCAGCAAAGAGAAGGAAGTGGGAGAAGAACCAAAGCCATCAGTCACTAATTCTATTTCCCAGCTCATGGAGGGGGTACAGCCGGAGGGGAGGAACACTGACTTACACACCTCCACTTAGCCCCAGCTGCGGGCCCCCCACCACCCCTGAGATAGAGTTACCACAGGGGGCCACTTGGAGGCTAAACGCCCTTCTCCAGCAGGCCCCTCAGGGCCCCGTGGTACATTCGTCCCTCGGTGGGAACCCTTGCCACTGCAATCTCCAGCCAATCACCTTCCCCAGAGACAGTCTCATTTGTGAACACCCTGAGTGAACTTTATGTGGATGTGTAGTGAAATTCACACTCCAAGGACTTGTTCACTACAGGCTGTTAGATTTTCTTTTTTTCTTTCTGTAAAAAGCATCAAGTGTGATATGCTACAGTATGTGACAGCTCTGTGGAGGAATGAAGGACATCTATGTTTATATCAAAATGCTGTGGCTTGTTAATGGCTTCAATACTGCCGATTCATGAGCAACATGACCTGAGTTACCTTACCTGTGCCAATTCAAGTCAGTGTGTCGCTGCCTGCAACTCGTGCCTGTCCCCTGTTGTTTGTCCCTAGATGTGAGATTTAGTCAGAGACACCATGGGTAAAAAGCTCCAAAGCATTATCTTTCTCAGGGGAACGCAGCTTTGTGAGGGAATTTGTCTTTAGAAGATAGCTTTGTTTTTTTAAAAGGGATCCGGCCCTGCAGGCTCTGCACCCTGTGGCCTCCAGTGAAAGGCCAAGTCTGTGTGGCTTTGCCCAGAGATAGGGTCTCAAGGCGGGGGATGGATCATGCCCGTCCCCGCTCCTCCCTTTGCCAGCTCATGCTAGTGACGGCCGGTGTACGTCCTTAAAGTCCAGAGCGGGATAGCCGCTCCACAAAGCGTAATAAGTCAATATTTCCTGGCTTTTCTTTGCATTCAGTTTCCTTATCTTCTCTCCTCTTCTGTCTTTGTCACAGCAGCAGTAAGGGCTTAAGCTACTAAATGTGATATAATTCCAAAAGACCAGACTACTTAAATTGACATTAATTATATCGTTCAGAGTTGTCAACTCAAAGAGAACTGGGAGACTTGAAGGACAATTAAAAAGGTCAAATATATCACTACATCCTTCATCATGTTTGGCAGCACTGCATGATCGTACATATTCCCTGTCTCTCCCAATGAATTAAAAAAAAAAACTGTCATGGGGAGAATATAATATGTTGTCATGTGCTCTCTTTTTCTACAGTGGTTACTCTCATTCTTCTATTCCCATATGTGCTGCCCATACATGCAATACGAATGTCAGTTGTCACTATAGACAGAAATATATACTGTATGTCCATTTGTTTTGATTCAAGCCTCAAACTGCTGTAGTAGATCAATTGAACACCATATTCCAGCGGGATTCTGCTGTTTCATCTCCCTCCTGTCTGCTGTTCCCAGACTGCAGGGTCTCTGACTGCCTGTCAAACTGTAGGTCGTATATATGTGTGCGTGAGTGCGTAGGTCTCAGAGACACAAAAGTACTGTCAGTGTCACAGCAACAACACTCCCTCACGGACTCAATCACTAACTAGGTTACTATGGATCACGGCGCCACTTTCTTGCAGTGGAAGTCCTTTTATATTTGTCATTTGGACCTTCTTTTCATCCTGCTGCATGTGAGCGAAGCCAAGTGTGCACTTACACACAGAAAAGAAGTCCAATTTACACTTGACCAGTGCATTACAAAGCAAGAAAAAGTGCCCTACTTTAATCTCCACAGCCACTTCTCTTTTTGCATGAGGCGTACATAAAACAAAACACTTCATGCGGTGGCTACAGTCTGTACTGTAAATCTAGTATTTCTGACATATTGAACAGTCCTTGGAGTAAAAGTGTACAAATACCCCCACTGCAATATTTGCTAAGATAAGCACTGTCGACTAGCTGCAGGCCTGGTTTGGTATAAAAGGTTAGCAAAGTCATTGAGCTGCAGACTGTGCGATGTTACTGCTGCAGCATCCATCTTTGTGAGAGTAATGTGAGTGCCGTGACATTCTCCTGGTTTTAGTGAGGGCACAGAGAAAGACATGGTCTGTCAGCATGACGCAGATAGGTTTCTAGATGCGAAGGGTGGGACGCCGTAGAATGAGTGGCTCTGCACTCATTGCCCCTAATCTGCATGAGGTAGTTTGTATTCCGAAGTGGTTTGCAGAAAGATGTGCGAGAGATGTCTGTGTGTGTTTGCACGTGCACGCGCGTGTGTGCGAGCTACTGTAAGGTAACCATCTACTAGCTTATATGCAATTTGCGCCCCCCTTTGCATCTTACTAATCTCTCACTCTCTCTCTTTCCCCCTCTCCTCTGCTCACCAGAAACAGATGTCCATGTGACCTGCCTCCATTAACCAGAGCTCCTCTGGAGTATAACTCAGCGCTGCTCCAGACCCTGCCCAGCCTCCAGACATCAGGCCCAGCCCTCGCCATCCTTCTGCCCAGACATGGGACTTGCAAAGCGGACTCAGAGACTGTGACGGCAGGGCAACAAGCCAAGACTGGCTCTATCTTCATATAACTCCTGCTGGAGGTGGGAGAGTGCGAGCTGGACTCTGCCCATCCCTCTGCTGTAAGTGGTCATTAAAGAGCCGGCTGACAGCGCTTTCCTCTATGAGTAGTGGTGGAGGTGTCCTGTTCACTGCACTAGCTACTCCACTCAGCACCACAAGGTTCAGTTTAATGGTGTCTGCTGGTTAGTACTGATCCATCTGTCACTGTGTGAGTGTGTTAGCTATCATCATGCTCTGTATCCCTGCGCTGTGCAGTGTGTCATCTCCTCACTGACAGTACTAGTCTTCAGGTTTGGATTCAGTTTAGTGCAGATAGGACAAGAAACGACATGTGGAAAGATAAAGGAGGTGTAGTGGTTTCTTCTGTTGGTTTTTTTTTGTTTGTTTTTATACCATTTCTTGTCTAATTTTGAGTTGCTGCAGTTTCCCTCAAATGAACCCCATCGGCGTTAGAGAACAAGAAGCAGAAGCAGAGCAGAGCTGGGTGACATGTTGATCCTGAGGCAATCTCAGTTAAGGCCCATCTGTCTGATTGCTGTGGACTGAGTGTGATGTAAATTTGAAAATTTTATACAAGAGGCACACGGATTTCTGCAGATAAACCTTTGAACAGCACTCATTTCACGGGACAGAGTCATCGACATGTGCGTGGCCCTACAATTACCATCATTACATATGCCTGGCTTCAAGTACTGTACAGATTTTATGTGCAGATGTGAGCAGGTGGCGTTTCCCCCCTCAAAAACAAATCAGTTGGGGAACCGCAAATCCCAGGGGGATATGATGCCATTTCAAGCAAAACTCAGAGTTTGTGTATCAGAAAATAAGGCTAATGCATGCTCTTAAGCATCATGACCCACTATCACTAATCAGGTGCCATTGTTTTTCCTTTCACCACATAATCATCAATATTGATGAGGCATCATTTGATTACCACGGTAGTATTATCCTTAGAGTTAATGGCAGATGTAATTTTATACCCATCAACTACAACATAATGTTCTATTTCTTTTTCATCCTTCAATTCCACCGAATTGTTCTCGCTCCAGGTATTCCGGCAAATGGTGAATAAATTACTTGGAGACGCCCAGAAGCCTTTATGGTTTTTCATTGTTATTCATTCAGTATGGTTCTGGGTTTTATTTATCTATCTTTATTTTATGTTGGAAAAATCATGGCAGATAATCTTAGGAACAGGCATGGGAGAATTAAGCTGCGTGGTGCCTTGGTTGCCCTTTCCCCCTGCCCCTTCTCTCCTCACGCCTGCCTCCCAATCCAATCTACCCCATTCATCAGATGGAAGTGATAAGCTTGGGGAGCACATGCGGAGGCACTATGTCAGCGAAGCTCTCTATGCGACTGTGTTATAAAGCACTAACTCTCATTTATGTCACCACCTTAAGTGAAAGAAATTTAGCATGTTGCGCCTGTGTGTTTCTTTGTGTGCACGCGTGGAGCGAACAGCGGTAGAGGTCGATAAAGGACAAAACCGAGGCATGTTTAACAGGCAGGGGAATGTACTGTCCATTATTTTTACAGCGGCTGATTATCTCAACAGTTTATGCATTAAATTTACCTGTGTATTTGAACTTTATATACAGCTATTTATGCCATCCATTACTTTTGGACATTACTTTAGCTGGTTGTTTCAATCGTTATCCATAACTTTTAGCCAAACTTTTAGCCATTGGTTGTAGCTTTTTCAACCAATTATCTATTACATGTACAGCAGCTGACTATTTGAACAGTTTATCCTTAACATTTAACTTTTTATTCATATATTTAACTATTTATGCCATTCATTTGTCTATCACTTTAAGCGTACTATTTTCAAATCACAACACAATGTTCAGCTGTTACAGTTGACCCAGTAGGTGAATATATATCTTTTAATCAAATGGTTATTTTTATTTTCTCACATAAGTTGAGCTATAATAGTTGTACTCCCTGGCAACTGTAGGAGTATCTCCTTGGGTAAACGTGCATCTGGTTCAGCATCACCGCTGTGCAGTATGTGTGCCTGCACGTGTATTTGCATTTTCAGGCGTGGTGAGGTGAGACAAAGACAATGAAAGACAAAGATAGAGCGATTGGATCTCACGAGTATAGTGAGTATATCTCTCCCACTGTTCACTTCTCCATGTTAAACTTATCTCAGTCGATGGACATACATTAAATCAAACAGGACCTTCGCTCTGCAGCAAGAAAATGAATTGCCTTCATCCTTTCATTAGACACTTTATCTACCTTCCATTCTTCTATTTATCTATCTGGGAGAGCATTCATGTGTCACTTTCTCTTATCCTTGGAGACGAGCGTGGAGACAATGGTTCCACTGCAGCATTTCCTCCCGTTCTGTCTCTGCTCAGCAAAACATGACGGAACAAATGAACCAATTAAGTGTGCTGGTGGCTGTGCTGTCCCAGGGGGGGCATCTAAGGAACTGAGACGGCCTGATTAGCTCAAAGGTAGGCCTGACTGGAGACAGCCAGCTAAGACGACTGGAGTGAGAAAAGCTCCCATAATGTGAACACACACCGCTTGACAGAGTGCCTGTGTGGATTGTCTTCTGTGCTTTTGGCATTTTGATTGGTGTTGATTGGTGTCACGGCTGTTTTAAAATTTGGAATTTAAATAGAGGGATGCACACAAACAAATGTGTGCCACAAACGTGTGTGTTTGTGTGTGTGTGTCAGATTAGCACTTTGAACATTCTTGACAAATGTGCTGTTGAAGGTAACTGCATTTTGCAACAGAGAAACCTTGTAAACAGTAATATACCTTCAAAAACGGGCCGCATGAACAAATCACCTCCATGACTGACATCTCCAGGTGGGGAGTCCAAGAATTTTTAAGCCACTCTAACTTTATTTCCATCGATCCCATGTGCTTCAAGAAACACCTAGATGGGTTCCACTTGACTGTAAACAAGAATGATCAGTTAATACCTGCAGTATTGATCCGACTCAGCCCTCTAACGTTGAATCTCTTTGTAGACACTGTTCAATCATTCTGTTATCATACGCTCACAGATTTGAAACTCATGAGCTCTCTAGGACAGCAGGAGAGAAAATACTGCTTACAGGGTGACATCTATTTGTCTTCAAATGTGTTTTGATGCCAAGGTCAGATTCACTCTTTGAATTTTCCATGAAGAATGTGGGATTCACGGAAAATATCTGTGTTTAGGAAATGCTTAAGTTGCACCCAGTTGGTGGTTTTGTGATTTTAAAAGATAATCCGCACCCCATAGAGGTAATCTGTCCTGCATTTTAGCTGAGCTTCACACAATGCAGGATTCATCCTTTGATACACAACATGCTGAATGGGTGACTATGTCACCTCAGTTGTTCAATACAGCCTTTTTCCCTTTCTATCAATCCCAGACTCACTCAGCTCCGATATTGGCCCTGCCTACCTTTCCCGTCCTATTTTGCTTATTTTCGGACATTGTGACATTCCCTCTCCCTTTCCTGTCTTTGCAATTCCGACAAGATCTGCAGTTTCCGGTCCTAGGGGGAGAATGGAACATTCAAAACCTCTTCATCTCCGAGGAAATTTTGAGGCACCTTGTCCCCCATGGTCAATTTGTCACCATGCAGAATGCCAGGAGGCGTCCTTGGGGCTGACCACCGGTCATTGCTCTCCCTGACACTCGGAGGGAGAAAAAGAAGGAAACAGAGAGAGGCAGAGGAGGAGAGAGAGGGGAGCAGAGGGAGAATGAACCTGACAAAGGCCCTGAAACAGATCCGTCCCACTCAGCAGAGCCAAGGGAGTATGCAGCCAGGCTGTCAGCACCTCTCATTAGTCAAAGGCAGCCTCCCTGACAATGTGACACTGATTACTGAAAGCCCTGATTCAGACTTTCTCTCCTTCTCTGTGTAGCCGCAAACGGTGTCAGCTAAAGCTGCATGCACGTGCTCTCACTCTCTCTCACACACACCCACACACACATGCACGCTAGTTCAGTCCACTCTCTTTCTACCCCAAAATGCTTGAAGTGCATTTCATTTCATTTAAAAATTCCCCTCCTATCTCCAAAGGGACTAAAGCCTTCATTAAAAAGAGCGATAAAGGGCAAACGGGTGTCTTCCAGCTCTATTTAAAATCTATTTATTGATTTTCACAGGGTGTAAATAAATATTAAATGGCATTATTGTGTACGCAGGCTCTCACACTGGCAGGAGTGGTGGAATTAGACGGGATGAAGAGTGGCGTTTGTTAAGAGTTTATCATTTTTATTGATCGGTCTGACATGTCTCAGCACTGAGGAAGATCTGATTGCTTTTACTTAATCACTGCATAGAGTCGAAGGGAGGACTGAAAGAAAATATTAGGGGGGTGCAGAGAGAAATAGGAATTGTCACAAAATACCAGATGCAACAGGGTCAGTGGAGGCCTGAGCTTTCCACTCCCTTTACTGTAGAGAGACAGTAGAGAGGCAGGCAAATGTCACATTTCACTGCCAAAACGCTGCACTACACTGTGTACTGGAATCTGGTGCCAAGGGAGCGAGACGCATCCACGGGTGTAAAATTAATGTTGTTCAACAATAATATTTCCCTCCACTTTTTACGAGCCATTTTAATTATTTAGCATCAGATGTCTTGAGTATCCGTGATCCGTACCAGGCAGGAAAACAGAGCGTACCTTTTTACAGGTCCTGGGTAACACGTTTGAAATTCAGCCGAGATAAAATATAAATGCTTGCTGGTAACTGTAATGCGAGATGACATTATTTACAGAATAACCTTGGATGGCCTTTTTATACCTCTGAATCACAATGAAAGGCGCCTCTTTCTTGACGACCATTCATATTTGATGACGAGGGATTAGTTAACTCGAATTCCCGTCAAGCAAATACAAAGTAAGCAAAGTAACTTTTTCATGTCTTTTGTTTTTGTTTCATGACATAGAAATATTGAATTGCAAAAGCTGACTTGTCCACTATAAGAATAGTAAATATATGGCTAGTTAGTGTGCATATATTGTTAATATCAATATTTTATCAAAGAACGCCCCATTTCTTTGATCTTCAAGGGCATATCTAACATTGCTGAGAGATTAGTGAGAAACAAATGTATGGCCATTTTGTTTTTCAGGCTCGCATGGATACCCCTCTAGCAGGATGCACGCACATCTCCACTCCACGGTGATTAAATGCAAATTAGATGTGCAGTCTTGATAAGTGTCCAATAAGCCTGGTGTCAAAAAAACACATTAGAGGGGGTTTTAATAAAACAAAGCAATTTAAACAGATTACCATGTACAACAGTGCAAAGGAAAAAAAACTTCAATCTGTACATTAGATCTTAGGTATAGATATCCGTCCTACATTTCTTGTTTGTACTTGAGAAGATGCTCTACTTTACAAGGAAGAAAAATGCAGCTAATAGAGATAAAATATTAAAAAAGAAAACAACTAAATGGAAAATGTAACAAAAATAATCTTAAAATAATGTCTATATTTAAATATTGATACAGATTAAAAACAAAGCCAGACTATTTAGTCTGGGCAACATAAAAGGTGTCCTTCTGTCCTTTTGTAAGTCTTAAGGGACACGTGGATCAGTCAGTCTCAGAACAAAAGTCATCTTTGTGGGTTGTTCTTATATCTCGACATCGCATTGACTCCTTCTTATATAAAAGGTGGAATTTGGTCACTGAGTAATCAATTGGGGCATTCAGATGTGCATAATTTGTGATAGCATCATAGAAAATCAAACAAAAAATCAAAATCAAACCATTCATGCTGGGTCAGGCATTTTAAATTGATGTTGCAGATGTTGTTCTGAGAATTTGAATGTGGCACTGGACCTTCACATGCTCTTCTGTTTTTATTCTAAATTTCTTATATAATAGTCTTTTTATTTGTATTTACTTTCAGCAGACAATCATCATTCAGCCTCAGTTTTCAAAATGCTTTAGGTGAATATGCTTCATGTCTTTTGTGAAAAGGGACTAAGTGCTGGAACTGAGTGCTCAAAATAATAGGTGAATAGCTATTATATAGATATTCTTTATTATTATTGTAATGCCTTTCCAGTGTTAAGCCACTGAGACGCCAGCACATGTAGCTAATGTGATCTGAAACACAAGTAATAGTGCTATTAATGGGAAAGGTCATTGCTAACAGTGCCGGACTGAGTAGCATTAATGTCATCCCACCTCACCTACATGTCGTTCTCTCTGATCATTTCTAGCATGAACTTTAAGATGCTGTAAATGATTCTCAGAAACATTCAATATTACCACAGGAGACGCAAATAAAATGAAACCACTTATACGACCACTGGACTTAAGTATTACAAGTGCAAGTGTCTGACTGTGCTGCAATTGTATGTCTTAAATTCGCACTGGATGACTCCGCAGCATTGGTCCCGATGGATTACTAATATTCTGCTGACGGCGTTCATCTTTGATTGGACCATTACCACATATATAACAGCCAACTCCATTTTATTTGGACAACCTCTGGATGGGACGCACAGATTGAGTTGGCAAACCGAAGTGTAATAGAATCCAAGAGGAAATGCTGATTTACAATTCACACCATCCCTATTATATTATACTGATACCCTATGAGAAAACACCATAGGCACACTGTTGAGTAGCAGTAATATAATGCATCACTACAGGAGTAATTCAAAATATCCTGACATTGGAGAGAACATATTCAGGTCACTGTAAAGTCAAACCAAACCCTGTTAAACATCCTTGTAGGATGTATTACTATAATATATACAGAGATTTATCTTTTTAAAGGGGATGGCATTTAAATGATCACAGCTGAAATGAAGGAGCCATTTCTAACAGCCCCCACTAGAAGGAGCTAAAACTTTTAAACACTCTTGTGACACTTTACTTAGAAGTTAAGTTCAATGAAGACAACAATAGTAAGGTTTCTGCGGCCCAGCTGTGAGGAGTATACGAAGGTGGGAAACCTCCTCTTCCTCTGCAAAGGGCCCTTTTCATGTGGATGCTCCGAGGGCAAGCAGCAGGAAGCTTGACCCCGGTGAGAGGAGTGTCCACCCTGCCCTTCAAGCACAGACACTGCTGTTGGCCAGGGCAAGGATTAAAGGGAATTTGTAGGGAGTCCTAGGCTCTGCGATTCTGACTTCTAGACTGTGTTTCTTAGTTTGTACCACCTGTGGACTTGCCAAGGGGAGCGCGGTCTGTGTGCCTTTGATTGATCCACATGGCATTTTGACCTGGAAGGGCTCCATAGGCTCCGTTCTTTATTAGAAAGCCTGCAGCCAGCTCCCACCGAAAGCCAAGAGTATTTTCCTCCGAGTCTCCTGTGTTTCAGCCTTCCCTGACATGAATGCTAAGTAATCTCTCTTTGGCCTTCTTCATTTATCCACACTTAACCCTTTGACCAATTGACTGCTTCACTTGTTTGTCAATCTGCCTTCACACCCATGCACATGGTATATAGCGTGGTTCTCATTAGAGTGTTGTTATTCCAACCACAATGCATTGCACACTGTCTGCTTGTCAGTATACAGAGGGTATGTGTATGTATCAGAGGCTGCAATCCTCCCCTCTCACTATCTAGGTTCTAACAAGGCCAGGATAGCAGCCAGATTGACAGCTGCTGGGGCATTTTAACAGGCTTGGTGTTAAACTGCTAAACTCCGAGGAGGCATATGAATGATTGGCTGCCAAACCACACAGAACACAAACCCACTGTTACAACTGTCCAACTGACCATAAGCTTTCGCAAAGAAAAAAAAAAGAAAAAAAAAAAACATATTTTGCTATTTCTGTAGACACTTTTTTCCCCCACCATAGTATGCTTTTATTTCATACTGGTCTAATTAAAGAGGTCTTTTACATGTGCTATACATATGTTTTTCTACACAATGGTGGAGTTTACATTGCTTATTAAAGGCCGTGTTTTGTGTTTGTGTTTGTGTTTTGATAGATGTTTAGGACTATTGTCTAACACGTGGATCCAGACAGATGCTTTGAAGACAGATTTCAAGGCGACACTTTACACTTCCAATCAGTCATCCATAATCTACTAGTTAATGATGGACTAAAATGTAATAAGTCATTTATATAAATAACTAATAAAGGCTTTGTTGATATCCCTGTCATCAACAAACAATTCATTATGAATTATAATAAACAAATCACATATTCATATTTCTATGAATCATTTGTTGGTACAAATGACTTACATCTTAATTAGAATCCATTACAAATAATTTGTACAATATTAATGAACAATACTTTATTATTACACAAATTAACATTTGAGACACAGTGCCATTTGGGAACTTGATCTACAGTGAGCTTACATAAAAAAAATCTTAATTTTGTGCTTCATCTGCTGATGAAGGCCATGAGATGTAGTTGGAAGCGCCAAAAAAGTACTAAATGGACAAGTCACTTAAATACTGTATGTTACTGTAAGCATGAAACTTAATTCTTTGCCCAAATCCAACCTTTTTTCTGGATCTTTCATCTGTATCACACAGTCCTCATCAGCAGATTGTGTTTGCTCAGTTGTCAGTGAGAGATTATGCCTCATTTATGAGCAAACAAGGATGAGAAGCCCTGAAGGTGCTACAGATGAAATCATTACAGCTTCTGACTGACTTTTCCTATCCACAGTCTTCTCCATGACAACTGAGCACCATTAGTTAAATACCATGTGAGACAGTCGAAAGCTCCAAAAAGGACTGCTAAGTGGACCTTGAATTGGGCAGGCTTGTATATGTAAAGTCTCTGTTCAAATATAGGCTTCACATATCCCCACTATGTTGTAATTATGGCAGGATGGCGCAGAACAGTGTCTGTTGTCTCAACAATGTCTGCTTTTTACTTTTAACTGCATCGGCAATTTGTTCCTCATTAAACTTCTTTTCTAGCCGCGCACTCAGAAAAGTGTGTGAGAAAATGGAAGGAAAATAAGATTTTACATCGACGATCAATTTACAACGAGCTCCTCGGTATTAGTCTGGCACACGTAACGACAATGTGTGGGGAGTGCATTCGGAGGGAAGGTGGGAAATGTGAGCACTAATGCTACAGTCAAATTTGCCAGTTCTCTCTTCTGTCACCTCCCTTTCTCTCCAAAACAGAGAAGTCGAAAACACCATTTGTCAGTGCACATTACATCTCTGTTGTTATAGTCCCAAATGAAAGCCCAGTATGTGGCTCCTTTCAACAGAAGATGGTAACAGGCCTTGTTAATTGGACTTGGCGTGGTTCTCCATGAAGCCTTATTGTCAGCATGACTGACTGAGGATTACTGGGCCAGAATTGCATAGAGAAACATAACACCAACTGGGCACAGTGTGCGACCAATGTATGCTCTAAATAGAGATTACCTCCATTGAAAGAACAGGAATATAACTTTAAAATGAAACCAAAATGATTAAATTCTCACAGCATCTGAATTTTTTGCCTCAGCTATACGCACAGAACTTGGAGAGAAAATATTTGTATGCGGGCTACAACTGGATTTGTGTAACTGTCTAGCATGAAGGAGTCAGAGTGATGGCTTGGATTAACTGAGTGCAGGAAAGCTGCAGTCACTTTGAAGTTTCATTTGGATCAGAGGCAGTTTGATAACTGCAGTTCAGTCAAGGTAGCTGCAAAACATCACGGCATTTGGAGTAGCGTTCTTTTGTCTGTTGAAGAGTAGATGTTTGTGAGAAATTCCTCTACAAGGCTTGTCATTCAAGATTCAAGATTCAAGATTTATTTGCCGTGTGCACAACAATCACATGAAGCAGTCTCTGGCAATGAAATTATTGAGAAACAGGCTCCTTCTAACAATGCTAAAAAATATTTAGACAGAAAACCACACAAGTAAAAATTACTAAGATGAAGATACAGGAGTTAAATATAAACCTAAAATAAAAAATGGATAATTCTTTTGGGCAGTAGGTGTGCAAATATTATAAGGTGTAAAAGAATATTAATAAGATGCAATTAAAAGGAGTTTAAAAGTCTTATGGTCTGGGGGATGAAGCTGTCTCTGAGCCTGCTGGTGCGGGCTCGGATGCTGCAGTGGTACAATGCGTCTGCCAGAGACGGCAGCAGGCAGAACAGTCTGTGGCTGTGGTGGTTGGGGGTCTTTAATGATCCTGTTGGCCTTCATTCCTACACCGCTGGGTGTAGAGGTCCTCCATGGATGGCAGCTCTGTCCTGGTAATGGTAAATTGAATTGATACTTAATACATTTTGTTACTTTGATACAAAGCTGATCTCAGTATTGAGTCAATTTGAGAAGTAAGAATAAAGCCGTGGACTATGTTTTCAATGGCTCATCTGTACGATTTTTAAATGTTAAAACAATGGATGTGCACAGAAGAAAACACACAAGATATACAACACGAAGCCCTCTTCCAGTGCTCTGTGTATGCACTGCAGATACTATTAGATAAAGCAAATACGAACACAAATCAACTTCAGCACAACTCAAGCCAATGCAGCATATCTAACGCAATACACCATAATTCTGCATGGCTAGCTTTGCACCCGTGGCTTGGAGTGTTACAGTATTAGCGACTGAGCCAGGATAGACCTGCCCGGCTGCAGCGAGTGAACGCCATTCACTGGGGCTGTCGTATGATTGGATTGAGGCAGACCTAAGCGCAGCTCGAGCTGCACTTATCAGCTAGCTGGCAGATAGGACTTGTCATACTGCCTGTCAGATCTGATGAGGGGACCACAAGCCTCACAATGGAGCTAAAATGCAATCTCCTCCTCTGCAGCTGCATGGCCTGCCTCAGGGACACGCTTATTAGACTTTGTAAACAGCCAAATGTGAGCGCTAAACTGTAAGAGCCACTGTCAGGCAGGCTGCCTCAGCCAGCTAGCCAAGACTGGGAGTAATTCCATACAAAACTACTGTTGTAATAAAGGGGTTTACAAGAAACCAAAGACTAAAGTGAATGGTAGGGTTATTGAAAGAACATACATAGCGTCAGTAATGTATTGGTCAGGCGATGTGTTCAAGAAGCTTGAAGCTGTATTTCACATACATTATGTGAATTATGGCAGCAGTTTATTTTTAACCTCCCTATTTAGCAGTTACAAGTACTTAATGAATGCTTTGAACACACACTAAAATGGTAGTGTAAGCAGAAGGGAATTTTAAGTTTTCAGATGTGTCTATCAACTGTAACTTGTAATTTGTTTATCTGTGTGGATATATAATTAGATGTGATTATAGCTATGCTACACTGTGTGTATGTGGAATTTTCACAAGCTTTATAGTTATTAATAAATGCATTCATAAGAACTTTAAATCCCTCAGTCCTATCTGCTTACAGTACAGTAGGGGCATCTCAGACTAAATATTTATATTGTCGGGGCTGATTAGTCAGGTCCCATCTCCCACCCCAGACAAGAGCTGAAGCACAATTTGTCTTCTTGACTTAAGAATTTATTTTATAATAGGACATTGACCATTAATTTTCTAACTCATTATGTTAAAAGTCTTCATTATGGTCACACATGATATTAATGGGGCACACGGTTGTAGCTTGTTTCAAAGGTTATAACCACTGTTCCTCCGGTGCTAAGTGTACATCATTTAACTACATCACTGTAAACTTTAACCTTTTCAGCCGTTCCAAAGAATTAAAGGATGTTTTGCTGCCTTTCATTCCACAGTGTTATCTAGCTGTAAACTGGAGTAAAAATAATTGGATTCACTCAAAGGCTAGTACAGTAACAAGTACTGGAAGTTACCTTCGAGTCATGTAACACACATGACTCAGTGCAGTTGAGGTTGTGAAATAATCAACAAATTAATACCCCCCAAAAAAACCTCTACCACCAACAAATTAAGAGTTAATCAAAAGTTTAGAGACTGCACGTTAAATGGGAGAGTTGAACTAAATTCTTGCCAAAGTTATCCTTCCATTTCAATTTCAAAGTGCAACGTGGTTTTTTAACAGTGTCAGAAGCTGCATTTTCGAAACTACGTTTTTTTCAGCATCCCGGTGAGAAAGGTGCAAGGCTCTCATTTGCGAAAGGCACTGAGCACGGCGGCATGGTTCTGACATAGCTTTGCCACGCAGCACAGTGACACGTCTACAAAGGAAATAATGAGGAACGGCATACGGAAGGAATAGAGGCCTCCACAATGCAGGGCTGATTATCCTTTATTAGCCTGTTCCTGCTCTTTTAACTCTCACGTCTCACCACTCAGGTACGAGCTCCGCAGCTGGATGTCCGCGCCACTGCAACCAGCCTCGCTCTTTCCCTTTATTTATTTATTTTTTTAACTTGTTCCCCGTCTCAAACTCACTCCCCATTTTTAATATAATCCCTCTTTCTTGTTCTCTGATTATGACCCTTTTCACCAAATGCCTCCCAGTCCCCCTGAAATAATGATATTTAAACAAGCCGGATATGCAGAGGATTGCCAGAGGAGGCCCAGGGACGTTTAATATCTGGCTGAGTACAAAGAGCAAAGGAGAAAGGGACCTGGTTGACGGGAGACTCGTTCCTTTTTCCACGGAGCACACAGTCTCTGTTCTGCTTTCCTGAGATCATTAATTTCTCCAAAAGAGATCTCCCCGGGTGAGGCTCATTCACATGCAGATGGCACTATTCCTCGGGAGCCTCTATCGCTCTTTCTCTCTCTTTCCATCAGGCCATTTAGTGCTCCCTTTCTCTCTCTTTTGCTGTGTCGCTCCCTCCTATATTAAGCAAACGGTTAGCTTGGCAGCCTTAGGTGACATAGCACTCATATTTCAGCACTGGGGAACAGGAGTAATGCAATGTGCTGCTACGGATACATTACATGAGAATTTGTCTCTTTTAAAGTGAGCAAAGTCAGGGGAGGGCGTCACTTAGCGATACAGGCATTTATCTATGCAGATCATTTCTCTTCTCCGTCCTCTATTATTCCCCATCCAAAACCAAGTCCTTCCCTTCCATGCACTCAGGAACCGGCGTCGTTGTTGTGACGTGCAGCGTTGGAGGACCCGGTTTACATTGGCCTGAGGAGCAAGTGTTCCCCTGCAGCCCAACAGAGGGGGCGGCCCTGTATGGTCGCTGGGCATGGGAGGGGGGCTCTGTGAAAGCTATCTCTCGTTTGCATCTTAACCCGAAGCCGCCGCATCTCCTCTCCTCGCCGCCTAACAGCCGCTCCTGCGTTGGTGTGTGCCACGGTAGTAATTAGTAATTAGCGACCCGTTACTGCATGCATTTGTGCGGCAACCCAGAGGCGTTAGCAGCAATCTCTCCCCCCTCTCTCCCCTTTCGCAGTTCATATCTAACCTGATAGACTTTGATGACACGCTTCTTTGAAGACCTGATCAAAGACGAGAGCCTTTGATGAGAGTGATGTTTGCTGTTGGTGAGGAGGAATACCAATCGTCCTTTTCAGGGAGAGACAGACAGAAAGAGTGAGAGACAGAGAGGGAAAGAGAGGAAGAGAGCATACACGTGCAAGTCACTCTCTTTTATATAACAAAATATTCTATATATCTATGTGAAATGTTTATTTTATGGTCAGTGTTGCAGAGTTGAATTTACACATAGCTACAATCTGCATCTGTTTATTTTCCAACCATATATGTATTCTTTAGTTAATTTTGATTTACACCACATATGGATGTTTCATTCTCTCCGTTCAGTTGTTTTCTACTGTCATTTTTACTTTTCACACAAGAGTTTTTAGAGGTGGTCAAGAATGTATAAAATAATAACGTTTTTATCTATGTACCTGAATTAATCTAATGATAGATTATCCTCTGTTTTTTGAACCCCATTTTAGTGTTGAAAAAGAGTCTAAATAAAAGCTGTCTCGCTGTGTTTGTTAGCACCAAAGAACTGTACAGCTGTTAGGAGTGTCATTAGTTTTGCAGGTATTTGATCATAAACCAAAGTGTTGGACAAAGTGAGATTTTCACCTGACAATGACAGTATCCAAGTTACAAAGATTCCACACTTCAGCATACAGGCTTTGTTTACTTCTTAGAAAAAAAGGCTGAGTAATGGAAAATCACTGGGCTTTGATAGTTGGCAGTTTCTGTTCACACTCTACAGGCAACACCCTTAAAATACTTTTTTTACCGAAGAAAAAGTCTGAATCTGATCAATAAGAGCCGTGATCTGAAGTTATCAGGAGTGCCTTTCTTTTTCTCCTTTGGATGTTAGCTGTACATCTGAGGTTTTTCCACTACTCTAAAGACTAACTTTGCAGTGTGTTAGTGCATGTACGCAATATCTGTATTTTTGCATCTGAATGTGTAGTACCTCAGAGAGACTACTGGTGTGATGCATGCGTTAAATTGTGCCATGTGTCAATTAAGTGTTAAACAACACTGCAATAATTCTGATGCTCTCTGTATCTATTCAGAGTGCATCATCTGTTCATAGCTGAATAATGTATTTCTACACTCAGTACCACACAGCTCCACTGTAATACCGTGATCCTCCTGAAGAGGACATGCAGCCCAGAGAGAGAGAAAGACAGGTATTTGCCTGTAACAGGACAGCTATGCCGACAAACAGAAAGAAAATGGACGCAGGCAGGAAATAGGACTGAGCGGCGTAAGAAGCAAAGAAAAAGGCAGGGTGACGTGAGGTGAAACGGGTGGAAAACGAATTATGTCAAGACGCAGCAAACAACACCAGCGTGCCGTCTCTCCGGCTGTCATGTGGCCTCGTATCTGATTTTTATTGTTGTTGTGCTCCCCCTCTCCCACCCGTTAGACTTTGTCTACTGCGTCTGTTGCGCTGGTGTCCTCGTGTGCCAGGTGAGAACAAAGCCGGGGACTGAACTCGGCATCTGTATTCAGGTGCACTAATGGAATCACTGAGGCTAAAATGGCAGGAGGTGAAAGGTGAGTGCACAGAGAACAGCAGACAGCTCCACACCACTGCTGCTGCTGCTGCTGTCGCTCTGCCAAACCACTCGACTGTGATGGTATGGGAAGTGTGTGTGTGTGTGTGTGTCAGTGTGCGCGCCTATGTGTATTTGTGAATGGGGGTGGGCGAGTTTTTTTGTGTACGGATGGTTATGGAAGGACTTTTGCGATCAATTTTCTTTGTTCACAGGCATTCATCTTTTGTTAGCGACGCTGTGCTGTGGGTTTTGAAAGATTTGCTATTAGGGGTGTGTGTTGGGAGTAACTTTTACAAAATAGCTATTGACTGATGAATAAATATACTAGAGGGCTTTTCTGACATTTCTCAATATAGTTAAGCTGTACTGACGATGTTGTACAGCATGTGAAGACAAACAGGTTCAGGGCAATGCATAGTTTGATATGATAATGATACGAGTCATTGCTTTCTTATCAGTCTTCATTTCTTCTTTGCTTTGCTTTTTGACAAAAGGTTCTCGTATGACAAGGCTGACAAAGCTAACAATGGCTCCATACAACAAGAAAATGGTATCAGAATCAATACCAGATTTATTACGTTGGTATTTTATGCATAACAATAAACGAAGCAACAGAAAAAAGCAAATACAGCAAAAGTCAAGAATCATAAAATTGATTACATTTAAGTATAAAAAAGGAAATTATGGACCAAGAAATGTAAAAGCTGACAGTTCTCTTAAAGGACAAGTTTAGATTTTCTCAAGTTTACCTGAATGCAATATGCCACCTCTGTGATTTATAGCACAATGCAAAAAAAACCCCAAAACAAACAAACAAACAACCCCCCCCCCCTCCACAGGAACCTCTGTAAAGTAAAAACTCTGTAGCACTGTTAGTGGATAAAAACTCCCCAGGGTACCTTTGAGAATGTTCTTTGTTTTTCAGAGAACAAAGACTGGATTTTTGTCCACCATCTTTTGCAGTATCATGAGGGCATCATTTCACGGCCAGTATGGGGAGAAGGAATGATTACAGCAACCAATAACTCATCCAGCATACATACGGCATGTGAGTATTGTACTGTCCTTTAACCTCCTAAACGCCTGTGGCATCTTTTTGAATGCTACATAATTTATGACAGAAGTTTGAGAAAGTGTTAATCTAGAGAATGACAGATGAAGTTTTGAAAATGTGCTCCCAATCTTCCTTACAGTATGTTTCTAAAGCATCAGTCCTCATTAAGCTCCAGGCTGAGCTGTAAAAGATGTGAAGAAGTTACCTAATTGATGTCTCTCAGGTAATCTGAATTGGCATTTAATGTTACACAGAAAGGGGAAGAAAAATCCATGCAAACTTCTTCTAGAGTAGGAGAGTAGATTTGGCATGTAACATTAACCCCCCCCTTTTCCCCCAATTTGGAGCTGGTTGTTCCCAACACTTTTTACTTCACAGGAGCTAATAACCGAGCCTGTCTGCACTAACAGACACTGACACTGAGTCACGTCAGGAAATTTCCTTGAATATTTTGATCAGTGGCTGCTCGTCCTGCTGAAAAACAAACTATTTGTAAGAAAGTACACAGCGGGCTCCAAAATCAATCCTTGAGGAGCAACAAGAATGGACGGCTGAAGAATGAGCTCAAGCCAATTAGGTATAGAGTGGACAAGGCAGCATATCGGGAGAATGCATAACAATTTGAGAAATTGCCGGGGGGGGCATTGAGTGAAACACAGGTCAGCGGTCGTTTTTCCACAGCAGGTCTCGGTTGCAGAAAATCACCAGTTTATCTATTTATGTTTGAGCTAGTTTGAATAATAAACAAGGACGCAGCATTCTGCCACACAGCTAGTGGGGACGATAAAGACTTTGCAGAGGGGGTTACTATTGTAACCAACAGAACAGAGCAATTATGCTGCAGTGATTTCACTGAGGACTGTTGTGGATTGACTGATTCTGTTTTAGACACCCGCGCAGAGGGACTGTGAATGATTTTGTAGATGTTTGAAAGAGTGGGCATTTTCTTCACAGATAAACCGAGAAAAACAACCAATGTACAGTGCAGTAATGTCAAAAGTTTTCAAAGGAGTATGTGATTCATGCTTACAAGTTAAATATCCAGACTGTATGTTTTTTTTTTCTGTCAAACTTGAATTACAGGCAGCGGTCTCTCACTGCAGCTATACACAGCATGACATCCACATATTGACCAGCAGAACACTGATATGAAACCCTGACAGACTGTCGCACTTCCCATTAATCCTTCAATAAATGATACCCACGGTGTATCAGTGTGTGCTGACTTGTCAGAAGCGAGGTTTTCCTTGCATTTCTGGCAGCTGACACTCAGGTTTCAGATGTCCAGAGCTGTCAGCTGGGTCGCCTGCCACTTTGGTCAAGAGTGAAAGTATTTTTAACAGCTACTGAATACTGAGTCCTATTAACTTTCTCTTAACTTTTGCACACTTTTGTCTGCAGTGCCATAAGCAGACGTCTGACCTGAGATATCACAACTTGTAATCTGTTGGATTTGCACATTTTATATCAACATACATGTATCCCAGAGGATGAAGTCAGCCAGCAGGTCAAGTTTTTCACATAACCAGTGTCAACAGCTACAAGATAGACTGGCACAATATTTGATATTGTTTACATTGTTTCACAGACAATAAACCATACTGATTTGATTGATTGATTGATTAACTGTATTCATAAATGTATGTCCCCCACAGGATGAATTTTGGAACTTTTCTTCTCGCGGTCATGAATCTTATCACAACTAAGAACAATCAGGTTTATCTACGCCACTACATGCGGGTCCCTGAAAGTGACTGCAAACATGATATTTCATGGATGTTTAAAATGAACAGTCTGGATTGTGATTTTACCATTTGCCTTCCATTTCTCTTTTAAAGTTGACATATCCTCTGGCCTGTGTTCAACCTGTCGGATCGCCTAGTGCTTGCTTCCTCACAGAACCTCATTTTAACAGTGGGATGCCAGAATCATAGCACTTAACACTTAAATTCACACTGAATGAAAAGACTCCTCATAGTGTTGTGAAAAGGTCATACATTGAGCCAAGATGTTGTCTCAGACATTGGCAGATCAAAACAGGGCTTGAGAGGTGGTAAAAAACACTGATGTCCATGTTTCTGTATTCCTCCTGTTGGCTAACATGTTATCTATAAGAAGCTGATGACTGTTTTGTAGCGTTTGAGTTTCAGGTTCAGAACAGAAACACAACTAAGTCCGGTTTCGTCGTCATTATCTTGTGTATTTGTCGTTGATTGTTTGATCGTTTCTCATTGATACGGCAAACTTTGTACTTAAGCCAAGTTCCCCTTTATTCTGTATACACCAGGATTTTCAAAGCGCCAGGACACAGGATGTCACACTTGGAGCACAGATGTTGTGTTCCAAGTGTGAAGTACTGAAGTACCTGTGCCACACTCTGGTCCGCAAATTGTGACATTCAGAATGGGTCATGATGACAGCCTTAGCATTACTGTTATTTGAAGTGGCAAAAAGCACAAGCTGGACAGAGCAAGAAGCCCCTATAAAGGAAACCAGAAAGTTTTCCTTTCTAACCTTTTATCGTTGTTCCACATTGTTCCCCCTCTCTCTCTGGAGTTTGGATTTTGAATATGACTTTTTGGACATCCATTTGGTCAGTGGTATAGGCATGTAAACAGAGTAAATAAAACAGTACAGTGGCATCCTCCAAAAATACAGCGGCTGTGTGGTAAACAGAGATGTAAACAAATCAGGTTTTAAAATATTAAACACAATCTGAAATGCACTGTACAGGTTTGTTGCACCCCGAGGATACACACAATGTGTGTTGGTGGGAAACACTGAATGTAAACTTGTTTGTTTGTAAGGAAACTGCCTTTAAAGGTACCCAGTGGAGGACATCTTACCGTCTTTCTTACCACTCCCTGTAGTCTGCCACACAAACACACACATGCACACACACATACACACATGCACACACACAGGAAACAAGAACAGCTGTAGAAATGCATGCGCCTCACACGCACTCACACAGTTTTACACACAGTCTTGCGCACGCTGAAGATAAAGGATCAGTGTAAACTAAATCTGTGATATATGAATAAATTAAATATGTGACAGTAAAACATATGAGGCAGTCATAAGTAATGCAATCACACATGGCACAGATTTAGTACCAGCTGTTAAACACATTAATAGCAGCAGGAACAAAGGAATGCTTAAACCTTACTGTAGTGATGAACACTGCACTGTAAATATCCAGCACATATGATGAGTTTAGACATGGCGGATGCTCCTCTTAATCTAATTTAAATGTAGATCATTGCACAGTGACAATGCTTATTCGTGGGGGTTGTTCAGCTCCAGTGATTCTACTTGCTGTCTTTAGTGTTTTGGAGGCCAAAACGTCTAAACATTAAATACTGATGGAGCTCGCTAAAATGCTTTTGTCCTGTTACCGTGGCTACTGCTGAATGCCCATATTCCAAACAGAAACTGATACGATACCAAGGAGCACCGTGGGGCTGGGAAGGCTGGGGCGGCTATTCTGTCCAAGAGTGAATGAGAATGAAATTGGGCTTTGGAAAATTGAGAAAGGAAATTGGCCACGTTGTGAATGACTATGCAGATTGCGAGGCCCGTCAGATGCCCTACAAATAGAGGAGCGTGACTATGCCACTATCTGACTAGTATACTTATGCTACAGTGTCTACCAGCATGGGAACCCGAATGCATTATACCCTCCTTGTGAAGCTTCTCGCTGCTGGGTGAAAAGAAGCTGGTCAGGCCATGGGGGAGACACAGGGCTGTGTACACCATCTCTGTGCTGACAGTGGAAGTTAGTGATTCAGGGCGAATTGGCCATTCCAAAAGGGAGGAAAAGAGAGGGAAAAACAGGACAAAAATGAGAAATACAAACATGTCATGTAAAAGCTCAATGTGTACAGAGCGTATGTTTCATTTGACAGTATCCAACAGCAAATATAACGTTACTACCAACACCACTTTTATTCTAAAATTTTCCCACTGAGAAAAAAGTCACATTTAAATACATTTTCCAGAACAACTGAACATTATGCCTTATTAATTATGAAGTGTGTTTATATGACACAGCAGGGAGTCCAACTTTTTCTGTACCGTGGGAAAAATGAATCTCTCCAGTCTTTATTAAAAAGATTTCTCTCAAAATTTCTCTCAAATCTGTGTTTATTTATTTATTTTTTTACTGATGTAAGCTAGTTGCAACAGTAGTAGTAACACAGCACACACAGGTTGACTAGCTGAGTGATTGATGAATTGCAGGTAGACTACTCACAGAAGCACATTGCAGTTAACAATTTAATAATATTTATAATAATAATTATGAAAAAACTTCACATTTCTGTGACCCATCAGATTCTGTGACTTGATGGGAATTTCATCCATATTTCTACTGCAAATTTACTTTATTGCCTGCATCATTTTGACAGGTGTTACCAATTGACACCACTATATTTAGATACGATGATGACATTTGATAGCTTTGAGGCATTTCTAACGTGTGATGTGTCAATAGTATCCCTTACTGGTCTGGCTGCCCCTGAAGAAACAGAGCGATCAGAGTGCTTTCTGTCCAAACAATACCCGCGTTGTTAGATTGACAATGTTGACATTCCTACTAATTGTTATGTCACCCTATATAATACGTGAACTCTCTCACAACTGCTTAAAGGATACAAAAGCTTTATTATACGTCTGTCAACACATCAACCTTGTGTACGTGGTTGGTGAAATTATATATACACATTGCAGTGATTGATAAGCACCTTACAACAGATTTGTTGGTTGCTATTCATGAACAGAACATTTAAAATTGTCCCCTCCTCCACCCTCCTCCCTCACTCAAGAGCTTGCAATTCTGTCAATATGTATCTGTATGATTCCATATATAGTTTTTCTCAGGAAAATCCTACTCGTTATACCTTTAACCTTTTCTCATAATTACGAGATGAGGATCCCTTAATTATGAGGTAATTTTCTCAATTACAACAGCCCAATTTTATAATTATCAGATACATTGTAAATCGTGTCTAAATTCGTCATTGACTGACCACGTGATCCTGTAAATCTTGTGTATGGGTTCAACTTTTGCAAGACAATCAAGATTAGGGGGAAACTGCACCAATTTATACAGACATATGTTTATTCTCAGATATCCCTATTCAGCCTATAGATGTGTAATGTTGAGGAGGTCTCAAAAGTTTTTGTTGCAGCTAAAAAAAAAGCTGCAATTAAAATTATGGGAAATGAAGTACTGACCCATGCAGGGATACCTCAATGTCCAACAATTTTGATAATTCTTTTTAAACATGTCTCTTGAGACTTACCTACCTTTATAGAAGACAAGGCTACTTCTGGCATACCCCTCTAAAGTCAAATAAAACAATATTAGGACCAAAATAATGCTGATCAAATTTCGTCTGTCCCTTGTTATTATTTGCTTTTTTATATGATATTATATTTATTTAACTCATGTTTCATATGTATTATCTTCAGAATTTGTAGATTTCCTTTGGCTCAAATAAATTAAATAAGATATACATATATAAATGAAAGAAATATAAATAAAACTCATTATAGCCTTTTATATGCCTTAGCTAAATATCAGCTATGCCCGGTCATTTTGCCGGTGTGTTTGGCTCGAGTGAGTTCATCACATGAATGCTTCCGCAGCACTGTTATTGGAATTTTATGTTTGAAAAAAATCCTCATCTTTCTCTGGAAAGAGATACTGTGAGCAGAATACAAATCAAAGATCCTAAATAAATGCACGCTTATTCTGTAGAACAAGAAAACCGGCAGGGAAAAAGGGGAATTAATTGTTTCAATTGTCACTGGTGCCGCGCCCAGAGTTTGTGAAACGCACTTCCCTTGTAATTTTAGTCCTGAATCCACCCAGTTCTGTCTGCCTGACCAGTGGTGACAAGCTTCAGCACAGATCCCACAGAGTATTGCTCTGTCTCACACATACGCATTTTCTTTCTACCTTCCTCACTATCTATGACTGTCATTTTCTTTTCTCTTTCTGACACACACACATGTGCATACACATACCTGTGTCCCCTGTGGGTCCTGTTTGGAGCGTTACTTTCTTTCCAGTGAGGCAGTGAGGCGCCATTGTGAAGCCGCCGAGCCTGAGGGGAGAGAGGCCAATTTAACCCTCCCTCTATCACTCCTCTCTTTCCCTCCTCCACTCTCCCTGCGTCTCTCTCTCTCTCCCCCTCTCTCTTGTCCCCGCTGACTTGTTTGTCCCACTGGTATTTACCTCCTCTTCTCCCTCTGTTTGGCTCAGCGTCCACCCTGACAGTGTAAGGCCATTATTTTTCCTTCTCACTTGTACCCTCTCTTCTCACCCCGTCCCTCTTCTTTTTCTCTCACTCGCTCTCTCTCCACCGCACCTACCCCCTTTTCTCTTTCTCTCCCAGCACCCTAATTGGCAAGGCACTTTTTCCCATGTCATCTCCAGTGTTGCTTTGAAAGCTGCAGTCAGCCCAGCAGGAGACAGGAAAATGTGCAAGCCCCCCCCCTGCACGGGCAAAGTCCAAACCACTGTTTTAGTATCATCATTATTGTCTTTTTATTTTTGTCTTTATTTACACTACATGCTCCCTCAGTCATCCCTAAAGACACTCATCCGCATATGAGAGTAAACACAGAGATGCACGCTGTCGCACTTGCACATATGCATGCATATGTTCCATATATGCACAATTGGCAACCCATGTGCACACAAACTGGTGCTACTACTGCGAAAGTACAGCATATTATTTTAGCAGAGAGAGAGGAAGGGCATGATATACACTGCATGATAGTCAAGGAATTCTCTGTACATTTAAGAGTTTAAATATTTCAGCGTCTCCTGCGGTTGTGTGTATGCACGCTATTACCCAGCTGCCGTCTGTCTTAGGTAGGGTAATGCTAGTAAGTTTTTCAGGGGTGAGACCTTACTGCTTAGCACAGCTAAACCATTACAGGGCCTCCTCAGGAGCCCCCATGTTGAAAATGGCAAACTGTCTTTAGTTATTCATGATATGTTGCATTAGACTAGCTCCTCAGGCTTGCTTTATACATCCCCTGTCGCACAGTACTCGAAGTACCGCATGTACCAACTTAGAGTTGGACATTCACCAAGAAACTGTGTAAGATTCATAAATATTCATGATGGCACTAAATTCCTAAGACTTTTGGTCTCAGTAAAGCAAAGCAAATGTGTTATACTGGTATTACCCTGACAGTACTTTATGATTTTGTTTTACTGAGAGGACAAAAAGATTATGATATCAAAGATGGTTCAGATAAAGAGATACAGTGTGAAAAAGAGACAACCTTTAATGGTGCAAAAAAAAAAAAAGCACACACCCCTCCTCACAACCCCCCAGGTCTCGTTAGTTAATTAGTCTCGTTAGCCAGCTTAAAAGTGGAATCTCCCCAAAGCCTTACGTAGATTTATCAGCAGTAATTGAAAGGTAATTCCAACTCCTGCAGGTGTAGCTCTGCCAATGCTTCCAAAAGTGAAGTTAAAAGGGCCAAGTGGTGGGGAGGCATATCTGGGCTTCGGTATATTTTATAACACGGCCATAGAGACTTTGCTCTCTGTCTACATGCCTTTGTACCCCCCCCTCTCAACATCACTTATTCCCACGCAAGCCATTCTCACCACTCCCGTTTAGCACCTCCCATCTCCTTCCTCCATGCTCTCTAGATTCGACTTAATAATTCATCTCCGCTCTTGCTAAAGAGAACACAAGCCCTGCAAAGAGAGAGACGAGAGAGGACTACCCCTCCAATAACACCTTTCTGCAATGCCACCACAGTCGGGAGCCCCAGGCTGTTCTCTCTCTCTCCCCCTCTGTCTTTCGCTCTCTCCCGGCTCCGCCTCATACCCCTCCCACGGCTCCCTCTCTCCCCTCCCCTCCCCTCCCCTCAGCACGTACACATCATTTTCTACCCCCGAGAGCATGCCCAAGATGCCCCCAGCTGTGAGGAAATGTCAGACGTTTACCACCCACCATCCTCCTTACCAAATATGTGCACTCGAACAAACACACACAAAGCGCAAGGGCATACAGTACGCATGCACCTGACATGCACAAAAACAAGACACGCGCACACATACATCCCCACACCCTCTTGACACACAACACAACGGAGGAAATCTCATTAGTCAGAGGGTGTATGGCATTGATTTTTGCTTCTCTCTGGTCTTGGTGGGATCTGGTTTGGCACAGTCTGGCTCATGCTAGAGAACCCACAACACCACCACGGGTTAAGCCGATTACATTTTTGGGGAGCAGGGAGACCTGAGGGGTAGAAGGATCTAGTTTTGTTCCACTCCTCCCTCTGCACTCCCACCCCCCTTCTTCTTTTTCTCTCACCCCTTTTTTTCCCTCTGCTGATTTATTCATATGCTCCTGAGGTTTAGCCACCACGGGCTTATGGCTGCATTCATTCACGAGCTGGAAATGATTTCAAATTCAGTGGATTACATTTGTGAATATTGAATACAGAGACAAATGGGGGGAAAAAGGGAGTCAGGACGGAAAGGAAAAACAGCACAATGGCTCTCTAATGTGGCCTTGTGAAACCGGACTTCACGGCAAACCAAACAGATAGCAATGGCCAGGTTAATGAGTGGATGTTACCTTGCTGCTGACTGTATTTAAACATGTGAATAGTTGGCAAACGACATGTACAGTGGGGCAAAAAGTATTTAGTCAGTCACCAATTGTGCAAGTTCTCCCACTTAAAAAGATGAAGATGAGGTCTCCAATTTTCATCATAGGTATACCTCAACTATGAGAGACAAAATGAGAAAAAAAAATCCAGAAAATCACATTGTCTGATTTTTAAAGAATTTATTTGCAAATTATGGTGGAAAATAAGTATTTGGTCAATAACAAAAGTTCATCTCAATACTTTGTTTTTATATACCCTTTGTTGGCAATGACAGAGGTCAAATGTTTTCTGTAAGTCTTCACAAGGTTTTCACACACTGTTGCTGGTATTTTGGCCCATTCCTCCATGCAGATCTCCTCTACAGCAGTGATGTTTTGGAGCTGTCTCTGGGAAAAGGTTGTCTATGGGGGTTGAGATCTGGAGACTGGCTAGGCCACTCCAGGACCTTGAAATGCTTCTTACGAAGCCACTCCTTCGTTGCCCGGGCGGTGTGTTTGGGATTGTCATTGTCATGCTGAAAGACCCAGCCACGTTTCATCTTCAATGCCCTTGCTGATGGAAGGAGGTTTTCACTCAAAATCTCACGATACATGGCCCCATGGCCCCATTCATTCTTTCCTTTACATACGGATCAGTCGTCCTGGTCCCTTTGCAGAAAAACAGCCCCAAAGCATGATGTTTCCACCCCCATGCTTCACAGTAGGTATGGTGTTGCTTTGGATGCAACTCAGCATTCTTTCTCCTCCAAACACGACAAGTTGAGTTTTTAACCAAAAAGTTCTATTTTGGTTTCATCTGACCACCATATGACATTCTCCCAATCCTCTTCTGGATCATCCAAATGCTCTCTAGCAAACTTCAGACAGGCCTGGACATGTACTGGCTTAAGCAGGGGGACACGTCTGGCACTGCAGGATTTGAGTCCCTGGCGGTGTAGTGTGTTACTGATGGTAGCCTTTGTTACTTTGGTCCCAGCTCTCTGCAGGTCATTCACTAGGTCCCCCCGTGTGGTTCTGGGATTTTTGCTCACCGTTCTCGTGATCATTTTGACCCCACGGGGTGAGATCTTGCGTGGAGCCCCAGATCGAGGGAGATTATCAGTGGTCTTGTATGTCTTCCATTTTCTAATAATTGCTCCCACAGTTGATTTCTTCACACCAAGCTGCTTACCTATTGCAGATTCAGTCTTCCCAGCCTGGTGCAGGTCTAGGTACAATTTTGTTTCTGGTGTCCTTTGACAGCTCTTTGGTCTTGGCCATAGTGGAGTTTGGAGTCTGACTGTTTGAGGTTGTGGACAGGTGTCTTTTATACTGATAACAAGTTCAAACAGGTGCCATTAATACAGGTAACGTAACTGAGTGGAGGACAGAGGAGCCTCTTAAAGAAGAAGTTACAGGTCTGTGAGAGCCAGAAATCTTGCTTGTTTGTAGGTGACCAAATACTTATTTTACCGAAGGAATTTACCAATTAATTCATTAAAAATCCTACAATGTGATTTCCTGGATTCTTTCCCCCCATTCTGTCTCTCATAGTTGAAGTCCCTTAAGCCCGGCGTAAAAAAAAAAAAAAGGATGGTTAAAAGGTGTGCCATTAAGATTAAAAAGTGGCTATAGCCAAAGTCATTATGGTTTGCGTAGTATCTGGTCATTTCATGCTTGTGTCCACTGCCAGATGGTGGAATGTGGGCCAGCATATGTGAGTCAAACCGGGAGAGAACAGAGGTCTCTCTGGTGTTGGCAACGTCGTCCCCGTCGATTGAATCCTCATTACCGTCCTCTCATAATTGTGTTTTTCCTTTTTTTTTATCAGATATTCTAATGGTTGCTGTTGCATGTAATTATGTAGCAATTATCTGCTTCCTTGCCTCGAACTGGTGTTCCATCGCTGTAATGCAAAGTCAGATTGTGTCTATTACACTCCCACTGGCATGGCAGGTTCACTCAGAGCCCTGTCAGGCTACTTGACTGAGGACATATTGAATGTTTGCTTAAACTTCTCTTTAAGTCCAAATACCCTCCAGCCTTGCTTTCAGTCCGTTCATTGGCTCCATCGCAGCGCTGTCCGGCCCACTCTGCGGTACAGAAGGATAATTAGTCTGCAATCTCAGAGAGAAGAAATCATTGATATGTATTTTTCTCGCTCTATTTTCCTCCCCTCGAGTCAAGTTGATTCTTTGAAGTTGGGGCATGTATGAAATCACTTGATCTTTATTTCTTTAAGTTCATTACTTATTTTCTAGTTGTGTGCATGTCATGCATTTTTAACAAACCCTTTGAGTTGACTTTGTGATGTGTTGTAGCCGAGAACATCAAAGGGATCTCTCTCTCACTGTTTCCCTTTCTCTCTCTCCCTCTCTCATTCTTTAGCCTTTTCATCTCCCTTTCCCCCTTTACAGTCTGAACTGCACGCTCACAGAGCTTTTCTTTTCAGGCAGGATTGTGAGAGAAAGGTGGAGGAGGGGGAGGGGGAGGTATGGAATTGCCATTATTGTTTTTTTTTTTTTTTTTCTTTTTAACTCATTTAAACTTTCTTTCATTCTCATTCAGACCATTAAATATGGTTGCATGCCAGCGATTAGATAATGAACACTTCTATTACTCCTGGGGGCAGGTTTCTAGTAGATGGCACAAAACACTGACTTGCATTTTTCTTGTACTTGTTGACTAAAAACGTGTCATACAGAGTTGGGGTAGCTTATCATTTTATGTTTTATTAATTACATTTGAGTCTGAACTTTTTTATTTCTGGAGACAGGCTGTTTCATATCTAATTACATCCCTCTGAAGGACAACACACCACGTAGACCAAACCATGCATGTCTTATCTTTATTTTATATTTTTCTGGATCCTCTTATCTTTATTTTATATCATTCGTCTGAGAAAAGCCATGCTGGCGACATTGCTCTATGGATGGCAGTGCCGGTCCTTTTTTACTTCTGTTAAGACGTATATGGTGTTTAGAGGATGAACCCTAACAACTGTGGCGCCTTAATGAGGTTGACGTTTGTAGGTTTGAGTTATGTGTCTCAGTGGTTATTGGATGAATCGTTGTGACATTTGGTACACACATTCAGCACCCAAGGATAATACATTTCATCTAGTGTCTAGCATCATCTAGTGAAATTTCCGATATCCGATATGTTGGCTACTGTCTAAATACTTCCAAAACAGTCTCAGCTGACCGTGTACATCCTACTTAGCAACTGTAACACACTAAAGCACGATTTCTGAACATTGTCATTGTAAGAATGTTAGCACGATCATCACTAGCATATCGCTCAAAACACTGCTGTGCCTATGTACGACCTCACAGTGCCGCTAGCAAGAGTTTCAGTCTTGTTTTAGTGTAAAACAAACCTACCCACTCCTGGTCCTGAGGAGCCCCCAGTTCTGCATGTTTTCCATCTCTCACTCCTCTGCTTGTACCTCATCAGCTCTTGGCAATGGTAGAGCAGAGAAATGCAATGCTCACGCTCTCCTAAGTGGGAACCATGAGCTCGACACATGAGACTTTTTTTCCCTACCCACAGACAACAAAACATGGAGATACATGATTCACACTGGACGGACATGTACAGTAATTATAATGAAGCAAGTACATTGTTCATTAAGTTAATAATTAATGTTATTTCTCAAAGGCAATCTGCATGTATAGTGGCACGGTGCATATGTTTCCATGTGGAACAGACGCAGGCAAGCCGGTCTGACATCCTCCATCCCCTCATCGGAACATTTATGTACCTTGCATTTGCACTTGACATATCCAAGAATCACGTCAGCCAAAGCATTGACACACACACTCCTCCATCTGTGCCCTGCCCTTGCCAGACATCTTGTGGCCTGTAGGGCAGCAGCAGGGTGTGGTCTGCCCTCGAGGCACCAGAGGGGTGCCCTCTCGCCTCAAGGCTCTCAGCAAGCCCAGCTGCGCCGTGGACGGTCCCTGCCCCCGGGTACCGAGAAAGTGTGTCGCCTTCCTTTGATTTCCTTTCACACACTCGGGGCACTAGCCAGCAAAAAGTTTTCTTGATAACCTCTTGCTGAACAAACAGATACAAGCTAGCAAGGCCTCCCAGATACCATCTGTGCATGCCTCACTTCACTCTCACTCTTTGCCGCAATAAAGCATTGCAGTGAAAGGTACTCTGCAGTTATGTTGCAGTATTTGTAATGGCATGTACGATAGCTAACAATTACAGAACAGCACGGGAACAGAGAAATCTTCCATAGTCCATAGCTTGTTGTTTGAAAAAACTTTTTTTTTCTTTTCCTGTAAGTTGACGTGTGCACCTCCACGCTCTTGCACAAACTTGTCTGAATAGCGGCCCTTTCTCGGCTCAACAATTTGCCTCACTCTTGGGTTCCTCTCCCACATAATGCTCAGTGCACCAGCCAGAACCTATAATCAACTTAGCAAGCGTATTCCTCAATGCATGCACACTGTGAGAGATGTGAATGTTCCGAATGGAAAGGCTATTTCAGAATTGAGCTTTTTTTCCTTTTCTTTCTTTTATTCTTTTTTTTTCTTTTCCTGCCTTGTTCATTTTACCGCCTGTGTTTCTTCCTTGTTGAATACGAAGTCAAAGTCTTAGGGGGAGAGGACGGAGGCTACAGTAGCGCTACAATTAGAGAAGAAGGTAGGCCGAAACTGTTAATTTTGATATTTTAACAGAAGACCTCTGGACTGAAACGCTCATTATTTTACTTGTTTTAGTCATTCCATCCAGTCATATGGCAGTGTGTGGTGAGAAAAGACAGCTAAGCTTTTGGCAAATCAGCCTGTAACAATAGCCAGAAAGAGCCTTTATATAGTTGTGAGTCACTGTGGGGTGTGTTCTGTGGGAGGTGAGTGAGGCAGTCAGAAACCTGAATTAGATATACTGTATACTTGGCCATCTTGGTCAAAAAGACAATAATGTATCACAGTACAGTTAACTGTACAAATGTATGGCATGTAAATACACATTTACAATCTTGTTACTCTTTTACAACCCAAACCCTCTTTTAGAAAGTGGCATTTTTCATTTAATTTGTCTTGTCTTTACTGTGTCTTCAAGTCGCTGCGGGTAATCAGTCTGTAGTGTCCGTTCTTGGAGTCACAATTTTGAGGTAATAAGCCCTTACAGTATGCTCTGTGCATTACATCTGTTAAGTGCCTGGTGACTAAATGCAGCACATTCTCAGTGTCCAACCAATCTGAGTGGAGTATTCAACAGAGCCGCTGGAAAAATCAGAGGAGCGCTTAAACCTGCATGGAGCCTCAGCAGCTGTTGCTATAGAGACTGAGAAGTTGTGGGCAGAAGTTTCTTTTGGATTCCTTACTACTGCTGCGTTATCGGGTCCTCTGTCTCCTTTAACCCTCTGTTCCCTCTCTAATAATTAAAAAATACTCTCACACACACATTATATTCCTCTGAGTTGCAGCGCCACCACACAGAGTCAATGATTAGAGGTAAGTCCAGTAAAAACAGGTGTAATGTTGTGTAATATAATATGATATTTGTAGCATTTTTATCTGTTGCAAGATAAAAATGCAGCCTCAATATAAAATACACTGGGCGCACATAAAATGGAATCAGATAGCTTATGATTCTCCAGTAAATCTTAACTTGCAGCTTATGCAGCTTATAATCGTCAAGCTTTCTTCATTTTGACCCTGTTGTATGTAATTACTGTACGCAATATATACTGTATGGATACGTATATTTGCTATAGGCAATCCAAATTGAAGTCTCAGAAGGCACAAAGTTAAAGAAAAGCAAATTAAAGCGTCTTTACCTTTGCTTATATGATGCGTTACCCCTTAAAAGGGCATATGTGGGTGGGGTATAGTTACAAGAGGGATTTAAATCCTTGACTTAAATCCTCTGAGCTTAGTGATGGCAAGGCGATGCGGTCCAGAGCTGTAGAGAGATACGAAGCTGTAGAGGACAGTTCGCCTCCGCCTACACCTCGCTTACCTGTCTTGTAAGATCAGGGGGAGGATGAGGGAGAAATAAGTCAAACAGCCATCAACCACATTTTTTTAGGAAATGTAAACACATTTTTGCCCCCCTGCTATTCTGCTTTCTGGGCACAACGATCTCCAAGCTAATGGTCACGTGCAGTTAGCTGATTGCAGGGTTAGTTAGCTGTCCCAAATCAGATTTGACTGGACTGATTTTATTTAAACAGATCAATGATTACCATGATTACAGCCTAAACAAATGGATGAACAATTAGAAATGATTGACTTTTAGCGTTTCAAGCCATTGAATGAAGTTTCACTGTTTCCTTAACAACATACTTTAGCTCTTACAACTGGAAGTTAATCATGACATGATGTTTTTAATGTTATTATAGTGTTTTAAACTTGGGATTATGGACCTTTGAGAGAGAACTCGACTGGCAGTCTTTGTGGTTCTCTAATCTGTAGGAATATCTATTGATTTTGTACCTTTTACATACCGCCTAAGGGGGAGAATCCATTATTCTCTTTTTTCCTATTATTTACTTTTATGGCAATGTAACTGTTGTCTTCTTGTGAACAGAGACCACGAAGAAAGGAAGATATAAAAAGGGATAGCGAGAAAACAACATGGGAGGAGGTGTCGGGGAGGTTTGCAATTACCACAGTGAACCCGTCTTTTTTTTTTTCATTAAGATTGTGAACGACTCCAAGTCAAGAGGATTCTTTGCTCTTCCGCCTGATGTGAGAAGACATGAAAGCGCAGAAAAATTATCAGAAATGTTGTGGTCCATTTCCACTCTGAGCATATATCCTTTTTTCAGTGTGGCTCTGCGAACATCAGTCAGAAGAAAGACTGGGAGCTACAGTGGTGCTGGACTAAAGTAGGGCAGTATGTGCAACTGGGAGTAAATGTGTTCTTAGCCTATTCCACTCTGAAGTATTTGTGCCTAAGTGCAATACAGAGGCACATCTATCAGAAAACACTCAGCCAGATCCATGGCCAAAGGCAGCGCAGTCTGAAAACCTCCAACACCACAAAACACAGAACACCACAAACACCCAGAAGACATTTCTTTGATTGTATGTACAGTAAGTACAGGTCCATGAAATATGCATATTCTCTGTGAAAGCTCAAACCTCTCCACTCAAATTTGTAGTGTTTTACAACAGCTGTCCTCTTATCCTGTTATGCTTTTATATGTTGCGGTAAAAATCCTGCAAATATATATATATATATCTTTGCATTAAAGCATTGCTAATTGAGCTGTTGTGTAATTGCTGTACAGTAAAGAATATTTGATGTAAGAATCTCACTGCTCATATCAGACACCATCAGCTCTCCGCTTCCATTGTTGTAATTTAGCAGCAAAGGCAGAAAAGGAAAAAAAAATGTGATGGTTTTTATGAGCTGAAATACTATTGAGAGACAGCGCTCATGTCAGAAAAGTAGATTTATCGAAAGACTTAGCCGCTGCGAAATTGTAATAAAAGTTTTTTTTGGGGGGAAAAATTGAGTGAGGAGGAAGAGAGAGATCATAGTCCTGTGAATATCATAAAAAAAGCAAATTATAAGTTTTCTCGAATTGCAAAGACATACCAGTGACAGTGAAGAAAGAGGAAATAGGATTTTGGGGAGGTTCTTCAGAGGCGCTCCAATTTCACACTATCAAATTAAAGTGTCCATGTATCTGAGGATGGATGAGTGATATTCCTGCTAGGTGCTAGGTGGTCTGCAATTCCCATGAATAATTTGAGTGTGTCACTGTGGGCGGTCCCCTTAAAAGGAGATTCTGCAGGCAGGGGGGCCGGGTAATGACAGATATACTGGGTTTCCCTTTCATCCCCCTCTTCACCTGACCATGGGTTAAAAGATAATGCGAATCCTAAAGGTAGGCGAGGAGGAAAGCCAGGGAGTGTCTCTTTAAATTTCCTTTGGTAAATCTTTACAAGTCGTTGTGGTGTTTTTTCATCAGAGTTTTCCCCTGTCCTTTAATTTTCCCCTGTCGTCCTTGTTCATTTAGTATGCAGATGGAGGTATTTGGGATCAAGTCAGGGAGCATTCAGGTGTTTCTGAGGCACTTCATTTGATATTTACATTCCTAATCCAGGTCCATAAGCCTCGTCGGAGGAGAGGAAAATAGCCTGAAACGTCCGCGGCACCGCCGAGAACTCCCACACAGCTTCACACGATCACTTGCTGCCAAGGTGGCAGCTATGGTGACAGGGGCTAAGAGGGGAGCCTGTCATTTGAACAGAGAGGCAGGAGGGAGACGACACAGGAAGCGGGGGACTAAGCAGATTGGGCGAGGGAGCCGAGAGGAAAAAAAAAAAATGAAATAAGGGTGTGAGAGGCAAAGTGGTTTAGGGGGAGAACAGACGGATTAGTTAAAAGAAGGGGTCAGTTTTTGTTTTATTTCTCCTCTCTGAGTCCCATTTGAACACACACACACACACACACACACACACACACACACACACACAAGAGCACACAGACCAGACAGCCACTCACGATGCATATACACACATTTAGATCAATATATGTGTGGAAAGAAACTGCGCACACCAGTCAGACGTCCGCCCCGCAGTAACCGGGCTCGTCCTCTCCCTTCCGCCCTGCTCCGTTTCTCCCCCAAGGCTGAGAGTTGATGTGTGACTGACAGACAGCCACGGACAGCTTGGTTAGGCGGCCCACACTCCGGGGAGGCCACCAAGACTGAAAGCGAGTAAAGGGGGATGGAGGAGAGGGGTGAGGGAGTTGGGGGAGCTGACGAAAGGAGTTTTGGTGATGGAGGAAGTGTGAGTTAAAGAAAAAAAATAATCAGAGGGGGCTAAAACACAAAAAGAGAGAGTGCGAAACACGCCGACTGAAGCGAGCACATTCTGCGAGTATGATTAATACTGATTGTGTCACTTCTCTTTTATTCCCTGACAAATAGGTTTCTACATGCCCTGCTCACACCCCATCAAGGTCATATTCTGATCTGTTCCCTGTGATAAACATTGATTCAAAAGTCGGGCGGGGATGCAGGCATTTGTGCGGTGTGCAGAAATAATGGTTTGTAGAATTCACATAAGGACAAGGCCTTGATAGAGTATGTGCCCTATCCTCAAAGTGATTAACACTCAATTCAGCGCTTACAGTTAAATCTTAAAGGCAAGAATCTCTGCCTTTGAAAGGAATCAATAATTTCAAACTTATAACACTGAGGTATCAAAAGGCTGCAGTTTGTTTCAGGTGAACTTCTGTTTCTAGCCGCTTCTTCTGTCTTTGAGATTTTTTTTTCTTTTTTTTTTCTGCGTGTTTATAAAAGTGGACAGTTGTGATGTGTTTTTGTGTGCGAACATGAATGCATATGTGTGCTCACAGCAGGGCTGGATATCATGAGCCAGGTAAGCTGTTTCCTCAGCCTCCAGTCTTTATGCTAAGCTAAGCTAATTAGCCTCCAGCTAATGTGTTTTGCAAATTATGCTTTTATTTATATATTTTGCTTTATATATTTTGCTTTCTTGTCAAGAGTTTGATGAGGAGCTTGATGCCGCTGCCACGTCGACTGTCCGGTAAAAATCGAGTCACAGCCAGAAGCCGGTTAGCATAGCTTAGCACTAAAATGGCTAGCCTGCCTCTGTAAAAAAAAAAAAAAAAAAAGGTACCAGTAGCTCTAAAACCTATTGATTAGCCACCACTCACCGTTATATCCTGATAGCTTAATCCGCACGAAAATTATTCAAAAACTATAAACTATGGTTTTATTGCTGTTTATGTGTTATTTTTGCGATTGTGTGCCCATTGGAAAGAGGCATATGAGCTCTTTTTTGCATGTTTCAAGTCATGGAGTTAACCAGCTGCTAGCGGTGGCCTTCCCAGACAAATATGATCACATTTCATAAACACAGCATTTACAAGATTGGCATGTTTTCGTGAACAAAAAAAAAAAAAATCAAATAAAACACATAAATTCCTCAAACAAAGCCATAGAAAGGCAAAATTGATCTTTTTGGTTATTCATACTTAACTCGGGTATGTTATTGCATTTCACTGGTATTGAAATGTAAAAGAAATTAAATACACAGCAGTATATGTTCGATGCATGAGATGTGTCTGTGTGTCTGAGGGGACCTGTTGAATGCTGCCTATAGCAGCTCTGCCCTTGATTTCTATCTCCATTCCCCACTCATATTTATTCAGTCCTATACGTATTTTTGATTCATGTCTCCACATACCACTCTATCTGAACAATATCATTTCCCACGTCTCTATATCCTGAGATGCCTGGGCTGTAAATCACCTTCAGAAATGCGCCATCTTTACAGGCAGTGTCAGTCCTTGGCCTCTAATCACATTTCTTCTCCTTTTCCCTTGCTCTCCTTCATCTCCTTATCAAAGACCCAGCCTTTTAATCCAGCATGCCTCTATGGTCACATTCAGTCATGAGTGTCCTGGAAATCCACACCATCTCCTCTTCAAATCCATGCAAATCACAACATCTAAGAGCAGCAGAGCTTCCTCTGAGACAGAATTATGCACATGTGGGGAGGATTGGACAAGCAAAAGTGGGGGGCGGAGGGGTACATGTACGCCCCTCCACTTTTCTCTCATCCGCAGCTATGTTTATGTCGTGCTTCCCTTCAAAAGATCTCACACGTTCTTTTAACTTGGTTCAATTTGGCTCTGTTTGCCAAAGTTAAGCATGCTCCAGACAGTGAGGGGGGGGAGTCCCAGGCATTTTGGAAAGATGAAATATTGTGTGTGGGAACGGGTGGATGGTAGGGGGCTAAGTGCTGGGGTTTAGAAAGGGTGTGAGTAGGGGTGGCTGGGGTAGTGGGAGAGGGGGCTGTTCAACAGTTAAATCTGGGAGCAGAGAGGACGAAGGATAAGTGTAGGGTGACTAGAGCGGATTGACATTACACACGCATATTGCATGAATGGAGGCACACACATACTTAGGTTTGGAGCGAGGGCTGAGGTCACATCTGGGTTTGAGTTAATCTCTTTCCCAAGTAATACCAATATGTATTATATTTCCAACAGTTTATATTGTGATCGCGGACATGTTTTGCACTTGAAGTGGCAATGCGATTATCTGACATTAAAGACGCCTGTGAACTCCTGAAGCCCTGCACAGCTACTAACGCTTCACAGTTTACTAGCTCTGCAGCATGACTCAGTGAGGCAGTGTTGCTCTAAATATGAATCTCAGAGACGAGCCGCCACGTGACTTTCATCAGTTTCTTTTACAATCCGAGGTGTGAATTTAGAACAAATTGTGCATTGTGTCACCTCAGAATTGTGGGTTAATTTAATTCTGTAAATAACTACTGTAGGCGTAAAGAATAACTCCAAGGTGATTTTTTTTTTTTTGTAACATCTTCCATTGCTTCGATGCCAGTCAGGCACTGGTTATGTTGGTGCCCCATCCATCTGTTTGCTTGTTTGTATGTAAGGAGCACATCCCGAAAAAGAGATTAATGGATTTGCAGGAAATTGTGCTCCTGAAGAGATTCACAAAACGCTGCACAACTTCTGAGTACCTCTCCGCAGATGAAGAGGCAAACCTCTCATTACGAGCCCAATCAAATTACATTTTGATTATATATAATGAGAGCTGATTGGTGATGAGGTGCTTTTATAACGTGCCTTCACATCTCATCAAGGCTGGATTACCAAGCGGGTGACTTGCCCAAGGCCCCAGACCCCGAGGGGCCACCAAAAGCTCCAGGCATGCTGTGTGGCAATTGGTTAGTGGTAATAGAACTAATTGTAACTGTGTTTGGGAAGATGTGAACGTGAACTACCAAAGAACATTATTTACTGGCATGGTAAGGGTCCTGCTTTATTATTATATTACTGAGGCTCTTTCTTGAAGTGGGGCCCTGTAGAAAAATCTATCTTTGAGACCTTCATTATTTGAGGTGACACGCTGCATATCAGCTCACTTAATCAGGTTATTACAGAACAGACATGCTGGCTCATTCTCTCGCTCTTAATCCAGGCAACTATTAGGCTGTGGTGGAGTTTTAGTTTGTGGAGTCTTATGTCTTCTAACTCAACAAACAGAATGACATTTTAGACCTTGCACTTTGTTCCCTGAAAACACTTTTCATTTGTGCCAAAAGGATCAGCTGTGTGTGTATCCTCAAATCCATCATTGAACTTTCACTTGTGAAGGTGTCATTGTCGCTCCGACAGTGTAGCTCGCTCTGTATTGTGAAATACGGCAGAGTTTATTGGAAAAAGTAGCAAATCAGTATGTGAGAGGTTTTTATTTTATCAAAATTGACACTGTAAAAAAATTTATTTATAACACTGATTAAAACAAATGAGCAACATTATCCTGTTTTCTCCTTTGAAAACAAAACAATTATAAGTCTGGGATAAGACTTATAATTCTATAGTGTTCAAATGACAAACTGTGCAGACACGCCAATATTTAACTTTTAGAATTTGGGATATATCTTTAATTGAATTTGTGAATCCCCATGCATAAATTAAACATCATATTATTCACTGGGACAAATTACCTAGACACTAAGAAACAGAGAAACATTAACATACTCATACTGTGAGTAACCAGATCATTTACTTAAAGAGATGACAATTACAATAAAGCATGTTGTTTTACTTAGAAGCGAAAACTGAAAGAAAATCACATCTAAAAAAATATAAGACTCTACAATCAAACAAGCTCTGTGTCTCTTTATATAAGTCAATACTGGACAAATTGAACCAACACCTTTCACATTGGTGGATATTATTATATATAAGTGAGAATGTACTGTTTGTATAATGTACAGTATATTTATAAATATAAATAGCTCAACTTCTCTCCACAGCGCAAATTGACAAGAAAATTAAGGCTATTATACACAAACAGGGCAAGTAAAGTATTGCTGCCCTCTTGTTTACTGATAATACATCATATCATAGAAAAGTGACTAACTAATGTGACACTAGAAAACAATATGAAGTGATTTATAAACAACGGGAGAAAGCAAATGAGCAAAAAGTCCAATTTTAACTTCGACATCCCAGACTTGATTTATCTGTGATATTACAGCTCTGGGTATAGACACACACACACACACACTCACCAATACCCCTCACCGACCACACACACCAAACCTCCAGCCACGTAGCCTCCTCGTGCACACACACACACACACATACACACACACACACACACACACACACACACACACACACACACCCAGCTTGCACCGCTCATATCTGCAGAGAGCCAGATAGGTGCTGTGTGTCCTCTGAACATCCTGATCTCATCTCCCAGCGATGTGATTGACAGCTCCGACAGCTGGGCTCCATCCACTCTGCCAGGCGCGGACAACCCCACACACACACATGCATACACACAGCAGCCTAACAGAGGCAGAGAGATGAAGGAGTGGGAGTGAGGGGAGAGATGGCGGGGAGGAGGAGGGTGAAGGAGAGGGGAGGAGAAGCTGGTATTTCACAGATTGATGAGGAGATACTGTTCGAACAGAGATTGATTGATAAATGTAGACTTAAATGTAAAAGTCCACGCACGTCAACGGGAGAAAAATAAACTTGAGGAGAGACGGCAGGAGAGGGGAGAGTGGGCAGTGCACCGCGGACATATGAAAGGATAATTATCCCCTCGACACATGTGCAGCAGCAGGCCACAGGAATACCCATGCGCATATCTGAACACACATTCCCTCTGATATACACTTTGAAGAGCGATGAAAGGGCAATTATTGGGACGCGCTTTGTGGACGCCTGAAGCACGGGGGTTGAGTGCCTTTGGGGAATGCTGGGCGTGTAACCAGCCAGGTGGTGGTGTTTTGTCACACGCTAACAGACACCTACGCACCGGGTACTCATCAGCAGACTAGAGGCAGTTAGCCGGCCTGTGCTGCTGCACACGTTCCCGTGTCAGTTAGTAATCATGCAGCATTGGCCTTGTTTTCCCTGACTGCTCAGGCTTGTCAGAAACACTCAGGGTAACATGCATCACTCACTTCCCTGACATCCGTATGCGTGCACGGGGAGCGTGTGTGGTCAACAAGTATATGTGTGTACGACCTATCTCCATCTCCGCCTCGGGAATGACAGTCAGTCCATCATTAACCTCTCTGCACGACTCCATGACATGTCTGCTTCCTGCGGCGGCCATTTTCCCACTACCCCTGAGCCACGGCCTATATATAAACCATGATGAGGACAAGCGATAAGGTACGGGAGATAGAGGACAGGTCGCTAACTTCACAGCAGACTCGCAAATTGCCCTTTAAATGCGTGTCTGTAGCCGTGTAAATGAATAAAACTGCTTCAAAGAGAGGGGGAGAAAAAAAAGTGTCGGGATTAAGACCTTATGAGATTGATGTATCGAGTGATGTGTTTCTCAAAGCTACAGAGAGATATTGTCACTTGACAAAAAAAAAAAACCAATGAGTTGAACTCAGGGCTCGCTCTGAGAGAGGGTTCTTGGGTTAAGACCATCGACTTGTAGCTGGATACAGTGTGGAGGCTGTGATAAGACTCGAACACAGCAGGAGGGCCTAATCCAAACCACCTAACTCCTCAGATGCTGAGCTGCACAACACCATGGAGATGATTAAGCAAGATTCCTCAAAGATAAATGTTTTCGCAAGAGATTACTCCCTGCTGGTGCATAGCAGAGAAGTTTGCTCGCTGGCTTAGATGGCTCCTAAAATATATCATCTGCGAATGAGATCAGGCATCCTCATGTGCAAGAATTTGTCATAACTGAAATGATTGCCGATGGAGTGCGGTAAGAGACGGGAAGGAGTGAACTCCAAGGCACAAAAGTGTCACTTCGGGTCCTCAAACATTCAACAAAAATCTTTATCCCCTTTTATCCAGCTCTCAAATCTGTTGTTTTTCAAACCTAATCTAAAAAATGTCCTATGTTGTCTTTCAGTTTAGACTCTCTGTTTTTGTACCAAACTAAATTAAGGGCAGAAACAAATAATGTGCCAGACAAGGATGTTTTTTTTTTCCTCTCCATGTACTGTGAGACATTTCCACATACTCTGAAGTACAGCAGAGGCCCATCACACTTCATTTCCTCCCAGACTCTGTCTTGTGTACTGCCGTTTCTGTTGCTGAATCAACATCACGGCGGCCTGAGATAGCACAGTGCAGTGTCAAGATTATGTCCTCAAGTGTAATTTTACAGCGCCTGCCCGCTGCACTGACCAAGCGCAGCTGCTAAGCCGGACAGAGGCGTGTGTGTGTGTGTATTTCTCCCCATGCTGGGGACAAAGTTCTATTATAGCACCAGCACTATTTATTACCTTTCAGTAGAAACAGGCAGAAAAGAGCATTACTGCATGTGACTTGATTGTTTCTTGGCTATAGTCCATATGTCTTACAAGGGGTTACATGCTCAGACTGAGGAGACCAGCAGCCAAGACTTCAATTCATCTTCATATTTTGACTCCACCACATTTTTGTAAAACTAAAAAAAAAAGTCACATTTGAATAACTCAAGAGGTACAAATTGCCCAATATTTTACAGAAAAGTAAAGATGACAGAAAAGTCCAAGAAATGAGTACATATTTGTGGCAATGAACTGTGTTATTACTTTTTTGTGAGGGGGTATGAAACAATTATTTATCCTGTGACCTGAGTGTCTGAAAAAATTACATTTACACTTTGATGCGTCAGTATTATAAATCTGATAATAGTGATAGCACATGTGTACTTTGACTTAAACAGGACTGAATTCAAGTGTTTTTGCTTTGTTGTACTGTTACACTGTTATTACTACATGAACTGAGGATCAGACCACCACTGTGTCTGTGTCCCAGGGACATGCAGTGTATTTGTTAGGGAGGTGCAGCTGTTAGCGAGCGTTTTCAAGGTGAGCTTCTCTCCTTATTGGATATGGAATTAATAAGAAGCAGGAACATGGCAGCACTTGTTAATTTCAGATTCTCCTGGATATACTGAGACTGTGGTAGGAAAAGGTGCGCCTATGGTACAGAAAACTCGACGAGCGAGCGTCAGAGATTGTGCTGATCATGCGCTCCATCACCTGCAAACACTTGAGATTAAGCTACACGAAGGCAGGAAATTGCTATGCATGCTATAACGCACGCTTCTTTTCAAAGCAGTAGCTGATAGTAAGACTGCCAGTGGAGAGTGTTTAGAGATGATGAGAGATCGGTGAACGTGTGTGTTTGTGTGTGAGTGGACACTGGACAGCCAGAGAATGTCTCGTTGAGGTCTGTGCATGTGCGTGTAAAGGTGTGGGTTTGTGTGTGTGTGTGCTGTGTATATTTGTGTTTGCCTCTATGTGAGCCCTAAATGCCAGATCCTCAGACTTAATAGGCCCCCATTAAGAAATTATCTCTGGTGCTTTTGTGCCTTTCCACAGAAAAACCTAACCACCAATTAAGTGGTTGTGTGCCTAGATGGCCCATTTGCTTGGCTGTTGGTAATTATGGGTTTTCTCAGTGTTTCTCTCTTCTCAAGCCGGCCCTTCTCCTTTTGATTAGGCTTCTCCAGAGTGTTACAATCCACAAACTCTGTCACTCTCCCCGAAATTAGCTGTCATTCTAACCGTATGCATTTTTTATCATGCCTCCAGAGAAAGTAACTGCAGTTGAACCACAGAGCTGGAGCATCCCTGTTCATGTAAATATTCCTGAAAGTTTTGGTACAGTTACATACAGTTTATCTGTTCCTGAAAATATGAACACATTGCATTACACAGGATTTGCTTGAAAATCCATATATTATACATGCTATGGCAAAAGATGAACACATCAGAAATCTAACTGAATACATTTATCAAGTTATATAGATACATACATACAAGTATCTCAGTGACACTGGTGCAGATACTTAAAAAATAAAAACAGTATACAGTAATAATAAACAGCCGCTGTAGAAGATCCTGTATAGTTTACTGGCACATATTATAAAACCTTAATACATATTATAAGACAATAGAATTTAAACTTTAATAGAAAGAGATAAAAGAATAATATATATGTATCTATGTATGTGTGTGTGTGTGTGTATATATATATATATATATATATATATATATATATATATATATATATATGTATATATATATATATATACACACACATTATATATATATATATATATATATATATATATATATATATATATATATATATACACACACACACATATATATATATATATATATATATACACACATATATATATATATATATATATATATATATATATATATATATATACATACACACACATTATATATATATATACACATTATATAATAATGTTATTAATAACATTAATAACTAATACCATGACCACAAACAATTAAGCAGTTTAATTAAATACAATATATGTCACACTGTGTTTTAAACAGAGAATAAGAAAAAAGCAATATACAATGATGCACCATGTTTAAAAAAAAAAAAAGACTGGTGTGTTTTTTTTTCTAAAAAGAAATAGAAATCTGAAAAGAAATCCAACCATTTAACATTATATTTATTTTCTATTTATAAATTATCTATTATCTAATTTATATTCAATTACATGTTAATTTGTTAAAATACAGTCTTATATCCATAGTGTCATTTTCAGCTGAAAAGGTTTCATGTGTATGCATGCGCTGTGTGTTGTCAGAGGAAGTGGATCGGTCCCTTGGTTGAAATAATTCATTTTGGCACTATTGTCTTGTGAAAACCTTGTATCTCCAGAATGTTAGCTTTTGTAACAATTATTTTTTTTTTAAATGGTTTATTTAGAAAAATAAGGAGAATTTTCTGAACCAACATGGGAACGGTACATTTCTTCAACATATCTATAATTCAAATTTACCATTTTGAACACTCATGTTCTTCACTGGGTAAGGACACTGTGTGACTGAGATGGTGGTGTGCAGTGTGGTTGAAACAAATATGGAAGCATCGTACTGTCACTGGGAGACATGACAACAGAAGCACTGAAGCAGATTTTATTTCCTGTTGCAACTTTTGGATATTTAAAAGGATTGAAAGTAAAACTGCAGTGATGTTAAAGAACCTGTAGCTTTGTGGAAGAATGTCCATAATAAAAATAGATTTTGCACCATGAAATGAGTATCCACATGCATTGCATCTTCAGACAAAGCCCAGCTGAAATCAGCTGACACACATCGCTTATTCATCTAGCTCCATGCTGAGAGTTTGTTTCTCTCTGTGTGGTTCTTATCGCTGTGCTTTGTCTACCACTGCCTGTCAAGGTCAATAATTGTAATTCAGGCTATTCATGCTCATCTCAAATGTGGACGCCTTTCATGTGGGGACAAGGAGTTGTTTTGAAGCCTGGGAGATGGAGACAGGAGGAGGTGGGGGAAGGTCAATTGATTAGGAAGATACTTTTGCTGATTAGAGCCATCACTCAGTGTCACAATTATCAGTGTCATCAGCTCGTCTGCAACAAATTTTTGTTGCATCCCGGGACAGACTAACGCCCTCTGTGTGTGTGTCTGTGCAGTCTCCCCACGCTATCTCGCACACTCCCAATTACTCTACCTGATTGGATATATGCAAATTGGACCAAAATTAAAAGCCACCTGCAAGGGGACCCCTCGTGGGACAGTTTTGTACACACGCACACACACGCACACATACATCACCCAGTATGATTTCTTCGGCTTTAACCTTCAGCTGTCCCAGTGGTAGGTAAGCATGTCTGTTCTCATTCCTATTGAACAAAGATCTACTGTAGTTGACACTACGTAGGTGTACGGAGCATTGTTAAAGCCACGAACAAAGGAGAACATATTTGTTTCAGTTCTCTGCGGTACGCTTTGCAGTTTGTCTATTAGAGGATATTCCTTTTTCCCCTGTTCCTTTCATGATATGCGCTCGCTCACCATGTTCCTCTCTAATCCTATACTGTATCTATGCATCTGTCCTCCCCTCTCAGTGGTCAGTGCCTCCAGTTGCGCTACAAATGACCGCTGCCCCACTGTGACCAGCAGGCACTACTTCTCTGCTCTCCTCGCTATTCTTTTCTTCTTATCTACTCTCATCTGCCTAAGCTTTCAGCAGTCTGTCTCTATTTCAGAAAAGACACGTAATTTCTCTTCTCTTCTCCTCTTTTCTCCTCTCTACCCTTTTCTCCTCTCTTGTCTTTTCTTCTCTTCTCTGCCTCACCTCCTTTTGCCTCTGGACAATTGGCAGGGGGAGAAATCTCTTCTCCCACCCGTAGGCAACCCCAGTAAATCTCTCTAAGCTCTGCCTCCCCTGCCATACCTTTAGATTGAAGGCCACCTCCAAAGGTCACTGAGCAGAACTGATCCTCTGTATTCTCTTTATCCCGAAAGGCTGGATGAGACTGGAGAAGAGGGGTGGCCTGGGGCAGGGAGGAAGAGAGGGAGGCAGAGGGAGGAATGGGAAAAAAAAAAAAAAAAAAAAAAGGAGGCAGGTAGGGAGTAGAGGTGTTGTTGGGGCGCGGAGGTGAGGGTGGGGAGCAGGAGAAGAAGGTCAGAGAGGGAGAGGAGCGGTGGGGAGGGTTTGGAATATAGCCTGAGGTTAAGAAGGAAGAAGGGGGCACAGATGTGGGGCGCATGAGTGAATACAAGTGCTACAGCAGGAAATTAAAGCAAAAGCAATTCCAAAGCTATATACCAGACTTGGGAAGACTGCTTTCTAAATTTAATCTGCCAGAAATTAGTGATTACCTGCTAAAAATTCATTCTTCTCTCCGGTGGGCAACTCAGTGCTAAAGTGAAAGAAAAGAGCGTTGAAGAATTAACACAAAGACTGGAGAGGGGCAAGGGACGTACCACAAGTGCAGCTGTGCTTGCCAAATATTACTCCCCGTACCGCTGTTTCCTTTGAATACCGTGCTGTATGCAAATGCAAACACACGCACTGACACACAGGGGATGCTAAACAGCATGATGCACAGTAGTGGTGTGTTACGTATATGCATGTATGTTATCTGTAGACATTGGACACATCAGTCATTAAATAGTATGCAGCTCAGATGGAGGGACGAAGAGAGGAGGAGGAGCAATAGCTTGGCGAGGGGGGTTATATTTCTCTCTCTCGGGAACACTTAGCCTTTTGGATTATGTTCTGTTGTTATGGTCCATATTATTTTTGCTGACAGCTAAATGGCTGTCAGACATCCTGCAGTAAGGGAATTGGCATGTGTAGTGCTGTGTCCATACGCTGAATAAGTGGTGGAAAAAAACTATTCAGATGTTTTACTTAAAGAAGCTCAATGGAAAATTTCATTTAGTCTCAGTGATCCCTGTGGACAAAGGCGGTAATGTTTTACCTACCCAAGAGAAATAACCGATCTTCTCATTGTTGGTCTCATTTGCTTACGTGGGTCATACAGAAGCCTCAGTGTTAAACTGATTCGTAACCATTTAAAATGCCATAAAGTGCTTTTTCAATAAAACTAAAATATAATAATGTAAAAACACTCCTGCATTCATAATCCCACCCGCAAAAGTAAAGAACTATTAGCAGTGAAGTGCACATTAAGTATTAAAAGTAAAGGTAGTATCCATCCATCCATCCATCCATCCATTTTCTGTACCACTTATCCTGTCTCTCACAGGGTCGCATGGGGTGCTGGAGCCTATCCCAGCTGTCATTGGGCGAAAGGCGTGAACACACCCTGGACTGGTCGCCACTCAGTCGCTTGCAGTTGAGGGGATGATATGCAGCAAAGAGCCCTGGGTTGGGATCAAACCTGCTGCATGGGGGTTCATCTCTACATCTATAGGTGTGCGCTCATCTAGTTGAGCTATCCGGCCGCCCTGTAAAGGTAGTACTGTACAGAAAAAACAGAGATTATATTATCACACATTAAATTATTTGAGGAGCATCTTACTGTTTCTGCTGGTCAAGGTTGAGATAGTTTTAACCAGAAGTATGTAGTTTATTTCAGTGGTTCCCATCAAAATTCTCCTATACAAATTTGTGTCTTGACTTTTTTTTTTTTTTTTTGTAAATTAATGGAAACTTACCTCTTTGGGCCTCAAACCATGTGGGAAGTTGGTTGAAGTGCTATCAGCTCATAAAAATTTTAAACATGGACCAGGATACCAGCTAGAGATTGAAAGGGCTCAGAAGCCAAAAAGGGTTAGGAACTGCTCATTTATTCTTAAACAATTGTATTTTATAAGAAATATCATATTTTCTTCACGTAAATTCTAGCAGCTACTGTACAGCTGTTGAATAAATGCAATGGAGTGCAATATTTTCCTCTGAAGTGTGGTGGATAAAAAATGGAAATATTCCACTAGTAAATGTGGTTGTACTATGGCTGCTTTCTTGCACATGTAGGCCTTTGTGTGTGTGCGTCTATTTTGCCTGTACTCAGGTTACTGATTGAAGCTAACGATGTCAGCTATTACATCCACGCTCCCATATATCTCTGTCGGGTCCCATCCACTGTCTCCCCATTTACGCGCCATCTTGCCTCCTTAATTTCTCCCTGTAATGAAAGTTCCTCTGCACATCAGTGGCTGAAAATGATACTGGAAATATTAATAAGGGGCCCTTTTTAACCAAATTACATTCTATCAGAGCCGAGATTAAATTAGCAACCGCCAAGGTGTGTAGGAACAAAGCTAATGGAATTGGATGACAGCGTCCGTCAATCAACAGACGATTTAGGTTTTCCTACCCGACCTTGTCCCGCCCTCTCTTATCAATCTCGCGCACACACACACACATGGAAATATGATGTACCTTGTGAAGGGAGGCAGGATGTTAAATCTGCCTCTGGCGTGCTACAGCTCCTGATACAGCTCATGTAACAATGTGCGCGTTGGATGTTACCTCCAGCCGAGAGAGAGAAAGGCCTGCGAGTTCAGACACAGGCTCTGTAGCATTATTCTGAATTATATATTTAATGCCGTGGCTCACTCGTGACATTACGTTTCAATGTAAGGCTCAGGATTGCCTCAGACGGTGTCACCAAACATATTTTCCTCCCACAGTGTATCTCTGAAAAACAAACATCCACGCACACTGTGACCATTATACCGCAGACACCGGATCCAATGAGGAACACTAAATAGGGTTCGCAATACGTTTGCGCAGCCGGAGTCATTCAGAGACAGGTTCATCAGAGATAAAGCGGGTGCTTGCACATGTGTGTGTCTGTATTCCCACAGAGAGACAGTCTGTGGGTTGCAGGATCAAGGTATATCTAGTGATGCCGATAAGAAATATATCTTGTAATGGTAAGAAAAATGAATTGGATTGACTGGCCCATCAGTTCATTCGTTCTGTAAATGCCATTTGATAGAGACTTTCTATCTGCTACTGTATGTGTCTATGTGCTGGGTGGATCCCGGTAATCCGTCCTCTCCCTTGCTATTTTTCATGTCTTTCTCTTTGCCCCTCTAATATTTGCCTCTCTTTCTTTCTCTTTTTCCTCACTTAGGCGCACACACACGCACATTCTCACACATACACTTTCTTTTTGTCTCCCCAGGTGTGCGCTGGTCCAGGTGTATGTCTTCACGGGAGCTCATCACTGCTCTAATGAGAATGATCACCGCTCATCTGTCTTCATCCACATCCAACAGAGAGCACCTGCTACTATCTGTGTGAGTGTGTGTGTGTGGATGTGTAGATTAGTTTTAGTGTTTATGTCTATATAATATTCACTGCATATGCAGGCAGTATACTGTGCATATGTGAGTTATGTGTTTACCCAAGGTGGACCCAGGCGATCGATACATGAGTCACACGCATACAGTGGACGGGCTTTGGACTTGCAACACCTTTGTTCCTGACATCAGACTGAACTCTGACTAGCTGACAATGACATACTGTATGAGCAAGAGTCTTTGTCTAGGAGTCTTTGAGAAATTGCTAAGGCGCTGGGAACTTCTCCACAGGAGCAAAGTTGTTTTGATTTAACCCTCCAACAGCCCTCGTTTGCATCTGTCAGCCGAGAGGGCTTTTGCGTCAAATGAATCAGATGAATGAGTCAAACCACAGCGAGCAGCGTCAGTCACATAATAGTTAGGCTGTGAAAAACACCCAGTCAACTCCATGGGGCCCCAGAATACATTGAGTCAGGCTGACTTCCTAGCTAATGTTAGCGCCAGCCTTGAGCTAATTCCTTTGCCAGGCTTGTTAACTCCATTCAGGTAGAGCTTCCGTAGAAGTTTTCATTTTTTCAGCAGCATGTGTAGCACTGCAATAAATCATCCTTTCAGAGAACTGAAGATATTTAAGACATGTTAGTCACCAAAAATTATATAAACTGCCAGTTCAGTGACATTGTTGACACTGCATGTTATCTGAATTTAACTGCTATTTTACATATGTGAAAGAAGCTAGGGAACTTTTGAACTCAAGGAAAAAGGAGGAAAAAAGAAACCTTTGTTCACATCCAATGTAAAGCCACTGCTGAACATTTCTGCAAGCATTATGATACTATTACTACTAGCTTTGCTTTTGTTTTTTTGAAGCTGCATTAATCAACACTGACATGTTAACAGTGGGTCAAATAGCTGTGTGTAATGTGAGAGGTGGCACTTTTAACTGTTAACTCTGCAGAGAATTTTTGCATCTTTCAGCTCATTGTTTTGGCTTTATTCCCCTATGCTTTACTCACTCATTGATCCCAGCAGGCAGCCAGCTTACTTCCCCAGCAAACCCATAAACTTTGCCAATAGCTGGTGAAGATAGTGGGGTATTTTGCAGCTAAGGAGCCAGATGTTCTGAGACCAAACCAGAGCTAAAGAAGAGCAAAGATCGGACTTACATTCATCAGGTGGACAAAAAAAAAAAACTCTGAATAAAGTGTTTTTCCACCTCTGCTAGAAGTGTAAGTAAGCAACTGTCTGCAAACATGGTCACCATATCAACATATCAAGAGAATCTGTGAATGCACCTGTAAAGACTATTGTTGTCAAATCTGAATTTTTGGTGAGATTAACTCTGACTGATCCTCAAGAAATTTCAAACTGTGAATACATATCTATTTTGTGAGTCAAGACTTATGATTTACTATTGTGCACATCTTGCAAAAGAAAATGAATAACGATACGGCTCCATTGTTATGTAAAATAATAGAAAGAGAAGTAGAAACTGCAGCAGTTTGAGATCCAACCCCAAAGGATCTTTGGACAATGGAAACAATGAGGACTGCCTCCATCAGAAAAAAAAAGTAGACATTGAAAAACTGGTGCTGACACTGTTCTACCAGCAGACTGTGCTTACTGTCTGCTTGTTTAACACACATTTGACTGGGGAGTTCGTAAATGTCTCCATCCTTCGCCTCCCTCTCTCTCTATCTTCCAGAGGTATCATGAGGCTGTTATTCTCTTTACCTTTCATAGACTTTGATCCTTCTGTAGTACGGCACGCTTTGACTTTGAGAGCTGTTTGACTTTGTCCTTAAGAATACTGAGTGTGTGTGTGTGTGTGTGTGTGCGTAATTCATGGTATAAGATGGTAATGATCACATCAGCTTCGCCTATTTTAATCAGCGGCCTTGTGGGACCCCTGATTTTTTTCGCCGCTTGTTTGTTTGTTTCTTAGGCCTGCTCTTGAAAATATGTTTACTTAAAATGTAGCCGACAGAGAAAACAAAACAACGGAGATTTTATTTACCTCCCCAAAGGCCGCGTCAATTGGCTATAGTCAAAGTCTAAGTAGATTTTATGTAAAACTCCCAATCCATGCTGTTAGTATTGACCAAATGACAAAATGCTTGTTCATTTTTTTCTCAATCCAATTAGTTTTCTTGTGGCTTTCTGACAGCTCGTTTATATCTGTGAGTGAGTGCCCAGTGCTGAATGGGTAATTGTGCAGTTAGTGTGTGCCTACCATTGTGCGGAGAATCTTGTTACCTGAGTTTGTATGGGAATACAAACTGAATTGATTTGGACTGAGATTAATAGGGGAACATTGTGATGGGCTATTGATTGCTTTGTATGATCAAATGAAATCAAAGCCGATGCATGCAGCACGGAGAGCGGCAGTCTCCGATCGTAGTCTCTGGTTTGTGGTCTGTTTAAATCACTGATTTGCCGAAACTGCATTTTCCTCAGTGGATTCTTCAACAGATAAATTGTCATGCACGCCAAAAGTGTGTTACACTAAAATGTATTTAGAACAAAGTTAGACTGCTCCTCTAAAAGCTTTAATTTCTTATTATAGCCTATGCTCTGTAAATAATATAGCATCATAAAAAATTAATTTTTCTTGAGCTCCCCACCAGGAACTGACTTTTGTTTGTAACAATTTGCTGGTAATAGCATGTCTTGCACTTGTCAGCTTCCACTAACAGGGCGCTGATAAATCAACGTCGACAACAGAAAGTGGCAGTTTGATCTTCATTCAAAAGGTTGTTTCCCCTCGGTTTGTCAACACGCCGTCTTGCTGTTCAGTCAGTCGGTTCTCCAGGTGTACAAGGCCTGCTTGATACCAAGACATGAGTGGCGGTGACAGTGATGGAGGGAAAAGGTCAGGTATGACACCGCGGTTACGGAGTGGGAACACAACGAGCACTTTGACATTTCTGGCCAAAATTCGTGCGCCGCATTTCAAACATTAGGTGGGAGGAAATGACTTGACTTGCGGCGCTCAGGCATTCCAGGTGGTAGTTTAATGAGCTAACACTGAAACTCTGCATTTATTCCTTGGTTAAAGAGGCATCATAACTTGAGCAAATGCCCCCAATAACTCTGGTTCTCTCTAAGAATCTGGCTAAAGGTAGACATTTTTGTCAGGTTTTGTCAGGAGCCATTTTGGTTTCACCTAAAGTTTGGGATGTACAGTATAAGCCCAACACGCATACATTTCCTTCTGCTTCACTGCACAATACCCACAGTGATGATCACACTCCAGTGGGATGTTTAAGTTAATCCTCAGACTAATGACTGTTAAGTACTCAGCAGACTATGGAGGAAATTATAATTTGCTTTACTTAACGCATACATTCTGCCCGCTGCCAGAGTGAGCTGACCCTTAGGGCTGATGATGTTGTTCAGCCTCCAGCTGCCGGGTCAATGGGGTTGCGGTTCCCTGTCCAGCTCTGTGCCTTCCAAGTGGGGTGACATAAGCCATCCTTGGCCTCTGTCTCCCACAGTGCCAGTTCCGAGTCCAGGAGAAGCCATTAAAGAAGCAATTAACAGCTCCAATTAAAGAATGATGAAGCAGAGGGGAAAGTTTACACAGAGGAAAGTGACTAAAGGGCCTTTGGCTGTGGCTCTTTAGATGTCAGTGACTGTAGGTGGTGAAATTGTAAATCATCCACTAGAAATTCATATCGCCGCTTAGTTTGTCTCTCAGAGTTTGTCCCCATTTAGACAACTCATGCTGGAAAAACAAAGTCGTAAAAGTGGGGAACCAGCTGAAAATAATGCTATCTTTCCATGCAAGTCAGGAGCTGGCGCCTCTCCAATCAGAGACAGGAGATTGCTTTGTATCATTTCAGTCAGCTGGAAAGAAAAACCCACAGTTTTGATGTTTGGGTTTAATAATTGAGCCAGCAAGTTGGTGTGTGTATAAAGGCCTCTGCCAGTCGCCTTTGACGTGAACAGAATGTAGAAGACACCTGGAAACCCTGAGATGAAAGCGCTGCTTATACATCTCTTGATCTTGATCACCTCACCCTTCTTTTGCCATCTTTTCCTCACCGGCAGATTTCAGGCCAGCTAATGGTACCTTTACTGCTTCAAAGGGCCTTTTCACTTGATAGGGACAGTGTGGTAGCTGCGTGGTAGCCGTGTGCAGCTGAACGCACACACTGAGCTAAGCTTGTTACGGTAACCCTGCTCTAGACCAGTGTCCTCATTAGATCCAATACCCTGAGGGTCTTTGTGTGTATGTATAGAGTCATGTCACGTACAGGACCTGACAGAATCTGTGCATGAGTGTGGGCGTGTGTGTGTGTTTGTGAGTTTTTAACTTCATCACACCAGCCCCTAGGCAGGCCACTGATCCTATCCAAGAACGATAAATACAGCCGTACTGTGATGCTAATGAAGACAGATAGAGAAAGAGCAAAAGCAAGAAAAAGACAGAGAGGAAAAGATGAAAGGGGAAATATAAGTACTCCTCTACAGGGCTGCAGGTTAGAATGTAATTGTTCCCCCCTTGACTATCACTATAGGGTATCTGAGGTAGAGCAAACAGACTTACCCCAAGGCCAAACTCCCACTGAGTCTTTGACTCTGCTTATGTAATACAATCTCAGGGTGACTGATGGAATTAGTCTGGGACTGTTTTTTGTGTAAGATAGGAAGTGAGAGCAAAAAAAAAAAAAAGGGTGTGCGCTGGGGGGGTGATCATTCCCTCCCTGATGAAAGTGCCAAAGACAGGCAGGCACACACGCATGCGGTGGAAAGCAAGGGCGTTTGTGCCGTGCTGCCAGCCATCCTCATTACCGTCCACAGGCAGGACCGGAGTGCCCTATTAGACAACCATTACTGCTGCTGATGGGAAACTGTACTGTAGCTCTGACACAAACAAGATGGAGAGATCTGGGAACCATGCCGAGGCCACGGTGCCAGGGCCTCCGGGGAATGGGTGAGATGAAGCTCTCCGCCCCGATCGCCACACTCCTCGGCTGGGTCAGGGTGCCTAAGTAGCGGCCGCGTGTCAGCGTGCCATCTCTGGTTCCCCCGGAGCTAAGATGTGTTCACCTAATTAAAACCTCCCTTTCCTCTTACCCTCCGGGAGACACGGGCAGGGGAATGTAGCGACAGAGATGGTAAGGTAGGGAGGGTAAGGAGCGAAGAGGAAGGGGAAGAGGAGAGTTTTGCAGGGGTGAAGCTAGGGTGAATGACAAAACAGAAACACGTGGTGCTCTGTAGAGGCGGGGGTCAGGAAGCGTGCCAGCTCGCCTCATTCAGAAGTTTTTTCAATCTGTTTGCCATGGTGGAGAATGAAGAATGAGTAGTATAGTGAGGAGACAATAGTGAAGGAGAGATTTTTCAGATTTTTGTTGCCTATTCACTGCAAAATAGAGAAAACATGTTTTGAAGTTTTTTTTTATTTATTTTTTTTAATTTTATTTTATCAGACCGCAGGGCAGCATACTGACTCCAAGGCTGCGCCAACACAGAGAAAAGAGAAGAGAATGAGAGAGGGGGAAAGGAGAGAGGTTATGGAGGGCGCTGTGTATAGATGGCATGAGGTGCAGAGGTGCAGGGAAGAAAGTGGAGGAAAAAAGTGAGGAGTCATACAGGTACTCGCTAATTAGAACAACACCACAGTCACAGTTATACTTCTGCAGTAATTCTGAATAATTCTGCATAAGGTTGCTTTGTTTGTGACCTCCTTAACTAGTGTGTACTAACTAACTAGACATGTACGCAAAAAAAAAAAACATCATCTGGACAATAGTTTATTATAAAATGTTACATTTATGGCTGTCACAGGAGAGATTTTGTGTCAGTCAATTGCTTTACCATACAATGTGTATATTTGCTTTCTTACTGGGTGTTAGGTGAGAAGGTTGATACCATTCTCATGTTTGTGCATTAAATGTGACGCTAGTTAAGCAGCAGTTAGCTTAGCTTAGCACAAAGACCAGCTAGCCGGGGCTCATTTCAAAGACAACAAAATCTACCGGAATCAACCCCATCATAATAAACCAACCTAATATGTCTGGACACAGGAGTGGTCTCAACCCTCTCATCGAACTATATACAGAAGAATAAGCATGATTCCTTTACAATTCTTAAGTTTTTAAGGGTTCTCCTTTTTTGTGTTTTTAAAAAACGGTACTGGAAATAACTTCATATTCAGTCATGTTGATTTGACACAGTATTCTATGAGAGGTTCAACTATGCCAGGCGCAGAGGTAAAGTCAGTCTAAAACGTCTGTGCTCTGATCTCTAGGAAACACAGTCATTTTGAGGGAGGCCCATTTCTGCATTGATTTTTCTTGGTCCGGCCATATTTTGGTTGAGAGTGGTTGAGAGCTTGAACGATGAAATTATGTCTTTCCGGGCTAGAATGTCACTTATTTTGAAGATGGCAGCCGCAGCACTAATGGAGTAGACAAATAAAGTGCAGGATGAAGGCACAATTTAGGACACCTTAAAGTATGCGTCCTTAAATACTGTGCAATTGATTATGCAGTACCCTGAACCCATTTACTGCATTACATCATTTGCAGCCTGCTAGCGTTTAATTGGAGTTGGTGCCTCAGTTATCCCCCCCGGGCTTTGCTGTGGATTATTGTCATGTTTTGCGCGTGCGACATGTGAAGTGGTGTGAAATTCCTGTTATTGTGGTGGATTTGTCTGAAACTGATTAATGCTCTTGGAGACGTGTCATTGGTTTAATATGTTCTTGCTCAGCTCCTTAATTCATTGTTTACATCAGTCTTTGCACCTTTCTTCTTGCTGCAATCTTCCCGTACTGAAATCTGTTTGCTTTTTGTTTGTTTTTTTTTGTCTGTGGAACTGGTAGCAATTCAAGGTAGGCTTTTGATATACAGAAAATGCCACTGGTGGGATTTGACTGGTTGTCCGGACAGGTTGCCATGGTGAAGGCAGTGATTAAAGCTATTAAAGCTGCAGGCGTAGGGTTAAATGGGAGCTCTGACTGCTCCTGCTGTCACAAATTAAACAGAAAGGGAGAAAGAGAGAGCGAGAGCGGGAAAGAATGGGAAAAGACATAAAAAGCTGGAATTAAAAGGAGAAAAAAAGATGCACAGAGAAAAAAAATGGAGAAAAAAAACCTCAAGTGTGGATGAGCAAAATGTGATTAGTCGTGCTAAAAGCAAGGCGGGATCCTACCTAGCTCTTAATTGATTTCTTTTTTACAGCAGATGAAATAAAAGGTTACGGTGTTCCAACAATAACCTTCCTATCTAAGCCCAGACAGGAGGCTTTATCACACTGTAAAAGACAGAGGGCTCGTTCATCATCGCAGCCTGATGTGTAACACAGGAGCTTATGGTGTAAAGCAGGAAGTGTGTGCAAGCGTGTGTACATTCAGGAAGACAGTGACAGAGAGAGGAGAGAGAGAGAGGGGGAATATCTTTTTTTTTTTTACCGTACATGTTATAATCTGGTATTTTAACAGAGTGACATGATAATGTAACCTTCTCCAGGCTCAGTCGTCTGGGAAACAGGAATCCAAGGCGTTTGTCTCTTAATCAGGATAATGTCATTTCGCTTCAGAAACCCAGAGAGGATCAATACAAAGAGAATCACGCCGTAATCATTTGGTATAATGCTGTTAACAAAGAGGTGTCCAGGTGAAACTGGTGCAGATATACATGACACCATTATATAATAGGCTAAAGTGACAGCTGAAGTGCAAGAACAGTGCACACCAGCACTGGGTCAATCTCATAATAGACACAAAACACAGAATTAGCTTTATAGAAAGTGTTTGGAGGGTTACAGGGCACTGAGTAGGATTATCATTAACAATGCCATGAACTCTTTCGTTTTCATCTGTTCTTCACCTCAGCTAATTTGGACGCTGTGGACTCAATAAACAAAAATGCAGCATAATGCAATTAAAATACAGCGCTACACATTTTGGCCTGAAAATGTGCCACTGAGAACACTAAAGCCTTCACAGAGGTAGCACTTACTACAGCACTGAATTGCATTTCATTACAACTATGTTTGCATGTTGTACAAACATGGTTGTAATGAAAGTGCCCTGAGATCACTGGTAGAACATAGCTATCCAAGTGTTGTACTATAGAGTTCAGCTATTAATAGTTTTATTTCACTTTATTTCAGAGCCAAGGATATTAACTTTCATTCCACATTTACACAATTACTGGACAGCTGCCCTAGTTTTTTCTTGCTATGCATACGAAACCTCTGATGACCTCAGTAGGGGTCCTACCATGTTAATGAGGTGTTGGCATGTTGAAATTTCTTTCTTTGTTGAAAATTATTCATTAATTCATTATTGATTTGTTTATATTAGAAATTTGACCTATAATAGAGATTTGCCCTTCCAATTTGATATCACTCAACACTTTTTAAGAACATGCATAATTTGAGTGTAATGTAATGCTAAAATATTTAAGGTATTAAAACTAGGCTTTGACGGAGGGCTTTTCTTCAAGACAGAGCCCTAAATAAGTATGCAGAAGCCATGTTACTCTAGATGTTAGATTAGATTGTGCATTGATAGTGCACAAACCAAGAAATTAAATTTAAAAAAAACACACAATAAGTGTGCAATTAATAAAATTATACACAGTTGACCTGCGGCCAGTTGCTCATTTTGCCCACTTAAAATGAGCTGACCTTTGACCAATCCACAATAATAATCCAATAATTGAATTAGTAAGATTAGAACACTGTCAGAAGCAATTTCGCTGCATAATGAGTAACCTTTGAGACTTGAAGTACATTTTACTGATAAAGAAATATGTATAAACTTTTATACTTTGACTTACAAGTTGGTCTTTTACTAAGGCGATTTATTATCATAAATTGAAATACATTTTATTATTTATTATTATTGTCACGTTTTATTGCTACTTTTACTTGTCCGAATACTCCCTACACCACTGAAAAATACCAGTAAACGTGTTTCTCCCCCCTTTAGTAGTAACTTATACTTCAGCGCAACGTGACCTGATATATTTTTATCAAGGGAATGGAGGTACAGCTCTGTGCCTATAGCCAGTGCTCCTGAAAACAAGTGAAGTGTTTTGTTGCCCCCATTGTATCAACCTGCATCTCTCCCATCCGAGATGGACCAGGTGTAAAGAGACCTGCGCAGTGTTTGAGTGTGTGTGTGTGTGTGTGTGTGTGTGTGAGAGAGAGAGAGAGAGAGAGAGGTATACTGCTGAGTGCAGGAGCTGTTGATTGTGTGTGAGAGCTATGAGAAAGGGTGCAGAGAGCATCTATCTGTATCATTCACTCTAAAAGCCTGGAGAGATGGAAAGGATGGATGGGAGGACAAGTAGAAGTCAATAAAGAGATGGTTGGAATGGAGAGAGAGGAGATGAGAGTAGTTCTATGTGAAGATGACTTAGAGTCATCTCAGGCAGGGAGGGAGAGAAATGGAGAGAGAGACGAGCACACCGGTGGAGGAGAGAAAGCCAGGTACCCAGGGACAGAATAAAGTGTGGAGAGGAGAATTTGGCAGGGCGAGAAACAGGAGTGATAAACAGAAATGCGGATCTAAGAAAGACAGAGATGGGGGGGGAAGATGGGGATGGGGTGAAGAGATGAGAGTACAGTAAGTGAGGAGAGGACGAGGCATGGTGATGTACAGTAAAAGCAAGTCCTGATGGGGAACTGAGGGGCCAGAAGAACACTATGCTCTACACTTGCACAAAAACACACATGGTTTCTACACTATAAGACATTTTCACATTCGAAAAAGCTTCTTTATGTGAGAATTACACATCTAGTCTCTGCCGGGAAATACACAAAATCACCTTTTTTCCTCCAACATGCTTCAGTATTGACTCTACCGAGCCTCATCTGCAAACTGTGTTTGCGCAGTCCTCAGATAGCCCAAGGTTACATTTTTGAATTATTGCTCAACTACACTTTTTCCCTCCGCCTTTCGCTTTGCACAGCGCTGCAGAGACGAGGAGAAGTCAGACATTAGTTTCTACCATCAGGTGATTGAGAGTGAAACGTCTCAGTCTCACTCCTCACACATCTGCGACTCATGTTTAATGATGAATGACATACGTTGTATTCTTCTCTAGGGCTGCAGTCAAAGGTTTGTACGCGTTTACACACACATACTGCGCTACGCTGTTTAAAAGCAGCTCTTGTGCTTCCGCGTGGTGCTGAGCAAAGCATACACTATATACTGCATAAACCTACGACACATAGCGGTTGTTAAAATGTATAATCTAGAGCAAGCGGCCACTGGTTCGTCTGTTATCTGTGATACAAACAGAAACAACAGCTCACAGGCGAGGCAAAAGCATATTTTAGCCACTAAGCCAAGGAAAATCACCACAAACATTATCCATCTGCTAAAACGCATTTTAGGTTCATGCATCCAGAAGGGGCCTACAGATAGGTCAGAGGTCCGAGAGTAAATCCTCAAATTTGTGCTGTGCTAAATGGAGCATTATGCAATGTTTGGCGTTGCTAACTGAGGGCTTTTACTGAACATCTTGTCCTGTCGCTAATCCTGCCAACAGCAACCAGCCAGGGACAGAAACAAACTCTGACCCTCAATACACGCGCACTCTCGCCGAGATATGGGAACAGACACACGTGCAAGCGCTGTGACTTAAATACACACACGCGCACGAAACACACTTACATCTACAGTATGTACAGTGGGAGCACGTAGCACACAGCAGAAACATCCAAACGCACGGTGCAAAGTAGCTCTGACTTATTTAGAGCATTACACAGCTTTGTATTAAAAGATAAGAGTTAATAAAGCAGTTTCTACCAATACACGTAACTTATACGTGTGCACATTAATGTCATGGCATCTGTATTTCTCATACTATTATAGATAGTATACATTGCATATACTGTGAGTACATGCAGCATCTGTATTTTCAAACCACAGTGGAGTGTGACAGAATCACACTGCCTGAACAAAGTACTTTCCCTGCACCTTTTCACTCATTTGCATTTTTTTCCTGCTCCAAATTCAATAAAGCCAGAGAAAGTAAATAATACATTTCTATATGCCACATGATTTCTATTCATTAGAGTAAATCCCCATGTTGCAACTAGCTGGGGATACTGGTGTGTTAATGGATGATAAATCTATATTTAAGAATATAGGAGAGCGGAAATCCAATTTGTGTCAGGGCTCTCCACCCGATCCCCACTTTTATCCCCATACGCGCCTGGCTGGAGGAGTAATCGGCTTTGTGTAATAAAATGATGATGATGACTTTATCTGACATTTGTAAAAGGAGGAGCCCCAGATTTCTGTGGGTCTGTATTATCAGCCTCTATCCAGTGAATTAATCCTCAGACAGAGTGAGACAGAGTGAAAATGTTGTTCTTGGGAGTAAACACAGGGGTTATATTGAGGTGAGCAGAAGGACGGTGTTTGCAGAGGGTTGTGTGTTTGCTCCGTGCGCGCCTTTTCTCCTAACAGTGTGTATTGCCTTTACCTCCCTCACCTGCGAAGTGGAGGAGGATGATTACATACCAAGAGGTCAACTTTATCTCCATGGAGATCCCTGAAGGATACAAGAAATACGCTCAGAATACCTCTCCATTACCTGCAGCATCCTGCAAGAGAGAGGAGAGAAGAGATGGGCGGCGGGAAAAAAGGGGAGACAATGAGATGTAACCAGCTAGCTGTGAGAATTGCCCCATAAAGCAGCATTTTCAGATGAAGCTCAGCTGATTCAACCTAATGATCTGAGGAACACACATCACAGTCCTCCACTTCATTGGCTTCAAAACACATCAAATCTCAGCCCGTGACATGCATTCTCTTTTGCTCCAAATCCGCCGTTTTCTCGACTCGATTGCATGGTGTAGGATTTCTCTAGTGCTTTCACAAGGGCCAGATTCAATTAATGTGGCTGTGAGTTAAGTGGGCCCTTAGGGGTTAAGGTCTGTCATGTCAGATGGATTTGCTTGTGTGGAGGAACAGGAGAATCCCACACTCCAGCGCTCTTGTGGAGGGAAAAGAGATGCCTGCGAGCCCATCTCGGTATTCCCTTCACAGGCCTATATGGCTCAGAGGAATTTGATCTTAGAACCTTCAGGCCTCATATAAGAAAATCTCAGAATCTCCCTTTACCTGTTGGGTTAACACTCACAACCTGCTCTGATGCTGTGAGTTAAGATTGCACATCCATATTCTGTTTAAGAACTCTTTAAAGTGGCGTGTTCCTTTAAGGGCCAGGGAATTGACATAAGTGCACACAGAGGATGACTGTAAAGGATTTCCCATGGATGTAGCATACATGTTTATCTAAATCTGAGTTGTGTTTAATATTTAAAGATCTTCTTTGGTTCTACCTAAAATAATATGACACACTGACAGGATGAATCCTTGTTGCTTTCATTACAGCATTTTCTAAGAGACAGTGCGCGCCGCCTCTTGTAAATTAAAAGGAGAGTGATGTAACAGCGAGTGGAAGCAGCTACGTTATCATCCAAGACCAGGCTAATTGATGAGTGCTTGTCTGCGGGATTTCAGAGATGACTTGTTTGTGAACCCCCCCATTTGACACGCCGATCGTCTTGCTCTCTAAACAGCGCCAGCAGCAGCCATCTGAGTAAAAAGCCTGTCACACAGCTAGATGGACACACCAGTGAATTATCAAAGGGCAGACGCCCACGTCTTTTCTGTAGGGTTTGGGGAGGAGAGCACAGCCATGTTTGGTTAAAAAAAAAAACAATTGATGCACTGTGTATAATGTACAGTTTTCCAAACTGAAGTGTTCACCTGGCCCCTCTGTAATTTATTATAGAATAAACTCTTCAGAAATCACTCTACAGGTTATGGTACTCGCTTATAATGATGATAAGCAAAAAAGTAGATTTAGATGGATAAATAGTCAGATAAATAACTCCATGAAGCAACAATTTAGCAAATCCTACAATGGCAGGTGGGAGGTTTGGTTTAAGCACCAAAAATTATTTTCCCTGCCATTTATTTGCATCCATTAAAGGATTTATAATCAGTATTTTTATATTAACAACATCTCAAATGACAGTGTGTAATGGGAACAGGGGCAGTAACAGACCCGCTGAGAATTACGACCCAACTCTGCAGTTCCCCCCTGCTACACTGAGCAGAGCGACTAGCTGGGGAACACAGTGGAGCAATTAGCGGCTAAAGAGCCAGATAGTTCTCTCAGGGGTTGGTGTAGGCAAAAACAGAAGGAGAGTGAATATTGGACTTACATTTTTCTGGTGGCCAGAAATACAAGTTCAGATGAATACTAATGCTGTTCTGTGTCATCCCTTGTCTTTTTTTTTTCTGGATCTGAGTACAAAGCTTTTTTTTTAAAAAAAAATGCAACATAGGTTTGGCATTGGCTAATAGAAATATGACAAGAACATCATTTTATAGCTTTGTTCTCTCGCACCCCTCCTTTCAATTTCTGATTTTGAGCATGTGTAACACCTATCCTATCCCAACCTAGAGAAGCTGTAGCTGTTGCCGGTTAAATAATCATACGTAGACCTTTGTCTTGTAGTTACTTTAAAGCCCCCTTGTGTAGGATTTTAAAATATCTAACTATGGTGACTCCTAATGATGGGATGAAAAAAAAATACTGACAGCAAAGCACATCGCCAATAGATCAGACCTTTCCTTGGGTCAGGGTCATGCTGGTTCAGCTGTATTCAACTGTAAGGACAAGGATACGGTCCTTCACCAGCTTCCCACCACCTCCAATTATATCACTTGAAAAGCGCAAACAAGCTGGAGGTACTGCTGCAGGTGCATGTGTGTGTACTGGTCACAAGGTCAGATTTTCTACCCTTTTATTCTCACCACCATGGTGCCTGACATACATTGGCAGTTTGAAATCTACTGCAAATCATCCTTTATAGCTTTATTAAGGGGAGCAGAGTTTTTGATGAAAAGTGAAACACAGCACATCAATTTGAATTGAACGGTGCAGACAGTAGATGTTTTTGTGAACATGTGCCACAGTGTTTCGAATCCATAATGAGACAAGTTAGGTTAGCTAAGGTAAGGAAGCTTTTAGTAATGCAAAAGATGCTTATAATAGCATTTAATTTAGTATCTTTTTCATTTTCACTTTCAAAGCGGTGTCAATAGTTATTATTTATCACTACTTGTAACAAACCCATTTGTAGTAAAATACCATTCAAGCTGTAATTATGGAGAGAGAAAAAAAACAAAAGACACAAATGCAGAATAAAAGAGACAAAGAAAGAAAGTGCATGGGCACTGGCCACCACCAGTGACTTTCTAATGAGGTAGTAGTTGCCATGGTGACAAGGCTTTATGAGACTACCACAGACAAGGCCTTGCCCTGAACCAGCACTGTGTGTTTGTGTGTCTGGATGTGTGTGTCTGGATGTGTGTGTGTGTCCTCAGTACAGCCATGCTAAGCCTTCCTCACTATATCCTTGGACAGGCTCGGAGGCTATGAGTCAGACTGAGGAAACCAGGCTGTGATAAGATGTTACCAGCAGCCCTCAGCCCAGATCCGTGCCCTTTCTCCAAGGCTCGGGGATGGCGCTGCGACACTCCCTGGCTCTCTCACTGTGCCCACTATGGAGATGACACTCCGTGGGGGGCTCCATGTCCAATTACAACCCTAGCCCTGACCTTTCGTCTGAGGCTATCCTCCCGCCCTTGGCTCCCTGACTAGCTTGATTTGACCAGCCAAGCAGACCACAAGCCGTAGCCTCTGTCTCTGTGTGTTGTCCCTATTTGCCACAGTATTGAGTGGAAAATCAGGCAGGGGACCTTTGCCTAATGCTTCCCGATAGCTGTTAATTCAATAAGTAAGCAGCCTTGCCTTGATTTGCCCTTGTGGGGAGAGTAAATGGACAGAAAAATACATGAATAAAATGCTGAGTACAGAGCAGAGAAAGAGAGATGGTGGAGAAACACAGTGCCAGGGAGGGGATCTTTTCTCATTTTATGATTCACCCATCTCCCACCCCCAGCCCTCCCCCTACCTTAGACTCACCAGCAAGTACGGACACACGCGCCAGAATTAGTGTTTGTGATGCGTGAAAGGGGTGTATGTGTTCATATCTACGCATATTCGGTTTGTCGTTTTGCCTCTGTGTGTGTAAAATGTGGAGAAGGAATCACAGAGAGAAAGAAAAGAGCCTTAATGACGCTGGATTTATCCTTCCATATCCTTATCATTCCTATATCCCACACTTGAATTAATTACTTGGTGACGAACTTGCCCACATTATGGGTAATTGTGATAAGTTTTAGCAGTGCCTACTTAACAGGGGCTCATGAAGACAGACTCCGAGGTTTAGAAAGCCCCACAGAGAGACGCAAAGGTGAAGGGTCCCCTCCTCTGCAAGAAAAGTGCGGTGCAGCTGCTTGTCTGCAGCTCGCATTTTCTATTTTAAGGATTACCATGACGGAAAGGTGAGGGTGGTGTGACACTTCATCAAGCTCCTGTTTAACGGCTGAAAAAAATGATGATTGATTGTGTTGATTTTAAAATGACTATTTTTTGCTGGTTGATTGACAGAAGTTTAGGATTATGGTTCACCTCACCGTTTTTGCCACTGTGTTGAAACAATACAAGGAAAGATGTATGACAGACTCATAAAAGTCAATATAAAATGATATAAAATATATTTTCTATTTCCTTTTGTATTTTGTGTCATATTTGTATGTATTTTGCTGCTATTTTTCAACAAACACAAGTTGAAGAGTAGTGTTGTTTTATTCTATGACATTGTCAAATGTAATTGCAAATATTTGAAACGCAGTATCTGTGCAGTCATTACCATATAGCTTTAACTGTAGCCTCAAACAAACCTGTATTTCTTGATATTTTTGGCCAGCACTGACATATCATATCAACATAAAAAGCTTGTGGTAAACATAATGCATCATAAACGGTGACTTCAAATTGAACGAAGAGCATCCACAGTTTTGCACACTGTTTCCTGATCAAGTCTTTAGAAAGTGCTCTATAAATAATGCTTTGGTGAAAATGCCCCATTTTGTCAGGAGCTTCCATGCATGTGAAATATTTTTCAAAAGCTCATAAACCATGCAATATTCAAAGCTTTCACTTGAACTGTGATATTTTGTAAAAAAAACAAGCGAAACAGGAGCCGCTACTGATACAGACAAGGAGCTATGCAGAGTCTTAGTGTACATATAGCGTGAGTGTAATTACATAAACCATACTTTGTCTCCCAAGGCATGGGTGTTTCACTTAGTTCTTGGTCTTTTATCTATTTATGCATCAAATCAAAAGGGACAGTGAGCCACATTTAGGGAGTGGAAAGTGTATCCTGAAGAATTTAATAAGAAAAGAGATCTTGATGGATTACAGACCTTCTCCACATCTGAGACATTTTCAGAATGATAAATCACAAAGGCCTTTTATTCTCCCTCCTTCTTTCTCTTTTCCTGTCTCTCTCTCCCTCTTCTTCTTTCTCTGCCTCCACTCCTTCCCATCTCATGAGCCTTGGCTTTCAATTGTAAGAGATTACAGGAGCATAGCCGGACTGTGGCCCGTTGAGGATCTTTTATTAATATTTATATGCATATGAAACAAGCCAATTCTAAGCTGTCGGTGAGCAGCTGAACCCTGCGGCCCCATTGTGTATATATATATGCAGAAGTCAGTGTGTGTGGCAATTGTGTGTCTGTGACGATACAGTATGTGTGTGTGCCGTACTGTACCTGTGTTTATGTGTGTGCCCGTGTTCCATTTTGGCACTAACCGCTTAACCCTGCGCTGTCCCAGACCACCTGAGCCACCAGTTATGTATCAGGGACCACGAGCGGTGTTTTCCCACCAGGATTTGATCGTTAGCAGGACTTCTGGCTCTCTGTCTTCAAGGTTAAACAGGACTCCGAGGCCGGGGGTGTGCAGCGGTGGGGGCTCCAAATCTGCAAACAAGTGTGGAGCCTGGCAGTCAAGGCTATCGAGGAGCTGATATCCCGCTGGTGGAAGGAGCAGAAGGAGACTAATCCTTCATGCATAATAGATAGCCAAATCCTCTAAAACACAGAGACGCTAGCTGCCTGCGCCACAGAGGCCCTGCCACTGCTAACGGATCAGACATCAGGCATCCCCCTCCTCACCACCTTCATTAATACTCAATTACAACGGGGCTCCTCCAGCCCAACACCATTGTCTCCCCGTGAAAAGCTGGCCTTTGTCAAGAGAACAGGTATTCTTGGCCCTGTACACAGAGATAATGCCATATAATATATTTGTCACTGGAGTTAAGTGGAGAAGGGCCCGTCCTCGGAATAACACCGGCTCTCATTGCAGCCACTTTGCAATTGTGTCGTGATCAAAACAGGGGGGCAATGAATAGATCTGAGGGAACTTGGTGTTTATGCTCGCAGCTCACTGGAGTGGTTGTATCATAGAATGAGAATAAACATAAACAGCATTTCATTTACTCCATGGGCACTCTGGAGTCTCTTTCCGCTGCGGCACAACACATTCATTTTGAGCCAAGAAGAAGCTACATGCTCCGAGTGCTCTCTTTCAGCGATATTGTCTGTGAGCAATATGAAAGTTGACACATGCATACGGGCCTTTTGATCAAGTGACAGTGTGTTTTAGCACAAGTGTCTTTGTGGTGCTCAGAACTTATTTATGGTGACAACTTTTACAGTTTATGATATTCATCATTCTGTTTCACAAATAGCTTTGTTTTTCCTTCGACACTCTGCATTGAAATCAGTAAGTCATGTTTTATTTACATTTTCCATAAATGTACTGTCATTTTCCACTGACTTGTTTTTCATGTTTTCGGCTTCATCTTACATTTTCTACTCTGATAAGGCTAATCATAATATGTCGATGTATTTAAATTATATAAGAATTGCAGGCCAAAGTGCTTTAGAGTAAGGGCTGGAAGAAAAAAACAACAAAACAGCAGTTGATGTCTGTTCAACTTTAATTTAGTACATTTTTGCATCTCATACATCTTTAGATATGCATTGCATTTCACCAAGACATCCATTTAAACTGAAATTGAATTCCTGTCTTTTTTTTTTTTTTAAGCACTAAAAGCTCTATAATTTCACACTGGAACAAAACCTAAGGGCACTTTTTTTGTTGCTCTTTGTACAAACACTGCACTGTTGAATTCAAAAGTATTGGTCTGTAAAAGCATCCCAGTTGCTGTCACTTCTGAAAAGTCAATTTCTTTCTTTCCATCTTTCTTTTTAAAAAGGCGCAATCAAGTGGGCTTCAACACTTTGGAGTTCATGTTTTTCATGTTAACATTTAAGAAAAACATATGTCTGAATAATTGTAGCCTGGATTTGCCTCTTAAAACTCATACATGTTTTTTAACTTTTTCATTTTTAAAATCTACCTTTCCCTTTTCCTTTGAGTGCACATTTTATTGAGCCATTATAAAGTAATAAAATGCTTGCTCTCCTGGGTTTTTGTCTCCATTCTTAACATTTGTAGCTGGAAAGCACTACGCTGAGAGGAGGATGTCACTAACAATACTTCCTGGCGTAGAATTAGTCACTCAGGAATAGAGTACTGCTGCTGCTGTTCCAATTAGCAAGTCCCTGCATGACTTGCTTGCCTCTCCTCTCATCCTTCCCTGCAACCCTTTACATTACCCCATCTATCCCCATTATACTCAATTTCTACCTCTTTCACCGCCCTTTCTTTTTCTCTTTCTCTCTCTCTTTATTTCCAAAACTTTAGCCTCTTTGCTGCCTTTGGGGGCTTCGAGATTTTCAGACAGAAATAACCAAGCAGGTGAAGTTCTCTCTGCGCCTGGGAGAATGAGAAACCGAAAGCCCTCTTCCTCCTTTCTCCTTCTTCTACTTTTTCTCCCTGCATCTATCTGTCTCTCTGTCTGAGCAGGGCTCCCCAGGCAGCAGGGTCCCTGTGGGCTCCCGTTGTGATCTGCGGGTGTTAAGCTGTTAATCTGTCAGACTAATTCTATGGACAAACACCACTGCAATGTATAATTCCCAGTCCACGAGGAGAAAGGACGTGGAGGCCACAGGCCAGCCTGGAGACTGATGAGCCGCACTAGCATAATTAAGGCCAGCGCCTCCCTTGGGACGAGCCCGCACGTCCTTCTCTTCCTTCCTATCGCTCTGTCTATCTATCTATATACACTATCTATCTATCTGTGTCCTTTATATCCCCCTCTTATCCTTGTTTTTATCTTCCTTCAATATTTTATTGTGTCTCTGGTGGCAGTGGATGAAAAGTCCTTTTTTTGTCCTGCTGCTTATATTGCAAATAATGGGAGGGAAAGATAAAGGAGACATGTAAGCAGGGGAAAAGTGCTGGATCTATTCAGTGTGCAATAGTATTTGTGTTTACTTGTTTGAAATTCATCAAGGTATTAAGGGGTATTTATTCCTCCTCCACCTCGGCTCTAAACTAACTGCATGTTTAATTGTGTTTTTACACGATGAAGAAGATTTTCAAGGGAGACCCTGAGCTGGCAGAGACCTCTTCTTTCCACATCATGGCTGTCAATTCCCCATTTAATTTTCAACCGGTTAAGGATTAAACCAAAGCAGACAGTTGGAAACCAAAGTGCGTCTAACTATCATTACCTCACTTTTATGGCAAAATCAATACAAATGTACAAGAACAAAATGGTTCAAGTGTTTCTTTTTCCCCATATTATCTCTCTGCAATCATTGATATTGATTTTAATTCATTCCTAATTTATTTATTTACTCGTTATTAAATAACTTCTTCTTTTTCATTTTAATGTTTTGCTCCTTAAATATATGTTGTGTTGCTTTTGAAAACTGTTGTATGAAAAAAACAGCTTTAATTGGAAAAAAAAAAAGGTTGTCTAAAAGTGTGCGCGTGTGCTACACACATTAGATATAGAGTTTTGTTGTGAAACGAGCATTAAGCACAGTATGGGTACAGTCCATGCTGTTATCCTTGTTAAATGTGACCTGTGTTAGCAGTGGGAGCTGTAGCTTTGTTAGCGGCGGCATGTGACAGCTCTGCTAGTTGAAGTGGTTGTTACTGCTGATCTAGCTGTGAAACACAGTGCCATGTCTCCAGGCAAGCTGTAAGATACCATCACACACACACACACACACGCCTCATGCGCACAACCTAAATAGTGTGGATGGAGAGAGGGATCTCGACAGGAATGAGATTGGAAAATAGACAGTCGTCCTTTCCTCCCTCACACCTGAGAGTCCCGTAGGCTGTGTATAAGAGCACTTTTCTGTAACTCTCTCCATCAAGCTCTCCTCTTCCTCCACCTCCTTTCCCTCCTTCTTTTTCTTTCTCCTCTCACTGTAGGCGACTGGTTTGATCTCTGATACCTGTAGTCCTGCCGCTTCTCTCCTTTCCCCTAAACCAAGTGCTGTTGTTTTCTCAACCTACATGGATCTGCACTTTCCACACAAAACAAAACAGAGCGGCTCCTGCGACATAAATACACTCGGATATGTTAGCATAGTATCTGACTCCAGCCCTCCGCAAATCTCACCCGACACATTCAGAGGCATTGATAAGATTTGCTATTTCTTCAGCTTCACGGCATGCGCAGAGACCATTTCTTTTGTTGGCAGGGTTGTCTTGTAAGAGTAATTCCCAGGTGAGATGTAAGGGAGAAAGCAAATGAAAAATAAAGAAGCCAAATAAAGAGAAGCCTAAATTTGTGTTGCTTTGAAAACATCTGCACCAAATAGCCTTGGCCCTACAGCAACCTCCTCGCACAATGAGCAATGGTTTGATGAGGCACCAAACACTCTCTCAAAAACGGCTAGGGTCTAATGTTATAAAATAAATAATTTCTTTTTTAGCCCTAAAGTACCAACCCACAGTCAGATAATAATACTGAAAAGATTTTTTGGTTCATCGAAGTGTCTACTTTTGCTCTCGTGCTTGTCGAGGATTCTGAGCCGTGCAGTGAGAGGCAGTGATTGGTGCTGAGAGATCTCCTGAGGAAGTGCAGACCTTGTTTCAAAGATCAAACAATCCAGCATTTAATTTCCTTCTCCAGTATGGACCTTTCAAATAGTTCTCCTGGGACTTGTTTTCTTTGAGAACCTTCAAAGAAACATGGCGGAAACATGTTCTTTCTATCCATTTTGCCGGGCCTTTTTGTCTTCTAGGCTGCTGAGATAAACACAAATAATTGTGCCTCTGTGTAAAATGCCATTAGTCATTTGGTTGAGCCCCTCCATCTTTGATGGGAAAGCATTATGCTGTAAAAACAGCAGCATGTTCCCAGCCTCGGCCCAGGTTCTCAAGGGGGGGAGAGCAGCAGTTGTTGTTGTTTAAGAGCTCCATTCATTCTAGGCTGGCGAAAACACACCAAGGCATATGGCGGCTTGATTTAGTTAGCTTGTAAAATGATTTCAGAAACTACATTTGGATGAAGATAACAAAGTAACCAAGCAATTAAATCGAGTATGGTCAATTTGAAGCACCTGATAGCGTAGATCCAGCTGTGGTGGAACATCTGGTAGAGGCTTCGAAGATCGGTAGGGGAAAGAACGGTGGATTCAACTCTTCATTTGCAGAGCTGCATGCGTGCATAGTTAAAATGATGTTCTTTCGTGTTTGTGTGCTTTGCTGGAAATGCAATGTTAGAGGGCCTTTCAAAGACACATTTAGAGGTTAACTGGAAAAGCTGTGGCATTCGTCAGCCGTGTGAGAAAAAGAAAGTGTTCTCTGCCACCTGGCAAATGAAAAGGGCATTTGCTTTCCCTGATCTCACCAGCATGACAACAGCGAGAAATACTGGCATGTAGCCCTGCTCCCTGGCCAGTATTGACTACTGAACTGCTGTGAGATTTGATGCTGGACCTGAGTTAACCCTCGGGTCAGGTACTTCCAAACATTTTTTTTTTTTTGTTTATCTGACCTGAATGAGTCACCTGCCTCACCTTCAGCACATTTCTCTACCTATCAAATGGGCTACACCAGCTCCTTTAAGCCCATACAAAACTGAGCCGTGTTAGTGCGCGGTATGAATGTTGGAACAGGGATGAATGCAATCAATAGATACGAGAGTAAGTGAAACAAATGGGAGTTAGTAAAACAAATGGTTTTGATTTGAGGCCGTAATCTGTGTGAGTGCTGCATGTGGGGCCTAAGAGACAGCAACAACTATTATTAATGGTAAACAGTGAATAAAAAGACCATAATAAGGCATGCATGATTAGATAAAGAGGAAAAGGTCACAGCAGGTTGATGCATCTGTCTCATTAGCTGCTTTATTTGTGTCCCTCCGTTTACCCTTCATTAGCTTGCCTGTTTAATCCTCTTTCTTTCTCCTTTTCCCGAAGTCTCTCTTTTCAATAGGTCCGCAGCTCTCCACCGCTTCCCCTCTATGCGTTGTTTCCGAGTGTAATGGCTTCCCACAGTGTGTCTGTCTTTCGAAAATGTCACCCCACAGCGCACTACTTTTGACATGAGCGCTATGTGCGGCAAGACAGGGCACAGGGATTAATTTGCCATGTGTGTATACCTCAGCACCAGACAGGGGTAGAGACTGTGACTGAGGCCTGTCTGACAGCGGAGACGGAGCCTCACTCGCTGGATCCCTCACGGCTCCCACCGCACTTGATGTCACAGGCACAGGCAGCGGGGGAGGGGGGAGGTTCACGATAGAGGAGGCACGAATGTAGCCTTGTGAGAGGGAGAGGAGACAGAGCGGGAGGGGAGGGCGGGGAAAGATACAGTGGGAGGGATGTGTGCGTGGTATCAGGGTGAGAATAAGTGAAGGGAGATGGGTCCCAGCGCAGAGAGAAATAGAGAAGTCCGCTTTGTGGGGGATTTATCACTGTAATGCAGCTCAGTGCCAAAAGAGGTCATGTGTGTGCTGCAGATTCATTAGTTTCAGTAGACATTAATATCCTATAATCATTACCAGTTATAGCAAAGAACATTCTGTGTGTGTGAGGCTTTATTAAGCACCACTCCATAAACCTTAGGTAAAGTCTGAGATTAATGAAACTGTCTCTACACCATCCTGGTTTGAAGTTCATTTATCTATGTTCCGAAAGAGGTTTCATCAGATGTGACTGTATTTATTGAGGGTTTTTAATCATAACACCACTGCTTCGTTCTCCTCCTCTCTCGTGCTCATTCTGTCTTTGCATTCAGCCATTACACTCGCGTGTCTATTTACATGAATGCATCATACTGCATATCTTCCCTTACTGCAACTTGTTGTCTGCAGATAACTCTGTTGGTCTTCTTGTTTACAGAGGGGAGGGGAAGTAACTGGGAAGATAGCAGCAAAATCTATGTTTTTTCTAAGACAGCCGCCATGTAGACATAAAATGAATGTTTATAAGGAGTCAGTATACCCTTGTTGTGTGTCTTGACTTGTGTACTTACGTGGTCTAAACAGTAGGTACCAAAAGAGGAAATCTAAGAATCCAAGTTTTGCTTGTTTTCTTGCTTTTTTGTTTTCTTGCACACCCTATATAGCTTATCTTAGCTGGTATTGTTAACTGTTGTTATCAAGCCCTACGACCATGACCCCATCATTCCTCTGTGCGAGATCCAAAGCAAAGCGTGACATGATTAAGATCAAGTTTTGACAATCTGGTCATTTGCCATCGCCACATCTGGAGCCATGAAAGAAGGAAAGCCAAGGTTAGCTAGGTGCCAAGGCCTGCCAATAACTCAACTCAGTTGCTGAGACACAGTAACATGAATAAATACGTGTCAGGAGAACCAGTTATAACGTTAGCTAGTCTTAAAGGAAAGTTAGCTTGACTAGCTTGCTCCCATTTTCCGAGTGACATGCAACGCTAATGGCATGATGGTTTCTACCATATGTTAATTGATGTCAAGAACGGCTTCAGTCAGTAGTGCGCCAGATAAGGTTACAGCGCACCACTTAGCAAAGTTGCCTCGAAAAAGTCAGTCAACTGCTAATGTGGCAAATATCCTCTTGGGGTTTTTAAGCTTGGATTAGAGCTGTGCAAAAGCTGCAATATTATGATGAGGTCATATTTCCTTACACAATTCTTATTTCAGTTTGACTTTAAATGTACAGCACATTAGAATCACTGGGGGCCTTGAAATAAGTACATTTCTGAATTGTATCTGTGATGCATATAAAGCTTGCAGAGCAAGAGCAATATAAATCTCTACTATGTGCCTCCAAGGTGTTAAGACGTGGGTCGCACTTTATGTAATGCTAAGGGAAGACATAGCTTGTCATGGGTCACTCTGCCAGTTTGCTGAGCGGCATCAGGATACGTTGCAGGCCGAGCTCTCTGCCACACAAATAAAATGTTAAAAAACTCTCTATATAGTTGCACTGCTATATCCTGACCTTTCCTTGCCAGCAGGGAGGACTGTAATTTACTTTGAGGCAACGGTGAGAGCCACCCTGCTCTCCACTCTGATGATGAACTTAACCATTGAATGCACCACACCTGATTACAGCATTGTTCATGACAGCCCGCTGCTGCCCCGCCCTCTTAATAAAGTAATGTCTGAAGTGGCTGTGAGAGCCTTGTCTGGGAGGGTATGCAATGGGCTGGGGAGTAATGAGCAAGTCTGAGATAAATAATGGATCGCCGTCATTCATATTACAGAGGAAATTACTGTAATGGTGCTTGCCGGGTGAAAGACCTCCATCTAACACATTAACACTCAGGACAAAGACAGAGAGGAAAAGGGGGACAGAAGGAAGGAAGAGGATGAAAGTGGATGACATCAAAGTGAAGGAGGGAGGAGATCATCATCCGCAAAACATATCCTGCCACTTGAGGACTGACATAAAATGAAGTGAGAGAGGAAAAGGGAGGAAACGAGCACATGACTATTTTGAGGTTGAGATTGATGGAAACACCTAAAAGCTGCATTACCACTGTGACTTATGTCAGAAGAAGTTCTTTCTCTCCCACACCGATACCTTCCCTCTCCAACCCTCCCACTTATTCAGCCAACCCTCCCCTCCTCTCTCTCTCCCTCTCTCTCTCTCTCCTCTGTGCTCTCTTAGGGCATTAGAAACAGAATGGTCTGAATGTGAGCCTCCGATAGTGGAGATAAATGGGATTTGAAGCACAGGCTATAAGGAGTGGCAGTCATTAGACAGTAAGTGAGCCAAGCGAGTTGTTAGGACATGAGCAGTGCTAGTCGTTAGGAAGGGATGGAGGGAGAGAGAGATGGAGCGATGGAGGGAAGGAAGGAGGCCACTGGCTGTTTGTTCTAGGACTAAGTGCTGGATAATGAGATCAGACTGACATGACCCGGCCCCAGAACTGAGAGAGACAGCTTTGCCATTACACCTCTCTCCCTCCCTCTATCTCTCGATCTCATTCCCTTTGTCTTACACATACTTTCGCTTTCTGTCTCTATTTCCCTCTCTCTTTTATCCAACTCTCTTCCTCTTACACAAACTACAACTGCAACGGCAGCAGCATGCGGGATCTAAAGCAGATGAAACCATGCTTTTATGAGAGTAAAAACAGTAAAAGAGGCTATACTGAGAATATCAATATTGTGGCTATAGGATAATTGGCCAGATTTCACACAGCTATGCGTCAAACTCTCTGATTCACTGAAGCACTGGTGGAAATAAAGAAGAGGAATAGTGTCTGTAAGAATGTAAAGGCCTGAGACAGCTGACGCCGACTGCGCTTTTGTCCAAAAAAACACAACAAAACCTGCAGGAAAGAGGAAATAATGCCGACTTTTATTTTATATTTCAGTCTTCATGCCCTCACCATGCTTCACACAAAGCGCTTGTCAGATGGTCAAACCCCCATTTCATCCAACTGATCATTTTGGTTCCTTTCCACAGCTGACAAATTTGACAAGCACACCCACTTCAGGCAGCAATTGGCCAGGTGTGCGGCTAGAAAGTCTGCAGGATTTGAACTACTCTCTCAAGCTGCCTCTTTCTGTCTTCACACAACTACGTCCATCACGACTGTGGCGCACCCCCTTGCTGCTTTGGAGGCTATCCTGGCCAACCTCAGTGGGCACTTGGCTGACACGGGAAGGTCGTCAGCTGTTCAAGCTCACCTGGTCCCTCGGGCTATAAAAGCTGGCCCAGGTGTTCACTCCTGCTTCTCCCTCCTGACAGCTTACATCCACTTCGCAGCACCTTCTTTGCTTTTGCACCGCACATCCTCCACAACACACATGCCAAACTTCAATGTTCGTTGGTACTGACCTTAGTTTAAATAAATGATGATAAGTAAACCTCTTGAGTAGGCTCCCAGTTTGTCACATTCCTTGAGCCAGCCTGTGATACTTTGTGTGTGGAAAAACTCAGTGCAACTCCTTGAATGCCTTTGTGGAGAAACTCTCTAAAAGTGCCCCGGTGTGCCCACTTGCACCATTTATTGCATCCTTTACCTCTGTGTGATGGCAGACTTTCTGCCTTAACCTTCAAATGTAGCCATTTGGAACAGGTATAAACAGTTTTTCCTTTGAGGGTTGTCAACACTCACCACAGTCTTCTTTTCAAGCACATACGGGCCTCCATCCTCTAACGCAATGACATAGGTTTGACCAATGTTAATGTACTGCATGTCCACAGACAGTTTCACTGCACCAGTGTTATCAAGGCTTACCCAAAAAAGCAGCTCTGACCCTAACCCCTTCCACTTTTCTTCAGCACGGCATGCAATAAGAGCTGGTAAACTACATTATAGATGTTTTCATCTACAGATTCTTTTTAACTTTATCCATCCTATCCAAGCTCGGCTGCTACACATCTCTCATTGCTGATTGTCTTTGCAGCCGGCATTCAGGACCTTTTGAACTTTCCCGACAGCCAAGCCCTGTTCACTATGAGATAGAAGAAAACTTGTAGTGTCTTCCCCCTGTGGAGCTTAGCTGCAACGAGGGCGGTGATGCAGAGTGCGGCAATAGCTGTCTACAGGCATTCTCCTCCGCCCCTTCCACTTGAACTACTGCCTCTTACCTCTCAGACAATGAGGGTTACTCGATGCTGTTCAGCAGAGTCTTGAAGCCATGTGTTTTGTGCTGCTTCTTGTACAGATGAGACACGATTTCAGCGGCCGCGAACTACTTTGCCATGCATCTCACCCTTTCGCCTACAGATGAACTTCATAGGAGAGGCCACCATCATTCTCCCACGTACGGGCGTTTGTAAGGGCAGCGCAGCTGGCTCTCATTCTGTTCGGTTTTTCCTTCTCCCTCTCCTTTGTCACAGCATGGCAAAAAATACACGCACGGAAAGATGATTGGTCCAATGATTCTCCTTTGCCTAGCAACTGCTTCTGATTAAGAAAAAACACATGCCTCACTATAGGAAGCACCTGGCTGCAAGCCGGACGTTGAGATCAAGAGAGAAGATGTATATCTCCTCCTGTCACAGAAAAAACTCACAATTTGTCAAGAATAAAAGTCATTTCCAGACAATGCTGTGAGTGTATTAAGTCACTATATATGCTGGTGGTGTCTCATGCAGCTTAATTCTGTAATTATTTGGAATGAGTTATCTTTGTTTGAGCAGTGTGTTTAGTTGGTGTATTAGCTGTATTTAGGCTACTTCACTCACTAAAAGATATTTGCTTGGGTATTGCCCAGCTGACTTGCTGACAAGCGACTTTTAGTCGTGTCTAGAAACTGACAGATGCACTCTCTGGACACTGTCTTTACAGGTTATGTTGCAACTGAAAAGCTATATATGGTGCAAAGCTGTGTCAAGCTGACAAATACACAAAGTATAACAAAAAAAAATTCCCATATTAGTGGCATGCTGTAGTAGGAGTAAGTTGTGTGTGCAACTTAGTGTGTGCAACAAAGTGAAATATTTGCAATGATCTTAGTGTGACCCCTTTTCTTTTCAAGCGCTTAGCAGTGATTGAGAAGCGCAGAGTATTTGTTGGTTCTTTTACCAACATCTCCTGTGGTTCCCCTCTTTCAGCTGTGATTTTTGACCAGCAACCAGACAACTTTTAAAACACCAAGTTTTTTAAAAGTTGTCTTACCATTTAAGAAAGTTGTCAAGAGATTTTGGATGTGATGAAAATTCATTTTCATTTGCAAATCATAAGCTGTCTGAAAGCAGGGCAAGTCAAGATGTTTTGTGAAGGAGGAATTCATAACTCATCCCAATACCTTAGTAAAAAGATATGATTGAAAATGAGTAAAGTTTGCCATTGAGTTTTTTTTTCTTTGGTTTACTATAGGTCATGTTGGAAAGGGAAAATGGTGGCAGCTGCAGGCCATTTATTCAGAAGATGATTTTCCCAGTTGCTGCAGCCACTTTTGTGCAAAATGAATCCAGGTGGCCATTGTTTTTGCCAAAGCGCAGAGTGGGAAGGTTGAGAACAGTGAATGTCCATTAATGACTGTTTGACTGACAGTTGTTTGAATGCAGCAATCAATGCTTATTTGGCATCTTATTGATTGATTTCTTGGCTAATTGTGTTGCAACACCTTCAGATTTGTGAAGTTGCTAGGAGCCTCTTTACACTGTATGATTTGTGGTCTTTGTGTTGACACGCAGCAAAAGCGAAAGGTGTCCAGAAGAAAGAAGAAGAATAAGTTATTAGTAAGTAATTAGAAAAGCTTTTGCTTTTTATCTTGGAAGTTATTTAGCATACAGAAATGTCACCAAAGTAAGAATTTGGAAATCCTGATTTGAATGTCTGCTATTGCATTGTATATTATATTGTATATTTGTATATCTCTTATAGCTGTATATTTTCTTAATTGTAAAATTTATATTTATATTTATATTTGTTTAATTTAAATTTTAGGTCTATATTTATTATTCTATTAATATTCTTGTACTATTATTTATTTCTCTATTTTTATTCTTTTATCTATTTTCTTTGTTTGAGTGTTTCTATTCCTGCTAACATTTTTGAGCACTGTTTGTAGGGAGCAAGAGATTTAAGAATTTCATTGACAATGATTGCTTGATGTCAATTGTTGTGCAATGACAATAAATTCTTGAATCTTGGCGTGATGTGTAAACTGATCGACTATGCAGGAGACACATTGATAATATTGGTGCTGTATGGCACAGTCACACAGTTGACTAAGACTGATATCACTAAAGATATTAGAGTATTTCACAACCTGTTTTTCTCAACTTCTAACACTAAAGACACACTAAAAACACTGTGCTTTATGATATTGCCCTCATAAAACCCTGTCTCCCGACTTACTTGAAGCTGCTGTAACTTAGTATTTTTTCCAGCCGAAGTATGGCAAAGCGACAGGCAGAACTTCAAAATGATGTCAAACAGGTTTGCTGAGAGAGAGTCTTTGTTGAGTTGAGCTTCATAGAGCTTTGTTTGTTCCACGCTGACAGACACACACACTCTTCCTCACAAACACACACACAAACTCAAGCATCAGACATTGTCACAAAATTGTACACACTTGTCACACACACACAGAACGCAAAAATACCCGCACATACCATACATGAGTGAGAGTCAAGGAGCTGTCTATGTTGCTCTGTGATTTTCCCTGGAAATGCAAGCAAACGCAGCGCAGAGTGAAGGGACTGTAACTAAAACAGGAGGGGGTCTTCTGAAACATTTCTCCTCTTCACTGTGAAGCCAGCGGGGGGCATTTGGAGAAAATATGACCATTTTAATTTTCAAACAAGTGGTTGGGAAAATTCCTAGTGGAAGTTTGAGCTTCAAACGCATATGGCATCCTGTGTGTATTACTGCACACAGACGCCTGAGATGCATAATGTATGGCCACATTATTACACATAAATACATACATTCTCGTGAATACTTGTCCATACATGTAGAGCATGCATTTTGTAACACTTGAAAAACATAGAAATTTTAAAAAAACATGGAAGATCACTCAATAGATGCTGTTATTTCAATAGTGTAGCCTTGCAGCCTGGGTCTCAGCTGTGAATTGCAATGAGCTTGTCAGGGTCTGTGCTGATCAGAACACTCTTTACGAGTCTTTTTTGTCACGCAGACCCTACGTCCGATGAAGCAGTGAAGTCTGTGTGATTATCATTGTACTACGTCTGTGTGACATGAATCTGTTTGTCTTTCATTCCTTTAACACATACCTATATGCAGGCACACACTCACTCACACATAAGGCAAATACCTCTCTTAAATCCCATGAAAATGTTATTCTGAGGTTGTTGTTTTTGCTGTGTTTTGTTCACCTGATCCAACTTTTAACAGCCGTCCCTGGTGGAAAATAAACACTCCAGTCCAATCTGTTCGTGCCGTATGTGTTTGTGTATGTGCGCGCACTGGCCCGCGCGTGTTTATCGTTACCTGTTGCAGCATGTGTTCACTCCGCGCTTAAATCCTGAGGTGAGATTGAAGGACGAGATGAAACCACACGACAAAAGGGGAGATGGGCTCAGCTCACAAATCGACAAAATGCCACACCAAAGTGAAATGTGGTGCCGGGCAGGGGAAGATGCACAAAAGCAAATTGAATCCAGCTGGCTTTTCTGTTTGATGATATGTGTGTGAGCAATTTAGGGGAAATATTTTGGTAGAGACACACTGCAAACTTTTTTTTATATCTTGTGCTTTTTCCAAGTTTTCATTCCAATCAAGTTTTCAGTAGATCTACCCACCTCTGCTTATAAAAGGACTCACACATATGCACACCTGTGTTAATGAAGTGAGAAAATACAGCCAAAGTGGGTGTGATAAAAAAAAAAAAAAACAGACTTTGATGTAGGCCTGATGAAAATTAGACTATTATAGCTCTTATAACTACACTTTTGGACAGAAATCTTGGACAGTGTTCTTTAAACCTGTCAGAGCCACTTACCGAGCTTTGGTGTCACAGCCTTGAGTAGCCCAGATGATCACCACTGCTGTTTCCTGTTCCCAGCCCACACCACAGCAGCTGCTGTTGTTTGACCATGGCCTTCATCTGGAATCACGCAGGATCTCTGCTCAATCATTCTGAAACTTCTTTTCTGGCGTCCTTCCTCCTTATTTGTCATGGTCCAGTTCATAATTTGGTTTTGCAGCTCACTGTACTCCTTTCCTTCCTCAACACCGCATCCTGCTTCTTTGCTCTGAACTGTCTCGGAGACCTCACTGCACCCCAGATCACAAAGTTGACGCTGCTTTCCTGAGGGTTGTTCCTCGGCCAAGGCTTTTCCAGCCACTGGTTGTATTTTTTTATGCTGGTCATCTCTTTCATCTGAGGGTGGTACATATTGTGGAGGAACCATCTCCCCATGGCGCTGGCTTCTCATCTAAGCCTGCATCTGCTGCTATGAGATATTCTCTTGACAGTTTATTCTTGCCAGATACTATACAGATGTACCTCTCAGTGCTTTTGTTTCTTTCATGACAGTGGTTGGCACGCTCTCTTAGCCCTGGCCCTCTTTTTTCCAGCTGCTCTGTTTTGTTAAACTGATCCTTTTTGTGTGCTCAACTTTAGTCGACAATACACAATTCAACACGTTTCTTGATGTCAGCAGCTTTTACGTCTTCTCTTGGCAGATTAATTCACCAGCTGGATATCCACTGATTTGAAGGGTGCATGTGTTGCTGGCTTGGATCTTGTTATTTCACTTTGAGCTTGAGTACCTGTCTTACTCTGTCAAGATTCACGGGTGTTAATGTCTCTCTTGAGTTATCATGGCTCCCGAGCAACTGTGGAACCCCCACCTTCATGCAGCTGTTCTATGTGGCCCTCTGATAGTTGGACTCCTCCACTGTTAATTGTCCTCTCTTTCTTCCCTACCCTCCGCTTATGGTTCCCTCGTCAGAAAAAATAATGCCATTGTCTTCACATCTGTGCTTCATGATCATCTGACTCATGCAAAACAGCAGTGGGGATAACTCATTACATTGATATATGTCATACTCAATGTTTGCTTGGGGGATTGGCTTTGATTTGAGATTTTCTCTATAAGCTTGATCCGGTGCCTCTTAATTTTGTTGATTCTTGGTGATGCTCGGCGTTCAAGGATCCATCTGTGGCAAGACTCAAAAACATTCTAGCAGTAAGAATTCTTGTAGAAACAGATGAGCGTTAAGTATCCAGAATTATTTCACAAAACAGGAAATCCTGTGACAAGAAGGGTCCAGTACATTCATTATCACCATGACAGAAGTTGAGATGAGTCCAGCAGACAGGCTCAGTTGTACTGAAGGGCACAGTACACTCAAGTATTTACGGGATTCCTAAACATTAGCTCCGTCCTCTGGATGTTGTTCACCAGCATAAGAGTCATGTTTCCAGTAGACAGGCTCAGTAATGGTTTATAAGAAAACTATAAATCAGGACTCTGGACCACCAGTCAAGTCCAGTAGGGATTTGCCGATCGTACAGAAAGGCGTCAGCACCTCTGTACAGCTAGAGCAACCCCGAGATGAAAACATATTCACCACCCACACTGCTAAAACTCTTTAGTCGCAGCAACTCACACAGTCTAGAGTCAGTTTGTAACATTGGATTAATGCTGCAGTGCCTTACTGTCTGCAGTATGTAGTTGGCATGGCAGCAGTGTAATATATACAATTCGTGAGTGGATGGGACAAGATAGCTTCTCGTGTTTGCTTTGGTTAGATGAACCTACAACAAAGTAAAAAGAAAAAAGCATCTGCAGAGGGCAGTAACAAATGAGCACATGAAATGCGTGTATTTCATTTTTGGACTTAATGAAAAGATCAGACCAGTGTTGTTGAAAATATCTGGCAAAGTAACAGATGTGTGGAGGGAGTCTGTGCCTTTTGGTTTGCCCATACTGTATTAGACGTATTATGGTCTGCAGGTGCCCTTGGAGGTACCACAGACTCCACAGCTAATCACAGTGTGTCTTAGTTGGACACAGCTGAGCTCCAGACCGGGGTCAAAACCTGGCAGGTGGTGTTCCACAGCTGCCTCAGCACATCATCTCTCAATTACGCCATAACATAGATTAGCAGAGGGACTATTTTTCTCAGTTTTGATTCTTATGTGTCACACTTAAAAGCAATTAAACCAATGTGTACATGAACACACTATACCATATTTACAATTGTGTATTTATTATTTTCAAATTCAAAATGCAAAATAAGGCCTTTGTCATTGTGAAATCACCAATGGTTTCATCTTGATTTTCAGGGACTTGTAAGTTAAGCCAAAATGGTGTAGTTGTAAGTTGTGAAGAGGGTGGAGCTGCTAATTTAAGGAGTGATATTCCCCATTTTGTATTCCAGTTAAATTTTTCTGACAGTGTCACTTAATCTAAAAACTCTCCCAGGTCACTGTGAGTCATGTCACAGTCTAGATGCGTGCTATGACCAGCAGATTTCATTATTTTAACTTTATTTCTGAGAAATTTTGGCATTGCAGACGACTCAGTATACCACGATACCCTGGAACCTCGGCCACTGTTGCCATGGAGAGGAGGTTGGTCTGAGGCGCAGATCACTGTGGTAGCAAATTGAGATCATTTCATTGTTGCAACATAATGGCATATTGGCACAATTGCTGAATTTGTACAAAATCACTAACTAACATTTGAAAGTGAGTTTATTAAAGCTTCAGGTTGTGTTTTCAGTTATCAAAAGCTTAATCTTTAGCTTCAGCTCCTTTGGGATTTATACTTCTGGAGCCAGGGATAGCGAAAATATAGCCTCCCATTCTGCGCCTCTATGCCACATTGCATACAAGAAATAAAAAAAAAAAAAAAACTCTTCTTTTTGCAATCCGTCATGGTATCATATAGAAAAGTATTGTCTGTTCCAAAACACTGACAAGCAATCTTTACAATACTCCACAGTGTGATCAGACATTGTTTCTCCAGTGGAGACGTGCTTTAGGTGAAGTGGAGATACTTTGCGGCTCAGGCATTTGAAGAGGAGGTGAAGACCCCAGACAACAACATTTATCTGGCTGATAACCCTGTTGCCCTGCTCGGCAACCTAGGTGCCCCTTCAGAAACTGTTACCTACAACGGACCTTTGTTGGGATTTCAAGCTTTGTGTACCTCAGACACTGGTTTAACCCTTTACCATCGAACCTGTCGCCGCCAACAGGATTTCACAGCCTCTCTTCTGATTACCGTGTGTGCTATCGAAAAAAATTTAAATGGATACTGAAAGCAGAGAACATGCGCTTTTCGGCAACATATTATTACTTTATTATTATGTTATTATGTTATTATGGTAGAGTTATATATCGAATCACAGGTGAGGATTTTGCATGCGCTGACAGACATTGATGGAAAGACTTTTTATCACCGGTGGAAGAAGGGTCAGTACATAAAACATATAAAACATATAAGATGATGTTTTAGTAAAAATGCAGTGTATACTTATAAGTATTATTTCACAGTATCACATGCTGTAGCATTACTTTCTCTTCAGTATTGTGTAGGTATTTCTTACTAGCTAATACTACTAGCTACTTTTTGAAAATCTTTGCTAACATGAATTTCAACATTTACTTTTTACTTTCTATCTCTGTTTACTTATTTCTTTACTAAGTTTACCTTACTTTTGTTTTACTATTATACATCATTATATTATTGTACAAACACTTGGTGTTTTATTTATTTCTATCTGGTTAATATTTTATGTTTATTGTATTGTATTTTGTTTATATTTTATATATATATTTTTTGAGCAACATCTGGCACAAGTTATTCCTTTGCAATGAACAAATGTATCTGATTATAGCTTATTTTTTGTGTCTTTATTCATTCACTTAAGGTTCTGCTATACCAGAGAGAAGTGCAGAAGTGAGAAGTGCAATGCAACGTGGGCCTGTGTCTGCAGCTGGAAAGAAACTGTTTTAGAGAGTTTCACCATTAGACGCCTGGACAGTCCTAGGAAAAAGATGAGGAAGAAAATGAAAACCACATCCGAGGACTCAAAAACCTTTATGGACAACTGTAAATAAATTAAATTTGAAGTTTACAATGTTCTCCAATCCTTCTTCATGTGTTAAAACAATGAAGTGTTCAATAAAAGCATGAAAAATTCAATTCCGATTTTTGTTTTTTTGCATTTAAACATATTTAAACATAAACTTCTTAGTTAGTAATGTTGAAAAACATGATGAAAGTTTAAGAAGTTCTGAAAAAAGGAGCAAAAGCACAGTTTAATAACTAACCCTAACTGTCTGCCTATAGCACACATAAACTGTAATTTTGAGATATAGCTGGTAGTATAATCTCCTACTGCAGGAGGAGGAGGCTGGTAAATTTCAAAAACAAGTAACTTTTAAAAGATCTTGGAAACTCACCAACCCAGAAAATGAGATTATCTCCGGCTAAGAGGTGTCCTGGCTCCTACAGGCAGCAATAAACCAGCCGCCACCTAAAATCAGAGAGAACAAACAGGGTCTGACCGCTCTCAATCCTGATCCCCAGGGATTTTACTTTTACTGGTTTTCCATTCTACAAGCATATTCATTGCAGTCACCTGGTGTTGCAGGCGCAAATCACTTACTGATCTGGTGTCAGTAGCTGCACAACCAGGAACTGTAATTGAGAGCCATTGTAACTTTATAGGCACCCTAAAACACTGTTTAAAAAATGGAAACCTTCCTTTCAGACGTGTGTCCATTAGGGACTTGGAGGTGTCTTATTTCTATGTACCTAGCAAAACTGAGACAATATGATGAATTATCATGCAGCTATAATGGGTTTGATTAAAAGATAGATATCCAGCTATTTTAAATATGAAAAAAGATACTGCGTGGAGGTTTTAAAAGACCAAGAACAAAACTGCAGTTTCACCATAGGTAATGTAACATTTGCATACTATAAGGTGAAAATTGCTATGCTAATTATATTTCTACACTTTGCGCACTGTGTCTATATGACATCTATGCACGTTCTATTAACTGTTGAGTGAGTGTTGTGTATCATTTGCGTCTGTTATGTGCAGTGGTTAATGATTTCCTTTGAAGTTCAATATTATTTTCAATGGAATGTCCCAGAGAGTGTGAAGGTTAGCGGTGTCACGGCCCGACTGCTACTGGATGTTATTATCTAGCAATTGTGGATTTTAATATGCTGTGTTGGTGTTCATTTTTGCCATTTCATTTGGTGTTTCTTTAAAGCTCTAGAATAAGGAAAAAAAGATCTGATATTGGCTGCTAGGTTGTTTTGGCTGTGATATTATGTCTCAACTTAATTACAAAACTCAGTGTCGTTCTTGGAAAAATTAAATTCTGCATGAGATGTTCAGTTCTGACAGTAGTTTGGCGCTGTCTGCCGATGAAACACGTCCTATTTCAACATAATTAAGAGCCTGAATGAATGGTTTTAATGGGTTTTTATTGCCAATATATCTCATTCTTTATATAGAATCTGATTTAAACATGAAGTTGTAGCTTTTCTCAGAGGCAGTTACCAAAACATCACAGGACCAGTCAGAGGACCAGTCAAATCTCACTTTTTTCTTTGTTTCTTCTCCCTGACTGTGTGTGTATTGATTCAATTACCTGAAAGTCAGGCCAGCGTTTGTGTGTCTACCTCTGTGTGTCTGCCTTTTTTTCCCCACTGTGTTTTCTTTGTCCATCTACCCTCATATGTCAGTCTTCCTCCCTCCTCGGTTGTCACTCTGGCTTTCTGTCCATCCACGTCTCCGTGTGTCGGGATCCTCTTCCCTTCCTCTCATGTCGACGTCTCACATTCATTACCACATGGCCTTGGCTCAGTCTGCTCTCTTCCCTTCTGTGGTGCTCAATTACTCTGTCTTCCTGGGGCAAGCACTGGTGTCAAGCCACTGTAATGACTTTCTGATTATCTGTCTTTATGTGATGAATGAGATGGAAATGTACCACCACGGCCAAACGGGGCTGGCGCTGTGCCAGGCTGCCACACCACAGTCGGGGCGGATGGGAGCAGGGAGGGGTAAGCAGCAAAACAAATAACATTAGATTGCAATACAGATGCAACTGTTGTTATCTCTGTCACCGCAACTAAAGGAGTCATGCTCAATTTTGGTATTTTAAGGGCTGTGATAAAGTTTATTGTTTACGACAGAACGTGGAAAACAACAGTTCAAAGCCATCCAGCGATTAATTAATCAACCGGTTTGCGAGGAAGAAATAAAGACAGCTGAGACAGAGTCTTTATGGGAAATAAAGTCTTTGTAGCATCACAGTGACACATGCTTAACCTCTACCTGAGTGGACGTGCTCCGTGTGCAGATTCAGCTGGGAGGCTCACCCCGAGATGCAAAAACACCCAAATTTAAGGACAAAATCACCCTCTGCTTTAGCATCTAAATCCACGGGGCTCGCATGATGTAAAGAGATTGTTGATGCTTGACTGTGACCTTCTAAAACTATCCTATCGATTTTCTACCTTTCTTCCAGATGAGTGTTGATGTCTGTTCAGCCCCTAATGTGCTAGAGGTGAAAAATGAGGTTGACGTAGACATGGTTAACCATAATGCCAAGGCGGATGCCACCCGATAGGAGCCAGACACCTGAGAGAGCAGGCCTGGGTCCAGCTCGCCACTCACCCCCCTCTCCACTTATATTATTCATCCCTCTTTCAAATGCCTTTTATGCTGCTCAATTACCCCTCCAGCGGCCCAGTGTGGACACTGTAATGACATTCTGATTATCAGTCTGTAAATGAGAAATGAAATGAGTGTGTGATGCCGTGCCAGGGGAAGAATGGAACGGCTAGAAGCCTTTTAAAAATGGAAGCTGTGGAGGAGGGGAAAGGGTGGAGGGAGGACAGAGGGAGGGATGAGTGCAGCACTCTGGTGATCATCGACAAGACAATAAAAAGAGGAAACATTTTGTAACACACTGCAAATGTATGAAATTACACTTTAGAATTTAATTGCCCCCTATTCAAGGCTTCACTCTGCGCTTTAACAATGCAAGGAGACCCTTTATGTTTTCAAACAATCAGTTGGGTAGAAAGGAGCTGTGTTGCAATTGAAAATGTGTCCAATCATCTCTGAGAGCTCAAATAGCAGATATCCTCTTCATACGCTGAATTGGGCTGAATGGAGAAATAAAACTTCACGCCTGCACTGCTTATAACTTAAATATCAGAGTCCACCAGTAGAGCTCTTCAAACATCGTTCTAAAACTGCGAATGCCCAGAGAAAGAAAATACCATCACCTCGAGATAAGGCATTGTTGAAACAAATTTACCACTCCAGCAAGGAAGACAGTGTCAAAGTTTACTTAGTCAATCTGTAAATGAGAATCAGCATACCATACTGTACCTCACCTATGACTGCCAGTGAGTTTAATGAAAAATAAATGTTGATTCAAGTCAATTACAGTGAAGGATCCTTTGACAAATACCAAAGTGTGTAATACAATGTTTAAAGTGTCATTTTTTTTCAAAGCTCTTGTCCCCCTGCTCTCTGTAAAACCACATCGATAGCTGCCTGTTTCTGGCTCAGCCATCTAGAAAGTTGTCCGTCCATTCTGCCTTTTATAGCTCCACAAACTGCCTTTCAGTAGCAATTACCCAAAGTTGTTCTTGTCCAGGTTTATCTGGCAATAAAATGCAACTCTGGGCCATCTCTGTGTTCATTAGATCCGCAATCTAACTGGCCCACTAAACTACAGTCACTTCATCCTGGAGAGTCTCTCTCATTTCATCCCAATCAACACAAATGCTCTGCAGCTCCAGACTGCTGTTTAATAGGATATTAACATCCTGATCAATCACCTTAATTGATATTTTTTAGGCATTAACGCTCTCAAACTCTAACAGATGTAATTGTCAGATAGGGAGTGGGATCCCCATCGGCAGTAATTGGGCCATTATGGATGCAGGCATGACTGAGAGATTTAGAATGCCAATGACATGTGAGATAGATAGAGCCAGGGCCTTTGTGGGAGGATCTGTATATCACTCATGCTTTGGCACTAGAGGATTTCCTGCTAAAGGGTTGGTCTAAATTAGCCGGGAAAGCACTCAGATGTGATTTTAACAATCCTGGGCGTGTGTGTGCGCACAAACGCATGTGCGAGTGAAACGCGTGTATTTTTCTCTTGTCCGTGCCAGCGTTTCAGCCCAAAAGTTCCCGGGGTGTCGGTGGCAATGATGCCATATGGCATCTTGTGTTGACTGCATTTGCGTTGTGTGTCGTGCCATTAGAGCCAGCAGCCGAGGAGTGACTTTGGCATCTTCATTAATCCTGGCTAACTCCTGTGTGCCAGGGAGCCCGGTTCCGCGGGAGCCTGCTGATGCTAGCACAATGTCACAGCTCACTCAGTCACCCCTTCAGTGCACAGTAGGAGGAAAGGGACCAATTGTTTGCAAAATACCTTTCATTACTCCATTGGCTGAGAGCATTGGAAGTGAATTTGCGTGAATTATTGCCCATAGCTGAGTTTATGATGAAAAATTTCCGTAAGTGCACTTTGAGATGCCTTTTATCGAAGCTTGGTAGAAGTAAAGCACTGAAAAAGGCTAAGTAGGAATATAAACCCATGTCACATTTTTATTCTTGTGAGACACTGCTTTTTTCCTTTAGAATAAAAGCTATTAAAGACAACCCTGTGCACTTACATGCGTGGCTTTGTGGTCAGGATCTTCCCCAAAAAAGATAAGTGTGTCTCCATAAAACTGTGTGAGCCTCCCACTCACACACACACACACACACACACACACACACACACTCGGTTAAGGGTGTTTTTGTGTCAAATAATTGATTTTGTCAGAAAACAAAATTAAATCGATTAAATTCTATTCAACGCTCTATTCAACTAGTCTATTTCTTCTACACACTATCTAGATCCCTGAGAGGATGTGCGTGTTTAACAAGTGCGGTGCCATTTGATTGGTCTGTAGTTGTGTTAATCTCACACTCAGAAAAAGTATAAATTTGATAGATTCTTAATGAGTAATGCTTTGGCCATATGTAGCATGCTTCACACAGAAAATCACTGCTTTTTTTGAGGGGTTATAAAAAAGTGGAGCACAAATCTTGTTTCCATAACAACAACAGTTAATTTTTAGTTTACCTGTTGCCTTGTTTCAGACGTGAGATAATTCAACAACGTTTAATTATTACAGCAACTAATTTCTCCACCGGCACTTTGTCCGCATTTGCTGTTGTTAGGAGCAGAAGCATTTATTTTTATTGTTTCCTAAAAAAGCACCCGAGTACAGAGAACACTGAGTGTGTTTGATGTTTAACATAACATCAGCTGAAATCGTGTTCCAGTGGTGTAACTTCTCGTGTTGCTGCAGTGATGTAGAAGTGTAAATTCTTGATCATTCATTAAAACTATAGTAGCTTTGAATCATCCTATTTTATATTGGGAATCACACCACACAATATAGAGGATGGAAATAAAGATCTATTATTAAGATTCCTTCTTTTAATTGCCAGAAAGATGATAACAGTCTCCTGGCTAAAACCACAGCCCCCCACAATAGCTCAATGGAAACAAAGAGTGAAAAAGGTTCATAATATGGAATTTATAACTGCAAAATTAGCATTAAGAACAGAGTGTTTTTTTGACCAAATGGCTCCCGATCTATGATTTTTTCTTTTAATAGAGTTAGATGGCTATGTATGAATATAGAGACAATCACTTTTATATGCTGATGGGTTACTGACTTTATGCTGACCTCATTTTGTATATTCCTTGTATGTTAACAAGTTTAATTGGAGAACAATGGGATTGATGTGTGAGCTTTACACTTGGTAGCATTCCACTCATTTTTTCAATTATGGAGTGATGTACTGTATACTATAACAAAATGCCCAAGAAGATATGTTTGTATGTTTGTTGACATTTGACTGCAATTGTAAAAAACTATATGTTTGTTAAACTGAAATAAAAAGAAGTTAAAAAAAAACAAAAAACTATAGTACGTGATAATGAAATGCTCAAAGCATATATGTAAATTAGTGTCTGATGATGACTTTTTAAGTTTCTATAAACCAGCATACTGATAACCTACTTATTTTTATCATCATAAATCAACTATGAATCAGGTCAAGTAGAGGCAGGGATGCAGTCAGGGTCTGTTTTAGATGACATCAAGCTGAATCCTTACCCAATCAGGACTATAAAAATATGTATAATTTGGATCCTTTTAAGAATCCAATATCACTGCAACAGCTTATTTTCTAATGGGGGGAAATACAAAATAAAAGTAAATAAAACAACAAATATACTGTATACATCTATTTTACCCCATTTGTGCCTCATTTTAGTATCACTTAGAGTCAGTCTGACTCGTAGGTAGTAAATTCTTTTTCTCCATTTCCCTTTCCGAAGAGACCCGGCTCATGACAGTAATCAACAGAGTTTAAGAGCAGTTCCCATTTCATATTTAATGTCATTAATTTGTGCACTAAACCGGAGCACTTGTTACTTACACACACAGTACGCAGCATATACACAGTATATCAGTACTACTCTCTGTGCCCTTTTGACACGCATCGTTCAAATTTGTTGCTAGGACTGCATCATTGCAAAAAGGCAACTTTGAACTGGCTGTGGCCAACATGCATTACAAAAGGAAAGATTCCACCCCAACCTGCTATTTCAACTATTGCTACTGCTAACAGCAAGCTGTACATGCCCATGTTCTTTAATACTTTTAATGAATCCTTACCATAACTTTCTTCAGGCATGTGAATTTTTAATCATTTGAGCTTATAACACATCAGAGGGTCTTGCCTTTGCTTTTGTCCAAGCCCACCATGACACTGGCTTTTTGACTGAGCGGGAACGCTGCTCTGAACACGGCCATTACACCAAGGTCAATTGTATCTGTCAGAATGTGTCTTAACTCAACCTATCACATGATCTCATTGTTTTTTTCCTTCAGGGCCCATGCATCTGTTCAACTAGCAAATGAGCCCAGAAAAAGAAGACAGTGCTGACAGTTTTCTTGTCGCTGTATTCAGGTCACAGTGTCTGGTAGTTAGATAGGCAGATCAGACCGCTTGAGTGCCGGAGGAGACTCCTCTGTCTGGAACATCATTTTTAGCATATGAGTGATCAGTTTATGCTAGACTATTTTCAAAGCATTCTGTGTATAATGTGTGTTTTTTCCGAAAAGACTTCAAACCTGCATCTGCCGTACGTGTCAAGCTTCTGAATCTGCAACTTAAAGGTGACTGCACCGCAACCACAGAGCGAGAGAGAGAGAGAGAGAGAGGAGGGAGAGAGAGTGGCAACGGTGGAGGGGTGGGGGAGTATTCTGCTGGTTGCTCTCACAACATTTGCATTTCTCTTCTTCATTTTGGATGTAGGTGTTCTCTCACTTTGACTGTCAAATACTTTGCCCACGTCGTTGGTTTTTAGGGAATTCCCATTGACTGGGGAGGGCAGGTCCTTCCAACAAATTGATTTATGTTTTCAGCCATCCTCATGACCTCGTATTGAGGAGTCATATATGAATGAAATATGAAAAATATGTTTGTATTCATTAGTTTAACGGTGCAGTTATATAATTAGTAAGGTTTTGACCTGGGGGATGCTTCATGAATGTTGTGCTTCTTGGCTATGCTTTGGTCCAGCCTACGCAGCTAATGATGGCCTGGAGCCACTAAACAAACTAAACCCCAGTTGGGATAAAGGCTGTCAGACATGATCAAGGAGCAGGTTCCTCATTTTAGCCTGTGTGCAGTCAATGTTTAAGCATAGTTTGTCACTGCTACTGACGAACCACCAGTGATAGTCCCGCTTTAACGGTAAAGTGTTTTAGTGTCATTCATTGTCATTCAGTGTCATAATTTGAACACTTAACACATATTCAGTGATATGTAGGCCTCAATTTAATACTATATGAGATATTCATCACAATGATATACTCTTTTTTTTTTACTATTTCTATTCATCCTAGCAACAAGAAAGAGAACAGAAGCAGAGTTAAGAAGCAAAATGGAAATAAATACAGTATAAATAAATACTTTATGTGTCAAAAGGAAGAAAGGGTCTTAAAATTAGGCTAAAAATAAGGGAAAAGGATGAACATTATGATTAATGAAAAAAAAAAATGAATGTCTTGTCAAAATTTTATGGCAATCCAATCCATCCAATAGCGGATATTCCAGGTTCGACCAAAGTGGTGGGCCAAACGTCCGACATGGCCATTAAGCCACAGCGCTTGTATGGCTAAAAAAGTGTCAAAGATCAATGAAGAGAAGAAGAGAAAGAATTAAAGAAGGAAACTAAGAAAGCAAACGCAAAGAAAAGAAAGTCAACTAATGATTAGTGAATCATCCACAATGTCGGAAATGTGGGCTGATGTGACGCTGTGAGAATGTGTGTGTTCACCGCGGAGAACGTTATAACACAGAGAACTGACACACATCAACCATTGGCTGACTGCATAGAGAAGAATTACCCCGAAGGCCCAGAAAAGGCAAAATAGAGGAAACACTGAGCCAAATCAAAATACAGTGACAATAATTTTCCTTACCTCTGGTGTAAACACGTTAAAAGGTCTTACAACCAGGTGATGTCAACATTTTCACCGTCTCTGCCTTATGTTTTGACACATGTCAAGCAAAACTCCAGTTTAAAGTTGCACTTCTTTGTCAGCAGTGAACTCAGTGAGAATACATCAGAGATAAGCACATTCGTCTGACGGGGGGCATTCTTTTGGAGACGGGCAGAGTGCTGTCTGACTTTGCACATTTGTCTTCTGCACTGAGGCACATCAGCAGTTCATCTCGATAACGGAAAGGGCTATGTGAGCGGATTTGGTGAAATAACCTTTTGTGAATATAATTTGAAAAGCAATGTGTGCGTGTGGGTGGGGTGCGTAAAGTAAATAAAAAAAAGGCGGAGGGGGGGTGACGTGATTGTATCATCAAACATTTTATCTCAGTGCCTTTTGTACCACTGACCTGTGCCTCCTAAGATTTCTTGATTGACTTCTTTCTGCACTGTGCTGTGCTTTCCGTGCGCTCGGTCGTTTGGCAAAAATTTACCAGATTAGTTGACATAAAGGTTCTTTTCCCACATGGACAGTAAGGTGCTCTCAAAGATGGGGGCGGAGATACAGTACAGTGCATCAGTGGATAATAACTAAAGAATGAAGATGTACTCAAAAGTTTTTTCATCAGTGCAACCAAGATCTCTATTTTTCATGTGAATAGGGCAGTGAAGTGGCTAGATGGAACATGCGACGGAAAAGAACCAGTGAGTGGGACTCTTAGGGGCAAAATGGAACCCTCTTCAGCCAATTAGAGACCTGGAGGGGGCAGTATAATTGATCCCCATGGTAACACAGATGAAGGGCACAGCACTCTGCACCTCCTCCTGCTCCTTCTCTGTCCCCATCTTTTCATATGGAAATACACTCCATTGTCCTGAGCTCGTCCCGCAGAAATGACATCCGGGGGAAATGGCGTACTGGTTCGTGGAACGAGATGTTTTTTAGGGAAGGAGCACGAGTGGAGATTTGGGGGGGGCACTTGGCTACTTTAGGAGCATCAGAAATAACATTTCCGATGAGATGATGGAAAGACCAGCTCTGACAAGGGACATTGTTTACCTGTTTACTAATTTAGCATGCTTTCAATAAGTTGTAAAATGTACTGGTGCTGTGGAGGAAAGTAATGAATCAGAAATACATTAGCACATGCATCAAAATGAGACAGTTCCATTAGCATAATTGTCTCAACATCCTGCCATATGAGACCTATCTGAAAAAAATAGATGGGTTTTGGTCCGAAAAAAACCCAAAAACAAAACATGTGAGCCAGAGGTTATTTACTCATTTCAGATACTGCAGTGCAGGTTAAACTCACTCGTGTGGTCAATTAGAGAGAGTCAATGTGTGTCATGCAGCACATGGGCAGACACAGCTTCTCTTTGGTAAACAGGTACTTCCACTGGTGATGGGTATTTTATTTATTGTTACTGACTTAAATCCAATATTACGAACACACACATATGGAAGTGGACTGAAAAGGAGCGAGTGGGAGATCCAAGAGATCTACTGAACTTTAGGGATGATTTTTACTAATGTAATTCTGTTATTTTAATGTGTCATACATGGGTCTTATATAAAAAAAGGGTGTTAAATTAGTCTATTGTTGAGAAGTGTGTGAATCAAATGGGAATACATCATGGTGCATCATTCGCCAACAATAGTCTAATCATAAAGAGAGCCTAAAATTGTAGAATTTTTTATTTTTTTATTTTGGAGATCTTTTTATTCTTGTCTAAATAGCTAAAATGAATATATAAGCACTCCCTTGATCTACATTACCCTATTTAAAACCTTTCTTAAAGTATTTTTGGGTGAAAGCTTAATAAAAAATGCAAGAAATTTTGTTGTCACAGTGGTGAAAGAGAATCCAGGAAAGAATTAAAACACAGTTTATAAAGGAGTCCACATGTCAATTATCTTTTTTAAATTTTTTTTTTGCACACTGATTTAAGTGTAAACAATGCCTCACATTGTTTGCTGACATTGTGCGGTTTACGATGTTGGGAACATAGGGCTTAACATTATGGAGCGCAGTCTTCTGAAGTGCCCTGAGGGACATTATTTAAACTTTCTCTCAACTCTTTCATCTCTCAATAACACTTGTGAAAGCTCACACCAAATACACAAGTAAATTCATGCAAACCGCACACACCACCGAGCGAAAACACACAACTGAAACTGTCACAAAAGTTCACTCCCATTATTATTTCAAAATAATATCAAACGATCATAGACATACTTTGAGAGTGTTTCAGCTTTATATTGTATTATTGTACTTTCAAAACATTATATTGTGTTGAAATACATTAAAAAGTTGATCTTACCCGTAAAAAATATATGTATTGTTCAAAACATAGAGAAAAGCTTGTCACGCTGATGTCTATGTAGAAGTGATAGTTCACTGATGAGAGTCCTGGACATCACTGTTAAAGTTTGCTCCAACTTCACAGAGCAAGTTTGTTTGGACTGATGCATTTCAATTACAGGTGTATAGAGTTTTCACTGTTTGTTTCTTTTCACTGCTGTGTATGTGTGTATCTGAGTGTGTGAATGTTTTTTTTTTGTTTTGTTTTTTTTTTGTCTGCACAAGGTTGTGCTGTATGTGAACGATTTAGTAAGAACAATTTGACCTTTTTTTCTCTCTCCGGGCCTCCTGAGACGAGAACAATCCAATCCAAGAATCCAATACCCTCACAAAGTATATTTTGACTTACCTCATTAATTGAAAGTGTACAGTCTGCTACTAAAGTGAAAATGCTTGCGTGTTATTTTGTTGAATTTTAGGAACAAAATCATTCTAAATCAGTGAATACGCAATGGTAGCTTTGGTAACTTCCCCATTCCAGTTTTCCAAGCTTTAGGCTACTGATGACTCTTTTATTAAGGCCATTTGAGGGAAAATGCATATTTAAAAAATCCACAAGGAATTAAAAGAGCTTCACGTGCCCTATTCATCACATGCTATTAGCATGGACTCCCACCCTGCTTATGTCTGGCACAGCAGGATGAGAGACACTCAAGCCTTTACCAAAATAATGACAGACCTTTCTCTATAATGGTTCTTCTATGTGTACACCTTCGTCGATCTAAGTGTGTGTGTCTGAGAGAGTAAATTTAGGCCTGCTCATGTGCATTCATTTGTTTGTCTGCATGTGCGCATGTGTTATTAAATGACCGCACCACAGTACAAAAAGCAATTACACCCCCAGCTCCCCCCCAGCTGAATTCAGCTGCAGTGAATGTGGACTTTTAGGAGAGCCTGGGGTGATCCGGCAATTGGAGCACGCGACGGAAATGGGGTGAGACGGATGAAAAACAGGAGAGAAAAAGGGATAGGTGTGTGAGTGAAAACGCTCAATCTGGAAGAGTGGCGATGTGCTATAATAGCTGCAGAGCGAGGCAATCTTGTGGAGTTGAATAGTGTTGAAAGTGCTAAGATAGAATGGTAAAAACAGAGCTTAGTCGGCGCTGAATGCTGTTGTAAAGCAGAGGTCACACCACGCTGAAGGACAGATGCATTTAACATGGTCGGACTGCTCACGTCTGCTCTGTGTGTGAGTCGATGGTGAGCCCGTGAGCTCTATTATCTTCCACAGTTTTGTCGTCCTGTATTTGTGCTCCTCAGGTGGGGTCAGAATGGGTCAGTGACCTCGGGTCGCCTTTACCAAAACGCAGCCAAGTTGTATCCAAACACCCCAAAGGCAGTTGCAGCACAGATTTAGGCATGTGAGGATGCAGCGATGGAAGAACAGAAGGCACAGCGTTCGAATGTCAGATCAAAGAGGGCAGAGGATGAAAAGATTGTGGCCTTGATCTTGGAGACACGCAAGCCAAAACACATGCACACTGCAACAGGAAGCCAAAGGGATATATTACCTCCGTACTGTTCATCCAGATGGTTTGAATGTGGAGCTCCAAATTACTGGGTTCTTTAGGACATAAAAGGAAAGATGTGGAGATTGATTTGACAGAATGGGTATGAGTGATGTAGTGAGTCAGCTGCGTTCAAGTCAAGTGACGTAAAGTCAGTTTTATTTATATAGTACGGCTGAGAGGGTTGATATGAAAGTGGTATCGGTTCTCACTGTGTAAAATAGTGCATTTTATTTTGAAATCACCTCACCTGCACACTGTGCCCTCGTCACAGCTTTTGATCTGATGTGAGAAAGTTGTGCTGCTTGAAGTGCACCAAGATTTTGCAATTATGCAGCTAACGAACAGATGAAGATGAGACGAGGTGAGATTCGCGGGATCTATTCGCACAAACACGCGTCATCTTGCGTCTTAGGAGCCTGCCAAAAAAGAGAATATAGAACTCTAATCCCTGTATGTTACCCCCTCCCCATTCATGCATCAGAAGGAGCTGAAAGGGTAGATAAAGCAGATAAAGATGACATCTGAGAATCTATAATGTCCCAGACAGGTATCCAGTCTCCCAGTATTGAAGCTCAGGCCGGGAGACAGACAAATGCCCCACCAGTTGCTCCTTGGAGATAATGAGCTGCTGAGTGAGATGTTTGCGAGGCCAGAGGGCTGGGATTGGAGTTGCTTCACTGGCTCTGTATGGAGAGGGCCTGGGCTAGGCTCTAAATTAGTGAGCCTTCTGGATCAATGTGGGCTGTAATTAGCTGCTATTGATCCCAGACAGATCAGCCACTACAGTAGGCCACAGCCAAGCACCTCTCAATGTCCATCATGCTGCACCCCCACAGCACAGCAGCGCAGCCTCAGATCACTCTGAGAGCAAACAAATAATATCAGCCAGCACACTCAGCTCCTGGTAAGTGCACTAAAGATACTGTTCGACATTTCAGGATTCACTTACATATTCCATTAGTGCACAGTGCAATGCATCTTTTTGATTCAGTGTTTTATCTTGCGTTCCATTAAATCATATAGATTACATTATGTGCTTACGTAACGCGCTGGAAAAAAAAGGGCCAAATCTCTGGCTATTATCCTGATGCATCCCCCATAAATCAGTCGTCATTACGCGCCAGAACTGTGGACAACATCGCAGATGATGGTAATGCAATCTGGCATTTGGAAAGAGAGATCCAATTTTCTCCAAAATGATCACAATCAGGACTTCTTAAATATCTCATCACAGTGAACGAAGTGATTTTGCTCTTTTCAGTAATGCTAATGATCTGGGCTCTCGTTAGTCATGTGATAGGTGTTTATCTCTTTTCCTCCGTGTGTTCAAAAGTAGTCTTATGTCGTGGTCCTGAGGTAATTGCCAAAAATAAGAATTTTCAGAATCTTTTCAGAAAGTTCTGATTTAGAAAATCGTTACTGATACTTGTAGAAAGTTTTCCCCCACCCCCCGCTCTCTCTCTCTCTCTCTCTTACTTGAATTTATAATCACAATAAAATATATGGCCTTTAATTATAATGGGCCTGTCTGTCAGAGATATGAAGCGGAGTTTAAAGCTTGAATTATTTAAGTCTATTGAACAAATGCAATTTAAACAAAGGCAAAAGAAGTCTGAAATGTGGTCAATTCTCATTTCTCTTAGAGTGCCACTGTCTGAGGCCCTCGTACTTTCACGCCTAATAGACTTGAAATTTCTCCCTGCGCAAGTTGGAAATGATCACGCTCAAATCATTATGTTTCAGAGAGCATGCTTCAAAGAACAATAATGGCACATTAAAGATTCAAACCTGTCCGTTCTGTTAGGAGACACTTTATGAACGCCATCTTCAATCTTGCAGGGACATTCATCCTTGCGTGGTGTATAATTAACAGCGCTGACCTTTTCAAACAAACAGTTTCTCTGTTTAGAAATGCTGCTAAGGAGACTCGATCCTCCCCATGGGAGGAAGTAAAGTCGAGCCCCAGTAGGAAAACAGCGGGAAAGCAATAAAGTCTAATTTTCACAATCATCCCAGTCGTAGCATGTAGAAATACTAAGTCCAAAGCAGCTGAAGCAGTTTGTTCTTGAGGGCATTTCACAACTCATCCAGTAGTCTTCATCAGCTGCACTGATAGCAGTTATGATACCATTTAGATGTGTTGTTTTATTTAAAAGCGTTTCAGACTGTGGCCAACTTCTCTGTTGAACATGAATAATTGCCTTTGCCTCCATCCAGTCCCGGCCTCAAACTTATTGAACTACTAGAATATCCAATTTCACCCAGTCCAAATGTCCTTTTGCTGCAGTCTGGCTTGGTTAGATTCAATATTGCGGTGATGTGTGCAATTCCAGGCCCAAATGAATCTCCCAGCGCAAGCCCATCTCAGAAAAGATGTTTCCAGAGATTGAAGCACAGGGATACCAGGTGGAAGAGTAGTGGTGCAAAGTGAGTGAGAGCAATTTGCACTCTGCTGGTTAAACCAAACTTTTTCTGATATATAAGAAAATAAACTTGAATCAGCAAAAAAGGAAAAAAAACACTAAAAGTGATTTTGAAGGATCAAAAAGGACATTATCTGGACTGCACCCAGTCATGAGCAAAGCAACGGGTCTTTGTAGAGGCACAGGAGGCTCTCTTAAAGTTTTACAGGAATTTTTACAAGGATTTTTTTTATATGTAAACAAAATTCTACATAAAAAAAATAATTTTAATGGCCTGTACCTCGCAATAAAATGTGAAAATCAGCAAATCTGTTTTGTTGTTTCAGTGGTACATGTACAGATGGGTGACAAATTAAAGGAAAAAGGAAGAAATATAACAAATGCAGATGCTTCCATAAAGGTGAGAAGCATTTTCCTGGCATGGCTTGCGTTGACTTGTCTCTTTAGGGGAAAGGGCAAATCAGTACAAAGTTATTCTGCGTGATCAGTTATTGGTCTCTTCCGGGATGACAATGTCCCTGTCCACAGTGCAGGAGGGGCCACTGAGTAGTTGAAAATAATGTGTATCAGGTGCTATGGCCTTTACAGTCACCAGAGCTCAACACCTCTGGGAGTTCTCAGGAGTGTTCGGGCGTATAACCTTTATTTCAGTGGAATTTTTATTAACATATTTTTAGCAAGTAACAGGTTGTACAGAATCTCCTGGAATTTTTTTTTGTCGAAACCTGTTCTCCAAAAGTAAAATCCTCTCATACATTATAGTGTTACTGTAGATTTAGTTTATGAAATTTTCCTAATAAGTAAGGGTTATAACATGTTGATATGGTTAGTCATTACAGCCAGTCACAATTTATTTTTATATATATTAACAAAAAAGACAGGAGAAAAATTAACACAATACCGTATAGTTCTTAAGTGAAGAAAGCATTATCTTAATATATTATGTTACCCATATATAGATTTTCTGATGTGTTTCAGAGGGTCAGACTTTGTTTTTTAATCTATTTATGACACTGAAGAATACACAGTCATGTCATTCAAATGGCCCTGCCTGGGTGACCGTGTTTGAGATTCTAGCTGTGTTGCGTCCTGTAGTGTCCACTTCAGTCAGTGCTCAGACTCAGAGATGTGTCAGTGGCTCCGATGCGGCTTGTCAGGCATGCTCTAGCTTCCGGCCAGCCTGGTCCAGCCAGCCCCAACCCTCCACGCACTCCAGGGACCGTCCACAGACAGCCATCACAACTTCGGTCTCTCTTTGTCTCCCATCCTCTCATCACCCGTCTCCTTGTCCCTCAAGTCTCCCCATTGGAGTGTGAACATCAGGATTAGGCAAATGACAGGAGGAATCCACAAAGTTGACCAGGCAAATGCCCTTTGGGTCTGTCTTCTACCCTGATACATGGACTTTGGGAAAAAAAAGATTTTTTTTTGTTCCCTCATGAAAAGTGGAACACAGTGTGTTCTTTCCATTAGTTCAATCAATTACAATCAATTTCACCATCAGTTGCATCAGCAAACTTTAAAAGGCCTTTGTTACAGCATGAGGCCAATCAGGAAGCTTCTCCATGTTGAGATGGGGAAATAGAAACACGCTAGATTGACTCACATCACTTAACTCACATCACTTAATGTCATTACCACCGGAGGGGAAGCTGTCAAAATGAAGATGAGCTCCACCGCATAACACCTTCATCGCTCAGGGTGCTCCCATGAGCCACTAAATCCCATTAAGGCACGCACTCCAAAACAGAGCAGCCACTCTCCACACATCCCATTTTCACAAGGCGGCTTTCACTTGATTCTATTCAGTTCACTAATTTCAGGAAATGGCTGAAACCAGAATGCAGAAAATGAAAACCTCTATGAAGCCCTCTATTACGTTAAATCATCTCGGAGTTCAGCAAGACTTGCCTCACGTTTTTAAAACTAACTCCTCAGTAAATCTTCAGTCATCTGCACTGTGCTACGCGCGCTTCCCCAGGGAAGGTTATTAGGCAGTCCTTAGTTTCATCTCCAGAGTAAATTTTCTGACAGCCCGGTAAAAGTTTGACCCTTTTATACTGCTCCATGGAATTGGGATGCCATGTGTTCCTTTGCCTTGACAGCAATTTCAGCCATTGTAACAATAGTAAATTGCAGCAGCAGAATCAGTACATCGCGTGGAGTTTATTCATTAGGACTCAATATGTGTTCTGGCAGGCTACTGCAAATGGAGAACCTGTCAGGTATGAAAAGGCCATATGAATGTTCTTTTTCTTGCACCAACCTGTGTTTATTCCTTCAAGAAAAAAAAAGGGAAAAAATGTTATTTGTTGGGCCATTTGTCCCTTTATTACAAATGGCTACTGTAGCTGTTGTAACAACAGTAAATTGCCTTTACTCCATAGCAAATAGTGCTGCAAGGTTTGGAGGCTCTATGTACTATGGTAGGTGCTTCCGTATGGCTGATTCCTCATTATGCTGATTCCTGATTTAACTCCACCTATTCTATTTATGCATGCATATACAGTATTTTCACAACAACACAAAAGGGTAAAAATGGTATTTGTTGAACATCTGTCTCTTTATCACAAGATGGCATCACTGTTGACTTGTAATGTAATTAAGATTTAAAGAATACTCTGGCAATTACCTGTCTAATGGGGCGTATATCAGCCCTCATTCTCCAAGCTGTCTGTCTTGCTGGCTGGCTCACTGAGAGGCAGGCAGATGCATATGTAATTGCTGCCAATAGAGAAGACAGAGAGGCGGCTTCAGCAGGACCGTTGCCATCCTGCAGAAAGTCTCCAGGCTTTGGACTCTCGCCGCCTCTGGTTCCTCGCAAAGTCGATCAAAGTTATTGGAGGAGAAAGAGCAGATATTTCCCAGGTAGGAGACGTTGTCGATCACCATACCCGCCGACGAGCGACCCGCTACCTGTTTCTGTCACTCGAGCATGATTGGTGAAAGGAGGGCACTACGAGCAGGGGGAGTGTAACCACACGGAACAATCCATATTCAGTGATACAGTGATGTGGTGGTGGTGGAGGTGGTGGAGTTACCTTTTCCATCACCAGTGACACCTGAAAGACACCCTGTAGCGTTGCCCTGACAACAGTTATGAGCCTCCTTGCCCCCCTGGGTGCGAGGTCAGGGTTGAGTGACATCTTGTCTTTCTCTCTTTTTGCTCCAGTGGGTGGTGCAGCCTGATTGTGGCACAGCGGGATGGATGCGCATGTGTGTTTGTGAGTGTGCATGCGTGTGTGCATCTGGAAGGGAGGGATTCACTGCAAGGGCGTTATTGTAGCAAGAGAATTTGCACACGCTAGAATCTCCAAGTGCACGCTCACAGTTGTGATTGTGTACAGTAATCACACTAAGTGGTAAATCTGCATTCAGCTTGTATGCGTTTACAAGGATGTGAAAATGTGTGCTCAAACCCCTTTGTAAATGGCCTTTAATTAATGTGTGAAAAGTCAAAGCATGCGTGAAAAACAGACAATTTCACGTCAAGTACAGCTTTGTTTGCTGTGACTTTTGCTACACTCCTGCTACACAATTTATTGACGTACATGTAAATGTAGTTTGTGTGTGGTATCTAACAGGGACTCATTAGATGGAAAGATGTGTAAGCGTAGGTATATAAGTGTTTCTGCTGTCAGGGACAATCCAGTGATATGTACGGCTCCACTGCACCCTGCCATCAATGTTTCAGTCACTCATCTGTGGCAATGGAATTCCTCCGTGATAAAGGGTCAGCCTTCTGGTGTGAGCCTGTGAGCCTGAGCTCAGGGTGAAGAACAACTGAAGTTATAGGCCCATCAACACACACATTTGCAAATTTCAGGCACGGCAGGAATGTGGTGAAAGTCATGTGGGAAAAAAGGTGTTCTTGAGGTGGAACTGAAGAATGCTATTTTTCTTTCAGCTCCAGTAGCTAAAGATTTTTCTCTCATTAATAAAAGGCCATTTACATTTACAGTTTTCAGAGGAGTGCATGTTTTTATATTATCTTACACGTGTACAAATCGAAGGCCAGTTTACAGATCTGCGTGCACAAATCATGCTATGCTTGCAAATCTGATCTGACATCTGCTGAATCCTGTACTCATTCACACATCTGAATAGGCCTTTAGAGATTCTTGTACTCATTCATGAATCTCAATACGCACATACAGATTGAGATACACTTTCACAGCTCTCCACACACGTTTGCAAATAATATTGCTTCGATAATATTCCCTCAGTTCACCAGAAAGAGGAGGGGCAAATCGCTACCTCCGGAGTTGTGGTGCGTGTGAGGGGTTTAGCGGGTGATGGGGTGATTAAAGACTGTTAGGGGGCAGTTAAATACATTGAAAAGGGCAAGGGAGGTGAAGGAGTGATGAGATAGGACTGCACAGGTTGAATTGGTTTTCTTTCGGTGTAGTAGAACCAAACCCACCACTGTTTGGTATTCTACTGCTGGAGAACACAGCTCATTTAAAATGGTGGGAATGTGTGCTTGGGCATCGATTATAGTGGTTGTATCATCCATTCTAATGGCCCTAAAACACTTTTACAAGGTTAAACATGTTGGCAATGAAGGCTGTACTGTGGATTATAAATTGATTATCTAACTTTCTAAGTGTTTTTTTCTTCCTGCAGTAATATTTCATGCAGACTTGCGTATTTTCACATGTAATAAACTGTTAAGAGATGGCCCAGTACTTGAACAGATGAGATGTGCGCAGGCATCCAGAGGATACATAACTACACCAATACACAAACACACAGTACTGTACACTGGCAATCTACAGTTACATTTATGATCTTTGGTGTGAAATAATTTAAAGTGTGCTGGGCAGTCCTTTCAGTCCACAGCCTGCATGGTCTAATTTGAAAGGGAAAAAAAGTCAATATTCTTGCCATTCATGCATTTTTTACTGTGCTTTTACGTCAGCTTAAAATGCAGATGATGCAACAACCCATGATACGTTGATGGATGTAATTCAGGATATGGATGGGTGCTATTTTACAAATTTTCAGGACTATCAATCTATGTCAGTATTCAAAGTGACTTTATCATGATAGATTCTCCATCATCCTTATTTCAGTTGTACCTGATGTGCTGCTGGGCTTTTCAGAAAATACTGCAATGGTCTAAGATTTCAGTGAATCATGACAAAGTCCATCCACTTAAATAGACCCTGCAATACAGCAGCTGCAGCCAACCTTCATGTCTTAAAGAAGATTCAGGGTGTGTGTGTGTGTGTGTGTGTGTGTGTGTGCTTATCACTGCCTTTCCACAGTTCTATGAAAAAATCACATTATCTTTCTAAATTATAGTTGTTTTTTTTCTCACTTCAAAGGAATACTCTGGTTTTCAATTTATTTGTATAATGATGTATAATCAGCAAATTAATAGGGCTATGTCTGTTAATGCTTTCTGTGTTAAAAAGTTAGCCAAACCACTGTGCTGAGACTATCATACAGTCAGTGGACATCAAACACCACAGTCCCTCCCATGAGCTGCTTTAGCCAAAGTGTGTTTGTCAGAATTGACAATACAATTGTGGCTAACACGCTAACATGCCTGTTATACGTATATGCATTTTCTTCACAGTTGCACTTAACTTCACAGATGAGTGCAACATGATACAGTTTTTTTTTAATTTATATTGATTTATCACATCATGATGTAAAACAATTATATAATTGAAAATACAAGGCAAAAATGACAAATAAAGAAATGACAAAAAAAAACAAACAACTGCAAAAACCAAAACAACAGTGAATTAACAGTAATGATGATTATAACAAAAATGACAACAAACACCCACACAATAAGTCATTGTCAGTAAAACATATAATACAGTTAGAAAATGATAGCAGTGCTGTTTAACCCTCATGTTGTGTTCCGGTCAAATTTGACCTGATTTAAAAGTTTTATCTCTGAAAAATGTGTTTAATTTAATCAGACTGACTTTAGATTCCTTGACTTTGTCCACGATGAGGATTTCAACACACAAAATAAATTGTATTGATTTAAATACAATTTTGTGTGTTTTATTCAACTTTTGTACACTCTCTTGGTGTTCCTGGTCAAAAATGACCGGTCATTAGAAATGAATGGGGGAGACGACAATTAGTGTATAAAAGTGAGCTCAGGTACATCATTATTTGTCAGATTTGTCACTTTGGGTTCCCTGGCGACCACTACACGAACCTTTGCCCAGTAGAGTTTCTCTTCCCACAGGAGCAACACCTGTTGGCAGCTCTCACAGACGGCTGCAACGTAGTTTCAATAATATACTGAACTTTTCTCATAGCTTTGGTATATAATGCTTTTATGAGGACTTGCTCACGGTTCATTATGTGGCAGCACCATGGCAGGCCGATATACCTGGTAAGTGAGGCTCTTGATTATATATTTGATCACCACACTGGTGAGGAGGAGAGAGGCCAGGAAACTGGCAGTGAGGATGGATTAGAGGAGCAAGTGACAGAAGCTGAAGGTGACAGAATATAATCCAGAGCAAGAAATAACTGATGTGAAAACAAGCGTAACGTGCCATAAATGCATTGAAGTTTGAGTTAACCCACCCCACCAAGTTTAGAAGCCTTATTTTAGTTTTTGACACTGCTCAAAATGTGAAACACAGAGGCAAAACAACGCGAGAGGGAAAAAGCCCGGGAAAAATAGCATCTCTTACAAACAGCTACCCTCTAGCAGATTATAAGTACTAAACCATTTTATAGTGCTCATATTACAACAGTTGTTCTTTAATGTATTAAGATATTGATCTTGGAATATTGTGAAATTGTTAAGTGTAGTGTTGGGATAATTTCCTTTGTACACTAATAAAATCTTCCCGGTCACTTTTGACCAGGAACACAAATAGGTGTTACTTTATGTGACTGTTTAAAAATTTTAAATGGTTGTTGGTAACTTTGACCCAAAGTAGTCTGTGATAAACAGTATTCTATGTTTCATCTGATTATTTCTTTTAAAGTCAAAATAATCCAGAAATTATGTTTTTTACAGGGTGTAGCAGTTAGCACTGTTGCCTCACAGTAAGAGGGTTCTGGGTTCAATCCCTGGTTGACACAGGCCCTTCTGTGTGATGAGTTTGCATGTTCTCCCTGTGCCTGCGTGGATTCTCTCTCTCTCTCTCTCTCTCTCTGGGTACTCCAGCTTCCTCCCACAATCCAAAGACATGCAGGTTAATTGGCAACTCTAAATTGCCCCTAGGTGTGAATGTGAGTGTGAGTGGTTTGTCTGTCTGTCTATCTATGTCAGCCCTGTGACTGACTGGCGTCCAGTCCAGGGTGTACCCTGCCTCTTGCCCAGGATAACTCACATGTTCACAAGAACTTTAAGCTGATAAAAAAATCTAACACAACAAATAGTGATAATATATGTATTATTATAGTTTTTATGATGAGTCTTAATGGAACGGTAATTTTTGACCGGGAACACAAAATCGTTTAACATTGAAATGAACACAACATGAGGGTTAAAACAACATACAGTGACTGAGAGAATTTAACAAGATGAGATAAAAATGAAAAAAAAGAAACTAATGTTATTGGATTGTCTGATCTCTTCCTCCTGTTCCTCTGGTATTCATTTCTCAAAGTGAGCTACAGGAGCAGCAGGGCTACGCTCACCGTCCGGCCCTGTGTGCGAGCTGCTGCTTCCTCGGCTGCAGGATGTCGCTGGCTGCATGTCAGAAGGACAGAGTGGAGCTGTGGTGTAATGAGACTCACGAAGGATAGTTCAGCTCAGAGTGCTGTTTGCAGCAAGCTGAATCACATCGAGAGTAATCTCATCACTTTATCTCGGGTTCTTGCATAGATGTCTATTTATGTTTTGTCTAAATTGTGCAACCAACCGGAGGACTTGAAAGATCAGCAAGTGTCCACAACATGAGAGCAGCTGACATACTTCTGTTTGCCTGTTTGCATACTGACCTAGCTAACAAGTTTCTTTATTAGAATTAGTAAAGTGACTTATCAGCAGTAACAGTAAGTAACATGTTTAAAAGCCCACCAAAAGCAGGTAGAGCTATGTGACCATGGCATGAAAGGGGGAAAAAAACAAGCACAAAGAGATACACTACCCTCCAAGGAAAAAAGTTGATAGAAATTGAAAATGTACAGCATTGTATATGGTTGGCCTTCATTTATTGTGAGCACACTGAATACTGCAATGGCATAAAAAAAAGTCGGAGCTTGACCCTTACTTAAGCAGGTATAGATACTAAATGGATGGATGGCTCCTTTGAGTCGAGTCTGCAGTCAGGAATGACACGACATCAGCAATAAAGGGAGTGGAGCATTTTAAACATTGTTTAATATAATCTAACAGAGCCATATTCATTCCCTGGGTTGTCAAGTTTTTTCTAGTGCCTGAAAGTCTGGCTGTGTTTCGCGGGTCTGTGTATGCTGCAGGGGAGAAAATGCAGCATTGTCCATATGAATTGATCAGTGGGTGGTGGTTGATTAATTTAAGTGGGCTCTGTGGTACATCAGGTTAGTGGTTGTCAGATTATAGTTCTTAATTGATTGATTCATTTTTATTAGTCATGTAATGAAATTACCTATTGACAGTCCAGGCAGACTGGTCCTGATCAATAAACAGTGGTAGTGGATAAGGTTTCAACAACCATCTGTGTTTTTGGACACCTTTATGTGTGTGTGTGTGTGTGTGTGTGTGTGTGTGTGTGTGTGTATGTGTATGTATGTGTATATACATATATATACATTCATGAATCTTAACCCTTAGCTATGAGTGTTTCCATGTTCACACACATTTTTTATTTTTACATTCAATAATTTACAATATTTTCAATGTATTATGACTGTAGTTTTACTTAAGAAGTGACATTTTGTTGGTGAGAACAAATTTCATTACATATTACTCGTGATGAACTTTGGATTAGCGTGAGAGAATAAATAGATCCAATTAAAATGTCAATCCACTGATCCAGCTACATAAATCCAGTTTGATTAAACAAAATATATGAACACAGGTGTATGAACACAGGTAAACCCCACTAGCAAATTCAATGTTAATACCATTAATGTATGATTAAAAAAGCATTATATTTATTTATATTTAAGGGTAAGTGCAAGGAGTATGTTTTTGATAAAGTAAGACTTTGCTTTAACTCTGTGATTTCACTTCCACTGTAACCACTTGTGTTTTATTCTTTTGATAAGGATTCTTTTTTGGGAGGCTTAGATTTAGGTGATTACAAGACATTTCATTTTACTCAACATTCAATGATAGCTTGCAAAGCATGAATCATTTCATCACACTGAAAGCACTTACAATTTCTGGCAGTTCATTGCAAAGGTATTATGGTAGACTTTTATCCCACAAACTCTGATAGAAATCGGGCCACCGGGGCATGCAATCTTTCATACTACAGCGTTTTACAGCATTTACAGAGTTTCATGACCGGAGGTACAGTTCAGCAACGAGGATGTATCTTTAGAGTCAAACAGTGAGATTTAAAGAATAATGAAAATAATTAGAAAACTCTCAGCTCTTCTGTATAAGAAAATGAATTTCATTGGCCCAAGGGTAAGCACCTGGTTGAGTGGATTAGTCATCACATTTTAGCACTTCACTATGAAAGCCAGTGGATGCATGTTTTTTGACCATCTACCCCCTGCGCTGTTTTCCTAATTGGGAACAGCGGGTAGCTACTAGCGCAACAGCACTTGCGTGTGTTGTATTTTAAGTAGCATCTAAGTTAATACTACTACAGACTCCCCTGTCAGTCTCTAGTTAATTTCAGCACTTGGCTCCCTTCTTTTTGCTGCAGGCATCTGCTAATAGGGACCTTGCCCGAGGTGCTTCACCTCATGCCCGCTGTATCGCTGTATCAACACTGGGCCATGATATGCACAACAAAACTGAACTTTCTCATTAGTTGTGCTGTTGTGTTGCTTGCTGGGATACCTGCCTGTCTGGAGGCTATTAGATATTAGTTGTGTCTTGTCATATTTGAAATAAAACAGGCTGTTAATGCTGAGGGATAAGATGTTTGAGTGTGCGCTCCTCTGTAGGCCATGCAGAGGACATCACCAGCCGCACCATCTTAGGTTTACATCTCTTCCAGCAGTCTGACCCAGTTACCAAATCACATATACAGACACATACACACACACACACACAGCTCTCTAGTGGGTAATGCAGGGGATAAGTAAAGTGCCATTCCCTCAGCAGTTGTGTGGTTTAGTGTAAGGCTAGATAGCGACAGTTCAAGGAGACTAAAGGAAAGGAGGCAACACTGGCACTGAGGACATTATTTTTTTCTTTTTCTCAGAGTGTGTGTGTGTGTGTGTGTGTGTGTGTGTGTGTGCTTTCACGATGACGCACATACTGGCTGACTCTCCTCTCAGTGGCAGAGCTGCACTCCAGCTCACATAGCTCACTGCTCGGTATACATATTGGGCATGCAGTATGTGTCTGCTCCCGCTCTTTACCTCTGCTTGCTGGTGGTCAACTCTTATAAAAATGAGCAATTGTGTTACGAGGCAGCCATAGGCTATGTTCCTTCCTCTCAAATTTTGGCCCGCAGAAGATAAGTGCATCGTATCCAGCACCAACAGGGAAAAGCCAACGTGTATTTATCACATAGTACTTTGAATATGTTTGTGTTATGCACCATAGGTAACTAAAATAGCAAGACGTGTTTGTGCAGTGTGTGGGCGGTGGGAGAGCACACATTTCTCAAAGATGGTCTAAAGGATATATTGTTAGACCAATCTGCCCACATGCTGTCAGACATGAGTGTGTAGTGTGTAATGGGAATAAATGGCCTGCTTATGGGTTCGTCTGTATGCATACAGAGGGTCCATACCCTCAAGGCTTGGGTCCACCTGAAACTTACAATAACGGTGAGTGTCTGGAAGAAGGGGATGAAGGCCAGTGGCAGGTTTGTAGCCCAGGGTGTGAAAACTTGCATCCAGCTGCATTTAATTTTCAGTGTTTCTCATTCATCTCACCAATGCCTTAAAACCCTGCATAACTTTGTGCTGAATGTTATTTTATTCACCCAGACCGTGTTGCTTATTTCCGAGGGCAGAAAGTGTATTGTGAAAATGTTAAGTACAGGGCCTTGTGCCATGTGTGGAGCGGGCTCCGGATGTGTTCAGCTGAAGTGAATGGCTGAGGCAGAGGCCTGCAGCAGGAGCACTAAGCCATCATCTTTGGCCAGGGCTTGTGTCAGGGCCATGGCAGTGACTGCCACGCCGCACAGCCCGGGGACATGGTGTAGCAGTGGCTCACACTCCTGTCTCCTCCCCCGTTCTCCATGTTGTGAGACACACTGCTGCCCTGGAGCTGGGAGCCGTGGCACGGAGCCTTGCTGGCCTACCTGTGTCTGCCCTTATCCCATCAGCCAGCTGTGGCAGCTCTGTGTGTGAAGAGACAAAAGTGTGTGTGTGTATGTGTCTTTGTGTCTTGAGCAAGCTGAAAAATCAGTGACTATGGCAAAGCGGCATCAGAGCTTGGTCTTTTGTTTTTTGGGAAAATCCAATGGGAATTTATTTTAAGATTTGCTTAGGGTTCGGCCTATTATCACCCCAAAGTGTACTTTTCAACCAAAACTATGATATTACAGAGGCTGCAGAATCCATGACAACTGTTCAAACTATTACTTTTGCTATTCAGAGGCAATTTCTTCAAGTGTGAGACAGGCAGGCCAGTCCATTTCACAAAAGACATGTTATCCATCAGCCAATTGATTTGCAAGAGACTTGGAAGAGAAAGCACTCCCCTTCTCACTACAGCTGCATGATACTGACTGCTTGCTTATGCCAATATTTTCAGCCATGCTGTCTTATCAATATCTTAATTTTCAAAAGGAAGCAATTAAAATCTGTTATCTCCATTCTCTTTGTTAATGATTGCCTTTTAAACATTCATTTACCCAGAAATGGCTTGTTGAGGCCATACAGCAGAGTGAATACTTTTTCTCCTGCTTTGTATTCATGTAGTCACACGCCGAGGTTTACACCTGGGTGTTGCCTTTTGCGACCACAGTACGTCACGGTGTGGGCCTGGCAGCAGCTGCACTGGAGTTGTGTGGTTAAAGGATATGGCTGGCTTTATTCTGTATTTTTCTTGTTGTCAGCAAAGCTCATGAAGGGACCATAATCAACAATGTGTGAACACTTTCTGACTTCCTCAGTCTGTTTATGGCTCTCAGCCCCAACACGCTGCTGAAGATGTACAATGTCACGGAGATATAGGTTCTTTAAAAACAAAACCACAAAAAGTTAAATAATTGCTCAAAACGGCTGGGTGCTGTAGCTTTAAGCAAACGTTACTCACACAGGAGGGAATAGTGTGTTTGTTGGCAACTATTTTCAGCTGTGGATTTGGTGCTCTGCTGAGTATTCACTGCAGCAGGTTGGTGTATGCGGGATGGGCCCATACTCATGGTAATGAAGGAACGTGTCACCCAGTGCTTCAGTGTGGCTCACTGATGTGTTCTTAATAACAATGGAGGTTTATGGCACAGCAGAATAAGCTAAACAGTATAAGGCATCACATAGACATAATACTTTCTAGTGGAATAGAACAAAACAGTAAGAAAAATAAAGAATATCTGCTAACTTATTCTCAGAGGCTCATTTCTAAAAGTCAGTATTTTAGTAGTACTGGGTGTTATTATTAGTCATACATTTCCCTTGTCTAAATTATCTCAGGGTAAGATCTGAGCAAATGGACATCCAGAATTTGCTAATTCTGGGGAAATTCCCTGTTAAATTACTATTTGTGCACAATCTAATACAGCCATGAAATGCTGTTAAATAATAAAAGCACATTTTCTTTAAAATGGTCAAAGTTAAATGGATCTATGAAGCAGTGACTTCATTATCCTAGAAGCAAAATTAAAAACTGTCTTGTGGCACATATATTTATATGTAGAGGTAACAGCCAAAGGTGTAAATTCAATCACATTGCAATATGCTTTACGAGCTTCTCCCTGATTATGTATCCCCTCGTCTTGCCAGTGCAGAGAGCAGAGGGAGGTCTCCTTAATACGAGAGTTTAGGCTTTAATTTAACTAAAGTGGTCAGATTTATGCATTTTGAATAATGAACACATCAGTTTGCATTACCTCTGCTCGGAATTCCACATGTGCGCACTCGCAGACTTGGCTTAAAATTACACTACACTCACACGAGACTCATGCTCACACAGAGCTCATGCACACACACAGAGGCACACACATACACATAAGCATGATAGCAGACATTAACGTAGAGATAATACTAATTTAAAAAGTGCCTTATCATCCTTTGATAAAATGTTCTCTTATAAAAGCACAAAAAAATGGTTTATTTCATATTTAGTAAAGGGCAGGGAGGCAATGAGAAAGTTGAGTTGTTTGATATGACATGATTAAAAGGGAAAGAATGTTAACTGGTACAACAGAGCATGGAAATGTGATTCAAACTGTTGTAATTGCAGAGGTAAGTTATTACATTAAGGCTTCCCTGCTGCTTTCTGTCCATTAAATGTTTCTCAGGGAGGAAAAATTAATTATCCCTAATTTACATTTACGTGTTAAGTGTTGCCAGTTTTGTATGAACTATTTGCAAAATGTATGAAAACAATATTTAATATTAATGTGAGCTGTTTGTTATAAAAACAAACAGACGAACAGGGGAAAAAAAAAACATTGACACAAGTGATGAGGTGGCCGAACCTTCTTGATTTTAATGATATAAAACTATGAATGATGGTTTTGTGGTATGTATTATTTGCCTCCTGTAACTCACAGAGAAACACAGCTTTTACCAGACACATACTTCTTTTTACCTCGTAGCTATACAATCTGGCCAGAGCGCTCCTTCTGCCGTTATCAAGAATTCGTCCTCTCCAGATCAAATGGTCCCATGCTGCTATACCGCGCTCTGTACTCTCCTGTTACTCCGAGTGTCCTGAATACATTCATGACCCCAGCCACTCACCCCAGAGTACCCACTTATCTTCCATATTACCCGGAGTCACCCCTCAGTCCTCCCGCCTAAGGCCGTGTAGCCCCCTCCTTTGTCCCAGATCCCTCTCAGCAGGATGCAACATTCTCCCTAACAACCATGGGGTCCATTTGGGCTTGCTCCAGTTACCACCAAAAATATCTGACGCAAACACTCCTTCGACACAGGCAGACGCAAAATCTACTCAAATTCTCAAAGAGTCTTTTTTTCCCCCCTGTCATCCTTTCTTTATACAGACAAACACACATACATTCACATATTCATGCCTTTGACGTAGAAACAAAAATAGTTTGCATGCCACATGACCAGTAAGTAACACTGCACCCTTATTGTCCTGTTGGCATTTTCAGTAAACTAAAAGGCCTGCTAATGCTTTCTGCTCTGTCTACCATTTATTTAATGCTCCAAGGCACAGGAACACTGCGTGAAGAAATGCCCCCTGGTACAATGCAGTGCACACACAGCCACACATGCGCCAAGATGTCCGTCCTCCTCCTTCTCTTTCATACACAGACACACTGACCTAAACCGTGGCAAATGAGAAAGTAATCATTCATTTTCAAGCTGCAAAGAGGCATCATGATGTGACCTCAGAGAAAGCCTTTGGTATGTCCTATTATTCGTGCATGCCCGCACACACATAAATACTCAGGAATAAACACACGGAAGAGTGACCCCTGGGCAAAACAGTTCATCCAAGCACACACTTAAATGAAAAAAAAAAAAAGCTCAAAGACTTCCTATATTTATGTCCCCTTCTTCCTCAGCCTCTCCATTTATCATCTGTTGAATCTCTCTCTTCATCTCATTTCTATCGATCTGCTATCTAAGGCGAAAGTGTCAGAAGTGAAAGTTACATAGGGGCAATGGCAGTGCAAGCGCACACGGCATTCAGCTGTCGAACTCAAAGCGATAAATGTGCTTTTGTGTTGGGAATGCCACAAAAGGATAAGCGCCTGCGTGTGAGCACACACACACACACACACACACACACACACAAGGACAACAGGCTGCAGCAGCTTTCTAAGGTTGTGATGTCTGCTTTCCGGAGAAGAGACCCGCGTGGTGCCGCTGTCCAAGGTCCTGACCAGCTGATGTAGCACAGGAGCTGTCCACTGTTCTGAAACCTGCTTTGGCTTGTGCATGCTGTGTGGTGGCAAGCAGCGGACTCATTTCAGTCTAAAAATAATACTGGTAATGAATTAAATTGCACTCTAAACAGTGGTTGTGGCTTTAATAGGCAACATTTTAAAAACAATTTGAAAATTCCCATGTTTTTGCAATGCATTTTATCATCTTGCCCACTGTGCACAGTGCCTTATAAGTTTAGCTGCTATATCAGTTGTCTTGAATGTAGGTTTTTTTTACTGCTGCAAGAGGCAAAGTTATAGTGCACATATGAAGGGCAGAAAGATGATACACAGCTGGGTCAGGGACAGAATTTCCATGGTACAGCCTGAGTCATGTTGCTGGTGGCAGACCCACCGTTTAATGTGATTTCTCCGACTTCTCCGTACTTAGCAATGTGGGACACAGTTCAAACGAAGAGCTCAGACAGAATATATCGTCGGGGAGCTGTGTGTGTGTGTGTGTGTGTGACTGTGTGTGTGTATGAGAAAGAGTGCATGCTGGCTGATGAAGTTTGTGTGCGCACAGAGGCGGTGTGTTTGTCCACACTCGCGTGCGTGTGTTTGCGTGTGTGTCTGTGTGCACACGCTCACACTAAGTTGGGCGTAACGATGGATTCAAAGGGAGCCTTTGAAGTATTTTGATGTTCCCTGGCTGCTCTCTTGCCAGTTTCCTAAATAGGTCAGAGACTCTGCTCTCTGCCTTCTGCGCTGTGCTAGCTGTGCTGCAGCCTGCCAGAAAGAGTCAGAAAGGGCAAGCAAAGGGAAACAATCTACTTAACTTTACATTGCCTCATTTGAACTAAAAGCCTCGCTGTCTTCGTAGATTTTAATTGATAGAGTTTGGCTGCAGCGGGACGTTTGTTGGGATTGGCGAGAGGTGCACCACGGGGGACCTGGAAGCTGTGGACATGTAACGATTCAGTTAGAGGAAGATTGAGGGAAGACAGACAGAAGGAAAGACAGATGGATAGAGCAGAAGAAAGAGACGGAAAGTGAACTACAGCCACGGCCAGAGTGAGAGATAGAAGGAGTTAGCGGGAAAGACTGACAGAGATTGAGATGGAATGAGGTGGTGATGAGAGGGATGGCACAGATAGAGCAGGAGAGACATGGAGTGAGAGAGAGAGAGGTATGCGAGTGCTGGTGTGGTCCTGCAGGCCATCTGTCCATGGTGCTGTGTGAGTTCTGGCTTCGTGCTGCTGGTTCCATGTAGGCCAGTCATTTGCATCTTCCAGCCTGCTGATTAATTTGGTATCTGGAGGAAGCCTTTTCTCAGACACATCAACTCAGCCATGCCCATTTCGATGCATGTGAGCGTGCTCTTCCCGCGTATGCGCATGTGCGCCGGCGCCCGTGAGTGTGGCTCTTAATTTTTGTGTTTGGGAGGAAGTCTTGTTCCAGTCTCCACAGGTGCCAGGGTGAGTCCGGTGCAGAGCCAGACTGACATCTTTGCCAACCTGACATCTTTCGCAAACCTTGTGGGGCAGCAAAAAAGATATTATTGTGGTGTTCCCTACCCTCCCATGCACAACTCAACGAGAGCACACACGCAGACACACACATGAACGCAAGCAAGCAGGCACCTTCTTCTCACCATTCCCAGGGACCCTGTTAGCACCTCCTCTTCTCCTCCTTGCAATGGGAGGAATAAATCAAAGTGAGTGAAGTGCTTGTTTTAGTTGCCAGTGGAGGCATGTCCAAACCTTCGGTGGGGGTGGCATGATTTATTGTGGAGTGGCACAAAGCGAACAAATTCTGCCATGGGAACAGGACAGACGCCCCCACAGAATGCGATTTGCCTTCTGTTGGGCTGGACCGTGTTAGCAAATAAGGCAGAGCCCATCCCCTCCCTGCTCCAACACACACACACATTTTGTCGGCTGAAATTCTACTGGGGGCAAGCCAGGGGAGATCAGAGTGGGAGGCTGGTGTATGAGGGAGGGAAGTATTTCTGTGTTACGAAAAAAGCCAGATCCCCATTTCCCTCTGCTCCACCCTGCTCATCGGTGGCCCACAGCCCTAAAAAAAAAAAAAAAAAAAAAAGAAAAGAGTCCCCAAGTGGAACTTTTCTGCGATCCTCCCCCCTTTCCTTCATTGGTCGTCCCCCAGCAGGAGGCCTGGACTCAACCAGAAACCCTGGGCCTCCCTCTGGGCTTCTGTGATCCCTTCCATGTCCCTGCCGTGGATAAAAGTCGTCTTACATCCTCACAGATGTTAGGCCAATTTTCCAACACTCAGGGCCCCCACACAGATGCACAGGTTTGTGTCGCAGTCAAAGGCGCCCACATCCACGCACACACAGACACTGGCACATGCAGATACGCGCACACGTAGCTAATGTGTGTCATCGCTGCATATCAAAGTCTTTATGCATCCCCACGGACTCCTAACTTATCATTACAAAGACACATTCACACTTTCTCTTTCACAGACTTTTTTTTTTTTGCAATGTTCTCTGATAATGCTTTATTCATTTTTTTTTTGTAATGCGCCAACTTTCTGCAAAAATAACCATGAGATTAAATGGAACTAACTCAAAACCAGACAGATGCCCTATCATATTTGAAGTATCGCCACCTGCTGTGTTTTGAAAAATGAGCGGCAGTATTTGAAGCATGAGCGTCGGGTCTGCTTCTCTCTGCTGTTTATCTTAGTTGACTTCTCACGGGGGATTGTAATGCCTGTGTCAGTGGACACACTAATAGAGATGTGTGAGGTTAAGACTATTGTATATATCAACGCCAGGGATCTGTGCTCCACTATTATAGGCCTGTCACCTCCCTCCAGGGATTATACAGGTTTTAAATGGAAGAACGGCTTCTTACAATACTATACTGAGGGGTTTTAATCCAGACAAACAACACCTTCATATGAGGTATTACAGCAGACTGTCATCCGCAGATCTCACTTCTCATGCAGGATGTAGGGGTGCTCACTGAAGGCCTGCCACAGACCACATGAAGAGGATTAGTCAGGGGGAATCTACCTTGGAAATGTTAATGTGCAAAACCAGATGAAACTGTCTGAGCCTGAAATAAGAATTATGTATTGCCAGGGTTGAGAAGGTTACTTTTAAAATGTCATCTATATCAGAATAGAGATTTCCCGCTAAGGATTGGATGGCTAAGAGCACATCTTTGTGACTTTTAAAGTGCTGTCCCATTTTGTACTATATCCCAGCTATCATTTCTAACCATGCTAGCGGCATGGCTCTAAGGAGGGCTCAGTCGGTCCAGTACGTTGATGCAGACTGAAATAAACTACTTAGTGGTGATTTCTATGAAAGCCACATGTGTATCCATTATGCCTAGAGCATAATGAGTCCCCAAGACTTAGGTGATTCGCTGACTTTTCATCTAGCGCCACCAGCAGGTCGCATTATTTACATATCCAGTCATCTGAGTCTATCAGATGTCTAGCAAATGGATTGGCACAAAACAGCACAGAGCCATGGGCATGGTGGTGACTCTTCGCCGTCTTGTGTCAAAACCTCCAGTGATTATTCCAGGAGAGACACGTAGTTCGTTTTCATAGGCAAAAACACTACACCTTATTTTTCACTTATAATCAAACACAAATTGCACTTTGTTTGGAATGCATGAAATTTAATTACAGAACCGACTAGAAAAATCCATAATATGTCATCAAGATATTTTGAAAAAAATGTTTTACCATTGCATTGACTTTGATGCCTCAGGGGTGCAGGTACCTATTTTAAATCAGGCGGTCTCCTTAAAGAGTCTGGGGCATTAAAAATCTTCTAAAAACATCACAGCTGGGTACTAGAATTTAGACTTAATATTTTGTCACACTGATGTGGAGAGAAATTAATTGAGAATGAACAGTTGACCCATTCAGTCAAACTTAATTTGTATTAGAACAGTAAGCCGCTTCACAGTTGGTGTGGATCAGACATTAACCTCGTACAACAAAAAGCTTCCTTCGATTTTTATTCCTAGCCCAAAGCTGTTTCCGACAACTTGAGTGGCTGTACAGAGTTGTAGTACACTTTCCCCTCACCCCAAAGAAAGGTGATTGTATTTGTTTGCCTCTGTGTCTATGTGTGTGTGTACGCCACACACTTTCGGTGTGCCTGTGCAGGTTTGCATGCTTTTTTTTTGTCAGTTTCTGAAATAGCTCTCTGACCTTTCCGTGAAGTTTTTCTTCTCTTTTGTGCTGTCAGCCATATCCTCCTCTCATAAATGGATGGCTGTTACTTGTGCTCTCTTCCTAACAGTGGCACATGGCTGACGTTATGCATTCATAGTTTAATAATGATTACAATCTCAATCTAACCATCCCACCCCCTACCTTCCTTCCCTCCCGCCCCCCCCCTTGTCTCATCTTTCTGCCTCTTTCTATGAATGCATTCATGGAGTGAAATAGCAAATTAACCAAATTCCAAATGGCTGTGGCAAAGGCCTCAGAGCAGAGTAACAAGTTGAGGGAGAAAACACACCAAACACAGAAGTCTTCATTTACATTTTCATTTAATTTTCCTTTGGCCTGTAGCGCTGTGTACAGAATCAATCTTTCTAACTCCATTTCCAATATATTACTGAGAGACAGCAGGAAGAAAGGGGAAGTATTGATTGGAGTGTTCATTGTGTCTTCTCACAGATTGCACACTTCATAAGAACAGTGATGAAATTGTTGTTTGTTTCCTTGTTCTGTGTCTTTATTTTATCTGAAAGAGTAATGATGGTTGTTTGATGTGTCTGAGGTGTGACAGTCAATACACATCTATTTCTTCTTCTGCACGTGTCTTCTCTTGCTTTGCCTTGACCCGCTAACTGCAGATTCTTGAAAGAGAGGCATCGCCTTAGTGTTGTGATCAAGTCGTGCAGTACTTTACTACTTTACTACTTTACTACTACTTTACTCCACGCAGAGAGATTTAACAACAAGATTCAATTTTATCAACATTGTTATTATTATGGTTGCACATTGTTTTACAGTGCATCAATAAGACGTACTTTGTATCTAATTAGGCAAAAACTATGGTTAGTGTATAGTAGTAATAATATGTTCTTTATTAGACAAACACCCTAATTTCACATGATACACCTATATTGTAATGCTGCATTAAAGATTACATATGTTGCATATGCCATATTAGACCTCAAATATACTATACTTATATATTATTATGCTGTCTTATCCTGTAGTTTGAAACCAAACCGAAGATCCTAATATACTTTTAGAAACCATTTTATATTTCATATTCTTATCAATAAAGTACAGTGAAGCTATAAGGACATGAAACTATGTAAAGTAAAAGCCAAATAAATGTAGTGTCATCTGAGCTCTCAGTGTGTTGTCTGGCTTTTATTAAGACTAAGCCCGAAATAATATGGCATTACATTCTTCTAATTACAACCTGTGTTGTCTAATTAAGCTATCATAGGCCCATGTTTGTAGTATTAGACGTGATGTCTAATTATAGGATAATTTAGTTAGGCTAGAATAGTGTCTAACTTTATCATATTGTGGATCTGATATGGTATTTGATTTCTAATTAGACTAAGATCTTGTAAAATGGTCTAGGATCTTCTATTTAGTTTTCTAATCACAGTATAATTGGACATAGTATCTGAGTATAGTATATTTTGGATCCAACATGCTGTTTCTAATTACAATATGACAATTTAGGTGTATCGTATCTAATCGGGGTGTAACTGTGTTAGTTTACTGTCTAATAAAGAACATATTTTTTCTAGTTTTGTCTAACTGATACAAAGTACAGCTTGTTACATCTTTAATGTATGTCTTTAATGTACATTTTTAATGTTACGTCTTAAATAATGTATCGCACATTAAACCTGCAACATACTAAAGATGATAGCTTATGCCACTTTCTTTGCAATACACTGTACTTTTAAATGCCACAGAAGTTGAAAATGAAAATGATGGTTCTGTATTTGTTCTTTAAATGCCACTCCCGAACACAGATTGTCCAATCATAGTTAAAAATCTACACACGGCAGGAGAATGGGGAGTTAATTTCTTAGAATTTTGAAAAACTAAAACACAAAACCTATTCAGACATTTGGATGGAAAATCTACCTTATAAGAGCCAAGATGCTAATGGCCACATATGTGCACATTATTTTGGCAGTATGTATGCGTACGTGTCCTGGGCAATGCTGAAGCACCACCTACTCAACTGACGTCCTCCTCGTAAACGGCTTTGTCCACGACTTCTGAACATTTCAAAAAGCCCATAGACATATAATATGAGTTTGTCAGACATCTTGGGCCATTTGGTTTGCTTGGAACATGCCAAAAAAATAGACCCAGTATGTAATGCTTTGATTTCTTCTTCTGTTCATTTCTTCAAGGCACAGGAAGTGTATTCTTCTGTCTGGCAGACCAGGCACAGTTAGTGCATCGCTGCCCCTGTCAGTTAAAAACAACAAGACATCTGGTCTTTACAAACAGAAATTATTTATGTATTTTTATTCCTATATATATTTGTGTATATAGCACAAGTGCTGACTCGAGAAGTATTTGGAGACGCATTTTAATACCAGGTCTGGTGTTACATTTGAATGAATTAAAATCTCAATCATTTGAATTAATTAAAATATTAACAATAAAGGAAAATGTCTGGTTTTGTTCTAATACGTTGTTCTATAGTAAATTTCACAACCTTCCTTTGGTTATTGTGCAAGACCAAGCTGGTTTTATTTACTCCGGAATGAAAAAAACTATTTACAAAAACTGAGCATAAGTGCAAAGCCCATAAAAGAGATCAACTAAAGTATATAACTCAAAACCAAAGCAGTGTAATGTGTTTAATGTTAAAAGGTCAACAAACTAAATGTGCAGAAAATGAACAATCAAGTAAAGTAAACCGTAAAGAAAACAAAGGTAAGTGCAGGACAGTTACAAGCTGGAGTGGTCATTTTTATTTACAGTTTTATTTAAACAAGGAACATTTTAATTTGATTTTCATTTGAAATAGAGAACTATGGTAGCACGTCTAACAAGCAACAAACAACACTGTTCCTGAACATTAGCCAGACACCTTTTTGCAGGATTTTTATTTTAAAACAAATCAGCTGGAGACAACCAAAAGCTAGGACTTTTAGCATTAGCTTACAATAACTAGCTACAAATGATGAAATCTCCTACTGACCATCATCTCAGTCATCAAAATCCACAGCCAATAGTCAGAAATTAGATCTTTATCAGATCTGTTTTTGTTAAGAACCATTTTTAGTTTTTTTTAAAAGGGGAAAATCATTTTTAGAAATTCTGCCACCACCATCATAACAAATTATGTGCCATACGTATCAGCAGTAACTAAAGGGGACAAGGCTTCACGACTGGTCAGTTCTGAGAGGAAAATTTAAAACACTAGGTCATTGCATTTTAATAGCAATCATCTCAAGCATCAGAGGAGTGCTGACATAATCTAGTTAACCTGTGCTGAAAAAAATACAATATCTTTCTACCTGGCTTAAAGCTGCCGCAGCATAATAGATTGCGGAAAAGAAATGTAATCAATATTAAATGACCCGAAACGTGAGCGTGAAAAATGTTCAGTTTTTGGTTTCATGTTCGTATGAGTCAACCTGCAGTGAGTGTTGTATGTTGTTGCAGAATCACTACTCAGAGGATGTAGGCGCAGGAGGCCGAGGAGGAGCAGAAAGATTCTTCTCGCTCAACTTTGCCTTGTAGCAGCCCGCGAGGCAAACACAGCAAAGCACACGGCAAACAGACGGTGGGGTCATCGAAGAATTGATTAAAGAAGAAAGTGTAATAGCACTGAAATGGGACTCTACTGTATTTATTAAATATTTACTGTGGTGCTAAATAATTGAATGACTTGCCCCACTTGTGTTTATGTAACTAATAATTTCACAAAAGTTTTCACTCAAACTCTGATAGTGAAATAAAATTCCACTTCCCAGCTGCTGGGTTAATTTGTCTGCAGCCGTCAGCGGCAGCAGTGTAATTCGCCGCTGTCTGTGTTTGAGGTTGAAAAGCTGTTAACTGAAATCCTGACACTCATTCACACCTTCAGCTGGAAGAGGTAGGCAAATCTGCCTCAGGGCTAGTCCTCCATATACTTGGCGCATCTATTGAGATTCCAATGATTTCGGTGAGGAGCAGAGACTCCTAATGGAGGTGTATATTAGGCAGCCAGCTGTCTGTTAGTGCAGCTCTGTGATTGATGGGAGGAGACATGCGCCATTTACTGGCCAAGCTGGAACTAGAAGGAATCTCCATCTTCTTTTTCAAAAGCAGTCACAAGACGCCTCAGAGAAAATTGGCCTATTTCCATGGGGGGAAAGATCCTCTAAATTCAGCGGCAGTCACACAGACCTACAAACAAGCACACAGCACGTTTGTTTACACACGCGTACAAATATACCGACGCGCACACAAACGGACGGTAAATGAGAACAGACACGGGGTCCCACGTTTGCTGAGGTGCACCGGTGGGTATTACATTGGACTTACAATACAGTTTGCAGTGACAAGTTGTAGCATACATACGGAGCTGCAAGCACAGTCACACATACACAAACGGGAGCACAAACAGCTTTTTATAATTTCCGTCTTTCGCAGTTTACAGCTCTTCAAATAAATGTGTTGGAGATGCTTGTCAGTCGAAAGTTGCTAAGTTGCCCGCCCTCGTAAGCATCGAGATTTTTACAGTCACATTTTTATGTTATCTTTGTACACAAAAGTCAGCTTGAAGTCAGGATCATGTCAAATTCATACTGATGTATGCTTGTGTACACTTTAAAAACGAAGGAGCCATCCCAAATTGAATGGTAATATACAACTCAATGACACACGCTCATAGGTGGCCACTCTATAAAGATAACCTATTACTAACTTTGGTTTCAAAGTATTACACATAATAACAATAATAAGAAGAAGAAAAAGAAGAAGGAAGAACCACTCACATAACTTTAAGTGTGGCAGCTAATTGAAGCACCATCTTGCTGCTCTAATTCGTCTGCTGTCCTGCATTCAAACAGGAGTAAGTTTGTCTCGGTGACTGACATGCAGCATGCTGTCATCCACCCATTCATCAAGCTCTTGTGAAAACAATGGGCTGTTTGGAGCCAGCCCTGCCATCCTTGCCAGTCCAGAGGGACATGGGAGCCAAAGACAGATGCCGTCTCATCTCTGCTAATTTGATTTCTGGTGTGTGCCTGTCACAGCTACATGGACTGCACATTAATTGAGATCATGCAAATAAGACAGGGCTTAATTTACTTAATTATAGGATTTTTTTTTCCTTCCTTACAGTATTTCTTCTTCCCTCTCTCTGTTTCTTAGTTCAGTCAGATGGCTGTGTCATCTTAGCTTTCCATTAATAAGCATCCTCTTTGAGTGTGCTTTTAGTCGCTGCTGAAAGTGTTTGATAATGGTTTTTATTTTTGCTTTAGTTGCTACATGGCACTGGCTGAAAACATCATTTTGGCATTTTTCCCATTTTTTTGCCATTGCAGCTCCTCCCTGTTTGTAAGGACCAAAGATAAAGTAAGAGTGGATGTTAACACAGAAAGCTACATTAATTCACCACTGATAGACATCCTTTACTATCACTGGGCCTCTTGGCTGGACGTTTAATGTGACAGAACTATACTATATAAACGTTGGTTCACATGCTGAGTTATACTGACTATATATCCTTGACTTTTAAATTGCTTCAAACTGGCATACGTCCTGACTTTGATACTGAATATCTGAAATTTGACCAACTTTACCACCTCAACATAGAGACAATTTTTTAGAGACTAAATGAATCCTTCTCAGAAGGATGCGCCTGCCCACAATGTGAGGGGGTCTGGTCTAGTCTACACCAACCAACTACTCTGCCACTGGTTAACCCAAACTGAGGAATCAGCTGGTTCTGCTCAGAGTTGTAGTGTGTTAGAACCAAAACCAGACATGTGTACGTTGACGTCTTCTATGAAATTGTTAATCCTACATTAGTCAGGTTTTTTTCTGAGACGTCTTTAAGCCAAGTTCAATACACTGAGACAATGTAGGCAGCATATGCTCCTGGAGTTAGTGCTGAAATCTCACTCCAGCAGAGTGAGAATAGTGTTTTACCCCATTTGTTACAGTATGTGCTGGGAAAATGGTAATATTGCTGACAAAAGTGTCAAAATAAATTGTAAATTTCTCCAAGAAATACATATCATACCTGAATACATTATCACAACCCAATCTGGCTATGAGTCAGTGTGCATTTTTATGCTGATGTACAGATTTAGGAGCTGCACGCTGTCTGTGTCGAAGAGGCACCTGTGGATGACTTCTATCAATTGCAAACATAATAACATAAAATAGCAGAGGCTGAACTCTGATCCAGGGGAAAGTTGAGGAATATTAAAAGCAATATTGCACAGATGGGCCTCAGCTCCCATTCAGTAACATCTGTTTACGGGTCCCCCTTCTCCTGCATGCCCACTTTAGAGCTCACCATCTCAGGCACACATCGGCCCTCTCGAGAGAGAGCTAAGAGAAGCTCCCTCTGCATGACAACTGTATTGGAAAATCACAGCAATTACTTACTTGCAACTGGTGGTACAGTAAGTAATATCAGTCCCATCAACAGTATTGTTATACGTTAATGATTTTTACTCAAAGGCAGGTTAACCATTGGTATTTGGCAGCAATTATGCAGTCTGTCATCAGGCCAAGTATAATAAAGAATAAACACATCATTTCCCTCCTATAGAGCCAGTGTGTGGCATCTGCCCCCTCCCTCTGCCTCTCCCATTCCTTTCCCCTCGAGTGCATCTGATAAAATTAATTGAAAAGAAAAGCAAGTAGCATCCTAAGGCAGTGTTATTGTTATTATTATAATTAGCAAACGTGGCATGGCCCACTGTCTCTGTGGCCTGTTAGCTCACGGGCTAAAGCCTCTAATGAGGTAGCAGTCATGTGGTGTCAGCTCCACTGTGAAAGAGCAGTGTAGATGAAGCGAAATGGGCTCATTGTGTGTGTGTGTGTACGTGTACGCAAATTGGCATATCATGGGTACAGCTCAAAAGGGGCTCCTGACAGCATTCAGATGCGGTCAAGAATAACCGAGCAAGCCACCACAGTCCAAGAGCATATTAGTCAGTTAACGCACCAACTGGATTTTGAGTACTCTTACCATGTTTACCCACACACTGCTAATAACATTAGCATACATTACTTCATAATGACACTTATAAACTAAAAACCATAAGGTTTTTTATAAGGAAGCCACAATTACTGTGTGCACCCAAGTGAAAAAAATGAATTGTGTAGTTACTTGAAGCAAAGATAATTGCCTAGATCATCACATCATTACATCATCCGGGCGTAAAAAATCCAAACCCAAGTGAGCTTTAACCATACAGTATGTTGCTGATGATTTATACAAGTTATTTATATAAGTTATTTTATACTTGTACATGCTGTTGGGCTTGGAACGGGAAACATGTTACCGCTTTCTTGATGCAGTCTCTGAAAAGCAGCATTCCAGTTAGTGCCGCCCCTAAAGTAACTGTTCTATGGATTTGAACTGTGGACCTTGTTATCTCACTGCGATGCGTTTACAGTACCAACTGCTCAGCGCAGTCTGTGTCCTGACAAAATATTCTCTCAGAGCAGAACAGAGCAGAGCGGTGTTTCTGTATGTACCATTACATCTTGCTAATTAAGTGTTAAATGTGCAATATGTTAATGAGAACATACACGTAACCTAATCAAAACAAAGAATAGCAACTTGCTGTGACTTCCATATGGACTGGCTTTTTTTTTTAATCACACCAACCAATACAAGATAACGACTACATCTAAGCAATTAATATTTTCTGATACTTGTACACCAAAGGCTTGTTTCAGTCAGTAATGTTTGGGAACAAATTGGAAAAATAGGGCTATATTATGCTTTCTTTTGCAGTATCTGCATACTGGGCAGTAAAAAGCAGTGAAATGCTTTATCTAAAGCTTTATTTGGTTCATTATTTTAACTCCTCAATAGACACATAAAAAGCTGCACTCTGTCTTTGGATAACTTAAAGGGAATGCAAGGTGAAAACATAAAGAAAATCAACTTTATTCTTATTATTTACAATCCATAATTTATAGGGATTAAATGTTTCTGGTATTTGTCTGTCCATCTACTGTTAATACTCATATCAAATCAATACAATCATTTTTTTATTCATAATTCAATTTGATTTAAATGTGTGATTTCAATCTGAGTAGAGCTGAGATGGCAGCTACTGCAACTGGTCACCTTCAGTTTATTCATTTGTGTGGAATAATAAACTCAAGTCAGTCTATTAAAATAGATATTTTTCTATTCCAGATAACAGTGAGGGATATTTCAGTAAATAAATGCAGCTTTAATTCGAGCTAGCCTTGACTGCCCTGGTTTTGGTTGGTTGGTTTTGAAGGGAAACATTAAGCTCTGACTCATGCACAACGAAAAATGAGAATCATGTTAAATCGCATTTGTGAAAAATATACCAACTTAAATAAGCAAATAATTGCCTGAGAAGGAAAAAATATATATCTTTCACAAACATCTCTAGTAAAATGTATTCTTAAAATGATGTATCGCACTAAGTCATATCTCATAAATAGCCATAACATTCAAAAAAAGAGAGTGTTTGAATTTTGCTTGTGACCGCTCCGGTCCTCCCAGCTGAGATCACAAGCCGAGGTAAGGCTTGTGTTGAGACTGAGCGCTAAGATTCATGGGAGCACACAGCTGTCAGAGACCTTGATTGGTGGAGGGCTTTATCAGTCACACGACCAAAACACAGCCCTTGCGGAGGGCTTCGTATGAAGGCTGCTGCCATACCGAAGTGTTTAGTTTCTCTGAACCATCAGCTGGGAAATTGCTGAGTAAAAATAAGTGTAGTGTGTGTGTTTGTGTGCACACACGTACACACGGTGTGGTAGGGGGGAGACTCAATTAAAAACCAGCTGTGCCCTATTCCTCTGTAAGCCCTCCAGCATTCCTCATCCCCCTCCTCTCATGTGTTACCCCACCATACCCTCCTTCTCCACCACCCCGTGCCACAAACCCCCTGCTGCTCTGTAAGCTGCCTGTAAGCTTCCAGACTCATGCCGATGGATCTAATGCTTCCCCCCAAAAACACACTGCACACTAGTGAACGTGCACGCGCGCACACACACACACACGCTGCCTACCTCTCAACTATACTGTAAATGCTCATTTGCCCCCCGCTGTTTGATGTAATTTCGGCAGACTTGTGTGCCAAACCAAGCCAGCTCCCCTCCTCTTCCTCCACTCTCTCCTACTCCCTGATGTACCTGTTACTGCCTCACATCAGCCAGCTCCCACTACAGCGGGGGCACTCGCAGCTCTGAGGGAGAGATGAGAGAAACGGCAGAAACTGGGAATGGAGGGGAGCAGAAATACAAAGTCGGAGCTTTATTTACTAAAGAGACAAATGAGCAGACAGACGGGGAGAAGCGGACCCAAAGAAATGCTTTAAAACCTGTTAATATGGTCTTAAATAACCAGCTTTATTTCGTGAAGCAAAGGTTAGTGTGAGCGCAAATTGGCTAAAGATACTGTCTGCCTAACACCCATTACTCTGAACATTAACGCTCCTGTTTGCCTTGGTTGACTGAAAGCCCATTATATGTTAGGTTTTCTTTTGTTGTTGCTTTATTATTTTGAAAAGCTCTAATATATGTATTACATCACTGCTGTAGTGAAAAAAGTACAGTTAATATAGCTTAATAAGGGTGTATCCAGAGGGCAGCGGTAGTGCTTAGCCAGCTAATCAGTGGTAATTCTATAAGTTCAGGTCCTTTAATTAGCTAATTTGCATTTTGAGAATTAATCAAATTGATTATGTAATTAACAGCACAATGCATCTTCTTCTCAGTGTTCGAGAGGCACATGGATACACCCACAACACCTGCGGATATACACTGTTTGGGGAGGGTTAATGCTTGAGGGTGTGGATATGATTGGTGGTGATAGATGTCCAGGCGAGAACTCATCGCACAAGGTTAAATAGAACCCCTGACACCGCGCAGTCTGTAATGGTGGAGATAGCACTGAGAGTGCAATTCACAACGAGAGTGCTGCGAGGCTGGAGGACCCCTGAGCATTGGCTATAAGCATTAGGCTTTGATAGGTTATAATGGCTTGTGCTAATATTGGCTCGTGATAGAGAAAGGTCGGCTAACTCATCTACACGTATAGCATCTGACAAGTTGCCTCAGGATTATTTTTCCCTCGTTCGGGCGAGTCTCAGCCAACACATTCATTCAGGGGTCAGATTTTATGATGATCCATCACTTTTTAAGATGGAGGTTTCTAATTATGGCACAAGGCGAAAAGGACGGGATAGAAAAGCCAGGCGTGTAAGAAATGGAACCTTGCGACAAACTAATTAGCAAAAGATTATTGCTGTGGTTGCTTTAAAGGAGGAAATTTGTTTAACACTGGCAGAAAAGTGGAGGAAAAAGGTGAATTGCCAGCAGTACTTTGGATTGCCACCACTGATCCTGCATTATGGCGGGACGAGGCTCATGGGCCTGTTATAGGACATATTAGGGCTAATCTCTAGGTGTGTCCATATGCAAGGACTTAAGTGCAGACGGATGGAAAGAACAGATTTAATACTGCTGACATCATTACTTTCAAATCCCGACTAACACCATGTGAAATGGGAAGGGTAGTTGGGGGGTTTCAAATGACTCTGCCGTACTTTTTTTATTGTATTATTTTTGTGGAATACAGTGGAATGACAGTATGGCTGGTAAAAACAAAGCTCATTATCTTTAAGAAAACAAAAGTCCACAATGGACCGTGAGGAGAAACTGTGAAGCTCTGGACAAGCTGCACCTGCATGATTAAGAACGGCTATCGTAGGCCCAAGTCAAAGCTGTTTTTTTAGATTATCACTTGGGGACTTAAAAATGGTTCAGCACGCCATCCTACCCTCATCTGCATTTTTCATCTCATACTGCACCTGTGTTACCCACTAGAGATCCAAGGATTCCCGCCTCTTTCCTTTCACCCTTCGCTCTGGTTTCAGCCGCTCCATCTGTGAATTCAAATCGAATGGAGCTTTCCCGATTTTTACTTATCCTGTGAGCTGACGCCCTTATTTGTCTTAATCAACGCATCAGTGGTGGACAGGGTAATGTATTGCTCAACTAAAATAGGAAATGAAAGAGTGAAATAAATAGATAAATAAAGACAAAAGTGGGAGCTTTATGTCCCCTGCCAATCCCCAGTTATGCATAAAAATGCCTCCGAAATGAAATCTTTATCAAAAGAGCCACAAGGTTCTCCTTACAAGGTGTTTTCAAATAAGCGGGCGTTATTATCATACGTCCACTGGGAAATATGCATTTACAGCTTGGAGAGTCAGAGGCAATAGGGTAACTGTTAACAATGTTTTCCCTAGTTATGGTGCATAATTGCATGCTTCTGTTATTGCACCTTTCTATTGCTGTTAATACAGAGAAAGCCCATTAGGCAGTGTGCTAATGTGAACGGTAGCCTGCAGTGCAGTGGGCGCACTGTTTAAAAAGAGATGCATGAGGACCACTGTAATGAACACAAGGCCGAGCAAGGAGACTACTAACGCCCAAAGAATGCGTGTTCAAGCTCAAGAAAAATACAGTGCCAGCCAACTTTGCCTGTTAGGCTGTAAATATATGTGGCAATGCTGCTGCAGCCCATTCGGCATAATGGAACTGACCTTTTATTCCTTTAATACATGTAAGTTATCACAGAATAAAATTCAGCAGGGTCTCTGCATGATGAAGCTGCACTTTATGTAAAATTCAATAACCTCGTGCCATATAGATTTATTCATTTTTTTTCAGTTAGTGATAATATATTTAAATTTTGACATTCACGGTGATTTCCACGCGCGCCGTGGAGGCTGATCACAGCGTGCCTCATCATATATCACATTTGGAAATCTGCGAGTTTAATGGCTGATCGTCTTGCGAGGGACGCAGCTGCAGCCGACGGTGCTCACCGGATTACTGATAATGACCGCTGACTTGGCTCGGCCGTGAGCGCGCGCTCGCCGAGCCTCGGTCATTCCTCTGCGCCGTGTGCGGACGGTGCTGCCGCGCGCAGCCCTCACCGACCGGCAGAGCATCGCCCGCCGCTTCCCAGGTCTGAGGAGAGACGAGACGCTCCGATTGCGCACAGCTGCCTCGGTCCTGCTTTTTTTTTCTCTCTTTTTTTTCTGAGTCCATCTTCTCCATCGTTCCCGTACCGACCATCGTCACCGAGGAATGGATTGCTCCGTTTGATCCCCCCGGTTTGTTGAGATGTTGAACTGGAGGCTCGCAGCCTATCCTCTGCGTTAGCTCTCCCCCCCCTCCCCTTCCACCTCTCCAACACCCCCCCTCGGTGCTCTCCTCTCACGCTGTATGTATGCAATAGCGGCTTGTCGGGACAGACGGGGCAAAAGAGAAAAGTGGCCCATACAATAAACAAGTGTCAAGTACCCGCGGGGCCGCTCGGTTTGGAGGGGAAAAGGGAAAAGTTGGAGTTGAAGGAGGAGGATTATGCAGTGAGTGCCGCGCACAACTGGATCCAGGTACGTGATGTCTCAAAATGCATTTCACGACGCGCTCCCGGTGTTTGCGCGGCACTTTGTGCGACCGCAAACATCACATGTGTTTCACATCAGCAATCAGCTCCCGTGGCAGGAAGGACGGGGAGGGCAGCGCGGCGGTGACACTGAGGCGCCTTTCTGTCGGAGCACCGGTCGCGGTCCTCGCGTGAGAGCGCGCCTGTCGGGCTCCTCTCGGGCGTCTGCGGCGTCGTTTATCTGCCGTTTCGCCCGGCCGCGTGCTGACGCTGCCCGGGCTGGGGCCACCGCGGAGTTTGTGCTTCGTGGAGGTTTTGTACGCTGCGCATCTGCGCGGCGTGTCAGCACAAACACCCTGGTGATATCTGCTCACGCAAACAAACACCCCCACACGTGTCCTGCGTGCGTCTTTTCCTCTCAAGGGTCGAGGCGGGATGTTAGAGCCGCCGTGATGAGGGGGGGAACTGGAGCTGGGGTAACCTTTAGAGTTCAGCACCGACGTGTTCGAGGCTACCGCAGCGCAGCATCCTCACCCCCATCGCTCTCTCGGTGCATGCTTGACAAAGTGAGTTTGTCCTTCAAAAAAAAAAGAAAAAAAAAAGAGGAGGCTTTTTCACTTCATCACTAAAAAAGTTAGAGTTACTAGCGGGCTTTAATTGGCTTCTTGACCTGTCATTACAGCTCCTCTCCTCCCCTCCGGACCGACACAGCTCTGCGTCGCCGCGGCGCGTCCGCCCGGCTACAGCCGCGCATTCCCGCGCTGTCCACGTTTCACCACTTAATCTCTGCAAAAACGCCAATTGCTACCCAGCACTGTGTATTTTCTACTAAATTTGTATTCATTAATATGTCACCCCCTTGCTTACATGCTGCCATACATTGGATTAGAAATAATGCACGGTATTATGCTTCGTGGAGGGCTAAATCAAAGGTCCAGGCGCTGTAGGTGCGTGTGTGTTGTCCTGAATTTTAATATCTTTTCCTCTGCTCCCCTGCTCTATGTTTTTTTTTTTTTTTGGTGACACAGAGAGGCTGAAAGCCACAGCCCAGCTGGCTCCTCTGGAGCTGCAGTGAAGACCATAACACTGCAGGACTCACTCAGGAGCGAGTACTTACCAGGCAGGAGTGAGACTCTTGGTGAAGGGTTTACTGGCATATGCCTGCGTTAACTTTAGGTCACGCTAGAAAAACTTTTGGAGTCAGTTGTGTACCAAGAAGGGTGTCAAGGGATAAGGCCCACACACCAGCTGTAACTCACGGAGCCTGGCATCCGCAACCTTATGACATGAAAACACACACAGACACACAGATGCCACGCAGATCTTGATGATGAGACGCCCCGCTGAGCTTCACACTTCAATCTAACTGGTACAGTTTCTTTTCTGTGGCCCTTCTATCTCCTCCTCCACCTTTAGCTCTCTTCAAGCCTGCCTGCGTCTGTGTGATCTCTCACGCTCTTTGATCTCTCTCCCGCTTTCCATCCCTCCATCTTGAGCTTTTGACAGGGGCACAGAAATCAAAAAGAATGCAAAGCCCCCAGATTGGCTTGTGATCATCGTCTGACATACATTTAAATACATGCATATGGAAAGTACACATTGAGTACTTTATGTACATATGTCTCTGTAACTCACACCTACAAGTGCCCACAGACACACACACACTTGACCGCCATCCACCTTCAGTCTTTAACCTGCCAAGCATAATCAGTATGACCAGTGTGTTGTGTGTGTGCACATATGTGTAGCGAGTCACAGTCTTAAGTGCTAATAGGAGCTCATGCTGGACAGCAGCAGGCCGTGTCAACCACAATCTCCAGACAAGCCCTCAGGGTGTCCCATTTGGCATGGCTACACACACTCCCACACACACACACACACACAGATACACACACACAAACAGGCCTGAGAGGTTTAGACTTGACTTGAGGGTCTGAGTACTACGGGTTCTCTAAGTCCATGTCCTTGCTGGACCTTCACAACTATTCAACAAGATTAACTCTGTTGTTACCATGGAGATGTACTGTAGATTGACTTTTACGCATGCAAACTTTTGTGTGCATTGTGGACATCTGTTTATTTACACAGATGGATATGATGAGAGAGTGAATCTGTTTGTGTTAATTTTCTCTCTCTCTCTCTCTCTCTCTCTCTCTCTCTATTCGTCTATGTGGGTTACGTATTTATACATACATTTCACTGCAACACCTGTGAGGCCTGTGAAGAGGAGCATCAATCTTCATTAGACTGAAATGAGGCTGGCCCTGTTGAATAAATGACTATCATTGAGCGTGTGTGTGTGTGTATTTGGCTCTGTGCATGCGTGTGGACGTGCACTCTTGTCGGACCCCGTAGCCCGCTCTGACCCAGCTGACAGATGACTGCAGTGATTTCCAGGGTTCAGCAGATTAGGGGATTAAAGACTGAAGGCTTCACACAATAACCCTAATGCATGCGCATGGCGACAAATGTGCACACGGACACGCACGCGCATAAAAAACAAACGCGCACCCCCGGGTCCTCTGGGCTGCAGAGAGGTCAGCGATATCCAGTGTGACCCCTCCGCTCTGCGATGTCCTGCATCTTGTAGATAGTACTTTCCACATTCACACATGCAAACAGATGGAAAAGAGCATTAGAAAACCTCCAGAGTCCAATTTCACTAATGCCATTTTCACACCACAGGCGTGACCTGTATTGGTACAGAGAGCCCAGTTGATACATTTTGTCCTTCCCAACCAATTCAGAACCCACTCAGTGTTAGATAATGAACCACCATAGTGGATTGAATGCTTGTGGCTAGGCCAATGCAATTTTGTCGCCGATTTAGAGCCAAAAGTCCCTTTCAAACACAAAATAGGCGCCATTGTGTTCATTGTTTTAAATTCTGTCAATGATAACTACATTGCAGTGTGTTAACTGATGTCATAACAAAAAGCTGCTTATATGTCTCTCAGGTATAATTACCTGAGAGGCTGGAAAGTGCCCCTTATTAGTCGGCTTTGTATGATTTCATGTGTTGACTGGTTTGGTTTTGGAAACACCATTTGCTGCGCGGTGGTAACGTTAAATTAGATCCATCAGATTCAGTCTTTGGGGCCAAGTTTAGATCTTTAGTTTTCCACAAAGATGCAAGAGAGACGAAGGAAGGCAATTATATCCAAAGCAGATCTACACAACTGCAGCTTAAAATCCCAATTTTTTTTTTTTTTTGTTCTGTTTTGTTTTCAAGCCATTTCCACGAGCGGGTTTTGATTGGTGCAAAGCTAAATAGAGGTGAGGGCATGATTGTTATTTTATCAGGTAAAATCATTTTTGAAATACAAACACTGCTGTTGTACGGTACATTAGACCTTAGCATCTTATCATTTGGGACAGAACAGGATAGGTGGTAATGGAAGCAGAAACAACCTCTTGTCACCGCTGATTAACTAAGAGCAGTGACCTTTCGAGAGAGGAGAGGTGGCTGAAAATGACGGTCTTTGTGACAGAATGTGGAGAGGGGCTGATATTGTTTATAGTGTTGCTGTAATTGTCAGCATGCGCAGGTAAATAGAAAATACCAGCTTAGCTCTATTATAGGCTGCTCTGTCCGCCCTACTACCCTCTCAGCTATTTCACAAGCTCATGGCTTTTTTGAGCCAGAAATACAATCAACTCAGTGTCATAAATCCAGATCCAGGGGAAAAAAACTGCTGCAGGAATGGTTTCATTCTTATTATGCTGCCCTGCTTTGGCCTCCTATAGAGCAGCTTTCGGGTGGCATGAGATACAACAATGTCAGAAAGGCTTTGATACAAAAGGACCAAGTCGGTTCTCCCCCTCATTTCCACTACCAGTTGTGCACAGCTTAGTGTCCCACTCCACATTTCCCTGCTCTGGCTGTCTAGTCTTCAATTTGATCCTGTCATGCTCCATTGTCCTCTCTGTTTCATATTTCAACTTTCAACATTAATTGCCTGGGCATATGTAGGAATAGCACGCTGTGGCTTTTCGAGAGGCTAAAATTACAAAGACTTGCTAATGAAGGAGCAAATTAATTGCAGTAATTGATTAATTGGTGGGTAGATGATAGGACACGACAGAGTGTAAAAAAAAATAACATGGTTAATGACATCTCCCATAGCTTTGCAAAGAAATGTTTTGTGGCTTGGGTTTTTATATAGAACAAAAAAAAATGATGTTTCACATGTTTTTTTTTTTTTTAAAGTGATTACAGGGTTGAATTAAATCAGTTGTAGATTACGTGTGACAAAGCACTTCCACCGCTTCCAAAAACTGTAATGAACAATAGTTTGTTCTCCACTGTAATAATCTTGTTTACGTGACTTGTGTCTTGACTCGCCCCATTAAATTTAACCATAACAATTAGAGTCATAATTCTGCTGTATCAACTCTGCGCACAATTAAAACACATTCAACAATACTATAGAGATAAAATTCCACTTTTTGCCAAATAGTTTGGAAAGCCAGACATGGCTGTCCCCCTGAAATCTTGCATTTTTGGACGGGAAGAGAAGGAGTGTAGTGAAGTTGTTGTGGCAGCCTTTGTGTCGCACCTTATTTAATCAAGGTAAACACAGTGGATCGTAATGTTTAATGCACTGCCACAAAAATCTCTTATTGGATATCTCTTTATTGGAACAATGATTCTCAAAATTGCTGCCAAGACACATATTAGAAGTGAAATTAGCCAGAGAGACCCTAACTTAATGTGAAAACAATTTTGAATACATAACTGTCTGACATTGTTTAGAGTGAGCGTCCAACAGATATGACTGGTGCATTCCAGCATTGGCTTCAGCTTTCAGAGTCATTTATTTGAATATTGTCAACAGTTTGTTGGGTGGTTATCTGCAATTTTTCTTGAAGCCGTAAGCCTACTCCTTACACCTGTCCCTCACATACTCTTTATGACCTTAATTGCCTTTATTTTTCTTTTAATGTAAGGGGCTGTAGCTCAGACCACAGTGCTCAGTGTAGCACGATGTGTGTATGCATGTGTGTGTTTGCATGCGTGTGACATGTGACACCCGACATTAGCTGTGCTTTAGAGAAAGTGACGCTTGTAGAGAGCAGCCTTCATCTTGGATTACCATGCCCATGGATCCTGTGGGTTTTTGTGCTGGGAGAGATGGCAGGGTGGGATGATACTCACTACATCTGTCTGACAGCTGACCGACTGGTTTTAACTCATCCTCCTCACATGCTCGTGGCGCTTTGTTGCGAGCTTCATGGTTGCATTTAAGTTGAGCAAAAGTCAAGTCGCTAACTCGTATGCACTTGCACATGCACTCGTGGATAATGGCGGGTGTTAAGTCTTTTAGCATAGCCCACACTGTGTAAGGCCGTCAGTAACTTTTCAGTGGACGATAAAGCTTAAATGTGTATTTACAGAAACAGAGACTAACAACAGCTGGAGCTTAAAAAGAAATAACTCATTGACAGAAAATGACTCTGCTTTGCTTTGATGTGTTTCTTTATTATGTGAACACAATAGTTAAGTAAATATTTTGTAGTTTTAGACCAATGCTTGAATAAAACAAGCAACCTTAAGATGCAATCATGCACTGTGGGAAATGAAAATGGCCACTCCTTACTATGCTATATGTTTAGTTGGTTAGTCTAGTCAACCAATAGATTCATGTCATTGGTTGCAGCCCTGATGGCCCAATGAGTAATATATTTGTCCAGTTAGGTGCTCACCATCTCTCAGCTGAAATGACACCTGCTGTGCAGTGTATGAAGACTGGTTAAAAGCTGATCTCATTGTAAAGTCATTTTGGTCCCATTGAAGATGCAAAAGCGAGCAAACTGCCTGTTGAGCCTTTCCAGGCCACAATGAATCACAGTGAATTTCTTGGCAGACTTTGCAGAGTTGAATTATACAAAAACTAAGCAAGAACTGTTGGCTCTGCAGTGTAGGGCTTTCTTTTGAAACTCTTTCCATCACTGTGAGAGGCGAGTAGTCTCCTGTACAAATTACAAATTCTCCTGCTTCCTCTTCCTGCCTCTGTTTTGAGAAATGCACTTGAGAGTGGACCTGCCCTCTGCCGCCCTTAAGAGGAAGGTGTGGCCGGTTGAGTCATGCTCATAGAGACTGCCTAGTCATTGCTCAATCCCACAGACCCAGCCAAGCACTGACCCCCTTTGCTGCTTTGCTCAAGAAATATAGTCTGGGTAATCACTGATGATGCTTGAGGATCTCCTGCGCCAGTGAGCTCGCTTCATACCCTCGGCCTTTTGCATACCTGAGTGCACTTCAGCTGAGAGCTTTGCAGGTTTCATGAGGGTCTGCAGTAACACTGACAAGTCCGGGACACATCGAGGACACATCCAGGCATATACGGTACATCTAGGCATAGTCGCACATGCACACGCACTAGCAATTTCACTCAGGAATTACTGTGGCTCCTTCATTTACCGTACTGTAACTCCCCTACCTTTGATTTGTGGGATCATTCAATTCCATGCCTTTCACAGCCAATGGAATAACCGCAAACTCTCTGCAGCAGCCAATGAATTCAGGAAATTTAGTGTACCCCCCACCCCTCTATTGCTTATCCCCACTCTTTTTCTCTGTGTCTCTCTTTCTAAGCAGACATGCCTACTTACAGTCTAAAATGGCCTTGTGAAGGAGGACGGGAGTTAAGATGGCATCCCCAGAGACTTTTCAGAGAAGTAATTTAATAAACTGTGATATTTTCCCACTCCACAAGGGAAAGGGAATAGGCTCAGAAAAGTAATGAAACTCGGCTGTTGAATTTTTAATATTACAGAATCAATTTCCTGTACTTGAACATAACCAAGGAAGGCTCCTTTCTGCTACCTGAGTTGCAACATGCACAATACAGCATTGACTTCCGGCGTGTGGGAGGTCTAAAGGTCTGATCAAAACATTTGTTCAACAGCATGTCTTGGCTCCCACCTGCCCTTGAACAACTGAACGACAGCTGGAAATATAGGTTGTCCTAATGCCAGCCGCTGCTTAGAACGTGGAATAGAAGCTACACGAGCATAGACGCGTGTCAGTACTCATTAATATTAAAACTATGAGAACAAAAAATGCACAATTCACAGTCAAGCTGCAGTGAATCTGCAAGTCAAGACTGGAGAGGGTGAAGTTACGGATTTATAAGTGGAGAATACTTTGGGTGTGAAATTCTGATTTCATACACACTTCAAAATGTGCTCTCCAGATGTTTTGGCATATTCACAGCAGTTTCTGGCAAGCATGCTCTAAAAGAGTACGTCCATACTTCATCCAGCTATGAGGATTATATTTATTTCAAAATTATTCTGGAGCCAAACAAAGACAATCAATCAACCATTTTTGGATGCATGCTTATGTTACTGTTGTTGTTGTTGAAGGATGTGATTTACATCCAATGCCAACATCCAGTGCCAGTAAACTTTACTGTTTTTGTAGCAAATTTGAATGTAAGGGTCTGGTGATTTGGGTGGTAGATGGATATAGCACATCTGCATTTATACAAGAGACGGGCGCCTGAGTCCTGTGATGGGCCAATAATTAATAATGATCTGACCGTAACTGTATTTTAACCATATTTCATTTGCCATTGCCACATTTTTTCCATCCAACAGTTGCTGCTATTCAGGAAAAATATGTTTTTAAAAAATGGCATTGAAGATTGAGAAAAAATTATGTTATTCAAAATTAATCAGGGCTTTAAAAAATTGTCCAGTGTCACTGCTCTGTCTGGTAATTTTACAATGTTCACATGCCAGGCTTACAAATTTAGAAATGTAATTTGTAAGATGCCTAGCAAAATATTCTAATTCCTGCTCAAATCTAGTGGCAGAAATATTTCGTGTGAGCTATAAAAAAAAACATTACACCTAAAGTTTTAGCTTTGGTTCCTCTCAAATCTTGATTTTCAAAATTACTCCCATTTAAACATATATTTTTTTGATTCTATCAATGGTTTTGTCATTAACAGGCTTCCATACATTTGACTGATCATTTGATTGGACTCTGTTGTTCGATAATTAGCTTTGCTTTCTACCTTTCACACTTCTGTCAAGGCTGTTGGCTGTTTGTTTACTGCAGATATGCAATGACACTTCTTTTACCCGGACTCTACCACTATGTGTGGCAGAGAGAGGAGAGAGAGAGAGAGAGAGAGAGGTCAGGTGATGATTTATGACCGCGATGCTGCATTCCAGCATAGGATGATTAATCTCTTCTGGGGACACTTCACGAGTACAAGTTTAACCTACCTCGGCCTTGCTCACGCATGCACGCACACACGCCAGCACGCACACAAAAACACACACGCGCTCTGCATGCCTGACAAGCAGGACATAAACGCAGGGGCAGAGTGCACGTAGGTGCTTTTGTATGCAATTCATGTGCAACTGCCCCCCCACCACACACACACACAAACACACTCGCACAACCCCACCCCCACAAACATCCATCCCCTCTTTTCGTCTCTGCCTCCCTTGTTCATTCTCTCTTTTTTCTCTCTCCCCGCTGACCTCAGTGGTGCAGCGTCTCACATTCACCCCTCTCCTCTTACGCCTCATCCATTCATCACCAACAGTCACAGATGCTCACACTCACACACTGAGAAAGGGAGGGAGAGAAAGAATGAGAGAGCCTCTGTATAAGGCCATTTGGCTCCAGCACCAGTGAGCATAAGGCTATAGGATTAGTGCTGCTAGGTGCTAAAAGCTTCAATGTCTTAATAAGCACAGAGAAAGGCAGAGGCTGGCTGTATCAGTGTGATACAGCCGTGTGTTTCTGCGTGTGTGCATACGTGTGCATATTCAGGTACTCTGCACAGGTATAAATACTCTTTGGCAGTCCTGGGCCAGCACATTGAGAGGATAAGTGTAAATACCACAGGCTGCATCTGAAGCTCTATTACTTTAGCACACTTCAACGAATCATTCCACAGTTATACTCATTGAAACACAGAGGGTGGTTGAACACATCTTTATTGTAATGAAGTCATTTATTGTAATGGAGAGCATTTACAGTCAACTGTAGCTTAGATTCCTGTGCTTTTTTGTCATTACAGCTTCCCTGTCTCTTTATCGAGCCTGCTCTCTTTTTCTCCTGTGTCTCTCCAGTGACTGGCTTTAGCCTGTGGACACAGTGACCTTCTCTCTCTTGAGAGCAGGTTTTTTTTTCCATACGAATAGGATTTGCAGCGATTGTGACATTTTTAGAAACATGCTGTCATTGTGCAATTAAACCTTTTTAGTGACTTTATATGTCCCCTTGCATATAAAGTATGATTTATGAGTGAGAAATGTGCAAAAAGGAAAAAAAAAGCAGTAACCTGCAAATGACAATGTGATCGATAATATAAAATTAAAACCAGTTATAATATATTTAAAAGATGGAGAGTACATTTTTTTTAAATATATCACTTTATGAGCCAATCAACTTTATTTCTCAGAGGTGGTTATTAGAAGTACTTAAAACACTCACATCTCCAGAATGTTTAATGTTTATATGAAGCCTTATGAAGGCTGAGTCTGCTGCCATAAAATATCTTACCCAATTCTCTTGCATTGTAAATACCCATCAAGACAAATGCTTGTATAGTTATTATGCTATAAAGTTGTAATCCTTAAGCTTTCAGTCCTGCTCCTGTTACATAAATTGGATGCTTTTAGTGTGACGGTTGAAAACGTTGGGTTTATATTAGCAGTCACTTAATACGGCTCTGATAAGGCTGAGATTCAACAGTAAGGCTGATATTATTGCGATAAAATTAACAGTAACTTCTTGATTTCATTTCCTGTTAATCCCTTTTTGCATGTGAAGGCAATTTGAATCTAATGCGGAAATGGCGAACCCCGCCATTAACATGAAAACAACGATATAGAGAGGTGATTACAGAATGTAAATGCATAAAGATTTTGCCGAAGAAATAACGTCCATAAATGGTCAAAAAACAGGATTTGATTTTTATGAAAAATCTTCAGGATTATAACTCTTAAAAAACTCCAGTTTCATTTAATTTTCTTATTGCTAAATAAATACAGTAAATACCACAAATACATTCACGTGACAAGGACTAAACTCCCTCTCCATACATGTGTCCCCACCACTGCGAAATGCAATTAAATTTATAGCAGCTTTCACTGGACTTCAACCTATTTCATTAACTAATGGTAATCCTTATCATTATGTCTACAATCTACAATACTGGGCATTTAAACATGCATTTTATCATCTCTACTAGAATGGCAGTGATAGTGCTGAGCACGTTGGCTCCATTCAAAATATTCCCACTGTGGACTTTAGCTTTTGCCCTGCCCAATATGAGGTGATTTTCAGATTAGATAGCTTAGATCAACAGACAGACTCAACTTCATAATTACCCTGAAGGTACTGTACTTCTGTTCTCTCAAAGCGCGTGGCAGTGAGACAGCAACGGGTGATGAATACCAGTTGGCCAAAGACGGAAAGTTCAGTAAGTCATATCCAACTTAAACAGACACTCTCGCAGGCTTGTGTGCAGCCTCATCTCTTTGGGCCCGGCTCCTTTATCTAGCACCAGCTCAATTCATAACATAGGCAGTGTCCATTATCAAATGTGAGGATTGGGGAGAGCAAAAGAGTACTGTACGAGAAAGAGAGAGAGAGAGAGAGAGAGAGAGCGAATGGGAGAGAGAGAGTAATGTAATCCTTTGTGAAAGTGCCATCGTATCACCCAACCCCACTCAATCTCCTCACCAGCTACGGAATAGATGAATGTCCTGGATGAATCTAATCTCATCACACACATACACACATTATGCGCACGTATAGACACACTCACACGAGCACGGCCATAGAACAACTTGTCTACACCATTCATATTTGATGTTTACAAAGACATGGTGAATAGTAATAACACGAGTGGATGTTGTGATGTGATTGTGCTTGAACATGCCCTCTGAGACGTTTGTGCGTATCTGCGCGCGCGTGCCTGTGTGCAAATGTGTCCTTTCGCATGAGAGCGTGGCGTGTGCGTGAATGTGTGGGAGTTATATTTGTAACGTCTGGCCCAGAACATCCTTACTTAGATCTGCACTTAAGGTTAAATCCTCGGCTTTTAATTGTGACCAGGTGTCGTCGCGCCTTAAGATTTCTTTTTGTTTGTGCGAGTGTCGGGTCCTGATGGGCCCCTGGTGTGATGTGACGTCGCGGATAATAAGGGCACGTCACATCGCCGCGCGTGTGAGTGCGTATCTAGCCGGAGTTGTCTAGACACCACGCATCTTCCAGTCCACTCCGCTGTCTTCTTTACACTGCTATCACTCCACACTGATTTAAGGAGATGTCTGTAATTGAGGAGGGAGGTCTGATAAAGACTCAGGACGGTTTCGAGAACGCTGTATTTGATTCGTACTGTGAAGTTATCTGGGTCTTTCAAGTTTGAATTGTTCCATTTGAAGCTGATGTATTTGATGTTCACATTGAGGATTTACCTTTGCTTGATTAAAGGCTCGTTTGCAGTCATTTTAATAGCTTGTTTGTCTTTGACGGGGAACACTGTGCTGATTTAATTAATTTGCATTTAAGGTGACCCTAAGGATTGATCAAGGATTGAATCTGTAACTACTGTGTCTACTGGAGAGACACCAATTAGACTAAAACATTAAATATACAGATTTACAGCTATACTACTTTAAAGCTGATGCAGGATTGTTTGAATATCCCACAGTTTTAAATATACACAAACACAGAATGCCATTACTGTATATAACTATACATGAGAGTGAAACTGTTTTATATGTAAATATTCCAATATTTTATTATCAGAAAGTGACTGAAAAGGCAATCTGTCCCAGCAGTCGGAATAATTCTTCTGTTAACTCGTTACAGTATCAATTGATTTTGTTATTTGACTTGAGGGTTGGCTATGTGGCTGCCAGATTAGATGCTTAATAAACAATTATTACTCCTGCGGCTACTTGCAAGACAGGAGTTGAAAGCTTTTCTTTTTCACAAGTAATTTACGAAACATGAACACCGGGTGATGTGACACCTCTAATATAATCAAATCTATGCATGAAGTCACATGTCACAGTTAACTAAATTTAAATTCTTTGCGGTGATAAAGAGACAAACTGGTTTGCACACAAAAATGATTGATTTGAAATTCTCCCTTGCATAGCTTTTTTAAAAAAAAAAAATCCATAGCTTCATACTACTATAATCTTACCGCCTTTTAACCTTACAGTGCCATGTTTACTGGAGCTTGTTTTTTTAGTACAAGCCTTTTAAATTCAGCCTGAAAGAGCACGTCTGTTAGCTGTCTTTTATGGATTTCTTCATTGACCGTACGTTTTTTGCCCTAAACTAAGCCCTAATTATAATATTAAACATTGGTTTGGTTGTGTCAGAAGGGTCAGAATGAGGAAAAGGCTGCATTACATTCGCTCTGAGGGAGTCCTACCCCTCAAGTTATGTGACAGCAGAGCACAACTCCATGATTAGACTCTAAATTGGAAATTTGCCTAAAACTGAAATCACTTCAAATATCATCTGGTGCGAGTTCAGCACAAGATATGTGAAAAGGCTTAAGTGCAATTTTGGTATAAAAAATTAGGCCTTTGCCTCTAACTACTCAGACTACGTCTCAGAGCAAACACTCACATCCTGTGCTATTTTCATGGATTTAGCTTCATGGATTTTCATGGATTTAGTTTGTGAAGGCGCACCGACATAATCACTTAAACTGCCTTCATGTTTATTATGTCTGCCGGTATTTCATTTTCCTCAACATGGATTTTATAACCCAAAAAGGAGCTAAATCCAGGGAGAGTTTGAAGCAGAATTAGAATAGGGTCATTAAATCTGAGGTACAGGAGAATGGATGGGGGAATCCTGATTCATTGGACAAAGGAGATCACACAGTTCATCAAAGATCTCAAGGACATTGTATATTTTCCCTCCTTTCTACACACACAAAGCAACATGTTTCCACTATCTCCAATTCATTCTCAAAAATATGTATATAATCTTCTCTTGTGGCATTTTGGTGTTTTTAATCCATATTATTAAGTGGAAATTAAAGTGTCACAACAGAAGGCACTAAGATTTGTATTAGAAAACGGCATTTTGGCCTATATATCTGAAATTAGCACCCCACTTGTGTTAAACGTCAATTTCTACAAAATATTTCTATCAAATTTGTACCCATATGAAATTGTGTCACGCTGTTTTCACACATTTTCATATGATTTCTGCAGCACTCCCAGGGGCTGTCATTTAGATGACGTCAAGAGCCGTTAACATCAATCTCACTCACTACTCCAGTCCTTGATCGCTCCTGACAAAATGTTTTATTCCCTGTCATGTACAAATCTGAAGGTAAAGCTCTGAAACCTGGTACAGTGATGTATCTGTGCATTTTCATTGTTATGAACAACATTACATTTGTCTCCTGAGTTTTCATTAGCGAATTGTGCCTCCACGCCGCTATGATACAGACACGTCGATATTTTCGGCACAACAGCAGTCTGCCAGAGCGAAAACAGTTCATTTGAGTTATATGTACATGGGGGAAAGAAGAAAACTAAAACCAGACGAAAACATATGAACATAAAGGTACTGTGGGTGCTCCCGTGGCTTATGACCCCACAACACCGTTGTGTATCTCATCTGTAAATTCCAGGATCTCTAATGAAGACACACACTATAAAATATGAATACTAAACAATAACCGTAAAAAAAGAAGAAAGAATCAGCGAAAAAATAATTTGACTGCATTCAAGACATGTTTTTGTTCCACAGCGAGGATTACGGTGGGGCCTTTAAACTGTTAGATTCCCGCTGCTTTTTAATATCTCGTGTGATCTATTTGTGTCCTAAGCTGCTAATAGCTAGAGGGAATCAGGGGAACACAGCAGGGGTGGTACTAGTATAATGGATTGGTTATTTTATTTTTCTCCCCCAAAAAGAGACAGGATTGGGAATTTGTCTTTCCCTCCTTCCTAAATTCATCACTTTTGTCTCAGCTGTGTTTTTGCTAGAAAACAGAGGCAGGTTTGGAGGAGCAGCACTATGAAAAACTCAGCCTAGCATTACAGGCACAGCTTAAAGTATATATTAAAGGCTGAGCTGCAGTATAGGATGGAATTTCAGGACCCTGCACTCACCATCGGCGAGAGGATATCACACCGAGCGAGCTGAACTTGAGGAACACTAGCCCAGTGGGCGAGAGTGATTTTTGAGTGCAGCCAAAAAAACGTATTCTCCGTTTCACAGTCACAGCGCTGGCACAGCTGCGATAACAATGCGCCCTAAACCCGACTTACGCTCTTATTTATTCGGTGTGCCCCACAGTTGCCTGACGATTATTCTGAAAGAAAAAGTAATTGCTAACAATGTACGTGCAGACATTCCCTTCCCTTTCCCTCCGCTCTGGCTCGTTTTCGGCGTGCGGCAAAGCAGAGCCGCAGCTGATATACATAATCACACTTTTAGAGGCGGGTGAGCGGGAGCTATTTTGAAAATCTCCTTCCTGACAACTCGGAACAATTTTGGAAGTTTTTCGGGACAATCAGCCCGTTAATTCTGAATTAATTAGTGATAAACTATGAAAAGCCAAAACAAGTTAATGGCTGTTTTCGGGGGAAAAAAAGAGGGGTGCAAAATGAGTTTTTCTGCATGCAGCTCGACATGGCAAGAGAAGGGAAGGGTAAACGGCAGATAACTGAACTGTGCAATTACAACGTTCTTGATCATCTATAGGGAGCAAACAGTTCTCCATAACAAATACTAAAAGCAGTTATGTTGGGCGATGTGGCATAAATGTTTCAGAATCGCGGTGCTTGTTATGGGCTAGACCAAGCCCCGGCGGACCAATTTACCCAGCCTTATAATGGCATCTCTAATGCTCCAGTCTACATGAAAATAAACAAGTCTGTAAAAAAGAATATTAAGTGCACTGTATTATTGCTTATCCCCAAAGAAACAAATTGATCTTTTATGACATTCAATCTATAAGGCAAGGCGGTAGCTATTTTATGGCAGTTACCATAAACAAACTAGCCATCCAGATTTTATTACCTTACATTTCAGCATTGTGGGTAGAATTTTTAAGCCCAATCCGATTGGCTGCACCTGGTCTGAATGAGTGCACGCAGGTAATGATGTTTGTGTGTGTGTGCGTGTGTCTTTGCGTAAGAGAGACATGGCACGTGATCTCCGGCGTAACTGTGAAGTGTGGCTGATTCCTTGATCCAGCAGGTTAAAGAGGGCTTTGGCTCTGTGCTGCTGACCCATCTGGACTGTTTGCTGGGTTTTCAGCTTCATCCCTGGACTACAGTTGGAGGACTGGGAGCTCATCTCCACCGCCTTCGCTCAATTCAGACCTTCGGCATTGCAGCTGTCACAAAATTTTAATGGCCATTGACCCATTATATCTCCAAAGATTTCGAGTTACTGGGTGTGTGTGTGTGTGTGCCGGTAATCCTGTGGCAGATGTGGTTCTCAGCTCAGTCATATCAACACAAACACACACACACATAAAGAATACAGACGGATAAGCCAAATTATTTTTCCATATTTTCCTATTCTGCTATAACGCTGATCCTTTTCAAATCTGTTGTTGGTGACTTCAGCTGGTATCTCCTCTGTTTTGCTGCCCATCTTATCCAGCAGCTCAAGCTTGATGTGACCTCCCACACACACTAGCCAAAGAGGATCAGCACTCAGATCCACTCAGATTACCACCTTCTTTGTCGCTCTCTCTCTCTCTCTCTCTCTCTCTCTCTCTCTTTCCTTCCTGTCCACCTTACGACGTATGGCCACTCTTTCCAGAAGTTACATTTGGACAAGGACAAATAGTACAACAAGCACACACACACACACAGGCAGACAGCGCTGCAGGGCTGGGTAGCATTTGAGGGGCAGGATAATGTCAGCTGACCAAGGCCTTGGTGGCTCCCAGTCATCCATGGCTGCCAACTTCACTAACATCAGCTCCACTCCACAGTAATGGGACAAAGGCAGCCTGCTTTTTTCCACAGCTTTTAATAGGGGCAGCTCGCCTGTGTGTGTGTGTGTGAATCACAGAGAGAGACAGAAAGAGATGAGGAGGAGCGTCGTGAGCATCAATGGGACTTAGTGTCTTTTTTGTGACTTGAAGGGAAACACCAGCGCAGAGCAGGACCGTAGGTGTACGGGGCTTCAAAGATGACAGCAACCTGGTGCTGGCCTGGCTGTTCTGGGGCCTAGGCAACAAAACGCACCAAAGTATTTTTATTTTAATTACTCAGTATCAGTATGTATTTCATTAAGTCACCATTTCTCCCCCTAAAGGAGGAATTGCACTTTACATATCAAAGTCTGTTTACAGGTCTTGAGGAGGACTGCATATGTGGAAAAAATTTGTAGAAAGCCAAAGTCTGATAAATCACCTCGAGTGCTGTGACATGAAACTACAAGTTTGAAAAAAAAAAAAAATCTGTGGGTGTGGAGTTCGACACAAGAGAGCTTAGCAGGCCTGCGCAGGCCGCTTCTCATCTCTGCTTGAGGCTAGAGGCTCGAGGCTACAACGGCACACTCACATCTCTGACCAAACTTTCGACTGCTTTGCGTTGTGGGTAATGCAGGCGCCAGCTTTTGGCGACAAAGACGGCTCCATCTCTGGCTCTGCTGCAGTGTCTTTGATGCTTTTTTTAAACTGTCCAAAATGAGTCCAGCAGTGATGTAGAAATGCGGTGCTAAGTTGGTGCATTACTCTTTTGAGCTTACTTGTAAGATTGAAAACCTGGAATGGCCATGGCCAAATGTGCAAGCTTCAATCAGAAAATGGCATTAAAATCAATAAAGTATACAAAAATAAACAAAAAAATTCAGTCTTGTCAGTCTAAATCCTTAGAATTGCAGTGTGGAAATACTTACATTTTGGGAGCATATATGGGGTAAGTTATGTTCGACAGTTAAAATGACTAAATCAGAACCTTTGTAGCCGAAGTATCACCACAGCACAAATGCCTTGTGACAGTACCTTATTTATCCACAACAGCTTTTTACATTCAAGGTTGTTTTGTCTATTGAGCTGTCGCTTTCTGAGCCAAAACATTAAAAAAAGTTTTTCTCAAAGGTTGAGCTCGACTCTCCACCCAGCCTCTGATACCAAAATAACAGCATACGGCGTGTTTAGCTAACTCAACCCACCCCGCTGGGCCTATTTTGGGAATAGGGGCCGTCCGTTCCTGCAAATCTGCCGTATGATTGGTCAGAAAACAGCTTTGTCTCTGTCTTGGGATTGGGTTATTAGCACTTCGTCGAGCCGCGCAACCCACCAACGGAGCGCTGAAGTGCGTGCTCGTGGTCTTTTTATTTACATCTCGGCGGTGTGTTTGTTGTCGCCCCTGCAGTGTGCTTCTGTTCCTGTGTCTCAAGCGAAAGTGCTGCAAATATGTACCTCTGTATTTTCCCTCCTCTGCCCTCCAGGTATTCCTGCTATCACTGCAGACCTCTCTCTCCTTTAACACCATACCCTCGCCATCCCACACACATATATACATTCACATTTATCTCAAAACACCACGCTCTCACTGCCCAAAAATACATTGCGATGTGTGTAGCATCACAAACAGTTCTCCGGCCCACCGCTATGTGACATTTCGGTTGAACTGTTGCTCGGGAGACGCTGCCTTTGAAAGCACCTGTGATAGACACATGTACAGATGCACACATGCTGAAAACCTCACCGCGTTCGCTCGGCCATTGTTACTTAACTCCCAGTCATCCTCCCACACACACACACACACAGCAGCGGGGCAGCCAGCCTCTTGACACCATTCCATTTAGCCCACACTCCTGCCGGAGGATTCAGCTAATAACTCATATAGCCTGAATACAGCCATAGCGTGAAACAATTACTTTCAAGAAGAAACACAGGAATCAGGGGAAATGAGAGAAAGCGTAACCTTGAGAGAGGATAACATTTTTTAACACCGGCCCAAAACCCCTGCGCCGAGAGTGATGTAGCAAAAAAAGAAAGGAAAAAAGAAAGTTTGTTAATGAATCCCTCGGCTGAACTGAAGTTGCATTATGGCGCACACTCATCACTATCCTAGGCCTCTCTCTCTCTCTCTGTGTCGCAGCAGGTCAGAGACGCAGGCTCGAAAAGAAAAAAGAAAAAACATTCCCAGTGCGTCAGAAATCGAACTGCTCTCCCAGTAGGACTAAATTACCTGAAGCGACTGGGGACATTAAAGAAACACACACGGCCTGTCTATATTTCCCATCAAACACATAATTTGCTTATAGTGGTTATACAACATAACAAGACAGTGGCTATTGATCGCATTTTACTGGAAAATTAGCCCTGCAGCTAAGAGCGCGGTCCCTCTGCTCGGCTGATGCGAGACTGAAAGAACAGATATCTGCCCATGAGTGACAAGCAAGCAGACTCCAGATTACATTGTATTTTGCTGTTGTTCCATTCAGGTTTCCTCACTGTCCAATATTGTTCTCTTGCGTTCCAAATGGATGGTAATTGAATGGGACCTCTAAATTCCCAAAAATATTTGAATTTGAAAAGATGGGATTCGCTATTGGTACTGATCGCATGTGCATTGTAGTGGGTAGACTAAATGAAGTGTTCTGGCACGTGCATTGTTAAAAAAAGAAAAACTGAGAAAAGAAAAGACTGTTGAGGAACCGACAGTGATAACGTTGCTATTTATGGACTCAATTATTTGTTTGCTGGTGTGTGTGTGTGGTTTGTATTTTTTTAAATAACACATTTGGAGACACAGATATATTCAAAGCAGAATGCTTTATATTTACTTAAAAATATATCCTACTTTATTGTAAATATCGCAGATTTAAAAAAATTCATGTCTGTGTAGAGGTCTGTGGGATATAACATACAGTATCGTCCATATTGTAATGCAGCTACAGTACAATCAGATGACTCGTTTTGAATGAAGGCTGTAAAGATCTTTTTTTTTTTTTTCTTGACTGAAAATTGTCTCATACAGGGCTAATGTTATCAATACTGCTATTGGCTTTGCTTTCTCTGGTTTCACATGTAATCCAGCTGAATATAACCAACGCGGGCACGTTTTCTGGAGTACGTTGAAGAGGTTCCTGGGAAATATAGGAAATCACTAAGTCATGCAGAAGTAGATTGAAGATATTTGAGAGAAAGTTGATTCAACATAAAGCCAAATTGCCACATTTAATCACAAAATGGCTTGCTGGATGCAGACTGATAAAAGTGCTTGAGGATAATATACATTTCTTTTTTTATTTTGTCCTTTTTAGTTATTCTGTCTGTTTCATTTACTCTATCTATTTACTTCTTTAGTGTCCTCACTTAACAGTATTACAGTATTGAATTTGGCTTATTCTACAACCCCAATTATGGCCATTGTTCTTGTCTCTGTAACAGTGCTGTGCGTGGTAATAGAAAAACATACTGTCTAGATGTGTGGTGCACAGTTTAATAAAAAGTATGAACAAAGGTCATGTTGTATGGAGGAGCTGTCTTAGCTGTGGTTTAGCAAGCTAATTCTCAACCAGATTCCTACAGTGTTGCATTATTACCTGATACGAAAAGAATTAAAGATAAAAAAGTGAGACCATACCATGTCTGTTAAAACACATATTATTTGGATGTTTTGTGTCATAATATTTGCAAGATTTGACATTTGCTACAAATAACTCCAACATACTGTAGTTGTTGTTTAGTGTAATTCTTATTAAAAGACCTGTTAATTAATCTGGGAGCTACAGCAGTTTACAATCCTGCATAGTGAACACTGCTGGTATGGGCCTACTCTTCTTACAGTTGAATCACAGATAATACTTTGTGTGTGAGATTAAATGTCTTTTGATACTGAAGTGTGGGAGGCCTTTTTTTTTTCTTTTTACCTTTTACATTCACAAAAAGATCCACAGTGGGAAAGTGTGGTTGTGTTCCTGTCAGTGTATTGAAACATTAAGCCTCTCAAAACTTGTATTTCTTTGTAACAAGAAATATTAATGGCTTAATAAGCTTCAAACAATGGTAAAGAAGAAGAAAAAACACACTCTCAGCTATTCTGCTTCATCAGTAGTTGCGGTTTCATAGTTTGACAGTCAATCAACCCCACCTTCTTCGATCCGGTGGGCAGAGCTCATACAGAGATACAAGTGCAGAAAACGCTCAATTGAAATAACCAAAATAACTATACGCAAGAAGCAGATTAAGGAAATAGATTTTCAGGGCCTTTAACATCGTGGAAATAGAACAAAAGTCCTGGTTAGATATTAGATTTAGATTTGTGAGAGATATTATGTGAAGGGTAGTTTCACTTCAGATTTTAATAAAGCAGTGGATGGAAGTAAAGATTTTAGGGGTAGATGTAAAGTGAATAGCAGAAGGACCAAAGGCACTTTTCACAACCTCAATTTGATCAAGTCCAAAAATACCAAAGTAATCATGCCAGAGGCTTTGTGTGGAATTTTCACTCGGTGACTCAGAAACTTCTCAGCTGTGTGCACGTACGGTGATATGTGCAAATAGGAATTCATGTGTGTTTGCGCACATGTAGCATGTGTAAGCATGTGTCTTGGGGCCGAGTGTCTTCTGCGGTTGACTGTGGTTGGGTGGAGAGAGCTCATTTGAGAAGACGCGATTTGAGGAGTGATCGGGGAATTCCTCCAACATCATGCTCCTATAAATCATCTCTTTAATCAGCCTGAAACTCCCTCTCAGCGCACAGCTGACAAACACACATACACAGGCACACAACGTTACAATGAAAAAAAAAAAAAAAACAACGAAGAAAAAAAAAAAAGCCCGTTGCAGGCTGACAGAGCGTGACGGCGTCACATGGCGGGGTAAACGAAAAGCGAACCACAGAGAAAGGTAGAGTGACTGAGTGACGGGAACGTAAGGAAGACAGAGTAGAAGAGACATAGTTCACCCAGGTTGGCAGAGTCAGTGCTGAGCCTGAGCAGTGCCAGGCTGGTAATTGGATCGGAGAGTCGGGGGGTGGGGGGGATGAGGAGACTAGATTGCTAAAATCCCCGTCTCCTGAGCCTATCAGCCAAGAGGAGTAATCTATGGACTATATTACACACTTATTTAGTTGATAGAATTCAACCTAGAGCCTAAACAAGACCCAAACCTAATAATCATCCAAGCACTGACCTGGATCCTCTCGCGGCAAAGGAGCTTTTTTCTATTTAAATATATAAGGCCTTCGCTGTACGGCATTTTAATCTGATATACATAGAAATGAAATGTCTGTACGCTATAGCAGAATCTATATTAATAACATCACTCTCACTGATGTTCAGCCTGAATCAGAGAGACAGAGGGAGATAGAAAGCGATAGAGTTGTCCGATAGTTGTATTACAGTAATACCTTGGTTTAATAGATGTCTGGTTTGGAATAAGGCTGTACGTATTCCAATTGAGATTGTGTTGCGTTGGAGGGATGAGGTGCGCCCCCTCATAAATCCTCTCCTAGATGAGATTGGGGTTCAGAATGAGGGAATCAGCGGACAGTTAGAAAGACAGAATGATGCGCACAAATCCAGCTGAGGATTTTGCTGTTGTGACGGGGTGTGCGCTTGTGTTTGTGTGCGTGTGTATGTGTGTTGGATTGGGGGGGGAATCACACATATGGGCTCTGTTAATCCTCCAGTAAGGCCTGGCGTTGACTATGTGACACACACTCTTACCCACACATCCGCAGAGGAAGAACTAATGTTTCTCTGACGCAGCTCTTTGGAGGACGATGTTATTTGTTCTCTCTTGCTTCTCCCTGTAGCTCTATTGCTCACACTATTCTTTTTTGTTTGTTTTTTTTCCCCTTTGCAAACACACACACATGCACATGGTGCAATACAATGACACTCTCTGGCCTTATTTTCTGAATGGAGATGGACAGACAGAATTCGAGAGAGAGAGAGAGAGAGAGAGAGAGGAGCCAAAGCCAGGGGGAGAAGGAAACAGCTGGAGGTGGAAAAGGTCACCAAGCCAGTGGTTCTGCTATAAATTATAAAGCTGCCGGTGGATGCTCAGAATCAGCTCAGAGTGGCAAAAGAAACAAGGGAGGCAAAGGGGAGTCGGGTAAGGAGAGAGCACGAGGAAGGAAGGAAGGGAGGAGAGGCGGCGAGGATAGGAGACCGGGCCGAGTGGAGACGAGAGAGCCGAGAGGAGATGACAGGCAGGGGGGCTGCGCGGGGAGGAGAAGCTCAGAACTGCTGCAGGAGGGCGAAGGCAGTCGTCTCGAGCAGCGGCGGATGATTTTATTGGGTTCTTTGGGCGGCCCGCGGGAGAGGGGAAGGGTCAGGTTGCCCATGTGTAAACAGCAGATGTGAAAAGCCGCCTGCACACGCCACCACCCCGGGCTCCAGCGAGCTGCACAGTCAAGGACTCGTCGTGTGCTGCTGCTCCTGAAACCCTCGCCCATCTGCCGCCGCCTCAGCCCCATAAGCCAAAGTCCTGTAAAGACATTGACAGTGACAGCTACCTCGAGCCTTTAGGATTCAGGTGCGATTAAAACAAGTGTTGCATCCATTAGGTTTTACACACTAGTCAGCAGTACGGCGAGCGGGCCCAGGCATGCTCCCGCTCATTAGTAGTGTGGACTCTGGCACTGGCAGGGGCTTAATTGTTTTTCTCTTTAACTGAGCAGCTTCATCAATAATCATTAGAAGGTGCTCAAGCAGGTGGGGCACTTTTTAACTTCGTCACAAGCAGCGTGAGGCGCACACAGGTTCACACACAAACACACGCGTGCGCACAAACACAGTTGAAACAAGCCAAACGTGAGTCATACAAGGCTCCTCTTTGAAAATTCTTTAATTTCCTGTGAAATTAGACTCATGTTGCTTATTTCATTAGGCGCTTTTAGGGTGTTTCACAGACTTTTTGATAAGAATCCTGGTTCAAAATGACACACAGCCAGCGTTAAATAAGTCTGAATGTGGCTTATTACTCAGCAGCTGTACTGAAAGAGAACGAATCAAATGGAGGAGGCTGAAAAGAAGAGAACAAATTGAATAAACCAAGACTTTTTTTTTTTTTTTTTGGGCAAAACAGGGGGGGTGACATGTCTTTATACCTCTCCAAAATGTACATTATTTTTCCCACAGAAGTGACCACATTTCCACTTAAAAGGCCATTTGGTTTTGACAGCTGTGTTGCATGTGTGGTGTCTGTCTGTCTGTCTATCTGTGTAGCGTGTTCTCTTGCTTACTGTCTGTGACATTTCAGCTGTACGTTTGGGAGCATGCTGAGTTCTGTAAAGGTTGTCATAGCAAAGTCTCAAGCGATAACCGCCCCACCTACCACCACCACCACAACCACCACCTCCCCACGCCTCAGTCTTCCTCTGTCACTCTCCCCCTTTACATCTCTGTCTTTCTCTTAACTCGCTCTCCGTCTCTCTCTGTCAGTCATTACGCTTGCATCTCTTTTGCCTCAGTTTCTCCGTGAGAATTTTTCCCTCTGTCTCCGTCGTCGCTCTGTCTCTGCCTCTCACTCCTGCCCATGTCACACTCATCACATATTATTATTAAATACGCCCACGCTGCTCCTCTCAGCGTCATATAATGCACAGACTCATTACATGTGACCTCTCATGGCAAACACGCCAAGCTGCCCTTTCAACTCTGCGTTTGCACCTACATTTGCAGTTTATTTTACTCAACTCTGATTTTACTTCTTTTTGCTTCTTTGCTACTTTTGTAAATTATTCCCATGTATTTGTGACAGCAAACCTTCTCCCTGTGCATCTACTGGTCTTTTTTTTTTTTTTTAATGTCCCACTCTCTGTATCCCAAGCCACCCTTCTGTCTCCCTCTGTTTGCTAACCCTAACCCCACCGCCCCCCCGTTCTGTCATCTGTTGCTGATAGTTGTGGTGCATTAGAGGAAGCGGGCCCTGGGGCAGCCTATTTGTATGGGCCGTGTGCTCTCAGAGCCTTCAGAGCTGACAGAAAAGCTTTATGGCAAAACACATTGTGTGTTCGGTTCCACGCTTACACACAAATCATTCTTGTTCATTTACTTTTCCTGTCCTGGGGAGATGTCGCCACGCTGGGGGAAAGTTAGCTTGCCTTCTCCTGGCAAGGCCTGAGTTCTCTGTATGTGTGTGTAGCTGCACATGTATGTGTGTGTGTGTGTGTGTGTGTGTATGTGTGCGTTTTCTGTGTTTGTGTACTAAAGCCAGCAACTGAGCATGTTAAGAATAGCTGTGTGGAATGAATGAATTTGGTCCCTGTAGGCATGCGTGAGTTGCAAACAGAGCGGGGAGCAGAGCTGATTCAGTGAGTAAGCTGACTGAGGACTTCAGTAGTAAACACAGAAATTAGAGAAATCGAACCAAAGAGCCATATGTTAGCAAATATGTTAGTGAAAAGACAGCGCACATGAAAAAGAGGTATTAGTAGTACCCTGTGTTAATTTTAACTATATAAAAGAAATCACTCTCATAAAAAAAATTAGGAGTGGAGAAATAACCTGGGATTCAAGGTTGATTATTCAGTGACATTTTTAATTATAAGATTTCTGGTGAATTTTGCATAATTATACACAGAGTTATTTTTTGCAATCCCATGTCATCGTGTCATCTTTTCATGAAAAATAAAATCTCCACAAAGCCCGGTATTCTGTAATTGTGCACAAGACAAAGACAGTGGCATTTTCAACCCTTCCCCAACAATCCACCCCCCAACGCCCCCCAATCATGCTCTCCCTGCCTCTTTGGCATTTGTGGTACCGCGTGTGAGTGACAGTGGATAGATGTGGATCTAGAGTAGTAATTAAATCAGGGTCTGCTGCTGTTAAACATGGGGCGTCCAAGGGTGACAATGGTTATTGACAAAAATCTATGCAAATGTCAACTGCCCCTTGCCATTCCAATTTTATGTAATTTGCCAACGTTGTTGGGCTAAATAGCTCATTTGGGAGAAGCAAAGTCAGAGGCAAAAGATGGACTCACTGAGGAACACAGCCACTTTGGTGGACAGATAAAGAAAGAAGTAAGCACACCTTCCACCAGAGAGATCTGATGCCTCTATTTTCCTGTCTGCCATCACTCCTTCCCAGTGGCAATGTCTGTTCTCTTTTTTCCCACTTTTAGAGAGAGGGAAAGAGAAAAAGAGAAACAGGAGGCTCGCTAGGCCTGGAGACAGACTAGACATCAAAATGTTCAGAGATTTCTCTATCTTTCTAATTACAGATTTGAATGACCAAAGCTAAGCAGAGTGGAAATTAAGAACCGACAAAAGTTGGCAACCTCCCCAGCAACACTGTCAAAAAGGGGGTACAGCAATAAAACGCAGTCCTCGCCGATCAAAACTGAGTGCTGAGACGACACTTTTGTTGCTCCAAAAGTCGCCCTGTGAGATTTGTAAAGAGTTCGCGGGGAGTTATGTTTGCTTAATATCCCCTGAAACACGCACACACAACATTTAGGACGCACGAATGATGGCACATGTGCTCGCAGGCGCTCAAGCATGCACACAGAGCACATTTACGCACACACACACTCGTGCACACAGGTACCATTTGCACACACACACAGTCGTAGCCACATTCACGCATGTATATTTACACAAAAAAAGCAAATTAGTGCTTGGCTGTGCAGGGTAAAATTAACATTTAATTTACTATGAAATCAGCTTTTAACACCATTCAACGTGAACAGTACATCAATGGCAGCAGGGTTAAAATTGTGTTTTTATGCTCCTAACTCTCCGAGCCATCGTGATTAAATGAGAAGAGTAAAGCACAGAGGGGGAGAGGAGCTGGGGAGAAGAAAATAGAGAAAAGAGCACTTATTGGTGTGATCCTTATGAGTCGGTGTTAATTAGCATAATGAGGAAAAGAAAGGATTAAAAGAGAACAGAGTACATACTGCCAGTTGCCATGGAAATGAAAAATGAGTTGAAGAGATAGCTAGTCAAAGTTGGGCCATTGGTTGCCACTCAGCCATATCTTAGGTTTACGGAAAAGGAGTGAGGCAAGGGCAAAAAAAAAAAAAAAAAAGCATGAAATTACTTTTAAGCACACCAAATTAAATAACTACCTGTGCCTATACCCTTAAAAGTGCATTTATAATAGGGAGATGAACACAAAACCATCAAGCTCTAATGTCTGCACTCACATTACCCCCAAACCAAGGGCATCTCGTTGTCATCTAATCATGCTAAAATGAAAAATATCTTTATAAAAGAACTAAACTGATAATAATAACTCATGGGGCCCTATTTAAAGTTTCAAAGAAACATGGGATAGGTAGCAGGTTCAACCTATCTTTTTCTCATTTTAATAAAACCAATAAGTCCATCTTTTTTCTGTCTTTTTTTTTTTTTTTTTTTTTTTGTTAAATCTCATACACAAAATATTCTAGCAGGCTTATATCAGCTCCCTAATTCAGCAATCAGCAGCCAAGGTCCCTCTACAGTTCCGCCAATAAAAAAAATTTGAACAGATTTAAACAGGCGTTCCACAATATTTTCATAATTCAAAGTTTCTCACAAATGGACACTTAAATCACAACAGTCATGCGGTGAAAAACATGGAGGGGGGTTGAATGAAATGAGCTGTTTGTCACAAGGAACTGTTGCATTACAAAAGAGCCCGTCCTTGGAAGAGGGAGACAAAGTCGTATGGCAGGTTCTCTTTCCCAGCGCCTGCATGTTGCCAGAACTACTGAAGAGCGGAGATGAATGAGAAGCACAATGAGTGAAAGTTATCTCATCTCCCTTCTCTCACAGTTTGTAAACTATGTAAACCGGAGGCTCACAGATGCCGGTATAAATGATGTTTGTTTTTTTTTTCTTTTCCTGTTGTGTGTGCTCTTGTTGCTTTATCTTGTTCTTCCTCTCTGCCACCGTTTATCTTCTCCATTACCGAAAAAGTGAGTTATGGAGAGAGGGGAGGTTTTTGAAAAAGGGAGGGAAACAGAATAGGGAACGAACGGCTTATTGGTATAGAGCAGATGTCGGCAATTGATTGACTGACGACTGATGTTTTCTTGATCTGAGCATGTGTGGCTGCGAATGCACGTCCACACCAGGATGTACTGACACGAGTTTGTTAGTGAGGTGAAACTTGTTTGCAGGCCACCGACATGAACCTTCAGCAACTTCTAATGTTTTGAACTCGCAACCACACAAGCGCACAGACATGCACACTCACTGCTGCGGCCATTCATTTGCATGACAAAGGCTTGGTTAATTATTTAAGGAGCCTTATTTGATCAATACAGGAGAGCTGTATCCGACTGCAGGGACAATCTGAGCCACTGGATTCTATAGGCCTTCATTATTCATGAGAACCACAGAGAGGGACCAGGCAAGAGGGAGGAAGGGAGAAAAGAGAGGGAGCAAGAGATAGGGAGCAACAACAAAGGCAGCAGGGTCTTGTTTCATGTGTATTAAAAGTTTTCCTTTTTCGGTGCTGATGAATATTTTACAGGGTTTGAAACTTAGATGGGACCTCTCTATCTGTAGAGGTGAGAGCGGAGGGGAAGGGTTAGGTGGCGACACTGCTGCTGTGGCAACTGCGGTTTGTCTCGGGGTGAGGGGGTCACAGGCCTGAAAGCCCAGCCACACACAGGCTGCGTGTGTGAAGTCGTGCTTTAAAAGGAGAAATACTGAGAAATACGCCATCTTCGCGATGGCTTCGTAGTCACTTTTTTGCTCTCTCACAGTGGGGTATTGTGACACGTGTCGGGTTGAAAACATGCTTCGGGTGTTATCCTTTTCTTTTGCATGCATGAGCAACCCTGTATGCATGCATTCATGCAAAGCTTGTGGGTGAGCGGTGCTTGTTTGCATGCGCATGCCTTGGATTAGTCACAGGTATATGTCTGCACTCCAGCACAGCCAGGGGGCGCTTATCTAAAAATAGTCTTAATCCCACAGGAGTGTGTGATCAGGTCTTCCATCCTGTCTCCCCTCTGGCCATGCCTGGAGAGGCTGGAGGTGGAGGGCTGCTGGGCAGAGGCTGTGAACGGTTCAAGAAATTGTTTCACCAGCATGTATAAACACACACGCACACACACACACACAGAAGCATGCAGGACCTCTTCAGGCTCAGTAGATACACCGTGTTGTTGCTGATTGGAAAGCGACACGTTTGTCTATGAATAGAAGATATACACAGGTGCATATAGAAAAAGAGACACATACAGACAAAATACACAAAATACCGAGGTAAACATCATCCCACCACAAAAACACATAATTGTTCCCTGGTTGAAGATCCATCCACTTTTATTGACTTCTTCTCCACTGCAACACGCAGCTCATTTGGATCTTGCTTCATCAGGGAATTTTTTATGCGGCCCTGATGCGGCTCAGCCTTTTGAAGAGTAGGCGAGTTATGTCTCTGTGTAGTGTAAAGAAAGCACAGAGAGAACAGTAAAGCCAGGGGCCCACAAGCAACTTCTGTTGGAAACTACTAAACGTTTAAGTGAAACTAAAAGTAGCGCAAGTTTCAGATTCTACTTTTTTAAATCCCATATAGGCCCAACAACTTTTCCTTTTTTTTCTTCACCCTTTTTTTGTTGGAGGCAGCAGACTTCATTTCTCTGAGACAGCTTTTTGCAGTTATTAGGGAAGAACATGCATAAACATAGTGATGGAAAACTTTTAAGCAGAGGTCAGTGCCAGGTAAGGGTCCTTCTAGGGGTCATTTTCAGACTGAAACGCCAGATGGTGGTCGTCAGGTGAGATGCATTGTGGGACTGTGGAGGATGCTTAGGGCGTACCTGTGAGATTCTAAAAAGAGCTATTTTTGGAGAGACACATCTTTTGCTCACCTTTATGACTTGTGCATCTGCGGGGAATGTTACCCATGTGCATGTCAGATCTGTGTGTGTGCCTGCGTGTGTGCCTGCGTGTGTGTGTGTGTGGGTGGGGGCTTGCACATGCACATTTGACCAAACATTCATAATTGGGCCCAATAGCTCTTTAGACTTTGACTCGGTGCTGTCGTCATGCCAACCGACCACTTTCCTTTTGTGCCGTTCCCATTTTGTGTAGAGATGGCAACTGCATGGAGATGCCTCACACAACACAACAAAATGCACCAGTCATTAGTCCACAGGCTGCATCCTTACCTTGAATCCTTTCTGGGCTGATTCTTTTGTGTCCTTTGGTAAACGTTGGCTCTTTATTACAGCAGCTTGGCACCCCGCTAGTGTAGGTTACCGAGTCCCGGTAAATGTGTCAGTGGCACGTGTGTGGATGTCTGTGTGGCACCTTTCTTAAGTGTGTGTGCATGGTACAAGTATGTCCGTGTGTTAGTCTCATTAAGGGATCATTCCCGTTTCTGGACACCGAGCGTCTGATTGGACTGAGACAGGCTGATCCCTCCAATCACAACACCTGCTGTGGTGTCATCTGGAGAGCAGGAATCACCACAGATCAGTGCTGAGCAAAAACAAAAACAAACAAAAAAAAAACAAAAAAAAAAAAAGAAAAGAGGAGAGGATAATAGGAAAGAGAAAAGAAGCAACTGAGACAGAGTTGGGGTAGCAGTTGGCTTATGAATTATATATAAAAACTATTAGACATAAAGGGAATGGCAGAGGAAAGGCTGGGATGTGTAGAACTTCTTCAGTCACACTCCATGCGTCAAAGAGATGTTTTTCTGTCTCTTGAAACCGGCTGTTAGGCAGCCAGTTTCTCAGTCAGACCCTCTCTGTTCTTAAATAACTTCTTCCTCATCTCTGTCTAACTCTGACTATACTTCCGCCAATTAAACGCAGACCACCAAAGGATTATATCATTTGATCAAAGTACTATGTTTAATGGAGTTCATGAGCAAAGTATCCAGCTTAAAGCCTGTGTACAGTAGCATACGATCACCTAATTGGATTAAACAGCTTTTTTCACGTCAGTCTGTCACACTAAATGGGAGATTAAGAAGTAGTGTGTTGTTAGTACAACCACCTGTGTTTCAAAGGATGATTTTCACTGTAAATCACAATAATAAATTAACAATTTTACCCAGAATCTTTAATTATAATGATACAAGCAGAGCTTTGAAAATTCAGTGCCTTGTATGTTAGTCTCCTTATAACTAATAGCCCTTTTTTGTAGATGAAATTAATGCATCTGAACTTTCTGATGCAATCGACAATTACTTGGAGCTATTACACTAAAATTCATCCAGTGAACAGATTTTCGGTGGGCTAAGGCAGCCGAGCTGCCACCCAATCAGAATCTGGGCTTGACTTGAGGCCGATCAGGTTGCTCCAGCTGAAGTGTTGCGTTTGGAGTGCGGCTCAATCAGTCCCATTAATGGATTAACAGGCAGCATGTAAATGTTGCCCCAGTGGCTCGGTCTCTCTCCTGCTCTCATGATTGTTAACCATGAAGTTCACATCAAAACTAATAGCCGGCCTGATGCCATTACCCGGGCGCTTCTGTTGCCACTGGCAACCGAGAGAGTCCCGCTCTGTGTGGAGAGAGCCTGTCGCCGTGTTTGAATGTGAACGAGAGAGGGGATAGACACAGACTCAGCAAAAGAGCGAGAATAAAAGAGCATGATATAGAGGGAATCAAAAGAGGTATACTGGATTCTGATCATTCAGGGAGAAGAAAAGGACACACGCTGGGTCATGACAGATGTAAATGTCAGCTGGGTAGTTTGATTTGAATGGTTTTGAATGGAGAATACCTATGTCTGCGTGTTTCCCTTTTTTTCCTAAATTGTGTATGTGCCTAACAGAGGCTGCGGGGGCTGAGACACACAGCCGAGCAACAGCAGACATGAGCAGCCCAGAGGAAAGCCTCGTCCTTCACTGCCCATTTTTTTTCACACTACACCATATGTGTCAGCCTCTGCTATGCATTTTACCTGAGCTTGTTTGCTCATTCCTGTGAGCACGCACTTTTTTTTTTTTTTTTTCTCGGAAGGTGAAGTAAAGGAGAGGAGGCTCTTGATGCAACTCATCACTGAGCTCGCTGCTACTGTCTCCTGCCTTGTCTGCTCAAAGAGCTTTGGCACCCCGCTGGGAAAGATGAAAGGCTTGATTACAGTCAAATTAGCAAATGAGCAGGTTAATTACAGAACCAAATTCCTGTATAAGAAGTGTCATTTCTCTGAGAGATGCTCCAGCTCCTGCTTAAAGAGCCTAAAGAAAAGGAGGGAGGAAGCAAGGTGGAGGAAGAGAAAAGGCAGGGGACAAACGCCTTTTTCTCCTTTAATTTTCTTTTTTTTTTTTTTTTTAGAAAAATCCCTGGTTCCTGCCCCTCTTAGCTCAGTATCTTACCGTTTGAGGTTAAGAGGAAATGGTTGCATCAATGAGCTATTTTTTTTTCAGAGGACCCTTTTTCCCCTCACATTTTCCTCTCTCTCACTCTCTTTTTCTGTCTCTCTCGCTCTCTTCGCCTTACTCAGGAGACTGCATCAAACCCCTTCACTCCAGCTTTCTACTCACTCTCCCGCTCACTGGCTTTCATCCTTCACCTCACAGGAGCCTTTGGGAGGCTTCAGATTTTTTATTTGCTACAACCACGTAGAAAAGGAATTTCTGAGACATCGCCTAAAGTTGGCAAGGACGTTCCATTTCACACAGAGAAAGAATGTGGAGTGAAGTCGCTGGAGAAAAGGCAAAAGTAATTAGGGAGAAAAGGCACATTTTTCCCAGCTGCCCTTGGTTAGCGTGGGCCACTGTTGTTCAGTTTGTTCATGTCACAAGCCCGCAATAAGTGTTTAGGAGCTACGTGATGGTACTCACTGATACCTACGCTTTGCTTTGGCCGATGGCTTCCTGTGTGACTGAAGAGATAGTGTGTCCGTGTGTGTGAGAGAGAGAGAGGGAGATGGATGGATTTTGTGGGCAGATGTGTATGAAGTCTGGAGCAAATGGAGTGAGAAGCTGAGCAGCTGGCAGAGGACAAGGAGTAGGCTAGTGAAGAGGATGGGAGATTCACACACGCACACACGCGCATGCACACAAACACACACGCAACGATGATTCAGGCTAGTGGCACACACTTCCAGTGACATGACTCACACCAGTTCGCTTACCAGACGCCGTCATTTGTGTGTCATCTCTGAGACAACCCACTGCAACACCGCTAACTTAATTTCTCCTGCGTTGTCACCCAAGTGTCATCGTCTGTCATCAGTTCAGTAAATTAGAGCTTCACTCCGGCAAGTGTTTCCAGGGAATTTGTCTCAGATGTAGTCATATCTCTTAATGGAACTGAAGATGTGAAAGTTGGCAGTTGGCACTTTATGGATTTTATGGGTGCTGCTGTAGCCAGAGGGATACACAGATTTGTGTTGGAGGTGCGTGCAGATACACTCAGATATGGAGGGTGGTGGTGGTGGGGTGGGGTGGGGTGCTTGGCTGTTCAGTGACTAAGAGCAGTGGGAGAGAATCTTTATTTAATCTGCCATTCATATTTGCGTTTGGATGACGATGGGAGAGGGAACATGGTGGTGGGAGAAACTGAACGTGCTCTCCTTGTATCTTTACAGAGCTATATCAGCGCAGGTTATCCCATTTAAATTACACAACATCAGCAACCCCTCACCCCCCTCACTCCCCACCCCCCTTTTTCTTTCTCCATTTCCCTGCAGTTCTCCACCTCCCTCTTAGACAACTCTATTGGATTTTTAGTCCATTCCAAATGAATTGAGCTGCGGCGCTCATGTCGAAACGAGCCCAGTCGATTGCCTAAATGTAACTATGCATAGTTATCGGGACTGCAGCGCAAGCCATTTGCGGGAAGCCTAAACATTATAAACAAATAAAGCAGCCGTATTGCCTCCAGGCCCTTGGTTAGGAATGCACTGCAGTGTCTGGTGAATGGGCAGCCAGCGTGAAATCCAATATAGGCCTGTGTGTGGAGGAGGAGGGAGAACACTCCAATCCAATCAATATAGCTCTATACAAGACTGGTGCGGCTGCTTCCACCAAAATACGACCACTATTATTTTGACCACTCCATGCCACATCTGATAGTACTACCACTACTACTACTACTGCTGTTTTTTTTTTTTTTTTTTACTACACGGGAGAGAAAAAGGGGACTGTTGTGCTCAGGTGCTTTGGTTACAGGAGTAACCATACGGAGCTGTAATCAATCTCTCCAGCTAATCAGAGCAAAGAACTCTGGTGGCTCTTAAAAATGTCTTCAGATCTCTGGTGGATCTTATAAATGTCCTCTGATACTGTTGATTTCAAACATTTCACCCACTCCTACAGGGTTATGTTTCATAGCACCGTTTTGGCCTTGCTTTAGCAGCAGCCTGCAGAACATTTTTCATAAACAAGGTTTTCTAAAGTGCCAGTGTAGGCGTGGGACAAAAAAAGGCACCTTTTCTCACTGTTGCCTTTGCATGTTATAATGTCTATTGCAATCACACTGGCCACAACAAAATCAGTGATTGCTGGTGTAGTTGCACTGGCAGCAAAAGCTGTTATTAACAGCCCAAAATTATGATGTTGAACATTGCAGTCTAGCCATTGTGAGAAAAAAAAATCACCTCCAAGCATGACCACTATAGATGAGAATTCACATGGCACTACACAGTTTGTTCTCTCTTTTATGCCCCCCACCACCAACTCTGGCCTGGACTATGTTTATCTCTAATCACTGTGTGCTAATGCGTTAGTGTAGTACAGGAGCTGCGAGGAATGAATCACCAGGGGTCTGGGTGCTTCGAGACATGCACACCTAGAGGACTCCTTTCTCCTCTCTGATTTGATGAAAGCCCTCCGGCTACCATGGAAACCCTTTTCCTTTTTTTTTTTTATCATCGGCAGTTATTGTGGCATTGACCCAAAGCAGGGGTCAGGGCTAAGTGTGATGGCCTCACACCATTTGTTGCAGGGTGCCTTTCGATGACCTGCGTGGTGTCCTTCTGTTTCTGGTGGATGTGGGCCGCACACTGAGACAAGAACACACCCTGGCCCTGTTGTGTTTGTGTACTTCCCTGGAGCACCGTGGTGTGCCTTTGCCTTTGCGTTGTATGTGTGTGTGAGCGCACGTGGCTGTTTAAGTGCAGAGATCAGAGACAGGGTTAAAGGGCAACATGCGCCTTTCCTGATGTATGACCTTGGGGTTGCCCATCCCATCCTTTCCCTCTTTGTGCTGCTCTAGATCACTAGAGCAGGATTTGGTAGCAGTCCCACCGCTGCCACCAAATCCTAGATAACCTCTCAAATAGCCACAACCCTGTCTCATCACCGCAAACAGAACCCATCTTGACAAGCCATTTATTCTTATTTTCAGTTTTACAGACTTATTTTTCATGGAACAAGTGAAACAAATCTGCCAATTGGATGTAATAGCTCATTTGTTTCTGTCATGGCAAAGTGGGACATTTCTTGATTTAAGACACAGTTTTAAAGGATCACCCGTCAGAACACTTGTTGCATGAGGGATTATGTAATATCTAAATATATCTCACCCCATCGGGTAGATTGTTGGTGTCCTTATTTGTGGTGAATACAGTTTTCGGAAGACTGAATTTAAAATGAGAGAGAATTAATTTTGGATGAATAGTTTTTAAAGTCCTTATAATTGGTTTTCATAATTTCTGCTTAGTAAAATGCATTTTTTACATGACTCACTGTACTCCGTGGTACAGCATGGAAACCTGCAGAATGCTTCTTGCTGATAGCGATGTGTGCCATGTCCTAACCCACTGTGGTGTGCTTTTCATTTGACTCCAACTGCTGCATTAATCCATCTCTCTCTATTGGGTAGCCATTATGGATATGGCTTGTTTATAAAGTATTTTTATGAGACGGCTTTGGCTTTTTGTCCAGCGCTGCTGCAAAGTGGCCCTTGCAAAAGCCTCGCTGTTGTTCTCCCATCTTCCCCTCTTACCCCTCATTTCACTTCTTCTGTGTGCCTTCCCAACCACATCCTCTCTAATGAAGCTAAATCTAGCATGCTAAATGGGACCAGTCAGCTATGTCATTGGTGCTGGAGCGGCCATAGCCGTCTTCTATTGGCCCCCGAAGGCACAAACACCACTTCAAGACGATGACTCGATGGCATTAGGAGCATTCACAGTACAGCGGGCACAAACAATATAGACCCAAGCAGGCAAGCACTCATCTGCGGTAGCTCTGAAATATCGGTGCCGTGCACGCATCCAAAGACAGAGCCCATGTGTGGGCTGGAGCGAACAGATAAAGTAACAGAGTCAAAATGCGTATGTGAAAGTGCAACTGTAGCTGCAGTCAAGATCCGTACTGTACCAGAGATCAAGAGTGGAGAGACGTGCTCTGCAGGATACCAGCCTGTCAATTGCACCGCTCTCAGCTTCAAAGTTCTCAGCTTCAGGATTTCGTATAGAATCTAATGGCTTTGGAGTGTGAGTGCACACAGTAACACAAGTGGAAAAGCGCTGTAATATAGGACCCTACATGACAATCCAAAAAGCATACACACTTGTAGGTACACACACACGCACACACAGTGTGTCAAATCTCCTACTGAAGTCCAATATATCCCTCACAAACCCATTAAAGGTGCTTCATACAACAGCCTCTCACAGAATACAGAGAGAGGGAAGCGAGAGCAGCACAGACTGGGAGAGAAACACAGAAAGTAGGAGAGCCATGTATTTGTTAGGTGCTCAAAGTTAAAACACACTGTGGTTGTTAAAAGTGTACTTTTTTTATACCCATATGTGTTTTTATGTTATTTTATATTTTTAAAAAAAACATACAATAGTAACACTTTTTACTCATTAAGTTTTTTGAAATTGTACAAATTTGAGAAGGGATGAAATATTATGGAGCGTTTCTGTGCCATTTGTAGAGGATTAGAGCATAAAAATGAAAACTCATCTTCTCTAACTGAAAATGAACTGGTGCTATTACTGCCTTGCACAGCAGCAGCCAGTCTACATGTTTTTAAGCAATCCCGCACGAGAGGGTATACTGAATATGAGCACGCTTTAATATGCTGGGAAGCTCAGACACATGTATATTAATGTAACTGTGACTTTGATGAACGTAGATGTATTTTTCTGTCAAAGTTTTCACTCGTTCAGCGAACCTTTGCTTTTGATGGGTGGTTTTGTCGAAATTTGATTTAAACATTCATGTCATCCTCAGGATAAACTGTAATAACGTTGATAAGTTTGATTTAAACATTCATGTCATCCTCAGGATAAACTGTAATAACGTTGATAAGCTCCTGAATTTTTTAGTGTCATCATCTGGTTAAAGATTCAATTTGTCTGCTATTTTGGTTGATGATCAAAAAATACCAAAGCTAAGGACATAGCAAGACTCAGTTATACTTTGTGTTTAAAACTCAACTTGGAAATGTTGAGAAGATATTGAGGAGGACTCATTACACATTACTTTCTAAACATCAGCATCATCGCTTTGCAACGTGAGCATGTTAGTTTCTTAACATTAACATTTAACTCAAAGTGCCTCTGTGCCTACAGCCTCACTGAGACGCTACCGTGGCTGTGGCTGACAATCCCAAACCAGTTATGTTTTGTAAATTTTACAAGTTGTTACGCATATACATGTAAAAGAAAAATTTCAATTATCCCTGTGAACCTGTTAGTCTATAGCAGTGGTTCTCAATTATTTTCTGTCATGCCCCCCCCTAGGGGACAGGGGAATTTTTTTCTTTCATTTTTTTCACGCCCCCCCCCGAATTGAAATACTATTGAGAACCTGATAATATTTATTTATTTATCTGTATGAGTTGCTGCACCAGCATTCTGCATGCAATCACCTGATTATCAATATAGATTAATAAAATAAGCTGAGATAATATCTGCAACAACTTAAACCAATTTCCAAGTTCAGTTTATTAACTCAATTTGTAACATTTAAACAAGACTGCTCAGTCTGTGTGATTCTCAAAACAGAGAAAAAAGTGCAAATGATTCACTGGGATGTGCATTTTTATAGACTTAACACAGTAACATTCAAAACTTTTTTAAACTGTAAACATTAGGTCACTTGTCAGCTTCATCAGCTTATTCCTTTTCAAAAAGGTACAGTTGGTACCTTGACTTACGAGTGTCCCAACTAACAACTAACGAGTTTTTCGAGATACGAGCCGTCTTTTTTCTTTGAGTTGAGAGCTAAAACTCGAGTTAGCTTCAGATATCCCACGTTAGTTGGTGCAGTGAACGCCACTTTAAGCGGTCAGTTCGCAGTGAAGCAGCAGTGTTGTGTCGCATTTGTGCTTTCAGTTATTTTGCAAAACTTCGTTTTTCCAACCATGGGTCCGAAGAAAGTGAGTGCGAAGGACAGTGCTGAGAAGAAGAAGCGGATGATGTGCATTGAATTAAAGAAAGAAATGATCGAAATATGGAAATTCGAAAATAATTTTATACTAATACTCTTTATTCATAAGCACATTTTTCTTATTTAAAAACATGTAACAAAAAAATTGCGGTCCGGAACGGATTAATGTCATTTCAATTCATTTCAATGGGAAAAACATACTGAGTAATATGAGTTTCGAGCTCCGCTCCTCTGCATTTACTTTGTACTTCTGTACTTTTTACTGTGTACTTCTACTGGGTTGAGCGGGCGGCCCCGCCTCGACGCCACTATTTGAGAAACACTGGTCTATAGAGTGTCAGTTTAACCACAGACATGCTGAAATATCTGTGTTCATCCCTTTTATTACACAGACTCTGAAGTACTTTGGACCTGCTGGGTTTTTTTTTTCTTTTTTTTTTTACATTTTCTCAAAACTACTCAAACTAAATCTAATACAGTCTTCACGGTTAAATTCCACGTGTAAGGTCGGGCTCAGAAAACTGAAATTGCAAACGGAGGACATGTTTTATTATTTAGTCAGCTAATATGTTTCAGGTCTACTCACTTAATATCCACTCCGCTTTCATTCTGCTTAATATCTCATCACGAACTATTTCACATTCTCCATCTCTGAGCATAGTTGCCTCCACATTAACTGATGAAGTACACAGTAAAAAAGATAACCTGCACTAGTTCCACAGAAGTTGAGGAATGAATCACTGCCGCTGGTTTCTGATCTACATGCATTTAACTGGGTAAGTAAGACACCCATATATGGCTGGCAATCTGGTCCCCTACCCGCTCTCCCCCTATTTGACATTTCAGCCTGAGGTAATGACTCCTCTCTGGCATTTATTCACTGCTCCAGGGTTGCACAGCCCTATAGATGCTGTCATTTACACTTTTTAATGTGCGTGTTAGTGCTACGCTTTTCTGTTTAGTTACACAATAGCTAATTTTCCTCTAAAGAGACAGAATGGCAGTAAAAACAGCCACGGCGCCCCACAGCGTTTCACCTCTGCATAGAGTTATGGCATGCACAGACGCACACACACACAGGCGATGCATGTTGTACAGTAAAAGCCAGCCAAAGCCCTCAGTGTGTCACCTCTGTCATAGTGTTAATTAGACACAGTGTCACCGTCTGTCCCCAGTGACATTTATTGCACATTTGAATATTTTACCCAGACAGATGGTAAGAATGTCAAGGCGTGACACTGAGTTATTAAGCCCTAGTCCTCTCCCTTGGCGACAGAATGCAGGGCTTGTCAGCACTCGATTGTTTTAATAACTCACTGGCAGCACCGCAGCAAAGTTTGCCCTGACTCTCTGTGCTGCAGCTCGTTCCCAGGGCATAGGTGAAAGAGTCCACACGCACTCAAACGTGCGCATGGTGGCAAACACACACACCGACATTGGCACGATTCCGCCGAATGCGCAGGAATTCCCCTCGCTGAATAAAAGAACAGGCGGCGTGACTCTCTGACCCATCGGCTGACATTATCCATCTGTAGACTGCCGTGCTTTTCTATATCGCACATGACCTTCACCTGCGCTAACACTCTTGTCAGATGTGAAGCCCAGCACGGATGTGCTCCATAACCTCTGAATATGATACCACAGTGTCACACTCGGGTCAGATCCTTCTCGCTCACGCTCGTCTACTGGACTTGCAGACTCATCGCATTGAGAACCTCTGGCCTTCATGTGTTGTGGCAAACAAAGTGAGAAATACACAAAATACACAATGTTGTCTGGCGTGCAGTGTTTGCCTCAGTAAATGTGTGTCCACATGCTATCTTTCAAACCAAAGTGATAGCATTTCGCCCCAGAACAGTCTACTGAGAATGCAGACTTGACATTTGTGTTCAGATAAAGAAAAGTGGTCAAAGCTGAGTTGATATAAGCCACAGAAATGAGGTCATCAAACTGCCTGAACTCAACAGCAGTCACAAAAAAGTGAACATGGGAGAATCAGGAGGATTTCAGAGGATGTACTTGGCCTTGTTGGCATGTAGCATACTCGTTGCAACAAGGGCAGGGAAACTTGCTTAAATGAAGTTCCGCTGGCAGGTGTTAGGTTGGATCCTTATCAGCCGATGATCAAACAATGGCAGATTGTGCGGCAGAAGCTGTGGCAATGATCCATGTGGCAGAAGATTTATACTAACGTGCACTAGAGGGAGGTAAATATCTGTAAGGTGACCATATTAAATTGTCTATTTGGCAATACGTAGATGTCGTTCAGGCCAAACAACTTGCACAGCTTGCAAGTGCTGGCAAGGATGATTTGATAATATTTCCAATGATGTTAGCACAGTGTTAAGTCACACCGGAACAGTTTGGCACTATTTTGACTTGGTTGTATATCCCACATCTTTACATCTCTGATATAAAAAAGGAAGTCTCTCAAAGGCTCTGCCATGAAGAGACAACCCAGTAAACCCGGTAAATGTGTGAAAGTAGCCAGAAAATAAACTGCGCCCACTTGTCAACATTATTGCACGCTACATCTGCTAAACGGACTCACTGTTACTTAAAGAAAGCAGTGTAAAATGTGTATTAACAACCGAGTGAACGCAATATCAGCACTGATTTTTTTGCATTATTCATTTGCCATATTGAGGAGACACAGAATAAAATGGTGATTTAAAATGTGTGAAGAACACAGAGAAAACGAAAATAAGTTTCCAGTATGCCTGTCACAGCTGTGGCGTCAGTCCAAAATGGGCCGGGATGTTGTGGAGAGACTAAACTTTGCTGTAAATTTGAAGCATATTCTCGTGTTGTTACAGAGTCTACGGTGGACATGAGGGTCCTTTAATGCAGATAAATGCTTGCAAAATATTGATTTGCTTGTGCTTTCTTTTGTGTGTACACCGCAACTGGCCTGTAGCTTCCAAAGTGGACTCTTGGCATCCACTGCTACTGTGTAAAAAACTCCAATCCTCTGTTGTTTCTGCAACAGTGTGAGTATATAATATAAGGCCAGGTTTGTTTAGCTATTCCGGTTATATCCACCCCGCTGTCGCTGTGTGACATTCCCACAGCTCATTCTCATCTTGTCCGTCATTTCTCCCTTGAGTTTTTGAGCTATGTGTAATTACCCCAGTTTGTTTGCACCTTGGCACCTTGGCTCTAACTGCCTGCCTTGTCACAGCCAGCTTGTGTTCACAGGAAGCATGTGTGTGCGCACACCAGGGTTTGCAGGCAACAATCAGTCTTTAGCAAATATGGGTGTGACAAGCAAGAGTATGCAACAGTGCTAGTGTGTTTCTCAGCACACGAGTGCGTCACCCGGAGCCCACTCTGGCAGACACGGAGAGACAGAGAGAGGGACCTTGTCGTCTCTAATCCCTTTGTTTTGAGTCAGATTAGAGCTTTGCGAGGCGTTTGCGAGGCCTGCAGAATGTGGATTTAAGGATTAGTCTAATAAACAGAGGCTCTGTGGCACTCTGCAGCCCAGTGTGGAGATTACACAGGCACCGAGAGCAAGGAAGAGAGAGGGGTGGATTGTTTCCCCCCTTCATTTCCATCCTGACAAATGATGGGATGAGAGGAGAAGAGACACAGAGGAGAAAATGGAAGGTGGATGAGGTCTCTTCACAGTTCCTGATCGGTGTGGCAACTTTAATCCATCTCATTCCCAAAGAGGACAACAACACTTGAGTTACACATGCAGAGCTTGCAATGTGTTACCGATACTCTTGTATGACATCAACAATAATTCATAATTACAGCATTCAGGATGGCTGACAGGGGACAGTCCCTCAGTCAAACACAATACTCAACAAAGTGCAAAAAAACAACAAAAAAAACAACACAGTATTAACTTAGCCTGCATTGCTGCTCACTATTTTCTCACACACAACAATATTGTAGACTGTTAAATATCTTCTTTGTTTCAGTTCTTTTTCATTACAGCATGCAAATCAACTTGCAAAGGCTTCAAACCAATAGAACTGGGCTCAATTACAGAGAATATATCTTGTTCTATTTTAGTACATGACCTTATTGTTGTGTGGCGGTGCAGATAAAAGGCGGCCTGATATGTAAAGTCTACCACTGACTTATTGCGTACTCACTTGCTAATGAGGGTCTCCGAAATCGGAGGCGCAAGCTCTTGCTGCACAACATTGCCGCATTCAGAAGGTAAGTTGTAGGGCATTTAAATGCAGAAGACACACAGTGATCAAATTCATCATGTGAATCAGACAGCCGCATCAACATTATTTTTGCATTCTTGCTGCGATGTGCTATTAGGAAAGCGCATCATAAAAAATTACTTTAGTGCATCAATATCACGACAATGTCAGTGACCAAAAAGCATGCCAGCTTATACGCATACCAATACAAATAGTGACACAACCAGTGAATACCACCACCGATCACACTTAATAAGCAAGTGATTTTTTTTTTCCTGTTTGGCTAAAAGAGGTGTTGGAGGTAATGGGGCGAGGTGTGTGGGAGAAGGAGTGATGAAACGTTTCCTGTCCTGCACGCCCCTCAGCTGTTGGCTCACAGATCATCTTGGATCCTAAATGAACCGCAGTTTCCAGTTGAACTGAAGCCATGCAAGCAGCCCCAGCCATCCCTTTTGCCTTGTGTGTCTGTGCGCGGACGTCCATATGCGTAGGTGTGTGCGCGTGTGCCTTTGGATGCGTGCGTGCGCTTTCAATGCCACCCGAGATCGAAGACATGATTAATGACTCTTCATGGTGAGGAGCCTCTCAGTCAGAGCCCAGTCCAAAGCTCATACAAGGCAGGCTTGTGTGTGTGTGTGTGTGTGTGTGTGTGTGTGTGTGTTAGAGGTAGAGAATGATAGAGGTCATGCTGCATTTATAGATGTGGATACGTACAGGAATATTTATATATGCAAATACATGAGAACATGACTTTGTACGCACACACATACACACATATACATAATGTGTCAGTTCAGGAAGTAATCAGAATGCCAAGGCCTTCGCCTGACAGTGAAGCTCCCATGAGCCTTTTCTTACAGACACGCACACATTTTCCACACAGCTTACATTTGTACTCAGTACAGTGAAATTGAAAGTATATTGTACATAATGAGATATTTGTCGGAAAAAGCTGTTAATTACTGTACAGTGTTAAAACTAATTACGTTGATTCAGTGTGCACCCTAAGAAAAGACTCCACTGGTGAAAAGAAGAGATTAATCATCAGGATAATAAGGATTTACACTTAAAGATATAATGTTAAGTATAAACTGTTCTTCAGGCAAATCTAAATATGTGATTGGACGCTTTGGTTAACTGTTTGTATATTATCTTTGCCGTAACTGCATTTGAACATCGAGTAGGACGCTCCTCCTGAAATCAAGATGCACGCATGTTTTTTGGTGATGTGTAATTGAGTCTCATGCAATGATTTGTTTTTCCTCTTTATTCTTTCGCAACCTCTCTGTACTCCACTCTCTGCCCGTCTCCTCTTTTGTTTCTCTCAGTCACTCTGTGTCTTCCGCTCTTTGTCTTTGTGAACAAACTGTGTAAACAACTTAATTTGAGCAGCAGCACAAAAACAGCAGAAAATTGAAGCAAAATGCTTTATAGCCACAATTTTGTCTTTTGTGATAACAGGGCCTTGTGTTTTCAATAGGCCTTCTTTTGCTATTCAAATTCCTTTCAAATTAAAAAGAATTAGAGAGAGAGAGAGAGAGAGAGAGAGAGAGAGAGAGAGAGAGAGAGAGAGAGAAGAAAAAGACACCAAATGAACAACTTCATCTCCTGTTCACAAAGAGTGTTGGAAGAGTGGATACATTTTCTGATGGAAAGGCTCCATGCTGAGTTTTATCAGGCTTTTAGCCACCAGTCTTGTTGGCTGATTGTTGCTTTTGGTTTGGTTACAATTGAATTAAATGAGCCAGATAATGACTGCTTTAGAGACTCTTCTAATCCGACCATAAGATAAGATAAGATAAGATAAGGGATAGAAACAAATACTGTAAATAAAATGAACATGACAAATGAAAAAAATCATTTCAGCGTGTGAGCTCAATGAACTACAAAAAGTGAAAAAAAAAGAAAATATGACAAAATGTAAATCACTGTGTCTATTCCTATATGCAAAAATATGGTTGTGATCACATTTATCAGGTCCACAGAGTCATGCATACCGTACATACAGGTCCATATTAGGTAATGGTTAAGTATGTATAGTTTAAACAATTAATCAGAACAGAAGAACAGAAAAAGAACAAACTAAATTATTGGCAACTATTTTTGTTAATCAATTTTTTGTTTGTTTGTTTTTTTTTTTAAGCAAAAAATCCAACTTTTTGGATGTTTTTGGATTTACTGCTTTTCTTTTCTCTTACATGAAAATAAATGTCCAGATGGTCGAACAAAACAAGACATTTGGAGGCACAAGACATGTATTTTTCACTATCTTCCGATGTTTTGTAGACCAAAGGATTAATAGATTATTTGAAGAAATAATGCTCAGATTAATGGATAAATGTTAAGATGCAGTCCTAAATATATATATATCACAGAATTATGTATATTCTGAAACTCTTTTAAAAACTGTAAACGGAGCAAGCTTTGTTGTGTAGTTTTACTAGAGTATAAGTGTATAGCATGTCAATAAATGTCAGGATATTTAATGGCTTATACGGGGAGTAAACATGCCCTTCTTGAGCGTCCTCCTAGTTAGCTGCAGTAGGAGTCATCTGGACAGGAAGCCTCCCACAGTGTGATGGCCCTAAACAGCATCTATACAAGCACTCACACACCGCCTCCGTGCTTATTTGTTTGATAAATGAGAGCAGCGGCTGGATGGAATCTTTGCAGCTAATTGTCTTTGGGTATCCAGCCAATGTACATGTAACCAATAAATATGTGGTGAAATAATGTGCACAGCAGAGCCGGGGGTCGATAGTGATCAGCATGTTCGAAGAGCTGGCTGTCTCTGCAGCACTTTCTTCAGGCAGATTTGAAGCATGATGCAAGAAAACACAAAATACCTGAGGCAATTTCAAAGCGTAAATGCACTAATGCACCTACTGCTGAAACAATGCTGACCCACTGCTGGCTTTTTTTTTTGTGTGTGTGTTGTGTTTTTATGTGTTGGTTTGACAATATTTTTTTTTTCCCCGGAACTGGGGACTGACTGAATTAGCCACCTCAACACCTATCTGACAAGCATTTTTAGGGAAAGAAAGTAGAAATGTTTAAATTGGAAGCTGTATAAAACTCATTGGAACAGTATGTGTTGTGCTTTTGACAGGTTAAGAAAACTAGATGCTCATTTTCCATGCGTAAGAAACACTCAAGCATGTGATTACACACAAGATTTTGGCGGGTAAAGAAACACTTTTTTTAAAATAGCATCTGTATTTAAGTGCCTGTCTGTGTGTCAGCGTAGTTTCTATTACAGCACTCTTTTCTTTGGTATTTGGACTCTGTTCTTTCAGAGTTCATCAGGCTGAATGGGAAACCATCTTGTTTGATGCCCGCTAATCCATTGATGTCATTAGCTTCCTATTAACTGGGTGTGATTTCTAGTTACAGTGGATTTACATTGTGTCATTTTCCATATTTTTCTTCCCAAGCTCTTATTTGCAGAGAAAAGGCCATTATCTGCACCAAACTTCACCTCTGTAATTTCGAAAATGAATTCTCCACCCTCCCTGTCGTCTTCCAATTACTTTTCTCATTCTGCCTGGATTTCATGGTCACTTCACGGTCGCACGCATGTCTCTTTTCTCCTTCGTCTAACCACCCTTCCTCGCCTGTCAAGGAAACGCAGATACTTGCAGGCTCATGTGGGTGTTTTCACAGTTTTGCATTTGTGTTTTTTTCAGGGTCTTTGTATATGAATATGAATATGCATGTGTCTGTGGGCCTGACTGGGCACGCACCATGAAATCGTGGTACGCAACCCCTCAGAATGACAATAAGTCATTATACTTCTGATAAATGAGATAATCTGCCTCAGTGTGATGATCAGGGGAGGTTGGACCGCTGTCACCGGAGTAATTAACAAGAAAAAGTTCAGCGCGTGCGTATGTGTGCGAAGGTGTGTGCGGAGGCGACCTTGAAGGAAACACCTGCGTGGGTGCAATGTGAGTGATATGCATTTCAGATCTCGTGATTGACCGCCTCGGCTTTCTCCACTTCATCCATCTATCTCTCATTCCACGTCCTTTCACCTCCTCCTCAAACGGCGTTACACCTGCAAACTCAAGTCCTTCCACTGTGATCATTACGCACACACCCACACCTAATTGTGTATCACTATAAATGGGGGTTATTATATTGAGAGACTTACTCCTGTATCTTTTACCCCAGCCATTTCAAATGACCTTTGGCACTGCTTTTAAAGGAACAGATTAACTTTTTGAGAAATTCACTTATACACTCTCTTAACAGGAGTTAGATGAGAAGAAAACTCTTGTGTGTGTGCATTAAATACAGAGCTGAGGCCAGGAAGTGATTAGCCTAACTTAGCATAAAGACTGAACAGGAGGTTAATGATATTAGCGTTTTAGGCTGTACCTTTTTTTTTTTTTTATCCAATTGAGAGCTGATGTCACCTCCAAGCTAGTCACTGTTCCCTTTAGCCTGTTAGCTTTTGTAGCTCGATGCAATGTCTCATTTAGCATTTCTGGAAAAGTCTACCTGGGGTTTCATATCCATATTTTAAGGTAAATGAACATTTACTACAGCATTTATCAGTAACTTACAAACGCTCATGATCTTTACAAATTGTATTTTAGTATAGTTTGTTAGCATAGTTTGTGCGTGGGTTGAATCATTAGCATACCAAAAAACAAGAAAAGAAAAAAAAAGTGTTGGAATTGTTGGAGTTTTTTTTTTCATTTTACTTTATATAGGGATTAATCAAACAAGATGCAATTTATATGTGCTGTTAAGCTTTTTTTTTTTAACATACATATTAACTTTGGAAGGCACCAAATGGCTTGCTTCGTCTCTTTGTGCTAAGCTAGGCTAATAGCCTCCTCCTTCACTATATTTAATGCAAAGAGCGGACATTTTATTTTAACTTTTTTTAAAGGTTGAACTATTCCTTCAAATTAATATTAACCCTAACCTCTACTGTATGCGCTCGACAGACATACAGTAAAGTGAACACACACACACACACACACACAGCTTGTTTGCCATTTACCCATTATGGCGCTGCGTCGTGCCAGTCAGAAAATCGCCACATTTCCCGAGCCAGTATCCTTCTCTGTTTCCTCGCCCTCCATTCAAGGTACCAACACATTAAGGTTGAACTCCTAATAGCCTGTGTGATGGATGCTGGAGAATAATGAGCTCTTTATGAGACTTAATACCTACTGTTAATCAATGGACATAGCAGGGCACTTTTCAATACTACCTTCTAAGCATTTTAAAATGAGCCCTCATTGAATAGATTGACTCCCATTCTGTATCCTGTCCCTCTCTTTTTCTCCCCTCTCATTCTTCCTCCATCCCAGCATGCAATTAGTCACATCCCATGTTCTGAATCAAATGGTGCCTGTTCTTTAGAAATGCCCATGCCGGCTGTGCTATCAGTACATTTTGCCCAGATTGGGAGACATTTTGATAAAAATGCAATGGTACGCTGTAATGCAGTGGGTGGACCAGACTCTCCTCGGCCTGCAGCAATAGAAACATGGATGACCTATTTATTACCATAAATATCCCATACAGGCAGCTGCTGGAAGCGCTCCTGTCAATTACAGCTGGTTGTTGTATTGTTGTACTTTGATCTTTAGCTGCTAATGTAATGCATAGCTCAAGGCCGCTGCGCTAGTATCATGCTGTATTAGCATCATAATCATGTATAATGTGCGTCCGCAAGTTTAAGATTGTAATGGACTTAAAGTGGGCTGGTTGTGATGCAATAGCAATGGACAGATCCGGCGCTAGTGCAGAGGAGAGGGTGCCGCTGGTGCACATGTTTAGCTTGCGTTACAAGTTGTGTTACAAGCTGTGTCAGGGCCAGGTACGACAGTTATCTCAGTACGGGTGCCTCCTTACTGTATATGTGCATTGAGTGTGTTTGTGGGTGTTTGTGACATTGTGTGCACGTGTGTGTGTGTGTGTGTGTGTGTGTGCGTGCGCGTCTGGCTGTGTTTGATTATCATCCTTACAGCCTCTAAGGGAGCGGGATTCATTCTCACTCTGATAATGAGGGAGAGACTAGCAATGCCCTCAAGTCATTTCTCCTCTCCTTCCATCCTTCCTGTTGCATCCGGCTCCCGTCCTTTCTTTCTCGCCCTCTACCTTTTTCCAGCCCAGACATATCGGTGTCTCTTCTCCCATCGTGCTGTCTGTCTTTCCTCCCGGCTTTCCCCCACACGTTTTGGTTTCTTTACTCTCTACCCCTGCTTGTCATCATTGTTTTCCCTTTGTGTGTGTGTCAGCATTCGAGCGTAGCTGACACCAGTTTAGGATGACTGGACCATGTTTGAGTCACTCTCTGTTTTTATGTCACAGATTTAAATGCTGGCTGACCATTTTTCATCAGCGCGGTCGATGGTTGACTATCTCTGTGGACCACAGCGCTGGCAGCTCTGTTTCTCCCCACAATAGCCTTACTTATCCCGCGTCAATACTCCAATGTGTTGTATATTTGCCTGGTTGCTCAAATGTCCATTTGCCGCACTCCCTCTTACCTAACTTTCCCTGTAGATTCTCCGGAGAGTGCAAAGCAAGAGTGAGTCACAGCAGTGCATCCATTAATTTTGTATCAACGTTTCGCTGTCTTTTCCACTCTCTCCATCTCTCCCTCTCTCTATCTCTGTTTTCCAGGTGACTGAAGTGGAGATTGACATTACGGAGGCCCGCTAGGAGGCCCCTCCATCTCCCCCCGCCACCTTCTCCTCCTCCTCGTCCTCCTCCTTTTCCTTCCATCACTTCTCCCCACATCCCTACTCTCATCATCCAGCCCCCACCCCCCACCACCAACCTCAGCATGGATCTGAAGGATCGTCGGCACCGCTCCCTGACCAGGGGACGCTGCTCCAAAGATTCCCAGTATAACACCTCCTCCCTGGATACAGATGAGTGCCGTGTGCCTACACAGAAATCCTACAGCTCCAGTGAGACGCTCAAAGCCTTCGACCACGAGCAGCGGCTGCACTACGGCGGCTGTGTGACTGACCTGGTTCACCATGAGGCTGATGAGTACTCCAGGCAAGGTGAGTTTGTGGAGCAAAGCATCTCCTTTAAATGCTCCTTTACTCTGTAGTTTTGGGTGATCCATACAGTGCTGGACAAAAGGAATAGTTAAACAATTTGAGAAATACAATTTTTCTTTCCTGCCAAGAGTGAAATTAGGATGTTGATACCATTATCATGTCATACTTACTATGAAGCTTGAACAGCTGGTCTTGCTGCGTCCATAGGAAGGGTAAACAATGTCTACTAGCACCTTGAAAACTTTCTAAAGAACATGTTGTATCTTGTTTAATTCATATGGAAGTCAGTGACTTGTTTCCTAACAGGGCTTTTACACCTTTTGTGAGATTTAAAAAAAACCTCATGTGTTCACTGAAGAATAAAAGAGGTGCTTGTAGGTGCATTTTCTTACTATGGAATAAGCCGGGCTAGTTGTTTTTCCATATTTCCCGTCTTTGTTAGAAGTTAAGCTAACAGGCTGCTGTCTGTAGTGTCACATTTACAGACAAAAGAGTGGTACCAATACATTTTTCAGTCTTTATCAAAAAAGGAGTTGTAAGTAAGATGTAATATGGTTCCAAGGTTGTGAAACAACACATAATAAGACTACCAACTGCTGCCAAATGGCACAACTAGAAACTCCAGGAAGTAGCATTTTCCTGTCAAATTTCACCAATTTCTGCAGCTCCCGTTGGCAAGTCATTTTCCTGTCCAGCACATATGGTTGAGCCAAGCATAACCAAGCACTTTTAGAGCCCTCTTACTCCTGGTGTGTGATTCTTACATTACTTTAACATCTGCCATCAGACATTCAACAGTCACATTGTTCCACATGCACTGTGTGCTTCTTGTGTGCTCTGGTAATGTAATCAGAAGCCTGTCATAATGAACTTCTGTATCCCCCGGTGAGCAAGTTAGCCGATAGGCCGATAGGTCATCTCTGAAGGGTGGGCCTGCTCTCATAGGGATGTCTTTAAACTGTGTATGTGTGTGTGTGTGTGTTCACGCACATGTGTACTGTATATTGCAAAAGGGACATGAAACAGGCAGTATTGATCCCTGGCTAGTGAGAGGAGTCAGACTCAATGGGATTGATCTGTACTAAGCTCTGTTTTCTCTGCATGGACACAGACAGGAAGGGAAGAGAGCTCAAAGCAATACAACACAACAATGAAGAAGAGAGAATAGCAGTCAAATCCAACTCAAAAATAAATATGTATGTTAGCATCCTAACCGTGTTTTCCAAGCGGAACGTCTTCATTACAGCTTGAAAAGGTAGACTTAGTGTAAAGGTTTCATGACTCTGACTTCTGACTCTGTCTGGCTTCAAGAAATAAGGGAAATTGATCAATCTGGTGGTAGTTTAAAGAAGAAGATGTTTAATGTAACACACATAGAGAAGATTTTTGAAATTCTTTTTTTTTTTAACTAAAGACGACAGCAGACTAGCATACTTTGGTCTGTGGCAGCAAAGATAACGATAGAAAATGGAGGATTGATTGGCAGGATGGATGAAAGACTGGAAGTCAGTGGTGTGTGCTGTCCGGACACACTCCACTGCTGCACCGAGCTGACCTCACACCAGGCGATAGCTGGTCGATACCACAGTCCTCTCAGCCTATCAGCTCGCTCGAAAGCCCAGAGCCACAGATGCATCGTGGGAAGTGTGGCCACAGGAGACCAACAGTGTTGCAGCACCATATGGACTGTGACACCACGGGACGACGAATAGTGCTGGAAGGAGGGAGAAAGAAAAGGAGTTGGAGTGAGAAAGACGGAGCGAGAGAAGCGGCACATAGAGTTTCCTTCGTCTTTCGATCAAATATTTCTGTAACTAGTGCATGAGAGAGAGAGGGATTGAAACAATGTGTTCTTCTTCTTTGAACAGCTTGTAGTTTAGAGGCAAGATGGTATGCAGAAACTTGTTTTTCTTCTGCAGTAACTACTAAAATTGGACATAGTGGAGACAGAATTCAGATAATGTCCTTGTTGTTTTATTGAGTATCCAACAAATGGTTTGAAAGGGAGGTTTGATATTTGAACTGACCTACGATATTAGTAATTCATGCACTGATGAGACCTCCACTAGAAAATATGATTAACTTTGATTAAATTATAATGATGTTGGTCTTTTGGTTGGGTGAGCCATCACTGCATTTCTGATCCTTGTTGTAGAAGTTTTGAGGTCATCTGAAGCTATTCTGAGACTGTAATTTTGCTTTTTATGCTTATGTGCAGCGCCAGCCAATTTACAGTTCTTTGCTGCGTTAATACACATTGACTTGCACTTACAGCTGTCATTAGATTCATGTGTGAGACAAAAAAAAGGTGTGAGTCATGCACAGGTGGGGTGGGACTGGTTCATCCAGAGACCATGTGCGCATACACACATGTACTATTGCCGTGTTTCATCTTGAGTCGCTTATTGACTCACCTGCAGTAGTTGGAGAAGGGTTCATACTCCAGTGACATTTATCTTGATGAGACGATCGCTGTTTTTGTTGTTTCAGGCTTCACTTTCCCACACATGCAAACATGAGCTTGGATTCAAATGCAGACGAAATGAACATTTTCAAGTAAATGTTTCTGGGCTGCTTTGGTAATTCTAGAAGATCATTTGCATTAAGTTATGCAGCGTAAATTATTAGGAGTATAGCAGATGTCCTCAGGATATAGCCTCTGCCAAATCAGTGATCTTCGGGTGTGGTTCTCAGAGCGATGCAAATCCAAATTTATCCAATTATCAAAATAATCCCTTCCGTGATAGGTATGTTTCACTTTTTGCTATCATGTAAATCATTTAGATTAAATTAATTATATATTTCTAGATGTGCACAATACTTTTGCTACAGTTTATTGTAGCAGTGGATTTACTCCAAAGATATCATTGCCTTCTAAAATAATATACAACTTTTTTTCTTTGCATGAAAAAAGTACCTGGAATTTAAATGTTTCCCGAAGCATAAATTCAACTTAAAAAGACACATCATCTCCCTTTGGAAATGTGTTTGTCTTTTTGGGGAGCTTTATATTTGTGTTTTGCCACTCCTGGGCAAGACATATTTTCTGTGGTCTTACCTTCCAGCCTGGAATTTAAAGGAGGTGAGAGGAGGTGATGTCAGTGACCTTTTTGACTTATTTAGGTCCGCTCCAAGTCTTCATGTTTATAATGTATTCCTCCTACATCCAGCATGTTTGTCCAGCAACAATTTTGAATTTATATTTTTTATTATTATTATATTTTCTTAATGATACAATGTGATGATGATACAATGATACTATGCTGACTTTACATATGCATGATAGATAGAAAATAAACATAACACTATACATTTGACCTCTGAACACAGCTGCCGATTAAATTAACTGCTCCCAGCAAACACTGCCGCAGCTTCCGTGTCAGCTGAATGTGGCATCAGCAGAAGGGATACGCCACCGATTAGTTAGGGAAAAACAATACAAAATGACCCCTTCCTCACAGCAAGTTATTGGCATCAATAAAATGTCTGGCTAAATGAATTAAACAACACTTGATAGGAAATTGGTCTGATTATTTGACAGCTACTGAGCAGAATTGATAAAAAAGTGATGTTGTATTGTTAAATATGGTGTTGAAATCCCTATTTCAAGTGTTGCAACTGTACCAGGCTGTATTTCACCTTCACATTTACAATAAATTCTTTTTCTTTTCCGTTTATTTTCAGTGTTTGAACACTAGCTGTCCCAGATGGCTCCTTGCAGAATTTGATAAAGCGGGTTTGGTTGTGTATTCCAACAGACCCCCCGCTTTCATTGGATCTCAACTCCACTGTTTCCTCATTACACCCTTATTACCTAGTCTGCTTGGATAAGCACAGCCAAATAACACAGTCTTTCTACGCCATAACATGCAGCAGCCTGGAAAGCTCATTACAAGCATTCACTATTTAACACCACAAAGCAACGTATTTGAAAACATGAGTGATCCCAACCAGGTACAAGCCTCCTTCACACGTAACCACAAATATCAGAGAAAGCTTTACTTACATGTTTGCTTTATTTTACATATAAAAATGCAAAAATCTCAGTTTTTCATATTTTTTTCAGTTTGGGCTGAATATGCATGGATCACTGCTAAACAGATAATCCTGTGACGCAAATTAGATGACAAATGCGTAAACTCCGATATGCCACTCAGAGCAGTGCACAGAAGCACGCGGCACCTCTCCTCTCCTACTGCAGCCCCTCTTAGTCTGTCTGTAGTCTTTCACCTCTCTGTCTCTGATCTTTCAACCCAACCTGCACATCTCCTTGTCTCTCCCGCAGTCCTTCTCTACAGCTCCTGTTCAGCACATCCCAGGGGTGTGTCATCCCTGCAGGTCCACCTCTAGACGTCAGGCATTATCGCAGCCACTGCAGTCTCAGGAAGCTTTGGCCTTTCCTTTTTAGAAGGATCTAAATGAGCCCCTCTACATTCTCCTCTGCCGCTTTGCCCCCAGGGATGGAAACCACACAGAGAATCCACCACCCACCTGCCCGCATTACTGCCCGGACAACACTCAACATCATCTACTGTCCCCACTCATTCTGTGTTTCTCTCACTCTCTCAGGGTCTATATTTCCATCCCTCACTTTTTCTCACTTTCTTTTATGCCCTGTTTTGCTCTTCTGTCACACCTTTCATGCCGGCTTCCCGCCCTCCCCTTTCCCTCACCCTGGCTGTTCCTGTATTATTGTTGCTTTAGCGACCATATCACACTTTTGTTATGTTGACGCCTTCTGTGGCTTTGAGAATGGGCGTACTGTGTGTGTCTTTGTGTTTGATTTCACGCAGGGCTATGCCCGCTATCTGAGCTCCACAGGCTTGACCTCTCATCTTCACAGGCACGTTAAAATGCACACGTATATGCTAATATAATCAGAATGAGCCCATTTAAACCTATAAGAGCCAGTGGTAAACATACTGTATAATGGCCATGTTTACCTCATTCTACATTCCCCTTTCTCCATTGACTTTGATGGGGCAAATGGCTACAGTAGCCAAGAACTGCTTTGTCCAAAGACTCTGCCAGACTCTGCCACTCGCATCCTGGCATGACTTCCTCCATTTCCTGTATTCAAGACCGGATGGCAAGGAAAATGCACTGCTGGGTGGTCAGGAGGAGGCTTTAGCCCAGAGAAGCATCCACTGCTTCCTCTGTCCTCTCCATTCTTTGGGTAGAGAAGACTTCTAAGCATCTGCAAGAACAGTACATTGGACACAAACTACCTCTGCAGACCCAAGGATTGATAACTGGTTTTGGCACCTCTGGATGGCTTCCAACGAGCAAAATTGGCTGCGTTCGCTGGTGGGAAGCCAGTGAGGGCTCTTGTGCGTGACGCTTCACTAGCAACTTCGTCTGCTTAGAGCTCCTTACACAGCAGTTACTTAAACTGGTGGGACAGTGTGTACATACCACGTGTTACACGTCCTGGTGAAGTGTATCGCTTGTAGTCGCTGATGTTACCATGTGTCACAGAAGAAGCACATGTCTGTTTGCAGCCCTCCACAGACAGTGACAAAGGTTGAAGTGCTGAAGGATTTTGACATTCAAAACTGGGTTTGAAACCAGGGAAAAAATTCAAATAAGATAGCGGCCGTGCGTGTATGCATGCACACATGCCCGTGTGTGTCCATGCATTCCACTGCGTTACAGTCAACCTAGCCTGCTGATGATCAAAGAGAGAACAAAGCAGCTGCATGCCATTAAAAGTAAATGGTTGTGAGATTAAACGCAATCCCGCCCCTCTTCCTCCGATTGCGCTCTATCTTTGTCTTCTCCCCTCTGCGCCTCTGCCAGCTGCTGACACTCAAAAGCATCCCGTAGCTGCAGCAACAGAGCAGAGGAGTCACTGAAGAATATCCTGGGGCCGACTCTACTCCACTCCTGCAATCCTCAACGCACTCCCACTCACCGCATCCCCATATTCACTCTTTTATAGACAGGAAACTGCTCATGTGGGCTTCAGTGTGCGGCCTCTACACATGCAAGGGCGTCTGTAAAGGGGGACTTAACTCAAAGTAACATCTGGTCCAGCATTTGGCACTCACTCAGGCTACTGTACAAGTCAAAAGCATCCAGCAGGGACAGTTTGTGAATAAGTGAGAGTGATTAATAGTTGTTTTGGGACTGAGTAGAATGACTGGCACTAAGTACAGGTCTCTCAAAACCGGATGTGCCCTTTGAATTCACTCTATGCCATTATCCACACAAACGTGAATACACCTCAGCTTGATCTGTCAAATCCTGTTTGTGCATATGAAAATGAAAGTGCTAGTTATTAGCATGGGTGTTGGCATAGGTGTATGCACACACGGGTGTAAACACCAGGTGAAAAATGAGACAAATAATAGGATAAGGCCAGGGAAATGCATGCTGAAGGCGCCAGCTATTTAGCACCGATGCTGGCTCTTATTCACACCGACACACATGCGCGTGCGACACACACACACACACAGTTACATTTATTGGGTACCAAACAGGACAATTAATAGACAGAGTCCAGGGAAATGCATGCTGACATCCACAATTTTCTTATACTAAAATTCATTTATTAGACAATGTTGTGTGGGTTTTGTGAGAGTTGCGTTAATCTATGTTTACTATGTAATGACCCTCTTTGACTCTGCTTTGACAGCTTTTGATAAATGAGGCAGATTGTAAATGTCAGTGTTATCAAGTGGTTTTTTTTTTTCATTCTCAGCCGAGTCACTTGCTTCCTAGGCTGTAATTAAACATGTTCCCCAGCCGCAGAATTTAAATGTGTGTGTATGTGTCTACGGATGTATGCTGCATTTCTTATACACTCGTGTGTCTGTTCTGATGCTGGTTCTGTCCTTGCTTCTGTGATAAAAATGATACCAATGCAAATGATTTGCTTTCCAACTGATGTTACTGCGTGTGTAAATAAACTTCAATCGCTATAGGATTACCATGCAGATGAAGACGCATTACGAATCATGCTATAGTGTTTCAGAAATTGTTGACAGAGAAGATGAAAGAATTCCATATAAGTGATAATACAATGATAATATAATATGATAATACAATGGTGGTGTACTGCTGAAAAAATAACAGACAAGGCAGAGGCAAGGAATGCTAACACACAGTGCCTTCTCCACCACTGATAATTTCTACATCAAGACAACTTGGTAGAGAAATTCACCATGCTTATACCACCAGCACTTTGCCTCTTCAAAGGAATTTTCATGATCTCAGAAATATATGTTGTCTGCCTGAATGATAAATGTTTGCCTGAGTAGAAACCAACTTTTAAATTTAAAAACAAAATCAAGATACAATTTATGGCTGTTTATATGACTTACCACTGTCAACAAAGATAATTTCTGTTAAAAAGTCATCCAATTTTTTAAAAAAACTTGAAACATCTCCTCCCAGGAAGGTACAGTAGTGATGTTCCCATGGTTACCTGAAGGTTTGTTTTGCACAATGAGTTATTATAGATTAGTGGTTCAACTGTTGTCAAGAATCTTGATGTGTCCTGCTCAACCTACCAGCCTTTCAGAGAGTATTTTTTGTGTCCATGGTTTAGAGCCCTTTGTGAACATTTTTTGTAACATAGCATAGCTTTTTAAAATTAAAATTTTTTAAAAGATTCATAATATTAATTAAATTTTTTGTGTTTTTCAGAAAGCATTGCGGTCCAAAACTGAGTTTTTTAATGTGCTAAAATGAGAAAGGAGTACAAAGGAAAACCTATGTGTTCATGCCTAAACCTTGACTTGACTTGATGGGTACACTCTGGATGATTATGTGTGACAAATAAACCTGAGTTTGAACTTGAACCTGATCTTTGACGGCCCAGAATGCAAATCCACAATAAACCTCTCATATCTCATTTCTCTTAGTATCAAAGAACATATCGACTCATTACTGACCAAAAGCATTTACACATTGATATATGTAATTTACTGATATTCCTGAATTAATTTAGCAAAAGATCTATATTTAGCTCAGCAGTGCACACTCCTATCATCATACACTGCATGGTCATTCTAGTCAACAGTGTCTGTATTTATTCGTAGTTTGGGGTGTTTACCTCACAGCATTTAACACTTCCCATCCCATTTCACTGTTTAGATCTCCAGACTAATGATTTTTTAAAATAATTCTTTATTTGTTTTTTTTTTTTAATTCTTTTAAAGTGTGTCTTGGGGATAATATTCTATGTTGAGTTTTTCAGCATTGCTGAAATTAATTTTCAAATTGATTCCTTAGAAGATGTAAGTAGAGTTTCCCCCTGTTATAGGCAACAGTGAGGCATGTCTCCCAGTCTAGTCAGCTTTGGCCTCCTATTCATGGATGAGAGGTGTTTCACTGCTTAGCGCTACACCTCTCAGTGACAAGACCTCCTCCAGAGTGCATGGTGTTGTGTCATGTCCTGTCATGTCCTGTCCAACCCAGACTGCTGTCCTCTGGGCAGGAGTAGAACCAGCCCAGGGATGGATGACATTTGTCACACCTATTTTTGGTCTCCTCATTAGGAAGTGCAAGGGCCCCTATGGCTCATGCAGGAGCCAAAAGAACGGATGTCATATGGGAGGTGTGGGAAGTGTTTGACCATGACACTCCTATTTGGGCATATCTGTTAGGTTGTTACTGCGCTGCTAATGGCGGCGTTAATTACATGCCACATGTAATGGGATATGTATGTGTGCATGCGTGTGTGATAATCAACACCAAACCATACGAGGTTGACTGTCAGCGTGCTCAGTCATCCTGTCACGACATGTCAGTCATACAGGGGAGGTAATGTCGTAAAGCATCTCAGCTACTGCCACTCAGTCGCAGATAGAAACTGAGCTGTTTAATGAAATAGTAGACACATTTCCATCCACGTTTAAATAAAAAAAAAATATTCTAGTTTCATTGTTTCCCAATGCAACATTTCAAACAAACCTTACTTTGATTCCTGACATGCCCATTAAGGTTAAAATAATGTGCCAGTGTTTGAGCAGTATGTGTGCTAATGCTTTGTTTACTTATTAGAGCAAAATGCACGTTTAGTTTCCAGATGTCAAGATAAATCATTTTAATCTCGACAGTATCACCTGCTACAAACCACTTTGTTTTTAATCCGGGCAAATAAGAGTCAAAGAATAATCTCCTTTTTGAGGGATGAGGCATTTTATCTGATGGTCATGGGAGTGATGACTGAGATAAGATATTTAGCCAAAGAGAAAAGAAAGACTTTAATACTTTAATACTCCAAATAAGGAGTTACAAGTTCACTAGAGAGCAGATCTTGGAGTAAAAAAAACACTTTTTTTCTTATGATTTGATTAGATTGTTGTTGTTTTCTTAAAAGCTAAGAGGCTCATTCAATTTTTGACCTTATGAATTACAGGTGTTTTTTATAACCAAGAATATTAATATTGAGAATTCTGCAATAACCCTCATTGAGTGTGTTCAGTGACCTTTTAAACCCCCAATGCCAATGTTTTTCTTTCTACAATATCTACGCATGGCAAATACATTGTCGTTAAGGTTAGGGAAATAATTTATTTAATAAACATTTTTGTCCCTGATCCCAATATTGAGTGTCTGCTAATATCAAGCCCTGATTGGATATTTCTATTTTCCACACAGTGCACTCTTTAAGTACAGAGATACTCAAATTAATCTAGTGGAGATGCTTGACAATTAAAGATAAGATAAGATCCTTTATTGGGGAAATTTCATCATTATATATAGTATAAAATAGCTCTACAATGCATTACAATTTCCTGCATCCAGTCTGTACCTTAATGTTTTTTCTTTCTTTTTTTTTTTTAATTTTTTTTACAAAAGAGCAGAGTATAAAAGATAAAAGAGCAAATCCTTCACTGTAATCTTTTTGGCCTTGTAGCCATCTTTGGGGAATTTTTCTGTCTCTCTTTAAAAGTATCCATCAGTGTTTGTTGCTTCGGTGCAGCATTTGTCTGTTACCTGAATGAACTGTATTCTGTTGAGAGTTTACTCTCCTCGTCTGTGCAACCTTTGTGCAGATTATATTAATAAATGAAACAAGTGCACTTAAATCAGGTAAATAACATAAAATAAACAGAAACATACTGCGTTTGCTGTTGTTTATGGTGCATGTGAGGCTCAGCCTCTTCGGGGTGAAGAGTGCTGTACATAAACTGTTCAAGCTCAGTGACATGCTATTGCCATGGTAAGCAATACATCTCTAATTGTGGCTATAGCAAATTAGCTATAATAACTGCATGGTTGAGCTTAGGCAATTAAGAAACAAATTTATAGCTATATTCATTGATATCAATTGATTTTTTTTTCTTTTAGTTTTAGGCCACTTTTTAGTGCTACAGGACAAGCTGCAAACACAACACTGACATATTATAACCTTATTAAGTTGTTGTGATGAATGTGTTACCAAACAGTTGCCTACTCATTTAGAGCCTTCATCTCTAAATGCTTCAACGTCTCTAACTTTGTCTGCTGTCTGGTGCCCGGTGGGAAGCGTACAGTGGGTTTATTAGAGCTTTTTCATTGAAAACAGCTGCCTGCTGCGCGTACAAATGAGGTTGACGAGGGCGGTGTGAATGAACTGAACAGGAATGAACAGGAAAAGGGTGCGGCCATAACACTAAAAACAATGAGCTGAAAGACAATAAAACACTCCATGGAGCTGAGGGGAACTGCATATCCGGGTGATTAGAAGAAGAAAATTAATTGCAGTCCTGCGAGATGATGCAAACTCCGCCCCGGTCTCCGCAGGCTTCTTTTCTGCCTCGCTATAAAGGGCACGCTATTTCCTGCACTGAAAGTTAGCAGTGGGCATAAATCGAATTGTTCAATACGAACACAGGGAGAGTGGGCTGGTATTTCCATGTGTAAATGAAGAGTTTTACTTAAAGAAGAGAAATAATTATTTTGTATGAAAAAAAAGAACAAAAAACCTCATTATCAACATCTGTCGAGGTTTTGTTCGTTATCATCCTCACTTCTGATGTGTGGACGTATGCACCCGTGCAACATGCACTTCATTTTATGCGCTTCTTCACCTCATCACCATGGAAACGCTGATTTGTGAAGATGTTTATTAGTATTCTCTACTGCTGCGCTGTGCTGTGTGTGCGTGTGTGTGTGTGAGAGAGTGTAATCGTATGTATGATAATTATGGCTGCACAACAATCCCACAAACTCCATTCTCACTCTCACCGACAACAGTGACCTTGAACATTGACCTTTGTATAACATGTATTCAAGTCAAAGCCCGGCTACTCTTTCATGCTCTTTGTCTCTCTGCTCAGGTGCTTTCATTAAATCCGCAATGTTTGCTTATCATTCAAGTATACGCCGTACCCCTCTGTCTGTCTGTCTGTCTGTCTGTGCTCTGCCTCTGTCTTTTTCTCTCTGCCTCTCTCTCTCTCTACAGAAACTGTTTACCATGACCAAGGATTTCATCATCTTCACTACCTCATCTTATGATCCCCTTTTTCGTCATCGGCTCGCCTTGCTCTTTGTTTTACTCCCTTTTTTTTTCCACCCTTATCAACTTAAGGGGAAGTACAATTTTCTCTTCTTCACACAGTATGTAGCACAGCAGCGGCCTGTGTGAACTTAACTGTGGATCATTTTTCATTGCTCTGACACAAAATGAATCCAATGACCACGTCTTTCAAAATTTATGAATGCATGAATCTTCTCGCTCAAACTCCAGCAATTGTCTCTGGACTGTATCTACAGCCCATTTTGCATATGTTTACATACTCATTTTCTTTTTCTAATTTTATTGCTATCTATGAAAAAGAGGGGAACACTTGGGAAGAGGTGATTTACATAAACATGGGCAGAGATAGACAAGTGTCTGATAGGGGACGAATAGTGGCCGTGAGAGTGAGAGGGAGGGTGTGTGGTGGGAGACGGGATGGCAGAGAAGAAGACCATCTGCACTGTCACCTCTGATGAGCTTAGGGCTTGCTGTTACTTGTCTGTATCTGTATCATCAGTGGATGTCTTGAACATGCAGCATGTTAAGTGTGCATACACAGTTTTAATGTTACAGTAAGATAAGACAAGATGAGGCTTTATTTATGTTCCTGAGGGGGACATTCACATGTTACAGCAATACAGAAACCGGTAATGAAGAAAGGAAAAAAATTAAAAATAGAGATAAAAAAAAAAATTGGAGAGATGGCAGCATGGGGATTAAAAAAGATAATTGTTAGAAGAAAAATTAGAACAGGTACACACAAAAACACTTACACCAATAACAGGCAGCTACCAAGTGTATCATAATAAATTATATAAATTGAAGTATGTTGATATATTTGTAATAATCTGAAAATGAGATTCACTTGAGTCATTTTTTTATGTGTGTTAAGACAACTATATGGAGAGCTATGAAAGTGAAAAAGTGAGTCAACACTGAGAAATATGTGTAACTAAAAAAAAACAATATTCCCCATCTTGTCTTCAGTTTTACATTCCAGCTCCTTTATGTTTTCACAGCGCGCTGAACAGCTCAATGATTTTTTTAAAATGCATCTTGTCTTGTAGTGAGTCACTGGGAGGAGAGGCAGTGTGACAGATTATGGGCGACACAGGAGAGCAACTTCAGCCGGGGTTTGATCCCAGGAGGGCAAGAATATGTGACCCCTGAAAGTTGGGTCCTAAGTACTATATTGTATATACTTTGTCATTGCTATTGTTTTTCCTGACTCTACCGACTCTTTCCTTCTTTCTTTCTTCTGCGTTTGTTGAAACATTTCTGTACTCATTCATTTTTTTGGGGATACTGAAGTGCATTGCAGATGAATTTTGAATTGGATGCAAATGAAAATGGAAAATATTAAGAAATGACACATTCTGGCTGCTATTAGCCACAAATTCCTGCATTTTCTTAGCTGTGAAAAAGAAAATAAGCCTTTTACTGTTATTAACAGTAATTTCAGCTATTTCATGGGATTGTTGGGGAACCTACCGTGCACAGTTGCATTTGCTGCCTGATTTTGATGCACCCTCCACCCAGGAGCAAATCAGTTCACTAGTTCAGCACTTCAGGGCAAATCAGAACTTGTTCTGAACTGGCGCTCCCTCCAAAGCTCGAAATGGCTTGTCCGAGGGTGGCCTGCACTGCAAACTATTGGATCTGGAAAAAGCAACATAATTGCAGGCACTGAAGCCCACACGTTCTGCCTGTTTTACATCCTTTACAGAATTACACGGTGGGGTGAGGCAAAGTCAACCAGCATAATGCAGAGTCCTGCTGCCTATACTTTGCCTGTCAAACTGCTAACAAGCACAAATGATTTTTTAATGATAGGCCCCTCTATCCCACAAAGCTGTCTACTCACAAACACTCATACTGCGTACACACACACACACACACTGCACACATGCGCTCCCACACATCCATAATGAGTTTTATCAAGGGAAGTACATGTGGTTTAATGGATCACTGCAAATGCCATTCCCACTCACACTATTGTATTCGAGTTCCAACGAGATGCTTCCCCCCCCTTGTCACTTATTTTTTGGAGACACGTGTGTTGCATGAATACTCCAAATGATGATGTATCTCAGGTGCAGGAAAGTGAAGTCCCTCATGAGCAAAGAAACAAGCTGTTAGTTCTGCTTCTGTTCTGCCTTTTCTTAATATTCCCATTTCACAAGCAATATTGCCCTCTTTTCATTTAATTACAGCTTCAATTTGATTGAGTATATACCAATTGTGTCCCATTGTGTACATCTCATATTATGTTTCCGCGTGTTCTGAAAAACAGGCTTGCATTGCGAGGATATAAACTGTGTGTCCTTGCAGCTGAGTAACCTAAATGTACTATTTACATACGAATTTCACACTGTTTTACTGTCTTTGTTTCTTCCACGTCCTTCTGCTTTGCCTTTTGGTCTATTAATGAAAAGTCTATCGCACAAGTCAGTGCACTTTTTTTTCCTCTTCTTTTCATTTAAATTTGATTGAGCATATACTATCTAGTCTTGTACAGCTTGTATTCTATTTCCATATGTGCTGAAACTCAGTAACCCTGTAATCCCATTCACTTTCTCAAATACACACAAAATATTGCATGGGTTTCTTTTCAAATCAGTTTTCATCTCTCCCTTCCTTCCGCTCTGTTTTTCTCGCTCCCTCCCCTTCCACTAGTAAAAAGCATTCAGGGAAGCATTCTAGGCCACGCTGCTTTTGCCCTGTAGCACAGTGTAATTCAGATATACAGCACAGCACATTCATATTGAACGCACAGATCAACCGACAGACAAACATGCATGTCAGCGCGCACACTACGAACAGATGTGCGTAGCCCAAGGCAGCTGCCGAAGCTGCTCAAGGCGCCAAGCACACATTAATGTGGATTAAAGGCGCAAGTGTGACAGTGACAGTGTCGTACCAAGACAAAGGCATTGATCGGATTAGAATGCAGTGTCACATTTGCCCCCACATCTGTCATAATATCATGTAACAAACATGCGATTGGTTTTCTATTTGTGGAATAACTGTGATAGATTTTCATGTCTGCTTCAACCCGCCGCACCAATCCATCTTTCTTTGAGCACATGTAGATTGCTACGGCATCAGGGCTGTGTCTACCGCTGATGGTGATAAGGAGTGATTGGATTTTGCATGTGTAATCACTGGTTATGGGATGTTAATTGTACAGAGCGGTGGCCTGTGGGATGTAACATTAGATATGTGTGTGCAAGCCCAACGCACACACTGCGCACACACACACACACACACACACACACACTTTCACGTTGTGTAACCGTTTCCACATAACATTTGTTTAGACTAGAGTATGTGTTTGTGGCCCAATTATTGTCATTGTGGTTGGATGGGATGATTTGCATAAAGACTAATCCTAACTGTGATTGTGGAGTAGACACTTTACTAGCGAGCAGTTCAGTTTAGGATGATTTGCTGACTGACGCTAAAGAACCCGTGTGCTCTACTCTCTCAGGCCTCCTGGAGTTCTCTCCCGTCCTCCTACGATACTTCATCTCAGGTATGGGCTCAACGACTAGAGTTAGATCACGTGTATATAAAGTAGTACTATAGTGTATATTAACAGCAGATTGTAGAAGTCCCTGGTGTCACGTATAGTAAAGAAGGTTCCTTTTGTCATTCTTTATGATAAGTGGGAGGAAAAGACAAAGAAGCAAAGAAGACAAGGAATGGTAATATCCCTGATGTCTTACAGTGCTCAGGTGCCTCTGTAGCTCACTGGATGCTCGGCAAGCTGTAGCCTAGAAGCTGCATCCACCTGTGGAGTTGTGCGCTTGCCTCTGCTCTCCAGTCCTGCCCATCTGTTTATCTGAGTAGAAGTATAGAGCCTTTCACCACTTCCCCGGCTAAGTTTCCTTTCAGGCCCTCCCGCGCCTCATTACTTCCAGCGCAACTCTCGAGTTGCTTGCGAGGCTGTGAAGAGGAGCCGTGAAGATCCAGCAGACGATTTTCATCTGCTTAATTCCTCTCCCTCTGATTGCGTCCGTACGCCTGATGAGTCACAGTTAACCCAGTCACACAGCTGTGTGATTCCCAGCGCGTTGATTCATACAGTGTGCCGCCACAATGCCAACCTCTCTTCACTCGCCCCTTCCTTTCCCCTCCCTCATAAACTGCTAATGAAGTGAATCACAACTGTTTTTCCCCCGATCCCTTTACCCCAACAGCTGATGGTGAGCGATTGCATCCACAATACTCTTTTAATTAGTATAGAGAATAAATTGGTTGAGCATGCCTTTTTCCTTAATTGCTTTTTCCTCAGCTTGGATTTAATTGGGCTGCAGCACTGTTTATTGATCTCCTTTGATGTGCTTTAATTTGGATAATTTTATATATTTATTTTGGACGTGACGAGTCGGTTTGTCTTGAGGGGGAGAGTGTTAGGCAGAGGGGCCGGTACTGCAGCAGACTGCAGTATATTCAAGGAGCCTGGGGTCCAGCGTGTGATGGCAACTAGGTGGGGAGATGATCAAACCCAGAAGGCAGCAAAGCAGCTCCACTACAGTCTGAGAGGCTTCAAGTGAACAGCTCTTTGATCTCACATCAACACCTCATGAATGCCAATGCGCAGCAGTAAAGCAAGTGAGGCAGGCCTTCTAAGCCAGCCTTAACAGGCCTGCAGGCCAGTACATATTCCTTCCAGCAGCTAGTTTGTAGTGTGTGCCTGATTCATGCTGCGTCATCTCTCCCCCTCCTGCCTGCCACAACAAAGCCCAATTTTCAGCCTCCGCCTCCATAGTTTCATAATTAGTGTGCTTCTCTGCGTGTGATTGTGGGTTTGTTCGCTAGATATATCCGTGCGCATTTGCTCGTGCGAGTGTTTGTGTGTGTGTGCATCTCCATTCACTGTTGTACTGACTAACTACGCTTTTTCCCTCGCAGGGGGTAACTTCACTCTGGCCGAGCTGGGGGTTTGTGAGCCAACTCCCCCACCGCACCCCGCTGCCGTTCCCTACTGTCCCGACCTGGGCCTCCTCCAGAGGGGGTACTCCCTCAGCGCCGGCTCCGACGCAGACTCGGACCCAGAGGGGCCACTCTCCCCGGAGAGAGCCATCCAGCTGTGGGCCGGACGAGGCAGGGTAAAGTCCCGCCGCAGCTCAGGAGTATCCAGCCGCGAGAACTCGGCCCTCACCCTCACTGACTCTGAGAATGAAAACAAGTCTGACGACGAGTCAGGTAGGACCAAGGACTCTTGGAAGTGTGGTCAACATGGAATGTGTATATAAAGATACAGGCCCATTGATTTGAGGAGAAAGTGAGTAAGACGTCGGGCTGGTGTAGTCTGATAGTCAATGTTTAAAGGGATCATGAGGGAGAATGTATACCTTTATTGTCAATAATCTTTTGACCACCTCTCAGACAGATAGCCATTTTATGAATTGCCAGTGAGTTGGATTTATTGATTGAGTCTGTTTCTGATCTAAAGAACAGTGGTTTGACACCCCCCTCCTCCTCCCCCAGAGAGCCATCCTTATTTTCATCAATAGCACTTAGCCAAAGCCCTCTAACTCTACCCTCTTATACCACTTATCTGCTGAGATCTCACCGCTGGTCTGTCAGTCTTCAAAAAAATCTTTTGGATTTTTTTGTAGATGGCAACACCGGAGCATTTCAACTTTTGTGATCCAATACCAAGATGCAGTCGGAGGAGAAGCCATTCTCCTCTTTTCAAGTGCATCCTTTCAATCTCCCTGCGAGTGTGAGAGTGTGATACCCCCAGAGGGAATCTCCATTCTCTGGCAACTTTGTTTATTGCCAACTTCCCATTTCCTTGTTAATTGTGACGCAGTCGTAAACCTGTGCGCTAGCTTTCGCCGAGGTGTCAGTGGAGGTTAATGAAAAGTGGATGGAAGGAAAAGCAACAGTCTAATTAATTGAATTCTCTGCATCCGCACATATCAGCTGTGGATCAACCTCTGTTGGACTGTGGGCCTCAGAACGGGAGACACCTTCTGTCGACTGATCAAACTACTCAACACCTATTAAACACGTCAAGAAACACCTTCCCTGAGACGCGCCTCTCATCCCATCACTCGATAATTGCTTTGTGGTTAATTACGAAGCTAATCTTGCAGCCTCAGATATCAGCTGCAGACGCCGCACTTACTCTGTCTGTCTCAGGGCCAGGAGAACGCCACTGAGCGCTCTGTCGCCAGCATTTCCAGACCTTGTAGAATTAGCTTCTTAATCCAGCGCAATATATCGATAATCATTTGCCTGCAGTATGATGTCACTGGGTGTTGATTGTTTAGAAGATCCAAAGTTGTTTCCAAAAAGACACTTTGTCAAAAACTGTTATTCATGGATATTTTTGTGCGCCTGCATGGTCTAAACATTCACTTGTCGCATGCGATTATGCAGAACGTGTCAAATCAAAGTCAATTCAATTAAATGCAAGACTTCAGAAGTTTGCCTTCTATTGAGGCATTCAGGGGAACTACCGGCTCGTACCTTTAGGCTCGTCTCGTGGATTCACAGACCAGAGATTTAGATCAGGCTCCTGCATTGCTGTCTCTGCCAGCATGAAGAGATCAGAGGCAGAGCGGCAGCCTGATAAAAGCGCCAGGTGTGTGTGTGTCTGATCAAGTCAATTCGTTAGTTACTTAGTTGCACTGAATGAGGAAATCTCACCCTTCGCTCCCGCATCTCCCTCCAAAACAGAACATCTGATACCGAACGCACGTCACACCTCAAAGCATCCAGAGGAAAAATTTCACTCCCACCAGACCTAACTGGCGTGTGTGCCCCGAGCAGTGTGGGTGCTGAATTCTGCAAGTGTGTGTGTGCGCGCATCTTACTGCATCTGTTATTGTTGTTCCATATGCTATTTTGTCTGTCTGTGGGTGTAGGAGAGTGTGTATGAGCCCAGGTCCTGCGTGTGTGTGTGTGGAACAGTGTCAAAACAGCAGGAGGAGGATCTGAGGGTCTAATAATAGAGATTGACAGAGGCAGACAGAGAAACAACATCTTAAACACATGCTAACAAATCAAAAAGACGGTGACGTGCTAAAACACCAAACGGCACGCTGCACCACTCTCATCTCGCTGTGTCTCTAACAAGCCTCAGAAGTCTCACCTCCACTTGCTTCTCCTCCTCCTCTTTATCTCCCTCCTCTCCCACCTTTCTTCTTCATCTTTCAAGCTTCCTCCTCTGTCTTCTCTCCGCATGCTGCATCTCTCACCATCTCTCGTTATGCTCCTGTCAGCGCGGCTCGCCAGAGTGACTGACAGGTGTCAGTTTAAGGGTCTAGGGTTCCCCTTCAGGGCAGGAGCGTACATGCGGATGAACTTGCGCGTGTGCCCAATTGCAGATTCCACTACCAAAATAGAAAGCCCAGAGAAATGGTGACAGATATAACAAATCTCAGGGAAAATACTATTTGTGTTTGTGTGTGAGAGAGCGAGAGAGAGAGAGGCAGAGAGAGTGTGTGTGTCTGTGTGTGTATGCTAGTTTTTGTGTCAGCAGGGCAACGGGCTGCAGAGTAATTGACAGATAAATTCACAGCTTTCTTTTGCTTCTTATCTCTTATCTTTGTGACTCTTTTAAAAATAATAAGAATAATTAATGGACTACAAATGAAGTCCAAAATAAATTACAACATAGGAAGGCTTTTTTTCTCACATTTCAGGTTGCCTGACTACATGTACTATTTTTGAATGCTTGATTCTGGAGGAGTTGAAAAGTCTGGAAAACAAACAAAACAACACCTGAGTCAATAACAAATTAAAGAGTGTGATCCTTTGGATAGATAGTCACGGTGCCTTGTGTCTTTGCTAGTCTCAACACAATTAGCACCACATAATATATACACCTAATGTAAACAACTGCAACTGAAGTAACTGAAGTAACTGAAGTAAGGAGAACTACTACATACATATATTAAGTGTACATAATAAGTGTGCGTGTGTGTGCGGAAAAGTATAAATATCCAGTTGTCATGGAGCTAGTACAATTGTCATCAAGTGGCATAGCACGTATAACAACTTTCATTAATGCTTTGAATCATTTATTTGAGCTGAGATTTGTAAAAAAAATAAAATAAATAAATAAAATAAAAAATATAGTACAATATGATAATATTGTATAATCACAACATGATTACGCTGAAAGTTGCTAAATGATCATTCTGAATTATCATTTAACTTCATATGAACAGGGACAGGCATGCAAACTGGAAATGTGACTTTCAAAGATGTTTTTTTTTTTTTTTGGTGGGTTTTACCCCTTTATTATTATTGATAGGACAGGAAAGGTGGGAGAGAGAGAGGGGACAACATGCAGCAGAATTGGCCCGAGGCAGGAGTTCAGGACTCATGGCCTCATACATGGGCGCAAGCACTCTACCTAGGACGACTGAGCCACCTACGCGGCTCAGTCGGTAGATAATAATTTTTAACAAAAGAGCCAGAAAACAACACGGCAGATAAACAGTGGCTCCTGACTATAGCGCGCTTGTGAGGTTGCTCAATTTGAAATGTGGTTTGCTTGTGTTGTTGTTTCCCCTGCAGACCTCTGGCACCTGTTAAATCAGTTTCTAAACTAAAACTCTGTGAGATTATTTTTTCATTTGCTTTTTTTCATTTACTGCTAAATTCCAATTACCGACAAGTATGTAAAGGCTTTTAAATTAGTTTCCTAAATGCAACTCAGGGAATTTCAAAGTTTCCCTACATCCAGCTTTATTGTCGAGTATTGAATAAAGACACTTCGCTTTTATTGCCCCTTCCAGACACTATTAAAATAAAGAGACTAGAACGTTGACTTGGCAGAGCCAATACAAGTTTCGTTTGCACAAGCAACACAGTGAGACAAACAAATATGGGCATAGAGAGCAGCATTGGGAGATTTCATTTTGGCAAAGTGGAGGAAGAGATTTACTGTCACACTGTGCACTGCCTCGTAAAACGTCCGTCTGGAAACACAGGCAGGAGAATAGGAGCGCTTGTAAATTCCCACAGCAGTGCCTCATGTCTGCATCCAAACTGCATTGATCAGGAGGGGAGAATGATTAAAACTTGCATTAGATGAAATAAGATCAGGCTTTGACATTGATTTAAACCTGAAGCCCAGGGCAGACTTTATGGCCACAATCCATAGTCCAGTGCTCTACACATGCTTGTATGTGTAGAGGGGTCCATATGCCTCTGTGTTTCGCTCTCATTATATATCAGCCTGTTAAGAAAACAGGCTGAATCTAATTCAACTTCAACATTGTTCTCCATCAATAAATCTTGGCTTTACTCATGCAGCTGACTTTATAAACACAAACACGCTCTGGACGCACACCCCACAGTCAAGGCCCAATCACACAAGCATACTGATTAGCTGCTTTTAGACAGTCTCTCTTCCTTTTCCTTCTCTGGCCCAATCTCTCCATCTGGTCGACTGGATAATAAATCATAGAGTAGTATTGTGACGTATGTGACAGGATGTATTAATCTCGTAATTAGAGAATGAAAAGGTGGCGCTAAATTTAGTCTGGCCTTTCTGCCCAACCCTGCCCCCCCGTCTGGGCATGCTCAATTGCCTGGTTTCTCTCACCAGTTCCTTCCTTTTTTAACTGGTGGCTTTTTTTTTTAACCCTTAGAAGCTGCTGTGGGCTCTTATGTTCATGTTCCTTAAACTTGATGTTAATTCTCTTTTTTGATTTTTTCCTTTTTGATAAAGCAGAAAAACTTTCAAAAGGCCCCTTAAAACATCTGCAGTCAAAGTTTTCTTTTTCTTTTTTTTTCTTTTTTTTGGAGCTGTAATTATGTTTTATAAAAGCCGCATTGTGCAAAGTGATTCCTGATTAACTAATCAAATCTACTTGCACAGGTGGCAGAGTGCCTGCACCCGCATTGTCCCTTTTTATTCTTTTTCTTACCATACGAATCCCACCATAAATCAAAGCAAATAAACCATGTTCAAGTCGACCTATGTGTCGTCGCTTTAGAGGATATTTAGAGCACTGAAAGGATTGTCTTGTAATCAAGGTAAATTAAGATAATGTTTAATTATGATCATTTTGATTCTGAACAAAAAGTGCTCTATACTTTGGAATACAGATTATAATTATATGTCACAGAGTGATTGTAAAACCTTTTTTTTTTTCATCGCAGCCACTCTCAACACCAGTGACTTGGTCCATGCAGCTCCTGTCTATCAAATTCAAGCAGCACTTATAGTTGGACTGGTGTGGTCCCCCAAGACCATTGCTGTCCCCTCAGGGTCTCTGTGAGTGTGTGTGTGAGTAAGAAACTGAGAATGAAAGCTTGTGTTTGTGTGTGTGTGTGTGTGTGTGTGTGTTAGGAGGGTTGGGGGCATTAGCCTCTGATTGAGTTTTCAGAGAGCAACGTGGGGTGCGAAAGGCTCGACAATGGTCTAATCTAACAGAATTAGTAGCTTGTGATGAATGGTGTGTGAGAGCAGCACTGACAGCTCGCTTTCACAAACACACACGACTGTGAGTGTGCGCGCATGTGTGTGTGTGCGTGTATGTACGTCTCCATACTTCACCCACTGGTTCAAGGACTTTTTGTCCATGCAGCGAGAACTGCACATGCTGGAATGAACAAAGTAGTGGTGGTCGCACACACTTACACACACACTTACACACACACACACACACACACACACACACACACGCATTAAAGGCGTGTACTACCTGTATATGTTTGCCTTTGTGTTAAGCCTAGAGTTTGAAAAATGCCCTGCAGTCAGGATCAATAAAGATCAGTCTATTCAACATAGTGAACACAACACTCATGTGCTCACATACTCACACAAATGCAGTGATGAATAAAAAACGAAATATTCACAACCCTCGTTGTGTGTCTCTGACTCAATAAAGACGTTGTTGGACCAGAGTTGATATAGAAGTGAAGGTCGATAAAACAAATACACACAAAGACAGACACAAACAGGAAGGCAGGTGCGCGCACACACACGCAGGCACACGCACATGCATAAGAGTAGTGTTTAATAAAAGCCCTGGGATATTGATCACAGTAGATGCTAACTCACATTAAAGGGAGGAAGCCCGGAGTGATAGAGAGAAGAGAAGAAGAAGAGGAAAACATAAACGATGAATAAATGGAAAGGGAGAGATGAGGGAGGGATTTTCACATAAAGTCGACAAACGAAGGCATTCAAAAAATGTGTTCATGTGTGTTCTCTGCGTGAGCGGGCAGATGTTGCATCTGCAGTGAGGGCCTACCCATACTAACAGTATTATTATCAGGTAAAAGAGAGTCACAGGAGCGGTGAAATATCGGCGTCAGACCTGTAACTTGCTGACGACTATGCTGCCGCCCTAATAGGGAATTTAGTTAGCTGTAATGGCCTCTCATGCCGTCCTCAGACCTGCCAGGGAAGGGGAGAAGAAAGAGAGAGAGGGGAAGAGAAGGAGCACTGAGAGCAAATTGAGAATCCTCCAGCCAATTATGAGTGATCATATTTTCCTCTGCATGGTGCTGAAACTACTTTTGTAGTTTAATGGTCAGCGCTTTGCTTCCTAATGAAGGCTGAAGGTATCAGATTGAAAGTAAGAATGAGGAAAAAAGGTGGATGATGAGACGGCGGGAGGCCGTATTCATATTGTTTTTGTTTTTTTTAACCATATCTTATATCCACTGTGGGAGTTTTACGTTTGTTAAAGCATTTCTGTGTGTTCTTTATTCACTTTCAGTTTTGTTTTGTTTTTGCTCTCAAACTCATGGATTTTCTCTTTATTTGTCATAACCTTTTTTGTTTCTTTGTCTCTTGCTTTTTTTTTTCTGTCTCTCCTCAATTCCTTCTCCTCCAGCTTACCTAGATGATGAGGAGGATGAGGATCCATTTGGGGACTATGTAATCAGTAAGTCACATCTGACTGCAGCAGCTCATAGATTACTCAGCCCACCTTAGGCCTGTCTGCTTGTATGTGATTGTGTTTGATGTGCTTTTGTGCCCTTTGCTGTATTTGTCAGTGCGTGATTTAACGTTTTGTCTATATGTTGTTGTTTGTTTTGTTTTTTTTATGAAATAGGCTGTTGCACACAATGTAATAGCTTCTAACTGTGCTCCAGCTGAGAGAGCACAACATGATCCCGCTTCAAAGGCTTGCTCTTTTTGAGAGCATGATTGTGCATATTACGGTAATTGTTGTAATATTACGGTAATTGTTGTAATATTCACGTCTACAGTCGCAACATTACATTTTCTTCAGTCCATTGTTAGAAGCTGTCATGACACTGGCATCAGGTGGAAAAAGGGACAGTAAAATAATTGGCTTCTGTACTCTTGTGTTTCATCTGATACAAGGCAAGGCCATTGTTCTTTTTCACATGCCTCATCTACATTTACGAGCTCCTTTCATTATGATCTCCTGTTCATTAGCACACATCCAACTGGTTAATCTCTTTGCACTTGATCAGAGAAAATTTCCCAGAGGGTTTTTTTTTTTTCCTCCTCCACTATCGGAAAGTCAGGCGTATTTACTCGTGTCTCTGAGATTGTTTGTCTCTATGAGCGTGAATTAGTGTTAATGTTTGGTGTTATTGGGCTGTGGAGTTTTCATCTGTTTTCATTAGGAGGATCCGAGAGGAGTAGAGTATGTGGTAGAAAAGAAGAAAAATAAACCTTTGTGTATGTTAGGGGGTGAAGGTGACTCTTTTGTGCTATATGGTTTGTGTAATAGGACTTTATACTTAAGGTCACCATTTTGAAGTGAATAAAAAACAAAGACATTCCAGCAAGAGTCGAGGAGATATTCGCGCACATGTTGTCTGCCTGGGATCTTGTAAAGGTTAATCATCTTAAAGCACTTTTGAACCAACAGAAACAGTCAGACATACATACACACACACACACAAGGCCACACGTAGAGAGTAGATGAACCAAATGTGGAGCTGAAAAGCTACTTGCGCCGATCTACACATGTACAGCATATGAATAATGGAGCTTAATGACACTGACACTTTTGAGTGATACTGCAGTTCAGATTTTGCTCTTCTGGTTAAATTAGAATACTTATATGAGGCAAAGTTATCACAGCTGATATTTACTGATGTTAATTTCCCTCTATGCCTTATTTTATTACTTTCTGTCTGTGGAAGCATGTCAGAAATATACTATTTGCCTGTGCACAGTCTCCTTGGTTTCTGGTGAGTAAATATTTTCAACTTCCTGGGAAATGAAAGTGTTGAAATATATTTTATTTACCATATAGCTTATATTCTGTACAGCATACAATAACAGGGATGGATAAAATCTTAACCCTCCCTCTATTTTTATGCATTCCCTTTAAGAATGAGTATGAGATGAAGCTTTAAGGTTAAAGATGTACAGTTCACTATAAAAAATGTTTTACTTTAGATGTGTCGCGGACAATGAAGCTGACAATGACACTGACAGTTCATCACTGCTATTGATGTACTCTACTATCAGTCGCCAAACCTGGCAACTTTACAAATCAAGAACTCTCATTCTCCCACTACCACTTCTGCAATTATTAAAGCACTATTTCATTTTTGGTACGTTTCAACTTTCAATTTCCAACAAGAGTTATGCTGGCTGACACAACAGAGTTTCTAATTTTATTTCGTAGTTTTATTCCAACATTGAAATAAGGAATACTAAGTTCTTTCAAGAAGCAAGGTCCAGCATACACAATGAAATATTACTGGAATGTATTTTGCTAGTGTAAATGAATTCAGAAGTAGCCTACTAACTTTATGCATATTTCTCATTAATGACAGCATTTACCAAAGGACAGAACATGATGCAACAATTACTGAGCTATCAACCAGGTCAGACATTCTCGCAAAAGTCACGTCACCCATCCAGAGAATGATATACAACCCACCGGTGACCATGGAGGACACCAGGCTACACCGTCATCAATCTTCTGAACTGGCAGATAGGTGATAGTGTTGGTGCTCGATACACATAGTTGCAGCCATGAATGATACATCAGCTGACCATTATGAAAATCATATATAAATTTATGCCGTTTAAAATATAAATGCTTTATACCAAGCGAAGCCTGTCTCACAATTTCATTACTGACACTTGTGCTTCAGGTTGAAGCCCAATGTTAAGTGTGTGCAGGTGTTTTGTTTGTTACTCTCATTAAGGGGTTTCCATCTGGTCGTGAAATGCCACCTGTATTTAAATGTCTGATTGTATAAACCCAGTTTATTAACTTCAAATGAGACTTTTAAGTGACTTTATTTCCAGTGTGTTTGAAACTTTTGAAGATTTTGTTGTGAAAGTGGTATTAGCCTTTGTTTACCCAGAATAGCTGTATGACTTTACTTTGGGCTTAGTGGTAGTTAGCAAAAGTTAGTATGCTCAGATACTAAACTAAGAAGCTTGTCATTTGTATTTTGCACAAACCACTTTCCCTAAGCACAGCATCACATAGCCGCTATGTAGTCTCTTAGTCTTAAACATATGGTGTTACCAGTTACCTACTGATGCTAAATGGTTGCAACAAAATTAGCTCGAGCCTTCAGATGCTTTGGTTGGAAATATACCAGAGAGCTGGCAGCTGGTCAGACAGAAATGAGCAGCAACAAAACCTCTTAAACCACAACATAGTATTCAGACAAATCCACCAAATAATACAACATCTCTGTGATGCTTCATTCTGCTCACAGGCATCATTGTATCATGTAACTGTGTTGTTTGTGGAGTCGTTTCATAACACATAGAGAGCTCTGAGAGGAGAGTTAAGCACCAGTGTTGCACAAAAGATTTTATAGAACTGATAAATAGAATTATAATAATTATTATAATAATTATTATAGAATTAGTAGAATTATGAATAGGAGCAAAGCAGTGTGTGGGTTACTCAGCACAGTGGACACCATCTGACATGCCATACAGTGTTCATATAGGCACCTTGAGCTGTAATTGGCGATCTTATTGATCCTTATTTTCTTAAATATTTTCTCAAGTGGAGGATCCCAGTTTTGTAATGCTGTTTAGCTTTTCTCTACTGTTTTTCCGTTTATAGTATTGAGCCTGTATCAGGTTTAATATAGTGTGTAAAAACCAGAAAGAGAGCTGAGAACTGTCCCACAGTGTGAGTCAATTAAATAAATTCATATCAGTCCATTAGTGTCTGTTAACCTTTTCATCCCTGCAGATTCTTTGGCATTCACATCATTACTAACTCAAACTGTATAGTCCAAAAAGTTTCCAATCAATGTGACGAACCAGCCGTAAATAGTGGCATCTTGGATTTGAATATTTAACTGAATTTGAAAAGTGATGTATCTGAGGCTTTTTAAGGGAAAAACTTATGGTTCATGTGGTTAATGTAAGGTCTAAATGCATCACAGCAGCCGTTTTCAGCTGGAGATTTATTGGATCTGCCAGATCGCCTGCGGCAGAAAGATGCTGAGGTATGTGAAGACATAAAGTTTGCAATCCATGTGTTTTGCATGACAACAAAGCACAGTATGACGGGCGTAACAGTCTGGAGACTGCTGACGGATCACAAACTGCATTTATTGTTTGGAAGTTAGCAGCCACAGTGTCCCGAAGAAAAGTCCTGCGGGACACGTAGTAGTAAAAAAAGTACGAGCAGTAGAGGGCAATTTTTATGAGCGCAAATCAGAGTGAATAGAGGAGGGAAGCTGTGGGAGACCAGATATCATTCAGAGGTTGTTTTTTTGTAATTTTTAGAAGGAACGGTTCCAGCAGCTGTCACTTTATTGTTCTAGCATACAAATAAAAAAGAAATGAGAATCAGTATCATCATTAACACAGTGAATCAACAGTGTAGTTAATAAACCTTCATAGTCCCTTTTTCACATATTTTAAAAATAGAACACATGTTCCGGCACATGTTCCTCCAAAAAAAAAAAACTCTGTTACCCTTCGCTGCCCTGGTAGCTCTTCCACTGTCTCCACATCAACATGTAGCAGCTGTGCTTGGCGTTCAGCGCTTCCTCCTCCAGCGGAGTGATTATGACAGGCTGATTGGTGTTTTGTTTTCTTGGGGATGAGAAGATCAATGCGGGGCTGATAGCGAGGGCTGGGCCCGGAGCGGAAAGAAAGGATAAGAGAGAATGGGGATGAGGCCTTGTCACTTTCGAGTAGGAAACAGGGATCAAGAGATTTTGGGGGAGGAGAGGATGGAGTTAAAGGCAGATGATAGAAAGAGGAGGGAGCAGGGGATGTTGGGGGGGCTTTAGTGGATTGCTGGAGAGGATGGAGAGTGATGGATAAAGAAAGAGGGGAGCTAAGGAGGAGGAGCAATTGAGAGGAAGATCCAGATTTAACAGTACAGTAGAAGAGATGGTTGAGGATTAACATTCTGTGACTGTCTGCAAGCACCGGGATAATCTCTGGTGTCCTGCGGAGCGCTGTGGGAAGCCCACCACTGCCATGGGGGTTGAGGCCTACCACAGGCCTGCCAGCGCGTGTGTATGAACGTGCGTGCGTGTGTGCTCGTGTGTGACTCTCAGTATAGGTGTGGCAGGTGGTAGGTGGAATGAGGTGCTGATTCCAGCCCCCCCACCACGTAGCGCTCTAAGCAGCTTGATGGATATGCCCCACGGGTGGCAAGAGGCGGGCCTGGCACAGGCGTTTTTCTTCGGTGTCATGATAGCCCTTAGTCCAGAGCTAGTTTATCTCTCACCCCTAGCTTTTACTCTGTGATTTAAGTGGGCAAAATTCTGCAATCCAGCATGAGAAGTGCACATAGCTTTCTTACGTACGCAGTGAGGAGGAGTCCGTGAATAGCTCCTTACAGAGTTTTAATCCATATTGATTTGTGCTTCACGCTGTGTCATCGAATGGAGCGCATGCTGCGCCGCGGGGCACCACACAGCATGGCGAGGCGTATGGCGCAGCGTTACCTTACAAGTCTGCTGGCCAGCGTTTATGTGTAAAAGAGAGACAGAGAGTACCTGATGAATAAATACAGTTTAATAGCAAAGTGCAGGTCCACATAAGCACACACCGTATAGCACCATGCATATACATATGAATTTAAAGAAGACTTAAAGAAGCATGCCCTTCTGATTTAGATAATTAGCTCTCTTCACTCTAGGAAAGATATTTCCTTCCTTTGACACCATAATGGTACACAACAAGTATTCATATTCATTTCAAGTCTTCATTTTTTAAGCAATGTGTTACTTATGCAAGTTTTATATATATATATATATATATATATATATATATATATATATATATATATATATATATATATATATATATATATATATATTCTCCAAGCCAAGATCTGGAGTTTGCCTATATTTTCAAGATATATAAGATACACCAGCGCATGTTATTTATTGCAATTGTGTACTTTCATGGACCAAACCCCATTGTTCAGTCATGGCAGAGATACTAAGGGGAGACACAGATCCTGATTAAAACCACACTGTTCAGCAGAAAAAAGCAGCAGCACCGATGTCAATATTTCTGTTAAAACCGTTTCTTCTCCACTCAATACTTGCTTTAATAGGTTGGCTTTGTTTTGCGGGGAGTCAAATGGGAGGAAAGAGAATAGATGAATAAATCTATATTGGAGTCTCTAAACTCTGATTGTGCAAGTCCTCTTGTTTTGCCACTTAATACCGGGAGCTGGCTAATCATCAGACAAGTATCTGACTTGATCTTGCATCTCCATAACCAAGCACAGAGACAGCCTGGCATCTCAGCTGGTCCCAAATCTCCCTTTCTGAACCTTTTCCATTGCTAAGCCAAGTATCAGTTGTACAGGCAATGGAGCACAAGCCCAGGAAACAGAGGTTCCTGGGCCGTCTGGTTTTGCCATTTTCCTGCCAGTCTTGACTTTGCAAATAGGCACATGAGAGGCATTTTAGTCCGTCGCCGTTTCTCTCTCTCTCTCCAGGTTGTCGCACTGAAAGCTTAGTCCACATTATGCAATAGCATACCTGTCCCACCAGTTATAATCAATAGTACACCCCGGTCACCTCTATACCTAATCAATGGGTCAGCCCAGACTAACCCAGCCTCTGTCCCCAGTGGTCCCTCTGCAAAGTCATAACTATCTATTTTAGGGCAAACAGCAGCAAGTTACTGTAATCAGTCCCAAGCCGATCTCTGGGATCAGTTTCAGGGCCAATCAAGACATATTTAATAGATCGGTATGAACTATAGAAAGATAAATTGGTGGAAAGCGGCAGTGAGGCCACCAGGCAAAAGTACACCAATACCATTTGTCGAAACTGTGTGCCTTTTTATGTACAGAATTTCAAGTGTGTTAACTGTGGAGTGAGGATGTTGGTTGAAAACTCACGCTGAGTATAAAGAGAGGCTGTCTAAATCATGTTCAAGCCTTCCTGCCACAACACTTCCACAGTGACACACATTCGTTCAGATATATTATACAAAGTACTTCAGGGTACTATCCAAAATGTTAGGTCAGGTTTAAGCTGCAACTATGCAGTTGTTTCAGGTGGAAAATACTTTAAAAGGGCTCTCAGGACAAAAACTCAATATTACATCTCTCTGGATCAGGATGTTGTACTTTCCTTTACCTTAAAACCAAACTTAACTTTGTAACCCAAAAATAGATCTCCAGTTCTATATTCAGGACTTTGCAGCTGTTATGGCTGCTGGTCCACAGAGATGGGGTTATGCTAACTGATATGAACTCTAACTAGTATTAATTATCTTTAAACATGATGATATCCAGTCCAACATACAAAAGAAAAAGAAAAAAAAAGAAAATTAAAATGAAGAACTGGCTCTGCTCCACAAAACAAAAGAAACATTGGAATTAACCAAACACATATCCAGCTAATGTATCAGTCTAATCACGCTGGTCAGTTTTGATGATATTGACACCTTCTGTGTTTCTCCCACAGTCATCAAGTAACTTTTCACTGCACACCTCAGCAATGGACTAAATCAGAACCGTCCACTCAGATCAATATTAGTATGCTCCGGTCACCTCTCAGCGTAATTAATGCAACCCAGCCCTCTGAACCTATTAAAAATGAATTGACCAATTGCAGATCGGTAGACAGCCGGTGCCTCTCTATTTCTATCCAAAGACAGAGGAGACATGACATTGCTAAGCATAACACTAAGGGCAAGAAACACTGCGAAATTCTCACGGCATGTCTTTATCTATTCAGTGTAATCTCATTTTCATTCTCAAGTCCTTTTGTATCCTGTCACACGTCTACATATTGATTTTTCTTAATTTTGATTCTAGGCCCCCTCTCTTTCTTCTTTTGCATCTTCTCTCTCTGAAGCCTTTCGGGGGTGAACAGCACTGTAAAGTCCATCATCAGTGAAGCTGACCTGAGGTGTTGAGATTACTACAGTAGCAGCACTTATTTGTCTGCTGCCACAGGACATTTCCAGCTCTTGGCTACTGTCTTTACCATATTTTATTCTAGGTTTTTTCTTCCCTCAGCCCTCGGTCTTCAACTATTCATTCTCACAGTGCGTATGTTATTGTGAGCTGCGAGGAGGCAGAAAAGTTATATCTGGCCCTATCAGAGTAAAAATGTCAAGAAGCGTGCAAAAGTAAGATCTGTGTGTCTTTGCTCTGTAGATTCACCTGATCTTTCAGCCTTTTGCTCTGCCAATATCTCAGTATGTGTTGTTTTGTGTGTGTGTGTGTGTGTGTGTGTGTGTGTGTGAATGCCTGCTCGCATACCTGACAATCACTGTTTTTGTTTTGTTTGTTCGTGCGTAGGCATGAATGTCTGTGAGTGAGAGTCAAAGAAGTGTTTGACTTTTTCAACAGATTTTATTTGTGCCTTTCTTCTCCATTCTCTCTTTCATTGCTTTTTGTTCCCACGTTCTCAGTTCTTCACACATCTGCCGGATCTCTTCTTTTTTCCACCTAACTAAAATTCATCTTGAAAGCATGCCGTGGCCTTTTGAGGCCAAATATAGAAGGCGGTGTCTTTCATTTGCTCTCTCAGTTCAGTTTTTCTCCTTTAGGTTTTTTTTTTTATATATATATATATAGTATGTGGTTGTTTCTTTTACCTGGACAAAGTTGCAGTTACAGATGAACAACAGGAGGAGCGTGTGTGTGTGTCACATCAGCCACAGCCTCAGAACGGGCTTTAGAGTACTCTGGCACATATAGCATAGCACACAACATATGCACATGTGAACACACAGACAGACACACACAGAAACATTCACATACATGCACACAGAACCACACATACATCAGTTAACAATTAGCCCTAAGTGTGCTTGACTCTGTATGTTAAGGACCCATCCAAAGATTGGTGGTGTGGGATGAGAGGTATGAAAAGTGAGAGATTACTCACCCCTTCCAATACGCCCACGCACGAACACACGTGCAAACACACACACATGCACGCACGCACACACACACACACATCCGCACTCACCTCTTTCCCTCGTCTCTTGCCCTGTCTCTGTCATGTGATTAAAAACAAAATCCTATTTTGCGTTCTAGGGCCCACACGTTTAGACTGTGACACAGTGAGGTGCATGTTATGAGTCTAACTAGCTCTGTAGCAGTGTCACATAGCCAAGTCCCTGCCTAATCAGGCCACTTACACACACATACACGCACAAACACACATGCACACACTTTGCGGAGGCCATGTGTTGGGATGGTGATAGAGGGTTGGCAGTTGGCAGACAGACAGCAGACGCTGTTCTTCGACATCAAACGTCTCAGAGCAGAATCTCACTTTCATGCCTTCTCTCTCTCTCTCTCTCTCTCTATCACACACACACACACAGTCACGCGCGCACACACACACACAAACACAACAATGCACATTTCCTCTGATCTTTCTGCCAAAACTCAAAGACTTGGAAGGACTAACACACACGCGAGCAGGCACGTACACACCGACATGTACCCTAGCACTAAAAAGTGAATTAAATTTCGTCAGCCATTGTTGAAGCCTACTCTGTGAGACGCAAGTACAAGTTTCATGTGTGGCTTGAAAATGATTCAAAATATTTTTTTCCCCCTTAAGATCGAATCCTGTCAAGCATCACAATCTTATCTACAGCGGCAGACAGATGCACACAAATGTAAGCACAAAGAGACGCACATGCAGTAAGCATACGTTTGGTGAATTATACATTCATTACGGAAGTTAAATCAAAGGAGCCCTTGTATTATCTACAGATGGGTGAAACCTGAATAAATGAGTATGACTACATAACCAATTCAGATGCATTCATACAGGGCACGAGTGGTTACTGTATCGACTCACAAATATTGAGCTAACTTATAGATTTCTACATAAGTTCTGGCTCAGTGCACTCTATCACTCTTGGAAGAATGGTGTTCATCTCTTCACAGACTTACAGAATCTATTGGCCCTTTTCCACTAGTACCTACTCAGCTCGGCTCGACTCGACTCGACTTGAAGCATTTCGGCCAGTTTGCGTTTCCACGTTTTCCATTACAACAGAGTACCACCTCAGCGCATGGGTGGGGTCGTCGTGGCAACGCGGCCGAAACTCCAGGGACGTGCCATTTGTTATGCGACACAAACACCTGAAACGACTCTACGGAGCAATGGAGGCCACCAGACAAAGAAATGTCTGCACCTTCGTCGCTCCGTGCTCCGCGGGGTTGATTTCTGTGCAGCCATCTCTGATCGTGTTCGTTGTTGTTATTATTGCGTTTTAAAAATGCCGCGGTTGACCCTTTATGAACGAGTCGCTCTCCCGACACATCTAGTGACGTCAGGCCCTGGCCAATCAGTGGTCTGCCATCTGCCGACGTCACATTTTCGGCCTCGACTCAGCTCGCTTGGAACCCCGGCCGAGTAGGTACTACTGAAAGTATCTGGTACCAGGTACTACTAACACGTAATGGAAACGCGTACAAACCAAGGCTTAGTCGAGTCGAGTCAAGAGCCGTAGTAGGTACTAGTGGAAAAGGGGCATATGTCACGGGACATTAAAGCTCTCCTGGTGCTTTTATAAGCCAAACTTCACACGCTAACCTGTTACGGTTCAAACAAACTCCGGGGTGTTTGCCCGTTTGGTTTGGTTCTTTGGGGCTGGCATGGAAGCTGTCAGCCAAACTCATACTACACAAACAATGCAGAATGACAGTCGCCAAAATTGCCCAATAAATGAGTTACTCGTCAGTTCATGTAACCATGTTTACTCCTCTGTTTTTTCGTGTTGCAGTTGCAGTGAATTGTTTCATTCAGAACTGTGAAAACAAAGTCAAAGACACTTTATGTTGTCTTTTGTCTTTAATTTATGACCCATCCGTATATCAAGTTCCCCTGCATGGCTATTTTTAGTTAAGATTGACAAGTTAAAAAAATCTAAAGTTATATTAGTTAATCAATTTAGACTCTGGCATCGACTCCATTAGGAAGAAAATGCCAGAACAGAATTAAGAGTGATGTAAACGTCTTGATTAAACCGTTGCTTAGCTCCTCTGAATAATGTAAAGGTCTCTTGTTCATGATGGATGGATTGTAACAGACAGTGATAGAGAGAGAACTCAGACAACAGACGAGATGGAGAGATATCACATAGATATGATTGATAAGATGAAAAATGATTCATCGACTCATCTTGACCCAGCGAGAGCTGCAAATTGAGCCATGGGAGGCGAGCCGGTGAAGGTGAAATCGACTCCTTGCGTCTTTAGAAAGTTTAGAGGAGGACTTGACTCTCATGAAATAAATCTGAGCCAGAGGAAGTGAGCAAACCTGTGCACAACACATTTTTTGTTTATTGAGATTTACGGCATCTGTGTCATCACATGGCAGAAAGCTTTAGCCTCTTGTACACACACATGCACACACACTGAATGATGTGCGTGGAACCACCCTCAGATCTACTTTACACACATACACTGCCTTCACCTTGACAGTAGACTGACTTAAGATGCGGTATTGATTCAAGGAGCAGCTGCACTCCACGTTTATGTGTGCATGTGTGTGTGCATGGGTCAAGGAGCGGACCATATTTATTTGATGCTGTTCGCTGTGCTTGTTTTCATGCACGTGCGCACGTATTTGCAAGCGGCCTCTCCTCTGGAGAAAGTTGGTCGGCCCCTGTGCCCTTCAAAGTCATTTGGAATTCATCTGCAAGCCTGACCCTGACAGCTGTTTGTTTTTCCTCTCCGGAGAGAGGAAGAGGGATGGAGGGGTGGAGGGGGTCGGGCGGGGTGGTTAATGAGTGAGAAAGTGATAGATATCGGAGAGGACAGAAGAAGAATGGAAGTGAGACTTGGGCGAAAAAACTTGGGCGGAGGACCGTTTCTATTCCAGTCGTAGTGGTCTCAGTGCCGTTTGGCTTGTTGAGCATTTGAGATACACAGGACAATAAGTGGTGCTCTGAGCGGCTTCCATTAGTATCCCTCATAGGCCACTAGTTTGAATGTGTTTGAATCTGTGAAGCGGCATGAATGCAAAGCAGGGCGAGGCAGCTGAGATAAAAGGACACGAGGCTCTGTAAGCAATCCCCGGGTGTAAATATAGGTTTTTCATGGAAAAAAAAAAGAAAAAATGTCAAAGTTTACTGTGTAAGTGTGTCATCTGGGATCAGCGCAGTAAAAGTTTTAAAGCCTCTACAGATGAGTGCGATGAAGAGGAAACCCAGTGGGATGGAGAGGTTTTGTCTTTTGTCTGTGTAAGGGTGTAGGTGTAAGCGGATGAGTTAATGGACACAGAGGAGGAAGGATGGCGGGGAGATGGTGTCTGGAAAACAGCGGAGAACAACAGCGCCGAGAGGGGCAAGAGAGGGAGGGCAGGGGGAGTCACAGGTGAAAGGAGAGCGGGAGGAGGGAACGGGAAGGGATGGGAGACTCGTGATTGGATAAATGGGCAGAGAGGAGTCGAGGGAGAGGTGCTATCCTATTTTTACACTTCTCCTTCTGGGAGCCCCTATTCTCTCGATCTATCCATCATGATGACAGTAACCCCCAAACTCACTCCGTTTTCCCTTTTTTCCTCCCCACTCTTGTCTCTACCTCATTATTCCTATGCACATGATGCTGTGAATTTCTTTTCTTTTATGTATAAATTTCAAGGGCGTGTACTGTAAATGGATTAATAGGCTGTACGTTCTGCAATCCTCTCACACAGAAATTGCTTAATGACTAACAATGACTGTTTCAAGCATGCGCGATTCACTCAGACAGAGCTCGCTCAAGCGCGTTCACACACACACACTCAGACACACACAGACACACAACATTTACAGTGCTCCCCTTCCAAAGCTGATTCGTCCTCTCACAAGTATCGTGGTGTTCCTCGCGTTGTCACAAGCAATTAATTTGGCCATAGCTTGTGCGTATTGATCTGTGTGGCATAGGCACTGTAATCTATTCAGTCTGGTAAAGATGCAGCATTCATGCCCAGTAAAGAGCCAGCAGAGAAACATAAACACACACACACACACACACACACAGACACACACACACACACTCACACACACTTTCCAGCTGGAAATCAATCCCTTGTTTCCTGAAAAATACATGCATGCTGTCTTGCAGGATTTAAGCTAATTACCACGTGTGTCTTTGTGCATAATTTTCAGTTTTGTCCTCAAAAACTAAAGTGAAATTATTGACCATAATGTTTGTTTGTGGGTGGACAGTAAAACTTTTCCTCGGGCTTCGAAGAGAATGTGAGAATTTATGTGTGTGCCTTCGTGTCACACAGGGATACACACAAGCTTTGTATTTGTTTGCACTGTGCTGTTTACTTACCCATGACAGGTTTGTTGCGGCACTGCTTGTGTGTATGCTCTTTGTTGGAGTCTGATTAAATTCCCCATAGAGGGATTCATCATCTTTATCAGGCAGAAAAGAGAAAATTACAAGCCCATCAATCCTTGTGTTTGATCTAGCTCTCCCTTTCTCCCTCTGTGTCTCTTGGCTTCTCTATTTTTATGTATCCAGGCTTTCATTTACCCGGTTCTCCTCAGCCCCACCATGTCTGTGATGTTGGGAGGTCATTTGTCTCTATGTTAGAGCTGTCCTGTCCCCCGCTTCTCCTATCTGGCTCCTCCAAACCCTCTTGGCTGCTCATCATCTTCCAGATATGTGAGCGTCTGAGATTTGGCGGGCTTGTGTCTTTTGTATTTCTGTTTTTTTTTTTTTTTTCATTAAGGGCATTTATATTCATGTACCTCTCTATTGGCCCTGTGTGATTACACACATTTTTTATTGTTTTTTTGTGAATACCATTGCATGTTTGGCATCTGGAAAATGTGCCACGCTGAGCCTGTGAGGAAAGTTTTACACTTCACCTGAAGGGAATCAGAAGGGTGCCATTTATCACAAAACAAGATGTTAAAGTGAATGTTTTGTAACAGTAATTAGGGCTGCAAAATGAATGCTGTGTCGCAGACAGCAGCTTGACTTTGGTCAAGAGTTTTAACTCACTTCGTTTTTGAGCCTTTCAACAGCTTCTCCCAAGTTGTGGCAGCGCCACCTGTTAGTCAATCACAATGAAAGACGCAGGATTTACACTCCCTGATAGAAAACGCTGCTTGGCAGGATCGACTTAGAGTAAGAACAGCAGCCGAAGGTACAGACCTCTACTTGAGATATGGAAAAAGAAAAGAGGACAAAAAGGCCTTTACCTACAAAGTTTCGTTTTAAAAAGTTGGTGGACCGTCCTCAGTCTCCATGACTCACGGCCATACACACTTGCTGGAGTTGATAATAAGTTACCTGATTGGATGGTCTTCATATTTACTGATGATGCCACCACAATTTTAATTGAGCAGTAAACTGACACTTTTCATGTGTTTTTTTTTTTTTTTTTTTTTTTTTTGTAACCACTTTGATGAATAATGAATGACAGAGATGTCATTGTGTTTACTGCGGCTGCCGTCACTGAATGTGGAGTTTGTTTTGACTCTTACTGCTGGAAACCAGATTATTGCCTGATTTATGGCAGATGTTACATATTACCCTTTGTGTTTTGTTGAGATGGTCTTGGGAACCCACACTGTTGTATATGATTGTAAAATTAACACATTTTATTTAAAATTTTTATATTTTATTTATTTTATTTTTATCTTTAAATACGTTAAGTCACAGACAAAGGAATGTTACAATATTTTATCTTTTTTTAGAGACATTAATGATGCGACCCCAGAGCTCTAACTCCCTCTTAGATCTTTTATAAACAAGCTTTTATAAATCTCCCAAAATCAGAAATCCAAAGAGCTATTCCAAATTTGTTGTGTAAAAAGTAAAAGTATCATGAAAGGTTTGGAGTAAGAAAATCCACTGTATTATATTATACAGTTGGAGTCTATGAGACAGGTAAGTATTGGTTTCTCAGTGTTTTATCAAATTAGAAAAAGTAATTAAGTGTAAAGTTGATTTAAAAAAAAGTGATGTTATTGATCTTTAAGATAGGTCAATAAACCTACTCTCTTTCCACATAGAAATCAATGAAATCTTGGAACGTGCCATGATGTAGTCCTTTTAAATCAGAAACTAATATCTTGTTAGTTTTGACAATTTGTTCTCGCCCTCACCACAAAACTGACATTTTTAATTAATTTATTTAGTTTCTTTTCATGATTTTTTAAAATCATATTAAGCGAATTTTCAAGATATCAGGATATTCTTTTTATGTGTATTTATAGCTCCTGTAACTAGGTATGATTTGTGGGTCAATAAACCTGTCAATCTATCAATCTGTTGCTTTGTGTCTCGAAGCTGACCTGCTCTTGACAATGTGCTTTTGTCAGAAAGGACATTGGAGTAATCTATGAGATGTAAAGGTCAAGACGTGAGGTTCCCCGCTGAGGAGGAGCTGTGGAACCGAGACGGCTCTCCGCACTTTCCGCTGCGAGGCGATAACCTTCTCACTTCTTTTTTATTTCACCAAATCCCTTCTTTTGGCATCTCATGAAACACAACCCATCTGTGTGTCTCTGTGCTGCTCGCTCAAGTCAGTCAAATGAGCGTGGAGATGAAGGCTATTTGATGTGCTTGTGCTTGTGCTTGGATGTGTGTCAGTGTGTCTGCAACGCGGGGTTCAAATGGCTTATCTGAACTTGTGAGCTCCACCAAAATTAGAGAAAGCACTCAACCTCCCCACACCCCAAAAATCCAGCCTCAATCCCCTTTTTTGCTTTTTAAATCAGGTTTTGCAAACACCCTCCACTGCCCCTTCCATTCATCCATCTACATTTCCTCTCAAAACTCAGGATTTCAGTTATTTCAGAGGCGATAGCACTATAAAGCAAACTCTTAACACACTGTATATTGGCACAAATGCTTTGTCTTTTCAAGTAACACCAGTATTGTTGTTGTCACACTGAGCAAAGGATTTTTCTCTCTTGTTGTCACATCAGCTACAGTAAAATGCACATGTGGCTAGCTTTGTTTTCCATTGTAGTTAAATTCAACAGTGTGAAAAGCCTCCAAAGTCACTTTTGGGAGGGAAAACATCTGCTAAATGGTCACATCTCACTCTTAGAACCATGGCTGAACCAGGCTTTACCTGGTTGTGTGCCTCAGCATGCGTGTGTGTGTGCCTGCGCCTGTGTGTGTGTGTGTGTGTGTGTGTGTGTGTGTGTGCGCGTGTGTGCTTGGCAGTGCAGAAACCCTGGCTAACCCCCTCTGTGCTTCCCAATGTCCTGTCTCTGAAGAGCTATGACCATTAAGCAGCTGTTCACTTCTAAAGCCACAGAAAAAAAATGAGAGAGCTGCGAGAATGCAAATTAGTCTAGGTATGCGCCAAAAACTTCTCCGGAGGGACACACTGTTAGGTCAGAGACACACAGAGGCACATACAGTGCAGTGCATGCGCTGGCACACGCACATACACACTCACAGTTGCGCGTATGCACACACGTGCAGCTAGGTTAGACTCTCTATTATGTAGTGCAAGGATTCTCCTGAGTATCAAATGATCTTGCTGTAACTACATTTCTCTTGGAATTGGAAAGCAGAGGCTTTAGAGTCCAATACATCTGATTAAACAGACTCCTAGGTACAGACTTCTACTGTAACTACCTGTCCCAAGCAACACGTTCTTGTTTGTGTTACAGTTTGATATAGTGCCTCTCTTTTAAGGTGTAATTGTTTGGTACACAGTCGATTAGGAAGTGAAGAAGCAGGGTGTCATGCTGTGCACCAAAATAAGGACATTGTTCTAAGGACTAAAATTTGCATAGTCGTCCGTTGTGCTGAAACGTGGTCCTGAAGGTGAGGGGAGGACACAGAGTTTGGGAGGGGGAGGGGGGGTTTCTGTGTTTTGTTTTCATCACAAACGGCGAGCAAAGCACGCTCTCTGCAAGCTCTGCTGATCTTCAAGGGCTTGAATGAGTCGTCTGCTGAATGAGTGTAAATATGTCGACAAACAGCTGAAAATGTCGACTGAGACACAACAAAAAAAAAAAAAGAAGGTTGTAGGTTTTTGTTAAAAGCACGTTTTCAGTTCAGGTTGCTCCACTGCTTCCCCTTTTTTCCCTGAGATGTGATTAGTGTATAGCAGAGTCAGCCCCTGTGTAATGAGAATATATGGTGAAAGGTATAAAGCATTTGATGTTATTTTTTTCTGCGTGCCCTAGTTTTATTTATACTCAGACTCGCAGCATGCCGACACTAGTCATTCCTCGCCGCGTGGATGTGAGGAAATGTGATATTTTGCATTTGCGCGGATGTCGGCCTCTGCACGTACAGGTGTGCGCACGTGTACTCCTCGTGCTCCCCCCCTTAATAAGAGCTTAACCTTATTAATCACATTAGTGTGCCGAGGGGTGGCTCTGGCGACACTCACCCACGCTCACGCAGACACACAGACGCGCGCTCAGACATGCGCACACGGGCAGAGGCATGTCAATCTGTCATTAGTTAATAGCTCATTAGCACAAGGTGATTAATTACTCTGGCAGGGTGTGGGCATGACAAGGATGGGGAGGGTGGAGGAGGAAGGAAAGGGACCGCGGAGACAACAAGGCTTTCTCTCTGAGGGAAAAGAGCCAGAGTTGGGGAGAGGGAAGTGGTGAACAAGATGGTAACCTCCTCTCGCTCCTCGTCGAATGGTTTCACCGCCATCGATTCTGGATTCTGGAAGCCCACCGCAAGGGCCAATCGTGCATGTGTGTAAAGCCTTCTCCTGGAGGTGTTTTGCTGGGCTGTGTTTTTTCCTGTGTCTCACGGGGATCAGCTGTAAAGGTTAACTAGTCTTTTCTTAAGCTTTCAGCTTCATGACAAATGACCACGTTCAACCCATGGGGGCACCTTATAGCGCACCTCCTCTCTCCGTCTATTCCCCTCCCTCCCTCCCTCCGTCTCTTTGCGCTCTCCTCCTCTCTCCTTTTCACCGGCTGTCCCTTGGCGCTTCAGTTCGGGAGGCAGGTAGAAGGAGGAGAAACAGGAGGAGGTAGGTGGATGGGAACAGGAAAAGTAAAGGAGGGGAAAAGAACAAAAACTGTCACTGAGCAAAGAAAGGAATTGTGAGGCGAAGAGACACCGAAAAATTGAAAAAAGTAAGAAATAACATGCTAGGAGTGTATAAATCGACAGCTCACAATTCAAACTGCCTAGTTTGAGTTTTAGAAACCCAACATTAAGCTAAGAGTGTAAAAGTGAGATACAGAAAAAAAAAGGGAGAGATTGAGTAAATCTGTATAATAGAGCTAATAAGGGGAGTTTTACTTCTCACACCGTTACACAATCTTGCTCACCTTAGTCTTTATGACCTTTCCATGTGCTCTCTTTCTTGTTCCATTAACACATTCTTCTTCATCTCTTTACATCCTTTCCGCACAGCCTTGTGCCCTCCATACAGCAGGCTGAATAGACTCTCCAGTGAATCACTCAGAGTGGAAGCCTCTGTGTAGCCCACATATACACCTAATATATATGGTTATACAGATATGCCAGGTATAATGATGCTGAATGGCATTGATAAATAACCTGCATGAGAAAATGTATCACTTGGCGTTCACACGTGTGTATGCACAACTGTATGTGTGCAGTGGGCTCACGCGAGTGTGTGCTCGTGTGCATGATGGAGTATTACAAGGTGTTGTCAAGAAAGCAATTTGTTTCTGTCTCAGATGGGTTTTTTTATCATGACAAATTGACGTGAACCTCATTTAGAAATCCAGCGTCTCCCCCTGCGCTCCCGCTGATTCTACCTGGGCCGCACTCTCAACTTTAATATGATGAAGTCATAGCCGCAAACCACCCCCCGTCTCCTCGCCTCCCCCTCCTCCCTCATCTGCTGTAAATCGAGCCACAACACCTGTGTATGGCAGTGTGTGTCAAGGGAGCGTACTACCTGCCTCTCTCTGTGTGTGTGTGTGTGTGTACCGCTCTTGATCTGTGCATGCACATGTGTGAGCATGCGCGTCCGTGCTCACACATGCTGACCTCGTGTGTGCACGCTGAGGTGCCGTGGTGCATTGTGTGCATCTGTGACTCGTTGAGGATGATAGATGGCGTCTGAGAATGTCACATGAAGAGGTAGAAAATGAGGCTGACAGCGGCCCTCCGGAGCGGCGGCTCAGGGGTTGGCCTTTAGCGCTCATCTCCTCCTCCCTCTTCACCGCGGCACACACCGCACTCACTACACACACCTGCTCTGTGACAGCCAGCCTTAGCCTTGTCTCTGAACAGCAGCTCTATACCTGCACTTCAATGCCTGAGTGAGTGTGTGTGAGTGTGTGTGTGTGTGTGAGTGTGTTCTCTTTTCACTCTCAAATCACTGTCTACTTTTATTTCTGTGTCAGCGTTCTTCTTCTGTGGCAGCTTCCTGTAACCTTTGCTGTCCACACTTGTTTCATAATGTGTAAGAAGAAAAAAAAAAGCCACCGATATTCCAGACAGTCTTACCATTAATTAGTTTAACTATCATTCTTCTTTGTCATGTTGAATTATCTCTAAATTTGCACTAAATGATGAACAGCATCAGTGATGCAGGGCTGTCTACGCACATAATGTCTAATAAGTGACTTAAGCGATGTGTCAAATGCATACTGAATGTCAATCAGTGTGCCCAGTAATGTAGGATTATGTTAATATTTCAATATGTTGATGAGCAAGGGATGACCTCAGCCCGTTGGTCGATATGTGACAGGATGTCTGCCCTCTGCTGGGCACTGCGAGGACCTTCACTCACCTGGTAACCTGCCACCTGAGCTGGTGGCCGAAGTCTGCGAAGGGGACGGAGAAAGAAACACACCTTTGTGTTTCTTTGTGTTTAAAAGACTTGGTTTAGCCAGTCTGATATCTCAAATTTGTCCCTGTCTCTCTTTCGGAGGACAAACTGTTTTCATCATTTATCTGAACATGATTTCTCCTTCGTTTTATGGAATGTGGGGTTTGGTGTTTGGTTTTATGAGGACAGGAGTTCTGTCAGAGAGGCTGTCTCTGTGGCTGCCATCCCCCTGCGCTCTTTGACATTGTTCCTCTCCTGTTTAGGGGCATGATGTGGATGCGAGCGCGCCCATGTGAGATCTGACATATTACTAGCTTCATCGCCGCAGTGTCCTCTGCCCTTCCTCCCTCCCTCGCGCTCTGCGTCTTTGCTTCCCCGCCTCATCTTCTCTCCTTTTACCCTCAACCCTGTCTTCCCCCCATCCTTCCACCTCGCCTCATCCCCTCCTCTCCTCCCGCCACCCATTCCCTTGTGCCGCCTATATCTCATTTTATCCCGTTCTCCTCTCTCTTTCCCCTTGATGTGCGCTCTTTGTCACATTCCCATGATTCTGTCACTCTTTCACTCTCTACCGCTCGTGGGTCACTCTTTCACTCTCACATGTGGGCTCCGTCACTCTCTCCCGCCCTCGTTGCCACCTCCTCCTCCTCCTCCTCCTTATGTCTACCACTACGCTCTCCCTCATCCACTGCCTCACCCCTACCCCTTTTCTCTCTCTCCCTTTGGCTCATTCGTTAGCTCCCGCCGTCATCCTTCCTCCCCCTCCATCTCGGTGGTGCGGCACTGCTGGGAGAGAGAGAGAGAGAGAGAGAGAGAGAGAGAGAGAGAGAGCGAGAGCATGTGTGTGTGTGTGTGTGTGTGTTGAGTCTGCTCTCAGTCTCAGCTGTGGGCAGATGGAGGATGGAGCCGCAGCCACATCTCTCCTTCTCTTCTGCTCTGCCTGCCACAGGCTGAAAGCCACTCTCTTTTTCACTCTCAGTGTCTCCTCATCCATCCGTTTCCCCTTGCCCGAGCTGGCCTTGATCTGTGACGGATTGGACAAAAAAAAGGACTGAGGACTAGAAACAGGGAGACAAAAAGACCTGCAGTCTCCTGGAAAAAAAAAAGAGAAAAAGGGGAAAGCTGTGCAAGGCACTGCGCTCATCTTTTCTCCCTCCGGTGTTTTGGTGTGTGGCGTTCATCTCTGCAGTGCAACAGCTACACGTGTGCAAGTGTGTCGACCCACACGGAGCGAGCAAGTGTGTGTGTGTGTGTGTGTGTGTGTGTGCTCATGCGCGTGTCTCTCGGGCTCCATCCCTCTCTCACTCCTCCTGCGCGGTGCTCCGGCACTCAGCTAGCGGATTGTGCCTCACAGAGCTCACTCCAAACAGGACGGGAGAAGGAAGAAGAAAGGGAAACAACAGTGAGGGGGAACAGCAGCAAGGGAGAGGCACCGGGGAGGCAAGGACGCGGTCAAAGGGGGGACAACCGCGCGCAAAAAGATTGAGAATCAAGAAAAGAGGACTCTTAACGGAGCGGAGAGGAGCGGAGTGTGGAGGACAGGAGATAAGGGTAGGGTGTTAATCAGAAAGAGAGACAAGTACGGAGCGATGCATCACTCAGGCAACACAGGAAGAACCAAGACCCTCTCTCACGAGACAGGTAAGATACTTTTCTGTCACCACGGCATCACACTGTGTAAGGTGTGAGGAACAATGGAGCGCCGCCGTAACTCGACCACATCCAGTCTCTCCTAGCTTCCTCTGCTCTGGATGGACACATCAAAGAGAAAACCGTAATAATTTCTCCTTTTTTCAGCCTATGTTCCTCAGCTTGATGTAATGTAGGTTATGTCCACATATGGTTGAGAGAGTCTGTGTGTCAGTACGCGTGTGTGTGTGTGTGAGAATGTGTGTACATGGTGGAGGCGGTGATCAAACGGCATACATCTGAATAGGACTTGGCTTTGATGTGCGCTTGAAGTTATGATTGGCATCCGTTAACAGCAGTGTGTGTCGTCCTCTGCGATCCTGCGCGCATGGGTCCCTATGTGTGTGTGTGTGTGTGTGTTTTCCTTCTTTTCTTTTATGGTCATTGATTTGGAGTTGGTGCGTGTTTAAGTGCGCCCGTGTGTCAGCCCCCCCACCCCAGGTTTTCTGGCGACCACATTCCAGCTGATGGTAATTACAGTGATTGACAGGTAGCTGATGGCAAGAAATGGACGGGACGCTGGGTTGCCCCTGTTCCACTCCAATCCATAATTTATTCATGCGTGTGTTCCTCAATATTTACAAGGTTATTTTGAGGTATTTGCCTTTCTAATTCCATGCTGATTAGTTGACTGAATATGAAGATGTGATTTGGATTTGATTTAAAAATCAAAATTTGTTTTGATCTCCATGTGCGAAGGTGCAGGTTATTTGAGAACAGCAGGGGTCATGTTTTTTGACAGAACAGTTTGACCTCGGGGGGAGGGGGGGGCAGTATGTCGACAGTATATCTCTGCGTCTGTGTTTGTGCTTGTGTGCGTGTCATATAATAGTTGTTTGATTGCTTTGTGGGTGTGAGGGGATTGCTAGCACTCGTCAAGCTAATCAAACAGTTCCCACAGACAATCACAACATGGCACACACCCCTCTCAGCAGCGCCGACACATCTGCCTCCTATCCGAACAAAACATTGTGAATTTACAAGTTAGACAGGCGTAATATGGGTGTTTTTTCAAAAACATAAAGGCAACATTGTCTTAGGAAATACAGGCCTTTCACAAGCTCTCTCACACACACACACACACACTCCCTGACACGCCCACTCGCATACACTCAAACACAGCAACACACACACACACACACACACACACATACACACACACACACACACATACCCAGACACCCACCCACCTACCAACACACACACACACACACACATCTGTTACACGGATCCGGCCCAGCGGTGGATAAATGTGCCTTTCTGATTGCTGCCACAGACAGGACGTGATTGGCATGGCAGACCAGGGAATTAGCCATGGTTTCCATGGTGACTAATTAGGAGGGTCCTGACTGGTGGGTTTATGAAGACAGATGACAGATCGGTGGTTCACTTCCTGCTTTACAGAGCGGGTGGTCCCATTGGCTAGCGGGACCCCCTACCATCTGAGACAGACAGACCCTCTGCAGGCCACCTCGCACGTGTTCAGCTGTCACCAAACATGCAAATGCGAAATGAAATGAAATGTTATCCTGAGCCAGCAGACACTTTTGAAGCTCGGGATTCATTTTCAGGCTGAAATTATTATGGTGCGCCTTTTAGGGACACGCCTCACTGAACACACACATTTCCTGTAAGGTGTACTTTGGCGTAAACGGGCCGAGAGATTGATGGAGGTCCTGTTTTCCCCACATTGTAGTAGCCGCCGCTTCACGCAGTAAACACCACATGTGCTCCGCTGTAGGCTAAAACCACACCAGACGTGGCCTATGCATATTTAGAGACTCATTCAGAAGACACCCGTTTTATGTGACGATAAACAAGTCAGACGTGCACGCACGCACGCACGCCACTTGTACACACACACACACACACACACTTGCACCGATTATGTAGCTATAGGGCATGTGAGAGAGAAATAGGTGTGATTGGGTCCATCTGTGGCAGAGAAGGAGTGAGAGAGAGAGGCAGAGAGACACAGAGAGAGCTCCATCTGTGGACACCTGCCCTTCCTCCAGGCTACCGTCCCTTTTCTCTGAAGTGCCAACAAGATCTGCGGTTGCACAGAGTGCTGGCGTGTGTCTGTGTGTGTGTTTTTTTGTTTTTTGTTTTTTGTTTTTTTTCAGGAACAGGTTCGTGTTTGTTTTTTGATTCGTCTGAATCTCATTGTGAAGAATGTCACACTGAGCCTCGCTTATTTGCGGCCTCCCTTTTCACAGAAAGCAGAAATCAAAAGGTCTCCCGGTGACGATGCTGCGTCCTCTCATTTATCATTTGATGTGAGGCTCAGATCTGCGTCATTAATTTGACTTTTTGTGTGCCCCACCCAACCCCCCCCCCACCCGGTCACTGCGAGCTTTTTGACATGCCATAGTGGGAGAAGCATTCCACAAAGGTGTTGCACGTTTACTGGGGCATCATTAATTTTATTAGTTACACCTGTGCTTTCCCGGCTATGACGAATTCAAACGTGTGGCATGAAAACGGTCTATTATATTGTACGTTCTGTGGCGTTAAAAGTGTCACACTCACGGGTGCTCGCATTTTTTTTTCATGCTCTTTTTTTTTCGGGTTCCCTTTTTTTTTTTTTTTTCTTTTACCTGCAACCGATAACATACTACTACTACTATAACATACTACTGCTACCAAGTGATACTCACTGTATCATGAATAATTGATGCTCCTGGCCACAAGCAGTCCAGCCTACAACACTCAGTTGGACACCTTAAAAACACACTGCCAGAAAAATGGGTGATAAGTAGAAGAGAGTGAGCCTTCCCTTCCATTTCATTCAGCTCTCCGTCCTGCCTCTCTCGCTCTCTCTCTCTCTCTTTCTCCTCTCTCTCTCTCTCTCTCTCTCTCTCTCAGTCAGGCACCAGCTCCACCTAATGGCCTCTACAGGTACTGAGGCACACACACACTCAGTATCCCACACATTGACACACGCTTTGATTAAAATGGCTGGAGCGCGATTCCATTTCACCACGACGAGCGAGGTAGTTAGAAAGCCACTGAGATAATGGCCGTGATTTTTTGGTCGGACGCTATTTATTGGAATACAACCCCTCCACGCGGGGAGCGAGGAGGAGGGAGGGAAGGGGGGGACACACACACAAAAGGAGAGGTGATTGGAAGAGGCACAGAGTGGGAGAGAGAAAAAATAGCAAAGCGATTGAAGAAGACATGCGTGTCACGGCTAAACAAATAAGCATGTGTGGGAACAGATGGTAATAAAGTTCTCTGTTACAAGACTAGTGGCTCAATATGCACACACACTTTGCAGACACACGCACTTGATTACACACACGCACAGCTTGATTATGCGGAGTATTGGGCCGTGAGTCATTAAGACTTTGCCTCAGTGAAGCTGACTCGAAAGTGAGCAACGACAGTCATCTACAAAGGCCGGTCACTAGCAGTCATCTCTCTTTTTCCCTTCCTTCTCTTTACTCTGTCCATCTGTCTCTGTCTGCTTCGCTCCCTCTCCCTCTTTGTTTCCACCTATTTTGGCCTCTTTACTGGCTCTCTCTCCCCTCTCCACCCACTGATTTCCTCCTTCTTTCTCCATCATCTTCCTCCTTTGCTTCACTTTCACCGTTCCTTTCTCTGTTTCCCCCAACTGCTTTGGGAAAATGAGTTTTTTTTTCCCCTCCGCTTTCAGTTTCCCATCCAATGTTCTTTAAGCCAAAAAATGTGCGCGCACGCTAGTGTGTGTGTGTGTGTGTGTGTGATGTGTGAGGGCGATGTGTCCTCAATCACAGTGAAAGCATTTGTTTCCCTCTGCCAGTGGAGATAGATTATGTATTTCACTCCTTTTCCTCACATTGGGGTTTTTTTTTCCTCTCCCTCCATCACATGTTTTGTCCTCCCCACTCAAGGTCAGTCAGAAGATTGCTTTCAGCCCCCTGTGTGCTCTCCGACGCACCATGCTTTATTGTGTGTAAGGCCGTCAGCGCCTGTGCGTTTGTGTATAATACGTGCGGTTTGATGGCTTTGTGTGCATGTTTGAAATCAGGGGGAAAAGGGGGTTGTGTGTTTGTATTGTTCAATCTGTCCCGTCTCTCATCAGGTAAGCACTTGTGTGTGATTGTGTGTGTGCATGTGTGTGTGTCACACTGATGGAAAAGCAGTCAGCCGGCAGTCAATCTCGGTTTTCGAGTCTGTTTTGAAGAAAAGGAAATGGAAAGGGAAAGAAAATCGTTAAGATTAACACGGCTGATATTAAAACGTTAGGATCTTAGACTGTTTTTTATTGAACCGACTTTAAAAGTAAAATGTTTCAAACAGGCTTCCTCACAAATTTTATGGATGCATTTTCCTATGTAAATATTTAATGCATTTATTGATTTCTTGAAAGAGAGAGAGAGAGAGAGACTGTGTGTTTGTGTGTGTGTGTGTCTGCTATAGAGTGTGTGGACGGTTTTTGTATGGACCGTTGGAGGTATTAATTTTCACAGTGGTGATTTGGGTGAGTAAAGGGCTGGCAAGCTAACTGGTGTTCTCAGCATGCGTTTGAGCTTGCGCGTGTGTGTGTGTATATGTGTGTGTGTGTGTCCGATCAGCGAGCTGGCTGGTTTTATGCTTCACTACCTTGGCTGCTCATCCATGTGTACCATCTGCATGTGGCGCTGCCATGTGTGTCACCTATACCCCAACACATCCCACTCCTATCATATCTCTAACCATCCCTCCAGCCACACCTGACGCTGTCTAGTCATTGTCCTCTTATCGCCGCCCCTCTCTGCTTTCATTTAATAAGCTAATTTATAAAGGGAAAAAGAAAACATGGGCTGACATCGCAGTTCATTTACATCCTTTCACTTATTTTACGCTGCATATTAATAAAGAAGAAGAATATTTTTACATAGTTATTCGTCATCTTCATTCACCTTTTAATTTTTTCTGAGCAAGAAAACATCATATCCTCCATCAGACCAGCTGTGTAGGATGCAGCGTTATCCCATTTGTTAGCCATGCAACACTAACACTCTAAGGGATCCATCCGTGCCAGAGCTAACTATGTGACAGATGAAAGTGTCACAATTACAGTCATGCCGAAGTGACAAATTGATCCCAGCATTTCTGCTGGTAAGGAGTTTTTGTCTTGGAGGTGCCATCGTTCATCTACACAGCCTCATTATACCTTCTGGGGTTGCAGCGACAGCGGTGACTCATTGACTCATCACACCGTTGTTTGTAAACTCGAAACCCGACTAACCATTCTCCATTCCATTCTTCATCTTATCTAATGTTCCTCATTTCTCTGCTATCTCTGCGTCTCTGCTGCTTCTACCTCCCGACCACATTTCCTCCTTCGCAGCACCTCCCTTCATCTTTAATATCCTTCTCCCCAAAGCACTGACTCCAGCTTCCTGAACTCTTCACCCCTTCTTTTGTTCTCCCTCCTGCATCTCTTCCTCCCTTCTCCCGAACACTCTCCTCCAGGTCTGTGTTATTAACATAAAAAAGAAGGAGAGACTACCTTTTTCTCCAGCCCCAGACTGTGAGTCACACCGCCCCGCCAGCTACTGGCTGCCTCCTTGGCTGTCACGTCACGACAGATGTGAAACTGATTTTAAGGGATGGGGTGAGGACAATGGCAAGTTGCATCCGGCAGTCTCAAAGAGCGGCGCTTCTGCTGAAGACAGCCGAGTCGCGTCGGGAGCAGAAATAGGTCAAATGTAGGATTGTTTCACAAACACGGAAAGGGAGATGTTTTTGCAAGGCAATAGTGAAAATAAGGCTACTTTTGTAAGTGGAGGTGCTGCAGCTCTCTTTGTGCCGTTGTTGTGTCAGGGCATACCTCATAGCAGTGATTCTCACAGAGGGGCACTTGTACCCCAAGAGGCACATCCGCAGTCACCAGAGAGTATATGAAAAAAAATTGATATTAATGTTTTGAAAGAAATATCCATGCTATTGTGTATGAAACATTATGGTTTTATATAATTAGTCATGTTAAGTAACATCCAGTTCATAAAAACAATAAGTGTTGAGGATGAGGAGGTGCTCGAGTTCATCTTACAGGACTGGAGGAGTATGCCAGACTAACAAAAGTTGGGAACTACTGCATTGTAGTGTATTCATTCCCCGCTGTCACATTAATTTTTAAGAAAGATATTGTCAATTACGTGTGTCCTTTAAATCACAGCAAGGACTTCGAGCCTGTCTTTGTGCAGATAGTAATGCATTATAGAGTTAGTTTTATTACTTTCGAATTACTTTGATGAACACACTGAAATGACTCCTCTGAAAAAAGGTGCATTAGCCGTCCATCAATTTTGTGAGGTAGATGACATATTCGACTAAAGTGTTTTTTCTCTTTTCCCTCAATTAACTCGACGTAATGTGCTCACTTTCACAAGGGGATGATTGAATGGAGAAACATCGCGGTTCCCTTTTATTTTATTTTTTTTATTTTTTTATTTTCGGCATCTAGTCACAGCGTGGGCCTATTTACAGCTCAGGAGGGACTTACTCAGTAGATACAACAGTATATTCGGTTTGAAACTGTAGACTCCGACTCTGAAAGGACTTTTAAAGGTCACTGTATTTGTGATACGCGAATAAGTCATTATTTTACTTAGTCTAACTCAACACATAAGCTATAGTTACGTAACCTTTTTTTTCCCTGTACGTTACCAGCTTTAATCTCCTTCTCATCCCAGTTCACAGACCTGAATACATAAACACACACGCACAAACACACAGTAGCTCGCCAGACAGCGGCTCCAGCTGCCGTACTAAGCAGAAGGTGTGTTTTGAGGAGACAGGGCACTGTGACCTTGCCTTAGGGATGATGACAAAGTGAAACTCGGTCTTTGCATGCATATTAGTGTGTGTGTGTGTATGTGTATGTGTATGTGTTCCTAATGACCAATGCTTAAGGGGGAGATGAGGGGAGATGGGCCATGCAGCAGGGCAGAGGGGGCAGTGAAATGATTCCATCGATCATCCCTGATCACCTAAACAATGTCACACAGCACATTCATCTCTCTGTATGCACGCCACCCCCCACACCCCCTCTGTCTCCTTCAGTCTCTTTGTCTCTCATATTGACACACATTGTGGCTCTCACCCCTTCTCTCTCTAACCTTTTTCTGTGTGTGTGTGTGTGGAAGCGTGCACGTGTATACTTTCAGACTGATGCTGCAGTGATGGCACTGGCCAAATGCCAGCTCTTGCACAGTTCCATTAGCATTGCGAAGGCTGGCCGTAGATTGCTATTGATTGACTATGGCCTCTATTCATAGGCTATTCAGCTTGAAGCACACACACACACACACCAACACACAAGCGCACTAGACTAAGTCTAGAGAATGTGAAACCAGACACACACTTAAGTGTTTGAGGACTTGTCTGGGTTCATGGGAAGACGTAGAGGGATTTTGTTTTTATCCATTTGACATCTAATGATGATATCTGGTTAAATATTTCACGATTTCTATTAAAAAAATATTACCATGGTATTTGAGGATATCCTATGATGACTCACTGGCTTCACTACTGAGTCATGATGGGTGTTTATTTGGACAAATAATAATTAAATAAAACTATCATTGATTTGACACATGATTGGTTGTTGGGCTGGCCTGTGCGCACTTGTGTGCACTTGTTGGCTTTGACGACGACTTGAGGACGCCAAGCTTGTCAATGGCTGAGCTCTGGATTTTAAACAAATCAATGCCAAGTGACTGGACCCCGGAGCCACTTCTTAATGAGAACCACTGCTCAGAGATCTCCGTACTCCCTCCGTCTCCACTATCCTCCTCCCCGTGCTTCTCGTCTCTATCTCTCACACTTGTTTTTTTTTTATATCGCTCTAATTTCTCTCACCTTTAACGGCCCTTTGCCCACTAGAGAACAGGCATATATGCACGCATGCACACACACACACACACATACACACACACACCTCAAATTCATCTTCTGTACACCTCTGTTTTTTTCTCCTCCTTCTTAGATTACCATTGACCGTCTACTGACAGTCCACTATGTGCAGAGGCTCTACTTGTTCAATTTGCGAGTGTTGCAGCTGGGAAAGTTACACTTCCATTGAGGCTTCAGCAGTGTCTCTTTACTATTAGAAAAATAATCAGAAGTGTAAGAAGATTTCATAAAACCTGTCATTTGATCATGCACATGAACATGTAGTACTTGTAGGGAGATGTGCAATCCCTCCTATAGCTCCATCTATTGTTTAGCATTGAGAATATGTGTGTGTGCTTGTGTGTCTGTATGTGTGTGTGTGTGTGAACACGTTGAGGGGATTAAGGATGTAATGCAGGATTATCCAGCAGGTAGACTTCCTCACTTCTTCTTCTTCTTCTTCTTCTTCTGCTGAGGAGGAGACGGAGAGGCAGAGAGGATGGAGAATGAGAGCTGGATGGATGGATGGATGGATGGAGGGAAGGAAGGAAGAGCGATGGAGGAAAGAGTTAAAGGAGGATGGCAGCTTTGTTTATACAGCATAATTCATCATTTAAAAAAAAAATTAAAAGTAAGAAAGTATTAAGGACAAAATATTTACAAAAGAGAGAGTAGAAAAGGGTATTTAAAGAGCCCATTTCAAAGTCGAGTACAATACTAAGATAAAAAAAATGTTACACAAGTATCCACGCATTCACATTTACACCTCAGATCCTGCGGTAATTTGTTCCACCCGCGCATAGTAACTACATGAGGATTCACTAATCTTTGTTCTTACTCTAGGAATAGCAAACAAACCAGCTCCAGATGATCTAAGAGCTCTCGTAGTTTCATATCGTACAAGCAACTCAGCATTGTATCTTGGGGCTAAGCCATTAAATGATTTATAGACAAGAATTTTTTTCTACTCCGTGACACGCTGGAAGTCAAGGCGATGTCTGAAGGCCTGCTGGAGAAGTGTGTCAGAGGGAGAAGAAGAATACAGATATGCAAATACACCTGGCAAACGTGGCAAGAACGTCGCTCCGCTCCACAGAGAGAGAGGGGAGTCTGAGGGAAAGAGTGAGGGGGAGAAAGAAAAAGAGAATAAGAGTCAGAGTAGGAGAGGCACTGGTGAAGGATAATGGTTTTGTACTTCCCAGGTGAAGCACAAAATATTGCATTTTCAGATCCAGTAATGGGAGCAAATCATTCCTCCACCTTGTGTATATTTGTGTCAGCAAATCTGTTTTTTTCCCTTTCTTTCTCTCTCTCTCTCTCTTTTTGTCAGAGCTCTTAACATTGTTAACTCCACACATCACTGTTTGAGTATAACGACACAAATTCAAATAATACAAGACTTGAGTCATTGCCATTGCACTGTTCAAAGTGGTTTTTATTTAGTGCTGCATACTGCTTCAAGGTCCCTGCTGCCTTCGCTCACCAACAATTGCCAAGTATTAAATAAAACATTAGATGTAAGAGCAATGTGAGCAAAGGAACCCGTGTTCCCCGTTTAAAGCCCACATGAGGTGACAGAGGCTATCTCACACTGCACACACACACACACACACACACACACACACACACACACACAGCATCATCCGGGGGGGGGTTACAGGGTCTGTGTGTAGCATTTTGTAATTGTTTTGGGCTAATCCTGGTTTTAATATGTCTCTCACAGCAGGGAGGCCTTCACGCTTAATAGACACCATGGATTTGTTTAATTACGTCTGTCTGTCTGTGTGTGTGTGTGTGTGTGTGTGTGTGTGCGTGTGCGCGTGCAGTGTGTTTCTGCTTGCTGAGGTGTCGTGTGTTTAGGAGAAAGGGGAGAGAAAGTGACGGTGTTTGAGTAGTCAAGCGCCACTTTGATGACAGTTTGTTTTGGAATCTGTGCATATGTAATGTAATGAAAAAAAAAACTATAAGAGTGGATGAGAGTGCAAGAAAAAGAAGGCTACAGGAGAGCATCTGTGCGTATAGACACAATGCTCGCAGCATGGCTGATGTGGGCATGCACTGTGGCCTTTTACACACACACGCACACACATCCAGCGACTGAACCCTTGGCAGTACTTCTCCAGTCTGTTTGAAGTAGTGTCTCACGGGAGGCTATAGGACTGTGGCAGTGTTTCACCCACTCAAACACACACTGGCTCGCAGGGAGAGAGGGATTGCAGAGAGAAAGAGAGCGAGAGGGAGAGAAGGGAGAAGACAGACAGAGGAGACAGTGGGAGGAGTGCTTCTCCTCAAACACACTCCAGCTCGTCTCATCCCTATCTCTCACGCCGCTCCCCGTGCAGCCGTAGACGGGGAGCGCTCGGAGAACAGGTTGAGGTTGTTTACAGCCGCGCTTTTTCTTTTTTCCTCTCAGTCTCTCTCTCTCTCTCTTTCTCTCCATTTCCCCCCGGTGCTCCCCCGCTCATATCTCCCTCTATCGCATTCACACCGACCGGGTGAGATTGAAACAGCACGCTGGGGACACAGCGAGGATATTACCCAGGCTGCATCGGCATCAGAGAGGGGACTTGTCGTTTCATTTTGTCGCGGTCTCAATTAGAATGGCCGACCGGATGGAGGCGACTCTGACTGCCGGAGCTGAACGCAGACACCAAAGCCTCCTGATAAAAGCCGTCCCCCAAGAATATTTTAAAACACAGCTATGGCTCTGCGCCTGAGCATCGCGCCTCGCTGTCTCTTTTGTTAGCTGCGTGACCTGATCAAGGCCGCACAAATTTAAAGCACCACTTGCCAATTTCAGGCCCTAAAACTCATCAAACAAACAATACAAGAAATTAAGGTGCGGAATAAATAAAGTGGGAAATCAAAACACGGCAGAGTGACGGCCGAGTGAAACATATCAAAGGTGGGGTGCTTTTTTTTCTCTCTTTTTTTTTTCTCAAGGATGACTTAAAATGCAGCTCATTTTAATGTTTTTGTTTTTCCACCCTCAGCCAGCAGCAAGTGCCTCATGTTTTCTTAAAACAATGGATACACACACACACACACACACAGGCATAAAAAAATTACAGATGCACAAAACAATCCCACTTAAAGACAGTGCTGCGATGCTGCCAATCTGCAAAGCTATTGTGTTATTTTGTTCCTGCCTCTGCCGTGTGTTTGGCTCTTGTTTTCCATACAATTCCCCCTTAACCCTGTGATTTTCTCATGCCTCGTGTAGGAGTGAAGGTATGAGGACAAGGTGCCGCATCCAGCCGCGTCTATTATTTCCTGTCATCCCTCGCCCTTACTCGTTTCTCCAGACTTTTCCCGCGGTCTCCCTCGGTCCGGCAACAAAAGCGGCTAATGGAGAAGGAGTGTACCTACACGCATGCACAGATGGAGAGGCAGGGAGAGAGAGAGCGAGAGAGAGGGCGAGGGACATAGAGGGGCACAGGCGTACGAGAGAGAGAGAGAGCCATGCAGAAACGGGGGGATAGAAACAGGAGGGGAGGCCCGATGTCGTACGGTGGAGCGCAGAAGAGGGTAAAAAGCTCTCAGTCATGTTGCCAGTGTAACACCCTTGTTCCATGTGTTTGTCCACGGCTCCTGCCCCGAGTCGTAAAGTGCCTCACAACTTACAAACACCAACTCAGTGCAAGACTCTGTGCCCTATATATACAATATAGGGCTGCAACTAATAATTATTTTCAGTATCAATTTCCTGGTTTTTCAATTAATCTATGATTCAGAAATGTCAGGAAAAAAATCCAATGCAATGTTTTTAATTTGCTTTTGGTGATTGCAGGAATTTTTTTTAGACACATTATTTATTGATAGCTTAATATACTATAACAACATAATTCCTTATGTACATGTAAGTGGGTTGAGTAGAAAATAAAATCAAATTTCAGAAAATAAGACTTTCTTTAAGCCCTCCATCCTCGTAGATCCATGTCCACTTTAGTATATCTATTCCACATGTCACTTTTCTTATGAGTTGCCTATACAGTATCACATTTTTCCATGCATTTTATTCTTTTGTTTTTTCATGCCTTGACATGTCTATTTTAAATATTAATATATATATATAAATGATTCCATTTTTAGTCATTTAGTATTTAATTAGTCTGCCAACATGTAGCCATGGATAAGTTGTGGATTCCTTAAAGAAATTTTATTGGTCAAATGTAACTCACAAACATAATGCATTCCTTACTGTTTTCCTTTCCTTTCTGTCCCTGATTTTGTTTCCATCCTTCTCGTGCCCTTCACCTCTCTCTCCTTTTTTTCTTCTCCTCCATCCTCTCACTCTCCCCTCCAGTTCTAGAGGCTATTTTTTTCATCTCCACTTAGCTTTTAGTGCTCTTCTGTGCCCCACTCAAGGGGAATCCACCTCTTTCCAGACACAGCCTTATTTTAGCAACACAAGCTGGTCCTCGGAGAGCACTGTCAGACCTCATACACTGCACCGTCTGCTCCTCTGTGTGTGTGTGTGTGTGTTTCTGCACTTGTACATGTATGTGCACATTTTTCAATGTTTCAAGACTGACAGAACATGCAGTGTCATCAAGAAAACATCCCCACAAGATGTTTGGAATTTCTAAAATTCTTTTTTCTCTCTCTGCTTTGGAGCGGTCACAGCTACAGGTGAATTATTAACGAGAAAGGGAATTGTCCTTCCAACACGGGTCTCTTACATTAAAGAGGTGAAGAAGAGCAAGAAAAGTCTCTGAAGGAAGGCAAGCATGAAATACCAAACATTTTCTGTTTCCTCTGTAATTCAGAGGCCATCAAGGAATTAGTGTATTTTGTAGCTTGCAACCCTTTTTGTCTTTGTTTTTGTGTGCGTGTGTGTGTGTGTGGAGGGACTCTTATTTCCATTTAAATATTCTTCATTTTTCTCACTTCTCCCTCCCACGGCAAAAAACTAATCAGCCATCCTCCCTCCATTCATCCTCCCTCTCTCTCCCTCGCTCCATTTCGACTCCTCAGATCACCAGGTAAAGTAGCGTTCGGCTAGCTGTGCAATGGTGCAGTGAAAATGAGCAGGAAAGACAGAACGTCTTCACAAGCGTCACTGCGGGCCAAATGCCTTATTATGTCAGATTTACAAATTCCCCACTCCCGAGTCGGAGGAAAAAGTGACCTACATAACTACAGACCAGAAAAAAAAAAAAAAAAAACCACCAATGGCCCAATTCTCCTCTCCTCTTCTCCACTCCACTCCCTCATTCTCTCTATCACTGCCGCTCCCTCTCCGGCTGCTCTCTTTCTCTCTCATTTCGTCACCCCTCGTTTATCTCTATCCTTTCCCCGACAGCGGCTTGGTGAGTTATCACCCCTCATTCAGATGAGAGAGGAGTGGCGTGTATGAAAGTATGTTTTTTTTCTTTTTCTCTCTCTCTCTCTCTCTCTTTTCATATCAGTATGTGCCTGCCCGTCCGTGCACATCCATCCATCGTGTGTGTGTGTGTGTGTGTGTGTGCATTTGATACATGGTCAGTAGGCGTTGCTAAAATGGTATGGTCGGCGGAGGGGGGTGGTAAGGTGATCCAACCAACCTGCTACTAGGTAAACACCATCTGTTCACACAAAATCTGCCCCCTCCGACACCACGACTAGAATAGAGTGATCCAATCGCACCTCTCCTCACACACTTCTGCAATGCCAGGTTCACACCAAGGTGTGTATGAGTGTGTGTTTGTGTGGCAGTGATGATAATAGATAATGACAGAATTGTTGGCTCGTATTTCACGTTTAGAGGTGTTGCTCTTTTAGATTTTGCTCCATGAAAGACACACAGGAAGCATATTTTTCTGCTCCTGACTTTCTCTCAACTTCTCAGCCCTCGTTTCCTTCTCTGTCTTATCTCTCTCTCCATCCGCGCTGTCAGTCTGTCTTCTGTCTCTCTCTCCGTCTCTCTCTCTATCTCAGCCTGCGGTAGAATTGAGTCAAATCAATCAATTCAGGTTTCCTGGGCAGACCAGTGGTGTGGCAAGAAATTGACCTTTCGTTTCAGAATGCGTGTGTGTGTGTGCGAGTGTGTGTTTGTACACCAAGCAGAGGGAAGCAGTTAGAGCTAAGTTGCTATCTGCCTCTGAGCTGATGGTGCCATCCAGTGTGGCGGTGCCCCCAGCTAGCCACTAAGGATCATGCACACACACACAAATGCACACACAAACACATTCGGCTTTCCACCCTCAGCTATAGCAGATATGACAAGTACACGGACTGTGGACACAGCATTAGCGAGGCTCCGTGTCTTTTTATAGCTTTTATGCTAAGCAGCATGCCATTGCAGGCTTTCCATTTTTGCCCGACTGGGTATTGAGTGTATTGAGTGAGTGAGTTAGCCTGGGTTAAGTGGCTGTGCTTAAGGGCACAACAGCACCGCCCGCGATCACTGGCTGCTCCAGCGCGGCTTTTCGAACGAGCCCTGCAAAACAAGATAAAGGGCTCATGAAAACACTCGCACGCACGCCCAGCTGAAGAGCGCGAGTGGACGGCCGGTGTGCGGGGATGAGATGTTTGATTTTCTGTCATCCCTTTGTTTTTGCGAGATTGTCAATTTGTATTTCTCTCATTTCCTCTCCTTTTTCTCCCACACTCTCATTTATAGATTTCAAACCCTTCACACTCACTCACACACACACACACTCACATAGAGTGCCAGATGTGGGCTGACACTCCCCATCTATCCAGAAGGTGGGGGTTTAATAGAGATTTATAATGATTATCAAGAGACCAAGGAAGAATATATCGTCGCTGCTTAAAAATCTACTGACGAGACGACGTTACAGAAAAAGAGTTCAGTGGAGGATACTTTGGGGAAATATTGACAGAGCGATATAAATTCTAGGATCCTTGTTGTGTGTGTGTGTGTGTGTGTGTGCTGCAGGCTAGGTCACATAAACAAAGCCGAAAATCTGAGGGGCCAAAGCTGCTGGGGCTATAACCTGAGGGCACTGTATTGAAAAGAAATCCGGTGCATGTGTATGTGCTCTCTTTTATGTGCGCCGCTCAGTGTGTGTGTGTGTGTCTTGGTGCTTCACTAAGACTACCCACTACTTTCTTGCTCCATGTAGCCTCCATAATATCAAGATAATGCACTGTGATTCCTCCACTCCAGCACCCGGCGCGCTCTCCAGAGATTTTTCCGTGGTTGAAATCTTGGCCGAGTCGAGCCTTCCACTCCTCCGCCGTTGTCTGTCTGTCCTCATCCCGCTGCTCTGCACTAAAACAGCTCATAATTATTGTCTTAGCATCCTTCATGTATAATTTATCAGCCATTTAAAAGCGGAGGTGCATGCAATTAAATCTAGAGGGAGCCTCTGTCTTTCCAAATCTCCCCTTCCTCTCTCCCTTTCATAATCTCTCTCCCCCCTCTCCCCGTCTCCCAGGCAGAAGCTTTCAGTCACGTCCTTTTACACTCTCTGTTATTCCTTTACACTGCGCCGTTGTGCGTCCCGCTTCTTCCTGTCTCTTTCACTCAGTTTTTGAGTCCATTCTGCGTTCCCTCTCCTGCTCCCTCTCCTTAATATCTAAATATGTGTTGGAAATTGGATAAATCATGCAGAGGTGTTCTTGTTCTCTCTCCCTGTATCTATTTTCTTTTCATCCTTCACTCTTTTGCTCCCTTATATCCTCCCTCCCAGAGAGAAAAGAGAGGAGAGGAGCAGAGTAATTGGATTCCCCCTAATAGCGAGGGTAATGTTGACAGTACATAAATCCTGCCACTGAAATAGTGCCTCGTTTATCTTCTGATTTTGCCTCATTGTTTTTCGGCGCCTGTTTCCCACCCTCATCTTCCTCCCCCTCCAACTCCTGCGTGCACTTTCCCTCCATCCTTCCTTCCTCACCCCCCTCCCTCCCTTTATCTCCCCCAGGGTCTCATCAGGTAGCCTTGATTGTCTAGATGGGCCCCGTATGGGACAATGCGTCTCTGCATAAATTGGTCGACACGGTTTGGTTGCAGCCAAACAGATATTGGAAGAAACAAGGCGGAGAGGAACATAAACTGGAGACGCAGATAAAAGGGAACATGCACATTGCATCGGATATGTGGTGCAACATAAGGCATACAGGAAACAATGAAGGATGCACTTAACTCCGTTTTTTGCAAACAAAATCTGCTCCTTCTCTCACCCAACATATTTTTCCTTTATCTGGTTCCAAGAATGAAGACACTTTAGGAGGACCTTGAATTACTTTCAGTGTTAAATCCGTAGGTTCCTGCACTCTGGGAAAAAAAAACACCACCTCTTTATAGCGCGTACAAATCAGCTCAAAGCATTCACGCAAATTTTTAAGGGGAACCTGATCATACTTTTGCTATAATGCAACTTTATGACATCTCTTCATTAGCCCTGTTTCTGCATGGTAAACAATTGCATCTTTCAAACTAAACACCTTGATATAATGTACTACCATGTAGTCATGTAGTCGATCACCATGACATCATAAAGATAATTTTTCAGAAGTCCTCAGAGGCACAGAGAGACAGCGTAGTACTAACCATTGCTGGAAACTAAATAAGTGCATCTACTCAAGCAGCAGTAATGGACCTAAATACAACCCTCAGTTGGAAACCACTGGAGTAGAACATGGAACTGTAAATAAAGGAGTTAAATCTAGCTCCATGTTAAAAAGCTACAACAGTTAAATGTTACTTACACATTCTGCAGAACAAACCCTTTTACTCTGAGTACATTTTGCTCATAAGATTATTGTCAAGATAGAGTATTTTTACATCAGTGTTTTTGTCCTTTTACTCAAGCAAAGCATCTGATGACCTCTTCCACCTCTGGTAGTGACCATGATCAGCAAAATGTATGAAGGATAGAATGCCCCTTAGAGATGGTTTACAAGGCAGCATCCAGAAAATAGGCCTCCAAATTATTTCAGAACACAAACAGCCCACCCAAAATACTGCTCAAATTGTGTTCAACCATGACGAAGAAAATAAGCAGAAAGCAAAGAAGACACAAAAACAAAAAATTGCCTGTAGGTCTAAAATAAAAGTGTTGCAGGAGTGGGTGGGGAAAGAACAGAGTAAGAAAATTAAGAGGTATGACCATGATAATATAGAGATAAACAACATTTGTGTCGCTCTTCCTGTCCTCCTCTGTCCTCTAAATAACCAACAACCTCATAAATAATTGACAGAGAGTCTGGAAGTTGATCACTTATGAACGGCCCCTTCTAGCGGTATTAGGAACCCGTCGCTGCACACACACACACACACACACCTACATACGCACCCCCTCAAACACCTTCCCTTTGATGCTCTTTCATGATCCATCTCATTGATGCAAGAGTCCGGGTCAGGTCAGCTAATCAATCACCTGTGTGGCATTTGAATTGTTTGGTCTGTCCATAGGCTTCCTGTGTACTTACTCGTCTGATCTCCTCTGCCGCAGACACAGAAACACTGACAAGTTGGGCCGCGAGAGAGGGAGCTCATTACAGAAGAGGAAAGCACTATAGGTTGAGTGGCGCGCGTTCTGGTCGCCACTGCTCTTATCGACAATGCTCAGAGTCAAGGAACAGCATCAAGGTCAAGTCATGCTCTTTCATCTGCCGTGCCTAGCTTGCAGGGTCCACTTGCACCTTTCATATATGATAGCCTCGAGGACAGGAGATGGAGGCGATGATATAAACTGTGTCTAAGTGTTTGTTTGTCCTGTAGTGTAATGCATTTGATGGTTTTTTTTGTTTTTGTTTTTTCACCACCGGCTGCACAGATAGACCCCCTCTAAATCAAAGTGTGTATGTAGGGCAGAAATGTAGTATTATTTGTTGTTTCCCTGGGTGGTCTGCAGTGGCTCTCAGCAGAACACACAGTAATTTAATTGGATTGTCAATCTGAGGAAGCCCACTTCCTCCTCTGTTTAACACTCTCACATGATAACGCGCCGCAGCCCTCGCAAAAGGCGCTGTTACCTTAACCACACATCATAATCATATAATAATCAGATTTTATCTGTCGCGGAGCCAAGTCTCAGGTTAGATGCTAAAGAAGTGTTGGCAAGTGGATAAATCGGAGCAGTGGTAAATGAAGATGAAATAAATACACAGGAGGAGGAGGAGAAGAGGAAGGAAGCCATTTTGTCTTGATGTTGTTGTCCTCATGCCACCACTGCTGCCTCCACCGCCCCACCCCCCACACACACACACACACAGACACACACACACACAAACTGAGCTCTGACATCTTTCTACAGCCAATCAATAGGTCACATTTCTTATTACACCCTGCCACTCACCTACACCAGTTCCTGTTCGTACACACACACGCAACACAAACAGAGACGCACACACCTACAGTAGCTATTAAATCAGCCTCTTCTTTTTTGGCTGTTTTTGTCACCGTGCCTCCTTCTTTTTTTCCTCCATCCACCCTTTGATGCTACAATCTCCCCACCTCGCCTCACCTCGCCTCGCCTCTGCTGCCACAATTGCAGCCACTTTTTATTTCCCGTCCCTTTTTTTTTTTATTCAACCTTCTCAAATCCTCGCATCCAGTTTGCCCTCCTTCCCTTTTGCTCCTCTTTCACACCTCCTCCTCCTCCTCCTCTTCTTCTTGCTCCTCTCATTTTCCACTTTGCTGCTCTTCTCCTCATCAGTCAGTCAGCCTGCGGTCTGACAGAGTCACGGGGTTCTGATGGAGGCTGCCAGACTGTCAGCACATATCTATTCACCAACATACACACATGCATACCCTTAACATGCAGCAAAGAGCAGGGAGAAAAAAACAAAAAAATTATGGCTACAACGCAACGCAATATTACTGACTTCTGTTTGAATTTCTGCAGATTCATTTCCTCTAAATACGTCTTGCAGGGCCGTCGTCAAAATGGAAATGGATTCGTAGACACAATTCTCTTGACATTACAATTGGGAAGGTATGCGGGGAGATAACCAAACTTTAAAGCCATTGTTCGTGTTCCAAGCTCCAGTGTGTGTATGATGTTGTAGATGTTATCTCGCAGACATCACAGTGGCAGGCTGTTTTTCCGAGGCCAACGTATAACCATTATCGCCACTCGCCCCTGTAAACAAACTCTCTCTGTGAGGATGCTCTCCATGAAAGCTATCACACTGCGTTTTCAATTTTCACATTGTTAGGATAAAATCAAAAATCTCATCTCTCAATTAACGGGCTTGACTGTCACCATTTTTGGTGTCTTCTGCTGTAATTGACCGGCGTCCTTTCCAAGCCGGCGTTTAGCTCCTCGAAGGTATTGGAACAGGACTTATCTGCTCGATGAGGCCGCTTTGATAGCGAATTTTGCCTTCACACACAGTGGTATCAAAGGAGATATAATTTCTCTTTACTGAAATGAGTTTGATTCAGTCTCCTCTCTCTTGTAGCGCAGAGTAAACAGACGCAGCAGGCCTTTGGTTTGGCATACTGATGTCCTGTGGGAGTTGGTCTATGAGCAAAGATGAAAATATGCACAGTTTGATTCGGAGGAAAGATGTCCTCCACCCTGCCACTTTTTCCTCCAGCGTTGCGTTCCTTCCAGTGCTCTGTTTTCATCCCCCGTTCCCTTGTTAGCCCGTGTTCTCTGTCTCCAGGGTTTTCAGAGGAACGAGTGGGTGATCGGTGCGGGGACCTTCGGCGTGAGCGCGCGGATCTCTGTGGCTGTCTGCGGGAGCACGCACGCGCCTGAAGAGAGATAATGCGGTGAAAAATGCAAAGGGGTGTGCAGCAGTCACAGTGGCATCTGGTAGATCCACCAGCAGGGACAAGGGTGCAAAGCCAAATTCGGTCCCGCAGGCTTCCAAGTGCAGCTCCAAATACAGTAGACTCCTCTGTGGGAGCGTTTGAATGTGGAGATTTATAGAAATGGGGTGCAGGAAAAGAGGAACAGACAGTGCTGGCCCTATAGGAGTCAATCTGTTCCTCCCTCTATTGTTTGTTAAAAAAAAAAAACATCCCTCACGAAAAGAGGGCCCGGCTTTAGCCTCTTCTCTCCTGCTACCACTTTCTGTTAGGGATGTAACAGTTAATCCACTGCCACAAGTGCCATCAAGCCCCTTCTGCTGCTCTCACCAACACTCTTCCACACATGCATACACGCTTTTTGCTCCATGTCCTTTGCTTTTTGGATTTTTTTTTTCTTTTTTTTGGGGGGGGCGGCCGTATACAACAATCCATTTAAACCTCCTGCCACTCCCTTTGTTTTGTTTTTTTTCTCACATGTAGTCATATGCTCAACTTTCTGAGTCAAACTGGCAGGAGAGGGAACTTGTCATCGCACAGAATAAAGAAGCTAGTTTGTGTCAAACAGAGAAACATTAAACTTTACCCAGATTTTCTGTGCAACGCTCCAGACACAAACGCACTCAAAAACTCCCCGCTTTCAGCCCAAAGAAACTTTTAGAAAAGCATTTGTTAAATGGATCATCAGTAAATGAGGCGCTGCCTGTTAAATGAAGAATCGAATAATGTGCAGTTAACGATAAACAGAACCTCATCATCAGCCTGGTCTAATGATAGTCTAATTGAATTTTTTCATGGCAAAGAATTAGAACGATCATTTTGACAATGTGAGCCACAGGCTATGATGCAGCTCTGAATCGTCGATAAAAATAGCGAGCCATTTGAATCTGTCATTTCCTCCGTGCTTTTTTGTAAGCCGTAATATTTAGTATTTGTTGTTTTAAGATCCACTGTAACCCACACTGCTGCATTAGACCTACAGTATAGCATTTTCTATTTTCCGCTCCAGTAAAGGACTGATTAAATTGTTATACTCTCTAACAAATTGTAACCCGGGCGCAGATTAAATTTTCACTGCAGAGAATGTATATGAAGCTCTTTGATGAAGTGCATTTTCCAGTTTGCTCAGCGTTATCATAGCCATACTGTGGCTCCGGAGCACCGCCATCAAGGGCGCCTCCAGATGTGACCCAACCAAGGCAGCCTCTGTCCCGGGGCGAGACGTGCCAGATGGGGGTTGTGGAGCGGTTAGATAGACGGAAGCCGGGGGCCTCCAGGCAAAGAGGAGCCCTGTGACATTGAGGGGCACAAGTGGCCGCAGAGCTGACAAGATGAGAAGTGATATGCCCTCACCATTTCTGTCAGTCACGCCACCTCATTAGAGACAGCAAAAAGGGGAGAGAGAGTATTCAGAGGAAGACAGTGAGAGAGGGATTCCAGCGGTGGCATTTATGTTTAGCGAGGAGATTTCTAGCGGAATCACAATCACGGGGAGGCTCCGCAACTGTCAAGGAACCCAGTTCAAAGATTGTTAAATTAGCATACCGCGTGTTTGGCACACAAGCATAGCAATGAGGTGATGCCGCAGAGGCAACCTGCATGGATTTGGAGCACGGGCTGGAAGTGGAGGAAGGTGGAGGAGGATAGAAGGTGGGGTAGAAGGGAGATAACGTGAAGGCATGAAATATTAACCCCTGGCTAAACACCCAGGCTTAGCCGTCTGTGAAATCCCACTGTGGACAATGCTAATACATGCATTCACAAGGGAGATGATAGGGCCTTGTTGCACCGCTAGATGGGAAGTGTGCATTAAGAAGCTCTCTCATGTATTCATACACCGATAATAGGATCTATAAGACGAAAATCCCAACAGTCATTTCAGTAACGCAGACGGAACAATACTGCAGAATTCAGGAACGCCCGCGCGCACACACACAGTCTCTCTCTCAGACACACACACTCACGCAGACACACAACATCCTTTGCCTCTGAAGCTAAATAGTTGATTGATGGTCTAAGCTGTGAAGAAATGCTCTCCTTTATGTCTCTAAAGGTTTGTAATTGCTGCAGTGAAAGGATGCTCACTCGCCTGGAATATTGATCCTAATGGGATTACTATACTCCACCAGAGAGAGGGTGATGGAGGGAAAGAGATAGAGGGAGGATGAGAGAGAGATGACGAGGGGTCCAGCAGAGAGGTGAGCAGATAGACAGAGGGAGAAATCTAGTTTGTCCTTGCTGTTTTTCATTGATCTTTTCTTTTTTTTTCCACCGCTATCGTTCGGTAACGACTTCCGTACGGGAACGATAAAGCATCTGGAAACCAGAGAGGGAGAAAAAACTGGGAATAGAAATAAAGGTAAAGGGGGGGGATTTAGGCTGTTTCTCAAGGGACAGATCATGGAGGGGCGATGCAGCCCTCCTCCCTCCTGGTCCTTTGGGATGCTTGTTGTTGTTGTCTGCTGCAGCGGTATGGGTGCTGCTGCTTAAGTCCCGGCAGCTGCAAACAAAAGCGGGTTCAAGTAGAATGTGGAAGAGATAAGGTGAAAGATTGTTTTCAAAGAAAGGAGTGAGACTTATATAACAGTGGAGCCGGAGGTGTGACGCTAACAGAAAGTGAAACAGAGAACAACCTTATGCTCACTGTGACCATATTGTAATTCCGGCAAAAGTACAGCTCACTGCCTCTCCTGATTATTCTCATCACTGTGTTCTGATTTCACCCCACCCTCTTCATCGTTCAGAATTAATCAGCGTGGAGGGCCATCAGCATGCCCGTCATTCTGTCCGTCCATCCGCCTGTCTGTTTGACTGCAGTAACCCCAGATGGGAGGCATGGCCGTCAGTGTGTGGCCAGACTGTCCTCTGAAGCTAATTGAAACATTAACCATTCCGAGTCACGGCATCTGCATATGTGTGTGCCTCAGCTGATAGCCAGTGTGTGTGTGTGTGTGTGTGTGTGTAAGTATCGGGGGGTGTGTGTCTGTTTCAGCCCGACCATAATGTTGGTCATCTGCCTGTGTTGTGACTAACTCCAGGCTCATTCCATGCTGCTGAGCTCGAGCACTTAGCAGCGCTCACACAAAAGTCACCTTTATGAATAATTATCAGAAAGCCATTATGTCCGTTCTGTGCCTCTTGATGTTCCTCTGCGGGAGTGTGTCTTTTCAGAGAGGAATGTGTGTACGTGTGACTCATTGTTTGGCTGGCTTTGAAAGTTTGTTTTCCCCCAGCAGGGGGTCTCAGGGAGAAATGACTTTGCTTAGAGTTCGAAGGGAAGAAAGAGGTAAGGATTATCCAGACGAAGACGTGGTGGGTGGGTGGTGGGGCTGAGGAGCGACAACAAGCTCGGCAACACGCCGCAGCCAAGACAATAATAATCAACAGCAAACTGACTAAAAGAACAGAGAATATTGCCTAACCCACCTGGTAGAAACTGTCTGCCTTCACACACTCACACAGATGTCTCTCTACCTGCCTGTGGGGTGATTGTAAAAATGAGTTTTCAATACCTTCAAAGGCTTGTAATGCAGCCAGCAATTTCATTTTGACAGACACACTTCTAAAGGTGCAGAGTTTTTCCTCTTTTTTTTTCTGCAGCACAAAGAAAACTCACTGCGTGTGTGTGTGTGTGCATGTGGACTCGGTAGTGATCAGACTCCCACAGTGCCGTCTCAGCCTTTAAGAACTGCAGGAGACTTGTAGAGGACAAAAAACAGCATGAAAGGAGAGAGAAAAAAGGTGGAAGGAGAGGAAGGGCAGTGTCGGGTTCACTTTCCAACTGTGTGTTTGCATTACTTTGTGAAACTACACTTTTTGACAAGGAGGTCTTTGCGGGATGATTATCAGAGCGCTGACACAAATCCTGCCGATTTAAAATTGCTATTCAATATGATAAGCAAACATGTTTTGAATTTGAATTACAGACAGGTTAGGGACCAAGTTTTAAATAGACACATAACGTTGTTTACAGAAATCGGCATCCATCAAATTCAGCTGTCAGATGGACGGCTTATTAACTGTGTGTGTCAACTCGCACTCCTGTTTTGAGAACATTTAAATCACTGCTGACACGGGCAGATGTCCTCATAGTCCTCACAGACATACGTAGATGTTGATAATGTAATGTTAAAAAAAAAAAAAAAACCCCACTCTTCACCCTGTTGGTAGAGGCTGTAATAGCCGTGAGTGCAGATAGTTTATATATATATATATATATATATATGTGTGTGTGTGTGTGTGTGTGTGTGTGTGTGTGTGTGTGTGTATATATATATATATATATATATATATATATATATATATATATATATATATATATATATATATACACACACACATTTTTTTGTTTTGTTTTTTTTTCAAAGGCAAAGACAAGTACGCACACCATTAGGGGCGTCACCACAAGTGTTCCTGCAGGTGGTTGGTCCTCATGGCAGCCCGTATGTCGGACTGATGGCCTGATGATTATCATTTATGACATGGGCAGGCCACGAGAAGCCCCAGGGTCTTCTGAGGGCCACAGTCTCATTTTGGCATGACATCACTGGCTGTGACCTCGGAGGCGGGGCAGTGCTAAAGGCGTGAAGTGTCTTGTTTGATTGAGCAAGAGTTTAAAGAAAGACAAGAATCATGATTTACTACTGTGAAGCATTTACTGTATTTGTCCCTGTTTGTCCCGGAAATCAACAGCTTGTGCAGAGCAAACACACAAGAGCAAGCATCTTTATTTGAAAGCAAACCACCTCCGCCCTTACACGAAAGTAGCCTCCTTCACTTTGGTTCATCCTCCAATTGCATGACAAGCAAACATACTGCAGTATTCTCTTAATGGATCTGATTAGCGAATTACTTTGGGACTGTCTGGACGCAAAATAACACTGAATCTGCTGTCTAATTAACAAATGTTCCAAAACCTGTAAGTCAACTGAAACAGAAATACATAAATGGTCGCACGCTTGCATCTATCAAATATTTTCATATGATTCATGGGTCAAATTACTATTCATGATGATAATGAGAAGTTCATACTGATGAACCCACTCTTTAGTTTCCCTCAGGTCTACCAAGTGCTTTAGCATCTCTCAGCTCATTGTTTTAATTTTACAGCCGTGCAATTATAATGTTTTAGTTCAGTCTTAACACTCTCGTCAGTCATGTTTTTAGCCGTAGAAGCTCTAAAAATCAACTGTACTAACAAAGTTATTGACTGGTGAACATAGTGGAGCATTTAGCAGCTAGAGAGCCAAATATTTCCTTCAGGAATTGGTGAAAAATCAAAACAGAGCAAAAAGAGGAGTGAATATTGGACTAACATTCCATCAGGCTGCCAGAAACTCAACTCCGAATCAATGCCAATGCTGCTTCATGTCTGCTGGATGTGTTAATAGGCTATGGTTTGTATAATAGTATTTCATCACATGGACAATATTTGCTTTGCTTTTTGTGGAGTTCTGCCTCCAAGTGATCAAAAAACACAGATTACTACTCCTTTAAAGTTCATGGTCTTCACTGGAAACATGTTTGGGGTTATTAAATTGGCAACGATTATCCAAATGACTGTCTTTTTCAGAAAAATAACAGCATTAGTCTTTGTTGAAACACTTGAAATACTCTATGTTTACATTTCCCTTTCGAGCAAACTCTCGTCATCCTGCAAATAAGAGAGAAAGAGAGTTTTCTCATGCAATCAAAAGTAATGTGGCACTGTACAAGAGACTGCTGTGGATGGTCGGGCATACAAAGTGTCTCTCTTTGACACCAAGGCTCCCCTCTGCTTCCTGCAATATTTGTTTTTTTAACCACCTCCACGATCTTTCCCTAACCTCAGCCGGGTAGTTTTAGTTATCTAATCTTAATCAAACCCTAACTGCAGACCCAGTGGATTAGAAGGCGCCCACATGATTAATTTTTGTATTTGGCCATATGGGTCATTTTGGGAGGCACTGACAAACAGCCTATTTTTCCTTTCAGGACATTAGCGGAGCAGATAGTCAAAGTCACATCCTCCCCACCCGTAATCCTGCAGTTGCGTTATCACCGTCTCATGAAGAGTCGGTAGTTTTCCGACAAAGTTTTCCCCAAAGTGACCCCTCCTGGATGGCTGTGAGCAGAGGGGGGAAATCCAAAGACGTAGATTATCTGTGATTGATGATATCTGGAGGACAGTGTAGATTATTCCTTTCCAGATTTATGGTGTCTGAGGAAGAGTCCCATTTCTAACTTGGTGATTATGGCTGCAGGGCTCAGCAGGTTGCTCACACGTGAGTTTGTGTGTGTGTGTGTGCATATTTTTCAGGACACAGTACCCTGAGACTGATGTGCCTTGTGTGTAATAAAGAAGCAGTATAATGAGATGCCTAACTTTCCCTCTTTGAATGATATTTTACATTAAAAATGTAAATTAAAAAGTCCCCCCTCACCACACCCCAGACCCCCTTCTCCTCATCACCATGTCCAAAACAATTTTCTGCATGACTCCCTTGCGGTAGTGAAATAGTGTGTATGTTGTGTGTGTGTGTGTGTGTGTGTGTGTGTGCTGTGCATGTGCATGTGTGTGTGTCCGTCCTCGTCTGGACCCTAACTGATTGTGATTGCATTTCCATCGGATTTTCTCCCAGCGAGAAGGAGAGCAAGGCCCAGACGGAGAAATGGGATCAGAGGGGGAAACTCATCTCCCCTTCCCAGACGCAGTTCCTTCCAGAGTGTGTGGTCACGCAGACACACACACACACACACACACACACACTGTGAATGGTGTCCTCTATTACTTGGGGTATTAGCATCACTAATGAGGTGTGAGAGAGGGACAGAGATGGAGCAAGCGGAAGACGAAAAGGAGGTGGATCAGAGAAATAGAGCGAGCGAAGAAGAGGAGTAACTATCAGTGTCACTGCAGGGTAATCGGTGAGAGAGGTAGAGGAAGGAGGGGAATTTATTGGAAGAGAGAGGGGTGAGAGTTGGTAAAACAGGCAAAAGTGAGGAGAGAGAAAGACGGGAGGAGTGCCATGCGAGAAGACGAATATTCCCATCTAAGACCAACTGGCATTGAGTATACGACTCTGTGTGTGTGTGTGTGTGTGTGTGTGTGTGCTAACCATGTACATATGTGTACTTTCACACACACATATGTAAGGTGCTCCTTATCGAGTCTGTTATAAATCAGGAGGATTTCATGAGTCATGAAGAGGGATGAGAGGAGATCCTGACTCACTAACAATGGATTTAAGTGACGCTTTCACCCTTCCTCCTCATATATACGGTGTGTGTTTGTGTGCGCCTGTGTGTGTGTGTGTGCGCAGGATCAGACTGCCATCTCAGAGGATCTGTGCCCACTGGACACCTGTTCTGATAACTCAACATTGACAAGCTTATTGTTCCAAGTGCTGCCTACACTATAATTCCACGTACAGTGTGTAACGCACAAGTAATGAAACATCCTTGTGTCTGTGTGTGTCTGGTTGGGTGATGTGTGTGCCTGTGTTTTACCCCAGATAGCATCTTTGCTTTGGATAAACCTATTGTTCTAGCCTCTAACCACCATTATCCCATTGTAGGAGAAAACTGTTTCACAGCTTCAGTACAAAACCCCGAGAATCGTTCCTTATCCATCTCCTCTCGTCTTGTCTCGTCTTCGCCCTCCATCTATCCACTTTTTTTTGTTGTTATTTCGTCCTTTATTCATCTTTTTTTCCCTCCATCTGGCGCTCCTTTAACTTTTTTGTTCTCCCTGCACCTAATTTGTGCAATCACTCTCTTCTTTTTATTCCCCCCCTTTTCCCTCCTTTTCTCCTCTTCCTGCCCTCTTTCTTTTGTCTGTCATAGCTGGATACAGCGCAGTCATTTGCTGCTATAGTCTATAGCTAGAAGCCCTCTCACTGAGATAGATGCCTGCCTATGAAAGACATTTGTTTCCTTTACTGTCACTGTGCAATAATCAGCCACTCTAACGTAATCAACATATTGCCCTTGCGGTAAATACAGCTGAGCAAGTGGGTCCGTGCGCATTTGTGTGGGCATGTGATCTTGTGTGTGTGCGTGTAGATGAGAGGGGAGTGAGGGTATGTTTTTGTGTTCGTGTGCATGTGTACCTGCAGTTGTATGGATGTGCCCCTATGCAATTTTTTCCTATTTGGCAGTGCATTCAAATGCGGCATCTCGTGCATGTGTGTGCCATGTGACAGAGAGAGATGATTCTTGGTGAAAAAGCAGTTTGTTAGCGAATTAGAGTTAATTAGCCAACTTTCAGTTCCCAATGCTGTAATTGGGCCCATTTCTCTCTGTTTCCTCCAGCTGGCGTCTCTCATCCACTGTGGAGAAAGGAGGGGAGAGGGAGAGTGTTTGAGAGAGAGAGAGGAGGCCTAAATCAGAGGAATAGGATGGAGATGGGGGGGCACGGGGTGTATTACATGTCTGTAGGGGTCTGTGGAGTGCTAGTGAACCTACCCCCTGGGGGTAAGAACCACTTGCGCTGGGGATCGAGACAGTGAGATGTATTAACTGGGAGATAATGACGAAAGGAAGGCTGATGGGGATGAAAATGCAAAAGAACATGCGAGATGAGGGCGGAGAGGAAGTGGAGAAGAGTGAGGTGGGGTGGGGGCAAAGTGACAGAAATGTTGACGGATGAGAGGGGCGGCAGTGAAATCATAAGCCATTACAAATTGAGGGAGCGGGAGACACCGCAGCGCAGCGGTGGCGGGGAAAGCACTGTGTTCAAGTCCGGCTCGTCCAGAACTTTCTCAGACATTCCTCCCGCTCTCCCCAGTCCTTTCTTTTTCCTCTGCGCTGGCCTAATAGACCCAGAAATGCCACGAAGATAACACTTGAAGAAAACGTCACCGCTGCGTCTGGCTGGGAAATAACGCAACACACAATAAGTGTTGAGGGATGACAGAATGGGAGAGAGGCAAGGGAGTAGTGAAGCGAAGAAGAAGTGATGAAAGAGGGGAACAGGCCCTCTCTTGGTGCTGCAGCGTGATGATCAGTAGAGTCTAATGAAGGTGCAGATGTCCCACAGGAGTCCTGCGCTCTCTTGACGACCACTGGGAATGGCAATTAATGCGTGGTGTACTGAAGGAAGATGCATACACACACATACAGACACACACAGAATTTACATAAAATGTACCACAGCCCCACTTGCCATTGTCTGAATTCAAACAGTGCAAACACTACATGGTGCATTCAGCCATACTACACTTTACCATCACATTATATAATGTACATGTAACTGGCTACCAGGGAGAAGTATTATGCCCCATTATTCCATACCAGCACCAGACAGAACAGCACACTGCTCAAGTGATTGCCTCCATTGTGCATGTAACCACCCAGAACTCTCAACCACAGGGCGCACTTTCTGTCTTTCTGTGGATTTCCTGCACAAAGGAGCCCCGTTCCCTCTGCTGTGTTGCACTATATTTCATATATAAGCCCTGCGTTTGTTATCACTGCAACTGAATCCCTCCGCAATGGCTCTGTGCTCATTATCTTATTGATATTTTTATTCCAGCCGGTGTATTGACACAAATGGAGATATAAGATAGAGCTGAAGGAGGATACAAGGCTCAGGTGGATCTTGTCCCCGCACTGCGGATTAGCTGCGGTGCGTGTGTACTCCATGGAACAACTAGTTTTAGAGCAGGTCGACGAGGGACGGCACAGTTATGTAAAGATGAAAGGATAAACTGCTGAGACAGGAGAGTGGAGAGAAGTGGACAGAGTAAGAGATAAGGAAGAGTGTGTGTACATAAGTGTATCTTTACTCAGGCATCTGTGCGTGAATGAGTTTGGGACTTTGTGTGTGTGTGTGTGTGTGTGTGTGTGCGCTTAGCAAATGTACAAGCCAAATGTTACAAGCCAAATCAACACGGCTGATCCACCCTCTTCTGAGATAAAAGCGTCTGCCTCTATACCACTGAGACTGAGGCCTAATGGCACTACAAGACTGAAGCTGACACACGAGGTTGGAGAGAGGGATGGGGGGGAGGGGTGGCGTTACAGAGATGATGGGTGGATGACGTCAGTAGCGTCCCTGGCATTTAAACCGCAGGAGGTGCAAAATGGGCCCTCTTCTGCTCCACCTTAACCCCTTGTAGTTGAAAAGAGACAGACAGAAACTTTCTCCTTTTTCTCCGTTTTTCCTCTTTCTTATCCATTGAAATTACCTTGACCTTTGCATATGTCAATTGAAACTGTTCTTTCCATCTTCCTCATCTTTCATACTGCTCTGTGCTGTGCCTACTTGCTGTTCACTGAAACATTATTGTTTTTTTTTTGTCTGATGCTGTATAAAAGACCAGATGGAAATATTTTCTTCTATAGTGTCAGGCCCTGCCATCCTTTATCTGCAACAAATTGGCACAAAACCATTAAAGTCAAGGTTCAGTATTCACAACTGGACATTTTCCACTCAGAGTTCAGGCTTTCAGCTGTATAATTCCTCCGTTAAAGGGAGACTGACTCCAGTTATTTACTTTCACCAAGGACGATGCAGTTTATTACAAAGGATGGAATAAGCCATCTGTGTGACGTTTCTCTAAAAACACACACATGTACATGCACATCGACACACTGATGGTTTAGTGTCAGACAGCAGAGGTGCTATCAGTTGTAGTTAAGGAGGAGGGGTCTTAGTTACCTCTAGGTTAATGATCCTCATTAATATGCGCTAATATACCCCAGGTCATGCAGTAATTAAAAATCTCATTCGACGCTCTCAGCTTAAACTGACTGACTTGGCTTCGTCCTACAAAGATTAGCATTTATTATTTGTCTCCGAGGTCTGTACTTGATAGTGAGGGGGTGAGACTAATAGCCTAATGTTGAACATTTGACTGGGCTGTCTGTCTCCTCCAGTGCCTAGTAAAGTCTTTTGCCTCTGCTTGGCTGGGCACAACTGTTTATGAGCTGAATGGGTTTGCAGGTTGTGCCTTGGAGAGTTGCATCACGTTTGCAAGAGAGTGTTTGTGCAAAATGGGCACACAAACAAGCGCTCCGAAATACACACTCAGGCGTACACCTAGATGCACAACTGCATGTGAAGTCCATCAGCATGGGGACTTCCATATTCCTCTGAGTCAGCTGATGTCAGCTGATGCAAGCTGTGTTAATTGTAAGGCTGTGTGACGATTGCGTGTTATTGCAGAAAAAAATAGACAAGCAGGAAGACAGACAGACAGACAGACAGACAGAGTGATAGATAGATAGATAGATAGATAGATAGATAGATAGATAGATAGATAGATAGATAGATAGATAGATAGATAGATAGATAGATAGATAGATAGATAGATAGATAGATAGATAGATAGATAGATAGATAGATAGATGATAGATAGATAGATAGATAGATGCTTGTGACTCATCACACACACACTTATACTCACCTATACTCACACACAACCTCTCAGCTAACCATGACCAATGCAGCAGCTACTTCAAACAGCCTAGACACGCATGGCAATCTCCAGTCGCTTCTCTCCACTCTACCCTCTCTGCACACTCACCAACACAAATTCACCTTCACAAGGAGGCAGGCCTGGAGACGGTTGGCCGGCTTTGTGCTCCCTCCGCAAAAGTGTGGCGAAATGTTTGCGCTGCACCTTTCGTTCCATTTGAGCTCGCAATCTGCGAGTAATTAACATCTGGTTTAGCGAGGCAGCAGCTAATAATGCAATCAGCGACTGGGACCGCCTCTTAAGCAAATTGTGCAAGCGATGAGGAGCTCAAAAGGTGCAGTTCTGCAGCAGGATTTGTGTGAGATCCAAAGCAAAAAAATGTTATCATATCCAAAATGTCAATTCCACTAAGTAAGCCCACAATTAAACTCTAGCTGGGAAGATAAATTGGGCGCTTATTATGATAAAACTGTAATGACCTATTTATAGAAAGGTTTGTAAAAGTAAGGCACTCAGAGTACTTAAACCAGCTTTTGAGGAAAATAATAGAGGGAATTATATATATTTTTAAAAGTTGCAAAAAGGAGAAATTGCTTAAAAGATACAAGTGCTTTAATAAGGTTGCCTCAACAAAAGACAGCAATCACCAGAATTCTGTATAGTTCATCTCTAATGACCATACTTTGCCCCATCTTTGGTTTTATAAAAGAATCATGCTGTGTTAATTTATTCTCAGCTACTTCTCTTTTCTGAGATAACATTTTTTCTGTCCCTAAACAAACCCACTGCAAGCTCCCCTTCACAGTTGATTGTGGTGCCCTCACACTTGATTAACTTTGCTTTCCTTTGCCACAACCAGTTTTGTTTAAAGAAGAGAATTACCCCCTCCAACAATGGCCAGCACAAATTGAAAGAACCTTTGTGAAAATCCAGTAGAATCAACCAGAGTTATTGTACTCTGATTATACTCTGATTATTTGTGTTATTCGCGCGAGCCTCCTTTGAATGCATGTGCATAAAAGCAGGAGGCACACAAAGTGTAGCTCGGATGACAGGCAAACTGCGCCTGCACACCGCCGTGTCTCTTTGATAAATAACACACACATCCCCAAGCCGCAAAATGCATCTGAACCGAGGCGCAGAAGGCTCAGTAAATTTGGCCCAGAGTGTGGAGACTCCAGCCTGTTCACCTTGAGAGAGGGTGAGAGAGAGGGGTGTTCAACAGTAAACTAGTTAGAGGGAATATAATGTGGCTTACTGTCTTTTTCAGCTTTCCATCCTTTTTTTTTTCTGCTGTTACTATAAATAGAGGCTGCAGAACATCAAAGAGAGGAGAGGTTTCTCTCAGCAACAGGCCACAGTACAGTCATTATCCACTGGCTCTAAATACATCACCCCTCTTCTGGCTGATCCCACCGTGTTGGACTCTCCGCTCGTGTGCGTGCGTGAGCGCGCATGTGTTTGCTAATCGTCAAAGGAGACACTGCTGACTCAGCCACACAAGCCCACTGTCTCTCACACACACGTACTTCACATAATGTAACATCACACACGCACACACAAAAAGACTTCATTGAAATTGAGTTTATTCATGAGATTACAACACAACACGCTATCTCTGACTGCACAAGGTCGCAAACTGGCAGATCCGTGCACCAAACAAATCCGGATCGCTTACCATCTCCTCTTTCTCCCAAGGCTCCTCCTCCCTCACTTCTTTTCTCTCTTTTACATCTTTTTATTGTCTTTCTTCTTTTTTTTCCCCTCTCTTTGTTTTTCGGCCATTTTCTGTTCTTTTTGTGCTTTTTACAAAACCAGATTGTCATAGCAACCACAGCGATTGCCGATCAGTTCAGTGGAGCCCTGCCACGTTGAATAGGTATCTGTGTAGGCACCTGTGCATGCGTGAAAGTATGTGCATCTACAGTACGTTGTTAAAGGTGTATTTCTGTATTCCTCATGCTCTTGTGTGATTTTCATGCTTTTTTTTTTTTTTTTTTTTTTTTTGCAAGTGATTCCTTATGCATTCGATTCTTGATGACTGTCGTTTTTTCAGATGCTGGGTGATTGTGGGTAAGGTAGTTTTGTGTTTGTATGAGCCTCATCTCTCAAAATTTCCTGAAATGAGCCCTATCTTAAAATGCAAATACTGTTTGTCTTTTTTGCAAGCGAAAATAGGTATTTTCCATCCACCATAGAACAATTGTGCGCAGGAGACATGACTATAACCAGGCAGTCGCAGGAACTAACAGGGTGGAAATTTAAGGTGCCATGAATAGGTGTAAACATTTCATTTAAGCTTTGATGACTCCGATTTAAGTGCTAATTACTGAATATGTTTCCAACAAAAAATGAAGTTATTTTTTGTTTCTGGCAAAGCTGCTTTCTTTTCAATTCCTTACCTTGATCGGTATCAGAACACTTTGGCTGGCTCGCCTTAATCTTTTAGTAAACATTAATTACAGCTTTAATTAAAGCTTCTTAACTTAAATTCAACTGTAACTCACCTTTTTGCATGACAGGCAGGTGAAAACACAGAATCTAATTTTTGCTGAAGGACCTAATCCTCTCCTAATAATCCTCTCGGAATTCTTGTCCACAACACGTTATCTGCAGTTCACAATTTGTTCCCATGTCACTAAACTTTCTGCAAATTATTCAGCAGCGCGGCAGATTGTAGAAAAAGCTCTTCCCAGCATTTCACCCTGCCGATTTTTTTGCACTGCAACATCTAAAAGCTTTCTCCAGTTGAGATAACAAACTCACAGATATAGCTCTTCCAGATACAATATAAATCTAAGAAGGTCTTTCCAAAGCTGCGAGCAGGTTTCCGTTGTTTTGTTAGTGTCTTCTCTAAGTGCCAAGACCCAGCGCTATCTCCAGTCATCAAAGAGCTTGTCCATATTTCGCTCTCAACCCGTCTCTCAAGTGAGAAAATAAGGCGGCAGCCTTGCTGGTATCGTAAAATCTACTTCCAACCTTGGGAAATACTTGAATTTAATGTGTAAAAAAAATGCTTTTGCCCAGCCCTTAAATTTATTAAAAGATTGTTCGGCATTGTGCAGCTGCTGTCACTGTATTTTATCATTTGAATAACAAATTTGGAAATAATTGGGTGGCATTTTTTTAAGCTCCTGCATCTGTTCTGTGGTTAGAAAGGACTTCATTTTGTACTGTCCGCGTTACTCAATTATTATATTTTATTATATTTTACTCCACTTATATAGTATTATTTTGGTGCTGATTTATATTGTATTATGTTCTGCCCCCAAGTTTAAAATGACATTTTTTCCTCCTGCTATCAAATTGATTCCCAAATAGACATCAAGCATTTTATTTAACACAGCAGCTGCAGACAGGCAGATGTATTGTTACAGATTTTGCACATCATTCACTCACACACATTGACAGATACCCCCCCCCCCCTCCCCCCCTTCCAGATCTGCTCTTTTCAGTCATTGCAGAGCCTGTTCAGAGGTAATGGGAGGCTGAGAGGATGGGTGTCTGTCTCTGCACCTGGGGTTGAGGGTGTTTGTGTGCGTTTTCATGTATGCGTGCTCGTATATGCGTGCGCGCACTCATGAGCCGGTGTCCATGTGCGTGCATCCGTGCGTGTGTTTGCATTTATGTGGGAGGTGGAGGCTATTTATTTTGATTGTTTTCAATGAGGGTCCAGTGTGTAGAATCCATAACAATACCATCAGTCCACAGCAGCAGCAACAACATGGATGTAATTTATATGATAATGCAGCCTCAATGGTTGCCCCAAGTTACGCACTGGACATCTCTGACAATGGACAGCACGGGTGTGCTGCAGCATCCTAATGCTATGTATAGCCCCTGACACACACACACACATACATGCAAACACACACACACTTGGACTTCCCAACAACGGGGAGGCATGTTTCAATTAGCAGATGTAGATCGGTGCTGGGCTGTGTATGTGCGTCTGTGTCAGAAGGTTGAGTGTATTGTTTCGTGTCAGCTTGTGTCTGTCCTCATCTCTCCTCCTCTCAAAATAAAAAAAAAACAGCCACTTGAATGAGGAAAGCAGTGAGGAGCAATACAAGAATGACTCAGAGATGATCTATTAGGATTTGTGCAGCAGGTCTCTTTGATTTCAGCCCTGTGTAGTGTACTATCTTAAACTGTAAGTGAATTAGTGGCCATTGTCATGTACAATGCTGCGACTCTCAAAGGAGTTTTGAGGCTGGTCTCTCCCTGTTATTTTGCTGAAAAATAATATCTTTGTGAATGTTCTAGATGACATTGAGGCCAGACACTGTCACAGCACTGTCATTCAATTCATCATCGCCTTGTCTTTCTTTTCAAAGTCCCATCGGTATTAGTATGCATTGGGTCTCCATTATTCTCAAGCACTCCCGCCATATGAAGGCCAAAGGGTATCGTTAAGAGGCGACTCATCATCAGAGCCCTCTAGTTCTGAATGGCCTCACAGTCACTGGGTGCCGTCCTCAGCAGAGGTGGGGTTTGAATATTGACTGAAGAGATGGAACAAGGCGAAGGTTTTCTGCCTTTTCATATTTCTACTCTGCCAGTGTATTTCTTTTTCACTTTCCAAAGTACTTTTCTGTTTCATAGAACATCTTTTGTGCGCATTCTGCTGAGGTGGCTTCAAAGTTTGATCACTCAGTGATTTTCAAGGTTTGATTTAAAGACAAGTGCGGGAGAAATCAGACTTAAAAGAACTATTTTTGGCCAAATATTTGATTATGAAATCACAAAGTTAGTAGTGCAAACACGTCACTGAACTGTTTAACAAATTGCAATTTTTGTTTTCTTTTCTTTCTGCGACATTAAGCATGTTTGAGCTGTGTTCAAGAGGAATAAGGACTTAATTTACTGTGAGCCAGTGATTTCCCAGCAGTGTGTAATGATACTTCTTTGAAGTTTAGCAGTTTGCCTAAAGTGATGGATAAATGGCCAAAACATGCAGCACCTGCCACTTTAAGTGATAATTTACCAAACAGGCAATGACAGTTTAATTTTCTGAAACATGTTGTAAAAATATGTACACACAACTTTTGGGAGCATGGGAATGGAAACTTTTGGTGAAAATCAATTTTAACACATTGGCCACTTCCAGGTATTTGTCAGCAAAAAATCTGTAAGTACTTGAAAATGATAAGCTGTAGTTATGATCCTGGAAAGACTGTTAAAACGGAAATCGAGAAATGCTCTAATGTAGAGCAAAACGATGCAACACTGTGAGTGTGGATAGCACCTTTTTCTCATCCGGAAGGCATCTTCAGCCTCGGCTGCAGGCTGTTCGTGTGTGTGTGTGTGTGTGGAGGATCTGCCTGTTTGGGAAGAGGGCCCCCATAGTTTTGGAGTGATAGAGTGATGCAGGCGTGATGAAAGAGAGAAACGGAGCGCGAGCAGAGGAGAGCTCTGGGCCAGCGAAGAACCCAGACACTCTGTTACACATCAAAGAAAGAGCCACTGATACAATCATCTCTTTAGGCTGTGAAAGCCCAACTTTATTAATTAAAACACGTCTGTTGAATCATCCTCTCATCTCTAGCTTCCCTCTTTACTCACTTTATCACTCATTTTCCGCAGCGGCACTGACTAAGAAGGGAAAGAAAGGAGGGGGTTGTGGGATTCAAGGTATCAAGCAGATGAACTCAGACCTTTCCTGGAGAGGCTGCGACATCCATGTGTTGCTCCGCACGTACAACAACAGGTGTGCATCTCGCCACAGAAGGGCTAAGTGTGAGATATTAAAAATGAGTGAATAAGAGGAAAGAGGAGGCGACGATTTGAGGAAGAAGGGGGGTGGTGGGGGCAGGAAGAGAGATGAGATGGAGGAGACAGACTGCACTGTATAGATAAATAGAGAAAAGGGCCCATTGTGTCAGCAGCTGTCATCACTAAATAGCCCTCAGATCACTGTCAGACGCTATCACACATATGCACGCACACACACACACACACACACACATGCACATGCACACATGCATACACACACACACACACACTGACTGACAGCTCCCCCTCAGTCCAACATCTGTGCTGACAGCAGCCATGGTAATGAGTCTCTGCATGTGCCAGCATGGGTGTGTCGTTCCCCTTTCCTCCCTCTTTCCCGGCGTACCGCTCATTCAATCATTCCACGTCTCCCTTATCTTGTTGTTTCCCCCCTCTTCTCTCCGTTATTTTCCGTCATCTTAATAGAAGAGCGCTGATTGACTCAGCGGCATGAGCCACGCGAGCAGGGACTCAATGAGAACAACATCAAGTGTAAAGTTGTGTGGTGGATGTGCGAGGGGTTTTTTTGTTTTTAGTTCTTTTTTTGGGGGGGTTGTTTGTTTGACGAGTTGCAATCCAGGTGCGCCGCATTTCACGTTGAGGTGTGGAGGAAGAGAGGGATGAGAGAAGGGAGAGATGAAGAGATGATGAATGGCTCTCGTTAGAGGGGTAATTTGTCTCTCCTTGTCTGACTGGGCTCCAGCTGTCGCTCCATCCCTCGCTCCACTCCACTCTCCTCGGCCTACCACTCCTCACCTCAGCCAGATGGGTGGACGGATGGACGGAGCGAGGCAGGCAGGCAGCGAGGGAGGGAGGGAGGGGGTGAACGGAGGGACAGAAATAGAGACAAGGACGAGGAGACGAGAAGTCATTGAACAGTCAACAAGCGGAATTATGTCTGATGTATGATGCCATCGCACGGTAAAGAACGGCTTCATGGAGAAACAATAGATTGTACAAAACCCATATCAAGATGATTCAATAGAGACATGCAGTACAGTAGCTCAGCAACAGGCCAAGCTCATACACTTTGCATGACTCACGCGAGCGAGTCAAAGCCTGGTGCTCACACAAGAAACTAATGATGATCGTGTTTCTTTTTTACATTGTAATGAAATCATCAAGGGACTCTGCTAATGCCTTTAATACAGTGCCACAGTCTTAGGATGCCTAGTTTTTTTCCCCCATGATACACTTATTTTTCACACTAATCAACACTTGCGAGAGAGAACCGCCGATTTGGAGAGCGAGAGACGGGCGCAGGGATTGAGGATTGAGAGATGTATACAGATGGCCGGGGGGGCGGCTGAAGGATGGCAACGAGCAAAAATCGTCAAGAGGACCACGTGAGCTCATTGCTATGTCTTTGTTCTAATAACACAAAGCAATTTCCACTGACCTTTCTAGAAATGTAGCAGGCAGAAATGACTGAGTTAAGGATGCCCCACAGCATAATTGCTAAGGAGATTAAAGTTCCCTTAATTGCTTTTGGCCAACTAGTGCAATTTTTCCTTTTTTGTAATTAAAGTGATTTAAAATATTAATAACCACGCCCGCATACACATAACATTATGTGTGTGAGCTCGGCACACATAATAATTGTGTACTTGCCCAATAAAAACATGCAACAGCAATAATAAAATAATCTTAAAGGTGTGCAGCACACACACACACACACACACACACAGGCTTTTTTCATCACTCGTTGTCACCAGTAGCCTCATTATAGATCTTGTGAAATATGCAAATAGCTAGATCCCTTCTCGCCATCAATTGAAGTGAGTGATCGATTCATTTAGATCAATCGCTTTTTTTTTCTCAGCTTATTCCCTCCTTACCTCCTCATTCCCTTTTTTCCTGTCCTCCATCTTCCACTGCTCAGTCCCCTCTTATTGCCTCCTCTGCTCCTAATTACCCTCTTCTATTGCTTTCTTCCCCGTTTTTTATTGGCAATAAGTTTTGTCAGCTCATAGCTTCTTGACTGTCCTGTTTCCTCCGTCCTCTGCTCTCTCCATTCATTTCTCTCCCCTCTGCTCTCCATTCCCCTGGTTACCCCCGTGACCTCGTTGCCCCCCCCCCTCCTCTCACAATCCATCTCTCACCATCCCTCCCTGCTGCTCTTCTTTTCCCTCCTGTCGGCCACAGTGTTTGCTTTGCCATTGTTTATCCATTTTTCTCTGTTTGCGCTGATGAGATTGACCGGACACACACACACACAGAGGCGCGCACACACATACCTAAACAGAAGACAAGGCTGGCATCTCTCTGGGGTGTAGTTAACGTGGGGCTGCGGATCGATCCTAGCTCTGGTTTCCATGACGTAAAGCTCTAAGCTCTAAGCTGGAGCAGTTTGGACGGCAGGACAGAGGCATCACTCTGTCTCCGTTTCTATCAAATACATCTCTATAAAGCCGCGGTGGCACCTGGACTCAAACATGTACTTTCCACGATTAATGCACTTCGTCAACATATTTTAGCCAACATAGATGGGCAAGTTCGCCAACAACTACGCCGAACTACTTTGCCTACATTAATCCCCCTTCCCCCCCTTACCCAGGTAATGTTTCCCTGATGAGAGCAATAATGCACCATTGCCTAAAAAAAGGGTCCTCATCCATCACAGCCTTTACACAGTTTGATTTCTATCAATACTTTGTGATGGGAAGGTGAATGCTGTCAAATTACAATCACACCACATCTGTATTCTGAAGAACTGTCAGTAAGAAAAAGAGGGCGGAAGAAAAGAAATTGTAAGATGAAGAATTTTCAGCTGTCTTGTCTTTTTCTTCAAGGTCTCACACAGCCTTTTTCTTTCTTTTCTTTCTTTCTTTCTTTCTTTCTTTCTTTCTTTCTTTCTTTCTTTCTTTCTTTCTTTCTTTCTTTCTTTCTTTTCTTTTCTTCCTCCTCTGTTCTTGCCTGTTTTTGTTATGTATAAAAAGATAAAGAGAAATACAATAAAAGACTTGAGTTAGTGAAAGTCTGCGCATTGTTGCTTCTCAATTTTCCTGGCGAAGTTTTCAGCAAAGAAAGAACTGGTGAAGTTTGTCGAACTAGGGACAAGCTCGCCTTTTTTTTCTCCCCCCTAAACATTTTAGCTTTGGAAGGTGAAGGACGAGGCATCAGTAAGAAAAAGGAAAAAAAATGCCTTATTTGTACCGCTGTGTGGAAAAAAACATTGCTGGCGCCTGGGGCCGTCATTTCCAAAGTGGAATCAGGAGAAAATAAGTGATTATCAGTGTCTCAAAGTGTCTTTTTGGTTGACTTTCTAATTAGCAGTTGTAATAAGTTGAGTCCTTCGGTGAATTGGCTGGACTCAGTGGCCTCATTCTTACCGTATTGTTGATTGATTGAGCTGCAAATATGGCAGACATAATTATTCTATATTTTGAGCCGTCTCTAAATAGAATTTATTAGATTTGTCTTTGTCCTTGATTCCAAACCTTTGGAGAGTAGAGTGAATTCTCTTCATCCCTCTCTTCCCTCTCTGGTGTATGGGACAGCCTGATTGTGTCCACGCGTCCCATGGCTCCCACTATTTAAAGACTCGGCTGTTAACTTTCTTTTGTCTTACCCATGTAGAGGACAATCGGGAAGTGGATGTAGGCCCTCACGGCAATCTTATGCCACTTGATTTAAAGCAAGACTGAGACAGTACTGTGAAATTTAGATGAAGAATTAACAAATTCCTCTCACCAATGAAAAGTTGATTTTGCTTAGTTTATTAGTTTTGCAGTGTGGCTTATTTTGTCTTGTAAGACCAGTAGTTTATTGTGACTAATCTTTGCAAACTTCAGAGAAATATTGTTGTTTAACTGGCATGACTGAATCAGTTTACTTATCTACTTGGTGTAAAATGAATCTGCCTAAGTCAGTTTATGTTAAAGATGTTTACATGGAAAATTTGTTAAAACTAAACTAATCTGCGTCCTTACTGAGACTGAGCTGAAGTATCAGCAGCGTATATAGTTATTTAAAATCAATTTGTCACTCAGTGTATAGAGATGCTCTGTGGGCTTTTGTGTGAATCTATCGAGCATTGAGCATTTGTGTTTGTATCCAAGCTCCTTTACATTGCTACAAGCAGGGGCCTTTTCTAAGAAGCAAGTTTACTCACAAGTTAACTGGATGAATTTGTTGAGTGCAATCTGCAGCAGATCAAGTCAAGATCCAGATTTTTAAGAGGTTTGTTCACCCAAAAAGGGGTATTTCCTCATTTACATTCTGCCATGCAGATAGTTTTGGTTTTGTTTTATTTTGCGGTATCAAGTCTGAGATTTCAGAACTGACTGAGGCACAGCATGAAAACTTCACCTGAATGTTTTTTTTTTTCTTTTTAGAGATGTCCCAGTTACTCTAGATACTCCACAGAACACATTGTCACCAGTTTTCACAAAAATTATTTATTTGATAGAAAATATTTTCAGTGAAAACTCTCTTTTCAAAGCTGGACAAAGAAAATTAAACTATCTGCATGGCTATATAAACTAGAGGTACGAGAGGATATGTTCTTCTTGGATGAGTCAACCCTTAAAGAGATTCTGGGTTTTGCTAAGCAAAATGATCCAAGATTCAAGATTTCATATGCACAACAATTACATGGAGTAATCGCTGGCAATGAAATTCTTGAGTCCAGTCTTGAATCCAGATACATCAACAAACCTGTGTCGGAACAGGCCCCTGTATCACTGTCAGTCATTGCCATCTGTTTTGTCTAACGTCCCCCCTCCCTCCTTCTCCCCCCTCTTTCTCTCCCTCCATCCTCCAGGTCGCCCACTCCCTCCAACCTCTTCCTCCTCCCTGCTCCCTCCGTCCCTTCCGTCCTCCTCGTCCGCCCCCCACCACCCTTCCCCCGGCCCGTCTCCACCGATCAGGGAATGCCAGGTGCCCCTGCTGGAGAAAAACTCCACCCACTCTCACCTGGAGCCCCACCCGGATGACTCATACATGCTCCGTGCCCAGCCCTCCTCCACGGGTAAGCGAGCTCTCCATTCATGCGCCCTTTTATCCTCTCGTTCATTTTATTTATGCATCAATATGTCATCCATCACCCAGGTCACTGCATTACCTCATCATGTGTCCACATCCTGATCTGATTTAGCCGCTGCTCAGTAAAATGCCAGCAATCCTTTGCTTTTATGTAATGTCACATCTTGTTCTTTTAGCCATTTGTTTCTGCTTCTTTTGCATTCCACCAAAGTCAGCATTTGTTTACTGGGCTCGGAATCAAACCAAAGGGACTTAAGCAACTATTGTTTTCATTATGAGATATCATAAAACATACAGTTGGAGATTTGAGTTAGATATTTATTGTCATCATGGTCAATCATGGATATTATTTTTTCATTAGAGGGGAAATAAATCCCGATTATTCACAGGTACATTTGAAATCTATGTCTATATTTTTTAACAGCAAAATATCACACAGCATATGTTGATAATTATGTGTTAAAGTGCTGTGTAAATTCATGATCCCACATGCTCAGAATTCCATCCATTTTCAAAAAAAGCACAGTCAAGAAACAGCATAAAAGAAAACACTCTGTTCCTAAACTTGACTTCTTTTGTGGCTCGCATAACAAAAAGCTCATTTTGAGGCGACAATTGGTAATCTCTTAATGGATTACATTTGAAATGTAACCCTCCCACCTTTGTCAACTATTGCCAGAAAACAATGATGCAAGTGAGAGCAACCCCTACACTCTGCAGAGCGCAGATTGGATGCCAGTGAGTAGGTGTGTTTGTACTTATTTTCCATAAGACATTAATAATCCACCGGAACGTGAAAGGTAAGGGAATGATGAATTTTAAGTGCCGGCAGGAGGATCAGTGGAGCAAAGACAAACTAGTTAGTTTCCCCAGCTCTAAGCTTTGTCTTTCATCATTGGACACTCTCTTGTTGGCTGTTACAGGCCCTGTGTGCTTATATCAGCACCTCGCAAGTATTTTTCTCCTGCAAATGCACGTGCGCATACTCGCACACACACACACACATCTGCAGTGATGAGTTTGTTCATCAGCGCACACATTTATTCCCAACAATTAGCTACTGTGAGCCAAGTCTCTCTGCCTCTCTGTCCCTCTCTGCCTCTGTTTCCCGCTCTTCCCCCGTTTCTCCATTCCTCTGTGCATCTGCACTTGTAATCAGCAGATATATTTAGCAGAGGCCTGATGGGAGGGAAGGGGGTGGGCAGAGAAGTCCTAATGTGATTTTTGGTGGAATACAATCTATTGTTAATGGCGTTAGGCTCTCCTTTGATCCAGTATAAATCTTCATTAGGGAAGGCCCGGGTCCCAGGTTCAAGAGCAACGTGATTAGGAGGCTTTTAAAATGACGTTACATCAGCCTTCTAATTGGTTTACTGTTTGCTGGGGCAACATCAATCATTAGCCCAGTAACCGCACAGCAAATAAATTCACTCTGCCACTGACACCCTAATGGCAGACACTGGCAAAGAGGGAGAGTGAGGCTCGCAGGCACACTCTCTCTTTCTCTCATTCTTGTTCGCATACACCCACACTTTCTGTTCTGGAGCTTCTTTCAGTCTCTGCTGAGCATGAACACACAGCGGCGGCGAGCGAGAGAGAGACAAAGAATGAAAAAAAAAAGAAAAGCGACAGAGAGGCAGGAAGAAAAAAAAAAAGAGGTGCAAAGAGGCAAATGGGAGCAGAGATAGAGAAAGCCAAACTTTGACTTTTGAAGTTGTTTAATGAGACATCTTGCATGGAAAAATCAAAAGGGAGAGAGAGGGAGAAAAAACATCCAAAGCGCACCAGTAAAAATAGACGGAGAAAGCAGCTGAAAGGGAGACAGAGACCAAGAGACATGGGGAGTCAAAGAGACAAAGGGAAAAAGGGGGGGAAGTGGATGAAAAGGGGTAAGCTGATGAGAGCTTAGAGGGTGAAAGAGAGATATTTGGATGGAGAGAGAATAACATTGAGATGAAATTGCAAATTGCCACGTTTCCCAGCCAGGACTGCTGATCTAATGGGTGCAAAGAGAGTCCTTGGCTTTGGGCATCCATTAAAATCGACCTAAATGAGTTTAGAGTGGCAGTCTGGCACTGCATAAACACACCCTGGCATGTCGGAAGACCCAGGAACGGCTGCGAGGTAATAAAACACCTATAACCATCGACTGTTTATGCATGTGCTGTGAGGGCCGCACGGCTGTCCGAATGTGTGAGTTCTGTGTGGTCCTGTAGAGAGTGGACGCTGGGCAGGAAATGAGCCTTACCAAGCCAGGCAGAAACTGACCACAGCGAGATAATCCTCAGGAAGCTGCCCGCTGTTTGTATCTGTGTGTTTGCGCGGGTGTGTGTGTATGTGTTGAGTGTGTTCCTGTAAAGTAGTCCACCATTACCTAAGCTAACAGGTGGACAGACATGACTTGTGTTCCTAGTGAAGCATGACAGGTGAATGGGAACGGAACGCTGTTGCTGAGGATTGGCTGGGAATTGGGTCTGCGAGTGTTTATATGGGAATACTGTCTGGCTCGGAGCACCTGTCTGGGAACGCTCCCCCGGAACGCCAGGAGAGCTGAGACGGCCAAACGGAGCGTAGCAGATCGCTCCTGGAAAGAGCTAGCGTTAGCGCTGTCTCTGGCCATTCATTATGCATGGGGAATGCTAAGCTATTTTTAGCCCGAGCCTCTTTTTAAAGTGGCTAGCTATCTGCTGCCAGGGAAGCCACCTCAAGTCACTGCCGAGGCAATGAATGTTTAATGGCTCTGTTGAAACAAATCTACAGAAACAAAGGCACAACAAAGATGCGTTCGTTACCGTCCTCTGCGTTAATGTTATTCTTCCTAATGGTGCTTATGTAAGGGTGACATTTGCGTAACAGTGGGATGATTTGTGTGTATGTGTGTGTGTGCATTTATACGCATCTGTGTGTGCGTGTGGGTGAAATGCACACGTGCAGTTCTGCTCATGGAGACTGTTTGTTTTTGGCTGAATTTGATGACTCTTCTCTAGCGGATTATTGCCTCCTAATTAGACAGAGATGACTAGCCAAGGCAGAGGCGGTATGTGTGTGTGTGTGTGTGTGTGTGTCTGCATGTGTAAATTGTCTTTATGTCTTTAAATGTCTTTAACTTTATCTCTTTTTTCCTTTGCCTGTATGTGTTTGTGTGCGCGCCCGTGTATAATAAAGCCAATGTGCATGCTGGGCCCCTTTTGTCAGCATGTGTGTGTGTGTTTGTATGTGCGTCTCTCAGTTTCAGCTCGAGCTCCATTTCCATTGTGCTCAGCCTCGGAGCTCTGAGAAGAATGACAAATGAGGAGCATGTGACGTTCTCCGACAGAGGACATATGAAGCAGTGGCACATGGGAATATACCACCTTAAAACACAAGGGAGCATAGCAATTAGCTACAGGAGAGAAGGTGCATGAAAAACAATGGAGGGTAGCACAGGGTTTTAAAAAAAAAAGAAAAAGAAGGATAGAAGCAGTGGAGATATGGGGCGTGAAATAAAAAGATGGAGAGACAGAGGGAGTGAGAAGGACAGAGGGAGGGTAGGGAGCGAGGGGTGGGAGCTGAGCCCTGCAATGATCCCTTTTTAACTGCTGAATGGGCATTTCTGTCCTACACACACACACACACACACACACAGATGCACATCCTGCCCTGCGACTTTTCTCTGTTAACCACAGAAAATGTCAATAAACAGTTTGCCCATCCAGGGCTGCAAAACAAACTGCCTTGGTTGGTTCCCACTGCCAGCCAGCACACACACACACACACACACACACTGTGAGATTAATATGGTGTGGCGAGGCGAGCCCCTGCCTCTCGCTGATGCGTGTGTGTGCAGGGTGCTTTACAGGGGAGGCAGGTTAGCAGACAGACTAATGCTCCTCTGCTGAATGAGGCTCCTCTTGAATTGGCGAGCATAATGAACTTCCAGGGATTAGCCCGAGCCAAACCCACCAGCTTACAGCCATGGTCCCCCCTCTCCAGTCGCAGGGGACTTTGGACAGAATAAAGTGGGTCAGGCTTCAACAGCAGTCAGAAGGGCTGAGAAAACACACACACACACACGCACAGAAAGTGGCTGTGAAAACAAAACAGAGAGCTGTTGAGAAAATCTTTTCATGATCGCTGTTTACTCACAGCAGCAAGTGAAAGAGAGAGGAACGAAAGGAGGAAAAGATAAAGTGGAATAAAATGTGATCTGCTTGGCTGCTCCCTAATTGCTCTATTTCCTCGCCGCATGTTTTGTCTTTTATCAGACTGGATTCCTGGTAAAACGGTTGTTCCTATTAGCCTACCTGGGGGTTGTACTTTAGCAACCGGACAATTCATCTAGCTAAGTCCTCTATCTTAATTTATTGGACCCATTTACCTGCAGCCCACTCATTACTGCACACCGCCTCTGTTCCAGTGGTTAGTCAGATTTGTGTTTCTGTGGCCAAAAAAAAAAAGAAAAATGCCAGGTTCTTCGGGAGTAGTCTGCGTGTATATAAAACTGACTTGTACCTCGGCCTTGCTGCTCAGACAGACCCCCACAACTCAGTGCGTTCCTGTTTTCTCCGGCGAGGTCTAAGGAGTCTTTTTTATGGATTGGAAGTCTACATGAAAATGAATTTCTTTGACATCACTCTACTGCGCTGTAGCAGAAAAAAAGAGAAAGCAATTTGTCTGTGATCATAAATATTTTGTAGAATGTCTAGAGAGAGACTTTTTTTTTATTTTGAAGTCCTACTCAAGGCTGTGTGACTTTTAAAAGAATAAAAGAGATTTTATTTTGTGCAGCTGCATTTTTGCACAGTAACGACAGTGAACATTAGTAATGAGTCATTTATGCACTTTATTCTGTAAATATTGATTCAATGAAGAATAAAAGAAACAATCCCTTTCTATCTTGTAACAATTCGCTTCAGTTAACTTGACTTGCTTGACAATTCTGGCGGTCCCAGAAGGCTATAAAGAGAGTAAATGCATAGAATTACTAGCACTACTTTTCTCAGCATTTACATTTTTCTGACATTATCTGGTGACATGTAATAGAATTTGCTGCTCGATGATAGATAATAGCATTTTCATCTCTCTCTCTCTCTCTCTCTCTCTCTCTCTCTCTCTTTCTCTCTCTCTCTCTCACTATGAAGGGAAATGTTAAAATCTTTATTACAAAATGTGGTCGATGTGAGTCTCTGCTACAGTGCAGGATATGACTCAGTCCCTGTGTAACCGCGCGGTGGCTGGATTGTTAAACAGCGTGCTCTCCCAGTGGTGGAGGGTGCCTTAGAGTGCACGTGCAGACACACACACACACACACACACACACGCCAGACAGCCAGCCAGAAATATCCACACACTCAAAGACACTTGCGCACACTCAGCTCTGGTTCATGGAAAACTAAGGCTAAAAAAACATGTTCTCGTCTTCCATACAAGGTGTGCCATATATTATTCATCCGAATTTGAATGAAAAAAAAAGTTTAATATTTATGGCAGGAAAGTGAACAAAGGCGAAACGCATGCATTTTTGTACGCAGATTTAAACATGGGAGACAGTGGTCTAGTGTGTGAGCATGGGAGTGCCTACTTTTGTTTGTGCATCACTAAAACTCCGTACGTGGCTGCACGTGTGTGCGTGCAAGCTTATTTTCTTTTTTAGCATATGGCTCTATGTGCTGTGTGCATTGTCGCTATGCTTAGATAAAAAAACGTATTTATTCAGGTAGTTTGTAGTAGGAGCTATTTCACATGTATAGGGGCATCGCAGAGAGAGAAAGTCAAGCCGATTTTATTTATAAAGTGCTTTTAACAAACAAGGTTTATATCCAAGTGCTTTACATCTCAGGAAAGGACACAAACAAAATGCAAATAAAAGAAAGATGAAAGAGAGGGAAACAATCCTTAAAAATAAATGAGGCTGTATAGGGAGGAGGACAAGGAGGAGAGTACGAGAGATTCTTTACATACTTTAATATCAATTTCCGCTCCACATCCTATGATGCAAGAGTTAGACTTTTCGGCAGGGGTGTGACATGCATGTTTGTTTCTGCTTACGCGGGTGTATGCATGCATGTATGTGTGTCTGTTTCTCCCAGGAGCACCTTTGCATGTGCAGACAGATGTTTTGCGTCCCTCCCGTGTAGCAGAGGTCAGGCACCTCCATCTTTCTCGTGTCTCCTTCCCCTGTCTTCTCTCTTTTCACGAGCATCTGTTTCTTCGGGGGCCATGTGGGTGACACCTGCGTCCCAGTGGCGGCGCGGAGGAATCAGGTCACCTTACATACTGCACTGGTCGCCATTACAGCTGGAGTTGCGAGGGAGCCCGGCGCCCCCTGTCTCTTCTGAACACACAGCCATGAGGAAGGAAGTGAGAAAGGGAGGGAAAGTTAGCACACGGGGAGGCGTAGTGCTGTGAATACGCTTTGTGCCTAGATTTATTTGTGCGAGATGGTTGCCGTGTGCGCGTATAACTTGTGCCTCATAGGAATGTCTTGACTGACAAATATCAAAGCAGAAAAGCGGACAGGAGAGTGCGACACATCCACTCGTCTCCCCTCCTCCCACTCCCTGTTTCTTTTCTTATCTAATTCAAGAGGAGATGACAAATGGAGGAGGGCAAGTGTGATCACGCAGCTTGACAAAGCAGTTGCTTTTGTTGTGCTCACCCCACACGTATGTGCACATATGTGCACTCGCTCCGTCCTTTGATCAGTGCATGGAAGGCAATGTGCAAACAGACACTACCATTATAATGTAATCAACGCTTAGATGGGCAACATAATGATGGAAGTGTGTTTGTGTGGTATTGATGAAAGGAAAAGCAAACTGTGTTGTAAAGCCAGAACTCAAAGCTAAATGTAACATCAATGGCTGTGTGTGTTTTGCAATAATTCCAACATTTCTATTCAGACAGCATTAGGATAAAGGTGTGGACCATTTGTTGTGACATGTCATGGTGTGATTTTCTTATTCAACATCTTTTTTGATGAGCTGCGCGTTGAGCACTTGCACCTGTCGACGTGTGAAGAAAAATTATGCTCGTGCACACGCAACTGTGTCAAGCTGTCCTATACTGTATAGTATGTGGTTTATTGATTTTTCTGCACGAACCCACACACAGACGCATGTACACATGTTCAAGACGGGCTCAAATTCCCCACTGATTCACAGAGAGAGAGAGACAGGGAGAGACAGAGACGGAGATAGAAAGGTGATGTGTGAATGGGTGTTCTTGTCTGAGTCATCCGGGTTTGTTTTTCAGCTCTCTCACTCAACAGTCCATTAGCTCGGTGTTGGAAGGGCTGGTATTGGATTCTAGCTGACATGTTTCCCCAAGTCTGAGAGCAAGAGATGAGGGCACACGCTGTGCAGAGTGCTCTAATACTGCTTGGTCTCTCTCTCTCTCACACACACACTTTACACTTTCTCTTAGTTGTGAAAGAAACAAGAAAGACAGAGTGAAAGTGAGTGAGGAACAAGAATTGGCTAAAAATAAGATGGACAAAACGTAGAAAAATGTGACAGCAAAATCTGAAAACATGATTATCAAATTTCATGTATCTATTTAGCTGGAATTTCCTTCTAAAATAAGTTATCGACCATTTGGAAAACATGACACCTACTCTGACAAAATGATCGCCGGCACAAAAGAAGCACATAATGGAATGTTGATGAAGTTATTTGCTTCCTGAAAAGGTTTGCTTTTTTGGCACGCTGAAAAAATAAACACCAAATATCGGATAACACATCTCCAACCTACATTTGGATTTGTAGCATTTTGGAATGAAGCCCTTCACTCCCCTCATCTCTCTGATTTCCTTCACAAAGAAGTGCAGCACTTAAATTCCTCTCTCTTCTTGTTTACTTCCAGGGGCTGCCAACCACCACAGTCAGTCCACGCTACGGCCTCCACTGCCCCCTCCGCACAACCACCACACCTTATCCCACCAGTCTGCCAACAGCCTGAACAGAAACACCCTGAGAGGGGGACGCAATCCCATCCACGCCCCCGCCCCGGGCACCGGAGACGGGCCGACCACCCCGGAGTCTGTCCAGCTCCACGTGCCCCGGGCACCAGCTGCAAGACAGCTGGGTGCTCAACAGTAACGTCCCTCTGGAGACCAGGTCAGAGGTGTTCTCTTTACGTTTTTTTTTTCTTGTTTTCACAGTTGATATGTTTAGTTGATGCTAATCTCTAGAGCCACTTACAGTAAGCACAGCAGTGGAACAAGCCCCGAGTAATCAATAGGAAAGAACTAAAGGTCAGGACCATGCCGCCTCAATAACATTCCTGTGAGCACAGAGTGCTGGTTTCAGAGAGAGAATAGGAGCTGGGGAGAATGTATACAGAAGTGTTTGCTCACTCAGGCGCCGTTATAGTCAGAATGCTAAGAATCTATAGTCTTTAAAAAGGAAGGCAAACTTCTTAGTGAGCTTAGAACAAATCACTTTTGAGCCAGGGTAAAGCAGCAAACACAACTTGATAACCTGCACCAGAAAGGGGCTGCATTCATTCACATCACTGTGAAAGAGATGGTGACATAGTGACTTCTTTTATTAGTCTGCAGGCTCTATGGCTGGCAAGCTGGCTGGTTACAGGTTAGGCTAAAAGTAAAGCCAGCCACAACAGTCTTCCCAAGGTGTCTGGATTACAAAACACAAGCTACCTTTGTCTCTAATTGTGAGTAACATATATTTGAATATATATATGATGTATTTGTACCATTGATTTTCCTCTCAGGACTGACAGCAAACCATGCCTCCTCCTTTGTGGAGCAGTTTATACTCCGATAGGGTGGGATTATATGAAATTACGATGGTGCAATGCAGCTAAAATAAAAATCCATTTTGGGCTCCCATTCCTTCAAAGGTCAGGGCTGTTGAAATGGTTTGTAAATGGTGGACAAATTCTAAGTTTGAGAATGATCATACAGTGAGTTGCAGACCAGTACGCACACACTCACACATGCACACTGAACGTCAGTGCAACTCCAACAAAATTCAAACATCTTGCACAACTCCAGTCTGGTACACTATGTTTTATTCACCAAACATGAATAAATGAATCAGGCAAGATATCTGACAAAAGTCTGAATGCTCTTGCAATTGGTCAAAGGTACAAATTTGAATGTCAGAGTTTACAGTTGAGCTGCCTCAAGCAAATCTTTTTATCATGTCAAGTCCATTGTAATAACCAGACTCTGTACTTAGAATTTTTACTGTTTTAAATAGTGGTGTGACAGGACTCTTACTTCTGATAACTGTAGCTTAAAGCCCACCTAACATTATTGTTTTTCCTACTGATTCCATATTAATCATATCTTTTTAGCACATATGCAAGCCACTAATTGTTTTGATTTATCCAATAGACAAAAGCGTCACTTTGTAGTGTAATATCATCTACAGAGCGTCTCCCCTCCATCATTCTAAGCCAACACATGAATCACCCAATTAAAAAGAAAATTGCTCTTGGTCTCTGATTCATAAAAGTGTTTGCTGCAAATGCCTTGTCTCCAAGCGCAACACATACAAAAAAGCTGCCGTGTGTCAAAGCTATTATGCATGTAACCTGGAGTGAGGGAGCAGCAAATACAAACCATTTCACACACCCTACATGTGCTTTTGCCAGTACACAAAGAACGCTTACCAGGCAAACAGAGCATCCATGCAGGGTATTACTATTCATGAGGCATGCACTGAGAGGGATGCTGCCTACATGCTTGCTAGCATGCGCACGCTCGCTCGCTGAGCATTTACTCTGCAAGCCGTAGTTGTGTTTCTCCTGCTGGGCGCTGGGGCTTCCAGCTCTGATGGTTCCAGATAAGCTCCCCAGAGTGCCGGCCCTGTGCAGTATTTATGAGGCCTGGCCATGTTTAATTCAGCCCCACTGATCTCAGGTCTATGCTCAACCTGTGCTGATGCATTGCACGGTATGCATGATGGGTAAGAAGCAGCCTGGTGTTGAGCAAGAATACCTACATCTTTAAATAGAAGTCGCGATTGTTTATGTAGACCTGCATTGCCATGATGATGCGTATGGCATAACATAGTTTGAGGAGAGACTGCGTTTTTGCCAATTTCGTCAATGCAAGTGATGCTTTGATCTTCGGGGAGTTTTGGAGTGTAAAAATAGAGTTATAAATCCTCTCTTTACAGAAGCTGTTGGGATTGTCATCTTTACAGATTTAAACGAAGCGATGCACGCGCTGTTGAGCTCTCTGCAGTGCCAGTATTTGGTCATGTTCAGGTGGTGGGGTTGGGCATGGCTCAGAGCCTGTCGCAGTGAATGGAGCCCAGAGCGGCCGACAGAGTTTCCAGCTCCACCCTCCAGCCCAGATTGGGCCCTCCTCTCTGGGTCTGGTGATGGCAGAGGCTGGGTGGGCTGGCTCGAGCTGCTGGAGCTCGTGACTGGGTCAGAGCCAGCCGGGCAGAGCCAAGGAGTCACACCATCCCGGCGCTGGCAGAGCTTGTCCTCCATCTCATTATAACCAGAAGCTAGGAGATGATGGGCAGACGTGTGTACATGTGAGGGAGGGAGCGTGCGGTTGTGTGCATTTGGGTGTACGTTTGCGTCCAAGCATGTGTGTGTTTTCTACCACTGCGTCTGCTCCCCAATGTAATCATATGTAAATCTTGGCATTTGTTGTCCACTCGTTATAGTAAATGTGTGCATGTGTGTGTGTTTTGGCTTGATCCGGTAGTGTGACAGCACTGAGAGGATGAAGATTGATCACCTAAGAAGACCCCAGGGCTTCGATGACTGGCAGAGAAAGAGAGAGATAGAAACAGATGAGGGGGGGCTGTGATACAGCAGAGAAATATAAGTCGGGAGAGCGAGAGAGGGGGGAAATGGAAAGGAATGGTTTACGGTAGAGGAGGGAGAGATAAAGAGGGAGAGAGGGGGAGAGAAATGGAGTGAGGTGGTGATTGAAGAAGATTGTTTTGGGGAGTGTGTATGAGAGAAGATAGAAAGGCAGAGAAGGGAGATTGGGGCCCATAGAACATGGATACATTTACCAGTATGAGATAAATGACTATAGATGGTTGGTGCCACTGTGTGTGTGTGTGTGTGTGTGTGTGTCTGTCTGTTTATGGGAGAGTGTGAGTTAGAAAAAGACAGAAAGAACGCATTCCTTTTTACGCATGTGACTGCACATGTGTGTACATGTGTTGCAGCATTTTGCAAGAAAGCACCTGGTTTCCAATCGGCCCCTTGGAGCCTCTTGGCTAGGTGATGCCAGTTTCAATCTCCCTCTGTGATCTCAGGACATTCCCCTGCACCCCCTGCTTGCTCCGCTGTGGGCCACAGCTCTAGGGGAGAAATAAGATCACTGAGAGGGATGCAGAATCTCAATTTATCTGGAAGGAGCAGCGGTGGGTGGGGTGGTGTTGGAGGGGTATATAGGTTACTTTTAAATGCATTACTGTGGCAACAGATTTGGAGATGCTACCTGTGGAAGCCACAGGGGGTGGGGAGGAGAAGAAGGAATTAGCTACAGAAAAAAATTCATGTTCTCACTGTTACCACTCTTGTAATATGTATATGAGACCTACAGTCTATTCAAGGTTTATTAATGAGATTGTGCACTTTCAACTGTTTCAGGAATTCATTTTAAAATTGTAATGAAACACAAAGAATAACATATTCATAGTGTATATGGAGGATGCTATCAATAGCGCAAATGTTGGCAGAAATTTAGATTACAGCTCTCAGTGTATGAGATTCAAAGCCTCTGTTGACCTTGGTATCAGCAGTTAAGAAAACCGGGGTTGCTGCTGAGCTAAAATAGCACAGAGCCACACCCCCCTAACACCCTCCACGCAGCTTTGGTTGATGGTTGATTTTCGTTGTGTAGGAGGCAGAGTAGAACAAGTGCCAAATTCCTGAAACGGACCTTACCCCTCCTCCTGTCCAGCCAGAGCATGTGACAGGTCCAGCCCAATATGAACTTTAAACTAACTTCAGGCTGCACTGGGTGCACCTGGTGATTATTATTATTATAAGTAACTTACAATGTGCGGCTCTGATTAATTACTGTGAAGCGAGCGTGCAATGTGATCAATAAATCAATGTAATCAGACAGATCCTGACTTGTCTCATCTACTTCATGATGGTTTAAACAACCATTAAATATGTGGCCTTTGCCGTGTGATGTGGCACCGCTGCTCTTCCCCAAAACTTCATAAGCCCTAAAAATATATTTAATAAAACTGTGATAAATTCCTCTGATGTGAGTACAAGTATCCTTTATTTCAAGTGAGACACTGCAGGAATTCCTGTGTAAAGTAAATTACATGCAGAAGATGAAACAGGTCACTTCCCCTTAACCACAATCAAAAGACCTTTTTTCCACCTACTACTAGTTGTATCTGGCTATGCAAATAGTTTTGTTTTATCTGCTGAGATTTTAAGATATCCACCTCTAGAACACCTGCTGCTGCCCCACAACAAGGTTTTATTTGGCTGAATCTGTTCCTTTAAAGTAAGACAAAAACACATCTGCAGCATCTCTGGACGGTTGAATACCAGATTTGATGCCTTGTATATTTTTTGCTTTTTACACATATCACTCAGCCTCAGTTCTTTTCCATGTCCCCCTTCAAAGCAACACTCAGTAAATGAATGCCCATTATACCGCGTCCATCTGCCGATGATTGTTTCCTACAATTGTAGCAGGGAACAATTCTCATGACGCCATCCTTGAGCATCCTCCACTCCCAGAGCCTTTTGTTTCATTGTCAGATCTGACCGTTTTTCTGTCACCCCCATGCCGAGTCGACCTCCGTTAATTGTTCTCTACCTCTGACGATGATTCTCAGAGTGCTATCCTAAGCAACCACATGTTTGTGAGAACTGAGAAAATGAGGAGTGTGTGCGCGCGTGCTTCCGAATAGTGTGCGTGTGCGTCCGCTCAAGGGGAATGCGAGCTTTGACTTCTTGCTAATTACCCAGCATGCTCTCTGTTCTGTGGTTAATTGTCCAGGTCCTCTTTTCTCTCAATGGGGAACAGGGTTGGAATGGAGCGAAAACACATCCTCCCTTCCTCTTTCTGTCTGTCTTCTAATCTATAGCCTCCCCTCTCCATCCTCCCTCCATCTATTATGTCACTTTTCACTCCGCGAGGATGCAAATGAAATGGTTTGGTAGCCCATACAGGGCAATCTCATGAAAGAAAACCCATATGCATTTTGATTGTTTGTTTGTGTGTGGGTGGGTGCCTGAAAATGTGTGTCAGTGTGTGAGTTCTTGCTTGTTCTGTACATATATATATATGTGTGTGTGTGTTGTGTGTGTGTATAAGACAGGATGCATGACAGCGAGGTAGCAATGGAGCAATGGTTAGACTTGAGGATTGGGTGGAGAGGGTGTGGGGGGGGGCTGTTGGGGGCTGCTGCTGCTGGCAGCTCAGGAGAAGAAGGCTTTCTCTAATTATGTGTGACGTTTCCATGCTGGACCACTGTCAAAAATCCCACAATATTCACACACAAATACGCAGACACACATGCAAGCAAGCAAGCAAACACACAGCCTAATGATACAGAGTTGTGATTGCTGGCTGCCTGCTATGATAGAACCCCTCCATAGTCCTCCGCAACATAAATCAATGTCAATTACCTCCCCAGAGCACATTAGACACTTTCCATTCCTACTCGTAATTAGTATGGCCCATAGACATATTCTCATCCCACCCCAAGCTCACAGTGGAGCTTCTGCACACAAACAACAAAGCCAGGGAATTAAATAAATTCAATGCATGCGTTCAGATGTATACCAGCACATTAAATCGTGTACATTGTGTCGCATGGAATAAAAAGTAATTCACCGGCTCGCCCTCTCCTTGCATCCACACACACATTAATGGTACTGTAATTAATTACAGCTGGCCTTGCTATCACAGAGCAAGTCAACGGCTGTGAAAATGAGTTGAAGCACAGACACATGCTGGTTGACCTTGGAGATTTACGCATGCATATTAGAATTGATGGCTGTGACACTGAGAGGCTGGTATTTTTAGACAATAACCTCATATTTCTTTGCGTACCATCTCCTTGCGCTCTTTCAGCCTCAGGTTTTTTTTTTCCTCCTTTCTCCTCTTTCACCCTATTTTCCTTGGTGTCACACAGCATACCTGACAGGTAAAGGGGGAGGAAGGGGAAGAGAGGAGGTGGAGGAGGAAAAAAAAAAAGAGGCGAATCCAGCAGGATACCAATCCAACAATCAGTGGCATGAGATGATGAGAAAGTAAAAAAAAAACAGAGCACACACTGGCTGAATAATTGATCGAGTGGAACAGCGCTCCCAAACCAAATCTTCATGCTCTGAGCACATCACCTGTTTTCACCAACTGTTTTTAGACAGAGCAGACACATGTACAGACACACTGTTATGAGACAGCAGTTATTAAAGACATCAAAAAGGGTAGGAGACCACACAGCAAAATGCAGTTAAGCGCTGTTTGAAATAGAATAGAAATCATCAGATCGTGAGCTAAATTGAGCTACAGTAGGAAGAGTACTGACACACATTTGCACACACACACCTGTTTTTTATTACTTCTGAGGACTATATCCACAGAATGTATAACAGAAGTGGCCACCTTGACGTCGCCCATAGGTTTGTGGCTGACCATTTTGAAGCACCATTATCTGACTCATGAGTAGATAATGCCATGCAAAACATGGCTGAGAAATCACAGGTGGAGACATGAACTTTCAACACCATTCGACATTTGAGGCACAAAAAACAGGAATAGAAAGGTAGCCTTCCTGTGCTCTAGCCAGCTAATGTTTAAACCGATGTTAGAGCCAGCATGGAATAATTAATGCTGTAAAATAGGCCTCGACAGTGTCTGCGTGCTAACAAAAACCTTCCGTCCGTGATTTAGCAGCTTAAATTATGTCTTTTAAAACATCTGTCACTGATGGCTGGCTAGCTGTAGCCTAACACTTTCCCTAATTTCGTAATGAGTTGTTTAGAACAAGAAAAACAAGGGATAGACGTAGTTTTGACCTGGGACTTTTTGAACTAGACTTCCACTTTGACCTACTGTATTTAAGTTAAGATAATCAAAGTGCTTTGCTTGTTTACAACCTGTTATGGAAAAAAACAATTACAAAAAGAAGACTCACGTTGTAATAAGCAACAATTATTCTGTGACTCTCAAAGCATGCCCGACATCAATACTGAAACAAAGCTTCGGCCCTCAAATGGCCTTTTGGAGAAGTGATGACCAGACGAGATGTCCTCTCTTTGCAGAAATGTCGTCACGCCCAAGGTCAGAAACTCACAGAGACAGAAGTACCGATGCACAAACACACAAACAAGCACAAAGGCGAGACAACACAAAAACTCCCTCTCCTCTGTCATCTTTGAGGCGATGGAGTGACCTCGCCTCCTCTTATCTGTCACACTTACCTGAGGGCTTTCTTCTGTCGTACCACCTGGAGTCTGTGTAGAGGTGCCTACTCACTCCCCATGTGTGCTCTGCGCGTGCAATGCAAAAGATGTCACAAAGGTGTCGCAAGCATTTTTCTTACCGTGTCCTTGTAAAGTTTCTTCAGGTGCAGTCTTTTTTTCTTTTTTTTTTTTACTTTGGCAACAACGTAGGGTCAGATCAGAAAAGACTGAAAGGTAGAAGGGTGGGGGGGGGGTCTCTGTAAGAGTGAATGAATGAAGGCGTGGGTGGAGTAGGAGTGGGTGAGGAAAAGCGATAGCAGCGGCAATGGGAAGTGGGGAGGGAGGGTAGCGAAGGAGACGAGGTGGGTGAGCAGGTGCAGCGATAGCAGAGGATAATGGGTAATATGAGCAAAGGGATGATGGTTCAAATCCCTCTTTTATCCTCTCTCTGAGCTGTGACCTCACCGGGGCAATGAGGACAGGGAAGGGGGACGGAGCTGATCCTCAGCAGCCACTGAGAGCACAAACGAGGCACATCGCAAGTGGGGTGAACGGAGGCGAAGCGGGGGAATGGAAGGAAAAGAAAAAAAGGAGTAGAGCAGGTGGAGGTTAAAAAGAGACCTTGGACTGGAACGGACTGAATTGGAGGCACAATCAGTTCAAGGATGTTGAAACCCATATGGCAGGAAGGGTTCATCGGAAAGAGAAATTGGACAGAAGCTTGCACATATGTGACCCTGTCGTCTGGGCTCTGATTGGTCGGTTGGTATGTCCATGTCAACCTTCCCACAGATGTGCCAGAGCTTGTTTTACCGCTTATTTCTCTCAATGAAATAAACGCTATGGACTAACACCCTGAACATTTACATCATTTTCACTCCCGCCATTTTTCTCTCTCCAGGCACTTCTTGTTCAAGACATCGTCGGGGACGACCCCTCTCTTCAGCAGCTCCTCCCCAGGTTACCCTCTGACCTCGGGGACGGTGTATTCTCCACCGCCTCGCCTGCTACCCAGGAACACCTTCTCCCGCTCAGCCTTCAAGCTAAAGAAGCCGTCCAAGTACTGCAGCTGGAAGTGTGCCGCGGTGACAGCCATCGCAGCTGCTGCCCTGCTGGCCATCCTACTGTCCTACTTCATCGGTAAGTGTACACGCACCAAGTTTTATTCATGAGGAGGATTAATTACATCAGGTTTAATTAGAGCTTTTCTTTTGACAAGGAGTTGAACACACACATGGCCAATAAAATGTTGGAAAAGTGGCGCACACTGTAGCTACCTGTGAATGAACACATGCTTAGTCACTCATAAATATCTCTTTTATTTCAGGTTGGTCAGGCCCGTTTGCTCTGCCCTGACCCATGATACATGAACTTAGCCCTTATTTGTACTCATCTCAAACCACAACAATAAAGTGTCAAGATAAAAAGCCCGTTGTAAACACAAAGCAGGTTCTCGAGGCGTGAGCTTTGTCCCCGAGCCTCGTGCTGCACTTCAGACTCAGCGGGAGCCCCGCCTCCTCTCTCAGCATCGGCATCAGTAAACAGCTGGTCAGACAGACAGGAAGATACATAAACCGCAGCGTATCGGGGCTGCAGGTATCAGTCAAGGTAGACTAACAGTGCAGGGCAGTGGATGTTTTTCACTGATGTGAAGCCTGTGTGCACTAGTCATACTTTAAGGAATGGCAGATCCTCGGAGGAGAGCACTTACTAAGCACCTCGGGAAGAGACACTGATAGTTGTCTACAGGTGAATCTGTGGGAAGAGAGAGAGAGAAAGAGAGAGAACATTGCTTAAAGTGTGTGGGTGTGTATTTTATTCCTTCTTGACCTTATTCACTGGACAAGAGGATGCAGACCTGTGTGACTGTGTGTGTGGGTAAGAGATAGACAATAGAAAGAGGAGAAAGAGAAAATGTACGTATGTTCGAGTGTGTGTGTGTGTATGAGGAGGCAGATGTGTCACTGAGCCCTTGATTGGCCTATTACCCCAGAGACCAGAGTCAACAGATGGGGGGATCTTAGGAAACTGTGGCATCAGCAGAAATAACAACCCTCTTATCACCTCTACATACATTATTAAAATAATTCTACATTATTTATAAATATATATATATTTATATATATACACATCACCATCTAGGCATCCACAGCGAGTGTGCATCTGTGTGTATGAGCTTTTCTGCACCCCAGCTTGCTCGCCTGTATGTGTCCAAATTGCATATGTGCACTCAAGTCTGTGCCTGTGTGAGTGTGTTTGTGTGTGCACGCGTGCATGTTTGTGTGTCCCCGCGGAGTGCCCTTGAGAATGGTGCGTGTCCTCCAGAGCAGATCAAGGCTCCTCGCCTGGGGCACGCAGACAGATCCATCCTCTCCTGAGCTTTACACGGTCACACTGCGCTGGACAGCCACATATGGAGCCGCGTAAAAAGGAGTGGGGAGAGGAAGCAAGGCCACAGCGACCACAAAGTTCACAACACCTCCCCATAGACACTTGAGGGCAGGGATGAAGCGGAGCATAGAAACAACCAAAACCTCAGCAGCATAGGGCTCACATGGGGCTTTAATGACACAAATATTTGTTTTCATCAGATAGCATACAGTTGTTAATAATTTAAGCCGATTTAAGTTAAATGAGAAACTGAATTTAAATGAAAATTCTATATAAGTGTTAGTGTTAGTGCGCCATCTGGGTATTTGCCAGATACTATAATAATGCCTGTCTGTCTTATTAATTGGTAGAATTGGCTTGTTAGCCATACTAAGAAATTGCATTGTGTATAGGTGTATTTATAGCTAAACAGAGACTTGTGGGCAAGCAATGTGAATATACTGTATAATGTGGCATGTTTTTTAATGGAATTCAGAGAGTGAGGAGCTAATAAGTTTTCCTTTAAGCTCCACTTTCTGTGTATTTAGTGCTTTATTATGTGGTAATGCACAAAAGTCAGTCCTTTACCACCAAACTTAATTGTGCAACTGGATATAATTTGGTAAGCTGAACAAGGCTGAAATTATACTTTATTGGTGTTATTACTTTTGCTAACTGTAGGGCCCCTTTTCAGCTGTTGTAAGGAAATGTTTTGCTCTGGTGTTCTGTCTGTGCTGAACAGAGCTGTAGCAGTGCTGCCAAGCCTGAAACCCTTGTGTTTACCCAGCTTTTTGTAGCGTTAATCGTGCAGCGAGTTTCAGTCGGAAGAGTTCACTGCTCATAAGGGGGATTTTGTAGTACCTTGTTTGTGTGTTATGTAGGTGTGTGTGAGAGGCTGGTACTCACATGGGGGATTGTGCAGAGCACCCAGAGCCATGCAGCGTGAAGAGGACCCCTCTGAGGCGTCCGCCCAAGAGCCCACTCATAAATTACACCAGGACACATGTGCCTGAACAGCACTTTTCTTTGTGTGTGTGTGTGTGTGTGTGTGTGTGTGTGTGTGTGTGAGAGTACTCCTTCCTTAAGAACAACCCTAAGAGATGCCTGCACGACAATGTGTGTGTCTGATTGTGAGGCTTTGAGGGCGTGCCGGCCTTCAAACACGTTTTTTTCTTTTTCTTCTTTGTTACTTTCCAAGACCATAAATAAAGCTTCAAAAATTGCTCGACAATCTTCAGGAAACACACACACGTATGCACGCACACTGAGAGCCTTTTAGAGAGGCAGAGCGCAGCATGCTTCAGGAGCACGGTATAGACGATATCTCTTTGAAGCGTGTTCACTGTGTCCTGCTGTTAGAATGGAGCCATGGGGATGAGATAAACATACAGACAGATACACAACGCGGAAAAAAAAGAGATGCGCTGCTGTGTGCCTGTGCATTTCTGTACGGTAAATGTGTGTTTATATGAGTTAGGGAGAGTTCATTTGTATGTGAAGACAGACCGTCGCATTTTCAGTTAAAGTGTTTCGTTCCCAACTCCAGCAGAGTATGGCCTCCTCTTTACATGTGAAGGAATGACTGAACGGATGGAGGGAGCAGGATAAACGCGAGTGCTTGTTCTTCATTCCCCCGGCGTCTTGTTTGCTTGCTCCGCATGGAGCACCAGAGCCAAAGGAGAGGTGGTTGCTAGGATACAGGTGAACGGTTGGCATACAGGAGGGAAGACAGGTCCGTCATTGTGAACGGCAACCTGGAGAGAGCGAGATAGAGCAAGGCGAAGGGAGAGGAAAAAAGAAAGGGGTGGAATAGAGTTGGAGCAGAGAGGGCAGAGGGGAAGGAGGTAGATGCGTCACTGTCAGCATGTAGCCAGAACATAAAGAGGAGAGGAAAAGGAGGATAGATGACTGGAGAGACGGAGGAGAGGAGGGCTGAGGCTGATATGTCACTGTCTGTGCCGCGAGGGATGAAAGTGCAAGATTGAGGGGGGGAAAAAGCGGAGAGGAGCGAGGTCTGTTGTTTGCACCACCGAAAAAAGAAAGGGCAGCCGACGGGGAGGAGGAGCAGGAGTGACAAGACAGCCAGGTGTGAAGCGGAGAAGCTGAGGGGAGGCAGAAGGAGGAGAGATGAAGGAGAGCGTGCCTCCTGAGGTTCTGTCACCTGGAATATCTGTGGGACTAATGTCTCCTAATTGATCACAGCGAGCGGAGAACAGAGGGAGTGTGACAGAGAGAGGGACGGTGAAGGACAAGAACGGGGGGATGATTACGAAAGAAGTCAGGAAAGATAAAAAGAGGGTGTGAGTCTCAGAGGACAAGAGTATGTGCAGAATGAGAAAAAAATACAGGCAGAAAGAGAGATGCATTGTGGTTAGTAAGGAGAGGAAAGGCTGGTTTGATGCAGAGATGAAAGATCGAGGACATATCAGACTAGTTGTGTCCAGGTGGACTGTTTTCTCACACCCTCGCACACACACACAGGCGTGTACAGTCACACACACAGAGACACAGGTGTGCCCTTGACTGAAATGAGTAAACTTGCTAGCGGGCACTTGTGTCACCTTTTCAGGGGTGTTTCGTGTGAATGTGTGCGTGATGGCTGAATTTGTCGGGCACAGTGGCATACTCCACATGGTATTGTCACCACTGATGAATGAGAGTACACACACAAATGCACGCGCACGCACAGACACAATGTATTTTTAGTCGTACTTGCTTCTCTGTCTGTTGATTAAACAGACCCACACATGCACATACACGCACACACACATTGAGACACACACACTGTCATCGAGTGTGACCTTCATGCCTCTAAGCCAACCACTTTCCATCCATCATTGCTGTCTCGCTGTTCCAGACTGATCACAATCGCTTACTGCCCGTTCTACCCGGTTATAAGTGCCTCACTTCAGTGCATTCATATCACTGCTCCCTTACATAATAACATGTTAATGATTTTTACAGTTCAAAGATATATCGCTCTGCTGAAATATTCTAGGCATTACTCTTATCGATGAGGTTTGCATTTTATTTTATATTATATTACATTATAATTCTATACTGTATAAATTGCATATTTCTGTCATTAATCAAAATGTATGGAGATAATGGTCTGCCAAAGTAATAATTTAAAAGCTGTGTTTAAAAGGAGTGTGGCCTTACAGTAAGTGTAAGGTTAATTCATTTAGTTTTTTACTGGTTTTTAAACAGACTGTTATGTATCGCACTCTTGGTAGACAGGTGCGTGGGAAAGGGAAATGATATGAGACAAAAGGTGGAATTCCCACACATTGTCAGAATTGAGCTTTTAAGAGTTTCAGTCATGGGCTTTTGTCTGGCGTCAAATTCACAATGTGAAACAACAGCACATCTTATACTAAAGACATAGCCTGTGGCAACCAATCAAGAGGAAAACACCTGAGACAATTACCACATCACACTGATGGCAAACAGGTGACAAACACTGACAGCTTAATACTGCGGTCTCCAACTTATTTCACTTGTGATCCTTTAAAGCAAAGCAGTGCCTCCTCTAACCAAAGAGTGTTTCTAGCATAAATGTTTTTATTCCTCATCTCCTCAGTTTTATCTTGCAACACCTTGACCTGACCCAAAGTGTGAGAACCATCACTTTAGCACATGCCTCTGGTAACAAAAAATGAAGAATGGAAATGCAAATGAGTTGTTAGTTATGGATTAAAGTTTTAATATATGCATTTATTTTTTTATGTCCTTCATCCCATTTTAATAGTCAATAACACTTTGGTACATGCACCCGTTTTCTTTTTAAATAACAAACAACAATTGTGAGCCTCTGAGCATGTGGCCTGTCGGCTTGAGTTGTGTCGGGCCTGCAGGTCTCACAATGTGGCTCCTTTCCAAAACCAGCTCCTTGACCCCAAAGTCCCCTCTCACTCTGCATGTGGCTTCCCTTCTGCTGATCCAAGGTGGAACAGCTAGAGGTCAGGATATGTCGCTCATGCCAGAGTGTGTCTGTGTCAATGTGTGTGTGTGTGTGTGTCCATATACATTCAGTGCTTGTGCTTGCACATGGGCTGAGGTGAAGGCACGGTTGGGCATATGGCGAATGCAAGAACCTGGGCATAAGGATCAGACGAAGAGCGTGTGTCCGTAGCAGCAGGGCCTGTCGCACTGATAAAGGTTAGGATGTTACCGCACGCTGCCAGTCCAGGAAAAGGGCAGGGCATGGCCAGGACCAGGCACAAGGTGCTGTACCATCTGCACCTGAGGGATAAATGGGTCGTCTGCACTGGTCAGGCACTACAAAGCAGGGTGCACACTTGTTCAGACAGAACGTGGTGGTAACATCGATGTTCATCCTTTGACTTTCTGTTAGCGTACCTGGACTTTCTGTACGTGCTTCGAGGAGGAAATATTCCTTGGCTCAACACGTGCATAAATCCAGAATTTTGCTAGCTCACTGACGTCATTGCTGACTGTTCATATTGCCTGCATTAGCCTGTGTGGGCTCATTTCTTTCATTTATTTCCTCATTCATTTATTCATTAGTGCGGGTCTTATCTGGACCCAATCGTTAGTCCAATTAGGCCCATGGTGCTTCACTGGTCCTGTGTTCGAAACAGGAGATGGATGAAGGCAAAGTGAAAGAAATCGCTGTCCTCTCTTCTCCTCTCCCTTTCCCTCATTTTCTTTTAGTCTCCCCCTGTCTTGGCCTCCAGAACGTGCTCCTTCCTCGTCTTTCTTCCTCACTCATTCTCTCTCCCTCTCTGATCTGTGATAAGATAGCATAGTTCCTCATATCCTGTTTCTAATACAGATCGATGAGAGGGAAAGGACCGAGGTGGGGAGGGATGAGACGAGGCAGAGTGGGTTGATGTGGAGAAGAGAAGGCGTCGGGAGGGAGGGGAGGTGCATGGGGAGGAGGGGGGGGTCAGGGTGGAGATATCTGAAGAGGAAATGAGGATTCAGAAAGGAGGACATCACTCAGATTCACATCTCTTTTCATTTAGCCCATCACACGCATGCATGCACTTGCACGCGTATACGCACGGCTACATCTGCGTCAGGGTCGTCTCAATATTTCAGTGCCAATAAGGAAGCCATTTCTGCTGCGTGATTGAGTGAGTTGCCGTTTCTCTCCGCCAGACACTGTTTTGCAGGTAGGAGCTCTGAGCAACTCGCATAACCTTTTGTGTTGCAGTCAATTACAGTTCAGTTGCATCAGCTGGGTGAGGAGGTCCCGTCGGGGGTTGCAAAGTGTGTGCCGGCGTGCGTGCGCGTGCACTTTGTTGTTAATACCATGCAATTTTAAGCATGCATATGCAGACACACACACACTCACAAGCAGACAAATTGTCTCTCTCAGTGTACATGACCCCCAAGGGCAGCAGCCAACCGCCGCCCCCGTCCCTCTGTCTGAGACTCTAAATGATCTCAGCAAGCAGCGCCTTCAAAACTTAGCTGTGAGAGCAGGCTGCTTTATTTATAGACTACATAAGTGGATATTGTGTGGTAAATTTTAAGAAATATCCCAAATGGCCTGAATATTGAGAACCTGAGGCAGCACACTGTTCTTTCCTCAGTCTGTCCGATATTAGCGCTGCAGCCCTGCACCGCAAAGACAGAGAGAAAGGTGCGAGCGATTCAGAGAGAAACTGTGAGGGTGCATTTTCTCAGGTGGCTGCTTTTTGTGCATGTGTTTGTTTTGGACAACAAAAAGTCTACCAGCTTGTTAAATAAAGGCCTTGGAGATGGGGCGGGGGGTTGCAAAACTCAAAAAGGCAGGGAAAAGGCTTCCTAAACCAATTAGCGGGCAGGGCGAGGATGGGGGGCTGGTCTCAGCTACAATTACCGCCCTAATTGAGGTCAGAGTTGTTAATTTAGTGGTGAATTAGAACAGTTAATATGCATTTATCAGGATGGCCAGGGGAGATGGCAAAGAAAAGTGTGTTGCCCAGTGTGTGTGTGTGTGTGTGTGTGTGTGTATGCATGCGTGCATGCTGTGCTCTTTGTGTAATGTAATGTAGTGCATTGCGAGAGATTACATACAAAAAAACATGCAAGAGGCCATTCTCCGCCTTTGGTGCAATTAGGAACAGTGCAATTGGTTCAATGGGAAACGCTGCCATTTAAATAGGCAATGATATGGTTGAGGTGAGGCAGAAACAAGCAAGAGACATCCAAACGCAGAGGAGGAAAGAGAGAGGGGGAGAGAGTTTGAAGAGTTGGAACATGTTCCAGAGAACAGAATGATGATGATACAATATTTTCCAGTCAGGGGACACTTGGTGCACACACTGCCACAAAGTCACCTTTCTCCATCTCTGCTGCTGTTTTTTTCCTCTCATGCAGAAATCAATTTACACCCTTTAACTCTGAGATGTATAAATATTTCTCAAAACACACGTAGCCTACACACGAGCATTGTATTTCTGTCTGATTGCCTGTGTTGTGAACCACTTACTGTCAGAGGATGAATCACGGCCATCTTTTCTTACCCAACCAGTCAATGAATACAGAGCCACTCATCCCTTAAATCTTTCCTCTCCAGTTGCCTTCTTCTCCTCTCTTCCTCATTTCATCCTTAGAGGCCCTTATTCATCTTCCTCTCTTCTCTGCAACATCATCTCTAGCCTGTTTTCCTTATCTTTTTTTCCCCCTCAGGGGATTTTCTTTAATATTCTCTCAGTTCTTGCTGTCCTCCAGTATTCTCTCTGTTCCTCTCCTCCTCTCCTCTGCCGAGATACGGCACCATTTCTTCAAGAGCTCCTGACCTTTGGCCCCTCTCCGAATCCGGCCACCACCTCCTCCTTTTCATCTCTTTTGTCCCTCTGTCCATCAGTCCGCTTTTTTCTGGGTTTATTTTTGCTTTTTTGTCACTGGACCATGTGTGCTGCCTCTGTTTCAGATGCTGTCTTGTGCAGATGATACTGGCAAGCACTTTTCCTCTCTGAATTATGCATCAAGATTACATAAAAACCTCATGAAGCAGACTGATCTATTTTTAATCCAACTCGTTTGCTTGTTAAACCTGTTTCCCTGTGATCTTTCCATGTGTGTGTATATGTGTGTCCAATGCACACGTCTGTTAAAATGAACGCGAGCAAGAAGACCGAGAATGGAAAGGAACATGGCCCAAGTCAGACAGTCTCTCTTGTTCTCCGAATTCAATTCAGATAGGCTTTATTGGCATGGCATTTAATAAAGCCTTCCAATGCAGCTTGAAAACAGTAATTACTGCAATTATGATCCAAAAAGAAAATGCTTAAAATTATGGCAACAGAAAGCTGAATACATCAGTTTCAGCCGTTTCATTTTGGCTAAAATTACAGCCTAACAAAGTTAGACGTGTTGTTAAAATGAGGAATGGTACTTGTAAAGAGAATGATAACAAGTGTCTCTCTTTGTCTCTGTCTTTCTCTCTCTCTGTGGGTCTTTCGTGCTCTCTGTGCTGCTGCAAAGAAACCTGTTGACAAAGCTTTGGCTTTTTGTGCTCTTGTCGCCAAGGAGTAAGAGTGCCATCTACTGGTCAGATTTGCAGAACCACCTGCAGAAAAAAAAAGCGGAAAGGAAAAAGCCATTCGGGAAAACCCACACATGCACCGACCCTCAAAACACACACACGCACACACACAGTGAACAGACACAGACAATAAGCTAACTATAGGGCTGTCTGATGTGTTCTCAGGGATGACCTAGATTGAGAGCACCGTCACAATAGGCTCACTATTGCTTACTGTCTCTGACTGATTCAATAGGTAATCTTTCCATCGACTGCTTCCAGTGATACCATCTTTGCGTGTGCGTGCGCCTGCATGTGTGCACGGGTGCATGTCTGCGTTATCTACAAGGAAAGGACAGGCGAAGATAAGAGAGAAAGAAGAGGGAGAATTAAAAGGAAAAGAGGAAGAGGAATGAAGGTCAGCACGATGAGAAAGGAGAGGCCAAGAGGTGGATATAAGAGAGAAGAGACAGGGGGAGGGAGGACACTGTAGTTTCTCTGCTTCCCCCAACTCGCGTTCTGTCTCCCTTGCTCTCTACACCAGCCCCCCCATGAAAAATAAAAAAGAGCTGACAGTGGAGGCTGGGCAGCAGCCGAGGTGTCAGCGCTTTCCTTTGACCAGGAGCGAGGGAGGGAGAGAGAGAGGGAATGGGAAGAAACATTAAAAAGGCAGAAACAAAGAAACAGATAGAGAGGGGGAGAGAGAGAGAGAGAGACGGGACAACGGGGGTGAGAATGAGTCTGCCCCGGCAGCAATTCCTAAAGCCGCATTCCCTTTTCTTGCAACTTTTACACTCATCCCCGTGAAAACCCTGGGCAAGTGGAGATAGAATTTGACAAGAGGGAAATCGATTCCCAGGCTTCTGATGCAGGTGTTATAAGGCTCATGTGGTGGTGGTGGGAGGGGGGGGATCAGGCCAACGCTCACGAAGGGCAGAGGAGAGGCATGCAATAACACCTCCATAATGCATCGAACACAATCACGTATCCACGCCATGTGCATCCTATAAAACTCACATCTCTGTATTCATGTATATATGCAACACTGCAGGTGCACTATGCCTTTTCTGTAACATTGTTTTAAATATTCAGACACGAGCAAAAGATGCATCTCCAGTTTTTCTCTGCTCAGGAGATTGTTCAAAGGCATTAAAAACAATGATTTGCAAGACTTAAAAGCATACTTGTTACCCCCCCACCCCACACAAAAAAAAAAAATCATACAACTTCTACCTTTGTGTACAGTAAGAGAACAGACAGTTTTCTTACTGTTCAGCTTTTTCGTGCTGTTTCCTCTCTCCTGTTTTATTTATTTATTTATTTTCCCAGGGTGGGAGGAGATGTTTGGCAGCAGGCTAAGGAGGGAAGAGACACAGGGGGAGTAAAGAGCTGACAAAGTGAAGAGCGAACACACTTGAGCAGTCTTATACCACCAGCACACAATAACACAACAGGACAAAAGGAAGGGAGATGGGAAAAGGAGAGTCATGGAGCGATCTCTTCAGAGACCAATCTGTCACTTGCTCTCCGCGAGACGGTGTAAAGGCTTCCAAATAAAAGCAGGAGATGCTGTCAGGTTGAAAGAATGTTGTGAGAGTTTGAGGTAAAGAAAGGGAACGAGAGAGGGATCTTTATGGTTTTTTAATTGTCTGTTTTGTAAGACGTGCCTCGGTTTTTGTGCTGTAGGTTATCTGCCACTTTGTTAACAGTGCTTTTGATTGATTATGCACTAACACAAGTATAAAAGCAGCGCTCTATAAAAGCGGCACTGGCTGCCGTATAAATGACACATCAGACACAGAGGGTTGGCCTCCTGTATTTCTTTGGCGTGATGAGGTTTTTTTACACCAGTCTTGTAGACAATTCACCGTTCAAGTCATATGTCCTCACACTCTCTCCCTCTCTCCCTCCTCTTTTCTCTCTCTCTCTCTCTCTCTCTCTCTCTCTCCATCCTTTTGTGTGCAGCAATCAACTTGCTGGGTTTGACATGGCAGCTGAAGCCGTCCGACGGCCCCGTGTTAAACAACGGACTGGGAGCTGGCTTGCCTGTCAACAGTGATGTGGCCACGCTGCCCTCTGGAGGCAGAGGTATGAGCTACAGCACACACGCCCCACATGAAAATCCACACGCCGCATGTAGAGATACAATGCAAAATTTAGTACTGGAGGACATTACACGCATACTTTTTAAAGGGTCAGGCTGGTGATATTCATTTTTTTGTTATTGTCAACAAATCCAATAAAAAAAGACCAAAACCAGCAATGAATGAGGCTCCTGGTATTGTCTGTGTACCCACCTGATGTATCTTTTCCCTCTGTGCCTTAGAGCTCTATTGTTGTCCAAAAACTATTAAAAACACATCAGTGAGCCACTCTATTGCATTGCATAACATGTTCTTTCATTACAATGAACATGGGCACTGTGGTTTATTTTGAATCAATATTGAATCAATATTATATACATAGTATTGGTGCTGTAAATGCTCACAAGCATGCCACATAGCGTATATATCCACAGCTGAAAATAATCCACAACAAATGCAGTATTTACACCTACAATAAGGATACATATTTTGTAATCCATTTTTAAAGATTTACAATCTTCAGTGGGAACAAATTAGCTTGGTGCCACGGACTGGGTGGAGAAGTCAGACAGTATTAAGGACACATTGTTGGATTTGTCAAAAAACGAGGGAAATTCATAAAAACTCCAGCCTTATCCTTCATGGCTTTTTAATGCTGTTTCTGCTGTGTCTAACATATATATATAAAACAGTCCAATAGATTTTTATTTTTTGCACCCAAACAGTCTCACACCAACTAGAATATTTTCATAATTCATGACACAGAGCTAGCTGTGCTATCAGTATCTGCTGTTTAACCACTCCGCTGAGTTGTGTCAAGCTAGGTTTATCGTCTCAGTCAGCAGCGAGGTAAAACACCAACTGCACCCCCGCCCCCCTTTCCCTTCCCTCTTTTAAGGCCCCCATGCGATTCTCAATCTATTCTTCTTTCACTCGCTCAATCTCGCTCTATAACACACACAGCATGTACTATAGGTACGTGTGGGCTGCTGCTCTGTGTCTGTATTCTGTATTAATGAGAGGACTGTTGTTGTGTTCCCCAGCCGTCTAGGCCAGATGCTGCTGTTGTTCTTCTCATTGTTACTTTTATTTTTATTTCGCTTCACACTTCACACACACACACACACACACACACACTCACTCTCAGTCTTTTTGTGTCTGGGCCCCAACACTCTGCTGTTAGATGACTGACCTGATTGCAGGATGCTGTGTGTTTCTGCGTCCGTGCCTGTCTGTGCGTCTGCTTGGAAAGCTGTGCCCTGCAGTTCTATCAGCCCTCTCTCATTTCAGCCCAGACAACAAAGTCCACAGTCTTCTTGCAGGCTTTGATGCAACGGCGTCATTTTGCATCCCACCCTCACATGTAACAGCGCTCGTTCCAACATGAACTGTGGGCGCACAGTTTGCAGAGCTAATGGTGCTCGTCCTCCACCATCCAATGGCCATGAATTTTTATAGGAGATTATTTCCAGTAAACTGTGATGATTAACTATTGACTCTGACAATCGATGTCTCTAATCACAGATTATGCAGTTTCTTTTCCCCTCGCTCCAGGTCCTTGGGCAGGCCGGAACAGCAGCATAGACACGGGCAACATTGAGGTCGGGAGGCGGGTGACCCAAGAAGTGCCCCCAGGAGTGTTTTGGAGGTCCCTGCTCCACCTCAGCCTACCCCAGTTTCTCAAATTCAACATCTCCCTCGGCAAGGACGCCCTGTTCGGAGTGTACATCCGGAAGGGCCTGCCCCCCTCACACGCACAGGTATAATCTGGCACGAGCAGGTGTAGATTCTACTTCTTCTGCACCTTTAGGGTGTTGGGCTAATCATATAATTATCATTTTATTCATTAGGGACCCTTTATCTTCCTATTGATCAACTAAAATGGAGAACACATTAAAAAAATTGCTTGTGTCATGGGACATCTTTAAAATTCATTTGTGATTCATTATAATAGTTATTTAAAAAAACTAATTCAGTCTAAGATTTACACTTAATTAAATTTCACAGTAATGTAACTTTTATTGCCTCTTATTAATTAGAAACCATTCAATTAACAGTGGATTTGATTTGTAGAATGGAATAATTGCATCCGGATAACCATTTCACTGCCATAGCCATACCGAAGTCGTGGCTACTGTGCAACAGCAAAAAACACACTTTCTGCCATGTTTCCAGAAACCTAGAGAGAATGGCAGCCCTCAAGGATCTCTCTGTTGCATTCTTCATGGTTCCCCTGGACATTTCCAGCCACACTTACCTCCTCCATCTTTTAATCTTCATGCATATACAACCATGGGTTATTTTTCACAGCCCAAAAAGTGACTGCGCAGCGCTTCGTGGTTGAATCATAGATTTCATGCATGCATTCTCACCTCCGTTCAACCCAAAAACTCTCTCCCTCTCCTCCTTTCTCCTGCAGTATGACTACATGGAGCGCCTGGACGGGAAGGAGAAGTGGAGTGTGGTTGAGTCTCCACGGGAGAGGAGGAGCATCCAAACTGTGGTCCTCAACGAGGCGGTGTTTGTCCAGTACCTGGACGCCGGGGCTTGGCACCTGGCCTTCTACAACGACGGTCGGGAGAGAGAGACAGTTTCCTTCAGCACAAACGTCATGGGTGAGACAGAGTCAGCGTTTATGTGTAGGCTGTGTCGAGCTAGTAGGTGTGGGTGGAGGGAAGGATGGAGCTGAAGGAGGTAGAGGCAGGTTGAGAGGTAACAATGAGATCAAGCACCAGCATTTAGGAGATGGAAAGAGGACAGACAAAGCTATTTGTTATCAACGATACTGATTTATAAGGGTACTTCACCATTTTAGCATGGCACTCCTACAGTAAAACATTGATTTTTTTAAATGAAGTATAATACTGGAGGCAGCAGATCTAGACATATTATCTGTTTTATTCCACACATTCTTCTTCCTTGTCAAAATTTTTCAAATTAGCAGTCTTCAGTCCCAACTGATGCTGACTCAAATGACATCACTTGAGGCAGTTTAACAGATTTTGCCGTGCTCCCTCTGAAGCCTAACGCAGCTCATTTTACATATGCAGCATTACTCTCCAAGATCTGTAAACAGTCTCTAATGTGTAAAATCAGTGGAGCTCCGAGGGGGGACAACATAGCATTTTAGTCCGATTTTTTTCCACCAACATGAAGATTTTACACGTACACAGGGTGCAAAAACACTCACCAGCAGCATGTGCACAATGGTGCCACTAGCAGCACAACTATAGCAACATTGTCAAGTAGGCAGGACCGCTCAGTGAGTTAAAAGGTTTGTGTTTGCCAAAACGTAGTAGGATACATTGATAGTATGAATTCAAAAACAAAACGTAACTTATCATAATAGAGAGTGTAGAATTACTTCCATGGTGTGTGCATGCATGTGTGAAAAGGGTAAAAATCAGCTGGGAGGAAAAACTCAAGAGCTGAAACCAGAATCTCAATAAAATGCCACCACAACCCTGTAAGTTGGATGTTTTTAGAAACTGAAACAGTGCCCCGAAATCATTTCAACTGTGTTGGAGGCATGAGTGTGAGAACAAGGGGGATGGATAGAAAGAGTCAAGCCGAGTGAAAGAATCCTTCACTGTCAATATCTGGCGGTAGAGCTTTCAGCAGTAGGAGTAGAGGAGAGAAGGAGAGGCAGAGGCGGCGAGGGCAGAATTAGAGTGAGTAGTGAGAGGGGGAGCTGGAGGAAAAGACATAATGGAGGGGGCAAAGCCAGAATGGAGTGAAGTGGAGTGAAGGACGGGAGGAGGAGGAGCTGAAGAGGGGAGCGAAAGAGAGGGTGGCATTAGGGTAAGAGGGAGACATGGGGCTGAGATTTGGGGGAAACGGCTGAGGACAGAAAAAGAGGGAGGAAGTGCAAGAGAGGAAAGCAGAGCTGAGCAACGCTTTTGTGAAAAGAATGGAAGCGGGAAAAAAGCATAAAGAGAAAGAGGAAGGGATGGATGAAAGTCCAAAATGATGAAAGTCCTAATGATTAGCATCGGCCCTGTTTCTTCCACCCCAAACCTTTTTTTTTCTGTTTAGTAAGTGGGTAAAGAAGCACTAAAAGGTGGACAGAGCACTGAAGTCATGGATGCACACAACCAGGCAGCGTGCAGTGCAACACACACACACTTGGCACACACACACACACACACACACACACACACACACACACACAGGGTCCAGCTAAAATCTGCCTAGTTACACCAAGCAACCACACCTGAATGAAGTATTAATGACCTTGGTGGGGCCAGAGTGAGGAGTAAACAACCAAAACTATGGGGGCAGAAAGTGCCAGAATATCGAGCGTAAAGCACGGGATCGCTCTTATTTTCAGATACAGTGTGCAGAGAAATGATGGATGTGTAATGGATAGCATCTCGAGGAATGGCTGATTCAAAATGCGCTCTACCCACACTGTGAAAAATCCACCGAGAAGGAACACTTGGAATCTTGGAGGAGGGCATTTCGCTTTTGATGCCTGTGCGACTGCGAGGCTCAGAGGCGCCTCGACTCGATTTGTAGTATCTTAAAAAGAATGAACGGTGCCAATGATTTAATCGAACGCTTTGATGCCTGCCATCAAACTCTCTCACCCCTCCCCTCTCTCTGTCTCACTTTGTCTTCTTCACAGATTCAGTGCAAGAGTGCCCGCGCAATTGCCATGGCAACGGAGAGTGTAACTCTGGCGTGTGCCACTGCTTCCCAGGATTCCACGGCATGGACTGCTCCAAAGGTATTAGCTGCTCACAAATGTGTTTCCTCCCGTCATAAAATTCTGCCGCTGCCGCCGCCGTCTAATTAGACAAGCAGGCACATTTCAGCTCTGCACGGCAAGCAGAGAGGATTAGGCGCCCGTGAGATGGCGCATGGCCTTAGGTGGAGCCGAGACAAGATGACTGATGATGAATGGCAGCTCCCCTAACTAACGTCTCCCTGGCTCTGTGCTCACCTGGGATAGACAGCTTTGATGAATAGTTTAGTTACCCCTGCCTGTAATTACTCTTCATGTCATTGCCACTCTCCAGCCCCTTAACCACTCTATTCACCCTCCTGCACGCTGAAGTGTTGGCGGGGTTAGGCGGGTGTGGGTGTGTGTGTGGGTGGGCCGCATGGCTTTTCGCAGCTTTGAGAATCTCTAAAAAGGCTGCTAATTGTTTTTACTTTGTCATGCACAGGGTTTTAATCTCTCCCCCTCCCTTCCTTCTTTCCTCCCCTTCCTACAGCGGCATGCCCGGTGCTGTGCAGCGGCAACGGCCAATACGACAAGGGCTCCTGTGTGTGCTACAGCGGCTGGAAGGGGCCCGAGTGTGACGTCCCCGTCACGCAGTGCATCGACCCTCTCTGCAGCGGCCACGGCACCTGCACCGACGGCAACTGCGTGTGCTCCATCGGCTACAAAGGGCAGAACTGTGCCGAGGGTGAGGGGAGGCAGAGTTAATGGTGTGGTGTTCCTCAAGGATGTGTGATGGGTTCATTTGTCTCAGCTATTTTTATCTGCCTGGACTTGTGGGTTTTGACGAGTGATTATTTTTTAAAGAAACATAAATATTTGCACCACAACAATCGCATCTCGCCCAGGCACACACATACACTCCGTCTAACTCCAGTTAGACAGCTCATCATGGGATAATCTTACTCTGACTGAGCATCCGTTGCCTCCATATGTACAGATGAAGTATGGTACGGTGGCCAAACACATCAAAGATTTTATTAAGGGATGAAATTGCTTCTATTGATCCTTGTTAAGAAGGATCAGCCCGCCACATTCTCTGTCATCACAAAGATAGAAAGCAGGAGAGGAAAAGAGAGGGATAAGAGATGGAGAGGGGAGTCAGGGCAGCGGTGAGAGGTGAATATGTATGAAGAAAGAGAGAAGTGGGCAAGGGAGGGAGAAAAGAGAGAGCCGGGTGCCGAGGGTGGAGATGAAGAGAGCGAAAGAAAGACAAAGGGAAGAAAGGAGAAGAGTGACAGACAGAAGGAGTCAAGACACAGGGCCGGAGAACAAGGTCAGCATTTTATCCTGCTCTTCATTTTTTTTCTCTCCATCTCCCTCTCATCCAATTTTTTTTTCCCTTCTCCTCTGGTCTCAAATCTGATAGTCATCACAGGAGAGTCCCTCAAACAATTTACCTGGAGTGCTGGCGACATGAAAATCGATAGCTGTGATCCGTCGTTTCTGCCAGGCAAACAGAAATGGAGGGCCGAGGTTATATGCGAGCGCGCGCCTTTATGAACGTGTGTGTGCGTGGAGGGGGTGAGGTGGGGTCAGTCATGCTCGGGTAGGGAGGGGGTGGGAGAGGTGTCAGACAGAAAGGACGAGGAGAGAGAGAGGGAGAGAAAGTGGGAGCGACTGGGACAGAGCAATGAGAGGAGGCCAGAAGAGGGATGGGTGGGCGCTTTGCCGGGAGGAGGTAATTTGTCAAATTGGTTTTCACTCACTGCTCGGACTCAGAGCTGCCTGTCAACCTGGCAGACTGACAGTGTCAGATTCTCCCCCATGTATTAGCGCATACGCGCATAGACAGTAATGCATACACAAGTGCTCACACCGCATAATGTGTCAGTGAGGCTCGCTGCTCCTTGAGAGTGGAACACATTTGCTGCTATGCCCCAATTATGGACTCAGCTATTCATTATTGTGTGCTTTAATTGCCTTAGTAATACGTCTGGTAATATTTTCTTTTTATTTCATTATCTTTCTGTGTACCCAAAGAATGAAAATATGTCCTGTGCCACATCTCTTTCTTTTTAAAAAACCCATAATATTTAATTTGTTTCTAACGTCAGCTCTAATGTGACATTTTATAGCTTCTGTTGCTTTTTGCTCACTTTGTTTTTCTTTGTGTGTTTTTTCACACTGGTGTATCTCTGGCTTAATGCAGTGGATTGCCTGGATCCGACCTGTTCCAACAATGGCATCTGTGTGAATGGGGAGTGCCACTGTAAGCCAGGCTGGGGAGGGCTCCACTGTGAGCTGCCCAGGGCCCAGTGCCCAGACCAGTGCCACGGCCACGGGGCCTTCATACCAGACACCGGGCTGTGTAGCTGTGACCCCAACTGGATGGGACCAGACTGCTCTATGGGTGAGTGCGGCTGCAGAGCTGAACACATGAGGTAAAGATTGACTTTGGGGTGTCACAGTTAAGAGAACATGGCCACTGACTACCCATTCCCCACCATATTGTGTGGTCCCCGTGGGTACGTGGCTAATTAGTTTACCATTTTGTTTCATACTGCTTTCAAACTGCGTTTTGGATGAAATCTTCAAAGCCACAAACAATACAACTTACTGAGTGATAGGATACAGCAACTGTTATATTATTGAAGCCAAATTGGAACAAACAGGAGCAAAGTGTGACAATTTTTTTTTTACTGTCAAGGCTATATAAAATCATCTGTCTCAATAGACTGTCAGTGACAGTATGGTTATGACAGCTTTTTACGATTATCAGGGCAGTGCTCAAAATCCAAAATGGGCAAAGCAAGGCACTTTTATTAATATAGCACATTTTATTACAATGGGCTGTACGTAACAGGAGCGACATGTAACATGCATAAAAGAATATAAAATACAAAACAAGCTGCAACAATGACAAAGGAAGAAAACCTTTAAGAAAAATGAAGAATAGCCACCCACAAACAACACCAACAAACGCATAACATACCCCCCGCACCCACCCACAGACACAAACAGACCCACACACAAACAGGAACTAAGAAAATGTTTTAGTTTTTAAACACGACAGTTGTGACAAACAGGTCGTTTGTTCCAGAGAGCAAGGCCAAAGTTAAAGCCTCCTGCTCATCTTATAGCTGCAAGTGGAAGACTGCTGTGTGAAGACCTGCAAGGTCCGACTAGTACAAGCATTACAGATCATGATTTGAATTTTGCCCTAGAAGCCAAAGAGGTGATGTTAGTATAGAAGATGAATGTTGCAGCTGCGTTTACTTTGTGGATAGTGACACATACAGTTAACCAAAGATGGAGGAATGTCTGTGCGGTGTGACAATTCCTGAGCATGACACTCATAATTCCCAGCTGCAACCCTTGATAGAGTAAAAAAAATGAAGTAGATATTGCTTGTAAATGTAGTTGGTTTCATGTTTAAATGCCTTTTATAATGAAATACTCAACATCCAGGATTTTCTATCCCAGTAAAATAAAGCTGTTAAGCTACCACTGTAAGAGAGACAGCAGCCTCTGCCATGCCAGCCTCACTGCGCTTCCCGTCTCTGGATCACAAACAGAGCTCCAGCATTTGTTATGAGAGAAGCAATGCTTAACTTTAATAAAGACAACATTGTTCCACACCGCAGGATCTCTCAGCAAGTGTGTATCAAAACATCTGTACATCCTACATTCCCCGCACACCGGGGGTCCTGAGAACATGAGCGGGATTGTCACATCTCACCACATGCACCGTCGCTGCCTGCAACATCTGAGGCTCCCAAACAGTGACTGTAATGGAGGCTCAGGAAATAAACCCTGTCTTCACAACACCATAATCGCTGATTTTAATTGAAGGTGGATGGTGGAGAATTGTATTTAGTGTAATGCGGGTTTGATTGTCTTTGATTGTTTTGCAGCTTTGGGCATTTGCGTTTTTTGCCACTTCCCAGGATAATTTGACATTGTTACTCACTGTCACAGGGGATGAAGTCACACTTCGTACTGATTTTTTGATCTGCAGGATAAAACTGGGATTTAAAAGTGAAAGTTTCTTAGACATCCTGATGACATATTGCTGTTGTTTCTATGGCATTTCAACGATCATGTTTAACATGTACTCAGGGCCTGCTTCCCACTGAAATATAGACATTTTGATGCTGTTAAAACAACAGCTATATGTACCTAGGCATCTAAAAAAAACGCACCCAGACATCCTGTGACCTGCAAGTCACCCAATCACTGCTCACTGGGGAGTGTTTCTGAATTGTGTCAGTGTCACATCTGACAAATACAAACCTGCAAAAAAAAAACAAATCAACTCATGTATCCAGAAATAAAATTTGTGACCCAAATCTTTCTTTCGCATCCTGCCTTCAGAGGTGTGCTCAGTTGACTGCGGGACCCACGGAGTGTGTATGGGCGGAGCGTGCCGCTGTGAAGAGGGTTGGACCGGCGCAGGCTGTGACCAGCGAGTGTGCAACCCGCTCTGCATCAAGCATGGAACCTGCAAGGATGGGAAGTGCCAGTGTCACCAGGGCTGGAACGGAGAGCACTGCACCATCGGTAAGGGCCCCCCACCCCCAGTGTATTTCTGTGTGCGCGTGGAGGTGCCTGATATGTGTCTGCGTGTCAACACGTGGGCGTGTACAGAGACACCAGCACCCAGTCAGACTAAACTGGCAGCTCCTTTCCACTTTGTTAAAGGCATTTGGAAAAGAGAAGTGGAGGCAAAAGAGAGACCTTGGGGAATTTGAAGAGGGGGGCTGACGTAAGAGGTGGGCGAACAGAGAGGAGAGGAGCAAACTTCTTAGAAGTAGGGGTGGGAGGATTACAAAAGAACATGATTTAGCCGTTTTTAGGTTGCCTCTCAACTGCAGACCCCAGGAGTCTTAGTTTCTATGGCCTTTGAAGCACCAAAGTTATGTGATGAAAGGTAAAGCTTTTCACCTCACTGTGATCAAAAAATATCTCTCTCACATTGGTTGTGTGTGTGTGTGTGTTTGTTTGTGTGTGTGCGTGTGCATGCACACGGTCGTGCCGGTGTGTGTGTGAGTGCGTGACTTTTTATGTCAGTCAATCACTGTCTCATATTGACATCACTGTCACTTTGGATGGATGAGTGCCAGATCCCTTTGATTCACCCATAGTGCTTTGAGACACAAAGTCTCATTTCCCTGTCACCACAAGCACTGCGATTGCAATCTGATACACACACACACACAAACAAACAGAGCAAAACACACACAAAGCAGCACACATAGACACGTACATTTTACACACGCATGCCAACACATATATATATATATATATATATGCACAGGGGAATAACAGTTTATGATCTCCCCTTTTCCCCCATCAGAAAGTAGGGCAGCCTTGACTGCAGCATCAGCCCAAGATGAAAGAGTTGTCAGGCCTCAGCTTGGCGCAAAGCACACTTCACTAGCACCAGACACTCTCAGTATTAGCTTATCTTGGCTTGCCTGTTGTTCATTTCAGCTCTGCATGATGTTGCTTGCATTTATTTTAAAAAAAAAGAATACTCTCCCCATCTCTTACCTTTTGCACGTTTTCTCCCACTGCAGACCATGGGAGCATGGTTGACAAAGCAGGTATCGTATCTGACTCTGGTGTTTTATTTCTTAGCCTGTGGTGGTAGAAGCTAGCTGCTGCATTTGTGGGTTTTGGCCTGGCTTGGCTCTGTAGACTCTGTGGTGCTATCTGTCCGTAGATTAGGGTGCCGGCCTCAATGATAACTCCCTACACGTAGCGCACTCCCATTCACAGCAGTGCACTACAGCGGGGTCCAGCTGTCATTGAGCCTCGATGTGTTGTGGGGTACCGTAGAGCCGAGTGTGGTATCAGCAGTGTTTGAGGGGCTGTGCTGTGAACGTGTGGATGTGCATGCGTGTGAGTGCCTTCTCCCCCGATATTGCCGATGTGGAAACACAAACACATGACTCTGCTCAGGTATTCCGGTCATGTATTGCGTAAACACAGCTGCTTCACACGAGGAGAAAATGATGAAAGCCGTAAAGAACTTTTGAGGTAATTGGTGAATTTCATAGGCCACTGATGCGAGGCCTTAATGTGATGTCAAAAAACACAGAGCTGGCGAGTGTGTGCGAGTGTGTGTGTTTACGTTTGGGTGTTCGTGGCAACAGTTGCGGCCATGGTAGAGTGGCTAATAAATTTATTTTGTGTGCACATGTTTGTGTTTTGATTGTGTGTGTGTGACTCAGCCAGCATACAGTATTAATTCCAGATTTTCTATCTTTTCATCTAACCCATCCCCTCCACCCTGAGCCTGGGAAAAACAACAACAACAACAACCAAACAGTTTAGTCAGATCACACAAAGATAAACGTAATCATGGCTAAGGATTAAGACATTGGCGCAAAACAGAGACAGGTGCAGGTCCGGGGTGAGCTGTCTCACACGCACAGCAAGAATGCTTAATAGACAGCCCCGCAGCTGAACCTCTGTCGGAGCGGCACAGATTGCCTGACAGTACAGGTCCCCGGAGCACCGTTGAGAGTGTCCTCTCACCCTCTACGCTTAATGGAATAGCTCTCATTGTTTTATGAAGAGCCAGCCCAGAGAAAAGGTAAATCGCAGGGTTAAAGAGGGAGCAAGGCAGTGTGGTGGGGGGAGGTGGGGAGTAGAGAAGAGCAGATGGAGCCAAAGGGAAGCAGAGAGGCAGGTCAAAGAATATGTGGGGTAAAGAAATCAATGCAATTTCTAAGGTAGCTTATTAAGAGAAGGGGGAGTAGATGAGAGAAGGTTTATCTGAGAAAGTGCAGGCATATCTGCTCCATCTATAAGCAGTGTTCTTGGATTTATGCCTGCGACCTTTACTTTGTGACCTTTAGAGCTGGAAACAGCGGGGAATGGAGAGAACGGTGGAACTTTTTCAGCACAAAGTCTAAGGCGCAGTTTCTTTTATGCACTTTGTTCTCATTCTTTTCAGTCTCTTTCCCTATCTCTGTCTGCCTCTCGTTCCCTCCGTCTCACTCCTCCCTCCGAGTCTCACGCGATATCTTTCGCTATATCCAGTCGCACACCCATTACGATACCCACGCATCCACACACACACACACACACACACACACACACACACTCATCGCATGCCACACAAGAATGCGTGTGCTGACCCATAACCCAAGGCAATTTCTTCTCCTTTTTAAGGGGATTTCATCAGAGTCCAACTACATTAGTAGGGAGGGTGGACTTAATAGTTTCTGAAATCCCACTTTATTCTAGTTAGTATGAGGGGGTATCGACTGGGCCCTGGCATTAAAGAGAGAGGAGCCTCGTGCCGGCCTGCCCAGGCAAGCCGATCAATGCCCACTATGGATTGTCCTGTCCGGGTGCTTCATAAGTATTTGGCTGCTTTAAATGGCAACTCCATTTAACAGGCAATCACTGCTAACTGCCTTTGTTCCCTGAGCTCAATACTTGGGGACAAGTCTATTCCAGCCTGACTGTTAATACAGCGTCATGAGCAGTCCCCTGATGCAGAAAATGGTAATAGTTAAAGATAAAAACCTTTGATTTGATTCCTCTTGTTGAGCTGAAAAACGTGGTTAAGCTTCTCTGCCACCCCACACTCCCGCCACTTTTCTCTACCCCTTTCTCTCTCTAGTTCTCTCTCTCGCTTTTTTTCAAGTTCAAACAAGATGGCGCACTGTCTTTCTGAAAGTCCTTTGTTGACTTTCCCTCATCGCCTGGTGCTTGAGACATATGATAAAATGCCAATCGGGGTGAAATGCCTGTTAATTTAGCCGCTGCCACGGTTTAGATTACACTATTTGTATTCATAATGCATGGCTTTATTGATGCAGGGATTTGTTAGAGGGCAAAATCCTACAGTGCAACTTGAGTGAAAATATGTTCATTAATCTACTGAGCAGGACTCAATGAAAAGCATTTCATATTCATAATCTCTTACTGGGTTATTTTGTCCTTCCTCAGTCTGGGTCAACACACTACTACTGAGTGGGAAATGTCAGGTCATATCTCTAGGGTGCGTCGTGCTGGGCGTGTGTGTGCGTGTGTGTGAGTAAGTGCCTTTGCGTGCATGCACGTATTGTTTTATCAGTCAACCCTGTCTTTGCCTCCATCTCCCGTGGGTAGACTTAAGAGTGTCGCATCCCGCTGCCTCATTTATTGAAGAGGAAATCACTGTGACAAGTTTGTTTGGGGCTCTTTGTGCTGCTGGAGAAAACATTGTCATTGTGTGTCATCGTGCCTTTTTTTCCCTCTCCCTGATAGATTATAATGTGGCAAACACGCAGCCTCCTGTTAGAGCTAAGGTACGATTTAGAGCGATACGGGGGAATGGTGAGACAGGCCAGGAATTTAAAGGATTTTTTTGAAAAAGACATTGAAGGGCAACTCTGTCTTAGCATGGATGCAAACTATCAAATGGGATCTAAAATGATGAGAATGACAATGAGAAGATAGGTACCGCTTTCATCTTCGTCCGTTCTGTATGAAGCTAAAGCATAGCTTAGCATAAAGACTGGAAACAAGGGGAAAGGGCTAGCTTGACTCTGTGGGAAGTATAAAAACAAAATGTTGTGCTCTTACAGTAATTCATGTTCATGACCTTTCCGCTGGGAATAACAACTTCCTCGTATCTCTGCTGGCTGCTTAGCAACCACGGAGTGATGACAAGACACCAGGAAGTAACTGCTCCCAGCCAAGATATAGTCCTGCACATATTAGATATTAAATGTTAATTAGTAAGCTAATCAAGTCAAGTGCTGGTAGGTGGATTGTTTGATTCCCCTTGCTTTTAGACAGAGCGAGTTTAGCTGTTTCCAGTCTTTATGCTAAGCTAATCAACTGTTGGCTCCAGCTTTATGTTGAATGGACAAATATGAGAGTAACATCGATTTTTCTTTTAACTCTAAAATCTGTGCAAAAGGCGAATTAGCCCATTTCCCAAAATGCCAACAATTCCTTAAAGATTGTCTTTATCATTACAACCAATTAAAAGTTACCAGATGTTACTCTGACAAAGTGGCACTGCTCTCTATAATTGCAAATTTCCTCATCCAGACTCCCTAAAAATATCTGCTTTTCCTTGCCCTAAAGTCACTCTTGAGTTGAGGGTGGCCTTGCTATGCTAGTTACAGAACTTTCTTGGCTCCAGGGCCTCCAGATTCTGGTAGGGCTTTTTGCATAAGCTAAAGTGAAGGTTTATTAGTTCATAGACTGCCACCGCACAGACACGCACACACACAGACACGTACACGCACACACACTCCATCGAACATAATCTCATTCTCTCATGAGAAAGCGTTACTCTCAGGCCATCAGAATCCCATTACCTACACTGAATCATAAGTAAGAGAGAGAAGGAGAGAGAGATGATCGGGTGGGGCTCTATCAAGTAAGTGAATCGAGCGATATCCACCCCTCTGTCCACACATACACACACGTTAGCAGCCATCCTGAAGGTGTAGAGACATACAGATGGGAAGGTGTGCATGAGAATTGACCTGCTGAATTAAATTGATTCTTGACTAATCAATACTTAAAATTTCTCTGCCATGTGGTTGTTAAACTGAGTGAGACTCATTGGTCTGTCACAGCCATATGAGCGTGTGTGTGTGTGTGTGTGTGTGTGTGTGTAAGAATGCTTGTGTTCATCTGTGTTTCATTGATGGTAAAGCAAACAAGCATCACCCTGCTTCTCTCCCATCATCCCTCCCCCTTTTTCCTTCCTTCTCACCTCCCACCCCCTCCCCCCTCCTCCTGTCCTCTCCTCACAGACGGCTGTCCTAACTTGTGTAACGGGAACGGCCAGTGCACCATGGGACAGCAGAGTTGGCATTGTGAATGCCAGACAGGCTGGAGGGGCCCCGGCTGCAGCGTTGCCATGGAGACCTCCTGCGCCGACAACAAGGACAACGAAGGAGGTGAACTGGCGGGGTGGGGGAGTAAAAAATTTGGGCTAGAACTGTTATAGGTGCATCCCTCGCTCAAGTATGCCTCTTGCTAAGTAAAAAAAAATGAAAGGAGTAAATGATGATAGAGAAAAATAATGAATTAAAATAAGAAGAAATAGAATTAAGATAGAGGTCTCATGAGAAGAGCCCTCAGTACAATTGGCAAAATTAATCTTTCCTTTGTGAAAGAATCAAAGATTATCAAAATATTAAATCAAGAATAGAAGAAGTAGGTACACCACCACCTCATCATTGCTTTTTTTTCCTTCTTTCAGATGGGCTAACAGACTGCATGGACCCAGACTGCTGCATCCAGAGTCCCTGTCAGAATAGCCCGCTGTGTCGGGGCTCTCGGGACCCTCTCCTTGTCATCCAGCAGAACCCAATGTCCCAGCCCCGCATACGCTCCTTCTATGACCGCGTCAAGATGCTTGTGGGACGGGAGAGCACCCATATCCTCCCCGGGGAAAACCCATTCAACTCCAGGTATGGCAGGCATGTTATTAGTATTCATAGCACCAGTGATATCCTAGACAGCTATGGGACCGAAATCATGACCCGAAAGAGTTCCTTAGTTAGGAACTTTATCATCCGCATTGTGGAAAATTGCCTTCAGTATCATCACACACACACAGCTCCTTCACAGATCTGAGATACAGCTTTAAAACCAAGTTTGCCTTAAAAACACAGTTAAACAAAATTTAGGTTGTCTTCATATTGCAAGAGGTAAAGGGACTCTTTTCCCACTGAGACAGAATACAGGGTGGAGTATGGTTTTCTGAGGGATTTGACGAAGTTGCTTAAAAATTTGAGCTGATTGCTAAAAGCTGGACGCGACTTACTGAGCTTTGAGTCTCTGGAGAATGTAGCCCGCCATCTAGCTCCATGCACACAGCCATCTTAGGTAGAGAAAAAAAGTCAGGAATTAATAAATTAGACTAAAACAATTGGAAACAAAAGGTTTTGACAACTAGACTCTGGTGATATTATTCTTCTATATATTTTGACCCACTAACACACTAAAGTCCTTTTTAATATTATAGTAAGGGTTTTCTGTCCCCCCAATCCAGAACAAGCTATTAAAAATATTTTTTACATCTATCTTTACATAAACTAAATGATGGCTGGAAACATTAATACAAGAATGAAATTTCCATCATTTATTAGGAGATGAGTGATTTATTTTTTCGTTTGTTTCCCTAGAATTTTTAAAAAGCTTGTACATGTCTTGAGATTGCATGTTAGAGAATATCACCATCTGATGCTCATAGAAGGTTTGACATTTCTGTGGATAAATGCGTGCCATGAATATTACCCCGAACTTTTGATTCAGTAAAACAAATATCAAATAGACTTCAGAATGGTTCACGGAGCCAGCCAAGACCCTAACAAATCCCAGAGCCAGAGCGCAAACCGAGCCCAGATCCCTCAACAGATTTAGTGGAGTTGTGAACGCTGTCCGCGGTGCTGATTCTTGTCTGCGCACATTTACACATTCAGACGTCAGACGTTTCAAAGGAAATAACTCATCAAAGCCACAATACTCTGAAATGCTTAAGTGTTATTCCATGTGTATGTCACTTCTGTAGGGAACAGCCACTCACACACAAACATATACACACACACAGTCATACACAAACATAGACACATATCCACCCTCATTGTCGTGGTTTGTTTACATGATTGACGTGAGCTAATGTAGATGGCGGGGGTTGCTGATTGTTTCTAATTAATGAGTGGTGGAAGACCAGAGCAATAAATGGATGGGCAAATTGGATGATTGAAAGATGGCGAGATTAATCAAACCAGATGATTGATGGTTTGGAAGCTTGGGCTGATGGATTGACGATCACTCTCTCACTCTGTCTCTTCTATCTTCTTCCAGTTTGGCATCTCTAATCCGGGGTCAGGTGTTGACTACAGATGGAACCCCTCTGGTGGGGGTGAACGTGTCTTTTGTCAACTACCCCCACTACGGCTACACGCTGACACGGCAGGATGGCATGTATGTACAACAGCTCCCCAGCACTCCTTGCTGAAACTCTGAAACTACCTCACCACATAGGCTGATTAGATTAGATTAGATTAGATTAGATTAGATTAGATTAGATTAGATTAGATTAGATTAGATTAGATTAGATTAGATTAGATTGGATTAGATTAGAAAACCCTCATGATCCCATGAGGAAACTAGGCTGTTGCGGCGACAAATAATTAGATCCAGCAAAGAAAGGGGATTTCAAATAAGAGCAGAGTAAATGTATTTACAAGACTAACACAACTGAAAATTAAAACACTGCACTCTCCTAAGTATACTTACTTATACTTATATTAATAAAAATGACAACTGAAATGAAAACATTTACAGTGAAAAAAATGTGCAGGAACATAAGGAAACACTTTGCACAATCCAATCTATTGTATGAGTACAATTGCTGGACTTCTTTTCATAATTCATAATGGTTTTTGTCAGATTGTGTCATTTCACAGCTGTAGAGGTTTCACTCAAAATATGTAAAAAAAAAAAAAGAAATGTATAAAATGTATAAAAATGTCACAACATGTGAAACTGAATAATAGTGCCATTAAACTTCTAGAGAAAAAAAAGTACCATAATCTTTTGCTTAATAGCGTCTTTCAAAACCCGTCTGGACTAACCTGACATGTCTTCTGCAGGACTTCCAGTTTCCTGAGAGTTTTAGGCTGCTTTATTTTGACTTCCTTGTCCAGTTTTCCCCCTTACAAGTTCTATTGAATTTAAGTCTGGCTGACACCCATAACATGTTATTTCAAAAATTGATTAATTGGCTCTTTAGACTGACCTCCGCTCATTAGATGGTCATTTTCTGTGTTTCCTGTCTCAGGTTCTCTAAGTGCTCTTCTCCCCCTCTTATCAATGCTTTCTTTGCAGCTTTCTCTCCCAGTTAGGCCAAGCCGACACCGAAACATCTGAACTCCTCGTAACTATTAACTGACCTTGTATTTCAGGGGCAGTTACTCACCAGTTTCACGGACTTGTGACTTGAATGAGCATGCTGAGACATCCCTGTCTGACCTTGTTTATTTTTGATCAGTGCTATTTTCTTCCAGTTGTTTGAGACCACAGCGGTTGCAGACACTTACAAAGCATGTGTACGTGACTTACATTAACTCCACAGCTGTTAACCATAATTTGGTGACAAAAGGTTAAAGGAGAGCATCCCATAAAATCACTTCTACACAGAGACCAGTGCTCTAACACTATGTTGTTCGTTTTTCAGACCTTTCACTGTTGTCTAGACTCCCTGTCCCGATGTGTGTGTTGTAAAAGTGCGCTGTACCGTTATAATAATTTTGAAAAATTTATTCCAGGTCTTTTGTCGATGAGTTATTCCTAAAGCAGTCATATTAGAAGAAACGCTGACAGTGTATGAGTACTTATAACGGTCCGCCACAGCAGTCCCCATCTGTACCTTATTCCCATCCTCTTCTCGCAAACCTCTCCAGGTTTGACCTGATAGCTAACGGTGGTGCATCACTGACCCTGCGGTTCGAGCGCGCCCCCTTCCTGAGCCAGGAGCGCACCGTGTGGCTGCCCTGGAGCCAGTTTTATGCTATGGACACTCTGGTGCTTAAGACAGAAGAGAACACGATCCCGGGCTGTGACCTGAGCGGCTTCGTCAGGCCTGACCCTCTTGTGATTGCATCCCCTCTCTCCTCCTTCTTCAGCTCCAAGCCAGGGGAGAAACCCATCATACCGGAGACACAGGTGCAGTACCACTGACCTCTGGCAGCCGGCTAATCTCCCTTCTGGTTCCCCCGCTCTCCTCCCACTCTCCTGTATGCCCGTCCTCTCGTAGCTCTCTTTCTCCTTTCCCTTCCATAGCTTCCCATTCCCATTTGTTCCCTCTTTCTCTATTTCTTTATTTCTTCCATTGTTTTTTTCCCTTTTTTGTCCTTCAGCCGTCAGTGGAAGCGTGACCCCCATTACTCCCTCTCTCTCTAATCCCGCCTAATCCCCCTCTCCTGTCATCTCCTCTCTTTGTCTTCCAGGTGCTGCATGAGCAGATCGAGGTACCTGGCACAAATCTAAAGCTGTGCTACCTAAGCTCCAGGACACAGGGTTACCGCTCCCTGCTCAAGGTGACCATGACTCCAGCCGTGGTTTCCATGGGCCTGCTGAAGGTTCACCTGATGGTCGCCGTGGAGGGCCACCTCTTCCAGAAGTGGTTCCATGCCTCACCCAACTTGGCCTACACCTACATCTGGGATAAGACTGATGCATATGGGCAGAGGGTCTATGGGCTTTCTGAAGCTGTTGGTGAGTGGAAGAGATGGACGGAGGAGAAGCTGTGTTGGGGGTTTGGGGCATTTTATTTTCCCCAGTGGATAAGAATCTTTACAAGTAAGACAGAAGTGGCTATGACAGAGGGAGAGAGTGCTAATTAGGGAGCCTGAAGGAGAGATAATACAGCAGAGAGTCGGCCTCCATCCACTACACAGTATAGCCACAGTTAAGTACTTTTTTTTTCATACGTCTATTTTTCATTGAAGCCGCGTGTGGTTCAGTCAGCCAGCCGTAACTGTGGTGAAGGGTTATTAGCCATCAGGGTGAGTTAGCAGTTAGCTACTGGAGCAGCAAGCAGCAGTCCAGGGGAGCCTCAGTGCTATTACATTCTGCTGTCACAGTCGCTCACAGATGCTGTCAGCCAAACACTGCTGTCAGGCCACAGATGCAGTGGACATCTGGGACTTCAGTGTGGACTAAAATCATGAGGGGCTTACTGCTTGGCAAATTACATTCACTCAAAGATCCCATAGTTCCCCAGAGTGACAGTAATTGTACATCTCTCAAAGAATATAAAGCATATATGTGGTTTACGATTAGGTTATGTTTTGCTAAGCGTGGAAACACAGGCAGGTATACTACATTATTGTTTGCAGTCGAGCTGGAAAGGTGCTGGTAACAGCACTCTTGTGTGACCCAAGTGGGAATTGACGTGCTAACACTAACACACTTTCCCTTTTAACACGTTGGAACACGGCAGCACACACATGCACGCACACATGATGTAAGTGCCCGTACATGCACTCGGGGAGCCACAACATATCTGCCTCATTTCAACTGATTTTTCCAACTTGTGCATTTAGGTAAATCAGCTGAGACTCCGTAAGCACATGTGCATGATTAAAGCACCAGCAGAGCTTTCACCACGGCAACCGATGTGGCCTGTAGGTTTAAAGGCCCACCGGGCAATCTGTCCAATTAACAAGGTTTTTAATTGATTTAGCAGTATGTGAGAGTGTTAGTTAGGTGTGAGTGCAGGTTTCTGGTACAGGTGCTAACTAGCTTCTCCGTGTATCACACGTGTCACAACTTAAATGAACTTTTTGAAATGAGGTTATGCTCTGAGTTTTGCAAAGTCTCTCTTCCTGTGTTGATTCTTTAATGTTCTTGTATTATCTGGTGTGATGTCTATGGCATGTCTGGTTTATTTATTATATTTTTCCCTGTTAAAGGTTTATTTGGGAGCAGAGTTTTTACACAACTGGATCGAGGGTCCACAGATACAGGCTTTCCCGTATTGTACAGATAGTAAAACCCCTTGAGGCAAATTTGTGATATTGGGCTGTATAAAAAAATTACTTGACTATCACTTCTTTTTTGTGTCCTAACTCTTTTTTTATCTCTTCCTCTCACCTCTACCCTCTCCTATATGTAGTGTCAGTGGGCTATGAGTATGAATCCTGTGCCAGTCTCATCCTCTGGGAGAAGAGGACGGTCACTCTGCAAGGCTACGAACTGGATCCCACCAATTTGGGTGGCTGGTCACTCGACAAGCATCATATACTGAACACACGCAGTGGTACGTGCACACGCTCTTTATCTTCCCTCAAAAATGAGCACAGGCTCAGTTTTTCTTTCTTTTTCCTACTAATTTAAATTTAGACAGCCCCCCACATGTAGCAGCTTTACAATACTATATATCTCACCACCAAACACCACTGTTGCCTTGGGGAGGGTGTAGACCACACTGTGCTTCCTGTGGTTCACATGGAGTTGCCAGGCGCATCTTTTTACCTGTTGGTGAGGATTTTCACAGGAAGAGCTTGTGTTGTCTCACCTAGCTCGACTCTCTCATTCACTCACGCCAGCACCACTGAGTAAACATGCACACCAACCGATGAGCAGCAACGACTAGAACAGAGGCAGGGGGTTTGGAAGTGGGAGGGGCAGAGATTTGTTTTCCAGAAACTGATTTAGAAGCTCTGTGGTGGCGAGTGATGGGGGGTTCACTCTTGTTGCATCGTACTACTATACCATTATCTACACTCTGTGCAGTAATGCTAAAAGGCACAGAAATATAAATGGGCCGATGCACTGATGTTCACATGCTGTGACAATCAATGCTCTAATGGAACGGACACAACTGGAGAGCTGGTGGTATTTCGAGGTATTTTTAGGAGTGGGGCAATGCATCCACGCGTCCCTTACACTCATCACCTGATGTCAGCCTGCTGTACAGTAGAGTGATGTTTTTGCCTGAGAACGATGCATCGCTACACCGTTTTACTTTGGCCATCAACATAAGTAATGTTGTGCCAAAATGATAAAATGTCACAACACTCAAGTGAGCACATCCACTTTGATTGCATCCTTGTGCATTTTTAGATTCAATTTATTAGACTAAGACTAAGACTAAGAGCTGAAGCTAACCTCAGTATGCTCATATGCTTCACACAGACAGGATGCTGTTTAGACTTGGACAAATTAAAAAGGAGACCTGACGATAGCAGCAGACAAGAGTTACAGGCTCGACATAGTTATTGCAGTTCATCGTCAGGGGGACGTGAATGCCTGTGCCAAATTTCAAAGTTGTGGTGGACTAAACCCATGAACTCAGCATGTATAATTCCCTATATGACTGATGATGTTCTCTGTACATGTGGCATCTATTGCACGTCTGTCCATCCCAGGGAGAGGGATAAATAAATAAATTTGAATTTGAAATTTTGAATTTGAATTTTGAATTTGAATTTTGGTGGGCCGTCCAACAGACAGATTCACACAGCTAAAGATCAAATTGAAATAATAACCGTAGATCTACCTGTGTTGCTCTCCACCTTCTCTCCTGTCCAGGCATCCTTCACAAGGGAAGTGGCGAGAACATCTTTGTGACGGAGCAGCCCCCAGTAATCACCAGCATCATGGGAAAGCGGCCGGAGGCGCAGTATCTCCTGCCCCAGCTGTAACGGCCTGGCAGACGGCAACAAGCTGCTGGCGCCGGTCGCCTTGGCAATGGGCATCGATGGCAGCCTCTATGTCGGGGACCTCAACTTTGTACGCAGGGTGTACCCATCTATGAACACAACCGGCATCCTGGAACTAAGGTAAAACCCCCGAACTCCAAAATCAATTTTAAAACAGGAAAGTAGAAGAGAAGGAAGTAAAGGAATAATAAATTAGAAAGCAGATTGGGATTTAGAGTTTTTTTATGTTGCTGGAAGCATACTGATACATGAAGGGCTGGTTAGATTAAAGTAAGAGGGGAAGAGGACAAGAGTGGGAAAAGATTAGACGTTTTCAGTACATAGAACATGTAGGGTTGTGTCCTCCCTTGAAACATAAAAAAAATAAGGTGAGACGCAGGGGATGACAAGATAGAAGTGGCATTATACACTCTACTAGATGCCATTTCTCCAGGGTGTTTTTACCCAAGTTTAAATGTTGCTTTTCACACCACAGCCAGCTTTGTGTTGCTCTCTGTAGGTTGCTCTCTGCAGACTGTGTGAATTAACATTTGTTTTGTTGTGCTTTTATCTCGCTTTCTCCCTCGAAGGAACAAAGATTTCCGGCACAGGTAAGATCCTTCTGACGATAAATTAAAAGTTTCTGGCGCTCATTCCAGCAGAAGCACTTGACATTGTTTCTAATTGCAAAAATGTCATTCACTCACATAATAACGGTGTCTCTCTTTATTTTTTTCTCTCACCTCAGTAATAACCCAACCCATAAGTACTTCCTGGCAGTGGATCCAGTATCTGGGGCTTTGTTCATCTCAGACACCAACTCCCGCAGAATTTACCGCGTTCGCTCATTAACAGGAGGCCGTCTGCTGTCGGACAATGCAGAGGTGGTGGCAGGGACCGGGGAGCAGTGTCTGCCCTTTGATGAACGCTGCGGTGATGGCGGCAAAGCCACCGAAGCCACGCTTATGAGCCCCAAAGGTGAGCCGCTGACAGAAAGTCTGGAAAATAAATCGCCAACTAACTACTCTGAATATTAAATAATCGTTTTAGTCTGTAATTAACCATAAACATTCTCTGATTTCTGCCTCTAAAATGTGAGGGTGTGCTGCTTTTCTCTGTTTTATATAATTAAGTATAAATTAAGTATATTTTGTTTTTAGACTGTAGTTTGGCCAAAATAAGACAGTTAAAGATGTTGCTTTGGGCTGTGGGAAACCGGATAGACATTTTTCACTATTTTCTGACACTTTATTGACTAAACTCATTTAATCAATAAAACTAATTTGTAATGGACCTAATCATAGTTGCAGCCTTAGGGAGGTGCAGTTAGGCCAGTAACATTACTTTATGATTACGCTATCATTCATAAATGAATGATCACCAATGAATTTAAGGCGCCTTAAATTTTCCTTGATGAAAATATCGCTTTCTCTTCCGCAATGCGCCCATTTCGTGACTCAACTAAAGCAGGACAGAGACAGAAGGAGGTTATAAACCAGGTTAATGTTAAACTTATTAATGGAATTATTTTTGTGGATCATTGGATCTTAGAACATCGTGACACCAAACTGTCAAGGATGTCACGCTGTCACATTTTCTGTCAGTAACACAAGTGTGTGTACATGTGGTACCGCACATGTTAGTATATATACTGTGTGTGTGTGTGTGTGTGTGTGTGTGTGTGTGTGTGTGTGTGTGTGTGGGTGGGTGGGCGTGGGTGTGAGTATTTGTGAGAGAAGATTCGGAAAGATAGGAGAAGACAATGAGTCACTGATTCCCTCTTACCTGTCACAGGCAAAGTCAGCCAGCGCACATCAGCTCGCCCTCTTCTCTGCCTGTTTCTTCTCCGTCTTTCTCCCCGTCTCTCCCTAACCCTCTCTCTTTCTCCCGCTCTCTCTCGCTCTCATTTACTCTGTGCCCTTCGCTCTATCCTCCATCTGCTGCTGTGTATCTGAGTGCATCTAGAAGTTATTTCGGGGCACAGTTGCCTCGAACAAACACACCTGTCTGAACGCCTGCCTGCCTGTTAGACCGACAAGGCTGATACTGCACCACTGGTAAACACAAAACAAAAACGAGAGAGAGAGAGAGAGAGAGAGAGAGAGAGAGGCAGAAAACAAATGAAAAGTAGAAAAGTGGGTGTGACAAAAAAAAAAACAGCGATGAGAAACCAAGCAAGGTAGTAGAGCGCAACAGATCACTCGGCTTTCTAAAGAAGCTGCTTGCAGTCTACAATTGCCCTCTGGGAGGAGCATGAGCTCAGCTCCGCATCCCGATGACTCATCCCAAAACTAACACTTCTCTAACAGTTCAATGCCCGTTCCTTCACTTTGTTCCCTCTCATTCAATGAAGCATTGAGCAATTCGGCTGTCAGGGCTGCTATCCGTTTTCAGCCGGTGGAAAGAGTGAAGTTTAATTGACTTAAAATGTCTACGGGTTGCCCGCAGCGGTTGAGTTATGAGTCGTCTTTCATGGTGTTCATCTCTGCTCTGACAGGTATCGCAGTGGATAAAAACGGGCTGATGTACTTTGTGGATGCCACCATGATCCGTAAGGTGGACCAGAACGGCATCATCTCCACTCTACTGGGGGCTAACGATCTGACTGCCGTACGGCCACTGAGCTGTGACAACAGCATGGACGTCAGCCAGGTAAGGCGGTTAGGGGGAAGTGCAGATAAGGTGAGATGTGATGGCGTGATAGATGTTGATCTAAGAGCACCGTGAGTGCTGAGCTATGACGATCGCGTGGACACGTGCCAGCCAGGAGGTCAGGGAGAGACTGATTTAGGGAGGGATTAAAGAGTCCATGGATAAATGAATGGATCAAAAGAGAGTGAGGACTGCAGTCACTTAAAAAAATGAAGAAGAAACTTGTCTGAACCTTGGCGCCCTTTCAAAAGGCCTCCTTCTGCATAGAGTTTGTCTTGTGTATAACTTCTGTTTCCGCTCATCAGGTACGTCTCGAGTGGCCTACGGACTTAGCAGTGAACCCCATGGACAACTCCCTTTATGTCCTGGAAAACAATGTCATCCTACGCATCACTGAGAACCACCAGGTTGGTACCACAAGGCTGGATCACCACTGCAAAGCCCTTAGGGTGGACACTCACAGTAGGCTTTTGACAGGATTTTGTCCCAATTAGACTTCCTCAAGCCAATTTAGAAGTAAAAGTTCAAATTCTAACAAAGTTCTACAGTGGTGGCAATATTACTGATTAGCTCCAGGAATATATTCTACTTTGTGGAATCTTGGGTCGTTATGGAAAGTTTCATCCGTACTGTTTCAGTAGCAAACCATTGTTACCGTTCTCTGCTGTTGGATCATAGATGTTATGTTCTCTGTCCATGCCTACAGGTGAGCATCATAGCAGGCCGGCCCATGCATTGCCAAGTACCAGGTATTGACTACAGTCTCAGTAAGCTGGCTATACATGCGGCCCTTGAGAGCGCCACAGCCATCGCTCTGTCCCACACTGGCATCCTCTACATCGCCGAGACAGACGAGAAAAAGATCAACAGAGTTAGACAGGTATGAGATGGAGCAGTCCCGAACACAGTTGTTTGGCTGCCTGGTTGTCTTAGAATTGTTTTTTTTTTTTTTTTTGTCTAAAGTTATTTTGTTGGCTAGCAGAACTGACAGCTTTACAGCTGGCCGAGCTGTGTGGGTGTTTTTTTTTTTTTTTAAGATATTCTTGGACTGTTTCAGATCTCCAGACACTCTACATTCAGTTCAGACACTTGAACATTTTTTTTCCCATTCCTCTGTCTTGATAATTCAAAATGAATTTTGCTTTTGGTAACGCTTTTCCTTTCATTGAGTGGCACCTTTTTCCACCCAATCTCATCATTAACCTCTCCTCTTCCATTTTCTGTTTCTGCATTGTTCATAGGTGAGCACTAACGGAGAAATCTCTCTCCTGGCTGGTGTTGCCTCCGACTGCGACTGCAAGAATGACGTCAACTGCAACTGCTTCTACGGCGATGACGGCTACGCGCCCGATGCTGGCTTGAATTCCCCCACCTCCCTGGCTGTGTCGCCCGATGGGACACTCTTCATTGCAGACCTCAACAACATTCGCATCAGGGCCGTGCGAGCCAACCGGCCAGGCCCCGCCGTCTCCAGCGTGGGGTACGGGGGATCTGCGCAGTATGAGGTCGCGTCGCCGAGGGAGCAGGAGCTTTATGTCTTCAACGGGGAGGGGCTTCATATTCAGACAATCAGCCTGGTGACAGGGGAGCCACTTTTCAACTTCACCTACGGCCCTGACGGAGAGCTGGCCATGCTGGTGGATAACTGCAACAATACAGTGAAGGTGAGAAGGGACGGCCTGGGCCAGGGAGGAGGAGCCGGCCTGCTCAGGCTGGTGCTGCTGCCCGAGAACCAAGTGGTGACCCTGGGACTGGATCCCACCGGGGGGCTGCGCAGTGTGTCAGCCCTAGGCCAGGAGGTGGCTCTGATGGGCTACAGTGGCAGCACAGGCCTCCTGGCAACCAAAGCCGACGAGACTGGATGGACCACATTTTACCAGTGAGTGCTTGTGATGGTGGGAAAGAGACTGAATGGGTGTTTGTGTGTCTCCACCACTTTTCTACCAATCTGAAATACAAAAGGAACGAGTTTCACAGGTTTTATATTTATCTTGTTGCTTTGCATCCCCAATTATTCATCTGACACTTCGGACAGTGTGCTGCTGCCCCCCAGTGTTAGCTCTTACAACTACATGCAATCCCTCAAAGGATGACCTGTTCGTGTTCCTCTCAAGCAGCGTTTTTGTGTGTGCTGCAACATGTGCGCTCCATTATCTCTGCTGAGCGCTCCCTTCCCATGCCAGTCACCCTCACTGCAATCTCCCGTCTCCCAGGTACGACAGTGAGGGTCGCCTGACCAACGTGACGTACCCCACGGGCATGGTGACGAGCCTCCACCGCGAGATCGAGCGCTCCATCAACATCGACATCGAGAGCTCCAGCAGAGATGACGACGTCACGGTCATCACCAACCTGTCCTCGGTGGAAGCCTCGTACACTGTGGTGCAAGGTAGAAACACAACACGCCCAGCACATGAAGGACAGGCAGGGTTTGGGAAATGAACTGGTCATAAATTTTTAAATACTTTAATAATAATAATTTGCAGAGTAGGTGGCAGGAAGGTGGACAAATACTGGGCTCAGCAACATAGGTAGTATGAATCAAATTGAGATAAAAAGGATTTAAGTAACGATTTATGCAACCCTAATAAAGTTCAGTTGGGTCTGCTTATATGTTATTGATGCTTTGGTGAGACACACACAGACTCTAGAAGTACTGAATCTTAGTATTCAAAAACAGAGCTGCGCTCTGCGATGGCAAATATGCGCTGGCCTTGTCGACTCTAATTGAAAGTCTTGTAATTTTCACTCAGTTATGTGCATGCTCCAGGAGATTATTTTCCTCCCCTACCCACATCCAGCCCTCTCTCACTCCACTCTCATGGAGTAAAATTACCAATATATAGTTGTTAATTCCAGCTGGGATCATCCTGCTTTTGAATATCATCACAGCAAAATTCATTAACTCATGTAGAGTGAATCCTCCTCATCCCTCAAGCTTTCTCCACACACACACAGCCACGCGCACGCACCGACATACAAATACAGCTCTCAACCAGTTCCCATGATCCCTGAGCTTATTTGGTCTGTTTATAGAGGAAGAAGAAGAAGGAGAATAATTGTCTCCCTTCTCTTGACCAGTGCGAGACGCGTGAAAGCAGTAAGAATGCAGACTCAGACTATATATATAAGTCTGAAGGCCTCGGAGAGAATAAGTTGTAGATGTATTCAGTGATCCACCTGCGTTGCGGGAGGAAAAGGGGAGAGTTGTTCACAGAGCTGTAAGTCATTTAAGGTTTCCACCGCACTGTGTGGGTTTCAGCACAGCTCTCTGCTGACATACTCACTTAACCATCTCCCTCTCTTTCCGCTCTTTCTCGCTCTCTTCATTAACTCCTGCACAGTGAATTCTCCTTGGCCCTCCAGCTCTCATTTCTCTCTCTCCCCCACTCCCTCGCTTCTGTTTTATTACAAGGTGGTTCAGACAGGGAGAGCGGCGAAGATTTATCTAAAGGCTGCTGCTGCCAAGTCAATGGAAAAAGCTTCTCTTGTCTGTTTGAGGCATTGTTAAAATGTGCCTGGAGCTTTATTACAAATTGGCCTTATGGATTACTGTCATTTATGGCAGGGCTTCAAAGGGAGACACCATCTGATCCCCTCACCTTTTGTAAATGAAATTAAAAAAAGCTCCTCGCTCCGCGTCTGCCAGATATTTCTGAGCCGAAAATAATTTTATCTTACTTTCAATCACATCATTGTGATCAGGACGTCTGTTTTCAGACATCTGAGGGAAAAATTAGCCTCAGCATTAGGCTTGCGCTTATCTGTTTCCATTCTTGTGTTTGAGAGTGAGTCATTAAACTGTAGAGATACAGAGATTGTAGAGAGATGTCAGTTTAGCTGGACTATTTTCATTCAGAATAGTTTGCAGGAATAGGAATCGGGTCCATAAATATTTTATGGACTTGATCTGCTTCTTACTGACATGAGCCTCTAGGCTTATGATTGGACTTTCTCTTTTCCAGTAAACTTCATTTTTTTATCCTTGGCTCAAAGGACAGTATTGAGCATTTCCTCTGGATCTAGAGGTTTTGACCAGCCATTGCCATTTCCTTTCAAGTCAGATCATATTCAAACGAATCAAATCACATCATTTTATTCCTTCCTAAATTGACAGAACACGCAGCCAGCAGTTTTTTATTGACTATGTCTGACCCCAATTAAATACAGGTTATGGATTTGGTTAGGATCTGGCATTCCTTCTGAAGCAGGCAGGATTTGAATCTGTTCTCCCCAGTGGCTGCTTTCCTTGCTTACCTTATATGTGTTTGTCTCGCCCTACAGACCAGGTGAGGAACAGCTACCAGCTCTGCAACAACGGGACCCTGAGAGTCATGTACGCTAACGGTATGGGCATAAGCTTTCACACCGAGCCCCACATCCTAGCAGGCTCTGTCAGTCCTACGATTGGCCGCAGGAACATCACCCTGCCCACTGACAACGGCCTCAACTCCATTGAATGGCGCCTGCGCAAGGAGCAGACCAAGGGCAAGGTCACCGTGTTTGGGAGGAAGCTTAGAGTGAGTTCACCGTTTTTATGTGTCATGGACAACCTTATTTAACACATCTCAGCATGAACAGTTTACCTAAAAATGTTCCCTCCGATTTTAATTTTTTTAGGCTCATGGTCGCAATCTCCTTTCCATTGACTTTGACCGCAACACACGCACGGAGAAGATTTACGACGATCACCGAAAGTTCACGCTGCGCATCATGTATGATGCTCAGGGCCGGCCGGCCATGTGGTTGCCCAGCAGCAGCCTGGCGGTGGTCAATGTGTCATATTCAACCACTGGACAGCTTGTTGGGCTGCAGAGGGGGAGCATGAGTGAGAGGACCGAATTTGACTCCCAGGGACGCATCCTGTCTCGTTCTTTTGTGGACGGGAAGGTGTGGAGCTACAGCTACCTTGACAAAGTAAGTGCATTTATCTTCAACAGTCATCTGGGTGTCAAAGTTTACTGAGGCAAGGCTGTAGCAAGAAGGAATAGCAATTTAGATTGCAGAATTGAGTGAAATAATACATCATTTTCATGGTTATGAAGATTCAAATTTGTCAGCTGAGAGCAAATTACTCCTGCTGCTATTTCACGGGAGGCAAGTCACCCATTGATAATGCTATTATATTAATCCGCATATTGCCTCCCTCTCTGCCTCCAGTCCATGGTGCTGCTCCTGCAGAGCCAGAGACAGTACGTCTTTGAGTTTGATGCCTCAGGTCGGGTCACAGCTGTCACCATGCCCAGTGTGGCCCGCCACACAATGTTCACACATGTGTCAGTCGGCTACATCCGCAACACCTACAACCCCCCAGAGAGCAACGCCTCCATCATCCATGACTTCAGCGAGGACGGCAGACCTCAGGCCACACACTTCCTGGGCACCGGCCGGCGTGTCCTCTACAAGTACGGCAAGCTGGCAAAGCTGTCAGAGATCGTGTACGACAGCACCGCCGTCACTTTCGGCTACGACGAGACAGCTGGCGTGCTGAAGATGGTCAACCTGCAGAGCGGGGGCTTTTCTTGCACCATCCGCTATCGCAAAATGGGCCCGCTTATCGACAAGCAGATTTACCGCTTCAGTGAAGAGGGAATGGTCAATGCGAGGTTTGACTACACCTACCACGACAACAGCTTTCGTATCGCCAGCATGAAGCCAGTCATCAGTGAAACGCCACTGCCTGTTGACCTCTACCGATACGACGAGATCTCTGGAAAGGTGCCGAAATGTGTTTCTGGTTGACATTGTCTTTTACTACTTGAATATACAAAACAAACGTTGTCTGTGAAAGTATATCCTTTGGCTGCCAGAGGACTCACCTTTTTTCTAAAATCTTTCCCTCAGGTGGAGCACTTTGGAAAGTTCGGGGTCATTTACTACGACATTAATCAGATCATCACCACTGCCGTTATGACGCTGAGCAAGCACTTTGACACCCACGGTCGCATCAAGGAGGTCCAGTACGAGATCTTCCGGTCACTTATGTACTGGATGACGGTGCAGTATGATAGCATGGGGCGAGTGGTGAAGAGAGAGCTCAAAATTGGGCCTTACGCCAACACGACTCAGTACCGCTACGATTATGACGGAGACGGACAGCTTAGTGGCGTCAAGGTGAATATTCTGTGTGGTATGATGTGGATTTTTAGGTACTAAAAAGTAGTTAATTGATTGAATCCCATTTACATGTTTAACGTTTAACGTTGTTGTTTTATCCAGGTGAATGACTGGTCGACCTGGCGCTACAGCTACGACCTGAACGGTAACCTCCATCTGCTGAATCCGGGGAACAGCGCCCGCATATTGCCGCTCCGCTATGACCTTAGAGACCGCATCACGCGCCTCGGAGATGTCCAGTACCGCCTGGATGAGGATGGCTTCCTCAGCCAGCGCGGCTCAGACGTGTTTGACTATAACTCCAAAGGCCAGCTGCTGAGGGCTTACAATCGAGGCCCCGGCGGCTGGAGCGTTGTGTATCACTACGATGGGCTGGGCCGCAGGGTGTCCACTAGGAACAGCTTGGGACAGCACCTTCAGTTCTTCTACGCTGACCTCAACCACCCGACCAGGATCACACACATCTTCAACCACTCCAGCTCGGACATCTCGTCGCTCTACTATGACCTGCAGGTAGGCATACAGAGATGTACCACGCCTACCAGTGTCCTTTAAATTTCAACATATCAGTGTCTATTCGATTATCTTTTCTGGGAAACCTGAATACAAAAGAATTTAAAAGTACTGAATTTCTGACTGTCTTGTGATCAGGGACATTTGTTCGCCATGGAGGTGAGCAGTGGAGAAGAATACTACATAGCTTCTGACAACACTGGCACACCATTGGCTGTCTTCAGCAGCAATGGACAAATGATCAAACAGGTAATACAGGAAGCAACTTTTGAATTTTGGTGTATTTGCAATCAATTACTGCTCTGAAAATGTACAAAAAAACAAGAAATATGCGTATAGAAAACGCTTCTGGCATCTGCCCAAAGTGTCTGTGTACAAGACACTAAGTCCTTGTTAGCTCCTGGGATGCTCTTGTGTACCTGACGTAGTGTTCTGACCTTTCCATCAGAGGTGGAAGAACTGAGAATAACCAAAAACAAATTGATTCTGCTTGCGTCGCCCAGGTGCAGTACACAGCCTACGGAGAAGTCTACCTGGACTCCAACCCGGAGTTCCAGCTGGTGGTGGGATTCCACGGTGGTCTCTATGACCCCTTGACCAAGCTGGTCCACTTCACCCAGCGGGACTACGACGTCTTGGCCGGGCGCTGGACCTCGCCTGACTACAGCATCTGGCCCAAGATAGGGAAGGATCCCTCTCCATTTAATCTGTACATGTTCAAGAACAACAACCCCCTCAGTGACATGCTGGACGTGAAGAATTATGTCACAGGTAGGGGATTTATATCTGTTAATATGGTACACATGTTGAATTCTGTTATATATATGTTATATTCAAACCTGTAAATTTACACTAGAAACAGAAAAAGTTTTACACAAAACATTTTACAAAATAGACATACAGATTTTTTAAGAATGTAATGATGATACAGCAGTCAGGTCAAACCTACACATAGTCTCTAATATCTCTAGTGAGCAGAAGGAACATATTACTATGGACAAGAGTTTATGCATGGGACAGTGTACAACACACGGTAGCTAGTAGCTTCACAAAACAGCAGATGAGTCACACAGAGGCAAACGCACTTTCATTTTTTAATTATAAAAAATAATTCACTTTGACTGTGTTGAGCATGTTTGACTTTGTCATTCAGCAAATTCATTTCCCTCCTGTCTGCTGTAGATGTGAAGAGCTGGCTGGTGATGTTTGGCTTCCAGCTCAGTAACATAATCCCAGGGTTCCCTCGACACTCGCTCTACTTTGTGGAGCCACCGTACGAGCTGCAGGCCACCCAGCACTGTGAGAACGGACAGGTACGGACTACTGTGCTGAAAATATTGAACCAACAGAATCAAAGTCAATATTAACCCCATCATAGCGGGGTAGAGAGATTCCAGTCTTCTTCGTCTCAGTGATGTTTACAAGTGGCTGTCAGTTGTGTGTTACCGGATCTTTCAACAAAGCTTTCCTCTGTTTACTCATGTAGCTCATCACTGGTGTGCAGCAGGCTGCAGAGCGTCACAACCAGGCCTTCATGGCCCTGGAGGGTCGTCTCCTCAACAAGGAACGCAGACGACGCAAAGACAAGCCGGGTCACTGGTTTGGCACCAGCACTCCCATAATAGGCCGAGGAGTAATGCTGGCTCTGAAGGAGGGCCGAGTGGTGGCCGGTGTGTCAGCTTTGGCCAGCGACGACAGCCGTAAAGTGGCTCTGGTGCTTAATGGCGCCCAGTACCTTGAAGGCACCCATTACACCCAAGATGGGAAGGACTGTCACTACTTTGTGAAAGTGGGCTCTGCTGACAGTGACCTGTTGGCCCTGGGGCTTACCAATGGGCGTAAGTCGCTGGAGAGCGGCATCAATGTGACGGTGAGCGGCCGCTCGAGGAGAGGAGTGACTGTGGAGTTTGCAGTTCCGTCGTTAGTACTGAGCGTTCGGTACGGGCTTGCTGTGGATGTAGTGGATGAAGAGAAGGTAAGACTGTTGGAGCTGGCCAGGCAGAGAGCCCTGGCTGGAGCCTGGACCAAGGAACAGCAGAGGGCCAGGGATGGGAAGGGAGGGAGTCGCCTCTGGACGGAGGGGGAGAGACAGCAGCTCCTAACGACAGGCAGGGTACAAGGCTACGATGGCTACTATGTACTGCCTGTGGAGCAGTATCCAGAACTGGCCGACAGCAGCAACAACATCCAGTTTCTCAGACAGAACGAGATGGGCAAGAGGTAACAGCCCATTTGAACTCACTTGAAGGGCAGACTCTTCCCTCTCTCCCACTTTCACTTCTCTAGATCCAGCTCCTTTTTCCTACCCAGCCTCCTCAACCCTACTCCTCTGAAAACCCATGGAGAATTAACCAACAAACGGGGTTACTCACGGAACGCTGCAGGGACTTTTGAAAAGAATGACTTATCAGAAAAACATATTGTTAATTTTACTGCCACAGGCAAAAAATTTAAAATTTAGTCAAGTGGTTCTTTTTTTTTTTTTTGAAAAAACTTTGAACAACTGAAAAAGCACTGAAGAACTTTGAGAACTGTTGGCTTAATGAATAAGAAGATTCCCCTTTTTAAAAAAGATAGTGATATTTTCGCCCATATTTTTTGGGTCACACTGAGAGCGGCCATGACAGCTACTGAACACACGGTGGCGTTGTACTGTGCTGGCTTCTGCGGTGAAGGCTTGTCTGTCTCTAATAGACACTGAAGGCATAGGGACCAAAGTGGAGACAAAGCCACTCCAGAGTGTAGTCATTGCAACCACGCATTAACGGAGGACATCATAAACAGCGACAGACAAGGCAATGTTAAAGGTCGTCCAATACTATGAGTCGTCTCCCTGTCTCAGGCCTCCCATCGTCCACCACGGACCAGTCCTCTGCTGTTGAGGCAGCGCACATCCAACCAAGCAACACACAAGCTAACGGCATCCTTGAACAAATCCAAGCTGTTAATGGACTAGACAATAAACTTTTTAAAAAAACAAAGTCAAAAAAAGTGATGGCTATATTTGTGGACAGTGGTATCACACAGCATTGTTTATTTTGAAATGGGGAGAAGAATCATATTACTACGTATGTGTCCGACTACACTAAATTTCAGGATGTTGCGTATACTGTAGATGCCGTAGTTTTGTACGTTTCAGTCGCGGTAGAATTGTGAGACTATCACCAAGGCACTTCTGTACAGAACGATCAAACACACCACTCACAGAGTCCGGAAAACATTGCTAAGTTAGTATTTATTTGATTTTATTCTTTTTTATTTATTTATTCTTAGTACTATATGACAATCATGAATGAGTCACCAGTTCTATTCCAAATGAACATTAACGGATGAGTTTATTTTCTTTTGTAAAATATGTAAGAAATGTTCATTTTGTTTTTGTATTAATTTCAGTTTGCTGCCAGGGCAAATAATAGTCACTCTCAAAAAGAATAATTTATGTATAAAAGTGTTTAAAAAAAAAAACGGTTTATACTTTAAATAAAGTCTTTAAAACTGTGAAATCTGTTTTTTCGAAATATATTTCGATGTACAGTGTATAGACCTACCTTTATGCAGCACAGTAGAATATTGTCCAGAATATCAAGTTTTATATTTCTAAGAGGAAGTGGCTTGTAATGTGCAAAATCTTTAGCTGGTCTTACTACTCTAGAGTTTTGTGGCACTCTAATATTCCATATCTACAATATCAATCCCCAGTTTGTTGTTTTTGACTGTTTTTTTGTTCGGAAGCAGAGATATTTCTGTCCTAGATCCCAACAGCAGTAGCAGTAATGGATCCTTCTCACTGTGAAGAGACTCGTGCTGGATGTCATAATGTACCAAATCAGTATTATCAAAGGATGATTCTTATACATTCACTGAAACGAGACTCTTCTGAGAACCTTATCAATAAAACATAATTGTTTACTTCAACTGAGCCACGTGTAGTTCACTTTCATCTCGTTTTTGTGTTTGAGGATTGAAGACGCTGATGTTCTTTTCACAGTAAGCAACTTCCAGCAGACTTGAACAACAGCATTAACGAAAGTTACATTTCAAAGCAATCTCTGGAGTGTTGTTTCCCCTCTTTGTTAATTTTGCATTAACTTGCTGATAAGGTACTCCAGACATTCTTGTATGAAGTAAATGAATTCATAAATGGCACTGACATCTTAATGGCGTGTAAACAACCACACACAACGACAGCTTTCCCCTGCTTGCATATCTGAGGTCCCGTGCACTGGGGCCGATGTGTTTGACGCTGACTGTTCATCGATTCCAATGTCCTTTTAAGTAGCCATTACAATTATCCCTGTTAACTATGTACTTACAGATAAATGTTATTTCCTGTGACAATTTTTATGGACTCTATCGATTTTTTTATCCCTCATCCTCTTTCACCAACGGCGGAAGAGGCTAATAATCAATATTTTTATAATAATAATGGATCAAATGAAAATGAATAATCTAAGAGGAATAATCACTTGAAGCTGTGGTTCCCCGCAGCTGTTTACTGAGATCTCATTGTTTTGGTTGGATAGACCGCAACTTTATAGGTTTGGTTCCCTCTCACCGCTCTCATAGTTTAGTTTTCAGGAGATTGTTTACAGTGTGAAAGCTCTAAATACCCACTGTACTCTACGTGCAGCACCAAACGACAGACCTTTAGTGAAGCATTAAGCAGCTAAAGACCCTGATATGTCCCTATTGTTGGCTAAGTGGACTCAAAACAGGATTCCCAGTTAATGTTGATGTTGCTCCCTACCTGCTGGATGCGAAAACATAAAACGCCATATCAAGCTAAACTGTCAACAGCTGGCTTCTACTGCCCCCAAGTGGCCAATCCAAAGAAAATTTGTGTGCAGGTTTAGATAAAAGTGGCACTGTCCATTACATGCAAGTCCTTTATGTATAAGTCGTAAGTAAAACTGCAAAAGTATCAGCAACAAAAAGTACTCAAAGTACCAAATGCATCACTTTTAACATCTGAGGAGTGCTTTAATGTTGTAACTGGTTGCAGAGGGGTTGATTTTAATTTATTCTGTTTTATAATAACTGTCCCTGTCAGTTAAAAGTTGTGGAGTAACAGTGTAGTGTAAACCACAAGTTTCTCAAAAGTAGAATAAATGTGCAGTTCCTTCCCACTACTGCCTTTAGGGTACCGTGAATTACAAAGTCATGACACTTCCTGATATTTTAGTCAGTTCTGTGTAAAATCTGTCTCTCTAGTGTTATACTTTGACTTCTCTTCCCCTTTGTGAAATGTATCGTTGAGGCACCAGGCAGCCATGTTGCAGCCAACATCCTGCACTAGCAACTGTGTTATAAATAGTTGAATGGATCCGGTCAGGCCCAGCCCCCTGACAGCTACAGTACACTGATCTGTACTCTCACACACACACAAATCCCCCAAAAACATACACACGACACAGCCTCTCATTTCATGGGAATAAATTATTTTAATGCAAGATTCTCATCTGAAGCAAAAAGGCATTTAATAACAGGTCATTTGGTTTCATTCTGTTTAGCAATCACAACATGTTTGTTTTGTTTTTTTTCATAATTTCAGTTTTATCTCCAAGGTATGTAATAAAAATAACATTGGATTAATTTTTCATATCAAGATCACCATAAGACAAAAAAAAAAGAAAAAAAAAAAAAAACCTTGAGGTCATCGAATTTGTTAACAGTAATCAACATAAATCACTGTCTTTAAAAATGCATTCCATTAATTATTGTGTGATTTCACTTGAAGACAAACGTTGGCAAAAACAGCGCCTGTGCAAAAAAAAAGGTATACGTTTCAAGCATCAGCTTCTTAAGAGCACCCCGTGGCTCATTAGCAGCCCGCGGGGGTATGGAGGGGTCCAGGATAAGGGGTTATCCTTGGCAATGGGAAGTAGTATAGCCGAAGGGTTCAGGAGGGTTGGAGATGGCTGAGAGGGCAGGCAGGAGTAGTACCTTACAGAGGTAATCATCATAAAGTGCCAAAGGGCCTCACACTAGATGAGCCTGAGATCAAAGTATACTCTTTGTGTGTGTGTGTGTGTGTGTGTGTGTGTGTGTGTTTTATCTTAGAGTGCGTACGTATGAGCGTCCGCACTTGTTGTGTGTCAGTGTAAGATTATAGTGAAGAGCGTGAGATTCAGGTTATGTTTAGAAGCTCAGTTACAAGCTGCTACAGAGTGGCCCCTGGTCAGGGGTCTGTCAGTCAGTGCTGAGGGCTTCACGTCAAGGTAGAGTAAGTGGCTCCGGGAAGAGACGTCCACATGGCATCGAGGTTTGTATTTATAGACGAGCAAAAGACTTGTAGAGGAAATGCAGGAGTAGTTTTAAGGGAGTGCGAGGTTTAAGGCAGATGAGGGGGGGGTGGGGGGGGTGAGATGGAGTTTCGAGGCACACAAATGGGGGGCAAGGGGGTAATGGGAGTAAACAGTCGGGGAATACGTTATGTCAGCATGTCCCAGAGACAGCAGCAACACAGAGCTGTCCAGCAGGCTGTCAGGCACGTGTCTCCCGCGTCGTCCCTTCTCCTGTCCTCCACCACGTACACTGGAGAGAAGAAAAGGGAAAAAAACAAGCGAGAGGTGCGTGAGAAAAGAAGAGCAGAGACCGAAAACAGGTTGGCAAGATGATATAGAAAGAAAGGGAAGGAAAGAATGGAAGACAATTTAAAGAAAGCAATTAGTGACTCCTTTTCTGAAATTGCATAAAACCAGAGATAACTCTCAGAATTACGGCATCACGTCTTCAGCGGTGAGCTCAAGTGTAACCATGGCTGCTATGATTTTCTTCTAATTACGTTCATCATGGGAGGCACATTACCATGGTAATGCCACAGCAGCCCAGAGCCCCGATCAGACAGCGTTACAGTTGAGTAACACTGGCACTGCTTTGAGGTATCATTAAACCAATGAAATGAGAGCTTTCAAAGCAGCACACCTCCATGCACCCGACGAGGCTTTTTCCCCTTTACTTCACATGTACAGCAGGGGCTTTATTTCACCTTCAGTCAATATATCTAAATAAGTCATGTGGATGGATAATGTTATCCATATGAGAGCTTTACCATCTGTTCTGGACAAAAAACCACACAAGTCAAACAACTGGCCTGAATGAGTCCAGCTCTGCTTCCTTGTGTTTGTGATTAATCATTTATGTGGAGTGAAACACTCATCCAGCTTTTAACAGCCAGGTGCAGTGACTCATGAAATAGGTGAGTGCGTAACCAAGGTGACCAGGTCCCAGTTAATAGATAAAGTGAAGCAAGCTGACCATTTATCATTCTGACCTCTGATAATGATATGACAAAGAACGGGTTAATGATTGGCCAATATTTAATAATGAAGGTCTCCATCAAAACGACTCATGGCAAGAAACGATAGCAGAGCACTCTCCTTTGATCAGCCAGGAGAGGCTTATCTGGAGTCGGTTACATGAGCGGTAACACCGCGCCGCTCGCTTTGACACATGAAGGTGTTAACCGTGTTCTCCTGAGGCCAGACTGTTCTCTTTGCATACTTATTTTGAATATTTCACAATGGCATGTGTGCCTTTGGCTTCACGGCTTGTGCCACACTTTATTCTGCATGCTCAGTTGGGAGGTGCTACTGCATTAAGGAACCTTTTCTTTTAAACCTGGCATGACTTCACACTTTTTAATCCTTAATTGCTTACTCTACATACTGATGGATTTTTGCATTTCTTGCAGTCTCAGTCACAGAAGCAATTCATTCAAACATTCAATAGACAGGAAATGAATCGGCAACTATTTTAATTATCAATTAAAGCTTTTCTTTTTATTTTTATTTATTTATTTTTTTTGTTATTAGAAAAACCTATGAGATGGTTCCAGTCTTGACTGACAGGATTTCCTCTCCTTGTCGTTTTCACATTATCATAAAGTGAACATCTTCGTGTTTTGAGCTGTTGGTCTGACTAAAGAAGCATAACCGAATTATGACTTGGAAAAAATAAATAAATAAAATTAAAAATATAAATAAATAAATAATAAAAATATAAATAAAAACTTGACTGACTGTGGGAGAAATATAATAAATACATGTAGCAACCTGTCCTTCTAAACATCACATTATACTGTAAAGATCACATGTAAGTTCAGCACATTGTCAAAATAACATTAATATCTGCATTAATTAATCTGTAGTGTGTCAGCACTCACCTGTGTTTTTGGGTGCTTCTCCATACATAGGTCCAGGAGGGGGCCCTCCCTGCCAGCCATACTGTGGTTGCCCAGGGTACCCCTGATAAGGAGGCTGTCCTGGGCCGGGATAAGGACCTCCGGGGCCCATCGGGCCGGCGGGGTAGCTGGGGTAAGCAGGATTAGGCTGCTCCATGTTCACAGGGTATCCCTGAGGTGGGTAGCCTTGCGGAGGTGGGCCCTGGGCTGGATAGCCTGGAGCAGTGGGGCCACTGCCTGGGTATGGAGGGGGCTGCTCAAAATTCATCTTTGCGTTGAACAATCACCTAAGTAACAAGAGAACGGAAATAGTGGTGTAAATTTTTTCCTCATTTTGATTAGTCGACTACAGTCAGGTGGAGGATGTGTTTGTATAGGGGAAAAGACAAACAAGTCGATACTGAGCACCACATATAGAACATATTAGGAGAGAGTACAGCTTGTTTTTCCTGATTTCATGTACATATATCTGCAGAAAGATTGTAAATGATGCACAGAAAACATTGCACTCTAAATACTCTCAAATACAAGTACATATAGATCTTAGCACAGGTAAAGCTACCTGCATTTCTGCCTGATGCACCTCCGATGGTATACAAGGTCTACTTGGAGTGTTTAATTAAACTACATGGAGAATGATTAATATATAAATATAATTGTATAAATAGATAGACATTTTCCCACTATAACAACTGAACAATATACATTACGGGAGACTTCTGGAGAAAGAAAATACATTTTAAATTGCATTTTTCATTTTTCAAAACAGTGAAAATATCCTTTTCTATACAGTGATGTTTTTATTTGCTGCAGACCTTGTGACAGATGTCGTTATACTGTGCTCCAAAACAATCCACCATCATAGTTATAGATGTGAATGCAGCTTTATTCCACTCTGAACAAGATTAGAACAATATGTGGCATTGCATGGTGCATGGAAAAACGTAAGTGAGTGTGTTTCTGTGTCTAACTCGGCCCCTGGAGTCACATTAGGCAATGAACTCCTCGGAGACCTGATTTAAGAACACAACATTTTTAGACAGGCACAAAACTGATGCAACCGTTTCCCAGAACATAAAAGTGCACACACAAGCACACACAGCCACTATGCATCCCTCAGCCCGTTGCTCTTTACCTTTGCAGTCAAATACGGCAAACGGCCCTGCTCTCCACAGCCACACAGAGAAGAGGTAAGCACAGCGTATTATTTCACAGCTTGTTGACGGTGTCTTGTGAGTCAATGGTCAATCACAACCCACATCAGCCCTTCCAGAGATAAGCACCATTACCTTGCTGTTCACACGCAGACTATACAAATGGAGGAGTCAGCTTCACAGAGAGCGGGGTGAGGCTAATCAAATGAATCATGGGAAAGGAGAGAGGAGAGAGATTACAGTGACCATATGGGGCTGTCCGTGTTGGCGGTTTCTTCACAATTGGTTTTCCTTTTTGTTCAGAAACACTCACACGAACATGAGGTGTCAAATTCTCAACATCACACATTCATAGTTTCTGTGTGATGTGTGAAACGAGGAAGGAAGATTTAAGAAAGCATTCCTCTTTGATGCTGCTGCCTCTCCTGTTGAGAGAGAGCACAGTAAACATTTGGGATCGACTGCACGTCTAAAAAGGTTAATTGTGCCGCTCTGGAGCTTGTGAGCAGGCAGCGCATTTTCCCGACCTGCGACCAGCCTCCGATAAAAATGGCAGATCCGGGTCCATCACAGACCCTCCTGCTCGCCTCCATCAATGGGTTTGCTCATGTAGAACAGCAAAAAAAAAAAAAGAGCAGGGGAACAGATGGAAAACTGCACCTCTGCTGGGCCTCCAAGGATTCCTCCATCACGTTGTATACGTACACCATAAACCATAAGATCTACATAGCACTCCAAGCCCTCTCTGCTCAGCTTCTCCATCCACATCCAATCTTCTGTCCATAATAAAAGCAACACAGCGCTGTAACTCTAAACTGAACTGTGTCATGCAACATTTCTCAAATTGGTAGACAACAAAACCAGTTGCCAGTGCCTTTATTTACACGTTATCTGTATTGGAAACATTGTAATTATTAGGTACAAAGTACAACTACTGTATTTTTTTTTTTTATCTGTTGATTACGTAATTTGATGATAATATTAATAATAAAGGTTTAAGGGTGGCTCCTGGGTAGGGCTGATAAAAAGGTGCTGCGTACATTTGGTACTAATTTCTAAATACTATGAAAGTGTAAGATTAAATAGATCCAATTAGCAAAGGAAGGAATACACTGTGAAGCTGAACTAAGGTCACAATTACTACTTCCTGCTTTAACACAGCAGTCTCTGTGCAGTGCTTTCAAAAGATGGCTGGACCTCTCACTACCTGAAGGTGTTCGTAAAGCTGCTGACAGATGGCATGGCCTCTGTAACTATGGTTACTGTGTTCCAGGAGGAACAGCACCATCCCTGATGATTTGTTTAAGTTGTACCTTTAGGCAGTGAGGAGCAGTAAAAAAAAAAATAAATAAATAAACACATTTATATGATTTCGCTTTCTCCGTTCTCCGTTTCTCCGGTGCCTCTTTGACGGCAGTCAGACCTTTGGCCCACTCATCTGCGACTAGAGAGTGTTACATTACTGGCTAAAGGCTGAGAAAGGACTTCATTCACAGGGACCTTACGAATACTCAATAATCTGACACCAGTAAAGACATCTACATTATCAAAGTTCACCTTCATCATGTGCTTTTATTGCACGCATATAAATATGAAGATCTAAAAACCGTCTTGACTCATTTGAAGGTCTACACAACATTTAAATAATGTTTGACCCATGGGTGTATGTTCATTTGCATTTGTGTGTGTCATTTGGGTTTTTCCCCTGCAGAACAGCGAGAATACGTCAGTGGTTTAAGACAATGTTTCCACAACAGTATTGTAGTGATAATATCACATACACACACACACACACACACACACACACACACACACACGGGACAGTGCACCCAGACGTCTGTAGATCCATTAAATCCCACTGACCTGAGTGCCATTGTATGTGTGTTGACAACAGAGTAAAAAGGCGTAGTCAGTTCACTAACAAATGTGTTACCACGGTGGCAGTAAACAACTTACAATTGGAATAAGAAAAAAAAGCCTCTTACCACGTGGTTATTAATGTAAATCAAAACAATGCCTCTGTAAACTAAAGAGGGAACAAAACAAGACACCTGATCAAATAAATCTGAATTAAATTTTGTGAAACCCATTCAGAGCTGCTGACATCAGCTTATGTTAAGCTGACATACAGTAAACGCCAATTTCCTGAGAGGAGACTGGGCGAGCTGACGTGAATTTAGTTAATTAAAGTTCTCTTTTCACAAATAAACAGAAGTTTAAACAGAGGAGGTACTGTACCATTGAAATCAACCATGTCGTGTCAACTTTGAAAGAACGTGACCAGTAGAAACATCAGAAATGACTACAACAAATTCTTTATATTCTTAGTCATATCTCGACATGTACGGCCCCAAAAAGGCCAGTGTACAATAAGTAGTGTGTGTTGGACAAATTCATATAAAACAAGCTTCATTTCTTTGGGCCCACGCTGTCCATGTAACACTGCACCTCTGTGACAGCCCGTGTTTGTCTCTGTGTGTGGAGAGAAGGATCACAAGACTTACTTAGAGGCTGGGTGTGAGTGTGTGTGTGTGTGTGTGTGTGTGAACTTTAGACACCCCATTGGACCTAATTAGGAAGAACCAGAACCACAGCTATCTCTCAAACACACATAAACACACACAGAGGCAAACATACAGACTGAGCCAAGGCACGACTAACAGATACAACTCAAACACAAGCAATTCAGTGAATCTTGTGTTGGCACAAGCTAAAATAAGCCTCATGAAATTCACCTGCTTCAACGTTAGCTCAACATTTTAGCCTTAAGCAGTATCATATTAATATTAACAATGGCAGTAGCATGAGTATATCTTCACAGCAGCACTTCGACGTTACTTTCAGCTATCATCCCGACATAATAATGTCCAAAGTGAGGCCGGGCAGAAGAGGTGCCTGCAGGCCACAGCTCACTTTACTTCATGATGACTGTGCTAATTAAACATGAACATTATGAGCATTACAGTGTGTGCGGGGCTCTTACCTTTAAATGAACAGGGTCCCCGCTCTGCCGTCAACAGCAACACGGACACTCTAACAAACGTCCTCTGTCCCCTCAATGTGTCCGTCTGTCTGTCTGTCTGTGTCTGTCTCTGTCTCTGTCTCTCTCTGTGTGTGTGTGTGTGTGTGTCTCCGTGTTGTTTTGCCGCAAAGAGCGACCCTCCGCTCTGTAGGAGCCCTGCGCGTGTCGGGTCTGCGTGCCGTGACGTCACTTTAAATGTACGGCGGCGGCGGGGTCGACACCAAGAGCGAACGTGATTGGCTGCTGCGACGGTGCGCTGTTCGGAGCGGCCAATCAGGAGCCGGGGGGGGAGGGCGAGAGGGGAGAGCCATGACTCCTGATCATCTGACCCGATAAAAGATTAAAAAGGTCCATAACATCCAGTCGGTGACGAAATAAAGAGCCGAAGAGAGAATAGTTGAGGTGAGTGAATCATTAATTAGTGGACGGTTTGCTCTCAGACTTGGAATTTGATTTGTGACTTGAAAAAGTTTGCAGCTCTCACACCTTATTTTGACATCATATTAACCCACGCACTGTGCTCGCTCCTTGTTTCCGATTCCGTGTTCCTACTCATAAAACAAACATCAAGCATAAATGATCAGCACGTGACGAGGGACATTTTTAAACCAACATCATTCCTCCTCATTATCATAAGACATATTTTAGGAATGTATGGTGTTTAGAGACATCAGTTATCTATATATAGTTAAATAATATCACTCAGTTTTGAGGTACAATGTATGTATTATTTTGACTATAATTAAAACAGTGAAGGATCTTCACAGACTGGTGGTAGGCTACCTGTTTAGAGGATAGTGTTTTATGGATAAAAAAAAATTAAAATGTATTGGTATAATCCTCCAATTGGGTGGATGCCATGAGCAACATCTGTTTCTGGTTCAAACTGACTGATGTGTGTCTCCACAGAAAGAACAGCCACGACAACTTCTTTCAAAAATATAGATTCAGCCAATAAATTAATAAGATTCAAGAATTTATATACACGAATAAATGAATAAATGAATAAATAACAAAAAACTGTATGTGTATTTATGTGTGTCCATGAGTGGCAATGTGTGATCATTTTGGTTTCTCTACATCATTGTTCATTTGATCACCATATTACAGCGTATCTGGTTTGGGTGAGGTGTATTACTGGTTTTCTCCCAGCAGATGTCAGACTACTCCCAGTCTAGTCTTCCTTGAAGTGTCAGTAGTGGCTGTTTGCTCTGTAATAAACAGGCCATGAGATGTTTAACTTTTGTGTTGATGAGCAGGCTCATGTGTTTGCCAATGTCTGTATTTTATATTTGTTTTTGGAAATTCAGAGAAAAGTACTCCAGAATTAATTCAGAATATGAGTTATACACTAAAACTTGTTTGCTTGTTATTTTTTTCATCCACAAACACTTGAAGACTGACTGCAAACAGTTAACACTAAGATCTATCTGGAAAAGTTTGTTAAAATAACAATTATATATAGTAGGCAAAATTCAGCTTTCATTTTTTTATTTAAAGGAAAACTTAGACCAAAGGGACTGTCTTGAAAGTAATGTGCTTGATAATTATCTGGGCCACAAGGTCCCAACACTGTCTGTGTCATGGTAAGATGTTGTGTTTACAGTAGAGCAGTCTATATCTGAGTAAGAAAGAGCTTCGGTTTCTGGGGCTACTCTGCACATGTCGAACTTGAACTCGGCGTCTGTGCTCTTTTTAGATCAGATTCAGATTCAGATACAGATTCAGATTTCCTTCATTAGTCCCACAGCGGGGAAATTCACAGTAACAGTAACAGCAGCGAGACATACAGTGGAAAATAGGTGGGCAGTGACGACACAGACATAAACACACGCACTTACAGTGCATACTTTATTGTGAGCACACGTACATGCACAGCGTATAAAAGCCAGAGACGGAAGAAATGTCACACAGTGTAAAAATACTCCATTATAGGCAAAAGTCCTGCATTCACAAAGTTATTAGAGAAAAAGTAGTGCCGCACATATCAAGGTACAATACGTACTCATTCTACAGCAGAATGACATCTGTAGGTTTTACATTATTATATAATATTGGACAGTTACGCTATTAACACGTAAGCAGCATTTTATTGTTGAAGCAGGTTGAGGGTATAATATATATACCTATATAATTTAGTGTCATATGTTTTTAAGATGATACATTTAGTATGTACTGTGTATTATACAACATATCCTGCATGTGTACTGTACATACATACAAGGAGTGATAAGGTTGTGAAACATCATCTCAGTTTCTCCATCCGACATGACATTACATGACTACAGTATGAATATAGTAGCATACCAGCAGCCAGACAGCTTGACAGCTGCCATTGACTGTGGCACTTAAAAGGAAATGGTCTCTATTCCGCAAGGCGATGCCAGTCTGAGTGGCAGCATGTGATGGGGCTTGTACAATGAGTGTGTACAATAGGCAGCCAAAGTCAACACGCAAGAGTTATAGACCAGAGGCAGTGCTCCAGAGAAACAAGGACCTGACCTTTGACATATGCGCACTAAGCTGTGTTTACAGCTAGTACAAAGTAATGTGTGGAAAGGATATTGGTGAAAGGTACTATTATTGGTGACATATTACGCAATAGCCTGGCATCTGAGAGTGTCCGCTGAGGCATATCAAAGCTTCTACAATGAACAACAAATGAATCCTAAACTATATCCTAAGATTAAGTCAAATACATGGCAAAACTTATGTAGTCCTCTGTTGAGAGCCTCACCTACAGGAGCTAAACAGGTTGAACCAGTGATTAAATACAGTGTATCTTGGATATGAATGTGGCGTAATCCAAGAATCTATTAACAGATTCTGCCTCCGATTTCATTTCGTAGTGCAGCAGTGATCTAGGAACTGAATATTATCTTACTGCTGCACTCAACAAAAGTCACTCTGTAAGTGGCGTATGTAAGTTGGCTAGATCCCTGCAATGTAAATCTTTCAGTAAGTCAGTGAGTGTGTGTTCACGCATGAGACAAACAAACATGCGGCCAACTTCAGTCCCCGTCCCCTCCAGTGTGTTTGAGTGTCTGTTTACATCATCACCCCGGCAATTCAGCCCGAGCCTGTACTAAGGGCTTCGACGGGAGCAGCTGACAAAAATAGAGCCTCATCGACCTGACCGCCTTGACCCAACCCTCGTACGTGGAAAGTGGAAGCAGAGCAGGGGGTAAAGGAGGGGGGGGGGACGTGTAAAGGGGGAATATTTTGTCAGTGATAAAAGGGCAGTGGAGAACGCTTACCAGAGTTCATTGAAACCCAGGGGGAAGGCAGGGGTGGTCACTTGGAGTGAAGTTGTTTACAGTGCTAAAAGGATGATATTTTTCCCAAAACAACATTTCATGGATGCATGGCAATCAAACTGTTGTCACATTTACACATTTATGGTCACTACTTGGGCTCATCATAATATTTTTGTTGCAGTTACAACAGCAGTATATACTTTGTCTTTATTTTTTATTTGAAATTCTGACTATTTTTACCTCTGAAATCTGCATCATTACATTTTGTCATGCTCACAATGTAACAACATGGAGGTTTGTTGAGTACATCACATTTCTAGACAATAAAATAAGACTTGTCAAATGCTGCAGAAATTTTTTTCACTTGCTAAGTGATGGATACTTACATGTCCATAATGCTACTGATAAACTTATGTGTCAGTCACATGCCCAGTGATAAACATACTAGCAAGGACCTCCCATTGTGACCAGGGATTTACCACTGCTACAAATGCTTCTTCAAGTAAGAGTCAAGTTCATAAGTATTTTCTAGCCAGAACTATTTTGTCCTAGAGAGTCAACGATTTCTTTACCTTATGTCGATATAATTTGTCATCATTTATTCTTCCAAACTCAATGGGTCAGAGGTCCTTTTGATCAATGAAGAGGAATTTATTGTTGGCAATATTGGTTTCTTTATTCTAGTTATACACTACATGTTGTACAGCTGGAAGCATAGTACCAATCAAATCAAACCTCTGCAGTAGATGGTGACCTCTATATAAACCTGTGGCGTAGCTTCTCTCAATGTCACCCCTTTTTCTCAACATTCAAAGCTTTGTTTGTACATCATATCCCCAAACAGGACACGGGATGATTTGACTGGTGTATCAGTAAATGATACTAAACCTCCTTACCTGCACCTCATTGTCTGTTCCCAAAAACTGTGAGCACTAGACAGTGAGGTTTGTGGAGTACATTTGCATTATCGTTTTCAGTTTCATATCTCAATCTCTACCAGGCAGGATATCCCTCAAACCTACACGAAGGGAGCATGTGACGTTTTTCATGGTCACCTGGCCTTGTTCTCACGTGCGCCTAGCACAAACACACACACACTTATTCAAACAGTACATGCAGGTCAATCGGCACGTTTTCCAAAAACAGCCAAGTCCACACAAACTCCATGCTGATAAAGTATTACCCTGACTGTTGGTGAAAAGTTATCATATCATTCTGCACTGATGTGAGTCCCATCTGGGCCCAGTATTTTCTGTAGTGCACAGTAACACTGTGGCACATAGCGTGTTTACTTTGCATGCTCTTAGAGGATTTGCAATGGACCAAACACTGTGTTATAAAAGAGTCAATCAGAGCCTTCTGGTCACTTGTGAGATTTAATGCAACGCAGAGGGTAGAAGTCACATCTGCAAGGCCGTGGGACTGGAACAGCTGACTGACCCACATCACTAACATATACAGGACGCATAGAGACCTACTTATCTGTTCTCACTGCACTGAAGATTGTCCAAATTGTGGGTCACCACTGCTGAAACTAAGATTTATGCCACTTCTACCTCAGCACAATTCATAGATGCTCAGTAAATCCACAATCACATATTTGAGATAACTGTCTGGTCAAACACCAGCAGGTGTCACACCCCACCCCCATCGTGCAGAGTGGTTTCAATATGACTGGCCTTTGGGCTGCAGCTGCCCTCATTCCGTAAGACCAGGCCTTCTGCTACAGTCAGCACCCCTAATCTACAGAACAGTGTCTGGAACAAGCAGGCATACCGAGCCCTGACCCCACTGATAGTGTGAGAAGCTGAATACACAGTGGACATGGGTCTGTGTAGCCTTCAGGCTTTCAGTAATGTGTGCTAATGGTGCACTTTAAGTATCTGAAAAATGTTCATGTTATGTGTTATATTAGTAAAGTATGACCAGATGTACACGTATTAAGATAATGACTGTTCATTATTACATCTTGAGCACCATAAAGTGTGCTAATGTTTGACCTTAATGCTAATAACCTAGCTTAAAGCAACTACTTCGCTGCCTAAGCAGTTCAACACAGATGTAGCTGACTGCCTGCTGCCAGTTTTTTGTACATGTGCACGAGGACATATTATTTCATACACAAGATGGTACGTATGTCATTACCCGCTTAACCTGCAGTAAGTTTCTGTGGCCACGTGCTTTTTCATCGCACAAGCTAAGTGGCTGTTGCAGAAAGAATTAAATTAAGATAAGCATAGCTGCTTGTAGCTATACTATATATAAAAGACATCACCCTGTATGCTCTTACAAAATACATGTATTCAAATTTCAAAAATCCAACATTTATTTGGATCACAAAACATTATTTGCCTCGGAGGGCTTTACAATCTGTACAGCTGTGACACCCTCTGTCCTTTAGACCTTTCGAACCGGGTCAGGAAAAACCCTTTCTGGGAAAAAAAGGAGAAACCCCTGAGGAAGAGCCACACATGAGGGATCCCTCTCCCTCAGACGGAACAGACGTGCAATAGATGCCACATGTACAGAGAACATCAAACATTTTACACAATTATACATGTCTGATTAAATTGTTGATATAGTAAGTTCATGGGTTTAGTCCATGTATGAAGGTATCACAGTTACTGAGCTTCCAGGTCCATGTAACGTCTTTTTTTGCAACAAGTGTATTATCAGTATGTGGCGTATCAACTGGGTGTTGAAATGGGACAGAGCTGGGCTGTTTATGTCAGCATGCAGCTCCATGAGGTCAGAAAACATTACATAATTTAATGGTTTTATTGCACTTTACGTCATAGACAAGAATAACACCGCCCTATACATTGCTCAAAATAGAATGTGATATACATTTATTGAAAGAATAAATAAAACACACAAACACTATGGACGGTTTGAATAGCCTTTATTTGAAATTATTCACATTTCACCTCTTTCTCCATACAAAAATAGAGTAGGAGCTGATTTTCAGTAGGCCCTGACCCCCAGTATCAGGAGACACGTTCGTTCTTGCCTTTCACAGCAGAGTTAACTATCCTTTTTGGGGCGGGAAATACAACAAAACAAAACTGATGCCTGCAGTGACAAACTCTACATGTTGTAATGTAATTATCTTATATTCCCCAACTTAAAAAAGGCTACATAGTACAATTTTCTTATTTACAAAAGATAAAAAAGTGAAATCAAAATGGATTTTCTCAATCCTGCTGCAGCTCCAAAGTGAGTAGGCAACCAAACAACCCATTTAATACCATTTCTTTGCTTAACACACATTTTAGGGTCAAAAACACCCTAACAGTTCTAACTTATCCATTTACTTTTGGTTCTTCACAAAAGCTTTTATTAAAAAAAAAAAAAAAAAGAAAGTTGAAAAAAAGCTTTGTATGTAATGCATTACAGTCATTCATGACCTTGGAGGTGTTTTCACTAATAACTCTCCACAGGAGGTAATACTGAAGTTCAGATGTCCATCTCAAACTGGTTGTCATCTGTTGAAAAGGGACAGAACAAACAGTAAAGATTAAGAAGGGGGGGGCAACAAAAAAACAAATCCAAGCCTTGTGACATGTCCTGTGTGTTTACCGACCCAGACAGAGAGACAGAGGAAAACGGTCAAGTCTAATCCCTGTGGTCTGCAGTTTGACAGGAGGAATGGAGAGGGACAGATTGATGGTTGGATGTGTTTCACTCAATAATAAATAGCTGTCTCAACTTGCCCACAATCCCAAACCTTTGGTTACACTGCCCTGAAAGGCCCCGCAAGAGAATCACTGCCAAAATTAGCTCTTTCTCCAGCAAGTCATTATATCCTCTGAAGACGACCATCAGAAAATTCAGTGAAGTTTTTTTTTTCTAGGTAACTGTTGATATCTCCGATAAACCCTCAGCAATAACACTGTAACAGCTGACACTATCAGCCTGTAAGATAGAAAAAGCCTACCTTATACAGTTTGAAATAAATACAGATTGATGAGTAATAAACCACTGGCCTAGTTTTGCCCCCTGAAAGACTAAACTAAACACATGGCGATAATTGACTGAGCTCCTGAACTCCTGAACCCCTGCCCCGACCCTCAACACAGCACAACTGCTGTGCTGCAGAAATGGCACAGCACTGCAGGAACACATGCTGCACCTATCTGATGTATTAGCACCTGCTGAATACTCATGACAACGTCAAATGAAGACTCACTGAGGAAAGGGGTGCAAGCTCATGAAAAGACCATACTAAACTGGAAAAGCATCCTGTGGTATAAGGAGACTGATATGTAGTTCTGTTATTAGCTGAGGCAGCAACACTTTTTATTGCGGGCGATGAAATGTATGAGATATGCGACGTATGGACGTGGTTGCTCATCTGGTAATACCCTGTTTTGTACAGGTTATGGTATAAACGTCTGTATGTGTTCACATACATTCACTTGGGAATGTTTACCTGTAAACTTACTCTGCTCTATTTAACTAATTAAGCTCAGAGAAAACAACAGCTGAACAGTGGCATGCTTACCTGCAATGTCTTTCTCTTCTTCTTCGGCCTCCTCTTTGAGATCCTGCAATTTTCCCATGGGGTGTGTAGCAGGTACTGTTACCCCTGGAATCTGGGGCAGACAGCATGGGGGAGTCCGGGCAAGAGGGGAGTTTCGACAGTCCAACAGAAACTTCCTGTCATAGATGATGCGGGTACCTATGTTTGAGAGAAAATGGAAAAAAAAGAAACTGTGATGTTTGACCTGCAGTCATCAAATCTCACTTCCTGAAAGGAAGTGAAGTAAACGCTCTAGAGGCAAACATAACAGAAAAAATAGTAGCCTCGTGCGAGAGCACCTTTGCACTGAAGCAAGGTGCACATCTGGGGGGTTAAGTATCATTATCCTCTACCGGAGGGGATTTAAGTGGGAAAAGGAGGCATCTATGTGGGCTCAGAGGGGAGGGATGAAGGCTGTCAGGGCAATGGGTTCTAGGAAATCAGAGCACAAAACATTCTGTCTTTGAAGCAAGATGCCTAGAGATTAAAGTTAAGCCACATGTTACATTCTTTGATGGGGTATGAGCTTTAACATTGACAGCAACACACTTGGCTTGTTCTTTCTCAAACTTTCTCAAAGCGTTGACATGATTTAAGTTGTAGAGCTCCACAAAAACCCTGCAGGTAGCCACATCTAAGATCTACGTAGTACATCTGTCACCATTTTGGACTGAGGCCAACTCCGAGCAAAAACAGTGTCATAAATTGCACATTATGATAAGTTTGACCAGGACATGGCTTGCTGCCTCTCTACTGGAGTTTGAACCACTATGTACAGTATCTGCTCAACCTCTCCACAAGGGAAAAACATGTTATATAATAAGTGAGTGGCAGTTCATTCGGGACAAAGGAAAGCAAAGCAGAGAGTGGAGAGAGAAAGAATTGGGGCGAGGAATGGGGGCTGGAATGTATGCTATAGCTCAAGCAACGCAGTATAGGGCAGCATTATGTTAAAAAAAAAAAAAAAAAAAAAAGTGTTGGGGGAAGGGGGGTGGGGGGTGTTCCAGCAGCACATGGCCTGACCCCAGTACAATGAAATGCAACGTATGTAAAGTGGAATACAAGTTAGCACTCTGTGTTGCAACTTGCTGTGCCATGTTTACTAGCAGCTTAGTTTAGAAGCAGCTTTTTGGCACATATGTTAAAATATTGCTCAGGCTCCCCCATGCATTAGATGTTTCCTCACCCTCCTCCACTCAACTTGTACAGAATGTTCTCTGAGAGTGGCGGGGATAGGACGGCCTACACACTCCTCCACCACGGTGAAGGCCAATCGCCTTGCTGTTCTGGCAGCTGGAGACATACACCCTCTTCAAATCACAAGTCACGAATTAGACGGCTCTTGTTGTCATTAGACATCAGTGTGTCTGTCTGTGTGTGTGTGTGTGTGTGTGTGTGTGCAAAATGCAGCAACAAGTAACTGTGTGCTCAGACCCCCCCAATGTGTGTGAAAAGTTAGATTTTTATTTTTCATGTAGATGCCTTGTGCAAGTTAATCACTACATTTGTTCGATATCAGAGATAAGAAGATATACATGTGTTTGTTATTATGTACTGGTATTAGTATGGATTCATCAGTGTTGTAGTTTTTTATTTAATAGTTGAGAAAAACGAGTAAAAAGTTATGTGCACGCTCCACACTACTACACATGGTGTAAAAGTAAAATAAACCGTAATTTTTTTTGGTCTCAAAATTTGTTCACTTTGCCAAAAACAACAAAGAGAGCAGACTTGTTGACAACACGAGGTTTGAACCGTCACCGTGCAGAAAGTGAGCAACAGGGCTCCTATCCAGCCCGGTCCTGTTTATTTGTGTGGGACAGGGGCCACAGCTGATTACTTTCTAACCTAACTCATTTTAACATGTCAGGGCGAGCTACACAATGTTTTCAACTCCATAGTTTTTATAATCAGCTGTTTTCGTGCATGTGCGCATTGTTTGCAGCGTCTCGCGAGAGCTGCTGGCTGCTCTGTGAGCATTTGCACGTATGCACCAAATGTTGAGTTACAGCCGCACCAAGTCAGCCACCTCTGCCCCCCCACGAGTCCTGTGCTTCTGCGTCTCAAAAAGCTAAAGCCAGACCCCGCAATATGAAGCGGTCTCACCCCGAGAGGAGCTCGAAAAGCGGGCGCACGGTGCTTACCTCCGGGCGTGGTGGAGAAGAGGGTCCCCCCGGGTGTCTGGCTGTAACAGTCGGGGAGCTGGGACCAGTCCTTCAGGGTGAGCACCCTGGTGGGGATGGGGCAGCTCTTCACTTCCTTGGTGCCGGTTCGACATGCTTGCTTCTGTCCGTGTGGCTGCTGCAGGTGGAGCGGGACAAACTTTTTTTAAACAAAGAAAAAGTCCTCAAACTCGTTTTTTTTACGCACGCTCACAGCCTCGCGCAAAAAAAACAAACAGACGACGTCAACGCCACAAGTGATTTATAGCCAAAAGTTTCCAAAGTGCAAACTTGGGAGACTTTTAACTTGTAAACCCGGAGTTCAGACAAGCACAAAGTTTGTCTGTGTGTGAAGGGGGGACCCTACGGTGTCCGTCGCCTCCCGCAGCTACCGTGCGCTGTATGTTACCACACAACTGCACAAGACTCGTGATGTTTTTGTGCAACAGCTACGCAACACGTGGGGCATCCGCTATCTGGCGCGAATGTTTGGAAGTACGGAACAGTCCGCGCGGGCGGTGGTAGCGATGGAGTAAGAGTGAAACAATTATTTAATGTGTAGCTGTGTTGTTGTAAACTTAACGAGAGTATTACCTAAAGTTTAATATCAATACAACATTTATTTATGGATCTAAATTGAGGCGTTTGCCCCTTAAAACCGATTCAAGACTCTATAATGTTAGTAATTTTATACAAATAAGCACAGCTCTACTTTTAATCTGAGCTTTTGTAACGTTAACGAAGGCTTAGGATATGGTTCAATTCCTCGCTGGAGATTAACTTTGGATGTAAACACAAAATGACTGACCATGACATGACATGAGTTTTAGCACGGGCAACAGAAAAATTTCCGTGCAGGGCTTGTGTGGTTTACAAAACACGCGCACCTCACACTCGTTTGTGTTAGTCACTCGACAGCACTGCCCCCTACAGGCGCCTCAGTGTAGGGGCAGAGTGTGAAGGCTAATAGCAGAGACTCAGTAAGCACAGAGGACAGAGCTGGAAGTCTCTGCCCTCAGTGTGACAAACAAGAAAAGGGAGAGACACAGCTAGGATGTGTTGTCCAAAATACCAAACTTTAGAGGAAAAACATTTCCGTAATTATAAACAACATATCCTCAGGATTTGAGTCTGAATCTGATGTCCAGAGAGTCTCCCCAGACAGACAGACAGACAGACAGACAGACAGACAGATAGATAGATAGATCTGCTTTAATACATGAAATGTATTTATTTTGTTTCATTTCTTGATTAAGCTGAACAGAGCTGTGTGCATGTTCCTCACAAAAAGCTCATCACAACTCCAAGAAGGGCTTTCATGTTATCTTCTTTATTATGTGCTCAGTTTTCCTATAATGAGGTGATGCATCATTTTATTATCCTCTATCTTATTTACCTATTTATTTGTTGCATGTCTATCAAGTTATTATTAATTCTACTATTTTATTATTATAGGTGTTGTTTTTACCATGTTTTGCTTTACTTTGACTGCACTTATTGATTAACTATGAACCACATTCTGATATTATTCCCTTAGGCCATCTCTTAGGTGGTCTCTTGGTTTTGTTTTAGATGTTTGAGGGAAAAATAAAAAGAACTTAACAAATGGGAAAAAAAACAATAAAGGGGGAAGTAGAAGGGGAGAATGTAACACACCTTGTAGAGTTAATTCTCAATAAAATCTGAGTTTAGAAAGGACTTTTGCTTCAAAAATGTGTTTAACCAAGATCATTCAGTTTAAATGTTGAAATCATAGTTATTTACACTTTCAGTTCCTGTTTGGTGTCCTTTGAGGAAGTTACTCCTGTTTCTTCACCACATGAGGGCGACACAGATACGAAAACATTTGGGCCACAGATGTTACACATACTATATCAACATCAATGGGGATGTTTACCATTTATGTTTTGAGCTAATGTGACCTCATATACTGAGATTTGAACTCATTGTAATAAAGATGTTAATATACAGGTGTTGACCTGTACTATCCTCCTGAAGAATACAGTTAATTTCTGTTCTTGCAAGAACTGACATATATTTGTAAAATTGCTTGACTTTTTGTGACATCAGACCTAAGGGGTGTTCCATGAAGCTGGATTAAGGGAAAGCCTGGCTTATTTCGATAAGTCTGGCTCATTTAAGAGAGAGTTCCGTTCCATCATCGTGGCTTATTTGAATGGCCGCTGAGTAACCATGGTAACAGAACTATCCTGCTCCGGGGCAGGATAACTGTCGAGTTTAGTTTAGCTGTGTGTCAAAGAATATCTGACGGGCTGAAACAGACTCCAGAAACAAAGTTCAGCTGCCTGGTGGATTTCCACGCTCGCGCCGTTTATGTCTTGTAAAAAGAAACTGAAAAACCCATGAAAGTCACGTCTCCCTACTTTCACTGTGAAACCTCAGTTATATGGCAGGTACTGGAAATTGAATTAAATAAGAAAGAACGTGGTTAATTTAAAAAAAAAAATCAGAGCTCTGAGAAAAATATATATAATTTATAATAAATAATGAATTGAAAATGTTCCTTAGGGCATAGCATCCCACTATGTGAATATAAATGTGTGCCTAACATATGCTTACCTCAATGTACAGAGGTAAGATTTCAGTGACATATTTTTGTAATGTAATGTCTCCTCCATAATGAAAGTAAAAAGGAAAACTAATAAAAATGTGCTCATAAAAAGACAACTTCCTATGTATTGTGCAATTTTAATGAACACATGTGGTCCTTGGGGACTTAAACCAGTGACCCTCTGGTTCCCAAGCCAAGTCCCCACAGACTGAGCATTAATAATACTAGCCCAATACTACTGATAATATAGTCGCACTGTATGATGATTTGAATGCTCATTTATTAATAAATTGACAAAGCAAGGCCAGTTTAATTGTGTAGCTCATTTCACACAGAGACAATTCAACATCCTTTAAATAAAACTAATGAAAGAAAAGAGCAATGAGAAATAAGATGAAAGTGAAATAAACATGTAACATAAAACAATAGGATTAGGCTTGTACAACTTGCGCATTTAATCAGTCGGCTATTATATATTTTTTTCTTACTTCTTACGATCCTCGGGCACACACACACATAGCCGGCTGTGAAAGCCTCGCTTGAATTAGCCTTGATTAGATAAGGCTGAAATGTGTTAGTGGAACGACTTGAGGCTTAATTGGGAGATGTAGCGTTAGTTCAAGCGAGGCTTTCTCGAGTCAGCCTGGCTTTCTTTAGCTACGTTGATGGAACAACGGAAGTCAACAATGGTCCAAGATGCAACTTTCAGGAGAGTGGATGTGGAGACTTGAAGCTGAAACACTTTTCACTTTTGAAGCCTAAAATATTTAGATCTGAGTGAAATGAGAAAGAGAGAATGAGTGCATGTACTTTTCAAAGAGTTAAGAGTTATTTGTAGAAAAAAACATATGACAAACATTAAAAACATGTTGGGTGGGAGAACAGAGGGTTATTTACTTCCTGTGAGATATTGTTTATCTGGCGGACGTGGACAGGAAAAGAAAGAAGAAAAAACGAGGACAGATCCGCTCTGGCTGCTCATTGGTCCAGAAATATGGAATCAGATGACGTATAGTTCCGGGTTTGTGGGTCCTGATGAAAGGTAACTCTCGGTCATTTCTCCGCCGCTCGCCGGCTCTCATATGTCCGCCGAAAGGTAAGACCGCGTTGAGGCTGCCAGCTAAGCGGGTTATCGCCCTGAGGCTGCCCGCTTTAATCTCATCAGTGCTTTGGTCCGCTCGTAGATTTAGATTCGGGGGGTTAATTTGTGCGCGGGCAGCACGTTTGAGTTGGGCTGAGCCGAATCCTCCGGAGATAACGTCGCTCAACTCGGCGACGGTTGCGGCAACGCGCCACCGCTTTGTCACTGTCTGTCTGCCGTCCCGCTCCTCAGCTATTGTCAGAAAACAGCGGCAAAACACACACACGTTCATCTTATTTTTAACATAGCTAGTTCTGTTGTTCTCCAGTTTCGGGCGTTTATTTTTAAATAGCAGTTTTTATAGTTTTAAGACTCTTTTGAACGTGAGGTATTGTGAGTAATGATAAAAACATGTACCCTGCCCATCACTGGATTTGGGCATTTTCTTGTAAATAATAGTAATTTCTACGAGTCAAACTAGCTATAATTTCTAAAATGGCTGCGTTATGTTGCCATGGAAATAACACGTTCATGTGCGACTGATTTAGACCAAGAAGTGCGCTTAATTCACTTACACACATCATGTCTGACCGCACATTTAAATTCAGTGTGCCTTTCTGACACGAGGCTTTTTGTTCTTCAGCTCACGCCGTCTTCATTAAGAGGCCGAGCCGCCACAACATTTGCCTGCATGGACGCTATGCTAACGAAATAGTTTGAATAATGTTCTGTTGTTCATCCAGCTCCTACAGGCGACAATAAAACGAGGAAAGACATAGTGTGTGAAGAAAGTGTGTACTGTAAACAGTGTTTAGAAAGCAGGGAGGGGGTGGATGCTGTTGACGCTTTCTACACAGGAGTGTTAGTCATTTTTTTAAAAGGTTTTTCACTGTTTGTCTCAACTGACTATAAATCCTCAGTGCAGTAACATCCCCATCTTTATCTGCCTGCCTTTGGAGTACAGCCACAAGTTCTGTTTAACTCAGACATGTGTGACGTAGTTTACAGCCATGAATCACTGAAAATGTGAATCAGTGTGTGTGTAAAGTGTGAGGCCTGTAAAGTGAGGCCTGGGGGGGTGGGGGGGTGGGGAGGTGGGTTGCATCAGTCCATCACTGACTTTTTATTCATCATCGATTAGATAACGCGGCCGAGTGAGTGCGTAGTGGTGTTAACATCTGTAAGAGGAAGTTGCTTTTCAATCTGTTGTGGACATCGTGTCTTTCTCAGTCTGTGTTGTGACATGACAGCAGGTTCTACATGATGGCTGTAACCTACAGGTACTCCATTACACAGCATGCGGTTACATTCGTTCCTTTTTCTTACTTTATGTGACACAAACAAGAAATGCAACCTTTAACACGGTCAGATTTATGCCCCTCATCTCCCCTGCGCTGCGCGCGTGTGTTGGGGGGGGTTATTAGCGAGCAGAGCATGTCCTGGAGTAGCCTTTCACTGACCACAGTATGGGGTGAGCTTTAAGAGTATTGTCATTGGTTGTCCGCCGCTCGATCCTCTTCAGCACAACTCACAGGGCTGTGGTCATTGGCCAGTGGCCAAACTGGTCCGAGAGACAGTGTCTCAACACTGATTCATCCCTCCGCGACCTCCTAGATAAACCTGCCTGTTTGTTGTTGGAAGGCAGACAGAGGAGTGAAGCTGCGCTGTTGAAACACATCCTCCTGAGAGGAGGAGGGCTGCTATATAATTGAGGGTTGAGAGCTCATAGACGTACAGAGCAAGAGGGAGGTGAGTCTCAGATGAATGCAGGGTGTAGTTTCTGGCCGGCATAGGGCAGTCCTCCTGGGTGTTCAAGGAGCTTTATCGAGGGTTAGGTTTCAATCACTTTCTAATAAAGATGTCAGATAACTGTTAGAAAGTAGCTGACATCTTTTTTCCCAAACCACTGTTTTGTCTGGGTTCTGTTTTTTTTTTTTTTTTGTGCCAAGTGTATTGAGTTAACCAACCAACTTCCTCTTCCAGACAGCATGTGACTGATATTTGGGGTGAAATGTAAAGTGCTTTAATTAATAGTAGTTACGTCAGATGTGCTTGATGAATACATTTTTTTCTGATGGTATTCTCTCTTTTATTCCAACTCCAGGTGTAACACTGAGAGGACAGTGAACCTAACATTTTTTCGTCTACGGGTTCTGTAAAAATTGTCTGCTCTGGAGGCTTTTCTCTTTTATGAGGCTTCCCATCTGACACAAGATCAACTCTCCGTTGACACTTGAAACATCTTTTGGACGATACGGCTTCCAAAACTGGTCTGACCACTACCACCAGTAGCTGCTCTTACTTTTCCATTATGGGTCTCCAGTCAGACTCTGCCCTCCAGTCTCTACTCTTCTTACCGATCCACCTTCTGATATGGCTGTACTCCGTCCTGTCCTTCCTGCCCTGGTACTACATCACCGGCGCTGGCGAGAGAAAAGCTCTGTCCAAGCGGATAAAGGCCCGTTCCACCTCAGGCCGCACAGATGGGCCATACCGCTCTGTGGACCACTTCGATTCCCTGGCCAGGGAAGACTTCCCAGGCAAGGACACGCTGGATAAGCTGTTCAAACACGCTGTGCAGCGCTTTGGAGAACAGCAGTGTCTCGGCACCCGAGATGTACTGAGTGAAGAGAATGAGATTCAACCCAGCGGAAAAGTATTTAAAAAGGTATATACATATATTTATTTATTTATTTAATTTAGTATGCTTGTGAAGACGCTGATCTGATGTCTCAACTCTTTCTCTTGCTAGCTGATCCTGGGGGAGTATCAGTGGCTCTCCTACAATGAGCTGGACTCTATAGTCAGTGAGTTTGGCAGCGGATTGGCAGCTCTGGGGCAGCAACCCAAAAGCTGTATTGCAATCTTTTGCGAGACCAGAGCAGAATGGATGATCACTGCCCAGTCATGCTTCAGGCGCAACTTCCCATGTGAGTGTATCACTTGATGTACAGTATAGTAGAAGATATTATGTCACAAAGTGTGAGTAATGCTTCAAGTGTTTTTATGGTTTTGTATTCATTTCAGTGGTGACATTCTACGCCACACTGGGAGAGGAGGCAATTGCATTTGGACTGAATGAGACCGGCGTTACACATCTTGTTACCAGCGTGGAACTGCTTGAGACTAAACTGAAAGTGAGTTAATTCCTCACAGCACTCGGCCAGGATGGCTCGCCTCTGATTTCAAGAGACGCAACAATGAAGCTATGGTTATGAAGCAATTCTCCTGTTTCTATAACTACCACTAATAATGTTACTCATCATGAGATGATCGCTAAAAAAAGATAATTTTAGTTGGTATGGGGAATTTGCAAAACAGGTTGTAGTCTGTCCTTTAAGCTGGTGTAGGTTCCTACACAAAGACAGATAAATTTCATTATGACAGTTTTTTTCCACGTGTAATGCCTGTCAAGCCATTTTTAAATTCGTTACACAGGAATGTGGACTGTGTTAGGGCAGACAGGTTAGGAAAATGAAGCTTAAAACCACAGAAATTACAGAGGTTTTACATGAACTTTGTGTGGTGAGTTTTATTCATATCTTTGCACTTCCCCAGAAACCACTCTCAAGATAAGGCTACAAGGAAATGAACCAAATGTAATGCATTGTGATTGTATGCAACATATAGTAAAGCAGTTTATATGTATGATAACATCTGCCAGTTAAAAAGAATGTGTTTGCTTTGTATTTATTCAAGGAAATCACATGATAGTGCATCCTGTTTGTGATGGCAGTGTGGTCACAGTGTCCTCTCTCTTTGCAGAACGTTCTTCCACAGATCCCAAAACTGAAGCACGTGATCTATGTGGACAAGAAGAAAGTGAGCACAGAAGGCTACCCAGCAGGACTGTCCATCCACAGCATGCAGGCCGTACGAGAGCTGGGCTCGCTGCCTGAGAACAGTGCGTGTTTCTGTGACTCACCTTGGTTGTGCTTCCTTGTTGGATTCTCACACATACAGTGTAAGACAATAGCTGTTTCTATTTGTCTTGCAGTGGGGAGGGCAATTGTGAAGCCTGAGCCCTCTGATATGGCCGTGGTGATGTACACCAGCGGCTCTACAGGCAGACCCAAAGGAGTCATGATTGTCCACAGTAACCTGATTGCAGGAATGACAGGCCAGTGTGAACGCATCCCTGGACTCGGGTGAGTCTGACTATATGATTTAGTTTCTTTTACCAGTCTGCTGCCAGCGTCCATCCTGCTTAGAGCTCTTATTGAATCTTTGGTCCGTTCCAACAAAAACAACACTTGGTTTGGAAAATGCCAAGTAGATAAGAGTAGAATTTTTCCATAGACATTTGTGCTGAAACAGTCTTACAAGAGCAAATCTGTCAGCTGCCTAGAAGTGGAAGGAGGTGCAGGGTACATTTTTGAGACTGCGCTGTCTATATCCCCCAACTGTGAACCACACTCAGAACATGCTGTGTGTGTGTGTGTGTGGGAATAGGAAAGAGGAACCAAACACATTTACTAACCTTTTTACTTTCTCCCCCCGTGTTCTGGCAGGCCTAATGATACCTACATAGCCTATCTGCCCCTGGCTCACGTTTTGGAAATGACAGCTGAAATATCCTGCGTCACATATGGCTGTCGGATCGGCTACTCATCCCCCCAGACGCTGTCAGACCAGGTAATACTCGGCACCAACAGGATGTGTTGTCTCTGTCAATGGGTGTGCGATATTTCTACACGGGTGTGGTTACTGATAATTGTCTGCTTTGTTGCCATTAGCTTAATCGTTGTGGCTGTCTATTATAATCAGTGCCCTCAAATGTTTTGTTTGTTCCCTTTAGTCCACTAAGATAAAGAAAGGAAGTAAAGGAGACTGCTCTGTGCTCAGACCTACCCTGATGGCAGCTGTGCCAGTAAGAATCCTGCATCACTCACTACTGTTCATCCATCTGGTTTTCGTCCTCTCTCTGTTTGCTTAGTTTTAAACACACTTTTTTTTTTTTTTTTTTAAACCTAACACTGTCATTGCATGTATAAATTAATCTTATATGTTTTCTCCTTAAAAGGAAATTATGGATCGCATCAACAAGAATGTGATGAGCAAAGTGCAGGAAATGAGCTTCATTCAGAAGAAACTGTTTACGCTGGGCTACAAATATAAACTGGAGCAGATCAAGAGGGGCTATGACGCACCGCTCTGCAATGCGTAAGAAACCACTGTGTGTCCTCCAGTGCCCTTTGAAAAATGGGAAATGTGTTGCTCTTCCTGAAATCCAACACTGTCACTGTCTGTCTCCGCAGCCTGCTATTCCGCAAAGTGAAGAAGCTGCTGGGCGGACGGGTGAGGATGATGCTGTCTGGGGGAGCCCCCCTGTCCGCAGCCACCCAGAGGTTTATGAACGTGTGTTTCTGTTGTCCAGTGGGCCAGGGCTACGGCCTCACTGAAACCTGTGGAGCAGGCACCATCACAGAGGGTAAGAGGAGATGGGAAAAAGCAGGGCAGGAGGAAAATGTAAAGACAGGAGCCGACAACTAAGTTATTAAGACCCTGTGTCTCATTATACAGTTGCAGACATCAGCACCGGCCGCGTTGGCGCTCCCCTTCTGTGCTGCGAGATCAAACTCAGGGACTGGGCTGAAGGTATGACAAACACGTTGGTGCTCGCTCTGCTTCCAAATGAGAATTATTTTTAAATCACAGGGCAATTATTTGTTATTTTAATTACTTTATTCACCTCTTTTCCCTCAGGTGGCTACACCAGCCAAGACAAGCCAAACCCAAGAGGGGAGATCCTGATTGGTGGTCCCAATGTAACCATGGGTTACTACAGGAGTGAATGCAACAATCAGGACTTTTTCATGGATGAAAATGGTCAGAGATGGTTTTGCACTGGAGATGTGGGAGAGATTTACCCAGATGGCTGTCTACAAATAGTGGGTGTGTATATTTGCTCTCAAAGCCTTTGCATGACTTAGGCCCATGGCTTTCATCTGATGGTGTGCGCAGAAGTCACACCATTCATACTTAATTTCACAACTTTCATCTGCAGTCAGTGCAGCTGCAACTTGTAATAGACTGTTTGTTCTAGATAACAGAGCAGTCACTTGTTGTGAAGAGATCTTTGTCTTTTTTTTATTATTATTATTTTTTTTTAGATCGTAAGAAAGACTTGGTTAAACTGCAGGCCGGGGAGTATGTGTCTCTGGGAAAAGTCGAGTCTGCTCTGAAAAACTGTTCTCTCATAGACAACATCTGTGCTTACGCAAACAGGTGAGTAAGTCGCCTTTGTCTGTTCAGGAAAAGTTACAGGAAACGTGTGTGAGTCATGTTTTTTCCATAACTGTGTGGAAATACAGGCGATGAACTTTGCAAAGCATTTAATGTTGCTAAATACCAAAAATAACAACTTGAAATTGGTTGATATTTCTGGCTCTTCATTTTGGGAGTCCAGGTGGCAGGATGGTGTGGGACAGCTCAGTTAGATGCAATTAAAATGAATGACTAGATACATACAGGCTAGGAGTTATGTTAAATCCTTCCTCCCAGCTAAACCAGATGGACTTGCCTTCCAAAGTACCATCTACAGAGGAAATAAGGAGTAACTACATATGGACATCTCGACTGACCTATGACCTAAAGATAACCTGGGACGTATCCATCCATGTTCTGTTAATGCCAAACACAGTTTTACAATTCAGCGTTGTACACAGATCACATCCATAGTGTATCTATAGTGTTGAAACCAAATAAAACCACTGACGCAAACGGAAACAACAACACTTTTTGTTGTTGTTTGCTGTACAAACGAGGCGAACAGTCTAAAGTTAACGGAGGAATCTCACAGCCATGAACTGTACACTGACCGAGATGAGCACCCATCAAAGCTCAACTCAATAAGAAACCAAATGAGATTTTTCTTAGTGCCGAACACTGACAGATTATTAATAACCTGAATATCAAATGTCAAACTGACTGCACTGCACTCCTTGGGTACAGAGGGAGAGGGAAAAGGAGGGAGGGAGAGAGAGAGAGACAAGCTCTTAATGTTACATGTGCACTGTCAGACAATTCATTGAAGTTGAGAAGCCGCCTCCTGTCAACTCTAATGAAACTAATGCCTGTCAATCACACCTTAAATAGGAGATGTCCAGCTGGATCAGTGCTCCCTGTTTGGATTGTGATGAAACTAGTTTTAAAAATCTGCGCCTGAGCCAAGAAATAAAGATGATATAATGTCAGTATATCAACAACATAGAGGCAATAAACAGCAGTGGCACCTGTGAGAGACGGTGACAATAAAACACATATTATTTATGCCCTTTAACCTACAGATTCCTCAGATTTCGAGTTTCCTGTACGTGTGTGCTTTTGTAAGCCATGCCCTGCTTTATGGTGACGATGTTGGGCAAATTCCAACTATGACAAATTTGTTCCCTCTTAAAAATACCTGACTTTCCCCACCGGTATGTCGATACACTGTAGCAGTTGGAGATAATGTTAAATAACATGCATAATAAGAGTTTCTTTTTTTTTTTCATTATGAACATATTTCACTATATTTTCTCACATACCTAAAACATTCTGTGATGTGTATAATATTCACACCATCCAGTACTTCACTTTAGTCAGAAACATTCTTTCACCTGTGACCAAAAAAAAAAAAAAAAAGACTTTCTACTGACATGTTTTACTTAATACACTTGCTCTGTCACAATTCTTTCCACTTAAACTGAATCTAAAGCTCCTACAGCACTACGGGACTTAATTTAGTGCTTAATCTTAAACTGAAACTTGAGCTTCAGTTTCAGTTTTGTATTTTAAATGCCACTGCAACTACCATTTTGATGGGTGAATCAACTATAAATAGTTTGACTTCAGATTTTCAGCAGTGAGAGTGCATAAGCTTTTCCCAGTAACTTTAGCCAATGATTGACCTTGTTTCTCGTCTTCATCCTGGCAGTGATCAGAACTACGTGATCAGCTTTGTGGTTCCCAACCAGAAAAAGATGACAGAACTGGCAAAACAGAGAGGCATTGTGGGAACATGGGAGGAGCTCTGCACTCACCCCGACATGGAAAGAGAGGTTCTGAAGGAAATCAAGGAAGTCGCTGTTAACAGTAAGAGTTGACCATGTCTTTTCGTGATCTGTGTGATATGCTGCCCTGGCAATCTTTACTTACATGCATACTGTTTGTTATGTACCGATCTTTTGGTAGAAAAAAACAAATTATTTATCGCTCTATGTTGTGACTATATATGGTTGAACATCAGCATTCTTTTCTCTTCACTTTTCATCCAAATAGTTAAACTCCAGCGATTTGAGATTCCTGTCAAGGTGCATCTGAGTCCCGAGCCCTGGACCCCGGAGACAGGCCTCGTCACGGACGCATTCAAGCTGAAGAGGAAAGAGCTGAAGAACCACTATCTCTACCACATAGAAAGAATGTACGGGGGCAAATAACTTCGCCTATTTCATCCAAGAGTCGCAATTATCACCATAACCACTGCTTTGATGTGTAAATAATCTTCCCGGTACCCAATGGGATTTTGATGCTGTTTGTGAACCACAGGCGCCCAGATGAAAATGTCTTGAAAAAAGCTTAAGCTGTAGATAGTTGTAGCTGTTGATCCATATGTGCTGCTTTTTACTCTTTTGCGTGTGTGTGTGTGTGAGCGTAAAAGTTTTGATTGTCAAAAGAGGTATACAGGTGGCAACTCTTACTCCATGAAAAGGGTCTGAGGCCATTACGGCACTCAGTTGCCATCCACTTCAATCTGTTGGCACTCAGTTTGTAGCTGATTAAAAAGTACCACTGTCCTTCATATGTTGCTGATGCCTTGTTGTTACATCCACTGAAAATATTAACTGTAATCATCACAGAGGCTTGTAATGCTCTTTTGTAAAGTTGGAATTCTGATGTTACTTTGCCTTCAGTCTGCAGTACTTGTGTAGTCAAGCAGAAGTAAGTGATATCTAGATTTTAAAAAAAAAGTTTATGCTTTTGTTCCAAAAATGGCTAAACTGTCATGTGAAGTTTACTTGATGCTTTAGGAAAAGTATCCCCACCCACTGACATGGATCAGAGGGAAAAGTTACTCCTGATCATGTCTGCTTATCGACTGTTTCACCCCCACCAATGGTGTTTTGTTTATGCATGTTAGTGTCCATTTATTTAGAAATTAAGACCAAAATGTGTAAACATAAATGACTCAGGAAGATAAGGAAATGTTTTAATATATGAAATTGTCAAATAGTGGGTTGTTTGTATAGAAAACACTTCTGTCAAAATTGTGAGCACCTTATTTATTTAAAAGCAGGCATGCTTAACTACTAAGCTTATTAGCATTTTCTAGTTAGAACTAGCAAAACTGTAATACTGTGCGTATTTTACCTCAGTTAACAGGTTGATGTATAATTTGGTATCAAAAGGTTATCTCAAGTTGAGTCTGTTCATTTTAATATTATAGGAGTGTTTGTATTTTTCAAAGTGTTCATGTTCATAGATTGCATCATTAAAACTTTAAAGGACGCAAATGTTGACAGTCACGTAACAGTTGGTTGTTCGGTGATCCTATTTGTATTTATTACTCCATCATTATGGTCACATGCCTTGTTCAACATTTTATGAATAAACATTTTTTTTCATATTCGTTGTCATATGACATTTTGATTTTATTACAAAAAAAGACAGAAAAAAAAGAAACAGCATCTTCACTTTTCAAGATTATCACTGTCGAGTGTTTGTACATTATGGAGGGACACGTGGAGATTAGGACAGCCTCAGCTGTTCCAGTCCTGAAATCGGAAACAGTCACTAGCGATCTTCCAAACAGGCTGATCATTGTTGGGTGAAGCCTGAGCTGTCAAAAGAAAGTTCTGGTTGAAGAAACGCTGTTTGTTCCCTTCAAACTTCACCGTCCCACCAGTCACCACGAGCAGTGTGGTCTGGCCTTGGGTTGCTTGTTCTGTGAATGAAGAAAGGGCAGATTGATAGTGGATTACACATCTTCACCAGAAGAACATCACATGTTTAGAGACCTCGCCACTGTCACTTTGACTCGACAGGGTTCACATATACACAATTTTAAGTGTGGTCCGCTTACCGTGAACTGGCTGACAATCCAGTGTGTGAACTTGAAACTCGCTGGAAGGCAGCGACTCAAAAAACTCTCCCAGAGCATCCTGTCCTGACACAGCGTTCCCATTCCACACCAAGGTTGCCTTGTCCAGGTAAAGCCGGGTCAAGTTCTGACAGATGGGATATATATATATATATATATATATATATATATATATATATATATATATATATATAGAGAGAGAGAGAGAGAGAGAGAGTATATATATATATATATATATATATATATATATATAGTATATAGGTGGACAGTTTGAATATGTCAGTTCTCAACATTGTCAATATCAAAGTCAACAAATAACAGAATGTGTTCAAAACTGAACAAATAAAAAATAAATAAATCATCACATCATCAAATTAATATTTAGTAGTCCTTCCATTAGCACGCAGTAGAGCTCTAATCCTGGCTGGCATGTTCCCCACGAGCCTTTCACACTGTTGAGGGGTAATCTTGACCCATTCTTGTTGAATTACTGCTTTTAATTCTTCTAAATTCTTTGGTTTACGCTTTGAAACAGACCTTTTGATAATCCACCACAGATTTTCAACTGGGGCTCATGTCCGGGGATTGAGCTGGCCACTCTAAGACCTGGATACTGTGCTCCTGCAGCCAAGTTCTACTGGCCCTGGATGTGTGGCAAAGGGGCATTATCTTGTTGAAACATCCAGCTTTGACCTCGACGGAACAGTGCACATGCAGAAGGGAGTATGTGGGTTTTGAGAATGGACACAATACTTGGCAGAGTTCAATGTGCCATCACAGACTCAATACTCAACATTTATGTACTTTTATGGAACCAATCAATTTTAAGTTTTTAATGGCTTTTTTTTTTAGTATTTTGGCTGTGACTGTACTAAAAGTTGCACTTGAAGACATAAGAGTGATTCTTAATGCAATATTTCACAAATGCAAATGTCCAAAAACTTTTTTCCACCAGTGTGTGTGTATATATATATATATATATATATATATATATATATAGCATAAGATCATAACATGCTCTTAGCACATGCCAAAAAATCTTTTATAAAATAATTTTATAAGGATCCCTGAACATTTGTAAAATATGTGCTGAGTGAGACATCTTACAGTAAAAAAATACCACTGCTCTCTAGTGTGCAAACTATGTAATGACGACACTATAAATTTCTCACTCACACATATACGTGTGTATGTGTGTGTATGTGTGTGTACCCAAATCTGATGGCGACCATTTCTGAGCATTAAAGTTTTCATCTTCAGAGAACAAAACAAGACACCTTACCCTCCTTTTCTTATCCATGCAGTCGTAGTAAATGTTGACGAACTCTTCTGAATATCTGCATGACTGGTCGGCATGCGTCCTAAAATCCTACAGAGAACATATCAAATACAGATCACGATTAATCAAAGGTATGTGTTTCTGCCACTGTTGACTGTGAAAGGCGCACATTGGGGACCAGCTAACTTAGATAGCACACATTGAGTTAGCTGGTTGATTTCACTACAGAAATGAAGCCAAGCTTATAAACTTACCAGCGTGCTCGCCATAAGTACTTATGTATGTACTGGGACAATGGCGAACACTACTATGAGAAGAATACTGTAAAATATTTCCCAGCATTAACTTCGCTTAGCGTGGCCTTTCTTCCATTCTCGTTCATTTAGCAGCCATTTTGCAGCATGTACCACTTCCTGTAAGCACCAACTAAACCCACCAAAATAAAATGTACGTTGTATATACGTTAGTTTAAATGCAGTTAAGGCGATTGATAGCGATATTCCACACATCTGAATTCATCATATTTCATCTTATATTCATTTATTGATTCAAATAAAGTGTAATATAACATAATAGTAAGACGGCACGGCAGTTCAGTCTCAGGTGATGTGACTGAGAGTATTTTAATTTGAAGAGAAAAGTGGCCTCACGAGGAAGTAGAGTTCATAATTTCCTGAGTCATTGCTCTTCCAGTTCAAGTCATACAGCACTTGGGCTTCAAAACAAGGCTATTCTACATTTTTCTTAATATAGGAAGTATTTCTTTAAACAATGGAGGCCTCTGTATCAAACGTGGAGGTCTGTAATTTTGCGTACACGGGGCAGTTTGAGAAATTAAAACAGTGCATCCTGTCAGATAAAACGCTTGCTTGCAAAACGGACCAGGTAAGGATGCTTGTGTTTAATCAGCCAGCCAACAATGACATACTGACTTTTCTACCTTTTTTTTTCTTTCACTCACAGTGTTTTGTGCTTCTGTGTAATCTCAGGACAGGAGGAGCGCCTTGCACTGGGCTTGTTCAGCAGGACACACCAACATAGTGGAGTTTCTGCTCGACCTGGGAGTGGAAGTCAACCTGCAAGATGATGTAGGCCTTAAAGTTTCTGAAAGGGTTTCATTTCTCTCTGTAAAACCCGAGCTGTGGTGTAAACACCGCACACATTTGATTCATGTTCCTTTCTGAAACTTTCCCTCTTACCCCTAGTTAACAGGATTTTAACAAGGAAGTGTTTAATCTGATGTGATTTTTTTTGTTTTGTTTAGTTTTTAATGTAAATGTGTAATTTCTATAGACATTTTTAGACAAAATGGATGCTCTATCAGTGTATGTAATCAAATGAGAAGGTCAAAAGGTTTTGTTTTGTTTCTTCCCAGGCTTCGTGGAGTCCTCTGCACATCGCAGCTTCTGCAGGCAGAGAAGACATCGTGAGATCTCTGATATCTAAAGGAGCTCAGCTGAATTCAGTCAATCAAAATGGATGTACCCCGCTGCACTACGCCGCCTCTAAAGACAGATATGAGGTAACATTGGCCACAGGTTGCCACCCGACTGTACTGCATGCCTCTCTTCTTTAATGTCTCTATACAGGCAATTGAATTTATACCTTATTTACAGCAGTGTTTCCCCTAGGTTTACAAGTTTGGCGGGGAGGGGGGACGTGACATGACACATCGCCATACAGAAAGCAATTTCGTCGACTAACTTGACCTGAGAGGGAGGCGGGGGGGGGGGGAGATTAATAGTTTATTAATTGATGATTCAGTCAACAGAAAATTAGTTGAAACTAGTTGAACATCCAAACTCTCTGTTTAACCTTCTCAGATATGAAAATTTACTGACTTTCCTTTTCTTACGGTTATATTAAATTAAATATCTCTATGTTTTGGACCGTCAGTGGGACAGATCACTACACTTAATCACACGCCCTTTGTCTCTAGGTCACAGTGATGGTTTTTAACTGTTTTCTGATTTTATATCGGCCAAACAATAAATCAAGAAAGTAATCTGCCTTTTATTCATTTATTTTTCTGTTGCTTTTATTTCTTCTGCTTAAGGCAGAATTACCACTTGTATAATAGAAGTACTGCAGGATAAAACTGTGATCAACAATTAAAGGTTGCAGTATTCTGCAGTAGGTTCCTTTTTGAACATTTAGTACGCCCGTGCATTATCTCATAATTGGCTGCAATATTCTGTAGTAGCGTTATCAGCTCTGAACCACAACCCACTTTATCTGGAAATGCCCACTGATACTCTTTTCAACGGTTTCTCCTTTTTAATGGTTTCCCCACATGATACTGATGATGATGATGTCACATACTTAAGCCTGATATACTGATACTGAGAAACCCACACAGAAAGTGGACAATCCTAACTTTTATATTAAGTCAGAAAGTATGATGTTTGTTCCTAACGGTCATTCGCCTGTTGTAAAAAATACAGTACAATCCAACTTACTGCCACGCTTAACTAAGTGTATCATTACTTTCTTGCAATGAGGTAAAGGGATTTAAAAAAAAAGAGGTTTTAAGATTTTTTTGTTTTCAAATATTTGTATACACATACCTTTAATACATGTTATCAGTTGTCAGGGAATTATGTGTTTTGGTGTGGAGTTTGCTAAAATCAAAAACTGATGTGAACAACTCCATAGAGGTTTATGTTTTCAGTTTTATTCCACATAATATTGTAATCTGTGACAAAGATGGGCTGACATGGGCTGACATTAATATCACTATCTCCAAATCCCAACCAGTTCAGCCTTGTTTTTATTTTGCTGCTTAATTGTGTATTTCTTTCACACCTACCACAGTTATTTACAAACAATAAGATACAACAAGTTACAGACAAGAAGAAAACTGTGTTTTTGCTAAGCTTTAGGATTTGCCCCCTCATGAGTTCAGTGTGAAGTAAACGGAAGAAATTCACCTCCTTTCCAAGAACTGTATGCTCTTCCTTTTGGCTCGTAGATCTGGGGTTTCCAGGACTTTGTTTTGTTTGGGTTGTCTGGACTGGAATGTTTTCATTTACATTCATTGAAATCAAGCATTAAGCACCTGGAGGTAGCATACTGTTAAAAAGGTGTTAAACAATTCTTTCTTTGTGAAGTTTAATGTGCACTGGCTCTCCAAAGATGTAGGTTGTTTTGTCTGGGGTTGCATCATTTCCTAGTCCTGCAATATGGTAAACATGTGTATATATACTGTATTCCAGTATACTAACAGAGGATGACAACGTGCAGAAAGTCACTTTTAACACTAGCCATTTAAATTGTATGAAATGAGGAACTGTACGTGGAATTTTACGTATTAACTTTCAGCCTATGCGAAACCAACAGGACAGGATCTGAAAACGTGTATTTCATGTAAATGGGAAGTCCCAAAATTTAAATGTCAACGTCACCTAAGTAACTCAGATTTTCCTTTTTATAGATTGCCCTGATGTTATTGGAAAACGGAGCAGACCCCAATGCCACAGACAAGTTGGAGTCCACCCCTCTTCACAGAGCATCTGCCAAGGGCAACTACCGCCTCATCCAGCTGCTTCTCAAACAGAGTGCCTCAACCAACATCCAGGACTCACAGGGCAACACGCCACTGTATGTGTGAACAATTATTTTTATTAGCCATATTAGCCATATTATCTGTGGCTGCTGGCACAAACATATAGTTGTAGGGGAACATTGTAGGCTTAAATGAACAAACTCTAAAAGGGTGAGTTCACCTAAATTCAAAACATGATTTCTGACTTGGCTTTAGTGGTATACAGCCATGCAGCTAGATTAGGCTTTATTTGCCTGGAATGTGGAGATATTTATTGTTGAGATATTCACCTCCAGTGACCTCCCCCATGGCCCTGTGTGTCAGGATAAGCGGTATAGATAATGGATAGATGGATGCTTACCACATTTTCGTATTAATGTTTGTATTTCTGTGTATCATTTTACCAGCCACCTGGCGTGTGACGAGGAGCGTGTGGAAGCAGCCAAATTGCTGGTGGAACATGGGGCTAGCATCTACATCGAGAACAAGGAGGAAAAGACCCCCCTCCAGATAGCCAAAGGCAGTCTGGGCAACATACTTCGTCGGATTGTGGAGGGATGATGCGTTTACTGACCTAGGTCATGTTCCTCCCCATAGCCAAGTTACATAATGAGAATTCTCATCCCAGTCTGTCCTCCTTGAGCGGCCCGGTGTGACACATTCAGATGTGTAACAGGTGAAAGATGAGAGAGTGCTAGGGAGAAAAGTTGGGCTGCACTGCATCCTGCTCCTCAGACGGGGCAGTGAAACTGCTTAGACCTTAGATGTCTATCAAAAACACTCTGCCATGCACTAACACTGCACCCAACACTGCAGCCTGTTCACTATGAAGTTTAAAGAGTTTCAAAGATGACTAAATAAAATCTGTGTTCAAGCTGCTAATAAAGTATGTTTGGGATGGATTTATACATACAAGCGCTGGATCCAGCAAATGTTTTTTGTCTGTCCTTTGACCTATTGCCACTTTGCCAGTGATTGATGAAAGTGTTTACTCCATATTTGTAAATTTCTTCATAGCTTGACCCGTTAGCTCTCTAATGTTCTGTATGTACAGTAGTGCAGTGCTATACAGACGTACTCCAGGACCTCTCCACATTTTTTTTTTTTCTCCAACAAACAAACTTCTGACCATGTCTGTCACCCATCACTGATGCTGACTGCAGGCAGATGTGAAATAGGTTTGAATATTTCCATTAGAGACACCAGCACTGCTTGTCTGCATGGTGTTCATTTTTATTCTTTAAATCTTAATTATGGGTTGTTGTTTTTTTTTTTACACTTGCAGGTGGCAGAAATGAGCTGTGAACACTGACATATCACCCTTTAGGGTTATCAATTAAACAAAAAAAGTCATTTTATGTTTAGGTGTTATTATTTTTATATTTGCTTGGTTATTGACACAGTAACAGCATATGTCTGCTTCTTTATACCAAAAAAGGTTTGTTCTGCTCAATTAGTAGTTTTCATCTTTATATTGGGTCATCAATTAAACCAAAAATATTATGTTTTCATAAAGATTTTTGATGTTTTGACAAAAGAAGCTTTACCATAGTTTTACCATAACATTTTCACAAATCTATTATATGACATCCAAAACTACAAAGGACTACATTTGATGTGAGTTTTAAAGATGTAACAGGTAACTATTTTCAGTATGAAGACATAATAATAAATAATGTCTGTTCAAAAAGTCACCCACTCCTCAACAGTTTCTAGGCACGCCTCTTTTCAGCCCACTCACAGTTCACATGCATGTCCCCAAAGTTTGTGCATGACATTCACACTCTGCACTAATTACTTGTCCATCACCTCTGTAGCTACATAGGCATGAATCATCTGGCTCAAACCAGGAAAAGAAGCTTCACACACTGCTGCAGCGTTTTGGACTATATGCAGGCTCCCTTTATCTATCACACTTTATTCATTCCTGTGCGTCCATGTGAATTAACCACACATACCCTAATTCAAAGGATAAACAATACATGAGTGGCATGTCAAGTGTGTGTGTGATCACTTGGATTCTTCATCTGTTCTTACTAGACAACCTGTGGAGTTTGCAGTTATATTCATTAAATCTGCAGCCTAAGGACTCAGGATCACTGAGGTGACATGTTGGTATTCAGAAATCCAACCCCTCTATTACAGTCTCTCTGAATAATTCATCCAAATTTGGAACAGTTGAAAAGAAAAGAAACTTTTAAAAGACACTTCAAACCTTGCCTGCTTAAACAGCAGGATGAGATGGATGTTTTCAGGAGACCCCGTGCCGGAATCTGTTAGACCGTCATCTGCGCAAAGTAAAATGAGACCAATATTGAGTTTAATAGTCCATTTCAACTTTAATCAGCAATACAAATGTTATTAGTTATGCAACTCTTCAAAACAGTGGCATGACACACAGACGACTGATGTTGATTGACAGGCAGTATACGAATACATTCTAATATAAATTATATGTGTTGGCTTAGTTGAGTTTTGAGTGTTGTGGTGTGTGCCTGTGTTTTGATGTTAACCTTGTGGACTTCACGTCGATATGCTTTGTCAGGTCGGTCTGCAAGATGACAAGCAAACAACTTTAAATGCTATGCTTACACTGCAGCCATAAACGCTGTAGTGTTGCACATTATTATCGGAGCTGAAGAGAAGAAAGACAGTCGGGAGCATGCAAAACTGTCCCTCATTTCTTCAGAAATGTTACAGTCTATTCACACATTGGCAAGAAACTATTTTGAAAAAATGCTCAAAAGCAGGTTTCTAGGCTACTAAGAGCCATAATATCAATAATTACTGTTATTGTGGGCCACCCTGCCAAATGCATAATTTTTTTTGCATTTTTTTCAGTTAAAAAAATATTTTAAAGAAGTATGCAGTGAGTCCATGACAGCCAAAATAGCCATCACAGTTATGTGCATACACAATGCACATATGCACACTTAAATGTGAAACAGGCTGCAAAAGAATGAGGAAAGCATAGGAGAAAAGTTGGAGGAAATATAATCAGTAGAGGAAGCAAAGAGAAACAAACAAGAACATGCTACAGATACCACGGAGGCCAAAACTTGCAAGTCAACACTTGAGAGATGAGTGAAGGGGAGAATTAGAGGCACAGAATATGCATCCGGTTGGAAACCCCCTCCACATGTCCCAACCATAACCATCCAGAGTGCAGTATTTGATTAATCAAAGCCAATGAATACTAGGCTTTTCTGGTAGAAAGGGAAGCTCTGGGGTTTAGTGGTTCAAAAATTCCATGAAGTGAAATTCTGACCACAGCATGAAAGACCTGAAACCCTCTCAGGACTGATGGCTGCAGGCATGAACCGTGAAAGTTGTAGACAAGTTTAGGCAGCACAAGGCTCTCTTATATGACTACAAATCACCAAAGATGCCTACACATCTCTAGGAGTGTGAGTCTGGGCTGGAAAACCAGTTCTGCTCCATGCGGGTGGTGGGTGTAGTTGGCATACCTCGTGTTGGGATTCCTGCAGGGGAGGAGGGCGAGACAACAAGAGTCCTCAATCTGTGGGTAACTCTTTGGCAAGGCATGGAGCAAGGTGGCAGCGATAGGAAAGGTTCTAGGCTGGATTCAGGAGAACATCAGTGTTCCACCTGAATTAACACTTATGAGAAATATCTGCACAATGGACATGAGCGCTGAGATGGAGATTAGCATAGTGCAGCAAGGTGTTCAGATGATGACCGCCTTTCAGTGCTCCACCCCAGATGGTGAATACATCTACAACAAACAGCATAGGCATAATCAGGCTTCTCTCTCAATCCTCTTTTCCCAAATATTCCTTGGAGACAAAAGTGACTGCAAGGCCACAGAGAACTGGATCTCCTGTGGAGAATATGGAGCCTGGTTTCATGAGAACTGTGGTGAAGACACGGAGGTCCTTCATGTTGTGGGCTGTGTTTGTGGGAGGGTATAGATTAATGTTAATGTTGTCGTAATTTGTTCATGTTTTTATTTAGTTTGTTAATTCATAGGCTGTTTGGAAACGGGGTGGGTGAAAATTGGCCAGAAAAAAAATGTAGGCTTATTAGACCTTTAAAATCCTTCCTTCTTCCTTTTCTCACACACCTGGAGAGACTCATCTGCCACAACAAACCTTGCTGGTTACCTAGTGACCTGTCACATACCCAGGTGAAGCGTCAGGCCACATGAGGGCTTATATAAACATAAGAATTATTTCTGTAATTCTATAATTATTAGATGTTTGTTTATCATGATCCTTAATCACAAGAAAAGTTCTGTATTCAGAATTTTTTTTTTAGTAAAATAAGTATAATCAGCTAAATGTGGCCTACTTAAAGTATAAGATTGTGCAAGCAAAATGGTATATGCTGGATAATTAATACATTAACATGTATGCATATTTTTTGATGTTGTAAATGTCAGATATTGTAGCCACTTTATGTTACTACATAACATAGGCATCATATTTAAATTCAAATCTTGATCTCCAATGTATGGTGGTTGGAGAATGTATAGTGGACTAAAAAGTACACCATTTCTCTGTTTGTAGCCTAAAGTATGTATAATACTGGGATGAAATTGAAAAGAAAAATTACTTGAGTAAATTCAGTTGGTTTCTTTCCACAGTGACAAAAAAAATTAAAGATATTGAATAATACAAACAGGACATATATCTATCTTGCATCTGGCTGTGTTAAACATGAAACTTTATTGGGGAAAAACCAACCTACCCTGACTACATATAGTCTGTGGGAAAACCTTCAGTTTCCGCACCACTAAACCTTAACTTTTCTGACGTCACTACAGTGGTCGGCGGGGCTGCGCACCAATAGATGCGCAGAACTCCGTGCTGTTGCTTTCACTTCCTGAAAGGTCACGCCAAATAAAACAGACCTTTTAATCACTGAAGTCTGCTGTAGGCGGTGTCCGTACCACAGACTGGCTGATACTGGAGACGGGGGAGCTTTCTGCAAGGAGTTAAACGGTAATTATTCGTTTGTCAGACAACTTTTGACCCGACGTTATGTGCGATAGCTAGGCTAACGCAGCAAGCTAACGACTGTAGCGAGCTGCGTTAGATTACATCTTCTTTACCACCCAAACATCGCAGCTGAGCTCTGGTTAAAGTCCAATCACACCTCAGCGTGTGATTAGCGTGAGTTTAGCTCATTATACTCCTCCATTATCTGAGCGCTGAGCTAAAGCTGTGTGTATTCATTGGGCGAGGTGTCAGCTGTCACATGTAAACAGCAGCTGCCTTTACCTTTCAGAGAGGACGGCGCTGTTGTTCAACAAAAAGCTGCGCGATCCTTCTGGATTTTGCGGCGCCCAAACATTAACATACGTGGGATATAGCCACTGCAAATATAACCATGTGGGGTCAAAGCTTTCACGTGGCTCAGCGCCTCTGGCGCCGTGTTACTTTCAATTTTCAACTGCAGCGACTGTCTTTAGAAAGATGTCGCCCTTTGTGATCGTACATAATACATACCTTACACCTGAACTTTGGTTCTCGAGAGGAAGTCAACAAGTACCCGAAGTTCAAAGATCACATGCTGCTCCCATCGATTAAGTGAATACACCGTTTTAAAGAGAGCCGTAGAGCAAAGCTGTGGTTACAACATAGGTGTGATACAGGACGGTGTGTCACTGCCTGCTGCTATGGGATTAAAAATTTGAAAGAGATTATAATTTAGTTTTGGACCACATTTCTCCCACTACACAACTTTTTTTGCTGTATCTGTGCTGGGATATAGTCTTTTTTTGTTTATGTCACATAGTACGTGTAATATAAAGCTCTCATTTGTACTCTCAAATAAAGAGATCAGCGTGGTGATAATAACACTAAAGTTCCACCCTCTGGGAAAATATGTGCAAGTGGGTGTGAGGTATTCTTCCCATGATGCATTGCATCATCATTCTACTTGTCACTAACGCGCAGTAACAGTTTGCTTACTAAAATATCATGACTTACCTCCAGAATCATTTTAGTTGCATGTCCTTCATACTTTATAAGACCATTTTGATTTTGCCTAACTGTCTTATATCAACCTTAGGGAGGAGTTATTATTCTTGGCCTTTGGTGTGGTGTGTGTTGTTGGGCTGTGAACATATACACTGTTTGCAGTGCTTGTATATTGCAGTGTACTGAGCCTGTCTGCAGTCCTGTCTCTCCAGTGCCCATCCTTCACATGGATATTCAACAGCTCCATGTGATTGCAGCCTGGCTGTTTCTCTTAAAGGCACAGAGCCCAGATGTGCTTTTCAGCTTCTGGTCACCGCACACAGAACTCCACTCAACTGAATTGTTTAATTTTTAAACTGACTACTTTTCTACCCCGTGACACAAATTTATATTTTATTGTAGACCATAAGGATTTGTCTATCTTTTTACAATGTTAAATGCTCATACATAAAAGAAGAAGTGATATCTCTGATACCGAACTTCAAAATGTACATGCGCCCAGTACCTACAGCATATAATTTCTTTCTGTTTTATCTGCAGACATTCTGTCCGTCAAGTTAGTCCACTCAGCAGTTTCCTGGCCGGTTCTATCATGTGTGACAGAAATTTGGAGTCAGATCACATGGAGGATTTTTCCCTGATGAACAGTCGACTGGACTCATTCCGTGGCTCCAGCCTGACCCAGCAGGTGTCAGCAGAAAAACTGGCCCGGGCCGGCTTCTACTTCACTGGCCATGCCGATCGTGTCCGCTGTTTCAGCTGCCAGAAGACTGTGGAAAACTGGTGCAGGGGAGACAGACCGGTAGAGAGGCACAAGGAGGTAATCACAATAGTAATGAAAAACAAATGTAATCAACTTTTTCATTTTTATTCTTTTCTGAATAGATAACTCATACTCTCTGTGTTGTTGCAGGTTTCCCCGTCATGCATATTTCTCAGCTGCACCCACCACACCAGTTTTAACTCGAGTCCTGAAACCATACTGACCAACGGTTCCGCTTATGACGAAGAAGCAGAAGACATGCAATATCGTTTGAGAACAGGAGAGGTGGTTGATGAGTCCATCTACCCAATGGCTCCCCACATGAAAAGTGAGGAAGCTCGGCTCCAGACCTTCTCTTCCTGGCCCTCTACTGCTCCTGTGAGACCTCAAGACCTGGCCGAGGCTGGCTTCTTCTACATGGGGCAGGGAGACCAGGTGCAGTGTTTTTGCTGTGGTGGCAAGCTGAATGGCTGGGAAGCAGGGGACACCGCCTGGGGGGAGCACTCCCATCATTATCCCAACTGCTTCTTCATCCTCGGGCACGATGTGGGCAACATCCCATTCCAGGGAGGCACTGAAGACAGCAGCAGCAGTGGACAAAACGCAAACAGATTTGTCTCGATGGGGAGTTTTGAGGAGAGGCTTGGTAGTCTTGCAGGTGTCCAGCACCCGATAGACCACGCAAGGCTCGCCACAGCTGGCTTCTACAGCACAGGTAGAGCACAGAAGCCAAGACATAGTCTTGAGACAGAAGAAACATTGAGCAAAACTTTGAGTGATTGAATGTTTTCTCCGGTATTTGATCAGAGCTGTGAATTCAAGCAACTTTAAACTGTGTGTGTCCTTGCAGGCACAGGAGACGAGGTGTTGTGTTTCCACTGTGGTGGAGGTTTGAAAGACTGGCAGCCCGAGGAAGACCCTTGGGAAGAACATGCTAAACACTACCCTGGGTAAGAACAACCACGATGTCCCCTTTTTTTTAACATACACATACACACACAAAGGCTATTTTTTTTTTTTTGCTGTGGCATTTGCATTGATTGTAAAGCAATTGAATGTTTGTTTTTAATCAGATGCAGATTCCTGTTAACAGAAAAGGGACAAGAATTTGTCAGCATCATCCAACTACAAGGCCCACGACGAAATGGAGCTGTAAGCATTCAGTACTTTTACAAACAGTTAATTAACCGTGTTGTTGTCGACTTTGCAGATAATCAGTGAGTGTAATCTGATTTTGTAAACCTCACGGAAACTTGTATCCAAAAGATTTCTATCCAAAATATGGTTAAAACTGAAATAAATAAAAAAAAACAGTAATTTTTTTCGCACAGCTGAACTCTTATTTAATTTAATTTTAATTCATATGCACAGTAAGAAAAAGTCTTTGTTAAAAGTGTAACTAAATCTTAGTGGGTAGGTGAGAAATCTGACTACAGACCAGTAGTTTGTAGTGCAGTCTGGTTATTGCACTGCATATAAACAAATGTTCTGATTTACTGCCTAAGTCAGATCTCTCTCTCCGCAACCTGGCTCTTTCTGTTCGTGTAGAAATAGTCAATTCAATTCATATGTTTCAGCCATTTAAAAGAAATGTTCACATTTTTTCAAGTCTGTGTTAGATTCTGTATTAGAATTACACTAATATGAAACTACATAAATCTGGATATCTTCCAAAAAAACATTGTGTTTAGTATCTAATTCCATATTTGTCTTGCCATTTGTCTGGACATTTTTTACTAAAGAATACAGTAACTCCCAAAGATATTTATATATAGTGGATATAAAAAGTCTACACACCCCTGTTCAAATGCCAGGTTTTTGTGATGTAAAAAAAATGACACCAACTTTTTCCACCTTTAATGTGACCCATAACCTGTACAATGCAATTGAAAAACAAACTGCAAAAGCATCAGAGGTATCTCATTATTCAAAGATATCAGTCAGGAGAAGGGTACAAAAGAATTTCTAAGGAATTAAATATACCATGGAACACAATGAAGACAGTCATCATCAAGTGGAGAAAATATGGCACAACAGTGACATTACCAAGAACAGGACGTCCATCCAAAATTGATGATAAAAGCGAGGAGAAAACTGGTCAGGGTAGGCTGCCAAGAGGCCTGACAGCAACATTGAAGAAGTTGCAGGAATTTCCGGCAAGTACTTGCTGTGTAGTATATGTGACAACAATCTCCTGTCTTCTTCATATGTCTGGGCTATGGGGAAGGGTGGCAAGATGGAAGCCTTATCTCTCGAAGAAAAACATCCAAGCCCAGCTTCATTTTGCAAAAAGACATTTGAAATCTCCCAAACGCATGTGGGAAAATGTGTTGTGGTCTGATGAAACCAAGGTTGAACTTTTTGGCCATAATTCCAAAAACAACACTGCTCATCACCAAAAGAACACCAAACCTAAAGTGAAGCATGGTGGTGGCAGCATCATGCTTTGGGGCTGTTTTTCTTCAGCTGGAACTGGGGCCTTAGTCAGGGTGGAGGGAATTATGAACAGTTCCAAATACCAGTCAGTGTTGGCACAAAACCTTCTGACTTCTGTTAGAAAACTGAAGATGAAGAGGAACTTCATCTTTCAGCACGACAATGACCCAAAGCACACATCCAAATCAACTAAAGAATGGACTTCACCAGAATAAGATTGAGGTTTTGGAATGGCCCAGCCAGAGTCCAGACCTGAATCTGATCGAACATCTGTGGGGTGATCTGAAGAGGGCTGTGCATAGGAGATGCCCTCGCAATCTGTCAGATTTGGAGCAGTTTTGCAAAGAAGAGTGGTCAAATATTGCCACATCAAGATGTGCCACGCTAATAGACTCTTAACCCAAAAAGACTGAGTGCTGTAATTAAAGCCAAAGGTGCTGCAACAAAGTATTAGTTTAAGGGTGTGCATATTTATGCAACCAGGTTATTTTAAGTTTTTATTTTTTATTTTTCCCCTGTAAAGGTTTCAGTTTGTTTTTCAATTGTGTTGTACAGGTTATATGGGTCACATTAAAGGTGGAAAAAGTTGTGAAATTATTTATCTTGGTGTCATTTTTTTACATCACAAAAACCTGGCATTTGAACAGGGGTGTGTAGACTTTTTATACCCACTGTATTAGCTTCAGTTGATCTTTGAAACACATTTGTACTCACATCAAGGACTGATTTTGTGCCCCGTCTCTTATATTGAATTTTCTAGTCCCTGAATTACAAACAGATCTTTTTACAGCAAGTATGGACAGTAGGAACAATTACAGCAACCATTAACTCAATGTACATAGCACTTATAAATGCTGTGTTAAGACAGACTTGAAAAAATGCAAACCTATCTTTTAACTGCATTGATGCACACAGTCCTGTGGCACATATGGATTGTTTTTCCTCCAGTTGAAAAAACAAACAAAACATGCTTACAATGTGTAAATGAAATTACTTGTTACTGTAATGTTTGTTGTGACGGGACAATTTTAAATTCTTTTGGCTATGAGAAAAATTAGTTATTAAAGATGTTGTTACCTGTAGTGATCTCATTCAGGCTTTTATTTATATTATTCAGAAAATAACTTTGACCATGTTTGTTTTCAGACGTCAAGTCACCAGAATGGATTTTCTGGAAACAGGAATGGTAAACACTTTCATTTTCTACTCTGACTACCCTTTTTTTAGCTTTTAAAAATAGTCTCAAACATCTCCTGTACTTGAAGAAAATGATAAGACATATAAATACAATACACCAGTAACTAATAAAAATAACATAATTGAATGAAGTGTGTATACTGATGTTGTCTTTTTGTGTACAGAGGTGCTGCAGTCTGCTGTTGCTCAGAAGGCCATAGGGATTGGTCTAGACCCCAGTGTGGTGGAGAAGACCACCTTGGAGAAAATCAGTCAGACAGGCTCGGGCTACTCCAGCCTGCAAGCACTTATTGAGGATTGTCTTAACAACACGCCAGAGAGTGAGGCTGCCGAGACACAGTCGCAAGGTGCTGAACCTCCTCTTTGCCCAACAGGGCTCACAGCATAAACAAATGCTGTTGTTAAACACAGAAAACAAAGCCTGAGCAGTCATTTAAAGTGAGCAAACACATTTTGACCTTTTTTTTCTCCCCTTCTTTCCTCCAGATGAGGACCCACTGGAGAAACTACAGAGGCTGCAGAGGGAGAAGCAATGCAAAATATGCATGGACAGAGATATCTGTATGGTCTTCATTCCATGTGGTCATCTGGTCGCTTGTAAGGAGTGTTCAGACTCACTCATCAAGTGTCCAATCTGCTGTGGAGCCATAAAACAGAAGGTCAAGACCTATATCGCTTAACAGACTCAGAGTCTTGCCAAATGTCAATGCTGCTTTCTCCCTATCTTTATAATATTGTATTTTAATATTAAATGTAGATAGTCTGTAATATATACTATATATAAGGACCATGTTGTTTTACGTGTATAAGAATGACAGTGAGTCACTGTCATAAATAAATAATATTATCACAATCATTAAGGTGGTACATAGCTGTTGATATTTAGATGATATTGTAAATCACTTGTCTTTAAATACAAAGAGTACTGAAATCTCTAAATACATGACTATTCTTTCCATTTTGCAACACTATTTCTTGCCAGAGGTGCCTTTCTCTAGGTTTCTGTACTTCTCTCTCGTTTTATTGTCTGATTTTGAACATTTACCACAGTTGAATTAAAATGGGCATGAGGTGTAGTAAAAGCCCGTTCCATATACTTTTGTGTTCCACTCGTCTATTTTTTTCTGGCATACTTAAACTGAATGTTTGCTGCTGTGTATAGAAATTTAGATCACTACTGCTGCTTTGTTAATGTAACTGAGATAATCAGCTCTAATTTGGAACCTGCAATTAATCAGTGTGGTGTGAAATTATTTTGCCATTCCATCATGTGTTCTGTCTTGTCATTGAGAGTGAATAAATTTTCATTATTTGGCTTGAAGTGTGATTTTCCTTTGCTGACTACTACTTTTTTTTTAGATTTAGTGTTTAGAGGGCACCACTTCAACCTTGCCACCCACTTAAAAAGCTTGTATAATTTTGTAGAAAGGGTATCCTGAATTTTCCTTGGGAGTTACTGTGGTTTTATGGACTATATCAGATTTTAGCAGCTAGAAACACAGCTTGTTCTTAGATGATGTTTGTGACTTTTGAAAAAAAACAAAAATATCAATCTTTCAAATAAAATCTCAAAATTAGGTATTGATAAAAATATTTGTGTGTATGAGCAGCTTGCAGTGAATATCTCTGCACATTTTATTCTAGATAGATAAGATTAGACACACTTTACCCCATTTTGGTGAAATTCACTCGTCACAGCAGGTCAAAAGTAAGACTAATAAGAAAAAGAATACAAAAAACATAAATATAGAAGACACTATATACACCTTGATATAGCTATACCCATGGATTGCTATTGCACTAGAATATAGATAGGTAAGTAAATTGGTAATATATGGTGGCCGTATTAAATATATAAGATATATAAAGATTATTTACATTTTCTGTATCACAAAAAGGTTCAAATGAAGTCGTTTTAGTCGCAGGTGATATCTCAGATACTGAAAGAAAGCTGAACCATGGTGGTGATGTGCTTTAGATGTAATCTTTTCTTCTAAACTAACGAGAGTGAGGCAGATTTAAGTCAGTATTTTCACAGAGACAGTTGATCCTTGTGGTCTTGTTGTGTGGCCCTCCTCTCGTCCAGCAGCGCTGCTCAGATGGCTGACTGTGTGGTTCGGGTGTAGTACCGCCGTGTGACCACTGGGGGTCAGCCCGTCAGCTCTCTGTCTCCTGGGCTGCTGTGGCCGCTAGGTGGTAGCTCTGCACCAGGATTTCCTCCTCCCAGGTCGTCGAAACAACAAACCGAACTACGGAGCAAGCGGGGTGAGAGAGCGTCCGAAACCGCCTCTGACCGCGACTTTTAAACTCTTTTTACTCAATTGTAGCGGGTTTCAGACGGAGGCTGCGTGAGAATAGTAAAAGTTACGATTCTGCCGGGACTACATTTCACAACAAGGTAAGTTAGCTGTAAAATGGCGGAGAGCTATGTGGAAGTTAGTTGATTTGTATTTTGCTAGCCGTGTCGTTAGCCGTGGATGAGCCCGGAGCGCGGAGCTCGGTCTGAGCCGAGTCCCGTCGTTAGCTCGCTCTTCGCGGCTACTTCGGCTGGTAGCGAGCTAACTAGCTGCATTTCTGCCTCCGCCGCGCAAAATATTTAGTTGGTGGCCGAAAGAGGCGCTTTGTCGTTTCGAGCGACTAAGTTGCACTTTATATATTTGTAAACAAAGTGTTTGTTGCTTATGCAATACGGCACTGGAACTCCCGAGGCAAGATGGAGGACGCAAGGACGTGATGTTTTTTTAGGTAACGTTAGCGGTAGCAGCTAGCGCGGCTAACTAGTGGGAGTTATTATCAGCTCGTTATTTGCAGCCTTTCTGCCCTGATTGTTTGATTTATCTTCGGGGAAATACTGGATACGACTGGTGTGTGGAGACAATACAGTTATTGTCCCTGGAAAAAAATCTGCTAAGCGGTTTTTTGTGTAGTAGCCCGTGTTAGCATATGCTAGTACAGTAGGGCTTGCGTTGTTTTGTTATTATGGTCCAACTACGGTAGCGTTAGCAAATGTTGGCATGTTCTCGGCATCAAACGATAATAATGCACCGAGCGGGTCGGTCGCTCCTCTTTGTTCGCTAAACCTCTGTTGTTTTTTGTTCTCCCAAAGCGGTGCATGTTTATCAGATTTCAACTAGCCGACGCTGGGGGAAAAGACGCTAAAAATCCTCGGTTGCTCAGCTAGTGGCGTTAGCAGCGCACCGGCGTCAATTTTGACAGGAGCCGGCGGAGAGCGCATCCGAGCCGGCGTCGTTGGAGGGAACCGAGCCGGTAGTTTGTGGCAGAGCTGATCCGCAGGAAACAACACTGCTGGGCTTTACAATGAGTTCTTTTTATCTAAGATCGCCCAGTCTCTCTTCGCGGTAACAAGTTTACGAGATACTCTATCCGATTTGGCGCCACTTTTTCAGTCTACACCCATACAATCCCGTCGTCTTGTCATGCAGCACCCCCCCTCACTACCAAGGAAATAAGCATGGTAGAGGGTTATCAGATTATTAAATATCCACTTTATGAGAAAACGCATTAAGTTGTAAATCACCATCAAACACAGTGCTGATGTTGCATGTGTGTGTCTCGGCTGTGTTTTGTAGGTGTGTGGTATTTTACGTCGATCCTTGTGTCTCTTTATAAAATGTGTGCTTAGTATGATTCCCAAATCTGGCATATGTGGGGTATCATGTGCAGGATATTGTGAGAGAGGATCTACTGATGAAGATGTAACATTTGATTTTTTAAAATAAATTATCTGGAAGTCTACTCACCACTCATAAAATCTTGTAATTTAAGAATGACACACTTGTATGTCGTCACTGCCTCTATTAGGACTAAAAAACTGCACCCAGAGCGGGTATAGCATGGGTGGAGTTTAAGTTTTTTTTTTAGACTGAACATTTCCCCTCACAGCGCTTTTATTGACTTCCGTGATTGCAAAGAGATTCATTTCTTAACTGTGGACAAAGCAAGAATCCTCATTTCAAAAGTTCCTTGCGCTCTCGCCTTTGATTTATATGCCACTAATTTACACATCACAGCCATGCCATAGTTTCTCTGTGGCCTGCAGTATCTTGTTGATGTTGATACTGCCTTTCGATTGGTCGTGATATGCATGGGGCGGATAGGGCAGTGCCATATTTGGCCATTGAGGAAGACACTCCAGTGTTCATCTGCGTGACGTCCTCTGTAAACCGAGGGGAGCGGAGAAAGAGAGGGAGCCAATGGCTGCACAGCTGAACCTGACAGGAGCATTTGTGTCCGCCCCCTGTTACCATGTGAAACCAATTTTTTTTCTCTCTGAGAGGCATCAAAGAAACATTTGCTCACTACAGAGGATGTGATTTCTGTGAACACGTGTGGTGTTTGCCCTTGCAGCACTCATTGTTTCTGCTGTGTTGAAATGCGTAATGTGTGTGTCTGTAGCTGTCTAAATCACTCAATCTCATCTTTCCAGGTCACATGCAACTTCTCCCGTCTTGTAATTTCTGAGGATCTCAAGCCAGTCATAAGTTGAAGTTTTCCAGAAGATGTTACAGAAATGATAGCAGCACCAGAAATACCATCAGAGTTCGCCTATACTCAGTAAGTGTTTGCATCCACTTTGAATTTAAGGTTGAGATTGATTTAAACTTTGATTCTAATATTTTGATTGTGTCTAACAGGGACACAGACACCCGATTCTCATCAGACACAGACTTCTCTGAGGATCTCGATGGAAGGAGTACAAACTCAGCTAAAGGAAAGGTATGCAAAGCACAAATGACTCTCTGCCCCTTGTCTAGATCAGAATATGTGTGACAAGTGTGAATATAAAATAAGCTTAGTCTTCTCTTAACATCTGAAAATTCCCACAGTTAATTATTCCCTCTGTTCCTTTCTTCTGTTTCAGGGTGGAAAGAAGGGGAAAAAGGCAGCAGGAGAGAAAGGCAAAGGAGGGAAGGGAGCAGGCCGGATAAATGGCCACCACCAAGAGAACGGCATGGAAAACATGATGCTGTTTGAGGTGGTGAAGCTGGGCAGGAGTGCAATGCAGGTATGAATGGCAAGATCTTTGAGGTTTTCACATAGTAGAGATCAGTTTTTTTTCAGTCACATGAAATTAAACTAATGTCCTGACTGATTTCTGATATATTTTCAAAAATATACCTAATCCCCATTTTTTCTGCAGTCTGTCGTTGATGACTGGATTGAGTCGTACAAACATGACAGAGATGTTGCGCTACTAGATCTCATCAATTTCTTCATCCAGTGCTCAGGATGTAAAGGTGTGTGTCTGTTTAAGTCATCCTATTCCACTATTAACCCTTTTAAACTAACTAAAGGAGAAATTTGAATCTGTGACCACTCAAACATATTTGGTGCTCTCTCCTCCCTGAGTTGGTCTTGACCATTCAGTACAGTATTTCCTGTCTAACCACTCTGTGTTTATCAGGTGTGGTCAGTGGAGAAATGTTCCGCAACATGCAGAACTCCGAAATCATCCGACGAATGACAGAGGAATTTGACGAGGTAACTTGACTTTTTCCAGTATAATCATTACCATACTCACCACAAGCCTCCAAGGTTTCATTTTAGATTTATTTTGAAATTTAGAACTCTTTTAGTTTGCCATGGACAACAGAAAAGTTTGAAGAGTATTGCTACCAACAAATTAATCAATCTAATGTGGTGATTGTGTTTACTGATGTTCTTCTTTTCTCTGTGGTGCCTGTAGGACAGCGGCGACTACCCTCTAACCATAGCAGGACCCCAGTGGAAGAAGTTCAAATCAAGCTTCTGTGAATTCATTTCGGTGCTAGTGCGCCAGTGTCAGTACAGTATCATCTATGATGAGTACATGATGGACACAGTCATCTCCCTTCTCACCGGACTATCGGACTCACAAGTCCGAGCCTTCAGACACACCTCAACACTGGCAGGTAAGATGAACTCTGTGTGTATTTTTGTGTGTGAGTGAGAGGAACATTTGAATGTCAGTGCTGATTTGCAGTAATTGGTGTGTTCTATACTATATATAGAGTAGTTTGCTGTGTAGGAATAGTAGGTTAGGAGGGCACAGTACTCTGGGCCAGTTTTTGCCCCACACGCGTAAATGTGTGAGGGCACTAAAATGTGGCACTTGGGCTCGTAAGTTGACAGGTAGGTTATTCAGTAAGATTGTTCAATACATCAGTGCTGCTGCTTCAAATATTTTCAATTTTTGTAACTACACTTATGTAGGATATAGGTTTTGAATGTTTGTTTATTGTGAAGTTGTATGAACATTTTATTTATGTCATTGGTTAAACTACTTTTTGCAAAAAAAAAATTAACAAAACAAAACTGTAGTATCATGAATAAAGGACAGAGTGAATTAAACCGCTGATAAAGCCACTAAACACCCAAGACACTTAAGTGTTTTCAGTCACCTTTTTTAATTTTGTTGCCCCAGTGAGAGTGGTAGAATGGTGCTTGTGTACAAATAATGAACAACATAGGTGGACTTACCTGCTAAAATAAAGTGCCATAGGAAGCTGGTGGTGGCAGATCATGTGTTCTGCATTAACCAGGGGCATGCAGAACACACAGCCCAGATCATTTATGCAGCAGCATTGCACAATTTACAAAAACAGCCAGAATTGAGTAGGTAGGTGGTGTGACCACAAAACATGTTATAGAAACTATCTTAGTTCTTAGCTGTCAGTGTTCAACTGTAACAGGCTTTTTGTTGCGTTTCATGTTTTGGTGCTGAGACTGGTCTCTGCTGCCAAGTCAAATTGTGCCGGTTGTTGTAGAGCAATTTTAATAGCACCATATTTAATACTGACTTTCTACTGCACCAAGGCGAGGTTTAAGTGTGTTCAGGATGCAACTAAAAGGGGACTTTAGGGCACTTGAAACATTTTGATTTATTCTGTTGTGAAACTTGGTTACCTAAATATTACAGTTTACCCTGCAGCTAGTTTATGCTGCACATGTTGCCGACACTAGATACAAACACAAAGTGGCAGGTTGGGTAAACTCACACTCTTGGTGTTGTAAGCCAATAATTAATTAAACAGTTGTGTTAAGTGTGTTTTTTTTATTATTTATGTTATGATATTACTTGTTGTGTTTTTGGAAGCCATGAAGCTGATGACAGCCCTGGTGAATGTAGCTCTAAACCTGAGCATCAACATGGACAACACCCAGCGCCAGTACGAGGCAGAGAGGAATAAAATGGTGGCCAAAAGGGCTAATGACAGGCTGGAGCTTCTCCTGCAGAAACGCAAAGAGGTAAGGGAGACCACATGGCAATCTGTTGTCTTTGTTTTAAACCATCTTTTCCCCAAGCACATGACTTTAGACACATTGGATGATACAGAAAATGGTTAAAGTAGATTGTCAACTAATTTTGACCAGATGCAGGTGATGTTGAACAGGTTCATTAGCCAAAGTGCTATGCTTCAAACTACAGAAAGGCTTGGCGTAACTTTAGAAAAAAGTAACCAACCCTTTATGTAATTAGCTCTCATTATGATGTATGTGTGCACTGCTCTTTTTTTATATGTAAAATAAATGCTTGTTCAAAGCTGTGGAAAAGGCTTTTGCTGGCACTAATGTTGCAGCTCAGGAGGATTTCTCCACTACTGCTGCCGTTAATAACAAGACGGCAGAGAGCTGTGTTGTTTTTTTTTTAAATTTTTTTCTCCCCATGCCCCTAAATACATAAGCCAATTTATGTTTTTTTTAAGATATTTATTAACAATCTAGTGGTGCAGATCATTTAGGTATATAGTTTTTCTTGCCTGACAAAGTGTATTGTTATTGGGACTCAGCAGTCTGAACTGTAATTGAAATCAGAATTTTAACAAACTATTTCCCAACATAAAAGTCACATCCTCTGACATGCTATTTTCTTCAGGCATATCAAGAAAGGCAACTACTCATGCCCCACTGCTCCCCAAGCTAACAGGCAAAGTGATATGTGTAAAAGTAAATAACTGTGGACCACTCTAGCTTGTGACCATAAATCTGTTCCATTTTTAGTACTGCAACACCTCTGTAGGTGGTGGACCTGCAGTGACTGTGTTAGTGCTGAGTGTTATTCAGCTAGCATTGTCAGTTTATTAGGTTATATAACAGCAGGCCCCACCGGGCATCCATCTGTTAGTTTGCTGTGCAGCCACACCACAGCATGGTGGCATAGTTGGCTGTCACACACGTCTTGTTATGTTAACTATGCCTCCTGGTCACCTCTTACTAGAACATTGTTGTCAGGTAGGCTTTATGTTTGACCAAATAAATTTTATCATGTGTTTTGTTCTGCTCTTCATTTCAGCTTCAAGAAAATCAGGACGAGATTGAAAACATGATGAATGCAATATTCAAAGGAGTGTTTGTTCACCGATATCGGTACGTAATTCACATAATGCACATCTTAGATCAAATATGATGACTTTGACACTTTGTTGAAGCTGCAATAGAACATTATTTGTATTTTGTTTAATAAATGATAATATACTCTTTTCACAGTGATTCGATAGCAGAAATCAGGGCAATCTGTATAGAAGAGATTGGAGTGTGGATGAAACTCTATAGCGATGCCTTCCTCAACGACAGCTATCTGAAGTATGTGGGGTGGACAATGCACGATAAGGTGGGTCACAAGGTTTCTTTAGCTTTTTCCTTACACACCAATGGTTAGCCAACACAGGAGTTTTGATCATGTCTCTTCTCAGGAATACATTGGCAAATACCAGTTAAAGCAGGGCCCAGCAGTCTGTAGTTTCAGTTGACAAATGTTTTTAATCTCTGTCAAACATCTCTTATATAAAATTTACATGGATAAAAAAGACTTCTGCTGCTGAATGCAATAGGTAACTTTTTTTTTTTACCAGTTTTTCTAATTGTTTCCTGCTTTTAATTGCTTCTAAATGTTTTCTAATTCTCTGTTCTAGCAAGGAGAGGTACGTCTCAAGTGTCTGACGGCTCTGCAGGGTCTCTACTACAACAGAGAACTCAACGCAAGACTGGAACTCTTCACTAGTCGCTTCAAGGTCAGCACCACCTGCTGGACAACTGCAACACAACAGCAACAACTTTATTGTTCACACACTCACTCAGCAGCTAACACTGGACTCATGCTGTATGGACATATATCTGTGACTGAACTGACAGAATTTGACTTGATAAACAAATAAAAATTTTTTTTAACCAAGTAACTCATTAAATTTGTTCTCCTTCCCTTTCTCTGTAGGACCGTATTGTCTCCATGACTCTCGACAAAGAGTACGATGTCGCAGTACAAGCTATTAAACTACTCACTCTAGTCTTAAAGTAAGTGGCTGCTGCTTTATGGTAATAGACATATGCCATTTTTATTCCAAATTCCATGTTTGCACCATATAAGTGGGATGTAGTCTGTACTCTAAACCCTTGTTCAAACTTTTCAAGATGTGTGCTATTGACAACCAATGTGGACCTCGAGCTGACGCACTCTTTGTGTTTGCCTCTGCAGTAGCACAGATGAGGTGTTGACCCCAGAGGACTGTGAGAGTGTCTATCACTTGGTCTACTCAGCACACAGGCCTGTCGCCATTGCAGCCGGAGAATTCCTCTTTAAGAAGTATGTCAGACATAATCAAACTTATCATAGAACAGGAATGAGTCCATGAAAATGTAACAGTTTTTCTTGGGACTATGAGGATAATTGAAAACTATGTGACAATTGGAAGAGTAACCTTGTGAATTCGGTACATCTGTTTGCATACAAACTAACCTTCAAGCATTTGCAGCTTTGTAAGCTTTTCTCACATTCACCCTCAGTTAACTCCAAATTGACTCAGGAGTCAAGACTGTATAGTTGCTCAATGACCCATCTAATTTTACACGTTAGTCAGTTCTCAGCTTAGCCTTAATTTAGTAGGGAATTGAAGGATTAAGTGTGGGTTGCTTTTGTGTGATACACAACTAATGATGAATATTCTTAAAGATTGTTCAGCCAGCGAGAACCAGAGGAGGAAGGCGCCCCTAAGAGGAGAGGCAGACAAAGCCCCAATGCCAACCTCATCAAGACCACTGTCTTCTTCTTCCTGGAGAGTGAGGTAAATGATCAGCCTATTTTCCTTTCCTGTCTCACATTGACTAAAATTCATATCTTGACAGTATGAAAGAAATTTAATCACCCATCCTTAATCTGTGTAAACATTTCTTTCTAGCTCCATGAGCATGCAGCCTACCTAGTGGACTCCCTCTGGGAATGTGGTGCAGAGCTACTGAAGGACTGGGAGTGCATGATCAGCTTACTGCTAGATGACCCATTGCCAGGAGAGGAAGGTATGGCACCGGTCTGCTCAAGCCTTGTGTCCCTTGTATGTGATCAGACCACAAATACTGATTGATTTGTATCTTTTTTGCAGCTCTTACAGACAGACAAGAGACAGCCTTGATTGAAATTATGCTGTGCACTGTACGCCAGGCTGCTGAATGCCACCCACCTGTTGGAAGAGGCACAGGGAAGAGGGTAAGAGTGGTTAACAGACGTTCAGCAGTGGACCAAGCTTGGTCAAAGTATAATTCAGGGTATTTTCAACACAGGCCGGACTTTCCTGGGTTTGCCATGATCACAATAGTGTTAAATATTAATCACTTACTTAACTGCAGAGCTGGGAACCCACAGACAGTTCAAACATCCTTTTAACAGCACTTACACTTAAGTTAATATGTCTTAAAATAACTGATCTAGCCATGATAACTGCTAGTAGTGCAAAGTGTTTTCAGCCTTTGCTTTCTTCTTTGTCTTGCAGATGTGTTCTGCAACATTTAAGACATTTCAGAAACATGAAAGTCTTGTTTTCTAGACAAGGTTGATTGTATTTGTGGAGTTTATTAGAGAAATAACCTTGATTGGTAAATTAATCACATACTGATATCAGTGAATGTGCTGCAATGTTTTGTGTTCAACCCATTTTCAGATATTCTACTCATTATTAAAAGACTGATGTAGTTCTGCTTCCTCTGGACTGGTGTATTTGCTAAATCTGAAAATACAACTTAATGTTAACATGAATGGAAAATTCATCTTACAATCAAATAGATATTACGGCATAGATGTTATAGTGAGGAACTGTGAATTTGTATGTTTTATTTGATGTGAATTGTTGGAGCTTGCTTTGGCCCCTAAATGTGTATTTTGAAGCTACTGGGACTGTTTGAAAAATAACATTCATTGAAATAACAATAGTTTAGAAATTGCGGGGGGAAAAAATTACTATCCAGAAAACACAGTAAACACCCCCAATACTCCTCAGTGCAAACATTTTCACATGAAAATAACTAAAAACTTAGCTGAGGTGGAAAATAACCGGGAATAGTCTGGTCAAAGGGGAAACTTTTGAAAAAGTAAAATGTGAATTGGGTGACCTTTAGCATGCATGGATGTCCATTAGTGAGGACAAGCATCTAACTTGCTCCATCTGTGATCAGGTGATGACAGCGAAAGAGAAAAAGACTCAGCTGGATGACAGAACCAGAATGACGGAGCTGTTTGCTGTGGCTTTGCCCCCTCTACTGGCCAAGGTTAGTAACATTCATTCTGTGTCCTCAGCAAGCGCTCCTCTGAGGAGCTGCTAGCTTCAGCTGTGTACTCATCATTCAGAAAACATAACCACGTCTCATGTTTGTTCTACAGTATGCTGTGGATGCAGAAAAGGTGACTAACTTGTTGCAGCTGCCTCAGTTCTTTGACCTGGAAATTTATACCACAGGGCGCCTGGAGAAGGTAAGACACTTACCAGACAACAAACATCAAAATTGGATCAGGTGATTTAAAATGGTTTACCTTTCTCACTGACTGTAATCACACTGTGTGTCACTCTTTCTCTCTAATCCAGCACCTGGAATCCCTGCTGCGTCAGATCAGGGAAATTGTGGAGAAGCACACAGACACTGAAGTTTTGGAGGCCTGCTCCAAGACTTACCACGCCCTCTGCAATGAAGAGTTCACAATCTTTAACAGGGTGGACATTGCTCGCTCCCAGCTGCTGGATGAGCTGGTGGACAAGTTTAACAGGCTACTGGAGGATTTTCTACAAGAGGTAGGGGTGACTGGATACACGCATCAGCACTCCTAAACATGCATGTTTATACTCATTGGGTCTCATTCATGAATCATGCATGCGCACAAGCTCGATCTTAAATCTTTTTTTAAAAAAGTGAATAATTTAATAACGTTTGTTACATTCAGTAGTATTTGTGTGCTTCCCACTTGTTCTGAAGTTAGATAAAAATACCCTATAATAATAAGAATACCCCCGACCACACATTAGCCAATATGCACTTTTAACGTAATGTTAATAATGTTAAAAGCCAACGTGGCAATTTATGAAAACTGTATTAAGCCATGTTTGATTATGGAGGCAGATTTAGGGTATCCGCCAGGACTGTGGCATATAGAACCATTTTATCAACCCTCAGACTCAGCAGGAGGTGGCCAATAACCTAAAACTGTCCCACTCCATCAGTGGTGGAGCACACTGATCAGTATACTGGTGGCTATAACATTATCTGTCGAGTGGCAGTGGCTTATTGGGGCATTTCCCTACGCTAATTGCAAATTGTCTGGCATGCACTTCCAATTTAAGATCAGTGCAATTCTTCAATATATTCAGGTGGTTAAGAACAGATTTAGCTTTCAGGGCACGTTTCATGAAACCCACTTAGGATTTTATTATTTTTGTCTCATTGCTTTGAACAGATATAAGAAAGAAAAAAAAGAACATTATTGCACGAGGCCTATTTAAATCCTCATACACCCAGCATCTCTACTTCTTAATATACCACTGTCATGTTTGCTTTTTGTTATGTATTGTTGCCTAAATCTTTCTTGTGACAGCCTCTTTGCATAAGCCCTGAATTCTCACTCTAAATTCAAACTTTGATTCATTTGCAAAAAAGACTTTGAGACCTCTAGTCTCAAACTGTGATGAACTGATTCGATTTCAAAAGTTGCTTATTAACAGATGCAGCGTATCTTCAGAGCTGCGTTTGGCTAAATTTTACCGAATAATCAGAGCTTACCTTGCAGGGCTTATGTACTGTATATGTGAAACACTTAAAGAAAACCTCATCCAATTGTGCGGCGAGGAGCTCATCAGATATATTTCAATTTTATCTGAAGAATCTGAAAACTTGCATTTTAAATCCATTCCAAGTGGATCAAGCTTTATCAGATGGGTAAACATCTTGATCCACAAAAAGTAACACGGTTGCAACATTTCTCTTTCCAGGGTGAAGATGCTGATGAAGATGATGCTTATCAGGTTTTGTCGACTCTGAAAAGGATCACAGCATTTCACAAGTATGAAATTTATTCTGCCTAGAGTATCTGTTTCCTCACAGGATTCATACCCCCTTTTATGCTGGTCTTCCCCTCTACAGTTAAAACAAATGTACCTGTTATAATTTGTCCATATGTCTAAAACAGACTTTCTTAAATCTGTTGCAGTGCACATGACCTGTCGGGGTGGGACCTCTTTACCAGCAACTTCAAGCTGCTCAACACAGGCATAGAGAATGGAGACATGCCTGAGCAGGTTATTAAATATACACACGCTCCAAGTGAAGTTGTATAGCTCAACAAACTGTCCATTTTTGTGCATACTAATGGATATCAACCCATCTGGTGTGTTGTCTTGTGAGCAGATAGTCATCCACTCGCTGCAGTGTACCCACTATGTGATCCTGTGGCACCTGGCCAAGTCATCTGAGGGCAGCTCCAGGAAGGTGAGGTCTCCTAAAGCCACATTTATCATCCTCGCGCTGCAATGTTTTGAAGGGAAAGGTATAAGTGCAGTGTTAGAAACAATCCCAACTGACGTCTGAATTCTATCTTTTGACTCAGGATGACCTGGTGACCCTGAGGAAGCAGATGAGGGCCTTCTGTATGATGTGTCAGCGCTACCTCACCAATGTCAACACAGCTGTCAAAGAACAGGTGACACAGACACAAGAACAACACGTTTTGAAGTCGCATCTAGTAGTTGTAAAATCTGCAAGGCAACGTGGTGAAACCTTTTAACTCCCAAAGGCATTTTGGATGGCTTTCATTCATGTCATTAGGCTGCAAAATGCCGATAAGAAGGGAGATGTTGCTTGACTGTATGTCCTCAATTTCCCTTGTTCATATGTGATAAAAAGGTCTTTGTATAAGTTGTTGAAAACATCTTTTCCTCACAACTGGTGTAACAAGTCAGGTTTTCACAAATCCCTATGGTGCTCTGGATAATTGGACTCAGAAACCTTGTTGAAAAACCTCATTTGCAAGAATTCCTTCATCATTACACTTGCGCTGACTGAGTTTAAACTCTTTTTCCTCCTTCTCCTACAGGCATTCACCATCCTGTGTGATCTCCTGCTCATCTTCAGCCACCAGATGGTGTCCGGAGGCAGGGAACACCTGGAGCCTCTGGTCTATTCCCCAGAGGACTCGCTGCAGTCTGAACTGCTCTCCTTCATCCTGAACCATGTCTTCATAGACCAGGACGAGGACACAAATAGCACAGGTACAAATGCAAATGTGCAGTCCTAGCAGCTCATTTACTTTCTGCTCTGCTCCAGTAGACAGGGAGAGGCCATTTTTTTTGTATCACCCAGTGTGCAGCTTGTTGAACTGCTATATTTTTTTTCCTCTGTAATGTCAGATGGGCAACAGGACGACGAGGCAGTAAAGATTGAAGCTCTGCACAAGAGGAGAAACCTCCTGGCTGCCTACTGTAAACTGATCATCTACTGTGTGGTAGAAATGAGGACTGGGGCTGACATCTTCAAACAGTACATGAGAGTAAGTTCAACTTTTGCCATTTAAAAAATACAGTTAAACATCATAGATATACAATATACATATATCTGTATACATACACATAAGTGTACATCTCAAAGTAGGAGGACTTTTCAGGAGAGAAACATGGTTTATAACAGACACATCTGCTCTTGAAGGAATGAATTATATTGTTTAACTTACCATTAGACATTTAAATCAGCTTATGTATACAGACATAATTCTTCATGTCCCAGTAATGATTTTTCTTTACAGTATTACAATGATTACGGTGACATCATCAAGGAGACTATGAGTAAGACTCGGCAAATCGACAAGATCCAATGTGCCAAGACACTCATCCTCAGTCTGCAGCAGGTCAGTGTGCACACTCTCCCTCACTCATTAATTCATCGAGTGGTTCTAACCTTTTTGTTCGTTTGTCCCATTTTAATGAGACAGTTGATCTATTGTTCTACGCATCTCTTCCTGCCAGCTGTTCAATGAAATGCTGTCTGAACTGGGCCACGGGTTTGATCGCTCCTCCTCTGCATTCTGTGGAATAAAAGAGTTGGCCCGGCGTTTTTCTCTAACCTTCGGCCTCGACCAAGTCAAAACCAGAGATGCCATCGCTATGCTGCACAAGTAAGGCTTCATTCTGCTCCTCTTACGTTTTTGGCTTTGCATTTGGGAACTGTCATGTTGGACAAATGACTCTTTGAATGCTGTGTTTCCTCTCGCCATGTTATTTTTTCCTCTGGATTTTGGAGAGGCTTAAGTGATAAAATGTTGCAGTTTTGCCTATTCCCATGCACTGAAAGTAGTAACGTGTAAAAACAACAGGCTGTTCAAACACACAGAGGAGCGACAGTGCAATAAAAACACAACTGGTCTGTTACATACTCTGTGTAACAGACTCAAGAGCTGCTCAAGGTGTTCTCTGTGTTGCAAAAATATGATCCAACATTTGTAACACAACAGTAATTTCTGCTGCTGCCTCATCACGTATTTCCCACCAGCTTGTGTAAACTGGTGCAGTGGCAAAGTATTAACAAAATATTTGCCCTGCAGTCTTGACCTTTTTCAGATGATAGATGTTTATTTTGCACACTCCTCTACATTTGTAACCAACCCACTCTCATCACATTGCCCTTGTTTTTCCTCATGTGGATTATTCTGTTATAATGTCAGCCAGGTTCCAGGAAAGCCAAAGTATGTACTTTTGGTATGTTAGCTTGGTTATCCCCTACACTTGTGCAACATGTGGGCACACTATTGCCCCTTTTCCACTAGTACCTACTCGGCCTGACTCGACTCGATTCGCATCGGTTTGTATGCATGCGTTTCCATTACGTTTAGTACCTGGTACCAGGTACTTTCGTGAAAAGTACCTAGTCGGCCGGGGTTCCAAGCGAGCTGAGTCGAGCCGAAAATGTGACGTCGGCAGATGGCAGACCACTGATTGGCCAGGGCCTGACGTCACTAGATGCGTCGGGAGAGCGACTCGTTCATAAGAGTCAACCGCGCCATTTTTAAAACGCAATAACAACAACGAACACGATCAGAGATGGCTGCACAGAAATCACACAGAAATCAACCCCGCGGAGCAACGACGAGGTGCAGACATTTCTTTGTCTGGTGGCCTCCATTGCTCTGTAGTCGTTTCGTGTTTGTGTCGCATAACAAATGACGTCGCTGGAGTTTCGGCCGCGTTGCTACGGCAATTGACCCCACCCACTTGCTGAGGTGGTACTCTGTTGTAATGGAAAACGGCGGCGAAACTGAGAGTCGAGCCGAGCCGAGTAGGTACTAGTGGAAAAGGGCCATAAGTAACGGGATATGGCGGGTGTGCAACTGGTGTCCAAGTAATGACAGATGGGTTAAAGTTTCTGCTTTGTTTCCATCTTGTATTTTAAATGTTTCAACTTTCAATGTGATGTAGCACAACAGTAAATTATAGTACAATGTGGTCAGTGGAGGTATTGGAGAGGATCAGGGAGAGATGCACGCTATGTCTCCAAGTGTGACCGAACTAAAGATGTTGGTGCAGAAAGCTTTAAATCAGTAGGATTGCTTAGGAGGAAATGAGTAAGACTGCCTTTTAATTGTTTTGTATTTAGAATCAGTTGTTTGATTAAGAATTCATTTGAAGTTAACACACTAATCCAGTTTGATTTATATAAAGTATTCATGAAGGTGTTATAATGACAGCCACAATATCCCTAAGATTTAGGGTTTCTTTGTAAGAGTTAACATGGTTTTCTGCCCTGCTAAAAAAAAAAACATTCTAAAGGAGAAAGGAAAATAAAAGGGGAACAGTACTTGATAAATATGAGTTTCGTGACTTTGAGTTCACAGTTAGGATCACCTTTTTTCCCATGAAACAGATTGTTTTTCCAGGCTCACTGCGTTATTCTTCCTCTTTGTCTTTGTACATCTCTTAGGGATGGTATCGAGTTTGCTTTTAAGGATCCTAGTCCCCAGGGAGAAGGAGGCCCTCCCCTCAATCTGGCTTTCTTGGACATCCTCAGCGAGTTCTCCTCCAAACTTATGAGACAAGACAAGAGGACTGTGTAAGTTTTTTTTTTTCTTTCTTTCTTTTCTGCTGAAATGACGGGTGGTAAGCTTCGGTGTAACAGGTGTTTGTGACAACTGGTGCAACTGGTGTTTCTGATGCGTGAGTGGTTGATGTGAAGCATTTTTTTTACCCTCCAGTTGGAATGTGCACCTGGTTCCTTGTAAAGTTTGTCCTCTGTATGCATGGATGCTTGAGATTTTTGTTTATTTTTATTTTTTCTCATCTTGTCTATGCGACCTCCTGCTTTTCCCCAGCCACATGTACCTGGAGCGCTTCATGACGTTCCAGATGGCACTGCAGCGCGAGGACTGCTGGCTCCCCCTCATCTCCTACAGGAATTCTCTGCAGGCTGGTGGTGATGATGATACCATGTCGGTGATGAGTGGCTACTCCAGCAGAGGCTCTTCCATCCGCTCCAAGAAGATCAAGCCCCCTGCTGCTACAGCTGGAACTTCAGCAGCCAAGAGGAAGCTGCCAGAAGGTCGGGAAGCAACAAAAACATCAATAATGTTTAGTAATGGGGTTTATAACTGTGTTTTCTTTTCTTTTTCTTTCTTTTTAAAAAAAATATTTTTAAAGCTTTATAATTGAACATCAGCAGTTTACTTTTTTTGAAATATAAACATGAATCAGTTGAAAGTTCTAATCACCTACCAGTGCACAAGCGCACTGAGAATAAATCTTCATGAGAACCACATACATTATAGCCCAGCCCAGCAGTGACGTTAGAAAAGCAGAGTTGGAGCCCAGATTAACCCAAATGCGTTCCAACCAGCGTGGCTCAGCCAGCAGAGCTGATGGGTGGGGAGATTAAACAGCAGATGGTAGGAGAGAGTCGAGAGTCAAACAGCTCTTTACAAATCACATAGGGTCACTGAAATCTGTGTCTGTTTGTGTCTCTGTGTGTTTGCTGCTCATAACCCACAATGTCTCTAGAATAAAAAAAACATTTTGGTATTCAATTACATGGTAGAAAAATGGAGTTCTCCAAAGGTAAAACTGTCAGAACTGACAATATAGTATGATCAAAATTAAATTGGTTTTAATTATTTATTATCTGTAATAATTGATTATTTGTATCATCATTAATATTATTTACCATCCTGTTTTTGGTGGGGTCGCAGCTGCTTTTCTTGGTTCTCTTAGTTTTGGATTTCACTGTCAGGATGATTTCGTATTCTTAACTATAAAACCCAAACCCCACCTCCAATTTAAGGACAGACCTCTGGGTACACGTGTGAGCTTTTCCACCCAATACATTATTCCACATCCTTTGAGAATATAACAAATCTAAATTCAGATAAACAAAACCAACATCTCGTTAATTCAAAGTGGAAAAGCTATGGAGACCTCTGCCTTTGTGTAAAGATATTTGTTGGTTGTGTTACATTACAGAATAAAAGTCTTATATTTGCTCACAGTTTATGATTTGAAACTCAACACTGTATAAAGTTGAGGGACATGGAAAGAAATCTGGTAACTTTGGTAAAGTTTGTGCTCTTAAAACAAATGTAACAAAACAAGTGTGTTTGCCTAATACTTTGGCCTTTCGTCTCCAGAGGAGAGCAGCAGCAGCGAGGTGTGGCAGCAGAGCATGCAGACCCCTGTCATGATGCCGTCCCCCCACCTCACCTCCACTGCCATGCGAGACCCTAAGAGGAGTCGTGATGACAGCTTCATGGGGGTCTACCCCCTCCCCCACGACCAGCAGCAGCCCCACCAACACCCACAGCACCATCAACAGACGCCTCAGCACCACCAGACACCCATGGATTACAAGTATGCATGTTTTTTTTTTTAGTTTTCTAATAAACAAAGTATGTTTCCAAGTCCAACAACTTTCATGTGAGTGTTAATTTATGTCATTAGTGTTCACACTTGCTTTTAATTTATGTATGGAAAACAAGTTCCCTTAGGGGCGCATAATTAATATGAATATTTCAATCCATCTTTCTGCTCCATGGTGCACACCATCAAACTTTGTCTTTGAATATCATGCCAAGGCAAATTCTTCCAAATTCCACTGTCCAACTCAAACTTTTTTCTTCCTCATTTACTATGTTGCCCCGTCATTTGAGAAACTCTTTGGTGGCCATTTTCTTTTAATTAATTATCTCTTATTTCCTTGCATCCTAATGCTTCCTACCACAAAATTTTTATAAATATATCTAGGCTCATATCCAGGTCCATCATTCAGTTCAGTGGATCACTTATTCTGTGAGAATGGGATCAGAGGACTGCAGCACGAGCCAAAAGACATTAGGACAGGGTTCAATGTAATTTCCCATTTGCATGCTATTAATTTTGAGGTCAAATGGTAGCAAAGCTTGTACTTAACAGCCTGCCAAGTGTTGGCCCTACTGGGACAGTGACTGAGTACTTTATTTATCCACCCTGACTTTTCTTAGGCGCCAGGCCAGTGGGCCATCTATGTAGTTGTATCTGACATCCTTGTGGTATCTTCACTTAAATCACCAAACACATGTGGATTCAGAACTTTGCTAATTAATGTGCTCTCATGCATTTAGTTCCCAGGTGACGTGGATGCTGGCTCAGAGACAGCAAGAAGAGGCGCGCCAGCAGCAGGAAAGAGCCATGAACTATGCCAAGCTCAGGACCAATCTGCAGCATGCTATGTAAGACACACACACACACCTGCATGTAGAGGTATCTGTGAAAGTCTTATGAAAAGCATGTTTCCATAATTGTGTAATGGTTTGTCGTTGCAGTCGTCGCAGCACTGGGCTTATGGAGGAGGACGAAGAGCCAATTGTGGAGGATGTGATGATGTCGTCTGAGGGTCGTATGGATGACCTCAATGAAGGCATGGACTTTGACACCATGGACATTGACCTGGTAAGATGCTCATGAATTGAGTGTGTGTTCTTCATTTAAAATGTTCTTCTTAGTACAGTTAGTACTGTTGTTTTAAAAAATCCTGCTTCGTGCACTACTAAGAAACATTTTAAACACAAACAGAAAATGGAGTATCCTATTAGGGTTTGTTTTTCATTGCTTCTTCCAGACTTGACAGTTGCGTCCTTACCACCTTCAGTGTTTTGCTTTGGTCTTTCTTGCCTGGATGCCTCACTGAACAATAAAACTGTCTCTAAAGATCAAATTACACAGCTAACAGGCATGTTTACATTTCTTTTAGACTCCTAATAAAATTACCATTAAGATGCAACATTAGTTGCTATTGTTTCTACTAATGTAACATCTGGTCATAGTCACAGTCAGGCCAGATGTTGCATCTGGAGACTCATCATGGTCTGATTATTTTATAGTCACAGTGCTGGATGCAATGTCAAGCAGAAAAATATCTGAACTCTGATTTTAATTTGCAGTGCACAGAGGAGAGTTTTTTTTTTTTTTTTTTAAACCTCAAAGTAAACCTCAAAGCTCCGACGCATCCAGAAAACTCCCCACAAGCTCACACATTGTCAGCAAGCCTTATTGGTTCATAGCGTGCCATGTCAGGCCACCGGCTAAGAGGTAGCAGCCAAAAGCTCCTTCCTGTCTGACTGCATCTCAGGCAGCCAGCAGCACCACCAGTGTGGAGCCACATAAAACACCACCACTGCCTTAGAAACCAGTGCGGTTCAGATTTGATAGTTAAAACACAATTTATGGTGAGGTGATTTTTATTTGCATCATCTATCTTTTTAAAGAAAAAAGGTTCTGACTGGCGACTTTAAAGACCACCAATCAAATTATTTATCAGTGTCAGTTAAAGCAGATTGGCCCTCATCAATCCAAGCATCCCTAGCACAAAACTGCTGTCCTTTTTTCTTTTGTTTTATGGCCCAATAGTTTGCTGAAATTGCCACCCCCTCTTCACATTAACTGACTTAGCTATTTCATGACTAAGACCATAATATATACTGATTTAATTACATTATGGTTACTGGTTTTGTGTGCATACTCTGCCTGCCTGGGAATCAAGCAGTCAGTTATTCTAAGAAAAGGCTGATTTGTTTAGCATGCAACAGCTAATAACGCACAGCTTGCATTGATTTTTGCATGTTAACTTCAAAATGAGCAAAGAAGACATGAGAAGTCAGCCAAAAGAGTGGTCGCTGCAGGGAAGGATGTATCTGGTTTTTAAAAAGATGATGAAAGATGTACCGTCCGTGCCTTCCAACTGTTGGTACAACACGAGGCAACATGACTAATTTATTTGACCGTCGACGCCAACACCACAGAACCATGTATGATGAGTGTAAAGCCAGCACAAAATTTTATCAGAGACAAATGTCTATTTTGGATGCTCATGCTGGTGCTGTGTGCTGTGAGAACGGCTCCAAATGTCATGTTGAATCAACCAGAAAATTGAACAACTGCCCTAGTTTCTCTAAATTCACTCCATTCATTGCATGTGTGATAAATTCTTTCCAAATTGAGCTACAAGAGTTCAATGCTGCAGATATCTGTGGTAATTATATATCTTTTTTTTTTTTAAATGTAAAGCATATTGCCGGAGTCCATAGTATCGCAGTGTTAATGTTTTTTTTTTTTTCTGCACCTTTCAAATCTCATTTTGAGTATGGCCAAAGATTGTTCAAATATTCATCAGTTGACATCCAAAGCAGCTGTTAGAGCAGTAAAATTTGTTGGAGTTGCTCTAATCGTACTGTCTTTCTCTTCCAGCCACCCTCTAAGAACCGCCGTGAGAGGTCTGAGCTCAAGCCAGACTACTTTGACCCTGCTTCTATCATGGATGAATCGGTAAGACTCATTCACACTCTGTCACTTAGGTTAGTTTCACCTCGTTCGCCGACTAACTCCAGGCTAGGATTCAGATTGGTCCTTAGTCTGTCGTTGTAGTTTATAGCGCCCCAAACCGATGCCGGAGCACTCACACTGGAGACTCCAGGTGTGTTTGTGTAATGGCCAGCTGGAGAGGCTTGTGAGGCACGGTGAGAGCTGACACAAACAAAGTAAACAGGGTTTCACTAAATTTAGTACAACTCTATGGAAGTAAACCGAGAATAGATGGCTTGCAACCAGTCACAGTACATGGACCTCTTACAGGAATGTTATATTTGGGACGCTTACTGAGGCCGCACAAAACATTTGGACAAGTTCAGCCGACAAGTCTGCGTGCACAGCGGCCAAATGCAACATTTCGTATTGTTTGCAAAGCCACCATTTTGCCTGTGTAAACACGCCAAATATTATTTATGTCAGAATGTAGTGCTGGCCTTAAATTCCTGTTTCAACGTGTCTCAACCTTAAGAAACCCTGTAGATTTGCCTGAAGGCTCGTTCTTCCACTGGGCTTTTAACGCAGGGCTCCCCAGATACTGCCTCGGTACAGAGAACAGGAACAATGTGAGGGTGTTTTGTGTCAACTTAAAATAATTTCATTGTCACGAAAAAAAAGTATCACAGCAGAAAGCTGTTTTCTCTTCACCAAACACTTAGTGTCTTGTTCCATTAAACTTTTTTTCAGAACAAAGAAACAACATGCGGCAAATTTTTCTGCTCAGCATTTTGCCACTTGGGACAAGCCTCTAAACCCTTCTCACAAGTCTGCCTCATCAGTTTTTTCTCTCTGAATTATTTTTATACATTAGTAGTGATGTGGCTGAAGATTAAGTTTTAGTTTGAAACAGACAGAAAGTCAAACAAACTCAGTGCAGTGTGATAGCGAAAATGTTGTAAACCGCAAATTTTACATTAACCTCAGTCAAAGCATTGTGACATTTATTTTGTCTGATTTGTCAGACAAAGCAGCTTGTTGGAGTGTACTTTAATTTGAAATGGCCAAATATGGCCCAAGTATCCCTAATCTGTTTGTTGTACACCTCAACCATCATAGTTATCATAGGTAATAATAGAAAATAACACATTTTTAATTTCATAGAATTGAAGAAGCACATTGTGGCGATACAGTGAAATACCCTTGTATTAGACCTAAATCAATATTCATGTGTATTTTCAGATTATTCATAGTCACAGGCAAGAACTATCATTTTCTTTCATATTAAATGTGAGTCTTTACTTTGTTATTAAATGATGTTTTTTGGTTTCTTCCAGGTCCTCGGGGTGTCCATGTTTTAAGCTAATATCCAGATGATTTTGACGCTGGGATAACAGAAGAGGCGCTTTGTATTTAAAGAGAATTTTAGATGCGAAAACAGAAGTGTTTTCTGTAAGAAAAAACAAAACGAAAAAAAATTCTGGCTTGTACTCCACGTGGACCAATGACAACCCACACTCAGTGTTGCTTGCTCAGAGAGGACTTTGTTTCAAATATTTACTTTTATAATCTTGGGTAAGCTCTTCCTGTTCTGAAATAGTGTAACAGGCCACTTCCAAACCTATTAGAAATGAGACATGTCTGAAGAAAAATCTACAATAGCTTTTTTTTTTTCCTTTCCTTTTTTTTTTTTTTTTTTTTTTTTTTTTTAAACGGGGATGAATTGGTGTGTTTAACTTAAGAAACATTTTTTGTTTATGTCTAACCCTTTTTACAATTGTAGTAAGTTACCAGGTGTGAAGTAGTAATTTATAAACAGACTGTAGTAGCTTGCTTGTACTGTGTTAGCCAAGTGGATGGAGGTCTTTATGTTTCTGTGCTCCTTTTTCTTTCCTCCCTCTATCTCTTAAGTTTTTCCTCCCTGTTGTTGGGCCTGATTTGAGGTCCTGATAACCACTGGTGGTTAAGACGGTGAGATGTCACGTAGAATCAGTCATGATCCCTTTATGCTGTGAAGATTCCCAGAGTCCACTGAACGCTCCACACTGTTAAGCAGTAAGTCTAGAGCTACCCCAAGAGAGCTTACCCCAAGATTTGGACCACTCCTTAACCACCATCTACTAGAGATATGTGTCCCCCCCCCCATCAATGAGCAGATTTTTATCCCAGTAGTGCCACTGTGTGGGCTCTGGCAGAAAGCAGCTCGGTCAAAGAATTACACATCTTTTTCTCTTAAAATCCAGCAGCATAATGTTGAAAATGGGTATCTCTACATTTTAAATAAAAGTTATATATGAATCGGTGCTGATTTTATATATGTGCTTTTGGTTTTCTTATTTTCAACTTTTCAACCTTCAGTCACAAAGTTTGAGAAATGTGTAAGTAAAACTAAAAAAATGAAAGCATGGTGAAGCCATGCATCAAGGAAGATTTTTAAATTTGTATTTTTATGTTTTTCTTTTTTTCTTTTTGTCTTGATAATGTCTTCGGGTTTCTACCTTTTTTCCTACATGTAAATTAGTTTGGATAAAACTAATGAAAAGACTTGTGAAATTCAGCTTTAAGGTTTTCTCAACATGAAAAGTCCTGTCACAAAATACTTAAAGATTTCAAATGTTAAAAGTGAATGGTAGTCAGTGAGATGATACTGAAAATGAAAGTTATTCAGCAGCGCTGTGGCAGCTAGACAAAGCTTAGATTTTGACATATATTTGTCACACACAAGTTTTAATGAAATGTTTTGTCTACTGAGGTTTTTATTTTGTAGTCATTCCATGCTTAAGCCTTAAACATGCTTGTGAAGGTCACCTTCTCTCACAGTAATCTTCCATGTCAGAGGATCAGTCATGTTTAAAGGTGGATAATTGGCTTCTTAGAACATGAAACATGAGGTGGTCAGATGTAATGTGATAAAGTAGATGAACAGCCTATATGTGTTTTGCCTAATTATTTTATGTAAGTAAAAAAGAAAATTCTTTTAAGGAAAAAGTACTGTTTATTGTTTGTTACTTACCACTACATTGGTATAAATTCTTATTAGATCATGTGTATATATACAAAATTTAATTTTTTTTCCTTCCTTTTTGGCCATTTCTGTGTTTTTTGTTTTTTTTCTGCACTCTTGCCTACACTCTAAGTTGTTGTCTATTATCCCATCCTCTTTCAGTCACTCTGTTTTCTGATTTGTACTTGTCTGGAGACAGTAACTTTTGAATAAAAATCAACACATTTCATCAGTGGTACTTTTTACTTGTAACCACAAGAAAATCTCAAATGCTGGTGTTCCAGATCCACGCACGTTAGAACTTGCGGGTTTCTTCCTGTTTGCCATTTGTGCAGGTTGGGATAAAATACAGTCCAGTTGGGGTGACACTTCAGTTATTCGCTTTAGTGACTCAAGGGGGCAGTATAGTCCAAGGCAGACTCCCAGCCTCCCCACAGTGGCAGTGCTGCCTCTTTACTATGGTGGCACTCTTTTTAATGTATGTATCTATTCCACTTGAAGATATGAATATGTATTCTCGGGCGCTCTACATCTTCAGTGCACACATCTCCCTGCATCTGACCGCTTTTACGTTTGTGTTGTCTATCAAAAGGGGCCCATATGTCTTGTTCCGTGGACACAAAGAGTGCCATAGTTGCTGTAATGATAAAAGTGAGGACATGAGGTAGCAGAAGAAAGGATGAAAGCGACAGAGACTTCTGTGTTAAGTGTGTGATTAATAAAGAGGAGCTAACATCAATGCGGGCGTATTAGAATGGGACCTGGCAGAGAGCTCCCCTTCATGTCCGGCCTGTGATGGCTACATGAAGAGGCTCGTCCGTCAGTGCGCTCGTCACATGTCGGCTGTCAGAGTAATGTGTGGGAAAGCACTTACCTCGGCAGCCCTGCCTGATTATCCTCCGAGCTGTCAGCCCTTTTGTTGCTAACACGCTGTTAGTGGTGTTCACGCAGAAATAGACCAGAGAGATTTCACATTACCGTATCATTCCTGCCGTGTTGTCAGACCAGATTTTTTTTATGAAAGCTGAGGACGTGTTTTATGTCCACATCTCACTCCTCTGCGCCAAAACGATTATTTTCTCTTACGATTTGTTCCCACGACAGCGCATCTGCACGGGCTGAGTTGGGTTAAGTTATGTTTACTGGGGTCAGGGCTGCTGAGTTTAAATCAGAGCTTCGGCCTCTTGTAGCTTGTATTTACTCCTGATAACCCAAAGGCCTCCACGGGCCTATCAGCCTATCAGTTTAGCCAGTGTTGATATCTCAGAGAGGGTCAAGGAGGACTGGGAAACATGATTCACACCTGCATGTGCAGAGTTCACTGGGCAAACTAGTCGAACAGGATCTGAAAAGAATTCAATGACAAATTTACAATGTTTTCTCTACATGTAACAGCCAGGGGGTGTAGGATTGGGGGGAGAGGGGCAAAGGGGACAGCCTATATCGGGCCCACAAAGATACTACAAAGAAAAGCCATAAATTTCAAGAGGGGCCCACTGAGGATGCTTACATACACCGTCTACAATTTAGTGTTTTGCCCCTGAACGCAGCCGCTTTGTCACAATATTGAGCACAACTCTCAGAGGAGCTGTTGCACACTTAATTCTGTGGATAAATCATCAATGAGAACATTGCTTGTAATCTCCTGGGATTGTAAGGGCAGAGCAAAGCAGCTGACCCTGGAAAATCATTTACCAGGACCTCGGATTAAGAACATGCACAAAGACGAAGCGACTTCCAGGCCACTGGCGCTCAAATGTCCAGTCTCATCTCCCAGTGCCTCGTGGTGCACTACCCCATCCTTGACATTTCTCAAGCCGTAAGACTGACTGTGCGCGGCGCGGCCAATAAAATATCCTGTAACCAAATAAAGTGAAAGAATCTCCCCTGGATTAAGAGGAGACGCTCTGTGGGCCGTAACAGAGATGTCAAGGTGAATGTGAAATGAGAAAAGGATCAATGCCCTTCATTATGAGGAGCAGGTTTCATGAGACAGGCCAGAACAGGTCAGAGATTCCAGCGAAAAGCTATGAATAGAGCGCTGTGGGAACCTACTGTCTGCCTCCTGTCGGTTTTCTCCGTATTGACACACAGGCGGAGCGGCTAAAGGTGTGCTGAATGAGTGAACGAGTGACAGGGCCATTGTACTTAAGGGGACAGAGGCAGGAGGATTAGTCTCCTTTTGACACCGAGGGCTGAGATGGTCCGGCGTGTGGAGGCAATCTGTCATCAGCAGAGCTGCAGGTGGTCCAGAGGTCCGGGCAGGGCACTCGACCCTGTGAAGCAAGAAAACAGGATGGGTTTTCAGCTGGGAGCCGGATGATATTTACCCCTGGGTTAGCCTGGAATCTGATTCTCTACACCTCCACTCCTCACCTCGCTGTCATTGTTGTGGAGCCACTTTCACTCTTTCCAGTGGGGCCCGAGCTCCGCGGTGAGGATAATAGCGGTTTTCCCTGCAGAAAGGGGAAACAAGATTATGGGTTTTCAATTAGAGGGGAGGTGGGGGGAGAAAACTCGCAAGCCTGTGAGGTAGCAACACAAGGGCCCGCATTTCCACGCTTCCGTCTCTCAAATCCCTTGAAGCTCGTTCAAAGGTGACCCGCAGGATGACTGAACGGCATTTTCTGGGCCAAGCCAGCTCTGCTAAATCATGAGTCTTGCTAAAGTTTGGATGAGTGTCTTATAAGGGCGTGATGAGACAGGTCTCATAAAGATGACGGAGAGCTCTGCATGTCACCAGCCCCTGCCAGGAAACCCCTGTGATTAACGAGGGCCAGGACACCTCTGCTAATAAGACTCATCTCTTTAATTGGCTCTATGATATGACTGTGCAAATGGCCCGGGGTGCAGGAGTGTGTGTGAGAGTGTGTGGGTGTGTGTGTGCGTGCAAGTTAAATGTGTGCCAATGTCCACGCCAGCTTTATGTCCACTTTTGCATGCATGTTGGGGGAGGGCATGGGGGGGGGCATATTGGGTGTGTCTGCGTATGCATGCATCTGTGGGCGGGCGGGTGGCCCTCGCATGTGCCTGCGATTAGCTTTTCCTCGCTTCCCATCTGCGTGGATACAAGCCAGAGATGAGGTAGGGGAGCCTCATTAGAAAGAGAGCGCTTCCATTGCCGGCCAAGATTTAACACCTCACCCAATAATAATTTATTCAATCTATTCTTAAGTATTGCACACGCTGGTAGATAGGGGTTAGGTTATGTAAGAGTGCGACGGTGCCTAGTTTGAATGTGATATGATGATAATTATAAATCCAAGGGAGACGACAGATGGTGAGGTACTTTAAAGGTTCAGCAGGTATAAGTATTACTACTCCGCTGCTGCCAGATCAGTCCCCGGGAGAGTGAGCAGGGGGAGGAAAAGAAAGGAGAAATCTGAGGCAGTCAAAGACAAGAAGAGAGAGTGCAGACACAGTAAGAGAGAGCTGGTCCTTGTTAACACACTATTCATCAGTCTTGTGAGGTCAGGGAGCCCTGAGGGGTCCTGTGTGACCCGTCACCTCTCACCCCTGACCTCCCCCCCCTCCAACCAGCCAGCACCTGGAGCTGAGGCATTTCCTCATAATGTTCACTTGTAACATTTTGTCTCCATAACTGGCTCGCGGCCTGGGGTCTGTCTGCTCTTGTCGAACTGAACAGGCCTGAGCGGTTGTGAATCGGAGTGGTATCTCCAATACAGCACAGCAGAAGAAGAATGTGCCAGTTCATCTCGGCGTGTTCGGAGAGCGGGGAGCGGTTGACCCCTGGGCGATTGGGAGTGGACGACAGGGACGAGGAGAAGAAGGAAGTGCGCAGAGGACGGGGAGGCACAGGACAGGAGACAGAACGGGAGGCGGAGGAGGGAGGAGGGAGGTCAGGGTTGCAGCTGCGATAAAGAGGTCAAAATGAAAGATGTTGCTTCAGTCCGGCCACAAGGAAAATAAACATCCTCCTAAAAATAGTTGGTGGACCTGTGCATCCCTCATCGACTTTGCTTCAGCCAGCTGTGAGCAACTTTGCTCTCCGTGACAGACCTGAAGTCTGTGCAAAAACTGGGTTAATAATGTGAAAAATGTGTCCCGGTGTTGGGGGGGGAGGGGCTTGATCCCAACTTCTCCAGCGTTCATAGGCCCTTCAGCAAACAGAGTGATTATCTTAACCCCTCCAACAAATATGACATGCCGGTCTTAACTTCATATCTGCTAACTGACCACTAAATCCTCAACTCTGACCTTTTACCTTAACCTGACCCGCTGGCCTTCTTTCTCCTTTCCCCATATGTCTTCATTTCCTGTGAAGAGCTGCTTGGAAAATCAGTTTGAGTCAAGTTTTTTTTGGCTTTGTTTTGTTTTATTTTTTTTGACTGGCTGATTGACAGACTGCAGTGTGAATGAGCGCAAATGCTCGAGGCCAATAAGACAAGCGGGAACACACACCCGTACGGCGTCCTCTGTCTATCATTCAGTTTGTGTTTCTCTATATGCCCCCCCCCTCCACACCGCGCATCTTCCGGTGCCCCTCCTTCCTTTATTTATGCCTGCAGAGCCACTTTGTTGTGCTTTTAGTGGCTGGGTTTGTAGATGGAGCAGATGCTGGAGCTGATATTCCCTGATCCTGCAGCGAGCTGAGATAAGAGCAGATTTATGCCAGAGTGAGGGAGCATGGGAGTAATTGCTGAGGCTTTGATGATGCGGCTGAGAGCTCTTGCGTACCCTCGGCTGCTTACTAACAAGGACATCCTCAGATTTAGGAGTTTGTCTCCCTGGGTTTAAAGTGTGTTTTTTTTTTTTTTTTTTTTGGTGCATGTCTCTGGTTGCCAAAGGTGTGTTTGTGCAACCATGGGTGCAGCAAGGGTGCAGCGAGGGTGCAACACCTCCTTTTTGTTCTGCATGCAGTCATGTGCACATTAGTGTGTACATTAGCAGTGATTACTTCTGCCTCTTTGTTTTAGAGGCGTGTCACAATTACAGCATTATATGTGTGTGTGTGTGTGGGCATTACACACTACAGACCTCCTCAAGGATTTTTTTGGCTTCTTTATTTATAGCTTCACAGAACCATGCTCAGCTGAAAACATATGACATAATCAGGATGACAGATAACATTCTATCTGCAGATAAAGTTATCTCAATGTGATTTGCTATGGTTCAAATATAAGCGTATTTTCTCAGAAACAGATGACAGCAACCGCCAGATTTGGAAAAAAGGCACATTCAGAGGATGTTTCTCTGCCGGTGCAGTCATTATGTGGACCAGACGTGCATTCGGGGCTTCCGTACTACCTCCTAAAATATAAATACATGATCAAAGCCGCGGAGGGCTGCGCCGTTACACTGCACCTGCCAGGGGAAGAAAAGGCAGCACTGATGAGGTTGTTGGGGCTACTTTATTCTGTACTCTGATTAGAGGTGGACTCTAATGGCTCTTCAGCCGAGCATTGAAGAGAGATGAATCGTCTGTTCAGTGTCCCCGGGTGATGATGTCATTGAGGACATGTCAGTGACACTAGGCTGCAACAATGACATGTTGATCTCAGGGGCTTTGGAGCCTGACCTGCCTCTTGACTGATGCAAGTGGGCTCCGACAGGACAGATACCTTTGTGAGGGGCTCAAACACACACACACACATGCGCACGGTCACACACATGCCAAAGCGCACACACAAATCTTATCTCTCCGCCTGCCCTGGCCATCACCCCGGGTCTTCCTGTTTTTCTCAGGGGCCCAGAAAGATTCCAACTCACTGCAGCAGTCGGAGGAGTCGTGCGAGGCTATTAGCTCTGTTAGACGAGAGACACTTTGAGGAGTATCTTCTGTAGAGCGAGGGGTGATGAGTGGGGGATCATTAGAAGCCCTGAGCGGGAGCCAAATAGAATTAGATGACGTACACCGCAAGATCATAACACAGGCCAAAATCAGCGAGGACACTGGGATCAAATTAGATGCTAAATCCCTCTGTATCATTTAGCAACAATAATTTCTTCAGCACGTCAGCTCTGTGGGCTACTTGTTTCAATTCCAATACCGCCAAAAAGAGCCAGCGCTCAGTTCAGAAGGGGAGAGCAATGACTCAGATCCTCTGCTCCAATTATATCTGCATCCTGCAGTCTGCTCTTTAAAGCAAAGCAAACACACACACACACACACACTCACACAAGACAAAAAAAACACACACACACACACTCAGGCAGATAGACACAATTTGAAATCCACACTGCACGCATAGCTGCCAAGAAATGCATGTAGCAGTCAGAAAATAACAGACTGGAAAACAGAATCACACATGCCATGAGCGCGCGCACACACACACACACCACTTGAGCAGGAGCTTGTTGACCATCACACAGCCAAGGGACTGTGAAGAAGAGGTAGGGGGGGTGAGCTCACAGAGGTCGCTTTGAAGTTTCTTTTCAGGTCTTTGTCCCATTCAGGCTGCTGGCAGTAGACATCTCAACTAGAGGCCTGGCCCCTCCCATCGTCACACCATCCCTCTCACACACACACACACACACACACACACACACACACGAAAAGAAAAGAAGGCACGTCCGCAGGTCCTGTCCATCACGCAGGCTTTAATTAGAGTGGATTCGAATACACCCTTTTGTACACTTCTCAATCTCTCCTCTTTCTTTAACCCCCACCCTCACTCATTTCACCCTCTTTCACCAGCTCCCACCCTCTCTTTTTCTCTCATTCCTCCCTCTCTCTCCCCGAACCCTTTTTCACTTTTGTTGCCCTCCTTTTCTTGGCAGGGAGTGAGGCACCTCTCCAGACTTTTTCTTCTCTGTGCCTTGAGCCCCCTTCTGTCCCCCTCTTCTCTCCTCTCGCTCCCGCTCCCCCCCCCCACCTCAGTCTGGAAGCTGAGTGTGACCTAATGTTTGACAGACAAGTAGCCTTGGAGAAAAGACTCATCTATCAGAGGCTTGTAATTCTATTAGAATGGACAGAACATCCCCCCCAGGCCAGCATTTGGCATATTCTCTCCATCAATTTAGCTCCTCTCTAAACCCTCTGGGCCACGGACCGACAAAATGCAGTTAACGCTTACAAATAATCACAGCGAGTTAATAACGTGTGTGGGTCCGTGTGTGTGTGTGCGTGCACGTCCTAACTTTCTTCCTTCATCTGGAATTGTTGAGCGCTGGGTTCTTTGATATTAAGCATCAAAGAACAATTTCTCTTTTCAAATTCTAATCTCATCTGAGAGAGGCTAAAAAGGTATAATGCAGGGGGGGGAAACCGTGGTGAGTTAAAAAAGGAGGATCACAACCAGCTACTAATCAGGATTGTTATCGAGATCCCACGATGTTTATATGTAGACAGAGACGGTTACGCGAAAAACACCTATTGTCTCGGCTTGTTATTAGACCTAATTACTGATATGAAAAGAGAGGAGAGGAGACAAGAGAAGAGGTTTCGCTCACGTCTCCTGCTGGGATGGTAAATTGAGGAGGACATGTTTAGCGCAGATTGTTATTTGTCTGTAATCAGTGCTTTCCTGTCAGTCACGATGGGCTGCGATGAGTAAAGAAGAGGCGGTAGAGTGAAGCATGATGAAGAAGAGGAAGAGAGGAGGAGGAGGAGGAGGAGGAAGACGTCTGGACAGCAATCAAGCGTGCCACAAACAGGAAATGGAAGTCTGCGGATGCCCCAGCTGTTGTGTTTGGCCTCACTGCTGTTACAGTTAAATCAAAGCAGCATGAGTGGCTCACACAACAACTTTCAAGTGTCAGCCTCCGAAAATAGTCGGTTTACATTAACAGAGTTTTCCCACTGTTGCTCTCGGCCCGGTGTTTGGACTGAGTCCATGTTGTTTGCGTTCATGCCATTGTGTTTCCTTTCGCGAACACTTTACCGTGCGTGAGACGGACGGGAAACATGCTGCTAAGTGCTTATGTGTGTGTGTGGGGTGTGTGGGTGTGTGTGAGAGTGTGTGTGTCTGTCTCTGTGTTTGTCTCGCTGGTTAATGGCTGTTTGATATTGATTACAGCTGGAACATCTGAGTCACATGTTCCTCATCCTCTCTAGATAACGAGGGTTAACCACTTGACCCTGTGCATGCCAAAGGGGCTCCGCTCATACCTGGACACAGAGCCTGCATGGCCGGAGCCACCCTCTCCGCCGCCCTCTGGTCTCCATCCCGGCCCGTAGATCACGGCCATGTCATGGAGCCACACCACAGGGAAATGTGCCAGACTTCATTAAGGGCAGATTAAAAGCAAGAGGAGGCCACTTTAACTGTGATTTATTTTCACTGCGAGGTTGCTGGGCTGACTGCAGGCCCGCAGCGGCTTCACCCTGGAATGATGATGTCATGGTTTCAGTGTTTGCTAAGTGTAAATATCAGATTGGGGAAGGAACTATGTCCTCGGCAGCAGGGTTCGCATTGGAGTTTCAGAGAGAGGAAAACAAAAGCTACAGGGAATGACTTAGCTGTTCTCCGTTTTAGGGCAGAAACAAATCCTCAAACGATGAACAGAATGTTGATCTGCAACCATTTTTTATAGCAGATCAATAGTCATTTATCAGGAAAAGGTAGTGTGTTTTCCCTGGTTTCTCTTAAATGAGAAGATTTCCTGCTTCTTTCTCTTTTACATCATTACAGACCAAATATTTTATTACCCGTCTCTTGATCTACCAGAAATTTCAACTCTTGGATGGATTGCCATAAAACTTTGTGCAGACATTCATGATCAACAGCAGAGAGATCTTGAGGACTTTGGATATCCTCTGACATTTCCTCTACAGAGCAACCAGCAGGTCAAAGGTTTCATTATTTTGTGAAATACCTCAACATCTAGAGGAAACGGCGCAAAATCCCGCAAAGATGTTGATGGCTCCCGGGAGACTGTGAGCCCACGGTTCTCACTCTAGCGCCAACATGAGGCTGACAGTTGTAGTTTCAAGTGAAATGTCTCAACAACTACTGGATGGCTTGCCATTAAATTTGGTACACACATTCATGCCTCCCCTGCCATCATCTGATCATTTGATGTGAAATGCGAAACCCCAAACAGCCACTAGCATTAATGCAGACTCTTTGCTTTGCTTGGTTTTGAATTGTTGGACAAAACGAGCTGGTTGAGGATTTCCCCTCATGCTCTGGGAAACAGTGCCTGGCATTTTTCATTTTCTGAATCAATACACAGATTAAACGATGACTCCACGAAGCAAACAAATATATGATAATAATATGTAATAATAATAACAATAATTATCAGTAAAGAAAATAATCTTTTGCTGAAGCCTGACTCCATTTTGAAGGGTCTGTGTATGAGCCTCTCTGTGGTATCAAAGTACATTCAGGCTATTTATAGAAACACTAATCACAGCCACCTATACACATTAACATGATGACCTCATTCCTTGAAAACGCCACTATTTCATAGGTGGCTGTCTGTGGGAAGAAGGTGGAGGGGGGGGATCATATTGCCTTGGTGTGTGTGACTGAACATGAAAGCTTCACTCAATACACTCCTTTGTCCTTACATGTGCTGCACTGTGCGCTCCGTTGCATAAAGATTTTTGTGTTCATGTAGAACGATGTGGACAGTCTATTATCTGGTACATATACATAATCCACTATATAGGATGATGTGTTCTCCCTCTGCCGCCTGTTCTGTCTAAAAGATCAGTTTTGATCGCTTCTCAAGGCCGATCTTTGCAGCTCTATATTGTGCTTGGCTAATAAATCTGTTTTTTCTATTCTGCTGATTCCAGGCTGTGGTTTGATCACACTCTTACAACAACAAGCACGCTATGTCCGCCATCACCGTCCCGGAGCCACGTTCCCATTGGCCGCCAAGCTTTGGCCGCAGCTGTGGCACTCGTCAAAGCCGTACACGGGAGGCATCTCATTGGCTCGCAGCGGATCAGGTATCTGTCTGTGACCAGCCCATTGGACGCCGAGGTATCAGGTATCCCGGGGCGTCCCGGCCTTCAGACGGGACATACCAGCTCTGCGGCAACTGGCCTGTGTGTTTGCTGTTACTGCGGCAACACCGGCCTGCGGGCAGCCTCCCGAGGATGCAGCCTCCTCGCAGTTTAAAGAGCAACTTTGTGACCTCTTCAAACTTTTCTTTTTTCACCCCACTGTGCAATTTTGAAGTTACACCAGAAATCCATACTCCTGACGCAGCCACGGCACTCCAGCTCCTGTGGTGCCCCTGTTATCGCTGGCTCTTACACACACACACACACACATATTAAAAACACACACAAATATAAAAACACTCATATAATTAGAGAGCATGATCGCTTGGATGTGAGGCTGACGTCGAGCTCGTTGTTTCACCAAGATTCATGGGCTGTCAAGGCCCAACAGGATGTAATAAAGAGTAATTTCAGGAACCATAAGACATGTCTTTAAACGTCTGTTATCTTTCCTCCTCAATTACACTGAAATCCCCCTCCTGTATTCCTGTGAATCGATCTCATGACAACCGTTAGGGGGCGGCATTGATTGAACAAATGCAACAAAATTAAGAGAAACTCTCTCTCTCTCTTCCACACACACATACGCACACAAAGGGGGCACAGACGTGGACATGATCAATTATGTGTCAAGCATTTCTTCCTCAATGAATGAATGGCCCAATGACTATAGGTCTACCGACCGTCTATTGTCTATTGACACTGGAGACTAAGTTCTCATGCAGTTCATTATCCCGAAAGGGGACAACTAGAAAGAGATCCGAAGAGACCATTAATCATCATTCCTTTCAAAGAGGAGAAAGAGAAAGGGGCCAAAACAACAGATGCTGTAATCCCATACAGTAAATGCTAAAGATGTTTGCAGAAGTCGACAGTAAATGTGGAGACGTTTCTAACAGGGAGCGAGCGGTGAAAACATCACAAATCCACTCAGCCTACCTACCACAGACATAATTATAATTCCCAACGGGGAGATTTTTGATGGGCTTTTATTAGAGGAATGTTATGGCAGGGGTGATCTAGGACTTAAAGGGGCCAAACTTTTTTTTTTCTTTCCCGTAAGCACTTTTACGCACGCTTCAATAGCCTATCACGCTCGCTCCCCTCACCAAAGCTTTCAGTATGACGAATAACTCCAAAGTCCACTCCAATTTGGGACGATGGCTCGGGCCGAGGTGGTGGATGGTGGAGGGGGGGGCGGGTGGAGATGTGGGGGTCAACCCAATAACAGATCTTCCCCACCACCACTACCCCTCCCTCTCTCCCTCTCCACCCCCCAGTCCACTTGCCGCCATGTCCCCTGCTCCCTCTCCCTCCGTCCCCCCTGCCTCCACGTCCCCATAAATGCCTCCGCTTCCTGCTTCCAAGTTCGGACAGAGCGCTGTGATTGGCCGCGGCCCGCTCAGTGGGCTGGTCCCCCCGCCGCGCTGCGCTCCGCTCGGCTCGGGTTACAGTTGAGCTGGAGCTGCCGCACTCACCGGAGAGTCTGTCACACGGTGCAAAAAAGAAAAAGAAAAAAAAGAGAGAGACAACCTCTCTCTCTCTCCTCGCTCACACTCACACACACACACACACACACCGGCGCGGAAATGTTGGCGAGCGGATTCAGATCCACGGAGCGGGGCTGCTGAGCGGGTCTAACCTTCCCCCTCTCTGCACTTTTTTTTCTTCTTCTTCTTTTCGCGTCCGTGCGGCTGCAAAACAAGGTGGTGGGGAGAGAGAAAGAGAGAGAGACACACACACAGCACGAGAGAGAGAGAGACAGTAGATTTACGCACCGGCCGCGCAGCATGCCCGAGTTGGACTAGAGGCGACCCCGCTGGAGCGCAGCACGCACGCCGGGAGGGATATTTACAATAGAAACTCAATTCCTTTGTGGAGAAGAATAGCAGGTGGAGGAGGAGGAGGAGTGAAAGATAACACTGGAATGAAGTGGACCTCGGGATTCCCGGCGTGCTGCGGAGTTGTGACTGATGGATGAATGTGGTCATCTGTAGGCTATAAACGGCGACAGGTAGCCTGTAGGCTGTAGGCACCGGGGCAGCTCTGACACAAAGGCACGGCGCAGCGGCCGCACCGCGCACACACCGCGTCACATCGCATCGCAGAGTTGAGCGAGGAGGTCGAGAAAGGGCTGTTTTAACCATTTAAAAAAAAAATCTACTGTGACTCAGCCACAGGTCAACCAGGACACTTAGGGGTCTCCCCCCTCTCCAGATCCGCTCAAGAACCAGCGTAGATCGGGGACCTCCATCCTCCTCTTCTTCACCCTCGTCTTCTCACACGTCCTGAGGACAGTTCAGACAAGGACACGGGGGTCTGGGTGCCGATTTGAAGGAGCCGGACAGAGGGACATGTATCTGACATCGACCTCACATGCTCCCGACTGATCGCAGCTCTCCCTCCCGCAGACAGAGGCAGCCCAGGCGCACCGTCCGACGCTCCGAGTTACCGTGCCCGCTGTCCGTACGCACCGGCAGAATGGCGGGACTCGGTTGTTGGAAGTATTACCTCTGGATCTTTATTTTAATGTGCAGGTCGGCGCTGCCCTCGGCCAAGTCGCTGGAGACTATAATTTGGAGCTCGCAGAATCCCAAGTAAGTCTCGTGTTTCATTTGGACAAGCGGGGCGAGCTCGCTGGGTGTGTGCGTAATGGAAGACTAACATTAGTGGGAGAAGTGGAAAAAAAGAAAAATAAAAAAATAAATAAAAAAGTTGCCATTGTGCGCAAGCTGCGTTAAATGTTCTGTTAAATGTTGCAATTATCTGAGAAAGCGCGTAATTTCTTTTGGTTTTAATTGGCATTCCTGCGCCGCGGAGTTTTGTGTTGATTTATTTCTCAGTGGGGGATTTCCCAACGACACCAAAGGGACCCGGTAGGTGCAGGCTCGTACAATACACAGTAGGCCTCACTTAAAAACACAATAATAGATGGTTAATTATAGCAATTTAGGCCCATACTACACGCAGGCCTACCTCCTGTTTTTTATATCACCGGGGCAAAGTCTGCTCGGAAGACGCACTCACTGCTGTCTCAGGAGTTGCGAGAGTTTGTCCACTTCTCCCCTACAATTTCTTGTAATTGGTGCAATTAGCTGAGCAGAGAAAGACAAGGGGAGGAAAAAAAAAGAAAGTCGAGGTAGGCGAGCCAAGTGTGCCAAGGTGATGTTCCTCCTCTTCAGGAGCTGAACGTGGGGCTCTGCTCGGTTTGAGGGCCACACCGGCCTCCCAACTCTCTGCACTGTGTGACTGTAGTTTTGTGCCCACACAGGAAAAAAAGAAAGAAAGAACAAAGGGGTAAAAAAGAGTGTGATAAGATGGTTTCAGATACCAGAGGAACAAACAAATTTAATTTCCCCTTAATTGTCCTGGCTTGGATCCAGCCTCATTTCTCCACATCAAATTCGAGGGGCGAGTTTCTCCAAAAGCCAGCAGCTGAAGCCAGACATTTCTTTCTTTCTTTCTTCTTTCTTTCTTTTTTTTTTCCCCAAAATATTTCACATTATTCCCATCAAAACAAGCAGAGTGAGCCCAGACTGCTGATAATAAAAAACGCTCTGGTAACAATTATCACCCACTTAGACTTGACTCCCACATTTGCATGATCTTGGAAAGCATACATAAGGGGAAAATAAACTAAAAAGGGTAGGGGTAAAAAAAAAAACCCTCACTTACTCCTGTATTTCTGTATGGTCTGGGCCGAGGAGGGAGCTGACCTTCATTTCGGCTCACAGCACCGAGGGGAAATGGAGAGTAGCTCTACCAGCTTATAACTAGAACTTACCCATTCAAGTGAATCCATGATTTATCCCCCAAATGTCAGATGTCATAGGAGCTCGTTGTGCAGTCAGCTAGTATGAATATTGCTGCCACGTTCATTGGAGTGTGTGTAGTTCTGTGAGTGTGTGTGTGGCCTGGTCCTAATGGTAAGACTACGGCCCATCAGCTTTTATTATTTGACTATGGCTGCAGAGGTAGTGGAACAATGAGCGTCATCAGACAAGAGGTATTACAGACGCTTCTGCCCGTGGACGGGAAAACCCGTACCTTGTGACAGCGGTGGGGAGACGGATGAAGAAAAAAGAAGGGGAGACATTTATTGATTGATGATGTCACCTGGAGGGAATGTCTTAGAAGGTTACCACGCTGGTTTAGGGATTGGAAGATCATTTCTCCATCTGTTTCTCCGCTCCGCGCCTTGTAAAATCCCCCACGCTGGCTGAATATTTCATAAAGTTCACAGTGGAACAATAATGCACTCTGCAAAGTGTTCTCTCAACCTAATTATCCTGCTCCTCTGCGCTTAGAAAACAATAGACAATTATCTTGCTGTGTGCAGGCTTTGCAATAACAAAAGACAAACCTGTTTTTCTTCTGAAATGTATCAGTCAGCAGCGGCGTCTGATAGGCAATAAAAAAAAGGGAATACTTGTACAGCAATCAGCATCTGTCTTCACTGTTTGTTGTTTCAAACTCCATCTCTCTGTCTCGGCCCATATTGCTCCATAGTGATAACAGAGAGGGGGGAAGCCTATAGAAATGTACAGTTCACTATCTGGTGACTTATCTAGATTTACGACGTCTTACTTCCTGTTCCCACTTTGGGGAGCACTGCTGCCTCAGCTAATAAATTAATCTGGCCCTGTGCTTGCACACTGTACCGCATGCACACAAAATATAACAATACCAGCGCCTCCCTACAGGCCATGAGTTATGAGACAAAGTATAGGAAACCAGCAGGTTTGGGCCTCTATGGTATGTGTGTGTGTGTGTGTGTGTGCGGGTCCCTCTGAGCGTTCCTGCTGTTATGGATTTCCATGTGAGGATGCTATCACTCCCGCTCCTGCATTATCAATAACTTTAGCTTAATTGATTTCCTCCCAGCGTGCTTGAACAGGCAACATACATCATCGCTGTGGCGCCGTCTGCAAAGAAGAAGAAGAAGAAACATCCCTGAGTTTTATCTTTGCTGCAGGATATTTCAGACCTTTTTTTGATATTTAATTTGAGGTCGGGATGAGCGAAATGGCGAGGGGTGAAAAAGGAAGAGGGGGTGTTTTGGGTGGAGGAGCAGCCGTGCAGAAGGAGGCTGGATGTGTCAACGTCCCCGGCCGGTAAAGAACCATCTAACATTTGATCAGAGCAAATCGGATTAGTTCTCATTTAGCTGAGTGGGATTACGGCAGAAAATGTCACTTTGTTATGACTGATCACGTCCCATCGGTTGGGCTGAAGCTAGCGCCGCAATGCACAGGCATACTACACATACACACTCATGGTGTACACGGGAACGCCGCAGCGATGCCAATTTAATGATAATCTGACAAGGTTGCTGCAAGTGGTTTCTGCACGTCCTCTAACCAGCCTCAGCTAATATTTACCTCATGACCTGTAGCTACCGCAGCCTGTTCGCAGCGGCTCGGGAGACAAACAAGACGATGGTAGAGGGAGAGTGAGATGGGAAAGAGATGGGAAACACACGCACACCTCTGAAAACACACGGTGAGGAAAGAGCCACGGGCTGGCCAGGAGTCTGCTGCACTGATTCTGAACTCCTCGCGCTTCGCAGAGGCTTGGAAAGAGTTTGCAGACATTTTTTGGCCTGCGTGTCGGTTTTGAAGCCCACAAAATAGCATAACAGAGAAAGCGAGGGAGAGGCGTTTGCGTGGATAAAAGTCAACTAAAGCCTCTGTTGCTGTGGGTCCTTACTTACTCATCTTATTTTGCTGTCCACTGACCTCAGCCGCCTGGCTCACAGTTTCACAGTTGACTGGTTTGGTTTATAACGTGCCTGCATGGTTGGGAGGTTCAGCGAATGTGATGATTAAGCCGAATTTGATTACCACTGTGATATTTAGCAAACATGTTTATTTTCTCCCAAAGCAGAAAAACAATTTTTGTGTCATAATCTTTTGAGAGGGAGAGAGAAACTGTAACTCTGAGATGATGAGGTGAGTTCAGTGTTAATCCGTTTTCAAAAAGACATGATTTTATTTGGCTGCTATTAGTAGAATAGGTGCACAGGAAGCCTAATTAAAGTTCAAGTTTTGTTTTCATAATTAGCTGTTTTTACGATAAGATAATTGGGAGGGGGCAAAAAAAAAGTTTCTGCTCGGTGGTAATTTGGGAAAAACAAACTTCTGCCTTATCTTTGTTTCTGGAAACAGATGTTATCAAAGCGAAGGTTTCAAAGGTTTCGCTCTCGAACGCAGAGGAAGCCTTTGGCTCCTGAAAAGTGGCGTTCAGGAAAGTGTTGCTAAGCTGACATTTAAATATAACGAGGTTTTCAGTAGGAGGTTAAAGAAAACAAGCTGCCACTGCAAGAAAAAAAAATCAAAACTGACGCAACCTGTTGAACAAGAGCTGGATGAAACTTCAGGACGAGACCAAAAACAGGATTTGCCTCTTCGCGAGGAGTCCGCCGAACGCTCCGCTCTCTGCTGCTCGCTGCAGCGTGGGTCACCGCTGAGAGGGTCAGAGGCCTGTTTTTGTTTCTACCCTGCCCCGCGCCCCGCTGCTTGCCCCCTCTACCCCTTTACGATATACACCTTTGCTCTCTCTGCCTAGCCCGGGTCCCCCCTTTTCTCCCCCTTTCGACTCTGATCGTGTTTCCCTCTGATAAAGATCTCATTACACACGGAGAGGACTTAGAGCCTGAGCCCCACTCAGAGAGAAAGAGAGAGGGCCAACCAATAAGAAATACTTCTGGAAAGCAACTGGCCCGTGGTGCTGTAAAGGCACCCACTGTCCCACTCCGACACTCCGAGGACAGCTGCGTTTGCTTTTATGTGCGTGCACTTCTGTGTCGACATGTCTGTTGTTTCAGCGGTGTGTAACGACAGATTCTTCATCTGGTTATCTACGTGAGGCACCTGGGCTCAGAAAAGGGGTTGCGGGCGGCGCTTTAGGTTATTTCAGGAACCCAAAAAAAAAGAAAAGAAAAAAAAAGAAGCTATTTTTCCATCAGGGGTTTTGCTCCAGATGGACTCACTTTATCCGCTGGTGGTTTGGCTGCCACATCACTGAAAACTGATCATTCTGTTTTTTGTGTGTGTTATTGATGCGTTCATTTCTTTATATTCAAGCAGTGGTGCGCATGAAACCCAGTTTTCCTTCCCCTGGCTTTCAAAAACAACCAACAGCAACACTGATAATTCATTAGATATAGAGAAGATTGATAAAATCTTAAAGGACAATAGCAATATACTGGAGTATGTGACTTTATCTAGAAACTGTTGAGAAACTGGCTGAACTAATCAGACAGGAATTTCTTAAGGGATTTCTGTTATTTTCCAGGGAATTAAAAAGCTGACAGATCAGAATGCTTCATCACATTATTTCAGCAATTAATATTAATGCAACTTAATACAACCAGCGACAGACACCGCAATATAAAGAATGCAGAGATCTCAGACAGCTGACAAATGTTGTATATCCTCATGGTTTATGTTGCCATTTTGCCCACACGTATAATTGATGGCTTGTAAGTGATCAAACACAAAGTCTCTTGTTGGACAAAACAAGTAATTTTTAGATCTTTGGTTCCAAGAAGTTGTCATGGGCGTTTTCCTGAAATTTATACACTACATGACTAATCACTTAACCAAAAAAAAATTATAGACAAATAAATCTGTGTAATGAAAATAATTCTTAGTTTCGGCCCTAGATCAGACAATGGATGTACTGTTTATCTTAGTCTTGAGAACCAGAGTTTGGAACTATTAAACTCTCACAAAGGCGTGCCAGGCTTTGGCTTAGGCTGTCTATTATGAGTCACAGAAAACTATGACAAACCTGTTGAAACGCTGTGCTACTCAACATAATTGTTTTGGTAATGAAACCACATAAATTTAATCTGCAAGTGGGCCAAAACAAAGAGAAAGTATTGGACGTTTGGTCCTTATCTGGTGTTATAATTTAAAGTCCAATTATTTTGTAATAAATTGCTGATCGATATGAGTTCGGAGTTCTGCTCATTTCTGCTCAATTTATGTGTTCGCACAACAATTAAAAGACACTAAATCTCATATGAAAGGGACAAGTATAAGCTTATGGAAGTGAATGAGTGCTTGAGAGTGCATGTCGGTGAGCCATTGTTCTTTGTCCAGCCACAGTGGAGCATTAAGGAAGTGTTAGAAGCGTGCCAGTGTGCCCCTGTGAAAGTGTTGAGGGCCGAGCGGTGGACGAGTGTGGAGTGGCTGAACAGTGGCTGCCTTACAGGCAGTTAGCGACCCGGCTTCATTAGTCGAAGGCCTGGCTGGCAGCAACCAGGAAGTTCCCATCAGCTCCAGCCCTGCCAAGCAGAGGCACAGGCGCTGGAGCTGGAAAGCTTCCCTTAAGATTTCTTCTCGCGCCTCGCCTGCGCCTCAGCTGAATCAAGTGAAAATGTAGGGATGCAGAGTTACAGGAAGTTGGGGGGGAAAGTTGGGCAAACGTGGGGAAAAGTCTGCCTTTTGTTTGCCATCTTAGTTCTTTTACATAAGAGCAGCTGAAAATAAGGGGATTAAACAGGAGAGGAAAGGAAGCTAATGTAGAGCGTTGAAACGCAGCCCTGGGCTCAACCGCACATCCTTTCAGTCCAGCGCAGAGCTCCCAGATTACTTCCATGTGTCAGTGCGAGGGGGAAAGAGAGGGAGAAAAGAAGAAAGGGGGACAGGGAGAGAGAAGTTGAGCGATTGAAAAGCAAGCAGACTTGGATTGGTGGAGATCAGCGGCAGTGTTGGACAGTGGAACGGATCTGTGTGACAGCCATCTCTAAAACCATTACCCCTGCGGCTCCGACTCGGGAACTCGTAACCTCCTCCTCGGGACTGACCTCATAGACTTAACTCTTTCTCAGAGAACCCCTCTGTGCTGTGGAGGCAGACCTCATCAGACGCCAGGCCCAACCAGCGGGCAGGCAACCTTAACAACCAGCTGCACTACAAGTTTCTTTAAGACGTCATGAGTTGTCACCGGCATACAGGCAGCGAGGGATCTGTTTCCCCCCAGTTTGTGGCGCTGCAAAGACTTTTGTGGGGAGGTTTGAATTTAGTCTGCCAGGAGTTTGAGGAAGGGGATGAAGGATCCTAACATACAAAGACAAAATTGGTTGGGATATATGTCATGGTTTTATTGAAGATTTGAGGTTGTTAAATTATGATACAAGTGTAGACAACTTTTTCAGTCTTTAGTGCTGAAGAACAAAAATATATATTTTTTAAAGCATCTCAACTCAGAGTATACTTACAAGCTTTATTAGTTATTTGACTAGTTTCTTTTTTTTTTTTGAGATTTCAACAAAATCTTAAAAACTACAAAAAGTATACCAGACAAAAAAAAGCTTTTACTTCAATGTCCTTTTACTAGCTTTACTAATCATTTTATTAACTTTTTCTGGAGCTTTCAACCACATAAACTAAATTTTAGACAAAAAACATTTAGGTTCTCTTAATAGCTTTAATAGCAGTTTTACAAACTTTTTCTGAAACTTTCACGCCACAAAAAGTATTTTAGACATAAATTTTAACTCAAGGTTACCAGCTTTAGTAGTAATTTTACCAACCTTTTCTGGAGCTTTCATTCACGTCTGCAAAATTTCAAAAAATGTGTTAGACAAAAAATGTTGTAACTCTAGCTCCACTTACTTACTTAACAAGCAATTTTATAATATTTTTTTAGAACCTTGAACCACATGAAAAACAAATACAAAGAGTTGAACCTACTAGTTTTAGTTTCTTTTTTTCCAACCCCATTTACAAACCTATAGTAGACAAAAAAACCTAAATAAATAAAAAAAAATCTACTTGATTCCAAGGTTCATTCACCAGCTTGAATAGAAATTTTACAATCTTTTTTCTTCCCATGATGCATACTCCATATGCTGAGGTAGACCATGACATTCAGTAAGCTCTTTTCTGTTCCAAAATTCCATAATTTTATATCACTAAAGATAATATAATATAATATAATATAATATAATATAATATAATATAATATAATATACATTACTTTTGGGAACTGTGGAATCACTTACCTGTGGCTCTCCTTAAGTTGAACCAAAGTGAGCTTTATTTTTGTAGCTAATATTTAAGAGACTGGATGAGGCATGACCATACCCGACCAGCTCTGAACATACCATTAATGATCATCATGGAGCTCTTTGTTCACTGTTATGAGTACACTAATGGAGTGACAGTGTAATTGAATGGAGTGGTCGGATAATAGAATGATAGAATGATAAAGTAATGGAATAGTGTGCTAGCAGCCCCGTTTTCCCAGGGGATACCCCCCGTAAGTGTGTCAGCATGGCAGATGGGCGGTCTGTAACAACTCCCCTCCCCCCACGTTAATTATAAAGCATCATAATCCATCTATGGCATACAGAGGCAGGACATGGAGACTATTAGGGAGAGCATGGAAATGGCACAGTGTATAATCCTCAGGACTTTACCACTATTAGGCTCCCCAGGCATCGAGCAAAAACCACTCATTTCTCCAGTAATCTTGTTTCAGCAGTCCCTTTTTTGCTCTGTGTGTGTGTGTGTACTTCTGTAAATGTGTGTCCCAAATTTTCAGATGTTAACTGGAAGTTTGATTTATCTTTGATATTTCCCCCCCCCCCCCCTTCACTTCATCTTCTTTTTTTTCCCACCATGCCCACATGCAAGACAGACCGGCCCGAAAAGCATTTGAGCTTGTGTATGCATGCCTCCGTTAACCCATTCTGCCAAGTCTTGGCTCAGCCTTTTCTAAGCAAACTCCCAGCATGATCCTGGTCCCCCTTGTGCTGGTGAGAGGAGCTGGAAGAAAAGGCCTGTGGGACTCCTGCTGCTCCCAGGCCCGGCTCCGGCCCCTCCGCCCACGAGGGCCGGGCCTGGGATTTGCTGCTGCGCGCCGGGGCTCTGTGTGGCAGCTGTGACTGACGCTTCAATCGCCTCTCCCTGGGACACCCCAGTGCAACCCTGCATTCCCTTTCACACCTCGGAAACGGGGGGAAAAAGACAATTACACACATATTCAGCAACCGCCCTCTCCCAGTCTCTCCACAATCCTGCATCCCTGATGTACGGCCATTTACCAGATCTAAAAAAACATTTCTAAAGTTTCTTTGCAAACAGGTCTGTCTTCTAAACAACTTGCAAATTAGTTTAGTTGTCTGGATAGCCTGTCTGCGATTTTATTATATATTTAAAGTTTCTCTTGTTTATTTAATTTTTTCCGAGTTGTCCTCTCCCTAAGTAAATACTAAAACTCTGCTATTTCCTCTGCACTTCCCTTGATATTTAGAAAATGTAAGTAATGGAAAAAGATTTGAGCCTTAAAGTGGAGTTAATGCTATCATGTATGGATTGTCAGTAAATTGAGTTTGTCTCTCGGCTATTGGAGCAGGGACTCGTAAGCCAGCGGGATTTAAGTCTCTTAATTGAATTATTTTGATTGCTGACTTGATTGATGGAGTCAGATGTGGAGCGGTTTCCATGAGTTTTTGTCTGCCTAATTCTTCTTCCAATAGAGCCATACCAGACAGATACAATAGGAACCTGCAATCAATCACAACTGCAACCCCGAGCATTTTGTTTTCAGAGAAATGTGCCTGCCATCAGGTCCGAGTTCCACAAGCCATCCAGACAACGTAAAACCAACAATGACATCAGATAGTGGAGCACTCTAAGGTCTAATCTTCCCATAATGCCATGCTAAATCCTACAGAGACCCACGGCAGTGAGAAAGTCTTTTTTATGCCCCGGCACTGCTCCTCCTCCCATGGCCTCTGGCTCTGTGTGTGTGTGTGTGTGTGTGTGTGTGTCCATGCATGTTGGGAAGAGAAAAAGAATTCAAGAGTGAATGGAGATGTCACTGTCAGACTCTGGCCTCCACATGAATCCGCTCCAGAATAGCCATATTGGCAGCTTGTGTGTGTGTGTGTGTGTGTTGAGTGAGAGAGCCTGTCGGGGGTCTGCCGTTTCCCCTCCACGCCGAGTTCTTTCGGCCGTGATTGGAGCCCAGCAGGACCCAGGTCTATATTTCATCCTATTCATATGAGGGAGGCCGTTTCATCTCCCACACACATGTTTCCCATCAGATGTGTGTTTATTCTCCCCCATGATGTGCTTGGCCGTGGAAGCCTCTCATCTCCCCGATATTGGAAATAGGAGTGAAGGTCTGCTAAAGCAAACACAATATCCTAAACCTCTCAGCTCGCTTTTATGAACTATGCAGAGAATAAGACCGAAGGTATTGTGTTGACTCGATTTAATGAGTAACTGTGGTAGTTTTTCCTCCTTAAGACTCCGTAATATAATATTTCACACTGTGATTTTAACTTGCTAATCTTAACGCGCGGCACTCTTTCCCCCCGCTCTGCTGTCTCATCTTCCGTTTTTCCCCCTGCACTGAAAACTTTGACTACTTTTAGCTATTCTCCTTATCTGTCTCTCAAGTCCCCAACTGTGAAACATGACAGCCCGAACCTCCACCACATCACTCCTCTTTTCTCTTCTCCTTGTCTCTGAGATGAAAGCTTTTCTTTGCAGACAAACCTCCGTGAGTCCTTTTCGCACGCCTGGCCCAGGCCCGTGTTGCTGCTTTTAGTAGCTCTGTTTGCTGCATTTTCTGATTTATTTATACATTTCTGATTGTAGCACCTCGTGCATGTCAAGAATCGCAAAGACGGGAACTTGTGCATGTGCATTATGCGGGCTGAGTCAAATTCTTATTTGAAATATACATGAATGCATGAATATATTTATTGTCGTGAAGCCCTGTGCATCTGGGAGAGTCTCATTTCCTGTAGTGGCCCTGCTCTGGAATGGAGTGGCGTGATCCTTGAAGGCGCCCCACATGCGGCCACCAAATAGAACCGCCTGGTGCACCTCTCACACAATGGAATGGGAGAGGGAAGGGAAATGATTTGGCTCCTATTGGAGGGGCTGGAGCAGTCGCTTCAAAGCAGTTTGCCCGGCTGAGGCTTTAACCGGCCTTCTCTCTGCATTAGATGTGCGTCCTGTGATGAGCCTTTGAAGGGTGCGGGCAGTTCTGGCTGGGAGATTGCGATTGCATTGCACGGGTGTCGGGGTTCGGCCTTGCAAAGAAACTTGCAAGTCTGTAGCTTCTGTGGGATTGTGGTGCTCCACTCAGCGTTGCTTAAGAAGGTTGGACTGAAACGTGTTGATCCGAAAGCCGCATAATGTGACTAGGGAACAACCGTGGTGTCACGTTTGGATGCATACACACGCATATATATATATATATATATATATATGCGTGTGTGTGTATATATTATATATATATATATCACAGCAGAAGGTGCTGTGCATGTGTGTGTGTGTGTGCCCTAGCTCAGGAGTCAGCTGTGGTTGGCTTGTGCAGATTAAGGTTTGAGTGTGCGTTACAGATGGCTGTAATAATCATCAGATAGCCCTTGTAATGGAGACGGCCCAGTTTGTAATGGCTTCCTAAAACAACACATGGAGCGTCTTTACGAGGCCACAATCCGCACGGTTATCACAGAGCAAACTGTGCGAATGAGAATAGCATTATGTCAAACAAGCTATTTATTAGCACGCACATCACACACACACACATTTTATTTCATTTTAATACCGACAGCCTGCATCTTGCCCGCGCTCTGCTTGTTAAAGGCGAGTGTTATCAGAGGAGACACAGACTCCCGCTACACCAGTTAGGCCGTCCTCCCCTTTTACATTCACTGTTAATGAGCCTAATGATGTGTGTCTCCACGATTGCATCAGTCAATATGCTGTTCAATATGGGTTTTAGAAACCCACTGACAACTTAAGCATGTCCGCCTGGATAAGATCTCCCATCCAAGGGAGGAAAGAAAGAGCAACTAATTTGTCTTGGATTGGATGGGACATGTGTAGCTGTCTTTTACAATCATGGGCTGAGATTGTAAGCAGAGAATAGACTTGTCACTCAAATTCTCTGATAAGAAGCTGCTTTTAAGACACAGACGACAGCTGTGTATTAAAATCACTGTGTCCTAGTTATAACAGCGGCTGGCGCTCTCTTATATGGAGATCCATTGTTTGTTCTGTGCAGATAGTTTTCAGCTCTGTTGTGTTCCTGTTTGATTTCTGCATGGGTTTCGTTTCAGCTGAGGTTTCGTGTTTCAGAAGGGGTTTAGTCTGAGTTTTATTTCACTTTATGTTAGAAGGTGTTTAGTATGTTAGAGACCAGGGACATTTAGCTTTATGCTTTGTCGGAGAGCTGCCTTAGGAGTTTAATAGTCTCGGTATAGTGATTACAGATGTGCCTTTTTCATTTTTACTGTGCTTCTTTTTAACAGCATTTGGCGTATTATTTGTAGTCTCATTAATTAGTGCCGCTTTCAACACATGCACCTATACTTTCTTCTTCTTCTTTTATTACATTTACCTTACTGTGCAAATGCTGTTTTTTCTCCAAGTTAAAAAAAAGTGCAGACAGAGACCCCTGTGACACTGATAAAAGCTGTTTCTTTTATAAACCACACAGCATTTGATTGATCTGTCTCACGGTCTTGATCCCTGGGCTTGGCTGATTAAACCTATCCATCAGCTTCTCTTATCAGCGCCCTAACAGATCGACTGCAGGACACTGAACTAAAACCTGTGTATTGTTGTTACACAGAAAAAGTCAAAGGCTAAGGACAGGGAGGGGAGAGGTTTACCAGGATTCCTCTCTTCAAGGCCTTGTGAACAAAGCAGAAAGCAAAAAATATCCCCTGTCAAGAAAAAGGTTTAGAGATAAGTATCTTCCAGGCTATTGTCATGAGTGTGTGCACATGCGCACACGCATATTAGAATAACCCGTAAATGAGGTCAAAACAGTGGCATTGCAGATTATGACAGGAGTGTTTCCCCTCTAGTGGGAAATCAGAACGTAATGTTTCCTGTCCGCAGAGTGTCAGCTCCCCACGAGCGATGGGACCCTGCACCCGGTCACAACTCACACAGACATCAGCCAGATAATGACATCTCTTTCACTGACAGGCTGTCATTCACATGCCTCTGCAAGCGTCAACACGCAAACACACACACACTCACTCGCTTTTACACACTTGGACGTACGGATGCAAGCGTGCTCCTTGTGCTCGCTTGAAAACGAGGGCAGACAAGCACGGTCGCTGTTATGAATCATCTGAATGATTTGCAAGTCAAATAGCCAGTTTCATAAGATGTGCCTGTTATTTTCTGAAATAAATTTGAGTTTCTCATCTTCCGGGTGACTGTTGAAGCAAATACATCAAGGCTACTAAAACATGGATGATTGCATGTCACTTTGCTCTCATTTATCTGCAAGCATCCATTACCATCATGTTGTCAAGTCAATGAAAACCGCACCGGAAAAGCCAACAGATGGGCTTTTATAATTCACAGATGTATGATTTCGGGACAGTTTGTTAACTGTTAAAGCCTTTCTTAAACTTCTTAAATGACATTGATTTATGATTCGTAATATCCGGAAAACAAACTTATTTCACATGGTTTAATAAAAACACAGAATTTTAGGGTGGATAACGATCTTATCGCAGCCTGCATGCTGGTGCATCGTCACTTCATGGCATGTCAAAACCAGATAGTGCTGAAGTTTGCAGCGTGCTGCCTTATCAAGAAACAATCATCCTCAGTTTACATAGCCAGAATTTCATGTTGCAGATGGTTTATTGAAAACCTGTTGCAACATGCCCCGTAGAAGCAGGTGTGGACCTGCTAGCTCGCCCACTTGCCGCAAGTGATTTTGAGGGAGGGGGGGTGTGAACGCTCCCCAAATGCTAGACAGGAGAAGTTGCCTGCGTGGCACATTCATTAACCTGGTATCTCGCTAATCTCCTGGCTAATTCATTTAGTCCTCCGAGCACTCCTGTGTATTAATATCCTCTCTGTGCTGCCGCTCATGGGATGCAATAGGAGCGTAGCCATGGCGATGATTGTGTCATTATTTTGCAGTCAGATGAGTGATATCCCAGAGGGCTGTAGCTGGGTTGTCCAGGCCAGTTGAGAGGGACTGATTAGAATTGCAAATGGCCGCCAAGTGTTGTGTTTATTGTGTGTCTCAATATTGGAGACAATCAGGCGAATCAAAGCCCTCAGCTGGAGAGATGGGACTGAGGCACGGTGGGCCTCTCTGGTTGGCACCGTGTCCTTAGTGCTTGCACAGTGCTTCCTCCCCCTCCTCCGCCCTCGTCCTCCTCCTCCTCTCCTCTCTCCAGTGCCCTCTCTCTCTCTCGGCCGACTCTGTCGTGTGTATAGGTCCTGAAGTACGTGGACACAGCTGGAGAAAGTGAAGGGGAGACAGAGAGAGGCACTAAATCTAGTGCACTCAATCATCTGTAGTGTGGCGGTCCTCTCACACAGCTGAGAAATATTAAACACGCTTTATGATAATGAAAGCGCTGGCGACAGACATAAATATCAGAGGCAAAGTGCTGAAGGATTAGAATGTCTTGTACATTTCCTCATAACACAAATTTGTCATTGATTTCATGGCTTCCTGAATCGTTAGAGACAGAATTATCAACTTTTCATCAGTGGGATTTTTTTTTTCTCCGAGGCCTGTCTGTGATGAGGTATATCAAGTCCCACATTAAAGGGCTAAGGAATATTCAGATATCTGCATGTGGTTTTGGTGTCAAGCCCTGCAAATGGAACCTATTGGCAGCGTGCCCCATGTTACGGCTGGGTGACAGACTGTGGAGCAAAGTGCCCTAAACACACATTTTCTCCTCAGATCACTTGTGAATTGGTCTCCCCCAACGATTGGCCATTACCCCGTTATTGACTCACTGTTTGTACAAGATTCGGCGAAATCCATCTGAAAGCCATCCAGCGCTGTTGTGCGAGACAGGAAGCTAGTGTTTTAGCTCACCGTGTAATTCACTCTGTCAGTTGCACGCCGAGAGGCCTATCTTCTCTTGTTTCGCTACTGTTGACTTTTAAAGAATCTGTGTGTGTGTGTGTATAATGGATAAGCACATGCAAGAATTTGCGTGCGCTCATGCATGCATATGTCCCTGTTCGAACACATAATTCCTTAGGTCAGACATGCTCCCCATGCACCGCATGACCAGTCACAACAGGCATGTGTGAGGCCCAGGTACGGGCATGCACAACGAGCAGGTATGGCTATGGGGAAATGACTGTTAAAGCTAAGTTTTATTGCACCACACACGCTCTCTCACACTCGCAGCGCTGTAGGCTAAATGAAAAACTAAGTTAAGAGGAATGTGTTTGCACTCTCCGGAAATCCTTTGGATTCACTGTGCGAATCTTCACTGTGACTGGTGAACGAAGAGAAGGCCAGCAGCCATCATAAGACTCCCATGTCTGACATGATATGATCAAGAGTCACCAGCCTTGAAAGGCAACAGTCAGTGCGCGTGAGACGCGGCAGCTCACGGCCTGTTTAGACTGAGCTGTGTGCTGTTGAGCTTGACAGGCAGTTGATGAGAGATCCTTACGATTGTGTGTGTGTATGAGGAGAGAAAAAAGAGAATGGTTGAGAGGGAGAGTGTGTGTCAGATCGTCGACGTGGCTGTTTGTGAGTGTGTGAAACTGAGGAGAGAGTTCATGAGGTGACATCTCGTCAGCTGTTTGACTTTCCCAGTTTCCCAGGGAAGCAGTTTCAAGAACAATGCAGAAGAAAAACCACCAACCACCGACAATTGAAATGCCACAAAAAAAAAAAAAAAAAAAGACAAAAAAGCCCCTGGCGCTGTTTGTTGGTGACTGAATTATTGCCGTTGCTCGAGATTGGAGACAGGGGAAATGTGTGAGTGACTGCACTGTGCTTGTAGCAGACACATATCACCTACCGGACTCCTCTACCCATCCATCTCCCAGCGCTCCTCACAATAGCAGGAATACATTAAAAAAGAGTGAGTCAGGAGGGAAGGGGACGCAAGATAAATATTGTGTTAGTATTTTCCCTCCCTCTCCCTTGCAATTGTCTTTCACTCTGACAGATGAACAATGAAAGTATTTTGAACTTTGCTACATGCTATCTTTTACTTCAGGGTTCAGAACCGTGCTGTCAGAGCCAGACGTGTTCTGGCAGAGATTGATTGATTTGCTTTCTGTGCGCCATGTCTTCCCTTTGTTCTTCCAGGAAGGCTTTGGTTTCTCTCCAGAGTGCCAGACTAGTGTGTAGCTGTGTCATATTAACACCTGTTAACAATGTACAGACTCATAAAATATCGATTCAGCTCTCCCTTGATCATAAAGTGGTGCCATAAAATCCAAACTGGAAGCAGTTCGTTCTATATATGCTGAAAGAGAAAAATCCAAGTCTCTCTGGAAAACACAGGCGGGGGCAAATATCTTTTAAAGGATCAATATCATATTATTACTATTAAATAAACTGTTCGACATTCTTTGAAAATGTGCTTATTTGCCATTTTGCCTGGAGTGAGGTGAGCAGATTCATACCACTCTCTTGTCCGTACACTAAATATGAAACTACAGCCAGCAGTCAATTCGCTTAGCTCAGCTTAAAGGCTGGAAAATGGGGAAAAGGTAGTCTGGCTCTGTCCAAAGGTAACAAATTCTGCTTACCAGCACCTCTAAAGCTCACTAATTAACATGCTATATCCTGTTTGTTTAATCCGCACAAAATCCAAAGTGAGAAAAAAACGACACGCAGCAGCGTTTCGGGTAGAGCTGGTCAGATTTTGTTACCATCAGGCAGACAAGCCAGGCAAGCTGTTTCCCCTGGTTTTCTTTTTTTTTTTTTGTTGCCTTTATGCTAAGTTAACCGGCTGCTGGCTCCGGCTTCATACATGATGCGAGAGTGGTATCAATCTTCTCCCCTAACTGCAGGCAGGGAAGCGAATAAGTGCCCACACCCACCCAAAATGTGGAAGAAGAAAAAGCTCATTAGTAATGGGTGTCAGGTTTGCTTTGGAAGTGTCTCGTGGCTGATCACTCGCTGATTTGATTCCCAGATGTGTTGATGCCAAAATAGTGCTGAGCAGGGTAACCACCCCCCCCCCACACACACACACCTTTTCCTCCCCCATCCCTCGGCATGTCTGAGAGCTGAATCATTCCGAGCACGAGTTTGAGAAATTAGCTAACTTTAGCCACAAGCCGTAGCCTCACTCTCATCCTCAACCATGACTGGCTCTATCTAAGCCAAACAGAATTTAAATAGCTAGTGTAGAATATGGAGCTGTGTGTGTGTGTGTGTGTGTGACTGTGCTGTTTATTAGTACATGTGATGTGCTGATTGAGTAGCAACATTAAAGGGCTGTTTTTTTTTTTTTCGATGGGGTTGGAGATACAGAGCAGAAAATGGCTGCTGGTTAACAACGCCGGCAAGCTGTGTGGGTTTGATAATGGTTATGATTCTTTTTCTCTCTACTTTCTCCCTTCGCTTCCCCCAAGTGGGACTGAAACACAATCGGGGTAAGCGTGAGAGATGCTATTGTTCGTCCGGGAGGTTCTCCCGCTTTTCTCCCCTCCTGCTCTGCTCGGCGCTGATTACAACCTTGCATCCTGGTCCAGCTCTTGACTCTCTGCTCTGCAGCTCTTAGTCCCGGGGGATTCCTCTTTCTGCGACCGTCCAGTCCCCCACCACACACACACACACAGACACCAACTCTGGCACATTCGGGGACGTCTGGCACACTAACACACACTGTCACCCACTCAGGCATGTATGAACACACGTATATCTGCACACACAGTCACACAAGCACGCTCACACATACAGTGGGTTCGGGCCAGGCGGGTTTGGCAGCGACTGTAGACTGGGCCTGTGGAGAGATCTTTACGGAGCATGCAGAGCCCATCTGTGGCTGCTCCTCAGTGATGGGAGGCAGCTGGCTGTGTGTGTTTGTGTACGTGTTAGCGCATGGGTGTGTGTGTGTGTTGTGTCGTGGCCAGGGAAGGAAGAGGAAAGAAGCTTGTGTGCGTTTGGGTCACAGAGCAACCCCAGAATGAGGGCTAAACTCAGGCTGAAACTGACCCAAGCTCCCTCCTCCGGCCCAGCCAAATCTTCTCCTCTCTTGTCTCCTCTCTTCGTCTCTTCTCTTCTCACCCCCCCCCCCCATCCCCAAGCAGCCCACCAGCTGGAAGGGCTCAGTCCCTGGGCTCGGAGGATGAATAAGTGGAGACTCAGAGAGCAACAGTCTGGGCCTTCTCTCGCTGTCAGTGATACCGTGGATGACGTTCAATCACGACCGCATACACCCATGCTCGCCTCACTCCCCTACTCTTAGAGAGGGATGGGCTCAGCTTTGACGGAAACCACAGAGGCCATAAGAAGAAACAGATTATGCTCTTTCTCCTCCCTAATGACTTCTGACACTCCTCTCGCTCAACAGTCCTCTTCAGCCTGTTTGTGTAGTAACAACGTCCACTTCTGTCCTCCTTGCGGCAAGGCCATCTGGGTGTCATCTTGTTAGCTCATTACGGCCGCCGATGGTGCGATGCTCGCCCCTCATGTGACAGTGATCGAGGGCAAGCATACTGAGCTTGTTTGGTGAACATGAGAGGTGTGTGTCAGCTCGTGTGTGTCTGTGAGACTCGCCTGTGTGCAACTGTTATGAGTCACGCTGAATCTGATTTGCTCTGCATGCCAGCCTGTTGACTGAGCTAACTGAAGCTAGTGTGTGTGTTTGCTTGTGTCTGTGAGAGAGAGAGGGTGTCTGTGTTCACACGTACAAAAGCAGTTCTCCGCGGGGTGGAATTCAGGATATTCTGTCTGTCTTTTTTTTTGCTTCTGACATCTTCATTTATGTCCCACTAATGGGGACAGCGCGGAGGGAAAATGCCGAGCTCTCTGCTTTTCAGCAAGTCCCCGTTGCCAAGTCTGGCCTACTGGAGTTTAAATGCGACTTGGATTGAGTTTATAGTTTATACAACACCGCTGCCCGTTGGCGAGTTTGTCCTGCTTTTCTATAATAAGGGTCAAATCCTTCCTGCTTTGCTAAACAATTCTGGAGCCAGATGGGCCTTGTTTTGCTTAATTTCAGGATCCCTGTGTTTGTCCGTGTGTCTCCCTCTCTATGTGTGTGTGGCCCGCACCAGCGCTGAGGCGACTTGTTTACCGTGTTTGTCATGTGAGGAAATCGGTGTGTGTACACTGCGGGGTGTGTGTTTATGTGTGCGTGTTTACAGTCAGGCCTCCCTAAGAACATCCTCCCCTGCGACAGCCTGACAGAAGCCAGCTATGTATACAAGCGCTCGGGTCGCGCCACCGGCTAAGAGCGCTGACAGACCTGCGACCAGCTCACCTTCCCCGTGCCGTCGCTTCCAATGCAAGAGGGACATAGGTAGAACCGGTCTGGTAGTCATACAGCCGTGAGGTCACATGACTTGACAGGCCTTATAGATGTGGCATATTTCTCTGCTGGGGCCGTACAAACATACTGACAGTTTGATGATACGTGCCTTTCTCCCAAGTATGAAATGATCACACTGTGTCAACAGCGCTCGGTAGATCTTAACCACACATCAGGAGCGAGACCATTTCAGAAGCCACTGTGTGAATGTTTCCATTGTGAGGCTGAGTGAGCTTGTGGCTCTATCTTAATGGATCTAAAAGTGGTTTAAGGCTGAACCAGTCCCTGCTAGCAGACAATTATTTAATATTGATTCATTTGAACGAGAGCAGGATGCATTTGTACCCTATGATTACACAAAGCATAGGCCGCCGCAGGCGACTGAATCAGATTTAAACCCCAGCTGCTATGTATGGTATATGTAAGAGCTCAACTACAATACTCTTTGCATAACAGGGCTTTGTGTTCTTAACAGACTGTAACCCTGTCATGTGGGTGAATTGCTGTTTCACGAGAAACCATAAAATCTATCCAAACCGTAAGCCTATGGAACATTGATTGAAACAGCTGTAAACATGGCTGCCGTATGGAAAGTGTCATCTGTAATAATAGTGGGGAAGCAGCCATGCTGATTTTGTGGATAATGTAAAAGAGAAATGATAATTGGTGAGGGAACACTTCTCCTAGCGTGGTAATTACCACGCTGATAGCGAGGGGAATAGAGTACCTGTTGTGGTGATGATTGTGTGTGGAGTGTGTGTATGTGTGTGTTTGTTTTAACATGACGCACTCGTGTGCTTCAGAGGCCGAGAGAGAAAGAGAGAAAGATTGAATGTGGGGCCGTGGAAACGAGGCAGAATGAGGAAGAGGTAGTACCTGCGTCAGGGCTGCTGGCATGTTCTGCCTGGCAGAGATGGATTGTCCTGTATATGTGGTAGAGGGTAATTGATTTTAATTGATATGTACGGCATGTTCATGCTGCTGCTCTGGAAGAACAAATCAATTTGACACCATTCTGACAGCATTCTCTCACAGTTCCAGTGTCTCGGGTCCATTCTTTCAGCGGCCGAGGCTGCCTGCCAGTGCAATGCTCGGGGCAGAGGCCTGAGTTGACTGGACGGGGGTGGAGAACATGGGGGGAAGGGCTGGTTTGAGGCTCTGTAAGGGCCTTTGAGTGGGCCTTAGTGTAGGCGGCGTTTTATATGAAAGTCGGTGAGGGCAGGGCGATTGAATAGGGGTGGCTGGGAAGTTGGGCTGGGAAGGTCCAGGATGCACCCCACAGTGCTTTTGTGTGCTCTCACATCCGTGTGTGTGTGTATGGGGGAGGTGGTGGTGGGGGGGGTTGTAGCATATGTGAGATCATGTGCTCATATTCACCAGTGGAATGTAAAAAGAGAGAGGAGGGGGTTCGCCTCTCTCCTCTCTTTCCCTCTGCTTCGTTGTTTTCTGTTCTCTCTCTGCTGTGCTGCAGCGTTGGTCTGTTTGTCTAAGCTCTTTACAGGATTGAGCACGCCGTGGAGCCATCCAGATGAAACAAAACCAACCTCATTTAGTTGTTTGGAAAATGACTCTCTTTATTTTGTTTGGTTCATGCAGATCCACCTCGTTTGACATGAGGGGAATAAAGGCTCTCTCACGTTCAGGGTCATTTCCCAGAAACATCGTTTGTATCTGCACGGCTCTTCCTCTGTGCACTCAAACTTCTTTCATCAACAGGTCTTAAAAAGTCTCCAGACAACGTGAATGAAAGATGCAATTCAACCTCCCTTTTCCCCCCTTTTTCCCTTTCGACCTCCTCAAAAGTACAATAATCTTCAGTCACTCGTCTCCTCCTCTCCATTGCGTGGCTGTGTGTAGCACCGGAGTGGCGCTGATTAAGCCAACAGAGAGACAAACAGGAGACAAAGTCCCAGCCCACCAGTTTAGTCTCACATCCTGGACTGGAGCTGGGCTGCAGCTTGCCAAGTGGAGGGCTTTTAAACTGGGCTAAACACTAATTGCTGCCCTATTTCTTTTATGTTGCTTCTTTCCCATCTGCGATGGCGCTTCCAGACCTCCACAGCAGCCAGAGCCTCATTATAGCAGACAGTTAACAAAGGCTGGGAAACAGAAGCGGAGAATTCACTTAGGATAGCTATCTAACCGCCAACCAGGAGGCCTGCTCGGAAAATTGAATCAATGACAGGGGCCGGCTTGTGATTAAATCCTTCAGGGATATTAAGATATTAAGATTTTGGAAATCTTAATTATTCATCTAAATTGTTGCAACTTGCTTTGATAATGGAATAAATGGGTTGTAAAACTGAGGAGTGGGGTGTGAGGCTCATTGTTTCATTTGAGAGTGAGGTTTTTAAGTAGTTTCAACACTTCTGAAACAGAACAGTTGGGAAAAAGTTACCCTACAAAGAAACAGAAAATAGAAAAACACCAACTTGTTGATCAAAAACAAATCAAGGTCTAATTGTGGTGTTTGCCTGGTCTTTCTTGCCCCCCCCCCCCCCCTTTCCCTCTTGGGTTTCATGCTTGTTTTTCTGTAGGTGTTTTTTAATGCATGCGCAGCGAGAGAGAGGGGGACGACGACGAGAGAAAACAGAATGAGGGAAATGTTGAGGAGGTGAATGAGAGGGAAGGATAAAGCTGGAGGGAATGAGATTGGGGAGTAGAAATAGAGGGGGGCTGAGATTGGGGGGGGGGGGTCGAGGGAGGAATAGAGAGAAGGTGGGGAGAAGAGGGGGTGGTCAGTAACAAAGCCTAATGTTGCCATGGAAACTTGTTTATGCCTCACTGATGCATCTTGTAGATCCAATTAGAGACTGATTGTGTCCGTGTCTTCATAGACACACGCACGTGTACCCTGGCATGGCGTGCATACACACACACACACACACAAAACCATATGTACACCCACACACACACACACACACACACACAGCAATGCATGCAAAGTGTTGCTGCTGAAAACCAGCAAATTGTTGGGAGAGGTAGGACAAAGGATACCCAGCGTCTCTCTCTCTTATCGGCCCTTGAATTAGTGCAAAGCCTCCCCTCGCCTCTCCGCCCCCTCCTCACCCCCATGAGCATTGGACAATAGCATGGAAATAACGTCTCACCCGCTCCCAAGCCTCGTACGAGAGATCCTATCAACATATGCTTCCATGACGTCATATTCAGCTTAAAAAAGGCGGGGGGTGGGGGGCGTTGATGGACAGTATTTTGACCGTTTGGAAATTTCATGTTGCATTTATCTCTTTTGTGAATGAAGTCATTTATTCGGTAATGCTTCTGTCCGAGAAGAATGGCCATGAATGTTGAAAAGGCCTTAATCCAATCATGTTCATTTTCATGGGGGGTATTTCTTCCCAAAATGGGACTTTTTAAATGATCGTCTTTCTTACAATGGCTGGCCGTTTGCCAGTGTTTAACATCAGAAGAGGAGGGATAGCGATCATAAGCCCCCCCTCCCACTCACACACTCCTCTATCAGTCTCTCTCAGAAGGCATCGCAGTCCTCCCTTCCCAGGGCCTGTCTGAGGAGTCAGTTATTTAGTGGTGAAATGATGTGTGTGATGATGAAATGAGGGGCTGTAGATAAGGTGAGATTACACTCTGAGCGAAAAAGAAGGGAGAGACAGAGAGGCAGAGAGGGGCCCAGCCCCTGATGTCTTGTTAAAACGTGAGGGATCAGAAAGAACAACAAATGCATTGCGCGCTGCTAAATCCTGCTTAAATCCGCTGGCATGGGCAGATCTAGCAGATAGCCCTGCTGCTGTGCTCGCTGTCTGCGACACACAACACACACACACACATAGACACACATACACATACATAAACACACCCGTGGTCAGTCCGGCTGTCTGGGTTAATGCTTGGCTAACTGGGACAGCAGAGCTGAACCATGTTGACATTTTAAGCCTCAAACAAGTCCAGAACAATGATTCAGCCCGTCTGCCCCCCCATCAGACCGCAACCTCAGCCCATTTTGCTGACCGACTCGCACACATACACACACATGCAGACATGCATAAACGTACACACCACTGCCCAAACACACTGCAAGTACTCAGTTTACCCCCGCCCCCTCTCTTCACACACACTTACACACACACAGTGGGTCTCCTCCTGTTCCCCACCTTTAGTGAATAAAGGAGAACAAGAGCTGATCTGATTGAGTTGGCAGCAGAGAGCGAGGTGGAGAGGTACAGTATGGCCAGATGGATTATCTTAATCCTCCAGTAGATTATTATGGCAGAGGGAAGATGAACCAGGAAGCCTTAACCTCCCGGCTGACCCCTGCGCACCGTTTTCCTCCAGAAACTCGGACCTCTGAAGTAGAAGCAGCGCACATATCATGCTGAAGCACGGGTCTTATACTGAACTCCAGAAATATGAAAAAAGAATCTGTGGCATTCTTTGGATGTAATCCCATCTGTAGCCTTTTCTGCGGCAGCCATTTTGTGTTTGGCCATCTTGTTTCACTCCTTGCAAACTTTCGGTATGCTTTGATTTGGATCCAAGTATGAAGTATGAAGAGCAACTTTTAGAGGTTTTGTGTGAAACGCTCTGTCGACTGATGCTGAACGTCAGGCTGCTACATGTAGTGTTTTTGTGGGACCAAATTAACGGCGCTCTGCCTAAAAGCCCATGCCAGACAAATCTAAATCCATAACTCCTATAGCTCAAAGTATTAAGACTGTATAAACTGTCGCTGAATTATGTGGCTGGCTTTTCCAGACTTCCTTTATTATGTGTTAGTAACCATTTGTCTTTTTTTTTTTTTTTTGTCCCACAGGTTTGTGGCTGGAAAGGGCCTGGTGATCTACCCGGACATCGGAGACAAGCTGGACATCATCTGTCCCAAAGCGGACCAAGGCAGAGAATATGAATACTACAAGCTGTACCTGGTGAAGAGGGAGCAGGCAGAGAGCTGCAGCACGGTCCTCGATCCCAATGTCCTGGTCAATTGCAACAAGCCTGAGAAGGACATCAAGTTCACCATCAAATTCCAGGAGTTCAGCCCCAACTACATGGGCCTGGAGTTCAAGAAGAACGTCAACTACTACATCACTTGTAAGTTGGTGATTTATTGTTGATATTTAGCTTCTCAACCTTCATTTAACCAGAAAAGCCTGACTGAACAATCTCAGTAATCATCTGTGCTTCACACCCAGTTACACACAGTCACACTTGGGAGTTTCCTAGTAAAACTGTGTTTTAATGGCCGCTGCTGCAGCTCCATAGCAGCGACCGAAGCTGACGGCCTTGCTCGTGGCACGGTGGTGGTTAGAGTTCAGGAATGCAGTTGTCTATTACTTGAATACAATTTTGAGGCAGTTGTATTTCAGTCTTTATTCATACGTGTACAAATAGAAATTCATTGTGTAACGCTTTGTTTTACAGGACTGTCATTTCAGAACATATTTTGAGACTCTCTGACAAGAACTAGGAACTAATTATTTTGAAACAGGAGGCGATGTTCATTTGGTACACCTCTATTTCATTAATTTCAAATTAATTGCTAGTGTAACCTAGAGTGTCTGTAGTCGGAGCACAGCAGGTCAGCTGTACATGCAGAAATGTGAAATTTGCCCAAAGACAGGAAAACAATTCAGCATATATCCAGAGTAATGTTTGCAATGCTAAGTGAACAGTGAATTAATATTTATTTGGATTTAAATGGGGCTTTTCTTTTGGGAGAAATCTTTTTTTCCCTGCTATTAGTTCCAGCTGATATAGTTATTTTCTGGAAAATTACATAATTAATTATTAACAGGAAATTATAAGGAAATTATAGACCTATAAAATGAGAATAAGAAAATTCTTTATGTAGCATTTTTACTTGTATTTGAGTAATTTTTGCTGAAGTAAAGTTTGGCCTCTTAAAAAAAGATTTAGACTGTGTACACACTTCTCCTTTCATATAGACACAGTTTCTTTTTGTTTTCATTCTTATTTTATAATGATTATTGTTATTGCTCACTTTTTATGGGTAATTGTATGGATAACTACTGAGTAATAGCTTTGCAGTTAAAATGATATTCTTTATCCTTATTTGTGGATTTTCACCAAGTAAAAAAAAGCAGTTACAACTATAAAAAACCTGGGACTATAATGTAAGATATTTCATTCACACCTTAACATTAAATTGCGACTATAAAAACATTCACTGTTCACACTGACAGAGCATTTAAAGAGTTTAACACTTGATCACAGTTATTATTTTTTTGTTATTTGAATGCGTTAGAATTTATTTAATACAATTAAGACAATCTGTCAGTCTAGCTGTGTCTACAGTGACAACAGGCTCAAGAGACGGGGTCAGAGGAGCAGATAAAGATGGAACCGCAGCAGAGACTCGTTCTCTGATTGGTTCTGGGTCCTCCTCCAGGCCAGGCCCTTTAATTTGTATCCTCCCTGTCAGAGATATCAGTAATGCAAAGACGCTCAGTGGGAGATGTCTGAGGAGTTGGTGGAGATAACACCACAGCAGAGTTTGTCTCTAAACTCGATGTTTGTGGCTCTGTTTCGACGAGACTGCAGTAATGAACCACAGGTTCAGCAGGAGGGGTCAGTGGAGCCGGAAAAACTGGAACTCCAGCAGAGTCTGGTTCTCTGGTGGGTTTTAGGCTCTTCTGCAGGCTGGGCATTTCATTTATATGCCCTCTGGCTTGAACCTTAGTAATAAATGGAGGTTTAGCTGGAGTTACGAGTGGACCTGGTGGAGGCGACATGTCATCCCATGCTGAAGACTTTAGGATGTCTGCAGGTTACAATCAGAGATTACTTTTGAAAACTTAGAATATCACAGATAAATTAAAACCACTGTAATTTAACTGTTAATAAATATGTGTCAGATGTGACTCACTGACAGTTAGGAGGTAACGTCTCTGGGGAGTTGAGGAGCATCTGGGCTTCAAACTCAACAATCCCCCTTTCATTGCTTACATTCACTGCCTACACCTGAAACAAGAAACTAGATATGATGTGCAGTTTTTAAATACTTGAAGATTCAATGCATAAGGAGAGGCTTGGCATCTGCCATATCAAATACCACATTTCAAACTCCCAAATGCTTCACACAGAAAAAAACAGTAGCTTTATCTTTTCTGTTACTCTGCACATCATTAAATTAATGTTAGCGTGACATGAGCAGAGCTCTGGATGTAGTGGTGGACCGTCTGTAAGCGTCGCAGTAACTCACTGCTCTCTCACTGTACTCCTGCTCTGCTCCAAAAGGCAGTTGATTATGTCTTCAGCAGTCACCTGGGATGGGATCTGGTTTTTCTGCTGAAGCCTGAGGAGTTCAAGCTCCAATGCAATCTAAAAAAAAGGAGATAAGTCATGTTTAAGCATGACAAGGCAGAGTTTATCAGAATTGATCTGGCATTTTATGTCAGAGTGGAATCGGCAGGATAGTAGATCTTATCTGAGATTTGGAACAGTTTCTGTTCCAGCAGAGCTGCAGAGCCCGATCATGTGTGAATGTCTCAAACAACACCTCTGAAAGAAATAAGATAACGTTACTTTTAGTTTTAGTCTGTTTTTTAAAACACGTCTGACAACATTGAAATTCTAACTCTCAAAGACTCTCAAATACCCCGGTGGGTCTGTAGATCCATCGGCTTCCTTTAAGAAGCTCCACTGAGCTTCTTAAAGGAAGCTCCACATTTTGTTGCCGCGTTTCACATTGCAGAATAAACACAACTATCAAAGCCACAACAAAAATTTCAAAAGTGCAAGTTCAACGATAGACTTAAGAATACTCAAACACTGAGACTGATCCTTCTGCCACAAATGAACAGACTGTGTGCGGGGTGAGGAGTGTATGAGGTCTGGAGTAGAATTCTGATTGTTGAGGACTCAGCCGTCTCAAACTGAAACTCCTTATGTCACATATTCTGGTGGATCACCAGGGAAACGGTTTTACTCTATAACCACCCTAAAGACACTTCTGCGTAATGATGCATACATAATATATCAACATCACAGCCCCAGTTGATGGTCACAGGAGCTGCCATTAATTATGTGACAGCTTTTTCTTACCCATACCCTCTGGTATATTTTGCCTTGAAGGATAAGGCTGATGATTTTTCTATATTTTCTAATTGTCAACAAATCTCACATGAAAAAATGAAAACAACAATGAATTTATTCCTATTACCTGTGAAGCCAAAGCCTCATCTATCTCTGAGATTGAACTCCATTGTTGTCCGGAAACTAATAAAACACACACTGTGCTTCTGGGTGGCTTGTTCCTTCATTACAATCAACATGGACACTGTAGTTTGTTCTGAGTCAGTACGATGTCTTTGTTCCATAATAAGTTTACTCCTGTTTTTGTAATGTGTGGTGAAAATAAAACAGCTACAGTTTCCAGCTGTTTTTAAGGAAATTCATGTGTTGTAAAAATTCAGCTTTTTTATTTGGATCCTGTTTATAAAGATTTCGGTCTTCAGAAGGAACGATTGGGTTTTGGAGTTTCCACAGATAGAGAAGTCAGAAAGTGTTTAGACACAGTCTAATACATTGTTGGTTTTGGCCATGTAATATAATTTGTTGACCATAAAAATTCTCCAGTAATGTTGGCCTTATCGCCGAAGTCATGAGTTGGCAGGTATAAGGCAACCATTCATCTGGGAGGGATGAGACATCAGAGAGCCTAGACGCCGTTTCTCCATCTCGTTAGCTCGGTAGCTGCAGGAGCTAACGTACCGCAGTTCGTACGTTTCTGAGGCCTTATCTAATTTTTACTTTAGTTAGTCATTTCCTACATTTCCTGGAATGACCTGAGCAGTTTTTCTAAAATCATAACATGTGTTGTGGTCGATCTGATCTGAGGATACTGTCAGCTGGGGTCTCCGCCACATCTGCAATTGATTCCTCTCTGAATCAATGAAATGATCAGAGAAGACTGTGACATTAGAGATGCAAAGTCTAAACTAACACGCAACAAGCTGCCTTTACGCCAAAGAACTGCCGGCGCAGTGAGAAGTCAGTGGAGGCTTTGCAGGATATGAGAAATGAATTCAGCACTAATCATATCTTATTAAGTCAACTTAAGTTTGGAAGAGAGAGCAAGATATCGAAAACGCAGACATGACTAACCTTTTTTAAATTTCCACATTTATGGTGATTTATCCCCATTTTCAGAATATGGATAGAAAGCTCATTTGAACAATTAAACTTACCGTCTTTTTAAAGTTTTGAAAGGCTTCAGAAGATATAAAGTTAAGTCTCCTCACCGTTAAGAAAATAGAACCGAGCCATGTTTTATTCTTAAAGTAAACCACCACTGAGGGAAAAATCCACGCTAAATTAAATCTCACATATGTTTTTCTATCTCCAGCGGTTCAATCGATATTTGTGAACTCGCCCTCAAAGCCAGAGCGTAGGGAAGCATGAAGCTTGTGATGTTATCAAGCGACAATTTTTGGGGGCCGTTCCCGTGGCAACATATCATGTGGACTTTAAGGAATATTTCTTTGAGCTTTATTACACCCACATGTCTTTAGAAAACACCTTGGGCATTTTCTGCGTCTGCTCAAAGTTTTTCTAGCCGGCTGTTAGCGGGGCTGCTCCACATATTGTCTCCTGATTACATCATAAATATTTTAACTAACTCTATATTAGTGACATGTGCGTGGGCATGCATCCTGACTGCAGCATGATCCGACATCAAAGAGAAAACATCAACTTTACTTTTGGTTGGATTTGCTTTTATACAACACTCTTGTGTCTCTGCTGTACAGTACCAAGTGAGAATACTTAACACCCGCTCCCGAGTGTTTCTGTGAACTCATAAGTAGAGCCAGTTATTAAGGGAGGAAGGGAGGCTCGATGTGCACGAGGATCCAGCCTGATGGTAGATCATCATTAGGCTCATATACTGTAACGTTCTCGCGTCAGCAGTAATCGGATGTGGTATTTGTCTTGGTATTATGTTAATGTTGTTGTCCTTTGCAACAGGAAGAGCTCGCTTTATTTATTTCTCTGCAGCCTGCACACAGCGCGCATACACCGCGACACGTTTCATTTATCATTTTGACAATGGCCATGCGTGGTCGCCATATGTGTCCAATATGTTGTGTGTGCTCTTGAGGGAGCAACAGAGGGACGGCGAGCACCTGAGCTTAACATACTTCTCCTGCTTTTCCTGTACAGTAGAGTCCTCTGTGTGTGTTTGTCTGTGCACTGAGGCCCCCATAGGCTAGCTTATCCCCGCCTAGAAGATGTGAGTGCGTTATTCCACCGTCTCTGCTGGGAATGCGGTCCAGCCAGCCAGCAGAGCGGTGTAAATCTGCTCAGCCTATAAAGACCCGGCTTATCTGGCCTGATTAACGGTCAAACGTGGCAGACACTGTTTGAGACAAGAAGAAGATGCATAGGGGAGTGGACATTCCACTGAATCTTCCAGCAGTCTTTTTCTTGTCCACCCCCAGTCTCCGCTATGACTCCGTGGCTCTGTTTGTCGTATCCTTGATCATCTCCACCCCACCCCCGCTCCTACTTCTTCTTCCATGGGGTTAGAATAAGCAACAAAGGGCGTGTGGTAAAGTAAGCAACAAATGGTGTGTGTGTGTGTGTGTATTTGTTTGTGTGTGTGTGTGTGTCCCGTGCCCTGGGGCACCACAAGGGATCTCTCGTCCACTCGGTCCCGTCTATCCCAGCACAGCTCTGACAGGAGTCATGGGGGGGGGTGGTTTAAAGGTCAAAACTCATGGACGAGGGGTCGCGGAAACACAGCAGGGAGTCAGTAATGATAACCCTGCACTGATCTAAACCCCAGACCAGCACCAGCATGTGCTGTCCATCAGCACCAGCTGTCCATCAGCACCCCCAACCCCTATGTACCCACACACACACACACCAGGGGGGCGGGAGGGTGTATGTGGATGTATCTATGTGTGTATGTGTGTATATATATAAATATATACATACACATTCCCGCCCCCCACCCCCTACGATGTATGAATGAAAAAACTGGTTGTATTTCATTGCGTTGTCTAAACACAGGATGTGAATGAATGAGCTGTTTGTGAGGAAAATGGCCGCGCTGTGTTTAGGGGTTAGAGTCGAGAGTGAAGTGATTTTAGACAGGAGGCTTTTAAGGCGGAGGAAATATAATGGAGAAAATGAGCAACAGAGCGGGAAAGAGAGAGAAGGGACAAGCATATATACCCGCACACACACATATATACAGACAGTCTTTATACAGTCCCCAGCGGAGCCCCTCAAAAAAAGTCGCTCCATTTTCTCTCCCATTCACTCCTCATTGAAATAATGTACCATGACTGCTCGGTGATATGTTTTCAGTGGTTAGCTGGGCCTGTGAGTCTCTCTGTTCTATATAAGGGTAAGGCCATGAGGCAGTAAACAGAGGCAGCCTGTCGTCATGCGCGCCTCTTCTCCCTTGATTTCCTGTGTAGCGGGCAGGGTAAGCCTGATCCCTCCTGACAGCTGTCACTCTCCATCTCAGCCTACCATCGTGGACTCTGACACACACCGACTTCCCCACCAGAATACTGCCGCAGTCGAGAACACGCTATCTCACCTCCATAAGATTGCTTCACTGAAATACATAATGCTGGCTCGCAGCAAACAGCCAGGTTGTTTTCATTCTTGTCACTTAGTTTTTTTGACTTTGCAGGAAAATCCAGGTCCTTTTTTTTGGTCTGGAGACACAGAATGGCTGATAAGAACTTTATTATTTGAAGATAAATTGGTAATGGAAAAGCTCTATTTATTCCCTGACTCCTTTTAACCACTCTGTGCTGAACCAGCCTTTAAGAAAACAATACCTTAGAATGTATCTCACACACTGTAGGTGACACTGTGGGATGATCTTCCTGCAGCGCTCACACCAGACAGGATTAAGGTTAGGAGGCGAGTTGCATATCGCTAAAATTCATGATCTTTTGCGTGGGCTCTCCTCTGTATCGCTGTTATTTTTTTTCAACCTACACATTATGCACCCTTCCATCCAAATACTCCCCCAAGGAATCCTCCTCCATTGGGCAGTATGCGTGCAACACCACCCTCTCTTCCTTTACGAGTCAACGCCTTGTCCTCTTACTTGCCCTTGGGAGAGTTGAAGGTCAAGGTAGAAATCCCTGGCCCGGCTGCAGCCGATCACAAGATCCTCCTCTGCCCTACATTTGCGTGGATATAAACACTCCAACATATGTGCACATGCGCGCTCCCACGCAGGTGCTCGCAGTCGTAATGCAAGCGAGCTGAGGAACATGAACACACACACACAAATGAAGGCTTGTACACAGCCAAATAAATATAAACACTGGCAGGCTTATAGCTCCATTTGTTGCCGTGCAATAACAGCAATCTGATTAGGAAAAAAAAGTGTTAAATGTCATCTTTTGGAGTTAACATAAAATTACCATAATCAAATCACAGCCATGTAGGGGAAAAAAAGGCAGTTGCATGTGTCAGCGGCGCATTTTGAAAAAGACAAAGGCATTTTGATTGTCAGATTATAGAGATGCAAATAACTCACACATTTCAAACTCGCAATTAAATGATTTTTTTTTGTTGAGGAATGCTAACTGTTAACATCTGGTAACCTCCCTCAGTAAAATCACACAGTATTTTAATTGCATCGATTGTGGACTCTCACACTTACACTTTACCAGTAAAGAACAAAGGGTGTATTGTTTTATTGCATATTTAGAAAATTGTGGTCATTAAAAATCACTTGCAGAACCTTAAATCATGATTAATATTGTTGCCAAACCTTTCTATCAGTCCTATTTGAAATGCGGTCTGTACATATAAATATGTACAAACCCTGGGGTAAAGAAACATATTCACTCAAAAGGTGTTTGAAAATAAGTGATCCTTTTACATCCCTTGACTCCAGAGGATACTGTCAAAGCTTTAGATTGTTTAAATGCCACGCTGTTAATCATTTTGTTCCAGTGTATGTGATGTTTTTCAATTAGTAAATGATCATGAGTAGCGAAATGCTTTAAGAAGGGGATTCACGTCGAAAATCAGTCGTGGATTGACTTCGAGTAGCTGCCATTGATGTTACCGATTAGAGTTTTAAGCAGTAAGCCTTAACGGATTTCGTTTTCAAAGTAAACCCTGCTAACAGGCCAGGTTAGCACCGGTGGAGCAGCGTGGCCTGGGATAAGGAGATTTAGCCTCCCCCATGAGTGGATATAGCCCAGTGTTTATTAGAGTGCCAGTGTAATATATGACTTTCTGCTTGCTTTGCAAATCTATCCAGGCTGCCTCTGCTACTTCTCCTTTGGATATTTCATTCAGAGAGGGTTAGCAGGCACAGCGTTATTGTCACTGGTTATTGCCTTTCGTTTATTACAGAGGAGTTTGTTTAGAGTGGGGGGGGGACATGAGGACTTTTTTTTCAAGGGAGGGCTTGCTCACGTGGCTGTACAAGTGAATGGTAACCATTGGTTACGGCTGAACCCGTCGCTGTTAGATGAAGCTGATATATTCATGTATTCATCTCAATTAGTCCGCGCCGTGCATCTTCAAATGCAGACACTCATCCCTCCTCGGCTGTGCTCCATGCTTATCTTATTAGAATATTTTATCCTTCCTGCGAATTCTCCCTCTGTGTCTCTCTCGCTCTCTCTCTCTCCTACTATGTCATCCCTCGCTCCCACAACTCCAACCATCCCCTTCTCCTTCCATTAGTCTGCGCTCATGTTTTGGAAGTTTTGTGTGTGTAGGGTAGGTGCTGTGGGAAGTCTGTGTTCAAGTCATTTTTGTTAACTGATAGCTTAGATCTCCTTTCAGCGCTGAGACCACGAGAGACCACAGAGCTAACTCTGCGAAATAACAACACTGTTGATTTTTTGTTTTTCGTTCATATCCTCTCAACTAACACAAAGCCATTTGCCGAATGACTCCTTTTTCTCTATGAGCGATTTTCAGCCGTTGAAAGTAGCTTCCTGGTTTTTGTCTTTAATTTCATCCTCCGTGCAGAAACCATCTCTGTGGTTTTGCAAGCCTAAAATAGCTTCAGGCAAAAGGAGTGGAGACATCTTAAGATGGCTGGAAAGATGCATGTTTGGAGTAGAGTCCATGGTGATTAGGAAAAGTAAATGTAGGACAGGGGAAGATGAGCATCATTGTCCATAAGGCAAATTGTATCGGACAATGGTGTATTGCTGTATAAAAAACATAAGCGCAGGATGAAACAATGACAACCCATAATCTAAAACACTCTGGAAATGCATATTTCCCTTTCCATCTGAGATGTCTGAGGTTGTTTGCCCTCTGCTTTGCCAACAACACATATTCTCAGTGTCTTTCTTCTCAGGCCAATAGCTAAGCTCAAATCACAGCTCTCTGTCTCTCAGATGGAGCTCGCTCTCCCTCTCCACCATCCCCAGAACAGTGGTTTGTCTTTTCCTTTTCCAGGCAGGCACACTCTGAAATGGCTTTGTTTTCCGACAGCCATTCAGTGGCACCCTCAGCCGGGGCCTGCCAAGAAGTCCGCCTCCCCGAGCTGGAGCCTGGGCTTGTTTACACAAACTCGTCGGAGAAATATGGATGTATAATTATAGAGGTTGTTAGTTTTAATGTCGCATCCTTGCTATGGAAACCACTGCATGCTTGGTCAGCTACGATGAGGGGTGGCTGATGAAACTCTGACCGGGGATGGCGCGAACATTTCTGCGGGAAGCGTTTTGGGGGAGCAAGGGAGAAAAAAGGAGCTTCTTGATGGAATCGAATCAGTGCCGAGCAAAGCAAACAAACATGAATCACAAGGCGGTGATAGAGATTGCTGTGGTCGTCCAACGCATAAATACAGAGTCTAAATACTGCTCTGCAGGCCAGGACCAAGCCCGTTTCTGTGAATTCAGCTCGGTGGCAGAATGTCCATGTTCCATTCCAGCACGACCACAGGCACACAAACACAGTAACAGGAGCAGACAAACACACAGGAGGCGTGTGTGCGCACAAACACGCAGGCATAAATAAGCACAAAGCCACATAAGCAAATTCAAATATATATATACTCATAAGCTCTCACTAGAATGCAAATAGATGCTCAAAAAAAAAACCCAAAAAAAACCCCAATGCGCTCTCACACGTCCATCCTCCTTCACCCGGTGCAGATTTTTGCTTGCGTAATTGAAGCTGCTGTATGCATTGAGCATTTGTTCATGCACATTCAAGAGAAGAGTAGCTTAGCCGAGCACAAGATATTTTCAATCAGCACTCCCGTGGGTGTGAACGTGTGTGCTGTCAGAGTTTGTGCACTCATGCGACGTGCCGGATGGATGTATGGACGGACGGATGCTGAAAAGAAAAGCCTCTTGTCTTCAAATAAATGCGTGTTGTGTTTTGTGCTCAGACTGTGCTGTGCCTCTCGCAGTTGATGATTTCGTAGACGGAACAGTTTTACCTCCCAAACCCACAGGCCCAATTCCTCTCGCTCTCTTTTGGTTCCTCTCTGCCTTTTTTCCTCCTGCAACTTAATCTTTCTCTCCCTCTGCCTTGCCATTCCACCTATTTTCTCTCCTTCTTAAATCTTAACCCCCACCGCCCTCCTTCCTCCCTTCCCCATCTCTCTTGCACAGTGACAGATCCTTCAGGAAATTGTTTCGAGTCTGCCAGACATTTTTGTGTTGTAGCTGTTTATTTGTGCTGGGGGCACGGGGGTCCGGAGCCTCAGCTTCTCTTGGGTCTCGGACTAGAGGTTAAGCTCCCAAACTCTTTCACCGCCCTGCGCCAAAAAACACTGATCTTCGATCTGCGTGGCTTTACCGTGTAACCGATACTGGGGATGAAGAGAGAGGAGCAGCAGAGAGGATGTAATCAGTCTGTGTCCGTGTGCGTGTGTGTGCGTCAGCTGCTGGCTTTGTGTGTATTAGGATGTAATCAGCAGCATTTTCTCTGTGGTCTGCTGTGCTCTCTGATTGGGGTTTTGGCGAATAACAGGGGAAGGGAGGAAAAGTGTGTTTCTTTTCCTGCTTCTTGTGTTGCACCCTGGCCTCGGAGCCGGAGAAGCCTCGACGCGGTTTGGAGCCCCGCTCGGATCTCTGGTCGCTTTACACTTAGGCTACATCAGACCCTCTATCTATTATATATCTGTCTGTCTCCCTCTGCCACCTCGTGTCTCTCGGCCTCTGCATATACGTGCGTGTGTGTGTCTGCTGCGTGTTTAACAGCAGCTCTGACTCTGGTCCCGTGTTGGCTGCAGTCAGCTCTGTTCACTCGCCTCCATTTTAGCAGGTACAGGAAGATTCCCCGGGGTCCGGGGTCCAGGCACACGGGCTCAACACATCACACACGCACGGTCACAGGGACACATGCACGCCCCACGCCTCACACACACACACACGCACTGTCCTCTCTCTCCCTCGTCTGTCTTTGTTCTGCCTCTTGCAGATTTTGTTTTTGCGGACAACAGATGGGCTGACACAGACTCTCTCTCTCTCTCCTAAATAACAAGTACACTCTCTGTCTCTCGCTCCGTCTCTGACATGTCCATCTCACTATGTTCACTAGTTCTCTGCACTGCAATCTCCACAATTGCTGAGCAAAAATCACAAATGTTTCCCTCATTCCAGCCTCTCAAATGTTAGGATTTTCGGTTCTTCTCTGTTTTATATATTTGGAAATTTAATATCTTTGGGTTTCGGGCTGTTGGTCAGACAAAATAATACATTTGGAGACATGACCTTTTGATTGTGACAGCCATTTTTTCTTTTCCAGCATGTTATTGACTAAAGAATTTATCCATTAGTTAGTTGCAGCCCGAAATCGTTCCCTTCTTGTCTTTCTCCTACTTGGTCATCATCATCAGTTTTCTCACCTGAGCCATCGCACTCAGCTTGACTCTCCTCGCACATTACATCAGTGTACCGTTCCCTCTCACTTAGAATACCTCATTGGATTTCTTATACATGGCCTGTTTGCTATTGGAGGCACTCAGCCTGTGGTAAGAGTTATTGTTTGTTTGTTTGTTTGTTCCCCATCTTTGATTTGATGTGTGTTATTGTGCCGAGGAACACGAGGCTGGCTCAGTTGTCATAACTCTCTTCTGGAGGCCAGATTGAAAAGGTCAGTGAAAATGATGCTCTTCTCTCCACAGAGGATGAATGGACACAGTGTAGGACACACACACACACACTGCATGCACACACACACACAGGAGCTACACACCGCACACACACACACACACACACACACACACACACAACACACACATGCACACACACATACACACATACACACACACACGCACACACACACACACACACACACACACACACACACACAGATGCACACACACACACACACACACACACACACACAGATGCACACATGAGCCTTGCACACATGTACACACATATGACTTATACATACACCATGTATAACAAACACATTTACATAAGTGCCCACACACACACACACACACACAGACATGCGTGCACACACACACACACACACACACACAGTCCCTGCAAGCACATTTTTTACATTTTTATGCACCAGCACGAGCAGCGAGTTCTCGGAGGATATTTCGCCCTCCGCTGTTCGTGTTCGTTAACTTGTTCCAGGGCCTCGGCTCTGGTTTCCCTTGGGAGGGAGTTTGCTCACAGATTAGCTCTTTAGTCAGTCTAGATTTTGGAGCCTTGTGGCCTTTGACATGCCACAACTATCTCCCACCGCATTCCGATCCATCCCAGCGCTTCTTTTATCAGGCAGCGCAGGCTGATTTGTGGCTCGTGGCCCTTTTAGATCGAGGAGGGCGACTCCTCTCCGGAGTCCAGAGTCCCATATCACCTTTGTAGACGACCACAAAGGCCAGAGAAAAGACGGAGAGGATCACTTTTATCATCTGTTGGGATTTAGCGAGTGAACCATGGTTCACCTCATGTGATTATCAGTGCAAATGAAGTAAGACGAAGACCTCAATGAGCCTCCCGCTGAGGAACAAGCTCACTAAGAGACCTTTTGTGTGTATCTGTCAGCTGATTACACATGTGTAACGTGACAATACCAATACCACCCACTGACAAGGATGTGACTGGATGTTTTAAGGAAATAACTACTGGGATTTTTTATAGGCTGGGGTTAATACAAAAGCATTTTAGTGGCCACGATAATGGGATAATGAGGGCACTACTCTGTCTTTCTCTCTTGAGAACCTGTAGTTTTCTAAGTTTAATTACAGTAAGAAGGAGCTCAGAACGCTGCACTTTGCTTTGCGTTAAAAATTAATGCATTGAAATTGAATGAGAATATTGTGAATACATTTGCTTTGGGGAGAAAGTAGTTTTCAATTAATTTTCATAAAATGCACCCCTTACATACTGAATATATGTGCATTAGGCAGATCAGTGTCTCGCCACAAGCAATTGTGATTAGAGGCTTTCCATACAGCAGGAGCAATAAGGTAAAAGACACTGCTTGCTTTGATGACATGCTTGATGTCTGCAGCCAGACAAATCATGAGCCCACTGATCCACCAACAAAGAAGAATGAAAAAATGTCTTTATAAAGATGAGTGGTTCACATGGCATTGCTACCAAGGAAATCCTTGTGTGGGTCACAAAAATATAGATTATGATTAAAGTTTACAAAATAAATTCATTTCTGTTGTGTGGGTTAGGCTTAGCCCTGCACTTCATTTTGTTGCATTATGATAAAAGACTTCCAGTGGTTCACTGGTAAATGTCTTGTAAATCACTTGTAATTTGTATGTATATTGTTATCCTTATCATCACGTGAAATAAAAACATGTAAAAGGAAATGTGCCCCAGCAATTGTGTAAATCCCAGAATAGTTTTCTGACTAGGTTATAGATAATTGAACCATTTCATCACCATTTTATTATTTGATATGTTATCCATCCCAAGTGTTCAATGCACTCAAAATTTCTGCCTATTTGAACATTTATGGACATTTTTTTTTGCAGCCACTTCATAGTAGTTAATTTCAGGGCAGTTACTCTCAACTGTCAACAGATACTTGTCTCTTTTGTCTACCATTTTTCTCTTGGCATTCTCCCCAGTACTCCCCCAGAATATATGACGGTTAATGCAGAATGAAAATTGAATAGTATGCTTCATTTCTTCATGTATAAATTCCCAGAATGTTCCTAACTCTGGGCATGACCAAAGGATATGGCTGAGGTGTGCAGCTTTTAATTTGAAGCAGCAGCAGGAAGCGATCAGTCAGCTTAACAGAAGCTCCAATAACATGGCAAGTGATGGCGGATCAGAAAGTAGGAATGCTGCTGTCTGTTAGATGAAAGTAGGAACAGGAACACAGGAGTAGAAGAAGAGGTCATGTGGACTGATTGTTGATGTGGAGTAGTTGGCAGTTGGCTGAGAAGAGTGGGCGTCTTGCCCACTAATTTCTGTGGTGAGGGAAACACTGGGCCCATGATGGGATTAATGAAACACTAATGCGGAACTCCCCCCTGTCTTAGACAAGGATGAAACTGTGTGTACTCACTGTTAGCTACACACACAAGCGCACAAACAATCCTTATGCACACACACACTGGTTAAGCACGAGATAAACAGTAACTCAGCAACTCCCACATAAACAATATTAACCTTTAGCTTTTGAGCTTGTGTGTGTGAGTGTTTCTGTGTGTGCCTCAGCATGTGTTGCATCTCCAGTAACCTTTAGCTCTGACCAATAGGAAGGTGAAATGCCTTTTTTTTTCTCTCTGACCCAGTTTCCCCTCTGCTTATTGCTCCGAACACGCAACATTTCAGCTGCTATTAGTCAAATGATGCACTGTCTGAGAGTGCAGTTCAGAGGCAAGAGTGTGTGTGTGCGTGTGTGTGCGCACTGGTGATTTGTGTTTGTGTGTGGCTCTCAAGGCATGTTTGTTCACCTGTTAGCTTTGTATATCCAGCGGTGTTAATGTGTGTGTGCCCACCAGCGCTGTGCCAGTTTTTAAAATAATCGTCAGATTGATAGGGGGTGACGTTCACTGCAAACACAGAAAAGTAACAGCCCCAAACATCTGAAATGCCTTTTTTCCTTTTATGACTAAGTCTGTGCTTTTAGATATATACAACTTCTGGTCATCTGTAGCCAAAAAGAGTAACTGCAGGCTGCTTCTCCGGGCTGTTTTTTCCCTGTTTTTACTCGGCAAATGATTTGTGTAAAACTGCTGAGGTTTTCTGCGGCTGCAGCTCGATGATATCGGTGAAAAGAGCCATTACAGCCAATTAGCTACTCTGTCATTAGGGAGGGATGTGTGGGCTACTGGCAACTTCTCCACACAACAGAATACATTATAGCTGAAATAGCTGGTAAAGTTGGAATAGCTAATATCTAAAAATGTTCCATATTAGGAACAGCGAAGTCGTGGCAGGCTTGAATTTTACAGTGGTTATTAAATTAATACTAGATGCTTCACCGGCTGTCGTTGCTTCTCATAACTTTAATACTATATGCAACGGCTTATAGTATTATAAGCTGTAAGTCCCCTTCCCTCAGGTTACACTGTTTTATTGTGACAATCGACCGCATTCAAAATTCTGTGATCTGAACTCCCCTGGTGCTCACCTGTCAGATTATGTGGGTTGCTGTGGCTTAGAAGTGCTCGTTCACATTTTGAGCCAGCCTCCTTCATTTGTGTGTGTGGAGGAGAGCTGGCTGGGCAGGGGGTTGTTGGGCGGCAGGAGCGCAGGAGAAAGGTCCAAGATGTGATGTGCTCTAAGATGAGTCTGTCTACATCTGTCATGTTGGAGTGTGCTCAGTCTGTTCGTGTTTGAGACAGATGACTTGCTCTGCTCCCCAAGGTCCTCCTGTTATTCTGCATCCTTTATCTCCTACTGATCCGACAGAAGGCCTGCACCGTGTGTGTACTTTTTTTTTTTTTTTTTTGCTTTTGTGTAGGCGTGGGCGTGTGTATGTGCATATCCTGTCTTACGTGGTTCCTTGCTCTGGCGCATACAGGACAATGTCATCCTCTGTCTTTATATGTGTGTGTGTCTGAGTGTGCGCGCTGATGCACAGGGAAGTTTTGTGCTGTGTTCAGGAGCACAGGGGTTTTGCAGCATGCTGAGTTGGGAAATGGAGAGTGGAAAGTGCAGCAGTGTAAAAGCTCTGCCCCGCTGGATTCACCGGAGAGGTGACACACAGACACCCGCAGCTAAATGATGCAGAAGCTCTCTGTGTCTGCAGGCTGTGAGTCGTGTACAGACACGCACACACACTCGCAGATACACGCACAGACACTTTGGGAGCTGCTGACAGGTCCTCTGCAGAGGTTAAAAGCTGTCATAAGTAGTCTTGAAGCACCAGCCCAGTGGTGCTGGCCATGGAAGTCCATAATGCCCAACCTTTGACTTGGTAATCTGGGACTGTCTTGACTGAAGTACAGGGACCACACACACTCAAACACACATGCACACACACATAAAATAAAAAAATCACCAAGGAGAATTCCCATACCCACAAAGATTTGTACACATACATGCAGAAATACAAATGTCTACTCATGTACATATCTGTCCAAGCATGTGCACACTTACTGAAATGAACATAAATGTACACACACACACAGCTCAATGAAGAGACACTCAAATGCACACAGTTGCACAGAGGCCAAGGCGCACACACAACGAGAGACTCAGGGGAGAGTGCACGAGAAATGGTGAGCATAAGCAAGCAGAGAGAGAGAGAGAGAGAGAGGCAAGCTGGCAGACACACACACAGACACGCACACACGCACACAATCCAACACACACATATGCTTCCTCTGCTTCACAGAGAGATCACCTCCCACTTCTTCTTCTTTCTAAACTGAGCTCTCCTCCTCCTCCTCCTCTCAACTCCTCACTTCATCACCTCCTTCCATATTCCCTCACCGACACATGCATGCACAGACACCACCATCCACCACCACACACACACACACACACACACACACACACACACACTTGCATCCAAGCACACTTCAGGCAGATCAAGTCTCACTCCTCCCCGGCTCACACACTCTCTCGTCTTCAAAAAAAGGAATCTCCCGCTTCCTCTCCTGCTCCCCCTCACCCCTGCACTCCTCTTTCCATCCCCTCTCTAAACACCCCCCTCCACACACACACACACACACACACACACACACACACACACACTCTCCACTTCACCTCCCTTCCTCACCCCTCCACAACACCACCACACCCCCCCTCCACCCCCACCCCACGCTATCCCATAGTGCTCTCTGCTGGAAGGATTTAGAGGTACCCTGTAATTTTGGTGCCGAAGGAGCTCTTAAGTCCTGCCTGATCTTCTGGCTACACAGGCAGCCAATGCCAATGTGTGTGCGTGATTGTGTGTGTGTGCGAGCGTGCCCATGTCAGTGTGTGTGCTTCAGTGTGTGTTCGCTCCTGTGGGCCCAAGTGCTTACATGTCTGTATATTTTTTTCGCCAACCATTTCAAGTGTGGTTGTATTTGTGTGTGTGCAGCCGTGCATGCTTTTTTTGCTGTGTGTGTGTGTGAGTGAGAGAGAGAGAAAGTGAGAGAGAGAGCGAGAAAGCAGTCTAATCAGGACACAGGAGAGGAGCTCCCCCTCTGGCTGTATACTGAAGCAGTGAGCTGAGCAACAGTTGTGTGCAATGGGCCGCTAACCACCTTAAACCTTGACACTAATGCTGCTACCTGCTTACCGTACACGCTGCATATCGGCTCCTGGGAACAGGCAGCACGCGGTGATATTAGAGCTGATACACGATGATGCTTTCCAAAAACTAAATGGGGAAAAAAAAGCACCGTTGTCGAACATGAAGATGAGAAAATCAGCTGTGTCCACGCAGATTACCCAAAACCGCATTCATTCTAACTTAAATTCAATATTGGATTGTCAAAATAGCATGAAAAATGTGCAGCCCTAGCATTGAAGATATGACTATTTATATTGTCTGCCAGGTTTTATTATGGAAAAGAAACATGAGAAGAAAACATTGGCTGAGCAGAGTGCACCTAATTCATCTGAGATGATATGAAAAGTCTGAATGAATTTTCTTTGACGATGCCAAACCTTCGCAGGAGGCTATGTGGGAGAGATGGTGAGTGAGGGGTTGGAGGTTGATTACTGATTTCCATTTCTATTTCTAGGACAAAGAAATGGAGGGCTGATGGGCTTGGACATCTATTTAGATCCATTTCATTCTGCCATAATCAGGCTTTAGCCATGCCCTAATACTCAGGATTAGAAAAGGTTCAAAGTGCAAACATCTAGATCCCCCAGTATTATTCCAGTCTGCCAACCTCACTCTGTATGTTTGTATCTGTGTGTGTGTGCGTGTGCACGTGTGTGCTTGCATGCATGCCAGATCTTCTGGGGAGGGTTATCTGTGGAATCAGCCCCATAAACCTAATCTAACCCTCTCTGTGCTCATTCAGGAGTGAAATATTTTGTGCAAATAGGCTCTCGTTTTCTTCTCCTCACTCCGACGCTGCTACACTAATGTAAACAAAAAGCGAGATAGGAATATTGCAGGTATGAGAAATAGCCATTTCTGTTGTGACGCTCTGTTTGATAGAGACACACAAACACGGCTGTGTTTAGCTCCCTGCTTTGCCTCAGATGGATGAAACAGCTCTGTGTGCTGGTGTTTTTCCTTGATGCTAAGTGTGAGTGATCAGATGGTGGTTGTGCCTGTTTATGTATTTAGCTTTTTTTTTTTTGAAAATGTAGACATTATTTCTGGTGGTTACTGTGACTACCCTGTGCCTGCTCAGCTCGTCTAAGTGGAAGTCTGAATGCTGTGGAGAATGGGGGGGCGGTGTGTGAAAGGTAGCCAATGAATGTCACCTCTCATCCACTTTCTCATTAAACAACCTGCTCTCTGTCTGTCACAGGGGCTGTATCCATCCCCTCGCTCGGTGCTTTGGGCAGATGTCGCGCACGAGATCGTGCAAGCGCATGCATAGACACCGGAGTGCATGCACACGCACGTACACACAGCCCATCGCGCTGTATGAAAGCAAGCCCCCCTGGGCTGGACAGGAATAATAAGCAGCAGATGATTCATGATGGAGATGGGGAATGTATTCAGCAGGACCACCTGAGTGACCTCATTTAGCAGACCTGAGAATAAATATAGACCACCGCATCGCACTCTAGCCTAAGCTTGTGTCGTCTCTGCCAGTCAGCACTGCATCTCTCACACATCTCCCACTCTTCTCCTCACAGCACCCTGGGGAGCAGTCCTTCCACCCTACCCCAAATGTCCTTGTGAAATCTCTGTGCATTTGTGTATATGAAAGTGTGTGCATTCACACATGCATGTTAATGTGCTGGCAGCAGTGTTATGTGTGGCGTATTGGAACAGGAGCCTTTGCTGCAGGCCAGCTCTTTCCCCTTTAAGGCTTTCTCTTGGCTGATACATTTGTACTGTAGATATTTCCCAACATCAACATTTGGCACCTGGTTTCTCTTATGACTTCAGCAGCTGTAGATCTTTTGTTCTCCCACTAGTCACTCTGCGGCCAGTGATCCACACCCACAAAGAGGGCCTTAAATCATACAAAAAACCAGCTTTGGAGCCGACCGCTTTATTAAAAAAAGCAACATTCCTTCATGCAATGACCAGTTCTTTCGGCATTCTGGACCGCTAACGTTGAACCGGTTTGTTCCACTAAATCATTAGCAGCAGAATGGGAGTTTCTTTGTTCTTTGCCTGTCGTTGCTTTATCCCCCTGTGTTTTTATCTCCGTCGAGACACACAGGAAGACCCAATTCCCCAGTTTCCTCTTTCCAAAACACGCCATGACCAACGGCCTTTTAATATCTGGAAATCCAGATTTGGATTAACGTCAGTATGCTGGGATGAAACGAGAGAGAGAGAGGGTTAGAGAGGGACGAAAAGAGGAGATAGAGTGAGTGAGAGGCTTTCAGATTAAAAAAAAGAAAAAGAAAAAAGCTGGCAATGTGTCCTTGTTGTGGAGTAGGGCGAGGGAGATTGTAAAACGTGGCTGGCATTCATCTTTTTTTGAGTGAACTCTGACATGACAGATGTAAGTAGAGTGATATCAGACAAGGGTTAACATGACAAACAGAGGAGTGTATGGTGCTTAACGGTTTTATTATTTTTTCCAACACTCACTGCACATTTTTTTTTATGCACTCAACAGTTGTTTCTGCTCTGATTTCCATCTTGAAAAGTACTTAAAAGATGGATTCACATAAGGAAATGTGGTTAAAATTGGACACGGTTAATCGGATTATGAATTTCCAGGGGTACAGTAAAGGCATTGAATTATTTGACGTTTCAAACGGCCTGAATACAAACAACATATAAAGTCATCATCTCTTTATAAATCCAGCCCTCTTTCAGTTGTTCACCTAAACAGAAGCCTCAGAGGGCCAACTTATCATCATGCCACATCAGTAATGCAGGAGCCCGCTCAGCCAGCCTGAAGGAATAGTTAATTTATTTATGATGACAGAAGTAAGTTAACACTGAGAAGATTTGCTCTCCCTGAGTGGATATAAAATTCATAGCATGACGCTCACTCTTAGTCAGATTATTCAAGCGCCTTTGAGCTTGATCTTCAAAGAGCTCATTTTTGTATAACCTTGCCCTGGAAATTTTAAAATTGAAAGAAGAGGAGAAATTGGGTGGAAAATAGCAGGATGAGGTTAGCACTTGTGGCAATGTCCGGGCCCATTCACACAGCTGCGAGACGGAGCGCCTTTAAGACGGGAAACAGGCCTGTTCACCTCACTGTCTTTGAATGTTCCCTTTAGAAGAGACATGCTCCCTGCATAGACTTTACATAAATCATAAGACTCACTTAGCCTTGAGTGTTCATCCACATTAATGTCCCACGTAAATTTAAAATCTTTTTGTTCCTGCGCTGCGCTCGGCTCCGCCGGCCCCGTCGTATATATTTCAGTGTCCGGTTCATTCACTTGTGTTGAGTCTATGGCGGGGAGGGGGGAGGTAGGGTGGAATTCGCCAAAGAGCTCCTGACACAATGTTATCACAATCATTCTCACAAATTATCACGTACTCCGGCCACACTAACAAAATGTTGTGGTTCTCCTTGCAATTTCGAGGCCGGGTATGATCTGATAATGTAACATAATATTAGTGCAATTCATTATTTAGTTTTCTTCAATTTCGCCCGAGTACAAAGCTGAAATCCCACAGGGCAACAAAATGTCAACATTAATAGTGCTCGGGAATGACAAGGCATGAATCAACTCGATGAGCTTTTCCGTGGCTGCGGAGCCAGATTTCAACACTGCTTGATACGACATCAGTTTATAGCAGGAAACGCATGTAGAAACAGTGATTTATGCCAGCGAGTGTAAGTATTTATATGTTTGTAGCGCATTGTTTGGATCCACCCACCCATCCAAACCTCTCTCCCCTCCTCCCCCCATCTGTAGCTGAGTCTGCCTCTCTTTGTGTCATCATTAGATAAGCACCCTCTCCAAGACTATCTCATCATAATGAGGGTGCCATCTGAAGCAATCACCCAGGGAGATGGTCATTGAGTTAAGAGGGAGGGAAGGGGAGGGGTAGAGTCAGATAGCGCAGATAAAAAACTAAATGAAGTGAGTGAAAAAACAGAGAGAGAGAGCGAGAGAGGGGGAGAGACCAAGACGGATAATGCAGGAAGAGAAACAAAAGCATTTCAGAGGAAGGGAGTAAGTTGAAACAGCAGACTAAGCGGAGATGGCGATCATTTGGGGAATTCCAAAATTAGAGCTGCCATCGCGTGCGCCCACACAGGCGTGCGCCCACACACGCACACATGCGCACGCAATTCTCTTGCACGCGCGCACACTTGCACGCACACGAACTGCCTTGTGCTTAGCCGCTCAGTGTTAAGGTCAGAGTCACACTCTGTCTCCTTAGGTCATTATCATGGGCCCTAAAATAGACAGCCAATTGTGTCACAGTGTCTGAAGTGAATGTGACATTGAATCAACAACCCTCGACCCTGAGCTCCTCGCTCAAGTCAGAGCAGAACACACACTTTAAAACAAATGGAGAGAGACTGGGGCAAACACACGCCGTAATATATAAATGGACACACACACACATGCATACACAAACATTAAGGGAGGCATTTAGCTCTCAGCACTACCAGCAAGTAATGACACATGTGGCTCAGAGGGAGTAAGCTGCTCGAGGACTTGGCAAGCAGCTGGAACTCTCGCTGGCATGTCTCACTGCTCAACTATTCACAGACAGAAAATACACACACACAGACACTCACACAGGTCTGACCGTGTTCCTCCTCTCCACCTCAGCGCCCACCCTCCCTCAGTAAGCTCTAATGTTGTTCCATTCATTTGACTTCACTTTATTGTGTTAATGAGAGATGCCGTTGAGAGGAGCTGGCGGTTGATTGAGGGTGAGAACGGCTAATCACTGGAACAGCTAATCAGTGCTTGTCGTAAATATTGATTAGTTCTGTGCGTTATGGACGTGCTCATTAACCAGTGTGTCATCTTCTCTCCTCCTCCTTCTCCTCTTTCTCCTGCTTTCCTTCTCTTTGCCCTCCACCACCTCTTGTCCTTCACTCCTTCCTCCGTCTCTTCCCCCCCCCTCCCCCTGCAGCAACCTCCAACGGTACAGTCGAGGGCCTGGAGAACCGGGAGGGAGGCGTGTGCAAGAGCCGAGCCATGAAAGTCATCATGAAAGTCGGGCAAGGTAAAGTGTGCTCACCTCACATGTAGAACACAGTGCAGCCCTGCTGCCTTAAAGCCATGTTTCACTTTGGACTGACATTTTCATTTATCACTATGTGTGCGTAACGTGACTCCGTCCGCCACTGGCCTCCGTCAGGGCCTGCTCTCTAGTACTGTAAAGTTGTGCTATGAAATGAATTGGCCCCCAGTGTTAATGTTTATGTGTTTTTTTCCCTCTTTTTGATATAGTGGCTTCATCAGTGGCATAACTAAATATTATCTTTATTGACTTTCAGTGGTGTCACCTCTTGATGATATTATTCCAGAAACATGCAAAATGAAAAAAATGAACAAAATAAGTCAGATATGGTTCTGTTTTCCAAAATGTTGTAAGATTCTGTAATGCACAAGTCAAGTCAACTAACCTGCGATTTACAACCATTTAAAAATATAATAAATGCACACTGTTAAATTGCAGTGTTTTATAGGTTATAACATGATATAGATATATTCAGAATAAACTGTTAAGTTAATATGTAGAAAAAATAAATGATAAAAAATTATAGAAAAAAACTATAGAAATGATAACACTTGACCATGTAGCATTAATACACAGAATAAAAACACTTGCTCAATTGTAAAAAACACAAACTAGAAATATAATGTATTTAGAAAAAAGAAATGAAAAATACTTCAATACTTGATATGTATGTCACATTCATAGAAACATATACATATTTACATTTACATATTTCATATAATTACAACTGCATATTATCAAACAATCATTGGCTTACTAATCATTTACAGATTTTATAGTTGTTCAAAAATACCTAAGTTCACCCTTAAAATCTCCTCATATAAGCTGACAGCTACATTAAAGTGAGTCAATATTTTGAAAACCATGAAAACTACTTGTGATTATTTATGTATTGTTTGTAAATGGTAAATGCTAATAAATACGGGTTTAAATAAATATGTACAAAATTACAACACTGTAACTTTGGAGATTTACAGATAGCTTATGATAAAAATAATATTCAAATTCTGAATATCATCTTCAGTAAGTAACTAGTTTTAGTATTAATTTAATATGCCGTAAGACAACAGAGATTTTGCCACATATTATACCGAGGTAGCTGTAGGTAATATTGCAGGGAGTGTTGCAAATCTATAAGCAAAACGGCTTTATGCACCACATGACTGGATTTACAGGATATTTGCCTCGATATTTGATTTGATAGGTATTTATTTAGATGTGCCATGAAAGAACATCCCCATGTGGTTACTTTACCCAGTTTCCCAATCAAACTTCCCGTAAAAAAAGTCTTGATATATATTAATATCATGCTGTAATGTTGCACACTGTGATCCATCCACCTCTATTAGTCATGTACAGTAGTTTTGAATAAATCTATTTCTATACATAAACAGTTTGTGCAAACAGTGAGATCACTAAGACATAACAATCGAATATGAAATGACTATGAAGAATGACTTCCAAATTGTTAAAAGGCCCCTGATGTTCCTCAGCTGTTTCTCTCGGCTCTGATTCTTACACAGTAATCCCAGAACCAAAATGTGTTTGGAATTGGTCCGTAAGTGCATGGCCGGGGTAAGTCATCTAAAAATGCTGGAAGTAAACAAGCCAGCTTTGTTTAGATATCTTTGGACACAACATTTGGTTTGCATCATAGATTTCACTTTTAGACGCAGTTTTACTCAGTATGTGGACGTCCATATCCTGAATTTGACAGGGTACAGTACACAGATGTGTCACACTGTAAACACTCCCCCATCCTTGGTGTGGTTGTTTTGACCGAAACAGACACCAACCACCATCTGAGAGGAACATCTGCCTGCCACGGTGATCTGATTCCAGCTTAAAAGCTGCATCTCGACATGTCAAAAAATAAACCGAGACTTGCTGAGAAATCTGCAGAGTTCGTGTCTGTGCGTGCGTGTTTGTCTGCAGACTTGTGTGCAGATATTTGAATGCTGGCTAGCGGGATGACAGCAGCGTATCCTGGCAGTCGGTGGGAGAATAGAAGCTAACAAGCTGCTGATGCTAGCAAGGTCTGAGTCGGAACAAATTCAGCAGATCCGGTGAAAAAAAATACCCACAACCACCTCGGAAACAGACAGGCATTACATTATCTTTCCATGTAGGTCAATTTGAGCATCCGACAGCCCGGGATTGCAACACCATCGCCAAATGACAACACGGCCGCATGTGTGCAGGCAACACAGGCTTTTACACTAAACTATTAACTGGGAGGAAAACAAATCCCTGAATTCCCATTAATGAAAGTTGAAGGGAAGTGTCTTATTCAAGGAAAGTTCCAGGAAAGTTCCCCACAGCTCGACTGCGTTTCTGTGGCTTCCGGCTGTTCCTCAACTTCGCCAGAGCCATGCGCTCATTTCCTAAAACGGTCCGAAAGTGAGCTGTCAGTCACAATCAGTGTGCCCTAAAAACCTTGTTAGAAAAGATGCAGTTGGCCCGACTGCTACTACTTTTAAATCTATTTCCGTGAGTGGAATTTTTGATGCATAATGTGCCCATCCAACCCAGTAACTATTAGTGGAAGGGCCGTGAGAAATTAGAGCGCCGACAGAAACTTTGATTTGGCAGCTTTGCACAGTTTCTGGGTGACTGTTTTTCCTGAAAATAGAAAGAAGTCACCATGGATGTTGCAACCAACAGTTATTTTCATTACTGATTAATCTGTGGATTATTTTATTGATTAATCGAATTAATAATTTTGTACATTACGTGTCAGCAAATGTTGGAAAATGCCAAATGTAATTCTTAGAACCTAAGATGATATATTTAAATTGCTTGTTAACACTCATAAGTACTTCCCACACTGTGTACATCTACTTTAGACACTCTTGCTAATAATACTTAAATATTTTTACATGTGTAATATTTGCAGGGCTTTTACTTGTAATGGAATATTTTCATCATGGAGCTTTGTGCTTCCTGCCACTGCTGTGCGAGCAACAGTCTCAAAGATATTAAGTTTACCATCATATATGTAAAAAAAAAAGCATCAATTCCCCATTAATCATTAATCACATCAGACTCTACTAGTATTGATCTATACACTAAAGACTTTTAATTTATTGATTATGTTTGATTGAAGTCATTTACCAAGCAAAAAGCATTAAAAACGCCTGCAGTTACTAGCTTTTAAAATGAGTCAATTTACTACTTTTTAAAAACTGATTATATTTGGCTTGGGGACTTTTGGTGAGACAAAACATTTGAAGATGTCACCTTGGGCTCTTGGAAATTGTGATGACATTTGTCACTGTTTTCTGACATTTCATGGGCTAAAAGATAATTGAGCTCATTAAACCCCCTCTAAAAGCAAAGCAGTAAACTCCACCTTCTTCAGAAACACTAGATGTTGTTTTAAAACACACACACACACAAAGAACTGGGCTCTGCTTGGCTCTGACCCCAGATGCTATTGTGTTTAAGCCACATTTCCACCGTCTTTGCAGCTGAATGCCAACACTTCATGTGGCCAAGTCCCCGAGATCTTCCCATATGTCCACTCATACTCCTTTGCACTTTTTGCTCTGTGGATTATATTTAAGTGACTCATCCCCGCATGCACATTCTCTTACTGTTACTTTTTTTTTTACATGGAGACACTCCCGGGCTTAATCACATTGAATCATTTGTTTGCGGGAAATGAGTCGCTGTGACACGTCGATATCTAATTGTACTTTAAATGCCTCGTGTTCCGTCTTTTGTCTTTGTATAAAATGTGAAGCAGAAAGGAAGCCAAATTGATTGAAGGGGAAATACAGGGAGCCCATATTTTATACATCCATCGCTGTTCAGCACTCTCTTTCTCCCCCACCACATCATGTCACTGCGCTCATTAGAAATATGTTGACTCACCGCCTTGCATGCACCCCCCCCCCCCCTTGTTTTCTCTCCCTCTACCTCTTCCAACGTATCCGTCTCTCTTTTCTGTCGCTCGATCATTGTCTCCCTCGCTCTCACTCCTCCTCCTCCTCCTCCCCCCGCCTTCTCCCTCCTTCTGGCGGGTTGGCAGTTCTGAGGTAGTTGCTGTCTGCATAGCTAAGGGAAATGTCAGCAGTACACACAGAAAAATGGGTCAGAACATTCGAACGATCCCCGCACATGCTCAGTGACACACGCTGTCGGGCCTATATGCACACAGAGAGAATCAGATCATTGTGTCCCCTCATACACTCTGCCATACATGAATGTTCCCACTTCTCACTCCTGTCTTTTCTCATCAATTATTGACGGTGCACAACAGCTCAGGGCTAGATTCACCACTGCTATGGAGCGATGCGGCGATCTGGACGCGGGGAGGATAGATGGGGAGAGGAAATCAATTTGTTAATAGTGTGGTAATGTTTGCCAAATGCCCCCCCAAAAAAAGTGGATGTTGCCCATTAATTTATATGCCTCTTTGTCTTTCCTCTCTCCATGTTTCCTCCCTCTTCTTCTTCCCTCGTCTTTTTTTTATCATTCATATCTTCCAGACATCCTTCACCCGAATCATTTCCCCACCTGCGTCTCGGCCAATCTGGGGTGGAAATAGAAAATAGACTGCTAGACTGTCGGGCCTTTTTTACTGAGACACACACACTCATGCACGGCCACACACACGGCTACACAAACTCGCCACGTGGGACCCAAATGTAAATTGCCTCCCTCCACACGCCCTCCTCTCTATTTCTCACACACACACACCCTTGAGCGGGCCTTCGGGCAGATGCAGATAAGGCCTGATAGAGGAGAGGCATCTGATAGTGTGCTGTGGAATCCATCCGACCGTCTTCGGTAATAGTTTATAACTGTCTTCTGTCTGCCGGCCCTGCCCTCGTAAAAGACACACAGCGGACCCACCAGTGTTTACCGCACAAAGACTTCAAAGTGTCCGCCCTGAAATCACAACAGACAGACAGATAAACTGTCTGTTTCCTTTGCGTTCCCCTCAGAGCTTATGCAACCCCCTCCTCTCCTCTCATCTCCTCTCATCTCCTCTCCGTCTCCTTGCCTCTCCCCTTCTCTTCCTGTCCTCCCATTCCTCAGAAGTGTGTCTCTTTCAGGAGTTAAAGCCAGAGCAATAAATAAGGCATATTATGGCCTTTTAACATGATGAATAATGTAAAACAATAAAAAGTTAATATATAACTACTTTACCCTCATTCTGCCATGCCTAAGTGTATTGTAAGAGTATTCTAGGTGTGGGCTTATGTGTGTGCACGCATGTGTGTGTTTGCGTGTGTGTGTGTGTCCTACGCTCTCATGAATGTGTCAGCGTTGGAAATGCCTGTCTGAGTGTTTGCTGAAGGAGCTGCTGATGTAGATGTGAGCTCATTTTTTACGACGGGACAGGGATACTGGCGTGTTTCACAGACGTTCGCTAACTTGTCCTTCCTCCTTTTGTGCTTTCATCTTCAACTTCTGAGACAGCTTTCAACACATGCAAAGATAACCTTCTCTGTGTATAAAGATATATCAAAAGATAATAAAAAATAATCCTTGCCAATGCAGAGGAACAGGTCATTGTAATTCAGCGCATGTAAACTTGCCAAGGCTGAGTTTCTCTGTGTTTTTTTGTTTCCCACAGTCCCAAACGCGGTGAACCCCATGGCGCCGGAGGCTCCAGAAGACAACGCCATACCGGAGTCCAGTCCCAGTCCGCCTGACCAGGGTCGGGTACCAGAGATACCAGCAAACCCTAGTGAGCAGATTGACCGACCAAGATTACACCCATAGGGTGCAGCTTCAGACTTTCTAGAGTGCTTTCTTGTTTCTAGGGCGCAAATATTTTAGCAAAATAAAGGTTTTTTAAATGTAAAAAAAAAAGAATATTCATAGCCTCAAGGGGTTCTCTAATAATTAATCACATTTAGCCTGAAAAGAGAAAATAAAAATCATACTTGAGTCTCCAAAAGAAAGTATTCTTGTCTACGACTTGTTCATGCCGCAGGCGCTCCTTTCATTTCTGGAGGTCAACACTCTGTGATAGGTGTAAAACCAATGTTGTACAAAATAACATAATACTCACCGAAATTCAGTTTGCGATAAAACGATAAGAGTCCCACCCAAAACAAATACAGCTCGCCCTGATTCACTTTACTCATTCATACTGTACACAAAGGGTGTGTGCTGCACCCAGGGAGACTCAGAGTCGGCCCTCTTTATTATATATCTTTTTAAAAGCTCATTAGAATTGCAGATAAACGAAGATGAAAAGCAGAGATAAACGAAGAAGTCACTCGAGCCTCCTCGGATGCTCTGGGCCCTCCTCATTTCCTGTTTTCACCAGCACCTTTTGTAGTTACCTACTACAAGAGGGACCACTTCTCAACTTTTTGACTTACTCCACAACTTTTTGCGCCACAAACTTCCTCCAAGTGCAGACTGTTCTGCCTGTCCCAATGTGATAAGCTGTCCTCATTTAATAATTGCTTATTTGACATTAGTTGCTCTATAAAAAGATTTCCTAATGTCACTTTTCCCTATACCCAGGCTTTTACCTGTCTACCATTGTTAGATCAGTGATTATGTCAAGTGAGGAAGTGGAGGGTGGAATGAAGGATGTGTCACCGCGGTTTGAGGGGCTGATATTTCAGGAATGAAATTTCTGACAGCCTCTCTCCAGTGCCCAGAATGTACAAAATTCCTCGCGCCTCTGATTTCAAAGATAAGGCTGGAATCGGGAGCTTTCAGTGATGTCACTGAGTCATGATAGGGCGTAAGGCGCAGTTATCCCCTACTCAATAAATGGTTAAGTACAGAGTGGTCAGCAGAGTGCGGAGACACAGTCATTAGTGGAGATGGTAGTCTCCAGGGGTATGAGGCTTTTGTGTGCCGGGTGGGGTGGGGTGGAGGGGGTCATGGACAGTGGGGGTAGGGGTGGTGGGGGTGGGAGGAGGTGAGTGCTGCTCTTTGGCAGCAGCTGCATGCGTACATGGAAAACAGATTTGGTTCCTCTCAGATTTCAGTCGATGGAGGAGCCTCATTCTCTCTCTCTCATCCAGTAACAGCCCCCCCTCCCCCTCGCGTCCCGAACCCCTCAGACAAAAGGATAAAATAAAATCAGATGTTCAGATTTGCCCTCCTCCATTTTTTCCCCCATATCTCACTTGGCCTTTGCCATACGAATGTGGCCTCGATGTCACACAAGTAGGCCGGGCTCAATCTTATCAGAGCAGGAATCTTTGTTATGTTGAGAGATGACTGCAGATTTCATTAAGAGGCTATTTTGATTGAGCTAATTCAATTAGATTACATCAATGGGGCTGTTAGTCATGTAGAGCAAACAACAACCGGGGATGTGATCACAGCTGATTTAGGCACAGAACATTAAGATCTGCACATGACAGGAGTGGCTTACTGTAAATGCTATTACTCCTCTTATTGTTCAGAAGCCTCCAAGGAGCCGTAAGAAAATGATTTGGATGCCGAGGGGTTCCTATATTATAATTTACAAAAAAGCAAGTCTCTAACCGTTGTTATTCATGTTTTGTTTGGATCATCCTCTTCTGCAGTACCCTCCCCACAATATTTTTAATGATATAATTATGGTAAATATAACAGAACTGTGAAAATTCAGCCGCTCTCTATTTTTGAATAAGGAGCTGCGAAAGTAACTGTTATTGTTTTCCATATTTTCACCCCGTATCCTCTGCATGTGCCAAAGTGCACCCATATGAAGCACATAAAAACCTTTCTGTTTGATGTACCTTTTTGATCTCTTTTTTATATTGTACATCTCAGAAATATAAAGTAGAAATATGGGCTAAGGTTAACATAAAAGACCCTTTCTTGTTCTGCAAAAAAAGTTAGACTGTGCTCCCTTATGCAAAAATAAAATTACAACACCTTCCCCCTTTTCTGACTCTGCCACCCTCCCTAATAGTTTTTGGACAGCCCCTAATCCCTCTCTTTCTGTGTTTCTCTCTCTAGACCTCCAGAATCAGGACCAATCTGGTTCCTCTGCAAACTCGGACGGCATCCTCGGCTCCAAAGTGGCCGTGTTCTCCGCCATCGGGGCCGGCTGCATCATCTTCCTCCTGCTCATCCTCCTCCTCGTCATCCTGCTCATCAAGATGCGCAAGCGTGCCAGGAAAAACACCCACTCGCAGCCCCGCCCGTCGGCGCTGTCACTCAGCACGCTGTCCAATCCCAAGCTGCCCGGGGGCACGGCTGGCACGGAGCCCAGTGACATCATCATTCCGCTGCGGACAGAGAACAACTACTGCCCTCACTATGAGAAGGTGAGCGGCGACTATGGCCACCCCGTCTACATTGTCCAGGAGATGCCCCCGCAGAGCCCTGCCAACATCTACTACAAAGTCTGACACGCTCCGCACAGCCAGCGACACAGTCAGGAGAGAGAAAGATAGGAGCGCTTGATTTATGTTCTTGGGAAGAACACTTTCCTTTGCATTTTGGGGACTTGATGCTTCTTCAAGCCCGTGTTATTTCTACCACCTGCTGCACAAATCTGGAGAGACACGCACTGACCAGTAACCAGCGGGGTTGTGAACTGACTGATGAGAAAGGTTTATGCTGTTTGTTTGGGTTGTCTGACAATCCCCAACCCCCTCCCCTTTCCTTCCTCCCACCTCCTCCCTCCTCCTCCCCTCACCTCCCCACCTTCTACATCTCCCCCGCTGTGGTTCGCCGGTGGGGGTGGAGGGGGGGCGCGAGGCTGGAGCGAACCAACAGATGGAACTCTAGGATATAACTTATCTCAGTTCCCTGAAGTACAGTCTGTGCTACACCCAATTAAACACACCATCCTAGCACACTAGCCAGGAACAGGCAGACACAGGCCCCGGACGCCACTCAGCCTACAGTTTGTGTGCGAGCCTAAAAAAACGTGTGTGTGTCTCTGCGTGCATGCGTGCGTGTGTTAGTCAGGGCTCCGTGCTGGGCCAGGAAACTCTCCAGATAGCTCAGGTATCAGACACAGTGTGTGAAATAATGTGTTCCTCTCCCTTCGCACCTCTGATGTTTGCCTTACTTACTATTTTTGATGGAGGATTTCCTCGAACCCTGATTCAGTTCACAAAGCAGTTGTATTTTGTTAGACTTTTCCTACAAGTGCACAATGTATAGAGTTGAATAGATTGTCATTATTGCTTCATTTTCTCACCACCCATGTCATTCATCACGCTCATTCTTCTCCCGAGAAAGTACCTTGACCTGGACTGTTGATATAGAGGTGTGTACGTGTGTGTGTGTTTCCAGGAATACTCCCTTCTCCACTGGTCGGATATGAACTTTACCATTACTCTGGTATTTATGACCTGCTTGTGTGTATTTGAGGGTGTGTCCCCTGTGTGTGTGTGTGTGGTTGTGTTTGGGCATGTCCAGACCAGTCTTGTATCTGGGCAGACTTACTTATTGGCTTAAGGGTAGAACACAAAGTTACTGTATTGTAAGCTTCAAAAGAAAGACAGAGAGACTGGCAGGACGACAGACAGGCAAGCCCAAGATCTTACACAAACCCCTAAGTGCTCCACTTGGCACCGATTGAAGGTTTTATGCGTCTGATGAGCTTTTGGGGAGATGGTTTTTTAAGACAGCAGGCAGGTTGATATTTGTTTGTTCTAGTTTCAGGTGCTACGGTGTAAGCATCAAACGGTTAGTTTGGTGCCTGCTGCCTGGGCGAGATGGGCGTAGGTTGGCTCCCCGACACTGATTGGCTGGCCTACATAGGTAGGATGCCCTATATATAAGTTGGATGGCGAGCCACGGCTGAACACTGGGATACAGTATTGTCAGATGCCAACTGGCTGCCATCTGTAGATGAGTCAGTGGAGTGCGCAGTCAGTGGCGTCGCCAACGTGTGACTAATCTATGTGCCATCTCCGTGCCCACACTCACCAGCCGGGGAGGAGAGAGAGCGAGAGCGGCGGATAAAGGAGAGAATGTTCCTGTGACTTGGCTTTAACCTGAGAGGAAGATGGTGGTGTGGATGGGGATGAGGGGGGTGATGAGTGAGGGGGGGTAGTTTAGCATTAATTTTTCCATCCTCTCACCAGTTGTGCTGTGAATAAAAATGCTGTGCAGAATATTCCACAGTCAAGGTGTTCAGCCAGCGAGGACACTGCAGCTCAGCTATCACACAGCCCAGGGCAGTGGCACCGAGACAGGATTTACTGCAGCTGGATGTGTGCACGTGTGCACTCCGGAGCTCGCTTTTAGGTGAGGCGCGAGGAGATGGGGGCCGGTGTTCGAAACTGTCTGTGTGCACATGTAGGTGCTTCTATGTGTGAGTGCTTATTTGTGCTTATATTTGCAGTTTTTTTCTTACCCCCTCCCACCCCTAACCTGCGCGTGTATGTGTGTGTGTTTGCGAACGCTTCTGTGGTCTAGCAGCTGAACAGACTTGTTTAGGGACTGGAACTAGGTGCTCCAAAAAGTGTGGCTGCCAAAGTACGGAGCGCCGCAGTCCCGGTTAATGATGTGTGTGGAAGAGAGGGGAGCAGATAAGGACAGCTACTCCTCAGCACGCCGACGCGAGCTGACGTTTGACGCACGTGCACACACACGCACAGACACACCGAGACTGACGGGTCCAGGTTTATCTCCAGTCAAACGGTCAGACTGCCAGTTAATGTTTATTCACCGGCAGAGACACCCATCATCCGCTGCCACATACTATTGCCATCCACGGACGTACACGCTGCTGAGTTAAAAGGCAGCCCAGCTTGAAGACTCGGGGAAGACGTGTCGTTAACCTCAGAGTTAACAACCTAAACAGCTGCTCGTGCTTTTGTGGTCCTGTGTTTTAACTCAGCATGCAGCCCTCAGTGGCCCTCTGTGAAACACATTTAGATCAAGTATTTTGGTTTCGGATCGATGCGCATCCATTCACCTACACCAGCCAAGGGAGTCATTACCAAATTACCACATACCATATCTCATTTTTATTCATTCTAGTGACCACTTAATGTTATTCAAATTTTGGAGGAGAAAAAAAAAAAAAATTAAAAAGAGAGAGAGAAATGTAAATATATGGATAGAGCCCAATTTAAGATGTAATTTCACCTGAACACTGCTCATAAGAAAAATTTAAGATTAGATTTTTGTAATGGAGGATGTTTGTAAATAGCTGTCTTTTTAAAGTGTGTTTTGTATGAATCCTTGCATTTTTGTCTCTGTTTGCAATATGTTTTTATTTTCTTTTTTCTTTTAGAGTTAAACTGAATATTGCAACGGACACATGAGCTGTCATTTTTTTGCAGCGTCCAGTATTGTCAAAAAAAAAAGTCTTTGTTACCACACGTGTTAGGAAAAAAAAAAGGGGGTGCAGAGTTTTTACATTGCCATTCAACAGGATTCTAGTTGCTCAGAAACTGTTCAGGACTGAAGCTTTGTCAGCGAGCGGCTTTGAAATGGATAGGTCATTGAAACTATGAATGATAAGGCCCCTTTCCCTGTTGGAGACAGCACTTAACTCTGCGTTTGAAGACTGTGTTATTCCACTGCCTTTGAGTTACCTACACCTTCCACTCCATTATATGATGTAACAAAACATTTTTGGTCCAGAAAGATTAATCTTTTCTCCATTTTAATAAGTCTATCGGGCCAGACGGGAGAGAGAGAGACGTAGAGAGAGAGGGAGAAGGGGAGAAAGAGGAGAAAGGGGGCTACGTATGAGAGTGTGACCGTACTGCGCTCACCAATAAATCATCCGGTTTACACCACTCATTATCTCCCAGGCGGTCCTTTGTTTTAAAGTTGCTCTCTCCCTCCTTTCCTAATTTAGCACAAGGATGTTGCTCATGCTATGAGCCTCACTGTAGGTTGATTTCTGCTATTGTTGAAAGCCACAGTATTATTTTTCAATGTGCATGTGTAAGCAAAACCTGTTGAATTTGTTTCCCTTTGTTTTGAATCATAACTGTCAAGTTTTATTTTATTTTATTTGAATTTTTTTTTTTTTTTTTTTGCCACTCACTCTTTCGCCGCTTCTCAGCGTAACCTATTGGCACCAGCTACAATGGAAATAACGTTCCACCAGTTTGGAAACTACCGCATATTGATAAATAAAATTTTTCCCATGGAACTTGTTCTGGAGAGATGTTCTTTCTTTCTTCCTTCTTTGTTTTTTTTTTCCCTTTAGGTTTTGCAAATGCGGGTAAAAGACTTCATTCCCATCTCGCTGACCACCTTGGTTCATGGTGGGAGCATAAACCAGCCGCCCACGCTCACAGCACTCCCCTCTCAGCCCCCCCCAAACCCTCACCTCAGGGGTCAGTGCTGCACAGATGGGTTTGTTCTGATACATTAGTCAGATTGAAATCACAAGCAGGCTTCATAAATTCATATTCGGGGAGTATGGACACGCCTTTTTGCATAGTAACTAATACCCGTATCAACTCGCTCTGCCCTGATGTCCTCCAAAATTACATTTCTTCATACATGATTAAACCTGATTGGCTGCACTCTGCATTTCCATTGCGTTTGTCTGAAATTACAGTCTGCATTTAGTCGACTGAGGAACAAACTCCAAGTTCTTGGTGAAAGCAAAGATGGCATGAAATGTTATTAAAGTGATTGGGCATTTTCTCTGACAAACACATCAGTGTTTGTGTGCACGGCTTTCGTGTGGCTGATGATGTGAGCAGAGACGGAGTGGGCGAGTGAAGAGACGGATGGCAGCAGAGAGAAAAAGTCAGGGCAATGAGAGACATAATGTGCCTGTGGCTTCTCTGGCTACCCCCCCACCCCTCACTTCCACCCCCACCCTCGCTGTTTCTCTCTGTGCCCCGGGGCAGGTACGTTCATCTGGTTTCCTGGCTCAGTCCCGAGACGCCCCCATAGATCCACGTTACTGTGGGTTTATTAAAACCTTCCCCCCACTGAGCTACTGTGTGTGACTGCATGTTTTTTTTCTCTCTCTCTCTCTCTCTCTCTGTGTGTGTGTGTGTGTGTGTGTGTGTGTGTTTGCCACAGGGTTCTTCTGTTGTTCTACAACAGAGTCAACATCATAAAAATAAGGAAATGTGACTGTTGCAGCATGCACTGCAGCATTGTTACTCTTGTTACTCATTTTTTCAATCTGTCTGCTGGATCCTTATTAAAGCAAATATTAGCTTGATTTTCAATTGTCCAGTGGATTCAACAGTTGAGGAGTTTATCATAAATAGACATGTTATATATACATGTTTCTGCTTTATTAGAAGAGTTCCAGCTTACAACAATTACCAAGGGTTGTCTCTATAATTTAATTCATTTTCGTCCATTTACATGTCAGTATTTTAGCATTTGCACTTAGGCTCAACCTCATTTGCATATTCAAACGGTGGTACATTTTCATTTTAACTGCAGCTAAAAGACCCTTGTGAGTTTTCACTTGGTGCGAGCATGTGTAATTCCCTACATTTTTTTTTTGTGTGTGTGTGTTTTCATTGTGTAACATAGTGGCTTACATGTCTTTATAGATGAAACAAGTCACCTGGGAAAGCAACAGCTGCCAGCAGTTTGAGGTGGCTTGGGAACAATTTAACTTACACTCATTTTCATCCATGACCATGAATACTAATTACGAAAAGAATTTCGAAGGAAGCTTCTTTTTTTTTTTTTTGCCAGTTCAGTTTTTCTAACAGCTTGTAATGTGGAAAAGAAGTAAATCACTGGAGATTATCATAGAGTCACTTTTGGGGTCATGGAGAGCTGCAAGCAGAGCAAACTCGCATTTCTTATTTGTGAAATGATGTTGAACTTTCTTCTCAGGCTGACAACAATTGCATAATATAAATTCATAACGTGTGGCCACCACAGTAATTACTTTCAAACTGATGTAAACTAAATGAGCACAGTGTCTTGCAAGGTGAGGAAGCATGGATTAATGCTCTTTTCGAGCTGAGTAATTCATTTTAGACTGCACTGGTGGTTGTTAGCCTCAGATGATCACCAACCGTTTGTGCATTAGCATAGTTTACTTATCATTTTCTTTGCTGTTACATCATGAGTCATTTTCAGCTCTGATGAGGCCATGAGGCTGGCGGAGCTTGTAGGGAAAGCCATGAATGGAAAATAAAGTTGTCAGTGGGAGATGTAAAGTGATAGCTAACCAGATGAGGGAAAGAATTCAACAACACTGGTGCAATCCCTTTGACAGCGTAAGCTGGCACCACATCTTAGTTTCCCCTCACGTTATTTCACACAGTCCGCTCCCACACAAAATCTGCTGCATGTGCAGACACTACCCTTGATCTGTCGAAGCGAGCGAGTTCAAACTCTGAAACTTCTCAACTGTGACCAAGCATCCGGAGGGAGGGTCCATCAGTGTGGCTCTTAAGCGATTTGGTGTGCCTTCTCTTAATGTTTTTTTACATGGATCGTGCGGGGGACTCGTAACTCACACCAGAATCAATATGACATGCTATGGGACCTGTTCGTTCTCGTGTAATGTACATATACATTTTTAATGAGTTAATGCATCACTCGCCATTCATAAATAATGCAAACCCACTAATGCCTTTCATCAAACTCTGCTCATCAAATATCAAGCAGATTTTTGGTCAATCTTAGAGCTACATAGGAAACCTGAGATGGCACGAAGAAATGGAAACGGAGGGAAGAAAAACCATGAAAGGAGAGTTCATTAGTCAAACAGCAACATATGGATTGTTCATGAGAGGGCTAATTAATGTGATTCAAATTCCAATCAATGGAGGGAACTATATCTAAACAACGTTCCTCTTAATCCCTCAGGGCGAAAGGAAATGGAAATTCCACCAAAGCATCTTGGTTCTCTTGGGTTATGGTATGCTCCATTTTTATGTTTCATTACACACACACTCGCACACACACACAGCCGTCAGCCAAAATTGATGGCATTGATGGCATTGTTATGACCAGAACGTGCCTGATCAGGATCAGGCTTGGGCCATGGCAGAGATCCAGGTCTGACCGAGACCCATCAATCATACAGAGAGTGAGAGAACCTAAGAGACTTACACACATAAAAAAAGAAAAAAAATGCACGCACACACACACTTATGGGGAGAAATAGCAGGGGCTGCTGGCTGCTGGGTCACAGGTGTGGAGGCCAAGAAGAAAGTGGGAATTATTCCCTTTCTTTCTTTCCCTCCTCCCCTTTAAAGAGAAACAGCTCCCTCTCTCTGCCTCCCTCCCTCCCACGTATTTGAAAACAACCCATTTCCATCCACATTTCCTTCACCCAATTTAAAACCCACACTTCATTCGCCCCCTCAGCACCACCACCCCTCTCCTCCTCCATCTCCTTCTCTCAATTAGGCCATGCCTCGAATCTCAGGCATTATCTCTGCTGGCCATTTATATAACATGACTCCAAAACGCATTTGCACAATTTTCCAATTACAGTATTATGCCTTGAAGCTTTGGTTCCTTCTGTCTCTCTCATTTCCCCCCTTTCACTCAAACTGCTCTTGATGTTTAACACTACAAAAGAGTCACCCCGGCAAATACAGACATACATTTGTACTTTAGAGTAATGGTCTGTCTCTTGCTTATGCATTGTTGGTGTTTCCGAAACTTTATTTTCAACCTGTTTTGAAGCCACATGAAGGATCTGTGTCCCGGCCTCGGCTGACTGACAGGTGGGTGAGGGGAGAGAAATTCAGGAGGTTAGTCTTGTAGAACCTAAGAAGTAAATTAAAGTCTTCAAATTTTCAAAAATACAATTAATTGCACTGCCTAAGTCACTTCATATCATTCAGGAAATATTGAATGGCATTTTATATTGAACAACCAAAAATGAAAAAGTAAAACCTCAAGGTATTGAATGAAAGCCTGTAAATATTGACCAAACAGCAGGAAATCACTGAAGGAAAACCCAAGAATTTTCACTGAAAATTTGGGATCATTAATCTGACAATATTGAACAAAAACCAAAGAATTCAAAATGAGAACTTAAGAATACTGAGTGAAATACAAAGCAAAAAAGAGTTGAGAATACTGATTGAACAAAAACCTAAGAATATTAAATAAAAATAAGACTGCTGAATGAGAACTTGTAAATATTAAAGAAGAAATTTAAATTATAAAATGAAATGACAAGAATACTGAATCAGAAAACCTGATGTATTTCCTTAAAACTTGAGAATACTGAACAAAAGTCTGAGAACACTGAATAAAAACCTGATAATAATATACAAATACCTAAGAATATCAGATAAAACTATTGAATGAAATGTATATATGCCTTGCATGATGTTGACATTTTGCCATCCTTTGTTTCTTTTATGTGCTGTATTATTGTTAGCCCATCCTGTGTATCAGTGAGTGAAGTATGACCCAAAGTACAGTCACACGAAAACGAAAACACAGCAGTGATGTGCACAAAAGTGCTTGATAATAATGTTATTAATGGTGGTAAAGAAACAGTAATAGTGGTAGTCGTACTGCCCTTGTAGTAGAAATAATAGTAGAGGTGTTCCTAAGCAGACAGTGGAAGGAACATACTGAAAGTCATATGATCAGTCTTATCTCCAAAGCTTCAGTCATTTGGATTTTCACAGCAGTCTAAATCTTGTAGCTACAGTCATTAGGCAGACCTTAATGTTGTTTGGTATCCGTAAGCGAACGCTGTCCATTATGATTATAAAGAGCTGCACTTCCGCCTTCTCTGGGGTGGCCGCTGAGAGCTGACTGGCCTATTGTATCTGACCCTGGAATCCCAAGCTAATACAAGCGTTGCTGACCACCCATCTGCAAACGAACTGACCTAAATATGGGGCAACATCTGTGGGGGCAGAGATGTTGGATGCTGACGGATAGAAGAAAGTGTGTGTGTCTGTGTGTGTGTGCAAGTGCGTGTGCTCATGCATGCTTGCGCGCCTGTATGCAAACCTGTTTGACAATGACAGTGTCGGAATAATAACATCTCTCATTCGGCACAGCAGTGAAGGATCTTTCAATGTCACTCGCCTCCAAGAGAGCAAAACAGACCTTTTATATCTGAGCTTTTCACAGTAACAGGCAAATTCACAGCAAAGACCCAGCTGAGAAATTAAAACTGAGAAGAGCAGTCAGGAAGCATCATGAGCGGGCGCAGACATGCCTTTGTGTTCCCCACGATGCTGTGGCTGCACAGCGGTTGACAGAATGCATTAGTGAATCCCTCAGTGAAGGGTGACTGACCTAAACATGTGACCTAAGTGCTGCCCTAGTTTTGAGGGTGCCACATGAGATCAAGAAGATTTCACTCAGCTGCACTATATTACTGGCTCCAGACCAGCGCGCTTTGAGTTTTGGGGATGAACTACAGTACACACACATACCCCTTTTTTTCAGCAGTAAGAACAGCTTTGGGGGAGCAATGTTACCGGGGCAACTCGTTTTCCCACATGCAAGCTGACATCAGTGAGACATCAGTAGAAACGCGGGGGGTAACTGAATATTCATGAAGGGCAGGGACCCATTTAAGCCCAATGAACACTCTCTCTCTCTCTCTCGCTCTGTTTCGCTCTCCCTCTCTCTCTCACACACACACACACACACACACATAGTCCACTCACAAAATCATACACACACAAGAAGTGCAAGGACTTGTTCCATACCAGCAGGCACATACTCATCTCACGCCTCACTGCACACATTCATATCAAAAGCGCATGCTCATTACATACAACAGCAGAACACACACACACACACACACACACACACACATTAGGCCACATACAACTCATCTGACTTGACTTCTCTCATGAAGATATAATAAACATTTGAACAATATCTCTTAGCAGCGGCTGCTTATGAATCCATTAACTCAATAAGTGCATTTCTTGTTTCATTATAAAATAACTGCTTAAAATTGGCTTACGGCGAAATGTGCCATATGCAAAAGAGCAATGAGAGGAGACAGCTCTGCTTTAAGCAGATGGTTCCTTGCTGCAACTAACAGCTGGATTCATGTTTCCAGTTCATGCAGACATTGTTTGACATCGCAATTATTAAACAGGCCCATTTCGCTGCTGTTCCTCCTCTGTGTTATTCTCATATTGGTATGCAGAGGCGGCCAGGAGAGGAGGAGTGGACGGTGCGATGAGAGGATAGACTTGGATGTGATGAGAGGCTGAGGGCAGTCAGTCAGTCTGGACGTTTGGCACAGAGACAGCAGATTCCATTTCCATGCCAATCTGCCTTGTCTCTTTCTGAATCAGACTTGACCTTCACAGGCTGATGACTCCAGAGGCCGGGACCGGGAGACGCTTTCTGCCTAAAACCAGACACACACACGCTAAGATATGTTACAGAAGGAAGCATGTACAATGTGAAAAACATTCCCCTCTGTGCACTCGCAGCTATATTTGCTCACATGCACATACAGCCTTTACGTGCACACAAAGGCTTAAACCATCGGAAAAAAAGTCTCTCCCTTGATTTACTGTAAAGGAGTGGTACAAAGGATTGAAATGAGACCAGATCGTCTTTAGAGAGCCAACCCTCAGAGCAGATGGCTCTGTTTTTCATCTTCCCTCTCATGAGATCTCATTTTCTGAGCTCTGTTCAGCAATTTCACTGTTTTTCTCCATTTGAGTTTGTTTCCATAAAACACCAACAGAATCCAGTTCAACAAAACAAATAACAAACAAAACAAATGACTCTCTGGAGGTTCTTTTTGTCTTCCTCTTGCAGGTTTTAAACCTCCCCCTCTCCCGCATGCGTCTACAACTACAACCACCCCAGGTACCCAGCGCCCGTCCTGTCTGCCCCCCTTGTGTTTAAAGCCAGACCAAAATAGACCTTTACAAGCCATCTAATGAAAGTGACTCCGAGCCCTCTGGTTAATTGACCACCTTTAATGAGTGTCAAACTGTGGCGGTCATTAGACTGGGGGTTGCTACAGGTCACCGCTGGGGGTGAGACAGAGAAAAAGAAAGAGGAAAAAGAGGGAGAAGGAGAGAAAAGAGGTAGCACAAATTCTTTTCCCTGTCCTGAGCTCTGTGTTGCTGTGTTTGTGTTTGTGAGTGAACAGTGTGATGAACAGCGCGCATGCATTTGTTAATGTGCACAGCCTCAGGGCAGCACCTGTCTTGCTAACAATCCTTGACAAAACGTGGAAAGCAGTGGCCATATGGCTGGAAATTCTTTCATATCTGCTTTTCTACATTCAGCTCCGCCATCCTTCCTCTCTCCACCAGCCTCATTCAGTTCTTTGCCTTTGCAGCAGCTGGCCTCCCCTTGACTAACAAATCTAATAAACAAACCAAGGAAAATAGAAAAAAGGTCCATCGTTTTAACATGAGTCTGCTGGGCTGTCTGTCATTTTCTATCCCTCCCTTATGATTTAGGGGCTTTGGGCAGTAAATGACCACTATCATCTAGTCTGTCACCGCTGATAGAGAAGAGATTTCTGCTTTCATGTGTTTCAGATGATCATGATACCTCTTTAAAGGCGTGCATTTACTGTTGATGACCTCATTTCAAAAGCATATTGCAAACAAACACAATGTCCTTGTCCTTTATTTTGTGTACGGTGTGAGCGCTGCTCAAGGGTACTCGCAGACACACTCATGCACATGTGTGCGCACGCACTTTACAAGTGTGCACCTGAAGCCCCTGTGTTATTGGATTGAAATGGAGCCCACCACACATTTCCTTGGAGTATTGATTTAATCAACTGCGTATCATGTTGAGACCCGTATCATCTGATGCAACACATACCACCAGCGGCAAAAAAAGCAATCCATCACCATTTAGCCGGACAGGCCCTTGTAGTCTAAACACGGAACCATTACGCATGGTTAAACATGGACACTTTGACCTCTGGGAGGTGACAAGGTCAATGACATCATTAGACAGGAGTCAGTCTGTGTGCTGGAGCGGGACTAATTGCTATCAGACCTCAATCACAACTAATAACTGCTTAGATTTGTTTCGATACTCATATTATCCACTTCTAATATCCTGATAGATTTGTTGTCGTCTCCACACCAACACAGGGAGAAGCTGGTTTCCACCTCTTTTCGGTTTGTTGCTACGGTAGCTCAGTAGATCCTTTTATCCTAAGGCTCTGTTAGTCTATTCAAAGGTAGCTAAGCTTACAAAATAGCTAGAGGGTGATTTCCCACACACAGATAAAGCCCAGATTTGAAAATCACTTTCAAAGCAGGCTCTCCTCTTAAGATGCTTTGAAGCCCAGGAGAAGTGCTTGAAAAAGCGACGCATGGGAACCAGAATTCTCCCGAGTCTGACAGAAATATTGAGACTTTGTTATCCCTCTTTCACCCCGTAGTCTGGCCCGATGCTGCGGATCACATCTGTGTTCCAGGTCCTGTCGCACCAACCTGGACTCGACCTGGAGGCGCCACACACAGCCTCGCCTGTCGCGGCTTTGTCAACAACCTCACTGGACCATGAACGCAGACAGACCACTCCGGAATGTCGGCAGGGCCGGTATCGACCTCGGCGCTCAAATGGACGAGCGCATGCAAACTCGCACACGCACACATCCGCACTCACACATTCACACACTCACACACTCACACACACGGGCAGAAGTAACCTGATCCAATGACACAGGAGCTGCCTCAGTGTGCGGCTAACTGCCTTATCTCCCTCTGGCCGCGCTCCTCTTTCCTCTCAACATTCTTTCAGGTATTTGGCCGAGACCTTTTCTCTTTGTCTGCCCTTTTCAAAGACCTGCTTTATGCTGGGAGCCCTCCAGCCAGCCATCGTGCTGCAATCTCCTCGCTGCCTCTCTCTCTGTCTCCCCCTCTCTCTTTCTCTCTATCTTTTTCTCTCTGCCCACACATCTCCTGAACTTGCTTCCTTGCTTTCTCCTTCTCACAACCCCCCCTTCCCCCCCTGCCCACCCATCCCTCTCCCCTCCACTCTAATTTCCCCTCCACTATCCCGGCTCAGAATTGAAGATACCTTGCCACCTGTGCAGCGTCCCAGAGGTGTGTGTGTTTGAGAGAGACAGAGGGGGGAGAGAGGGAGAGGAAGAGGCGGGCACGCAGTTCCTGGTCTATGACATTCAGACAGAAGTGGACTAAGGCTGGACTAATGGGACCTGTGATCTGGTCTTTGTAATGGAGCGAGAACGGCCTCCTTTGAAGAGACAAGTAGAGTGTTTCTGGGTACATATGGGGGAGTATGGCAATCAGTGTGCATCTGTGAAGGGCCATCCAGCATCTTCAAAAACCACCAGACTAATCTGTCATGGGATAACTGACTAATGATCACACTTCAGTTTGCAATTGCACCCTGCTACCTACACAGATGCTCTTTCCTGAGATGATCTGTGAATTCTTTCCTATATGAATACAATCAACACAATACCTGTGCAGCTTTTGGAGAGCTTTTGGACTAATCAGCTCTGACAAGTGGAACAAAACAATTTAATACAGGCCTGATTTCACATCTGAGCGGCTCGTCATTTACATAAGCTTTTCACAGTCTGCTCACTGAGCTGCGACAGGCATGTGGTGCGCCCAGAGAGACCGGAAGGCTGCTCCAAATACTCTGCCCCCCTTCTCTATCTGACCTCACCAAGGAGAGGGCTACACATGCGCCGGTACATGCAAAGACTCATTAGGATACACATGTGTGCAGATCTTAGCCCACAGTCACCCTGTTTCCATCACACACACATACGCATGCGTGCACACACACACGCACTTTTAGTGTCCTGTGGTTAGCAGAGAGAGGAGGGCAGTGGCGCGTCTCTGTGCTGACTTAATGTCTTTTAACAGTTTGGCTCCAGGACCAGGGGTTGGTCAGAGCTGAGCCAAAGCCAAAACTGGGCCTGATCATCTGTGACGGCAAGAAAAACCCGAGGCAAAGTGTGTGCACGCGTGTGTGCGAGATGTGAGTGTGTGTCCTCCCTATCTTGCTCTTTCCCCTCATTTTCTCTATTTCAGTCCCTCTGTATCTGCATGAGCGTGCGCAAATGCGTGCTAGACACTTTGCTGGTGGGAGCTACAGGGGACAGAAACAGCAGCGGACTGAATTACCCTGGACAAAGCCATTGACAGAAGCATTAAAGTGACAATAGAATATTTACAGCACACAGAGCTGATTCACTCTGCTGCCTAATATGCAGCACATCAATATCCCGGAGAACGCTCACAGCACACTGCAGTGCATCGCGGTGGAAATTAGCCTTGTGTACAGTCTCGCAGATATGCATCTGCACGACACACACACTTTTACACACACACACACACACACACACACACAGAAGGAACTACTAACTGGTGCTGACTTGAAGGCAAACCGGGAGGGATTGGGAGCAGAGCGGAGCACAGCAGAGTGGGGAAATAACTGCTGCTCTGCTTGAGTAAGTTCCTCTCAGCACCGAGGAGAATAGATTTCTGTGTCCCCTTGCAGCACTCTACCTCTCAGGTGGCCCACAGGACACCAAGTCACCTTGTCATTTAATATCAGACGCACTAGAACAGCTGTACCTTTTGAATGTTTATGCTGGTGGGGATGGGTGGCATAATTAGGTCTGGCTCTGTGCATATGTGCGTGCGCGCTCATGCGTGTTTGGAAATGATTTGAAGTTCGTACCCAGAAGGCCCCGGGTTACCCCTTTCTTTCGGAGAGCCTCAGAAAAATCTGCATTGGATCACACAAACATGTCATTCAGTTTGCTAACTTTCCTCCCCAACCGCTAACCGCTGGTCCGTTCCCCGTATTCACAGCCACTTAGATCATGCTCACATGCACGGCAGACCTCTCTCCCCCTCTGTCTCAGTTTCACAGTCCAGGGCTGCCGAAATAGCCAACATATGTTTGGAAAATGAATGTGCTGCACAGAGGTCAAACAGTTACACAGTGCACAGCTCTGGGCTCATTTAGTTAAGTACGGACCATCGCATACTTAGCCTGATTATGAAACTCTTTCTGATGTTGCTCTATGCCAGTTTTTAAATATTTTATATCATTCATAATTCACCAGCTCTGGAAAATTAAGAGCACTTACAATGGTTATAATCTGAGAGAGGAAACGAGTCGGTGGCGCGCTGCATGTCGACAGTGATGTATTTACACAGCACTGATTAGAAAAGTACAAATTGCTGTGTTACATGCATTAGAGTAGAAATGGAGACTGAGACATTGCACGCTGGCATACGACACAGAGCACTGAAGTATTGAAATACATTGAACTACAATCCAGGAGTGTGGCCCCTATTAAATGAGCCAATATCTGCAGTGCTAGGCATTAAACAAGCTGTACAAGAAGATCCAGAGAACGGATCTGCAGTCTTTCTGCAGTTGAACCTTCTTGTTGTGCAAAGTTTCCTTCTACAAACAGGCAAAATGTTGCATAATCTACAGAAATACATTACAAAACAATTTGCAAATGGGGCATGCAAAAATGACTTGGTGAGGTTTCTTGAATTTACTTGCAGTATTACACGACAATGCCGTGGTGCCACAAACACAAGAGACTGTCCAACACCAACGGTCTCTGACTTGTTTTCCCCCGGCTCTTTTGCCTCTGGCTCTTGGATTTTCCATTTGTTGAACAAAAATTGAGAAAGCTACAGCACTGCTCGTTTGCTAAAAAAAAAAAAAGAAAAGAAAAAGAAAGCAAAGGCAGAATAACATGACACCACATAATCTGGCTTTACACCAGGGAAATGCTGTTCATTTCCTGCCTCCTACCAGCAGTTAGTACTGGTGTTTTGTTGTTTTTGTTTTTTTTACCAAGTTTTACACAGTTGTTGTGCCTAAACCTGACCAAATCTCAACCACAGAGGCGAGAAATCAGAAAACACTCATGTGGATAATTTTTTTGTAATGCTCTTTTGTAATGTTTTTGAAAGACGATGACAAACAGTAGTTGAAAAGTTGATACCACACAAGTACTTGAAACGACGGTGTCTTCTGTATTATGTTGGGACACTGTATGCTGTGACCACAACATAAAACACACTTTTCACACATTTCTATTTCATTTCTCAACGGTATATACTCCTGCATGACTGCCTAAAGAGTATCATTTGTTGACTGAGAAACTGAGAAAAAAATGGGATTAAATGGAATAAATTAGGCAAAGCCATCCACTTTTCTCTTACAGTAACAGATGTTTGGGATATAAGTGTGACAACCATGCAATAAAATTTCCAGACTTGTCTCTTGTCTGCTCTAGTTGAAAAAAAAAGGAAGAATGTCTTAGTAAGACAAATTAAGACCAGTTGTGTTATGTTAATAATTCACCGCAAATGGTGCTTGACAAGATTATTCATCTTGGTGAATACAAAAATTAAAGATTTAATTGTCCTAAAAGACTAAAACTTTCTTAAATAGGCCCTTTTTTGCAGTGTGAAAGTTTATCATTTTATCATCCTGTGGTAAGTTCGTTCCCACAAATGGAGAGGGGGGGTAAAGAAAGCTGTGGTGTGCTCACTCTCTGAGGAATAACACCAATCCCACGTCAAAGCCAGAGAGACGCAGTCCAGAGGTGTGGATATTGACCAACAACAGACGACAGATGAAAGAGTCCAGCCTGTCTTCTGTCCTTCATTAGGACTTGTCCGGGATGCAGCTGGATGTACTTACCTTTAATAGTGCTGATAATTAGCCCTGCCATTCTACATTCTACATTCTCCCGACGTAAACACACTGCCACTCACACACACTCAGAACCACACACACACACACACACACCAGAGAGTTTATTGCTTGGAAGGGAATCATTATCAGGGATAATTTGAAAGCAATTTTGAGGCTCACCTATTACCTCTGTTTTGGTTCCTCCTGGTCATTAGCGGAGCTGTCAGGAAGATTGAATATTACACATTTGGAGGGGGGTCCCTGACTCCAGGTGTCAGGAGAGGTTAGGTAGAGCAAACGCAATGACAGACCATCACACAGAAAGCCGCGGCCTGTCCCCTGAACTGCACCTACATTTGTGTTTCTTGTTGAAAAATGAGTTTGGTTAGTAATTTTGCTAGTTTGTGTATTTATCATCGGGGGGCAGATGATTCTGGCTGAGATAATTCTGGGCTATGATTGGCTATGCCAGTTGCGCCAGAGGTGCAGCAGGAAGTTAAGCATGTCTCCGTTTTTTTTTTCTTCTTCTTTTTTTCCTTTACTGTGAAAGATTAATCACTGTTTCAGGAGATGCGCTGGAGAGGCTGTGGAATATCAATAAAGGGCCCAATTATGAATTTGAGGTGCGGCCATTGTCTGTGGAAGCCTTCCTCTTTGCCGGATTAATTATGGGGCTGCCTTTTACCTGCTGATTTTATTAAACCTTTTCATGTCTCAACTTCATCTATTCTTTGGGCATTAATATGCAGATCAAAAAAGAGACAGATTTTCTCCGGCAAACAGCGAGGTCATGCTTCAAATTAGCATATTACTAATCTACATAAAATTGCTCCAAAGACATCGTCTTGTTAGAGTTGCAGCTCTGGGTGCAGTTTCACGTCGACTCAACCGTGACAAGGTTGAGTGGGCATGTTATTCTAAATGTAACACTATTAACTTTACACTGGTGCATTCCATGGTATGTACGCTTGAATATATTTCATCTAAATGATGCTGCGTTCATGGTCTGTGATTTACAACTCTTTGTATTGGATATCAGTCCATTTTCAACTTCACTCACTCATGTGTTTCGGCTTAAAGTATTAAAGAGTGAAATTGAAAGACAGACAGAAAGAGGTGTCTTTGCCAATGTTGAAAGGCTTACTTGGAGACAGTAGTGGAACAAGCTTGCTTAGACCGATGAATAATTTGCCCGAGTGTTGTTGATATTTACAAGCTGAATGCAAATGTCATCGTCTCCGTAGATCATCTTTTTCCCCCTTGTGCCTGCTGCTCGGGTCTGTTTTGTATTCTCTCAGCACTTTAAGGTAAAGCCAGAGAAAATTAAATCATGAAATCATTACTGGGAAAGGTCAGAACATAAATATTTCATAATCTGATATTTTCTGTGTAAGACTGAGTTTATGCATGGTGACGTTGAAGCTGTGAGAATACAGAAATATCAGGCTACTGTGTCTTTATCTTAGCTAGGCAAGTTCACGCTGTGATGGCAGGAAAATCAAAAAAAATTTTTTTTGCTGAATATCCAAACTCAGACCACAGTTTGGACAATGACGGGTGAAAAATGGAGCCGCTGCACTTCTTTGTAGTCTCCGCTCCAGCTGTCTTGCATAAGTTAATCCTTTTTACCACTTCAGGCAGATCAATAAGGTTCTATACCTGCTGGTCTAACTAATAAAACGGTCGGGTAACCCAAGTCTCCGCAGCGTGTCCTGGGGTGCTGAGGCCCACAAGTCTGTGCACTATGGCTCTCTACACCCTTCCCTTTCTTAATGATCAGGATTAGAAAGGCTGGGGCCTCTACTGTAGGAGGAAGCAGCTGCTTCCATGCTCATTATAACCTCACAACTCCATAGAGTAGTAACAGCTGGAACGCACGTTTCAGAGAGAGAGAGCCGGGATACTACGGAGATCTCATGTGGCAATAAGCATTCCTCACTGAGCGGTGAGCTGCAGCGCTGTGGCATCGCATGACAAGCAGATGACAGGGAAAACAGGAGTGGGCTGACTGATACATTAACTCAATCACTTGTTTAGGTGTTTTGTAATTTGATGTTATCAACTCATGTGCATTGATTGGGAGGAAACTTTCCAATATTCACCTCATAATCACCCAAATTTCTGTGTCGATGAAGAGATGGATCTACGGCGAAATCACAACAGAGTGTCATTTAATAGAGCACTTTAATCAAGGGTCGTGGTGTAGTTAAATGACAACTGTTATCTCCACCAGACTATATCTGCTGCTGATGATAATAACTAGATGAGGTGGGCTAATGAAAGGGAGGGTGGAGTACACTGATAAGGCTGCCTAGCCACAGTCCAGGCTCAAATATTACTTTAATGACTTGATCATCCTTTGCATTTATAATGGGAAGGGGCTTGTCTGCACTAGGTTGATAAAACGGTTACAGTGTGCAACAGTGACAGGCCATTTGCTAAAATCTCAGAGCTTTACCTGAGCAGAAACACAGACATGCTGCAAACACAACCGCAGCGACAGAGGCAGGCGTCAGCCTGACACGTAGACACTTAACAATAACGTTTAGAAATTGAATGGCTGGAGCTGCCTCACTCGACGTCTCCTAAATACCTGTAGAAATTGAGTTTGCTCCCATTTAAGTTCTCTGAGAGCATCCATTTTCTTTCTCCCTGCCAGCGGCATCACAACCCCTTTGCTGTGAGAATATGAAATATCCCTGCCGGCTGGCAAGGCCAAGGCTAGGGCTGAGGCGAGACGGACTCTGTAAATTACCCAACGCCTTGCCTCCTATAATTCTCCGCTAATTATCTGGAAGGCTCTGTATTCAGGTGTGGAATAATACTGGCCGAGTGGCGTATTGAAATTCCACCACTTTGCTCCCTGGGGTCACATTCACAATAACCAGCTCCACAGAATCTGGAGTTTAGCCTTCTGCATGAGGTAATGAAGAGCCGTACGCACTCGCAAGAGTCCCTCCTCCACCGTGATGAGGCAGTGGCACCTTTGGGCCTATTATCGCAGCACTGCTATGACAGGTACAGACGCTTCACACCCAGACACCCTGAACTTTCATTACAGGGCACCTCTGAGAAGGTGCCGGAATCATAACAAGGACTTTTATGTTCCTACATTCATCCTATCATGCCCGGGATAGAGCCCCAATAATAGGATGAAACAGGAGAGAGAGAGGAGAGGAGAGGAGGAAAAGAAGAGAAGAAGAAGAAGTAGTGAAACAAATTAAACTCAAGCACTAAAAAGGGATGACAATGGAAATTAGCAAGACAATAAGAAAGGAGGGGGGGAAAAAGATTTTGCATGATAAAGTAGCTCATAACAAAAGCTCCACGGCAGGCCTAAAGCAACTCCATAGCAAGCCTCCTTTCCATTATAACCCTGCTATTGAATGTATGGGCACCATGTGAGTATGCATACATCCTGTACTGCAAACTCCACTATGATGACTAATGAAGTTGACACAGGCCTTTCAACTATTCATGACTTGAGGCCTGAATTATTTGTTGGGTTGATGTAAGCAGGCAAACTCTGTTTCCAGTGATGAAGCCCTTGAAAAAAAAAAGGCTGTCCCCCTCTGTGGGAATCCTCTGACTAGGCATGCCTTTGATTTCAGAAACACTGTCTCTGTTTCCTACATCAACCCCTCACAGTTTACAGCAACTCCTTGGGGTGGACGCAGTGGATGCAGCTGTGGGCATGTGAGAGAGAGGGATGGGGAGACAGAGGAAAAGAGAGGGAAGAGGCTAAGCTAAAGCTCATTATGCTTCTTGCTTACAGGCGTTGTGTGGATATTCTATTAGCCATATCTAAAGTGTAATTGTACCATTGGGGGGGGACAGTGTTGTCGGGGTGCCAAGCTTTCTCTCAGCGACTAGCAAAGTGTGGTAATCTCACACACCATCTCATTACAGTTTAAACCCCCAGCAGCTGCTCGCATTAGACTTTTATTACACGCTGCCGCTCACAGCTGTGCTGGCATAGGCCTGGACAGGATGGTGAGAGACGGGAACAAAGACAGACAGACACAGGGATTCCAGCACAACATTTGGCTCCCATCAAAAAAGTGGAAATATCGAAGCAGAGGGTTGTAATGACCCTAACAGCCTCTCAGTGTGATAACTCTGCGGCCCCCTCTACCCCAGACCCTAAACCGAGGCCAAGGACAGTCGCACAGATGGACCAAGTCAAACTCAGTCAGATTGGGATTCAATCAAAACTGCCACGCCAGTGGTCATGCAAAAGCTTCACGCCGGGACAGCTTTCATAAGCATTTGTCTCGTTCAGAAACCAGCGTGGGGCGGCGGTGGTGCGCTGTTGTCTCAACAGTCACATCTGTTTTAAGCAACTGTAAATGTGTGTGCGTGTGTGGCACATGTGTGTGTGTGTCTCTATGCGTGTCTACAGGCAATAAGCATAACAATTTGAACAACTGTACAACATAGACAGTATATTATTGTTATAAGCAAGTCTGTAGCCAGGATGTTAGAAGTATTAAGGTCAAGGGTCAAAGGCACCAACCCCCCCATAAAAAAAGTCTGTGTTGAACTATTTTGTTTTATTTTTACATTTTGTGTTTCCTCATCTGTAAAATTATTTCCCTGACATGAAGATGCATTTCAAAGCATTTGTCTCACTGCCAGAGATATAGTGGGGAAATAATGAGTCCTTTTTGGGGGTATAAAAGAAGTCAAATTTAAATATACCAAGATATACTGAGTCTAAAAATACTTGGATTTGCCTGCAGTAGCTATCAAGAGTTGATTTTTGTTTTTGAAATGGAAATAAAAAAGTACACCAGAATGCTAAAACTCAGAGAACAAAAAACCTCCCCAGTGTCTTCGATCATCGATACAGCCCTGCTTATGAGAATTTTATTGGAAGGTATAAATTGTTTATAGGTATAATGCAACAGAGATGAATGAAACAATTAGAGGAAAAACTGGTCTTAAAGCTACATAAAGTGGGATTTGTCAGATGTTGTTTGCAAGCACAACATTCAAAGTTGGCCCCCTCCTCCGCAGCTCAAAGTAAACATGCTTCTGGTGGTTATGATATGGCTGTTACGTTTTTATAGTCATGGTCCCTCACACCCGCCACACTGTTACAGGCCGGTGGCTACACATCCACTGCCCAAAGGTTGGTGCTCAGAAATGTCCCATACATGGCAAAATAAGAAAATAAAGACAGAGTCTCGGCAGGCAGCCCCACACACACTACTAGTGAGTCATAAGTGATGATTGATAGGTATTAGTTTTTAGGCCAATCCCACTCATTATACTTTCAAAGGAGAGAGAGAGAGAGAAATCGAAGACAGGCCCAAAATGATGATTATTTAACATCTAAATTATACCCCATTTTTAAAAATACATGTAACTTTTAATAACAAAAATCATATAGTATATTTAATAACAGGTTCCATCTGAAGGCGCTCCTTCAAGACAGCATCTTTCTCATAATTTATTTGAAGTATGTGAAGAGATAATTGACCCCTCTGGGCATTCTTAGAAAGATGCCCGTCTTTCTGGCATGTGTATATGATAAGGTAAAACTATTCAGGTTTACCTCAGAAAATTATCTCCCTGATAGAAAGCAGGACACCAAGATAACAATTAGTCTTGACAATTGAGCGGGATGGAGGAATGCTAAATATCCTGGAGGGTGTTCCTATTATTTTATACCCCCTGTGTATATACAGCATGCAGGAGGCACAAAATAACATGAACACAATACAGTGCAATACGATGCAATCTAACAGCACCAAAATGTAACGCATAAAAACATGAATCAACAGCTTTTTGATCAAATTAAACTGCTTTATTATACAGGTGTTCACAGTATTGTGTCTATTGGCTCCATTCATCAATGCGTGTGTGTTCCCTCTGTGCGGCAGCACGTCAGTCTGTGCAGGCTCAGCGGGTGTGTACACTCGTCTGTGTGTCTCACCTTGACTTCAGTGTGAATGCGGCGTACTTGCAGAGGACACTGGGACACAGAGCCCAGCTGGGGAGGGAGATGAAGCACAGCTGGGGATAATTAAACCCAGCACTGTCTCCATGAAGGGGCCAGGCAGCCAGACTGGCCTGGTGTCCCCCAGACAGAGCAGCTCGGTTTGGGACTGACTCCGCCACAGTCTCCCTTCGCTGTGTTCCCAGATCAGAGGAAAAGGCACAAATCTGACAGCGACTCAGCAGTGGAAATGGGTCTGGATAGAAACCCAAAGACACAGCTTGACTTTGTTGCTATTATCCTGAATGAGCCACATTTTGTGATGCCACTCATCCCCTCTCATCCGTGCATTGCAGTGATAGACAATGCGCGAGCGGAGGCATCTGAAAAGATAATTGGCCTGGGTACTGATAACACGGAGGTTAACTGTAACAGACCTGGCCAACTTTATCAGCTCTAAATTTGCCTTGGCTCTGTATGAAGCATGGAAGCCAGCCATATCACAGCCAGGGCTTGCCCGCATCAAGCTGGGGCTGGGGTTTGTCTAATTTGAGGAATGCTTTTTCCTGTTTCTCCTCCACAAGCCTGATTAATTTACAATGGCACCACTCTCTGTCTCTGCCGCGCTGATTCTGTATCATTGGAAATGAAAAGGTTTACTTTGGATATCGTGTTAGAAAAGTGAAACCCTCTCCAGATCCCCCAAATATCTTTTTAAAAACCTATAGAGCATGCCAACTCAAACAGCTTTAGATTGAATGAATTGACCTGTCCCACATTTAAAAAGCCTGTACTTGGTGCGATGATAAAACGGCACTTTCCAAGAACCATCAAACTCCACGCCGTTGCCAAAGCTGCCGAGGTGAATGACCTAGCGCGCAAAAATTGCAGCGTGATTAATCAGGAAAGGCTTAGGAGGAACGTACTACCGGCTGTGCCTGTGCTATCACCACTGTTTTCACTTCCCACTGTTTGTTAGAATAAGTCAGACTGCTGAACGGAACCATTTGATTACAAAGGCATTGAGTTGGCTCATTAATGATGCTGTTAATGGCATCCTCCATCATTCTAGAATCACTATGTTGTTGCACAAGCAGTCAATACAGCAGGCATTTCACTGCCTTTATTAAGTTACACTTTACTGGTCTGTAAAATTTGACTGCAGACATTTTATTTGCCACTTCTTGATGGCTATGCTTGAAATATGGGCAGTGTGGAGCAAGTAGGGGCATCTATCTCGCTCTCCAACGTGAGCTTATCTTACACTCGCCGGGTCGTAAATAATGCTCGTCTCCCACCTCTCTTTGCCCGACATTTGCCTACTTCATTGCAACCTTCACCTCCTTGTGTGTAACTTTGTCACCCACGCTGTAAAAGGAATCGAAGGCCAGTGGGAGATCATTAGCTGCGGTTAGGTCAGTTATTTTTCTGATCAGAGCCTCGATGGTCGGTCTGAGAAAGTGCAATATGTCTTCATTACAGAAATCATTATAATGTATTTCTCAGTAGTGAGGAGCCCGATCGCACCAGTCGTAAGTGAAGAGCTACAGGATTTTTGATTAAATCCCAAGGTGCAGACTTAAACGGAATGAGCTTCATTGGCAGTGATATTACCATTTATTGCCTGAGCTTTCACAAGAAAATGGTATTTTAACAAAGCAAAGCTCCTTTTTTCTGTTACAGTCGATTTCCGTGACAAGCACAGATCTCACAGGAAGCTGTCAGTACCTCTGCTGTGAACAACACGCAAACACACACACACACAGCCACGTGTGCATACTGTGATCAGTCAGACATGAGTTGCAAAATAGACTCTGGATGCATTATCAAGCGGATTAGGAGTAAAACTGATAAACCCTGTAAGCAGAGCAGCTCACAAACAAGTCATCTGTTTGTTTATTTGGCCCCCATATTTGCTCCGGTCTCTGTAACCAACAGGGAATGAGAATGACACTCATTTCATATCAGGTAACTATAGAGATTAGCAAACACACTCTCCCGCTTCAGTTGCCATCGCGGCACTGATAGCGGCACTCCTCGCCTCGGTTCCACACAAACACGGCGAACAGAGCAAACATTTTAATTTCGGTGCATCTTTTGTGTCTGTGGAAGGATCATTAAAGCAGGGCCTAATAAAGGCAGCTAACCACGATGGATGACTGAACAACTTCATAGTCTCCTTCCTGCCTCGATGGAGATAAGTTGTTTCTGCGATGCTTCATGTGTTGTGACGCCTCCTCTGGGTTTTTGCTGGGAGGGAACTCACTCTACCCCTCGAATCCATCAGGCTTTAGAGGGGGGCTCTACACAGCTTGTTAGAGTAACACGTATGACCATGTAGGAGCTCTAATGAGCAGGGAGCTAGCCGGGGGAACCGTGTCTGGACGACAGAGAACATAAATCTCCTGTCCTGCTCTGCGCCCTGGGGGACTGCGTGAACACCAAAATCGTGCAAGTCTGCGTGAATCCACAGAGCGCGTGCATGCGCGTACACAGAGTGCACGTGGGCCGTGGGCGAACACACAAAAAATGCAGATGACTATAGCAGTATCCTCCTGGGAGACTCATCTACCATAGTTGAAAGGAGCAGGTTGTTTGAATTATGATCTAACAATAGTGTTCCACTCCCACTCTATAAATGAATCCAATACCGGCATATCCATCATTACCACAGGACTTGCACTCAGCTTGCTTCTTTTTATTTGGAACGAGTTTTGGAAATCAATCCAGTCATACTCTTCTTTGTGCTAACCACCCTGCAGGTTATAATAATTTCTCTGTTTTCAGATTCCCTGTACATAAACTGCAGTCTATGGCATTGATCAGATTTAGTGCGTCGGGCTCACTTCCTGCTTCCTGAGACATCCCTGCTATGTTTATCTGCTGCACCTCGGTGGTATAGAATAACATGTACACTAGTAGTGTTTTTCCTGAGACACGCTTTCCTTCACCTTGCAGGGCAGCTGACTGCAGTGTGTGGTGTGTAATGAAGGAAAGAAACTCCATTAAAGTATTGATTTGTGGGTGAAGTTTACCTCTTCCACTGTGGGATACGAGCTTGGGTGCAGCTTTAAATAAAACTGTCTTTATGTCTGGGTGTCTGCATGAGAGACACAGAGAAAGAGAGAGAGAGAGGGAGGGAGGTAGAGAGAAAGAGTGAGAGAGAGAGGTATGGACAATGTGCATGCATGTGTACCACATGAATGTGTACCAGAGTGTGTGTGTGCGTGAGAGGAGAGACACTGTGTGTGTGAGTTATATAGCCCTGGGGAGCTGCTATGGTCATATTTTAATAACTCACAGTATGTTGGATTATGTACTGTGGGCTTGTAATATCACACCGTCAGGGCAAAGCCCTAACAGATTCTCTGTTAGCTGGCCCTTAGCAGACAAAAAAAAAACACATATCAGGGGACTCGCCAAAACATTGTTTTCAGTTCTGCAGCACTTGTGAAAATGTGAGCTCCCACATGATTCCAGTTCAAAGGTATGCCTTCGCCGTTTTGTCTGCCTCAGCACGCAGCGCTCTCTCTCCCGGCTACAATGAACAGAGCTCCAGGTTTTAATAGGCCTTAAGTAGCGCACCCCCTTTGCTGCCTTTGAAGAGCAAACACTCTCTCGTTCTCTCACACACACATACTCTCTCTCTCTCACACACACACACACACACACACATCTATATATATATATATATATATATATACCCCCAATACACCCATTGCTTGCTGTGTGAGCAATAAAAAACTGTGGAACAGTGGCTAGTTCTCTCTCTGACACATCAAAAGGAGAGCTAAGGGGAGTAATGTGTGGAATGGTGTGTGTGTAGACCAAGGTCGGGATGCCATTCATGGTTGTAGTGTTGTGGTTTTAACTGCTGGAGGAGGCTTTAAGGCTGTGGCTGGCAAGTTTCGCACAGTGGTTTTAACACATGGCCTGCTGCAATCTCAAGTGCTGTTTGTGTATCAATACAGATTAGCTTCAGTGTGTTTTTTTTCTCACCTGAACAAAGTGCAGATATTATAACTATATGACAGTTACGTGCTTGAGGAAATAGCAGCAGTATCGACTCTCTTCATCGGAGTGACGTAGCTCACTCTATAAAGCAATAAAAACCATAAAGCACGCTGAGAAACATCTTGTTTCTTGTGAGACAGAAAGCGAAACTGAACTGGGTGCGCACACAGCATGGGTGCATCTGTGTGGGTGTGTGCTTGCATGTAAGCACATATGCATGTTCACGTGTCTGACTGTGAGCTATCGTATAACCCAGGCACTGAAGGAGAAGGGAAAAGTTACAATTAGCCTTCCACCAAAAGCGTAGCCTCATCCTATAAGGCATGTTTATGCTTTAGTCATGCAGTAATTACATGTGTTGTCTTTTGTTTTCTATTTCCCATAAAGTGGGGAACATAACGAGGGAAAAAGCAAATTAGAAAAAAAAAAACACTGTGCTCTTTTTTTCTTCAAGCTCATTTAGGCCTCGGAGAACATCTACGGGGTTTGAAATGGGAGGAGAGTAGGGGAAGGGAGGACTGTAAACAGGGACTTTGCTTCCCCAGATGGGAAACTTCTGTTAAGCTGTAATGAGAATACATAATGACGCAAACAAGCCTGATGGAGCTAGACATGGCAGCGCCTTCATTCAGGAATATGAAACCAAAACAAAAAAAAAAAAGATTACAACATGTTTTTTCTCCTCTTTTCTTGGTATATTCTCTATGATATCCATTTTGAGCTATAAGTGGAAGAGAAATGCCTTCATTAAATGTTTAAGGGAATATGTTTCATTTCTTTTTCATTGTTCATGTTTTTTTCCAGCCACGGCCAATGGGGAGCGACGATGAAAAGGCAAGTACAAATGATAAGAAAACAAAGAATAGGAGTGACTGCTCCTAATGGGACTGTTTTCAGCAGCTGCATTAACAAGCCTGTTTGATTTCCGTCTCCTAAGTGAAGTTGTCAGCCCATGTGTCCAGCGTGCTATGTTTAGGATGTCTAAAAGAGTTGTGTTTTCTGGCACCGGCTGATAATAAATGCTAAAGGGGTGACCTTACGTCTCTTTCCCCTGTGTTGCTCTACGGTCATTCTCAAAACAGCCTGAAAAATCCTCCTGAGCCGAGGTCAAGAATCCATCACCGGGGTTTTTACAATAACACGCATTTCCATACTGGGTCTGTGAGAAACAGGCCCGAGGGAACCAGACCTGCCTCTGGTTGTGGCAAAGTCCTCTCAGAACATCATGAAGCAACATATTACTTTCAATTGAATCTCTTGTGTGTTAAATTAGGTTAAAACACTCGTACCTCTCTGAGTGTGGTTCTTTACATATGCAAATGCAAGAGCATCAAAATTGTCTGCTTTCATTTCCATAACATGAATCATGAAGTTCCAGCTATGCTCAGCAACAAAATCCATATTTGGCACCATAAAAAGGAACAAAGATTAGAGTTTTGCAAGGAATGCCAGATTACACGCTCACACATATATGCACAAAAACACGCGCTTTTCATAGACCACTGTATTGTGAAAGAGTCTTATGATTGTGAATTACTTTACCATGACTGTTTTGATGAAAATGTATTGCCTTGTCCTTGGAAATGTGGCACAGCAGTCGATATGGTTCTACAGACTCGGTAATACTCTCCACTGTGAAGGCAGCAGACTCCAGACGCTCTTCGACTGATGAAACAATAGAGGAGAGGGAGGGGGGCATTCTTTTGCAGAGTCTGCATTATTGGATTTGGATTGTAACATGGTAGTATCAAGTTAGGCTGAGAGGGGCCTGTGAATATCACGTTGGAATCACAATAGACAAGGGCCGATTGTTATTGCACCGCACCTCCATTAATAATTCAATCATTTGACCCGTGACATGATTTCCCGTAAAACAATCTGATCCTCTGAGGGCTGATAGAGATATTTCAAATCTGCGTGTGCGCGCATGGTGCGTGTACGCGCGTGTTTGACCTTCGCAGTGTGACACAGAGCCGATGCCGGAGGCTACAAGTATAATATTTAGAGGAGGGAAGAGACAAGATATCAGAAATTGTGTGTAGCAGCTGAAGTGTGCTGCAGCTTTCCCCGAACTAAAGATGTGCCCGCCCCAAGGGTGCTCCAATAAGCATGCCACAGAAATGGAAGGCACAAACTATGCACTTAAAACTCAGTGGCGCTCTGAAAGTACAAGCAGAAAATAAGAACAATGTATGCAGAGTGCATTAAATCTAAAAACAGAGTGTGTGAGTGAGTGGAAACAAGGCCCTGTAATATCATAATATATTGTTTTAGGGATCACTACTGACATCGTTCCAACTTAGGCCTGCCTCAACACAAAGAGCACACACACACATGCAGGCATGGATGAACGCAGGGACGCGAATGAGCACACAGCAGACACGCGCTCATGTGCATGTGCAGGAAAAAAAAAGCTGGGGTGCCATCTATCAGGCTGCAGATGGGGAGCCTTGGAAGGGGAAATCTGTGCTGTGATGGCTGTAAATGAGGGCTGTGGCGGCGCTGTCACATTGCGTTTGGCTGGGACACGGGCGCGACGAAGGGGTACGAGGGGCGGAGGGCATGGACACTGTGTACGGATATAATGAACTTGGGAGATGGCTGGAGCATGGGCAGACGCTGTGATTCTGTCACAGCTAGTGGCGCTCTACTGCTGCTGCTGCTGCTGCTCTGAAAAAAAAAGAAGGGAAGACGAAGAGGGAGAGGGGAGGAAGCAAATTGAGTGCAGAGAAAAGAACAGGGTGAAGAAGAGGCAAAGGCAATGATCAAGACAGAAAAACAGAGGGGAGAACGAGAGGCAGGGAAGGGCTGGGAACGCGTAAGCAGCCCCGCGGAAAAACACGACGCTAATCGCTGTTGGATTGGCGAAGCAATGCCAGTGTTATACCAGAAGAATATTTACTCTAATTAGAGCCAGCTAATGTGTCTCCAGGTATAAAGGCTGTCAGCACTTTCCTGAGAATAATTAGAGGCACAGAGCATGCATTGTCCAGGAGAGCAGTGCACAGCTCCCTTTGTACATCATTAACAGTTCACTGACAACAAAAGCGGAGTTAATAGAATGTAATGTGGTCTCTTCACCCATCCGTTTGTTCAAATGGTCATTAGGGTAATGCAGAATAATTCCTTCCTCCTGTGCTTCAGCCCAAAACTCGACGACTCCTCCCACCTCCAATGTGCCCCTTTTGCGATTCTTTTCTAAAGTCCTGCCTCCATTTCCCTCTCTTTCCCCTTGACAGGATTTTCTCCAGACTCTGTCCTCCATATCTAGATGATAAACATGATTTCATGGCGCGTTACAATCATCAGTCTTCATAAAACACACGAAATCCTCTATAAAAGAATTAATTCTGCTTCGGAGGGACAGAGCCAAATGTATAGATTTACAATTCCACACTCAAGTTCCCAACCGTGTTTTAATGCATCATAAACACTTGGTGTTTTTTGGTCTCTGTTCCAATAAAAACAGAGAGCGCGGGGGTGTAATATCTGGAGCTGGGGGAAATTAAAGCTGAAGTTCCTCTCCTCCCTCAGTGCACTCCAGCTCACACACACATACACACACACACACACACACCAACACACACACGGTTAATCAGCAGCCCAGAGAGAAATCTAAGACCACATCTACACCCAGTGGAGGGAACCTGATACAACCACATCTCACCCCCCCACCCCTTCCCACATTCCCCTCTTTCTCTTAATCATCAACACACACATGCCCCTGCTGATAAATTGGACGCAAGGTTCAGTATGATTAACTAAAGTTAATGAAGACTGAAAGTGATCTCAAACAAGGTAACCAAAGAAGGGAAGTCTTTGAGAAACCACAAAGGGTGCATTAGACGACCTCGTGGACATTCTTTTTTTTTTTTTCCATTTCTGCTTCTGCTGCTATTTCCAAAAGTCCTTTTCAGCGCGCGGTGACAAACATAACCCTTCTGACTGGTGGAAAAATAAATCATACTTTCAAGTGAAGACAAATGCCTTATCCGTTGGGAGTAGCCTCAGGCTATAGTCATAATGGCCTCTGTCTCTCTTTCTTTCTGCCTCCCTCCCTCTTTCTCTCTCTCTCTCTCTCTCTTTCTTTCTGTGTCAAGGCAGGGAGTTTCCCTGAACTAGTTTTAAATGTCCACCCAAAACAGCCTTACTCAGCACAAAACTAGTTCCGGGCAGATCAGGGGCAAGGTAGATATTCCCGTTTTAAGACTTAATTTCATGACGAACTCTGGGATGGTGAAATTGCACTTTCACTCCCAGGGGCAACGCTGCTGCTCAGCCCCAACTGTGTAAAACAACACCCCGACTCATCAGTCACACGTTTGACTATCAAAACACAATTATGCTCCACGCATGGCACAGGGTCGTCACTCATGTCACGCCATAAAAACCGTGGATTTCCTATCGCCGCGAACCCTGTGCTCGCTTGGCTCGCGCTCCGGGCTTGGCTCGGCGCGGGCCAGGCCAGCTGCAGAAGTCTGTCTCCTCGCCTCTCTCCCCTCCTCTGCTCTCAGTGCTATCAGGTTGCCACTCCTCCTCCTCCAGCCCATTACACAGGCCTCTTTATGCTGCGCTAAAAGCTGCTCATGTTCAAACACTCCTGGGAAAAGCTCCTTAAAACACGTCAGGATGAGAGGCCCTGTCTGGTAAAATATTAATAGGAAGTTAATTGGTTGTTAATGGACTGGTGCTTGGGTAGGAATCGCCTTCCATTAGATAGGCCACTGAAACAACCCATTCAGGGGTGTCATCTTACCACCTTCACAATCTAATTGTTTTCCGGTCACTGTAGCTGCGAGCCGCGGTAACCTGGTCTTAAAGACATCGTTGCTGGAGTTTTATGAAAAGCTCCTGCAAGAGGTATTGTGCCCCGTGCCAACCGCATTTCCTCGCGAGCTCAGTATTGTGGGTGTTCGATTACTTTGGCGTCAAGTTTTTATCTGTCTCCACTTCTCTTTTTAGTTGTTTTCTGTCTCTGTCAGTGAATTGTCACGTTGAAAGTCTCCCCCGCCCCTGCCCCCGTTAATCTTTCCTCAGCCTCCACACAAGGAAATAGTTTGAACTTTTGTTGTTTGCGGCCAGTGTGTTTGTGCTTTCTGTGGTCGTCGTTGCCCAACAGGAAAAATCCCTCTTCTGCTAGAGTAGACATGTAATATTGATGCAGAGCAGACTCAGAGAGACACAGAAATCAAATGGAATCCAAACTAAGTTCAAATGTCGACATCAACACATACATTTTTGATCATTGCAAACCTACAAGACGCCATTCCTTTTAAGGGAAGCCACTGGGGCATGTGAAGCGGGGGAATATATTTAGAAATAAGTGATATTTCAGCATGTCTTTCGATCCAGACTTCGTTCAGCTCCAATTCATTTATGAGAGGGACAAATACTTGTTGAAAGAGGTTGTTCAGGAAATGGGACTTAAAACGGCAGTGGAGGTTACCCAGACGGTCTGCTTTTTACAGTTTGGGCTTTTAAATGCATCATGTAAAAATAAACCAGCCTTCAACGATATGTCATTTTTTCTCAAGTCCTACAGACATTTGTAAATATTATCAAACAAAACATATTTTTCCTCAAATCTACGCTTTCCCATGAATGAAATAAAAGACACACATATAGTTTATATTGTTATGTTCTAATAGTATTAAGCTTTTACTTTCACATAACCTGTTTTCACAATTGAATCTAACTCACGCCTCTGATTAAAATGCCTTCTTTATTTACGGCTCCCCTTTAACACTACAAACTCCCCTCTCGTGACTCTGACTATTTAATGGTAACCTTATTCAAACACAGTGAATCCGTGTCCAATTGCATTACGAGGCAAATGTCAATGGATCCAACAGATGTTGGACTATTGCTGAATTTCACTTCGCTGATGTAGATTCAACAGCAGCCACTAGATGGTACTAAAACTCTGTGTGAGGAGTTCTGGTTTCCTGCTGCGATGCTATTACCTGGCTGGGTGGAGACTGAGATAATCCTGAGGCCTGAGTAACACGGTGGTGAAATAGACTTGTCTGTCTGATGTTTCCTAAAGCCTGTCTGTCTGATGTTTCCTAAAGCCTGTCTGTCCACTTGACTGCACTGCAGACTGAAAAGAATCAGACAGAGAAAAACAGGAAGATTACTGTATTATCATCAAAAGGGCCCCCGCTTTAACAAGATTTGTGCTGTAACAGCAACTGTGCATTTCTTCCACTTTGCCCTTGTTGTGAACAGACATATACACGGTCATGCTTCAGTTTTATTATGTTAATCTGTCAACGTTGCAACAAATGAGCAGATTCTTGTCATTTAGCAAAAAACATCACAAGCTATAGTGAAGACATGATGATACACAACAACAGTGCACTTGCAAAGAACACTTTAGGAAACAGTAGAAAAGTTAAAACAGTATGAAATATCCACTGTGGAAAAATTGTACATCAATAACATCTGACACTAAAAACAAGCAAACTCAAAGAACAAAAAAAGAAAAAAGGTCACCCATTGTTTTAGTTGAAGAGTCCCAGTATTTTTTTCTCTCTATTGTTTTTGGTGTGACCTTTTGACATCAAGACACCCATCGACATACATTTGAAATTTGCATTAATGCAGTCACTTGCAGTTTAAAAGTGTATTAATTTCGTCGACTATTATTTCTGTGGATGAGCACAGCTTTTAAGAAAAGTCATCGACAGCGAGACGGCTTTGCCTCTTAGCATGCATGCCACGACCGTTTATTAACTGTCAATCAGCAACTTTGTTCATCTCAGGTGCACACAATAACATTCATTGTGGTGGGGAAAAAAAAAAGCTAGTGCAAATGTCATACTACTGCACACTGACAAGTTACAGTGATGTGAACTCTGCAAACACGTTACTGTCTCACCTCTCAAAATGACCTGCTGTCAGTTATCGACGTGAAGAAGTCTCAGTGCCAGGTGGCTGGCCATCGTGTGGAGGAATGCATGCTTAAAAAAAGTGTGTTTTAATCAGCTCCAGAAACATTTTGTGTGTGTGTGTGATACAGATATCAGGCAGCACAAAGAACAGAGTAGATGCAATTAGATCACAAAAGACTGGAAGAATGTGCCGTATGCCTTTTTGTTAACGTCCAGTCACGGCCCCACTGTGCCCCTCTCTAACCCTGTAGGTGAAAGAAAGGGGCTTATACGTCTTTCGCCTCATAAAATCATAAACCCTCTCTAGCTGCTTCAGCTTTACCAGAACTGGTCAAAAGACTGAGTTCTGGAGCTCAGATGACATATAGGACAATCACAGAGACCCCCCCCCCTAGGCTGTGTTGTGGAAAAGGATGGGCTTCACCATTCCCGAGAGGATCTTGGGCACGTGAACGCTCACAATCTCCGAGATCATCTCTGGGAAGTTGACATGCGTCGGCAGTGACTGGGCTTGGATGAAGAGATCATAGGTGAACTGGTGTAACTTCCTCACAATCTGAGAAGAAGAGAAAGAAAGGTAGAGGTCACGCAGAGGTCATTATTAACAAAGATGATACGCGTAAATATGAACAGCATTGAAAAAGAACAAAGCCCGCAGATAACAGAGGAAATAACACATGGCACTGAAGAGCTTTAGGAGGTGATTTAAAAAGATGACACTCATTGTGACGCTCTGAGCTCAGCAGGAGGGGTAAATCTGAGGGGGTTTGAAGTGCAAAGTCTTGATCAACTCTGGTCTTCTACCTAAAGGACCCTGCCAGACAATCCCCGGCTGCCCTCCAGCTCATACGGCATTAGAAGATCTGAGAAGTGAGCAGGACACGGACAAAGCTGAGCCTTTAAGGGAGAATCCACAAAGAAAGACACGAGGCTGAAACAGCAGCAGCTCTGCTCTGTTTGGGGGGAAACTTTCTGGCTTTTTTGTGTGAGTTTTTCTTAGACAACTAATTGTTCTTACCAATTAGTTTTAAAAGCCCTACTAGTATTAGGGAGGAAAGCACCCTCTTGTGGTTGATGTGGTACCAGGACTCTTCATTAAACAATTTCATAAAACCCTCTGGATCACAAAGATCTTTGTAAAAACTTTTATGTGTACCCGCACCAATATAATTAACTTCATAGGCTTTCTAAAACCTTGGTAAATCCTTTCAAAAACACACGACTCACAGGACAGACAGCCATGTCTATATTCTGTCCATCATGTCTATTTACTATTTAAAGTAAGAGGGCTTCAAAGCGTGCTTTCTTTTTAATTTACCAACCTGATTTATCTTGGCTATATATGTGAAAAATACAGTACATGGAAGAAAGAAAACATTCATTGTGACCCTTTAATTTGGAAACAAATTTAGAAACAAAGCTGACTCTGCCTACAGGTTTCACGTCATTTTTTTTAAATGTAAAGATATTAAATTATTCATACTAAAATATAGGTGCTGTTTTCTTTGTGCAAACTATTTTGTGGTTTCACATGTAAAGCTAATATCAAATACTTTATTAAAAGGGATATTTTTCCCTGGATATGAAATGATCAAAACATAGTACCACTCATGAGGCTGCAAAATCTGAGGTGAGTCTGTAAAATATTAATTGTCTCTAGAAATAATCAACAATCTGGAGTTAACTGGTGTACCAACATAAAACAGACCTATAAATGATTTATATTATCATTTAGTGATCAAAGTTGGTCAATCTAAATGTTCTTTTATTGTTTTAATTTGCTTTGAATTTTATTTGGATGGATAAAAGAACTCCTTCCCCCTCCAGAGTTACATGAGGATCTCATGTTGGCACTCGGAGCAGCTCGTATACCAGTTAATAAAACTCTCTTTTTGCGGGTTTAAAATATAACATTCATTGCCTGTGGGTGGCACAAGTATAACAACTGGAGAAACTATTATCTGTCTTGTCTGCAGATGGTGCACAACAGCGTTTACATCTGCAGATCTGATCTGCTGCTGCTGTGTTTCTACAGACAGTAGGAGGCAACGGTTGGACTAGAAGTACAGTCTGAGGCTGGTGGATGACATTGACTGGGACTAGGTTTGGGTGCTTTGCATCGTGTTAGTGTGTGACAGTTCCTTGTGTATGTATTTTTGATGCAGCAAAGCCACCACCAGAGGGTGACTCTGTCATTTTCTCCCCTGATATGCAACCAGCACAGAGCAGCTAAAACAGGACTCATATGATTATTTGCTATGTGCTTAACATTGCTTTGTTGGTGGTTGCGGATTTGTGCTCAAACTGGATGTGTAGTAAACTGAGAAGAAATTTGTGGAATTTGTATATGTGTGTCTGTAACTGAACTAAATTATGACTGTGACTAGACTGTGACTGATTTAAATGTAATAACTGACAGCCTCACGCAAGTAATCCAGCTGTGAAATGATCAAACATTTAAGTGGCCTAGTTAGTTAATAAGTTAACAGTGTACCACCTTAAGCCAAATACGGTCTTTGTCTGTACTTAGGACAGCTACACTACCTCCTGCACACGTAGTTCTCTGACACAAACTGAAATTACATTTATGCAACAGTTCAGACCTGCAGCATGGTGTTTTCCTATGTGAAGTAGGATTGTGCATATTACCGACTGGAGGTAGTCCAGCAGCTGTGTGAGCTGGAACAGTCTCTGTGTGCGGGTGGTCTCTCCGCGGTGGCTGGCCAAACGGTCCAGCTCCTTGATGTAGGAGGTCCGCAGTTCATCAAAACATTGCTGGCTCTTCAGGCCCTCCACTGGAACTGTGACCACAAAGCCAGAACACAACAATTACTCTCGCAGATTTCATCCATCCCATCAGTTCTCCGAAGCAATGGCCACACTCTATTGTGGTCATATTTCACTTGTTGAGTTGACATTCAACTTATACTTTTCAGACACGGTACTGGCAGACTCACTGATGCTGAAGAGGACCAGGGCCTTCATGCAGAGGAACTCCTCCTGGGTGACACTCAGCTTGCAGAATCTTTGGGAGAGCAGCTTCATCCTCACACAGTCTTCATACATACTGGACACTTGCATCCGCTGGCTGTGAAGAGAGGGGAGAAAAAAAAAAGAGAAAAACAGCGTGAGAGGGGGAAGAAGGAGCACCGGGTATGACAAAAGGAGAAGTGAGAAGCCAAGAGAGGGTCAGGCCGAGAGAAATACAGAGGACAATTAATGAAGGCAGAAGCGAGAGCGAGGGGAGAAAGAGGAAAAAGAAGCAGCAGAGGTGAGAAAAAATGAGTGAGATGGATAATAGAAAAAGGGAGTGACAGAGAGGCAGAGAAAAATGAGGGTCAGCAACAAGGGCAGGCGTATCCATTACCATGCAGGTCAGATGCAGCCCAATAGAGCGACAGAGGTCTAATGCTGACAGAACAAGTCTTTTGGTAATGTTGCACAAAGCACCGGCTAAGTGAGGGCCCGCGGCAGACTTCAGCAGTCTGAGCAACACCCTCCTTCGACGCTGAAGACAATCTCCTGATCAGAGGAAGTGGAACTGCTGTTTATGTATAACGTGCGCAGTGATTTGCTTCACAAACTTGGCGTTAAGTTTTCAAAAGTACAAAGAAAAGACGAGAAGAGGAGTTGAAGTGTCATAAGCAGTTTGATTGAGGCTGCAGAAGGTTGCGGCGCGGATCAAAACTTGCACAAAAGAAGCAACTCGATGGATGCTGCTGCAGTTCTTGGGGATTGACTGTGGTTTTCGTACAAAAAGATGAAACGGAATAAATCATCTGAGGTGATCCCTCTGCGGCCACGTATATAAGACGCAAAGGGAATGGCAAGAACGGAACAGACTTGTTTACCTTCTCGCCTAAAAAAGACGTCGCTCATCGTTGATTTTTTTTTATTTTAAATCTTCCTCTGAAGTTCATATTCCACTGTGCCTTTCTCGCCAATCGCAGTGACAGGTGAAGTCTCATGATATTTCCCCACATACCGATTATTACACCTGTTTGGGCCCAGGCAAACTTTCTTCGTTTGATGATGAGACTGCGGCGTGTCTGACTTAACTTCTATCCACTTTCTTCGATTCAAACACCTAAAATGTTAGAACATCTGCGGAGGTGTGCAAAAGTGAGTGTTTGTCGTGACTTACTCATTGAACACCAGGTCCGGAGCAAAGTAGAGCATGGAGCTGTTAGTAAGTGTGTAGGACCTCCAGCCCAAAGCGAACACCATCACTCCCATCCACGACAACTGAATCACTGACATCTGATCATCCACATGCAGGTCGCGGAAACCTGTTAAAAACACTTCATTATTCCAACACTTGCGCATCCAAAAAATGATTAAAAAAATGACTCATCAGAATAAAGTTAAATAAATGTGAAGTCTTCAGACTAATAAAAACAGAGATGTTACAGTACAGATACACTTCTGGCCCCTCTCAGCCTGCTATTCTTGGCTCAAATGTGAACACACCCCCCTCTGGTGGTTAACATTTGAACAGGCTGCGTTGTGTTGCACAGGGCTGGCTGCTCCAACACGGCATAAAATTCTCCTCTTATCTGGCAAGCATGATCTCGAGGCCTCATCCAATGCTAACAGATGTTACAAAACTTTCCTGATAGATTTATAGCTTGTCCAAATTGCTGTGAACTTTACAGCGCCGATGCTCCCCCGCGCCTGCTTGGCCGCTCACAGTGTCATCCCCTCTTTTTCCCAGTACGACAAATATAGCCCCTGTGGTGCTATACTGGACGTGAAGTGCAAGCGCTTTGCCTTGCGTTAAGCTGAGTCGCCTACTCGTAGGCCGCGCTAGTCTGCCCGGGTGCTCTGCCTCGGCCCGTGCGACTTTACCTGGTATTGCCTTGGCCCAGCGCACCACGGTTACCAGCTGTCGTTCCCCCAGCTCATTGAGACTGGTCAGCAGGCACGCCGGGCTGTCGGGCTGGGAAGGGTCGTGTCCCGCATTGACCACGGCTGGCTCAATTGACTGCAAGACGCTGAGCAGGGTGAGGCAGGAGCGCAGGGTCGGGGGGATGCTGAAGACCAGGGCCTGGGACGCTGCTGAAGATGTATAGAAAGAATGATGCACAGACCAGAAGAATAGTCATCATATCACATTTTTTATGGCAAACTTTGATCCATATTTGGTCGGCATGATTCGTATGCGAAACCAGTTCTCACTTTGACCTCTGGCAGCTGCCCTTTCTCCTCGTTCTCCAATCCCCCAGGGAGCCAGAGGTTGCTCCTCCTCTCCGTTCCTTGTCTGTCCGGCTCCCTTCAGCCTGCGGCCTGGAATCCACCGCAGACAATACAGACAGGCAGAAGACAAAGGGGTCAAAAGGAAAAAGGGAAGCCTCCATTTCATGACATTTTCTGTGATGATCACACAACAGATAGCTGGGAATATGAGGTAGCAAACTGGGGTAGAATACTATAAATGGGGGTATACTTTAATAACTATCAGCCCATGGAGCTGTTTTTTATCAGAGCCATGTGGCTAGGCTCTTGATCATTGGCCACAAGGAAAAACAATTTTTTTTTTTTTTGCTATAATGCATTTGTTACACTGTATCTAAGCTGGAACACTTGATTAGTATGTTCTGATCCAACGCATGCAAGTATCTGACCACCCCAAACCCACTTTCCTAATACACACCACACATACTTTCCACCCTCAGCGTGTCATTCTACTCTCTACGCTGACTCCTCACCTTTAAGGCTCATCCCCGACATGAAGCATCTCTTTAAGCGGCACGAGGCGCAGTTCTTCCGCCTCAGTTTGTCGATGGTGCAGTCATTCCGGCTGGCGCACAGGTGGTTCTGCTTACCTGGCGGGACACAAGACACCTGAGGGCATGAGGGAGCGAGTTCAACAATGCCCAGGCTTCCAATCATAGCAACGATATGTGGGTGTTTGCGGATAACAAATAACTCGCCCTGATAATGTCAGGTCACCGCGCCCTGCCTGCCTGAGCCAGCGAGTGGGTAGAAGAAATTAAATCAGCGGATGGGTAATTGTATGTGTGCACTCGCGCGAGTTTGTGTGTGTCACACCCACCTGCAGCCGCCCTCTTGAAGAATACTTTGCAGCTGCCACAGGTGACTGCTCCATAGTGACAACCGGACGCATCATCACCGCACACTTGACACACTCTCCTGTCTGACAGGTACACACCGGGAAACAAATCCTCATGCCTGGACACACGCACACAGGCACAAACATGTACAGACGTGCTGTTTTTTAAGGATTTAAAGGTGGATAGAGATTTTATTTTTTTGAAAACAGATTTATCTTAGACAGCTACAATATATATTTAAAAAAAATAAAAAAAAACAATTCAAACAGATGTATTAACATCAGATTTGGGTCACTAGAGCTGTCCTCAGAGTGTTGCCCTCTCTTCAAATGACACTGCCGTGGCTGTCTGTTGTGTTAGTGGGGGCACTAATTCCTTAAGTCCAATCCAATTAAAACAGGAGGTTTCCCAATGCTCGGGCTGATTACAGGACGACTGGTGAAATTACGAACACAAACAAACTTGTGATCCAGGAACTGAAAGGAGACTTTTACTCAGAAATCAGAGTGGAAACGGAGCATTTTCTCCCGTGCCAAGCGCAGAATGAGCAACAGGTGCTGTATCTCTTGTTTATTGTGGCACTGATATATTAGCTTGTAAACTCAGTCACAGCACATATAAGGACAGCTCTGGAAAAGTTAGGCATTGGGGTTAGAATGAACTCTGATTCAGTCTGGCTGCATGCTGTAACACAACTTGGCCAAGGTCAAGAAGAGCACATGGAGCTGGAACAGATTAATGCTGATACACTGCTGACCCTGGGTATTTTTTTACTTTTAATTTACTTGTGATGTGTGACAGTGCAGCTTCAAATGAATGTGATGGATAAACCAACGTGTCAAATTCTGTATTTTAACTGTATTTTAAATTAAATCAAAATAAAAATGACCAAATCCAAAGATCTATTACTCATTAAGACGAACTGTAGTGCCCGGCAGATTAAAGCATGATCAGCAGACACTGTTTCTGCTGCAGTTTCTGATGAAACAAAGATGAGACCGGGTGAGTGGCAGGAAACGGCTCCCGTGACTCTCCTTACCTAATGCCAATTAAAAAACAAGTCGGGACAAATCGCGCCAATCTGCGGCTTACCTGATACTGCGATCCGTGCAATTCACCCAAATCGCGGGCTCGGTCTTGATGGTGGAAAAAGTGTTCTGCCCTTGAGGAATTGGACTTTGGTAACTTTCCACTTGACTGTACCCTTGTGCCATCCCCGCTCGCACGCCAATTCCGCCGCCAACCTGCTCGCGCTTACCGTGCCAGACGCAGCGGCACTCCTGGCCGAGAGAGGCTCGACCGCAATTACAATGTTTACAAAACACGCCGTGTCCGCCGGGTCCGGCTCTCTCCGGCTCGGACCGGCCGCCGTGCGCGCACCACACGCCCGGGGCGTCTCTGTACAGGTCCGGGGCGTCTCTGTACAGGTCCGGGGCGGCGGAGTACGCAGAGTGCGCTCGCAAAGGTGAGAGCTCGTCCACCTGAGCAGGGGGCGCGGGCGGCTCCGCCACCGGGCCGGTAAACAGGCTGGACTCCTTGCAGACGAACGTGGAGAGGAGCGGACCGCGCGTCACGCTCTCCACTTCGCCCGACCGGAGCAGCTCCATGCAGCTCACCTGCTGCGCGCCGTGGCACACCTCTCCAAAGTCCCCCTCTCTGGGGTTTCGAGCCGTCGCAAACTCCGGCACCCCCCTGGAGCTGCCCCCCGCGGCGGGGTCGAAGCCGGGACAGAGGTTCACGCCGCTGAGCGGGGAAGACACTGTATCCAAACCCAAGGACACCGATACCGCCTTACTGAGCTCAGCGGTAGTCGGACACCCACAGGTGTCCGCCACATCCGAGCGATCCCTGTCATTTATCATTAAAGAGTTTGACGCACCGTCCAAGTCGGACAAGCCGGAGAGGAGAGCCATGTCGAGCTGTTGGAGTTTGGAGCGGGGCGCGGGCTGAGGACAACAAGTGGAGCAGCCTCTCCGGGAGAGACGCGCCTGGCCAATGACACTCCGGAGCTGCGGCTCGGCGCGCAGGAGATTCAGCAGGCGTCACCAGAGGCAGCAAACGGAAAGGGACGGCCCGTCGGTCTCAGCTCAGCTGACGAACTTTCTTGAAGCAGCAGCCGGACAGAGCAGCAGCTTTGTTTCCTTCAGGCTGAAACTCACTTCATAGGTTACTGTTAGAAAGCACGCAGGAGGACTTTGTACCGGAGCGCGCCGACCGGCTCACACACTCAACACCAACACTAACTTATTATCTCCAATTGGGATCCCAGGCTCTCTCCCGTTATTTGACTAGAGATCTCGCGAGAACATCCGGGATTAAATAGTGGATTCACTTTTTATGTGTAACTATAGAACAGGCAGCTGCTGTGCAGCTCATCCACACTCAGTGAGAGCTGCCATGTCTCATTTAGACTATGATAATTATCTAATTTCACTACAATTTCAGTACAACAGTACATTTTTAGTTTTTGTTTGTTTGTTTTGCTTTTGTAAATTTGTTTGATTAATGCACAAAACTTGGCAGATGTTGATGAAATGCAAAAATGCCAGTGAAAGAGCACACAAAAAATCCACAAACCAAATTAGAAATATGTGTTTCGCTATGGGTGGTCAATGCAGGGTTTCACTCAGTGTTTATTTTTGGACAGCATGTGATGGCTGAGGACGTCAGCGACAAGAGAAGTGTCAGAGCAACGTGGTTATAAAAGAACCTAAACCACATTTTTGTTAACTTCAGTGTATTTATTCCTGTTATCGGGTGTTATGATTTAAAAAAGGAAAAAAACGTGATTGCTTGGTGTGGAGGCAGTGACATGATACAGGAGGAGTGATGGGTGTTGAAATGAGACATTGATGGATTGTGTGTGACAATGTAGTTTTATTTAATTTCCTCTTTGTTATAAACACTGGAGAGACAAAAAAATCTATTTGAAAGCTTTTATTTTTGATTACAGCTCGTGTTTTTATGCAGTTTACCACAAAAAGCACACTGAAGGTGACACATTCATATGGCTGGCACACATCACACTGATGATTTAACATTTAGATCGAGTAAGAACAAGTGTCTCGTGTGTCACTGCTTTCATTAATCACTATTAGTAAGGTTTTCATTTGTTGGCACATTATGATTGCATGTGTGTGTAAAAAGATTGACAGAGACAAGAGCAAACCTTATAATACATGAGAGCATGTAATATGTTTGCAACACTGAAGTGGAGTGTGAATGTCTTTTCTTTTCCTACAAAATGATTAATTTCTGAACTGACTTGTTTCCAGATGAGACAGCATTAAAATCACGGGCATTAAAGGCTCAGAAACAGTATCATTTGTCACACACCACATGCAACCTGCGATGCCAGGCTGATTTCCTACCTATGCAAAAATCTGCACCTACGCTTCTAAAATCTGTGTGTGTCCGATTTCATCATCTATTCTCATCTGGCCTTTGATCTGAGCGGGCCCCTGGCAGCCCCTCTCACATGGACTCAAACTCATCAATGCGCTGTTTGGTGTTGCCCTGACGAATCTGACGCAGGGTCTTGTATTTGTCACGGCCCGCCCTCACATTGTCAGCGTGGATCAGGTCATTGGGGGTCTTTTTGCTCTCGTCTACAGCTCCAGCCAGCTCGCTGCTCAGGAACTGAAAGAGAAAACGAACACACAGTGAATGAAATTCTCCCTCCTGAGATTCTTTAAGAGACTATTCAGAAGCCTTGCCCATCTCCCCTCACCCCTGTCGTCCCCACAATCCCCATCTATTGTCCATAGTTATTAAGTCCATTTTGTTGTTCAGTCTTCTATGTAACATCACATCTTGTTTTGGCTGTGAGATAGGGACGTATTTTATTTCAGTTGTAAGGGCCTGAAGTAGATTTGCGACTTGAATGAAACCAACAGAATAATAATGTACCGGCAGTTTTAATTATGCAGAGTGCACTTAGCTCCTGGTGATTACGCTGCCATCTTTACGACGGAGTCCAAACTGCTATATGACTGTGTCAACAGACAACACAGTGACGGTACCAAAACACTTTAAAATATTTTTACAGCACAGCAGCAACAAAAACATGCTTTTAAAACCACAAAATTGTGAGAAGTGGGACAAGGACGCAGCAGACTCACCATGGCTGAGTGCGTTAAGCTAAGGCACATGCCCCTTAAGCACATAGGCGTCATACCTCTGATTAAGCATAATATCTTCTAAATGAATTGGATGCTTCAAAAATAACTATCAAAATACCATTTGTGTGGTTGAGAGCGAGAGATTATCTGAAAACAAGACTAAGAGAGGACAGTCAGTTTAGAAGCTATGTGAGGCTGTACTTATGGACAACAGTTAATGTCGGCATGCTAACATGATTACAGAGGCAATGCTGCTGTAACATGCTTTGTTTAGTAGTTAATACTGACCAGATTGACCATGTTAATTTACCTGTTACCTAAATGAACACAAAGCACAGCTGAGAATTCTATCAGTTTTGCAAATATTTGGTCATAAATCAAAGTATTGGGCAAATTGAAAGTGCTAGATGAAAAGTCAGAGGATCACCAACGTTTTTTTTTTTTAATTCAATTTCTAGGGCCATTCACTATCTGCAGCAAATTTCACAGCAATCCACAATAGTTGTCAAGATATATTGATATATTTCACAAAAAATCCATATCAAATTGGAGCTATCATTTAGTGGCCAGTAGAGTAACCGCAGATTGAGGCAATTTTGTGTCTGCCTCAGTATTCAGCTGGGATGGTTTCTAATTTACAGAGCAAACTATATATTGACTCTTGAACAACTGAATTAGAAAACTGAAGGCATTTTCTGTTTCTTTTGTCTTCACTAATAGCTCTAGGACTGCAAATCTCTGGCTGAACACGACTTCTGTTGTCTTGAATGCCGCAAATCCTTAAAATAGGAAATTTGATTATATTTCCTTAACCTTACCTTGAGGTTTTTCTGCAGTCTCTGGTTCTTCTGGGCCTCTGTTACTCTTTCCTCCTCGCTGCGATCTCGGACCATACCTGGAGAAGTCAGCTCAGCGCTTGCCTCTGCACTGCTCTCGTCCGTCTCATCGTGATCGTGCATATGAGGGTGGACTGAATCCTGGATGTGGACACCCATGAGTTTAGTCTTCAGCTCCTCTTTGGTTCGCTCCAAGTCAGCTTCTACCACGATCGCCTGTCAAGAAACATGACTTGCCATGAAGAACCGGGGCTGGGTATCAAAGTGCAAGTAGCTTATGAGAATGGTTTCAGATTGTGACATGCAGGATTTGAAACACGGGGCTCCTATTCTAACAAATAAAGAAACACTGAAATAAAATAAGGTATTTTTTAAGAATAAAAGATAACTTTAGCTCTACATTTTTTTAACTGTACAAATGGGCATTTAAACCATTAAATAAATAGATAAGACTATGATGAAACATTTTATTTTGGAAACCTGCCCATTTCCTGTTGAAGCCCTTGTTCAGATAACATCAGGTTTAGTACAGAACAATGAGGACAAAATTTCCCAATTGTCTTTTATGAACAAAGTAATTTCTCATCATTGTATGCAAAAATCTCCCATAGTCATTAATAAACTGAAATAAGGATTAAACTCTGCAGTGCTGCAAGAGGATCTGGAGACTACTGAGAAGTTAAGTACAGTATTCCTTATTTGTATGCAAAGATATGCATACAAGTAGGTGTTACGTAAAATTTGCATTTGCCCTTAATAGATTTTTTCCAGCTATGACTTAACAGAGCATGTGCACGAACATCCTTAAAAATATATAAAATCAAAATTTAACAGTCTAGTGATACATTTGCCTGTGGTTGATACCTCTCATCTATTTTACCTGGGTCTATCACTTAGTAGTGTCAGACATCCTTCTTTGCTCATGTTTAATTCATCCTTTATCTGCCTCGTAGTTCTGCCATTAATTCTCACCCTTTTCTGCCATCTCTTTGCCTCCTCGTCCTTTTTCTTCTTGGCGTCTTCCAGCTGGGAGATCTTAGAGGTAAGCTCTGCCAGCTCAGTGGCCTATACGCACAGGCACACAAATGGGAAGAGAGTTAAGAGTACTCCTGATCTGAGGTCATTGTGCTCTCTCTGCAGGTGTGTGTGTGTTACAGAGAAGGGGTGTGTGTGTGTATGTGTGTGCATGTATATGTTTCTTATAGCATCACGGCTTAGGTTAATTGCCTCTCTATTCAACTCGATAAAAATATTAAGAATTAGATAGATAGATAGATAGATAGATAGATAGATAGATAGATAGATAGATAGATAGATAGATAGATAGATAGATAGATAGATATAGATAGATAGATACTTTATTGATCTCCAAGAGAAATTCATGAATTATGAAATCTGCTATCAGACAAAATTCGCGAGTCCCTCAATGGCATCAATAGCTTACCAGCCTTATTTCTACAGCAACAGGTTTTTGAATATTTTAGGTTTAGAGAAAAATCCATCTTAGATATTAAGGTATTCAATTGAAATTGAATTAGTTTTGCATGAGTACCAAGCTTTCCTGACTCTTGATCTGGGTTTCAGATTGGTGCAGCAGGGCGGCTTTAGCTTCCACTGCAGCTCTGCGGTCCTTCTCCAGGCGCTCGGCCTCCTCCTGAGCAATTGTCCTCTCCTTCTCTAACTCGAGAGCCCTGCGAGTCTGCTCCTCCAGCTCTGAAACACATATGCAACATGGTCAAAGGCATCTAACAGACATGCAGAGACAGGTCCACATCATAAAGGCTATGTAGGCATCCTAAAACGGCAAATATTTCAATACACTAAGCCATTCTTTTAATGTTCTTAAACAGAAAAAAAAAAACTGAAGTTGAAAAACATTTGTATTCAGAAAGTTGTCAGACCATCTTGAGCTCTCTTTGTCTGCTCTTCAATCTGCCTCAATCTCTCCATCAGCTCCATGGTCTCTCGAGCAATCTTCTCTGTTTCCTTCTCAGCATTTTCTCGCTTTTTTTTCTCACTCTCGAGCAGAGCCCTGACAGGAGAATTGTGCATAAATACACATCTGAAAAAAAAACTATATCTCCTGACAGTTCTTTCTTAAAGCAGAGAGAACACACTGTAAACTGTAAAAATAATAATATGAAAAAAAAAGAGCCTTCATTATTTTCGCCCCTCTTTACCTCTCCATCTGCCTCTTGTTCTTCTCCTCTCTGGCCTGGGCCTTCATCTGCTGCACCTCAATGGTGTCAGGTTTACGTCTACGCATGTACAGGTCATGATTCCCCATACACAAGGCCAAGATACGTTTGTTGATGCGAAGACGAGGCACGTAGAAAACAAAATCCTTTAACGCAAAAACCAGCAATCAGTGATTTGTGGGTTGATTAATTACACATCATTAGCGTCCCAGATCTGTTAAGCTTGGGTTTAAATGATCTAGAGGGATAGTCGTGTTTGGGAGAATTTTATTTATTTTTCTAAACTCTTGAAGGCTTTCCGTAAGTCTGTGCATGTTGTCAGAAGGCAAACTGAAGTGAGGCTAAATTCATGTTTGGGAATGAGATCAAGTAGCAGCTGCTCTACTCTCTGTAATTTATGCATTTTCAAAATTGGTAACCAGTAACAAGGATATGGCATTCTCTCAGGCCTCCTGTTCAAAGCCACAATGAGTAAATATTAATGGGCATTTATTTGATGAAGCATTTGTAGGATCTTGTACGTGGATGTGAAAATGTTTTCATACAAATAGTTAACACTAAGATAATGAGTGCTACGTATTTTACTTGAAGCACTTAAAAAAGAGCAGCTTTCTAATCCCATCAACAAACATCCATGAATGGAGTTAAGCTACACTAAGCTCATGGTTCAACATACCACCAAGTGCCCATAAAGTAAACTCCATTTTTTTATGGCAGCAGTAGACATTTGTAGCAGATAAATGCCAAATCATAATGCTTTTTTTTGCATACCGGAGCTTTCTTGTCGATTGGTTTGATGAGGAACTTCTTGTCATTGAAGGAAATATTTCTGATCTCACTCCAGGGGAAGCCAATCTTTGGGGTCATCCTGTAAAGTATTGGGATGGCTTACCATTAAGATCATGATGATGAAGTTGAGCTGACAGCGGCATCAAGTTCTCTACACATAGTTAAAACATAGTTATGATACGAAAGCTCACCTAAAATCTGAGTTTAAGGCTTGCATTTAAAGCAGGATTTGTAACATCATAACTACTTCAGAAGCCAAAAGAAGTCCAATAAGTGACTTAAAGATGTATGATGAGGGAACTTCCACTTCACATACACAGAAGTAAATCAGTAAAGTAGTGGACACTTTTTGTCCAGCAGTTAACGTTTAACAAAGACATCCTGGATTATTCAATCAGAGAGAAGTCGAAAGTTTTAGCTTGTTAATGAGACACAAATCATTATTCAGAGTATTAAATCTATCTTAAACCATGATCTTTAAGGAATCACCAAAGTCATTACAGCTCACTCTGAGAGGAAAATTAATGTTGGAACCAAATGTCAGGAAGGCAATGCATCAAATTGTCACTTACACACCTAATTTAAAAGAAAAGGTCATGAGGATTGATCCACTGGGGACTGTACATATCTGTAATGCATTTGGTGACAATCCGTCCAGTAATTGTTGAGACATTTTACCAAAAACTAAAATGTCAAACTCGTTGTGATACTAAATGGAAAGTCATGGGATCCCCAAAGTCAGTAGGAGTCATCCCCTGGGGACCAAGAATGTAAGCATACACTGATTTACAACAAGGTTTCATTTTCAAATTGCAACCTACCTGTCCTTTTTGTCGTAGATGTTCAGCCCCAGTGCGTCCACTCCCAGCCAAAGCTCTGATCCTTTCTTGTTCTTGATGTTAAAGTAGTTGACCCCGTACATCTCCAGATCCTGGGCTATCTTCAGGTACTCCACCATGGCGTCTTCTCTGGGGTATGGGGCAATTTAATGAGCTGCAAAACATCTGTTCTGCAAACATCTGCAAAAAATGCATGATCGACATTTTGTAGTGAGGCTGCAGTACCTCAGCATTCCCTTGTGCTCTTGATGCCACACCTGGATTCTTTCTTCCCACTGATTCTTATTCAGCTTGTGCTGCTCCAAAACCCTGGTTTTATCAGTAAAGAAGACACAGCAGTTAGTATTCAGATGACTGAAACTGAGCTGAACTTTGGTGAACACCAATATCCACAGGACTCAGTACCTTTGTGGCAGCAGCTTCTCTCTTGTGAGGTATCCTGGAACGTGATAGTCTTTTCTGTAGTCTCCATGTTTGACCTGAACGGCATAGGAGGCCAAGAGCACTGCAGTCTCAGGTGGGCAGTAAATGTCATCATTTAGGATGCTCTCTTTTACCTAAAGTGCAGCGGAAAAGGCTTTAGGCTTTAACACACAAATCCCCAAAGTTTTATGATGCTGTCTGTGTTAAGATACCATGTGCGATAATGTTAGTGTTAATGTGACTCACAGAGAAAGAAAACCAGTGTGGTCTGCTGTTTAGTTAGTGCACCTGGATCTATATTTGTGTGCATGTACTCCCTTATGGAAAACCCATGAGGATTCACAACATCTGCATGAGTCATCGTGGAACCCCCACCAGTCATTAAGTCATGTTCAGCATTTTGTTTTGATGCATATTCTTGATGAACAATTGCATGTACAGGATACCACTCTAAGCTAGCAATGGGACATAGAAAAATATGTTGACGGGGAAAACCCATCATTACCATCCTCTGTTTCAGGGGTGCAAAGTCACAATACAATTCCCTCTAAAAACATAAATATCACACGCATGTACTCATCACACACCTGTAGAAAGAAGAGGCGCTGTGTTGCCTCCTGGATCAGTTCATCTGCGACATCCTCAGGGTAAAATCTGGCCCTGAACTTGATCAACAAAGGGTTGTCCCTCTTCACATCTTGAGCTGTCACCTGGGATTGACACCCCACAGCAGGGGGATACCAGAATTAACAAATGTGCTAATTAGCCACAATGGGGTGACGAAGTAACATTACCATGGTGAAATCTTCATTAAAATCCAGTTGTCGGGAGAATCAAGTCCTGCTACAAAGGGATGTAAAGTCGACACACAAATTTTCTCCTCACCCTCTTGTTCAGCTTGAGCCAGGTGGAGAAGCCTTTGCTGTCCTGATACTGGAGGCCAAAGAACCAAGTTTCCCTCAGCCCGATGGTCTTCACTATCTAAACATATCGATAAATAACGTGATCACAGAGCTGTCTGTCAAAGCACCCCTTTACTGTAGTGCACATGTGTACCTGGTCAAAGAGCTGCTTGCCAGTGGTGCTGGGCAGGATGGCAAACTCCAGCTCAGCGTCCATGGTTGTAACTCGGACATTTATCTGCCAGAGAAAACACTCACATTGAGACACAGGAGGAAACGATCCCTGCGGCTCATTCATGTGTGTCAGTGAAGAAGCTTCAAGCAGCATGCAGAGCAACAGCTGGGTGAAAAAGAGCACTACAAAGTCTGTAATAATTTAGTTATTTTCTTTGAAACAATGCTAACTTTGTTGGTTTCTTTGATAGCAAAATGACCAAAAAGAGTGTTCCTTACATTCTTCTGTTCAACCAGGAGCATCCAATCACAAGTGGTTGGTGGGGACTACAATCAAAAAATGAAGCCCACAGTATATTTTAGATTTTACTGCAAACACTGGGTTCATTTTATGATGCATAAGCATTAACGACTGGGTAAAACAATGACACCCATTTAGCGTTTGTCTTAGTATCAAATCATATACGCATATAAAAAAAAGAGCAGCATAGAGCAGCAGTTGTTTGCTCCATTCCTCATAAATCTTTTGAGATTAATAAAGCAAAGCAGGCTGTCATTAGTGCGTAGTAATATTAATGGTTATAACAAAGTACTATGTAGTTGTAAGCTTTCCTAAATTCTTATGAAAACAAGAGAAGAAAGCGGAACTCTTTTTAGTTTAGCTAGATAATGTGGCAACACTCAATAAATCCAGGAAGACAAACACAACAAATAAGCAAAATCTAGCAAGTCAATATGCCTACAATCTTTCCACAGACTAATGCCTTCCTGTATTACAGAGCAAGTCCACACATTTCAAACAAACCACAACAATTGCCATTCAAACATTTCAACTAAATATGAAACACAAAGTAAATGTGAAGGTATAAAAAAACATGAAAGGTTGCTACTTACAGTTGACATTGGTATTTTTTTAATTTGTAACCGAAACACTTCTTCAGAGAGGTGCTTGTAGTAGCCTTTTCCCTTCGGAGTCATATGAAACTGCTTGCAATACCTACAAGGATTATACTGAATGAGAATGGACCATTGTATTGTTCCCAAGTACTTCTCTTCGGTAATCCAATGGCAGCTTGGGGCCCACGCATTTCCGAGAGAGCCAGCCTTCATCTCCTGTGAAGACTTCTCTTAAATTGATTAGGTTTTGACTGTGTGTCACTCACCTAGGACACCGACAGGCGGACCTCTGTCTCCCAGACCTCAATACACAGGGACACAAATCAGGAGTAACTTTGGCAGCACCTGGTGTTCCACAAGCAGTGAAGGCGCCAGCACTGCTCTGCTAATCTAATAATCCTTCCAGTTAGTATATGTTGTTATGGCACACAAGGATTTTCGGGGTCAGTGTGGTGGTGTGTTTGGTTTGTCGGCCTGTTGCTAATCACTCGTGTTTGTGGCACCAAACAGCTATGATTTTTAGAGGCACTGATGTCTTAGAGGAACCGAGGAACCCTCGAACCCTGCTGATCATTTTAATGCAAATACTTTTGCATTATTTCACTCATTTAACTGTATACTTTTATTTTATTGTTCCCCATGAAATAACTCCTGGTGAGGAAAATAGTTCGACTGGTATATCTTTAAATGTATGTACTTCTTAATTGTCAAATTTAATGGCAGGAGTCTTAAATGAACAACTTTAAAGTGTGAGGTACCTTCACATATCCAAATCAAGCCTAAATAATATGATGTTATGACCTTATACAGTGGTGGAGCATATTAAGTAGCGCTACTTTACTGTTAACTATACTTATAATTCATATATTGCACATTGCATATTTTACTGCACTGTAAACAGCAGTGATTAGTAACTTTACAGCCTGATAGCTAAAGTAATAAGCAGAGTAACACACTCCATGTTGTCTCTTGATAAGGCCTCAGATTTTTCTGTTTGTTTTTTTTTTCTCTTTCTTTCATCACTGAGGGTTAATTTAGTGTACCATCTTATGTTAATGTGAAGTTTTGTTGTTCTGGCGTTAAGGTGAAGATGTTAATGTGTGTGTGACAGGCGGCTCGCGCGGCTCCTCACCTCACGCCCGCCAAGGTCTCGCACTGCGGGCGCGTGCTCGTGTGCGCGCTCACACCGGCCATTGTGTTTTTTTTTATCAACAAGCAGCGGAGCGCCGTGGCCTCGGAGGGACCGAGCTGACCAGCTGAACCAACAGGCAGCCATGGCGGACGAGCAAGAGATAATGTGCAAACTGGAGAACATCTTGGAAGTGCGGTAAGACTCTGAAGGCGGAGACTGTCCGGGAAACGGTGTGTTAGCTAGCGTTAGCCGGCCAGGACTCCGCAGCCTCTGCGCTTTTGTTACCGAGCTAGCTGATGTTAGCCGGTCTGCCTGTGAACCCTGTCTTCAGTGCGTCTCTGCTGCTCTCCGTTTTTGTCTGTGTTTGGCAAACAGTCGCCACAGGCTGCCTAAACAAGACGTGGAGTCAGAGAAGCTGTTGCTGAGCTTCGTTTTCGGATCACACAAGCGTCAACACGCCAGATGTGTATCAACAAAATGCCAGATGTGCCCTGATAAATTATTTCAGGGGGGCGCTAGCTGCTTAGCCTGCAATCTTATGGGTCTGTTATTATTTCACTGAACACCAGTGGTTGTTTGATCTCATGTCTTCATTACAGCCACTCGTAGTAACTACGTAACAAATGTACAGTATTTATGTAATTAATACATCACCCCATAATGATATTAATTGATCATTTTCAACAAAAATGAAAAACACAAATTTACACAAATTTAAAGCATTGTATAGCAGGTAATCTCTGTGGGAGATAACCTGACAGCTGGTGTCTTTTGTCTGTGCATCTGGCTGCAGGAACAAGACTGTCCAGATGCAGAAGATCAAGTCTCGTCTCAAGATTGAGTTCGAGGCCCTGGAGTCTGAGGAGAAGCACCTGAAAGAGTACAAACAAGAGATGGATCTGCTTCTCCAAGAGAAAATGGCTCATGTGGAGGAGCTGCGGCTCATCCATGCAGACATCAATGTGGTGAGTGAGTAGTATATTCACAGATAAGCACCCTCCGGAGAGGAAGTGTTACTGAAATCTCTGCATCTTACATAATGTTACATATCATACATATCTCTGTTACCCAACTAACCAATCCTGTCCCTTCAGATGGAGAGCACCATCAAGCAGTCGGAGAATGACCTGAATAAGCTGCTAGAAACAACTCGCCGCCTGCATGATGAGTACAAACCTCTGAAGGAGCATGTTGATGCCCTCAGGATGACTTTAGGTCTGCATAGACTCCCTAACCTGAACGAGGAAGAGGAAAAGCTCTCCCTGGAGTCAGTATTCACACATAAACACACATCATTTACAAAATGTCCATACAGACTCTCAGACATGCAGCATTGAATAAAGACAATAGAAACACAGTTTCAGTGCAAAGGAAAATTGGAAAAAAACACCAACTAGCAGACTGTGTAAATATTTAATAGTCATTGTTGAGCTGATTTGACTGTATGAGGCATGCTACATGCCTCATACAGTCAACCTTAATCAGGCTTGCTGGGACATAATGAATAGACAAGTTAGTTCTGTTGTTTTTAAAGGCCACGAGTATATGAATGTAGCATATACAAAAAATAGTCCAAGAATGGAGCTGTGTGGTATACCAAATGTCATTAGTGACTTTGAGAATTTAAGCCCAATCAAAAAATGTTGGTTGATGAGATGCTTGAAAACAGCCACATAGTTGAGGTAAATAAGTTCAGAGAAAAAGATCATTCTAATGTAACTCACTGTATTTCGATAAGGTCATAGATGATCCTGAAAGTAGGGCAAGGAGTCCTAGATCAGATGTCTGTTGCTTCATTTAAGAAGGTTAGGAATGTTTGCCTGTAAGTATCTGAGGAGAAAAGGTTACTAGCTCTGTATAAATAGTGTATTAGATTTTATTAATATAGATATATTCATAAAAACTATTACTGTTACTGTTTATTCATCATATATTCATAGTGTACCAAATCAAAACTTGGTTTAACTCTCTAACAAATAATACATTATATTATGTGTGCAGAAGGATATTTGGATAAATGTGTGAATGTATTTTCCAGGAGCAGAAGTATCTAAGGGTGATGATGAAAGTTTACGATGCAAGACTTCTACCTTCAGGTTAAAATGCACTTTGGCCAAGGAAGTGCAACACTGTGCAATAGTGCACGAATAATCACAAACAAACATGATTATAAATAGCGACAATAATAGTTTTACTGACAGTTCTCAGGAGCTGTGACAGATAGTACAGTTTATGGCAGTGAGGTATTTATCGCCTGGTTTAATAGGGTGTTGAGAAGACAGGTGTTTTTCGTATCATACAGGTCTACTGGCTTGAAGATTTAGATCAGATATTTAGATCAGACCTTCATATCAGATTTTCAGATATCACGGGTGGATGGTAGTTCTCTGTCGTTTCACCACCATAGTGTCATACTTTTTTTTTCCTGTTATGTAAAATGTTTTGAATGTGAGGTAGTTAAATTCCTACCCTTTGACTGGGAGGCGCTCTTATGGCCAGCAATGGTCTGAAGAACCTGAATAATTTGTCTGATTTTAATATTTAGTCATCGATCTTTACAGACTAATATAAGGCTTGGAAGCATCTGACAGGTGTTCTCTTGATGGACAGATCCGTATACCTATTCAGGAATTCAGGTCCACCTAAATTTCTCCTCCATGTGCTCAAATTCTGTGACTTCACTGGGTGTAAGTGTGTAATAAATCCATTTTCATGGTCCAGAATGTCCTCGTTATCCACAAGAGTAGACTCCCAGCCGCACAAACTGCAGTCTGACATTCATCGACTGTGGGTGATATTAAGATTTGACAGTTTACCATGGAGAAAATCTGAGACAAAGAATATGGAATTTAGGTCAGTCTCTGTGTTGGACTAGTAGAGTCTCGGGTTGGGTTTGCTTTTTTGATTTTATCTTCCACAGGCATATTGCTGTGTAGGAAACTGCAAAAGTGGTGGGAGGAGCCCAGTGCATGGCCCTTGCATGCCCTAAATACAGAACAGTGTGCCCCTGGCCTGGAGCTCTCACGATGGGTGACGATGGGTTTATTTTCGGTCTGTGGTATTTAGTGGCTCTAAGGTTTACTCGTATTCACGATCATGTCCATTTTTTTTACTTTTGGGAATTATTTCTAACTTGAAGGCAAATGGGGAATTTCAAAATGAGTTGTGATTTTTCGCTGATTAGTATATTTTTAGCTCAGATGATTTCTGGTCATCTGTCTCTCTCTCTCTCTTTTCCTTTTTTACATGCCGTTTGATTTTCCAAGAGGTAACGAGATACTTCAGTCACTGTTGTTTGTCAGTGGTTTTTTTTTCTTAGAAGACAGAAGTCATCACAGAGAGACATTTATAAGGACATCTGGGATGTTAAAACTATCACTTTCACATCTTGCTGCCAGAAAAGTAATTCTAGCGTACTTTTAACGATAATAGTGCCCATTGTAATTGTTTTACACAGTGTGATAAACCAGCCTTGCATGAAATCGAATCACACCTCATAGGCCTGTGAGGTGTCAGGTTCATTTTAAAATACTTGGTGATATATCAGCATAACAATTAGCACTCTACACCTTGAAAAGTTGAGAATGACGTAGAATCCAAATTCAAAAACTTTTTTACGATACTAATTGAAAATATTGAAATGTGCGCGTGTTAATGTGCTTTAATGTCTGGTGCTTTGGCGGGTCATGATTATAGGAAATACAACCCATTACATTTGTTCTGCTATCACAAACCTATTTTGAGAGAAACCAGAGAGCGTAAAGAAATGGGATATCACTTTTTTTTTACTTTTGAAAATGGGCCAGTCAGGCATAAAGTCCAAGGCCAAATTTCTTTCCCAGCCCTCCCCTGCCCACACACAGACACACTCACACGCATGCAGACAAACACTCTCACAATGACTGCGCTTTTAGTTACAGCTGTACAAAAAAGAGCAAGAAGATGCGTGAGATTGACTATAATGTTCTCCAATTTTAATTCTCCTTTGTGTTTGCTTTTGCAGCTCCACATCTCTTAATACACAGTGTAGATGGGATAATCTCAACTGTGATATGAGTCATAAGATCTCAATAACAATCACAGCTAGCCAGTTTCTCTCTTTCTTTTCTTTGAACAGTTACTTTGAGAAGCAGAAAGCGGAGTGGCAGAAGGAGCCGCATGAGCCCACTATCCCAGAATCTCTCGCTGCCGCCGCCGCAGCAGCACAGCAGCTTCAGGTGTCCAGGAAGCAAGATGCTCGCCAGACGGCCACCTTCAGACAGCAACCCCCACCCATGAAGGTATTGCTCCTTCTGAGCTAAAAGAACAGCAGTTGGGATGTGAGAAAAAAGTAAAATTTTCAGTGTTATATAGTCTGTGGATTGTCTGACCTAATAATAGAGCAGCCATTTCCAATGAAGGCCTAAGGTACAGTTAATTAGGTTGCACTTGCACTGTAGTTTCTATCTCAGTGATGAAAGAGAACCGTGAATTTCCCAAATGTAAGCGCTCCTCTTTGTACCATAAATGGAGCACCACCTGCAAGCTAGTTCAGTGACATGCCCCCACAACATCCACTAAAACACATGTACTCAAGTACGCAGTCTTTTTAAGCTGCCAACATTTTCCAGCTCTCCCTCTGCTCATGTCATGTCATGTCATGTCACTTTCCAAATTCTCTATGTAAACATAGCTGTGAGGATTGATGGGGTCAAAGCCTAGACTATGGTCTGTTGCAGCAATAACCATTTCAAACATGGGTTGTTGTACTGAAATGGAGAAAATGGTAAGAAAACAAAGTCAGACACCACCATAAACACGAATAAATAAAAGAATATTCTTAGCCAGACACCACCTGTCTAAAGCCTTGTTACCATTAAGCAATTTGATTTAGTCCAGTTCAGTTCAGTTCATTATTCATTAGAGCGATTATTTTTGCATTTCCACTATTACTGTCCTTTTTTTTTACTTATCCATCTGTTGAGGTACCTAGCACACTGACCCGGTACTTAAAAGTGGAGTTAGAAAAACTACAATCTGATTGGTCAACAGAATCACAGTTGCGTACACAGGTACCGAGTGCACGGGAAAGACTCTCAGCCACTTTCTCCAAGTGAGGAAATAGAATGTTTCCAGTTGGTATAATCCATCTGAAATTCAAAAACATTTTTAAAGTGCTTGAAGATCCAATCATAACTAATGGGTATTTCATGTAAAAGAGCCAATACAAACAAATGAGATGGTCACATTTGTCATATTGACAGTTAAGATGTGTTGATTCATTCACGAAGTCAACTCACGCAAGTAACATGTAACATGCAAGAAAACGTTGCACCTTAAAAATTGCCAGTAGCTGCTGGTGGCCTTTGGTTGGCACAGTGAATTAAATGAGTTTTTCTCCTGTCTTCAACTAGCTAACTTTCAATGGTAGGGAGATTAAAAGACAGCAAAGACATACTTTTATTTTAGAAACATTTGCAACTTTTCCTTAGAGTGGATGTTTTGAATGCATTCAAAAGTACAATTTTGAATGCATTTCAAGTACATGCATTTGCTCAGCACAAGCAAGTAAATTAAATAGTCTAATTAACAATGTTATAACGTTATGTGGTCGACACATTATTACTATCCTGTAACAACCACGCCTACATTTAAGTACAGTTGAGTACTGCTTGTGGTGGAAACCCAAAACAGATCACGGGTACTATGTGCTATATCAAAGGAACTATACCGAAGTGTTTAGTGGAAATGTGGCTTAAGATGTTTGCTAATCTCTACAGCACAGCCCAGATGGACATAATAGAGTATGAAGTTATTTTTCTACATTTTTCCTCCTCTCTCCAGGCTTGCTTGTCCTGCCACCAGCAGATTCATCGTAATGCTCCCATCTGCCCATTGTGCAAGGCCAAGAGTCGCTCCCGCAACCCAAAGAAGCCCAAGAGGAAGCCAGATGAGTAGATCCTACTGTGCTATCACCTTCAGTAGTATTGAAAGGGACCTGGTCCAAAACACTGATCTAAGGTCAGCCATGTACATCACAATATATGGCTGAAATAAAAGATCTGTCCCAGGACAATTTCCACAAACAGTCCCCGCTTAAACAAATTGTCTTAGTACCTTTTTCATAAATTGTCAACAATTAATGGAGGATCTGGTAATGTCTTTCTGTTGTTTGTTTTTATCAGTGCTTTGACTGTGTTTATATGTACGTGTATGACTTCTATAGTAGCTTTACTAGTCCCTAACCCTGTAACTGCACCAATGCAAAAGGGAACTTGATAAAACGTCCAAATAATTTTGCCCATGTTGCCATTGCTTCTTGCCTTTGATATTGTACTGTAAGTTTTTTTTTTTTTTTTTTTTGCAATGCATGCCTGCTTCCTTGGCTGTCTGCTGTGTATTATTTGTGCCAATATTACAGTCTGATAGGTTTAATTGCAAAGTTAAATCAAACACCGTGTTGTTTTAATGTTTACAGTGTTCAAGTGATCACAGACTGGAAAAAAAAACAGCCAGACTCATCTGCTCTGAATAGTGTTGTGTGTTTAACTTTAATACAGTGATAAAATAAATAGCTGTTTTGTACTAACCTTGTTTGCAAGTCCTTTTCTTTCTAAAAACTCAAAACAAAGGCTAGACATTTGTTTGTGTTATTTAGCAGTGTGAACATAAACACAGCTGCTCGGGGTAACCGAGGACACCACCATCAGCATATGGATCAGTGTTTATTGGACAAATGGATGGTGGGGGTGCCCAGCGTGTCAAAATACAGGTAGGAATATGTTTGACTCCACCACAACATTGTCTCTTTTATTATATTAATACTCTGCCCGTCATGTCTGCAGCTATCTGTCGGTAAAAAGGACAGCGAGGGCTTGCTAAATGAGTTCCTGTAGCGTTTTTGTCAGGGTAACCCCCTCATTTCATCTGTTGCCAGGGCAACTCCACGTTCCTCAGCCGTTGCCGAGGCAACCCCAGGTTGCTGTGACCCGCATGTGTCCACCGAGTAATGCCTCCCAAATCCAGAGAGGGGCATCGGAGGGCTTTGGGAGGTTTTACACAAACTCCCCCAACGTGCGCGCTCCTGTAACACAGAGAGATTTTAATCCGGTAAATGATCAATCAGTGGAGGTGACACAACTATGAAGAGTTGGCGGTGAGAGACGTGCGGCTGTCACTTACTCCACAGCCCGGGTGTGTGTTTAGTCTGCCCTTCAGTGCTTGGAGCTGCAGTTGTGTCTTCTTCCTCCTGATAAAACTTTTCAAGGCCAGAGACGCCTGCTCCTGCTCACACACGCTGCAGGCGGAGGGGTCGTGGAGCTCCACCTCCGCAGCCTGACACCACACACAAACTCTCAATTACTGCATTTTATACCACAATAACAACAACAACAATAATAATAATAATAAAAATCTGACCCGTCTCAACTCCCCCTCGACAGTCTTGAGCCTCAGCGTTGAGATGAGCTGGAGGGGCACGGGCCGGGCTTCAGCACACATGTGACCGGGGGGTGCTCGGTGTCCCGGGGGGAGAGGGAGGCGACTCTGTCCGCGGTGCGGTGACTCTTCCCCGGCCTCAGCTCCTCTCTCGGACCGGGTCCTCCTTCTCCCTCCCTCCGAGGACTCGAGCTGTTTCTGTCGGACAAGACTAATCATCCTCCTGCAGTGTTTTCTCACGGCTTCCCCCTCCTCCTCCATTTTGTACCAAACACTGGTTTTATTACTTTTATCTGATCAGTTTTGAAGTTACAAACTCGACGCTGGGGTTTATTTAGTGAACTGTGGTTTTAACTGTGGTCCAGTTGTTTTTTTTTTTTTTTGAGGGGGAATAAAAGTGTCGCTAATATCCGGTTTCTTTCTACAATCCCAGACTTTAAGAGTGAAACACAAAACTAGCTTTAACTGGAAACAAAGGTCAGACTCAAACATGGCTCCCCCTTATTTACACGCCCTCTTCTTTTGGTGTTTACTACAGCGGCGCTTCCTGCCATCGGCGCGTCTCTACCGCCATCTGGTGGCGGACAGAGCGGCGGCAGGAGGCAGCACACCGACCTATTGTTTTGTTTTTTAAATCCACTGTAAATTATTTATGTATTTATCATTCAAAGAGACAATTATTTTTATTCAGCAAATGTAAACCAGAGGGTATACAGTGAAATGTAAAAATAATTACGAGACAAAATGAAACAAAATCAATAATGCCCAAATATAAAATGTGCAATACAAAAATGAAAAAACAAGACAAGATGTGCAATATTTAGACAACAGAGACATGTACTATACATAATGTTTTTCTTTTCATCTTTCCACACAAAGGGGAGTGCTTAAACAGAAGGTCTAAATGTTTAAATAATTTTAATGGTCATCATTATCAGCAATAAGAGGGAATGTAAATCTATTCATCTCAATAGAATCTATCTATCTATCTATCTATCTATCTATCTATCTATCTATCTATCTATCTATCTATCTATCTATCTATCTATCTATCTATTTATTGTCATTTAATTAATTTTGTAGATTTATTATTAAACATGCTGTTTCAATTCATGACATTCAGTTTGTAGCGATGTCAATTTGAATAAGAACTGCATTTACAACCAAGCGCATCATTTAGTCTTATTGCACTGCAGTTTGCAGTGATCTCATCCTCTTGTTGTTCTTTGGTCAGGATTCAGGACATCTGCATTAAAAGCTTAGTCACATTTAATTGTTCCATGTCTATGTGCTCGGATGAATAAATAAAGTTTCCTCATGCATTTGTGCGATGTCAGGAATCCAGACTCTTGTGCCATCTGCTGAAAGAATGTGGTGTGTCACAGCGTCCCCTCTAAACGTGGGACAGTATGAGGGCATGGGCGGGTTTGGCAGAGAGACAGCTGACTGGCTGCTCCTCTAAAGAATCTGACAGTCACGCAGCTGGCACTTACTGAAATGGCTGCTTTGGGGTGAATTAGGGAAACAGGGTGATAACAGGGCACACACAGCAAACTGATTGCCGTCCTCGCTGATTAGTTTAGCCTCATTGTCACAGTGGGAAACACAAACAATGCAGCTGTTGTGCCTTTACTACCTGTGCGACAGGCTGAAATGAAAAGTGGAGGACCACAACATGCTTCACCCCGCACTGCGACACAGACACACACACACACGTCTCCATTTCAGTTGTATCTTTATTCAGGACACGGGGAGAGACAGTCACACTCACCAGTCGCCGACTGAGTGTCATGCTTGTGTCCCCTTTCTAATTATAAACCTGAGCCTGGGCTCTCCAAGAATGGAAGTTTAGCCAGGCCCATCTGTGGCCTAAAATTAGCCCCCACCCCCCAGAAAGGAGCTCTGGACCCCTCTGTCAGTTTACACACACACACACATTTACACACACACACACACACTAACACACTCACACAGCAACCACACTGCACTTTTCACAACTCCCACAGAAGCATCACACACTCCTTGGAGGACCTTTACTTCCTTATTTCTTCGATGTGACGTATTGTGGAGTTTTGAAAGTTCTTTTCTCTTCTAATATCTTTCTAAATAACATCAAAGAGCACCTAGGTGAGGTAAGTGTCGTGTTGCAGTAAGTTCCAGTTCACTGCTGTTGACGCAAACAATGTAACTTTGTTTCTAATGAGAAATTTATCTATAAAAGCCTTCATTTTTTATGTCTACGACTAAACAGTGCACTCACTTGAAGCCATGTGCATTATACCTACTCTGTGTATTTAGGCTGTGATTTGTTTTCTTACCGTGATTTGTCAAGTAATTGTGTCATGTCAACAAACAAGGCATTGTGTTATGGTAGCACTCTTCAGTCATGGCAAGAAATGTCTTTGTTTTGCTGTCATGTAGAAATTTGTTATCTCGAAATACAAATCATGCCTTTCAAAAACAATCCAAAGTGACAAGAGTATGTCAGCTGTGCACGTATTTGGGTGTATTATCATCTGTCTCTTAACATTTTGCCATTGCAGATGGAAGGGCTTTGACTTGACTGGCCTGCAGTTACATTATGGTTCTGAGCCAAGCTGTCAACATGAGTTTGATGGACATTTCTAAGATCTTCTCCCTGCTGCAGCCTAAGGAGGAGGATGAGGACAACGAGCAGTGTCAGGCCTTGAACAATGCCGTGAGCAGCAACGACGTGACTCTGCTCTCTGAGCTTCTGTCTCAGGAGACTTACAGGAGGTCTATCAATGCTCGAAGCGGGTGGGGGGTGCCAGTCACCCCCTTGCGCACTGCTGCTGCTCTGGGACACCTGAGGTGTTTGGACTTGTTGTTGGAGCATGGTGCAGAGGTAAGATACAGAGAGAGTGTTTTGTTGCATAGCTCTCAAATGAGGATATGGCTCTTTGAGATTTGGTGTGGAGAGGGCTATGGCCGATCCTGCTGGTGTAATAAAGTATCCTATTTAATAACCTAAATTATATACTGCACTCAGCCATCACACATTTCATTTAACCCCACCCCCCAAAAGGTTGATACATTCTTCCTGCAGGTCTTTTTCATTTATTAATAATGAAGACTAAGAGATGAGAAGTGAGATTCTCACTACATTTTACATATAAGGCATTAAAGCTGCACTGATCAATATTTTAATATGAACAGTAATATCAAAGGGGTCATTGGCAGTGACAAGCCAACACAAAGTTATTAACCAACTCTGTAGTTCACCTCAGTTCAACAGAACCTTTTAGCATATTTTAGATAAAGCTCTGATAAACGCACTGAACACTACCTGACCAAGCAGCAGATGGATAATGTTAGGGACTAGCTAGGGAAATAGTGATAGGAAATAGGCAGCATTTAGCTGCCAAAAACCCAGATATTTCCCTCAGGAGTTAAAGGAGAATAAAAAGGAGGTACACAGAGTGAATTCTGGACTTGAGGTTATGAAAAATGCATGCTATTTTTGTTCATTGTCTCCTGGATGTGTAATTTGGTCTTTGCTAACATGCTCACTGAGAGGTCAGAATATGTCAAAGTTTTGACACTTTTTCAGCTTTAATGATGCATAGTGCACTGAAAAATCATGAGTTCTCAGATCATCAAATCACAACTAATCTGGATCGTGTTTTCTACAGTTTCAACTTGTTGGTGTACTCTTGTGTTTGAATCCAGATTGACAGCCTGGATGTGAAAGCCCAGACGCCTCTGTTCACAGCTGTCAGTGGGAAACATCTGGACTGTGTAGTTGCCCTGCTGAAGGCCGGAGCCGACCCTAATGGCAGCCAGTACAACAACTGCTCCCCGGTGCTGACAGCTGCCCGGGAGGGCGACGTGGAAGTGCTCCAGGAGCTGCTCCGGTTCGGAGCCGAGGTGGACGTCAGACCCAAAGTCCCAGAATGGGCGTCCAATGCCACAGCCTGCAGGGGGCCCCTTTATATCTCAGCTGTTTACGGACACCTGGACTGCTTTAAACTGCTCCTTCTTCACGGGGCCAACCCCAACTACAACTGCACAGACGAGAAGATGCTGGCCAGGATAAAGCAGCCAAAGACAGTTCTGGAGGTGTGTCTCCGCTATGGCTGTGGGGTGGAGTACATCCAGCTTCTCATAGACTTTGGGGCAGATGTATACCTGCCTACACTGATCATTGACAAGACCACAAAGCAGAATGAAGCTCTGGCTTTGCTGCTCAAAGAGAGAGGTGAGACACTGTTTATTGTTGTTTCAGTCAGCAATGAGGTGTGGACGGTGTCAAAATGCTCATGTTGACCCGCCTGTTGTTCCTGTTTCTGCTCCAGTTTGTCCCAAAACGCTGATGTCGCAGACTCGACTAGCCATTCGAAGATGCCTCCCTCTTGCCAGTACAGAGCCTGCCATTGACAGTTTGGACATTCCTCTGATCCTGAGGAACTACCTGAAGCACAACACCTTGGAACTCATATGATGCTCAATTTGGCATCAAAATATGCTGCTTGGCCAGTGACTTTTTTTTTCTTTTCTTTCTTTTTTTTTTTACCTCATTGCTTTACACTCATGACTGAAGTGTTGCCATATTTCCACACAAGTGGGTAAAGATAGCAGACACCAATCTCAATGTGTGATTTAAAAAAAAACTTTTTATTTATACATCAAGTTTGACATTTTTGACCACCCATGTATGTATTTATTAAATAGCTCAAGTTTAAATAGATATTTTAGTATCTTTGTGGAACATGGAACGGTGGCAATCCTGAAGGTCTCCATGTTGGAAAAACCTGCCATGTCCTTGGGAAGTGTAGCACCACGGTTGACCACTAGAGACCACAGTAATACTGCTTATTGCTCCTGTCCAACTTTGAGGTGTCTCATTCGAAATTTTGAACATCTGTTAAGGCCTCTTTGCATCATCTCTAGCGCTGTCCTGTTTACAGGTAACATTACACAATCACAGTCTCACTTCAGTTTTTTAGACACAACTGGAGAAACACACACATACACACACAAACACTCACACTGTCAGCATCACACCAGGATGTCTTAGATCTTGCCTGAAAAACAGTCTTGCATCTGTGGACTTCAAAACATTAGGAAGCGGAGTGATCAGCCTACACTTCAGCACGACCAACTGGGAGAACATATTTGCATAAGTCTCATTACTTATTGATTGCAGCATAGTTATTTGGAGGCTACAATTTGTGGCTGGGAGTTTGTTGAAAATGTTCTTCTGTGACTCGCGAACACCATCCTGATAATGTTATCGTCTTCCATTTGCGGGCCCTTAAATCTTTCCTCATCGCGTCAGCTGTCGGGAAAGGGGCCCACAAACAGGAAATGATGTCACACGACAGGAAACCCAGCACAATGCTTTTACTCACACATTGACGCCTGGACGAGCAGTTCTGTAGAGGTTTTATTTTCAACAAAAGTACAGCTATATCAGATATGGATTTATTTTTACAGCAAAGTACAACATATTCCCAGTGCTTCTGATTACATCAAAACATATAATGTACATACAGTTGACATCTCCACTCTCCCATTCACAGTTTCTGGATTGAATAGGCATTATTTTTCAGGTTTTTCATTTCTACAACAAATAATCAAACTCAAAGGCCAGCAAGAAAGAAAATGACGAATGTTTGCATATGATGACGAAGGATATGGATACTGTGAGTAAAGTTTTCTGTGATAGGCAAAAATCCAGACCTCAAACTAGATGGTAATATACAATGGAAAGATTCCAAAAGTGGGATGTCAGTCTTCTGTTAACCTTGATGTCTTTGAACACCACATCAACATATGGCTCATTGAAGACTCTGTTGTACCCTGACTATTCTGAGACAACACAGGACTGCATAACCAACTGCGAGGAGTTCCTACTGAAGATGATGCTATGCTAAATGTGAGTGGACGCGGTCGGCGGCTCATGTACACCCTGGACTAAAAGGGATTACTGAAATCTGAGCAACCTCCGATGCATCCGGTTGAGAGTCTGCTAACTTGGCCGTCTTGGTTTTATGACTGGAAAGAGAAAAAAAAACAACAAAAAACAAAAAAAAAAAAGAAGTTAAACTGCACAGAAGGCTGTCCTCTCTCAGTTCAAGGTCAGAATGATTCTCTAAGAAAATAAAACCAATATATACATCCTTTTAACAACGTGGCCAATGGTACTATTTAATACTGCATTCAATAAATACAAGTTAGGAATTAATTTGTACTGTCAAGTCAGTGTACTTCAAAGAATCATTTCTTAAGTAGAAACAAGAGCATGATATGAATTGAAATGAAGTACTGTGTGTGTGTGTGTATCTGTGTGTGTGCGTCTTCAGGATTATGTTTATTTTTAGCTCATCCCGAGAGGTTTCGCATTTATTCAGCTCTTCTGCTTGACTACAAATCTATACACAAACACCCATGATCAGTGCTAACTCCTATTTGGTTCACTGTTGTCATAGAAAAATTATACCCGTTTTGCCTCAGCGTTTAATGGTGTTCCAAGAATAATAAAATGAAACAATAATAATAATAGTAATAATAATAATCAGCAGTTTGGACCATGACAGTGTAGGTTGGAGTCAAAGAGAAGAAACAAAAGATCTCAAATAATGTTTATAGTACCCATTATATCTGGGCAAAGAGAGCATCAGTGCCTTTCATTTCACCTATCAACAGTTCAGTCTTTGATTCAGCGGGGAGGAAAGCTGTTTCCCCTCTACTTGACAATAAATAATAATAAAAAAACAAAATAACCCCCAGAAGCTACAACCTGTGACGTGCAGTGAGCAGGAGACAGGTGGGCAGAGAAAAGAACTCCCTTCAGTGAGATGGCATGGGTTCACAAATGAATGGTTCCGCGTCATGGATAAAAAAAATTCCATTGGAAGTTAAATGAAACTAAACAATCTGTTAAGAGTTGTCTTAAGTCTCATGCAAAATATTGGATGCCACAAGCATGCATTTACCTGGTACTGAGGTCTACCGCACGCTAGAACTGGAACAACATTCGTCTCCAACGCAAAATACCAATATCCAAATATATGATCTGTTCTTTTTACATTATTTACAGTGTGTATTTGATAAAGGTAAATTAAATGATTCTTCTTTTGATTCATAACTCACTGTTAGGAATATATCTTGAAATGTGAAACCTAACTCGACTAATGAAAATCAGTTTCCTACTATATATTCAAATTAAACCGTCTCTCAGCATGTTAAATAGATAACGATAAAGGAATTCTATGTAGCTTCTAAATGTCTGAAATTAGAATTAACTTGTCTTTGTGCAATAAAATTACCGCTATGTAAGTGTGATATAATATAATAAAGTGTTTTTTTAAGTGTTTCAGTCAGACAGCACAGTATCTACTCGTATGGAAAAGGCCTGACCTCTAAAAGTTTCTGTTCGAGTGGGTATCGTGCACTGGGGAACGAGGAATTCCCAGTGTATGAGAGAGAAAGAGAGAGAGAGAGAGAGCAAGAGAGAGAGAAGAAAGAGAGAGAGAGAGAGTGAGAGAGAGAGAGATGCAAGTCCCACACTGAAGGGAAAATACATGACTAATTCAAATCTGCCTGTGAAACTGAATAGATAATCACTAGTGGAATGCTGGAAGGCACTGTTAGATAGCATCTCTCTTCTCCGCAGCAGAACGGGCCAGCAAGTGCGCGTGATTATACATATGTGTGTGTGAGTGTGTGTTTGCCTGCATGCTTGTGTCTGTATGTTGGTACTTGTGGTGGTGTGGAGCAGGGATGGGGCGGGATGGGAAGGTTGGGTTTAAGGGAGTGGGGGCGGGTGTAGCACGGGACCTGAGGTTATCATGGCCTGGGAACCATATCTTTTTGCTGTGCCAGACCAGGGAATTATCTTCCAAAACGATCTCACTGGGAGCCATCTCTACAGACACCAGCAGCCAACTCACCCATTTCTCAACTTTCTTTACTGAAACAGAACATAAATTACACAACATACAAAGCAATTCTAAGATCTTTTTTTTCCAATAGGATATAAGGCCTATAAGAAGGCAAACAAATGACATAGAACGATATATAACTCTTTCATATAACGTTGTAGTGAATAGTGAAGATATATAATGATATATCACATTGCACAAGTTGTCATACTGTATATGTACTGTCCATCAGGTGATATAATTCAACACAAAATGTACTTCTGTATCTGAGGTCAAAATATGATCACAAACTGTGGACAGATGTGTCACTTACATTCCAACCGTAGAAAATAATACACCATGGTAATTTCTCCTCAGCACATCTTCTCCTTCCTAACACCTCTAGTCGAAGTGGCGCGGGATCTCGCTCGCAGCGGCTTCGGGGGACATTGTCGATTAAACAAATCAATCTGATCGGGCCACAGTTCCTTTTTGTAAATCACTTAACGGTGGCGAGCTAACTGCCAGAACATGGATCAAATCTGGGAAATGATGTGACGGGGAGGGCTGCCAAGATCTGGAGCTGCCGTCTTTAGAGACGCATGAATCTGTCAGAGGACACCTGCGTGCTACGGATCAAACTCGCTTTCCTGCCTCCCTACGGTGTTGGCTCTGCAGCGCACTTTCTTGTCCTGTTCGCCATTTTCTGACCACCTCCCCTTGTGCTGATTAGGGTTTCGTTCTAATTTCTTCCACCGTGGCATCGTCATGTTTGCATCGCTCCTACTCGAATGAGGGGAAACAAAAAAAAAGTCCTACTCAGGCTGAATATGTACTGTGCTTTTTACAACGTGAACAAAATAATTACATCAACTGAAGAAGTCTTTTTTTTTTTTCTCCACACAGCTGACGTGAAAAAGAGATTTTATTTTAGACCTTGGCCAATACATCAACTTCACTTTTAGCTCTCAGAGGAGGTAGGCTGTGCTCTTTCCAAACACCCAGTGAGCTGCCAGCACAGTGCTACAGGGGTGGTCTCTGGGGAGAGTGGGGAGGGGCTCTGACACAAGGCAGGTGGACCGCGGCCTGCCTATCTCCTGCTCCCAGCTGTTTCATCTGAGCGGCAAGCTCTCCGTCAAATGCAACACACAGCCCCTCGAACGTGATTGGTTATGAATACCCTGTCAAAAGTGGTTGGTGAAAGGATGTAAATATTCTATTGATGTTCCGACTATTGATTTGTTCCCTGACCCATCATATCACGGCCAATGGCAGGCTTCCAAAAGAATGAAGCTCTTCCTCTGAGAGCCACTGACTCACAGAGTGCTGAGCAGGTGGGTAGAGAGATAGAGAGGACGAGAAGAGGGATGCAGAGTGTGAGGGAAACTATGTGAGCATCAGACCTGGTGAAGAGAGGGCTACTATAGGCAAACAGCTAGAGAGAGGAGTGTGGAGCGCGTTGAGAGTGGAGGAGGAAGGGGGGGGTCCAGACGCAGACATCAGTAGAGCAGAGGTGGCCTGACCTGGATCAGTGGTGGAATGGATCTAACTCAGAGGTGGCGCTGATGGATCGAGCTTCACAGGTCCGTCGGACGCAGCAGCCGGTGAGGCTGAGGCCCGTCATGATTCAATCTCACATTCAGAAGAATCCAACAAGCAATCTCACATAGCAGCACAGCAAGATCTCAGCTTTTGGACACAATCATACTACTAGGAATGCCCCGGCTTGGCCTCGTGTTTCTTTCCAGGTGATGGATTCAAAATGAAATCATACAACAATCTCAGTAACTCCAGGACATTCAGATGGCGTGAAAATGCAGAATCCGAGGGAAAGAGTTCATGACAGTTGACTCAGCTGGAGAAGCATGATAACTAAGAACGTTACTAACATATATGAATTGTAAAGTTTTTTTTTTTTTTTCTCAATTTCTCAAATCTTCAGTCCTCTTGCTGCTTCCAACCGCACCCTATATTAACATTGGTCCTTATCGTCGAAGTCTCTTGTGTATGTGTGTTTTTTCGTATTTTTCTTCGTCATGGGACATGATCATCCAGTGTTTAGTGCTTCTAAGAAAAATAGCTGGTCCTTCAGAAGAGTCCATGAATCTCTATTTCTTAAATGGAGCTAATCTACTAAAATTCTGCCAGAAAGGAGCCTGGCCTCTTTTGGATTGACTGAATTCAAAAACCTCTCCTTGTGCCATGTCCTCCGTTACCTCATACTGCCCCGCACTGAGGGGGTCCTGGGGGGGCGGGTATGAGGGGGGCGTGCACCTGTTTACACCTAGGAAGGCAGGTGCAAAGAGAGCAAGAGGGGGAGGTGGTAAGGGGGGGAGGGGACAAGGAGCACAGTGTAGGGCACAAAGCGAAAGAGAAAAAAAAGAAGGGAGGTGGATAGCAAACAGGAAACACCGTCAGTAATGGATCTGAGACAGACACAACAACACAACACCAAGTCATGCATCCAAAGAAAACAGGCACATAGACATACACAATGAGCCTTCAGTGTTAACATTCCTGCATATTAAACCTGAGATATGATACAGTATGATCATATGATGACGGCTGAATTGGGAGAAACGTGGAATTCAGCTCTAGCAATGACACAAGGGAGACTAAAGATGCTATTCAATCAACGTCTGTGGCAGGCAAACGAGAGAACCAACAGATTACATCCGATACAGTGATGAAGCCAGGCATTTGGACAAGGGACATTGTTCTTCCATGTTTGTTGACAGCGCATTTGTTTGAATAGCACCCTCGACACTTGAGAACACAAGACTGGCAAAAATAGAGCCAACAGAAAGCTGTTAATATGCACTTAACTACAGTCTACAATGTCATTTAGCTACAGTCTACAAGCATCACAACTATGCTAGTGCAATTAAAAATTAGATACAATCAATATTTGGAGATGAAATATTCAAAAGTTGCCATGGCATCTTATAAAAAGAAATGAGAAGATGAGAACAGTGCCTTTTGTTAGAGGTATTTTATGGCCAAACACTGTTCTAGCAGTTAGAAGGGTTTGGTCTATTTGTGTTAGTGGAACCTGTTTATCTTGGATAGACAAGATAATGCTTGTAAACAGATTGGACAGTGACTGCATGCTCCAATGCCAACGTTAATCACAACGCCTCCCAATGCTGCTTAGCAGTTGCCATGGCATCTTATTGTGCTAGCTCTAAGGAGAACTCTAATGCATATACCTTTATCATTTTCAAACCATGTCCATACAACATGGCCCTCTTTCTCAAGATGAAATCTATAAATGAATCTGAAATTCAAGAGAGTACTTCACCTTGTGCCAGCCATGTACACATACAGCACTTAGAAACACACAACATTTACTTCTGACAGACATCTACAGGGATCCTAACGTCAGAGAGAACATTCCAGCAGTGGTCATTGGTTAATTTATACCTTAATGGATGGTCATGCTTATTGTGAAACTGGCAACTAGCAAGAACATCAGTAATGGTAAATGTACAAACATCTAGCCTCGCACTAAAATGGCTAAAACTTAAAGGGTGATGCCAACGGTTTGGACATGTGGGTTCCCCTGTCGGATGCTTTGTCAGGAACTTGCGACTTGGATAACTCGTTTGACATGTTTTCCTGTTACCGAGGTAGCTGGTGGCTGTTGGAGGATTTGGGCACAAAACAGAACTTGCTAAAACGCAAAACTAAGACAAGGTAACATGATTACCCTGATGTTTCTCCTGACTTCAAGGTGTCATGTTTTTTATTGTGCTAGACTGCACAATGTGAGGTGAGGGCTCTTTGTTCTACAATTTAGATGCTGTAAATGAAAAAAACAACAACTATAAACTGGACTTGTGCATACCAGGGCCACCCTTACTCAGTAACAGAAAAAATGCAAACAGTTGTCTGAGGCATGAGATCTTTTCAAGACAAGTGTGACAGGGGACCCGCATGCCATGAACACTGGTATCGCCCTTTAAACTCAGTAAATCATGCAAACAGCCCTCTGTCTTTTCATTGATGCTTAACAGCTGCTTTACAACTCTTATCAAATCATCCTCGTGTACGGGCTTGGCAGACATGTAACTCAAAAGGCAAAATATTGAAAGTGATAAAGCGAAAAGACATGAATCCACGTGATGTTTCTAGCTTACTCAGTACACAGATAGTCTAGGTCCATTCATAAACAAAGTAGGCGTGTTTAAAAAAAAAAAGGCGTAGAAAGTCAAAAGAAAAACAAAAGAAACAAAAAAGAGAGCAAGTTAAGGGAAGAGTAAACAGCGATGAGAAGACAGAGCACACCAGCGAGGAAAAGAAAAGGGAAATCACCTGATATCTTCTTGTTGCCTCACCTTTCTGTTTGGTCACCTTTCTCACTGTCATGGCTGCCTGCCGCTTCTGGTACTCGGAGATCTCAAAACCTAAACGACAAGCGGTGATGTGTGTTTTACAAAGATCCCACACACAGGGCTATAACGCACGTGAGAAAGGATGTAATAAGCCACAGGAAGCTGCCTTTTGACTTAAAAACAGCTATGAGGCATCTTTGAGGCTTAGCTTAGTACAAAACCTGCTTTAATCCTATAATAATATGTTCAGAAATGTACATGTAGCATGTTTGACAACCAGGCCAGTCGGAGCTAAGGCCTGATTGTCACACTGACTTTGTAACAACTATAGCTTCAATGTTACATACAGCACACAGGGGCTGCTGCAGCAAATACAACACGTAACTGGCCCATTGTGAATGAAGCGAGCGCTTTCCAAACTGGGAGGTGCAGAGAGGTGCGTGACTAACCGATTTTCTCATCCTCCTGCACCATCTTCCTCTCCTCGTGGAAGGCCCTGAGCCAGCGGATCTTCTCCTCCGGCTTCTTGGCCAGGAAGATGTGGATCTCCTCACTGTCTTTGTTGCACAATTTGAAGGCGTTCTTCACACTGACGTTGAAGTCGTCGTCACGCCCGTCTATGGCGTCCCGCACCTCGTAGCGGTCCATGTCGATGCGGCCCTTGTAGTACAGGATGTCCCTGCATTGCGTATCAGGTCCTGGTGGGGAGAGGAGGAAGAGGACGTCTGTTAGCATGTGTGTGCGTGTGTATGTGTGTGTAAAATGTGCGCTGAACCTCGGAGGTGTCAACGAGCATCCTTCTCTTGATATCCTGAGAGTCTGTCTTATGCAACCCCTTCCATCTGCTGCCCAAACATACAAACACCTTCCATACACACTGCAAAATGCCAAGCAAATCTGTTTGACACTTGATATTGCAAAACATAGAAAGCCCTATTTCAGCGATGGCAAGCTCACTTAGTAGTTTATTACACCGCTATAATCTAATGCACAACCGCACAACAAAAGTGCAATGAATCCCATCCCCCATGAATCTGACTGTATTAGACTGCATTATATGATGAGTTCTGTCTTTTCATGCATTCTAACACCACTAGTAACTATGGCGTTAAAGACATGGCACCTGACTGAGTGTTTCACCGGACCAACGGTCCAAAATCCAAAGATACTCAGTTTATAATCACATAAGACAAAAACAAGAATCTAGAAACTGGAATCAGATAATGTGTAGCTGCCACGTCATTTTCTGCCAGTCGACTACTTGTTCCAGCTCTACAGCAGTTTGTCAACCACAAGTAACCTGAACCTACACAATGTAACTTTAATAGTTTCCAGGAATAAGATGTCCACATGAACAAAATCTCCATCAGTGCCTCAGACCAAATAACATCCGGTCAAACTGTGAGGGCGAGGAAGGTAACAAGAAAAAAAAAAAGAAAAAAGAAGGGAACAAGCTTTTTTTTAATAAGCGTGCAGAGGCAAATCTGCATCCCAGTGCTGATAAGGAAGAGATGAGAAGAAAAGGTGGAAGGTGTACATGCAACGTGTTAGGAACGCAGCCTCTGGGCCGCCATCACACATGTTGTCCTGAGGATGCTGGAGAGGGATGTGTGGAATTGTCGATGTGTATAATTCAGAGTGTCTTGGAGCGGACTTTATTTAGCGGACCAGAACTGCTTGCACATGTGGCGATCTGCAGAGTTCATTTCTGGTGTCATGTTCAACAGTGATAGAAGAAGGGAGGATGAGGACAGGTTGAACAGATTGGACGGTGACGTGTGTGTGTGTCTTGGTTTGTTTTTCCTGTGTGTGTTTGTCTGGCTAATGGTGAAATTACTGTTCCTCTCTGCGTGCATGTGTGATGATGCAGTTATTCGGCCGCTGCGTGCGTGTTTGTGCGCAAGTGTCTGCCTGCGTTTTTGTCTGCGTCTCCATGTGCGTGTATTGTCGAGTCTAGCCACGCGTGAACATCCGTCTGACAGCCAAGCGCAGCCTCGGCGCATTAGAGACCAAACTACCACAGCTCCATTTTGTGAAAGGTGCTGAGGATTTGAACGCGTCTCCACCGAGGGGCTGGTGCGCCTCATTCGGTGTTATGTAATCTCTGTGCAGCTCTCGAGTAAGGTTGAAGAAGTCACATTGTCTCCAAGCATCACCGTCACCGGCCATGTGATAAACAACTTTTAAGAACACGGACTGAGGGCGTGTTTTAGCTTATCAGCTCGTTTTCAGCCAACAGAGTCTTCAGAAAAAAAAAAGGGAAGAAAATGAACAAAGAGGGAGAGAGAGAGAGCCTACCTTCTTACAGAGGACCAGCTGGTGATCAAAGAGGAAGAAGACTCGCTGCTGGCTGCGTCCATACGGCTGATAGATCCATGACAACTCCCCAGTGTAGATGAGTTCCGAGCTCCTGTCCAAGATATCATCCCCCTAGACACACACACAAAGTCGGAGACACAACAGAAGTATGTAATTGATGCTGTCAAAATCTAAAAGGCTTAACTCTACTAATTTTACACATACAGTAAAGTCAGTTTAGTCATCATGGTTAGTAGTTCTCAGCCTGTGAAAACAGTTGTATAATGTCTACTGTGGCTCTGGAGGAGCTTTATCAAATCTGTGAAATTAACCCAGATGTATGGGCTCGAAAAGCTTTTTTAAATGAAAGCCTGCTGAAAAATGTTATCGCACTGCATCATGGGAAAAATGGGATCTGGCAGTTTTGGAGCTTGACGCGCACTAATTACTAAAATTGAGGATATCTCAGGCTCTGCTGCATTAACTTTGACTGATATAATTGACATAACGTGCTATAACTTGTAATAACTGTGATAGTGCAATACTACTTTGTTGGATTACTCCTTTAAACCCAGTTGAAAAGGTGACTTATTATATTATATAATCAGTCATCTAATGTAGGGTTATGTCTAGGTCTGAAACTCTTTTTTTGTTTGTTAAAAAGAAAAAAAAACACTTAAGAAATTACAGGAGCCATCTGTTTTCTCAGAGCAATCTAAAGCTTGTGTTCTATCTACATTTGGTGCTTTAGCTATGCAGAGTAAAATGTCTGTTTTCTTATTTATATCTGAGACTGAAAGCCTGAATTTCACTTGTTTGAGTTTGTTTAAAAGACAAATATTTGAGCAATTATAGGAATGTGGATCGTATATACACAAACACAAAGTTTAATGTTTTCGCAAAATTAACCTCTGGTTGTGTAAAACTGTCTACGTTTAGTGACAGATATATGAAGCAAAATGCAAGTTCCTCCGTCCTTAAGCAAAATCTATGACTAAACAGATGGACTGAACAGACCAGACCAGATTTAGCCGGTAAAACAACATCAGTGGACATCAGATGCTTGATAATGACTCCACAGCCAGAATGTACACATACCTCCCAGTCCAGCACAGAGGCTTGCCACTGGGCGATCTTGTCGATGTTCTCCAGCCTCCTCTTCCTCTCGTTGATTTGCTGAGTGACGTTCCGCATTACTGCCAGCGCTGCTGCCACGTATCGATAATCACTACAGACACAGTGTACACATAATTACTCCTGGGGTGTTAAAGGGAAAAAAGTTATAGCTCTTGGAGATGGGCCACTCTTTAAAAAAAAAAGACATGTAATGTTGCAGCAGTGAATAATACAGAGAGGCATATTAAAGGTCCGGGGTTATAAACCCAAGCAACAGCAGTAAGTCTGCTGGAACACAGTCAAAATAACACACTGCTATTTAATTCTAATCAGCCACTTTCTCTATCCACAGTTAACTCTGGCTGCGTCTATGCTAACTGAGCTGGATTTATCCCCCTGGCTTAGATGTGCTACGGATCCAATCCTCACTTTGGAAGATAATGCGTGTGTGTGTGTGTGCGACAGTGCTGTGTGTGCGACCGACAGCGGGCCTATATCTGGCAGATTCTCCGCAGCGCCTAACAGTCAAACACTGTGATCTGGCAGGCCTCGCTGGCAGAGCTGGCACCTGTCCCTCTCTGGCTGAGAACGCGTGGTTTGTGAATGACCTGGAGCTGGCTGAGACGCGCTGAATCACTTACACCATGTTTCTGTGGGCTTGCACGCATGAGTTTGCACATCTGGATGCTTGCATGTGGGTCCGTGCACGGGAGATCATCTGCAAATGTTTGTACTGTGTACTGCGCTTCTGCGCTGTGCATACAGCGTGCGGCGAATGCTGATGCTTGTGTGTGCGTGCCAGCAAAAAGCCCAAATCCATATTTAATCTGCAATCTATTTATATCCAGAGGTCTATGCAGTCATCCTATGGCCATGTACTGAAATGAAAATGATTCGACATGGTTATGGATTGCAAAACTGCAGCACAAATTTTCTATACGACTGAGATTCCTTGATGATGTTTTCCTTGAAAATGTTCACACAAAACAACATTTGCTTCAGTTCATGCATGGATAATCGTAGCTTCAATAGAATAAAACCAACACTGCAACACAGTGCATCTGGAAACACAATGATGCATCTCTAACGGCTTCTTTTTTAGAAAACAAATGAGCTACCATCAAACAGCAACACATTCGGCCGATTAGATGTGACCTTGGCCGCAGCGTACAGTACCTGTGCTCCTGCGCAGTGTATTTGAGAAGCTCAGCCAGCTGGAGTGGGTATTTGCAGATCTTCTGGACCGGGGTGAGCAAGAAGCCATCTATGGCAATGTCAATCATTTGCTGGAGGAGGCGACAGGCCTCGAAGAAGTGCTGGTACCTGCCTGTCCCTCATCAGTTTGCTCAGCTCCATACAGGCATCCAAGTGGTTGTTACAGTATTCTGAATAGATCCAAAACCCATCTTGCTGTAGAGTAAAGGAGAAGAAAGATGCACGATGACAGGGGGAAACGTGTAATGACTCCTCTTTTCAATAAAACATGCCACGTAGAAGAGTGCCAATATGTACAGAAGAGAAGCTCTGGTTGTTCAATTTTTTATTAGAGCTGTTTTCTCAAGATCATGACTTAATTATCTCGTTATCTTGAGATAAACTGTTTGCTGGTGACTTAATTATCTCCACAACATTACTGTTATCTCAAGATAACGAGATAATTAAGTTCTGATCTTGAGATAACAGGCCTAACAAAATTATTAGCAATTATGGCTGCTCTTGGACGGACAGCATGTCGGAGTTTTTTCACACTCATTCTGTGTTGTAGTGTTGAGAAGGGAAAACACGATTTAAACTCACGTGTTCTAAAAAGCACGGTCCGATTTCAGAGAGGTGGGGTTCCTCTGTGTTGTACTGTTTCTCCAAGTCTCTAACAAATCCCATCTGGAAGCGGTAGATGTCCTCGATGTTCCCAAAGATGACCTTGAGCTGGTCGTCATTGAACATGTCCACACGCTTCCTGCACTGGCGCAGGTAACCCTGCAAAAATGTGAGTTACAACTGCTGTGAGGCTTTCAAAGACAGTTTAAGTGTCAGGTCCTGGCTGTGACAGGACTGCACAGCTATGAGTCAGTAAATGCTCCGTAAAAGTACAACATAGGCCTCAGCTTGTTATGTCTCATCACTGTTTTTGTTCATTCTTTCTAATAAACATGTTAAACCACTCCTTAAATAAATACATGTGAATCAGAATGAACTGTGACTCTGTAGAAGCTTCTGTAGAATCAAAAACAATTTTGTGTAGGTCGAACTGTGGCCCCAATTTGTCAGTCCAATTCTTGTGGTTAGTTAAATGCCCTGAAGCTTTGGCACTATGGGAAAAGATTTGCTGTACGAGGTAGCTTTTTGCTATTTTACACTCCACTACCCAGAATTCTCTCTGTTGTCTTTGTGAACTACACACGCTAAGCCTTTTTGCTTTGGTTCTTAAAGTGAAGTTCAATGCAAACAACCCAGATTAAAGCAGTGTTTAAGGGTTAAGGTTAGGAATTTCCTCAATTTAAGAAAAGCTTAAAATTAAAATTAAATATTGTGCATATATTTTGTGTTTTACATTATGATAGGAAGCTTCCCCCCTTTTAATGACGAGCACAGACATTACAGTCATGGAGTAATCCATAAAGAAACAGCAGAACATCAACAGCTTAGAAGCACTTCCTGTTCTTACTCCTTAAACCCTTTGCTCTTAACGCTGTGAAACACACAGTTTGAATTAGGTTTGACAAAGTATGATCTCCCCTTTGAATCTCTTGTCCATATCCATTTTCAAACACATCAAAGAAGCTTATTAGATCATCTTGCGTGTGCATGTTTATAGCAAAAAAGCTATGCTGGGTATAGTAGAGGTGAGAAGTTACACTCTACTGCAACTATTTTTAAACATTACGCTTCACCTGGAATACAAAAGGTGTGCAGGGGATTGAGGGAAGATGATTAGATAAGCACGAACTTGCACTAGAAAATATTTCCCACCCAGAGTCATGATGCAAAGGCATTTTGTGGCTGCGCTGGTGGCAAACAACTTCTAAGAAACAACCGCTTCACATGAAAAACAGAATTATGCAAACTTCCTTTAAAAAACTTGTCTTATGGTGAATTTGTTTTATAGTATCAGCAGGAAGCCCTGGTGGAGGTGAACTACTGTACTTAACAGTGCACTATGTTGTTACTGCTTCTGTAGAACAAACAGATGACTGATCATAATTGTGGCATAAATAAAACACGTAGCTGTTTGGTCACGACCGGATATCTTAATGCCAATTCATCAGTCCACATCATCATTATCTTCCAATACCATAGGTATTTGTATTAAAGCAGTTATCACGTGGCACTTCTCCTTGTTGACTTCTTCATTTTAATGTCATGACAGGGAGAGAGGTCTAGTCATCGTTTCATTTTTCACGTTTGTGGAATAAATCCTGTATCTGTGCTGTACATGCATACATGCATTGGGCTAACACTATGCCATGTAACCACACCTGTGTATATACTAAGCTAGAGAAATTTGCAATTGGTGGAAGATTTACATTTAAGAAGAAAGACAAAATTATATCAGTTGAGAGAATTTAAGAATGAAATTGTTATATAATATATCTGTGTTCCCTAAATTGTTAATACGATGTCCTGATTTTAGATTTTCAGATTTAAATATAGCTGGAACATGTTTTGAGTCTTTATAAAAGGCTTAGTATGCTAAAAATGTAACAAACAGGAAAGCTTTTGTTTAATTTTATTAGGTGTGAATTTTCGCTTGTCACTTCTGCATGATTCATAATAAAATGACAAATTTGATCTGGAATAGATCACCCCAAGTGTGACAGCTGCCACTACTGTAAGCAATTCACAAATTGTGTTATCCTATGTAACAAAAAGAGTTATTTTTGGCTTGTTTTTGAAACAACAAAAAAATATGGCTTGAATAAAAGTGTGAATGTGGGAGTGTTAAGAATTCATACGAGACCCTTGTGTAGCATCAAAAGGACTGCTTCTTCTCTCGTAAACATTTTAGTTAATTCAGTTCCTTGCCATCTACCTTTCACATCCTCTCTCCGGTGATAAAGCACGCCCTGGTACAGCAGTTTGTGCAGTATGTACGTATGTGTGTGTGTGTGCACGTGTTCAGTACCTCACAGATGTCCTTGAGGTGCTTGATGTAGTGTCTCTCTGTGCTCATGATCTCATTGATGACGTTGGCTCTCATCTGGTCTCGGTTCTGGAGGGGCGAGCCCAGACACAGGCAGTCATTGGTTGGGTCCAGGTGCCCGTTCTGCACCTCGCTGGTCCCCTCGACCGGCTCCGCTCCCCCGTCCTCCTGGTTCACCCACAGCTGAGTGCAAACACATTTGCGCACACGCAGAGCCACACACACACGCACGCACTTGAATAAGAGATGTGTTCAGTTAAGCGTAAAAGTGTATCAATCTGATGAAAGAAGTGTTAGTAAGCAGACACATTTAGGTAATCATATCACAAAACCATTGAAAGATAAGTGGTGTTACGCTCTCCTCATGAGTATGAATGCAGGCACACCCACGTCACATACATGAACACACACACCTCACACACACAGAGCTTCATTAAGAGGATCTCTGATAGTTTGGACAGTGAGTATGACTGTTGGTCCATCATGTCAGAAAAGGTGAGGGACAAACTGCCAAAAACTCCAGAGTTTTAAAAAAAGGCATCTTTCTTTGAGACTGCTGCCCAGATAATATTCAATGCCCAACTTTGGCCCTGTGTGTGACTCAAAAAAAAAAAAAAAATCCTTCCCCCCTGCACATATGCATGCATGCATATATACTCGCACACGACCTCACAATTTCCCTCACACATGCACTCGCACACACACAGATCTGCACACAAAGTGTATCCCACTCTCGCTCATAGAAAGGGCCAAGTGAGCGTGGTGTCAGATGTCCAGCAGCCAACACCTGATGACACACAGTTTGCCAAGAGAACATCAAAGAACCGACAGGTAGAATGCCAAACACAAGATGAGAAATGCAGCGCCACAGACAAGCAGAGTGACGGGTGGTAGAGCACTGACTGCAGACGAGAACTACTAGCGCAGCATTAAGTCTGAGAAATAGTCAGAGTCAATAGTAAATAGAGTGCTGAAAAATAATCAAAAGATAAAATCGAAATAACCATGAATGTTAACAGGAATAATGATTCCAAAATCCATCTGATTCTATACGAATGCATTTGTAGAATTTGAGCACAGGCCATCAAGAGGACGTTTAACATTATTTTACTTTTGACTCATCAGTTCTGCCTCTCTATCGACCCCGTTGAGGATGGTGTGATAACGTCATGGGAACGTTACATGTTTGGCAATGTCGAGGGTACGTTGTGTGGACAGACTGGAGCGGGCGGGTGGGCGGGCAGGCTGGATGGGTAGATGAAGCTGGGAAAACGCACCTTTGACGTGGTGTTTTGGAACCGTGGAGTTGCTATGGGGTTGATATAGAAAACCTGTTTTGTTTGGGGCTGAGGAGGGTGGGGTTCCACCTTGGAGAGAGAGAATGACAGAACAGAAAGATACTTTTTGGTTGACAGTCAGTCAGCCTGTCTGCCCTGCCCTCTCAGGAGTGAATATGGAAGGGTGGACGGGTGGGAATGGCCATGAGGAGTGTGTGGGGGGAAGGGGGTAGAGGGAGAGGGAGGTGCTGCTGCCTCCACCTACAACAAGGATGCTAATACTTCCTTCAGTAAATTAAAAAAAAAGAGAAATGTGGGATAAAACACAGAAGTTTCATCAGTAGCTGGATTTAGTTGAGCTCAGTTATGGTTGAGATTATATAATCACGATGTAAAGTGAGGACGTTGTGATTTTAAGTGGATTTCAAGGATAGGAGTTGAAGGTGATGCCAAACTAAAAAGGGGGCTCATCAGCATCTTTGTTTCGTTGTCCCTGAACACCAGATAAAGGCACTTAGCTAGCTGTTCTTGGATCTCTTGTGTGTTATGTATTATTAAAAGATAGCATTATTCAACTGTGTGTATCTGTTCGTGGAGCGTGTGTGCTCTGCACATGCTGCTGTGTGTGACATACACTTGTGCGCGTGCACCTTCCTCTGTGTATTTATCGGCTCATGTGCATATGTTCATGTGCCTCCATTTCTGTGTGTGCGTGGGTGTGTGTTGTGTCTATGGTCGCTGGCCAGCCATAGCTGCAGCTAACTCACCCGTACAAAGCTGGCAGGGAACCATCCTTCCTCCTCATCAATCTGTCCCCACCACCAGTCCTTGTTGGAGGCGTCGAGCACCTTGATGACGTCACCGGCCTTAAACGCCAACTCCCGGTCCGCCATGGTCACATGGTCCCATACCGCCTCAGCGTTGACGATTGAACCCCCACTTATCAACTGGAGAGATCGGGAGGGAGAGACAGGCTGTATCTTATGCTTTATTCTCATAACATGGAGCCACTGCTGTGGAAACAGCATGAACAGCACTGCAGACACTGACCAATAAATATGGATCCACGTGATCTATAACGGCATATAAATCAAATTTGAAAGTGATTGTAATTCAGTACTCAGCCTCATTTTGGCCTCGATTTGTGTGAATCCTTGTTGGTAAACCCACTCAGATTACTAATGGATGCAAATACACACCCTCAAAGCCAGGGCCCACTGGCAGCTTAGGGATTGCAAATAGAACGACACAATAGCCGACACAGACCACAGTACAACACAACAAAATACAACAACACAAAAAAGACAGAGCCATTAGTGGAGAAACAACACAGCGTTCAGAAGCACAGCACCAGTCTCCACACAGGGACGGTAATTGGCCCATTATGACATTAGAATAATTACATGTGTTAATGTAATATAAATGCTGAGGAGCAAACAAATGTGAAGGGATAATCTCCCTTCCTTCATGCTGTCACCAGGGCTTGTTATTTTATCTGCAGCACAGTCTTTGACAAAACATGGAAGGATGACTCATCAAATCTTCTCTATTGATTTTAGCATCATGAATAAATAATATGGACATTATGCGACACTGACAATAAATGTTTAAATTGTACAACTGTGTGCGTATGCGTGAGCGTGGTCCATGAGGGCATGGGAGCCTGTCAGGTGATCAGTATTCTTTAGGGGGTTTGGAAGGGCTAAAGGTTGTTCTCATTAAAGGACAAGAGACAGCGGACAATGTTCCTGAGTAGGACCCGAGACCCGAGATCATCCATCTACCAAACAGCCTCACCATCCGTCACAGTGAAGATCGAGCTTCGCTACCTCGGGATGTGCACCAACGCACACACGTACACGTGCAGCCGCACTTTTTTACTTGATATACATTAAACACCCCATATGCATCCGTGGCACAGCCCCAACTGTTTGTTCCACTTGTTCTCTCCAAAGTAGTGTTCATCAGCATTCTCCAGTCCAGAGCTAACCATGCATCCAGTCCCTGGGGCTGTGGGCAGAGCAGCCTGTGCTAACCAGGAGACAGGGATGTCACATGGATGGACATTAAATGAGTTCTTCTTACTTGTATTAAGGATTTTGCATATGAATATTGAGCCACTGTTTCTAAATCGAGCTAGTTATATTTTTTAGAAATTGCTTTGCCTCTTATAAAATGAAATCCCTCGAGGGGAAAACCTTTAAAAATGCACCTCATCACTCCAGCACAAGAACGCTATTCCACCTATGTGCTGATGCAGTGTGTTTGTAAGAATGTCCATGAGAAACAGCAGATTGTTTGTATTCATCCGGACTCCCCATGAGGATCTAAAGCTCTCAGACTCAGCAGCTACGTTGCCCCTTCAACCTGTAGACAAGTCTACTTCCCCGATGGCTTACTGACACAGCTATGAGGGATATAAGCCAATCACGGCAGAGGAGTGAACACAGGGAGGGACATCCATGCCTGGAAGGGAAAGAACAGCCGTCGTCATGGCGACAGATGAGGATGCTTCACTGGTATTGACAAGATGATGGGATGAGGCAAGGACACTTCAGGATGCACCAGAACATTTCCAAATTTAGGTGTGTGTGTGTCTGTGTGAGCACAGACACACACACAGAGTGACCACTGCGTGACTGTGATATCACTGTTGTTATTAAAATGACCAAACCAATCACGTTAGAGAGGATCCACGCCAGTGTAGAATGCAAGGGTACATAGCGTAGGCCTCTGCGTGCAGGTTTCAGATCAAAGATGTCACTGAGTAGGTTGATTCAATCAGACATCACACAGGGCTGCTGGCTGGGGTAACAATAGCTCCTGCCTATATCTCAAAGCCCTCCACTACAGGAAGCGAGGAGGATTACCGCAAAAACATGTGTCATGCTGCCATGGAAACAGTACATGAATAGTACTCAAAAAGATTTAAAAAATCATTGTTGAGTCAGGAAAAGCAATTTGATTTAAACCAGCTATTACAAAATTGGGCGGCTTGGGAAAAAAAGCACGCAAGAACAGCTAGTGGAAGCCAAATCAGTTCTACTTGACTGTCATCATCTGACATCGGGACCTCTGCCTCAAACAGCCGCCATGGAACAGATGAGCCTTGGCACTGAGGTCAGTCTTGCTTCTTGCTCCTTAACTGTAATGTCTGCTTGCCCTAATCCCCCTCCCACCTCCACACCCCCAACCTCCTCCTCCAGCACCATTCCATTTTCAGCCCCATTCACTCCAAGCACAATCTCTCCAGCCCCCATCAATCTGCAAGAATATAGGCATAACAGACAGAAAGAGCAAGGGAGAGAGTCAGATAGAGATCCATTCACAGCCAATGTTCCTCCCTGCTTGGTTCCTCCTTTCCCTCATCCCTCCATCTCCCTAATGAGATAAGCACTGCCCTCTCCAATACATCGCATCCCTTTTCCCTCTACATGTCTGAATAAATTAAAAGCATTACATAATCAATCTTCCCAATTCCTGTCTTAGCACTGCCCCACACCTAGCTTGATCAAATGGCACACAGTGAACACGCAAGACACACAAACACACGAGAGGTCTTGCCACAATACTCGTCATTACCCGTGTGTCTACCAGCTGTAATGACCTATGTCATCATGATGGTTACACTGCAGTTACAACATCAAAGATCCGAGGGTGAAACTGCCGCCTTTAAGCCGCAAAACCTGTATTTGGGTCAATGCAAATGAATGCAGAGGAATCTCTCCCTACACATGGACATATATGACAAGGCTTTCTCTGCTGCATGCTCAAGCACAGGCATGGAGACTGACAAGGAAATATGTGAGAATAGAAAGCCGATTCATTCGCTTATATCATCTTTGCAGCACAACACATCAGCATTCACTGCACTGGCAGCTCCACTGCATTCCAGCATCCTCCTCTATCTCTAGCCATAGCACATCTGCACCAAAGCACCTACAGCATCCCCGACACACACACACACACACGCCTTTAGCCAGCCTTACCATGTTTGTGGCATGTAACTGTTCAGAGAGTGTATGCATGGAGAAGTCCGGTTCATGCAATCATGATAATTAAATCTCTGTAGGAAGCGCTCGAGGCGATGGTTCCTCCGCAAGAGCTGAGCCTGCGTTGTCGAGTAACAAGGTGCTGTATTCCAGAAAGAGGCTTCTCTTTCCGACGCACCGAGTGAGTCTCGCGGTCCGTCCTCCCTGTGTCTGCCAACCCTGTTATGTAATACACTTATACCCTGAGTCTGGGAGCCAATCAAAGATGCTCTGCTTAAAACCAGTGAGAAATACACACACATCCTCTCTTTCTCACACACTCACACACACGCACACACGCTGTTGTCTCTGGGCTTGCGCGCCCCATCTTCACATTGACACTTTTGACAGCACAGCATTTAACAGAACTCTGTTAGGAGGCACCTGCCCGGGAGGGATCACAAATGTGTGAAGGCTTGGGACGCGTGCTCGACTCGGATTCAGAGGGGAACTACAGATAACCCACCCACCCGGGCTACCTCACACACACGTACACATGCAACTTAACATGCACACATGTGAGCACATCCCCTAAGTAGCACTATGTTATCACTGCTAGCCAACTGAGCCACAGCCACAGCAGCACACAACATTATGATGCTATGTTTATAGTCCTGTGGGGGTCCCCGCTAGAAAGGCTGCTTATGCGTTTCACCACAGTGATGAAAACACCATCCCACATGCCACAGCATGTGATGGAGGTATCTTTGTTCGTAATACATGGCCCCCAAACATTTCTTTCTACACCTACAGTACAACAGTTACCACTTCACTCCACTACACACACAGAAAACACCCAGCACTTAGTCTTGAGTGTGAGAGAGCACATACAGTATCTATCCATACAGTATAAAAAAAGAGAGAAAAAACTACCCAGCCTACCATCCCTATTAATAGGACTGTCATGGACGGCTCTGGGATAGGCTTTTAGCATATCTATTTCTGACATCCATTCAACATTCATGACACCTGCCTCCTATCCTTTATTAGATCATGCCACTGCATATGTGAAAAAGGGATTTTTTTCAACATCCACCTGACATTCCTCTTCTTTTGGAGGACATTTCGTCTGTAAGGAATATGCACATGCTGATAAAGATTTTATTAGTCACTGTTTAGTGACCGGGTGTAATAATGTGGGGGCTTCTGAGACGGGTGCCACAGTGAGACGTTGCAGACAGGAGAAATTGTGAACATTGTGGGCTATGAAATGGGAGCTGAGTTTAGCTGCATCTAAAATGGGGGAAACCTGGAGTGACGGAGGCCCTCCTTTATTAGGCCTAGCCCTGCCTGCTATTGGTTACTGTTCAGCCGAGACTACAATGATCCTCCAGAGCCCACCATCAGCAGCACAAACCCCTCACTTGCACCGCTATTTGCCACAAATATCACATTTGCTTCGGTGGGAGAGCTCAGTGCTCAGCTATCAGCTGCCATATTGTGGATGATGCTACAGTGGATCACAATGGGAAAACAAGTCCTGACGCAGCAGGAGGCTGGTGTTAAAAAACAGATCCCCTGATTCATTTAGGTCTTGTTAAAATCGAATGATCATAGAATAAAATTCATCCATACGCATAATCCACAAAATACAACATGGAGGAGGGAGGAAAGGAGGGGGGGGGACATGTTTATATGCGGGGGGCGATATGAATTTCCAGTCACCACAGAAAAGGTAAGAGCATCACAGATCTGTATCCGCACAACTACGACCACCACCAGACAACACTAGCTACCACAAACGGTGAGAGGACATAAGACATAACGAGGGATAGGAGGAGGGGGGGTTCGTTGAAGGGGGGGAGGCGGTGGGGTAACAGAAATACATTATGTTGTACCAACGTCATTCATTTCAACGCGTAGCCGTGATGGAGCGCCGGGTGTCCCCGCTCTCGACCAACGCGCACCGCCTTTCTCTCCTCTCCTGTGTGCGAGTGCGCTGCGCTGCGAAGCGGGCCCCAAGCGCAGATCCATTAACGAGTACCGAGGATGAACATCAACAGCACGTTCACAAGCACCAGAACCGCGATCACCGTAAACACCGCGCACGTCTGGACGTCCAAGGCCATGGCGCAGCGCTGCGGGCCGATGCTCAGATGCGCTCTCACTGACGGGCGGTATTCAGCTCTCCGCCGTCGAGACGCGTCGCCTCAAAGCGAGCGAGACATCCACCATTACAGTTAGGCAAGAAATGAGAGGGGGGAGAAAAAAAGAGGAAAAAAATTTAAAAAAGAAAAAGATGCCCCTACGCCTCTTCACACTACGCGGTGTAATTCATAAAGGCACGGGAAGAGATGCATCATCCTCACCATCATCATCGTCATCAGTCTGCACCGCGATTTCTCCCCGCTAGTCAACACCTGCCGGTGTTTCGCCTCTTCCCCTAAACCGAGCGACTCTCAGGCCAATGGGTTCTCAAAGCAAACAAGAGAGAGGCTGTGCGCAGGCTGTTCGCAGCTGCCGAGCCGCCTTCCGGTGAGTGGGGGACCGCAGAGAGACCGGCTGCGCGGCTGAGAGGCGGTCCTGTATTAATACTGATCAGCGCTCCACTGCGAGACTGCCGGCATCAGCCATCACAGTCGGGGGAGGGGCACGGCCAGCCCCTCGCTGACTACATGGACCAGAGAGGCCAGAATCATAACCTCATTCATCTCCCACCCTGTCTAAAAATATCACCGTGCCCTGGTGATTTATCATTTATCATTAACGGCCCGTGGTGACTTGGGGGGGGATAAATGTCAGAATAATGGATGCACGTTCCTCAAAGTGATCACTGTCCCATAATCTTATTGGCGTAATGTCAGCCTTTTCTGTGGCCACGCATCAATCAGATACAGTATGCCCACTTGATCTGATAATCAATCACATTTACACCCTGAATTACAGCTGGTGCAGCAGGCAAACATCACTGCTGGGGCAGCAGTCACCCAAAGGTGCCAACCATGGCTAAAGTGTCTCTGCAAGATCAAACATGTTCAGTGGAAGCTCAGTTTGAATCTTTGTTTGAGGAGATTCATTTAAAATGACTGAATTTTCTGAAATATATTTAAACAAGATCATCTCACAACTGTTGGATTGTGATGCTATTAACATTAAATGTTAAGTCCATCTTCACCACTCATCTTTATAAAACTTTAAAGACACATTCTCTTCATGATGGAGAGGGTGTGATGCAGTGATCCAGTGTCCAGACTCACAGGTTTACTTTTCATTTTACTCTCTAGCAGAAATACACATAATTTTTGCATGCTTTCAAATCTGATTTGCCCAGTTCACACTGCAGGCATTAAGAGGGTGAAAAGTTCTGGAAAGCATCAATGCAAGTTGCAAAGTGTTTTAAGCTCAGTACTGTTTCTCTGGCAGCATCGAGAAGTTTATGCTGATGTAGCGCCAGAAATAAGAAGGCGGCTGACATTGCATAGGGTTAAATGTTTGTTACATTAACTGATAACTTGTCTTGTAATAACAATGTTGAGCACAAATAAATGTTTGCATATAGTGTAATATTACTCTACACTGAACTCATTTTTATTTATTGGGGCTTTTTTTAAACTTACATAATCACCAGATTTTGTACTATACTTCCATAAAGTTGGGCAACTTGCATTAGACAGATTTAAAAAAGAATAGATTTAGTAAACACCAAAATATCCTCACTTAGTCCCTTGTATGTGTAAAGCTCCAAAAACACTGGATCCTACATTTCCCATAATGTAATGTTGACAGTATGTTTTTTTTTGTCAGACCCTTTGTACTCTACTGGTAAATAAATCATATAAACTCCACACCCACAGTTTGTAATGCAGGCTTTCTGTTGTGTAATCCCCGGCCCTAATGACATCATCAGGGGTATTTTCTCAGATTTGACAAAGCTCCTCCACAGCCACAGCAGACTTACATCTGTTTTTACAGGCTGAGTGGTTCTCCCTGTGACTTGTAAACTGTGTAAATTCAGTGAAGCTCCCCTTTAATGTAATAAATAAACTCTTTGTATATTATAATGATACCAGGGTAGATCATTGGGCTCAAAAAACACACTGATTAAATAGCCTACACGTAAAAAAAAAAACAAACAAGAACAAAAAGCTGACACACAAACAGCTCCAAAGAGCCTTTAGAGAGGCTGTGTACCTGCTGTCCTCTAAACTAAACAAACACTAATTGCGGTACAAGAAAAGATATTCAGAAGTATTTACTGTTCAATTTTAATGGCAATGCAGCTACATGGCAGGACATAAAGGGTAGCAAAATGTCGGTAGAAACTGTTCGAACCATTCCTGCAGCTGCCAGTCCATATGCTCCAAACTGTCACATTTTCACCAAAACACATCGACATCAACACGCTGCAGTAGCTCCTGTTGGTTAGCTTTGTACGCTCAGGGCCAGCGTAAACAAACAGAGCGGTGGGTTGATATCTTTTGACAAATATATGACATACCAACATTCGGACAGATACCAGAGAAGAGGGTTGTGCTTCAGGGGCATTCTGAGAAGTTTCTGTGGATGTTTGGACACGTTTTCTCACTGCGAAACTGCTGTCAGAGTCTGTCTGGACCACAGCTGACGTTCTCCACTAAGGAGCGAGCTATTTCACAGGCACCTTTCAAACCAGCGAGAGGTGAGTGTTTGGTATTCATAGCATGGTTTTTCCGTGTCGTATTCCTTTAAGGCTCGGTGTTGTGACTGCTGTGAGTGACAAGACGAAATGGCTCCCGCTCCCGCCAGACGCACGTGTTTGCCATTGGCATGCACATCATTATTTTGGCCTCTGCGTTCACAGCGATACTTAAGGTGAACACTGTATTACACATGAGCACATCCTGGCCCGCAGCGCTGGTCCTGGTGTTCGCAACTCTCATTGTTGGCAAATCATGGAGAGGACACAGCAACGATCATGAATGAATTCATACGGGGGGGAATCAGTTCAGTTCAGTCCCATGCTCTCAAAGCCAGCCATCACCCCGTCAACACACACAGACACAGAAACCCTCTCCAAACAACACTCTGTCTTCACATTTGGCTGAGAGCTTCGGGATGGATCAAAAGATCTCAGAATAAGTTTAAAAGAATAAGACCAAAGGAGTGCACTATATCAGTATTTTTAAAGCCATAAATAATTTCCAGGGCACTTTCTGCACATACATGCTGATAAAAGCAGTGGCTCCTAAAAGCCAGGCTTTCAGTGCGTTGCAGAGAGCTGTACGGGGCATCACAGCTGAGATATGACAACCGTCCTCAAACAAGCTTTTTTTTTTTTCCCCTGCTCCATGCCAGTGTGTGTGCATGTGTGTGTGAAACGCGGAGTGAGCAGATTACATAAGCCTGCCCTACCTCTGTGGGCTCCCTCTCCAATCTCCCTGACATTTAGACAACAAAGGTCACATCTGAAAGTCTAAATCTGCACAGACACCAATGCTAATATACTCATACATATACAAACGCAAGGGAGAGTTTGTAAAAACAGCAGAATATCTCCCGCCAGTAGAAAATCACATGTTAAATATGCTTTCAACTTACTGTATGTGAATTATGTGCACAAAAAGAGGTAGATCCATGCAACATACATCATTTTCAGGACTGTCATTATTATGCTATTACAGAATATTTATATAATAGGGTTTAACATAAGTAGGGTATATTCTGGTACCAAGGTGGCAAAATAATTAGATGTCATAATTAACATCTAGAAGTTTGACAATTTTTATGCTAACAAGCCTTCCAATGTAATGTATGTCCAAACTAACAACATTACAAATTAGGACTTCTAACTTAAGTCTAAGTTAAATTGTCACTCTCAACCACATATCGTGGCTTTCATCAGGTATATCAGCCTCAATACAGGTGCAACAAAAACTCAAAGCTTCAGCTTCAAATGAGTAGTATTTATAAAGCAGGACCATTGTATTTCGGTGTATTGCACTGTATTGTGCAAATGGTTACGTTACTGTGTCCCATCACTGAAGAGTGATTGAAATATTTTCATCAAAAAATATGTAAGCTTCCACTGAACCCTTTTTACCAACGATAAACAAATAATCAATATATTAAGATGAAAATGTGCAGCATATGTTCTGTCTGTCCTGTCTGGGTTGTGAAGTCTTTATTCCATCCACTTATCAAGAGTCCAGTGTAAAACAGGAGAAGCAGAGCAATGCAGATCATTCCCCACCTCCAGCTAATATGAAGCTTGAATTCTATCGCAGCCCCCCATCTATTACCTTGAAATTGAAAGAGGGCATCTCTTGCAGCCAGTATGGACAGGAGGAACAATGTACATTTGGGCATGTGATTACTTTATTAACAAAAAAAAAGTGAGCTTATGCTTGCAGGGAAACTTAATTTAGTCTCTCTCAAATAATGCCCTCTTCTAAGCTCACAATCAAGTTAGGGGCAGAAAAAAGGTAAAAAGTGAACTTGGCTTTGTAGCCGTGTGTTCTCTTCATCACTACGGTCTGACATAACGTCTGTTACCGCAGCCACTACACCAAACTGACCGACTGTCAATCTCATGAGCTCGCCCTTTGCCCTCGCTCGTGAAAATGACCCGGAGCCCCCTTCCACAGAGGCAGCTGCTCACTCTTCACTTGATTGGGACATCTTTCCCTTGTGAGAGAACTACTCCAGTACGCATTGGATACCGCGGCCCAATTAAGCCAAAGGGAGAAGAGCATCTGCAAATAACAGAGGCCGATCTAATGTCATCAAACTGGACTCTCTCCAGCCCTCGAGTGTGCCTCAATATCCTGTCAATGAATATTACAAACAGATGTCAGCACAAAAGCACATCCTCAACACCTTCCCTGAACAAGGTTGATGCAAAGCTGCCAAAAAAGCATGTTGCAATTATACTATTGCAGCAGACTCCAGATGAATGCCTCAGGGTAATATCTACTCATAACAGTTAGTAGTATCCTGGTAGGATGTAGGCAGGAAGCTCCGCTACTTTCGGCAGCCGTCTTCTTCTACAATATTGGCATCATCCATCATCGCCACACTGACAGCCATATAAGGAACAATGTCTGCACCTTTCACCTTTAGATGAAAGCCAGTAAAAATATTCCAGACCCTTGATGTTTTTCAGCACTATTTTTAAGTCCAGAACCAGAAAGAAGCGTATGGATTGTAGTTTAATTCATGACATTCATCTCATCTCTTTCTGCAGATTTATTTTGAAAGTCTGCTGGGGATACACTCATTATACAACCAGATAGTGCAGAAATATAATGAACTGGCTGAATTTTACATAGCCTCTGTTCCAAACGAAGGCTGACAATACTCCTTCATGTTTATTTACTGGTCTGGGATCAGCTCTTTCGTTCTAATTGTGGATCCACTCTGAGGTCAGTCCAAACTCAGCTGGCCTTCAGCCAGCGAGCCACAGCTTTAGAAAGTCGGCCTGAATAAGACTACAAATTTCAGTGCTAGCAAATGAATCTGTTTGTGGTCGGTAGGTATTTGGCTAATGGGAGGCAAAACCCACCACACCCATTTCCCCTCCAGTCTGCTCCAATTCTTTTGTTCCCCTCCCATCCCCACGACAACCACGCTGGCTTCCTGCTTCCTCCCAGGCCCTCCAGCCACAAAGTGCCCTAAAAATAAATCGCTGGACTTTTCCTGAGCAGTTTTGTCACCATTGTTCAGACATCAGCTGTTTATTCGTTCAGCTCAATTTGGCTCTTAGCATGCAGGCGAGTCAGTGGGTCAGAGCATGGAGAGTTTTAAGAAATGGTGTGAGACAGATGAGGTAAAAGAGGTAGGTAATGCCAAGTGGGATGGAGAGATGAAGAGTTAAAAACGTCACAAGTGATATCACAGCACTCCTAGACGTAACAGCTTCAGGTGAAATATCCCTACTCATTCATGACATAGCCACGGGACCAGTAAAAAATGAATTATTATTTAATGACAAACCAGCGCAATATCTGTGTGTTCTCAAGACCGTGTAACAAGATGAATCTGCCCCGCGACTGTGTTCCTTATGTCGGCCCCCAGTGAGTCTGCAGAACATTGTGAAGTTTTAGCGGGGAAAGAGGAGACAGTCTTTGTATAAACACTGCCAGGATTTAGGGTATATAAAGTCTCTTGTGGAATAAACAGGCTTTTGAAGACAGAGGAGAAACATAAAATATGAAGGTAATTTAACACCCGTCTCACCTGTTTTCCACACCTCTGTGACAGGAATTTGGTCATTACCGTGCTACTTTGGTAATTGGATTTTATTTGCTAAGGAAAAGTAGGTTAACTGTGGCGTTAATGGCTGCGAGCACACAAAGAGAGAACTCCAACTCAACACTTTACCTGTGTACATCTATTAAAAGTCCAAATTATATTGGAATCACTGGGGGGAACTGTCACTGTTTGCTGAGTGCGACTTTATTTCCTTTCTTGCTGACAGTTATATCTCATTTTTTCGATCTGTGGAAAAACCAAAGTAAAATCGACAAAAATCGACACACTATTCTTCCACAAGGGGTTATGCCCGGTACTATTTCTTCTGGATGCTGTAACTTCTCAGAGTCTGTGGTCAAGCTGAGGCTTGATGTCAAGTCAGAGTGCACAGCTGAGAAACAGGAGCTATAATAGGAAAAACAAAATTTTAATGAATGATTTTGCTTTCAGACCGTGTCAGGCTAGCTGGTTTCTTCTGTTTCCAGTGTTTAAGCTAAGCTAAGCCATCAGCTGCTGGTTGTAGCTTCACATTTATTTACATGAGAGAGGTATCAATCTTCTTATCGAACTCTCAACAAGAAAAGTAAGAAGTGTGTTTTCTCCAAATGTCAGAGTATTCAGAATATGCTGTATTATATTGTAATCATACTTTTACTACAATGCATTTCATCTAGATTACCACTATTGATTTGATTTCATCAGTATTTCAATTTATTTGACCCTCTTCATTTATTTGACCATTTCATTTGCACACGTCAACTTCTTTACGTCTATGAAGACACCTCCTTGATTCATCTGAGTATAAGGTGCATTAAATTACTAAAAAAACATCTGAACATTTTAAAACTGAAATCCCTAAAGCTCTCAACTCTTCAGTGACAGTGAAGTACGTCTGAAATTTCAGTAAAATTTTCCATCGAGGGGAAACAGTGTTTTTTCTAAAAGACACTGTAACAAGCTCCCCAAAGACGGCATTGTAGCTTTTCACAAACTGCAACAAAAAGTAAGCATTAAGAAACAGTCTGTTATTCATCAATGTTCCCGTTCAGCATGGGTGCCGGCATGTACTTAAATAAAGCCCAAAGATTGGTCATTTGAGAGCCCAGCTGTGGGGCGAGGGATAAAATCTTATGACCTATGCTTGCATCCGATTGGTTGCTGGCACTGCTTTACTGTACTTCGACTGTGCTCATCGCAAGCGTACCAAGTGTGCTCACTAGTGTCACCATTCATCAGAGCACTGTCAGCCACCTGCGGCCCAAAACGCTGGGAGGTAAGAGCAGCAGTGCCTTCCCATACTTCTCGAGTTTTCTAGCTGCTACATTTGCATGCACTGTTTGTTGGATATTTGTACTGTGTCTCTCTGGGAGTGGAGTATTTTATTCAGATTTTTATTGTAACATTTTTGGTGAGGCCAGTCACATCATCCAAGCGACAGTGGAGCTCTGCGGTTGGCAATGAACAGCCCACACACCTACTCTAATCAACCATCAATGCCCACTAGATGCCACAGATGTGGAACTCACTATAAAGAGGGGATGGGTTGGGATACGAAAAAATCTACATCTGCACCTGTCCTCTGAGCTAAAATGATTTTACATTCTCACTGCTTCCACGTCCATGAGAGTTCAAAAGCAGAACATCGCATTGAAATGCAAAACTCTGCAGTGAAATGATATTTGGGTGCAGGGTTGTTTGGCATTCTGTGTTTCTCAGCGTCTTACTTCATGTTGATAGGTCAATTCCTGCCATCAAAGGCTTTGCAGGCTCCACCTGATAAAGTGCTGTCCTGTAAAACATTCACTAACAAACATTCCCATCTAAAATATATGACTGCACACAGGCATGGATGCACGCAGAAACTTACATGCTGCCCTCGTCACGCACACATAACAGGTCTAACAGGTCGCAGGAAGCAGGTGTTTCAACATGGCTGGAGGGAGGAACGGAATGGAGCGAATGGGGAAGAGGGGGGGAGCGGAGAAGAAACAGTGGCGGGGGGGAGAGAGAAGTTGATCTGAGGAGAGGAGAAAACAGAGATGGAAGTGATGGAGGGAGGGATGACGAGCTCCGAGGTCAGGAAGAAAGGGAGGCGGATGGAGAGGGGGAACGGTGAGGAGGAAGCGCAAGGAGCGAGGGGGTTGCATAATATGTGTGTGTGTACGCGATGGAGGGTTTTCTCTGACGCCGCATGTGGTGTAGCAGGGAGGCAGGGAGGTCAGAGGCAGAAAGTTAAGCTAAATAATGTACACAAGATGTGGCAGCTGCCAGAAAAATCCAGCCCATCTTTCTCAGAGGCCTGCAGGATACATTCTAACTAGCAGAACACTGTACAGGCAGTTAGCTTCTGTCTCATTATTTTAGGGCAGCGACAAAGTGACCAGGGCTGGAGCTATGTGTTTTATTTGGGGTACAGATGCATGGTTAACATATATCCAGATCACAGCAATATTTAATATACTAATATTTTTTTAGAGAAGACAATGCTTTGTAAAAAAAAAAAAAGACCTGAATATTCTTAGAGTTAATTATTATTTGAAGGGTCACTTTCTGCGCAATATTTCTTTTGAGCTCATAAAAAGAAGGACTGAATTAAAGTAAATGTGACATATTAACACGCTTACGCAATCTTTAAATACAAATGAAGAAAGCACTGTTACTCATAAGGTGCTTGAGTACAACAAAGACTTGCATATAGTGTGTGTTTCAAATGATTTCATCACAATGGCGCCTTTACCTGCTCCTCAAACTGAAGCCTGAGCTGTGTTGAATGGCACTATTGCTGGATATTGCAAAGAAGGTTGTTTCTGTCACTGGAGGAGCAACAGGTCCCCTGGTTGACACTGGTTGAAGTGCAAATGATCCATGCAAAATTTCCAAGTACGGCAGATTGAGTTGGCACAGTGTTAAAGATAGAGACCATTCATGCAACAACACTCAATCCAGCTGACAACAGTCAGCAAATATTAGCATGTATGTTGACAAAGCAGCAAGATGACAACCCCTAATTGGTTCTGAATAATGTATTGGTACCATGAATCAGTGTAAATACTAGCTTAGTTTCCTCTGGTGTTTCTTTTGCCCCCAATATCACAGTTAGTTTCATTTGTAGAACATGTTTTAGCTGGTATGAAAGCTGACCATGGGTATGTAGATATAATAGCAATGTGCATGGCAAGAGCCAAATTATTCTTTATAGAATATCAATTTTGAATATGGTATGCAAGATTATTTTTGTATTTTAGGAACTGTTGCTACTTAGGTTATTTAATTAGCTTCCCTAATATCAAATAGGTTGTTAAACATCCCGTGTGGAAGGTTTTGGCCTAAGGGTGGTGCAAGAGAGAGCTGAGTATTTTGTGCTCAAATTCCAACTTTCTCAGCTGCAGGCAGCACTATTAAGTTTCTTTGTTTGTACTAAATGAAGGTAATATCATTTGCATAACTCAAAATCATAAATCTGCCTCTGTAGACTGCAAACATATATGGAGAATACCACTGGCAGGACCTGGGCCACAAAACGTCCCTTCTACAAATAAATGTAACATAGATGTGTGAAAAGTTAAAGTTAAAAAATAAAGGGAACAGCTACAGTGAAAGTCAGTGGAGTTAATAGATAAAACCGACAACCTCTCTGTGAAAGACAGCTGTAGCACATTTTAGCCTGTGGGGTGTCTGCTATAAGGTGGTGCTGTCAGATAATAAAGGATTTTAATATTATCCAACACAAGGTGACATTCTTTTGTGTTGACTTAAGACCAGAAAAAGTCTTTATCCCCAATATAAAGCTGTCAAGCACCATGAAAATAAACGTTGCATTACACAAACAGAAGAAGCTGCTGGCTGTGGCTAAAGTCACCTGAGCAGCCTGGGAAAACTATCACAAATACAACTGATGCTGGCCTTAGGCCTTAAATAGTCTCATAACAAAAAATCCCTGCATGCTGTGACATTACCAAAGCCATCCACCAATATATCCCACTGTCCTACTGTGGCGGCAGCACAACATAGTTGTTGCGATGATGGGGGGAAAGACATACTGGCCCTGATGAGGTATAAAACAGAATGTGCTCCAAGAAAGCACAAACACAGAGTCTGTACATGCACAGACATGCATGATCAGACAAAATACGGAGCGTGGTGCGGAGCTACTGTAGAACAGGATACGCCAGTAAGTACGAGAATTAACACACGCCGCTGTTCCTCCAGTCCCTGGGAACATGCAGCCATCTGAAATAAAAGTGGAAATGGCTTTTGTAGAGAGCAAAGGAAACCCTCTCAACAGTTATATAAGAAAAAAAAGGCCCTGAGCCTATCTGTCTCTCCCACTAACACACACACACACCACACGGAGTCGCACACCTTGCATACAACAACAACAACAATACACGGACACACCTGACAGGCAGAAACCCATTCTTTGGAAGAAACAGCCTAGGAAGGCTCTGACACAACCACCTGCTCAGATTCAGTCAGCTGCACTACTATTTATCAGAGCCTGCTGCATCCTACAAAACAGTATTAGCTGGTGGCTGCAGTAAGTCACAGTGGATACGTGCCTGTACCTTTGCAGGGGAATGGTGTTGAATGAACGCTGATAAAGGATTCTAGGTTGCCTGTGGCTCCGAGTGCAGACCGTACATACATGCAGTTATTTTGAGGAAGACCTATTCCAGTGGTTCGTCTCGCGGGGCTCTAAAATAAAGCCCCGGGTGAAACAAATGCCGCACATTCACAGTGTGTTTGACAGAGATATCACTAGCCGGTGCTATTCATTCCTCACCAAATAATGAGGTCGTCAATGCAATGACTCATGCACCCTGACAGATGAATTCTGAATACATCAGGAGAGCATGTGAAGAGTGTGTGTGTGTGCGTGTGTGTCTGTGAAGAGGGTGTATCACAGAGGCTGAGGCCTAGCAGGCAAATAGAAAAAAGGAGTCTACGTGTGTGTGGTTAAATTATCATATGACCATTGGTGAGCCCTGCATGTGTATCAAAGTGTGTGCATAAGTAGTTGCTCAACTCAAATTTGTCCTTTTTCATCACTGCCCTACTATTTGCCCAACTAGCCACTGCCTGCTGACTCATGCGTTCATAATAAATAGATAGCATTGCATAATATGATTATGACCAGACAGACCTAGGTTAGCCCAAACTTAATCACGGAATATTTCTGCTGAAACTCTTAATCTGCGTGACGCCCTTAATAAGATGGCCCCCCCGTTTTCTGACAGGTTGACAGCAGAGCTCCGGGCGCAGCATAAGTAACACGAAGGAAACTGTCCTCTCATCTGCATAGGAATTAACAAAGACTGCTATTGGTAAGTGTTTGTGAGAGGAGAGGAGAGGAGAGGCGTCAGCATTAGCAGTTAATCCACTGCAGTGAGAATGCTTTCTCTCTGCCTGCGGCCTCTAGGCTCCAGTAGTCATCCTAACAGGAAGACTGTAACATACACTGCACTGTATCACAGACAACAGATCCCATCCTGACACAAGATCCATACCAAATAAACAATGCATGACCTGCCAGAAATACAAAGGCAACACACACATGTAACGTTGAGGTGTCATCCTTCCATGTGACTGCACTACAGCTGCGATACCATGTTATGTCATATTGTGCCTATACACTACATTTACACACACACATATACATATATATGTGTGTGTGTGTGTTTGCTACCTCCATGCTCAAGATGCAGTCATAAAACAGCATTTGAGCCCGCTACAAATGAATTTCCCTCACCATTCAGACACACACAAGACGTTTCCAGTGTTGTGAGACCACGTTCCCCTACCCCAGGGGAGGGCCACGACAAAAACGTGCACATACAAAGGGAGCATCTCTATTCCCCTCTCTGTTTCTCTCCCACCCCTTTTTCTCTCTCTCACCCACACACTTTCTCTATTTAGCTCACACTTAAAAAGGCTGCCTAAAGATAGAAACAAGAAGATGAGCAGGAGCCAGCGAGTGTCATGGCAACAACGTGCAGTGGCTCACAAACGCTATTTAGACCAGCGAGAAAAAAGTTATAATCAAAGCCTAAATGCAATAGTATCACCTCTTCAAAGACACTGTTTACTAAATTTCAACGCAAGGACGTGCCAGGACTGAAAGCCCGAGGCTCATAATTCAACAGTTGAGTAGACAGCATCTCTCATGAAAATGGACTACTTATTGTACTACAAATGTTGTGGCTAATCTTCCTTGACTCCTTGTAAACAGTTGGAATTAAAGTCTGTTGTGCCCACATAGCTTCACAACACTGCGCACACAAATTCTTAAATTACATTCAATATATATTTCTCAGATATGTTTGTGGGATAATGCCTTTCTGATACTAAATAAATATGTGTTTATAACTGAGGGTGAAACATGCCATGAAACATTCTGTATAATACCTTAACTCGGTGGAAGAAAAAAAAATGACACAGTTGATGAAACATTGCATGCGACATTAAATTAATAAAAATGTTAACAGTGAAAGACCTATGTACTGCCGCTCTGCAGGTATGGATGTTGGACATGGCCCCAGATGTTCACTACCATGTCAGGATGTTTCAGAGAAACTCTGCACCTCCTACCACTAGAATCCCCCCGAGGCCACTTGCACATCAAAGCACAGATTCTGAAACGCCTGGTTTCACTTCCTGAGTAGTATTACTCCAACATACTAGAAAATTTTACACAAGTGACAAAGACACTCACGTTTGGCTGCTTCGCATCACATTAAAAAACATCTGAAACGTTGGGTGCCCGCTTCAGGATGAGTAATGGCCTAAGAGTACTGGATGACATTAATTCACATGGCCACCATCTTCGCGGATCAGTTCCTTCATTACCTGATGAAGCACTGACCAGTGCTCTGTCATCTCCATATTACCAGTATCAGTGAGAGGTTATTTATCAGTCATACTGCTCTATTATACATCCTATTATCTCATCTCCATCTGCTCATGTATGCAACAGGTGAACAAACTGAGTGTGACATTTGTGTGTGTGTGTGTGTGTTTGTGTGTGTGTGTGTGTGTAGCGGTCATACATTTCTTTATAAATCTGCACATACAGTGGTTTTTATAAATCTCTCTAAAGGCCCTGAATGCCTGACAGAAGAGTAAAAGTGACTATTACCATCAATCTATATTTATGAGCTTGTGTTGAGGGCGTTTACAAGGGCGTGTGTGCGACTCACAACGTTGACTTGCAGCGGTTCCGAACCAGGTCTTAACAGCCTCCTCCTCCTGCAGCTGCCAGAGCCTCCGGACCGCAGACGGACGGACGACGACGACTGGCCCATCCCTGGGGGTGGGGGGTCGGGGCAGACACACGCAGACAGACAGGCAAGCAGATGATCGATAAAACAAACACACATCAATCAAAGCGTCTGCATATTAATATGAGAAATAAAAACGTGTAGTGGTACCTGACTGAGGCAGGAGCAGCGCCAAGGCAGTGAGAGTGCTGGGGGGGAGCGGCAGAGAGCGGCACCTCTGGAGAGATGCCCTGAGTGGGGGCTCTAACGGTGACACACCCAGGGGGCGAGACAAGGCCTAGAGGGTACTGAGCAGTTAGGGCATCTCCTATATTCCATATGAAGTCAGTCCGATGCACACACTCACACACACACAAGGTTGAATACACACATTCCTCCTGCCCTTCACATAAAATCTTTTCTTCTTTCCTTACTGCCTTGTGCCCCTTTTTTCTTTCTTTTTTTTTTTTATACAGTGAATTAAAGTATTTCACATTCAGCAAGTCTATTCTGGTGCATTGGTCGGTGTGCATGCCCTGCAGCAAACCATGAGAGACTATACATCATGCCAAACCGGGCGGTCTCTCAGGTTAAAATGAACTGACTCTGAGTTAGGGCAATGAGAGGTAGAGCTTATGGGAGCGATGAGGCAGAAAATTGGCCACAGAGAAAGACTGAGAGTGTGAGAGAGAGAGAGAGAAAAGAGAAGCCACAAAGAAAGAAATGGAAAGAAAGGGTGAGAAGGAGGAAAAGAAAAAGAAAGAGAGAGAGGGGGAGGTGAACTAAAACAGCATCCAGAAATACAGGCCTCTATAAATGGGGCAGAGCATGCATGCATTGTTGCAGCTAGCAGTGAGTGCTGTATAAATACTGGGTTAGTACTGGGCTGCCCTTCAAAGTCTGTAGTGTGTGTTTGATTCATTATGGGCTTGGGCTATATTTACCCATGAGTTGGTGGAGACTACTAGTGAGACTCTGCCCTCCTACTTTCTTTCTTTTTTTTTTTTACATCAGGAGGTGATATATTTATGTCTCCTGCATCTGCATACATTTACTCACTATAATTCAGTATTTGAGTATAACAATTGTGTATTTAGATATTAAAGGGACTGCTTATTTCTCATTTGTATGACAGTGTTTACTGTCAGTGAAATTATGCATGAATGCCTGTGTTTGTTATTTGACATCTTACTCTGTGGTGCAGCTCCGTGGACTGCGTCTCCCTAGTAACACTGGTCTCTATGACAGAGCAAGGCCTGGAGCGAGCAGCCATCCGTCGCTGGCCCGGAGAGTGCTGCATGGTTGGAGCGGGCCTGCGTCTCCGCCGGCACAGGGAGCCAACCTCACTATAATGGTTGTAGAGATCCCGGTCCGGGTTGGGCCTCCACAGGTCCAGTACAGCTGAGGCCGGGCGAGGACGAGGGCGGTGGGGCTTGTGAGGTACAGAGGTCTTCTCTGTGCTAGAGTGGGGCACGGCTGGGCACGGCTGTCTTACACCGCAGCCTGTCTGGCTGGCAATCTGCTCACACAGCTGTGATTGGCACAGATACTCAGCAGTTTGGCCCAGATAAAGGTGCAACAATGCATTTCTTGTGTAGGCAGGAATGTCTCGGTAGATTCAACAAAATATACCTCATATTTCATTTCAAAAGGCTCTACTGGGCGTGAGCTTATCTTCCTAATTATGATGCATCAGCAGCTAGCCACAAGTGCCAAGACTACCCCATGAAGGCAGTTCAATTTCAGAGTAGTCAAAAAAATACAATAGACAGGTGGAATTATGTGTAAACACTTGGTAATTAGGGCGGAGGATTTCCCTGGTGCCATCATTTCTCCTAAATTATCGCAGGACCGCACATCAACACCCTTCCCAAAACACAGATTCCCACAGCCCTCGCCCTTGCATAATAAACCCCCATGAAAGTGTGCTGAGTATTGAGATGTCACATCTCGTTTTGTCATTAGGAGCCGGGGCTAATGTGTCCTGACTCGTTGGTGTGACTAGAAGGGAGATGACTAATGCCTCCACTGGAGTGAGACGGGAAGGGTGTCGTCATAAAGCGCAGACGTCACCGAGCTCCAGGGCTACCGCAGTCACACACAGCCAGCTTCATGGGAAATAGGGTTTCCTTGCATGCTACATGAGGCAGGAAAGGATGAACTTCTCAAATACAATGATGCTGACCAGTGTAACTACTGACAGTTTCCTCCTCTCTCCAACAGATGGGGCAAAAGGACAACTGTGGATTCACGTCCTCACAGGCTGGTGTGTGGCGAATGTTTTTGTTTTTCCCTGACAGTTAATGAACCACACCTAAGACTTGAATTATGAGGAAATCAATAACACCTCTGGTACTACTTGCATTCTGGTTTTGCCGTTGATGATTTTAAGAAGCAGAAGAATGGCCATGGTTAAAAACAGTTACATAAATGATATTTTGAGCATTTATGAAGTAATTACATGATGCATGCCTCTGGCAATGTTAATGATGTGGAAAAAGAGCCTGCAACGGAATGTGGTTATAGCACAAATGTGAGACACATTATACAGAAAATTGCTGTTCTCTTTAAAAAAATTCAGTGGCTGGTAATCAACAGAGCGCATTTTGTATTTTAAATCACATACCTTAAATATCTCCTCTGTGGAATCTGCTGCTGGCACGCTATTGGTTGTGCTCTCTTTATCACCTTGTTGTGATTGGACATTCGCTTCCTGTATCTGGTGGGAGTCAGGTGGAGCATCCCCGGAATCCTGCTCATTTCCTGTCTGCCCGGATACCTTTTCCTCTTGACAGAGACCGTTTAATGGATCCCTATCGACCTCTGCTTCTTCTTTAGTCTCCGGGTTGTCACCTGGCTGGGGGAAGTGATTCTCCACTATGGCTGTAGACCTGTGGTTTGACTCTGTGTCTGTATGTTTGTCTGTGCCATCAGAACTCTGAAAGCCATTGACAGCTCGGGATCCTGGGCATGCCCTGAAGGCTTTCAGGACCACTTTAGGAGATCGCCCACCTGTGGCTGGTGCAGGAGCCGCGCTGTCAAAGCTACTAGAGTGTGAGGATTTAGCGGTCACTGGTGATGATGCGATAGGCTGCGATTTTGGAAGTCCTTCAGTGTGGAGCGTCAGGGACACACTGTGAATGTTGTCCACTGTGCGCTGCGGGGCCTGAGGGGAGCTCATTGGAGTCTTCTCTCCTTCTCTCTCCGGAGGAGAGAAGGAGTGTGATGTGGTCCGCCACTTTCTGGCCGTTTCTGCTACACTGTTGAAAAACTTGAAGAGGCCCCCAAAGTGCCCTTTGGTGTCAGAGTGCTTTGGCGGTGGTGGCTGAAAGTCTCTGACACTCTCAAAGTCCACAGAGCCATAGTCTGAGTCCATGGTCTTGTCCAAAGAGTGAAGCTCAGAGTCAAAGCTCCTCTCCGAGTAGACAGGATTGGCCTTGCCCAAAAGGGAGATCCTCCTCAGGTAACTCCACACGTCTTTGTGCCTCCTTCCTCTCCTCTCCCGTTGGGTGCTCGGGCTGCCTTTAATGCACGGCTCCTCACAACCTGCGGCCGTTTTGTTACAGTTGCTTGAATTGTTGTGGCTTCTTTTAGTATAGGAAACTCTTTCTGATGGTTTACAGCCATTCTGAGTCACAACCTCTCCCGTGACAGGGGGCTGGGTGCCTTCTATCGGAGCAGTGAGGTCAATGTCTTCGAACGAGCAGTCAAATTCTGCTGTGTAGCCAGCATACGAGTGCCTCTTGCCACGGTTTCTAAGTGCGCCCCTGCTGGACTGCTGGGGAGTGCCAATGTCGCGGCAGAAAGATTCCTCATCCACCAAGGAGCTGCTGAACTTGGCTGTGGACAATTTCCCTGTCTTTCCTCTGAACACAGATGGGGATTTAAGCTTCTTGAAGGAGCGAACTTTGTCAGCAAAAGAGAGTTTGGGGATGGAAGCCTCCCCGGGCAGGATCATGGAGTGGGGTCTGCGCTCCAGCTCTGAGACAGCTCTCTTTCGATTCAAGATCTTCCAGATGCCCCCGGTGGCACGGGGCCTCCGGTTAACCTCCTGTCTGTCCTTGACAGGAGTCTGAGAAGAGGCAGCCTGAGTCTCTCCCTGCCCCTCTGCAGGCCCTGGCCTAGTCTCCTGAATATAAACACTGCTGGTCTCATTCTCCACATCCAGAGAAACATTAAACACTCGGTTGACAAACCCATTAGGGTTGTTGCTCTCAGGGGCCGGGCTGTCTGTCTGTTCCATCCTCTCTCATTCTACAGTGTCAGCTATCAGCTCCAATGCCCATCATGTCTCGGGCCCCCACTCTCTCTCAAACACCTGGAGGAACAAAAACACATTTTTATTCAGTTTGACACGAAACTGACTGCCTTATCATTTTTCATACTTATCATGTGTCAAGATTCAAGATTTAACATCTTTATTGTCACACACGCACACATTACGTGGAAGCAGTTGTAGGCAATGGAATTCTTAGGTCTCAGGCTCCCTCTGACAATGTATAATGAAAACCACAAAAAGGAGAATTGAAGAAACAAAGATAAAAAGCAAAACTGAGGAGGAGCTTGAGACATGTCCTCTGTCCCATCCTCTTCTTATTGCTCAGTCTGTCCTGTAGATGTACACCATAAATACATAATGTATTATATTAAATATCCTCAGTAGAGCTGTACTTAATCTACACAGAGGGCCAGGCTTTCAAAATTAATAGATGCATAGTGCTACTTAAACACTAAAATACAGTGAGAGCACTAGAGGTCTCATTTGTGTGATTCTCAGACAAGGACTTTTGTGCCATGAGTCAACAGTCACAAACACCCACAACCCCCTCCTCCCCCCCATATTCTGTCCATAATATCCAAAGTAATTATTTGAGACACGGTCCCCGTCCACCATTTAAACCGGGAGGCTGTGTTGTCATGGAAACACTCACTACAGAGATGTCTGGTTATTTCAGGCCTGCTCTGGCTATGACATCATCATACCTCAGATAAGATCCATCTAAGGAGGAAGAAGAGGATGATGCTCGGCAAGTGCCTCACCACCACTACTACTACTACATGTTAATTACCCCCTCTTCATAATCCCTTTAATGTATGGAGGCCCCACTTGTGTAATCCAGGAGGGGAGGGGGGGCCCTCCTGTGCACATCTTTGTGTTGTTGGATGAGATCATTACCAAAGATGGGTTTCCTTAAAGACGGCCTTCTCACAGGAAGCCACAATTTATTTTTTTTTTCTTGTTTTTTATATTGATAAGCTTTTGAAGAATACTATCAAAATAAAGTCCTCAGTCACTTTACAAGCTTTCAGGCATGATCTCCACTTACAAGGCAAGGATTAAAAAAAATAATCATTTATATCTTATTTAAAACGTCTCTTAAACATTATCTGACTATTTATATCCAGTTATTTAAATAATATGGCCTTTTTCATCTGTCATACAGCCTGTCGGCGTTATAACAACACAAACTACTAAAACACAGATGTTTAAATAACAGCTTCCTTGTTTGGGGTCTTTCCATAATTGACACACAGGGCAGCTCGGTGTCTCTCTGACAGTGACACTTTATTATAAAACTTATCTGACAGTGACAGCAGGGACTCTTCGCGTCTGGGCTGGGCGTCCGAGCGAAAAAAAAAAAAAAAGTTGTCTTAAACTTACGGCGTCAGTGAAAATATACAGAAAGCCTGAGCTTCTCCATGTGTCAGTCTGCTGTCCGTCTTCAATCATTAAGTTCATAAACGCCTCACCGGTGAGTTCAGGAAAGTCGCGTATAAAGTCACACCCGCGACAAAAGAAGCACCCGTCTGCCCTCCTCTCACCTAAAATGAGCAGATAAATGCGTTCACTCACCGCAAGACTTGTCCCGGTTAAAGAGGCATCGTCCTCTCCCTCCTGAAGACTCAATAAAAATAAAATTAGAAAGGGAAAAAAAAACTTCAACTTCTCCTGCGTTCTTCACGGGCTCAACATATATCCATGAGTAAGGCTGAAGTTATGTTGCGGACAGCGACTCCTTTGTAGACCTCGTGTGTTTGCGGGGTTGTTTCTGGTTTCTTTTTCTTCTTCTTCTTCTCTCTCTCCAAAACTCCGTCGGCTCTCATCCGACTGAGAAAAAAATTCCCCGAGTTAGCGACAGACCGGTGAACTCTTGCCCTGTACGCTCCTGCAGACGCTCTGATTTGTGATAAAGCTCTCGCAGCAGACACACACACCCTTCACACACACACACAAACACACACACACACAAACAAAGACACTGACACACACTCAAACACGTTCAAACATACTGTGATTATTTATGTATTAAATACTTTTTATGTATTAATTGTATATTTTACATTATAATAATATATTTTTACTGCATTTCACTTCATTAAAATCAGTTATTCTCCACAGCCACTTATAATTGCATATATTTGTTATTTCTTTTCTTTTTTTTTCACTGTCCTATTTGTTGGATGGATTTTTAAGGAAGCACTTATGATTTCTAAAGGAACATCAGTGAAAACAAGTGATTGACTGAACTCTGGTCTCACTGGCTGATCCTCCTTTGGGATTTGCGTTGAATGTGAAAATCCTTCTATTGAAATGACACAATGGGGAGAGGGAGCTCTGGTGGCGGTGGAGAGGGGAGCGGGAGGGCGACTGGAGGAATTCACGAAAAAACCAAACAGCCTCCACGGCCGTGAAAGAGGAGACGGTGGAAGAAGGGGGCCTAAATTTAAACATTTCCTCTTTGTCCTGTTTCAGGCCCATTGTCATCGCATGGCGTTCTCCCTTCTGCACAGGAAGGAGTGGATCTGACATCAACGCTCTCAGGCTGACAATGCCAGGAAGTCTGTCTGACTATATGTAAATATCTCTGCGTGTCCACGCTTCCCTTGCCCGCTCTCTTCTCCCCGGAGCGGCTTCGAGTACTTGAGGGTGCCGCAGCAGTAGTAGTAGTAGTCGGTGATTTACATGCTGCAACCCCCCCCTCCCACCCTAATAAGTCATCCGCATCTGTCACTGTGAATTACAGCAACCTCATCTTCAAATGACCTCTCCTCTGATGGAGCATCTATGGTACAAAGCTTCATGTGTAGGCCTTGTAGACTCTATGTTTTATTTATACACACCAAGTAATCTATATTTGTCCATTTCTGATTTTTGTGTCTTGGCATTTCCCTCAGTTTTCCTCGCAGTTTTGTGTTTTCTTGACTTGTTTGTTGCCCACCTTCGCATCCACTCCCTCGCTTCTTCCCTCCCTCCCTCAGTCACTTCCTCAGAACCCCAAGCAGTCTTCCTGTTGTCCCCCTCCTGTTGCAAAAGACATCCTGGCCCGAACAGGCCAAATGTTTCAGCTCAGATCTGCCTCATGCGGCCATGAAAACTAACCTCAACCCTTCGGAGGATAAATTCATCCAAACAGCGTTTTATTTTGTATGAGCGACAGAGAGCATGAGGCGGGGAAAGGAGAAAGAGAGCGATGAATGGAGGGAGACAGATTAGAGATTTATAGACTCTCCACCAGCTGGGCCCTGTGTCTGAAGTGATAAGTTCTGTTGACGTTTGGCGAGCCGCGTACATTACAGCACGCTCGCTTTGTCGCCTATTTACCGTGAGTGCACTCACTGAACAGAGCTCTTTGAAATGATGTCATTGGTTTCTCATTTTCAGAACAATCGACCTCTTCCTTCCCTTCCTATGACATGGTCCCCGCTGGTGGGTTTGGTGGAGATTACCGGAGACAAACACTTGCTGAGTTTAGGCCCAGCTGTAATTATTTCGCCAGTCTTTGTCAGAGCAGCTGAGTAAAAACAGGCTGCCGTGAAAAAAGCCGGCCAGACAGGGAGGAAGAGAGGGAGAGAGAGTGGGGGGAGGGGGGGGGGGCAGATATGTTGTGATATCAAAAGAAAGGCTTACTAAAGCCTGGGAACTGGTTTCAGGAGGTGTAACTTGTGTGAGAACAGCTGGGCGTTCAGTCATTTTGTTTTCGGCGCAGGTGTTTGGGCACACTGTAAACAATGTATACAGTGTGGCTCCTTATACATGTCAAAGTGTGCTGGCACTGCCTCACACACACACATACACACACAGATAAACATTTCTGCCCACTTTTGGTATAAGATATTCCCAGGTAGTAGCTGCCTCCAGTGGTAGACGAGAGTTTGAATTACACTGACATTCCTGACATTCCCTCTGTACTGACCTGCATACTTCTCTGACCTGGCTGCACATGGCACTATCCCCTGAACACACACACACACGCTCACACACACACACACACACATACACACATTTGAGCCCATCCTAGGCCTTCACAGAGACTTTGATCTTAGCGGCAATCAGTTTGGGATAATCAATCAGCCTGGGCTTGCACATAAGTGGACACACGCACATGCACGCACACACACACACACACACACACACACACACACACACACACGTGCCAGCTCACATGGCCCACACATGGACACCTGGAATGTTAACGTGCGGAAAGGTCTGGCTGTTGTTGGTGATGGGAAGTTCTCAGTGAATGACTTATCCAGCAGCCATCTTAGAGGCAGTGAGAGGGAGGGAGAGAGAGAGAGAGAGAGAGAGAGAGACACGGAGAGGAAGAACGAATGAGAGGGAAGGGAAAGGGGGGAGAGTGTGTGTGTGTGTGTGTGTGTGGAGCTTTCAGCTGGGGACTTTCAGCCATTATCAGGATGAATCTGAAAACAGGAAGGGGGGTTCCATTAAACAAGACGAGCGGAAGACGACCACAGTTCCACTTCCTGTTTCAGAGTGAGGGAGGAAACAGCAGATTTTTTAGGAATTCAAATCAGAATCAGTCAGAAAGAGAAACATCTTTATAACACATAAAACGCTTTTTTGTTTGGACAAAATGATGTTCATTCATGGGTTAATTTTTGTCCTTTTTGTAACACTGTTTGCTTTCTGTAAAACTTAATTTCACAGAGGCTTTTAGTAAAGCGGGTTTTAAGCTTTCCTTTGTGCAAACGTTGCTGTCAAAAGTCAGGAGTGTGAACAGGCTGCTGTTTATCCCAGTTCTGTATCTGTGATTGTTTATCTGGCTCTGAAACTTGCCGCACAAGCCTTGGGCTGAGCTGGACTTGGCTGAGTTTTGTGGGTCAGCAGCAGCGAGAGAACAGCAGCCTGGCAAGCAGAACACCATTTCCGCTCGTCTGGGTGCTTCCACTTCTTCAGAGAGCAAAGTTTCCTCTGATTGGGAAAAGCCCGGGGGATGGGGTGATAAAGGGTGGGATCGTAGCCTAGCAGAGGAGGGATATTAGACTGAGAGGAACAAAAGGAGATAAAACAATTGCAGAGCACCCTGTGTCCTCTCAACACAATGCAACAGTGAAGGGTTGAGATCTGAGGCTGGATACTACACAATTAGTAGTGTGACTGATAGTAAACTGGCATTCCTCTCATTGTTTAGTCATTTAGAAAGTTCCTTCAGAGTTGTCTGTTTTATCTATTTGATTAATGTTGACCTCTGACCACATGATTGTTTCTGGTCAGTGTCCTGTGTGCCAGTCAGGCTGTGTGCATTGCATGGGCGGCCACATTTTTTAATGGAGATGGATAAATAGCCACATTATGAGGCCTATCAGTTTTAACTGGAGATAATCATTCCCTCCACCCCTCTCTGTCTCTCTGTCCTCGCTACTGCTCCTTTACCATGTCCTAATTAGAGGCGGAGGGATATGCACGGCGAGCGTGCATCTTCCTTCCCATTCCTTTCCTGCACATCCCCTGTCTTATCACAACGAGAGGGGGAGAAAAAGAGTGAGTGAATCATTTTGTAAGCTCACACTGTGCTTTAATGTTTTGAAAAGGTAGCGCAAGCAAATTACGGATTCACCCATAATGCAGAGATGGCAACAGATCTTTTTCCAAAATATCCCCTATATTTATTTATTTGGTTACCCTCTGGTTGAAAAAAAAAAGAATACTGATTACAAGAAAAGAAAATTTTATGTATGTCTGCGACTATGCATGTATTTCTTATTACCATATTTTTGGTTACTATTGCTCTTTTTTAGCAACAACAGGTCTATTTACAGACTGTAAATTACATTTTTGATTACAATCAAATGACCCATTAATTGTAGGACAGTTTTAATAATTAGATTGTGAAAATTGCTAAGGAGGTTCAAGATTTAGCTGCAGATCACGCATGTAAATGCCTAAATGGCCCAGCACTAGACAATTTACTGGTGTTTGAGCTTAAAATTCATAGATATGTCCCTTTTGGATCTAAATGCTTTGAATGTTTGCAGACTGAAACAGTTTACCAGATGAAGTCTTAGCTGAAGAAATTGATAGAAGACATATGGATTAACAGACTTAATATTTTAATAAAATACTACTTGTATCATAATTTATGTTCACTTAAATGAACATCACAACTTTAATGTAAATCTGTAATGTAGCAGAGGCAAAGCAGTCTTTATTATTATCATGGATGTCTATGGAAATTAACTATTTTACCTTTTAGTGTTTTAATCCTGTCAATCATGCAGTTTTATGCACAACATTTACTTTGTGTTAAATTCTATTTATAATTCTTATCTTTCTTTCCCCAGTGAATATTTTGACTGGAATATTTTTTTGTGTGTTATGTGTGTTATGTATAGGTTGTTTATAACAGAAAAAAAGCCAAACCAGCATTGCATGTTTTAGAGTATGCAGTATGAGTTTAGAGTATGCTTCTCCCCACCTGCACAAACCCTCCACCCCTTCAAACACACATGCATAAAGTGCATAAAGTAGACTTAGATCCTCTCTGTCAGGGTGATGTAACTGCATGTCGAGGCTGTTCAACATGACAAATATCCAACAGCAAAAATCCACTCAGGTAAAGAGAGACATCTAGAGGAACCAACTGAAACTGTTCACTTAATTTATTCACCAACAGGTCATGAACAGTTTTGAACCAATTTTTTCATATGTTACATGTCTCTTGGACAGAATACACAAAGGAGCCATAGCAGAGAAGGCTGCCTCTCACTGAAACATGCTGTCACTCTCCTGTTTAATACTTTAGTTTTGTATGATACTTCCGGTGCACCTGCGGTTAAGGGCCCCTACCACATGATGGCACTCTGGCTCTTTCAAAGTACAAGCGTGCCTCCTGCCAGTGGAGCAGCGGCTTACAAGACAATTCTTTATTTTTAAAAATCAGATATAGCGTACATTTTAGAATATTGTCTATTTCAGGAGGAGTACCACACAGGCAAATTGAGGTTTCAGGGGAATCAGTCTGATAGAGTGAAACCGGAGAAATTGATCTTAAATGATGGAACAAAATTGACCAAATTTGCAATGAGGATTTTAATTAACTACTACAGTTCCGAGGTTTAGTTCACTCTCTCATTGAATTATTGGTTGCTGTTAGATAGGTTCAATAAGAAACTGCTACCAAACCTGATAAAGGGCCGTGTTTGTGCTCTGCACCTGAATTTAGGCCCAGTATTAAAGACGGAGATACCCTAAGGCTTCAGGCTCCTCTCTCTTTAATGAAGGTGTAGTTACATGTGGAGTAATTCCATAGAAACAGCCAGCCCCATGTGCTACCAGGAACTTTCCATTGGGATTCAGCCTTTAGCCATGTGTCAATCAATGGAGCATGGTCATACTGCTGAAGGTGTGACCACAGATACATTTTTTTGAGAAAATGTGCCTTGGGCTAAAAAGTAATTTGGTGTGAAAGTAAAGAATTAGACCTGGGAGATGTGGCTAGCATTAAAGTAAGATGTGATTAAAGCTACAGGCATCGATTGGATCTCTGTTACAAGGTACCAAGCCTCGGGATGTTCTGCAGAATAGCAGAATCACTCTATTCAATTTCATGATTTTCCACTGTAACAGTGCGAGATGATTTCATTTGCTTTACACATTTGCAAAGAGGCCCAGTCAAAAAAAGCATGATCTCACACTTTCCTTGGCCAATTCCATAGAATCCGAGGAGGCCTAATTGATACAAGTTAGGTAATGGCTTGGTTTAAATTAAAAGCTGCAAGTCAAGTGGAACTTTCTCATTTATTATTCAGTGAAGCACATCGTCCTTGCTTAAAGGCCTTAAGAGGCAAGATAAGAAGCTTTTTAATCTGTGTATGGGAGACATACGTCCGTCTCAGCTCTCGATTCCAATCAGTCAAGATGAGGTGGAATCAGTGGAGATGATGTTCATGTTTGAACGCATCCCGCACGTGTTTATCCAATTTACCTGGGCGCACATTTATTTATTTATGCATGCTTATTGAGAGTACAGAGTATGGAGAGGGAGAAGAGGCATTCTGGTTATTAGGGGGAAAAACCGTTGAGGAGGTTAGAGCTCAGCACTCCAAGCTGAAGCCACTTTTGCTTTCATGTTAGCAGCTGTCCAAGCCCAAAATGGCCAATTACCATCATTTCTCTGCTGGTGGTGGTAATGTTAGTGAGATAGTCAGGGAGAGTGAGAGAGAGAGAGAGGGGAGCGAGAGAGAAAGTAATGCTGGAGGAACCAAGAGCAGATGAGGTAGAGGCAGCCAAGATAAGCCAGAAAATAAAACCATATTTTTACAGCATGGAAATCAGACAACATCCACCATGACAGAAGGTGAATTCATCATCTGCAAAGAAAATAGATTCAATTAGATGGGTCCTGCTGGTGTGTGAATATACACAGAAATTGTTTTTATGGTAATAATGATTGTAATTGCAATGTCTCTGAGTCCTTTCACATTGACTATGCAGCGTCAATAAGCAGGGAAACACATAGCGAGATTGTGTACAATGGATGTAAATAAACACACATAAATATATATGGAAGAAAGAGAGATGAAAAAGAGAAAGAACATGGAAAGAGAAAAATGATCCTGTGGTATCTCTGCATATTCAAGTCAGTAAGCATGCATATGTTATTATTATTGAGAGCGAGATGAAGACAGAGTTTTCCCCAGAGACTCCTCCACTGATCTGTGTCTCAGTGTCTCAGTCTGATCTTTGCCAGGAGGTAAATGCTGTTACAGCTTGAAAGATTGCATGGGCATTATTTCTTATGGGAAATATGTGATATTCACTTGGAAACTGCATGACATGTTTTGTTGTTGTTGTTGTTGCTTTTTTAAATCACACTTTCTCACAGCCTTAAAAGCCAGTCAATTCGAACCAATCAAAGTCACCTAGGCCACCGTGGCTGCTTAAAAAAGTAAATGTCGGTTTCAGTTTCAAATTTCAGTTTTGATAACCCTTTAAGTAACATGTTACTGTACAGAGAGCAACCAGAGCCTCATCATTTCGAAGAGACACAAACAGCGTCAACAACAGGCAAGGTCTGAGTGAAAGAAATGACATTTCTCAGTTAGGTTAGATGAAAGATTGCCTCGTGTCTTTTCATCAAGATTGATAATGCAGCACGCAGTATTACACGTGGGTGACTTTGGTTGCTACTGAAAAGGAATATAGAGTCTGTTTTCTGACCTTTCATTCGACTGGCTAGACCTCACCAACGGATTGACATCAATATCAGACTGTCTTGTCTGACAGAAAAAAAAAAGAGAAGCACACCATTTTGTTGACAGAGTATGATCGGGGAGTTAAAGTGAACAGTGGCAGAGGGGTTTAAAAACACCTGTATGGGAGAGTGATGATGGTGAGGCTAGAGGGAAAAGGCAGTGCAGATCTGATATAATATTGTAAAAACAAAAACCAAAAAAAAAAAAAAAACAGCATAGAAAAATCCAACCAGATAAAATATTTCTTTGCTGGTGGTTTCAAAGACCAGAAGATGAAAGAAACTGATCACCCTCGATTGTCCAGCCTCAAGCTGAGGCCCTGTTAATTCTCATTTTGGGTCCTTCCACGATAAGTAATCAAGTGCAGCTCACGCTGAGTTTATTTTCATTTGATTAATTCTAACACGGCTTTGCCCAGTCTGTGATGATAACAATGAGGGTTGCATGTCTCACTGCCTCCATCTGTCCTACTAGAACATGTCTGGGAACACAACATCACCAGAACACCAGAACGGTTAATCTGCCTTATTTACTTCTCCCAATATGGCTGCTTTGTCACACACGTCGTTTGTCCTCCAGGATAAATATTTCCCCAGTGTCGGTGCACACTAAATGTTGATTTATCCTCAGCCTGTTAAACTGGCCAATCTGCATATGGTGTGTTTGTGTTTTGTCAGGATGCATCCACTGTAACAATATATACTATAATTATCATCTAAGTGTGACAGCAGAGCTGGAATCTATTCATTGGTCTGCAGAGACCCATGTGTGTGTGTGAACTGAGTTGTCATACTGGTGCTGTGTATTGAAGATGTCTTGTCTGACAAAGGGCTGATTTAATAGGAGAACAACTTAATGTTGTCTGATTTCATTGTAATGAACAAGATCTCGACTCATTTTGCTCCCCTCAAAGAGAGAAATAAGGGGGGAGTCAGAAGGGGGAGAGAATAAGAAAGAGATGAAGATCTGATTCGTTGTCTGGCTATTTATGTTGCTGAAAGAAAGAGGATTTAGAGCAGGCCATTTAACTTAATGCTCTCTCTTCTTTGCTAACGGTCTGAAGATAATTAGTATTACTAATCAAAACACTTGTGTCTCCTCTTCCCTGGTGTGTCATCTTCCCCCAGGGCCATTGTAAACTGTCTAGTGCTATGAAGGGCACTCAATTGTTCCTTTAATGTTTCCATTGGATATACATGAGCACAATCTAATGTATTTCCCATCTGCACTGTTTATTGTTGTCTTGATGTTCTCAATCCGTTGTTTTTGTATGAGTCACCAAACATCATATAAAAAACACTTAAATCATCACCACATTTTCCTGGTCTGGATTCAAATATATCAACCAATCTTAATTGGATAGACGTAAATTGGACAGGACAAAGTGTCCCGCATGAGCAGGATAATCATGCTTTATAGTGATTATTTTGTTGTTGGCTCAATAATTCAGTTAATTGCATAAATAATTAGTCAATTAATTAGTTGATTAATTGATTAACAGAAAATACATTTATTTTGGCAATTGGTCATGATAAAAGTAATCACAGAACTGTTTGCTTGTAGGTATTTGATAAAATTTAAAATACAATGAATTCCTACAGCTTTGTTTTGTCCAATCTAAACCCAGTCTAAACCCCAAAGATATTCACTTTATGATGATATAAAATAGAGAAATGCATATTTTCATTTCTTTACCTGAAACCAGACACTGTTTGATATTTTTGCTTGAAAAATGACCTTAATGATTAATAGATTTTCGGAATTGTTAATAATTCATTTCCCATCCAAATCTTAAAATCTACAGCAATGTCATCAGCTCTGTGAGGCTGTACAGGTATAGTTATATATATAGATATTTCACTGTGAACCACAAATATCATCCTTCAGTCTGGACCAAAATCGTGGACCAACCAACCAACATTTCTATCCCTAAAGTCATTCCACTGACAAAGTTAAGAATTAACTTTGGACCTCCCTTTACCTCTCGATATTATGTAGCTCAAAGCTACATAAATGTTTGCTTGAATCAAACCAGGGTGTTCTTGAGGAAACAGTGGTGACCACCAAACCACTGATGAAAAATTAAAATAACACAGCACACTTCTAAAGGTGTAACATTTGATAAAGTCAATTTTATTCCCAAATATGATTAATTTCCAAGGATTTACCAAGTAACTGAAAAAGACACCACCACTGCATTACTGGTTTCTCTTCTGTCTGTACCCGCTGCAGTGCTTCTCTCTAGTTGACACTTTACTCTGGATGGTGGATATTGGCAGAGAGGAGAGGAATAGTTGTGTGTGACTTCATCTCAATAAACGGCAGCCTGTCATGGATTATAGATTAATTAGTTTGTCCTTACCTGAGAGCAATGAGAGGAATCCAGTAGTGAAAAGACCAATTTTACACATCTCTGATTAAATAGTGTCAAATTACTTTTTAGAAGTATGAGCCCAGAGGAAACAGTGGAATTTGACTTCTGCTCTCACACTGGGAGACGCTAATGGTGTTGGAGCAGGGCTTCTAGTCTGCTGGGCTGTGCATCACAAAGTTACGACTGCAATTTCTCTGCTATGTGAATTAATAATGTGAATTAGGCAGACTTGAAATTAAAAGGAAGAATACCTTGGAATTTGCCAGGGAACTTAGATACAATACGAATGTGATACACTGGATAAATATTCCTCCAAAAGTGTCATGGATGTGGCCAAGCACCTGCCAGGAACCTGTTTCAGCAAAGTTCCCAAGGTTTCCTTCATTGTGGGGTCTCGGTTTGAGAACCTTGAAGACAATGTGAGGCATTCACAAAGCAATGTCTTTACAGGGAGAGAGACGTCCTTGTCCTTACAATTTTGGTTCTTATGTGAATGACTGTTGTATAAATGATTTAAATAAAGCTAATTCTGGCCAGCATGTATATGTATATATGTTTAAACCCCTGAAATGACAATTAATGACTAAATAAGTAACAATCAAAGTTAAAGTTTTGAAATAAACAAATGAACAAACACAGTTACAAACCTAATTTCAGCAGATAGCCATTTCCATTAACCAAGTTCTGATAAACTTTCCATACACTTATTTCCTAGACAGCCCACAGGCAAATTTAGAGACAACAGGGTAAAAATAAATGTCAAACACCAACCAGGATAAAGACCTACATATAGTCAGTGGAGACCAAACTAAACTAACTAATATTTACAGTTGTCACATGGCCAGACACACAATGGCAATGTCTAATGTATGTGTAATTAGCATTTGTTACTTACTAACCAGTTCGCAAACTTCCTAATGGTCGAAAGTTAATGAATGCAGCACCTCTAAAGGATTAATTTGACTTCCTTTACTTGAACTTTATTGGGCTGACATGTCTGTGGTCAGCGGTGGTGGCGATGGTGCCAGCAAGAGTAGTCAGCAAACATTTTTCTAACAGCAACAGCAGGTTCGCTTATGACAGTTTCACCCAAAATTGGAGACATGTCAATGTTTTGTTTATTCCAAGTGTAGGTATTGACTTGACGCCAAAGAATTAATTTACCTCACTTGAAAACACATTATTATTCATGAGTCACCTTTTGCAGCAAAATCACTGATCATCCAAAAAGCTGTTGAGGGCTAAGCCTGGATCAAAACAGAACAAGACAGTGAGAGTGGCTGTGACTAACAATCCCTGGAGAGAAAGCAACCTTGATGGGTTTCAGACACTGCCGGTGCCTGACAGGGTTCTTTGGTCTCTCCCTTGTGCCCTTATTCATGAAACTTCTCTAAAAAAAAAAAAAAACCCTGATCAAGCTGGCCTCACTGCTCCTTGTGCTTGATGATACGAAATTATATATAAATAAAATATGAAACAAAATATGTGTGCACTTGAAAGTTTTTATGAGCTTTTTATTGTCACATTTGTGCCCAGTGTGTGACAACTGAAGAGGAAGGACGCGTGGATTTGGAACGCATGGGCAAAAAAAAAAAAAAAAAAAAAGTTAATTTGAAATCTCATGCATATTCATTATTAAGGTGCGACAGGCTCACTCTTGAAGATGTTTCAGAATGTTCCAGCTTTACTCATCTGTCACACACTTTGTACTGTGCAAGAGCTCTGCTGGGAAAGAGTTCATATGTTTTGCAAAAGACTTCTTTCAACATGTGCTTTTGGCAAGCGATCAGCTCCTTAGCCAGCTCAGCTGTGATGGGCGTTTTTCGGAGCTAGAGCATAATAAGAAATTGGTCTTAAGTGTGAAAAATACCATTATTCTTCATTTAGCTAGTCTTCTAAACTCATCAGTACAAGTCCTTCCGTAGAGGCTGGGGCGCTCCCGCAGCTGCTGATTATGTGCAATATGCACTCATAGTGTGTGTATGCATAACTGCATAGCCGCATGTGTGTTTGTGTGCCTACATTTGTATGTGCATGCGTGGGCGTGTGTCCCTGTGAGACAAGATTAAGTGTAGATAGAGTTTTCAGAGTAGAACCGATCTCTCAGAGAGACAGCGGTCTCTGGGCACTTAATGCTGAGCCCCGCTTCTCCTCCTCGGAGTTTCCCTCCCACTCCCCTCAGCACTATGCTTAAATACCGTGGGGCCTTGGGATGAAACCTGGATACAACACTGTGGTCTCAGGATTGTGGCTCCCATTTCAAATCAGCCCGAAGCCTCCTTTGGTCGTGAAAGAGTGAGAAATCTGCTAATGGATAGATGGATAGATATTCGTGCTTCTCTCTACTCGCAACCACCAGCTCAGTGGGTGTTTTTGTGCACAGCAGCCTCTGTTGAGAATGTGAAGGATAAACAGAGACAGTGCAGAGAATGTCCCTGTCATATTCGAGGACAGAAAACAACACTGAATACCCGTGATGTTTATGTTTTTCATCACCCAGTGTCCGTGGGAGAGTGAAGGAACTTTTTTTTTTTCTTTGCGCACAGAGCAAAATTGCAGAGACAAGCAGACATTACCTTGCAAAGTCAAGACCCAACATTTGCGATGTGTATTGACATATTGATTTTCCTTGGCAGCTATTGGCAGAAGGAGTAAGGAGGATGGGGCCATGTGTGCAGGTCCACGGGAGCTCGGTGAGATCCAGGCAGCATTATGCACACCACGAGAATGAGGCTTAGCATATATTGAGTGTTTATGCTGCAGAATAGAAAGTGTGGAGCACCTTTGCTTAAACTCACTGACTGTTAAATTGGGCTTAACTAAAAATCCCTCTTACACAAACACAAAGTGATCCAGGGCTTTTTTTTTTCCTTTCGATTTTTCGATTTTTGTTTTTTTTTTATGTGGGCATTTTCACAAAATGTGTTCTTTTTTTCTCTTATTGATGGGTCTCTTTGCTTTACATGAAAACATACAGGTGCATGTGCATATGAGGGAGATGAAGAAAGAGAGGCGAATATGGCCGATAGATGAAGGATAATGTGTTGAAAGAGGTGATCTGGAGGAGAGTGAAGGATATCCATTGTTTGTCTTCTTAAGGGCAGGGCACACATGGGGGACAGAGCTGGAGTGTATGTGGATTAGAGCGAGGCTTTGTCCTGAATATATAACCAACCCAAGGTCTCCTTTTTTCTCCTCTCCTCTCTTCTTCTCTTGTACAATGCCCATTACAGGAGTTATGAGACAGTGAAATATTAACATCCTTAAAGTATTCTTACTGGTCACCTCTTTGATGTGAACAGATAACAAGAATAACCTATGGCAAGTATGTAGCTTGTGGAGTTCACTCACGTTTCTTGCCTGATGGAAAATGGGTCAAAAGTAGAAATCATGGTTTGGGATGCATTTTTTATGGGTTGGTTATAGGCAGGGATGGGGAAAAGTATTATATGTCAGGACATGTTTTGAGACAAGATCTAAAATGCTCCAAATATACACACATAAAATGAGCTACAAAATAGTGCATCCGTAACCTGAATTATGACAAAATGCAGAGAAAAATACAAAGTACTTTTCTCTCGAGGGAATTGGAACTCGATTTCATATAAATGAAATATCAAACAGACTAACTAATCAAACAGCAAAAAAAACAAGCAATCATCCATGTAACTATACAAAACATTACTCATATTGTTATGTTTGGTAACATGTCGTCAGTTATTACTTGCTGTCTCTCTGTAGCAACATATACAGTCTCTTAAACACCTGAAGTCTTTCTTTGGCATGCATTTTAATCTGCTCGGTGCTGTTGTTTGCTGGCAATTAAGAGCTTAACACAGTAAATCATTGCCTTGGCTGTGTGGAGCACGCAGATGGCATGAGCAATAAGTAACATGACAAATTATGTGAAATTGTTACGTTGGTTGTTTTTTTTTCTTTGTAAAATTTCCAACAGCTAAAATTATGGCATTAGTTTTGCTGTATAACAGGGGTCAAATAGCATGTTTCTACTATGCCCACCCCCTCACTGACCCCTCCGCTGATAAGAGCCTGAGCAAATGATTGTGTTCGATTTGCAGCTCGGAGTGATTTAAGCTCGATGACGAATGTTACTGCACACAGATAAAATGTGTTTCTGGATTGGAGTACGGGGTTACACTGTGTGCAAATGGTGTAACCCAGGCTGCTAATCAAATGCACACAAACAAAGGTTTGAGAGAGGGTAGTAAAATAAACAAGTTTTTTTCCCCCACACACCATCAAATACAAAACAAATTATGCAGCATTCTGACATTTTGGGAAATGCACTTATTTGCTTTCTTGCTGAGAGTTAGATGGGAAGATTGAAACCACTATCATATCTGTCTAAATACGAAGCTATCGCATCAGAGAAAGAATCCACCCACCAGCGCCTCTACCTCTAATTAAAAGGTTGTATCTCAGTTGGAGCTTCCGATATTTATGCAAAGCTAAGCTAGCCATTATATTCACCAAGAAGATACTAAAGTGGCATTGATATTTGCAAGCAAATAAGCGTATTTTCCAAAATGTTGAACCACTGGATCCAGGATCACAGCTCAACATTGTTTGTACACCGGAGAGTCCATCCATCCATTTTCTATTCCCACTTTATCCTGACACACAGGGTCACTGGAGCTATCTCAGCTACCTCATTGGGCAAGAGGCAGGGTACACCCTGGACTGGACACCAGTCAGTCACAGGGCTGACATAGATAGACAGATAAACCACTCACACTCACACCTAGGAGCAATTTGGAGTTGCCGATCAACCTGCAACATGTCATGTTGGATTGCATGGGAGGAAGCTGGAGTACCCAGAGAGAACCCACACAGGTACAGGGAGAACATGCATAAACTCCACACAGAAGGGCCCTGTGTCAACCAGGGATTGAACCCAGGACCCTCTTACTGTGAGACGACAGTGCTAACTACTACACCACTGTGCCGCCGCCCACCGGAGAGTCACAGTGGGAAAAAGTTGCCCTTGCATGCAAGACTACCACAGCACAGCACTGTGGCTTCACTCGAATCCTCCTCTCCTCTCCTCTCCTGTCCCTGACAGAGACGACGGCGTGTATTTAAGCAGGGATGTGGCAGGTGAGGTGTTCACACACACCCGTTCCTCTCATCTCAGTACTCTCCGTATCACTTCTTGGAAATACACACCCGTATTTGGAGGCGCACAGCCACAAGAGCGGAGGAACTCTAACACGAGCACATGCACATGTAACACACCGCAGTTATGTTTCAGTTGATGCTGGAGGGCTGACGGTAAGACACAGCTTACCCCCAACTGAGCAGGCATGACTTAGCCTGAGTTTTACAACCAGCCTTATTGATTTACTCATTATCTTCTTCACAGGCGATCCCCCCTGTAGGGGATCAAAGGCCGTCACTCTATTATATTCTGTTCAGCTTCAGTCTGTTCTGAATATTTGAAGGTTAAAGGGTCAGTTCACCAAATCACAAACACGTTTGCCACCTACAGTATGCAGATTATTTGGCTTTGAGATACACTCAAAATTTACCATCTAATTTTTACTTGGAAAATATTTACAGTGAAAACTGGTGGCAGTGACATTTGTGGATAATCCACATAAACCACAGAGACATTGATGTTTTCAGATGTAATATTTAAATTATTTGTTTTGCACCCACTGAAGCAGCAGAGGGGGTTCAGTTGCAGATATTGTGAGATCCCAGTACATAAAACCAAAACTATCTGAATAATTGGATGGAGAAATGAGAAAATAGGTCATGTAGCTGACCAAAATGATTCTATTCTACTTCAAAGTACATTGTTTACCTTAGAAAAAACAGCAGCAACGAAATCCCAACAAGGTCCATTTAGTGACTGTTCTGGAGGTTTATACCATATCACATGATCAATATGATATGATAAAAGATCTGATACATGGACCTTACGGTGAGATTGCTTTGTATTCAATTCTATGCTATCCTTAGTTTTTTTTAAAAACAACAAAAATGATCTGACTTCAGTGTCTGTTTAGGTCGCCACATGACCTAAGTCTGCAGATTGAGTTCACCCACTTGTCATGAAACATGCTCAATTGTTTTTTTTGTTTTGTTTTTTCTGAGCACTTTAAGGACTTCCTGTTAATGTTGGCTTAAAAGATTAAGTTCCAAGTATGAGCCTGACCTTTGAAACAGTAGTTGGAAGACCAGTCTCACGATCATGATCATAATCATAACATAATCCAGAGCAGCAATAACGTGGATCTTGTGGTGAGATTGTTTTTTTCTCAACTATTCTATTCCAGTCTAGTCTGGTCTTGTCTATTCTTTCATTTTTGAAAAGCAAAACCTTGGGCTGTCTTTCCAGATTCCTGTGTTTTTTTTTTTCCTCCATCATATGTATTGTGATGCATCCAATGACAGACTCAGCTTGAGAATCAATGTGATATTCCTTTGTTTATGCTGATGGTATTAACAGTCAGCACAAATCACATCAGGGAGGAACTGTGTCATTGTGCAATAATTGGAATTATGCAAATAGTCACAAGGCAGCACTTTGTAATAACCACACTTATTCATAAATTTCCTTTCTTATTATTAGTTCACTCTGAGGCATGGACTTGCTTTTTTATCATTTATGTGGTGTTCATTATTTCCTGTCACCACCTTATGTTGCTTTCACTGTGTCGACTTGTAAACAGGACATGAAAAAACAAGTGCATCCTATTGAACAATGAGCAGGGAAACAAAGTTAATAGTCAAAGAAGCTTTTCATGCATAAGTGTTGATTTCTCTGGGGAGGATCAGCAGGCACTTTTTCTCTCCCTCCCAATTCGATCCACTCCCGCGCTGCTGTAAAGTTAGGCTCTGAAGAGACGGAGGAGAAATCCATACGTGTCTCTGTCTGGCCATTGATATTCTCCTTACTCCCTTCTTTTTCTCCACACCTCCATCACCCCTTCACTCCCTCTTTCTTGCTTTTGCTTTCTCAGTTGGTCCGTGGTGGCCAATCCATCCTCACGCCCTCCACTGGCCAGGTCAGGACATCTAATATCCCATGGATTCACACTTCCTCTCCCTCCCCAGCTGCCTGCACCTGACTAACAGCCCCACCGACCCACCCACTCACCCGCTCTGTCTTTCGTCTCCTCCAACCTCGCATCAATCTTGCAATCCTCTCCTTTTCTCCGTTCACCTTCTCCACCCTCCCTCTCGGCTGAAAGATGTTTGCCGTGTGATTCTTTACGTGCCCTTTTGCATTGTCGACAGCGCTGCTCCTATTTCCTCTCTAAACGCATGAAGAATACTCACCTGCAGGTGGAGGATCACATAATAGTTCTCCCGCCCACTTCCACTTGTGACCTCCACTTGGTCTGAATGATCAGAAGAGCTTTATTTTCCACCATTTTTCTGTAACATATAAAGTTTTTTTTTTTTTAAATACTTACAGTGACTCTTTAAAATGAATTTATATGCACCCAGTGGTAGATAGATAAACAATACATTATATTTCAGTGAATTTCTATTTCTGTTTCATTTTATATTTTGATATTTTAATTTAATATTTTTTATTATTCTGTTCTCATAATTTTCATGACTTTTGCACTATTTTATATCTTATTTCCTGAGATTTACTTTACTTGTATGATTTGTCTCTAAATTTTTTTGAGCATAGTTGGAGGGAATCTGAAATTTAAATTTCATTGTCAACCACTGCTTTCATGTAATTGTGACACACATGACAATAAGGGTCTTGCCTGGTAATGCGTTACAATAATGTGATTACTTCAGTAATGAATAGTGTTTACAATCTGATTACAATCTGAAATTCAGTACATTAACAATTACTAATCCCAATGATACTACTAATCACAAATAAAATGGGTGGGGCGGGACGGGGGGTGGCTTGTTTGCTGTCCCACAGGGAGTTTAAGTAAATTGCCGTAGTTGTATTCATAGTATCTTCTTAGCTAGCTTGCTGTCTTTACTGGTGGCCTTTTGACTTGGTTTTGTTCAGAGTTGGACGTGCGAATTTCATTACGTGCAGCCTAGAAAAGCACAATGTCTTATTTTCAACTTCTGCATGTTAAATGCTGAGGACGTGACATTTAGAAATATGTAACGAGCAATTGGTACATTTTTGTAAGCAACTTGCTGATACATAGACGCATTGATAGATAGAAAGAACCAATGTGCATGTGATAAGCAGACTGGTTGAAGTGGGAGTCAGCAGTGCCGAAGCTAAATAGAAACAGGGAGAGTACAACACCTTGGGGAGACCGTGTGCAGGTATTGCACATATACCATCTCGGTCTAGCTGATAGATAGTCATAAACCTAATTTATTATGGGAGAGGGAAACAGCATGTCTTTTAGTTTGGAGCAGAGAAGCCTGCCCTGGATTGTGTTAAAAGCACTAGAAAAAAATCAAAACAACACCCTGACAGAGCGATCTGCATTTTCTAAGCACGTGTACACTTTTGAAGCATAAAAAGAATGGCATCCTCAACGCTAATTTAGGCCTGGTAAGCAAATTGCTGTGGGTCCACATATTCGCCTGCCAACACTCTAAAATGCTCAGAAACAATCCTCTCAAAAGTTACATGTGAAGTGAGGGGAAGTTTGGAGAGGATTGTTTTTGTTTGAGAGGAGAGGATGTCAGATGTAAACAAATAATGCTCCTCCATGACAGCATCTGGTGTTTGGCTCCTCTATCATTGCTTTTTACTGTAGCCATCCTTTTGGTCATGCTGCGCCTAACCTCATTCTGTCACAGCGACACCCCAGCGAGAGCAGAGGAAGATAAAAATCAAAATTAATGTGCAATTTAATGTATACATAAACTCACACCTGGACTGGCTGGTGCTGCTACTGTAACTGGGAGGCTGCTACTACTGTGGGGACGGCCTGAATGCAAAGCTTTAATGCGGTTACTTTCTCTGGGCCTGACGCGGAGAGGAAATGAGACTGTTACACACTGCTACACTCAATCTTGGACCATTTCCAGTGAAAGAATTAGGAAATTAGAAAACGAACTATGTTAAGTACAATTACACAAGTCAGACGGCACATCTCCTGTGTTGGTCAGCCTATTACACTATAAAAATTCAAATTAGGCTGCAAAATTCATCTTTTGCTTTTTCCTACATGTAATTAGCTATTGTGAAAGGTGATAACATTCAAATGTAGAACCTTTTGAGAGAGCGGGTCAAACCATCCCCCATAGGTTGGATATTAAAATTCTGCACACTGTTACTCAGCCTTTTTATTTTAAAAGCACCATGAAAACTTCACTCACCCCCCCTCCAAAAAGAGGGGTGCATCTCTTAATTACTGACATAGAGCCAATTTGCGTCGAGCGTGTCTCTCAGCAGATAATGATAATCATTATAATTGCTTGAAGCGTTTGTTTCATGCAGCAAAAGCAATAATGTTCACTCAGATCTTCTATAATAAAGGCTCAGCACTTGGCTTCCTCCTCCAAGCTGTTATACAGTGGCTGGACGTGAATAATCATTAGTGAAATTGAAATGCAGGGGTAAATACATGGCTGTGTCTGTCCTCTCCTCTGTACTGCCTGTCTCTTTTTGTCGGTCCGTGGGTACAGCGCCAGAGCCTGATCAAAGACTGACTCTGATTCACTCTGAATGATCAAGGAGAAGAGACAGGGAGCTCTGTGATTACTGAACATTGACGTTGTATCAATTTCAATCATCCGACAATACGCGGCTGTCACACACGAGGTGTATTATGCACTCTGTCTGATCACCTGGGATCCAGCCGTACGGGCGTTATTGATCATGAGGGATATGCTTGCATTTTTCATGAGGGAGAAGAAATTTTGTGATCAGAAGTGCCACTGGCTCAAATCCACTGATTGCCTTGAAAGATCAGGGTTGGGGAAGTGAAAGAGGCACGCTCTCTCCCCTGCAACGGCCGCAGCTGCACTGGTTTGAAAAGCAGTTCGACATTTTGAAAAACACTTTTTTTTCCCCACATCCTTGCTGAGAGGGAAGATCAGTGCAGCTCTCGTCCTTGTGAACAGTACTGTATGTCAGGTAAACATGAGGCCACATTTAGCGGCTTAGCTTAGCATAAAGGCTGGAAACAGATGAAACAGCTAGCCTTGCTGCTATGTATAAATCAAACTCAAAGCCAGAGAGAGAACCAAAGAGTAAAAACCAAAGCAAGGTTGGAGCGAACCTGCTGCTAAACAAGGCCTTATATTTTACATACATGGGATTTGTGTCAATTTTCTCATCTATCTCTCAGCAAGAAAGCAAATAAACGTCAAAAGGCTGACCTACGCCCGGAGCAAGAGTTGCTTAGGAGCAAAATGTAGAAAAGCATAGTTATTTGAAAGATTTGAAAACAGGGAAAAACAAGCTTGTCTGGCTCGATCCGAAGTCAACAAAATCCGTCTACTAGGACCTCTAAAATTCACTAATTAACATGTTATATCTACTTTGTTTAAGCCGTGCATAAAACCATGTAAAAAGCAAGAAGTTGTGGTTTTACAGGGTGTTATGTGCCAGACTATTTCTTGGCTTAGGAAGAAAACCTCATTTAAAATCCCATTAACCTCAAGTCACAATGCTAATAACTAAAAATACAGGCTTGGAACTGAGCCTTTCTCAACAGTATGTTTTGTGGCTTATTTTATATGTCCAGATAAGGATGGCAGTTTTTTGAAAAACAATCTTATGTCATCATAATGGTGGCCTTTAATGAGCACCGCTTCCCATAAGCCTGTCATGGCTCATGGCTCAAATTGTCGGGGGATTTGCTTTTTGCTTTTTTGCTTTTTTGCTTTTTCGTATGGTATGGTTGTTTAATTTTGTTAAAATCACTAAGGTTTATTAGCAATATGGACAGTAAATCCTGGACAAACCTTCATTTTTAAAGCATTCAGGTACAGAAGCTAGTAGCTATCCTGGATGTGATGTAATCACCTCTCTCTAAGGTGATTATTAAGGCTACAGGTGACTCTCAATGCTATGGCATACATAATAAGAACAATACAGCACAATATAAGACATGATATTGGTGTCTGTCTTATTCTGAGCAGAAAAGCAAACACATGTATGTCCTGAAATGTCCTGAAGCAATTTCTCTAAGCAAGGAAGAAACTTCTCTAAAGGGTAATTGATTTGCTTAGCAGCTAACTGCAGAATAACAGTGCTATTTTGGAAGGATGTAAATAATCCACCCTTGACAACATCCAAGGAATGAGAATAAATTCTTAGTCAAATAGTGTGGTTAAAAAAAGCGTAAGAATATTTGATTCATGGCCACCCGGTGAAATGGATTTAGTTGTCACGGCGTGGTTGTTGCACGGTATGAGGATCACAGCACCGCCACAGTCAAGATGTGAGGTGTCTTATTTCAACAGGGAAAGTGGTTCTCCTGAGGTGACTGAGCCGTTTTGTTTTGGTTGTGGTCTAGCAGTTTACTGTGTTCTACAGGTGCCATGAATAAAACATTCGGAGCCGTTAGAAGAGGCACCTTGGCTAGAGGGTCAGCTGTCCGACTGCAGCTGGAGAGGAGAGGAGTACCCCATCATGAGAAGTGCGCCGAATCGCCGCCGTTTGATGGAAAAAGCTGCAGGGGCAAGATAGTGGGAGATCGGGTGCCGATTTAAAGCCCCATGATGCATATCCACATGTAGGCTGCCAGAGGGTAATACCCTTTGAGGATGACATCAATATTGGAGCTAAACATGTAATCATATACTGAGGCCACGCTCCGAATCCATCTGGATAACCTTCAGTCCCATCAGAACGTATTCCCTTAGCTGGAATGAGGCTTTTCAGAATTATTCATAGGAGAAGCTGATGAACATTACAAAACATTTGAATTTAATCTCAATATGCATGACAAGGGATGAATTTTCAAAATAAAACAGTGATTGTGCTGCTTAGCGCTTTCCCCCTGGGACGGCGTACAGATTCACATGAACACGAAAATGCGGTGTAAAAATACTGCTCCATTGTATTCTTATATGCCATGACCAGCTTAATCACTGAACCTGAGAATCAACCGAGTCTATTCAGAGCCCTCATCTCAGGCATGAAGTAAGCCGAATGGATTCAAGATACAATCCTGTAACTTTCACTGTCACTTAATTGCAAGACTACTTCTTTGATTAACTCTCTGTCTTTCTCCCTCTTGCTCTGTCCCTCTGGGAAATGAGGCAGGGTGGGGGTGCGGGGGGGGGCGGACATAAGACATGACTGACAGTTAGTAGTTTATCAACAGCTGCCGAAAGCTCTTCGCTACTATAGCAGATGTTCTCTTAAGGATTAAATCTGCCAAATTAGCGTGATAGCAAAATAAATGCAATATGAGATCCTGTCTGCTCTTAGTTACGGTAATTCTGCCTGTAAAAACATGATTAACTAATTAAAACTTTTTTTTGTCCATGGCTCTGGCCCTGACAAGTTATTGCTGCTTGTTTAGATGGTCAATAGGGGGATGACATGCAGCGGAGGATTTTTCAATGTAAAGTATAACCTTTGTTTGGTCAGGTCAGGTCAGTCAGGTTGGGGCTCAGTCAGCTGGTGCAGAATCTCTGCAAGGGGGTAAGTTTATTTCAGTAGTACAACCACACTAAAATGGCCCTAACCACAATATAGTCGTGTCACACCGTCAAGATCATTCATTGAGTAAGAGTCTATTTTAGGACCAGATCAAGGTCTTAGATTGAAGAGCCTGAATTGTGTCCTCTGTAGATGAAAAAAACAAAATTGGCAACAGTTTTTTAGGAAATGTATCTGCAGGTGCTCTGGACAGATGTTCAGCAGTGACATGAATAACACATAAGTATGTGTTTACATGCACACTAGTATCCCAGTGATGATCAGGTTTTTGAAGTATTTATGTTTGTTCACTGAAACAACATGCAGGTTTCTGAAACCTAACCAAAATGCTAGCTGGAGCTCACCTGGTAGAAACCAAACATTGTCTACCATGTGCATCGGTGGTTCCACAGCTTGAGTTATTTAGTGGTCAAATGACAGTAAAAGTCAATAGAGGCGAGTTAGCTACAAACCAAAGTGGGTTCAATCTCAAGGCAGTGGTGAATAATTAACATCTTTTAAGATATGAAAATGAATTAGTATGATCAGGAAAATGTTATTGTGGCACTGGATTATTATTATGATCGATCAGAATCTTTAAAGGGGCACTCCAGTGATTTAGTATTGCAGTTTAGTATTGCAATCACAAAAAGTTGGGAGACTGGGAAGAAATTAAAAGGTAATAGTCAAAGCATGAATCCTGAATTTAGTTCCTAGTATGGATGCATCTGGATCCTACATTTCCCATAATGCAACCGGCATCTTTTCATTAAAAACTATACACTGCAAAATTGATCCAACATCATCACGGTTGTTTTGTCAGACTTGACAAGGCTCCTGCAGAGCCACAGGAGACTTTCTTCAGCAGTTCTAGAGGCTGATTAGTGCTCTCCATCACTAGTAAACTGACCTTTATATGTCAGTTCGGTGGAGTCCCTTTTAATGTTGTAGCTGGTGGAGAAGGGGGTCATTTTTAACTACTTTATGTACTGTTGGGTAATTTAATGTTTAACAATGCATCATACTTTATAAGCTGCTCATCAGTTTTTGTATGTAAATTTTGTAAATTGTAAATCTTCATAGTAACTAGTAACTGCAGCTGTCAAATATCTGTGGTGGAGTAGAACCAGGGTCTAACGCCAGTATGAAGAATCAGAAAATGATGACGAATGTACTTACATACACTGATGCTTAAGTATTAGCTGGATGAAGCTGCCACAGTCAGAAAACTGACAGAATAATTTATAATGTAATATTATGGCCCATGTTAGCGTCACATCCTGAAAAATCTTCAAGACCAGGATAAATGCGTGTAAATGTACTCATTGCTGTTTGAGGAGCTTTACATGTGTTACAGGTGGTATTAAACCAGTACCTCCCAGCCCATGAGACATGCATTTATTCTGAACACAGTCCTTTAATGTCTATTTTTTCATGTTCTTACTGGCTACTTGTTCTACCTCCTCAGGTCTCAAAAAACAATTAAAAAATAGTAAGAAAAAAATATTCTGTCGGTCTGCTCATAGTCTATAGATTATGAGCAGACGGACAGAATATTTTTTTCTTACTATTTTCTATCTAGTCATCTACTATCTATAGACATATACAAATGTTGGCAATGACTCAGATGAAGAAGCTGCTTCATTTTGCGTGCCATTAAGTTTAGGTATCACTGCCTAAAACTGATTGTCGTCCCAGGAAGAAAAAGTCGATGAGGATGAGGATGGACCATTTGGAGAAGATTTAAATATACAGTCCATGTGATTTATCTCAGGTTTAAGCAGTGAAACAATTCAATGAAGATACCATTTTAATTTAAAGAATTTCAACTTAAAATTATGATCAATTTTATGTTAATATTAAAAACATTCAAAAGGCCAAAACACAATTGTTCACTGAGAGAAACTGAACAGCTTTTGCCTCAGGCAGCATACTGTGCTGCATTTTGCAGCAACAGCAGATATCACACCTCTAACTTTTTAATTACACCCTTGAGAAGCACAGTTGACCTGTTCAGTGATGTCTGCCCGTCTCGACGTGGGCTCCCCAGGCCAACCTCAGGTCATCCTGTACCCACCTGGACCCTTGAGATCTTCATCTCAATGAGGCCTGGAGTGCTGATGGAGTCTGGAGGTGTGACCCATGAAGTGGTCCACCCTTATCCTGTTCACAACAGAGGACCCACTCCTTCTCTAATTTAATCCTCTGAGCTTTGAGACTGAAGTAGACGCATTACACACACACATGCACACACTGTTGTTTTTTTCTCATAGCATTAAGTGTACTCTGTGGAGTCTATATGGAGGAATACATCTATACTTTACTTTGAGACTCTGTCTACATTTAATTTAAAATGCATTTTTGTTCTATTTTTGTGCTCATTTGAATTCCAAAACTCATTTTTTCTATGTCGTTCTATATCTTTTCACCTGTAGATCTCAGATACGAGTGTAATATATTCGAGGTTAAGGTGTGAACGTACGTGATGTGTCATGGAAGAAGAAAAACAGGCTGTTTTTCCCTCAATATCCTGTTCTTGTCAGTATTCATCTCTTGTAGATGACCATGAGGGTGACTATATGCAAGGATATAATATGCGAGAGATATATGGGCGTTTGCGTATGTGTGTGTATTTGTGTGTGCATTCATTACCATTTTGTGTCTGCAGATAAATCCTGACACTCACCTTTGTTGATGCGTGTCATTTCATGCATGGGACTGTGTGTTTATGTGCCAGACCAAGCCTATTTGCATCCGAGCGTTACTGCCATTCAGATCATTTATTCGCCTCCCGGCCTACAGCATGGCTTCTGGCCTGCAGCTTTGTACCAGCAGCTGGGTTGCACAGCCTTCCCCAGGCTTCCCCCACAATCTCTTGCTCTTTATCATGCACGGCACACCGCTGGACTACTGCAGGCGCAGAACACTTCATCACCACAGCCTGCAGAGAGAAGCAGAGACAGACTGGAGGATGGGCTCAGGGTTCAAGAAGACCCCTATTAGGTTGGGATATCCCATAAGCTGACTGGCTCAGCACACTGCTTTTTGCCCCAATTTAATATATAAGTTAGGGGATGATGGGGTAAAATAGGATGTCCTCATGTTTTAAGAATATTGGCAAATTGTTCGGTGATAAGGTTATGGATCAACTTCATTTTAATTCACTCAAACCAGCAGGCGTTTCCCTCCTTAAATTCCAGCCTAAGGGGATATCTTGGGCTAACAGCCTTGTGGAGTGCTTTCAGCGCAGAATTCTGTCAGAGGACATCTCCGCTGAGAAAAAATGTTGAGTTGAGACAGAGGGGAGTGGAGGAGGGAGACTGTTTCCTGGTGTCAGCTCTAACTGGGCTGGGAGTATTCTAGCTTCTCTCAGGTACACTGATATCATCCCTGACTGCCTGCTGTGGAGAGAAACAGTCACACCGAGGTGTCAGCTTTAAGTGGGTAGGGGAGTTTTGTCACCGATCAGCTATCAGCATTTCAGTGACTCTTCACTGAGGTGTTCTGTGAGCCTACTGGATGTGGATCTCAATTTCTGCCCCCCCTTCTATTTTTATTTCTCTTCCTTAAATCTTTGTCTACTTCTCGGTCTTTATTTCCTTCCTTTTCAATGTTCCGTCTCCTCTCCTCTCTCAGGAGAGTGAATAATCTCTTTCAGTATCATGGATAATGGCCGCTCTCTATAACAGAGCTGTCTCTCCAATTCATCAGGTCTGACCTTCAGGGTGCATCTTGATGAGTGCCGGAGGTAATGACATCGCTCCACTCTGCAACGCCCGTATAAGAAAAATACCCATAGTGGTGAAGGACTATAATCAAATCAGGTTTTCATCTGATGTGATTGTTTAATCTGATATGATTGTTGCTATGACAGTGCAGACAGACAAAGTATTGGCTTTCTGGTATTTCTTTATTAGGAGTTATGCCACAGTGCTACGTACTCTCAGGCCTCTCATTTTATTTACACTGTATAATTTTCACTGCATCTGAAGCTAGTCCTTGAGAGGGTTTTGATATTCAACAAAGCACAGCAAAATTAACATGTCCCCATTTTCAAAATTTATAGTGAAGGGTTACGGTGTCGCCGCAGGCATGGCGACTGGAGACAAAAAAAAGTGGTGGCCCTGATCAGCACAGGCTGATCTCCATAGAGACTTCTCTATTGTCTGTCTGTACGTCTGTTCTGCTCCTTGCCAAGCCGCCTGAGAGGTAGAAGCATGAGCTGAGTCGTTGCCTCTTAAAGGACATTCTCCATCCGCTCCTGGTTCTGGGCTGCCGTTCAACCGTAGGCAGACTGCTTCCTGCATGTGTGGGTAGAACAACTCTATATCATCTGTTGGTGTGAATAGACAGCTCTTTGTAGAGCGGCTTAGTGTATGTTTGTCACAGACCCAGCCAACACATGTTTGACAGTGATCAAATATTTGTGGTGTGTGTGGAACCTCCCCCTCAAAGCAGTGAAGGGCAGCTCAATCAAATCAATACATATCAGTTTTAAGGGATGAAAAATTGTGATAAATGGCTGATAGGACTCATGAGCAATGGTTTGTTGTCTCATGGCTGCGTTCACTGTTTCCCCTGGGGATGCGCACGCAGGAGCAGGAGCAGGAGCAGGAACAGACTCACCATTTAGCATTTCAAATGTCTTAAATCCTGAGTAGCAAGAGCCCTAATTACAGAGGCAGGATTATTTTGGCGCATAAGTAGTTGGGATTAACAGTAAGTAACATGCTAGTTTGTCACCGTGTTAGTACACACGTCCATCTCTGACAGTGAGGCATCATTTCTTCCCGTAGAATGATCCCTGATGGTGCAGACAAAAGTCTTCTATCTCTGAGCTAATGAAACCATCCTGACACATCATTCTCCCAACACTAACTTTTATCTCCTGTCCTCCCGCAGACTGCAGTAAAATGACCATTATTCTTCCTGTGTGTGTGTGTGTGTGCGTGTGTTTGTGTGTGTTTATGCCTATTGCCTATGTATGCGTGAACAGCCCTCTCTATTCATCAAGATGTCACCTGTAATGGCTGCTAAATTAACCATGTGTTTCGGGGAGAGCAAAGCTGGCTTGATAAATCTCTGTGGCAGGAGGTGCGTGTGGTCCACTCCCATCCACCTCTACCGTGACCTTTCTCGGGTGGGGGATCCTAACTGGGGCTCCCAAACTGCACCTCCAGAGAAGAGATCATAAAATTGTTAACGGATGGTCAGTTGGTCAACTGCGTCATGCATATAAGAAGTCAGGAAGAAAACAGCTTCCTGGTTCTGTTCCAGATGGAGGACAACCTAATTTAAAATCACACTGCCAATTGCAAACAACTAAAAATTTAGTCCTATAACCTGACCTCAATCAGCAGTACTTTATACACTTTTAGTTTAGTTTAATTGATATTATGACTGCATTAAATTGTACACAGCTACAAAAATGTCCAAGATGTAAAACGAGTAAAGGTGACCAAGAAAAATCAGATTGCTAGTTTGCTCCATTTCTCTCAACAGGGTTGCTAAATAAAACTAAAAATAAAATAAAAACTATTTACTGTATAGTTTATTTTAATGACATTTTTAATGAACACTATTACCCTGACACACAACTGCTGCTTCTGAAGCATCATCAAATCTAAAGGAATCACATTGAAGTTGCACCAATAATTATTTTTATATTTACACCAGATCACACAGCCTTTAGTAATGTGAAACATGACTCTTGTAGTGATAAAACCACAAATAATTATCACCCAAGTCTGCAGTTCTCTCAGTCATTACGGAACATTTTAGCATCTTGGGTTTTATGGCACTCCTCCACTCAAAAATGTGTTTTTGCTTATTGTTACTTCACTTGTTGATGTTTTAGTTTCACTGTGGGGAATGATGTATGTGCAGAGTTTGATACTAGAAGGCTGTTTTCTCATTCATCTGCTGAGAGGGGAGCATTTCTCAGTGCTGACTTTAAATCTCGTTTTAAGATGTATGAGCACAGTTTTTTGACATCATGAGTTTCAAATGGTCCAATATCCAATTCACTGAAATGTGATGCTGAAACTTGACGCCTCCAGTGGACCTCTGCCCAGCAGTTAAACTTTCCAAATAGAAAATATTTGTATATTCATGTATTCATAGATTCACAGACATTTTTCAATTACGGACATGATGTAATTTGACTTTTTTTGTGGAAAAAACAAATCAGACATGAAATATTATTCTCAGTGGAATATTTTTATGGGTTGCAAAATATGTCTGGAGGGACTATTTGATATTTGAGCTTGTTCTCCCCACTCTCAGCACCTGTATTTCCAGCAGCAGGAGACAGCTGTTTTCAGCATAAAGGCTCAGATACACCCTCTGTGTGCTCCCTGTCCGAGTCGATGGAGACCAAAGCGGAGCTAAAAGGAGACTACAGAAGAAGATTACAATATTTCAGTCCTGGGCTGATGGTTAAAAATGAAAAAATCTTTAATCCACTTGTATCACAGTCGTCTTATAGTTTATGTGTCGTGTGTTAAAACTTAATGGGCTGTAGCTTTGTGAATGCTAACAACTTGATGGTTAACAAATTAATGCCTTAATTTATTATTCATCTCTGTTTGTACTCTATATGCAAGTGATGTGCAGGGAATTTAACTTGGCTTACCTGTCACCTCTTAACTCTCTTAAGTGCTGACTCTTCTCTTGATGTTGGCACTTCAGGTTTCATTTTATGGAAAAGCAAAGCATCTCCACCAGTGCTCTCCTGACATCCTCCAGGTTTGAGGCTGCGAGCCTCTTGTAATACACATTTCACCCTTCAATCTCAATCTTTGTAATAACACAATAAAAGACAATGACAATAGATATTAATAGATCTATATATATATTGATGACAATAGAGCTCTCTGAATAATAAACCACAGGAACAATGTTTCACTTCGGAAAAATGAGCGATTAATGAGTGATTGCAGTAAAACAGCGGCTAGCCTGCAGATGACGTCAAGATACGGGGTGTGTATTCTGGTTTTCAAGCTGCTTTTGTCTATTTATATGTGGAATATGAGTGATAGGTCTGGCATGTGGCGAGCGTCTTCATGGAGCACCCAGTGACATGTGCTAAATAAAATATAGCTTCGCAATTCAGATGCTGAAATGACGCAGAGGAGAAAAAAACGGATCAAGGTATTGCACTGTAATGATTTTTGGCGCTGCTTCAGAAAAAATGGCGAGGATTAAAGTAAAAGGAAAATAAAACAACGGGGCCTGTAACAGAGAGGGAAAACACAACAAAAGGAGCAGTATCCTGGGGTGCAGATTGATTCCTATCAGCTGGTACATAGACAGTGACCTGCGGGGAGAGCTTATCTTGGCTCATGCTCTATCTCCCCTACATTTTGATCCCACTGCTGTAGGGTCTGGAGTGGTTGGGGGGAACAGGGGAAGAGTAGTTGGCTGGATGAATGGATGGATGGATAGATTAATGATGAATGAGGAGTCTTGTGAATAGATGGAGAGAAGAAGGGGTATTTGGACGAAAGAAGGGGAGTACGGTTGAGGGAAAGGATATCGGGTGAGGGAAGGAGTGGGAGTGCGCCTGGAGAAAGTCTGATAGATAGGGGACAGAGTGGGGAACATCAGGAGAGAAGGACGGCGTGATGGGGAAGAGCCTCCCTTCTGCAGAGTTATCAGGGCATGATCAGCAGATGGGAGGGCAGGGGGAGAGGAAGGAGAGGGACAGCTGGAGAGATGGAGGAGATAAAGCAGAGATAGAAGAGAGGGGGAGAGATGCAGAACAGAAGCGTGGACGCTGGCCAGCATGTAAAAAGGGAAAATAAAAGATGAAAACGGGAGAGCAGAGACGTGGAGAAACAAAGGGAGTGGAGGAGCGGATGCTGACAGAGTAGAGGATGATAAAGTATTCACACAAACAGACTAACATGCTCACTACAGGGTGGCGGGACAGGCAATCACGTACATGCACATGACCAGCCAAATGGATAGAGGATGAGAGGGTGAAGTAGGAGAAAAAACTGGTGCTTTATAGCTTAACTCAACCTATTTTGGTCTTAGAAATGGCACATTTTATGATCGTAGCTTCCACTGATATATATCAATACTCTCAGGAATATTCCCTGTCCATAGACACCATTATCACGGTAGTTTCTCCTGCTTCGTTATACGAGTGGAATTTTCCAGATTCCTCTTTATATTAATTAGCACAAGCGAGATCATTGCTGATTCACTGAATCTGACCTTCCCTCCCAGCTCATTACTCCTTCACAAGTAGACCTAGTTCACCGTCAATTAACTAACTTTTAATGAAGGGAAGGGCTGTTGAGCAAGACCTACAACTGTTCTAGTGGTTATGTAACACACCACTACCTTTACAGCTTTTAATGACAACCTGGAAGTCTATTGTTACAAAAGACCACAGTTTCAAGAAGCAGGTAATGATAGCTGTGAAGGGCAGCTGTGGCACAAGCAAGCGGCTCCACTGGCTGGCTGGGACCCTACAGAATGGAGGATGAATGCTCCTTTTATGTGCCTGCGTGGGTTTTCTCTAGGTGCTATAACACCTTGAAAGTCTGCGTGACCGTATGAAGCTGGGCAGACACAGACTGATCTGTCTGTCCTGCAGTGTAGTTCAGTTTTATTTCACAGGATGTTTTAGTCACAGCATGTAAAATATTGTTCCAATAACACTGGAACAAGTTCACTGCAGTACAAAAGATCTTTTGACAGCAGCAATGAAGGATATTGGACCGTGGAACTGCTCAAAAATGCCAGAATCCCAGCCGATCGCGTGAGAGCCAGATTGTTGATTATTCAGGCAATTATTCTGGCAGCATGACCCCCTCAAATTGTACGTCAAACAACAATCTGGCAGAAATTCAACCCAATTCTAAAATCTAAGAGGCTGGGGCAACCAATTCAGTGTGAAAATCAAGCTTAATCTATAATCAATACTGGAGGATTCTGCAAAGCCTTTCACTCAAAAATGTTTTATTATGTCCAACTGTAAACAGGGTATGGTTGGGAATGGTTGGTTAAAAAATAGCATTTATGGCCAATGTATTTCATGGAAATGTATGTGCAGACATATTGGAGTCTATAGAAGGTATTTTCTTTTCTCTCTTTTCTTTTCTATAGTATGCAGTTTCTGATAAAAATGTCAGTGCCTACAAGGTTCTTTCTTGGACTGATTTATAATCAAGATGGTGTTTATGTGAAGTGCAGTCAGACTTACTCGGAACCACACTGTTAAGCTTGACGTCTAAAACAAAGTAATTATGATGTTTTGACTGTGGGGTTTATAGTCCGTACCCTACCTGGTTAATGGCAAGCACAAGTAAAAAGGAGTGTCATGCACCTTGGTCTTTCATACTTGAGCTCAACTGCCTCTACTGTCATCAGTGGAGACAGTGGATATAGTACAGTTGGAAACCACTTTGATTGGTTGGCTGGTTTTCTTGGCTGGAATTTCTTTTCAAAATCCATTATCCATTTGGTGGAGGCAGACAAGTAGAACAAGGACAGGAGGAAGGCTTGAGTGAGTCAGATTCCCAAGGCTTTTGCCATGACTGGTTAAAACAGGCTGTGCTGTCTGTGAGAAGACACATAATCTGAGTGAAAAAAACACGTTTCATTAATAGACACTCATCCTCAGAGTCAACACAAATGCAAACATTTTTAGCATGTCTGTGCCAGTGGGAAGCAAAACTCACAGTGAATTACACAAAACCAGCAGCTATGTATTTTGAACTCCAAATCGACCCCCCACTTTGAGAAGAGCCTCTTAAGGGTTTGCTGATTTGTTGTTGCTTCTCTCACCAAACCAAACTGAAGAGGCATTTTAGAAAAATTGCTGCACTGTACAAATGACCAGAGAAATCTAAACTTTTGGAGGCGATACACGCCACTCACCCCGGAGAACTCATTGCGTTCATCAGAGGTTTGTGAGTACTTTGAAAAGATGTTTTTTCTTTCTTTTTTTAACATGAGTTGAGTTCTCCTTTTTAAAGAACAGTATTGGATGTTATCAAAATGTATTTAAGGATACTGCACAATTAGAGAATTAAGAAATGTGGGGATCTTTTAAGAGAAGAACATACTTATCTCCTTTCAACAACACTTCTTCAAATATTTACAGGTCAGACACTTCATAAGTACATTTCAGGGAGGAAACTTCACTTCCCTAAAGCCCCTCTCAACTGATGGAATTCTAAAACACACCCAGAAGCATTTAGCCTCAACATATAACAGAAATTTGTCCACAGAGATTAAACCTCTAAACACTTGGACCACATGGGAGCAAGACCAGGACTGTGCTTTGAGGACACTGAGAAGGAATCATTATGTGAGGAAGCACTAACCCTCTTATATAAAACAGCTGCAATAAGCTTTTAAAGTTCAACATTATCCAGAAACACTCCACAGGATAAAAGAATCAATTTCAGATCTTTGCTTTAGATGCAAAACGAGGTAAAACAAGGCAGCCTGGACGTCCCTCTCCCCTGCATCCTCCAGGAGGATCTGAGGTGTTTTCAAACCCCACTGTTAACATTCATCTGAAAGTGTAATCAATTAAACATTACTAGGGCTCCATATGGGATATTCTTAAAGAAATGATTGGGTTTATGATATCATGTTCACCTACACTAGCCTTATTAGACACTATGATTGCTGGTAATAAATATAGATATCGCTTTGATTTGGAAAACTGCTGGTCTGGTTTTAAGAGCTGTAGTGGAAATATCCCACAGTCTGTTGTGGGTTGACAACAGGATATGTTTGGCATATACACACGTGCATCTGTGTTATTATTTCCCTTGTCTGGTAGTGGGGCAGCAGGGGGACTGGTCTTGTGAACTAATAAATGTATTTTATTTACTTTCTTTTTCTATTTTTGATGTTTCAAGTATGTGTTCTCTCCTGTAGACTGCTCTATGTTTGAAAAAATTCTAAGAAACACATTGTTAAAAAAACAGAACAGTGTTAGATGAATGTGCATAGAGACAACTTAAGCGTGAACATGTGATGCAACCTACAAGGAACATCTGGTGGTGCTAAAAGATTTAATCTTTTCTGGCTTTTCCCAACCTCACTGCATGTATGAAACCCAATTTGAGAGAGCCCAATGTACCTAAGAGATTAAAGAATAATGTTTATATCCAAGGCAAGTCATTCTATTGGCGAAATAGCAAACAATGCATAAATGATCTAAGTTATCTTACTGCAGAGCAGATGGCAGCCAACAGGCTGTTTCTAGGTTATATCAGGATACATATCAATTTAGGTTAATTTTTAATAGGCTGCCATATATCTGTGCTCATTCAGTTTCTAGGTTAAATACAAGTATACACCAAATAGAGATTTGGTGTATAATTGTGAGGCTGGGCTCTGTTCTACACCTGTTACGCAGGTAGACATTTGCTTTCTGTTCCCATATGAAGGAGAGATAGAGTACATGCTCTCCTCTTTGAAGGGTTGGTGGAGGGCAAAAAAATCATCAGCATGCATGCAGCATAAGAAATGTGTGCTGAGATTTTGTTTTTTGCCTTCATTACACCCCTAACCTTGACCTTAACTCTTCATATTTCTTTCAACAATTTCCAAACTTTTGAAGCTTTGACCTTTGTAAATATTCATAAATAAAATAAAATATTTGAATGGCGCGGAGTTGTGGGGGAGTTTGGGTAGAAGTAAGTTGGGGGGCAGTATGCTCCGAGGCAAGGTTGCGCTGTGCTTCTTGTTAAACTTTCTGCCTCGACTAAAGCGTGTGTCTCTGTGTGAGCGCTGCTTGCCTTGAGTTTCTGTGCCGCCGTATTATCTCTGCATGTTGGATGGGAGAGGTCACAGCTGAAGGCTAAGCTCTGCTATTCCATGTGAAGAGGCTGCTTGTTGTGGACCCCAGCTTGCAGCTTTAATGAACTCTTTTACCTGCTGCAGCCTTTGCTCTGTTGTCAGGAGCTGAGGGCAAAACTATACCACAACAACATGTATGACACTGCATTGAGTGAGTAATCAGAGACAGAGGCGGCTGCGACAGCACCATTTTTCTGTGATGTATTTTTGTCACAGGTTATGACCCACTCAGCGGAGATACTGTTTTTTTACAGTAACTGTCCTCACCAGAAAAACAACAGAATTGCCTGTTCAAACGCCTGAAATGACCTATGTTTATGTTTTCCTGACAAGCGGCCTCTTGCGGTTTTGCGAATAATGATTGTCCCCTCTCTGTAGCAAAGGCAGAAGTAGCTCGGAATTGTTTTAAAACTGTAAAACCTCTTCTGGAGGGGGTCAGGCTTGCTTCTTGGGCATTCAAAGTCTATTGCTTCAACACCAGAGACTGTGTTCACATCCTGTTTCCAAGTTAACAGTGGTTTCTTTTAATCATGAAGATGATGTTTCCCTAACTGAACCAAGACTGTTTTACTTTCCCAAACTTATGATGAAAGATAAAGCCAGTGGTTTGCTTGTTTTGTCATTGTCAAAAAAATACCATTTAAAGACCAGAACAACCAAAGTCTTAGTCCTTCTATCAGTGCTTTCCAGCATCCACAGCTTCTAAGTGGCAATCCTTGTCATTCCTGAACCCCCCCAAATAAACTTAGTTTTGATCTTTTCGTGTAAAGTGTTGACAATAATTAAAAAGTAGAATATCATCACATTTGTTTTGTATAAGATTATACAAGTGGTTTTGCATATATCAGCTCTTGAACTACAAATCAAATGGACTTTACATTCGAGCTAATCATTTGTCAGATGGTGCCGTTGAATGTATTTTTTCTGCTGTCTATTGTTTTGCATTTATGTGACAGAATTCTGTCAGCAGGCCCCTGGTATCTCCTGAGGTTGTGCGATGCCTCACACTGATCATAAGTCTGAGTTTTTCTTTGTTTCCATGTTTAGTGTTCATTTCTATTAAATTTATTTTATTTATAACCATCATGGGGTAATTCAGCGTATGCATTACATACAGAGAGTTAATTTTTTTGCTCTTGTGACATCAAGTCGTTAGATGCTCGATGAGTAAGCTGATGATCAGCCTCTGAAAAACTGATGAGTAACAACGGTGATGTTATTTTAACCACTGATGGCTGGGCTGGATGATAATGGCTAGATGTACATGAGGTTTTGTCACTTGTTTGTGAGCTTGTGTGGTGGGTTTTACATATTTTTATTATGTTTTGTTTATTATGTTTTATGTTTGTGATTCTGTGTCCATCTGTCTGCACAACCCAAGGAAGTCTGCTACTTAATGATTTTTGCACTGCCTAGAAATACATGTAAACCAGTGGGTTTCTGGATCAAAAAAAGGGTCCACAAATTATATAGCATTAATTTGAAAGTCATGGACAATAATGTAAAATGTAAAATGTCAATTTTGAAGACACAGAAGGGAAGTCATTTTATCATGTTGGTTTGAGGACTTGTTGGTCGAAGCATAAAAACTGGATACAGCAGGTCTTACTCTGGATCAGTGTGTCTCAGCAGTGACAGAATAAATCTGTCTTCTCCATGGCTTTCCTCCCAGTCCTTTAGAAGCATCACTGATATTTACCATTGTCTGAAAATGAATGTGAAACTAAATAAGATTTCCCCTTCAGCCTGCTACATCTGACAAATCAATTGGACTCAATAGGTGTCAATGAGGGGCCAAAACTCAATTCAACCTCTCAACTACCCCGGTTGTCTCACACATATCAATAGGTGTTTGTAGCTCTACATCAACTTTAATGAAGTCTGTCCCTTTCTCTGCTCACACCTTTTAATCTTGTATTGACGTTTCTTGCCGGCCTTGTGATAACAACTTATAAGTCACCTTTATGGAAGCAGCAAATAAAGTGGTAACTACAGTTGTTGAAAGGCCGTCAGAGGCAACAGAGCTAGTAAAAATAAGAAATATGTAATAGGATTCTCTTTATTCCTGATAGAGGAGAACTACTTTACCGACAACTATTGAGAGAAAATTGAGGGGAGATTGAAATCGTTTTTGATGTCTTTCTTTCACATCTTTGATGGGGAGGGTTTTTTTTTATTTTACGCTGCTCATTGTGAGCACATACTGTCTGGATGTTTTGTTGGCAAGCAGGAGCTGGGCTGGAACTGCAGGTGCAGCACAATACAGAACATCTGCATCTGTGTCTCGGAGGTAAAAAGCAGGCATTAAAACTGAAAAGCCAAAGCGAAATGGAACGGCATCTGTCCTCTGTGTTTAATGCGGGCCGACCCCTCCATTGTGATGTAGATAAGCGTCACCCTGGCGGCACCTCAGGTGATTAACCGCACAGTGTTTGTGAAAAATTGTATAAACAAACAGGTGTCCTCCACTCCCTCTGCAGCTCATTATAACTCTGCTCATTTAGTTTTGCTTTATTTTATTGCATCTTTATCAACTGTACGGTGACTATTTTGAAGGAACAGCATGCCTAACTATATAATGCGTATGTGTGTGTGTGTGTGTGTGTGTGTGTGTGTGTCAGTGCACCTGTGTGTAAGAGCTAAGTACGAGTGCGCATATGTTCTGCACAGAGAGTCCCGGGCTTATTGGGGCTCTTTCCTAGCCTCTAATGGGGTGTGGAGAGAACAGCTCTACATCTCCTCTCTGTAAAGTGTGACTCAGGCAGACAGACCATGTTGGCTAATGGCAGGTGAGAAATTGAAATGCTTCATGAAAAGGACAAAAGCAGGACACTCCGGTGTGCTAATGTCAGCTTTTAACATACACCAAACAAAAGACGGCTGGCAAGGGAAATGATCCGGAAGACAAGAACACAATGACATCTAATGTGTCTCATAGTGAACTCAGGCAGAACAGAGTATTGTTAAGTAACCGAGGTAAGGTGTTGCTGGTGCCGTGGCAGATGTGTGCATGCATGTGCGTGTTTTTGTGTGTACTGCGCATGCACGTGCTTGCCTCAGAGCTTTTGTGTGAGTTGTAGAGTGGGTGGCTTTGCAGCAGGCTGCGAAAAAACCTCTGCATCAGCATCTTCTCTCTAGCGACCAATTAGCTTAGACGTTGCCAAAAAAAAAAATTCAAAATAACTTTTCTCCATTTGCATCTTTTTCATTTGCTTATCTCTCATTCAACCGGCAGCACTTTCTCTGCCTCCTAGGCTTTCTTCAGCTTCAGTGATGTCACACCTGCAAGATAATTGGATAAACTCAATTCAAAGCAAAAGCCCATGGTTACCAAGACAGTGAGGCACCATTTAACTACTGCAGAAATGGGGCATTGCTGAATACATTCGGGATGGAAATGTGAATGCTAACCCGATACCTCTGGTGATTTGGGGGGCTCAAAAAGCATCATCATTATTTAATGATCCAATTTATCGTGACGTTAATGTGTAGTTGTTTCGCCTTAAAAGTTCTATGGGAGAAATCTTGTTTTCTTCCACTTTTTCCATGTGACTCAGAGCTGAGGTGTTATCAAACGGGAAGAAATACAGGCTTTTGTTGAATCTTTGTATTGTGCACATGGTTGCACGTGTACATGCCCATATATAAAGCGTGTACAGGCATTCACACTGTGTGCGCGCTGGAGAACTTTTCTCCAACCCTCCAATCCCAAACCGTCAAGAGTCTGCCATCTCTGTGGATCAATTCTCTCTGAATCTAGATGAATTATTAATGCCCACATTCTGTTTTTTACTGATGGGGAAACCATTTGAGATGGATTTTTTTTTCTGGAGCTCCCAATGAATTCATCAGTTGTTTAAGGTGTCAACATTATTTCCAGATATTGCTCCGGTAGAGAGAAGCGCTGATCAGGATTCCTGACATAGTGACATTGTTGCTCTGACCTTGAGCCAGATACTGGACCCAGCACGCACCAGTGCATATTCATTGATGCCATTCATCCACATACCACCAGGCAGCCATGTTTACACAGTACATTGAATTGCATCGTGTTACGTAAGAGCAGCATGTTTGTAACTTAAATGGCTGTTGTGTGGAAAACTGGAGCTTCGGGAGAGGTTATACTGCTTCCACTACAAGTTTCATCACGACTTAATTAAAGTTTAAATTTAATTCTGCGCCTTTAGAGGCTAAATGAAAGAGGATTCCCCCCGCGAATGCCCTTATAATTCAGCGGAAAAGTGACTTAAGAGACAAATGATATTGTTAGCTTAATGTCAAGGGTGGTGCCAATGCTACTCTGAGGCGGTGATTGACGGCTCTGTTTGTGCGAGACCTCAGCCAGCGCAGGATGAATAGAGCACAGTTAGTGTTGCCAGCTGAGATCAATAGGCTACAGTCTCAGGTAAGTACTGTGGCTTCACCCTTTGGGCATTTCCCGAAACGATGATAAATGCGAGGTGTTGGTTGGTTTAAAATGTGATATTTTTCATTTGTCACATTATATCATGTCATATCAGTGATTATACAGGAAAAGAAATGAGGAACGGAGGCTACCGTGAGACATTATTCCATTATCTCATAGAATAATGTTTTGCACAGCCTCAGTGGACCTTGATAACAGCGAGGCAATATCAACACCAGGATATTAGAAATCCATGTTAAAAGTTTTTTCACTTCAATTCTTCTGGTAAAATATCAAAGTAAACCAGCCACGCTCAGTTGGTGTCAGCAGTAAATTCTAGATTGTCCCACAAAGTTTTATGTGTTTTGTGCAGACTTAATAAGATGCTATAGTGAGACATGCATTACATGTGGAAAGGAGAAAAGAAACCGAGGGTAAATCTCATCGCAACATGACCGCCTGCCTGTTGGAGCAGTAAGCCGACCACACAGGCTCTCGGGGGACCTATCAGCATCATCGGCAGGCAACAAATAGCTTTACTGCCCAGTCCCGTATAGCGACCACAGAGGGAGAGGGGCTCTGGGAATGACCTGTAAACCAAACACATCACCACATTCAATCTGTTGCCTTAATAATCCAATCAACAGCTCATTCAGTGCTCCTCAGAGACAACCATCACGGCACGGCAGAGAAACCAGAAGAGACAATGACAGCCTGGTCCACTGAAAACATGTTTTGAGGATGAGTTCCTTTTCCAATTAAAGTGTAAAACAGCGATGTGAGGGATTTAAAAAGTCAGCTCCGCTTCTGTGAAAACATGAAATTAAATAGTGAAGGTGCTGGTTGTTTGCCAGAATCCATCACCTCATATTTAAATCAACAGAAACAATGCAGCGGTGAGACCTTGAACAACCTCTCTCGGCTTGCTTTTGATGCAGCATTAGCTGAACACAAACAATAAATATGCATCTACACTCTAATCAGCAACAATAATTAATATCGAACATTTCATCTTTGCTTGATTCATTTGATCAACTTTTTTTTTTCATAGGCTTATTATTAACTATCAGTAAGGGAGAGAATGAATAAATATTTTTTCCCATTAACCTGAAGAACAGCTACCCATACTTGTGAAGAAATAGTGACAAGAGCAATGGCAATAGAACAAAAGATAGAAGAAGAAAGAAATACCAATAAATTAATTAACTAAAAAAAAATGAATTAATACAGTGGTTAGGAAGTGTTGCTAGGAGACTACGGTGGCAACGAGAGGGAGGAGCAGCTCCTCTTGATCTGGGGAGTGTAGCTTGTCCAGTCAGTAAGGAGGTGAACGTGCCCTGTTTTGCTTTGGGTAAGAATAGTTCCTGTATGGGAATACTGATGATGGCAGTGAAAGGGCTGGGCACATTGCAACACACACAAGTCACCACTAGCTCAGAAGTTCAGGAAGAGTAAGGCAGAGGCACATGCACGTTATTTTCTGTACAGAAGAAGATCCAGTGCAGGATCGTAGCTAATTTAATTTGGAAATATGGATGGATTGTTTTGACAATGAATGAATTAATAATTTAGCAAAAAGTGGTCATCCTAATTTCATTCATTTCCAACAAACAGTGCAAAGCCCAGCAGCAAATCCTCACGTTCTGAGAACAAGAAACAGTAAATGTTTTATCTTTTTTTTTTTCTTGAAATATGATTCTATACAAAAAAACAAAAGGAACGAATGAATGAAAAATGATCTAAAATTATCCACTGTGTCTGAGGGCGGAGCAAGTTCACATAAAAGACAAGTGTATATTTTTTGGGGGCGGGGGGGAGGGGCGTGTTTGAGGGTAATTTTCTTTTACAGTTTTAATTATTAACATTGAAGAGTAACTTGTGTTATGATAAAATAATATAGAACCAGCATCCTTTTAGAGTATCCCTCTGAAGTTGGCTTTAATACAGAAATATGTCAGTGGGATTATGTGTAGGTTTCTCCAGAAATTGAGGAATAGGGCGTTGCAAAAAAAATACCTTACTTCTAAGAATCTTCAAAAGGGGGCAACATTTTAAGCTCCTCTTATGGCAGATTCTGGATGAGCCATCAAGAGGGAATGGAAGACTAATACAAATAGCTGTCTGCAATTGGACTACAAAGATAGGGAGCCTGAATCCAAAGTATTTTTCGAAATTGGGTCCAAAACTGAAGGGAGTGACTAATGAGTGGGTAGCCTTTTGGTATGTCCGAGACAAGTGTGTCGCCGCACTTAAAATGGCAGATAATGAGAGTGGGCTTCATGAAGTGGCCTGCGTAGAGACCGAGGCTGGATACAAAGACTCAGGGTGATAATGCACCGAGTACGATGAGCAATGATGGTTCAGCCCCACAGTGAAAAAGAACGTTAGAAGGAGAGTTTTCTGAGAATGAGGATGCGCCGTTCCAAATATATGATGACATTTTTATTTGTTTATTTGATCAGAATACAACATTATAACTGACAAAACTCTACAGTGGCCTCATATATTAAAACGAGGGCACTAACTTTCCGTGAGCTTGCTCTAGTGTTCAGTAAATCCCTAAATTCACCAGCTGCTCTCACTGTTTTATCCCACAACTAAATAATGGCTCTGGCTCAGGCTGTATTTACAGGATAATGAATGGGTGCAGCTCTAGCTTTCGCATTCTCACACACAAAAAACCGCCGACAGTCACATCCAGGCCACGCTCAAACAAATATGGCACACACACTTGTAATCATAGACACACACCTGTAAAAGTAATGATCGCAGTTTGTCTGTTTGTGCTTGCTAGGTTCATGTTTGTCTCATTTAGCCACTATTGTTTTGATGATAGAAACTGTATGCAAACAGGTTTGAGAGCGGAACATGCAGTCCGACAAGTTTGGATTAGGTGTGCGAGCGGCTCAATGTCTGAAATTAAAATACAAAATGACAACAAATTAAATGTTAGTTTGGTGTTGGGAGACACGTACTCTGTTGGGATTTGTTTGCTCCAACTCCATGACTGCGTTTAGTTTCCTCATTAAGTTGTTTGTTCAGTGAATAGTGTTGAAATTTCCCACAAAAATTTGTTTTGTGACTACTGATGGTAAATGCAAAATGTGTTTGATTTGAAATCGGAAAAAATGTTATTCAGTGAAAGTATAAAACACAAAGGCTGTGCTCTGTATTTTGCCTTACTCTGATGTTTTCTGAACTGATTTTCTAATAGAAATGTAACAAGCCTGGTCCCAATAAAAATACCTTTTCATGTTAAAACTAGTATTAAGACATTCTTCTAGTTACCTTAGAAACAGCCAAACAACCTGAAAAAAAAAAAAAAAACTTTAAACGGCTTACATAGAAAGTGGTTGTAACAGCTGATATAGCATGGCAACTGAAGAATAAGACACGGAAGGAAAAAATATATACATGTATTTAAGCACACCGCATAATGTATAAATATAAATACTCCTGTGAATATTACGTAAGGTTAAGGATTCAAGAACACGTATTGGCAATAAAGTGTTCCTTTAAGCAAGAAACTACATGAACCATATTGTCTACTGACAGACAGATGTTTGTATCAGCTTTTCACAGCACAGTAAATACATACATGCTGCAACATGAAATATGAGTGGGATATGTAACTGTTATATACATTACAAGGGCACAATTATACAGCTCAATCTGATTCACTTATTGCATGTATTTCAACTGACTGACTGAGAGATCTAGAAATGTCTAGTCTGGTTATATTCTGTATTTTTCCTATTGTCCACAAAACACAAAAAGACCAAATCCAACAATGAGCTGATCTTAAGAATGGCCTTTTTACCTAAATTAAACACATCAGTGAGCTGCAGTGTTGCAGTGGAAGACATGTTGCTTCCTAACAATGACCAAGGGCACTGTAGTTTATTTTGAGTGGATCCACATACACGGCCCTGGAGCTGCAGAGCTTCACTGCGGGTTTGTGTGATCCACACCTGAAAATAGTCCTGCAGAAATGCACTATTTATTCCTGTTTGAAGAATGTGTGATAAGAACTAGAGCACCCTGCTGCTTTCGGAAATTACTGAGTTTTTTTTTTAAAGATGAAACAAGACATTTGTGACCTGTTTTGTTTTTTTTTTGTTTTTTTGTTTTTTTTTTAAAGATTTACATCTTCAGGGAGAATAAAGGGGCTAGAGCCTTGCAGCGACAGTATAAGAGACTTCTGAAAGTGAGGTGGACTAACACATTCTTTTGTGCTTTTTCACTGGATTTGTTGAGATGTCATGAAAAAAAAAAAACACCATAAAGATAACACCACCCATATCCTTTAAAAAAGTGGTTATAATAAGCCATTGCTTTCTATCGGAGTCCTTCTGTACTTTGTGTGGGTTCTGCACTCTCTGAATGCAGAGAGGAAGACAGGGTCAGCGGTGTCACCCGGGGGTCACGGTCCTGTCCAACAGGCCAATAATGCATGTGACAAATGTCAGAGTATCTGGCATTACTGTGGACCTGTATAGATTTATTGATTCCTCTTCTTTTTGTTTCTGTTTGGCTCACCAAAGCTCTCACTCAAGTTTTATGCCCACTGTGAGTCATAAATATTTCTTCGAGTCAGCAGCATCCCTCTGTTTTTTTTTTACACCATCTCTCACCTCTTCCTTTTGTGTGACCGACCTCTTCTTTTGACTGGATTTGTTTTGTCCCCCTTGTTTCAGCCGTGGCTAATCTCCCTCATCGATGCAGCTTTGGCCTGCTCTTTCACCCTCCCACTCTTGGAAAGACTGTTTGTAGTAAAGATTGTAATCTAACTGCTAATCTTTATGGCTTTCTCCGGGGTAGGGCACTGAGCCTAGCTGAATGATTTGCCAGAGATGTAGAAACTCTCTGGAGCCTCAGAAGTTCTGCACGAGCCGAGTTTGAAGGGAGAAGTTTTCATGCACATTCAGATGCACCAGCTGTCACTACTGGAGTTGTCAAATGGGGAGCCAAAAGGTGTGTCAGGTTGTATTTGTTTAATGATGATGCTCATTACTTATAACTTCTCACACTGTTCCGTTTCCTTACCGTATAGCGAGCCAATTATTCAAAAAAGCACAGGAAGACGTGTGTGTGTGTGTGTGTGAAATCTTCCGCTTCCCCTTCTCTCCCCCCCCTCTCTCTCTCCTGGCTAGCAAAGCAACATATATCTGTCATAATGAGGAGCAAGCAGTGCTTTACCACCAAGCTGCCTCTCATCGCTAACATAACACACAAAGAGATTTACTAATGCAGGCTGTTAACAGAGCCAGTTTTATACACGGCCTGGTTTTATACAGCAGTACAGCAAGCAGTCCCTGGACAGCATGCATTATACACATCTAATTAAGTCTTCACATGTCTATAATAAACCACATTATGCCTTTGGGGCTAGAGGGCAGGTCAGGAGCTGGCACTGAGTTTGTGTGAGGCAGCCAGTTGTCGGTGCGATTGTGTGCGATTGTGTGCGTGTGTGTGCGCACGTGCACATTTCTTTTTGTGGAATCGTGCCTATGATAGCTATTTAACTTTCACTAATTAACCCAGAATAAATCAGGGCAGCACAGTAAATATTTGTCACTGGGGAGGGAGTGAGGGGACGGAGATGTTCTCTCTGTAGTGACGCCGGATGACGTGGAAGAAGGGGAAGGAGTGCGCGGAGGGGGGCGGCGTGTGTGAGTGAAAGATGCGCAGGGAGGGGGACAGATTGAGGTAGAGAGACACAGAGAGGGAAATGGAGAGCGAGCAAGGCTGAGGAGGGCAGCCAGCCAGCTGTTGGTATAGTTTGATTGGCCTGTGGAGAGCTGCCTCTGTCTTTTCATGGCACCAGTAAAGTGCAGTGCTCCCAGTGGCAGGTGGCGACTGCCCATCGTCTGCCTCCCCGGGGGAAGGCAGAGGCAAAGATCATCAGCCGCTCTGCTCTTTTTTATTAAACACCTTCATGGTCTGCAGCTCCACAGCTACCAACAAGAAAACAGAGAGGCATTTCACACAGAATACCTAATCAGCACATAAAAGTCTGGAAAACAATTTTTAATGCTACAGCTCTAGTGTACTTGCTTTTGCTTTCTCTGACATCAAAGGCTTGGAAGACTCGATGCAACAAATCAGAGCCGCTTCAAACAGCCCACACAGATCTACACAGGTCGCTTCAAACGGGGCATAAAAGTGCCGCGTACTTGCCTGTCCTTCATGGAGCCGAGTTTGGCAGTTGGACGGATAAGGGTACAGTAAACCGAGGGAAAAGAATAGGCCTGTAAGTGCTCTGAATGCTTTTCCCCAAGCAGCTTGACAGCCAGGTCTCGGTGACCGTGTTTGTGACAATCAGCCTACCTCACATCAGCAGTTGGTTTAGTTGTTGCCATGGCAACATACGGTACAGTAACTTCTGCTTAGGTGCCAGCCTCTGCTCCATCCGAGTTGATGGTCCTGATGTTTGCTCTTTGCAGTGCCAGAAAGCTGTATTTCCAAATTGCTAGCCACACAAAGCAAACCAAACTCCATTTTTCTCTCCATCTCTTTCTCTGTCTGAGTTTTTCTCTGTCTCTGTGTCTCTTTTTTTTCTTTAACTCTGTTCTCTCTCCTCTGTCTCTCTCCAGAGGGGTGTAATTCAATTCTCTGAATACACTTCAGGGAGGAGGAGTGTGAAGACTCATTTAAGCCTCCATAACACTTGTGAGTTTTTGTACCAAATGTTACTTATTTTCATTGGCTTTGAGTCCTGGAAGTCTCACATTTGTTTTTCTGCCTTCGCCCAGTAATTCAGATATTCTGAAGATTATTTTTCTTGGAATCAGAGATGGAATTCAAGTAAAGAAAAGTAGAAACTTGGTTCTGTTTTAAAATCAGCAAAAACAAATATAATTTATTGCTGGAACTGTTTGTCTAAAGTGTCCCATTTGTCCCAGAAGGGCTTCTTTTTATCGATGATTTTCAATGATGGTGATTTGAAGTGTTCAGAAAGCAGCCTAACGTTCGTTTATATACCAATGTCGGCACCAGATTTGAGAATATTTATAGTAGAAAAACCAGACCAGTAAATGAATGATAGTGATACTGATTGCAGTATCAGGGTGCATGGCTATTATCCAGAGAAAATGAGTGTGTAGTTCATTCCTTAAACGATTCTCTTTGTTATTCAAATTCATTCCATTGTACAACCTCAGCACCGTGAAGGCAGAGCAAAGAATCAAAAGTTGTCCGGTGAATTACTCAAAGGTGAGACAGACTGATGGGACAAAAGCTCTGAAAGGCACATTGTAACACTGCTGCTCTTCACAAAGGTTATCTCCCTCGCCTGTCCTTGAGCGTTTCAAGCAAGTCAGCAGACATTTTGCAGCAGTCCATTTCTGCAGATATACATTTATACATATATAGCATGTAGGCGAACTCTTACCAAATGGCTGTCCATATGTAATTAGGATTATAGTCACATTCAAATGGAGTGCTTACTTGGCTCTGTGTCACGAGCTATGGCAGAGAGAGCTTTCTGCTTGTGGATATGAGCTGGCAAGAAGGGCAGCATGTGGGTTGGCAAGAAGGGCACCGTGTCACTCCCGACCTCTCAGAGGGGCTTTGCTGTGAGGGGAACGATGACATGCATCATGCTCCGCCAAGTCCTGCTTCCCGCACTGTAATAATAACCAATTATAACCTGGACTAATTACGATGGCGCTTTGTTTTTCTTTCTGTTATTTCAGAAAGCTGACAGCAACAACTCATGGAAAGGATCGATGGCGGATTACGAGGCTCATGGAGCTGCATAGAGAGGAGGGCTCAGACTGGGGCTGCAGCTCTCATTAAAACCCGGACTGATCTCAGCCAAGCCCTGGGAAAGGAGGGGTGAGAAAAGCAAGAAAAACCAGAGGAGGGCAGAAAGACGAGGGAGAAGAAACGGGGACGCTGAAGGAAGAAAAAACACAGAGAAAAGTTTACTGTCCCCTTTGGACATGGCCTCTGCTGGACTCTTATAAATGGGTATTGTTCCCCGTGAAGCATACAGCGACTGTTTACAGTTTCCCATAAAGGAGGGCTTTATTCCTGCTCAGGGATGCATTGTGACAAGATAATTTGAATAGCCGAGGTCTTACCACAAAGCTATAAACATTTACGGGCAGTTGACATGGAGAATAAAGAATGAGCCATGTAACCTCTGCAGGATGCCGCCTGACTCCCGATGACACAACCAAAGCTCAGTCGACTACTCCCGAGCCCAACTATCATCATCAACATGCCGGGAGATGGAGCGGGAAGGAAGGAGGGAGGGCGGCGGCGGACGGGGGGGGAATGCAAACAAGTTAATAAACAGAGGCAAAGAAAGACAGATAGAGAGGGTGATAGCTAAAGAGAGGCGATGCTGGTCTTTGATGTCCCCTTTGATTCGTTCCACAATGAAATGGCGGTGTCTTGTTTTTATGTTTTATCACAGGAGTCGACCGCCGGAGCAGACCCACGGGAGTAGCCAGACATGAGGCTGAATTCGATTAGACAGTAATCGGAGATGGACAGGCAGTGGCGCAGTCGGTGTCAGCGAGCCTGAAGGGACTCCATAAGCAAACTATCACCATGACTTTCTATTTCATGCCATTCTTCGTGGTGGCCATTAAGTGTGTTTGCGAACCACGCGAGCCAGGCTGCGTTTCAGGGTTTGTTTTTAATTCTCACAGCCGCCCTCTGGAGTGCAAGAAGTAATAATATCAGGTGATAAGAGAGGAGTCATTAATGAATTACCTACCAGCCCGATCTCAGTGCCGCTTGTGCCGTCTCCTTGGGCAAAGCAGCAACGCTGAGGTCTCGGGGAATTGTTCACATTGTATTGCATTTTCTCTGTGAGACTTCCACATCCACACACAATCTCCTTCCTCCTGTATCTCTTTCTTTCCCTCGCTGCCGCCGAGCTGTTGTTTTGCTCCTGCCTCGCTTGGCATTCTGTTCATTCTCCAAGATGTTTCCAGCGTAACCAATGATTAACAATTATGCCAGTGCATCTAATTAATGCTGGCTAATTATGAGGTTGAGATGCTGACAGGGAACTGGGGTAGGACGGGGAGATTGCAGCATCAGAAATAATCAGGAGAGAAGAAGAGGTTGGAGAAAGAAAAAAGACGGAGAGAGGGAGTAAGGGAGACGATTGGGAGTGCGTGTCTTAATTGGCATGCTCAGTTTTTGTCTCAGGACCCCGAGCTTATTACGTAAAAATATGGATAACTTGTGCATAAAATTATAGATGGTACACTCACTCATATAATTTGTAGGCCATGTGGATCAATGTGAAAAAAAAGAAAAAAAAGAAAAACAGGATGTCTTTTTTTTCCCTTATGGACTGGATGGGAATTATGTTCAGGCAACACAAGATCCCTGGAGTGGCAGGGGAACTCGAGCCATAATTATGTCCATAAAATGCCCACAGATTTTTAATCTTAAACTAATTTGCTGTTCATTTGTCACCAAGTGGTAAACCGAAATAGTGAACACAAACACCCTGGAGGAGACACACACCAAGACCTTTAATATGTATAAATCACATGAACTAATGGTGGCTCTCTCTTCATTTACTCAACTTTTTTTTTTTTTTTCCTTTTTCCTTTACAGTCCTCTGAAGGAGTACACCGCGCATCGCAACCCACTTCCCCACCTCAAGCAATACTTCATCAGGAAAATAGCCAAGAAAAACGACCTCTCTCCACGGCTCATAATGAGGCTGCATGGAACATTCATTAGCATAGTCAGTGTCTGCAGCCCTACAGTATGTTGGAGCTTTATGTTCGGTGACGTTTTTATTCCCGCAACCATTCTGTAAGGGCTCCATAATAATGTCCAAGGAAGAAAACACATCATATATTAAAGGAACATGATTTTTGCTTCCTATTCAAATGAGCACATCTAAAGAGAGCGAAGGCAGAGGAACAAAAGGGTTTGGGGAATTACCCAGAGAATAGTAATTATATTCAGAGGAGCCTGTGATTTAGAGTGCATGTTTGTTGTTTTCGTCTTCCTGCGCAGAGCAGAGGTAGGAGGCTGCGCCGCTCAGAGCGGTGACACTGGTCCTCCCCGGTCTTCCGAAGTGCATTAAACTGAATGATTGACAATGATTGAAACCACACGGAGCCTGAGGCAAATTACCGGGGCTGAGGCTCAGTTCTGCAGGTCTACTGTCTCTCTGCTTTTACAATTCCTGTGAAGCGTTTTGAAAAGGAAATTTGTTTGTCATACAAATGTAGTGCACAGTACAAGACTGACAAGAGAGGAGAGTACAGAGAAGCACTTTTACACCCTGTAAGGCGGGATGGCGCCCAATGATTTCTGAGAGGCTGAGCTAACACAGTGGCCTCATCAAACACACTCAGAACGGCAGCATGGGAAGCCAGGGCCAAGAAGCCCGACTCCAGTGATGTTTGTCAATATAATGTTGAACACGAGAGGGTTATGTTTAGCAGTGTCAAAGCAGCTATTTCTGTTTGAGATGTTGGATTCAATAGTGCTTCCACCAGGCAGACCTCAGCCTGAGTGGATTCCCATCTATTTTCCCAGTCCTCACCCTTTTAGTGTCAAGGTAAGGAGCATTAAGTTCGATGGGAAACTTAAATAGTAAATCAATGGCGCTAAGATGCAACTTTATTCCAGAAGTTGCATCGTAGTCAATATTCTGCATCATTCATCCTCACCTCTATCTGTTACCAGTGTCATTAGCCCTGCATTCATCTAACCTTGTTAACATCAAATAAAACTTTACAAACCGATATACAGTTTCCATCAAAAGAAAAAACAGGTATCTTTTTCTTTCTTTTTTTTTTCTTTTTTTTTGTGCATTTCAAGATCGGGTCTGAACGTAAAAATCAAACTTCAAGGTTCCCACGTCGCCTTTTTCTACAGCTGTCTTTACTTAAAAGTCCATTAAGTTGTTGCGAGCCGTGAATGGTACAAATTTAAATGTGAGCAGAATCGCATATTAAATCCTTCCTTTTCACAAATGACATTTTTGTTAACCGCAGCTTAAGAATGATTTCCCTATGAGTTGTGAGAAGCTGAACTTTGGGTTTTTAGTTGCAGGCTTCTGACAGAACTATGTGTCCAGTTAATTAGTTTCCAGTGTGCAGGGGTGTCTGCAAATAGGAGGTAGAATAGCGTCAGCTTTTTTAAATTCATGTAGTGAATGCCTTTGGGAATTAAGGGGGTGGGGGTGGGGGCGAGGGGTGCAATAAGTAGCAACAGCTCCGATCATGTTGGTACAGTACTTTTCATTTATTGTATATGATGTAATAGGCATATCCAGTGTAGTAAACATTAGAGGGGAATAGCTCACTGAATACTGTTATGAAAGTCAATAGGGCTGCAATAACATAAATCAATGGCAGACAACAGCCCAAAGCTTATGCAATGTTCTACTAAATTAGGCATGTAACAATTACAGTGGTGCCTTTTTTTTCTCTCATGTGTGACCTTTGATTAAGGTTCTGTCAGTAGGGGGTATAGCACTCCATGCATGGCCAGCGTGATTATGGCAGGTAGTGTGAGGTTTCAAATTTATGAGCCCAACGTGCATGTGTGTGTGTGTGTAATTCTGTGTGCACATGCATACATTTATGAGGCAGATTTTGAGAGAGTTTGTGTAAGGAGGGGCTGGGAGGGGACACTGTGAGGGTGGATTAGTGTTGTGTTACCTGATGTCATTAAGACGGGGGCCTACACAAATAATTTCATGGGTATTTGCTGTTTACAATCCTCTCTTCCGTCCGGACTTAAACTGCAGGGCGAATTGCGGGCGCACCTCATATTCTGCTCCAAATGTAGCCCGAGGGAGGCTGCTATTCTTTTCCCAAAGCCTTAAATAATGTGGTCCATAACATTTTTCATGTAGTGACCCTCTGTTCGAGGCTGCATGTTGAATATTTTAATACGGTAAGATCTTAAACCTTTTTACAGCACTCTCCCTCCTCATTTTATTCCCCAGCTCTGGCTAAAATCGCAAAACAGTAGTGTATCAAAACAAAAGGAATTGTCTTTAATCCCTCTGCTTGGCGTTTACAAGGGTCATTATGGTTACTTTTGAAGACTTTATGCAAAATGATGAGCTAGGTGAAGTACCTTCTGAGGGGAACCCTTGGTAATTGACCTTGCTGTCTTGAGCCTAGTCAGCAAGCAATAAAGAATGGTTAAATGTTAAGGCAGAAACTAAAGTGCTTGAAGGGCTACACGTACTCTGCATTAACGAAATATGGCCCATGGCCCAGCTTATTTCATATTCTGTGTGAAACCAAGGTCACCATTTTCTGTTGTTTAATAGGCATGTGAGGGTGCAATGCTCTGATTCGAACGGGTGTGTGTCGCTGTCTGTTTGCGTGTGTGTGTTTGGGAGAGAAACGCGCAGGGGAGTATGAGTTTTTGTGCGCGTCAGGACGTGCGAGCATCACAGGCGCGCGCGTGTGTGAGCGCTCATGCATGCATATCCAAGTATCTGAGAGTCTTTTCATGCCAAGGAGAAAATGAATATTGCAATGATTACCAGTTGATTAACGATCCAGCTTAACAGGTATATGAGGTTTCTGATTTAACAATGCAGATATATCAGCTCAATGATTAAAGCTAAAATTGGAAATGCCACGACAAGGCACCTGAATGATTTAAATGAAAGTCTCCTTTGGGGTTAACATAGCAGCTTGGTGTCACTTGTGAAGATTAATTCAGCTGCAGTCTAAACTGTTTTGTTTTAACCACATTTAAACTCCAGCCATACGGATGTCCATGTATTTAATTCATCTATCCATTTAAACTCTCCTTGCAAACACAAATAAATGTGACACACTATAAAAGAAAAGGATGGGAGTATATTGCAGCAGGCCACTTATTCCGCCAGTGTATTTAGCTGCAGACAGCATGAATCAGCTTTGGATTCATTGAGATTCCAAATCAAATTGTTTCTAATGGAGCAATTTGAGCTCTTAGCATCCAGCTGTCAAAACTCCTCAGCGCATCCTTTTTTGCTGGCCGTGACAGAAACAGAGCATGTGATTGGCCTAATTGAGATGACATTTCCCTGTTTCTATGGAGAAGGTCACCCCGGTGTCAGTGTGAGTAGGTGCTGATGTCGCCGCCTCTTTTCCGTGTCCTTCTGTACAAACAGACACATCCATCTGAAGCTATTAAAATCGTGTTGGCCTTCCCTCCTACGTCCTGCTGTGATTATCATCTATTAAGGCCCGGCACCAGCGAGACAGCACTCACTGTAAAGGCAGCTGGCTGACGAGCTTAACAGGGCTCGCTATAGTTTACACCTGTGAGTGTTAATGCGGTCAGTGACCATGGAGCAAGCTCGAGAGACACCGGCGGGGTCCCTTGGGGTAACACATGGAAACCTGCACTGACACTGGAAACTGTTTTGCTTTATATTTGTGGCAGTCTCACAGGACTTGGGTGGGGGGAATACACATGGTGAGGCTTGAATCACTAAGTACAGATTTTAACTACTCCTGTCAGAAAGCTAACATCACCAGTTGCAGACAAATAATTTACGAGCAGTGTTTTGGCTTATTAAAGGGACGTCTGCCACCACCGTAATACAAAGGAGCGTAACAGAACTGTTTTCAGTGCCCACAGCATTGAGAATTGATATTTGACAAACAGATGCATGTTCACCTGTTTCTGTGAAACAAAGCTGTCATAATGAAAACTGTTCATTGTGAGTTACTGGGTCGTTGCAGAAAAATGTTGCTTCGAAGATTACCAGGTGTCATTTAATTCATTTTTCTAACTACACTGACGTTCATCTTGCAGTTTCACTCACTGTGTTAACTACAGGCCACAAGGTGCTGCAAACCTGCACAATGAACAACAATGTAATTAGAACAATTAGGCCCCATGTGGTGCTTGTTATGAGTGCTGCTCAGGTCAATGATAATAAAAGTTATTTTCAATGCTTTGACCACACAGTGAAATTCATCTTTGTCTCCACTGCATTAGGTCGCTGGTTGAAATGGGATAGATGGATATTTCAACATTTTGCGAAATACACTTTTTCCCATTCTTAGTTTATTACAGTTAGATGAGAAGATTGATATCACACTCATATATATATATGTCCATTATGTATGAAGCTAGTTTAGCATCAAGAATGGAAACAGGGGGAAATGGCCACACTGGCTCTGTCCAAAGTCAGATTATTCCAGCAGTTACAAGCTCACTTATTCAAATTCTGTATCTCATTTGTTTCATTTGTAAATTAGCAGATATGTAAAAATGACCTGGATGCAGTTTCACAAGGAGCTACATACTGTAACTACTCTTTGGTAACATGAGGTTACCAGGCAACCAGCATTAAGGTGTTAATTAAGAAGCTTTATAGATACTGGTTGGTGTATTATTTAACTCTGGGCAGAGCCAGGCTAGAAGTTTCCCCCTACTTTGCGCTAAGCTATGATAACCCCATTGCCTGCTTCCTCCATCTTTAGATGAAAGAAATTAAGAAATTCTTAACTCGGTGTTCACTAGACTGTTAGATTTTTCTAAAGCTTCTGCGTCTCATGGTTTTCCTCAGCGGAGGGAGTTTGGTCAAAAAAGAACCATCCAGTCATTTTATGTTAAGTGGCCTGTTCACTTAAAAGTGTAAGATCGACTTTGATGCCCAGTGTCATAGGTCAATACCCAATTAAAGAGCTGATTCATCCAGTTTACAAAAATGTTTTATGTAGCCAAACTCAGTTTTAAGATATATATTTGCATGCTACCACCCAAGTATGATGGAGGAGAATGAGGTCATATGCAGTTCTCATATATACAAAAAAAAAGATTTTTAAAAACAGCAGCATGACTTTCCAGAAACAGTGTCTCCTATATTGTGGATAAAACACAGAACTTAGTGACAGTTTTCACAGAGACAGTTTCTTTAGTCCCAGTGAAAACTATTCACAGACATTTGCAAATTATCCACAGTAATGTGAACGAAATATCTGGAAGGAGATGTTGGCGCTGAATGTTTTAAAATGTCTTTTTTTTTTGGGTGCTTTGAGCAGAGCAGATTCCTCCACTGTTTTGGGGTGATGGCAGAAATCTCAGAAACAGATATCCCAAAGCCTGGACAAGTAAAACTGAGACAATCTACAGGGGAAGATACCTATGGAGGTTAGGAAGGGGATATGTTGTGTATTTTTCTTGTTTTACCTCTGGTTTGTTTGCGAGTTTTTTAAATCGACCCTTTTACACCACCATCAACCTATAACACTTTCTACTGTTCACCTTAATACTGAAACAACCAAACAAATAGCAGAGTGTAGATAATTTGACAAATAATACTTCATCAGGGTATGTTTTTCTCTGCCTGTCAGCCATAGCCCCCTGTCTGACACAGTGTTTGTCTTTGCAGTTTTGTGTATCGCATTGATATGTTGCAATCAATATAAAACAATTCAATTTGCAACCTTGTCACTTGGAAAAACAAAACTGTCGTAGTGTCTTGTCTTTCACTTCTACTTCACATTCACACACACACGCACACACTGGTCCCAGTATACTGGGGTACTTCATTCATTATTTCATGAGCAAAGCAGGGTTGAGCCTGGAGGACCGTCAGCCGGTGTCATGCAAGAGGCATATCACCGTGCTTCCCGCAAAGAGAAAATTACAGCGATGCATTCAGGTGTCCCCTCAGCCTGTACCCCATGAGCTTCTGGGGGCTGAGGGGGAGGCAAAGTGGATGTGACAGGCTTAGATTAAATGCCAGAGATGGGGGCGTTTCTCACACACACTACAGCCTCCTGGACAGCAGCCTAATTAGGCACTTCCATGCTCTGCCATCAGCTCTTCCAGCAAAATGGTCCCTCCAAAAACACATTTGTTAATGGAACAAAATGTAACCCTGCAATACACTGGGAGCTCTGCAGAGGAGAGACAAATCTCTACCTCTGATAATAGTCCAATCAGCTCTTTGAAGTTCATTAATTGCGGATTGATTTTCTCAATGTATCCAATTTTTCTCTGTTGTTGTATTTTCTTCTTTTTTCCAGACCTTCACCTTCCTGGGCGCTTCAGAATTGAGGTAACCAAATGATCCGCTGGCCTGTGACACCTTGCGAGATCAAACGTGATGTATTTTTTTCCCCTATCAGCTCCCATATTTCTGTAAGAACTTGTCAGTCTGTATCACCACAAGAAGGTCAGGTGTTTTTTTCAGGCACAACAAACGTAAATACCATCTCCCTCCCAGATAAAGCGTTCTTCGTAGATATTATCATGTCAAGTATAGGGCAGAATTCTCTCCTTCATATCAGCTCTGATATCTGTTCATATGCCTTGGTGCAGACATGCTGGACAGGAAATAAATCTGATTATGTACTGCGTGTGCTGTAATGTTCAATAATAAAAAGTATTATTTGCCAAGATCAATGTGTGTCGCCATAGCGATAAAGTACAATGAATGGAAAGTGCTGGAAGCCTGCAGTAAATTTTGATGCGTTGTGATATTGAACACATTGTGACAACATACTGCTTGCCAGGGCTGTAAAACATCTTCCAACAGGCTGTTGAACATCCGCCTGCAACATTCTTACACACCATGACTGCCATACATCAAGCCCGGGCCACAGCATGCAAAGGCTAAGTTTGTGAGGGATTACATGGCAAGAAGCAAAATAGGACAGCACTACATATTCATCAGGGGAGAGGGGAGAGTGGGTCTCCGTGTGAGCGTGTGTGTGTGTGTGTGCAAATTAATGGTACCCTGCCTGCACACGCTGTATAAAAGTGTTTCTGTGTGACAGGAGGAGGGAAAGTTCAATCAATCACTCAATTAAAGCTGCGTGTGACAGTGACATGGTACTGTATGGCTGATGGATGGACCAAATCTTCTCAAGTCTGAGGCTTTAAGCTCACTCCGGCTTGGTGACATTCACACTGACGATCAACAAACCCTGATCACATCGAGTGCGACCGACATGCACTCAGAAAACTTTTACAGCACCCTATCTACCTCCCGTGGCCCTGGACTGCGTGAGCCACGCTGCCCTCAAAGCTCCCACTGTTGGGAGGCTCAGGGTATTTAAGAATGTTATCTCTAATGCACAGATGTCTTAAAGGTCCCGGTGGAATAGGCCAGCAATTTTCCCTCCTAATTAAAAATTAATTAAATCGGCTGTGGCTCTAGCCAGGCATAAAGCTGAGGGCCGCAGCAACCGCCACTGGAAACGCAATCATTTATTTAACTCAATTACAGGAAGCCACAGCAGGCTCCTCTGCCACTGATGTCACCTGGAGAGCCAGGGCGGCTTTACCAAGCGAGCTGAGAGCCTGACCACACTGTCCTTGCGTACACTCGGCCGCGGTCTGATGTAACTTCCCCCGTTCACTTGAGAATTTCAGGAAGAAAACTTGAGGCAGGCGCTGCTTATGATGCTGCATGCGTCTTTTCCCCCTGTTGTGATTAATGCATACATAGTCATAGAGATATCCTTTGTCACCTGCTTTCCCTCCCACATCCCCTGGGGCTGATTTGGGGTGATTGATCAGAGATTCAGACACAGGATCAATAAGGCTTTCACCTCTCCCTTGGCAAGAGCAAGGGGCTCAGTGATGGCCCACTATGCTGTCCAATTATTCAGTAATGGAATACTGGAATCTGCCCAAGACTATTAACACACTGGACACTGGGGACAGCAAGCAGGACTGCTAATTGTTGGGTTATATTGTAAACTGTGACAACAGTGCACTGCCCTAATTCCCCCTTTTTGTTTCCTTAGCGCTAACACAGAAGTGCTACGAAAGCACTTCTCTATTAGACCAAAATATTCCTGGAGTGCAGACACAGTCATTGCACTGCAGCAGTTGTGACCCTTGCACTCCTCACAGGCCTCGTCGTCTGCGATATTGACAGTCAGAGAATTTAAGCTTACAATGAGCTTACACTAATTGTCATTTGCTCTGGATGCAAACGTGCCTTAAATGTGAATGGCTTCTGGTTTAAACGGTTCATTAATTAAAGTCAAACATGTCTTGTCCATAGGTAAATTCAGTTTAAGCTCCATCTCTCTTCAAGACACGAGTATAAAATCAACATGAATGTGAAATGTCTCACGTAGTTTGACCTCGATTTGCTAAGTTTGCAAATGTAATTATCAAAGGAAACAGAGAAAGTCAAGTTTAAAGCATTTTTTTTTTGTATGGCCTTATTTGAACATGGATAAAGATCTTGTTCCTTTGCATAATCTTTCTCTTACCTTTTGTTCCTGCTTTACTGTTTACATCACAGAAGGGTGGCAGGATTTCTGAATTTGCCACAGCCTGGAGTGATTGTGAAAGAAATAAAATGCAACTCTCCACAGACATGTGCAACACAGCTCCTGGCTATATTGATGCTGCATTATGATTGCAAGGCGTCTAGCATACTTGTAGACCCAACGCATTATCAGGGTGTTTCACTGCTCATTGGTTTTTTGGATTATTAATTAGCCTGAAGTGAATTCATCATTTTTTTAGACATACATTTGTATGTATGAATTAGTTCTGCTACATCGGGACTCAGTGAGATGACAGTAATCACAGCTCTAAGTGTGATATGCTACGCCCTTTCTCATTATGAGCAAATCACATTATTCTGTTCTGGTGATTAACACTGTTTACAGATTTTTTTCCTACCCTCTACTTTCAGGGTGCACTGTGGTGGAGATAACCTCAGAGCTCAAAAAACCAAAGACCACCTTCTACTACACTTGGTAGAGCTCAACTTTTTCAACTTATCTTTGAGGCACAACACAAACCTCCAACAGATACAGTACTGTTTTATATTCCCAGTACTGTAATGCAATATGTTCGGGCTTTGTAGGAAAGAAAGCGATGCTCCGCTGGGAATCTCAACGTTTGGATGTTTCAGTACCCGATGTTACAGAGCTCACAATGATGTACACCAGCTCCAGACAGATAGTAGCATGTGATGTAGCTGCCTGCAGACATGCCTTTGCTTGCCTGCAAAGCAGTCTCTGTGGTACAGGGACCTCTGGTGCTCTGTGCGCCAAGACTTTCCTGCTACATATCATTTTATCATCCAGGCAGACCTTTCAGGGTGAATCGACTGCTGTAGTGGATCTCATATATACATGAGATCATTGGAGGGAGTGTTTCTGTGTGCATTTCATCTGAAACATGTAGTTCAGCACTGCTGCAATTACTGCACACTTTATTTATCTGTCTGCTCACACAACCTGTAAACACCCTTCCAATGATTCAGTAAAAAAAAACAAGCAAGAAATAAACATCAGCCTGTACAAACTGTGTTACCACGTTTGCATTATGACATAGCTACTGCTGGCATGAATCAGCAACTCATTCTCTTACCTTTAAAAACCATTCTCTTACCTTTATCCATTTTTCAGCGTGTCTCAAGGAAGAAAGAAAACAGTCATGTCAAACAGTCATGCTGTGCTATTTCTGTGGTTTTGCCAAGTGACTCAACCTAGTGTATTTCATAACCAGCTATTTTTAAAGTAGCCACACAAACAGATGATGTGTGATGTTGTGTCACTCTCTCTCAGTTTGTCACCACCTGCTTTAAAGCCTTTGAATCAGACAGACAGCTGAGGTCCACTTTGGGGTCCACAATCGAAATGAGGCCACTGTAAGGTGGCCAGGTAATGTTGCTTTGGTGAGTTTCCCAACTCTCCTCTTTGCTGTCCGGTCGTACATTAAAAGTGGATGAGGAATGTGGTTGGTGCCACTCTTTTATGAGGGCTGCTCATCCAGTCAGCTACCATCAATAAGGAAATAGCAGACAGGTAACAAATTTAAGGTAAAAGCATCAGTAAGTGTCTTTCTCAGGTGCCATCAAAATATACTCTTTGGCTTCGTCCATGAACTCAGGGACTGCAGGAACCATCACCATCCCTCCAAAAATACATGACATCCTTTAGTGCTTTGATAAAGAAATGTCTGACAAGTCACTCCAAAGTCTTTCAGAGGTGTAGTGATGGAAAGTAACCAAATCTATTTACAGTACAGAACATCTTTGATGTCCATGTATTTCCAGTACTTCAAAGTACTACTTCTGACTTAATTTCATAAAATTACAGGGAAGTACTGTACTTCTTACAAAATTTATGTGAAATCCATATTTAGTATTTAGTTAGCTTAATATCTGAGAGATTTATTTTGCTCTTTGGCTGCCAAATGCTGCTTTCTGTTGCTGGGCAGGGAGGGTACGGTGGGTTTATGTGAGCTTTCCTGCTAAAAACAGCTGCTTGCTGCTGCTCAAAATGACACCCGCACTGTTAAGAGTGGTGAGACTGCACCAGAACACTAAAATCTGTGAGACCAAAACAATAAGCTAAAACTTCAAACTGTAGTGCTGACGGCAAAGGCAGGGCGGGGTGATAATTATCTGTGGGTTTGCATAGCAGTATAACAGCTTTCAGTACAGTTTTGAAGACAACAGTTGTCCTTGTGTGGCAGTGTTTTAATATTGTGTTGGTGTTCAAAGACTGGATAGTTCTTCCACCCAAGTATAGACACTCACTAGACCTTTGTCACACCAGACATTTTGACTTGTCATAGCAGGGACATTAACAATGGCTCTATTCCATTCAAGTGTCTCAGTGAGTTATGACAATGTTTACATGGGCAAGAGTATCAAGATGAGAAGTTTTGAAGTATCCTGTTTTTGTGTTTATATCATATCCCATTTTTGGACACCTGGATAAGCTAGCTGGAGTACTCGGACCATCTGCACAGACACGGCTTCATTTAAGTTTTTTAACAGAATCACAGACAATGCTGGCAGCAGCAGCGTCTCACTTCTGTAGCGGTAAAGTTGTTTGAGAAGCCTCATAGCTGGGATGCTAAACACACCCAGTGAGTCAGCATGAACAACACCAGGATCGTGAAACTGACACAGCTGAGAAGCATTCAGCCATCAGTCATTTTACCATTTACACCTGTGTTTTTCAAAAGCTCACGTCATGTCGATGAAAAAGCACAATCACTTAATTGTTTCATGCAGTGCACTCATATGAAAGTTTCCCTCTGCTCATTAATTCTTTCGCAGGGTGAAGCTCTGTAGGCTATAAAATTGAACATCTCTGCTGCTGTTGTTTAAATGCAGACTTGTGTAAAAAGCTGGTAATCAGATTTTATACTTCAGTAAGGGGATTGTAAATCAAAAATCATAGCTTCAAGGCATTCATATTCCAATAATACATTTAATATTAATAATATTTATTTATTACCTGCAGTTAAAGATGACTAATTTTGGGGAACAAACACAGAGTTGGCTAGAAAAAGTAACGTTTCTGCTCATGGGATGAGCTGTCTAAATGTTGGCTCCCCTACACCTGATAACAAACTGTAATTTCATGACTTTTGGCTGAAGGCAAAGTCATGAGATTGACTAGAGAGTGGGATCCCAGCAGCATTGTTTGTCATCATTGCCCTTTGAGTTTCATTGGTTTATAAGGTTATTGCTCCAGGCCTTGTATTGTGTAACGGTGTGGCGTTTTCATTCTTTCTTTTTTTTTTTTTTTCAATCAATGAATAATTTCATTGGCCTAATATTGTAAGCTGCGAGCTCTTCAAGCTGAGCTGTACATGGGGGAAATTGGTTTGGGAAATTACTTTTTTTTGTATTTATGTAAATGTCATATTTCTTCTATTTAAAGTTCCGACCATTTCTGAGAGGTAATATTCAAACAAAATGCTGTTTTTAAATCTTGCACAATTGCTTTATTACAGACCTCTCGCATACCATACACAAAAAACCTTTCTGCGTGTGTGTGTGCAGAGGTTGAATTGCCTTTGTCGTTTCCATTTTTAAAAGCACATCACCGGCTCCGCGGGACTCATAGTCAGAAAAGGACACAGAAACAAAAGTGAAAACTCAGTGTAGCTCCTGTGTGAAATTTTTAACAGTTGAATTCATGTTTCCTGCCTCTCCCCTGAATGTTTCCAGGGTGTGATTCAATAATTGTAAAGGTATCAGGTGTTAGCTTGAATCCAGAGGAAAGGTCAGATGGTGAATTAATAAAAACACGCCGCAGTCACTCTTGGCTTTAATAATGTCACTGTCTTAATTAACTCACATATCACATGTCAGCCAGAAAATCTGTCTCCACTCAGAAAAATATCCGCGAAACAATTTAACAAGGTTAAATCAAAGAGATGGAGGAGTTTACATTGTGTGTGTGTGCGTGCCTGTCACTGCCTAGGGTTGTAGGTTTTCATTACACTGACAGGCTGTGTATGAAAGTGTTAACAGTGAAGTGTTTCACACTTCTCTCACACACAGTGATGCACAGATCCGAAGAACTGTATTTTCTCACGCCTCTGGGATCATTGATGCCTTCTAGATCAACCTGATGGTTCCTACGTTGAGGCACAAAATTTAAATGCAGTGCACAACATTATCAATTGATGTGTTTTCAAGTTACCATCCAAACACACACACACACACACATACACGGCATGTGGATGCAACAAAATACCTCCAACTTGCAGGCTGGACATGCCCCTTCACTTCTTGTTTCCATCAAACTTGGCAAGAGGCTGCAGGGTTTCTTGTTCCACACACATTTTGGTTGAGAGGATACAGAACTCTCCATAAATAAAAAACCACTCCTGTTATTTTTAATATGACACTTTTTTAAAGTACCTTAAACTCTGTTTTTCAAACTTATAAGACACTGCGAAGCTGAAGTGAGAGTGTCTTCAACTGCCATAAGGTGCTGTATTTATTAGTGAAAAAGAATATGTTTATACATAATTCTTAAAATCGTTTTTTGGACCACTCCGCAGTGGGCATTGCTTAGCAATTACAGTGACATACACAACAACTGGCCTCTACAGACAACTGGCTCACACATGTTGAGAGATCAGGATGTGGATTTTGCAAACCATGTGCTAATTTACAGGTGCTGTTAGCCACTCACCCAGTGTCCAAAATTAAGTTTTTGACTCACCATCCAACAGAACGGGTAGATGAAAAAATCCACTGGTTAAATATGTTTTTTACCTGTTAAAGTATTATCCTGACTTGCAGCAAGCAATTTTTGCAGAGTAGATGATCTCTCTGTACAGTAAACATTTATTTTTTTGTCTGCATAAAAACACATATGGTAGTGTGCAACACAAATAAAAGAGAACAGGAGCAATGCCTCCATAAATGCCATCAAAACGCAGCAGTGAGAGTCAGCATATTTCATTCATATTTCAAGACTATTTTGGTACTTGCCAAATGGAAAATTTACCCACATTTAGAGCTTGACACGTGTTTATTTTGGAGCCTATACTCACCCAAAATCATATTTGTTATTTTATCTAAAGATTTTCATTCATTCTGTTTCGTGGCACCTATGATGATGAAGTGGTAATTGCGGGTGTGTTGTTGGACGTCTTTTCAGTGTCAGTTTCATCGTCTGTAGCCATCAATCTTTTCTTGGATTGTTCGGCCATTTACTTACTGTGTGAACCCATTTAGTTGTTGAGGAGCTGGTGAGTTTGTTGGGGTAAAAGCCTCATTAAAAAGTAAAATTGTGCGCCGCTTTCCCATAAACGCAAGTGTGTTGTGTCATCTGGTGATAGATAGTGACTTGCAGCAACAGTTGGTAAGATTTAGGGAAGGTTAACTTTGAAAATCAGAGTGAGTCAAGCATCATATTCCCCTCCCTTTTCTCTATGGTGTGCTCCAGCTACCTTCCTGCAATTTTCTCTTTTTAACTCACTTTTCTTAATTGCTCTTTTTCTATTTACTTGTTTTTCAGTAAACTGTTGTTTTCTCATCGCTTGTCATGCGGTTGTTGTGTTATCCACTGCTCTGAGAGCAGCAACAACTGTGAAGCACCGTCTGATACTCTGCTCTGATTGGTTGTTCACCTAAGTTACCTCCTTCTGCTTTAAAATACATTTATTTAAATAAAAATGTGGATGTGGATTTGATAGGCAGCGGCATGTCAACATTAACCCCTTATCATCAGTGTCTGATTCAATATGTCACCAAATTCTGATTGGTACACTAGATGCATGACATTCCAGCCCATTTCAAACCAGAGATAAGACAAAAAATACCCCACAAATATATGAGAGTCCTTCAATTTAAATATCTGTCCCAACTTTGGCAGAAAAAAATGAATGTGCTCTTGAGGGTCTCCATCACACATAGTGGGAAACTGATGGAGAAAAAAATATTTTCAGGGCCTTTAAGTTAGGTAATCAAACTGTCTCGGCTCATAGCACCCTTTGTCAAAGGGATGAAAACATTTGAACAGACCCATGCTATTCTTGCAAGTGGCTATCTTCAATATAATGATGTGGAGAACATTTTAACAGAAAGAGAAAAAAAATCCTCCATCTGAAAGCTTTGTAAGGAGCAGGAACATGATCATTCAGAGCTGGATTGATAAGTCACACTGTTGTTGTTCTCCAACCAATCCAAATTCTGCAGACTTCCTCGGAGTAATTTGCGGCCAAGGGCAGTCACAGCTGAATTCTCATTGTGATACATTGAAATACAAAATGGGTGAAAAAAAAGAACTTGTCAAAAGTCTGGTGATATTTATGGTTTCAGTTCCCAGACACCCAAGCTAGAATTTTACAAAGCTACATGAATTGTAACATTTTGGTACATATTAATGTGTATGAATAATTTTGATCCCTTAGAAAGAAGTTCCAATGAACAAATTTCAGTCTGATTCATGGTCCTGCTTTCAAAGACCAATGATTTATCTGATATCACTGAAAACCTCTTTAATATGAAATTGGCAGTCCTAAACTTTAACCTCAGCCATGACACATTTTTGGAGGAGCTAGCAGGTGGTGGTTAACCTTACTTATCACTATCAGGTCTTTCCTTTCCACCTGCATATTTAAATACTAATCTAAAAACTCTTTTTAAATGTATTCATTTTTTGCTATTCAGCTTAACATGTTTTTAACTGTATCATCTGGTCACGTATACAGTCTTTTTAATTGAATGTGGTAGAGTATAAGGCCTCCTGATATCTAATGTATCTAATGTTCTTTTACCTTCAGTTGTATTTTTTATCTCTATTGTAATATTCTTTGATCAGCATTTGTTGTTTTAATATGTGTTCCTTGAATTAATTGTCCACAGGTTTAAATTACATGAGACAAAGCTCTACAGTTTTAGATATATTGATTTCTTCACTGCCCCCGTCATCTACAAGTAATCTCTCCCAATGGAAGAAATGTGACATGTCAAAGCAAGGACCCACTGGTTAAACTGTGGAGCAACATGTAGTTTATTACACTGTCCTAATTCCACAGTAAATGCTAAATATATACAGTATTTGCTATCCAAGGTTTTCGTGTAGAGTATTGTTCTTCAGGCTGCTATCCAAGAAAACAGTGTAGGTTAGTGGCTGGAACTAACAGGAAAGATATAAGACTCATGCTGACAGACTGAATTTGAAACATTACAGAGAAATAAACTTCACAAAGAGAGAGCTAAATGTTTTTCCAGCGATTTTATACTTTAAAAAGGGCAGCCGGTGATTTATTGTGTCAGTGACATATAAAATCAGTAAAGTGTCCCTTTAAAAAAATGTGTTTTCTGGGATACTGTTAGAGCTGTACCACAATGCACAAACTGCTTTAATTCTTTCCAGCTGCAAACAGCTCCTCTATTTCATTTGTGCATTGCATTATGGGATAACATTGTCCATCAACAGCACACTCGACTACAAGTGAATTTAGTATGCAAACTGTTATCTTTGAGTATGCTTAATTTCAGCACTTTTACAGTGTGAATGCTCTGCATACTGAAAACCAGTTGCACTTAGCGAGTTGTATGGAATAGAGATGCAGCCTATGCCTGGATTATTACTGTTGCCTTTCAGTACCATGGACAGAGTCATCAAACACCTCTGCTGCTGCTGAAGCTCTACTTCCTGGAGGGGTAAATTCATGTTCCACTTGCCTCCACAGAGCACAGGTTAGCACCACAACAGCGCCCCTAGAACAGGTGGGGATTAAGTAAAATGCTCAAGGACACTTAAGCAAGGTAAATGCTTGGTGTCACTCGGGCTTGCGCTTAAGCCCTCTGGTTGAAAGATGGTTACTTTGCTCAGTATGCAATGACTGCTTTATTAGATCACGTAGAAGCAGGAAGAAAATGGGCTGTGGAATTACAGTATTTGTTGTAAGATAGATTTAAATCAACAGTATTACCAGAACATGCTTGATGTGTGTCTCCAGGACACCCCAAGGACAGCCCCCCGCTGACCAGTAATACCATTAATATTTTTTATCGTCTGTGTGCTCTCATGTAATTACCCCTCTCCTTGAAGGCAAAAACCTCCCTGTTTGGCAATACCCCTCTGCGCTTCTCTTCCCTTGATTCTAACACATAGACCCACATGCATACGCAAATAAAGACCCCTTTTAACAGCTGGGACACTGCCAGCCTGTGTTTGTGCTGCTGCTGATAATGTGCCACTGGTATATTTGTCAGCCCCCCAACATCCCCCGCTTCCTTACTCCGAGGGGAAATAGCTGTGCCAGCATATACACACCAGCACCACACACAGACACACAGACACACGCGCACACACATGCATGGGATATCACATGCAGTTGCAACCTTAACCACATGCAGGTACATCAACAAGTACACCCTGTGGATGCTTTAGTATGTATGCAGACACACACACACACACTCACACACACTCACTCATAAGCACCTGTTGAGAAACAAAAAACAAAGAGAAGAGTAAATATTGAGTACAGCTGGAATAAATTGCCAGATGGACGTGCTGTATCTCTTGCTTCTGCATGCCATCCTAATTTCCCATTCAAATTTTATATTCATGTCTAATTAGGAATAGCTCTTTCTCTCTACTCATTATCAGTGTTTGACCTTTTGCTTTGGCTGTTTGAGGAGCTGTGCAGCAGTCGATGGGTGGCCGGCGATAATAGCTCGTCATTTAGCTCAACACATGCTGATTAAATAAGATAGACCCGCGCTTATACCCGCCTGTTGTTCCCGGAGGGCTCAGTCAACATGGCGCACCTAAACATAAAGACACTCGGACAACAATATGGTTTTCACAAGAACAAGAAGACACAACAGGATCAAACACTCCCTGTGCTTACTGGGACTTTTTTTTTTTTTACCCCTTTCAAATTTTACCCAGTCTCCCTTATGCAAAGTCTCATCGGCATGAATTAATAATACCACTTCAAACAGATGCTAATTCATTGTACTGTGTCCTCTCCTGCTCTGACAAATGCTTAGGTATGTAGGCAGACTCCATCCGGTTCTGTTGCTGTGATTAATTCTCTGGAGAACGGGATGCCTATGCCAAAACTAGACTCTTGTGGCCTTTTGCACCCCTAAGTTTTATCGACAGAGTATTTACATAATGTATATTGATCCTTAAGACACTGCAAAATACCCTGTGTGCAGTGTGTTCTTGAATTAAAATACAGGAACATTATTTAAGTATATCTTAATTTAGCATATAAAAACAAGCTGCACACGGATATACGCGAACATAGAGGGAGACATGCACGACGTGCACACAAATGTTGGCAGGAAAGTCGGCTCGGTATGTCTTTCATAAGCTGTATCTGTGTGTGGGCTGCTGTGGCATGCATAAAATATTATTTCTCAACAACTCGAGGTTGTGGAGGAGTTAGTTCAGGAAGGGGTGGGAGAGAAGGCCAGGGGATATACAATATTTGGGCAACTGACAGCTACGTGCGTGTACGTCGGTGTGGGAGTCTTAGAAACGGGAGTGGGAGTCACTGGCGTTTGAAATGCAATGAGGTGCGTTTGAAAGGCGCTCCTGTCACAGGTAAGCAGGGGAGCAAGAGCAAGAAGTGTATGGTGATAAAAGGAGGAGAGGAGAAGTGCCCATGCTTTAGGGTGGCATTCGGTATCTGAGGGCTTTTTGCACAGACTGAGGAAAGCACTCAATACTACACACACTTAAATACAAAAGCCCCTGGAACATACACATACACTTTGATCCTTATGGGAACAGTCCTTAGATTTTAGGGGTCCAAAGTAAAAAGCATTTTTTTTAGGCCTGGTTTGGGGACCAAAGAGTGCGTGTATGAGTGTGTGTTGGCGCTTTGTTTAATCCCAGAACAAAGACGTGATTCCATTGTTCAAGGTGATCGAGTGATGCTCTTGATGTTCTCTTCGCTTTCATGCATACTGTAAGGATAAAGATATGCCTTATAAATCAATAATTCCTGCGTCACGTGCTCGGTGCCTGTCTTTGGTGCAGTGATGTCCTCCCCTGTATCGTTCTGTGTCCTCTGTAGTGCAATCTCCACCCAGCTCTTCACTAGCTATTGAATGTCACAGCCAGTGCTGGTTAAAAATATAGCTTTCTTTCAAATCCCCCTCAGTTTATACATGTGGGTTTAATGTAGAATTTATTAATGTCATGCCCTTTCGGGGATATGACTAATTATGAGAGAAAGGCTTGAAGGAGAATCCGTCATGGAGGTGAGGTTATAAAGCTGTTTCATCTGTCAACACATTGAAACTGGTTCACATAGCTCGCACATCAGGGCTCTTACTGTTAGTGATTAATCAATAGATACCTCTCCGTGCTTGCTCCTTGCTCTTCCCTTTCCTTTCTCAGTTGGGAAATTGATGACAAGCTTAGAAAAGGAAAGCCTTTGAAACTTCTGTCAAAATGTATGTGTTTTTCAGGACAGATTATACCACCCTTTTTAGAACTTCCAAAACACTTATCTGCCTCGGAAAGTGCTAAAGTACCATCTGAAAGTAAAAAACGTAATAATTGAAGATGAAAATACTGGATCCTTGCCTGTAGGTTGAAAGCTGTGGAGGTGTAATTTGGTTGTGAATGCTTGGAGGAAATGTAAAATGAAATCTGTGAGAATTTATGGTTGTGGAGCGCATGCATCGGAAAGGTCATCGCTCTGTCATTTAAAAAAAGATTTCAATAAATGGTTGGCTCTGTCTCCTGTGAGACGCTCAGGCTGTATGGCTGACTGGGTGGAGCTGGGGCGCTGGTGAAGAACAGACAGGGGAGAGTGATGGAGCACATCCCCAACACCCTTCCGGTAGAATAGTCTGGTTAACTCTTAACACCCCTGGAGATCAGGCATCCACCGTAAGGGCAAAATAAGCCGGTGTAGCCGGTGAGCATTGTTGACAGCATTGATCCTAGATCCCTCATTACAGAATAAGAGGAGCCCCTTCAGCAACGTCACCCTTGAGAGCTATGGAGCTAGGCGAGGAGGGGAGGTGGGGGGGGTGAAATGAAAGCGAAAATAGGGAAAAAAAAGAAGGGCAATGGGAAAAGATAGAAGGAGCCTTTCAGGAGAAAACATGGGTAGGAAGAGGCGAGGGTAGAGGGGAGGGGAAATAAAAAAAAAGGGGAGATTGTAAGAACATCAGCAAAGAGAACTGCTGCAAAAGAACTGAGAGGATAATTGTTAGTTTCTAGTTACAGCATGCAACATTCACCTTGTGTTCCACAGTGGAGGGATTGATCAGTGGCCCAATCGATCACAGCCTACGAGGAACACAGAGTTCCGAGGAGAAAAACTGTGTTGGCTTTGCACTTTGCATGTACAAGACTAAATAATCCTCACGGAAACGGCCTCCAGCTGTGCAGTGAAGTAGTGCGGGGATACTTAAAATCCGATATTACTGCTAGGGCTCGAAGTAGCATTAAGGCACGGATGCATTGCAGATCTATCTCTTGTCTCGTGGCACTTTGTTAAGTGTAATATATCCCAGCCAATCAGGATTTAATGGATGTGTCACACGGAACACACGTGAGTGGCTTACAATCAGCGAGGAAGAGGGGATGTCAGGACTGTACGGACGGCTCGCTTCCCACCAAAGTTATTCTCACTAGACTCCATTTTAGCATTCACCACAGCAACAGTACCTTCCCTTTCGCTCTCACATCGCTTTTATGGAGTACCACCTCTAAATCCACCTCTGTGCTCCCCATCCCTCCCCATGCGCTCAGCTGGGCTTCCATGTCATCCAGATAGGGCAGGAATAATTGGATCAGCAAACATGGTCTTATGGAGATGGTGCTCTCCCATTCGTTTCCACTGACATTTTTTTTTTGGTTGCCAGATGAGATACTTTTTAATTAGGTTATTTCATTTTAATGCGATTTACATTACAATCTGATGACATCAGATATAATGCAACTGACATTATATCTCAAATGCACTCTAACCAGCACTATAGAGCATCTGTGGCTCTAATGATGCTTTTTAACCAATATGTCAACTGGGCCTGCTCTGCAAACTTTCCCTTCCATGAAAGCTCCACGTTAGATACACTATACATTGGTATACAATGGATACTGCACATACCAATCCACTCAGACCAGCCTCTTGTGATATGAAATATTACTTTCAACTTCTATTTGCTGTGTTTTGCTGAATAATGAGCAAGAGCTGTGTCTCTTAAAGCAAGGACAGTCCTCTTCTGCCTCTCAACATCTATTATTTCTCCTCTATAGACCATAATGATAAAAAAGAACCACTGTAAAAACTGTGACATTTCAGATCTCTGCATTGAGCCGGTTGTCAAGGAGATGTCTCAGGGAGATGTGTCGAGCAGAAGAGGAAGTGCTCTTTTAAAAGAGCGTTTACCCAGCCGCTGGAGGTGTAATGTGCCTGCCATTAGGACTCTGCAGGCAAACATGAAGTCTCAGAAACACACAGCTATCCAATGTGGGGCTACGCTCTCAAAAACTCCAGAGGTCTTCGGACTCCTGATCAAAATCCATTACAATCGTCTGCAGTCATTGTTCCAAGAAGCGGTCTCTTGCAGCGGCCTGGCAGCCACTTATTGACAACCCACATCCAGATGATAGGCACACCGGTAATCTCTGTGTTGGAAAAGCACAATTTTATCAAACACACTTGGACCTGAAGACCTTTTTTTCTTTGGCTGTGCTCCCCAGGATCATTTCATTCTCTGCTCCCAAACTGCTGGACTCACAGCCTCCATTTAGAGAGAGCCAGTGATGAAACTGATGGCAAGTGCCAAAACCTATTGTTGATAAAAGATGCATACTGCTGTGTTGTTTTGGGGATATGGCAAGACAGGCAGAGAGGCAGATAGACTGAAGCAGCTGTCAGAGTGGTTGTTTGTAGCCCCGCGCGTACCGTGCTTTGGGGAAATAATAAACTGCATCATTAGAACCCCTGTCATTCACAAGTTGTTTGTACCAGCTACCGACTGGCTGTAAAGGAGAAAAAAAAAGAACACCAACAGCAAAGCGTCACACACCGAGCACAGGTCAGAATCATTAGGCGACTAATTTAGCAAAGGAAAACAGGTATTATGAGATGAGCTGCAGGTGTTTCCACCAACCATGCAGGCCCACTGCAGCTCCAAAGCAAACTCCATCCTCTATTTATTATATGTGCACAAAATGTAAAGCTCTTTTTGCTTTGCTTTCCCCTCATCTGGGCCTCTTTTTGCCCCCCCCCCAACAATCAGCGGCCTGCTTACTTTGATAAGGTGGAAGACCTCTGAGATGAAATTGAACTTCAGCACCTCTCGCGGCCTGTTGCTTGTGGGAATAAATAAAGTGCTTTTTTTTTTTTTTTGCTCTTTGGAAACGTGCAGCCCAGAGCTCAGCGAGGCAAACTTTGGCCACCGTGGCAGTATTAATGAGTCAGCATCCCGCGACTCTGCGGCCATATGGCATCAACCTGAATGAGTCCAACCGGCGATCCAGACGACCTCCCGACGAGAAGGAGAGCCGTGCGTGTGCGTGCGTGCGTGCGTGTGTGTGTGTGCGTGTGTGTGCGTGCGTGCCGGTCTGTGCCACACCCCCTTTCTCCTCGGTGCGGTGGTATGATCCGGAGATGCTGTTATAGCGGCACCGAGCCTCGCCAGCGACAGCATCGCCCGTCAGCCTCCTCGGGTTCAACTGCGGCTAAACGCAGCGCGCCGGGCTCCCCCCCTTCTTTTCCTCCTCCTCCTCCTCATCCTCCCCACCACCACCACTTCCTCCTCTGTCACACGGCGCGGCGGAGCTGGCCCGCGTACAGCCTCCCCTGTGAGGAGATCCCTCTCCCTCTCCCCGCTCCGCGCAAATCGTCAACTTCGTCGTCCTCCATCGGCATCTGAGCAGCGAGCATCATCAGCATCAGCACCGCCGCCTCGAAACCAGACCACAGGCTCACACACACACACACACACACAGGAGAGAGAGAGAGAGAGAGGTGTCACATCCACATTCTTGAAGGAGCACCGCGTCTCAAGTCGAATTTCTACCCGGGGAGGGGGGGGGGGATTGCACCGTCTCCGCTGTTTGCAGGGCTCCTGTAGCATGGGATCGGACTAGAGGAATGGCTTTACGTTGGAAAGGTAAGGCACGCTCAGCTCTGGCCTGTTTTTAGCGCGCTCGCTGGCTGAGACGAGGCTCGGCTGCAGAGGCAGCGTGAGTTGACGGGGTCATTATCAGCTGTTCGGGTGTGCGGTGCGGTGCCGTGGCCCGCGTGTGTGCGTGTGTGTGTGTGTGACAGAGGGAGGCAAACAGAGAGAGAGAGTGTGTGTGTGTGTGTGTGTGTGTGTGTGGTGCGGGTGTATGAAATCCGTCCTTTGAAGTGTCGGGATGCAGACTTTGCTGCGTGCCAGCTGTCTGTCTGTTTGACAGTCTGAATCATGACAGTCCGGGTCCGGGACTGCAGACCTGCCTGTTTCATGTGTGTGTGTGTGTGTGTGTGTGTCGTGCCCGCTCTGGTTCGGCAGCGCTCGCAGCCTCGATTTGTTCTTGCTCCAGTTCTGGCTCGTCCACTCCATCTCCATCAGCGCTAAGGTAGCCTAATGATGCCAGCAGGGCCACCGGAGATCCAGGGGGGATAGATCTCCCTGACGCGTGCCTTCTGTCTTCAACGCAGCCCGCTTCGGCCCGGGCCAGACAACAACACCAGCAAACACCAGCGCAGGTCCACGTCAGGACACTTCTCACCACTGACCTGCTTTAGATCTACCTGGGAAAAAAAAAAAAAAATGTTGATTTCCACAACTTCTCATCCTCTGTGCGTGATGCTGCGGCCGAATTATCGAACTGCAGGTCATTTATTTATTATTTATTTCACATTGAGCTCTGCGCGAAGGGGGGAGTGAATAATTAACAGCGACCAACTGCATTTTGATAAATCATAATTATTGTGAAGGCAGCGAAAATTGCAGCAGGATGGATATGCTCCGATAGATTTAAATTAGACCTCCTCACTCCTCTCCTTCACAGCAGATTATAAATAATAGCCCTGGGTAAAGCATTGGGTACATATTTCCAATAAATAAATAATTAAACCAGTAAACTTAATAAATAAATTATAAATATTCCTGAGTAATTGTCTAAATACATTCCTCCATTAGGGAAAAACTCAGAAAGCATCCCATACTTTCCCTGCACGGTTTGTTAATCTTGGCTAACTCAGCTGGGAAGGGAAAGGAGCTCTATATCTGTCATTTGAAAATGCAAATGCATTGTATCAGAAAGTACAATTTGTCAATATGTCTCATACGTGGATCTAATGCACTCCTCCTCCAGCCACTGTGCCCATCTTTTAGAGGAGTGTATTGATGTTAAGGTTGTTTCACCCATCAAGGCATACCTGCGTTCTGCCGTATTATTATAAGATCCAAAAGCAACACCACCACCACCACCAACAACAACAACAACAAAACAGATTTAGTTACAGGCCGCAGCAGACTCAAAGGCTGCGTCTCCTGCCTGTGTTACATCGTGTGTCACTGCCCTACCTGACGGCGCTCACAATGAAGCGGTCACCGTGCTTAATTCCTCCACAGCTCGTACGTTATTGATAGTGATTATAAAAATCAGGCAGTCTATCTTTGCTCTTTGTGATTAATAGAGAGAGCATCTGTGCACAGACGTTAGATAATACACACACACACACTCCTTCTGTGTCTTCTTCACACAAGCGTACACACTTACAGTCACATGCACACTGAGGAGGAGAAGATGGTGTATGTGTATGGGAGCTGGGGAGGTTTGATGATTGTAACTCCACATTCATTTCTCCCACTGTGCTGCAACTGTAGTTTCGAAGAGCTGTGTGTCATGGCCGGGGGGCTGCTCGTACTGTTGTCTGGTGAAGTGTGTGTGTTTGTGCGTTTGCTTGGTGTCCACATGTGGATGGTGATTTTTTTTTTTTTTTTAGGGCCTGCAGGGCTGCTGAGCTGGGGGTGGATATGAGCAGTGATCAAGTGCATGTTTTAAAATGGCTCGCCGATTATTGCAATGCCTTCACAATTAGAGGACTGGTCTTTGAATTGAAATGTCACTCCACCAATTATATGCTGCGCACATGCCACTGATAAGGCATTGGCATTTCTGTCGGTCAAGTAACCACACGACCAATCAATCAGTCAGATTTTCAGGGTTTTTCATTTTAATGTGTGCCAACACACACTGGTTTCCCCCACTCAGCTGCAGTTAGTGGTCAGCGGTGGCTGCTATATTAATTATCTCTCTCAGCTGTTGCACTCTCACTTTTTAATTTTCAGGCTTGTTGTTGTTAGGCAGGAGGTTGCATATGGCGTTTTGGAAATCCAAAGAAGCTGCTCAGCTCATTGGCTGGGAGTCCCATTCTTATTTCAGTGCAACTTCCTGACAATTCAGGCCCAGAGTGCCAACTGTGAGGAAGCCACCGTTTAGCTCTCAGCAAATCCCATCGTCCTGAGTCAAGAAAGCACGAACAAAACATATTCGCCAGTGTCTAATAATTTGTGTTTTTTCTGAGATTTGAGTGATATTGCATGGCCTTTGGATAGCGCAGTGCTGTGCGAGACAGCGGGGGAGTTCTTTTTGTTATCCAGCCCTGCATTATTTATGAATTTTCATTCCAGGAATGCAGTAGCCCCTGGCGCTGTAGTGCTCCTTTCTCCCATGGAATCGCTCACACACTTTCCTTCTTCCCCACAAGTTTGCTGCAAAACTAAATTTCCTAAATAAAATTGGGGTCATGAATTAGTGAGAGTACAATGTGAACTGCATCAAAGGTTGTTTATAATATTGAGTACAACACTTAGTGCCGCAGTCAGAGTTTAAGCTTGCAGGCGATGGGAGGCCCAGTGGGATTTTTCACCCCCCTCTCTTTCTGTGCATGTCCATCATATGGTAAGAATGTAATTGCTGGAAAAGCATAAAATGTGTCACTGTGTTCGCTACCCTGCTGGTAATTTCAAAGTAAAAGAAGCCTTGCCAGTCGGATAATCAGAATGATGGACCACTAGACTTGCACACACACACACAAACGCACAAAGAAAGACACTTAGAGATGTAACCATTGTACAGCTTCAAATATTTACCTTCTTGCTGCAATGCTGCTCCATCCTCAAGAGGAATTGTTTAACAAATCCTGCAGTGCTAATTAGGGTTTCCTCTGTTCATTCATCTGTGGTCGGCCTCTGCAGTAAGGAAATTGCCAGTGTGGCGATTAAAAAAAGAAATAGAAAAACAATATAATATTGGCAAATTACCCTATAAAAACCTCAAATGGTAGTGTAGGCTCACTGTTTACAGTTCTGTTTACAATTAATGCACTTAGAACAGCAAAGCGTTCTTGGCAATATAAACATATATACTGATAATAAGCAGTGAATATGAAAAGCTTTGATCCAACATAAAGTCATTATTCAACAAACCGACTGACAGCAATTATAGGCAGTAACCTTAAGTAGACATGTGGCTAATGAAAAATACAATTTATTTTCTGAGTTTAAAAAAAAAAATATATATATATATACACACACACACACACACACACACACACACACACAAACATATATAAACGATATTTAATTTATTAACATGATAGTGAAAATGTTTATTTGCTTTCTCTTATTTTTGGTATCTTTTTCACCTGTGTAGCACTTAATGGATGAAAGTATTTCTCTATCAGAAAGCTTTTTGTGAAAATTTTCTGAGTCTCCTTTTCTCCTTATGCTCAAGTATCCAAATACAATGCTGTTTATTTTAGCATTGAAACCAAAAGCGGGACCACCAGCATCAGAGAAAGGGACAGAAATAGTATCAAACCCAAAATCACCTTCAGTCACCAATGCTGCAAGCACACACACAAACACACACACACACACACACACACACATACAGTATGTGCCTGAGGCATTTTTCTTTAAAGTATTTGGCTACGTCTCAACTGGCATCTCCATCTCTCTATTCTCTCTTGTCTTCTTCCATTGAGCTGTGGGCAAGAGTCAGGAACTATATGCAGTTGAACGAGGAGCGGGTTGTTATGTGAGATTTGTATTGCGAAAATGCAATCACAGTCTCTCTCTCTCTCCTCTCTCTCTCTCTCTCTCTCTCCTCTAACTTCAAACTCACCTCCCTCTTCTTTCAAATTCTAGTCAGAAGACAGAAGGATCAGAGCCACGAGAGGCTTACTGGTCAAGCCCACTCTACTTCTCTTTAAAATATGAGATTAATTTGTCAAGAGGAGTGTGTGTGTGTGTGTGTGTGTGTGTGAAGAGGAGTGCTGATGGAACACACCTAGCTAGAGGGCTGAGACAGAAGAGCTGTCGGAGTGATGTTGATTCAAGTGTATGGTAATATTTGAGGACTTAATTTATGTTGTTGCATCGGGTTTCATCATCATGTATAGGGCTGCAACTAACATATATTGTCATTATCCATAAATCTACCAATTGTTTTCACAATTAATCGATCAATTGCTTGGTCTTATATGTTAGTAAGTCCCCATCGTCCAAGGTGATGCCCTCAAATGTCAAAAATATTCATTTTACCATCTCAGAAGAATAAGAAAACCAGATACTGTTTACAGTTTGAAAAATTACTTTATTTCTAATTAAATAATTCAGAGGTTAATTCTCTGGCAGTCTAATTGATTAGTCAGTTAAGTGAATATTCTGCACTTTGTAGAGGTTTTTAAAATTCTGTTGGATTGTGTTACTGTACTGGTATTAATTTTATTTTGTCTACCCTTTGTTCTTTATACAGTATACACACATGTGAACCCACAAAACCTTTACCTCACACACACACACATACAGTACACACACACAGACATACACACACACTGACACACCTGGCACATCATCTCACTCACACAAACACACACATACAGAAAGCCGATGCACACCTACAGGGACACATTTCTCACCATGAAATTTTTATTAATCAAGTCAGTGGACAACTTTAGAAGAAGAAAAATCAATTTTTGTTTCTTTCCCGATTTATTACCACATAAATTGTCCTTCACTTCAAAGTGTCCATCTTGACGTCAGCGTTAAAATCCATTAAAATCCATTATATTTGCGTTGATTTTGTCCTGCTTTTGTTGACACGGGGGACAAAGAAGGGGAATCGCCTCCAGCCTGCTTTTACTGACAAGGTGCACGGCAGCGTTTCACCTTCAGTTTAATCATTACAGGGAAATGATCAGGGAAGGATCCTAAAAATCACAGATCCTTCAAATATTCAGAAGAACTTTGCACATCAACGCTAATTAGATGCCACAGTTTCTTTAGCAGTTCCTCCAACAAAGTGATTGATCGAGAAGCGAATTGACCGCACCCCTAAAACATATTACACCACAATGAAGCATCAACAACACATTATACACCTACATTTGCACCTCAAGACCGTGATTAATACCCCGATATGAATAAGTTGCATTCTCTAACTTTGTCTGATGCGTATTAAGTGATTTATTTAACAACATAAAATACGGTGATGGTGTATTGTACATCTCTCCTTTAAACGAGTTCATCTATTTCCTGCTGACTGGTAAATAGCCTCATGTGTATCATCAGTAATATTCATAGCTCTACTTTCTAGATGATCATGAATTATTAACTCATAGAAAAGATGAATAGCTCCAAAACGGTCCTTGATGCATCCCTGCTGGAGGCCATGTTTTATACGATACAGTACAGTACAGTACAACACAATTGAGTTCAACATGTTTTTTGGTGTGTTGCAGGGGAGATGTTTTGTTGCTAAGGTTTAATTTCAGAATGAGCCTCGATCCACCGTGAACTCTGGGACGTATTTCAAGTACGCGTATCATCGCCCAAATTGACTTCGAACTGCAGACACATTCTCCGCTGATTGCCAGCCAAAACGCCAAGCCAAACTGCACAAAGAAAAGTGATTCGAGCAAAGAAATACCCAATATCTACTCCAAGAAAATCATGGCAGCAGTGTGCAGCCATTTTTTTTTCAAGTAAAGCAGACCTAATACATGTTGTCTGCAGATGTAACAATCCTGAAATCCCATATTTTACAGCATGCACTCCGTGTCATCCCGACCCGATGTGCCCAGGAAAAGAATTGTTCGGAAAATTCACATTTTGTTGCCTTTAATGTGTTCAGACGACACAATGATTCATCTGACAAGCAGCAAAATGTGAAATGCAAATTGTTAAGGAACATGCCCAACGCGGTTTTGCCTAGCAAATTTTAAGGAAGAAAAGGCTGCACTGGGAAATAAGGGATGCGGGACAAATGAAAAACAAAGCACAGTGTATGATATTAGAGAGAAATATGCTTAAACGTACTCCCTGCCATTTCCTAACTGCAAGTACATTTTACAGTACATGCTATTGATTTCAAGCTTAAATGATTTGTTTATCTAGAAAACTGCGACTCCTCTTTTCACTGATATGCATCTCACACATGCAGGAGGCAAAACCTTCGGGGCTGAAAACATGACTTGGATTTCCAACAAATGTTTGAATTTTCTATATTTCTCGGAGAACATAGTTAACCAAAGCATATTCTATAACCTTGAGGTTTCTGTACACTGAACAGGAATATGGACATGAATTATGTACACATTTCTTTCTCATCAGCTCACAAAAGTGCAGCACAAGGAACACAGTTTGTTCCTGAGCGAGCGTTGTGGTCTTTGTGGAGCTGCTCTTGTCTCCGCTGAGGCCAGGAGACTCAGCGTGAGGGAGGTGAGAAGGGAAGCAGTCGGGACTTTGGGAGTGGGAGTGTCGCAAAAATCCTCCTCCCTGTCGCGCGCAGATGATCAGCGTCACGTTTCAACGGTGTAGATAGAAGATTAGCCCACTTAGCATTCAGGAATCAATCTGCAATGCTGCTCAACAGCTACTAGTAGATCTTCTCAGCTACTCCTCTGCAGGGCTAATGCTCTCTACTCACTCATTTCTCTGTAATCAACAGCTTCATAAAGGAGATGTGCAGGAAATACTGTCTAAATCGCTAATCACCAAATCCAATTTCTGGAATCAATTTCATTGATTCATCAATTAATTCTGCATCTGTAATGCTGCCACTCTGCCTCGCTGCGGGTGTCGGAGGTTTTAGCGGTCAAATGCATTATTGAAAGAGGCTTTTTACCAAGCAGTGGCTGATGCAGAGAGCTTAGGAGGTTGTCAGTCTTGATGTAAAGCTTTATTTGCAAAGCGAGTTAGTGTGAACAGCCTTTTAGTCCTGCTAGGAGGACAGTGACATGAATTTATCTTGCGAGAGAGGAGGAATATCAGATGTGTTGAATAAGGCTTTGCCTTGTCAGGAATATTGATTAAGTGGTTTTGGGTGGTGTCTCTTGCCTCGCGTGTGCGTCTGTGTATTTGTGGTCAGATGGCTATGTGTGCCCCCGCAGGGGAGCGCGGCGTTAAGTGCGTGTGAGTGCGCACGCTGGGCATACATAAGGTGCTGTGCTTATTGCATATTCTCGACCCCCTTTTTGTGTTTTTTTGTTTGCTCCTCGGCCTTGTGGGGAATCAGCAGAGGGCTTAAGATCAGAGAGAAGGAGTAGAAGTGGATATCATGAAAAGAAAATGAAAGGTAGTCCAGACAGAGGCAGTCAGGGAGAGAAGAAGCTATTCCTTCGTCAAGATCTAAAAGAAAGACGAAAAGTTAAAACCTGCAGTCAAGATATAAAAACTGCCTTTGAAAAGTTAAAGCTGCTCCTTCGCTCTAGGCCACATTCAGAGGGCTTGAATAGAGAAGGACCTTATGAATTTCTCCACACTGCTCAGGCATGCAGCGCCGATGTGGGATTTGACCCATGTCCACTAAAAATAGTCAAATGGTCCAGGATGGTTTCTCGGCTCGTGACAGCTCCTGACAAGAGCTGATCTGATCTCCTCTGCCGAACGCTCACTCACGCACACACACATTTTTTTCATCTGCGTCTTGGTAATGCTCTCCTTCCAACACAAGTGGGTTCACACTCGCCGGGCTATTGTGTCACCTATATGAGTTGCTTTGTACATACAGGCATTAACCTTGGGCGCTAACATGTGAGAAGTAATGGAGGTAGGCAGTGCACTGGAGGCTGAATGGTAAAGACACTGCAACAGCGCAGAGAAACAGTGAGCAAGAGTTCACACAATTGATTCTCTATGGCGTGTGGGTGTTCAAGTGTGTTGTTTATCAGTTAGTGTGAAATGCTGTAAGTGTGTGTGGGCGAAAGGGACACTGTGTGTGTGTCCATCTGTGGCTGATTATCAGTATGTGTTTCATCTTTAAATCCTATCAGGGAGACTGCATGTATGGTGAGGTCCAGACCTGTGTGTGCGTGTGTGTGTACATATGTGTGTGTGTATACTACAGTATGCGTTCTGCTGGTAAACCCGGCATTAGCAGCAAGAGATTTCAGGCTTGGTCAGCTATGAAAGCACAACTACGTGACGAGAGTGCTGCAGCCGCCCACAGATAGCTAGCCCTTATCCACTAATTAAAACCCTCTATCACTCTATGTTTCACTTGGCAATCTCTCTATCCTTCAATTCCCCCCATTTTTACTGTGAAATCTCTCCATCGCTCATTATCCATCCATCACTCTCTTTATCCTCATTCTCCATTCATCCCTCCCTCCTCTCGCCAGGCGCTGAGAGCTCCCAGTGGACGATGTACTGTTTTGTTGTGTTTCGGGTGGTTTAGGTATAACAGGGTCCTGTGGGTCCTTCAGGGCCTCTCATCTGAGGTGTCTCTGTCATATGCCTGAGGAGCCATGCTGGTGCTAACGAATAGAACTGATAGATTTTTAAGTCATATTGCCCCATCTTTTCACACACACACACACACACACACACACACACTCTAGGAGAGGTATCTCTCTCTGACAGCTCACTGTTTACTCCCGTAGGACCTGTAGCCTGGATCTGCATTCGCTTCCATAGAGTGCGCCTCGATTCCTTCTGATGATTAAGCCATCACAGCGGCAGACAAAATGAAAACCTGCAAACAACACCGGGATTGTCATGACTTCACTACTGGAGCATCTGCAGCGATGAGTTAACATCTCATGCTTTGGCATGCACGTATATATTTGTCAGGGTTTCTCATCGTCATTCTTCTGGCTTGCGAGGCCTGTTTAGTGAGCGGGATTAGCTCGCCTCTGTGCAAACAAGCTTCTTGGAAATGTGCAAAGGCCAGAGCTAACAAAGATAGTAGCTCCCTACTCACTGGGGGTCTCCAGGCAGTTATGAAAATAAGACCTTCTCTGCATGGTGGAAATGTATTTGAAATCCTGGAACTATACTGTATCAATAATATGAGGAGCTAATATAGTTGGATGGCACTCTGCCCCTTCCCGTCCAATCCCCCTTGTTTATTTACCAATGTGAAACTCAATTTCTCTGCCGCTGCCTGGCCCCAATCCTCTCTCTGCCTTTCTTTTTTTCTCCATTTTGCATGCGCTCTCTTCTTGTTCGTCATGATATCAGCGCATTCATTTGAGATTGGAAAGTGTAAATCGGTTTTGACTTGTCCTCATGGCCCCTGCTTTTACACACGGCGATCTCCGCCGCGACGTTTGTGTTATTGTTGTTTTTGTTGGACATCTTAGGGACCCCACCCCTCTGGAGATACTTAAATCCTGTTTAAAAGCAACTCTGTATGTGTGCCTCTATCACTTCTCTAAGCAGATTTGCAAAAACAGCCCACTGGCCTATGCTCGAGCAAATGGATGGATAGGAGGGGATCAAGTGGGTGAAGAGTCCCATTAGATATTATTGCAACTGTGTAGCCGTGGATTATCACTCCCGTGTGTTTGCGTGAAAGAGGAAGTGATAAGACACAGAAAGAAAAAGGGTTAGCCGGGGAGAAGGGGGGGTAACAATGTAATGGGATGCATGTGTTTCACTCAGTGTTGTCACTTTGGATTAATTTTAAACCGAGCGGTGAGGAGTTCATTACACACTGATGAATTATAGATTAGAATTAAATTAGAAATAAAATCACATAATAACATATACATACATTGTTACTACATACAACTGCTCACTCACTAATCCATTTGAAGTGCAAACAGACTCACATGAGATGCATCTCAAATGTTCAGCCGTGTCTTTGCAGCTTTTTGCGGCATTTTTTGACAGTGGTCCATCAATAAATAAAAATGATTTTCACCGAGAACACATACAGTACCGTACTGTGTGTGTAATACAGTCGGTTGGACTGCATAAATCATTGAAGTCAATGAATTTTACATACTTTGGTCTTGCACGGACATGATTAAGATCAGTTATAAGTCACTGGTAGTATAGTGATGCAATCAGATAAGTACTGAGTTAGCCTCACTAAGGGATCCCTCAGTGCACCGTCTGGTCCACTGCTCTACATGTACACAAAAAATGATGAGAGAGATGATACAACTCTTGTAGTGAAGGTTTTGAAGATACCCGTATTAAAAAATAACTCTAGCATGGTGCTAATTATTCCAGCATCCTCAGACCTTTCCAGGGCCGTCCTTGTGTGTTTTCTATGAATAGTAACCCATAGCCAGCCTACAGCGCCCGCTACGCCCCAGGATGGTTATTCCTCAATTGCAAATTTAGGCTGGCTTTGTGCTCAGGTGGCACATGCTGACTTGTCCTACAGAACACCCATGTGTCTTGTTTGAAGTGAGCTTGGCTCTAGGAAACAACCTCTAGGTTTTGACATCAAAACCAAGAATCAAACCCCCTAATGGGCACCCCACTGTGGGCTAGAATTAGCGAGAATAACCCCCGCCAGCAAGCTTACTTCTCTAAATGCAGGGGCCTCGGAGGACGAGACGGAGGGTGGAAAGCGTGTAAGGTAGGGGAAGAAGAGCAAGGATGAGAGGGAAGGAGGAGGGAGAGCAGAGGTGGACTGGTACAAGGAGGAGTAGTGAAAGAGGAGTGAAAGAGGGGGAGAGATTTACCAGGAGAGGCGCGTTTTAAAGGAAACCAGACGTTTTTTCACATCGTATGTGTCAATATACAAGCAGGACGACACACGCTAAGCAAAATATTCACTAGACGGGCCTGTACATGTGCACTCACGACGGGGAACAAGATGGTGCGCCCGTGTGCAGGATTGCATGCTTTCATTCTTGCGTGTAAGCGTGTGACAGGCATAAAACGGGACAGAGAGTCTCTGTAGAGTCAGACAGCAGTCAGTGCCTGCAGCAAGCTCAGAGCTCACAGGGTAATGTATACTCGCTCCTCACCGTACCAGAGAGAAGGTGACACCAGTCAATCCCATTCTGACAGGGCAGCTGAGATAATAGCGGGCTTTGATTCCTTGCAATAACTCCTGTCAGTCAAAATGAAAGACATCATGATTGCAAGGAACCACAAGTGTGCGTTAAAATGTGTGCGCGCGTACGTGCGTGCTTGCGTGTGTGCGTGGGTGCATGCGTGTGAGGAGTGTACAGTATGCCGCGGCGTTGCTGAGATAATTGGATGCAAAATGCGGTGATGTATCTTAAAGGCGTCGTTGTCTTTTGTGTTGACATTAAAGGAAAAACACGAGAGTTTGGACGGAAGGAGAGACGAGTGTAGAGCCTTTGCAGATCATCTGCGCTATGATAATGTCTGTGGGGGGTGAGGGGGCGTGAGTGTGTGTGTGTGGGATGAATACGCAAGCGACTTGGCCCATTTCTTTACTGCTTGCTGTCAGGGGTCACTGGGTGGTCTGAGCGTGTGTGTGTGTGCGTGCGTGCAAACTGGTGCATGCATTTGGGGAATGAGGAGGGTGAGCGCGAGGCCAGGGAAAGGAGTCTTTCAGGTGGAATAAAAGCATTACTGCAGTGGTAGAAAGGTCAGCTGTAAACTTGTATCAGACTACTGGTGATCACCCTGTGCTGCAGATCTCTGAGGTATTGAGCAGGCACGCTCTAATGGCTTTGATATATGGACTACAGGACTCCCTGAAGAGGTCAATACCATAGCACTTTGTCTCTATGAGCAATGACCCTCTCAAGCTCCATTTAGAAGCTTTATATCTGCAGGAAATAGGCTGGAAAGGCCTTAGGCAGGGCACGGTGAAAGAGAACTAATATGAATGAAGCATTTTCTAATCACTTCTTCTGTTCTCTAATCGTTGTCCCAATCAATCATTAGTTATGGCGGTATAGGCATATTGTGTCAGACGTTATCAGAGGCAGATTTTGATATGGTTGAAAGAAGAACAAGAGAATCTGAGCTGAATAGAGCTGAAAGAGCTGATTTATCATTGCTCCATTCGGAAGGGCAGCGACACTGTAAAGACTGGTGTCTAACGGTGTTTCATCATCACTTTAGAATCTGGTGAGTCACTGTGTTTAATGAGAATGACAGACGCGGGGCTCAGCTACAAATTTGTTGATTTATCCGCAACTCGTCAGTGGTTGTCTGTAAAAGAGAGATAAAGCTTGCAGTAGCCTGAGAAAACAGAAACCACAACTGACAGAACAGAGAGCCGTGCTTGATTTTGGCCAATTTCTCTTCAAACACATCCGGGCATAATGGCCACCATCGCCGTCCTTACTGAGTGTATTGATTTGGAACTAACCTTTGGTGTGAAATATGAAAGAAGCCAAATACTGTTTATGAATGTCTGCTGTAATTGGAATGAGCAGATGTTGCAATATTGTTCCACTGTGTTCAATAACAGACTTCTTGTGCTATTTTTCTTCTCCACCCTGTCTGTTCAATCCCCTGTTTCCTTTCATTTTCCTCTGCCGGGCCATCCTTCTTCCTCCCCGCTGTCCTTCCCCCCCTCACCATACCACCCCCTCTCCCATTCCCCTCCATCTTTCTCACCTCCAGACTCTGTGCTCTGTGCTGTGGCTGTGCTGAGTGACTAAGTGGAGCCCTACAAGCCATGGAGGAGATGGACAGTAAACCCTACCAGCCGTTGTCGAAGGGGCGCCATGAAATGGAGATGTCCTACACCAGCTCGTCTGACGAGAGCGAGGACGGCCGCGCCCACCACCGCTCCTACACTTCACGCGAAACCCTGCCTGACTACACACATGAGCTGCGCCTCACCCTTGGTTCACACCGGGAAAGACAGAGCAACTACAGCCAACCCCAGCCAGGTACCTCACTCAAGGCGGCGGTAACACTGGACCTGAAAATATACATCCACAGTTGCACAGCGTATGCGCACAAATGGATATTGGCACAAAAAGACACACACATGCCAGACACACATACATGCTCACCCACACACGCACACTCTGAGGTCTTTAAAAGGGCCTATGTGAATTACCTATTACAGTCCACAATGAGCCAGAAGGACAGTCGGAGGCAGCCAATTACCTCTTCTCCACGGAGGTGATATTTCTCTCCCACAGCTAAACTAGGTCAACCCCAAACCTCTCTGGCCTCACCTGGGGTGGAACACCACCCTTCATTACACACACACTCACAGATACAGACATAGGCACACATGCAGACGCACGCTGACACGTACACACCGAAAAATTCTTCCCTGCCGGTGACAGGAGGAGAAATGGGCCAGCGCGTGCTGTGATGGATGGCCTTTATGCAGGTCATGTGTGGTGTTAAGAGAGAAGCCGCACCTCATCATGAGCACGCCGCTGTGCAGGGTTCATAGTGATCAATAGATACTCTTTCTGCCACCCCAACCTCCTGCTACTCTGCAAGACCTACCCACCATTCTAACAAGCAACATTAGCCATTCATAACAGTTACGATTCCTGACAAGCAGGCCGCTCCGGGGGATTCATGGTTTGAATGCCACCTTCCATGGATTTTGTCGTATTGTTCCCCGCACAGCAGCCCGTCGATGACCATTACTCACAATCATGTTGCTTCGATGTCTTCCGCAATTTTCCGGTGTCAAAGAGCACTTGCCTTTTTCAACAGTTACACAGCCTCTCTGTTTCCATAACAAACAACATCCCATGCCATCAGTGTCATATGGTAAGGTGCAAAAGACCCCCCCAAAGCAGCCTTTGAAATGTCAATGGCAGCCGGTTCTGCGAAGCACATCTGTTCATCTTTGGGCAAGAGAGTTATATATAGTATACCCTACCTAAGTAACCAACTGTTAAGGGGGGACGTTGCCTCAAGTGACGTTTTTAATGGATTACGCTGTTCCTGACAAAGATCAGCCAATTTGTTTCTCCTTTAATTCCCCCACCCATGTTCTTCATATTTTCATTCATCTTTTAAACTGGCGCTTTTTGCCCTCTCCTCCCTTCCTCTCTTCCTTCTCTTCTCCCATCTGTTTATTTTCCGGATGTTGCTAATTCCTCTATGTCCATTTAATCCTGCGTCCCAGCTTTGCTCTTCTCTGTATTGCCCAGCCCCAAAGTCTCTTTTCTGTGAAAAAAGAAAGCACTGATAGTTGGATAGATAGAGAGGCAGATCACAGCTCTATGATCATTCTGCAGAGAGGTTATCACAATAATGACTCGCTTGTTTGCCCATTCATTAAATCAAAGCAATTAATTCACACTTTTCAACATTTTGTTTACAAAACCAGAAATGTGTTACAGAAAAATGTATAAATGTATAATTTATTTATTTTAACAACAACCTTACAGGAATCTGATCATTTGAGTATGTAGGGACATTTAGTAAAATAAAGTAAAGTTATATTTAATAAAATCACACAAACTTTATAAATCTATGGATAAATCCTGGGACGTAGGTTGGTTGCAGATGTGATCGGGACACCAAATATGCAACAGTGTGAATGATATTTATATCAATCTAGCAAGTTCTGATGAAAATTATTAGCATGCCTAAAATAATGACAGTATAACAAAAAAATGAGAATTAAATCTTGTGTTATTAATTTACTACCCCCCTCACACACAAAAAAACACAATGTGTTTAATTTGTAAATGATTAGTAGAATCTTTTATTAACATTTTTACTAAAAAGAGCACCATCCTGTTCCACCTTATTGGTGTTCAATCTCAGTGCCTTTTAAGGAGTGTCTGTCTCTGTCCTTCGATTATCTCAACAACCGTTCATCCGATCGACTTCCCACTGGGCGGGTGTAAAGCTGAGGACACAAGGAAGTGGTGTGTAGAGTGTGAACTCGTTTGGATGAGGGGTTCTCGAGAAAGCTGAAAGCAGCAACACCGGAGGACAAGCAATCAACCATGTTCTGAACGTGCACTGCACCAGTTAGTTATGAATCGGCACTGAATGTTTGTTTTTTTAATTAAAATGCTGAGGAAATTGAGGTGCTTTCTCCAACGCAGAATTGTATAAGTTGTTCCTTGGAGGTGGTAGTCACGGGGTAGGCAAAACTAAAAGTAGCCTGAGAGAAAAAACTCAGGACACTGCTGTTAACTTAGATGTGTGCAGACTTTTTTAATCACTCACAGTTTCTCTCACATGGATTATGTGAGGACACTGTTTAGATTTATTTTAGTGAGGACATCAAACTGAATCTGTAAAAGGGAATTCGTCCCATTTTAGCACAAAACATTTCTACTTGGTTCCAGATGCCTTGTGTGGTTATTTGATTCATTTTGGAATATTCAACCTATAAAGCCGTCTCAAGGCCCTTATTGTGTCAGTCGATGGTGTGCTCCATTGCTGCATGTGACTACAATGAAAATATGATCCAGACTGATTTGGCAGCCATTTTAATTTAGCTCTTGACAAGTGCTTACAATATTGGCTGAAAGTAGTGTTTTTGCTATACCAGTGGTCATTTATTTTCTGAAGTGAGCGGGGAGCGGCTGACTGTAATAGCAGAAAACGGGAGGTTATTCTAAGGCAGAAAAAAGATTTTCCCTCTAATCACCCGTTAAAATCCCTTGTCATATTATAAATTTCTTTCAAAACAAAATGGTTAGGCGGCTTTTTATTGTACAGTCAATCCAAGAAAATAGCCTATTTGCTCCTGAATTGCCCTCTTGCAGCCAATTTAAGCTTAACAGTAGTGTGGGGTGGTGACCGATCTTGCGCCGGTTTAATTCCAGCAGAATAGTGTGTGAGCCACTGTTGGTCTTGACCTCATCAAACAGGCACAGCAGGACATTGCTGGTCAATGGAGTGGTCAACAGGACTGTGGCTTTTATTGAAACACTGTGGTTCGCGTTCAGAGGACCCGACCTAACACACATATTAACTGCACTAAGTGAGAAGGAGAGGAAGTCTGTCTTTTTTCTGAGTGCTCGGAGGAGTCTATATGGTACCAGGCTACAGTAATATCTGTATAGATTTGAATTAATGCCTTCGTTTTTTTTTTCTTAAATTCCATCAGTTCCATCACTTCCACTTATACATTCTAAACAGAAAACTCAGGTGAAGCGAGGAAGAAAATTTACTCAACTGTCTCTGCAGGAAAAAAAAAGGAGAGCTCAATTGAATTGAATTGAATTGAAGTGTAACCAGAGGACTAACACAGTATATCTGATGTTCTCAGATAACAGGTTGATGCCTGGGATTGGAGGGCGTTCTAATACCTGAAAGCATATGAGGCCCAATTTTTCCCTCAGTCTGAGTCAATATTAATAAGGTTTGATCTTTATCTGATCTCTTCACCCCACCAAGGAGAATATAGATGAGATCAGTGCTCTGTTTGAGCAGCAGTTCAATACATCTCGAGCTCGATAACACACATCAGGCATCCTGAACAGGATATAGCTTCACTGCAAATGGTTAAGAAAAATCGAGGGTGGCATTTTGATTTGGACTTCTGCTGCAAAACTTAATAAATGCTTGCTCAAATAACAGCCTGTCTCTTGACATAATTTGGGAGGTGTTCAGTGTTTGGCTTGTAAATGCCTGCCTCTAACAAACACCTGGTCAGCTTAGTTGCTGAAGCAAATAAAAACACATGCTGGTATTAGAGGCTTTACAGCTCTACATATATAAATGATCTCCATCTGCATATCTCTCCTCCTCCTCTAGATTTAGACTTCTGTAAGGCCGGGCAGATGCGGAGCCCAGACTACCACCTCCACCAACAGCAGCAACAGCAGCAGCAGCACCAGGAGGAGGAAGAGGAGGCGCTGTGCTCCGGACCGGCCGCTCATGTCCACAGCCGCGGGTACTCCCTTGGCGTGGGCTCGGACGTGGACACGGAGCCGGAGGTGGACCCCTCCCCAAATCACGGCCTGCAGCACATGTGGATGCGCGGCCTGAAGTCTGAGCAGAGCTCGTGCCTCACGAGCCGTGCCAACTCCGCCCTCTCTCTCACTGACACAGAACACGACAGGAAATCTGAGCCTGACAATGGTGAGTGAAATATTTTACGCTACAAGGGGACTGTCCATCACTATGCAAAATGCCCAGGGGAGATTAAACATATCTGAGCTTAGCAGATAATGTAGTGAACCTTTGAGAGCTCATTTCTATACATGTAAGTGAAATGCAGGATGTGGCGAAGTCAAGCTACTTGAGCATGTTTTCACTCTGGCTGTATTTCACATTACATCCGCACAGGCTCACATTAATAAGACAAGAAACTTCTCAGCAAGTAATGCAAAGAAAAACAACATATAACATTATAACTCCTTTTAAGTTTTAAGTTACAGCCTTGGGCAATTATGTGATGGAAACTCTCAGTTTTTGAACTAATGCTAATGCCTAAGTTCCTCTCTCTTTGAAAGCTCTTTGATGTGACTAAATACAGAAAATGTGCTATTGGTTATTTAGTCTCTGAAGTGAGCTTGTGTTGGAGGTGAACCTGGGGTTGACTGGGGATGGAGCCGAGGGAAAGTCCGGTGACGAACATCCACTGCATATGGCTTGGAAAGGATTGAATATCCATTGGAAGCTGAGGGAGATTTTGGTTTAAGGCTTTGAGGAAAAGAAATTGTAGGGGTCTGACTTCTACAGTACCTGACTGGCTGCCTGAGGGCAGCTGACAACCGCCTCTGTGGGAGAACTACAGCCTGGAAGGAAGGAGAAGTTGAGAGGCGGGGGTGAAGATATGGGGCCAACTAGAGAAGAGTCTGGGATGGTGCCAGCTATCTGTCTTGCACTGCTGGGCTTGGCTTGGCTCCCCGCAGATGGAGAGTTAGTTAGAGGTGCACACAAACAAAGACAGAGCTCTCCAACCCATCCCCAAGGGCACTGTCTGTTTATGTGCCGCAAAAAAGGTGGAACGCATTCAGTGGCTGAGAAAAAGAAGGGTAAAAGAGAAAGAGAGAGAGGAAAAAAAAACGAGAATTTGAGAGGGGAAGAATAAGAGACTGGGAGAGCAAAAAATGCTAATGAGAGAATAGAAATGGTAATGTAATGGTATAATTAGAATGAGAATAAAAAGGGAATGAGTGGTTGAGGGTAAAACAGGTGAAGGAGAAGCTGGTTGCGAGCGAGTTAGACAAAGATGGAGGGAGAAAGCGAGGACTAAGACAGGGGAGAAGAGGGATCATGCGAGGAAGGGTTTAGGATGGGGTTGTTTATGTTTGGGATGCACCCAGGGGTGCTGTTTAATGACAGCTGGATTGGACGCGGAGTCAGCCTCGTGCGAAATCACAAGATGGAAGAGGGGAGAGCGAGAGTGAGGGAGTGCGAGTGCTTGCAGCATTACACAGTAATCAATTTGTGATGGCTGTGTGCATATGGACCAAAGTTATTACCATTTGAGATGAGGGACTCCATCTTTATCCAGGGTCAGAATGAAAGCTGCAAAAGGGGGGGAGGCAGATGGGCATGCGGCAGAGGAAACAGAAGCAAATGAGGATGGATGAAGTCACAGAAGTGAGAGGAGAGGATTTAAATGTTCAAAGCATTTGGCTTTGCTGCCACATTGCGCCAGGAAAGCTGGTTTATGTGTGTATTTCATATGTCACATGAAGAGCTATACATTCCCGTGCCTCTTCAAACCATGACACAAGGGACGGGTTCCTCCTTTCACTCAAGCTTCGCCACTCTCACAGCGTTTTTCTCTCGCACTGGTATCCTTTACTTGGCAAACCTTTTTTTTCCTCCTCTCCAACACCCCATTTATTCCCATCCTCTTCCTGTCCATCTCTCTCTGACACATGGCCAGGTGTGTCCATGCGTGGCATCCTCTAATAGGAAATGCATTATGGATGTCACATTTCTCTCCATCAGCGCAACAAAGTCTTGCACACCCCTCTGTTCCCAGTGATAATGAAAGTTAGAGCCACTCGCAAAAAGATGTTGGCGTAAAGGGGCTGAAATCAAAAAACTAACGTCCCTGCCAAAATGAAAGTGCATTTTAAGTCGGCCCGACCTTGCACTCCCTTTGTCTTCAGAGCTTGCCCCCTCCCAAACCCATTAATGATGTCAGCTTCAAACTGGCAGGAATCCTTTTGTTCCTGGTCTGATTGAAGCTGACAAGTCAATTTAGTCAGTGTGTGTGTGTGTGTGTGTGTGTGTGTTTGAGTGTGAGAAAAATAGAGGGAGGGAGTGACAGATTAAGAAAGAGTAAAGGAGAAAGAGATTCAGTTTATGTGTGAAGCCACGTTTGTACGGATGTCTGTCTTTATTCCCTTTCATGTGTGTGTGTGATGGGGTGGTGGGGGGTGCATGTCCAACTGTGACACCTCCCTTGAGGGAGGCTGCAGGCATTCTCGAGCACCAGTCAGACCTGCTGACAAACTCCGGAAAACATCAACACCCTGAATTGACGACAGTGCACCGTTAGAACAGAGGAGATTGGCAGTAGAAAGACAAAGTGTAGTTCAGCTAGAGTTTACCACTGACACACACACACACACACACACACACGTACTATATGGCCAAATGTATGTGGACAATCGTGGGTTTTTTTTTTTTTTTTTTTTATAAACCACAATATGATTCTGTGTGGGAAAGCTTTCACAAGATTTTTTAACCTGGCTGCAGGGATTAGCTCCCATTCACCCAAAAGAGCATTAGTAAGGTTGGCCACTGATGTTGGCAACAAGGACGGCTCGTATTCACTGTTCCAGTTCATGCCAAAGAAGCTGGACAGGGCTGAGGTCAGGGATCCAAATCAAGTTCTTCAACACACAAAAAAAAAAAAATCTTAATGCTCCTGGCTTTGTGGGCATTGTCGGGTTTAAAAAGGAAAGGGCTTTGCTTAAATTGTTTCCACAAACACGCTATTCTCTGAAATGTCATTTTATGTTGCAGCAGTAAGATCTGTACTCAAAAGTAATTTGGACATACAGTGTATATAAGTGGATATACATACAAATACTGCTGCTGTTGTAATGCTAAATATTATTTTTAGAAATATACATATGCCCTCAGTTATGTGAGTGATAGAACTAGACTAAGGAGGTGATTAGCTAATTAGCATAAATACTGGAGGAAGGAGAGACTAGTTAGGCTTTCTAGTGAGTTGTATCTGTATAATCCGTATGAAACTTGGTCTCATAATTATTTCCTGACGAACAACACTTTATCAAGCCTGCACTACTATGTAGCAATACGTGACCAGATTTCTGAAATGAAAACAGGGGACTTTTCCAGTTCAGTAGTCAATATATCATTAAAATATACAATGTTCTTATCTATTAAATTAAAAAGGGGAAAAAGGGGGACAATGCTGATTTTATGTACTTTGATCATGGTGATTGGTGTACTGTACTAAACAGGCCAACAGACCAACTGATAAAATTGGAAAAGCAGTTCGAGAGGAGGAGGGTGGCAGTAGGTGGGGGGTGAAGATAAATATAGAATATGACTTCTGACAATGACAGTTACTGCAGGTGTGGCAGTGATTTCTGGTCACTTTTTTATTTTTTGAATGCAGTGTACAGTACACATCGGCTTAGTCGTTGGCTGCTGACATTTTGTGATGATGAACATGAGAAAAATCCCATCCCAAGGCCCCCATCCACTGCAGTGATGCATGTCACTGCAAAAAACAGTTTAATTATCTATTCAGACATATCTAGTCTGTCACAAATGTTGAGGTCATTTGAAGTAAAAATGGCTCAGATTCACTGGCTCCCACCTTTCAGTATTTTCTGATTTACAGTGAAAGTAAGATATTTTAACACCACTGGCGTTGTTGTGAATGAGTGATGGGCATTTTTATTATTATTATTTATTATTTATTATTATTTATTCCCTGAAATTTTACAGATCAAATGACTAGTCAGTTAATCATGAGGATAAATAACCAATATAAGTTCTTTGTAAAATCCTAAATTGTTACACCCTTATTCCATTACTTCACATCTTGTTCCCCAGAAGCTATATATATGTATTCGTAGTGTTACACTGTTAGTATAGATTACACTCTGGAGCGTAAAGCGTTACCAATACTGTGGTTAACAGAATTAATTGCATGCCTTATTTTTGTATTTTATCTCAAAAACATATCTGGTGACCCTGGCTGTTTCCCTCTGCTTTCAGTCGGCCTTTATGCTAAGCTAAGCTAATCACATTCTGGACCTGACTACATTTCGACAGACATGAGAGTGATGTTGATTTACTGTCACAAAGAAAGCAACTGGGCAAATTTCTCAAAACATTCAACTATTCCTACAAAGTGAAAAGCAAAGACATTGATTTATTTTTCCCAAACTGATTGCTGAAATAAATGCAGTGAGGAGGAGAAGAGGACGATTGATGAGCGAGAGCGCAGATAGATTTGGTGTCAGTCTCCTGAATTACTGCAGTGTGGAATAATTAAAAAAAACTACATTAGCTTTATTATCTAGGTTACAACACTGTCCTACAATGAGATGCTAATTAATTGACCACTTTTCATTAGTTTAATCAGTTGCAGATTTACTCTAGGCTTTTGTCTATCTTTTTAGCTCGCCTTTTTTCTCTCCCTCCACTTTCGGGATGGACACATTGGCATGGAGCAGACAGCCCGCCGCTTTTATATTGCTGCACTTTTCATACAGCGTCCTCCGAGCAGACACAGTTCTAAGGCAAATGCAAACAGCAGTCCAATGAAAGGCTCTATCACTCATTATGGTAGATAACGTTCTGTGCTAAAATGCAAATATCTGTGTAATTACCATGGCCTGAGTAAGCACTTGATTCTGATTGGCCGCAGGACGTCCATTATTTTTTAAAAACTTGACAACTCCGTTATAACTGTCTGATCTCTGTGCTAAATTAATACAGTAGAAAGGTTTGAGTGTTCCATTTCCGCCATACGCGGCAGATAATGGTTTGAAGAAAATGGGTTTTCAAAATTGCCTTAAACATTTCCCGAGTGCCTGAGTTAGCAATCAAGCCTTATGAAAGCAGTAGTACTGAATAACTTGGTTCAGTGTGGGAGTAAACCCCCTGCATTAATACATGTGAGCCCACATCGGTAGATCTGATCAGACACTGACACTGTGTAGAGAGAAAGGTACAAACAAACACAACACGGCACATATGATGACATAAAATATTATTAAAATATGGTATAACAGGTATAAATGAATAAAAATGTGCATTACTGTTCTGTTTTTGTTTGCTGTTATCTTTAGTTGCTGTTTAGCAGGCTGATAGTAGATGAATATTTCAAAGCAGGATGTTGCTAAATGAATATTAAAACCCTAAGAGCATGTTATCTAATGTTCAATGGAGACAAAGTAATTTGAACAGAAATGCAAGTCCCTTCCTTGCTGATTGTCATCGGGCATGAATTTATTTACACTTGACAGCTTGTGCCTCCCGAATTCATTTTGAGCACACTCATTTCCCAAGCAAATGGTCCTCCAAGTATTAATTCCTTTGTTCATGTGTAAAACATGCATTTTTTAACTTTGAAATTGACCAAGATGGGTGGCAAAACTGCCAACAATTTTCTAGTTTCTGCCTCTCAAATCTTAAAAAATTACTTCATTTCACTATTTTGTATCTTTGCAATTTGGACTGTTGGTTGGACAATGCAAGTAATCTGAAGACACAACAGACGGCTCTGGGAAATGATGATATACATTAGACTGAATGATTCATCAATTAACCGAAAAAAATCAGTTTATCTGATAAACATGCAGCCCCAAACCATCAATATACATGAGAGGATAACAGCCTCATTCACCAATCTTAATTTGTTAGAATTTGGAAATGTTTTCAGTGCAATGTTTTCCAAGCACATTGCACACTTACTGCTAATTCAAAATGTCCTATAATTGCTAGAGAAAGTGGCCAGAAGGCTTTTTTCACATCTATCCTCACTAATTTCCCTTTCATATAATGTGCTTGTCCAATAAATGAAGGATAAGCAAAACGAATGTTCTCTGCCTTGAATGAGAGTGTGAAAGTTACTCTCTAAACGAGTAGAGTAGATGCCTGCCAGGTCTATACTTACCAACACCAAATGAGGCATATTGCCCCAAAATAGATTGCTGCCATTAGACCTTCAAATAAAGTCATTTAGAATATTTTTTTCACAGTGTAGCTGTTGTCCTTGCCTTGAAATAAGACAAGCATGAATGTTACCTTAAACATAAATGTTACATGCCGGCAATAAACTAGGTTGTTCGAGGGCCTGGGGGACTGCGCAATGTCATAGAGGGCCCTCATATCCTTTATAAACATGGTCCATTATTTTTATAATGATGTGCCAAAGTTTTGCAGTCAAGTTTGGCCAAGTTGTGTTCAAGTAAGTGTTGCAGAAGGTTAGCAAGGGCGTGGAGACAAAGGGTGGTGGAGTGGAGTGAAGAACTGACCTTACGGTTTAATGAGCGAGCATACGGCACCGAAAAAGATAAAGGGAGGGCAGAGAAGATGGGAAGACAGAGAGGCTCGCTGGCAAGTAAAGACAGCGCACAGGATATTAGAGAGCCATCATGAGAAAATCCTGGCGAGGTTTAGCTTTTTATACTAATTTTAATTTCAGCTTGCAGTCATTTGATAGGTGTTGGAGCCAAGTTTGGAATACCACTTAGATGAACTGATGGAACCCGGTGAAATAGCAACAGGTGTTACGCAGAATTAGATTTCAGATGGGAATCAAGATTTTCAGGATTTCTCTGCTTTATGATGCAATTCTGACATTTATTAGGCAATCTGGACTTTTAATTAGATAGACAGGGAATTACAAATGTTTCATGTAAGCTCCCTCATCCAACAGTGTCAGATAAGAGCGTTTAAGCAACGTGAATTAAATGGCTTTTATGTGTTTTTCCTCCGTCTGATGTTGGAGGACACAAATCTCCTTTTGGCAGCTCCGCAGCTGTGATAACCTCCGCGGAGTCAGGAAACAACAATACCCACAGAGATAGAGACATCCGCAGATGTGCCAGTACAAACGCACATATGGACATGCACAGACACACAAGCTGCATCCCAGTGTCTCTCCTAACATCCCTGGCGTGTTCGTGTGTGCGTACGAGCTGGGGTCTAAGTGGCAACACCAGGCAAACAGCCGCGCTCTCTAACTTCCCTCTTGCCTTCCCAAGGCCCAGGGGGTTTTTGCAGGAATGGATTTGTCTATTAGCTCGTAAAGAACATTGCTCAGTGCCATATCGATCATCTGAGCTGTAACGTTTAGGGTCTTTAAGTTGTAGAGTTGATCTAGTGGTACACGGACTCCCCTGGCTATTTTACCAGAGTGAGAGATGATCAACTTAACCCTGGTGCTGCGCTTGGCCAGAGGAAACGCTATAAACACGTCCGCTGGAGCCAGAAACCGTTTTTATTGAACCGCCCGTTCAGCCATCCAGGAGAGGCTGAAGAGCTACCATGAATCCGCCAGGTGCCTTATTATTGTAGCAGCAGTGCAGTTGTGTGATTTTCCTCTCTTTAATAGCAGTCTCATCACGCAGTTAGCCAGGCAGGCATCTGTTCTTGACAAGCTGTCAGAGTTTTGGACCCCACCCTGTTGTCCTAATGATGGACCTTTACAGCTCACTGATCCAAAGGAAGACCTACTGGACTGTTCGACTTGTTGATGGGGGGTTATGGATGCGTGTTCGTGTGTGTGTGTGTGTGTGTGTGAGAGAGAGAGAGAGAGGAGAGACAGAGCAAGAGAGAGATAATTTTCTGTTCTGTTTCTCTCTGTGAATGCTTACGCTCCTCCTCCACCCTCATCTCGCTGCCATGGCAACAGTCATCAAATCAGAACATCAGCCGTAGCTTTCATCTCACGTTGTCCACTGGCTGCCTACAGGCTGTCTGTATACATAAATGCTGTGATGGAAACATCACAGAGTCTGGCTGCTTCTTGCCATTTTAATAAGCGGTCACATTCCGCACAACTCCGCGATCACCTACGCGGCAGCGGAGGTGAGAGGCGAGCTGATTTAAAAAAAAAAAAAACAAACAGTCAAATAAGTGGGCTTAAAACTGTTTTCAGCTCCCAGCGCTGCCGGAGTATTAAAATGAGAGGAGAGCATGGTGAGTGGCACATGAATAAGCTCACAGCAGAAAGGAACAATAGCCCTGAGAGTGTACCAAGAGATTAGTGCAAATCAGAGTGTTCTGCATTGGGGGAGAGAGGCTGAGAGGGGGCGGACGACACAAAGGTGGCTTTACTGTATGGACACACACACACACTTAGATGCCCACACATGCTCCCGCTGTTTTGTGTTCTCTGTGTGTGAGGGGTCAGCGGGGCATTTTATTTTGGAAAGGTGGTTGAAAATGCAGCCATAACACAGCTGGACTGGCAGCGAAATGGTTGCCATGGAAGGGAGAGGGAAATTAAAGAATCTCAAAACAGAAATTTGCTTCTCTTTGTTCGTTTACCTAAGGTGTCTCTGTACGGGCATTGAGAAAAGAAGCCGGCTTCTGTGAATGGGCAGCTAGAAAGCCTAATTGAACAATGATGGACAAAGGAAAAGGAAAAGTAAGCAAATCAGGACCTTTATATACCACACAATACCATCCTCAGTACGCATGAGTGGGACCTGTCGCTGAGCACGCTCCGGCGGTAGAAAAAAAAGCTCATCTGAATAACGAACCCACAGGTTCATTGTTATTCTGATAATCAGAATTGTCATCTGAGCCTGCATAGGGATTTGAATGCATTTGCCAAGAGAATGAGTGATAGTAATGACAGCGTAGTGGTTTCCCCACCATTAACAAACACTGCCGTTTTAGTTTAACTGCTTGTAGTAATAGCTGCTCGCTCTGTCGCTGCCGTCCGCCGTGACACTGCCAGGGATACTTCTGCCATAGCTGCGCCAGTGCCAGTGTTAAAGGCTGCCATCACAGCCATGGTGCCAGTAGTAAAGGCTGTTGTTACATGGCATGGTGCCCTGAGCCTGTCAGACCTCCAGGGCGTGTACACCACCTGTCATTATCAGCTCTCAGCCCTGGCAGCTACCGACAGCTAATGGTCCACTGGGTCTCGCCCAACAATCTGCTGACCAGTATGAGTGCTGCTGGTTGGACAGCTGAACACCGACGCACTTTACACACGCCCGTATGTGCGTGCGCGTACACATAAGTGAGCGCGCACAGACATGCTCAGACTTCTGCACGGTACAAACTGTCCTCATGAAAAAATAAAAAAATGAAATAACTTTAAGTAAAGGATGGGTCAAAGCATAAACCAAGATGAAAAAGAACTGGTGATATATGAGCCTATTTCACTCATTCACTTTGCCCTGGGATGGACTTCTTCTACTCACTGGAGAATTGTCCGTATGATTTATAGGATTGGATTGCAACCTTTGTCACTGGCAGCTTTTAATTGAAAAAGCCACAATAGGACTGTGGACAGCCATTAATTGTTACGGTTAATTAAGGTAAACATTAAATGAAGAGAGTTTTAATTGGTTTCTCTTGATGAGGGTAGGGATCTTGGGTGACCAGAATCTGCATATGTAAATAACCTAAAACTCCTCCAGGCCTCGGCGTATCTCTCTCTCTCTCTCTCTCTCTCTATTTCTGTTTGTTTTCCATTTCTGTCACTGTCTCCCTTTCTTTTCTGTCATGTTCCCCGCACTTTTACACTCATACATGCACACAAATGCACACACGCACAAACAGAGTCACACACCTTGGCTCCAACCAAGCTGTCAGCAATACAAATGGGCTGCTTTTGTCGAGTGACATTGATGTGATGTATGTACATGCTAAATGCTAAACTGGTGCTCCCTGAAGAGATACATTTGTTAAGATGAGACATGACAGATTGGCACAAGACATCACCTTCATATTTACTATACATGGAATTATCCCAAGGCCCCCAACATTCAGGCAGGCTGTGTTTATTTTTAGCATGTTGCTTTTGAAAGAGGATGTAGCATGTGTGTGCCCACTGGTGCTCATCATAGCATGTGTGATTGACCACTTTCTCCTTGTGCTAAAGATTCATCTATATGCTGTCACACTGTGGCAAGGATTGCAGTGTGTAAATATGGAAAATATCACAAATACATCAAATAGTCTTTTTCGTTCTTTTTTTTTTTATGTCCTCTGAACAGCTGCCACCTGTGCCAGAAGAGAGGGCGTTAATAGCGCACCCAATCACTTTGCTAGATAGATCACCCTAACACTAGATAGATAATCATGCTGTTAAATAAATAGCTTCTTAAAATGCTTCCGAATGCAGCTAAAAGCATGAGCATTTTATGGGTGACTTGGGAAAAGAGAGTGGTGGTGTCAGGGGGCGGGGGTGGTACTGGATTTGCATTGCGGTGTCTGCAGTTGAAAGTGAGTGTGCATGCACGTGTGTGTGTGTGGGGATGAGGCGAGCAGACAATTGGACGGCAGCTCGGTCACCCGGTCACCATGCTGCAGTAGAAAAGCTGCTCATGGCCAATGCAGGGCTCTTGCCAGTGTTTCACAAAAACTGAATGTGCTAGTGCTGTCCAAACAGATGCTCAGTGCCATTTCCAGACCGTGTTTATGTGTGTGCATGGGTGGTGGGTGGGGTGAGTGTGTGTGTGTGTTTGTGAATGGATGCGCACAGTGTGTGTCTGTGAGTGTGCTCTTTGTATTCATGTCTGTGTGTGAGTGTGTTTCCTTCCAAACAGATGTTTTTTTTCCAATGTGTGTGTACTTGCTGAATCCGATCAACACCAGCCGGTGCAGTGAGTCTGGCCAAGGTGGATAATATTCAGAACATGCTGTGGCCAATACTACTGACACACACACACTCACACACATCACACTGAAGAGACTAGGTAGAGCACAATCTAGAAAGAGCACATGCAAGCAAACCTTTACATTAAAGTTATCATTTTAAGCATTAGCTGACTCCATGGTGCAAACAGCAGATTAACTCAACATGAATCCTCATGATTGCATGTAGAGTAGTAATAAAGAAATTGCAAGCAATCATTAATAGAAAGAAGGAAGGAAAGAATAGAGCATAATCAAATTATAGTAAATGAGTAAGTGGTAGGAGGGGTTGGAAGGTATAACATGAATGGACTTCATTTCACTCAAGGGGGGGTAGTGTTTATGTACTGTGTCCTTGGTAATGGACCATCTTATAATGTGCTACACTTTTGCACCAACCCCCTTTGTTAGTTGTTACATCAAGCTTTTCATTGTAGCATGGAACATAATAGTTTCATAAAATAATAAGAGGCAGATTTGCAATTGAAATTTATCATCCTCTTTTGTTAGACAAAAGCAGGCTTGTCATTTCTAACTTCTTCAGTTTTTCCGGCTGAAATCACAACTGTCGCAGGGACATTTTATGAGATGTGGCTGGCTAGCTCATTAAGCTAACGTCAGGTCCCGAGTTGGTTGAAAATACAGTCACCCCTTCATGTTTCTAGTGGTAAAAGACTGAGGATAAAGCCACATGATGAAGGCAAAATGTCGACATCCTCACCAGCTGATAACTGATGTAGAAGACGAGCACATAAAGGATTACCATTGTCATTGTGGTGACCATTACAGCGGTGCAGAGCTATAGTCCCAAGTTTTATGATGAGGAAAAATCAGAGAATGTCTAGTATTAACCACAACATTATCCTGTTCCACACTTTTAAACAGTATGCTCTACTTTTAACCTTTTAAAAAGCCTTTTTGGATGATGACTAGCCAGTGTGTTTCATGAACATTCAACTATCTCAGTTAACAGGTTTGAAATGAGCTAGCTGGACTGTTAACCTCCAGTAAAGATCCCAAATTCTGAACAAATATCATCACTATGGATATTCTAATAGTGAACCTTTCTAAAATAATGTGTAACTTTACAGGTTTAGCCAATTACTGCAGGTAGGAGGATGGTACATGTCAAAACAAACTGTTTAAGCCATTCCTGAGACATTTTGTGTTTTTGGAAAAACTAAGAAAGAGGCACAACTCTACAAATACTCAATGTCACTCTTACTTCAAATCCATGCTCTCCACTCCAGCATAGGGGGAAATCCTAAGCTTGACAGATTTCATTTGCCTAGTTATAGATGCTGAACTGTAATGAGGCAGTTGCTGTTAGTGGGAGGTGTTAAGCGAGCGGTCACTTGTCTGATTTAATTTGTTCATTTCAAGTAAAAATAATAAGCAGCATACACGATGAGGCATGAAGGTGAGCAACACCAGCTGACACAGTAAACCGATTCCCCTTTTGTCCATCTGGAACCTCGGGGTGTATTATAATCTGTTCAAGGAACTAAAGATCTGTAGTTTTCAGACCGAGTGGATATGCTCTACCAGCTCTTAAGGTCTCCATTTCTCCCTAGAGGAACCGGTGTTACATTCAAGGTACATTCATCTATTGTTTTTCTGTCTGTGGTGGAATAAAGGGAATGACTGCAGCCCTGCCTGAGCGGGGAAGATCCCTGTACGATTTGGGAACGAGCAGAAATGAGTCTTGCGCGTGAGATGTGTTGAGAGATGATCGCCTCGGGGAAGCATGAGCCGAGCCCCCTCCGTGGCTGCGGTGGGAGGGAGAGAGAGATAATGGGGTATGTGGCTGACAATGGGTGGATGCGGTTCTTCCTTATAGTCTTTTTTGGGTCAGCACCAGAGATGGGTCAGCTCGCAGACGGAGTGCAGGAAACGGAGGGAGGAAGAATGAATGAGAGTAATATCTCATATGCCTGTCCTTGCCCCTGGTTGCCCTCAGTCAAATCTTCACCATTATGCTTTCATGTCTGATTTATGTGATGTGGGTGATGTGGCAGTATCTTTTCTTTCTGCTTTACAAGACAGGAAACAGAGGGGTGGCAACCATTATAAAACCAGCTCTGAAGTTGTATTTCAACCCATGCAAAACAAAGTGGTCGAAATAGCAACTAAATATAAATCTTCTTGGTTTGGACTAACTACATCCTCCCGTCCTCATAGCTCAGGGCAATGCTACTTCTTTTCCTGTGGTGCGATCTGGAGTGGGCAGGGCTTATGCAACAGCTATTTACATGTGGACCGTCTTTGCTGGATGGATTTCCCCTGATATCTAAGGCAGAGGGAGGTAAGGAAGGAGCGAGGGGGGCCAGCGGGTGAGACATGTAATGAATCAAATGTATATCTGCAGTTGTATGGTACATTAGTGGGATTAATGCAGGGTGATGCACGATCACTGGTAATGCTTGGCCAGAGGCAGAAAGGGAAAACAAGGAGAGAGAGAGAAATCTATAGATTAATGTACTCATGACCGCTGCACAGCCATGAGAGGCAACTGTGTGTGGGAAGCTTTATCACAGACGAGGGTTACGATTGCGTGGATGTAACACGGGCTATAATCGCCCCCGGAAAAAAAACACATGGCTGGTTGGTGGTGCTGCAATCATTGGTTAATACTTTAATGAAGACATGATGGCTCTGTGATCAAAACTGCTCCAGCTGAGATTGCTGCTCCAGCTAATTTTACTTATACAAGCGAGAGTTTACACTCCAGCACGTTGAGCTGAATCTTTCTTTTGTAAAGCCGATTCTTTCAGGCTGCAGCGTGCGCTTTCAATTCTGTGGCGTTTTTATTTTAGTGCAATTATTTACTGGGTGCAGCCACGAGGGACCTGGCTTGTTTAGCAAATGGCAGGGAGTTATAGTCATACTTTGAATTTTATTTTGCCAACCGTTGACATCAGGGATCATCCCTGCACACAGCTTTCTGTTCATTTGTCAAGTCTCTCTCTCCTCTGTCCCTCCATTTCTCAACACCTACCAGTATCATCAGCCACAGACTCTAACCACCCGCGGCGAATGTGAATTAACAGACGGCATGCTGCTCGCAGCACCTTGCTTGCCACTGAAACATATTCATCACAAAGACCTAGATACCGCCTTCTCTCACCAATACACACACATACACACACACACTTTCACCCTAGAACAGCACCTCACATATCATACATCCATGGTGTAACACTCTTCACACTTACACACTGTACTTTGTGATCAAGAGAACAATAACGGCAGCAACAGATTCTTCTTTTTGGTTTTCTTTAAGACGTTACAGTGCTTTGTAGGTTTTCACGTCTGTGAGTCAGCTGCAACTGATAAAAAATATTCCTCTGTATTTTCTGCTCTACTCAAAGCCCCTGATCAGTACTCAAAATACATCCCTGCTCACATCTCCTCAATTGCCACATTTATGTATGAGTGGGAGATGCTAGAAAATCAATGTCCATCGGAAGTTGAAAGGAAGAGTGCGGCAGGTTTGCCCACAGGTCAGAGGTGCATTGTGGGATATTGACTAGCCCCCAGTGCTACAGTAGGCGCGTTGAGAAAACACATCTACACGAATATTATTGACAAAAGGCAGCACAAGCCTGCACCTCAGTAAAGTGGACAGATACTTTATTATCATCTGAGAGGAAATTCGTTTTTCACAGTCGATACGTAAAAACACCCTCAAATGGAGTTCATGTTTGTACCGAGAAGCACATTTTTCACAGGTGTACCGTAATAGGCCCTCATGAGACTACATAGGTACCTTAAACTATTTTCTCATAGTTAAAAGTGAAAATTTGATACCAGTTCTGCCTAAATTAAAGGTACAACTACAATCTTCCAGCATGCAGCAGGTACAGTAGTCATCCAATTAATACCCTTGCTATTCTACACTGTATGGCAGTGTAGAGTTTTTCTGAAGTTAAAAAGCATTATTGGAGCATTGCTGGTGTCTGTTGGCTGCAGACAGCTACCTTGAAATGTGTGCACAGATTGTATTATCTCCAGTGACAGCGTGCAATTCTTAACTAGCCAATTTGAACCTGTTACATATAATCAGAGTTTTAATTCTGTCACCTACAGAAATAGTCATATAGTCATATAGTCATATAGAAATAGTCAATAGTCAGCTATGGGGCTGTTAGGTCACCTGTATGATGGGGTTGGGGTCTGGGTTGTATGTTATTCTCACCGTCAACTAAATTAAAAGAAGCAGTATATCAACGAGAAGCACGTGGCTCATCTTCTCCATCCCAGTTCAGCAGTGGGAGTGACAAACTGGAATGTAGTGGTAACTCTCCACTGAAACTTGGAAAAAAGGGTATCACATTGATTTTCTCAATTTTGCCTTTTTCCTTTTTTAAAGTTCATTCCAATCACTGGGAACACAATTGTACCATCGCAAAAACTGACTTACAAGAAATAGAACCATATTGTGCCTGTATAGGGTTCTGCCCCAGGGAAACGCTTTTGTACTCCAATTCTTTTTTTTCCTGAGCAGCCGTTGGAAGATATGAGATAAAACCAAGGTGTGGGTCAATGTTGGCTAAAGCATCGGCTGAACTCCTCGGAGATAATGCCCTATCCACAGCAGAACATACCTTATAAATAGAGGGTGAAAAAAAGTTTACTTGGGAAATAATAGCCCACATATAACAGATAAACATCTCGGCCTCGCTTGATGAAGAGCGCTTTATTCTGCATTGCCGGGGAAATTAATTATAGTGAATAAAAGTGCTGGACAGAATGGAGAACGTGACACAAAGGGCATCCAAAGTTCAGCCAAATCAAGCATTAACAAAAAGCTTCGTTGTCTTAATTATTTGACTCCTAATGCTGCTATAAATCCTACAAATGAATCTGAGGCGCCTCTGGTTTAAGTATCGAGCCTTTAAAGTGTTCACCAGTGGAGCATGTCAGGAGCGTGGCACAGCCGATACAGCCACGCTTTCGCCTTAAACCAAGATGCTATATCTATGCATTTATTTAGGTAACATTCAAGTTAAGTAATGCAAATCAGCTCATAAATCTCAAAGGTTATTCAAATTGTCCAAAGTTCCTGAGCTCAGTATTTGACAGGCCCACAATCCCACGCAATCCACGTTAACGTCTGTAGGTGAACACAAGAGCATAAAGCCCTTGTTAATATTATTTCTCATATTTTTTATAGCTTGCACATCACATTAATTGCTCATGCAAAGTAATTGCATCTCTATAATGTGTGATTATTTAAGACTGATGAGCTGTATAAACACACGTTAGGTTTTGATATATATACCCACTGTTATAACCACAGTTCATTTAAGCTTTCATTGGTGGATGTGTCTTAACCACATTCACAAGTTTCATTTTTCTTGTCAGTGTAACACTTCCTCTCATTAAAGGACAGATCACACATTTGTGCTATTATATTAAACATCAATACACTGCGACAGTAAAAGTGTTTGATAATCTGTGATTTGACTGAATCATCATTGCCCTTTATGTCACATAAGCCATTGTATGAGTGTTTTATTTTTCTGTAAAGACCTCATTAAAGGTAATCATTCACCAGCAAAACTCACTTCGTGAACTTTATGAACTTCCATTTTTGAAATTCGTCTCCAGAATTCAGAATTTGCCACTGTGACAGACAAGGTGTACTTAAAGAACATTTTGGTTAAATGCTGGCAAAAAATAACTGTTTTTTTCCTCTTTGCAGTGCTGATCCTCGTTTATGTAGGAGCTGAAATAAAAGATTCAGCCAACATTTGTCACATATAATTTAGTATCTAAAGGGCTCCAAGGTCACAGCACACAGACATGTAAATGTAATGGAACTATTAATGCACAAATACAGTAAAGCAACAAGTACGTGCTGAGCAAAGGACACAAATCCTCTGCCAAAGCAAAGGCTTTTCTCTCCAGATTCTGTATATGCAACTGGATGGCGGGTGAAGTAGGCTGAGGAGGTTATCCAAGGTTGTGCGAAATAATGAACTATATATATATAAAGGTAACGTTCTGCTAGCATTCTGCACTCCCCCTCTAGAAATAGAGACTATTGAAGCTTGTTAGGCTTCTAAGAGCAACCTAGAAGCCTGTCATTTCACATTAAAGTAGCCTAGCATTGCTGCTTTCATGGATTTAGTCCTCACTGGACAGCAAATGATATATTCATGTATAGATTTGAGATGCGAGGCAGAAAAGGTTGTCTACTCATCCCGCATTAGCTTCTATGTGCATATTGGTATGTGTATATATGTATATCCTTGCAAGTGTATATTTGTCCCACACTAGTACAATGCATTTCCATTATAAGGCATATGCCACCTTGTGTTATGGTGAGCTGAGCGGTTAGCTGTTATTGTGACTGTCACATCTATAGAGGGGAGAGGAAGGGGATATTTCCTGTTTAGATGCCACCAATTTCCTTTTCATGCATGGCGCACACGCACATCACATACACACACGTACACCCCCACACACAATTGATAGATTTATTATAGCGTGTCAGGAAAGTGCAGGCTTCACATTTCAGCAAAATGGACCCATTTGGCGGGCGAACGGCTGCACCCCCTCCTCCACCTAACTCTTCCCAACCCCACTTCCTCCCCACCCCACCCATCCAGCTGGCGTGCCAGCCCACTCAGCCAAATCCGGAACGGCACCAAATACATGTTTCTGTCACAAGCTTCGTGTCAGCTTTTTTACATGAGCAGGAGAAATGGGGAAAGAACGGGTCATTCTGACAGTTGGAATCACTCTGTGTGGATCTTAAATGTTTTACGGCCTTAATGGGCCTCCAGAAATAGATGCAGTGCTAATGTCCTCTGACTCTAGGAAAAGGGGGAAGAATGTGTCTGCACTAAGTGTGTGTGTTTGTGTGCTCGGGAATCCGTGTGAGGCTGCGCGCATGTCCGTTTGTGTCTGTCGCTGCTCGTGTGTGCGATTCAAATGGGCTTAAGTGAAGGATTCACGCATGCAAATGAAGCCACTTAAATCTGGGTCCTTTTCCCCCTCCATCTCAAAGGACACCCTATTCTCTATTTCGAGCACCACTTTGACATCAGCCCTATGGAGGCAAGGCCCTATGGGGCTTTGGTCTTAAGTGGTGCACTATAGACTATAAGGAATCATCCAGATTTGCCTTATATAATCTCTCATCCTTAGAGATATCCACAACAAATCTTCAACAAGCTCCTTGCTTGATGCAGACACTCAACATAACCCATTGCCCAGCTTGAGTATTAAGCATTACCTTTTGAAGAAGTGTTCAATATTGCGGGATTCCTGGCATTCGGTGCTTCCAGACAGCATTTGCTGCTTTAGAACAGTTAACCATCTCCCAGCATGGTTCCTCCTCTCCAGACAGACTCTGACTTAGAATATTGATCTATCTGCTAGCTGTATCCTTACCCCTCAGACAATCCATACTAAATGTATTACCTGTGGAGAGAGCTACAATGTCCTCTGCAGCTAATCATATTTAGCCACAGAGAGAGGTATCTTTAAAGAAACAGCCTATTTTCAGGGCCAGAGTGAATTGTGCGGGTCAGGGGATGGTGCTGCAGTGTGCAACATCAAAAGGTGGGCTTCAGAGGCCGGCATATTAGAAGACCATTTAGGTTCATCTTGAAACATTATGGCCTAAAGTGCATGTGAGGGCTTACAAAAGCAAGTGCACATGTGTTCTTGAGTCATTTTGCTGCACCTTGTATTATTTTTCATGATTTTCCTCTCTCTCTCTCTCTCTCTCTCTCTCTCTTGTGCCCATCTCTCTCTCACACACACACTGTTTTGCATCACAGCAGGCATCATACAGGAGAGCAGCACTGATTGTTGAGTGGGGCAATCAAAGGCTTTGATGCTAATCAGAGCTCTCTGTCCTGCCAGTTTGGGATGATGGTGGAAATATACAATAAAGAAAAGGTTTTATAGCAGATGCCCGATGCCTGGCTGATGTGATTGCTCTCTACCTCATTCACTGGGTAGCCGGGGATAGAAATCAGCCTTGAGCTGGGGATAGCGCTCTATACTGGCTTGTGCGCGCTCCTAATGCAGTGCCACATGTAATGAGCTTTGGATTTGGGCCCCCATCATGCACAGAGTTTTCCGCCTAATCTGCTAAATACTTTGTGAACCATTCATTACATTTGTTTGGGTTGATTTCCACGCTGCGACTTCTGTAGAGATGACAGTGGTACTTTGTTTGGCGGGATCTCCTGCAAACCGCTCTGATAACACCTGTGCCGCTTGATGCAGCGAGCGTATTTCTGGCACTCATCTCCTCTCCTGGTAGGGGGGCTGCCGGTGGTGTGTGTTTTTCTAACCGTTGATTTCTCTGAATGTGCTCTGAGCGCTTCTGTGTTCATCTCTGCCTGTCTCAGCTCTTGCCAGAACCTTTTTGGACATATGTGCTTTTGCTTTTTGATTTTGTGTGTCTCTGTGTGTGCGTGTCTGAGAGAGAGGGAAAGAGAGAGTGAAAGGGAGGCAGAGACAGCAAGAGAGAGGGGAGAGTTTTTGACAAAGCCTCTCGACATGATTTATATTTTTATTTTTTTTATTTTTTTACTTGTGCATGTGCTCATGGGTGTATATGTGTGTATGTTACCTCAGCTCATCGGTTGACAGGCTGTTGTTCGGCCTTCTGACAGACATTTCCATTAAATCATTCTGCAGTGGTAACCTACAGTGACAGGACGCCATTGCCTCCCTGGGATTCCTCCATCAGGGTCTCTCATGCGCTTAACAAGGAAGTAAACATGCTAAATTGTCTGTTGGAGATGAAGTGAAGAGGCTGTCTGGGTGCCGCACGTCATGTGTGATGTCCGCTCGTCTTTGTGTCCTTACTCAAAGCAATATGCATAACGCAGCGAGCTTACACAGCTAAGAGCCATCTTTGTTCCTTCAATAGGAAACGTACCGTGCCTCAGCGTGATGAGAATGCACAACATTAATATTGTGTGCTGCCAACAAAAAGAGAACAGAATCAGATATGTGGGCTTAATTGTGAAAACAGTTAGGAACTACGAATTCTTAAAGTATGCTGAGGTGTAATATGGCAGAATACTAACCACCTAACCATCTGAAATGGTCAGACTCATTTATATGCAGTAATATTTTATGCATCAGGCACTTATCATTGACCTTCTGAAACAAGTGCCTGTTTTTTAGACCAGGCACTTGTTTTTCAGAAACCTCTTTGTGGTTTCCTGATGGTTTCAAACCGTTATGCGGACAGTTATATCCAAGCACAGAGTGATGGTGCAGCACTGTTATTGTTGCAGGAAGTCTGTGCAATAATAAATGCAGCTCCTTTGATGACTCCTCTAATAAATGGGCGCTGCATTTGAAGATGCTGTTTGTTGTTGCGAATCTTCCTACAGATTGTGGCAGAGTCTGCCTGGGAGCTGCCTGGTGAGAAAACACTGAGTGGATTTTGAAGAGGTGTTGAGTGCAGGGGATGATGGCTCTGCTTGTTCCTTTTAAGGTTATTTTAAGCCACAGACCTGCAGGGTGTGTGTGTGTGTGTGTGTGTGTGTGTGTGGGGTGTGTCTGTGTGGTGTGTGAGTGTCGCGGTGTGTGTGTCAGGGTTGTGTTTTAATTAGAGAGACAGGAGTGTGTCCTTGGGCTTCCATGCAGAGGGTCAGGAGACCCTGGTAGTCTGGGAGAGCAGTGGCTGGGACAAGTCTGGCAGGCCTGCTAAACACCCATTACCCAGACGTGTAGATGCACTCAAGAGCGTGCACTCACGCCCACGCCCACGCCCGTACACACCCTTGCAAACACTAACGCACATACGCGTCTGGGTCTTGGCGCCATTCTTGTTGGCCAGTGATACCATGGTAACTGAGCAGCCTGCATCTCCATGTGTTCCATGGCCTTCTCTCGTCTCTGAAAGCAAAATTACCACTGGCACTACTCTGGGGAGATGGAGAGAGGCAAGGGAGAGGTGGGCAGATTGAGAAGGGCAGCAGGAGGTGGAGTGGAAGGAGCAGGGGGAGGTTGAGCGGGAGGTGAGGGGAATTGAAAGAAGAAAAGGTTGAGAGGGTAGAGGGAGGAAGCATCTGACATTTATGTTCCTGGCCAACAGAAAATGCCACTTCAGGCTGGCATCTCTCTTTCATTCTCTGTTGCTCTCACCAGCCTCCCTCTGACCCTGGGCTCGCCTCCCGCACCTACTTCCATACATCTCGCTGCACTCCCGCCACCTTCCATCGGTCACTTCTCCTCTCATTTCCCTGGTTCAGCATCCTCCCATTTTCATATGTCTACCATATGACCTCTGGCTTTCATCCAGCCATTTCTTCATCTCCCTGTAGTCATTTCCATATCACAGGCCCTCGACTGTGCCACATCACACCGATCTTTCGTCAGCTCTCCTCTTTGATTCTTTGCCTCCGAATCTGCTTTAACCTCCCCTCTTTTGCCTCCACCTGTATTTGCATCTCCTCCTTTCTCCGTTTCTCTGCCCAGCTAATCCCCTCCACCCACCCCCCCCTCCCTACACACCTCTGGTGAGCCTAGCCCAGGTCCCAGCCGATGATGGGACTCATAAAGCCTCCCAGATGAGGCGATAGCTAATGGCTGTTGAATAATGCATGGCAGGCAGGATTTAGAGAGCCCAGTCTATTAGCCTGACCAAATACTCTGGGCTTTTATTAAAGACCAACACTTACAATTACAAACTACATTAAGGCCGGGGTCCTGTCTCAGCTCCCCCTTTCTCGCCATCCGTCGTTGTCTCCACGGTCATAGCTAAGGCAGAATATTATCTTTTTGCTTTTTAAGATTTTATAGCCTGGAGCAGCTGACCCTTTTAGAAAGGGTCACTGACAGTCTTTTCGTGTTGTTGTACCTTTTTTTTTACAATACTGGGTCAGGGGTTATTGGCCCTTTTAGTCACAGTTGTAGAAAAAGAGATGGCTTAGGATGAGGGCGGTGGTGTCACATTTTCACTGTTGGTGTTCTGTACGAAAATGGAGGCTTGATGCATATATGTAGGCTTTTTATGTCTCTACCCGCTGTGGATTGTTGGTTTTTGTGGCTGTTTCGGCAGCTGTGTGTCCTAGCATTGGCGACATTTCGTGCTTGTGTGTGTAAGCCTTAATGTGTGTGCGTTGTGTACACACCTGTATTTCGCCCTGTGCTCCACTGCTGCAGAATTGTTATCATCTTCTAGATGGATTTTAATTTTCTCTGTGCTTACTGTTGCTGCTGCAGATGAGGCTCCCTCGCACATCATTCCACATGATTATACGCAAATGTTAATGGCTGCTAATAGCTATAAGTGTCTGGAAGTGTGTGTCCTGTGAGTGGCTTCTGAACAGTCATAAAGTGTTGTTAGCTAATGGCTATCTAAACATCCTTCTATCTGGCTATGTCTAAGTGCACACTTAGCTGTCTCTCTGTAATAGCATATTGACCTGTCTCCTAATTTTGAGATTGCTATGCATTTTATCTTGCATTTGCATACTACACTGTGACACGTCTGCATATTCTTGACAAGTTTGCAGAGTTAGGTATTTGTGTGCCACACGCGTGCAGATGAGGTATTTTCAGACTGAGATTGTGGTCGCGGGATCAGTGGTCAGCAGGCTACTGCCATCTTGTCACCCCAAGTGTTCCAGTTACATAAGCTGACAGATCTTTAATCATGTAATTCAGGAAACCAGTGGATATCCAGGCCATGTCAGATACAGAGTAGACACCATAAGGGATGATAGATTGATGTTGGCCAGTTCGACACAGAATGTGTCAACCCTAAACCCTTGATCCATCTCCATATCCTCAGCCTCGGTCTTTTGCCTGCCATGTGTCCAGATAGCAAAGTGATTACATGTCTGATCCACCAACGATCGGATAAAGAGCTGCAGTTTAATTTGTGGCCAAAAACATCAACCTCATGAGCTACCACTTCCTGTTTATTTGTTTGTGTGCAAGAGCGAGTGTGTGTCTCTCTCTTTCTCGCTGATATTTATTTAATCTGATCTCCTGGCTGACCCTGCGGCCAGCCAGTTTTCCTCAATAGACTGCGCTCTAAATATAGTATTCCCTAAATGTCACAGACTTCTAAACCACACTCACCTCCTTGTGTATCGGAGCACGCACTTATGAAGCTTTATTCAAATTAAGATATGGTCCAAACAGTCATGTATCGATGCTCGCGCTCTTCTGTTCCTAAAAGCACGAGTTCACATTTGAAACGTGATACAGCAGTCAGCAATGCAGCTGCGTTGATACACAGCCACAGATCTGAAATTCTGTCTCTGTCGATGTGTGACCTCTTGACTCCTAGTTAGCGAGATAGCTCCAACCACATACCTGCTTTGGGCAACACTCCTCCTCAATAAGAAAAAAAGAATCTAAAGCTGTAGAGCTGTATGATCATAAAATATAAACCTCTGCATGTGCACAGACAATGAAGTTGCAGACAACAGACAACCCGAGGATTGTTCAACTAGCGATAACTGCTGAGGGTACTTCCACAGTAAATTGACACCAAAATCCCCTAGCTAAGAGCATATTATTGTATAAAATAGCACATTCGATGCATGACACTGATCTGGAGACAAAGCTAAACAACTCCCAGCTGACAGCGTTTTCAGTTAAACATTTATCCTCCTCGGGACTCACTAAAAAGTTACACAGTCTATCACTTCCCAGTGGTTGCTATGTTAGTGTGGCAGTAGATATTATTTCTAATTCTATAATTGAAATAAAAATGAGTTACTCAATATGAATAAATTATGAAATCCTGAATCTGAGCCAAATCAGTAGTGAATCACAGCTGAATCGAATCGCTTTGAATTAGCTTTGCATTGCAGATTTATCTGCATCACCTTTGTATCAGACACATAATAAAGAGTCTGCTAGGGAGAGATACACGCCTCTACCTGGAGGATAGTATTGATGCTTTCGGCGAAAAGTGTGTTTTCTGCCTGAATGTCTGAGCACAAGAGGGTCACTGAACGTCTTGTTTTACTCTTCACCTATCAAGAAAGTTAATTAGGTTTAATAAGTGAGCAGAGGGCGATGGCAGTCCGGATGAAGAGAAATCATGTTCCCAAAAGAAGGAAGGAAGACTCATCAGTTCTCAGTGTTTTTGCTGAAAAAGTGACAGAGCGGAGGGGATGAGCGCATACGATAGGTATCAAGCAGGTCCTGCAGATATTCTGATTGCATCTCTACAGCTTTATACTGATGTGGACATTAACAAATGACTCAAAATTGTGTGTGAGCCTGTGTACGTGTTCGCTGTAGGCATGTGTTGAGACAGCAGAGGACTGCAGTGTCTTATCTTCGTTAACGGTATTCCTCTGTCTCTCTGGAGGCACGCAGGGAGCAGAGGGCAACTGCAGTCTGATGTGGGGCATCTGTTCCCACATTTGTTAAGCTTCTCTCAGTGTGTGTGTGTGTGTGTGTGTGTGAGAGAGAGAGAGAGAGAGAGCGCATAATATCAAGGGAGAGAAGAGAGAGAGACAGAGACAGAGAACGCTGGAAGAGCGCGAAAGTGTATGCGTGCGTGCGCGTTGTGATCGGTGTGATAGGTGCGGTCGGTGGAGTGGAACGGCAAGGTGTTGTTGCAATAGAGGGCAAGTGCCGACTTGTCATTGGTCTGTGTTAATGCTGACCTGGGGGCGGTGGCTGCGCTCACCTCATTGACCGCAAGATGGCCGCCAGTCAAGTCTGCAGGTGGTGCTGAAGACACATCTCTTTCCTACCATTCTCTCCCTCGCTCTTCTGCGCACTCTTTGTATCTCTATCTCCCTCCACCATCTATTATATGTTCCAGTCGGAATACCAAGCAGCCTCTCATCTTTTCTACCCCCGCAACCGCCGTCTTTCCATATTCACACAGCCCTGTCCTCTTGTGCCCACTGTATGTATGTGTATGGCTTCGCTTTCCATACTGTAATCTCAGTGGGGACATTACATGCATAATCTACTCTATAATAAGACTCTAGTTGGCCCCGGATGCCTGGTTAAGATAGGAAGGGAGATGTGTTAATTAGACTCATTTACGGCACTAGCTAGTAAAGAGCAGGACCCCTTCACAGACGACCTGCTTCTCCTTGAGAAGAGCCACAGAGTTTCTGATCAAAGTTTCCCATGGCATGGGGGATCTGGAGGTGAGTTAAGGTGGCACCAGTGGACTTCTTTAAGTCAAGAGCAGCGCTGGTAGACGTAATGGGAATAGGAATTATTGACTGGAGCAGCGTGGTATGGAAATAGTGTCTCTGGTGTGCCATCATCGAGACGGAAAGCTTATAGTACCCTGATTTATGACTGCTGTGGAGAATTGAGTGCTTCATAAAGATTTGCCGCTGGCTGAGATGGAGTAATCAGTGAAGTGATCTGACTTTGGTGGATTACAGTTCCAACGAGTTGTAAAGTCAGTTACAATGCCTTGACTTTGTCTGTCGGACAATGCTTGTGGAAGGAGTTAGAGTCTAACTCTGGCCCTCTGTCAAGGTCATATGGATTAGAAATGATTGGGTTTCCAATACTCTACTGGGGAGTTCTGCATGATGAATCATCACTTCATTCTAAATCGACACCAATTAAGACGGGTTTGTTTATTCCGCTGTGGGACATGCTGTGGATGTTCGCTTGGAACAAGCAGTTTCACCCCCTTTCTCTTTTCACAAGCAACACTGTGGCATTTGCAGGGATTAGTATAATGTGTGTGTGTGTGCTGTGTGTTTGCATCTGTGTGCGCCTCCTCATGCACTGTGGGGTTCGTGTTTGTTTCGGGCCTGCAGCTTCGCATTTTATTTGCACACTTGTTCACGTGTGTGTGCGTGTGTGCACATGTGGACATGTTGGCATGTGCGTGTCCACATGTCACTCAGTGTTTGCCGTGTAGCCCTGCTCAGGTTGTGCCAGCAGCTTCATGTCTGTAAGGTATGGTATATGAAAAGTGAGGTTGTGGAGCCCAGTGCCAGAGCCAGTGAATTCATTTGCATTCATTCCACTGCCTGTCTCTCCTCAGAGCCCATTCTAATTACCAGCAGCTCAGGTCTGCTACAACACTGCGCATACTCTCTCTCGATCTCTCTCTGTCTCTCCCTCCCAGTGAAAAAATGGGCTGCTGGTGGTGCATTCTTGTAGCTTTGATACTACTCTCTCTTTAGCCTGCCAGGAATCTCTTCATATTGGTTTGTTTGCTGTCAAGCCCAGGCACTTTCTCCTGTTTTAGTGTCGGAGTCAGAGGAAATATAGTGTATGCATGTGTGTGCAAGCGAAACTCTTCCATACTCCGTGTGTGCTTGTTGTGATTGTTTTGGGGTTGAGGGAGATGCAAGTGTGTGTTCATATATAGAGGAGAGAGAGCGAGGGCGAAGGAGGGAGAGAATCATGAGGCTTGTAAAAGATGAATGTGCGCACTAATCACCGTAATGGCCATTGTGGCGTTTCACCTCCTGAGTCTCAAACATCTTGTCACGCCCTCTTCCTGGTGATGCAAATCTCTACCCAGACCCATAACTCACATGACACCACGCAACTGCTTAACGCACTCCAAACTCTCCTGTCACAATCTGATGCGCGTACTTGTGAGCGCGTGCATGCACAAGCACCAACGCGTGACATGCACCGACGCACACACGTGCACACATAAACACCTGCACAGCTCCGTGGCAGGTGGCGATGACCCTGCAGCCTACAGCGGCGACAAGGTCAGGACGGATCAGGACACTGCTGTGCTCTCAGGAGAGACGCGCTGAGCTCAGCTAGCTGCTATTCCACTATAGGCTACATCCAGGCTAACCTGCACTGGCCTCCACAGCGAAACAGCCTAAATTCATTAATATAAAAAAAAAAAAAAAAAAAGGAAAAAAGTTTGAGTGGGTGGTTCATGTCTCTGAAACATCGGCTGATTAATTGCAAGTTTTAAACAGATCATTTAAATAGCACAGGACCGACAGAGGCTGCTTTTCTGAAAATGTAATTTGAGCGCGGGCCCCTGCAGTGAAGCGTCTGAGTGATGGTAAGCCTCTTGCTGCAGAGCTGAGGAACTAGACTCAGGAGGTTTCACGCCCTCTCCAGGGAAATGCAACTTTCAGAATCACCTGCAGCCTAAACATGATTGTCGAGTTGCTCCGGAGTTGTTTTTGAAGATTGGGTTACAAACAAGCAATTACACAAATATGCACATAAATATACACCTTCACATAGACACATGCATGCACACGTGCACCAGCACACACACACGGCTGCGTCCTCCGGTATGAAAAAGCCAGATGATGCATTGCTGCTAATTATCAGGCTCTGTATGAAAATCGACTGGTTTCCGTGTGAGAGGGAAAAGCTCTTAGAGCACCCGGTTTCTTCATTTGTATTTTCTTGCTTTAATTGGACAACATGATTGTGTCACTTTGTTAAATGGAGATCCCACCGTTTATCCCTGTGTCTGCAGAGATGAATCAATGGCTGTTTTTATTCTAATTGCTGTCTCAGAGCCCACAGTCATCAACGTAATTATCAGTGTTTCTGCCGCCATCGCTGCTGTTTTCATCATCATTGTTACCTCTGTCATTACCGATGTTATCGTCATTGCCTGTGTTATTGTCATCACCGCCGCAACCGCTATTATCAGCAAAATTATCTTCATCAACGTCATCATCGTCGCCACGATCATTAGCAGTATTAGGCCCCCGTTATCATTCATTCTCTTTTGTTATTATCGAAATCGCCATCCTTCACGCCAACTTCATCAGCAGCCAGCCAATGAAAGGAGCCATACTGGAACTTATAACGTCTGATGAGATAATGTGTTATCTCTGGTCAGGAACTCTGCTAAGACAAAGACAAATTATTACAGAGAGTCAGATGGTCAGCGAGAGCAGGATCCCATCTCATTACCGCAAAAAAAAGAACAAAAACCAGTGAGTTCTAATTTCAGTTGTCTGACCTTTTTATGGGGTTAATTATTTATTTCATCGAAGCACAGCAGTGGAATAAACTTTGTGGCAATTTAATGCAAGTCAATTAAGAAGGCAGATAGATGAAAAGCTATCCTGGGGGAAATTATTAAGCTTTTATTTTTAGAGAGGGGTGGATGATGTGGTTTTTGCTGGGCTGGGTCCAACAATAGTGTTAAATGTTCTCTAAAACAATCACATTCCTCTGTTAGACAGGCAGGTTTGATATTGTTGAGGTCAGGCTCTATGGATTTTATACGGCTTTTCTGTAATAAGTGAAATTAACTCTGCAGTAGAGCGCTGGGTGCAATAATGACGAGAGGAAAAGAAAGAGAAATGGGGCGCGAGCAAACACAGAGAGTGGAGAAGAGGAGGAAGCCTGGTTAAATATTAGGCTTTAATATTATTGTGGCTCATGTTTTTATGCTCTGCTACACACCAAACTTGGTGGTCTCTTCTTATTAAAGAAGCCATGCATTCTGTGTTTGCAGCTTTTGCACATTGGGGACTGTGCAAAAAATTATTGGGATAGGGAGGCGACCTGGAACTTTTTTTTTCTTTAAAAGCAAGGCTCACGGCGGCATTTTTAATATTTTGGACGGACCCTTCCCTGTGACATAGAAAGTAAAATGCAACACAATCTACAGTTTATGGCAAATATAACAAAAGAGTGAAAATATGACTGCCCTTCTTTTTGTTTACAGAGCTGCAACAAACACAGCCTGTGAAAGAATGAGCAGAAGAGTGGATTTTGATGAAAAAAAAAAATTCAGCATTGACTCTTGGAAATGGGGAGTGAAGTTTTTGATTAACTATTTTATTAGTTTATTCAGTAAACTTTCACATGAATAAGTTGAAATAAAGTATTTCTTTTAGAAAGTCAGACTACCCTCCTTTCAGAAAAAGGAAAACATACCCAACCATCCCACAGTCCCTTATTGTAAGCGATTACTAAAATAAAAAAATAAATAAAAATGTATTTTTATATTTATATATTTTCCTCTCTCTGATCCTCTCTCACTGTGACTTCTTAAATGTTCTCTGCCTAATTACGAAAACACAGTGTACAGGTAGCGCTGAACATCTGGCAGGCACATCCAGACTGAAGGTGGGACATTTTAATGACGAGCATGACGAGCGTTCATGAGCGAGATTATTTTGTGCACGTGATTCATTTTTCATTCAAACGGTTGTATACCTGCTTGTTAATTTCCCTTGCAAAGAGAATTGCACCATTGTGTGTGTGTGTGTGTGTATGTGTGTGCATGCTTGAGTCTTTTTTTTTTACTATGCCTGCCCTCGTCTCATTACATTAGTATGACTTGGCTTTAAATGACTTAAATGCCTAAATTGTCATAAATACTTAATGTCGGTTCTATTTTGGGTCCATCTCACCTACAGTAATGCATTTTTAATACCTGGCCCAAATACCTGTTACCTGTAACATTTCCCGGTAAATCCCCACAGATCTCCCTTCCGCTGGCTATAAAACGCTTTCCCTCATATCTCGCTTATGTAACCAAAAGCTGATGATTCCAGGAAAAATCTCTCATAAGTGACTTTCCAGAAAAGTGTCTTTTCGATTAACTATCTGTCTTTTCTGGAGGGCTAAGTCCCAGAGGAACCCCAGGGCAGAGGATGTTCTACACTGTCACGACTGTCATCTAGAGCTGTAATGGCACCTCCCCTGGCCTCTATCTGCTCCCCACAGAGTTGATTTGATGTTTTTGAACTCCTCGCTAGCCCGCCAAATATCGCACGGCCCCTGCCCTACATCGCCAGGCCTATTTAGGTTACATCTACTATTTAACACGACATCACAGCTTGTATGTTTGATGTGACTTTGCAGGAAAGAGTGAGGGGAGGACGAACAGCTCTAGCAAGTGTTTCTCTGCCATTTGGGCGTTTGTGTGAGAAGAGAGGAATTGAGTCCGTTTGTGGATCTTTGGGAGTGCAGACCCAAAGCTGCCTCAGCTAAGCCTTCTAAAGCGCCATCTGGCAGCACGGACCCCCGTGTCACCCTACTCACCAAGATTACATTCTCCCCTGGCCCTCTATCCCTGTCCTTTCTCCTCCCCTCCTGTCCACTTTACACTCTCTCCCCTTTTCCCTCGCCAGCAAACACAAACGGAGCAGGCAAAGTTGTGGCGACTGAGCTGCTATAACTCAGGTTTTCCGAAGAGTCTAAATTAATAATGAACTGGAATTCATTCGAGACTGAAGAGGCAGTAATATTTGGATTTATTATTTGGGTTTCAAAACAGTTGCGAGCCATTTGGGTTGAAAAGCATTTCTCATTTTACTCAACACCTTCCCATTGCAGGGATGTTCAGAAGTCTTGGTGTTTCAGACAAAGGCAAAGGCAGTACAGCAGTAAACTGATGGAGAACAGCTTTCATTTTGGAGAATGGAAAATGGAGAACCTTGAATTAATCACTGTTATTTCAGCTCCATCATTGTTTTTGTTAGATTGAATCGCTATGAATTGTTTCAAAGCAGCCAATCGATTGAAAATAGTTTTTGCGGTATAAATATGTAAAGGGAGTTACTTGTTTGCATGTGTATATATAGTTTTTAATCACATCCACAGAGAACAATTCCATTGCACAAAGTTTGATACGCAAATCAGTGTGAAGTGATATCCCGCATATACAAATTAGCACACGATACCTTCTCATGACTGGCGGTGCATAGTAACAAAAACGTTTTGCATGCCAAACAAATGACTGTCTTTAAAAATATGTTGCTGAGTTGTTTTTTTTAAACCCCCCAACAGATGAATGAAGAGGGTAAAATTAACTGCACCTTGGCCAGCTACAGCACGAGCATGTTGCTTACATATTACGATGTAAAACTGTAAAGGGCAGTACTGCGTAATGAGTAATTCTACTTGATGATATTTGTGTAATTTTAGTATGATTTTCAATGTAGTACTATTTTTACACTGTGGTATAGCTACCTTTGCATAAGTAAAGGCTTTGAGTGTTCTGCCAGTGCTAGTGACATTTAGAGTAAACGTGTATTAAAAAGAGCTGGCAGTGCTATTGATGTGTTTGATATGCAAGAGAATATAAAATAATTTAAACTTCCTTATGACCGGAATACTTTCAGTCCAAACTTGAAACTTTGCTTTGGCAGAAATGTTAGAGATTCTTTACAATTCTCGCATGATAGTGTAACAGCGTCCTAGTCAAGTCTGAAGTCAATGAAATTATATTCATGTCAGGTCTAAAGTTCATTTAGTGCCTCGAGCACCACCCGAGTGCAAGTTGCCAACCGGAGTGCGCAGCTCAGGGAATGCACTGCATGTAATTTTTATTGAAAAAGATAAAAAAATAAATATGTTTTTTGTAACAAATGCTAAAAACATCTACCTCCAGAAGAAAAGCCTGAAAGCGAGGGACTTCTGGCTGGACTCAAAGGACTCGCAGTAACTGATGAATCAGATGGAGTGCTAAAAACTGAAGCACCACTTTAAAGCTCCTGGTGCATTACAATGACACACGATGCAGTGCTACTCTAAAAATGTTCTGCTGGTTTTCCCTAAGCATGTAATTTTTAATACTCAGAGGTGGTTCAGACAAAAATAACTTCCATTTTCCACATCCATTAGATTAGACTAAACAGCACCTCCAGGTGATGACACAAATACATTTCCTGCCATTTTACCAGATCTCATAGAGTCATTTTCAGCACAGTCTGATTAGCTTGCCGGGGTCTTCTAGTGGTTCACCGTCATTAAGGTTCTCACAGACCAACATGTAGGATAAGTCATGTGTATAAATGTGATGCATCCACTAGAAAAACACATCATTTCAGCTGTTGTTATTCAACGAAAACATGTTAAACACGATAAAAATATCACATTTTTTTTGCGCTGAGTGTGAAACATGCATCTACGCAGATGGTCCAGAGCAATTAACAACAGTGTAGTGAGGAGAAGGAGTTAGGTTAGAACGCCCTGCATGTTTCTGTGGAGCAGCAAAATAAATATGTGATGTGAGTAATGGCTTGTCTTGAGTAAGGAAGAGATCATTTCATTGTGTCAGAATGCAGAGAATGAGGACAGATATTTTATCACTTGCTTTGGAGATGTGACAGGGACAATTCAAGCCATGTTGGAAGATCAATAACCACCATTGTGTTTTGGAAGATGAAAAACTTTTCATTTGTTCAAAGAGTATTTACTGGGTAATTTTGGAAATACTTATGTCAAATAGGCAAATCGCTACAGAAACAATGTTCAAAATGCCATTTCAGCTGGACAGATGGCATCATGGAAATATTACTGTGGAAATGTTTATGGGCCATTTACAGAACTGTTCCTGTCCTGCTACATTATATATCTTGTAAATGTGAACGTCTAACAACAGAGAGTCATAAAACCTGATGTGCTATGTGGCATGTCAGTGAACAATGGTAGATATGGCATTGCATATTGGCTTACATGTCTGTATAAAAGGCAACGATAATTCACTGTGAGGAGATCAAAGCAATGTGATGTTTAACATTGCTTAAAATGTCAGTGCCTGTGCACAGATTTACTATTATGGAAATGTTGGCGATAACGCGTTCCATAACTGTTTCCCTGCAATATTTGGGAAAGATGTTGCCTCAATTTTGGACATAATGGTAGCTGAAGTACAGATTCTGGTAACTGGTAAGAGAAACTGTGGAGACTCTTTTACTCTTTTCTCAGTTTTCATCTGGCAAGAATCAAAAGAATCTGGCAAAATCTGCTCTCTGGTATTGTCTGTGTAACACTCACACTTGAATAGGGAAGGCTGTGGTAATCTCCCAGGTGGGCTGCATTTCCAGATACTAAATTATTGCTGACATTTTGGCAGCAAATAGAGCTGTGGGCCAATATTGTCTGTCTACCAGATTCTGGACTCCTTTGTCCCTTACAACAGGTTCGAGGCTAATGTTACATTCACTGTCAATACAGCTGGACGGAGTTGGTCTTATGGGACGAGGGATTTGCCGTGTTCATAGGACCATGCTGCAACCATATGGCACGAGCTGTCCCCCTAAACACTCATAACTAATGTCCCAGGATGCTTGACGTACACTCATGAACGCATGCCGACACACATATGCACAGGTGTGTGCAGGCATGGAAATACATGCAAAGCAGCCGCATCTGCAGTCATACGCGCAGGCACACGGTCACACATTAAACAAACATATGCACGCACATTTCATTTGGCAAAACCGTAATTAGTCTGCGCTCGCTTTTAGAAGACAGACTGGCAAGAGAGAGAAAGCAGCAGGGGGGAAGCTGCGGGGAGGGGGAGAGTTATAGCGAAAGAGAATGATAAATGATGGATTGAGAGAGCTCTAGCTGGACCCCGAGGTTAGCAGTGTGAGGGAGTTACAGCTGGCTAGCTCATTCCGTCGAGCTACAGATCTCATAATAAACATCACATGGGTAGTTTGGGCTGGCGGGTGCAGATTAAGCCAGAGCTGTTAGCTCTTTAAAGACTGCTCAATGTTGCAGCCAGCCAAGAGCCTATTTATAGGGCGGCTGGAAGTGTATCAAAGCAGGTAGGAAGGGAAGGCGCTGGACAGGCACAGTTTTCAAGCTGATTTATGTCCCTCAATCAGTGTAATAACAATAAACTGTCAACTAACACGCCACTTTTATTTGTAATTTATGGTACTGCGCTCCTAATAAACCTATGTTTATTTCTCCCCTGTCCCTCCCTCTGCCTACTCCTCTGCTCTCCTCTGTCTCTCTGCGCAGAGCTGCCCAGCAGTCCAGGTGGTCAGTTCACATTTCGCCCGCTGCCCCCGCCTCCCCCTCCGCCGCACGCCTGCACTTGTGCCCGCCCAGCGCCGTACACCCAAGTCAGCCTGCAGAGGAAGACCATGCCAACGCGGTGCCAGGCCAGTCAGGGCAGCCAGGGGGCAGACACAAGCTCGAGCACAGACCAGGCACAGCTTCACAACAGCTGGGTGCTCAACAGCAACATTCCCCTAGAGACCAGGTAAGAGAATACAACGCATTTAAAAAGGTTGTTTCTTACAGTGGGGTTTCTAGTATTATTATTTTTTAAACAAGTGAACAAAAAGAGTTGATTTAAAAGATTTAAAGTATTTAGGACAAATGGAGGGCCTCGTTCCAAAACACTCTCGGTCCAAAAACAGTAGTTACTGTGTGACATTTTGCGACGAAAGCCTTCAAATGAAAATATCTTCAAGGCAAATTGCCCTACTTCAACATAATGTCACTTGATTGAAGACATTTCTTTAATCTCACAAATGAGGATCAGTAGATTAAAGGAAATTCTTTAATCAAGAGTGTGAGTTGGCAGACTTTCACAATTTCTTAAAAAAAAAATTCAGAGTAGAATGATTAAGAATGAATGTCGGACTAAAGGATTTGGTAGGATGGACATGTTTTGAGCATGTAGAGAGGAGTAAGTGGAACACCACGCAGGCCTCTGGGGTATTATTACAGGACTTTGCACACCATCAAAGTCATAACGAATCTCTCAGGTTTTTGGATCTGTTTCATTCTTGTACCCCCCACTGCAGAAACAGTTGCCAGGGGAGCAATATCTGAGTTTATACTACCTGAAATAAAAGTGAAATTTGGTATCTAGTAGAAATCCTCTTTTCAGGAACACATGTGATTCCACTTCCAAATGTCAAAGCCACCCTCAGTTTTTTTTCCCCCAAATGCTTGAAGATGAGCCGCTGGAATTTCGTCCCATCAAACAGAATTAAGCATTTGCTTGCTGCATAAGTAATAATTGATCAGAGAATTATTTAGGAGACCCTCATTTGTGAGGCTGCTTTCTAGAAGAAGCAGCAAGGTGCAAAAGAATATGTTTGCATGTTTAATGAGAGCTCGGTGCGGCAGACGAATTCTGGTATTACGAGTGAGGATGAGATTGGCAGGCTGCCACAGCAGAAGAAGAGGTTTTAATAAGTTATGCATTAGGCCATAATTAGATCTTACCTCATTTAAAGGAAAGGAAGAATAAAATTAGATTCAGTGACAATTTAAATTAATCACTGGCCAGACGTGAGTACCAATGTGGAAGACTTGTCAGAAGTGCATTGTAATTACATTACTTATCTGTGTGTTTGCTATAAATGAAAAATGAAAATCCACCATAAACAACATTCACGCCTTTTTTTTTCTTCTTTTTTTGGTTTTTCAAACCATTCAAACAATATTTGCTGAACATAAAGAACTCTCTCCCAAAGAGAGATGTGATTATAAAACACAATTTCTGCAGTGGCTCAGTATATTGGATGGTGCCTTTTTGTAGTAATACATTTTTGCATTTGGGAGTTTATAGTCAAATAAGTTTCATTTGATAGTGCGCTATTAGTTCTGAACCATAAAATGTAATCATATTCATAGTCAATAGAATAGTGTCCCTTCATAACATAATTCAGATATTATTGGCTCTCTTCTATCTAGCTTTTGGCGGGGGAAGACAAAAAAGTCTTCTTAACTGCTTAACTGTTTTGGGTTGGAATTAATATTCACGCACCGTCCTCTCCTTCCTCTTTCACATTCTCTGATACACTACTAATCTAATGATTTCATATTTTTGCTTTTACCCTGACGCTGCTGCTATCAGCTCAATCTCAGGCATGAGATTAAAGATTTATCAGGTGTTTATAAACTTGACACGGGGACTCATGGAAATGGAATTATATAAGTGATGCTATGACCTTAATAAAAATGGCAAGAAAAAAAAATGTCTATAATATCTCTTGTTGTCAAGCACATTTCCGTTTTCCTCGATGCGTACTTGATGAATCTGTATCGAAATGTATTGACGTTGCGTCAGCCGAGATTAAGATTGTTTGTGTGCATAGATTTCCTTTTCGGCTGCATATCCGTTATGTTTCTTGAGAGGCCAGCTTGTGTAAGTGGAAGGATGTAGATATGGATATTCAATATATCTGACTGGGTCTCACACTGGGTGTGTTAAGAGGCATAACAAATGTTGGGACTGTAATAAATTGACTGGTGCCCTGCCTCCTCTCGTACCTCTTATCGCTAAGAAGTAAGACTACCTGAATCGCACGCCGTGCATGTGCAGCTACACACCGAAATCTACTTTCATACGCACACATACACACAGGTACTGTATATCAGCATGTACCTGTGCCTCCACCCACACACACATTCATTCCCACATATCCGGGTAGAGACAGCCCCTGGGCCGCAGACTCCGACCTCCCGGAGAGTGGGAGCTCTCATTTTCTTCCTGTCTCGGGGGAAATCTGCCCTCTGATATGAATTCAGAGCTTCCTGGGCGTCGCCCCTGGATATTGTCTGAGAAGATCAAAGGCAGGGAGCCAGGAAGAACAGTGAAGCATTTTTAAAAGCACCACACAAGAAGACGGGAGTTCCACATGTGTTGACAAATGCAATTTCTTCAGATGGATTCTGATCCCTTTTGCTCTAATCCACCTTCAGCAGAGCAATAAAAGCACCACAGTGGACCCGACCTGTGTACTGGCCTCAAAAATGTGAAAATGCTCACCTGTATTTGACATCTTTTTGTGTATGCTTGTCTTGTGTGGGCATCTCTGAGCCGAGCGATGTTTCTCTATGTGTGTGCGTGTTTGTCCTAAGTTTATCTCTGGCCTTTCAGAGCTGAACTACCATTGACCCTTAGGTGTGTGCCTGCTCCATGTGCAGCCTCCTGTGTCCCCCCATCTGACTCACAGCCTTCAGCAGACGCCGGATGGCTGGATGGGGATGGGGCAGACTGTGAGGGTGAGGGATGGTCGTCACCTGTCTCTCACAGCCACAGGGCCGCACAGAAAGAGTCGAAAGATGATGGAAAAAGAGAGAATTTATGTGAATAAATAAAAAAAAGAGACAGACAAGTCAACCACAAATTAAGTCTATTATTGAGTCCTAAAAAAGAAAGTCTGTCAGTGGAGTGAGAATTATTTAATGCACTGAAGCTGCCCGGTATCCTTTATATTCTCATGTACTGTGCTTAATTGATTTTAGTTTTCCTCTTTTTCTGTATTTTGAAATATTGCACTAATGCATGGTTTACCCCGTGTGAGGAACTTTAAATTCCCTATATGTTCATAAAGACCTATAGAAATAAACTCGCTTCGCCTTGCCTTGAGATAACCTCATCAGTTTCATATATTACGTTTCAAGAATTTCTTTGAATTTGTAATGTAATTTGCATGGCACAAGTGCTATGATCTGCTTTATTCTTGCCATGCATCATGATATCAAAATTCTAGAAAATTATTAAAACCCTCAGCCCGCCGGCAGAATTTTGCTCTTGTTTTTTAAGTGAAATCCATCTTTAGGGCTGAATATGAGACCAAATGACTTGAGAAGGTGGATGTGTTTTTTGCCACGTATGAGGGCAAATGGATCAGGAACCGGAGTTTGGAGCAGTCTGGTGTCCAACGACGCTGTCAGTCTGCTGTCTGGCCTCACTTTAATGGCCTGTCCTCAGAGGGCCCTTCAGAGACTGCGGTCCTACCGGCAGCCTGTGACCTCACACCTTTTCGCTGCACGGGCAGAATAAAACTCTGGCAAGCTGCACGTCTGCCCTAACTCATCGCACTCATGCCGGTATTAACCCTCGGAGAGCGCACAGCAACCCGGGGCAATCATTGCTGTCGGTGAATTCCAGGAGCTCCAGTTTATTTTTTTGTTATGGAAAATACACTGCAAAGGAGGAAAAAAAACAATGAGTCATACCTGTTTTTTTTTTTTCCCCTCTGATGCTTTTTCCAATATAACTGGTTTTTGTTTCCCAACACCAGTGGTCTTTGTTCTGTTTTTGATGGAAGTCTGTACAGCCAGAAAACACTGAAACTGCTTTAATGCTGCTGTAATTACCTCCCCAGGTCCACTTTTCCAAATTGTATAATTTCCTAGCCCGCGTATTTCTGCTTCCTCATCTGACACTCTCCAGCCCTCGCCCCCCATTATCCAAACACAATATAGATGAAATGCTACCCAGATTAATTGCCCTTCAGCTTAGTTTCCTATCATCGCCATCTAATGTGCTCTTTTTCATAATGAAAATGAACCTCAGCCTCGTTTAACTAATACAGCCGTATAACTTAAGTAGTCGTTTTGATGAGTCAAAAAAGGGATAGGTAAGTCATTGATCCTTGGCTTGCAGGGCTTTTTCATTCTCTTTCATATCGGTACTGATCTGCATTACAGTAGCTGCTCGTAATGTTGCACCAGAGAGACACTTTGTCAAATTTGGGCTTCTCCTCTGATCAAGGACTTGGACTGAGCTTATAGTTTCATATTGTGCGGCTTATGCAGCACCTGTAGTGTGCTGTGGGTATATTACACTGCAGTTTATAGCGAAACTGTTTTCTATTGTTTAACTGTTTATAATGCACTAACTATGAAAAATGTCCATGTTTTACATTTGCCACAGATTGCTCAACCCCAGAATTTTTGCTGGAACATAATATAAATTGCAAGTGGAATCGTAGCGCTTAGGGACTCCCGTAGTCTACTTCTCTTCCCTGATTTTAGCTTTCTGGATTAATCTTTGATGATGCATTACTTGCAAGTTTAAGAGGCCACTTAAATTAAAAGCACACAGATGCAGCCAAACATGTGGGATATTAAAAGGCTTAGCTGAATTACTTGGTTCCAGAAAGTACTGAGAGCTTTTTTTCGACAGGTGAGGTTTACGGATGATGCGGTGGCAAAGTAGAACAGTCTGTCCTGTGTGTGATACCTGAATCCTGAGTCAGCCTGTATGCATCATTTAAGAAAATAGCAGGAGAGGGGTCTCTTCCAAAATCTCCCACCTTGGGGGCCCTTTAAAATGAGTTTTAGTCAGGCGTACTTCAGAGTCAGACTGAATCCCACTGAGTGCAGATTTGCATAAATAGAATCAGAATAAGAAACTAGATGCCTAAGAAAAAATGATGTCTGCGCTGTGCTAGGCTAATTGCCGAAGGATGGAACCGCTGTCCTAGATAGGCCTGCACAGTAACTTCGATTGTTTCCAAATTCATACTGTAATCTACTTTAGAGAGAGACGAAAACAGCGGTCCCAGGGGTGGCAGGTAGTTTGTGGGACACACAATGCGGAACGGCTCCCTCTTCACAAGATTAGGACAGCAATTATTTGTGCTTTCTATTAACCCCTCCCCTAAAGAGCGGCTGTCCAATCACAGCTCAGCAACCGCAAGCTTTGGATTTCTCCGAAGCGACCAAAGCTGCGTGCGTGGGACTTTAGTGAAAGCGATACTCTGCATTTAAAGAGCTTGGAAGGCGGTGTGTTTTTCCAGCATTTCCCAAACTAAATATGGATTTAACAGTGTGTTTATCTGCTCTAACGTCAGCTGCAATCAGAAACATGTCCGGCTAACTAACTCCCAAGGCCAAGGAGCACATAATTAAATCAGCGTCTTAATTTGTGTAGTTACAGGTTATGTTTTTTTAATAATAAGCCTAGCACATTCACTGAGTGGCATTTCAGAGTTTAGGGTAACATTAGCAGCTCTCTCCTGCACTTAGACTGGATTTGGAGAAGCTTACACTCCAGCTCTGGTGAGGATGCTAATGGGACATATGACTTAAATCACAATATAGCCTAATGCATGTAGATACATGAAGTGCACCCTTGTTACAAGACTTGGTTAATAATAATTAGTAATTGTCAGCTGAAGATCACCTGCTAAAGTTATAAAAAAAAATAAAAAATGTTCCGGTTTTACATGCAATTCCTGACTACTTCACTCGAAAAAAAAAAAAAAACAGCCAAACAGCAGCATGATAAGAACTACATGAAATAACAGAAATTATGTTTGGGGAAAATGTCTTTAATGTGTACCTTAATTTTTTTGTTTGGCCCCTGTCCCATCTGTTTACATGGAGGGTTTATGACATTTACTGCAGCCAGCCACTAGGGTGTAATCAGGATGTTTTAGCTTTACTTCTGTGGAGTTGAATGTGTTTTTTAGCCAACTCCTGGAACTAACGGAAGCTTAATTAGCTAGCTAGCTACAGACGATAAAATCTGCCAATCCAGCAGCTGTTATTTCAAATCAACGGTTACTGGAACGAAATGGGAGGCCTGCTTTTGTCTGCCTCTGTCGGAAATCAAGAGCCCATTGTTTCAAGAATTGCTATGATGATTTGAGTGGTAAACTGCATGTGTGTCAGTCAATTGCAGGTTAGAAATGGCATTTTTCCTTTGCGTTCCTCCCGCAGACACTTCCTGTTCAAGCAGGGCTCTGGTTCATCGGCTCTGCTGTCAGGAGCGGGGCAAGGTTACCCTCTGACTTCTGGGACCGTGTACTCCCCTCCGCCGCGGCCTCTCCCTCGCAGCAGCGTGACCAGACCACTGTTTACCTTCAACAAGCCTCACCGCTGCTGCAACTGGAAGTGCACGGCCTTGTCCGCGTCGCTCCTCACGCTCACGCTGGCCCTGCTGCTCACATACGTCATCGGTGAGTTACAGTCTCGAGCGTGCGAGGGCGTCGCCTGCTCGAGAGGGTTTCGCTTTCCTTTCGTCTGATTTTATTTAAAGAACATTTTCAGAACAGATCGCTAGAGGCTCCAGGAAATTGGGAGGCTTGTCAAGAGAGTGCCTAATTAATTCAAAAAAGAATCAATAAAAATACAAGCTTCAACAGTGATTTGTACACACACAAAATGTTGCAGCATCAAAGGGTAAAAAGAAAAAAAATACAGGAGGAGAAAAAAAAATTAATCGATTGGGATCAAAGCAGGACTGCTGAATTTTTTTTCACTCTTACTTTGAAAGAGTTGGCTTTAAAAACAGCAGGTAATGTATTCCAAATGTGACCCCCTGTAGGATATTCTAAATTGTAAATTAGCTGTCCTGGACCAAGGCGCACCAAACTGGTAATTATTCCGTGATGAATACGCACATACAGTAGGTAGTGTTTCTGGTTTTTTTTTTTACTTTCCTACCTTTTTTCAGCCTTGTTGTTTTTATTATATTAATCAATCCAGGTTTGTCTCAGTTTATGACATTATTGTCTGTGCTTTTCATAAAATGTATACTGTATATGTGTTGTTTGGTTATTCAATATTTTCTTTTATTTAATGTTTTATTATTTAACTACCTTTTTAATCACATCAGTAGAAGCTTTTCTACTTTTATTTGTGTGAATGACCTGAATATTTGCACCACCACCGATTATATGCGGATAAATGCAGCATGTTTCTGTTCATGAACTCCTTTTAAAATAATTTTGATTTATAAAAGCAGGACTAGCTTCTGGAAGATCCTCAGCAGAGTTTGTCAAAGTCAGATACCAGATTTATTCATCGATCCCCTCCGATTGCACCAAATCCCCTTTTCATCCTCAACCTTGGCCCGGCCCCTCACCTCAGCACATCGTCTCCCCTCCACTGCCCCAAGTGCAGATATCCCAATGCTCCACCCAGCCAGTTCATTTCCCTCCTGTGGTGGTGCTCAAGGTCACGCCGGAGCAGGCGGGGGTTTGCATTAATCACACACACACACACATCACAGACAGACATCACACACACAGGTACACTGGCGAATCCATGCAGATTAATCCCCAGGCTGAACCATGCTATTCCATTAATGTCCCGGCCCCGGTAATTAGTGCATTAGTGAGGAGTCTGAGTGATGACTTGGAGACGACATCACCTTTTAATTGGTGTCATGCTCCACTCCTGCTTGGCAATGATCGATCTCCATGTTGACATTACCATGGCAACTGAACCAAGACGTATGGGATGTAAGCATAGATGATGTGTTCGCCTGTAAATCAAAGATATTCAAATGGCAAGATTAAAGTGGTCATGGACTTTGTCTAGGGGGAGAGGTTGAGACACAGGCCATCAGATGATTAGGTTCTCTTATTACATAATGATTCAGTAATTTTAATGAATTAATTAACAGCTACTGACAGGAAGAGAGAAAAAAAATGTCCCCCAGTAGTTTTGCACTTTTTCATTTTCAGCAAATAAGAGCCATACTGAGTTTGACTATATTTATTGTTTCTGAGTTTGTCCCTCATTAAATCAGGTTTCTATTGATGATTTATTCTCATTATCATAAATATTATAATAAGAAAGAGAATAAATAATTTTCTGTGTTTGAAATATGATAATGAATTATCATTTATTCCTAACATAATCAGCTCCTGCAGGCTATCCTACTGTACTTAGCTGGGCAGTTGTTATATTGTGAATATTCATTATTATTTTATTATTATTTTCACACTGAATGTGTCTCTCATTAAAAAAAAGCCTAATAAAAAATAAAGAATTGTTAGTTCAAGATCAACCACATTCAAGTAAATCTGAAACCCACTGATTAGACTGGCAACACACAAAAAAAATAATGTTAAAGCAAAATGATTAAATATTCCTTTGCAATTTCTGACTCATGAGGATTTGATAAGGCAAGTAATAGTCAGGCAAATATCTTTAGGTGTCTGATTGCTGGTCATAGAGAGAAGCAATTTGATTGGATTATCCTGGATGTCTGACATTTTATTGACTAGATTATTAATGGACAATTCAAGGAAAATAGTCGCTATATTAAAAGATAACAACAATCGTGGTTAGGCGCAGTCCAACATGTAACCGCATCTTTATCTTTCTTTCCTCTGCAATAGGCTTCTTTAGTGTGTATTGTCTGTCAGCGTGATACTGCAGATACCGCTAACTGAATGAAGACATTTGCAACATTTAAAAAAATATGACATATTCCTTTACAGTCGTGCCAAGCTGGAGCCCAACATGTCAGAATGCTGGAGACGCTTCCCTCTCCTGGTAAAAATCATCTTAACGCAGCTGTTACATTTGGCTGAATCTTCATCTTTCCCCGTGATGGTGAGCCAAACTTTGCACCGCCTGCCGCAGTCATGCGTGGTTCAGCATGCAACAGAGCTCGGAGCTGATCTCACATGCTGCACAAGTGGAAAAAGCACAAGAGTGACCAGTGGTAATGATGACGAGGTCCTTGTAGCAGATCTCGAACACCCAATGTGGCTTTTGATATTTCGACAAACACATCCGACATTGATGATTTATAGCAAATCCTCTTTTTTTTTTTTTTTTTGTTTGTTGTTTATTTGTTTGTTTTTTGACAGCTTGGAACCAGTTTTTAATACCCACCTCAAATTATTGGCAGCACTTATAGGTGTTTGTGCAAGTTATGTGACTTGTTTATTAATTTGGGGAAAAGTAACCCAGCAAATAATGAGGCAATAATATTATGTCTCAAATTAAGGTTTCCAATTAGCACAACAATAGGACGATGCATGATTGCCGAGATAATGCTGTGCCTAAGTGATTGCAGCGCATGCCCCCTGTTGTGATTAGCTAAGGCAGTCCTCTCTTTCTTTACTGCCCTCTTCCCTCTCCTCCCATACCCCCTGGTGTTGCAGGGGCTGTGAATAGCTTTGTTAATTTGTTTATCTCCCAACGTACCCCTCCCTCCTGCAGTCGTGGCTTGTTATTAAGCACAACACGGCCATCAGATATGAGGAGCAGGCATTATGATAGCGAACGGGGCATTTAAGGAGAGATAGAGGACAGATTAAGATTGCATCTGTAATCTTGAAGAATATTGCTACTGACAACGCTACTAGTAACTCATTTTCTATTCTAAGCCTCATTTAAGTTCTGCCTCTGTAAAAACCTACCTACTATTGCTCCATCACACTGTCAAAAAAAAAGGCTAATTAGAGTATTTTCTGCATTAATGAATGTCTTGCTGTTTTAAACAGTTACAATCCTCAGTTGTTGAATTACATATGAGGAGAGGGCGGGATGTGTCAGTTATGAAAGATAATCATCTCTATGGCAACGGGAAGAAGCTTCTGATGCAAGCGAAATGAGCAAGTCAGCAGCACCCTGCACTCAAATAATCACCTCCAAATCACATTTCACTCACTCGCGCACACAGGGACGCAGACAGTGCACACTTTAAGCTACGATCTTCTGTATAATTCAGTTGTGCAATATGTGCTGCTTCAGGGGACCTGGTGGTTCCATAAAGAACCAAATGACTCGTTAGTGCCTTTAAGTTCATTACTTTCATGCTATTTCTTCCAGTAAATCTGCTTTCACAGTTTGATGGCAATTCAAACCATCTGCCTTAAAAGTTGCCCATTATTCACAGGGGTCAAACTCAGTACAGTCGGCAGCTGAACTCACAAAAGGAGAGATAGCGTGTTTGTGTGTTTATTAAAGCTACGACTAATGATATTTTCCACTAAAAATAAATCTTCAGATTATTTTCTTGATTTGGTTTCACAGAGCCTCCAACAGCCTTTAGATGTCTTATTTTGGCCAACAAACAGTCCAAAACGCAACAGTCAGTTCACACGAACATAACAAAAAAACAGCACACCCATTTTGTAACCAGCAAATGGCATTTCTGCTTGCAAATTACACAAGTAATAAACAGTAAATTGACTTGCCCTTATATAAAGCAGTTTTCTGGCAATTCAACAAATGCCTTACATTGTCTTCATACCATTCACCAGTTCATACGTACATTCATACACACATTTACACACATATTCACACACCGATGGCACAGCCTTCAGGAGCAATTGACGGTCTCACTCAAGGACACTGTTCAAACTGTGACGATCTGCTCTACCTCCTGTGCCACAGTCAACCCACTGATCTATTATTGCTAAATTATTTGAGTTTTAATGTTTATGTATGTGTAGCCTGTAACTGTGCTCAAATGGTTTGTCAGTGATTTGATACAAAATTAACCGAAAATTTACCATGATGGTTGAACAAGTCAACACAAGACAGGCATCTTTCACATTTTAGACATTTCATTTGATTAAAGAATGATTAATAAAGTAACCGCTAGTTGAAGCCCTACTTGCCAAATAACTAACTGTGTGCTTGGTGGTTAAAACTCTTAAGTCGCTCCCTCTTGATGTGAAATTCTCCTCTAAACGTCCTAGCAGGACTTGTCTGTCTCAGCGCCAGGCTGATTACAGCTTATCATGAAATGAAAAGTGCTTGTTCTTTTCCATGCTGTTGACCACCCTGGCTGACAAATGAAAAAAAATAAAATAAAAGTGGGAGCTGAGGAGTATATTATGCCTAACTATACACATTATCCCAGGAGGACATTTACTCTGACACACATTCACATTTAACTATATGTCATCAGTTGTGAAAGGATATTGCAGGTGTTATACTATAAGGATCCATGGAGTCCCTAGAGCATTATTTTTAGATACCTGCGGTTGTGAAAGACATTAGTCTACATTAGTCGTGGTCTAACACAGCGCTCGTAGATTACAACATGCAGACAGGAGCGACTGAGATGCTAAAGCTAAAGGTAGCTAGCTACCTGCTACTGTTGTATTACTTTTGGGAGAGAAAATATGCGACCACAGACGGCACAGGCGTAACAAGATGAGAGATGTAATAATTTTTTCACCCTTTCGGCTGCTGCATCTGCTGTCACATGCTGACAGGCACACGAGAGGTTACGGTGTAAAAACCACGGCTGGCATGTTTCCTGCCGCCACTATCGCCCTGCTAATGAGAGCCCAACACTGTGCACCTATTGGCTGTTATAGATTATTAACCATCTTGTCAATCATTAAACACTCTGTGAGCTTGACGAAATTTTTGGATAGTATTTATTTAGTATTTATCTTCTGATGTGAAGTAACTCTTAAAAAGAGATGTTTTGTTTCAACATGGAAAAGCAAAGACAGGAACAATATAATTGTTCCAAAGTTGCTGGTGGCCCTCAAAAAAACCTTTGCTAAATAGTTTTGTTTGCTCTGCAGTTTAAAGTTTAGAAGTAATAAATGTAATACATAAAAGTAGTAACAGCTGAAAATATAAATAGGTGACAGACTGAATTAGAAGCAGAGAAACAAAATGGTCGCCTTCTTTGTATTGGCACCCCCTTGCTAGGATGCAAATGGTTCGGTCCACACGTGCAGCTGGGTTTAAGGTGTGCATGTAGCTAACAGCATTATGTTGTATTATAGTTACCCTGATACTAAAGCCTGCCAGTTAGCAAGCAAATAAAGAACAAAGGAAAAATAAAGAGCAGAGTAAGTGAAACCATGTTTCGGTCAAGAAGAAAGTTAAGTGGCTTTATAATATTTTATCCTGCCTTAGTGTAAGTTAGCACTGCCACTTCTGGTGTGTGTGTTCTGTTGACTTCTGAAATCTGTTTCGGGATTTAGTCTATTTTTGAGAGCCAGACACAAAGCAGTTTTAGAAAGAAGAAAGAAAATAAACAATTAGCTTTTAATTACTTGTAAACATAGCTGAGAAAGCACTTCCATTTTTAGCGTATGGGGGAGGCAGGCAGGGAGGGGGGAAACAATTGCGACCAGTGATTGGTGGTTCATCACGCTGGCTCGCACAAAGAGCAGTTCATTTAGGTCTCAGACATACTGCTGGCTGGTTGACTGATCCTTGCTCTCATCTCGCTGGAGCTTTACTCGGGCTGCGGCTGATGAAAGTACCTGAAGAAAGGAGCTGATGCCTGCTCAAAGAGTTGCGAGATTTGTGGCTCCGTTTTTAAATTAAAGCGCTCAAGGGCTCTGAAAAGTTGTTAAATCTAATGACAAAGTTGCTAAGTTGTGAACCAGAAAATAGTGTAGGAGGAGTGTGTGAGTTGAGGGCGGATGTAGGCTGAAGTGATGGCAAGTTTGCACAAAGTGATAATGTTATCAGCTGGCATGTCCACTTCAGACTGTCGGTGTATAATGTAAAAAAATGTTGATGCATTACCACAGGGAGCAAAGATAAACAGCAGTAGCTCCTAAAGATTTGGAAAATCTGTGACTTTTTAGAAAAGGTAGATGACCTTTTATTTTGTGGAGTGGAGTAAGCATACACAGCCTCTCAGAGATTGATGAGTTATTGTTATATAAGACTTACACAACTGATTGAGACTCATAACAGAATCAAAATCACTCAGTGGAATAATCAAGACCAACAATTGCACCAGAATGAGCCTATATTTTCTCAGGAGATAGTTTGACTTGCCACAGGAGGAAAAGCATACTTGTAAACAAAAAATGAATCGTGGTTAATTTCCATTTAGTTGCTTCAGTTCAGGTGTTGTGCATGCTGAGCCGCTGCCACTCATTGTGTCACCTAAATAGAAGCCGTCATTCGTGTTATTCGTAACACCTGTTTTCTGCTATGACACGTGAAAAAGGACTGCTGTCATGATGACAAGCGGACAAAGACTCAGAGAGTTATCGGATTCAAGTGGTCTGTCCTGTTGACAACACTGTGAAGAAAAAAACTCAAAGATTCACGTTATTTATCAACCAGCACAACCAGCGTCCTTAATCACTAATATTCAGTACGGTCAATATACATTACAGCATGCAGCATCCTGGACAGATGGAACTACTGTCATTGTTTTGGTGGATGTGTTTGCGTTATTTTATACATGTTTATATGTGTGTCTATATATACATTTTCTAGAAATATAAAAAATAACTAGATATTTGTTTTGGGTAATGAATCATATTAAATACCTGATAAATTATAGTACTCACATGCAGAAAATCATATGTATACAGTATTGTAATAAAGCAGTCAAGCGCAATGCTATATGGAATAACTTGCAAATCTCTTACTAGATACACATTTATTTTGTCTCACAGTATACTGTATATTATTATATTCCTCACCCCTGCTGTCAGGCATAATAGAAGATAGCCTTCTTTGGTCTCGGGCTGGTGGTATGTGAAAATAGAAATTATATCAAAAATAGCACAGTTCCGTATAGTGTTTATCAAACACATTTTTCATAAGTAAGTTTCATGTTCAGTCTTAATGTGCAAGGCAATTATGGGAATGTCCCAACAGAAAGACAGGGCGTAAAAAGTCTTTGGCCTGATTTTTCAGTGTGCAGATGGAAGGGACAAAGAAGCAGAGGCTTTGATCAAATCCATGTGGAGGCTAAGACATGCCCAAAATCAAAGGACAGTCCAAGTCTAAATTGGAAAAGCTCAAACGTGCTGATTCACTCTGCTGAAGATCTTCTACTTTTATTCAGTCTGAACTATGCCCCAAAAGCAATCAGTCAGCACAGTCTGCAGGCCATCGCACGCATACTGCACCGTACTTGGTGATGGTTGAACTCAGTGGGATAAAATGCTTCAGATAGTTTTCCTCGGTTCTTGGAGTTTTAGGTAGGTGCTAAAGACCACAAGTCCAGATAGTATAATGAATGTGAACTTGTGGAAACAATACTCATGATGGTCTGTAATTGTGATCGCAGTGCATTCATTAACTTGTAGCGCCTTGTGCGGTAATAATCAACTCAGTGAAGGGAACAGTGAGGTTTGCAGTCTGTTCTGATAGCAGGTGGCAGGCAGGAGGCCAGAGATTGTGTACAGAGGTAAAGTCAGAGGGTCAGCTGAGTGCGGTGATGACTGTCGGGGTGAAGCTATTGAGGTGTGGAGTCGGCCAGATCCTAATGAAATGTTACCTCCTCCCAAAGGGAAGTTTTTGAACAGGTGGTCGTCTGTTTGTCTGGGATCTGCAGTGATCCTCTTCATTGTGCAGCTCTGTCAAGGAGGGCAACTGGCAACCAATTATCTACTCAGGAATGCTGAGTGGGTAAGATTGGCTGCTACAACTTGTTTCCAGTAGGGCCTGGAAAGTAGAACCCTTCCTATTACGCGTGTTTTGGCTCAGCACAGTTCAGCTGGACACAAAAAAACGCTGTCACACACAGTGACTCAATCACGGTGCAGCAATGCAGCCGTGTTCTGCACTGTGTATTGGCTTTATTCACTCTTTCTCAACAGATGTTTTTAATCTGTTAATTAAAGCTCTCACTGAGAGGGCTTTCCCCTTTGAGTCACTGTGTATCTTCATTTATACGTATGTGTGTGTTTTAGAGTGGTTGTATGTCTGCTCTATACTAAGGCCTCATTATTTTCAAATTCTAGTTTTTGAAAACGGAAGAAAAAATTGGTCATCTATTGGTTTTAATTTCAGTTGTTACACCAGATTTAAAAAATCTGTTACACAATATGATATACAAATAGTATAAAATAAATAGTTTTCATTCTGTATTTTAACTATGTATAGTTTTCTTTCATTTTTTTACACATTTTTCTCTCTGATGTGGTTCAGCGTACTGGTAGAAAAAAAACTACTGGGGGCACATGAACAGAAATATAAGGTGATTTTGGTAGATTTGGGTGAAAATCTGTAAAAGAAAACCTCAAAAACAGAGCCAAATGTATGTGTCTGTAGGCGTGTGCGTGTACATGAAGGTGCGTGTATGACTTTGTGACTGGGATTGTATGTGTGTGTCTTTGTTTGTGTGTGTGCTCCTCACCCCCAGCTTCTTTCAGCCAGCTGCTTCATGCCTCATTGGGGTCCGTATTGATTGGTCCAGTTTCTCTTTGTTTTCAGTCCTCTATTTTGGTCGTCTGATGCAGCTCTAAGAAACCCGCTGGCCTTTGCTAAAACTGCCCTAACAGCTACAGAAGTCTTTGGTAAAATTGCTTTAAATGGCTAGACAGACTCTGGTCGGAAAGTTCTGAATGGCGAGAGAGCCCTTTGGTAAAATGTCTCCAGAAGGTCAGAGAGGCTGCAATGAAATAGCCTCAATAGCTTCAATAGTTCAGCGGGCAAGTACATGCTCGCACACATGCACACGGGCGTGCGCAGCAACTCACACTCACTTTTTTTTTTCTCTCTTTCTCGTCCTCACTATGACAGTCTCACATACACACACAAATGCTGTCACACACCCACGCACAAACACACAGGGATAGAGCTGTACGTGACTGTGAGCGGCAGTTGAGAGTCGCTGTTTGTCTGCAGTGTTTTAGCTCTCAGTGGTGGTTGATGGTGGCTGCCGGAGGGGAATCTAACATGGCGCCGATCCCCGGCTCACTTAACACTATTCTGTCTGTTGTAACATGACTCAGCTTTCAGAAAAAGGACCAGATCAGTAAGACAGCGAGTGGGAGACAGACAGGGAGAGTGGGGGACTCTGACAGAAAGGGAGAGGGGGCGTGATTAGGAATGAAAGAACAACAGAGAAATGCGTGAAGCAGAAAGCTGGGATCTGTTGGACTTGGTGTACTGTCGCTACCGTGACTAACTAGATGACAGTGACAGCGAGTTTTACTGGTAAATAAACACCAGGATACACAGCAAATCTCATCATCCAAGATGTGAGAAGTGTGTCACCACCTCCGCTCTTCCTTTATCCCCCTCTCCGTCATTTTATCCCTTTATCCAAACAGGACCTCCTATTCCAGATTAGCAAGGTCACAGCGATGATGAGTCCTGAGGTTTATACCGGTGAAGACACTGTGGAGTGAGGCTCTGCACGCGCACACTTGCCCGCGAGCAGTCGTCAGCAGACACACAGTCATGCACACAAACATACACACTTAAACAGTCATGACAGCGGTATTAGTAGCTTTCAAGGGGTTGTTGGAGGGGAGTAAGAAAAACACTTTAGCACCTCTTGTCTGTCAGAGTGGAGCGAGGGCCAACAGGCGAAAAAGGCGGAAGGGCAGGCAGACCCCCGGGCTCTCAGTCTCTACTCTAACGTTGACTTAGACACAGATTTGTTTTATTGGCTCTGAAGTCCCTCTCCTTCACTCTCCTTCACACTTGTTTTCCCCATTTGTCTCTCTCCTCCTTTCGTACTCCCCTCTGTCCTTCTCCCTGTGTCTTTTATCTCCCTCTGCCCTTCTTTCTCTCTCTGCCTTTCTCCCATCCCTCAGAAGTTGTGGCTTAGCTAGAGGCTGACACAGCCATGCAGAACTTGGATGAGAAATTGCTTTTACTGTACATGCTAAACTACACACTAAATTGAATGACTGATGCTCTTGAAAGTGTTTGCTGCAGGGCAAAGCCAGCTGTAGTCTTTGGTTGTCAGAGGGAATATAGTTGGCGGTTAGCTATGTGTATGAGCGAAAAGAACTTGGCAATCAGGCCTGGGTGTGTTTCCGCTTGTGCAAGAGTATTGATAAATCATTTTTAACTGACTGCAGTGCTACCTTGGCTGTAATGGTTATCGATGAGACAGTATATTCACAGTCAGTCTCACCCATTGTGTCTCACAGCCCAGCCCAGCACTGTTACAAACACCAGATAACCGCATGTAGTGTAACACAGGCATTAAAAAGGAATACACACACACACACACAATTTTCGTTCCCTGTCTCCCGACTCTTCCTCGCACCACGAGTGTGAAATCTAATCATCACTGCAGCCCACAATCATTTCTATCTAATCTGGAGACACACACACATGCCTGACAACAACAATAGCAGCAACTGCAAGCTAGTATTATCTCTTCTTCTTCCAGCTCAAATAGTCTGCTTTTCAAACCTGCCTATCTGGAAAGAATGGCGGAGAGAATTTAGTGGTGCAGGCCTGCCATTTATTATGATCACAATAAAGACATGCCATCCATACATCTTTGCATTCCAGCTGTTAATGTGAAGGAGCTGCAGTGGAGCGGTTGTCATCGCAGCTGCCTCGCTGACTTAATCCAAAAATTTCCACCAGCTTGGATTCCTCTCTTCTCGTGTTTCTCTCCGTGGTAGTTTAAGTAAACCTGAAAAAGCCACATCAAGCACCTCTTTCTCTTACTACTTAACTGTCTTAGTCTCCCCCCACGCCCTGCGCGGTTTCTCCTCAGCCTGCCACATCTTCCGCGTACATCTCAGCGGGGCAACCGACAGCGAGGGTACTGTACAGAACCCCCTCACAGCAGTGCCGTCCTATTACCTCTGGCAGTCATCTCACTGTCACACTGATCAATGATTCATGTGTGCGAGGGCCTCGGCCTGTTAGCTCGCTGCACTGCTGCTCGCTGTCGCTGTCGCCCCTGTGCTGCTGCTGCTGCCGCTCCAGTTATAATGACTGGACTGACTCGGAGCCTCTCACTAACGTGTGACGGTTATGTGCGCTTTTGTGAGAGTGAGAGAGGAAGATGGACACTGAGGGGGAGATGGATAGACAGACAGAGGAAAAAGGGAGTGAGAGTGAAGGTTCATGCTGAGCACATGCTGCCACATAACTGACTGCGTACTGTGTCTAAGTGTTTGCCTGAGTGAGTGAGTGCGTATGTATTTTGTGCCCAGATGAAAGATAAAAAATGGATCAAACCCGAAAGGAGTAGAGTTAAAAAGTGACTGAAACTGCTTTTACTACTGTTTTTTGTTTTATTTTAAAATTTTAATGTAATGATGTCTAAATCTTCCTTAACATAGAAACATCCGTAGTTTAATTGTAACAGGGGATCTTCTTTCTGCTATAGTTTCCTGTCTGCTTCAATTAGTTACTATCAGCTGACCAATAAATATTTAAAAGAATATAAAAAAACATACAAAATAAAAAGTTCCATGGATAATTTAACAACATCCTGTTACTGTACGTTTATTTTGACACCATAAATATATGCAACATTTCAACTTTAGTTCTGAGAAATCATGAAAAGGAGCTAGTCAGCGGTGAAACAACTGGGTATAAAACACTGTACAATGGTTCATGGTTTATCTAAATTTGTCCCAAAATGGTAAATGGTAAATTTATTTTAAAGCAGCAGTTTTTGGGAAATATGTATGTGTGGGAAATATATATGCATCCTGTTTCCCATATTTCTAGACTTTATGTTAAGCTAAGCTAACCAGCTTCATATTTCCCGTACAGATGTGAGTGAAAATGTTCTTAATGACAAGAATGCAAAAAAGCATATTTCCCAAAATGTCAAACTATTTCTTCAAACTGCTGAATGAGCATGTTTTTATGAAGCTTAGAGGCCCCAGATGCCCAGCAGGCTCAAAGTAGTCTCTGTGGCAAGGTATTTGTGGGAATATGGTAACTACACAATTGTATGGCAGTTTGCACCACTGAAGAAAAATTAAAATATGAAAGCCCAAGGATGGCTCCTGTATTTTTCCAAATCTTTTCTCTTAGAGGGACCTCAGGCCTTTCCTCAGAACTGGTTATCATGCATGAAATATTTGAGATATTATGATCGCATTCTTGACATAAAATGACATTTTAGCCAGATGACCACAACCTGACACGTAGCAAACCGGGGACAGACCAGTATCCCAGAGCAGAAATCCTGGATGGTTCCTTGGTCTGGGCAAAGTAGGCTGGGAATATATTGGAGCCCATATCTGCTGGAGTTGGAGCTGTATTTGACTTTTCTCCCTATATTTTGACATACACAGTCTGGTACAATTGATCTTTTATTAAACCAGATATATATTAATGCACTTATTCATTTTACAAAATAATCCAAACTCAAGGTCCAGCTTTCTCTGAAGCATGTATAACATGCAGCAGTATCCCCTTGAGAACTGAGCAAAACTCCAAGCGAGCAAACAAGGTCCAAGGTCAAGAATGAACCTTCACACACAGCAGTTGCTCATCTTTTGTAGTGATTCAAACAGGAGAGTTTCATGCTCCTGCAAGGCTTGGAAGATCTCCAGCTGCCAGTTACCTGCAGCTCATTCACTGCTGCAAACAGACAGGACTCTTGTTTGCAGGAATGTGAGACGTCCAAAACTACTTTCATCCCCAAATTTAAACCTCAATTTAGTCCTGTCCTCAGCAGTGGCTCCATAAGTGTTCAGCACGCATGCGTTTGCAAATACCCAAAATTAATCCGGTGAAGTAAAGAACAACAAAGATGTCATCAACAGTCACAATATTGCCGTGAGGACGTCAGGTCCTCAGAAGTCCAAGAGCATAGACACAAACTTTTACCCTCCAACACCAAACGCTCCTCATCACATTCCCAGGTCCTCATCCCTCTTCGCTTCTGTGTGTGTGTGTGTGTGTGTGTGCGCTCCGTGACTCTAGATGCTAAGTGTTCTGGCTAAAGGTCAACAGCCATAAAACAAGAGAGTGAGAGAGACGGAGAGAGAGAGGCTGATGAGCAGGAGCAGGAGAAGTAGGGTCTGAGGGGCTTCTGAGGAGAGGTGGAGTGGTGAAGAGGAGAAGATAGGAGAGCTGGTGAGGACTGTCACTGCAGAGTCATTACTGGAGTGGCTAACACTTGGCTAATGTACGTGTGTGCGTATGCACGTGTGTGCGTGTGTGTGTGGAGGGAAGTCGGTGGGGGGGGGGGCACACGGGAGAACAAGGAGAGAAAGAAAAGCAATTCAGATGAGAGGAAGTGAGGAGAGAATGGAGCATGAGAGAATGATGGTGGAAATGCTAAACGTATCAGTTTGGGAATAACTTGTCATCCCTCACTGAGCACTCTTACAGACTAATTTATGAAACTATGATAGGTTGTTCCACTCCACTGCATAATATAATGCAGTACAAACAGTGATGATGCATACAAACCTACATTTGTAGGTGCAACACTATATTTCATGTTTAATTCCAATTGAGGAGAGCTGATAATGCGATGTGGTTTAAAGGAAATCTCTGCGGGATTGTCTCTAAATCTATCATTGTTAAATAAAATGCGATGCTTACTGTCATCAGTGTGTTTTTGTTTGTTTGAGTCTCTCACTACCTGCCTTTTTTTTTCTCTCCCACCTGTCTGCTAAAGATGGAGTACTTACAGTACCAGACAACCAGAAGGGATTTTGTTGGAAACTAAACCCATGAAATTGAATGTACAAAGCAGATCATTTGGGTTACTGTTTGTCATTTTTTTCCCCCAGCATCAGAATGAGTCATCACAACTAATTTCACAGTGATGTGTTAATGAGAAAATCCCTCACACTGCATCTTTCAAAATGAAAATAAGAAAACTACAGTGAAGGGGGGAAAAAAAAGGGAAAAAAAAAAAGCTGTCTTAAAATGAGTGACTCGTACCCACATTGATGTGAAGAATCTGTGCGTGTCCATGTCTGGTCTCGTCACAGGCTGACAGTTTAATTAGTCTGAACTAAATGATGCATGACGTCTCCCTCATGGCCCTAGTAATCGTCAGTGTTCTGCTTTGAAGAGCTCATATTGTGCATGAGTAGATAGCTAAACCAACAGTGGCTAGGGCTAGTCGGAAGTTGAAATGTTGGAATGTATGATTTGCTGATCCCCATAGATGCCGAAGTGGAGCACGGGACCAAATTGGCTTCAACTCTCAGAGCTCATCATAGATTTGCTGTATTTTTCCGAGAAAATACTTTTTTTTCTCTCCCTGTGCAACTGCAACAAAAAAGTGACTGCAAATGGCTTTGAACTATCTTGAGTTTTAATTAGGTATTCCTCATCAGCTGGGGATCAAGTGTGGGTGAACGCGTACGTGTGCGTGGGAGTATGCGTTGGCGCATACATGAAAACAGGAGGCACGTTCACGCGCTTTCGTGAGTGGGCCGTACCTGTGTGATTGTGTTGGTCATGCCGCATAATTGTGGATTTGTTTCTCTAAGCAGCCATTTTGTGCGAGCGTTAGCAAGCCCGTGTCAAGTGCTTTTTCTGGGTGTCGGCAATCAGCAGACAGAAGACAGACAGCAAAGACGTTTGAAGTTGTTAGAAGTTTCTTACCTTGATCTGCATGCAGCCACCATCCTCTGACTGCCACCAGCGCATAGTAACTTTGTGATTTGAGTCTTTGCTTTTGTTTGATGTTCCCAATGTGTCAGAGGAGAAAAAACCTGCAATGATTCATTCCATTTGCTTTGTTCTTCATATCAGCAACGGGACATTACCTTTTTAGATTCCTTTAAAGTGGAAAACTAAAGCGGTGTTGGAGTACAATCTCACATGAATGGAAGCTGATGATTGGTCAGAGCAAGGTGAATGTTTTACTGAACATTTTATTGACAGCCTTGCAAGACACTAATTAATTTCCTTAATGGGCAGGTGTTAGTTGTTTTTATTTAACAGCATGCTGGATTGTTGTCCTAGTAAACACTTTTATGAGTGGGAGGGGGAATCCAGTATCCTCCCATACCCTTTGTTGTTTAAAAGGCCCATATGGATTGTGAATCGGCAGCAGCTTTCAAAGCATAATTAGTCATGCATAAAAGACTGTGTTAGTGCTTTAATACCAGCCCTGGGCTCAGGCTCTGAAGATCTGCCTTAATTGCCCACCTCTGCCACGTTCTGTGTACACGTACGCATATGTACGTGTATATATTGGACGCGCAAGCACGTGTGTGTGTAAGCATTGTGCAAGCACGTATGCGTGTGCGTGTGTTCTTTGTGTATTTGCTAATTGTCCACTGCCTTGCAGGGCACTAATAAGCACATAAACTGAGTGAGAGTTCTGAGATGGGCATTAAAGAAGATCCAGACACACCCCTCTGCATGTCTTGAATAATGATCTTTTCTATCTGCTTTTCCTCTCCCTGTGGCTGTCATTGTGTGTGTGTGTGTGTGTGTGTGTGTGTGTGTGCGCTTGTGCGCGTTTGTAGCGGGTCCACCTGTTAGGTCTGACCTGGCATCTGCGGCACGGCGAGAGCCAGCTGTATGAGAATGGCTTGAGCTCGGCGGACCATCAACAGGAGGACCGCAGCAAAACCAGACCTACCAGCTCCATCCACCTGCTGGACACACTCAACCCTGAAAACACACACGCCGGTGACAGAGGTGAGCTGACACACACACAGTTACACACCATGGTAACAGATGTTCTGCACTCAGCTATTGACAGGATTTGCCCGTCAGTAACAGCAAAGCAAATGTACTACAGTAATTTGTTATTTAATAGATATTAAATGTATTGAATGAACACTGGCTTAAAGCATTTCACTTCGTTTGGCTTTGACTGTGCCTGGCAGCTTTTATTTTGTATTTCTAGAACATTTTAAAAGCAATAAGGCCAGAGTGCGGTCAAACCATGGCGTGTTAAATAAACCAACATTAACAGTTAAATCAGGTTCAATTCAGGATTATTTTCAGGATATTCTGTTTCTTACTGAAGGTTTAAATAAGTCTCCTCTACAAGTTACCTCAGAAACTTATCCCTCCAGACTAGCCTGGTCCTGGTCAGGGTAGTTTTAAGGCTTAGCTTCACATCAAGCTTTTATCCGTGTTACAGTCAGTCCAACATTTTGCTGCTGCCTTGTGAACACGTGTCAATTTGTAGTACATGTCACATGTATCACATTTTGACATTTTAGGCTCAGCTACCAGTTTTTAACTGGTTATGAAACAGTTTCAGATTCATGCCTCTATATGGCCTATATAAGCAACAAGACCAACATTGAGAGGATTGACTATATGTATTAGTTTCTAATAGTGATTACTAGTGACAGTTAATGCCGGCCACCTGGTCGTATTTTTCCACAACATCATACAAACGGCGGCTAAATTTGAGTTGTTTTGGCTGCTAATTGGAATCAGAATCAAAATACTTATACACAGATGAACTGAGAGTCTGTTTCCAAAGCTCCTGATGAAGTAGTGTCCTTGCAGCGAGGAGTGAAGCTGGGGGAATATGTAACCTAGCGTTACGTGAAACACTAACACCTTTGTCCACAGGGACCGCCAAATCAATACAGAATGAAAAGTTCCATTGAGGTGCTTTGATGAAAATCTAAGGTCACATTTTAAAAGTCTTAAAGGAGTGATGGGAAGTACTACTGCATACGTAAAATAAAGTTGTGTAAAGCCTTATGTTGCTCAGAGGAAGCTTCACAAAGGCTAATAAATTGCCTCAAGTAATGCTTCTTGTCAAATGTCTGTGTTCCAAAGTCATGAAATAACACCAAAGTGACCTTGTCTGTTCACAGTAGCTATAAGCTGGCTTTTCACAAGAAGCTTCTTTGAGCCACCTTTATTAAACAAACCTGCACATACACACACCAAGAAAGGTCAGGTTAAATACAAAGAAGTACCATACTCTTCTAATTTCTGTTCCGTTCTTCGAATATTCATCTCATTGTATTCCTGTTTTACACTTAATGGAAATGGAAATCCCACGAGTTCCACTGGATTTAATGGAACTATTAAAATAGTAGTAAGACTAAAGAATCATCTTGAAATGTAAATATGAACATTTTAACATTATGATTGGAACATGTTGAGGCTGGCTATATATCCATTGGCATGAATTCAAATCAGCTTCTATTGCATTAGCCTTGCATACATAACACACCCAGCACAATGAATGTTCCAATACGATAGAGAGACATCAGTCCAGACATCAGCCCTGAACTGATTACTCATTTATTAGAAAGGCAAGGTAATTGGTTAATCATGTTCCCTCTTAGCCAGTCCGTGACTGGAATAGCTTTTCCCCACTCGGCCGTCTCTCAACTAGCCAGAGGAATTACTAACACCAATTTAACCCCATGACATGGGACATTAATTGTGAGTGTTCCAGGTCATGAAGTCAGGCAGGACACAGCAACCTTCACGCCTAGACTGACTCTGATGGATATTACAACGGGTGCTGTTGGAGCCCATGTTCAGCACTTACACAGAGTATGTGCGCGCCAAACTGCAACCCGCTGCAATTTAGGCAACCTGGGACATCCCTAAAGCAACTATTCTTGATGAATCCTCACATTCTGAGGATTAACACTCTCATCAGTATCTAAATCCTCTGATAGAGCACACAGGGGTCATAGAATTCACTTCCGAGTGTTGCGTCACAACAATCTATTGTTTCAACTCCTACTGCTTTATATGCTTGATGAAAGCCGGGAAATCAAAATGGGCAAAGCTAAGCCCTTGATACAGGGGGCTCAGATTAATAAAATTGGCACAGTGGAGGTGGTCTCCGGGCAGGGGAGGGCCAGAGAGATTAGAGATTAGACTGTAATCCAGTGTGGCAGATTATCACGCTCATCCTGCTGTACCCATCACCTCTCACACCAAGAGACCACACAATCCCCTAGATTACACAGCGAAGGATGGTGAGAGGAGGCTGCGGGGAATGGAAATGATAAAAACATTACACAGGAGGGAGTGAGTAGAGTGGGAGTGATGGGTGGAGAGAAGAATGATTGATGGACACCAATCTGCTCAAAGGATGTTTGAGATGTCCACCATATAAGTGGCACAAGAGAAATAATTGCTGACATTAAAATACAATTTTCACCAACACGCTTAGCCATTTTAGCCATTAGCCATTTTCATCTCCTTTTTTTTTTCTTTTACATAACAACGAAATCAAGCAGCAAAATAATCTTTTTTTATATTGGAAAAAAACATTTTATTCTCGATGCAACTGTATCAACACAAGTAACAACATAATCGTGGGAGCATAAAGATAGCTGAGGAGACTGATTGGAGGATAGTTATCAGGTTCTGCTTGTTTTGATATAAACTGATGACACAGTAGGGAGAGATGAAACGAGCTCGGCGAAATGATTGGAAGGTAGTAATCTTCTTGTATTCTTGTTCATGTTTTTTTAGTGTTGTTGTTTTTTTTATGTCAACTTCAATGCCATAAAGATAGGCTCTCTGTTTGATTTGTTGGCTCTCCCCCGAAATCAGGATCAGGAGCCGCAGAATTCTAATCTACCTTACGAGAGCAGCTTGCGGCGCGGCGCGGCGCTAGATACTAATTGACACATTGTGTCATCTGTGTATGGCTAGTGTCTTGTCAAGCTCTGAGTGCTGTGTTTTATGTTCTTCACGCTATCTCTCCTGCAGTTTCCAGAGATCACCAGGAGCCCTTCTTAGTCCTCCACACATAAAAGCTGCTCTAATTAGTGCTACATTAATTGCCACTCACCTCATGATAATAAACCTCGGGCTGATGTGCAAGCGCAAAAGTGCACTCACTAAGTCTTTTTCTTGTCTTTTCTATATTTCTATATCTGACATGCATGAGTGCCACAGCATGCCGTCATGCCCACGCACACACATGCACACACATGCACACACATCGAAATTCCTCTGGTGCAGATGAAAGCAGAAGTGCCCAGAGAAGAAATTTTCTGTCAGCGGATTCCCTGATTTAATGAAGTACATTGAAGTTTGAGAATAATATTTCACTCAACGTGGAATGGCGGATATATTAACGATATGAAATGATACAAACTGACATACAGTAGAGTGCCATAATACCTCATTATAATGCGGAGATGATGAAATGTGGAGCTCGTGGAATGCCATCTGAGCCTATGCAATGATTGTATAAACCACTGTATGAAAGGGGAGTTAGTGCTGAATTGTTTTCACTCTATCTGATGGTGTGGTTGGAAATGGTGTGTGGATGGATGGAATGTGACACAGACAGAGAGGAGGGCTCTTAAAGAGCACATCAATATTCTAGACTGTGTGCGGAGAGAGTGGAGGGGGAGTGAGGCTGAGCAGTGTGTAAGTGTGCAGAGCAGTAAGGCAGCGTGTGCGTTTTGCGTGCGTGTATGTGGGGAAAAGGCGACAAGTCTGTGGGAGAGACCAGCGTGTGCATGTGCGTGCTGGTGCCTGTGTGCAAATGCTGATGGACTGGTCCCTGTTACACTGGTCTCATTGATTTTTCTCACGCTGGGATACAGTCTCGGGTTGTAACACACACGCAAGCATACCCGCGGACACACCAGCACACACACACGCAGAGACAGTATAGATCATTTAGCGAAGCCCCTGCTCGAGCGCCTCAAGTTGAGAAAGCCTAACAGCAACAACATTTCTGTCTGTTGCCCAGCCTGCATTCAAAACATCTCATGCAAATACGGCAGAGAAAATTAAAGATCATTTCAAGCTGCAGTCAGTATTTATAGTGTAGTTGACACATTTTAGCAGAGGGCTTTGTAGTACTGGCTCTTGACATTTGAGAGTAGTAGATTGATGTCTCAGGCTCCGACATCAAAGGCAAAAAAAAAAATCAAAGTCAGTTTATATCTTCTTGGTAAACAGACTAGAACTTCATTTGTGATATATATATATAAATAAATAAATAAATAAATAAATAAATACTCACTCACCACAGTGAGGCCAAAGGGGGTTAAATAGGGTTTTTGCAGTACTTGTACCTTGTACTTGAGTATTTCCATTTAATGCTATTTTATAAGGCTACTCTGCTGCAATTCAGAGTAAAATATTGTAGTTGCAACTTACCTAACAAATTGTGATAGGCTGAATCATCAAAAATATAGTAATATAATACATTTATGCATCAGTAGGATATAAAAATACTTCGCACACAGGAGCTATAAAGTACATTTTGCTGATGAGACTTCTGGTCATGTATTTAAGCTTGATTTCATTCATATTTCAAGTCCTGACCTGTACTTGTTGGAGATTATTTTGTCATTTAAAGTAGTACTTTTACTTAGACTCAGGGCCAAAATAAATCTAAGGCGCCAAAATATGGTTAATAGATTTTTTGTGAACATTTTGTGAATACTACTAATACCTCGAGGCTTTTAAAAACCCTTCAAATTGAAGAGTTAAGTTCTTCCAAACTCAGCTAATTTGCTTCACATAGAGAGTGTGAGTGTGCTTTGATCAGATTTGATTAGCCGTGACCAAACGGCCCCACAACTGTCATCACAGTCTGACTAAAATGTTTCTGAATCCTCGCCGGTCACCTTTTTCTAACTGAGCCACACTCACATGTGACCAGTAAGAAGAGCAGAGTGAGCAGAGTGAGAAAAGAAGCTGCAGAGATCCCTTAAGTAGAGATATGGAGACAAGAAATAGGCCGTTAAGAGACTGAAAAAGGTATGGATTCAGCTCTTGATTAAAATGAGTCACCTGGATATCTAGTGAGCCCTGCTTTGTCCCTTCCAGGCATCTTTTCAGACAAGATTTGTACAAGCTTAGCAGAGGGCAATAAAAAAATAACACGTACCTTATCCATGTGTCAATTTATACAACACATATTACATGTGTAGCGATGTAAGTGCACTCAGAGTGTCATGGAGTGAATGAGTTTGTGAACAGGTAGACTTGCCTGTCACAGACATAGCCCGAGGCCTGATGGTAGAGGACGAGAGAGTAATGGAAGGCCCTAAGGCCAAGAGCATTATCTTCTCCTGACTCTGACTGACACTCATTAGGCTGCACAGTGGAGAGAGGAGGCTGAAAGCTTATTAAGCCAACTGCTCAAAAGGCCTTTAATTGAATCCAAGTAATTATAGAGACCTTGCCCATTGTGATATTTTTATTCATCCTGCGGCAAACTCAATCTCTCTTGCATTTGGAACACTATTAATGTTGTCTGCACCAATGTGTGTGAGATTCACACTCAGGCCTACGCTTCAGTATCGACTAACGCTCGCATGTTCACACACACACACACACACACACACACACACACGCACACACACAGTTCCGGTCCCCCCAGACATGTCCTGTCACCAAGACCCCGACTGCACTTTTAGTCTGTTCTCTGCTTCATTAGAATCTGAGGGATAATAACATTAATTGCAAAGACAGTTTAGTTCCTTTGAAAATAGATTACAGGTGTAATTGTTTTACCTGAATAACCCTTAGGCAAGAGAAATTAATTAGACCTTGTGTCCCAAGTCCTAATGTAGCTCATCTCTTTTGTTGGCGCACATACACACACACACACACAGCAGACACACAAGACACTCAGAGACACACAACAGACGGGAAGACAGACGGGCAGACAAACTCACACTGACTTTCAGAAACACACACGTTATTAGGAGGATGAAGGATGACAATGTGGAGATGTTAGCTAGTCATTAGAGGTGCGAGAAGTTAAGAGTTTAAATGTAGAATAATCCTAATCCAGATGTCCTGCGGCACAGGACCCTTTCAAGGGCTAATTTAGAAGAAAATATTGCAATGTGCAGATGTGTTAACATAATGTGGGTGAGCAGCATCAATCGGGACATTAGCCGTGTTATGTGCACACGATGCCGCACTACCAGTATAATTGGCTGAGGTAGCGTCGTTATTATACTGTACAGTGTGGTGGTTTTAAGCAGACCTACCCACTAACCCTTTATCATTTCCATCAAGGGCACGTTGTGCTTCATGGCAGACATGAATAAGCTATGCAACACTTTCATCACCCCTTTAAACAAGCTCATTTTGAAATATACCTTAATTTAACTTTTTTTTTTTGCTTACAACTTGCTTCTGCTGCCAACTAATGATGAAAAGCAAAAGAGCAGATTTATGCGGTGCCATTTATTTTTATTTTATTCCAAGTAACCGACAGCAAGTGTGAATTTCAAGCTGCTTTTTGCTTATTAAAGCCACAAGATAGCAAGGTGTGAAGGAATTTTACCTCCCTGATCGCATATTGGCTTGTTTAAGCTTGTATTCCTTTTGCCTGCCAAGTAGGAATAAACAGAGATTTGCTGTTTTGAAAGATATTTTCAAAGAGTGGGCTCAGGTTTGCTGAAAGACACGGGGCTACGGTGCGGTGCTGGTGGAACACATTGATTGACAGCAGTAATCTGAGCAGCTGGGAGGCCTGGAGGAGCCCCACCCAGTCACCATGCGATCCGTCTGGTTTGTGCGGGACTCCCGAAACACCTCGATCCTCCCCTTCTTTTACTGGAGCCGCTGTGTTATTCTCTACTGCTGAGACAGAGGGAGAGGGAGATGCAGAGAGGTTTTTTCCTTCTTTCTTGCATCAGCAGCTGTAACTTGACACCGTCACCTCCTCTTTGGACATGGTCCTCTTGTCTCTTCTCCCCAACCTTCCCCCAGATTCCTTGTTTTCTTTCTCCCCAACCCCCCTCCTCCGTCTCCCACAGATCGCCACCCATCCTCGCGGCTGATCTGAGCACCGCTTTCTGTCCCCACGTTGCTTTCAGGCCTTCTTTCTTCTACTCAGATCAGAGCAGCTGCTATACAGTAATTGACACCGTCACCTCCTCTTTCAGAGGGATGGTCCTCTTGTCTCTTCTCTTCCCCCTCCTTGTTTTCTTTCTCCCCAACCCCCCTCATCCCACTGCCACCCATCCTCGCGGCTGATCTGAGCAGACCGCTTTCTGTCCCCACGTTGCATCAGACTCAGAGAGGCGCTATACAGTAATTAGCGTCAGAGGGACCTGCTGCCATCTGCCCGCCAGCCTGCCAGTCAGCCCAGAGGCTCGCCGCCTGCCAGACCCGCTTGCACGCCTGCCTGCCTGCCAGTGTTCTGCCAACTGCCATGCCCTATTTATGTCCTATTCATCTGTTGGTGAATAAAAGGCTGCTTTCCTCAGGACATCCATCCCTCTGCTGGCCTTTATTTTTTTGTGGCGAGACACAGGAGTGAGGATTAGCATTAAAAGGAATAGACTGCTGAGGTAGAGTCAGCAGGAATGCATGAATGCATACCTTAGTTCTGCCAAGCTGCTTTTATTCTGTTTGGTAGAGATTTTAGCACAGGGACAATTTGTGCTTCACATGAGACACCTGTCTCTTTTTGCTCTTTCATTACAAACCTTTTTGAACTCTCCTTTTGTTCTCATCCGCCTCTCGTGTTACTCTCCCTTTGCCTTTCTTCCTCTTCCCCTCCATCTAGCTCTCCTGTCACGGCTCCGTCTAGTTCAATCAATTAACCGATTAATCAATTTGCTTTTCTTTTTTTTCCCCTTAGTCCAGAGAAGATAAAGGAAATAGAAGATAAAAAGAAAAATCCAATGCTTTGGCATTTCTTAACATGGTCTTTGACATTTTGTGAGAGAACATCTGTAAAGTAAGAATTTCATTTGAAAGAAACAATTCCAGGAGTCTACAGCTATGTTAGCATCTGTGTGAGGCTCTACTGTTTGGAGGTACAACAGTCAGATCTTTAGCAAGTTTAATGTTTACCTTGTTTGCCAGGTTTCTTGTTTTGTTTCGCTACCACATTTGAATACATGTGGTGAAATAAAGATTCTCATTTAACGTTGGCGAGCAAATACAAGAGGTGGCTGTGCTTAGTTATTAGGTAAAGGTTAGGACTGCATTCACACTACTTTTTAACAAATGCCAGCAAAGTCATGACAGAAAACACCGAAGTGTGTCTTTGCTTTATGGAAGTAAGTTAAAAGAGGCTGTAAGAATGTAGGCATGTAATTACATTGCGTTTCTTTGAAGCTTAATGTTAACATTAGTGTGTTAGCATGCTTACCAGGTGTGATGTTTACATCTTTCACCACATTAAATACCTATGTTAGCACGCTAATGCTTGCTAATTAGCGCTACCATGGCTGAAAAGGAACAGCATCGGTAGAGCAGGCCTGCGCTCTACCTCCCCACCCGTGTGACAGTACATGTGATATATGCTGGCTGGCCTGTGGGTGGGCTTGGTGTCGCCATAATGGAGTGGTAAGGCTGCCGGCATTATAGATTGAGAGCGAGCGGCCTCGTCCATGAATCTGCCCCTAACTGTTCTTCTGCCTTTGTGGCCGTAACGATCGGCTGGCTCCCCTCTGTCACCGTATTTCCTCCATCTTAGTTTAGAAGCAGAGATATATCTCTCCATAAAGGCCGACACAAAGAGGGCTGGAGAGCCTCGCCTGCTCCCTTACACAAAAGACTCGGGCCTGGTGGTTGATAAAGGCTTATGGAGAGGAGAGGAGCTGATGGCCAGGGGACTGTTGGAGAGACCCTATTCTCTTCACACACAAAATACACTCTCACTCAAGACACTATCTTTGTGCCGTGACGCTGTTTGTGAATGCATACGTGCGTGTGTGTGCGCGCGTGCCCCTGTCCCCCCTCACTTTCTCTCATCCACCCCTCTGTCTTTTTCCTTTCACACACATACTAACACATACACACACTCTTTCTTTTCTTGTTAGAAGATGCTAATATAGCACATGACAAAGCCCCAGTAGACAGCTCTCGTACAAAACACTTCCCTTCTAAAGCAGTTCATCTTTATGCAGAGCCTATGCAAAGGATTGCCAAAGCAGGGTCTCTTGAAAAGCAGGATTTTCACCAGCGCTCAGTCATTCCCGATATCTATTCAGTCTCACTTCATTAGTACGGCCACTGATCACACTGATGTTTGAGGACATCAGGTTGGTTATTAATTACTCCCTAAGATACAGAATAGTGCTCCCTATCTATCTTGACAAATCTGCAGTATGTGACGTAATGTCCCCTGTCTGTGGTTTTTACCTGCAGAGAAATGGGTGCGTGGCCGGGCCATCGACCGCATGGCGAGGTCGACATTGGAACGCAGCAGAGCAGGCAGGCAATCCCTCCGGGACTTTTTTGGAGGTTTCATATGACTGTGCACCATCCGACCTACATCAAGTTCAACCTGTCTCTCTCACACAACGCTCTGCTGGGGGTCTACGGCCGCAGGAACATACCGCCCACACACACTCAGGTAAAGGCTCCATTTGTTTTGGAGGCTCCTGTTGTGGCACGCTGTTCACCCAGATGGGCCGGTTTGCTGAAGTACCACGGACCACATCTATACTAATTCACCTTTTTCTCTTGGTTTTAGCCTTTCATCCACACTAAGGTGGTGCGTTTGAGTGAGCTGACTTCACAAAAATGTGATAAAAATTCTGACCTCACATGAAGTGCCTTATCAGACACTTATCTATATGATTTTGTGTTTGTGCCACAATCCTTAATGCATGATGCAATATTTTAAACACATAAAGAATTTTTTGAAGCACATAAATTAAATATATATATATTTATATTAAAAATATCTTGCAAAGAATTTAATTTAAGCACAGAAAAATCTAGTCTGTGCTCAATGATTTTTTTGTGTGTTGCTATAGTTCCCAGTATCTCTCGAGCTCTGTCAACATCAACACATTGGAGTAGGTCATTTTTGATTGGCTGTTTTTCTCCAATCAAATTGCCTGTAGTTTTATCTGCAATTACAGTGTTGGAAATTATTTCATTCAGATTGGTTTAAAGATTCATAGACACTGACTTTAAGCTTGCATTGCATCACCATTAAAGCACATTATGATTATCATGCTACTTTGTGTAAGATTTCAAGTAGATAGTATTCCTATGTATCAGACTAAAAGCTGCTGACTTGGTCATTGACAATGGTGGATTGAGTACAGGAAGACCAGTTATTAGAGAAGTGGTGAAGCACTGGGAGGATGGCATACAGGCACACCACAGCCACACCTTGCTTGCCATCACCTTGCTGTGGAGGGCACCTAGCTAACATCTGCCAGAGTTTAGCCACAGATTTAACTCCATAGATGTATGCCTGCTCAGACAAGTGAGGGGTTGTGCAGCAGTGAAAAATACTGTAAAGAAGACTTCCTGTCACCTCTAACCTTGTGTGTGATCACGCATTTTAAATGTCAATAAAGCTGCAAAGTCACACAACACAGGTGTCAGTAAACTGCATTTATGCTTGTTTTGTCAGACACGTTTTCAAGCATAAAATCACAATTTGATGGACATCTTAGTGCAGCAGAGCAGGAATTGCTGTCTGCCTATTTAACAGGTAGTATTTTGTGAGTCATGAACATGTCACTATTTTATTCGTGGTCTGACAAGAGAAACAGAAAATTTGTACACGAGAAAAATTACATTATGAGTTCAGCTGAATTAAAATACAGTGTGAGAGATGATGAAAAACGAAGGTTTTACTTGCTGAAACTCTGCAGAGTAATCACAGTGTCTGTCATACTCTTACCAGATGTTGACAGTGATGCAAAATTATTGTCAACTAAAAGGAAAGATGAAGAAGAGATTTTAACATCCTCCTCATGTGGACTGAGATCTTGACAAAATGTGGACACAGAAACAGCAGTTTCTGACTTAGTCAGTTTAGCATGGATAAAATGTGTCTCAGACACATTTACAGAAACAATACACACACACACGCAAATACGTCGTACACAGTGTAGAACAGCACTGTGCCGTACAAGAGCACGTATACAGACAAAAATACAACACACACATTGAGTCATCTGCTTTTTAACATCAGTGCGCCCCTGCTCTCGCCTGCATGAAGAGGTCTAATTAGCTGTTTTTGACACTAGTGTGACACACAGCCCTCAGGGGGAATAAGACTCAGCGAGTGCTCGCTAGTTCAAGGAGGTTTCAGGATGGAGAGGAAGGAAGGGAGATACGAGGATGGTGGAGAAGTTAAAAAGGGTGAGAAAGAGGCACAGACAGGTTTAGACAAATGAAATAATAGTCTGTTCCATTTGAAAATCTGGGTGGTAAAGTCTGCCCATGCTATTAGCAGCATGTCAAGTTGTTGAACCAACTGCTGTGAAACATGCCTGGTAGAGAATTGAGCTGCCATGGATGACGATTTCCCTTTCTTTCTTTGGTTTCCTGTTTCACAATTCGCATCTGAAAATCCACATCTAATGAAATTCCCCAGCTTCTTGTATGCAAGCAGTTTTCCAATAGCATTCAATTGACAGTTTCATAAAGCTCACCCAACAGCAGCCACACACCACTGCACAAGGTTTGGCTTGCAAATTTCCATTGCATTTATGCAGGTTTCGCGAATTCCTGTCTCGCTCATTCCAATGGGATGATATTGTTGTTGTGCTGATTTTGTTCAGTTTGACTTCGTGAAACTACTGGACGGGAAGGCGCTGCCCAGGTCCTTGACTGATCCCGTCTCAACTGCCAAAGCTCCCAAAGGCCTGCTGCTGAGCGGCCTCCAAGAAACGGGCTTCATTGAATACATGGACCCCGGGACCTGGCACCTGGCTCTCTACAACGATGGACGCAACCTGGAGCAAGTGTTACTCCACAGCACTCCCATAGGTGAGAAGAATTAGCACAGACTCACCGAGTCAAAGTGGTAGCTTTTCTTCCCTGTTTCTCTCATTTAGTCATTTAGCATCACCCTAAGTATTTGTCGTCCTTTTATATTTATAGGATTTTTTAATGCATGAGTTCCACTGTTTGTATCTCTGAGTTGCTTCACCCTCTAGTCCTCCCTCCCCTTCCATCTGTTGATATGCAAAAAACATAAGGACATGGCCAAGAGTAGTTTGAAACTCATTGACATTTGAAGAGAACTTTTCCTATTAGAAGAGTGAGCTTGGCATGGCATGAGGCAGCCGTTAGAAAGGGGAGGACAGCTCCTGTAGTAATGACAGGGCTTGCTAACTGCAGCTCATTGCTATGACACACACGGATAGCAGTGTAAATTGAAGGATGTGAATAATGCAAGAGTACGTGGCTGAATATAGACAAGTGGATAATTACCAGGGCAGTTTCTTCACTCCCACTTTGTCCAGTATTCCTTAAGAGAATACAGTGTTGAAATAACCAAAAAAAAGTGTTTGGAAATGTAGCAGCACCATAACATCATAGGGGGACTTGGTAATTTATATGTAGCAGACAGGTAATATGGCAATTAGAAAGCATGCAGTATGTGATGAACAGATATTATGAGAAAGCAGCACTCCATGAAATAGACTCTATTTTGGGATTTCAGTCCCACTGATCCTTAACTGGCCATGCATTATTTAGTTTTTATGTTATTTGGTAAATGATGAGGAACACTGCACCGAGCGTTCTCATTGCTTTTGAGCTAAATATGTGTATCAACAACCTCTTAAAAGCTGAAGTTGAAAGCCAATCATTAAACATTTCCATAGTGCCAAAACATTGTACCGAAGACATCTTTCATCGTCATATTGACAGAGTTCTTTATATAATGACTGACAGCATGCGACAGCTAAACACAGATTTTATTTCAGAGCTGTCAAACATTTGTTGACACGTGTGCTGTCTGTAAAGTCTGGAATATACCAGCCCCATTTTGAGTCACATATTTTTTTCACTAAACAGGATACAGCAGTGTTTACAAAGAGTTAACTTTCCTTTTCCTCTTCAATAATCAAAACAAATATAGATGGAACAGATGGGCTCAGAATAGCAGCCATTGGTCCACTTTGGTTTTTCAAGTAATTAATCAAGTGATTTCGCTTGAAAGAGGGAAATAATATTAATGGATTGGTGACAAAGTTCATATCGCTGCCCATTCACACCTCTAACGAGGGTCACAAACAGACTGTGCATTGTTTTGGAGGCAGAAAATCAAAACCACTGAGCTACAGTACAATAAATTCTAATAAGAGACACTATGCTGCAGCCCAGAGTGCAGCTTTATGGGGAGATGAGGGAGAAATGAGATGATCTCTGTCGGGAAATTGAGCTATTCCGCAGCAAATAGTAACAGGATACAACAAAGAAACCGAGAGTATAAATAAGAGGATAGCAAAAGACCGTCATATAAAATAAATAAATAAAATAAAATAAAATAAAATCAATACAGTGTATGAGTACGACAAAAAGGAAAATATGAGAATGTGAAGAATGAGAAAACAATGCATGAAATAAAGCTGATGTGCAAAAAAGCACTTGCTTTCACAGAAACAAGGGGAGACACAGTGTGTAAAGCACGTTTTGGTTTAAATATGCTGCCAAAAGTAATGAGGTATGTGATTACATGAGACAGAAAACGCTGTCATAGATCATCACTATAATCATTATCCTCATAAAGGTAAAAAGAAGAAAGAAGGAAGTTGTGGCGGAACAATCAAAGCCACATGTGTTTGGTCAGCTGATAACTGACCCGTATCAGTCAGAAGACATTATGTTGGTCTATCATCTGTTCACAGACACACACACACACACACACACATACACAGCATTCGGTTACATCTTAACTGAGTGCTGCTGCTGAGTAGGACAGAAAATTGTCGGCACAAATGCTGATATATAGGCTGTAATATATGCTGATATGTGTATACACTATAATCTACGTCATTTCTCATTGATTCTGACTATCATGTACAAATGGGCCACGTACAAATGTTGAAAAGCAAAAATAAAAGGGAACTTCTGCTGATAAAAAATGACATTATTTTGCATGGATTTAAATAGAATTTTTCCCACATTTTTCTTCATTTTATACAGAAAAGAAAACAGCAGCTGAAACCCTGTTTTCCCCCCTCCTCCAATATTGACATTTACACATCACCCACGGAAAGCTCCAGCTTAATGACTTCTGCCATTTCGCCACCTCCACTCCAGCCCCATCTTCTTTAATTCTGCTCAGCCTGTACCCATGCAGAGCGTGGTGCTTCCTGCAGGGCTATTAATTATGCATAATTGCTATACTTCAGCTGTAATCACACGTCCTCTCGAATATCGTATCTTTTACACGCTGGCCAAAAAAGTGGGAGAAAAAGTTTTAACGGCAATGCTCCCAAACTTTTTACAAAATAGATGATGATAAACAAAAAAAGTGGTCAGCTAGCAGCTGGATACTTCTAGTTAGCTGAGCAGCCATTACATTTTTTCATAAATTCATAAAGCCTAAGGGTCATAAAGCATGGCTGAAACTTTACAGGCTCATAAAGTACAATTGGAATGCTTATTTGACCAATCAGATCACTTGGCTGGAAGCACCCATTTTATAATAGCATTTAACTGCAATAACTTATGGCATGAGTGATTTCTAACTGCAAAGGGTTTAGTCAGTGGAAAAAAAAATGAGTGGGTGTCCACACACATGCACATACACATACACACACTATATGGTATATACTGTAACAAATAAAGACATGGCTCACCGTACATTACCTGTTAATTGCCTGGGGATTTTTATAGTTGAGACATTGACCTGAAAGATACGGACCTTATATCATTGTTAACAACCCTGCACCTTACAACCCTGTGAGCTCTCTGACGAATCAGCCATCTCCTCTGGATTAAAAGAAACTCTGTGACCTTGCAGATGAGTTTTTGTTCATTGCATGTGATAGGTGCCAGATGCAATATTGGAATTTGTGTACGTGAGGCTTTTTTTTTTTTGTCAAGAGAGAGAGAAAGAGACACAGATGTAGAAAGGTGTGCGAGTCCTCCTGACTGTGTGGGAGAAAAAATGATTGCCACTCCTTCTCTCCATCAGTATGACGATGACAGGTGATGGAGGTGAAAATGACTTTGGTTTCTGTAGTGATGCGCTGCTGTGGAGGATAACGCTGTGCTGCCGGCTACTGGCAGGGCCTGTCTCATTAGCATGTGTCACACGCGCCTCTAGGCGGGTGTCACATAATAACTTCGGGTGCATGTGTTTGTAAATGTGTGCGTGTGAGTGTGTGTGTGTTTGTGAGAGCGAGCCATGCCGCTGAAGGATTTGTCATCTATGCTCCCTGAACAGAGCGAGCCAGGGGACTGCAGTGGTTTGACTCTGGAGTCGATCCCCGTTCAGAGGAGCCAAGGAGGACGGCACAGGGTCAAATAAAGGATGACATCCTTGACACCCATTTTAATTACTCTATCTAGCCGAGATAGAGCTCGCCTGGCACAGGACAACCAGCAGCATAGTTCACATCCTCAAATCCAGCCTCTGGGTACTCCTCCACCAGAGTCTTCCATCTCGAGTGGAGCAGACAGACCTTGGCAGGCTTATATAATGCACTAAAAGCATAAACGTGCTCTCCCTCTTTATCTATCTTTGCCACGCTGCCAATACCCGGAGAATGAGATCTGACATGATGAACGTATCAATGGGAGAAAAAGGAGAGCGGTAAAAGTTAAGCAGCTAATTGAAGTCCGATGGAGGAATATGATGAAAGGCACATAGCCTACAGAAGGATATGATGAAACACACGTATCCAGATGAGACAAAGCGCTGGTAGGAACAAGCATCAAATTGATCTCAGCCGAGAGCGTAGCTACTGTAGCGGCGCAGTATCACCCATTCTCCACTAACTTGTGCACTCACAATGTCAGATTTTATGTTGTTCAATCTCGTTCCAAACTGCGCCCTTGTAAACAGTTTGTTGATTAAGCCTTGATGTTTGTAAATTTGCACACAGCGTGTTTCCAACCTGTAATGCAGTATAATGTGCTTAGTGCTACTGAATGTAAGTGAGTGCTTGGCCATTCCCCAGAGAGTGATAGCAGCTGGATCAGACTAATCTAATATAGCCCCTGAGTCTGGGGAGCCATCCATTGCTTATCAGATCTCTCATTCAATAACAGAGAGCTATGCCTGCTTATGGAGTTACATGTGGAATATTTTCAAGTTTTTTTTTTTTTTTCATCTGCCTTTTATGTCTGATTTGCGAATGCGCGCGCGTGTGGATGTGTGTGTGTGTGTGTGTGTGTGATGCTTGTGCAGACTCAATGGATGGCTGCTCCACAGACTGTAATGGAAACGGAGAGTGTGTGGCTGGTCACTGCCACTGCTTCGCTGGATTCTTGGGTCCGGACTGTGCCAAAGGTAAGGGATGTCTGATAAAGGATGAGGCATTGTTGTATATTTTCTTCCTACTGGCAGCAAGCTCCTTTCAAAAAACACCAAAAACCAACAGTTTGAGAGTGTCTGCCAATACTATCTGATCTCTCTACCCTGTCTGTGTGACTCACAGCCCCAAGCCCTTTTGCTTCTACTATCGTTTTTTTTCTTTCTGAATGAATATACTTCTGCTGAGTTATTTACTAAAACAGCTGGAGTAGTTTTAGAAAATAAATTACACAGTAAAGTAAATGTATGATTTTCAGCTGTTAATACATCTTTGGTCCACAAACAAACAAAATCTTTAACAGTTTAACTTTGGACTGTAGATTCTCAAATCCTCAAAAGACCTTTCTTTACAGCCACAAAGAGAATCAGGACCTTATTTAAAACTGGCTTATACAATATACAGAACTTTATTCCTTTTTTCCCTGTTTTAGAAATATATTTTATCATATTTTAGTAAGACCTTCCTGTTTGCTAATAACGTGCTCCTGTTTTAGTTTGCTGTTGAAAACTCCTCCGTGTTCACCCGTCGTCTTGATTCATTCAGTTCAGTGTGGTGCACATTTCCACTGCACAGCTCCATTAGTACGCCGGCAGAGTCCTGTGTGCTCACCCCTCAGCTTCGCTCTTTTTCAACAGAGATAGGCTTCACATCTTCACATCGCATTCACCAACGATTTCGCCTCTCCCATTGCACCATTAATATACTGTCAATAAAACATAACACTTCCTCCAGCACATGTGTATCGCGTTAAAAGCCTCAAAGGGCATCCCAACTCTTCCCCCCTGCAGGAAGAGCTGAGTTCTAATGACAGCAACTTCACAGTCCTTCAAAACAAGTTAAATGGGAATAACTGAAATGAATTACTGAATTAAATTTTTATTTCTGTTAAATAGATTACAAATAGATTACAATAGATTAGAAGTACTTGTTTGTAGTAGCCACGCCCCTGACAGTTTTTAAGACAGGGCTTATATTTTTTATTGGAGAATTTACAATAGGTGGGGTTTACCCAAAATAAAAAAAACAGTTAAATGTGGCTCAATGTTTTACGTAGTTTTGGACAACAATGTAGCTCATGAGGCTTTGGCTTCATAGGCAATACTTGTCAATTCATTGTGGGTTTGGTGTTTTTGTGGGGTTTGTTGATAGAAGAAAGATAAAATATAGTTTCCTTTAACTCCAACCACAACAGCTCTAGTTTCACTTCTCTTTGAAGCATTTGTCTCTGTGACTCGGTGTATTCTCCCCCCGTTCTCTCTGTTTCTCATTCTCACTCTGCCTCTGTCCCTCTTTGTAAAATCATTGTAGTTGTATCTGTCTCATTGTGTAGAAACAGCTGATATGGTATCACATCCTATGATTTATTTACGCTCATCATTTATTCATTCTTTCCTCTCATCTTTCCTCATTTGCTCGCGTTACAATATTCTCCGTTTGAAAAGTAAGACGGCAAGTTTTGGCAAGAATTGTGAAAAGTGAAGTGCAAATGTATTACTGTGGGGCACAGAGTGTTAGATTTAACAAAGGATCAAACAAACACATAACACATGCCCGCACGCATGGACGCACAGGACCTTCATTGCAAATTATCCCAGAAAAAAAGGCGTTGGTTCTGGATCGTCTTTCTAATCCATTTGAAGTCTTGAGCTGCCATACCTCCTCCAGCTGCAATGAGGAAGAGGAGGATGTGGAGGGGGGGTGTAACTGTCAGTGCATCATCACACACTCACTGACTTTATTCTACCTGGCTGTCATTACATTAGCCACACAGCTCTCCGTCTCTGCATGGAGATAGCACTGCTTTCCACCCTCATTCTATAAACCCCTAATGCTCTCTTTCCTAATCTTCCGTTTTCACGATTGTTTTCACGGCCTGTTCAGAGCGAGTGAGGTGACGTTGGGGGGATTTTCTACAATTCCTGGGTTGCCGTGGTAGCCAGGCTCAGGTGGTGCTTGAGTAAATTGAAACAGCGTGAGCGTGAGGGATAAGCTGGAGTGTGTGTGTGTGTGTGTGTGCATGTGCGTATAAGTGTGTGTGTGTGTAGTTAGAGAGAGAGAGAGAGAGAGAGAGAGAGGGCTGCATGAGGATTTGCTGAATCCATGGCGCACTGGCCGAGATAAGAGAGCGTAGCCCCACTCACGGTAGGTTACTGCGGTCTCTCAGCTAATATACTGCAGCACCATGTGTGTGTGTTTGCATGTGTGTACTACCGGGTACGTGGGTGTAATCTGTGTTTGTCCTGTTGCAGATTCATGCCCCGTGTTGTGCAGCGGTAACGGCGTGTATGAGAAAGGAAGGTGTGTGTGCCTGGCAGGGTGGAAGGGGGCAGAGTGTAATGTGGAGGAAGGTCAGTGTATCGACCCCACCTGCTCCAACCACGGCTCCTGCATCCAGGGGATCTGCATATGCAGCCCAGCATACAAGGGGGTGAACTGTGAACAAGGTAAGACATTTTACACACCTCAGTGTCAAATATGCACAACAAAAACACACGTTTAAATGAAAGACTTTGCTTTTGACAATTAATTGAGCCTTGTGTGATTTGACACACGTCCCTCGTAGTGACAAACTATTATTATCACCTGTCTCTACAAACCCTGTCAGCTTTATACAGGCTTTTAATCATGTCAAGTGAAATCAGGCCCCAAATCACAAATTTGCCTCAAAGACCAAATCTGTACAGCGTCACAACATCCTTACACCAGCAGTCTTAAGTAAAAGGTAAAACTCGAAAAAAAATACAACACCTTTAACAGGGGAAACATGCATCATTGTTTTGGTTTTCTAGCCCACATAAACCCAATTTCCAGCTGCAGCAGGCAGTTTTTTACTGCCAACACCAAATGGCGGGTGGACAAAGTCACCGACTAGCTAGTGAAAATACTGGACATACCTTCAGAAAACATTTTTGACAACATTTTTTGTTTTGCCATAAAAGCTGCTAGGTAAACACTTACATCACTTACATGTCAAATGATGGCATTTCAAGCAACTTGACATTTTATTTTATATTTGTTATATAGTGAATATACAGTTTTATTACTGTAGTCAATGCATAAACCTAGAAGCAAAGAAATGACAAATGCTCCAGTGTTCAAATGACAAATACACTAATGATTCATGTAGCTAAAGAAGCTGAGGCACCAACCCAGGAAACCAGCGTAGGCCCTTGTCATACAGGAGCCTCCACTTGCAGCTGTCTGTTGTAAAACCACCCAATAAATTAGCAAACACAAACAAAGCCATGATATTTAAAACAAATTATGATGTTACACTTGATCATAACCTGATGGCACAGCCGCCCTAAAGACCGCCCTGCTGTTTCCTCCAGTCCAGTGGGCCTGCAGGGACCGAGTCAGGTGTTTGACCTTGAGCTGCGGAGCTGAACCGAGCCGAGCTGAGCCGAACTGTGCTGAGCTTTGGCTTGGCACTCAGAGCTGTAATTACACACACTAACACAGCGTAGCACAGAACACCGTGACACGCACGCAGCAGCACAAACACACACACACACACACCACACACACACACACACACACACACGGACCAACCCATTTCACCCCTTATCAAAGCCTCAGTTCTAAGTGTCCTATGAAGTGTAATGTTGTGGAACAGATACAGGGATTGTAGCTAGGGTGGTTAACTCCTGGATGGGATGCAAAGAACACTGCTTTCATACTCTGTGAACTGATGATTATAATGAGGCAGCCCCCCCCCTCCACCACCACCACCCACCACTCTCTCCCCTCACCTCTGACTCATCCTTGCTTTTCCTTTTGTCCTCTCTGTCTCTTTGCAGTGGACTGCATAGACCCTCAGTGTGGCGGGCACGGCGTGTGTGTGCGCGGGGAGTGCGTGTGCTCTGGAGGTTGGGCGGGAGTGAGCTGTGATGACCCGCTGCCAGCCTGTCAGGAGCAGTGTTCGGGACATGGCACCTATCTCCCTGAGTCAGACACCTGCGCCTGCCAGCCCAACTGGACGGGACCAGACTGCTACACTGGTAAGACCTGAGGATTATTGTTCACCCACGGAAAAAACACAGAAAATTGCAACTGCACATCACTGGTTTGCCAGTGTTCTTGTAGCACGCATGGTCTTGCCAGATACTATTTTCTGGGGATTTGACAGACATGAGAGAGAAATATGGATTGGAGCCACTCTACGAAATGGCTCTGTGTGTGTGCGTGCATGCATGTGTGTGTGTTTGCATGTGTGTGGGTTTTTTTGCACTCTTTTCATGCTGGTCGTAAATGAGATTTCCCCTCATGACTCTCTGTCGGCAGCACTCTGGAGCCCCCCCACCCCCCACCCCCCTTGCAATAGCACTCACTTTACTGTGCAATTATACTGTAACACACATATAGTCATGCACACATGCTCATGCACACACACGCACACACACACATATTCCCTCCAGCTAAATGAGGAAAAAATGCAGGCAAGAAAAAGAAAAGACCTCCACTCCCACTTTGCTGCAAGGCCTTTCAGAGACTGCTACACTGAGGAACACTCAGCTTGGCATTTAAAAGCTTGCTGATGTTTATGGAACACCTGTTTACCTGTACGTCTCATATTAGCTTGTGTGTGGTTGTTAAATATGCTTGTAAAAGGTCTACAACTACCTTAAGTTTCCTTTGCACTCAGTAAACGCCGGCTGCTTAAATTGACAGCAGCTCTCCACTGATTGTGGTGAAAAGGCAGTGAGCCACTGTAACGAGAAAAGTAAAGCACATGTACCATACTGTCTAAAATATTGAACGCTGCACCCTGTGGTATGCAGGGAAAATGTGTCCTTGTCCTTGCAGTGTAAACTGACAGAGAGGAAAACAGCCATTATTGCACAGACTTTCCTCCATTTCCACCACACAAACTTAACGCTGGTGTAGGGATAGATCCGCTTTACCATACACACCAATGATTTGCAGGCAATGGCATTAGCTCCCGCTCTCACATGTATGCAATGCCTTATTATAGTGATATAGCCCATGATAGTGATAGACCGTGGCTGAATATCTGAGATATGAGCGGCCTCTCTCTACCTGCCAGGCTTTTAATCAAAAGGACCCAGCAATTCTACGTCCTGGTCTTGTTGAAGCATAGCTAAGCTAATGTAATTCTAATAGAGAGCTGAAAAACTCTCCAACTTTAATCCACTTTTTCCTCCCTCTCCATGCTATGTATATTTAAATTGAAATAACTTTTTACTGCAGCTGGATAAGTAGTCTTTGTGTGCCTCCAGCACTTTGCTCTCTTTACTGATGGATGAGGCTTTGCTTCTGCAGAGAAAGAGAGAGGGAGAGTTAGATGGTGAGGAGCATGGAGAAAAGGAAATAGACAAAAAGAGGAGGAAAGAAAGTTAAAGGGGTGTTGCAAGAGAGAGAGGGAGGGAAAGGGATACCGAAAAGAGAAAGCTGACAGAGACAAAGATGGAGAGATGAAGAAAAAGAAAGGGTATTAACAAACCCAGCAAATCTGATCAAAATGTCAGAAAAGAATAATAGAGCTGAATTGGAGTCCCTGTAGTTTAAATATGTGGCGCAAATACGAATCATTTGGCTGTTATTATGAGTCTATTCACTCCTCCTCTCCTTCAGGGAGCTCAGCTATTAGAGGTGGGAAGATTGTGTATTGTGAGAAAGTAGACTTTTTAGTCTCTGAGGTTATCCTCCTCTATCGCTTGTTTTTTTTTTCCCTCACCTATATCCGATGGCTCACCCCCAACTATGAATTTTTCTACTTTTTGCCGCTCCCCATGTCCCCTGTGCCTCTTTTACCATTTTATTTTCTTTTAATGCTCAATATGTCCATTTATTCCCCTCCCTCTCATTCTCTCTTCCTCTCACACTTTTTTTTTCCTTCTCACGCATATCCCCACCCACCTGTTCGGCAGAGCTGTGCCCGGTGCCATGTGGCAGCCATGGTGTTTGCTCAGAGGGCCAGTGCCAGTGCGAAGAGGGTTGGATTGGCGCTGCGTGCGACCAGAGAGCGTGCCATCCTCGCTGCGAAGAACACGGCCAGTGCCACGACGGGACCTGCATCTGCCAGCCTGGCTGGGAAGGAGAGCACTGTAACATTGGTGAGCTGCGTGTGTGTGCACGTGGGAGTGTTTAATTATTCCTTGTGATATTTTGATTAGTGTGATTAATTGGATAAAAAAAAGATAATTTCCATTTACAATTGTGCTGCTTTTGTTGGGATAATTTCCATTTACAATTGCTTTCTCTTACTCAGTTCTCACTTTTCCCCTCCACAGTTACTCATGATTTGGACGTTGTTGTGAAAGGTAATTTATCTTTATTTAGGATTTAAATTTCATATTGTGCTCCTCTAACATACTCACAAATGCCAAAAATGTGTGTGTGTGTGTGTGTGTGTGTGCTCACAAATGCCAAAAATGTGTGTGTGTGTGTGTGTGTGTGTGTGCACATGTGTGTGCGTGTGTGTGCACATGTGTGTACATGTGTGTGCATGTGTGTGCATGTGTGCACGTGTGTGCACGTGGGATACACCTTTTCAGACGGCTGCCCAGGGTTGTGCAGTGGGCATGGGCGCTGTACCCTGGAGCAGAGCGGCTGGCGCTGCGTCTGCCAGACTGGATGGAGTGGGCCTGGATGCAGCGTTGTCATGGAAACTGACTGCAGTGATGGAACAGACAACGACGGAGGTGACATTCTAACATCATCTATCATTTTCTATCTCTTTTTGTCTTTCTTACCTCTTTCATTTCTGTTTTTCTGACAGATTGTCCATTCCGTTCCGTTGCTTCTCCTGTTTCTCCTGCTGAAAAATCAGCCTCATTGTTCCTCCCCTTCATCCCTCTGTGCTGTCCCAGTCCTGCTGAGACTCCTGTAGAGTCCTGCTGGTCATTATTATATTAAATATGTATTTGTTGTGTGTGTGTGGGTCTGTGTGTGTGTGTGCACATTTTTGCAAGTGTGTGTCTGTTTTCCCTCATATCACAGCTAAATGTCTAATATGCATACCACCTGCGAGGATAAAAGGCACTCAGAGAAATTTTCACAAGTCTAAATACAGCAAACCACGCAGAATAGATTCATGCTCCTTTGGTTATGAGAAGTTTGGTGACAGGTGAGAGGTGTGTGTCGCTCAGCCTCATATCTGTGTAGTTCTATCCTCAGGTTAAGAGACAAGAAAGGAAGCTCTGCTCATTACAATCACTTCCTCACCATTTCAGTTCCATCTAAGGCTCTTCTTCAATGCATAACAAGTTTTAAGAATTTACTGCTATATTACATTGCTTTCAACTGTGCCCGTTCACTTTGAAACTCCATCAAATATCCATTATGGACATGCCTGTTAAGCCGCTCCTATAATCCATCATCACAAACAAGGTAGTGTCGCTTTTGTTTGGAGTAAAAGCTTCTTTGTTTTTTTTTTTTGTGTGTGTGTGTTTTTTTTTTTCTGTGTGGCTCCATGTTTTGTGATGAGTGGCGTTTGAATCAGTACACACACAGCAGTGGGAAACCTCAAACACACACCGTTTTTTGTAGTCCTTTTTTCAGGTGGTGCGGGGTGCTGATAGCTGCAATGTAACCTTTCTTTCCCCGCACATTGTTTACCAAAGCTGCATGTCTGACTGAGCCAACACTTCAGGAAGTCAGTGTAGATGGCTGCTCAAAACATGAATTACGGGCCCTTACGGTGGATTATAACCTCACAGCCATACAATAAAAAATGTTTTGTGGACTATAAAATAAGGGCTGAATAAAGGAAACGAGTCATAGCAGGACGCAGCCTGCCAACAGTGTAGGCACTGGTGGTTTTTGTATGGTATTAATGGATTATGTTCCATCTCATTGTTCTGATTATGTTTTGTTTTTAATGGTTGTTTCATCTGCAGTGTTTAAGAAATAAAGGACTGTCACACTGTGCACCTAATTCATTTAAACATATGCGTGACCGCTGTCAGTCACACCTTAAAAAAACGAAATCTTTTCTTACTTTGACCCTTTTCAAAGGAGCAGTCCAATTTTACACATAAAGGTCAGTTTATTGGTCATGAATAGTTCAAGTCAGGCAACAGCTGTTTTCAAGTCTGAAAGAAATAACCCTAATGATGCCATCGGGGGGTATTTCGGCTTGGAATACAAATTTGAAATAATAGTGTGGGATGTTGTTTTTTAAAGGAATAAGTCAACAGAAGATTGATGCGAGTCTCTGTCTGCTGTTTGATATAAGGAGGAGCTAGTTCCTGGGGTAATGTCGTCACCATGAGGTTGTGAGATTGCAGGAGGTCACTGCGTATATGGTCATATAACCCCCAATAAAACCACATTTTGTCATTGTGGTTTTTATATGGATTAAACAAATGAGTTTTGTAGTCAGTGAGCCTTAGAGGTCATTGTAGGTGAATTTCGTTACCTTCAGAGAGAGTCAGGCTAGCTATTTCCCCTTGATTTCACATTTTCTTTTGCAAAGCTAAGCCAACTGACTGCCGTCTTAAATAGAGAAAGATATGAGAGCAGTATCAATGCTCTCATCTAACTCTCTACAAGAAGGTGAATAAGCATATTTCCCAAAATCTCTGACAATTCATTTTAAAGACTTGAGCCTTGGCAGGCAGGGAGGTTTCTAACAGACTGATGGCAGTGGTTGCATATATGGGAAGTGCAAGATCTGTGTTTAAGTGGCTTTACCAAAATCTGGACTAAAAGTCAAGATAGGTTAGCCTCTGGTGCTTGTCTTTTTTATTTTTTTCTAAATGAGTCCCCCATGTTATGGAAGTGCATTACTAAATGTGCTGGCCTACCCATTTAATACACATGCATTGACTTGATTTAATATCATATTTTCCTTCTCTCTGTATGAGGAGGTTAAGTAGAGGTTGAGGTGGTGAGTGGGAGGAGGGGACAGATTTTTCTCTACATTACAGTCAAAACAACCAAAAAGGCATTGAAATATATTGCACTACACCCAAAAAGCAATATGCATGCTGCAAAGCATTATATGGTTTTATAATGCCATATGAATATGGATGAACCTCCTGAAGTGCCTGTACTGTAGGTATCAAAACATTCAGTTTAAGGACAATTATACTGGAGAAAGACTCACTAACAAAGCCTTACGGAGACCATTTTCACTTCTCTTATCTTTCTATCCGTCCACCTCTTTGCACAGCTTTTCAAAAAACTATAATTTTCTACCACACAATTCAGCCATCTCCCTTAATTGGCAGATATACTGTAGTCTCTCATAGCCTTCTCTCGCAGCAATCTTTTTGTCTCTGAAGATAGACAGAGATGGAAAGATGCTATCACAAGTAATCAGAGAATAAAGATGAACTTTGAAGAGCGAGTTTCAATTATTCTGCCCAGATCGGAGACAGGAGCACATTCATTGTTCTTCCTCCTGACAAAAACAGCACAGGCAGTTAAATTACATGCATATACATATTTATATGTATTACATATGTTCATTTTCGACATTTTTACTTCTTTGTATTTAACAGCCATGCCTGCATAATAAGCTAGAAGCTTGTGTGGTATTTCAATGACAATGATATAAGAAATTCAATTAATAGTGCGCTTTCAAGTTGAAGTAGTGAATCTTATGGAAATCAACCATTGTGCTCTGCTACCTTTGTAGGAGGAGGTTATAATAGAATATTGTTGGCCTTTAGCTCTCTGCTCTGTGGTCAGATGCATTTAAATGTCAGCACTGTTTCCTGCCTTTTCAGAAACAGGCTTGAAATAGGAAACACAAATGCCAGCCAGGCTCCTATTACCTGCTGCCTTGGTTTGTATCTGCGGCTCATTGTTTATGCCGGACTTTTATGGATCACGTCCAAATAACGCCGATGACGCCAGTCAGATTTATAGCAATAGATGCTATGATTGTATGCTGATGGCTTCTAATGAATCCCATTTGATTGATGTTCATGATAATGACGCAGTTCATTGTTGTAGATTAGATTACTCCAGTAGATTTTTTTGGCAGTTTTTGTGGTGCGTTCTTGACGTCTGTCCACTGCGGATATATACAGTACCTTGGCCTTTAGAATAGAAATGTGTTCTCAGCACTTTAGTCACTTAAACCTGTGAAAGCCTTTATTCGCTATGCATGATAAAGATGGAAATGTTTCGCCTATATTAAATGCAAAATTTCAAGCACCCTCTAAACATCCAACTCATCACATAAGGCTGTGTGCGAATATGTGTTTTATTTTATGTAAGCTGTTTTATTGCTTCCTGTCAATTTCAGACGGTCTGATAGACTGTGTGGACCCAGACTGCTGTGAACAGCTGAGCTGTGGCTCTGACCCTCTGTGTCACGGCTCGGCCGACCCTCTGGCCCTGCTGCAGCAAAGCCCGCTGCCCAACACCTCTCCGCCCTCACCCACCAGCACGCACACTCACAGCTTTTACCGCCGCATACGCTTCCTCCTTGGCAAAGCAGCCACACACACTCTCCCCGGAGACGTGCCCTTTGATACCAGGTATGTGCTTGTTTACTCTTTGTGTGCCTGGCTCTGCGTCTGCATGCAAAACCTTCATGGATTTGTTTAGTGTGTGCGCCCTTGAGTTGTCCTACTATATTAAATACATCTGTATTAATGCATTAAATCGCCCATTGCCCATAATTTGTTTAATGAGAGTGTGTGCGTGCGCATGTGAATGAGGCGTCTCATATGTTCGCATGTCTGTGCGCACATCTTAGTGATCTGTGGCCCCCCAGGGATCAGCAGTCACACGGCAGTGCATTGTCCTCTGTTGTCCATGTCAGGCTATGACTGCAGAGTATTTGTTTGTTACATATTAATGCTTAATGTGTCATTCAGTTACACCAGTCCTGAAGGTGTCACCATAAATTTTTCAGTGGCCTCTCGCTGCCTTCTAAGAGAGGAAATTCATCTCACCGGCATGATGATGACCTAGAAAGTTTGGTTTGGAAAACAAGACATGATGCCTCTCTGAAAAATGGCTAAGTGCACCCCAGTTCACTTGTAGAATAAACAAATAAATTAATTATGTGGCAGTTTTTTCAGAGAGGAAATCGATGGCGGCTTTCAGGACAGGAGTAACAAACGGGACAGTGCAGTCACCCAGAGAAACCTCACCATCCTTCATTTATCCCTCTTCTGGAGTAACAGATAGGCTCCATCAATGAATGTGTGTGCGAAAGAGTGTGTGTGTGTGTGTGTTTGTGTGCAACACAGGTGTCTGTCTGAATCTGTCTTCATTTGACCAGTTCAGCGATTATTCCAGATTTAAGCAGTGTATTTCACACTTTACCTGCACAATCAAGATGAATATTTCAAAATTGTGGAGATGCGACTGATAGTTTAAGGTCTATTTAAAGAACAGCACATTCTTTTTTCGCTGCAGGTACCACTGTCACTGTAATATAAACATGATGTGGAAGTTTTGTTTTTTATATGACAGGGTGTTGAAAGGTTTTACTGTGGGTGAAGCTATATTTATGGTCCTTGTATCCTGGCAATCTCAGGCAGATTTCTCTGTGCTAAAGAAGGGAATTGCACTGAGCAGAATAAATGCAGTTGCTTTTTCTTCACCCACAAGGTCGTTTGGCTAGTGCCTCACAATATGCCTCTCTCTTCAAACAATGATTATGTTCTCCATCATTGTAAACCTGTCATCTCTCCTTTTCTCTGTGTATCTCGCTCTCTCTCTTGCTCTCTCTCTCTCTGCTTCCCATCTTTGTTGTTCCAGTCGGGTGGCTGTGATTCGGGGAAGCGTCGCGTTGCAGGACGGCTCTCCTCTGGTTGGAGTCAACATCACTTTCCCACAGCATCCAGAGTACGGTTACACTATCAGTCGGCAGGATGGAAGGTAGAGGCATCCACACACAGAATACACAAAACACGTGCTCATTCTTATTCTCCTTGTGCTCCAATCTTATTCTGCCTTACTGTCATTCAACTCTAGTTTTGACCTGGTGACTTTGGGCGCCATGTCGATGACCCTGATGTTCCAGCGCCCACCTTTCCTGCCACAGACTCGCACCATCTGGACGCCCAACAACAACTTCCTGGTCCTGGATCAGGTGACCATGTCCAGGGAGGAACTCCAACCTCCTAAATGTGACATCAGGAGTGTTTTGAGTCCCTACCCGCTGGTCCTGCCTTACCCGCTCCCCAGATACACAGGCACATGTACAGAGAAAGGGCCAGCAGTGCCTGAGCTACAGGTACATAACTACTTTACTACCATCAGAAATCTATATAAACAATGCACCGCTTTGTGTCTGCAGGTGACAGGCAGTGAGAATGTAGCTTAAGCTCAATTTGTAACAGCTCAGCAACAAACCAACCTGGTCTCACAGGATTTTTGCAAATTTAGCTCGATTCATATTTGCATCAAGCAAATAGGGAAAGAAAAAAATGCAAATTTGTGCAGGATCCATATACTTCCCCACCACAAAAGCAAATTAGGTGGCTAGAAGTCAGATGTGGAGGTCAGACTGGTGATTATATATATAACCGCCAATGTGGCTCCAAAGAATTTTTTTTTTTTCAGTGACCAAAACCTCACCCTGACCTTATTTCAGCTCCAACAAAAATTCTTGGCTCAGAGAAAGTTGTTTTCTTGTTACCTGGTTACATGATAGGCTGCAGAAAATGTCATATCCAATATTTGCTGTGGACGTGATCTTTTTGAAGCTAAGGAAAGTGATGTTTTCACTTTTGAATATTATTGTTCATATCCGCAGCACATCATCTGCACGTCAAAGTTAGAGCTCATTTTACAAAATCAGATGAGATTGGGATCAACAGATCATCAAAAATGAAGGAACATTTTATCCTCATGACAAATAACACCTCAGGACAAACAGGCAGCAAGCAAATAAATGGAAAGAACAGTACTCGGTGTTCACAGCGAGCTTAGCAACAGCCACTGAGTTCACCTGTGTTAATAAATGTAATTAAAGCCTTTCGACTTCTGATGAAAATATGTCAGAGAGCATCGTCTTAGAGATAATTTGATTTAAGACAATCACTGACTTTAAGCCAAGAGAAATATTATATAACAAATTTAAATGTAGAAGCAGAAGTTAAAGGTTTATCATAGAGTTTTAACTATTAGGTAATGACTAGGTAGAGGTTACATAAGCATTTGTTTATACATTTTAGATTTTCATTTATAGATATGATTGATCATTTAATTTATTAAAAGTAAGCACATTCTGTGAAAAGTGTTTTTAGGATTATTAATGTAACAAAGCCAACACATATTTGATATAATGACAGCATCTTACAGTGAGACCTATTTCTTCTTGTACCTGCCAATAGCACTTATTATGTTATCTCATTACACAGACACAAAGTAATGATAGAACACCTCTCTTTTTTTCTTAACCCTGTCCCATTTCTCATTTATTCTCTTGCCGACACCTGTGTTTCTCACTCTGCCCTCCATCTTGTTCTCCCTAGGCGGTGCAGGAAGAAGTTTCAATCCCAGGAGCCTTTGTGAAACTGAACTACTTGAGCACCCGTGCTGCAGGCTACCTCTCTCTGCTGCGAATCCTCCTCACACCTCCCTCTCCGTCGTCCCCCATCTCCCCACTGGGCGGCCTGTCCAAGGTGCATGTCCGCGCGTCGGTCCAGGGAAGGTTGTACCAGCGTTGGTATCCCGCTGGGCCTGGCCTCGTCCACAGGCTGGTCTGGAACAAGACTGATGTTTATGGCCAGGAGGTCTGGGGCCTCACTCATGCAACTGGTAGGTAGAATGTAAAATAAAATGGGCCTCATTCCGAATGTTTTGATTTTTCTCATCTGGAAGGAGCCTTGGTGATCTCAGGGTTTAAGACACTAACATTTAAAACGTAAAGATCAAACAACATGATTAATAGTAGTGATGATTTCTCTCTATTCTCACAAGTTAAAAAATAATGTCATTTTATTATAATGCTGTTTACAGTAAAAAGTCTATTTTCTACATCTGGGTGTAAAATTCTTTAGGTATGTTTATTTTGTGTGATTAAAGATTATAGAAGTTTTTGTTATGCTCAATATAATTGAGTCACAACAACTTCTAATATTTTAGAACTTATTTCACTGATTAGTTAGTGACTTAAAAGAATAATTTTACATTTTGGGAACTACGCCAGGCAACCAACAGAGACTCCAGAAAGTTGCTGCACATAACCTGTTGTTGCTGTTCACCAAGAAATAATGTCAGGAAGTAACTCCCCATAAAACCATTGCATTTCTGTTTGTGTGCGGATGAAACAAGTTATATAAAAGGTGTTAATTACTGAGCTTTAAACGTTCTAGTAGGCGGACTTGTGAAGAAACCTAAAGAGAGCCAGACTAGCTGTTTTTTGTTTTAATGCTAAGTTTAATTAAGCTAATTACCACTTTTCTCATCTTACTCTCAACTTCTCAAACTTCTTAACTGTTCCTTGACACAGTGCTCAGGTTTCATTGGTATAGTATTTCCAGGCATAAAATTCTTGAGAGATACGGTAAATATCTTCTGTAGAGACCCCTATATAGGATCTAACCCAAATAAACAAACAGAAAAAAGGACAAGGTTACCACTTCTTGACTCTTTGATCAACTCTTTCAAACATTGTGCTTAAATCCAACAGTATCCAACAATACATGGATAATTTTATCATCATGCCTATTAACTTGTAGGCCTTTGAGCAGCTGTTTTGGTGCTGTGGTTTGCACAAAAGCCTGATTGGAAGTCGTTGGGTAAGTGATTGACCATTCATTAGGTAATCAACCAATTGTTAATGGACAGACTCCCGCTGGGTAATGAATGATTGGAGATTTCCTGATTATAAATACTTGTAATTTCATCATTGGTGGTTTGACATCTGCAGATGGACCATAGTGTAAGAAAGTGTTAGCTATAGGTGAAATATAATTAGTCAGGAAATTCAAAACATGCAGTTAATACAAACAGGTGAGCAGCAAACAAGCAGTTTCAACTCTGTACCCCCTTTGCTATACCTTCGGCACTGACAGACTGCAGTTGTGTAGAGAAGTAAGAATGGAAAGACGGATGGCTCTACAAATATACTGTAGAGTAACTGGCAGTAAAGATATCATCTCCAGTGGCAGCTCGATAGCACTCCTGGAAAGAACTAGCTCCACGGAGAAAAATATGTGCATGTGTAAAATACAAATCTGTGCATGGAAAGTTTTCATAAATGTGGCCCGGTGTCTCTTTTTCCCCCAACGTCCTCTCTCACCTGCGCAAAAATGATATACTGGGTGCATAACGGTTATTGTTATTGCGCTTTTGCCTCATTATGGCAAAAACAGCCATTCTGAAGATGCCATCAAGGCTTAGACCTTTGAACTTTCTATTTGGTCATTTAAGAGATAATGCGTCCGCTATCTGTGTTCACCACTTTTCTTTGTGGAAGGTTGTAGACAAACAGTGGAGCTGCGAGAAAGAGAGAGAGAGAGCTTTCCATAAGCACTGAGATATCGCAGGCAAACCAGAAGCTTTGTCCACTCGAGTGTATGGTCTCGTACAAAGATTGCATCTCTCCATCCCTCGGCTTTCTCTCTCCTCCTGATCCATCCCCTCCTCTCCTTATCTGTTAGAGCTGCATTTCATCTGCTCCGGCTCTCTTCTGATCTTTCACCTTTCCTCAACTCCACTGATCCTGTTTTTTATTTGCCCTGCTTTGCTGAACCACCTCCTTCTCTGCCCTTCTTACCACCCCTCCTTTCCTTCGCCTCCCCTCTTCCTCTATCCTGCCTGTGTTTCCTGTGTTTCTGTCCTCCTCTCAACTCTCTTTTCTTCTCTTCGCTGCTTGTTATTTCCCCCATTCTCTCTGATCTCTGCTGTTACCTCTCTCCTGTCTCCCCTTGCCCTCCCTTGTTCTCAGTTCGCTACCCGTGTTTCCCCCTGATCCTTCCCTCTCTGTCGTTCCTCGCATGTACGAGAACGTATTTTCAGTTGCCCTGGATACGTGCACCCCCGCAACAGCTTGCATGCAAGTGTGTAATAATGTTTACAATAAACAAGTTTCTATAGTGAAGTCTGAAACTTGGGAAATATAATAATATCACTGCAGGATAAATTATAGGATCCCGATAACTGAGGATATTTAAACCTGCAACAAGCTCAGCCGCTGCTGACTCACTCAAAACTGCAAAAGAAAAAAAATATATATGTAAAAACTTTGTAATTTCGTGGCCAGGCTCCCGTGCTACACATGTGGGCACAGGGCAAGATCAGATAGAATACATTATCATACATTACAGGTGGGTGCATTCACCCACCCATGCAGGCTGTGACACTTTTACACTGTTCTCTGCTTTCATCCCGAGTAAACACAGGGCTTTCCCCGTCATGACCCGCTGACAGTTTGTCCTATCGGGAGTTTCCCTCAGAGGAAACCTATGGTTGTTTGTTATGTGCAGTTATTTGATTGAAATATGAATAGAGCAGCTCAGCTATCAAAAGTGAATTCAACTGTCTAGAGCAGATGATGACTCTTTTCAGTTGAATTCGCTTGTTATTCACTGGTCAACGTGTTTTCTGTGTGTACTAATTAGTTTTATTCATCATGGATAAAGATCTGCAGTAAAAGTTGCTAGAGAACTAAAGTTGCTATTAGTTTAATAATTAGTGCCCAATTAGTTCATGTCTCATTCACATGTAATAAAACACCTAACTCAGCAAAAAAATGTAAACAACAAACATGGCTATTGTTCGTAATCACAGCGTCATTTTCAGGCTCCTCAACTCCCTTAGTTCTCGCCATCCTAATCAGTTGAAATTCAAATTTCAAAAAATCACAAACATCGTTTGCCTCGGAGGGCTTTACAATCTGTACAGTTGTGACACCCTCTGTCCTTAGACCCTTCGAACCGGGTCAGGAAAAACTTCAAAAAACCCTTTATGGGAAAAAGAAGAAACCTGAGGGGCTCAGATGAGATGAGGGATCCCTCTCCCTGGGACGGACAGATGTGCAATAGATGCCACATGTACAGAGAACATCATCATCAATATACTAAGTTCATGGGTTTAGTCCATGTGTGAAGGTATCATAGGTAATGGAAATGAGTCCGTGAGTCCAGGTGCATCTCTAGATGTCCTCATATGGAGCTCTCTGGCCACTCGACCTTCTCTCCACAACACAGACACAGATCATGTCCCCACCAGGCCAGTGAACCTCAGACAGATGGACCACAACCAGAATCAGTGAGGAACCTGCAAGACTGGAGAGAACAAAGAGGACCGGGGCTCCTGGCAGTAACATGCACTTTACAGGACATAAGAGTATCCACATTAACCACTTTAACACTTCAACCACTTTAGCCACTTTAACCACTTTAACCAGTTTATAAGCTGACTCCAGTTTGCACTACTACCATATCAATTTGCTCTGTCTGTGATTTTGCAGTGTCTTTGTTTTATTGCCATGTCTTACAGAAAGATACTTTCAATCCTCAGCATGTCCTGCACATGTTGCTAAATTAACAAAAATGCAGACTTTGGCTTTGAAATAAGAGTAGAGGTAGCAGAGAAAGAGAAAGCAGAGACAGAGGAAGAGGGAGAGGTGCCCGGTGCATCATGGGAGCCCCCCGGCAGTCTAAGGTTCCTATAGCTATAGCATAACTATAGGGCGAGCTGTGCCCACCCTAACTATAAGCTTTATCAAAAAGGAAGGTTTTAAGTCTGTTCTTAAACACTGACACTGTGTCTGCCTCTCGGACCCAGACTGGGAGCTGGTTCCAGAGAACAGGGGCCTGATAGCTGAAGGCTCTGCCCCCTAGACTACTTCTGGAAACCCTGGGAACTACAAGTAAGTCTGTGTTTTGGGAGCGCAGCACAGTAGTCAGTTGATAAGGAGTTATCAATTCATTAAGATATGATGGTGCCAGACCATGTAGAGCCTTATATGTGAAGGAGTAGGATTTTAAAATCCACTCTAAATTTTACAGGGAGCCAATGCAGAGAAGCCAGTACTGGAGTAATATGGTCTCTTTTCCTGGTTCTAGTCAGCACCCGAGCAGCACGGCATTCTGGACCACCAGCTGTAGAGTCTTTAACGACTTGTTCGGGCAGCCTGATAAGAAGTGAATTACGATAATCCAGCCTGGACAAATGCATAGACTATTTTCGGCATTGCTTTGGGACAGAAAGTGCCTAATTTTTGCAATGTTGCGCAGGTGGTCAAAGGCAGACCTTGAAATATGCTTGATATGGGTGTCGAAGGACATATCCTGATCAAATTAAAACACTGAGGTTCCTTACAGTGGTGCCTGGAGGCCCAGTTAATGCCATCCAGCAAGGCTATCTTAAGGAGAAAACATGTTCCTCAGGTGTTTCGGACCTAATAGGATCACTTCAGTTTTATCTGAGTTCAACAACAGGAAATTTCTTGGTCATCCAAGCCTTTATATCTTTAAGGCAGGCCATGGAGTTTCAGGAGCTGATCAGTTTTGTCTGGCTCCACTGATAAATATAATTGGGTGTCATCAGCCATAACAATGGAAATCTATGGAGTGCCTCCTGATGATATTGCCAAGGGGCAGCAAATACAAAATAAATAGAATTGGACCAAGCACTGAACCTTGTGGAACTCCATGACAGACTTTAGTATGCACAGAGGATTCATTATTAATATGGACAAACTGAGACTGATCTGATAAGTATGATCTGAACCAGTTTAATGCAGACCCTTTAATACCAAGCAGTTTTTCCATTCTCAGCAACAGAATGTGATGGTCAACTGTATCAAAGGCAGCACTGAGGTCTAACAGGACAAGTACAGACAGAAGCCCTCTATCTGATGCTGTCAACAGGTCATTGGTGACTTTCACAAGTGCTGTTTCTGTGCTATGGTGAGCTCTAAATCCTGCCAGAGCAGCCTACTATTCAGCATTAATAGAGGAAAATAAGAATTGCCCTAGGTTTCTTTTCAGCACTGTAGCCAGGCTGACACAGAGCCGATAGCTCCCCTTATCCCACATCCCCTTAAGTTTAAGTAGTAATGATTTCATGAGCTTCTTTAATAACAAGATTTTGAATATTAGGGAAAAAAATTTGTCAGGATCTGCCCTCGTTAGACTCTGATCTATCTAACTTGCTATCAGACTCAGGAAATTTAGGAGCAGATATATTAAAACCTGACAATTGCTTAGACAGTTTTATTCCAATTGGCCTTCCCTGAATTATCCTCGTTAGTTTCATCATCGAAAGCAACAACTTGTCTCCTAGACCTCATCTCAACTATGCTGCTTAAGGAAGTTTTCCCATTTATTGGCACATCGCTGCTGCATATTATTAATCTGTCTCTGGTGTCAGGCTTTGTACCCAAGTCTAAGTCTTTTAAAGTAGCTGTAATTAAACCATTGATCAAAAAACCTACACTTGATGCAGATGTGTTAGCCAATTACAGACCAATATCCAACCTCCCCTTTTTGTCTAAGATCCTAGAGAAAGCCGTTGCCAGCCAGTTATATAATTATCTCCACAGCAATTTTTGAAAATTTCCAGTCATTACACAGGGCTTTCCGATATGTTTTGAGACTCTCTTTCCAGGCTAGGCGAGAGTCCTCCTCTTTGGTGGAAGCGCCTATATCCTTTCCAATTGTCGTGTTGTTTGTTAAACCATGGTGCCAGTCTCTTTTGTTTTATGAGGCGCAATAGAGTCCAGAGTGCCTCTGAGTGAGTCCATGGTGTTACTATACAATAAGTTGGTCATTTTGGCAGGAGTTCAAATAAACATGAGAGTCGTCAGAGATATTAGGAAATCTTACTGACTTTAATGCTGTCGGAATTGCTTCCTTAAATTTAGTCCTAGTACAATCGGGTAACCATCTAGTGAACACAAATGTTTCTAGTGTGGTGCATAGTCCTGTAATAGGAATTCAAATAATACTAAGTCAGTGTGATCTGATAATATAAGATTTTGGGGGGAGACTATTAAATGCTCAATTTCAATACCATACCATATGTAAGGACCAAATCAATGGGTGTGATTGTGAGTGAGTTGGAGAATTTACTCTCTGAGAAAACCCAAGTGGAGTCCAATAATGAGATGAATGCTGTGCTAATACTGTCACTTTCCATGTCCACGTGAATATTAAAATCACCTGCAATAATTACCTTCTCATTTTCAAGGACTAAATTTGACAAGAACTCTGAAAATTCAGATAAAAATTCAGAGTATGGGCCTGGGGGGCGGTACACTACAGCAACTAGTATTGGCTTTGTGCTCTTCCAGGCTGGAGATGAAAGAGTAATAGTAAGGCTTTCAAATGAGCTGTAGCCCTCTTTAGGCCGAGAATTTATTAAGTAGGGCTGAATTCAGAATATGGCTGCAACTCCACCTCCTCGAGGTCCAGTGTCTCGAGGAAGGAACATGAACGTTAGAATGACTCGGTGGAGTGGATTGGATTCATTTAGGCTAACATATTCTTCCTGACCTAGCCAGGTCTCAGTAAGGCAGAACAGGTCTATATCAGAGTCAAATCATTTATCAGAACAGCCTTAGAGGCCAGAGTTACTTAATTTTATACTTTATTTTATTATGCTGTTGCTGAGTCGCTGCAGTTGTTGTGTACGGTTGTGTTAATTTTTATTCAATTTTTCTGAATGACTCCCCTTTATTGATTTAAATGGAGAGTTTAAATGGTGGCTGGGCAGACACAGTTTCTAGTCTATATTGGGTGTGCAGCTGCTCTAATGGAGGCGCAGAGAAGCGTGTAAGACTGCAGCTCTGCTTACTGGTCCCAACTCTGGTATGTCATGAATTAGGACTTTTGTTTTGTCCTCTTTCTTTATCCAACCTTTTATCGTAGTCTTTTCTTCTACTGCATTTCTTTTCTTTCTCTGTCATTCTTGTACAACTAGTTTGCTAGCTTTAGCCACCTAGCGCAGTCAGTGCACGGGCGCAGTGTACGCAGGTAGCCAACAGATAACAGATAATAAATAGCGCCTCTAAAATACGCTGCCTACCCTAACTTTAAAAACTACTGTAGTGCGTTAAAGCTGCAGTCAGTAAGATTTAGAAGAGTTTACTTTGGATGAACACAACTACCAGGTCTGTCCACTGTACTCTAGCTGCCCTCCAAGGCCCCTCCCCGCAGAGTCAGATTCTTTTTTTTTAGCACGCTTTTATTCATCTGTCTTTTTGTGTTTACTTGTCTGTTGCTGTTGTTGGCGTAGGAGGGATGGACTGTTTTTTCATTGCTTTTATTGGTTGTTTATCGGCCATCGCGTCCATTCCAAGTGCGAGCTGCCAGCAGCGAGTGCAGGACTGATTGACACTCCTGCTGGCTCTGATTGGTTGCTTTGTTTCGGGCACGTGCAGTCTTGCAAATACAATTCAGGGTAACAGGTGGAGCCAGAGGAGGCTGATTTTTTTTTTTCATACGTTATCTGTCTCATGGGCTACTTTCAGGACATAGTGTTAGTTTTAGAAAATATGAAAATATTTACCAAAAATCTGAAATATAAAAAAAATATTTTTATACAGGCTACTTAATTTGACTTTAAATAAAATGAAGTAGAATTTAAAATGTGATCAAGTATTTTCAGTGCAATTCAAATGAAAGTTTCAGCAAACACTGGTGCAAAACCATCAGAATACAAATTGTTTAAAGTTTCTTTCAGTTCAATATTATAGTTTTATTATATATAGTAACTATATATGTTTACAAAAAAAGCTGGCTCACAATCTGAGAACAAAATTGTTGCTTCTTTGATTCTGAAAAGAAGAGTATTTTGCTTCTGGGTACAGCACTATAAAATGGAACCCAACAGTTTCACACACACACCTTAACACACGTATGTGTTATGATTAAAATTGTGTTCAGACAGCACTGTGGCCAGGCTGGCAGGAATGGACAGTCCTGATCAATGTGTCCGTCTCCAACAAGGCTGTTAATTTGCGGTAGAAACTTTTTATCATGATTAATCTAAATGACAAGTTTGATGTACACATAAGCAGAGTTTTCGGGCCTTATTAAGAACACCTAATACTGGTTGTGTGAAATTTAGCCATCACTCCAGTTAGAGACTGCAGATGGAACAGATACCTGCTGCCTTCAGTTGGCTGTGAGGAGAGTAAAAAGAAAGGCCCTCAGTACAGGCTATAAACTGTTTTAGGTGACAGAGCTGGTGATTAATGAATCACTGAGTAATTTTCACTCTGCCTCACTGGCAGTAAGGTCAGGAGCCTTAAGTAGCCCTGATGCCATGACAGGAACAAAACTGTCTGTTGTTTGTGATCACATGTCAGCTGGTTGTAAAACGGAGGATAAAAGTGTAAAGATGTAAAAAACATGAAGAAAGGGCTTTGTGTGATTTCAGAGAGTTTTTTGTGGGTGTGTTTTCACCAAATAAAATGACAAAAATATCATACTAACAGAAGTGTGCTGAGCTGTCAGCTTGCTCTTAGCAGGTCCGCGTGAGACACACTCAGTCTTGGCACCTAGATAGCAAAGTACTGCTAGATTGGCATGGCCATACCCTGTACAGTGCCTCTCCTCCCACTGTGGTGGACGGCACATCACCAAGACACCAAACCAGAGGAAAGTGCAGCCTAGCCAACACCAAAATAGAGTCCAGAGATTTTGCTTCAGAAAATACTGGATTTACTGGATAAAGTCCACCAGGGAGCTTAAAAACCAAATTCTGCGTAAATGCTTCACTCTCACAGCTGGACACTATTTCCTTTTTAAAACAAGCTGGCAGCAACTGGTTTTACATTTGAAATATAAATAAAACATAAAATATGCTATTTTGTGTTTTATTTTATTAGATTATTTAAAAATGTAAAATTGTATTTCCACCATTGTTTGGGGTGCCCCTTTGTTCGCACAACAACGCAGACACATAGGGACACATAAACACACATACACTAACATGTGTGTACGTGCACACACACTCCATGTGCTCACACATAGCCAGCGAGGGCAAGAGAAAGGGAGATCATGCTCTGTTTGCTGGGGTGAACACATTGCCTGAGGCTTCAGCAGAGGGGAATGAAAGCTTTCACCTGTGAGATATTGAGTGTGCATTTATGTACTATGGTGTGCATGTGTATTGTTTGAGAGAGTGTGTGTACGTGTGCTGCTCTGTGTGTCGTTTCTTGTAATATAGCTACAGTAATATTCGGTTGTGGAGCGGTTCTCAAAACACTGACACTTTCCCTTTGAGGTTGCTTCGCCCGTTTTGTCCTGGAAAAGCCTTGTTCTTCAAATAAAGTCACTTTTATCGTAGAATTGAAAAAAAAGAAACAGGACAATGTACCACGGCAATGTATTTATGGCAACTTTTGATGCATTTTTGTAAGGATGGATTGGTTTCCAGGCCAGGAAACAGGTTCCTCAAGAGAGGCACAATGTGACTTTAAGGGTCAGAAACTACACAATGCTAATTTGTTACATGATAAGACGTTCAATATAAATTCAGTGACTCAGTTCAGTTTCTGTCCTTCAGAAACACACGTTAACAAGCCTATCACAGCTTTAAGACACATAAAATTGAAACAGATTAACCTTATGAATGAACTTAAGAGATAGCTCCCGAACTAAGAACTTTTGTCCACCACTATGGTTTCTTTCACAATCCCCAGCGTCCCAAATTACCCATTATTTTCCCTCCCGAATCACTTTATCGATTGAACCCATTGAGTTGGAGATTTAAGTCGGTCCTGTGTGTCTGCTGAGAGTTTCTCTCCGTGTTAAATGGGATCTCCTGAGTTTGTACATAATGTGAGTGCCCCTGCTTTTCGTATTCCACCTTCTCTACTCATCTTTTCTTATGCTGACTTTGCTCCCAAGTTCCCCTTGAGTGCCCATGAATTCACAGGCATGTTGGTTTACTGTAGAGCAAGTTGTGGGACATCAGTGCCACCAGTGATTGACAGCGACAACTGTTCTTCTACCACGTTTGTGTCAGCCATGTCAAACTATCCTTACTGTGCGGTGTATCATTATCTTTAATCAAGCAAAGTTCTATAATTTGAAAATGTGTCTAAATTAACTGTATTTAGCCCCTACTGCTTTAATTATACAGTGCATGTACATTCCATACATTAACTTAAAAACAAAAGTGGGCAAAATATATGAAACATGTTGTGGTTGCCTGAGGAAAGATGTAATTACTTCTTAGTTTTAACTCACCTACAGTGAAAAGTAACTTTTAATGAAAGCCTTGCCCAACAGCCAGTCTCACACAAAGTAACACCGTGTATGCGATATGAATAAATGCTTTACTTAAGGCGCCACTGATCTGTATTTTTATTCAAACATTGGATCAAAATACTGAGTGTGATTGTAAAGGGGTCACAAGACCACAAAGAATAATCACCTCACACTGCAGATCTCCCCAGATTTAACGTTCTAGTGTCTTTGGGCTCATTATTTTGGTTTTCCAGCCCACAAACTATCATCAAAGTCGTCTCCAGACACAGCAGGCATCTGTTCTCAGTGAAGGAGCTCTGATAAACCCGCTACACTCAGTCTCCTAGCACCAAGCGGCAGACAGACAAAGTTGGCAACTACCTTGTGAACGTAGCATTTAGCTGCTAAAGAGCCGGATAGTTAGTAACCAAAAGGAGATTGAATATTGGCCTCACATTCATCAGTCCGCCAGAAACACGTCTCCCAATAAATGCTAATGCTGCTCTGTGTTTACAACTTGTTCCGCTGCCTCCAAGTGGCCAAAAAAATCAATGAATGCTTTAAACAAAAATAATAATACCACAGTATAAAAACACTCATTACATTACTAAAAAATTCTGCCGTAGAAATGTTTAACTTAAAGCACAGAAGCATTATCAGGAAAATCTAAATGCATAATTCATTAAATAATTATAACAAGATATAATTGTATATAATTGTACATAATTATGTATATTTTATATGAAATGTTATTGATTATTTATAGAGACATCAAATACTACCTCACTGTAGTGTCACCCATAATAATATATCATAGAGGATCTTATAAGTTAATCATATGCTTTCTTTGTAAAATATTTATCTGCAAAGGAACAAGTAATTATAGCCCTCAAATGAAATGGAGTAAAAATAAAAAATAGTAAATGTACTCAGTTATTCTTCCCCACTAAAAAAAAAGGCAGAAGACTTGAAGCATGTCTTTTTCTCTGTATGTATGTACGTAAGCGTGTTTGTGTTTACATGTTTTCAAGAGCTCCCACGGCTTTGTCACCTGCTGCCTTTTAAACGTATTCTAAGTCTGAAGTGGTAAAATTACTGCAGAAATATATTTAATCCTGCCAAGCCCAAAAAAAAAAAAAAAAGCTGTTGATAGTTGTTAGTTGTAGTGGGAAGCTGCACAGCGTATCATTACAACGAAGAGGCCAAGCAGCTAATTCTAGGGCTCCTTCATGAAGACGGGCTCCTCCTGATTACGCCTCCACTTCTCGTTGATCTCTCTAAAACACACACACTGATGAGGTCTCGCTACAGGCCTTTCATCTGTCTCACCACTCAATACAGTATAGTTTTCAGAGAGATGGGGAGTGTGTGCGGGCTTGTGTGTGAAGACTGGCTGTCAAGTTAAGTGCAAATGCCACCACATAAAGTGATGTTGCTATACATACTGTAGTGTTAGATGCAGTGCATAGTTATTACAGTGCATGACATCGAGCCCTCTTATGCATGTGTGTGTGTTTGTGTGTGTCTCTTTGCATTTCAGTGTCTGTCGGCTATGAGTACGAGTCGTGCCCGGGCGTCATCCAATGGGAGAGGAGGACCGCTCTGATGCAGGGATTTGAACTTGTCCCCTCAAACTTGGGAGGGTGGTCTCTGGACAAACACCACGCCATCAACATACACAGTGGTGAGAACAAATAATATACTTGTGTGCTGTTTTTGTGGCCAGCTGACACAATTGCCCTTTTTTGAAAACACACAAATTGAAGCAACTTGAATGTTTGTTCAGTTTTACGGGAAACAACACTAAAGTTGTCTTCTTTTTAACAGACTCACAAACAGCGTATGACTTCATTGACATTCATGAAGGTGTACATAAAATCACAGACAAACTACAAAAAATGTCAACAATAACAAAATAAAGACTTGTTTTCATTATGGTCCTTGAAGTAATGATAGCGAAAATGTCATGGCCTCATCATACAACTAGCAAACCAACACGGTAAATATAAATATCATCAATGCCCCTGAAGAAATGGTTTCATATCCTGAGTACTTCTCTACAACACTAAATTTGGCAAGATTTTGTTAACTTTGTTATTCGTTACTAAAAGGGCAACATCGGAAGTAATTTGGGGTGGATGTGGTTTGCTCAGCCAAACAACCCCGCAACTGTCATCACATTTGGTCTATCCTGATTGGTGCAGAAAAGCGTGTGATGCCACCTGTTTTCCAGATGACTTAGGTCCACTTAAAACCAAAAGGAGGAGCTCAGACGAAACAGAAAATCTACCATGTGAAATTACCAAAACTGTTGAAACTTGGGCAGAAATGTCATGTAGGATCCCGTCACCCGAAAGAAGGAGCCGAATGAGAAAACGTGTTCTTAGGGCCTTTAAGGTATCTATTGCATTCGTCCCTCTCCAGGAATCCTTCACAAGGGAAACGGGGAAAACGTCTTCCTCTCCCAGCAGCCTCCGGTCATCAGCACTGTGATGGGGAATGGTTTTTACCGGAGCGTCCCCTGCGGGCCAAGCTGCAGCGGTGCCGCCCGGGACATGATGTTGTTTGCCCCAGTGGCACTGGCCAGCGGCCCAGACGGCTCTCTCTACGTGGGGGACTTCAACTTCATCCGCAGGGTTCACCCTGATGGATACACCAGGACTGTACTGGAGCTCAAGTGAGAGTCATGATCTTGTTGTGTATGCATGTGATAAGAGTAGACTGATCTCCTTAGGGATCTCCCACAGTGGGAGGCAGAGGGGTTCTGAGCACTGGATTGACTTGAGCACAATTAAAACAAAATTAGCTGGGCTGATATGGGTTAGTATGGCGTTAGCTGTGGTTGGCATCAGTGTTTGCGATCTGTTTGATCTCAATAGAATACATTCTTAAGTTTGTCTTCTGAGAATGTGAGGTTCAGACATCACAGACTCTAATCTACCTCTTTAGGATGTGAGAGAAGCTGAAAGTCTTTGCTGTGAAACAAAGATATTTTTTTCTGTGGATTATGACGATGATATCTCCTACTGCGCTGCAGGCACTACATTCTCTATTTCTGTATTTTCTCAAGCGTAGAATCTCGATGGGATTGCACAGTCATTTGTCCTGTAAAGTGTTCTCCTTATGTAACTTTACTCTCTCATTCTCTGTTATTATTGTATCTCTGACTAATATTTCTGGTTCAGACGGAGGTTTCATAGTGTCTGTATTTGATACTTCCCTGTCCTCTGGGAGGAAATGCCAAAAAGCTTCCTGTTTAGGTTAATATTTAATGTGAAACAGTACAGCTGACTAAATCAACCCTAATTTCACTTTATGAGGAGAAAATTGACTCATTGTAGCCTATGAAATTCAGAGAAACTCTCGTTAGCATCATAAATGATTGCTTCTTCTCTTCTCTTTTCTCCTTTTTAAACACTCTGTTATGGCTTATTACCAGGAACCGGGACACCAGACACAGGTGAGAACTGTTGATTAGCACCTTTTTTATATACCTGCACCAAACACACACATGTTCACAAAGAACACGTGTCAGGAGAAAACACAGGACATGTAGAACAATTTCTCACAGCACTTTATCTTGGTCCATTTGCTGCAAATTGTGTTATTGCTTTGACCTGACTTTCCCTCTTCCCACAAACACACCACACCCAGAATCTGCATATACTCAGGTTGCAGTCAGATCTATCAAATCCTCATTTAAATTTCACCAGGAGATATTACATTTGAAAATTGGAAATCGGCCAGAATGTCAAGGATTTCATGTTTTAGAGGATTACTGGAAGTCTGGTTGGAGGATGCAGCGGTTCACTCACTTCCTGAGCCGGACTAAAAACCGGAGGCCTCGAATGGCCTCGACATCGTCCCTGGCCCGCAGCCTCGATGGTGGTGGGAGCTCTATACACCATGTTCGACAGAAGATTAGACAGATGTTATAGGGTTTGTGTGTGTGTGTGTGAGTGTGTACATGTGGCTGTGTGTGTCTGCCTGTATGTGCGCCACTATCAGGGGTTATATCTCGCCATTTGTTCGTGCGTGTGTGTGTGTGCTTGTGGGTGTTTGTGAGAGAGACAGAGAGGGTTTATCCGATTTTAAAAGAGAGGGGATTTTTCAAGATACCATATCTCCAGCGTGCCAAAGTTTCCAACCATGCAAAAAGGGATAACCTGGGTGGGCGTTCATGGTTGTACTGTATGGGTTGGTGTGTACGTGCTGTATGTCTGCGAGTGTGAAAATGTTAATGTGCCCGTGGTGCACAAACCGTGATAAATATCTTCTGTGTAGCCATAAGCCAGTGATTCCCATGCAGAGGTACTTGCAGTTACCACAGGGTAAGTGGAAAGATTGTGAAGTAGCTCAACTAATTAGATCAAATGGAAACCAAGCTTGAATAAAAATATAGCCACATATTGAGCGCTGCATGTTGTTGCTAAGAGTGCATGAAAACTAGTTAGCAAGCGAGAGGAGACTGAAACAGTTAGCTGAATATAATGAACAAACTGTAGAAATAAACAGACAAAAGTAATGGATAAACAGTTTAAATTCATGGATACAATTATAAATAGTATACTTTTATATTATGAATAGTTATTTTAAAATGTATTTATTCATAGGAACATATTTTGGACATGTAGATGTCAGCAGGTGTCAGTGAAGGAGTACTTTAGTTATTATTAAAAAAGAAAAAGAAAAAAAAAGTTGGGAACCACTGGGTAAGCCTGTAGCAACTGGATCATCTGAAGCCACTTTGGATACCCTCTCCCCACCCTGGAGGTTTTCTCCTTTAGCTCCTGCTTCCTCCCTTTTCTCTGCAGCAGCTTTTTACTGTTAGCAGCATGTTAGTGTTTCTCTTTTATTCTATACTATTGTTCTCCCAAGGCAAATACATTAATTATTCATCCATATTCGCCTTTCAAAGCTTTGCACTCTACATTCTTCCCAGCAAAGTGCCTATCAGCCAACAGGGCTTCAAAACAAGGTGCTCTCCTCGGGGAGACAATATGGGATGTACTCACCGTAAAACCATTGTCTGTTCTTTCACGAGCAGAGTTTGAGCGAAGGACCAAAACTGGGTAGGAAGTCGTCCGGAATATTATCTGAGAGCGCAGGCGGTCGATTTAGGGAGACAGTCAGGAACAGCTAGATCACGATGTCTATCAACTCTGATCACTGTTTTGTTATTATGTGTGAGGGGAGCGAGGGAGGCTAGAGTGGGATTGTTTGCGCTGCGGTTGTTATTGTTGTTCATCTCCGTTCCACTGGATAAATGAATTTGTAGTCGTGAGCGTCTAATTGAGGAAAAAAGACAGGTGAAGAGATTTATAATCAGTTATATGCATCGTGCAATGCTGGTGGTAGCTTCAAGAGGACCGGCAAATATGATATGCTGCGCGGAGCAGTGGCACACTTTGAAACTCTGTGAATAACTCTCTTAGGATCAAGTTTAAATTATGTATGTGCAGTTCAGTGCAGAGCTCTGTAAACAGTTATGCACTTAATGGACTAGATGACTGACAGCACTCGTGCCTATGTGGCAGCGTTTTGTTTTTTTTCTTTCTTCATTTAAGAAATAATGTGCAAAAGCATGACATTAGAAATATTTTCTTGACATTGTAATTTCCTTTGCAAGACTTTTTTCCATTGAATCTCTATGGGAAAAGGCACTTTAACAGGGTGTCTTTGAGTTTAATTGGCAGAAAGCCTTTGACCAGACCCGGCTGACACTGGATTTCACACTACAAAGTAATTGCTTGCAAATCAGTTAGTTACAACATTCAAAGTGCAACATTTAAATTCTTCTCTCGCATTTTTTTTTTTTAGAGACGACTGTTCAAATCTCAATAATACAACACAATAACCTGCAAACGTTAAAGGTTTTTGGTAATTAATGAACTGCAGACTATATGTACAGAAGCAAGTCAAGTCTTCTCTGTACAGCTACATGCCCACGGTGCTGGCACTCCTCCTACACGAAGTATGGTATACAGCTTGCTGACAGCTCACAGTCAGTATAGGGTAAATGAAGTCAGAGTTCATAGTGTGTCAACTTAAGCCCGAGGCTTACGCTGAGGACAAAAGACAGTATAAACAGTATGAAAAAGTACATAATTCCGCACTATGTTCTTCCCTCCACTCAACATGCTGTATTTTCGAGCCATGCGCTGAATAAACTTCCAATCTTTTGTCCACTCTTACCTCTCGTAAAATAACAATAACAGCTAGAACAATAGATAATTATGTGTCTACATGGCTCATTTAGCTTAGGCCAAATTTAGCTATATGAATGCTCTGGGTTTAATTTTGGTCTGGGCCCTTTGTTACATATTATCACCACCCCAAATTATTCTTCTCCTGTTTTCCTGTTGCGCTCAGGTCGTTGTGTTTCATTCTAGACCAGATTATCTAGATATAAAATGAACCATTAAAGATGACACTTTACAACCATCCCATATTGTACAGAACACATGATATCAGAAACAGAAAAACACACATAAAATACAACTCATAAGCATAACTAGTTCTCAAAATGCAACAGAGGTGTCATATCACAGAAATATTGTATAAGGATGCAGCTTTTGGGAGGATTTATGAATGCATGAATTATGCTGGTCTCCACCTTATCCAGTCTGCACATACATTTATACATAAGGTTCCTTATCGCTGCCTGACATGTGGGTATATTTATGCTGATGAATAAATGACTAGCACTATAAAATCTTGGCTCACACAAAAACATCTTCCTGGCATCATTGTAAGCAACCGTAGGTCTCTGAATGCTTTTATTTTTCATACTGCTGTTATAGGTGAGCGTTCTATAATATCTACATACTAAACCCTGAACCGAGAGACACTGACATCAGGACTCCTTTATTTCTTCGTCAAATAAAGCAAAAATGAATGAGCATGATATAAAATAATATAAAAGTTCAGAAGTTTATTTTCTTCTTTCTCTTCTTTCTCCATTGCAAAGAGCCAGGAATTAGGTGGCAAGTTATTAAGTTAAAATAACTGAAAGTTAATAAAAAACATCCACATATTTTTGTATGGTTATTGTGAATTGATCTGCCACAAAAGAAGGAATTACTTCATGTTCACCTTCACATAAAGTAGTGTTACATAGTCTAGACTCTTTCAAAACAGTCATCAGATAGGTAAATGCTAAATGGGTTGCATTCATACAGCTCTTCTACCTCAAAGGACAAAGTGCTTTACAGTGTAGCCTCTCATTCACCCACACACACTCACGCACTCGATGCAGCACAGCTGCTATGCAAGGCTCCGGCCTGCACATATGGATCAACTTGGCGTTAAGTGTCTTGCTTAAGGACACTGTGACACATAGACCAGAGGATCTTGTGATCAAACTGCAGGTTTAATCAGCATACAGTGGTTTCTATATGTATAAGAGGAATGTGGAAAAGACACGGCACCTTAGCGAGAGTCTGTCTGAATCCAGGGGCTCTTTCTTCCTCCTGAACAGGTTTGCTTCTTCAAAGGATGGTTTACAGTAGTTTCTGGGGAATTGTACTGTTTTTCTACTGACACAGAATGTGATGTTTTTTCTCATGAAGTTTGAATGTTGAAGGTACGTTTATAGTAGCTCGGGTTGGCCTCGCTGCATGGGCTGATTAGTTAGTCGAGACACAAAAGGAACATATCAGTCATTGATTTAATACTTTGGATTCGTAATCTTATTAACTCTTCTCTCGACTTCCTGATACAAAATCCTAAGAATGAGATTATCACTTAGAATGACTATTCAGCCACAGAGACTTTGGGAATCTGTGCTATTTAAATTAAAAGTCATTAATCTTGTTGTTCCAGCACAGGCACAAGTTTATCAAACTAATGCTATTCATTGTAGCGTCCTGATTGCCTCTAAGGGCCTTTACGTCAACTGATGGTGTTGTGATGGTGTTGTCTAGTTATGAATGCTGAGTTATCTTAGAATTTCCTAAACCAGGCTAGTCTTAGTTGGGGCAAGCAAGTAAGAAAGCAGAAACATTTACTGAAATTCTAACTAAAAACTAGTTAGTCACTGGAAAATCTATCTACATCTTTACCATCTAAACAAACAGAGCTTGCTGGATGTATTCTCCATTAACTTTGCTCAATTTCTCTAACTAGCACCAGCCCTGCCCATAAGTACTACCTGGCCATGGATCCAATGGGGGAGGTTCTTTACGTGTCTGACACCAGCAGCCGCAGGGTGTACCGGGTGAGGAACCTTGGGCAGCCAAAAGATCCATCTCGTAACCTGGAGGTAGTGGCCGGGACAGGGGAGCAGTGTCTGCCTTTTGACCAGAGCCACTGTGGAGAGGGCAGGAAGGCCACTGAAGCTGCACTCAATAATCCTCGAGGTAGGAGAATATTTTGAATAATTTAATATTTTCCTGATTTCATGACAGAAAAAATGAGGTAGTCTGCATGTCTTTCACCACATCTCATAAGCCTTTCTTACTTGGCGGAGAGCAATATGTTCAGATTCAGTACTGAGATTGTCATTGGACACACAGAGAGTACTATCATAATCTCATAAAAAGTCACTTTGATAACCATGGAACTATCTTTGAGACGTGCGCTTTGAACATCATTCTCCTTGTGTAGCATTTGAAAAATGGTGATCCGTGTGGGATGGTGATACAATATTGACAATATTGTGAACATATTTTACATATTTTTGTGTTGGTTTCATGACCACATACATCAACCCAAGTTGGTCACAGTGCTGTGTTACAATGTATGTATCTATGTATAAATAGATAATCAGTATCCATGAATTCCTCCTGTGTCGTGCCTGTTCTGTTTTTTTAAAGTCAGAAAGCTACTCGATCCTGACCCACATTTTGAATTATGCATAAATGATTAATTATTGTGTAACATTCACCCTGAAATAATGCTCCATTTTGTCAGACAAAAGATAATTACACTACAACTTCATTGTGATTTATTCCATAAATTATAGTGCCGACTTTCTTTCCCTTGCAAACATGTTTATGTAGGATATCAATTTTCGGAAGCATAATCACACCATAAGTATATGACACATTTTTTGTGTTATGTTTTGACTACAGAGGCAATCATTGCAGCCTTTGCTTCTCACATAATTTTAAAATAGCACTTTCATTGTAAGCCCTCAAATATTTAGATATGCTGTGGCATTAGAGTAATGCTTAATTGGTTCAAGGACCCTACTGTGTTCTGCCACAAAAACTCCCCGCGTTTTCCCACCAGTAGCCTGTACTGTTGACACCAGCGAGGATAGATTGATAGATTCATGCTGGCTTTACCAATTTCTCAACCCTGCAATCAACATTTTTTATCTAAACCCATTTAAGTTACTTTTAAAGGTAATTGCATGATATAATTCATATGATTTTCATTTAAAAACTCATTGTTACAAAATGTTTTTATAAAAAGGAAATTGTCTTGTGTGTCAAAATATTGTTAGTCTGTCTCCACAGCAGACATTTTGCCAAAGTCACACGTGTGACTAATAAAACTAATAATCATGGCACGGGTCCACTCAGATGTTCCAGTTCCAGGACGGTGGTATTGTGCATGCTGGCTCACAGTCATGGCTTACTGGGACACCTCAAAGGATTGAGGCCATTGTAATGTTATTAGTTGCACCTGTGCTGTTCTTACTATAACAAGTCAAAAAAACAGCCACAGTCCGAGCCAAATCTGGACCAAAGTACAATTTATTCTGAACAGGGCACAAAATGTCAACACAAAGTGAATGGGACCGCTTTTGACTGATACACGGCTGTCACGTCTGGTCACCTGTCATCATTTAGCCACCTGCTGATCGTCACTGTTTTGCGTGTTGTTGTCAGATCAGACGTGGGAGCTCCACTTTAAAAAGTAAAATGGCATGCTCAGACTAGCTGATGCAAAAAAAGAGAATATTAACAGAAAACCATGCGTGTAAGCATGAGTGGACTGAGAGATTTGTATTTTTTATTTTGCCTGAGGGCAAGCATGAGACCTTGATTTGCAATGAAACAGTGGTGAAGAGTGGTAACGTAATACACCACTACAACACCAAATGTGCCCATTTTGAACAAAACTATAAGTACAGTGGCACCAGTTCAGATTGTCAAATCAAGCCTCCAGCAGAATAATTGTGTCATTGACACAGCAGGAGCAGGCACTGAGTGGCCTGGGTTCTAGCAAACACAAGAAGCCCTTTTCGGACACTGAATTAATGACAGACAGTTGGAGAGACGCGATGGAGGCCACGCTAGAAGGAAAGCAAAAGGATGAAATGAAAGAAAATAAATCAGATAGCACTCTACAGCAAGGCAAACTGAGATTCTTCCTGATGATTTGCTCCAGCAAGTAAGGGATATAAAAAGGCACAATTCATCTCACTTGCCATAGATGAATCAACATGGATGCAATACCATCTATGACAGGAGGAAAGAGGGGACTGGCATAAGACTTTAAAACCCAACATCCTGGTCTGATATATATCGTTACATAATCCACAAAACAGTTTTGCGTGCTAGTCTGGGTGAAATGTACTCAGAAGTAATGACAACTGTGATGAGACATGTCAACTATTTGAAGGCATCATCTGCACTGCAGCATCGTATGCTGCGCACAGTCCAGAAAAGGTCGATGCAACTTCTGATGATTTCTTCCTCCTCACAACAATGTCAAAAAAAGGCAGACTTCTGGAGCATTTTTGGGCCACAGAGCTTTAAACCCTTCTGTCTAAATGAAATAAAATGCAAAAGCCAAGAATGTTTGTGGATTTCCTGCAAAATGAAAAAAGAAAATGGTAGCTGTTGCATTTGTCACAGATATAACCCACCTCAGTGACCTAAATGTCCAGCTTCAGGGCAGAAACGAACCAATGAGTGACCTCATGTCTGCAGTGTGTGCATTTCAGAGAAAGCTGGAGTGTTTACACTTGACATACTTTCCAAAACTTTTAGAACAAACCAGAGGGAAAAAAACACCATCAGAACCATGCTGAGCTCTTGGAAAAGCTGATTGAAAATTTCCAAAACGAGTTTGAGGACTTCAGCTGGGGAAAACAAGTTGTACGGTGCATTGAAAACCCATTTCTTGTCAGAAATGTCGCAGAATTCTCAATGGAAGCACACAGAATCTGGCCCTGGGTTAATACAGCTTTTCTGCAAACTGAGTTGATTGAGCTCCAGGAAAACCTGTCTAAATCTCACTATGACCCCATGCCTTTCGGGACAAAAAATGTCCCTGCAGAAGATGATCCCTGACACCCTCCATGTTTGCTTCCACATACTGCTGCGAATCAACGTTTATAATGAGTACAGTGAAGAAATCATACTGTAGCAGACTCACTAATGAACACTTACATCACTGTCTCCACATGGTCATCATCTGCCCAAGTTTAAGGACACACAAAGAAGGTGTCACATTAACACAGAAATTTCAAGCTCAAAGCTCAAAACAAATATGTCAAACTCATTGTATTTTATTTTTGCTTTTTTGAGTCTTGACCACATACAGCTTCACAGTGCACCAGTAGTTTACTTAATGACACACACGCACACACAGGTGTTTTCACTTTTTCTGGCTGATTAGATCTCTGCTCATGCTGCATTCATGTCAAATCAAGTTCCTGTAATTATCCATTTTCAGCCTGTTTTGTAAATACCGTTCATGCGAATATCCAGGTCGTAATTACAACTGTAAGATTTGTCTGAAAGCTCCGATATATCAGGCTTGGCACTTAATGATAATAATAATAACGAAGTGCCTGAAAAACGAACAAACACGGGTGCCCAATATCGCACCTGTCATTTAAAGTAATTATTAAAGTTGAATGAATATAATGGCATGTTGTCAGTCCACTCTCACACAGCCAACTCTGTAATCATGCAATCATCTTGACTTGTCAGGTTACATGAACCTTTCCAAGTCATAAACACGGAAATCTTTCCCATTGGTACCATCCATCCCATATGAAGTGAACATGGCTACAGGCTGAAGGTGAATGGAATTATGTAACATAATATTCTTACTTGAGATCACCAAAGTCAAGGCTAAGGGAATCAAAAGAATGGTAAGCGACTCATCCATCCCATCATAGCAGATAGAAAAAAACCTAACAGGACAGTGAGGGAGATTTCACTTAAGCACAGTCTGTACACGCCCACACAGCACTGCCAACTTCACCTGGCCTCCCTTTGACATGCGTTAATGCCTGTCAAAGATTCTGTAATTTGAAGACATTTTCAGTAGAAATTGGTAAGAGCTGGCCACAAGAACAAGATAAAAATACACATAGAAAATTATTTGATCTTTTTATTAAAAGGACAATGATAGCCTGACTAATGGGTTAAGCATGGGTTCCCTTGGCTTACAGTAGAAAATGGCACTTGTAGGCGCTAAACTTAAGCCAAAATGTGCCTGTCATATTAAGCTTTTCTAATACAGAGAAGTCTGCAGATTCAGCTCTGATTCCCTCCTAGCTTTAGCCCAGTTCAAGCTATTTGAATTAATGCACATATATTTCAGACATTAAGCCCGGAGTATCAAATTGAATTGGTTAATCATTATACCCTTACTTATTAGCCGACAGGAGTGGATTCCAGTAATGTGTCTTCTCTGCTGTTGCACTACATTTTTATTTCCTTTCTTCTGTCCTGCCTGTTAGCTGGAACAAGTCTTACTGGTGTCTTTTGACTTCAGTCATCAATAAGACATTGTCACACACAGGAAAGCTGCGATTAGTGGTTTTCTTTCATCCATTGCAGTAGTCTGTAGCAGTAAAGTGTGTCTACAAAAAGTGCAACAGTTTGAACAACCGTCTAAGACACTGAAACAAACATTGCTTTAGTGTGGAGAGACAAACTATAGTTCATTTCAGTGTAATTTATTTTTTAAGATTCTATTATATTGCTTTACTGCTGTATTTTTTTATGACTGAAAAGACAAATGAACTTGAAACTTAAACATGAACTTGTGCTAATGATTATTGATTGCAATAATGGTCCACTAATGAACTAAACTATACTTATACTATGACTACAACTTTAGACTTACATAACTTTTGCTGATGATGTCAGTATAAAACCATTTTCATGCAGTCGCACATTGGCCAGTTAGTACAACACACCAAAGGTTCATATTATGCACTTCATTGTGCACATATTCTTCACATAACATTCTTTTTGTATGATGTCCTGTATCCTGTTATTCTTGTCCTGTTTATATGCTGCAATCTCATATATTTGGTTCAGGTGTTATAATAAGCTTTTTTATGATGTATTCTAATATTTATTTAACTTATTTATTTAATATCTACCCTTTGGTGTGTGTGTCTGTGTGTGTATATGGCTGGTGATGTTGACTGTGAATATGAATGAGTGAAAAGGACGAGGGGGAGAACTGAGAACAAGGTCGAGGAGGAGGGAATAAAATTATCTATCATTCATCAACGTCATCATGGCGTCCGTAGATCGGCTAATGAGTTCTGCTCAGCAAAACATGTGCTTGGATTTGTTTGTGGGTGAGGACAGGATGGACTGTTTCTTCTAATAATAACAATAATGATTACTTATAATATATAAACTACATTTCTACCACTCAGACTGAATGAAAAACTGAACTCACCATAAATCTTGTGTCTAAGACTATTGCACCAGGTGAACAAGGGAAAAAACATTCTGAAATGCTTGTTTATATGTTGATGCAATGCGAATTGTCTTAAATGCTGCATCAGTTGTTTTCCAGCATGTCACACTACAGAGGATGAAACTGCAGACTGTCATGCTTATATTGTTGTTTCCATCACCCTGGCATCTGTGGAATCAGGCCGTGATGTAGCTGATATCATACACTGTAGTCTGGGAAGGCCTTAACGGGGCTAGATTGGGCTTGTGGGAGCTGCATTTGCTCAGTGAGTATGTGCTGCCTGGAAGAAAAAAAAAATCTGTTTGCTGCCTTCACCAATCACACCCACACACCTGGCCACCTCATAGTCCCCAGGTCGCATAGGAGATTTAGCCACAGGCCTGTCACTCAGGCTACACCCACAGTCCTACATGGCCTCTTCTGTCAGTCACACTCAGCCTGTGCGTGCTATGCAGTCTGACGTTTGGAGGCAGACAGCCAGTCGATATGAGGCACAATAAACAAATGTAGCACAGAAGTGTCTCCACTCTTCAAATGTCACTGGTTCTAAATACAAAGTAGCTTCGAATTTGATCGCAGAACTTTGATTTTTATTACCGCTAACTTCCTGAGTTCAAACAGATAGAGGAGGGGAGAGATGATGAAAAGGAAAAGATAAGAGAAGAGCAAGATTGGAGCTGATTCCTGCTTCAATTTGACAGATTATCTGAGGACTGTTATTCTCAGTATGCCTGGCCCTTATACCTTGGAACATGCTGTATCTCTGCCTTTATACGGTAATAGAATATTCTGTCCCAAGACTCCTCCTGTTCATGCACGGTCAGGTATTTTATACTCTTTGACTCACTACACTTCACAGACTCTTCTGTGGCCATTGTGCTCCGACTAACCAGCTCTTATAAAGCCTCTGGAGATTTCTGCCTGGAGCCCCATGGTTCCCTGTCATCCATCTGCCACAGCCCACACTCATCCTCCGCCCCGCACCCTCTTACCAATGGTAATGAGTGGTAGACTTCACAGAGAAATATCTGTCCGTTTCTTTTTTGAAGCTGTGGCTCTGTGATTCTCTGGCATTGATCTTGTCTTGTGTCCTCTGGTGAGCTACCTCGCTCCAAATTAGAGCCTTCCCTCTTTTTCTCCACTCCCGCCATCTCATCTTTTTCTTTTCCTCCCCCCTTTTTCATTGATGAATCTCGCCTGTGCCCCGGTGTTGACATAGTTGCAGTAGGCCTGCTGTGACACATAATATTGTTACAACATGGCAAACAGTTGTTAAATAATAATCCATAATTTTAATTTAGCCAACAATGTTGCAGCACTATTGAGCACACCGCTGTTGCCCAAGTTTATAGTCTCTCCACAGTGTAAGCTGCTGGGATTATCGTATGTCCTTCAAACACTCACTTATGAATACAAGATCTGGGGCATTGTTTAGAGTTGGCTCCACATGCGCTTCTGCAGTCAATTAGCTCGGTAAATAAAAGGCCTTGCTCCATTTAGGATGGATCCCATGCCTGACATGAAAGAGGCTTCAGTCCCACAGGACCCAAAAGCCTTGGCTCACATCTCTGGACTCCCTCTGTTCAAAACATGAAGGGGTACTCCTTTTTTTTTTTTGTCTTTTTACACATACAGTGAATAATAGTTGTGTGTATGTAAAAATAACTGTGTATGTTTCATGTGTGGGTTTGGACAGAGGAGTTCAGAGAGTGACTCCAGTGATTGAGAGTTTAGTTGTTGATGTTTGCTATGCGCAGGTCTTATCTATTATTTGTCGACTAGTCCCAGACAGCAAAGCAGATATCCACAGAGAGAGTTTTGTGTGCATGTGCGTGTGAGCGCTTGCAGTGTCAGTCTCTCACTCCGACCCACAGGGGGCAGACTAATGCCCTTATCAGAGGCTGACATGCTGCCACCACATTTCTCCCTCTTGCCCCGTCGGCCTCTCTCTCTCTCTCTCTCCCCTTCTCTCGCCCCTTTCCTTTTCTCTCCTCCTCTGCTTTCTTTCTATCTCTTTCTGTGTGTCTCTCTATTCCTTACACAGACAAACACATTTGTCCCCATCTCACCCAGCCGCACAGCTGCGAGGCACGCCAACGGGGCTGAGATAGCAGGGCCGGGGTGCCGAACGAAGCGGTGGGGTTTAAACTGGTCGCGGTTATTAGCATGTTGAACAGCCAGAGAGTTTAAAAAAGGAGCCACAGCCAGGGGTAAATGTGCCTCACGTGGCACAAAACTGCTCGGCCACCAACCTCAGACCGGGACAGCCAGCCAGGCTTCATGCCGTACAGTATCTGTCTTGGCTGCCGGTTGACATATAAGCAGCTTAGGCAAATGAATATCTTCACACATTGGGCGCCGGTCTCATTTACGGAAATGGCTGAAAACATTGCAATGTGCAGAGGAGCGTTTCCCAGTTTGTTTCATCAGTGTGAGTCAAGCATTCGATGCTGTCAGCAAGCCCGTACTCAAACCATTAACTCAGCAAACACCGGCCCCCTGCTTCTACACCAGCAGTGGAGTCATATGAGTAGTACTGTCCCTTAAATGCACAGCTCTAATCACTGCAGCCTGCATTTCACTCTCCCCGAATCTGCCACTTCTCAAACTGTATTCGCTGGCTGCAGCAGCGATGTTAGAAAATCTCCTAGGGCTGTGTAGCCTGTATGCCAGCTGCTCTGTGTTATAACTTTGGAATGAATATGCCATTGTTATTCTACCTCTGGCTCCCATAGCATTTAGTGCAGACTGATTGTTGCGTCTCACAAAATAGAAAAAGGGAGGGGGGGAATTAAATTGATTGAGAAAAAGATGGAGCTCAGAACCGAGAGAGAAAGAGTGAAAGAAGAAAGTGAGCACAACAGAGAATAAATATAAAAATAATATGAAATTAATGGAGAAAAATGGAAAATGGAGGGAAAGACAGAACAAGGGAGTGAATGAAATGGATAAAGAGAGAGAGAGAAGTCAGTGTTTTGCGTCTAAATCCTGCAGCGTGCAGCAGTCCCACACCTCATCTGCATATTAAACTGGCCCTGTGGCTGCCTTCCCTCTCAGAGGGTCAACTATCATTGTTTCTGTTGGTTTAAACAGAGCACTACTTCTCAAAACAAGGGCATCAGATAAGTCACACTGTGTTTTCAGCTCCAACATTCGGTTTGTGTGTGAGCGTGTGCATATGTGTGCACAGTTTTAACAGCCTGCTCCCGTGTTTCATTTCACATTGACCGAGCTTTTGTCTTTGCCCCTGGACATTCCTGCATTAATGATACACACATGAATTAATCACACAGCAAGGCAAACAGCAGCATACTCTATGATAATGCAAATTAGAAAGACGCCATTGGGTCATGCTATTTCTACCACAGCTTGTTTTCTCACTGCAGCATCCATGATAATTAGAAGATCGGCAATGGTTTGTGCAACAGACATGCATCGGTGAGCAGCCACAATAAGAACTTCTGCCAGAGACTAGTTTCTCCCCCCCAAAAAAATGAATGCTGAAAATATAGCTGCCAGCGGCAAATCCAGAGGGCCAAGCAAAAGAGTATCAAGCAGAGCACACAGGTACATCGAGAGAACTTGTCCAGCCAGCGAGCAATTTATACATGATTGGAGGAAGAATTGCAGTGTTATAGCTGATGTCCTGTGTGTATATTTACTGCTGACTTTTCACTGTGTTCCTGACAGAACTGCAGGAATCCCATAACTATTCACTTACTGCTAAAAAAAGAAACAGATAAGCCTATTCAGCTGTGTTAAAAGAAACAGATATGACACAAGAGAAAGTCATGTTATTTGACACAAGAGAAAGTCAGTTTTGGTAAATAATGCATACTGTACGCTCTCACACTTGCACACTCAGAGTACATGTGTTCATTTACAATTCCCAGCTGACCAATGGTCTTGAAAATGTGATGTGAACTATAAGACTGATGATGTGTTCCTTACTTACAGTACTCTGCCGTATAATACCATGAGACACACTATATGTAGGTTCTTGAATGTTTTGATGTTCTTGTTAAAAAAACAAACTGAAAACAAGATTTTTTCATTTTTAGGATGAAATGAAGGTATTATTTCATGAAACCTTGCACAAACAAACACTGGAATTTGTGAAATGAGTTGTAATTTAATGCTGGGCCAAAGTTTGAAGCAGTTTCATCTCAGCAGGTCAACCTTGAGTCACTTTAAAAATTGTTGAATGTTATAGATAAACTTTAAAAATTGTTGAATACCGAACGGCAACCAGTTCATATACCCAAATAACAAATTGTTTATCATTGTCAATAAAAATGACCTGAATAAGAATTTCCTGATCTGACTCTATCAATGACTCTCTATCCAATAGGATGCTGTGTCCTTATTCACAAGTCCTCCCTCCAATGCTGGTTGTTGCCCAGCCGCCAGCAAACTAGTTTTACACCAAATGCACACACGAGCTGCTAGTTTGTAAGGGAGGAGTGAAATGGACAGCAGCACTCAATCCTACAAAACAGCTAGGGAGAATGTTAGGAAACAATCTCATCATTATTTTTTATAACCTGGTCACTCTGATATTTTCTGATATTTTCTGCCAGTCTGATATTTTCTGCCATGCTCTGAGCCACCCATTCGTTAGAAATGTATCAGCCCCTCCTTATATTGTATTATTCAGAGTTGCATTACATCCCCTCTGTGTTATATTGTGACACAATCCCCTCCTTGAGAAAGTCAGTTTTGGTAACATAATGCATACTGTACGCTCTCACACTTGCACAGCGCCTCACAAGTCTTTGACCCCAGAATGGCAGATGGTAGGTCTCCATGGGGGTACATGTGTTCATGTGGTTTTGGCGGGGGGCCTACAATTCCCAGCTGACCAATGGTCTTGAAAATGGCGGGCTCACCTGGACCACTGGCAGGGACAGGGTGATGTGAACTATAAGAGGGCCCTCCACTACTCTGGAGTCCCTGCCCTGATGATGTGTGAGGGAAGCTGGTGTGGAGCTGCTCCTCAGCCATGCTACTTACAGAGGTAGGGTCGCTCCCTGCCCGGGTTGGGGATGCTCGGCTGGTTGGAATAGGTAGCTTGTTGGACTCTGCCTTGAGTCCCTGGAGGGGTATAATACCATGAGACACACTATATGTAGGTTCTTGATTTCTGAGCGGTGTTCTGTTTTGGATGTTCTTGTCCATAAAAAAAGGGTGTCCATCAGTGCACTGGCACCAGGAAAGGTCATGATCGACTTTGTTGTTTTCATCTGATCTCCGGCCGTATGTCTTGGACATGAAGGGGCTGATGATCACCACCTGGTGGGTGGCAGAGGTATTGGACCTGGCAGATCAGGAGTCTGTGGAGGAGGACACGGGTCTGGCCTCCTGAAACCTTGCACAAACTTGATCAGGAAACACTGGAATTTGTGAAATGAGTTGTGACCACTGCATTTGGCGAAGTGGAATTTAAGTCAGTGCCTGGGAGGTGGGTGCTGGGCCAAAGTTTGAAGCAGTTTCATCTCAGGTCAACCTTGAGTCACAGAGCCTGTTGTCCGAGGAGGCTGGGCCTAAACTTTAAAAACCCTGGGCTGTGGAGGCTGTTGAATACCGAACTGAGGGCATGGGACTCTAACAGTCTGGAGCATAACCCAGCAACCATTGAGTTCATATACCCAAATAACAAATTGTTTATCATTGTCAAGGTTGGCCTCAAGGCCTCTTTGTTAAAAAGGGGGGGAAGTGTGGTTCCAACTACAGGAGGGATCACACTTCTCAGCCTCCCGGGAATTGGTCCTCTTTTTAAAGGGGACGAATAAGAATTTCCTGGAGGAACAATGCGGTTTTCGTCCTGGTTGTGGAACACTGGACCAGCTCTATTTCCACAGGGTCTGGTGCCCAACCAGTCCACATGTGCTTTGTGGATCTTTGTGGATCTGGAATAGGATTCGTCCCGTGTATGGGGTGTATTCTGCTGTGTCCAGGGTCCGGGAGCCTTTGCAAGTCCTCCAGCATTGCAGGGGTAAGTCTTTGCATCTGGCTCCGGCATGGGTTTTACCGGGGTCCTGTTTCACCAAATGCATTTCATCTCTGCATCTTTTGCTGATGAGGGAGTTGCCCTTTGTCATGGCTAAGGACCTTCATGGACAGGAGTAAGAACCTAGTTTGTAGCGATTTCATCTCTGTTTGCGGATGAGGGAATCTCTCTTTTTCAGGCCAGGACCGGATGATGTTGAGCTTGGGGCGGTTTGCAGCCAGGAGGATGGTGAAATGGACCTCCTGGGATGAGCATTGCCCTCTCCAGGGTGGGTGGAGAGGTCCTGCCTCAAATGGAGGAGTTCAAGTATCTCGGGAAAGCACTTGTCCTACAAGTGAGGGAAAGATTGACAGCGGATTGGTGCAGCGGAGAATGCGGTCGGTGTACCTAAGGACCGCCGTGGTGAAGAGAGGAAAGGAAACAATCTCATCATTGACCGGAAGGACAAGATGTGGATACAAGCGGACGAAATTTTATAGGGTGGCTGGACCTGGATTTCCTCTGGAGAAATGAGGGACTCTGTCCGGGAGAGGAGTCTGAGGTGGCTTGGGCATTTTCTGCCATGGACGCCTGGAGGCGTTCCTAGGGAGGTGTTCCAGGCATGTTCCACCGGAAGGAGGCCTCGGGGAAGACCCAGGACACGCTGAGAAACTATGTCTCTCGGCTGGCCTGGGAACGCCTCTCGGGGTCCCCTGGAAGAGCTGGAGGAAGTGTCTGGGGTGAGGAGAAGTCTGGGCATCTCTGCTCAGACTGCTGCCTCCGCGACCCGGTCCCGGACCAAGCGGATGAAGAAGAAGAAGAAGAGAAGATGAAGTTGCATTACATTACAGTACATTCATTTAGCTGACACTATTGTTCCAAGCGACTTACAATAAGTGCATTTAACCATTCAGCCAAGTGGACACAATCAAGAAGTAGCAAGAATCGTGCAAGTACACCAAACTCCATATAATCCAAGTACAACAACCTTCGAGTGCTTCAGTGCTGTTTGTTTTTCAGGTTGTGTTTCACAGAGATTACACTAAATTAACTCTTTTTTTCCTTTTCAGAAAAAATAGTAACTTCTGAATATTTGTGGTGAAAGTTCAATTTAGTTGGACTTTGGGTGTAAAACCTGGTGGAAAATCAGGCCAGCGCACAACACAGTGGTTTGCACTGCAGGTCAGGAGAGCAGAGGTACTCTCTCCACTGGAAAATAATGTTGTTGCTCTGTGCAATGTAAAACTTAGGCCTTTAGTACGAAAGCTGTGAGAGGTTTTTAGTCACAGTGACAAGGTCATACTACTTCTGTGCTTGTCAAGAAAGATAGACACGGGTCATTCAAACATTTGTACTTTTGTTGGTTTCCTGGTGGAGACTCAAATATGGTAAGACAGCTGTGTGAAAAATGTTTTCAACAAAACTCCAAATGGTGATTGATTTTACTAGCTAAAACTGGTCAGTAGGTTCTGTCTTGACCCGTGGACAGAGTTTTTCAATACATGAGTGTGTCACAGCCGAAAATATTATCTCAGCTTTCGTCTGGTGGTTGCACTTGGAAAACTGGTTGACACGTACCACCGCCAACAGGTACTTTAGCTCCTCCAAAGTTTTGATTATGGTTGGGCAAAGTAATATGAGAAAACAGCTTATTTCATTTATCTCAGTCTTTGTTGCTTACAGTACAATTATCCAGTTGGTTTGGTGCACCAAATGTCTGTCTAGACGGCATCCAAACAATGTTACCTATTTACTTACTTTTAAGATAAGATCAAATAAGTAGGAGGAGCACAGTTTTTTTCTCAAAATGGCAGATAAATGCATAGGTTAACAATGACCATCCTATCTTAACATGGAAAATGCATTTTCAGAAAGTTTGGTGATGCATTAAAAGATGAGTTGAACTCTGGCCTGATGGCAGGGCTAGATGGATCATTGCATTGAACCCAATGTCATGCATTGTCATGTGTCTGGACTTTATTTTTCCCCAGATAAATGGGTAAGACGTGTCTTGGCCTACTTTGAAAAACAGGGATCCATTTGAGAAAGTTGCTTGTCTGCGTCCTAAAAACCGCGGGTCAGAGGAGCACTCATAGATATTCTGGGAAGAAATAGTCAGCCCACTGCCGAGATTTGCTAAAGACCAAAGAAAATATAGTCAATGGGCTTAGTAGAGGCAAATTTATGCTGACTAACATGGCTGTACCTGTAAAAAGCCTGCTATTCAAGTAATGTACTAGGTAGAACACTAAACAGACTGACAGCTACCTTGTTTGTAGTCGGAGTGTGTAGGGATAGCTTCAGAGAGATTACTGAAGCTCACTGTGTGTGTAATGAAGCCCTGAGTCAATAAGACATGCAGGCTTAAGGCCAAAGGCTGAGCCTGTGCATCAAAGGTGCAACGTTTGTGCGAGTCGGTGTGCTTGTGCATTCTTGTTTTTGATTGACAGCCTCTGGGTCCCTGGACCTCCTCTGCCTCTCCCAGTGAAGGGACGCAGTTAGTTATGGGTGCCTTGTTAAAGGTATGTCAGGTTGACAATGTCAGCGTGATCATGGGAAATGTGACACGCGTGTCCCTTTAACTGGTCGAGATGGCCGCTGCTGGCAGCTGGCCTGTCAACCTCCACTGGGAGCCTGGCAAGCTGACAGCAGGAGTGGAGCTTTGCCACTGTGGAGGAATAAATTGCATTTACTCGAGGTGAATGCCCAACACACACGCATACATACAGATGGAAGCATTTGTCTCTGCTGGGGATGTGGAGGGGGCGCTGATGAGGGGAGAGATAGTGCACTTGTGCCCATGCAGGTTGTTTCTACCTTGATTCTTTAAACACACTGACAGAAAGATGAATAAGTAGAGTGATGGTGGCAGGCACAGTTCAGCTTGGCAGTACAATTGAACCTGCCTGTGTGAGAGTGGGGAGGGGGCAGAGGGGTGGAGGGGGGTCAGCTGCTGTTACAGGGATGGGAAAACTGAGCCAGTAAATGTTTGCACCTGGGTACCATTATCACCTGCTGCTCTCCAAGAGACCAGTAGCCAAACCTCCCTCCAAAGAAGCACTCACACAGTTCCTTTGGAAAATGTAGAAGAAAAATCTGAAATGGCTGCAAAGCCAACTATCTGTGATAAAGTCTACTGGAGTTGCCTCTGGCTCAGCTGCTGTGATGTCTTTGTGTGTGAAAAACTTTGTTTGGGTGGAAGCTGCGCATACAGATTTGCCATCTATAGTAGTTCTGTGTCTCTTTTCCACTTTTTCAGTCGTGAAAACATTTGTTTCCTCCCATCTGATCCCATTTCCTCTTTCTACTATTGTAGAGCCTCACTGGCTTGTTGTTGTGATGGTGTGTTTGGTAAAAGAGCCTCTATTGATAGGCCTCCTTGTGTTTGTTTGATGTTCTAAACAGTGCGACATAATCTGCAGACGCTCCGCACTGATCCAAACCCCTCAGCCTTTCATGGAGCTTTCTAGTCCAAAGCATTTCAATTGCTTTTATAATTGAGTTTGTCTGCTGCCTCTGTGATTGCTTTGGATCTTTCTTTTGCTATCAAACAAGGCAATTACTGCCAAGTCGCATATTTTCACCAAAAAATGTTTATTCGCACAAAAATTTGCATGCAACAATTGCAAAATCTCCTTCCAGTTCTCTGCATGCGTGCAATGTCTCGCCTCGCCATACATGTGTCGATGGGAACTAACAGCTAAAAAAAAAGGCAGCTATCAATAATTAATTAATGCGGGTTAATATGTTAACAAACTTATAGTGGTTGATAATTAGATGAGCCACAGTGTCTGATTCAGACTTAATTACTAAGCCACTGTCTGTTCTGTGGGGCTTTAATGAATAATTAATTACAAGAAGCATGAATTATTTCTGCTTACCAAAGATCTACCAGAAATACACGCCTGTCCCCGTTTATGGTGCTATCTTATATTGATTGATGATAAGTGTTACATTGGGGAAAAAAAGGGCCATTGGAAAAGCACTTGTACTACAGCGCCACAGTTCATAGATGTGCATGTCAGAGAAACAGAGCAGTGTTTGATGGCAGCATATTCAATTCATTCTCGTCATTTTTTAATATAGGTATGGAATGCTTTTCGAGACACATACACACACTTGTATGGACACACACTTATATGCACACCCCTATAGTTAAACACACGCACACACAAAATCAGTATGGTGCACAGTGCCATTTCACAGTGCTGAGATTGAGTGAACAGGTTTATTTTCCCCCCTTTAGTGCACATGGGCAGCCTCAGTGTCTTCACGAAAGTTGTGTGTGTGTAGGAGTGTGAATTTCTCATCTGCAGACACTCTGATTTATCCGCTCTATATTTGCATATGTGCACAATGTGATTAACTGCCATGCCTTATCTTTTCGCCTAGCTACTTTACCGCACGCATGCATGCACACACACCCACGCGCACTTTTACAACGCGAGCTTGCACATGTTGACGCACACACACACGCTCACATGCATTCGCACCTTCAACATACAAGCAGCACTGTGCACTCTCAAGGAGAAATGATGAAATGGAACAGTAAGCCACACGGCCAGCTGAAGACTCTCTGAAACAGTGTGCTCTTCAGCTTCACTTACAGTTGGACTGTAGCTGTTAGTGAACCCTTCAGGCTTCCCCCAGCTAATTTGGTTGACTTTATTTATGGCCAGAGTCCCTCACTGGGGCCAGTTTTGTGGGTAAAACTGTCCATCTGTCTACATTCACATGTCAGTCACAAGCAGTTTCTACTTTGTACAGAAGCGCCACTGGCCATAATCAGCGACAGCTAGCATCATTTAGATGCTGTAATAATACGTCAGTCCATATCATTAAGGCACTCTGAGCCTGGGGATAAGGGAGGGCAGATTGAATGACTTACTCCTCACGCTGCTAGCAGTCTGTGTGTGTGTGTGTGTGTGTATGTGTGTGCATGTGTGTGTGCACGACTAACCCCTGCATGCTCATGTCCTGTTGTTATGTGGGTGGATGAACATTCTCAGGTATAAATGGAACCACCATACATGCACACATCATGCTTTCTCCTCCATAAACAGAACATTTAAATCAGTTTCCTTTGCAGAGTATGTGCTTATTTTGCACTTAGGTAGTTGTTCTACCATCTGACAAACAATGATGTTTGCTTTCGATACAATTTTGCTGTCAGCATTTGAAGGGTGAGAATACTGTAGAAGGGAAACTTGAACAACACCAGAAAGCTGACTTCCTGCACTCTTGAGGGCTCAGGTGTTAGCAGTCAGTATGCACCACACACATGCACGCGCACACACTCAAACACCACATCCTGATGTTACTGTATGCCATCAGGGCCTACTACTATTACTGCTAAATAAGATACATAATACACAACTTTTGTTATAATTAGTCTTTCTCACCTCATCTAATTTCTCACCTTACAAATTTCCTCACCTCTCCCTCGCTTTCTCTGTTCAGAAAATCCCTGGTGGCTCCTTCTCTTCAAATAGCTGTAATCAACGCTGATGCTCTCAAAGACCCCTCTCCAAGGCATCAGTCAGATTGGATTGTATTGCAATGCCACAGGGGGCCGTTATAACTGATATTCTTTTGACAAGGACAGAGAACAAAGAGATTATTTGATTGAGAGTGATTGGCCTGTAATGGTTAATTGAAGCAATTCCTCATCATGTCCCTTTGTCTCATAGCCACCTCTTTCCTCTTTCACACCTCTTTTGGCGCTGTCTATCTTTTTCTCTTTGGCTGCATTTTCTCCCTAAATCTGAGCGGAATGTGAAAAGCATCACTTTATCATCCTCTCCTTCACTCATCTCCTCTCCCCTCCCTCTGTTTCTCCAAGGTCAATGCAACTCAGTATAATTTACTTTTCTTTGATGATAAAATCCAGTCCCAACTTTAGCCAAATGTCCGTCTCCCCCTGGAGTTGAGATTTATCTCAATTATTTCTCCACTGGTGTGTCTGCCAGCTTCTAAACATGAGTATCAGAGTGCCAGGTCCACCCAGAGAGAAATAGTAAATCTTTTTGATGTCTTGTGAGTATCCATCGGCTATACGGAGGGGCTGTAAATTCCCTTAACGCAGCGTACAGCTTTACCCACAACAGCAGGAAATCCAGCCCCTGACAAGGAGAATGTGGACTAATCGGCCGCCTTTTCAATAAACATGGCAAAATACTCTTAAACAACACATAAACTGGCGTAAATCCTTTCGCCAATGCCAAGCAATAATAGCAATCGTTCTTCATTGTTGCACTTGTGTGAGGATGAATAAGTCAGCCCTGTCCTGTATTTATTGTTGCTGATAGACTGTCAGCTATTTAGAGGCCATGTGTGCGAGCATAAGACATGCAGATCCTGAGCATGCATACTGAAGGTGTCAGAAAAGCACAAACAAAGGCAAGAAAGAAAGAATGTGAGGGGGATTTAGGATGGAAGTCAATAGAACCAAATGAGACGAGAAGAAAGCGTAATATCCAGGGATAGAGAGGAAGAGAACAGAAATCAGTATTGAGGGAGAGTCCTGGCTGCCTCGTCATGTCCTTGTGCAGAATTTATGAGCTCAGAGCCTAAGATCAGGGACAGGTTTAGGGTGCTAGGAGGAGGAAAGTGAAAGTAAGGAAGGAAGGAAGGGTGTGAGGATGGCATTAGAGCAGGGGAGAATGTCCAGACTGAGGTGTGGGTTGAGACGTCCCTCCTGCATAATGCCAGGTGACAGGAGGCGAAATGGCAAGGCCGAGAGGAACGAAAGGAAGAAATAAAAAAATTGGCTGAACAGAGAAAAACAGAGACCAGACATTATTGAGGGGTCAAAGGGCACTGATATGATTAGCACTTATAACATCCAGGGCAAGGTGGAGGGAGCGCAACAACAGAAACAAAGCAAAAGGACAACAAGAAAAAAAACAAAGGGGAGCAAAGAGGGTGCAAAAGGAGAGAAGAAGAAGATCAAGTTAGAGAGGGTGGAGAGCGAGAGGGAGCTCGAATAGGAGACGAAAGGTGTTGGTTGGGTGGGGGGGGCATGTGGGTGGTGTAATCTGTCTGTGTCAGAGGGATGATGAAGGGGCCAGGAGGGAGAGCTCTGCAGTTCACCTTCTGGCCTCTGGAGGAAACACGCTGACCCTGGCCCTCCTCCTGCCCACCTCCCCTCTCCACCTCCACTCCACCTGCACGATTTATGACTCACAGGGTCGGCCCAGGGTTGCCGGGATTGAGGACATTTGTGAATCTAGTTGTGGTGGCAGTTGTGGTGGCGGTGCTGTGTTAGTGTGTGTGTGTGTGTGTGTGTGTGTGTGTGTGTGTGTGCACATAGCACTATATTGAATGAAATCACGTGTAAAGAAAGCTATTGTATGTCAAAGAGGATGAGACCTTAGTGCTGCCTGGGGAAAAGGGCAGCAGTGATTTCTATCCCAGGCTCAGAAAGTGAGCGCAGGCATATCCCCACATAATCCAGAATGAATGGAGAAAGACTGACAGAACCAGAATAAAAATCAAGGGAAAATGGGACAAGTTGACTGAATGAGGAGTAGTTTGGAGCTGTATTGCATACTGATGGTGCTCCTCCATTGTCCACTTTCTCGCACTTGTGCTGGCACTTCTGCGTGGTCAGATCACTCTTCGAATCTTTTTGAGAAGTTTCATTGTCTATGGGTGGAGGGGGCGGGTGTGCTGGGAAATTTAGCCCATTATATCTAGAACCAGAATTGGTTAGCTGAGTGACAGAAATGTGATAACAATGTTGATAATCAGTTAAGTTAGTGAGGAAGATGCCATGGTGGTTATAGCTTCTTTTCCGCTGTTCTCTGACGGTTGGCTGAAAAAGCAGTAAAAATGAAATATAACAAGATCATAAAAACTGGAATTATTTTGAAGGCATCATCTCATGTTTGTGAAATTTTGATGTGCATTTCCCACCATTTTATGACATTTTAAAGCTGCACTAATCAATATTTCCATATAAACAATGGATTAAATGACTACGAGTAATGTGAAAGGAATCATAACCCGACTCTGCAGTTCCCCTCAGCCCCACGCAGCTCTTTCATTCGTCTTATTGTGTTGGTTTCATGACAAGCAGCTTCAGTGTTTTAGTCTACTCTCACAGCTCTCAACAACCTTGTTTCCACATTCAGCACACATTGGGCTTATCAGAACGTCTTCACTGAAAACTGCTGCCTGCTGCGTGTGGAAACAAGGTTGACATGAACTCGGCTGCACCAGCACCGAAAGACAGACTTAAACAAGCAGCATTTAGCAGCTTAAGGAATTGATAGAGACCAACGCAGGTAAAAGTAAAAGGAGAGTGATCATCGGGCTTAAATTTATCAGGTGGCCCAAAACAAGCCCATACAATGTTGTTCTATTTCTGCAACATTAGCATCAGTCAACAGGCAACCGTTTGATAACACATTCGCACATAATGAATTTATATGGTAAAAATATGTCAATTTTGTGTTTTTAGCTTGTTCTGCTGCCAACAAATAAATTGCAGTTTTAAAGACTAAACACATAAAGGGCTGACAGTAAAAAAAATCTTTTTGATAAATCTGATCTAGATAAATCATGCTGCAGCCCGTTTTATATCTTTTCACTGTGCTACTCTGCTCCTTGTGTGGTGTTTTTATGGTTTTCTCTGTTGCACCATTTAGTTTTGTGATTGACTGTGGCTTAGTTGGATATAAGTGGGCTTTGTCTCCATGAAATCCTTTAAGGCGTGCTTGAGATAAAGGGATATATATATTAACTTGACACGACTTAATGATAAACCATAAACAAAATGTATTTTTAAATGACACAACAGTGAGCCACGTGCACTGGAGATGGCAGGCAGGAATACTGAAATATGGCTTATTGTCACAGATGCTAAGCGAGAGCAATCAAGGAGAATTGGCAGCATACGGTATGAGGGGTGAGGGTTGAGTCGTGGAATATTATTGCTGAGGAGCTGAGTCAAAGGGCTATTCTTTGTATGGAGATGAGACGGGGATGAAGGTCGCTCCTCATCCATAACAGATGATTCATAGTCTGCCCTGACCTTCAATACCTGGACTTACCTCTCTTACCTCTCTACGCCGCTCGCTGTCTGCTGCAGAGCTACGCTGCAAGGAGAGTTCAAGTATAAGCTGTTCACAGCACGGCACACTCATAAAGCATGTGTTCACGTGTGCCACACAAATACAGGCGGGCGTTTGCGCGCACGCAGACGTCCACATGTGCGTCTCACTGGTGGATGCGCCTCTATAATGGACAGTTGCGAGCGCCAAATGTCAAAAGTTCACTGCGGCACCCTGCTCACATCTAATGTGACAAATAACTTCTTCCTCCAGTTGCATTGTTCTAATCCCTTTAGTGGGCTCTGGAATGGAAATATAATTACATTTCTGTGGTGCAGTGCCTTTGATAAGACAGCCGCTTGCTGAGCTGAATGTCTAACTGAGTTGGATGCCTCTCTGAAGCCCTCTCCTCTCTTCACTTTACTTCTCTCCCTTACTCACTCCTCTCCATCTCTTCTCTCTCATGCTCTTTCTCCTTTTTTTCTCCCTTTTTGTTCTCTCACCCCCGCTCGCTCTCTCTCCCTCTGTCATCGCCAAAAGCTCATTCTGCCTCTCTCTCACCCGCCCAGGTATTGCTGTGGATAAAAAAGGTGTTGTCTACTTCGTTGATGGCACCACCATTCAGAAGATTAATGAGAGGGGTTTGCTCTCCACTGTGATTGGCTCAAACGGACTGATGTCGACGCAGCCCCTCAGCTGTGATGCACGCATGGACATCAGCCAGGTAAGTTAATAACGCAGTCGAGCGTGAATGACTGGTAGAAATCTAGAGCAATGTACTCTGCTCTGAAAAAGGCTTCATGCTCACCATTTGAGTGCAGATAATCAGCAGAAATATGAGACCTGCACGTGTTTTGTGTTGGCAAATTAGAGTAATCAAAAAGACAACGGGTCACAAATAATACGTTTTTGTTTGTTGTTCTCTTACGCTTTTTATCAACCTAAATTACCCCGGCCTCCTCCATGGAAACTATTTTGTGTTCTTAAGGTGTATGTATGTGTTTCTGTGAGAGAGAGAAAGAGTGGTAGCAACGAAAGACAGCCACTGCACAGATTTGATCAGCCAGCGTGCACTGCTGACTTATATCAGGCCTATTAGAGCAGAAGATGAATTATAGATGAACTGCTGGCTCTATGGAGGGATCTCTGCCCACACATAGGGATGCAAGCGGCTGTGTATGTGTGTGTGAATATGCATGTTCAGCCCAGGTGAATTCCCCGAGGCGCTCCTATGTGTCTTTAAAGGAACCCCCGTTATCTCACGATCCCTCCCTGTTCGTTACTTATGGGCCTCTGCAGCACGTCTGATTGCGTCCAGCCGCATTCATCCTCCATCTGTGTTTGTTCTCATAAACTGTTCTGACCTCAATGCGGTGTCAGTATTGATGGGAGCCTCTGTAGCTACTGCTGGACAAACACCACTGTGGTAATTTATGTGAGATGAACAGCCAAGTGACAGCTTTAGTTCCAAGTCAAACTGAAATTTGAATTCCCACTTTTTGGAGATAAGAAAATATATACGCTATAATGATACTGCAGCTTTTGTGCATATTTTTTCCATTTTTCAAAAGAGGATAAAAGTAATTTTTGGACAGATTTGTGGAAAAGCTTCAACTTCTGTCATGCAGTACTAACTGGAGCAAGTGTTGTTTATCTGAACCCCCCTTTTCAACAAGCCCACACAGAGTAGTGTTGGTCTATCAGCTGTTTTTTGCCTTTGCTACGTTCAACATTTGGGAGGATCCACTGTTTGAGTTTGTGATCTAGTTGAAAACTAACGTTTATTGGGAAATAAATGTTAGTTTGAGTGAGGTGATGAGGCGCACATCACAGATGATCCTAATCAACCGTGCTAGTTAACTACCTGTGTGGCTTTTGAAATGCAATATTTAAAACTATTTTTAGTGCCTACCCACCACACCAGTACCGAAAGTGTCATTTGCAAACAAAAATTCACACTTCCTGGAGAACACCAATTAGAGACACGCAGTCACCAAGGTAGTATACAAGTCATAAACAAACAGCAACAAAATATGAACTAATTTCTGAGCAAAAAGGTCTTTTTGTTTCAGCTTAATTCAGCAGACACAGCCCTGTGGACAGCTCAACTTAACTTGTGAAAGTGATCGCTTGACATCACAGCAAAGTTCAATATCATGAGCCTCAGAGATTTGATGCATGTCCTCTTTGGCTGAGGACAGAGTGAGTCCTGCTTGATGAATCTCTCTACCTTTTAAAATGGGATTTCAGAGTGAACCCTCTTCTCTCTCATTTGACAGAGCCTATAATTGGACATGTCAGTGGCAATTTAACATGATCCATTTATTTACCAATCCATCCTCGGAGTCATCAATCACCCTGTTGATCCCGCAGACGCACCGCCTCGTCTCCATAGCTCCACAGTTTGAGTATTTGTTTGTGTGAGACAGGCAGCGATGTGAGCGACTGTGCACTAGTGTAGGTTTGTCTGTCTTTGACCCCCACAGTGTTAGCGGGCAGGGTGTGCTATTTGAGCAGGCAGCGATCATGGTTATTGGCTGACATTTGGAACAGTGCCGAGGCGAGCCGGTGTGAGTCTTGAATAAACACCGGGAAGGCTCCCTGCCCATCGCTGACCTTTGCATGAGCTGGGAGGGTCAGGAGGCCTAATGCTATGTTATTAAGGAGATATTATTTGTATCGCCTGTAACTCACTTTTACCGGCGATACCATCCGAGGCCTTCTTGTTCTTTTGTTCTAATTCTTGATAGAAATACCTTTACTATATCCTACGTGTTTGCATTTGTATTTGTGTGTGTGTGTGTGTGTGTGTGTGTGTGTGTGTGTGTCGTTCCCACAGGTGCGTCTGGAGTGGCCTACAGACCTGGCCATCAATCCGCTGGACAACTCCCTCTACATCCTGGACAACAACATTGTCCTTCAGGTAGAGAAACAGTCACACACACACGCACACACACAAAACATTTGGCACTGACTAAATTCTAAACTAAACTTTTCCTGTTTCGAGCTTGTGCTTTGTTTAGAGACATTGGCACCAGACATCACAGAGGAGAGTAATAGAATATTTCTCACAATTCGCATTTCTGTCACTTAAACTGCATTTACAACGAGTGAGGCTGCTAACATAAAAAAAAGGAAAAGAGCACCTTTTAAAAAAGTAACACTCTCTGCAGAAGCTGTTTTTAAGAAAATGTCACTATTACCCAAAAACCTGCTCTCCAAATTGAATAAATCAGCTGTTTGAGTGTGTATCTTGCAAAAACCTAATGAGTCAGACTTAAGTGTGATGCACTGGATCAACAAAGATAGACTGACCAAAAGTAATTACAGCAAGCACTTGTAGTTATTTACTTTCTGTCTCTCTTTTAGTAACTTAAATATAATAATAATTTTTTTTTTGTCATATCAGGTATCAGAAAGCCTTCAGGTGCGTATCGTGGCCGGCCGCCCAATCCACTGCCAGGTTCCAGGCATTGACCACCACCTGGTGAGATGGGCAGCAGTGCGTGCCACCCTGGAGGCTGCCAAGGCCATCGCCCTATCCCACCTGGGCACGCTGTTCATTGCTGAGACTGACGAGAGGCGCATCAACCGCATCCAGCAGGTCACTAAAGATACCATGCAAAGTGACTTTCAGCCTTTTCTTGGTTAGAGATGCTCTGATTGGGCTTTGTAAGGTCATCAAAATCAGCCGATCTGATACCAGCGATCATGTTCCCATTTTTAGACATTTTTACAGAAAGCTGTCTCATAAGGGATCCTCATGCCACTATTTTCCTTACATTCAAATGTTTAATTTTTTACTTATTTAATAAAATAAAGTTACAGAAGGTTTATTTATCCAAAGTATTAATATATTGCTATATACTACTAGTAACTAAAGTTACTAGATTACTAAGATGTAATTGGCTATTTTGGTGCGTGGCTATTGACATATTACATACTTTCTTATTATTTCACTACACCCTCCAAAATCTGTTATTGCATCCCACTTACTTAATTCTGGACAGCCCCTGCATGCCTCTGTAAAGGATCAAGGGCCCCCGCAAGAATGTCTTGTACATCTCTAGCAAGACACAAACAGGAAAAGACATCTCAGTAGCAACTGACACCAGCAATCCACCTGGTCTTATGACACTAATTTACCCTTACACTTGTTGCATCTTGTGGTCAGGGTGTGTGTGGTGTTCTCACGAACTCTGCGCCATAACAAAGTGTTCAGAGTCTGCCTCTCACACATGGACACACTTGCTTTCGTTTTAGGAAAATAAAAAAAAACATTTGTATCCCTTTGCTCCATTAGCTTGCAGCATGCTATCACAGGCCCACAACATTTGGGCACCACCACCACAAAGATATTGCCTGCTGGACTCAATCAATAGTCCCTTTGTGGTCAGCAGCACCACGCTGAGCCCATGTGGAGGCAGACAGGAACATAAATGCCTCAGATGCCTTTTTGATGGAGACAGGGCAGCCATTTTGAATAGGGCAATAAAATTACTGTTTACTGTATTTGTCACACCTATTTTATGCTTGGTATTTCTGAGTATTTCAAAGTCAAACCAGAGCAGGACGTGACAGTTACTCATAAAGGTTCCCACACATGCTCTCGGCAACAAGTAGAGGTTATCCTTTGAGAGTGAATGAAACCGTTTTACGACACTGAACTTAAAAAAACAAAAGAATGATGATGTGTTGCAGACTTTCTCAGCTGTTCTGATGTGCAATCAACACAGTCAAGAATCTGTCAGGCTGAAGCAGATGCAATGAGATGCGGGGGGGATAAATTAAATGCAGAAAATTGTGTCACTTGTAAGACAAACTAGCTATGCACAGGTACAGACTGACAATGTATTTTAAACTGATAGAAAATGACACTAAATTAACCGCTACATTTCATCTTAAATGGCTGACACCAGCTGCATCTTGTACTGTGTTAGCTAGCAAGTCTATTTTTTTTCAGTATAATAAGCCCTATTAAACGAGAACGTGCCTTGGCCACGATAAGTATTTAGGCAATGCTTTGGCACTGCTGTTGGTCTGCGCTCACAGCACGTCTGTTGCACGCACCCAAAACATTTGGCCATAGCATCAAGGACCACACACTCATAACCAATATGTGTTGAATTCATTTTTTTAATCTTGTATAGAAGGAGGGAAGTTATTGAATACGCGTGGAATTTGAGCTTTGAGGTGCATTAAAATTCTTACATCCCAAATTAGCTCTGTTGTGGTTGGGTTTCTTTGTTTTCAATTAAGTGCAAAATAGCAAGAACTAGTTTTCTATGAAGCAGGCACGTTTATGAAGAGGGAGCATGTGTTAAATACAAGTAGCAAGACTTTTAAATCCAGTCAATGTTTCTGAAGAAGCTGGTGATTACTTCAAAACGGAGGCTCTTATTTTTATATTTTACCACCTGTCACAGTCCTAGTTCGTCCTATCGCTGTCTGCCTGCTGGGGTCTCAAAACCAGTTAGGACAACTCCGCAGGTCTTCTGCAGAACGTGGGAGAATTTTCTGAGGACAAGTGATGAAATTATTTTACTCTTAAACCTATTAGGTCTAAATGTGCAGATTTTGCCAGTTAGGATTGATTTTCCATGCTTGATGATGGTTAAATAGTTCATCATCTCGGTAACGCTTCATTTCAGTGGTTCGCAAATTTCGTGGCAAGAAGGTGATAATTGTCAAGTGACATATTTGTAATTTCTTTGAAATTACTCTCAAATTACCCCATTATATACCCCAAATGTATCACAAATAACCCCAAGACGATTTAATAATTATATTTCCCAACAAGGAGGCAACAAAAAGCTTATCTTTTCTTTTATACAAGAAAGTAAAACAAATTTAACTCTTTACTTACTTTACATTTCCTAATTTGGGGACAGTACCACCTACTTACACTGATACCACCTTCATGTCTGTATGTTACAAATGAGGCTACCACCACCAGCCAGGTAGCTTAGCTCAGCACAAAAACTGAAATTATGTGGAAACATCTAGCCTGCCTCTGGAAACGTCTACTTAGTTTATTAAATTATGTCTTGTTTTTCTAATTTAACAAACAAGATGTAACATATCCAATAATGAGCTTTAGATGTGCTATACTGACGTGAGAGTTGTATTAATATCAAACTCCTGGCAAGAAAGCAAATAAGCTAAATAATTCAATAATCAAAACACAGAATGGCTTCATGAAACACTGAAAATCAACTTTGCCTGAGGAATAATAAAGTTGATTAAAAAAGAAAATCTAAATCAAACATATCTTTCCCAATCATCTTCCAACAATGCACGCTCCCCCTGGACCAGTTACGAGACATCGCCCCTCTCCCATGCAGATTTCACCTTCATTTAAAGCACCTTCCATCAGGACAATCAGTTTAATTTGTTTTGAGATTTTAAATAGCAAAGATTCATCTGTCAACAAAGCCCCATTTAAGCCAAACAGGGAATGTTCTCACACACTGAAGATACATAATTCTTTTCTTTTTGCTAAAATTAAAAAAAAAAAAGGCATCTGAGATATCTTCTTTTATTGCCTGTTTGACGTACGGGGAAACAAACACAGCCAAATACATTGTTGTCGTTTCCCTTCTTATTTCATTTTAATATCATTAATCTGGATCTCCAGCTCAGGTTTTTATGAAATGAACGTCATTGTCTCATTTGTCGGAGAGAAACATAACAAAAGCTTTTGCTGAACGTTATCTTCCCTTGAGCAACAATCTCCTGCAGCATTTTGTGACCATGTGTTGACGTTTTTTGAACAGGTGTCGACGAACGGGGAGATATCTGTTATCTCTGGAGCCCCCACGGACTGTGACTGTAAGATAGACCCCAACTGTGACTGCTTCTCTGGTGGGTCATCAGGCACACATACACACAAACATGCTATGTGACTGCAGGATTAAGTAATGTGAGAGTATTAGATTAGGTCTAATAGGATTATAGCACTAAAAACAACATGTAACTGCACTTAAAAATCATATCAGATCGTATCACTCTTGGCCTGTTTGAGAAGTTTAAAGAAGGAAACAGAACAAGAACATTTTAAAAGCTCCGACAAAGCTTAAATGAATTGAAATAGTCCATGTGTCTTGGATATTGAGTGATTAAATCTTGCTGCCTGTGTGTCCCTGCTGGCCAATGATTTTATTAGCCGAGCTTGAGAAGAAACTTTTTCTCTCCTGACAGTCTCTTCTATTTCCTTTCTATTTGAATGTGTCTAAATTATTTAATTCAGATGGAATTTTAATATCTAAGAAGGGCTGTTCTGACTCTCCTTAAAAAATAATAAAAAATTATGATAATGACATTTATGTAAACAATAACAATATACAGGAAAGTAATGACCATCCACAATGTCACAATAGAAACGTAAGTGAATGTAATCTGACTGTGTGAATGCGTGTTGGGTATAGAAAGAGTGCATGCGTGCGTGTGTGTGTGTGTGTGTGTAGTAGGGGTGGCATGTATTTGTATTTGTATTCATGGAGAGGCTCCCTTCTTCACAAAAACCTCCAGCTAAATTTCAGTAGAAACCAGCTTGAGAGAAACCTTTTAAATCCATTCAAATTATAGGCAAAAGGAAAAGCTTTCGTCTGGCTGTTGAAGGTTTTAACTGTTTGGTGTATCATGGACGGGCACCTGAAATGTAATAAAGCGAAGAAAGGATGGACCAAACAAATAAGCAGATGTTCTTTTGACAGTTAGGCCGTGCTTTCATTGTAAGTGTCAGAGGATGTGATTTTATCATTTAATTCTGCTCATAAAAATCAGTCTCTTTTCTATTCAAAATGGAGGAAGTGTCTCTCCCATGCCACAAGCCAATGGGCTGTAACCATCCTTATTTCTTGGGCTGTACTTTGCATATTTTCAATCATGTCTTGCTGTTAACAGATGATTACTCTCTTCAGAGGCTTTCCGTTGCCATCCCTTCACCATAGACGCTCACACAGTGTCTTTGAACATGTGCACATATGTACACAAGCACACACCCGCAAATACAAACAGACATGAGCGCACACATGCATATAAACATGCACACACACACACACACACACACACACACACACACACACAATGTACATGCTGTCAAGAGATAAACTGCCACCCTGCTGCCAGCACAGACCCATCAGAGGCCCTGGGCCTACTGCTGAGAGCATCTAAAGGGCTTCACCCGGCTATTATCCTGCTGTGCTACCAAAGACATCTGAATGCATTCAGTCACCCACTACCACCATCTGATAAGGCTAAGGTCACTATCAAGGTGGTCATATCAATTCTATTGGGAATCTACAGTATCCCAACAAGTCCAAGCCCTGAGCTGAACTGATAAACGCTTAAGCGGCACCATGTGATCTTCATGTTTTGCAAAGCTTGTGTGCACCAGTCGTGACTTCTCTGCTTCTTTAAAGAATCATTTGTATTGCACAGTGTGTTTATAACTCAGGGTGCCTTCACTTATGTTATTTTCTTGATAAAGGGTTCTGTCTTGTTGAAATAAAGCCTTCTTGTTTCTCTTATCAGGAGACGGAGGCTACGCCCGTGACGCTCGTCTCAAAGCCCCCTCCTCTCTGGCCGTGGCCCCCAACGGCACTCTGTATATTGCTGATTTGGGCAACATCCGCATCAGAGCTGTAAGCCCCAACCAGCCTCAGCCCAGCCCAGCCGGACTAGTGGAGATCAGCTCCCCACTGGACCAGGAGCTCTATCTGTTCAGCCAGGTACACAGTGCCTGAGCTATGCAGAACACGTGTCTTTGCATCAACACCATTACTGTCCCAGCAGGAATGAAGCTTCAGTCATTTTATTCATGTTTTAACAAATAGCAGATGCAACCCCATCCTGACAACTGTCTGTCTTCTTTTCTGGGGCAGAATGGCTCCCACATGTACACCAAACACCTGATCACTGGACACTACCTGTACAACTTCTCTTACGGTGCCGACGGCCAGCTGTCTGGACTGACGTGTCGCGACGGCCACGGGCTCCAGGTGAGGAGAGATGCACACGGAGTGCCTCTCTGGCTGGCGCTACCTGGCGGACAGGTGTACTGGTTGTCTCTTAGCAACAGTGGAACACTGAGAAAGGTGTCAGCCCAAGGCCATGACATCGCCCACATCACTTACCATGGCAACACAGGTCTCCTAGCAACCAAGAGTGATGAGAACAGTTGGACCACTGTTTATGAGTAAGTCTACAGTGCCTTTTTTTTTTCTCTATTTATTGTGCTCTCGTTTTTTGCCCTTCTTTCTCTTTTGTCTCCCTTTCTCTTGTCTTACTTTCTTTTTTCTTTCTGTCTTTTACTTTCTTTTATGGTCAGTTGCTTGACTGAATGTATGCATGGACACAGAATGGCATACATGTGAATGTGTGTTAATGTGAGACAGTGTTTGTGTTTGCGGAGTGAAATGTGAGTGCCATCTGGTGGTAACTAGTACATCACTATAGAAAGCTGGACAGATTTTTTTTGTTTGTTTTGTTTTTTGTTTTTTTTGTTCTGTTTAGTCTTCGCTTAAGTGACTGATTAGCTGAAGGACGTCTCTACAACACCCTGATCACACACATGTTTAGAATCACACATATATTACACACACAAAAACACATCTGTCTGAATTATTCACCACTGCCAGCCGAGTCTGTCTCAAATTCCACAGCTGGATAATTACACATATAAATCATAGTTGACACTTACCCTGTGCCGATGTTTGTGTATGAGAGGGGGAAACAGAGCGATAGTGGGTATGCATATATGCGTGCATGCAGTTGTGTTCACTGGTCACAGGAGTGACACTTATCTATGTGTGTGTTTGTGCTTGTACATCACGGTCTTTGTGTTTATTCTCAAAGGTACAACAGCGAGGGCCGTGTGACCAACATCACCCTCCCCACTGGTGAGGTGAGCGGTTTCCATGGCAACCTGGAGCGCTGGTCTCGGGTGGAAGTTGAGGCGTCCAACCGCGAAAACTTTGTCACCAGCACCAACCTATCTGCCAGTGACATCATCTACACGTTCAGACAAGGTGCAGTGTCATGGCACTTTTTTGTTTTTTTTTAATTCCCCATATGTCAGCAGGAACATTGGTAAACTGTCAGAAGACAGAGGAGGTTGCACATTGCCTGATATGCAGACACCGATGTAATGCCCCATTGTATTCATTGGTTGACATGCAGGAAAGATGATAGCATCACCACAATGCATCTACCCCCTTCTAGTTTACCACAAATATGCTGCAAGGGTATTTATGAGTCATCTGGGGGGGACTAAAGCATAGACAACATACACAGATGTATAAAGACGGAAGACCATAAGGTTATAGTGATGTTTAAACATTTATGATTGGCAAACTGCAATAACATGGCTGTTATTCTGGTCAGGTAAGACACGCTGACCTGTGTTTTTCTCATTCTTTGTCCTCATCAGCTACACTGGATGCGTGCGCAGGAGATTCACAGCTTTGTAAAAAGAATTTATCCACTCTCAATAAATAATTCACATATGGGCCTGCTATGACCTCTTTACACAACCAGACTAATAGGTAGTAAAAAAAAGTGCTATTTATGTTTTTTTATATTTACAAAAAAGAGGCAGATCCGACTGATGTGTGAAGTGTCTTAACGACCGCGGGAAAGAAAGGAAAAGAGGGCAGAGATGAGACGAGGAGAAAATGAGAGTGGAGTGGAGAAGCCGCTCATGGGAGCAGTTTCTTCTCATGTCATCCCTTTAATTGCTTTCTAGCAGTTGTCACAGTGACAGGACTGCAGGGAGAGAAAAGCTGCTCCAACACACACAAGTACGCTAGCACACATGCGGGCATGTGCGCAGTGCTACTAAAGTGTGACAGTGCTGCCAGGGAAGAGTTGAAATGACCCTCTATTTTAGAGTGCCCCTCTTTACTTCCACCACCCACAAATTCACTGTGTCTTTTCCTGCCTCGGAGGCAACAATAGCTATATGTACAGAAAGAGTTTTTATAGTGATAGAAGGAAATAGAAGTTACTATCCAGTTTATTAGCTGCGTTAAGTTTTACGATTAAAATATAGTTTTATGATTATTTTTGCAATTTGTGTGGAAATGTTAAAGGCATGAGACAAAGTGATATTAGCGTGCGTAAATTCTGTACAGAATTTTATTCAGAGCAACATAGAAATGAAAGTCTCTGAGACCAGTTTCTGAGTATGTGAAAACCTGTCATGGCCAAGCACCCCTCATTTGCCCCCCTCCCTCCTGCCCCACGCCTTTTCTCACATTTTTTACTCTCTCTCTCTCTCTCTCTCTCTCTCTCTCTCTCTTTGAATAGATTACATTGTTTTAAAGATACACCTGCAGACACAGTACTGTGCTAATGTTCCACTCAAGAGTACAGGGAATTTAGCAGTTAATTCAAACAAAACATGCAGACAAAGAGACTTGTATTCATTGCATTCATGTAGTGTGCTACTGTATGTCATTGATTTTTCTCAAAACTCTATCTGAAGAAGCAGCGACTGATGTTTTTTCACACTTTTTTTTATCTGTTGCTGCATGTGTGTATGTGTGGTTTGTGTGTGTTTACGCCCTTGTGTCTGTATGTTTGTTCCTCTATATGTGTCTGACCTACCCATACAATCTACCCCCCCCACCACCACCACCACCACCCCACCCCCAGACCATGCTCAGAGTTCATACAGAGTCAGCGCCGATGGATCGTTCCTTGTGTCACTGGCGAGTGGCATGGAGCTGTCGCTCAGCACAGAGCCCCTCCTCCCTGGAGGCGTCGGGGGAGGAGTCAGTCCCACAGCCAGCCGCTGTAACATCAGCCTGCCTGGAGATCACGCCCCCAGCCTCATAGAGTGGAGGCAGAGGAAGGAGCAGAGCAAGACTAACTACAGCACTTATGAACGCAGGCTCAGGGTAAAACATTTAATCACCAGTCTTTATACAAACCTTTATACATCCCATAAAAGATGAAATGACAAAGAAGTGTCACCTCTGAGTTTGGAGCCAACGTGTAGAGCAGTTTGAGGCGGTACAGTTTGGTGTTACATAACATGTTAGATGTTTTGACTGATTAATGACGTCACTGGAAGCAAGTTGATAGGTCAAATGACTCGAAACCCGTTAGCTGTTCTTTCCACAAATCATACCCCGCCTTCATAACCTCTTCTCTTTTTCCTTGGCACAGAAAGTGCACCGCTCAAACAGAATATTTCATGAAATAGAAAAGGACATTTTATCTGATGTGCACTAATTAATTAACAATCCCCAGGACTCCGTTCTTCACTTGTTCACAAGGCAATTAATTGTTATTATGCAGGTCCAGTTTGCTCTAAATGTCACAATTCATTTATCTAAACTAATGAAATCTCTGTTTGTTTCAGACACGTTGCCTCATTTATATTTGCATGTCTCCTGCCTTATTTAGAATTTATGATGAAAATAAAGCAATAGCATTAAAAGCTGAATTTTATTCTCCCTTTCCTGCTGACATTTCAGGCGCATAACAGAAACCTGCTGTCCATAGACTTTGATCAGAGCACCAGAGTAGGAAAGATCTACGATGACCACAGGAAGTTCACCCTCCATATCCAGTATGACCCACTGGGCCGGCCCGTGGTCTGGTCCCCCAGTAGCAAGTACACTGAAGTAAACATCAGCTACTCTGGTGGGGGACTGTTGTCAGCCATCCACCGTGGAGAATGGTCTGAACGGTTGGAGTACGAGAACGATAGGGTGGTGTCCAGAGCCTGGGTCAACGGCAAAATCTGGAGCTACACATATGCAGACAGAGTAAGAGCTTTACTTACAGAATACTTGTTCAGTGGTCGTGGGGTGGGGTGGGTGTGATAGACAGTTTCTCTCTGAGATTTGTCTGATGGCTTCATTCTGTCTGTTTTTGTCTCTGCTGTTTGAACATATTTCACACATCTGCTCTTCCTTTGTTTGCTACTTCAAGGCGATTGCAGTTATGTGAAACCAAAACTAACACCAGCAAGTATGAAACGGCCTTCCGTTATGTGAGATGAAAGTAACAAATTGAAAACATATTAAGGCCATTTACAGCACTTTAGCTCCAGCCATGTGTTTTTCCTCCCTTTGAGGCAGCCGGTGGTTTCCATTAATTTCATTTAACTATGAAAATCAATTTGCAGAGTGAAGAATATGTCAATATACTTTTTTTAATTTAAAGTTCAATTATTGTGCAGACTTTTTAAATCAATCTGCAAATAAAGCAGCATGGCCATACAACAGTACCATAGATCTGAGAGCAGTAAAGGCAAAAAAGATGTTCGTTGTGGTGGATTATGTAACTCCAGAACTCAAGAACGGTTCAAGGCACTGTAACTTGATTTTCAGAGAGTGGTGAAAAGAAGAGAAACCAGCGGTTTCCTGAAAGTGGGTTTTGCAGCAAACACTTACGAAATAATACACAGTAAATGAAGTATTTAGTAAATTGAAAAAAAAATGCAAGGAAGCTGAAAGCTACCAGAAGCTACAGTATAATTTCTGTCCTTGGAATTAATTGAAATATTTAATTAAATGATATTCAGCCTGAAATATATTTAGTGTCAGCTTTTGGTCTAAGACAAAATTAGAGTGTAAATGAGCTTATATTACAGAGCCATCAAGAAATTAATAATACCTGCATGTATTATTAACACATTAATATTATACCTTACAGTTCAATGGAAAAGTATTTTTACACAACATTGTTTTACTTCAGACTGTTCTAGCAGCAGGACAGCAGACAGGTTTTTAAAGCTCACCTGAAAAGTAAACAGAACTGTTGCCATCATCTAAAAAACCCAGAGCTCCAGATTTTTGCTTTTAGGAATAAAATAACCTTCAATGGTTAACTGAAAAATAAATGGTCCTCAAGCTAAAACCAAGGTTGCTTCTGAAGTGCAGACATTTCAGCGATGCAAAGTTTTCACCGAATGACATTGAAATGAAAAAATACACCAGACAGTGGAAGAAAAGGCAGCAAACCTCAGAGCTACAGTATTATAACTCTGCCGTGCATCTGTCTGTGTTCTCGCAGTCCATTATGCTGCTCCTGCATAGCCAGCGGCGCTACGTCTTTGACTACGACCAAACAGACCGTCTGGTTGCTGTGACGATGCCCAGCATGGTGAAACACACCCTGCAGTCGCTGCTGTCCGTCGGTTACTACAGGAACATACACACTCCCCCTGACAGCCAGTCCTCCTTCATGCAGGACTACACCCTGGATGGGCGTCTGCTGAGGACTCAGTACTTGGGGACAGGACGCAGTGTCATCTACAGGTACAACAATCATCACAGGGATATTACTGGCTGCTTTTTTTAACAGTGAATTTGTGGAGGCAATGCAGTGTGGAAGAGGTGACATTGGTGACACCACCTATTTGATTTGGATGAAACTTGGAGGCATTATGCATCTTGGCACTATAGTTAGCCATATAAAAACATAACACTGATTGGCTTGATGAAGGTGCTATAATTAAAGGCTAATCTCAGAAATTTAAAAGCCCTATTACAGCTCTAAGTCTAGCTGACACCAAACGTGCTACGCACACACCCAGCTGTCCTTACAAATTACTCTGATTGGACTAATGGGGAGACTGATTAAAGGTCAAATTTTTTATCATCATACTATGTCAGACATCACTGATCTGATTTTGATGAAAGTTGGAGGACTGATTCGGGCAGTGCTCTGGCATTTAACATTTTTAATACTCATTGGCTCGATGGGGACGCTACAGTATAATAAACGGTCTCATTTTCAAGATTTGAAAGGCCATAACTGCCACAGCAGCTGGCCTGATTTTGATGAAATGTTGAAGGATGAGGTAACTTTTCCCTTTATGGCCCAAGGGATCTTTGTATTATTTATTAGGTATTGCGTGTTTACTTACATTGAAGTTCAAATGTTTTACTGTATATATTTTTTAAAAGTCAGTACAGCTTTATTCCACACTTCTGACACAACTAATTTATCACCTGTTGTATAAAATAAATTGCTCTTTTCTTCATTTTGTTCCTTTTTTTCTTTTTTTTTTTTTCAAGGTATACACCAGCAGCACGACTCTCTGAGGTGGTTTATGACTCCACCCTGGTGACCTTCACATACGACGACGCTTCTGGCACTGTCAAGACTATTCATCTAACCCATAACGGCTTCATAAGCTCCATACGATACAGACAGACAGGTACGTATACACGTACATTGACAGCACGAACACGCACACATGCTAAATGGACTGACAGCCACAAATGTGAAATGTGAAATTTACAGTGTGCACTGACTTTAAAAGGATCTATTTGAGTTTTAAAGAGTCTGTACAGTGGCAAGACTGCACAATCATGCATCTTGAGCCAGACTGGTCGCATCAAACTCTGTAGTCTGGCTTTGAGTCAGCCGTGATGCTATTTCATCTGAGACTGATGTAGCCACAGTTAGAGGTGTGAATAGGGCCAAGCATGTTCGAGTGGAAGAGTCTGTGGTCTACCGCAGCTGTAAATATGAGACCACCCCCTGGGCTCTGAGCAGCAGTATCTCTTCCCCACCTCCGCAACCATGCTGCCTGATCAAACAAAACGAGTGAATGTATAAATATAAGCAAATATGTGGCGGGCTGTGTGTGGGAATAATATATCTGTGTTGCCTTCCTGCATGTGAATTTTTGGTTATATTCATGTTTGCACTCATACATGCCTCCATGGGACAGGAAATGAGGAAATCTTACCCAAGGCAATCAATTACAACCCTAATAACATGACAACTGTTTCACTTCTGATTCGGAAAATTAGTTTGAAAGACATTGCACTTCATAAATTGCGGTATTACCCAGTAATGGCCCAACCATCAATGGGCCCCCGTAGCTGTGGCACCAGATATGTTCGGATACAGTCACTGTTAATACAGTTCACCGATTCCCTCAAGTTACTGAGTCTTTCCAGGGTCATTGAGAGAGCTCTCATCTCTGCTACTGGTTCACTTCACATGGCTTTGGGATTGGCTCTCGTCATGATCAGGTGTCACTAATCTGCGAGGCACAGCCTGTGTGTGTGTGTGTGTGTGTGTGTGTGTGTGTTTATCTCTTTGCCCTCACTGTGAATAGACTCTCACCTTCCTTTAACTGATCTCATTTCAGCAGAACAAACGGAGCCTTGGAGTGAGGAGAGATAGTGGTAATTGTCCCTTGAGAGGAGACAAGGAAAAGTAGGGACCAGAAAAAGGAGAGACAGGGATATAGAGGAGGTAGGCGAGGGAGAAAAGGAACAGAAAAGCAGAGGGAAAGATGACAGCTTGGGGAAGTGACAGCTAGAGAAGCGAGACGAACAGACTGCGAGTTCCCCAGGGCTGAAGAAAAGCCTCCACATCACTCTCAGTGCTTCTGCCATTTTCCCATTAGCGCAGGTTTAGAATCAACATTCCAGAGAAAATAAAAATAGAAGATGTAATGCTGATCCAGCTCTCTACAGTATCCAAAGCTAGACACTTAGTCATTTTAACTGCAATCAGAGTCATCTCAAATAGCACCGTAATGGTGTTTCATTAGCAGGCCTTTTTCCAAATGGAGGATGAGCTGTAGTAGCTAGCAGCAGAGGTGATGAATAGTGTTGTTAAAGTTGATGTTCTGACATTAAGGAGCACATTGGCCCATCATGGCTATTGTCTTTAGATTTCATTATCTCTCCATATTAAAGGTCACCACTGGAAATGCCATAGAGGTGTGGGGATAGTTAAGATTGAATGAATTGCACTGTGTGTGCCTGTGTTAATGATGTTGAATTAGTCCTTGATTTGAATTAATTAGGCAGGCTTGAGCGGGTAGCATGATGGCCAACCGTGAAGGCCGTGTGTGCAAATGTATCTGTGGTATGTGTATATTTCACCCACCTGACGACCTCTATGAAGCCTGTAATCCCCTGCACTCAGCTAAAGACCCTCTCCTGCAACCCGTGGATTGGGAGACCCCCTCCCCCCATTAACATGAAGAACAATATGGTCCTAAGGGATTGTAACACCTAGTCCTATCTTTGTACTGAATTCTGGTTTCATCCAGTGACTGTTGCGAAGAGAGCAACCGGTAACCAAGGGAAGACCCGGTGACAGCCTGGAAAGACAGCTGACAGGAGGGAAAGACCCCACTGGGCTTGCCACAGGCCAGCTGCCTGTGGCAGGAGGAACCTGGCACCATGTAGTGTACAGGGTCCACCCATCTATGGCTACGAAAAAGACAAAGAAGAAGATACCCTCAGTATCAGCGAGAGCAGGGGTGGAACATGACTCAGTCAACCCACTGCCGAGAGGAAGATCCAAGGACGAAGACCACCGATCAAGTGGCCGAAGAGAGTGGGAATCAGTAAATAACAACCTCTGCGGGTTCCTGGACCAACTCAAGGGACCTGCAGACAGGAAGCTAGATAAGATGGGGGAACTCATCTACAACTATGGAGCTGAGTGCTTTGGGATTGCAGAGAGGACCAGGAAACCACCTACCATTCAAACCAAATCCAGGAGACAACACAAAATAGATCGGCTGGTCAAGGAGAGAAGGATGCTGAAGAAACAGTGGCGGAAAGCAGCAGAAGAGGAGAAGGATGGAATAAACGTGCTGCAGGCTGAGATCAAACATCGTCTCGCAACCTTGAGGAGAGCAGAATACCCGAGAAAGAGGCGCAGGAAAAAGGATCAGGCTCCAGTTTCGTCAAGTTCCAGTTTCTTCAGTGACCCTTTCAGGTTTATGAAAATTCTCTTCTTGAAGGAAAAAAGCGGCAAGTTGACAACGTCAAAGGAAGAACTAGAGGCACTCCTGACGGAAGTTCATTCAGACACCCACCATCTGGACCCAATTGTCCTCCCTCCTGACATGCCCCCCTTACCCTCCCACACCCCCAGCTAGACGCCAGCCCTCCCAAGTGGAGCAAGGTCCTTACAACGGTGCATTGTGCAAGAGCTGCATCATCCTGGGCCCAATGGTGTTCCCTACAGGCTCTACAAGAACGCACCAGACGTGCTAAGGGTACTGTGGAAATTGATGACAGTGGTGTGGCAGAAACAGAGTATACCCAGAGTATGGACGAGAGTAGGAGGGGTTCTTATGCCCCAGGAAAGAACTCTCTCTCCGTCACTCAGTTTCGTCACATCAGCCTCTTGAATGTTGAGGGAAAGATTTTCTTCAGCGTACTTGCTCTTAGACTAGCTTGTTACCTGGAGAAGAATGGGTATGTCGACACCACTGTGCAGAAAAAGGGATACCAGGCTTTTCGGGCTGTCTGGAACAGATCCCAGCTCCTTTGCCAAAAAGTGGCTCGGCCTCCCCAGGTGCATTACCAACACAGCACTGTATGGGAAAGGAGTTCTGAAGCTACCAGTGTCCAGTCTTACAGAGGAGTTCAAATGCTCAAAGGTCAGGTTGGAAATGACTCGGGCGGAGTCCCGGGACCCAGCGGTGGCCCAAACCACCCCCACCTTGTCAACTGGAAGGAAGTGGTCTTCGGCTGCTGTGACTCAGCAGGCAAAAGCTGCTCTCAAACATCAAGACATCGTTGGTTGTACTCAGCTAGGGAGAGGATGCCTTGGAAACGGGGAGAGCAGGCCATCCTGTCAGAAAGCAACCCCTTCACAACACTAAGGATTGGTAGTTGACGAAGTACGCCGGAAAGAGCAGGTAATGAGATGCACCAAAGCAGTCGCACATGCAAAGCAGGGCCAATGGATGCGGTGGGAAGAGGTCGAGAAGAGGAGACTCTCGTGGAAAGAGTTATGGGGAATGGAGGCACATAGAACCAGCTTCCTTATTCGAGCTGTCTATGATGTCCTCCCATCCCCCACTAATCTCAGCCAATGGTATGGAGAAGATCCCACATGCCCACTGTGTCCATCTCCAGCCAGCCTGAGATGTATCCAGGTTGGATGTGTCTCAGGCTGGCTCACCTACATGCTAATGTGTGTTCCTGAAACTTGAATAGCTGTGAATTTCTCACCCTAAACCACTCTTGATTCCTCTGCACAGGTCCTCTCACGAGCAGGCAAATCTTTCGCTTTAGCGAAGAAGGTTTGGTCAACGCCAGGTTTGACTATAGCTACAACAACTTCAGAGTGACAAGCATGCAGGCAGTCATCAATGAGACACCCCTTCCCATCGATCTGTATCGTTATGTGGACGTATCAGGACGGGTCGAGCAGTTTGGCAAGTTCAGCGTCATCTTTTATGACCTCAACCAGGTAGGCAGAATAATGTCAACTAAAAAAACAAAATATATCCTCAGTGGTTTAGCTTTAAATTGTGCCTTTGACGTGGTCTTAAAGCTTCATTAATCAATATTTTTACATTAACACTGGATCAAGTGAGTGTTAAGTAAAGGCATTTGCTCATAGTGACAAAGACACAGAGAATTATCACCCATCTCTGCAGCTTCCCTCACTCTATAATATCTTTCAGCTCACTGTTTTGATTCATACTCACATCAACCACAATAAACTTGGCTACCAAGCACTTTACAGCAGACAGATAAGGTTGGCAACTGTCTTTAGTTTAGCCTCTAAAGAGCTAGATGTAACTCCAGGTTAATACTTCATTAACCTGTCTTAAGCAATGCTGAAGCAGTCTTATTTTACGTGTCCAGGTGAATGGCTAACCCGTCTCTTCTGCGGTTGTCTAGGTGATCACCACCCATGTGATGAAGCACACCAAGGTGTTTAACTCTTACGGCCAGGTGGTGGAGGTCCAGTATGAGATCCTTAAATCCATCGCATACTGGATGACCATTCAGTATGACTCGGCAGGGCGCACGACCACCTGTGACATCAGGGTTGGTGTGGACAGCAATGTGACACGCTACACCTACGAATACGATGCAGACAGCCAGCTGCAAAGTGCCTCAGTTAACGAGCGGCCACAGTGGCGCTACAGCTACGACCTTAATGGGAACATTAACTTGCTCAGCCATGGGACCAGTGCTAGGTAAGTCATTACCTACTAACCATTCATTTAACAGCAGGTAAAATGTCAGTACAGTTACAAAACAAGTGCATTGTCTGGATAATATCTGATTTTGTGTTGCTGGAAATATAGCTATAATGATGGCAATGTCAGTTGGCCAACTTCAGTCTACATTGAATTATCTCAACAACTACTGAATGTATGAAATTTGGGATACTGGTCCCCAGACAATGAATTCAGCTCACTTCAGATCCCCTGGCTTTTCTTCTAGCACCATTGTGAGGTTGACGTGTGGTTTTGAGAGAAATCTTGTGATGTTAATGTTAATTACTTTTGTGAGCAGCATAATAACATATAACAAATAGTTGTTCAACACTTTGGTTTATGATCAGGTACCAGAAAAAAAAACCTTACCATCAGCCTCACCTGACTGAGCAAACATTAGCATGCTGACTTGCTACACCAATATGGTGCACATGATAAACACTATACCTGCTAAACATCAGCATGTTAGCATTGTGATTGAGTGAGCCTCATAGCATGCTGATATTAGCATTTAGCTCAAAGCACTAAGCCTAAATACAGCCTCACAGAGCTGCTAACATGGCTGCAGACCCGTAGTCTTGTTCACAGCAGTATTACTTTACATATTGTTCGGTTTCATTCCAGGCTGACGCCACTGCGTTACGACCAGAGAGACCGCATCACACACCTTGGCGAGTTACAGTACAGTGTTGATGACGATGGCTTCCTCCGCCAGCGCGCAAATGATCTGTTCGACTACAACTCCAACGGCCTGCTGACCCGTGTCTTCAACCGAGTGACTGAGCACACTGTATGGTACCACTACGACGGGTTGGGTCGGCGGGTGGCCACCAAGAGCAGCCAGGGCGAGCAGCTGCAGTTCTTTTATGCCGATCTGTCACACCCCACCAGGGTCAGCCACTTGTACAACCACAGCAGCAATCTGATCACGTCGCTGTACTACGACCTGCAGGGCCATCTCATCGCCATGGAGCTGAGCAGCGGGGAGGAGTACTACGTCGCCAGCGACAGCGTGGGGAGTCCAAGGGCAGTCTTCTCTAGCAAGGGGCGGCTGGTCAAAGAAATCCTCTACACCCCTTATGGAGAAGTCTACCAAGACACCAACCCCGACTTCAAGCTTGTCATCGGATTTCATGGAGGCTTGTACGACCCTGTTACGCGGCTGGTTCATTTGGGAAGGCGAGATTATGACACGCTAGCCGGTCGATGGACTTCGCCCAATCACGAGCTGTGGGGGGAGCTGAGCAAAGAGCCGAAGCCGTTTAACTTGTACGCGTTCAAGAACAACTGCCCAGTGGGGAGAGTGGAGGAGGTGACGCAGTTTACTACAGGTGTGCTTCACACGTGTATACACACACACACACACATTCACATTCACACTGAATCTGTGACTGACTGACTCGCACATGTTGACACATTACAGCCCTCATGCAGATACAGGCAGATATTTATCTCAGCAGCACCTACTCCCCCACACACCTACACGGGAAACATCTGCTATAAAGAGTGAGTGAACGGGGCTCGCAGCTAACCACAGGTGAGCCGCGTGGCAGAGGGAGAAAATGTGACAGACAGAATGTACCGGCAACAGAAAGGACAGCCATGCCTCTGATCAGCTTGTTTTTTAACACAGGCTGTTATGTTTTGTTCCCTCTGTCTGTCAAGAACATACTGTTTCCCCGAGAGACAAAATAGAAACTCAAGCGAGGGAAAGAGATGGAATAGGAGAGTAGGAGAATGAATATAGGATGTCGGTGAGGGCGTATGTCCTTCTGGTTAATGGAACATTCATTTGGCCTGTCACGTTTCCCTGCAGCAGGATTGTTGATTACAGAAGGAATCTGTTTGTCAGGGAAACACCCGCTGAACCATCCCTGCCTCGTATTATGCTCATATATTGTGTGATTTCCTGTACTAGGTGTTGTTTCTCTGGCCTTATGACTTTTTGTTTGCTTCACAGTATACACATTATATTCTAACTTTCTCCCTCTGTGCAATTTTCTCTCTTTCTGGATGTGTGTGTGTGTGTGTCCAGACATTGGTAGCTGGCTGCAGCTATTTGGCTTTCAGCTACATAATGTTGTCCCTGGCTTTCCGAAGCCTGAAGTGGGCAGAATGGAACAAACATACGAACTGATGAAGACCCAGACCAAGACACAGAACTGGGACTCCAGCAAGGTGAGGTCTCCACCACTATAAACGCCAACTGCAGGAGAAAGGCAATTTTCCAAGTTTTAATCATTTGTCTCTGTGTTTGTTTGGCGAATCCATGTTATATGCCAAATAAATATAAATATGTAAATGTAAATGTGTGGGGCAACTGGGTAACCCCACCCATCATATAAAACTGTTGAGTACTATCTTAAGCTGGCTAAATGTGGTCACGGTTGTTGAGCTTGCCAATGAGAGGCTGCAGGCATGTGGTTGTCTGAATAGTGAGGGGGGCGGAGACAGCTTCACTGTCATGAAAAGTGACATTATTAAATAATATGTGACATCATTAAATAGAAGTGTGGCATGAAATTAAAGTGTCAATGGAAAAATAAAAACAGAGTTTTGACAATGGGTATTTGAAATAATAATAAGCTCTGTAATTAAAAAATTAAAAAATTGCCTCCAATGAAACTCTAAACTCCAAAACTATTTTTATTTCTAAAAGATTGGATTACCTGTATATTTTACACAATTTATTCTTATTATTATTATGTGATTATTTCCTTCACAATTAGTTATGTGTTTAATTAATGAGGAACACTGTGTGGGTCCAACTGTCATTTTGGTGTTTTTGTGACTTTAATGGTTCTTACTAATGAGAAATAAGGCTGACAATGCCAAATGAATATTTTCCTGTGTCAGTATGAGTGCTAAAATGATTAGTCGACTAACCAGTTAGTCTGATGATAGAAAAAACACTTTTTTGATGACTACACCAGCTTCTTAAATGTGAGGACTGCTGCTTTTAAGTGCCTCTCATCATTGTAAATTAATGTCTTTAAGAATCGGATTGTCGGTAAACTAAATGGTTAATTAATTTGCTGTTAGTTACAATCTTGTTTATGTACAAATTCAAGTAAACTCTCATGTAAAGTAATAAGTGAATGAATTAGGCATTAGGCATTATATGGGACAAAACCCTTCAGGTATGAAAAACAAGAGCTTCATTCTTTACTTTTGTTCATTAATTTGAACAGACTTTTGCAACTTTTAGTGTAAAAGCAGAAGAATACGATCATTTAAAAGAGTAAGCCTCGCCCTAAAAAGATCTGTATCACAGACATATCAGTCATATCCGGAAATGCACCAGTGTAAGTAATGATATTAATTATGGCTACGCCCCACTTAGCTCTCTTGGAGTCAAATGTTTGGACACACCTTCTCATTTCATGTTTTTTCTTTATTTTTTATTATTTTCTACATTGTAGATTAATACTGAAGACATCAAAACTATGAAAGAACACATATGGAATTATATAGTAAAGAAAATAGTGTTAAATTAACCAGAATATGTTTTATATTTTAGATTCTTCAAAGTAGCTACCTTTTGATTTGCTTTGCATACTCTTGGCTTTCTCTCAGTCAGCTTCATGAGGTGGTCACCTGGAACGGTTTTCAATTAATCAGGTGTGCCTTTCCGAGGGTTCATTTGTGGAATTTCTTGCCTTCTTAATGTGTTTGAGACTGTCAAATCAAAAGGTGGCTACTCTGAAAAATCTAGAATATAAAATATATTCTGGTTTGTTTAACACTTTTTTCTTTATTGCATAATTCCATATGTGTTCTTTCATAGTTTTGATGTCTTCAGTATTAATCTACAATGTCAAAAATAATAAAGAAAATAAAGAAAAACCATTGAATGAGAAGGTGTGTCCTAAACTTTTGACTGGTAGTGTGTACGTGTCCCAGTGAGCCATGACAGTGTGTTAGCATGGACGATACCAGGACCCTCAAACTGAAACAGCTAAATGGAATTCTGCCATCATTATTTACACCTACTGTGACACGTCAAAATGCTTCAAATATCTGTAATGTTTTCATTGACCAGGTGGTTTTGGGGATCCAGTGTGAGCTGCGGAGACAGCTGAGGAGTTTCATCTCCCTGGAGAGGTTACCTCTCGTTTCAGAGCCCGTAGGCTCAACTTGCCACAGACCGGCACGCCCCCCTCCCTTCGGATCACGACCCTCTCTTCTCGGCCCCAGCATCCGGTTCGCCATCTCCCATGGCCGTGTCACAGCTGAAGTCATCGGCGTGGCCAGCGAGGACAGCCGCCGCGTGGCAGCCATCTTGAATGGCGCCATCCACCTGAGTGGGCTGAGCTTCACCGTGCGTGGCTGCGACACCCATCACTTCCTCCAGTCCCGGCCGATCGAGGAAGACCTTGCTCTCGGGCTAGGAGTTGGTGGGCGCGTCCTCGAGACCGGTGTGAACGTGAGCGTGTCTCAGATGAGCGCCATGGTGAATGGCAGGACTCGACGATTCGCTGATATCACTCTGCAGCAGGGGGCGCTGTGCTTGTGCGTGCGCTACGGCGGGAACGAGGAGGAGGAGAGGGCGCGTGTGAGGGAGGAGGCGAGGAAGAGAGCGGTGGAGGGGGCGTGGGAGAGGGAGAGGAAGAGGGTGGATTTAGGGGATGTGGGGAGCAGGGCATGGAGCGAAACAGAGAAGCAGCAGCTGCTGTCCGGCGGACTCGTTCAGGGTTACGACGGCTACTACTCCCTGCCTATAGAGCAGCAGCCTGAGCTGTCCGACTGCCCCTCCAACATCCACTTTATGACACTAAGCGAGGTGGGGGGCAGGTAACAGAGACACATGAGCAGCCCCCCACCCCACCAAAGACTGCCTGTTTCTACTCTACTCTGATTTGTTCTACTGTTTCTATACTGTACCAGAAAAAAAAGAAGACGACAACAAAGAAGAACAAGAAGAGAGATTGGGGGAAAAAAATTATTTCCAAATGCCTTTAATTGTGACAAAATGATGGTATTTTATTATTATCGTCCAGTTTCTCCAATTTCTAACAGTGGCACAAGCAGTGTGGTTTGGCTGTGGCTTTGCTTTTTGTATCCCGACTGGCCTGGGACCGACCGACCGACTGACCGACCGACCGATCCACCGACGACTGACTGACTGAAAGACTGACAGTCTGTCATTTGCTGTTTCAACACTGTTCATCATTATGGACTCTGTTCGTTTTCACTGAACTGTAGAGATGAAGACTTTAGGATTGCCAGTGAATAATCCTCTTCATGACTCAAATCAAGAGCTCTCCGGTTGCCATTTGAGTTCCTACATGGTTTACCTCGGATATACTATCGTTTACATATTGTGTAAGAGAGGCCTTGTCGACTCTGACACTCCCCTTTAGAGAAGGAAACCTCCTCTGGTTTTCTGCCTCTGGTGTGCTCCAACAGTAGTTTGTATGAGTGTGTATACTAAAATCAAGAATGTACATAGCCAGTGCTTTCACACTGAAAAAAGTGCTCAACTGGATATTCTGTTGTTCATAAGTAAGTGTCAGTATTGTTAATCAATAGAAAAACAGTTACATTTTTGCAAAGAATTATACATGGCTATAGTAAATATTCTCGCTGAAAAATCTGACTTTATTGGGTTACAATGCTGATTAAAGTTATTATGTGTGAATTACCAGATTGCTCCCTGGGATTTCATAGGCATTGTTGCTTATTATTTCTCTGTGTGTCTTCTCTCTCTCTCTCTCTCTCTCTCTCTCTCTCTCTCATCGACCGACCGCACTTTGTCTCTGCGCCTTCCCTCCACACATATTTGTTGTGCACTCTTTGTTCTTGTTTCTGGGAGTTTGTAACTTTCAAATCTGTGCTGTCATTATCACCCATCATTATGGCTCAAACTGAGATATGCATGAGAAACCTGCGTCTGTCAGAAGAAGAAGAAGAAGAAGGAGGAGGAGGAGGAGGAGAGGAAGAAAAAAGCACAGAGCAAGGGAAAAAGAAATGTGACAGCTGAGGCTCAGCGAGTGGGTGGTGAGTGCAGAAGGGGCAGGACCTGGAGTTGGCTGTGCTGTTCTCTACAGCTTGTCTCCTCTCATTAGGAAATGCCAATCAGACTGCATGTGAACCACTTCCAAGCTTCTCTCCCCCCCAAAAAAGTTAAAAAAGAAAGTAAAGAAGTTTGTTTGTTTTCTTTCTTTTTCTTTTTTTTTTTAATCTAGCTACCACTAATCCACCTCCCCGTCCGTCTGCCTATCCCCCACTCGCATCCCTCCCACCGTCACTCCACCATCTGCCCACTATTAATTGTTTGTGTTTCTCTCCTGGGCTGCGGATGACAGAGCCGCACAATGCATATGTTCTGACTGCGAGCAGGTGATATACGTTCCCGACTAGCACTTTGCTGATCGGCTGCGATGCACCTTCCCTTCTAAACCATATGCTCCGCGAGATACTGTCCAACCTCATCTCGGCGGTGAAAAGATGGAGGGTCCGGTTGCTAGGAGACCGCTGCACTGAAGAATTGTCTGGGCTGAATGCATGCTCTCTCTCTCTCTCTTTCTCCCTTCCTTCTCTATCTCTCTCTCTCATTTTTTTTTCCAAGAAGGAGCCAGTAATGTCAATCAGATGAATGACAGATTTTTCCCCCCTCTCCCGCAGTCAGCATTCTCTCCATGGAAATCAGTACTTCAATATGTCAAATTGAATTTTTGTTCCACATTATATGTCAGAGGGAGGCTCGGGTGTGTATGGCTGTGTATGCATGACCTCATTTAAAAGAGTTTATTTCCACCAATATCATTTATTTTCTTTCATTCACACAACTGAATTGCATTAAGAAAACAGAGCACAATATTTGTTGTCAACTTATGTATGCAGTAATGGATATTAATGTTTGAGCAGTTGAATATTTTACATCACATCCCTGAAACTTATGAGGCACTTTGTGTGCCACATGTGCACAGAGAAAAAAGAGAGGCACTGAAAGGATACTGAGATCTGAGTCACTGCTAGAACCTACATAACTTGGATTTAACGAACATGAGCTGCTTAATAGGAAAAAAATGACATTTGCTTCACACACAGCATGCAAAATGCAACAGCATCAGCCTTACGCAAACACAGTACTTAAGTTTAGAATTAGGTCAGTGATGAGCTTGGGGTTTGCCCCTAACCAAAAGCTTGTCGCACCTCCTTCTTGTTCCTGTTTTTCTGTCCCTTTGCAGCAGGCGGCGACCGCTGCTGGAGGTAAGGGTCCGGGCTGCTGTGTGTCAGTGACAGGCTATTACTGGGCATCTGTGGCTCTGTGTGTGTTTGCGCCCGTCTCTGAGCGGTGACAGGGTAGAGCAGAGGCATGGCAATTCCTTGTCCAGGCTTTTGGAAAGCTGCTATCAAGTTCCCGACTTTCCGGAAATATCGTTTCTGCACACCAGGAGTGGTCTGAAACATAAGAAAGAAAAATGAAAAAAAAAAAAGGAAGAGGAGAATTCAGCTCCTAGGTCTCCATCTCCACATCAAAACCCCACGGGGAAATGAAGAGGACAGAACAGCACCGGCTTGAAATGAGCTCTCACAGATCCACCTTATAAAACACATCAGATATGCTAAAAGTAGTGGCAGGATGAACTGGGAATCATATTTATTATATTTTTAAATATCTGCTCCACTGAGCTTATATTTAAGAAAAATAAGGACACATAATAAATAAGATGATGCAAAAGAAATTCAATCTATAATTGCTGTTAAATCGACTGTACAAGAACGGGAAATATACTCAGGGGGTTTAGAAGCTAAATTAGGAAAGTTCTGGTTGCAGTTGCCTTTGAAAGCATTTGCTCCCCTGGGCTTTTTTATATTTTGGTAGTCAACAAAATGCATTTATTTTAGGATTTATGTGTGACATCTGAGATGCTTAGAGTGTCCCATTATCTCAAAAGCTTTTCTTGCAACTGAATAAAACTGAAATAACTCTGAGGATCTTTCTTAGAAAAAAAGTTGTTTACAAGTCATCTTCTATTGCGACAAAGATTTTATCTGACTTTTCTTTTGGTCTCACTGAAATTCAGTTTTACTGATAAAGATTATCAGTGGCGTTATAAGGGCGTTTTGTATTATTTTTGCTTAATCAATTTTCCACTGTGTCAAAGCTGCCAGTTAAACATTAAATATCGCCAAACTATAAAGCATTAAGCCTTTCAAAGTGTTTTCATTTTGTCAAGTAAGCACTTTAGAAGAAAAAAAAAGAAAGAAAACATTATTTGTTTTCATTCTGTGCAACCAATCATGCTGTGAGAAACGGTGAAAATCTTGTTCTTTGAATGCATTTTGAAATCATTTAATCAAACGCAGAGAGCACTTCCCACAGCAAAGCACTTTGGATGTTTCTGTCTCTGGCCACAAGTGTTACCTCTGTTCCCCAGAATATTTAATTAAAGTGATGGATATTGCGCATGAATAATGTAAAATGTTATTGAGCTTGTAGTTACAACAGCATCTAGCTTAGTTGTCAGAGAGAGACACAGCCTTCAGATGTTTCCATACATTCACATCTCTGGGTGTTTGCCAACCCTCAGTGCTCAATTACGTATCCCACAGCATGTTATTGCTGGAGGAAAAAGAAAGTGAACCCATTTCTAAGTGGCGTCACTCCTGGAAACACCCCATGTTTCCCTGAAACTCACAGCTTGCTGAATTAGGCTGGCACCAGAACAAAATCCAGAACTAATAAACACCAACCAGCGCGAGCTCGTTCTGTAGGAGTCGGCACACAATGAGAGCAACAAAGAATTTAAAATATAATTTTAAAAAAAGCCTCACTTCTGCAGCCCATGAACCTCAGGCGTCATCCTTGTGGAGTCTGTATGTGTAGACGTATCCGTTGCTGCTCACTGCACACACACACACACACAGAAAAATCGTTGACCCTGCGTTCATCTTCCACTTTAATGAAATAAGTATTTGCCCCTGCCGTCACCATTATTGCCCCTGTGGGACTTACATTTCACACTTAATAATAGGCCACCACATTTTTTTTTTTTTTGTCTCAGTTAAACACTTTTTATGCCTTTATGTTTTTATTTTCTTAAATGTGAGGAGATCAATAATCTCTATAATTGTAGGAAACAGGGTTATGTGTTGATGTGATTACTGGTGGCTCAGTAATGGCCTGAAGACAGTGCAAAATCTACATTTATACTCACAGCACACACAGGCAGTAGACGCCCGCCACAGAGTCACTGTTGCGGACGAGGTAGCAGCCATCCCGGCCGTCCTGGGCCAGCCGCCTCTCCCCCTCTTCTTTGCCGATGGGTCCGTGGTAGACAGGCAGGTTTTCCATCACGGCTCCTCTCCAGATCTGCTCTCTGTTCTGCTCCCAAGTGCAAACTCTCCTCTGTCTCTATTTCTCGCCTTCAACTTTTTACTGCAGGCAAGCCTTTTGGTCTTCACTGTATGTGCTGTAGCCTGGGAACACAGGTAAGGCAGCTGTCCAAGCCTCTCATTTGATATTCAGTTCTCACTGTTTCAAATGTTTGTTAGGGAGCCCGAGCTCTGGCAAACCAGCTTTCTGATTTCCCCCTTCCTACCCAGAGTGATAGCAGTTCTTTCTAACCCCTAACCTTTATGGCACTGTGCTCAGCCTTCCTCTTTGACTATAAGACGCACACACACGCATGTGCACACACACACAAGTAAAATGCGGGTTTGTGCATCTCTCAGGAAATGATTGTATTTTTCAACAGGAAATAACTTCAAAGATTCTAACTGAATATTTCCACAACAATAGAAAGCAACAGAGAGGGATAAAAAAAGCAATATCACCCTTTTCACACAGGAAAACATATATTGTGCTTATGCAGAGACTTACACTTTTTCCATCTCAATTATCTAGATGGCTCGCTTTGTTTTCTTATTAACAGACGTTGGCCCACGCTATCTGTTTCCACCACAGTTTCCATGAATTGTGATGTGCGGTTTACTGCGGCAAAAGCAGTGCCCACAGTGAGTACCAATGCATTCATGTCAAGTACTCCGTTACAAGTAACTGTCCTGCATTCAAAATCCTACTCAAGTAAAAGTACAGAAGCATCATCAGCAAAATGTGCTTAAACTATCAAAAGTAAAATCTCTCATTCTGCAGTAAAATGTCCCCTGTAACCGATTTATCATAATGTATAACATTATTAGATTGGTGAGTTGTGTTAACTACTTTTTATACAGTTGGACATTTTAGTATCTAAAAAATAAATCAATCAATATTTTGTTTGCCTTTTGTTTCATGTTTTCTTTTATTGTGAAATGTTGGGTAAATTTAAGAATTTTGGTTCTGAAACAGCAATTTAATTTTAATTTATTTTAACCATTTGAGAAGTTTATTTGGAACTGCTTACAACTCAGAGGAAAAACTGGTTTCATTGTCACACAATGCATTTTAGATAACATGAGTTTATAATGTCTTTTTGCTCAATAATATGTAGAGCAATAAAAGGTACAATATTTCCCCCTGCGATATAGTGGAGTTGAAGTATAAGGTAACCCAGTCTTGTAGTTAAGTACATAACTTGAGTGAATATACTTAGTTACTTTCCACAATGGCCAAACATTTATAAAATATCAGCAATGGTTCTTGTTTCACTTGTAACAAAACACAAAAAGACAAAGAGACTAAATGAAACACTGAGGCCTACTCAGACTGTTACACTTTGACATGTTCTATTCGTTGGATTCAAATAATGTGCCTGAGGGAGACATTTCATGGCAGAAAGTAAAACGTTTGTCACCTGCTGTTTAAAAGCGTTCCCTACATTTCTCAGCTTACATTTCCTCATCAAATGTCCACACTGTAGAACACATGTTCTCAGTCACGTCACTGATCTGTCTACTGAACATGTGTCAAGGACACTCACACCTGCTCTGCAGAATAGTGAAGAATTGGCTAATGAAGCTGTGCACTTAAACATACTGTGGAGCGGCAACAAACTCATCCTGCAATCTGTCCTGTCAGTAGGAATGTTCTGTTGTGTCAAATTGAGGATCTGCTTATTAAAACACTGAGCGTTTGCAGCAGTTGGCATGCCGTCCACATTTTACTGAGCTGATAACACGGCGTCTGGTATTTCAGCTCATCTGTCACGCTGATATGTATATTATTCTTGGTTTTGATGCTCTTCATGCACAACATAGTCTCGACTACATGGAGTCCTTCAGACCCCCAGACGTTCCTGCAAAAGACCCTTCAGAAAAGAAAAGCGTGTTGTTCCATTGAGTATATTCTTTGAGCTGGAGGCTCTCTTTAATGCAGCATTTGTTGAAGATCTGTATTTTATACATTCAGAACTGTAGCCTACATGAGTCATCAGTCTGTGTCAGAGTCATCTTTCCCTCGGCTCTGAAAGATCATGAGCAGTGGGACTTTGGGGCTCTGTCTCTGTAAGCAGCCAGTGGCATCCTATTCCACAGCTTCTGCAGCACTTTAGCGCCATCCAGTGGCACACTTTGCATGATTATGAGGAATGATCTACCGCGAGTCGGCTACAGTGAAGACTGGAGGCCTTTTTAGGAAGTTTTCCTTCCCTTTGCGTGCCATATGAATCTGTGAAAACATTCAGGTTAGCTTGGTTATGAGTCTAAAATAAAATAAAAATAAAAAACACCTCATCAGTTAGGCATAAATAAAAACTTTTTTCTTGCATTATCCACTCAGCCTTCTTGTGTATAATAATCCCACAGCCTTTAGCAGTGCAAAACAACAGTCCATTGGCTCTCAGCTCACAGAGGGGCAGGCCAGGGTCAATGCAGAATGTGGCGGATCTATACTGGACACAAATAGCAGACAGAGATACATCATTGATTAGCCAGCGGCTCCCTCAACCAACACAACTGGCTGGACCAGAATGCATCATAAGGACATTAGTATGAGATGATGATATCTGGCCTTGATATGTTTGGAATCCATGTGAAGCGTTCTCGGAGGGAAGAGAAATAAGGGGGGAGACTGAATGTCCATCTGCCGAGCCGACAGTAATCCCGGCGCTCTCGTTCCCAGGTGGGGGAGTGCTCGGTCACAGCTGTCGGAGGGCAAGACTGGGAAAAGGAAAGTGAAAATTGCAAATGGAATCAGCTTCGTAAATTTGATGTACGTGTGGGATTGGACTAGAACTAACCCATCAGTATTTATCCATCTTAGTATAAGAGCAGAAGTTATTTGGAGAATTACATCAAACAAAGAAGTGGTATTTGTGGGGAAATATTGTTCACTTTATTTCTTAGTCAGAGAAATGCAGTAATATTTTTTTTCCCTAAACTACCTTTACAGAATAATACAATACAAATGTTATATGTTGCACGATTACACATTTAATATCTTGGTCCCGAAAAAGAAGAGTAAAAGTAGTATTATTATGACTGGTTAATAATTACCTTTAACCTATACACCTGAACATACACATGAAGGCTTCGGCCTGTTAAATATATAGCTTCGGTCAAAGAGCATTTATTTCACTATATAAAATAACATGATGCCATAGAAATAAAGAAAATGAAAGCACCGTAGTTTGCTAAACTAAAGTGAGCTTATAAGCACCCTTAATGGAAAGCTAGCTAGTGAGATAGCCACAGCTAGGCTAACCTTAGCTAAAGCCAAACTACTACTCTTGTCAACCAAATTTTATGTCATTTCAAAATAGATTTTGATCATCCAGCATCGTTTCAATTATTACTATGTCAAAGAAGCCACGCTGAGCTGTAACTGTACAGCTTTTAAACCCACAATAGCTTTTTTTTTTTTTTTTTTTTTTTGTCACTCGGAGGAAGTGGGCTGACATTATATTTTAAGCCGATGACGTGTACATACATGCAGCAGTTTGATTTGTGTCATTTGTGGCCAGTATCAGCTGTCTTTCTCTTTGTGTTTTAGCTCTATTTCAGCTCCTGCTAAAACAAAAAGCTCCACTGTTCACTAGCTAGTCTCCAACTGTGTCTGTGTGTCGGTAGGTGCTGAACGAGAAGTGCACTATGGATTTTTAGAGCTTTTTCACTGAAAACAGCCGTCTGCTGCGGTGTTAAAGGCATAGCATTTATAATTCATCCTTTTTTTTCTCAGCTTCGTCTTCTCTTTAGTTTGTTTTTCTCTGTCTTTGTACAGTAGGGCAGCACTGAGCTCTGCTGGAATTTGACTAAGTCTGCTATAATAACAGTTCTGCCTCACACAGCCGTGCTTATTGGAGTTCAGCGATAAGAATCACATTGGCATCACACTTCAGGGTGTGAAGCCAGTGGAGGGAGGGGAAAGTGGCCCGTCTGGCGGGGCGGCTAGGCGGGCCCAGAGGGCTCCACGAATGCCAGGTCTTTCAGGTCACTGAGTTTTCGGGAGAAGGAGCTCAGCCTGGTGCTGAAGGAGCCCCTCTTCTGGCTGTGATCCTCCCCATGGGCCTTCAAACAAGCACACAGGCCCTTGCAGAGGCCCCCGAGACGGCCCCGGAAATGGTTCCCGATGAAGCAGTAGAGCACCGGGTTGATGGCGGAGTTGGAGAAGCCCAGGCAGAGGGTGAGAGGGGTGAGGTTGTGGATGGTCCAGTTTACCCAGCAGCTGTCCAACCAGTCCTCGCTCCTCAGCACGTCCAAGAAGGTCACACAGTGGAAGGGGAACCAGCAGAGGAAGAAGGCCATGACCACTGCAGCTACTGTCCACAGCACCCGCTCCAGCCCCCGGCCCTCTAGGGGTCTGCCCCCGCTGGAGCTGGGGCTCACACACGGGGTTGGTGGTCTCTCTGGTTTACTGCAGCTCTCCTGGGATTTAAAAGAGGGCGTGTTGTGGGGGTTCGACAGATTCTGCATTCTTGCAAGCCCTGTGTCAGCCAACAGATGTCTCCCGATAGCGCAGTAGCAACACAAGATGACAAAAAGCGGCAGCAGGAAGGCCAGAACAATCTTCATCCAGACCAGGGTCAGGTACCAGGTTCGATCAGGGTAGTGAATCACGCAGGCCTCCACGCCAAGCTCCGAGAGGAGGTAAGTGTCCCTCAGATACAGATTGGGGGCTGAGCAAGCACACGCCAGGACCCACACCAGGATGCACGTGAGCCGGGCACGTCTGGGGTCCCGCGCACTCTGGGAGCGGAGCGGATGCACGATGGCCAGGTAGCGGTCCATGCTCATACTCGTGATGAAGAAGATAGACGCGTAGAGGTTGAGGTTGAGGAGAGCGCCGCATACTTTGCAGGCGACCCGGCCAAAGGGCCAGCTGTAGCCCTGGGAGTAGTAGACGGCCCACAGAGGGAGAGACAGCAGGAACAGCAGGTCCGACACACACAGGTTGAGCATGAAGGTGTTCGCCACAGTTCTCCTTGAGGCGCTGCCGTGGGCCAACACGCACACAGCCAGGGCATTGCCGACGGTTCCCAGCACGCAGATAACGCTGAAGATGGTGGGGATGACGGTGGTCATGGGCACAGGAGGCCAGTCTGTGCAGGGGGGCGCAGAGGGCGCGAGAGAGGTGTTCAGATAGACCTCTGTTGTTGAATAGGGGGAGGAGGTAGAGTTGGAAAGGGAGAACTCATTTGGGATTGCCATTATGGAACTGGATGTACCCTTGCGTCACACAATTTGACTTCCCTCCTTTCAGTTTTCCGAGGTCAGCTGGCAACAAAACAAAACAGAAGAAGCATTTCAAATTCAGCTGCCTTGTATGGACAAAAGCAGGTTTTCCTACACAGCGATCTTTTAGTTGGCTCAAGTGTTTATTAGCTGTCGTACCTGATAACTAATCACAGCGAAAATACATTACACCATTCTGAATGTAATGAACTACATATGAAGCTTTTGTAATAATCAAACCCTTCAATGGATTCCTCTGAAATATCTATTTTATATTAATGCCTGAAATAAGTTTTTGAAACATTCATGATTTAGATTTTGAAAAAAAGTCTTAACTTAATTTTCTATTTAATAGTTTTACAGGACTCCTAAAAGTCACTGAAACAGAACCTATTATGGTCCGGTGCACCGGGGTAATGCATTATTAATAACAGAAATAAGAACAAACAGAATTTAAAGCAGGCAATCAGTGATATATGTAAAATTACATCTTCAAATAACGATTTCCTCCACAAAGAATAAATATGGATGTGCTGAGACAGTTGAGTTAGTGAAAGAAACTAAAAGACTCATCATTAAATCAAACCAGAATTAATATAGGATCTCTACCCTACATTAAGTATTCATTTTACCTAGAGGTGCTGAGCGTCCAGTCCAAGCAGTCCAGCGGTTTTCAGTGCTTCTTTTGGCTAAAGTCCATGTCTTGACAATTGCTCCTCGACCCCTCTAAGAGAAATCTGCACAGCTGAGTACCCCGGACCATATCATGCCTATGTGTTGGTGCGTGTGTGGAGAACAGACTGAAGGCTCTGAGAAGCCAGATGAGGTTGAGGGGTCTTATAGCCCCCAAGAGGCTCTTGAAGATTGCACAACAGGCAAGTTGCTTACACGTCACACCTCCATCATTACCAAGGGGCTGGACTGTACCTGGACACAGGCCAGCCTGCAGACAGAGAGAGAGAGAGAGAGAAAAACTAGCTCTCTCTCTGTTTTTCATTCTATCCCTCCTTTTATTTCCTCCCTCCCAGAGTCTCTACCAGAAGAAAATCAAGTCAAGATGTGTGTTTGAGTAATAACTGTGTCTCTGGTGACTGCAGACACACAACCACGTGTCATACCTGACCATAATGAATAGGACACCAGTGAGCTTGAGGTGTCAAACCTAAATCCCTAACTGTCCCCTCCGGGGCCTCTGACCCAAAGAATGGAGCCTGCGTGTTAATTAGCAGAGCCTCGCACTTTGTGTCATATTCGTCCTGCCAGCGGTCAGATAAGCCATGGGAAATATTTACTCTGTCTCAGCGGAAGTCCAGCCAGCCACTGGGGCAGAGGGAGGGGAGAGGAGGAGGAGGAGGACGAGAAGGTGGGGGGGGGGTTGGAGGCACAGTGTGTAAGATGAATGAGGAGGAGGACGAGCAGATACTGCAGGGAGTGAGCGAGGAGATGAGAAGGAAAAGAGGGAGAGAAAGAGGAGGGAAAAAGTAGAGAAAGCGGAGATTCCCTCCAGTGGTTTTTCATTAAAGCCTCTGGTGAAAGTTAATGAGGGATGCGTACAAAGCACTGATTACATCACAGCCCCTTTGATCAACGGTGTGAGCATGCATCTCTCCCTGTGTGTGCACGTGCGTGTGCGCGTGTGGCTATGCCTCAACACTTGTGCAACTGGATGTACTAAATCTAAGCTGGGCGTGTGTGCGTCAGTGCAGTGTCCTCGCCTCTGTTTACACGCGTGTTCAGATGTGTGTGTGCACCCTGCTCCATTGAGTATCTATCAGGATGTGACATGTTCTAATAGCTGTGGGAAAGCCGACGGTGAGGATGACGGATGAAGGCGAGACTCAAAGCAGCAGATATTAAGGGCTGCAAATGAAGAGCTCCGTCATTGCCCTCCTGCAGGATGTGAGAAATTGGGAATGCGCAGCATGCTGCAGAAATGTTAAAATGGGATACTTATGCTTTCCGAAACGGAAACTTCATAATGCAGTGTTCTTCCACTGGCATGCTGGGTATGCACAGTTGTTCTCACACACACACACACACACAAGCCAATGGCCCTGAGTCATGACAAAACAGAAATTTATGGTGTCATGCTGGCCAACACAAATAGAAGATGGCAGAAAAAACACAAGTATGTCTGCCTCCCAAGAGTTCTTGTATAATTCAGTGGAAAGTAACAAAGTAAATTTACCAAAGTACTGTGCTTAAGCACAACCTTGACATAATTGTACCATTTTCTGCAACATTATGGTCCTCCTCCACCAAATTTCAGAGGGCGATTTTGTCCTTTTTACTCTACTAGATTAGTCTGCAACTATAGTTATTAGATATTTTGTATATTAACTTACAGAACAAGCAAAACAAATTTCTGTTTGTAAAATCTGATCAAACATGTACATGTATCATGGAGAGTAATCCAATCATTGAATGTATGCCACACTGTAACACTCTGAAAGAGAGTATTCCACATGACAAGTGCTTTTATTTTTACAACATTACGTCTGTTCTGATGATAATAAGTGTCATTTTTAGGCATGCTGGCAGTAATGTTGATCTGTCTGTCGCTCCACCACTTCCAGCTCCATCATCTGGTCAACACTTAAATTTGTCCAGAACTACTAATAAGTGACAGTAGGTGATAAAACACACAGCTGTACTTTGTGTTATTGCTATTTAGCGAATCTTTAGCGTGCAGAGCCAGCATGATAAGATAAGAGAGTGAACATGGTGAACATTACGCTGTGCTCAACACTGACATGTTAGCTCTGTCACTGAGAGCATGTAAGCATGCCGGTGTCGAGTACAGCTCCACAAAGCCGTAGCCCCTTCAAAAAAAGTTTTTATCATTACATCATCTTGTCTGTTGTGCACATTCTGGCCATCTTACTGTCACTTGTTTTATCTCTCACCAGCCCATTTGCTATGCTTTGACCTTTGTTAGCATTCAGGGGGCCAATCTAACTTTGTCCTATCTTCAGAGAGTCAATTCAGTTGTTCCGGAGTGCACACATTCATGCATGTTTCACTTTTTAATGACATCCATGGCATGTAGAAACATGTTAACTCTGCAAGCAAATTCAAAAGTCTTCCCTCTTTATCTGGAGTTCGGTTAGATGCACAAATTGAGAGGCCGAGTGATTAACAGTTACCAGAGAATGTGTGGGAGTGTGTGTGTGTTTGTATGATGATCCAAACACAGGGATTTAGTTACAGGCAGCATATAAGGAGAGCAATGAAGTAGAGAGCATCAAACCTCAACTTGCATCACAAACCTTGCTGGACATCAACCTCCCAGCCAATTATTTTTTTCACTCTTTTTTTTATGTTTTTTTTTTCTGGATTTAAAACAGGACATGTAATTTTTCTTAGCAACTGGAGTTTGTCAAAAGTTTACTTTTCTTCCTGCTGCACTCGTTAACAAGATATTCAAAATTATAGCTGCGTATGTTGCTGCAACAGAAAAATTACACAAGATATGAGCATGAGTCTGCAAAACATAAAATTACATAACCACGTGTGCATTATGTGCAGAGTGTTTCTCTTGAACAGAACAAACCACCAACATCTGATTGTATCTACTTGCATGAGTAAAAATAGGAGGAAACTGTGTGCAGAAGATCATGCGCGTTTACTGTGGATACACAAATAAAGGAGAGGAAGCTGTGCTCAAGGAAACATATACTGTATTCACAAACACCCTTAAGTCGCTTGCATAATTGTTATGTTTATATTTTTGCTGATTAATGTGCTATGTGTTTATTTGACGGTGGCGGTCTCCCTCCCTGGCCGGACCCTGGGAAGATAACCACTGCAAACCATATCCCTCGCAAGGTCCTCTGTGGAAAATCTGGCTCTTGGGGGGTGAAAGGTGAGGGGTCAGGGCTGTGGGCCCCGCTTCCTCTCTGCTGGTCTGGATAAATCTGAGAGAGCTCTGGCCTACATAACAGAGTCCAGCCCGACATCAGTTCTCAGACCATTATCATGCTGCTTGTGTGGGATGCTGTGAAGAAGGTGGGCCCCAAATGTGGATGGGGACTCTAGAGGGAGGTGAGATGAGGCTATTCTTAGTGTGACTTTCGGGGGGAATCTGAAGCTTATAGCAACAAGATGTTCATGAGAGAGAAGAAAAGATTGCACATTTTTCCTACATTCCCACTCTGTTCTATTTTGAACCAAGTCCATATGCTCCATGTGCTTTCATTAAGGCTGTTGGCAGATAACGATTGCAGGACACGGAGTTGTTAGAGGATTTTTTTTTTTTTTTTTTTAGCACAACATTTGGCACAGCTTGTCTAAAGAACAGCCCGGTCACATCAGCCCTCGAGTCCCTTAACCCCTCAGCTCAAACCAGCCACACAAAGCTGTAGCTCCAATGCCACAGGAAGTCTGCTTTCCATATGTGTGTTTCTCCTGTTTCTCCACGTATAATAAGAAGAATGTGAAAGTATTGACGTCTAATTGATCTGACATCTCCCCCCCTTAGTTATTTTTTCCTCTTATACACATATGTGAGCGTGCACACACACACACTCCCACACACACGGGGAGTCCCAAGGGTTGTGACTCTAGTCAACCTCATGTGGAGTTTATGAGGTCCAGGGAGCTCTGGTTCCTCTGAGGAGCAGTAAAGAAGCTATAAAGATGTGAATGGATCGTCTGGTCCCTGGGTACAAACTGTGTGCTCACAGACATAAGCAAAAACATGTGTCACTAAAGATGCTGACAGTCTCAGGGTATGTTCCTCAGCATAATAAATGATTAGCATTGGAACAGCACAAGTCCATGATTAGCATTTGTCCATTTTTTACTCGTTTCAGGAAAACCACAGTGACTGCATCATTCGGGATCAGATTTACAAGCACAATTTGTACTTTACCGACCAAGAAAGTGCTTCTCATTTCAGTTTGTATGAGTCAATTCCCAACATGGTAAAAGTCTCTTCAGCTGAATGTGTAAATAACATAACATAACAAGACTAAGAGGATCTGTGAGGCTGAGGCTGAAGCGGAAGTTTCAGGTATTTGCTCTTAAACTAAACTATTGAAAAAATAAATTATAGTATTAAAAGTCAAAGATCAGCAACGTGATCCATTAAGCACCCTGAGGGGGACATAAATATCTGCTCAATCCATCCAGTAACTCTCCAGACATGAGCGGATGTCTGTACAAAGTTTTGTACCGATCAATCCTGTAGATGTTGAAATATTTTACAGAATGAGGGAAGACTTTGCCCTGCCGGTGGCACGACAGGAAACGTCAGTCAAATGTTTTTTTTTAAATTTATTTTAATTAATTTAGTTTCAAATATACTTTTGTAAATTGTACCATAGCTCTTTGCTATTTGATCACTTCTGGCAGTTGACATCAGTTTACCTTAATGGTTAATATGGCTGTTTTTAAGATAAGTTGATCTCATGTTTCACTGCTCATTATATATGATTAAAGAGCAACTCTTTTTAGCAACTCTGCCTTCACTTCTGATGAGTTTTTATGAAAATCAGAGTTTTTGGAAGTTGTGTTTGTGCCTGTGTGTTTCTTTGCAAAGCTTTGACACAAAAGACAAGTTCTTTGTTTGCACCATATGTAAGAAGTACAAGACAATGTACATGTTTCAGCACTGAAAATGTATCTTTGGTGTCTGTGTGTGCTGAGCATTTTTTGTGCATGACAAAAAATAACAGCTGTCTAATACTGACACCCATTTAGTAGTTGACAAGACGCAACATGAAACTGTGAAAAATATAGATTTATTTTTGGTTCTAAACAACTGAAGACGATTTTCCATCTTGAAACCATCACCAGCACGTGCAGTATTTTCAGTTAAGCAACGCAATGGGCTAAATTACAATAAATAAAAGCACCATGCATTCATGACTGTGAAAGCTGTAGCACAAAAGCCAATAATTGTTAAATGACATGTACAGAGAGAAAAAAAAATCTGCCATCTGTGAATTAAAAGACTTGTGAACTTGTTGTGGGTGTATTTTTTTTCAGGTTTCTGTCCTTCCACACAAACGGACTCAGTTCTGTGTACTGGAGTTCATGATGTTGCAGATGTTCTTGAATGTGTTTTGTGGAAATATACGATGTGGGCTGAAAAAAACGAGAATGGAAATGTTGATGAAAGACTTCCTAATTCTGCTCGCTTGCAAAATGGCCTATTTAAACTGCATAATTATACTAAGTGTTTGTCAATGTGAATGAGATGTGAGGTGGCACTGTGGGAATGAGGTCTCTCCCGCGGCTGGCTCTGGTATCTCAGCTTCGTGTGCTGTACAGGTCTTCATCTTCGGGGCTGGACTGGCCGAAGTCCATGAGAGCAGGGTCTGGCTGGAAACCAGAGCCCTCTGGAGGGTAACAAGAGAAATGCAACAACATCTCAGTCACAAGAGGAGAAATATTGCATGTTGAACTCCAAGTGATTTTGTGGGTTTACCCAGAATGACAAAAAAATACAATAATTGAATAAACTTAAATGACCGGATAACCAAAATTAGAATCAATAATAAAGGAGTATCAGGGTCCCGTCAATCCTTCAGTGACTATAATACTTGGAACTAGTATTCAGTACAATGGGTGTTGATTTTTACAAGCACACAGACCGATACGTCCACAGCAACATACCACATCAGTCTAGGAGCCGTTTAAAATAAAAAATAATCAAGAAATAATTTTTGGTCCTCCGGTAGAGTCTTTTGATCCACTAGTTCCACAATATACAGATTAAATGCATTACCTCCTATAGAAATTTGAAAATCTATTTGGGTGCTTTCTTGTCTTGGGAGTACATATATAGATGACATCTGCAGCAAGGTACAACAGGAAATTTATTTTTCGAGGAGACTGAGATTATTTGGAGCAAACAGAAAGATTCTGTTATTATTTTTCCAAATACAGTGTTACGCAATACGGGATCACTTCATCATAAACTTAACTCTCTGGTCAGGGTAACGCTGGGCCGTCCAAACTGTCCACACTGTTCAATGTATGAGTTTAGTTTTCAAACTGCAAATATTGATTGTAGTAGAATTACATCAGACCCCTCTCATGTTTTATTTGGTGGATGTTATTCTCTGCTATCTAACAGAAGACTCCCACAGGTGATGGTGCAGAACTCATTCACTCATCAATCTGCCAAACAGTTGAACATATAAATGGATTCTCCAAAGGCCAAGTGGGTGTGTGTTTGGCAGAAAGATGTGTTGTAACTGTTTTAATACTGGAAATATGTACCTGTGTATGAATGTGAAGGAGTGAATTAGAGTGCACTGCTGTATATTTGTTGCTGTGCTGTGTTTAATTGTTTTTTGTTTGTGACAAGGGATGAACTTAAGTGGAAAGTGACAAAAGTATGATCAAGTCTCAGCTTATCTAAAGTCTGGTTAATTAACTCCACTCTGATAACGAGAGCACATTAAGATTCCTAGAAATTCAGGCAGTTATCAGAGGAGATGCAGTGTGTGTTTGTAGCGCTTGAGTAAGTCGATGCTCAAATCACAAACTGGAGCAGCGTGTGATCACAGTACCTTTGTTGTTTTCTGCTGCAGGCTGCTGGGGAGGAGGTGGTGTGAGTGTTGGGGTTGGTGTCTCCTCCACAGCAGAAACTTGTGGTGGGTCATCTGATTCCGGCTGAGCAGCAGGTTCAGGCTCAGCTAATTCAACTATTGGCACTGTGGAGACATCACAATACAACACGGAGTCAGCAGTAGGGACACGAGTCGATGAAGTACAAAAGGTTTTGTGACTTTGAACCAGTATAACTAATCATAACAATGTTTAGATAGTTGATTTGGCAGATTACAATAAATCAGTGTATTGTGCCGTTCGGATCACAAGAGACATTAAAAAAAAAAAAAAAAGCCTTCACACTGATTTGGTTGTTTTTAGTTTGAACACTTGTAGCTCCTTCAGTCCCAATCAATCCACCTGTACCAACAGTAGCAATTTTCACTACTGTTGGTACAGTAGTTGTAGTTGGTGATTCGATCTGGCATTTTATATCTCTTATGGGGTAGAACATTTCTGGTACCTGCTGGCTCGTCTGAGGCCTTTGGAGCAGGTGGTTCTTCAGAGGAAGGTGCATTCTCCACCGGTGCAGACTCGGTTGGAGCAGCCTTGGGGTCCGAGGGCTTCTCACTTTCAACAGGTGCAGGTATTTCCTCAGAGGTTGTGGTGGTCTCGGTCTCGGCTGGCACCGACTGCACCACTGCATCTGGATGGGAGAAGAAATACAGCAAACCCTCAGTAGAAGCCTTCGTGTGATTGTGTGAGATGGAGACGGAGAAACAAGCAGACAGAGATCAATATCTATAATACCCGTGTTGGTCTCTGTAGAGGTCTGGTCGAGGGATGTATCTGTAAGTGTTATTGATGACGCCTCCTCTGTTACGACAGCAACAATGGGCTCATCTGCGACAGGAACAGACTCAGCTGATTCCACCTCCTTCTCTGGGATTGTATCACTCTGGACTGAGGAGCTGGGCTCTGAGGCCTCCTCAACTACTGCAGATTCTGGATTTGGCACTGCAGCTGCCTGACAACACGTGGATAAAAAAATGAAGATTTATATCTGTTCAACCGGGACTTGGATACACTGTTCCATACAACACTATAATGATGAATTTTACCACTTGATTAATCACACCAAATTCATCAGTGACAGAAGTAACACATTTAATCAATAAACAGAACAAAAGCTTTACAGTTTTCTTCAACAGTTCAGCTATAATAGGTTAAATTTATTACACCGACTGGAGGGAAAAAAGTAATGTATGTATGTAATCGCTTACATTAGCATTTGACATTTCAGATATTTAGCTGACACTATGGACAGACTTACAGTAAAAGTAAAAAATAATCATAAAAAGGTGCTGGGAAAGGAAATAGAAAAAAAACTATTGAGAGAGGGATTTTTTGAGCAGTAAAAAATGTACATCGGAAATCTTTCAGTGGGAAGAGAGTTACTAATATCTTGGTTGCATAGCTGTTGTGGTTTTAGTCACACACAGTGAAAACAACCATAAAGTACTTTCTATTTTGAACTAACCAGGTACATCCTGATACAGTAACTCAACATGGCTGATAACCTGTGTTTGTGAAGAAACAATCTCTTTGGCGACAGGCTCCTGGGACTTGGAGGTGATCAGTGAAGACACAGTAGCGCTGCCCCACTGCCCTGCAGCATACACTTTCTTACCGGTCACCTTGGGAGGAAAAAAGACAACAATAGTGTTAAACTCTGAAAAATAATGTGGTTTGTAACCAGTATCACCAAGAGGTCAGCATTTGAAAGAGTAGTAGTGTTACCTTTAACACAGCCACTGCTTTGGCCGGGTAGCACACTGAAGCTCCTGCACTCATCAGGCCCACTGGAACAGCTACCCTCTTGAAATGAGAGCCTAAAATAAAGTTCACAATTAAGAATGGCAGTCAGTCTGACTTGATATGGATTAAATTCTGGAGCCTGACTTCCTCTGGGACTGCTGTGTTGAGAAAGATCACATACATGGGGCCTACTGTAGCTTATTTAGACCAACACAGTGACAAAATTTAGACCTGAGTTGGTGTTTCATGACCCTCCTCCCTATGCAGTTTAGCTGCCTAGATTTAGTGATTTACTAGATTTACTTGGAATTAATCGATGTAATAATAATAATAATACATTTTATTTAAAGCGCCTTTCAGAGCACCCAAGGACACTGTACAATAAATGAATTAACAGCACTAAAAGTTTAGAATAAAAACAACAAAGTAAAAGAGTAAACAACACAATTTAAAAAAAACATCACAGAAAAGATAGTGAGGTGAGGGAGTAATGGCAAGAACAAGGTTACAGTGAGTATGCTATTTTAAAGAGATGAGTTTTGAGTTTGGACATAAAGGTGGGAAGGGAGTCAGTGTTGCGGAGATCAGGAGGAAGTGTGTTCCAGAGCTAGGGGGAGCAGAGCAACTGAAAGCTCTACTTCCCATGGTGCTGAGGCGGGCAGGAGGGACAGTAAGATGGATTGAGGAGGAGGATCGAAGACATCGGGATGGGGTAACTACGTGGAGAAGGTCCGAGAGGTAAGGAGAGGGGGCGAGGTTGTGAATAGATTTATATGTGTAGAGGAGAATCTTATATTCTATTCTATATTTAATTGGGAGCCAGTGGAGTTCCTGCAGAATGGGTGTAATAATGTGATGGTAGGATGGAGTTCGGGTGATGATGCGGGCAGCGGCGTTCTGGACCATTTGAAGTTTATGGAGAGATTTTTGTGGAAGACCAAAAAGTAGAGAGTTACAGTAATCCAGGCGGGAGGTGACAAGGCTGTGCACAAGAATAGAGGTGGTGCGGGGGGTGAGGGAGGGCTGCGAAGGCGGTTAATATTGCATGCAAATGGAAATAGGCTGAGGCGGGTGAGCGGGTGATATTATTGATGTGTGAGTTGAAGGATAATGTGCTGTCGAGGAAGACACACCAGACTCTTAACCTGGGGGGAGGGGAAAACAGAGGTGTTGTCAATAGTGAGGGAAAAACTGTCAACTTTCGAGAGGGTGGATTTGGTGCCAAGGTAAGGAGGATTTCGGCTTTTATTGCTGTTCAAGTTTTAGGAAAGTTGGAAGTTGAACCAGGATTTTATTTCACAGAGACAGGCGGAGAGGGAAGGAAGGTGGGAGTGTGGAGTTAGGTTTAGGTTAGGTAACAACATTAATGTTGAACTCACTCCCTCACACAGTGGGTGAAACAAAAGGAGTGCAGAGAAAACTAAAACAGAAACTTAACTTCACTTGTCTCATGTGTTAAACTTCTTCAAAACTCTGTGATTTACCTATCTGGTGATCATAACACACTGTGATCTGTGATTGCTGACACTCTGTGACAGCTGTCTCTTCTGACTGGGTCAATGTGCTTCAAGTAAAACTGTATCAAGTGTGTGAAAAGTTATACATGGTATCTAAAGTGGGTGAGTGTGCTTGCATACCACTATGATATTGCAAGAAGAAACAGCTGTTTTTTATGAATGCAAAATTAAATACAACATAGTGATACATACTGACAATTTAAATCGTGTTCACAGCTTACGATGGTAGAAAGGGAAATATTATGTGTTTGATGTTCTATATAGAGCTGGTGTCAAACTGAGTATAAACCAATTTGTGTCTGTAGCACTTTTTTTTAAACTCATATTATATACTACGATTATAAGATTATATGCTTAAACATTGTGACATAAGTCTTTATGACCATGTGTGTTGATACTCATCAAAATGTTTAACTATTGTTTGTTTTTCTGTACTGTATATTGTTGTATGCATTAATCAACAGTCAGGTAATAACATCATAGTTCCCAGCAGGTTTAAAGTGTTGGTGCCACAGTAGCTGGGGATCCTGTTACCTTTCCGTGCCAAGAACATGCCCAGCAGGCCAGCCATGGTGATGGTGCCAAACCTGGGTAAAAAATCCGGTGGGGGGTCTTTCAGGTAAAAAAACACATCTGAGAAACACAGGAACACAGTAACACAGTCAACACGACAGCAAATAACTCCTCTCATTTCCTCAGTTCTGAACTCGTGCCTGATGTCTCGGTTCATGTCGTCACATTACCTACTATGACAGCAGTAGGAACTGTACGAGTGTTGGCATAAAGAGTAACAGTAATGGTAAATAGTAATAATAATAATACCAACAGTAATAAGTATTTTCAGGATAACAGGACATACAAGTTTAAGACACCAAGAGTATGTTGTGTACAAAACTCCCTGTAGAGGTAAAAATCAGAAATGTGCTACATTATTTCAAACAAAATGTTCAGTATGGAGGGGGCAGGATTTCAGCTTTGGGTTTTACGGACGGCGAGGATTAGTTATACATGACACCTTAAAGCAGCGACTGTTGACTCACCCTGTCCTGTATGGTACAGATTAACGCTTCCACTTTTCACAGAGATGCAGGCACCCTGACGGGAACAAAGAACAAAGCTCAAGTCAACCACTACAACACCCCATCAAGAACACAACCATCTAGACTATACTGAAACAGATACATCTGAGTCAGTGTGAAGTGGTTTTTTTCCCCATCTTCCACAGTATCAAACTGTCAAATCTCCTCGCACTAAACCCTACAGCAGCAGCGTCAAATGCACGAGCACTACTTCCTGTCAGACTCCTGAACTTTGCTGCTTGCAAAATTGTACCTGCACAGAGCACTTGCAGCATGCGGGATGGTGCTCTATAACCGCAGACAAGAGGAACAAAAATCAGGCTTGGAAAAATAACATTGCAGGTGCAAGATAAGAGCTCTGCGATGTGTTTTGGCTGAAGTTCCATTCAAATAGCACTTTTTTTTTCAAAGGATTGTTTCTTTTGAGTTCAATGTGTTAGAGAGGATGTGAGAGTGTGTGCTCATTCTGCAGCAGATGGTGTCTGTGAACTTTATGATGTGTTGCTGTAGATACACACATGAAACCCAAATACCTGTACAGCCTGGACAAATGGTAGTACGCTCTCTCGGACTGTAGTCAACCCATTCTGAATAACCCCCGGCGTCTCTGGAATAAACTGGGCCTGAGCAGACCGTGGCAGCGGGGTGTAGATGTTCAGCTGGGGGCAGAGGCAGAGTCAGCAAGTAATTATCACGTGCAACAGCTCGGTGCACAGCAACAAGTTATCACCTATCAGATGTGCTGACGTTGTGGGATAGTCATACCTTTTCTCGAGTAACCAGCCCACCAGTGGGTGCTTCTCTCACAGTATACACACGGATGGAGGCGATGCCCAGCACCGTTGGGACGGCCACCATCACCACCTACCACACACACACACACACACACACACACATAAAGTACAATGCAAACTTTAACACCTGCCGGCTCATTGCAGACAGAAACTAATCACTGACAGACTGATGACTCATGTGGACCAGTGGGGGAAAAATCAGATCACATGTATAACAAGTAGCAGAACAACAAAGTAAAAGTACTTCATGAAAAATAAATGTTCTGCAGTCACAGTTTCCCCGAAGTGAAAATGCACAAGTATGACAATAACACAGTATTAAAACATCTAAAGTAAAAGTAATCATGATGCACAACTGCTGATTATATGGTATTAGTGTCAGATAATTTATAAGCTGTGTCACATTTAAGGACTATGTTGCAACAGGTTCATGCCTCTGTGTACTTTACACTGTAAAGTGTGACATCCTAAGTTTATCACACGTTTCATATGCAACCTAAACAGCTAGCTATAAAATAGATGTAATTTTAATGGACTCAGCGGTATCTTAACAACTGTACTTAAACACAGCGGTCACATAAACGCATTTACTTACTTATCCCCTGTGATACTGGCAGATGTTGTTTAAGCAATGAGCCAACAACATTATGTATAACTCACAGTACAATATGATCCAGTACAACATGTGTAACTACATTTAGTGGAAAAATTACAACCGCCTCCAACTAAGCTAACTAAGCTTAGCTAACTAAAGTTGACTGTAACTTTGTGAAAACAGTCTGCACTGGTCAAATAAACCTGGGCTGACAAAAAGAAATAAAGATTAATGAGCAGCTTCACATGTTTAACACAGTGAGAGTTGCTGTCTCGTTAGCAGTAGCCACAGTTATTTAAGCTATCTTCATGCAGCGTTAAAGTTGAATGTCTGTAAGGTGACAGTCGGCTCCTGTTTGCATTAATGGCTCCGGGACAGTTGTCGTTAACATTACAGCCGAGCTTTCATTGATAAATCACGTTTCGAGCGCGACAAAAACACTGAAACACACTGCGCCGGAGAAGAAATGTCAAGCATTCACCTTGGCCGCCATGACAGCGCTCCTCCTTCTTCTCCGGGCCGACCTGCGGTCAGCTGCGCCACCTGCTGGAGGGAGGGAGCACCTGCAGGATCACTGACCACACTGCGAAAGATTTATTATACACAGGCAGTGGTGAGGATGCTCGTCTCATTCAGAGGTGTGTGCAAACTGTTGGTAGTGACTGATGTTTTGCATATGTGCATGCATTGCAATTAAAATGTAAAGTATCATATTTCATTTTTTTTAGTATTTTTAAAATAGATTTCAAATGATTAAATTGCAGTTCCACATGTAAAGCATTGTTCATGATATGCCATGGTTTATTAGAGGCGAGGCAAGATGGGACCCCAGACCCCAATGGGCTCCAAAAGCTTCAGGTTTCACTGTAAGTCTAAAGGTTTTGGTAATTTGAAAAATTGGTGCAATATTTGTGCAATTTTAACTTATGTGAATCTGGTAATGTTACCTAATTTTGTAGAGAGACTGTGTCAAAATGTAGTTTTAATAGCTTTATTAATTTAGTTTACATTGTGCTCACACGTTTGATGTTTCTGGTTGCTGTGGACATCTCTTCGATCGTCAGAGCGTGAGGGCCCAACATTAAATTTTTGCCCTACAGGTTCTTGCACAATGCTGAGGGCAAAGCTGGTGATCAGCTAAGGGTTCAGTTCCCTCAAAGACATTTTAGATATAAATATCAGCTTTTTCAAGAGTTTATGGGATGATCCCTACCCTTAATTTGAAATCTGTCCCTCTTTGTTCTGCGTAGGCACAGAACACACTGTCATGCAGTTTCAGTAAATCAGTAAAGAAAAGGTACACATAAACAGTACATAGCTCATAGTGCAGAGGATTCAGTTTATTGAAGTCAAAGTTTAACAACTTAAGTTTACAATCTGTATTTTTTGTAATATATATTCATATATATGAAACCAAAAAAGGCTACTTTAGGAAGAATAAATGTCATTTTCTTTCTTTTTTAATATCATCTTTAGTCAGTTTAATGTACAGAATAACAGTAAGCTAATATTATCCTTGAAAAAGAGCAATATGTTCCTTTTTTAATGTCGCAGTGCAACTTACATCTTACACACCTGTGCAATGTACCATGAGGTGTACACCCCTGAAAGAACACACAGTGGAATCTCCCTTTTCGGCCTGTTTCTGCAGGTCTACACACACAAAGATCTGGGAGGGATAACACAGTCTGTGCCTACAAATCATAACTCGCACTCCTAAATCTACAGTATGTCAACTGCTCCGGCGGAGCAGTGGTTGGAAAAAGAGGACCAACGCTAAAGATGAGAGGTCTGCAGACTAAAACTGTATTGTAACTCTTCTACAGCTGTGTGTGTGTAGGATCGCCAGTATAGTCAGTCCATCATTGCCAAAGAGAGGGTTGGGAGGCACAGGGAAAGTGCTTGCATCATTTAGTTTCTTTGTGGTACTCTCAAATTAACCATTCAAAAAACAAAAATGACATCTGAGCTATATCTCTGGGGTGTGTTTGATATTTCACGATGGTGTGACATGATGAAAAACCTGAACCTACACTCAAAGAACTACAGTAAAATATGAAGAATAAGTACAGATAGTGCTGGATGCAGCAGGTGCTACGCATGTCTCTCAGAGTCTTCGACACTGGGGGGCACCATTGAGTCCTTGGCCTGGTATTGCAGATGAAATGATTCATCCGGGTTTCACAGACATTACAGACCATTTAGTGTGGAGGTCTTTGACTGCCCAGTATCAACCATATGCTCAGAGGGAATGTCAAAATAGCTTTCGTTTTTAGAAGCGACTGTACTGTTGTCTCTCGGGTAAGACTCCTGAAGCCTTTGGACACGTGTCAGTCTTTCGGTGTAAACCAAAACATCAAATTGAAACCTCCTTCTAGGATGCTAAAGGAGGGCCTGCATTAGATCAAGTAACTGAGCAGCAAACATGCCTCCCTCAGTTATTGTACAGCGTGTGTCTTCAAACACTATCTAATGACAAAAGCAAAAGAAGAAATACATCGAATCTATGAACATATAACAAAAAAGTCATTCTTCAACAGTTCTTTTGCATGTATCATGCGCTACAAGTCTAATTATCTTGCAATCATGAGAGGAAGGTAAGAAAAAAGAAGAAGAAGAACACAAATGATCCACAATATTTTACCCTGTCCAATCAAATCAGCCCCAGGCCTTTTCTCATGGAACACATCCCCAGGAGAAGGGTCAGCCGTGATGTAAACCAGTAAAAAATGTCAATCAACTGTCAGTGATGGTGGTGGTTGTCGTCGTTGTCGTCTGCCTCCTTAGTTGTACAACTGCTAAACACCCTGCATCTACAGAGTGAAGAGGGGGACACTGCAAAACCTTGGCATAGAATACATCATACTTTACATTATATCTATGACACAAAACGTAAATAGATTTATATATTCTTCTATGTTTAAATATATTTGTAGACTGTACACAAATCTTTAGAAAATGAGACGGCAAATGCTTTTACCTGATATTTTGAACAGCAATGGTAAAGAGGCCGATGAGACATAGACCCTGTGATGCAGCCAATGAGATATAGAGATATAGAAAGTGCATTCTTTATAGTGAGTGACTCCTTTGAAAAGAACTCTCTAGCTCTTGCATTCACTGTTAAAAGAAAAAGAAAAAAAAATGAAAGGAAAAAAAAATTGTTTTGCACCCACACAAATACATACTCTCTGTCTTCCCTCCGCTACCTCTAGAAGCATATCACAGTGGTAGTGGAACGCAAACATTTACATCAGTATACACAGCAGTATACACATATACACAAGTCTTTGACGACTAGAGAGAGAGAGAGAGGAAACGGAGGGGAAAAAAATGAAGAAAAGGAGGAGATGGACAGAAACACAGAGAGAGGAAAAGAAAAGAAACAGCGGGAGAGAGAATTCAAACTGAAATTGCACTGTATCAGAGGAGCCTCCTTCTGCACATAAAATTGTGGGCTTTTTATAACAGTTCACAGTTTGAAATAGTGTGCATCTAGCCAGCACAGCGGTTCAGGCAATGCTCACGACGCTTGTTTTTATCAGTTTCCGGAGCTAAAACACACAAACCAGCATCGGTGGCTACCTTTCACAGTCTTATGCTAAAACTCACTGCCCCTTACTTCTCCCCCCCCCCCAACACGGACCCATCAAAACAGCCTGGAATAACAAGTGAGGTCCCTGTAAATCAACGAGATATGCAGTGAGAGAAGGAAAAAAGAGAGAGAGAGAGAAAGGGGGAGAACTGGTGGCTCTGGGTGCAAAGTTCATCAGTACAAAAGTAGTACAGTGCTGTGGTGAAAAGGGTTCTCCTCTGTATTGCTGCTACATAGCTCCCCCTGCCCCCTAAAATCAACAGGGAAAAAAAAATAGCAAAACCAAGAGAATACAAAGGAACGAACGTGTTAAAAAGTCTTTTTTTTCCCCCCCCATTTTGCTGCTCAACAAGCGTGTGGAGTTTATGCTGAGTTCCATAGACAAAGGAAGATTAATGCTTTCTGTTCAGGCATGCAATAGGCACCCTCTGGGGTCCTCAGGATTATCAAAAGTTCATACACGCAGGTCTCAGACTGTTCCCTCTATGATATTTACACATCTTACAATGTGTGTTCCTGTGTGTGCGTGTGTGTTTGTGTGAGTGCGTGCTCAGAGTCGTGATCGGGAGAGGCTAATGTAAAGCTCTGTGTGTGTGTGTGTGTAAGTGAGAGTGTGTATCAGTTCAGTCTTTGCTTCTCTTCTCTTCCTCACACGTGTGTCTCAATGAAGGAGTGTGTGTGGGTCATGAGAGGTGCGGCCAGCGGGGAGAGGTCGTCTTGGCCGTTGGTGCCCGGGCTGAGCTGGCAGATGTCTGAGTAGAGCTCGCTGTGCCACTGCTTCCACTCTCTGAAGGTCTGGGAGCACAGGCCAGGGTCCTCCAGGAGGGCACAGATTACTGCCAGCTCGGACTCTTTGGCCTGGGGGGGAGGAGCAAAGAGACACTGGGGAGTTACTGCACTGAATCCTCACATACCAAATTCTTCACTAAATCCCCAGATCTTCAGTTTGCGGTACCTTCAAGGTGCTGCGGAGGGCTCGGACCCGGTGCAGCCTGTCGTTGAGCAGGGGGTCCCTGGCTCTCTGGGTGAAACAGCGCCGGAGCTCCTGCCTGCTACAGGGTTTTGGGTCTCCTAGGGCCGTCACGTTGGCTTGCTCCAGGGCCCGGTACAGCTGCTCTAGCCCGTCCAGCGGCTCCGGCTCGCGGCCCTCCGACACCCGCCGCTCCCTTCCCTCCGACACCCTCCTCTCTCTGCTCTCCACTCTCAACTCCCGCAGGTCTAAGACACCCAGGAGAGGAGCAGTTAGAGTAACGCTACAGTGAGCCGCATCCGAGTATACAGTGGTGTGTTTAATAGAGAGCTGGAAAAAAAATTAGTCGATTAATCAATTAGTTGGTTGACAGAAAATTAATCTGAAACCATCTTGATAATCGATTTACTGTTTTCACAGCTTACAGCCTCTGAAATGTAAACACTGTTTCTTGCTTACTAGCCTTATATAATACGAAATAGGCTATTTCTGGATTTTTTGATTGTTGGTAGAACCAAATAAACAACAGGAAGAGGTCAGCTTGGCACTCTTTCCTGGCATTTGAAAGACAGAAAGATTAATCAATTAACAGAGAAACTAATCAGGAGACAAATCGGTAATGGAAATAATCATTACGTGCTGCTCTAGTTTAATATTGACAGAACAGAAATACTACCGTGCAGGACTGCCTGTTGTCTCTTGCTCCTGCTCAGTGGCATTGTGTCTTTCAAGAGTGCCATTTCAGACACCATCCATCCATCCATTTTCCTAACCCGCTTTATCCTGAGAACACAGGGTCACGGGGTGTGGAGCCTGTCCCAGCTATCTTTGGGCGAGGCAGGGTACACCCTGGATTGGACGCCAGTCAATCGCAGGGCTACACATTGATGACATACAACCATTCACACTCACATACACACCTAGGGGCAATTTAGACTTATCAATTAACCTAACCTGCATGTCTTTGGATTGTGGGAGGAAGCTGGAGTACCCAGAGAGAACCCACGCCATTTCAGACACACTATATATATAAATACAATGAAAGACATTCAAAATAGAAATGCAAAAATGTTCTTGCATGAGGCCTATTGTCTGTATCTATCATCTGGCCACAATGGTTTGTGCCGCCTGATGTAATACAAATACTACTGTAACAGGGAAAGTCTTTCATTTGAGGAAGTGAAGGTACAGTTCCTTTTTTTCACAAGATAAAAGAGAAATAAGAGAAAAGTTTTAATTTTGTGTAGCTGTAATCAATCATCTTACCTCATCTCACCCTATATGCAGTTGTGAAATGTAACAACAACATTTACTCTCTTTATACTTCACTACAATTCAGCGGGAAATGTTGTATTTCTGACTTTGCTGCAGGAAACATTTCATTCTTTAATGTTATATGGGCTTTGTAAGAAACAAATACATTCATTTATTTATTGTCCAGCCTTGCCTTGAGTATTTTTACAGTATGGTAACATTATTTTTATTAAAGTAAAGGATGAATACTTCCTTCACTGCTGCCTAAATGATGCTATTTTAGCCAAAATACTAAGAAAATACATACCCTAACCCTAACCTCCCTACTGTAAGTTCTAATAATCCAGTCTTTAATAGAGGAAGTCACAATGTACAGAACAATACTTTACCTAGTCTATTCCTCTGACGGCCAGAGAGACTTTTTTATCCTCTGAAAGTGTTTGTGCATACTACTTCCTCTCCCCTTGTATAAAACAGATTGTGTCATTTCCTTACCCTCCTCACCCTGAAGCATATCTGCAGCCTGCCCCTCTGCCTCCTCATCCTCGCTCCTCTCCTCCATATGAGCCGAGGTGTATAGCAGCTTTCCTGGCATGGGGTCCCTGTTCCTGGGCAGGCTCTGGCTGCGCTGCTTGTGAGAGCGTCGGTGCGTGTGGCTGTGTGAGTGCGGACCCCGCTCCAGAGGGAAGGGCCCGTCCCGCTCCCGGTCCCTCTCCGCGGCGTGGTGTCTCCGTACGGGCAGCGTGGCCTGCCTGCGTCTCTCCGGGGACATGCCCTGTCTGCCCAGCCCTCCGTACAGCCCCATCTCTCCAGCCATGCTCCCCATCAGGCCTCCATAATCGCTCTCTCCCGGTGCTGTCTGGAGGAAGTGCAGGCCGGCGCTGGTCAGAGGGGTCTCAATGAGGTCCTGCCAGGAGCGGCGCTCACGATGGGAGGAGCGGCAGCCCGATGAGTGGGTACTGGTGCTGCCCGTGCCCGTGCCCATGCCCATGCCGTCTCCACGCTGGTCCTCGGCCGAGGAGTGGGAGTGCGTGGACTCGCTGGAGAAGTGTCGGCCATGCTTGGGCTCTGGGAAGGGGCTAGAAGAATTGACCTGGAGAGGGAGAGGGGAGGTGGAAGAGACCATCTGTGGAGGGATGGGGGAGGTGGAGGCACTCATCGGTGGGGGGAGTGGGGACGGAGTGGAGCGCATGAGGCTCATGGAGCTGACTGAGCGGGGCAACTGGTCATAACTGTGAAGGAGGTTTGCCTGAAGGCCCAAGGGTTCGTGAGGTGGACGTGGAAAGGAGCGAGGAGGTGCAGACAGAAGTTGATAGAAAGGTGGAATGTGACAGATACAAGGGCGATGTGGCCAGCAACACAAGGAGAAGGAGGAGGTGTGCAAGGAAGGACAGAAAGACAGGATAGAATAAAAAGGCAGAAAAAGAACAAAAGATGAGAGCAAAAAAGCAATGAGATGGCAGATGAGTAACTCCAGGAGGGACCGACGTGACTTTTGCATGGCTCAGCTGGGAGAAACGATGCGCCCCTTAATGCCACTGGACCTTAACGAACATCTTCTGAGTAAAAGTAGATTTGTGTTGCGTTATCTCTCAGAGATGTAATGAGCAATGGCAGTTGTCGCCACCTAGAGGTCAAATTGTAAACAAGTTCTGGCAGCAGAGCACAGAGAAGTGATGGTCTTGGCTGCTTAGCGAACCAGATACTCTCACACTCTGATGTTTTATTAATACTGAGAGCTCTGGTCTATGCAGCTCTGAAAACTGTGGGGCTTTTAGGAATAAAATATTCTATCAGAATGAAACACTGCAAAGAAAATTTGGAGTGTGTGTGTGTGTACTTACTGATGGTGTGCGGTGATAAGTATCACAGAGGGATGAGGGTCCCTCCTGTTTGAGCGTCATGGAGCCATCGACCTCGTCTTGATCGCTCTCACTCCAGTAGTCTGATATTGAGATAAAAACACACACACACACACATTAGCAACTCATGGATGGAAGGCTAAAGTCGGTCATATCAAATCTGTCTCACCTTCATCGGGGCGTGGCACCTTGTCATCTGGTGTGTAGCCAATAGCAGCTAGCCCCAGCCGGTTCATCCACCTATAGGAAACAGGGAGAGGCAAAAGAAGAGAACAAGAGGAAGTGAGAGATGAAAAGTGAAGAGAAATAAAGAGGATGGATAAGAAGAAAGAAGCAGAGGAATAGAGGAGAGGAAAGGGTGGGTTATACTGGGTAAATGGTAGGTGATGAATAATAAACTTCCGCTTTAAATAATTCAAGTGGTGTCTCTTAACAGTTGATATCTGTCTAACTGACTCCATCCCCCTGATGAGGAGAGAAAAGCACAGAGATAATTAGAGAGATGGATGCAGAAAGAGAGAAGTGACAATCCTCTGTCCCGTTCTCTCTCAACAGCGAGTCTCAGATGGCGTTCTCGCTCTACATCCACACTTCCTGCTCTCTTCCCATCCCTCTGTCTGTCTGTCTGTCTCCATCGCAGTTCCCGGCTTGTCCTGTGACTCTCAGCAGACACCTAATAATAAGGTTGCTGCTAAGAATAGAGGCTCAGTCTGTGCGTGACGGACAGGAAGCTCATCATACCAGGAAATGCATCCTACAGGAAGCAACTTCCACTGTAAGATAAAACAAAAATCTTTCTGTCAACAGATTCCATAAAAAGACCAAAGGTTACTAAGACTTTATCTAAGTATTGTCTCTGTAGCCAGAGCCTGATGTAGCTTACGCCTCTGAGCCACAGAGCTAAATTGTTGTCCAAAAACTATTAAAAACACATCAGTGAGCCCCACCGTTGCATTGGGTGACATGCTCTTTATGAAGATGAACAGGGACACTGTAGTTTATTTTAAGTCAGTCCCACATATGGTGTCCTGCTGCCACAAATACTTATCAGAGCAGCAAATGTGTATTCATCCGCTGCTAAAAATAGGCCCCAACAAATGCACAATTTCTTTCCACGTTTGCTAAAAACCACAGTACCCAGCTGTTGCAGGAAACTAATGAGCCTTTAAAATAAAACAAAACATCACATTTCAGATATATTTGCATCTTCATTAGAAAAAAATGGCTGGGGGCTGAGAGATGCAGACAGGGTAGGGTAGTTAGAGAGTATTGAAAGATGGATGAACACAATTTTGGTCTTTTCATGGGTATTTACTGTGAATAAGGACACATTAGAATAATGGCAGGCTCATCTCAGTCAGTTTTGAACACCTAGTTTTGTGAATGAATTCAGTTTTCACTGGGGCTTCTGCCGACACAGGCTATTTTGTGCCCTTACAGCCCCGTTTTCAGTGCAAGAACTCTCCCAGGGCACCAGGAACCTTTTATAGGAACTCAGGAATTTTACCTTCACTTTGACTGGCAGAACTGACATCTAAATTTAGCTCTTAGGCCATCTTACCTCCCCAAAAAAACTCCTTGCTTTGGGGTTAGTAATTTCCAATGGCCAAGGAACTACCACTGAATGTTGCTGATTGTTCAAGTGTACTAGCATTTTCCTCCCACAACTGCATTTTACTAGTCTAACACTACTTTGTGATGGCCTCCAGAAGGAAAATCCAGAGGTAAGTGCACCAAAAAGGCATGATACATTATCAAGGTGCATAAGGACACTTTTCTGCTGCCATACAAACAGTCAGCCTTTCACACACATAGACAAATGTGCATGAAAATGTGTGCAACAGCGCTTTCACACATGAACCTCCAAACGCAGTATGGAAGTCAAATATAGCTGGCTAATTACTCTCCCCCAATTATCTCCCCATGTCATTGAGGAGAGGTGTGGATAATTAGATCTCATCAGATAGCGCTCCTGCAAATATCATTATGATCTCACACAAGCACACACGTGACATGCACGCACATTTACACACACACATGCAGAGTTCTACATTTAACAAAAGAGGGCCAGGTTCATGCCTTATTCATGCACAGTGTTGTGTGGGCCGCTGCCTTGTGTAAACTTGGTTTACTCAGTTAAAATATTCATGAAACAACACGTGGCGTCCCCAGTATCTGACTATTGTCCACATTAAGACACAAACACGCAGTCAGAGAGTCCCAGAGACGCCCACTCACTCACCTGTTCATTTCCTCAAGACAATCTGTGGCGAAGAAGAAGCTCTTGATTTTGGGATGACAGGCTTTGAAGGCACTGCAGTCAGGGAGAAGAAGACTGGTTAGTGTTTTCGTAGGTTTGCGCGCGCCCATGTTGTGTGGGTGAGAGCAAATGTGCTTGATTAGTAATTTCGGCGACATGTGAGGGACACTCACAATTTCCGTCTGCACTCTATGGCTCGGTCTATTCTGAACTCTGGGAGGCTGATAAAGCCCTCAGCCTTCTCATCCTGCAGGCACAGACAGATGGAGAGTGGTGGTACATCATCAACACAGAGAACAAAATGTCATACATACTGCCGGAGCAATTTTATTGGGAATAGTAGTACTCTAGTCAAGCATATGAAAACAACATATGTTGTTTGCACATTGGCAGGGAAAAACTACCTGACATGAGGAAGATAGATGAGATGTGACTATCTCAGCTAGAAAACTGAGTTATATAAAAAAAAAAACATCACATCCTCAGTTAATTTTACAGCAAGATGTTTATTTTTCTTCAGATATTCTATTTTATTCAAACCGAAACAACGTCCTTAATGTTTGGCAGTGAGTTTTGTGCTTGTATGATCATCATGATTATTTTCTCAGACTTTAGAGGGTTTACTTCAGAGCCACTGAAGACATTATATGCTGTTTTAAATTCAGATTATATATATATATATATATATATATATATATATATATATATATATATATATATATATATATATATATATATATATATATATATATATATATATATATATATATATATATATATATATATATATATATATATATATATATATATATATATATATATATATATATATATATACAGGCCAAAAGTTTGGAAGTAAAGATCAAATTTGTACAAAAAAAGATAATAGTTTCATTGGTATACAACAACAAAATGCAACAAAATAAACATGATTATTATATCAAGAGTAACTTATCAGAAGATATTACTGCGTTTTACAATTTCTCTTTCAGTGTATCCTTCTTTCCTCAATCTACAAATCTGTACTCTTGTTTCTTTACTCAGTTGCTTCTTTCTAGCCATTTCTGCAGTAGTTTGTCAGAGATTTGAACACAGTTGAGATTTATTGGGATTTTTGTATGCAGACTCCTCAAAAGCCAAAGAGTTAAAGTGAATAATGCAAAGTGTGATTTGTTTTTTTACTTTTGCACTGAAGTTGTGACTCTTGCAAATCTTCTCGACCCTAAAACTAAGCCCTTCTTTTCTTTTGTTGACATTTATTCAGCAATGGTCTGGTAACATCAATGTATACCTAAAGGTAAACTGAGGAAAATGGTGCATATCAATGAAAGCAAAGTCTGATCATGCAGTAAATACATCCCAAAATACATATAACTCATGCTGGTTTTTAAGAAAGGCATTGTGAACAGAAACTTGAAGTTGCTTCCAAATGTTTGGCCTGTATTAGCCTTGCTTCCAAAGTGTAGTGTACATATATTTGAACCTATAATATTGCTGGGAATCAGTTTTTGTCAAACTTTTTAAAGGAGGAGTTTGAAGGTGATGATGAGATTCAAGACATGATGGTAGTTTAATGTGATTCCTTACGTTTTGGTTGGTGTACCAGTAGAGGCAGGACTCTTTGAGAATAAACCAATATTTCCTCCATTTCTGGGTGAAGTAGCCTTTAGCGTCCTTCTTCTTCCACAGCCAGCCCTCACAGTCACCGTGGCCCAGGTCCTTACAGGAAATTCTCCTTCGACTGGCACTAGTGAGTGAACCTGCAGGGAGGGGAGAACAGTGTTAGTAGCTGAAGTAATTTCTATAGCATTTGGAGACTGCATGAAGAAAAATACTAGTGAGTAAAGTGGAAGTGTAGAATGTATTTAGGAGTCCCAATCTCTCAAGCAAAATCCACATATGTGTACTCTCTAAGTCTGCGTTAGCTTACAGTGCAACTTTCTTATGAATTTAGCAAATCATGCGAACATCTGAATCCCTCCAAACTAAAGAACATAAAGAATTACATCAGTAACTGTGATAAATTTAGGAGCATCTAAAAGACAATCAGGACTGGCAGATGTTTACAAGAAAATCCATAATGTAAATTTTCCATTTTGCACGTGCCGTTTCATTGCAGCTGTGTGTGCAATGCTTCCATCGAGTAATGCACATCTGGACTTTTCACATACATAAGCAAATAAGCAATTAAGCATAAGAAAAGTGTTACATCATCAACTCTTCTTTTGATATTACAAGCCCTCTCACAGTCACACACCACTGTGTACGCCTGAAGTCTGTCAGGCTTAGTCTGGGGTTCAGACATTCAGACTGAGCAACATTTTGGGGGATAAAATGTTCTCTCTGGGGCTACATATGCTTACATACTGTGCATTGGTAGAAGTGGAAAGATCAAACACAAAAAGATACAAAGAGAAAATGCACCAACGTGTGTACCTTTACTTCTCTTTTTGGTTTTCGTTCTTAGAGAGGTGTAATGGAAAGACTAGAGGGAGGAGAGAGAAAAAAACATGTCAGCTCAAAAAAAAAAAATCTAAAAAAGGACACATTCAGACAAACTTTCTAGGTTGGTGGTTAATGCACATAGAGAGGTTGCAGCCAGTCCGCTCTCCGTGTTTAGCTTATTTTCATTTTATCAGGTGCACAGCAGAGAGGATTACAGGCACAGGGGGATCACAACACTGCAGCCGGGAAGTGACCTACAACCTGTGATGGAGAGAGCTGTCTGCCACAGAGACTAAAACCACAGGGATGTCAGGCTGCCATGAACTGCATCACTTTAGCAACTATTTACAGTCACTCAGGTTCTTAATTCAGGAACCTAAATTTTCCAAATTCTGCATGAAAAGTGCCGGTGATGAAATCAACCCCAATTCGGTGTTGACTGTAATGTCTCATGTTTTTAGTCATGTCAGTGGGTCGACCTTTGCTGAACAACAGCTACTGTGGCCACAAGTGACAATGATGTTTCATTCATAAATGCGAGTAACTCATCAGTGTCTGTTATACAGCAATAACTATCTAAAGTTATCTAACATTAGCCAACACTCGACAATAAGCATTTAGGTTTGCATTTACAAGAAGACAGGTGTTTAATTTCTTCTTTAAAAGTTACACAGTCTGACTTCAAAATCAGATGTTGTGTTCTGTTTATGGCCACAAACACACCTGAACTGTGGACCAGCTGATGTGCCTCAATGTGAGTAAGCTTAGTCGCTATAGGTATCAACATTACCATGGCTGTATACACCTGCAGGCTACTTATCTGGGAAACAAAGCCAAATAAATGTCTGTTTATAGTCTACTGAGCTGACTCACTGAACGCTACAACTCGTAGTGCTTTGGAGGAGAGGCCCGGGCTAATGACTAAGACAGCTTCATGTGTCACAGTAACCTAAATATGGAGAGCAATTTACCTCATACGACTGTTATCTTTTATTTAATCATCACAATCCTGAATAGATTTAATCTAAGGTATCTCTCCTACTCCTGTCTGATGATATGTTTAGCTATTATTTAGACACATGGAACAGTGGACGTGGATGATAGGAAATACAACTGAAGCCTCTGTTGCTTTATTGAGTTGCTGTGTTTGAGTCAGAATCAAAAAGTCCAGGAAAGACGTCATTATCTGAATATCAGCTAAATAAACTACCATGGTATGCTTGGATGTATAAAACATGTAAGAAATACACAGTCAGGCCCGTACCGCTGCTCACTCTCCTACCTTCCTCATGGAGGCCGCTCCTGAGCTTCCTGAGCCGGAGTACCTGCGGGGCAGACAGATGGGATTGAATGTGACCACAAACGGCTCTTACAACTCCTCCCGTCAATCACGAGCATGCGGTCATGCCACAAACAACCACAAACACAAACTCACCTGTCTGTTGTGTCTGCTCGCAGCGTGTCCGCACCTCGCTGAGAGACAGAAGCAAAAGAGACTTCATTAAAGAGCTCCTGAAAACCCTCCATCCCTACACACACACATATGCACACTTGGTGACCTTTATTGGGAATTATCATGTCATGTTCGGTGGCCTTTGCCTGTGCTGTGTACAATTTACGGTACACTGTTCTGTGATTTTCCCATGTCAGGTATATACTGAAAACCTTAATAACTGATTTGCACTTTATAATACATGGGCAGTCTTTCTAAGGCATATTTAAAATTAAAAAAGACTATTTTGATATTTTTCTGTAAAAAAAACATTTCACCCCCATGTAATGAATTCAGTGCTCGTTACCTGCATAAAGTCATTTACTGTATGAGCTGTTTAAAGATCTTTACATGAGGTGTAATGTCTTTTACTCTTCTGGCACGCAGTGAATATCTGACCTACTATGACTACAAATAATAATCATAATTATACATTTTGTTTTAATAGCATTTTCTTGGATAAGTTGCTTAATGTGATTAATTTAATTACACGGATAAAATTCAATACAATGCTGGAACATAATATCAGTACAGTCTGTACTAAATTACCAGATTGTTTAACATGAAGACCACAGAAAAACAATGCTCATCTTTTCAACTGTACATGTATTTATTGCTTTTTTTTTACTGAATGATCATTTGATGTATTAATAAGGACTGTCACGTAACTAACTGAAAATGAAATCTGTTGAAAATAGTCAAAGTATAGTACAATGCAGGTAACCTTCCAGTACTACTACTATTAGCTGCATTCAGAGTCCAGCTGCCTGACGTTCTATCAGATCCATCACCTACAGTTTGGACTGATTACGCACTTCAATCAGGTGTGCCGATACAATTATTTTTTCAGAGGTGTGAAGCTATAATCCTCCCAATGAAATGTATTTGAATGACCTTTCAAACATTTACATTTTTTTGTATTATCAAAATACCTTTTGTTTTTGCTAATCCCTGCCCCAAGCGTGGTCACAAAAAAGCTTTTTTGGATCAACAAATGGGCCTACCGGACACAAGCTTGGGGACCCAAGGGATTGTCGGAGGGGCCTAAACTATAGCTATTAGGCATGATTCAGGCACACGGGCCCATCATCTCATAATCCATCCACGCTTTCATTAATTTATCGTTATGCAAGTGACTGAATGTGCTGCTACGGAGGATATGAGGGCAACTTTTTGTCGACAAAGGGTTGACGTGCACTGTAGCAGAATACACGTCTGCTAGGCAAAAGCGTGGAACTTCTCTGCAAATTGTCCATCAGTAAGTTCGTATAACTGTTGCTGGTGCACTGTGTTAATACAAACGAGTCATACCGAGAGAGTGAGAGGGAAAACAAGGGGGTCATTAAGGTTAGCGTATGCTTGTTAGTGCAGGATAGTATACTTCATGTGATGGGGAATAGATATGAGTCACCGCCATGAGAAACACACAGCAGAGAGGGGTTAGGGGGGGCTGGTGTTAGCTAAGCTGTTAGCACGCTGCGTATGTGTATGTTTGTGTGTTAACGTGTGTCGTGTTTTAAGTGCAGTCTGTCAGTTGCGCTTGTAATTGGTCTGCCTGATGCTGAGTCATACACCTGCTCACAGGGATACGTGTGTGTGTGTGTGTGTGTGCATGTGTTTGTCCAGAATAAACTCCTATTTAGACTCAGGGGTGTCTGAGGAGATGGGGATATTAGGATGAGTTAGGATGAGTCGTGAGATGGCTACCCTGCATACAAATGCTCTCCTGTGTCCTAGTGTGTGTTTGTCTGTGTGCACCTGCGTGTGTGCATGTCGGTGTGCGTTTGCGCGCTCTGGCGTGTGCGTGAGCGAAAACGCAAAGTTACAGAGTGGTGTGTCTGAAAGCGTCACTGTCGCTCTCATAATCCGTGAAGCTGGCAGCCGTGCTATGACACTGATCATCCTCGCCCTCCTTTGTCTCCTCTACCTGACACACACACGCACACACAAACAAAAATGTGTGTAAATCTGTGAACATCACAACCTATCCTGCAAACACGAGCAGTCCCCTTGTAAGAGGACATGGACGTCAACTGTAAGAAGAAAGAAGTTGTGGGAGTGAGTCAGGATAAAAGCCTTGAAGGTGATTTTAGTGCCACTAATAGGCCTTTTTCACAGAGGACATTTTGACACATCACAGCAGGAAAAGCACAGCTATAAATGATAAAACTAATGATGGCTCGATGATGAGCATTTAGCTGCTTCGGTTTTTCTGCACACCGGCTCACTGTTACACTGTCATGACTTCCTGGGACACTTGAATGGAAAAGATCCACCTGTGCTTTTCCCACTATGATAAGTCAAAATGTCTGAAGTAAATTAGAAAAAGCGCTTTACGTACAAAAACACTGTACATTGTTCAAGATTAAACCTGCACTTTTAAAAGCAGTGTGTAGTTGAGGCTCCTCATCACATTTCAGATGTCGATGAGTTGTTCTCGCGACCCAAAAAATTGATCTGGTGATGCACTGTGGAGGTCAAACCCTCAGCTGGACCACTGGACTAAACTACCTAACTGTACTGTTATGTGTTGTGTATTGCTAAAATAACTAGCACCTTAACCAGCTACAACAGTAAAAAGCCACTGATGGAATGATGCTTTAGTATTAACATAAATATATATGTAATACATGAGAACATTTCAGTCACACAAGCCATTTTTCTGCAGAATAGGTACTTTTACTTTAGTACTTTAAGTATCTTTTGCTGAAAACACTGGACCGATACTTTTATTTACTTACTCACTGCTTTTTTTTTTTTTTTTATGAAAATGTACGCTGGGCCTATGTGTTTCATTAATTTCATTGTTTATTTTCTTGAGCTTTGAGATTTATTCCTCTGATCCTATTGTTGTATATTGCAGAAGAACCATGTCACTGACTAATCAGTTCAGTGCTTTGAGTTGTTATCACCTGTGTGTGGTCTAGTGAAACATGCACATTAAAGATTAAAGAAAATTGCCTATACAAGTCACTGTGTGCAGACTTATCAGTTGCTTTTAATTAATAACTCAGGCTTAATTCTTTATCTCTCTTATTGTTAACAAAACCCATAAATAGACCAAGTAACTAATGAATATACAGTTGGTGTATACAATCATGGAATACACTGACTTAACTGATATGTGATAATACAATTCACTGACATATAAAAAGGCTAGAAACCCTGTTTAAAAGATTGTCTACATACAGGCAAAGCATCAGGTGGCTGGTCGAGGCGCAGGGTGGAGGACAGCATGGAGGGGCTGATGGGAAAGCTGGGGCTGCTGGGATTGCGGCTCTTGCGCCGAGAGCGTCTGGTGGAATCCCGCCGACTCTCTCTGCCCGGACCCTCAGGCTCCTCCTCGATCACCAGGATCTTGTCGTCGCTAAGGTAACGCAGCAGGGAGTTGTCTGAATCTGTGGGGATGAAGCCAGAAGGGTGGGGGTGGAGGGGATGGAGCAGTTAGAGGATGGACAGGCTCAACCGAACGGATGAAAGAAGGAGGGAAACCACAGAGGAGGGAGATAGCGCCGTTGAGTCGAGGGAAAACTCCAGAGCAGAAACAGATGAGGGTGAATAGACCCTCACAGATAAAAACCCAACAGAAAGGGATAAAAGGGCCTCAGAGCTGTAGTATCTGATACGGATCCACAGCCGGGGACGTACAGCTAATCTGTTTGCAATGATTATGCTGATTTGGAGGGCACTACTGCTAAATCGTGTCAGTCACAGAAAGTTTTATTCCGCTTTTGCTCCAGACTGAAAAAGCCTCTCACCTGATTTGTTTATTATCCATATGCTTAAATGTGAAAAAGTAAAAAGTGACTGAGAGAATGAGACGGAGCAGGAGAAAGGCAGACCCCCGACACAAGGATTGTGCTTTAATGTTATTCATGGACTTTCTAATGGTAGAGTGGAGGTCACCTCGGTCGAATACAGATCGAGTCTCGCCGCAAAACGGTGAAGCTGGCTGGAATAGGTCACATAGAAATACCCTCATTTCCAGAGCGGCTGTATAAATGCAATTTCCTTGCATTTATGTTTATTTGTCACTCTGTCAGATACATACCTGGCAGATATGTATCCTCACACAACCACACCACCATGGATAACCAGAGGATGAGCTGAAATGCGTTGAGCCGAGTATGGAGCAAAGCGCCTGCGCCGCACCAGTCCGAGCCATTTGTGTCAGGTGAGTGCGAGGGGGGCTCTGTTTTTGAATGAATGTGTGTGTTTGTGTGTGTGTACCTCGGCTGCCTCTCTTGCCCATGCTGGGTTCCTTGGCCTCGGCCATCCAGTTATATTCGGGAGGCATGGAAACGGGCCTGAGGTCACCTGGAACGACCAATCAGCAATCAGAGAGTCGGCTAGGGGGAGGGAGCGTGGCGGTGGAGGGGGGAGTGTCGCGGGAAGGCGGTGACTGAGAGACAGCGTGGAAGACAGCTGGAGGGGTGGACAGGTGAGACAAAGTGTGTGCAGGTGAGGGGGAGGGAACGGGAGACTCTGGAGTGCTGTGACGGGCAAGGCGAAGGACACGTGACTTTATTTTCAAGTGATGGTCTTACATTTGAGCATGACATGATTATTAATCAAGATTTCATGTTAGAGCTGTGCCTTTCTCTGGTATTCTGAAATCTAAACAGAGTTGGTGGTACTCTTTTGCTGCACCACACATAAAAGATAAATGATGTGGTAGTAGAATAACATAAAAGTTCTTCTAAGTTGCATTGTATTAACATTAAGGCTGCATTGGTAGACTGGAGTCTTTTGTCACATTTTGTTGAGCAAGTTAGCAAACAATTGCTCATTTGCATGTCCAGCAAGGAAAGAGCAACATTGGACATTTATTTGAAGTCAGGTTTAGGGCCACCCGACAAATTTAAGCCTAATGCTCACTCTCTCTTGGGAAAAAATCTGGTCCTTTAGGTTCTCGAATGCTCACAATGTGTACCAGCTAACATTAACTTTCTCTGTTGTTTGCAGCCAAGCAGGAAGCGTACTGCTGGTTTATCCAAGCATATTTTTTCAAATTAAAAACCGTGTTAATGAGCCAAAACAATGAGCTAAAATGGGCTAAAAGCTCAGTAGACCTGCATGGGGCCAGGGTTAGATGATAATTCTCTGTGACTTTGTCACTCTGAGCAACTACCAACCCAACATTAATACAAAAACACTGATGAGCGTGCTTCTAAATGTGGTTTTTAAAATTTGGTTAAATAAATTTTAAGTTATGTCAGGCTGATTACCTGCTTACAGTACAGCAGCTTTACAGAACAAGTAGTCTATAGCTAGTAAGGCCACCAGAAAATAGTCCTACAACTTCTTTCACATGGCCCTTGCCTTGCACATCATAGGCCCCTTGTGAGAGTCGACCAAGAAGGTACAGGATGTCTGGGAAGCTGTCTTGGATAAAGGTAACACAGGTGGTGGGGCAGACAGGGAGCTGGAGACAGTGTGTTTAGACGGACCCTTTGGCATGTGATCGGTGTGTTTGGGGGGGTGTACGCAAGGTAAAGACACAAAGAAGCAGAGCCATGAAGCGAGATGACGAACACATAAGGAGGAGGTCTGAGAAAAGGTGAGCAAACTGGCGGGAGAGGACAAACATGCTGCTCTGCAAAGCAAACAAGGACCGGAGCTGTTACTGCCCCATCCGACAGGTCGAATGGCACTCTCCGTCTTACCATGGGTGGGGGTCTTGTCCCGTCGGCGGACCCCTGTGTTGCGGCCTCTGTCATAGTCAGGCCCCGGGGGTCCGTCTCCCTCCAGCAGGGAGAAGAACTGGCCGCTGTCCTGGTCCAGGTAGTAGCTGACTGCCTCTGAACCTTTAGAGCCGGACTGGGAGCTCACGCTGTAGCGGCTGATGTCGTCACAGGACATCATCCCCAGCTCCTCCCTGGGGAAAGCAGAGCTGTCATCATCGCTGCCATCACTAGCCCCATAATAATCAATGCAATCACCGCCTTCCATTAAACATCTGTGTGTGTCGGCGTCTGACCTGGTGCTATAGAGTCCAGAGACAGGAGATAGGATGTAGACGTCCTGCATGCTGGGGGCATCCATTTTGGACATGCCCAAAGTTCCACCGGGTGTCGGGGAGGTGCTGGTGGGGCTGGTGGGGACCGGCTGGAGAGAGAGAAAGAGGAGAGAGAGAAAGCGAGCATTTGAGCACCTGTTCATTGAATTATAATTGGAGGGTGGTGAGGGGCTCTGGGAGCGCAACCTAGCAGAAAGCAAGCATTCAGATCTTTACCTGCCTCACAGTAAAACAAACAAGCACACAGTTTATTGCATTGCGAGGGGAAGGGAACCTTCTATTTGTAATATCTTCCTTGTACTGCAGCCAGCACTCGTTTTAACGCTGAATCACAAACAGGAGAGTTATTTCCACAAAGCTGCCATGTTGTGTATGTTGTCTTTTTCTATATCTGTCTGACTGTGCAGCCTCTCCCACGTTCAATCGCTTCACTTTTCTGTCATTTTGTCTCAAGCCTCTTCACTCACACAGGGCTCTCCATGTCTGTTCCCATGACAACCCCTCTCCTCTCCTCTCCTCTCCTCTCTCCTCACCCTCCTCGCTCCTCCCCTCTCCTCACCTCTCTCCCCTCTCCCGTGCTACAAGACAAGGAGAGGACAGAGAGGAAAGCTAGCGTGGCCTCCTACCTCAGCTTGACTCAAGGACACGTAGATTCATTTGTCATCAGGTCCTCTGTGAGGACAGCATGCCTCGCTTCTGATGTCATGGAAACTCAGTCCAAATTTCAAGTGAATTATATTTGTTCTCAGCCGGAACAGCTGGGGTGACAAATGCATACCTCGTGCCACCAGTTTCTCCCCGAGGAAGAGGTTTCCAGATTTTGAAAAATGGGGTGTTTTACTGTACGTCTGAGGAGGATGCTCCATTTTAGAGAGGAGATGTGAGTGTGGACAGAATGGATAAACAGACACAGAGACCGAGCGATGGTGAGGCGGACAGCGCTCTCATTAAGGAGGCCCAGTGTTTCATCATTTCATCAGCAGTGCATTAGGCAAATTCATTTCATATTCCAAACTTTCCATCCTCCTCTCCCCCTCCCTCCTCGCCAACCTCCTCACTACCTCCATCCCCGGGCCCTGTCTCTATCTTCATCTCTTTCTCTCTCTCGCAGCCTTCCTCTTATAAAGGCAGCTTACAGTAAGACGGCTTCACCATAAATAATGAAGACGGGGTGGAAAGAGAGGGACGTGAGAGCAAAGGAAATAGGACAAAGAGAGAGAGAGACAGAGAAAAAGAGTGCGGTAGAGGGAGAGCGAGGCGGGGGAGCTGTGTAGTGTGGTGACTGGAGCCTAGAGTGAAAACAGTAATTTAGTGATTACAGCCCACTGCTGCCTGCGTGGAAAAGGGGGGAGGGGGTGAGAAGGAGAGAGAGATGGGACCTCCACAGCAGGCAAAATTCCAGTCTGTTAAAACAGCACTTAAACCATTTGACCCCCGCTGTGTCCTCTCCAAACTGCAGAAAAATCCACCGCTCCGACCCTCGCCAGACCAATATCCCTCATCTCACCACCTTTACATGCACACATGCAGACTCACTACCACACACACATATTCTCATATGCTTAATGTAATATTTTGACTGTGTAGGGGACTTTAAGGTTCAAAAACAAATAAAACACTTTCAGTAGGGCTGAAAATAAACTAAATTTATTAAACTACTAAAACTGTGAATCTCTTACTTACATAAATCTCATATAACATATAACATTTAATATACGACTCCTCTTCACATATTTTTTTTTACATCTGTGCTTTTCCTGCTGTGACATGTTGAAATGTCTCCAATGTCTAGCAATTAATTTTTTTGTCATTAAGTCAAAACATAAACAAACTGTTTGCATACACATACATTAGACTGGGTTATGGAATCATTGTAATTGTTATGTGCTAAGTCGGGCACTTTACTGTCTACATTTGGAAAGCAAACTGCAATTTTTTGTCATTTATGAACTAACATGCAGTCCAACACTGATGTTCTTATAACACGCTATTACAATAACTATAAAGGCATGGGCTGTTTATGTTGGTCCAGCTAATTTACTGGCCTGGGTCTAATCTGAATCCCTTATAATCAAACTGAGAATTGCTACAAGAACCATTGACATCTAATAGAGGTGTTCAACCAACTAATTAGCCCCGATGTCTAGTCCAGAAGTCCAGAAGCATTTACTGGAGGAGGGCTGGAAACAGCTGTCCTCATTCTGTCCAGTGGTAACTAAGCCTGGTTAACCCCACCTCTCAAGCTATAATTAACACCTTATATCGCTTTGTGGGGTTATGGGCTGGACTATTTCTTGGCTGGGAGCGGTGACTTCCAGGAGTCTTCTTGTTGCTGTGAGGTTGCCAGGCAACCAGACTCCAGGCCAGCTGTTTCCCTTGGTTTCCTGTCTTAAACGCTAAGACCACTTCAACAGCAGCTTATTTACTGTATTGACATGAAAGTGGTATCTTCTCATGTCACTCTCTGCAAGAAAGTAAATATACATTAACTCCTGGCTTGGAAATGACAGTTATTATATATTTTGGTCAGAAGATCACTTGATCTTCATCTGCAGATGGAGATGTTTAAATTACTATTAAATTCTTGACAGTCATCTGCTGATGAACATCATAGGATATGATTGGGTGTTTGTTCTGAAGTGATCATTACATGTAGAATTATAGAGTCATTTATCTACTGAGATGATGGCAGAGATTTTAAGTAGCATTAGCTGTGCCAAAAATAGACCAAGAGAACATGAGAAACAATGACCCCTCACCTATTCAGCTGGTTCATCAATAATCCATGACTGGGCCAATACATGTTGCCTAAAATATCGTGCATTTCAACGAGTCATCATTTATGTATCTAAACATATAACAGATTTATGAAAGCAGGGTCACAGACGTGGCGCACGTGTGAGGTGACCTGCCACGTGAACGCTGATGTGGCCTTCAGTCACAGATGAGGAGACTCCCTACAGTGCTTCCACATTTTGCAGCAGCGCAGCAGACAAAGATGCATGAAATATGCAGCATCACAGTAATCCTCAACTTAACTGTTAAAATCATTGGCAGCATCATTGTAATTACATTGGATCACTGAATTTGCTTTTACTCCATCCTACCGTAGACAAAACACATGCTAACACACACACACACACAGAAAGAAGGGAATGGACAGAGAGAGAGAGATATGTGCCGTTATTTAGCAGAATAACGGAGGTTGCCATGGAGGGATTTGGGGCTGGAATCACATGATAATTTGTGAGATAAATTGTTTCCTTTGTGGATTCAGTTATAATCCAGCTGAACGTTTGCCACATTTGGGCTAAACTTCACAGCCGCACGATTCATCCTCTAAAACCAGGCTTAGAGGTATGAGTGTGCATGTGTTTGTGTGTTTGTTTTGGGGTGTGTGCGCGTACAGTATGTATCCAAAACCAAGCTTACAGAGTGCAGTGACCCAGTTCCTTCACCTCTCACAGGAGCATCGCGACTGATAATGGAAACCATCTCTCTCCATGCGTGCGCAAACATGCACAGGAACACACTTGTTTTGACACGTACAGATGGACAAGCATGCGCACGGCCATGCTTGGAAATGTGTGCGCACCCACCCGCCCCAACACACACACACACATACACACAAACACAGGCTGTTTAGCAGGATATTTTGGATTCAGTGCATTATCTCCAGTATTTGCTGAGTAGCGGCTCTTGTTTCAGAGCCAGTAGAGCTGCCTGTAGTTGCTTATGAATAATTAAGAGCTCCAGTCTCTCTGAGAGAGAACAAATCTAAAACACTCCTTTCTTCTCTTCTCCCACAGATATCTCTGCGCTCTGATCTGGGCGCTCACGGCGCGTTTGTGTCTTAGCGGCCCATCGGGGTAGAATTCCCACAATCCTCTGCTGTTGCACGCTGCAAATATAACAATAAGCTCGTGGTAACAACTCGGAGTGATGATCCAACACGGCAGCAACCTTGTTACAGACTGAGGCGGTGATGAAGTTGCAGCAGGCACTGTGGTTATTACAGCGGTTTGTTCTAACTACTGTAGACTGTGAGTCTCCCATGTGAATATACGCTAACATGTATACCGCTATGTACTGCTTTATGTGCTAACAGACATGCAGAAACATGATCGTCATCACAACTTGTTCTCCCTGCGTGCCAAGATTTGAGTGATTTTTTCAGGTTCTGAGGTTCGTGTAGACCCGCTCTGAGCTGTAAGCCATCAAACAAGCGTCCCACCTTTTAGATATACTGTACACTAAAAATTGACTCGCTTCTGAAAAGGAGTTGACCTCTGGGGCAGAGGTTGAACGAATCAGAGCCGAGGTCTCAGTAAATATGACTGTGAATGTGAGTGGGAGCGCTGATGGACCCGTTGGTGACCCTGCGCTCGCCCCCGAGCAGGAAGTTCAGGCCAATTTCACACCATTTAAATCATTCACACGATTACGGAGCACACACGAAAGATTTAATTTACCCATTCCCCCATTCACAATCTCAAGCTGGAGTTTTCTCTGTCTAAAAATATATGCTTTTGGTATACATCATTTCTCTTCAGGTGGTGGTTTAGCTATCAACTCATTTGTGAATGGCTTTGAACTGTGCCAGCAGTACAGCAGGCTGAAATAGATTTGTTGAAATGCTCAACAGGAGGATTGATGCGAGGTCAAACAGTCAACAAGTGTCCTTTGAAAATATTTGTTTAAAATTAGGAGGAGAATGGGGTTAGCGTGGGCGCTCAGAAACAAGAACTGAGAGTGAGTCAAAGATAAAGCCAGAGGTGCAACTCAGCTTGCTGTACATAGCGCTAAATCAACCCACCTCAAATCCTTAACTATAAGTGTGTATAGTGTTAAAATACTGCAGTGAGGGCGTCCGTGTGTTGCTGCTGTTTACCTGCAGGCCCAGCGGTTTCCAGCGCACGTTCCTGAGCAGAGCCGGCGTGGAGCTCAGGGTGTTCTGTGGCCTTTTCTTCAGCGTGAGGATGACTCCGCATGGGTCTTCTCTCAGAGCGTTGACCAGGTTCTTCAGCTGCCAGCCCACCTGAGGAGCACACACACACACCGGCCTACCGGGAACAACCGCTGCGAACTGCTGCGCTTTTACACACGCACACACACGCTGTACACGATGCATTGGGAGAAACTAGATCTGCTGAGGAAATCCACCACCGATACCACCCATCTCAAACATCACATGCTACTGTGATTTATTTATTTTTGTGTGTTTTCTTATTAGACAGGGACTGTAGAGAGATGACAGGAAACATGGGAGAGAGAGATGCCACAAAGCTCCCCAGCTGGACTTGAACTGGGGGATGCTGCAGTCCACAGTCAGTGTCTTGACCTCTAAGCCTCAGGAGTGCTCCCTATAGGCTACTATTAAACATATGATTACGCTAACCATAACTCCTGTTTATAATGTATACAGTCTATTGTCTCCATTATGTTCTGAGTCCTGTTCTGTGAATTTTGGTATAAAATCAGACCAAAGGCTGAGGAAAAAACTAAATGAAGATGAAGATAGTTAATAGATAGTTATATGATAGTTGATAGATAGTTAATGAAGATAGTGCCTCCCTATGACCAATAAAAAGTACTTTACATATTCTCATAGCACCTCAACAATGGGACATAGAGACACATTTATTTTTTTCCCGAATTGTTGGAGTGATTACAGGCCATCTTCGCCAAATTTGGTACATTTGAATGCAGTATTTGAATGACCCCATAAAATGTTTTTATTCTACGCCGTCTCTCTGAGATTGGTTGCGAAATTCTTCTTCAGTAAATGTGGCCTATTAGTTGCCAGTTTATTAGGTACTCCCAGAAAATACGACAGCCTATGTAATAGATCCTCCCCCTCCTGAAGGCCGTGATGTTCAGTTTTTGTCAGAGCAGTTTTAGAGTAGTCTTGATTCAACTGCGCGGTCATTTTGGAGGATGCGGTTTGTGGCACTGTTAGACTGCACTGCGTTGTAATGAGAAGTGTTTCTAATATATTAGTCTCTCTGGTATAAATGGGATGAACGAAATATCAGACACACTCGTCAATATGACACAGTGCAGTCCAAGCATAAGCCTGCAAAAACTGAAGAGCCATAGCCTTGTTGTCTTGAGTCTGACTCCCTTGCACAATTTGTTCCAAGCTCTAATATTTACAGACATAATTTAAGCAATGTCCAAAAATGATCGCTGCCATTAGAGAGTTAGCATAATTTTCCGTCACTATGTGTGTTCACACTATCTACCCTCCATTAATTGTTTTTTTTCCCAATTCAACAAAACACTGTTAATAGGAAGAACAGAACACCAGCAACAATATACTTCTTCACCAAACCTGTCATTATACTTTGACTCTACCAACACAGCAAGACACCAGTCCTGTGCATCACACTGTCCCAGTACCACTGAAAACACTGTCATATTAAAATACAGGGTGGCTTAGTCAGTATGTTTAAGTTCAGAGAGAGGGAGATGGTGAACGAGTAAGAAAGGAGTGCTGACTGCAGTGTTTCCTCGTGGTTCCGGCCGGCCTGTCTCCAGAGCTCGCAGCACTCGTCAGGCCATTGATTGGCTACACTGGTCTCAGCTACTGGAAGTGTCCGCAGAGGCCAGCCACACACACACACACACACACACACACACACACACATACCCTCACACACACACACACACACAAGCAGAACTGCTCTGACCTTATTCCTGACATAATAATGACCAGCCTGCGTCGGCCTTTAGCGGCCCGTTTCCTGTCCTCTTTGGCCAAGTTCAGAGATCTGGGTTCAGCCAGCGTTCATCAGCAGCAAGAGCCGCCACTGGAGGTAAGTTACAACTGTATGTTTTGTCCTGCTCTGCCCGCTGAAACAACAGGGGCTATACAAGGACACAGGAAGACTGCGATTATTCCTTTGTGATCTGATTTATCAATTCAAACTGTTCAACCATAATTTTTTAACAATTTGTCCACGTATAAAAAACGTTTTTTTTCTGGTCAGACTTCTAATCTTGTTTGTTATTCTTTAATCAGCTTCTGACAGGAAAGCTTTACACAAAGTTCTTGAATGGCTCTTTGTGTTCAGGTGTTTACCATTTGAGCTCTTGGGGACATTTGCTTGCTTACGGAGACTTAGGACAGAAGATCGATGTCTCCTCATATTTGTTCATTAATATAAAGCTTATACCTGTAGAGCGACTGGAAGTAAGGGGAAATGGGTAGCCCTAGTTCTTCTACGGATAAAAACATCGGTCTCTAAGTTAGGTTCACTCATTAACTCCTGCTGTTTGTTTAAGGTAGCTCTGGTGCCATGCCTTCAGGCTGCTGCTTCATATTGAAAGGACAGACGTGAGAATGGTTTCAGTCTTCTCATCTAACTCTCAGCAACAAAGCCAATAAGTGTATTTCCCTAAACGTCCCAATATTCCTTTTACAAAAAAAGCCAAAGTTCTCAAATTATTGTGCTTATAAAATACAAGTAGTGTATCAGCAGTGCTATACTATTACTACTACTAAATATACTATGACATCCCATTATTCTGAAGGCCAGTAGTCCAAAAACTAACCCATTGTCCAACAGTCCATTATGCTACATGTTAAGCAATGGGCAATCCCCATATCAGCACTAGTATCACACAGCCTTGGGCTAAGGAGTTGGTCAAAGAGGGAGATTCTAAATTAAGTGAACCAAAAGTGAACTGAACTGTAGCTTGATCACGCTAAACTTCTCAACCCTTGTTAGATCAACCACAGTGGTGGATGTCATGCGCGTGTTAACAGCAAACACAAAGTCTGTCTCAACCAGGCCAGTTTACAACTCTTCTGTTATGCAAATACACAGAGAGTAGAGGGAAACAGGGAGAGACCTACCAAAATAATAATAGAGCATAAACTGCTGCTGGAGAGGTTTTTTCAAATCTCCAGGGTCTTCATTATTTTCCCAGATGCTATTACCTCCACATAATTATGTTGCCTCTTCAAACAATCAGTTTGTTATTTGAGCAAATTCCACATTTTACCTCAAAAGAGAAGCTGAGCTAAAAACTGCAAGTCCTGTTTTGAAGTGGGTCTCAAACAGAAGCTCATGCATAGACATGAAGGTAGCTCTGTAGCTAAATACGTGGGATAGGCCTACATAATGATTCTATAATGTAATGGAATTTGTTCATTCAATATTCCCACTAATCTAATTTTTAAATATGGAGCCTCACTAGATAAACTTATCAGCTGTGATGTTGACAGAGAGTTTGCTGTTAGTGTGTATCCATCTTCCCTCCTCAGCAGCTCGATTCAGGATTGAAAAAAGAGCTATATTGACTACAGACTTCCCTCCGCTGTTCTCCCCCCTTCTCTCGCCCCCCTTTTCTTTTCATCCTCTTCCTCCTCTCCCTAAGTCCCTCTTTACTTCCTCCTCCCTTTTTTTCACCACACTCTCCCAGCTCTGCCTCATCCCAGCATCCCCTGACTACTTCACCCTCCTTTCCCTCATCACACACACACACCTCTGTCTCCCCCTGCTTATCTCCTCCCCCAGAGTGAGGGATCAGAGTGGTGAGGGTCTAGCTGTGGGAGTAATGAGGGGTTGGAGCTGAGAGCCTGGCAGGGTGCGATCTGCACTGTCACCCCGAGGAGAGAGAGGGAGAGAGATAACACGCAGCTCCCTCGCGCGTCAATCAACGCCGCTCCCCAGCACCTGCACGCGCGCTTTCGCATGAGCAGCACCTATCGAGACATACGAGGGAATACTTACGGAAAAAGCACACAAAAGACATATACACACAGACACAAACCTTTCTTTTTTTTTTCTTTTTACCCCACTCAGAAATCTCAAATAAACGCTGGAACAAATCGTTTGTGCCAGAGCTGACAGCACAGGCAATAGACGGCGCGCTCAATCATATGCTCTCACAAGGCACCGTTCCATTTAAAATGGCTGCCCATTTTTGTGCCTCCCTCTGATGTGATGAGTTGAAGGCAGAAATACAACTTATTCAAGTCTGAAAGTGGAACATGAGTTCACATTTCAAGCCAGATGCCTCCCCCAGGGCTTTCTCACGACAATGGGAACAAATTTCCAGAAAGAGTGAGCTGACAATCACGCTAGACCGAACAAAGGTCTTGTAACAATCGTCCTATAATCTGCTCCCGAAGCAAGTCTAATAGCCTAGCCTACATAGCGACACAGGCACAGGACAGGAAGCACCATGGCGGCGGCGGTGGTGGTGGTGGTAGCAGACATCGTGTACCTTGACATCTCCTCAACGTAGCACAGAATGGAGAGCAAAAGGCAGTTTGCAGTATGTGTTCACAGTGGAAACACACGGGACGTTCATTTCCTGCGAGTCTCTATGGCTACGGTGTTGTGCTTGGACGCTTTTTAACTCACCACTGTCTGGTGGTTGACTTGGATCACCTCATCCCCTGCGTGGATCTTCTTACACTGGTCTGCTGGAGACTGCAGAGGCAGGATTTGGAGAGGAGAAGGAGAATGGGAACAAATTCAGGATGCATTAAGGTGCGGATTGATTGTCAATGTGGAATCTGAGCCTCTAAATTGTAGTTGGCGGAGTGTCGAGCTTCAGACTGAGTGAAACAGAAACTCACGTTCTCCGTGGTTCCGGTGATAACGTGGAGTCCATCATAAGTCGATTTGATATACATCCCCTGAAACACAAGCACACGCAGACAGACAGGCAGACAGGCAGGATTCAGTTTAATACAGAGCGCACAGGGAAATACAAGATATGTGCATTTTACATCTGTGAGTCTGTGTCTGGTGGGGACGGTACAACGATGCAGTGGTTAGCATTGTCGCCTCACAGCAAGAACCTCTACATGTTGGCCCACCCCCTGCAACCCTTTGTATAAGTGTTATAGATAATGGATAGATGGATGGATGGAGTCCGTGTCCATGTGGAGCAGAGCCGTAGACTGCAGTCTGTAGACTTGGATTCTAGTCTGGGTGACAAACGTGAAGTTTCTTCAGTTCTCCAAGACTTTTAACTCTGCTGGAGCTCTACTCCCAAACGATATTCTCATGTCGTTTTGATGATGGTGATGGGGAGCCCTGTCTAACATGTTGCTCTCAAGTCTCCCACTGGAGGTCTCTTGGGCTGACCCAGAGGGCTATAGTGTACGATTCACATCAGTGCAATACTCTTTAGCTCTGTATGAAAGCATCTGCTTTTGTTGTCCTTCAGCAGATTTGTTCATGGCTTTCCTTCAATTCGTTTTCATATGTAGTTGAGATTTGACTCCCCTCAAGACTTGACCTGCCTTCGACTTAAAAGCAAAAACATTCATGTCTCGGGTTTTGAGTCCTGTTACAATGAATAATGAATAGGACAGCAAAAGGCAGGCTTTGTATATATACACACTTTGAATATTTCATTATTAGTCCTATGCATTAAATATAGTTTAGATTCAGTAATGTGTGGAAAAACACTGTATCTACCCTACTTAAACCATTTTTAAAGGAGAATGTTCAAATGCTGTGTGAAAAACAGTCTAAATAAAGTCCAAATGCCAATTTACATATGAAGATTTTCAACTTTACTTGGATTTGCCCTTTTAGAACTTTAGACTTAGACTTAGACTCGTCCCAGAAGATTTAAAGCTACATTAATTTTAGGGGCAGTGTAACAAGCTGAAGATAAGATGAGATGAGATAGAACTCCATTTACCCTGAGGGAAACTGTTATGCAGCAGTCACAGTACAAAGTATGAAAGAATTCAAATATAAAATATCAATAAAGGCATAAGTATTCAAATATCAATACACAAATAAACACACACAATGCCAAAAATATAAACAAGGTCAACAGTTAGGATTATAAGTTGCTCTTGTTTCAGTTTGTTTCAAGTTGGTTATGAGTTTTCAGGTCAGAAAGACAAAGCCTTCAGCTAAATGACAACAAAATGTAATTTGTTCCATTGTTTCTGTGGAAATATTGATACAGTAAGTGCATCTTTAAAACAGCTTTGGTGGATCCATGTGTGTGTGCTTTCTCAGGCGTGTCCTTACCAGCCCTTCGCTGGGCATGATGCTGGTAAGGTGGACCACCTCCAGATGGGCAGACTGAGAGACCAGAGAGTCCGACGACAGAGAGATGATGTGGTCGCATATCCCTGCTAAGGTCTTACACTGGAGAGAGAGAGTGAGAGAGAGAGGAAGAGAGAGAGAGGGGGAGTGAATGACAAAAAGAGAAAGACAGAAAGTTATTGAGATTGGTTTTGGTCCGCGAGGGATGCTGTGACCTAGCTGGAGGAGGTGAAACAGAAATCATTTCATCAGATTGTTCCACATCGCCACTTCCATCACTCCAGCACACAAACTGTTTCCTGTCACAGTCTGTCCACAGGCATGCCCACAAGACGCTGTCACAGACAGAACAACACATCACCAATACCAGCCAACCCCAAGGTGCCCAGATGACATTTTCTAACATCTAAATTACACAGCACAGATTTCATTTGTTGGCATCTGTAATTTTTTTTTGAGGGAAGGAAGGCTATTTTTGCCTTCACATCAACTAAACAAAACCAGACGTACTATAACGTGGTTAGATTGTCTTTTTACTCTGCGCTTACAGTATATTCCCCATACATATCTGACTGCATCTGAGCAAATATGCCAAATTAAAAGCATGGCTTCACCTTGCCTTTGTTCTAAATAAACCTTGACTGTTTTTCAGGCTATTTGTCTGCTTGGTCACACATGCAAGTTAATTTATCATCAGCAACATCTCTGCCTTCTAATCTTGGCTGGCTGACTGCAGTGGGCTTACAGAGACTGTTACCCTGGTTATCCTGCCTCACGTTGCATCATCTGCTGCTTTGTGTACACACACGCACAACACAAACACACACACTTGTATCGTCGAAACGCAACAGACATACGTGTAGAATATACGTTGTCTGTGTTCACGCCAGCAGCATGCCGGTGATGAACCCCGCATCAAATAATCATCTGATCTCAATCCTAATGAGCAATTACTGGATTACAGTGATGAAATGAATATAGATCTTCAGCACACACATACACACATGTGACGCAAGCGGTCACACACACACGCACACTATAGCTCAGAGCCTATGATTCATTCAGTGTGAGAGAAAAGGTGGAGGATCTTCAGTGAGCTGGCTATGTGACGCCTATGCTCTCTCTCTCTCTGTCTGTTTTGCTGTCTCTCGCTCACACACACACACAACCATAAATACACACCATCCTTTTCTGGGTCTGGGTCAGTTATTTGAACATTACACTGAGTTTTCTGTTTATACAGTAATACTATGTTCCACTCAATGTGTAGACATCGCCCAGTGGGATACCCAGGACTGTTCATGTCATCATCAACAGACAGCAAACAACACTTTGAACTTCAATTTGAGGAAAAGGAAATGAATAAAGAAGTAGGAAATAAGAGGGGGAAAGCAGAGTATATATAATCCTGCCTATAGAGCCATGAATAGCATGTGAAGTCCCCAGCTGGAGACCACAGCCAGTGACAATGTTGTGGCTCTGCTTGTATCCCTCTTTGATCATTGGGCTAATAGTCTTGACCTGGGATTAACACGGCCGAGAGACAAAAGGCCAGTAACCAGCGTGGAGACTCTCAGCTCCTCCGGCCCTGACACACCCAGCCTTGATCTGACACGCCTCTGGAGAATCAGAGTGCAGATTATAGGGAAGTTAACTTATGTGGCTGGCTGGCGTGAGATTTAAGAGCAGTCAAACAGAAAGCCAGACATAGTACGCTGCCAAATGGATGGATTAAGCTCTGGCTGCATTGCGCACACAAACACACACACACACACACACACACACATACAACCACCTCCCTCATTCTCATTCTCTCTCGCGCTTTCTTTCTCATCGCTAACTCTCCCGTGCACGTGAACATATACACACACACTAATGTATGTTTTACATGCTAACACACACCATGCATGAGCACACACACACAGTGGAAAATATAAACCTGGGCAGAAACACAGGGAAAGATGGAGAGAGGGAGAAGGAGGATGGAGGATGGAGGAGAGGAAACAGAAAGGCGAAGGGGGGCGGGAGGGAGAGTCCAGGAGGAAAGGGGAGAAAACAAGGGAAAGAGAAAACACACAACTAGGACACTCTTATGTAATTCCTCTCATCCTTATGCATGCATGCACATAAAACACACACACACACACTCATACACACTTCACGCTCCATCAGACACACAGACTCACACATGCTCATATCTTATCACACACACATACACACACACACACACAATCCCTGTCCATCTGATTGCTGCAGGCCGTAGTCTGGAGGAGAGCAGAGTAGCAGTGAGTTTTGCATTATTGAGCAGGAGCTGACAAACGTACAACCACCACTACAGTAGCTACAGCAGAGCTGACCAGAGCATTAAGCAGAGTCTGAACCTCACGCTGGATGCACACTGGAGACTCTCTCATACTGCTGGTCCGTCTGGATCACCCTCCACACGTACATTGCTTCAGTAAAACTACAAATACCTGCATGTGAACAGACTCCATTACAAGTAAACCTGCATTCTGTAGTTATTCTGTAGTATTAAGAGCAGACTGGGCCTTTTTAGAGAATCTACATGTATTTATAGTATTGGATATTAAAGATGCATGTAAGCAGCATAATAATATGGTAGCTTGCTGAGGTGAGGCCCATTTTAACCACTTTAAATAGTCATGTCATTACAATATTATTGGGTCGTTCAATCTATAAAAATACATTGTGCTCTACAGGATCATGTGTATTTGATGTCAAGATGTTAGTTTGAAATTGAAGTGGAGTAAAGGACAGTAATCCCTTTCAAATACTTGAGTAAATGTAATAGTTAACATTTCAACACAGCTCTGTGATGTAGTTTTCTGATGGTTAGTTTGTTAAGTTACTTTTTTAAGTTCTTTTTCATGTCAAAATGTCATGTTATGAAGGCTTACAAGACACCACTGTGTGTCAAACAGTAAAAATACAGCTAACACATATGTAAAGACGTTAATTAGAATATATTGGCTAGATCTACATAATTTCAATATACTGTCCATACTGAAATATACTGAATCTTTATATACAAAATCTGGAACTGTCCATGGAATAACAGAAGAAAGAAAAACAGTTTATGCTAACTTGTATCCTGTGTGTGAACAGCTGACATGCATATGCATTTGTCTTGTTACTAAACCTATATGGTTGCATATACATTACATACTGTAATTAATTAATGTAATAATAATAATAATAGTCATGGTAAACAAGGACCAGCAAGGAAGCAGCGTCTAAAAACAAATACCTCTTCCTCTCTCGCTCTCTCTCTCCCTCTCCCTTCACGTTGTCTCCCTATTTCACACATAAACCTCCCACACATAACAGCCTTAGTCATGTGTAGCCTTTAGTCTGGCACCCAGGGTTTTGTGTGTGTGTGTGTTTGTGTGTGTGTGTGCATGTGCGCACACATGTGCAGCACCATTTCAATATTTGAATCTGCTTAATGTCACTGTCCCTTGTCATTAATAGGCCTGTAACAACAGAGGTAAACAACAGCCATGTTTCCACAACCAAAAAGCTAAAGGGGAGAGTCATTTTGATAAGGGGGGGGGGGCATCAGATCATAGGGAGACAGTTGAATGATTGGTTTTGTACATAAAAATGTAACTTAATGTTTATCTGATCTGGGAAATAATAAATAAAATGCTCAGATATTTTATTGTGCGCTCCCCCCTGCCAACATTTTATTTGGTTTCCTCCACCTGACCTTGAATGGCAGCAGGAAGTGTCCCAATCCAACTGTCAGCCCAGATCAGACACTAGCCGCTCACTCGGTTTCACACGTGGACACAGACCGTTCTCCGTCATACATACATGCACACACACACACACTCACACACAGATGCAAAAAATGGAGCTTTCAAAAGGCCTCAGGCTCGCTTGCACTTTAACATGCACAATTATTGTGCTGCAAATTCCCACAAAGGCACGCCACACAAAATACCCCACAAGCGCATAGACAAACACACACAAACAGACATTTTTGTTTGTTTATGAGTAATTTTCATGATCACTATAAATATGTCATTGGAGGAAAACAGCAAAAATAATGCCTATATCAGCAGAGATGAGATTTTATTAAAGGAATGGTTCCACATTTTGTTTTTCTCTCTTACTGAGACTTAGGTGAGAGGATTGATATCACTCTCACTTCACTGTGATCTTAGGGTAGCACAAAGATTAGAAAGAGAGGTTACAGTTGGTATGGTTCTGTCCAAAGTAAATACTAATGGGCTACCAGCACTTCAACAACTTATTAACATATTATTAACATTTTCATCCACACTGACATAAGGAGAATTTAAAGTTTCACTGGATGTTATGTACCGGACTATTTCTTGGCAGGGAGCAAAAACTTCCTGGAGTCGGAGCTGGTTGCCTGGTAACTGTTCCTGTTTTTACACTTATAATACCGTGTTAATTAATGAGCTAATTAAACAAGTAGATTTAGTTTCTCTTTGGATGGTCAGACTAGTTCTTTTATTTTATTTAAGCTACGCTAACCATCTGCTGGCTGTGTCTTCTATCTAACCTACCGATAGGAGAGTGGTATTGAACTTCTTATTTAACTCTTAGCAAGCAAGACAGCGAATAAGCACACTGCTCCTTTAATCCAACGAGGATTTGCTTGACTATATATGATTCTGTGTCATATATATATATATATATATATATATATATATATATATGACCTGTGCCATATAGGTTGAATATAATGCTTTGAAAGGTCATGTATGATGTGACCAGAGAGAAACAAAGCTGATATAAATTCAGACTATAATGTATAAAACCAGACTAAATAGTGGTCTTGCTGTGACTGTTTTATATATCCATTGAATAGCTGTTCTTGCTCAGTATGCCACAGCGCCTTTTCCCTTCTTTTCCATGATGGAAACAAGCCAACAACTCTGAATCATTATTGATATTTTAATAAGAATTTGACATTTAAAAGCAGAGACTTACCACGTGGAGAATCTTGTTCTCTGTCTCGTACACGGTGCAATCCTGTAAAACAAGACAAAGACAGAAGAGAGAGAGAGCGGAAGAAAACATGAGCTGGAGAAAGCATCTACGTGAACATCCGCAACAGAAGCTCAACTATCTCCCTCCTCCAAATATAACAACCACGGAAGAAGGAAATAAGAGAAATGAGATGGAAGACAGATAGATGACTTCTGTTTTAATGGAGAACATCAGCAGTCAGCTATTTCATTTCTAACCTTCCACATTATGCATATTACTTTATAATCTAGGCAGGCTGAAACATTGGATTGACCAGTTTTGGATCCTCTCTGCTGCCCGGAGCTCCATGAGCCTCCGCAGGATTTAGAAACGACATTATTTGAACATGACAGATTGTTATTTAACGATAGCTGATAGTTAATCTATTTCTGGGAAAGCAGCCCATTGAATCCACCAGATGTGCATGGTAGCAGTTAATTCATCTGTTTGATGCATTAATGCAAGCGGTGCTGCCACCTTTGTCTGTCTCGCTGCACCCTGGCAGCCACATGTTTATTTGGCCCACTGTGGCCCTACGGTGGCCCCTTTCTCCTCCCTCTCCTTTGGCCCTTGTAAGAGGGGATGGGTGTTATCTGCTCGGCTCCAGGACTCACTCTGGGCACACGTACAAACACACTCTCACACATTCTAAGCAGCCTCTTACAGGGAGGACATGGATGGGGTCCAGGAGAGCAGACATAGTTTCTGTCCAAACAATGAGATTTCTGCAGTATCAGAGTGTGTATGCATGCAGCTCCGGCTTTAGTGTTTTAAAAAAGTGCATTTTGTGTTTGTAAGTGCGGTGAATCTGTACAAGGGAGCAAGCCAGAGGGGGGAGCAGAGGGGGGACAGCAAAACGGAGGGATACGAGACCCCTGGTTCATTTTCCATCAGGGCCCAGACATTGAGCGTAGGAGGAGGTCTAACAGTGAGTCAGTGAGTACTGCGCCTAAGGCTGTTACTGAGCGTTACTCGTCCCATCAGCCATGCTGCAAACAGCCTGTAGCAGTGGGCATATGTTCTATTCATAATCAAATCTATAGAAATGAGCTGTAGTGCAGAACGAGCCGCGTCCGTATTGATGCCTCCAATCCTTACCCTTACAACTTTATGTTCATCCTTTCAATTCAAATCATAACCTTTATTGTATGAGTTTAATGAATAAGGACATGATGGACTGTGTGATTTTGTGTGTGTGTGCATGTGTAAGCACCTGTTGTACAATGGTGGTTAGTTCTAGGCAGAGCTGCACAATGTTGTTCTTCAGTAACGAATACTCTGTCACGCTGGCAAACGGAGACCTGCAGCAGATGAAAAAAAAAAAGATAAATAAAAAGCAGTTTATAATCTGACAAATGCATTTTAGAGCTTAAAAATATGGTGAATTTTGCAGAGCCCTGGATTAGTGTGCTGGTCATGATCCCGCTCTGAATTATGTTATTGTCTTCATCAAAATGCTCCTGTCTGTCAGCATAGTGGTTTCTTTCTTCAGGGTGAAATAGGCCTCAAAATTACACAGCATGTAAATTAACGGGAGAAATGCATATTTGGTCATTTATCTAAAAAGATATGTCTGTCCCTTTAAAATGTTTGAAAAAAAGGTGATTTTTTTTTTCTACACTGGAGGTTTATTATGTCTTGTTCTGTTCACTTCTTTGCTAACAGTGTGATTTTACAGGCTGTGAGAGAGAGAAATAAAAGCTATTCTCTGCTCCTCTCAGAGCACAGAAGCAAGTGATAAAGACAAACAATAATATTTGGGGATATTTGGGGACCTGGGATCAGCTAAAGCTCAATGGCGCTTTATTTGTATGTGTTCTCAGCTTCACGTGGTTCCATCACCTGATCTCACTTCACCAGAACAGCACAAGGAAAAGCATACTTCGTTGAAATTTGTTATAGTATCTGGGATATATAACGCAACACCACAACACAATTGACCTTATTATGAAAATGGTTATGATGATCCATTTTTATTGAAACTTCATGTCGCAAAGATTGTGAAGTGTTCCTGTTATTTTGTCCACTGTCTGGTGTGCCCTGTGTAATTAACTTACTTATTTCTAATAACAGGTGTTGCTTAAAGTTGTGCTCAGTGAAATAAATGGTCTGAATATGAATGTTCTGACAATTTAAAGAAGCAATTCAACATTTTGGGAAATTTCAACAAAAAGACTGCTGCCGCTCTCCTGTCTGTCTATAACATTAGAAAGTTAGTTTGATGCGAAACTAATCCACTGCTGGCTAAAGCTTAATAATTAAAAGACAAATATGAGAGTGGTATTGATCTTTGCATCTAACTATCAGCAAGGAAACAAATAAACATATCTTGGATGTGTGTAATTTTACCCCGTCAAAATATTAAATTGCAGCTCCATGTTATCCAACAGCTAAGTTGAGTCTCAATTAGGGATATAAGAATAATTTAATTTCCAAGAGCAACATGACAAAAATGCTTTACGATGATGGGTAATAAACATGTTTATTGGAAAAGAACTGACACTGTTGATGTGGTTTCAAAAGTTTTTTCACCACAGATAAACTAAAACATTGTCCTAATAAAAGTCAAAATCCCAAACTGATTTCCCGTACCTGTCGAGCCAGGCTAGCAGGTTCTTGGCTGCACCAATCAGATCCACCACCGAGGTGAGGAAATCATTGGGTAGCCTCCGGGAAGCTCGTCCATCGTAGTGTCCGCCCCTCCGCCGGCCCAGGATGAAGTTCTGGAGGTTCTTCGCTGAAGCGTTCAGCTTGTGAGACAGAGTCCGGAGGTTCTCTGTCTCTAGGCCGTAGTTCTGAAGGACAAACAGGGGGATCCATTTTATTTTTTAAGGCTTTTCTACACACAGGAAACATTTCAGACACTTTTTTCACTTGTCTATCTTGGTGATCTATATCTGACGGAATAGATACACCTCTGTTTTTATCAGTACGGCTTTCATTTTTACACTTTAGTCTATTTTCTTCCCTTTCGTGCCCGTAACTACGTGTGAGTATGGCTTAAACAAACAAGACACAATGGGCTAATTAGGTGGGCTGAAAGGTCCTGGTAGGAACATTTTCTTTGGACATAGCAAGGCTAGCTGTCTCTTCTGATTCTAGTCTTTGTGCTAAGATAGGCTAATCACCCCTTGGCTCTAGCTCCATCCTTAAAATCCTTCATATATCCACAAAGAAAACATGAAAGAGACCACTGCAATAAACTCTAACTTAAATATGTGCAATGTGAACAGTACAAACAGAAAGTGCATGTAGTGTGATTTCACCACTAATAGTTATTCTGAGTGGAATAGGCCAGAATTAGAATGACTACCTCTGAATAACCGTTAGCATTTTCATAAAACAGCCACTCTCTGCAGGAATACAAGAACACCACGCTGGTCGAGTAGCCCATTACTGCACTGTGACCCTTTGAGATAACACACACACACACACACCCACACACACAAACACACATACACAAAGACCCACTGAGCCACATTGCTCAGCATCCCAAGGCACCTCCAGTCATGTCATGTCCTGCCTGACAGAGCCTGATTCCTGCTGACACAAAGGCTACACACACACATGCACACACACACACACACACACAGTCAGATGTGCAGGCTTAGCTAGACATATCTATTCCTCCTCTGCCTCTAGATCTATTCTACACAGTCACGACCACAGTGAGTACAAAGGCGAGAGGGTTTCACAGTGGCAGCGGAGAGAGAGGGAGAATTGAGGGAATTGAGGAACTAAAGAGGCAGAAGACAAGAGAGAGAGAGAGAGAGAGAGAGAGAGAGAGAGAGAAGAGAGAGCACCCAACCATGCATCTCACTGAAACTGGGTCATTCATAGACTGCGTTCTGTATAATCTTATGTATTCTGTGTGAATGTAGATGTATACATGAACTTGGAAGCGCACGTTTGCACAGCTGTAATTAGCCTGTCCTATGATTCGATCTAAAGCTGTGTGCTGCTCTCTCTCTCTCTCTCTCCGGGGACAGAGCGCTGAGATGGAGCGGGGGAATAATGCCCTGTGTCGACCTGGTCTGAACGACTTTGTGTGTGCGAAGAAAGGGAGAGAAATCATTTGAGCAGTGCGTGCATATGTGCGCCTGTGTGTGTCAAATCAATACAGTAAGAGGGCAATGCCCATTAGAGCAAATTTCCCCCCCACCACCACCACCAACACCACCTTCATGTCGATGTGGTTGCCATAGCAGCCATGTGTGGAGTGGCCTCTTCTCTATGCTGATATTCCCACCATTGTTCGCAGAATCACATTGAAACATCGTTTATGAAATGTTTGGGTGAAAGGGGCCTTTTGGGGGGGGGGGCATTGGGTCCTTTTCTTTTACAAAAGTAAAGCAATAATCAGTCGTGCTTAATTGTACATTCACTTGTCCTCAGTATAAGCTTTTGCAGACCACTTGCACCAAAGTGTGGCGTATGTAACCCTCTATGAATCAAGAGATTATTGATCGTGTTTCTTTCAGCTTCAAAGATCCAGGTTCACTGCTCAGCTCAGCCAGATGAGTTTTACATAATGTGTGAGTTTAAAATTTTCACTGCAGGTTTTTCCTGTTAATCTAAAACAAGCCCAGCTACAATTCAAAATGAAGCCAGTGTTCTTTCCCCCCCCCCTTTGATTTTAACGAGCATCTATTTACAGTTCAAATGAGGGGCTGAAATAACAAAACAAGGGCTGTTTTCAGTGGAAATTATAGAGCAGTGCATGGTTTGATTTGTTTGTAATGACCTTTTTATGGGACTGTGTCAAACAAAGTGTTTTAATTCAGATAGCGTCACCCTTTGGCAATCAACAACTGGAAAAAAAAACAGAAGACTGTCAACCAAAGTGCTGTAGGAGGGAGTCAGATGAAAATGGGGGACAGTTGGGGGACCTCACAGACTCGGGGAAAACCCAAAGATAACACTCAAGCTATATGCTTTTATGGAACATCTGAGGACCCCTGTCTAATTAGTGCAAATGTTCAAATGAAGGTGAAAAGGACTAGGAATATAAATTATGGTCAACAATTCAATACCTTTCATGTAAGAACAGGCTAAATCAATGCACTGTTAGACTGTGCAGTATCATTGAAAAGGAACCAACATGGAAAGCTGATTCATCTGCATGAAAGAGAGGAGTTGACAGCATGAATCACTATTTCAGAACAAAAGCAGAGCAAAACTTGTACTGGGACAAAGTTTAAGGCATAATACAGCTACATATTTATATGGATTGTTATAATTATACAAGTTAAGTTGTTGAGTTTTTAGTGGTGTAGAGGCAGAACATCCTGTCTGCTTGCATCGGTTTTCTTCCAAGTGCTCTGTTTTTTTTTTCTTTATCCAAACATATAGAATATATATAAGCTTGATTAAAAACTCTGAATATTAAAATGTGAAGGCTTCTGAGTTTGGTCCATTAGAATAACATGTTTTTTAAATTATACCAATAGCTTAACCTCACAAGGAAATAAAGCTAGTTTTAATATGATACATCATATAGAAAAGAAAAGCAGCCCTAAAATTGAACCTTAAGGGACACCACAACAACTGCTTAAATCCAACCTTATCAGCTGCACCAGGCGGTGATGAATAAAGTTACAATTTGCATGACAGATTTCACAGAGACAGGTAACCAGGACTCAGCCAGGGCAGCAGTGATTCACAGGTTAGCACATTTACTGCACAGCAAGAGGGTTTATGGCCTGGAACCCCTCTGTGTGGAGCTCTCCCTGCACCATTTCTCTGGCTTCTTCCCACAGTCTGAAGACACGGGGGTTAGGCGTGAGTGGCTGTCTGACTCTATATGTCGCCCTGTGATTGACTGCTGACCTGTCTAGGGTGTTCCCTGCCTCTTGTCTAATGTCAGCTGGGATCCCCCACGGGCCTCTCAGGATAAGCGGTATGGGTAATGGATGGAATACAAAAAAAGTTCACTGAGAAGTTTTTTACTTATCACCTGATTATAAAAAAATGCTGTATGTTAGCTGCCTAAGTATGTATAAATAGGAAATTGTCACCTGTAATTAATTATTGTCAGTAAGTCAGTAAGTTGCAAAACTGTTGCCTGGCTGTTTTTGCTGCTTTTCAATAATTGCTTGAGAAAGAAAAGATATATTTGCATCAATTTGTTGTATGTTTTTTTTCTCAGTTAAAGTTAGATGCTCTAATTTGCTCAGTTTCTACACTTTTTGTAACTTCAGCACAGTGACACCTACTGTATGTCTATGTCATTTATGTGTGTCTTTTTTATTCAGATATTGGGACGAGCAGTCATTTTATTCTTAAGTTATGCCCATTTCCCAGCACATCTTGCTGAAAATTCACTGCGCCCACAGAAACCTGCTTAGCATAGATGCTGGGGGCAAAAACTCGATTGCATAGACATAAAAGAAGGGACTTTTCCACATTTACAGCGAGACTGAAAGCTCAGTCAGCGCTTGAAACTTGCATTGATCCAGGGCCACAAAAGCTCCCCTTTTTTTAGCGCAGGAAGACCAGAGAGTCATAATAGTTGAGCCAGGGGAGCAGGCTTTTGCTCACCTTATGATGGATTATATTGCTGACGACGGTGAATTGTCCTTTATTATCTAAATATTCACAGTGTCTACAGGTGCTGTGTCCCTTTACACCTGGAGAGTGCAGTTAATGAGAGGTAGGAGGTCCGCTGAGATTTGCTTTCCCGAGGCTGCCTTAAAGGATGATTCTGTGTTATTATAACTTAGGTCTTATTTCTGTAGTTTTGGCCTTCATTTCCATTGATTACGAAAACGTTTTAGTCAACAAAATAATTGCTGAGATTTCGGAACACTGCAACTTCGCTAAAACAAAGTCCAGCGGGGCAAGAAATGAACAGTGGCACGACCAGCGTGTTGACGGCATTGCACTCAGTTCATGCACCACAGTAGTTGTGGGTGTTGTACGTGTACTGCTGTTGCCTAAAAGAATTGTACTGAGTAAATAGTTCTTGTGTAGTTTCTATTTTATTCCATTCTTATTTCTTTTATATACTCATAATTTATCTTCATCTTTTTCTTTTATTTTAGATTGAGCTTCTATTTATCTGTGCTCTGTGTCTTTGCACTGCTGTAATAACAATACTCAAGGATCATCTTAATCAAACCAGTTGTAAACCAGCCAACATTTTAGCCAGATTATCTAAACCGCAAGTGAGAATACCCAAAATGTCAGTAATACGCATAAAAGCTGAATGAGCAGACATGCATGGATAATTTGGTATAGATTCAAGTTAAACCTTGAAATCTGTCTGTTAACTGATGAATGACCACCTTTCATTTCTCTTCCAAATAAATTCAGCCAAGTCTGCGCTTTAGTTCTTTCCCACATGCTGATGTGTTCCCAGATCTCAGCAATCAACAGTGTTATTACATCTGATAGGATTGACTGCAACTACAAAAGGTAAGACCTAAGTTGTAATGAACCGTTATCCCTTAAAACTACTCACAGCAGTAGCTTTAGTGATACATCTTGTCCACCTGCCATCTCTATATGTGTGTGTGTGTCCAGTTGCAGGACATATGGTGATTGCTGCGCTGGGACACTCATTCCCATGCTGGATCGTTTGAAAGAGAAGAGGTGCTGATTAGCACACAAGCACACAAACACACACACAAGCATGTGCTTGTACACACACTCTCTCACACACATTCAAACAGCCCCAACTAATCCAGCCATGTGTGCCTGGGAGATAAGGTGCATCCTGCAGACTCTTTCTACATACTCCCTCTCTTTCTCTTGCTCTCTCTTTCCCTCACACTCTCTCCCTTCACTCTCTCTCTCTCTCTCTCTGGGAGAGTAGCACCTAATTCCCCCTAATTCCCTAATCCTGAGCAGGGCCACTGCACATACAGTCAGCAGTGACCGAGGCAGTACACACAAAGCAGGGCCCAAATGACAGAGGATTTTTCCAGCCATTTCTTAAGCCACTATCAATAACTGCTGGGGAAAAATAAACAACAAACTATATATAAATCTTTCTACCTGTGAGGATTTCTTTAGCAGTTATACTATTTTTACTCAGATTTGGTTTTAAAGTACTTCTGGCAAACGGAGCATAAAATAGCCTACCTGCCAAAACTATATTTCCCACTAATATACTTTTCTGTATATCTTGTTGTTATCCTGTTGTTAGCCAATTATTCTCAAATGTCAGATACTATCTAAACACAAGCAGCTGTGTATGTGTATGCCCAAATAAAATATCATTTTGTTTCATTTGTTTTATTTTGTTTGGCATAATTTTGGTTAACAGCCAAGCCAGAGTGAATATTTTAACCAGGCGCAACATGCAAGATTCTTTTGCATTTCCTCTTTACTTTTCTTTACTTTCTCCTGGTGTTTTGTTTTTGTGATTTTTGGATAATTCCATTAAAAAAAATGACTTATTGAAAAGGGACTAGTGTGATTTACGACTTTTAGGGCTCCATAGCTTTGGCTCATGGTAGCCTCGAACCAATCCAATATATCTGACCAACACTATGAATACAACATAAAACACACACACACACAAGACCTGCATGTACACAACTCCCCCCAAAGTGTTATCGATTAAGAGGGCTAATGTCCGTAAGTGTCAGAGGCTGACTGACCAGTGCACAGAGGAGGTCGACAGCTTCCAGGATGAGCTCCTGATGTCCTATTCTGGTGACGCCCAGCTCCTCCAGCTCCTGATGGGTGATGTGCAGCAGCTGCTCTCCCCCCATCTGCTCCCGCTCAAAACTCTTCACGTACTGCTGGAGACAGTCATCTAGACCTGAGGAGAGCAGAGAGAGACGCAGGTTAGTCAGTGCTGATGTACATCTACTGTCACCACGAATGAAGAGCTTGCCGGTCACCCGGAAAGCACCAAATATTTTTGTTAGCCTAATTAGTGTTTTAGAGAGCTCTCTGCCCCTCCATAGAGACAAAGAATAAAGTGAGTGGGAAATATTAATCATTGACTGAGAGAAATACAAATTTGAGCTTCTATCTGTCATATTGCACACTGGTTCACTTAGATGCAACACAGAACTCAGGTCTGCGTGCAGACACCCACACAGAAACACACTGCAAGAGTGTGTCTTATTCTGCCAAATAGAAATAAAAGCCAAACAGCAGCCTAAAGCCAGAAATTTCATCAATTCTTTGTTGGCAACTTACTAACTGTCACCTCGAAAAACACATCTGTTGGTTTGGCTTTCCAATATCTGATGATGATCGCTCCACCACACTGTAACGAGATTTCCTTTGATGTCACTGCTTTTTATACAGAAATCAAAGCAAGGCATTTTTAGTGAGTTTGCACAGGAAAAAAAAAAGAATTTTACGTACATTGTGAGCGATTAAGGGTGTATCCAAATTATACCTAGAAAGATGTGAGTAACATATTGACGTACGACTTTCCGCTATTAAGCCGTGGCCGCCTGCCATGCAGAGAGCCAATCAGCTGCACACAGACGTGGTGGGTCCGGGATACTATTGATCAGTATGAGCCTCAGGCTTTGAACCAAACGAAGTCAGCAGCAAGCACACCTCCCCACAGACCTAATGAACAAGCCTGCTCCACAATGAGCACACACAGAGCAAAAACGCATGAGTGGAGGCAAATCCATGCACACGCACATGGAGCCACAGAGAAACACAAAACAAGTGCACTCTGTCTCTCTGCGAACACACATTTGAAACACAATCACACACACAAATACAATTACAACTGCTGTTGTTATTCAGGGTCTTGACGCCTCTGTGGAGGCATGTTGTTAAAGCTGAGTGGAGCTGTGAGGAAAACACTGATGCCCAAGGGAAGTGATGCTGACAGAGAGCAGACAGTGTGGTAGCACCTTAACACAGTCACCACACACACACACACAAACACTCGCTACAAAGGATGAGCAATAGGCATCTTGCTCTTGGTATGCCATGGGACATAACAGACAAAATATAAGCCTACTGTTGCTCTGAGTGACACAGACAAACAATCTTGTTACAAGAGCAATTTCAAATCTAACACATCAGAAAGAGGCTCTGCTCTGCTGCAACAATTGTTTAATGGAATACACTCCCAATGGACAAACCCTCATATCCCTCATGTTAGTGTGTGTTTCACATATGGTAATACAATACTATCTCATGCAAGACTGATATGACATTAAGTTTGAACATGAATTTTGTAAAAGCTACACACATCAGGTAGCTGCATTTTTTCACAAGTGCACATGTTGGTATTATAATCAGGTGTAAAAATACAACTGCTTCATTATTAATATGCACTACCACCAGTAGTTGAATGTAACTAACTACATTTACTCAAAAATAGTATGTAATTTCACATTTTAGGTACTCTTTCTGCTACATTGCTGTAATTCACACAAATGTGTTTTCTTTTATTGTCAGAATAATTACTAATTATACTTCACAACAGTATATGAAATACTTTAAATTAGCTCCTCCTTGACTAACTGCTACTTACACATTAATCTATCAGTAATAATGATCCAACACACTTTTTTGACAAGTATGTTTTGCTCATTTTACGTATAAGTAAGTAAATGGCAATTTTTTGTTTTCAGTTCTTTTTACTTGTTTTAATGTGAAGCTAATTGTTGTGTTTCCTAATCTGAAGGTTAGGCCTGTGACATGATAAATGTTTAATGGAAAGTTCTGCTACACAAATCTGTACTAATTTTTTTTCCTGTGTAGTTTTCTAATAGCATTTCTAAACTGTAGCCATCTGAAGTTTAAATGGGAAAACACACAAACCTTTTGTAAGCTAAAAACACTGGGAACTACGAGTTTAATCAGTATACACTCTTTATATAAAAGATCTATCTATGTAATCTGATAAGTAACTAGTACCTAAAGCAGTAAAATAAATGCAGTGAAGTAAAATGTGCAATACTTTTCACTGAAACACAGAGGAGCAGCATTAAATGGACATATTCAAGTAAAATACAAGTTCCTTAAAGTTGAACTTAAGTACGCAGCAAAGGGCTGAGGGCAAATCTCTTCAAACTGTTGTGGTCTGTCATACTTTTATTCAGACAAACAAAATAATCAGTGGTAATTAATTTCAATGCACCCTTTTTTTTCTTTCTTTTTTTTTTTTACAAGACAGTTCTTGTCGACAAATTCTTGAACAAGAGTAAGCGTGCTGCTACATTTTAGCATTATATTTAAATTTTCTATTTTTCTTTCCTTTCAATGTAAATAGTTTATTACAGTGGGGAAAATAGCCGCGTGTAGTCTAATAAATCATCACAAGCGTTGGCAGGGATACACACAACTGAACGTGCAGATTTCTTCAGCAACCCGGCAGCTGCAGGAGCAGAGAGAGCCACACAGAGAACATGGAGGCTAATAACTGGGGTTTCTGAAAATGTGACTCCACGACCCTCACTATGAGAGAGACGTGGTGGGGGGGGGGGAACCCAGAGATGGCTATTTCTTAAAAAGGAACTCTTTATGTCCATACCTTAGAGAGGTGACCCCTCCCGATCCGAACCAATACATCCTTTCTCATTTCCTCCATCACTCCCTCCCGCTCACATTTGTCCTTCCCCATTTACACCCCTGCCTCTCCATCTAAAGCACCTCTTAATAGCAGTCATGTCACACACAGTGGCAGGTTATGTCATCATAATGCAAAGGCAATATCTGACTAAATTAGCAAAACGATGACAGCATAATAACCTTCATTGCGCATTTAAGATTCTTGACAGGTGGGAAAAAGTGGATTCACTTTTTCACACTTGTTATTCTAGTCGTCGCTTCAGGCCTCCTCCTGGTGTCTGATCATTAACAGTTGCACCTCTTCTCCCACTTTCCTTTTCCCTTTCTCCACCTACAGTCGTATATATAAAGTATATGAATTATATAAAGAGGTGATGAATAAAGAATCAAAGGGGTTGAGGCTGACTAACTCTGCTTCCTCTGGGAAAGCACCCTGCCATCGCTATGTCCTATTTCTGCAACACACACACAGATGAATTGGTTGCTGAGTTGACAGCAGTGCATTTAGTGGCTTCTCCTTGAGGTATGATGGGGTTTGTTGTTTCAAATAGATGCAAACTTGCTCACTTGCATTACGCACATGCATGGTACCTCACGTAGACACAAACGGGCATACATTCGCACATATACATACACATTGTGACACACAGCTGCTGGCCAATCAGATGAGTCAGAGTGTCTACCCCTAGAGGACAAACAGCTGATCTGGGTTCATCTGCTGAGTTCATATGCCAGCTGGAAATAGCACATGGTGTCCGCAAACACACACAAACTAACTAACACACGGGGGTCAGGTTTGTCAGCGCTGCACGTCGCTGAAACATTTAATGATATTAAAATGATGTAGATATTATTAGTCAAGATCTGCAGCAGCTGTGGCTGCATCAGGCAACAACAAATCCTCTTTTATGCCGCCCAAGTGCCTTCTCACATCAGGCTGTTTACTGTGTTCATAGTAACTGCAGGAAATATGAAAAGTGACCTCACGCTTAAGTAGGCCACGCAGAGCAATGAGAGTCGAACAAATCCAAGACTGCGTGCCGCTGAAATAAACAAAAAGTCATTTTGCATGAGTAATGTCAGAAATGTCTCTCTGTGTAATCAAGTCGTAAGCTTCTGCTAGTTTTCCCTGGGAGCCACACTGACTTGGGAATAAGATATTTTATCATAGCTTAACCATGTATAGTTGAGTCGTGCTTCCACAGCGTGTGGAGTCACGACAGCGGGCCACTGCTCGTGTGGTGATGGAGGACCACGCTGATGCGTTGCTTGTAAATATTGTTTTCCTGCTGCAATTCAGGAGTATGCAGGAGTATGCAAGCCAGGGCATCGCCTGCATATCTCCCATGTTTTTACACTTTAACTCTTCTTAACACAAGTTAAGAAGAGTTAAAGGGGTCTTTTTTCCCCCCACAGGTTTAGACAGTTTGATATAGTGTTTTATATATAAAATAAAGTATCTACAAGTATTTTTTGTATTTTTTAATGATGGTCACTGACGGTTCAAATACTCACAACAACCTAAAATCTGCTGCAACATTTGGATTTATAGGTTGGAGTCAGCTCAGTGCTTTTTACTGTAAGCTCCTCTTTTAAGTTGAATGAAAGCCTCTTTCAGAATCTTTATTGACAAAAGCTCCACAAAATAGACCCGGACTCTGACAGCTGGCTGTGTTCTCACATCGCTATAAGATGGGCTCGACCATGACAACACAATGCCAATGTCTTTTTAATTATTTGGTGGTCTCACTGGAGGAATTTTGTGTTTCCGTCATGATGTCACACTTCCATCCACCAATTCAGGATGCAACACTTCAAAATCTGATGGCACATATGGGTTCTTTGCTGATGTCGTCAAGCAACCTTTGATTAAATCTGATAAATCACACAAAGACAGTCCAGATGAAGCAAATATGTTGTCTTTTTAAGTTTTACACTCTTAGTGAATAATTATAAAGACAGTTTTTCTTCTGAACCTCAACTTTCTTGTTTATTTAGTCTTGAATATTTTATGTTAGAAAACCACATTTTCAGGGGCTTTACAGCTCCAACTATCTCTTACCAAATATTGTCTTTCTTCTTTCTTTGGATGTGGCATAAAGCACCACACAAAACATTCAGCTAGCCATGTAGAAAATGTGCTATCTGTCCAGCAAAGCTTATGAAAGACAATTTCAAAGCTGTTAGTCTTGAAATTAGGTTATCTTGACTTTTGTTACAAATTGCTTTAAAAACACTCAATTTGATTTGGAAAGGAATTCAAAATGAGCCACAAGGTTGTATTATTGTGTTTAAATCTTTAACAACTGCAGAACAGTGTTTTTAATCATCAAATTAAATCAATCAATCAAATTCTGTTAAACCACAGTCCGCAGAGGCATTATATTTTTATTGTCTCTCACATTTCTTGTTTTGAATCCCTCGCCTAATGTGGGATACAAGCATCTTTAGCCAGCGAAACTGAAATATCTCTGTAAGAAACACTGAGGAATCCCCGGATCCTGGCCATCACTAAATCCCAGTGTGCTGAGGCTTGAGCAAGCATCTCATGTTGACAGCTTCATCCACATTTCATGCAACTCCCACCAATCTTTTCCTCTTTCCTGGGCAAAATAAACCCCTCCTCTTCAAAAGCACGAGGGTTGCCAGGCAACCAGCGCAAGCGAGGCCTCCGAGCAGAAGTGAGGGATCAGCAGTTGCAGCCCCTCAGGACCCTGCACTGATGCTAGGCTAAGAAGCACACATGCACTATAATTGCACACACAAACACACATACTGTAGCCGATATCTGCGGTCCACACACTGACTGAAGGCCCCTGGAAGGCCACAATAAAAAAAGACTGCATTTACAGCAGAACATGGCTCAAAACGGAAAGGCTAGCAGAGCAGTTACTTTGCTTCTTGGCCATTAACATCAGCTGAAATCAGACTGTCAAACCTCTGTTTTCCTTTGAGACCACATTCGGGTCAGAGTGGAGCCTGGGCTAAGAGCGGCGGCAGGCACCAAGCCTCCCGTCCCGTCGCCTTGCCCCCCATCTGTGAGCTTCCAGCGAGCGTAAGTGCTTCAGTGAGTGCGAAGAAAAGACACAACACTCACTAAAAATATTCCTACTGTGAAATATTCATCACATCATGACAGAATATTCTTAAGACCGTGGCATTTTAGCTCCCCGGTATATGAGCTTTCAAGTGCACCGCACCTTCACTGAAATCCAGCTTGCAGGGAGGTGTCAAGAGGCAATCTGAAGGAACAGGAAGACGAAAACAGGGTCAACCAGAAAGCTGCAAGGAGTTCAGAGGCAGAGCTCGACTCTAAATGACCTGAGACAATCTGAAGTGACTACAGACGTACTGGAAGTATAATAATATGTTGACATGAACTTTAGCTTTACCTCACAAGCCCTCACTGTCCTTACTCTACCCCGCTCAATGTATTTCCAGCTGTAGTTTGGGAAGAGGAGGACAGAATACACTGCTTGCAAATGCTGAATGGCACACTTGGAGAAAATGGTTCTCTTCTACAAAATAATCCTAAAAAAGTTACTATTTATTTAAAACTATTTATTTTCTTGCTTGCAGGTCAACATTAAAGCTGCTCTGCCAGATATTTTTATTAGCAATTAATACAATAACTCACTAGTGACTGGTAACAAAGGGACAGATTGTTATCACAGTTCTAAAGAATATTTTAGCACTTTTCAGCTCATTGTTTAGGTTTTACAGTTGAAACTTCCCTTTGGTTCACCTTTCAAAGCTCTCTTCAGCGTCGTTCACAGGCACATCAGGCAGCTGTTTTCACATAAAGAGCTCTAATGATCTGCCTCTACACTACCTGCACAGCACCAAACAAACTGACAAATAACGTTAGTGACTATCTGGTGAACACAGTGTTGCATTCAGCCGCTAAGGAAATTTCTTAGATGTTTGTGGAGAGAAAAAACAAACCAAAAGAAGAGTTAGCACTGGACCTACGCTAATATTGTTTTGTGTCTGCTAAAAGTCTAAATAAACTGCTGTTTTCTGACATATATGCCATACTAACTTTTTAAAGCTGATAATCAATAACATTGTTTACAGCTAGCTGTGCTGCAGTGGCAAACAAACTACACTAATGTAGGTTTCAGCATGAAATACTGAGAAGCCAGTGTATTTTAACTGAGCTAATAATCTGCACAAAACACTGCTATATCACTACAATGTGAACCCCACCTGCAGTTCCTCAATGAATCTCCTGTGGCTGCTTGAATTATTAGTTCCTCTTGTTTTTTTATTATTATTATTGCCTGTTAGTCATGATAGAGCATGCAGCATATTTACCAGAGTACATTTGATCTTTAAGAGCATTTGTCAGAATGCTTCCACCAAAACAAATGACAAAGAGTTGTGATGCAATAAAGCTGTTTCAGCCAAGTGATGTTTTTTTTATGATTCTGAAGCATTTAGTGAAACACAGCTGTTGGTCTGAGCTTAAGCAGACAAACTAGCTGTGCAGTAATAGAGTGCTGATAGCTAAGATAAAATAAACTGTCCAGATAGCCATCCTGGATACTAGGAAAGGATAAACGATGTCATTCTAGATCAAGTTTGTAATCTAGTTTAATCTTTTAATCGTGGTTTCTTCGACATTTGCTGGCTTGTCAACCTAGCAATTAAGCTGTCACGTACATTCGAATTTTCACACGGTTTTTGCTTTGTCCAGAGGTCTCCAGCGACCCCATCACTATGCCGTGCGATCTCATTTGGGGTCCTGAGCCCAAGGTTGAGAAACTTTACTTGAAGTTAATATATGTGGTCGTAAAACTGCAGCCCCCGGAACAACAGGTGCAAAACGAAACCCACACAGGCCCCTCTGTCCGAGGGCCCCGGATAGAGCGGGCGCTTTGATATGATGCCCACTGCATCTCCCATTCTCCGCACTGCTCTGCCATTGCCTCTGCGGCTCTCCCCCTCTTCCTCCATCATGCCCACCCTTCCCCTTGCACACTCCCTCATTCCCTCCCCCATCGTAGCCTCCTCAGCCTCTCTTTCATTTTGCTTTGCGCCTCCCCATTTCTGAATCCGTGCCCCTGCTTTCTCTGCCTCTCTCTCTTTCTGCTCAGGGCCATAAAACAGGAGAGGAAGCTTGCTTGTGTGTGTGTGTGTATGCAGGAGCTGCTTGCACATGTGCCTCGTTGTGTGTCAAAATGTTTGTTTGGGGCATACATTACGAAGATCGGAGCATCTGCGTGTGTTGCTGGTTCCCCATCTTATGACATGTGCTGTGACTCCAACACGATCAGATCTGGTTTCCATGACTACCGATGCCCCACTTAAAGCTGCTGCTCCAGAGTTTGTGTGTCTGTGCATGTGTGTCAGAGCGCACGCATACATACATACCATATACTTCAGCGAACATGTGCAGTCCTTTGAGCGCACTTAAGCATGTGCATCCATGTGCACGGCGCACGCCCTCTCCGCATTTCTTTGTGTGTATGAAAATCGAGGAGTTTCCTCTATGTGTGTGTGTGTGTGTGTGTGTGTGTGTATGTGAGTGTGTGTTTCCTCACAATAAGGCACGCTCTTTAATCTTTAATGCAGCTGAAACTACAACAAGCACACAGTCAGAGCCAAGGGAAGCGTGTTTTCCAGCACAGACTTCTTTACCAAGTCAGCAGGAGACTAAATCGGGGGACACAGTATGGAACGGTAGTAAACATGGCCCTCGACACCGCAGGACACTACGACCAAATAACATCCAGGGGATTCTTTCAGCAGAGGAACAGAGTGTCTTTAGTGTTAGGCCTCGTTGTCCACGCCACACCACTGCTATGCATTCATATATTAGCATTTCCAACAGATAACAAGTTGAATTTCATCTAAATTTGTACATCATTCAGTCATTCACAGTCCCCTGCACAGACTGAAATGTAACATATCACCTTTATTTTTAGATTTTTTTTTTGTTCCAATACATCAGCACGCAAGGAGGAAAAGAGATATTACTGCAGGAGAAGTGAACTGCCTTATTCATTTTCCTGTCACTGTATACATCAGCAGGCTGCCGATACCGCGCGCCTGAAAGCACAGGGTGATCTTATGAGGCTTACACGGCACTGAGAGCGGGGAAGAAGTCCATTTTTCTTTTGGTGCCGAAAACGTTAAAGCGCAGAGCCGTACGCGTCATGCTTTACACATCAATTGCGTCTGCACACTCCCCAGCAGATACATACCCTCACGCACACACATAGAGGAAACTCCTCCGGTGTGGGTGTTGAAATCAAAACAAACGCTGATGAGTCATCTTTCTGTGAGCCTCACCAGTGTTCTGCTGCTGGAGCAGTCCTTCTTCAGCTACAGTATAGGCTGCTTGGCCCGGTAGCGAGCTATGTCAGGGGTTTCTCGATGGGATTGCAGAGTATCCCATCTCCCTGTCCCATATTCTCTCATATGACAGGAGCGGACCGCGGAAAGAGAAGGACCTGCTGTCCGTCAGACCCGGATGAAGCTCGTAATTTGAGCCTTTTTTCTCTGTGCCGGGGAAAGATGGATGCCTAAAAAGTGCAGTCCTAAATTTGTCCCTCTGATGAATGTCACAAAATCTGATACTGCCTTTATAATTCAAGCTCTCTGAGAACAAGATGAGGATCTCACAAGGCCAAACTTGAATGTAAATGTAGCTAAGAAAAACATCATTGATCAAGGTCCTGCACTTGACTAGAATTGTGAGGCACATGTATTCAACCTTAAGTATCAACAGTACTTATTTCTTAAGGAAATATTGCACTTTGCTTTGCTCGTTTAGTCTGGCGGCCATGGTTAGTTTAATAGACTAGTATTTCACATCCAAAACATGCAACTATCTTATTAAATACCACATATTCTTGTAGATTAAACTCACATGCAGCAGTACATGAAGTAGGTAAAATTAGCTCAGCAACAACCAGCTAAAGCTACTTACCCATTAATACATATCTTATTAACTAATTGTGTCTAATCAAACAACTTTTTAAAAAAATATATTTCAAATATTAAGAAAGATTTGTATACGTTTCTGACATTACATTTCTGCATATAGTATTGATGATATTTTTTGAGTTTTGACACTTTTATAGCTGACACACTGAATTCAGGGGCGCCCCCGTGGCTTGGTGGTGGTCTGGACACTGATCCTGCTATGGGTCACTATTTCCTGTTGTCTCTCCACTGGCCTAGTACTAATAGGAATGAACGGAATGATCTAAACAATTCAGCAAGAAAGTGTTGCTGCATCCCTACACTTTGCATTGTGCACAGAAAAAAATAGGCACAGTATTTCTCCCATGAAAGAATGAGAAACCAAAGACTTGGATCCCCCCCCCCACCCTCCACATAGAGATAGTATTAATATCACAGAAAAATTTAGTTGACCTGTGTGTCTTATATTGGTGTACATTTACAGTCCTGTCCTCTCTTATGGTAAGTAAGAGAAATCACTACAGCACCTCTTAAGGAGGTATCGATGTCACTGCCCCCTAAAAAAAACGGCACAGGCCTACTCAGATCAGTGCGCGAGAGATGAAGAGCTTCCAGAGAAAGAGGCCGTAGTGAAGCCCCTGTAAGCGTAGAGATTAATACTCGCCTTTTGCCTTTTAACTTTATTCATAAGAAAATAAGATCTGAGCGTAAGCCTGCCACAGAGGGTCTGCATTTGAAGCCCCACAGGAAGAAGGAGGGGGTTTCACAGGAACAAGGAGGTGTTGGCGAACAGAGAAATGAATCTCTGAGCCCCAGCTCTTCACGTGGAAGAGGCCAGGAGACTCTTTTGCAAAGAGGAGACAAAGAGTGGAGCAGCGGCAAGATTAAACCATTTTTCTTCAAGGGTTTGATGCATTTTTGCACATTTTTCCTTTCTCTAGACTTTACTGATGACAAACTAAAAGTTTTTTTGTTGTTGTTGTATCAGTTTTTCATAAACCTGCAAATAACGTGTGTGGCAAATGTGATCATTTGTCTTTTTTCAGATTCAGCCCGGAGGTCGGGATCATGACACTCACTAACATCTCCTTATGCTGTCTTGGCACTCTCAGTCCAAGCTTTGCATTGAAACCCTCAGTTCTGATACTGTGATGATTTCTTGATGATCACATTTTGAGATTGAGGAACATGACTCTTGAAACAACTGACAACACAGCTGTGTCCATTCCTCATTCACAGCCAAAAACCTGCCATGTCTTACAATGTTATTGGAGGCTGTAAAGGCTGGGGACGTCAGTGGTCTAACTTGGGTGGAATGCATATTGCTTTCACGTGCAGAATTTAATCATTTACCTGACAGATCCTAAAAACATAAGAAAGTGTAATTTTAAAAAAAAATGTCCCATTAAAAAGCTCTGATCTCTGCTGTCTGACCTGCTCACTCAGATATCCTGAGTATGAATACGCCTGTCAGTCAGTTACACTGTGTCTCCCTGTGTTGCAAAAACTCTAACCACATTTGGCCTGTTACTAATCTAATCTGCAATCAAATTTCAACTCAGCCTCTCTTAATGATCGACACAGGAGCAAAAGCTTTCCGAGTGAACAGTCCGCGGATCAGAGGCCGAAGCCGTGACTCTCTGTGGCTGAGGAGAGCAATTAGAAAAACCAGGAACATCATCGTGATCACTCAACATAACGCATCCCAAAATACTCCCTCGACCATGTCCCCCCAGGGCCTATCAGCCACCTTGACTTCTAATCCCAGACATTAGTGCTTGACGGGAATAAAAAAAGGAACTCCACTCTTCTTGAAACACACTAAGGAACGTGGAGTTCCAGGACATCCACAGATCAGATGAGGAAATCGGTCACTCGTGTGTGTGCAACGCGCGCAGACACACAACCGCCACAGCGTCTGTAGGGAACATTGCATTGTGAGTTTGAGTCATCACACTGTAGTGATTAAGTCATTCTCTTAAGTAAGGGATTGCGGACTCCTTCCCTACCCATTTACATTGTCTGTCAATAGGCCTGCCACAGTTTTCTCTCACAGCTCTGTGGTTGACCGGGGAGTGTGTGAGAGCGGCTCTTACCACACATCGCGCGCGCGCGCACGCACACACACGCGATTAGTGATTACTCATTCATACTGTCTGTTTGAAGGGATGTATCTCGCGCCAGCAAAGGGAGCATCAAAAGAAAATCGGTGATCAGTGCGTTTGCCTCATATGGCAGGAGGCAATGCGCTGTCCAGGGTGCTGAAACTGACTGTACGGCTGGATTTGGGGGGGGGGGCTTACATGCAGCTAACTACATTAATCATACACGCACGCGCTCATGCTGGTCGGACACACATACACAGACAGAGGGATGTGGGCTCAGAGCATGTGCCAGTGAGTGAAAGCGCGGATGACATATCTCCCACATTCATTGATGAGAGCTGCTGCTGCTGCTGCCTCTGCTGACTCCATCAGCAGCAGCAGCAGCAGCCCATAGGCTTGGCTGGCGAGGGGTGCGCTCTCAAGCAACCGAGGCAGAGGGGTGCGCTCTCAAGCAACCGAGACTCCCTGCCTCTTTCTTGGGGGTGGGGGGTGACAGAATGCTCCACTCCCTGAGGCTCCACTCCCTGCCTCTTTCTTGGGGGTGGGGGGTGGGGAGGGGGTGGACATCCAACATCCCTTTCACCGCACCGGCCCCGGCACGCACGCTCACTCCACTCTGGTGACTTGAAATCAGCCTCACACCGTAGTCAGTCACAGCGGCTGAAAAAATCACACGTCAGCCTGCAGGCTCTGATGAAGGGGGGGGACACACATGCACACAGTGTGGCCCTCCGCTGCTCACCACCACTCTAGCACCACCATCCTCAGCCTCAGCCTATAAGCACATTATCAGACTGATGCAAAGAGCCAAATAAAATTACCTTTCATCCAGTCCAGCACTTGCTTTGGTGTCCATTTACTTATAGGTTCCATAACCAAAGCCATGGTGTCACAGTCTCCGAGACTCTGAACGAGATGAACGGACATAAAACACAGGACTCAATGCGGGCGACATAAAACGACTTGTCAGTCACATCTGGAATGACACGACGGTGCTTAAATCTGAGGAAAAAGAAAGCCTTGTCACCCTCTCCCTCTCTCTCCTCTCTCCTTGTCAGTTTTATTCTCTCCATCAGAGCATGGCCGCCTGCAGAAACGGTGAACGGGATGCGGTGGTGCAATCCACGCGCACACACGGAGACACGCACTCTCTCTCTCCCTCTCCCTCTCTCTCTCTCTCTCTCTCTCTCCCCGTTCCCTCCCTCCCTCCTCTCCCTCCCCTCTCTTTCTCGTGCCTTCCCGCCAGCAGCCCGCGCGCTGCGAGAAGTGGATTCGGTGGGCGCGAGGGGATGGAGCGACCCCTCCCCTCTCCTCTTTTTCCTCCCGCCCGCCTCGCTGCAGCATCACAAGGGCCACCACTCATAATACAGACCAGGGAATGGTGCAACGCACACCATATAGGGAGGATCTCTCTCTGCCTCCCCCCCCCTCCCCGCCTTACACACACATGCACATACATACAGAGAGAGAAAGGAGGCCTTTATGCAAAAATAACTAAAGCAATCATTTAATGAATTGTATATACAGTTAAAATATTACAAATCATATACAAAATGCAGTGGAGTCTATTGAGAACCACATACATGCTTTAAGAGAGAACAGAAAGACTATTATTGTGTGTTTATTAGCCTGTTTGTGTTTTCCCAAGGTGAAGGAGAGGAATCATTAGTCTTTGCATTATGCCGGATGCTGTTGTGTCAGCGCGCGCTACATCACAAGGCGAGGTGAGGCTCACGTGTCAGCTGCTTTTTTTGAGTTGACAGTCTGTAGATGAAGAAACCAGCATCAGTTGTCGGGCGCCGCCGCTCGGCTCAGCTGGGAGGAACAGCGCCCCCTGCTGCGCACCTGGCGCACAGGTGACGTCATGGATAAGGGCACAGGCTATGGCAGCAGCAGCACTCAGAGCAGGTATCACTCAGAGGGAGAAGGGGAAAGTAGCAGGTAGGTAGTTGTAGAGACAGATAGAAAAGACTCAGAGTCCCTCAAAGTAAAATAAAAAATAAAAGGGAAGATCAGTATAAAGCAGAAAATAACACAAACAAGAAAATATATTTTTGTAATGGTGATCCAACCTGTACAATTACAAACAGCATCATCACCTTCCTCATCGTCACAGTCTGAGCAGAACATGCGAGAACTGTGGACACAAGTGGTGTTTGTATACTTGCCTGTGCATTTGAATGTATAAATAAGTAAATCTGGACATGACACTAGAGAGAGTGAATATGTGACCCCCCCCTCCCCCAGAAAAAAGAAAGTATACACATACAGGTGGAACACATGACAAAAGAGCAGTAATTGATTAGAGATGAAGTGACTTTATTTCTCTTACAAACTGAACTGACAAAGTGACAAAAAAAATATTTTGCCGTGTTGCTGTAGTGTCAGTCTTCAAACACAGAGGGATGCTCCACACAGTGACAACTTGAGAAGTCCTTCAAATGACAATCCACTGAAGTTGGCGGTCGAGTTTATGTCATTGGCAATGTCTTCCATTTAAAAAGGCACAGTGTTTGTTTCGTCCTCGTTCAAAGCAAAGGAACATTTATTGCCCCAATAGTTTGGACTGATGTTGCCAAATTCTTCATAGATGCTTTTAGGCTCTGCGTCTTTCAGTCTGTCCCTCTCCATGACATATCATGTTAGCCACACTGCAGGAAAAATGTCAGTAAGTTATTAGACAGGAGCGACACAGTAACTTCCTTAAAGTCTTAACTGCTGAAGGTGCAATATAGTCTATTTCAGGATGAGGAGTGCTTTTTTTAAAGTTAACTAAAACATCTATAATACTGCCTCTTAGTCATTTGATTACAAGAATACATTTACAGATTTACAGATTACAAAAATCTAACAAAATGTGTTTTATTTTCTTCTTTTCTTTTAGAATTTAAATGTAGTAACATTTAAAGCATTAACATTTAGAAACAGAAAAATAATCACGTGCAACTTTTTCCTACCATTGTGAAGTGTAATAATTGATCCAAAGTTAACTAGACAACAATTGCAGTGTGAAACAGTAACACATCCTGCAGTGTGATAGTCCCTTTAAACATTCCCTGCTGGCAGCACTCCCAGCACAGACACAGCTCACTGGCGAAATGAAGTGAAAAAATGTGCTTCACGTTGAGCTGATGAGGAAACAAACCGCCTTCCTCGGGGCCAAACTTTGGACTGCTTCCCTGCCTGTGACCTCCTCCTCCTCCAGCAGCACGCTCAACAAAGTCAACGGTGGGCGGGACCACGCGCTCAGCTTTCAGCCCTCTTTCGAATGTCACAGCCATGATCTCGCGCTCCCATTGGCTCCTGTCTGCGTACACGTCACAATCATGATTAGAATTGATGATCGGACGTTCTGATTTCATTGTCTGGCAAAGGGGGGACCTGGTGAAGAAATCTGCTGAATTCGAGCGTCCGTCTGATTTCTTTTTTGACACCGAGGAATGGTAAGTGGCAGAGGGGCCCCGGTGCCTCTCCCCGGGCGCTGCCGACCCGCCGCCGCCGCTCATCCGCTGGGAAGGATCGGGGGTCAGCGGAGGAGGACCGCGGCGGGGTCGGGAAATCACAGATTTGAAGGAAAAGTTTGGCCGCGGCCGTCCGTTAGGGAGAGCTAAGCTAATGCTAACGGCTGGCTGGCTCAGACATGGCCGCCCGGGCCTGCGAGCCACATCTCGCCGTCTGTATAGCCACCGTGGCGATGAGGCGCTTACCCGGTTTGTTTACCGTCTGGCTCGCAGTCGTAAACTTCAGGCATGTGTCTCCGGTGCGGTAACATTGTCCCCGAGCCCCCCCTCCTCCTCTAAATAAGGCTGCCTGCGCTACATCCGACGTGCCCGCAAATGTTTGTTCGCTAAATCTCCCCGCAGTGTTTCCATATTGACTGTAGCCATGCGCACTCAGCCTGCCAAAATAAAACCCGCTGGATGCTTATTGGTCGCGCAACATTCCCGTATGTGACCTTTTCTGTGTTTTATTGTAAAGCTCCAGCAGCCGAACTATGTTTAAACTGAGTTTATTATTATTATTATTATTATCATTATTGTTATTATTATTTTCCACCAGCTCTCAGCCACTCCAAGTGTTTCTACTTTAAACCGGAGCTGGCTCTTTTTCTTTCTCTCTCTCTCTCTCTCTCTCTCTCGTCCCACATCAAACACCACACAGGTTTGCTTTGAAACTTTAATATATACATATAACTTAAATATATATCACATTCATGACACGTATTTCCCTTTTTTTGTGTGTGACACGTCGAAAAATAAAAGCTGGCTGTGTCAAAAAAAAGTTTTTTTCCTAGTTAGTGACTGTTTCTTATTTTGAAGGCGTGTTAAAATTGAATTATGTTCATTAAATAGCTTCAATAAGTAGCTGAATTGTTATTTCTGTTTGTTTGTTTTTTACTTGCTTATTAGATATGAGCATGTTAGTGTTTCTGCCAAAAAGGCTGTACTGAACTTTAAATGAATGAGTGTATAATTAATAAGTCCAGGTTTTAATGCTTAAACGGCAGAAATTTATTTCAGCTGATGAATGGGACCATATCTTGTTGGGGAGTACACATGTGCTTGATTGATAGTGTTATTGATGTTGCACACTGGCTTGTCATAGCTTATTATACTTTGACTGACAGCCTGGTGTGTATTTCACAGCTTCACAGTGCTCAATGTAAGTTTTTCTAAATTTCATAACGTATCATATGACAAAGTGTTGACTGGTTGTCTCCAATATGATGAAACTGATTATTGTGCTTATCAATCTTCATTAAGAAAAGATTGCAAATTTAACTTGTGGTACAGAAGTGTGTTAATACTGACATGGATCTGAGCTGTCATCTCTTCGTGTTATTTACACTCTCAAGCACAGTCTCGTCTGCTTTGCTTTCTCCTCAGCCGCATTACCCCGCAGTGTGCCAGGTCCACTGAGACAGGACGATGAGCGCCATCAAAACTGTGCTAATCTAGAAACATGGAGGCTTTGCTGTGATCTGCATGGCCGCCCCGTTCCCCTCCAGCAGCAGAATGGATGCGTGGCCACAAAGACGTGGGCTGCAGGCTGTGAGTAGATCAAGAGTTGTATTCCAGCATGAGCTGTTGGAGAAATGAGTTCTGACTAATTTAAAACGAGACATAGGCACAGCTGCTGTGGTCTTAGGGCTGTGACATTTTCAGGGAAGGCATTTGCTAAATTCATGTTTAATATAAAAAAAATTGTGTTTTTTTTTTTTTTTTTTTTTGTATTGAATATTGAATTGACAAAAATACTCTTGTTTCCGTTTGAGTCCCAGAAAGGAAATTGCACAAGTGTCATGAGGTTATCCGTTCTTATCTGTGTAATGTAATGTAACGTTTTGGGTGGGGGGTTGTTTATCTTTGCGTTTGTCCCTCAGATGAACCTGCGGTCAGTGTTTACGGCCGAACAACAGAGGATCCTGGAGCGTTACTACGAGAATGGGATGACGAATCAGAGCAAGGCTTGTTTCCAGCTAATACTGCAGTGCGCTCAGGAGGCCAAACTGGACTTCAGCGTGGTCCGGGTAAAATGTGCTTTGTGTGTGTGTGAATGAGCAAAAGGGAAGCAAAACCCCAAACCCATTTTTGTTTTCATTCATTCATTCATTCATTCATTCATTCATTCATTCATTTATTTATTTTTATATAAGGCTGCTGCCCATGTAATGCTGGGCCTGTCAATTGACACAGTGAGTCTAGTCTCTTCCCTGTGAGTTCTTCATCTAATGCAGAGTCATGAATTATTTTGTTTTGCTGAATTAGTCCTTTTAATGTTGTGCAGATTTTACTTGTGTTACTGACCTGATGCCTCTTTTCCGTGCAGACATGGGTCGGGAACAAAAGACGTAAACTGGCCTCCAAGGTTGAACAGAATGGAGGCGTGTCTCATTCTTTATCCAGTCACGGACTCGCTGGTGGACTGCTCTCCAATCACACATTAGCCGGAGGTCCTCTGTCTAATCATGGCCTGGCAGTAGGGGCGCTGCTTCCTGCCGAGATGGCTGCGGCGCGGAACATCCAAAATCGTGTGCATCTTCTCCCTCCAACCTCATCCTTCCCGACTTTCTCGTCGACATCCTCCTCTCCTTCCTCCTCTTCTCCCCTCAGCAGCGTAAGCAACAACAACAACAACAACAATGACGTCATCCTGACCGGGATCTACTCTCTCAACTCCGTCCCTCGCTCCCGACCAAGACCCGCTGCCCCCCAGTCTCAGGCAAACTCCGAGCTTTCTGCGCACACATCCTCAACTCTGATCAGCCAGGCCCTGCAGAGCAGGAGCACCTCCACCTCCTCACCCCTCCACTCCAAGCTGGTCTCGCTCTCTCAAAACCTCCCATCTCTCACATCTGCCTCAAGGCCTTTAGTCTACACTGCAGTCAGGAAGGGAACTTTATCCCTTGCGGAGACAGGAGTAAGTGCAGGAGCAGGGGTAGTACCTCACAGCTGGACTAGGCAATACGGTACAGTGCAGTCTCGCCCTTGGTCCTCTTCCTCACAGTCCCAGGCTCCGCTTCAGTCCAGACCTCATTCCAACCCCCAACCTCAACCACCTGCTCCTCAGAAGACTCGGGTCTCCCTCCCAGTACAAAACTCTGGCCCCTCCTCTGAACAGACGCCTCGCATCCAGCAGGTCTTCACCTTGTCAGAGAAAGGTGAGGCGGACAGACTCAGGCCGAGTCACATGTCTACACAGAAGGGCCAGGAGAGCCACAGGCCGGTGCCTCATCCTCTGGACACCAGCCACAACTTCTCCATCGCCATGGAAACCGGCAATGAAGATGATGAGTGGCAAAGGGAAGAGGAGTTGGCAAATATGGCCGCTCAGACACACATCCACAGGGAGCAGACGTCAGCCAGCCCAACCGGGGCTGAAGTATCTGTGGTGAGAGGAACCCTCACACCCCCCATGACTAGCTCCAGACCCGCACTGCTTCACAGCAACACACCTCTTCAGGGCAGCTACACCCTCACAGCACAGACCTCACTGACAGGGGAATCCAGCACACAGGTAGGAGAGGCTCTACTGTTGTTGCCTCTTTGAAAGTGAATCGAAAGACTGAACCTGACTGCATCTGTCTCTGTGTGCAGACTTCACTCGGTGTGTCGGCTGCCCCCTGGGTTATCAGCAACTCCAGAAAGAGAACAGTTAGTACTTTTTTGTCTCTTTAAATGCAAGATTTTAAATATGTAAAATAGGAACAAAACATTTTAAGATTAACTGTATGGTTATTACATATTTACACTGTTGTTGTTTGAGAAATAAAGCTAGAGTCTGCTCAAATGTGCTGTTGTGAAACGGAGGTTTGTGTTTTCAGCTGCAGGATCGGACCCAGTTCAGCGACGGGGATCTCATCCAACTCAAGCGCTACTGGGACCGCGGCATGACCAGCCTGGGCTCAGTCTGCAGGGAAAAGATCACTGCTGCAGCGAACCAACTCAATGTAGACACTGAAATAGTCAAGGTAACTAACTCTTCAGGGTTAAAAAATAAGTTTTGTGTATTCCAAGTGTTAAATGCAGAGAAATCTAGAAAAGTAGAGGTTCTGGTGTCAGATTTCTGCAGTATCAGTGAAACTAGAGAGATGTTCTGTAGAGAAAACTCACACTTCTCACATTTCCTGTCCGCTTGTATATGACATTAAGTGAAAACAAGACTTGTCTGAACTTTTTTGAGCTAAAAGAAAACAGGAAGGAAACTTTTCTAGGTCACTGAAGTTTTCTAACTTACTTACTCAAAGTTGTGTAAAAGTCATGCAGTTATATCAGGGTCACTGTAGGAATGCTGATGGACTAAATATAGTCTCTCAGTCCTCACACACATGACCCAGTGCCATCTCACTTACTAGGATATTTATTGCAAGGAAGAAAAATCTATGCTTATATAGAAAAACAGTACAGAACTGCACTATCGGGAAAGTCTTCAAATCATTGCAATAATTAAACAGCTACGTGAAACTAATTTAATTTAGGCACAATGGGGTACATGTGTATTCACTGATAATAGGCTACATGCTAACTGATTATTTTCAAAAAATACTTTTCCTGATTTCACCTTCATATTCATCACATTGGACACATTTTTTTAAATGCTAATTTTTATCCTTGAATTTTAGTTGAGAATTTGTTTTCCATATCTGTGACCTCTACTATGTTGTCCCGTGTGCTGGCAGACATGGATCAGTAACAGGCGGAGGAAGTACCGTCTGATGGGTATTGAGATCCCTCCTCCTAAAGGCGGGCCTGCTGTATTCACAACCTCATCCCCTGTGAAATTCACAACCTCATCCCCAGGAAATGAATCTCTGGCAGAATCTCAGTCCCGACGAGGACCGCCTCAGATCGCCCGACCTCTGTGACCTGACTGATGACTTGAACGACGGGGGATCTGTCAGCCTGTCTGAAGGTTAGGCCGCCAGTGCTGCACACACACACTCACACACACCTCTGTGTAAACTGTGCACCTAAGAATTCATGCAATGTTCTGGCTTCTAGATGGCACCATCGATTCACAACAGCGAGATGGAGAGGATGGAACAGATTTTACCACTGTTGCTGCACTGGCCAATAATGTGGTACTTCACTGTTTCTCTGATGTCACAGCAAACCCTCGTTAAAATTAGCCATGAATGTACACTTTGTGATGAATGTGATAAAATGGATTGGAGTGCACTCATTTTACTGAAGCGCTTAAGTTCATATTAGTTGGTAGCAACAAAACTACGCCAGCTGTACTTCATTAATCAGATTTCAACTTGGCACATTTTCCCATCATGCCAGGCCGCTTTTACTCCACAACTGCACTTAATTTGTGATGTGGTGTTTTATAGGCCTTTTTCACAAAAGACATCTTGGCAATAATAAAATGAATCATACTGAATTCCATTTAGCTGTTTTACTTTAGGGTCCTTGTATTGTACATGTTGGCTTTGTGTTTAGGACATCTGCATCAAATCAGATGCTTCCTGTTCACAAACAAACTTCCTGACCAGTCACAAGCATTTGTTTGTGATTAGCAGGCTGCTGTTTAGCCAGACTTGCTTGAAGCAAATGGAATTAAATCATACAGACAACCTGCAAGTGTAATGCATCCTCTTCGTAGGGATTAGTGCCATTATTATTATTTATAATAGAGAATTGTGTTAAATTTAATTACTATTCTTTAGCCCAGATGAAGATAATAATAGGTTAAACAAATAATCCACCTAATGCTACATTAGTGTAATATATCAAGTATAATAAAGTATTGATATAAAAGTCTACACAGAAGAAGAATCAGACGAAACACTTTATTACTTATTTTTTCCATCGAGTCCAATATATGTTTTTCGATTGTTTTCTATATTGTGCCTGACATTGTTATCAGCTCTGTCTAATAATGAATTACTGTCAATAATCGTGCCCTGTCTTGGCATGGGTTTAATGGTTAGTATAAGCTCATTTAGCATAATCTTTACAGCACTACTGCAGATAAAAACAGTTACCACTGCACTCTACAGAGGAGACTAAGTCGAAGTTTTGTTTGTGTGTTTTTTACTGCAATATAAAAACTAATCCAAACTGCTCAAGGCTTATCTCCATATGTAGAGCTTTTCAGCCAAAAGTGCAAAACAAAGTGTTTTACATAATACAGTAAATGACAAAAATAGAACGCAAGGAATAAAATCCACAGCAGATAATAGTCACTGTAAGATTTACTTGTGTAATCTTATTTTATTTCATTTTTCATTCCTTAATATATTTTGATCTAATCCATGTGTTTTTTAACAGAAGATCGAAGTAATTGATGAGGACGAGGAAGATGATGATGATTATGATGGTGATCTAGTGACTTCAGACCTTGAGCAAATGCAGAGCCTGCTGGAATTCAAGGTGAAGAAGCACACACGACTATGACAGCAACTGCAGTTATATTCCTTTCTTTATACTCGGTGTACATGCTAGTCCGTTTGCTGTTTAGAGGTGACCTAACACAAAGATCTCAAGCTCTGAACAAACTTTTTGCCTCTTTGAATCCTTCTGTTTCAGCACGAGGAAGTGCAGTTCTTAGAGAACGAGCTAGAGAACCAAAAACAAAAATACCAGGAGCTTGCGAGCTTCACGAAGAGCCTGCTCAGCGCTGTGAAGAATAATGACCTGGAGAGACAGCAGGTACACTCAGTCATGTTGACGCACAGACAGGATCCATCAGAACATTAACTTGAAATGAAACACAAAAGTTTCTAACCTCAAGTCTGCTGTTATGTGTGTGTGTGTGTTTGTGTTAAGGAACTAATGGACAGTCTACCTCAGCCTTCAGACCAGGACTGGGACATGACTGTGGAGAGAGGAACCCAGCTTGCTGCTGAGTCAGCAGACGCATCCTCTGACCACGGAGACTCCCCGGCGGCAAACGGTGCGAGCAGTGCGGAGCCTCCGGCGGCCCCAGCGCGTACAAAGTCCCGCTGGTCACAATAAACGAAGACAATACAAAAAAAGAAGTTACTGAGCCCTCTGCATCAGAGGAGCAGCTACAGGAAGCAGAACAAAAGTGACTCTCTCATGTACATCAGCTCACATAGACAGATGTGTCCTCACTTCCACACAGAAGCCGGTCTCAGGCAAGACGGACTACACGGTCTTACATTCACACAAACACTCACGCTCCACGCCCAGTGCCTGTAGATTGATGCTTCACTATGACTGTTGGGCTGACAGATGCCTTTTTTACTGCATATCATTTCGCCTTGCTCTGGACCAGTCCAGGGAGAACAATAAACGACCTCTAACTTATCTGTGTGGCCGCGTGTTTCAGTGTGAACAATTTTATCAGCGCACAGTGGGTGTGGAAAAACTCTGCAGATGCAAGAGCATTTATTCCTGTCATTAAACTATTAGAGCACCATCCAGTTTGTTCAGATTCCAATCATAAAATTCACACATGAAATAATATATAATAATTATGATTGGACAGACTAGGTTTGTTATCATTTGGGGGGTGAAAGATTTGAATTTAAAGGTTTCAGTTCAACTTTGAGATAATGTCCGCGGTGACCCACCCGGTGCAGACCATCCACAGGCCTGAGAATCAGTAGCAGCAGCCAGATGAAATGTGTAATTGTGTTTTAAATCAGACAACATTAACAAAGGTGGACGTGTAGCCTGTGCCCATTACCTCACCGACACAAAGAGTGTGTGCCTGCGGGTGGGAGCAGAGCTGGAGAGAAAGTGGATGAGCTTTAAGCCTCTTATTTCCTCTTGGAGCGGGGATGGGACAGGCTTATGAAGCAGTGGCTTTAAAAACATTCAACTTACAACCCTTAAGGATCAGAGGCTCAGATTTACGCCTCACAACAATTGGAGTCGGTCCCTAATTTTACCCCGCGTCAGTCGTAAATTAAACGCCAACAATGGCACAGACTATTTGAGTAAGCGTCCGTCACCCGGATGCGTGCATGTCACACAGCAGCATCAAACTCCCCACCAACACCAACACCTCCTCTCTCTCTGTCTCTCTCTCCCTCCTCTCTATCTCGAGCTTTGCTGCTTTGGTTTGGACGGGGGGAAATCCTTAACTGAGTTGCGTCATAAATACGTCAATAAACTCTCATTCACTGACGATCAGGTACCACGGTAGCCGCCATATTCGCATCCATGGCAGGGTGAGCGGTGCTCTCGGACAGCGTATGGTCCAGTCATCAGCCTCAGACACAGATCCCCCCCCCCCAGTCCGAGATCGAGCCCTGGTAGCGGTCCGCGCAGCCTCCCGGATCCGACCGTCGACGCGCAGCAGCCGGACTTCCACAGAGAGGGGAGGCGGGGGAGAGAGACATGCAACGTGGAGCGGGGGTCTAGGTCGACTACGATGCCTTAGACTGAAGAGAGGGATCCTGGCACAAGATGGAGGTAAACAGCGTTAGCAGTGAGGTGAGTGGGAAGGTGTGTGTGTTTCTTTTCTTTTTTTGTCTCTGCTCGGTGCCCAGCCCGGTTGAGGCAGCTCTCCCTGCGGGGTTGAGGTAGAGCTTCGTCCCGCGTCACGACCCGCAGCGCGCCGTGATGCATGCTAACGAGCCAGCTAATGCTAACAGCTGGTGAGGTGTTTATTTTTGTTGCCCTGTCCGGGGGGTTATTAGTTTGATAGCCGCCCGTACGGGGTTTCACCGCCGCTCTCGGTGCCTCGCAGAGGACCGTGCTCTTTATCCAAACAACACACGACCCCCCCTCTCTCTTCCCTCACACACATTTCCTGCGTTTTGTTGTTATTTACACTTCTCGAGAGGGGCTAGCTTAGCGTGTGTAGCATTAGCATGTGGCTAGCCCGCTAGCTGACAGCTCGCAGGCTTGAAACTTGGGAGACAAGTTTTCTTATTCACCCTCCGGCGCCCATTTAATGGAGGAGCAGGTAAAAGTATGTTTCTTTTATTAATCTTTAGCAACGCCACGATGCAATTCAGTTACATTTATTCAAAGTTAAACACTGGCTGGGTTTAAATTTGCTCAGTCGTCTTCTCAAATGAGTGCTGGCTCGTCGGCAGCACCAGAGCATTAGTGTTATTAGCTTTGTTATTAGCTGCAACTTTAGGTCTGTGAGCTCCGTAATAACTCATAGTTTAATAAAACTATCCATCTATATATGTATTAAGTGCACCAGTTAAGTGAAGTTGTGCTTTAATTATGAACCCTGGTAATATTACCCTCCCACCAGGCTCATAAAAGAGTGTAAACCTTTTTTATTAATTGAAGGCTAATGTATCACCTTTATATCCTTTAGTGAAAGTAGTGTTTTTATTTTAAAGACCTCTCCAAATACTGTCTTGTGACATGTGGGGAAAGGCAGAGTTGCTTTTGCATGGTCCACATGACGAGCTGTTTTCTTTTCTTTCTTTTCTATTTGTTTTTACATGTGCAGTCATCCCAAACATCCAGAGCCTCTCCATCTAAGATATTCTTTACAGTCTTTAACACTCACAGTACAAACTGTCTGTCTGTCTGACTGTTGTGAGTGTTTGCAGGCTGACGGAAAGCCATTGCAACATCTGACCTAGACTGTTATTGTTGAATTAAACTCCCCTCATGTGATATCTGCTTCAGCAACCTGTTGATGGACGCCAGCTTATGTAGGAAATATTAAATGATTCATTGTGTATCATGCCCCACAAATTACTGTATCAAAAGGTTTTTCCCTTCTTGTTACAAACAAGTGCTTTAATCTGCTGTTCACTGCACGCTGCTCCTCTTACCCAGATAACAGAGGTAAACATAAAGATCAGCCTCTTAAGCTGGGCTGAAGCTGGCCGTTTCATCCACTCTGTGTCCGTTTTGATTTTAAAGATGACATTCAATTTAAGTGCTTCATGCCACGGTGCCGGTGATCGTGAGATGATATTATATTCGGCCATCGGGCGTCTTTTTTTTCTTTTTTTTTTCAAATGGCTGAAAAAGGCTGGCCCCGTTGTGCTGCAAGTGTAGGCTGCACTCTGATACAAGCTCGCGATGAGCCACAGCAAAGGTGGGAGTGAAAATGTATGTGTGAATTATGACACAAGCACTGCCCTGGCTTTGGCTACCCTGAATGTTGCACTTCAGAGATGCACCAAGGCTTACATTGTGACATTTTTCTGTGTTTTGAAGCGTGTATCTTGAGTGATATAAATGTTTATGTTGTTTTTATGTTATTCTGTAGTGTAGAGATATTGGAAAGTGGCTTGTTGGCCTCTGTTCTGAGGATGTACGTGAGTGTATGTCGGTGGCTCCACCCACTGAGTGGGCTTGCGTAGCGCTATGACTCATCCCCCCTCTTCAGTGGCTTGATGAAATTCAACACACAAACACACTGGACTGAATACATCATGCTGGTTGAGCTTCAGCACAAAACTGAAATATGGAGACCTGGATAATGTTACAGCGGTCAGTTTATTGTCCGATTCACTTGCGGATGCTGAGACAGCTGACATTCCTCCGTCCATATCTGAGTACATACCTGTTTTTAAATAAACAAAAGAGAGGCATAAAACAGGCTCATAAATGTACTCTGAGCAGGACAAAGAATTTCTGTCTGTGGTCCTGGGGGTGGAAAAAAAAGCATCTTACCACCACCATTAGTCCCAAAAGAGCAGGACCCTAGTTTGTCCTCAAAAGGCTGAATGCTGACTGCAGCCCCTGCAAACATCAGACTCTCAGGGCCAGTCAGACATGTTGTTTTTGCTCAGGCTGGGGATTAAGCTAGAATGCTAATAATGAGGGGCTTTATAGGGAGAGGATGGGAGCTGGACAGCTGGACAGACTTAGAGTATGGACTCCATACTGTTTGACAACAAATAGGGCCGCAGTTGGAAAAGTGAAAACGCTCTGTTATTGCATGTGACTCATTGATTTCATCTGTCGAATCCTTCGTCATACATGTGGGCGGGCGGCAGCTGCAGTCATAGTCCTGCTCAGCTGAAAACAAGGATGAACAAGCTTTGTGAAAGTGTTTACTGTTCCCGACTCCTCTGATGAAATTTGTTGGTTTGGCTGCAGGTCAATGGGCATCAGATCATGGATGAGCCCATGGAGGAGGGAGAGTCTTTCTCACACTGTGTAAGTACTGACGGGCTTGAGGTCTTTAAATATATGTAGGTGTGTGTGTGTTTGTTTGTTTGTGTGTGTATGTGGGATGACATATCTACAGTCTTGTGCGGCTGTATCATGCTGATACCGTTTGTGTAGGATGAAGGGACATATAAGGAGATTCCTATCACTCATCATGTGAAAGAGGGCTGTGAGAAAGCTGATCCATCTCAGTTCGAACTGCTTAAAGTCCTCGGCCAGGGCTCCTTCGGCAAGGTGAGAAAACGCAGCGGACCAATCAAATGTTTCCACGAGTGCTATTGTAGGCATTTGTATCTTTCTAAATTTCTCCTGCTCTCTCAGGTATTTCTTGTCAGGAAGATCCTGGGTCCAGATGCTGGTCAGTTATATGCAATGAAAGTTCTAAAAAAGGCATCTTTGAAAGGTAACGCAACTCTGTCTTCAATCTACATCCACATGAAAAGACCACAGTGCAAATGGCCCAGCATGTTCTGTCCTCAGTGTTGAATTTCTCTCTCTCACTGTCCCTTTCTGTTTCATCTCCCCAGTCAGGGACAGAGTTCGCACTAAGATGGAAAGAGACATTTTAGTGGAAGTCAATCATCCCTTCATAGTGAAATTGCACTACGGTAAGAGAAACATTCATATTTACATAGTATGCAGGCGATTATATGTAATCGTACAGATTATGTCCCAGTTCAGCTTGAATTATGGATAAGCTGCTTTTTTGCATCTGCGTGTTCTAATCAGAAAAGTCATTGTTAAGAACATTTATCTGAATATTTTGAATGTTATTACAGTTATTGAACAGGAATGAACCAGAATTTATTATTCAATCAGTTTTTAAAGGGAGTATACACATAAAAACAACAATCAAACTCAAGGAATGAAGCTGAAACTTACTTTAATTCTGATATACCTCTATAATATCATCATTGCTAATGTTAGCAAGCTGGTGCTATTCAGAATGAATTATAGTGTTGACCTTTGTCGCCCTGTCTCTGTTGATATCAGAAAATAATGATCTCTTTACTTGTTTCCTTGTTTCTCAGCCTTTCAGACAGAAGGGAAACTGTATTTAATACTGGACTTTCTCAGGGGAGGGGATGTATTCACTCGCTTATCCAAAGAGGTAAGCTCACGTCCTGTTGCCTTACATTTCATTATACTTTGATCTTACTTGCACCTTTTTCTGTATTTTATTTACTTTGTCTGAAAAAAAGTACATCATGTTCCTGCATTTCTTTTTTACGAGCCCCTAGTATTTTAAACATATTTGTGAAAGTCACGGCTACATATGCCACAGTGTTCTTTTAAAAACCCCAAGGAATTGTTCAGATGACAGCTACAAATGGAACAGGTGGAAATTTAGTATGCGAAAGTATTTTATTTATTTCATGAGAGCACAAGTACTGCCAAGTCATTAGTCTCTCTCCTGTTTTCTGTTAGCTTTTATTCAAATTAAGATTTGAATTCCTCATGGAAACACCGGAGCTTTTCTTGGAATCTTTATTCGCTTTTAGATCATCAGTTGCTTGTCAGTTAGAGGCTCAGATCAGCTCTTTTCAAATGCTTTCAGGAACTCAAACAATGTGTGATTGTTCACTAGACAGACCTTGTGTTGAGAGCATGTCTCAGAACCAAAGCGATGGCTTCTGGCAATGTCAAATCAACAGCTTGCTGAATCGTGTAACCTATTTGAAATGTTGATATTGTGACAATAACAATACTCTGTTTTCTCTGTTTGTGGTTACTGAACTTCAACTTCAATATTATAGTGTGTGTGTGTGTGTTGTTTTTTTTCCTTTGCTGCTGCTTTCTCTCCTCTTCTGAGTTCAGAGAGTAAATTTGTCCAGTTCTTATCAGGTTATGTTTACAGAGGAAGATGTGAAATTCTACCTTGCAGAGCTGGCCCTGGCCCTCGACCATCTGCACAACCTGGGCATAGTTTACAGAGATCTCAAGCCAGAGAAGTATGAATCCTGGACTTCACCTTTGACCCCTCACACTCAAACCCCACACACTGCACAGCTGTAATCTATGTGCAGCTCTTTTTGTACAAATATTTTCAAACACGTACAAAACCACTGACATTCACATGTATGCTGTATGGCTCTAGCTGATATATTTTCAAAGCATTTACTTATTTTCTCCAGAAGTTGATACATTTGTCAGACATTACTCTAATTACCATTAAAAATGAAAAATAGATGTTGTTTTGAAGTAAAATAAATAAAATATTCATCCACAATCCCCTCCCTTTAACTTCCTCCTTCTCCATACTGATTATAATGAAATAGTGAATGACTGAGATAAATTTCTGACTGTTTGTGTGTAATTGTCAAAGACTTGAAAGCAAATATTATCGTCTTATATCACAAAGAGGAAATTAAGCCACAAGAGATCATAGTTACATGTAGAAAACATTGAAAGGATTTGGTATTAGGTGTTGTGAAGAGACATGTAGTCTTGTATGACAAATGGTTGGCAAAAATTTGTAAAACATTTGTTTTTTCATCATGTAAAAGGAAGTGTAATAATTAATCAACAGTTAATCAACATATTGTCCTGTTTTTTCTCATTCTTAGCATCTTCCAGAACTTATAAACTTAAAAAAATATCCTTAGACTACTATGTGATTTAAAGCAGAAAACAAATGACTTAAGTACTGTCATTGCAGTATTGTTAATTTGTGGTGACAAATTTGCTTTAGGTTCACCTACATGAAAAAACTGTTCTTTTCTTTCAGCATCTTACTTGATGAAGCTGGACACATAAAGTTGACAGGTTTGTTTTTGATTTGATGTTAAATAAATGTAATGCACATGTAATGTGTGACCTTTTTTTAAAGTATTTCTTTAATTAGACAGAGTAATTGAATAGTCTGATCTAGTTAATAGCCTGTAATTAAACTGCTTCATATTGAAAGTGTATTTACTGAGAATAGATGTACGACCCCTTTTTTGTCCTTAGGCTGATTTTCCTCAGCTGCTATTTTTATATTTCTTTTACCAACACCTAAAAAAATAAAGGTTCTACATAGTATAATTACTAGATCTGTTCAATGAGCCGTACATCTCACCGTTTTGCTTTGCATTGCTGTCGTGCAGACTTTGGCTTGAGTAAAGAGTCAGTAGATGCTGATAAGAAGGCTTATTCCTTCTGTGGTACGGTGGAGTATATGGCCCCTGAGGTGGTCAACAGGAGAGGACACACACAGAGTGCGGACTGGTGGTCCCTGGGAGTACTTATGGTACACAAACTCACTCACTGGCTCATCTTTAGTTGCTTTCACATTTAAATGAAATGATTTTATTGAAGAAATCGTGTTGATTACATTTTCTTTGTTTTCTATGTGTGTCTGCAGTTTGAGATGCTAACAGGGACATTACCATTCCAAGGGAAAGACCGCAACGAGACCATGAACATGATTCTTAAGTGAGTCGTTATTCACCGAATGATTAAGACACTCAAAGCATGACGGACGTGAGACCATTTTTGATATGTTAGTAATGGTTGTCAGCAGCTTTTTCCTTTTTGTCCGTACTCATCTGTCGCTCTCTGCTCTTATCTGCCCTCCAGAGCAAAGTTGGGAATGCCCCAGTTCCTTAGTTTGGAAGCCCAGAGTTTGCTGAGAATGCTGTTTAAACGTAACCCTGCTAACAGACTAGGTAAGGTGCATTAAAGCTATTTGTGTGTGTGTGTGTGTGCCCGTGTAGACCTTTTTGAATAAAAGAAAATGAGAAAATGAGGGTTTGATCCTCGCATTGCGCCACTCGCTTAGCTTGAGCTTGTTAACATTTTGGCATCCACTTAAATCACATGCTGAAAACCGCTGACAGGGAGAAAATGTGTGAATGTGTTGATCCTGTGAAAACAATAAAAGCTAACGTGCCAGGTTAAGTGAACCAGAGTGATCTGTGTCTTTAGGGGCCGGACCCGATGGAGTGGAGGAGATCAAACGCCACGCTTTCTTTTCCACCATCGACTGGAATGTGAGCACACACAACCCTCGCATTTCTCACATATACACACACACATGTAACTCTCCAGCTTCTGTTGAGGATTCACACCTAACAAACGGTTGGCTTGGTGACTACTGGCCATCAGTCCACGCCAACTATGTTTGTGTGTGTGTGTGTCTGGGCAGAGGGCCAGTTCTCACTGTGTGTGCACTAATAGCCCTGCGTGAGTGTTTAAGAGCCAGCAGGACGTTATTGGCTGGACCGGGCTGTAGAGGGATGGGAGGGGGTTAATCTGGGAGGGGTCTTCTTGGCTTTCCTTTCACATATGTGCATGCACTCAAAACAGCCCACGGTGGGGTTTAATTTCTAACATGTATGTGTGTTTTCTGCGTGTGTTCCTGCACTGTCTTCAGAAACTGTTCAGGAGAGAGCTCCAGCCCCCATTTAAGCCCGCAGCAGGTAAACCAGATGACACGTTCTGCTTCGATCCCGAGTTCACTGCTAAAACGCCTAAAGGTAAATCTACACCCACACACACATGTTCTGTTCACATGCTTTTGAGTTTCAAGAGCAGCAGCCACTCCTGCAGCCATGGAAACTGCAACTGAGCACGGACTACAAGAAAGAACTCCAAAATTTAGTGGGTGTTTGTATGTTCGTATATGTCTATTTTATTCATTTATCTTTGTATATTTAGACTCCCCAGGTATCCCTCCCAGTGCTAACGCCCACCAGCTCTTCAAAGGCTTCAGTTTTGTTGCTCCAGCCCCTATGGATGAGAACAAGAGTTCCCCGCTGCTCAGCATACTCCCTATAGTTCAGGTGAACACACATTATCTCTCTTTGCTCATGTTCGGAATCACACAGGTTAATTAGTACCATATTAACTTACACACATGGAGGTCACACAGATATATTTTTTGTTTAGTGTAGCTCTTTTAGTGCAAAATAGTGTAAGAATAGTTCCTTCTCTTTCTAGTACTGGACTTGTCATTTTGCAACATGATGCTGACTATAAGTGTCTGTTGCTTTAATGTGGAGCTTTACACAGATTTCATCTGCAGGCAGCGCTCTTGCAAAAGCTGGTCAAAACACTTCTGAGAGGAAGTAAACACTGCAGTTGACACATCTGGTACTGAACAATTATCACAACATTGTCGTTGACTGAACTTTGCTGAATACTCTTCTAGTGACGCTTCCTCTTTCTACTTTTTACTGGCTGTATTCAATATTCACCCCATTCGCTGCAAACTTGAAAGTGCATTTCTGCACAATGAAGTGAAATCGAGCAAAATTGATTGACATGATGGCAGAAACTACAAAAATAAAACCAAGTTGCAAAACAACCACAATTATTCATTAACGGTTGTTGTGTTCCACCACAGACACGCACACTCTCACACGTACATGTACACACATTCTGCTCCCCACACTCAGCATGGCTCAGTTTATGCCCATAACTGTTACTTTGACAGCAATTTGCCACCATTAAGGGATGTGTGAATAAGGACCTAATACTATAATGGCGCTGTAAATGGTGCTAAATCTGCTGTGACAGTTTGACTGCTGAATATGTAACAATATTTCCACTGAAGTTCCATTCTGGCATATTTGTGAACAAAAGCGTTAAAACGAATGCTGCAACACACCAGCAGTACTGTAGTGACATTGTGGTAGTTAATGAGATCAAGTGTCTAAGCTGCTGGTTTTAGTGTAAGACTTTTAATTTATTCTGTGAATGTTAAAGAATTTAATCAAACATCTTGTTCTCTCCAGATGCACGGAGGCTCAGCCAAGTTCTCTGATCTATACGAGCTGCAGGAGGACATCGGGGTCGGCTCCTATTCCATTTGTAAACGCTGTGTACACCGAGTCTCTGCCATGGACTATGCTGTGAAGGTAGAAAATTTGTTTTTCTTTTTTTTTTTTATTCCAATGTACACCAGTGTACCACACAGGGACACACACTTCTGAGAGTTACAAAATAAAAAGTTTTTGGCCACAAACAGCCCCACATGAGCAGTTAGGGGTTAAAGTCCTTTTCTCAGGTGTGTGTCAACAGTGACAGATGAAGGATGGGCATGTGCCTTTCATTGCCATCCTCTTGAAGATCTTGCTCTTCCAAAATCAAAACTGAAAACATTTCAGTCAGAATCCAGCTTCTCTCACATTTAGACCACAGATAAACCACATTTAACAGTCTGAACAGCTGCATTAAGGCCATGGCTGTTTGACAGCCTTTAATAAAGCTGTTGAGTATCTGTAAATACTTTTTTATTGAAATATAAAAGAATGTAACCTCACACTTATGGTATTTTTAGGCTGATTTGGAGCCTTTGATTGACAAATTCAAGGGAAATGAAATGACTCATTAAATTAGATGACTGCAGTCTGAATGCACAAATTTCATGTATTGGTATCTCTGTTGGTGACTGAGGGCTCATAAAACCTTCTGAACCTTGTGTATGAAATATCTGTGAAGTATGGTATGAAGTAAGCATGTGGATGCTGGTTAGTGTTGCCAGCTGACCAGCAGAGGGCAGCACAGCTTTAGCAAATGAACCCATAACTTCTGCAATCTCTTAACACTTATTTAAATCAGTACTTCTCAGCTAGTTTAGATGCAGAGTTACACAGTTGAGAGATTTCTGTGTTGTCCCAGCCAGTACACTTATGTTTGTGTTTCCTTCTGTCTCAGATTATAGACAAAATAAAGAGGGACCCCTCTGAAGAGATCGAAATCCTGATGAGATACGGACAGCACCCCAACATCATCACTCTAAAAGACGTCAGTAACATTTGTGTGTCGTGACAGTAAATATTATTGTTGTTAGTCACCATACTGAACAGGTCGTCTCTGTGTCAGGTGTATGATGAGGGCAGGTATGTATACCTGGTGACGGAGCTGATGAAAGGAGGAGAGCTGCTGGACAAGATCCTCAGGCAGAAGTTTTTCTCTGAGAGGGAGGCCAGTGCTGTGCTCTACACCATCACCAAGACTGTTGACTACCTCCACTGCCAAGGGGTGAGGAAACACATCTGCGCACATGCGAGCGGGAGTGAAAGTGAGACCACTTCCTCTCTAATGCATTCGTCTCTTTTGCTCTCCTCCTCTCCCAGGTGGTACACCGAGACCTGAAGCCCAGTAACATCCTGTACATGGATGACTCGGGAAATCCTGACTCCATCAGGATCTGTGACTTTGGATTCGCCAAGCAGCTTCGGGGAGGCAATGGCCTGCTCCTCACCCCATGTTACACCGCCAACTTTGTGGCACCAGAGGTGAGGGAGAAAAAGTGTTGGGCGCAAAAAGAGAATAAAAGCTAGAGGGAGTTTAAGACTTGACACCTGAAGGTTACTATTCAGAGATCTGGAGAAAGAAACTTAACTCAAGAAACTAAGGAGTGTTTCTTAATCCCCATTGTCAATTTGAGTGTCTAATGATCTGTCTTTCTTTCTTGTCTGTTTCGGTTCAGGTACTAATGCGGCAAGGTTATGATGCAGCATGTGATATATGGAGTCTTGGAGTCCTACTGTATACTATGCTGGCAGGGTAAGGCTGCACTCAGGAGCAACTGTTCAGCAGCAAATTCAGCTTAACTGTGGGTGGGAACATTTGACAGAAGTGTGAAATGTCCAAATTTCTCAACAAACATGGGGCCAATTATGGGCCTTTATCAGTGCTACTACTATAGAATATTTTAATTGAACTGCCTAAAATATGATGTGTTTTGCTAACCTCTGCTTTTCATGGTCGGCCAGGTACACGCCGTTTGCTAACGGGCCAAACGACACACCAGAGGAGATTCTACTCCGGATAGGATCTGGGAAGTTCTCTTTGACAGGAGGCAACTGGGATACTGTATCAGACACCTCAAAGGTACACACACTTTGTCACACTGCTGATGTGACTTTGAAGCATATTTTCAAGGTCTAATACTTCTATGTCTGTAAAGCACTTTGTACACTTCTTGCGTGCATCATAAACTGGATTCACCTTTAATTTAGTTGTAATACTTGCAGTTGTATTCACATGTTTGGTTCTGTGATTCTGCAGTGGTAGAGATAATACATACAGAGAGATATTGTAACTCAGAACTGTGTTTTAACTGAGAAGATGACTGAACAAACAGAATCTTTTCAATGTTCAAATGGGTGAGAGACAATGTCAGTTTATCTATCAGTGAAAAATCTTGCAGTCTATGTCAACATAATAAATAAACCAAACTTAGCGTATAAGTTCATATTAAGGTAACTCTGAAATTATGTATACTTTTAAGACTGGATGTTTTATGTTTCAGGACCTGCTGTCCCATATGCTCCATGTGGACCCTCACCAGCGATACACAGCAGAGCAGGTTCTAAAGCATTCCTGGATCACCTGCAGAGATGCGCTACCACACTTCCAGCTCACGCGCCATGATGCACCACACCTCGTCAAGGTGAGTGTGTATCCTCCTCATTAATGAACAGACAGATAAGACCAAACACACAACTTCCTCAGCACAGGTAGTTTTGCTTTGATAGAATTTTGAAGGCTCGTGGTACCACAAAGTTTGGATGACATACGCAGTCTCACATGTGTAATGACACTTTACTGTGTCTCTAAATATGGAACCACATCACATCTCTGCAAGCCAGAAGAGGGTCTGAACTCTTGCACAACGCTGATGCAGTACCTCTTGACATATAAAAGCCAGCCTGATCCTTGGTGATTCATATACTTATAATCTCATCCATTACTAATATCAGATCCAACAGAGCAGGTGCGTCCACCCATCTGTCTTCCTTCGCCACGTATGCAGGTCGGATGCTTCTTTCAGATGGGACTCATCAGGTCGTATTTTTGACACTGGAAGTCGAGTACGCAATATGCTTGGTGCTTAAGTGGTTTAAGTCATGAGAACACTGTTGCTAGGTGACTGACAACAAAAGAGGATGTTGCTTTGTTGTTTCAAAAATGTTGAATCATATTTTTCATATTTTTTGCATTCCAACATCAAAATTCGCAACGGATGAGAACATAAAAAAATTGGACATAAAAAAAATTTAAAGACTGTCAATAGATGGCAACATTTCTACTTCACAAACGGTGAAGTGCTTCCACTCAGAGCAGCCTGGTCGTCCTTTTCTCCTCTAACGTCTCCCTGTAGAGAGAGGTTGTCTGGGCAGCATCCTCACCAAGTGCTCAAACCACCCAAGTCGACTCCTCTTAATCTCAGGGAGCAGCAGCTGCATATAGAGGCTCTCTGACGTTGCTGAACTCTTCGACCAATCATGCAGAGATGGGTCAGCCACCCTGCACAGGAACCTGTGTCTCTCTGTGATCTTTTTCTTTCAGATAGAACCCAAAGCCTGTGATTATAGGCGCGGGTCTGAACAAAGATCAGCAGGAAATTGAGAGCTTGACTTTGTGGCTCAGTTCTCTCTTCACCACCTTAACAACAGATAGTCTCACAGTCCTGTTTACCCTCAGCTAATGACCTTACCTTTATCCCACAATACACGTCCCTGCGTCCCTGTAGAGGTTTCGTGCAGTGAACAACCTGTTCATGGTTGTCCTCTGTTATTTCTGAGGTCTGGTGACTGTGAAGGCCAGCAGCACAAACAAGGTCAATGTCATGTCTGTGAAACAAATTAAATGCACGTGTTGCAGCGCTGCACATTATCCAAGGATAGTATCACCATTAAGCGATGCACCAGGTCAGCAGAGGTACACGCTCAGCTCTACTGATGGGTTTATTGTAGACTGAGAAAAAGATTTCGTGACCATGTATCATTTTCCCACTCGTCAGTCTCAATTTGTTGTTGCCGACTGTAGACTGCCTTAGTCACAAATCCCACCGCTGCTGTCAGTGATCTATTCTTGCTCCTCTCTTCCTGCGCATGTGATTAGTGGTCCAACAAATGTTTTGTATTGCAGCACCCCGCTGGAACACCTCGGCCATCATGAGTGGTTATTTTTGTACCTGTGACCTCTTTGTTACATTGAACAAGTGCCTTTCTCTTATTACTGAAACAGCTTTTCTGTCAGGGCCACTGCTAACCGGATGTTCCACCAGTCTGACTCTGACAACCATATAATGTAAAGCTATATAACACATGTATTTTTGTTTGTTTTTAAATAAATGTTTGTTTATTAGGGAGTTGACAGGACATGACTGCCTGCGCTGTGGGCCTTCGTATTTTCTTATCATTTTGATGATTTCATTTTACTTTTTAAGATATATTTGCACTTGATAAAAGCCCTACTCAGGTTTTAGTGCTGCTTCTGTTCTAGATTTTCAGCTGATGTATGATGTGTCTCTGATTCATGTTTAGATAAGTGGGTGGTACTAGATAAACAAACAAACAAACAAATGTAGTGTAATATAATGTTGGACATTAGCAGAACTCACTCCAGAGTCTGAAAATCCTATGAGACCATGCAGAGCTATCAATGTGAAATGAGCAGTGCAATAACATGACTGAAGGCAAAACTAGTGTTTATTTAGTAACAGGAAATCGATGGTGGTAATAGGATGATTTTTGTGTGTGTTTAAACGCTCATGTGTTCATTTTGTCCTATCACAGGGAGCCATGGCTGCCACTTACTCAGCACTGAGCCAGAAGACGAGTCAGCCGGTGCTGGAGCCTGTGGCAGCATCCAGTCTAGCCCAGAGACGCAGCATGAAGAAACTCACCTCAACAGACATGTAGACACACACAGACACACACACACATACACCGCTCGCCCTCCAGTTTCAACCTCACTTTTAGTCAGACTCTCATACGCAAAACACAGATGTGCGCGCACACAGACCGAAGTCCTGGCCAGTCAGACCTACTGTCTCCCTTTTTTTTTCTTTTTTTAAATCTATTTATTTAACACACTCAACACATGCACGCATTCACACACATGCACACTCACACTGGACGAGGTTGCATCATGAAGAAGTCAGCTGAAGAGGAAGAGGGGAAAAACTCACATATCTGTTACTGCTGGGAGACAGACTTGTATTTATTTCCACAGCTTTCATATGCACTTACCCTCCTCGCCTTTCATTCTTTCTTCCTCATGTGGGGAAGAAACGCACCAGCTGATGTTCTCCTTCACTGTGATTGGCTGATTCAAAGCTGCTTCGGTAAACTGTGCCCCCCCACTGCTCTTCATCTGCACTCCACCATCCTCCTCCTCCTCGGTTCTCTTTCCTCCCCTGTTTGCTTTCGCTCTCTGAACTTCTTTTCTTCAAAGTGAAGTCATGGTTTATGTGTGAGAGTGTTGGCGGGATGATGCTGACTGAGGGACTGTTTCCTCTCTTAAAAAAAAAGAAAGATAGGATTGTGGTAGATTTTTTAAAAAAAGTCTCTCAGGATCAAAGTCATCAGCCAGCACTTTTAAAAACATAAATGCATGTGTGGACAGAACCTGTATTTCTTTTCCCTTAAAATTCACCGTCTGACTCATGTTACTTTGTGATGCTAGCGGTGTATGAAAAGCGGTAAAATAAGCTGCAGATGGACAAAAGAAAATGTCTAGAGTTCGAGGGTGAAACAACGTGGTATCGATAACAGAAAATCTAGTTTGCAAAAAATATATAAATATATATAATGAAGATGATGAAGATGAAGAGCATGTGGGGGGACTGTAGGGATTTCTCTGGGGGGGACGGGACGCACCCCGTCGAACCAGAGAGGCTGAATTAAAAAAATTAATTTCCATGGATATCTCTTCAAAAAGACATTGTGGAAATTGTATGATATTGTATTTATTTCATTTGATTTTTAAGATTCTATTTTTCTTTCAAGTTCTGTATATATTGACATTAAAGATCATTATTGACATGCATCCAGTGTGGTCTGAGCCAGTTTGTTCTTCCACAAAAATGCACCACACACACACATCTGTCCATAAGAAACTGAAAAAGGCTGATGTGTTTTATTTTAATGAAATCTACTTTCATTTGAAGAGTGCACTTATGTTATGTCTTCTTTCAAATCTCACATAGTCTTGTTTAAAGGGTTGGTTTACCCACATAACAAAATCATCTCCCACTTACCTTTTGGTTTCGTTTCAGCCATTTTGATGTATCCATCCCAACATGCAGTTGAGGTGAATGTTTGTGGAATTTAATGCAATTTTTTTCTCTTTCTAGAGAGTCCTGTTACTCTGGATTGTCCACACAACAGTGAACTTTTTTATTTGTTACAAAAATGTAATTTTTCAGTGCTGTAAACATGAAGTTTGTTTCATGGCGGTGGTATCTCAGAGATGAATATCTCAAAACAATTGGAAATGAAAGCATTAATTGTTGTTTATGGCCACTGAAAAAGATGTAAACACAACATTGAAAAATGATTCCTCCTACAGGTAAAACGGTAAACACTATGGAGCAACATTTATTTTGAATGATAGTTATCTGTGGATTTGTCTCTTAAGGGTGAGCACTTTCACATTATATGTAGTCATATGATCCATTGTTAATACAAAAATACAGGTCAGTGCAGCTTTAAACCCAAGTATAGTATTTTCATGGTTAAATAGGAGGGGTACTCTTGGGTAGATTTTTTTTCACAATTATGTGAATAGACCCTTTTAAAAGATGACCGCATCCCAAGCAGCTTCATTTCCCTTTGTGTCCTCCCACAGGAAGCTTAAATGGGATGCAGAGTGCATTATCCACCGCTAGGTGGTAACACTGTCCAGTCCATGAGAAGTTACACGGTTGTTGAACACACAGCGTTCCTCACTGGGTCTGTGTCCGACCCTTATGTAAATGATCAGTCTCGCCTGCTTCCATTTTGTCCAACCCCCCGCTCCCCTGAGAATATGAGCTCCTCTAACCAGTGGTGTGTAAAGAGAGTGTGTGTGTGTGTGTGTGCGTATGTCAGAGCTGTCACGACCAGACAGCAGAGGATGGAGATCTAGGCAGGAAAGCAGATGGATTGAGGCACAAGGACTGCTCCCATCAATGCACACACAGAAACACACACACACACACACACATTGGCCTATGGAGCAGCTGTTGTCCTTTTCCTGCAACTGCCTGAGCTGACTCCATATCCTCCTCCTCCTCCTCCTCCTCCTCTCTCCCTCTCTCCTGGATTAGATGTATTTTGCAGTCAGCCTGAGAGCTGAGAGGTAAACAGTGGGGCTAATTGTTTTGACATACTGCTCTTTGTTTTGGCCTCCTGGTGCTAATCAACCACTCGGCTAATAAGTATGCCTGGCAAGGAAAACACAACTGTGTTTTAGGCCGGGAGGAAGTATGGAAAAAAAGGGGGACAGGTGCTGCAGTCGTAGTACTGGACCACATTTGCTCGTCATCCCAGAGTTCCCACAGTGCTGCTGTGGCTGGGTAGCGCCCCGCTCAGGTGTGAATCTATTTATCCTCATTAACGAGCGTCTCCCCAAAGTCAGCCAATTAACACGCTGCTCCTAATGAAGCCATTAGCTGTCAGATGAGGTAGAGGCAGCGCTTGTCATTGGTCCACTGTGTGTATGTGTGTGTGTGCGCGCCCGAATGTGTGCACTCTTGCTGCTAATAAAAGCAAGAGAATTAATGGAGTGAGCGTGTGTGATAATGAGTTAATGTGGAACAAGCAGGACGAGCAGTGATCAGCCCTCTGTCGCAAATGAAGATATCAGACACAGTGATTTACTTTCTCAGTGCCATAAACAGGCCTTTCTCCTTTCACATATACCACTCATTTGCGTGTGTGTGTGGTTAATAGACATGCTGGCAGAGTAAGTGGGATGTGTTAAAAGGCTCTTTTCTAAACACAGATCGTGCCACTCGGGCCTGTAGTTTGAAAATGATACCCCTTTAGTGCAGGTGTGCAGCCACGTGTGACCACTTCACCTCACATCAAAGTTTGTGTCGGCCTCAAAATAACAAACTGCACGTGTCACTCAGAGCTCCTGCGTTCCTTAATGGAGCCATCCGGCCGCACAACCTTAATATGGTTTTAATTGTCAAAGTAATTGCAAAGACATGAGTGCCGCAGCCTCAACAGAGAAGAACAATGACATCACAGAGGCAGCTGTTCTACTGACACTGTTTTTACAGTGAATTGTTTGATGGTGACTGAAGGTAAAAAAAAAAGCTGGAGATACCAGGTTTCCAAACTAAAGAGGTGAGGGAGATCAATAAAGGGAAAAAATGAATTTAGGTGTTACCAGAAGCAACAAAGACTTGTTTTTTTTCTGTTCATGATGATTTTGACAGTCATATTGGGATCCCCTCAGCTGGATGTACTGTGTGTCTCCCACCCACCCCCCACCCTACAAACTGTAACTGAAGCTGCCCCGCCCTGTCAGGGGATGCCAGAGCTGAGGATGTGAAATTGATTTTAGGTTATTAATCGTATTGCGGATTCTCCTGTCTTCTTCTTCTCCTTCTTCTTCGACACCCCCATCCCCTCCTCACCCACCCTGCTCTCTTCCCTCCTCCCTCGCTCTCAGCTGCAGTTAGTCTGCAATTGATTTTGTCCTCTAGTACACACTATCATTACCAACAGAGGTCCTCTGCCCTCCAGTGATCAGTTATCTAGTTTGGTTAGATTCACTTTGAAGTCAGTGTCGGTGCCCCGCAGCAGCCTGCCTGCTTGTAGTTTCCAGCGTGGCTGCTTGAATTTTTCAAGTAGGCAACTATGAGCACAGATACACTGAAAGATGTGATGAATCAGCACGTAAACGCCTCCCGCAACAAGTGTGAACTGCAATTGGAGGCCGTGCCAAAAAATGTGTTTATACAATTTAAAGCATGCAAATTGTACACCAAAAGAATCTGTCATCCCTAAGCACATTAAAACCTCTCTTATCCTCTCAGGCGGAGGGAGGATAGAGAAAACAACCATTCCTTAACCACTGACTGGTAATGCTCTGATTTCAGGACGTGCTTCTCTAGAGTTGGTATTCTTTAACAGGACGTCCTGTCTGCCCCTGCTGTAGAGACATGTGCATGATCCACCTCTGTGATTAATCTTTATAAACACCTTACTAGTCCAGTGTATTGATTTATGGAAGGTTGGAACTTCTGGTTTTTAAAAATTGCCTTTTTATAAGGGAGTTTGGTTGCCACAATGAATGTCAATTTTTGGAATTTGGAATATCTTGTTAGAAATGATCATTTAGTTGTATTCTGTCTATTACAACACTACATACTGCTGTAACAAATAACATTATTTTTCATTAACATCATGAGCTATGTTCCAAACCCTGATATGTCAATTTTGAAAGAAAATATTTTCCTCACTTTCATTTGTTCACATATTAAATACATGTTTCTGATATTATTCTATAGCGTTACTTAGTTCTTGCAATTTCTACAATTTCTACATGTGTTACTGTGTATTTTGTTTGTACATTTAAATACTCACTTACAACAAGTGTAATGTAGAATAATTTTAACACTGTAGTTCCCCCACAAAGGCGTGCTAATTAAATCTGAGTGCTCACAAGGTTATTAACAGGATATGAAGGCAAGAAAACAAAACAAAACATTAAATATATATGTATGTATATATATATATATATATATATATATATATATATATATATATATATATATATATATATATATATATATGTATATATATATATATATATATATATATATATATATATATATATATATATATATAGCCTACTATACAACTAAATTCCTCTGATTTTTCCTTTTTTCTTGGGAATTACTGGGAATGTTTTGAAGCCTAAAAATAATTCAAATAAAACAAGAGCGATAAAATCTTTGGTTGAAGCGATCACAGGTGGGAGACATATAATACATTATGCAGCTGATTATGGGGCTCACCAGTACACACTGCTTTGTTTTAAGGAGTCACAAGCCAAAAAGGTTGCTTTCAGACAGATGAGCTATAACACAGCAGAGCAGCCAGTGTGAGGACAAGGATCAGACCTGCAGCGGCCTGGCAGAGGAGGTGTGGAAATACATTTAGGACCTTTTATGGAGGAATTGAGACTTGATCGTTTTATGAGTTTAAAGTAAAGGATGAGACAGACTTGGCAAAGTCCAAAAATCACACAACCACGTGGCAGAGCATCGCAGCTGATATTGATTATTCCCATGTATGAATCCCATTATGTGGGTTGCTGTTTCGTTCTCCGTGCGGCATCTAGACTGCAGCCCTCCGCTCTCCTCCTTTCTAATTAAAGAGATATGTGATGTCGAATGTCCTCTCTTTGACCTCCTGCCATCCCCATTTTACTGCAAACACTACATCAGTGCCTCACAAACTTTTTTTCTCTGCTTTCTCAGAAAAAAATGTGCAGGCCTGCTTTTAAAGTTACCACTCTTTAATCCGTAATGTGTTTTATTCACTTTATTGACCTTCAGAGACTTGTTTCTTTTAAAGCTTGGGAAAAATAACACTATTAATAAAAGCTTTTGGAAAACAATTTATTTAAAGGAATTTGGTAACCACTTTTTTTTTTTACACTTCTTAACTTTAAATCAAAGTCTTTGAAACAGGACACAGAATAAATTCAAAGAGGACAGAAGGTTTGAGCTGAGATGCAGTTATGAGAAAGGTGTGAGTCAGCTGGTCCCGTTATAACACCCCCACCACCACCACCACCACTGGTAAACCACTTGCTCATCCTCCAAACTGCCACTACACAAGTCACTACTTCTGCCCCTTCATTGTAGCCGGTCTGATGATCAGCCTGCTCTCACTCACAGTCTGATTCGGAGGCTCAATTATCTGCCAGTGCAAAGATGGGCCATCCGACCTCAAGCGTTTTGGAAAATAATTACCTGAAGTTCATCATCTAATACCTCTGAAATACGCTTTCATCTGGCACCTGTTATACGTTACACATTTCCCAAGTAAATCATTTTTCACCAGTGAGTTATTCATGTGGAGGCATCAGTTACTCTGTAAAGATTTTTTTATTTGTGAAGATCTGGTGAAGGTTTTTCATCCATCCTGACTCCACGCTGAGGCAGTCTCGAGGTGGAGGAGGCTCAAGGATACTGCAGTGCTGGTCCGGACCTTGGCTCGCTTTGCTTGTTTGTTCGGCTGCTGGCTCTTCCTCCATTCAGGGGCATTTTTTCCCCCCTGAAATCAGAGATTATTTCGAACTAAAATAGATGGATGGAATCAATCAGCCATGGTTTTACTTTTCTCTTCTTCTACATAACTGCCCCCCCACTCCCTTCCTCTCACCTCCACCCTCACACCCCTTTCTCTCTCTCTCTCTGTCTCTCTCCCTCTCTCTGTCTCCCCCACCCCCCTCTCAGGGCTGCAGACTGAGGAGATGCATAAATTCAGACGCATTAGTATTCCAGTCAGGCTCTCCATTTCAAGGCAAGGCCTAGCACCCTTCCGCCTCTCCTCCTTCTCCTCTCCTCTCTCCCCTCCTTCACTCTCCCTCTCCAGCTCTATTTTTGAATCATTTAAGCAGCGCCGCATCCACAGGCCTGCTTATTTCCAAACCATCCCTAAATTATTTTTAGGCATTACGATTTATTTTTTAAGGAATATAGCTCGATTTTGCCCTTGCATGGCCAAGTATACGCAGCTGTAGTCTTTGAAATGAGATTCATCTGCTTCTGATTGTGTGTGCATGACTGTGAGTCTGTGTGTGTGCGTGTGTGCATGCATTTGTGTGTGTGTGTCATTGTGTTTTGCTGTCAGGCCCAGCGGCCCAGGCGATAAATCACGCATGTCTGATTGAGGAGGGCAGAGGGCCCGGACAATAACATTTTCAGTGGAGCTGCTGGAGAAAGCGTCTCAGTTTGCTGTGATCTGCTCAGAGCCCGCAGACCTGCAGCCAAGGTCCGGCTGAACCGCTGGGCATCTTACAGCTGTTAGAGACGGGCACAAAGTTGGAGGAAAGTTGCCCTTTGACATGACATTGAAGATGAGTCAAGGTTATGCTGCTTTAAGTACAGTTGTGCTTGTGTGTGTAAATACATAAAAGGAGCGTAATGTTTTCTTTAGTGTAAATATGAACAGTCACAATTTTAAAATGAACCCACCTTTAAATTATGTAAAACATTAACAGGAAAATTGAATGAAAAATATAAATCACACATTTTAATTGCTCTTATTGCTGCCTCACTATTTCGATAATAATAATAATAATAATAATAATAATAATAATAATAATAATAATAATAATTTTGTAGGATTTTAAAACTACCTCTTACTATTCAGTGTTCATTCATCAGAAGTCTGTTTTGGACAGTGAACAGTTGTAGCAAGAAATTGTTTATTACAACATACATAGTTTATTTCAAAACATAATACAAGCTTTATACTGAAAATAAATAATTACTTGAGCTGTCATCGAAATTTGGAATAAAACCGCCGAAACAGTTCAATCTTACTGAAAATACTGTGTTTGTATGTATGTGTGTGTGTGTGTGTGTGTGTGTTTTACATAGCTAATTAAGTGCATGAATAACTAAGAGCGTTTGTTTAAATTAATGACTTCAAAAGGGTAATATATAAAACTGTACAATATTCGAAAAAATACTTAAGAAATAAACCAATAACAGGAGTATTTAAGATTATAAAATTTTGATACTGAACGTACAATAAAATTATAGGCAGGTGTATAGCGTCGTCAACCCCTCTTTCTATTCTCGGCTCTGTCTCAGAGTCCACACAGTTTATATGGTCGAAGATGATTGAAATCAAATAAATGAATTTATAAATAGCTGTAACTGCGTGTGTGTGCGTGCGTGAGAGCGTGTGTGTGTGTGTGGCTTCGTAAGCTACAGGCCATGAGGGAGGAATTTAATCAAAACCCTCCAAGTGCTATTATGTTGGTAGCAATACCTCTACAACTGGAAATGAGGGCCTATATTTGCATATGCAAAAAAAAAAAAAGAAATAATTACAGATCTGCTACTGAGTATGTTACAAAAATAATGAATGTAAATACGATGAGAACTAAAGCATTTTAGAAGCCCGAGGGAAGCCTGGGCTGGACTGTAAAATGGCCTCTGGTGCTGCAACAAATCAATTAAGAAAAAAGTGATAGTGTTATTTTTGTTTCCCTCCGCCGATCACACAGAACACACAGCGTCAGTCCCGTCCTGTCATCGCTGCGGAGCTGATGAGAAGTGGTGACACAAAACCAAAGGCGCTGGCGGGTTATTAGGCACATTTCTGTATTTATATCCGTGATGTGAGGAGGAAAGGAAAAAAAAAAAAAACAATTTGGCGGGCTCCGGAGGATGATGACACGTGCCGCTGTGGGGTAATAATGCCCTCATGGCGGTTAGAAAAGGACGAAGGCTGAGCAGGTATCTCTGTTATTGTTATTGTCGTGGTTCAGTGCGGGAGGCACCTGGAGGAGTCTGCACCGGGACGGGCGCGGGGAGGCCGGAGAAGCCCCCTTCTCCTCCACCTCCCCCCGTGCGCTCCACAGTCTGCGTGTCTGTCTGTCTGGGTAAAGGGGAGTGGGTGGGGAGGGAGGGGGGGATTCCTCCAGGTGCTCCGGTCAGAGATCGTGGCACGAGGAGGCGTCCCCCGCGCTCCCGCTGTGAGAATAGGGTCCCTCGTGCGGCGGCGGCTCCCCCGGCGGCGTCATGCGCTTCTCCTTCTGCCTCCGGTTGCAGAACCAGACGCGCACCACCTCCTTCTCCAGCTGCAGCGAGTCCGCCAGCGAGGTGATCTCCTGCGCGGAGGGCTTGGGACACTTGAGGAAGTGCGTCTCCAGGACCCCCTTGACGCTGACCTCGATGGACGTCCTCTTCTTCCTCTTCCTCCCCTGAGCTGCTATCTTGTCTATACTGCTAGAGCTGCCCGTGGACGAGTCCGCCTCCTCCAGCCACTTGTTCAGCAGCGGCTTTAGTTTGCACATGTTTTTAAAGCTCAGCTGCAGAGCCTCGAACCTGCAGATGGTGGTTTGGGAAAAGACGTTACCGTACAGCGTGCCCAGAGCCAGACCCACGTCCGCCTGCGTGAAGCCCAGCTTGATCCTCCGCTGCTTGAACTGCTTGGCAAAGTGCTCCAGCTCGTCCGAGGTCGGCGTCTCCTCGTCCGAGTGGTCGTGGCAGTGGTGCCCGCCGAGGTCGCTGTGCTCGGGGCTGAGTGTGTCCCTGAGGCCCGGGTGCATGCCTTGGCCCTGCGGGTTGGGTGGAGGTGTGAGGCCACCGTGGTCCAGCATGCCGTTGACAGTGAAGCCCGTCTGGGAGTAGATGTTGATCTGCTGCCCGGCTGGTGATGGAGGAGTTGTGGGACACCGGAGTTCCCCAGGCTCCCGGGTGGTTGCCATGGTTGTTGTGATGGGGAGAGTGATGCGCTACGTGCGGGGAGCGGTGATGGATGATGCCGAGCTGCAGGTCCTCTCGGCCTGGTTTGACGTCCTGCTGCTCCATGGAGGCCGACCAAGGGCTGCCCTCCGACAGACTGCTCGCCCACTGGTGCCCGAGCGGGTGTCCGTTGCTCTGGACGCTCTGCAGGTAGTCACTCTGGAGGAGTTTCTGGTGTCCTCTGTAGGGGCTAGCAGGCTGCATGGCCTGGCTGTCCGGGTGGATCATGGGACTGGAGCTGAGCAGGGTGTAGGGGCTGGAGGCAGCTGTGGCCATGCTGGCTGCTGAACCCCACTAGTGCTACTGAAGCGAGGGAGCAGCTCAGCCTCTGACATCTCCCTCTCTCTGGAGCCTCGGCAGCAGCCTGGCACTGACTGACAGCCCGCACCACCACTCACAGCCCGACGGAGACGCAGTGACGACGCGTGCCGACCAATGACGGCGCAGATGTCCAAACCTCCGCCTCCGACAGCAGCGCTGCGGAGAGGAAAGGGTTACAGGCAGTCGAACCGGAAGTGAGTCGGATTGCTGGTCCAGTGGGTCTGACTGTGGAACGATGTGCGCGTGGAGCGCAGTTCCTGTTTATTAATTAAAGTTTCCAACTGATTTACGCACGAGTTTATTGCTGCTCCTGTCACCCTTGAGCGCGTGCGAAGGAGGAGATTAAAGCGCAATGGCATTTGTTAGACGTGCCAGCACTTAATTTAGAAGGATACAATCAAACCAAGAGCAGTTCTCACTGCTAATTGTTAACTTTTAGAGAATATTTCCTCCGGTGTTTATAGCGCGAGCCTCTCAAGATAGTGTTTTACGCACACGAGTTTTACGCACAGGACATTCATTATTCATAGTCATTTGGTCAGACAAAAATAACGCGTGTCAGGGGCCTATAATTGCAATTTAATCTTTAAAACAAGATTCCCATAAGATATTAAAAATGTAAGATTTCTCTCACAGCCCAACTCAAACTTTTTTTCTCCCACAGGGAATCATCCAGTCATTGGGCATGTTTACAAAAACCCAAAACTTCATTATTACTGCATTTTCTCAAAGAAGTAAATGTGTCCGCACGCACTCACATCCCCAGTCTTTAAGAATCTCATCAGGTCCTCTCAGAGATGAAAAAGCTCTATCTGCATATCTGAGAGCGAACTTGGCTGCATAATTATATTTGCCATTAAAAGACTGCGTCCCGCTCTCCTTATTGGTTTGAAATTCCATTAAATATATTGCTCGGGCTCCCAGGTTAAGCTTGATTTAAATTTGCATACATTTTCATACATTTAGGAGAAATAAAAGAAGGCTGCAGCCACCAGAAAGTCATTAAAGAGCGCTGAGCCGAGGAGCTGGCGGCGGAGACGGAGGCGCAGAGGAGGCCGGAGCAGGTGAGCTGAGCGCGGGGGTGTGGGTGTGCTAAACGGGGCCTCGGTAGCCGGAGGACCGAGAGGCGGCGACGGGCTGGGAAAAGGGCGCTGACAGCACGGTGAGAAGCCCCGTGTCTGTGCAGCGTGGAGGCCCGCAGATGGACGGATGGGAAATAATTCAGCAGACTGCGCACGCTTGTTGTTGTGCTCCAGCTGCGCGTAAATTCTTGATGCAGTTTACTCTCTGAAAACTTCCTAAAAAGTGAGTGAATATTTGATGTGCGCGGCGGGGCTGCCCTGCTGGCCTACAGTGAGCTGAACTGGAGTCGTTGTTTGGAGGGGGGGTGGGGTGGGGTGGGGTGAAATGATACAGGATTGTGTGCCAAAAAATTAGTACATTTCCTGCACAGTGGCAGTGGTGGCATTTCAAACACAATTGCTGCGTTTTTTTTTTTTATTTTTCTTCTTTTTTTTTTCCTGGCGTGTCATATTAAATGAGGCGCCAAAGCGAATTAATTCTGGAGGATGGATTCTCCATTTAGAGCAAAACGCATCCCGCAAACTAATTTGATTCAATCTGAGCATGTGCGGCAGATATTAACGGAATTTAAGCTTTAAAAACGAGCTAACTTTTTTTTTCCACGCTCAGATTCGAAAAAGCTTCAATATATATTATTTTTTTTGTCTCCTCACAAAAATAAAGTCTGCGTTTTTTTTAAGGGGGAGCATAAAGCAGACAGGAGAGGGACTTGGAGAGGGGGTTGTATTGCTCTCGATAGTCTAAGTTTCTAAGTGTAACAGATGCTTCTCTAGAAACGCTCCTTGTGCTGATTCCTTTTATTCGCATCAACATTTTTCTGCCGTCGAGCGCGTTTCCATAGCGAGGCGAATAAAAGGCAAATCCCCGCTCCGCGCCTCCAATAAAGAGCCCATTCACAGATAACCCGAGCCAGCCCCGCTACACTTACACCATGCAGCACCGCGGGCTCTCTCTGCACAGCCTGCACAGCAAAGAGCACCAACTAATGACTCATAATTTCTTTAATTTCTCTCTTTATGAAATGCCGGTTCGCGCCCGTTTTCTGCCTGTTTGTTTAGCCGCTCGTCGCTGTTTGTTTGGCGGCTCTGAGTAAATCTTTGGCTGATTATCTCCCGACTCTTGATTATTTGCTGCAAGCACTGGGGTAAATAGAAAGATTTGTTTACTGGGAACCTCCAGTTGGTGATCTTTCATGACTATCAAAAAATAGATGTCTATATGTATACATACATGTGAAACACCACACTGTGTCTGTCTATGGGCCTCTAACTCAACGCTGAAATGTTCATGATTAAGATTTAGGTAAAAAAAAAAATTGCATTATTATGGCGTTAGATTAATTATTATTCCGATTTCTATAAAATAAAAGCTGCATTGGTTTAGTTACTTCCTGGCTGCGGGTTTTAAACACAGTGTCATTTCCCAAACAGGAATATTTATGTCTTTACTTTTAGGGAGTGTTTGGATTTAGATGGCAGCTCTCTATATAGGTGAAATAACACTGAGCACCAAAATATATATATATCATTATATATCATTTTCTCATGGAGGTTTGGTGTGTCTGTTTGTCATTTTTAATAAGCATTTAAAATATTTTACGCATCCCTTATAAATAATTCAATAGTGAGGTTTTTTTGTTTGTTTTAAAAGGCCCTTAATTACCGCTTTCTAATTTATTAAAAATGTTAGTGGAGTTCGTTTTCGTGTAAAAGTCTCTACCGCTTTTATTTATTTATTGATAAAATTGTAATCCATTATTATTAACGTCCTGTTTCGTCAGACTTTTGTCTGCCTCTCCTGCACGCTGTCTGTCTGTGTGCAGCTCGCTGCAGCAGCCTATTGATAAATCAGCCTCAGACAGCCCGGGGCCTCAGGGCGGGACCTGTCACTGGGTGTCACGACCTTTAAAACTTTCCTCCACCGAGCCCAAAATCTCTTCTCCTGCCTGACGTGGCCTAAAGTTAAAGATGTTACAGCTGAAACAAATTCATCATTTCTGTCTGATTGTTTGATTAAAAAAAAAAAAACGCTCCTTAATTTCTAATAAATGAAGTCCTGATGACAAAATTCACTCTTTAGGTTGGATTTTTGACACAGAGTTGAATTTTTTTATTATCCCAAAGCCTTCGTGTCACCTCTGAGTTTAAGTTGTTCTCCCTGACACTCACACACACACACACACACACACACACACACCTCGCGGGCTCCCGGACAGTAAAATCGATACTCCCATTAACCCGTGACGTCGCTAATAAAGGACAGTGACACCGTGTTTGAACAAGACGGCCCCTCAGAAAAGCGAAAGCCTCAAACTAATGTGCCGTCACGTCGCTGACAGCACGTTTGTTTTCATCAGAAACCTGAAACAAAACCGCCTGTTTGTGTTTGTGATGGCAGAGTGCTGCCTGTCTTTACACGTCCATCTGTCTGTCAGGAGAGCCTCACCTCCGCCTGTGTGTGTGTGTGTGTGTCCGACAGAGGAAACACACCAATGAGTGAATGTATATGAAGGTAAAAGAAATCATCCCATGAGAGCACACAAGTGTAAATGTACATTCATAATGCATGAGGCCCATGTGTGTGGCGTGTGTGTGTGTGTGTGTGTGTGTGTGTGTGTGTGTTTGGTCTGCAGTGAGAGAGCCTGGTTCAGAGGGTTAGATTAGATATCTGTGTGTGTGTGTGTGTGATGAAGGGTTTTCGCTTTTCAACAAGTCTACAGTGAAACCACGGATTTTTTTTTTTTTAGAAAAACCTTAATGGAGTAATTCCCACTGCTCAGAGCACAAATTTGGTTGAAATTTCACGTTTCCAAAAAAAAAAAAAAAAAAACTTCCCTCACGATATTTCTAACTTGGGCGTTCAGATTTAATGGATGTATTATAACAACATTCAAACTGTGGGTTTCATTCAGAACAAATCCTGGACATCTTTAGGCTGTTGTGATACGATTCTTTACCTTTCAAACGATATGCAATCTTGTTTTTAATTACGTTTTTCCCCCTCTTACTATCACTGCGGATGAGAAGCAATTAATACGAGATAACAGATTAACAAAGCTTTTCCTCATCCCCATGATCAGATAGGTGTATTTTGTTTTTATTTAAGGATTTAAAAAAAGGATGGAAAAAAAACACCTGAAATTGTTTGAAAATGAAAGTCTTTACTTTCATATCGGAATACATCGAAAATAAAAGCATTAGTAGGCCCAGTTGTTTATTTTCTGGGCCCCAGCAGTGCTCCTGAAATGGCTTGAACATTATGTCGTTTTGAATATTATAACACACTCTGGTAATGAAATGTTCCAGTCTTTGTTTGAGGACCATATTAATGTAAAATAAAGGAAATGCAGTGGGAAGCCAGCAAAGAGTGTGTACAGCAGGTATTACAGGTGCGGAGGAGGTGGATATAAATATGATAGTGTATGTGAATATGAATGCTGTGACAACAGTCTGACAGATAAACTTCCAGGTCGCTCTGAATGGTGAAAGTTCCTTCAAAAATCCAGCTCATTTAATTTCCTGGAACGACTGAGGGACACCAAGTGCAACGTGAGGCTTCAATTAAATGTCTCAGGCCTGAATGTTTAGTATTCCAACTGTGATGCAAATTCCAGCGTAAAATTATTTTTGGTTTCTAGTTAATTAGAAAATGAATTCAGTCAAAACAACACGCGGGCCTGAGGTCAGAGAGTCTTCCAGCTCCTGAAAAAAAATGTTTCCCCCCTTTTTACACTCGAGAACAAACACTCAGTGGCACAAAAGCAGTCGCTGCAATATTATTTTTTATTATCTGCGAGAATTTGAAACACCTGAGCTAAATTGAAAGTGTTTGTCCCTCTTGCCTTCCGTCAAACAAAGCTAATGTTTGTCAGACAGATTATTCACTGCTTCTCTGTGTGTGTGTGTGTGTGTGTGCATGTGTTACAGGTGCTGTTTGCAGAAGAGGCTGCTATATTGTCCCTGGGTCAGTGAAGGAGCCATGGTTGGTGAAAATCTACATAACATTACCATCTGTTAAACTTCAAACTGCTCAAACATAATACACACGCTCTACACATATGAACACACACACACACACACACAAACTCACAGGTCCTCTGAAACAGAGAGCAGTGAAGAAGAGAGAGAGAGTCTATAGAAATGTAATGAATGCTCTTCAGCCCCTCTCCATCGTCCTCCTTCTTCTGCTCTTCTTCTGTGCTGAGAGCATAGAGGAGCTCGGGGTTGAAGCCTCCGCCGGCACCGACCAGGAAGAGAGAGGACTCGGGTGCAGAAAGAGAAAGAGAGAGGACGGGCTGGTTGTGAAAACTTTTGAAAATCAGGCTCTTTTCAAACGTGGTCGACGTCTAACGAGCAACCCGGGTGAATTTCCTGTGGAATATCAGCGAGCTCTCTGCCACGCAGCTAAACAACCAACCAACCAACATACTTTCCCCTGTGGCCTACAAACCCACACACACTCTCTCTCTCTCTCTTTCGTACATGCACACACATATCCAGGTCCCTCTGAAGGAGCAGGCGGAGCCGGCAGTTGCACATCTGCATTTCAAACACAGACTCTCTGGGATTCATTATTAATTAGCCTGCTGAGCCCTGGAGGACTGGTGATGCTGCCGTCCCACACACACACACACACACACAAACACACACAGACACACACATGCACACACACACACACCTCGTGACCTCTTTGCCCCCTCTGCTCTACAGTTAGAGAGTCCTCACCAGAATACTGAGCCACGTACAGGAGCCCGCCTCCCTCCAATCACATCACTCCCCCTGATTTCCTGGCTTAATGTATGGTAAAGGATGATGAATTACAGGCGTAGGTGGTTTTATTAAGCTGAGCACAGTGCAACTGTGTTTAAAACACCATATTCAATTGAGTTGTTTAGCACAGCACAGTGTTAAATGACATGTGTGAGGGGATGAGGGGAGCACGGAGAGCTGTACCGCTTCTTATATCGCATCAATAAACATTACAAAGCTCCGTTCCGCCTTTGTTTGCTTTATTCTTTTGCTATTTGTGGGAAATAAGACTGTTGTGTTTTGCCTGCCTCTAATTTGTGTGTGTTTCTGCGCGCCTTAACCTCCACCAGCAGTAGATAGAGGCAGATCAGAAAGACACACAGAGATTATGCATGAGGAATGTCTCCAGGGTCCACACACACACACACCGAGAGAGAGGGAGAGAGAGAGACATCAAACACACTGCAGTGAGAACCCTCTGTCCACAACACACGTCCCACCACTGCGCAAAGTTGGGGCTGTGCAGTTTACAAAAATGAACACGATAGGAAGAGGTGAATGCGCCGCTGCTGGGTTTCAGTCTATTGTGAGCCTCCGCTGTTGCATTAGTATGCAGGGAGCTAACGTTTGATGCCGAGATCATTCAAGAGCATCAGATGGCGCGTGATTCCCTGACATGTCAGTGACGGGATGATGTGTTGACTGCAGACATTTGAGCGCAGAATGTTAAAGCTCAGATGAGGGTTCTCTGATTGGTCATGGAAATGGAGGAAGTTGTTATGTTTTATAATAGAGATTATAATCTGTCCTCCCAGCAACATGTGGCTCCATCCATCCATCCATTCATCCATCTGTCTATCCGTCCGCCACTATGGTTCAGATAGTATTACCATGGCCAATGGGGCTATAGGTGGGCAGACTCTGATCCCTCACCACACATCAGCACCTCACCGATTGGCCCGCTCAAGGCTATAACCTGGGATCTGATAGGGCAAGCGGCTCTGGCAGTAATTTGGACATAATTGCATAATTGAGCAGGACTCGGCCATCATCGCCCTCTGCCTCTGAAGCCCTCAGTTTAGGCCTCACGGTGGCTGAAGCTGCTGCTCAGCTGTCACCTTCTATCTCCATTCAAAGATACTGTAGCAGAGTAAAACACGCTCCCACACTGCAGCAGTCCCTGTGAGGATCGGTGCCTCCTGAACCAATTGGGTCTGATTTGGAGCCAGTGGCGGACCTCCACCGAGCGCACACGCTTCCCGGTTTTCGTGGAGAATTCTGGGCAACGGCGCGGCTGAGATTTGCAGGGAAAAAAAAAAAGAAAAAAGAGAGAGTACTTCTCGACGACACAGCGCAGCCTTTGTTAGATGTGTAACGAAGAATCTGGGGCAATCGTAGAATCTGCACAAATGTTGTTACAAGTTCTCGCTCCGAAAGGGAATTCTCGTTCCCCTTTCAGAGCGTTCCCCTCGGCCCGCTCTTTCATTCAAAGGAATGTTCATATGATTTTTGGTTTCATACCAATTCCACCTGGAGTCTCGAAGGGAAGAATAACAAATATGGGAAACATTTAATCCAGAATAATATGTTTATCCAGAGACCTGCGGACTTGGGGAGGAATGGACCCCCTCTGATGTGGTCTGCTGCCAGTGTGTGTGTGTTCACGTGTGTGTGTGTGTCCGGGTTGCCGTGTGTTTGGGTTGGACGTGCGAAACGGCTGAAGAGACCCTCCACCCCCTGGGGCCAGGAACTCTGGGTGAGGAGGAAGAGAGGTCTAACACACTCTCAGATTTCTAAAGTGTGTTTGTGTGCAAGCTTTTGTGTGTGTGTGTGTGTGTGTGTGATACAGGATGTGACAAAAGCTAGCAGCAAGTAAGTAGTTGGACAGAATTGCGGTAAAAACTCGAAGAATCTCAGTTATGGTGGTGCTTCTCACAGAGAAATGTTTTTTTTTTTCAGCAGGAAAGAAAATACTAATTTATTCTTCCCCACCTCCGTCTGTATTTCTGCTCGTGGGGTTAAGTGCAGAGAAAATACTCAAAACTCAGATGTATTTGCAGGACCTGTGTTTAAAGGAAGATTCTGATTTATTACAGCTGGAGTTTACTGTCGTAGTTTTGTCCGTAATCTTTATGGAGTTGAGATTAGAGAACCTGCCAACGTCGCTCCAGTGAATCAACATGCTAACAGTTTAGCTAGATTATCTAAACTACTTTTTAAAAGGCAAAACAGCAAGTGAGTGGACTCAAAAGTATGGTAACAATCCCTCCTTGAAAAAGAAAACCTGTGCACACAAATAAATATGGTAGGTCAAAGACAAACCAGGAACTCAAACTCTGATGGATGTTTAGATTTGATAGTTTAAAGGCATTTTACCCTTCGTTAGGCTGAACCAAGTAACTAACCGTCCACAGCTTGTTGTATCTTCTTAAGAACAATATAATAAATACATAAACTAGCTACCATCTCATATACACAGAACAAATAAGGTCAGTTTAATAAACAATAAAACTCTGTGGTTTCACATGTACAGTAGAAACTGCTTATAGCAATCAAAACACTTGCAAAGAATCAATCCTAAACAAATGCTGTTTAACAAAGTAATCTATAGGGTTCACTTTTGGGTCTTTTCACACACGACAACATATGTATATATATTTTTCATTTTACTCCACTGATTTTACTCCACTACTCCTTGCACCTAGCCACCTGAGGCTGGTGTGACATGCTGAAATCATGGCAGAGAGAAGACAGTCATTTTCTCTCAATGAAAAATGCAGTCTGCTCAGAGCTTACAACAAACCCCCAAAATGAGCCAACAAGATGGAGCAGCAAAAGTCGGCGTTTCTCAGACTACCTTGTACTGTCTACTTAAACAGTGAGAAACCGTCAGGTGGTAGTGTTGGAGGCAGAAAACAAACTGCATGTGGAAACACCTGTGCTTGGAGCTGACCTAATAGAGTGGGTTGATAGTAGCCGGTCATGTAATGCCTAATAAATAGTGAGGCTGGTTGTTTCATTACTTTAAATTCATATAACATGTATAGAAATGTCAATTAGACTTTAATTTGCATGAGAAAAAAAAAAAAAATCTGGTTAAAATATTCTTGTGCTTACAGTGATAAATTTGACCCAGACAAATGTGATCACTGTAAAGGGTAATGTGTGTGTGTGTGTGTGTGTGTGTGTGTGTATAAATCATTTATATATATACATATATACATATATATACATATATATATATATATATATATATATATATATATATATATATATATAAAACCCAGTTTATATTTTGGATTTAAACTCATGTGGATGTATCAGTTTATGTCTTTGTATTGACTTTGTATACAATCACACCAACTCTAAAATTCGGTCATCTAAGAAATCAGCACATCTTTCACTGTGTGGGTGTATGTGTCCTTTGCACTACTAAAAGTCATTAATTGAGACTTCAGTGGCAAAATGCTTTTTAAAATCCATCACTGTCTAAATGACTTTAACAAAGGTAAAGCCAGCAACGTTACATATCTCATGTCTACTCAGAGCTCTGGTGGCGTCTTGAAATTGTGTTTTTTTTGCCCCGTCACACTCCTCTTTACACACTCCTCTTGATGTCACAACATCCCCAGCTCTCAGCAGTTACTTTAGTGAGTACGTTACCATCACTCACAGACATGATGGTTAAAACTACAAAAATAAAACCAAAGCGAATGTCATTTTCCTTTAAAAAACAGCATGCTGCTCATGCATGCTAAGCTAGCGAGTACAATGTTATAGTTATTATATAAGGAAAACGATACATGAAACCAGCATTTACTAGAAAGAAATCCACACACACACACACACACTGACATATGAAAGTGACACTACTACTTCTACTACTATCACTACTACTACTTCCAGTTCAGTATGCCAAAAGTACTAAATCCTGCTCCCTTTCTCTTCTCTCCCTCTTCCCTCTTGCTCCGACTCCCTCTCTCTGCCTCTGAAAGAAGGTCTTATTGTGGCAATGTCAGCTGTCTCAAGGGCGTGCAGAACAAAGAAGCTTTTCACCCCTCTGCATATCCTCCTCTCATCCTTCACTCTCTCACCTCTCACTCTCATTTCTGACTCCCGTATCATGCAAACCCTCTCATTTGTTTGAGCCTTTTTTTGTCTTTTTTTTTTTTTGCCCCCTTCTTTTCTTATTCTCACTTGTTTTGGCGTTCTCATGTGGGTGGGATACGTGTAGTCGCTGGTGAGCGCACTCCTGCAGCAGCAGGTTGAAGTAAATGAGATGAGTATGGTAACACTGCTGGAATATTAAAAAAGAAATCCTCTGGCACTGATTGTGGACTTAGATACAACATATTCAAGATTACTGTGGGTGTGTGTGATATATGTCCTGGATGTATCCGCGCTGCAAGTATGGAGGCAGGAGGAGAGGGGATGTGTGAAGGCAGCAGCAGCTGGTGGAGATGCACAATGTCAAGAGAGCACAGAGAGACAGAGAGAGACTACAACAGAGGATGCCTCCTTGGCCGACTGCGTGGAAGGGGGACAGTGGAGCATAACAAACAGGATCCACCTTTCTGCTTGGCTAATTTTCCCCATTAAAACAGCCCAGCAGGAGCCTCAGCAGTCCACCAGCTGGAACAGAGGTTATTTTAGTGCATGTCTTTCAGCAGGGTGTGTGTGTGTGTGTGTCACTTGCATCTATTTTGGCGCGTGAGTCTGAGGTTTAGGGAAGCATAAAGATCTTCCATAGGAGCGGATTCAATTCGCTAATATTAATTTCCTTCTCTCCAGTCATGCATAAACAAAGAAAATCTCCTCGGCTGTCTACAGTATGTGTTTCGCCCTGCTGCGCGTCGCTATAATGTGCCTGGTGCTGATATTGATGTATGTGCCCATATTTGCCCAGTCATCTCTTTATGTGGCTGGCCCTCCTTCTCCTCTGTCTCAGTCAGATCCTAAACTAATCCCCAACCCTGCTACTCTGACAAGAAAATCCCCTATTTTAATGCATGCACACACACACTCCGTCTTCCTCCCTCGCCCCCGGCCACACACCCCAATCACACACACACTTTCCTTTTTTATCCCTCTGTGTACCTGTGCACAGCATCTCTTTCCGTAAAGCATGCCTCGCACACAAGTTACCATTTGTGATATTTGTTATGGTAATGTTCCTGGAAATTCATACTGGAATGAAATTTCTTCTCCCGTATTTGTTCACACGAGGCCAGAGTTTGGCAGCACAGTGTCATTAGGCTAGAGGCTGTCAGGAAATGTTAACCGAAATTTGTTGCAGTCCATTTACTGAAAGAAAAGAGTAATCAGATAACAGATGATTTAAAAAAAGGGGGGAGATGTGTTGTGTTACTAAAACAAGGCATCAGTAAAACTAATTTATAATTCGTGTACATAATGGTTGTAGAAGAAAGTCATATTGTAGTCTGAGAGTTGGAACACATTTCGTAACTGTGGAATAGATTTTGGAGGCGAAATAATCCAATAATGAACTGAACTTTCTTCAAGCTAACGAGTTTTGTGATTAATTACGTTCGGGTGTTACATTAAGTAATCTGTTCTACGAAAGTAGAGAACAGTAACTAAAGAACAGAAAGAGTAATGTTGAGAAAAAAAAGTTTTCCACACATAAAATTAAAAAAAAGGAAAAAATAAAGAAAAACTGCATTCTATCTTTGGATAATAGTGAAGAAATAAAGTACACCAATTTGTGCTCTTTCAGCTTCAAATATATAAACTAGTTTATAACTTTACTTAATTAGAAGAGTTCACAGGTCATAAGAAATGAATGTCTATCTACTTTCAAGCTGTCTGTCCTTCTGTGATTACAGTAAACCGTGTACTAAAGTGATATAATACTATAGTTTAAAATTTAATATGTGATTTAAATGTGTCTTTACCACGTCATACTACACAAATTCCACTAAAGACAAAGCTGATGTGTCAGTTAGGCTAGTTTGCTAATCCAGATGTGGACTATAGATGTTTATTTTGCATTTATCCAAAACTAAATTTAGTAATGTATCCAGTAAGTTTCAGTCAGATAACAAACTGAAAGGATGTTGGTTAATCTACATGGATACTTTGGATTTATAGATAAAAAAAAAAAAACATTTAGTGTTGGCTTTTGCTAATAGTTAGCTGTGTCTGTGTCACTAGCTAGCTCTAAATGATTGTGTCTCTCCTGCTTTAGCCTTTTTCTTTTTGGCTGTCTGTTTGTGCTACAGTATGACAGTCTGACCTTACGAACTACACTTACTGTGGTTTGACTTGAGTATTAGCTCCAACTTGTAGCTGCTGCTCATTTAAAATGCTATTTTCATGGACATGATATCTCCTTGGTATAATCATGTTTTAGCAAAACAAATGCCAAAGAGTTGGAGTTTGGTCTTAACGAACACTTTAAAGAAATACGTAGATTCCCAGTAGTGCACACCATGTGGCCAACCATGACCTAAACTGAACACATACATACACCCGGGTGCGGCCTTGGAACACTTCATGTGGTGTGGTATGAGTGTATTCTCGACCCCGCAGAGTTTTCCCCCCAAAAAAACAACTACATACTCAGGCAGGGAAGTCGGACTGAAGGTTTAATTTATGCCCTTGTTGGCCTGTCAGCAGCTTTGCCAACTCCAGCCCATTTGTATTTCACACTGGTGTTTGCAGGCTATAAAACATTTTATTTCTAATTTCTGTATTTCATAGCATATTAACGCTCATGATAAAACAATACTATTAAGCTGTTACCCCACAAAATACTATACCACATTATTTATGTTTAGTTACAGTAAATTCAGCCTGTCCAGATGACCAATTAGCCCATAGTACACATATAGAAATATGACTATTCTGAGAAACACAGTTTAATCACACAAATGTAACTTTCTGTATTTTGTGAGCTTAACGTGACAAAGGAAGGATTTCATCTGTGCAATAACTGCGTTACCGTGAGTGAGTGAAAAGACTGTCTGCATCTACCCGCCAGGAGAGATGAGATGCGGTTGACCTTGGCATGTGCGCGAACACACACGCAACACATGCAGCCACACACACACACACCGCACAGGGGAGGACTGACAAATGGCAGTTCAGCAGCTCAGTTAGATGGTAAATGTGTGTTTAAACAATGCAGAGTGACGCTTACACATGCAACACTTAGTGGCCGGTCTGTGATATAAGATTGATTTGGTTCACTCTCTCACTCTTAGAAAAAAAACACACACACACACACAGAGGAATATGAGTGATGTGATTCAGGACACCTCTCGGCAGCCACTCTGCTTTCCATCCTAACGCCTGAGCAGAATACTAATCACTGGATCACATTACAGAGAGAAAGAGAGAGAAAGAGAGAGAGAGACAGAGATATGGTTGCAGCTATAGGAGGAGAAGAAGCAGCATGGAATAGGGCGGATTATATCAGATAACACAAATACAAAGGTGGGCTTCGGAGGCCATGGTGCTTTTTTTTACATCTACACCTTCCTGTGAGCAGCATGCAAATACTGTGGGTTAGTGATGAAAAAGTAATGTCACGGTCAAGTGAGAGCAAAGCTAAACAGCAGGGTTGGAAACATGTTGGAAACGGAGATGAGATCAGAGGAAGGAAAAGAAGTTCAGTCAACCTGTGTGAAAGTCACTGCAACAGGCAGCTGCTACACAAACAGTTATTCCCAAAAACTGCAGTTAAAATAAGTAATCATTTACTGCATTGCCTTTATTTGAGGGTTTTCTTTTTATTTTATGCTAATTCTTTTATCTAGTTAATTAAAAGTTTAATTTTTAAGACAACATATAATCCACCCATAAATACAGAGGTAAAGATTAAATTGTTTAAAATAGTTCAAAGTACATTCACCTCACCAGCTACAACATTCAAATGTTAGATATGCATTAATGCACCAGTAATAGTAATCCAGTATCATAACGATAATAATGCTTTTTTCCCCCCAACTAATTCAAAATTCAGCTGCACGAGTTATGACAGGGTCAAAACAGAGGAACAACATCACTCCCATTCTCAACTCTTTACACTACACACCTGTTAGTCACAGACTGATTAAAAAATCCTGATGTTTGTTTGAAAGGTATTACATGCACATTAGAGAACTTGTGTCCCCATATAACACCATCAGATATTGTCTGACCAAAAACTTCCAGAGATCCAGGACGAGGTGTTAGGGGGACAGGGCCTTCTTCATCTCTGCACCAAAACTATTCAATTCTCTTCCTCCCACCATCCGAGTCGCCCCAACCGTTGTGATCTTCAAGAGTCATCTTAAAACACTTCTACTTATAAGCTTTTAACTGTGCCTGAATGAACCAGCTCAGATATTTCTCCTGAGGTCTCTGTAGGTCAGTGTTGTCACTGTGGGCCCTGTGTAATTATGTGCTATTATTGTTAATGTTATTACTTTTATTATTTATCTTCTCTCTCATTTTTATTCCCTCTTTTATGTTTGGTTTGTATCCATGTGTGCTTTGGATTGACTGTTGTGTGTAAAATGCCATAATAAACTTGATTTGATTTCATAATATATCGCTGTTTTAATTTAATTCATTCATTTTGTTTCATACAAACAATGGGAAAAATTGCAATGTGTAATGGGAAAAGACTCACATGTGGTGAAATACCATCCAAGTGTGTACTCTCCCTTTTTAGTATCTTTCAGCTCAGTTTTGGTTTCCTGGGCCAAAACTTTATTGTTTTGTTTCATTCTCATGGCTCTCATCAGCATTGTCTCCAGCAGCCTCAGAAAGCTGTTTTAAGAAAAAAAAATACTGTACACTATCTACCCAGAGCTAAACAGCAGACAAACACAAATTAGTGGAACATTTAGCTTAAAATCTTCAAGAAAAGACCAAAACTATATCAACTGTATGAGGTTATTACTCATACTAATCAGGTGAAGTATTTTCTTCAATCACTGTTGGAGAGACTTAAATGAAAAGCAAAAAGAAGCTCCATCCACCTGCAGAGGTCTCACCCTCAAGAGGCAGCCTGTAACAGGGACATTTAGTCCCATTAACTGAAGTTATCGGAAATAATTGTCGGAGTCATTTTTCATGAGCAATGACTCAGATTAAAGCTCATTTTAGACTAATCTGGATCATCAAATGCCAGTTTAGGCAGCGCGGTCCTTTATTCTCCGTGCAGCCTGCATGGCCGACATGCAAATACAAACACTCACACTAAATCTCGCACACTCTCCTTCTCCTCGCCCTCCCTCCTTCCTCCCCTCCCTCTCCCCAGCCCCATGCTGAAGCAATTATGTCCAGTGTGTGAGTCTTCTACAGGCAGTGTGAGGGTGATTGATGATGCTGTCAGCACAGGGAACATGTTTTAACGTCAGAATAATCTCCCTGCTAATATATTACATCCACTGGATAGGGTTCAATCATTACTAATAGCACTGCTAAGTTGATGAGAGGGGAGCTGGTGTTGAGAGCACGTGCCTTTGTGTGTGTGTGTGTATAAGTTTGTGTGTGTGTATCTCATTAATCAGGGCAGAAGTAGAGGCAGAGAAATCTAGTAAGGCCAACCAATAAACAAGTATGCCGGTGCAAGGTGGAATAAGCAGCCAGCGAGAAGTGTTTACTTCTTACATAATTACTCACTCGTATCCTATAGTCAGTGAATCAACTGAGACGCTGTTATTGTGAGCGTGAGAGTCTTACCACCACTCGATATAATATCGTCTTATGAAATGAAAGAGGTGGAAAGAATGGAGCACAAAGGCATCCGACGCTTCAAAAAGAGGCAGCCTTGTGGTGTCTAATCCGCGCTGTCTAATCTCTCAAATTGCTGTGACGTTTGATGAAGGGGATCGAGCTGGTGTGGGGAGAGAAACGGGCCCAGTCAGAGAGAGAGCGTGTGTGTGTGTGTGTATGTGTGTATTGTTGTTGTTGTTTTTTTGCTGATGTGTACAGTACAGATCCAGCTGTGCCCTCCGCTTCTGAACAAATCCTTCTTTAAATACGAGCTGTGTTGTTTACAGCATTTCTCTGCCTCCAGACACCATCCTCCCTCTGCCTACACTGCCTCTGTTCATTTGACACTGCCTCCTCTCTTATCTGCTTTACGTACTGCTGACTGCTGATCGGATGCAACATCCCCCACCTCCTATAGCTTGTTAGAATATGCATGTTGTCGCATGTTGCATGCACGGGTGTACACACGCATATACATCTGGAAACATGGGAGTAAGAACAGAAATAAATAAATACAGAAAGAAAGAAAGAAAGACTGTGTGTTTGCAGGAGAGAGTCTGTGGGGATTGGTGTTATATTCTGCTGGTGTCAGCTGGCTCGTGGTCTGCAGATTAATGTGTGCGTGTGTGCACACGCATATGTGCGCAGTGCAAACAAAGGCGCCCTCACAAACACCCGTAAACAGATTAGCTCGTCTGCTGAGAAACAAAGGGTTAAGAGAAAATGCAGATTTCACAGGGAAGGGGAGGGAGCCGAAGCTGTGAGTCTAGTTTTTGGGTGTGTGTGTGTTGTGTGTGTGTGTGTGTGTGTGTGAGGGGTGAGCAGGGCCAGCACGGCGGTGGAGCGTCGTGATCCCTCTCCCTAATACTGTGTGGAGAATCTCCTCGCTGGGCTCAGCTGCCAATTCTCTCCACTGTAACAGTTCCATTCTCCTCCTCAGCCGCTGAAACAATGCGACCATGCCTTTCTGTGCATCTCCACACAAAGAGCCCAGCGCTGAGACAGACGCTCAGAGTGAACTGAGACACAGCACCAGGACAATAGACTGAGAACGGTTTTGTTCTGCATTGTGTTGCGTGTTTGTGGAGGCAAACAATAAAGAAAGTTCCAAGGGGCGAGCAACTTTTTCCTCATTGTTGAAACTTTAAGAGGATGCACAGTATACAGAAGTGGGAGCTGGAGATTTGCTTCATTGGAGAATCTGTTGGTCAAACTCGTGTGTATCAGTCATGTGTGTCGGTCTCAGCTAAGAGAATGTTTAGGCAACTGTACTTGGAGAAAAAAAAATCACCCAGGTCTGATCTGTTGACAGTGAGGCCTGTGTGACTCTGTGTTAGTGAGCACTACCTGCCAGTCAACTTAACATGTAAACTACTAAATTATGCATCATACACCCTTATCAGTGAAAGCTCCTCTAAGATATATATGGTTAAAAGCAACAGGAAAAAAGTGCATTCATTCAGCATTTCCTGCAACACACCTCCCACTAGACTACACACACACACACACACACACTCTCTCACACACACACAAACACACACAGTGGACAGTACACAGGAACACTGGAAGTTCCCCCTCTACTGGTGGCGGCGGATGCTGAGACGTACTGCCCCAGAGGACCACCTCCCTGGGACCTTGAGCCAATCACGACAGCCGAAACAAGCCCTTTATCTACAGGGGCTTATTAAGCTAATTGAATTAGCATGTTGTGGTTTCTGAACCCAAATACGATTAGCTTGTTATTACTGTGTTATCAGGGTCCCTTGTTACAGTAACAGCAGGTTACTTTTGGCTGCTTCATTGGCTCTTTTTCTCCCTCTGCCTCTCTCTGCCTGCATAACACTGGAGATTTTCACATATTCACACATCGGCTCATTATCTGTTAGATACCTGGCAAAGTTACAGTGTCATGAAAATCCAGCACATAGTGCATCTCATACTAGCAGAGGCCACACTTGTGTTCATGTTCAGTTTTGGTTTATTGATTCAGGCAGACATTATAGCGTGCTTAAAGATACAATATTACTATCAATCTATAACTATCTATACACTAATTATACAGCATCGGTGGGCAGTGACAGAGCCTACTGCCCACTGATGAAAGTTGTTGCATTTGCAGCATTTTGACCTATGTGATTTTCCCTGAAAGATCTCAGTTCTGCTTTTGACAAAACAAACTCCCTCTTCATCTCACCTGTGTGTGAAGTGGCATATTGTTTTTTTTTGTTTTTTTTTTTTTTTTTTTTCAGGTCTCTGTTAGCATTGCAAGTAGATGGTTACTATGGTGGACCTAAGAAAGACGAGATCGACGACTGTAGATAATGAAACTTCAAAAACATACCGGCAAATACTGATTATCACCATGGATGCCACAAAAGAGAACAAAATGACTTTAAAGCTGCACTACTCAGTATTTATATGTAAACAGCAGATAACATGTCCATGTGCTCAAATAAGCACTACTGTTGCCCCGTGTCTGCTAGAGTTGAACTTCATAATATGTTGTGTTTACAGCTGGTGAGCTGATAACACCAAACATTAAAACTTAAATGAAATCACTTTCCCCCCAAGATGTACCTCCTACTCTCAAAAGGAACTAATTTGTTTCTATATCAGTTTCTTCAGTGATGGATATCCAGCTTTGAAATGACACCATTCTATCATTAAAATGATGTCACCCTTTAATCATTGCATTTCATCACCATTTACTTTGGATGATATAATAATAGCCGCTTTATTTAAACAAAAAATGGCTGTATTGAGATTTAAATCTTTTTTACAAATGTGTTCTGGCCAAAACATGCAAAACATCTAACAGACATATAATGAACTAGATTAAATATGAAAATAATAATGATGGATCACAAAACACAAGAATAAAAGGTTGAAAGAATAAATGGTGAAGATTTTATAAAAATAACATCACCACATAAACTAGATATAATAACAACTAATGAAAATTAAGAAAGCAAATACATTAAATAGGTAAATAAAAATCTTGCATGTGTTGCAGTGTTTGCACCCAAAGACAAGATTCTGAAAAAGAAAAGTCCAGTGTTTGGTGTCAATGAACCTGTGTGAACACAGCCTTCCTTGTGCACCGAAGCTCCCTTTACCAGCTGGCCAGGGAGTCATAGAGGCCAGCCTCAGTGGGAGAGTGGGAGGTGGGCACGCTGGGTGGAAGGAGGTGCAGGGCTGAGGGAGAGGGGGGAGCTGGGTGAGGGGGCTGAGAGACCAGGTTGGGGAGTCAGCTGGTCGCTCTGAGCCTGTGATTAATACACTGGGGCTGCTCTGCACCACCTCCACACCACACTGTCCTCACCTCCAATTAGCATGCTAATGAACCGCACATGTGTGACTGTGTGTGTGCGTCTAAGTGTGTGTGTGTGTGTCACCTGAGGGCTCCTTCTCACTGTGCAGCATAAACAGAAACAGGCTGGCATTCAGAGGAATGGCTGCTGCTCTGCTAATTGAGACTGTGTGTGTGTGTGTGTGTGTGTGTGTTATGGACTGTGACCCTAGTCTTACTGGCTGCTGTTATGGTAACCGGTTGAATAGGAATGTTTTCTCTGCCTAGTTATACCTGTCATGGTGACCTTTGTTCTCAGCGATTGCTGAGAGGTGGACATGAGCAGTCACAGCTCGTTCTCCACGAGTAACATGATTTACAGGTCCACCATGACACAGGAGGCACATGCAAATATTCAGAGGCTGTAGATACACTACAGAGTCAACAAATAGGCACAGATGAACAAAAAAAAATTGAGGAAAATTTTGGACTGCATAAGTAGATAATAAACATAACACTATAACCTACAGTTTTATCCTCTTACCCCTCCTCAGTAGCTTAGAGGTTAGAAAACCACCTTATATCATAGTGTAAAGAGGGAAAGAGGGGATCTACTCGCTACTGCTTTTTCAGTTCTTTTTATTGTACAGACTGTACAGATAAAGCCCCCTGAGGCAAATTTGGGATTTTGACGTTGGATATGAACTGAATTCCTGTGCAATCAATATGAAGCTAGAGCCATCAGCAGGTTAGCTTAGCTTAGCACAGAGGAGGAAACAGCTAGCTCGGATCTGTCCACAATCTGAACTTAAGTTGGGGTTTTACGGGAGTTTGTGCAGGGCGCCGCTGGTTACCCGGCAACCCCGTAAAACCAGCTGGGCTAGCTGTGTGCTAAGCTAAGTCAACCAGCCGCTGGCGGTAGCTTCATTTCAGCGTTCAGACAAGAGAGAGAAATAAATCCTCTTCTCATATGTTTTCACAGTAGGACTGTCACTTTTTGTTTGGAAGTGAAAAATTTTAGTGAGTTACGACCTTATTTTACAGTCTATTAGTGCAACTCTGTGAGGAAGTTTGCTTTGTGGTCCAACAGAGACTCTGACGCTGTATGACACCAAACCTAAAAATATAAAGACTACAAGGGTAGTCTAAGGGTGAGACGCTCTCTCTGACTCCCAACAGATGCATAAAACTGGCCACACAAGCCTACATGATGCATCACACTACAGTCGAATCAATTCCAACGAATTACGTATCTTTTGAACGAGTTTGAATTTGTTCAATTCACCAGAATTTAAAATAAATTTTTACTGTGAATATGGGTGCACAGTCTGCTAATGTAGACCCATAGGCAGGTCAGTGAGGTTTGAGAGTTTATATAGTACAGTAGTTTAGTAGTTTACATAGTCTCTATATTTAGACAAACACAAGCACTACCATGATGTGACTTCCTCTTGCTTTTGTTTGCTGTGCTCCACCAAAACCATAATTTCACAGTCCAGCATCCAAAATGCAGAAGGTAGCAACCACACATTTCATCAGCTCAAAATATATACATCTCCATTTCACCAGTGTGTTTTGGCTTCCGCTTAAGGAAAAAGAGCTAATCTTTTCGGACAGCGACCTTTCAGTGTTTCTAACATCACCTTGTTTACAAAAACTAAACTACATCAACTAAAACTGTTTAGAATTTACATAAACAACAATTATAATCCTGTTTCCTTTTCTGCCTTCTGGGTGCACACGTATGTACAAGAATGTCTACATTAAAGTGCCTGAGTGTATGTGTGCGCACATACTGCTTGTGTGTGTACAGAGGGAAGCAGTGAGCAGCAGTGCTACAGTAACCTTTGCAAATAATCAGTTCTGTCTGATGGGCCTCTTTAATTAACCTTGTAGGAAATTAATCCCAGTGTTAAATGGACAAGAAAAAGATGTTTGATTACCACCGCAAGCCAACTGGGACTTCTCTCTCTGTCTAATTGCCCAGGAAGAGAGAACAAGAGGAAAAGTAGCAGGAACGAGAAAGGGAGAAACAGATAGTGAGAAAGAGGCGAGAGGGGAGAGCGGAGAGCGAAGCGCCTCGAATCCTGTGGTGTCATTAGCGTCTGTGTGAATGTCAGTTGGTCCCTGGAGCACTGATAACGCTTCGTCGAGAAGAGAGGAGAGGGGAAAAGAGAGGACAGGGAAGAAAAGGACATTTAGGAAAGAGGAGGAAACATTTTGTTGAACTGAGAGGGACAAAACACTTTACATATTGCTCAGAAATTTCTGAGTAGTTTCTGGGGAATGAGAGTAAATGTTACGCAGCTAACAAGCAGTGTGTGAATAAAGGCCACAGTATGCTCCAAACTGACTCAGCTGTACGTGTCTGAAGGCACATGCATTTACATACCTGTTTGAAATGCCCACACTCCAAAGTGGGGCAGAAAACTTGTGGTCATAGCGTCCTCCTGAATTCTTTATCTTCTGTGTTTCTACGTAGAGTACACTTGATCTACAAACAGAAATAACTGCGCACTCCTCCAGGTTATTCACTGCGTTGCACTTGGTTGTATACATACCAAAAAAATACCAAAAAAGAGAGCCTAAGGAAGATAAGTTCACATTTTTCAGACCTCTCCACACCTGGCCAATCATCTCGTACGAAAGTTACAAAAAGTGGTAGCAGCTGACAAGGACTGTGCTGCATGCTGAGGCCTTAACTCTGTATCACAGACTATGTAGAAAATTACAAGTCACTTGAGAACCAACATCATATCTTGTTTTTTTCTTGTTCATGCACTTATTTTTGTAAATCATTTTTACTAAATTGTATGCATGATTTACTTACTATGCTTATCTGGTAAAAAGTCTGCATGAAATCCTCGAATCTCACGCACAATACACTTACTGCCTACAGTCTGATAAAACCAGAAGGACAGGAAGGAGCAATTTTATGAACAAAGCTTGTACCTGCATTTTTTTGTTCATTTTTCACATCATTATAGAAAGGAATTCAATAACTAAGGTTTATTCATAATATATTATTTTATTATGTGACCACTCAGGCTCCTTAGATGTTAGTGCTCCTGTGTTTAATGATTAAATCATACACATATTGATGTATCTGTAAATGTCTTATATTTGTGAGTTTTAATATCATTTTTGGAACCTGTCAAATAAAACTGGTCATCCTAGGAAAACTGACCTATAACAGGTTTACCCGGGAATGCAGTGATTCATGAAGATTTACAATTATCTAGGAATTAATCATTAAAAACTTACTTATTAACACAGTATTTAGCAGTATGTTCTCAAGCCTTTATGTGCCACATAGGCAGGTAGAATTTCGCTCTGTTATGGAGGTTCACAGCTATGAGGAGTTGACAGTATGACACAGAGGTGATGTTTGTGTTTCGATCACACTTGCAATATTAATAAAGTTTTAACCAACTAAAATCTTAATCTCACCTCCATCCTTCTGCTATTTCAAATCCATGCTTTCCTCACCGCACCTCCATCCACCACTCGGTCCCCAAGTCCTGTTTGAGCAGGTGCTTCCCCTCTCTCCTCACTAATGTCTCCAGACCTTCGCACTGACCTCAGCTATCTATGACTCATCCCGCAGCGTGCTGGCTGTGCGTGTCAGTGCATGTGTGTGTTGGCTGTGTTCATCGGTGTGTGTCAACTTCCCAGATCCCTGCAGGTGTCTGTATCAATAATCCAGAGGGCAGAGCGACGGGAACCAGCGGAGGCTACGTCCGCTGGTTTCAGCTTTGGCTGTTTAGTCTGTCCAGTGAGATCAGGTCTGTGTGAATGTTATGTCACAGGGGTTGGTAAAGAGGTTTGTTAGTTATAGATATTGGCTTTATGTTCCCTCTGCACTGTTTAACCAATCAATAAAATACAAAGTTAGAAAACAAGACACTGTTTGTTTCCTGGTCTAAAACAGCTAATGTTAGTTAAACACTGGTGACTGCTTGTTAAATACCAGGAGTCCCATCCTCACACCCTCTGCACAAAACCAATGTATTTCTAATGTAGGTGAACTAGTGGATAGCTAGACAGCAAGGAAAACAGAGCATGTAAAAAAACAAGACAACTTTTGGGTTACTTTTGGCAAAGATAAAGGCTAATCCCAACAGAGGCAAATTTGTAAAGCCGGATTTATACTTCTCTGTTAATTGGCTTCAACGTGGCTATGACAGTGTAAGCTCCAAAGGTATGGCGTAGTACATATCCACCTCCATAAGAATGAACAGTAACTACACGTCGGGGTTAGCAACTCTATTAAACTACTGCTTGTCTGCATACATGACAGACAGACACATAACGCTGTTGCTGTTTAAGATGCACCTTTCTCCTTTTATGAACTGTAGCCTTTAACAAAATTCTAAAAAAGAAAAAAAAAGTAATATGCATTATACTATAAATACTTATTAAAATGTAACATTAAAATTACATCGGTCATGTATTAGTAACTTCATCAGTGTTAATAATTTAAAAGTTTATACTGACCATGATATCAACTTGATAGACATCTGTTTTGCAGACTTGCGTTTCTATGTGAGTCTGTTTGAATATTGTTCTTGTCAGTCGAGCGTCCACTAACTTCATTGTCTGCAGCTCACCTTGTCTCCTCCTCTTTACGAGCTCGTTAGTGTTAACTCATCAGGGGGGTCAAACACTGAAAACACACATTACAACACAGCCGAAAGATCACATTCCCCAATTTGAATAAATACAAGGCAATTTGTCACTGTCATGTCAGAGTTGCCCCTTTCTCTGTCTGCCCTCGCCGGCTCTCTCTCATCCTCCTCCCCTGCCCCCTCTCCCCCTCCACGCCCTGCCTCCTCTGCCCCAGCACAGCAACAGGAAGCACTAATGGTGATTGTATTAACCCCTCGTAGAGAGCGTTGACCTTCGCTTCTGTTCAGCTGGAGGTAATAGTCCAGGAGCACACACACTCACACGGACATATGTTTCAGTGTGTAGGCACTCACATTACAGGACTCAGCCAAAGATGAAGATTTTGGAATAATCTGGGGGCTTGAGGATGGAAAAGCATTTCATAGAGTGATGTTCAATAAAATGTCTAGTGTATTACAACAGTTTGAGTAAAGACGGCAGTTCTGGGGAGGGTCCAACAAAGGCCAGTGCCCCTTTGAAAACAGTTCTTGACTTCCTGTTGGCTGCCAAAAGTGTAGTGGTGTTTTCCCAGTGAAGCCAAGTGAAGCCAGGACTCCCTCTTATTTCAAACTAACTATTATTGCCATGCTGATCAGAAGTTGCACCGTGCCTTTGTCACATAATAGTTTGTATCACCATGTCATTATCGCGGCATCTCCATTTTTCGTTGAGTCTCTTCAAATTAGACGGTGCTCCTCAGGATTACAACATTTGCTAAATGTCACTCACTTGGTGTAGTGGAAGACACTGTTAATGTAAAAGTCAATCATGTCACATCTGCTGAAGGGAGCCACGTGCCATCTAATGTGCAACCGTGAGCTGTGAATGATCAAGGCTCTGGGAAAAAAGACAAATAAAACATTACTAACAGTGCTTGTATAAGACAGTGTGTTATCTGTCATTTCCCCCTACAACGACACGTTAAATAATTTTGTGATCTGACGCCACTGTCTGCTGTTTGTTTTAACCCTTATGTTTGGTGAGGCTGAGGGTCAAAAACAAGTTGGTAAAGGTTACGAAAAGATTACAGCTCTGGTTAAAATTGTCACTTTGTCATGGTTAGGTGACCTTTGTCTTTACAGTTACAGTAATGACCACGTCAGGATTAAAAAAAAAAAAAGAAAAAACAACACTGACTCTTGGTAGGAAATGGGAAATGAACACCAGTCCCCCATGTTGTTGACCTATCTGTCCACCCCCTACTTTCTGTAATAACGTCAGTCGACTCTTTTCGTTTACTTTATCCTGATGGACATGAATCATAATTCCTACAGCTGATCGGGGCTTTGTCACTGAGCAGACGCAGTGTCATGTGTGATTTGTGAGCGTAGCCTGGGCAGAAGATCCTCTGGTTGCTTCTTGTAATTTTTTCAACCTTGTTTTGCTTTTAAGTTCCTCTGTATAGTAAGTAATTGGCTTTAATAATTAGCTAGATAAGGCATATCGTGGGCTTATGTAGGTCCTTTCTGTAGAACACAGATAAGAGTGGTGTGTAAGCCATGCATTGATACATGGGTGATACTGAACTGAACATCCAATTATTATCTGTGAATGAGTATGGAGCAGTTAGCTGTACTCTGTGGATCTGTACTTTGTATGTATGCGTACGCTCTGTAGCACTGATACATGCTGTGCATACCGATGCACATACTGTATATATCACTGCCCGCCCGGCTGAGAAAAAAAGAACTAACTCCAAAGTCATTGTCTATACATCTTTGAAATGACCTGAGTAACAATTCGAATCAGCAAACTGTTTCATAATTTACACATATAAACTGAACATGTTACGTTTGCTTCTTCAATAACACCAGCAGTGTCCTTTTATAACACCAACATGTCCCACGTCAGGCCTTTTTTTTTCTACCTCACTTGGTTTCCTCGCAGATTTTCCCACGCCATGCTGCACTGGTGCTAAAAAGAGGGCTCTTACTGTAGTTGTAGCCCCTCTAAAAGAGCAGCTGGCCCTAGTGGGGTTTTTTTAAATGTCAGGAAACTAAAAACTGTTTCATCTAAGATCTCTCGAGACTTACATCCTTAGTTGGCTTGTTTTCATTGCCAGGTTGACAAAAGATTAGCGGATCTATCACCCCGTCAATGTGATATCTTGCCCAAATATCACCTACATTAACCCTGACAGCTTCACGCAGAGATGTATAGTCCTTTAACAGACACATTTAAAATAAAGAGTGACGATTAACATAAAAATATTCAGAGTGAAGACGTGTTTAGAGGTGTACATTAGCTGTTCTGGTATAATAGAAGACGTGTGTTGCTGCCGTTGAAATGCAGTATCCGTCACATGTACACTTTTTGTCTGGAACAAGACATCCTATCGTGTTTGCCGGAAAGGAAAGCCTTTAATAAAAGAATTTCTCAGAGATGTGTGTGAGGCGGAAGTCACACGGGGCACCTCCGAGTGTACGGGGGTTAGCACAACAGCTTCAGACCTCCTGCACTCTTTCATCTGGCTGTTTCAACATCCCTCCATCCCCTCCACCCTTTCCACTCCGCTCTCTTAAACAAATCCTCTTCTTTCTGACAAGTTAGTATGACACACACACACACACACACACGTACAGAAAGAGCCCCCGAGCTGAGCTGTGACCTATCCAGGCTTTGACCTGTGTGGGTGAAGTAGTCAACGTCCTCGTGGACCCAGATGTCCTCTTGGCTTTTAAAACTGCACAGTCTCTCCTTTACTTTCTTTTCTCCTCCACTCTTCCCCGCTCGCTCTCCTTTCCCTGCAGCCTCTCTGGAGACTCAGTGATAACCAGGGTAGACGGGAGGAGGAAGGGAGCGGAGGAAAGAGGGAGAGAGGGGAGGTGGAGAGGGGGTGAGAGGGAGTTGTGATGTCCCGACTCAGGGATATTTAATCCTCTCTGTGAGGGGCGAGCGTCTCTCTCCCTCTGTTTGGCTTTGGGAGATCAAAGAGGCAGTTCAGATCCTGGCATGAGATCGCTCGCTCTCTCCTCCTGAGTGGACCAGAGACTTCAGTAAGCAAGACACACACACACACACACACACACACACACTTAAAGTACTTGGGCTGACTGGCGAGGACGTCGGTGGTGGTGGTGGTGGTAATGAGGCAGTGATTGATGGGACTTTGTGCGTCTTTACTGCAGTGTCTTAAACCGCCAGTATATGAGCGCTCTCCAAATAAAATCAAATCTGTGTGCAGAAGAAGAAACGGCTGGTTATGACAGAAAAGAAGACCCAGACTTGGCTTCTATCAGCAGTATCATGTGATTTCCTCCGGGGTTGAACTTTAGCTTTACCTCCGTGGAGTTACAGTAGTTTAAAAGTTAACTTCTTGCTTTGAGAGTCTTTGTACGGCGGCGTGCTCCCACTGTGACTCACAAAGCTTCTTCTCTTGGCATGGACGTGATAAAACAAACACACCTGGAGTAAACTGCTGGCTCTGCTGTTGTGGATGCATTTGAAAAAGCATCCCTTTTTCTTCTGTTTTGGCCCTCCACCTACGCTGAGTCGATAATTCACCCACCAGAAACAGGTTTAAAGATGCTCTCTAGCATGGTCCACTTTTTAGAAATTGTGGTTGCACTCGCTCTGGTAATAAGGTGGGGCTGTCCCTGTCGGCCTGGTGGTCAAAGACGTGTAGCACCTCTGTTTGCATATTGTTTTAGCGCTGTTCTTTCATGCCAATATTTCTCACCTATGTTTATTATCATATGAAGGCACACTGCCTTCCCCAGACTGAAACATGTCATTGTCTACTGGATGCATTGCAATTAAATTGAAGCCCACTGACTCTGGTGATCCCATGACTTTTTCTCTAGCACCACCATGAAGAGTATCAGATATACATTATGTGGGCATAAAATGTCCATGTTTTCTGTTAAATTACTTATAAATGTTTACTTGCTAGCTTTAGCTTATTGTGTAGCTTATTGTGCCAGTTTATTCCTGTGTTAGTTAGTTTGTGTAGGAGCTTTATGATCACAATTAACCGGAGGAATGTTTTATTTACTTACTTTATCAGAAAAAAAACTGAGATAGCCTTCAAAGACATCCTGGGTTTATAAACCACAACGCACCCATCCCTAGACATGACTGGTTACATCAATGTAAGAAAGAAATACAGAACCAAGAGGTACAGAGAAGCTACACTAGACATCAGTTCTAACAACAAAATCCCCAGACAAGAAGGTTTGGATATTTACCTCAGAATACACACAAAGCCAATGCTTTTTATGATCAATATCAGCATTTTTAAATATCTGTGCATGGCAGCTAAGGCATGATTAAGGTTAGGTAAAGACTGAGGTTGTGGCAAACTATGGTTAAGGTATGGTTAGGAAACTGAGACGTTTGCCATCCAATACGGATGTAACTCATAATGGTTTAAGGCTGATGAGTTTAACACGTACAGTATAGGTGGTGGTGTATAACATCAGGTGAATGGAAATCTCAACAGACTTGGCTGAGAATTACTGTGAACATGTTAAACGACTCTGTGAATGTACTCAACAGAGGCGGATCGCTTTATTGTTGGATGCAAAAGTGTTTTCCTCATCTAATGCCTAATATGAGCTTCACACCCGTTGCAGCCTTGCCAAGTGTTTATAATATTTCTTAAAAGACATTCTCTGAGTCATGGAGTGAGTACGTTCCAGCGCTCACTGTTTCATCACCCTGGAGGAGTTTGTTAACAGTGGAAGCTAAAAACCGCATAGCCGGCGATAACAAAAGTGATGATTCCAATGTTTCCTTTCTATTTGTATTTTAATTTTATACCAGTCCCCCTGCAACACACGCACACACACAGACAGATGTGCACTCTCACACACTCCCACACATATACACACTCACAAATGTAAACCCGCGGCTCCCCTGCCACTCGGCTTCTGAGGTTTGCAGGTCTCTGATAGGAAGCCTCTGAAATGGAAAAGAGATAAGAGTAAATAAACAAACAAATACAATAAAACCGAATTTGTGATGGTTCAGTGCACACAGAGGGAGAGGGGGAGAGGGGAGCGGAGGGAGTGCACTCTGCAAGGCCTGACGACGAAACCCCACAAAGATGCATTCTCAATAAAGCAAAGCAAGGTAAATACCTAAGTGAATTCATGCAAGTTCCATTTATTCAGTGAAATCTGTTGAGACTGTGCGCAGATAGAGAGAGACACCATTTGGCTCTCTAACAATGGAGCTATCAGTTACCGCCTCTGTGTTCCCTCGATATGATCTCCGTCCATTTTATACAACTGAATTGCTCCAAAAAAAAAAAAAAAAGAAGAAAAAAAGCATTTTATATCCAGCACAATAATGCCATTTGGTGTTGTCAGTTAATTCTCAATGGCACAACAAGCTTTCTTTCAGTCCATTTAGCGATACCTTAGTGCAGGAGCCGCGCTAAACCAAATGTTCTGCACAGCCGATCTGCCTTTAAAGCGGTGCCACGGGCTTTGATGTGCGCCCACACCAACGCGCCACTCCAACAGCCTTTCTTCTCAGATGTTGCTTAATTACACTATCATAGTCTGTTAATTACCTTATCAGCGCCGCATAATCCCATGGTCAGTGTCTGAACACCATGTATCAAAGCAACGCGAGTCTCTTTCATGTGTTTTTTTTTTTTTTTTTGATTAGTGAATTCAGTTGCCCCAAACAAAAATAAAATAAAGACAACAAATTGCGTTTTTAAGCAGGTTTTCGCATGGAAGCTGATTCTTGATGGTTTGTATTTGCAGCTCTGTACAGGTGTGAGTGTATGAAAGCTCACACTAACAACACCACTCAGAAAAGCTGTGCATTAAAAAATAATTGGTGCATTAAACTTAACGCTTCTACCAAATGGTTGTTCTTACGTTTCTTTTTTAATATGATTAAAACAAAGACAAAATGTATGTGCTAATTAGTGAGCTTCAGAGCTGTTGGTATTTTGTCTTTTAATTTCACTTTAAAAAGCACCAGGCTAGCTACCTGCTACCAGCTGTTATAGTAAACCAGTTCTGCTCTTGATGCATAGATCAATCTTTGTGTCTTGGAAAGAAGATATAAAGCTTCAGTCACTGTGACATGTTGCTAGTTTCCCTCTTGATTAGAGCACCAAAACTAAACAGTGTGTCCTTGAAAAATCGGGAGCAAAAGGGTCAAGTTGAAGAGCAGAGTCACCCTTGTAGGCATCTAGATGTACACACGTGGACAAAATTGTTGGTACCCTTCTGTTAAATAAAGAAAAACCCACAAAGGTCACTGGAATAACTCAGCACTGACAAAGGTAATAATAAATAAAAATGTACTGAAAATTAACAAATGAAAATCGGATATTGCTTTTGAATTGTGGTTCAACAAAATCATTTAAAAAACAAACTGGCCAGGACAAAAATGATGGTGAGTTTTTCTTTCTTTAACGGAGGGGTACCAACAATTTTGTCCATGTGTGTATAATTTATATAATAATTAATTTATATAATAATGTTATATTAATAATAATTAATATAACATTTTCCCACAAAAACCCAAATCCTCCATGTTGTTGGTTTGGACTCGTCAAGGCTTCTTGACTGGCATCTGTAGGTACGTTTACCTTGTGAGCGTCTGATGTTGCTCCATGTGCTTTCACGTGATTTCTGTCTCCACAGCGCAACTCTGTCTCGATGTGGAGACGATGATTAAGAAATAATTGGAGGGGCTTGAGAAATGTTCCTCAAGCGTGGAAGATGCATGCCCAAAATGTTAATTCCGCTCAGAATATGTTAACGTATGCACAGATGTTAATGTAGACTCCACGTTGGGCCCTTGTGTTGTGCACCTCAGTGCTCTCCCCGCGCGCATGTGTTCTTCCCCTCAGCTCTGCCAGCAGCCCACTGGATCTGTCAACTTAGGGAAAATTTCCATTTTGCAGCTAACTCTGCAGCCTTTTGATGGATACGTCTTGCCGACTTTTATCTCTCGGCGCGTCTGCAAACTAATTAATATTTTTTTTTTCTCGCTCTCTCTCTCTCTCCCCTTCAGGCAAATATTTGTTTCCTCAGAAGTGAGCGTGGGCAAACCTTCCTCACAGCTCCATATGCTGCCAGCTGCCAATCAAGCGGGCTGGAACCCTGAAACAAATCGCAACCCCCCCACCCCCCCATTCTCGCCTCTGTCTCCCCCTTGCTCTCCTTCAGCAGAAATGAAAGGAGTTGTGGGGTGTGTGTCTGTGTGTGTAGGGGGATGTTTAAGGAAAATAAAGACATACAGTAGAGGAGAAGAAAGGGGATGGTTGAGACACAAGCCCAAAGCAATGTCTCCTCTGTTCTGTCTGTCCACACAGAGCTCCTCCTGCCTGCGCCTATCCGACGCTCTTTGTTTTTATTCGACTTTATTGTGTTTATTTATTTGTTGTTCGGATGGATTGTACTGTATCTGGACTGGATTTGGTTTGTTTGCCAGACAGCTCCAAGAGTGAACGGTGCATGTACACAGTGTTTCTCTGTGTGTGTGTGTGTGTGTGTGCGCATAAGGCCAAAACACAAACGCACACACAGACTGGGCAAAAACAGCTTTACATCCCCCTACAGATCAGCAGCAGGTGGATCGCAGCAAAAATGATTTTTGCGTGTGTTATAGCAGTCGCTGATGTGTTTGCTGGAGAGTTTGTCTCTTAATCTGCCAGCTCTGTTACAGCAGCTGATCTCTGAACTCCAACACAATCACACACACAGACGCATACACTTTTTGGAGTTGATTTAGTTCTTGGACGTTTATCGTAGCTTCCCAGACACATGGCTAGTTTCACATATTGTTGGCACTCTGTCAGGTTCGGCCAGCTGTTGTTCTAAGACACTGAATTGTCATGGGTGTCCCTAACATTCACCCTGTTTCTCAATAATTAGTGTTCTTGGTAAAGATAACTCTCAGATTGGCAAAGTGCTCCTCTCGGGGAGGAATATTTGTCTTTATTAGATTGTGTCAGTAGAGAGCTGGTCAAAGAAATGGACATATGGGGACTCGAACAGTGGATTATGATGGATTTTGTAGATATGGCTAGGTTTACTATCAGCAGTATATTGTTTGAAAGTTACGCTGAATGCTTGTTGTCTTCAATAATGGCAACAGAGACAGATTTAGCATGAGGAAGTCCAGCAGTGGCAGGACTTATCTTCATGACTCACATCACACAGAGCCAGACTGACACAAGGCGAAACCTGATGAGTTCAGTTTGCTTCAAACAAACTAGGTTGTGCAACATGTCATCTAACAATGTCGAGAGGCAAAAGTGTTTTTAGGTGTTTTTCTTGTATAAATATGTTTTCCACAGCCACACTGGAGGTCAGGGTGAAAAACTGGACATCATAACTCATCATAACATAATGAAAAATTCAAACAGGGATAATGATGTGTGCTTTCTGACAGTCTCCTTTCAAAGCACGTATGATTTTGTACTTGCTTTGTACATGCCTGGGATGAATCGACATGTTTGTCAGATTATCTGTTTTAGAAAGTTTTAGAAAACTGTACCCCAGTGCCACCACTGAAAAAAAGAGGTTTGAGGTGCTGCTAACAAACTTTGTTTGCAGCACACTGAGGCCTTCACTTTGACCAAACTCCTATGAACCACAGACACCATTTCAACTTTTTCAAACACCACGTGCATCCCCAGGTATAATATCTTAAATATGCTATATGGTCAATATAAACAAAGAAATATTTATTTATTTATGTTTTAATTATTAACAAAGATGGAAGCAAAACTTTATGCTGTTTTCTGTTCTTCTGGTTTTGCATTGTTTTTTTAAACAGCAGCACTTCCTCTCAGTGTGGTGAGTGCCAATAAATCAGATACAGAGCGGCACCTTGCCGGAGCTTAAGCCCTTTTCTCTGGCGTTGCTTCTGTCTGAACCTCACCTCACCAGTCTATATAACTGTACCTGCCAAATGTAAAACCAAGCTGTTTCCATTTACTTTCCATCCACCACTTTTTTTCTAAAGTCTATACACAACAGGGCCTTGAATTTGTCATTTCTTTACTGTTATTTAGCAGCAAAAACAACATCTGGTGAATGTGCTGTAACATGTGAAAACATGTTACATTCAGTAGTTTGAACAAGGTGGGAGAAACACGGGAATGTTTGCACGTTCTCACAGAAGACAAAGTTTACAACATAATGTCCTTCACTCATAAGCTGACTATTGTATCATGCCTTACTATGCAGAGCCTGCCTATTGTATAGACAGCAGCCATTCACACTTTCATACAGACACACACAGACATACACACACACGTACACAAACACACAGACACACGCACACACGGACACACACGCACACACCTCTTTACTGTTTCCCTCCTGCTATCATCATCAGATGTGTGTGTAAGTGATCCTGTCTTTGTGAGGTTAATTGAAGGCAGGAGCTCTGACTGTCTGAGACATAATCTGTCTGCGTGAACAGTGTGTATGCATATGTGTGTGAGTGTGTGTCTGTGTGTGTGTGTTGGGGGGCTGTTTGAGGGTAGGGATGTCTTTAATAAGACCACAGTGGTTATTTATACAAAAATAGAAAAAGAAACACACACAGCAACTCTTTTTATCCCTCCACCTGCTGCCTCTCTACCTAAACTACTACCCCAAATACAGATTAGCAGTGTGTGTGTGTGTGTTGGTGGGGTGGGGGGCTGTTCCTAGGGATTTGTGGTGTACAAAAGAAACAAAAAAAAAGCAAGAGTGATGCCATAAGGCTTGCTATTCTCTCATATCAGCTCTTATTATCAGTCATCATTTTGAAGGGAGAAAAACCTTTATCTGGGAGAAACTGTGTCCTGGTCTGGCCCTCAAAAGCATGCGAAAGCACACACACACACACACACACTAAAAGAGCTCAGGGATCTAGCAGGGCCTAGGCTCACACACACAGAGCAGGTAATCGGCTCACTAGTAGAGTTAGGGGGTTAGAGAAAGGAAGGAAAGAGCTCTCACCAAGTGTATCCCCCTCTTTGACTGGATTAGAGCCCACCAGTATTCAGTCCAGGTGCTCCGGAGGACAGAGGGGTGAGGGGTCCGCGCAGGGTTAATTTTCCCTACCTGGTGTGAGACCACATCCTGCTGCTTGCTCTCTGACACATCACGGAGCCTTTAGCAAACACTGGAAAATTAGCGCCGGATAATGCTCCCATGTCTGAAAATATACAGATCCATGCATCATGCAACCACACGTACACATACATTACAATACACACTCATTACCCCTAATCAACTCTTTGGGTTCCCCGGGTCTGTCGGGGTTAATTTGCAAACCATTTATTACTTTATTATCGTGTCATGTCTTTGTTCACGTGATGCTCGCTATGCCATATGCAACGCAATAATTGCTGACACTTCAAGTGCAAGATTATTTCTTCCTTAAATGAAGTGATAGTGTGTTTCCATTGTTGTGGATGACAGGGGAGGAGACATAAGAGTTAATTAACTATGATTAGGAAGAGCTACAGTCGCTGAACAAGCCGGGGTTCTAGCTCAATACTCTGCTCAGTAATTGCTTCCTTTCCTTTCCTTTCCTTTCCTTTCCTTTCCTTCACTTTCCTTTCCACTCACTGCTCCCTCATATTTTCCCCCTCTGTCCATCCATGCGTGAGAGATTGTCCTTTTGAAGAGGAGAGTTGGAGAGCCCTCTGCTGGCTGATTATGGTAATTCAACCACAGCCAAGAAATAAGTGGTACCGGTCACCAACTACACATCTGTGGATAAGAGCTTATTACTACTTTGCCAGTCAGCTGAATGTTTGAAGACGGAGTGCTGTGGGAATGACTGTAGTGTTATTCAAAAACTCTGGTATAGACTAGTATCAGATAATCGCCATGTGCAAAACAAGACAGTCAGATAGAGAAACAGTTTCTTTTATTACCTTTGTGATTAAACTGAGAATCAAACCCATGGAAATAGACAACATATATATTAAGAAATGTTTAAATAACTCAGACACTGTCAGACTTTAAAGAGCAAAACTCTCATGAACAGCAGACAGAGACGACCCTGATACTTTACTCACATTGTACTTTGAGTGTCCTCACTTTGTTCCGTAATTGTTGACTTGAAGTATGGGGATGCTTAAAATATCCCGTCTTTTGTCTAAAGGAATATGTCCCAACAACTGCTTGTCAGGTTCCTGTTACATTTCCTATGAAGAGTCACCAAAATATAAGTAGGTCAAAATAGGCTCCAAATAATAATTTCCAACTTTCAAGGTGACCCCCCTGTTCCATGTCTATGCCTGTATTTCCACCAGTAATTAAACACAATCTAGACTGTAATTGGAGATTTTCAAGATTTTGATGACCCAATGACCTTTCTTCCAGTGCCACCATCAGTACGAATTCTATATCACTATCAATAACACTAGCTAATACTTCATCTCAACTTCCATTTGATCATTTACCACCACTGGCTTCGACTTAGCCTCTGCCAGTAGCCCTATTCTGGCGGCCATACAAGTTCATAAAAACAAAAACGGAAACTCTGTATGACACCTCTACTGTGGAGTAGTGGCGCTAACCACTGAGCCACAGCAAGTGTCTGTTAAATATACTGACACTAAATATAACCACCTGGAGTTTTCTCCTCACACTTACTGCCTCTGCTTCCTTTTTCACATCCACTGCCGTTTCCGAACATTTCAGTGCTAACGCTTCAACTGACTTTACCAGCTCCTTTTTCAGTGTCTCAACTGGAGTTCAGCTCACACTACATGTCCTATCATTGATTGTGCTTCAGCTGACACTTTCAAGTCCTTTAAGTCCTTCAAGCTTTATTGTTACTCCTGCAATAGTTCAAGTAGGAATGTTTTTTTCAGCTGAAGAAAGTTTATTCAATCAGAAACTTTTGTATTATGTGATTACATAAATGATCTTCTTTACTGCTCAGGCAAAAGCTATTGATAAGAATGAGTCATTTCAGCCAAATCATCTTTCAGATGATTTTTTTCAACTTTAATTACAGAGGTTTTAAGACACCCACCTCTGCAGCTCCCTCAAAACCATGGTGGCAAAATGACTTTTGTTTCTGACATTCAAACTACTGAGTAATGTGAAAAACAATGAACATTGTTTTTGTTACTCAAACAATCCAGGTCTTACTGTCAACAGACAGGGACATGTAATTCTGTAAGAAATAGTTCCAGTTAGTGTTGCCCCTTTTCCACCAACATGAAACTTGTTCTGCTTCATGCACTTTATTTTTTGCAGGTTTTCCTTGACCTGAAGTGTGAACTGTGAAGACATCAGTGGGCATGTCTACAGGTTGGAAAGAGGATGGAGAGCTCAACAATGTATTATTAATAGCTGGTCCAGGATTTTTTGTCTAAAACAAATCTCTGTTATAAAGAAACAAAAGCTTTCAGGTAATCAATGTGATCCATCATCTTGCCCTACCATCTACTTCTGTTGTGCAGTGTGCAGCAGCCCTCCACTGATGATGCATCCTTGATTACAATGGTTCCACTTCAAACTGATGGAAACACTGGCTGGTTCACAGCACAAAGGCTCCAAGAATCCAGATCCAAGCTGGTCCAAAAACCGGAGCTAATTTGGTGGAAACGGAGCACTCGAGGTCTGCAGATGAGTAAGTGGCACATTTTTACGGGAAAGACTTGTTGTTGAGTTTTTAAATTTACTGTGAATAATTTACTTCCATTTACGTTTTGGAGCAGGGTTTTTTTTTCCCTGTTTCTTTAAACTGTGCAGATCTCAATCAGCTTTGCTACTATTTCAAATTTCACACCTCAGATTCTTCAGATGGGGGTTTTCTCTCTTTTGCTCTGTATTTTCTTGTCATCTAAAGTTTTCTATCTTACTGTCTTCAGCCTTCCCCAGGAGTTTCAAGAGTTATTTCATGTGGTTGAAATGCTATCAAATTAAAACCAAAGTCAGATTTGAGAATTCCCAGGTTACTCTTAGTTTGTGACATCACAGGAGAGGAGCTGAGATATCATTCTCACTGATACTAAAGAAAAGGGTTTATAGACATTTATTTTTTATTGTATTGAAACACTTTTATTTCAACACTTACAAACAATTCAAGCATTTTTCTTATCATGAAAGCTTTATTGAGATAAAAACTGTTCCTCCAAAGTCTCCTTGCCAAGTAAGATAAATATAAATTATGTTCCACATATTATTTATATTATTATTGTTGTTTATTAGAATCTGTCATCACATACTTAGTTAAAACTGTAAATTACCCATAGTATAAATCATGTAAAAGACCAGAACCACAATGTGCCAAAATTAGAAGGTATCCTCTGACACCACAGTAAACCCAGCTGACCTATAGTATTTGATGGCTACGCTGCGACATAACAGCATTACACTCTGAAGTACACTTTAAAGTCAGATCCAGGATGAGAGGTGTACATGCAGTAAAAATAAAGTATATCAATAATTAACATGAGTGTGTTGTGGACAGTCCACAGCATGTGTGTGTTTGTGTGTGTATTTTATTGTGTTTGATCAGTGAGTTCTTTGAAGCAAACATGTCCCCTTCTCCCCTCCACCACCACCACCACTCCTACTCCTCAGCAGAGCAGATGAAAGCTGATATGTGTGATTGAGAGTCCGCCCGCTTGTTTCCACATGCTGCCCATTCAGACCAATGAAAAAGGAGGGTGATCTAATATTGTGGCAGTTATGATACAATCACAAGTCTGCGCTTCCCTTTTGGATAATACAGAGGAAAAGAAAGAAACGGGTCATTCTGTCTACGTGTGCAATGGGTGTGTGCTGACAGATTATCTATTAGAGGCAGGGGCGTCTGAATTTAAAGTTTGTAGGGGTGCGATGGAGAAACATAATAGTACGAGGCAGAAAAGAGAAAGGATTTCGTTGAGGGAGTGAAACGTGATTGGGGTGAAGGAGGCAGGTGGCTGGCCTGCTGTACACCAACCAAAGCCACAAACAGCTGTTCATTTCTCAAAGCCCCCTTGTGCCCCCCCTACAAGCATCAATTCTCTCTCTATAGCCCCCCTATATCCATCCCTCTCCTGCTCCACCCCCACCCCACCCTGCATCCAAACCTACCGTTTCTGTCACCAGTCCATCCACCCATTCCTCCCTCCCAACTCATTCGGCTCCAGCTAGCCCCACTTTGATCGTGTGCCAAAATCAGGACGAGGGGCCAATGCTGGTTCACCCATACATCGCCCACCTTACGCTCTGTGGACTCGTCATTCACAGCATTAATAAAAACAACAATCCATAGAGTGACAGTGGGATGAGTGGAAGAATCATTTATACCCACATAATGTTGTGAAGAAGAAAACACATCATCACATATATTGTTCTGTGATGCCAGTTTCTCATCCATATCACACCCCATTAATCCCATAAACTGCAACACTCATTTATTGTGGTATCATTATTCCACAGTAATTAATGATTTTTATAGAAATAAAGCAAAGCAAGTTATATAAAACGTATCCGTGTCTCTGGCTGCATGTTACTTGGCTTCCAAAGGGTGGTGCTGTGAAATTGATCATGTCTTTCCAGCCCGTATTTGGATCCCACAAGTGTGCTGTTGGGTCCCAGTTGCAGGACTTAAAAAGGTCAGTCCTTCCTTCCCCTAGAGGCCAGACGGCGGGCTCACTTGCTGGCATGCAGCGTGCGGCCCACCAGCATGAAGACCAAGCCGGAGACCAGTTCCAGGGGCACGCCGGCAGCCGCCACCATGAACGACAGGCCGTAGAGCACTGAAACCTCTGCCTGTGGGCACGCCTCTCCTCTCTCCTGCAGGATGTAGCGCTTCACCTCCACCACCTCCATCCACAGCACGTAGAGCAACAGCATGAACAGGAACAAGCAGGCTGGGGAGCGATACAGAGAGCATCAGAGGGACGGGGCGACACAGATCGAGGGTATCACCGCTGTGAGTAACACCAGAGGAATGCAGCTCCTGCTCATCTCTACTGTTACCACGGCAGCAGTGTTTAAACCTGCTGTTGTTATAGCGACGGCGCTGCAGAGTGACATCTGCTGCTCCATGTGGTCGGCATGTGTTTGTCATGTGACAGGTATGGACAGCTGACGGCCGCGGCAGCCACGACTGCAACATGTGTTTGTGTCTGTGCATTCACAAATTCCCCTGCCAGCATATTTCACACTGCAGATAAGTACTATGGTTACACACGCCACACACGCACATGAGACTATATTTTTACCAGCAGTGATGAGGAAAGCGCCGCCCAGCTTGTACAGTTTGTGGCTGATGAAGGGGACACCACAGACCAAGAGAAAGGCCCCGGTCAGAGCCGCGACCAGCCCGACGATTATCAGCACAGTCCAGAAACCCCGAAACACTGCAAGAAATAAGAAATAAAAAAAAGAAAATAAGAAAGTCAGGGGGGGGGGGTTGGGGGTTAGTGACTTCTAAAGAATTACACAATTGACAACAATGTTTTCTCATTTGTCTTGCTTTGTAACATGTTAATTAGTGAGCTTTAGAGGTGCTGATAGGTGGAGTTTGTCACCTTTGTACAGAGCCAGGCTAGGTGTTTACCCTTGCAGTCTTTATGCTAAGATAAGATAATACCACTGGCTCTGTTTTCATATTTAACGGACAGATAAGAGAGTGGTATAAATCTTTTCATCTAACTTTCCACAAGAAAGTGAACAAGAACATTGCCCCAAATGTCAAACTATTTCTTGAAAAACGTACACATGGTGTCTGCTTTATGTACACATTTGAGTATTTTTAGACTAACTTAACTACTTCTGCCAGTACATACGGACTCAGTATTTCTCCACTTTATTTCTACTTCTCACAGTGTACAGACTTTCACCTGTGTGTGTGTGTGTGTGTGTGTGTGTGTGTGTGTGTGTGTGAGACTTCGGTCTTTCTAAAATTCTAGGTATTACCCTGGAAAGGTGAAATTATAAAGAAATATGAACACCAGCACAGTCTTTTACATTGTTCTTCAGTGTTGTTGTTCTTCACAACACTTCAGGCTCTCACCGTTACTGTGTAATATCAGTGAGCTGGAAATTTAAGCTTATTCTACTGTTATTCTTACTATAAATGGCCCAGTGTAAATTTTATGTATGTGTGTGAGAAAGTGTTAATAAATGCTTGTATTTGTGGGTATATATATATATATATATATATATATATATATATATATGGGAAATATATATATATATATATATATATATATATGGGAAATATATATATATATGGGAAATTTTAAAAAATCACTTTGAAAGATCCTAGTCTAGTTTTTAGAACTCCTTGAGCGATGAAACACCATTTTTCTAAAAGATGGTACCTCATTTAGTGTTTCTATGATTGCGGTGAAGAGCACTGTCTAACAAGTTTGTCCAAAGGAGGCCATAGCATCACTTTCATCAAACCATTCAGTGAGCCATCATAATGAATGCAGATGCTTCTGTACAGGACATGTTATTTCACTTTCATTTTTTTTTTTTCCCTTTAGATCTGTCTGTCTGATCTGTCTGAATGAGTTGAACATGTTACCTGCTGTAGCGTCATAACTTGGATGAGGCACCTGTCCGAGTGCGACGGGCAGGGGGAAGAGGTAACCGTGGATACAGACTTTGGAATCTGGCTGGTTTGCTGCGTGAAGAAGAGGAAAAGTCTTTTAAGGCTCAAAAGAACCTACAGAGTCAAAAAAAACACAATGTGGTTTAAAGAAAAACACCCCATAATACACCCAGTGACTTAAATGCCAACACATTCTTCCTCCTCTCCTCCTGTATATTTTCTGTCAAATATCCAAATCATAGACATTTTTCTTTCCTGAGCTTGTTAGCATGTCAAGCAGACCACACTGCCTAGCATGAGACGTGCAACCACACTGGACGAGCCCCAACCAAAACGCTTTGCCGCCTACGTACTGAAGAGGGTGGCCACGACCGCATGTGCTGCGGGCTCCACCTGAAATACACATCGCCAGAAGAAGCCCTCGTGGTGCAGAGTGAGAGAAGGAGGAGGACCTGTGACAGCTTCCACTAACTGGATCTAAATGAGAGGAAGAGACAGACAGACAGACAGACAGAGAGATGGACACTCAAATGTCTGAAGATGGATGAACCTTAATGTCTGTCAGCTTTGTCAACACGTCTCTTTCAGCTGCTCTGTGGGACTCCAGCGGTGCCGCGGCATCAAACATGGTTCTGATTATGGTCCGCTCGTCTGTGAGGTTTTCAAGGGGAACTTATGAAACACGCATGAGTGATACTCTCCATTTGCTTGTCAAAAACATGATTGATGGTGCTGAATAACACACAGCAACTTTAATCATCCTCTTGTATTGGAAATGAAAGACTTTGTTGTGCTGTGATGTTAGGGAGGAGTTCACCGGGGGATTAGCTTTTATGAACGTATCCCTTACTTTGCATTTTATGAACTTTCTCACAAATGTGGCACGGAAGAATAAACTGGGAAATTAAAGGGGCAGTCCACTGAGTTTGATGACGTCATCAGGGTCATCAGGTTTTTTAAAGTTTGTTTGACAGTTGACAGTGGAGGTAATGATTCAGGTGGGTTGCAGCTTATGAAAGTGCAAACTCTGTCGTTTTATGTGGTACTAAATTGTTTTACTAATTATTTCATGCTGTAAAACATAATGACCCACAGCATTTTGTTGAAAGGCAATGCTTTTATGCATTATTGAATCACAGAGGAGTTGCAGGAAGGTGGTCGAGGTGGATGGTGGTGTAAAATGCAAAGGACACTGTAGTCCGGGGTCCCCATCCACAGACCTGTCTGGTTAAGGTGAGGAAAGGTTAGGGAGACACTGTAACCTGGTTTGATACAGAAAAACTGCAGTGCCTTGAGACACAACGTGTCACCAGTGTAACATTGGATATTTTGTTGCTAAACAATTGAGTGTTTTAGCATGCTAATGTTAGCATTCTGCTAACAAAAAATATATACTATTAGCTGCATTATGGGAAGTGTAATATCCAGTGTTTTTGGAGTTTCGTCCTTACTAAAATCCACAAAAATCAAACTAAAAAATGGATCCATTCTCTGTTAAATCAGTCCCCCAACTTTATAAAGATTAAATTATTTCAGTACCCCTTAAAATATCCTGTAGTGGCATAGCAATGTCTACACAGCATCTGATCAGGTTGCACATTGGGCCTTTTGTGGGTTTCACATCAGATGTTTCAGTGATAAAAATAACTGCTGTTACTATTATTATGTACATTATGTTTGAGGTCACTGACTAATTCTGACATGTAGCAGTAAGGTCTGCATTCACTGTGTGTATTTGTGTTGGTGAATATCGGCTGTTATGTGCACACACGTATCTGTCCTACCTCAGTCCCGTTGGCATCTTTTTCTCCCGTCAGGGTTGTTTGGGTTGGCCATGTATATGGTCCACAGTTGTCACTGGCCACCAGCCAGTAGTCTGTACCAAAGGCTATGAAGAAACACAGAGTCCCCACTGCCCCAAATATCCCCCCAGCCAAGGTCGCGGCTCCCACCCTCATAACTCCAACTTAAAGCCTCCCTCACCTTGCTCGTTCTCCTCAGCTTTCAGTCTTCAGGTCAGTTACTCCTCAGCTCCTTGCCGGTGTCCACTCTACAACCCTCTGCCCAGCCCCAGTCCTAAAGAAAACAGTCTCTCCCAGCCACTCCCTGACTAGGTGGGAGCTGTGGTGAAAAGCAGCTTCACTAACTGATGGGGTCAGTAACTGCTGTCAGGGACAGCAGCTATTTTGGGAAGCTTTCCTGGTCAAATTACCAGTGGGTGTGCTGTGCATTTATAAATGAAACAAGGAGAGGCAGGATTGGTTTTTGTGTATGCTCATAACGTGGACAGAAAGTATCAGCGCTTATGACTGCAAGGTATTTCAAAGGTAGGTGTTACACTTAGAGCGCCACTTTGAAAATGAATTAGACTGGAATTGCAAATGACCCTCAAACCTCTACCAAAGGTGTTCAAGAGGTGAAAAATAGAGCTAAGGAAAGCTTTATTGTGGCTGGCAAACACTGAATATAATAAAACCAAAACATTAATTGTTTAATCTATTTAATTTTAACAGTTTTAATTGGAAGATACTCATGAAACTGCTAAAACCGTTTATCAACCCAATCTTGAAAGTAAATATAAGTAAATATATCTAAATAAATATGAGGTACTTATCACTTTATGGAGCCAATGACTGAACACCGTGAATTCACTGGTTGACAGTCCGTCTCCTCTCCTGTATCTCTCACAGTCTCTCTTCATTGCTGTTTCTCGTTCTCCAAAACAAAGCTGAGTTGTTTCTTCGGGGGTCTCCCCACATGTGTTTGGTGCTCTGGAGAGATCTGGTCCTCCCTGCCAGCTGAAGAGTTTGGACCTCCTGGTCCTGTCTGAGCTGAGGCTGCTGGGATGGACGAGTCCTGGAGAACAGGCCTCGGGCTCATGGAACACACTGCCAAGAGAAGACCCACAAAGTCAGAAGAATTGCACCATAGGTGTCAGGGTCAAAGGTCAAGAGGCAGAGAGACGAGGGTCAATCTCACGATCGAACACGAAGTTTTTAAATACATATCAATGGGACCCAGTCTGGGAGAGATTCAGGTTGTAACAAAAAAAAAAAGACAAAAAGGCATTTTTAGTCTAATATTTGATTTTTCTTGTAGATTTATGTATTTTGAATTGTCTTTCACTTTACCTGTGTGAGACCTGCTGAGTCCTCCTCTCACTCTGTGGGTGCCATTGAACTCTCCATCTTCCCCCTGTCACAATGGAAGTATTCAGTAAAATATACTCCGAAAGCCAAAATGTAATTTGAAATCATAAGTCTTAATTTAATCCTGTTAAAAAAAACTATAAATCATTTTGATGAATAAATTCAATACAATCAGTCAAGCTCATTGATAAATTTCCCTAGGTAAATTTTCTTGACACAATAACTCTTCTGCCTTATTTTAAAATAGACGCCTTACATGAAAAGTAAGCACATACAACACTTTGAAGACTCAGATCATTTATGTTTTCAATTGCCTGTTGAATGGTAACAGTGTGTAATGTTTGAAAGGGAAACAAGAAAAGAAAGACTCTGAAAAAATGTGGCTAAATGACCCGCAAATGTGTAGTTTACGTGGATAGAGTACCTGTGGCCAGTGTGTGATTGTATTGTATGTGCATCTCTCTCCCAGACTCTGGTGTCTGTGAAGGGGCCTCCTCGTTCTGTCTGCAGTGGCGTCCTGGTGCAAAGTGTGTCTGCTGTAGGCTGGTGTCTGCTGGAGTGATGACATATACATGAACCCAGATGTTAGATGAATGGTACAAACCAGTTATGCAGGTTCAGAGGTTCCTTAAATAAAAATCAAAGCTGTGAATTTACCTTGTTGTTGAAGTTTTGAAGGTTTCTGGAGAGAATACGCCTGATGCTGTCCATCTCCTCCGGTAAGAGTGGACGGCTGTGAGAGCAGGGGTCAGTCATCAGTTTCATCAAAAACTGTGCTATGATGACTGATAAATTCTCTTTTTTCAATGGCATAACATAATAATAATAATAATAATAATACATTTTTACTTTCAAACAGATGCAAATATAATGAAGTCCTGGAAACCCCTGAGCCCAGCTACAAGAAGCAAATGTTTCCTCACAGTGGTGGCGCCTCCTCGTCTCCCCTCTGTTCCCTTCTCTCCAGCTCCTGGTAAACTCTGAGGATGCTGGAGCGAGCCTGGTGATCTTCACGGATCAGGAAACGACGAAGGTACTTCCTGTTGAACTGCTCAAACCTCACATGCACACATATATAAGTAAATTAGAGTAACCAGCCGACATTACTGCAAGTCCTGACTTGTGGAAACGATCAGGAACTTTTGCTTGTGGTATTTGCTGCCACCTACTGGTAATTTTGAGGTCATATTTTTATGAAAATGCTTCCAGGGAAAACAGAAGGTAAAGTAAAAGTAAAAGGAGGAACACTACTAACTTGTCTTTCCAGTAGTGCTGCCCCCAGTAGCCGACCACATCCTCTATCCCTGCCAGCAGGTGATCAATCAGCTGAGCAGACACATGATGAAAGTATATCATTCATAGATTAGTTTTGCTCCCATATATTAATCAGAAAACAGTTTGCACATACCATGGTGAACTAACACTATAATATTCTTTTTCACAGATGACGGGACAATCACAAAAGCAGAAGAGAGACCATGACACTAGGCTACTACTAGACACTATCAACTGGATCAAACTAAAGCTTATCAAGAAAGCAAGAAAGACATTTGAAGAAGGTACATTTAAGGATACACAACCAGCTCAATTATAACACATATTAACACCAAATTCATTCCTCCATCTTGTTTTGGATGAACATTTGCTTTGATATATATACAATGTGTGACAGAAAATGGAAAACACAGTGAAGCTCTTAAGATTTATAGTCAACGTTTTAAATGAAATTCTGTCTAAAGATTATATTGGTTAGTTAAAATGTGATGAGATAATGAAAGATGTTGTGTTAATAAACATTACAATGTATTCTATATTACTTTAAAACATCTGTGGTTTGAGGGTGTTGCACCTGACTGAACAAGAGACATTAATTATTTTGGTGCTTTGCTATCAGTCAGTGAATACACATTATAATGTATACTTATAATACAAATATAATGTAATGTGTTCCTTAAAGGCCCTATTACAGGGTCCACAACTCACTGTAAGGGCTGTTTTTTGTCTCACCCTGCTGTGGATCTCCTCACTGACAGTGGGCAAAGCTCTCTTCTTCCTTTTCACATCCAGCAGCTCTACTAAAGGCTTAATGGTCATCCCCTGGAAACCAGACAGAAGTGAACACAAAATCCAGGAGAATACAACACAAATAAGAAAAACTGCTATCTGAAAGTACAGGAACAGGTTTCTCATCAGAAACTTTAACCTGCACGAAGACAGTGAAGAGGATGACCACAATGGTGGTTGTGATGAAGAGTCTTTTCTTTGGGAAGTCATCAATCAGGAAGACGAGGGAGAAACATATTGCCCCCCTCAGGCCTCCGTAGGCGATGATGAACTGATCTCGAAAGGTCACGGCGTTCCTGCGGAGCTTGTTCACCACAGCAGTGAGCAGAAGAACACCTTCAGAGGAGGGGGAATGGGTTGATACCTTTGGGTTGATATTTATTTTGAGTCAGCTTTTTTAAACTGCGTAAAAGATTTTTAAACCTACCTGTGGCCCTCCAGACAAGGCAGAGCAGCAGTGTGGAGCAGACAAAGGGCCAGCTCCACATATGGATGTCCTGTATTGTGGACACGCCCAGGAAGATGAAGATTAAGGTTTCACTCACGCTGCTCCACATCTTCAGGAAGTACTGGATGCTGGTGTTGCTGCGCTCTGACACATTAGCCTCCACATACTGCTTCATGGTCACAGCACAGGTAACAATGCTGCAAAAAATTGAGGCATTATCAGATTTCACCAAGTTAAACATTTACAAAAGGAGGTCTTTGTGTTTAAGCGGATACTCAGCAGCACTCACGCCATGATACCAGAGAGGTGAAGCATCTCTGAGGTCAGGTAGGACAAGTAGGAGTAGAGGAAGACAAATAGTGGGGCAATGACCTGGGCTCTGGAGGTAAACCGTGAGGTGAGGGCCGCCACCAGGCCAAAGAAGAGGCCCACGAACAGGCCGCCCAGGCCCACCACCACCACCCTGCACCCCCCCAGCAACACATCCAGTCCAGAGACTGACGGCAGACGGAGGAAGGACTCAAACAGCTTGTAGAGCACCTGAGGAGAAGAGAGACGCTCTATCAGAATAAGATATTTTATCTTACTTGCAGAGCACCTGGTCACCACCTCTCCCCTCACCACAGTAACGGCGTCGTTGAGCAGTGACTCTCCAAACACCAAGATATGCAGCTGTTCGTTAACGTGCATCTCCTGGAAGACAGAGAGCACGGCCACGGGGTCGACGGCGGCGATCAGAGAGCCAAACAGCAGACAGTGGAGCAGAGAGATGTCTCCCAGAGTGCTCTGGGCCAGCAGACACACGCCGTACAGAGACAGGCCGATGCCTAGCACGTTCCATAAGGTTCCCAGCACCGCATACCTAGAGACAAATACAGAATCATCAGCATCACAAGGAAGAGGGAAGCTGCTGTTTGGTAAGGTGCTCAAGATAATATCAAAGAAAAACACATGAAGTCAGATGCCCCCATTGTTCCATTTACATTTTCCCTTAAATCTACACTTAAGCACAACAAACTATAAACACTGATGTATTATCACCTTAGTTGATATGGCATTTACATTTGGAGTCATGTTTCTGCACTTCATCTCCATTTAGCTTTGTTTTGCTCTCCACTGACTGAAGAGCCAGAAAACTCTCTGGTTCTTTGGTGGCTACCTGCTCCACCATGTTCACCAGATAGTTTTCAACTTGGACTGTCTGCCATTTGGTGCTGGTAAGTTGTAGGCCATAAAAACTAGATGATATGAAAGAAGCAAAAATACGTCAGAGCTGAAGGGAGCTGCTGAGTAAGACGATCACCCTCTGCAGTCCTCCACTGTATGCCCCCCTTTAATGATGCGAAATGCTAACAGTAGCATAGTAACATGCTCACTGTGCCAATGTTAACATGATATTTAGAAACATAATGTTGACCATCTTCATTCACCATCTTGGTTTTGCATGTTAGCATGCTGAGAGATTATATCTAGCGCTAAATAGAAAGAACACTTAATGCTCATGGGAATGCCACGAGTATTTAAAATATCTGGTCATATACCAGTATATACGTATACCATATACAAGCTTTAGGCACATTGTGACCTGGTGGTGGCACTAGATGGAAGGCAAGAGCATCACCAAAGTCATTATGAATTATCCTCTGGGGATATTTGCCTGCACATAATTACAGAGCAATTAGCCACTGAGAAATCTCAAATTACATCAATGTGATGGACTAACAAAAAATGCCATCCATAGAGCTACACTGATAACATGTTTAACTGGGGAAGTGAATTTTGAATTTAAAACAAAGCTAATTATATATTTTTTAAAAAAGACACACACAAACACACATACATTTAAAAATTAAAACATTGACTCTGTGCTAACCAGAGGATGGTGCCAAGGTTTTCAAAGAACAGCCTCCCTGGCAGGAAGTATCCTGCGTCCAAGACAATGGGTGGGAGCAGAAAGAGGAAGAAGGCATCAGCACTGAGAGTTGGGGGAGCAGAGTGGCGAACACCATAGATTACCCCTCCAACAAGGAGGCCCACCATGATGAGGAGACAGCTCTCTGGGACTACTGCTGGTACTCGACCTGACCAGTGGAAACCTGGAGTAGAGACAGAGAACATAAATTCATAAAGTCATGGAGGCTGGCACGTGTTTCAGTTCTTTTTAACATACAGAAGAATTCCAGAGAGGTTTTTTCCTGTGTGCCTTTATATAGTAAATATGTGTGTGTAAATATGATTTGGTACACCAGTTGGATTTCATTACTCATACAATAGTTTATAAAATCACAACTATTGTAACACAACAAATCCTGAAGAAATTTCAGCTAACTTCAGATTTGGAAACTCTACCAGCACCTAATCCCCTTCAATAGCAACTTATCTAATGTTACTTTTCATGTATGACCAGAAAACCAGATGAAGCTTACCCAGCTTGGCCAGTGAGGCCAGCATAATCCACAGTACAATCTCAAAGGGAGCTTGCACATGGTGATAGTCCACGCTGAAAACCCTCAGAGCCATGGGCAGATCCACAGACATGCTGCCATCGCTGCTGTTGAAGCCCAACAAGGGAGGCAAGTTGTGGGGCTGAGGGAGCTCAGCAGGGGGGGTCAGGGCCAAACATGTAGGCCAGAACAGGCAGGCAGAGAGCGACACAGAGAGAGTCCACAGAGCAGCCATCCTGCAGCCATGCTGGGACAACAGGACAGAGAGACCGGGAGAGAATAGAACTGGGGCTATGGTGATGGGGGGGCGAGCAGCACACACACACATACACACACAAAACAACCTTACCACAACTCATGCGGCCACTAATGTGCACAGGAATCCCTGAGCTAGCAATGATATCCACCCCGCAGCTCAGAGTTCAACACACACATAGACGCACACCCACACTTACACACACACACACACACACACACACACACACACACACGTTCCTACAGTACCAACAGTGGACTATAATTCTACACTGACCAAGTGTGGACCGCTTTTTCAAGTAATTAAAAAAAAAAAATTGAATTTCTCATAATTTAAGTGTTTTCTTTTAATTGCCGAAAGGCAAAATATCTACCAAAATGAGATGACATACACAGAGTCACAATAGGTATTTTCTCATACATCATTCACTGGTGTCTATTATCAAATTTGGGAGTTTTATCCTCTCTTCACGTCATCCTCATTTCATTTCAATGTGCTAGCAGCATACTCAGTATCATGGCCAACATTGGGACTGCTATCCGAATAAGGTTTCTAGTGTATAATTAACCAAAATAAAAGCAAGAGCTGAACTGGTTATTTACACAAAAATGTTATTAATACTGAAAATATGTTGTATGTGGAAGCTTGTGTGACTTTTCCCTTTACAAAACAGATGGCATGTGAAAATGTTCATTCTTCCTCAATTTTAAAATCTGTTGCTGCTTTGGAAAGTTGTTGCACGCTCCTTTCTAGTCCAAGAGAACAGATTGAACCTGACCCTGTAGTTTTCTAAAATCTGTAAAGAATCGTGAATGAAACAATAGCCTGCTTATAATCAACCAGTTTACTGGAACACTACAGTGCTGTCGGCTAACTTCGGGAAATGGTGTGTCATTAGAAATAATTATATATATATATATATATATATATATATATATATATATATATATATATATATATATATATATATATATATAGCAAATGGTATATATGTATGTGTGTGTGTGTGTGTGTATATATATATATATATATATATATATATATACATACATATACACACATATATATGTCTTTGGGGTGTAACTGAAATTGTGTCTATGCATTTACAGTAAAAAATTACAGTTACAATTACAATTACAGACAGTAATATGTTATAACGTGTTGATAATAGGTCTACACCACACTTCTAAACACTGGAGTTTGAAGTTGTGCAGCCTGTAGAATTGATGGCTTTGACTGCGGTGGAAGTGCTTCCTGCTTTCCCTCAGTCCAGTTAGAGGTCTGGAAACTGAACAATGTCTCTATTTCTGAAGCCTTCTGCAAAGCTAACATAAATTTAGTCTGGCTCTCTGGGGTACTCAGTTAGACCCTTCCTGTTGAGTTCACTTTCTGATTTAAATTTACTGCAAGTAGCAGAATAACTCTTTCAGTGAATCTCTATTTCTGGTGCTAAGTCTCTTCTGAATCTTTTTTTGTGTGTGTTTTCTTGCCTTTTCTTAAACACAAGATGTAAATTTTCTGTTTTTCTTTTTAGTTTCACCATTCAGTCTTTGGTAGTGTGCAGTGTTTTAGTATTTAATGTGATTTTCATTCAGTCGTTTTGCTGTTTCATTTAGCCTCTAAATGACACCTGCTGGGCTTGAGCACCTTCCACCTTATTATTACCTTAAGGCATGGATTTTGTTGATCCAATTCGTAACATAGCTCCACCCAACTTTAACCTGAGCAGAGGTGTAATCAGCAAACTGAAAGCTCCTGGGTCAGCACACAGGACAGGGCCTTTAATAAGAATGATAAAATAAATCGAAGGTTTTTCTGTGTCAAAACTAAGTGTAGTAATAGTAGGTACAGCAGTAACTAACAGGATCAGGCTGTGTGTACCTGCCCATACAGAGATTTTTATTTAAGCTTGTTTGTGTTGCCCTTTTAATATAAATATAGGTATAATGTTATCAAAGGAATGTAGGTTAACCTTTATTACCGTTCTGTTACAGTACATCACATATAGTGTTGTTGCAGCTGTATGTAACAAAGCCGGATTAGACCTGATCGGTGAATCAGCTTTTTTTTTCTTTTAAAATACATGTGCATGTAAATAGAAACCATTACCTTCGCTGTGGGTATATAGGAACCCAAGCTGTGATGTTTTGTCCTTCACAGGTTACAAATCAACCTTAAGTGAGCGAATGCACCATAAATCTTGAGGCTGTTGTTTTGTCAGTTCGTGCTGGGCCACCGTGGTGATGTGCAGAAAAACTGATGACTTCATCCAAAGAGTCAGCATGGTGGGAATTTGTAATGTAGTGAAGCACGGCTTCTCATTAAAGCACACCATCATCATGCATCCTCGGACATTTTAGCAGGAACTTTACTGAGCACATTTGTTCAGTTTTCACCATTTACAGTATTTACAGTCTGGTTACAGTATTACAGCGATGTGGACACCTTTGGGTCTTGGGACATGTGTCGAGTGCATCACAGGTTTCATACAGATAGACCAAGTGATGTCAGTCATGAAGTTGTCAAAACCACCAATTTAGGAGGACTTCAGAGGAACATGGAAAAAAGACTTTGTACAAAAAAGCCTGGTAGTTACTACTGGTGTCATTGTACTACCTCACATTTGGGAAAAAAAACAGGGTTTACATTGTGCCATTCTAATGATATTTTCTAGTAAAGTTTACATTTATTTGCATGCACAGACAACTGTCATCCTAATTTGGAAATCAAGAGCATCAAGATTGAATTTGTATCATTAAGTTTGTTGGAGCTGAAATTACAATTTGAATATTTTGGTAGTTCTTACATTTAGTCTTACATTGAGACATTTTGATGGCATTTTGATGGATGAAGTGGCAACAAGTTTATTCAAGAACTGAATTCTTTACTCTTGCTAAAGATAGAATATAAAACCAAACACTCAAATTAAAAACAGTAGATCCTACCCCATTCACTTAGTTTTATTTTCATTTAGACCAGATAGATTCATTTACACAAAGTTACATATGTATTTACAAGGCAGCTTCACAAGCCTACGCTGGATCACAGTTTGCTTCAGTTTGATAAATACCTTAAACATACACACAGGCTTACAACGTCAATAATATAAATTTTTGTGTATCAGGTAAATTCAGGATGGTGTAGTACTAAAATCTAACAGCAGATGGCACATGGAAACAGTTACATTTGAGCCATAATTTCATAAAGCAAGTAAACAAAGACATTGTGTAAATATAGGTAAACAAAAATAAAAGCATGCATCCATTTACCGAATTCCTATTTTTTTTGTGTCTCACTTGCATGTCTGTATTCGTAAACTCAGCGGAGTGGAGAAGTGCAGAAGCAGAATAGACAAGATGAGCGTCACATTTGATACTTTTGCAGGATGAATGTATGATTGCATTCACTGCAGGTAAGTATTGTCAGCCTCTGAAATCCTCAGCACAGGGGAGCTGAAGTTGGATGAGCAGGGAACCAAGTTCTGGGTGCTCAGATAGCTAATCTTCTTGTCTGCTTCTGATCTTTCCTCCAGACTGGCCTCCAGTGAGTCGGGCCCCTGATGATTGCTGCAGGGCTGCGGGGGAGGCACCAGGCCGTGCAGGAGGCTGTTCCCCAGGTGGGAGTTGCACCGAGCCAAGTTGTCGGTCAGATGCTGCATGTACACCTCCTCCAGCTGTTTGTCCAGCAGGCCGTTGAGCACCGAGTTCGACATTGGCTCCAACCCCGATCCCGGCAGATCTAAGCTGATGTTCACACTGGCACCCATAACCAGATAACCCTGGTCTGGTATTGATGAGAGAGGCTCCTGTTGGGCTGACAGTTCTGGCTGATAGCAGGCTCCAGAGACCAAACCTGGCTGGAAGTTGGTGCCTCTCAGTAGGTTATGTGAGATGCGGCCTGAGTCAGCCACCTGCAGGTCTGGATACTGGTCCAGCAGGCTACAACTGTCTAAGCAAACTGTGAAGTCGGGGTCCAGGGGAAGGACAGGCGAACACCCAGGGATTGAGAGACCTACGGGACCTTGAGGCATCACTTTCAGTCCCTGGAATTGGGTGGAGTCTAATTCTTCCTGGTTTGGACCTGATTACAGAAAATAAACTCGTTATGTAGATGCTTTCAATTTGATTTAATTTGACGTGACATCTTTGCTATTAGGCATTAAAACATTAGCAAGTTTATATCTGACAAAGGAAGAGGATTTAAGAAAAAGAGAAGCGAGGCCAGTAGACTGTGTAAAGTTAGTAGCGAGTTTGGAAAGTCAAACTTCACCCTACACAAACTGGTTTATAAGTTGTAATGTTTTATAAGACTATTTACCTGCTTCAGCTGAATCTGTCTGAAGGTCTGTGGAGTCTGATTCGAAGCGAATACGGTTGAACGTCTCTGTACAGTCAGAGTGTGCCTGCGATCTCTTCTGTTTAGAAGCAAACTTTCTCTCCTCCCTGTAACGCAGCACTCTGAGAAAACCTTCACCCAACATGGCCCAGAATGATTGTCCTCTTCTGTTCTGTCTCGTTTTACCCTCCGTTGCCTCTTATGGTTGAAAGTTTTAAGTGCAAATGGCACAGTGTGAGTGCGTATGTGATTATAAAATTCTACTGTTCTACTGTTTCACTTCTGCAACTGAGAACTGGTGCCTCCACCCCCACCACACACTTCCTTCATTAGTGTGTACTGAAAATCACAGTTGAGAGAAAAGAGAACAGCAAACATATAGTCAGGCTTAGAAAACTTAATGTGGTTAGCCGAAGGGGCATAAATATTCAGGTCCTTTGCTGAAGTGAAAGTACTAATACGACAATCCAAAAATACTCTATTAAAATTAGTCCTGTAAAAAAGTCCTGCATTCAAAATCCTACTTAAAGGCACACAAGCTTTATTAGCAAAAGGTCTTTAAAGTACTAAAAGTAAAAGTACTCATTCTGCGGAAAATGCTCTATAATGATATATTACATTATTGGATTGTTTATACTGATTTATGAATGTATGTAATGTATGAACTTATGGTAACCTAGAGTTTGACTAACCAAAGGCTTAGACTTTTTTGTGAACGTTCTGAGATGTTTAGACAGGAAATCACTCCTCGGTGGAACTGCGAACAGCTCAGACATGTAAAACACAACATGAGGTCTTTACCAGACACTGCTTTTTGTAGAGGATCAAAAAATTTGGAAACCACAGGTTTAATCTTTAATAAGAGCAGTCATGTGCGCATGCATTAAACTTTTATGTGCTGAAGAAAAAATGAAATCTACAGTACCCATACACCAGAATTACAGCTCCAATTACTTTGATGTTTTGATCGACTACATGTCTTCCACTCAACAATCATTTACACTATATTGAAAAATCTTGATCAAAATGGATGTGGCACTGTCTGCCATAGTGTCAGTACAGAAGGAGCAGGGTCAGGAGAGGAGTGTTAAAACTACATTTGATTATACATCTGAGCAGTCATTTAACACATCCACCAAATCTGGGATAAGTGCTGGAAACAACAGGGAGCTGTGTGCAGGTAGCAATTTTATTGCAGTTTTATTCTTAAATATTTCATTTGCATGTCATGATATTTTATGTTAGATTTTAGTCTGACGAGTAAGCAGTTACTACAGCTGTCACAAAAAGTACAATATGTGACTCTTAAATGTGGTGGAGTAGAGATGTAAAAATAGCACAACATAAAAGTACTCAAGAAAAGTCCAAATACCTAAAAATTGTAAAAAGACTGTAGATGTTCTCCGTTATTTTACACCACTGTTGTGAACTTGGTTGGAGAACAGAATCTTAGAGTCAGAAATACTAGTAGCTCAAAAAGAAGTGGTGCCTTCTTCAAAATACATCCATGTCTCTTTCATAATATTTGTACTGAAATTAAATGACTCTTTCCAAATGCTAGAATGTCTTGAAAGACAACAAAATCGAGCCACGCTCAAAGACAAACTGGTTGTATTCTGTAAACTTAAAATCATTTATTGTGCATAAAAAAACAGCATGTTATAAGAAGACAGAATTTATTTCAAATTTCAAATTACAGAAACGTATTCATGACAACCACCAAGGAGTGCTGAGAGTCAGGCTTGAAGTATTATTTTTATTCTTATATTTATTTTATTTTAGGGAAGGGATTTCAACTTATGTAAGACAGGGAATACCGACACAATGTGAAACAGGATGTGTTTAGCGAAACAGCTGCTCAACTCTCAAAACAAACACAGCAAATAAAAAAAAAGAATTTCACATCCCTCTATGTTTGCAGACTTGTCATTTTGGCATGTATTGTTGTCATTTTTTTTAACATATACCATCTCGTAGAAAAACGTTTGCCATTAAAAACAGCATTAAGACAATATAAAGTAACTAAAAACATAGAGAATGGGATTGTAATAACACAAAAGGTGCTGCAGTGTTGGCGATGACGTGACTGGCAGGAGCACAACATTTGACTCAGTGTTTCCAGGATTCGACAGATAAGACTTGAACTTGAGTTGAATAAATGATGATAATGTTTCATGAGCTAATGGTAACATGTTTTGTCGATTTGTCAATTTTCAGAGTGTACGTTTTGTTGTGTATTATGATTTGTTCTCAAACAGGAAGCTACACGGTCATGCTAAAGGTTTATTGACATGTCATTAGGCCAATAGGCTTAGCAGGCTGAGGTTAATAGGAGGGAGCAGAGCTGTTTGTTGATACCCATAATGCTCTGCTTTAGTACCTCCTTTCACTACAGCTGACAAGGCACAGCTGAACACAAATTATAAAAAAAAAAAAAAACGCACTGAAAAGAGTACACATACTGAAAAACATATTTATAAGCTGAGTGACATGTTGCTTCTTTTTTATCCTTCATCACTTCCAGGTGGTCTGTCTGGGTTCAGGTCTCAAATGGAAACGTAAAGCTGCTACTGCTGTGCTTTCTTCGCTAGAGCCTCGGCCTCCTGCAGAGAAACAGAGACAGAGGGGGAAAAAAAAGAGGAGAAGCGGGAGAGTGTGTTATATTAAAATGGAGGATATTGGTTTATATATGCCCTGCCACAGCACAGAGGAAAACCCCTCTGTTTCTATGGTAACTGGCACACCTCCCTGCAGTTCCCGTCGTGGCAGAGAGGAGGTGCCAGCGGGCAGGAGGAAGAGGAACAGGAGAAGAGGCCTGCTTGGGTGTTAAGGATATCATGAACAGATGTATTATGTAATACGTGTGTTTTCTGTATGGAAATCACACTGTGAGGATAAATATATATTTAGGCCCATAAGCTGGTGTTACAGGAAGCATGGTTCGGCTGTAGGAATGCAGATCGACCAAAGGACAGACATCAGTGTGTGTTTTTGTGCTCATAAGATTACCTTCGAGCCCGGGGGAGCAGTCAGACCCAGAAATGCATACACGGCGTTGTCCTCTCTGGCATCGAAGAAGGCCTCATAGTTCTGAAAAAGAGGAAGACACACAGAGAAATTTTAGATGCGGATCGATCAGGGGATCAGTTCCCCTCGTGCTGACCTCCAACCTGAGGAATGATAATGTGAAACAGGCTTTGGATCAGCGCCTGAGGGCGACAATCTGAGCGGTGAAGCCACTTGGTGAGAAACAGTCGTTGCCGAGGTCGTGCTATTTGTCCAGGGACAGGCCTCGGCAGTCAATCTGATAGGAGGGTATTGTCTTTGAGAATGTAATCCAGAGTAAACAAGCTAACACATTCATTTACTGTTTAGCTGCCTGCAGTCTCGCTCATTCCTGATCCCTCACTCCCTCTCATTCCTTTGTTTTCTCTCCTTTTTCTCCCACACACACATACTGGGACACACACACAAACAGCTGCAAGTATCCTGGGAAATGCTGTTCTCTTTGTCTGTGACATTCAATGCAGCCCATCCTGCATGTGCAGCTTCACTTCCAGCCATCCATTAACTGCACAGCACGATGCGTCAGTGCACCCAGGCTAAAGGGCCCTGTGTCTTTCCAATGGGTGTAAACTACAATCCACTAACACAGTACAGAGGGCTGGGGTGCGTGGTGGAGTATATCTGAACAGGGCACGGATATGAGAAATACTGCAACCCCACCCAGCAGGCTGTGCCATTTTCTTATGCTTTTATTTTTTTCTCATTATATCATTTGATTTACACTGTTCAGTTCTATAAGCAGCTAACTCGGCTCTGTTCAAACCAGCACCTCTAAAACTCAAGTGAACAAACAACAAGTTGCAGTTTTACGAGGGGCTGTGTGCCCATATCTTGTTGCAATTTTACTTTGGATTTTGTATAGTTTAAACAAACAAGATATAATATGACCTTTAGATTTTGTTTTCTTTGGAAAGAGCCAGGCTAGCTGACTCCCTCTGTTTCCAGACTTTATGCTAAGATAAACTAACCATTTTCTCTTTTCACAATTAGGCATGTTTTGGGTCCAGTTCGCTCCTCCCGACAATTTTGGAGGTGTTCCAGATTCGAGCCTGATCTGAACAGATTATCTGCCCAAATGATCCTGTAGCGTGAGGGCTTTACAGACATAATCCTAATGTTACCAACTGGAGTCAACCTGACTTCAAATGTTTGAAATGTTGATATTTACGACTTGAGAATCTGTGGTGTGAAAGGAGCAGTGATTGAGTATTAGCCAGAAACTTGCAACAGCCAATGAGCTGACTGGGAAGCTTCATCCAACGGATGTTACTTACTTCTGTCAAACAGAAACATGACTGCCAGTGGCCAAGTAGGACTTTTGATTTCTGAGCCGGTTAAACAGTAGAAAAGGAGAAGAAGCTTGTGGAATTAGGGTAACAGTGTGAGTGTTCGTTCAGTGTATCATGTACCACATCAGAGCAGACCAGGAAAAGAGCTGGAGAGAACCTGCCTCCATGTTTGTTTTCTTCTGAAGTCACATTTAATCACACAAGTTTCTGTGAGATCCCAAGTCCCTGGAATCGCCACTCGCTAACAATCTGGCAACTGGTCGCTACGTTTTTATAGAGTTCTGCACCTCACATCCAGCACAATGTTATTGGCTGGAGGCTACACACCACTGCCTAAAGGTTGATGAGTCTGTAAAAATCCTACCTGTTATACCTTTAAAATATTAAAATTCTGTTAAATCTGTCTGTTGTGTACCAGACATTATAAAACTTTTTTTTACAAAAATGTTGAACTATTACTTTAAATTCCATTTGAAACCTTCTGCCAGGAGAATTTTCTGATAGAAATTCAAATTCAAATTCCAATTTTAGTTCAATTCAGTGTTACTGAAAAGGTAAAGCAAGCTGTAATTCTGACTTTTTCGCTGTTGAAAGATATATCTGGTTCTTCAGAGATAAATGCTCCACAATGTTCACTAGCTCCTAAATAAGTTCTCCACAGGTAAAGAAGAGGGAGTTTTTTTTTTTTGTGCTGAAAACCAGCTGCCTTCTGAAAACCGATGCAGATGAGAGCTGTGAGAGTGAAAAAATAGCAAAGTTGGAACCATACAGTAAAAACAAAAAAGTGATCTGACAGACAGCAAACTGCTCCGTAGAGCTGCAGGAAACTGCAGTTTCTCTGTGATTTTGTGACACACTCCATGTTATGCATAGTAATTTGATCAATTGGTAATATAAAATGTTGATTAGTGCAACGTTAAGCATATCCTATCTTAAAACATCAGAATTTTCATTCAAAACCCTCCATTCAATTTGTGTGTGCAGCTCTGAGTGTGATCAGAGTTCTTCTGTTATCACATAAACAATAATGTGCCAATAATTCAAAGCATCTGTGTGCAAGTGTGCCTCACCCCGCAATATTTGCTTTCGTTAAATATCTGTGGGGGGAGAGGGTTCCCCGTGGTCGGCCTGGACTCCTCCGGAATATTCTCTCTCATCCACTTCCTGTTGGCCTCGTTGGCCGCGATGTCACACTCCTCGAATTCGATCTTATTAGCCGCCAGGAAGCCCATCACATCCTGCTGCTGCTTTTTAATCTGCGCGTGGGGGAGACAAGAGAGGGTGACAGAGGGGGAAGTTGTCAGTTAGACATGTGCTAACTTAAGCCTTACGAGGAAACAGAAGGGTTCACCATACTGCTATCAGTCTGCTGCAAAAAATAAGGACACTTCTTTGCTGTGAGAAATGACACCACAGAGATCGCTGGCTGCTCTGTTACTAAGTTACCACTCGTGTGCTGACAAGTGAATGAAGTGACACAAGAGTATCGCTGAGGGTGAAGGCTAAGCAGGGAAGGATTGTGTTTTATCTGCATGAAAAATGCCAGTGAGGTGATAGAGAGGAAGACGGCAAATCCCAAGACTGGACTCCCTTTATCGACTTTACATTTTAACAGAAAATGTCACTTTATTGTTTCAAACGGAACCTTTTCAAAAGCATTTGTAACGTGTTGCATACCTTTAATGTGACAAATTGTCAAAGCCTATTATTTTTATACAGTTGTGAGCATATTCCCCACAAAGAGAGACTGTACTGGCACATGAGAGTTGCTGTCTTTGTCACCATCTGGGATTTCCATGCAGATGTTATTATTTTTGAAAGGCACCCCTTTCTCTCAAAAGGCTGTTATGTTGAATTTGCACAAAAGCACATTTTACATTTGTGTCTTGTGCATGATGCTCTTAAAATAGTCTCCCCTACTCAATGCAAAACCACAAGATATTCATCTCTACATCATGAGCTCAACAGGACATAAAAGTATATAGAGAATCACATGGTGACATCCTAGGAAATATAGCTATAGATAAGTGTGCTATCAGGTATGTCCACAAGTTCAGTCACACCGTCCCAAACAAGCTACAGAATATAAATGTGTGCTTGTCTTGCTGTCTTGTCTCTTCCTCTGTCTACATGGATGTGTGTGTGATTTAGTGTATGAAACTGTGGTCCAATGAGACCTCAGTGGGTGTGTGTAAGAGGGAGGATGGCCCTACAAGGCCAGACGGAAACAACAGCTCCTCTGGGACTCGAGAGGAGGTAACTGGTCAAACACGAGCCAAATAAGGCCTGCTGCAAGGAGACACACACATCCAAGCCTCAGCTGCACACACACACACACACACACATTCACACACCTAAAATCGCACTGAGCCAACTTCATGGCAAAACGCTGCGAGGTTCTGTGGTTGATTATTAGTTTTTTGTCCTCCTGTCAGTCCAGACACCTCCATGCGAGGGCTCCTCCCAGCTTGGTGGCGTGCGGACGAGACAGGTGGATTATTTAACAGCTGCTGAAACAACACTGAAGCATGGAAATGAGGGAGCTGACAATGCTGGCAGATTAGCGGTGGTGCAGTTTGAATCATTTAATGGCAGTTGGACTCCCGAGGCCAAAGTCCTAAAACCAGCTCTTTCCCCCACCTGCTCTGGAAGCCAGCACAGGACGGAGCAACAGAGTGGAAAGCCATGAGCTCAAACTCACTTTGACCCACCCTGTCTCTAAACGCACAGTCCTCTCTCTGATGGAAGAGTCTGCACAGCCTCCTAGTTCCCTTCTGACTCACATTAGCATAGTATGTAACATAGCAGCATTAAGCTGCTGGCCAAAACAACAATAGCTAAACTTCATTCTACATGAAAAGTTGCACACGAGCATCCACTTTATTCTCATGTCTTTTTTTCTTTTTGGGCATGCTGACCATTCCCCCAGCAAGCCTGCATTGTATCGGTGCCAAGCAAAATTAATTTGTACTGCAAACTGGCCGTATGCCATCTGCCCCTAACTCTAATTGCACAGTGACAGTTCCCAGCTTTGCCCCCTTTTGCCCAGTTGCACTGCTCTCTGATGTCTTGAGTGGAGCTGCCGGTGATTCTAATATGGAAAATAACCAGACTGTCCCTGGCTTTGGGTGTGGTAATAAACAACTACTCTTCTCCTGTTGCTGTGTATTATTCACGCATTATCTATTTCTCTGGAATGCAAGAAAATTGCTCCTCAGTCCTAACAAGACAGACAATACAGTGAGGGACATGAGCCAGTCTCAGGCCTGCAGACAGCCGGTAGGCTTCCACTTTTGATTTCCATAAACCATGCTTTCCCTCACAACACCTCAGTTGTTTTCCTTAGTTTGCATTATGTTAACAAAATGCAAAAGCTGAAGAAACCTTCACTTTGTGTTTTTTTGGTTTTGTCCACACATGGATCAGGCTGTAGCTGTTGGTGTTTTTAGCCATGCTAATACTGACTGATCCAACACTTTGGTCTGGACTGAAATATCTCAACACCTATTGTATAGTTTTACTATAATTACCATCAGACCGGACATTCATGGCCCAAAGAGGAGGTACGCTGATAACTTCCCCTGATAAACCCACTGACTTCCTCTATATCACCATTAGCAGGTTTCACTTATCCTGTTAAATATCTCAACATCCATTAGATGGAATGGTATTTGTAGCATTCATAGTTCCCAGATGATGAACCCCAGTGACGCTGGGGATCCCCTAACCTTTCCTCTACAGACATCATGGGATTGACGTTTTTGGCTTTGCGTGAAATGTCTCGAAATTGGATCTCGCTTGTCATGAAATTTGGTACAAAAATTCACTTCTCCCTCAGGATCAATTGTAAAGATGTTGTTGGTCCCAAGAGTACTCCTCTAACGCCATCATCAGCTCAAGTTTTAACTAGTTTGGTTTATGACTAAATACCTACATGACATTCCCATTAGCTTTAATTGTACTTGTTAGCGTGCTAAAGTGCTAAACTAAGATGGTTAACATTGCAAACATTAAACCTGCTCAATATCAGCATGTTAGCATTGTCACTGTGAGCAATTTAGCATGCTGATATGAGCATTTAGGTCAAAGTACCACAGCTCGGCCCTCACACGTCTCCTAGCGTGGCTGTGGACTCTTCGTGTTGTTTAATGAATTAATGAATTAAGATCAATCAGGTCCAATGTTGCAAATAAAAATGTCACTTTCATAAACTTTACTGCACTGATTTCAAATGTGTCCTTCTGATGCAGAAACTGCATGAATCAAATAATATTTCTCACTAGTCTGTTTTGATTTTTTTTTTACTGCCCCTTGATACCAATTTTATCAGCACTGACCTGGCACTCCACTTATGTGTTATCATGTTTCCAAGCCATGGACACATCCAAGGAAGAACTACAGCAAGCATTAGATGATCGGTATGTACATAAGGAAGTAGGAAATTATCAAAACTTCATTTGGGTATACATAAATCAATAAGAATATGTTAATTATAATTCAATTTTGAACAAGAATTCATTTCCAACATATTTATTGAAATTGAAAATAAGACATAATAAAAGAATGAATCTAAGGCTCATGAGGCACGTCACAGAGAAACATTATCTATCTATTGTTGCATGAACCATTATTTTCACTCCACGCAGAACCTAAGATAACCACAGACGTGGACGAGGAATCTACAGTTTACATTCCACATCATCATCACCATCACGTGAGAGCTGTGCAGGCCAATGAGAACAGATCCAGACAAGATCAATCCCTGAAAAAAGGGCAGAACTCTGGCAGACAATAGCAGGCATTGATCGGATGAACTGAATCCACAACACAGGCTTGGATTGATACGGCTGAGACTGATTCAATCAGGTATGTGGACTCAGGATTGGGGTCAATTCATCTTCAAACTGAATTTGTCAAAACTTCTTCATAGATAAGCCTGACATCTGGAGCTGGACAATGAACTGAATTGTGATCTTGATTCATACCTCTGATTTCTAAATGTCAATAATTCGACTGCATTCCTGTATTGGGCACCATCACATTTTCTGTTGTGTTTGCTTCTGTATCAGGTAAAAGAGTGAAATGAACATAAATGCTGAAAATATCTAAGAGACAATCATAAGCTCAACTCTAAGAAAGAACACTGTGATTTGTGCAGCCTCACTAATCTCTAGCCTTTCTGATAGCTTGGGACTCTAACATTTGAATTCGGGAAAGTCCAGTGTCGACTGCAGGAAACATGAATCAACCCGAGCCCCGTGTTTCTAAGGAATACAGATTTTATGTTGATTAGATCAAGTCTGATTTGTCCTATAAACAGGCGCTTACTGGAACTTTAGCAACAACAGTAGCCTCCACCCAATCCTGAGCTCAGTCAGCATTACAACAGAGTTACAAAAGAGCCTTATGCTGCTGCTCTGGCTGGGTTCCCTTGCTGCAGCCTAAAGGTGAAACAACAGCTAAAGGCCAAAAAAATGACCTATTACACAAACTGACTCACCGTAGCAGGGATTCAACTCAAGTCTGACCTATAGACCCTAATGCCAAAGATACACTGGAAGAAGAGAAGTAAATCTGAGGCAGAAAGCAGGAGACATAAAATGTGCACACCAGTGAAATATTCCCAAGTTATTACGGATTTTTAGTATATTTACTGTGGCAATGAGGAAATTGTACAATAGTGTGCCTGCAGTGCATAAAGGGAAATGAGGCAATAAATACTGTGCTGCTGGCCAAGTTTTTTTTCCACAGATGTACTTTCATTTTTAAGTTGACTTCCACAGTGTAGATACACTGCTACAGGTGTATTTACATGTGTGTATATAAAAGAAAACCCTAGTTTGGTATTCAAATTTGGCATCAATGTAATCTAAGAACCAGGCAAAACAGTATTTACATGTGTGTCTTTCAAAGAAAATCCTAGTTTGGTATTAAAAGTTGGCCTGAATGTAACCTAAGAACCAGGGAAAAGAGAGTTTTGTGGTACTAAGAGACTGCATGTACAGATACAACAATGCATTTACACTTTGAATTTGTTGTCACTGCTGAGGTTAAATTAGGATATAGATACGTAGCATGACCTAATCTTGACAAAGCCATTCATTGACGGTAACACTAGAAGTCTCTGGAGAATTCCCAGTGAATCACAACAGCATTTCTTCAGGTGACTCAAACACTCTGCTTCTCATTACTGGGTGGAAATATGATATCAACACTCATACACTTTGCAGGGATACCACCCTGCACACCAGAGAGTAGCACAGGTCAGAGGTCAGGTGACTAAGCTGGCAATCAGTGATTTACTCAAGGACTCAACTAACCCAAACTAAGTGTGTCAGGGAGCAGACCTTAAGTAATCCCTTTTTATAGCTTGTTCATTTCTTCTGCCACAGCTGATTGGACTGCACACAATGAAAATATGTCAGACTGCAGAGTGTGGTGTTTCCTCTAATAACACTATATTATCAAGCATTTATTCTTCCTTAAACTACAATATCAAAGCTTCACAAGGACAACACTTATACCAGGACTGCTATATTGGACTGGGATGAGTATACACTTGTGCATAAAGAGGAAGAGCAAATGAGCACACACATACAAATTTATCTATTTCCCATTCATGCAGATGGCAAACACTGGGGAACAATCACTGTTGACGCAACTCGCCCAGTTCCCCACTATCTGTCATTTCCATACTGTATTTCTCTCTAACTGACCTTTGCGCATCATTACACATTTTCTATGAATCAGCTGTGCTCATCTTAACTAAGAAATCACAGAGTTCAGCCCATTAAACCTTAAAAAACATGTTTCTTGGGATGTTTACCAGCCGCGATGCAACACCAAGCCATTTCTCCGGCTTTGCTGGGATCAAATTCTGCATCAAATCAATAAGCACAAAAAGCTATAAATGTGCTGTATTGTGAAGCAGAACTTTCTGTCTTTAGAAAATACATCTGCCAGAATAACGCTGAGTGTTGCGACTTGTGAGGCGCTGAATGAATCTGACACAGTCGTCTAATTTTACACTCTCTCTCTTCTCTCACCGTCTCTCTCTCTCTCTCTCCCTCTCTGACCTGCAATCGTTTCCTCAGTGGAGCGAAACCATAAAAAGTTTGTGTTTTTTTCCAAATACTCCTACTTGTCTCCCTGTTTTGGCTGTAGCTCCACCGCACGCTGTACTAGACTGGAGTGATCAATGTGGCAGCGGACACAGCTGGATAGTGAAATGCAATCGCATTGTTTTGCAGTCAGTGATGCAATCGAACTGCAAGCTTGACGAGGGCAGACGGTTTCCGGTATGATTTGTCACGCTGCAGCTTTTCACTGGTCTGAATGTGATTTCGTAGTGTTATCGCATTAAAGATAGACATGAGAAAGAGGGAGATTCTAACATAAATGCACTCCATAAATCACACACGGAGTAAGTCCAACAAACTCTGTAATGCAATAGCTGGTCTTATAGCCACATGAATCTTCCAACTGTAAGATGTGTAGAGTGGAGATGATAATACGAGTGAGTCTGAGCAGCATTTAAGAGGAAACGAGTGTGTCCGCTTGCTCTGGCAGACTCTACTAAAGACAGATCAATGGGAGGTAATGCATTTTCCCAGACAGGCTCTCCAGCACGGTGATGGCATCACTGGCTCTAAACTCCGACCGCCCCTGACTTTACAGGAAGCTCCTGTCATGCAAGGCCGCTGCTGAGCTTTCGCAAATGTCATTTACTACGAGGGCCGTAAAGACACTCGGCGCTCTCCAAATGAAAAGAGGCTCTGTGCTCGATCACTTCCTCTGTGTGTGTGCGAGCTGTGAAGATAAGCTGCTCCATGACGGTAAATCATGAAGAGACAAAGCACTACAATTTCTGCTGTGATCAACAATGAACTATGGGTTTCCTTAAGTGCGGGAGTAAATTTACTGGCTGCCACAAATTTGCACTTTTAACAACCTCAACCATGAGAGGTGAATGCTAACTGTAAGCAGAAAGTATATGAATAGGATGTTATAGCCAGAATTCAAACTTTAGTGCACTTTTAGAGTAGAAAACGTGTATTCCTACAAATCCAGACCTCCAATGAGTCCCAAACAGAGCATAAAGCGTTCCTCGTCTGCAGCTGCGGGTCTAAAAAAGGGGCCCTGGAGAATTGCATCACCATCATTCCTCCCCACTCTGGAAGAAACTGGTAAGAACGAATGCTGCAGGTCCTCCAGGCTGCAGGAGAGTGAAGGCAACACCGGAGACTCTACTTACTATGTGACACAGACAACCTGAGGTGCTTTTTTTTGGACTCTTCCTGTCTCAGCTGCAACAAAAAAACCCTTCAACTGTCACGTCAGGAAACGCAGAGACAAACCACAGCTGACAGAGGAGTGTGCTCCACTCAGTCCCCGGCCTCAAACTTCCTCTCTGCCTCCTCCACACTAACAGAGTTGACGAAGGCAGACAGAGAGCAAGAGGCAGAGTGAGAGACAGTGAGAGACCCCATCTGTGTCCAGAGTCTGGAGGAGGGCACAGCAGCGTGCTTTCTGATGAGTCAGAGCGCTCCTCACTGACAGCAGGACGGACATCAGTTATTAGAGAGTTCAGTAAAAGTTCAGCTGCCTTTTCTTTCTCCACCTCCTGACAGGCCTGAGCTGGATGCTGCTAAAAACATCACATGCAGAGAGCGCTTTTTTTTTCTCCCTTACCGAAGTGGATCCGGAGGACGATGCTATGTACACTTTGATCACCATGTTAAATCCCTGATGCTGAGCCCGGTGACGGTCGGTCGCCTTTCCTCCTCGCGGACACTTTTGCAGGCGGATCGGAGTGGGGGGGGCGCGAGGAGCGAAAACAACAACAAACAGCAGCAAACAACAACAACAAAAGTTCCCCGGCTGAGAGGCTGCGTGTGTGTCGAGGGCTGCAGCGCAGACTATCTGCGCAAATGCTCCCGATCTCAGCGCTGGATGGAGCTTTTTACATTCCTCCTCCTCCTCTGCCTCCCCGCCCCTTCTAGTCCCTCTGAGTGTGTGTGTGTGTGTGTGTGAGAGAGAGAGAGAGAGACGTACAATCATGCACACAGAGGCAGCAGGCCTATCATGATGGCAAGACAATAGGGTGATATTGTCTGAATATTTCTGCCCCCTCTCTTACACACACACACACACACACACACCATCAGCACCATTGTCTGCCAGCCAGACAGCCGCTGTTGTTCTTTTAACGGGGCGGCTGCAGGTGCTCCGGTAGATGTGGTGTGTGTGTGAAAACTGACAGAGAGTGTGAGCTGATGAAAAATGAAATAAAATCTGTTGTCATTTCAAACACTTTGGAGCGCTTCTTCTTTTTTTTTCTGTGTGTGTGTGTGTGTGTGTGTGTGTGTGTGTGCAGCGGCCGTCGGAGCGCCTCCTTGTGGCCTCTGTTGTCCTGGGCTCTGTGGGCCCCCTGCAGGCGTCTGGAGCAGACGACGGGAGCCTTTTTTTTTCCTGAAACGAATTTAGGAAAGCCGACTGACAAACAAAAAAAATGTGTCGGAGAGAGGAGTGGGCGCCATATTGGACTCAAACACGGAGTGGATTTTTAGTGTGTGTGTGTGTAAAAAAAAAAAAAAAAATCTTATCCGGCCCCTGCTGCAGATGTGACGGTGAGCCGCAGCTTTCGAGGCGAGCCAGCGGGGATGCATCGGCTTTTACACCGGGGCATGTCGCCTGCAGCCCAGCCCTGGGCCTGCGTATAACGGCGCGCTCAGACTCGCCCGTTAGACACACACACACACACGCCTCCCCTCTTTCACACACACACTCGCAATGGAGGCGACATGTCCTCGAGTGCAGCCCCGTACATATACATTTTTTGTATCTTTTTTCTCTCACTCTTGCAGGTTGCCTCCCATCTCTCCCCTCTTGCACGGAGCCCTTCGTGCAGACCCCCTGATCGTCGCCGGCTCCCAAAAAATTCCAAGTGTTCTGCAGCCCCGAATGGCGTCACCTGATTGGCCGGCGGCCTATCAATCATGCCTTTGGCCGCACCCCTCCCCCCATTCAACCACTCTCCTCTCTGTTCCAGTGTGTTTACTACACTGCCGAGCATAAGGGAGACACTCGTCTTCACATGCACTGATCCCACTGAGAAAAACTGTTTTTAGTTGTATTTGTAAGAAAACCTCCAAGAGCTCAACATGCCCAAGAGAAAGGTACGTATCCTGAAAATAATAAAAATAGTTTGGAGGGGAGAGCGGCTATTAATGCAATGCAAAACGCTTGTGAAGACATCCCTCTGAGACATTACTTAATTATAACGCAATTTATAACCTTTATCCGTCGCTGGGAATTTTTGCCTATTTTGTAGATAAAATGTACATTTTTTGTGTGTTAGAGTGAATATTTTCCTGCTCGGCCACGGCCTTTAAAACGCGTTTTTCTCCGAGAGCCGCTGTCCTTTTGGAGAGTCAGAAGTCTCTCTCTCGGTCTCCATGCAGTTAAAGCACAAGCAGCAGCCATGCTTTGCAGCTCTTGTCCACCTTCGTCGCCGACCTACCGAGAACAAACGCTCCACTTATCGCCGTTTCGCCGCCAAACCGGCCGAAAGTGGCGCCAGAAAATGCTTTAGTGCCTTTACTTTGCATTTTGGCCGCAAAAACGGACATTCGCCGTCGCGTTTGGATAAAATTGTATATTTTCCCTCTTTGTTCATAGTCCCAAATGGCTGCGATGGCGGGGCTCGGCCGCCGGGTGGCGCCCCTGAGCCGTGGCAGGTCCCTCCCCCTTCTCAAAGACTCCCGCGCCAGCTTTCAAATCTGAGCTTCATGCATTGAATGAGGGGAAGAGATGGGGGAGAGAGGGGGAGCCGCGGGGCCTGGGCCCTCCAAATGTGGCTCCAGAGGCCCACATGGCCGAGCCCTCGCAGCCCACTGCAGGACCCCCGAGCCAGCCTCACATCTGTGGGCAACAGTCCTTAAAAACAACCTGTGTGAGGGGGAAAAAATTGTTTTTGCCTCAAACTGAAAAGTCTTTTCAGCAGGTCTGTAATTATTCGTAATATGTGCCCGGAGCCTTTAGCAGCAGTTTCCTGTTAATATAAACACAGTTTAAACTCTCTCTGATGATATTTTTCATTTTTTCCATTTCAACCTGTTTTATTTGTGTCTTTCAGTTACACGCAACAGATGGAGGAGAAAAGGAGGAGGTAAGAGTCAAGCAGCCCCCCATACATGTGATTAAATGACATTTTGATCAGTACGGGGACGTGTGAGGGCTTCGTGGGGAAGAAAAGTTCTTTAGCACTGAATACAAATGTGTGTTTCCTGAATATAGTCCCACTCAAAATAAAAGCCCCGTGATAACGTTCTTTGCTCTGTTTCAGCCCCAGAGGAGATCAGCTCGGTTATCAGCGGTAAGAGGACACGCACACAAACTCGACCACCTCACTTACCCTAACATTTAGTTAAAAAACATGTATAACATGGCAGAATGCTTAAAAGTAGTTATGCACATGTAATAATTAGATAAAGTCATATTTGGCTTTTAGAGAAGCAAAAACAGACATAAAAACAAGTTTTCTTTTTATAAAATACTTAAATTTGGCTCCTTGTGATATAAAACTTCAAAATTTGTATTTTTTTACACAATTTTGCATAAAAATGAGTTTAGATTATTTAATCAGTGAATGAGATAGCAATAAAGTTGATAAAAGCACCCCAAAGCCAATATAATGCCCTATTAAACAGATAAAACATGATTTTTGAAGGTTTTGGTAGCAAAAACTACATGTACATAATGCATAAATACCGATTGCAGGCATAATAGAGTTATTCATCTAAGTTACTACTTTTAGTATCTTAATATTGTCTAAGTTCTTTAATTAACACACTTAAAGGCAGTCATATTAGTGTTATAAACCATCAGACAGCGTCTGTGCTAAAATAAGTTTCCTTGGAGGGAATATTTTAGAGTTTGACTCTGTTACCTGTTTAAAAAGTGTCTTATAAGAGCCAAACTCCTTATAACTTGGGCTCTCATAAGACACTTTCACTTAACCCCACCTTCAGGAAAAGAAAGAAAACATAGCAAATTAGCAAAGAAAGTACAAATGTATCTAACGGTGTCTGTTTCTTCTCTCTTCTCACAGAAACCGGCCCCACCCAAGCCGGAACCAAAGCCCAAGAAGGCGGCAAAGGTGAGAGGAGCCGGCGCACTTGTTGAAGGTGGTAGAGTAAGTCTGCCGGTTAGTTAGTCTGCTAACTGCCTGTTTTGTTGCCACTGCAGAAAGAAAAGGCTGTGAACGACAAGAAGGAGGACAAGAAGACCAAGAAGGCGAAGGAGAACGCAGAGGCAGAGGCAAACGAGGAAAACCACTCTGAGAACGGAGAGGCCAAGACCAACGAGGTGGGTGAACAAAAAAAAAAAAGCTCCCTAACTGCAGGAGAGATCTGTTATTTCAGACTTCACAGCCTGAAAATGGATAAAAAGTTTTGACCTCAGCCCCTCCTCTCTGTCCCACAGGTGGAGGCAGCCCCCGAGGAGGCCAAGGAGGAGGCCAAGTCCGAGTAGCACCACTGCCCAAGCTTCCTCCTCCTCTACAGTCCCTCCCCTACCCCTCCGCCCCCCTGACTCCCCCCTGAACCGCCAGCCAGCCAGCCCCCCCAAGTCTCTCACATGGTTTCCCTCCAAGGCGTATTGTTAACAGAGGAATATTTTTATCAATGATTTTATAAGTATCCGTACAGATTTTTAGCACAAAAAGCAAAGCTGATTATGGAGCGCCTTGCAGATTTGCAGTGGTCATATCAAGTGTCTGCAAGCAAGATGAACACACTAAAATCTTTTTTAAATGGCATTTCATGATTGTTGAAGGCTTGTGTGGTGTAGAAAGTGCGTCCCTGCCGGATTGGCTATTTTGTGAGTTGTGTATTCCTGTGTTTTTCCTCCTTCCCTTCTCCCTCCCCTCCTCTTCCCCTCTTCTTCCTCCACAGATTAGACCTCCCCCCCTACAGTTCAGCCTTTATCCATGTTTTATTAATGGTTCAACCATGTTAATGTGGGTGATTCTTTTAGACCTCTAAATGTGCAGTGAGTTCCCTTTTTGCTTCTGTCTCCTTGTTTTTTTTTTTTGTTTGTTTGTTTGTTTTTTTTTTTTTCCATTTAAATCGTGTTTAAAAAAAAAAAAAAAGCGTGTTGAAGTGTGTTGTCCATAAGAAAGAGGAAGACGAACATGTGAAACATTCCGGGAACAGCGATTGCCTCCGACCTGTCTCCTAGACGACCCTGCGTGTAAAACAGCTCCTGCTCCATCCACGCTGTCATGTCAGCTTTTCTAAACACTGGTTTTTTTAAAACAATTGAATTTGGAAACCCTCTCTGACAAATGCAGGTGTCTGATCCCTCTCTTATGTTCTGAAATTCTCTTAATAAAAAGAAGTCCTGGGAATTTTCCTCGAATCGGTGTCTCCAGTTTGTTTCTTTAAGAGATGCAGGGTGGTAGAAGTTGGGAGTTTCTACATATTCTAAATAATAGTCAATAATTAAAGAGAAAAGATGATGTTAACTTTGTAAGCACGCATCTACAACTGCTGTCAGCCTCAGTAATAGCTCGTAAGCATCAGTCCCCTTTGTTTAAAATAAATGTAACAATAAATTTAAAGTCCATATTGTAGCTTTAAAACCTGTAATCAACCTAGTTCCGCTGCAGCCTCCATTATTAAGCACATGTGAGAGCTTTTCAGTGTTAATCTACATAGTGAGACGTAAAATCTGACCTTGAATGCACACATTGCGCTCATTTTAGCAAATGAGACTGCAGTCGTGACCTCCGACTAAATGAAACATGCCTGTAATGCGATTTCATGGCATATAATAATATGTAATGTAATTTCCCTGCAGACAAATCCAACATTTCCTTTGTAGACCGCTGCTGCATGATGCAGATTCTTAACAGGGGCGATTCATCCTCTTTATTTGCTCTGAGATGAAACAGTGGAAGTTTTTGGGTGATTGTTTAAAGTTGGTGAAGACTTGTTAGCTAAAGACTGAAACCTGCGTCACGTATCTGCTGATGCTGACACACAGGGGGAGGTCAGGTCAGAGAAGGGTCAGTTAACAGTTTTGACACCAACCTACGTCCGACAAGGTCATCCGACTAAGAGTAATTTGACATTCGTTTCTTCCTTCTTCATTCTCGATAAGTGATTCACCCTTGTTGTGACTCACTGAGATGTTCAAGTAGAGCTTGTGCTCATCCTGGTGGTGAAGGCCTCTACTGAAGCTTGTGCCTTTATGTCCCCGTCTTTGTCTGCAGCCACCGCAAGGCAGAGTGGAGGTTACAGTGCCGAAGCCGCTACCAGCTGAAGGAGCAGACAGTGTCTGTGCACCCCACATCTGTATTCACCTAGGCTTCACGCGCTCACATCTAACTCTACATGAACTCAAGCATGAGCGCCATGACCCACATTCACCTCAGCCCTCCCAACGAATCACCACCCAGTATTCCGGCGAATTCATACAAAGGCCGCTCCCTGTTTGGTTAATGCACACAGAGCCGCATGCATCCGTCTGTTAGAAGCCTGGCAGGAAAAAACATGCATGTATTCTGTGGAGCAAACACAGTGTGAATAGGCTGCTTTTCTTTTTTAGCTTTGTGTGTGTGCACTTGCCTCCAGCATTAACGTGTGTGTGAATGTGTGTGTCCACGTTTGCTGATGTATTTTTATTCATCATATAGAGCACAAGATGTGCAGTGCCCTCTGTTAAAAAAATATATTAATAGAGCTGGAATAAGATTTGACTGGCTGCAGCTGACTGCAGCAGGCCTCTCTTACACACTGCAGCACAGGTGGGCGCTCGTTTCACCGCACGCCACCGCCCGGACTGTCCGCAGAAGACGACGCGGTGCTGAGCTTTCTCCCGCTGCTTTTGTGCGGCTCTTGCAGCCCCTCTGACCTGCATTGTCATGGCCGAGCACCGGGCTCCATTTTGTCGATATTTGGTGGGCGTGCAGAAGCGTCGTTGCGTCGCGCCGCCGCTAGATGGCAGCCTTGTCTCATCTTTGCAGACACGGCGGCGCCGCGCTCATGGCGTCCTGTCGAGCTCCCATTATCAACCCTGCATTTTATTAACCGATCCATTAAAAGGTGTTATTGTTTTTCCGCGGGCACATTACTCGAAATCATTATGGAGCAGCAGATAGATTCGCACATTTCATCATGAAAAAGCACTTCAAATACTTGAAAGTGAATCCCCGCAGGCTTTAAAGCAAAAAAAAAAAAAAAATCCTCCCATCTCCTCTTTCACTAACATCTCCCCTCATACTTTCCTTTAATCCTGTGTGTCAGCGTCATGTTCCTGCTTGATGCAATTCCTTTTCTTTTTAACCTGTACTCAACCAGACGGTTCAATTAAGATCAAATTCTCAATCCAGGGCCGTAAACTCAGCATCCTGTGTGTGAGATCTATTGATGAGGGGCACTGATGTGAGGGGGGGGGGATTAAAGGAAATAGCTACATTATTGATCTAGACAGAAAGTTTTCTGATCTCAGACACGGTGGTCTCTCTCTCCGTCTCGGTGCAGTCTTTGTGATATTACTCGGCTCCTGCACCTTCATTGATCCGTCCATTCATCCTGTCTCCTGTGATCGGCCCTCTGACTCGTTAACGGCTTTGATGCCAAGACGCGCGCACATGCACGCGCTCCCGAGGCATCCTCACTTCAAAGAGCTAATTACTCCAATATTATTTTAGCTTTCGTCTGTGCATGCTCGCTGCCTGAGCTGAATGTTTGTCTGCCTGCTTAAACTGTCTGTCTGACCATCTGCCGGTCTGCCTGCCTGTCTGCGATTCATCCTCCTCTGTCTCCTTTCACTGTCTGGTAACCGCGAGGGAGTTGCCCCCCCCCCCCTCCTCTCTCCTCTCTCTCTCCTCTCCTCTCCTCTCCAGCCTCGCACAAACCCACCCAGTGTCCTCTCTGTGTCTCTGATGATGGGTTATGATTTGTTGACTAAAATAGCCCCCTTTTTTCCTTTTTTTTTAAACCGTGTGCATATCCTATTCTGTCATCCCACGCAATTCAACCCCCTCCCCCCCCCCATGTCTCCTCCCCATTCACATCCACCGTCCGCATCACTCTGCTCAGGGTCTCGCGCGCCAAGGATGAGGCTGGATGTGTGTGTGTGGTTGCACACACCCTCCCCTGTGTGTGTGTGTGCGTGTGTAGTAGGAAGAGCGGGGGTGGGAGGAAATTCTCTGCGTAAAGGATGAGGATGACCTTTTACGAGGAAGTGATTTAAGTGATGTCCTGTCGTCACCAGGGATACCAGTGTGTGAATGTGGATGAGCATTTGTTGTGGAAAGAACGTCACACTTTTGCACATGCTTACACACACACACACACACACACAATAGCAGGAGAGGGCATTATGCGCGCGCGCGCAAGTTTGTCAACAGGTACACATTGACATTTTGTTTGAAAAAGCCTGAGTCAAATGTCCTCCCTGCAGACCGGACCTTAGTGATGCTTGAAATGAACAGATGTTTAGTGGCAAGCTTCTCTAACGCGTGGCTCGGAGAGGATGCTGCTGTCTGGCTGTCTTAAACTGTTTGTGTTCCTCTGTCTTGTTTATCTGCGGGGCTGGCTGCACTCTCCGGGGGTGGGATGTACAAGAGCGAGTGAATGGGAAGAGGCAGGGTGAGAAGAGAGAGGAAGAGAAAGTACTGGGAGGTGAGGAAGAGGATGGGGGGGGGCAAAAGGAGGAGAGGAAGCGTGCAGGGGGAGAGGAGCTGGATGCAGATGGGGATCTATTCTCTCCGCGCACGCAGACAAGATGGAAATGAGTGGGCGTCTGTGACGCTCAATCAGCGTAGACACACACACACACACACACACACACACACACAGTGAGACACTCCCCTCCTACTCCAGTCCCATGCTAATACATGCTTCACTGCAAACAGCAGCAGTGCTACTGGATCACAGGCATTAACATCAGCACACACAAACAGCCCCCCCCCACCACCACACACACACACACACCATAAACATACATGAGCATACACACACATGCAGATCAGAGTCTCGTCTGTGACCTGGCCGATGGTGTCAGGCTCTGTGTCAGTCACAGTGCAAAAAGAGAAAGAAGAAAACACTCCATGTCACAGGCAGAATCAGCAACCAGAGGAGGGCCATGTTAAAAGTTCTGACCAAAACATGTAGCTTTAGAGGGATCTATACTTATTATACACTTACATCATCCATTGGTGAAAGAAGCACTACTACTTCACAAGTAAAGTACCAGCACCACAGTACAAGTAAAAGTCCTGCCTTCAAAGTGATATTCAAGGGAAAATTATCATCAGCAAAATGCACTTTAGGTATCAAAAGTAAAAGCAATGGTTTTGCAATAAAATGTCCCCTGCTCGTTTATGTTTTTTTTCTTATTATATACGACATTATTAGATTGGTAATACTGATGCAACACTGTGTAAATACAGGTAGAGCTACTTTAAAAAGAGGAAACAAGACAAGCCATGCTTTTTTAAAAATATGAAATACTGGATATTTTTACCAAAAGTCAAAAGTTTAGAGAGGAAAATCTCTCTTTTTGATGGAACTGCTGTGACAATTCATGGATGTGAGAAGCCTACCATGTTGGGAAACCCTGATTTAAACTTTTATTATTATTTATTTTACAAGTTCCTATTGCTGTCAGATAAATAGACTGAAATATACATACAACTATCCCAAAATTTCAAGTCCTAAATTACATCATCAGGGGTTATTTCTCATTTTATTTATATAGAACATACACACACGTATGACGAAGTTACACAGAGGCGTGGGCTGCTGTGTGAGTTGAAATAATTGGTGAAGTTCTACATCATCTAGTTGCATGTACAGCTGTGCTGCCTTTCTCAGTAAATTGCACCCCTCACTCTCACATAAATCTGCCTGTCTGTCCGCCTGATTAATCTCCTGTTATGTAACCTTTTGTCTTTGTCCGGTGATGAAACGTTATGATCCATTACGATGTGTTCAGTTTGCACGATTAACAGAGAAAGGTCTCAGTCACCTGCAGGTTCCTGAATGGGTTTGATGCCTGAGAGACAAGCAGATTGGAAGCACAGACACCATTCAGGAAACATAATCGTCATTTTCCCCTATATTCTGCGTCACTGGATTGATGTTAAGAGGAGTTAAAGTAATGATGGCACAATATGAGCCAGAAAGTAGCGCAGATGGGCTGAGGTTGCAAGTGGAATAACAAAGTAATGTGATCGACAGGTTAGATTCCTCAAGGCTTTCTGATTCAGGCTCCATGTATGGCGTGTATCTGGCAAGTTCGCCTTTAAGAAATCATCCATCCATGTCACAGAGTCGTGACGACACAGACTTCTATCTAGAGAAATGAAAAACTATTTTTGAAACACTCCTCCCTGCCTTCCCAATTTTGCTGTTGCAAATGTTGCTGAATTAGTGGATAAAGTACGAGTGCATCAATTTCAATGTGGGGGTGGTGTGTATGTGTGTATACCTCTGATGTAGGGGGGATTGGAGGTGTGTGTGCATGTGTGTTGGATAACATAAGAACTAAAGATGCAGCAGCCTCTTGTCTCGCCAACTGCTCTATTTCTTTGAGTAAAATGTTTTTTTTTTTGGCTGTTTTTCATCATGTTTTTTTATCCTCTTGTACCCTCAGCTGGAAGAGGACTGAGTCATAGCAGTCAAGGAAGCAGGTGGGTGGGGAGGCACACAGTGGGTGGGGGGGGGGGTGTGAGGAGAAAGATAGAGGACGTGGGTGGTGCGGGTGAAGGAGGGGCGAAGGGAAGGTTGTAGTGAATGAAAAAAAAATTATGAATGGTGAATACTATGGTTTTATTACCTGGTGTTCATCAGTTGCAGAAACGGATAATCTGTCTACGAAGGAGCATAAAAGCCTCACAAAGGATTACGGTTTCTATTACTTATGTGCCACTAAGTGTTTTATAATAGCAGGATCAGCAGCGACTATCAAGGCATTCAATAAACTGATCTCACATGAGACTTTAAACTGGGTTGGCAATCGACGGAAAGTTACAGAGGAATTCATTTGAACAAGAAATTGGCCGGCAGCCGTAATATTCACACTTTCGATAGAGCAACGTGTTTCTTGCCTTAAGTCTCTGCTAACCCCAACCTGATGCTATCCATTTCCATTTGTGCTGCAGAGGCTGTGTGTGCCCATGAGCCATTTCTATTTCAACTCTTCGGTATGAATATAGTTGGAAATATGAACAAATGAATGCTTGTTTGATAAAAAAAAAAACCAAATCAAAACTGTGTGACGGATTAAAACGTTAAAACGTTGCATCAACATGTGCTGGCCTGTGAGAGACAGAGAGGCAGATGTGTGGGTGATGTTCTCTTTTTTGTCTCAGTGAGTTTGAAACTGTTTGTTGGGGGTGGACGGGTGGGCAGGCCATTAGGAAAATTGATGTGCATGCAGCTGTGTGTGTGCGCTCAGTACATATGTATGTGTGTGTGTGTGTGTGTGTGTGCGTTCCTGCTCTAGCATCAGTGCTGCCGTCACTGCAGCCACCTCACAGTGACTCCCCTGTGACTGAAGGCCTGACAACCTCCCACGCTCTCCCCATCAACTCCCCTGCTCCTCTCGCCTCGCTTTATCTGTAACCTCGCCCCCCACTCACTCTCTGTCCTCCGCTCTCCGTCTTCCCCCTCAGCTCTATTTTCTCATCCATCCCTCTGTCCACTATCTTTTCTCTCTCGTTTCACCCACCTTTTTTTTAATCTTTTCTTTTTTACTTGTTTTCATCTCTCACCCCCTCGTTTGGTGTGTGTGGGTCTTCCCTGCCTTCCGTCGTGCTCTCTGCGCCCACCGTGCTGCCTGTCTCTGTCTCTATGGAAACCCCGAGTGGACAAGAGCAGCTCAGAGGTCTGTGAGACAGACTGATACAGACCCTATTAGATCACACGCTCTCTTTCTCTCCTAGAGAGTCACATGCTTGCAACCTTGCGCGCACAAGTGCAAGTCTATGCTGTGTGCAAATTGATGGTGTGTGACTGTGCCACTAGCTGCCATCACACAAGACCGACCTCCCCCACTGTGGAAAAAGACACCCCATCTCCCCTTGCGCCCATGACTTATTAGTGGTGTGAAGTGAGAAGAAAAGATGAAGCCAATGAGGGAGTAAGGAGGGAGCCCTATTGTTTCTTTATGCTTTAGATCTCATCAATTACGAGGTGGAGAAGGGGTACACCTGATGCTGCCGATGCATGTATATTTCCATCAGAAGCACACAAACACATGCCTGTCTCCCCTCTCAGTCTCACACCTCACACACCATATTCTCCTCACATTTACACATTGTTGAGCCTGCTGTGTTGCGTAGCTCATGCGTCATTCGGGTCCAAACACATCTAAAGGACAGGTGATTTGTGATAAGAGGCCTCAGACAGACAGAATTTTACAGCTTTGGGTCGCTCTCCTGGGCACCATCGTGATTTGACGGTCACGCTTAAGTGGATCATCGCAGAGCGTAATCATAGGGAGGATACGTAAGCGCCACGGCATGTCGTTTTGGGGGAAAGTGGAAGGGCGAGGGAGGGAGGTTGAATGGGAATGAAGCAAAAAAGACAAGAAAGAAAGACATGTTGGAGTTCTTTCTCTCTTTAAAGTCGAGGCTTTTGAAAGAATTCAAGTTCTCACATGTGAAGCTTTGTTGAGTTTCCCCTTTATTTTATAAAAACGTACATGAATAAACTACAACAAAGGACTACATTAAAGAAGACATCAAAACGGGCAGCAATAACAGGGGTCAACAACTGAACACGCACCCAACCCAACCCCAGGCCCGCCCCATTAACACCCCCAGTGCAGTGAGATAAAGACATGTCACTGATGTCTCACATTTAGGCACTTGATTTCCCTACCAAACCATCTTTGGTCAGAGTTGCTGTCTTTGAACTTACAGTAGATTTAAACAGGTTTGAGGTGGATTTGAACTCCTTTCATGTTGATTCTGACTGCGTGAATTAGAGGATGCTGATTTCATGCTGAGAGGAGTCACACGACTTAAGATGCAATTCCCTCGGTTTGGGCAGATCTGCATCCGCCGTGTTTAGAGATGACCCAAAGATGGTTATAACCTGACCACCTCCGTAGAGTAAACTTTAGCATCAAATAAATCAACACTAGATGGTACAGTACTTCACATGATTACAGAAAGGACTCCACGAGGGAAAGGAATCAAGCACTACATCTTAACACAATTTACCTGAAAACAATGCAGTGTATCCGCACACGATATACTGTAATCAATACGCTGTACAGTCTATTGCAAAGGCATTGTTGTTGGCATTTTTCTGTAGGAACTAACCGTTTGTTTACCACTGAGTATTATCTTGGAAAGTCTTGCAAAAATAGATCAATTTTTATTAAATTAAAAGCCTTTGCTTTGACTTCAGGATGTAATGTCTATATATTTAGCTACTCATGCATTGTCTAACTTTGTGTGCATACTGGATAGTGTATGTATGTTTGCGTGTTGTGTATCTGTGTGTATGTGTGGTGCATGCATGTGTGTGTTCAGATGAAAGCACTGTACACACTTGCAGACTTGTCCCTCAGTATTTTTTTCAGAATACACCCCCTCAGTAAAGGATTAACAAAGTTACATTTAACTGTTTAAGAAGCATAGTAGTCACACAGTATTTGGCAGTGAGAGAACAGTCCTAATTTATCCATGCACAATATCAACCACAGGCAAGGTCCACATTCTGAACAAACCCATTAAGAACAACACAGTAAGAACATGAAAAGAGTGTACAAGAATTCAAGAACCTGGAAGTGTGTGTGTGTGTGTGTTGTGTTGTTTGTGTGTGTGTGTGCGTGTCTGTGCGTGTGTATGTGAATGTCAACAGCACAGCTGGTTTCCTAGGGAGACCAAAGGGCTATGACTCATGCAGTGCATAAAGCATTTTCTGGAATTCTAACAATATCGGAAGAATTATTATTTTCCCACAAAGCCCAGATAATTACATATAATCATGTTAGAACCTTACAGAGTACTCTGGGAGTTTACTGTAAAAGCCCACACAATCCCACCCCATAGGTCTATTATAGACCAAACAGTTTATCCCTGGGTCATATTTCCATTCTCCAACTTTTTCTTCTTCATGGCAAGCACCTCCCCTTTCTCAACTGCGTGTTATGTCTAATTACGTGTTTGTTTGTGTGTGTATTGTGTGTGTGTTTTAGACTAGTCCAGTCTGTGTGTGCAGGTGTAAGGGGTATGGTTGGTAAAGCAGAGTTGACCCCCCTTGGGGTATGTAGTAGCTGCAGTAGCTAGGTTCTGCTAAATAGGGGGCACTGTGCTCTGCAAGGTATGGGGCCGGCTGGTAGAAGCATGTCACATGATCTGTGTTGGGAATAATGTTCTGCTCTCCCAGAACCTTCAGCGCCAGCACTGTGATCATGTTCAGTGTCTGACGCCTCTCATGTCCCATCAGACACACTGTACTGTCGTCCACCACGCGACGCAGAGTCATCAGGTACTGGTACTTGCTTCTCTCCTCGCCGATGAAGTGGTTCTTCAAGTAGGACAGGATCTTCCTCTGCTGCTCCTGCACGTCAGGGAAATCGATGAAAAAGCGCGAGCACATATAGCGCTCAAGTGTCTTTATTTGAGTCTCGCTAGCCGGCCGGTAGTCTCTGACCAACAGGTTGCTGTATTTTAACAAGCCACCACCTCGAATCTCCTCAGGGTTCCTGGTAGCGATTAGGCGGTAGCGCAGGTGGTCCATGGCTGCCTCAAAGTCCCCATACATGCTCTCTGCCAGGACCTCAACTGCAGGGACCAAGCTGGATGCCTGAGGAGTGTTGCTCTGTTCAGGCGTGTCCGCGGTTACCTTGGGGGCCTCTTTGTTCTCAGGCACAGAGATGGATGCCTCATCGGCTTTTGGAGGGGCAGGTTCCCCTGGGTCCCCAGACTGAGAGGGAGGCAGCACATGTGAGGTGGAGCTCGGGATTGTGATCGGAAAAGAGACAGGCTCTGCAACCCGAGGCAACGATGAGATATAATCTTGTTCCTTTTCATCCTCCAACTGTAGGAGAGGAATTCCTGGTTGAGGGGGGGACTCTTTAATCTGTTCCTCGCCGTCTGTGTTCAGTATCAAAGGCTTCATGTCTGAAGATACCTGAGGTACAAGATCCTCTGACTCCACCGGCGGAGTGAGGCAGAGGAGGGGAGGGCTGAGGCAGGGAGAGGGTGGGCTAAGACAGAGTGGAGGAGGGCTGAGGCTGAGCATGGGAGGGGTGAGGTATGGAGGTGAACTGAGGCAGGATGAGGTAGGGCTGAAACTCAGGGGTGGAGAGCTGAAGCTGGTGGCCGGGCTGATGGTACTCAGCATTGGAGATGAGAGGCAGTGGTGGGGAGGGGTCAGACACGGGGGAGGGCTGAGGCTGGGAGGCGAGGGAGTGAAGCAGGGAGGGGAAAGACTGAGTACGGGAGGGGTTAGGCAGGAAACGGGAGGGGTGTCACAGTGAGATGGTGACGGCGAACTAAGTGTGGCCTCTTGCGGGCTGTCAATTGAGTCTGTAGTCTTTTTGGTCTGTAGTTCTCTGTTTTCATCTTCATCACTGAGCTCAATTTCTGAGGTATGTGCAGGTTCCTGGCCGTTTGAGCAGGACGCATCAGTGTGTGAAACTAACATGTCCTCTGAGTCAGGGGGCTCTGATTGTTTGGGTGCAGTTTCTCTGGGGGAGGATGGGCTTTGCTCATCAGCAGCTATGTGTGTGGACGGTGTCTCTTGTAAGCTCTGAATATTGGTCTCATGTGAACTCTCTGTGATTAGCTGAGAAGACGGTGGCTCTTGAGGTAATGCAGACACGGGATCAACAGCAGAGGTGGAGATTATATCAGGGGCGGGATCGGGAGCTGAGGTAAGGTCTTGGTTTGAGGCAAGGTTACTGAGGGAGGGGTCAGGTTCAGTCCCAGGGTCTGTTTTGGTGGAGACACTGGTTCCTGGGGGAGTTGTAGGGACTGAACCAGGAGCTGTTGGGTCTGGGTTAAAGGCTATTTCGGGTTCAGGGCTGGAGCAAGGTATTTGATCTAGACAGGGGGCTACGACAGGTTCGCTTTCAGAGACTGGGCTGGGGTAAGGATTTGGAGTAACCTTCCTACACATCCTCCGAGGGGGTTTAGGGGAAGAGTGTTTGAGCACCACCATGTGAGACAGTCTCTCTGAGGCCTTACAAGAGGGAGAAGAGGAGGTCTTTTTGTCAGACAGAAGGCTGGGTGGTGCAGGTAAAATATCCTGAGTATCTGGAGGGCTGACGGCATCAAGTGTGTTTGGTGTTTTATCTGAGTTATCTGCGTGTAGTGTGCTGTGAATCTCCGGTGTATCCTGTGAGCCAGCAGGCAGTGTGTTGTGAAGTGTAAGAGATACGGAAGAGGTGGAGCAGGAACAATCAATACCCTGTGTGTCGTCTACATTTTTTGCTTCTGACGCTAAAATCTCCTCTGTCACCTCTCTTGTCTCCCTGTCATTTTCCCTTTCTGCTTGCTCGCCTGCTTCCACGTTTCTTTCATCTGCTAACTGTGTTTCCATCTCCGCATGTGAAGATGTGCTGGAGTCGGGAGCAGACACATGTTGTGTTTTAGCTTTCTCGTTGCTTTTCTCATCCTTACTGCAACGCTCGGGGAAGTCTGCACTGTACAGGTCTTCTGCCGTGTTTAGAGACTCTGCCTGGGTTTTGTTTGATGTTTTTGGCGACTCTGAGTGTCCCATCTGCTCTGTGCGTTCTTTCTGTTCGTCAGGGGGTTTTGTGTGATTTGATTGTTCTCTCTCTTCCTTGTGATCTGAATGTGCTGGTTGTTGGCCATCACGGGGCTCCGTTTGCTCCGACTCCTCTACATTCATTGAGCGTTTGGTCTCCTCCGAGAGATCTGGCTCGTTTCTCAGTTCAATCTGAGGTGGTGCTTCAGCATTCTCTGAGGTTTCTTTCTTTTCTGTCAACACATTTAGAGATGCCTGGTCAGAGATGTCTGTCTCATCGATGTTTTCTCTGTGCTCTGACGCTTCTTTCAGCTCTGCAGGCGTTTCCTCTTTGTTGTGTTTTTCAACTTTGGAGTGTTTCGTCTGGTTTGAATGTTCAGTTTTCTGCGAGAGCTCTGTCTGGGACTCCTTTTCATGCGTCTTGTCCCTCTGTTGTGTCTGGCAGGTCTGAGCCCCCTCTTTGCTGGATAAGTCCCTAGCAGTGGTCTTCTCTGGTTCTGGAGCGGTGGCCTGTTTGAGCAGAGATGGAGAGTCTTTATTTTGATTCTCTGCCGGCTGGTCCTTCACATCAACAGTGTTGCTTTTGTGCTGTGACTCCTGCTGCATGTAGGACTCCAGGAGACGGTCCAGGATGATCTGGAAGGAGTCGACGCTGAACTCAAACTGCCGCCGCAGTGCGCTCACGAATTTGAGCTCCAGGTTTTTGCCGCTGTTGTTTGAGAGTGAGATGAGGCTCCAGCGGTCATGCTCATTGAAGACCTTGACCATTTTCTGGACGTATGCCTCCTTCATTGTGGCACTACTGATACGCTCCCTGTTGACCCCAGCAGGCAGGCAGTCCAACAAGCAGCCCAGCACTGACTCTTTGATCACCTAGGAAGAGAAGAGGTCAACAACATGACAGCTAGAACTAATGAAAGCAATCTGAGTGCAGCTTTGCTTCTATCTATTAAACTGAATATTGTAATGTTCTCAGTTAAAAATGCAGTTAAAAATATTAAAACCAGTACTATTGATTCAGCCTTATGGTAAAATGTTAAAATTATGGTTAGGATTACAATAACATCAGTATAACTCAACAAAAATCAATACAGCAACACCCTAGAGATAGTAGTGATTCAGGGCCATGCTTACAGGAAAATACATCAGAACAAATGCAGGTTAATTCCCCCATAATGCTCAACTCTTATTATATTAACCTGCTTACTTTTCCTAGCCAAGCAGAGCAGTATTCATACCTGAAACTCCTCCTGACTGGGCAATTCCACTCCGAAGATGATGTCCAGGTCCTTGTAGCTTGTTCCGTTGTCTCGGACGAGGACGTGGCTGGCTGTGGAGCCGTTCAGACGAACATCTCTCACTGTGATTCCCTGCTTCTGCAGCCTGGCCCGCACAGCTATGATGATGTCTCGGGGACGCAGCTCCAGCGTGGGAAAGTTCCCACGGCCGTGGATCGGAACCACGTCTGATAGAACCTGATGAAGAACCTCCACCTGCTCGGCATTCAGGCTGTGGAACCGCTGACTGGATTTGGTCTCAGACATGCTGCTGCCCTGAAGAGAGGGAGGGAGGGAGGAACGACAATGAGAGTTTATTACAACTCCTCAACAAAATGTGCTATGTGTTTAACTCTCTCTCTCTCTCTCTCTCTTTCTCTCTCTCTCTGTCACACACACACATTTAGCACTCGCTCACACTCATATGCACACTCCCTGCCAGTCTGCAAGTCACAGCTTGGCTGACAGCTTTTCCACAATGCTAATGTAACTGCTGTGTTGACAAGCTGACACATGGAGCCATCCACATAGATGTGCTTTGCATAAATATTCTTCCACAGCTCAACCAGATCACAACAAATTAAGAAACACATTACAGTTTTTACTACCCAAGACTTCTGTCACATCAATTAGTCCCTTTTTTTACACTGCGCATCACTCAGAATAACAATAAAAATGCACATACTCAATTATTGTTTAAGGCAATAATAATAATAATAATAGCTATTTTAATTTTTAAAACTGAATGTGTATTTGTAAATATGGATGCATGTGAGTGTGCAATATTATCTTCTGTCTGGTTTTCCTCTCTTTTTCTACTTATCTCTTTCTTATCCTTTTAATATTTTTCATCCCTTTCTAATGGATTCAGGTATGCACTGGAGAGTGCTTTGTACAAGCCTCTCTGAGGATTTTTGGCACCTCTCCATCACATTTTCTTTTTTTACATATAGATTAATTAGCATCTTTTGCATATGGGTAAACAAATAAAATCTAAGGTCTAAACTGAAGTAATAATAGCAATGATAACAACAACAACCACAGCAGTAATTATAAAGATAATAAGCACATGTAAAGGCAGATTAAATCTTTGTTTATTGATTATTTCCACCAGAGGAGCAAGGGTTAAGCTGAATGAGTCATCACCAGCAGACTGCATTAATCACACCAACGTCACTAATTAAAGACACACATCTGTTTTTATGTCCGTGTGTGCAGCACATGATGTGTACACATTACAAACAATGACTCCCACGCACGCATCCAGGCGAGCGCGCACGGGCTTTTTATGTAACACCATTGCAAAATGTTACAAATTGGAACAAAGTGGGACTTAATATCGGACACTTATTCTTTTTTTCTTTTTTTGTTTGACTTTCGCGTGTGCAGCCCTCCCGGCAACTCACGCGCGCAGCCTCGGCACCCGGAGCCCATCAATCAGTCTCTGCAAAACTGGACATTATTTTCAATAAACACAAAAAACATTTGCCTAACCGAGTCAGTCAGAAGAGTCTCTCTCATGTGATTGAGAGTGCGCTTGTGGGCTTCGCGTCAAAGTGTTCCGGAGAGTGAGTGCTCGCGATTTTGAGTGTGCAACTGTGGTTCATGGCAGCCCATTATGATCTATTGTTTGCTTTAATCAATAGATGTCACTCAGTGCTACGGCTGAATGCTGCTGATTGCTATGATTTGTCAATACTAGCAGGGTAAACATTGGGATACTAATGAGCAGTAATGGGATGCTTTCTGGTAACAGTTTGTCAGACATCAGAGGGCTGCAGCCTGTAACAACCATAAACAATCTATTACAGGGAGTGTTTAGAAATCTTCTAATTGGTGCTGCACACATTTCAACACGCACTGAAGAGGAGAACTTTATATCATACGCAAAGCGACTAAAGCCAACACATCTGACTTCAAAAGGAGTGAGCGTGCTTACCAGAAGACAAAGAAGTTGAGTCTGAGGACAGAAAGCTCATAAAACACTGCTGTGGATGAAACATCTGCCAGTGGCAAGTTGCAAAGAATCAACAAAAACAGCAATCAGCACATCCAGAGAGCGATACATCCAGCTCCAGGTGTTGACACTGAGCATATATACAATGAAACAATGTGTTGAGGAGGCAGGGAGGCACTGCGGGACTGTTTTCCTGCTTCAGCCCCCCTGTATCTCCCCCTCCCCTTTCGCACTCTTCTGCAAACTTGCAGCCTGAGTGACTCATCCAGGCGTATCGGCTCAGCTCGCACATAATCTATGGCCACTGAGAAGCCAACAAATCGGCCGCTCTCTTATGCACTGCGCTGAATCTCTAACAAACACGAACAGTAATGCCCTGTAAACTCAGGATGCCGCCTCCAGGATATAATCTAGAAAGTAGCAGACAGGGATAAAAACAAACAAACACAAGAAAAAAACAACTCTGCCCTTTTATGGAAAACTCCAGACATTTCCAGATTAGCCTTATGTGACTTTTAAAATTACATAATAATACTATAGTGATCTTGTAAAGGCTATATACATATATGTACAACATATATATAGATATACATACACACAGACATATATATATATATATATATATGTATATATATATATATATATATACACACATAACGTTTTACTATATTTACATTCACTTAAACAATTATGATCCCACAAACTGTGGTTAAACAACTCTATTTGTTGTGTTAGTCTGAAAAATGTAATTGCAATGTGTGCTGTTAAGAGATTTTACATAAATTATATAGAACATGAGTTTTGAAATTGTGCTGCTAAAAGTGACGATACTTCATAAAAATGATGGGAGTTATTTCTCCTCCCTTCCAGTCCATCAGTGCCTCACAGCCGGACTGGCCCTGATCCAGAGCCCTGCTGAATTTCACTCTCATCACCTCATCACGCGCTCGCTTACTCTTCGTGTACCAGGTGAGGGCAATTACCCATAATTAAGTACCCGGCGGGGTAAAGGGCAGACGTGCTCGTGAGTGCCCGGGTTAAAAACACATTAGCCTCCAGTGTCTCTGCTCCGCAGAACTCAGTCAAACAACTTCTACAGAGCTGTCGGTTCGTACCTGTTGCTGCTGCGTCTGAGGGAGCGAGCGGCTCCGGGCTCGGATAAAACCTCGAGTGTCAGGTCCGGAGACTCTCCCGTCCGCGGGTTGGTGCGTGCGTGTCCGCTGGAGTCCGGACCGGCTCCGGCTGGGCTCGGTGCTGACGCGGCTCGGTCCCTTATGAGGCGTGCGGGGCTGGAGTCTGCGCGCGAGTTCATCCGGGCGCTGTCCAGGAGCTCGCGTGGTGCTGAAACGAAGACTGAAACGAGTCCTCGCGCTCTTGTTTTCTCCTCCGGCCGCCCGGAGCGTAACGCAGTTTCCATAGCGACCTGCCGTCATTCAGTTATGACTGGTGTGTGTGTGTGTGTGTGTGTAACAGAACTCGAGTGTCAGCTCCGTGTGTGTCCGTCTTCAAAATAAAAGTTTATGAGTTAAATTCAGAGGCGACACAGGAAAGCTTCAGTGAAATGTGGTGTGTTAAATGAGAGACTCTCTGAGTTAGTGCAGGAGTTATTTTATTGTGTGTGTGTGTGTGCTGTAAACAGACAGAAATCACTGTCACCTGCTGAGGCCGGCACTCAGGTGGACTGACCTCCAGAGGATAAAGCTGAATTTTTCAAACACTTTTCATTCACTTGTTCACTCTCCCTCGCTCACATAATGACATCAAATGTGTGTGTGTCCGTGCAGAGTATCAGTACGTACAGTATGAGTCATCCATGCTGCCCCCCCCCCCCTGACCCAGCCGTTAACCCCCCTCCCCTCTTACACTGGCCGGTGCACGCACACACTGGAGGCTTTTTTCTTTTTTTCCCCTCCTTGCCATGCAGACCTCTGTTTGTTCCTGCTTGTGTCTCCGTGAGCTCACACTCTTCAAACAAACTGTTACACATGTCGCGCACCATGAGCGGAGTGACAGAGACAGTGCTGATGGTGTTACAGGCAAACAGCGCTTGGCTCCGCGGGGAAAGGTCAGTTTACTCCCTCACCGAAAAAGCACAAATGACGTCACTAGACGTGTACCACAAACCCACCGATACCGGGCACGAACTATTTTTAGCGCGGACGGGACACGCGCCGCCCCGTCCACCTCTCGAGCGGTCGTGACGTAAGCGGCGCGCGCACGCCGCGCAAAATCGTGACCCGCGTGACGACGACGGTGACAGGTGGGGACAGAGACGGCGACGTGTCCGAAGATGGAGAGGTGTCAAGATCGTTCACCCAACATGGGCAAGACATCGTCTGAGCGAAGTATCCAGTAAACACGCCGACAAATCACACCGCACATGGACCCAGCTGCCCAGAAGTATGATGTTTATTTAAAACTAACCCGTATTTAGATGTATAGTTGCGACAGAGTTAAAATAAGACGGGAAATTTGAGAGTAGTCAGAAGGACACCGACGTCACAGTTGTACGCATGCGTATTACGAAAACACTTAATTTTAACGTTTTATATGCGGTTTACTTTTTTGTCTCTCACTTGAATGAGTCATAAAAGCTCTCCCGAAGGAAAAATAAAGCTCCAACATTTCCCAAGCCGTCATGTTGACTGCAGGATGAATGAGAGGCTACCACTTGAAAGCCTGAATGGCTTTAAACAAATCCGGAAGTATGTGAGGGTGAAGCATCTCGCCTTACTACAGTGACGAAGTGCGCTAGCTTGGACACACACTCAAAAAAAAATCCAAAAAACAACAAAATAAACAATTCTGGGAAATAAGTGAGAGGCTGGATGTCACTTTGAATCTGTATCCAACCAGACTGAGTCTCAGACAGAGACGTTCATCATGTCGAATATGGAGAGTATCCTTTGTTGTGTGCTGACACATGAATAACGATATATATGGTTATCTGGCAGGAGCAGCAGCTAAATGTGAGCTAGTCCTGATGTGCAATAGCTTGTAACTTCCACCCAGTCATTCAGTGATGACGGAAAAGAGAGTAAACTACAGTGATGACTTTACATGTTGTCTTGCCTACACTGAGCTGGACTGTGTCAGCTCATGTGGTATCTTCAGTTTATATTCACTTTAAAATTCAAATGTGTTACTGAGATGAATCATCCCTTGACTGGCCAAACAGAGCACCTGTTCAACCTCAAGTTTGCTGCCAAGGAGCTGCAGCGTAACTCCAAAAAATGTGACAAAGAGGAAAAGGCAGAAAAGGCCAAAGTGAAGCAGGTTGGCTTGTTAAAATGCTGATTTACTAGAGACCAGGATCCAGGCACAGGCTGGGCCAACAGTGCAGTTATAGTCCGTTTAATGTTTGTGTCTGTACACCTGCTTCCTTCATTTCTCAGGCTATCCAGAAGGGAAACATGGAGGCAGCCAGGATCCACGCAGAAAATGCCATCCGTCAGAAGCATCAGTCTGTTAACTTCTTGAGGATGAGTGCGCGTGTGGATGCTGTGGCTTCACGGGTCCAGACTGCTGTCACCATGAACCAGGTCAGGACTGCAGGTCAATGGTTTATAGGACGCTGGCTTTGCTTTCTGATGCTCTGTAGAGCACATAACCAGTGGAAACACACCTGACAAATTCACCGCAGTCAGACATCCATTTTTCAAGATGACCTCTTATTCAGAGTAATAATGGATCATTTTAAACAGAGACAATGTACAGAGGTCTGTACTGTCTGCTCTGGTGAAAAATCAACTCAAATGAGTTCAGCACAAATGATTTAATTAATTAATGGTTGCTACTTTTTAGTAGAGGTAGGTAACTTATTTAAAAAATACTTTAGTCATATTACTGAAACCTTCCCTATGTCCTGATGAGACAGATAATCTGTGAATAATCAGGCTCCTTTTACTCCACCTGCCTCTAAGACAAGACATTTGACAAGAATCCACCACGCCTGAATCAGAGCAACCAATCAGAAGAGAGTATTAAATAGTATTGAATAGCTGCTCCTGCACAGGCTTCAGTCCACTGCTCTAACTCAGAGCAAACATAATGGTGGATAAACAACAATTGAATAACCAGGCAGAAAACATCAGTTTACACGAAAGATAAGTAATCAGAAGCAGAGTAATGAAGATAAGTGAGTTAAAAAGAAAAATAGACTGAGCGATGCTGCTTGGAGGGGCTTTGTAGGCGAGCTTGCATCGTACAGAGAGAATCAGGGAGCTGGAACGCATACTTGCTCTAATTTTTAAAATAAGATAACTTTCTTCTAATATTACAGACTGTCTCTTTAACTTGAATGTATTTAACATTTAATATAATTTGTCTGCTCAGCATTGTAACTTTTTATTCTTATTATTATCTAAGGGAGCATGTACTGCCTTTATTATATTGCAATAGTAGAGATAGAATAATAGAAATGAAGGGCAAGACATGGGCAATAAAGGTCCCCAGTCGGATATGAGGCAGGGATGTTGTAGTTCATGGTCAGCATCTTAAACCTTAAGCCACAGGTGCGCCCAAACATTGTAACCTCTGATAAGCAGCAGATCCAGTAACCATCCGCTTTATTAACCCCACCACGTCTCACCTCCTTGGTAGATATCATGAGAAGGACCTCCTGTATTCACAGACAAAGGTGTAGATATCACATGCTTTTACTTGATTGTAGTTATTCTGTGATATCACTGTGGTAAATATATGTGGGTGCATATTTACATTTCAGTGTGCATGTAGCTCTCAAAGTTTATATGTTGCAAACTACATCTTTTTTGAGAAGGTAAGGAGCTGCAGAGTGTAACCATTGCAGGGTAAACACTCTCAGTCTTTCCTTAAGATTCACTCAGTCAAAAGTGCTTCACAAAGGAGATAGAGGGAGTGAGAGTGAGCAAAAAAAGGGCAGCAGACATGCAAACAAAAAGCCACCAATTACATAATGTCATTAGATATCCTTCAGACTTTAGGCTTTTAGCTTCTCGCTCTTATGAATGTGACAGCCTCTTCAAATTGCTTTAATTCACATTCACTGTAGAGCAGGCATCATTTCATAGAATACAATTTAATACTGTCTATAGAAATGGAAGCTCAGTGTGAGGTGGTATCGCTGAAACACACCTCTTAGAAGCCCTGTGCTGTATGTTGTTGTAATACTATTGCCTGTCTCTCACAACATTAACACAATAGTATTAATAATAATTAAAAGCATAATTTAGTCAACTATTGGCAGGTTGATTAAGTCAAGATTGATCTTTAGCCGGCATCCTCCTTGAAATATTGGGGCTGCTTTCAGGCTGAGAGGCAGTCATGACAAAGTATCTGGTTAAAAAGGTAAAAGTGACACCTAGTGGAGATATTGGGGCACAGCACTTTAAGCTTTGAATATCAACAGCTGTCTCCCTGTCTGACTTCAAATATCCTGATGCTTCTTTGAACCGCAACAAATTAGACCAGTAAAAACGTGTGAAGACTACAGAGGACTAAACACTTTATTTTATGTGTTTTTTTATGCCCAGGTATCTAAATCCATGTCTGGAGTAGTGAAGTCTATGGACGCTACGCTGAAAAGCATGAACCTGGAGAAGGTAAAAAGATAACCCGTATATATCTATACACACAAACACATGGATACAAACAAAGTGAAACAAAAGATATGAATTAGGTTTTTCATAATGTTTTCTCTGTCTATCTACTCTACAGATTTCTGCATTGATGGACAAGTTTGAAAACCAATTTGAAACTCTTGATGTGCAGACGGCACAGATGGAGGACACAATGGGCAACACCACCACTCTGACAACACCTCAGGTAATGAGCGCCGTCCTCGTACCACTAAGAGGGAAAACTGTGCTTTTGAGGCTACTTATGAAGGCAGAACTAACCCCAGTCGTAATCAAACACTGAATCCTCTATTTTTTCTGAGATTGTTCGCTCGGTTGCTTCCTAGAATCAAGTGGACGCGCTGTTGCACGAGATGGCTGATGAAGCAGGGTGAGTATGGCGCATTTCTCCAAACAGTGTGAACCATAACTAACAGAAACGACTACAGTAAAAAGCACTGATGAAGAATAAATATAAATGCAGGAAATTAAAAAACATGGAGTGCCTATTTCTTAAAACAGACATATTCATCTTTTCAAAAATAAGACACACTGAATTAACTAATTGTACTAAAAGCTTTATTTAAATGACTTTCATATAAAAACCTCTTTCACTGTTTAAAAGGCTTGCTTGTAATACAAAAAGCCCATTAAGATTAATGGTACAATTTAAAAGAAGCCGCGGTGCAAGGTCAGAGAGACTTTAAGACCCCATTTAATATTTCTTAAAGACATTTGCAGCCATGCAAGGAACAGTGGTGAAATGGTTCCTGTGTTTTATCCCTTCATTTTCTTTAGGTTGGATCTTAACCTGGAGCTCCCTGCAGGCCAGACTTCCTCACTGGCTTCATCTGTGGCATCAGGGGAGCAGGTAACACATCCACTCTCATCATTATGCCGTCACTATTTTTGCGTCTTACATCTCATAAAAGAGAATTCATTCTTCATTGTCTCTGACAGTGTGATTAGTGAATGACAACATGATGTGTGAAAATTTAAATGTGATACTTCTCAAACCACTGCTGCAGCTCAGTGCATGTTGTTTCGTCAAAAATGGCTTCTGGTGGAGCTTGTAATCGTCATGGAGAATGATTGAGTGACATAGAAGCTTTCACTCACCAAACGTCTGTCTGGAACATTGGGATCATACCGAGCGACAGTGGAAAGGTGGATTATGTGGCAGGAAGTGTTTGAGTTGTTCCTATAGATGTTTTGATACGTTTTCCATTATGACAGCTCACCAGAGGAATCCACTGTAACCAACAGAATTCATTGTTACCACAGCTGCTGTTTGTGAAGGTCGTAACTGCACTCTTTCTGCCTTCGCCTTTAAAGCTTACAAGGGCTGAGTGGTACTGATTTTTGCAAGTGCAGAGTTACAAATTCTGCAATAAAAGAAAGGAGAAGAAGCTGTGGGTTTTAAAACTGACTGACTTTGGGAGGAAAATATTTGTCTCAAACTGTACTACTGTAAGACCAACAGGATTTTATCTTTGTCTTGATCTTCCCCTCACTGTTTTTCCTGTTGTGTGTTGCTGTCAGGACGAGCTCTCCCAGAGGCTGTCCAGACTGCGAGACCAGGTGTCATAATGATGCAGAAACTGACAAGATCAGGAGGAGGCAGATGAGCGGGAGAAGCAAGAAGAGACAAGGGGTGAAAAAGTGAAGAATAAACAAAAAGAAGGTGACGTGTGCCTGCAAGCCCTCTGTGCCCTCCTGTGTGTTCCAGGTTTGGTCTTTTGTGAGAAGTAAAGGAGCTATCAAACAGCAGAAAACGACGGAGAGGAAACTACAGGATATTTACAGTCCTGGTACTGACTGCATCCCATGGAGTCCTCCCAAAATAATGTTCATTTGCTCACTGGTATTTGACATGTGTTCTGATTAGTTATTTGTAATAGGATATTTCGGGTGGCACACGAATGGGATTTTTTTTTTGCGCTACCTCATTCCAAACTGGTTATACACAATGTGTAAAATGCAAAAAGCAATATATTTATTTATTTGTGTATTTATTTATTTATTTATTTATTTATTTATTTATTTATTTATTTATTTATTGATTGATTGACTGACTGACTGACTGACTGACTGGCTGGCCGGACATACTTGTATTGTAACTGATGTCCTACCTGCATGACTGAGGATGTGGTGACCTCTAGTATCACCTTGTCTGTTTATGTTTGGTCCGACTTGTTTGATTTCTGTTTTTTACCCCAAGATTGGGCTCATTGTAAATGTTTGCCCTGAGTATGTTTTGGAGGAAGCTGAAATACTATTGATTTACATTGTTACATTGTTCTTACATTTAGCTGTAAGAACTAAATGCAAAGACAGAGTCATTAAAAGAGCTTTTAAAATGTTTTACTTGTCACATTTTTCTGTCAGTTTATAGCTGTGTTTTGAGGAAAGTTTGCATCCTTGCATACCTCTCGGTCCCTCCTTTTTCCATCTTACGCCTCCTCTTTCTCTCCCCCAACAGGGAACAGATGAGAGGTCAAAGGTGTCACCTGTAGAGGAAGCGGCCTTCTGCCGCTCGCATGCCAGTGCCTCATTACACACACACACACATGCACACACATACATACATCAGCACATCCCGGGGGGCAGGGGGGCTGAGACTCAGCTGGGAGCCATTACAGGTGCTGTCCAAGCACACAGAAATATCTATACATGAACACAGCCGCAGCCCCATAGCTGACGGGAGTCTTTCAGAGTGACACTCAGCCACCTCTGACCCTTTTTGTGTCCTTCCTAATCATCATCAGCACACACTTAACTGCACTCACAATCATAATCAGTGCCCCCAGACTGACACAAGTCTCTATTTTGCCTATTACGCACATACTTCTTCAAGTCCTCAGTCGTTAGAGTGAGCCAAAAACCCCGGCCCCAGTGATCCAACAGCTGTCAGTCATTTCTGCTTAGATCACCTGAAATTAAAATTCCATGTCCCCCTGCTGTCAGAGCCACAAAATCTTTTTAGTACGTTTAGTATTAAATCTATTTTTAACCTTCAGTGGTCATCTCTCATGTATGAGTATGATTAAAGCTGGGAGAGTCTTTCATGACCTATTTTTCTCTCTGCTTTGTGCATCTCAACATATGTGCAGGGATGCTTCTTCCAGATGTGCTGGAGACAGGTCCTGTATGAGCACTGCTCTGGAGGAAACCTGTGTTTGTATATGTGTGTGAGAGTGTCAGAGAGTGTGTGTGTCAGGTGTTGATACCTAGTGGCTGTCTTTCCCACTCCTAGAGGAGTGCAACTTGCTGACAGGCAGGGATCCGGTGGGCCGGTGGTCCTGTCCCCGAGGCCGGCCTATCTGCCTCTGTACAGGGGAAGGAGAGCTGCTCAGAGCCACACACACGCTGGCTCTGTGAAAAAGCTCTAATTACAACAAGGGGGATTGGTTGGACTACTGCATGATTCACACACAGGATGTGAAACAGTATGTTCAGACAGTAAGTCATGAGCCAGGATTCAGCAGGAAAAGATACATGTTGCTAAAGCCCAGTTTCTATCTTGAGGATAACAGTTAATTTAATAAGACTGTTTTACAGATCTGTCTTCCCTGAATAGTTACTACTACTTTAGAGGAAAATAGGGACAGTGTTCACCAGGAAAACTTGTCATTGTTTATTTCAGCATAACTTATTTCTAACTTTCGGCATAACTTATTTTGCCTTTCAGTCAGTGCACAGTTGCTCAGCTGGACATAGAAAAATATGAAAATTGTCTCTGGGCAAGCACACAAGTAAACATACAGTATGGTGAGAATAAAGTTTCCAATAATGAGCTAGTATTTATGTGGTTTTCAAGCTGAAACAATTAATCAGTTCCTCAGTTTACAGAAAAGTAATCGGTGACTGTTTTCATAACTGATTTACTGTTTCAGGATTGTATCAGAGAAAACATTTTCTGGTTCTCAGATTCTCACATTATAAAGTGAAAATCCCATGCATTTTTGAAGATGTTACCTTGGCCTTTTTTTTACTCACAATTCTTTTATATTTCATAGATTATTATTAATTAAATTGGAAAAATAGTCAGCAGATTAATCGATAATGAAAATAATTAGTTGCAGCCCTACTTGCATTTAAATGGAGCAGCTCTTTCTAGTACACAGTTCTTTTCAGCAAACCTCACAAGAATGTTTTTTTTAGAAAATCACAGACTTGCAAATAATCACAAAAATTTTCAAACTAATATAGGTCCTCTAAAAGAAACATAGGGTAAGTTTTTTCTAAGAATATGTGTATATTTCTGTTTTTTCATGTTTGTATTATTTTACCTTGTAAACCTTGTTTTGTGGTCAATCCCTTGTTGTTAAATTTATCATCTGTTGTCAGTGTAGTCAGTGAAGAGACGTTGAGGTAGCATGGGCTCTTTTTTCCCCCTCTTTTCCTCTTCTTGTTGTCTCTCCCCTCCTCAGCCTCCCATTTGAAATATTCTATTACTATGTGTGAAGGGTCAGGTCAAACACAGGAACCGAGCTGATTGGTTCTACTCAGGTATCGATGCGCATGTGTGACCAATCGCTGCTGCCCAGGGCTTTCCCCAGTCTCCATCTGCTGTTGCCACTGCTGCTGATAAGTGTGTGTCTAATCGTTCCAGCCCAAGGCTCTCCCCAGTTTCCACTCACCTCTTGACCATTGCTTCCTGTCAGTGTGTTAATGCTGCTTTTAATCAGTTTTACTGTCTCATGCATACACACACACACACACACCTTTACAGCTGGTCCTATCCATCCCTGCTCTCCAGAGCACGCTTCATTAAGATTTCACCTTACCCCATCACCCACCCTGATATCTTTTACAGTCAAACAACCCGTGAACATGAACATGTAGCCTTGTCTTTTACTCTTTACTGCGGCTGTCGGCCGTCTTTGTGTCTACACATGTGAATGCACTGTGGAATGTGTGCCACGCTTCATTATTACATTAAAGTTCATCACCTCACCCAGACAACTGTTGCTCCAGGCTAAATCAAACTAATAGAGAGTTCTTATTTTCCCCAGGTGCCTTAAAACTGTAAAACAAAAAAAGAGAAAAAAAACATTTTCTCTTCCTGTTTTAGGTCTTTACGTGTGTCTAAAAACAGATTGGATAGATTGCCCACAGATTGCCACAGAAGTCTACGTTCAGACTGACGGCAAAAGTGGCCCAAATTTGATTCGATCAGAGTTTTTTTCTAATAATCATCTGTTTTTTTCATTACAGTGTGAACAACACATGTAAGATGGAGACTGGTCTGACTTTATGCAATGTGACTTCAGTCTGAACAGTCGTATCAGAATTCATGTGACTTTGAAGTCACTCTATATTGACGTTTGTCACCAGAGGTGCTGGCATAGAGAGGCACTGACAGGTGTAGTCAAAAGGAGCCCTTGACATCCTGAAATTTTGGATGAAATCTGTTCCTGTGAGGCCATTCACGTCACAGTCCTACCTCTCCTGGCTCAGACACAGCATCACACAGACACACACCTCCGTACAAAAGAGGCAGACATTGTACCACAAAAAGCCATGATGGAAAAGTTTCTTTCTCCCCATCCATGTCCTCTTTTTAATCTGATCACAAATTTACTGGCTTCCACAACATATCAACTTATAAAATATACCATAAGCTCTTCTTTTGTGCATGTGGGTTAATTTGGGACCACTGACCAGTTCACACTGGAACACTGAAAAAATTATGTAGACAACCAGACAAAAAAAATAAGACCTGAGAAATAAATCCTTGTTGAACACTAAGGCTTGCAGTGTGAACGCAGCCTTCGTTAAGACATTCATGTTTGTTCATCTGGGAGGAGATTTGATCTACAGACAGGAGACAAATTAAAGGAAAAAACACAGAATGTGTCTCCACAGGTGTTCAATTAGGTTGGGATCTGGTGGCGGCAATTGCATGTGATTCACATCATCAAACCTCTTGTGCTCTGAAGACACCACTCCCATTAGGACAGAGATGTTTCATCATAGGATAGAGGTGATCTAAGGAGGCAAATGGACCCAAGTCCATGTCAGCTAAATGCCCCCAGCTCATAAAAGAGCCACTGGATCTGCATTCATATTTTTCTCCACTGGTTTATTCAGATTTTTCCTGTAATTTTTCACCGTCTGTATATCATTATCTTGTCAAAATCTAAAAATAAAGAAGAATACTCTGGGTTTAGTGCTAATTAGCAAATCTTAGCATGCTAATACACGAAACTAAGATGGTAAACACATTAGGTAAGCACTGTGCCATTGTACTTTTGTAGATAGTTGTTGTGCCCATGTTACCATGCCGATGTTAGCATTTGGCTCCAAGCACCACTGTAACTAACTGCGGCCTCACAGAGCTGCCAGCATGGCTGTAGACCCTTAGACTTGTTTGTATATCTTTCATCTTTCTGCATATTCATGTGAATATTGTATGCTGCCTCAAAACAAGGACGTATTTGACACTATTTTAATCTTTAACATGTGACATCTTGTTTTGTTTTTCATGAAAAAATACTTGGTAAGTTCATATTGAAATGAGAAATAACGATAGTGGTTGTATTTACTCTCTTGTGCTAACCTACCAACTTTCACCTGGTTATTTCAGGTTGAACATGCTGTAACTACAGTGTCTGTCGCCTGGCTGGTTGTGTAAGTCGACTCTGGATCAGGGAGTGAAGCTGAAGGTGTTAATAAGGTGTTGACTCTGTAGTTGTTGACGAGATGTCATTATCTCCTGATAATGACAGACACAGGAAGGGACAGGATCTATTCAGAGGATTTATACCTCTGGAATTACGTTATTATAAGACCAGTGAATGACTGTTTAGTGTGTGTGTCTGTGTGTGTGTGGTGCATATGGTAAAACACTCTGGTCTGATGTTAGTCACACTCTCGCGTCTCAAATTGAATTAGCGTTGACAGCGCACAGCGCCAGCCGCGTGTATGTGTGTGTGCACTGGAGGCACTAGCTGTTGGCAAGCTGTGTGTGTGTGTGTGTGAAACAGAAGAGAAAGAGGGCCTTCCCCCCTGAAATCAATTAAGCGAGTATAGGTCTGTAGTTGTGGGGGTGAGGGGGGCACATCCTGTAGAGGGCAGCCCAGACAGACAGCACCATCTGGGGCAGCAGGCGGGTCGACCTTGTGTTGAGACATGAAAGAAACAGGGCAGGGATAAGAGGAGAGGAGAGTACAGGCCAGCGCTAAATCACTCTGTTCCATCCACACCGTACCCTCACCCCAGTGCCTCATCTGCCATCCGATACATCAGCCACGGAGCATCATTCTCACTCAATCACTCTCCAACTCTTTCCTCGCCCTCCCCCTCCCTCGCTCTGTGCTATAGCTGTTCCAGGAGTGATAACCTGTCATACACAGGAAGCGAAAAGAGGTAAGAACAATCTATCCCTCTGTCAGAGATAGGGGCAAAGAGAAAAAGAATATCTCACATCTCTTGTTCCAAAAGGGTTGATTTATAGGTCTGTATTAAATAAAAACACTGCCAGAGAGTGCCTCTCCCTCTCTGATAGTCTCTCTTTCTCTCTGTCTCTCACACACACACACACACATGCACCTGTAGAATTGCCCTCCATTCCTCAGACAGAGGAAGGAATTAGCACACACACTTTCTCTTTTAGGGGGGAGGGATGGCCCAACGTGATGGGCAGCCAGGGTCAGAGTGTGCGTTGTGTTTGTTGGTTATAAGCTGAGTGCTGACAGCCCTCTTCCAGCCATCCAATACACACCTTCACTAATGACCAAACAATCGGCTGGACAAGAACGGGTAAAGAAAGCGAATTAGATGGAGAGGCCATGGTAAAACACGATCATTCAGGTGACTGTTACACAGTTAAATTAATGATGCGTTTAGCATATACAGGAGCATATATACACTTAAGTTTGTATGGCAGTGATGGAAGGGAAAATTAGATCCTCTACTCAAGTAAAAGTTGCAATACCAGCAAGTAAAATATTCAAATTGAGTTTATATTAGATTATTACTATAAATGTATTAATATGTAAATGGACTTTAAGGGTAAAGCTGGTTGAAGTGGAGCTTATTTAAAATATTTTATATAGTTTTAGTGACTCTTTAACAATGCATCATCATGTCCATTACAATTTTTAAAATCTTAATCTATATAGTGACTATAATTGTATTTATCTGTAGTTTTCCAGTATTACTACATTGAAGAAAATACTCCACCAGAAGTAACAGTCCTGCACAGTGAAGTTTATTTTCACAACAAAAGCTGCTGAAATCTTTTTTTATCTTTTAGGAAAAACAGAATGGTTGAATGTTCCTGAAGAAAATTCTCCACCTAAATACGCTATTCAAAACCCATCAGATGAGTTAAAAAATTCACAAAATTCAAATTGAAAAAAAGTGTGTGTTTTTTTCATGAATGGAAAGCTGATGTTCACAGGTAAGTGATGAAAAGAAGTACTCATAATGCTTTATATGCTTTTGGGTGGTTTAATCTTAAACCAGTGCCAGTGTCAATCATATTTTGAAAAGTATGTAAACTCTTACTCTGAAAAGAAACTAGCAACTATAGCTATGAAATAAATGCAGTGGAATAAAAAGTGAGATATTTCCATATGAAACGTAGTGGATTAAAAATAGATATATCACTGGAGAAAACCCTGTATTGTTCTCTAATTAACAGTAAAAAAAAACAAACAAAGGTACGTAGTTACTTTCGACATCTGTAGTACAGCACTGTTTTGATTGTTACACAAATCCGACACATTTTTGTAATTAAGGAACAAGCGGCATCACAGTGTTCACAGGAATGAGAGCGGAAAGGTATAAATCAAGAGGTGAGGTGTGAGGGAAAGTGCTGGAGCTGGAGCTGTTTGGGTCATTAACACTTTCTCTGATAATGGCATGAGTGTCAGGCCCAGATGGAGCACTCAGAGGAAACCCCAAAAAACACACACAAACATGCGGGCCAGGTGCCAGGCCACATGTTAAAGCAGTTTGTCGTCCACTCATCTAACCTCTGCTCCTGCAAGACAGGGGCCTGCCAGGGAGCACATGCCTATGTAATGCCCCAGTGACCCGTGTCTGCACACACTTGTGGCCATACTGCAAACGGTATGCTTATACACACACACACACACATATATACAAAGCAACACGCTGATCCACAGAGGCTCCTGGTTCTGTCAGCACTCCTGTGATCTAATGCTGCAGGACTTCTGATCACAACAGAGGAGATGTCAGAGTCTAGTCCCATATTTAAAACTAACCTGTCAATGTTTCCAGCAACACACAAAAAAACAAAGACGGTGTTCACGGGAGAGCAGAGGAGAGAAGAGGAAGTCTTTCCAGGAGGTAAAATATAGTTTGAGCAGCGTAGGCCGGCTTGATCTGGAAGCAGAGGAGTGCTTAATAACTGTTAAACTGCCCTTGCTTTTCACATTACTCACTCAGTGTAATTCAATTTCAGCCACAGCTGGTTTCACTTTCAACTTTACAGCTGAGCTCAGTCACGTCCCATAATCTGACCTGATAAATAACCAGCTTTTATTGAGTTTGCAGAGAAAATAGCATCCAGTATAAACCCTCACAAGAGACTCACAGAGCCAAATACGAGCGAGGCTGGAGGGCACGAAGCTGACTGGGCAAAGGATTGTGCGCGTGTGTAGGTGTGTGTGTCCGGAGGCTTGTGAGTGTGAGTGTATGGCAGCTATTATTAGGAGATAACTGACGTATGTGTGCGGCGCGTGTGTGTGTGTGCTGTGTATGTTAATCTAATGAAGGCAGAGTATATTTACACATCCCGACTCTCTGTCGAGCTTCTCTCCTGTTTCAGGATGCCATTTCACATGATTGGAAACAAATGACTTCGGGGTCAAGTTTCTCTCCCTTTGCTGCCTGTCAATCACTGTGGGGCGGCCCAGAAACTTCCCTTCTTGTGTTATTACAAAGTTGAATCAGCACAGTTTCCATGTTGTTCCAACCATCACCTTCAAGAGGATTATGTTGACACATTATCAAGCAAATTAACAATGTGTGTGTGTGTGTGTGTGTGTGTGTGGGACATGGGGGGGCGGACAGCATGGTTAATCATCAACAGGCTGATGAAAGCTTCCCTCAACAGTGGCTTCCAACGAACTTGTGTTAACAAGTTCTCAGATAAAATTTGATAAGACTACTCTCTACTAGTAGCAACTAGTATCTCTACTAAATTTAAGTATATAGCTTTTACTAATTGAATTTTAAAACCCATCACAAATTACATTGAGTTTAAAGGAAGAGTCTGATACTTTGGGAAGTGGGATACTGTCATACCTGATTGGTAAACTTAAGACTACAGCAGCTGGTTATCTTAGCCCCGCATAGAAACTGGAATCAGCTAACCTGGGTCCGTCCAACAGCATCTCAAAGCTCTACGATAACTTGTTTGCAGTCATGTAAATCTGATGAAGCACAAAATCCACATGAGGGTCAGGCAGTGAAAAACACAATAGACGAGAGCCCGTACTTGTTTAGTTAATGTTAAGTTACTTTACCTTTGATTAAGTGATCACTGCACACACACATTATCTCTCACAGATGAAGGTTGGACATGTTTTTTTTTGGTCAGTTTCTTGCATTTTTTTTCTCCTGTGTGTGAATAACAACTTTTAGTACTCATTGAAATCTCCTTATCACCAGCTGTAAACGATGCAAACCTGCCGTCGAGATACTGGCATGCAAGCAGCACAGCAGCGCATAGAGAATGCATGTTCATGTCTTATCCTACGTGATGTGTGTTTCTGTGTTACTCTGTTGGAGAGCAGCAGGTGCAGAGTTCAGCTCTCCTGGGATGAAAGCAATTTGTCTAATTGAAAGATCAGGAATTAGTTGGGAGTTTAAAATGATTGTCCCGCATAGCCAAACATGCAAATGACAGACAGTATCAAATGTCCAGCACAGATTATGTGCGTCTGCGGACAAAGGGCTGGCTGTTTGATAGCGGCGCACCTGACCGCGAGCTGAAACTACGGCCATCCCCCTGCCCCAGTTCCTCAATTGACTCCTTCCTGCTATTTCCACGTCCAGCACGCATTAGCTCACTGCCACGCTCGGCCATGACAAGTAAATTGCTGTTTGGTTATGACCGTTTGTCGGGAAACAGGCCATTTCCCCTGCTTTGCCTAAACCGCTGCTCCTAGCTTTGCTGAGAAGAAGGGAGGGAGGGAGGGCGCAGGGTTTTGAGACTGAGCTGAAGGCAGGAATTATCACATCAGCGGCTGAACGGGCGTGCCCCCTTTGGTAGGGACAAAAAAACACAGCATTATGTTGGCCCGCAGCACTGAGAGCTTTTTCGTTCGGCACACTAGAACTCACTTCTCTGAAAACCCTCCACACGTTTCCGAAAGTCGAGTCTTCACACAGCGGTGCCGACTTATTGTTGATCCTGGAACAACGTTGCAACAGTGACTACAATAATGATGAAAGGCCGCTCTAGCAGATTTTAGAGGGTAAGAAGCCTTATTCCAATCTTGATGAAGGCCTGTATAGAATAACCCTTTCACCCCCATGCGTCTCTGATTAGTCCTGTTATTGGTAATAAACTACAGGGATGGAAACTGGCCGGCTGAATCCTGGCAGATGTTGTCCTTCCACTAAAATCACAGAGACCTGATGAGCTCATGTTATTAGTCAGGGGTGGCCGGGCCTGACACTGAGATTCAGCTCAGTGTAGTGCTCGGAAAACACAAAACACGCTTTTGTTCAATTTCGTATCCAAAAAAGTTCACTTCCCGTTGCACAATAGCACATACATGTTTCTGTTTTACTTTGAAATACACCGTATACTCATGTGAACATGACTAGAAAACATGAAAAAGGTGTTTCCTCATTCACTTTGTTTATACAAACTGTGTGTGTGGAAACAGAACACGTTGAATGCTGGTGTGTGATCTGAACAAAAAATATTAAAAATATTTTAATGGGCACTTATGGTCAGTTTAACATTCCTTCTCCTGTTCACTAATATTTCCGTTACATACCTCAGGTCCTATTGCAGATGGTCTTTGGTAACACCATTACAGATGTGAAGTATTAAGGTGGGAAAGAGGTTCTGCCCTGCGGTAAAGAAACTGTGCTGTCGGTCCCAAATAAAATCTACATCTTGTCTACATTTCTGTTCACTTCGATGTTTAGGCTTTTTGGCTCGAACTAAGCCTGCACAGTGAACAGGAGCAGCTCGCGATCTGCCTCAGAATCAATTTCTGTGCTAGTAAATCCAACACAGTGTACAAATTTTTTTTTTTTTTTAAATACAAAAGCGTCCCCACAGCCACAGTTCTGTCTTTATTGCTCCTTTGAGTCTCGCTCCAGTGGAGGATCAGCCCTCTCTGTTTTGTTGCAATAAGCTTTGGCTTGTTATACTCAATGGGCCGGAGCCTAAAAGTGCGGTCCCGCTGTCAGAGGCAGTGGTTGGTGGTCGGGTGCCACGGAGACTGGCGCAGCAGACAGTCTGTGGTGTCTTCGGCTAGTTTGGCGTGCCGGGAAATAGCTGTGAGCTGGGGGTTCAGGGGGAAGCCATAGCGGTAAAGACAGTAGGGGCCTGCAGTGTCAGAGAGATGAGGGAGGAGGGAAGGCCCCTGAGGGCTCAGGGGGCCGTGGAGGGGGAAGAGGCAGGGGGAACTCCCCGGAGACCCGTGAAGACAGGGGTCCCTGCAGTGGGGAGGTTTCTTTGCCTGCAGCGCCGAGAGGAACGGGAGGTCTGCCAGAGGAGGCAGGCCCCTCAGTCTGTCTGCTCCCAGGAAGGAGAAGGCTCTACTGGGCAGCGAGGAGGCAGGTGAGGTGGTAGATGCCTTGCCGTAGAGGGGAAGAGCGAGGGTGTGGAGGGTGGCATCCTGGCAAGACAGCGCGGAGAATGGATGAAGGGATGAGGGAGAGGAGAGAGGGAGGAGGCTCTTCACGCTGCCGGTCGGCGACCCAGAGCTCCCTGTCGAAAAGGACGTCAGAAACTTGAATCACAAAGACGAGAACACAGTTATTGGAGCAGAGTGGTAATAAGAGCTGCGGCACCGTACCTTGGAGCTGTAAGGTGAATGGCTTAAAGTCTAAGCTGAGAGGGCCTCTCCAGGGATACGACTCCAACAAGCCATCCAACACTCCCCTATAAACACAAACACACACACATACTGTAAGAGCACTGAAAAATGTTATTCCAGGTATTCAAATATTGGTTCAGAGAGGTGTGAAATTCTGCACTACACAAGTCAACTTCATTTGAAGGCTTTATGTGGTGTCAAATGTCGGTGGTTGAACCTTAAATCCCTCTTGGGTCCTTAAGCGGAGGACTTTCCGAGCTAAAACATGTGTGAGTGTTTGCTGAGGTTTTCTGTACCTATTCCTTCCTGGATCCCTGAAGCCCTTGGCGAACGGGTTCCTGTCGATCTTCAGTTTAGTGATCTGGCACAAGGGGGAGAGGAACAGACACAAGTTAGAGTGGACGTGTCACCCCGTGATGTGTTGAGCTAACAATGAGCTCAGCTTTACAACGGCGCGGAGAGTGGCAGAGAACCTCCCTTGGGGACTGCATCTCCCAGCAGCACCCAGGGCGGCCGGCCATGTGAAACAGAGTTCTTGGAGTTTGTTCGTTTTATTTGGTGCTTTAATGGGCTGTGGACTCCGGCAGTCGGCCCAGTCACAGCTTGTTACTGAGTTTCTGTAATAATACGTTCGCTGATCGTAAAATGAGCCCCGATGAAAAGAGCTGGCAGTCCCTGCGGACGGCTCTGTTACTACAGGAATGGTAGCCAACAGAGGGGTCAGCTCCCCTGCACAGGAACACACACACATACACACTCTAAGCAAATAACCCGGCAGAAAATCAGGACACCGCAGTTTATGATTTTGCTGAAAGCACCGAGAAGTGAGCCTTGTTGGCTTCATAATAATCACTTTCATAATTCATAAAATGCAGATGTTTCTAAACCCTGTTGGTCAAACCAGTTGTTTGTGATTATGCTTCAAAGTATTTCACTGTTTCAGTGAGTGTTACCTGTTGATTCTGATAGGCTGTGACTGTGGTGAACTCAGTTTCTGGGAAGGAGAAGCTGTGCACTCCTTCAGCAGGCAGCGACTGGATCTGCGACAAGTCCATCCGAGGGTCGTGCCGGATGATGTGCACGCGTGGTTTGTATTTATGCATCGACTGAAGGATAATCTGGATGAAGAGACAAGAAGGATATTTATATATGAGTTCTGAGTTACATCGTCAAGGCTTCAGTCACCTTCAAGTTGAACTGCAGAAACAAAAATATATAGCTGCGACTAAGGCTTACAGTCATTATCAATTATTATCATTTTTTTAATTAAATGACGAATAGTTTAGAATATGAAACGTTAAACAGCAGTAAAATAAATCCAACACAATTTCCTAAAGCTCAGTGTGATGTCTTCCAATTGCTTCTTTTGTCCAGAACCCAAAGACATTTCTTTGACTATCACAACGAGACTAAGAGGCTGCAATCAAAGATTTTGAACTATTTTTTTTTAAATATGAAACTATTAACTCCATAAAAAACTCACTCCATAAACTATAAAATGAAATAATTGCGGGCAGTTTTTCTAATGATTGACTAATTGTTTCAGTTTACCAGTAGTTTGTGAGTGCTGCTAAAACTTAAAGTTTGAAATAATTTTAGAGATATAAACATTTAAAACATGTTGTTCTGTATGCAAATAATTTCAGTTAAATGAACTACAGTAGGTGATATATTGAAGTAATATGATGATAGAATATAATGTCATTTACAATAATGTCACAGCATACATCATAATATATGACAACACAATACATTACAAAACAGTAGTGACAAGAGTTACGAAATAATAGTAAGAAATAGTTCAATAGTTCGACAGTTTGACAGTCCGTTACTTAGATTAAAGCCAGTTTTGATTTAGCTAAAATGTGCTATTCAACCAATAAAACTCACAAAACATAAAAATATTATTTAATTTTTGTATCATACAAATATTAATTAACTATTTGATGGAAATTGATATAATTTTAATTAGACTTCTTTAAAAAAAAAAAAAAAGAAACAATCACATTTCAAGTACAGTCATGTTTGCTTGTGGAGGCTTGATGCAGCTAAAAGAAGTTTTCTCATCTCCCCAATCTCATTTCCCCAAATTTCATTCTGCAGTTTATTGTTTAGTTTTTGTGTTTTTTAAAATCATATTCTCATTTTGCATATTTGGTTAAGTATTTTTAAATAAGAAGGCAAAATAAAATAGTACATTAAAGTGAACAGTTTCCCTTTTTTATCTCTTTTAATATTAAATATATATGGCCATAAATATACGAATCCAGTTTCACAATAGAAATTAGTTTTTTTTTCTCGAACATATTCATAGCAGCTCGACTACAACATTTAATATCAAACAGCAGTACGTATCAGCAGCTGACAATCATCACTTTACACTTTTGTTTTAAAATGAGTGAAATAACCAAGTTCCAAAGAAGCTGTATAAAGTGGTAAACTGACACAACAACATCAGGGAGGAGGAAGCTGCTCTAAAGAACCAAGTTTCAGCAGTAATGCAAACACACTTTCTACATTTCTCCATCGTGTACCAGGATAACGAAACACACAAATCCCAGGGTGCTTTAATAAACACCAGGATCAAGAGAAAAGCCTCCTGCAGCCTCTCCGATCACCACATCTGTTCATCGCTGAACCTACACAGGAAGTTCTGGAGCTGAGAAGGATTTCCACTTCCTCAATCCCTAAAAGACGTCCAGGCTTTCCTCCTGAGGAGCCTTTACAATTACACACCAGCATCTCCAATCTTCAACTGCAGTCACACTGACAAACAGTCAAGACTTTAAAATGCACATAAGACCAGAGTGAGAAACCTTCACCTCCCTCCTCTTTGACTGACACCGTCTCACCTGCAGGCCTGAGACTGTTACCATGGAGAAAGAGGAGGCAGCGCGCGCTCAGGTGGGTTACCTACATGTCCCTTATCGTCCATCTCGTTGTTGGTGAGCTTGACGCGGTCGAAGCTGATGACCTGACGCATCCACGTCTCTCCTGCGCACGGCGAGTCCGGGTGCACGTAGAGCCTGGGAGAGATGCAGGAGTGGTCCGTGTTTCCGGCCACCATCCACTGCGAGCTGTGGTACACATACCTGCGGGGGAGTGTGTGTACATGGACGGAAATAATGAACGAACAGATAGATGAGGAGGCTGACTGATTTTATACACACACACACAAACATGCACACACCTGTAGCGTTTTGAGTCCACAGGCATGACGTCCATTGCGACGTAATACTGCTGGCACGGGTCTAGATTGCGCACTTTTACGCGCACAGAGGGAAACATCCTCCTAACGAGGAGAGAGAGAAGAAAATGCGTTAAAAGATAGAAAAAGACACGTGTTTTTTTATCCCTTTTCAGTTCAAATTATTCTAAACTCCGTAAAAATGGCAAAGCGTGTGTTCACCGGGATGGATTTCACATCATTAAACCACAAAGAGAGAAAGTTCAGACACAACAACTCGAGGCAGAAACTTTCCTGCAGGCAGCGGCCAAGTTCAGAGAAGTTCACGGGCCTCGAGGGGCCATGAGGGCATCTTCACTGCCGAGATTTATAGCATGTGTTCTGCGTAATTGAATAAACGGAACTTAGATTTCAGCAAGTAGTTATGTCCCAATAACTCATTTCAGGAGAAAAAGAAAAAAAAAACACAGAAGAAGACGCACTTGGCTGTCCATCAGATCACAAATGGATTTCTGAAGGTTAAAACTTAATTTAAATTATGTCATTATTGATCGTCCCTGATCAAATAAAATAAATAAAATTGTCCTTCTTTTAAATTCTGTCCTTTTCTTGTTTGACAAAATGCAATAATTCAGCAAAGCCTATTGATCCGCCTCACAGGATGTATAATGTGCACCGTTTCTTTTTTTAATTCATAACCATCAGCTTAACGATAAAAAACCTACAGACCATGAAATTGCAGGTATATCTCTGCACGTTAGTCCTAAGTAAATAAGCATATAATTTATTAACCGATTATCTCCTGAGTTGAGCTCGTCTCTTTTTAAAGTCTCTGCTGATCCGCTATACACCTGATAAAGGCGCACCTGTGACCGCGGAACGGTTCATGTAAATGTCCCTCCGCTGATAGAGGACACCCCAGTTTATAAACGACACTCGGACACGGAAAAGGGAGGTGTAATTGTAACGGATTTAAAACCAAAGGCACGTTTTTTTTTTTGGTCATCCGTGTTTGAGCAGCGAGGCCCGGGCTCCAGTTTGGGGCCTGATCTAAAGTTGTAAAGTTTCTGTTCATCGTATTGACAATGAAATTATTTAAAATGAAAGACTAAAGCATCTTAAATCTCCTTAAATTCAATAGAATCTTTGTCTCGTTTAAGTTGAGTTGTTTTTTTTTACAGTTCAAAATGATTAAGCACGTACAGATCAAATTAAATATGTTAGTATGCAAAGACCCAGTGATTGTCTGTCAGATAGTTCCTCTCGCTCCTGGATATGAAAGCCAGATAAGTTGGAGTTTGAAACTTCTGGAAACGACGCGTAAAGTCGGTAAAGGGCTGCTGAAGGCCTGAGTCTGCAGCAGAGTACATCCTCTCTATATAACTGCAGCAGCTCGTTGTAAAACCTTTTCTTTCGTACCTGCCAGCTTTGGTGATGATCATCTCGGTGCCGATCTCATAGAACCTCTTCCACAGCTCGGAGCCCTGCAGCTCCACACGGACCTCTCTGTCCGGGCGGCAGTCGCTCTCCCTCGGCTTGTCCTCCTCTCCGCCGGGCTCAACCTCCTCGGCCCTCGGTCTGACGGTCTGTCTGTCCGGGTCCGGCTCACAGGAGGAGTCCTCTGCGATCTTCGGTGCTGAATCTGCTTTCTTCATCTGGCTGATTGGATATTCTTTCGGGCCTGTAAAGTGGCAAAAAGTGGGACAACTGAGGAGCTGAAAAGAAAGAATAGATCTGCATGCAAAACATTTGGTCTTCCAAACCTGCAACTCTGACCTTTTGATTTAAAGAAGCTGAAGATATTAGAAATGTATAATCTTTTTTATAAAAACACGTAGAAATTTGCTCATTTTTTTCCCAGCACAGTTAAAAATATGGAAATTAATTTTATTTAGTCATTATGATTTTTAACTAATGAAATATAAAGACGTGTTAAATTGTGAAAATGTAATAAATAAATTAAATATATGTCTCATAAAGCTAAATAACTAATTGTGTCGTGAGTTTTGTTTTTCCATCTTGTGCGTAAAATGTGCGCATATTAAGGTAAAGAGGCGTTCACGGAGTCCAGCTCTCCGTCTGCCTCACCGGTGAAGATGCTCGTATCGCTGCCGGTGTCTCCAGCTGAACTTGACTCGTGTCCCTCCGACACTTTCATCCTCTTGCAGGGTTTCCCGACCAGCGCCTCCACGGAGAAGGCGTGAGCCCGGGAACTCAGCCCCTGCATCCTGGCCGCAGATCCCGTCTCCTCTGCGATTCGTGTATCCGTCTGAACTCTGACTTTGTCCCGCACAGGGTTCAGTATCCCGGCTCATTCAGGACAGGGCGGCTCGGAGCAGGCAGCGGCAGCACCTCAGGGAGCCCCTCTTCTCTCGCGGCGGCTCCGTGACGCTGCGTAATTGATCCGGCGCGTCCCCATGTGTTCTCCAAGACGCGCAGCCTCATCCAAAATCCTTGATTGTTGGCACGCCTCTCTTCCACACTACAATATTTCCCTTTCTCCCCCCTTCACCCGTTTCTGTGTCTCCCCTTTCCTCTCTGCCTCACAGAAGTCTTGTTCCTCTGCTTCCCCTCCGCGCGTCACACAGAGAGGGAGGGCAGAGCGCAGCGCGCATTCCTCCACATGGGCCCGCGCTGCAAAAAATATCCAGGCCACCACTTATCCAGTCCTTAAATCCTACTTTCCTGAAACAGACTAGAAATATCTGTTGCAAAAGTTAAATAAAAACTTTTTTCTCTAAAGCGTGCACGTTTTTCCTTTTGAAAAGCCATCACTTTGGAACGATGCTAAATGACTTCACATTATCAGTACCAACAGGTGTAATTTGATTCAATGAAGGTACGTTTATTTGCAGGCAAAAAAGTTAGATAATCCACAATTACCATGTTTTCACTACTTGATTAAAATTGAGTAAAGAGACTCAGTAAGTAACAGATTTTTTTGCAGTGTTGTATCGGTCTCAGTGGTCTTTGAGCATCAGGACAACCAGCAGCTGCTTCTTGACGCGCGGTGCCACTGATGATACCTCGCAACTGTAAAAACTGGACTTTTTACTTTTTTTTTTAGGTTTGTGGCATTTTGTCAAACAAACAAAAACAAATAAAAAACAAAGAAATATAAAAGCATAAAACTAACTCATGAAACATTTTAAACGTGATGAAGTAACTGAGGTTGGGTTTAACTCTTCAGTGTGATTTATTTGAAATTTCTGAAGCACATTATTCCATTTTTTAGTACAAGCAAGCTTTGTGATTGACCCGCGTGTTTTCTACGTTGCTTCCCCCCATTTAGACATCCGATAGATAAATAGAATGAACATTTTAGAGCACTGGAGGGGGAGCGCAGGCACAAATATTTAAGTCTTTTAATTCAAACCATCTGGAAGGTGAAATATCTCCATGAAACTCACTGCATTTCCGTTGCAGCTAACATTTCCCATATTAATTTGAAGGCTTTCCTTAAAGCGCTCTCTTGTCTCCCGTCCCTTCAGTATAGAAGTGGGATTTCTTTTTTTTTTCGTCTTTGCGATGTTTGGGTGTGTGAGGGTGTGCGCCAGTCTGGTTCTCATAAGTGCGGAGATCAGATGGAGTTCGGCGCACAGGGGAAAACTGGGCCGTAATGACAGCTCGGGATTATTACATTACTGCTCGACATGAAATAGATCCACTTTACACAAATAAAAGTCAGCGAAGGCTCTATTTAAAATGTTTTTTAATCACATGATATAATTGCTGTGAGGAGAAAACAAATGAGGGCTGTGTTTACGGCACGGTTGGTTTGCTTGCTGATGGAAATCTCTGACAACAGCCGGGAAATGGAGAACTATGACCAACCGGAATCACATGCTCTCTGTCATCATGACCTGTTTCAGGACTGCGGCCTGGATTTATGTTTATTCAATCCCAACTTGCCGTTTTCTCCCCAACAAAAGTGCGCTCCAGACTCGGCACAAATACGCAGCCGTGCGTCTTTGCGCGCAGGTCGCCGACACAGAGGAGGCCCACAGAAAAGAGCCTGCGTCGTTTCCTCCCACTCGACTCTGGGAGATTATTTTTCCATGCTGTCTTCTGCAGTCAGCTCATAAATCTTCGTCATGGGATTATGGGGTGTCAGCCGAGCGCTGACGGGCGCGCGGGCAAGTGTCGCGCGGCTGTGCTGAGAACCAACAGGAAGCTGCTCCCAGTTGTTTTCTGATTCTTAATCCGGCGCAAATCTGCGTCTGTGCCACTCGGGGATGTTTGGCACACGTGTTTCCCCTTATTAGGCACAATATCCGCGCGCCCGGCGGAAACACGAGGACTCAAATCCAATTTAGCACGCGGGCCTCAGGTTTCTATTAATGCGGAAGTTTGATGACCTTCCGCAATTAAGGCCTCGCGATCATTTTGCGCCTTCAGGCCCGCTCGCGTGCTGTTGATCTGCGCATCCACGGCCTAATTTATTCTCAGTGGTGAATAATTGGGCTGCACTTGAAATTTCTGCCCACAAACTGCAGGCTCAAGTGCAACACATTAATTATGAAGGTAACTTAGACTGAAGCTGGTTAAAGGGACATTTGGCTGTTTATAAAATATTAATTCTATAATTTTTTTTTCTCTATTTTAGTACAAATGCTTTGTTTGTGACATTCACTGTGTCATGTTTGTTTTCACTATGATGACTGACACTTAGGCTGAAGAATGTGTGTGTGTGTGTGTGTGTGTGTTGGTGTGTGTGTGTGGTTGAGGGCTAGTGTCCAAAGAGTAATCATGACCAGCCATACCGTACACTCATGGTAGGCCTCTGTCTGTACTGTAAATGTGCACATGCTCACAAATGAATGCATGCATGTGTGTGTGTGTGTGTGTGTGTGTGTGTTTATAAACAGGCCTGTCTGTCTGTTGCTCAGTGCTGAGTGGATGTGACGGGGCCCCCTGATGGTTTGTTTTAAGTTGGATCCTGATGCTGAGCAGTTAGTGTATGTGTGTGTGTGTGTGTTTGTGTATTTTCATGTGTGCATGTGTGTGAGGGTTATTCTGGGCTGGACTGCTGGAGCGGATGCCCACTCACTGCCAAACGTCAAACTTCCACCACCCGTTCACCATGACATACGCAGAGTGTTTGAGTATAGAACGCTGTACACACTTAGTGTGCTGTGGCACTAATGGGATGTGAGCTCTCTGCATTGGACCTGAATGAAGGCTCACCTGGAAAACACACTCTGCACTGAGACAATGACACGCTAATTGTTTCCAACTCTGGTTACATGAACTTGATCTTGAAAACCTCATCTTTAGTGAGGATTTTAAGTAGCATATGGGCTGTTTGTTATTTACACATGTTGTTACTGGCCACTTCTACCATTTCTCTATCAAATAGTGCCAAACATCCTGAGCTGATGTGAAGGAAAGTTGAAGAGGAGGAAGACGAGAGCAGAAACACAACGGAGGCAACCAGTCAGAGCTTTTTTACAACATGACCGATTACAGAGTGACAAATTCCTTCGACCCTGACATGTCCTCAGCTCCATGGTGTGTGTGTGGACGTGTGTGCATGTGTGTGTAGCGTCACATCTGCTACTCATAACCTCCTCCTTGTCCCTCTCTCTGGGGTACAGCTGTCTGAGGTCCAGAGCACCTCTCAGACTGTCGAGTCCCCGCAGGGATCCTCTCTGTGCTCTTTGTGGCTTCTGCTTCTGCAGCGGCTCTAATGGGAGAGTCAGTGCGACGCTGATCACATCCTCCTCTGCCAATGCAAGTTAATTGACTGTGTCTGCCAACACAATTGGATCTCGCCCCTTGATTTGCTGTTGAAAAGCATCCAAGTTGGCCCCTCCAATCAACCATTGCTGAGAGAAATTCATGTTCAATCTGATCTGTCTGCTGATGACAAAGAGGAAACCCTCACCTTGTGAACCACATGAGAGAAGAGAGTTAAAGATGGCTGCTGCAGTGTGATTATGATATAGTATTCTTCAGCTAAATACATCTCAGCTTCTGCAAATCTGCTTCATCACCACCCTCTTGTATCAAACCATCAATCAAACTATTTGTAAAGAATCTCTCATCCAGGTTAGTGCAGTTCAAAGTGCTTTACAGGCAATGGACAAATGAAACAGTAAAAACAGCACAGCAACCGGGACACAAAAGATGTGAATAAATATACACTATGCATTTAATAACTAAAATAAAACATTTTGTTAGAAAATGCCCAGTAGTTTCAGGGAACAGCCTTTTTTAAAAACAAAGGACTTGATTCAAATTTTTGGTGGGAACCAATGGACTTGAGCCAAGAACATGGTAAGAAAGTATTTTAGCCTTTTCATGGGATTAGTTGATTGAAAACCAACTAATACATTTAACCATATCTTTTACAGATTTCCACTCTACTCTTGGGTCCTCCTGAGGGCTGTTCCAGTGTGAATTGTGTGTAATATGTGGTCTCCCTGTGGTCCCAGTCTGCATTTAGGGCTACAAATTTCTGAATTAAGTGAAGCCAGCGTCGATGAGCATTACAATAGTCGATAGCCCGAAAGAGATAAAAATGTGGTTGGTGTTTCTGTGCTGCTGTCCAGCTCTTTTCCTCTCCCTCTGTGCAGCACCTCTGCACTCGGCTCTCCGGGTCTCTGGGCTGGCAGAGGAGCCTGGGCATGAGGCCTGGTACTGCCGCCTTCCCCCTGTCCACAGTGTAGGAAGATTTAATGGCTCATGTGCCACGGCATCCAGCCTTTACTGGCTCCTTCTGCCTCAGCCTGGCCCGGGTGGGTAACGAGGAATGAGGGCAGGAGGAAAAGAGGAGAGGAGAGCAACATCTCTGCCAAGACCATCCTCCTCCTCTCACCACAAGTGTGTTGTGAATTATCTTCTCCCTCTCTCCCCCTTCTTTCTTTCTCCCTCTCCCTAAGCCTTTAGTTATCCCTTGCTACTCACCCTCTTCCTATTAAACACATATAGATCTTCATCTGTCCACAACGCTTTCATGAGGCCCGCTGTGAATCCAGCTCTATGGCACATTCATCTCACTTGTTTGGATAGCTAATTCTTTTTGATGAAAATTGCCTTTTCTCTCTCTCTCTGTCTGTCTCTCTCTCCATCTCTCTCTCTCTCTTCCTTTCTCTCTCTCTCCCTGACTGCCAGTAACTGTGTGGTTAATGGTTGCGGTAAAAAGAAACAAAAACAGCCGTAATTGATAATGAGAGTCAGACTCATGTGCATGCGAGGATCTCAGTCGAGCGCCCCTCTCTCTCCTCCCCATCTCGACAGCTCATCCTTGGACTGACGGCTCAGACGGCCGGCTCTGCCAACCAGGACCCTTCCCAGAAGGATGTCAGGGGGTGGAAAAGTAATCCACAGGGTGTTAGAGTGTAATTTTCTAATACCAGAATGTGTAACCAGCAAATTATGTTGGATCGTTTGGATAAAATAATGCACAAAAGTGAACAATGCCAGCACTCAAACATAAACACACTTTCAGATTGTGAGCTGACTTAAGCAACAGTTTGAAATGTGTTGAGGGCTCCTTTTGGTGTTGTTAACATGCATGGTGAGAGGAAGTAGTGATTATTTAGGAGGAAAAAAACATCGTTTTGTGCGTGTATGTGGTGGGAGGTTGTTGAGGAACCCCACAGTCACACACGTCTTTATCTGTTTTCGTCCCACTGGGCGCAATCATTCTGAACACAAATATTTTTTATCAAAGCCTCGCCACAGTGGAGGGGAATTATTTTTAGATTGCCCTGATAAATGAGGGGTTTCATATATCTGGATGGGGTTGGAGGGGGGGAGAGTGAAAATTTAGGAGAAAATGGAGAAAGAGTTGAGAAAAAAATCTGGCAGAGCCACAAAAGCTTTTAAAACAACATGTGAAAAATCTGCAGTTCTTTAACAGTTAGCTTGTCATTTTTATTTGCCTCTTCAGATGGTGGCAGCGGTCGTCTTTCAGGTCGTGCCAGCTGGGATTGGCTGCTGGCTGGAAGGCGCGGGCCTGGCCCCGGGTAGCACTCTTATTATCATCACCACACACTGTAATTCACATGTCAATCACAGCACGGAGCAGCGCAGGGCCGCCGGCTGGGGTGATGGGCCGGGCGGGGCGGGGGCTGCACGCTGAATACTTCCAGCAGGCCCTAATCGGACCTTTCATCCCTCATCTCTGCAGAATGGGCCTGGATAGCGGTATGATTGGTTATACAGGGCTGGCTTGCACTGAAGCAGGAGGCTGTGCTGGACTGGCTGCTGTACGAATACGAGTGACCTCTGGGGGAGGTTAAACTGTCAGAGTTTGGCCAGTCTGGCCTGGCTCGAGTTAGACTCTAGCTGTGGTAGACAGGATGAACTGAGCAAACACTGAGAATAGAGGAAAGCGTGTTAATCTAGCAGGAATTTCACATTTTTAAGCCAGCAGTTACAAAAATGAAAATGTCTGTTGGTCACACTATAAATGCAAAGTTTGGGCAATTAGTTTTAGGACAAAGACTGTTTCCTCATGAAACTCTTTGGTTTGAATGAGAACCGTTGATTTTGCATTAGATGTACCTTTACTCCAGTGTTTTGTCTCCATGGAAACCCTGTGATCTTCTTTAAGTTGGAGCAGGTTGTACCAGCTCTTTCTACATTGTAACTTACTGGAATCTGACGCATCATTAAAATGACACCAGTTTCACCCCGTTAATTTGCTGTAATGCAGTTACATGTTAATTGTTTCTAAATATTGGCACCCATTAGGTGCCAGATTAGCTGCCAGATGTAACTATTATGCTGCTGAGTTAGCTAACAAAAATAACGTTAGCTTGTTATTATTCTGATGATGTTTCGCTAGAAGATCATGCTAGCATAATCAGATTCACGCATTTTAACCTACATGAACACCAACTCTGAGCAATATCCTTCAGATTTTTGTTTGTCAGTTTTTGATATATAAAAAATAAGTGATCAGTGAAAACTGAAATTTATAAAAGATTAAAAGTTAAGTCAAATATTGTTTTTCTTAACTACAAGCACATCTCATTTTCATTGCATGAGTACAGCACTGAATGAAACTTAGCCTAGTTATAACCTAAGCCAGAGCCGGCTATAGCCATTTTGGTGCCCTAGGTGAGATCATGGTTTGTCGAGATGTTTTAATGCTGCGACACGATTGAGTAAATCTGTAGTTTTTAACTCACTAGTAACACTTACTAACTAATAACTCAGGAGGGACTTTACGCTCAAACTTAGTAACGGATTTACAAGAAGCCCCTTGCAACACCAATACCTGTGATACTCTGTAAGACAACATCTGTGTACATGAAGATCCACATACATGTTAATGGCTTTGACAATGGCATGTAAGCTGGAGAAACGTATAATTAATTTGGCTGCTGCACCACTGGAGTCAATCTTCAGAAGAAAAATCAGTCATTCAGCCTCTCTTTAGTTGTGTCCAGATTGTCCTCATATGTATAGAAAAGCATTTAGTCTTTTCTGACTTTATTCCCACCCCAAGAGACTTTGTGCAGCCCCATAGAGACACTATAATTTAAATGCTGCTGAAATGGGAACGCAAAAGACAACATGCTATTTCAATCAAAAGCCCAGTTTGAGCCCCATCATCCTGCCTGCCAAAGCGTGGTGTAACTCACACACACACACACACATGCACGCGGAGGACTTGCCTGCCAACGTGTGGTTTGCATTCACGATGCCTTAATGCCTTGTGGTTAGTGCTCTATCAGGGCCATGAGAAATGATTTATTAGTGGCTCCCGCCTGTATTTATAGATAATGAGCCTCCGTCAGTGTTAATAAAGAGATCCATTCTCAGCCTGGAAACACAGCACCTCTTTAAGGGATTACTGTCACAGCTAAACAATAGCTGCTCCTCCAAAGATAGCTGTGTAGTGTGTGCATTTAGCAGTCTGTAAAAGTGCAATCATGTATGTTGTGGGAGGAGGAAGAAGGGAGGGGGGGCAGGAGAAACACAGGCTCATTCATTGAAGGTACTTTTATCTCCTCACAAATTACATCCCCTGTTATTGTATTCAAACTTTTCAAGTCAGAGTGTCTGGGTCTTCAGGCTCTCCACAGATCCATTTTTATAGGAGCTGTAACCATTCCTCATTTGCTGTGGCTCAGAGAGGAGCGGAGCAGCATGAATAAGTGTTTCCCTTAAAAAGTGTTGCCTACTTGTGTCAGTCACATGTACCAGTGTGTGTGTGTGTGTGAGAATGTGTGTGGTGATGAGGATGAAAGGGAGACATGGAGACACATGAGCACTTGAAGTGCACAGTGAAGTGTGTTTGTGTGACATCATTCTGTCTCCCTCTGGTTCCAATCAGCACCATCCTCCCCTGTTAATGACACCTGATAGATTAATGACTGATAAAGAGTGTGTGTGTGTGTGTGTGTGTGTGTGTGTGTGTGTGTGTGTGTGTGTGTGTGTTTGGTAGGGGCCCACAGAAAGCCCGCAATCAGAAGGCTCTCAAATTAGCGCTCCATAACTACATCCTGACCAGGGCTTAGACTTTTGAAGCGCAGGAAAGTTCTTCCAGACACACACACACACACACATACACACACAGGCTATCACTTTCATCCACAGTATATCACATCACATTTGTCTTCTTTCTAGCATGGTGAACTTTGACATGCTGAGAAACAGGGGTGGTGTTGGGGATGTCATCAATTTTAGCAGCTTACTCTTATATCCTCCAACCCTCCCCCTCCATCAAACGTGTACACACACACGTTACTATAGAAATGATCCACCCACACAGTCATCACAGCGACCATACACAGAGATACTCAAACAAACAATCCACAACTTTTTGTTTAATTGACCTCAAGTTAGTCTATTTCTGAGTAATAATAATTACAATAATAATAATGTTTATTTTTGTGGAATTAATGAAAGCCAAGGATTACAAAGTGCTTTACAAAAAGATAGAATAAAGAAATGATAAAAACTTCATTGAAAATACATACAAATTGAAAGTCAAGTGTCAAGAATAAAAACAAGAAAACAATATAGTTTCAAACAATGACCAACATATACACTTATACTTCATATAAATCTTTGCAAGATATATAAATACAATTTTTCTAATAAGAGATCCCTTTTAGAAAATGGTTAAAGTTATAATCTCATCTGGTTAACCATCTGTACCAACAGTTGATATAATCTATTAAGGATTTAAAAATAATAAGCCATCAATAAAGTGAGTTTTTGGTTTCAAGGTTGTGGAAAAATCTCTTTGGCTGGTGTTTATTCTCCTTAACTGTTACTTGTTTGTTGCAACGTATCATGACTGACCTGTAAAGACTTAATAAATGAATAACTTGTGAATAAAAACAGAAGTTCTTCCATGAGTTTTAGTCCAACTGGAGAGAGTGGTGTTTGACCATTAAATTATTGTTTCATTTAGAATCAAGTTGAAGTGAGAGGAATAAATAATAGTTTACAGATGTTTATTTTTTGTTCTTGCTGATTGTTCTTGGCGTATTTCTCTTCTTCAGATGTTCACACATTGGAGCTTTTCAGTACACAGTCTTCTGCTATTGGAGCAGTTATTATTAAAGTGTATTGCAGTGCTACTTCAACAGTTCTTGCTGTAGGAAAGGGGAGTGTCAGTTTTCCCGTATTATCCCAGCCTGGGACATGAACTAACGGCCTTACAGCGGCCTCTTCCCAAACCTCTGCAGGCTACTAAAATCTTATTATGGGACTATTAGAGTCCAGGCTGGGCTGTAGCCTCATGGCTTTCAGCCATAAGAGAGTCAGTCAGTCTGCTGTACCCACCATCTGATGGGAGGATAGTTTCTCTCTGAGATCAGTAAAGAAGAGTTCAGTAAAGGAATATAAAGCCTTGAAACGACCCCTGTATCATAATTGAAGAAAAAATACAGATCAGTGTATTGTCCTCCAGTGGAAAGGTGCTCTGTGTGTGTATGTGTTTTCTGTTCCTCCTGTGAACCTGACAGAGGTGACGTCACTGAGTCTGGAAGTGATTCGACCAGGCTATGATGCTATTGGCCACGATTCAGAAGAGGGTGAGGTGTGTGTGTGTGTGTGTGCGTGTGTGTGCGTGTGTGTGTGTGCTCGACCGATGCAAAGTCAACATGGCCGAAGCGTACACACAGAGCTCTGGAGCAGTCTCATGATGATGAGGTAATTTCCCCAGAGTGAACATAACAGACATGCGTCAATTTCCATCCCTGCATTCTTCTCTGCACCCTTTCATCCTCGTTCCCTTTTTTATTCCTTCACTTTTCTCTTTCTACCTGTGCCAGTCACTTACCTTGAGTTCTCCTTCATCACATACACATGTGACCCACCTTTTTGCCTGTCTTCCAGTCATACCTTTTGTGCTCTCCTTCACTCCTGTTCTTCAAAAATCCTTTAATTCCACAGTCTTCTTTTTCTGTCTGTTCACCACCACCTGAGTGCAAATACACTGACAGTAGTAGATAAGATAGATAGATAGATAGATAGATGAATAGATAGATAGATAGATAGATAGATAGATAGATAGATAGATAGATAGATAGATAGATAGATAGATAGATAGATAGATAGATAGCTTTATTGATCTCCAAGAGAAATTCACATTTCCAGCAGCATGAAAGGTGGAAACTTAAGGGCATGCAAGTAAATACAGTAAAGATGCAAAAAGAAACTATAATAAAATAGAAGGTAAAAATACAATGTAAAATAAAATAACAATAACAATATAAAATTAAAAATATGAAATTAAAAAATATGAGGGCTTATATAATATATAATATATAAGGCTGAAGGCTCATAATATATAAGGCTTATTTTGCAGGTTACATCATATATTATCATGTTTAACTCTGACTGACAAAAGTGTGTTTAGTGTTTGTAAGAAGTGAAAAAGAGTGACGCCTGTCAATGAATGTCTTCAATCCAGATTTAATTTACAGGTTCTTTGTTCACTGGTTGCACTGATTTTACTTCCTACCTACAATGTAAGAGTTGACTCAGTAGAATTAAGTTTACTTATCATTAAATTGAAATGTTGCACCACACAAATTTCTTATGTAAAAATAAGTTGTTACTAATTATTGACATTCAGTAACAGATATGTACCTAATGTCACATACAACCTTTTAGAGTGAAGACGTAAGCTAATATAAAATACGGTTGATGACTCTGAACCAACACTTGATACCCCACAAAAACAGCACAACAAAACAACATACATCAAATGACAAAAAAATATGCTAGTATCCAAATAACACCAGCTAGGCTCTCCCACTTATTTTAAAATGCAACATTTTTTGGAAGCTACAGCTCATTATATTTGAATGGATTGACTTTCTGTTTACATAGTTGATTGCTTTTTCTTAGACAACATTACAAATGTACACACAACAAAGTCTTTAGAAGTTAAGACATTTCTTAAGTTTCACTGGTGCAACACTCACTAGCTTGCTAAAACACTGGCTAGTGGTTGCTAAGAACTTATGTAAGGCTTTGCAGACAAACTTAGGAATAGCTGGTGCAACCCGATCCTGATCTTTATTGTGAGTAAGTCCCCCGCCTCCCTGTCCCACCAAACCGCCCCATCAGAGCTCTTCAGCATGAAATTATTACATTTCCCTGAGGTGGGCCAAGCTGAGAGGATGAAGACAGGCAGACAGGCAGTGCTGTGGGAGAGCGAAGGTAGCGTTAGAAGCTGATACTCACAGGAAAGACTCATTTGTCACCCTTGTCTCCAAGCCACATGTGATTGCCAAAAGCGTGTGTGTGGTGGGGCAAGGATCATGAGAGTGTGATGCACGCTGATTTTTTGGAGGCTTTGAAGCAGCCTCACTGCTCTCCGCCACATGTCTACCCATGAGATGCTGCTCCTCTGTTTCTCTCTTAGACTTTCTCCATCTCCCTCTCTCTCTCTCTCTTTGACCACTAAATGTTCTCCCACTGGAGGCACATGGTGATTATGGTGGGTCCACATGAAGACATGTCAGTGACGTTATGAAGCACTGAGCAGTGTCTAACGTTTTGGTTCAACGCAACTCTGTGGCCAGCTGTTACCATAGTAGTTTTTTGGTGTGTGTGTGTATGTGTATATATATATATATATATATATATATATATATATATATATATATGTGTACACATGTGTGTGTGTGTGTGTGTATATATATGTGTACACGTGTGTGTGTGTGTATGGCTTGGGAGTCATTTAATTTGTCACTTGCGGCTTCACATGTCTGGTATTGAAATTGATGACAAATCTATGAGGTGTGTGTGTGTGTGTGTGTGTATTCATATTTGTTGGCTTGGGTGTGGGTGATGTCATGCGTGAGAGCTTCTTTTTTCACACACTTTGTGAGGCCTCTGCAGACTCTCACACTTTGCTGACACTGCAGACGAGGAGTGTGTGTTTGTGTACACATGCGCATGTGTGCAGCGTGTGTATTTTATTTTATTGCTTTTATTGGACGTTTGCTGCAGACCACAGGGAAACACTGGCATTCAGACTCCATCATGCACGCCTGCCATCCACCATCATGACGCCCGCTGCCTCTGTGTGCCTGCGCTGCACAAACATGGGTGTCCACTTGTGTATGTTTTGCCCTTTTCAGTCCGAGAGGCAGAGAAATTCTACCTAGCAGGCGTGTGAGAGAGTTTGAGATGTAAACTGAGTGGACGGCGGGTTTAATCTGCCGTTAATCAGCTCCTCGGAAAACTCACTCAAGCATCAGACACTGTAGATTGCTCTGCCTCTCCTCGTAACTGCCCATCTGAGTTTTCCCAGTCTTCACTTTACGCTCCCCCAGAATCACTCCATTTCACCCCCACCTGCCTCCAACTCCCCAATCATCGCTTGTTTCCCTCCGGAACAAGAGTGTGGTAGTCTCCTCTGCTCTTTTTTTGTCTCTTCCTATGTTGTGTGTGATGCTGAGAAGCCCTCAGGATTAAATCTAAGTCTTTTGTTTATCATCTCAGCTATTACCGCTAATGCTGGCTCTCCTTCTCTGAGTGTGTGTGTGTGTGTGTGTCCACGCACGCATGTGTGGGCATGCTCTCAGATCAAACACAGCGTAAGACGAGCCCATAAACAAGCCTTCAGGACCACTTAGGATTTTCAGGGAGAGTCTGTTTGGGGGGGTGCATGAAGGGGGGTTAGGCACAGAAATCAGCTACTCTGTTTATGTACCTTTCAGTGGTGATTACCGGTCCAATCTGTCTGTTTAACAGAGGAAATATCATAGCCTGGCAGAGTGTGCGTGCGTGCTCATGTGCGTGTGTTTGCGAGGCCGGGAGATGCATGTGGTGGAGTTGCAGCGCAGAGAGGAGGAGGGATGCTGCGGAGCTGCGTGGAATTAGAGCGCCGGTGCAGCAGTAAGTGTTTATTTACTCATACGTTCAACCTCGACTGAGTCAGGAGGACCACCACAGACCAGAGGACTGAGGATATGTGTCAGACAGCACAGTATGGCCTTGGCACCGCACCGTGTTTCCACACAGCGCGGTGAAGGCTGTGCACTGTGTGTGTGTGTGTGTGTGTCAGCATGAGTGGGCAGACACACGCTGGCAGGTAGTGCCCAGCCTGTAGGAGGGAATATATTTACAGAGTGGAGTACTCGTGGAAATGAATAGGCGACTTTATACACTCCAAACATCATTTTTCATGGCATTACAGTGCAGCCAGCGCACAATTGAGTCATTTTTCTGTCATGTACTGCACTTAAAGTCGCAGGTAAAGAGAGGCCCGTCAAACTGACAGCGTAAATAGCTCAAGTCATGAGATGTTACGCTCAGTCTGATGAACTGAAGCAGATTTTTCCTGATGAGAGGAAAATGCGGGTAGCTTCCACCTGCTGCCACTAGATGGCGCCAAACCCCGCACACATGAGCTCTCCCTCCGGCCCAGAGGAGGCAATAAGCCGGCAGTAAATGGTCTCAGCGGTCACTGACTAACCAGCAGTAAGCGTCGACTAAATTAACCCAGCTGCTTAGAAATGCGACGTAGCGATGAAGTGGAAGCACTGTCATTCACTTCCGCTCCGGATGCCATCTTACCCCCCCCCCGCAGCCACCGGAAGCGCTAGATAAAGCCGAGGTTTTAAAGTGCGTCACAGCGCAAAACAGAGCCGACAGTGAGCGGAGCCTCAGAGTCCTGCAGCGACTGTTCTCCCTCTGCATCCTGCACACACACACACACACACACACACACACACACGTTTCCTCTCCAGCATGGTGAAGATCGCCTTTAACGCGGCGCTGGCGCAGAAGGCGCTGGACAAAGAGGGGCCGGCCGCTGCGAAGGTGAGCCCGGTGTGTGTCTGCAGCCCGGCAGCAGGCCTGCACCGGCCCGCAGGCTGCCAGCCGGGGACTGCACCCGGGTGGAGATATTGCATGTGCCCGCTGTGTATTTATCGTGCATTTAGTGCGTTTGATGTGAAGAGGTTTGCGGTGCTGGTCTCTCTGCGCACGGAGGGCCGCGCTGCACCTGATGAGGCTCCATCTTCAGATGCTCTGCAGAGGCCAAACACTCAGCGCTGAGGAGAGGCTGCATGAGATGGATGCTGATGGTCTGTGCATGAAATATTATGGGTCACTGTATGAATCCTGACAGCTGCGTGTGTGTGTGTGTGTGTGTGTGTGTGTGTGTGTGTAGGATCCTGAGCTGGCCTCTGCTCCAGTGGGCAACGAGGGCTCCACAGGTCGCTGTCTGCTCACCTTGCTGGGCATCGCCTTCATCCTCAGCGGCCTCATCGTGGGGGGAGCATGCCTCTATCGATATTTCACTCCGAAGGTAAAGAAAAAACCAAAAAAATAAAAAGTGTGTGTGTGTCGTTATTGCCTGTGGTGTTAGTGTTGTTAGAGTTTTGTATAATTTTATACCTGTCTTACTGTTATTAGAATATCTTGCTGTGACGTGTGTACATTTTGTCAAAGATGTGCCACAGAGGATGTGATGGGATCTGTGTCACAATCAGAGGTAATCTGTCGAGGCTTCACAGCGCCTTCAGTTTTCTCCATTCATCTGCATTTTAATCAGCATCAGAATACATTACAGTTTCTCATGTTTTTTTTTTTTTTTTCAGTGAAGTAATTGCAGCATGTCAGTAAAAACTGGGTGGCATACTGGTTAAAAGTGTCGTCTGCCATTCTAATCCAACACTCCGGCTCTGGAAACAAGCAGAGAGGCTCGGACTGAACCACCAGCCCCTTTGTCACAACTGGTGCTCGTGCACAGGCCGACACTAAAAACGCCCTACTCATACGAGTCTGAGGGAGCACAGAAAAGAAGGGTCCGTGTGTTTGGCTGTTGAGTCCAGATACTAGCATGCTCTCTCCAGGACCGTAGACTACATGCTCAGCATGATGTGCAGGGTCTGTCACTGTCTAATGAAGGAAATGTCGACAAAAAAACTTATGATAAAGGTGCCCTATCTTGCAGTGTTACAAAATACTGTCTCTGCTGATCCTTTTGGCTGGATGAATGTAAACGTAGCACAGTTTAACGCACAGCAATAAATAATGTTTGAAGATGTTGAGATTTTGGTTTCATTACTGAGGGCATTTGATAAACTGCATTTACCATAATGATGATGATAATTATTATGATAGGAGAGTAGTTGCTTCCACAAATCATCCTCCCATCGTTTTTTTGTTTGTTTGTTTTATGTTTTCATGGCTCAAGTCAAACTGTAGCAGATATTGTCCTTTAATTCTCCGTTGTCCTGTGTGGGGAGACCAGGGAGTGTTATTTGAGTTTAGAAAGTATTATTAAGGCTGCTTCTGACAGCTGATGGGGCAGTCTTGGCTCGGTGGGAAACTAGATTGCTGACTCTCGCTCACTTTCGTCTTTAGAGAAAGTGCAGACCTCACAGTTCTGAGTTTTGCTGTGCTATCAGGGGATAGATCTTGCATTCATTGTAGTGTCCACAGGGGTTCAGCTTTTATGCAAATGAAGCAAAACTAAAAAATGTCCTATTAAACAATAATGCATTATATGAACATCCCTTAGTTCAAATGAAATCCAGCTTTGTGTAGCAGAATCATCCTTTTACAATTTAAAATAAAAAAATGAACATTCTTGTTGCCTTTGTAGATCATATTGTCATCATATGATATTGTTTATTCTTATGTTGTGTTACGTTGAGGAAACACTTTTGATAATTTCCTTTATATCACATTAATACCTTGAATTTGATATTACAATATGAGAAACACCCACGGAGAAAGTGAATGAGCTAGAGAGATCAGCAGGATGCTTAAGTCACAGTCAGGCGTTTCCAAACATGAGCAATGAGTTTATCTTAATTCTGTCAGAAAACAAAATATACGTAACATACTTTGGAAAAAAATGAATGGAAGCAAAACTACAGTTACCACAAAAATTGTATTCTGTGAAGTATTGAGTGTATTTTCTGCCCCCTAGTGGTTAAAAATCATTTAATGCCACTTTAAGCTTAATCTTCACTTCTTTTCAGACCAAAACCTCTTTTGTGCTTCAAGAGTCAAAAATCTGAACTGTACCCACACTAAACCAGGCATGTTTGTCTCCCCCCGGTGGCCTCAGGTTCCTAAGCTGACACTGAGAAACCATCCATCCTTTATCTACAGGCAAATTTAGAGTGACCAATTAATCTGCATGTCTTTGGATAGAGAAGAAAACCACACAGGCTAAAGGAGAACATGCAAACTCCACACAGAAGGGCTCCGGCCGACTGAAGGGTTTGTGCATCAAACTGATTCATTTTGCTCTCACCTCTTGCAGAGGCTGTATCACGGAGCAATGCAGTTCAGCGACGTGCCACCCCGAGCCGGAGGAGAGAGCCAGCCCTACTACCTGCCACGGGTGGAGGAGGAGGTGGAGATCTCTGACAGCATGGCCGTCATCAGCGTCCCACCTCCCCGCTTCAGACCCGGAGACCCCGCTTACATCCTCCATGACTTCAACAGGGTAACACTCACACACTGAACGCCCCACATACAGTACTCCTGTTGATGTGGTTTAAATTATTCCCTGATTACTCTGTGTGTGTGTGTGAGAGTAGAAGCTGACGGCTTATCTGGACCTGACTCTGAGGACCTGCTTTGTGATTCCTCTGAACACCTCGGTGGTGCTCCCCCCTCAGGATCTCATCGATCTCTTCTCTCAGCTGATGGTGAGTGGTGGTGAGCTTGTGCCCTCCGAATCTCAGCTGCCAACAGAAGAGACTCAGCCGGGATGACAGAGCGCTCACCCGAGCTCATTTATAAGCCCTAATATTAAAAGACTAAATATTACCTGGGGAAATCCTGGGATTTATAATGATTCCGGAGATTGTCTGCGATTTAATCCCGAGCAAATCAGACTTGTCTGTAATTTGTGAAGTAAAAATTTCCAGCACACTTCACCTTCCCCTCTCCCAGACAGTCTGGGGTATTAGTAACTCTTTATGAATCACACTGACTAATTTCCCCCAGAATTTTAAACTCGCAGATTTCTCTTTAACCATCTTTAGATATGAGATATGAAATGAGCTAAGCTGAATGAAATATGCTGTGGAAGGCTTTCAGAGTGTCTTTTTGGACGCCTTAAAGTCTACAGCCATGCCAGCAGCTCGGTGGGGCTATTTAGGCTTAATGCTAACGTCAGCATGTTAACATACTGGTCTGCAGCAGGTTTACAGTGGTCACCATCTTATTTTAGTGTATTAGCATGCTAACATTTTCTAGTTTGCACCAAAGTAGAGCTGAGGCTGATGGGAATGTCCTTGAGCAAGTTTTTACTCACAAACCAAGTATTTGTTTTTCTTGTTAAACCTTTAATTCTTTCCAAGAGTTGAGGTGCCACAATTCATAACATTTTGATTTTACACAGTAATTTCTTTGTATCAGGAAACCGTTATTTGAAAAATGTTTTTTCAGGTTCTTGTATAAAGTTTATTTTAGCATGTGGGACATCTTCTGAAAGTTTGAGTCACTGAGAGTTTAGTTGGCCTCACTGAGATCTGCAGCACGACAGGTTGTACAGCATTTGGCACTTGGTGGGTGGTGGTGCAGCGAATCAGCGAATTATCATTATCCACTGTGAAAGTGTTCCACAAAATGCTGAAGTTTGGAGATGATTCATTAATTAGACAAAGTCCTTCCCACTCTTTGTTTTCACACTTGGCTGCAGTCGTGTTCACTGAGCCGATTTTTGGCCTCAGGGAGCCTGAAAGTGATTTAAAGATGCGTCATGTTTCCTTCACGGGCCCTTCTTTTTGTCCCAGTCTGGCTCTTACCGCAGCTACCTGGTGCACGAGGACCTGGTGGTGACGGAGCGTATCGACGATATCAAGCCGCTGGGCTTCTACATCCGCCGGCTGTGTGATGGAAAGGAGACGTACAGAATGCAACGCCGCTCCAGCCTGCCAGGTCTGCATGAGCTGCACAGCTGACATTTTGTCAAGTTTGTTGAGCTTCACTGACATTTTAAAACCAGCATGCGTTTTACAATAGTTAATGCACTTTAACAAAATGCTCTCTTTTAAAGTCAAACTGAAATTGAATTGAGTTATCCTCACTGTTGAATTATAAACTACAATAACAATAATATCTAACGTATGAGCATTTATACAATACAAGACTTTTCTCCGCCCTTAAATAAAAAAGTTTTTCAATCTCACATTTGACCAACCAGTACACTGACAGTGTCTCAAGCATGCGGCCACTTCCATATCTCGGACTAACGTTTGTGTGTGCCTTTGTTTCTGTCAGGCGGAGGCATCCAGAAGCGCTCCGCAGACGAATGTTTCACCATCCACCACTTTGAGAACAAGTTCGTGACCGAGACCAGGATCTGCAAGGCTTGATGGGAGAAAGCGTGAGCGTAGGTCAGAAAGTGAGAGAGAGAGAGAGCGAAAGAGAGCGAGGCAGAGTGAGAGAGTAGGTGGGAATAGGAGAAAGGAGGGAACAACCTTTAGCAGAAAGTTACTTTTGTATAAAACTAACTCCAGTTTCTGCCTCCCCTGCTTTAACCCCAGTGATCAGTGAATTTAAGTTACAGCATTATATAGCCTAGCCCCCCCCTCCTCTGCTGTATTCCCCTGAACCTGTATAAGTCATAGCTCTCTTGCTCAGATATTCTCTAGTTAGTCTTGTACTGAAAAACCAGCGTCAGCCTGCTTACTAAGGATATACTAAGTTTCATTTGTTCTGTTGGGTTTTGTTCTGTTGCCGTAGCTTCCTGCAGACTTATCGTTGTTACTGTAATACAACATCCAACCACCTCCAGACGAGAGTTGTTAGTCCCTCTACTGAATATCCTCGTGATACTGAGAAGTCATTCATATCAGCCCTGTCTGTATGTGTCGCCTACTGTTCCCACTAGAGCAGCCTCGACAAGAGCTATTCTATATTATAGTGTGATATAGCACAAGTCACCCTGGAAAATGTATGGTACAGTTCAGGAGCAGTGATTTTTTTTGTTTGTTTGTTTGTTTGTTTGTTTTTTTTAAATGGATGGTATCGGAGAAGCTCAAAACTGAGAGCCTCTTGGTAACTAGTTTCTGTATGATATTTCCCAGAGTGCCCTGCTGCTCCCAGAGGCCTCTGCTGTCCTGCTGTGTGACGACTTCATGTCATGTACGATACCTGATGGTGAACAGTCCAGCATCCTATATGACCAGTGTTTGTGTTTGTGTAGAAAACCTCATTTGTGACTGTAAACTTGAAGGGCAGTCGGCGAGCTTGAAGAATGAATAAGCTAAGGTAAATTTCACCAAAACTAGTTAACCCTGAAAACACTTACTCTTTCTGTTTTGACGTTTTGAATTCTTACTTGTGGATTTGTAGTCCCATAATTTATGATTACCTTAACTGAGATAGCAGTAATAAATAGCTTACTGTAAGTGGGCACACATTTTGCAAAACTCAGTATATTTAAAGTTGTCACAGGAGCAATATGTTGAAATTCCTTCACTGAATCTGCATAAAACACTTGTCTTGATTTTGAAGGCCCTTAAAGAAAAGCTTGAAAGTCTGAAAAAAAGGCCTTTTGCCAAATAACTTAACGTAATTTTAAGCAGTTTCCCACTCAATGCCTGCACAGAAAGACAATCAGACAGGAAGTGTGCTTGTGAAACTGTTTTTGTCTCGCTTTTTAACAATACTAGAGGATTAGATAGAAACCAATTTTGTGTGCAGCTACTGAAATGAACTTCACTTTGTTGTTGAATAAAGTTGCATTTCTTTACCTACTGACCTTTGTGGCTGTTTGCTTGTGATTACAGAGTGCTTTAGATCTTTTATCATTCTGCGCAGGCTGTTGGCTTAACATGAAGTCGTGTCCAGAGGAAAAGTGTAGCTGAGTCAGCAGTTTACCCATATTCTGCATTTTCTGCTGCTTTTTAGAGATGTGGCCACTGATGACAAGGTCATCTTTCATAACAGGAATGGCCCACCCTTCCTCAGAAATTTAGAAAGATTAGACACGCCTTTTATTGAAATATAAATAGAGGTAAAAAAAATCACATTTTGAAACATGCTCCCAAATTTTCACACATAAATTATGTTTCCATAGTTTGTAGGAATGCATGGACTTTATCTTAGGGTTTAGTGGTCGAGATGAACCATCAGGTCTTTCACAGGAGAGCTTAGTCTGATTATAGTCTAATCGTCCTCTAAGTTCTCTCCTCCTGTTATACAGGACAGGCGCCTGCTAAAAGCCATGCTCTCTGGTATTTCTGGCTTGCTCAGTCGCCTCCAGAATTCATCAGTTGTGAAATAGTATATGAGTGGGTCCAGGCTGCAGTTCAGGCTGGCCAGGCAGAGAGTGACGGGGTGACATCTCAGAATCATGTCCCTGAGGGCGCAGCTCAGGGCGTTGGCTTTAGCCAGGAAGTCCAGGGGCATAGTGACATGGTAAGGGGCAAAGCACACCAGGAAGACCACGGCACAGCTGAGCACCATCCTCAACGCCCGTCGCTTCTCCCCGCGGTCAGGAATCGCCCCTGCCGTTGATGCCTGAAGGCTCCCGGCAGTCAGACAGGTGCAGCCTATCACCAGAACGAGGGGGATGATGAAGCCCAACAGCTCGGCTACGATCAGGAGAGTCCAGGCTGCCGGGGTGCTGACAGTCCTCATGGGTAGCTCTGAGAAGCAGACAGGCTCGCTGTCGGATGAAGTTTGGGAGCTGTCTCTTGAAGGATTTAGTTCACTGGTGGGGTTCCTCAGCAGAGGGAAGGGCAGACAGCCCAGACAGACCAACAGCCAGCCAAAGGCACAGATTATATAGTCCCTTTTTCGCTTGGATGGGTTGTAACTCAGCGGACGCATGATGAGCTCACAGCGACGCACACTGACGCACACCAGGAAGTAGATGGAGGCATACATGTTGACGTACTTGAGGTAGAAGCAGATCATGCAGAGAGGGTGACCGAAGGGCCAGGTGTTGTTCAGGTAATAGTAGATCCGCAGAGGCAGAGAGAGCACCTGAGGGGAGGAGAGAGGGTCAAGATGGTTGCAGAAGAACTACAAACAACAGCAGAAAAAAGAAGAGCATCCTCATATGTTTTCATAATATTTAATTACTTGAGGGATGATTCACGTAGTTTCTAATGTGTCTTATTCAAATTGTGTGATAGGTGCCCACTTGATTCGAGTAACTAGACCACGTCTTTGACTAAACTTTGCAGTGTATTAATGCACAGCACAACGGTCTGAGCTATTGCTGGACTTACTAACATAATAAGATAAGGACATTTTATATTTTCAGCCCCTGTAACTGCTCCTGTGAATCACCTGAACTGGTATTAATTATATTATTAATTCAGTTATGATCTAATCCGTTTTGTGTTCATTAGTTAAGTTTAACTTGAATCATAAACACACATTTTTATTTTTTACTCTTCATGGCAATTGAAGGCCATGAGATGTGGCTGAAAGCTCTGCAGGAATTTATTATGTGGACACAGAGTTAATTATGTTTTATTACACAGTGTGAAGGTTTGTTCACGTGTTTGTTAATTATCTATTATTACACAATTTAGATGTGTCGGTGCTTCATAGTGAACAAATGTATCAATTAACACTTAAGAAAGTCCTTATATCTGCATACAACTACATTACAGTGTGTTATAAAAAAATCTAGTATGTGCAATATACTACTTACAAATACTTAAGATGGAGTCAAAGTGAATTGCTAATGGTTAAATGGTAAATTGATAGAAGAAATCATGGATTCATGAAAAATAATCATTACTGCAGCAGTACTATCTACAAAGTTGAGAATTTATCTCAAGAGGAAACGAGTCAAATGAGATGAAATCAAGAGAAAAACAGAGAAATGAATAAATAAAAGTATATGAGGAATCAGATGAGCAAAGAGCTAATTAAACAATCAAACATGAAGTACAAAAGACATGGAGGGACTGTTACCTGCAGCAGGTCGGCCACAGCCAGGTTCATCATGAAAACCACGGCCTTCTTGGTCTCTCTCACATAAACCCTGAACACCCAGATCGCCAGCACATTACCCAGCAGGCCTGGTGCCAAGATTACACTGTACACCACTGCGTACACATGATGCTGGTACGTGCGGAGGTCTGCACTGCTTTTACAGCTGTGATTCATCTTAGGCCAAGCGCTGTTTACCGTCAACTGGCTGCCTTGCAAACCAACAGGAAGCTTGACTCAGGAAATCTGCTTGTCGTCTGGTGACGGTCGTATTTGAGCATCCATGCTGTCCGTTATGGCGAGAGGGAGTTCATGCTTCTTTTAGTAAAGTTGAAGTGTGTGACCAGCACTGATAAACCACTGATGTTTCAGACCGCATTCAATCCAAATCCCCAATCTCTTGCCTAGCGCATAAAGGGGAGGGTGAAGGCTTCTACAGAAAACAGAAAGAACATTATCTCGATCAGACACATAGTACATTGTGCACCACTCGCACACATATGCAAATTCACTCACACCTGTGAGCCATGGCTTTTAGTGAGTTTTACAATCTGTTTCAATGGTGCAGACCATAACACATTATTTTAGGTAGCAAACCTTGCAGTGCCATTTACAGTAAGTATGCAAACCCACAGAGAAGTTAATGCTACAGTCTCCCACGTAATGCTCACTGCTGAGCATCTCCACCTGCATGGCAGCCTGCAGTGAGTCGGTGTGAAACGCCTCGAAGCGAGGCATCAGTGAAACTAACGTGTTCAGAAGTCAGACCCGATGTGTGGTTAACAGGTCAGACCCAGAAAAACCTTTCCTGTGTTCGCTGAGACATGAGGAACAGCCGTTTCTGTGGTGAATTCACTCTGTTAAAACAAGCAGCCTTTACATCAAGCCTTTTTGACATTTCCAGCAACACAAAATTAAAGGCATTTCAGAAGAATTTAAGGACTTATAGGTAACATTAAACATTAAATTTGATTTTAACTTTTTATCAAGATTAACAAGATGAGCTTTTAACTAATGGAAACACACAGTCATGTCAGGAACTGAACTTCCAGCTTGTAGGCGTGATCCACCTACTGCTGTAAACATTAGTAGGTGTTTACTTTGGACTAAGCTGATCCGAGCATTGGTCTGGTCTTTCACGCCACAGTATTTATTTTCGTAACTGAGACTTTTGAATTGTTCATTTCATTAATCACATTGTTCAAACTGGAAAATCAGGGCCCCGCTTATGAGTTGCTATTTTTTGAGGACATATCCTTTAGGACAGTTTTATCTGTGCTAGAAGAAAGAAGATTTTTATGTCCCCCAGTAAAGGCCTCTAAATCTCTTGCTGTAACACAAAATCACTTTAACATTTTAACTATCCAGAAAAGCATTATTTAAGGAAGTTTGACAAGAAGCGAGGAAATAGTATGACATAAATAATATGGATGATGAACATCTGTTTAACCTCTGCCTTAACCTTTTGCAGATATAAGTATTAACAGCTTGAGTGTTACTGTTTTTAATATTTTAAGGGAAATGACTTTGACTACACTGGTGATGAAGCAATGCTGGGTATTATTTATGCAGTTATGGTTAGACATGTTCTCCTATGCAATTAGTACAGCAACCTTTTGCCTCAGTCAAAGTACCAGTACAACAATGTACAAATACACTGTTACAAAATTAGCAGTAAAATGTACTGAGGATGTCAAAGTAAAAGTAGGTGTTCTGGTGATCTAAATGTCTCATGTAGTGTTAAGTAGTTAAATTGTTCCCAACTTAAGGGTCACACGATAGATCTGAGGGGTCATGAGATGATTCATGGGGAAAAGAAAGGTCTGCTTCACACATTAATATAAGCTTTTCTGGACTTAAACACACGACACTGAGCCTCAGATAAACATTGATTAGCAATATGTTGTGTTCTGTAAGATCTCATCATATGTTTTTAATGTTAAATCTTAATCTGAAAAGCTGCTGCAATAAAACTACACTCTTTCCCTCAGCAATGTAGTGGGACAAAGGTATAAAATAGCAATTACTTCACAATTGTACTGAAAGTACTTTCCATAACTGCCAGAGGAATTTTGGATCACAGTAAAGAGGGGATTTACGTGTAGAGATATACACTCTTCCACAGCTCTCTGACCTCTGCTTCCATTCTCTGGCTGCCTTTTATCCGACTCAGAGAGATCTCCCCGGAGACCCCCAATCCCCAGTGGCCCTTTTAGCTTCACTGACCTTTGACCTGTGTGTGACTGTTTTAGTGTGGTTCTTCTCTCATCACTCTCATTTTTGCACGTATAGTAAGCTTCTGTCAGAGGCTCCTCATACGATCTCAGCACACTTCTCGGTATTGGCCAAACACTTTTCTTTCATTTCCTCCTATGGCAGCACTCTTATCTGAACAGTGATGACCTGTCAAGGCCGGCCCCTAATACAGTATGTGACGACCCGTAGCTACACATAATGTTACTGTGACAGAAACACCACCGTGTCGTTATATGATGTCTCTCTTTTTCAGAGCTGCACCCCTACCTTAGGACTCGGCAGTTTTAGTCCTCCGATATTGGCAATGGAAACTCATATTTCATCCACTGTGATTCATCTCTCTGTGGGCTGTTGGCGCGCTACAGCTTTTCCACTCAGACACGACATCTGGCCTCATGTATCAGCGCTCAAAATGTTGGAAGACATTGGAAGACAGGTCCCTCCACATGTGCTGTGCCAACATGTAAAACACGCAAAATTAAAGTCATGATCCCCTTCCCAGATATGCACACTTCCACGGGCTAGATAAAGGAGCACACAGACACCCTGAGACTGGCCTACAGACACGCACACTCACACCCTCAACATAACAGGCATTCCTCACTTTGGAGAAACATACGAGATCCCCCACGAGGCATGACTACACGCTGGAAGCATCCAGCCGTTACAGATCCATACATGAAACTCTGTTCTTTTTTTTTAGTGAAAGAAGATTGACAATGAATATCTCACCTCGGTCTTCACATTCGAAGCTGCGTCGCATCAAAAAAGCAGAAGGGTGAAGCATCAGCCAACATACATGCCCTCCCTCCCTTCTAATACTATTCACTTTCTGTGCACCGCCCCCTCTCTCTTTCTCACTCGTTTCTCTTGTATTCTCTCTTGTTCTGCCACAATTTCTTCTGTCTTCTTCGTCTCTTAACTGATTCTATTTCCTGTTTTGATTTCTCAGCGTGCTCTCAATACATCTCTGTTTGTCGTTCTCTGTCTGTGTCTCTGCTGTACTGGGGGTTTTAGCACACACAATGCTTCCTGTGAGAGTGGGGGTGTGGTTTACAAGAATCTTTGACACCATGACTTCTGGTATTCTGGCTACTTTTTCACATGTCGACCACTTTCCTGTGCCACGCATGTCCTTCTGATGAAAGGTGAAAACGTTGTGATATAGCAGGACTGAGAACCAACACTGAAACTAGAAACGGGAAGGTTTGGGCCTTTTTTAAAACAGCTTTTAGTTTCTTTCTCTCACTTCACAAGATGTAACTCAATAGCTGATCACAATTTGGTGAAATGCTGGCGTTTAACAGCAAAACGATAAGAAGTGGGTACATTTTGGTGGGTGACTCAGACACCTGGCAGTTTTTCCTAAGGTGGGCTGCAAATACAATATCTGCCTGGGGGCGGGGGGAGCCTCAGAGTTGGCTTAGACGGGTGTAGCAGATGCAAGAGGAGTTTGGTGGGTGGGTGGGGGTGCTGACTGTCAGTTTAAAAGCCGACCTCAGGGTCTGGCGGTTACTGGTTTTCAGATCTGCTGCAACTGCTGCCAACCGACTTCACCACTTTGCATTGCAAGAGGAAGTACAGTAAAAATGAGTTAGCACCTGTTATCATTTTTTGTTACATGGAGGAAACCTTGGTACAAATACAAATACAGATGAACATCCCAGCAGTTAAGACATAAAGCGCAGGTTTGCTTTTATTTACAGTACATTCACACACATTTACACAAAGCTGTTACATTTATATTGTAGCTTATCTAAAGTTGTTGCCTTACTCCAGATGCACAACAAGCTATACATGACGTATGCTAGACAATGGCTGTGATATTCACACATGATATGACATTCATAATATGGTGTGTTCACTCATTCTGAAACATATGCACATCATGTCAGCTGCTGGTTGAAGACTTGTTTGTTTTTTGGGTCTTCGGGTCAGTTTGTGTTCAGACAGCTGTGACATGTGCAATCATCTCGTTGGATCTTGTCAGTCACTTTTAAGCAGGATGCATCATGGAGAGGCGTCTGTTTGTCTTGTTTAGCTTTGTCACTCCCTGAGGGTAATAAACAAATATGAATAATGCTATTCCCTGTCTGAGCAGCTGCTCTCCATGCTCATCAGCCTGTGCTGTGCAGGGCGCTGGGTCGGGGAGCTGATTGGGGAGGAGAGGAGCGAGGAGGTGAAAGAGGAGGTGCGCCTGGCAAGGTGCAATCTGAACTCGGCTGTTAGAAAGTAATACAGCAGAGGGTTGAGACAGCAGCTCAGGCTCGCCAGGCACAGGGACAGAGGGTGGAACTGGCGCACAGCCAGGCTCGTCGCACAGTGGGACACTATGCCCTGCGACACCATCAGGTAGAGCAGGAAGTTGAGGTGGTAGGGGGCAAAACAGAACAAGAAGAGACCAGAGCAGCTCAGCACCATCCGCAGAGCTCGTTGCTTCTCTTTGTTTGTGTGCCTTTCATGATATCTATCTGTCTGACTATTGGAGGTCACCGACTGGAGTCGGCTGCGTGCCGAGGAGTTGAGCGAACTCACGTTTTGCTGATCCTGGGCCTGCCTTTCGTTGAGGGACTTTGCGATGCGCACGGAGCTGTAAGTGATGCAGGCCAAAGGAATCACAAAACCAAACAGCTCAGCGAGAGCCATCATGGTGATGGCCAGAGAGGTGGGCAGACGGCGCATGGGCAAGTCCTTAAAACAGCCCGCTTTGGAGGTGTTGCTGAGGCTTATGGTCAGAGGTGAAGTGTTAAGTTTGGTGAAACCTAAGGGATGCTGGGTAGAAGTGGCATACAAAGGATAGGATGAGTTATAGACTGTCTGTGTGCTGGAGCCAGGACTAGTGCTGCTGCTCCGCATCAGAATGAAAGGTGAGCAGGCCAGGCCAACCACCACCCACACTATAATACTGATCAACAGGTCATAACGCCGCCTCCACCGGCGAGCAACGAATGGGTCAAGCAAGAAGACACACCTCTGCACGCTGATGCACACCTGGAAACAAAGCAAAAAATAGTGACGTGACAACTATCTAACAGATTTGGTGCCACAGGAAGTAAATTTATTCCGGGAACCGAGGCGAAGGGAGCTTAGACTCAAATGACTTCCTGTATTTTTGACTCATTTTAAGCAGATGAGACATTGCTAAGCTGTCATCTCAAAGTCCCCTTGTTCCTTTTTGTGTCTTAACAATATTCCACGCTTATTTTCACTTTACTGCCTACTTACCAGGAACACTATGGCGGCGTACATGTTGAGGTACTTCAGGTAGAAGCAGAACAGGCAGACGCCTCGCCCAAAGGGCCACTCGTGTGTGAAATAATAATATATCCTGAGGGGCAGAGAGAGGATGTGGGCCAGGTCAGCTAACGCCAGGTTTATCATGAAGATCACTGCCTTGGTCTTCTTACTGTGAAGGTAACGTGCAGAGGAGTTAGCCATGCTCAGAGAGTGTTTGAGGCTTTACATGTGGGTGTTTGCACGCGTACCTAATATGTTTGCAGAGGACCCAGAGAGCGGTGGTGTTGAGCAGCAGCCCGGGGATGAAGAGCAGCAGGTAGAAGTAGGTGTACAGGTTATTCATGCGCTCGTCCCAGCTGGTCATATTTTGGTCACATCTTGAGTTGTCCAGGGAGCCAGACATGTTCGAAGTCATTTTGTCTCTCACACAGACACTGGTGGCATAATTCAGCAACCCTTTTCTTTTGGTCAATCCTTCATCTCACTCACACAACTGTTGCACCTGAAAGAGAAAAAGCTGAGTTGGACTAAATAGCTAGGTTGCAAAAAAAAAAAACTCTCGGTTGGTGGTTTTAAAACAATCTCATCTCAAGGTCCATTAGTAGCTTTTCACAGAGCTTTTAATCATGTTACACAACCTTCCTCAGCAGATAAAGTTTGTTGTCACAGAGTTTTAGCATGTTTAGATTTCTATTTTACTCATGATTTTAAGGATTGTCGTCCATGCAGTCTTAAAGGTTAAAAGGGGTTAGGAGAAGTTCATCCAAGTTTGAAGTTGATACTGTTTTGAAACTGGTTGGTGTTTATCCTCCTGACTGCTTGCTTTTCTTTTTTAGTGCCCACGTTTTATCAGGGTGACCCCTTAATGGACTGTTGAACCACTAACCTCTGAAAAAGAGCAACAGAGACCAAAATCCAGTCATCAACAACCTTAACAACGTGCAGACAGAATTAAAAAAAAGAAAAGTAAAAAGTAAAGAAGAAGGCAAATGATACAACAAGCCATTGGAGTAGTCTTGCTGATAAACTAAAGAGCTAGCTAAAAACAAAAAACAAGTAATCATGCCGATGGAAGATAAACAGCAGACAACAAGATTGGTCACAACCTGCCAACTCAAAAGTGGTTCTCAGGATCGGCTTGTAGCTGAACGATGTGTCAGATACTGATAAAATCTTATTAGAAAGTGGTACACACATGTTACATGATACATGTCACAGAATAATTATTAATTAAACTGAATTTAACATAAAATGGGTATACCCCATTCCTGTATGTGTCACCAGTATAAATCAAGGCTCCTAAAGGTATGAAAATGACTGGATTGTTTTTCTCTGTCTCATGTGTATTTGCCTAATGCCAAATTAGACTTGGTTATGAGAATAGTGATAAATCACATTTGTCTCTGCGTGGCTGAAGATTGCAGCAGGTAACGTGCAAAAGAAAGACAGAGAATCCACTCTGCTTATATCTGAAGCATCACCCTTCCTCCTGCCATCAAGATGAGACCGCACCCTTCCTCTGCTGGCCCCATAGGAGGGGAAGAGAGAGGCAATGACAGTTTTCTGTTATTTTAATGTCATTTTGACCTATTATGACTCTTGCTCCTATTGGCTGGTGGGGATATCTGTCGGCCACAGTCAGCCAGCGGACCCCTAACGTTACCCGTGAAGTTAAGAGTTGCACAACAGTGCAATCTGAAACTTCAGTTTAAGAACGTAATGTACAAGTCAACTTTTGTGGGAACTTATGAGGATAAATCAGCAACTTGCATTTTCTGCTGAGTAAAGAATAAGTTTCTTGGCAAACACATTTGAAAAGTTGCTCAAACTGTCTTATGTTACAGTCTCAAAATCTTATCACTGATGACATTTGAGATATTTTGAAACAGTTAAAACAAACAGCGACAGAGACAAAAGATACTAAAATACAAAAACTACTACTACTTAAAAACGTTTTGATATTTTACAATTTGATCTTAACAGTGACTGTAATATACACTGGAAATATGTACATACTGATATACTTTGATGTTTGTGAAACGGTTAAAGATTATTTAACAACAAACAGCCTGTCATCACCTAAATGTGAAGAGTGACTTTAACCACAAATATTCAAACAGTGCGCAGCAGTGAGAGTGCCTCGCAGACACGATCACTGTAAACAAAAACAACGGCATTACCTTGTTTTTTTCCTCCCTCTGTGATCATCACGGAGGGGAGAGGTCAGAGCAAGGAGTGACCACCAGTGACCACATGCTCCAGCAGCTCCGCTCTCCTCTCCAAACAGCTGGCAGACTGCGACGGTAGCGAACAGGATCAGCAGCAGACCTTCCTGGTGCACTTCTGCAGCAGAGAGAAAAGGCTGTCCGTGCATGCATGGGAGAAAGTCAGCATTAGCCCGCCAGTGATGTGGTTTCTGTTTGAATGTGCTGTTGCATGAGGTGACGTGGCGTGGGCTGTTTTCAGGCTAGAGATAGGTATAGTGTCGAGGGGAAGGAGAAGCTCTGCCCTTACGCATGTGAGTCTCTCTGCCGTCTGCTACGTCACTGAGCCCATGGCAACACAGGAAAACTTAAGATGCACAGGCGGTTGGGCAGACAGAGAGGGAGAGAGTGTGGTTAAGTAAAATGACATCCCTTATATATAAAAACAACTTAAAGAAGACAATGATTAGTGGGGTGTCTGTGTTGGGTGGGGGCTGCGGGGGGGTGGCAGATTTACTTCCTCTTATTTCTGAAAGCAGCCTAAAACAAGTGATGCGGTCAGTGGACAGAGCAGAGTCTGAGAGTTTCGACTGCTTTTCATGCAGCTTGTATTTACACTTCTACACTACTATACTGCATTGTAGTGTAAATGTCTCAGTCTACATCCAGCAGCGGTTGGGGTTGTGACAGATATGCAAGCTTCCATCCGCTTCCCCTATCAGATGCCACACTTCCTTTTTTAAAGATCTTGTTTATCATAAAATTAATTTTGTAATGCAGCATTGTGTACAAGCTCCTCTGAGGCTTGTGGAGATAAGTTTTTTTTTGTGTGTGGTTATAGATGGTGAGAAGTGGCTCGTTGAATATTTGCAACATGCTTTCAGTTGTATGGCATCTGGGGGAAAAAAAATGTTTTCACGTCTCTAAAATGCAAAGCAACAGTGGCAGCGGTTTCATGCATCCTGTTAGTTTCACAATACTGGGTACACGTGAAGTTACACCCTGCAAAAATGACCTACTAGTTCCCAGGATGTGTGCTGTGTGGTTTCACCCTCACAAACACAGTTCAGTATACGTCCAGGAGAGGCCGATGATAAGCGAACATGTTGATGGTCTAACTGATAGCCAGTAGAGGTCAGCAGTAGGCCAATGCTTACACTTCACTAAGCTGTGTGCAGTTTTTTTTTTTTCCTCCTCCAATCAGAAGGGCAGATTGCTCCTTTAAAGGACACATTTCAAGGGTTGAGAGTCTTCTGTTGCAATATTTCGGCACATTCTTGACATGAACCACTCAAGGGGTAAAGGCCGGTGCTTGCATATTTTTCTACACTCCCACTCTTCTTATTTCCTGCACTACAGCTCTTCTCTCCACTCCAGTATATTGGTCCTCCTCTCTGCTACCCTTGACCCCAAATCCCTCAGTCCATCTACTGTTGTCTCTCTGTCTATGCAGCTAGATGCACACTGTCACATAGCTCATACTAGCAAGGGGGCAACTAGAATTACAAGATTTATTTTCACCTTCTCGCACTCTGTACAGACTACGGGGCTGAATGATGTGCAAAGAAAAATCATATTATGATTATATTATTATATTATTTTCAAAGACATTGAGATATGAGTCTGTACCAAACAATCATGCCCTCACATCTCAAGAACATGATTTGTAGGCTGGAGCATCTCTGTAACACCACAATGCCTCATTTATAATGGTAAGCTGTGATACATTTGAGCCTTAATCAAAAAAATGGCAGCCACTGCGACTTGCAATATGCACTTGGTCATATTGCAATTTCCATAATGCTTCGATTGACTGTTCAGCCCCAGTACATACCACTGCTGCAGATATAGAGGCCTGTTGCACTCCTAAGTATGGCCTTGAATCTCTAACTCTGCATGGCTCAATGAAAGAATGAATAAACAACTTGCATAAACATCTTGTATAATGTCCCAGACGGAAATGAGTTCCCGTCTCTGGCAGGAACCTGTAGTATGTGTGTAGGAACATATAGATGACCCTGCTATTGGTCTTTACAGAGGCACAGACGTGCTAAAGAATGGAAGAGACCAGCACTAAAGAGTCAGAATAGCTCTCTGAGCTTTCTACTTTCTCTGAGCTGTTAACTCCCTGCCATTTTGTTTACTACATAAAGCTTGTTAGCTCAGTTGGTTAAGGACCAGTTGAAAGTTTATTCAGAAGTAGTATTTGTAACACTCACTCCTGTCTCACAGCTGTCTGCAAGCAACTGCTCTTTTATACTACAAAAGCTTTCTCCCTGACATCACAGTTAAGACAGTTTTTGATCGGTTAGAAATGCAAATTAGCGTATCAGAGTGATTTTGCTGTTTTAAATGCTGGTCTGACAAGGCCTTTAGTCCCACTGAGGTCCTGCGTGATGGAGGCTCATGTGCTGATAAGATGCTCAGAGCCTTTTGGAAAATATTCACCAAATGGCCCATAAATTCATACAGGCAAACTCCTGGATCTGCTGGCTAATGCCGTTACTGTTTTGCACTTTGTGTAGTTTACCATGATGATTTTGGGGATTTAGTGTTCACTCGTACTTTGGAGTGTGTGTGCATTGTGTGTAACAGACTTTGAGCAGATCTGCAGTCTAAGGCCAGATTAAGACAGAGAGACCTCATTCAGAAGCAAACAATGGACCATTGCTCCAGTCATAATAAGCATTTGGCCTGTGACACAGCACACGGGCCAAGGTCCTCGACTGAATCAGAGCCGCCCTCTGCTCCGAGAGCAAGATCATACTGGCTGCTCAATAAAAATGAGAAGCCACAGTAGAAAAACTCCTCCATGAGTTCAAACATGCGGTCGCGCTGACAATTGTCCCTTCAGAATATGATTGACCGAACCAACAGACATGAGGTGGGAGACAGATAATAAATGCAGCCATGAAAACGATTCAAAACATTTAATGGCCTCAAACTTCAACATGAGACACATTTAACTCAGCGGGTCAGTGGGCCGCTGTGTTATAATAACAATAGGTCTCACCACACTAAAGAGTGTAATAACATTAATGTCTAAAATGATATAATGTACTGTGAAAGCTTTATAACAATAAAACTTAAGGGCTCAGTGTGTTACAAAAGTACTAAACAGCATATTTCAACAATGAGGATGGACTTCTCCATCTTATCCACAGTCCAGTGCATTTCAGAGTGTTTGTGTGTGTTAAGCCTGAGTGACGATGTGTTGGGAGTCTCTTTTAAAGGCTCTGCGTGTCTCTAAACAATAGTCCCGGTGTGGCTGAGTCTCAGGTCCTTGCTTCTTTCATAGTAAACACACACAGATACATTCCTCTGCTCTCCAGTGGTGCATTAATCCGTAAAGCCCAGGCCATACTTCAGGACTTACTTCAGGACTTAACTAATCTGCTGAGTTATGCGTTTGTCACTTCCAGGACCAAACAGCTGAGTGTTTCATTTTTCAATTTCAGGGCTCCTGCTGAACCCACCATGTCCTCCTTCACCTTCCTTCTTCCCTGCTGAGTCAGAATTGGCTCTCAGACATCTTTGATTCTTTTCCATTGCTGGCCTGAGTGTGTGTGTCTCTAGGGAGAGTGTTTGCTGTGTCCTGGGTCTCAGTGTCGCTGCGGGGGATACTCTCAGGCCGGGAGCCGGACCCTTTGCCTCCCATTGTCAAGCTTTTCTGGAAGCTCTCTGAGGTGAAGTAGTAGACCACAGGGTCCAGGCAGCAGTTGAGACTGGCCAGGCACAGGGTGATGGGATACAGAGTTCGGGCAAAGCGCTCAACAGCGCAGTTAGCCAGGGCTTGGGTCCGCACCAGGGCGTACAGGAAGAGGATAGAGTTGTAAGGGACAAAGCAGATGATGAAGATTCCCAGATGCACCAAAATCATCCGTAGGACACGTCTCTTGCTGTTGCAGCCATGATCAACTGTCACTGGACGCCGCAGCGTCCGCAGAACAAGCGAGGAACATACCAAGTTGGCAAGGAGGGGGAGAAGGAAGCCCACAATCTGGGAAATAAATTAAAAAAAGAAATTTTATTGTTAAATCTCTGGTCAGTTAGTGGTTAATAAATAAGTGTATAACTATTCTCTACTATCAGAGGTCTCTCCTCACTCACCTCGATGAAGATAGTGATTTTGGACAGGTAGGTCTTCCAGGTGCTCTTGGAGAATCCCTCAAAGCATGTGGTGGCCCTGTTTGTGCTGTTAATGGTGGAGAAGAAGGTCACAGATATTCCTCCTCCTACAATGGTCAGCCACACAGCGGCACACACTAGCGCCGCGTTCCTGCGCGTGCGGATGGAGCGGGAGCGGAAAGGGTAGACTATTGCCAGGAAGCGGTCTACGCTGATGCAGGTGAGGAAGAGCATGCTGCCGTAGATGTTGGTGATGAAGGCCGTTCCTGACACCTTACACAGTTCATCTCCGAATGGCCAGTGGCGGTTAACGTTGTAGAAGACCTTGAACGGCAGCGTGAAAACAAACACTAAATCGGATAACGCTAAATTAGTCATAAACATTGTGGTCTCGTTGCGCATCTTCATCCGGAAGCAGAACACAAAGAGGGCAGCACAGTTGGTGATCAGGCCTAAGACAAAGACCACACTGTAAACCACCGAGTACAGGTTGTACTTGAAGGAGTCATCGATGCCACAGTCCTCCATTCCAGTTTCGTTGAGCACCAGACTAGCCATGGTGGCGGCCTAAATGGGGAGGTACGCTTCACAGAAAAAGGGTACACCAAAGCCGTCAGGAAACGGGGGAGTCGGCTGGGTGGATATCTGGGGATCGGCAGTGTCAGCAGGGGATCCACCAGTCAAGACCCCTCCAAGTCATTGTGGACATTCAGACACGAAAATGGAGAGTCAGGATGCACGCCCACAAGGCTCGTCAGTCATCCTGTGGAGAGAAAAGGAAAAAGCACACAGTCACTTCCCCACTATAAAAGTTACAGACCAAGAAGCAAACAACTCAGTTCTCCAGCAGCTGATGTATGAGAACCTGCACGCCTTCGGTCATTATACCGACCACAAATGTGGTATGTTACATTTATTCTGTGTGACACAAATGTGAATTTTAACTGAATCTTGAGTGTAAAATTTTGAGGAAGTAACCATATAGCAGACAGCTGTGGGGTATTTTCTGATAAGACTCCTAGCCCACATGCAAACTGTCAAAAACCAACCATACATCACATTTGATTTGAATCATCTGTAGAGAGTCAGTGTGTGCAGGGCTTTATGCATCCTGTGCTGTTGGTCAGTAGAAATATACCACAGGATTTCATTTCGCATGGCAGTGTGGCAGGTGATAGTCATGCTGTCATCGGGTCTGTAACAGTTAAATACACACAGAAACATGCAGTGTAGATTAGGAAATTCAGCTACATTTATTCATGAGCCGACGTTAAAGAGTCCAGAGAATAAATCACTGTAGAGAGAGCATCTAAAGCTGAGCTCCAACTTGAGGAAGTACATGAATCTGCATGTTGGTTTGGTACAAAAGCAGTGCGGAGCAGCTCCCACCATCACAGAGCCGTGTTGTCTAGGACACACAATAGTTTTGTTGTCAAACACAAACAATTAAAACGATTTGACATTGTGAAACACAATGCATTTATTTGAAGCAGTATTTGTGTGAGTGTGTGACGTCAGAACAGGAACTGGATTGTTGAGAATGTTTCGGGTTTGTGGAGTGCTAACTCTCTTAAATATATACTGATATTTACATCCAAAATAAACTATGCTTTTAATGTGGAAGTGATGTCCGACAAGTTTGTGTTCCCATGATAAAACTACACATTTAATGTTGTGTAATGATTCAAATAATAATCTCTGTACTTGAACTTGTTGACTAATTTCCTACAAAAACATTTAGCTATTATAAAAACATTCATATATTACACATCTCCTTGTAACACAACATATTACAGTAATTAAGGACAGTATTATGACAATTTATACAACTGCCTCCTGCAGCACCTCTCTGTATGTGAAACAAGACCTTGTGACGGGTGTGTCACTTTATTGTACTTTAACTGTCAGTCATGTTGCGGAAGACTGCTGATAAATATCTGGAACTATAATGTTTTCTGTTGTGAATATATTTATCTGACAGTTGCCACAGACGCAAAGGGAATTTCTGAAAAGATAATACTGAAAGATAAAACTGATTGCAGATATTTGTTTTTATAGGGTAGCGTACACGTATGTATATTAGCAGACTTTACAAAAACTGACACACTATAGTTCACAGTACACTGTCTGCACAGTAGTTTTCATTGGCAAATTAATACTGCACAAACTCTGAATTATAAAAGCACGTGCCAAACAAACGATACAGAATTGGAGTGAACATTTAAATGACACCAGCCAAAACAGAAGGTCATGTTCCTTTCTAACTTCACTTCCTGCTCGGTCTTAAAAGGGAAACTACGCCAATTTAACACATCAGTCACAGTCAGCTAGTCATGAGGACTACTACATAGCATGCCAAAACAGTTGTATAGTATCCTGGTATGTCTCGTCAAGTCTGTTAAGTTTCATGTCTGTCATGTTTCTGTTTCCTGTTCTGGCTTGTCTGTTTTATTTTGAAATCCCTAACTCTCCTGCCCTCCTGCTCTGTGTGTCCAGTGTTACATATCCTCTGTGTCTTCAGAGCCCTTTAAAGTGAAAAGTGGTGTCATCAGAGTCATTTCGCCTTAGAGATGACAAATTCCCAAAAGAAAATCCTGCATTTAAAAACTAAAGGTGTGGCATTTAAAAAACATCAGACATTGAGATCTAAGGAAAGTAACAATCCAGCTGCATTATGGGTAATGTAGGAATCAGCATTTTTGGAGCCTATGTAATGGACTAAAACCTCAGGACATCTTTTGGCCATTCTTTTATCTTCCTTTGCTAAAATCTCTCTCCAAAATCCTCCCATTTTATGAGAGTGCAATTCTGAACTGACACAGCACCCAGTTTGAAATTAAACCAGCCTTATCTCACGTTATGCAACGGAGCCACAGCAGTAGTGAGGTGGTCGGCCTTTGGTATCGAATGTAAAAAAAAAAAATCTGTGCTAGTGTCTCTGGATAAGGATCACTCTATCTGTCTTTCCACACACACACACACACACACACATACACACACACACAAAGGCAATGCTGTGAGTGTAGGCAGTCTATCAGTGCTGTCCTGTGCCAGCTGCAGTGTGACATCTTTACTGCGTTTTCACACGCCTCCCAGGAAGCCTCCACCGGCCCTCACAATGCCCTCACTGTACCCGTCTGCACCAAACACACACTTACATATGCACAAGCCTCCACACATGCATACACAAGCAGGCAAACACTTACATGTGCCAGTCCTCACACACACACACACACACACACACACACTGTAGGGTTCTGTGTACTGTGGCTCAGTCCCAGGACCTCTGACAGTGCCGGCTTCATATTCAGCTGATGTTGTTTCTGCAGGGAGTCGACGCTATAGAACACTAAATTTGGCTGCTATAGAGTCTATGTTTGAGAGAAGTGAGAGCGACCTCTGCTCCAGACCTTATAGCAGAGTCACGTTCAAGCATGTTGTGGATTCCTAGAGGTCCCGCTGAGGGATTTCAGACCCGAGTGCATGTGTGAGGGTTTCATACACAGGTCGCGGACAGCTGCACAGTTAAAGGGTTTCCCCCCGCAGCCGGCCGTGGCGGCGACAGAAACAGTCCTCTGGGACCCGCTGATCTGAACGGATCGAGTTCAGGCTCAGCTCGCATCCAGCTGTTCCTTTCTCTCACATGCCAGGAGGAGGAAGGTGGAGGACATCTTCAGTGCTCACGGCCAGTAGAGCTCATTGAGTCAGTCTACAGAGAATGTTTTTACTCAGAGAGGTCCTGTTAGATTTATGTCTTACGTCACAACACACCAATATCATGAATATGAAGTCTCTTTACAGTTTATAGTGTTAAGTTTTAATTAGAGTTGAAACAGCTGGTTGATTGATTAATTTTAAACTTATTGGTTTCAGCTTCACAAATGTGAATATTTTCTGGATGTGTAAGTACATTTGATTCCAATATATCAACAAATAATTTCAAATGATCTGAATATATTTGGTATTGGACTGTTGGTCAAACACAATGAGCTGTTACATGTTGTCACCTCAGGATCTGGGAAAATATGATGAGAACTTTGAAACTAAACTAACATTTTTTTTTACACGTTATGGGACAAATGACTAATCAATAGTGACTGAGTGGCTGAATGTTTCTTGAGACTGTGAAGAGGTGCCAGCCTGACAGGGACCTCATTCTTGAGGTAATTTTCAGTGAATAGCATATACCTCTAAATATGTTGTCTTGAGCCCTCAAAAACATTAATTAAGCCTTTTAACACACTTTTTACACACACTTTATCAGGCAATATCATCATAAAGTTAAATTCAGTTTTAAAACTTAAAAAAAGGTTTCAGTAAAAGTTTAATAGGAGCTGTGTGAAGTTGATTCAATCAACAACTTACTTTTTGAAGCCACACAGTTTGTGTAGTAAATTGCATCAGCTTGCGTTGAAATGTGTGTTTTATCTGCGGAGTTCAAAGCCCTGTCACACACAGTAAATCTGAGGAGGCTTGCTGTCAGCTCTGTACAGCTGCTACAGTGGCCTTTTTGTGGCCAAAGCAGCAACTCTCCAAAGCTCTTCCCTCGGCTAAAAGACAAAACATGTTTTTGCCAGGCACACACAGCAGAGAGAGCAGAGGAGACTTACTGGCAGCTGGGAGGATGGTGACAGCTCACCACCCCGATGTCCCTGTTGTTTGTCAGCTGTCAGAAGAAACAACTTTGCCACGAGGATCCACAACGAGTCGCTTTTAGACCACTTGGAGGGATCCTGCTGGTGTGGGAGCCTCAGTTAATCCAGACCGAGTGAGACCGCATCACATCCACCGCGCCTGCTCACCCGGGGAGGGGGGGTCGTGTGTGTGTGTGTGTGTGTGTGAGAGAGAGAGAGAGAGCTCCTTGCAGGAAACGAGACAATAGCACCTCGGCTGGGCAGGAGGGAGGAGGAGGAGAGGGGGTGTGAATAGGGGATTGTGGGGCGGGATGGATGATTGAGGGGGGGGGGGGCACAGGCTGGTGTCATCAGCTACAGAGCTCACAGTTTATAAGGACGACAAACACACTTTTATAATGCAGAGCTGTCTGTGAGAGGTAGTCCTCTTGCACTATGTGACTTTTCACTCCACTCCTCTTCAGCTTCAGTTAGTCGTTTCTTCACTTCACGGACAGTTCAATACAACCAACAAGTAAAATATGATGTGTTGTTTTAGATTAGGTTACAGAGAAGTGAAGTGGAAGCTCCACCTCAACTAGACACATCACAGTGCCCCCCATAACACAATAATGTCATCTATAACACTCTGAAAGGACTGATTCTGCTTTATTTGACCTTTTACCTTTCAAGGTATCTTTGGTTCTTGGCTCATTTTTAATTTTTTTTTTACTCAGACCATATCTATGTACAAACTATATGTGTAATCTCTCACCTGCAGTGCAGCAAAGCAAAGACATCTTGACCACAGTCAGTGTCTCACTGTGATGTGTGATATTTTAGAATAACAGCATGGTGCTATTTTGGCTGATCAAAGTCCTGTTAAACCATTGTTACAATACAATCTTCATGTCTGAGGCTACCAAAAGAGTTATTTTAGGCAGGTGACAGGGCGGTGTTGGACAGATTCCCATTGTGTTCAGGCTGGCATTGGACTGTGTGTGTTTGTGTGTGTGTGTGGATGGGTGTGTGTGGGTGGTTATGAGACATAGAGAAAGAGAGAGAGGCACTTGATAGAGGGGAAGTGCTCTTTGGGGGCAGCGTCTGGCAGGCTAACCACTCCACAATAGCAGCATGGAGGACAGGACATCCTGCTTACTGCGTGAGCTGTACTTAGACACACACACATGCAACATACACACACACGCAACACACACATTCAGCATGCACACACAGCCAGATGTCTTTAAGCTCTTGATTTTTGGTGCTGAAGAGCATGTAAAGCATGAGTCACACATTGTGATAAAAGCATGTTTCCTTAATGATGTTTCATAACTCCAGTCTAATATTTTCCTCCATTTAGTCAGCTGAAATGTGTTATTGCTTCATCAGCTGCCAAGTTGTCATTTTCAAATCTTCTTGAAGAGCTTTCCATTCTTTGGCAGCAGTGACCCAGTAGACCATTATGTGGTAAATGTCTGTGGGGCAGAGGGTGAAAAACAACATTAAGATGAATTTTTATTGCACAGCCCATGAAAAGACTATAGTGAGTTAGAGTTAGTATTTGCCTCACAAAACTGAAATTGTCACGAGACCGGTTTGGTTTAGTTTCTGGGTCATGTTTTTGAAATAAGAATTATGAAGCGGCTCTACTAATGTAAACTATCCTGTGGTGTTTACAGGACTGGCGAGTTGTGAGTGAGTAACACATATTTTGTAAATAATTGCCTGGTACCATGCTAGTATTTGCGAATTACCACTAAACACAAAGTATTGCTGAGGCTGATGGGAATGTCATTAGCTTTGCAAGTATTTGGTCAAAGTTATTTAGTTTGATTGGACAAACTGAAATATGATTATGTAACTAGATAAAAAGAATTAGGGGATTACCAAAGTTATTGCCATTTATCCTGAGGGGAAAATGAATACACCAAATGTGATGGTAATTTATCCAGCACTTAGCATTTGTAGTTTGCAGATAGCATGCAATGCATTCTTGTATTTGTTTGTGCGATATCCTACCAAAAGGACATATTTTCAAGTTATACCTTATATAAAAGTGACATGTCTACTTTTTGTAATATTTTAGAAACTGACATTACTGAATTACTAGAAAAGTGTCATGACAACAATTTTTGGTCAGTTCTTTGAGTTAATGTGACTTGTAAGTTTTTATAAATGTCCTTTGAGGGACAGATGCTGTTTTACAAAAGTGCTTTAATAATTTCCGATTAGTTTTGGCTCTTTAGATTCTGCCATAAGACTTTTGTGTAATCAGAGGTGATTTACAGCAAAGTTCAAATCAGTTGAAGTTACTGTGTTTAACTCCCACTTAACAAAGTCTGACAAGGTGATTGGACGACTAAAGCGTGATGCTGGTTGTTTGTGATGTATTAATAAAAGTGAAGGAAGAGGAGCTGTGTTGAAATGTCATGATGGGCTGAACCAGAATACATGTCAGGTTTGATTGGGTTGCAGAAACATACCCCAGTTCTTACACACACACACACACACACACTGCTCCCTCCTTATTTTCTGTGTTTGGTAACAGTAACTAAGCTGTTCTTCCCCAGCCAAGGCTTTGTGAGCCACACCATCCAGAACAAAGACCCCATTACTGCAGCCCCACCTCCCTTCTCTCTCCCTCCATCCTCTCTCTCTCCCTCCGTCCATCTCCTCTCCTCTTGGACCCCTCCTCTGTCCTGCTCTTCTTTAATGCGATGATGAGTGTATTTCCTTTGCTCTCCTCCCCTTGCCTCTGTCCATCCTCTCATTCATTGGCTCTAGGAGGGTTTAGGGGCAGCCCCGTCATGTCATACATGCTTCTGCCCTGACAACAAAGCCGGACAAAGGCGGTACAACACGGGAGTCTTGAGCTTTACAGGCTTTATGGACTGATATTAACATGACTGCAGTAGGGTGTCCCAAGTCTGTATGTGTGTACGTCTCTTGCTGACCTTTGCCCCTGAAAGACAGCGTTCAGCTCTGACCTGATTAGAGACGGGCTCATCCACAGCAGAGCAGAGCGTGGATCAATGCTCACGCTTGTGACTGAGGCCAGAGAGGGAGGCCTGTGTGGCTGGAGATTGAGCAGCGGCTGTTTACCCCACAGCAGCAATAGGTGCAGCATGAGCAGCCATGGGTGAGCGCTCGTTCTCCAGACTGACAGATTAGGCCAGACAAGCTGACCAGACTGACTCCGGCCTCTGCGGACTGAGCCTGCTGTTTGTCTCCGTGACATAATGGGCTGATGTACCTGATGTACCTCAGAGTAAAAAGTCCGCTGTCAAAGATCAGTTCACCTCCAAAAATGGTCTCCTTGGGAAGGCAAGTCAATTTATTTAGCACCTTCAAAGTGCTTTACATACGACTTTAACAGCATCGAGATAAGAAACACAAGACAATAAAAGTCAGATTTAAATAAGATTTAATAGGGTGGAATAAAATAAAAGATTAAATCAAGCTGGAATACAATAAAAAAAGATAAAACAGGAGGATAAAGTGACAATTCAATGCAAGATATGAATAAATTGTTTCTAATTTAATTAAATAAAATGTATTAGCAAACGGAGTCTTAAATCTTGATTGAAAATTTGAGCTGACCTTAACTTTGTTCACATATGTGGTGCATTAAAACTGAATGCTGCTTCTGCATATTTCGTTTTGACTCAACTAAACATTAAGCAGACCTGTCCCAGAAAACCTGAGGGGTCTGGACAGTTTATGTATTCTGGCCCTAAACCATTCAGTTTTTTTTTTTTTATAAACCAACAGTGGTATTTTAAGATCAGTTCAGAAAAGCCTGCTCTCTCTTGGCAGCAGCTCTCCGAATCAGCCGTAGGAGTCTTCTTAGAGAGACCTGTGAAGTTGGGCCTAATGAAGATAAAGGCATGAACAAGATTTTTCTAAAACCTGCTGAGCCACAAATGAGGCTTTTAATTCTTGATATTTTGACTGAATTTAGTCCAGTTCTACTCCTATTTCTTAGCGTGATACAGTAGATAAGGGACCTATGTTGGCAGGGCTATATGGTGTTTAGAAATACTAAGGTAAGAAATCAAAGTCCCAAGACAACAAGTAAAAAGTATTTATTGGGTTTTAGCTGTTCAATTATTTATTTCAATTTGTTCTTTCAAGGAAATACATCTGGAAATGAATATCTACCTACTAGACTAAACTGTGTATCTCCATTTCCCATCATAATTAGTGCTAAATAGTTATTTCCAAGTAACATTCTGGAAAATTATTGGGAAATAACAGTGCAGTAAAATTAACTGTTACATTTACTGTATATTTTCTAACTTGATGATCCACAATAAAGAAATCAACTATATTAACATATTTGTGTAATGCACAGGTTTTTACTGCATAAAAAGACTACATATCAATGCACTGAACTGAGTTTGTGTAATGATGATGCACAGTGATGGACAGTGGGACTGTCAGTTAATTTCTAAAAATTAGACAGAAACTGCAGCTATTTCATAATTTTGCTCATATTTGGTGATTGAAGAAAAAGAGAATGATTATGTAGCAACAGGATTGTAGACCTATTTATAGTCTTCTTGTGTTAATTTAATGTCTCTGTAGTTCTTTTAAAGGTGTAAATAGGAAAATGAATGATGGCTGAATTCTGTGAAGCTGCTTCAGTTTAAGGGTCCTGCTATTGTGCATGCTGGCTCACTTTCACACTGCTGTGCTTTGCTGGGTCACTTAGACATTAATGTTGTTAGTTACACCTGTGGCTTTTCCTTTTATAACCAAGTCAAAAATATCTGCTGTGAAAAAGGTCTATTTTAGAGAGACTGCAGTTTGTAAAGTGGCAGGAAGTAACAATAGGAAGTTGGTTATTCGTCACCCATCATTGTTTGGGTAAGACCTCGCTTTTCATCAAATTCAAAAATTCAAATTTATTTATTTATCTAGAGCCCAAAATCACAAACATCGTTTGCCTCGGAGGGCTTTACAATCTGTACAGTTGTGACACCCTCTGTCCTTAGACCCTTCGAACCGGGTCAGGAAAAACTTCAAAAAAACCTTTATGGAAAAAAGAAGAAACCTGAGGAAGGCTCAAATGAGATGAGGGATCCCTCTCCCTGGGACGGACAGATGTGCAATAGATGCCACATGTACAGAGAACATCATCATCAATCATATTATGGAATTATACATGGGTCATAATAAATTGTAGATAAACTGAGTTCATGGGTTTAGTCCATGTGTGAAGGTATCATGCAGGTAATGGAAAAGGAGTCCATGAGTCCAGGTGCATCCTCTAGATGTCCTCATATGGAGCTCTGGGCCACTCTCGACCTTCTCTCCACAACACAGACACAGACACAGATCATGTCCACAACACAGACCAGGCCAGTGATGTCCCCACCTCAGAGGCCAGATGAACCTCAGACCAGAATGGACCACAACCAGAATCAGTGAGGAACCTGCAAGACTGGAGAGAACAAAGAGGACCGGGGCTGAGGAACCAGGCTCCGGCAGTAACATGCACTTTACAGGACATAAGAGTATTCACATTAACCACTTTAACAATTTAACCAGTTTAACTACTTTAACCACTTTAACACTTTAACAATTTAACCAATTTAACCAGTTTAACCACTTTAACTACTTTAACCAGTTTAACCACTTTAACCAGTTTATAACCACACAATAACATTGACACAGTTACACGTTCCAAAGGGGGGTGCTAGAACCACATGTCAAAGCAAGAGGACACTCTGTACAGTATGTTAATGATTGGCCCAAAGATGGACTGCAGTGTTTCATTCATGAAGTACAACATGTTTGATTAGGGACATCCCCTCTGGTATTTTTGTAACTTGTTATCACAACGCTCTCCTCTGGTCCTTAAAAGCCTGCAGTGCACAAATGAACCTTGACTTGTTGAAGAGGACAAACAGGATCTGTTGTTATTTTTAAAAGTCTGACCTCCCACATTGTTTGCTCATGACTGACAGCCCCAATGCCAAAGTACACGATGCAGGCTTACCCCTGCCAAACAGAGAGCATCATGGGAAGGAAACTGCCACCAGTGTTACTCGGCCCTCTTCACCCTCGGGTTTCAGCCTTAATTGATTAGTTCCAGGAACACTTGAAGTTGTGGCTACACAAACACCTACACACACACACACACGCGCGCACTGAAGAAGTCATATGAATTAGCTTGGTGTAGTAGCTGAGTCCTTCCATTCCCTTTTGCACTTTACCAAAGGCTCTTTACTGATGACATAATCAGTCAGTTGCTCTGTGCTTCCCTCTGCTGGACACTGCTCACATCAATAAAACCCTGAACTGCTCACAAGTAAAATGAAACTGTTACTCACCTGAACCTTAAAGATGATAATGATAAGCCCCCCCCCCCATCCCCGCATTCACGTCACAACCGCCTCAGGGGGTTGTCAGATTGTTGCACAACCTGCATTTCATTATGGAGTGAGAGTCAGACAGACTCGGTCATGTCAGGTGATGAATCTTTCGTGGTAGCATTGCATTTCTTACAGTCATCCAGTAATGCTTATGTGCATTTATGCACGTAGATCTGACGAGACAGTGTCAGTGTAGTTTCCCAGTTAATAAAACCTTTAGCTTTAGCTCAGCGGTCAAGAAGGAAAGTGGCCACCTCAGTGTGGCTTTACATCTTTGAAATTCATTCAGCTGACTCCAAGAAACAAAAGCTGAACCTTCTCCCTGATCTTGCTCCTCCTTGCACTTGGGACTGATACCAGTGTGAAGCTTATCTTCAGTTTTTGTTTTTTCCTCACCAACTGGCAACTACTAAGACACCTGACCGCTGAGGACATAGAGATACTACACAATACTGATGGTGTTATTTTATTTCCTCACAAGCCTTGTTAGAAATGGGAACCAAACATCAGATATCATCAGATAAGAGATGAAAAAAAGTAGATCTTTTTTTACCCATCAATTTTTTTTTAAATTATTCAATATCCTCCTATTTTCTGTTTAGGAAAAGCCATATTTTTATTATAAATCTCTGTGGATGCATTTATTATTATTATTATTATTGTTTGCTGACATTAAAATGTCATAACATCTTTAAACCAGAGAGTGTGTCTATGATTAACTATACATAAATATTTCTCCTCCTTAGTCTCTCATTGGTGTCGAAGCAGATGTTTCTCAGCAGTGACTGTGTGAGCCATTCTGTGACTGATTCCCTCCAAACATCACAAACAGTTTACACACAGGATGTGCGTCTTTCATCTTTCACATCGTCGTAGTGGTTGACATGTGAGCTAAAACCACATCTTTCCTGGGTACTGCGTGCCTTCGAGCTTGAAGCCATGTGTTTGAGTTATGTGGCTTATCAGTTTGACCACCGTTTCACCCGTACACTCAGAACGTGCTTTCCACTCTGTGTGTGTTCATTGTCTGTTCAGTTAATAGCTGAATAAATGGGTGGATGGCAAATATTAAAGATGCTGAGCTGCAGCTGTTTCCATTCATCAAAAGAAAAAAATAATCTTACTACTGAACTGTCCCAGTTTGTGTTCAGTGCTCTGCACCAGTTTTAATGCTCAAATGACACACTGCCAAAATGTAATCACACGTTTGAACTAATGGTCTATAAAGGGGACATTACAAACAGAACACACCTTTAAGTTCATATTGTACAAAGCCACATGACATAAAATCCTACTTAAGAGGCTGATGTGCGCTGACAGTGCAAACATTTGTTCTTCAGTTGTATTTTATTTTCACATCTTTTCCTAGGCTGTCTGCCAGATTAGAGACAGAGAGGCTGCAGAATGAGAACATGTTTACAATGTGAAGCAGATCATTATCTGTTGCTGTTAAATTGTGACAGCAGTTTACTTCACAAACATCTCCAGTGTAAACTAAAGAAATCTTTGATTGATTTGATCCCACAAAAAGCCACATTTCAAAATGTGTATGGATCCACTGCAACAGTCATCATATTACAGCATAAAACAATCTTACTATTAAAAATGAAAAGTTTAGTTCAAAACAAATTAATAGCACATTTATTTATTTGATACTTTTGGCTGTGTTGTTAATAGAGACATATGTTATTTGGTATTTTATTATATAAATAGAATACAATAAATATGGGAAGGAATATATCATAGTTTTGGTTGAATTCATGCTACTCTACAGCCAAAGCCTTTAATGAAAGAAGCTGTTTCTTTTCTGTGAGTTGCTGCAGAGGATACTATAGTGCAGCCAAAAGTTCGCCAGCCATAATGTCATCCTCAGGCAGGAAGAGAAAACTAGAAGGGAGGGAACAGGCACCAGGCCCAGAGAGGAATTTAGAGACTTTTGTATTGTTGAGGAATAAATATTAGCTCTGCAATCCAGCAAAAGTTTTGAGCGGAGCGAGAAAAGCAGTTCCAGCAGCACAAGAGTCCAGACCAGGCAGCAGCTGAGCTGCGCCCACCGAGAGGTCCTGAATCTCCGAGTCTGCTGTGGCCAGCGTGACACCAGTGTAGCCTCCAATCCCAGCAGGCCCAGCAGGAGCAGAGAGGCCAGGTGGTGAGCATCAAGCAGCTGCTGACAGAACACCCTCACAGCTTCCCTCCAACAAACTGATTTGTCCTCCTTCATGAGTCCCATCTGAATCTCACTGCCCGCCTCCTCCATCCACCAGGCCAGCAACGCTCCCAGCTGAAGCATCCAGTGCAGGAGCAAGAGACTGTCTGTTAAAGCCAGCTGGCCCAGGAGCACAGTGGAGGGCTTTCTGGAGATGTGAGGGGAACAGAGGAGCAACAGGGCCCGCAGGCTGAACATGCAGCTCACCAGTAGGGGAAGACTTGCACTGTGTGGGAACAGCAGCACCGTCACGAGCTTCAGCAGCAAGAACCAACGCAGCCATCCTCTAGAGGCAGAGAGCCTCGAGCTCTCCCAGCATCGACTGCTTATCCCCCAGACTGACTTTAAAACCTGGTTTGATCTGCAGAGTTCAACACAGCGAGGTTAGCTCAATGGGATCCTCCTGTTTTATTTTGGGTAATCTCTTCAGCATAAATATTTAGCATGTCTTTCTGCTTCTCCCATTCAAAAGCATAAACACACACACACATGCACGCGCAACACACACTGATTTATTTCTTCCACATAATCCTCTTGAAGAAACACCTTTCTTCTTTTCTATGACTATGCCACAGTGTCATGTAAGTAGGCGGAGGGCCTGAGCGAGCAAACCAGTCATCCATGAATCCTTCAGTTTTACAGGTATAATTTAACATGACTCAGGTTGAACTTCACTTGGCCTTGTCTACTGTAAGTTCCATTAATAAAGAATTCAAGTGACATGCAATCATTTAGAAAGAAAGTAGAAAGGAGCCTTATACACAGTACATGACAAACTATAACACTTAAAAGCATTAAAGAAAAAAAGGGTAATTCAGTTCATGGAGGGCAACAATTAAAATGATAGTGGTTTTTATATCAGGAAACATTTACCAAATGCAGTTCTTTAAACAGACCAGGATATTGGAGGGCCTTGCCTGAAAAGCTGTGAGTATTTAATCAAATCTGATACATCTAACTCATATTATTCTGTCTGATGTGTTAGCAACTTAGAAAAACCCCACTGCCCCCGAGTCCAACGCTGACCTCCGTGTTATTCCTCCTGATATCTAAAGAGGCTCTTGATATCCAAAACTTCACAGCTCAGCAGCTGATTCAACTCACAACTCAATAAACACCTGAGTCTAACTCAGAACGAACAGTTGAATCTTGCTGGTGTGGGACTCACCTGTGTATTGGCAGGACGTTGAGAATGAAAGTCATAGTCCTGGACATGAGCCGACCGCTTACATTTTCTCCCATACCAGCCCCTCTTCTCAAAGCGGGTGAACGATAGTGTCTGGGGAGTCCCTTCGCTCTCTTGTCTTTATGAATGTTGCTTAAACTCAACCAGGTCAGTCAGCAAATGTCATCGTGTCTCGTCTGGAGGAGAGCCAGACTGCATCTGACTCATGTTGCTGGAGAAAATATGCCTGAGGGGTTTCCCTGCATAACTGACACCAGTGTAAACCTGTATATCTGTGTCTTTTTCCACGCAACACAGATCCAAAAAAGGAGCTTTAGGTGGGAGAGCTGTAGACAAGGATCAAGAAACCACTGGTGCAGAACTGGGCATACTGACTAAGCCCATTACGACCACAGAGTGTATGTGAGAAATGTTTCCAAAACTTATTATCAGTTACGTAGCGGTTTAAGATAATACAACACGCACATATTGCCAGAATTCCAGACGCTGTTTTAAGGCAGGCGATGTCAAACAACCAGGGTGTGATCATCACGATAACCGGCCTTTGTTACTGCTGCCAAACAAAGAGACTCTCCTTCAAACTGACTAACCGTCTGACTCACTCTGGCATTACAGTTTTCATTGCCTAATTCAATTAGTTGCTGTATACAGATACAAAAACATGTTTTGGGAAGGGGCTCTCTGACGGTAAGGCAATGCTGTGAAAGTATTCCTAATATTGTGAACACTTGAAGTGATTTCTGGTGGGCCTTTTTTCAGGTAATATGTTTCTGTTGCTGACCCTGTCCACAGCAGTACATTGCTTAGCTTTCATGCCAGTCTGCTTCTCAATACTGGGAGTGTGCTGACTGCCATCAACTGGAGGTAATACACTTACAGTTGTGCTCATAAGTTTACATACGCTGGCAGAATTTGTGAAATATTCGCCATTTTTTGAAAAATATGACTGGTCATGCAGAAAACTTCTCTCTTACTTATAGACAGTGGTCAGGTGAAGCCATTTATTATCACATAATTATGTGTGCCCTTTTTAAATAATTATGATAATTGAAATCACCCAAATGGCCCCAATCTAAAGTTTACATACCCTTGAATGTTTTGCCTGTCAGTCACACAGGTTGGCACACACAGGTTAAATTGACTATTAGTGGTAAGTGTCCACCCCTGTGACTTGTTTGATTGTAATTAGTGTCTGTGTATAAATAGTCAGTGAGTTTCTTAGCTCTGGAGAGAGCCCTGCACATTTCATCCAGAGCTGCACAGATTTTCTGAAGCCTGAGCCTTGGGGAAAGCAAAAGAACTGTCCAAGGACCTGCTGAGAAAAGGTAGTTGAACTTTTATAAATCAGGAAAAGGATTTAAAAAGATATCAAAAGACTTGGAAATGCCAATCAGTAGTGTTCAAACTCTGATAAAGAAGTGGAAAATTAGTGGTTCTGTTGATACCAAGCCACGGTCAGGTAGACCAACAAAGATTTCAGCCAATTGCAAGGAAAATTGTTCGGGATGCAAAGAAAAACCCACAAGCAACTTCAGCTTAAATACAGGCTTCTCTTCAAAAAAGTGCTGTGGCTGTTTCAAGATGCACAATAAGGAGGTACTTAAACAAAATGGGCTGCACAGTCGAGATGCCAGACAAAAAGCTGTTACTGCGCCAATGCCACAAAACAGCTCACTTACAATACATCAAACAGCACCTAGACAAGCCCCAAAACTTCTGGAACAAAGTCATTTGGAGTGATGAGACCAAAAATGAATTTCATGGTCACAACCATAAACACTATCTTTGGAGAGGAGTCAACAAGGCCTATGAGGAAAAGTACACTGTCCCTACTGTGAAGCGTGGAGGTGGATCTCTGATGTTTTGGGGGTGTGTGAGCTACAATGGTACAGGGAATTTAGTCAGAATTGATGGCAAGATGAATGCAGCATGTTATCAGAAAATATTAGAGGACAATTTGCATTCATCAGCCTGGAAGCTGCGTATGGGACGCACTTGGACTTAACAACATGACAATGATCCAAAACACAAAGCCAAGTCCACCTTCAGTGGCTACAGCAGAAACAAGTGAAGGTTCTGGAGTGGCTGTCACAGTCTCCTGACCCCAATATCATTGAGCCACTTTGGGGATTTCTCAAATGTGCAGTTCATGTAAGACAGCCCAAGAATATACAGGACCTGGAGGCTTTTTGCCAAGAGGACTGGGCAGCTTTAAAATAAAAGGTCTCATCCACAACTATCACAAAAGACTGCAAGCCGTCATTGATGCTAAAGGGGGCAATACACAGTATTAAGAACTGAGGGTATGTAAACTTTTGAACAGGGACCTTTATTGCGATGTTTTGTTTAATGATTGTGCTATTCTGTTATGCCTTATAGTTAAACGTGAATCCCATTAAAAAGAAAAGAAATGTGTTTTGCCTGATCACCCATGTTTTCTTTAAAGAATGGTGCACATCTTACAAATTCTGCCAGTGTATGTAAACTTATGAGCACAACTGTATTATAGATAACTACCTCATACAATCAAACATAAAATCACAAAGCCACTAGCGTGGGACACTGTGTAGACTGGTGGTCTTCTTTACATAAATGTGGTGGAAATCAATTCAATAAACATTGCTATGATGCCTTCAGGCTCCTGTTAAAATTATAAAGAATGCCATACTGACCAATTTAAACAAGAGATTACATTGGTTAGATTTCCTGATATGTTCGAGCTACTAGTGTTTGTGGGAAACTGACATAACATTTTTTATTTAATAATTGTATTTCCAATAAACATACATCAAACAATCAATGATGTATAGTGTACATATTTCCAAACATCAAACAAACAAAGTTGTACATGAATTCTAGTCCCACCTGCTATTAGAAATGACCATGCAGATTTAGTAATACATCTTTTCTAACAATTATTATGACTCATAATAAGTGTGCTCATGTGTGTGTGTGTGTGTGTGTAGGCATAAAGCTGTACAAAAAAACAGATCACATTATTAAGGATAGTATTTACAAAATATCAGATGAATTTCCCATCTATGATTTACAAATCTGCCCATCTATGCGGAATACGCCCACAGTGACTAAATGACTACTGTATGGACTCACAGTCAGCAGAGACTTCACACAAGCACTTGAAGGGTCAAAGATTGCCTAATGACTAACAACTTGACCACGATCTTTGACAAAATTCACAATAAACCACTTACATTATTCATCTGTAACTTCAACCAGAAAGTTCTCATGAACAGATGAGTGCTTCATAGACTGAGTGCACAGCATCAGATAAACAGTAATGAGAAGCTTCCTCAAGATGTACTGTCAGGGGAGATACATTTCTACTTTTTCCATTTTACACAAATAGATTTATCTGTGCGGACGTGTCTGCAGGCAACTATTTCAGTGTTTCATGTTTGTTGCTGAATAAGATGTGAGAGGTTATCTAAACAAGGCCCAAAGCCACTCGTTTGATGAATGGATATGCGAGGCATTAGAGCACACTCGGGTCTCACACAACCTCATTTATCTTTCCCAGTACAAATAAGCTGCGCCATGGCTGAATAATGACTTTATTTAATTATTATGCTTTGTAAAATGACCCAATAAAGCGCTGTTCTATAATGTATGAGATACTAACTTTGCACAAATACAGTAGGTGGTTACCCACTAGTCAGATGTACCACTGTTTCCACTGACCTGCATTCAGGACGTTAAAATGATATCTGCACATCAGCTAAGAGATGCTCTATACTCCTGCATGCACAATGTCAGTTAATAGGAAACCACAAAAGTTTTACAAGTTGTTTGTAGTCTATTGTTGTGTTCTATCGCTGAGCACTACTTTGCAAGACACTCCACCAAAGTGCTGAGATGAACAGTACATTTCAGAGATAAAGTGACCTACATAAGCATTCTAGTCTGCAGGGTAATACCCACTCTGTCAGAACAAGAAAAATTATTATTTGAATTAAAATAGATCACAGTCTAAGCAGCCCACCCATGGATGAACAATCTTTAAACATTAGTAAGCTTTTTTTTTTATCTCAGGTCCATAAATCTGTGTGTTAAATGTAAAATAAATTAACTAAACTATTTTCCAAGTCGGGAGCTTAACAACTTAACTGCAGTGTAAAAACGTATAAATTATGAAATTAATCACACAGCGATAATTGATGCCTGTTAGCTCAAGGGAAACAGCTGCTCTCACTTCCATGAAAGGAGTGGTGCTGCAGCAAAAGCGGAGCAGCTGCAGAGCTCAGGCCAAATATGCTTGCTGTCCAGTAAACAGAAATTTTCAAGTGTTCATACTTCAACGACAGCATAGACGGTTGGTCACTATCTTCATATTCTTCCTGCTCAGCACCAAACAGCACACAGACACATCTAGCAATTAGCTGGTGAAAAGCAATGGAGCATTTAGCAACTAAAGAGCCACATATTTTCCTTAGGAGTTGGAAGAGACCCAGATATTGGCATTACATTCTTCAGGTGCGCACAAACAATACTCCAAATAAATCCTAATGTTTCTCCGTGTTTGCTGTGTGAGCTAACAGACAGCCGTGCCTCCAAGCTGCAAAAAACTCTGAAACTCAGTATGGTTTTAAGTTCAAAGAGGAGGGTTTCACATTGGGGGTAACATGTCTCCTACATTTTTACACGTTTCTCCCTGTTCTCACAATACGAAAAGGTTCTTTAGCAATAGGTGTTACAGGTTAGAGCCTGTAAAGCTTGGAGTTCTTACATTACATCCATGTTGATTAATTGTGATTTACATCATGCACTCATCATTGCAGGAAGTATTTTGCCCCTAGGGCGGCAACAAATAAGGGTGTGGCAATCAAGGTGTTGCAGCAGGGTGGAGCTGGCATCTGAAAACAGTCCTGCAGTGAATGTTTGATCTTTCCCTAACCATAACTATGCCATGGTTGCCATGCAATTTGTCATGGCACTGAGCCTTTACTCAGTCCACTTTATCATCTGACAGCTGTAACTATCTCCTCAGAGCTGGCTGACCAACCAGCTCCTTAAAACAACAAGAACATGATTTTTAACTGGCTTCCCACCCAAACTCTGCCAGTACTTGTTTCTCACAGCACACAAAGCCGGCACTTCTGTTGGCGAACATGCTGGCTCACAGGCACAGTAATGGAAGAGAGCCATTACTTAAATAGTTAAAAATAAAATGAATCAACAATGCTGTCTGGCCCTGTGTCGATGCATGTGCCTTTTTGTTTGACATTACTGTGTAAACCTGGAAACGCAAAAATGAAAAAAAAAAAAAAGTTTTTTATACATATCGACAAAAAATTCCACACATTTTTCCCTTTTTCCAAACAGCAGCAAAGGATGATGTGATAAAAGCAATACAAACAACTTACTGTAAAATCCAGAGTGAACAGAGTAAATCCACTAACAAATAGAAATGGCAGGATGCACTTAGTGTATTAAGCGTTTCGACCCACACACATTATTGGATCACTGCAATTATGATCCATGAAGCAACTGCAGCAGCCCATGAAACTGCACTCAGCCCAGGCACCATTTGTTCTCTACCACCTGTAGCTGCAGACAGGTCGTATTTTTATTTTTGTTCATTAATGCAATTTCCTTGGCATGTTTGACATACTATTAAATGCCCTGATGGTGGAGAGATCTCAATCACTGGGAAATGGATAAACAATTAAGTGGCTCAAAGCCTTAGCTGACCTTTACAGAGAACTTAAGATGGGATTACTTAGAAACGAAATGTGCTTTCATGATCTCTCAGAGGGGTCAAAACAGTTTCTGCCTCTGCAATTATTCTTGGTGGTACACTTGATGCAGTGCCACACTAATAGAGTAATTCTCTAATCGTCTGGATTCAGTGGTGTTGGTGCAAATAGCTCCTGAGTGCAAGTGGAGATGACTGTTTATCTTTGCTGGTTTCCAACCGCTAAATGAGTTACAGATGAATTATTCTGCCCCTCCACCTTATGAACCTTTCAACTGCAAAAATGAGTTTGCCCATTTCCACTGTCGTATCCGCACGCCATTTACTAATTCTAAATCAGGCTCATTAGCAACAGACAGAGGAAATGTTGTGAAACAAAAAAAAAGTCTTTTATCGTAAGCCAAAGGAAGCTGCATTTATTTGGCCCCAGGTATCTTCATATGTCTTTGTTTAAAGACAAGAGAAGGTAAGTATGATAATTGTTATCATCACTTCACATCATGTGATCTCAGGTTACAGAGCTTGTCCTTGACTTGTTCCTACAGGATGGCACATTCAGTAAAATGAATCCACAATGCTGCCTGGCCCCTGTCGTACTTTCTGTTTTTTGAGTGTTCCTCTCTCTAAACACAGATCAAAAGCTACAAGACTGTTAATATGCATGTCTTAAGTTTCAGTATACACATACAGTTAGAGTGGAACAGGTTCTGTATTTGTGTTTTTACAGGCAGACTAAGCAAATGCAAGCAGCTGAAATATGAGATGAGATCCATAAGGAAGTGTTTGTCACGAAAGCGATCTCTGATCCTGGATACTTGATCCTGTGGGAAAACTTGCAAAGGAGGTACGTTCGGAGCAGAGACGGGTCCGGAGATGCCAAATTGCCAAATGCCGTGAATGTTTTGATCAATAGGATTAATCAATAGATCCAGACCTACAAAATAACCAGAGCACAACTTTCTGTATTAATGGAGTTCCATTTTTTCATCTTCGCTTTTCTTTAATTCACAGGAAATGTGCGGCTGCTTGGTTGATGATATCACTGGGCTTAATGCTGTTGCACTGCACAGAAGAGGAGAAAGGCCAGTCCTACTTTGTAAAACTTCCCAACAACTAGGAGTCTGAGGGGGCAGCCACCTGCTGCAGCGTCCACCCACTACTGCTGCGACATCTGGCAGACAAGGCAGAGAGGCAGAGGAGACACAGACTGAAGCTGCACTGCTGTTGTGCACATCAGCCTGGAGAGAAGTGAAACAGTCTGGCAGTATTGCGCTGACACAAGACAGGAATTCAGCGGTAAGGAAATTATGCCAGAGATTTTTATCACATTGAAAGTTCTTCTTTTGCAAAATGAGAATTGCTTTAGCTTTTGTTGAGAGGAGGTAAGTGTTTAATACTTTAACTAACAGCACGTAACTACAATATAATGTGTTACATGCAGGGTTGTAATGCAGTGTTGACATTTTCTGTTTGTGCTGTAGACAACCTTTTATCCAGCATGCTGGAATGAATAAATGTTTGATAACATTCATTGATGTTGCTCACCATCCAATACAACATGCACTGCAGTTGAATGAGCAAAGTGCACGGCATTCTGACAGTCTGGATGCATTTATCAATTGGAGCAAAAGGGGCTATAAATTGCCTTGTGAAACTTGAGTTTCTTACTTATTTATCTCTTGATGTACAGATATAAACATGGTGAGATAATCTATTTGGCATGAGTATGCTCAGGTTGTTTTCAGCACAATAGGATTCATCAGAATGCAGTCCTTTCTGCAGAGTCAATTTGCAACTAACCTGAATTCATCAAGAACAAAAAGACCAAAAGCGTCTCTTAAAAACTGCCGTTTACCTTTTTTTTAACCCAGAAAAAGAACAAAGTCATTGTCATGTGACAGGATGCCCAAAATTCTTATCTACTCTCAGTTTCCTCCAGAATCGGCACAGCAGCAGAAAAACAAGATCTCTAAACCACTCTGCCACATCACAGTCATCACACTCTGCAGGGTTCTCTGTTTTTGGGGTGTCGACCTGTCGTCAGTCTGATTTTTCAATCTACATGCCTTGTTCTTCATCATGTCATTTCTCTTTGTCTCGGCAGATGCAGGTGTGGCCACAAATGGAGCAAGCCAATCAGACAGACAGCATAGAGAGCAACTCTACCGAATGTCCATCTATTGATGACTTTCGTAACCAGGTTTACTCCACGTCCTATTCCCTCATCACTGTGTTAGGCCTGGTTGGGAACGGCCTTGCTCTGGTGGTGCTGATCCGAACGCACCGCCAAAGCTCACCCTTTCATGTCTACATGCTGAACCTGGCTGTGTCTGATCTGCTGTGCGTCATGACGCTGCCGCTGCGAGTGCTCTACTATGTTAACAAGGGCCAGTGGAACCAGGGGGATTTCCTCTGCCGTATCAGTTCGTACGCCCTCTATGTAAACCTCTACTGCAGTATTTACTTCATGGCCGCCATGTCCATCACGCGTTTCATGGCCATTGTTTTCCCTGTGCAGAACATGCGGCTTGTGACAGAGAACCGTGCTCGTCTGGTGTGTGTGGGTATCTGGGTGTTTATCTGTCTTTCATCCTCACCCTTCCTGATGTCTGGCCAGACATTTGACCCAAGCACAAATAAAACCAAGTGCTTCGAGCCTCCACAAGGTTCAAAAAATGTACAGAAACTTGTCACACTGAACTATTTGTCTCTGGTGCTGGGCTTTGTGCTGCCCTTCCTCGTCATTCTGATCTGCTACGCTGGCATAGTCCACGCCCTGCTGTCCCGCACCAATGCTGCTCGACGCCAGCGGGGCACAGGCACCAAAGCTATCCGTATGATCGTCATTGTCCTGCTGACCTTCCTAATTAGCTTCATGCCATACCACGTGCAGCGCACTGTTCACCTGAACTTCCTGCACCGGACTGACACTACCTGCTCAGAGCGGATTGCCATGCAGAAGTCTGTGGTGGTGACTCTGTGCCTGGCTGCTGCCAATTCATGCTTCGACCCACTGCTTTATTTCTTCTCTGGAGAGAGTTTCCGCAATCGCTTGTCCTCGCTGCGCCACTCAGTGACGGGCAGCACCCACCGTACAGCAAGGCTGAAGCCTTCCCCAGTCTCAGAGTGTGCAGAAAACCACCAGCTGAAGGCCAGTTAATTTACATCAGGCAGGTGGGTCGTCAAACAAGCAGCTTAGGATATGTTCAAGGAGCTTTGGATAGCTTGTGCCCTCAGAAAGGCATGTATGACAAAGCTGGTTTACTCATGAAGGTATTTAAAGATATAAGTCTCAGGAGGATATTTATTATTCAAAAGAGTGAATATTGTTCAATATTTAAGTGATGTTCTGTATTATTACAGTAACCAGAAGCCTATTATATCCCAAATGTATCCAAACTGTGGAATGACAAATATAAATGCACAGTATATCATTGTACAAATGTATTATATAATGTGGTAATATGTCTTTTTATCTGGATTGTCTTCAAGAAGCTTGCGTCTTGTATCACACAACCCACATATAAATGTTAAAAAAATGTATCAAAAGAGTTAAACAATGGCTACTTGACAATCATTTCTATCACTTGTAGCATTCTGTACCAATATTAATATGAATATTAATTAATTAATTAATATTAATATTAAACTTATTATGCCCTTGTAACTTTTCACTGTCTATTTTCCTGTAAATAATGAGTTTTTTTTTTTTACCTTTTACCATGCGGAAGATACACATTTTCTGCGCTGTAATCTGTTTTGAGTTTCAAAACATCAACAGTGAGGTGGGAGAAAATTTGGGTAATCTAGGACCTTGAAAGATCTTCACAAAAGCAAAGAAGCACGTTTTACATGGATTTCGTAGAATGTCTATTTTTGCTTTGAAACACCTGGAAATATGCTGCCATATTGTATGCAAACTATATTTCATGTTATGTATGATAACTGCATTAATAAATCATCCAACATGTGTCAGTTCAGTGTGATCAGATGTAATCCTCACTGTCTCGCTGACTGTGTGTGAGTGACAAACTGTCCACTGGGTGTCGCACCAGCACACATGTTGTTGTCATCCCACTCTCAGAGACACAATACTGATCATTTTCTCTGCTGCTTTTCTACTGCCTGTCTTTGTTTCTGTAAGATGAGAAAACAATGAGTTACTGTTTTTTATTCTGGGGCAACACTTTAAGAAGAGTTGCGGTACAAATTGATTTTGTGCCAAATGTACGTCATAAAACTGTCTGTACAGTTTAGACATATATATGTATTAACTGAGGCTATAAAACATGTTTTAGAAAAGAGTAAGATCTTTATCCTTCTATAAAGCCACAACATCCAGACATAAATTAAGTTTCCTTGTTAATCAGAAATACAAAACATCACTGAGAGCCCAGACTGCTGAGGCCGACCCTGCTGATTGGAACATAGAAGGCCACTGTATTACCACTTCATAAACAGATTATATCAAGCACATGATCGGCTCCCTCCTTCATTTGCACAAAAAGATGTTTGTTTCAGTCTGCAAAGCAGGACTGTCTTCGAGATGGGACTCTGTGGTTGCAGTGTTAGTGTACCTTACAGCGGAGATACTGGCCATACAGGAAGTAAGGAAAGTCCCCGCTAAATTCCTCCTCATTTGTTTCTAAAGAGATTATAACAGCGAGCCACATCGCATTGCAGGAAATCACTTATAATGCTTTATTTTTCTCCAGCTGTGCTCCAGGTTTGCTGCAGTGATTTGGCCTCAGCATTCATCACTTTTTTTGGGAGAGGTTAAGAATAAAAGTTGTTTGCCCTAAGGGAGAGAAGAATGCAACGTGTGTTAATGCCCACCATGTGAGCTCACCAGGAGAACTGTTTTACTGTAGGCAATGTGCCCATCATGTGTCATGTTTTTAAATCCATACTGTAGCCTATGCTGTATTAAGTTTTCTCACTTGGGTGTCCTTTATACATTTCCCATCATGCCACTTTAAAGTGTCTTTCACTCCAGCCTACCTGCCTGATAAACAGCCATGTCGTTTGAAGTCATTTGTAAAAAGGGATTTTTGTCTGAAAATGTGTCATCTCTAAACTCAATCTGATACCGACCCAAGTGATGTTACCAGGATTGTTTTTAATTTAGACTTGACAAGCACCTCCAGAGATCCAGACATCATCCATGTTGAGATCATCCAATGAGCTGAACGATGATATTTCACGTTATATGTAATCATTCATTGTTACTATAAGGAGATTGATTTCAGCAGCTTTAAACAGAAATACCGTCTGAATCTTCTCTTGTTATCGCAATCTCACATACTTCAGTTTTCACATAGAAACAACAATGATTTAGTATCTCAAAATAATAAGGAACTTTCTCAAATTAATAAAAACAATAATAAGTTAATATCTTAGAATAAAGACTCCATTTCTGTCTGAGTCAAAATATTAAGAAACTCATTATTTGAAGAAGAGTTCTCATTTTTAATGACTTAAAGGATATTTCTTCTTTATTACATTAGCAGAAATTAGCCTCTAGACAGGGGAGAATTGCAGAAATTATGTCCATTTCTTCATGCTTGCCACAGTTCATGTCTGGCCTGCAGTTCAGCTCTGCTATAAACCTGATATTTGGTGTAACCAGGCTTGATTTGCTACATGGTTTGGCTGGTGGTTAAGGAAAGCAGCAAGCGGCCAACAAACCAAAGTGCCAAATGAGGCCAGAAACTATGTTGGTATGTGTACAGAGTGTAAATCCAACCTGTCAGCTCAGCAGCAGAAAAAGCACAATCCCCAACATTGGATCTTTTGTCCGGTCACATCAGTATCTTAAGGATAAAGAAATTAGAGGTTAGTTAAGTCGGACAGCCCAGGTCAGCATTGTATTCCTGCATACTGAAGTTCTGATTTTTAAGTAAGTTGCCTCAAGTTGGCATTTCAAAAATACTGACGTGCACTAGCTGACACTGTTGTTTGTAATGAGTGCATGCATTCTGTGTATGTGTGTGTGTGAGAGAGAGTGGGTGCATGCGCACATACCCTTGCATATCTACATGTGAGAAATGTGACACTTGACACAATATGTCCACTTGACACACATCAAAGGTCACAGGATGATTGCATTTTTCTCACTTTCAGACTTGGAGGTTAAAGGCCAAGCTGCTGGGTAATGCCCTCATGCTGTCAGAAAGCCATTACTCAGACAGCTGTCAATTATTTGTTGAATAACATACCAAAACAGACGAAAACTCTGCTCAGACTGCCCACTCGGTCACATCATGTGTCTCCAAATACACCAACTCCCTGCTGTTTTATCCTGAACTTATTCACCCTACAGGCGAGGGCCCGCCCCCTCCTTGTAGACTTTGTTGTTGCTCTGAAAGGAAGCCTGTGAACAGTGCGACTGTGTCTGCGACAGTGATTGTGTACTCCACCGAAAGTATTTTGAGCTGCCAGTATATTTTTGTCCGCGTGTGACGCACACAGAGAGAAAGGCCTCTCAGTTTGCTTAACTTTTAAAATGTTATCACTGCACACAAATCACATAAAGTCTCCTGGCATCTGTAAAAAACTGGCATTTGCCTCAAAACCAGTGAGCCAGTTTTTTAAAATGCGTGATGATGAAGCTCATCCCTCCCTGCACGCTCAGTTATTTCTTCATAATTTGATTCAATATTTCTAATCAATTAAAGCTGTTAATTAACTGCCTCCTGTGGTTACATTGCAGCCGTTCATCATGGCAGCCACAGAGTTGTTATTCTTCTTCTCTGCTGTCTTGCCAGAGAGGCATTTTCCTTTGTACTGAGAACAAGACTCCTCTGGAGAGCTGGGTAAAAACCTCATTTAAATGTGAATAAAAAGCAAAAGCACTGCAGCTGCATGTCTGTAGCAACTCCGACACTCTACCAAGCCTAAACCTAGTTCTGTGTGTTCAGAAATCTTTTCAAACACCATGAGAGTCATTGACTTGCAGATGTTTTACAAAGAAAGAATTCTGCTTCTTTCATCATGATTTAGCTATCCAAGATAATGTAATCCAAGTCAGTTTAATCTTAGCAGAAAAAGGAGTCCACAGCTGTGGTGTTTATCTCTCCAGATACTAGATCCACAATATGAGAGGAGTTTAATGCCAAAACTGCAAATAGACGTTTGGCAAAAAGTTGAGTTGGGGAATGATCATTCAAACAGAATGCTCTTTGTTCAGGGTCAAAAGAAACTGTCGCTTTGCGGCACTCAGTTCGGGTCTTTCTCCAACAACAGAGGCAGAAATTGGTGATACAGCTTTCACTAACACATTACAACAGGTCCAGTGATGTGCAGTAAAACTGGGTCACTGTGGTAATAAAACAGCAAGACTCCCAGTCAGTTTTTCTGTCTCATACATTCTTCACTGCCTTCAGTGAAATGCACTGGGCTGTCTGAAGGCTCTTTTTGTCCCATGATAAATTGATTAGGAGCTATACGTATATGCAGTGTTTGAGCAGCCTGTCACAGTTGATCCAGACCAAATAGACCACTGTAAACAAATACGGGATCCCAAGGGAGCCAAGCTGAGGTTTGGCTCTGAAACTTCCTGCCACATGGTGGAAATAGAAACCAAACGAAAAAACTGGAAATGTTAGAAAACATAATCTGTCTTCTTGTAATATATTTTCTTACTATGTATAAACAGGCCATTTTAATGACTTACGGTCTCATTTCTTGTGAATAATTACATGAGCAGGTCACCATTGTCCACTGAAAACAATTATTTCAAAAGTAAACTGATAAAGCTAATTCTTTCCCTTCCAATCATCCATCCATCCATCCATCCATCTTCATTCGCTTGATCCAAGACCGGGTCGCGGAGGCAGCAGTCTGAACAGAGATGCCCAGATTTCCCTCACCCCAGACACTTCCTCCAGTACTTCTGGGGGGATTCCGAGGTGTTCCCAGGCCAGCTGAGAGACATAGTCTCTCCAGCGTGTCCTGGGTCTTCCCCGAGGCCTCCTCCCGGTGGGACATGCCTGGAACACCTCCCTAGGGAGGCGTCCAGGGGGCATCCGAAACAGATGCCCAAGCCACCTCAGCTGACTCCTCTCAATGCGAAGGAGCAGCGGATCTACTCCGAAAGCTCCTCCCAAGTGACCGAGCTTCTCACCCTATCTCTAAGGGAGGGCGCCCAGCCACCCTGCGGAGGAAACTCATTTCGGCCGCTTGTATCCGCGATCTTGTCCTTTCGGTCATTACCCAAAGTTCATGACCATAAGTGAGAGTGGGAGCGTAGATTGACCGGTAAATCAAGAGCGTCGCCTTTTGACTCAGCTCCTTCTTCACCACGATGGTCCGGCATTTACACCGACCGCATAACTGCGGACGCTGCACCAATCCGCCTATCAATCTCACGCTCCATCTTTCCCTCACTCGTGAACAAGACCCCGAGATACATGATCTCCTTCACTTGAGGCAGGACCTCTCCACCCACCCGGAGAGGGCACGCCACCCTTTTCCAAGTCGAGAACCATGGCCCTCGGATTTGGAGGTGCTGATTCTCATCCCAGCCGCTTTTACACTCGGCTGCAAACCGCCCCAGAACAACAGGACCAACAGGACAACATCATCTCATGCGAAAAACAGCTGAGATGAAATCCTGTGGTTCCCAAACCGGACTCCCTCTGGCCCCTGGCTACATTGCCCTAGAGAACAGTTCCTCCCAATCACGCCCCTCCAGGTATCACTGTCGTGGCCCACGTGAGCGTTGAAGCCCTCCAGTAGAACAATGTTGGAGCACTATCAAGTACCACCTCCCCCAGAGACTCCAAGAAGGCCGGGTGCTCTGTACTGCTGTTCAGCCCATAGGCACAAACAACAGCAAGAGACCTATCCCCAACCCGAAGGCGCAGGGAAGTGACCCTCTCGTTCACCAGGGTGAACTCCAACACATGGTGGCTGAGCTGGGGAGCTATAAGCAAGCCCACAACCAGCCCGCCGCCGCTCACCCTGGGCAACTCCAGAGTAGTGGAGGGTCCAGCCCCTCTCAAGAAGCTGGGTTCCAGAGCCCAAGCTATGCGTGGAGACAAGCCCGACTATCTCTAGCCAGTACCTCTCAACCTCCCGCACGAGCTCAGGCTCCTTCACCCCCAGCGAGGTGACATTTCATGTCCCTATGGCCAGAGTTTTGGTTCAAGGATTGTGTCGTCAAGGCCCCCTGCCATGACTGCTACCCAACCCACATTGCACCTGGCCCCTCATGGACCTTCCTGCAGGTGGTGATCCTACTGGAAGGCGAGCCCACTTCCCCATTTCGGGCTGAGCCCGGCCGGGTCCAAGGTGGGGCCCCGGTAACGCCAATCCAGTCAACGTAACAGTCCTTGATTCTTCACTATCCATGATGGGCTTGTGAACCACTCTTAGTCTGGCCCGTCACCTAGGACCTGTTTGCCATGGGAGACCCTACCAGGGTCCATGACCCATGACCCTACCACTCATCCATGAACTGTTTACTGTTAAAGACACTTTACTGTGGAGACGAACTGAAACCATAATTTCAAGATTAGGTTTCAGACATTCAGTGTGAATGCATTTTTATCAATTCTGTGGAAATTTTTCTTTTTTTTTTTTTTTCCAAACTGATAGGAGTATTTTTTTTATTCTCAGCCCATTTTAATTATTTGACATCAGAATGAATATTATGAATTATGTATTAATTTATATTTTTGAATCATCAGATTTGTCAGATCTTGAAACGGATGCACTATATTTCAAACACTTTTTATTTCAGACACGTTTTATTTGACTTGCCTTTAAATGAACTGCATTTTTGTGTGCAGCGTTTTCTGTTCTTTTATCCTGTTCCAGCATCATATGTATGAATTTGTCACTTTTTGTTTTTTGCCTAAGGTGCAAATAGCAACCACTGAAAACTGTCCCTGCATAAAAAAATGTACAGCACAACGTCTTTTTCCAGGAGTTTATGGATCTCACATGTTGGATACTGGAGTGTCCTCGAATGCAACAACAATGACTGTCTCTTCCACGGTGTGAGCTCATGACTGTGTTAGCAATGGTAAATAAATACAAAAAATGATATATATATATATATATATATATATATATATATATATATATATATATATATACACCGTAATCTGTAAAGGTCATCCACTTTGTCTCGTGCTGGTATTGCTTAAATGAAAACAGCGTTTTGAGACAAAAGTCTATAACACAGTTATTTTCCTTCACAGTGTCATCTCTGGCCTTCGGAAATAAATATGAAGTCCTTTGTGCTGTTGAACAGAGGGGGACAAATGTGGTGTGAAGCTGTAAACTGATAGTTAGCAAATAAATAAATAAACACATGACTATCTGTACAGAAACTATTGTTCATTTCAGTTCAGTTTCACTCTGTTAGATTAGTTCATTTCTTGTGGAGGAGCTCAAAAAACCACTACATAAAGAATAATGTCAGAACTAAACAAATATAGGACAGGTTTAAGTTAAAATCATCCATACTACATTGTAATCATACTGCCCGCAGACACTCGTGTGAGCACCAAGCAGTATAAAACGACCATTCCTGCTGTGTTTATGCTGTCAGGATTTATGGCGTTGGGAATAAAACCCAACTATTTGCTGTTCGTTTTACATGTGGGCCTCAAAAATCCTTTTGCTGAAGGCATCACGGCAAAAAAAACAGTGTGGTGAACTGAAATAACATGGAAAACAGAATCATCACTCATGTATTTGAGAAAGAAAAAAAATAAAGAAAAAGAACGATAGATCAGAGGAGAAAATCTGAACAGGACATTATATCAGTTCAGGGACTCAAGTGACGAATGCATAAATCCACTTGTATTTTTATCATCAATCTTAGTGAATCTTGCTATACTTGCTTTACAATAGACGGATAAGATAACTTCAAAATCTTCTTACATCTTCAGTCCTGCTGATGGGTGACAAATAATGGAACTAAGCATCCATTTTTCTAAAAAAAATGATTGCCGAATAATCTTTAAAAAACGCAGAGGGTGATTTACCAATCTCACCAACTCTGTTCTGAAGATATTCCCAGAAGCCTCAAACACTCTTCTAGGATGAAAAAAGCCTTTCTGTCTACTGCAAGATAAAAAATAGCTTTAACACTCGAACTTACCAAAAAAACTCCAAAAAATTGCAATGTAATAACTTTGTTGAAATGAAACCCATGTAACTATAGGACCCTGACTTTTCCTAAATGTGTGTATATTTTATTCTAACATTGTTATTTTCTTAAAATTACAAAACACAAAAGATCTGTCTCTGTTTAATTTGAAACTTCAGTACTTCTTGGCATTGATGAGTAAACTCTACTGGAGGAATGTGTATCATTCTTCCTAAAGATATTCCCTCATTTGGTGTTTTGATGATGGCGGTGGAGAGATAACGTCACTCCAAAATCTCCCATTGGTGTTCAGTTGTGTTGAGATCTAATGACTGTGAAGGTCATATTATTCACATTATTTTCATCCTCACCAAACCATTCAGTGACCCCTCATTCTCTATGGATGGGAGCAGTGTCATCCTGGAAGAGACCACTCCCATTAGGATAGAAATGCTTCATCACAGGATAAAGGTGATCAGTCAGAACAACTCTGTGTTTATCTGCAATGACCCAAACCAAACCAGCAAAATGTCCCCACAGCAGAACAGAGTCACCAGATCTGCATTTGTTATGTTTCTCCAATCATTCGAGTTTTTCCTTTTAATTGTTGCCCTTCTGTATATCAAGCAAGAAACATGGTCACGGCCTGGGAAACTTTCTTTCTTTCTTTTATCCAGATGGTTAGAGGAGTGTCTTTGGATTGTGGGAATATCTCCAGAACAGCAGTAAGTGATATTCAACAACCTTCTGGGACTTTAAAATATTGCAGGGTATTTATGTTTCAGAAAATCTAATGCCTAAGTGAAGTAATAAATGGAATAAATGGAAAAACAGCAATATATATACACTGGTTACTGAAGGGAAAACAATAGCCCTCTCACAGATTTAAATAACACGTATATGGGAAATCCTGTTTTTTTTTTTTGGAGTGACAGGATGAGGTCCCACACACTCAGGCTGCAGGCCTGGAGCCGTGGGTCGTTCCACGTCCATTGAAAGCTCCTGTGGGGACGGGTGGCTGTGTGGGTGGGTGAGGGGTCACTGAGGCGGGCTGGATACAAGGGGAGATACCAGGAGGGGTTAATGTTGTTTATGTTCCTCTTAAAGTGGCCATTGTGTTTGCTTCCACCCATCACATGACACCTGGTCACAGTCTCCTCATCAGGGTTGTTCTCGACCCTCCACTTCCACCATCACAAAGACACACACACACACAATCACGCACTCAGATGCTCAACAATGGGCCGCTTGTTATCCCCGCTGAGTGTACAGGAAGCCTCTCCTCCAGATTTGAGTTGAGGAGGGCCCAAATCATGATGTTGGCATGGTCCCGTATGAGCCTCTCGCTGACCCCAAATCCTCATCAATACAGGCCATTGATACTGAACTCATTTCCTCTAATTAACTGGAAACAGCACTTCGCATTATCATTATATAATCCTCTGAAAAAGAGAATATGGTCAAACTGAATAAGTTCTTTCACTGCCCTTTGTGTCTGTGTGATTAGCGATTAATATGATTAAATGAATCAGTCGCTGCTATAAAACGAGACAATGGCAATTACAATGACGTTTCAGAGCTTATTTTGAGTAATGTACTGTAAAACGGCATGATGGGGCAAATAACCTCGTGCTGACACACTTTCCTGACACTTTTTTTCACAATTAAATTCCATTTTCCCCAAACAAGTCAATTCGGAAGAAACTGGCCACAGTTTCCAGGTTTTATGGAGTTCAGATGCAGGTTCATGCAACATGAGAGTATATTAGATTTGCTGAAGTTGGGTATTTGTTAAAGGCTGGAGACTCAGAGTCTGAAAGTTTGATGACATCTCCCAATTGTTGTTTCATAAAAGTCATCCAGCAGTGACATCTTTTTGAAGTTAGTTCTGCTCGGAGGCCTCCCATTGCAAATCTCATGTGTGAATTCAGTATTGGATTGGGAGTAACAACTTATGATACACTCACATTTTGTCCATAAAGATTATCTCTTACACGTTAAGGGTTGTAATTAATGTTGCACAGCAAACATTTTCTGGCTTATTTTAAGACCGCAGAAAAACATTTTTTACATAAATTTAAAAGCCCTGTGTGAAGTTGGCATCTGAAATACACCCAACTCAAATTAATTCCTTTTACACCCTCTCCTCCTCTTTCTCCTCCTCCTCTTCCATCCCTGACAATGGCGATGATGGTACATGCTGTTTTCAGATACCTCCGCCACTGGAGAGGAGGAAAGAAAAATTTAAAGCAGATGTCCAGCTGAGTTTGTAGGCAAAACAAAAAAAAAGCCCACAGCATCCTTGTTGAGAAGCGAGAACATAAATTCTGACATGATGTTGTACTAGCAGCCAGAGAGGTTAGAAATTATGCAACTGTCACAACTGTACATAGATGCTCTTTTCTATTGGCTTTGTTGAACTAAAATCCCATACGGCAACTTTTAGACCACGATATCTGCGCATACAGCATATTCAGACTTCACAACCTCTGAGCTTGAACCCCTGCTGTTTGCAAAAATATGGCTGCTCTGAAGACAAATCAGCATCTCCAAACAACTTCTTATATAGCCTTTCAAAATGTGAAATCATGTAAGACAGAGTTTAAATCAGACTCAGATGTGCACAGATTTTCCTTTCCCTCCCTTCTTCTAATCTCCTTGTTTGTAGTATAAAAGAGGCAGTCACGGTTCAACGTCTTTGCAGCAGATCTGACTTATCTGACCGAAAAACAACTGACAGCTTTGTGTACTCAGTAACGCTGTCTGCCAGCCAGTAATGGGACACACGAGACGGCCGGCGAGCGACGCAGTTGCACAAATGACTCAGAGATTTGCATGCGTACACAAGCACACTGCAAATACACAGACAATCACCACACTGAATGCTGTGTTGTACGCTGCTGGACCTGAGGACATATTTTCACTCATGTGCAACCATGTAGCAACAATAAATGAAATGAATTTGAATCTGAATCTGGGTGGACAAATACTCTGCATTCCTCCAGGGTGGCCACACACACAAATTTGCACGCATCAGGGTGACCTTTCAACTGGAGGACAGACGACGTCAACACATCTTTGTCCGCAAGTATGTGCTGAAAATGCCCTTGAGCAACACATCTGTCCTCTACCAGATCTATGTTTGATAGTCGGTCCCGTCCTCTGTGGAGGAGGCACACATAGGTCAAACGAAGAGAAAACAAAAGATTTCACACATACAGGCACAGACGAACTCAGAGCTGATTGTATTATCAACCTTATTCTCATAATTGCGGCCACTCTGACTATAGCTGCCTAACACACTGGGGTTAACATGAGTAACAGGGTTTTCCACCCGAGTGATTTGCGTTTGATTTAAGTGGCCAGGTAAACATGTTTTTTGGCTGGACTGTGAAAATTTGGGTCAACTTTTTTTTTTGTACCATTCGGTGGTTTTTCAGTAACAGAAAGTTCAGCCGCGCCTCTCCTTTGAGTGATTGAGATGGACAGGGCACTGGGTTCAGTTGCGCCGCTTGACATGCAACGACTGTGAAGTGATTCCTGCCAAAACCAAATGTCATTTCAGTTTATTACTATTTGAAAACTGAAGCTTTTTGTTCTTATTCCATAGCTCTGTGATAAAAGACATGTAAATTTGTAATTTAATTGTTTTTCATGGCTTTTATTACTACTTTTATTGTAACTGTGTTTTTAAATATACAGAAGGCAATAGGCAACTTATTCCCCTAATTACCTTACAGATTTGGTTGCTTTTATGAAGACTGGATGAGACTGAGCTGTCAGTTCACTGACTTTGATACAGAGCAACGTCGTTTTCGATCTCCAATGGCATGAGAAACTTGTAGGAGAAAGCACAGGCGGCCAATCACAGTCCTTGTGGTATCTCTGTGTCCAGCCCAATGTGTTGTTACATTTTTGAGGGGGCGCTGTTCAGTTTGCTTTGGAGCCTACGCACATACCCACAGTGGGTCCAGTGTAACCTCCTAATGTAGAAATGGATTATTGGGCTATCAGGCTAATTTTGCATTCTCCACCTCCGCTGTAGAGGGAAACATGACTGCTTGAAAACAATGCATATCTGAGCAAACAGTGAAGGCGCCCTAAAACTCTCCAGATAAAGCTCCACTTTACAAGAATAATTTAAAACATTTGTCTCAGGGTTCAGTCGAAAGCAGGACACAGGAAGTATCCATGTGATCGACTGTTAAAGCGATCACTATCGAACGAAGATCAAACTGGAGAGGAGAGACAAAGAACTGAGGCAGGAAGGCAGCAAGCGGAGCATCCCTAAAGATTAGCTGAAAGAAAAGACAGGGGCAGGCTGGACCAAACGATCATATCTCCAACATTAAGAAACAACAAAAAAACTCTTAACCTTTGCTTAAGAGGTCACATAAGATTTTGATGTTTGTTTGGAGAACTTTCAGGATGCTCATGCTGCTTGCCCCGGTGTGCTGTATGCTGTTTTGCCAGAGTCAAGTTTCCAGAATCGCTACAATTTTGGCAGCAAGCACAACGTAAGCGTTTCGACCTATTTGTCTGAATATATTTCATAATCCAAACACAGGATATTATTCATGCAACTATCTCCTGTAATTTAATATACCAAATACAGTTATGACTCCTAATATCAGTAACAGGGTCTGTGATTTATAGGTCAATTTGGTAAAGTCGTTTCCAGCTCAGGAATTTTGAAATAGGCTGCTTTCATTGTGTTTTGATTAAGAAATATAACTTTCAAATTTTCTGATTTTCCAGAACACAGGAAAAACCACAGCAGATGTTGACAGAAGAAGATGGATGTACAGACAAGGCCAAACTGGCAAGTGCAGCATGCTGTTCAGCCTCCTTTTTCAGACAGCAGAGAGAGGACAGGCAGAGGTAGGATGAGGACAGACTGCAGCGCACAGCAGATTCACAGCAATGAACTCACCATACATGTCTCTGGATTTCCTAAGATTGGAGGAAAATAGTAAATTAACGGAAGCAGCTTTACGGTCTGGGATGTGATTGAGCACGCAAACTCTTTCTAGTAGTAGCAGCTTGCCAGCGAACGGACCAATGCACCTCAACTCAACTCTTGTTATTCGGGCAGATGACCACATCTGTCAGCACCAACAAATAACACAAAAACACTTAAGTGTTAAAATGTTTAGCAAACGGCTGAAGGAGAGGGGATTTGACAAGTCAACAGAACAGTCCCATGTGAAAGTAAAGAAGAGAGGGACCCCTTCATAAAAAGTGGAAGTTCAGGAGAAGAAGAAAATTCCCATGGTTTGATACAAGGCTATTTTTAAGGGACAAAAAGTCTCATTTATTTAAATTTATTTCACCCAAAGAATCTGAAGATTTTAACAATTTTAACTATTCTGAACATGAACATGAACAGCATATAGATGTTGATGGATGTCGTCCCTTGTTATGTGCAGGAGAAACTTCCTACAATACACTCAATTATGAAGAAGCAAGTGAGCCAAATGCTGCAGCTCAGACCACATCCCATCATCAGTGCTGGACAGAATATAAGTAGCGTAAAACCGGGCTGTGGTGGGCAGAGTGGGGGAAGCACTGAAAGGTTGGCTATAGGGCTCAAGCAGGGAAGCACATGCCCAAAGCTAGTTTGGCAAACAGTGGGCTACTTATCTACTGCTTCTTTGTTGTCTCATTCATTGAACTGTTTGTTTAGAGTCTCTTGAAAGTTGCGCAATATGCAGATGACAGATATTATATAGCTACAAGGGTAATGTGCCTAAAGGGTAATTTTGTTAAAGGAGGCACCTTTATTGCCCTTTGAGGTGTCCAAAGCCCCTTTCTACAGTTGCAGCCTGACTCATCTGCTGATTAAAGTTGAACTGTGCAGCTGTTACCCTCATTATTCTGGAGGATGACCAGTGTCATATCTATTTTACCAAATATTTCTGTTCATTTTGCTGATAGTTTGTTGTCCCGGGCACGATCACAAAGCAATGAGAGTACAAAAACATGGGCACCATGGATTTTGCCAGGTCGTCCAAAGTTTATATCCTAAAATCTCCTGATATTGCTTTCGGTTGTAGTAATCTGCTGGTGCATTGGGTGGTGCCTTGATGTTAACACTATAATAATATTAGTGACAAACCAGACAGGTGGGAAATAGATCTGCACTGCAGGTTAGTCTGTTCAGACAAAATGCAACTTGAACCTAACCTATAAGCAGGGGTTCAGCTGTACTTCGTGTTCTGACAGATCAAGCTGGGCCAAAGTAAATAACACAAATGCATAAAACTGACTTTCTCATCCTGAAGTTCAATAAACATTCTCTGGCATTCCAGATGTTATTAATGTGTTCCTACCATGCATAGTGTGGGTGAATCCAGATTCTCCTGTACTGTAGGAAGAGAGATATATACATATTCTTACCAGTGTGATGCACAAATCATATATGATGACAGAGCGTTCAGAAGCCAACGATTCACTCAGATGGCTACCGTTAATATATTACACTTACCGAGCATGACATTGGTTTAACATGGTGACAGTTAGCAGGTCGTTGAATGCTCAGTATTATCTGCCCTGTTCTGCCCAGTCATCTGAAGGCAGCAGTAGCCTATGGTATTTCAAGACATTTGATCAAAGTGCATTTGGCATTCTGCTGGTATAGTTTAGCCTGGTATGTGATACATATAATATCACAGTTGAGCAAATGCCAAATATGCACTTGTCTGGAACACTAGACCTTCTTCTGTGTTGCCCCAGCTACATCTGACCAACAAGCAGAGTGAATGTTCTCATTTAAATTGTGGTTATGCATTTTGGTTTGCTTGGGTTTTTCTCTGCATGAAAACAAACCAAACCAAAGAGGAAATGCTCAAAGTTAAACAAACTCATCAACTGATTCAGACCAGAGCAAACAAACTATTGGTGTGAAAATGCCGTGAAATGCTTACAGCACTTACACCATGGCTCACTGTCTGCTCACAGGAATTCTGGACAATATAGTGTAATGGATGTGGGTGGTGCATGGAAAAAGATGACTCAAGGTTTGTTTTTTGTTTTTTTTCCCAGCACGTGTTTGTTTCTGCAGAAAGCAATGCAAAGAACCTTCTGATGCCTTCTTGCCTTCTGATTTTTTGCTGACCACCTATACAAAATATGACTTTGAGACTTCATCATTTTTCTTAAAATACATTAATCTGACATTACAGTAACATTTAAGCTAACTTATAATAACTAATTTCAAAACCATGAAAAATTAGGGAAATACAGTGACACTTTGTGGGCATAGTAAAGAGGTGCGTGGGGTTCGGAGACTAACTGAGACAATGAAAATTAGAACATTTAATAAAGAAAAATGCATAGAAGAAAGAAGAAAATATAACCCATTAGTTGCCTTTCAATCAAATATCCCAACATAAACATGCTACTTTGACACCTGTGAGCACAGAAATATCCATGTTCATTATGATAGTGTTAAGTGTTTCCTTACATATGAATGAGACATGAGGCACTTGGACAGTGTAGTGATAACAACAATGAGCCACACTCCTCTGCTCAACACTCCCACGAGGACTTGTTCTTCAGCAGTAGGCAGGCTGTGTGTTCATGGGTTTTGGGGGAGTGGCTTTGGAGGCAGGCCCAAAGAGAGGGGCTGGGATTTTGTTTTCGATATTTTCAAAACCAGGCTTTCCTTTGCTGATTTCACCTTTGTTGCCTACCTCAGCCTTAAAAGAAAACAAGCACAGCAGCATTTTTCCACACAACTTACCCAAAGCAGTGCCATAAGGTACTGTAAGGGGCAGATGAGGGGCTACGAAATCTTACTGGAGAGGTGATGTGTGGCATGGTCATTTCCACAGAAAACAAAACAAACAAAAAAAATACTGATAAATAAAAGTGGCTAATTTGGGTAAAATTAACAAATACTCAACAGAATAATTGAATAATAAATCAAATTCACAGAATAATAATTGGAATTAAGATATTTTTAATTCTCTTTTACTTGGACTTTAATCCATTCCTCATTAGTCTTTCTTTCTTGGTTCATCTGAGTCTCAGAGATTCTTACTCCCACTTACTCTAACACCATTCAACAAAAGAATATGCAGTCATATAAAAGATACAAGAATTGAAATTTACAGGTATGCAACATCGATTTTAGGCAATCACAGTCATACATGTGTTAATAAATATACAGAAACACGTTGAGTTGCAATGAGGTTTCAAGCTTTGAATCTATCTTGCTGCTGCTGTCTTTGTGTATCAGCAGTTTCCTGCACAGGGACTTAACATAGAGGAAGTACCCACCTATCCTGACTGTAACACCAGCTGTCGTCTGCTTTCATATTATTAACATCAACAACTAACATTGTGCTGCTTGCAAACGTTGCTCTTCCAATAATAAACCTGATGTGTGCAGCAAGTTCCCCAGTTGTTGATGTCATCGAGGAGTCACTGTTCCTGTTCCCAGGGCAGAACCGGGGAAGGTGGGTGGGAATTGTTAAAGTGTGGAGGGGGTTAAGGAGTATGTGTGTATGTGTGTGCACACACTCGATGTTCACATGTTGGAAGGACAAGTGTCTCTGGGGTTATCACGGAACTGACAAGAGGAAAGTCTGTCAAACATGTCCCAAAAAAGAAAACCTCCACACAATGCAAGGTCACTTCACCCCTGCATCGCTCACTGCAGTGGCAGCCCCACACAGCATCCATCAAAGCTGAAAGAAAAAAAATTAACATAGCCCATACACAGCAGAGCGCCTTAGACTTTTTCAGACACTTCTTACCCTGGACAAGTGAGAAAAGAACAGGAAGTGGAAGTGGGAATGTCAAAATGTACTTTCTGATTTTCAGCACCATCTTTGTGTCTTTATTTTAGCTCCAAAACTCTCAAATCCCACAGTAGAATGATAGGTCCATCTATCTCTTCATTTACCCCATTTTCTGTAGAGGTTTAGGGCTGTCCCAGCATGATTGCTACATATTGTAACCATTCTTCTGCCTAATAATTGCACCTCCTGCCACAAGTCATGTATTCAGTTAGCTCAGAGTGAGATGCCTGTCTCCAACAATCCCAGTAAACACTGCTGCAGGACACAAGCCTAACCAATATCATCTGCTTGGCTACACACCAAAATTAGATAGTTTTGAACAAGGTACAGTGTAAGACCTTTATCATCCTACAAAACAGCCAACTAATCTGCAGAAAATAAATGCCATGACCTTTACTGCCTATCAGTGCTGGAATGCCACTGGACATGCTTTGTCAGAACACCTTGAACCTTCCTACAGCCAAGAAAAGCTATTTTTATGTGTGTTACATGAAAGCAAGCTGCATTTAAACTGTCACATAGTGGGTCAGTCTGAACATCCATTAAACCTTAGCGATCCTTCTAGCTAAGCAGAATGTGTTTACTATATCCACTACAACACCCATAGTGGCATACGTATGACACCACGTCCACAATCCGCTCCCCTCCCAAAAAGGACCAGACCCAGTCGATGCTAAACACATAAGATTATGTATTAAATCTCCTTTAAAAGCTAAGAACAGACTTAATAAAAGAACCCAGAATAAAATACAAGAACATGAGCCAGTATGGAAACAGCCGATCAATCCCCAGACTCGATTGGACAGAAGATGACTCATGCATGCTGTAGGATAGTTGAATAGGACATACTGCTCTTTAGTAGAGAGGGAAGCACACAGGAAATTGAGTGACTCCTCTTTCTTTGCAGCACAGAACAAGTCCATGTTTTGCACGTTCACAATGAATAGTCTTTCCCAGAGTATCTGATGATCCAACATGCACCAACTTGTTTCTTCCAGGATTTAATCCTTGCGAGCCTGCACATCATGCCATCTTCTTGGGACAATGCCTCCCAGTATTGGCTGACAGGTTAGCGCAGTGCCAGGGGAAGGCTCATGTGTGCCACACTGCTGTTGGACCACGGATGACTGCCAGCTTACAATGTCTGAATCTCTCTGGCAGAGAGGAGATCTGACAGAGGAGAGGAAAGGAGCACATACAGTACATGTGTGGTCTTGACACATCAGCCCAATGCAATGAAGTGCTGGAGCTAACACTGTCCTGGAAAATCCAACACAGGTTCTCTATAACTTTTAACATCAGTGATGACTGAACGTCAGACTGCTTGTTCATAGGCCGCCACGGTCCAGTTGTTTGCCTTTCATCTGTGGTTTGAAGCAGAGCAGGATTAACAATATTGCTTTCATTTCCAGTAACCTGATATGGCAATGCCCCTGTGAAGTCCTGACTCAACCTATTTGACATCATCATGCTAATTCCACTTAAATTCTATCAAGGTAAAACACGTGGTTATCCTCTATCCCGGAAATGTTCCTTCTTCCAGGAGGTGGATGTATACTTAAAGCCTGGCAGAGTCCAGCTGTCCAGTCCTATTCTTTCATCTGATAGCAGATTCTGTACCAGGAGCTGAGTTTGGCTGTTCAGATGTCGCATCTCTTGTGCAAACATTTGAGTTATTTTCAGTGGAGATGTCTGACAAGCACACTCAAACTTGAAAGCAGCACCCATACGGCTGTTTTTTTTTTTTTTTTGTTTGGGCACGTCTTCAGCATGCCGACTTTTTTGCCAACATGCATCGTAGATCATGTTACAAAAATCAGCTCCAAAGGACTTGATTCACCCTTTCCCTCCAAGGACATCACAACATCTGGTTGAAAGGTCAGCCACACTGAAGATGCAAGAGCGGCTGATTATACTCGTTCAGGGATACCCAGAGCTGAATGACCTGTCAAGTCACAAACAGAAAGAACAGTGCAGGTATATCAATTCAGAACTTGATATAAGTAGTGAGCTTGATGACGCTCTGTTGTTGTGTTACTGGTTTTAACGGTTGCTTAGAGATGGTAGGTGTGACTGAATGGTCCCTCTAATCAATTATGTAGATAATGGCTTGTTATTTAGTCCATGGCATAGAAAAAGAGATCCATTTCCAGTAAGGTGAGTGGTCATACATATGTGCCTGGCCTACACATTTAGAAAATGTGTACTTGACACAGATGTATCTGAAATGTCTGTCTACTGTATTTGTACAGCAATGAGTATCTTCCAGGTCTGTGAATGTAAACAAATCACGCAGCTGGACCAATTTCATTATTGCCTCCTAAACATGTGAAAAGGTCTAAGTGCAATTCAAACATTTGTGGGACCAGATGCAGGAGAGATTTCATGTTTGATTCCCAGCCAGAGACTTTGGCTGCATGTTGTTTCAGCTCCTTTTCCTCACCTCACAACTGTCTGAATTTGAATATCTCAAAATTGCCATAAAGACACCAGACTTTGTTCCTATCCCTCAGAAATGATAAAATCTTCTGGAACAACTACTGGGACGGGGTATCAAGTTCCTCTTGAGACATCATGCAAGTGGCTCCCTAAATGAGGGAGATACACAGAACACTTTTGGCATTTGGTCCCCACAGCATTTTCTCCATTGAACGAGGGGTTTCGTTCCAGGAGACCAATATTCAGCTCTGTGACATCTAGTGATCTGCCTATCAACACTGATGGTGTTGTCTACATGAATGATAAACATGTTTGCTTTCACCTCACATGAAACCAAAGATGACCATCACAGTTGTCGTAACTCTCACTGTGTGTCCTTGCCATCTCAACCAATTGTATGATGATTGTGACATGCGATTTTAACAACAAGTGTTGGAACTTGCCAAGAAAACTGTTTACTTATTATGCCATTTTTTAATAGGTTAATCAGAGTGTAAATTAGGGAGAGAGGTGCATCAATCATTTGTGCTTAAATGTGACTGCTTTTTGCGTGGTAGGACAAAAGATCTTTGCCATCCACCTGCACCTCACCCTACCACAACCCCTATCACTAAGCAAACAGCAACAACAGCAGGCCTCCCTTTCCTCCAGTATGATTGGTGGAGACAAAAGCAATCCTCCTTTACTGCTGAGTTGTGTTGGAAGGCAGGAAGCTGTTATCGGCTATGCAAACTTCCAGACACTAATAAAGGTGGCTCTGAATTCCATGGCAGTGAAAGAGGATTAGAGACTCTTATCTTCACAGCCATTCAGTGTAAAATCAGTTTCCAGAGGGATTCAAAGCAATGCCACTGCACTCTTCCTCACAGCAGAGCACCGGCTGAGGAAATCCTTGGAAGAAAAAGTGTTGTGAAAAGAATGCATACCGGTCATTGCAGGAAGTTGGCAGTGTCTGATGGAGAATTGATGGAAGCAATTGAGCCGAAACAGGAACAGCAGAATTTGGTCTCTCTCTTCTGATGAACCTGGCCAGACTGTTTTCATGGTTGTTGAAGCAACTATAGATAAGGGGGTTAGGAAGGCTGACTCCACCCCTTCAGTAAGACATACGGTTGAATGAATTAATTCCGGTTCGCAGAGGACATTTTTCAGTGCTGAAATATGCAACAGTGATTCTAAGGCCCCGCATGAGCAATATTGATAGCCATCTGAGAATCAGATGTACAGCATCACACATATTTGTAAAAATGGTAGACGCATTACAACTTCAAGGCTTTCATCCAATGGGACATCAGACGCAGGGGGAAAACATCCAGCCAGCTGCAGGGTTGCAACACTGTGTGTGTGTGTTGCAATGTTGGGGGGGATGGGGAGCAGAGCAGGAGGGGTGGTGTTGCTTTGGGAAGTCACGGGAAAGATGAAGAAGTTTTAGATTTGCAGCCAACAGAGACATTTCCTTACACTTGTCTTGAGGAACTGTAGGAAACCTTCGCAACTCGTGCTGTGCAGCCTTAGCTGATTTATGTCAAAGCTTAAATCAAACCTTTGAATGCCTGATTCAGTGTGAATCGCTGACGTACATCAGAACATCTGCCCAATCTGGAGTGACTGTTGGCCAAGGATTTCTTACTCCCACAATCCATATAATCAGGATATGGCTTTTACAGGAATCCTTTGCCAAGATTCATTCCTAAATACTTATTTGCATACTCTTGGTCAAAGATTCAAACTAAGAAAAACAGTCTTGTTTTTATCTTGGTGCCTGTTGACCTTCTACAGTGGGTTACAAACTTTTTCTCAAGCCCCTTGACAATGTTTTTTACAATGCATGGATGAGCATGTAATCCTTTCCACAAAGGAAAAATGTGAAATTTGGCATGACAGGCACAAAGACACGATGACAAAGCATTATATGATCTGAGATGGTGCAAGGTTACACCGAGGTGTCCGACAGTCAAGGCTCTGTAAAAATTACTTGACCCGACTGTAAATAAATCTTAGAGTCTTCGTCTTAAACTCTGGCACGCACAGTGGTGGGTAAATTGTTGAAAAGTAATGTGTGACTAAGCATTGTTCAAACCCACAGGTATTTTTGAAAATCCTTCCCAAGACCCCAAATTGTGCAAAGATGCCAAATATCTCTGGATGAATTTGTGGAAAAATAATATCAAGTATTCCCATTTAGTGTAACAGTGTAGCTACTGTGGCACAGTGTGGATTGTTTCTCTAGTTTAAAGAACATCAAAAGTTCAAGAGGTCACACTATTGACAAAGATTCTGTTTGTGACTTAAACTGTGTCGTTTGATAGAGGGTGTGGTGTCTTATTTTCTCTTATTTTCTAAAACTGCATTTGAGTGTTCTTTTTGTGAGGCTGCTATATACAAGGCCTACATTATACAACTATATATTAATCTGTATTATCCATTGATGATTGTTATTCAAAGGAAAGTACCAAAACAGCTGTCCTGAAATGACCTTTGAAGGACGGTGCCCAAGGGAGTCTGAAAGAAAATAACCACAGAATTTCTGACTCCATTAGATAAGCGACATGTGTGCAACACACAGTAAGATAGAGGCCGATGAGGTAACAAGAATCTCACTAGAGAGTGGCCCTACAATACAGGGCAAGCATAACAACACACAGAAATACAGGGTGACAATAACAACACACAGAAATACAGGGTGAGAATAACAACACACAGAAATACAGGGTGAGAATAACAACACACAGAAATACAGGGGAAGAATGACAATACACAGAAAAACAGGGTAAGAATGCCCACATACGCCCATATTTTTACAAATATAAAAAGTGATGTTTTGTCAGTGTAAACGCAGTTGTTCGGCAGGACAGCTCGAGCTTATTTGACTCTGCATTTTTCCTCAGAAGAAGATTTGAACACTTAGAATTTTTTGAAGAAAGGACTTAGAAAATAACTAAGGTGTCGAGGCTTGGGCAGGACCAGACTTAGTCTCCAGTTGGCCCTTTGACTGGAGTCTTGCAGTCCGGCCTGAAAATCCACATCAAGGGGAGAATATGCTGTAATCCAATTTATCACATTACAACTAGGAGGAAGAATGAATTGTGCGGTTTTCCGCAAAAATAGCTCTAATGGGTCACTGAGTCACTGAGAAAGAAAGGAATTGGTAGAACTTCTCTGGTAATGAGAGGACTTTTTTAATAACTACATTCCCAGCAAAATTATAAAAAATTTGAGAGCTTGTGGGATTGTTAGAAACAGAGACTCTTTACAAGTTTGTTGACAACATCTGTGTACCCAAGGAGCCATGTGGTGCAGAGAGAAGCATCTTCCCCAAGAAATGTTTGTCATTTTCCTCCCTCTGGACATCAGCCTGAAGACGGAGGCTCATTCTTCAAAGATGTGAGGTGTGATCATTTCTCACAGATTGTCTCTCTTTCTGTAATTCTGTTTTCTCTTTAAGTCTGTGACACATTTTGTTTTTGAACAGACTCTATCAGAAACTTCGGTACAGTTTTGTTGAGATCAAAGGCAGCTTGTTTCCTGTCAAAGAGGATGAACAGTGTTTACAGATCAGGAATAGGTTTCAAGTAACTATCCAACTGTGTCCCCCTGCCAAGGCCAAAGACTGCAGAGCAACGGGGACAACAGCACGTCCTCCCCACACACACACACACACACACACACTCATAGGTTTAGAGCAGTGTGGTACTGAGTTGGGCAGAACACACTGTGTATATCGATGTGTATAATGGTGATATTGTCTCCTAATGGTTTAAGACTAATAATTTAAGACTGTGCTAATGACAATAATGATGCACCAGAAATAGTCATGTCCCGAAATAGAGCAGGGGATGGATGTCATTAAACTGACTCCACAAAAAGGTCCTTTGTTTGGTGTGTGTGCACCCTCTGGTTTAATGGCAGTAGTGATGGTGATGGTGGGAAGATTTGAGAGATTGCTCCTGTTTTTAGTGTGTTTGGTGTCTTTGTTACAAGGGACATGTGTGCAAGTGTGTGTGTGTGTGTGTGTGTGTGTGTGTGTGTGTGTGTGTGTGTCACAAGCACTGAAAAATAAAATGCTGTGTTTTGTTTTATATTATCATCTTAAATGTTGCATATGAAATTGCAAAATGTCAGAGCAGTATCAGCCAGTTTTACAAGCACAACACTTTTCAGCAAAGTAACTAAATATACAGTCATAAATGGCTCTGAATGAAAATTTGGTTAAATTAAAATGTTAAAATCTGGCTTAAGTGATTTGGAGCCAAGACGTACCTGGATGTATTATTGTATTATTGAGTATTTTGTGTTTTGATGTGAGGAGAGAGCCCTGGAGGCCGAATCATCCCCATGACAGAAGTCCGCTATTTTATGTGCACTGGCTACCTGCACCCTGTGCATCACCAGCCCTGAGACCAAATAATATCTAATTCTGTTTACATGTGACACAATATTGTTAAAAAGCTGAACCGAATCAGAATCATAATCAGAAATAGAATACTTTATTTATCCCAGGGGGGAAATTTCTTTCAGTTGCTCTGATACAGAGAACACAATAGAAATATACAAAAATATAATAAAAACAGAATATGTACAGTAAGAATAGAAATCCAATAAACAGAGTATGTACAGAACAGAGTATACACAATAAATAGAAAAAAAGATAAATATATGAGAACGAAGATATTGCACAAAGTTATTATGAGCAGGTGTCTCTGATGTTTGTACAGCTGATACGAGTAAGCACATGTTTTAACAACAGTAAAGGTACTAAAAAGGAGTTTATGAGTGCATGTTAGTCGTCCGTGCAGCGGGGAGTGAGGGATGCTCGTGTCTGTGCTGTGATTGGCTGTCTGTGCAGCCTCCCGGCACGAGGTTATAAAACGCCGCGCCGCGCCTCCGTGCGTCAGAGCGCGGCCGGAGCGGGGAGCGCGGCACCCTGACGCACGGCGGGACATCCGGACACACCGTCAGCTTTCACTGCTGGGACCCTCCACAGAAAGTACAACCGTTCAAAAGGTTCCCGGGCTCATTAGTGGATCTGTGCTGGAATATCGATTATCAAAAGTTTGGTCCCCGACAGCACCAAGACACCGCGCTCCGGTGAGTTTGGGCTGATGACGTCATCGACCATGATCTGATTAAATGCAGAGTTTGACTGTAAGTAGTTAAGTGGTCTGACCCCGCGATTTGCGTAGAAGAGAGCACATGACTGAAGTTAGTGCGCAAAGTGGAATGGAGAAACTTTTATTTTGTATGAAAAGGTTTCTGCTTATCTTGCCCGTCTTGTGTTTTTAGTGGGATCTGTTTTTTTATTCAGCTTCATTGTGCTGGTGATGATTTTCATTGGTGTCTTTGTGTCTCAGTGAGCCATTTCACATTTTTCACGTACAGCAGAGTGAGACGTTTGCATGTGATATACGTTTCAAACCGCATTAAGTCTGTGCTTTAAAGCTGGAGGGCCTCACATATGCTGTCATGCCATGACTATATCGTTTTCCAGCGGTTGGGCAGATGTAAATAGAGGCCCCCGCTTTGTTGCAGCTCGAATCATTAAGTCTAATAGCGCTTCTCCATCCATACACACAGCTCTTAGTTTGATGTGTTTTATGTGTACGTGCTGGCCTCATGCAGCGCTATAAAATCAGCCACGTGAAGGATGTATGCCCTCCCAATAACATTTAACTCCAAAGAATGAAACTGTGCTCAGTTCACTGGCTTTTTGTCCTACATAGATAGGATTTATTGGATTGTTTCGCCGAGGAGACCACTAAATTCCAGAGAGCTGGCAGAAAAACTGTATTTCACACCTAGAAAAAGAATCGAAAATGAGGCAATAAACCTTTGGTGTCACTTCAGTGTATTTAGGTGCAGCGGAGCTCAAACTCTCTGTTTTTCATTTTGAGTCGTCCATATCTATCCATTCCCATATCTAAAAACAACAGTGTGATGGTATGTGCAGGGGGACAAAATAACAGAAACACCTTGCAGTGTCATTACAAAGACTACAAGCTCAAAATTGAGCACAGACTTGTTTCACTAACTGTGAGTTTCACATAGATTTCAATAGTTTTTCACTTATTACATTTTTTCTGCTTAGTTTGTGTCTTTGAAAAGAATTTCATACAACTGAACAGTGGTTGATACGTACACTTACATGGTACTATACACTTTTGATGTTCTTGTAACATACTTGATACATTTCTATAATATGCTACTTCTGTTTGATTTCAGAAAGATTTCTTGCACCTTTTACTCAGCTACATTTATTTGTAGTTATGGGTTACTTTTCCAGTTACAGTTTTGCATTAGAAAAGTTACTAGCGGCCTGACATGATTTCCCTCAAGACTTATCACATGGTTAAAATACTGTTTAAGTGAAACAATGTGACACGTTTAAAGAGATATAATTGAGTATTAAAGAGGAAAAAATAAGTATTTCACAATGAAAGCAAAGTTTGAGAAAAGTCCAAAAAGTAAATGTAATTTTTCCTTCTGTCCTCTCCAGTCAGTCATCCCACAACATTAAAGATTTATCTTGCTACACTTTGATACTTTCAGAACATTTTGCTGATAACATACTTACACTTTTACTTAGGTGGGGTTTTAAATGCCGGATTTTTATTTGTAATGGAGTATTTTAACCATGGTGTTTTTCCACTTTTACTTACATAAAGGATCTACATAACTAGGATGTGTTGCGGACAAAATGTTTTCACCTGGTTATTAAACTTCTTAAGCCATCTGCACAATATTTTTAATAGCATTAAGCCATTCCATTTTACAAACTCAAAGATCAAACATCAGAGTCACATTTGGTTTATTCTCATTTCATTTCATGAAGATTTGTTCTTTGCTGTTTACTGGATTCATAATGTGAATCAAATGTTGGACATCTAATTCTCAAATTGAATAGAATCTGTTGCGTAAATTCATCCTCCCTCCCCTCATCCTCCAGTCATCTGGGTCTTATACTGCCTCTCTCTTGCCTTCAGGTCACTCTCATGACTTCTCACAGGAATTATACCTCAGCTCTCACCTCTTTCCCCTCTTCTGACTTTGCTTTTAGTGCGCTTTCCTTTTTCTCCCATTGTTCTTCTAAGCGATGCTGTAGATCGAACTGTTATTCATCTCGGTCTTGACCTCTTTTGTTCCTGCATTTCTGTGGGCCTTTAAACTCCTTTTTCTCACTTCTCGTGCTGCTCTTCCTGCCCTCCCTTCCTACACGCAAACAGAAATTTTATGGCCACCTCTAGTATCGCCTCCACGTTCACTTTGCCGGTTGCCAACTTTCTTTTTTAACATGTGAAGCCAGCAGAGCTAAAGGTCGGAGATGGTTTCTAAAGTAAAATTGGATTAAGAGGATCAGGCCAATTAAAATGCAGCTTTCCAATTCGATCCGAAAATCCTTCCCTAACATGGACTAATGAGGTTTCATGTTATACAACACAAAGGCATGATTCAGATGAAAGAGAGGACATGTATGGAATATGGCCAAATTTTCAAAACTGATTTCTTGTGATATGTGTGTGAGTCCATCCATGTGATTTTGTGTCTTTGTGTGTATGAACAGAGTGAGCCTCTGTCTTTTTGAGTCAAATGCAGCTATGAATGACTGTTGTGTTTGAGAGAGAGAGAAGAGAGGGAAGAGAGAGAGAGAAAGTGTGTATGTGTGTGTGTGTGTGCACGTGTGCTTGTATAGTCATCCAAAAATGTGATTATTAAAAATGTAAGTTAAGCATTTGTCCACAAACCTTTGCCTTTGCAAACCAAAGATGTCAAGAGGTTTGCACATACAGTCAGAGAGAGTGAGAGAGAGAGAGAGAGAGAGAGAGGGAGAGAGAGAGAGTGTGTGTGAGCATTTAGCAGATATTGCCACCATTGTCAATAAGCCCATTTATCCCTTGAGATGCCCCAGGGCATGTACCGGGGATACACATGATTTTTGGAAGGTTGAGAGCTTAGCTCGTGTTCTCTGTGAGAGAAAGGAAGTATCTCTGTGACACACACACATGCACATGCACACTAGACAAGTGCTGTTCCACATCTAACCTTTAACGTTCAGTTACACCATTTGTCTGTTTTTATGTCTCCCTGCTCCCCTCTCCGTCTGCTCAGCTCTGTTCATCATTTTACTTTTTTAACTTTCTTACTTCTGAAAATATCAAATCAAATTATCTGAACACCTTGATTTAGGACTAGTTTGCTCATGAAAAAGGATCAAACTTGATCCGACTGACTTAAACTGTGTATTCCCTTTGAACATTTACATGAGTGAGCTCGCTGGTCTGTGGATGTTCTTGCCCTGATAGTTGAACTATTTTTTGAACATCTGTACAAAATATTTTGTGATTGTATGTACAGTAACATGACTGTTTGTGTAATTTCTCTGCAGGACTAAGAAGCAGGGACCCACGCTGCCAGACTCGGAGCAAGACTCAGATTGTGGATGTGTGTGAGTGTGTGAATATGTGTGTGTGAGTGCCTTTAAGTGTGCAATTTCCAACCACTGTGTGCGTCTGAGTGAGCGAAGGTCTTGCTGTGTGAGTGTGAGTGTGAGGCTTGTGCGAGGATGAGGGCCGTCGCTCTGCTGTGTCTGCTGATGGTCTCGGCGGTCACAGCCTCTCGCTTCACCCGTGACTCCCAGGGCAGCCCCGAAGCCTTAGAGCCCTCCGAGAACAATGCCTCCGTCCCAATTCAGCCCCTACAGCCAGCCCGGCCGCGGGGCTCCTTTCCCCCCATGTGTATAAAGCCCACGGAGATCAGGCAAGCCTTCAAGTATGTGAACACCTTCGTGTCCTGCCTGATTTTTGTGGTGGGGATCATCGGCAACTCAACACTGCTCAAGATCATATACAAGAACAAGTGTATGAGGAACGGACCCAATGTCCTGATTGGCAGCTTGGCTCTGGGGGACCTGCTTTATATTATCATTGCCATCCCCATCAATGTGTTTAAGGTGACTACATTTATCATCTATGTGTGTCTGTCTCTACTTGTTTCCAGTGTTTGTTGCATGTGGCTGATGATCTCTGCCAGCTGTGTAGTTCAGAGAAGAGCCATTAGATCTAATTTATTTCTCTATTTCAGTATTAGATTATGAGATGCAGCTTTGGCACACCTCAATCCAACAATTCAGGCTTTACACAATCTGCAAAAACATAGCTTCAAATTCAGTAAATGTATTGCCCATCTCTGGGTCTGTGTCTGATTTAGTATGACTTTAATCTAAAGCAATTTACACACTCTGCACTTTCACAGTTCTGGGCCATTTGCAACGCAATTCTTGGCACATCCTGTGGTTAGATCTTATTTACAAATTTATTGCTGCGGTTTGTCTTTACATTCAGTGTGTCTTATGTGGTTTTGTTCATTTCCTTTTTCGAAATAGACTCTGTAGACCTTTCCACCAAGACTACAAGGGATCACTCAGTCTCAATAGAAGCAGACACAAGCCAACAGTCAAGGACTATTTGAGTGGTGGAGTCTGAGGAAAAACTAAGTCACTGTTTCCTCACTCACCTTGTGTGTAAAAAGAAAACATCCAGCAGGCTTGGGTGTGAATGTAAATGCCAAATTTGCAACACAGAAACAACTGAGAGACAAAGCAGGGAACAATAATATGTGCTTTATTTGTCAAACCTTAAAAACTTTAAATGAAGCTGGAAAATTTGAGTAGCAGTCACTCTGATTCATATTTTCTTTGCTTTAAATGTGCTGCATTTCCTGACCGCGATGTTAAACATGATGACAGCAAATCTGACTTTAAAGATGGTAATGAGATTTAATGAGAAGCATCTGCTGAACAGGCACAGCTTAGGAAACTAGAAAGTCATACAAGCTAACGTTGCTAGCGGCATCATGGAAGATCTCAATCAGTGCTTAAATAGAAAGCACTTCATAGAAATGAAATGTGGCTGATTTATTGTTTAAGACATTGTCCTAATGCTGAACTGATTTTATAACCCCTGGGAGAAGGACTTTAGCAGTGAGGAGGAACACCGTCTTGTTGATTTTGGCTTCAGGTGCAGTAATAATGGAAGACACAAGGAGGAAAGGACCCCTGCATGAACCTCAAAGAGGTCCGTCCATGTGTTTACACAGGTGACACATCTTAAAATTCTCTCATTAAAAATGTCTTTCCTCTCTGTCTGCCTCCACTATTTTTCTCTGCAGCTAATAGCTGAGGACTGGCCGTTCGGCGTGTATGTCTGCAAGTTGATGCCATTCATCCAGAAAGCTTCGGTGGGAATCACCGTTCTCAGCCTGTGTGCCCTCAGCGTTGACCGGTAAATGGACTTCTTTTCAACACACCAGTATGACATACATTAATACTGAAAGCACCCATTGCTTATCTCCGTGTTTGCACACTGTTTATGTAGCTACCACGCAGTGACGTCGTGGAGCAGGGTGAAGGGGATGGGGATCCCTCTGTGGAAAGCAGTGGAGGTGACTCTGATCTGGCTGGTCGCTGTGCTGCTCGCAGTCCCTGAGGCGCTGGCATTCGACATGTTGGAGATGCCGTACAGAGGCGCCAAACTGCGTGTGTGTCTGCTGCATCCAGAACAGACCACCCCCTTTATGAAGGTAGGCTTTATAGTAATATATTCCTTTATTGGATTATTGTTGCATTGTTGATTAATGATGCATTAATGTGTAAGCAGCATTTTACTGCTGAAACTGGTTTAGGTGGAGCTAATTATTCACAACACAACAGCAAATCAGATTTTATAACTTCATCATAGGTTTTGTACAGTCTTAAGCTGCAAAGTGAGTAGTAACTAGAGTATAACACATGTGGTAATTCCAATGTTTGCCTCTGAAATGTTGTAGGAATCTAAACTCAGAAGCACTGAAGTAAAGTACAAGTACTTCAATACTATATGTAATGTGGTAAGAATAACTGAACAAATTAGAATATTTATTAATAAAGCACTCACTGATTACTTCATTCGAGCCAAATGCTAATATCAGTATGCTGACCTGCTCACACTGACAATGCTAACATGTCAGTGTTTAGCAGGTTTATCTCTACACTGGTCATTATCCTAGTTTAGTGTGTAAGCATACCATCGTTTGATAATTAACCTTTAAAACAAAGTCCAGCTTAAGCCGATAGGAATGTCGAAGTGTTTTTTAATAGTGTTTTTGGACAATTGGGGAAAAAAAATCACCAGTATCACCAGTGTCAGTATGCATTTTCATGTAGAAAAAAATAAAAAAATACCTAAATTCCTTAAAAATACCAGACTAAGTCAAATATGAAAAAATGTTAGACAGATAAGATAAGAAAAGATACAAAACTGATAGCTGGACACTTCTACCTTCCTTGCAGTATATGACATCTGTGTATATGATAAGTATGTACACATATTATATATAACAAGATGATAAGAATAACTTTAGCTTGAATTATTACATTTTATGACTTCAAAATGTTTGGACACATGCATGTTAAGTTATCATATTCCAACAGGCATATGGTCAAAACATCCTGCACAGTGATTTAGATCTCTCTGTTAAGGCTAAGTATTATAAAAAAAAAAAAATCTCATGGATTTGCTCAACCTGCACTTGATGTTACTTTCAAGTACTAACGTCAACAGGATGGTTCACTTCAAAGCACCACACCCGAACAGCAGTAATAATTAGTTTATTTAATCAAGAGTTCATTTCCCTCTTTTTCAAGCTCTTCCAACAAGTAATTAGTGATTCCAAAATGTAAAACAATACTTAAGCAAACATGTAAATCATCTGAAGGGGACTGTTTCTTATCATATTCACAGTACGTCCATACAGCTGCACTACAAGACAGAAATGGCTATTTCCAATATGTGAATACTTCAAGTTTATCTAAACCAGAAGGGTCTGAAGGAAGTGCAGGACATGGCGGAAATTATGCACAAATCTACTATGTCTTTATGCGTAACCTTTCATTTTAAATCAGTGAATTGTAATTCAAGCTTAATGTCATTATCCAAAAGACATGGACCACTGGAGAACAGCTGCTATTTTGACCTAATTGAGGAAATGTCCTTCATTCATCCAAAAATAAATTTTTCACAAGGGAAAACAGAATTTGTGCCAAATCACAACAGATCTGAATCTAATTTAAGATATTTACACCAAATTGTAAGTTCTGAAAGCGCGCTGACATCTTTATATTCAATCCAAAACCTCTCACAATGCATCATAGCTTTAGCAAATTCATCTGGTTTTGAGCAAGTAGTGTAGCATTTTAAAAAGTCTTAATCGTAGAGTCATGTCTTTCTTGTATGTACATTTACAAAATACAAAAATTATGAGACAGTAAAAGTGAAATGAAAATATATATTAAAAATCTGGCCATTCTGCAAATACAATTTATTCAAATAAAAAAATTAATTGTTTTTTTTTTCTTTCGACTGCAGTTCATGGTCGTCTTTGGCTTTTGGGAAGTTAAATAAAATACACAGCATCATTTTCACTGTAAATCTTTTGAGAATATATTTTTATGAAGGATAAATTTGATGGATACATCCGTTTCACTGTATTTGTCGTTGTACTTAATCTGACTGGGTCTTTTTCCTCTTCCAGTTCTACCAGGCTGTGAAAGACTGGTGGCTGTTTGGCTTCTATTTCTGCTTTCCGCTGGCCTGCACTGGGATTTTCTACACTCTCATGTCCTGTGAGATGCTCAGTCGTAAAAAAGGCATGCGCATCGCACTTAACGACCACATGAAACAGGTATACATATGAATGACAGCTGTGCACATTCGGAGCCACTGTAACCATCAGACTTTGAAGGACAAAGGCACTCAGCAGCATCGATGTTTATCTTTGTGTTTGCAGCGGAGGGAAGTAGCAAAGACGGTGTTCTGCCTCGTGTTGATTTTTGCTCTGTGCTGGCTGCCGCTTCACCTCAGCCGTATTCTGAAGAAAACAATCTACGACCAAAATGACCCCAACCGCTGTGAACTGCTCAGGTAGGCGCGCAGATACCGGAGGCCCCGCAAACGCACTCCAAAATTTCATGAGAGCCCATTGCTCTCTGCTCTGTGACTTCCTGTAGTCTTTACTGTAAACTTTGTCCTTCTCCCTGCCAGCTTCCTGTTAGTGATGGATTACATTGGCATCAACATGGCCTCCCTAAACTCCTGCATTAACCCGATTGCCCTCTACTTTGTCAGCCAGAAGTTTAAAAACTGTTTCCAGGTAATAGGGCGCACACTGAGACTAAAATTATGGAATTATTAGAAAACACAGCCAACAAAAACATAATAACTGTGTGTGTGTTCTCATCTTGTAGTCTTGCCTGTGCTGCTGGTGCTACAGAACATCTCCCCTGGATGAACGAGGTTCAGGGGGACGCTGGAGGGGCTCCTGCCACGGGAATGGACTAGACCGCTCTAGCTCCCGCTCCAGTCAGAAATACACGAGCTCCTCATAAACGCACACACGCATACACACGCACGCACACATTCGCATCACACACTTCCTCTGCCAAACCCCCGTTCTCATCAGCTCCGGTGGAACAGCGCCGTCACTGCCAGTCACAAGCCGTGGAGGGAGAAATGGAACGAGGTAGAAGTCAGGTCTACAGGACTCAGAGCAAAAACTGATGAAGACAGGAGCGAGCCAAAGCGGTGGCTGAAGTAACAGGACTATTCAGGCTGAAATAATAACTGCAAAAGCTACAAAGAAACCAAGGCGACATAAATCTGCTCATACTCCCACACTGAGGCTTGTGTAGAGGACCAAATTCTCTCAGTGGACCAACATGGTAAATACTTTTATTAAAGCCACATGTAAATTTATGCACAGGACTATCTACATGCAGATTGCAGACCTATGATTATATATAGCCTTAGTGCTTCATGTATGAATACCAGCTCCGGTGAGCACTACCTGTTGTTGCTTTAATACCTCATGGGGGAAAGATGGAGAAGATGGAGAATTGAACCCCGAGTTATTTTCCGAAAAGTGTCAAAGGTGCAAGTCTTTTTTTTTTTTTGGTTTGTTTTTATAAAAGTGTACGCGCGTGCCTCTGTATATCAACACCATCAGCGAGCGATTATCTGACAATTGGCTACACTTTGTCACTGAGCTCCTCCATGCCCACCAGCCCTAGGGGACGTCATACCAAAGTAAAATGGGCCCCACTGTGCGTCTTCCAGTCATGAGGGGAGTGGAACATTGGACAACACTTTATCTGGAAATTGTTGAAGGTTTAAGTCACGTGGAGGGGCCGCTGACAAACACCAGATGCTTCCCATCAAGCTGCGCAAAAGAGGGTGTTATTAGTGCTATTGTTATGGCAGTATCCACACGGTTGTATGTGGCCTCCACTGTGTCTACAGCCTTAAGCTTAAAACAATGTAGCTTTTATTTTTTTAAGAAAATATCACAAAACACATGAAGCTTGCTTAATCTCCCAACATGAGGTGTCCATTTGTTATTTCCAAATATTTCACAGTCATCAGTGCGAGGTCATGTTACAGAGGTGTTCCTGTGTCCGGAAATGACTCTGAAAATTACTTTCAAGAGCTGCTTGAGGAATACATGTTCTAAAATTGACCCTTTTAAAAGCTTTAGGAAGGAAAACGTGTACAGCTGGAGGTCTTTAAGTGAGTGCTGTTAGTGAAGACTGAATTTCTTTAACTGTGTAATGATCATAGAAATTATCTAGATATATTAGTTGTTTCCAGTAAATATACTCCAGGTCAAGCTCAGGATCTCTTATCTCTATCTTAATGTGTTTGACCAGCATCATTTGAGAAGGGGAGATGTGAGCTGAAGAAGGATCTCCTAATGAGCGATGAAATGTGTGTGATGTCTGTAGGAAGAGGGAGCTGCACTTACTCCATAGTCACATACAAATCTTGTGATTCTGATTCATCAAGAAAAAAATATTTACACAGTCCCTGACATAAGCTGGAAGTCATGCCTGATAGTAAGTCCACCAGAGACAGTACGTGGATTGTGTACGTCAGCATTTGGAAAAAATCTGCACGTTGCAATTTATTGTAAGCAAACATTAAAGTTTATAACACTGGCAGTAGTGAGAGCATACACTGATGATTTAAGCACAATATGAATCCATTTATCTAGTGCTTTTTTTTTTTTTTTTGCTCTCGGCACATCATGACTAAGATACAAACATTTTCCATGTCAGAGTAAGAAGCATATGTGTCCTCTTTCAAAGCCCAAAGAGCTGAGAAACCAGACAAGGTGTTTGTTGACACTGAATCATTTTGAAACTGATCTATGTAATATGTAAATGTTAGGACAAAATATTTCTTTTGCCACTGCACTGAAGTTCGTGCTCAAATCAACTGACCGTGCAGTGCGCGACTTATCGACTCATCTTAACTATTTATGCCATCTTTGCTGTGCTTTTAGCCATATCTAAAAGTGACGGTGTCCTGTCCACAGAGGGATCACCAAGCTAAGACATGTATAAGTAATGTGAGGTTGAAGATAAAATGTAATGTGAATATTGGCCCCGGTGTTTTAAATGACATATATACTGTACTTATTTGCTGAGATTATGCAGTAATAAATATTATTTTATAGCACTTGTGGTGTATTTGACTTATTTACTTAACAATTAAAGTATAGTGGATGTATTTAGGGTCATTTTCAGCCCTTAGTGATACAGTCTAATAGTGGCTGGCATAATACTTGCATATTTTCACAATGCCTCTGCATCCATTCAAAGTCCCCTTTGAACTTTTGATCTCTAGTAACTATGGAGCTGATTTACTATGAGGGGGTCCCCACCATCTTGTGCACAAGGACCTGCATGTGATGTACAGTCCTGCAAATGGTTTTACACTATTCCAGTGATTGACATGTGATTATGTGCCAAGACATGCAGCAACATGCAAGGAAAGGCAGAGAAGAAGAAGACTGTTTGCAGTTATACATGGATGTAAACAATTTTGGATTTTAAAAAAAAGGCATTGGGTGAATAACCCCTCAGTGTAAACAAAACAGCTGCTGGCTTACAAAAAACCTCCAGGGAGCACCTTTAAGTAGTGTTTGGAAAGGAAAAGTTGTTCTCACAGCTTTTAGGGCTTACTGGCATTCCATGTGAATGCTTTTTGTAATGTGCTCTGCATCTCTTTTGTTATAGGAGTATATTATATCTTTTAGACATGTTCAAAAAAATCCACAGCTTCCCCTTTGAAACGCTACAGCTGTGATATGAGCCCAGTGCACTCTTGACAGGTGTGAACATAAACAATCATCTCTGTTATCAACAGCCTGTCAGAGGTTAGGGCTTTCATGGCTTTCATTTTTCGAGGCAAGGTTACATTCGGTTTACATCTGATTTCCCAGAAAAACATGTCAAATGTGTTACAAATGACCTTTTATGAGGTTTTTCATGGTTTGATATCATTGCTTCAGACAATTTGACATTAGGCGCCAGGGGCCAGTTCCAAGACGCAGGTCTATAGAGGTAACTGTTGATTAGATCCCAGGAAAGATCTCTTACATCGGGTCATGTTCGAGTTTTGAAGGAGTTCTGTTTTAAAATTGCTTCTCGGAAACAGCCACAAGTTCTACAAGGCAGGGACCCTTATTTATTAGTGGTTACTTTGTCATCTTATTTCGTCCCAGTGTAATTCATGAAGGTTTGCCTCTCAGGTTCAGTGTCCATGTTAGAGAGAACCCTACACTGGGGAATGGATCCTGTTAAGGCTTTTTCTTGACTTCTCATAAACTACACTGAATGTGCTGCAGCCAATAATCTACGTAGTTGAGCCCTGAGGTCAAAGATGTACACTGCTGCATTAATAAACCTCAATGTGGGTTAAACAAAAATCTGAAATATTTACATGAAATAAATTTGTTAAAGCCACAATTCTATGCGTGACAACTACATAAGTACTTTAATGTATAGATTTGAAAAATAATAGAGAAAAAATAAAACTAAGCTTGAATATGAATTCTATCTGGAGGAATTTCCCTTCAAACTGGTGAACCAAACACACACTGAAATGTCATCATATGTTTCAAATGAAGCTTGGTATGAGTTAGGACTTCAGTCCCTCATGAACTCAATTCTGAGTATCATGACAGTGTGACAACACCCAGAGTGATTGTTTGCTAAGAGAGTGATTTATTCTCAGCAGCACTCCAGTCTCCGCGTCCTGCTGTGGATAAATGATGTTCTGCAAAGACAGTATTTTCTAGGTTTTGTGCCCACGCTTAATGTGGTTTTGGACAATTGACGAGTTTTGGGAATTTCCCTTCTACAGCCGACACTTCAAACTGTGGTGTGCCGCTGCAAAAGGTGAAATCATTTCGAAAACTAACAGTGGCAGTTTGAGTCCTGTCACTGTCACCTCAGGAGAGACACTTGGCTTAGCTCAAAGACTGGATGCAGGGGGACACAGCTCACCAGCTCTGTCTAAAGGCTGAAATAAATAAATCATAACCAGCTAATACATTACATCTTGTTTGTTTGATCTGTGCAAAGTCTGAAGTGGAATTTTTTGTACCTGGCCAAGAAATGATGCAGCACATAACCGCCCTGTAAAAACACACCACCACATTTTTCCAGTTTTTGTCAGAAAGAAATGAGAAATGAGATACGTGTTTATTAGTGAGCTTCAGAGGTGCTAGTAGGTGGACTAAGTTCATTCAGAAAAAGGCAGGCTAACAGTTTCCTCCTGTTTCTAGTCCTTCTGTTTATGTCTGCAAAAAAAGTAAATTAACATGTTTTCCCAAAATGTCACATCGGTTACTATAAATGAGGAAAGTCAACTCAGTCTAAAATATGAATTAAAATATAGGATTGTACTAATTTTCTTACCTTGAATTCTGCACACGTAGTTTGTCAAATCTGAGTCAGCTAGTTGATGTTTTTCTTAGATGGCCACGCATGAACATGTGACTGACAGCGGGATACGATTAACCTCAAATATCTTTTAACCTTCATTATTTACACTTGTCTCCCCACATTTTCCCTCTCTGTCATCCAAGCACTGTATGAAGTCCCTTGCACCACATTCCTCTGCTAATAAGGACATTGTAGCTCACACTTCTTCGTTCTTCCTTCACTCCTCAAAAAACACGGCTTCAAAGGACAGATGAGAGCAATTTGGTTTTTGAGAGACTTATCATTTTAGGTTTGGACATCCTTCAAACAGTGTTACATGAGTAGTTATGAAAACAAATATTACAGCACAAGTCAACACAGTCTTGTTAGAAACCTTTCCATGAAATTTAAAAAAAAGAAAAGAGTTTAACGTCTTAAATTTCCCTCTGCTAATCAAGCCAAAAACTTTCAGGAATGCTAAATGGGCTGATGCACATTTATGATATATTCTACATCAATGCAAAACATAATACAAATAGGAAACTGTACAAATGTTTCAATGTGACACAAACTATTATTAAGTAAGCGTTTCATACTTATACATATAAAAAGGGACAATTCCTGGTAACCTTTTTACAGTTTGTATGTGATGCTCTTCATTCCATGGGTTGCTCCTGCCTCTCTTTGAACTCATTCACTCTCGCCTGGAACAAAAAAAAAAAAAAAGACATCAAAGAAATGAGTATGTGTGGAGAGTGTTACATTTAATCAATGCTGGCTGTCTTTCCTTGGGGGCTCATATACAGAGCCAACCAGTCAACGTATGGTTCCTTCGTGTGAAAATAATATTGTCCAATGTTTGGAAAGTACGGTTCACTGCATCTAGTGGTCCTCTGTGGAGAGGTCAGAGCACCGGTTCAACTTCTGAACAGAAGCCCTGCAGTGAGCCGGGACAAGGACCCTTAAGGAGGATTACTGATGATGCCTCCTGCTGAGTACACAGGGCTACGCTAAACATAATTCACTTTCAGCAGCAGAAAATGTGAATTAACTTTAAACTCACAAACCTGGGTTGGGCTGTGGATATTAACAGAGACTTATTTACTCATGTATTCAAAGTAATCATTCATTATTTTTCTATATGGACTGAAACAACAGCTACCCTAAGGGTCAATTTTGAACCACTGATTTTTCTCAGAAAGAGGCTGGCGATAAATGTGCCAAATGGACAAACAGGCTGACCTGAAAGGTGTTGAGAACATGTTGACAGACATCATTGAGCTCGTTCAGGCCCCGACGAAGCGGCTCTGTGGCTGGAAGTCCCCCTGAAACAGACAGTAGATACCTCTGAAGAAAACCACCACCGCTAATCGTAAAAAAAACAGAAACAACCAAAGTGCACTTTGTGGGTCGATCACATTTCCAAGATTTCTCTGTGATAAGTTTTCCTCCCTAAACAGATGTTTTATTCCACAAAGTTCAGCACTCAACCAAAGTGGAAATACAGTAAATTTGCAAAAATAGAGTACAAACAAATACATAAAGAGAAATATTGGACAACTAAATGACATATTTTCCAATAAAAATGAACAAATCATGTCAGGCTCCCGATTGCAGTGGCATAATCAAAAGACGTCAGTTGTTCCAGTTAATTATGTCAAAGTGAAAAAATAATTGTCAGATTATATCAGTTATGCTGTTCTGACAAAAAAGGGTACCAAACATTGACATGGTAAAATTTTTTTAAAGGCAGAACCAAATGTATTCACAATTGGCTTAAGCAGCCAAAGACTCCTAAGATATTCTTTCATGGCGTAGTTAATTTATCAAAGCGATGATATGAGTTTAAAAAAAGAACATAAATACCAAATCACTGCAGAGCAGATCTGTACAGCAGATTAACAACTGAAAATAATGGATTTTTCCAGATTCTTAATATAAACTGAATATTTTTACTTTATAAGACATTGATTAACATAGTAAGTGTTTTGTAAAGATCACTCTCTGCTTGAGTGTCAGTTATGGTCTAATTGATTACTACAAAAAAAGTCATATCGAAAACAAATGAATGAAAACACTTGTTAGTGACCTAACCGGGCCATCTTCCCTCAATTGATATGGATGACTACCATCCAACCATTTTCATTGTGGTCATGGTGGGAAAGAATAGTGACAGAATTAAATACTGAAATATAGCTGAATATCTAAAAACAGTCCGAAGTGGTTTTCTCCTGGTGCCTCGCTGTGATGAGGCCATGAGGAAAGACCTTCCAGGCATCCTGAAACTTCAAAGTTCATCAACAAAAACAAAAACAAGTTGTTTCGCAGGGTCCTTTCATGTGATAGGGCAGCTGCTATCTGTAGGGCACTTTGTGTAAAATGGATGACAGATTTTTTTTTCTGTGACAAGACAAGTGGTAACAGTTCTCTGTGGACAAGAAAAGGAGGGGGCGTGTGTGTGCGTGTGTTATTTTAAGTCAATCACTGGCCTTTTCTTGTACGGCTGAATGGCCGCACCAGACTGCAATCAGTGTGTTTACTCTGCAATGCAGCCTGAAAATCTTTACTCTCTCGCTGCTCTGCACACACATTCACACATAAACTGAACTGGATTGTGAGGAGGAGAGAGATGAAGTGAGTTGGATGTAAGGGGCGTCTCTCACCTCGTGTCTGAACGCGAAAGTTGATCTTGCTCTCAGATGGATGGGTGATGGTGTAGCCGCAGAATTCCACGTCCGCACTGACATCAAAACAGGAAAGTGAAAGCGAGATCTGTGTTCATTATCAATGTTTTGCTTAAAATGGGTGGAGGTGTGTTAGTGTTATCACATTTTTCCACTATCAACTCATCCCAGTAGATTTGGACCAACTATGAACAGAAAACAGTGGGGAAGTGGAATCACTTAAAGCCTTGGAGTATCTTTTTGATAAGATTGTGCGAAATAGTTGATATAGTTGACGCAGACTAAATATCAGTCATACTCTTTGTGTTTCAATTATGCCAAATGGCTTTTAACAAGTTTAAAGCGACAGTTTGTTTAAAAGATAAAATAAAATAAATAAAAAAACACTGACGTTTTCATGATCATATATCTAAGGGAGTTTCCCAGAGTATGGTCTTCATCATGCAGCACAAATGTCACACAGCCCTCGTCGGCCCCATCAGCCTGGACCTAAAACAAAACACACACACAAAACATCATACATCTGAATGTGAACAGGAACATTGCACAACTCCCCTCTTGAAGATTAATGAGTGGGAGAACCAGTCACATGGAGAGGGAACAATTATGCACTGCCAATACATTCAATTCTTATTATCTCACAGGGGCACACTGACAGAGCATCAGTTGAACATATTGAACAGCATGCTGACAAACTGAAGGATCCCTGTGGTCTGATTTAATACTGCCGACCAGTGGACAAACTGTGAATCAGCGATGCACTGAACAGGAAGCAAATGTAAAGAAAATAACGATTTACATTTCACATCATCCGAGCTTTACATGGTACTACTCATTAACGGAGTCCACAACTGAGGCTGCATTAAGAGGACAGATTTGAATGTAGTTTGAGCTTCAGGTGGATGAACTGTGGCCACGTGAGGAGCTCACAGTCGGTCTGCATGCTGAGTTCAGCTGCTTCAGTTGAATATGTTCTTTCTAACAGAGACTAATAATTGGAAAAAAATACATCTACACACAGTGATTCAAAAGCATGAGAGATCTTCGCTTCTTACCATCTCCAGCACTGGCTTCTTTTCGCCTTCACCGGCCATGCTTCACATTTCCACTGTGGGGCGTCAAGGCCCTCACACTTGTCTGCAAGGCAAAGAGGATTTGCCCTTTACCTCACAAAGGGTGTATTCTGTTTCGTTTTATCTGCATCATGAAAAACATTTAACAGTTACAGACACAGGCACTTACAGTCGTAAACATTGATCAGATATTACTGATCAGATATTTTGAAGAGTTGGATATGTGGGAGCAGACATCTCATTAGTGGAGATGTGAACAACATCATAAAGATACCAAGGTATAAAGGAGGTTTAGGTTGTGCAAACTGTGTGAGAAACTAATGAGGTGAGATACTGATTGTTCCAGAATCACAGTATAGTGTATAGTGTACGTGATAGAAATATAATTGTATAAATAAGTATTGATTTCCTTTTATTAAGAACACCTTCTGTGATGGTTACTACCTGTTAACATCCCTGTGACCTGTTATTAATCCATGTTTATATATATTATTACTACAATTTTCCATTTTATCACTTCTTCACAACTGCCTCAACAGCATTGTATTTCTATTTGCAGTATATTTACAAGTGTATTCTGTATTTTAGTGTGTTATGTTTTATTTCATATACAGTATTTTATTCCTATATATTGAACTTTTGCACCATTTTATGTCTTATGTATTAAGTTCTTCTATTTCTTTATAGGTTACATTTTTAACATTGGAAGAGGCAACCTGCGATTTGAACTTTTAATTGACAGTATAATGTAATATTGCACACATGACCAGTAGTTAGAGCGCGTAAAGTTGCCTGTAAGATCTAAAAAAGGGCTGAAATGACTTCTTCGAACACAAACTGTCGCCACATCGTGACGTGAGCATGAAAACATGTGACGATAACACAACATAGCAGGAAGTTGCAAAAATTGTAGTTTAAAAAACGAAACTACACAGCTGTTCACGCTGAGTGAGTTACGTGGTAAAAACTACATTACCCAGCAGGCGTATGAACTCATTTCCGTTCTGGGTGGTTTGCAAAGAAGAAGTCACTCGAAAGGGATTAGCTAGCTTGCTAGCAGAAGAAATCTTTTTAGATGTTGGACTTTGCGCTAAACGAGCCACTTTAAACAGCGCTGACACATCGAAGTATTTGATTTTTCATTATATATCATCGTTAATATCGTTGGTTCCGTAAATAGACGTTTATTAGTGTTTCGATAGTTACCAACCCAAGGCTGATAATGCACATCTGTTAACAACAACATTAGCGTGTTAGCCTGTTGTTTTCCAGCCGTTAAGCTGACTTTCGTTTTCATTTTTCATGACAACAGGCTCATGTAGCTTTTAATTATTTATCTCAGAGGTAACTATTGTTTGTATCCCGCCCAGGTACTCGCTAGTTAAATTATACACAATTTTACGTCCTTATCTTGTCGAGCTGTTGTCTTCGTGGTAAACTATGTACCTCTGTTTCTGTGTACGTACAATGAGAGGGTTAGATTTAGAGTGAGATTCCTTGTATGAGTTCACACATCTGGTCTATAAAGTCGATCTTCTGAAATGTTTCACAAGATTCACTCTTGTCTCCATCTCCTCTCTATCTCTACATCCTCTCTACCTCCAGCTCCTCTTGTCTCCAGCGCCTTTAGTAAAATCTCAATGACCTTATTTGTTTGTTTGTTTGTTTGTTTGTTGACAGCGAGCTGAAGCACCAGCTGTTGCCATGGCAATCTTGTTTGCTGTGGTGGCTCGTGGAACCACCATCTTGGCCAAGCACGCGTGGTGCGGCGGAAACTTTCTTGAAGTGACAGAACAGATTTTAGCCAAAATCCCGTCAGAGAATAATAAGCTGACCTACAGCCATGGCAGGTAGGACTTACACTCCTCTCATGTGATTCTGCATATCTGTCCTACTTTAAATTTCAAAAAAACAAAGTCAGACTCACCTAGAGGGCTGTGTAAACTGCCTCTCATCTGATCTACAAGGTATGAAAGCAGACACGTTGGTACCAGTGGTTTCCTCAGGCATGTGTAAACTTTGGTTGCCAATAATTGTCAACTATGACTGAGCCCACTAAAAACAGGACAAAATTGTGGGGGAGAAGGACATTTCTGAGATGAGATAATTGCTGAGAGAAGTGGAGAGAATTCAGATTATTACAGTGTACATTTTAATGTGAGAAACTAATATATCTATCCATGGCCTAACATCTACAAGACGGTGTTTTCTTACTGTATGTAAGACATCATTTGTATGCTCAGATCCAGTGTGTGGTGTTGTATATGAGTACATGTGACAAGCTCTAGATAACTTACAGCTCAGAGCTCACAAAAGGTGCACCGCAGGGAGCTGCAACATGAAGCAATAAAGTCATATCACATGGCAAAGAGTCACAAGCGGATGTTACCTCACTCGAAACTCTTGGCAGGAAAGAGGCAAGAGGAGTATATGGGTGTCATTTAGAGTTACAGCTCATTTACTAGGGTTTATGTCAAGTTCATGCTTCCTTGTATATTTTACAGTGCATGTAGTTTATAATATAGTTATATGTTTATAATATAATATAGTTTATGTGTTTATGTTTATAATGTTGAAATATGTTGTCTTTTTTCTTTTTTTAGCTATCTCTTTCATTACATCTGCCATGACAGAATCATATACCTGTGTATCACTGATGATGTAAGTACACAATTGGCTCATATTTCTGTGTATTTGTTTTTTTTAAGGCTGAGGGGGAAGTTGAGTAATTGATATTAAAGGTCCCTCAAAGTGGCCTTGAGATTGTTATTATTTTCTATTGTTTGAAGAGTTCAGAAGTAAAGTTGAGTACCACAGCAACTCTGAGGGAAGGAAATAGTTAGTACAAAGTTATTACATTTTCAGCCCATGTTTGTGAAGTAATATAAAGAGCAAAGAAGAACAAGAAGCAGAATAATACAGTCACAGACACAAAGTAGGTATATGGAAAGCAATTCTTTAACTTCATCGGGCCTTTCAATGGGAATGTCCTTAAAATAATGACTCATCTATTTCACTTTTGTGCTAAAGGACTTTGAGAGGTCACGTGCCTTCAGCTTCCTCAGTGAAGTCAAGAAGCGCTTCCAGACAACGTATGGCTCGCGAGCACAGACAGCCCTGCCGTACGCCATGAACAGCGAGTTCTCCTCAACGCTGGCAGCTCAGATGGTGAGTGTGACAAGAGCCTGAGCATATGGAGCAACATTTTCTTTTGAGGGCCCTTACATTCAGATTTAGTAATCACACTTACATCTCCTCTCTGTTTCCTTTGTAGAAACACCACTCAGACCCACGAGGATCAGATCGCCTCACTGAGACTCAGATGCAAGTGGATGACTTGAAAGGCATTATGGTCCGCAACATAGGTGAGCTTCTCAAGAGTTTCCACCATAGCACAGTGATGCTTAAAGGACCTCTTTTTAAAATGGGGCTGAGATAATAATAGAATTAAATGTCCATGTAATTGAATCAGAAATTCTTACTGTGTGTGAGGAGCATTTCTTCACTTTTAAATGAACACAGTGTCTTGTGGTTGAATCCAAGACTGAGTGAGTCAAAGCTCTGAAGAAAACTGGAGGATTACTGTCTCAAATGTCAGATTTCACCAATCATTTGATAGGAATCCCATTACACTGGACCTTTTTGTGTCTCCCAAGTGAACTTTGGCTCTCTGTGTGTCTCTTCCAGACTTGGTAGCTCAGAGGGGAGAGAAGCTGGAGTTGCTGATTGACAAGACAGAAAATCTGGTTGATTCAGTGAGTCTAAAGGCCAGCATTCCCCCCCACCCTCCTTGTTTTCCTATGCTTGATATTACAGTATATAGGCTTTTATTTTGACAGTGATCTAGCAAGTTAAATATTGTTGCTGATGCTATTTTCTCCCTCTGCTTCATTTAGTCTGTCACATTTAAGACCACAAGTCGCAACTTGGCACGAGCCATGTGTATGAAGAACCTCAAGCTGACTGTTGTCATTGTGCTGGTGTGCCTGGTGAGTATGGGCAGAAATGGTAATCGTTGTAATGTTTATGGATTTTAAGCCAGTTTGGTAGATTATTGCTTTTCCTTTATCTGAAAGTAAAGAAAACATTAAGATAAAAAATTACCCAAATTACTTAGCTGCTTCTGCTTTGATTTTCTGCTATCATGAGGCTCAGCTGTCACAATATTAACTCACTGAAAACACATTGCAGCCTTGATCTTTCCTCTTCAGCACTGTTTGACATTGACTGTGTGTGACTAATCAAACAGCAGTGCAGGGAGTGAACTTTATCCCTGCGCTCTTTTCAGGTGGTCCTTTACATTATCGTTTCTGCTTCCTGCGGAGGTCTCAGCTGGCCCAGCTGTGTTCATAAAGGATAAGAGAGTGGGGATAAAAGAGAAGGAGACAAAGGAGAATAGGAAGAGGGGGGACAAGCGCCTGTTCAACTCTACCTGCCAACGGATACAAAAGGAAGCACAATTTTTCCTTCCTTTTACTCGTCTAGCTTCAACATCCCCAGAAGACACGTGCCGCTCCTCCTCCAGCCTTCTTTGCCCCCTCTTTGACAGCGTGCACATTGACTTGCCTTCTGGACAGGGATTCCCACCTCATACCCCACCCACACTTATGGACAGCAGCCATGTGGCCTAAAACAGATGTGGAACAAGAATCTTGTCTTATACTAGTCTGTGGATCATTCATCCCGTCTCATGCACTTAGTGGCCTGATGTATCAGTTTGTGATACTGTCCTGCACCTGTCTATGTTATGAATCCAGCCAGACTGATACCTGATTGAACCACAAAAATAGCAAAGGTTGTTTTGTTATTGTCCTGCTTTTCCTTTCATGCCAACAGAGACATACGGGACCTGCAAGTGTATGTAGGTAGCATTTACAGTGTGTTGCAGCTCCATCAATACGGACTCCCACAAAACAGCGTCTGCTTCTCTGTTATATTACTGAATTTAAACTCAATTTTTGACCAAACGGATGCAGTTTACAGTATGTCTAACCAACCATGCTGGTGGTGTCTCATGAAACAGATGGCTGCTTTTTGCTCAGAAACACAGATTTTCTGATTCCCTTCATGTTTCACCACCAAGCACAGTAGTATATAATAAAATGGATGTTGTAAAATACAATATGGTCATAAAATAAATATTGTAAATTTGATTGATATTATTGATTGAAAAGATGTAATGGTTCTTTTAAGAAACAATACTTATCTCTTTCCCACATTGATAGGAGGCTTCCTCTCACCTTTAACCTCTGCTAGGATTGTTCAGTGTGCCCATACATTGTTTCTGTTAACACAATGCACTTTTTACATTGTAAATAGATTTGCTTCCTGGCATCATATGATTTATAATCATGTAATTTAATTATTGTACATTCAGATTTAAAAGAATAAAATCTGATGTATCAAGTGGTTTATCTCTAGATGGAAAAAAGTGTGGAAATATCTGTGGCTCTCAGCTTGAGCAGACTGATACAGGGAATAGTTAATGACTGACTGTAAGTTGTGAGCACAGACTATCTAAAGCTATTTTATATACAGTCCGTGGCTGTGAGTGGACTCCACCTCATCACGGTGTATCAAAGTTCAAGCACACAGCACTTGTTATTCGTCGCTCCTCCGGGACAGCCCGAGCTGAGGTATGCTGTGTGTGTGTGTGTGTGTTGTTGTTGTTGTTGTTTATTACCGGTGTGAACCTTAACGGACGCTCGCGAGGAAAGCAGCAGGTGAAACTAATTGTTCATTAAGACCTCGGCGGCGCGCGCTCCCGTCCCTGCTGCTCGCGCCCGTGACAGGTACAAACCATCAGAGTGAGCTGACTTATTTTAATGTTGAACTTCATGTGCTTTTTATGAACTGTGTCGACTGATATGCGTTTTATTTGTGGGGCAGACGCTGAAGCACTTCATGTTTCACCCCACATTTCTCACCTACTTCAGTTAGTTTTATACTTTTAGGTAGAAAAAGTTGCCCAACGTCTCTCCCGTCAACATGAATTAACATTAGCTCCAGACTGTATTTTGGCTAGCTCGTTAATATCAAATCGACTAATTGTCGTCTCTTCTGCCAACCTGTGTTTTCTCTGTCTGTGTTTGTCACCCGCTGGGTCGCTAGTGAGTCTGCTGCTACATCCACATCTGCTAAAGTTAGCCAATACTTTTACATTTAACCATAATACCGGCGTACCCCCTCATCCTTTTAAAGTGTCTCTGAGCTTTCTGTGCTGTCTACTAAGAGTTTTGAAACCATTTATGGACGTGAAAGAGTATTTTCTTTGCTATTTGTAGCTGCATACTGTGCTCACTCCTGATCTAATTATAGACCTAACTGGCTGGCGGAGGGACAGGGATAATCTGTCGATCAGGTGCAGGAGGGGGTGCTTCATGTTGTTGTTGTTGTTGATCAGAAAGTGGTGTACCAATGAGCTCATGTGTCAGAGGAGGGATGAGCTACTACAAACACACCCAGCAAGATCCATTCATCTTGATCTGTCTTTACAAACTTACATCACCTTTGACTAACTGACTTAATTTATTTTATTTATGACTGTAGACTAGGATCATATGGAAGGAAGCACAAACACAGCGTACAAGAATGACAAAACTATGACACACAACTGGCTAGAGTATAATAAATGTAACTTAAACAAAGCAAAGATCGTTCTTCAAAAAGACACATAGTTTACAAATAGCTTTTGACCTGTCTGATGGTAATAACTGAATGAATCCAAATGTAGATGGGTGGTTTAAATAATGCTCTGGCTAATACTTTTCATTATAATTCATTAAGCTGACATTGAAACAAGATATGGTTCTTGTCTCCCAAACGATTGGTATTTTAGGTATGTATTTATCTTATTAACAAATTGCTGTTGTTTTAAATGAATTTCAGTGTGCTCCTGGTTGTTAATTGCACAGCATGGCAAGGAGAGCTTATATTTTTGAGCAGGGTCACCACAGCAATTACTGAATATAGTTAAGAAACCAGATGGACTTTATCTTCAACTTATTAATGTGCATTCACTGTAAGCATCACACACACAGACACACCTAACCAGGAATGTCGTTTCACCGCTGCTGAGCACATCTGGCCCTGCTTGCCTCTGTTTTTCACTAGATGGCACAGGACCCCACAGCTTTGTCTAGAGAGCACTCTCCATTTCCTCTGGCTGCAGCAGACTGACTGAGATATTATATAATACTCTGTCTGTTGAAAGACAGTGCCATGCTATTCTTCCGACCAGGCTCAGTGCTGAGGCTTTGTTACTCTGCACTGTACAGAGGCCAGCGTTGTCCCTGTGGTATGCTGACTGGAATCCCCCAACTTGACCTGCTGCCCTGCTGTGGTGCAGGGCAGCTCTGTGCCGGGGCTTTTCATGGCTCTCCCTGCTACTCATAACTGCTCACTTTATTACACTGATGCGTCCAGTCACCCATTCAAAGGCAAGGAAAGGCCAAACCGAGGCAGTGCCCGAGGGGCTTCAGAAGTAGGGAGGCATTGTTCAGTTGATAGCACTCTCAGTTTTAAATGTGTAACGCAATTTGAAGGCTGCAACTAACTTGCGTTGAATTTTTATAAAGATAAAAAGTGAGGCCTTGCATCAAATGCAAGGAGATCAGTGCCCAGTAGCCCACGCAGTAGATGAATTTTTTTGCACTGTGCTGGTGGCAGCATACATCAGAGGTTTTAGTTGTGAATCTTGGACTGGAGAGCTGCTTTTCTAACTTTTGTTCAAAATAGACATCACTTATGCTGCTTGTTACCAAAGATACGTGAACACCAGTGTTAAAATGCTTGCATTACATAACTACACCCACCAAATAACAGATTTTACAGGCTATAGGACTAATTCTTAGAGCTCAGAGGAAATAGTGAGCCTACCTTATACCATGATTTACATCGTGCGTCAAGTTAAGATTAGATTGTAGTTCTTGGGCCAGTGGCCTTGTATAGATTAAGCAGAAATAGAGTGGGTCTTAGGGGTCTTAAATTCTGGTGTCACACCGCTGCTGTAGTGTCAGGATCAAGTGTCAAGCTGTTTGTGTACAACATGAGGCCGCGTCATCAGCCAGTGACTTTGTCAGTGGAGGACTTTGGAGAACTTATCAGCTGTGAGTGATATAGCAACGTGTTGCGCCATCTTAGTGAGTTTCTAAGCAAATTCTGGTCGTGATCTATCGTTTTAAAACTGTTTTGCACAATATTCTCCTGCACCTAGGCCTCCCGTCATTCTGCACCTTAACAACTTATCCTTCACTAAAAAGCCGCCTGATCCATTCCCTCATAAAAGAGGGACTTTGGCTGCTAAGCAACAGTGAATGCCAACCCAGCCTGTCAGGCCATGGCCACTCCCCCAACACTGAGCTCGGCATGGATAAGGTAACATGTTGCTTTCTTCCGCGCTTGCTCCCTCTGTAAAGTTGGGAGTGGAGCCCTACACTGAGCACAGTCCTCAGTTGGACCTTGACATGCCTGCACCGGAGAGCAGTGTGCAGCCAAGTCACTAATGGTGTCTGACACAGTGCCTGGCGAGAGAGAGTGCTGATCCACTGCAGCAGTAGGCCTGCTGGTCACGTTACTTCAGGGAGGGTGAGAAAAGAGCAAAATCCAACGCCTGCACAAGGGGCACCCCCGCTCAGGCCACGATGTTACTGATGCACGGTTGACTCTGAACACGAGGAGGAGTGGTGGGACGGGGGGGGGCGTTGGTGTCTGGCTGAAGCTGACTTGCACTGCACTGCCTGCTCAGTTCGCTGGATTTAATGCCTTGGAAGGAGAGCAGTAATGTGATTGTCTCGAAGAGGGTAAAATGAGCCCGGGGAATCTGCAAAGACGGAGTGATATGGCAGGAAACACCGCTGACAATGGAGGCATTTTCTTCCCCAGCTTTATCATTGAATGAAGAGGATGAGATTGGAGGTAATAAGTTTTACACTATAGTTGATCAGTCTTTCAAGTGAACAATAAGTGTCAAAGACCTGTTTAAAAATGTATTTATTTCTGCAGTTTTTTTTTTTTTCTCCATTGGCTTAGCTTTAGCTTGAATTTAGTGGCTTTGTTTTCCCATAAACATTGTCAGGTCGTAGTTTGTCTCAGGTGTTGTACTTTACATAACCATGTAACATCCAGTCACATTTCAAACGTGCACGTGTGGGAAGATACTGCAGTGGCCTTGAGTTAGGTCTTGCCAAGGTTCAGTGTGCACAGCAGTTTGCCAAGCCTATATATTTCATTTGATTGTACCGATTGTAATGTACATTAAGGTGTGTTTGTTTCTCTGCCTGTTAAACAAACACATTATTCATCCAGATTTGGATTGTTGGCCACCTCGATAAAAGCAGAGCTGCTTTGATGTGTCTTATCAGCAGTAGGCAGAATTAGATATTGACATCTAATAACTATCGTGGCGTATTTATATTTTCAAAATGTCATTCTCCCCAATGTTCCAGCCAGATAATACTTTAAAGAGTAGAGTAGCAGTCAGAAGACATTTTAGTTGAGGACTCTAATTCATGTATGTTGTGGTTATCATGTTTTGAAATGTAACTTTTAATTGATTAGTTGTCGATTATTGAATTAATTGAGAACTATTTTAATAAAAGCTGAAGTTTTCTTTTTTGGAAACTGTCCAAATTCTCAGATTTCAGCCTCTCTAAATGTGAATGGTTTCTGCTTTCTTTAGTCTTCTTTAGTCCTGTGACAGTAAACAGAATATCTTTGGGTTGTGGACAAAACAAGACATTTGAGGGCGTCACCTTGGGCTTCAGAAACAGTGAACATTTTTACCATCTTCTGAATTTTTCTAGATCAAACAACAAATGGATCAGTTGAAAAAGTTTACAGATTAATCATTAATGAAAATAATTTGTAGTTGCAGACCTAGTTGTCTTCATAGACTGAGCTATGATGTAGGTATAGCCCCATACAGCTGTCTATGGTCAAACATATTTCTGATTCATATTTTGAACTAAGCACGCTTGGAGGTGAGGCCAGAACAGTACAGCAATCACTTGTCTTGATGTCTAATCAATGTAATGATTCTTACACGCAGCAGGATTTCTGGGTCTACATACTGGAATATTTTGTTGGTGACTTGATATCTTACTCTCTGGTGGTACATACCACAGTGGTGCTTTTGTTGTAGTAGTGGCTGGCGAGATTAGCGGTTCAGCCTGCTTAAATAAACACAACAGTACACAACAAAGCAGTTAAGACTGCCCTTTACTTCTCGTGCCAAACACATGTTAGCTCCTTTCAGAGTAGAAACATGGCTCATTACTGCTTGTCTGTCCTCATATTTGAGCTTTTTGTCAGAAGAGACAGCAGTGACTGTAAATGTAGTGATATTTTTCACTGTTCTCACCTGGAATGGAAAGCGTGTGACCTGTTTTATCTTCATAGGTGCATTGATATTTGGTGCTGTGTTTGGTAGAAACAGTACAAATACTTGGGTAACATGATATTAAGCTATCCTAATGAAATTATAGCTTGTACATAACACATACCACAACAAGGAGAAGATGTAGACAGAGTTGCACTCCAATGCACTCTACGCATGATCCCGATGACTTCTGCATTTTTCATTGGACCAAGTCATAAATAATTTGAGCATCCAGCTACTGTTACAATGGTCAGTGGCTGCAAAGGCTTAGCAGGGAAAGCCACAGCCTTTTTGGAGCCCTGAGCTAAACTTTAAACCAAAACATGTGAGCATAAGCCTCTGGCTCAGTTTGGGGCATTTTCTGATGTCAGCATAGTTTGTGTAGTAACATGGTTATAAACATATGACCTTTTCCTCCCCCTCACAGATTTTCATGCCTGATCAACACATTTGATGGATAACAGTGCTGTAAAACAAATGTGAAGTTATTAAGAACTACAGAGGTCTGCAAAACCTGACTCCAAAATGTCTAATAAGACATTTAACATGTCAGCTAACCAAGCTGAGTGCACAGTTACTTCGCCCAATGGCGGCCTGCAGCTGGGTGTCTCCCCTGAGAATCATTACAGCAACTTGTCGTCATCCCCTTCACCGGACTCCAACAGCAGTATTTCCAACCTGAGCGACAGAGAGACCAACAGTTCCCCTGACATCAACATGCTGGAAAACTGTGCCAGGGATTGTTCCCCTGTGGATAACCCCTACAACTCCACCTTACCACAAGCTAACGTGTTTTGTGGTGTTAGCATGAACCTGAACCAAACCTTTATTGCCACACCTGTAAATGGCAGTGTGAACTTCTGGAATGAAAACCTAACACGCACCAATGAGACAAGTTCAGAGAAGTACCAGACTGTTAGTAAAAATGCAGAGAGTGGAAGTAGCTGTGCAGTGATGTCTCCAGACTCTGCTGGGAAGGAAAGCCAAATGAATTCATGTGAGACCTCCCGCAGAGGATCCACTGAGAATGACTCCTGCTCCCTGAGCTCTGGGGAAATGTTAATAAGGAGCAACAGTTTTTGTCTGGAGGACCAATCACTGTTGGTAATCTCTTCCCTGGAGGAGTCGTCAATCTCTCAATCTGCCAGTCATCCAGCATTGCTTGCTGAATCAAACCTCCTGTCAACGTCGCTGCCCGATGTCTGCGAAAACTCCCCAGAAAGAGTCACTGAGGAGAACGTAGGCCATCCATGTCTTGGTATGACTTTCACACAGGCAGAGCTTCCCACTGAGGAACATGACTCTAACTCTCTTGTAGGCCTGCCAAATGAGAATGAGGGAGGTCTCTTGATGACCTTTGTCTGTGAAACATCTCCTGCAGATTGTGGAAAAGAGGCTCAGTTAACTAGTGCTGAAGCAGAGCTGGTGTCCCCTTTCCCTGGAGCATTTACACCAGAACAAGGGAAGACCTTTGTGTCCACTCTGTCAGCTGTGCAAGAAACTGATAAGGATTTTCATACCTCCACTCCAGTACAAAACGTTGGAAACAAGATACCTTCCTTCTCAGAGTCTCCTTGTACTGGAATTGCAGGCAGCCCAGGACTCCACCCTGTTAAACAGAAACAAATCTCTGAGACTCCTAAACAACGTTTAGTTGCAGGAGTGCCACCTTCAGCCAGCGATGTCAAGAAAATGGAGATTAGGAAATTTCCCAAGTCAGACTTCAGTATAAAATCTAAAGTTGTGACAAGAAATGTGCATCAAATAACAGTTCCAGGCCCTGCTTCACATCATCTTAATGTGAACAATAAACACCCTGAAGCACATAGAGGAGGAAATATCATGATTAGTCCTGCTAAGATGAGGAGCAGCACTGCAGTTGTCTCTACCATCAACAAAATGGGCAATAATGCTCAGAAACGAGTGAATACGGGGGCTGCTAATATGGCCGTGACAATGAGTAAGTCATCTGGGCATACTGATGTGAATGGACAGGGCAAGAGCAGAACATCCCCACCTTACCACCTCACAACTGCAAATAAACATGCTCCAGCAGTCCAATGCAGTAACGCCAGCTCTGAAACAGAGCAGGCAGCTTCAAGTGAAGTGGCAGACGATGCAGCGCAGCACGCTGGCAACGAGACATTCTGCTTCTCATCCTCAGAAATATCCCCTGATAGAAGTGGCCAAACGGATCCTAAACCAACCCCAAATAAGTGCGTGTCAAACAAAATTGAGGTCAGATCGGGCTCAGCATTAGGCCAGGGCAGGCCTGCCGTCCTCATGACACGACCTCGCTGCTCATCTGAGAGCTTATCATCGTCATCGAGGCCACCCAAGGAGAAGAGGACAACTGGAAGGTTCTCAGCTAGCTTTACCGTTCCCAAAGTTGACACCCACCTGAGCCAGACCAAAACAGGGAGCAAGAACTGCTCTTCCCAGAATAAACAGGCCGTACAGTCTGAGGCCACAAACAGTCCTGCTGAAAACTCCACAAGGGAGGTTAAGAAGATCAGCCTGGTGGTGAGTATGGACTTTTAATGTTAACAATTCAACATTCAGCTACAATTCATTATGCTTGTTCTACTACTGTTGATATTCATGTTCTTGTAGCTTTTTTTATAAGCCACATTAAATCCAAATATTTGGGAGGATATGCTGAGCAGTTATTAGAGTAGGTCACAGAAAGATTTGGTTGATGCCGGCAGCCAAAGAACTGAGGGACTGAGTGAGAAATTGCTCTCTTTGCAGGCAGAGTCCAGCAAATCAACAACAGCAGGAGCCTCATGGGATGAGAGTAAGAGCAAATTTCGAAGTCGGCCATCCCCTAGAAGAACAAAGGGAGCCTCAGTTTCACAGCCTCCAGCTGCCAGTCCCAGACCAGCCACTGTGTCGACCAGGCAGCGGCAGGGAATCCTGGGGAGAGATGAAATCAGGACCTCCAAAGCTGCAGGAACACCACAATCAAAGCAGAAGAGCGGTATAGGTAAGACTCATTAGCTGGCCAATGTTACATACTGTATATGTACTGTATGTGTTTTCTGTTATCCAGTTGAGCTCAGCCTGTGATAACATTTTGGGAGTCTTGAGAAATATTTAAAGTTGTACTTATTTTGTTTCACTAAGGGGAAAATTGACCTGTAAAATGTCACTAAATATACATTTACAGTAGGTCACAATCAAAAAACTCTCACAACCTGCTTTTGACTAAGCAGAGAGCCATTGAGTTACTAACCATTTCATCTGCTGTAAACAAAACCAAACCTAGATAATTAATAAATAAAATAATAATAATAACATAGTGCTTTAAAGACTTAAAATGACCAAAAAACATGTTTTGACTTACTAGCTTGTGGCCATCATTTCAGGGATACTGAAAATTACAGCTGCAAATAATAACTAACATTATTGGTTTTAATCTGCAGCGCTCTGCTACACCAAGACATGTTGTAAACTCAAACTATTCAGGCTGTAGTAAAGCAGTCTCCCCTTCAGAGGGTGATATTGAGCTGTTCCTCGAACAGACCTACTGTCTTCCTCCTGATGAGCTCAGCCATGTTCCACAGGAACAGTGCTGGATACAGATGTCACCTCCGGTCCAGGTCTTGGGGGATAGTCCACTCCCTCTGCCCTACTGCTCTTCATAGTAAGAGGAGTCCTGGGGAAGGAGGGGGACTCTTCCTCTGATGGGAAGCCATCTGTGCGAGTGGAAAAAGCAGGGGAAGGAAAGGGAGGTTTTGAGCCAGTAGAGTTTAAGAGAGAACACAATGTTTGAAACAAGCGCCCTGACCACAGTAAAAAACGCAAACGCTTTTTCATGCTCCAGCTACAGAGACACTCCACAGGGATGTATTATTTTGCCTAAACTGAAACAAGTTTTAGTTTGTTGTTTACAGTTGACATGTTTGCTGTAGTGAGTAAGATAGGTAAGTTTTGCCCTATTTCTATATTAAATGTAACATTTAAGAAGTAGGTAAACTGTTGGGGATATTTTAATGTATTGATATTTACATTTCTTCTCTTGTGTTTAAATGTTCTTTTTTTTACTTGACCAGATTTGCTCTTTTAAATATCCCATGGAAAATGACTCATACTACTACCTGTAAGAGAAAAAGTGGCTGGTTTTTTAGGTCTGATTTGACTTGTCTGGTGGCTCTGTGGACATCTTAACTGCCCATGTTTGTATTCATGACCAGTACACCTATGAGCTCACTGTGTATTTGTCCTCAATAAAGGGGTTCATGCTGCTGACCTCTGATGTTTGTTTACTTGTGCTCATTGGATTCCAGGCAGTCAGAGAGGGCAGGCGACAGGAGAGCCATCCTTTGGCACTGCATCAACAGCAAGTATTAAGCCTCAGCTGAATGGATCCCGTCCTCCTCAGACTCCCGCTCGCTTCTCTCTTACGGGTCCCTCCCCTACTCCTGCTTCTAGGCTACCACGCAAAACCCTGGGGCCATTCAGGAGCTTCACTCAGTCCAGTGATGACACTGAGCTGAGTGAAGGTACCAGCTGTACACAGGGTGAGACTAACAAGGATTTACCTCATTTTTAGAAATAGGTTGTTCAGTGCCTACGGGCTGTTACATAAAGGTATAAAATATCAGTTTTATAGAGGCTGTTTTTAGGGTCAGGCCACGCTGTTCGACACATCTGGACATGGAGGGGAGGGGCTACGTGTTAAAGGTTGACCCACTTTAGGGCTGGGTTTGGATGCAAATCTCTCCAGGGCCAAATCTCTCTCTGATTTAAAACCTCCACATCTGCCAAGATACAGGAGCTTGGCATCTTAAAAATATTGTGACATTTTTCATTTTATTTTTTTTTATCTGTAAGAAGATAGAGTATCCCTTTTTAATACCCTTTTTAAAGCTATCAAAAAATCCTTGTGAATGAGCTGTACTCAGATCCACTGCCAGCTGCTGAGTGCTGAATGGCTCCAATGTGAACTTTAATGGTATTTTATTTTCTAAGTGGGGTGTTGTATAAAGAGAGGGAGCGTTGTTGACACTTTTCCTCTCAGCATCTTCAACAGCAGGTCTGTGATTGGCTGAGAGGACCTATTTTCCAAAATGGGGAGCCCCCCCATGTGTGGTTGTCATGACAACAGGTTCTATTCCACTCTAGTTCACACACACAGCGTTGCCCGGAGGAAAGTGAGCAGACAGACATTACAACCGATGTCGTCTAAGGTACGGGAAAAGGAGCAGTTTCCCTATTTTAAAAACGATGGCTGGTTACACAGGACTTCGAAGCTGCACTTGGACTGAATTTCCAGCTCGTGTTTTCAACGACTCCTCTTTAAATGCACAGCACAGGGCAGCATCCAACTGTGATGTCACCCTCTTGACATGCCTTCTCATTGGATCCTATCGCTTTTGTATCATCCCTTTGTTAGCTGTGTTTAATGGAAAAGATAAAAAGCTTTGGAGAAGTAAGTGTGACTGGAAGTTGAATCATAACCGCGGCATCCATGGTGAAGTTCCTAGATATTTTAATCAGTGTAGCTCGGAGGACTTTTTTGTTTCACATATTAGACAATTCGTTCAGTCACATTGTTTACAAAATTGATTCTGTGTGTGCTACATCTTACTAAAGTAAATTTTGTCATTGTTAGACTAACAATTTTTTGTTCATTTGTTTCATTTTTGTTTATCTTAATAATAATTCATTAGATTAATATGACTTTCTTATGAATTACTAGCGGTGAGTGTTTCCATGGTGATTAAAGCAGTACTGAATTGGTGAACACATGAACTTCACAATTTCATAGTGTGATTTGCAGTATTTAACCAGCACTGCTCTACTTTTTCAACAGTTTCTAGAGCTGCACATAAACCAACTCCATGCAAAACGGTTGTGCTAAAAGCTAGACTCATCCCCACTCCTGGGAAAAATACTGGACCAAGTGAGATCACATCTGCACACATTTTTTATTTTTATTTGAGAGTTGACTTTTATTTTACCCTGTACAAAGATAAAAGAATGTTTCTCTACTTTTTGTTGTTTTTGTGTGTTTGATGCCATTTAGCTAAAGCTTTGATCACATTTTGTGATCTCCCATTTGTAGAGTAAATGTGAGTGAAACCACATTTATTGTTGTCTTTTAGGAGAAACGGCCCTGTTAAACCTTGCTTAGGTTGAAAGTGATTAAACCCTCCCACTCAACTACAAAAAAAGCTGCTGTGAAGTCCTAATGTTGTTTTATATTGTATGTTAACTATATTTGATAAGGCCTCTTGATTGAATTAAATTATGCGTATCTGTGTTTTCACAATTGAATAGGACGTTCAAACCTTATCAAAAACCTTAGTCCTTACATAAAAGCTGTCTGCGGCTGTGGTCAGTAATCAGTGCTCGTGCTACATTATGGGGCAGTTTAACTCCTGCTTCGTGTCTCACCTGGATTGTCTGCTTTTAACAGCTTTGGCCATAGGATGCAAACCTACTGCCTCCACCAACAAAGGAACTTCAAATTCTACATGCAGTCCACTGAGAAGGACCGCTTCTGCAAGATTCGTTCGTCTAACTTCAAGTGGACCTGGTAAGACTTTTTTCATTTCACTGTGTTTTCAAAGCAGTCTATGTTTCTAAAAATGAAGTTGTATCTGTTCTGTTACATTATGTGTAACCTGTGTTTTTAACTACATGTTAGGGTTAGACATGTCATGGGTGTGGGATTGGTTTGAGGAGGTATTGGGTGTTGTGTTTTTTTGATGTTATATAACAATTTTAACCCGTTAATCTTTGCTCAAAATCATGTTTAGTTTTGTTAATAGAGAACTGATACAAATACAATATTAGCCTAATGTATCAAGTACGAAAATACTGTCCTCTTCTGTCTTAGCTTTGACTGATGTTCAAGTCGAGCATCTATTTTGAGTAATTTTAACTGGAAATACTTAACTGTACAGTGTGTTCAGCTGAAACTGCTGATGAACTAGTATTTTAATGCTGCTTTAATGCGGCACTCTAAGAAACTTGTGGTGGTCAGATGTGGTTTGTGCTCTTTTTACCAGAACATTCATGTTCTTATGTCTTTGGGGAAAAAAAGAAAGTTGCCACTGATAAACATCAGACTCTGTCACATCTGTTTCCTGTAAACAGAAATACACCAGAGCTGTAACGTGTGCTTTGTGTTTTATCTTTATATATTTGCAGATTTTGTGGCTTCATGTATCTTCCAGTCTTTTACAGCCTAATTACAGTCTGGTCGAGTTAACAGTTTTGCAGAAACTACATGGAAAACATGCTGCACTATATAATATTCACTTAGTTAGTCAACACATTGTTTCAAATCCTGGATTGAATATGTTTCACAGTCAGAGCTGTGCCAGCCAGACGGTTTTCAGCTCCACTCATCAGACAAAACCATGCCATGTCTTGCCATCTCCTTGCTGGTGACTCATGGAGGGACAATAAATGAGAGGAAGAGTAGGGGGCTGGATTCAGTTCCCATTGGCTGCACTTACGTCGTTTGCACCTCCTACTCTCCTACTCTCCCACCCCACCCCCTCTGCATCCTGGCTCTGAAACAGCACCGCCATCATCAAGCTTCATGATGAGATGCTGCTTTGCTCTGCTGTGAGAGATTCATGTGTTTAGTGAATTGCTGAAGCCTGGCTTTACCGAGAGGATTAAGGGATTTTTGTTTTGTTTTGTTTTTTTTGTTGTTTTTTTTCTGCCCCCATCACCAGGCTGTGCCACAAACCACTGGCCAGCCTTTAACCTTCTCTGTGTATTCCAGCCTTCACAGCCTGGAATTAGATTTTGAGTTGGGAGACCTGCCATGCTGAACTGGGTGCCTTCACTTTTTATAAGGCTGTCTCAGTGGTGTAACTCTTTTTACTGCTTTTTATTGATTTATTTACTTTCTGCCTGTCAGTGCTGCTATCATCTGAAGCATGATACACTGAGGCACGCTATGGCATGTGCTTCATAGCCATCATCAAGCTTCTGCATTTGGACCCTGTTTTTTCTGTTTTTTTAAGTAATTATTGGCTGAATCTGTGGCCATCTTTCTTTGTGTTTGAGAGATGTTATGGTCTCCGAAGCTCTCTCTGTCTAACATCCACGTGCGTCTGACCGCCAAGGGTTTACTCCGAAATATTCAGCTGCTGTCAGGATGCAGGAAGAACACTGTGGTTTTCCAAGCAGGTCTGTCACTTATTTCAGTGTTAAATATTGTATTGGCATTGTTGTGGTTTTGGGGTCATTGTGCTATAATATTTAAGTCAAGTCTATCTGCGTTTGCCTTTTGTAGAGACCTGTGCAGTTAGCCGTTTATGAGATCTATTTTTAGTGTGGCTGTTTACTAGCCCTCAAAGCAGGAGGTTCATCTTTCATTTACCTACCTTGGTCACTGAAACGCGTTACCCTGGGCAGAAGCATTTTAGGATATAATATTAATATTAGGAACAGTTTTATTTAAACAAACATAACAATCTCCTTTTTAAGTCATTAACAGTACTGGTAGTAATTTGGCAGTAATATTGACCTTTCAAGCTGGCCTGCATTATTTTTGAGGCCACCATTTTATATGATGGTGTGTTAAAATGCACTTCGTCTCACTCTCTTGTGCACTGGGACACCCAGTACTCCTGTTTCACCCTGAGATGGACCGTGGTTATTTTGGTTCTTGAGTCTCTAGGTTGAAGCAAGGGAACCTTGTTGTGATTTTTGAACAGGTCTGTGGAAACACAGTAGCTTCTTGTGGTTATATAAATTCTTCTACTGCTTTTGGAAGGCTATGACCAAAAATGGTAAATTCTTTTTAAAGTCTCAAAGGTTTTATTATCTCAGAGATTATCTTTCACTCAAACAAGAAAAGCATTATTTACCTACATTATTTATTAGTTATTTTTATAAGTTATTTTAGTGTGTACACAATATCATATGCAAACACTTATCTGTTTATTTACTTTAGTCAAATTCTTTTGTCCAACCAATGTTCCACTGAGAATTTTTTCATTTTGTCTGGTATTGTCTCAAACAAGCTGTACAACAAGTGCCTGATTGTGAGGGGTCTCTTCATCCGTCATTCTTTGTGCAATGGTGTGATATCTCCTTCCAGCAACAGAGTAGTGTGTTGTAGAGTCACTAAATCACTCAGTATTTGATGTTAAGTGGACTAGTTCAATTGGTACAAACTGATTCTTTCAGCCTAGAAGGAAGTATGAAATAAAGAGGGCAACATGTGTCATCAACGCTGTGTTCAGACACTTTGATGAAAATAGCTGCATGTCCTCCTGTTGCCATGGAGCAGCAGTCAAATGGAGAGGCAGTCTGTGCGCTTACATAAAGTAGAATTCATTTAGAAAATGCAGATTTCCGTGTTTATGGGAAACAAAAGCCTGATTATAGTTAAAAAGAAATAACAGAATGATTACTAACTGGTAGACTATATATTTGTGAATGTGTGAATTTATTATGTGAATTTAGTATTGTAGTATGAGAATTACACTAGGCACCCTTCAGAAGAAAGTAATACATAAATGAAACAAATACACAAATCTCATTTTGTAGCCTGAAAATCAGACTGAACTGTATTTTGCATTTGATTTTATTCACTATTTGAATTTCTGAATCATTGCCCATATCTCAGATTTTCTCAAAGGTCTTGAAACTGTGAATTATTTAAAAAGGTGAGAGCATGAATTTTTTAAATTCAGTAGAAATCAGTTGCATAATGTCCATTTCTGGTCTTGGAAACAAGCACAAGTGAAAAGCTGGAGGGGGGGGGGCATCAATGGGAAGATTTTTTTTTTCAGCCGCTTCATATGGACATGTTATGAGTGGCATCAGGGAACATGAATGTGATCCCTTTTTTGTTTGAGGAGGGAAAGTATAAAGAAACAGCAGAAACTACATTTTGCTTCAAGCTATCTGCCACTCTGCGGTAGCTGGACGGCCTGAGTCTGTCATAGAGCCTGGCTGTATTTTGTATGCAGGCATGTTTGTGGTACATGTTGGCTGTGACACAACTTGAAATGGTGTCTCTTTGTGCTCTTTGAATAACCAGCAGAGGGCATCCTAATTTAAAGAAACACATTTTAGATTTAGGAAAATGCAGCATCATCAAAATGATTGAAAGCTGAGCAGCACAGCTCAACTGTTTGTTTGGATTGGTGTCAGAAAAAGATTTTCTATTTCTCATGCTCTACTAAAGCATGGTACATGACACAAAGATAATAAAAAATGCAGGATGCAGTCAAGATACTGAAATGAAATTCTGTGCTTCTGATCTTGAATGATCTGCTTACCATGTCTTTGAACATTTTACACTTATTAAAAGCACAGCCTTGTGCTGTAAGCTTGAGAAAACAAATGTAAAATTAAAAATTAAAATTAAAGCATTACAAATGACAAAATTATGAAATTCACTTAAAAGGTATATGGAGTGTACCTTTTAAATTCTAGCTAGCTGCAGTATATTATTAATAGTTTGTTTGTCTTAAAGGGTGTGCCTCTCTTTTACGCTGAGCTGTTTACTTTAGCTGTGAAACACAGAGGCCACTGACAAACTATCTTTGAGGTGAACTGCACAGCCGGATACGGAGCTGTGTAAACTCAAGTCAGTCAGTGGCACAACTACGGTGTGTAACTATTCAGATGAGGTGGATCTAGCTTTTTATTATCCTCTTCTCACATAGATGGTTTTCATTTTGATTCCATAGTGTGGTCTTTGAGCCTGTTCCCTCATAGTCAATCACAACAGTGTTCAGCCATGAGTGTTATTCTCTGTGCAGTATTATGTTCCCCTGATCAGGCCAAGGTTGTGCACTCTGCAGCTCCAGGATCAGTTGTCTACAGTAGGCAGGGAAGACCCTTAACTTGTTAGACTAAATACCCTCTCTTTTCTGCCAGTAGAATAGGCAGGGTCTTATTTTGAAAGGCATCCAAGTAAATGCAGCATGATTTTGCTTAGAAAGACGTCAATATCCCACAGTTACATGCTGGTGTTATTCTTGGATGTTATGATCTTCTGAAATCATACCCTGCTTCTAAATTTAACTTGTATATGCTCCAGCTTTTGTGGTTCATAAAGGACATGATTATATTATGTGCAGTGGTTGTATCTACACAGTGTTATGGGAGCACACTAGGGTGGCTGTAGTAGTAGTAGTAGTGCAGTAGCTTTAAAGTAATTTCTATTCCAGATTAATTTGCAACCATATTGCTATTTGTTTTTTGCTTATTAATCTTAATTTGCTCTAATAGCTGTCATCTAAAATGGCAGACATAGCTGAGTGAGTATCCCCACGCTGTGGTACAGTATATTCCACTCACTGGTATTCTTGATATGTCTCAGGCTACCCTCACTGCTGTGTTACATAATGTTCACTGCAGTCTCCTCATAAACAAACTGGGCTTTGAGAGAGAAATGATTTTTACACAGGTGTTCAATATCAGTGATAAGTCCTCCTTCCCCACTGTAACACTTGGTGCTTATGAGTCTGTCAGTTTGGTTTTCTTCTTTTTCTGAGGTCTCTGTATTATAGCAGAGTAAACAACGTGTACTTCATTGGTTGGATTCACAGTAGCTATTGTGTGGGGGTGATGTATTTATAAAGCTGATGTAAATCAAAACTACAGTACCACAGCCTTGCTAAAATAAGTTGTCCTTGGTGACCGGTATCTGTGGAGCACAAGATTAAATTAGGATATGGAAAACTAATTGCATTCAGAGGATCCATTTTATGTCTGTGCTGTCAAGGGAGCAGCACTGGGAATCACCAGACTAGCTGATTGGAGAGAGTCCTGGACTGCAGAAACATTCAGGGCTCTGACACCGGAGCTCAAAGCCATCTGTGACCCCGACAGGAGTGTATAGGGTGGGTGGTACTGCTGTCAGACCTGCAGCAGCGGTTATGGAGGGGCGTATGATGATGATTGACGTAGTCACAACACTCAACACATGTTCTTTCACAGTGGACAAGAACAAACCCAAGGCCGGCTCCCGCCAGCAACACCCTCAACAGCCAGCATCCCAACCAAACCAGACCAATGGACCACCGGATGTCATACCAGCGAGTGTCGCCAAAAGTGGGAAGAAAGACCAGAGCATCCAGCAGCTCAGAGGACTCCTGGCAGCAAATAACTGCAGATTTGAGGCAGTTGCCATTGTTTTGCAACAAACTTTGGCAGAGGTATGAACATTTAATATATGATGGGAAGTTTAAATTTAATATTTGACCAGTATAGACAGTATGGAGAAAAACATTCCTTGCAAATATTTCTTTGAATTGAAAGAGAGGAAATAAAGAAGCATATTGCACATATTGTACTGCATTATGAAGAACTTTTTACTTAAAGCACAGTAATGCTTTTTATATATCATTATTGATCTATTTTGAACTTGGTTTGTATGCACACAGTCTGAATTGCCCCTATGATTGATCACCCTGTAGTATAACTACATGTGTCGCAACATGAAATCCACGTGTTGATATGAGGCAAACCAAATGGCAGTTCTATTTACAGCGACAGCTCAGGCAGTGATTGTAAGGTTATGAGGGGCTGCACTCAGACATAGTTGTAAACTGTCCGGCAAAAAACAGCCCTTTTGTTTTCATCTACTGAACAACTGAAGCAGTCTTGGATCAAAGACAAATACAGTTTCATTTCAGAATTGTTTTTCGTATTACAGCATGTATGTATTTATTGTTCTTGTAAAGATCTTGTTCTTAAACTTATTGTAGCTGCTATCTAAGTTATCTAAGTTATCTAAGTTATGCTGACATGTACCTTTTTATAGATTCAGAGGTTATTCAAGTAGGCAAGCATGTCCCTGAGAGCCTTTAAAACATGAATATTTGAGCTTGCTGTTTGTTTTGGATCTGTTCAGATAGTGGTGCCACATGACTGGCTTCCAGGAACTAGTTGCCCCAAGGGGTTATTCTTCCCACAGTGCACTACAGACAGGCTTGTCCAGTTAGCTACCCTCCACCCAGCCCCAACCATCATACTCCCTCATTCAGTTGTCGTCAAACCAAAATTATAATGTCTAGATCAGACATCTACATCTAGATCAGAAGCCCTACAATCTAATATGAGTATAAAATTAAATAGACCTAATTAAGTTACTAAAGTTTTATATCTATGTTTTCCTGTAAAAGTAGAGGAAAAAAAATCTCTGTTACCCTGTTTGAGTGCATAAAATGTCACAAGCTATTCCAGTCCTTCTGGTTAACTTTAGAAGTGTCCTTGTCAAATATTTCACACCATATGTGTTGACTGAGCAAAACAACTGTAATGTGCCATCCAAATATAAATTCATTTAAGATATAAGATTATATTTAATGGCTCACACTAAATTGTATGACCCTTCATTTAGTTGATAGTATCATACTACTCAACCTTTTCACTCATTCAGATTTTATAAATGGAGGACTCAGTGTGTCATGGTTTGTCTCCTGAATTTACAGATTTAAGTGAGATTTGATCTTGTCCTCAATTCTTCATTATCCCCTGTTTAATTATTGATAAACATCACTGGGTTCAACCAGCACACTGAGAGATACTTGATAAGCCAAAGTATCCAAAAACATTAACAATTCACTTTGCTTTGAATTTCCATTGCTTCCTGTTTCCTGTTCATCATAAAGTGGCAGATTCTTGGGTTGCCATCTTTTTTCCTTTCTAACCTTGTGTTTGTAACCATAACAAGTCAGATGAGGCCTGATTATGTGGCACAGGGGTACGACATCAGGTCTGCCAGTATTTTCCTTTAGAGGCCTCTGGGAACTTGCCGTCATGCCTCTGTTGAACCTTATCTGATATTACTGTTCCTCTCATGCCTCAGCACAAGGTTTTGAGGCCAAATTCATTAAATGCACCTGTATGAGTTTGTAAAAATAACCTGCACGAACACATAAATCTTTATTCAGCTTTGCGTCCCTGTAGACTTACAGGGCACCAGGGTGGTGAAGAGGAAAAAAAACACCACCGTAGTGACCCAATTTCAAATCCTACTGTAGCCGGTGTGCTTCCGGCTTAGCATATCACACATAAGTTAGCTGTGTTTGTGGGTGAAGGATCATATACTTGTTGCTGATATAGTGACTCAATTCTGGCCGGTCAAGGCATCTGTGCAGATAGACGGGTTCTGATATGAATCACAATAAGCATTATCAGGTCATAGTGAATTTTGCTGCTACCAAGTGAAAAGAAAGTGGCTGGGGACTTCAATATGTTCCAGAGTTCTTTAATAAGCCTTTTTTTTTTCAAGCACTGTCTTAATGTTTTTATCACCAAGTGCCAAAGGGAAGGGAAAGAGGGTGCCCTGACCCATTATGGAGTTTCTTAAAGTATGCACAGGTACAGTATTCCTTTAATATGGCAATGTTGCATCAGTACTTTGTATAGAAATTGTTCTCAAAATCTAACATACTTCTCCTTTTCTAAGATGAAATATGTGGCAATGAAACAAGGGAGGGGTCATTAATGAGAAATTAACAAATGTGTGAAAGTGATTGAGCACTTGAGCTTTCTCAGTCACAATACAGAGAGCCACTCATGCATTTATTTCCTTTGGCCTACATTACAGCAACTCCCTTTACTCCTGCCTCACTCCAGACTTTGACACAAGAGAGATCCCTTGTGGCAGCGCTCTGGATAGTTGCAGTTGTGACAGAGTTCATATCAGTCCAATTTTAGCCTCAGTGAGCTTCAGTGAGTTCTGTTGTTTCCTAATTTCTGCAGCCAGTAGCAATGCCCCTCTAATCAGAAAGGTGAAAAGGCATTCTGATTATGTAGTCAAGTGTCAACTTTAAAGCCTTTTTGAGAATATTTTTGCCTGTTGTAACTTGATTGCACATTCCACACATTAGAAAGCCAGTAGAAACATATTTAATTAGACAATTGAGCACTGACTGATGAATATATGTAGTCATACATAAAAAAATAAATATCAGATGCCCGCACATGTAATGTGACATTGTGGTATTTACAGCACAGTGTGTGATCTCCAGTCACTGATGTTTGACTCACATCCCTCTGTTTGGTTGGCAGGGTTGTGAAACTGATTACATCAACAATGTTTAAAGCACAAAATGTTTGTTCCTCTCTGAAAATCGGCAGTCTGAGCCACACTGACTCAACTTTAGCAAACTTAACTTGCATTTGGTATAAAAACATCAATTTACTACACAAGAAAAACAGATTTGTCCATCAGTTGTCTTAATGGGTGAGTCTGTGTGCACGTAGTGTTCAAAGGAATCTGGTTGCAACTCCTGAGACTAAGAATAGGAGGCAGGTCTTTCCCATCATAGTGTGAGAATGTCCCAGCTGTTGACTTGATATGGTTGTGAACAGCAGCCAAACACTAAGCAAGGACTGAGCACTGTTTCTTATCATTTGTTTGGATGGAGTGTGTAAGCACTGTACGTGGTTTGACATACCTTCTCTCAAGGAGAAAATGCTGTGACACAAGTTTCATTTCAGTGTAGGAATCCAACCACATTCCCAAATAACCAGAAAAATGATAAAATGATTTAAAATCTCTCTTTACTTGACTTGCTTTCTGATATTCCCAGTCCTTCCAGGATATTGTAACTTTATCTGAAGCAATTGGTCATTGATCTTAGTCTACCATCAAGTGTGATGTAGTATCATATTGATATGCACTTGGGACATGTGTGGTCTGCTACATGTCTCTTAGAGTTACATGGGCTTTACCAGCTGAGAAACTGGATATAAAGTTAAAATGATGCTCAACCAAACAGAGGCCTATAATTGCAACCATTTTATATAATATTACAAAATAAATTAATTAATTATAGAGGTTTGTGCAAGGACATTTTGGAGCTTGTGGCGTCACAGTTATGTGTTACATCCAAATTATTTATGATTAATCTTCTATCATTTTGAGCATACAGACAGATACTGAAGATCAAAACAAAACAAATGATTGATCAGTTTACCTTCATTAGGAGCAGTACGCTTGAGCATCAGTATCAATTTAAATTGTGGAAGTTAAAATGTGATGTTGGTTATGATACAGTGAACTCTAAAGCTCTTCTTTAGTGCCTATCACTGGTTAACATGTGCCGTTTCTAGTGCAGTCTTATGAATAACACCAGGCGTTTGGTCAAGAAGTGACTCATTCATTTTCTTTAATTCTGTACATTGACTGTAAAGACACATGCTCACACAGACGCTGGAAATGTGGTCTGTCTCAGCATTATATCATCTATTAATGGAGAGATTGTACCTGGGAAGCCTGTAGCTGCACAGCTCATTATAAGGTGATGGTGCAGAGAGGTGAGGGTATGATTTAATGTAAGTTTGGATGAGTGGTGGGGGATGGTGGTAATGAAGGCTCTGCATGTATCCCTTGGGAAGGTCACTGCACAGCACAAGTCCTGCTCTATCAGCCTGATGTCAGGCAGCTCTGTACAATTTATCTGTTTGCTCCACTCCGGCTGCCTTTAGTGCTCTCTTAAAGTGACCTCAGCCCGCTAGTGAGGAGGCTGCTCTTATGCTCACTGTAGCCTGCCCATTCTGGGAGGTTTTTTTAGGTGTAATACGGTAATGCACTCTGCAGTCACTCGCCACAGCAGTGAAGCGGCTTTTTTAGTCCTGCCTCAGATGTAGTCAGAGCAGTCTGGGAGGAGGTGTGTGGAGGTGGTGCGTCCACCTGGACCACTGTTTGTCCTGGAGTACTGGGTCTCCGTGGCTGGGGGGGGGCTCCGGCACCCAAGCCTCAGGCTGAGGCTGGATCATGGGCTGTTCTGGCAGCAGAGCGTGCCTTAGTGCTCCCTGTGCTGCAGAGAGGGTAACTGGCTTCTACATTGTTCTACTCTGCAGTGAGGAATAGATGCAGATCTGTATAGCAGGACAGGATGGACTGTGTTTTTGTAAACTGATCAGTGAAGTGATATTTGGCTCGTCTTACTTGACATTTTGTCTTCGGTTCATAATTGAATTATGCAGGCGGTGTGATGCTATCTGTTTAGTGTGTCAGGTTGTTTATGTGAATCAGCATAGTAAGAGAAAGTAAACAAGAGGCAAACAGTTTTTAGACCATCTCTGCGTCAGTTTGAAGTCTGGAGCAGCACTGCAGCTACAGCGAAACCTCCTCTTTTTCTGCAAAACTGAGTCAGAAAGGGAGAAATAAAGGAGTGAGGCTTACAGGCGACATGTGCTACGACTGAAAACATGAGTTGCATGTCAAGTTTTCCTAAATCCCCCTCCCCCCATTCCTAGTTGTGTTTTTTTCTTTGTCAGCTGCTTCTTAGTGCTGTAAATGTATTAACATTTGTCAGTCAAAAGCAATATCCTGGAAAGAAAAACTGTATTCATTACATGGTTTTGTCAGGGTGTTGCCCCGACAGAATCTATCCTTCTTTAATCTTTCAGATTCATCATGCTGGCATTGCTCTTTTGTGATCTGGACTGTGATGATTTCAGCAGGTTGCTGTGTGAAATTAAAGACTAAATAAACTGCATCTTCACGCGCAGGTGTATGACTGTTTACATTTTCTTTCTCTGCAGCGTGATGAAGCCACAAGGCAGCGCAGGGAGCTGTCCCAGGAGCTGGTCAGCCTTCGAGAACAGCTGGGTAAGTGAGGTCACCTTGGTCATGTATCAGCTCTGTTTAAAGTTGTTATCACCAAAATACACACTCCTGGTAACATGGTCTGTTTTTAGTGCCTTTTCTTGATGTGTTTTTGTCTTGTTGATTGTTCTGTTACCATGAAAAGTGAGGAAACATTTTGGATCATGTTTGTGTTGTTAATGAGGACAATATGGTTTTGCTGCATTGGCCATTGTTTTTTCATCAGAAGTATTTAGTTGTTTACTTGGTTCCACTTATTTTGTTACTGGGGTTTATGCAGATATTGCCTGAGTCATTGATGTTTTTATACTGACGTTGGTACTGATGTTAGACATTATTTTCCATGCTGATGGTCATGCAGTTCAATTTATTTAAAGGACAGTTTAATCTTTATATCAAAACAATAATTCAGTGATGTTCCTTGAACGGGTTTGTGCTGTGATGGGTTAACTTTTCTTATTTGGTGGAACTGGTGTAAGAATAGTGTAATGAATGAAATATTTCTGTATGTAAGGGAGATCTTACTCTTGCTTGCTTTTGCTCACACAGATATCTGTGGCTCCTCTTCTACTTGTAAATCATTTTGTCCTCTGCTGAAAATCAGAAATCTTTCTGTTAAGACGTGTGTGTGAACGTTCCTGTGTAGAGTCTGCCCGTCAGCCCTTTCCCCAGGGAGTCACAGGAGGGGCTCACAGTGTTGGAATGCCACACCACCTGAGGCCTTGTGTAGGCTTTGGGACATTGACCAAATGTCCAGCCTAAGTCCTGCAGAATAGTTTAGCACGTACAGACACAAGCATGCTCAAACGCGCTCACACACCAGCTTTCATCTCCTCACTTAAGGCAGCAGTAGTGTTGTGGCTCCTCCCCTCCCTCACAGCCTCGGGACTTCCACATGACTACTCTTACATACTGAGCGCAGTTATATCTGCGGTTTAACACATTCTTCACTTCAACAAGGCTGAGGGACCCACACTGACCTCAGATGGAGCTTGTATGTTGTGTAGTAAGAGATATTTGAAAGAACAGACTCTTTCTTATAAATTTTAGTTTATTCCCTTCTCAGGCTGCGTCTCTGCCTGCTTCCACAGTGATCTCACCCCTCATACAGCAATAAATTACAGGCTTGAGCCACATCCAAACGTGTGATACACCCACACCCCCTTCGTCATCATTCCTCGCACGTAAAATTACATCTAAGAGGAATCTGCCATTTTCAGCATCTGCATTATCTGTGACACCCCATCATCCTGCTGTCTGTGGGCCAAAACGCAGCTAACTTTAGAGTAACTGGGCCCTCCTCTCCCATATGGGCCAAGAGGTGTTTTTGTGGGGTGGATTTGGACTAGAAAGGCTCATATGACTAAGATCTCTGTTACACATGGCTGCAGAGTGCTGCTCCGTTTGTTGAACTGTACAAGCCAATGCCTGATAGTCCCTATGTTAGCTTGGCCTCTGTTCCTGGATCTGCTGCCATTATTCCACTCTTGGTAAGGTGAATCTTTGTGAGCTGCAGTGTTATTCCTTCATATTGTTGCTCACTATTTAGCTGTGCAAAAGAACTGACTTCTTTTATATCCAGACAAAAAAAGGAATACACATTGAGATCCAATCACATTTTCTCACAGATTTGAGACTGTTGGTGACATAGTTGTCCAACATGACTTTGCAATCCTACACATGACTTTGCAGATTGCAACCCTCAGTACAGACAGGTGTGAACAGTAAAGTCATCGAATGCAGTATGTGCCCTTCAAGGTTAACAAGGAATCTTCACGTGCTAAAAAGCAGCCTTTCATGAGTACTTTTTGGTAACCTTGAAAGCATTATACTGCGGTCACCAAATCAATGTTTTAGGAGGGGATATCAAATTGTACAATAACTTTTATAAGGGAATAATATATTTTTATTGTACCTGATAGTCTGTGAGAGTAGAGAAAGGGTTAGGAATGTATGAGAATATGTACCTGCCACACACACATCTGGGTTCAGTATTATTTTACATCCACTATTGAAATTAGTTTCAAGTTCAAGACCAAACATCTGAATGAAACTCACCTGCTTAACATGATAGCAGGCTCTTCCTGAACACCTTTAGGGTGACTTTAGCATGGAGCTAAAGTTCAGAACAGTTGGCCACACCAGCTGCAGAGCATCAACAGTGTTTGTGCACAGGCACTTAAAGTGGAGACAGGTTATGGAGTTGGTCACTGTCACCCACTCCAGAGCAGATATAAACACTTGGTGATGGAAATAGTTGGGAAATAGTGAGACTGCTTTACAGAATAAAAACAAATGTCACCAATTGCACAAAATGTCAGATTACCAGCTGCTGAAGGAATGAAAGACTAGACAGATTTAAGAAATCTGTCACCTATGATACCAGTTTCAAGGTATTGTGAAAGAATTTAGAAACTTGTTGGCATACCTTCATCTGTCTATAAATAACTGCAGTGTAGTTGCCGTATGCAGTCAAGTGCAAAAGGAACCTCCCCTTGAAAGTAATTTTTTCCATTCCTTTTTGGAGAGCATTTAGTGTCACACATACATGTCAACTTTGTGAAACAGAGGTTCCTCTGTGGACATTTTTCTTACACAAGCTGTTACTAACAATATCTCCACACAGCTGCATACTGAGCATCATGCAAATGTCACCTTTTTACAAAGATAAAATGGTAGTTTTCTGTATTTATTTCCAGTTTGCTCAGTTCAGTCATCTGAACGTCTGGAGAAGGAGAAGGATGAGTTGCGAGTTGCTCTGGAGGAAGCACTGCAGAAAGTGCAGGAACAGCACCAGAAAGACCTGGAGGAGCTGGAGCAGAAACTACAGAGCTTCTACCAGGCTGAGTGGGACAAGGTCCACCTCACCTACCAGGAGGAGGCTGACAAGTGCAAGACTCTCATGGAACAGCAGGTTTGTCCTAGCTCCACCTTTTTAATTCTACTTTGATTTGATTTGACAAAGAATCATATGTTCTTTGTTATTATACTGTCATTGTAGTCCTTGATAGAGAAAATAACTGTAGACATAACAGTGTTTCGTAATGCTTTGAGACCAGTAATGCCTTGGTTGTCCTGTGCTCTGTTTAAAGATGGGAGAGCTTAAAGCCAATCATGAAGTCATGAAGCTGGAACTAGAGAGCAGCCACACAGAGCAGCTGCAGTGTGTTGTTAACAGCAGCAGTATGAAATGTCACTGGAAGGTTAGTGGACAGTACTGGACCAAATAATTGAAAGTACATCCATTCTCTGAAGTTGTATTTTGTGAGTTTATCTGACAGCTCTGAAATATTTTAACTTTTCATGTTTAAAATAATTTCATATGCATGTATGAATTATTTTTACCGCATCATAACATAAACTAGTTATCAGATGTGACCTATCCTTTGTGAAATATTTCTGATGCCATAATATCTGTATACTCTTTAGAGCTCAATAAAGTTCACAATGAGGAGCTGCAGTCTTTGGACAAAACTTTGAAAGATGCAGAAGCCACTCTATCAGTAAGCTTGACTTTTACTTTTCCAAAGACATTCACACCAACAATAGTGTGTTATGGCATGAAGATAACTTATGGGTTTATGAAACAGTGCGTTTGTTTGTGTGTGTGTACATCCACAGAGGCAGATTGAGGAGCTGACAGAGGAGAACAGTTCACTCATGGAGAAGCTAAGAGCAGAGGAGAACAGGAGGAAAGAGCTGGCTGAAAAGAGTCAGGTACTGTTATCTGTGTGTTTATTATAGCAGAGCACCACTTTAGAAACATCTCATGACTCCAGTGTTGCTCGCCTCTAAGCATAAAAAGGTGGGGGAATCCTGAAGTCAGTGATGACCAGAGAGATAAGTACAACAAAACTCAATACCCATTTTCTTTAAAAAAGTTGTTTTTAAGTGGTTAATGAACCATTAACCCGTCTTTACTTCATAAAATGGTATAAATTGTAGGTCAGGTAGAAGTAGGTTAAACTCTGCTACATTTGTGTTGGCTACAACTCTGCCAGCATTTAGATTTTAATTTTCCCAGAGTGCTGTGAGGCTGCCTCTTCTCATCAGTGTTAAGTGTCTGCCACATGTACTGAGCATTTTGTCCGGGCACAGCAGAGTAATTAAGGTAACTACCTCACATGAACCGGCCACTCCACATCCGTTAGTGGATAAACAATAGGAACAGGAGCAACAGCTCAATGGTGTTGTCAATATTGTGTTGTCAAAAAAAAACAGAAGTTTAAACACTTCCTTCTTGAAAAACACTTTCATGTGTGTCATTTTTATGTTTGTCATTTTATGTCTTTGTGTGAGACACCTATACATCCTGATTTCATTGTCCCTGTGAGCTCAGAGGAGTTATTTTGTTAGTGATGCATGGCGCCCCCTGTTGTGTGCCTCTGGATGTATGGCCTCATGACATTTAAGTCTGGTCATACTCGGTTTTGAAGGCTTTAACAGTCCCTGAATATCTTTGTCCCCGCAGAAGGACTCCCACACTCTGTATCTGGAGCAGGAGCTAGAAAGCCTAAAAGTGGTGCTGGATATCAAAAACAAACAACTCCACCAGCAGGAAAAGAAACTGATGGAGATTGACAAACTGGTGAGACCCAAGGCAGATGAATATTATTTCTGGGAAAGAGAGCATTACTGAATCACTCAACCATCCTGTTTTTTCTTTCCAGAAAGAGAAAAATGTAAAGCTGGATGAGAGTCTTAAGAAGGTCCAGCAGGAGAATGAGGATCTCAAAGCCCGCATGGATAGACACGCTGCACTGTCAAGGTAAGAATTCACCTTAGGAATTCACTTGCACTGATGGAAACCAAACTGTGAAGCATCGAATCAGCCATCAGTTCGGACTCCTTATGACTCACTGAGCTGTGCAATAAACCTCCATTGTTTTCCTGTACTTTCACTATGTTCCTCTTCTGCACTGAATATGGGACCTGTAGTAGTGTCCAGCTGATGATCACTGAGCTTCTTTTTGAAAATGAAACTTATGAAATGGATTAAGTAACATTTTGATTTGTCTTTAAAGAACTACATCTTCAGTAGAAACAGGTGGGTTTGAAGCTGAGAGCAGCAAACAGGCTTGGGAACTCAAAGTATTAAGAGACTGATTTATGTGCTGTTGGTTTGGGTCCTCTCCTGAGATTTGTTAATAACAACAAAGCTGAATATGTCACATCCTTTCCTATCCTATCAGCTCCTGTTATCATCATTTTATTTGATATGTTTGTTTATTTAGTGTGGTTAATGTCTTACTATAAACTATACAAACAAATCAAATAAGTAGTAATTTGATTTGATGCCTGTGAGAATTTCTAACATTCCTGTTGTTTCTGCATTACAGGCAGCTGTCGACAGAGCAGGCAGTGCTGCAGGAATCCCTTAACAAGGAGTCCAAGGTCAATAAACGGTTGTCGATGGAAAACGAGGAGCTGCTGTGGAAGCTCCATAACGGAGATCTGAGCAGCCCACGCAAAGTGTCCCCCTCCTCTACCTCCCCCTCCCACTCCTTCAGCCTCCAATCACCTCGCAGCTCCGGCCTGTTCTCCAGCCCTCCCGTCTCACCCAGATAACGATGGGCTCATGCTTCCAGGAAGCAGACCCTCTCAGCTGAGTTATCCCCCTGGAGCCATGTTTGTTTCCTCTTAGCTTAGCAACAGCCTGACCTCGGCTCTTTCAGGATTGGATGAACTCTGACACTTTCTGTACAGTGTTGCTACAGACAAAAAAAAAAAAAGACAAAAAAACAAAAGTTGCACAGAAGCACTTAATAAGCAAGGCCACCTTGTTCTTTGCCTTTCACGTCTGATCCTATGGATGGGGGGGGGGGGGAGAAAATCTCAGGACTTCTATGTAATGATACAATATTTTCGTTCCTTGTACTTGTTGGCAGAGGCTCGTCTTTCCAGAAGCTCAACGCGCACACACACACACACACGCGCAGTACATGCAGTAAAAGAATACACACATGCATGCATACAACAACACGTGTGCAGATACAGGCCTGCTGTGTGAGAGAAGTCTTCTTTGTGTCCCTGGAGACCACAGACATTCAGGATATGGAATTTATGGAATTGCTTCTGTGGGATTCCTGCACCATCTCTCACACCTAACTGCGCAGGAGTGACAGTCAAATAGTCGTATTACTAACACCCTGCAGCTAGTCTCATATGTTCAGAATTTCTTTGAGGTTGTCTTTTTTTTGGGGGGGGGGGGATTTTTAAATCTCTGTTGTTGGCAGTCTAAGCATCATCTGTGGCCTCAAACATGTTTTGTTATTCACGGTTGTTTGTTTGTTTGTTTGTTTGTTTGTGTGACCATGGGACCAATCCAAGTCTTTGTGCATGTGTTTGAGTCACCCCTTATGGAAACCTCCCAACTCAGCTTTAAAGTCGAGGGTCGGGGTCAGGGCAAAGAGTTGACCAGAAGAAGCTTTACTTGTACATGTCTGAGACTCTGCCTCTTGGAAATGTCTCAAAAAGAGTATATCGAGTGGAGTTGATATTATTGGTGTGTTGACCCTGTTTGAAATATGCAATTAATAAAGTCTTGTATTAAATCAGGTGTATCAAAGTTTTGACTTATTCACAGCAGATAAAACTCTACTGAAGGTTTCCTTTAAGAATTGTATGAGAAGAATTCAGTTTTTCTTGTAGCTGGAAAACCTGAACTCAGCAGGTATCAGTCCAGCTCTGCGACTGTTGTTTGAGTCAATTATGCTCAAACGTTTTCTAATCCCCAAACATTGATATGCTTAGCTAAAGTATATTCGAAAATCATATTAACCAGCAACTATTGGGCGAAGTGGAGACTGCAGCAAGTGTTGCATTGGACCAAAATAAGTTCTGGGCCTGTGGATCACATTCCACATACGGAGTGCATTAGGACGTCAGCCTGGCACACAGCTCAGCTTCAAACCAGATTCTCTTCTTCACAACATGCTACAAAGTCAGGGTAGATATGATGGCTGCCGCTCTCTTTTCCAGCATCATTATATCATTTAAATGTAGCATAAAGGCTTATAATGATTAGTCAGTGACGTTTTATTAGGTGTCAAACACAATAGAGTGCCAAGCGTTACAACAACAGGGTGTTGTCCCTGTCATAGAGGGCCAACAGTCTGACTCCACGACCCAGAGCTTTTCATTTGTTAATACAATTCAGAGTTAACATTTATTCACAGTTAAAATCCCTATTTGATGTATGCAATGTAGCAATTGCAAATTTCTCTTTGGCATCCGCTGTAAGAATCTACACACTCCTGTAGAGGATCTCATGAAGCCTTTTATCAAACACTTTGGGCTTTTCTCTTATCAAATGTTCACAGAGATGTTGGGTAGATTTGGAGTCTGGTGACTGTGGAGGAAAAGCCCTGCAGGTCGGCACTATTTGCCCGTCTTTGGACTTGAAACAGTTTGGTTGCATGTTTATCCTCATTGTACTGCTACAAATCGAATCCTCGTCTCAGCTGTACGCCAGAGGATGTACGTCTGCTTAATGAGAGCTTCTTTTTTACTTTAAAACTCCAAAGTAAGAGAGAGCGTTTGAAATAAATACCAAAACTCCGGCACAAAATGTGTAAAGGTGTTCATCTTTATTATGTTACCAAGATCTACAATCTAAAAATACACCAATCTTTATGTATATACATGTCGATGTCTGGCCGCGCTGGTTGGTGTGGGGCTAGTTGGAGCTGATGTTGATATTCACAATTGTCTCCCCATGCTGGTTCTTGGCTTTACAGACATAGTTTCCAAAGTCAATGGTCTCCATGTCGTCTACAGTCATGACGCTCTGGGAGACCCGCGTGGTGTGGCCCATGCCTCTGTTAACCAGCCTCCAGGAATTCTGAATGTGAACTGGACGGTGATCCTACACAGTTTAACAAACATGATTTAATTAGCATTATGTCATTTGTTGGTGACAATCACAGCGGTCATTCAAAGTGGTTAGATGATCACAAAACTCACCACTGTATATCAACAACAAGACCTTAGGATCCCCCTCCATGTGTATCTTTTCGTAATTATTATTACCTCGCTTGGATGTAATGTAATGTGTGTGTGTTTGCTTTCATGTTATCTACTGAAGGTGGAAAGTTTCTCTGTGCTCAGCCTAAATCTCAGTTTATGTGGACGCACCAGAAGGATTTTAGTTTGGAAAACAAATATGCAACTTACAAAAATGTGATGTGAAAACTTAAAACCGCCCAAGGACATACACTGGACATTTCAGTGAATTAGGTGACATTAATAAAATAAATAACATACAGAGTACAGCATGCCTTACGGAGGCCTGAGAGTGCCACCAGAATAATTAATAATTATTTGATCTTTTCATTAATTATTTTAGATTTATTATTAATTTACTTTTCTCCTTTAAAATCTGTAAAAATCCATAATGATTATTATTTTTTAAAAGTTTTTTAAAAAAGTTTTAAATGCATTTGCAAAACACTATGCAGCTTGGTAGGTACCTTCTGCATCTCACATCTCACATGATTTTGCTAATGAATTAATAAAGTAAAATAAAACAACAATAAATAAGGACATGAAATAGTAAAAAGTTATAAAGATCATTTGCATTGGTTAATTCATTCTTTCATTCAAAAACATATAAATCTCTTTAAAAAGTGTTAACTGATTAACATTAACCGCTGTCTGAGTGCTGCACACCACGTATCTACTGTCAGAATACTATATGTAGAGACCCCTCTATATTTTCAATTACTGCTGTGTGTATCAGAGTCCTTCTTTTTTGTTTTAATTACTGCTGCTTACAAAATACATTTCTCCACTGGAGCTATTTAATTGAACTGACCTGACATGTACAGTATTGACACAGGTCGCTGGCTGTTTCTTATCCATAACAAGGTTCGACTACTAGTTTTTAGTGCAGTGTTGCTCTTACCTGACCAGGATAAGACCAGATGAAGTTCACGTCCACCTCCGGCTCCCCCAGCACTGTGCAGGTCACGTTGATGTTGTCGCCTCCTCTCACAGACTCTGCAGAGGCCTCCAGGCTCACAAATGGTGGCCCAGTGGGAACTGTCAACAAGAGACTTCTACAATTAACAATACATCCACACTATCTCTATGAGAAATACACTGATATGAATTACTGAGGGTCAGCAGTTTATTAGATTTATAGATGAAAACATAGTGATATTTAAACTGTTTAACCTCTATCAGCAGTCCAAACCATTTCTCTCCATCTGCCAGTCAAATATGCCATGGCAGCTTAATTTTGACCCAAACCACACACAATTTCCATTTCATAAATCCAGACTCTGTTTTCATTTGTCTTAGAGAGCATCCACATAAACCGAGCTCAGCAGTGAGGAGTGAGGAGGCTTTTGACAACCTTTTCCTGGAAGCTGATGAGGCAAAATAACACTTGATTCATGACTTTGTGAAAATGCCTCTTACGGTGGTCCTTGGCGCACTTGCTCAATAAGATGACAGGTACTGTAGTATGGTTAAGTCTGACAGTTTAAGGGGCAGGAAAACGATACCCATATGAATACTAACCCTGCGCTTGGAGCAGCATCACCATATCTTTCTGTATTTATGAGTGCTGCGTCCCTACCTTCCACATAGAGCAGCAGGTACTTTGTGGAGATCTGAGGGGTGCCCTTGTTCATGGCCTTGCAGTAGAAGACGCCCTGATGCTCTGGGCTGGGGTTCTGCAGGACGAATCCCTTGGTGGGGTCATAGGTCACCAGCGTCCCGTTGGCCATAATTTCCTCTGGAGGGACCTCTCTGTGCAGGGACACCTTGGCCTGCGGGTCAGTCACACGACAGGGCACCACGGCAGGCCTGTCTGGGCGCAGGTACACGATCTCAAAGTGGATCGCAGAGGGGACGAAGAGGTTGTCTTTGTCTGTTTAGAGTGAGACATGTGGCATCAGTCAGTGTTCTCTATTACATGGATGCAAACATACACCCAAAATAAAAACAGGACATCCTGTGTTTGATGGACATATATGTATTTCATCCCAGCCAGCTCACTGATTATAAATCACTTTTCAATAACACATGGGGTTCTTAAATTGTCACTAATGACAATAGTAATGTTTAATAAAGTAGGTGGTTGCTAATTTTCAATGCACTGACGGGTCAATGGGTCGATCTGAGCTTTTTTATTTTTTGATGACAATAGCCACCTGTTGTACCTGGATACGAGGTTGATAAGAGCAGCAAGAGTAAACTAAAACAAGTAAAGTTAGGGCCTGTAAAACCAGCCATCTCTATGACTGACACCCATCACATTGCACATGGTCATTTATTCCATTATTAATATAAACATGTTAATAAGTGTAGTTTTAATCTTAAGTAATATTGGACAATCACCAACTAAAGGGATGTTTCACTTAAATATCAGCTCTTGACTGAGGACCCAAAAGTTCTCTGCATTATAATGGTCTATTACTGATCCTATTACTGATAATAAAGCATTAATGAATATAATAATATATATATATTATAGTAAATGAGTGACAACATGTTCTCTTTGTAAATATCCCTTATAATTCATTTTAGAAATGTCAAATATAATGGTTAGAGTATCTTATTCAGTCACCTGAGAAGTAGATGTGTGACATATAGGTGCGTTCGTGGTCCCTCTCACACTCGGTGCCGTCACACAATATCACCCAGCAGCTGTAGGGCCCTGTGTCAGCAGCAGAGGGCGATGTCAGGATCAGCTGACTGTACTTGTCGCTCTGCTTGATGCTGGAGACGAGAAACAAAAAAATGAGACTCTGGCATCCAAATCAACTCATAGCATGACAAACAGCTGACATCTGCTTGCAGCACCTGAGGCGTGAGTCGTTGAAAGTGTCCAGGTAGGTCGGGTACGACCATCCGATAGAATTGCCTTTGCAGCGAAGCTCAATGTTCTTCCCAGGAGTGAGAATTGTGCTTTGGCCTAGGCGCAGGAAGCGTCCCTTATCTAAAACCTGGGTCAACAGGGACTGGCCTTTCACTCCTCCATCTTTCAGTTTGGGGTGTCGCACCTTCACACGTTTCCCCCCTGGTCGGATGCGGTTCTCTCCGACATCTTTTCTCCGCTTGACTTGTTGGCAGGCACCTAAGTACACAGAAGCACAAAGGGATGTGGATGAGTTAGAGGGGAAGGAGAGATGAGGAAAAACAATACAAATAAACAACAATAAGTAAAAAAAAAAAATAATTGTTCCTGTACTATGGTTTAATTCCTTGCAGAAAAAGTGTGGTCATCTGGAGTTTTACTCTTTGTGTCTCCCCCAGCTGTGGCAACATTAGAACAGGAAGTGTGAAAGCCATATTACTGGCACAAAATGTCCAGGACCTAGCCTCTCTTTCAGCTGCATGCTCTGCACGTCTCAGTGGGCACAGAACACATAAACCATTAAAGACGAGAACAAAGTGATCAGTGTGTGTAGTGCAGGCTTTCAGGGTTTTGTTGTTTTATTCTTGAGTGCAACATTAATGAGAAAGGTCAGCAGTAAAGGCCAGTTAATTAGAAACGCCTGTTGCATGCCTCAGATGCAGCTGGTTTGAGTTGGTCTGCAGAAACACTTTAGGAAATACTCTCAGGACTTCTCTCAACTGTCATGCAAACTGTTACAATTTACATGCATTATATAACATTCAAATATAGCAGAATAGGTTGCAGTGTACGCCCAAGAAAAAACTAAATGATTGATAGATGAATTATGTGTCTTTGCCATATGTGAATGACATTTATTCTTCTGTGAATCCACCTCTCAGTCTACACCCATCACAGAGACTGTGCCCCTGGCCAATATTTACACAGCCTCAGATTATCTAATCCTCCCACTCCTTCCAGGTTACACTCCAAGTTGTCATGATGAAATTAACAGTTACTCTGCTTCACTCATAAATCTACAAGACAGATGTGGAGACGTAGATTTTACTTACCATTTTGAAACTCCACCCAGAGCAGAGCCAGGCAGAGCACAACCCAGAGCTTCATGGTGTCCTGGCTGGAGAGATCAGGGAGGTTTGGTGACGGGGCTCAGTGGGAAAGGAGGTGAGGCTCGGAGCTTCGCTGGAACTCTGCAGGCTCCAGCTACCCTGTTTAGATTTGGAGCTCCATCCTCCTCGCGGACTGAGAGGAAAAGGGGAAAAAACTTCAGAGCCCCTCTGTTTACTCCCTCTCCTCAGACCTGAGGAGCAGAAACAGGTACTCCAGAGCCCTCTGCTGGATCTTAGTGTGAATCAGAATGCTTTTTCAAGGGTACCTTCACATTTCAAGTCTGACAACATTACTTACATACGCTTATGAATACTGAAACAGTTTCAGGTCTCTTGTTGGTTTGTTGTTGTTGTTTGTTTAATCTGTACAAAAACCACAGTGTGAAAACATGACACGTTATGAGGGGTTATGTGAACAATATTTCTTGGCCAGCAGCAGTGACTTCTTTAGGCCTCCAAAGGTTGTCTGGCAACATCATGGTGATGGAAAGACACCAGGAAGTCACTGCTCCCAGCCAGTTACATTTGGAAACAGTAAGGCTAGCTTAATGCTAAGCTAACCATTTCCACTTTAGCCACATAGTTGGCATACACATGAAGTTACGGTTGATCTTCTTCTCTAACACATGACAAAAAAGAGAATAAGCTATGTCCCCAAAATGTAAAAGCATATTTTTGAACATGCACAATGGATCCCAGAGGTTTGGTACTGTTTGGACTGGTTAACAGACACTCACCTACAGCCATCCACACAGAGAAACGTATCCACGTATCTCCACTCAGTTGAACCATGAGGTAAATATTGACAAATATGCTCAGAATGGGCAGAAAAGGCAGCAGGGGAACCTGTGATGGCACCAGGCACAAAATCTATCATCAGTTTATTTGTCTGGGGCCAGTCTCATTCTATAGTGACTTATTAAAGTGCCACGCACCATGAAGGAGACCTTCTTGCTCGTCTGATGCTGCCTGCAGACCATGAAGATGCAGCTGCTGAAGATGAGGAGACACACGGCCAGCGATGCCAGGATCCACACTTCCATACTGAGGATGGAGCCGACGTGGTACGTGGTGAGATAGCTGATCACGCACACCAGCAGCACTGTGGTTCGGAAACAGGCGCTTAATTTTTGACATCTTCAGGTACACCTTAGAAAGTCATTCCAACCTGACCTGCTTACCTAGCACGCAGATGGACACACTGGAGGAATGCTCAGAGGGGGAGGAGGGGAGGTGCAGGACAGCCTGCAGGGTGGAGCTGCCACCCTTCAGCATGTTCAGGCGGGACTCCGACTCTGGTTCTTGCTCCCAACCAACCAAATCAGGAAACTTATGTGGATGCAATGGTAGAAAGTAAATCAAGGTATTTTGAGATTGTAGCAGAACTCTTCAGAACTCTTTTTCTTCATTCCTGATCATTTGAAGAGTGTGCAACCCTTAAAGTTGAAGTAAGTAACTCTCCTAATCTTACTGACTGGTGCTTTAAATTGGGAATGACTGGACTAAACTGTAAGTGTAACAGCATAAGTAGTTAACACTAACTCCACCTCAACTGGCTACACATCAGTATTAACAATATAATAATGCCATACATATGTGACAGGTGATATTTATTTCTAGTCAATTTTGCAGGTAATTTTGCAGGACTTTTACTTGTAGTAGAGTAGTGTAGTGGAGTATGCTTAAACTGTGGTACTGGTACTCTTACTTGAATACAAGATCTGAGTACCCTGTCTATGGGTGAAAATGTGTTGAACTGGACCGAAAGGTCCACAGGAAGAATTAGCAAAAAAAAAAAACAAAAATGCTTGTCTCACAGTTCAGGAGTTAACTGGACATAATATTATTTATAAATGGCCACATGGTGGCATCATCTACATTGAGATCAGTTCTTTATTTCACTGAATTAACTAAATGAAAAAGTTTTTCCAAGTACCCTGCTGACTGACAAACAATAATAATGACATAATAGTAAATAAAGCACCAAACACTGTCTTTCTGGAAAACACATTTATTGTTTTTGTCTGTGCAGTTGGTAACGTGATACTACATCATAACATTAAGGTAACGTCTATGTACTTTATCCTGTAACCTCACTGGAAGACTCTACACTATTAAGGTAGAGGTGCAGTGTAGCAGAACAGCAATGTAGTCTAGTTTCTGAATGTGTTCCACATCCATTCAAACCACTGCTCTGCACACATCAACCACTAATATCCTACAGTCTCAGTATCTGACTTCTTGAGATGTGTAGGATTCCTCTGCATCAGGTGGTGTGAAAGCAATTAACAGAACAAGAAATACAAGGTGGCCCTTAAAAGCCCAGAGGAAAGAATGTAAATACTGAATCTTCAAGCAGCTCAACGCAAAAACAAGTTAAGAAACAACACAGATTCCATTCTCATATTACATATTTCTACATACAGCTTAACTTGTAATCAAATCGTAATTTTGCTTCTTGTTATGTGAGTACTCTGGCTAAGAGCAAAAATTTCATGCAGGATGTATTAACAGCATGTCTGTAACTGTATCAAAATAGCACAAAATATCAGACAAACGGGGAAAAAAACAGTGTGTCATGATCTGATTGAGTAAAAACAGAAATTACAAATACTTTTTTGAGTAGAGCTCTGTATCAAACAGCCATCTTCATATTCAGAGTGTAACAGTTCACAGGTAAAACACACCCAAAAAAAAAATGAAAACATAAACCTGTTCTGTATTAAACCATTAGAACAGCCTCAGATACCTCAATAACTACAGCAATGATTGATACGCACTGGGCCTGCTTTCAAGAATCTGTCATATACAGTAAATTGAATCAAGTCATGACATGTGCTTACAAAACTATTTGACATATTATACATGTGTCTATATGTGGCAGCCTCTTTATCATCTTTTTTATACAGATATCACAATTTCACCTGTATGCATATGAAACTTTTATGCACAAAATAGTAAAATAATGCTAAAATACTAAATATAGTTCAGCTTCATGATTGACACATCTTTAACCTTATGTTGGTCCTTTTTTAATGATCATACATTAAGGTCAAAGCACAATGAGTGTTTTTACCACAAACTAACATTACTTTTAATACTATTACATGATCAGTTTATCAAAGTCTACTAATATCCATTCACATACTCATTCCAACCATTAAATGGTTAACCACAATTTCAAGACTTTACATGTAAAAACCCTCTTGTCCAACCGCGCTAAAAATGTAAAAATGAACAGGAAAGACAAAATGTGTGTCATGCACTAAAAACTCAAGTCTATAATGAAACAGAAAAGCTTTGCTGCAGTCTCGCATTGACTGCCTCAGTGTTAAAGAAAATGAACATCACTCTCCAGTGTGTTACCTGTCCCTTCAATGCCGCCCTCATGCTGTCCATAAAGCGCAATGTGACCTACATGATGCGGGTCCATTACAGTGATAGAGCGGCTCCCCATTGTGTGGACGCTGATACAAAATATTGACTCATATTGCCTTTGCAGAATGACCTTGTGACTGAGGCACATGTGGTGAATTTGTATAAACAGGTGCATCAAGGCAGAGCTACTGGGTGCTTTTATGCATCGGTCGCCTCACAGAGTCTGTGAATGAGGGGCTTTAACACTGGCTGGTCTTTTCTGGGCAGATAAAAAGCTCTTGGTCTTTCCCTACAGCACCCATACCGACCTGCTTCTCTGTGCCGGTCTTGTTGTGTTCCTGGGTGTTGCTGTTTGAAGGACCCTGGAGAAGGCGCTGGCGCTCCACACTGTGCCACATGCCGTAGCCAAAGTAGATCAGGAAACCTGAGAAAAATGTTGGATGAGATATCTCATAGGCATCACATCTTTGAGGTTAAAGTTTAAAAAGTTCAAACAAGGAGAACAGCAAGCCTGGTTCTGTCCAAAATCAACCGACCAGCAGCTCTTAAGGTTACTGATTAACGCAGTATATCTTGTTTGTTTAATCTGTACAAAAACCACAGTGTGAAAACATGACACGTTATGAGGGGTTATGTGAACAATATTTCTTGGCCAGCAGCAGTGACTTCTTTAGGTCTCCAAAGGTTGTCTGGCAACATCATGGTGATGGAAAGACACCAGGAAGTCACTGCTCCCAGCCAGTTACATTTGGAAACAGTAAGGCTAGCTTAATGCTAAGCTAACCATTTCCACTTTAGCTGCATACTTGGCATACACATGAAGTTAGGGTTGATCTTCTTCTCTAACACATGACAAAAAAGAGAATAAGCTATGTCCCCAAAATGTAAAAGCATATTTTTGAACATGCACAATGGATCCCAGAGGTTTGGTACTGTTTGGACTGGTTAACAGACACTCACCTACAGCCATCCACACAGAGAAACGTATCCACGTATCTCCACTCAGTTGAACCATGAGGTAAATATTGACAAATATGCTCAGAATGGGCAGAAAAGGCAGCAGGGGAACCTGTGATGGCACCAGGCACAAAATCTATCATCAGTTTATTTGTCTGGGGCCAGTCTCATTCTATAGTGACTTATTAAAGTGCCACGCACCATGAAGGAGACCTTCTTGCTCGTCTGAGGCTGCCTGCAGACCATGAAGATGCAGCTGCTGAAGATGAGGAGACACACGGCCAGCGATGCCAGGATCCACACTTCCATACTGAGGATGGAGCCGACGTGGTACGTGGTGAGATAGCTGATCACGCACACCAGCAGCACTGTGGTTCGGAAACAGGCGCTTAATTTTTGACATCTTCAGGTACACCTTAGAAAGTCATTCCAACCTGACCTGCTTACCTAGCACGCAGATGGACATGTTGACCACACTGGAGGAATGCTCAGAGGGGGAGGAGGGGGGGTGCAGGACAGCCTGCAGGGTGGAGCTGCCACCCTTCAGCATGTTCAGGTGGGACTCCGACTCTGTCAGGTCAGACTCACCCTCCTCAGAGGACAGATAGTCCCGCTCACCAGTGCCGGCCCGCCGCTCTAGGGCTCCATCTGGCTGGTACCTGAACAACAGTAACATTGAAGCTTAAAGGTCGTAAGTCTGCTTTTTACTATAGTTCAAAGGCCAGAAGCCACATTTTGTACTCTTGAGTGAAATGTTCTGTGTTTCCAGTTTCTTGCAGTACTGCCTGTTTATATACAGTATGTTCTTTCTACAGATCAGTTTAAGATGTATGGTTTTTCTTCACAAAACAACTGAGGCCTATAAATCCAGTTTAAACCAGTGAACAAAAACTGTGTTTGTGTTTACTGCTGCTGTGCTGATGAGTCACCTTGGTACAACCAGCAGAGGTGTGCAGCAGGTCCTGTTTAGTAAGTACAGAAACTTAAGTAAACACCTCCATTCACTCAAAGCAGCCACTCCACATTCATACAATGGGGGCATTCACAGCTCTTACATCACCAACCTGATGCAATAACATGAGATGTGTATTACACCAACAGGATAATCATACCTGTGGGATTTTGGAAAAGCTATAAGGGAAGCTGTTTCCCAATGTTGGGCAAATAAGATTTCTTTTAAACGATTTTTTTCACAGCTATCTATAGATGATTTATAAATGTACCCACCTCAGAATCAGCACACACACAGCAACCAGGGAGTAAGCCAGCAGTGTTCCAATGGACATCATGTCAACCAGTGCTTTGAGGTCAAACAGGAAAGCCATGATGGCTATAATAAGCAAAAAAAAAAAAAAAATACAATTACCACAAACACTTTCACCTTTGAAAGAACATTTCTGAGAAATTAGATCATTACAGATTACTGTCATTTTCAAAAATTGCATTAAAACATTCATTTACACCCACATCCCCAAGTGCAAGAATAATACTCTTGCAATTACAAATAGAAAAGCTATTTTCAAAATGCACCATCAACCAACAAAATTTCACACGAATATGAGCAAATACAATTTAAATGTCATGCAGACATGTTTCCATAATACAAAGACACAAAAGAGCGAAATGTTTCCCCAGGCTGACAGCTGTAATCATCTCCACACCGAGTGTCGTTTGATGTGAGATACACTGTGGTGTTCCCCTTTCTTGCATCTCAGCACCAGACCCCAGTATGGAGCTGATCTCAGGAGCTTGCACAGTTCAAACACAGAGCGGCGGTATGTCCGCTGTTATTAATAACAAACTCCTGTTTCACATGGCCTGTCATTTTATTAAAGCAAAAATAACAAAGAAAGCTCCTATTTCCTACTATTTAAACCAGTTGCTGCGTACATGGCCTGTGATCAGGGTCTGAGAGGATTTACATCTGTCTGTCCACTTCACTAGGTCATTCGTAATACAAGCCTTAACCCCAACACCTGAGCCAGCACAATGCAACCAGATAATGCAAGGAATGCTTTACAAATAGATTTATTTAATTTAAACATTATATGAGCACCACACTAGTCTCCAAAGGCCAACTGTTTGAATTTCTTCTTTACCTTATCATTAGAAGATTTTTAATTCAAGTACAAGTAACTTTACTTGACTTACAAGAGAAAATAAATGTTGTGCTGTCCACTCAGGTTGAAAGTTTCAACATGTTTCACTGTATTGGCCAAACCACACCAACACAACAGTGATGTCACGGTGCACCTCTAAATCACTGTAGCAAGGTAAGAAGTAACCACTGAAGGTCAGCTACAGCCTGGAAACTCCACAGGGACGACGAGACTTAGTAAACTTCAGAGGTGCTGTAGGCAGACTTTGTTACCTTTTGACGGAACCTAGTTTCAATGTGTTTTCAGTCTATGTTAAGCTAACTGTCTTATTGCTTTACTGGAGTTGTCTAATGAGTTATTTCAATTGTACCAAAAATGCCATGTAATGACAACATTTGACCTAGACTACTCCTTGATTAGGAGTCGTGACTTCCTAGAGTCTTGTCGTGACTATGAAATTGCCAAGCCAAAGCTTCATATTTATCATACAAATGAGGGTGGGGTCTAGTGGCTAATTCTCTATTTTTTTTTTTCTTTCAGAAAAGTGACTAAAAGCCAGAGGGAGTGAAGTGGTCAAGTCGAGTCAAGTTATTGTTTAAATAAAAACGTATCAACCTTAAAGATGTGTGTAATATTTTCTCACATGCTTCTGGAAACATCATTCCTTGAACCCTTGAAACCATCACCAGGATTAACATGCAGTCACCACCACCATGTGCACAAATATAAAACCCAAACAAATCCACAACACAACCCAGTGATAGACGGTAGTCCTCGTCTCGGGAGCTTACCCGCAGTGGTACCTGCCGCCATGGTGGCAGCCACAGGCGACTGGCGCTTACTCACTTTGGACATAAATTTGAACAGAATGCCATCTCGTGCCATGGCAAAGAGAATGCGCGGCAGAGGGAACATGGAGCCCAACAGGCTAGGGAGAAGAGGGTTCATGGTTAAGTTGAGGGCATTCTGGGAAAGAAAACATGACACCTGCACAACTGTGAAAGAACAAGATGTGAATATGGAGGGGAAACCTCCAAAAACGTGAATATTTCAAGTAAAAGTGTAAAAGGGTCAGCCAAATTAGGTAGAACCAAATGATTATGTGCATCTTTGACTGTCTCTTTCACAGCTGATTGGTGGAGAAAGATTAGCAGAAGTGATCTCACTGGACTCTCCCCGGCTCTCACCTGCTACTACACCGGAGGTCATAGTGGCAATAAGTGGGGTCTTCGTCTTAGGATTGATTCGGGCTAAGACTTTGAAAAGCACCCCATCCTCTGCCATAGCATAGATTACACGAGGCATGGGGAAAATGGAGCCCAGCAGACTGCATGAGACAGCAGAGACATGCAAGTCCAACACGTTAGTCAACACCCCCAAACACAGACACACACACTTACACCTACAATCACATCTTTAAAGCTTCAGAGCACAATTAAATAAAGTAAGTGTCTTTCTTTCCTGTTGGCATGTATCCCATAGCCTCCTTCTCTTTCATTCATTTTCAGCAAGTTAAATGAGTGGAATATATTAGACTGTAGGTGCTTATAGGGGCAACTTAAATGTCAGTGTCTCGTCTTTAAACAGTCCAGCTTTTATTCCTGAGAGTACATTTTTTTAGAGCTGGTCGGGGGTTGCAGTTAAAGGGGTTTAATAGCTGCTTGAGTAATTACATTTTCCAAGAGTGTAAACATTTAGTCCAAACATATAAATGCAGCCATATCTGTGGTAACGGGTTTTTACAACTGGTAGAAACTGCAAAAACAACTGCCAAAGGGTGGTTCCCAAAGTAACAGTCTAAACTCCATTTGCAGACACTGGCTTATCCAAAATTTAATTGATTCAAATTTGATAATATGTACATGAATGCAAATCATGGGATAAGTTGGTGGCTGAGGTCCACCAGGGTCTGTTGCTAGAAAACTTAGGGGAAACTGATTCATCAAACCCTCAGGGAAGAAAGACAGAATTACACGCCAATATTATGTTTGGAGATTGACTTGCCCACCTTATTTATAATACTTTAATTAGAAACAAGATATCACAAAGACATGCAGGTGTCTGAAAACAGAGAGGATTAAGCACTGCGCCCAGTAATAAGACATAGACAGAGATATGTGGTTATAGTTTATGATCAGATCTCATTTACCATTATAACCCATTTATAGCATGCACATCAATCAGAGATATTATCATTTCAAAGTCATTTTATAACTCTGCTGACTAAAATACAGTAAATCTAAATGATTTTGTCCACTGTGAATACTAATATTTTGTCATAAACTAATTTTACCAAAACAAATCCAGAGGTGCTTACCTGGTGGAGAGGGCACACAGCGAACCTGCAGCAACCACATATTTGGCAGGTCCCCAGCCCACATATTCAAAGGCCATTGGCAGAGGGCTTTTCTCATCCAGCAGGTAGTAGGGCATCATCAGCGTGAGCGCAGCTGACACGCCAAAGTAGGCCAGGAAGCACACACGGTCAGTGACACCACGATGCCAATGGGAATGGCTCTCTGAGGGTTCTTCACTCTTCACCTCCTCACCTGTCACACACACACACACATACACACACAGGTATCTCTACATTTAGCTCTGATGAAATGAAATCAACACTGAATCATCACAACCTCTCGTGACTCACCTGTGTAGTTGCGATACAGTCAAATCCGACAAAAGCGTAAAAACAGGTGGCAGCTCCAGCTAAGGTCCCACTGAAGCCGAAGGGCATGAATCCTCCAACACCGTAATCACTGCTCACGTTGGCCGTCGCTGACAAGTTCCTGAAACAATTGTAACTTTAAAACAACATATGGACTGAAAATATGGATGGCATGAGGAGCAGTTCAACCACTGCTGTCCTGTGTGTTTGATAGAAAGCACTGTGTAAACACATACAAATCAGACCATCAGTAATTCTCATAGTGAAGCATCATAGAGACATACAACTTTACTTGTTCAAAAATGAGTAAGGTACCTTGTAACTATGGTGACATTTATAAGGGATTCTTCAGATATATTCCAGTTGTGTGTGTCTCCTTTGACGAAGCCAGAGATGATGACGAACAAGAGCACAAGCACGTTGATTGAAGTGAAGACTTTATTGACCCAGGCTGACTCCTTCACCCCAAAAGACAGGAGTCCTGGGATGAGCAAAAAGACAGCAGAGCTCAGTACAATACTGTGATGTTTGCTGTAGTTTAATCCAAATATCAGCAATCCAGTTCGACCATGTGCAATAAATATATTCATGGATCAATTTGTCGATCAATATATTTATGGATCTATCCATGGATCAAAGGATAGATACCTCTCAGAAATGTAAAGGAAATTATTTAGTGTGTTTTAGTACACCACAAAAGTATTTTTACTTTCAGTTTTCACTTAATTCTACATCTGTGTTCCTTAAAAACAAGCCAAACACTAGTGGATTGTTTCTTGGTCACACTGACCTAATGTAATCATTGCATTGGCAGGCCAATTGACAAAACTCATGATAAAGATTTCAGTTTTGGCTTGACCGTCATAAAGGTGAATCTGACCACGAGAAATAAATATGGAGGGCTTTCCAAGTCATCAACAGCTACCAACAATAATAAAACCCTCAGCTGCTGCATTTGAAGCTTCTCAGTGGCCTGAGGCTGCAAAGAAACTGTACTTATGTTAGGCCGTTCCCAACTGTGATTGTGTGCAACTGTGGGAAAGAGAAGCAGGTTGGACTAGCAGGATGAGTTTTTAAAGAGGAAGGGGATGAATGTGGGCTCCCAGTGGACTCACACTGCCCTGTCCTATTAAGCACTTATCACACAATGTCCTGCCATCACTTTACTGGATTATGCCAGCTGTGGCTCATGAAATGCACCAATCACAGTTTCCGTTCATTCTCTGCAGCCCCTGTGCCGACATATCGACATGAATTTTATGATTCTCAGGCTTTATTTGCCAGCTTACCAGAAAGCAGCAGTATCAGGCAGACAGCAAAGAAGTCAGGGTACTGAGCCAAACCAGGAGAGTTCATGCTGAAGTAGGTCTTACAGAATGCCTCTATGTGTCCTCCTATCATTTCATCAAATGTGCCACTCCAGGCTCTGGCAACTGAGGAGGTGCCTGTGAAAGAGCAAACAGCATGAAGAGTCAATGTCATCTTAAGTAACATGAAATCCAAATCTCATCACTAACTCACCAATCACATAGGACAGAATGAGGTTCCACCCAGTGATGAAGGCCCAGATCTCTCCTACAGTCACATAGCTATAAAGGTAAGCAGAGCCTGTCTTGGGGACGCGTGCACCAAACTCAGCGTAACAGAGTCCGGCCATGACAGAGGCCAGGGCTGCGATTAAGAAGGAGATGACTATGCTGGGGCCCGAGTCACCCTTGGCTACCTCGCCAGCCAGGACATAGACACCGGCACCCAGAGTGCTGCCCACCCCGAGGGCAATGAGGTCGACAGTTCCCAGGCAGCGGCACAGCTTTGAGTCCTCCAGGCTGCTCAGGTCGACCACTTTTCTGCGCACCAGGGAGCGGCCGAATGACAGAACCTGCTCCAGCATGTTGACACCTGCTGACAGAGAGAAAGTGAAGAAAAGACTGAAATTACACGTGCAGCATATGTCTAATCTATTTTGCTATGAGGTAACTTCAGGGGGACAGTTTGTTCCGTTGACGCCTTTAACAATGGAGAACATAATTCCCATGAACTTAAATGATAATTAAGGTGCTTTGGATAAACCAGAATGTGTGCATGCCACATGTCGACTCTCCGCTAAGGTGAAGAGATACGCATAATGGAGAAAAATCTCAACAAGTCACAGTGCAAGAGAGAGAGAGGGGGAGGGAAGGTCAGCCAGTCGATGTCATCCAATCATTACAACTATTCTTTATCTTAGCACCAATATTTGCTCTTTTTTTAACATTCGGTAGAAGGTGCAAGAATTGTGAAACCAAAGGGTATGTCTGTGAGCACAGTTTGAGTGAACTCCACCTGCTTTACATTTTGAGCAGCTTGTTCTCATGAAAAGAAAGAATTGAAAAGTGAGTTGCGTAACATATGAGGATGAAACAAGGGTGAGGAAAGAAGAGAGAGATGTTAACCCCATAAACTATGACCTGAATTTTACGAATGCTTCCAAGCGCTATAGCCTGTTATAGCGGTGTCCCATTAAAATCTATTGTTTGGGCTTATGGTGCAGATCTAAGTACTCAAAGAGCTGCATTGATAAAGGGGCCATGAATGCACCGCTATAACACAATGAAGACATTCCACCATCTCTCTTTACTAATTACTTGAAAGGGGCACATAAAGAAGACAAATTGCAAAATCGTCCTTGTTTTCATTGTCTTGCATGTAAAAAATTTCCCTTTTCATTAGTAAGATTGCTGGAGGCCCTGCCTAAATATTTGTATGAATACAATATGATAAATGAGGAATGAAATATGGCTGCTCTCCAGTGAATAGTTCCTAGCTTGCTTTTGAAGTTGAGGCTTCTTCTTTGAACCAACACTTTGATTACCTTGACCGTAAATGAACAGTGACGACCGTCCCAATATGCGTTGATCTCCTTTTGAGTGTGTTTTTTTAGACAAAGACAAATGAGTTTTTAGATGTGACAGCTCATTAGCATTACAATGTGAGCTGTACTACAGCATGTCTAAGTATACAGTTGCTAAAAAGTGAAGACTGTAAAGACCAAAATCAGTGAAGTAAAAATTCAGTTATGGAAACTGACAATATAAATTGCAGTAACGTTCACATGCAGATGTTATTCCTTACATGTCATGTATATTCAATGTTGTACAGTGACAGTAACATCTTAGTCAAATCTTTATTTGGACATGCTGAATTTCTCTGCAAACTCTGTTGGCTCATAAACAACTCACAGCTACTGCAAAACTTTGACTACTAAATTCCAGCATTACTAGTTCTAAATTTAAACACCAAGCAAAAGTTACACTCACATGCACCTACCTGTTGGAGTGACACTGTGTGGATATTACAGAGTTCAGACAGAGCAAAGAAAAGGCTGTTAGGAGTGTCTGTGTCTTTCTTCCAGTCTCTGCAGGGAGCCACGACAGATCAGCTGCACATGAAGCACAGGTAAGTCAAATTATGTCCACTGAATGCACTGTGAACTGCTGCCTCGAAACTCTCCTTCGGCACTGTGCTCAACACAAATTCATATGCTGGCATGTGCACTGTGTAGAGCAGTGCGTCTACGCCCCCCTCCTCTGTCCCCAGTGTTGGATCTGCCCTCGTCTTGCCCCTAGACTCAGCCTCCAGTCCCGTCGCAGTCAGGAGAGTGACGTCTCCTGAGGCAAGAGGGGAGGAGGGGACCCCAGAGGATTTGGGTGGGGATCGAGGGCGTTTCACCTCCATGCTTGAGGTTTGGGGGGGTAAAACTGTTGACTATTAGACAACACTGTGCTGGGATCACACAGAGAAGAGAAAGGATCTTGATGGTAGAATCTATCATTTCTAATGCACACTCAGGCCAAATAGATCCCAGCTGCCTAGATGCTTACTGACTACTGATAAATGGTTAGGCAACTGGCATTGACAAACATTGAAGCAGACACTTGTGTTTACCCAGTGCAGCCCACAGGAGTGCCGTTAAAAGCATGGGTCTGATTGGTCAATGAAGGGTGGACGAGCTACAGTACTGGGGGTTAAGTCCTCTTAATGGAAGATAGGTATTGCTCAATGTTCGCTGAGCTATTGGACCCATGGATGTTACAAAATCAAAAGCACATCTCACTGTGGTACACCACCAAAAGCCTGGCATCTCCACAGTAACTTCAGTTACAAGCTTAAGCTGTTGGATATGGAAAAAAAGTCAAATTTTTCCATCAAACACGGCCTCCGAATAACAACTGAGGCTGAGTTTGCAGTGGAGGGAATTGGTGCCAAGACCAGCTCAAACCAGCTTCAGACCTCAGTGGGAAGGTGGCAGCTGGCTGCTATAACACCATCCAACCCACAAACCAGAGACTCCGCGGCATGACAACATGCAGCTCCCTCTCAGTTTGTCCATCCAGCCAAGCAGCCAAATATCATGGCCCGTCGCCCACCAAACCTTGGCAGCAGGGGCTGATTATCTGACCTGCATGCTGATGGGAAACTAGTGGTAGGCAGGCTGGAGACACCACTGTAAATGCTGACTGTTTGTTTTAAACACACACACATTTATCTACTAAATGGACCTAAATGCATTCTGATTGAACACAAATGGACAATATGGCTCCCATTAAATGACTGAGTAGTACTACATAAAAATGACAGGATTTTCTAAAATGTCATTGCTATTCATATTTTAACAAAGTGTTGTAATTACACATTTGTTGCTCAGTATTAACCAAATGAACCAAATGAAAGAATATTTTATATATTTTTGCAAGACTTCAAATGAATTCAAATGAATGTTTTTGATAAATTCATACACATATGATTTGCATTGTTGTAATAATGCCTTAACATCTTCCTGCACCACAAACATGCTTTTGGCGTTTGGAATGAGCAGTAGGTTTTTTTCACACGCAGGTAGTCACTGTAACCATGGCAAGGATGGAGAGGAGGCTCTGGCTCACCATATCTCACTGTTGACATGCGCTAATTCTGTGAAGCCAATTGGATGCATTTGCCCTCCAATGGCTGAGTGACCCAGCTTCAAAAACGTGGATATGGTCAACAGATTGAGTGGTGTTTGCCTTGCGGACACCGGGACTGCTCGCTCCAGTTAACACTGTTGTCACCAGGAAATGTTAGAGTGAACAATTACTTATAAAGCAGACAACAGCTCTGAATAGAATCAAGACAGTAAGAGTGACCTCCAGATTAAAAACAGCAGTTGAGGAGCCAGGAAGATGCTTAGACCACAATTTGACAGCAGCTAACTGGTTTATGTGGATGTACCACCCTCTTTTGTAAAGTATTAAGAAAATAAAGACCAAATAAGTATAGAAATAAACTGAAAATAAAAAACAAGTTTAATTTAAATAAAGGCTAAAGGCCCCAATCCCATTTTAAGACACTGTCACATTACATATATAGACCTGAATCAACTTTAGTGAATTCATCTATTTCAGTGTAGCTCACTGGACAGAATGTATAAAAATAGGTTAGAAATGTGTTTAGGAGGCCAGTATAAGCCACGGTTTACATGTTAAATTCAATGCAATGACACAAAGCCCCTTCATATTACATTTTAAGAACAGTCGGGGGACTGAACCCTGGAGACATTACCTGTTCTTAGTTTCACTTAATACTCTTTTTATTAGGTAGGAGTATGAAGTTTTATCTATGAATGCATTTTCTGCCAGAAGTTATTTCCTGCCTCTATGTGGGTCAGTGTACAAGCCATGTACAGTACAGAACTTCAGGTTTTTGTGTAGTTAGTCTGACTCTTTTAAGAATACATAAATAAATGCTACATTTGCCTTAATTTGTGATTTGTAAATGCAATACAATGATCTTATGTTTTAGGAAACAGCACTGGATAAAGGATTGGATGTAGGTCGAGGTTCAATCTCATACAAGTATATTGAAAACCATCAATCTTCTTTTTTAACACATTTGGCAGCAGTAACAGATTATTTTAAATATGATCTGTGATGTCCAAGAATCTTTTGGCCTGTGGGTTAATGGTGTCCTCAAGATGACTTTGCTCCAAGTCCCCTGGGATACGTTGACTTCCAGAAATGAATTCCACAGAGAGGATGCTAGAACGTGTTTTTTCCTGAAATTGGCAAATACACAAGATAAGATAAGATAATCTTTTATTGATTCCACAGTGGGGAAATGTCACTGTTACAGCAGCTAGCTGAAAAACAACAATTAAAGCTCAAAAACAATAGAGATAATGATTAAATAATAGAGACAATATAAACACGAAACACAAAAACAATATGTACAATAAATAGTAATAATAATAAGAAGAAACAGTATTTACATACACAGCCTCACCCAGTTAGATGTGCAGTGGTGAGGTGTTATTGCACAGGTGTATATGGATATAAGTATTGCTGCACATGTTGATGTTGATACTGTTATTGCACAGATATGATTTCACAGTATAAATAAATGAGTGGAATGAAAAAAGACCATAAAGTGCATAGCCTAGGACATCAGTAAACATCAGTGCATTGAAGAACATCAGTAAACATCAGTCCTACTGTGATATGGAAGTGTGTTGGTTACTACGGAGTCATAGTGCAGCATTAAACAGTCTGATGGTGTTTGGGATGAAGGACCTGTGGAAGCGTTCCTTCCTACACCTTGGATGTCTGAGTCTTTTACTGAAGGAGCTGCTTAAGGCCCCCACAGTCTGATGCAGAGGGTGGGAGGTGTTGTCCATGATAATGGACAGTTTGGCCAGAGAACCTCTCCTCTCCCCCATCACCTCGATGGAGTCCAGGGGGCAGCCACAGGACTGAGCTGGCTCTTTTAATCAGTCTGTTGAGCCTCTTCTTGTCCCGCTCAGAACACCCCCCACTGCATAGGAGACCACAGATGCCACCACAGTCTCATTAAAAGTCCTCAGCGGTGGCCTGCACACACCAAAAGATCCCACCCTCCTCAGCATGGCCCTTCTTGTCAGTGTTGTCAATCCAGTCCAGTTTGTTATGGGGTTTGTTGCAGTTTGTTGCTTGGGGGATGTCACAGGTTTACAACATTTCTCCCTTGACACTGTCATGATCATTTCATATATTTTGAAGAAATAACTCTTATAATAAAGAGTTAAAAAAAAGTTATAAAATACTTTACATGTGCCAGTGATAAAACAGATATCAGTCATGAACAAATATCAGGTCATTGATGCTGGATCTTCATTTGTAGATGCACATAATATGATTGCTGACCTAAACAGGGACGAGTTATCTGATCCATGTGATATTACTAGAACTGATTTGGTTTTTTTAATGATTAGACAATGAAGCTTTCTTTGGTTCTCTGTGCATGAATGCAGAGCAGAAGGAGGGGGCGTGCAGCAGGGCTGCCAGGCATCATTAAGTCAATCACTTCTGCTTAGTTTAACTAACTACTTTTATTGTTTTTTTCTGCCTACTGTCCTGCAACAGATGGTTCCACTGCTCGCTGGTGTGCCAAGTACTGCTAATAATAATAAGAAGACACTTGGTGTGACTCGCTATAACTATGTCAGAAGAACTTGATATACTAAAAGAGTTCAGTGTGGGAGTACAAAGAAAACACATATACATCCAGTTTAAATCTTACATCCATGTGTTTGCACTGGGAAACTTCTCGAAATAGCTTCACGCTCTGTTTAACAGTGTGACAGTCACAATTACATTGTTTATGTTCAGTGCCAGATTGTGAAATACTGTATCCTATAAATTCAGCCCTTAAATAACATTTGAAACTGTCTGCTGGCCTACTTTGTGACACACCCCTGAACATCTGGGGTTGTGCAAATAATACCAGTTCTGACTTTGCTCTCAGACTAGTGTAGAGCAAATAAGGCCGTTTTTAAAAAGTACAGATGGCCTCATTGTAGGCCTAAAAGTTGGCCAGCTACATACCATTGTATAAATTAAGAGCAGTGTCCATGGATATCTCCCACTGACAGCTTACAAAAAAATGCTAGTGAGCAAGTTACGTAGAACAAGGCAATAAGAAGGGAAAGCTTTAAAAGAAATTAGCAAATGTCTGATGTTTTATTTTCATCTCAATCACTGATAAAATCATTGTAGCTTTAACTGCAGTGAAAAAAACAAGGTAGAGCTGACAGCAGCTTTAATTTGTCATTTGTTTTAGTACGAAAATATTAACTATGAATATTCATGAGTAAATCGGTCAAAGCCCTTTCACAGATGTGTTACCATACCATGATCTCACCATAAACTTCTTGAGATGCATCACACAACAAATGGCAACCAGGGTAGTACAGGCCATAATGTATATAACACACCACAATGACAAAACAAACCGCAAACAATCAGACGAGTCAAACTAAATAAAAGACAAAAAAGAACAAAAGAAGAGTTACAACCTTAGACACAGTTAAAAGAAAAAGGATCAATCAACGATTAAATAAAGAGACAGTGTTAATGAAAAAACACACAACTTGTTTTAAGATGGGAAAATAAGACATTTTTAAATAAGCGAAATGATGACACAGATTTTTATTTACACGTAACTTAGTCCAGTCAGAAGATGCCTGTGGGACTGTGAATCTTTAAAAAACCTCTTTCTAAGGTCTGACTCCTAAATGTTTACAGTTCATAGAAAATAGAAAAATAATAAATAAATACACCAAACAACGCAAAATAAAGAAATGATTTTTCCCCCATTTCTCTTGGAAGCAGACTGGCTGTCCACACCAGGTGGATAACTGCATACACCTGGCATGACAGCTGTAAAACTATTGATAATTTGATAGCAGGAAGTAACTAATCTGTAAAAACATATTCCCCTGAACAAAGCCACCACCCTTGATTTTAACTTGCTCATTTACCAACAAACCACTTTGTTACCCAACATATTTAATTCATATGACCAATTTTCCTCTTGAATGACTAGAGGTCAGCAGATGTCTAAAATGAATTTCTTTCTATTTTAAAACTATTAAAAGCTGTTCAGTAACCATAGTAACCGTCCCGCAGCCTGAAATGCTCTTTAACGTTTAACACGGCGCGGCACCCGGCGGGCTTTAGGACCCAGCGGAGCGGCTCGGTGAGGACGGGCGGCGGCTCTTGATGTCATGGCAGCGTTTACCTGCGAGCTGCCGTCCACCTTGAACCGCTGAAAGCAGCCCGCCGGCACCGTGACGCCGCTGCACGCGTGTTAGGTGCACTGTGACTCTGTGACAATCAGGGGGCCGCTGCGGCTCATCTGTCAGCTGCTGATGGAGCACATCCGACTGCCAAAGGTAAACTGATCGCAGTGATTTGCTCCGATTTCCGCTCTGTGACCTCCTGTGTCACCTCAAACACGAGCCTCTCACCGCGTGCGTGTGTGCGCGTTTGTGTGCGAGACTGCAGGGTTCCAATCCAAACCATTAAACAAACACAGGCTTCATTTAAAGGGCGTGTGCTGGGCCACGTAAGCAGAGTCCTACTGCTGCTATCAGCCTCAGCAGGGTGTGTGTTGGTGTGCCAGAGCACTTATGCGCGAATCTGTGTGTGTGTGAGTGAGTGTGAGTGAGTGATCGTGTGCAGAGGATGTTGCTGTTTGATGTTGTTGTTCCTGCTCTTCCTCCTCTAGGTGGAGAATGTCAGGCTGCTTGACAGGGTCTCCCCCAGGAGGAGCAGGGTGGGCACCCTCTACCTGACGGCCACACACACCATCTTTGTGGAGAACGAGGCCGGAGTGCGCAATGAAACATGGGTAGGCAACGGCTCAGTGCACTGGAGGACCAGATATCAATCAGCAGGGCAAACTTTAGAGTGTAGTGAGGGTTTGGCAGTGATACTTGGTGGGTGAGAGGTTGCCAGAAGGCCTCAAACACAGCGCAGGACACATACGCTGTTGACAACACGTGATTTTTACTTGGACCATGTATTTGCAATATAAAATATACAACAAAAGGTCTAAATCTGCCTTTCATGTTCTCTCCCAGGTGCTCCACAGTTTGGTGTGCAGTCTGGAGAAACAGGCCGCCACAGCCTCAGGGTGTCCTCTGCTTATTCACTGCAAGAACTTCCAGGTTCTTCATTTTGTCATACCAAGAGAGCGGGAGTGCCACGACGTTCACCTCTCCCTACAGCGTCTCTCCCAGCCAGGTAAACTGTGATATCTTGCCAACATACGATCCATTTTGGTGTGTTATTGCTCAGATGTGGATTTGAGCCAGACAAGCATATCAGAGGTTTAATGCTGTCGTTTTCATGGTTATATTGAGTTCTGTGTTAGAGGTATACAATATTCTGCCTCAGGCATGAATTTGAGGGTTCCTTGTGGAATATTAGCTGATATTATGTTATGAGAAATGTTCTCTCCCAATTATTCGTATCAATGCCAGCCTCAAAATACAGCTCTGGTCAGACTCCGGTTCTCATTTCTGTATGCTTTTGCCACACAAATTGGAGGTTTTGTTTGTTGTTGTGTTATGCCTCGCAGAGAGTTACGAGGAGCTGTATTGCTTCTCCTATAAGCCCAATGTTGATGATGAGGAGAGGCGGCAGGAATGGGACTTCTTGGAGCTCAAGGCTGATTACAGCAGAATGGGACTCCCAAACTCCCTGTGGAAACTGTCCCCTGTCAACCGGCGCTACAAGGTCAGTGACATCTATGACCAGTTGTACTGTTTTATCCTAATATGGACATGGCAGCAGCTTAGACTTTAGTTGTTATGTTATTTTCAAAGGTGAGTGACACTTACCCCGCTGACCTGTTTGTACCTGAGTCTGCCACGCCTCCAATCATAGTGGGGAGCTCCAAGTTCAGAAGCAGAGGCAGATTTCCCACTCTGTCTTACTACTCCAAAGAAAATCACGTAAGTCGACTCCATCCGTTTGTTCTTCTTATTTACGACATGCTCTCTGTTGACACTTCTCAAACCCTGCCTGGGAATGGTTTGAAACTTGTTAGAGGAAAGCCAATCAAAGCATTTATTTGTCAGGCAAATGTAGATAAGAGATCATATATTTATTGTAAAATGAATGAATGATGATACTTCTTTTTTGCTTGCCTTTTCTTGGCCAGTTTTTTTTTGCCAAAACTGCTTGGTCATCCTCGCCTCTTTGAAGCAGCCAAAAGATGTTTGTTTCATGAAAAATGGAAATCGGAAAGTCACTTTTTTGAAAGCCACAAATCCTCATAGTAAATATTAAGTTACTGTTGTTGAGTTTTTGGTGGTAGATGCAGATGTATTCTTGCCATTTTCAAGTTTCAGAATAACTGAAATTGATGAGTTGAAATAAGAAAAGACATGAGATAGAGAATGTATAGATAAAAATGAAGAATAGGCACAAAATAATGAGACTCAATGAGAATGAGAGTCAATGATAAAACAAAATGCAAAGAGAACCTTCATGAAAGGTCCTGTAAGGAGATGTCCATTCTGTCTTTAAACCAAAGCATTAATCATTACCATTTTCTATATCTGAATCAGAACATTTATATTCTGTTCTATTAATCCTTGACCGGAGGGCTGGGAGTGATTTATGTGTGTGAGGTCAGCTTCCCAGGGTTCAGGATCCAGTATGTGTAGCCCAGTTCGTACGAAGGGGCTCCACTCTGGTTCATGAGCCATAAGGGAGAATCGCAGTTTCTGGGCTTGTTCCTTGTGGCTACTAAATGGGTAGATATGAGAAATTGTGTGGTTGATTAATTTAAATTGAACATGCAAGGAAAGTATTAAAGGTTTATAATTCACTTAATCAGCTGTCAGCTGATGTCAAGACGAGTAAACAATCGTGTGTGAAGCCTGAGTGCCTCCTGCTTCCTCCCAGGCTGCCATCTGCCGCAGCAGCCAGCCCCTGTCAGGTTTCAGCGCTCGCTGCCTGGAGGATGAACAGATGCTGGAGGCCATCCTGAGGTCCAATCACCGCAGCGAGTTCATGTATGTGGTGGACACCAGGCCTAAGGTGAGCCCTCTGTACCCTAAGGAACGGCCTGTGTAAATACAAGTCTTGCAGTACAATGCTGTATGTTCAGGTGGGCTTTATTTTCCATACTGCGTTTTGCCAGCTGGATGTGCTTGCAGCAAAAACCCTGAAAACATCCTGCCCATGTGCTTGTGAACCACGATCAATATTATGTAACAAACATTTATGTGAATATGTTCTGATGATGAATCAAATGTCCTTCTAGCTGAATGCAATCGCAAACCGAGCTGCAGGAAAAGGCTACGAAAATGAAGACAACTACTCCAACATTAAGTTCCAGTTCCTTGGCATCGAGAACATCCATGTGATGAGAAACAGCCAACAAAAAATGCTAGAAGGTAATTATCTTGTCTTTCTGAAGTGATTTCTCATGCTGATTTTACTGTAGGAACAGTAGAGAACCCACAGCAGTGCATTTGTTACTGTGTCAGAAATGTTTCACCACATCAGTGTTTGTGGAATGAAAAGTATATTTTCTGGCCTTGTCCAAAAAAAAAAAAAAAAAAAAATGTCCACCACTTCTTCACATTACTAAAGCAGAGAGGGACCCCATGCTGACCCTGTGGCTTTCATATGCACTCATGCAGGCCGGACTGTGCCGCAATCAGGCCTCAAATGAGCCCACAGGAGAATTTCTGGGTATTGTGCAGGGGTGCTCCTCGGAAGACTTTGAATCCATCTGGATTTTATTTCTGAGCTATTTTGGTTTCCTGGAGTGGACAACCCGGGACCTTATCCCCCAAAGAGAGACAGAGGGCGTGAGAATGATGTGATTTCGAGTCTGAAAAGTTATAGCTGTTCTTAGTTGTGATAACTCTTTGCCCCCTGGCAGCACACGGGAAGTCTTTAAATGCTGGAGACAGCGCCCGTCCTTCAGAGCCCGCCTGACTCCCTCTACCCGATCGCACACTCGAATAAGATTTTGAAGCCCCCCACCTGGCAGCATTAGTTCAAACAGTGGAAGTCTGCTCTACTTAGTGTTATAAAAGGTGGAATGAACTCACTCACCTGCTCGCACTCCTATCAGCGGTCACAGAGTTCTCTTCTGCACGCTGCTGTAGTGTCAGCAAAAAGCACTTTGTCGCCTCTGTCAACAGATCGAGAAGTGAGCAGATGTTTTCACACGGTTATCTGGACATGTGTCTAAAAATCATGAATGTCATTGTGATAAATTGCACTGAGCAAATGAAATGGCGGCCATAGTTCATGTCACCCTGCCCCTCCAGTGAACTCGCAAATATTTATGTTGAACCCTGAAGATGGAAAAATAAATTTTAGATTCATTTTTACAAGATCAACAAACATAGTGCAGGAAGCCTTATGGCACAGGCATGGATCTGTATTTCATTGTCTCCCTTGTGTTATTGTGTTGGCTTTGTCTTACATTTTACATTTTTCTAGCTCTGTGAGGCTGTACGGAGTGGTTCTTTTAGCTAAATGCTAACTTTAGCATGTTCATAATGATAATGCTAACATATCGATGTTTAGCAGGTATGATGTTTACTATGTTCTCAAATTTAGTTTTGAATGAGCATGCTAACATTTGCTAATTAGCACTAGATGCAAAGTACAGTTGATGGGAATGTTTTGCAGGTAATTGGTCTTTAACAAAATTTTTGACATAGTGGTGGCACTAAATGAAGAATTAAGGGGTCACTGCAGTGATTATTCATTTTGAAAGAAACATGTCTGTGCCAAATTTCATGATAGGCCATTAAGTCCAAAGTCATTAGGATACATCATCTGGGGACCCTGAATATATTTTCTGCCAATCCATGTAGCTAAAGCTTTGACCTGCTGGAGGCTCCGGAGACAAGTCAGATGATCGCCAAAGTTAGTAGGATTCATCGTCTGTGCACCACGAGTTTCTGCTTAAAATGTCATGGCAATTCATCTCAACACTTGTTGAGCTATTATGCTGTGGACAGAAGTGTTGTATAGGCTTACATGTCGCACTGCTGACGTGACTATAAACGCCGATGGGGGGCCAAATGAAATGTCATGTGAAAAGCTGAAGGAAATGTGTCTGGAAAAACAAAATACACCAGTGTGACCTACATTTTCTCATGCCACGCACAGATTTCCTGTGAATTTGTTGTTATGTGTACATGAATGTGAGGTTTAATAAAGTCCAGTGATCAGGTATGCTCCATGTTTCCTGCCAGTGAGACAGCTGTGTTGTGGTTACAGTGTGTGAGTTACGTTGCCCCTCCATGTCCAACTTCCTGGAAGGTCTGGAGAGCTCAGGCTGGCTGAGGCACATCAAAGCTGTTTTGGATGCAGGCATCTTCATCGCCAAGGTCAGTCTGGAGGTTAATCCCTGCTGTCTGCTTCACCACTGCATTCAATATTGGCTTAGGTGTGTGTGCATGAGTGTGTGATACAGATATTGTCTGTGTATGCTCAGTTACTAGTTATGAGACACATCTAGCCAAAACTGATGCATCAGGCCTGGGATAAATCCTTTAGGCCACCTTCATAGATATAAATAGGGTGGACAAAATAATAGAAACTCCTGTCTGTATAATACAATAGCACCACAAACTACAGCCTCCATATGTTACGAGTTATCCAGATCACTTCCCACTGGATGAGCCAAGTATATTATGTATTTAGAGGACTTTTAGCTGCGACAATGTACTTCTAAGACAGTACCTCAGGTTGTTGTCAAAAAAATCTATTCAACAGACAGAGGCAGGATTTGTACGTGGGCTAACAGGAAGTAGTGAGTGCCAAAAGGGTGTAAATCAGGGAACAAAATGGTCAGATAACTGAAAATTTTCCTTCTTCAAAACTGCCATTTACTGGAGAGCTTTTTAAATTACTGACCAACTGTGTTAAACCTCTGGTGTTAAACCAGCAGATAAAACAGGGACATGAGACAGCAGTCCTACAGAAACACAATACAGTGTAATCACAATAAAAGCATAACATCTCTTCCCCCAGACTTCAGCAGCAGAAACTTAAGGTGTATCTCTCATACAGTTTTGTTTTGAGTTGTTTTCTTTGTTCAGTCACTGATTAATTATAAAGCACAATTAGTTGTGTGGCTCCAGGCTGTAGGCCTAAGATCTGTTAACCTTTTGTGAGTTGGCATGTTTATCTGAGCATTTTAAGGTGCCCTGTGGACTTTTCTTGGAAAATGTGTAATGTTGGCATTCATGTTTGCTTGCAACCGTCTTCTCCTTGCTTTTTCTGACAGATGGCAATATTAGCATTAACACCACCAGCTGGCATGATACAACTGCTCTTGTCCACACATACATTTACAGTATATACATTGGGGACCCAGTGGTGGTGTAAAAGCATAATTGTATGAACGGTAAAAGTCTCCACAGTGTACCTGTAACATTATGTCCTGGAGGTTTTGAGTTTAATTTCAAAGCATTGACGGTGGGAGAAAATGTGTGTTAAAAATTCTGCAACACATTTTGGCACGAAAGGTCAAAAGTTTGCTATGAGAAATCCACATGTGCCAAATGGTGGAACTGTCTGGCTACAGTTCTGGTGTGGATTAAAAGTGATATTTGCACTTTACAGATTGTGTATTTGTGTGTGTGCAGGCTGTTGCAGAGGAGGGTGTCAGTGTCCTCGTTCACTGTTCAGACGGTTGGGACCGCACTGCACAGGTGTGTTCAGTGGCATCCGTGCTGCTGGATCCTTACTACAGGACCCTCAGAGGACTCATGGTATGTAATGAACCTTTTTGTATTTATTTAGCTTACATCGTAGAATTGCACCTTTATAAGTAGCAATATGAATGTCACACAGCTCCCAGTTACATTCTGCCTGTAGCTGGTAGTAGTCCACATTGGGCTTTTGAGGCTTGTTTCTTTGATCAAAAGAATTTGCACGGGCTAACTTGGAATCCATCAAGAGCCACTATGGGAAATAAATATAATAGAGAATGGGAATCTTCTATTATATTTGCGCCTAAAGACAAAGAAAAATGACCCAACACAGAGGGTGAAGAGGTTCAGTCATTCTGCAGAGATTAACTGTGCACTATGTCTGAACCTTTAATCACAGCACACTGAAATACAGAAACTCTGGTCCTCTTTGTGTTTTAGCACATGAATGTTTTTTTTTCTGCACCCAGGTTCTTATCGAGAAAGACTGGATCTCCTTTGGACACAAGTTCTCCCACAGGTTTGACTCTGAGATATTGGTGCCATAGCATCTTTGATTTAGACCTTAAGATTCAATCTAATGGTCCTCTCCTCTTCTCCAGGTGCAACCACCTGGTTGGAGACCCCAAAGAGGTGTCTCCCATCATCGACCAGTTCTTGGAGTGTGTGTGGCAACTCATGGAGCAGTTTCCCTGTGCCTTTGAGTTCAACGAGAGGTTCCTCATCACCATTCACAGCCACATCTACTCCTGCCAGTATGGCAACTTCATTGGCAACAACCAGCGGGAGAGGATAGAGCTGGGGTGAGATTTACACCTGCAGACACCATCAGTTTCTTTTCCTTTTCACAGCACAGACTGACCCCTGAAGAGCTGCCAGGCATATATTACATCTCTCAGTTTCTGCAAATAGAGATGACTCTATGCAGTTAGCAAAGAAATAGATTGTACTGAATAGATTTCCTTTATTTATCAAGAGCCTTTTAATCATGTCTTATTTCTTGGCTGTAACTCTTGACATTGATACAGGCTGCGTGAGAGGACTCACTCTTTATGGAGTTATCTGTGGACAAACCAGTCAGACTACATCAACCCTCTGTACCGACCAGATCACAGCCAGACACAGGGGCTTCTTCGTCCATCCACTGCCCCCTACTGCTTTAAGTAGGTTCTCACAAACAGTAACGACACACAACTTCTGTTTTAAGTCATACACAAACACATATACACACATACACATACGTATGTATATCCTATTACATGTATGTTAAAAACATAAGGCAACATAAGTCAGAGTTGTTCTTCTGTTTTGTAATGAATCAAAATAAATGGTAAATAAAACAAAGGAAGGAATAAGATTTAAGGATGAGTACATTTCAGAGCTGGAAATCACTTTCTCTGTACAGGTTTTGGAGAGGACTGTACAACCGTTTTGACCGAGGGATGCATCCTCGACAGTCTTTAGAGGATTATCTGAGTGCCATCCAAGAGGAGACACAACAGCTGGAGGAGCAGCTGGCGTCGCACAAACAGGTAGGATGGCCTATAAATTCACACTGCAAAATCTACTGCAGTGTTTTTCCTGGTTATAGAAGGTGACTGTAGTCTTCATGTCTTACCTTATCAATAGAAAATTGCTCAACTGGAGCAGGAGCAGAGCTGGAATGGTACCCAAAAAGCAGATACCTTTGATAAAAGCCCTACAGCTTGGGCTCGTGGTAATGACCTCGGTCTGGCCAACACCCCTCAGGACTACACCGGGGGCTTCATCACCAGCAGCCCCTGTCAGCCTAAAGGGCCAGACAGCAGTCTGATTCTCCTGCCCCAGGACGTGAAGCAAACATCTGAATCCAGCCTCTCCAACGGCAGTGACCAGGAATCAGGGATTGCAGACGTGAGCTGTCGTTCACCTCTCAGCGAGGACAGCACCAGGGATCCAGACTCCGATGAGGCTGCCTACTCAGCTGCCTGAACAAATGTAGCACTCGGTGTAAGGTACACCAGCCATGCACGAGGGCCACTGAATAAAAACTACCTTTACATTCACAAAGTAACCTGAAACCTTTTTGAGGGTTACACAATTGGCTTGCACTTTTGTTCGTATGTGGTGTGGCGGACGCCCTGTTGCCACATACATACTAGTTAATAGTCGTATACTGTAGCTGAACACATTTTTCTTCTTATGCTGCTGAAAGAAATTAAGAATCTAAAGGTTGCAAAGCTGGATTATTAAATAGTGAAACGCTTCCAGGGCCACAGTTACCAGTTTAATGTTAGAGACACTGTATTCTGTTTAGGCCTAATATCAACAAAATTATGAACAATCGTAAACAATTCAATGCATATGCACAACTCATGAAATTAATGATGAGCCAAATAGGTGCGTGTGCTTGCTTTTTACTATGGTCTTCCTTATGCTTTGTGTATGCATTAGGCTTTAAAAACACCTTATGAAAAAGGACAAATTATAAGATGCACTTTGCAGTTGAGTTTTCAAAGCAACATGAAACAATTAACAGAGTTCAAATGAGACAAAATGAGTGCTTCGGGTGCTGACTGAAAAGTTAGTGAAATAAATATATTTAATAAGATTTAATAAGGGAAATTACAACAGAATCAAACTGCATTATATTACCAAATGAACAAACTGAGACTTACAAATTAAGCCCCAGCAGACAAAAGGGGACAGAATATAGTCCATCAAAACATGCAGCTACATGACATTCAGAAAGACTGATCTTTGGAGCAGTGGAAAGATTAATCTCCACAGGTTGTTTTCTCTTGAGTGTTTTTGTCATGTTGTCACCTGATTTAAATGCTTTCACACCTTATGGCCACTGCCACTCACAGACTAGATTTAGTGTTTTTACCCAAAAAAGTAGGTCAGATGGCAACGTAACAGTGCTTCAAAGGCCAGATTATGACTGAACTGAACTGGTTCAGCACACCACAGTGACCTCAGCTGGGTTTTGGAGTCATTACACTACAATGACTGCTGGTTAGTTGCAGTAGATTTGCACCTTGTGGCGCGTACATGCATATTTGAACTTGATATAAAATATCATGTTTTATTTACACTGCAAGACAAATAAGCTTTTACAAGAAACTTCTGTCCTCAATATTTCAACACCAGATTTGTTATGATCAAACCAAAATTCTTACCAAAGGGAATCAATTGTCTACTGGTGTAAATAGCGCACAGAGTAAATGACAGGACTACTGAATGCTGAACCAGCAGACGAGAGCATGTGAACACAAATGTACTGCTGCTTTGGGCGGCAAATTATCGACTGAATATTTGAGTATTTGTGCTTTTTCAATTGTAAAAGTAGCATTAAAACTGATGACTTTATTAGTGTAGTACACATTAGGTGCACTCCAGTACTGCAAATGAACAACGTAGAGATTATCAAGCAAAGCATGTCAAGATATTTTTGTACTATGACCTATTTTTTTGACTACTGTAATCTTACTTTAACGCATGTTGTTTTTATTGGTATCAAAGGGTCTAAAATTAGCCCGATTGTAAGCAGTCCTGCCCTTCTTTAAAAGAAAGAGCTTTATGTTGTTGTGTTTATTTGTTCAGGTGGAATAAGAGTGTAATCTGTGTCTATTGTCTTTTGAAATAAATAAATAAATACAGTCATGTTGTTCTAATTATTCTTGATTGTGTTCTTGTTGTGATCTTGAAACAATCATATTTTCTCCGGTGTTGTCCAATAATGCAGGTTAGGGTTTGAGTTATCTTGATTATCTACAGAACACACTGAATAGCCTTCATCAGGGTTACTTTTTCAATAGTAAGATCTGAAAGTGTTGACAGTGTGAGCTGTGGATTATCCAGCCTAACTTAGACACTAATTCTAGAAATATGTTGAATGTTCTAAATGTAATTTCTCTTTGTCATTGTGTTGAGGTGTGTCAGAGACTAATATCTCAGTCCTTGGACAAATGAAACCAAAGCTATCTGCACAATTGGACACCACATGAAGTCATTTTAGTGTACCATTCTTCTAAAAATGTTAACCAGCATTTGTATACTCAATTTACAATAGACAAAATCTAGGCTTTGTATATTCAGTTAAACAATTTGTCTGAACAAATTTGTTTCTCCCTCCTGTTTCCCCTTTTTCCCCCCTTTTTTATGCTTTTAATGTATATGATTTAATATATATGACGGTGTGTAACAGTAGAAAAACTCACCTCTACAGTTTAGAGTTCTACAGTTTCAAAGAACTTGTGTTATTATTATTATTATTATTATTCGTGTTATAGGTTGCTGATGACGCGTGATGTGATCATTAATTATTTATTCACAAATTAGAAATGTGACTATTTTTTTTTTCTTTTTTTCAGATATTGAAGCACCTAAACAAACAGGACGTGTGTGCCCCCACACACACACACACACACACACACACACACACACACACTTATATATGCGCATGACGTTTCCTTCGTACGTGATGACGTAGTGCCGTAGACTCAGCTATCATGGCAGCCGTGGGTTGACACCGATACAACACTGAATATAAACTATTTCAAAGTTAGCGGAAAGCCCCCGACACAGTAACGAAGAACAAATTACCAGTTTCCAGATAGCACACACACACTCTTAAAAACACACACACACACACCTGCCCGGTCCGGGGAACGGTAAGTTCACGAGCCGACAGTGAGCTTTGCTGTATCAAAGTGCCGCCGAAGAGCCGTACGAGCGAGTGTGTGTGTGTGTGTGTGTGTGTGTGTGTGTGTGTGTGTGTGTGAGAGAGAGAGAGAGAGAGAGAGAGAGAGAGTGTATGTGGGTGGGTGTGTGCTGCTATTCAGCCGCCTCTCACGCTTTGCACACACTCTTATTCTCTGTGTGTCGGAGGTGAATAACACACCTGAGCGCCTCCTCTGTCATGTAAGCCAGCGCTAAGCCTGTTAGCCGCCACAGGTAACCTAGCTGGCCCCAAGTGCTGCTGGGAGCGAGCTAACATCACAGACACGTCCTGCACCGCTGACCGGACAGCTGCTGCTCCCCTCGTCTGTCTGCCTTCATGTGACTTTAGTTGATGCAGCAGCTGAGGGTGAATTAGCCTCCCCAGTGTTGAGGCTGACATTGAGATGTGTGTGATTTTATGCCCTGAGCAGGTTGTGTCTCCTGCTGCTAACATCATACCGTTATATGCTGTGAGGCAAGTTTGTTAGCATCTCCTGGGGTCATGTGCCTTTTGTCCTCCTCATGTGCAGCTCTCTTATTGAAGCATCTGTATGTGTGTGTGTTTCCTTTGGTGTCTCTCCTCGTTGCATGGTGAAGTGGCACTATGCCCGCAGCTACTGTGGATCACAGCCAAAGAATATGTGAGGTTTGGGCCAACAACCTGGAGGAGGAGCTGAAGAGGATCCGACATGTCATTCGGAAGTACAACTACATTGCTATGGTGAGTGCCACTCGCCATTAAAAAATTAAAAAAACAAAACACTGTCCAACACACACACACACACAGATTTCCATCGTGCTTCATGACACGTCTTGTCTTCTCACAGGACACAGAGTTTCCTGGTGTTGTAGCCAGACCAATCGGAGAGTTCAGAAGCAACGCTGACTATCAGTACCAGCTACTGCGCTGCAACGTGGACCTGCTCAAGATAATCCAGCTGGGCCTCACGTTTATGAACGAACAAGGGGAATACCCACCAGGAACATCAACATGGCAGTTCAATTTTAAGTTTAACCTCACGTAAGATGACCTCTGCAGTTCAGTTTCCACATCTTATGTTGAAAGCGTACTTCATGTGCATTGAATGGTTTCAGTAACACAGAATTGAACGCAACATGCACTGGTGTCAAATTAGTACTAGCTTGAACTGATGCATGTTTCTGCATGTTTACAGAACACACAGGTGAGACGTTAGAGTAAGTCGCACATTTAGCTGCAGAAAGAAATGCAAAGTTTGAAGTGTCCATGCTGTTTGAAGTGTTCATGCTCCACCTGTAAACATGCATATTGTCAGTTTAGATGAGAACAAACTCTTTCAACTACAAACACAGACACAGCGTGCAAAATGCAGAATATTTTTATAACTGTGACATTGAAATAATAACAGTTTGACATGTGTGTTTGTGTGTTTGCCACCAGAGAAGATATGTACGCACAGGACTCCATCGAGCTCCTGACCACTTCAGGGATTCAGTTCAAGAAGCACGAGGACGAAGGCATCGAGACGCTATACTTTGCAGAGCTGTTGATGACGTCCGGGGTGGTGCTGTGTGATGGGGTCAAGTGGTTGTCTTTTCACAGGTATGCTTTGATTTATTTGCTGTTAGCAACTATTTTATGCATGCAGTCAGGTGTATGTGAATCCTGGCAGTTATGCTGTCGACAGGATCATATTCGTTGTAACCACGGTAATCAGAGAGAAGTCACAAGTAGTCTCAGTTATAACATCTCACAGTTTTCTCTTGTCTTTGCTTATCAGTGAGATAATACACAAACACTTACGCTTACGCTTACCTTATTATCTGAAATGATTGTGTTAATTCTGCTGTCATAAAGTACCAATGGTCACCACCACAAACATAATGCAAACTCTCCCTGTTATCAGTGTGTGTTACGTGTCTTACACATTGTTTTTCGGTGTGTGGCATTTTCGTCTTGTCTGCACACAGACGTCCTCCTGTATTCAAATGTTTTCTGTTTATATTTGCTGTGGCCTTTCAGAAGGGACATGAAAAGTTTGGGTTTGTATTTACTCAGTTATTTATTTGTTTAGTCTTTTAGTGAGAGGTAAGATGTTACGCAGAACTGACAAACATGTTAAAACACCAAAATATCCTGTTAAAATTTACCATTAGATTAGCTCATCAAGTGCAGTTAACACTTGTATTGTTGTATTGGTCTCCAGTAACAAAGAATCTTTTTACCAGTATTTTTTTTCACTGCTGCTTAACATCTTCATTTCATACTCAGTTTCCCTCTGTGTGTCCATGGCAAACTAAAGATAACCAGGCTTTGGAAAATAAACAGAGCTTAGGTTTGAAACACCACTGTCATCTCTTTCAGGTATTTAGAACACACTTTTACCAACAGGCTTCAATGTCATGTTGATTTCATTTGTATTCTTCTTTTTTCAGTTAATTCTGTTTTTATGACTGTATTTCTTTTAAGTTATCTTCTTTTTCACTGTTTTCTTTTAAATTCACTGTTAATTTTATAGAATAATTAGTTTGTTTTGGATAAACTTAGCGTCTTACTCATCTTTTTCAGTTCTTAGTAGCCATCGATCAGTAGGACACTTGTAGTAAAACCAAAGTTCCACGACACAGAATCTTTTTAGGCATAATGCAGTGGCTTTGTGGAGTTATTTGCTCTTGCATATGTAGTGATCTTGTGCACTTTACTCAAGGGCAAACAGGTGCAGATTGGAAGTGAGAAAACCCTTTGAAGCCTCCTATTGTCTGCTCCTTAAAAACAAAGTTAAATGGCGTGCATGTGTTTGTGCATATGTGTTTTGCAGCGGCTATGACTTTGGATACCTGATCAAGATTTTGTCCAACGCTAACCTGCCCGAGGAGGAGGTGGACTTCTTTGAGATTCTTCGCTTGTACTTTCCAGTCATTTACGATGTCAAGTACCTCATGAAGAGCTGTAAAAACCTGAAGGTACGTGAATAACTATCCCTGCAGGTAGCACAGTGTCTGCGGTTTTTATTCATTCAAAGCTTCACAATTTTTTGTAGTTGTTGATATTTTTCTGACGACCGTGGATCTTGAGTGACAATGGTGTTTTGTTTTTTTAGGGCGGGCTGCAGGAAGTAGCTGAGCAACTGGAGCTGGAGAGGATTGGACCACAGCATCAGGCCGGCTCCGACTCCTTACTCACAGGCATGGCTTTCTTCAAGATGAGAGAGGTGGGCTCGTCAAGTCAGAGAGATGAGTTATGTGTTGGTGAAACTCCAACCATGCAAACACAGCCCCTTTTAGACATCCATCCCTCTACGTTAATCTGATGGTAGTTTAACATGAAGGTCTCATGTCATGGCACATCTGAACTGAATGCCAGCAGATTAACATGAAGGTTGCAGTGGTAGAGTGAGAGAAAGATCACTAAAAGTAATTTGTTATTGCAATCATCTCTTATGCACAGAATCAGTTTAATCATTTATAAGACACTATGAAAGAGCCCATTTGAATATCTTGAGGAAATTCTTCATATATCAAATCAGGCTATAAAAACTGTTTCCTCTCAATGTTAAAAAACCCTCCCACAAACACATTATATTTATGTCTATTCATATGAGCTGCATGGATAAATAAGTAAATACCCAGCAGAGCATTTTGCATACAGCACAGCTTGTGAGCAAACAATATTTAGATATGAGTCCCAACTTAATGTTCTGTCAGTCAGTGCTTGTACATTTGGGGGATGTTATAAAACAGCAAAATTCACTCTCTAATGATGTTAAATGATGAAAATGATGGAAGCTGATTTAAAGTTGGATCACTTCAGATAGACGAATCCAGCAGTGATCAGCGAAGGCCTCTGTAGGGAAGTAAGAGGCACAGATCAGAACTGACAGATGACTGGATCAGCTCTTAACCAACAGACTGACGGATTGAAGTGCTTCTCTTTGTACAAACACCGCAAACCCTCATGAGCTGCAGATAAAGATCATTTTTATTGATTAATTTGTTGATTACTTTGTGTTTTAGTTTGCATCTTCAGATATGATTAACTGATTCTTGGCTTCAGATTTTCAATTTTGTAAAAACACTGAGGCTCTCTAGAAACTATCCTCTGAGCTGTGCACATTTTTCAGGATGCTAATCACCTGTCACACTCCAACACATCAGTGCCTGTATTTCATGTGATGATGCTGTCATAAGCACAACATTGTGTACACTTCTAGAGGATAAGAAGGAAACTTGTGTGATTTATGATGATTTAAAATGTTATTGAATCAATCTGTATTACTCTGATCTCAGTATCCTGTGTATTTTTTTATTCTTCCCCACAGATGTTCTTTGAGGATCATATCGACGATGCAAAGTACTGTGGTCACTTGTACGGGCTCGGCTCCGGCTCGGCCTACGTCCAAAACGGAACAGGGAACGCTTACGAAGAGGAGGCCAACAAGCAGCAGTCATGACATCACCCTGACATCACTCTCCCATCCCGCGGCACAATCAGTGCGGCACTGAAGCCGACCTTCGCCAACCGGATGATGATGATGATGATGATAATAATGGAAGAACACAAAACATAAACACATCATTTAGCCAAGCTGCTTCTCATAGTCACCGTAGACAACTGAGTATGATGGTTCAAAAAAAAAAAAAAAAAAAAGAAAAGAAAAAAAAAAGCTGTCCTCACACATGCCTCTGCTGGCTGCGTGCGTGTGTGAGTTTAGTCTTTTTATTCCTACAGCGCAGTGTGGGCAGCCCGGTTGGATCACTTCAGTTTAACATGCTTGAGAAGATGGGATTTTAGTTTTCCGAAAATGTTCTGTAGAAATGTTTTGCACTTTAAAGCTCTAACCTGATTTTATATGGAAAGCTGAACATGTTTCTGGTGTCTCTCTCCTCTTTGTTGCCTTCTCTAAGTTCCCATTTGACATCGTGAACAAGCGAATCTCTGCTGTCACAGCAAACCGCTCTCACCACGCTCAGCCTTAATATTAGCTGCATTCTCCTCTTTTTAAACTTTTAATTTATTGTGCCGGTTGTCTGACTTTGAATAGACCGCACACGTCAGTACGCGCGCCCTCTGTCATCGGATGGCTTGTATGACAATGAGAAAGGGAGCTCTCAATGAGTGTTTACTTGCACATGAATATCTCATTGAATTAGTTTCTTTTTTCTTTTCAGTTGTTCATATGAAGATAAAGATTATAATAACCTGAATAAGCTCTCATCCCACTGTGAGAAGCCTTTAACTTACTGTATTCTGCTTACACGTAGCTGGGATACTAAAACAAGTGGACACCATTTCTTCCTTACTATTAGTTGTTTCCCTTTTTTGAATTTACAATAATACTCCGAGTAGTCTCTTACATTGATGTATACAGTATGTACCAGATGCATACTTTTCACTGGAGGAACGTGGATTATTTGTGCATGTAAACAGCCCTCATTGACACAAGCACACGCGAACACGGATGCATCGCCGCTCTACATGGTCTTGCGCTGATTTCAACCCAATTCACCAGACCTTAAAAAGAACTATTAAAAAAAAATATAAAAAATGACTTGCTAGCTGTAAGACATGCTGAGGTTAACTTGAACTACTCTGTTGAGAGTAACTTTTCATTTTTAATTGAAATTAAGGTTTTGTAGAGTTTTAGTGTTGTAATAAACGACAAAAAAAAAACTTTACTCATTGGAAAAAAAAAAAAACATTGCCTTTTAAACATGTAACTTTGTGTTCCGGTGGAGTTTCACTTGTAGTTATTGCCTTTGAACGACTTTTTTTTTTTTTTTATTTATTTGTATTGCTTTCCAGTTCATTCATGCTGCGTAGAACAGCCGCATGTACTAAAATGTCAGAACAAGTGCTGTGTTGTTGAATAGTATCCTGAACTTCCATAGGTGTGTGTGTGTTGAAGTGTAGGTTTGCGACTTATTAACCTCCCTTGGCGTCAAAAAAACTGATAACCGAAACACTTCTTTCTTTCTTTCTGCAGCTCATCTCTCACACTGTAAAGGAGTAAAAAGAAGAATATGCAATATAAAAAATGATTGTTTTTAGATTATTTTGTAAATAAAGGCTTGAAACTTTTTCTACCATAAAATGCTCTCAGCTGTTATATCTCTGCATGACTTTAGTCCTTCACAACATACAGCAAAGAGTCAAAGAAAGAGGCTGAAGATGAGCTCTTTATTCTTGTAAGGCATCACAACTGTACAGTACTTTAACTCACACATCCATATTGTCTCTTGAGTCACACTGACAGAAGAATAGAAAAATATAGATTGACACTGTCACCATGGATGTTCTTTGTTTTTTTAAACAAGCATACATTCTTCCAACTAATTTTCAGTAATGGTTCATTTCAGCCAGAGACAAAGGTGAAAATATTCTGTACAAAGCGTCTGAAGCTGTTATCGCTTCTTTTCTTTTCTTTTTTTTTTTGACTTCTTAGCTCTGCAGTACATCCAGAACATCATGTTGTGAGTTAGAAAAACACCCCACAGTATCTGCTTTTTGATGGTGAACAGATCTGCAGCATTACACAGAGGCTCTGCTGGCGGCCGGTGTGTGCCGGAGACAGTCAGGAAGCTTTTGGCCGGCAGTTTGACGCGTACCGAAGGCTACCAGACAGCAGTTGAGATATTTGGCAGGGGTGGTGGGGGACACGCTCACACACACACACACACTGTCACAGAGTAGCACCAGCTCTCAGGTGTTTTGGTGTGACGGCAACATCCTCACTCATGCTATAACAAGTCAGAAGAGCCCTTATTCAGATTACTAATTAATACACTTTTTTTTCTTTGTTTGTTTTTATGTTTCCAAGCAAAGGGGAGAACATCTTGTGGTACAGTTCACTACAACAAGGTTGTGTCGACATCCTGAGATGAAAGCATGCATTTGAACTTCCACAACACTCAACGTAGTGGGTGGAAAACCAGGCCCCCTCCCCTCCAAAAAACAAAAAAACTTCACTGAAAAAAAGAAACATGGCTAAAGGAATATCAGTTACATCACATTAACACCACTACTAATCTATACTTCATGTGCAAACGTTTGGCAACTTATAACAGCATCTACTTCTGTGCTAAGCTATGAAAAGAACAGAAAACAAATCAACTTGTAGGTGACTCTACTGTTACATACAAAAACACCTCAGATTAACTTCTGAGTGTACAAAGTGCAAAAACATGTCTTCCACTGCCGCTCTGTGCTTCTTCATGTACAAACAAATGAAAACATGATTGTTTTTAGGAATGCAAATATTCATTTCAATCCGCTTGTCTTTCAGATAGCAGCAGAACATTGTTGCTTACAACAATAACAGCAATACTGATGATGATGATGATGATAGCAAGTCATTTTTCTGCGGGTTTGCATGTGACATCATGTCATGTAAAACCTCTCAGAAGCAGGGTGCAGGATGGGGAAATGATGCCACCACTACGTCACGTTCTCATAGGCACAAACACCGAGGAGGGGGCCGCACAGACCTGCTGGGTGAAACAAAGAGCAACATTATATCTCGTTAATGTGGCAAAGTTTCAATTTCTATAAGATTGTAAAATGACTTTTGGGTCAAAGGTGTCACCTCAATCTTCAACTCTGATTACGCCTCATGTTCTATGGTCATCCCGGGGTTGCTAGCACCTGAACACACACACGTGAAATTAAATCCATCATTTAAGTCAATAAAATTCTGATTTAACTCTTACTTATTTGTTTTTTCAGGGTTATAATGGGACAACCCATTATGAGGAGTATAACTGTATCTCACCCTTCTTGTCTTTGTCTGTTGCACTGCCACTCTCTGTCCAGGAGGGGGTGCTGGTGAGCAGTCGACTCTGAGACTCCCTCAGTGGCTTGGAGGGGAACTGGCGGCCCTCTGCTGCACTGCAAACACACATGAGCAGGGATGAGGCCAAGAATCATGGGAGTATTTCTTGGCCGACACCCTCCTCTAAATAAAATATTTCTGAATGCTGAATGCTGCTGAATTCATTTAAAGCGGCGAGGCCATTACTGTGTGTGATTTTCCTGCATCGTTAAACCTAAAGGATTAATAAAGCACTAGGGGCTGACTCACAGTTGTGCAGACTCGTGTGTCTGTGCTCCACCTGGGTTTACTTTTTGTTCTTCATTTCTTTACTCACCCCTTGTTGGCAGGGTTGGAGCCAGTGGGTGATGAGGGCTGCTCGGGGTCCAGATTCACCAGACAGGTTGGGAACGAGCAGCCGTCGCCTAAGCTGAAATGCAGCAGAAGGAACAGTGTGTTGTATAAATAACTAGGTGTATAATAATAATAAATCTGTTCAATGTAAATTATATTATAAAGGTCAACAGAATTACATGTTACGTATTTTAGTTTATGTGGGAATGATGGATAATAAGGACTGCAGATTATGTTAAAGTGAGCCTATAACTGAAACTTCTAATATCGTCTATTATGGGATGATGGTAAATGCTAAAAAAAGGCATAACAGTAGCACAAGTTTAGTCAAGTTGTAAAGTCAGTGAAGAATAACTATCTAAGATTAGCCACATTAGCCACCATAAACTAGTGTTCATACCAGACCAAGTGAGGCTGCAGCAGCAAAACTTCCAACTGTGTTCAACTGGGAACGGTGGTGATTAATTGTTAATGAATTTAGCTTTTCATTTATAGGAGGAGGATTGAGTTATTTTTCCTCTTTCAAACATTACAAAGTCTCACTTTAATGTCATTAAATGTAGTTTTGCAAACAACACGAGAAAAAAAAAAGGGTTTAGTGGTTTAGTTCACAGAATAAATTGTAACCAGTTGCTGCAAATAATGGTTAAAAATGTGCTTCTGTAGCCAGTTACAACTGAATCTGAAATTAATTTTTCCCAAAACCAATATCTTGTTTATATACTCAAATGTTTGAAGGGTTTAGTTTTAATAATTTCAACATGGTTAACAAAAAGATGTATATTCATACTATTATACATTCTGTCAGCATGAATTACTAATTTTGCAAAGCTGGAGCTTCTGCATTAATTCACAGTGGTGATGTTGTTGTTTACTGAAGTGAACGCTCTCATGTCTCCTTTGGGACGTTTCCCTGTTTTGAAGCATTTTGTGTCAAACTAAGTGACAGGACTCACTAATCCCCGAGCTGAACAGTGACTTCATTCATTCAAGACTCCTCCGACATCCTTATTTGAGCTGCAGAAGCATCTTCTGAGTAAACAGTGTTGCGGTGCACGTTGATGCCAATCTTATAATTAATATGAAAATGCAATGACCTCATATTGTTATATACTGTATACATACGGTGGGAGTAAAAGGTGGGTTTAAAACACTTCTGCATTAGGCTTTAATACAATACAGTCTATAACCTAAAAATTTTACATGTTGTCATAGTAACCTTGTGTTAAACAGTTCAGTGACCAATAGTCATTAATGAAATCTGAATGGAGTTTGTATTTTATGTAGATGCTGTGTTATAAATACAACTGAATTCAACTGGCCTCCACACATATTAATAATTCATATAATAACTCATGAACTGTACATATCAACATAATGTGCTTATATACAGTTGATCTGAACTTGTTCTCTACCTCAGATTTATGTGACATCATTGTATATGCATATATCTATATATTTACTATATATCTTACGTCTTTATTGGAGACAGTACAGTGATGAACGGATGCCTGTGACTTCATGTTTGGACACATTTCACTGAGGTTTCAACCAACACTGTAGCACAGTAACAGTCCTGTCAGTCTAAGACACCATCAAACCCAAATCTTAAGCTTCTCAACAGGTTATATGTTGGATTTAAATTCACTGAGCTCATTTTTAGTCGTCGCCACACTGCAGATTGTGGAGCCTGAAGTCTTTGACCCGACTGTCCTTCAGTCTAGACTCAAAATTGCAGGTCATCAGGGCTCCTAAACTGTCAGAGGAAATCTGCTAGGGGGAAGTTATAAATCATTTCTGAACACGTGGACTTCCTTTATTGGATTTATTTCTCCAGTACTCCTTCCCTCAGTCTTCTGATGTTTCTTTTTTTCATGTAAGTTAGTATTTTTAGAGGATTTTTCTTTTGAACTGCCTCTGACAAATTCCAATGAGACTTTACCTTGAGAAAATGGGAACAGGCCAGTATTTCACTTCATCACCAAAGACCTGGCGGAAGTTCTTACTGAAGCCCAGGCTGAATCCATTCTTGTCTGTGCCATGGCGAAACACTGGCGAGCGCACAGCCTCTGCGGGGAGACACACACAAGGAGAGAGGAAGACTCAGTCTGACATGAAGATGAATGAATGCAGCGCTCCCTCTCTGCCTTTATGTAATCTGTTATTCAGACTATTAACAGGAGCTCCGTCGGACAACAGATCAACATGCGTCAGTGGAACAACTCTGAATGAAATGTCTTTGTTGTACAGGAAAAAGCAGATCTCAGACTGCTCCGCCATGTGTGACTTCCCTTCCTAGCAGTGTCTGTTACTAAGCTGCTTACTCTGAGCCTTGTGTCTTTGCATTACACTGTAACATACTCCTCTGGGTAATCCACTCTCCTCAACACGCAGACAAAGTGTGCCACTGTGCACACATAATGAGAAACCTCCCTGTCTGATAACGGCCCAGGGAGGCTCATCAAGTCAGCGCGCCGACGAGGATGCTGACTGATGGTGGGAAAAATGTGATGAAACATCCTTCATCATTAGTGAAAAGACGACACTGTGCAAACCATCAGCAGACTGAGAGCAGATGCTCGACGCGCACAAAGACGAGCGAGCTGCCGTCCAACAGGGGCTGAATAATTACTGTATCCACAAACAGAACAAATACACGCGCACGCGGGCATGAAGGACACCTCCTACCGAGAGTGGACCGATTCTTGCAGACGAGCCAGCAGTGATAGGTGAAGAGTGAAGCCAAGCTGACGGAAAACATGGAGGCCGAGAAGAAGAGGAACAGGATGTGGAACTTCGCCTGGGTGTCTGGAAGGCCGTTCTGAGTGGGGAAAACAACAACAAGCAAACAGTCAACACAAGTGAAGGGAGGACAGAGAGACACTGGGAGACTCTGAGTGGGATCTGAGAGATGTCTACTCGAGTTGTCTAGGGGAGCTTATTAAACTGTCTCTACTTCAGCGAGACTAACTAGTTGGTTGGCTCATACCAGGTATTCTTTCAGACGGAAATGTGCTCTACCTCCAGCCTTGTGTGAAAAAAAAAAATCAAAAAACACATATTTAACACACCTTTAGAAGTTCACTCAGATTCGATTAGAGATATTTTGTGCTGATTCAGCAGTTTCTAAAGGAAAAAAAAAACAGCCTTACTTACCGTCCAAAATTTAATGAAGTACTGCAGATCTGTCGCAGTTATAAAAAGGCAGTAGAGTAGCGAATATGCCAAGAACAGCATGAAAAACTTGTAGTTGGAGAATCCCACACAGTTGTTCACCCTGCAGCAAGAAAGAACCCGTGAAGGTCAGTGTGGGAAAAAGTTTATGATTCATCATCTAAATGCAAAGATACAGTAGAAATTACTTAAAACAGCTGAGCAAAAATGACATTGGAGATGGGTTTGTTTGTCTGTTGTAAAAACAAATTGTGACTGTGCCAACATGTAGCAATGATGTGCATTTTAAAGTCTGCAGTTACTTCTCTGTTGTACTCATGTTGATTTTGACACAACTGTTCTTTATTTTTTTTTTTCTTTTAGATTACCCACTTTCCAGCCTGTTGTGCACTCAACAAACTTAACACAAAAACCTTCAGTCAGCAGTGAATTAGTATTAGTATTTTCAACTAATCAGGGACCAGTATTATGAATTACTTGGGTTTTTTTATAGGCAGAGGACGTGTTCAGATAAGGATTCTTTGTGGAGTATTACAGACAACAACGCCTGAATACAACTGCTTTTCTCGTGAATATCTCCCTGGTCTGAACACTAGAATATGTCGCATAATTGCACACAGAGAGAAGACAAAGCGATCGTGTTTTACAAAAATTACACAGAATGGAATCAGATTTGTTGTTTGTCCCCCTCTGCTGCCAATATCTGTCACCTGGCAGGATGAAAAGCTAAACAGTGTCAAACAGCAAAAACGCTTTGTGCTTCCATGTGGTGTGTGTTTACAGGCCCTGTTGACTTGAATGTAACTGGGCGGCGTGGTTTTTCCCTGAAACCATGAAACTTGAAACACCGTGCGGCCCTTAATGAAAAAAAAGGAAATACTTTACAACACCATGTGAGCATTTGTTTTAAACACTTCTTACTGCCTGTTTAATAAAAGAGTGCCAACATACCAGGGGCAGTGATGGTCCATCTTCAGGATGCATCTGTAACACAGCAGGGTCACACATCAGTGTAATTGAATCTCACTCTGCCTGCCAGAATGTAATATATATGGTGTGGTCTTCTCTCTATAGGTGCATGAGCGGAGAGCCATACTTATCACAGACTGAACAATGGTGACATCGATCAGGCTTCAGCAGCTGGCAGCGGTCACAGAAACGGATTGCTGAGGAGACACAGCCAATTCAATCACACAGCCGTCAGCAGCAGCCTCTCCTAACACTTGACCACAGACTAACAAGGTGACGGGGGCGAAATGAGCTCTGAGAGCCACGTGTCAGCCCAGACAGCTCCCGTTGTTCCGCATCAGCAGCGGTGTGTGCTGTACTGTACCTCCAGAGTTGGTGCGGGTGTAGATGGGCAGATCCTTGGCTATCCTCCTCAGGATCTCCTGCTGGGACTCTCCCCGATCTTCACGCTCCAGCAGCTCTTTGTCAGAGTAGGACAGGTGAAACTATGTAGGGCAGAGCACAGACGCAGGAGACAAACCTATGATTTAGCAGCAGCTCAATCTGTTTATTTCTAATGAATCACATCCCTCCATTTGTCAAAACACATTGAAATGACTTGTCAGATGCACTACAAGCTGTGCTGGTGTCAGTGATGTCTGTTACTGTGAGGCTGCAGCTCCACCGGCAGTGAGGGGTATTTCTATAGCTTCCATTTGTTTTTCCTCTCTCTGCCCCACAGGCACATGTGAGCAAATCAGCACAGAGCTGCGATATTACTTTCAGCCACTCAGGCGATTTATGATTGAACACTGGAAACAAATAACTCTGATGATAACAAACATGCCTGAAATTTGACTTTTATTACAATCCGAATACCTCAGGTGACCCAGCGATCACATCTCCTGAGAGAAAACATTCATGAGAGGTGGTCGTTGCCTGCATGCGTGCTTCGCCTCCATTCAAATGAACGACATGCAAGGGTGGCTCTCTTTCTCTGAGCGTCCTCCCTCAAGATGTATGCATGCGAGCGCTCAGGCTGCAGAGCTGAAGTGCTGCGGTCAGATTCAGAGCCATTACAGCGCAGCTCCAGGCACTTCCACTGGAAAGTATTATTAGTCTAAATGCAGCGTTCAATCACAGAGGGAGGCTGTGACCTGCATCTGCACTTCCCCACCCCACGTCTCGCCATCCCCAGCCGACAACGGCGACTGTCAGCGGCAGTCAGACGCACTCACCTCCTTCAGGGGGTTCATGGGCCTGGTGAAGATGGTTTGCCAGTACGCCCACACAAACATGATGAAAATGACATGGTACACTAGCAGGTACACAACTGAAAGCAGAAAAAAACATGAACAAGTCATCGTCATCAACTTACTCACAGTTTGTACCTTCATTGAATATTAATAGTGTTGCCGTGATTCAATGTCAAACACATTTTCATGACAGAATCAGTATCCAATCGTTGTTGTTGTTTACTGCAATTATTCAGACTGAATCAGTGTGAAAGTGTAAAAAAAGAAAGACTGATTCTAAAAAAAGAAGCTCTTCTAACTCAGCATTGAGATGAACATGGCTTTGATTCAGAATCTAGTCATTTGTGGTGGGACAAATATTTATGATACATTCACAGAGTAACTCTGAACAGTTGCTCTGGTATCATTTTTGGTGGTGATTTGTGCACAATTTTATTCGACATCAGTTGTGTGTAACTGCACTAAAGTGCCTATGACAGTAAAGATTACATATTACATTTTGTTCATCATTTTGCAGTTTAAGGCAGTGACGGCAACACATTCATGTTCCCAGAACATAGAAATAAACAAGACGCAGAGTGTCAGCTTTGTGAGAGTGTGCTCAGACACAGCCGAGCTAAACGCTGACATCAGTATATCGATGTGTTTGCAGTGATGATGCTCACTAGGATTCACTTTATGTGGACCGTGAATGTGGACCGTGAATGACATCCAATAGTTGTTGAGTTATTATGTTCCCTATAACCATGCTAGCATGTCTACAAATGAAAGATATTCATGTTGTGTTCTGCTGTGTTCACTGTTGTGGTCTCTTTAAATCAAGGTGTAGACAGTAGACACACAGTCTGTGTTTAGATATGTAACAGAGTTAATGGAGAAAAAATATCTTATGACACACTTCCAGCTGATACAGGCTGATTATAGTGTTTTCAAGTGTGGGCTGCCTCTGCAGACTGAAGGCTGGTGAACCTCCTCTCAGCGCAACGTCTAATGGTTCATATGAGTCCTCTCTATGTAAAACAGCATCACAAAACACTTACCCTTTTCTCCAGTGTCTTCGATGGACTCTGAAAAAATAAAGACATATATAGTATGTTAATAAAAATGACAAATGAGAAGTCGCAGTCAGGTCTCGGTTGAATAATAGGAGGTGAAGCACCACAGAGCATCTCAGGATGTTTCCAAATTTGTATATTTGGATGACTGACAGTCAGTGTCAAATTAGCAGAACTGGAAAATGCTGACACAGTGAAGCCTTAATCCCAGTGTCCAATACCACACCAGTCATAAAATCAATATGCAGCACACTCCCAGTCAAACTGTTCGACTTATTGTCCCTCTCATATAGATAAGCATTACTGTGCGTTGACAAAAGACACTGAAAACAACAGCAACATCAAGCACAGTTTGTGTGCGTGTGTGTGTGCGTGAATGCTGACAGCTGCAACAACTCCCACAGAGGGGAGCGAAGGGGGCGAAGCTGCTGATTTTAAGGCCGACAAGAGCACCCATACACTCAATGAGCACCCCAAAACCTTAGAAAACACACACATAAAGATCTGGACTCAAACATGAAAATAGACAAGTGGCACTGTTTTATATTTGTCCCAATATCTGAGCAATGATTAACTGAGCATACAGAGGCATCCATCTTCAGCAAATTAGCTTGTGAAGCAGCAACACACACACACACACACATATGCACACAGCAGGAAGTGAGGAAAGGTAAGCCAAGGATCTGAATCAAGGCAGGCAGCCAAAAATTGCGTGCATGCCGCCTCGCCAGCATAAAAACCCCTGAGTCTGACAGTAAAGCACAAGTGTGTGAGTGTGTGTGTGATTAAGGACATGTGTGAGAATGTATACTGACGCGTCTACGAAAGTCACTGCTCTCTTTCTCGTTCCCCCTGTGTTCTTGCTAGATTTCCAAAAACACACAGACCACCTGATTCCACATTTTTAACAGTCTTGGAAAAAAAGGACCAACTGTTCAAAGGCTGACGGTCGGTGCTTAAAAAGAAAGTGGGTCAACTGCAGATTGCTTGGGGTGAATTATGTAAGCCAGACAATGGGATTAACTGAGCTCCCGAACGAGAGCTATCAGCTGACGATACTTTCACACAACTGTCTGTGTGTCCGCCTGCAGAGCGCAGGCTGGCCCTGAGCGACCGCCGTCCTGCCCTGCTGCTGCTGTTCTCCTCTGTCTGTCCCATGTGACTCCAGAGCATCACAATGTCGCTGCTGTTCGGGAGGATGCAAAACAAGATGGTTTAGGAAAAGCCTGATCAAACAGTGTTTTTGCATTTCTCTCGGGTGGCAGCAGAGGCACGGCGTCCTGTAACTCTAGAGGAGGTTCATCTCAGGACAGAGGCTGCTGGCCTCTCTAGGGAACAGCAGGAAGCAACTTTTGAATGGGGGCCCGCAGTTTTCAGAGTGAAAATGTGTTAAGATTCACAATTAAAGCCCTGGTCAGTGTAATGAATGCTTGTCAAATAAACAACTTTAAATACTTTAATATGAAATAATATCATTAAATAGCTACTTTTTATTATAGTAACTCCAAATAGCCTACAGCCATGAAGGAAATGGGCCCCTGGACACATGGACGTGACATGTAAAAGGCCCCCCACCACTCCTACAACATAACAAGAGGGTTTTTTTTTATCCTTTTGTAGTTATTTTCATCTCTTTGAAGTTGTTTTTCATCACTACATGGTCATTTTTATTCTCTTTGTGGTCATTTATAATGTCTTGGTGGTCGTTTTTTGTTTTTCTGTCATGATTGCTGATAATTGGTTGTTTTCATGTGGTAATTTTTTGTCTCCTTGTGGTCGCGTCGCATCTCTGCACGACCGTCTTGCATCTCTTTGTGATCATTTTTCATCTCTTTGTTGTTATTTTGTTAAAGGAACGTTAACAGTCACTTCTTACAGACGTTCTGGTCCGGAGACAGTTGTATGACACCTTTTCAGTAATAAGTCTGTGACACCTATCACCATCTGACTCTAATGGCGAGCGGGCAGCAAGGGAACAGATTTCAGGAGGGCGGGGGGGCATCATGCCACCCCTGGCCACCATCTGGCCCCACCCGTGATGGTGAACCCCATGAGATGACACTCCGGCATACTTAAGTCCCTCTTATCAGCTGTATAGACAAACATAGAGGTGTACACTTTCAGTAAAAGCCAGATAGCATGTCGGGCTACATTTGGAACAAACAGCCAGAACATCAGACCCTCCTCCCCTGTGTTTTCCTCTGTTTGGTCTCATTAAACCATCTCCATTTCATCCCCCTTTTTGACAGAGGAGATGTGCTTTCCAAGTGGTCTGACAAGCTGCCAAATGGAGCAGAGGAGTAAGCTGCTGAGACTCCTCTGAGACATCCTAGAAACCATTACTCACTATCCAGGTCAACTCTGTGTTCACCGTTCACCGAGAAGGCTCGCTGTCTGTAGCCGCACCATCCGACGCTCGGAAGCCGGAGGGAGCGTAGAGGAGGAAGGCAGGCCTGACTCAAAAGCTATTACAGTCAGACCTCTTGCCAAAAGATAATGCTGGTGGTGTTGTGGCGGAAGATATAAATTCAGATAATGAAGCCCGGCGACTACATGAGGCCGCAGCTATTACAGTAAGTCTTTAAGATAGTGCTGATAGAGTGGTAGGGGGGGGTAATGAATCTCACAGGATGCCTTAATCCTGTTCTCTACACCCTGATAACACATAATGACACATAACTCCTTCACAATAAAAGCAGGTTGTCAAATACTTGTAATTCTGTCCTTATTATGATGTGAAAATAATGAACTTAAAAAAAAATACACCATTGCCACTTCCTTGTAACAATATGCAGACAATTTGGTGGAACTGTTGTTGTCATGTGACCAACACACTGCATAAACAACAAGCCTTCTGCATCCAGACCAAAAAAAAAACGAAAGACAGACAGAAAGAAAGAAAAATCAGCCTGGACTACAAACTGCTGAAACAGAAATGTCTCCCCACCCCATCACCAAACACACACACACCATCAGAGGCACCCCCACTCTCTCTCTTACACACATAGCCATGCTCACACACACTCCCCCCTCCACACTACCCAGACAGCTGGTTTCTTACCTATGCAAAGCTGCAAAACATAGGCGTAGTATGACCAAGCCACTATGAGGGCGATGAACAGGACCGGGATCCAGTACAAAACTCTCTGACAGCCCTTCTTGATACTACGCGAGCCCGACGGTGCCATAGTCTACGAGCGGATCATTTCTCGTGCGCAGTCGTGTGTTACTCTCCCTCTACGCACGCGGGCGTGTGTGTGTGTGTGTGTGTGTGTGAGTGCCCGTGTCTTCCTGTAGACTGTCACTGCATCGTAGCTCCGGCTCTGATCAGCCTAATCGGCAGCACAGACGCAACATCCCAGCAGCCTCCCGCCCGCCCTCTGATGCTGCTGCTGCTGCTGCTGCTGCACTGCTCCCCTCTGATCGTCCTGCTCAGCCACTAGCACAGACTACAACAAAATATCAGACGGCTCACACACTCTCACTTTCTCTCTCTTTCACACACACACACACACACACAGAGTCAGGACCGCCCCTGCTGCCTCCCCACAGGTTGCCATGACGTCCGCTGGATGCTGCAAGCCTGGCACATTTTTCACCAGACGGGTTCAATAAGTTCAAACTCGGGAGTGTTCAAACGCGCGACGGCTCTCGTTCCTTTACAAAACACGTGCACGGCGCACGAGCTGAAGCATCAGTCCAGTAATCTGTGACAGAAAATGAACTAGCTGTTTGGATTTGATTTGTTCAGTCAGGTTTCTGTTCAGTTTCTCAAATGTGACGATTTGCTGCTTCTTCACAATTTATAAGAATAAGGGCTTTTTTTAATATGAGGTTTGGACTGTGGTTTTGACAAAACAAACATTGTGAAAGTGTCACTTTGGGCTCTGCTTGATGGACTAATGGAGACAATAATCATCAGATTAATCCATGAAAATTATTATTAGTTGCAGTCAGAAACTAAATATTTCCAAATAAGCTGCACCACAAATGCTGCTTTTACATGAATGCATGAATAATAATAACCTAATGAGAGAATATATATAGTATTACATTTTTCTGCACTGAGTAGTGTTATTTTGAACACTTAAAGTACATTTCCCTGGTTATACTTGCAAACTTTTAACTGAGTAAAGAATCTAAATACTTTCTCCACCACATTTCTTTACATTCTGTCCCCTTATATCATATTTTGGGTGGGTGTATTAAACCACAATAGGGCTGATATCTCTTTTCCAAGCTATTATATGTTGCTTATGTCAGAATTGTTGTTGCTAGCATACTGTGTTTTATCATTGGCTGACAGTGTAGGTGGAGGTCTGCAAGATCCACCTGCTTCTGCTGCTTCACGCCGAGCTGCACCTGCAGAAGACTTTGCAGAACAACACATTGTAGAAGCTCCCTCTGCCAAGCTGCACTCTAAAGGCTCTCTACCAGCACATCTCACCGACTGACTTCCACTTTCTAACTGAAAAGGTCTGTTAGATATTTTCATAAATGCTGTTTGAATGTGAGAAAGATTTAAGCTCTGATTTTTTCACCTGTTGCCAGTTTCGTGGGTGGGTGTCGTGCTGCAGCAAAACTAACAATATGCACCACAATCTGCACATCTCAGCCTCTCAGTGAGGACAGATGGCCCAGTAACTTGTCAGAACTCAACTAGTTTTGATGTTGTTCAGAAACTGCTCAGAAAAAGGCGTCCAAAGCCAACAAATATGATAGACCCCACTTCACCGGTGAGAGTGCGTTTAGTGCTTAGCTGTAATTTATGAAAACATTAGCATTTTAGTGACCTTTATAAATATCTGGGAACATTTTTAAAATGTTATGACTGACCCTGAGTCTCCCCTGAGGGGTGCATAATGAGGATTGATTCACTTGTCACAAGCAGCACTCCTCAGCCTGTTGTGTAATGTCTTCTGTGGCTCCTGAATAGATCCTTTTTAAAAGCCCATGAAAACAACCCTGCTGGTATCATTAGCTGCATCATGGGAATTGTAGGATCCAGTGTCCTTTGAATTGTACTCATAACAAGGACAAAAAAAGTCAGCCTATCTCCACATCTGCTGCATGCTCATTTTTATCTGTTTCAGCAACAAATGAACGAATGGATGAACACTGAAATGAAACTTCTCTCTATCTCTGTTATCTTTTACAGAGTCCACAAAGGATCTCCTTGATTTTATTTCAAGAAGTGCAGGATTAGAGTGTGAGACTGCAAATTATTACCTCGCTAAATTAATCATTTAAAGATAAAAAGTCCCTGATTAGAGTCTCGAACACCCCCACAGCCTCTGGTTCCTGAAGATTAATACTGTTAATGATTTGCCTTCAGGTTGAGAATAAAACAGCCAATTTATTCTTCTGTGCTCCTGCCACCAGTCCACTGTAGCTACAAAGAAAAGAAGGAAACAGCTGGTTGCCCGATGTGGACGGTGTGAGCACTTCACAGTTTATTAGCTGACTTATGTGAAAATAGCTGCAACATAACAAGAGCTTGTTGGCATGTGTGTGTTTGTGTGCGATAAAAAAAGAAGAGAGAACAAAATAACCAAGAATCAGAATATTTTATATTTATTGCACCACATCATTATAAATGCATCTGCGCTCTAACATCAGTGTAACAGTCGAGGCCTGATTTAAAAGAGTGACATATGGCGAGAAATTTCCAAAACTCTTCAAGAGGTAGACTAACTAAACAACAAGAGAGAAGTCTGAAATATAAATCCATCGGTCTGGTTAATATTACAGCAGTGTAACATGTTGATATCTTCAGTCAGTATTTTCAGTACGCAACTCCACCCCAAGCAAACACTGTAGCAGGAAACAACAGTCATCAAGAACTACTCAGTAACAGACTGTACAGCAGCACATGGGAGGACCTAAAGAAGAAGATAAAGTGTAAGGTCTTCTTTACAGAGCCTAAAGGGAAAGTCATTTTTATATATTGCTCTTTTAAAATTTATTTTATTTTAATTTAAGCTGAGTGTCCCAGGAGTGGAACAAACGTATGGCTTTCATATTCTGCATATTTACTTATAAAGAGGTCCCTGCCAGTTGCTTGAAAATAGCACTTGTTTTAACTAGCTGAGAAATGATTAACACTGTTAGCTGCCTTTAGTTAAACAGTGAAAAAGCCGCAGGCTGAGTGAGTTTGTTCAGGCCTGCTGGCCCTGGGGGATCCTGGAGGATTTTAGCTGCAGCGCTTTGGGAGAGAGAAGGAGGAGAACAGGGAGGAGGGGAGGTGCTGTCCTGAGCTGATGTGAGCAGGGGGCTGCAGAGCCCACAGGAGGATAAAGTATGAGAGCAAGTACGCTGCCGTACAGAATCAGGCTCAAGCTCAGGAAAAAAGGAGAATCAAACTGAACAACACACACTGGCAGGGCAGCAGTAAGACAACGTCAGGCTTTTAGATCAATAAATAACTTATGTACATGAAGGTAGATGAATATCAATAAATAGTTAAATATTTTCTGAGCAGGCAAAAGCATTGCACCAATTAATTTCTGTTTGTACAATTTAGAGCCCTGCAACACCGAGTTAAGTGGATTTTCTCATTAGCTTCAAAATGGGTTATTCTTGTTTGTTTGACCACTTACAACAACTTCCCATTAGATTGACCACATCCTGTTTGCACTGCATCCTGTTTATTTAAAAACTTATGCAATAAGATGACATGCATTAACCCTTCTGTCCTGGTAGAAAGCAAAGAGAACAGCTCATCCAGTTCGTCAGACATGCACTGATGATGGGATGTTCACCTGGTGAGAAAACAGAGAGAAATGCAAGCCCAGTGTGACACTTTGCACATTTACGACAACCCGCCAGGAAAACAGACAGGGAAGAATAATCTGCATCATTACATTAGAGCTGCAGTCAATTCTCTCCTCTATTACATGGCAGAAATTAAATACTGAGAAACAAGACTACATTAGAGTGCAGAGAAACAAAAGCTCTTAGACCTCTTAATCAAACAGTCACAGAGCGCAGCCATAGTTCTGCAAGTATGCAGAAAAAAAATCTGGGTCCTCTGCAGTGACCACAGCTGTGGATTTCAGCATACAGGCAGCAACCAGCTTTAGTTCTCCCAAATATCTACAGGTTTCATTCATTCATCTTTAATTAATGAAAGCATTGCCAGGAGAAAAGTTAGTTTATAAATGTAAAATTACTGAAGAAGGTGGTAAGCAGATTGTAAATGGACAAAAATCCAAATTACTGTGAAAGCTCATGCTGAAAGTTAAACGAGCAGCTTAAACACAAGCATAACCGCCTTTTTGTCGATAGTTAGATGAGAAGATTGAGCTCTCTTTCATGTTCAGTAAATGTGAAACTACAGCCAGTTAGCTCAGCCTAGCATAAGCAAAGGTACAGAGCAGATATAACATTTTAATTAATGAGCTTCAGAGGCGCAGGTAGGTGGATTTTGTTACCTTTGAACAGATCCAGGCCAGCTGCTTCCTCCTTTGTTTCCAGTCTCTGTGCTAAGCTAAGCTAAAAAGCTGCTGGCTGGAGATTCTTATTGGACATAAATACAGTATCAATATTTTCATCTAACTCTGGGCAAGAAAAGTGAATAAGTGTCTGCCCCAAAATACTGAACTACTCCTTTACCTTCTGACAAGATTATATCAGTGCCAAATATTAAAACTGCTGTACAAAAGTGAAATATCAACTGCTTAGGTTTTTCCCTTTTCTTTAAAAAATCTTTAAAAAGACATTTTCATGTTGCAGCACCGTTTGCAAGAGCATACAGATAGATTCCCTTCCTAAGATTTATCGAGCCCTTTCCCAAGAGGTGCATTTCCCTTGAAACACTGATACGGCTTTAAACTGCACTGCTCACTGCTCATGTATGCAGACTTAAGCGGGTATCTGGTGGCAGTTGATCAGGCGTTAATATTACAGTGTAACTCAATGCTTCGGTCGAGCAGAGTGTGGGCCTCAAAACACATCTGAAAAGACTGACTATATACTGGAGCAGTGTGGCTGCTGGGAACACTGTTGGGGAACAGTTAAAAAATATGGTGATTTCAAGTTATTTTAATGAAGTAATAAGTTAACCTCGTATTCACCATTCATACAGAAATTTATTCTCCCCCATGTCGCAGAAAATGTGTGAAAAATTTACCTATTTGCCTGAGAGCTCCTTCTTCATGCAGGACTTAAACGAGGTGAACTTCTCCTCCACTCTGAAGCCCTGTGAGTGTGTGTGTGTGAGTGTGTGTGTGTGGGCGTGAGAGAGAGAGAGAGAGAGAGAGAGAGAAATATAATGAGAAGAGCAATTTCATGACATCCCACTAGATGGCAGTAAAAATTCACAAAAATCACTAATCGCCACCTCAGAGGTGAGATGTGTTTTGGTAATAAAAAATGGCAGGAGTGCAATTTAGACATTATGCTATGCAGGTATTTAAGTGTACCATTACCTAAGGAAAACAGGGGCATAATTAGTGCTTTCTTTTTGTTTTAATTAAACAGGAAATGTAGTGTTTGTGATGTTAATAGTTGCTTAAGTAGGTCTAATTGTGTAAAAGTGCTCTGTTTAAAAAATAAACACATATTTCTGTGCTCAGCATTGACCCATATTTGTCTTGTTGTCCTTCATCCTGTTAAAGCTGACTTGACTTCGCAGCCATGTGCCCACGTTTGATGGTTTGGTATCCAGCCCGACAGATTAGACATTATGAAGTAGCTGACAAAGACTGACAGTGCTGGTTTCTATCTTGTCAGTCCACACACCAACACCTCAGCGCTGCTCCCCTCCTTTCCCATCCCACGAGAAGCTGCTCTAACAGACTGACGGGGGAGGAGAGAGTCGGCCAGGTGGCTCTGTCACCTTCAGGGTTCATGATAATTAGATAGATGACACTGAACTGATCTCTGCTGTCTCACCCCACCGCCGCGGTGCAGCCGGTCCTTCATGACACCGATGAACTCCTTGTGGCTAAGTTTATCATCATGGTCCTCATCAAAGATCTTGAAGACTGTGTTGACCAAGTGACGGGTCAGCTTGATGCCCGTAGCCACGTAGACTGCGCGGGTAAACTCCTCTGAGAGGGGAGAAATACAGAGGTGAACGACAAACCACAGTCTCGGAGGGGATTAGTCTTTAGCCCCCAGCAGCATTACGGCTGCTTCTTCATGCTTTGACCGAAGCTCCCCAGTTTCAATCAAGGGAAATCTTAATGCTTAATGTATCCACATACTTTTGGTCATATACTGTAGGTTCACCAATAATCAGCCAAAGTAAAGTGAAAATCAAAATCAAAATTTGTGTCCTTAAACAGTAAATGTGTTCATAAGGTCATGCTCATAAAATCATAAAATAACATTTGTCCTAACGTAATTAAATCAAATCATCAATCAACACAAACAAATCAAACAAATACATTATAGTTGGAATAATGTTTTCCAAAAACTCTGATATACAATATACATATTCACTGTAATGATAAAATTAGATGTTTCTCCTCTTGAGTGGAGCTGCTACTGTCATAGATAACCATGGACTGGACCAACTTCACTCAGACAGGGAACAAATTGCAAAACTCCCTAAAACTATGCAGTGACTGAGGCTGTACAACTAGTGTACGAAACTGTGCGAAACTGTGTGAAACTGTGAGGCTTTACCTTGACCGATAGAGCGGTTGGCGAAGTTGTACATTTGCATGGCGATGGCAAAATCTTCCAGGTTGTTCATGAACTGGAAGAAGGACCTGAACTCCTCGAAGGTGATTCCCTGCAAAGGGAGATGGAGAAAACAATGCCTTCATTTATGAAACATAAAACTTGTGAAATGCAACGTGAGAAATTATAAACTGCCACATGGAGCAAACGGCTGCATGTGTCAACACTCCAGCAAAGGATAGTGCTACAATTCACGCAACACATAATCTGCTTCCTTTCATCCCGCGGGGGAATCCTTTAGTGTGTGTGGGACCTTGAAGCCATCAGATAGATAACACACCCAAACAGACAAAGTATACATTGCTGGATTTTCCCTGCGCAGTATGGACACGCTGAGCTGTCAGCAGGGGGGGGAGGATTGTAGCTTTTGGGAAGAGGTCAGGCCGTTTGCGGACTTTTCTAAGGCAGATTAACCTGATACTTGAATAAACAAAAACAACAAAAGTGATGAATCCCCAAACATCTCAGGCTCGGCTGATGACTCAAACACTGAGCCCATTGATCTCCACTCAACCATCCCGCAGCTACTAGCTCCTTCTCTGGCCGGGGGCCCCGCCGAGCAGGCAGCACACACAGCCGAACAAATGGAGTAATGACTAATCTGTGATGCTTTGCTGTTTTAACAAGGTGAGGGCCATAAAATATCTCTTAGCCTAACGATGAGACCCACTTGATAATCAATGGAGATCTAGCAACAGGCTACTCGAGGTGGCTGAGGAGCGGGTCAGCGTGCCAAGAGGAGAAACACATTAAAGCTAAAATGAGGATGCTTCACTCAGCAGCTAATTCACAGAGCGGTATCCAAAGAGGACTAAATTGCTGCCATGCTCACACAAAACAGCTGAGCACAGCCCCGTGAATACCTAAAATGCAAAGCTGAAGCCGGCAGGTAGTTTGATTACTTAAGGTATTTATTTAAATTCAAGAGGGGGCATGAATTCAATTGCATTTATACACTAACAATAAAATGGCAAAATGTTTTCCTTTACATTTTTCAGTATAGCTGGTGGTGGGGTGTGCTATAAAGGAGTGTGAAAAACTATGAGAGGTTACCTAACAGCAGCTGAAAAAACACCCTGAACAACAATATAATAATGTCCAATTTAAAATCCTACAATCTTTGTGAATCCCATAATGCTGAAGTAAGGCATCTCCTTACTTCAGCATTATGGGATTCACAAAGATTAATCTCTCCTGCGTGTTTTGAGGCTCCACTTGTTGATATTTTATTATTGCATTGGATGACTTCATATTGTAGTGCTTTGCAGTTATTTAGTCTACCACTTGTACATGAAAAAACAATCACAAAGACCTCCATATCATTGTTCTTCCGCAGCAACTGTGGTGATAAGCAGTAACTGTGTTTTTGGACCTCACTTCATTGCACGTAGTCTCTGCTTTATTTGTACGGTCATAGTAACTGTTTACTCACACCTCTAACAGAGACCAGAAAAACAGCACACAGCTTCACACACAAGTGAGCTGAAGAGCAAGTCTGATGCATGACAAGTCATGTTAAAAGCCTAACTGTTTAGTGCTTGTGAATTTTTGAGGAAAGTCACCACCAACACCAAAAGCTCTTCTCACTGGGCCACAGATTTGACCACCATTTTGTTACTTCATTTGGCTACTGGTAGTAACTTAAAATGTATTTATTTCAATGAAAATCTTTGAGATTATTACTATAAGATGAGAGCTGGGGGCTGTCAGAGGTAACATGTGATGTCAAAGTGAATCTGAAGGGATAAAAGCAGCGCACCTTTTCGTCAGGTATGCTGTGACGCACGTTCTCCAGATAGCTGCTGACGTCCTCCACGTTGGTGTAGCGAAGGAGGATCTGAGCAAAGTCTTCCTCGCTGATGGTGGGCAGGCCTTTGGAGTAGGAGAGGAACTCTATCTCAAGCAGCTCCGTCTGCAGGTTGTCCATGAACCTGGAGGGGTGAGACGGACAGCAGCTGCTGACAGGAAAAGCTACCACCAGAAACTCACATGCACAAAGGAACATTTAACACAGCTGCAAAAAGAAACGCTGTAGGTTTAGCTGCTGGAGGTTTGGTGTGGTATGAAAACGACTAATGGCCATATTAACCTGTGTGATAATAATTTTAATGTGTCACACAGCAGATAAAGGCTTTTCCAACTCACTTGTAGAAATCTTCAAATTTCAACTCGGCTTTGCCTTTTTTCCCAAAGAAATGCACCAGCAGCGTAGTCTCTGTTTTGTCATCCACATGCTATCGGGGAGAAAAAGTGACTTCATTAAGACTCATAGCTCATAGTCTTAAATATCCACCTCTGATGTGATATATTCTGTTTAGTCAAACAAATAAAATAAAACCACAGAGCACAACTGTTCACAACAATTATTTAGTTAGTTATTGAGAAAATCTCAGTTTGGATGAGCTGTTTTGTTCCACAGAAGTGTATCACGGTAACGCTAGGTAAACATTAACAACATTTATATAACCATGCTGAAAGCTTTAAGTACAGATGTTAGTTAATACCTGTACCCAGATTCTACTATTGAATAATTACTTGGAGTTAATGGTTAATTTTTTCACTGTACCTGAAACCAAACAGCCAGCCAGCATTTCTTATTTCTGCACAATACAAACACGCGCCATGCAACCGACTCATTAAAATTCCTTTCAGTACTTACTCCTATTAACAAGACAGATGCATAAATCAAGAACTTGTACCTCTGTGCTCGCTAACACAGAAGCTACAGGAGTTTCTGTGAAAATTGTAAGGACAGCCCTGGTGTATAGTATTACTCTACGACCAAAGTAATGAAGAATTATCTTAACGAGGGCATGACTACCTCAGTGAGATCAGAAAACAGAACTTGACTTGTGCCACGTCTGAGAACATCCCACATGCCCCGGGCCTCCACATGCTGACTGTCTTTTTTAAGGACCTGTGGCAGCAGTCGTAGCACAGCTGTTAGAAGACAGAATACATCTTACACGAGTTACTGAGATTAGTAAGAGGAAGAAGGATGAACACACCAAAGCAGGCGGGAGGATGGAGATGCACACACTAAAAAGAAGACGAATAGTTGGTAACATGTAGCAGCAGACAAACAGACAAAAAAATCGGAGACGGAGAGAGACGGACTGACACCCATCCACGCTCAGACAGGCAGAAACAGACTGGGGCTGACACCGGTGTATCTGAGAGGCCCATCAGCCCTGACATGAGCCTGCGATGCAGCGATGCGTGCAGCCTCTTGGCAGGACATTGAGCCAACACAGCTAACACATGTCCAAAGCATGCAGGGCGTGAGACCTGAAGGGTGATTCATGCCAGGTTAACTGTGTAACTGATCCCACCCAATACATCATCATCTGATGCTATGCTGTGAGGTAAATGCTGGTTATCAGACACTCTTCACCTGCTGTTGTGAAATAGCGTCCAGATTTTAAAGGGATACATTTTCTGTAGCAATTCTGATGCTTGGTCTGAAATTATTTTGATCAATACGCTAAAATGCACAAAGACTCTCTCAACACATTTCCTGCTCAGTGTTTTCTGGAACAAAGAAGCCACTCTCTGCTATTTTCCCTCAATGAGGTCATGCTCCTGATCTCGGATTAACCAATCATTATTTTTATTACAGTTTACACTGCTCCCGTCGCTCTCCCAGCTGCTGCCCGACTACTATAACTACAGCTTCACTGAAACACGACCGTCAACAACAATTTTCTTGTAATTGGTGTCATGTGCAGCAAGAAGATCACAGGAAATCTGTCTTCCGAGTAGTTAGGAAAGACTAGGATTCCTGATTATAAACCAAACCATGTTGGCGTCTCTCGCTCTCATTCTGTTTTTTTTTTTTCATTTCTTCAGTCTGCATGTTTTCTCAGGCCTCCACATCACCTCATTCAAAAGCAGCAGCGGCACACAGCCGACCACAAACAGCCAGCCGCCATCGACACGTGTTCTTAAGGCTGGCTTGCTCCATTTCATAATATTTATTTATCTATCTTTTTTCATCTCTTCTAGCCCGAGGCAGATTGTGAGACGGCTGATAAAACGGCTCTTCCTCTGCGCCTCATCGCTTTTCACCAGAGAGAGAGATTTATGACATGATCCCGCAGCTAATTACGGAACAACTCTTTAATGCACCGCGCTGTTCCCATCTCATCCCCTGAAAAGATCCTGATACACTTGTAATTAGGATATGACGGGGAAAGCCCGACCGCAGCACAGAAAACGTGCCTGTTATGAAAGGATCTGACTTTTGAACTTTTTGCTGGAAAGTTACCTGCAGTGTGGCAGAAGGAATCAAAACAAAAAAAGACACACCTAGAGGTAAAGTCTTCAAACGGTGGACTGAAAAAACAGGCCTGTCCCTGTGTTAGCTGTAGGTTCTTCTGTGTGTGTGTGTGTGCTGAGTTCTTTTCACAGTGCTGCTTCACCTCTCTGACGGGCATCTTCATGGTAAAACCAATCACAAAAGGTAACCTGAGTCGAAATACCACTCCTCTAGAAACTGTAAAAATAAAACATGGGGGTCTGTGCGAAACCTTGTCAGTCTTCAGGTAAGAGCTTTTTGAAGTGGAATCTCCTAGCTATCGCCGACAAAAGGCGAGTACATAAATCATCTGCGGTGCACCCCCCTGCACTACCACACACACACACACAAAGACGATATGTCAGATAATGCTGCAGTTCACAGCGGCGTATTTAAATTCCAGTGAATGTGAATGAGGTTATCTGGTGTTAACAGACACAAATACGGGTGGTGTCAGCCCCTGAGATGCATGTGTGTTTTCTCTGCTAACTCACTATGCAAAAACATTTTCAGCTTAGGTAGAGCGCATGCCAAAAATACAAGCAACAAGCAGAACAGTTCATTTTCCTTCAGGGAGAGAGAACAATACATACAGTGTGCGGCAGGGGTTTGTGATGCCCATACAGCTGCAGGCTCTGAAATGCAAAAGAGAGTAGGAAGAAGAGATTGATTCAGAATTTACAAAGTATACAAAGTACAAAGGAAATTAGTTTTCAAGCTACTGGTTGGTTTTTAAGTCATAGTTGTCAAGTTAATATGTGATGTGACTTAGGCTTTGACTCCGGGGTTCTTCAGCTTTGTGAATACACCAGGAGTCTTCATCTTTGTCTTTTTTGCAAAGCATCATTATATTTCCAAATCTAGAGTACCCATTCTAATGATCTTTTTGATGGTTATACGGGCTTCAGATTAATGCAAGACAGTCCAAGAGATGCTAACGTTTGTCCCGGCGGAGTAAGCTCCTCTATGTTGTGTTTGTGCGATAAGACCTCAAAGAGTTGCTCTTATCGCTTCATTCAGCTCTGCCTGTTTACATCCACCTGCATGCGGCATAAGACAGCCCTAAAGAGATGAAAGCCTCAGGCATGTTTCACCCTGTATGACCACATTCACCTCTCTGCAGCCTGTGTTCTCTCTAGGAACACCGCAAGTGTTGCAAGCAAAAACCCTGTTATGTTGGAGACCAGTTCAAAATGAACATTCGGGTCTACATCAAGCAGCATTCATTTTTGTTTTTTTTGTTTTTTATCTGTCTTAAAGGACTGTGTGTGATGTGAGGTGTGAGGTATGACTTGTGATGACAAACAAGCATTTTTAAAGTTTTACCTGACTTTATGTAGGGTTAGAGCATCTTTCAGTTCACTGTTTTGGTTTTCTGGCCCGAAACTTCACTTTATTCATTCTCACTGAGATAATCAGCCTTGTTTTCAGATGCAACAAGTAGATTTTTCTATCAAAAAGCTCTGATAAAGCCACTGTACATTATCTGCCCAGCACAAAATGGCAGACAGACAGATTATTATTATTATTATTGTTATTATTATTATTATTATTATCATTATCTATTACAGCCGTTGAAGGCCCAGAGAAAACACTGGACTTATATTTGTCAGGTGGCAGAAACGCTCCAAATCAATGTTAATGGTGCTCTTTTTTGACCACTTGGGGGCAGCAGACCAAGCTCAGAGCACAACACCTGACATACAAAGTTATTACAGGTACTGTGTTCACAAACACTTACTAATTTCCACATCTAGCAGACAGAGGAACATCAAACAGCATTCATTTAGAGTTGTGTTTCTACCAACTCCTGAAAAAGATATGTCTTCTTTAGATTGCTAATGTAACTTTGTCTGTCTGGCATTTGGTGCATGTACGAGAGCTGCAAATTTGGCAATTATGGGTGCATGAATAGCAGCAACCGCATTTAAAATTACACATAATCATTGGCTCTATTGTTGGCTCTAAATAAAGGTATTGGCTACAGTAGCTTCAATAACCGTTAACAGGCATCTGAAAGAAACTCATACCTGCTGGTCAAATCTTTGTACGTCATCAGTAACTTCCTTTTTGTCCTTTTTCTTGCGGAAGATTTCTTCCAGCTGGTGGGAAGATGACGAGTTATTATGCAGAACGGGTCAAATGCATTTAATTACATCTAATTTGATTATGGAGATGCGGCCCGTACCACCAAGAACTCCCTTTTGTCCACCATTTCATTCCCGTCTGCGTCAAACATGTTGAAAGCAATCCTGAAACCTGCATGGGGCTCTGAAATTCAACAATAAATGAATTACACTGGACAGTCATCATTTAATCGCTGAATCATTTTCAAGATAACTCCACTTCAGAAAGTTCAACACTCACTCGTTAAAATGCAGAGCAGGAAGAGGTACTCTGTGTAACTGATGACACCTGGAAGAAAGAGAAAGATTTGTCAAGCTGAGAAACAAAAACCTAAATGTTCCCTTTTCCACAGAAGAAAGCATCAAATAGCATGAGCCAGTTAGCTGAGGGTGTTTACAGATGTTCAAAGTCATATGTCTGAGATGAATAAGCCATCCAGAGAAACAGTGCCTTCAGACAAGAGTAATCCCCTCGCACTCACTGATAACATCTTAAAAGGTGCCTTTTACTTCATGCTTGGTGTTCCCCTCACACAAACAATGGCTTTACAACTGAGCTGACCTATCTGGACACAAACCCAAACAAATTTAAGGCCTACGGCTTCTGATCGTGTTTGGGTAACAAGGTGTAATACATTCTCAAGTGATCTGTCACTGATTGAGACCGGCCGATTCAGGTTTTTTGTCGCGTCCTTCAGCTCCCTTTGTTGTGTGACACGGAGAGGGGAAGAGTAAGTGTCAGGAGACATCTCAGTCGACTCAGGAGGCTTCTCCCCTCTGACTCTGAAAGCATTCCCAAGCTTTTGTTTGCTCGGGAAGATAGAGAATCGAGCACAGATAGTTCTGGGTGACTGCTCTGGGTGTTATGGGAAAAGAATTTAGGTACGGGGTTTGCTGCAGGGAGATATTTCCAGAAAGAGGAGGAACACTCAAGGGAAAAAAAAACTGGCAAACAAAGATGCCATTTTAACTCTGCCTCCACGTTTCCTCCAGAGGCTGCTGCAACTGTGCTGCTAATAAGATGATGTAAAAGTAAGTGAAACTTTTACAAACCGAGGCGTGAAAAGAGAATTAGTGATGCGTGCCATTAGATATAGTTCACGTAAAAAATCCTCACGACAAAGTGCTCCATCTTCTCACCACAGCTCTCTCCGTTTGGCAGGTACAGCCCTATAATGACAACAGATCTCCAGCTTCAAAGCATTTAAAGCTTAAATGGGTTGAGGAGGGGAAAAACTTTTAAGATTCCAGCCATGTTTCACCAATACCACACACCTTCACTCCTGAAGGGAACACACCCCTCCTCCTCCCTCTGAGCCTCTGAGCTCAAGTAGATGTTGTTAGACAATACAAAGAATTCCACAGAAACACTTCATACAGAGTGGCAGTCCCAGAGATGTAATCCAATGCCATTCTTAGGCTTCATAATGTCCGCGGTGATCAGGGGGGTGGCCAGTGGGACATGTCTCGACATAGCTGGGTTCAAACAGCTCCCTCATTCTCTAAAGCAACGCTTTGTTCACAGATCAATCCAGTCCTTTTTTTCCTGACAAAGCTGCAACGTTTAACAGCAGGATTAAAAGCCCCAAATCCCGGCATTGGCACTTAGCTAAGGCAACAGAGGAGAGAGCAGAACAGTGAGATCTGATGCTCCACTGGCTCGTATGACCTACTGCGCACAGTGTGCAGGCCCAGGTGGGAAAATGAAAAAGATCTCCACCGACACTGACAACTTCATTTTCTTCGTGCAACGTTACTATGACTTCAGGTCTGCAGGTGAAGAGTGCGGCCATTTCACAGGCAAGATACATTAACATGAGATCCTCAAAACACATCCATGAAGACTCCAACTGCATCGCTAACATCGCTCCATATGTTTGGTGTGTGCAGTGAATGTCATTTTATTTATTCACAGACTGGAAAGTCCTCAAGACAAGTGTGACAGCTTCCCTCCCAAAGCAGTCAGGTCTCTCAACATTTTAGAGCTATGGCTAATGATTAAATCAAAGATTATTTTCCTGATTAATTGGCTGTCTATTAAATGTCACATGAAGTCTGTGGCGTTCTTGAATCGTTTGGTCAGACCAACGAAGCCCAAAAACATTCAGGTAAATATCATATATGACAGAACGTCCACTAATGCTCACATCTGGACAGCAGGGACCAGAGAAAGTTTGGCATTTTGTTTGAAAAATGACCAAAAAGACTCACAGTTATCCAAGGTTGGCAATTATTTTTCTTGCAATCATCTAAGTGAATAAATGATGGATCCAATTGTTGGTTCAACAGAGATTCGTGATGTTAAATGATGCAAAAACTTCACTCAAGTCTACTTAAAGTCATTTCCAGCCTTTAAGGCAACACTGCATTTTAAGGATTCAAACAGTAACAAAAATGTTTTCTAGAAAAAAAAATGTGTCATTCAGTACCAATTATTGGGAAGTTTACAAGATGGTTAATAGGCAGACCTTAAATTCATTTCTAGTGTAACCAACAGAGCCTTTTAATAGCTCAGCTAAACATGCAAAAATGGGAAGTGGGTCTACAAGCAAATATACAATTTAACGTATGTAGACAAGTTTCCAAAAAGAAGTTTTTCTTTCAAGGAAATTCCTACTGCCTCTTTAATTAATACCAAATCATAGTTCTTTCCAGAAAACGTCATAGTTTTTGCATTTTGTATTAAGGATTCTTATGTACATTATCAATGACTCATTCCCTGCTGTAGAGGTTACTTAAGAATACATCTCCAACATGTTAGCAGACCGATGGAGAGATAAGATAGTATTTACAACACACTCACTGCGCTGGATTATACGACGCTGACATGCACAACAGAGAACACTCTGAACAAAATGTGTAGGGCCTTAAAAAAATAAAGGCATAAAGGGGAATTACTTGAATTCAATGGATGAAGGTGTAGAGCTGTAATACACAAAGGGAGTTACTTCACCTCGTTCACGAAGATTTCTAAACAAATTAGATGATCCTTTCCAAACAGGCGGGGTATCAGCCAGCATCTTGTCTAACTCCTGAGAGAATAGAAGAAAATCCCAAATCACTCACTCAAGTCGTGGGTAATCACAACGTAATGCACTGCTTGTTGGCATTACAGTAATTACAGAGGTTTTACACAGATGAGGGGAGATTCTGTAAAAAGTGCTTTGATGACAGAAAGACTCACCTTTTTTGTGAGGGACTTCCAAACTCTCCTACCTAAACAAAACAAGGTTAACAGTTAGTGGATGGTACATGTCTGACTTAAAATAAAAGTTCTGTATAATGAATATAAAGAGCCAGGAAACAAAAGTGAAAACAGGTGTTTATGTGGACAGAAAGACAGAAACATAAGCTGTGTATCTCCACAAGCGCATTCCAATGGCCAATAAAGCAGCAGATAAGATGGAGGCGTTGTAAAAAAAAAAAAAACCTGGCCGGGAAATCACATCGATAACAGTGACAATAACCTTCCACTGACACATTTTAGAGCCTGTGTCTAAAGCTGGGATTATGATTGCCATGTGATGGCTTGTGAGGTGTCTGAGCGAGCATGTGACGATAAAAGGGGCGTATTGCCCTGAATGTCAGCAAGCATTTGATGCTTTTCTATCAATTTTTCATAACCGGCAAAGCTTATGGATCTGACGTGAATTATTTACATGACAGCACTGTAATGTTTTACTCAAAAGGGTTCACTTCTAAATAGCCACAACTCCATCCTTTGCTTCACGTCTTGTCTCTGAAATCAAACCATCAGTAACGCATAGTGGTCATGTCAAAGGCCTTCCTAAACCTCCAAAGGAATGACACATCTCTTTTTTTACAGCCACAATATAACCATAAAACAGCATGATTACTATTTTGCAACACATTAGTCATTAGCCACCAAAGAACAATGGCACATTATGCTGACACATTAGTGCTCCTTATTTACCTTTCTCATTCGATATTAGCGAAGCCATGTCCAAAGCATTACGGCAGGCCACACACCTTAAATCATAATCAGGGCGTCTTATCATTACATTTATGACATCCATAGCAAGCTGTTTGGTCTCTCTGCGTCTCTGTGAGTTTGTTGCCACATAAATGAGCCATAAACGTGGGGTTGCAGGTAAAGATGTCTATCTTTATGCAGGTGTTATGACTGAGGCTCTTCAAGCTGCAACTTATTGTCCGATGACACTTCACAGGCCCTCAGCAACAAGTCATGTTCCAGGAAACAACACCGGGGCTTTTTTCAATCTCGAGTAATTGGAGGATGAAGGAGCGGAGATTTATCTGAAGACTTGACGGAAGTGTAATTAAGCAAATGGCTGCTGACAAACGGGGCTGATTTCGCCGCAGAGCTGCGAAGATTATGGAGGCAGTGCAGCAACCCGTTCATCTCTATCAAGATGACTGATAGCAAAACTGAAAAGAATAATTAAAAAATAAAAATAAATTTTAGCAGTTTTTAAAAGTATACAGAAACTTAATTCTTCAAGTATTTCAACGACAAATTATTGGGGCAGATTTTGGGGGACTGAACGTCAAGCACTGGCCAAACACAAAATCCAGGCAGCTACAACTTGTCTCACTATAATCAATATATAAACCAGCTCTTGTACAGACTGTACGCTTATTTATGTGTTCGACCTCCTGACTATAAACTGTGCCACAAAGAGACAAGAAGTGGGTGAAAGAGAGAAACTAAAAGTAATTCAGTGCTGTTGTGAACTAAATAAATAAATCTGCACCTTTAAAGACAGAAACAGACTCTGCATGTCTCCATTAAATCTACTCATTACATTCAAACTCAGCTTCCTGACGTTGGGTGCAGAAAAAGGCTAAAAAATTCAGGTGTGTGGAAAAGCAAGCAGGAATACACACATGGGCTCCTTGTTTAGTTTCTGAGTTTTGCGCCTGTGGCTCCATAGGTCCTGTAACTATTTCGTCAGGTCATCCTCAGTAGGGGTGCAACTAATGATTATGTTCATTATTAACTGATAAATTGTTGGATCAATATAATGACAGAGAAAAAAAAACTGTAGTCTTCAAGTTGTTTATATAAGATTATAAGATCATGAGTCCAAAATCACAAAAAAAATTCAGCTTAAGAAAATAAGCTGACATTTTATAACACATAGCTATAACACTTGACTGACGTCAAAGTTTGACTAATTGTCTAAGCCCTAAACCTGAGTCACGATTCCTTCCTTCCTCCAAAGGATGTTTAGTATTGTAGGAGGGGGCTGAGTAATGGGACTCACTCTTGGGTTCATTCAAAGTGACAGACTCGATGAAGTTGAATGGCGTCATGTAGAGCTGGCCCTCATACTCCACTGAGCTGAACAGACGAAATCTGTTTTCATAGGACGACATGTACACATCTCCGTCATCCAGACCATAGGCCTTGCCCTGAAAACACACACACACACACACCATCATTAAACGTGCAAATCATATCATACTGTCTGAAAGATGCTTTTTATGAAATCCACGGAAGCTTTTCTTGTCACAAAAAGCCTCGCTCACATGGAACAACAAAGAGGCCCATGCTTTAATTCAGTAATGGGGCGCATGTTATGTCAGCCCTATTTTTCATCCCTGTGCAGCAGATAACGTCCCTACAACTGTTCAGACTCAGGCCAGATCAGAAGGCTGGATTGGTGAAGACAGAGTGGATCTCTCCCTCAGGTGGCACAGTGCCAGGTCCACTGGGCACAGAGCAAACACCCAGGGAATGTGTCCCCCCCTCTGCTTAACCATTAAACCCCCTCTAACCACCCCCACCTCTCATCAAATGTCAGCCCCTCCGCCAAGTCCCAGTGTCCAGTTTCCTGTGTCCCTGGATTCCTGCTGCCTGTGGACACCAGTCAAGGTTTCCTCCCTCCCAGATATGACACAAGAAATCTTCTGTGGTTGGAAGTGGGCAAAGCAGACCTGGTTTACATGGTTTACATGTTTGTTTACATTCCCTCTGATCTGTAAAAGTCTTGTCAACAATGTCAGTACAGCCTGAACTAAAGAGACTTACAGCAGAAGTGCTGGTATGTAAGCTAATAGGTTTAAGTACAGACTGTGCAGGGGGCAGACAAAACATCTGACATAGTGCAAAAAGTCACATTAGCGCTGCCAAAACTGTGTAAAATGATGCATTAGAGTAGGAAAGATTATTCAATTAACTGACTGATCAACAACAAAAAAGTGAATAATAGACTGGGTAACACTGTGCCAACATTTCCTGGTCTCCAGGATGGCAACTAATGATGGATTAATATTGATTCATCTATTGATATTTTTCAGCAGTCACTCGTTTATGAGAAAAGTGACTATCACACGTTCCTAGACTGAAACATGTTATTCTCTCCAAAACTTGTCTGATGACGACGATGAAGATCACAAGCTTGGTCCCAAAGTAAAGCTGTTCATTTCTCTATGTGTGTTGAGGTACTTTTGACACTTTAACACTATTTACCTTTACCTTATTTACTATTTACCTTACCTATTTAATCTTCTGTAGAATTACTAATTGATTAAATAACTGTCTACAGATTTAAGCTTCTCATTTGCTGTTCTGAGCTTTAGGATCTTGTTATGGCACTAGTCGCTGATAAATTCTCTGTCAATATGAACTGATAAATCTATTGTTGAAGCCCCATTTATAATGCTCATTGTTGTATATTTTGTCCACCTCTGTAGATACACAGTAAAATGACAGACATCCTAAATCCAGCCACAACACAAGCAGGTATGACCTCAAAAGTCAATGTAGATTTGTACAGAAACTCTCAGATACAGTAAGAACAATGACATGAAAGACTTCCCAAAGCAGCACAAATCATTCTCAGGATATTGTACTGGATTACATCATCTCCTAAAACATGTAAATACAATAAAATGTATACATACGGTTAGTATTCTACATATTTTGTGTCAATCTTCTCAAGGTAAACACTGTGTACTGTACATACAAGGAGGGAAGACAAACCCTCAGTTATGGCAGCAGCCAGGTCACGTGACGTGTGAACTGCCTTTGACCATTTTGCCTTTTCAGCACTAAAGGTCGCGGAGAGCTCCTTATGGTGACGACACATGGACGGTATTGTAGTCTCACGTGCACCGGATGATGTCTGTGTTAATTGTCTAGTTCACAGAGATGTTCCGGTCATCGGTAATTAAAACTGCTGCGTTCACGTGAGGCAGACTGAGACCGAAATTGCAGCATTTTGAGGAGCGCAGGTGTCTGAACGCTGACTCGACAAATGTCCCACTGTACCTTCTCGGTGGCGGAGACCGATGGCAGCGCCAGATGAAAGAGCCGAGCCTCGACATGGCTCCTCAGTCCGGAGCCTGCAGCGACAAACGAGCCGCCGTACAGAGCAGCAGCTGCTGCGGCGGCTCCGGCCGCCACAAGTTTGAGCGCTTTGGCCGCTCCGGAGGACGTTTGTCTTTTGTGCGCCCCAAACGTCCCTGTTTTAGTGAATGAAGGCATCAGCCTGCGCAGGGCGGCCATGGCTGTTTACACTGAGCTGTCGTAACTGGTAACACACACTCCCTCTCTCTCTCTCTCTCTCTCTCTCTCTCACACACACACACACACACACACACACACACACACACACAGTGAGCACAGGGCAGCTCGAGCCGCCTGCTGCTCCGAGCTCGCGAGAAATGCCGTGGGTGCCTCAAGTCTCTCTGAGCATTAAAGGGCGACAAACCAGTGAGAGTGAGAGAAACGTTGAGGTCTTCAAAACACAGAGACAGACAGTGAACTCCGTCTCCTCTCTGGTGTAAAGTGTCACATTACTGTGTGCAGGTCTCATCTGAATCACAGGTGATGTAAGTGCTCACTTTAAGCCCACCATCAACTCTCTCCCCCGGTCTGTGCCTCGGGAGAAGGAAAAGAAGGGGGGAAAAAAATCCCTGCCAGGGCACGTCTGAACTGTGACAGCCCCGCCCATTACAGACTGTGGTTTTGCACCTGCCTCGCCACCCCTGCCACTCTGAGCGCAAAGCCCTCCAGGAGCTCCTCTACCTGCACTGCAGCGTCTCCTCAGCAGCGCGCACACATCACGCCGCGGACAGGTATGCAACATGGGGGCTGTGTGAGCAGCAGCTGCAGCCCGGACACCACTGAGGAGGACCGGAGGAGGAAAAAGAAGGAGAGAAGGAGATTTAAAAAAAGGAGGGAAGGAGGGATCGGTGCAGACCGCAGAGCAGATATCTGGTGAGTGTTTCATGTCAGGGGGGAGAGATCCGAGCGCGCCCGTGTCCATGTGCTCAGAGCAGGAGGAGGTGGACGTCAGCATGCACTAAGTGACAGGAGCAGACAGGTAGTCCACCGCGCAGCAGCTGCCCCCCCACCTCCCCCCGGACCTCCTCTCTGAACTTTACCCGCTGAGCCCTGAAGCTCTGATGGCCGCCGCCGCCGCCTCGGCCGCTCTGGGGGAGGTCGGAGGAGTCCTGCACGGCATCGATGGTGTGGCGCAGGTCGGGTCCCACTTCCTGCTGACCCCGCTGGGGGACGGGCCGACGCTGCTCGGAGAGCACCTCATGCCGGGGGCGGACAGGCTCTCCCGGAGCACCACGGCGGATCTAACGCACCTCAAAGGGATCCTGAGGAGGAGACAGTTGTACTGCAGGACTGGGTTTCACCTGGAAATACTTCCGGATGGCACGGTGCAGGGGACGAGGAAGGACCACAGCCGCTTTGGTAAATACTGAGAGGATTATTTGGGATATGTTATGGTAGGGAAAGGCTACAGAAAGTGTTATCAAACTAATCAGCATCAGGGAAAGAGTAAGAATGATGAAAATAACAACATGGTGATATAATTGTGTGTGTTAAATGTATAAATTGAGCCAACAGGCTGCTGTCAGAGATGATTTTACATTTTTTTAGTTTCTGTGATAATGTTCTTTCATCTTTGTCAGAGTCTGTACAGAACAAGCGTGTTATTCTTCTGCAGGTATTTTGGAATTCATAAGCCTTGCTGTGGGGCTGATAAGCATTAGAGGGGTGGACAGTGGACTCTATCTGGGGATGAACGACAAAGGAGAGCTGTATGGATCTGTGAGTACCACTGCTTCTTATCCCTGCTGCCCAAACCCTCATCGCCAACAAGGAGCTTTTATTTCTAACTTTTATTTTCATGTCTCATAGTTGGAGAATCTGAATGAATGTAGAGAAACAGAGAAATGTGCCACATGTGTGCTTCGCCACCATCGCCTCTCTCACGGTGTCCCTCTGCCTCTTTCAGGAGAAGCTCACAGCCGAGTGCGTCTTCAGGGAGCAGTTCGAGGAGAACTGGTACAACACGTACTCCTCCAACCTGTACAAACACGGGGACAAAGGGACGCGCTACTTCGTGGCTCTGAATAAAGACGGGACGCCACGGGACGGGACTAAATCCCGGCGCCACCAGAAGTTCACGCACTTCCTGCCCCGGCCCGTGGACCCGGACCGGGTGCCGGAGCTGTACAGGGACATCCTGGGACACAGCTGAGACCCGGAGACCCGGTCCAGTTCAGGAATAGCCGACGAAGCCCTGACAGTGAGGCAGGCAGGGAGCGGAAGAGGAGAGGAGAGATGGGGATGTGCCGGTGCCGGCGCACGGCTGCTGGACCGCAGGCCTGACCGGAGAGGCGGGCGGAGGCTCCGGGGCCTCCTGTAGGAATGCACGGGCCGTCTCTCAGCAGGACACGAGGACAGGCCGGGATGTCTGCACGCCCGGCATGAGGGGGTCGTTTGTTTGAGAGACCCTTCAGAAGAAAAAAGAAAGAAAGGAAAAAGTACCCGCGTGGATTAGGAGGCGACTGGAAACGGAGCTGGCCGTGACGGAGAGCATCTCCCCCCTTTAGTGGGCAGAGATGTACTATTACTACTACTACTATCAGCAGATGGTACTTTTTAATTCGGGTGCTGTGTCAGAGAGCCGCAGTTTGTGCAGAAGGACTTTGAAGGAATCCTGTTTGTTTTTTTCTCACCTGTGTCTAGACCTGTTTGAAAAGAGCAAAAAAAAAAGAAAACTGTAACGATTTATTTATTCATTTTAGATACATATATTTATGTTATATATTTATTTATTTGAGAATATATTTTTTACAGTTAGATACATGCAATATAGAGAAACCACTAGAAACTGTATCGATTATATCAAGACTGAGACACTGTACCATTATGTCTTTTATTCTGAAAAACTAAAAAAAAAAAAAAAAAAAAAAGCTCAGCTGGTGATAAACTGTAATATATCCAAAAAATTTGGAGAGAAATAGCAAGATCCCCACATGTGAACTGGGATCTCACCACATTATGGCGACTGTGAATCGATCTGAAACGAATCCATCTGTAATCTGTAATGTTGGCGAATTAATTTAACCAAACTACTGTCACATGTGTTACAGGAGGAATCAGAAGTCAGCAAACCGACAATAATAAATTGCTCAAAATGTGATCAGGATGCTTTTTCTTTGAAGGTTTTACGTTAATTGCTATCTGTGTGTCCACTTCTAATCAGTGTCCCTGTAAAGAGCCTTTTTTTTTCAAAGATCTTCACTGCTCGCCCTTGTCTTTCAGAGTTTAAACATATAAACTTGCTTACGAGGCCAAATGTTGTCTTTCTTTATGGACACCGTCACCAGTCGTGGACCCGATGCGCGCATAAAAAACTTCAAAGCGTCCCTCCTGAATCCTCTGATGGTGGAGGCCGAGACAACAACACGACCGGGGCCAAATAAAACGTGACCTTTAGCTCAGGGCCCGCCAACCTCAGCAGCTGTATAAAAGTGGAGGTCAGAGCGATAAGGATGAAGTAACCACCTGAGGAGAGCTGACTTTGATGAGGTGTCATATTAAAGAAGACATTTCCCCCTCTTGTTTTCAGATGGCTTCTGTTCCTTTGTGTTAAAAGATTGTTATTATCCCGTCGTTTTTTTCCGACAGCAGAACATGTTGTTGTTGGACTTGGGAGGCGAGAGCAGCTGAATTAGTGATTTATTTTGAAAAAAAAAAAAAAGCCACTATCTGATATCTGCGCACAGTTTCCTCCACGGCTCGATGAAGATCTGTGTTGAAGCATGAAAGCTCAGCCTGTGATCTCAGCTCGTGTGAGTGTGTGTGATGGTGAGCCAGTGGTGGAGGATGATGGTGGGGGGAGTTGAGGGGGGGTTCTTGATACAAGGAGTCAACCCTGCTGCCAACTCTCTCCTGTCTGCAGCGGGATACTGTGGGACTTTCCCACCTGCACACCTTAAAACATCAACGCGCCTCTGTCGTCGATTAATGACAGCATCCAGGGGTGTATTATAACTTATAACACCCCCACCCCCACCCCCCAGTCCACCCGGAGGTTAAACACACGCGAGCATATTCCGACATGAAGCTTGTTTTTGGAAAAGATGCTGTCACCACTCATCTGTCTGTGGCTTCATTGGAAAGTTAACAGGCGTGAGAGTGATGGACGGGGACGCTCATCTTCTCCATTTGAACAGTGCTGCAGCAATAACTGGTCCATGACTTTGATCTGCACTTGGCATTGCAGTACCTCCAAAGAGACTAAACTCTCAGTGCAGGGCTCCTCGCCATCACCTTTGTGGCCATGAAAAGCACACTTTGTGCAAATCTAAGAGCGTAACCCCCCCCCCCCTTTCCCCTCTTTTGACATTTTGAAAGTCATCTCTCTGACCAGGCTGGAAATCCTGACTTGTGATACCTGATGCCCAGAAGTGCCGTTTGGCACTTGTTTAACCAGTGTTTTTGGAGTCTGCCCGGCCCCGAGACGGATGCTTTTGTTCCACCTCTCCTCCTCCTCCTCCTCCTCCTCCAGGTGGTCTGCTGCTCCTCGCTGAAAACACTTAAACCCCTCATCCGCACCCACTCCGGAGGGCCGTCTCACACGCTTAATGGACGCTCCCTGACTTTCATCACCTCCTCAGCAGCGGCCTTAAAGGGCTCTCGAGGAAACCCAATCAAGTGTGTGTGTGTGTGTGTTTGTTCGTGGCATGGGTCCACGGGCAGGTGTGGAAGTCAGTGATCTTGTGTGTCTATCTTCGCAGGCCGGTCAGACAGCGCAGGTGTTCCCTCAGCACTCAGGCTCTCACACTCTGATCTCAGGCCTGCTGTTTGTCAGCTGGGGATTTGACTTAGCAGCAGCAGCAGAAGCAAGAGAAGGAGGGTGGAAATACAGCCGGCTTTGTTGTCTGCCCCCAATTATCAGAGAGCATAATTTCTATATTTAGTAGGCTGGAAGACAGGGGAGGTGCCGAGGAGCTCACCTGTTGCTCCAAAGCCGTGGCCACTTCTAAGAGTGTGTTTGCTCAGGGATGGTGTCTGCAGCTTTGTGTCATTTGAATCCTGCAACTATTGATTTCAGGCTCTTTGTTGTTTGTTTATTCCTTAGTAAATTGCCGTGCGCACAAATTATGAGCTGCATGCGTGTTTATGGGGATTACAGCAGAAGTGTAAGTATAGTATTATCCACTTGATACTTTTGGGCTTTCATCTGAGTCCAGAGAGAGAGAGAAGGAGAGAGAGAGGTGTTCTGGAAGAATCTGCAGATTGTGGTCCCACATATCCTCCATCCGCCCGTCACTGGTGTTTTGTGGCCTGAAAACAAAATCATCTTTCACACCTGCCTCGTTGTGCTCCGTTTGAGTTCAATCATTTTTAGTGTCATAGCTAAGAGGATTTTGTGGTCTGCCTTCCGCAAGCGGCAATTAGACCAACATACCTGATTTACTGACACTCCACATCTCAAGCTGTCAGCTCCAGTGGAAAATATGCTCCTCTGTTTGCTTCTCCATGGAGACATGGGCAGAGAACAACAACGTTTAGGTGTTGTGGGAACAAAAAAGAAGAAGAAGAAGCTGGGGCACTGTCATTTCTGCAGAGTTTAGGCACACACAGCTGCTGAACAGTACTGTGGTGTTTGCGGGCCCTGTCGGTGACTGACAGTGTTTTCTTGATCTAAAGGGATCTGAACGCACAGAACATGGAGGAGGCAGAGCTGAGCAGCAACACCAGCACACAGCTGCCATCTGCAGCATCTTACGTAGCACGCAGTTACAGAGACAGGTTGACCGGAGGTAAATAGGATGTGTTGTAGTTATGCAAGTCCTGTGATATGCACTTATCTGGATAACAGGGTTGTGAGAGTTTTGTGATGAGAAATGAACACAACACACCTAAAACAACAGAGGTTTGCATGTTGTAGACTATTAAATATATTGAAATATTAACCACAGGAAATGTGTTAGGCCACAATGATCTGACTGTCAAAACAATGTAAGAAAATCATCAAGTTCGCTCACGAGCATGTAAGTATACTGTTGTTGTAAATACTCTGCTTAACAACAGATTTGATTTATGTATACTTTGCTGAGGTGTTAACTTTCTGAGGTACTATTCTACATTTTATAGAAAAATCTTGTACTTTTAACTCCATTGCAGTGATTTGACAGGTATCTATTTTTTAGTTACTTTGAAGATTTTTATTTTAAATACAAAATTTTGATGATCGCTTTTAAATATATCATGCATTGTAATAGATTAAACTAACCAGCAGTATATAAAGTAGCTTAATTTAGCTTCGCCTAATCTATGTACTTCAATGTTCACATGTTAAACCAGCATTAACTAATTATTGTTGTTATTATTAATGTCATCGCGTACTTGGGGATTAGAACAAGCTGCAAATACAACCCTGAGATATTATTATCTTATAAAGTTGTTGTGGCAAATGTGTCAGCAAACTCTTGCTGCCTACCTCCCCCTCAACGGCCCCTCACATCTGCTGACCAAACCAGCATGTGAGTCCCTCCGGAGCAGCCGTATCACCCCTTCCTCTGGCCCATGTGTCCACATTACAGAGTCACAAATTAGGTCTTGACATTTGGGCGCTATAATTGCCCCCTGAAAAGCATGAGGCATCAATTAGGCTCTCAGCAGCATGACAGGTTATCCCTACAGGACATAATTGCCCTGCTGGACTGCTCAGCCGGACTGCCCCGCCGGGGCACGCACAACACACAACACACTCACAACACACACACATGCACATAAAGTTTATAGTTCACTGGTTAATATTTGGTAGCAGTTAGCCAAGACAGGCTACACAATTTGGCACCATGTTCTATAAATAGTTTGACATTCTCATCATAAAATTAAATCATCATTTTGAGATGATAGCTGTGTGACAATAATGTGTGTGTGTGCAGGCCATGCTGGAGGAGTGGCAGTAGGTCTCAGGGTGCCGCTGCACTAATAACAGCATAGGTCCCTTTGATTTCCCGACTCTGGTGCCGCCTGACAGTTTGTGCTCCCACAGGGCGTGGAGATCTTTAGGGTCACAAAAAAGGTCAATTGGTTCATTTCCATAGCTTCTACTTTAAACATTCTTGTAGGCTTTGGAAGCAATTCAATCAGCAGTGAAAACACTGGTTAGCAGCGTGGAATTACTAGCCGTCGTTAACGATGCAGCGTACTCATAAACAAGATGGATGTATCCCACAGAGAAATACTACATAAACTGGGTGCAGCTCTGCAAGATCTTTAGAGGTGAGGTGGATGTTTTTCAGTGTTGTAGGATGTTAGGCTCAATGGATGTAACATTCACTTAGAGCATTGTGCATAATTGAAAAAACATGTATAAGTGTATGAGCGACGAACACTTGGAATTGACAATTTTTACTGTAGTAATGTTTATATATATCGGCTTCATAAAAAAATAAAAATAGATCCAATAATGTGTTAAACAAATATAAAATGGTGATCAAAAACAAACCACTTCGGAATGAATGAAGACAACCATGCCCATTAACTCTTCATTTATTTTTACATCTTAGGATCTCATCACATAAACACTAAGAAACAAGTCTGGTCGCCCATGCAGACTAACAAGAGACACATGTCAGTCTCAACATGTGAAAGTCATACTGCCACTGCTGTAGCAACACCAACACACAAACTGTCACATATTTCAAAAGGAAATTAGTGAAGCTCAGCAGCTGCCTTGTTACTAAATTAGGAGAGTATCTACAAATGAATACAACACCAATAATATGTCAAATCTTCATTGAGTATCACCCAAAACAAGAAAATCTCACTTGTCATTTATTGAATCTCACAGCTAAAAGTAACACATTTCTTTTCTACAAAACCTTTTCAAATGAATTACAAAAAAAAAAACAGAAGAAGACACACAGATCTAAATGATACACTCATGACAACCAATGATGCAATAGAAAGAAGAAAAACATTTCACATTAAAATCTGAAAGATTCCCTTAATTTAGGAGTAGGAGGACAAGTAGATCATAAAAAATTGATGCAAGAAAAACAACTCTTCCTCTCCTCATCAACAGATTACCTCACTGTGTGAAGTCAGGCTTTCACTTAAATATGTGTGCCTTGATAGATCACAGCGAGCGTAATTGTCTATTTTGACCATCGGAGCTGCAGACACCAAAGTAAAGAGCCCAGCTATGTGTAATGCTCACTGCCTGGTTGGAGAGCGGGACAGAGGAAGACTGTACTCTCGCTGCCTACCGGTGAAAGTGGAAATGTGCTTTGTTGCCCCTCAGTCAGGCAGAAAATTGCAAACCCATTTGTCATTGTGTGCCAAGATGCAGAGGTCAGTCAATGGATTCCTTCATGACAAGCTTATGGAATCGAATGTTTTTCCACGGCCTCACCCTTTCACACCTGCACCTCCAGGTAAAATAACAAAACGGGAAGAGGGAGAGAAAAGAGGGCTTAGAGCGAGCGACTTAAAGACAGGGGAGGGAAAAACGATACGCGAGAAGAATTTACCGTGAAACCTTGCACGTCTATTGCCCATTTCAGCTTATTTGAACCCAATATACATTTAGCTCACAGTGGCAGATGAAATGCCAGGTTTTGGCCAACATCCAAACCTGGAGAATACCACTAATTATTCCTGCCTGAGACCACAGAACACTCTTACAGGCTCAAAAGGACGTTGTTTGTTATCCTGCAGGTCAAAACAGCAACTGCTTCATAGTAGGTAAGAACAGAAACACTTAAGGAAACTTTTCCACAGATTGATTGACTGCTTAATCCTGCAGAGAGGCTCCAAGGCTGCGGCGGCATTTCCCACAGATCTGACGCTGAAACAACAAAGGCATGATACCAAAACTGATTCAGCTATCAAATCAGCCTACTGTTAGAAGTTGCCTCTCATTGTGCACGAAACAAATTAGGAATTAGTGTCTTCAGAAGATCAATAAAGATCCATTTTTCTGCTTGACAGCAGCGTAGTGTGAGACACGGCTAAAGTCACAAATAACTTTTAATGTTTAAATAGTTGAATGTCAAATGCAATTTGGTTTTCATGTTGTTTTTTTTTACAACACCCAGGACTGTGAGCAGATTACTGCAGTAATTTAATGTAAGTGATAAAAATAAATATATGATTATTCAAAGGTTAAAGCAAGACTGAGCTTTCTGCAGAACAGTGCCTACTATTACCACAAGTGTTGTCTACAGAATAATGACAAAGTGAACCTCACTTAATTTCCAGTTGCTTTAAGGCACCATCATTCTGCAACTTGACTGAGAGTGAGATGAATAGGACCTCAGTGTGTCTATGGTTTTAATAGTGTTGGATAAGGGGCAGAAGTGTGCTTTACTGTCTACTGTTATATCCCTGTGGCTAACTGCAGTACTTCAACAAAAACATTCCCTGTAGCCCAAAAAGCAATTTCCCCCATAGAGACCAAGATGAAACTGGAACTTCTGGATTTATAATTCAGAAACTGTAGCAATCAATTGTTTATTCAGGATTTCTGGGTTTTACTGGTCATTAGTAGAAATAATTGAGGAAAGGAGGGAAGAAAAAGAAGTGTTGGTGCATTTTTATGGATATGGACAAAGCCACAATATGACAAAGTAAATAACAGCTTGGTCATACTGGTAGTAAGTTTTCCATTTACAGATTACAGAAAGAATATGGACAGTACAGCTCAGGAACGCAGCTCCCTCTTTCAGAGAGATGTATGACAGAAATGCTGAATGAAAGATTACATTGAGTCACAGAAGCTGGTGGACCAGAGGACTTCAGCTCTGTATGGACTGCTATTATAAAAAATATACAAAAGTTTGGAAGCAAGGCCAATATAGGCCAAACATTTGGAAGCAACTTCAAGTTTCTGTTCACAATGCCTTTCTTAAAAACCAGCATGAGTTATATGTATTTTGGGATTTTGTGTATTTACTGCACATGATCAGACTTTGCTTTCATTGATATGCACCATTTTCCTCAAGTTTACCTTTAGGTATACATTGATGTTACCAGACCATTGCTGAATAAATGTCAACAAAAGAAAAGAAGGGCTTAGTTTTAGGGTTGAGAAGATTTGCAAGAGTCACAACTTCAGTGCAAAAGTAAAAGAATAAATCACAGTCTCTTATTGATGAACTTAAGAAAGCTTGGAATGCAATTCCTGGCACATACCTTAAAAAAACTTGTGGAGCGAATGCCTCGTATATGCCACGCTGTTGTTAAAAGCCAGAGGAGGTTACTTTGAAGAAAGCAAAGTCTAAGCAAGAAAAACTCAAATACCTGATAATTATAGTAAAAATGTCTTCTGATAAGTTACTCTTTATATAATAATCATGTTTATTTTGTTGCAAAGTATACCAATGAAACTATGATCTTTTTTTGTACAAATTTGATCTTGCTTCCAAATTTTTGGCCTGTAATGTATCTGTAAAACACTGGACAAGACCACTGGAAACAAGAGCATCAACACACATCTCAAAGTCCTGTTCCCTGTGCTCATCATGGATGGGGGTCATTTTGAAGTCCCAAATCAGTTCTTACAATACATTCATGAACCTCACACAACCAAACCATTAAACATCTCTTGGTGATCTCTCGGTACGGTGTGTTTACTTCTTATTTTATTATTATTATTATTATTTCTCAATGGAGAAGGAGAAAAGAGACAGTTCCACAGCAATATCTATGTTACGTTTGCTAATGTTAGCCACCTTCAACTACTGGTCGTACCAGACCAAGAGGCTGCAGCAGCAAACCCTAGAGTGTGTAGAGTTAAATAGGTGTGTGGTTATTGGAAATGAAATCAACTTTTTATTTGTAATACAAAGATGTTCTAAAGTGCAAAGTTTCTTTTGCACAGCGATTAGATACATTTTTATACAGTTCTCCTGAAATTAAACAGACAAAAGTAATTCTCATTTTCCTCTAGAAAAGTGTGTTCAGTAATTGTGAGCATCTCCTTTGACATGATTGCAGCACAGGTAGAGTTTAAACAGGGCTTTTCCATACGGTGCATTAATCTGTAGCTTTTACACAGTTACATTGTATAAATCACAGGGCTGAACACGGGCAAGTTCCGGCGAGTTACGAGGCACAAGTGATCCAAGAGTGTCCCTTGAACCCCCCAACAGAAAGGAGCCAACACAGACAACCACTTCAGAGGAATCGATGTGAATCAATAGACCTGTAATGTGTTAAGCTCCAAATTCTACCTTCAACACATCATTTCATCATTAATACATGAGGTATGTGTATCATCTAAAAGGTGGATGAAAATTGATTCAAACAGTTTACAGAAGTGACATAATGATCGTAACCTTACATCTAATTCAATTCAATTTAATCAATTTAATGGACTGGAAATGAACGGAGAAGACACGATTGCCTTGTCGATGTGTGAGCTCACTGCTGCAGCCACTCTCGCTGTGATCTCTGGGAGTGTTAGCAGAGCGAAATGTTGTGGGGGAACTTCAAACGGGCGTTGCAGCAGAGCTCAAATCCTCCTCCACAGTAATAACCTTGAGTGCTTCTGGAAGAAGGAAATCCCCTGGCCAGGAAAGACACATCACTCCACTACAGAGGCAGCGAGCCCGGCAGTTTGACTCAGCCACAGACTCAACCTTGAAATAACAACATACAGGACTACTGGATAAAACAAACCAGTGTTTTAGAGTCCAGGTTAACTTAGAAACAAACATCACTGTGTTTAAACACTCCTGAATGTATTTAGCTCAAAAACTCAATAAAAAAGTGATATAAACAGTAAACAAAAGAAAACGTGGGAGAAACATCAGGAGCAGCAACAGAATAAATATCAATAATCATACAATACTCACAATATTATCCCAAGTCATATAAACAACTTAAAACTAGACTTACGAAAATGGCCTTAAAATCAAAAAAGCTAAATAATGATTGTATCTTGGCCTAAAAACTCCAGACTCAGTGACAGAATGTGTCGAGGACTTCTAACAGGCGCATATCAATCAAAATCCATCCCAGCACGCTATGACTGCTGATTTCTCCCATCTTATCACAGATTCAGAGGCTGATCAGTCGCGCCTCCAACAGGCCTTTATTTTGCCAAAGCCTGCATTTCCCCCAGTATCAAAGGCAACATGAAAAACCAGAGCAAGAAGCTGCAGCAGGTGATAAGACTTAAACAAGACTGGAAGAAGATTCGCCCTTCAAAGGTAACCTTTAGACACTCATACTCATGTCTAAGGGAAAGTTCATTCATATCGTAATATGACCGTGCAGTCCTCATAATGTATTTTATTCAGTTATAAAGCAGTTATTATGCATTTTATGAGATTAAGAGATTGAACTTGTGTCGCAGTGTTTGAGTGCAGAGTTTAGAACATCTTATGTCCCAAAATGAAAAAAAGAAAAAAGAAAAAGCACAGAAGCACTTCTGCGAGCCTGTATTTAGACACACTGGTCCTTTGAGCTAAATGCTAATGTTCGCTTGTTAACATGCTCACAGAGACAATGCTAGCATGCTGATATTTAGGAAGTACTGTTAATCAGGTTTACTTTTTTACTTTAGGTCAGCGTGTTAGTATGCTTTAGTTTTGCAGGTATAAGGAAATGTTCTATTTCAGCCCGATGATTGAAAAGTAAGAGGATCGCCAAAGTGATTATGATTCATCCTTAAGGAGACATGAATGTCATGACAATCTAGTTCTGGAGATATTTCAGTCAGGGTTAAAGTGGTGGACCAATCACATCGCCACCAGCTGGCTGAAAAGTAGATAGCTTTTCTTGAATGGCATGAGCATTTTGGTGATAAAGAACTGAATGTTTAGATCAAAAATGTCACCACATTTGGACAAAAAACTGCATTTTTTAAAGGAATGCATTTTTTCTAAATGGATTTAGGACTTAAATGTTAGCTAGCATGCCCCCCTACATCTGATATGGATAATAATGGTGATACTCTGCAGTGTAGTCTATGTAAAGGCTAAAGTGACCCTTTATATATATTTGATAAACCTTCACAGTCCCGTACCTGGTGTTGGACAGGCAGGTTTGACGACACTCTGGCCTCCTCTTCCTCACGCTCATAAGGCATGCATACCTCTCCACGTCCCAGTAGCTAATCATCACGCAGATCTGGCCAAGAATAGAGTAGCTGAACACACAGGAAATATCATATTCAGGCTTTCTAGAGTTTCACCTGTTCTTCCCAAGTTCATTTCCCATGCCTCCACCAAGAGGATGTTCTGCATTGTCTGCTTCAGTAGGCAGAAATTAGACTTCAAAGCCTCAAGATCCGGCAGAATAGTTTGGGGAGTCGCGCAAATGTTCCAGTGTTTGAGTGGAGGACCATTTATATTCCCACGTTAACATTTACTGTGCTTGCTCTAATGGGCTGGTCCCGCTCACTTTATTCTGTCTGGTTGGCTCTGGTCCTTCAATCACCCAGGTGTGTTTTTATTGGATTCAGACTTATCAGAGAGGGGATCAGAAACCTGTCGCCAGCTCGGCAGGTCAACCCCACCATGTTATGAAACCAGAAGCATTTGTTGGGAAAAAGAAAGACACTGCATGGTTTGATTGTGGAAAGAAAAGGTATAAGATCCAGCAGTCCAATCTGCATCAAATATGACTCGTTCAGCTTCAGCCCTGCCTCATGTGGCAGACAGAAAGGAAAGATATCCAGTTTACTTGCACGGCTGAAAAAATTTATTGAAGCTACCTCGAAGAGAAATGGGCCAGGATAAGCTGCAGCCCCTTCTCTCAGATAGCTGACACCGTCCTGCCCAGGAGGATCAAAGTGCCTCTCTGTGCACATTAGGAAAATACAGGGGACTCATTTCAAGCGCTCAAAGTGCCACATAGACGCTTAGCCACACATTCCCCCTGTCAGAGGCAAACAAAGACAGTTTTCTGGGAGGAGAAAGGCATGCTGTTTCCTCAGCATGCCTCACCTGTGGTGACCAATCACAACAGCAGTTACAATCCCAAGCCCTGAAGGAAGATAGGTGAGGGTTTATGTTGTCATTGGTGGATGTTTTACAATCGGGTGTCATACATCTCGCAGTTAATGTTTATTTTCAGAGGGACCACCTCATTCCTTTGGTCTGACCCAGGGGGACGCAGTGTATAATCATAGCAGTATTGATAGGAGCATGTTTAAGTGTCTGGAGAGCGGCAGACGTTACACATTCATTCTGCAGCCGCTTCTGTTACAACAAGCAAGCTGTCAGTCTGTTAAATGGAATTGTTATCTTAATTTTAGGCAGCATGCAAATATGAAAAAAAGCAGCATGAGAAACTACAGTTTTCTTTTGTGGTTATTTGAAAAACAGTTTCTCTTGATAGTGACATTTATGAGAACTGTGTGAAACTGAGGTCGTTGTTAGTGACAGCGAAGGTGCAGCCAAGGGGGAACATTAGTGCCAGGACAGTGTGTGGTGGCTGCACTGAGAGGGCCGTATTGTGTTCCTTTATCCGTCATGGCTGGTGCACCTGGACAGAACAGTGTCAAAGGGTCACTACAACCAAATTATGAAAAAAGAAAGGTCTCACATATCTAGCTGTATGTAGCCATGCAGATGTTTTATTAGTCCAGGTTAGTGGCATAAGAAATATTCAGATGCTTCACTTAAAAAGCATGACCACACTCTGAAAATAGTCCATTACAAGCGAGAAATCTCAGCATTTTACTGAGGTAAAACTACAGAAATATTTCTACAAAATGTGTGTAAGTATTGGAAGTGAAGTATGTTATGTTACTGTTATGTTACAGGAACCAAAATTCAAGTTTTCATTTTATTTCTGCCAATAGAGCCCACACATTGCTCTTTTAAGTCTGCCTTTTTTTTATTTCCTGGGGCTAAACATGGGCAGTACAACAGATTGTAACCACATCACTGACAAATTATCACCTTGATGTTATAGCTAACATATTAGCAAATATAACATATTGCTTATTTACACCTCCAACAGACAAACAGATAGCTCAATATTAACTAGTTTTGTACTGTTTCGGTCTCCACCAACTTCTGAAGGAAGTATGTGTCTCTTTGATTTAACAGAGCTGTGAGACCAAAAGAGTAAAGTTACCCCTGAGAAGGTGCTAAATTGCCCTGTAGAGCTGCATAGAGAGTCAGGTGTTAATTTTTTCTGGATTCATCATTTCCACATTAATATAAAGATATTTATTATAAGAGGTTTACATCACTTATCAGTGTGGGATAGCGTAGTTATAAGAGCAGCACTCTTGTTAAAAAATAACACTGAATGAGCCCCTCAGTCTGACAGTGAGGCCATCATTGTTTTCAGCAGATAAAGTAAGATTAGCCAACTTTGAAGAAATGTTGTTTTACAGGTGAAGATGGAGAGTGTAAATCAGCTTGTTGCTGTCCTGGCTCCTCAGCTCAGGACCTCGCTGCAACTCACAAATCACAGCCTGGGAGGCCCTGAGTTCCAGCCTGGCACTGGAGCTGAGGCCCTCCTGGATTCAGCTGTAATCTAAGCATTAGATCAATAATAAAACATTACTGATAGCCTCAAGCTTTGAGCTGTCCAGAGACCATGTAATGTAGAAAAAACACACATACATGGCCATGATAGAAATGACAACAGAGGAGCCAATGAGGTGAATAATTACGAGAGCAGACGTCTGCACGGCCCTTTTTGAAATCTCTTTCTTGCTCATTTAAAAGCCATCGTCTTTCTATTTTGCCCCCTGAAAAGCAGTAGCATGCAAAGGTATTGTCTATTCTCTGCATCATGAATGCTTCTCCCTGCTGTGATGTTTGTTGGGCAGAAAGGAGGAGAAGAAAAAAGCTGATGACAGGGTACTTTCATGTTACTTATCGTGACACCCTATCAGAGCGATCTAGATGGGCCAGACAAAGTACCACCAGGTCCCGTAGCTTTGAGCAGAATCTTCATCTGTTTCATCATATCTCCCTGTCTTTAGTCCTGAGGGGAGATGGGAGGTTGGTGGTCCACGCATTTAGACCACAGTGAAAAAAGGGGGGAGTCTAAATGACAGATAAGTCTGGCCTTATTCAAGGGGCAACATCTGTGTTTTGTGAAGAACTTACAAATATGGAGCTGGATGAAAAGAGAGAGAGAAAAGCTCTGATAAACTACACACACACCGTCTCACGCAACACTTTTCAGGAGCAGATAATGTGCTCATCTCTTAAATGTCCCAAAAGCTGTAAGAGGGTACATGTGAGGATGGAACAGGGCTAAAAAGGAAACATTCATAGTCTTCTGGGTGTGCATCTCTACATTAAAACATGTTGCCACTGGAAAAAAAGCATTAGAATTAAGACACTTATACTGAAGTAGTTGGCTCATCTGACTTATCTCTGACTAGATGTCGTCTCTCTCAGCCTGTACTGCTCCTCACTATGTGTTAAGGTGATGTTTCCAGACGTCATAGATGTGTATCACATGCAACATTGACGTGTGTGCAGACCTTCCTGAAGTTTAGAGTTAGGAGTGGGCTGTAAATTACAGGGAGTCTGTAAGTCTTAATAAGTAATAGATGAATCTGAAATCTTCTTTTGGTTCTCACATTTCCTGTGAGGACTTTATTACAGAAATCAAGACTAAGAGTCTACAGCTTGACTGTGTGAGGCTATAGTTGCAGTGGGGCTTTCAGCTAAAGAGATAATGCTAAAAGTCTGATAATAGGCAGGCACAAGGTTGTCGTGATAACATTGGTGATAATGTAACAAAACGGCAATGACCCAATGGCGGTGCCAGAGGGGAAGTCAGGTTACCCACAGAGTCATTAGGATTCGTCCTCTTCAGACCGCGAATGTCTTTATGAAGTTCAATAGTAATTTATCAAATAGTTGTTGACATACTGCAGGTTCAGTCCAAACCAAGGTGGTGGACCAGCTAAATTACACACTGTTAAAAAGTGTCAGTGCTATCTGGTCAGTTGCTTATCAGTGTGACACCACTAAACCCCTCACAGTGCTGCTAATAATGACTACCGGCACAGTACAGGGTGCAGGTATTTGGCAATGAAGGTATGTAATTTCCTCTTTTACCGTAGCTCTTGTTCAGTGCTTGTTTCTGCACGGAGCTGCAGCGGGAAACCCCGACTCCCTGAGACAGAGCATAGTCTGCTCATCTGCAGCAGCTCTGCCAGGTGTCAACTTGTGACACTGTAATAAAAAAGCATTTTTTCCATGCTCGTAATGTGCGAGCAAGAGGAAGTAACTTGAATGCTGGCTTGATTTGTTTGTTGATTCTTAGTTTGGCCTTTATGCTAAAAGAACATCAGTCTCTGATAATAGATTTGTCTTGAGGAGGTAAATTTGGAACAATTTGTCATCTTTTATCACATTGTTTATTGCCTCCACTTCAATGTTAAATATAATACAAGAACTCTAAATAAAACCATAATACAAAATCAAACAAAATTGCAAATGAGACTAATTTTAGACGTCTCTTAAGTGCACTCTACATTGTTGAAAATCTTGGCTTCAGACGCTGCCATCCCCAGCAGCAGCAGTGGTGGAATTCGTACATGGTGGAGATAAGGACAGACTACTCTATTTGTCAGTGCAAGGGGCCCCTTAAGGGCCCGGAGAATCTGATGTCCACACACTCTCTCTCCTGCACTCTGACATTTTCTCAGCAGTATGAGGTTACATACGAGGAAAAAGACATCTACATCATCAAGCCTCCTTTTCTGCGAACAAAACGGTCTCTCACTCCTGTTCCTGGTGACATCAAGACAAAATGTCAAAAGTTCCCAGAAGGCGGCCAGAAAAACCAAGTATTTTCTAAATAAGAATGGACAGGAGCTTGTATTTTTAGATGACCTATGCATCAGTTGCTATTTTTAACGGCAGCCTCTGGTTGGTACGATGACCTGTGACCTGCGAGGTTCTGACCGAATTTCAGAAAGGGGCAAAGAGCATAAAGTGTACTGAAGTACATCCCTGGGACTACAAGCATCCCAGGGTGAGAGTTTGTAACCTGCGGTAGCTGCAGGCTAGCAGGGTCATAGCCCACCCAAGGGGGAGGGAAAACAGGGTCACAGAGGCGGAGGAGGATGCATGTTCCCAGACACAAAGTAGACAGCTCCAGAGCCTAAACGCAAAACACAGGAAAGCATCGACAGACGGGCAGGAAAGGCTTTCTCCTTCTTGATACTTTTCTGTAAAACGGTAAAAGACATGGCTACATTAGGTTAAAAGTTTAAAGGATAAAAGTGGCAACATGATGAAGCCAATAGAGACCCAATTTCAGGTTAGAGCATGCTGACAATTAATTGCTCTTTGAATCTAAAGATATCTCCAAGCAGTGCAGGAAAGATTACAATTTGGACAGCGCGAGCAAAGCAAATGACAATACACTCTTGCATACTTGATTGCAGCGGGGGTCCCTCAGGAAGAAAAGGTTATAGGATCTCTGAAAAGGCGGCCATTGTTCATCATCTCCAGCAAAATGACTTTGTAAAATTGAGAGGAAGAAAGGCAAGCCACTGGACCAATGTGATAGCAGCCCATGAAAATGGAGAGCACTGATGCATGAGTGAAAAGCGCCTTATGTCAAATATAATTGTCCTGCCCTGAAAAACAAGCTTGCGATGTCTGATTTGATTCCCTCCTGTTTGGCTCAAGTTACTTCCTGTCTGCTTTAAGCATGTTTGCAGAAACAATCAAGCTCCCAGAGAGATTTTGGGATGTTCCGATGTCTTTGTCCACCAAAGACCTGAATTTAATGACCTCTCATTTCCTGCTTTTTTTGTTTTCTTTTGTTTGAAGTATTTAAGGATTCGTAGAAAGTCCCTGAAACTTCTGACAGTCTTAACAGAATAGTTTGACATTCTGGGAAAAAGCCACGTTCTTGCTGAGAGGTACATGAGAAGATCGATAATGCTCATATCAGTACAGTGTAAGCCACATGCTGTGGTTTCAAGCAACATGCTAATGTTACCATCCCAGCTGTTAGTAATGCATAACACATAATGCATAAACTAATTAGCACTAAACGTAAAGTACAGTTGATGCTAATGGGGGTGTCATTGAAATGCACAAATGTGGGGGCATGAATGTCTGCACCAATGTTTTATGACAATCCACTTATAGTTGTTGAGACATTTCATTCAAAAAGTAATGGTAATTAAAGCAATATTTTTTTAGTTATTTCAGTCCGAACCACAGACTGTCAAACATCGACATCCATAGAGCCACGGTGGCAAAAAAAGAAATTAACCAGTGTTACATAACATTTACATTCATTCTCATTCAGTGTAATTAATAACCATGAATCTATTAAACCTGGTGCCCAAAATAACAAAATAATACTAAAACAAATACATGTTTCAAAATAATTCCATCCCCTGTGACTGGAGATGCCAGCTGTTGAGTCAAAATGGAGGCGGTGGATGTCTCCCTTGGACACTTGTCATGCTCCATCCTGCTTTGGTCTGCTGTGCTGAGTTGTTGGCTCTGTGGTGAGATGTCTGCAGTGGCCCTTCTCCTGGATTTTCTTTTGCCCTCTGCTGCTGGCCTGGAAGCATGTCCAGCTGTCCCATCATTCTGTCAGCGCCGCTGTCTCCCTCAGCCCCAGATTAAAAACGCCAAAGGGGCCGCCAGGAAAAGTGGCTCGCCCCGTCTCTCAGGACTTATGTCAAAAATGTTTCAGTCCTCAGGTAATTTGCTACAGTCTGGGATCCTTTCACTATTACTTCAAAGAGCTTCGCAAGGAGAGGGAAAGAGAGAGAAATGAAAGGGAGGGAAAATGATATTTAGTTGTGGGTAGTGACAGATCTACATTCTTGAGTATTGACATGCGATCTGAGTGAGGAGTCCTCCTCCTCCATGCTGACTGAGTCTGCAGCAGCCCTTAAATCTGACTGATAAAAAGCACTGTGTCCATGGACTGTCTTCCAAAATGGAGCTTAGTCAAACAAATTGACTCAGCTCCAAAAGAATTCACAGTCACTCCTGTACAAATAGACAGCATGTTGTACAGCTGCATGTTCTTTTTATTGTGTCAAGGTTTAGAAAATCAATTGATTATCTGATTATACAAATTGGACACATTGGAAATTACTGAGGACGATGTGCATAGTGTCATTCAACATTTTTACTTATACTTCTGCACATCAATTAAAATAGTTTCCTTCTGTTGCACAATTATAAGGCGTGACAACTCTCGTGGAATTGTAATCCAGCCCGTGGCAGCTATTCTTAATTTGGAGGTAGGCTAATGTGTCTTAAATGGACTTGGATTTGTGCACTTGTGCACTGTAAATGTTGGCAAGACAGGTCGGTTCTGCCCTCTGTGCAAGATAATCCTCTGCCACTGGACTTAAATACAAACTGGTTAAGACCTGTGGAATGAGGAAGAGAAAGCGGAAATCTTCCACTGAACTTGGAAAACCTCACAGGAAATTTAGTTGTATTCATGCAGACTGTCACTGTTGACACAAAAAGGACGACCGAATTGTGGTAAAGTCACTGAGTATTTTACTTTAAGTGACATGACACATTAGTCGCACCCAGATCCGGATCTTTCACGGCCTGGACAGCTCTGTCCTGTGGTGCTACATGCCAGCACAGCACGGCGTGCACGTTCTCGAGGTGCTAAAGTGTGTGCAGGTGTGATGAAAGGTATTTGAGGATCTTCAGCAGGCCGCGGCACACCCGTGACATCTCCACAGGGCGGCGTCTCGAGTTTTCTCCAAATCAGGAATGCATGGGCGCATTCGTGGCAAACAAAAACAGTGATTAAAGGGGGTAACAGGATCAGCTCTAATCAGTGTGTCCTGAGAAAATGCCAAGGAGTTTTCAGCCATTGTCAGGTCACTCCAAGAGGTGATCTCTTTCCCTATTAATTATGTGCCGAGCCGCAGCAGCAGTCGTCCTCTCCGGCTGGAGCGACCTTCTTTGCTTTCATGTGTCTGTGCAGGATGATCAAAACGTTGCAGAGAGACAGTGTGGAGAATCCAGCTCCCAGTGATGTGCCTGCCCTCTCATTTCTCTGACAAAGAACAATGGCCACCTCATAACTAATGGCACTCGCACAGAGAGAGCTTCCTCGGCCCAAAGAGGGGGGGGGGGGAAATAACCATTATCCAAAGACATGTTCTATCATGTGATAAATTCTGTTTTCTCAAGCCAAATCCCTCCGTGCCTCCCTGCTGAAAATATTCAGAGCTTGTAATAGAGATTTGATCATCAGATAAAGATTGGGCTGAACACTGAGGGATGTGAGAAGAGAGGAGAGAACAATGATGATCATGCATCTCGGGGCTTATCGCTGATGGAATAGCTCAATGACATCCTCTATTTAGCCCAAATGACAGCCCCCCCTTTTATTATCCTCACTGGGAGAGGTCAGGGAGGGATGGTGATCGCCTACCTTGCTACCTTACTACGCTGTGTCAATGCTGCCCTCTGTTGACCAGAAGTGGAGCATATTTCAAAGCTCTCGACTGTTTTCTCTCCCATACCTGACACTCCAGGTGCTTCTCACCTCATTTTCATCTTCTGTAAACTCAGAGTGTGCAATTAAAGCCTCCATAAAACAGCTGGCAGTCACAGAGAAGATTTTACTACAACTTACACACATGGACTGAGTTTTAGAGGTGTGAGAAGTACACAGACCCACATGTAAAAGTACCAATACAGAAAGTAGAAAATAATCTGTTGCAAGTAGAAGTCAGACATTTAAAAGTACAAAAATACTGGCATCACAATAAACTTACCAAAAGTAACAGTCTTAATTATACCGACAAACGTATATATTATATTATTGGATCATAATTATTGATGCATAAATGTCCATTTATAATTTTATGGTAAATAAATAATAGAACAGAAATAATACATTTTAAAAGAAGGAAATACTACTGTCTGTTTGTCTGTGCTGCTGAGTAGTGTGAGAATTTCCCCTCAAGGATTAATTGCCATATCAAAAGTTTTCTCCTCTATAGTGTTAAATCAAAATTGGTTTGTTATAAAAATGACAACATTTGTCCCTAAGATGTAGCAGAGTAAAAGTGTAGTAGAACAAGTAGAACAAAAAAAGACATACTACCTAGTACTTAAGGACCTGAGTAGAAGAAATTAATTATTTGCAGACCAGGCCCTTTGTTGCCTCACTATGGGCTGTGCTATGTAGAAAAAAAAATTAAAAAAAATACAATGAATACACGAAACTTTAATTTATGGGCACAAAATAATGTTTGCATTATGTTCACATGTAGAAGATGACAGATTGCGCACTTAACCGAGGAGCAGTTGTTGAGCTGGGATGCTAACAGCTTGCTAAAGAGTTTTAGTATTGTTGCTAGTATTTCTCAGACTGACTCATCTTCAGCAGCTCCATGGAAACCAGGGTGTGACGGCTGATCCCGGCCACACAGCTGCGCAGAGGAAAACAAATGTTTGTCATATTGTTTGTAAGGAGCAAACAGGAAGCTCTTAGAATTCCTGTCTGACTGTCTGATGGGGGGACTGCTGTCACTCTTATCCATTTACTTCTAATTAATTTTAAGGTAATATGCTGCTGTGCGGTGCAGAAATGATCAGATGTGCAGTTCCAAATGTTTTTTCACACATTCACACATTGTGTCTGGAGCGTATGTAAGCACCAAGGTCTGCAGGCTCCAGCCCAATCAGAAAGAGTGGATTGATGTATTGAAAGAGTACTCCACTGATTTAGCACTGCCCTCTTACAACACTGTCAGACTCACAATGGACAATTAAAAAAATAATCAAAGTGATGCAGCAGAATCAGAGATCTCGTCCTTTTTTAAATTCAAATCATTATTGAATTTCCCTAGTGCAGGATTATTAAAGTTTATCTTATCTTATCTTCTTCCTTTCCAAACCCAGAGCCTACATGACCCACAATGGACCAGCTTTTCCACAAGAGATACAAAGATGAGTAATTCAAAGCTGTTTTTCATGTCCACAAATTCTGTTATCATAATGCAGAAATTGAATAAGCATGTCTCTATAACTGTCTTCCTTTTCCTTCTATTTTAGGACTATTTATTGAGCATCAGTGTGGAACGGTACTCATTTTAGAAGGATTGTATACAAAAGTTACCACAAAAACCCAATAGAGAGAGCAAAGGAAATAAGAGGGTAGTTGAATAACCACTAAAAATAAATAATAGACCAAAAGAGTAAATAAAATTTATTATTTATTAAAATAAATAAAAGTATTATGCTAGTGATAAAATGATAAAAGTTAGGAGCAGTTACTCAAATAGTTGGGTTTCTCTAAAAAGGAAAGAAAAGTTTATAATATATTCACCAACTGAAGTTCAAAACACAGCGCAGCATCTAGTGGGAGCGCTGTGACTGTCTTTTATAAGACCTGGAAATAAAGTCTTGATGGGCCTCTTTTTCCAGCCGTCAGACATGTCATAGCCAGGAAATTACAGGTGTATTTAATAACATTAATTAATGATGGCCGCATTGTAATTAGCTGTGTCAGCTCGGAGCCATTACTGCGACGCTTCAGTAGAACAGAGCCCCCTGTACTTTATCTGCTGTGACAGGTCAAAATATCTGCTGTGGAAAATGAAACAAAGTCTGCTCTGTGGAGAACTTTTGTGAAATTAGAATCATTCCAGATGCCAAAACAGACGTGTTTCTTTTTGTGTTTTAACGGCATGATTATCATGCTGCCCAAAATTCAGCAGGTTGATTTTGTGAGTGTGTAAATATCAGCAAACCCGAGGTCTGTGAGGGAACATAAAACGTGCAGTTTGTTAATAATGGTAATATAATTACAGTAGATAAAATGTACAAAATGAGACTTCTCAGGTTCAAGGACAAGTTTTATTTACAAGACAAATAGAAAATATAGGCAATTTTAATCATATATACACTATACATTCCCAGGACGGAGAATTTTTCATCCTTTCATCAGCCAATGATTGCAGTTAGTTCCCACTAGGGGTCGCTGCTCCTCTCAGTCTGTCAGTCTTTGGTCCCCTTCATCAAAACCAAGGTCTCCACATGGCTGAGGAAGAGTTTGGCGTCGACCCCTCCCTCCGCGCAGGGTGTGGAGGGGGTCTAAGTGTGGTGGGAGGGGGGTGGTGGAGGGCAGGAAGGCCAGAGTGAGGGGCTGTGGGCGAGAAACTGAAGAAGGAGGTGTTGGAGGACAGAGGTGACAGGCTGGGTGGGAAGGAGAAGTGAGAGGCAAACGACAGGAAAGGAGGAGAGGTGGCATACGCCGAGAAAGAAGGGGAGAGCCAGGGGGATGGAGGGGGGGACAGATAGTCGTGGCACGGCGTGGAGCAAGACTGAGGCTGGAACGGGGAGTGAGATGGAAACTTGGGAGACTCTTCTTTCCTCTCAGACGTGCAAACGGCATCCACATGTGTTGCATCTGGCCCTTTGGCCACCTCGGCCTCCATTGTTCTCTGGCTGAAGGCCGGTTTCATGTCGGTTGGCTGCCGGCTCTCCGTGTGATGTCTCAGCCCTTCGATCAGGCTCGCTCTCTGCGCCGGTGTTATTTTGTGCATGTAGCTGCTCAGCTGGGCCACACACTGCTGAAAACCTGCACTCTCAATGGTACAGAGAGTGGGAGCGTCAGGCTCTGGGCAATGGAGGCTCATTACAGGAGCATGAGTCTTCATGTGACTGTTAGCAGAGTCTGCAACAAGTGGGGAGACAGCAGGGCGAGCGACAAAACAGTGTAGGATTAGAACAGATTCACTGCAGCAAAAAATCTTAATGAAACATTGCAAACATTTTAACAAGTTGATAAACTATTTTGTTTTACTAACCATTGCTATGCTTCTTCCCATCTGTCCACTTTTGAAGATACTCCACAGCCAAGTCGAGAATCTCTGCTTTCTCTATTTTTGGATTCTGCAGCCGCTGTGAGAGATGACAGTGAAACAGAGGAGAAAATGCATCACTGTGAGGTTATGATTCCCTTGAATGCGTGTAGAGGCCGGATGAGATTTTCATGACATGACTCACTGCATCGGACGTGTGATTCAACAGCAAACTCCTCAGGTCTGCGAGACTTTGGTTTATTCGATCTCTCCTCTTCTTTTCCACAACTGGTTTCAGAACCTAGAGGGAGATCAAACGGCAGTGTGTGAGTATGAAGAAGCTTTGGTCACTTATCAAGCTGACCCAGCTGCTTGTTTATACTGCATACATCTGTAACCACTTACATATCAGAATAGATAGATAGATAGATAGATAGATAGATAGATAGATAGATAGATAGATAGATAGATAGATAGATAGATAGATAGATAGATAGATAGATAGAACAACTTTTGGGTTGCCAGGTTGTGAAAATCTTGTTTTTATCATGTCTGCCTAGAGATGTTAGCAATTCATTAATAAAACTGGCAAAGCAAACACATTTCTTACTAGTGGTTTAGAACTGCTCTATTACAGATTAATTAACATTAATAAGTATTAGTTACAACTTGGTCATGCTTATCTGTAAATCTTATTGCAAAATGTAGGAGAACTAAACAGATAACATTTAAAGTTCTTACCCTTTTTCTGCTCTTGCCATCTTCCTGAAGTGGAGTCTGTAGTTTCCTGGTCATGTTGCAGAGTTTGGTGTCCTGACTGGGAGCTGCAGCAGTTCAAACAGCCTCCTGGTGTCTGTGGGAGAGTATAAGTAGACTTCACGCTGCCTCTGATTGGCTGACAGGTGTGAGTGACGGCACTGAGCCGAAAACGGTCTCAGTTAATTTTATGATCGAAACTACATTTCAGACAGTGGCGAGGTAATGAGGTGTCTCTAAAATAAGTTAGACAGCACTAACATAACAACAATATTATCAATAATCTGTGGTTTATCATTACAAAGGATGATCAGACAGAGGCAGTCTGCTGGTGTGGTTTTTATAATTTATCCATCTATCTATTGCCTGTGTGGATACATCTATATTCATCTACACCACTCATGAAAGGTGCAGGCACATCTCTGTTGTTTTATTTAGTGGCAACATTTCATTTGCACATTAGAAGTAAGTGCTGAAACTTTTCTCTCACCCTTGATTAACTTCATTATAGCCTAACTATAATGTTCCCCGTGAGGTGAGACGGTGGGAAAACTGTACTTTTCTCGTGGGAACAGACCTGAAGTGAGAAAGCGAGCAACTATGAGGACTCTTTATGATGTGTGAGACATCGGCACTTTGCATGAAGTGAGGAAAAAACACCAACTGAGAGAGCAGGTGATGAAGAAGCTCATGTAAAGACTCGCGATCCGTTTGACTTAAATACATTTGGACTCGGGCACACAAAACGAAAAAAATAATAAATTGGAGGGGAAAAGTAGATTTCAGTACCACCACGGTGCCAATAAAGGTGAGGTGAAGTGTGAGTGTAGTTATTGAGCCTGAGTGTTAAGTGTGCTGCCCCATCCCTGGTGTTTGGACTTCACACACCCCAACCCCTTTCAAATAAATCAGACCAGTTGTTGGCTCCACCAAACAGGCCAGAAACATGCCCCCCCCCCACTAAGTCCCCCACCAACCCCCAACCCCATTTGATTTGGACCCTTTTGTCGGAGAGGTCGACACACCCGGCGGGTCACGATATTGGAAGTAAACGGTCCATTTCTCCGCCACCAAAGGAAACATTTGCACTAATTAGTTTCCATCACAGGCTCAGGCGGGCACATTATAAGACTTATTTATGGGGCGGGTCCACGTGGCTTAAACCCTACAGAGAGACCCTCAGCATCCAAACATGGGTGATATAACTACATCACCACACTCTCAGGAAAAAAAACTATGATGGACATTGTTGGACATTAAAGTCGGTGCTTCCTCGGCCCCCTCGCTGCCATGGTTACCAGGAGTGATCTCTGGGCCTGCACTAATCGGCCTCTCTTTGATTTGGAGCGGAAGTATCATTGCCTCTGAAAGGCCACTTAATCTACGGGATCCCCGTGATCCGATCATCCCGGTGTTATCTCCACACTTTAGCCTATTATGGGGATCAGGGGGGGCGTAAATGCAGTGCGGAGAAAGCCACCCGAAAACTCAAAGCACAGCCAGCATCTGAAGTGACACATCTGTGGCTGTGGAAAGATTTAAAAAATAAATAAAATCTGACTGTCCCTGCACAGATCTGCACAGAGTCATGAGAGCATGAGCCGATCACACCTACCACACCCTCTGAGGACAAACACAGCACAGGCGTTTAGGTGTGAATCAGGCAATTTGGCCCCTCAACACCAGGCCTGTTCTCAGATAGGACGGTGTGGTGTGGAGGGCAGGAGGGGGGGTCAAATCAGGTGGCAAAAATGGCTTTAAAAGTTACATCACCATGTGCACCCTGAGCAGCTACAACTCCTTGGCTTTTAATGTTTATTTTATTATTGTTGTTTTTTATTCTATGTATTTTTCTTAATCTTTTTATTTTTCTTAAATGTTAAATAAAGTCTTGGTCCCATGTTGCATGTTTGTGTACTGATATGGTTTTAAATTTTGAATAGTTTATGCATTATAAAAAGAGCACCATCTTCCAGTCACAGCTTATTGTTGTTCATTCACAGCTTATTGTTTGAAGGGTTCATTTACTCACCAATCTAAATTTCGTTATGTGAAAACATAATGACAATAAAGATTCTTGGTTCTTGAAATCGGTGTTTATCTGTTTCTCTGTTTTTTCGAATGAAGTCTTCATTTTATCAATATATAAACGCTTAGGTTGAAAAAAAGTTAAATTTGACTTTTAATTGAGACCTACCTTAGCAGTATTTTACATTCTACATTAGAACCTCCTTAAAATGTATTTAAGTTAAATGAATCAAAGAAACAAAATAAGTCGGTATTAGAACATGCTTCATTTCATGTTTCACATATTGTGAGTCGAATTAGATGTGTAAGTCGGTGTTTTGTGAGATCTTCTCCTCACCACTAAATTTAAGAAGACAGAAAAGCAGTTTTTTGTCATCTAAGAGACGCTGAATGGCACAGTCTCTTTCATTTGTTGTGGGGGGCGTCTGTCCTATAAATGATATAAACTAAAACATGCATAGAAATATTATTATGTTCAGTATATAAAGTAGTGGGGTATGTTTGCTGCAAATTTAAAACATTTAAATTGTCTTCAGTGTCAAGGCCGCGTGCTGATGGATGAATGGGGGGCGTGTCCCGCGGGGGCGGAGATACCTGCAGGGACGAAAATAAAACCGCGACAATGTTTTCATATTGAATTCACAGTAAGACCAGAGGGACAGAAGACGGACACGAGTCAACCTTTAACATGAAGTCCTTATCTTCGCCACAGTCTTCTCGGCAAAGGAGCGTGAGAAAGGTAAGCTGCTGCGCTCACTCTCTTGTAAGAAATTTCGGAGGGAAATCGTCTAAAATGCTGTTCAGGATTCATTGTAATACTTGTCTGTTTAAAGGTTCCTAAACCTCTGATGGAGAAACGCAGACGGGATCGCATCAACAACAGTCTGGAGACATTAAGACTGCTGATGCTGGAGATCACTCACGACAAGGTGCGTCTGTGCTTCATGCTCGTTTGGTCCATGAAAAGATGTATCATGCTGTCATTTTGTATTTTCAGTGAGTCACTATAACTCTAATTTCTCTGCATTTAGAAACTAAGAAATCGGAAGCTGAAGAAGGCAGATATTCTAGATAGCGTGGTCGATTTCCTGAAGAAAGACAGGGATGTGGAGAAGGGTCAGCGGGCCGAGGAAGTCCTCTCTGGGGAGCAGAGACCGACCAGTGCAAGCCAACACAGCTACCATGACGGCATGAGGTCCTGTCTGCTGAGGGTCAGCCACTTCATAGCCAGCAAGAGCCAGGAGTCGGGGGACATGAATACGGTTCAGGCTTCTCTTGCGTTCCCCGAGCCCCAGACGCGTCCCTCCTCTCCTGGACACATCCACAGGGCGCTGATTCGTGCCACCACTGGAGACTCTGCTGCTTTGCCTCCTCAGCATCTGCCCCGCCATCACCGCCAGCACGGGATCACTCATCCCTACCTCACCCAGACTGGCATCCACTGTGACAACAGGGAGCTGGTCACCTCCACCGCAGGCTGTACGCTCATCTCTGACCCCGTGTGGAGGCCCTGGCCTCAGTGACTGACACTTATGTTATTAATATGATATGTACTGTGGATGCCGGCAGACTGTGTAAATATGTATTTTATTGTACAGCCTGGATTCTTTTGTACAGTGAAGATATTTTCCTTGAAAGCTCTCAGATACAGGATGGGGTTCTTCACCTCCATGAGACGTTTTTGCTTTAAGATTCTTTTTTTTTTTTTTTTAAAAGTTGTCTTAAACATTTTAGGCGGTGTCGATATATGGCTGTTTTTTCTTTTTTAAAAAAAACACGAATACTGTGTATTTGGTGCTGGTGCGACACGTGCGTAAATTCGTGCGTAAAATCTGCTTTGACTTTTATACCTTGCTCATGGGCGCTGTTCTATTTTTGTTATCTTTGCTCTGAGATGTATATATTTGAGACGTGATATCAGAATCTATTTTTATGATTTCCTGGATTCCCTGTTCCCATTTTCAATAAAAGCACAGTTCCTTGATCATTCGAGTGGTCTATCTGCTGTGTGAATCGCTGATGCCTTAGATGTCTTAACAGCTGCACTTTCAGGGAGAAATGGGGCATCCACAGGATAGTTAGCAGATACCTGGACAGCAGTTATGGCACAATTTGTCTATTGAAATGTTGATGGGGGGAGCTGGTTGCTTCTATGGTCTTAAGTACAGTTGTTTCAGCTGCAGAGAAGCTAAAGAGAGAGGCCATTCACACACTGTCCAGCGTCCAGATTGCTTCAGGTGTGGCTGTATCCAATCTGCATAATCCACTATGAACGTCCAAGAGTGTCACATGTACACATACATACACGTCTAGTTCAGGGTTAAATCTTCCTTTACTACATTTTGGATATCTAATACATAATGAATAATTGAAAGCTCTCAGATACAGGATGGGACTCCACCTCCATGAGACGTTTTTCCTTTAAGATGAATATTTTTTTCAATTTTTTCTTTTTTTTTAGTTGTGTTGAACATTTGAGGCGGTAGAGTCGAATATGGCTGTTTTTAAAAAAACACAAATACTATGTATTTAGTGCTGGTGAGACGCGTGCGTAAATTCGTGCGTAAAATCTGCTTTGACTTTCATACCTTGCACATGGGCGCTGTTCTATTTTTGTTATCTTTGCTCTGAGATGTATATATTTGAGACGTGATATCAGAATCTATTTTTATGATTTCCTGAATTCCCTGTTCCCATTTTCAATAAAAGCACAGTTCCTTGATCATTCGAGTGGTCCATCTGCTGTGTGAATCGCTGATGCCTTAGATGTCTTAACAGCTGCAATTTCAGGGAGAAATGGGGCATTCACAGGATAGTTAGCAGATACCTGGACAGCAGTTATGGCACATTTCTCTATTGAAATGTTGATGGGGGGAGCTGGTTGCTTCTATGGTCTTAAGTACAGTTGTTTCAGATGCAGAGAAGCTAAAGAGAGAGGCCATTCACACACTGTCCAGCGTCCAGATTGCTTCAGGTGTGGCTGTATCCAATCTGCATAATCCACTATGAACGTCCAAGAGTGACACATATATACACGTCTAGTTCAGGGTTAAATCTTCTTTTACTACATTTTGAATATCTAATACTTCACATAATCAATGAAATGTGCAATCGAGGCAATTTGTATCTGGCACGTGTTTGTGTGCGTAAACATGACCTGTGTCAACCCCTTTTGGTGAGCAGCAATAAAGTCTGCTGTTTTTTTTCTCACCTGTTCCAGTTCTCCAGGTGCAGGACAACACTGGTAATGTGGCAGTGTTGGGAGATACTTTAGGGATACTTTCAGTGTCTACTCTCATTCTCTCTCTAAAAAAATGATGATGATGATAAAATGATGAAATTAATATTTTTGTGATTAGCGGTGTACATGCAATATAATGCATATTATATATAAAATACAAAAAACGTGGAAAGAAGAAAGACACGTATGAAACAAGGGTTTGAACCATATTTGGAGTTTTTTTATTGTACGGGGTTGCTGACTACATTTCAGATTGTGAGGCTCTGCGGAATGTCTGAAACTTCCTGGCTGCTACAGAGTGTGGAGAGTGCGTTAATGGCCCCTTTTCTGCATTTAAAAAACTGCACTGAACGCAACATGTCAATGTGCACCTGAAGGTCTGTTCCTGTTCTGTATCCTGGGTCCACAGCTGATCTGATCCTGGCTAGTCTAAGATTTTAAACTCGCTCTTTGCTAAGACATGTCCATATTTTTCTGATGAGGTAAAGCTACATAGATAGTCCCATTTAGTTTGTCCTGCTGCTGGATTCACGCATTCCTTCAAAGCCTGTTAGAAAACGTCCTTCATCAAAGCAGGTGTTAGTCCCGCTGGGTGATCTCTGGACAGGATGCTCCTTTGTGCGCCTCTAAGCTGAAACCTCCTGGAGAGCAGCCCACAGGACTAAGTAAATCAATTAAAACTGGAATCAGATTAGGGTTTCATCCGAGGGGTGTCTGTCTAAATGAAGATTAAACGCGTCCTGTGGCAGAATTGTCAGTGTGAAATAGATCAGGATTAATCCAAAGCGGATGCATCTGCTTGGAGGTCTCTGCTTTGTTTACTTTAGAGGAATATTTCCTAAAATCAGCTAAAATAGTGAGGAGTGAAATCCTCACAAAGTAAACATTTCAATCAGCACGTGTTTCTCTAACTGTTTGTTTTACCACATCAGCGCCAACGCAATAAAGGCAAAGTGATAAATCTCCTTTTGGCCTCATCGTCAAACCATTTGATTCCCACAGTTACACACGCCCTCAGCTGGCCGGGATTACACCAGTATGTCATAATAAACCCACATGAGTTATTTAAAGTTTTTCCTCAGCTGATCAGTTTTTAGTTCATGAATTTTCTTGGGCCTATCAAAATCGCAGCCCCACGTTTATTACTACGTGAATGCATCAGCAGTAGGTTCATTTTAGAACTGGCAGTAGTTGGACTTGCAACAGATACATTCAACGCAGCTGATGTTTTTAACGGATTAGATAGATATTTTAGTCCAGATCTTTACAAACTGTGTGGGCAGATAGACCAGTGGCCACGTGTCGACCACCTTCACAGTCCGGGCATCATAAAAGCTCCACACCTCAAGGTGTTAATGGGTCTGCTGCCGCACACGCGCCACAGGTGAAAGGCTCGTGCACTTTTTTTGAGGCGCAGTGTTATCATTGTGCATGTGTGTGTGGTGTGAGGTCAGTGTGAAAATAAACACCGACTGTAAAACATTTAAATGTAAGCTTCTGATAAAGTTGTGACGATTTAACAGTAACAAGGTAAAATAAATCCAGAGGAGCCACATGTTGCATCTCATAAACTAGAACAGTGGTTATAGATTATTATATTAGATCGTAATAGCTTGCATGCATTCATTAGTTGTGATATGCAGAGCCTGTGTGATGATGGAGACACAGGCGGTGGATGAAGTCATGGTACCGATCTCAGCTGTCTGACCCGGGTCTGCTGTGAGGAGGGTTTTGGTTCTTGCAGCTGCAGAGGGCTGTGTTTGATTATTCGTGTGGCCTAAACGCTCCTGTGGTGGCAGACTGGGGGAGAGCACGTTCATTAATGTGAACAAAGCAGCACTGCTGTGCTGTGGGCGGGTCAGTGACTGCACAACATCTGCTCCGGTGGCCACTGGCCTGCCCCAGCAATTAAAGCAACTGTTCAACAGAAACAAGCACGCACACACACACATAGAAACTCACACAGACTACAAATGACTTTTCATGAAAAACATGTTTATTAGTAACAAGAGAAAAGTCACCGTAATGACGCTGCAAATTATTGACAAGATACAAGCAGAATACCTTATATTGTAGGTTTACATTATATTATGAAGAACCCCTCCTACTTTTATCTGTGTGTGTGTATGTGTGTGTGGGGGGGAGAGCATGCAGCTGGATCACTTGGTCAGACTTTGCCAACAGCCAGGCCCTGAGCTCTCTGAAACTCCTGCTGTAAACTGGACAAGACTTCTCGATGCTGTTCAGATTTCTTTTCCATGTCCTTCAGGAGCGTCTCGTACCTTTGGCTGTAAGGAATCAGAGAAAAAAACAAATTTAAGATTCACATACAAATGACTACATATTGTACACTAGAAACGCTTACACAAGGCTTGTTGCACACCTTTCTTTCTTTCAAGTCTTCTCACTCCATGCCACAGTACTGATAATTCTTATATTATTCGAATGTATATATTTGAATTATATAATTTAATATCTGAATGTAAAGTTTTTTTCACACTTATTGTAAATGATTTACTGTATATTATTTAGTGTATATATTACTTTTTTACTTGTATTTATATTTTTCTATTTATCCTGGCATTGAAGACGGAAGAGCAAAGCAAGAATTTCATTGTACAGTGAAACCTGTTTTTATCTGTGCAAAAAAAATCTTGAATCTTATGTGGTGATCTTTTAAACATATACTGTACATCCCACACAAACATAGGGGGCTGTGGAATGGAAATATTACAAAAACACTTGAAAATATGATACAATTCAACAGCACTGGAAACTACAAAATAGAGAGATCATAAAATTGATTTAACAGCACTCTGAGGTCCCTCTCTGTCTCTTGTTGTGGCCTAACACTCAAAAAAAGATGGACCCACAGAGTTTGTGTGATCCCAGGGACAGAATGAAAACTGAGTCAAGGATGTGACATAGTACAGGCCATCCACCAAACTCCCTACTGCCCTCTACATGTGAGTGAGCATAATAACACCGCTAATCTACCAATATCCACACTGTGCCATTTGTAAGTAATCATTACTTGTTTCCTATAAGTTGCCCAGGTGTCTATTGAGACTAATGATGTATGAGGAGAATGAGAGGGTGTAATAAAAAAAGCATCATGGTATTATTTAACTGAAAGAGGTATTGTATTTAAATTCAGGTGATTTAAGACATGTTTCTGTGTGATCTTATTTCTTGGGAAGGAATGTCTTTCTTAAAAATCACTGATGTATATATTTTGTCAATGTTGATAATTACGCTGACAATTATGCTAACATTTGTTAGTGACAGCCTGTAATGTGTAAGTACCACCTGATATAGTGTTATAGTTGAGTTTACTGTTCAGTTTGATTGCTTTAAGACATGATGGACAAAGTCTGTCACCTTATTGGCAAACACACCCATTTAAGTGCGTACTGCGTGTCAGCACTGTGCATGGGACACACTCTCCTCCTTCAAAAGAACTGAATAACGACTTATAGCCGCTGTCTATTTGAGCAACAGATCTGCCAAAGATCTTGTCAGGGCATGTAAAAATACTCAAATTTTAAGTTCCAGTTGTGAGACAGTTATGATCAGTGCTGTAGTACATTAAACCAGATATTCAAATCAAGTATCTCAGTGCCATTTCTAAGTAAATCAGCTGTGATGTGTTACTTTCCCCTTCTCCGACATCATAATAATAATGTTCACAATCTGTCAGCACACAGACTAAGTATAGATCATACTGGACTTGCAGGTTTTGTACTTATTCATATAGTGCTGCACTACTCTGGTCAAACTGGATCCCAGTACACTGCAGAGCTCTCTCAGCACAGCACCAGTGCAGGCTGTGGGACGGCTTTACTGACTCACATCTCTCCATTGATGTACTCCAGCCTCTTAGTGACCGTGGCTTTGGCCTCATCCAGGTCTTGCTTCACTAACACTGGGCCGATAAGTTTATATACTACGTTTGTACTGTCCAGCAAATCAAGCTCCTGGAAAGAAACAAAGGGAGAGATCACATCATGCATTATCATCCAATATACATAACCAACATGCTTACACCCACACCAGTCGAGACAATAAGCTTTATAAACAGGAAAATGCTGTGTTATTTACCTCTTTGACAATGTTGTTCTCTGTCAGTTGTGTCTCCAGCTTCTGTCTGGCTGACATGCTCTTACTAACATCTAAACAACACACAGAGTACATATATTAATGCACATTTTATAGTAATGTAATGTTTTTTATTTTGTTTTTACAAACATTAGTAGTAGTTTTAAATATCTGACGAGTTAATTTAACGTGTGTGTCCTAATATGGTCGGTTAGCTCTCCACAACATGGCTCCATATGAGACAACATGCTCAGCTCGAGAATCTCTGCTTTCTCTATTTTTGGATTCTGCAGCCGCTGTGAGAGATGACAGTGAAACAGAGGAGAAAATGCATCACTGTGAGGTTATGATTCCCTTGAATGCGTGTAGAGGCCGGATGAGATTTTCATGACATGACTCACTGCATCGGACGTGTGATTCAACAGCAAACTCCTCAGGTCTGCGAGACTTTGGTTTATTCGATCTCTCCTCTTCTTTTCCACAACTGGTTTCAGAACCTAGAGGGAGATCAAACGGCAGTGTGTGAGTATGAAGAAGCTTTGGTCACTTATCAAGCTGACCCAGCTGCTTGTTTATACTGCATACATCTGTAACCACTTACATATCAGTAGATAGATAGATAGATAGATAGATAGATAGATAGATAGATAGATAGATAGATAGAGATAGATAGATAGATAGATAGATAGATAGATAGATAGATGAATAGATAGATAGATAGATAGATAGATAGATAGATAGAGATAGAACAACTTTTGGGTTGCCAGGTTGTGAAAATCTTGTTTTTATCATGTCTGCCTAGAGATGTTAGCAATTCATTAATAAAACTGGCAAAGCAAACACATTTCTTACTAGTGGTTTAGAACTGCTCTATTACAGATTAATTAACATTAATAAGTATTAGTTACAACTTGGTCATGCTTATCTGTAAATCTTATTGCAAAATGTAGGAGAACTAAACAGATAACATTTAAAGTTCTTACCCTTTTTCTGCTCTTGCCATCTTCCTGAAGTGGAGTCTGTAGTTTCCTGGTCATGTTGCAGAGTTTGGTGTCCTGACTGGGAGCTGCAGCAGTTCAAACAGCCTCCTGGTGTCTGTGGGAGAGTATAAGTAGACTTCACGCTGCCTCTGATTGGCTGACAGGTGTGAGTGACGGCACTGAGCCGAAAACGGTCTCAGTTAATTTTATGATCGAAACTACATTTCAGACAGTGGCGAGGTAATGAGGTGTCTCTAAAATAAGTTAGACAGCACTAACATAACAACAATATTATCAATAATCTGTGGTTTATCATTACAAAGGATGATCAGACAGAGGCAGTCTGCTGGTGTGGTTTTTATAATTTATCCATCTATCTATTGCCTGTGTGGATACATCTATATTCATCTACACCACTCATGAAAGGTGCAGGCACATCTCTGTTGTTTTATTTAGTGGCAACATTTCATTTGCACATTAGAAGTAAGTGCTGAAACTTTTCTCTCACCCTTGATTAACTTCATTATAGCCTAACTATAATGTTCCCCGTGAGGTGAGACGGTGGGAAAACTGTACTTTTCTCGTGGGAACAGACCTGAAGTGAGAAAGCGAGCAACTATGAGGACTCTTTATGATGTGTGAGACATCGGCACTTTGCATGAAGTGAGGAAAAAACACCAACTGAGAGAGCAGGTGATGAAGAAGCTCATGTAAAGACTCGCGATCCGTTTGACTTAAATACATTTGGACTCGGGCACACAAAACGAAAAAAATAATAAATTGGAGGGGAAAAGTAGATTTCAGTACCACCACGGTGCCAATAAAGGTGAGGTGAAGTGTGAGTGTAGTTATTGAGCCTGAGTGTTAAGTGTGCTGCCCCATCCCTGGTGTTTGGACTTCACACACCCCAACCCCTTTCAAATAAATCAGACCAGTTGTTGGCTCCACCAAACAGGCCAGAAACATGCCCCCCCCCCACTAAGTCCCCCACCCAACCCCCACCCCATTTGATTTGGACCCTTTTGTCGGAGAGGTCGACACACCCGGCGGGTCACGATATTGGAAGTAAACGGTCCATTTCTCCGCCACCAAAGGAAACATTTGCACTAATTAGTTTCCATCACAGGCTCAGGCGGGCACATTATAAGACTTATTTATGGGGCGGGTCCACGTGGCTTAAACCCTACAGAGAGACCCTCAGCATCCAAACATGGGTGATATAACTACATCACCACACTCTCAGGAAAAAAAACTATGATGGACATTGTTGGACATTAAAGTCGGTGCTTCCTCGGCCCCCTCGCTGCCATGGTTACCAGGAGTGATCTCTGGGCCTGCACTAATCGGCCTCTCTTTGATTTGGAGCGGAAGTATCATTGCCTCTGAAAGGCCACTTAATCTACGGGATCCCCGTGATCCGATCATCCCGGTGTTATCTCCACACTTTAGCCTATTATGGGGATCAGGGGGGGCGTAAATGCAGTGCGGAGAAAGCCACCCGAAAACTCAAAGCACAGCCAGCATCTGAAGTGACACATCTGTGGCTGTGGAAAGATTTAAAAAATAAATAAAATCTGACTGTCCCTGCACAGATCTGCACAGAGTCATGAGAGCATGAGCCGATCACACCTACCACACCCTCTGAGGACAAACACAGCACAGGCGTTTAGGTGTGAATCAGGCAATTTGGCCCCTCAACACCAGGCCTGTTCTCAGATAGGACGGTGTGGTGTGGAGGGCAGGAGGGGGGGTCAAATCAGGTGGCAAAAATGGCTTTAAAAGTTACATCACCATGTGCACCCTGAGCAGCTACAACTCCTTGGCTTTTAATGTTTATTTTATTATTGTTGTTTTTTATTCTATGTATTTTTCTTAATCTTTTTATTTTTCTTAAATGTTAAATAAAGTCTTGGTCCCATGTTGCATGTTTGTGTACTGATATGGTTTTAAATTTTGAATAGTTTATGCATTATAAAAAGAGCACCATCTTCCAGTCACAGCTTATTGTTGTTCATTCACAGCTTATTGTTTGAAGGGTTCATTTACTCACCAATCTAAATTTCGTTATGTGAAAACGTAATGACAATAAAGATTCTTGGTTCTTGAAATCGGTGTTTATCTGTTTCTCTGTTTTTTCGAATGAAGTCTTCATTTTATCAATATATAAACGCTTAGGTTGAAAAAAAGTTAAATTTGACTTTTAATTGAGACCTACCTTAGCAGTATTTTACATTCTACATTAGAACCTCCTTAAAATGTATTTAAGTTAAATGAATCAAAGAAACAAAATAAGTCGGTATTAGAACATGCTTCATTTCATGTTTCACATATTGTGAGTCGAATTAGATGTGTAAGTCGGTGTTTTGTGAGATCTTCTCCTCACCACTAAATTTAAGAAGACAGAAAAGCAGTTTTTTGTCATCTAAGAGACGCTGAATGGCACAGTCTCTTTCATTTGTTGTGGGGGGCGTCTGTCCTATAAATGATATAAACTAAAACATGCATAGAAATATTATTATGTTCAGTATATAAAGTAGTGGGGTATGTTTGCTGCAAATTTAAAACATTTAAATTGTCTTCAGTGTCAAGGCCGCGTGCTGATGGATGAATGGGGGGCGTGTCCCGCGGGGGCGGAGATACCTGCAGGGACGAAAATAAAACCGCGACAATGTTTTCATATTGAATTCACAGTAAGACCAGAGGGACAGAAGACGGACACGAGTCAACCTTTAACATGAAGTCCTTATCTTCGCCACAGTCTTCTCGGCAAAGGAGCGTGAGAAAGGTAAGCTGCTGCGCTCACTCTCTTGTAAGAAATTTCGGAGGGAAATCGTCTAAAATGCTGTTCAGGATTCATTGTAATACTTGTCTGTTTAAAGGTTCCTAAACCTCTGATGGAGAAACGCAGACGGGATCGCATCAACAACAGTCTGGAGACATTAAGACTGCTGATGCTGGAGATCACTCACGACAAGGTGCGTCTGTGCTTCATGCTCGTTTGGTCCATGAAAAGATGTATCATGCTGTCATTTTGTATTTTCAGTGAGTCACTATAACTCTAATTTCTCTGCATTTAGAAACTAAGAAATCGGAAGCTGAAGAAGGCAGATATTCTAGATAGCGTGGTCGATTTCCTGAAGAAAGACAGGGATGTGGAGAAGGGTCAGCGGGCCGAGGAAGTCCTCTCTGGGGAGCAGAGACCGACCAGTGCAAGCCAACACAGCTACCATGACGGCATGAGGTCCTGTCTGCTGAGGGTCAGCCACTTCATAGCCAGCAAGAGCCAGGAGTCGGGGGACATGAATACGGTTCAGGCTTCTCTTGCGTTCCCCGAGCCCCAGACGCGTCCCTCCTCTCCTGGACACATCCACAGGGCGCTGATTCGTGCCACCACTGGAGACTCTGCTGCTTTGCCTCCTCAGCATCTGCCCCGCCATCACCGCCAGCACGGGATCACTCATCCCTACCTCACCCAGACTGGCATCCACTGTGACAACAGGGAGCTGGTCACCTCCACCGCAGGCTGTACGCTCATCTCTGACCCCGTGTGGAGGCCCTGGCCTCAGTGACTGACACTTATGTTATTAATATGATATGTACTGTGGATGCCGGCAGACTGTGTAAATATGTATTTTATTGTACAGCCTGGATTCTTTTGTACAGTGAAGATATTTTCCTTGAAAGCTCTCAGATACAGGATGGGGTTCTTCACCTCCATGAGACGTTTTTGCTTTAAGATTCTTTTTTTTTTTTTTTTAAAAGTTGTCTTAAACATTTTAGGCGGTGTCGATATATGGCTGTTTTTTCTTTTTTAAAAAAAACACGAATACTGTGTATTTGGTGCTGGTGCGACACGTGCGTAAATTCGTGCGTAAAATCTGCTTTGACTTTTATACCTTGCTCATGGGCGCTGTTCTATTTTTGTTATCTTTGCTCTGAGATGTATATATTTGAGACGTGATATCAGAATCTATTTTTATGATTTCCTGGATTCCCTGTTCCCATTTTCAATAAAAGCACAGTTCCTTGATCATTCGAGTGGTCTATCTGCTGTGTGAATCGCTGATGCCTTAGATGTCTTAACAGCTGCACTTTCAGGGAGAAATGGGGCATCCACAGGATAGTTAGCAGATACCTGGACAGCAGTTATGGCACAATTTGTCTATTGAAATGTTGATGGGGGGAGCTGGTTGCTTCTATGGTCTTAAGTACAGTTGTTTCAGCTGCAGAGAAGCTAAAGAGAGAGGCCATTCACACACTGTCCAGCGTCCAGATTGCTTCAGGTGTGGCTGTATCCAATCTGCATAATCCACTATGAACGTCCAAGAGTGTCACATGTACACATACATACACGTCTAGTTCAGGGTTAAATCTTCCTTTACTACATTTTGGATATCTAATACATAATGAATAATTGAAAGCTCTCAGATACAGGATGGGACTCCACCTCCATGAGACGTTTTTCCTTTAAGATGAATATTTTTTTCAATTTTTTCTTTTTTTTTAGTTGTGTTGAACATTTGAGGCGGTAGAGTCGAATATGGCTGTTTTTAAAAAAACACAAATACTATGTATTTAGTGCTGGTGAGACGCGTGCGTAAATTCGTGCGTAAAATCTGCTTTGACTTTCATACCTTGCACATGGGCGCTGTTCTATTTTTGTTATCTTTGCTCTGAGATGTATATATTTGAGACGTGATATCAGAATCTATTTTTATGATTTCCTGAATTCCCTGTTCCCATTTTCAATAAAAGCACAGTTCCTTGATCATTCGAGTGGTCCATCTGCTGTGTGAATCGCTGATGCCTTAGATGTCTTAACAGCTGCAATTTCAGGGAGAAATGGGGCATTCACAGGATAGTTAGCAGATACCTGGACAGCAGTTATGGCACATTTCTCTATTGAAATGTTGATGGGGGGAGCTGGTTGCTTCTATGGTCTTAAGTACAGTTGTTTCAGATGCAGAGAAGCTAAAGAGAGAGGCCATTCACACACTGTCCAGCGTCCAGATTGCTTCAGGTGTGGCTGTATCCAATCTGCATAATCCACTATGAACGTCCAAGAGTGACACATATATACACGTCTAGTTCAGGGTTAAATCTTCTTTTACTACATTTTGAATATCTAATACTTCACATAATCAATGAAATGTGCAATCGAGGCAATTTGTATCTGGCACGTGTTTGTGTGCGTAAACATGACCTGTGTCAACCCCTTTTGGTGAGCAGCAATAAAGTCTGCTGTTTTTTTTCTCACCTGTTCCAGTTCTCCAGGTGCAGGACAACACTGGTAATGTGGCAGTGTTGGGAGATACTTTAGGGATACTTTCAGTGTCTACTCTCATTCTCTCTCTAAAAAAATGATGATGATGATAAAATGATGAAATTAATATTTTTGTGATTAGCGGTGTACATGCAATATAATGCATATTATATATAAAATACAAAAAACGTGGAAAGAAGAAAGACACGTATGAAACAAGGGTTTGAACCATATTTGGAGTTTTTTTATTGTACGGGGTTGCTGACTACATTTCAGATTGTGAGGCTCTGCGGAATGTCTGAAACTTCCTGGCTGCTACAGAGTGTGGAGAGTGCGTTAATGGCCCCTTTTCTGCATTTAAAAAACTGCACTGAACGCAACATGTCAATGTGCACCTGAAGGTCTGTTCCTGTTCTGTATCCTGGGTCCACAGCTGATCTGATCCTGGCTAGTCTAAGATTTTAAACTCGCTCTTTGCTAAGACATGTCCATATTTTTCTGATGAGGTAAAGCTACATAGATAGTCCCATTTAGTTTGTCCTGCTGCTGGATTCACGCATTCCTTCAAAGCCTGTTAGAAAACGTCCTTCATCAAAGCAGGTGTTAGTCCCGCTGGGTGATCTCTGGACAGGATGCTCCTTTGTGCGCCTCTAAGCTGAAACCTCCTGGAGAGCAGCCCACAGGACTAAGTAAATCAATTAAAACTGGAATCAGATTAGGGTTTCATCCGAGGGGTGTCTGTCTAAATGAAGATTAAACGCGTCCTGTGGCAGAATTGTCAGTGTGAAATAGATCAGGATTAATCCAAAGCGGATGCATCTGCTTGGAGGTCTCTGCTTTGTTTACTTTAGAGGAATATTTCCTAAAATCAGCTAAAATAGTGAGGAGTGAAATCCTCACAAAGTAAACATTTCAATCAGCACGTGTTTCTCTAACTGTTTGTTTTACCACATCAGCGCCAACGCAATAAAGGCAAAGTGATAAATCTCCTTTTGGCCTCATCGTCAAACCATTTGATTCCCACAGTTACACACGCCCTCAGCTGGCCGGGATTACACCAGTATGTCATAATAAACCCACATGAGTTATTTAAAGTTTTTCCTCAGCTGATCAGTTTTTAGTTCATGAATTTTCTTGGGCCTATCAAAATCGCAGCCCCACGTTTATTACTACGTGAATGCATCAGCAGTAGGTTCATTTTAGAACTGGCAGTAGTTGGACTTGCAACAGATACATTCAACGCAGCTGATGTTTTTAACGGATTAGATAGATATTTTAGTCCAGATCTTTACAAACTGTGTGGGCAGATAGACCAGTGGCCACGTGTCGACCACCTTCACAGTCCGGGCATCATAAAAGCTCCACACCTCAAGGTGTTAATGGGTCTGCTGCCGCACACGCGCCACAGGTGAAAGGCTCGTGCACTTTTTTTGAGGCGCAGTGTTATCATTGTGCATGTGTGTGTGGTGTGAGGTCAGTGTGAAAATAAACACCGACTGTAAAACATTTAAATGTAAGCTTCTGATAAAGTTGTGACGATTTAACAGTAACAAGGTAAAATAAATCCAGAGGAGCCACATGTTGCATCTCATAAACTAGAACAGTGGTTATAGATTATTATATTAGATCGTAATAGCTTGCATGCATTCATTAGTTGTGATATGCAGAGCCTGTGTGATGATGGAGACACAGGCGGTGGATGAAGTCATGGTACCGATCTCAGCTGTCTGACCCGGGTCTGCTGTGAGGAGGGTTTTGGTTCTTGCAGCTGCAGAGGGCTGTGTTTGATTATTCGTGTGGCCTAAACGCTCCTGTGGTGGCAGACTGGGGGAGAGCACGTTCATTAATGTGAACAAAGCAGCACTGCTGTGCTGTGGGCGGGTCAGTGACTGCACAACATCTGCTCCGGTGGCCACTGGCCTGCCCCAGCAATTAAAGCAACTGTTCAACAGAAACAAGCACGCACACACACACATAGAAACTCACACAGACTACAAATGACTTTTCATGAAAAACATGTTTATTAGTAACAAGAGAAAAGTCACCGTAATGACGCTGCAAATTATTGACAAGATACAAGCAGAATACCTTATATTGTAGGTTTACATTATATTATGAAGAACCCCTCCTACTTTTATCTGTGTGTGTGTATGTGTGTGTGGGGGGGAGAGCATGCAGCTGGATCACTTGGTCAGACTTTGCCAACAGCCAGGCCCTGAGCTCTCTGAAACTCCTGCTGTAAACTGGACAAGACTTCTCGATGCTGTTCAGATTTCTTTTCCATGTCCTTCAGGAGCGTCTCGTACCTTTGGCTGTAAGGAATCAGAGAAAAAAACAAATTTAAGATTCACATACAAATGACTACATATTGTACACTAGAAACGCTTACACAAGGCTTGTTGCACACCTTTCTTTCTTTCAAGTCTTCTCACTCCATGCCACAGTACTGATAATTCTTATATTATTCGAATGTATATATTTGAATTATATAATTTAATATCTGAATGTAAAGTTTTTTTCACACTTATTGTAAATGATTTACTGTATATTATTTAGTGTATATTTACTTGTATTTATATTTTTCTATTTATCCTGGCATTGAAGACGGAAGAGCAAAGCAAGAATTTCATTGTACAGTGAAACCTGTTTTTATCTGTGCAAAAAAAATCTTGAATCTTATGTGGTGATCTTTTAAACATATACTGTACATCCCACACAAACATAGGGGGCTGTGGAATGGAAATATTACAAAAACACTTGAAAATATGATACAATTCAACAGCACTGGAAACTACAAAATAGAGAGATCATAAAATTGATTTAACAGCACTCTGAGGTCCCTCTCTGTCTCTTGTTGTGGCCTAACACTCAAAAAAAGATGGACCCACAGAGTTTGTGTGATCCCAGGGACAGAATGAAAACTGAGTCAAGGATGTGACATAGTACAGGCCATCCACCAAACTCCCTACTGCCCTCTACATGTGAGTGAGCATAATAACACCGCTAATCTACCAATATCCACACTGTGCCATTTGTAAGTAATCATTACTTGTTTCCTATAAGTTGCCCAGGTGTCTATTGAGACTAATGATGTATGAGGAGAATGAGAGGGTGTAATAAAAAAAGCATCATGGTATTATTTAACTGAAAGAGGTATTGTATTTAAATTCAGGTGATTTAAGACATGTTTCTGTGTGATCTTATTTCTTGGGAAGGAATGTCTTTCTTAAAAATCACTGATGTATATATTTTGTCAATGTTGATAATTACGCTGACAATTATGCTAACATTTGTTAGTGACAGCCTGTAATGTGTAAGTACCACCTGATATAGTGTTATAGTTGAGTTTACTGTTCAGTTTGATTGCTTTAAGACATGATGGACAAAGTCTGTCACCTTATTGGCAAACACACCCATTTAAGTGCGTACTGCGTGTCAGCACTGTGCATGGGACACACTCTCCTCCTTCAAAAGAACTGAATAACGACTTATAGCCGCTGTCTATTTGAGCAACAGATCTGCCAAAGATCTTGTCAGGGCATGTAAAAATACTCAAATTTTAAGTTCCAGTTGTGAGACAGTTATGATCAGTGCTGTAGTACATTAAACCAGATATTCAAATCAAGTATCTCAGTGCCATTTCTAAGTAAATCAGCTGTGATGTGTTACTTTCCCCTTCTCCGACATCATAATAATAATGTTCACAATCTGTCAGCACACAGACTAAGTATAGATCATACTGGACTTGCAGGTTTTGTACTTATTCATATAGTGCTGCACTACTCTGGTCAAACTGGATCCCAGTACACTGCAGAGCTCTCTCAGCACAGCACCAGTGCAGGCTGTGGGACGGCTTTACTGACTCACATCTCTCCATTGATGTACTCCAGCCTCTTAGTGACCGTGGCTTTGGCCTCATCCAGGTCTTGCTTCACTAACACTGGGCCGATAAGTTTATATACTACGTTTGTACTGTCCAGCAAATCAAGCTCCTGGAAAGAAACAAAGGGAGAGATCACATCATGCATTATCATCCAATATACATAACCAACATGCTTACACCCACACCAGTCGAGACAATAAGCTTTATAAACAGGAAAATGCTGTGTTATTTACCTCTTTGACAATGTTGTTCTCTGTCAGTTGTGTCTCCAGCTTCTGTCTGGCTGACATGCTCTTACTAACATCTAAACAACACACAGAGTACATATATTAATGCACATTTTATAGTAATGTAATGTTTTTTATTTTGTTTTTACAAACATTAGTAGTAGTTTTAAATATCTGACGAGTTAATTTAACGTGTGTGTCCTAATATGGTCGGTTAGCTCTCCACAACATGGCTCCATATGAGACAACATGCTCAGTTAGCAGCACCTACCTTTCTGCATCTGTGTGTATTTTTCTAACTCCGCTTTCAATTTCTTTTGAATGGCCTCTGCCATGTTTGCGTCTGACTGAAAGAAGAATACCCCTGTGGACTGAGTAAATCTATAAAATAGAGATAAGCGGCAGCTAAGTGTGGTAAGATTTGTGTGTTAGCTAGCAGGAAAAAGGCAGCGGCCGGAGCGGATGTTACCGACTCCTTCAAAGTAAGAGCCCCACCACTACGTCATGGTTGACTGATAAAATAGCACAAATAAGCAAAAACCAAAGAAAGAAAGAAAGAACCACCTCACAATGTGCATTTTTGAATTTTATTTTTATTATTTTTATTTAATTTTTATGCATTTTATTCAGTTGTGTTTTCGTTTGAACCTTTAATGACTTACTCGAAAATCAAATAAATCATTACTAGAAAGTCTGTATGATGTATATATGTATTTAATGTCATCTGAATATATTTTTTGTGTATTTTATTCCTTTTTTAAGCCTGTCATGGTTGCGGTTGTTTGCGACAGTGTTTTACGACACTGCACATACGCACACGTACACTCACAGACACTCACACACTCATCGCCCTGGTTCAAGATGGCCTCGTCGTTTTGGAAAGGTGTTGTCGGTGTCGGACTCTTTGCCTTAGCTCACGCAGCTTTCTCGGCGGCGCAGCGTAAGTGTCTCACCGGGAAAAGGCGCCTCTTGCCCGGGTAGTCTCTGTTTGTCCCGGCCGGGCCCCGCGGGCTCCGGGCCGCTCACACACACTGCAGGTCGGGCCTGTCGGGTCCTGAAGCTAGCAGCTTCAGCTAAGCTCCTGAAACCACCATCTGCTGTTTGAGCTGTCACCGACACACGACGTGTAGCCCGACCGGAGCGATGTTACATGTTAAATCTCCCGTAAATGAAGCCGCCGCCTGCCTCTGTGTTGATGTGTTTATTTGGTGTTGATCGTAAAATGCATTTCTCCCCCCAGATCGATCGTACATGCGACTCACAGAGAAGGAAAACGAGACACTACCTATTGATGTGAGTGAGCTTCATCTATTGTAACCTCGTCCTCTCTCATTGAAAGAGCTGCGTGTTCGCATCATTCCTCTTGTGTTTTCTCTCCGCAGATCGTACTACAGACCTTGTTATCGTTTGTCATGACCTGTTATGGTATTGTCCACATCGCTGGAGAGTTCAAAGACATGGACGCCTCCTCAGAGCTGAAAAACAAGTGAGTGTCCCCGCAGCACCTTCCTCCCCTGACAGCGTGCTGTTTGCGCCCTCTGTCACAGGGGACCCACACTCAGCACCTCCACTGATCACTGTGAATCAAGCCCCACACTCTCTCCCTCATCCTCCCTGTTATCTGTGTGATCTTTGTGTTGATATTTAAAACATTGCGAGTGGTTACCAGCTAGTCTGGTAAACACAGTGTTCCCAGCAGACACTTCACACAGAAAAGTTTGGTAATGTAATGAGTGCATTGGAGAAAAATTAATACAAAAGATGGGAAAATAACAATGAGGTCATCTATAAAGAGTATACATGCATTACTTTCTAAAAGTTTCAGATTTCATCCCCCTTTTTTATCTACCAGAAACATGCTGTAACAGTTTATAGTTTGTCTATAGAAAAATGATTTTGTCTCCTTAAAGCTGCTTTACAGTACGTGCAGTGTGTGATTAACAATTGCATCACTAGATGGTGTAATGGCTGTAACGGTTTCTGCCAACACACCTATCGGCCTGCAGTGAGGCACAGCAGATAGCTTTGGCCAATTGTAGAGATCTGACAGGGAAAGTCCTTTTATTTTTTTGAGTGAATAGTTAATTCTGTAAAATGTCAGGAAATAATGAAAAATGGCCATCACAGTTCCCAGAGTCCAAGCTAATATTTTCAAATGACATTTTTTGTCCAATCAACAGTCCTAAGATGTGTTAGTTGTGTTTATATGTTTATTCATGTGAGTGCCTGAACTTTGAACGTTTGTAACAGACTCTTCTGCTCCTTGCTTTCTCATATCATATTTTCATTTTGCGAGGAACACGTGTGGCTAAAGTGTATCATGCACACTGAGCAGGTGATGATCATGCAAGTTTTTGAGTCCATGTGATGTTCTGTCCTTTCGTGGCCAATATTTTGTGAGGGCCAGATGCAACTTATCTTACACCATACTAGTTTTTTTTTTGTTTTAAACCAGTCTGTTAAACTGTAAGTGTAAATGGCAGACTGTTTAGACAGAGCCAACCAATGACAGGAAACAATAATAAGGTCGTCTATATATTGTTATATATTCAGCCAGAATCATAAATACTTTAATAATGTCTCAAAGATATAGACTTCTGATCAAATGATAATATTTTGGCCTCCGCAGGTATCTTTTTATGCAGTGTAAGATGAATAATTGTGTCTTTCTCTGGAAGTTCGCACATTACCACATGTGTTTTATATTTATTCCCAAAGACTCAGACACTTCAGTGTGCACACATCAATTTTGTTTATACTCAAATCTATCTATCAAGTCACAGCAGGGGACATGCCCACGTTGTAGATACTTGATACAGATTTTTAAAAAGTTCAGACTCCCAGGTTTATTTGAATAAAACATTTGAATAGTTTCATGCCACAGACCTCATTGCTTCTTGGCTTTTCCCCATCAGGAGCACATGCAGTAGCAATCCTTCATACTTTTATTATTCCACACAGGTAATTGAGGTGATTATGGCAGTTTCAGTTCCAGGAGGTTTAATTTCCTTACTCACTGCTTTTAATTGGATTTTTAGGAGATTAAAAGTATGTCTGTGTGCAGAGATGTGTGATCTGCCTTCATAGCTGGAGTTAGTCCTGTATGACAGATGCATTAGAGTGCACCTGCTGCAGAGGTGCCCATTTTTCTCTTTTAAAAGCAGGACAATATTTACCCAGACTTTTCATAGTCTTTTATCCCCTTTTCATCCTCTCAGAACATTTGACACACTGAGGAACCACCCGTCCTTCTACCTTTTCAATCACCGAGGCCGGGTGCTATTCCACACGCCGGAAGAGGAGCCCTCCTCTGTACGCAACCAGCAAGCTCTTCCCAACCCCATACGGCTACGCAAGCTGGAGCATTTGCACTGAGACTGGCCTTTCCTGCCTGTAACCTCATCAGCGTCGGTTAAGATTTGTTTTTGTTAGACAGAGGGGGGACTCCCATCTCCCTCGACTTTAATTTGTATTTGTACATAAACTAATATGCTGTCCAAACATACATCTCTCTCCATAAAAGTGGTCACCACTCACATTCAACACTGACTGTGCCAACCCTTCAATTTTTCAAGCACATTTGTTTGTATATACAGTATGTAATTACTTTGAAGTCTTAAGATACAGAGACATCTTCCCTTTCTGTCCCTTCTGAACTGAATTGGGGATATCGCTCTCCTTTGTATATCCTTTTTATGAGGGGGCATACAAATGTTTCAGTCGACAGTCTTTCATTGCTGTTTTCAGTTCAACCACGCATCAGTCTTCAGCAGCTGTCTGGGCAAAATTTTGTCAACCGAAATGAGCTTTGTATGAATGAATGAGGACCCTTTTTAATTCCTTGATGGTATCCTGGAAGCATAAAGGCTCGTCTGCACATCCTGTTTGCATTGAAGAGGTTTGATTTATGACAGGAAATCAGGTCAAGGGGAGGTATGAGAACAGGCAACATTAGACGACCGTTCTAATGATACTGTGAACACTTAAGGCGAACTAGAAAGTAATGGTACATTCATTTGGGTGAAGTTTATTTTTTCCTTCATTTAACATTTTGTTAAGATACAACAGATGTTTTTAATTTAATAAAATGCATACTGATTTTACAAGGTGTCAGGATATTTTATTTCCCTTTTCTCATATTCGGAGGCTGGAATATCGCTCTTACCAGGTAAAAGGAAACAAATCTGTCTCCTGCACATTGTAGGGGCTGTTAAAAAAGACAAGGCAGGAAGGCATCAGAGCTGTGGTGTTACTGATGAAAGTTGTTTAAACGTGGGAGGAAAAGTTCTTAAAGTAGTAACTATGATGCAGAGATGTACCTGTGACCTTGTTGCTTGACTGCTGCATCACAAAAATTTCCACCTGATCAGTTCCTCGTGTTGGCCTCTGGGTGGCAGTCTGATTTGTCAAGGCAGCTGCAGCAAATCAAGAAATTCAAACTTACATTTCTGCAGCATGAAGTGTTTTATGTCCATTTCTCCTCTCCATTAGTTTCAGCTGAATGTGGTTCGTCTCGGATTTACACACACACATCTGAGGTGAGGTTAGCTTCAAATGAAGAATAATGCAGGCCTGTCATTGATTTGTGTAATGTAATACATCTATGATGATGAAAATGTTGCAGTGTTGTCACTGTGGCACTAGAGCATGATAAGTGTTAGGGGTCCTGAGATAGTGGAAAACACACTCATAATTGTGTGTACTTCTCAGGCTTTACCCTGTGTTGCTTTTCTTCGGGAACGATTGAATAAATTTAGCCCTTCAGGCCTCATCTGAAAGTATTCAGATAAAAGACAAAAATCACTCTTGGTTGAAGTACAGCCAGTGGACGTGTGCCAGAAATGTCTGGGCCAACAGCAGTTAGGGTCTTTGCTGAGCTGCAGCAGAGAACAACTTCATTCCTTTGTCTGAAACAGAAACTTTCTAATATGATATTTACTCAGTCAGAGACACAACATAATTTGTGTCAAATAGCAACCTCTGTTCTTCTTGTATTGTTAGAAATATTGTTAGTTTCAGATGACACATGATGATACAAACATCTGTTTACCCAAAATGAATCTCTATACAAAAACATTCAGCATGATGGGCTGTATGTTTGGATGCAAAATGTGCTGTAGGCAGAAATACACACACTGAAACATAAAACAGAAGACACCATTCTACTTGTGGTTTATTTTTTGTTTTGTTACAAAAAGGAGCAGGTTCATAAAACTTTCCATTTTATATATGTATTTAACAGTTTACAAAATTGGCTTTAAACGTTTCATTCAAAATATTTCTTATACTCTGAAATAAACAAATTCACAAAAATAATCTATATTCCTTATGAACATTAGAAAGTAGTGTACATCTGTCATAAAAACAAGAATAACAAAGGAGGAGCGCTAAGTTGGGTTCATGTAAAAAGCCAAAGGGCAGATTACCAGCTGTTAAACAACAGGTGACTGTCGACTGAGCCCCGACAGATGCAGAAATTCCTCTGAATAAAGTTGTAATTCTGGGAATCAATGGAGTGTTTGTGGTGCTGTGGAGGAAAGTTTTCAGGACGCTCTGTGTGTGTGTTGGAGGAGTAAAGTCTAAATGGATACCAACAGCTGCTTTCACTGGACTCATGTTCTGTTGCTGTAATGGCAGACAAGAGGATAATGATGCTCAATCAATAAAAAAAAGAAAACATTATGGTCCATTACCTGTCCAGTAATGTGCAAGTGTCCCAAAACGCTGATTGATCTATTATAGTCTTGGTGTCCATCACTGCTGGTTGAAGTTTGTTTCCAGAACAGTCAAATTAGTAACAAAATGGACCCAGTTTGAACATTTAAAACCAATTAATTAGGTTTAGACAGACACGTGAAGGTTAACTTTTTTCAGACTTTGAAGTAATGCTCATTAGGGTTGAAATATGATGAGAGAAATTCCTCTAGCATTTGAGATTTTGCCAAAACAATCCTGCTGAGCTACCTGTCCTTTAAATATAGCAGTACTGGATAAACAGGAGTTACGCATCAATGTGATGTAGTACCTTGACTTTTCAGGGATTTTACTGACGGGTGGGGGGGCACAAATAGACATTTCCATCTGTGTATTTTATCTTTCAGTGGTTTCTCAGTTGAACTGTATTGGTTGTAACTGGGTGGACCGATTTCTCCTGTTAGACATAAATCAACATTCTTACTCACAAAAAAAAAACAGGTTGCAGTCTTACAAACACTTTTCAGACCAGCTGAAGAAAGGTCTATTTTTAAAGAATAACAATAGCAGGAATGACCCTGTCCACCCCGCCCTCTGCCATTTGAGGATCTGGCGGCTTATTGTGTATCTGTCTAACGGAGTGTGTGCGTCTACTGAACAATGTCCCGATACAGACAAAAGCCATATGGATGTTTAAGGCATCTGTCAATATAAGGAGGATTATATTTAAAGTCTCTTTACTAATCCTCAGTGGATCTGTCCTGAAGGCCCCTCCTCTAGCTAAACTCCTTACCCTCTAACTCTGACAGGATGTGATGTAACAGCACAGGGACAGTGGGAGCATCTGCTATCAGTGCATTTGTCCTTTTCCCCCTCCAGTTCCCCGATTTGTGTTTTTGAGTCAACAAGGACATCTTGTTTGTGGTGGTGAATTCAAAATACTTCAGCGCAAAGGAGCTTCATTCCTTTTTCCAGTAACAGTGGCTTCGTCACTAACTGCCGTGATCATTGGGGAGCTGCGAGGACGCTGCTTGCCTCATCTCCACCTCAGCGAGGGCCGTCTCCAGCTGCTGGATCAGCACTCGCTTCTTGAACCTGCGGGAGAGGCAAAGGAAGTTAGAAAGACGCAGGGAATGAGGCGAGCCGCCAGAAACATGATTCATGTAGGTGAACCTGCTTTAAAAGGCTATGAGAGTCACTGTCAACAGCTGCCACTAAATCTACGATATTACGTGGCTGCAGTGACAACAAAAAAATAAAACAAAACAATTCAGTTGTTTCTTACCTGACAGCCTCTTTGATAGCATGATGGATGAAATACTTTTGAACATTAACTGGACCTTTCACCTGCTGCAGTAGTGCAAGTATTGCCTCATAGTCTAAGGGAAAAAAAACACAGAGAGAGATGAAGAGACACTTTAGCAGGTTACAACAGGAATAAATGTAATGTGATACAGCGCACTGGCTCAGACTCACTTCGTCCTGGTTTGCGGACCTCCTTGATGACCCGACTCCTCAGCTCTGCTTGGCTGCCGTCTAGTGGGGCTATGAATATGGTCTCGAGCACTTCAGGGTCAGCCTCACTGCCCTCGAGCTGGCTTTGTGGACTCAGTCGGTCACAGTTGTGCTTCTCCTCTGCCGGCTGGTGCTCATCTAGGCGGTCATCCACTAGCCTCTCCTCCATCATGTTGATGTCCTCTCCCCGATCTGCTGCTCCCGGCCCCGCCCTCTCCTCAAGGCTCAGCGAAGGTGGGTTCCCTGCTTCAGCATCCATCTCGGTGGGCCAGATCTCCACAGACTCTGGCCCAAGGACCCCGTCACCGTTACTCTCATTGACCACCATGTTGTTGCCATCCACTCCTGTGAGGGTGACAAATCATTTAAAACAACTGCAGAGTGCAAACTGTGCAACATTTTCCAATCAAGTTCTAATAAATAGTCTGTGCATCTGTAGTCCTGTGATCAACATATATAATCCTTCCTGTTACCTTTGTGCTGTGCAATGGGTTTGAGGAGGTTCTGCTGCCCTTGAAGCCCTACTGGACTCTTTCCCACCACCACATGGTTGGTGCTGGCAGGTGGAGTCTGAGGCCGACGCAGTAATGGGGACATGCTCCGCCTTCGCTTCATAGTGGCATTTGAGTTGGAATCGCCAGAGTTTCCTCTTTTCTTATTTTGAGGGCCTGCTACAAACTCATCAGCCTCATCAATCATCATCCCCTGAGAAAAACGAGCAAATAAAGTATTAAAGACCCAAAAGACTAAATACTGAATAAAGCCATCCCTTAAAAACACATTTTGAATAGTATTTTGAAGTATAATATGTTGATATATTTACCTTCTTATCCTGCTTGAAAGGATTCCCAAACGTGTGCAAGCGTTTAGGTTGGTCGGGGTCGATCTCTCTCAAAGGAGACGGCATCATTTTTAGGTACTCCTGATAGTTTCCCATCTGAGCTACTGGAATACTGTGCAGGTAGTCTAACAACCACAGGAAGGTTTATTAGTATCAGCAAAATACTGAAGTAGCCACACAGAATTTTATGCCTTACTTTTGGGGGGTTATTTGGCAATTTGTGTTGGTATCATTCATGTTCAACATCTACTTAAATTAAGAGATTGATTTTTTTGTACACACACACACATCGTGATGGGCAGGACAAAAGTATTCTTTAAAATAAACTGTAAGATTTGATACCTTCATCTTGCCCTCGGATCAGTTTTTGTGACGTTCGCAGTAAATTGGAGCGCATTCTGGTGAGTTGATCCAAAAGGTTTCGTCTTGGGATGTCGTAGGCATTTCGATAAGCCTGAGGTTTAACATCCTGTGAACACATCAGCACATTTAGTCAGAGAACACTCACCAACCATTACACCTGCCCTATTTTTCCTGCAACTTCCCACCCATACAAAGCATGTCATGCTTTTCAGAAATGTACGACCGGTCGTAAACCTACCTTGTTGAGCAGACCGATCTGGAATCCAGCAAACTCTTTGAAGTTGATGTCCGCCAGGCGAAGGGGCGCCTCCCCGGTGATTCCCTGCAGCAACTGCTTAAAGTCACGGCGGTGGGCCAGAGAGAGAGAGCTGGAGTGGTTCTTCACCTTTATGCCAGTTTCTTGGGGAGCCTTCTTCCCCACTGACACGATCAGACGATCTGATTCAATCTTTGCCTTTAAACCAACAAAACAATTCCTTTGAGTCTTTTTGGTCTAAATAAAATAATATACTTAAATATCTGAGCTTTCTTTCTGAGCTGTCACTCTTTAATAGCTGAGCTTAAACAATGCTGCATCATGTTTACATCAGTTTAAACTTTTCACAACTCCTTTACCTCACAACTGAACAAAGAGGAAGTTAGTTTTCCTCATGTTTGGGTGACAACTATAACTACAACTATATTTTTCAACAGCAGTTTTTGACCTGCCAGTTTCCATCCCATGTTGTGAGTTTTTGGATGAAGAAACGTGTCTGTGTCTTTGTTCTGAAATGTGCTCTGTCTCAGGCTCAAGGACACTTGAGTCTTTACCTGCTGGCTGAGCTTCTTCAGGTAAGAGATGACGCTGTAACTCAGGCCACAGTCCATAGTGTCTGCAATAAGATTAGGTGCACCCATCATCCTCAGCGCCTTTTTCAAGGGCTGTCAGAAGATAGCAAGAGGAAATCATGGATGTTAGTTACATGCAAAAGCAATATAAATCCATAGGCTGAACATTAACTAAATGTAGCAGTAGTAATTGATTACCAAGAGGTAGTACGGAGGCATTGTCTTCAGGTACATCTCAAAAGCCTGTCGCCACTTGAGGTTTGGTTTTAGTTTGTGCACTTTAAATAAATCATCTGAAAGAAAAGAAATGAGGACAGTTTGAATATAAAGTTTTAGCACTCTGGCTCAGTGACCAGTCAGCCATCAACCTGCATCTCCTCCTGCTACTGTAGGACTGACTGTCAGATACACATCAATAATCAGGCATTGAGTAAAAAAAAAAACCCACAAAAGTGTCAAAACATACACTCCCCTTTATCCTTCTAAATGGCCCATTATCCCAAAAATATATATGTGTTGCTATAAGGCTGTTACTTGTGACTATGTTACTAGCCAAAGATTGATTTGAGAGGGGTTTGCAGATGATGAAGTGACCCAGAAAAGGGAAGCTTTTTAAATTTAATATCAGCTATGACCGACTGACCCAGAAGTTTTGAGGCTACTTTAAAGAAACGGTTTATAACCATGTGTCTTACCGAGGAGAGGGAGAAGAACTGGGTAGTTGTAAGGCATAACAAACAGGTTGACACAGGTGAGAGTGGTGCTGGCTTTAAGGTAGCCGAATGGCTGTCCCAGGTCATTTTGCTTCGCACTGCTGGAAACAAACACCTGAGGACAACAGGGAAAATTACTGAAAATGTCATTTTGGACTTTGAGCTTAGAAATGAAACTTCAGAAAGCCTTTGTAGATCTGTGGTTGGTGACAAAGGTTCATAAGTGAGGCTCATTACTGATTCACAGCTACCAAAAGTTTAGAAAGTACTTTGAATAAAGTAAGCAGCCTCATTATGTCTGGTTTTCAGAAAAGTCCTGGAGGCAACGCCATCGAAAGTAGAAACAAGCCAACAGAGTTGATGGGTGTGTGAGTATCCACCCTACCTGCCAGCACATGTGTGGAGACTTCCTTTCCAAAACGTACTGGGTGAGTGGAGACGGCTCCAGTTCATACTTGTCAAAGGGAAGCTTGTCGATCACCATGGGCTCACAGTCCACACAAGAGAAACGCACCATGGGATGTGCAGAACGAGGTGGCTAGGAGCAGGACACGGAGATAATTGAAGAACAGATCAGACTTATTCATCTGTAGCTCGGACCATGTGATGTATTTGCAACAGCTACACATGATGAAATCACGGACTGAGTTTGCAGAGTCTGGACACTTGTTTATACTATATTGGCGGTAAGTCAGAGATACTGGCTGATATCAGACAGAAAAAAGGAGGACTGCCAATAAAAGAGAGAAAGGCAGAAAAATATGAGACAAGGTCACACTGACACTATAAATAATCAGAGACAAAGAGTATAAGTGGGTGTCAGCGTTACTCTGCTTGTACACAGATTTACATGCACTTTAAGAAAAAGGTGCTTCTCTCTGCTCACCAGCGTAGGAGAATTCTGGTCTGGCCAGAAGGACTCTGGAATGGGCCAATGCCCAACTGGAACCCCCGTCTTTGGGTTCGGTCGCACATAGATGAGTTTGTGGCAGCTGTGCCACGGCTGTTGGCTGAAGGTTGACGCAGGACGATTGGACTCCACTGAGTTGTCTGTGAAGCAAAGAAATAAAATAGGTGCAACATAGGAGTGAATACATTTCTTAACCAAAAGCTGACTAACACAAACAATTACTGGAAATCTGAGAGCAACTACTGTCAAACAAAACCTGATTCACTGATATGAAAAGGTTTTCCTTTCATAGAATAGTTTTTAGCTCTCCTGAGTACCTGAAATTTTCTGTTTGAAAGAAACATATTGTGCAATCTCTTCTTTAACTGTTAAAACAATGTGTAAGTCAAATTATCTCCGCAGCTGTCTTTACACAACTTTTTTATAATCCTCTATGTTTGGCAGATCTAGAAAATGCACTCAGTTCTTCTTTTAGAGTAAAACTGCACAGTGGTGATCCAGGATAAAAAGATTCTGTTCTGCTTTCACTTGTTTTACTGCCCACAGTATCTTTACTCTAATTTACTGTATGAAATATAATGTGCTCAGAAACCCAATAAATTATACTTCTCTCAGAACACATAAGCCATTTGACTTACAGCAAAACTGCTTTTTTCTTACTGCTGTTCATGCATGTTCATATGTTTGTCCATAACTATTTTGAAGACAGGATTTGCACCAAGGTAACATTCTTTCCTTGCATCCATTCAGTGTGTATTATCCAAAAACTAACCTTCCCCAATGAGAGGTGGATCCGGCCCTGTCTTCTCAAAATTAATGACAACACCACTTTGAACTTTTTGGACCAGAGACTCCAGACACTGGTTCAGCATCCTCTGTGTCCGCACACAGTACGATCGCCCTGAGAGAGCAACAGGAGGCACACTTATCATATATAATAGAATGAATACCAAAAACAGTACAGGCACATAATGATTATGAAAATAAATGGTGGTATGAACACAGGACCAACAACAGGGTACCAAAATAAGAAAAAGACGAACCTCCAGTGACTTCACACATCTGAGTGATGGCAGACTCATCTGTGGGGACGCTGCCAAGCTGCTCGTTGTCTGGTGTGGCTGCTCCTGGCAGCCTCAGCACCAACGCAAACAGACGCTGGTCCCAGCGAAAGGGCTCTTTGGTCAGCTCACTGCCTGCCAGTGGAGAGTTCAGAGGCAGGTGCAGCTAGATGACAGATGGGGTAAAGAAAAACAAATATGATGGGAGAACAGTTTTATATGTGAAAACAGCCACAGGTCACCGTTTGCACAGTTTTACAAAACTTACCATTCATGTTGTTACAAAGTCTAAACAGATCACCTTACTACAAACAGTCTGTATTAGCACTACTGTATTTGTTTGAGCTCTCACCTCATCTGGCACCCCGGAGCTGTGTGTAAGCTTGTTTCCATCAGTGATAGTGATGATCACAGATGGTTCGAGGAAGAAGGGGTTGCGGCCCTGAGAGGGAAACGGTAACAGTCAGTTATTCAATTCAAATTCAGGCAATCTGTGACACCATTTATTCTCAGTCTTCTTTCTTGTCTTCATGTTTCAGACCATAAACCCTTCAAAAACATAATGTGACTGGTCTCTCGTGCTCACAGTAATGGCCAAATACAGCTTTGCTATTTGAACAGCAAACTTAAACACAGTAATTAGTATGACCTGAGCATCACACCTCTGCTAATCTCCTGGATACTAATATGAAGTGTGTGCTGCAACTTGTAATCTTTGCTTTGTGTCAGAATGCATCTGTAAGCCGCAGAGTGTCCTTGTGTTACTCGTTAAGGACAGAGGCCTCTAACTGTGTGACTGTAGGGGTCAGCCACACAGAGAATGCCTAAGTAGATTTACACACAGCCGATGCACAGCAATTGTGTCAGTACTTGAGCGTAGTAATCTATCTCTGCCGTCAAGCATGGGTTTGGAGAAAAGATGTGTGTAAGGAGCTGATGGCAGTGCAAACAGAGGAAGACGGAGTGGATTAAGCTGTTATCAAAAGCCAATATTCTTCTCTTGGTCTCCAGGAAAAGGAACAAAGAAAATACCAGCAGAACGCTTTGTTACAATCTTTATCAAAGCCTAATTTATCCAGGGAAAGTACAAATACACTGTGTTTTCAATATCAAAAAAGCCTTGTTTCACACCGAGGTACTACTACGTCAGAAATAATTTTGTCCTGTGGAATCAGCTTTAAAATCCCTTGCTCAGGGCACTTATCTTCCACCACTTGTATTATTTTCAGCTTTTCTTGGAGAGACTGTTAAACCATTAAAAGAAAAATCCCACTAAAACTGCTATGGAAACAATTCTACTTTTCTTTTATAGCGAAAGACATGCATGACGTTGGCATTAAATACCTGTCCATAGTTGTCGATGCCTGAGACGAGGCGGTTGAGGTTGAGCAGGTCAAAGGATGTGCGGAGAGCGTGACCTAACGTCGTCAGCCCAGACGCCTGCAGGTTCTTCAGCTCGCACATGAAGGTGGCGTGGTTCTCCTTCCAGCCAGCCTGAAATACAAACAGGGGCAGCATGTTGAATTCACCGCGCACCAAACAGCTTGGCAACACAGAAGCAGAGGAGGCCTGAAGTCACAGTGCACGGTGAGCAGCCACAAACCAAAATAGATCCACACCCACAGACACCCATACTATGTAATTACAAAGAAAAACACAACAGGTTTTTGTTCACCGACGATCACAAACTGATTCATGTCAAGCATATGACTGCCACCTTTGGCAAAAGGACTTCTTAGCTCAAGGAAATCTTAGCAGTCCATTGATTCTGCAAAATAATAGCAACCACAAAATGAGATCAGACTATGTCAAGCTCTGGAAATAGAAGATAATATTGTTAAAATTCAGGGCCATGTTTGAGCTGGATGGCGCTGTTTAAGAAAGAGTCTCATTTCATACATGACAAGCATCCAAAAATACACTTCCCACTGCTGCCTGTCCTCTGTTGTGGAGATATACTCCCACAGGAGAGGATGTGGGAGATGTGTAAACTGCTCTTGGACTTTTCTCCAGCAGGGTCAAGTACCTTACTGCTGCAGCTTCATGCTTAATCTAAGGATGACCTGCAAGCTTACCACTTCTTTTATCAGGAAGAGGGGGAGCAGAGAGAGGGAGAGAGAGAAAGAGAGAGAGAGAGGTGAGGAGTTGGAGAGAAAAAACTTGAAGCGCCAGTGTCAGCATGTATGCTCTGAATCAGGCCAGTGGGTAGATTTCTGGATTATCATGGGATATTATTCTAAAGCCATGAATTGGGTGGAATTTCTAGGAAAGCGCAGAGTACATGAATGACGTTAGATAAATATTATACAGTCAAACATCACTGCACCACAGCCGAAGGTGGAGACACATTGGCAGGGGTAGTAACAAAGTAATAACCCATACATAGATAGACCCTCATGTAGGCCAGAAGAAATGTAAGGCTTAGCTTGCCCTCAATAATTCAGACTACAGAATATTTCTATTTTCTCGTTCCGACCTCCTCTCTCCCTCTGCATCAACAATTTATTGCCTCTGTAACTGTGCAATCAGAGTAGCCCCATTCACTATAACCTTGTCCTTTCATCATAATCCTCAGTGCACAAAACAGGCAGAAACAACAAAGGAGAAAGCAATGAAGGCAAAGAGAGGAAGAGGAGTTATGGACGGACTTTACAACGGGGGACAAACACTTCAGACGGCAGCACCTGGATGATTTTGTGTGAGGGAGCGGATCGGATGTCGGATTATTTGGTTAAGACGCATTTCAGTAGGGCGCCTGAAGCAGTGATCTGGACTTGTGGTAAATACTGCAAGGTCAATGACTGAATGAAGCAGAAAGCATCAGATGGCATGACATGTTGCCATAATCCCAGTGCTTTACACATAACTACAGTAACAGAGTTAAAATTACACAATAATGTTGTACGTGCTGAGGCAATGAGTTTGAAATGGTCCTTTTGGAGGTCAATAATACAGCCTAACAGTTATTTTGCTCTTGAACATCTTTTAATATTAACACCAGGTAAGACTGTACATTAGTTAAGAGGAAAACTAAACCGCCATAGTAATCTATTTGTTGTAATTATACCTAAAAAAATGAGGCTTTGTAGAAGTGAGTGCATTAAAAATATTGCAATAAAAGTATTAAGATAAACTTTGTTTGAGATTTTATTTGAGAAAAGAGAAGTACTTACAATCTATCAGAAGCTAACTGTTTTATTAGTATCACTATGCAAAAAAAATCTATTTTATATCAAATTATATTCTATTTTATATATTTTTATATATTTTATTTTATTTGGTATATTTAATATATATTTTATATATTTATAAGTTCAGTAAAAAATGTAAGAAGTCCTAGAACGAAACAGACTAGCCAAACATGTCATTTAATAAATCATAGCGTATTAAATATTTCAATTGATTGTACCAGCAAAACCTCGATTCAGCTGATGAAATAAAAGTAATTCATTCGACACCCTGAATGTATATTTTACCAGCTCTATTTTTCAACTCACTTCTTCAATATTCTTACTCTTGACACATGTTTAATTATTCAAACATTTTGTTGTTTTCTTTGTTGCTTGTACAATAACAAGAGGTGCATCCCTAATGCTTGGGCATATAAATACAGCATGTAAAATACTCTACTGTATCATAATATGGTCTGAAGTCAATTATCATGACATGAGAATGTAATATTGTCACTTCTGGTCTGGTGCTCTTTGAAAAGCTGCTGCTGCTAGAAACAGTGCAGCAAAGTACACGTTCAACTAAAAACAACAAATATGGTATTAACTAGTCATTACAAATGCCTTATGACTTGCACTATGCTTTACAACAGGTGCTTCTGTATTTGTCGTATAAGCCTCACACCGGCAGCTACTACTGTTGAAGATTAAGAAATGACTCTCCAGCTGTGGCATTCCGTACTTTGGTCATGAGGCAGGCAAACGAAAGAAATAAAACCTCACAGGGAAAGAAAACTATCATATATGTCTTCAGGCATTAATGACTTGGGATGAGGTAAGAGCTTAGCAGATTGTGTTGAGAGTAGTGGTGTTGTTTGTAGACAGAGTCAGGAGAGCCAAGAGATCTCTAATACACAGCAGCCACTGAGGCAGATCAGGGACCTCAGGGGTTCATGTGGGTACTAAGGATTGTATTTTATTGGGCCTGAGAAGCTCAGTGTGTGCCAGGTCATAAAACAAGCCAATAGATTAGTGGTGAGGATAGCTTTGCCCCTGAAATTATTGCATTGATTCACAGGTTATGTTTCCTTTATTTTTTTAGCCTGTCTGTGTGAGTGTTTGTATGCTGGGTCATTATGCTCATATTATCGGTATGACAAAAAAAATCATATGAATAATGATAATTGTCTTCCAGCGAACTCACATAAAAATGAAAAAAATCTCATGATGAAGAGGGCTTATCAACTTTCAGGCCTGATTGACCAATGGCAATGTGTGGATGATGCGAGGGGCGGAGTCAGGAATGATTGGCGGGCTTCTCGACCAATCGAGACGCTGCCCTTTCAAAAAAAGAGCGACGTCAGAGGCGATAATAAATCTCTCCGCCTCCATCTCAACGCCCCAGACTTTTCTCAACACAAAAGCAAAATGTCCGCTGGATGGTCGGAGGCAGTGCAGCTCCGGGTCTGCGGGTATTTGGAGCAAAAAAAAGCCGTTTTTTCGCCACCGGGAAGCCGCCCAACACTGACTACAAACCAGAAGGACAATAAAGTCTCACTGACAGAAAAATACGTTCGACTTGTGCATTGTAAAAATCGTTATCAGTTGCTAATTACCTTCACTCCGTATGGCGGATCATCAAATGTAACTAGCATGTACCTGTCGCCTCTACTAGCCGGGTCTCGGGCACGCAGCTGTCAAAAAAAAAAGGAAAACCAAAAACAACATATGTTAATTTCGACCAGTCTTGCCCCAGGAACCCTAAGCTCTCCAAAAGGTGCACACTTGCTGGAAAAAAAGTCGGGGTGAAATTCTTTACCTTCATAAAGACCTCAACCGCGCCTTTAGCAACGTCCAGATACGTCGTACCCAAATAAGTGCGCTGATTCATAGAGGCGGACGTGTCTAACAGGAAGAGCAAAATAGGCATTTTAAATGTAAAGCCGCGGTGGTATGCTTTTCTAAAATAACTGTTGTCCACATATGAGCTATCGTGCGGCCACACAGTTGACTCATGTGTGTATATATTTGTAATAATAGCCCCCCCTCCAGTAGAGGGCCGTTGGCTCGCTGCCTCTCTGTCTGCCTCTCCACAGCTCTGCCTCAGCTCGCGCTCTTCAACTTCTGCTACTAACCGAATGGAACGCCCCGCTCCCTCCGCTGCCACGCCATTGGCTGAGCCCGACTCCACTGGCCACGCCCCCCGCACATTTCTGCATATATATAACGAGGTCGAGATGGCGCGTGTATGTAGAACATCCGTTTACCATCTCAGCCGTGTGTTTTGTGTGTGTGCAATCAACAGTGTGCTCTAAATGTGCGTGCATATATGTGAGGATCTTTAACATGAGGTAGCAGCCTGTTCACCGGCTTCAAACCGGTGCAAGTGATCCCTATGGATCATATTCATAGACTCGCCAATTCCCTTGCATCCCGCCTCCCTCTCTCTCTCTCTATCTCTCTCTCTCTCTCACACACACACATGCACACACGCTCTCGCTCCTTCACACACACACACACACACACACTCTGATTCTCTCTCCTGTCACTCTCTTGCTGCGTTCAGGGCACCTGAAAAGGTCCGTCTTCTTAGTTTCATTGTCTTTATTGTTTTTATGCATTTTATTTTATATCAAACTAGCTTTTATTCTTATTCATCTTGCCATTGCACTATCCCCTTTGCTGTTAAAATACTGCAAATGTTCCCCGCTGAGGGATTAATAAGGATAATATTATCTTATCTTATCTTCAAGACATAATATAAGAAGATCACGTGCAGCTGCACAGCCTTGTTAAAATAAACAATATAAATGTTTTTTATATAGGTTATGAATCACGTGTTATATTCACGGTGCATTTGTGCCACAATGGCAGGATCAAGAAAAAAGCACATTTATAGAAAACAAAGGCTGAACAGCCATATAACACTAATATAACACAAATATAAACATTCAAACAAACCACCAGGAACATACTATATTGTGAGTATAACAAAGGAAAAGTCACTTTCACGACTAAGCCTCTTAACCCATAAAACAAGCACCACATGTTCTGCATGTGCTTTCACAGCTTTCAAAAATCCGACAGCACTTGAATGCAGCATCACTGTTAAAGAGTATTCTTGATGTGTCCTTTTAACAGTTAATCAAGCATCAAGCTATTAAATCTCAAACCACAAGCGCATATTTACTATAATCTCAGACTTGTCATGAAAAGGGATTAGAAACATAACGCCTCATAGATTTAAAGGTCAGTGGAAAGTCATGGTAACCACAAGGCCTACCTGTGTAACAAGAAGAAGGCTTCATCTTTCATGCACAGGTTTTTCTGCTCACAATATAGTTTGTACTGTATAACAAATGTGTTTACAATTGCACTTTTTTTTCATTAGCTGCCAGTGATAAACAGCTTGGATGGATAGCTTTAATCATGTTTAGCATGCAGATCCAATTTAGCACCAACATGACTGTGAATGTATGCTTCTTGTTTCTGTGTGTGCTCTTTGAAGCAGCCTGGTAAACAATGACATCCTTTCATGACCATCGAGGTGAAACACTTGAAAAATCTACGCAATTCAGATTCATACTTAAACACATAACGAAGCCACATTTGAGCTACTTTATACGATTAACACGATCCATCCACTAGTACACTTACTACCTCAAACATATGTGAATTTGCGTGCTTTAATTTACGCACATTTGGACGCTTTCCACAGTGAAGTTACTGTGAACGTGCTCCACGCCTGAGACATCCTTACGTCCTCCATGACGTATTGCACGTACGGTGGCGTCCCAGCATGCACCGCGGGGTCTGCAGCATATTGTTGACAAAGAGAAAAAGAGAAACAGCATCAGGGAGCGATCAGACTCTGGTGACAGCACGAATATTACACGATATTGCATGAAGCGTGTGCTCACAGAAAGGTAAAGGCTCTCTCCGAGTGTTTCCTTCAGGTTACACTGTGTTTTCTGTGCAATGACTCAACGTTTGTCAGCTAACATCTGGGGCTTTATCTGCTACTGTTAGCACGACACCGTAACGATGTGTTATTACAGTGTCAGAGCAAACAGACGCCGTCAAACTGTAGAAATGAACATTATCTGTCGGCGAATTAGGGTAACACACCTAGCTTGTACGCTTATAACCAACACACGAACACCTAAAGACCTCTTGGATTTGTGTCTGTTCACTATTACACTGCAGTTTAAAGGTACTTTTTTATTTTAAACTTACACACACTCTAAACATTGATATTAATACGGCTCGGTCTTTAAATAATAACCGCCTGACAGTAAATAGACGCCTGGTTGAAGCGTTGTTGATGTGAATTTTGTGAATTTATCGTGTTTTGCTTTGTGTGCGTGGAGAACAAAAAGTGTTGCGACACCCCGAGTCGAGTTCCTCGAGCTGTGCCGTAACCATGTAAACACACAGGGCCACGTGACTAGCACATGGAGCTAATAGTGTTTGTGTTGTTAAACTTTATGTATTTAAACTTCATTATGTATTCAAAGCTCCATTAATTAGACAGCCCTGGTCTGTCTTCTCTTCTTGTGCCACTCTTGAACTCTTAGAGCAGTTTGATGTTTTTGTTTACCGTATCGAGCTTGTTGTCCGTGTTTTCAGCTGTGTATCTCTGTGTTAGTGTGTGTATATACATTTAGAGTCAACTTCCTTCTGTGTGTGCACATAACTGGCCAACAATCCAGGTAGGTGTTTTCAAGTGTTTACCACAATGATCATGTAATGATGTCATTGTTTACCAGGCTTCTTCACTGAGCACACACAGAACAGGCAGAATCAGACATTCAGAGTCATGCTGATGATGAATTGGCACTGTGTGTTAGACTTCATTTAAGACACTTAACATGCATATGACCTGTTTTTCATTGGCAGCAAATTGAAAACAACAGCATGACTTAAAAAAAAACATCAAAGTACTTCACCTAAAAAGATATACCCCAACTAAAATTATGCATCAAAGAATCAAAATCAGATTTATTGAACGTATGTATGTGCATACATACAAGGGATCTGACTCCGGTTTTTACTTCACTCTCACTTTACGCACACAGAAATGGAGATAGATACAGCTTAAAACAAGGACAACAGGTAAGGTAAAAACAAACATTAAACTACTATGTAAAAGAATAAATATATTGAAGTGTATATATATGTGTATATATATATATATATATATATATATATATATATATATACACACACTATAAGTGTGTGTGTGTGTGTGTGTGTGTGTGTGTATATCACGACTAACCAACACTGTTGAACACACTGTTGATAACTAATAATAACAGTAACATGTAGACGGTGCAGAAATCCATCCTTCTCACAGTTAATTCTATTATGATTTATATTGCGTAGGCAGTATTTTTAATATACAAAGTGTAATAGCTTTGTGTACCTCTGAATAGTTTTAACCAGAGCTAGACTTCTAGGTCGATTTATCAGCAGATAGTTATTATTGTCTTATTAGAGACAAACAAGTATCAGTACATATGTTTGTCAATAAGTAACAAGAAAATTGCAATACTGAAATGCCAAGTACATATTTGTGCTATTACAAGGTGGATCATTATTACCTAATATATATATATATATATATTTTCTTTACTGTCAGATATGTATTATTATTGGTCTCAAAAGTCTGGTATCATTTGGGCTGTAGTTGAAACCTTGGAATATCAGCTTCATTATATGTGGATCATTAAACACAATAAGGTGCAAAGTCACTAGAAACAACAGCTGCTAAAGAAATAGAATAACAAACACAATATTTCCTCGTGATATGTGGTGGAAGTGAGAATGTAAATCAATGCGTAGTGAGTGAATGTACTTTACTATTCATCACCTGTGTCTCTTCACAGTACCATGTCAAGGCCCTGAGGCAATGAGAGCCGGAAGTGCTATTTCCACTTGAAGGGAGCCGGAACATCTTGATAGTTTGTGGAGCGAGGGGTGGGGGGGCCCAGGCAGACTGCGGACGGGGAAGGGGAAGAGCTCAGCTGGAGCCAATGCAGCAGCAGCATCGACAGCCTGAGCTGGTGGAAGGAAGCCTTCCCGTGTTCGTGTTCCCCACTGAGCTCGTCTTCTACGCAGATGAGCAGACATCTCACAAGCAGGTGCTCACCCTCTACAACCCCTATGAATTCGCCCTCAAATTTAAAGGTCAGTTGGCAGATTAAAACACAATCTGTTTCCAAGTCCACTGCATTATTTGTGCTATAGACTCCAGATTACCAAAATAATCTTTTTTTTCCCTTCTTAACAGTGCTGTGCACAGCGCCAAACAAGTACACTGTGGTGGATGCCACCGGAGCTGTCAAGCCACAGTGTTGTGTTGACATGTGAGTTTGTTTTTTTTTTTATAGGACTTATTACATTTTCATGTAGCTGTATAACACTTCAGAGACTAAATTCCTTATATGTGAGCTTGTTGTTCTCTGTGGACTCCTGTCTATGTCTTTATTGTTTCTCGCTTACTTCGTTAAATGTTAATCAGATTGTGTGTTTAGAGTCACATGTTTTTTATAGAGCTGACTTTCCTTATCTGGTCAGGTAAAGAGTATGTTTAATCTCCTCTGTCCACACAGAGTCATCAGACACAGAGATGTGCGAGCATGCCATTATGGGGTGTACGACAAGTTCCGGCTGCAGGTGTCGGAGCAGAGTCAGCGGAAAGCTCTGGGGCGTAAAGAGGTGACGGCCACACTCCGGCCGTCAGCCTCACAAGAGCTGCCTAGCCCCCGGCCCCAAGATGAGGAACGAAGAATCAAAGAGCAGCTTGCAGACAGCGAGTTTTTTGAGCAGACTGCATTTCAGACAGGTAGGATGGAGGGCTGTGGTTTGGTGTCACCACTAGATGGAGCCAAATACTCATCTGAATCAGAATCAGTTTGACTATTTTCAGGACGTGGTGTGTTTGATTGTTGTTGTGGCCTACCTATCTCATCAAACAGAGCATGACAATTATAACATAATAATGTACAGGTTTGAATATTTTTTTCATTCTCTCTGACAAGTTAAATAATAAGTTTGACTTTTCTTTGCCATAAAATGTGTTAGTTAAAGGATATAGGTCTGGTATTTTTTATGTATATATCTTGTACTGTCATATCCCCTTGAAAAGACAAAGAGTGAATTGATCCCACCACTAAGTATTGTCTGTATATCCAAAGCCTGATGTACATTAGTATGTCTACATTAATCCTTCATGCTTCCTTCGCCGAAAACTATTAAAAGCACATCAGTGAGCTACATCTTTTCTTTTCATGGGATTTGTTTACATCCTTTAAATCATTTCTAACCCATTCTGAGTGATGTATCTGATTGCAGTGTATGAATTTGTGTGTGTGCACCTGACAGAGAGTCGTCCTGTTGCTGGGGGCCCCAGTCTGCTGACAGTGCTGCTCGGGCTGGTGTGTATGGCCGCCCTCATGCTCCCAACCCTGGGGGAGCAAGAATCTACTGTGCCTGTCTACCTCCACTTAAGTGTTAACAAGAAACTTGTAGCTGCTTATGTTCTTGGTGAGTTGAAAAAACAGTGCTATGAACAGTGCTATTGTTTAAAAGATCATGTTCTTTAAAAAGTAAGTACTGGAGTGTACAATATCATGTTGCTCTGTTTTGTTTCATTTTATATTCTAGGTCTTCTTACAATGGTCATCCTACGCACATGAAGTGCTGAGAGAAGGGAGGGTGATCTGAAGACGAGTAGAGAACGTTCTCACACCAGAGGCTACGGCTACTACGCTTCAATGAGTACAGCTGACAGCAGGAGGACGGGGGGATGGTATTTATTCAGTGCAGCCCCGTCCCCTGAAAAATACATTTTAGTATACTTGTTTTCAAACATATTTTGTGTTAATACATACGTTGACACAATAGTGAACTGATGCAAACAGCGGAGACCTCCAGTGTTGTGGGTCAAAGGAGTGGTGGCGTGAGAGGAGCTGTCCCTGAGCAGGGCCTGTGAAGAAACATGAGGCCACTCAGAAGTGTTGCTGGGCCTCATATTCCCTGTGTCTGTATTTCTATTGCCATTATGTAACTGAACGTGGTTATCGAGTGTGAAGCAATCAACATGCATAAATGTATATAAAGCCATTGAACTTTGTTATGATATTCACCTGTAACCATCATTACGATGTTTTAAAGCGTCTTTTAAGTGTAGACTGAGGACTAAATGCAGTTACTCACATGTGTGGATACGTTATCTGAATGGAGGTTGCTTTTTTAAAATTTTTTTCCAGCATTAAGATACTTTTACATGTCACCAAAGGAACGATCTTCTTAAGACAGTGGTTTGTTCACCATAATATATCAATGCTCCATCAAATGTTTAATAAAGTCTCAATACAACTGTCTGGTATAATGTCCTTAGATTAAAACAGGTCCTTTTCTACACTTTACAAGCTTAATCAGGAGGGTGTAGAGTACATAATACACCAATAAGGCCTCTGGTAGCTTTGTAGTGGTGGTTACTGAAAACCGTCTCCTTTGGGTTTGAAGACTGAAAACATAATTTGACCCTCCTTGCGTGCAATTTGGTTCCACAGCAGTAAATAAGGTTTAGGGAGGACACCATCGTAAAGAAGCCCTGGATGCAGTGTGGGTTTTAGTGTTCCGGGCATTAAAAACACCTCTTGGAAAACTCACAGATGCACACATGTAATAAAGAAATAATTTATTTAGTCCTGATGTCCGCTACGATTGCTATCACAAAAGACACAAGCATAGGCAAGATGTTAGCCAACCTGGCAGATTACAGCCGTTCCATCACAGACACCGTATAGTAAAAATTATCTGCTAAATTCATGCCCCAAACATTGCATAAGATGACAGAGAAAAAAAAAAAATCATCTTGTGGGGGTGTGTATCTTGTTGTCAGCAGGGTGAGCTGACCGCTTTGTCCATTTTCTAAATGCATATAAAAAGGAAAAAGGACATTCAGTAAATGAACTGCAACCACACTGTTCTTTAAATTAAAGGGCACACTTCCATAAAATGGTTTACAATCACTTCTTTGTACACATCAGAGGCTACAGAGCCATGACAGGGGTCAGGTGTTACACAGGTGATATGGACACTGAGACCATGACAGTTGTAAGCAATTCAGGTGCAAAACTCACAGTACAGGCTTTCCCTCGACACACTCTCCTGGAACTTTCTTTTTAAAAAAAAAAAAGAAAAATAAGTTTTACTACTCCCCTCTTTACACACAGGTGGAAACATTACAGGCTAGAGTATCCTGTGCAAAAAGCTCATTTAATAAATGTAACCACAGCAGGAACAGCAGTCTCATTACTCACAATGCAAGGGTGCCATTTTGTTTTTGCTTCATGTTCCAGCCATATCAGTTGATTTGGTGTAAATTCACCAGGGTTAGAAACAAATCACCATCCAATGTTTCTACTTAAACATTTTCTTCCATAAATAAACCATTTGACCAGAGGAAAGAAAACTGAATCATTTCCTTATTCTACTCGTCTTGACCAGAATACAGGACACAAAAGGAACTTTTAGTGTTGAAAGCCCTGATGACCATCCTATTTCATCCACAATTAACTGCCAGGTGCATTAGTTGTTGCTCATCCTGGGCAATTAATGCTGCAGCAAGTCATGGGGAAGGGAGCATGAAAGCCAAACTGAGGGAGAAAAAAAAAAAAACAAAACAAAACACACCAGTTTACAGCCTCCATCATAAAATTATCTGGAATATCTGCTGAAAACATAACTTCTTACAGTATAACAGTAAGGAAATCTCCATAGTTGCACCCCAGAAGTAGTTTGTTCCTTTACAAAGAAAATGTTTGCTGCTGAAGACCTGTGCCCACATTTACCTCACAGCCAGTCACAAACTTAAAACTATGTACGACATTTGACAAGGTTAATATGTACATAATTACAAACAAAGCAGGAAAACAATAAGTTAAATCTTTTCTTACAAAATCTGCAGACTGCATACATACAAAGGATAGACGTTTTCCAGCACAAAAAAAAGAAAAAGAAAAGAGGGAAATCTACACATCCAATAGTCTTTTTTTGTCCAGTGCTCAATGTCTCTCTCCAGGACAGATTTGAAGCATAGCCACTTAACGCAATATCACTATGAAGCCAAGCACCATCCAAGATCCTCTACTAGCAGCTGGTGCTCAGTGTCTTCAGTCACTCCTAGTTTCACTAGGTTTACACACTAAGACTCCTCCATGGCTTTCATTTCCTTAATTCAAACATCAGATAGACCCTCAAAAGTGTAGCCATGAAAACAGCCGCTCAGACACAAACATGGAAAATTCCACTTAAACCAAATCTAGGCGATGGTGAGGTGGAGGGTCTGAGAAGGAAACTTGTTCCCTGGAGAGAGGCTTTTTGGCGCCTGTCCTTTATAATGTCCTCTTGCTATCCCGTGCTCACTTTGGAGACAAATCCTGGAGGGAAGCGAAGGGCGAGTTGCTGGACGAGGAGGGCGACACCCCCTCCATTTTACCCGGCGAGTCGGTGGAGGAGCCAACGCTGCTGAGACTGCCATCCAGCAAATCTGGAGAGTGACTGAGAAGGAAAAAAAAAAAAAAAGTTCAGTCAAACTGCAGGCTGGCAGGATTGCGACTGTGGCAAACGTGTGCTGTATTCCAGTCTATACTTTCATTCTGGGAGAGAAAGATTATGAAAAGGTCACATTTGATTCCATTTGCCGAAGCCTTCTCTCCCCTTTGAAATTGAAACATTATACTGGTCTCTTTGCTTCAAGGCCTTCACATACCTTTTACAAGGCTTTTTACATACACATGAAATTCTGCCATACAACTTACAAAATAAATTCTAACAGACAACACGATGAAAATACAGTATTACAAAACAGGAATTTTCCCCACAATTTCCAATCCCCTATTTAAGTCAATGACCTTAATATTAAGTAAACCTGAATACGCTGACTGAATCTGACTTCAAATCCAACAAAGCCCATCAATCTTATAGCCCCCATTTCGTCACAATGCTATTGGGCATCATTATCTAAATTGTGTGTTTCTGACATTTGTTGTTTCATCCACAAAATCTTACCAGGAACCGAGATCCGACAGGTTTGAGACATCAGAGGACAGCATGGTGGTGGTACCCTGGAAGAGCCTCTTGGGCTGACTCTCTGTCTCCATCTCACCTGCAGAGTAAAAGGAACCCTGACATTTAGAAATCTTCCGTCTGTGGCTTATCTAAAAAGGGACAGTTGGATTAATTGGTGTTTTATTGCAATCATAATCATATAAAGCGCAGATCTTATCGGTTCAATACCAGAGAGTCAATGCTGTCTCCAACGGTTAATGAATTACATTTTGAATGTACCCAGATCCAAAAAACAATCAAGAACTATCAGCAAAGTTCACAGACTACATGAATATAGCAAAAATGTAGATTTCAAATGTCTTTTGAAGTGATGTTAATACTGTTACTCTTTACACAGAGAAAACCTACTGAGATTATATAGTGTATTTTGCCTCATCGATTTTAACAACCTTTAGTCTGAACATAATGCCTTGAATTTAAAACAGATGACTACTATCCCTAAGTTTAGTGGCTCGTGTTAAAATGTATTATGATAATTATTCTCAAAAAGACGTTCATGATTTTCAAGCATGTTACGGTACCTCACCTTTGCGTTTCATTGGCCCAAGTATGCTGGCTCTGATGCAGTTGATTGGGCTTTGACTCCGTCGGCTAAAGGGCACAGAAAACACACTTTGTCAAACCAGTATAAAACAGTGGCAATCTGCTCCAATTACAAATTCACTTTTGCAAAAGCTATCATCTTGCAGTTTGTCATCAAAATAAAATGATTAGTTTAATCAGACATATCTAAACCGTTAAGGCAGTAAATAGTTGTAAAGTGAAAAGAAATTCTCTTTTTTTTTTCTTCATAAAATGATTGTAAAAAACAGACTGAAAAAAGGAGATCCATTTTATGCCAGCAGGCAGTTATTATTCAGATTGGAACAAGTCCGTGCTACTATAGTTTCACAGCAAACAGAGACATTAATCAAACAGCTGGTTACTTAGAACAGGACTAAAGTAACACTTGAAGATTATAAACGTATTAACTTAAAGACTGTGCTCACCTGAAGCGTCGTGTTGGGCTGGGTATTGGGCTGGGTGTTAGGCCATTACTGCTCACAAGGATTTGTAGTGAAGGAGAGAAACACTGCTGCTTGCAAGACAGAAAGGATGACAGACAAGAAGGTGATGAAGTCAAAGATTCATTATTGGCATTAATACATCAAAATATGCATAAATGTGGATAAATAACTGATTGGTACCAGACTAAGGCGATACTCTGATAGTCGTTCCTCTTATGCCGGTAAATTTAAGAAATTATGACTTTAACAGGTTATTTGTCAATCTTTTGGATTACTGTGGCTTGTATAAGTGTGTATAAACCAAATATGCAGTAATGAATCATATGCAAAGTAGTATTTCTGTATAGACACCAATGAAACTTGCAATGAATAAAAAGGACACTTTTTTGAAGCAACAGCAAATTGAAACTAATTTACCCCCAGAAGACTCAACAGGAACAAAGTTGTTTTTTTCTTTTGCTGATAAATTGCTTTCTGGAGGCTGCCTAGCAGACTTCCATTCATAAACCTGATTGCAAGTTGTTAGGAAAATCAGATTACCACGAACCATGAAAAAGCTTATGCACTGGTTTTGCACAGTATAATCAGGTTATGTGCATATAAACATACTGAGGTCAGATGTACCTTTTTTCTTATCCCTCTGGTTGGGGATGGGGCAGGCGACACAGGCACAAAGTCAATGCGCTTCGGAGACGAAGATGCTGATTTCTCCAAATCATTGTCACTCTGAGAACACACAATTACCAAACACATTGGAGGCCGTTTCATCTTCTTATCTCTATACTATTGTGTAGTGAGGTGGTAAAGATCATGAAACTTAAGAGTGTTGGAGTATTATACTACCAACTCAGCCTGACCTTGAGAGACTGGTGGCCCTGTTAACTCCCAGAGTGTTAATCTAGCATGTTTGTACTTGTCCTCTCTACAGAAATCGAGAGGCCAACAGTGGCCCACGGCCAAAACATGCAGTGGGAAGGTACAACACAGCTGACTTTCAAGGACTCAAAGAACATGTCAACAACACTGATGGGGGTCGGACAAAATAACGGGGAGTCACTCTTTACCAAGCTCAGGCTTTCTTCCCAGGACTGGCTTATTTGCATGGCGGCTTGAACCTCCCTGTTTTCACACAAACAGAAAACAAAGAATGAGTTGATGCTCTCGATTTCTTCATCCACCAACCGTGTTCATGGGTACGTTGCTTACCGCTCATGAGCAGTCTCTCTATTCATCACGTCTACACCCTCTTCCTGCAAGAGCACACAAGAGTTAACGCTTTTATTTTACCATTTCATCTCGACTCTGAATCACAAACATTCCCTCAAACATTTACAATACATCAACTATACTATTAGTGTATCTCCCTCCACTGCAGTCAGGTAGGGTACAACCTTAATGTCATCTAAAAAAAAAAAAAAAAAAAAGCTCTGTCTGAAAACTGATGTTTTCCATTTCGCTTGTGGAAATAAAATTCATCCAGTTGAAGATACCACAGCAACCATTTCCTCTGTTGGAGCCTGATACTACCGATTGATCAACTCTGTAAGATCGATGGTCCTGTGAACTCCAGAAAGTGTTACTCTAGCATGTTTCTTTAGACACCATCACTCCCTATGGCTTGAGAGGGAGACGGTGGTCTGACATGCTCCATTTTGAAAACATTTTCCAAAAACATGTCGAAAACAATGCCACCTCTTCCTTACTTGTTTTATCTGATGAAGTCTGGTGCTGGGGACGCGAATAGGTGATGAGGGGACCTGTGGAGAGGGACGCGTGTGAAGAGGAGAACATTCAGTACTGAGTAATTCAGACAGATTTACTAGAGCAAGCATGTGCTTAATGAAGCCTTGTACCATGTTGGGTCTGTTGACTACTGTAGTGCTATTTCTCCGGCTCCGCAGGACTTCTCTCTGGAACACCTGGGAGTTATCACTGCAATGACAAATCCACAGACCAACTACATATGTCATGTGTCATCCAAACATGAGGTCAGTGCTCAATGTGTAGGACAAGCACATCCACTGACAGATTATGCAGCACATCACTGAAACTGTCTCATTGCACATTGCACAACCTTAAGCCATTAATCATGGGTGCACTGTTGGATCTCCTCAGGTGTCCGTCGGTCTGAACTAAGGAGGATGGGATTTCCAGATCCAGCTCCATCTTCTCTTGAGGGAGGACTCCTCCTGAGTTGTTCATGTTGCTGGCTAACGCTGCCCGACACCAATTCATCTATTTAAAATGGCTAACCAGCTCGGCAACATTACATGTTTACTCCCCCTCTCTCCAAACTTCACATGATTTGAAGAAACGCCATGAACCATGCAGCTAGCAACGAGCTAACGCGGTGCAGTCAACCCGCAGCCTCCAACAAGGCCCTGTAGTCTGTGAGACTTATCGATGGATATTAACCATAACAACACTTTCTTTACAACTCCTCATGTCACATATTAAAGGTCGGCCACAACCAGCCTCGCTAACGTTGCCGGTAACGTTACGACCAGTCACAAAACTTTCCTGGTGGCTGGTTAGCACACCGCGGCTACATACCGCACAATGCCCGGTAACAGTGAGCCTCCGACCCGCTAGGTCTGCTGGAACTACCGCTGAAACTACCGCCGCATGTTAGCGCCTTAAAATCAACCGCAGCTAGCCGGCCAGAGCACAATGAATGTCCGCCTCAAGTTTACCGCAGATGATGTTATTGTGAAGAAGTGGTCCTAACAACGCGAGTCTACCTTACTGCTAACATATCGGCTACTGTGAGCTTGTGTTGTAGTAGACTTACTGCCAGCTAAAGCTAACTAGCCTGCTAGGCTAACTAGCTAAGTTAGTCTCAATGCTCCATCCACAGAGAGAGAGAGGGAGGCCGGGTCACCATTTCATTACATGCCCCTGTCCATCAGCCTGGTAGCTGCCACAGCTACCTAAAACGTCTTTCTTGTAAAAATTCTCTACAGTTTCCTTGTTTTTGTTTGTTTCTGTTGCGGCGCCAACACATCTGCAAATCGCAGATGATCACACAGCAGCTAGCCGCTAGCCGCGAGCTTCACGCCCCTTATAGCGGCTCTGTCCAATGAGAGCGCTCCGTTCTCCGGCGTGCTCAGGCACAGCGAGGCGGTCTGCAGCCTGTGGCTGCTGGAGGAGCTCCTACTCTAACACCACCCTGTAATGTCAGCGGTGAGATGTCTCATCACACTTCAGGAGAGTGACACATTTCGCATAAGAAAAATGGCTGTTTTTGTTACCTGGTCTCCTGATGTGTTTGCACGCAGGAGGCCCGAAGAAGGTAACTGCGGGGGGGCAGAGGTGCTACTGATGTTCTGAGTTATTCGCAGCAGCCAGCTGTTCATACCGTCATCCTGGCTGCTGAGAGCTTCATGTTAATTATTATCATAACAGTTCTGCTAGTCTTTAATGTGTCATTTTCCCCCAATAAATCCACTCAGACTATGTGTAGGGTCTGTACTAACAAACCAAAAGCTTATTTTAATCAAAGTATTGATTTCATATGAATCTGATTAAAACAGGCATGTGTGAACATTTAAATAGTCTGCAACTGTTCAGTGTTTTCATTATTATAAAATATAATAAAATGACTTAAAAAATCATTAATCATTCCTTATTCAACTTCTCTTGATTTGTAAATCATTCAGATTATATCATTTTAAAATACCATACACAAACTCAAACAAGCTTGCATAATAAAAAAGTTTTGCAATCACAATTTGTTCAAAGAAAAAAAAAAGACTTTCTGTAGGTATAAAATTAAGCCAATTGTGTAACCTTTTGGACTCTCAGTTAAAGGTGATACAGTGGACACGTTCTTCTTTTGTCTGTGATCTCTGACCTACTGTGCAGAGTGGCAGCTTGGAGTTCAGGGTCAGATGACAACAATGTGTCACATTCATGGTCACTGAAAACCCAAATCCACACTCATCTTAGAAAGAGGGAGTTTGGTTAGCTCATAGACACACTATGGAACTAAATAAGGAAAATAATTATCATCTGCATCACCAGTGCATTTCACAGTAATTTCTTTCGTTGGCCCCAAAATTGTTTTATTGCTCCAAGTATTTGTTGTGATTTTTTGTACACAAAGCTCTTTAGTAAAATCCACCAGTCACAGAAGAGGTGAGAACATTTAATGGATGATATTGCAAAATGCAATCGACACTGTCACTATGAACTAGTGATGGCATTGTTGAATAAGAGCATCTCAAACAGTAAAAAAAAAAGAAACAAAAAAAGAAAAAGGTTGAATTATGTCTAATTCAATAACAGGTAGATACAAACAAAATACTTCCAACATATGATTGAATCATTTTTAACTTCAGTTTAAGTACCAATTGTAGATCTAGAGAGTATACATATGGAGAGTATACATATTTCCCAGCATAAAAAGGATCACTCTTTTGTGTTACATAAACAAACTGGAAGCATGGACACTTTGTTCAGACAAAAAAATCATTAACACTCATGCAGCAGATAAGAGGATATTTCATCTTCAGCATATCCATTTGTTTAATTAGGGACAGCAGCTAATATTCATGTTACTTTTCTACAGAATGTATTTTAAGAATATCTCATAACACAACACACTGACACTGAATGGTAATGTGTCCCAAAATATACATACAGATTTCAAGAAAATATAACATCCTTTCCACGAGTGCTTAAAAAACAGTTATTGATAGATCCAGGTTAAAGTAGATTTACAATAAAAGCTATATCATTAAATAGAAGGTTGTCAAACATTTAAAACAATGGTGATATTGTATTTTTAGCAAGTAGCATTGCTCTGAATAAATTACTCCATTGCTTAAAAAAAAAAAAAAATCAGTGTGGGGGCATAGAGGCATTATTATAATTTCAGGTGAAACTGGGCTCCATGCGGTTTAACCCAGAGGTGATTCTATCTAAGACAATCAATTTCTTTTAAAAGTTGAATCAGTGTGTAAGGTGTCTAAAACAGGAAATGCAACTGTCAGAATTATCACTCCATCAGTGTATCCTCAGGGACTGAGCAGGCTGAGTATTTATATGACACAAGTATGAAGGAATAAAACATAAGCCAAAAAAAAAAAAAAAAAAAAAAAAAAAAAAGATATCACCGTACGTTAAAAAAAAAAAAAAATGTTCCTCATGCCTTGTACTTCTCCTTCCCTGTTTCACTAATGACGCAGATATGCTGAAAAAGAAAAGGATCAATGAGTAGCAGCACATTCATTTCCATATATGTTTAACGTCTCTTGACCTAGTTTGTCAGTGTTTGCACACTGTGCATAAGCTACTTTACGCAACATTTTCCTTTTTCTATCTCAAATACTTACATTTAGATCTCTAAAGTACTCGTTGTAGTCTAGTGCGTATCCCACCACAAATTTGTCAGGAACCTCAAATCCTACAACTGAAAGAAACAGGTGAATAAATCAGTTACAATACTAAAATAAAAATGTGTAAAGCCCTTATTCAAAAAGGGACTATACTGTGTAACATACAGTATATCATGCTGACTATAGATTTTACAAACAGACTGCTAAAAACATTTGTCTTGAACTCACAGTCTGGTCGGTAGCCAACACTTCTTGGTGTTCTCTTCACCAACAAACTGAGGACAGAAACCAAGCTGATCAATCAAAACAGTCGACAAGATAAGAATACTTTACATTGGAAAGGTAAGTTTGAATGGATTGAATTACCTTGCTACTTTAACCATTTTGGGATTGTACTGTTTGAGGAGTTGCAATAACGTCTTCATTGTCTTCCCTGTGTCGATAATATCCTTGAAACATAGCATGAGAGAAGCTCATATTAACTGCACTGTAACAGAAAGCAGTATACTTTACTATCGGAGAAAACATCAGTACATACCTCCACAATCAAGACATTCTGTGTAAAGAAGAAAATGACAATTATCTTAGTGAAAAAACAGTGGACTATACATTTCATCTTAGCATGTAATTGAACTCAAAACCATGTGACATGATTGTCATGCTTGGATGCATCGATGGCTGTGAGAACGGTCTTAATAAGAAATTGTGGGCGATTTAATGAGAGTTGGTGGAACATGGAAGGGATTTCTAGTGAAAAGCCAATTCTGAGTTACTGGCAGCTGTGTTTCCTTGCTCTACAGTCAGGCATGTGACCACACCTGTCGCAAAGATGTTTTCCTAAAAATTTGCCTAAATCATCACAACAGCGCTGGGTTTGCTAAGGTACAGCACAAACACTAAACCTATTTCCAAAATTAGTCATCAGTAAATACACATCAGTTCATTGACAATGTCTGTTAGTGTTAGAAATACCTGCAATGCAAGATGCGACATGTTCCTCATGTTCACTCAATGTGAAGTTAATATTATTCATAATAATAGATTGCCATGTCAACAAAGAGTTATGATCATGCCACTCTCCGTACTTCTTACCTTGCCTGTCAATGTAGACAGGTCATCTCCACCGATGACTTTGATTTCACCTGTTGACTGGTCGTTCTGTGAAGAAGGGGGTGGACATTATAGTTTATGCTGTACAGGTGCAGAGAGTGTATCAACAAAACTAACATGATGTTTTTCAAATTGTATTATGTTAGATGTATATGTTTCAAAACGTGATGGTCAGACTAGTGCTTTGCATGAAAGCTAGTGGCCATCAGTGTGAGTGTGTGTGTGAAAAGGGTAATGACAGGCAAAGAATAAACTGATTACACAGTAGCTCTTGAGGCGAATGAAGTCCACTGTCATTGGGATGGAGCGGTCGCTGTTCCTGTTCAGGGCCTTAATATAGTCCAACAGGTCTGCAAAGAACTTGTAACCGCCTTTGAGCACACAGAGGGCCACGATGTGGTGCCCCCCCATTTCCTTCATGATCTCTCTGGCCAGCCTCTCTGTCCTGGGTCACATGGGATGTAGAGAGACAGACAGAGAGAGAGAGGGGTAGTCAGCTCAGTTTTCTGCTACAGTCAGCAGTAGTTTCTGTTTCCTTTCTGTTTGTGTCAGCAGGCATAGTTGCCACTTCTAAAGCACTCTGAAGTATAATAACCCCAAATAACAAAAAAAGTTACCTACATCAATCATTAAATACCCAAAACAGATACACACACACACGCATATTGTTAAGATATGGTAAAGAAAATATATATGGCATTTTGACCCACCACACCACAGAACAACTTTAGTCGACCTAGACAATACATCACTTTTTCATGGTTGTTCCGCAAGCTGCTAAAAAAGCAGCAACCCACCTGTCCAAGATAAGTCCATGTGGGATGTAGACCCTCTCCAGGTCAGTGGCATAGTGCTTTGGTATGCAGAAAAGGTCCAGGTCGTACCCCTGCTCCTCATCACGGATCTGGTATAACACATGACACAAAAAAAAATTCACAGAGGTATTACCTAACACGGGACACGGGGCATTCATCTGATACAGAGCAGTACGAGGGCAAGGGGATGAGGTCACTGGTGGTCTACTTTCCCAGGAACTATAACTGTACATTTTACTGCCTGTACAGTAATGCTGCCACGAGACACAAACATGGAGGACAAAGGCCGATTCTGTACAGTTAAGCAAGCAACAGACAGTTGTCGGTGGTGGTTAATACCAACCTTTGATTATCAGAAAAAGGGACTCTCCCATTTTAGTCGCCATTAAAATATCAGCAAATCCCCCCCTTCGCTACAGTGGAGCAAGTAAACATGTTGTCCAAATAGAGGTATTGGCAACTGAAGAAATTGCACATTATGTCTAATTCTCCAAATGGTTGTCACAGTGCTACAGTGGAGCAAGTAAACATGTTGTCCAAATAGAGGTATTGGCAACTGAAGAAATTGCAACTGAAGAAATTGCACATTATGTCTAATTCTCCAAATGGTTGTCAGTATTTCTTACATTTTGTAAAAATCAGATTGCCTGCCTCCAGCTCAAACTGCTTTCCAGATGAACCCAGACAACATAAGTGGTATCATGTGACAGTTGGGAAGCTGGTGTGGAGCTCGAGGTGCTGTGGGAACGATGTGACTATAACCATACTCAAATTATTTTTGACGGCACAGCATTTGGATCAAGTCAACAACAACAACAACAACAACAAAAAAAAAAACACATTGCTTTACTTCACACTAGACTGTCAAGCACACATCTTCACATCGCATGTGGTTGCACCAGAGTAAAGCATTTCCTCCGTCCCGCCAAAATGGAAAAACATGTCCATCTGTTTGGGCTACAATTCCAAACAATAATGACTGATACTGAGAAGATATCCCTGTGGTAACATGATCTGAGGGGGTATTTTCTACTGGTACTCCCAGACTTGTTGCCCATTGGTTAAAGAGCAAAACTACAAACGAACTAATCTAAGGTCAATGTAGGGGCAGCTTTTAAGTTTGCGCAGAATAAAGTCCAGTTTGCCAACACTACACTGTTGAGCTCATTTCATGTAAAACTGGACAGAGCAGACAGGACGCTCCACTGTCTGTTAATGTTGTGTTAGCATTAGCCTGCATTTAGCTTCATAATAGTACCAGTAAGTGTGGGTCTGCCACTAAGCTGGCCAGACTTCATCACAATAAAACACTGGCCTCCGAATGCAAGGTGTGTTTTGGAAAGAAGAGCATGTCATTAATTTACTCATATGGAGGCCATGGAAGTCAACAATTTACACACCTTACAAAGTCCAGACTTACACTTACAAAGCAAAACTATTACTCAAAGACTTTTATGGACACTTTAGTCTTGGGGCTTTTCCTTATTTCTCAATATTGTTAACTAAATATTATAAATTAGGCACCCTGAGTGAAAGATATTTACACTGGGAGCTGCAAAGTAAGGACAGGACAATCATCGAGGATCCCAGCCACCCAGATAACAGCATTTTCTATTTATTTTCACATCCATTATTGCTTCAAATGCAACTTTTTAAAAAAATCAAACTGCGTACAGTTACATATAATTGTGGCCCTTGAGGCACATTTCAACCATACTCGTATCTTGTTGTATGGAAATATGTTAAATCAAGCGCTTTGCAGTGAATTTAAAGTGATGTTTTGGCATGCGCATAAAGCCAATCAGCTCTATTTCAAACGCACACAAACATCAGGCTCTGCACTGTTATTTGTAACATAAGCTATTAGAGAGCCGCGCGCTCAAACACGCCTAGTAGTCTGCAGCTCGTGCGTTTGTGGCCGTCTGGGTGTAAATGTGCATATTTGTGTATAATTACATTACTAAAAGCTCGCGGCCTGCTGCAGGACACAAAAAACACGAACATTAGGTTTCAGCACGTCCGCGCCAAAGCGTCCTTTGCGTCAAGCACGCCGAGCGTTGAGAGCGCGTGCGTTTGACTGTCTAGATAGCCGCAGGTCACGCGAAATAATGAACACAGTGAATTATCACCACAGCAACATGCCATCAAGGTGAGCACGAGGACAGGTGCTGAGCAGCAGGGGAAGCCAGTGTGTGTTTGTGTGTGTGTGTGTGTGCGTAGCCCGCGTGCAGCGTGTTGGTCCGGTGGGCACGCGAGGGGAGCAAAGACCACCTTCAGTCCGGCTGCTGGTGGGGGTGAACTTACCACAACACAGGAGCTGGAGGTCGCCATGTCCGCGTCGGTCACTTCCTGGTCGTCTAATGCGGGGCTGGGACAGACTAAATGTTTCCCTCAGTCTCTTCAGCCTTGTGACAGCACACACATGGACGCTAGCTCCGCTGCTACACGACGTTGACTGTCTGCTTCCGGGCTGCGGCTCGCCACTGTAGCTCCGCGTTAGTGTGTATGTGTGTGATGACGCAGGAGTGCGGCGGGCAAATCAAATGAGCAAGAGGAGTTAGCCCCGCCCCGTCATAGTGAGGCGGCGGGTGGGTGCACCCGACCGCCAACACGGTGCATACACACACACACACACACACATATATATTACAGTGCAGACACAAGGAAGAAAATGTTGTACAATAATAAAATAATCGTAGATTTAAATAAAGTGTACCTCATTATTATTTTGTCTCCTATTGGAACAGATGAGGGAACAAATACAGTGTTCAGTAGCATCCACTCCAAAAGGGAAGTCTGCACTTCATGACCACAAAACCACTGTTACCCTTTTAGGGCAATATGAATACATTATTGAATAGCACGCGTGTTACGTAGTATGTGATGGTATATTTAGCTAAAATTATAGTCAACAGTTATTTAAAAAACATGTACACGGTGTATATTCAAATGGCAGGTATTTAGGACAAGAAAATGAATAATGATCAGAGATTAAGGATTTTTGATTTGACAAATATGAAAAAATAATAAACTGAACGTTTAATTCGGGTGTCTCATCAGATTGTCTTGAGGGCAGCTGGAGGGTGTGCGATCATTATCCTATTTCTAAACTCCTGGCTAGACTCTACCTCTGAGTCGTGGTAAATTTTTAACATCACATAATGTTCCCTTTTTAAAATGGAGACGATGATGATGCCATACGTGACACTTCTTCAAGTCTGCCCACAAACAGTGATTTTGAAATTCCATCCATAAGATTTAATTGACTGCAAAACTGAAGCTGTGAAGCAAAATCTGGGTCCCATTACTGACAACTGTTACCCATGGTTCTCTTCAGTGTCTCTGCTGACTAGCTACCTTGAGGGAGACCTATCAATCCTGAACTATATCTCAGTCCTACACCACACACACTCTAAGCAGGTTTTGAGTCTGCAATGTGTTAACTTATTACACTGAGTATACTCAAAGTCAGCATTAAGAGATGCTTGTTTTTTGAGTATGTTGTTGATGCATGTAGCTGTTCCATCATGCAAAACGGAAACTACTCACAACATTAAATTGCATCATCAAAACCTCTGAAAATACAATTTGCTTTCATTTCACAGAGTTTAACTACCAGTGGCAATTTAAAGTTTCAGTTTCCACTGATGTCTCTCTCCACACATATTGCATCATTTCCCTTTAGCACAGGGCATGAATTCCTTTAATACTAACTACAAAATAGTTGTATGGCCAGTTTGTAGCGTGGAATTTGGACACAGCATTATGACTGAGCTGTACAATATTGTAAAAAAACAATGAATTCCTATAACACTGATAAATAAAGGTTTGTGTCCCCTATTTGTAATACTTGTTCAGCTAAAGTTATACTATCTTACATACATCATGACTTGCCTCTGGCGTAAACCACATTTACATCAAGGCTTCACCATGATCACTATCATTTCTTTAAAGTACTTTATTGTAAGGCCCTACTGTAAATAGAGAGCGTACAGGTACGGGTGTCTTGCATAGCTGGATGGTCTGACCTCAGGACGCTGCAGATAGTGCGACATTCCTCACTCTTCAAACCTCACCGGAAGCCTTCACCTTTAACACCCTAGATGCAGTCATGAGTATCGCTTTGTGTTTTTGTGTACTTTATGAACACACTTAAAAAAAAAAAAGAAAAAACAAAGAAGAGACTCATTTCACTCAGTAAATGTGTAAAATAAAATCTTTTCGTTTCCAATCATTCATGGATACATTTGTAGAGATACAAGTAACAGTACATCAAACAAAGTCAAGCCAACTCTAGAGCTCTACTTTGCCCTTTAGCAGCTAAATAAAAAAATGCCACCTTTAACAGTGGGAAAATCCAAGTGCATGCTGGCAAAACTTGTAATCGTGACTGTTTGAAATCCAGATATTCAAAATTACTCATGATGATAATACAGTAGCAAAATATTACATATCAAGAAAGAAAGGCTAACATGAAAAGAGTATTCTTAAGACATGATTACAGAAACAAGGTAATCAAACTGCACAACTTGATAGAGAGACTAGTAACAAACAGACCCCTCTTAAAAGTGGGTCCTTTAGAAGCTAAGGAAGAGCAAGAATGTATCGATTTCAGCAAGTGTGGGTCATGTAATCTGTGGGGACATGGGCAGTGAGAGACAATCAAAAGATCAGTCCATCAGCTCTTATTCACGGCAATAATACACGTATTTGATATTGAGCCCACAAATGACTCTTGGGAAAGACTAGCCGCGGCTTTTCACGATCCTGCAGCAGGCCGGTGCTCTGCAGTGTACCACCAGTCTGTGAAAAGCTCATCTAGTCAACTCAAAAACGTCTGGGACATCATGTCCATTTACTGGAAGAAACCGTGTGACGGACCCGAGGGAGCTTGTACCACGACTGTGTGAGTAGGCTAAGATTTAGTATAAAAAATATCTCTCCCTCGTCTTTGAGTTCTTCTGTTTTCATCCCACATCGCATCCATCAGGCCGACCTGCAAGAATGGCATCAACGAGATGTTTTAACTTTAATTCCACTGCTGCTACAGGAAACTGATGTTTCAATATATGGATTTTTTTAAACAACCATAACTACTAATAACATACCTAGTTGCCATTCACTTGCGTTGACGGTGTTCCTCCATGGTCGATTGCTGCCCTCTCTCGACTGCGATTCTCTCGTTCTTCATCTTCCTCATCCCTCTCCTCATTGCCACTGTGGTTCTTACAGTATAGTCTAAAAAACATACACACGCCATTTGCAGTTTTTCTTGCATAGTTGTAATGCAACTGCGATCACTTTTGAAGTCTGATGTGGTTCAGTCAGGGTGTAAAAACTTACAGCTAAAGGCACCATTTCAAGGCTTTCCCATAATGTTTTTTATGAGTGTGTCCCTGTTTCCTTTGTATAATGCACGAGGATGGTCATGCATGAAAGTGAACAAACAGACAATACACATTCCCGCTGCAAGCTTCATGCCATTCCAGTGATCAACAGCCGGTGGTGGCAATGCACAAAGAAACAGAGACTAATAAGAAAGATTGGGGAGAGGAGGCTAATTAAAAAAAAAATTGCTTTAAAAATGTTTCATGACAAAGGAAACGCATTCATCTGTGACAGGCCTCATGGATACACTCAGTGGATTTGAGTGAAACTGAACCCGAACTGAACTTTATTAACAAGAAAACCCATGAGAGCACCTTAATTCTCAAGCTCATGCTTAGTTGTGACTGGAGCCTTGGGAGGAAAAGGGTAGGATGGGATTTAGGATTGTAGTGAAGTAAACCTCACTTCTATAACTAATACGTACCAACATATGAGATAACACAATGTAATTGATTGAATACAAATAATTCAGACAAAAGCAGTCTATGAGTGACATTAATTAGCTGTGATCAGCCCTTGCATGACCATGTCTGTGGTTTTCTTCAGGTGGGCAGGTTAAACATATTTTCACACAGGTACAAATTAAAGGCTTCAGAATTAAGAAAACCATTAGAGACTTACATTTACAATAATGGAATTCAAGCAAAAATGTCAATATTTTGATGACCACATATCAAACTTAACATAAATATACAAATGATCTTGTGGCAACAATTACTCTAAATATAAAGTGAAAATGTCATATAAAAATGCACAATTACATCTTAATAATATTTCACTCTGGTTGTGAAGCGAATGCACATTTTTTAAAACTGAAAATGTGTTGAGAAGTTGAGCTCACTTGTAGATGCCACGCGCCATGTTTTCAATGTACTTGGCTTTGTCCTGCATGCCGCAGTGATAGTGGTAGGTCTTCACACATGCCTTGATTTCACACCCAATGGTAGCACCCAGCTGAGTGCAAAGTGTGCATTTCTGGAAAAACAAAAAAGCAAACAATATGTCAAAAACGATAGTATAATTTCTAAACTCCCTAGTGGTTATTTAACTCAAAGTTAAACTAATCCACTCACCATTCTTTTCCCCCTCTTGATTTCCTGGATGACTGTTTTCACATCGAAGTTTCCAAATTCAGCCCGTGATGTAGTGGTCAGCTGCACTGTCCCCGACGAAAAAAGCTAAAAGAGATTTGAGATGAAATAAAGTTGCGAGTGGCAGTACTGTAAGTGCACATTTATAACATCAAGTGTTTCATAGCTTGTTGCACAGACATTCCCACGCACAACCATCTTACCATGCACTTGTAGTGTGCCGCCACTTTTTTGGAGTTATCGGTATGAAGCATGCCCCTCGTCTCATTCTCTTCATCACCAGCATGACAAAAGCCACAGCGCTGGCCGCCATCACCCGGGCTGGCCCGAAGAGGTGACCTGTCCCGCTAAAGCACACAGAACGACGCTCACAAACGGAGGCCACAGAACAGCAAACTAAAGTGTCACAGACTGCATTCGCCTTACATGGGAGGAACTCTCCTCATCTGCAGCCTGCGATGAGGCGGAGCGGGCGTCTTCTGATTGGCCGCGAGATCCGACCTTGGCTCTCCCCTTTTCGAACCTTCCTCTGCCCCTGCTTTGTGGAGGCGACGAGTCTGAATCATTGGCCACACCTCCCTCCTCATCTAACGACAAATCGACAATAATGATATGGACAAACTGTTCTGTTTATAAAAAATGAATGCAGGCAAAGAACCTGCAAATGAATTTTTATGAGAATCTTGAGACAAAAATCTGATCAAAACCTTGAATCAGACTAAATGTCAAGTACAATACAGATAATTGGGGCAACAGCTATAAGTGTGTTTTGTGGCAGCATTAGAATTTATCTTTCTTTCACACATTGATTTCACACAATGACATATAAATACACGATCATCACCTTGAGGAGATCATGGTTACAAACAGCTCAAATTAATGGGGCTTAATTGTTGTTGTATTTGTGCTGCAACTGAGAGGGAAAACAGGCACCCAGCTGTTACTCCAATCATCCGTGTAGCCTCGTAGAATACCATATGTTGAACATACTTTACCTTGAATGCCATCTTGAGAAGCATCCCGGTGTTTGCGACAGTAAACACTATGTGAAAGAGAAAAAATAAATACATCTTAATTCAATTCAACGTGAATCTATTTCTATTTTAGATTAATTTAAAATAATTGAAAGGCAAAGTGACTTACAGGTAAATCCCCTGTGATGGATTCTCTTTGATCTGGGCTTTGTCCTTCACAGCGCAATAATAGTGATACGTCCTCCGGCATGTCTTCACATCGCAGCCGATAGTGGCACCCGATCGGTGACACGAAGAACACATCTGAGAGGGAAATAAACAGATCTGCATCTTTCAGAAACAAAACTATGTCAAGCACATGCAGCTCCACAACCTGTTATATTCATTAAAAATACCTGAGAACTTACTAGTAATATGATGTATCAGTTTGTAATGTGAAATGTGATTTTTACAACAGGGGTCTGAATTATAATTTCAAGAGATCAAGGGGGTCCTGACAGACACGACTGTCTGAAAGGCCATATGCAAATATCATGAAACGATCGTCTCTGTGGGGAAAACTTGATTGTTGCAGGAGAAAAACAAATTACATTCAGCAGGGAAGACGGTAATACAGGGCAGACAATAAGATTATAAGGAAAAAAATCTGAAAAATAGCAGAGAAACTAAACATCAATAGGCTATAAACAGAATTGAAACATATTTCAATTATTAAAAATATCATTACCCACATTTATCACTTGTCACAATCTAATCTTTATTATAGATTTCACAACACAAAACACATATGTAGGTAAAAGAGGATGAATATATATATATATATATATATATATATATATATATGAATTAAAGTAAACATATTGATTAGAGATATGTACCTGTAAATATGAATCACATTTATAGAATGGTATAAAAGTTTCATATAATATAGTGAGCTAGGGCCAGAACAACTATTAACCATAAATATACAATGTCCCCTATACATACATAAAAAAACAAAAAAACACATTGTGCAGCACAGTCTGACGGACAACTGCACTGCATCCTGTTCAGTGTCTGACACACACATGTACTATAGTACTTAGATCACCTCAAAAGCTCTACAAGAAAGACACAGGTATCCACAAGTAATATGCTCAAGAACAGTTACAGGAATACAGCCGCAGAGCTCAACCTTGTGGCCTTATAATGCTCCTTCTCTACTCCCCCGTCATTAACGGCGCACTGAGAAGGACAGTGGGTACTTACCAATTTATTTCCCCTCTTGATCTCCTTTTTCACATCCTCAACGGAAAATCCTCCAATGTTCTCGCTGTCTGAGGGAGATGTGACCAGGGCAGAGGAGAAAAGCTGCACAGGACATTCACAAAAAGTATAAATTGGTTTGTGCAGCCTTTTAATATCATGATGATGATTATGATGTTTGTGATATCTGCATATTTAGTTCCTTTGACCGGAGTGGAGGAAAACATAACCAAACACTACCATGAAGGTTAACATGGGTTTCATGTGTTTTACTAGAATTACAGCTGATTTCACAACCAATAACTCGCAATAAAACCCTATATTTGCCTTTTTTATTATTATTTTGCTTATTTTCCTGAATGTTATGTCAGAGGCCACGGAGTAGTGTTTTCTCCTGGGGGGTCAGGATCACCCAGGAGCCTGTCAGGATAAATTATTGGCGATAAATCAATTATTTCTGCTTAATTAACCTCTGTTGTTTTTTTAAGTTTTTCCTTTTTGTTTTATGAAATGCAGAATGGCTTGTAGTAGACTTCCCCTTATAAATAAATTAGATAAAAACATAAAATCCAAGATTTCTGGCTGGTTTGGTCTCTAGCGTGCACATGTGCAAGTAAGCATGAGTTTGTCTTGAAGGATCTCAGACCAAAGAGGTTTAGAACAATGTGCTCTCCTCACCATGCACTTATGGTGGGCTGCCACCTTCTGACTGTCAGACACTAACAGCTGCCCGCACTCCTTGTCCCGGTTGGTTCTGCAGAAGGCACATTTAGGCAGCCGTGCTGCAGCTCCTTTCCTCTGTCCTGACATGACCAAAGTCTTTTTTGTTTGCCCAAGTTTCTAATGAAAAGAAAAAACACAGATATGTTAATGTGAGAAGGATAACACAATTTTGCATTACACGGGCTGATAGATCCTTTTAAATAGAGTATATCAAAGCAGTTATAAAAACTGTCTCGCTTCGCTCAATCATCCACTTACACGGCACAATATTATTATTATTATTACAGCTTTCATACACAGTGATGCATTCGTCATACATCTAGCTCATAACCACAGCTCATACCTGATTCTAACTAGATGCCAAAGGACTTTTAAATGCATACAGTGTGTAGGTGATGCCCAGAGTCCTTGGCAGTGTAGAAAAATATTGAATGATCAAGAATATGGGCCAACATATTAACAGTGAGGTAATATGAAAACACAGTTTGGAACAGTTATTCATGTGTTCATAAACATTTGTAGATCTGCAGAACTGTTCATAGTAAAGATTGCTAAACATCCCAACACAACATTTTCTTATTGAAGAGAAAGTTGTTGTTTATTTTTGTGTGTTTCAGCAACTTAACGCGAGTATTGTGAAATAATGAATATAACCCTCTGGACAGGAGCCATTCGAAACTCTTTCCCAGAAACAGCTGGAAACAAAAGCTTGACTCAACTACAACTGCGAGTAACTCCAAAATAGAGCAAGTAAAGTCACAAAAGAAGAGCCCCGTGTCCTAAAAACATTCTCACAGTGCTGCTCTGCCTCTGATGGATCACACATGGTGCCCCACACATTCACTGCAGGACAACAGCTTGACACTCGGCGTCTGCTAGTAGTTCATCTTGGTTGACTGTGCGATGGAGAGTTTCTAATGTTCAGTCGTATGAACACTAAAATCCACAAAAATAAGTGTATGCTAAAATTACTGACCAAGGCCAGGATTGAGTGAGATCCTGCTTCTGTTTCAGGAGCAAGGGTAAACAATAATGTTTACGTTTCATCATCTAATGTGGTAGTTGCAGACTGCAATATCGGCACAACCCAGGCTCAGTAATTAACCACATGCACCAGTCAACCCAGATGTGAATCAGATTAAACAGGAAATCAGCAGCAGGACTCTGAACCTGGAGGACCAGATCTGATGAAACCCAGTTTACCTTACACACAGGGGGGGCTACTTTTAATTGCAGACAACCATCACCACCCCCTCCCCCACCTCCTGAGTAGTTTTTTTTTTCTGCAATTGATGCAACATGTTTCCCGTTTTGCACGCACACATATCGTCTGCAACAACTTGCAGCCATCCTTTAATCTAGAAAAGATATTATTCAGTGGAAATTTGCTATTTTAAGCTGCACTGTCTGTTGTGATAAACAGTGAAGACACTGCTAGGAACCGGCGCTGATCTAAATATTAACACTGTATCATTTTTCAGCTGCATTTGGGTGAAACCCTTTAGATGTAAATTAATTAACATTTTCTTTAAAGAACAAAACACGCAGGATTGCTTGCAAACCCATCACTGTGTTCATCTGAGTGGAGGAGTAAGATCAAGCCTCCAAAGGTGTGCTGTCATTTCCTGAGACAGTCTGTGTGAAGCCGCATAATATATCAAAATAGGCGGATTAAAATAATGTAGTCAAGCCTTAATAGTCCACAAACGACAGTGAGTTGTTTTTTGTAAAAATCACAATAGCAGAGTGTGCTGCGCCGCCTTGACAGAGCCATTACAGCCATGACAGCAGGGCCGGGATTTCACTGCGGCGGAGCCAGCGCGCAAACACACAATACTGCCCCGGTAAATAACGCGAAATACCCCCGATTATTTCAACCTCCCCGCTGAAATGCCCCCACACCTCTGCCCCTCGTCCCTTCACGGCGGGGCAGAGCTCGGTGTGAGGCAGGGACGAGCGAAACATTACAACAAAAAGGACAAAAAAGTGCCTCACGTTTCTCCTGACAAAGTTTTGAATTAAAGGGGGTGTGTGTCTGTTTCTCCACCAAACTAGCCGTGCCTGAAAACAATCCTCACTGTGGACCTCTCAACGCCCCCGAAATCTCTCCCCCCTTAAAAAAAAGGCCTTTTACGTGCAAAAGGTCGGCGGTGGGGGGAGAAAATGTGGCACTCCGACGTTGTGTTTGTGCCGTGAGGGCGAATAACCGCGAATATTTCCCTTTAAATGTGTGAAATTATCCTGACAGGCGCGGGTCTTCGCAGCCCGTTTCGAAGTGCAGAGCGCCATACGTGATGTGAAGAAAAGAGAGCGGCTCGGCTCGTCCGCCACAAACACGGCCTGAACACACAACAGGCCACCAAACAGCCAGCCCGCCGCCCGGCCGCGGACACACGGCCCACCCCTCACCTGCTAATGTGCTCCTGTGGCGCCGGGCCGGTGAGAAAAAAGGTGGGAAAGCGGTCGGAGCGGCGGCCGTGTTTCTTCCCGTCCTTCAGAGCCGATCGTGAGCTTTTCACATTAGCATCAAGCTAGCTGCAACGGCCGAGGGGCTGCGGGACTTCCGGGCGCGCCTTTCAAAATAAAAGCCTAGGAGGCCGGGCACAGGCCGCGGTGTTTGAGAGGTGAAAAGTTTGCAGGAGGCCAGGAGCGTGCGGGGAAAGCAAAAATGCTTCACAACACATTCGATGACTTCAGTTTTCAAGTATCGATATCGCAGAAGCGCATTATTACCCAGGGGCGTGTCACTTTCCATGCATATTTTAACCGAGTTTGACAAAAACTAGTGTCACGTCAAATTTAAATTAAAATAAGAGTTATTGCAGCTAATTTGACGTCTAATTGCCACAAAAACCGAGTAGCGTTTCATGTTTGAAGTGCATTATTTGACATAAAAATTATTTGCATGTGAAAGACAAAGACCTGACCATGGCTTGTTTATCAGGGAGCCTCAGACACCCCGGGGCCCCATCAGCCACAGGTCCACTGTGTGGCGAGTACTTTTGAGTAATTTGTTTGGGTACAAATTTGTTATAAATGTCACAAATGTACACCACAAAAACACAATATTAGCTAATGCAGGTCCACACAGTGCTCAAAATTAGGTAATACCTAATCCTGAGGTCTTCATATTACAAAAAAAAAATGTCTTAATGGGGTCCATAGTTAAGGGGTCATCTATCAGTGTGATCTCTACTTAATATGTGCACAATGCACATATGGTGCAATGGTGTTGTGATCAACAGGGGGCCAACAGCAAAGTGTTGGCAGTTTTGACAGTCAGTTTGGTTTACAGCATTTTAGGACTTGAGTTGAAACCAACACTTTAACTCTACTAGGTAATAATAAGAAAGTGTTGTTGTGATAAATAACAACAGAGTGAGATGCATAATGTGATGTAATGAGCACAAACCCTCTGTTGCTATTGGCTTTTTTCACATCTGGATTGGTACAAAAATGCTAAAGATTGATTTCACCTATCATCAGCTGATGGTTGATGGGAGCATGATGGTAGATTGATAATGACATGGACATGAGGACCAATTACACAGGCTACCAAAATATTTAGTTTATCTATTTTTCTCTTATTTGTTATAAATCTTTAGTTGTAAGCACAGAAAACCTTTGTGGGTAATGCTTGGGAGGAGTGTAGGACTTTTGCAGGTCATTGTTTAAGAACAACGTGTCTGTTAAATATAGATTACTATGTTTTGTTTATATCAAATATATCCAGTTAAAGGTGTCTAAGAGGAGGTTTTATTTGATACTGAATATTTGTGTCACTTCTGTGATTTTTTTGCTGCAAACACCATGCTGGTGCTGAAGACCTAACAAAGAAAATGACTCCTAATCAACCTAATGCTCATGGTTACTCAAAATTCAAGGTCTTTTATTGTCATTTGCACGACATTTACAGGAAGCAGTCGTAGGCAATGACATTCTCGAATCTCACTCCAACAATGCCCAAAAAGATGTGTAAGGGAAAATACACAAATAAAAGAGAACTTAGGACAATACAAAAGTTCACATTATTATGATAAAATATGTCCATATAACACAAAAACAATAGTAATAACGAAGCAAGGATATTTCCAGGGATTGTAGGAATGCTTGTGAAGCTCCTACTCTCGCTCTGTGGGAATGTTTTGTGTGTATGTAAAATAAAAAATAGCACACTAAAAAACCTATTAAAATATAAAATAGAAATATGAAATGGAAATATAATACTGATATATGTTTTATTTACATATTTAGATCCCCATTAGACACTAGCAAGGTATCAACTGGTCTTCCAGGGTACCACTGAGGTAAACATTACATCATAGTGTAAAACAATTGTGAAATTAAAAATTCAAAGCAAAATGAAACAAAACAAACAACAGGATAAAATAAAAAATAATGGCAAAACTAAAATGCATAATAACTAAACTGCAAATACAACAATACAACTGCTAATATGGATAATTACAACACTGACAACAAGTATCCCCACTATATCTAAATAGTCAGTAAAACATCTGAAACACCTTATAGATCAGAGTTATACCACTGAAAAGAGCAAAAAACAGTGATATCAGTTGTTATGTAGCAGGGCAGATCCTATTTTAATTTAACTGAATATTTGCATTAAAATTATGGCCATTGCTGCTATATGATTGGTTGATTAGTTGATGGTACAGAACATTTTAGAGATTTTAGAGAATGAAATATATTCATATATATATATATATATATATATATATATATATATATATATAGACTGATAGGTATAGATACTCCCTCGTGTGCTTTTTACAAATAGCAGTACTTTCTTCACTCTGTGATTGTTTCTAACAGTTAAATTTCATTTACATAAGGCTGTCTGTAAACCTAAACTCTCCTGAACTCAGCTTCTCTGCCTTATCGTTTCTGGAGAATTTAGGTGCACTTGGTTACATTTACAGGGCAGCCCGGTGGGTGGGGCTTACCGTACAGCCCCCCACTCTGTCCACCCACATGAGATATGCCAGCCCTGAAACAAGCACACCCGCAGCGGAGGGGGAGTTTCCAGAGATTGGCTTAAAGAGGTGTCGGTCATTTTGGAAAGCAAAACATACCCGCCCAGTGTCCCCGAGCTGTGGAGAGGACGAGGAGAGTTTGAGCAGAACAGGGAAATGAAGTTGTCAGACGGGCCAGCGCAGCAACTCTTTCTGCACGACTAGCGACCTGACACACGGTCGGCACTGCAGGCTTTTACAGCAAATAGCACCGATATGAAGCTCGCCCGCTCCTTAAACTTGTAGCTACAGCCCAGCAGCCCTCGCACAGATCTCAGATAACGTTACAGGAACTTTAAAGTAACAATACAGGGGGCGAAAAACAGAAGAGAAAGTTGGTCGCTACTAGCTTCTTAGCTAACCTTTAGCCAGCGAGCCTCCTTCAGCTTGAAAAGCAGAGTTCAGTCGGTGAGTGTTGACAGCCTGAGCTCACTATTTCAGCTGTGTGTTTCACTGTGTCCGTGTGCTTTTCCACAGTAACTCTCTGCCTGCTTGCCCAACAGGACTGCTTGTGTCTTGCTTACAGCTAACTAGGTCACAAGCTAGCTCAACTTTGCAGTAACGTTGACATTGTTGACGTCTTTTCATCTCCTTTGGGTCGAAAAGTTGGTGTTTTACTCAGCTGGGCTAACGTTAACTTGGAGAAAGTAGTAATCCAGATGAACAACTCGTTTAAGTTGGTGTTTTAGCTGCTAATGTACCCGCACTGTGTTTGAAAACTTGACAAATGTTAGCAACAGTTGCTAGCTCTTGTTGGAGTTATGTCGTTTAAAACTTCATACAGTTTACTTTTGAGTTTGAGTTTCCAGTCAGACAGTGTTACTAACTCAGCTGTGTCCTTACTTTTTGCTCAGGTGAGAGCTTTGCAGCCATTTCCTGATGCACAGACGTACAGGAAGTTGGCTGGCCCTGATTGTTATGTGAAGCTGTGTTTTATTTTACCAGGGATTTTTTTGGGGGGGACTTTGGATCGCCTTCAGCCATGCCTTTTCCTTTTGGCAAGTCTCAGAAGAATCCCGCTGAAATCGTGAGGAGCTTAAAGGAGAATGTGGCATACATGGAGAAGCTGGACACTGGAGACAGCAAAAAGTGTGAAAAGGTAAGCAGTCAAAAGTTTCTTCTGAGTCGTATTTGCAGTTTGGCTTTTATTCCCAACACCATCTTGCTGGTCTTAAGTCATTACCCGTGTTTGCTCAAACCAGGTTACAGAGGAGGTGTCCAAAAACCTGGCTTCACTGAAGGAGGTGCTTAGTGGAACAGGTGACAAGGAGCCTCAAACAGAAGCAGTGGCTCAGCTCGCACAGGAGCTGTACAACACCAACCTGCTCATCGCTCTCATTGCAAACCTGCAGAGGATTGATTTTGAGGTGGGAGGGAGGGGTGTACTTATTTCTGCAATGGCTTTGTGTGTGCAAAAAACAGAAAAATATTGATCACTTTGTGCAGACACCAAATGGTGAGAGGGAGTGTGTGTGTGTCTGATTTGGACATCCGTGCCCAAAGCTAAAATATCTTTGCATATGATCATCTGTCTGAGTTTTTTTTTTCCGGCCTTCACAGGGGAAGAAGGATGTGGTTCATTTGTTCAGCAATATCGTGAGACGTCAGATTGGCACTCGTACACCCACAGTAGAATACATCTCTACACACCCACAGATCCTCTTCATGCTTCTGAAAGGGTAAGTTCATTCTTTCAGGCTACAGGTACTCACTGTTTAATACATGTTTGATGTGAGTGCTTTATGTGTATCAAAGGCAGATCAACCCACAGATATTCTTGAACTATAGCCAAATGATTTTTTTTGTAGTTACTTTTTACAACTCTTGCAGTTTGTTTTGAAAACTGTTTTTTTGTTAAATAAATTTTCCTCAACAGCCATGTGATTTTCTACACCACCCAGTATGTGTTTCAACAAATCCCAGAGGAACGAGCGTGAACTTGTTGCATTCACCTGTGGGTTACATGTGGGGATGAACAGAGTGATAGTAGAGTGCTGGTTTTACAGCTCTTAAGAAACTGAGTCATCCTTCCTACTCAAAGAGCAACACGTCTTTACAGCCTCACTGCATTATGGTCAACTGAGGCTGCTGTGTGTGGATCGAATGCTGTCTTTGCCAATTGCCACTTCTGTAATGGATTTCTCCTGCTATGTTTTTGAACTTTGCTCCAAAATGTCATGTCTATAAAGAGGACCGTTGAGTTTGATAGTCAGAGATGGATATCAAACTCTGACATTTAACGCTGATGTGTTGGATAATGCTTGTGCTAATAAATTCCCTTCTATCTCTATGGCAAATCAACTATACTCAGTCAGCTATCTTTAGGCAAAATGTCTCACCATTGGAAATTAGGCCCAGAAATGTAACGTTGATCATCATAAATACAAACTTCATGCCAGATTAACAGTGTTAAGTGTTTAGTGTGTATTTTTGATTATTTGCTGTTTTTCCACATTGTTTGTTTTATAACTGACTATGTTGAATTCTGATCATGCAAATGGTTTAATTTGGACCTGACATGTATTAACCTGTACAGATATGAGAGTGCAGAAGTGGCTTTGAACTGTGGAATGATGCTGAGAGAGTGCCTGCGGCACGAGCCTTTGGCACGGACAGTGCTCTTCTCTGAAGACTTCTACTGCTTCTTCCGTTATGTGGAGCTCTCAACCTTTGACATTGCCTCTGACGCTTTTGCCTCATTTAAGGTACCCTGTCATATTTCTGTTGTATTCTTAGATTCTAGCAACTTCACACATATCAGTTCTAATCTAATATTGTGTTTCTTCCATTCCTTCTCAGGATCTCCTCACAAGACACAAGATTATGTGTGCAGATTTCCTGGAGAACAATTACGACAGGGTGAGCTTTCTGGTGTAGATTTTGATCTTTAATTGAAAGAATGCTTATGCTGTGTCTAACACACTTTTAAAATGTCCATCAGGTCTTCACAGAATATGAGAAGCTCCTGCATTCTGAGAACTACGTCACCAAACGACAGTCTCTGAAAGTAAAAGCACAGCTGCTCTGTCAAATTCAGTCATTGTTAACTTTTGAGCCTGTGTAACTGACATGCTCACATAAGTTAATTATATGCTACTTTTCAGCTCCTTGGGGAACTTCTCCTGGATAGACACAACTTCACTGTCATGACAAAATACATCAGTCGGGCAGAGAACTTGAAGCTGATGATGAACATGCTAAGAGACAACAGCCGAAACATCCAGTTTGAAGCCTTCCATGTCTTCAAGGTGTGCACATAACATTTTAAGTTTGGACTGCTGTAGCTCTATCTATCTGTCTGTCTGTCTGTCTGTCTGTCTATCTGTCTATCTAATCGTCATCACATTATCTTTCTCCTTTTTTTTTTTTTTTCTTAAAGGTATTTGTTGCAAACCCCAACAAGACTCAGCCTGTGCTGGACATACTGCTGAAGAACCAGACCAAACTCGTGGACTTCCTGAGCCACTTCCAGACTGACCGATCGGAGGATGAACAGTTCTGTGATGAGAAGAACTATCTGATAAAGCAGATCCGGGACCTGAAGAGGCCCACGGCACCTGAGGAGGCTTAAGTCTGAGGGGATGACTGCTTCATCGGGTGGTAGATGTATAGGTGGTGGCTGGAGCTGCAGAGGGCTAAGTAAAAGACTAAAAGACATGCTTCTTTAAGATTTAATATTAACTACAAAATATAGGAAAAAAAGTAAAGATTACTTCCTTCACTTTCTGTTTTTAGTGTGGATGTGGAGGTGATTTCCATCCAGCAACCTGAGTGGGCCAAGAACTGTTATTTAAACCATAGTGCTTCTTCTTTAGTGCTAATGAAATGCATTTAGTCTGTTCTTGTAATGTTGGACCTTAAACTGTTACCCTTCCACACACATTGTCGCTGGCAGAGACCGTTAGAATGACACAAACATCACCCTATTTACAGCCAACATGAACTCTCAAGTGTTCTTGAAAGTTTTTCACAGAAACTAAACCATAATTTAGAGACTGAAAAGCTGAGGAGAAGCAAATATAATATTTTTTTAATGTATCTTCATGGTGAACAGTTTAAAACATACAGTAACTCTTCTCTCTGAACAATGTTTAGTGTAACTAAGTGCATAGGTTTGGTCTGTTTGCTTTATTGTAAGCAGCTGGTTGTACAGGGACTTAAATGATCTTTAGAAACACAGCTTTGGCAGAGAGGCATGCAGATCACATCGGCCGGGTCAGCACATAGTAATTTTTGGTGATTAATGTGTGATTATTGGGCCTTTGGTTGCATGTGTGAGGCTACAGAGGTCAGGAAACATCCTGCAGTGCTGTACTCGCCGCTGCATTATCTGGCACAGGAAGAGAAAATCAAAACCATAGAGGAATCAATTAATTGTGCTGTGATTCTGAGGCTGCGCTCAGCGAGGCTTACATGACTGAAATAGAAACAAGGCATCAGATAATGCTGCAGGGTAGCAGCCATTCATTCACCGCTAACTTGGACAGCCAGGATATACCAATTGATCTCATTGGGAGCACTCCATTTCACCCTCACACACACTGTGCACAGATGGCAATGATTCATGTGAAACAATGATTTAACAACCAATGAATTCATGAGATTTTAAACTACTTGATGTGTGCCATCTTAGGCATTTCTCTTTTTACAAGCACTGCATAACACAATAAATAATACTGCAGTTTACATGGAGGTGTTTGCCTATGATGATGCATCATAAGTATGTTACACTAAAAATCTGTTATATTCATATAAAAGCATGATGTGTTATTTAAACTTTCATTAGTGATTGCGTTTTACTTGAATACTTTTCCTCATTTAATTTGATACTTACTGAATATCTGCTACACTGGATTTGAAAATCAGACCAACTGCAGATGATGGAAATTTTTATTTGACAGGATTATTTGGAAAGAGCTTGCTATCTTAATCTTATGTAAACAAAAATCTCCTTCCATACCATCAGTAATTTTAACAACAAACAATACAAAAAGGAAAAACATGGTAGCTAAAAAAACATAAATAATTTGAAATGTCACTTCTTTGTCTCTGTATTTTCTGATGTGACTGTAATGACAACATTTTGATATAATACAGTGTAACATGACTGTGATGCATCAGAAAGCACGTCCTATCAGACAATAACCACATGCACTGTTAAAATAAGTTTGTTTTAGATGATGAGCACTGAATTTATTGACTTCCTCACACGCATCACTGATTAGTTCTATTTCTTAAACAGACCTCTGTTGAATTAGTTGCCTTACTTCTGCCATTGTCACTAAAATGGCATATTATGGACTTCCAGAAACATGTTGTCTGCCTGCACAGTCTTCTAGTATATACCTCATGGGATTTGAGTTTGCAAATGCTGTGTTCTTTCCTTTCTTTCCAAGACAAAATATTTTATTTGACAGTTTAAAAGACCCAACAGTGGTTTGTATGCATGCCTGAACTTGAGATATATATATATATATATATATATATATATATATATATATATATATATATATATATATATATATATATATATATATATATATATATATATATATATATATATATATATATATATATATATATATATATATATATATATATATATATATATATATATATATATATATATATATATGTTCAAACTTGAACAGGGATTTATGCGACCTGGTTTTCTCAATGGAAAACTAGATTTTTAAACAGAAATATTTCATTGGATGGTGCCACACAAATGTTAATTCATAATGAATTGCAGCGTGGCACCTTTATAATGAATGTTGCCTTATTTAAAGACATTTAATGGATGGATAATGTAAAATTCCAGACCTCTTAATTTGTTTTTAAACCAAAGCTGATATGAAAAGGTAAAAATGTACGTTTCACATCCCAAATGTATTACTAGCTTATTTCTCAGATCCACATCTCAGTGCAGCATAGGTTTATTACCAACTGCATGACACTCCAATCTGATCCTGTGAGTGTAAATATCAATTTTAATAAAGATCAATAAAATATACTCAGAGTAGGTTTTCAGTTGTGGTTTATTGGCTTTTTTTTAAATCACTATTTGGTACACTGCACCAGATAGTTACAAGGTCAGCATCAGGCCTTATAGGCCTGTAGAGTAAGTAGAGAGATCTGCTGTGAACGTGGTACATTATGCATAAACAGACTGAAGTCCTGCACACAGTGCACTGTCATGTACTTAGTTTATGAAAGAAAGTTTGTCTTAAAGTGGGTTACAGTTTCTCTGAAAATCCTGATGGTGATCAACTTTTCAACAGATTATTTCTTGTGAAATACAATTTTCCAGACCCATACTGGGGCATGGGACTTAACTCACATAGACAGGAGTCATTGATATCTCTGTGACTATAAACACACTTACAGCTTGATGACAAACTGAAGTTACATAACGGACTGTCCTCTGTAATAATATCCAACACTGTTGGACTGATGTGTAACTAAATGACATCAGTTTTTAAAGAATTTAATCCCATATATTTAAATTGGGGTCTGAATGTGTGTACAAACTTCCTTGAAATTTGAGTTTAGTCATGACGTGCACTTTGGTAAGGACATGCTCTACACAGTCATCCCATCAGAGGGAGCTGTTGGCAACAATTGGCACCTTGTATTAGTTGTACAAACAAAGCATTTCATGTTTCTAAAACCCTACCTCTCATTCTGAGTATATAGTCCACTGGTAATGATATGTAGACATCAGCACAAATTCCTTAAGATCAATATTATATATTTCATGATTTAGATTTCTCTGGTTAAAGATTTGTTGTGATTTACTTTTTTATTCTGTTGCCTTCTTTTTTCCCCTTCTCTTCACACTCTGGATATTTTCTTTATTTGCCATGGGAGCGAATTATGTGTACATAACTTTATAAAAGTTAAAAGCGTGAAAGCATTCATGAAAATTAAACTTTATGGCAATTTATGTTTGTGTGTCGTCAACAGTTGCATTGACTGGCATCTCCCTGACACTCCTGTTAGTTCTGTACGATCTGTTGGGGCAAGACACTTACATGTAGTTTGATGACCTCATGTGATTACCCGCAGAGCTCCACCCAACATTCACCTGCACCGAGGCCGAAGCACCCAGTGGAAACCTCTTTGTAGATGAGCAGGGCCTTTATGAAGTTAGTGGATAGTATTCATTAGCCTGGGGGATTCAATCCTGTAGTTTACCCAAAGAAATGTGTGTGTGTGTGTGTGTGTGTGTGTGTGTGAGAGAGAGAATTGGGAAAATAACATAACAGCAGCTTAGTGTGTTCCCTTCAGTTATTCAGAGAAATTCTTCAGACTTCAGATGTGAGGTAGTAAGTTTCTCCACTGACCTCTATCCAGTTTCACTCCAAACAGTGAAAGAGCTCTCCATTCCTGACTGAAGTGTCCTTAATATGGTCCTATTTCTGATTAAGTTCAACGATTCTGTGTAAGATATGCAGACTTCGTGTCTATGGCTTAAAGGATTTGTTGATCAACAGGGTTATTTTTATGATCAAATAATTGTTAAAGTCATTTATAAAGCAAAAATCCTGAACATGTGATAGTTATTAAGAAGATCTGCTGTTTTTCTCTGTTTTCATGTGCTTTGAAATTTAATTATTGTCAAGCATGGACGGTCTTTCTTGACAGTTTATGTGACAAAAAAAGACTAAGTCGCTTAATTACTACTTAGAGGTCATTGATTTTTAGGCTCTTGGGACAAAAGCTATTTTTCAGACTTCCACGGTGAATCAAATAATATAAATTGATCATCACATCTAGTCAAACTCATTTATCCAGTGGTGCAAATGAATATTGCTAAAAATAACCCCCTCCTCCCAGTTGTAGTGTGGCGCGGTAGTGTCAGGCCAGTTCAAAACACTGGGACACATTCCAGCCCAGCGGGAGGTGTCCAGCATGAGGCCTGCTCGATGAGCTGCCTGTCTATTGTATGTGTGGAGGGCAATTACAATGCACACTTACTAAAACCATTAACGAAAACATTATTCTGACTCCGCTGATTGAAAATAAGCTCACATTGTTAGTGAGCATAATTGGTGAAAAGAGGTGAAAGAAGAAAGTCCAAATGGGCAGCTGCAATTTTCTTTCCCCTTAAACTCCACCAATCACAGCCTATAGAGGCAAGAGGGGGAAGCAGTAGGGGGATCTGGGTTAAAGTTCAATCGGGGAAGATGGCAAGTGAGGCAATGCTGCAGCCGGCCCCACAGAGGAGGGAATGCCCCCAAAAGCTCTGCACAGGCTCTGCACGGTGTTCGTCTGGATCTCTGCAAACTTTGCACCAAAAAAAAAAACCAATTTTATTTGAGTGATATTTGTCCGCATACAAGGCGGGTTGGAGGCCTGCTGCAGCTCCTGCAGACCAAGCAGAAGACTGAGTGGGGGGAAGGGTTTTACAGGGGTTAAAGGTCACAAGCCTCCTGTGTTTCTTTGATCAGCGGAGCGCTGAATGGATGAGCCGAGGACTGCTTCGTAAAACGACCAGGTCCACTCTGCAGACTGGGTTTTGTTTTGTTTATTTTTTGGCGGGGAAAGATTTGAGGAGACGGCGCACCAGAATGAAACGACTATATCTGACGGCAAGAAAAACAACAGACAAACCCCCTTACCCGAGGAGCAGCACCGTGTTTGTGAGAGGACTTAAGGGCGACATCCGCAAAGAGTGCGTCGCCCCGCGCTCCATCTCCCCACCCCCACAAAGAGAAAAACAACAACAAAAAAAGATGCTCCCACAATTTCATGCATGACAGAACTTTTTGTTTGTGCAAATGGGGGGGCAAAGAGGGCTGCACGGGGCAGCCTGCAACATCTGCGGCCGGAGGTACGTGGACATACTGTGAGTTTTTCTGCATTACCAGGAGCGACCCGTGCAAACGGAGGGAAGGTAGGCTCTCTGCTGCACCAACGCACGTGGTGCTTACAGAGCAGAGGAAGAGTCACTTTTTTTGTTTCATCAAGTTTGAATAATGGGAGAAATGTTTGGGTCACTTCGCCTCGTCCTGATCCGCCGATCCCTTACAGGAAAACTGGAGTCTTGCGCACTAATTATTTAATTCTGTTCAATTGTTATAACTTGAATGTGTTTTACAGCTGAGGAGGAGCTGGGGGTGTTTTACTGGTGGTTGCGGTGTGCTCAGGTCTTTGTTGTGTGAGGCGCACTGCTTGGCACACCCGGGCTCTATTTTATTAATCCGCGCGGAATAAGAGTTAAGTTGATCCAGCCTCTGCGGGCCGGCTGCTGCTGCTGTTTGTGCCACTGACGTGACTGAATGATCGCGGGTGTGATGGTCACGGAGCTTCATTATTTAATTGACACGCTCATCAGCGCATCACAAGACGTGTTGCCGCCACTTTTTTGGAGCTGCACGCAGAGCCCCGCCACCGCCTGCGAAACTCTTTCTAACTCACTCACACGGTCTGCAGGGGAGGAGAAGAGCTCTGGAAGCAGAGGGATAGATGACACTGTGACTTTTTGTGCTCACGTTTGTTTGTTTTATTTCATGTTATTTTATTTTTAAAGATTGACCCTCCAAGTTTAAACTCCCACCTCGTGTTTGCTCTGCATGAACAGTCAGTGGAGCCTGACAACAGCCTGCAAAAGAAAAAGAAAAATTCACTAAACACTAAATATGAAACACACAGTAATCAGTGAGCATTTCGAGAATTATTACATTACATATTACATTTATTCAAGTAGTGTAAACCTGTTTCCAGCTTGTTACATAATGTACGTTCTACTTCTATATTTCAGAGAGAGCAGTGTTTTCCACTCCACCACATGATTATTTTGTGATTTAGACAAACCCAAATCTACTAAATTACAAAATTAAACTACAAAGAGATTAAATGATAGTCTGACCATTGCAAGGCAAACCCTCACCAAATTTTGCTAATCTGATTTCAGAGGATTTAATGAGTTACCCACATTGTGTAAAAGGCAAACACCTTTATGCAGTTGCTGTCTGCAGTGAAACTTTTCATTCTCATTTAATAATCAGCAGTGTGATCTCTTTAAATGTGTGTTTTCATTCTCACCATCGATTGATTTGTGTTCTGTTTCAGATGGCCCAAACATGGAGGTGTCTTGCCTGGAAGAGTTGGAAGTCATCCAGTCCATCACTCTCCACCCTCCGAACTTCCCCTGCCTCTCTCATGGTCCTCCAGCTAAGGTGCATCTAGTGTAGTTAGTGAAGTAGTTCAGTATCTACTGCCCTAGTTGCTCCTTCTGGCTGGAGGGCTTGTTCTTTTTCAGGAACTCAAATAGTTTTTACTTCATTTGCCCTGAAAATGTTTTTTTTTTCTATTTTTAATCCATAGAAAGCTTCAATGATAACGGGCAGACAAGTAATACAGAGTGCAACCATCATAAAAATCGTTACAAAAATATGATAACGCACAATAAATTGCTTGAAATACAGCTGCAAACCGTCCACATGTACACACAGTGTAAAATACATGTGCACAGTATTGTAAACTAACATGATCTTTCTTTTTGAAATATCAATGTGCGGATAAGCTGCATCATTTGAATATCTCGTGTCACATAAACAAGAAGGTGAATAAACTGTTCTCAGTGTGACACATTTATCAGTGTGTCGGTGCTCAGGTGTTTCCCTCAGACGTCTGTAGTGACTCTTTGTCTCTCGAGCTGGACATGTCGTCGGCTTTGCAGTTCCAAAGTGCTCACAGTGCAGGTAGTACACACTGATCTACTGCAGTTTGTGCACTTCAGGTATTGCTGGTCACCTCCCCTCATCCATCAGCCCGCTCACACTCGAAGGTGGAACTCTGCTGGGTTTACAGCCAGTTTTGTTGGTTTGCTCTCAGCTTCTGCCAGTCTCTGCTGTGCAAATCCATGCAAAGCTCTCTGTTCCTCAGACACGCAGCCAAAGGAAGATATGTTGGGTTTTGTTTTCTGTTGTTCCAAGCTTTGATGAGCGCATGAAAGACAAAAAAATCATATTCACTGCAAGCACAAGAGAGCATCTGATTTTTTATTTTTTTATTTCCCCCTCTTCCTCTGTTGCAGCCATGTTAAGGCGTCTTAAACATTAGGTCTCTGCTGTTTATCTCGCTGTTTTCAGGTGGATGACTTCACAATTTCAATACTTCACAAGATGAAAGAAATTGCACAGTATCCATCTGCGATCCGCCAGATGTTGTGAACAGCATTCATTAAACTGTGGAAACATGTAGAAACGGTTACAAGAGATGTGGCTTCATTAGATTTGTTCAACCTGCAGAGAGAGAGAGAGAGAGGATGTTGGGGACAAAATGTTGTTGGCCTTCCTGGTGTCCGGCATACGGACTGAACACTAGGTGGCACCATTTCAACTATATTGGCTCTTTGGAGCTCAGTGGAAGTGAGAATTGCCCAAAGATGAGCAGAAGAAACGGTCAGTGTAAAATAAAATTCTGTTGGCTTTTGAAAGTATATTTATCACTCACTTAAGATGAGAGGAGGCTGCTCATGCTCACTTTCTGTACACTTTTCTGCATGTGGTTGAATAATAAAGGCTAATTTTCAGATCATAACGGACTCTCGTGTTTCATTTCCACTGTAATATACCTCCCTGCTGTCAGTCAGTAGTGAACCAGATTCAGATTCAGATTTCCTTTATTAGTCCCACAGCGGGGAAATTCACAGTGTAACAGCAGCTAAACACAATGGAAAATAAATAGAGGAAATGCAAGACATAAGGTAAGATAAAAAATAAGAAAAGATATTTAGCATAAAATCTGAAAGAAAGTAAATAATTATAACTTTAATTATAATTATACCTGTACACAGTACAGAGGCAGGATCTGCCTGAGAATACATATAAGAATATATAATATCTCAGGTAGAGCGTCCCATAGCGCGCAGTGCCATTCACCATTCAGCAGCTCGTGCACCGCCGCTGTCGCACGAGAGCAGAGAGCCCGAAGCGCGCGCGCGTGGGGAGGAGGAGGGGGGGGGTCGTTCCAGGCGCGCGCTCGCTTTTCGCAGAGCGCGCACATATATCCCGGGCTCGCTCATCTGTGCGGCGAGAGTCGGTGCCGTGAAGTGAAAGTGTGTGTGTGTGTGTGTGCACGTGCATCAGTCAAGTTATCACCGTTTATTGTGCAGCTTCACCCGGAGCAGCGCTCAGAGACGTAGAGGAGGAGAGAGAAGAGAGAGAGAGGAAAAGAAGAAAAGAGAGCGCAAGAAGGATGCTGATCCGAGCCGGGCCGGGAGCCGCAGCCTCACCTCTCCAGCGCAGACACCGGATCCTCCTCTAACTTTTCACTGCTGAAGTTTATCCCGGCCGGTTCGTCTCTCCGCGCTGTCCGGTGTGAAGCGCCGCCATGCCCGGTCCGTCTGTCCGCGGTGCGCTCTTTCTGTGCGCCTTCCTCCAGCTGTTCCCCCTGCCCAGCGGACAGGTGCCAAACTGCCAGGAGGTGCGCACCGTCTTTCACTCCCTGCATCCGGGCTCCAAGTGGGTCCCCGAAAACCCGGTGTCAGGTAACTGCGACCAACTTCGAGCTCTTTACGCACACGGCGCCCGCCGCACGCATCCTCAGACTGTCTCACTTCTGTAGGCTAAAATGGATTTTCTCTCATATTTAACTCCGCCGTTCAGTTTTAGAGGACATCACCATCACAGCACATCTCTAACAGCCTTTTTTTTTAATTCTCCCTATTTCAAGACTGCTGACTTCTCCAGTGTCAGCAGTGAGAGCCAACCCACACACTCTCTCTCCATCCCTCTGAACATTTACCAACCTGCTCTGGAAAAAAAAAAATCCAAAGGTCACGTTAAGTGTCTTGTTAAAAATGCAGGTTGAGTGATATAGATCACCAGTTAACTTTTAAATAACGAGCTTACAAAATCGATTTGCTCCAGTATTGATCCAAACATGGAGCCCAAGTTACCTTTCCCGCAGCATAACTTTGATTTGGTCAGTACCTCTGGAAATTGGAAGCAGATATGAGTCTTTTTTGTAGTTGTTTTTTTTTTTTTTAAATCATGTTGGATTCAATCTGCTAAGTTTGAGGGTGATTTTTTCTTTTGCTCTTTAGATGGTGACGGACTGTACACAAAGAAAAAGCTCAGCACTCCTCCTCTATGAGAGTTGATTAATAGCCATGTTCAGGCCTCTCTCCTGGCAGCTTTCCCTCAGCCACATTGTCACTGAATATAGATTAGTGGTACTATGTGAATTGTGACCACCCCAAAAACAAATTTGTAACTATCCAAACTGGATAATTATTGTTCCCCGGAGCTCAAATGTCACTGAGTCTGCCTTGGATGAGGAGGGAATGTGTCTTGAGGAGAATGCCTGGGCTTTTGAGACGAGAGGGAAAAAAAACCCACACTGAGCCAATGGTGATAACATTCAGGTCTTTGCGGGATAGATCAACCAGAAGCCCCTGTCCTATTTTGCACAACACAGCATGTTGGTGTACCGCCTGAGCCTGTTGCATGCATTCTGATTCAGTATGTAAATGGAGATCCCTCTCCTGTGGCTGAATCACAGCCAGCTGCAAATGTTAATTGGGGTGTTTTAGTGTCATGTCAGCATGGGCAAGTGCTCCAGGTTAACTGTTTTCTCTCCATTCTTATTATGCACCTCTCACACACCTCACTCCCACCGGATTCAAAGAGGTTTATCCAATAATGCTAAATGTTCAGTGAACACGGGAGAGTGTAACAAATCATGAAATGCCTCAAATCAAACAGCCGGAAAGATGTGCAGCGCACTTTGAAGCGTATTTTGTCATGCTCCCTCTCCCCCAGTATTAATCTCCCATCTTTGGGTGCATGCAGCTTCAATCGCTGAGCCCTACATTTCCCCACGCATCCATCTTTAATCACACACCCTCCACGCAGGCCATCAAGCATTTTATCTGCCAGCCAAAGGGGGGGATCACTGTAGCAGGCCAAGAGAAATATTTAGCCTCCCAGAATGTAAGGCAGAAAGGCCCAGCTGTCTGAGCACCTTCACTGGGGGATCAGTCTGAGCTGGACCCCCTGCACACCTCAGCAGCTCAGAGCCATTACCAATGCTGGAGATCAGTTCATCAGTCAGCCAAAAGACAATTCATCCAGGCCAGCTCAGAGGTAGTTTGGTTTAGACATCCCCATGATGCTCGTGGCTACTCTGCTGTAGATTAATTGCTGTTTTTTTTTAAGTGAGCTGGTGGTGCAGAGAGTGACTGATGTTAAAGCATCAAATCCATACGAGCAGAGCAAATGCTGGTCCTGTTTAACTGCTCATAAAACTATCATCTTTTTATCACTGTAGTGCTGTGTAATAGCTCAGAAATGTGATTTTGAAGTGATTACATAATGGTTCTGTTTGGGGTCTCAGAGACTTCAGATCTAAAAGCTGGTTAAATACAATGAACTTTAATATTCTCTATATCAGTGATTGGTGTTGACAGTACTTTTTACACAGCACCACCTTCCTAAGTCACATATACTTGTTTATGCATTGCCATATAACATGAAAAATTAAATATTTCCTTATTTAATGTAATAATATTTTATTATAATTTCCATATTTTCTGTGACAAAGGTTAGGGTGTAAAAATGTCTTTCATTGTTTTCAGTATTTGTCCTTTGAGCCACATCTGAAAGAGTTCTTGTAGGTGATTAATACAACCTTGTAACATTTTTGATTCATTTGATTGAATAATGCAGCAGTTCAACATTTATCGGCTTGTACACCCTTAAAACGAAGAGATGTCCACTTGCTATTGCATGTTTTTACCAGTTTTGACCAGTTTAACCAAAGACTGAGCTTTAAATCTTTGTATTATACTTTTCAAAATTGTCCAGTAATGCACAAGAAAATAAGTAAAGATTAGAAGAAGTCTGACTAAATATACATAATGTGGTGTTGTTATCGGTAGGTATGTGCTTTCTGCTTTCCTTGCCTGTTAATCGTCTTGCGATCCCTCAGATTTCACTTGCGACTGTGTGTGGGGGACTTGAACCTCAGGTTGACATCACCAAACATTACATCATCAACAATGATCACATTCAGTACTTTCACTCATTCTTCTTCATTCTCGATATATTCTGTTTTTGTGAAGGATAGATCCACATATCCACATATTGTTTGTTTATGTATTTTCTATTGATTTTCATGGACAGTCCACATTAATCATCTGCACTGTAAATGTGCTAGGAGACAAAAATGTCACTGCTACCCCTTGGTCAGATAGTTACTTTTCTTTTCTTTACTTAAAAAGTAGCTACTGCAAATTTTTTCATTATTCTCAAAAACTTGTAAAGCCTCTCTCTACTCCTAAATAAATGATATTCCATGTTTTTTCACTGGTAAACTGTGCTTTCTATTAAAGAAAGGTGACACATATGAAACTTTCCAGGTGTGTTTCCATCTCTTATACAGCCCTTTATATTCAGGGATGACACTGACATGTCTGCCATCATTCTAGGCTACATTTAAGTGATACTTAAAAACTTCAAAAGTAATATCCTGAATGAGACTGAGTTATGGCCCAAGGCTTGTACTTTAGCTAGGGTATCTGTAAATCCCAGCTCCTCCACTTTTCTCCTAATGAGCGAACCTTTCTCTTTTTTTGCCATTTTCCAAAAGCATGAAATATGCAGTCACTTCTCATATATTTAGTACATTTTTGGTCCTATTTTTTTTGTCACGCCTCATCCATAATATATCCTTTTCCTTAATTTATACAGAATAAGTTGGAGGTTTTCAGCTACACTCACATCTTCTGGAATTGTTCTGAACTTTGTGCTCATAAAAACTTTGGAGAGCAAATACGGGGGGTCTGTCACGTAGCCTAATGTGACACAAGCTCATCATTGAGGCGTGCAGCGAATGAAAGATTGATGAAATTAAATGTTGAGGATGGCTGTGATTGGGCTGAGGGAAGTATCGTTTTCTGTGTGTGTGTGCATGTGGCTAACACTGGAGTAGCCTGTATTGATATGGAGTATTGTGTGGGGGAGGTGGCTGATTCAGAGAGATGTCCGCAGGAAAGGCAGAGCAGAATTCTAATAATGCTGCATGTTGTGCCAGGGGGCAAAACACCAAAAACACAAAAGCTCAAGTTACTCTCTCCCCGACGTGATTCAAAAGAAGTGCGGAGAAGCAGCATCACAGTGGAGATGTGATAAAGCAGAACCAAACCGCGCTGTAGGAGTACCACTCGTGTTTTTGCTGTGGCCGTTGCTGTGGGTGGTTGTAGTGTCTGAAGGTGAAATGGAGGCTGGGTGTCTGCTCGCTCCATTGTGTCGTCATGTTCTTGCATCACCAAGCACTTACCCCAGGACACGAGTGTGAAAGCTGCTCCATCAGTGTCAGTGATGGGTCTGAGCGGAGGATGGTGGCTGAGGATCTCTGACAGCAGCAGCTGACCTGATTCACGAAGGGAGCATCAGATTCTCACTTAATGGAAGGGTGGTACGAGTTTGATGGAGGCTGAGCTGACAGCTGCTACTTATTTCAACAGAAAATCCTGCAAAGGAGGAGTTTGATTTTTTCTCTTTTTTTTTCCTCCTCTGAGCTGAAACAATTATAAACTGCGTGTTGTTTGATATTGCCTAGCAGAATGCCAAAAATGAGGTCCAGGAGACGTGGACTTCTCTGTAATTAGCTGCACGGTCAGGTCATCCGGGCTTGTTGTTTATCATGAAAAACTCAACAACAAAGAACAAACGCTCCCTCTGTTTAAATAACACCGGACACGACTAATAGGTGGATTAATCTGACCTGAAGCGAGAGGTCTTTGTGTCTAATTAAACACTGATTTGTGTTTTGTTTACTCAGTTTGTCTCTTTCTTTTTTGTCCCTCTCTAATGAAGGGCACTTGTGTTTGCTGCCTCATTGTTTTGTGTACACTTAAAAAACAAAAAACAAAAAAACTAAACAGAAATCGGGCTCTTTTACATTCATGCTTCCAGCTTTCAAATTATTGCTTCATCAAACGAGTTAAAGTAGAACAGCGAGCAAAGCACTAAAAATACTTAAAACAATTGTAATCCCCAGTAGCTAATGATATTATTATTCTTAGGTTGGTTGTAAATTGCGCTATCTTCACTTCGTTTATTGTCTCTGCAAAGTGACACTGTATTATTTTGCCCTGGAGAGGAAGCCAAGGAGTCCCACATGCTTCGACTCAACACTGGTAGTTGATGTATAATTTATGCTTGTAATGAATGGCTTTTAACATATTCTATATCTTAATACAACTTGTTTTTCCCCCATGGTCTCCATCATTAAACTTGCATAGTGATAGCTTTCTAATTGGTGCTGGGGAACATAGCGCATACTGTTTTTGTGGCTGTCCCCGTTCCCTTGGCTTGGAGTCGCCGTGCTTGTTAAAGAAGTGAGGGGAGGGACTCCTCTCGCCGCTGTGTACTCTGGACTGTTTGAGCCCCTGTTGAAGTTTTCACCCCCGTGGCGTTTCGACAGCAACTTTCTGTCATGACAGAAGGCGCAAAGGATTGCTGTGACAAACCGATCAATGTGTTTTTAAAAATCCATTCAAAGACCTTGATATACACATGAAAATGGCAGCTGTTGTGCATGTTGATTTGTCTGGCCCAGATTATTGATTGAAAGTACATAATCACTGTAAGGTTTCACCTTGGGCTGAGATTGTATGTTGGGGAAATTTACATCTAAATTGCTCCCAGCCCTGCGCCGTGTCTTTCTTCATTTTGTGTGAGAGAATTGGCCATCAGGATGCAAAAAAATCGAATAATTAACCAATAACAGACTGATAGAAAGGTGCTCTCAGTGCCCGGTGGCTATTAAGCTCAAGGTAGGTGAAGTCAAACAAGCTCAGAACAAAACTGTGCAGGGGTGACATGGAGTAAAAAAAAAAAATAATAAAACCAGGGGAGGAAAGAGAAAGAGAGTTGAGCCTGAAGCAAAGAGGAGAAGCAGGAAGCTTATTCCCAAGTGATCCGTCAGTCAGAAAGAAGGCTTTATTTAGACTGGGTGATTTTATTATTTGTGAAGCTCTACGGGGAATCATTTTCCTGCCGAATCCTTCACTTGTTCCTCACCGCTGTGGCGCTCCTGTAATGAAACGCATTTATCATCTGCAAAACGACAAACATGCAGATGAAACTGTCTGTTTTGCAGCAGATAATTGCTAAATCCCTGCCTCTTTTATGCACCGGCCGTGCTCACCTCACCTATGGTGCTGTTGACAGCTTAATAATTTAGCCCCTGCAGCCTGAAATTAACTTGATCTTATCTGTCAGGAGTCCTTTGTCGGTATTGATTTAAGATATTAAGCCTGTCAGTATGCATACAAAAGGTGCTGTGTGACAGTTTTATTGCTTGTTTCACTCATTAGACTCCTAAACCTTAAACCCTGGTGGGTGTGAGCAGGGAGTTAGTCAAAGCTGTTCTCTGTTTGACTCCTCAGTACTTATTAATTACCAAGACTGTCACTGCTGCATCTTCTGCTAATTTAACGTCCCTCAATGCCCGCTGTTTTCATTGTTACAGTCTGAGCTCTGTTTCTGAGGATCTTCTGCTGTTTGAAGATCTCAAAGAGACGAAGCCTCCAATCAGAGGAGATATTCACTTTTCATTTTAAGATAAACCCTCCGTCTTTACAAAAGCCTTTCCTCTGTCTTTTGACACGCTTTGTTATCACGACTTTTCTGATATATATCTAAACATATATATATATATATATATATATATATATATATATATATATATATATATCCTATTTACAGTTTGAGCTCTCCCTCTAAATTAATCTCTCTGCTTCCGTCTCTTTAACCATGCCACGCCGCGAGGAGTGGCAGCCGAAGCTGGCAGACTCCCCTGACATTTGTTTACCACGCCATCAATCAGGCCCTTGTCACTGACGCCTCTCAGGCAGCAGATCCTGCAGACAACTCCTCCACGCAGCTTGGCACGTTACGACTGCAGCCTCCACCGAAGCTTTCAACAGCCACATGGGACAGAGAGAGGGAGACGGAGAGAGAGCGAAGGAGAGAGAGGCAGGGAAGCACTAAGGAGGGAACTCCTCTTTGTATTTAAGCATCAGATGGTTGTGCCCTATTTATGTCTGTGTGATGTCTTGTATGTGCATCATTTCAGAGGAGGGCTCTGGGAATAAGCTGGAAATTTATAGCTTGTCTATAGAAAGCAGATATTCCAATAAACCTTTCTTTTTCAATAGAGTTGTTTTGACACAGATTCCTGACAACTGCATCTTAGATTTGTGCAGTTCCCTCTTTTTTTAAAGCCCTCATTAGAAACCATCATTTTGAATTACAGTTAAGTGTCTTTCTCAAACTTTCTGAGTAGATTCGATACTTCTCCCAGCCAGCGTTCGCTCAGTGAGCATTACATGTTCACATAATAAAACAAAAAAGAGCAGCTCTTTGTAAAGCATGTCCTTCAGAGCATCAGCACACAAAACTGCAGTTCATTCACATCAATATTGCAGCAGCTGAGACACCTTTGCTATCCTTGATCAGACTCAGTTTTAATTCTTTATCTCCCTGCTCACTGGGTTTTTTTTTTCAAACGGAATTTATTTCTTCGGGGCATTTGTTCTTTGATCCAGTTGTGTACGGCTGCATCGCCCAGATGAAACATCCTTGTCACCTTAGTTTTCCTTTCACCGACTTACATTTGCACTTTTCAAAAGAGCTCCGGGAATCCAATTATTTCTCATCTGTGTAAACAACCTGTAGTGTCAGTGGCCAGGTGCAGTCATGTTGTTTCATCACTTTCAATCTTACTTGTGGCTGTTTTTTTTTTCTATAATGTCATACAAACGCATTCTGGGTTTGTTTGTCTGCGCGCTGAACTGCTCCTGGCTCTCATCTTTGCATCTAAAAAAAAAACCCAACATTTTTTGATCCTCTGTGTGAAAAGTGTAGCCTGGAGTGTTGGGAAAGTTTCTGTTGACCAAATTGATCTCCGAGGACAACAACATAGCCTTGGTGTATTGCTTAAATGTACATCAAAATGACTCATTTTTAGCTGCAATTTATTTTTGACTTCGCCACCGCAAAATAACACGGCCCCTACATAATGATCACACGCTCATTAAGGCTGCAGAATCTGCTTTTGATAGTGTTTCCTGTGTTTAGCATGCAGATGATGCAGCTGAATCTTTGTGTGTGTGTGTGTGTGTGTGTGTGAAGGAGGAGGCTTCTGTTCTGTGAAAATTAAACAAAAGTGGCTTTGCGAGCTCCTTCCCTCTGCTCATCCAGACTCCTGTCCTGTCTGCTGATTTCCTGCCAGGTGCGGATCTGCAGGTTTGCCAAGCTAAAGGCCCGACCTGCTGTTCCAAGAAGATGGAGGAGCGGTATCAGGTAGCCGCACGCAGCAACATGGAGTCTGGCCTGCAGGTTGTCAGCGCTCAGCTCAAACGTCTTATCATCCAGAACGCTGCCATATTCCAAGGTAAGCAGCGAGCACAGTTCGTCCAAAACCTCAAACAGACAAGATGTTTTTTTTCTAAACCAGCACAGAGGAAAAAAAAAAACAAAAAAAACCCATCATAATTTTAAACTGATAATTGACGTTTTCAAATCAAGTCAGCCAGTATCCACTTTCTTGGCTACACATCCCTGTTCGCGTCAGCAGCTCACTCCTCCAGACAGTGAGTCACATATAAATAAAGCACAGGCATAATGCACGTAGACAGGGATGAGACGCTCAGCTGCTGCTCAGCTAAATGTTAGAATGGCAGAGACGCTGTGGTTAAAGTGACTTTAGATGTAGTGCGGTTGTCGGTGCTAGACATGTTGTTCCAGAAAAGTGACAGTCTCCTGAGATTTTTGGCGCACTGCAGTCAAGTGATGGCTGTTATTCGTGGAGTGAAAAACGCCAGTCAGCAGCGGTCCTGGGAAGCAGTCACAGTTATCAGAGGTCAGAGGAGACTGGTATGACTGGTCCCAGCTAACAGATGTATTCAAAATAACACTGTGCAGTGCAACGGGGATGTTGAAAAATGTGCAGATGGTCAAACCTGGAGACACTGAGGTTCGACTGCTGTCAGCCAAGAAGGCGAGGATGAAAGTACAGGAGGCAGGTGACGGCTGAAAGTGAATGAGTTAACTGTGAAATAGTCCCTCATTGGTCTAACAATGAGGGAAGCAGATATATTACACAAGTCAGCAGGAACTATGGGGCACTGTCAAATCAGCATTTTCTTGCTGAATTGTTGCTTTAAACAACTGAGGTGTCTCTGGAAGCAAATATACTCCCAACTGATTCTGAGTAGGGTGCAGTTGTTCAAAAAGCTTCGTCTGGATCAAGATGACACAGATATGGAAATCCTGTGCTTTTGATATCCAGGAGCAGCTAATCTGTTTTACTTTTGTGCCATTTTTTCAAAGCAGCATCGGACTGGATCACCCTGACAAACTTTTCAAAATGACCAAATCTGGATTAGCAGAGTTCTAAATGTAGGCTGCTGGCTATGAGAAAAACAACAGGCAGAATAATCAGCACACAGTCACTTGAAGACCTAGACCAGAGTTCTCTTAGGATGAGGGATGGATATGCAATAACCAATTGGTAGGAACAACTTTTGACAGTGTCATAGTAATAAAATAAAGTCATAAATGAAAATGAAAAGTAGATTGACAGCTACTTGGGGGATTACTTCATGGGAACAAAATCCTTTCTTTTTATTTAATGTACTGACCATATTAATAGGCCTTATGTCTACTTTAGTCACTTTATCACTACAGTATTTTACCATTAGTTTACAGTGGCTAATGGTAGCAAACTCGTCTTTGTGCTACAAAAATAACATAGACTCTAAACAAAAACTTACATGCGAAGTGACGGCTGTGAACTTTGAAAACTGGTTCCAAGTAAACTCCCGGACGACAGCAGGAGTACACAACTTTTCTCTCACAAGCGCAGCCATATGAGCAACAAGTGTTTTGAAATATCCCTTTCACATTTAATGTTGTGCTGTTGTTATCACGCTACACAGGCCTTTTCAATCCAGCGCAGAGTCTCTGTTTACTGTCTCGGGGTTTCCACTTGAAGTGGGATGTGTAGACTCACTGGGCCAGTTTTTTTGAGAGCGCACACTCATGGGTCGTGAAACGCAGCACCATCCTGACATGCCAATTAAAACTCAGGGTTTAATGGGGACCATGGGGTTTGCTTGACTTGGTTGTTTCACACTAACTATGTTAGAGACTGTGCTGTGGTTTGGCTGCACTTTCCTAGAAGGGGTTCAATACTAATTGCTTTAGCATAGGGCTTGGGAGAACTCCCCAAACATCCCCTGGACTGAAATCCTTTTAACATCCTGGTCTTATCTGTTTCCCTCTACTTCATTTTCATCCTCTCTCGCGTCTCCGTCTTTTCTCCTCTATCTTGCTCTCTCTGATCCTGTCATCCTCTCTCTCTATCTCTGTCTCGCTCAATCTACTTGACTTTTCTTTCTCCTTCTGTCTCTCTCCCCCGTCCGTCTCTCCTTCTCGCGCTCCTGCTCCTGCTGGGAATTGAGCGCATGCCTTGTTTGCAATCTTCTTTGCCGCTCTCTGTCTCTTTTCTTCAGCGCTCACTTCTGCCAGAGATCAAAGGGCTTCCCCTCTCCACTCTTCTATCTCCCATCTCTGAGTGCTCTCTCTATCCCTGCACCCCCCTCTCCTTGCAGCTCCACCTGCCCTGCTCTGCTTTCCCAAGCCTCAGTCTACACCAGAGGTTTTCGCCCCCTTTTGAAGTCAACTTCTCCAAACAATAGAAAAAGTAATGGCTCTGTCTATCTTTGTCTTTTAAGCAGTAAGATGACAGGCTGCTTTAACATCAGGCTTCTTCAAGATCAATACCAGGAAATAGGTAAGGCATTAGGAATTTCTAATGATGCGTGGCTTTTGCGCTGAATGTCTCATATGCCATTTGACAATCTAATGAGCCTTAGCAGATCTCTTTATAGTGTACCAGGGAAATACTACGTAATGGATAAACTGCAGCACCCATTCTGATTTGTGACAGACTCTTGGATTTCATTTTGATTCGCATTAGCGAGATCATAACACCATCTTCCCCCGCGTGCTGTGATTGCCTCGCGCTCAGTGGCCTGATGTTGTCAATTTGGCTCAAAACGAGAATCTGTAAACCTGTGCAGGATGCTCATCTTTAAATCTAATCTTTCAGAATGAGATGTTGATCTTGTGCATGCTGAGAATTTAATTTAGAAAATAAATTATGGAGTCCAATATTTCTGAGGAGTGTATTAGTATATGATGCCGCACGCGATTGAGCAGCCTGCAGATAACCGTGCACATGAAAGCTATGTGAGTTTTGAGTCAGTGCTGAAGCCAGAGGACAGTGGTAAGGGTGACATAAGAATACTTAAAGGGCCACTACACTGATCTTACACATCACAGTCAGTTTCCTACCAGTGTATTGAATTACTCATGACATTACATTACATTATGCAAAATAGTCACATCATTGATTACAATACTTTTCGTTACTGTGTCCAATGTGTCTAACACACACACAAACACACACTCTGGAGGTGCTCACTGATCATCAATGACTTTCTCAGTCCCTGTGAAGGCACACCTCAGGGTTATCTCTGCTTCGAGGCCACCTCGTTTAACAGACAGCCTTTCTTACAACCGAGGGTGTGAAGTTTGAAAGAGAAATGTGGTGTGAAAGCATAAAGGGTCTAACAAAGAAAGGCTGTTACATTACAGGAAGTGTAAGATCCAGTCTTTGACTTTTATTTTACCCATACTAGAGACAAAAAATCAGTCCTTTCAATTTGTCCACCAAGTTTAAGGAAATGCAATTCTAAACTGTGTCAGTATGCCTCTGAGTGCACAGAATCAGACAATTATTTTTCTGGTTAGTCGGTCGATTAATCATTTAATTTAGACAATGAAAAATCGTGAAGATTGCTATTCACAGAGGTCCAAATTCACGGTTAGCTTGCAATCTCAAATTAATGACCTGTCTCCTAGAAATTACATTTGAAAACAGCCCATTTGTTTGGGCACTTACGTTGTAATGTAATTGCTGCCTGACTTATGTTCACTGTTTTCAACATTTTTTTCCACCAAATAAAATGTTGCAGTCACTCCTACCTGTTATTTACAGGAAGGTGGTAGAAGTGGATGGTGGGTGTACAAAGCACCGAGGCCAGGCTTCACATCCATGATGTGAGAGACCGGGAGCACCATCCTTCTCTAACCTTGTGCTGAGTGCTGCGAGTGGCTGAACATCAAGAAGTCGAATCATGCAGTCGATGTCACGAGGGCGTATTGTCCTGCAAGATCAGATATTGCAGGGAAAGATATGAAACGCATTGTGAGGGAAACTTTTGCAGACACATTCGGCATCAACATCTTGCAACTTAGCTGATACTTTGACTAAAATGTGCCCTTGCCACGTTGATAAAAACATTGTCCTCCATCTCATTTCTCAAAACATATTTTCTGTGACAAATCAAAAGTATCAAGGAGACAGGGTTGCAAGTGTCCGAGTACCAGTCTAAGACCCAGAAAGTTTTCAATTTACAATGAAGCTGAAAAAATGTTAAGATTTTCTAAACTAACCAAAAGAGTCATCCAATTCATTTTTTTTTTACATTAATAGTCTGTTTTCAGATTCACATAGTACCTATAATTAGAAAGATTCCCAGAGTGAGGTGGGAAGTATTTGTGTGTGCAGGTCTGAGGTAAATTCACCCAGCTCTACGGCTAAGGCTGCAACTGTCCCAAAACCATGTCTTTACACTGTGGCTCAGCTGACTTAAACTCAGATTTATGTTTGTGATGTGATTATATGGCACATCTTACGTCACCCCCCCTCTCACTCACCCCCCCACTCAGTCTGTATAACCCTGTATAACTGCCCAACCAAACAGAAACTCATCCAAAACTCATCTTCTGGCATTTTGGGTGATTGGCAGCTCTAATTGTTGTTATTTCCCCAGCGATGTGTCCTTCAGAGCTGCTCTGCCGCTGCTTGTTGTGATGCTCAGCCTGAGCCCGAGCCTGCAGATTAGAAATTAGATTATCCCCCTTTGTTAATGAGACAGGCTTTTATTTAACTTTTTAAACATGATTTGTCAACGTTATTACTGCACAAGAGCAGAAAGCCTCTGCGGCTGGGTGGCAGCGCGGGTGGGATCTGGGCTCTTTTTGTTGTGCAGTACTTGTGTAAAATCACACTTCATAAAAATGAGCCTCTCCTGACTGCAGTGGTGGTGAAGAGAACGGGACCATGCTGTTGTCTGCTCAGTTTCATCACAGCTTGATGCTCCTCTGCAGCCTGAGGAGCAGTCTTCACCCAGAGGGGAGTCACACTCATGTCCAAAGAGCAAACCCAGTTAATAAACATGAGACGAGGGATTGGCCCGCTTGCTTATAAAGTCAAATATGTAGGGAGGAAAGTTGAGCAGCCCGAGTGTGTGTGCAGATATCAGAGAGTCTGTGTGATATCTGCAGAAAAAAGTGGGACAGCCAGCCTGGTGCTCCTGAAATGACTCAATGAGTCCATAGAAGGCTGGCACAGTGGGGTGTTCAAAAACAGGTCTGACTTGGACTACTTTCAGGCGGTGCGAGGACGATCTGTATGTGGCTTCACTCGTCCCTGAGAGGCAGGGGAGCTTTCTCCACTTTGCCTCTGAACTCACGGGGCGACGCTCTGTAAATGATCGGGAGTTTGGAAGGAGCTTGAAAGGCTTCTTGGATCTTTTTATCAAACATAAAGACACTGGGCGACCTGCGGTGTGCACTGCTCAACAAACTTGCCCAGTATCTGTGCAGGACGTAGACACGCATGCACCGTAATTGAAAAAGTTCATCCAACAGAAGTGTGAATAAATCTTCTTTTGTGTCCTTGAGTTCCACATACCTCATTCCTAGTGGGCCTACAAATTAGCATCTCATTAGCAGTCTTAAAAAATTCTGTTTATATTATTTATATATTATAATATTATTTATATTATTATATTTATATTTTCTTAAAAAATTTGTCTCCGATAGTGCTGAATGGACATTTGCCGTGGCAGTAACCCAAACGAGATGTGGCAGGAGGTGGATGATGCAGAACCTGGCAGACTCGAGCTGCCTCTACATCCAGCAGCCAATAATCAAAATCGGATCTCGCTGTCCTCTGCATCCATTCCCCGTCTCCTGCTCGTTAGCCATCCTGCTCGGTCCAAAGTGCTCCAGGAGCCTGGCCTGAGCGGACCTTTCCTCTGTTCTTCCCATCATCTGCTTTCCAATAATCATCCCCTGCCTCACGCTCTCCATGGAGTCATTTTGTCTTCTGGAGAAATTTCCCGGGGTAATCCAATAACAGTGAGGACTGGTGGGATGCATGCCTGCTGCAAGATGTCTGAAGTTGTTTACTTGCTGCCCCAGGCTAATCTAATAACTTAATGATGGGGAGAGGCAGTTTTGCTATGTCCAATGGGCTCCTTCGAGCATCGTTTACCAGACACGATGGGGCATACCAGCTATTACCACATCTTCTTCTATCAACTCGTAATTTGTTTTTAACTTAATTGCTGTGTTTTATCATTATGCGTCACATCTTAGTTTGCTTGAAATGAGATTTTCGGGACTTTTTGAGCACTCTGCTGGGCTGGCAAACTGTTGTACAGATAGATACTTAATAAAGCAGAGTAATATTGAGAAACCTGTCTGTTGAGGTTTCTCTTGGTGCTCTGCAGCCACAAAGGAAAAAGTCAGTGTCTCTTTGCAGTGAAGCGCCTGAAAGAACCTTTCAGTGTGTGTGAGCTCGAGGAAGAATATAGAAACATTAGAACTAAAATATCCAGGTACAGCAAATGAACCAGCGATGCTGCTCTTCTTAGTATTTCTTCTCATTAGCCAGCCTGCTGTTTATGGAGGCTAATATGAAACAGTGAATCACCAGAGGCAAACACAAACTAGATGTTTGGGTGCAGTTTGCCACTGATTTAAGATTACACAGGCTGCATGTGAAGCTAATGTGTGTTTTTGTGTCACATTTCCCCCTATGTGTGACAGACATGTATTGTAGTATATGTGTTTTTTGGATGCCCTGCCCTCGCCTGCCTCCTCTGCCACACTGTGCAACTCTATTTGAATGGGTTTTTCACCAGGACATTATTCTGCAATTCAACGCTGTCACAGAAATGTGACTGCTTTTGACTGAAGCCACAGGTAGCTGTTGTTGTTCAGTTTATATAGTAGTCAGTTATAACTTGACAAAAGAAAAAACATGCTTATTGTGCTTTGTGAGGCTTTGGTATGATTGTCTAAACATGGGTTTTCAAAAAGGCTGTGTCATGGGCAATTCAAATATATGAAATAGTGCATAATTTAAACATATTTTAATTAGATGCATCAAATGCATCAAATTTGTTTCGTGTCAGTCTTAGAGATCTTCCTAGATCCAATCAAATTTCAAGGGATACCATACTGTGTGGCTCAGCCCAGAGGTTTAAAACACCACAGGAACTTCGGTGCAGAGCTAACTCAGCTGGGAAAACTGAAGTAAAAGAGGTGAGTAATAATTGCTGTGGGTTTTTTTTTCCTGTAGCCTGAAGACCACTTACAGAGGCTGTTGAAAGAACTGAACATGAAATTACTTCTTCCTGGGAATCATTTCACTTTTTCTTCACACAGATAAACCTTTGTCTCTATTTTTACATGCTTTCATTTATCATTGTTTGGCTTTCCAAACTGTCTGTCTTATCTCTCCAGGCTTTATGTAGGTTGCCAGGCGCTCCTGTCTCCACAGGAGGCCTCGGCATCCTTTCCCCAACAGGGCTGGCATCCTGTTTAAAGTGCTCCTATTGTCTCGTGCGCTTTACGGTACACCTTTTTAATCGTGCCTCCGTTTTGATTTGACCGCACTCAAACCCAAAAAATGCGACATCTGTCTCTCTGCTGATAATATGTCAGCCAGTCTGCACCCCATGGGGCGGATATTTGCATATTATTTCAGCTGTGGCTCTGGAAATCTTCAATAGCAGAATTATCACCCCAGAAAGAAAAGAGCCAACTCTTTCAGACTTTGGGCTGTTCATCTTACGCATTCCCACCATTATTCTTAAACAAAGGCTGATTTCTCCACTGAGATTAAGAGTTGGTGAATTATGTTCACATTCATTCTGGAAAGACCTGTGGAGAGGAGGATTAGTTAGCTTTGCTTTATAAGCTTGTTTTAGAAATGAATGGAAATAAAAGCTAAAATAACAAATAATCATTTGTGAATGCATTTCTCGGTCAGTGCTTGTTCTACGATGTGTCCTTGAATGTTTTATTATGAGCAACAGTGTCATAGCAGAGAAAGAAAACCTTTCATAGATTTCAATCGAAGTTTTTACTAGCAGTTGGATCTTCAAATATACTCACCCCCTTATTTTTTTTAGCTTTCAGGCAGGAATTTCTGCTTTGCTCTGACAACATTTACCCGCAACAGATCTGCCTCATTAGATGCATTTATTCTCCTTCAGTCTTTGCAAAAAGACCCGAGTTTTGATCCAGCTTTGGTGTCACCTCGGCGGCGCGCTATCTGCAGGGAGAACACATGATTTCTGTTTGTCCCTACTATTCCTTCGCCACCTACCCTGTCTTGTTCTTTATGCTGATGTGTCAAAAAATTGTTATGAGTGGTTTCTAGGGACGAGCATGGCTCTGCGCGTTTGAGCCACGTTTTAATGATGTGCCCTGTTGCACGCCTCTCGAGCTGAATTTCATCATGGAGGAAAAACAAACAGTGTGGAGTGAGGATCAAAGTGTCATTTGAAATGCTATCATCAAACAGAGCTGAAGGGACTGACAGCTCCTCCCAGCTCCAGCTGAGAGAAGGAGCCTTTGTTTCTCTCAGGGTCTGATGACTGGTGCATCGGCCGGGATGGAGAGGAGTGGAAGAGAAGAGGAGAAAAGGAGTGGAGAGGAAAGTAAAGGAGAGAACGGGAGATCAGTGGAAGCGAGAGGACATAGGGAAAAAGGGAAATAAATGAAAAGATGAGGGTGGAGAAGAGAGGGAAGGAAAGGAGAAGAGATGAAATTAAAGGAAAGGAAAAGACAAAAGGGTGAAGAGTGAAAGCAGCATATTGACATGAACACATCTCATACTGAGCTAATGAGCTCCTTTAAATGAATCACCCAGCATCTCCATGCATCATGGGAGGCTTTTTTTCCACTTAATGGATGATACAAATCTGCTTTTCAGAAATGCCCACAGTTCTGTTTAATCAAGCCCTTCTCTGTGAGCCAAATCAATGCAAACGCAAGATCTCATTTGAGCAGCCACATCTATTAACGAGACGTGTTCGAGAAAGTACACATTTGTCATCATATTAACCCAAATGGAGGCTATTCCTAGATGTCACTTTGTTTAGATTTGTCCTCATTCCAGGGCAGGCATGCTCGGCGTACACCTAAAGACTTTATAGCTGATGTGTTGGTGCTGCAAAAGTTGCCTCTCTCTGTTATTTAAAGCTATCACTCCCTCAATCTGAAGTTGTTTGAGCTCAGCTCTGTGGGGGCAACCCTAGCAAGACCTGAAGGTGTTTGCTTGTCAATCTTTTTCTTTGTGCACAACTTTTGGCAGGTTGTGGCTTGGGACATCTGCTCCAGAATTAATCTTCAAGGCCTCGTTGTTTATGAAAAGCATCCTCCGCTTTGGCAAAGGGCACTCTGTAGTTGGTTCACTCACAGGTCTGAGTTGTTTGAACCTAATTCAGGTTGCAGTCTCATAATATCAGCACAGAGTTTCTCTGAATAGGAGGATTATATGACTGTCACAGCGCTGAGGAGCGACCCATTTATTTCTGCTCGTCCTCCGCATTTTCAAAGTTCTTCCTTCACCTCGCGACCCCACCGGCTTGCCCTCTTCCTCCTCCTCCAGCCATGCACTTATAGTTCAAAGCGATGCATTTTTCATTTTGGCCTATGAAATATTGAAACGCTTACGCAACATGTGCTCAGCCATGCAGACATAACAGCCATGTCAGGGCAGGGTGAAGCAGGGCAGAGGGGCTGATCGTACATCCCTGGGATCTCATGGCTTATTTACAGCGACATGAATATGTAACAACAATTAACCAAATTCAACTTCTTCCTCTGAAAAGGGGTCACTGCCCTCACCTGAAAAAGCTGAACTGTATCATTCATTCGTTCACACACCTAAAATGATCTGTGTTTATTCTTTACTGACCTCTTGCTTGAAAAAGGTGGAAGCGCTGTAGTGTGATGTTGTTATAGCTCTGTAAAGCTGAAGACTGTGGTTCTCATACCAACAGTCAACACTGGTTGCTTTCTGCTTTTCCAAGACCCCTTTGTACCTGAACTGACCTGAAACATAAGTGATGAAATGAAACTAGAATATCCTGCTTCAAATGACTTTTGTGTCTTGAGTGTGCAGCCATGCTAGCAAGTCATTGAAGCTGTGCTTTGAGCAAAATGCTTCTCACAAAGACACATCTAACACAGCTAGGTATATTATCAAGTTCATTATCTTAGTTTAGTGTGTTGTTATCATGCTTATATGTGCTTATGGGCACTGAGCACACAGCACAGCTGAGATTAATGAGAATGAATACATTTTCACATCATGTGCTCAATGGTAGAGGTAGAGGAAGGTAGAGGAGCAACAAAGATATAACATTAATATTAATATAAATGAAAGTGGTTTTTTTTTTTATATATATAATTTCAAGGTGAGCCGTCTAATAATTGTTGAGAGATTTCAGTCTGGACCAAAGTGGCAGACCACTTGACTGGCATTGCCATTTGCAGAGCAACTCAATGTGTTCAAGGTGAATCCATGAAAAGAGATAAAAAGTTGAGAGAAACTACTTTAGAAGAAAGCGTTGGTGGATAACATACTTATTAAAGGTCAATTTACAATGATGTGAGTACCCATGTTGCCACACTGGTAAGTTTTCATGAAGGCTGTTGCATTTTGTAAACAAATAAATCACTGTTAAATGTTTCCACTTCTAATAACAATAAGTGCTGTCACAGAAGCTTGTTCATCTTAGATTGGTTAATAAAGCATCTTTCAGAGGACAACTGAGGGAAATGATCAATGAGAGACTGTGTTGGGCTACAGAAGCTGCTAGTTCAGATTTGATTTCAGGATTTCACCTCCCTAAAGAGGTGACAAATTAGAAAACACTCATAATGTCTCATTTTGTTTAGTGGAAAACACACATTTCATCTCTTTATGTTTCAGGTCAGTTCAGGCACAAAGAGGTCTTGGAAAAGCAGAAAGCAACCAGTGTTGACTGTTTGTTTGGAAAAACACTAACAAGCCTATTAATTTAATTTAAAGATCCATCCATCCATTTATCTATCTTCTGTACCACTTATCCTGTCTCACAGGGTCACGGGGGTGCTGGAGCCTATCCCAGCTGTCATTGGGCGAAAGGCGGGGCACACCCCTGGACAGGTCACCAGTCAGTCACAGGGAGAAGGGATGAGGGCGATGATATGCAACAAAGAGCCCTGGGTTGGGATCAAGCCCGCTGCACGGGGGTTTGTTATCATAACGTTAGACTAGAAATTATTCTGCTAGCTACTACAACCCACGAGATAACGGTCAAGTGGGTTTTTATGATTTGAGTTGATTGTTGATGCCTTTATGTTCAATGTGAGTCATCAAAAATATTTTAACATTACAAAAATACTTGGCTTACAGCAAAATATTAATTATTATTATTTTCTATATCTTATTAACACAGGAATACAGGAGAGGATTTGCAGTTGGAAATTGTATTTTCTTGTTTCACTGAGTCGCCAAGTGTGGGGCTGATGTCGTACTACTTTATCTCCATTATCACTTACTTTGATCTCACATGGTTTCTCCACATTGGAAACAGCACTCTAGCAGTCAGATTTTCACACCCTCCTCTTAAAACAATACCTCCACCACCATGCAGGCTGCAGTTGAGGCAATCGTCCCCGGGAATTATTGATGAAGCAGGACACCGTGTTCGCCCAGCAGGGGTGTGTGAAGGGGGCACCGAAGCCCAAGAGTGAGCCAGGACTGAGCGGCCTAACGAGGGAAAGAAAGATAGGCGGTGGAGGGACGGGCTTGCACGCCTCTCTGCCTGCGTGGCGTGACTGATGTGAGGAGAAATGTTTGGGTGGTGTAGAGTCTGCTCTGAGTCCCGGCGGAGCCTCATCAGTGGTGCACCTCTCCAACCCCGCCCCCCCCCCCCACCTCACCATACATCCCTACATCTCCAACCACCCCGGCTGGACGGGAGGCTAAGTGGTGTGAAGCAGGGAGCTCTCCGACAAGCTCCATTACTCCTCCTCAGCAAATTCCCCCGGTTCGCCTGTCAGTGGAGAGGTGATGGGGTGGGTGTTGGCGAGTGGTGGGTCGATCAAAGGGGGTAGAATAGAGTCTCATTCATTTTCCGGCTCCCTCATCAGCCCTATGCGCTTTTTTAGTAACTTCATAATGACGCCTGTAAAAGTAGTTAATTCTGCCTCGTTAGCTGGATTTTTTTTGCGTTCAGCTGGAGGTCGGTTTTGTCAGGCAGCAAGAGTGGCGGGAAGCTGGGAGGTAAAAACAGGGAGGAAGAACTGTCATGGCTAACTCGGACCTTGTTAGTATCGATCCTCTCAGATTGAGCACCCTTTCATTTATAATTCATCTCTGTCTGATGGGCACAGACAGAGGTTGGAGAGGGTGGGGATGAGCTGTGTTTTCTATGTTTTCATTAGCAGCCTGAAATGTTTTCCTTATGACGGCACAGGTAATAATGAGCCACATGGGGGTTGTGTGTCAGCCTATAGGGAGGGCCTCTCAGTGGCTTGGTGTCCCTTGGCTGATCCCTGCTCTGTCAGGTCTGATGGGTGCTGCAGGCGGTCTTGGTGGCCCCTGCTGCGTTACAGGAGGCCAGTTTGTCTGCAACCTTCTGCAGCGCTGCAGTCCACTTCAGGGACTGTCAGTTTGAACAAGGCGGGTGGAGGGGATCGCTCCCTATTAATATTTGAGGAGCTCTCTCGTCGCTGCAGCTGTTTACTTAACAGAACACGCTCGGGGGCTCCCCTGAAGAGCGCGCCACAGAGGAGCTGACAGCACCACCCTGTCACTCACTCCTCTTGCCCTACACCCCCCCCACCACACACACACACACATCCCACCCAACCCCCCTCTCCGCCTCCCACGGGTGCCATGCTGCTACCTGTCTCTTTTCCCCTAGCTCCGTCTCCCCCCTCATCCATCACAATCCCATCGCATTGCTTCCTAACTGTCAACCTCTGTAGTGACTGTCATTATTTTTCATTTGTGGAGCTCCGTTGAATGAGGTAAGTGCACACGCTTGCTCAGTGAATGATTTTGTTGTTTTTGCAGCCCACGTCTCCCTTTCAATTTGTAAACATGTCTGCATCTGTGATCTGCTCCGTCAAGATCTTGCCGATGTGTCACAGCGCTGGCTATTTGTCACCTCACAGCAGTCCAAGTGGATTAATGGCTGTTATGACCAAACTTCGTCATTCTCCTCCTCCTCCAGCACCGCTCTGAGGAGGCAGTCACCCATGCAGGCTGTGCCACTCCCAACCTCATTCCCCTGATGTGTATGTGGCTGCTCTCAAGTCAGACAGAGTTCAAGAGTTCATGCAGCTTTAATAACAGACAGCCAAATTTCTCTCCTCTCCGTACAATAAATATGAAACTGCAGCCACCTGCTTAGCATGAAGACCAGAAATGGGAGAACGGCTACCTTACCTCAGAATCCGCCACCCAGCACCTCCTGAGCTAACTAAAGCTTGGGACCAACCTGAAGATGAGCTACAATCTACAAAGACTGGACAACCCACACATGAAGATTTCTTTCATCAACTTGCACAGATTTCTTAGTCAGTAAAGGGGGTGAGACTCTGGTTGGAAGTGCAGCCCACAAAGGGAACTGGAGATGAGAGGATGGCACACCCAGTGACGCTATTGGTCACTGATGTCAGTCACAAAAATCAAACATGTCTCACAAAAACGTGTGTGAGAAAGACTGCCAAGATCTGGAGACTTCATGATTCATGGTTTTATTTGTCAACAGCAACTGACCCAAACTGACCACAAACCAACTTGGACCCATCAGTCATCACTCAGTTAACCACTTAATTAAGCCGCTATATATCTCATTGGTTGAATACATAGAAACACATGAGTTATACCGACTTGGTTTAACAGTTAGTTATGTCCTTGTTTCCAGTCTTTGTGCCAAGTTGAGCTACCAGCAGCTATGAAGCTTCATATCTAGCATACAGATATAAGAGCGGCGTCAGTCTTTGCAGCTAACTGAAGCAAGCGAATGAGCATATTTAAAAAAACTGTTGCTTTAAGCAAAAGGCTTGTCATTGAGAAGGGCTCACCGCTGATGCACACACTTGTACAGACTGGTTTGAAATGCCCTCTTGATACTTTCAGGTCAAGCGTTCTTTTTGTCTCCCTTTTTCTTATTCTTCTGCTGCACTTTGCAGCTATCCGGAGGCTTTCTGTTCCCCTCAGTTGAGCAGGATTTGTCACAGGTGTTAGCAGGAAGCTCTCGTTCCCAGTATACCACAGAGTCTTTTCCTGTCCTGCTTTGAACCCCGCTTCATTTCAGCTCTTTTAGTATCGGAGGCAAGCTTCAGACGCTCAAGAAAATTGCATAATCTTAATGGTCGAGACCTTATCAGGCGGCGAGGTAAGGTCTGTTTGTGTGCGTGTGTGTGTGTGAAACGCCCCATTAATTGAAAGAACAAGAGCTGCAGTTTCCCCGAGCCGGTGCAGATTTTCTCTCATGTTGAGCTTTGTCTTGTGCAGCTTAATTTGCACACCTTATACCACACTGTTAGCTCCTGTGTTGTGTTTTCGTTTGATGCCAGGCCGTGTTTTCTCTAAGTGGGCTTATTTGTTGAGCAAAACAGCACAGCCTAATGCACCGGGGGAAGTTTAGAGGCTGGTCACATGTGCAGACAGTGTAGGTCGTATACAGGTTTGTTTGGTTTTCAGATGTTTCTCCCCTTCCCACCAAGCCCATAGGTACATGCATATATGCATGGCACGTCCTGGCACTTCAAGCATGTGTTTACGGTGTTGGAGGTGAAGGCTTGATGACGGTTTTGTAGAGATGACACATACGAGAGACCAGAGCGAAATGGAAGCTGAAAGGAAAAGTGTTTTGTTTGATGGCACAAGCTGAGAAATTTGGGCTTTTAAAATGTTTCATGTTTTTTAAAGTATTTGTAAAAGTGCATTGAATTCTAATATTGAAGTGAAATGAAGGACATTTTGATTTTTAGCTCCAAAAACCGGGGGTCCTTAGAAATTATGTTCAAAGTGGAAGAAGGACATTTCATTTTTCCAGTAAATGAAGTCTTTCAGTTTGGTGTTTTCATAGCATCCCACTGACCACATGACAAAATATCATCTATACACAGCAAAAAGAGCCAGGTGTGCTGTTACATTGCAGATATTTAAAGGGTTAGACATTGCATAAAAGGTAGCTCTAACAACAAAATGGCAGTGCTCTTACTAATGCAGAGAGTTTTTTGAGGGAGGTTGGTAAAGATGACACACACACACACAGACTAGGAAGCGTCCGAACCCTGATAAAACCCCTGGAGAGGTGTTGGGTTTAACCACGACATTTCAGAGCAAACTGTAGACAAGACCCAAGGGTGTGGTGGTGACTGGATCTCCTTACAACACTGCAGCACGCGTACAGATGCCCTCATGAGGTTAAGAGGGTAAAAATTAGAGGAGTGTCTGCGCGGGGCTAATGACTGGCTCTGGGGAAAACGTGCCCGGTAGCAGCTGCAGAGGAGGAAAGAGAAGCAGGCTGTAGCTGAGATAGTCGGTAGAAAATGTAGGAGAATAATGAACATATGTTTTCTGTCTCGCATTCAAAACTTTGCGGCTGCACTCATCAATTTATTTGTTGTAAGAGTCAATAAAATGACTACCTGTGACCTGAAAGATGACCCTCGAATTACCACGATTCTACGGTTCCCCTCAGCTGTGTGGAGCTTTTGAGCCTCTCTTTTTGTTTTAGGTACCAAAGCTTCACTCATCCATCCTATTTTCAGTGCATAAGCTCTGATATACCGACTGTACACTGTGTACATCACCAATTAGTAGGCAAGCAGTTAGCTGTTGTACATATTGGAGCATTTAGCTTTCCCAGATATTTTTCTTACAGGAGTTGAAGGCCAAAAAAGGAACTAAGAGATGGACTTTAACATCTTTATACTTATATTCATGTTAAATGCTAAAATATAACTATAGGTCAGGGCTATGGTGGCAACAGTTATACCACAAGGAGACTGCAAGAAGACTTATCGGTCAGCCAGAGATTCTTAGTAATCTGCTGCTTTCCACCAACAATCATCTCCACTGCAAACGTTCTCCTGACTGGGATGAGTCACACTGAATGAACGTAACCATGTTAACAGCATTGTGTTATTTATGTTTGTGTCATTAACGACACAAACATAAATAACACACCTCCAGTTCAAAGTCATTTAAAGAGTAATGAGGCAAATGGCTTTGAAATCATAATTAAACATCATATAAGACCTTCAACTTCATGTCTATAACATTTACTCTTTCATGTATTTGACTTTTATTTACACAGGGTGGGCTGAGCTTTCCAACAGCAACGCCCAGTCAGCAGTTACACTGACAGGAACGTTTATGGGAACAAACAAAGCCACAAATACAAAAATAAAAATGATTAACAATGTGCAGGCTCAATTAAAGCAGTTAGAGAAAGGTAGAAGAGTCCAGAAGAGTGTTGAAGTATTTTGTCCATTTCTGTCACTGCTTTTTTAGATCAAATATATCACTGGAGTCGCAGATAAACACAAAAATGATCATAGCCAAAGAATCTTGTGATCTTGGCCACTGAAAACAAGGGTTTTTGTGCAGCCGTGGCCAGCCATTCTTTGTGTTTCTTTGGTTCATCCTGGCGGAAAGCTCCACTGTTCTTTGAAAAATAATAGGCAGCCTTGGGAATGTACTGAAATGAAAGGACAAGACAAGGCATGTCAGGAAATTACTTTCTCTCTAAATTATTTTTTAAAAAGAATTCACTTCTCTGAAGCAATGTCTGCTATTGACCGCTTTCCGTTGGCTCGTTTTTTTTATTCTCTTTGTGTACAACATAAAATTAAAAAAACACAAATTGAATGAAAACTGAATGAAATAAGTTTCCTTGTAAAGAAAGCACAATCAATAGCTGTTGCTGTCATTTGCGCAGCAGGGCTGGCTTTGACTGTCAATGTCATTTGAAAGTCTGCACAGTTTGAATGACAGTGGGGACGCAGCTGCTTTGAGCCTCTCAGTGAGACACTGAAGTGAAGAACACAGAGAAATTAAATCTACGGCACAGAGCTGCAGTCTGACTGACGATGGCTGTCACTTTGCCAGCATGACACTGAACTGACACCGCTGAGCCACCCACAGAAAGTTAAACTGGAATACTTATCAACAGGAAAATAAATGAACACGTTTCAATTTTCTTTGTCGGTTTTATCGGCACATTATGGGAAATGAATGCTAATTAATGAGTATTAATGTGGGTGAGGCGGTGCTGGTGTACAGCCCAGTGTGGCTCCTGCTCTTGTGGTTGTGGGTCTAATTATCAGGCCTCAGACGGAGCCAGAGGCCAACAGGTGTCTAGAAGAGGCTGCTCTGGATCAAAGCCAGCGAAAATAATTACACAACCCAAGTCTCCCCTCTCCTAGATAAGACTAACTGCCTGCCGCCTCGCACTCGGACACGCTCTCACCGCAGACCACATATCCGCAGCCCTTTAACTTGGAGGGAAAGCAGCACAATCAGTTACATTTGTGCTCTGCGGTGTGTGGATGGCGAGCAGACAGATGGACGGACACCCTCACGCTTTGTGTTTGTGTCTGTGCACATATGTCTGGGCGCACAGATCGCTAACGGGTGAGCGCAGGCAGACAGCTGCAGAGCAACACCACTCAGTTGAATATTTTATCTGTTCATCATTAACACGCAGCCAGGAAGCCAAGAGCAAACTTTAAAGGACAGACGCGCGCTCCACCAGTGCTCTGGCATTTTCATGGCCTCATTTCAAAGAGCCTCTTTGAAGTCTCTTAACTAACTAGATTCGAGCCACATTTATCTAAAACTACTGAACAATGATAAAACTGATCGGTTCATCAAAAAAGGAGCTTGATTCTATTCGATTCAGCTCCACTGGGCTCGCCCCGCCGTGATGTGACTAACCTTGACTCAGCGTGATTAGACTTTCAGTCAAAAAGAGATATGCATGTTAAAGGATTTCCAACTGTGAATGGAAAATAGCATGTTAAAGTTTTGCAAAACACAATTAATAAAATACCAGGATAAAATGTGAATGCATTTTGGGCTGAGGCTTTTATACTGAGTGCATCCAGAGTGGAAAACTTAAATTCCAGCAGCACTGCTCGGAAAAATAAATGTCCTTTCATCCATCAGAGATTGTAAAAGAAGAGTTGGTGGGTTATTTGAATCTGAACTAAATCATCTGTTTGTTCTAAATAAAACCAACTTCTCTGTAGCTAGACATCCAAGGTGCATCACTCTTTATCCACTGCAGTGTGTAACTAGCCCGACACTGAATAGTATGGAAATTGTCACATACTTTTATCAATTGGCTATTAAGCACAAATGTATTCATATGAAAATGTTACAGGTTATCACTTCAGCTCTGCACAGTGGTGCTTGAGTGATATATTTTATATGCATGCACCACAGCTGCACACGGGAATACAAGGCCTCTGGCAAGATGCACAGCAGATGTGATGAATATGTAAATGAAGACATTTCTGCCTTTACATTATGATACTGGGATTTTGACTTTGACTGCTGTCCTTGCAGAAATAAAAACCCCCAAACTATGTGTGACTGAATGAATGAACATGTGTTTATTCCTGGTCCAAAAAAGATAAATATGAGAAGTATTGCATGCCATTAACCTGGAGAATCAGGACAGTGTCACAAAGGCACTTTGAGGGTGTAAAGAAAAGACCAGTTTCTGCACAGACTGTATAAACAGCACCTGAATCAGTAAGTCTTTCAGTTGCGGGGCGAGATCAGCCCTGACATTCATCTCATGTTCCTCCTAAAGGTATAAACCCCCAGTGACAGGCGATGCATCAGTCTAGCAACTAGAGAATTTCTGGCATGTAACGTAAACAAAAAAAAAAAAAAATCTTGGTCAACCTATCATACTTGTTGTTGTTGTTGCTATCCATCCTAACATGCAGTGACTGGTGATCAAGGACAGATTATTCCATGCTGTGAGCTTTCCAAATGTCATCACTGTCATTAGCTGTACACATGAACCCTGAGGGTGCAATAAAAATATACAGGTGAAGAGACAGAATGATGAAAATGTCCTTAGTGTAGCCAGTGCCTGTGTTTGTGCTTCACGGCAGTATGTGAGTTGACTGAGAACAAATGTGTTCACTGCTTTTACATGAAAAAAGAGCTATTTTGTAAAACCTTTCAGATTTTGAAAAGGAATTTTTGCAGCTTTGGTATGGCAGTTTTTTGTGCACCATCATCCAAACTAAAGTGTACCCAAAGGCACATGAAATATGAAAGGAATAGTTTCGATACGTAAGGCTCTGCTTATGCACTGAAGGCATTATGGGTACATGGATTACCAAGCCCTGTGGTGATCCACGTACCACCTCTTCTTTCTTGTGGAGGTGGTGTGATGTTGATGTTGTTGCACCGCGTAAGGTTAATCAGACCTGGTTTGCGTGGATTTATCGTCAGATCTGGAGGGCTGAGAGGACCTGCAATGCAGTGAGTTTTTTCACTGTGAGTAATAGTTCATGACATGTATGTTGTGTTGGTGTCTGGGCAGCCCTCTGCATCCTGTAAAACCCCTTAGAGGGCAAATCCTGAATGGGTCAAACATTTGGCTTTGTCACCTTAGCTCTATGAGCACAGATGTAAACTTGTTATCGTGGTGCTTAGTCACTGACATGGTGAATGTCTGGTTTGGGTATGAAGGCCATTTATAAGTCGTGGTACTGGTTAGGATTGACGTGTGTGTCCTGATTGGTCAAACAAGCACCTGCAGGGTTGAGCAGGAAGGCCTACGGAGCTGGCTTGTGTTCCTACAACTATGAATAAAATGCCAAACCTATTATTACATTTAGCTAAATTTGTCTCTAGGCTTGTTGGCGTTTCCCCTCTGAAGCCACTTTGTGCTGTGTGACGTTAGTATCTTGGATATGTATCTATTTTGTATTGTTAAATATCAGTATGTACGTATTTTGGATTATACAACATCGGTTTGTATTTGTTAATAAAGTACTTCTTCTCACTTTGTAAGCAGTTTATTGACTGCACGGTCGGATGTTGTTGTTCCAGCTTCCCTGAGTTAGCACTGACCTGAGAAAGACAGATTTTACATTTTGTGCTCCACATACCTGGAACAAATTGGAGCATACGCTGGAGCCTGATGCTGTGAGTGCAGTGGAACAGTTCAGAAATCTGATGAAAACCTGATTAACTCTGAACGTGAAGGTTTTTATTCATTTATTCATGGATGTTTGAATCGACTCTAGATTATTTAGTTTGCACTTTTCTCTTTAGGATTTAAACTTGTAAAAAAACACATCTATGCATGTTTCTAAGTATCAGGTGATAATAAAATGCAGTAAAATGCGAAAACCATTTAGGTGTGTGTGTGTGTGTGTGTGTGTGTGTGTGTGTGCGCCTCACTTCAGTCAGGCCTGGGCTTAAACTGGAACAGTGCAGCTCTCACCTCACAGCTCTGATTTCGCAGAGTGGCGGGGCCGTGTCATGGCGAGATCAGGCATCACTGGAGGCTCGAGCATGGCTGCCTGATCCGCCCGTGAGCCAGAATTCCTCCCCGGGGTCTGACTGCCAGGCTCAGCTGTGTGACAGACAAACTGCCGTCTGTGGCAGCCCACAGCAGACCAGGGAAATGAGAAGAACAAGGCGCAGTAGGAGCGAGTGTGTGTGTGTGTGTGTGTGTGTGTCTGAATGCATATAGTCCAGACTCTGCCTGAGCTACTTAATACAGGCAGAAATGTGACGGGACCCCCCAGTGAGACCTGAACTTTCGGCCCTCATGGCTCAGGCCCAGAGGCTGCCAGGGGCTACTCTTAAGTCTCTCGGCTCTGTGATCATATGATCAGAGCTGGAAGCAGTTCTATAATGTTCTCCTCAGGTGGAAATAGCCTGTTACTGTCATGAAATTTTATTCAAGCCGTTGTAAAAATACTCATTGAAACTACATTATCTTAAACTATTTCAAATATTCAGGCAAAGAAATAATGACTGACAATCTGGTGTATTGGTGGTGAAGTTTTTTTCTCGTTTACCTTGTAGATGTTAGTATGAATCTGACAAGATCAATGACAGAATCAGAGTCAGACCATTTACTGCTAATGTCCCCCACTTTTCACTTCATGATTCTTATTGAAACATGTCAAGTGCAGTAGCGTAATAAACAATAAAATACCTTCTGCAGTAAAAAGGCAGATCAATTTAACTTAAAAATGACAATAAAACTAAATGTTTCTGAGTTCCAGTAACAAGAGATAATTTAGTTTCTTCAGTCCATGAATGTAACAATGTAAAATGCCAATACATTAATGTATGAATACTTTATTACAAGTAAAAGTATTATCAGCACAATATACTTAAAATACCAATAATAAAAGTAATCCTTCTGCAGATAAATTGCACCTGTGGCTGATATTATTATTTATGATATTATAAGATAGTTCATTCTGATGTAACACTGTGTAAGCAGCATTTTACTGTTGTTACTGGTCGAGGTGCAGCTGGTTTTAACTGCTCAGCGCCTCCAAAGGCTCCCAAAATAAATCCTCTGGGTGGTGAGATGAGTAACAGGAGAGTAAGAGTAAAGGGTAATGTTCTGCTAACCAAAGCTAAATTCATTTATTGGACATGTCTCTAATTGTTTATTTTTTGAATAATTTTATCTCTTTGGGGCATTTAAATGAATACATCTGATAAACTCATAGACTTCTGAAACATGAACTTTTAAACAATTATGACTCAAAGATTACTAATTATACACTAATTATAGCTATCAGATAAATGTAGTTACATAAAATAAGATATTTACCTCTGAAATTTAGAGAGGTAACAGGAAATGGAAAAATATCTTATCTTATACCACTGAACACCATCATCTTTACTTACATGGCAGCGCTCAAACCTGACTCACACTCACAAGATGTTTTCAATAAGAAGCAACATGGTTCAGGTATGTTGGGTATTACAACAGCAAGATGATATTTGTTCATTGTTTAATCTAGTTGAGCCAGGTTATTTCAAAATACTAAAGCACCTTTAGTGATCAGTCTAGACTTTGACTCAGAGATTCTGGCCTGCAGGTTTCATGCTGTGATCTGGCTCATAGAGGATTAAAGACTCTGGTTCAGCTGTGGGCCAGGTCTGGCTTTATCTTAAAAAAACTAATTTTTAAATTCAAATATTTAAAAATGAAAAACTTTAAAACATCATTTTAAATCTTTGTTTATTTAACCTGATAGGAAAAATAATATTAAATGAAAAGGCATCTTATAGGTTATAGGACTATTGCAGACCCATCTGTAATACAACTACAGAACAAAAACAACAGGAGTGACTGTGTGAAAGACATTTCAGTAGATTAGGGCTTCAGAAAGAAGACACAAAGATGTGATGTGTCACAGCTCAGCAGTATACAAACACATAATGTTGAGTCGTGCACTCCAATCTTGTTTTAATAAGACAAAAAACACAATCACGCTTCTGTTCATGAATGTTCGGATTCTCCTGTTATTCTTAGATTTTCACAGCCAGAAAAGCACAAAGGAGTCTGTCCTCGCTGAGTGTCTTTGTATGTCAGCTGATATATATTTACTGCGCAATCTTTGGTGTGTCTGCACGCTGAAGTTGAGAGTGACAACACAGAGCAGATGAGAGGGGCTCCTCATCTTCCCACAGCATCACATCTGTCTGTCAAAACACCAGGGGGTGGGGGCGGCCGGGCAGAGGAGACTGTCACTTTGAAAAGAACATTTGAACATTTTTGGACATTACTGAGCGAGACATGCATACACAAAGATTTACTTTACAATGTTAGACGTCTTCCTTAATGTTTGACCTTCTGTAACTACAGAAAATGAAGACCACTTTACAGAAAAAAAATTTCATTGCTATGATCTTGTCAGAGTTCAGATGGTATTATATAAGACCAGGAAGCGACAGACGTGGATGATAACTTTCATATTCATCTCATCGTTAAGGCGGTGTGAACGAGTGAAACAGCCCAGCCAGCCTGCCCATGTGTAAATGATGGATGTACTGAGCGCCTGTTAAGCTCAGCACATTTCTTGGCTCTCTCTGTGCGCCCTGGTGGGGCCGTTTCCTTTGATGATTCCTTAAAAAGTCAATCGACTGGTGTGTGAGACCAAGCTGTGTATCAGAGCGAGGAGCAGTAAAAGTGCACACAGAGCTTTCCACTGTATGTTTATTAGGCGGCTGACTTTGCTGTGATTGTTTCTTTAATGTATAGTTAATGTTAATGATTCTTGCCAATTTGTGCAGTCGCTCTTTTACACCCTGAGCGCTACTCCTTACAGTTTCATAACCTATAACTGTCAGACTGCAGCTCATGTGTCTGATAGTGGTCACAGGGCTTTGCTCGGTCAACAAACTTAACCAGATTTCTTTTGACTGTTGAGCTGTGATGTGGCTCAAGTTTATTAGTGACCAGGTTTCTCATTTGACATATAGAAGCAGATGGGAGGGCTCATAATGACCAGGTGGACAAACACTGATTTACATATTCATCACCTGAAGTATGGATCCCTCAGGCTGCTTTACTGCAAGGGAACAAATATGTCCAAAGGTTTATCAACTTAGACTTAACATTTAGCGATTCTGATAACTTCAGCCTCAGCTCAGACTTTAATGTCCCTGAAGAGAAATTCATCCTGCAGCAAGCAACAAAGAATAACCTCATGCTTGAAAATACATGGTGAAATATAATAAATTACATAAAGCATTTGACAGAAACATTTGTTGTAGTCCAGTGAAAACTGTGTATTTGAATTGTTCAGGTAAATTGAAGGACTAAATTCCTAATTCACTTTTTAAACTAAATAAACCATTGGATGTTAAAAGTTGCCTTTTCTGTGACACTAAATGCCAGAATATTCTAATTTTTTTTACCGTAAGTCTGTACAAAGGTAAAAAAAACAAAAAACAAAACAAAAACAACAAAAAAAACCTACCAGCACCTCAGAGGTTACTAATTAATACAACATTGATTTACTATGCATAAACACTAAAGAGTGAGTAAAGAGGCTCTAGCTTCATATTTAGACATGCGAAAGGTATTTATCTTCTCATTTTACTCTCAGCAAGAGAGTAATTAACCATATTTATCAAAATGTTGAACTATTCCTCTGGAACTTTCTGAAACAGTATATAATTTAACCCTGTGAGCTCAGAGGTCCACTCACTAGTAGCTGTAAGTGTTACAGTGGACCTACATAGGCATAGTTCAATATTCTGTCAGATATTTTATTGTTGAATCATCTAAAATAATCATCGCAGGTCTGAACATAAAAACGTTCCCTGCTGCTCTCAGCCTGTCAGTCATGAGTGGTGACACATAATACTGTTGAGTGACACACACACTGATCATTTTTCAGTGCGTACACTTTATCTCTTTAGCAGTGACTAACACACCCACTGTGGAAGTGTTATGTTCACAGTTTTAAATTTGAATATTTATATCTGGAAGAAACTAACATGAGCCATCCACAATCACAATTCATTATGATGGATTATGATGGGATTAAGAGATCGCTCTTACTGCTGAGTTTGTTGTAAGTTTATTTTATTTTATGTCAGTGACTCTGTTTGGATGTACACTTACAGTAAGCACTGGATCTGAGTACTGAGATGTTCATTATTCTTGGATGTATTCTTTCCTGCCTGGTGCTGTGGTGGGATTTGATTATGTGGAACATCTCAGTGATCAGTGCTGTGGCTGTAAATGCACGATATGTCATTCCCTCATGAGCCCAAGACGAATCTTAGTTGGCTAATTCCTGTTTGGCTGTTTGTGTTCAGCCCGCTCGTCTATTTGTCAGGATGATTGAATGCGGCCGTGATGTTTCTTTTGCACCGTTATACTTGATTTTCCTGAATTCCTCTGTCTGTGTTCTGCCTCTTTGTCCACCTCACTCTCATTTTCCCCGATTCATTTTGTCTCTGTCTCGGCCTGTCACTCGTTATCTTCTCCTTGCGCATCACTTCAGTCACACACTTCAGAGAAAGCACTAAAACAGAATGCACAAACATCCCTCCAAATATCTCAGACTCTTACAATCGCTCTTTGTGAACTCGAGCAGCTCATTTTCAGAACTACAAAGTAGAGAAACAAGAGATCTAATGAAGCTGATTTCGTAGATACACAAAGATACAGACACCCCTCCTCTTTTGATAATCAGCAGACCACTGCAGGGGGATATCAGATTCAATAGTTCCACATCAGTACTTAAGTCCTTTTGAAGAGCTTTCTGTCTTATTTATCTCAGAGAGAGGAGACCTCTGAGGAACGTACACGTAATTCTCTGCTCATTCTCACTGTAGATATCAGAGCTCAAACTTTCATTTCTACAATACCAGGCAAGTCAGCATGATGCGTCCTTTTGTTTGGGCGTTTTATCCAAAATCACAACATCTAATGTGACGTGGAAGAGACAAGAAGACACGCCGAACAAACAATGTATTAATCTCAGATTTCTTACAATTCTTACCAACAGTATTTGTGTAATTATCTATAGGCCTGTAACAGAACAATTTTTCACACAGGCAGAACAGGCTCTTAATTCAAAACACATGTTGCTCAACGGGACAGGAGTGTCAAAGTTAATATTATACTCTAAATTGAGCAAAACGAAAAGGTACGGCACTTTCTCAGGTACTGCAGGCTTTTTGTTGCATTTGTCAAGTCAAACAGAACTTTATTTGAAATCACTCAATGGAGTTTTTATGAAACTGTCTCAACCTACATAAGCAATCAACAACAACGAGAACTTTGGCTATTTCTATTAGTTTCTTATAGTTATTCTTAATGCCTGCCACCAGGTCAGTAATTTCTGTAAAAAGTGACGTTGAACTGCTTTAAAGTGCCGTATCACACCAACTTACTTTACAATAAATAGAAAACTAGTGTGTTAGACTTATCCGTCTTAGACTTATAGTCTTAGTGTCTTAGACTATATCACATACATATATATTAACAGTACTAAAAGCATGGATCACACTAAAAGAACCATGTTCCCACCATGTTGTTTCGTTAGTTCAACTATTTTTAATGTAAAGCAGCAGTAGGATGTTTCATTCATCTTACAACTCCGGCCTCCCGTAAGGAGAGCAAACAGTGAGGCTGATGTCAGTAAGCTAAAATTCAGCTGGATTCCACATCTCGCAGTGTTTCTGTTGCACCTGTATTACTGCAGCAGCATTAAACAAACTGGAGATGTCCAAAAACAATATTTTCACAGTGTATCACTAAAAGAAACTCAAATACAGTGCTGACACTGGTCTTAAAAAAACAAACAAAAATAACAAGATGTATTTAGATTTAGTGTCATCTTGTGTTTTTTTTAGAACCTAGCCACCTGACTTGTTTAAAAATGAAGCCGTACTATCCATATGAATTATGTTTTAGGCTCGATACTCTCTTTAATGCTGTGTGACTGTCTTTTTTCCTCTAATCAATTCATTGTCAGAGCTGCTTCTCATCTTCAGACTCTGTCTAATTCACCCCTTTTAACTCCACACTCACCTCCCACTTATTTCCTTTCGCACCTTTGCCTCTGATTTCTTGTCCTTTGGCTCCCTGAGCCCTGCTACTCCTCCACCTTTCACCATCATCCACTCTGAGACATACATCCTCCTCTGTCTCTCTCTCTCTCCCTCCTCTCTCTCTCTCTTTTCATCTCTTGCTCCCTCCTTTCAGCCTTTTAATGTCAAATACATTAAAGAGCTTTCCTGGAATGATAAATGTTTTATTAGGCCTCACTCTCCTTTTTTTGAAGGGTAAATACAAAGAGGAAGTGAAGGAAAAGTTCCTATCTCTGTCTCCCTCTTGACTTCATTTCCATATCTGTCAGTCTGCTCTCCCCTCTGCTGTGACCTCTCATCTCCACTCATCCCTCTTCGCCTCTCCTCTTTCATCCGGTCTCTCCAATTCACTCCCCCACCTCGCCGTACTGGAAACCAGCAGCGCCGCGCTTGCTTCATAAAAGCCTCCAGTTAAAGAAAGTGTCCCATGACGCAGAAAGCCGTGGAGAAAACAGCATTTTTGTATTTTCACAGTTCTAATACTGTTCAGTGTATCAACAATGGTACCCATTAGGTAGACAAGTATCACTGATCAAATCTTCAAGCAGCTCTAACACATTTATGAGCCAGTGGGGGTTGCCGGTTGGACTTAAAAAGGACCTACCTCCTCTTCTGCACTGTTGCTGAATCTTACATTTAGCCTCTGGGCGCGTAGATGATTGTATTTCCTGTGCTGTAATAGCTGTCTGTCCTCTGGGACTGTGTGTGTGCTCCCTGTCTCTGGCACCCCTCGGCTGTGCTGCTGATTGCTCCTCCTTTCTGAAAAAATGGGTCACGTTATGTGGGTTGCAGCGCGACACCTATTTCTACCTGTATCCAGGACAATCGACTCGTGACGGCGAAGAGGAAGGCGCTCCGTGAAAACACGTTGTGTGTCTGTTGATGGGTCCACCACTTTGGTTCAGCCTGAAATATCTGAACAACTATTGGATTACCATATTTGTGGTTCCCAGATGATGCATCTCTGCAGTCTGGTGATCCCCCTCCAGCCACTACTTTGGCTTATGAAAAAAACCTGCTAAACTAATGACATTCCCTCCTCAGCTGCACTTTTTAATAGCAAATGTAAGAATCCTCATGCACTAAAGTGAGATTGTTCACATGGTAAACATTGTGCTTGCTAAACAGCATGTATGTATTGTCATTGTGAGTGTGTTAGCATTTAGCTCAAAGCAGCACTGTGTGTAGGTACGGCCTTGCAGAGCTGCTAGCATGGCTGTAAACTCTTAGTCTGCTTTTCTTGTTTTTAAATAAAAGTGTTGCACCTTTCACCCGGTGATCTGTTGGCTGCTGTGTACCAGAGGGAGATAAAAACTTGACATGAAGCATCCAAGCACAATTTCCTCTTTCCACAAAGCTGGCCTGTGCTGTCAGTGACCCCCCCCAACCCCTCCTCATAGGCACTCACACATCCTCCACGTGTTTTTCATGTTTGCTGCGAAATCCAATATTTCTCAGCTGCGTTCCATTCAATCCCGGAAAGTTGACATATTTCCTGTCTGGCTTCATTTGTGCCATAATTGCCTCAGCCTTGTCCATTAATACACGCACACAAAAACCCGGGAGACCGCACTCAGAGCTGCTCTACAGCATCGAAGCCATTTCTTCCATTTCCCCTCAGTTATCCTATTAGGCTATAGGGACATGTGATTGGTATGCTGGCTAGGCCGGGACTAATGATGCATGGGACTGTAGCCTCTGGTTAGACATCATGGACCAGAGGAAACCAGCCAGTCGCTTGTGTACGGCGCTCCACGCTGCACTAATCGGTCATACCCCGAAACATTAAGCATGTCAAAGTGGGTAATGGATTGACCCAATTAACATAGAGCTTTGATGGAGAACACACCTGTTTATACATCTAACTCCAACTACACATCTTTCATTTACCCCGTAGTTGTCTGGGAGAGTCTCTTATCAAGGTGAACGCAATTTAATTTGGAAGCCGAGTCCTCCCTGCCGTCCGCAGACAATTAGGGTTTAGTGATTATTCTGAGTAACAGCGCCGACAATGGATTTACTCAAACAAAGGACCAGAAATAATGGCTCACACACCCCCTTCACAATTTTAAAAAGCCTTGCTCTCCATCCTGGCTGATGTTGGAAGTTGTGGTGTGTGTGTGTGTGTGTGTGTGTGTGTGTGGCTGTTTTTGTGTGTTTGACCCTGGAGTTCAAGGACAGTCTTGTATGTGCTGCCTCTGGCTGCTCCTGTCTGTACCCAAGTGGTGTTTATTTAAGGAGCTCATCTCCACCCACTCTACACTCTCTCTCTCTCTCTCTCACACACACACACACACACACACAGTGGCTCAGGTGCACTCACACTACTCTAACCTTGTGCTCTGAAACACATCACCCCCGGTTCTACTCAGATAAAAAACTCTGTCTGGAGTTTCCATCCTCTGTTTCCAATAATGCACTCCAACACACACTCACACACACCTACACACTGTGTCCTGAAGCTCACAGTATGTCCTGCAACCCTGCCTCCCATCCTACTGGATTAATTACTCTCCTCTCTGCCTGTGATCCCCGAGAGCGTCTGAGCTGCGTTAGCTGGCCTCTGCCTCTCGCTGGTGGGCACGGAGATGGCAGCGCTCACCCATTCATCACCGTGACTTTGGGAAGGGAGACACGAGGGATGGGGTGCGTGGGCGAGTAAGAGTACGAGAGAGAGAGAGGGGGAGAGAGGGTAGAAGTGAAGGTGAGAGAAAAGAAAAGTGGCAGGAGAAGGGGAGCGGAATAAGCCAGGTCCCCTCTGACCAAGGCCCTGATTAAAAATTAAAAGTGTTGCCGTTTCGTTGGTTCCCGAGGTCCAGATAGTAATGTATGGATTTCTGAGGTGATTCTCAGAGGAGGAAGAGGAGGAGGAGGGGGGGACAAGGTGGCTGAAGAAGAGCACTGGGGCTGTGGGAGTAAAGGATTAGGAGAGGGGAGGGAGGGAAAGTAGGGGATGAGGCACATCTTTACTTGGAGATAAATAACCTAACGTAGTGCAGCCCTGGGACTCTCCCCATTGTTCCCCCCTCCAAAAAAAAAAAAAACAAAAAAAGGCGTCACATTCATTTTTTATTCTGCCGGAGATGTCTTTTTCACAGTAGATGGATGAAGGCCGGGGTGGGAGGCACGAGGTGGGGGGAGGAATGGGAGGGCAGCACCGAAGGTTAGAACGGCTCTAATTAATGGAGACAAAAAGGAAAGTAAAGACAGATAGAGAAGAGAGAGAGAGAGACAAACTGTGCAGCGTGGATGGATGTGCGGCTGTGTCTGCCTTCAAATTAGGAACTTGTCAGGCTGTTTGTGAGCTTTTGTGGGGCCTATTTGTGCGACTACGTGTCTCATTTGTGTTCTGGTGACTGAGGCACACACGCGCGCACAAAACTGGCATATGTGTGTGTGTGTGCGGTTGGGGGGGGGGGCAAACAAGGGAGTCCTGTTCAGCTTGGGGGATGAGAGAGATGCAAGAAAGGAGGCAGTGAAGAAGGGAAAGGGGATGATGGGGTGGAGGAGGAGGAGGAGGAGGTGAGGCGAGAGGGTGAGGTATGTCTCAGCCATTCAGGCAGCGTAGGCGTTTGTCTTTCATCTCCTCTCTCACACAAACAACAAAGAGGCTCTGAGAGGGTTTTTTTTTCCGCCCTCCATCATGTACAATACCCTTTCTTAACTCTCACCTATTTATAGTAGCGCAGGTTGCCATACACTCTGCAGCATCATTTAATTAGGCGCTTGTTTACCAATAAACTCAGGGAAATAAACAGAGCTCAGAAACTTTCTCAACTGTATGAACGAACAGGAGACCCGACTGTGTTGTAGTGATCTGACAGGTGGAGAAGAGGAAGCAGAAGCAGAAGAAGAAGAAGAAGAAGAAAAAAGAAGAAGAAGTTCTCGCAGTCCAGGAAGTTTGTTTTTCCATCTGATGAAAAAGAGGGTGGAGACCATTACTTATTACATCTTCTTCTCTTCTTCATCCGCTTGGTCCGGGACCGGGTCGCGGAGGCAGCAGTCTGAGCAGAGATGCCCAGACTTCCCTCACCCCAGACACTTCCTCCAGCTCTTCCGGGGGGACCCGAGGCGAGGCGTTCCCAGGCCAGCCGAGAGACATAGTTTCTCCAGCGTGTCCTGGGTCTTCTTCCCCGAGGCCTCCTCCCGGTGGGACACATGCCTGGAACACCTCCCTAGGGAGGCGTCCAGGGGGCATCCGAAACAGATGCCCAAGCCACCTCAGCTGACTCCTCTCTCGATGCATGAAGGAGCAGCGGCTCTACCTCCGAGCTCCTCCCGAGTGACCGAGCTTCTCACCCTATCTCTAAGGGAGCGCCCAGCCACCCTGCATGGAGGAAACTCATTTCGAGCCGCTTGTATCCGCATGATCTTGTCCTTTCGGTCATTACCCAAAGTTCATGACCATAGGTGAGGGTGGGAACGTAGATTGACCGGTAAATCGAGAGCTTCATGGCTTTCGACTCAGCTCCTTCTTCACCACGACGGTCCGGTACACCGACCGCATAACTCTGCGGACGCTGCACCAATCCGCCTGTCAATCTCACGCTCGATCTTTCCCTCACTCGTGAACAAGACCCCGAGATACTTGAACTCCTCCACTTGAGGCAGGACCTCTCCACCCACCTGGAGAGGGCATTCCACCCTTTTCCGGTCGAGAACCATGGCCTCGGATTTGGAGGTGCTGATTCTCATCCCAGCCGCTTCACACTCGGCTGCAAACCGCTCCAGTACATGCTGAAGGTCCTGGCCTGATGAAGCCAATCAGGACAACATCATCCTGCAAAAAGCAGAGATGAAATCCTGTGGTTCCCAAACCTGGACTCCCTCCGGCCCCTGGCTACGCCTAGAAATCCTGTCCATAAAGATTATGAACAGGACCGGTGACAAAGGGCAACCCTGCCGGAGTCCAACATGCACTGGGAACAGGTCTGACTTACTGCCGGCAATGCGAACCAAGCTCCTGCTCCGGTCGTACAGAGACCGAACAGCCCTTAGCAAAGGCTCCCGGACCCCATACTCGCGGAGCACTCCCCACAGAATACCACGAGGGACACGGTCGAATGCCTTCTCCAGATCCACAAAGCACATGTGGACTGGTTGGGCAAACTCCCATAAACCCTCAAGCACCCTGTGGAGGGTATAGAGCTGGTCCAGTGTTCCACGACCAGGACGAAAACCGCATTGTTCCTCCTGAATCCGAGGGTCGACTATCGGCCGAATTCTCCTCTCCAGTACCCTGGCGTAGACCTTCCCGGGGAGGCTGAGAAGTGTGATCCCCCTGTAGTTGGAACACACTCTCCGGTCCCCCTTTTTAAAAAGAGGGACCACCACCCCAGTTTGCCACACCAGAGGCACTGTCCCCAACCTCCATGCAATGTTGCAAAGGCGTGTCAGCCAAGACAGCCCCACAACATCCAGAGATTTGAGGTACTCAGGGCGGATCTCATCCACCCCCGGCGCCTTGCCACTCAAATGGAGCTTGTGAACTACCTCAGTGACTTCGGCTTGGGTGATGGACGAGTCCACCTCAGAGACCCCAGCCTCCGCTTCCTCATTGGAAGGCAAGTCGGTGGGATTGAGGAGATCCTCGAAGTATTTCTTCCACCGTCCGACAATGTCCTCCCCAGTCGAGGTCAACAGCTCCCCACCTGCACTGTAAACAGTGTTGGCAGAGTACTGCTTCCCCCTTCTGAGGCGCCGGACGGTTTGCCAGAATCTCTTCGAGGCCGACCGATAGTCCTCCTCCATGGCCTCACCGAACTCCTCCCAGACCCGAAGTTTTGCCTCCAGGACCGTCCGGGCTGCGGCTTGCTTGGCCTGCCGGTACCTGTCAACTGCGTCAGGAGTCCCACAGGCCAACATGGTCCGATAGGACTCCTTCTTCAGCCTGACGGCATCCCTTACTTCCGGTGTCCACCACCTGGGTTCGGGGGTTGCCGCCACGACAGGCACCAGAGACCTTGCGTCCACAACTTCGAACCGCCGCAGTCGACAATGGAGGCAGAGAACATGGTCCACTCGGACTCAATGTCCTCCAGCCTCCCTCGGAATCTGTGAGAAGCTCTTCCGGAGGTGGGAGTTGAAGACCTCCCTGACAGAGGGCTCGGCCAGAGCGTTCCCAACAGACCCTCACAATACGTTTGGGTCTGCCAGGTCTGTCCAACTTCCTCCTCTGCCAGCGGATCCAACTCACCACCAGGTGGTGATCGGTTGACAACTCAGCCCCTCTCTTTACCCGAGTGTCCAAGACATATACGGCCGGAGATCAGATGAAACGACAACAAAGTCGATCATCGACCTCCGACCTAGCCTAGGGTGTCCTGGTGCCACGTGCACTGATGGACACCCTTATGCTCGAACATGGTGTTCGTTATGGACAAACTGTGACTAGCACAGAAGTCCAATAACAGAACACCGCTCGGGTTCAGATCGGGGAGGCCGTTCCTCCCGATCACGCCCCTCCAGGTATCACTGTTGTTGCCCACGTGAGCGTTGAAGTCCCCCAGTAGAAGAACAATGGAGTCCCCAGTCGGAGCACTATCAAGTACCCTCCCAGGGACTCCAAGAAGGCCGGGTACTCTGTACTGCTGTTCGGCCCGTAGGCACAAACAACAGCAAGAGACCTATCCCCAACCCGAAGGCGCAGGGAAGCGACCCTCTCGTTCACCGGGGTGAACTCCAACACATGGCGGCTGAGCTGGGGAGCTATAAGCAAGCCCACACCAGCCCGCCGCCGCTCACCCTGGGCAACTCCAGAGTAGTGGAGGGTCCAGCCCACTCTCAAGGAGCTGGGTTCCAGAGCCCAAGCTATGCATGTGGAGGTGAGCCCGACTATCTCTAGCCGGTACCTCTCAACCTCCCGCACGAGCTCAGGCTCCTTCCCCCCCAGCGAGGTGACATTCCATGTCCCTATTGCCAGAGTTTTGGTCCAGGGATTGGGTCGTCGAGGCCCCCCGCCATGACTGCTACCCAAACCACATTGCACCGGCCCCTCATGGACCTTCCTGCAGGTGGTGAGCCTACTGGAAGGCGGCCACGCCCACGTCGCCATTTCGGGCTGAGCCCGGCCGGGTCCCGTGGGCAAAGACCCGGCCACCAGGCGCTCGCCTGCGAGCCCCAACCCCAGGCCTGGCTCCAGGGTGGGGCCCCGGTAACGCCAATCCGGGCGACATGTAACGGTCCTTGATGTTCTTCTGTTCATGATGGGCTTGTGAACCGCTCTTAGTCTGGCCCGTCACCTAGGACCTGTTTGCCATGGGAGACCCTACCAGGGGCGTAATGCCCCGACAACATAGCTCCTAGGATCATTCGGGCACACAAACCCCTCCACCACAGTAAGGTGGCGGTTCAAGGAGGGGTTACTTATTACAGTTTTCAGAATTCCTGCCCTCCATATATTGTAAAGAAAAGATAGAAAAAAAGACAGATAAAAGGCGAAATTCAAGTGCTGCTCGGTGCAAGCTCACACAGTTGTGGAAGGAAGTTGGCGGATGTGTATTTACATAATGCCTGCTAACAATCATGTCAACAGTGCATACAGCAGCGAGTAGCAGAGCAGCAGTGATGATGTAACCTGGGATCAAGACTCCCGCATCCTCCTGAAGGCAAAGGTTCTGACGTGGGAAACATAACAATTTAGTTTAATTTAATTTCATTTCATTTTATAAGTTATTTGGGAACCTTATTGGGGACCTCATCATATTTCACTACTTTTTTACCTCACCGATCTTGATGTTTTGCTCACTTATGTTGATTTCTGTTGACTGTGAGGTGGTGAATGTTAAGGCTCGGTCAAACAGCTCATTTCAAAGCATTCGAGTCAATCAGTGGGTTTTCTCAAGGATCTCCTGAAAAATCTTTGTGGTGACTTTTGTAAACTTTGACATAGAAATTCCAGTAGCCACATTTGACAGTTCTGACACTTCATTTCAATAAATGGAGATATCAAGGACGCTGGCGTGGTTTAATTGTAGCATCATGCCCCTTCAACCCTCCTCTGCAGGAGCATGAACTGCTCCACAAAAGAAACATGACCAGCAGACAAAAACCCGGGAAGTCGATGGCAGAATTACTTCTGTTACTGTCCCATTAGCAACCAAACAAACGACCTTAAGCCATCTAGTTCTGATGCTTTTCTTCCCTCTTTAATAACTCTTTACTGAAAGAAACAATGTTTAACCCTCAGAACAAAATGTCATGGGGGAGCAAAGGGAACATTAAAGAGAAATATATAAAGAAACTCAGGGAGTTTGCATTAGCCATTAACTCACAAGTAAATACACAATAAGTGTATTTCTATACAGTGTCTATTCTTTTAAAAGTTCATTAATATTATTGATAGTGGTAGCTGGTGCAGTAGTAGTAGGTGTACAATAGTGCTGGCGATCACGTTTTCTTCAGTTTCTTTGACTGTCTTCCTTCAACGATGTGAGCTCCATGAATTAAATACGCCACTGTTTCAGACTGCGCTTCCAGTTTACATCTCACCACGGCTGCTGTTGTTGTATGTTGTAGTCTGTGGTTTACTTTTGTTTTTTTAATCCTTCTCTTCTCTGCTGCCCTCAGTTGTACAGTACCAGTTCCCCCCGATGTCTTTCCAAATTAATTCCTTCATCACCTTGCTGAATATAAAAGGGAGATTACGCCACGCACTGTAATGGCAATTTTCAGGAGATGCAATGTTGCGGTAAATTACAGCAGCAAAACACATTTGAATGTCCTGTAAAAAGGCTTTAACCAGATTTTGATGTTTGTTGCTCGAAAGGATGTTTATGCTGCATGGTGGTTCTAAGCCAAATGCATTTTTCAGATGTCAAAACACAACATGGGGATCTCTGCTCTGTTGTTCAACTGATTGAATTTGGTGCCAATCATGCTTGTGCATTCTAAAACCCGAGAGATGCTTTTACTTCCTTCATCAATGTCCATTTTCTGGTTCATTATAATTTACCAACTACTGTGCTATCTTAAGAAAATATTTGCTTCCAGATTAAAGGAGCTTATTGGCAGGAAGTGATTTCTTTCTAAACGGTCTTTCTGTCTGATTTCAGAATTCCTCCTCCTCCTCTTTGGTTTAGAGATTAATTGTTTCTCTCTTTTGTTTCATAAACTGACATAATCCCAAAATCTCAGGACATCTGGTGTGCTTGTAGGAGGGGACTTCAGGGGCATTGTTAAACTCTTTTACTGGGGCTGGTGGCCTATCAGTGTTTTACTGTGGTGTTGTGAAACAGTCATGGAAAATAAATACTTTGTTGCGTAGGGTCCAACAACATGCCATCAGCAACTGAAGCCAATTTTGCAGTGGTTGCAATAAAAAGTATCTGCGCTAGTGTCTGGACCTCTGCTGCTGGTTAGTGATGTTGATTTTAGCTTCAGATGACTCTGATTAATTAACCCCAATGGTCACAGTTGTAACTCCAATTTCATATCAAGTTTGTAAAACTCTACACTTTGTGTATTAATGGGTTTCTAAAGTCTTTATTAAATTAAATAAGAACTTGATTTCACATGTGAGGTGTAAATGGTTACATGATAGGATCCATTTACTTCCCTGCTTGCATCCCAGAAGGGAGATTGCTGCACAAAATCTTATTACCATGTCTGCATGTACATGACAATACAGTATATAAGTGAAGTTGTACTGCCACATTAATATCATGGTCAGAACATGTCTAGTTTTGAAAACTGATCAAAGAGCATGATCTTACCCTAACCCCAACACTCCCCTCCTACTTCCCACCACATTGATGACTGCGTTGCGATTCAAAGATGTACAGCTGCTGGGAATCAATGTAAAACTTGCGGTGGCATACCATCTGCATAAATCCACTGAAGCTGTATGAAGTGATTTTTGACCACCAGGGCACAGAAGGACTGTGATTTTGCTGTGCTGATATACCATGAGCTCAGTAAACAGAGTCATACTAAAACATGCAACAGACACAGAGCCGCACGAGCATCCCAGTGGAGTCGTGTATGTGGCCATCTACATATCTGAATTTTTAATGAGCTAGTTTAAGACCATAATGTCATTTCACTTAATTAGTTTTGGTAAAGTGTGCTATCTTTGAAGAAAGAATGCAATATCTATATATCTAATATCTGAAAATCTGTTCAATCTTTGTGTCCAAGCTTACCTTGATTGAGAAATTCTTCACATGTGCTCTGCACCGAAACAACACAAACAATAAACACAGTACAAGAGAGCTTTTGTGTGCTCAGGCACTGATGTTCTCTAACATAAAAATAAGAAGTTAAATGGTGGGATCAGAATGTGAAGGGAAGTTATGGCAGAGTTTCTAGCTCTTATTCTTTTACATTTCGCTGCAGTGAGTAAACAAAAGTCTGACTGTGTGTGTGAGATGCCTGTGTGGGATGTTTGAACAAGGCCCATTTTGATCGTCCTCAGAGAACCTAATGTATTTCCACTTTCTGATCATTTTGTGCTTGACTTATAGTTTCCTCTTTAGTAATTATCACTCAGGATGAATACATTATCACCTCTTAAACCAACATTTATCCCTGTAACACCGCAATTCACCTGATAAAGACCTTTTAGTCAAGTTTTGTTGAATTTTGTTGTTTATCACATTCACACAGTTTTGGCCTTTCACGTGCTATCGCGGCTGAATTAAGCCTCCACCCTGCGAGGCTCTCTCTCTCACTCTGTCACTCTTAAGAACAGTTTTCCACAGGAGCTCCATTCCTATTTCTACATTTCACACTAAACTTTGTTGTTGCATCACCGTTTCTGAATGTTGAAAAAGTCTTGATACAAAGGTCTAACAGATACAAGATTAGAAGCACAAGAAAAGAAAAAGAATATAAGACTGTGTACGAGCATGAAAGAAGGCAGGAGCAGGCTGATGGGCTGTCAGCTCCAACAGGAGAGGTTTCTATGTGCAGGTGTACTGCCAAGAAATGTGGTGCAACGAGGATGAATATAGTTAACTCTGTCTGGAGTGTGTGTTCACTTAATTCGTCTCTATGAGGAGGAGTAAGTGACGATTTTATAAATTTTAAATGAGCCTCGCAAAATGCTGTCTTAGCTCATTCTTTGTCTTTGTTCCTTCCCAGCATCCTTTGTGGTCGTCAGTGCGATCGGGGATTCTTCCCGTTTACAGTTAAAACAGCAGTACACTGATTCATTCTCTGTCATCTTCTGAAGCCTGCCTTTGTGAGCTGTCTCCTGCTTTGCACTCGCACTTCAACTTGTTGCCGTTCCCCAACATTTTCTTTTGTTTCGGAGACAGCTGCCTCCTTTGCCTTCACCAACTCCAAAGCTCTCTGCTCTGTATCTTTACTCTGATAACTTCCCAGTTTTACTGAGTGTTTCTCAGTTGATTTGTCAGGCGCTGCTGTTAAATCAGCATAAATCAATTTCGGCTCCTTCTTTTCAGCACCCTCTGGCTATTTCAGTTATTTCCCGCTGATCTCCTCAGCCGGCTGACCTCTGTGCCCTCCTGACCGACCATTTAGTCCTGATTCCTCCCTCCTCAGTGACAGCTGCACTGATAACCTGTGAGCTTCGTTTTTCAGCCTGTTGCTGAACTGCGGGTTCCAACATTTTTATTATTTTGAAGCCTGTTATGCTTACCTTCCGTCTTCCACAAAAAGCTCAGCTAGAGTCTTTTCTGCCTCCACCACTTCTTTTTAACTGCTGCTGGTAAAAAGCTCCACATTTTCATGTTCCACATCAAAGTCTGTTGGCATGTTATTTCTCCCTGAGGGCATCCTTCCTTTCACAAAGTTAATACTAGGGTTGCAATATCCCTGCTGAAAATGGTTTGTTAATTTGGAAACCTTTTTATCCAAGTTACCAACTCTGGTCCATCATACACGGCACAAATACATCCGTGCAGTGTTTTGAGTCATTCGTGCCCACATCGTCACAGGGAAGCGATACAGTAAACACTTTAGCCCTTACACTGCACTCTGTGGCTCTGTAATGAAACTGTCATTGATGTCCTTCAACCCCCAGGGGTTCAGGCAGTCAATTACAAACACAATGACACACTAACACACACACTCACAGTCCATTTCATCTCATGACGAGGATGAGTCATCTTCAAGTAATCTTGCAGTACAAGTTACCAGTATATCAAAGCACATCTCACACACTGTGTATCATTATAAAGGAAATGAGCCAATATAACTCACAATTAATTATTAAAATGGCAAGGCACTGGCCTTTCTAGTCTTTTATTAAATTCAGCTTGTATTAATTAAGAGGGAAGGTAGGATTTGTTCTCATCTCGCCCATGCACGCTCGCACTTTCAAACATCAAGGGGTTTGAGCAGCGTAATGAGTGCAATGCAAGCCATGATATTAACCTCTAATATTCTGAGGTCACATCGAGTGAAACAACACCGCGAGGCAGCCAGAGCCCCCCAGCTGCAGGTCGACGCAGGGGGACAAAAACCTGACATGATAGTTTCAACATCATTTTTTAATCCGCCGAAAGTTCTTTGTCTTGTAACAACTCTCGCAGCTCCACATTCACAATTAAGGCAGCAGCCGTCCACTCATCCCTCCTGCCTCCCTCACTGTTTCACTCCATCTCTTTCTCTCCATCTTTCACACTCCTTACTTCTCTCCCTGTCTCACACTGTGCACCCATCTGTTTCAAAAACTTCAAAAACACTCCCTATCCCCTCGCTACTTTCCTTCATAAGTTCACTCTAGTTCAGTACATTGCTCTTTTATGTCTTAAAAGCCCGACTTCAAAAAGGAAAGAATCTCATCTTTCGTTACTATTTAAGCACTTTATGAAACGGCAATGCAAATATTTCTTCTGTAACATTTGTTTCTATCTAAAAGCGAGCTGTGGAGAATTAAGCTGGTGCATGGGCGTGATGAGTTGCAAGCATGAAAGATAGACTGAGGGTGAATGAGTGGGAGTGTATTCATCTTAAACCACAGGATCTACTTGGAGATGCATATTGGATTAATAGATCTTGGATGCTTGATTTGGAGTGGGGTACTCAAGCTGTGTTCGTCGTGACCTCTCTCATCTCCACTCGAACTGTATGCACTCTGGATGGGCTGCCGGCTTTTTCTCCACGTCCTCAAATCACAACCCTGGAGAGCAACAAGAGCCGGGGGTGTAAAAAGCTTGTGTGTGTGTTTGTGTGTCCTGTCTCTCTGTCTCGGCCTGTGTGCTGGAAATGGATCCATTATTGGAATAGCCTTTCACTTCTGAGTGCTAGGATTCCTCAGAGTCCGACGATGTAACTACTGTATGTGTATTTTGTCTGCGAGGAGAGCATTTGATTGGGGTGTCAGGTCTCTCTCACCCATGGTGAGTTTTTGGCGAGAGGTGTGCGATGTGTCTCACAGCTCTGGCACTGCTTGACTCCAGCTGCCTTTGAATGCAGCTTCAAAGCCTGCCTCGCTGAATGTTTCTCTCCACACGTCCTGGCACTATTCACTAACCCACCCTCCCCACTTTTCCTCCTCCTCCTCCCCTCCAGCTCTCTGCTGTGTTTTTCCAGTTCACTTCTGCCCTCGCGTCCTTCCCGCCTCACTGTGTCCTCTATTCCGCTGCACGCACTGTCCTCTGACAGCGCCCGTTTGCCTGTCTGAGTCGGAGCCCGAATCAACTTTGACCTCAGTGAAGACCGCAGTGCTCGAGATCAATGGAGTCAATGGCGAAAGACAGAAATATGGAGGCAGAGTAAGCACTGAGGCATATTCTGTATCAGGAAGGAGCAGCAGTATTAGTCTGTGTGCATGTCCACTGCTTCCTGTCTTCTGTTAAGATATGAGAAGATTTTGGATGTAGCTTATCATTCTTAGGCTTTAAATGAACAATAACCTAAGATGTTGTCATGTATATTACTATATATTGATATTAATATTACAGAGGTCTAATTGTAATCAAGCACAGTCAGCATTCATAATGAAAGTGACCAATGAAACCAATTTTTAATTTTTCACAGCTTTAAAATGAATTTTACCCAGTCTTGCTCTTTTATTATTATTATTAATAATAACTGATATGATTAATAGAGGGTGAATGTTAAACTATCACAGTTTGGTCAAAGACACTTGAGAAACTGACCACTTTTAATAGATTGTTAAACAGCTCTGCTTTTTCAGGGCGCTCTCAAAGAATCAGAGCAGCAATAAGGATTCAGCTGGGAGAACACGCCCACTCCCAATAAATACATGCATGAACCAAATAAAGAGGAGAGAGGGGTGACGGAAGGAGCTGCAACAGCAAACTGTTGTAGCAGAAGTGTCAGGTTATAATGCCACACCTGGTACACCTGCATGAATCTGATTGGAAGTCAGCTGCCAGCCAGACAGCTAACGAATTGTGCAGCATGAATAAAGAAGCTGATGCCAGTCAGCTTATATAAGCTTCACTAAGCATGACTAATGTTATGCTCCATTCAATAAAGACCGATTTTTCTCGCTAATGATACCATAAGTTAGTTGGATGTTTGATGCTTTTATATTTTTAGTCTTAGACATGAGAGGAATAATTATTGAGATATATTTTTGTTAGTTTGGTTGACCTAACCTGAAGTAAATTTGTAAAGTGATGAAGGAATGTAGCGAAATTTGTCAAAAAAAAAAAAAAAAGAGGAGCAAGAAACACAAGCTGACAAGTTTTAAATAAACAAAACGAATTCAGTTTCCCCGTGCAATGAGGGATTATTAGTAACATTAAGGGGGTTTAGATGATGAGGCTGAACTGTTGGCCTCTTTACAACTTGTCTGTGGTGTCTGACCGCTGTTGTGTAACTGGAATTATCCTTTGTGCATCATTTTTAATTAAAAAAAACATAAGTTCAAAATAAACAAACATCTTGGTGTATTCAAAATGTGTCAGGGTGACCGATCTCACTGTGTGAGATTTAGAAAAGCCCTCTTCAAGTAATCTGTTTATGGGGGGCAGATTACAGGTAATAGGAGCAGAGGATGAATTCTCATTGTTTCTTATTTTGTCGAGCTGTGGGGAAACATTTTCCAGAAGCTCACAGGGAGGCAGAGAAATGAATGAAAAGGAAAATCTGCGAGTGTGTTTATGTGTGTGTGTGTGTGTGTAGCTCTGGCCCTTACACCTGACTCACACCTTGCCCTCCCACTATGGTTTGCCAAATGTTCGCCCACACTGTCACCACCTGGCTACTGCTGTGCGCCGTGTGATTGCATTGTGTATGTCTGTGTGCATGTGTGCGGTTGTGTGTGAGGCGAGCTGCTCTCTAACAGATGGAGTAACCTAATACACCTCTCATTTCTGCCCCGCTGTCCATTGGCCCTCATGGTCTGCTGGTGATGCTATCTGGGTTTTACCAGCATCCTGTCTGCTTTGTTCCTGGAATCAGCCCACCCCGCCCTGCCCTGCTCCGCCCTGCCTCGCCGCCTCCGTCCCGTAAGCCCAGGGCACGCGGACCCAGACACACACTCGTCCTGCAAGAGCAGCTCATCAGGTGGAGCTGCTCTCAGGTTACCTGGGACAGGTTGCTCTGTGGGAGCTGTGTGAAATGTGTCTGGAAAAACAACATATTGTTTACAGTCAATGAACAGATGCTGCTTTTGTTGTAGACAGGCTCATAAAATCATAACTGAATGCAAAGCCTGCTGGGAGGTTTGTGTGTGTGTCAGCCTGTGCACATGCCTCTATGCTCAATACACTCAGGTAGAAACCTTGTAACTCCAGTTTTGGAGATTTGCAGGTTTTTGCTGCAAAAACTTCACCCACTTTATAGATTCACCTCAAAAAGTTTAAACTTTCAATTTAAACTGTGCTTTAACTTTAAATTAACAAACTTAATCAAAAAGCTGTTTTACTTTGTTACAACACAATTGACACGGTGGAGATACATGGTTTTCACCTGACACACAGTTTGCTGGCATGCGTCTTTTGTGAATGGCTCTGCAGCCCTCCTGCCAGTCCTCTCTCTGCATCTTGGACAGGTAGTGTTTTGTCACCGGGACCAGGTGGCAGCGGCTTCTCGATCCGTCTCTGTGGCGGCTAGAGGTGACACTCCATCAGCCAAATGGATTAGTCTCATTGGCCGGGTAATTTATAGATGTTTTCCTCTCCTGGGGATAATAGGTGTATGGGCCGCAGATTGATGAGGCGGCACGGCGCATGTCTGCCTTCGCAGCCTGTCAGCCATAGTCAGTCAGTCAGTCTGCTGTGTTATGAGCCGCACAGTTGACTTATGTAACACCCGGACTGATGGCCTCATGAGCATCAAATATGTTCATTTGACAGGCCATTCATAGATTATGAGAAAAGCCTGTTTTATGTCAGAGCTGGAGTCACTCAAAGCTTTTAGATGTCAGAATAATAATAAGTGACCTCACTGTGACACAGATTTATTAGACTTCTTTTACACTTTGTACTACCTGGAATCTTCAGCACTTGATCGTACTTTAATTGGGGGTTTTGATTAATGACATGATATGCAAAGGAAATAGATATTATGATGAAGCGTTCTCAATGTAACATTGCAGATTTACGGGTTACTCATTGACAATGTGACAGAGTGTCTGTTGAACACTGGACTCAATGTAGCGGATATCCATATTTTAATGGCAGAAGAAGCTGAGATGCCCAAAATCCTTGGAGTAAACATTATCTGGCTAGTGAGAGAGGTGAGAAACAGTGGTACAAGAGGAGAGGCATCTCCCTCTGCCTTGTACTACTGATCTGTCTGTAAAAAGCCCTCAGTCTCAGAGGAGAAGCTGTTTTCTAGCATCCAGCCTCCTGCCTCCATCTGTGACACTGACAAAATAAATGCTACTGCTAATTTTAAGCGTGACCCAATATGTTTCTGTGGGCTCCTGCTCTGGTAATGTGTGCTCTTGACCCTCCTACAGTTGTATCCAGAATGTCACAGGTCCCTGACATACAGCCCCTCTCCCCTCCATTAGAGGATACCTGATCCTGCACAGGCTTTCAGTGATGAAAGAGAGCGAGAAGCACGCGCAGGAAATGGACTTGCAATGGTTCTTACCGTGACCCCCGGTACTTAGAGCCATTGGATTGCATTTATGAAGAGCCCTCTAGTCTTTCTCTTACAAAATGGCTCTCATCTTTGCGGTGTAAGAGATACTACAGGTAGCAGCTGAATTACAGGGTTTGATTTAAGAGGCTTTCATGGAAACCAAGAAATGGAGAAGCAAACATCCTTGAGGTGGATGCGCATTTTCTCACTGCCTTCAGTTTTCGATCAGTAAACAAATATAAGAGGCTCGTGCTTTTGTATTACCAGGAATAGAAGATTTTGTTGGGGGTTTTTTTACATCTGCATGTGTGTGTTTTTCTGTGTGTGTGTGGGCGTGTCTCACCTCCTCCCAGTCTGTCCTCTTGTCTCGCCTAGCAATCTGCACATCTGTCTGCTCATTGATCACAGAGGGAAGTGCTCTGCAGACACAGCAGGACAGCCGTCGCCTGAAAATCTAAACAGATGTGCGCTGCTCCCGAGCATCCTTACACACTCACCCAAACATCCCCAAATGTTTTTTTTTAACCTTTATTCACCCGGCAACCACATCACTGAGCACGCATGCTGTTTTCCACCCTGTTTCATACTCACACACACATTCAAATTTACAACTGCAACCTGATACTGTTTGCCACTGATGTAGTTTAGGGATTAATGGCTTGCTTAAAGCAAGACCATGTAACTTCTGCTGAACAGCAACCACCATGGCTACACGTGGGACTACAGGATAAAACTAAATTTCCCCTCACTATTAAGATTCTCTTATGTTGGTTGAAGACATCATCATCTAATAGTAACTAACAGTGACATGGCATTTTAGCCTGTATTCAAACTCAGACAAAAAGATAAAGTTTTTTTTTTACTTGATGTTGCCTTTTATTTTGGAGGTGTGGAGTGCAATATCCATGAATTTTCACAGACCTTTGATCTACAGGGTTAAAGCTACTGTTGCAATACACACTGTAGACTGGCACCGTTATCAGTGGATACTAAGGTAAAGTGCATTATAGTGCATTGGTAACTAAAAAAAGCTGATTTAGTTTAAAGTGTGTTCATAACATAAACACATTTTGGCCTTGTGTAATTCCCACAACCTAAACAGCAACTGTACTGACTGCAGTGTTACAAAAAAATCCAGTTGTTTCTAATATTTTCCTCCCTAATTATTCTCATTTTTTACATGCATGTTAATGAGTTGTGAATTTTCACTCAAGTTGAAACATTTTCAACTCTTGCATGCATGCATGTGTCTTCTCAATTCACACCACCAAGGAATAATTTGCATTCTACACACGCATTTGCATCTGTGTATTGACTGGATTTTACCATTCTCTTACTGCAAAAAACTTTCTGCTTGCTGCTTCAGACACCTCACAGAGAACAGGACCACAAGCAGGAAACAACATGCCTCCTGCTGAGATGTTCACTCGTTTTACTTTTCTGATTAAACTATTGAACTATTGTTACTCTTTGATGTGCTGAAATGCAACAGTAGGACAAGAGTGGAGTCCTAAAGCTGAACTGAGTCAGTCATGTCAGTGCTGAGCTGACTAAAGTTTTGTTTCATATGAATTCCAATTTTAATTTGAATGATAAAAAGAAGATTGTGGTAATTCCTCTGTCCAAAGTTACATCATTGAAATGCACACCAGCAGCAGTTGGTCAGAGAAAGGGTATGATGTTCATTTCCTTTGCTCAGATATTGTGATATTCTCATATGGACCCCCTTATGTGCCTGAAATTGCACACAGAAAAACACATTATGTGTTCAACACAAAAGAGACAGAGCTGTCACATCGTTTCCCAGCACTGTCCAAGGGCCCAGAGCTCTGCGTAGGCTTCATTTGACCTCAGAGAAGCATGAAGAGAAAGAAATTAAACTATCCAAGCAGGAAAAATCAAATAACAAAGATGAAATGGCTAGCTTGTGTTGCACAAAAACCAATAACTTCCTCTAATGTCTCCTAAACCAGTGCTTCCTCCGCACCCCCACCCTCTCAAAGCAGTTGTGGCTATCACTCTCAACAAAGTGATGTAGCGGACTAGCTGCGGTATAAATGGGATTTCGGCATCCCTAGCTATTCTCCTGTCCAAAGCTTCATTTCACTGACTCTCAGCTCCCCTGCTAAGTTCAGTAATGGAGCTTTAAATCCCCTCTGTTGTTGGGTCCTCACTCATTTTGCTACCGGGTCGATGATAGAGCTCTTGCTTCTTGTGCCACCTTGTTGATAAGACTTCACTTTGTGCCTTGAAACGCCACTGATTATTTTCCCTCCTCGCATTGGCCACGCGCCCGTCCCTCCTGCATGCTCTGTATGCTTTTCTCCCTGCAGACATCCTCATGGCCATGCCTCTCCCAGTTGGTTGACTAATATATTGAGATTAATATTCTCTTTTAAAGGGACTTTTTTTAAGGTTCTGTGAGCTCTTTTCTAGTCCACTCCTTAGTTGTATTGAAAGGTCAAACCCCATATCTTGCTTTTCATCTGTTGGAGAAGCTTTGCTCCCTTTATATTCCAAGTCATTGTCATTGTCTGTTTGTGTGTGTGTGTGTGTGTGCGTGTTTGTTCTGTGCATGTGTGAGCAGTCCCATTAGAGAAAACAACAGATTGAGAAAAACTGGGGAGAGAAAGGGGAAAGAGAGGCTGTGCGTGGGAAGTTTTCTCTGACTGTGATTGTTAACAGTGGGATGGATGTTTGGGGGGAATTGCATCTTCAATGTTTCATGTTTTGGAGATAAATTGCTGCCTATTTTTTGACAGCTTGGCGTAGTTGTTGTGATTACTGAGGCATATTATCACCCACTGAATTCAACAGCTTTCAAAAATGAGGCCTAACTTTGCCCTCCTCTGACTCTTTTTTGTGTTGTTCTCTTGCTTTCTTGCAGAGGCCTTCGACCTGGTGCTGCGTCATGGCCGCAACTCCACCCTGGCCATGCTGAAGTCAGAGTACCCAAATCTCGGAGCTGGAGCCCAGAGCTCCATTGGGCAGCTCTTCCTGGACATGTCCCTCTACATCCTTGGCTCAGACTCCACAGTGGACCACATGGTGGCGGTGCTCTATGGTCGCCTCTTCCCCCTCACATACCGCCGCCTGCTGGGAGGCAGTGTATCCTCTGCGTCTGAGGAGTGTGTGAGAGGAGCCTGGAAGGACTCAGGAGCCTTTGGCCATTATCCCAAACTGATGATGACCCGTCTGTCTCGCTCCCTCTTGGCCACGCGAGTCTTCCTGCAGGCGCTGAACCTGGGCATCGAGGTTGTCAACACCACAGACCACCTGCGGCCCAGCCGGGACTGTAGCCGGGCCCTGCTGAGGCTGTGGTATTGCCCGCACTGCCAGGGCATGCTGGGACCGCCAGCCTGCAGAGGCTTCTGTCAGACGGTGATGCACGGCTGCCTGGGAGGAGCGGCCGAGGTTCAGCCTCACTGGAGGAGCTACGTAGACGGACTGGGGAAGCTGGCCAGCGCCATGAGGGGAGAGCAGGACATGGAGGCTGTTGTTCTTAGACTGCCGTCAATGATCAAACAGGCTCTCAAGCACACTGTGAACGCCCGCACCCGCCTCACTGCTCTGGTGAGTCCAGTAAACAAACACACCTACACACTTAGTAAGTGAGTGTCAGACTGCAAATAGCACTGCATTAAAAAATACAAGGGGCTGCAGCGGTGTGGGTGTGTTCCTCGAAGTTTGAGTGAGTTTGAAGTCCTAACAGACACCAAAGCACTTTTCACACTTTATAACACCATTAGATGGTGTTAAAGCAATCATCCTATCCTCCATTTAGACATTTATAATATATAATGTGGATTTAATCATTGCTCTGTCTCTCATTCACTTCAACTGAGGTCATGCAACTGCTGCATTCCTTCTTTAAGGGGAAACTCATTTATGCGTGAGGAGAACTGGATTTTGTGTTTCAAGATGGCATCACATTCATCCGAAAGCTGTTCACTAGGCACATGAGCTCAACAATTTTTGAGGCTTACATGTTATTAAGCCTGTGGAGAACGAGCACTGCAGTCCTTCTCTCTGGCTGAGTGGACTGACTTTCTGCTGACTCCAGCACACACGAAAGGCATGAAAATTATTTACTGTGCTCACTCTTTGGCTCTTTAATTTTATTGGCCCTAATGGACCTAATGGCTGAAATGCTGATAGCATAAAGACCATTTAAACAGGTTGCACTGTCTGGGTATGACGAGGCCATGTTTCTTTGCAGAACGACAATAAAGTTCGATTGAATGTAGTTGATCTGAGGAGTTTCGAGGCTTAAAAATGTGTCAGTGTGCATCATGTTACCTGTGATTCTAGGTCTGACCACAAACATTGCACAGCTCAGCTCCTTTCCTTGTGGTTGTGTGAGCTCCTTTGCATGTCATCATTCATCTTCATTTAACTTTGTGCAGTCACCCAGTAGAAATAGTGATGCTCTGTGTTTGGAAATGGAAATGGCCATTACTTAGTTTGGTACAGTATTACACAGCCAGACTTTAAACTGCAGCATCAAACAGCCAGACTGTTCACAGTTCATTTATGTGTGTACAGTGCGACGCTCAGCCTTTTTTGCCAGAGCCTTGTGTCAGCACCAACGCTGTGCCAACACAGTGGCCTCATTGAAATGAATGAGGAAGCTGCCTTTTATGATGTACTAGTGCTAATATCATGGTTAAACCTTGGCCCTCAAACAAAACACAGAGGACGAGAAGAAATGAGAGAAATATCACATTCTTACAAAGTTAATTTCAGGTGGGAAGACATTTATCGTGCGAGGGAGGATGAGTTTGCATCAGATGACCAGTGATTCAATCTACATGTCATCACTCTAACACAGAGGACATCACAACTGACCTACAACACATTATCTCCCCACATTTAAAGAAGAGTGCACCTTAGGCTCAGCTGAATCAAAGGGGAGAAATAACGAGCATGTATTTTTTCAGGCAGCCTGACAGACGCTCCCAGCACATCTCGCTGAAACTCGTCTCCCACTCCTTAGCAGCGGTGACCCGTTATGTGTGGTTTCAACTGCGATAAAACCGCCAAGTTAGTTCGTAGCCCACATGTGAAGTCAGGGAGAAGTGCTCATGAAATATGAAGGGACTTTTCTGCCGGAGTTACAGAGCTGGATGTGTATATCTGTGTATATCTGCTGAACTTTTCACTCTCACACCCAGAATCCCCGCAGTGACCAGGTTTCCACTCAGAGCCCATCATTTATTAACACACAGGTTGACCTCACTTACTCTACAGTGCGCGGGCGTGGCTGCATCCATGAATCGCTGACTTAGGGGAAATCGCTCTGTGTGTGTTTGAGATCCTTATCCAAAATTAAATAAGTCCTGTGTGGGTTTATTTAAGAGTGCAGTTCCAGTCACCACAGATGACTTTACACTGTGTTTATGGCTCTGACTCTGGTTCCAGTAGATGGGATTAAAACTGCTGTAGTAGTGTATTGTTCAGCCCTGTGACAAGGTCGTGTGTGTGTGTGTGTGTGTGTGTGTGTGTGTGTGAGTGAGTATTTGAATGCAATCTTGCAGACACACTCCCTACTCAGTGGTGTCATTGAAGGGACAGAGGCATTGTTTCCCTAAAGGCTAATTTTGTCTCACTGAGAAGTCATGGGAGATCAACCAAAATTAGACAACACCTGATTACTTCTTTTCAAATAAGTGTGGATGAATTTAAGGATTAGAAGGCCACTTTCCGGTTTTGGCAAATTAACGATACATACACTATCAAAAACAACTTACATTTAGTTTATTTTGTGTTATTTATATTATTGTAAGTTTATTTCCTGCTGTAAACTGGCACAGTCCAAGTGTTTCCTGTTCTTATATCCCGTTAAGACCGACAGTAATCTGGGTTATCAGTTGTCCCTCTGAATGGGTCGATGTGCATCGACAGTCTCTCATGAACCCCCTCCTGACACAGGTTGAACGTTAGGTCAGTGCTTGACTCCTAGGTAGAGAAATATTACCTGGAGGGCTGATATTGACAGGTAAATGTCATATAATCGACTCCACCACTAAAAGAGAAAAGAGATAAAGACAGAGTGAAAGGAAACAGAAAGCATGCACATGTGGATGAGCCAGAGAAAGCAAATATATATGGACAGAAGGAGGGAGGTGAAACTTCATTTGGAAATTAAGTATGTATAATTCTGACTAATTCTCCAGCTAAGCGAGTGAATAAGATGTAACTACACGGCAGACTAGAGTCTCAGCCAGCAGTGACAACCAGATATTGAGCTGTGACAGATGCCTCCTATGAATAGGTACAACATAGATCATTGCTCGTTCAGTGGACTCATCATACGAGATTTTCTGGTAAAAGTGGAATCAGTGTTAGATTCATAGTGTGGGTTGGTTGGCATCACAGTCACAGTGTCTTTTCTGATACCACCACTGGGAGGATGCCAACATCAGAAATGTGCAAGTCCCACACAGGGTGGCTTAAAACAGTGATTCTGGCCTTTGACTGGGAAAAAAGAAGTTAAGAAAAAATACCGTGCTTTGATTTTGAAGGGATCAGATGCCGTCTTTTCACACTCCTAACAGTAGAAGGCGACGATGCCCTGTAATGCTAATGGACCTACAGTCGCTCTCCCGACGCATCTAGTGAACGTCAGGCCCTGGCCAATCAGTGGCCTGCCGTCTGCCGACGTCACATTTTCGGCTCGACTCAGCTCGCTTGGAACCCCGGCCGAGTAGGTACTATGAAAGTACCTGGTACCAGGTACTAAAACGTAATGGAAACGCGTACAAACCGAAAGTCGAAGTCGAGTCGAGCCGAGTAGGTACTAGTGGAAAAGGGCCATTTGTTTTCATATGCTAATGACCATGGCCAAACACAGGTACGAAAGTACGGGTACGTGGAAAGCGTCACGTTGCCCAGCAACGAAGAGTCATGCGACCGCACCCTGCACAACAAATTCACGGAGGTAATAGGGTAATTGCCTCTCCCTGTTCTGGTGCAGCGCTGTGATGACTGAGTATCCTTCTCTTGCCACTCGAGCATTTATGTGAGTGTGGCTTCTCAACTCTGCTTCAGCTGAAGACCAAAAACAGAAACAGACTGGACATTGAGCATGACCTCAGAGTTGCCTTGTCGACTATAACGTCAGATTTTGGGACTCTTATCAGGAGCAAAAAACATCCCCAGTTCTCCCATTAATTCCACCAAACTCAGGTCGAGGTTCAGTGTTTTCAGTATTTACCTACTGATAAGGCAGTTACTTACAAGTTAAAATGAACAAAGTTAATATATTTTGAGTTTGTGGATAAAAACTGCTACACTTTTATTTCACATTAGTGCATAAAGCACTGTTAAGTGTTAAAAATGTTACTGAAGTTACATTAAGTTAAGTTTCTATGTTAAGTATATTGTTGTGTCCTCAAGATGCACTTTTTTGTTTTTAATTAAAATGCAGCTAGTTCAGTGTAAAAGGGAATATTTTCCTCTCTAGTATCGCCTTTTGGTTGTTTTTGTTTATAATTAAACTTGTTTTTTGTGTATTGGCACACTGTGATATCTTGTACTATATAAGGTTAAAACTGCAATATCTTTTCATTAAATAAATTTGAGATGTCAAAAATTTTCCTTGATTTGGGATTTTCGCAGCTTGTCTATAAGGAGTGATGGTGGGTCCCGAAGCCAGACCAGCTGAGAACCACTGGCTTAAAGGACCAGTGTGCAGGATTTAGTGGCATCTTGTGGTAAGGTTGCAGATTGCAACCAACTGAGTACCCCTCCCTTCACCCCTCACTTTCCACCATGTAGGAGAAACTGAGGTGACAAATGCAAAAGGCCCTCTCTAAAGCCAATGTTTGGTTGGATCGTTTTGGGCTACTGTAGAAACATGAGGACCTACTCCTGTGTAGATATGAAGAGCTTATTCTAAGCTAATGAAAACTCAAAGATTCCCTGTTTTAGGTGATTTTACACTGATGAAAACATAATTATGAATATTATATTTAATTCCTGACATTGGTCTGCCATAAATCATACACACTGCTGCTCGAAGTAATAGCAAAGAAAATAAATAAAACAAAAGTAATGAAAACGTTATGTGAAAAAAGTCCAAAAGTGTCATCCGGTTCTATAAATCCTTGCTTGTATTTGAGACGTGTGCATGTGCCTGTAAAGTGGAAACAAAATAATCTTTCAGTGATACTTCAATATTTTGTACGGCGACATAATGGATCAACGGAGTACTACGTCTTGTTTTGTGGTTTCGAGTAATGGTGAGTGCTGCAGTTGTGGTCCCTCACTTTCACCTCCCCTGCAGTGAGAGTGCAGACCCCTGTTACTGGGGGTGACAAATGGGTCGACTCTATCTGAGGAAAAGAGTCCTCGAGGTGTGAGAGAGACATCTCCTCTCTCCACTGTGGACTTGAAACATGGTACTCTGCAGGTGAGATGACCACTCATCGTCTGCCAGCCCGCTCCCTGGCATGTTAACATTCATTGCCTCCATCCAGTGCAACTCCAGCGTGAATCAACCAATGTTCAGAGAGATGGAGAGGGCAGCCAAGAGCCCTGCAGCTCCAATCTATTCCCCTGTCAACTTCCCAACCCTCTCCTGGAGTTTGATGTCATCCACCTCCGTCTCTACCTCTCATCCTCAGCCTTCTCTCTCTTTCATCCCCCCCCATTTATTTCTTTTCCTCTCATTCGTACGCACTGCTGTGAGAGAAGATGTATGATTTATGAAGCTCTATTTTTACCAGTTACTGAGGAGAAAGAGAGGAGAGAAGCAGCGACAAAGAGAGGGAGAATGAGAGAGAAGAATGGAGGGGAGAGTGTGAAGAGCGAGCCCAAGGGGAAGGAGGACAGGAGAGTGTGGAGGAGACATCCATCACCCTGCGACCCGTCGGCTGAAAATGAAGACGGGAAGTAGGTTGAGGCAGAAATATGATGGATCTGACCAAGATTAGAGGAGATACACTGCAGAGTACATGAGTTGTGTGTTGTGGGTGATTAGTTATAAGTCTAATATTACACAACTCTTTGTGTGCCTGCAACAGTTTTCGTCAATAACACACTTTTCATCGGCTCCCCTTTTTGTTGCCTTCCCCTTTGTGCAAAAAAAAAAAAATTCAAGCAGATCATATCACATCTGAACTGTTGCTTCACTGAGGAAACAAGAGCACTAATTAAGTCTCTGCTGCATTTTTATTACTTATGAAGCCACTCGAACACTCCGGCTACTGTAGAGTCAGACTCCGTGTTAAAGTTGTAAAAGCTGTTTGAGCCTCCAAACATGCATTAAATCCTGTTTATAAATGTTGTAGCATTTCATCAGAGTTCTCATTTATCGAGACATGTGTCTGATTTGAATTATAGAAGAAAAACTGTGAAGATAAACCCTTTAAAGGCCCAGTCTGCAATTTGTTTGTAAATTACTTGCATGTATAATTGAAAAGGGTGACTTAATAATGAAAAAGAAGCATAAGTTTGTTAAGCTGATCATAACCCAATCTGTAGCCATTTTTCTATTGCTTAAACAAACCTTTCACACCATAAGACAATTATGTAAGATTAGATCAAGTGATCTTCTTACCAAATACGTGAATTTAAAGGCCTGTCCATCAAATTAGGGATCATAAAAAATACCAATCTGGCGATTTTTCATTTATATTTGTACATAAGAATTTTAAGAATCCTTTTCAGAAAAGTATCAAATACTAACTTTACTAGTCATGCTTCCTTAAATATAACTGTGCATCACTGCACTCTGTGTCCTCAGATATTACCACTTTGTTCAAGGCTGTTAAAGGGAATGGTTTTATGTTTTGAGAAATACGTTTGCTTTCACTTTCTTGCCAACAGTTAGATGAGAAGTTTTGTATCTCTCCTGTATCTGTATGATAAATATGGATGAGCCAGACTGAGACTGAAAACAGGGGGAGACGATTAGCCTGGATCTGTCCAAAGGTAACTAAATCCATCAACCAGCATCTCTTTTGTCTGTTTGTTTCACCAAAACAGAAGTGTAAAAATAATGACTTCATATTTACCATACAAACGTGAGAGAGACTTTAGACAATAAGGTAGACAATAAGCTTATTTCCTCAAATGTCATATTTCTATTCCATCAAGGCTTTTTTGATTATTTGGTTACAAATCTCAATCACACATTTATGCATAACATTCTTTGAACTAAAGAGCCATTTGTCAAATCTTATTTTTCTCTAAATGCAGACAATTTGCCCCTCATTGCACCTTGTTAGGGAATCTATCACATTCTTTGGATTTGTTTTCCATCCTGCTTTGAAGATAATATTGTGTATCTACTTCACACCCACAAATCCGACAGTCTCATCTTTATCAGAACGGAGTCTATAAAATCAAAAAGACATCAAGCTTTCATAGTTTTACACAGCTCTGGATGCTTTGGGAATTGTGCAACTCTGAGTGAGCAGTGTGAAATTCATTTTTCTCTAAGATTTTAACCTTTGTGCACAAAAAAATTAATGTTTCATTTTTAATTAGACTCTGATCTGCACAGTTTACACAGTGATCTATTTTAGTGAGATTAATATCTTCAATTAACTTAGTATTTAGTTACATAAATGTTTCAGGACCAACAATCATAGATTTTACCATGAGAGAGGAGAACTTTTGTAATCCAACTTAATGCTAGAATATTAACAAATGATCATTTCCAAAATATTTGGGGATTTGTTGATCTCATTAATATGAAGCCAAGGTTCCTGAACCGGTGGATTTATCAAATAGGCGTACTGAGCTGAACTGATTAGTGAGATTTAAAGATTAGACTGAAACAATCTGAGCATTACCTTAAACTGTGTGGGTACATGTTTTATGTTGTAACTAGCTTTGATCAGTTTATTTCAATGCTTCAGGCTCACACTATATAGACAAATGTTCAGATGTGTCAGTAACACAGCTTAAAGAGGAGAAGCTAAAAGTAAAAAGCAAATCTTTCAGACTATATACAGTGGATATAAAAAGTCTACACACCCCTGTTCAAATGCCAGGTTTTTGTGATGTAAAAAAATGACACCAACATAAATAATTTCACACACAACTTTTTCCACCTTTAATGTGACCTATAACCTGTACAATGCAATTGAAAAACAAACTGAAACCTTTACAGGGGAAAAATAAAAAATAAAAACTTAAAATAACCTGGTTGCATAAATATGCACACCCTTAAACTAATACTTTGTTGCAGCACCTTTGGCTTTAATTACAGCACTCAGTCTTTTTGGGTAAGAGTCTATCAGCGTGGCACATCTTTGATGTGGCAATATTTGCCCACTCTTCTTTGCAAAACTGCTCCAAATCTGACAGATTGCGAGGGCATCTCCTATGCACAGCCCTCTTCAGATCACCCCACAGATGTTCGATCGGATTCAGGTCTGGACTCTGGCTGGGCCATTCCAAAACCTCAATCTTATTCTATGGTGAAGTCATTCTTTAGTTGATTTGGATGTGTGCTTTGGGTCATTGTCGTGCTGAAAGATGAAGTTCCTCTTCATCTTCAGTTTTCTAACAGAAGTCGGAAGGTTTTGTGCCAACACTGACTGGTATTTGGAACTGTTCATAATTCCCTCCACCCTGACTAAAGGCCCCAGTTCCAGCTGAAGAAAAACAGCCCCAAAGCATGATGCTGCCACCACCATGCTTCACTGTAGGTTTGGTGTTCTTTTGGTGATGAGCAGTGTTGTTTTTGTGCCAAATATACCTTTTGGAAATTATGGCCAAAAAGTTCAACCTTGGTTTCATCGGACCACAACACATTTTCCCACATGTGTTTGGGAGATTTTCAAATGTCTTTTTGCAAAATGAAGCCGGGCTTGGATGTTTTTCTTCGAGAGATAAGGCTTCCATCTTGCCACCCTTCCCCACAGCCCAGACATATGAAGAAGACGGGAGATTGTTGTCACATGTACTACACAGCCAGTACTTGCCAGAAATTCCTGCAACTCCTTCAATGTTGCTGTCGGCCTCTTGGCAGCCTCCCTGACCAGTTTTCTTCCTCGTTTTATCATCAATTTTGGACGGACGTCCTGTTCTTGGTAATGTCACTGTTGTGCCATATTTTCTCCACTTGATGATGACTGTCTTCACTGTGTTCCATGGTATATTTAATTCCTTTGGAAATTCTTTTGTACCCTTCTCCTGACTGATATCTTTGAACAATGAGATCCCTCTGATGCTTTGGAAGCTCTCTGCGGACCAATGGCTTGTGCTGGAAGATGTGGCTACAAGAAATGTGAAGAAAAGCCTACTAGAACAGCTGAACTTTATTTGGGGTTAATCAGAGGCACTTTAAATGGTGACAGGTGTGTGCTGACTCCCATTTAACATGAGTTTGAATGTAATTGGTTAAATCCGAACACAGCCATACCCCCAGTTATAAGAGGGTGTGCACACTTGTGCAACCTCATTATCTCAGTTGTTTATTTTTACTTTACCTCCCTAAAAGATTTCAGTTTGTTTTTCAATTGCATTGTACAGGTTGTGGGTCACATTAAAGGTGGAAAAAGTTTTTAAATTATTTATCTTGGTGTCATTTTTTTACATCACAAAAACCTGGCATTTGAACAGGGGTTCGTAGACTTTGTTTACTTTGTTTATGTTTACTAAACAGATGAGTAGGCCGAACCAGTAGATCCTGTGTGATTCCTGTATCTGAACGATCTCTTCCTTTTGGGAGGGAAACATATTCAGTGTCCATGCAATGCAATGGTGAACTAGGATAATTATTATGAGGGGGAATTCATATTTTTACATCAGGTGTTACAGTGATTCACTGCTATATGAGTTTTCAGTTCCATACTGCATATATTATTAAGTTTGCAATGTGTGTGTATCTTTTTAACTTGTTGATGATGACTGTGGATTACATTTGGAAACAACTTCAAGTTTCTGTTCACAATAACTTTCTTAAAAACCAGCATGAGGTATATGTATTTTGGGATGTATTTACTGCATGATCAGACTTTGCTTTCATTGATATGCACCATTTTTCTCAAGTTTACCTTTCAGGTATACATTGATGTTACCAGACCATTGCTGAATAAATGTCAACAAAAGAAAAGAAGGGCTTAGTTTTAGGGTTGAGAAGATTTGCAAGAGTCACAACTTAAGTACAAAAGTAAAAAAACAAATCACAGTCTCTTATTGATGAACTTAAGAAAGCTTGGAATGCAATTCCTGGCACATACCTTAAAAAACTTGTGGAACGAATGCCTCGTATATGCCATGCTGTTGTTAAAGCCAGAGGAGGTTACTTTGAAGAAATCAAAGTATAAGCAAGAAAAACTCAAATACCTGATAATTATAGTAAAAATGTCTTCTGATAAGTTACTCTTTATATAATAATCATGTTTATTTTGTTGCAAAGTATACCAATGAAACTATGATCTTTTTTTGTACAAATTTGATCTTGCTTCCAAACTTTTCGCCTGTGGGGAGGGTAATGATGTGTGTTGCTCAAGCTCGGGGAGGCCTGGGAGCTTGAGGGCTGAAAGAGGATTGTGCTCTTCTGCTGACAGAGCTTCAGATGTTTTACCTAGTGTAATGGAAATTCCACCCTCACTATTGATGTTTTCTTTATAAATTGCCTTTATACTATGTTAGACTAACCAAGACCTAAGATTCCTTTAAAAGACAAACCTCTGACCGACAGTACGTTTCTGACCTGCTGTAAAAGAGAGACCTCTGACTGATAGCGGTCATCACACTACGGAGGACACGCTATTGCAGGGTTGGCTCCAGTTGGTTTTAAATCTTAACTACAATGACCTGATTGACTATCTTTCCTGCCAGACTCCTTTTACGCACGAAGACAATGTAACCCTGAAACTATCTACTAGAAGAGTTGACAAGACCTCACACTCCCTCCCCTCCCCACCTTTCCTTTGTTTGTATCCCACTATAAGTATCTGTGCTTTTTCTGTTATCACTTGTGAGTCCTCATCCAGCTGAGCATGCACTTGGTTGTCTGACAGCTCACCTTCTTGCAAGAATACATTAAAATATAAAAGACACTCTGGTCGGATCAAGTTCTCTTTATTTCCAGTACAGACAAAATATATTTTTTCCACAACACTGGTTGGTTGGTCATCACCAGTTTTTCTGTCTGGATCTGGAAGTCCCACAGGATCTTAGCTCAGTCATTCTCAACCACTTTTGCAGGTGTCTTTGTCTGGTGTGGGAGATCTTGATTGATCTTGTACTAAGTGTCTGCTCTTGTGCTGCCATGATTAGTGCTTCTGTGCTGTCTTTTAATCCAGCCTTTTCCAGACAGTGGGAGGATTTCTTGATTTCAGCCACTCCTTCTATCTGTCGATGGTACATACCATACCTGTCCCTCCATGAAGGTTCATCCTCCTCTGCATTATTGGGTTTCTGCTGCCTGAGGTATTCGCTTAGCTGCTCATCTTAGGAGGCCATCTTCCTGATGTATTCCTGGATCTTGATTGTTTTGTCTTGGACAGCGGCTCATCAGTCCCTGGTCTCTCTCCGCTTATAGCGCTTTTCCATTACACAGTTCTAGCACTACTCGACTCGACTCAGTTTCAGCCGTTTTCCATTACAATAGACTACCACCTCAGCGTGGGTGGCAGCAACGCTGGCCGAAACTCCAGTGACATCATTTGTTATGCGACACAAACACGAAACAACTATGGGGGCCACCAGACAAAGAAATGTCTGCACCTCGTTGTTGCTCCACGGGGTTGATTTCTGTACAGCCATCTCTGATCGCATCGTGTTTGCTGTTATTGCGTTTTAAAAATGGCGGGGTTGACTCTTATGAACGAGAGTCGCTCTCCTGACTGACGCATCTAGTGACGTCAGGCCCTGGCCAATCAGTGGCCTGCCATCTGCCAACGTCACATTTTCGGCTCGACTTCAGCTCGTTTGGAACCCCGGCCGAGTAGGTACTAGAAAAGTTCCTGGTACCAGGTGATAACACGTATTGGAAAAGCCTAAAAAAAGGAGTCGAGTTGAGCCGAGAAGGTGCTAGTGGAAAAGCGCCACACGTGTACAGGCTCAGGGTGCTGGACTTGGGATGAAACCCTCCATGCATTATGAGGTGCTTCCTTGTCTTGATATCAGTGGCCTCCATCTCCTCCTTTGGCCAGCTTATTATACCAGCAGGGTATCTGAGGCCTGGCAGGGCGTATGTGTTGATGGCTTGGACTTTGTTCTTTCCATTCAGCCAACTTTTCAGGACCTATCTTAGTCTTTGTAGGTGGAGCAGGTTAGTGTAGTGTTGGTCTAAAGTCAATTTATTGTCACAATAGAAAAAATATATTGCTAAACAGCTACACAAGTACACATCTTCCACCCACCATGTGAGTTATACCACCAAACCACCATGTGTTTAGCTAAAAGCACTGAAAGTAATGAATGAATTGCTGACACAGCGAGCTCAGACTAATGGCTAAAAGTAATGGATGAACAACAGAGATGAGTTAGCTTAACTGATAAATGGTTGAAACATCCAACTTACTCTGAGTGATAGTAATGAAAATGCAAACTCAATCAAAGTGACCTAAACACTGACAGCTGAATTGTTTGAAGACAACATTGTAACAATATCCACAGTAATAATGTTAAATGACACCCACATTCAAATTACACAAACATTTTCTGGTTCAGGAGTACTCGGGCTCAGCTGTTGTCAGACAAGAAAGGCTGGGAACAGCTGCTCAAGATCTGTTTAATCAAAAGCTTTGATTCACAGCTCAAATAAAACAACAACTCCAGACAGTATTAAACTATTTATACTGCATAAAACTGAAAGATATTGTTGCACCATATTCCTCATTTCCAACACATGTACTACGCGCTCTGTTTGAAGATATAACCATGACAGCTGTCTGGTATTACTTTTGGCACATGGTGAGGCTTTTCCCACATTTTCACTTCACTGGGAGAATTTGCAAAGGTTTCGGCTGAATTAGGATGCCTATAATGTGTACACTTCACGAAGAGTTGGTTTCTGTGCTGGTGACAATAATGCAGGGATGAGGATGAGGAGGAGTAGAAGGAAGAGGAGGAGGAGGTCTGAGTGCTGACTCAGTCTCTCCCCTGAGCCTGGACTCCCGTGGAACACAAACATTACTCACCAAATATTCTCCAATATGTTGTTACAGCTGTGCATGGCACCCTGCCACCTTTACAACACTGATACTATCATCTTTCCCCCTGAAAGTGTTTGCTTATTAATAACTCCTTGTGATCAAGATTAATGCAAAAGCCTGATTATATATTAGAGTGTCAGGATGCGAGTGCATTGCCATTGATTTGTTTGGAGTTTATCTTTGCACAATGTTTGCACAGCACCGCATGGAACCCCGGATGCAGACGTATAAGTGCACGTGGGCATGTGAGGTCTGTGTGTGTGTGTGTGTTGTATTACTGGCCGTCAGCACCTCTCTCTCTCTCAGTGAGGCGGGCTGCTCAGTGCAGATAAAAGTGTGCAGATATTTCGCAGCTCTCACGCTGAGACAGGCTTTATCTGCAGACTCTCCTGTTGGTTGTGTTAGTCCAGCCCTGGGTGATATTAATACCCCACTAATGAGCCCCTTCCTTGAAGAATCTGGAAACAATCGGCGGGTGAGGTGGGGGGGTGTTGGCGGGGCCCGCGCGCTGAATCAGTCTTTCCCCTTGTGCCACAACTCCCCTACGGCTTCCCGGGAACGCACAAACAAAAAGAGGAACTCAGCTCCGATCACATTAATCATGGCCTGTGGGAGCACTGGCACTCGCTCCAGGTGCTGGAGAACGAGAGAATTACACGAGAGGAAGATGTGGAGGGAGAGAATAGGGTGGCGGAGACAATGGGCTGAAGTGTGCCTGTGTGTGTGTGTGTGTGATTTCTCCCAAGTGCACAGTAGGGGAGTATTAGTAGAGATGGCTAGTCAGGGATGCTGGGTATTAGTGAATGCCTAGTGCAGGAGAACTCAACCATCTGTGACTATCAGGATTTAGTGTGCGTATGTGTGTAGATTAAGGTGTCTGTGCCATGGCCATCGCTGCATCCTTGGATGACAAGACTGTATTGATTAACCTTGATCATTCTGCCCAACAGCTGATCAGCATTTCTGTGTGTGTCAGCATGCATACAATAAACTAGTGTGTGTATTTGTCATGAGTCTATTATGTAGGGGTGCGTGTTTATCATGCTAATTGGCTTAGGTGCATTATGTTAAAATGAGTAATTGCATAAAACAATTCATTCTGGTGTTTATGCTGGGAATCTGGAATGTGTGTATGTGTATGTGTGTGTGTGTGTGTGTGTGTGTGTGTGTGTGTGAGTGTGTGTGTGTATGTGGCCTCGCTCGCCACCAGATAAAGATGTCCAGTGCTGCTCTATCTGGTCACATCAGTATTCAGCAGCAGTGATGCCAGCCTATTCACTTAAAGGGGAGCTGGGCACAATTAGCTGTTAACATTACATGGCAGAATTAAGCCTGGGCCAGTATCCCCGGGGGAAATTAAACCACCGGCAAATCATTAAACCACAAGCTAAACATTAACAGCCATTTGCATTTTTATTGCACCTGAAAAGAATGTGCCAGGTCCATTATCTCTGAGAGACAGAGAGGGACTTCTTATTTATTATTGTTATGTTGTCCCGCGTGGAAACACAATGGCATTTATGTGGTAAAAGAAGAAGCAAACGAGAGGCCTTATTTCCACGCTCGCATTTTTGGAGTGTTATGACTACAAATTCGAACAAGATACAAGCGGAAACGGCTGGCAGAGGATACAATGACTTGTTTGTTATGCAACCAAATCCCCCCGCTTTCATCCCTCCCAAAAATAAACAAACCCAAACAGATGACAATTTGCGGAGAGGCTCAGCTGAGTAAGGCTGGCAGTTTGGCTGTTGACAGCTTCTTACTGTCTGCAGTGTCATTGCTATTAAGAGTTTGTATAAACAGGCTTAGGGCCAGGAACTGGTAGCAATGAAACATAAGTGGGGTGACGAGGTTTGGGCAGCTGAATTCACTCACTCAATCTCATTCTCTCTCCTCTGCAGGTGAGCGGGATGTGTGGACACCCTCCTCAGCGGGCCTCTCGCTCGGTCGGATCTCCTCCTCCCCAGCCTCCCGCTGCCTCAGCAGCCCGCAACGCGCAGCCATCAGCCTCGGACTCTGATGAGACTCTGGCCGGTCTCCGCAGGTGAGGAAATCAAGAACCGTAATCTAGACTGAGAGACCTGTCCAGCTGATGAAGCAGTACTCACTTCTCCAGATTGCTACAGGCGCAATATAGTATGTGTCTGACAGACAAATATTGTCACTGACACAGCGGACTGTTTTCCTCCTGTTTCCTTGTGACACTCAGTATTTCTCTACTCGAGTGTTTTTAACACCCCTGATGCAATAACAAGCTTAAGTGAACAGTGTAATAATGCCCAGCGGGGCAGCTGGCCTCGGCAGCACAATGGCCAGATTAATGTCAATTAGGAATAGAGACACTGCTTATTCTTGCCTCTTTTACTCTCTCTTTCTCAAAGGGGATCTCATCGACCTGCTTTCACTGTTATCAGGCTGAATTCCCTGTCTTATTCTTTCTCTGCCTCTTCCTCTTTGTCCTCCTTTCTTTGTTTCTCTCCTTGTCTTACTGTAGGACAGTTTATCTCTCTGCTCTTCTCCCTGCTGATGTGTGTGAGTCATAGTCAGATTAACTGAAGTGTCTCTCTCTATTTTGAACATCTCTTTTCTTTGCCTGCTTCAGGGAGTTCATATCCAACCTGAGGGGCTTCAGCTCCTTCTACAGCGGACTCGGAGAGGCACTGTGCAGCCGCGAGCCTGCTCCAGCGAACCACTCCCTCTGCTGGAACGGGCAGGAGATGACAGACAGGTAAATCAGCATCTATTTGTCTCTGTAAACAGCTCTAAATGTGCATACAGACAGATCCACCCTACAGCCTGCAGGACGGTCCTGCTCAGGTTTATTGCCTGTCTTGATGATCGTTTATACAAATATCCTGCTCTGATTCTTGAATTCCCAATACTCCAGCAGCACATCTAGGAGAGTATAGGTGAGTTGAAGGGTAAGTTTGCCCGGAGCTGCTGAGCTTCTAGCGAGGGCCCCCCTCTCCCACCGAGTGTAAATCTTGACTTTGGCTCTATGGGATGTTATTAATGTCAGGCATGCTGTCACCTTCTACTCGCTTAGTTAATTGCTGTTTCGATTGTTCTCTCCTCCTTCATCCAACCAAATGAGGTTCTGCAGGGTGCACTCCAGTGCACCCTGCAGAACCTCATTTGGTTTTCGCAATATTTCACTTCACCCCTGTCCTTTGGCTACACACATCATAACTTCTTCCTTTCTGCCCGTGTCGTCAGCCGTCCCCAATTTCAATTTGGATTAGATAGTTATAGATATCATCACTTTTTTCTTTTTTGCTTTGTAAATTATGTGTGGAATTAAATCAATGTAGAGGCACCCATTTCAGACCAGAAGCGCTGTAGATTAATGTTTTACCTCTTGTTCCCCAATAATAAATTCAGAGCTTTCACAAACTGCTGAAAGAGTCTCTGTCACAAAGATAGAAAAGAGCCTCAATGTGAGAAGGAGACATCAGGTTGATATGGGGGCAAGGCTGTCCTGAGGGGATGATTACAAGCTGGACCAAACAGTGCGATAGGAAGGTGCAGGGAGGCAGGAGAGGAGACGAAATGATGGAGAGATTACAATGTCTCGCGGCAAGCAATTCTCTGTGTCATCTGCGAGGGCATATGCCTGCAAATTCACTACGGGTACATTTTCACCCTGAGATTTGTTCTGGATCATCTTCCATTATCCTCCCAGACAGGACCTTCTCCAGAGCCAAACACGGCATTCATTTTCATTTTGTCTCATGCAGATAAATTTAGATTGGGTAGGTTGGGGGTGCTGAAGTGCAGAAAGATTTGGGCACTGACTGTCTCCAATACTTGAGGAGTGATCTTTGGAGCTAAATATGGCGTCTTTTATCAGGCGTGTTTACCATCCCACCTGGAGCCAAGATCAGAGGAGAAACACTTTTCACCACATCAAAGAGCGTTACACGGATGACGGTGATAACAGATGTGACGCTGTGTCAGCTCAAACATTAAATTTCCATTCCTCTTTTGAATCTAATGACAGTGTAAACTGTCTGATGAAAGATAAGATGCTGCATCAACTGTGAACATTTAATTCAGGGGCTGTATGAGAATTAATAGAGAGGAGAGCAATTTGGGAAAGGGAGAATGTATTTTTATTTACCGTACGTACGTCTCCAGCTTTTTGTGGAGAGCAGGGGCCCGACTTTTGTCAGCCTTTCTTTGCTAAATAGTTAAAAGTTACAAAAACACAACTTTCACTTGTACATGGGTCATAAAGTTGCACTTAATAACAGCAGTCCTCCCTCTGTTCATCATCAGAGCTTTATTAATTGGGTATTTTTCAGGGACAATTCACATTGATCAACATTAACTGAGACAAATGGGAATCTTCAGGTATTTGGTCAAAAACAAAAGTACTGGACAAAATACAATTTTCTACAATCTAAAAATATCAACCTCATGGTGGTGGCTCTACAGGAAAAGTGTGTGTGTGTGTGTGTGTGGGGGGGTACATCATCTGGGCCCCATGAACATCTGTACTAAATTTATTTAATCCTTTTGTTGAGACATTTTTGGCCAGACCAAAGTGGGAGCTTAAAAAACTTTCACTTGTCCGTATTGGTGGCAAACATTAGCATGTTAGGAATTAATTTGATTTATAGGATTAAAGAACTGTACCAATTTAACACTTTATGTTATGTTGTAACATAACTTTATGTTGTGTTATCTTGTGGGAAGGGTGTTGTATTTTTCTTCCAAGCCAAGATGAGATGATGAATGAATATAATATGGAAATACTGTCAAATTAAAAGGTGCAAGTATTGAATAGTGCAATTAAGTGGAATTTAACAGTCTTATTGCTTTGGCAATGATACATAAAGATCATACAGTCCCTTATGAAAATATCTTTTTATGATATCATCTAAATGTGATTCTCTTTTTAGTCAACACAACAATAGTACAGTAAATCAACAGTAACAAGTACGCTGTTTACACACCACAAGACCGGAGGTGTGATCAGGTGGTGTGAAAAGCGTCAGACTCCATTATGTATTCCTTCGACATCTGGACCCTGCCTCTCTGCTCCTTTGGATGTTTGTTGTGATGCGAGGGGCTCCTCATTCAGACCGGACCTGATAGCGTGGTAATTGGTGTTAGATTGATTAGGTTATCACTGGAGTTAAGTGATCTGATCAGCTCTGCTAGCAGCAAACAGAAACACAGGAGCTATCAGATAACACCCTGAGAGCTGACAACTAAGACTATCAGTGGTGAAAAAGAGTTTCACGGTGATACATGTTAAATTATGTTATTAAAATTATCTGACTGGCATCTATCACGCGAAACACTAACCTGCCTCGGCTCCTTATCCTCACTCAAACCCCCCCCCTTAATCCTCCTTCCTCGACCCATATTTCCTCCTTTCCTCTCTTTAATGGATCACACATCTCTCTCCATTATTAATGTGATAATTAGCAGCGGAGAGGGGGTGAGATCATGGCTAATAAGAAGAATAAATAACTGGGGAAATGTAATTTGAGTTTAATGAAAAGTCTGACTTCGGGGAGAAGGAAAGATGAATAGAGATGGCAGGTGAAAAGTGTGTGTGTGTGTGTGTGTGTGTGTGTGGATGTGTGTGTGTGTGTGGATGTGTGTGGGTGGGCGCTCAGGGCTGTGTCACAGAGACGAGAACAAAGTATGACCTCATGCGTTGCGCGAGCACACACACACACACAGAATCTCACTCACACGCATATTTTTTCAAGGCTCTTTTCTCTGAAAATCATTTCTCACCACTTCAGCTCATTTGTCCTTCATCATTCCAGCATTTGCAGCAATATAGCACATGACATTTACACTGAGATCTGCCCTCTGCCCCCATCACCACTCATATCACTGTGCTGCCTGGGGATGACATGTTGTCAATCTAGACTCAAGCTCCTCTAAACACACTCGTCTCACGAATCTCCCCAGAGCTGTGAAGGTATAGTGGGAAGGGGTTAATTTCAGGCGCTGCCAAGAGCAAAGAAACACCTGCAGGAAAGTCTCAGACTCACCAGCTCCTCCTCCTGATAACATACACAGGCGTCAACAGAGCTGTGTTTCCTCAGTTACGCAGAGCGACATGTAAGCACCTGCCTGTAGGCTGCTTGTGCCTAAATATATCCTCATAGCTAAAGCAGGATACAAGTGCAGCTCTGCTAATGTCCTCTCATTAACACCAGATATGATTAAAAGCCACTAATTGACCATTTAAATGTGCATGAAATTAAATAGCAGCCAGACTTTGTATAATGGCTTAACTCCTTTGAGGATGCTTTTAGCTCACGGTGTCTATGAGGAATTTTTATATATATGGCCTTTAGTCTGAGCACGTATCCCCATGATGGATGATGCTGAAACATTTTGAACATAAATACTTTGTTCCTGAACGTGTGCAGTCCCCATGGCTTTTATTAAGAATATCTTTAACCATTAAAAATGTTATTGGCTGTTTAAGTTTATAGACATAATGTCTTCAGTGAAGGAGAAGTTGGTCCTTTGGTTGGTGTTGAGTTGAAAATGAACTCCCCAGCTCTACAGATGATAAACTAAAAACCAGAGGAGCTGTCATTCATCTTATCAACACTAGATGGTGATGGACTCCATTGGGTTTTCTCAGAGGATTAAATTCTCCAACTCACTGTCACAATCACACCCTTGATTTGGTCCTCACCTATGGTATTGATATTGAGCACTTAATAGTCTCCCCCCAAAATCCTCTACTTAGTATCATTTGAATTCCTATTACAGGACTATGCACCTCTAGAAAAATTAGTGTTCACTAGATGGTTACCCTGATTGTACTAGGACTAAATTTAAGGAAGCAATTCCGACAGCATTAAAGTCAGTAAGATTTCCTAGTATCTCTGACGACTCTCATAATTTTTTGAGCTCCCCCAAATTGACCAACTTGTTAGTAACACCATGGACTCACTCAGAGGCACTCTGGACTCTGTTGCGCCCCTAAAAAGAAAGATCATAAAACAAAAGAGATTGGCACCATGGTTTAACTCTGCAACTCGCAAGTTAAAACAAACAACACGACAATTGGAAAGGATATGGCGCTCCACCAAAGAGGAGGACTCTCGCCTAGCCTGGAAAGAGAGTCTCAAAACATATAGGAAAGCCCTGTGTAATGCCAGAGCAGCCTACTATTCAGCATTAATAGAGGAAAATAAGAACTGCCCTAGGTTTCTTTTCTTTTCAGCACTGTAGCCAGGCTTGACACAGAGCCATAGGCTCTATTGAACCCTGCATCCCCTTAAGTTTAAGTAGTAATGATTTCATGAGCTTACTTTAATGACAAGATTTTGAATATTAGGGACAAAATTTGTCAGGATCTGCCCTCGTTCTATCTAACGATGCCTTCAGACTCAGGAAATTTAGGAGCAGATACATTAAAACCTGACAATTGCTTAGACAGTTTTATTCCAATTGGCCTTCCCGAATTATCCTCGTTAGTTTCATCATCGAAAGCAACAACTTGTCTTCTAGACCTCATCCTCAACTATGCTGCTTAAGGAAGTTTTCCCATTTATTGGCTACATCGCTGCTGCATATTATTAATCTGTCTCTGGTGTCAGGCTTTGTACCCAAGTCTTTTAAAGTAGCTGTAATTAAACCATTGATCAAAAAACCTACACTTGATGCAGGATGTGTTAGCCAATTACAGACCAATATCCAACCTCCCCTTTTTGTCTAAGATCTCTAGAGAAAGCCGTTGCCAGCCAGTTATGTAATTATCTCCACAGTAATAGTCTTTTTGAAGTTTTTCAGTCAGGATTTAGAGCTCACCATAGCACAGAAACAGCACTTGTGAAAGTCACCAATGACCTGTTGACAGCATCAGATAGAGGGCTTCTGTCTGTACTTGTCCTGTTAGACCTCAGTGCTGCCTTTGATACAGTTGACCATCACATTCTGTTGCTGAGAATGGAAAAACTGCTTGGCATTAAAGGGTCTGCATTAAACTGGTTCAGATCATACTTATCAGATCGGTCTCAGTTTGTCCATATTAATAATGAATCCTCTGTGCATACTAAAGTCTGTCATGGAGTTCCACAAGGTTCAGTGCTAGGTCCAATTCTGTTTATTTTGTATATGCTGCCCCTTGGCAATATCATCAGGAGGCACTCCATAGATTTCCATTGTTATGCTGATGACACCCAATTATATTTATCAATGGAGCCAGACAAAACTGATCAGCTCCTGAAACTCCAGGCCTGCCTTAAAGATATAAAGGCTTGGATGACCAAGAAATTTCCTGTTGTTGAACTCAGATAAAACTGAAGTGATCCTATTAGGTCCGAAACACCTGAGGAACACGTTTTCTCCTAAGATAGCCTTGCTGGATGGCATTAACTGGGCCTCCAAGCACCACTGTAAGGAACCTCTGTGTTTTATTTGATCAGGATATGTCCTTCGACACCCATATTAAGCATATTTCAAGGTCTGCCTTTTTACCACCTGCGCAACATCGCAAAAATTAGGCACTTTTTGTCCCAAAGCGATGCTGAAAAATTAGTCCATGCATTTGTCTCTTCCAGGCTGGATTATTGTAATTCACTTTTATCAGGCTGCCCGAACAAGTCGTTAAAGACTCTACAGCTGGTCCAGAATGCCGCTGCTCGGGTGCTGACTAAGAACCAGGAAAAGAGACCATATTACTCCAGTACTGGCTTCTCTGCATTGGCTCCCTGTAAAATTTAGAGTGGATTTTAAAATCCTTCTCCTCACATATAAGGCTCTGCATGGTCTGGCACCATCATATCTTAATGAATTGATAACTCCTTATCATCCGACTAGAGTGCTGCGCTCCCAAAACGCAGGCTTACTTGTAGTTCCCAGGGTTTCCAGAAGTAGTCTAGGGGGCAGAGCCTTCAGCTATCAGGCCCCTGTTCTCTGGAACCAGCTCCCAGTCTGGGTCCGAGAGGCAGACACAGTGTCAGTGTTTAAGAATAGACTTAAAACCTTCCTTTTTGATAAAGCTTATAGTTAGGGTGGGCACAGGCTCGACCTTAGTTATGCTGCTATAGGCTTAGACTGCCGGGGGGCTCCCATGAATGCACCCGGGCACCTCTCCCTCTTCCTCTTTCTCTGCTTCCTCTTCCTTTGCTTCCTTCTACTCTTATTATGGTAGTAGTGCAAACTGGAGTCACCTTATAAACTGGTAAAAGTGGCTAAAGTGGTTAAACTGGTTAAAGTAGTTAAACTGGTTAAATTGGTTAAATTGGTTAAATTGGTTAAAGTGGTTAAATTGTTAAATTGTTAAAGTGGTTAAACTGGTTAAATTAGTTAAATTGTTAAAGTGGTTAAAGTAGTTAAAGTGGTTAAATTGTTAAAGTGGTTAATGTGAATACTCTTATGTCCTGTAAAGTGCATGTTACTGCCGGAGCCCCTGGTCCTCTTTGTTCTCTCCAGTCTTGTAGGTTCCTCACTGATTCTGGTTGTGGTCCATCTGTCTGAGGTTCACTGGCCTGGTGGGGACATGATCTGTGTCTGTGTTGTGGAGGAGAGAAGGTCGAGTGGCCCAGAGCTCCATATGAGGACATCTAGGAGATGCACCTGGACTCACGGACTCATTTCCATTACCTTGTGATACCTTCATACGTGGACTAAACCCATGAACTCAGCATGTATAATTCCCTATATGATTGATGATGATGTTCTCTGTACATGTGGCATCTATTGCACGTCTGTCCATCCCAGGGAGAGGGATCCCTCATCTGTGGCTCTTCCTCAGGTTTCTTCTTTTTCCCATAAAGGGTTTTTTGAAGTTTTTCCTGACTTGGTTCGAGGGTCTAAGGACAGAGGGTGTCACAACTGTACAGATTGTAAAAGCCCTCCGAGGCAAACAATAGTTTGTGATTTTGGGCTCTAAATAAATAATTTTTTTTACATGCCTTTTTGGAGTGATGGAGCAATGGTTCATATGTCTCCCACTCATAAAGCTTATGTTGAGGTTTCCAAAATCACTGAAAGTCCTCCAAACAATCAGAAACATACAAACTGAGTCTGTTTATTTTCCCTCCTGTCCCGTCAGGTTTCCCGGGCCGGGCCTGAAGCGATCGCACTCCGGCTCTGAGTCCAGAAGCAGCAAGCCCCCTGAGCCGGTCATTAACCAGATCATAGACAAACTCAAACACATCAACCAGGTGAGCTGTGTGAACGTGTTATCCATTGTTTGTGTAAATATACAACAAGACGTCTTATTCCTGTGAGTTCTTGTGTTTAACTGCCTGTTTGACGGTAAGTTTAAACACTTTGAACAAGACATTTTTCAGTGCACACAAGTTGCCCTTTCCTCTCTGGAGGAGTAAGGGGTTACTTTCCATTAGTTGTACCTCTTGGTTGACAATTGGACATCGATTTCCAGCCTGCAGCTGATCTCACTCTGCAGCTCCTGTGGGGGTCAGCATAGGACAAGTGAAGATGTGAAATGAACATGCTTTGTGCTTTGATACACCTTTCTCTCTCTATGTTTGAGAGAAACTCCAGTGAAAAATAGCATTCAACTCCCTCTCATACTGGGGCTCTTTTTAAAATCAAATACTAACTTCTGAATCACCTCTTTTATTTTGGGTCTAATACGCGCTGCTCAAAAGGAAAACAGTGATGGTTGTTGTTGTGATGGACAGGCGTTATGTCCTACATCCACGGCAAGTCGCCAGCTGTCATCGAGGCCGAAGCCCCCCTTTTTCCTGTCACCATGGAAACCACCTTTTGGAGTGGGCTGGCTGAGTGCAGAGATGCTTGCATGTAGGCTCAAAGTCAGCCGCTGTAGGTAGATGTATCAGCCCACAGATCTGTCTATATTTCCTGGTTCCCGGTGGTTGCACTTGTAGCTGTCAGCACTTTGGATTGCCACTGAACCCCCACCCCAAACAACCCTCACACACCATCTTCCAGCTGAAAAGTGTGATTGCGTGTGTGTGTTTTCGTCTGCGTGTGTGTGTGTTTGAGCCTCTGAGTGCTACAGGCCTGTCACAGTGGATTACAATCCCTCTCTCCTGTTTAAACAACCTGGGAGATCCAAGGAGCAACTGTGGACCTTCCTTCCCTCTCCCTCTGACAGCCAGAGACCCTCAAGAAAAATACAGAGGGTTGTGGTTTGAGACTGTAATTTTCTCAATTACTTTTGCTGTATTACCTCATGCACGCCTAGTCCCGCTGTAAGCGAGAAGAGCGATACTCGAACAAGAATGTAAGGTGTTTCCTTACCTTATATAAATGTGGATCTTGGTTTTATAGTTTCGGCTACCTTTTCTGCTTTTTTGGAAATCATTGTAGTCTTGTACTCTAATAGCTGAGACACAGTAACATTGCTAAAATACAATTACTTGGAACAAGAGACACAAGTGGTCAGATTGTCCAAGCGTCTGAATTTTGTGATAAAACAAAAGTCAGTATAAAGAAATTATTACTGATTTTTCCTGTCTCTTCTTTTCTTTGCACAGGAAAACTGCATTTGAACACAACTTTGGAAAGTATTTTAGATAAAAGTTGAATCAGGACGCTGGTCTGTAAATTATGATGGATGTTTACAAGGGACTGTTTGGGTAATAATTTTACTGCTCACTTTTATTTTCTCTTCCAAATAATTATGGCTGACCTGACTGTTTAAAATCTGTATGATCGCTTGACTGTGCATGTTTCTTGCCCCCTTCTGACTTCATTTTGTGGGAATGTTGCAGCGTTCCCACATCTTAGCCGGTAACTTGATGAGTACCATGTTATTAGCAATGATGATGGCCAAAACTACAAAAATAAGACCCGAGTTGTAATAAACCGGAATCAGCCTTTAATCTTAAAAGCACAGGACATGTTCACACACACTCTCTAATGTAATAAGCCTTTCAAAACTTCCTGCTCTGACAGGGACAAACATTTGTAACCATATGATTACAAGCAGAGCTGCTCCAGTGCAGACTGTTTACCGTGTGGATCAGGTTCCTGATAGGCTTTTGATGAGATTTTGCAAGAAAATGTAGTTTGGTGAAATGACTTTGCTCCTTGTATTACAGACATTCAGACAATCCCCTAGAAACACGGACACAGTCAAACTTTCTCTTCCTGTGTGTGCGTGTGTGTGATCAGATGCTCTCAGTAACCTAAAACTCATTTCTCGTCGGCTCCCATGTTGTAACAATGATGCGGTATATATGTGTACAATTATGGAGTTTGATTCTGTTTACATAAACGCCTGATATTTGTGTAGATTGACTATTCACACAGGAGCTTTTAATCCCATATCTGATGACCATACAGCGGAGTCAAGCACATTTCTGGTTGAACTCCCTTTAGATCTCAACATCAATGGGCTGGATTAACATCTGACAAAAGACTGACTGCGCTTGATTGCATATTTCACGTGCAGTAAAACTGTTTATGACTCATAGCCATTTGTGCAGAAATCAGATTATACAAATATTTTTACTACATGGGGTGCACAAAATAACAGGAACGCCTCAAAATATGATGCAATATAATACAATAGTCAGGCAATAAAAACTCCCATTGTGAAGCTTAAAAACATTTTTTTTGTGCCTGAGAGAGCTCACTCAAGTTTATGGTAACTTTGAGATTCCAGTTTATGGTGATAATGTGTTTTCATTATTGTTTTCATTGTCTTGCAAGCTGTTCTTGTTATTTTGTCTACCCATTTGTATGTCCATATTTGTAATTTGCAAACATGTTAGGAACAAATATCTTGTTTGCTGTTGATGTAAGACAGAGACTATTAGTTGACATGCATGGTATTATAATAATTCACCATTTAAGTTAAGCATTCTAGCTTTTGGAAATAACTAAAACAAAAGAAGAGATGAGGCTAATGGTAAAACTCAGAGGACCACCAAACATAGTCAGATTCATCCTCTGGGGCCCATGAACGACTCTAGAATATTTGGAAATCCATCCAGTAGTAGCTGAGACATTTCACTCAAGATCTCTTGATGGTGCTCGATGAAAATCACACAAATGGTCGCTATAGTTAGGCTCTATTAGGATACAACATCTGGAAACCATGAAGTAGTTTACCATGATGTTGAGATATTTCACTGGATTAGTGGAAATGTTGACCTGCTTGTGACACTAGCTTAAGTAGTCAGAGGATCAGCAAGTCAGTAGGATTTATCCTCAGTGCACCATGAGTCTCTCTACAAAGTTTCATGGCAATCCATCCAAGAGCAGCAGAAGTATCAAAGTGGTGAGCAGACCGACTGACATTGATCCTTGGAGCCACGGTGCTGGCGTGATTAAATGTATCTGCCAGCAAAGAAGGCAGATGTCACACGTTGCCAAACAGGCAGGACCTTTAACTTGCTTTATAATCCTGCTAAATGTTTATTGACTACACACAGTATTTCATGGTGGCGGCTGCTCTGAGACGGCTTGTTGTAAACAACCTCTGAAGGCACTGGAGAAAGTGATGTTGTTTAGTTAAAAGCAGTTTTACAAGGTCTCCGCCTCCCGCCAGTTGAAAGACCACCAGCTCTGGATGATGCAGGGCTAAAAGCAAATGGACTAATTAACCATCTGATATGAGAGAGTAGGCCACAACTCACAGATAATTACTTTCATCTGCCCTGAATATATGCCGAGTGTATGAGGGCCAACAATGAGATAGTGTGTGTAATGTTACTGGAAGTCGACCAGGAGAGTGCCATGCTGATTAAAAACTGCAGTATTTCGGTCTCATGATGTCGTCTGTGTGTTTGAGCGTTTTGTACAGTATGTTCAGAGCCGCAGACTGAAGAATGTGTACATTATTGTCTTTTATATGTATTCCGTTCCACATTCAGGACATGGGTCACTCGCATACTGGCCTTTATAAGTCCTTAGAGGCTCTTTTATCCTGCACACGTTTTCCATTTGAATGAACATTATTCTCCTTTTGGCTCAAACGGTGAACACAATCAATGGTTCTTGCAGCTTGTACTGACCCACTTTCTAACCACGAATCAGCCCCAGCCCACAGTATGTGAGACTGTGTCATAAAATACAGGGGCTACACTCTCCAACAGTGAGGGGAACATGGGACCCCTCCAAAGAATTCACTTCCTTCCAACTTAAATCCCCCTGATGTTTCATTCCTCCACTCCTAAGTGCTCCGTGACGATGGCCCTGTGAAATGCAACTATGCAGCGGAAATGTGTCATCTCTCATGTTGTCAGTGTTGATCGGAGTATCAGCAGATTCAGAGACAGTCTGGCAGGGAGACCCTTGCCTCTGTGAGGCTAAACTAAACACCAAAAGAAAAAAAAGTCTTAGAGCTGGTCGCCTCAGCTTATAAAACAACGTTTTCTCACGCCTAAAGCAGCTGATGTCATGACTGAGCCGTGGCCAAGTTTAAAGTGAACTGTGCACTATAAATGGATGAAGAGAAATGGCTTTCTCCTTCAGTTATTGCTTCTCGACTTGGAATCTTTAAACAGTGCGGGTCTGTGAAGAGCTATGGGCATTTCTGTGCATGCATACACTGTGTAACAAATTCCTGTGTGAGGTCCTGTCTGTGTGTTGTGTGCCTGCATATGCACTGTGTTAAAGCTGATAAAGACATGCGCACATTGACATGCTTTGCTCGGCCATGACATCAAGTTGGCGATATTCTGCGATGCCGGTCTGACAAGTCTTGCTGTTTTCTTAATGAGAACTTCACTGTAATTGTGATCAGGCGAGTTCCCCTGTGGAGAAACGTATCTGGAGTCAGCGCTCTTAAATTAGAACATATCATTTAGTTGATGTGTTCTTGTTCTGAGGAGATGAGTTTGTTTTTCAGAACATCTGTTTAACTTCCCAGAGTATCGGGTTTCTCCTCTGAACAGCTAATCTCACAGGAGATGGTTGAGCTAGTGGCAAAATAGAGCAATTATGTGATTGGTCTTTGATTACAGAGCGTTTCCCACTCATTTGTCAGATGAGTTTGCCATTTGGAGGGTCAGACCTCCTGGGAATATTCTGACAGCCTCTTCTTGGCTATATGACACTCTTTGGAGAGATACATTTGGAAGACCACGCATATGAAAGACATCTTTGTTGAAGATTTTTATGAATCCGTTTCGGCAAAACACAATTATTTCAACTCACACAGTTAAAATTGAAGAAAAATAAACATCTTGGTGTATCGTGCCAAGAGCTGTTATTTCATAGCACCTTATGTGCTATGATGTGAAATGTTTTAGCTTTTCCTTCCATCACTCTATCTCTCCCTGCTCGTTGCCTTTCTTTCCATCTCCCCAGCTGTGCTGAGTTGTGTGTGACAGACTCCAGCTCTGTCGCCCTTCCCTCCTCCAGCCTCTCCTTCTCCCCCTCTCCTAAACCCCTCGATCCCCCTCCCCTCCTTCCAGCTTCCCAGTCTAATTGAAGCCAGAACCTGGGAAAATCCTGCAGGTAGGACAGGAATCCAGGGTGGAAAATAAACCAGATCCCGAGCGCCACAAATTCCATCACGCAGTCTCACTTCCTCCAAGCCACCAGAGTCTGGGCAGCGTTTGCTCAACACCTCGTGCATGCTCACGCAGAATATCTTTAATATATAACTCACACACACACTTAAAGCGAGGACAGTTTTCACCGTGCACCCTCGCAGCAGTTAATCTTGCACACACACACACTTGGAAATGTAACAGCAGCAGATACTTATGCAGCTCATATACAGCAGTTGACATACAAGCATAAGTGGCTATAAAATAAAGCAACACTTCATGTACTCTTTGAAACGTATGAATAAGTAAGGTGCAATGTCTGTTATAATTACAGTAGAGATGAAGTGGAGGCTGCTTCGTGACAAGGCCAGCGTGCGGTGGCTTTTTCCTACAGGGTGTGCTTACAATCAGGCTAATAGACACCGTGGGTATCAGACTAGGCCTGCTGTTTTGTAAACTTACACTTGCTAACCTGGCCATTATGCTTGCTCCAGTCAAAGAGGCTGACTTCTGTTTGATGTTATTTACTGAAGGTTTTTGAAGCGTTATTTAATATACCCCCTCAGGGCCTTTGTCCTCTCGCCTTCCTCATTTTTATGTGTGTGAAGTACGACTGCTCTGGAAGCGGAGGAGGAAGAAGGGCGTTATGCCGCTATATTTGTGTGGGGATAAGCCATGAGGGTTCTTTAAATGAAGTGTGACACCTGGTGTAAACCTCTGAGGAGCCGCGGGGCGTTTGTGGAGGCAGAGTCTGTTAGAGCACCACACACGCATGTTATCCTTTCGCTTTCCGGAGACTTCTGACTTCACGGTGAGTTTAGGATTTGGGGAGTTATGATGAGTTATGGTTCCTTAACTTTAGGAATCCAACTATCAGATACCCCAACTCCACCTCCACACACACACACGCACAATCCCTCTCCCACTGTGGCTTTCTCCCCTGCTGGCTGGGAGGTCAGACAGAGCATGTGAGGGTCCTTTTCCTCCCAATTAGTCTGCCTGCTAATGAGGCCCAACCATTCCTTCTACCACTGCCACCCATTCCTCCTCACCTCCATACCTCCACCTCTCCCTCCCTCCCCCGTCTTCTCCTTCTCCACCCCCCCACCCACCATCAGCCCTGAGGCCCAAGCCGGGGTCACCTCTTTCTATCCACTCCACCTCTTTGCTCCCACACCACTACCGCCCCACTGGGTGTAATTATCACGCAGCCGGCTTATAAAAACCCTGCCGCACAAGCCAGGCAGCCAGCTCGGTAACCAGGAACCACAGCGCGCACTGTTTTTACCTGCGAGCACGTGGTGCTGTGGGCTTTTCACTCTCTCAGCCTTATATGTGTTTGAGCTGTCAGGGAGCAGAGACATGAACAGTCTTCCTGCTCTGCTCTCTGACATGATCCCCACATCCTGGGCTTGTTGTCACTGGGCACTGTCATGTGTTGCTGTGTAACAGGATCCCCCCCATAAGAGGTCAGGGGTCACACTTCCTGTTTCCTGTCTCTGCTAGGTCATCAGAGGGTCTCCTTGTGAGGGTCACAGACCTCTTCTGTTCCTCCTCTGCCTTTTGTTTTGGGCGGTGCTGCTCTGGGGGGGCACAGCAGAGTTGAGGCTCCTCTCTGGAGCTGTCAAAGTGTTCGCACTCTGACTTTATCGTTCCCTCACGTGCTCCGTGCCTTTTCATCCATACCTTGTCAGTATGTGGTACTTTTTTTCATCTGCCCCTCTTTTTTCTTCTCCCTCTTTGCCCCCACTTTGCTACAGTACTTTTCTACTTTACAGCACTCTCAGGCCATTTCCTCTGTCAGCCAGGCTAGCCAGGAGCGGAGCAGCTGGCTCACTCCACCCTCTATTATCCGCTTACCAACCGAGCATCCACCAGCTCCCGCTAGGTGTGATCATGGGACTCGCAGCGACAGTCTGCTGATATCGAAATGCAGGGTTTCTTAGCAACACATGACTCTGGGAACCACGGCGATAACGTGTAAAGCAGACGAGCAGCAGACAAAAAGAGATTGTCAAGGGGCGTAATCTGATTTAGCAACCAGCGGCCTGTGCTGGAATGAGACTTTTTAAACTATTAAACCCCATGCAGACAATCAGGCATATTCACAGACATAAGTCAAGATTTTCATTTGGTTAGCCTAAAAAAAAGATTGAAAATTGTTGTCATACCAGATATATTTAATACTAGGGGGACTCAACCCTGTCTATTCATGCCCTGCCTTGAGCAGACCAGACACAATGTTTTATTCATCCAGAAGACAAACTGGCAGCAATTTATCCAATGTGCTTTTTTTAATGTATACAGGGAGTTTTCATTAGCTTTCAAAGATTATCAAGCAGAGGAACAAAGTCCCTGCCAACAAAACCTAAACACTCAGTTGGGTTTCAGTCCATGGAAGAGAAAGCTGGAAATAGCATCATGAGCTTAGTCAGAAAGGTGGAGTGGACATACGCCCAGTTTAACGCGGGACTAGAGAGAGGGACTTTTTTTTCTTTGTGTATTATGTTCCAACTGGAATTAACATCAGGAAATTAATCTTGTCTGCATTAACTGTCTGAGGTTGGGCTCCTGTTACGTGACATACTCGACCGCGGACAGGGAGAGGAAGACAAGAGGGGAAGGGAAAAAAAACAGATAGAAGAATGATCCCCCACCTCTTTACATTTCAGATTCAATAAAAGTTGAGTAATGAGTCGCGAGGAGAGGGTGGGACTGCAGGGCAGGCCGCGCCGTCCGGAACGCCGCTCAGCCTGTCAGCGTGCTGAGGAGCTTTCCATGACTCACTCTGTGGAAAGTGCCTCCTGTCATTCCTCTGTCTGTCTGTCTGTCTGTCTTTCTCCCATGGAGTCCCTCGTTCATTCCTTACTTTCTCCTAGCTCACTCCTCCAAAGAGTGCGTCTGAAAACTTGATACAAGCGCAGCAGCTCAGTATACTTGAGGGGATTAGGTGTAAGGAAAGTCCATTTGCTTCATTTATCATGAAAAATCAGCCATGCTGAAAAGTCATGTGTTTGATTTGTCTAACACAGTGACCCGGGCATCGGCTCCTTCGCTGAGTTAAAAATATACAATCTGCTGTGCAATATGTTTTAGTTCTTACAGGAGTTTTGAGATAAATAGGAGACAATTATATCCACAGTGTAAAAATGCAGCAGTTTATTTTTTTAACCAGAGCTCTAAATTAGGCCTTAGGTATGCCTATTACATGATGATACTAAAAGACTGATTACTCCTCTCACTTGAGAACCAGGCACTATGAAAGGACAGCTTTAGTTCAGTTTGGGTTAATTTTCTTCATTTTGACCACCTTTTTTTGATTGAAAATGATTGTGCTCACAAAGTAAATCACTGAGAAGTGGGCATTGCAGCACTGAAAAAAATAAATCTTACTGGTCCATCAGTAAGACAGCTAGGCTAAATAGTAGAGTTCACACAGGTTCAGTCCTTTTTTACTTCAAAATAAAGTGGTTTGGATAATTTGGCCAAACTGTTAGCTTGAATACAACTGATCTGACTGTCTTGCCCTACTTTGCTGTAGCAGTATTACCCTGTTTTCAGAGTGAGCAATAACCGAATGGCCAAAACTGACAAAACTAACTGTGATGGCATGTTTACAAATTCCTGCAGTATTTACACATTCAGTACACATGAAGCAACATCAGCATTCATCTGGAGTCATGTTTTGGGCCACCTGATGAATTTATTCACTCTCCTTTTATGTTTGGTTTGCCTCCACCAATTCTTGAGGGAAATATCTGGCTTTGACTTCTTTAGCCGCTAAGTGCTCCACTATGTTCACTGGCTAATTACTAACTTTGTCTATGTGGCGTTTTTAGAGGGTTTTTTTTTGCTGAAACAGTTGCCCACCCTGAATGCTGAATATCAGATTGATGAGAGTGAACTAAAAACAGTAAAGCTGAAGGTGATCAAACCTCAACAACAAGCTGGAAATGCTTAAAAGCTCCTCTGAGCTGAGGGGAACTGCAGAGTTGTGATCATTTTTGTGATCTATTTTCAATGTAAAAATATTGATTAAAGCAGCTGTAAGACAACATACTGTATGACTTTAACCCCCAAAATCAGGTCAGCAGCTTTCATCACTATGTTATACTAAAAACAGCATGTGTTGATTGTGTGCATTTTCAGCCTTCAACTCAGAGCAATTATGGATACCATCAACATGAGACGGTGGAACCATGGCTTTTGTTATGAGCATATGGTAAGCAGTGGTCTGTTTGGGAACCCAAGGCTTAAGTTCTGTAGATTAGATTTGTAGACAAGATGTGTTGAGGCATTGATGGAAACATTCAGAGCAGCAGATTCCGTCTGGGCCGAGTCATGAGCAGCGTGTCCAGACAAGTCCTGTGCGGGAGAGGAGGACATAACACAGGACCTGATTCCAATCGCACACTGACAAGAAGCCCCTTTTTTCTGCACACGTTCTGTCCTCATTACTCATCCTCTCCCTGTTTCATTCCCCACATCAGTCATGCATGTCAACGCTTCCTACATTTATACTAAGATATTTGTGGCCTTATCTTCTTTTGCCCTTTTTTTCTGTGATTTATGGTGGGACGGGAAGCGGGATTGCACTGCAGCCCATGTAGACCGAGACCACAGCTGATGATCAGTGAACGCAGGTTGATTTCTATCAGTGCAGGTCAAGCAGGGGCTGGGCTCTGGGGCTCAATTGCAGCTGTCGTGTCGAACAGTGACCCTGTGTGGAGTTCATGTCATGTGTGGGAGGCAGTGACAGACTTGCGGTTTCTGTGTCTCTGTCTGGGCTGGCCTGTGTTGAGCAATCTGCCACATGTTTGGGCTTTGTGTGCAGCCTTTGAGCCGGTGTTTCCTTGGTGTGACTTGCGCTTTTGTGTTGCGGGTAGGTGAACCCTGTGGCCTGCGGGATGCCTATAGCTGCCCTGATTACATGTTGTGTGTGTCCAGCTGTCTGTCCGAGCCAGCTCCCGATGCAACTCTCGAAGCACAGAGCGGAGTGAGGCAGGAAGAGCGAGAGCGCCAGCTTTATGCTCCTAATGGAAAACATACTGAGCATTTCTCCAAAAAAATGTTCTCTTTTATTTGTTTCCTCCCTGCTTCCTCTTGCTTTGGGTTTTTTTTTTAATTGCAGAAGATTCCAGCCCAGAGCGACTTGAGGTTTCTCCCTCTTGTGGTAAATGTGGAGGCTCTTGCCGGATCACGCTGCAGCTGATCCATGCCAAAAGCGCAGCGTCACTTTCGACACAAACATACATCCCACCCCTCCCCGCTACCGCAGCCGTGGCAGAGGCAGTCAGCCAGTGGACAGAAGCCACAGCACCCTGCCACAGAGGCTAGGAGAGAGGTACTGCCCTGCCATCCGCCTTTGGAGAAGGGCACGGCTCGCTGCTATGGCTCATTTAGACCACTGCTATGATTAGGCACCCAATTTCTTTTTTTTGATTCCCAAAAAAACAATTTTTTTTTATTTTTTCATCTGCTGTGCATCTGCTACTATTTTTAGCATGCTTGTTCTTGATCCCTCACATCTGCGTCTGAAACTGGATTTAAATTCCAAAATGTAAAACTCTCAAAAATAGTGCCGATACTGCTTACCAGTGAGTACCCCCCTTTGAGTACTGTTTGTACAGACATTCATGGTTCTCAGATGATATAGCGTAATGACTTTGGTGATCCTGAATCTTTTAAGCTTGAGGACTGACACAAGGATGGATTGCCATGACATTTGGTACAGTTATCCATGTTCCCCTTAAAATTAATTGTAATCACTTTGGTGATCCCCTGATTTTTTCATCCAGCACCATCATCAGGTCAAAATATTCATTTTTCCAATAAAGCACTGCTATGCTGCTTCCTGTAGGTTTTATAGTCTTGTCTCTTTTAAAATCAGGATGCAGTATATCATGTTTAGGTGTTGTGGAGAGTTGCTGTGTTTGCTGGCAGGTGGTGAGTTACACATGGCAGTGTTCACACAGACTGAGCTCTAAACAGGGGCACAGCAGTTGCTGTCAATGTTTTCCCCCTCGCTCCTCGTACCTTTTTTTAGGTTTTGTTCTCAAATATTCGGAACCACATCTTTCTGTCCCAGCTTTACAAGTGTTTGTTTGCCTTTTAATTGGTTTGCGAGGCGCCCCTCCCCTCCCAAAGTCCGACTGAGTTGCCAGGAAACAGACCATGAGAAGGAATTTCAGGAGCTCAGTAAATCTATGAAGGACTCGGGCAAATGCAGGCAAACATGGCTCTGTCTTTAACAGAAGAGTTCAGTACATTAAACGCCCATTCATCATGTGGAGAGGTTGTTTCTGGGACATGTTTTAAAGTGACACCTGAGGGCTCTGCTCTGTCAACAGGTGGCGCTTTGCTAAACAGCCTCAAGCAGAAGTCAAAATGTTCCTATGGACCAGTCGCCCTGTCTGTGACTTTCTGTTTGTCCATCCGTCGGTCCAAGTGACCAGGCTTTTAGAAATGTTGTGGTCATCGTGCGTGTATGGCCTCAATGTTGGGAAATGAATGGAGGTTTGTTGGGCAGCCATGCTAGGAACAAGGTGATGTGTGTTCCTCTCTAAACTTTAGAGTTTATGTCACTTGTAAAACCCAGATTGACTGGTTTGTATATGCAGGCGAAGGGAACAGGGTTGTTTATCTTCTGACTGACGTAATTCTGTGATTAGCTCTGGGTTTTTATACCTCCGCTCTCTGTCCCGCACACACACAAATACACAGTCTGAGCCCAGGCAGACATCGCAGCTGACCTGAGACAGGGCCCATATGAACTCAATTTTCTCCCGTAGACAGCCAAAACAACCGAAAACAACAACAAAAAATGCATGCTGACGTATGCAGATAGGAAGGAAATCAATAAAAAACAAACAAGGAGGCAGAGCGGCGAGATGAAAGGAGGCTTGGAGGGCAGGCGGCTGGAATTTAGCACATCTGTTACCTTGGCAGGGCTCTCAATCATGTGTGATGTTGTGGAGGCTGAAAGATGGTCAGGGAGCGGCTGTGTAGGTTGTCTCCAGGCTTGCTCACATGTTTTTCACCCGTGGATACAAGACCGGAGAGACTTTTCACTATTTCTGCGTCGTTCTAAAGCTACACAACAAACAGGCACTGTGAATGCTGTCTTTTAAGTTGACATTTTCCTCACAGTTTGCTATCCCCTCCTTTTACACTTGGTCAAGAGGAATTCAGAGATTTTTAATGAACTTGCTTTACAGCTCTTGGACATTTCTGTATTAGTTATGAGTTGATTAGTTTACCACAGTCCTCAATAAACACTTCTAGTATGAGTTGCACAACACATTATGAGCTTCTGTAAATCACGTGGGAAAGTATCTGAGCCGAAAAACAATTGCTTTCACAGCTCAGAATCCAAACAGGATTGAGATTCAGATGATATCATATTTTCTGTTTATTGGCTTTTTTCCTATATTATCGTATTGTTTTATCAGTTGCCTGATGTTGTATTATTTTGTCTGTAGCTTTTTATGCCGGTGACATCAGGGCCACGTCTCTCTTGCAAAAGGTTTCCAAATCTAAAATGGGACTTAACTGGCTTAACTGGCCCAGTGAGGTAAGAAAAAAATAGAATAAGTCTGAATATTACAAACATCAACATTAATGTTTCCTCGTCTTTCCTCCTACTTTCTCATTTTAGATCTTGAGGCCTTGATGTCCACTTGGGCAGAGTGTGTTATGTGGTGTTATTGTATCCCTGTTGCCCTGAGACAACCACTCAAGACAATAATGTTTGCCAGTAACAACACAATCGCACCAGTCTGCTTGCTCCGCTGTTTCTTTTTCTACCAGTAAATTACATGGAACGACAGCCACAGTCCTTTGAATGAATCACGTTTGGACAAAAATAACAAAACTGGCACCGATAACAAAACTGTTTTCCTGCCTGGTGATTATAATTAGAGTTCGGTAAATACCAGCACTTTCAGATCTCACCGACTTTTAGTGTGGAATTCCCCTCATACTGTCATAATCACACGGTACACACTCAGATCAACAGACACCCCTTATTTATTTTCACAGCTTTGTCAAACCATTAATGCCCAGGCATACTGTGGTCGCAGAATGATTCATGGCGAGGTTGAGGGCGGAGAGCGTTTCAACCTCATTACCTTTAACCTCTTCCTGTTTGTGCCACAGTTGCTGCGGCTGGTGACGGTATCTGAGAAGCGCTGGAGGGCCCAGTCGCGTGGAGTTGGAGTGGACGGGTGGAGCGATGAGGGGGAAGATGGATTTGAGAGCGGTGACTGCGATGATGAAGACGAATGTACCGGAGTGTCGGGACTGGGGCCGCCGCAGAGACGCAAACGGTTACGCATCTTTGCAGGTAAGACACGTGCATTCGGACCAGATCTTAAAATTAATTTTAACTGTAACCTTTTTTTTTGTTTGTTTCAAATGAGGCTCTGCGTCCATACTGGCAGCTTAAAGTTATGGTAAGGAAATTGTATGTAAGTACTTGAATAAGTTTGGCTTCTTCTGCGGCGAGTTAGAGTGATCACAGTCCAAACACAGGCAGTGGGCACAGCAGAGAGGTGTTTACATGACTGCTGTACATGTTGACACCACCGTGACACTATGCAGGAGGAGACTTGAGACTTCCTCAGGTAGCCGCCTCACCTTGACCTCTTGACCTCCTTGTCGTCAATCCCTTGGAACCGGCAGACGTGCTCTCCGAAAGCCAAACAAAGAACAAATGAAGCTACAAACTGTTGGAAGAAAAGAAACCAAACAGAGAAAGAAGGAGAAAACAGCCAGGCAGCAGGAACAAGGGGGTTCGATACACCAACACAAAGCCAGCGCAGCTGAGCAAACACGGCAGTGGGAGTAGTCCTCCTGTCAGGGATGTTGTGGCAAAGATTTGGGTTCGCCGGGCAGGGAGCGAGAGCAGGAACCTGGGGTTAACGCAAGAATCCTGCAGGGCCTTCACATCCAGCAGGCTGGGCCGTGAGAGTCTGATGCCCTCTCTTGCACACTCCTGTTAGCCTGACTGTACAGTTCTACGTCGATATGCAGTCATCACACTGTCTGGCTTAAAAGCTGCCGAACATTGATGCAGTGGGAAATTAAAACACACTTGAGGGTCTGACCTCAATCTGAATCTCAGTATCCCCTCCATCTTCCCTTATCTGTGTGCTCGTCATGAGTGTGTGTGAGTGAGTCTGCAGGCACATATACATCTGTTTGTGCCTGTTTGTACCTGAGCCAGTAATGTTTGCAGACCTTGGAGGGTCCCTGCTCATTGGCAGATACACAGATAGCTGCTGATAGCCTGTAATGACCCAGCAAAATGCTGACCCAGCACGGCCGCTCAGCCCATTATGGTCAAACAGCGGACTGGGGTTCAAAGGTCAACCTGCAGAGCATGAGGTCTAATGGGCTGCCTGTCTGTGCTCTGCTGCTCTGAGATGGACGAGGCAGATCTGGTTTCACAAAGCTTGGAGCAGCCCGACAGTGTAGCACACACACACACACCAAAGACAGGGAAAGGTGACAGAAGCCACAACAACAAGGTGTAGACAGGACAGAGGCAGGACTGAGACCCCCCCGCATAGCCCGGCTGTCAACCTGCTGACCACACAGAGGATCTGTCCTCGCTCATTCTCTGCACAGATTCCATATCCTTCTGATCAGTAATGCTACTCACCAACAACACACACACATTTCCCTCCTGACCAATCACACACCATGCCACACATTCCCCAGAGCATTCCAGGCCAGGGGAGCTATTCCAGGACAGGGCAGCCCCCCAAAGCCAGACTAACAGCCAGCCAATGGATTGGCTACAGCAAACACAACAGACAGATCACTCACTGACCTCTCTGGTGATGTGTCAGTCAGATCTTGTATTTGTGAAGTAGAGACTGCAAAATTAGTCAAAAGAGCAACAACTTCAATTTCCAAATCATTCAAGGCTGGAGCTTTTTTTATTTGAGTGGGGGTGGGGAGTCCGTGGTATTCTGATGTTTGGGATTAAACAATTAGTCTTGCACAACATCATCACACCAGCTATAATCAATTACACATGTGATGGGGTAAAATAGAAACACACGATGGTCAGATGATGAAATTTACATTTGCATGCACAATATGAGCCTTGTTTAAAGCAAGTATATGTAACTCTTTTTCTGATCAGCAGCAGCTGCAGCTGCACAGCAGTCCCTATTATGGGATAATGTTATATACTAAAATGTAGGGTCACAGTTGCATAAGTAGGAAAGAGTCATAAAGTCATCAACCTGACTAATCCTAATCCCATTTAGTCAGTAATGTCTAAATGTTAGCTACCAAAAGCTGCTGTTAGCAGCAAAACTCAACAAGGGTTTGTTTATGCTTCTGAGAGACAACACAATGTTATTTGTTATTTCTTCTTTCAAATATCTCACTCTAAATATTTATTTTAACTTTACCTCTGGTTGTGTGGTAGCACACATTTTTAGTAGCTTGAATGAAGGTCAAATTTGTAAAATACCTGGTGCACATATAAATACATGTAATAATGATAATAATAATAATAATAATAACAGTCTAAAATGTGTATGTGGATACACATGCAGTAATGTGTGTGTTTGGCACTGTATGGGTTTGTCTGTGTGTTGTGTATTTTTTTTTTATCCTTTAATCTGTGATACCATATGTCATTCTCTCATCATGAGGGCTCACCTGTGTTTCCCTGCTTTCATGCACACCTGGTCTCTGACTGTGAGGCCTGTGTGGGAACAAAGAACCTGCCACCATCTCCATAAAACCTGCTCATTCCCTCATGCTCACTTCATTTTTTTCTCCATCTGTCACTTCAGATTTGTACTGGAACTTTTTCAGAATACAGCTTCACCAAAGTGCCAACAAATATTGATTTACTGTTTAAAGTCTTCTCATGTTGCTTTGCATGTAAAACATTTTGTGAATAAAATATGGCAAATCATTCTCACTAGACTCAAGGTAATGTTTCTTGACCGAAGTTAGTTCTTGAAACCAGATGATTCAGTGAGAAAAACTGTGGAAATAACCCACAGAAATGCCTCTCCTTCAGGAGTTGACCACTCAATTCTAACCCACTTATAAACAAGGCTATTTAAGAGTCTGACACTAACTGCTAGACTAAATAACTTGTTAAAATGGGTTTTTGATGCAGTTTGGAAACACACTGTAGTTTGAAAGCCAACAGTTGGTGGGCTCTGCCACGGCCCAGCAGCCCAGATATCTGCCTTGTGTGTTTTCTTGCCGAGCTGGTTGGGCCTTTGCTGTGCGCTACACCTCGCCGTGCTCAGCAGGAGCCGCGTGAATAGGCCTCTTGTTATGTTCTGCTCTCAGACGTTCGGTCACTGTAAGCACCCCGAAGGAAAGCTGCTCTTTTGGAAGTTCTTGAGCATTTTTATCAGCGCCAGGGGTTAGCAAAATACAAAGTGGAAATATTCCTGTAATGTGAAACACGCGGCTTACGAGAGGCTGGGCTCACCTTTCAGGTCTGCTACAAATTTTGTGGCTGGAACAAAGGAGCGAGCAAAAGAAAGAAGGAGGCGATGAAAGAATGCAGGGAAAGAAGAGAAAGAGACAAAAACACCTTTGATAACTCTAAAGGTTGATGCAGTGGGAAACCTAAACATTCTTTACTCTGTATGAGGGTCGAATTGACAGCCGTACGTGCTGCCAATACGAGGGACCTGGTATGTTAATTAACTCCAGCTGCGACCCCTGACCCACGGCACCTGATAGGTGAATCACACGGCGCCGGTCGTCCACAGCAGTGTTTGCTGCATGTCTTCATCAAAGAAGCCATAATCCAGACACTGTTGACATTAGCTCTGGCAGATCTGGGCCCATCCACCATGTATACTGTTTCCTCCTGCTCTAAGCTCCATATACTTTCATAAAGCTGATTTTCCGAGCTACCGCACTCATGAATGTGCCTCCAGTAAAAGAGTCGTCCACATGTGGTTGCCAGGTAAAGGGCCCCGCGTGCCACAGGTTAGCGTGAGACAGGAGGAAACAGGCTCAGACGATGCAGATGTGCAAGGAGGGCTGCAGGTGTTTGGACCGAGGAGAACTCTGAGTCCTCTATGGATAATCAACAACAAGCAGAGCCGGGTGATACAGAGGCACAAAAACATGCGGACTTTACCAAAGTATCACAGTTTTAGACCTACCTACATCAAGACTTAATTGTAAATATACATAATAAAGGGGAAAGGATGAGACTGTTGAGTGTATTTTTTATCTAAAATCTAAAATATTTTTTTAATCTAATATATTGCTATCATAGATGTTGAGTTGAGTCACAATATTTGAACTCAAGTCTAAACGCAGGCTGGAGATAGTACTTGACTTGAACATTTATTTTCAGCTGTGCTAGCAGTGTGGTTTTAGGGATGTCTTGGGTCTGCCTTTAAAATAAAACGATACATATTAAGGGATTTCATGATAGTCACTATTGTTGGTCAGTGCAGGCTCAACAAATATTGACATTCGTGACCCCCAGAAGATGTGTCATAACTTTGGTGATCCCACAACCTTCTGTACAGTGTCATCACCAGATAACACACGCTGAACTAAGATGGTGAGCATGGGAAAAATTATACAAGCATCATCATGTTAGCATTGTCATTGTAAACATGTTAGCATGTGTTAGCATTTGGCTCTAAGCACCTCTGAGGACTCTGTTATTTTATGCTGTAACTGCCAACAAGAAACAGAACTCTTCTTTTAAAAACCTCTGACACTGAGGAGCTTTGCTTATTATAAGATATCTTGATTTTACTAAATATGTCTCTGCAACCACTGAAGTGTTGCCATTAAACTGCATAATTAAGATTTATTTTTTCCAGTGGAATAAAAGAGATGCAGATAAAAGAACAGCTGTTGTTGCTCAGTTGAAGACAGCCTGATCTGCAGCCTCACCGCAAATCAAAATATTCCTTCCAAAAAAGAGACATGGAAAAATTTGCCCACTGCTCTCATCCATGGCTGACAAAGCGATCGTTCCTTAGCCAACTAAAATCTGTTTATCTTTTAAATGATTAATGATGAACTGAAAGTGACGACATTTTTCCAAAATGCATACATAATATTTCAGGAGAAGTCTTTAAATTGATGAAAACATCGAAGCAGTGGGGTGGAGAAGGTGTTGAAAGGTTTCAGGGTGGTGTTGGTGGAGAGCCTGATAATGTGTAACACACTGGACTTGTTCTGACCCAATGTTCTCCAGCTCCGTCCCTCCTTGAGCTTATAAACAACCTCTGTAAATTCAGCCAGTCCTCCTCCTTCCCCACCTCCTCCACGCCCCTCACAAAAATAATGAAGCTTGCCACCATCTGTGTAAACAGGTTTGGCTAGTACGAGCAGCAGTCTCTCACTCTTCCTTCTGGAGCCAGCCACAAGGCCCTGTGTGTCCCCAGTTATGGGACTGAATGAGGTGGCGGTGGAGGGGAAGATAGGATAGAAGAGGGGGAAAAGGGAGGAGAGGAACACGGGGAGGAACATGAAGTTACCCTCTTATTGGACCCTTGTTGGTCTTCCGCCATTGAGCTTTCTCAAATCAATCCGGGGATAAAACCCTTTAGATTAGCCAGAAGGCAGGAAGAAGAGCCCTGGTTTTAATTTCTGTGGATACAAGCGCACAGAGCCGACTGGGTTCCCATCATCTACACGAGGGGGGCCCGCCGGCGTTTGATTCATTTTGTAGGCTGATGCATTTTTCTGTGTTTGTGTGTGCCTCTCGGAAAAGCGTTTGTTTGCTCAAGAGCTTTATTTACATTCACAGGCACTTTTTGGACGCTCTAAATTGATTCCAGGCCCGTTCCTGGGTCATGTCCATCAGCTCAGCCACAGTCCACAAACACTCTGCACACAGCGGCACCATTCTCGAGACCCGCTCCTTCACTGCTCGTCGCCGCAGTGACACACAGCAGCCATTTTGTGGGAATGTCTTAAAAGCCTGGTGGAGGGTTTTAGGTGGTTTGCATTTTGCATGTTAACCCTCTACTTTCACTTGCATCCCCTAAATTCCTCCCTCTATCCATCTCTTTCGTCCGTGGCCTGCTCTCACTCTGTCCGTCCAGCCCATTCTTGAAAGTTTCTCAATGATGCAGCGAACACTGCTGGAGTCCTGCTGTCGATAGACTCCGAGCTGCTGGAGGAAACCACAGGCTAACCACTAAAAAGGGCCAGGATAGATAGTGAAACTGCTCAACGGGAGCTCTATGTGTGTGCAGTCAGTCAAGACAAATTGTCACTCTTGGCTGTATTCGCCTGCCTTTCCATGACAGGAATGTAGAGAGAGTTCTGCATGTTTGTTGGCAGGTGGCCGCTGCACAACAAACACACGCCTCAATCTGCCAGCTACATTTCCTTCATCGGACTGACTGCTGGACCCAGGAGGAGAATGTAAACAGATCTTTGTGGGATGTCAGCTTCCCTCATTATTAAAAGATAAAGATAGTATCTGAAGAATGTGTTCCTCAGAGGCTCCCTGACCAGGATGTCCCTCGGGCCGAACGTTGACCCACCAGTCATCAGTTCAACTCCTACCTCTCTCTCTCTGTCTCTCACCGATAAGAACCGCCATTGTTCCATCTCTCCAGAAACACCCCTGACCGGCGCTCCCTGCCAACCTCTGACCCTCCATCAGCACCGATCTCAGAGCTGCCGGAGGTTACAGGCCTTCTCTGTACGCGGCAAAGCTCCCCACCCTGAATGAGCCCCTTGCCCTCAGCACAGAATCAACTCTTTGTGTGTTTGATTTGTTATGGTTTTTACCCCTCTTGCTCATGCGCACACTTTTCACCTTTCACGGAGCCGGAGCTACGAGGAATTCTTCGGTTTAAAATTTATGTCTCTGCTTCAAGCTTTTATTTCTCTTCAAGCTCCTTCTCTTTCTCCTTCCTACGGCCATATTAGCTGTTACTGGAAGTGAAGACTATAAATACATCGGAGTAAATCTAATTTGGACGCCGCAGGGAGAAGCCAATGAGTGCAACATGATGGTCATCCCCTCAGCGACACCACCTCTCCTCACTAACCATGTTAATTAATAGGTGTTGACTTGCGTTTGTCCCACAAAGCCACAATTTAGAAAGTGTCTGTGAGGGCTGGTTTTTCCCCTTTTGACAGCTGGATGTATTCTCTTCCTATAAGGGCAAACCAATACATTCATTGGCGTTTGAAATCTTTACATTTAGACTCGCTGCACCAGTTGTCCCCCCAATCTCCAATCCATCTCCTAACGCCGTTTAATACACTTCTGATTTCACCTTTTCTTTTTAAGACTCCATTATGTCTGTTTTTGTCCCAGTCCTCTTTGGCATCAGGTCTCCCTGTCTTACTCTCTTGCCCTCTGTGTGGGAGGATCCCTTGGCCTAGAATAACAGTGAGTGTTGTGGAGGTTGGGAGGCCAGAGCAGCTCTGAGAGCTGTGCTGTTGCAAAGGCCTGGGGCAGGGCCTCCTCTGGGCGTCCCGTTTGTCTTGGCCTGACATTCCCAGCCTCTCCGAGCGCCCCTGTGGTCGGCCTGTGGGTGTGGAGGCAGACGGTCACATTCCCGTCAGCCCATGGACAGAAGCATCCTGCGCCGCTCCCTCGGTTCCTTCCCAGCTCTCAATCAGCAGTGTCTCGGGACAAACAGCCCTGGCCAAGTCGCAGAGGCTACAGAATGTGACCAACAAGCCAGTAATCACAGTTGAGCTCTGTATCTGTTACTCTCCACAAGATAAGACCCAATCAATGCATCCAGCAGCTCCTATCATGTTTTTACAGAACCATTGTCCTCTTTGCGGCCACAAGGGCGGCTCTTGATAAGCGACTGCACATGCACGCACACACACCACCTCCTCAATTTCTAAATTTGCTGAGCGTAATATTTAAGTTAAGACTTTGCTCGGCAGAGATGAGACGAGTGATAAAATATTTGCTTTACCTCGGAAACCATAATATCTATTAAGCTGTTGAAACTTAAAAACCTAGATCAAATTTTACCAGCTTAGGTGTGTTATGTGCATATCGTCTGCCAATGTAGCAGCAATCTAAACCATCTCTCTCGTTTCATAAGAAGCACCTGTGTTTGGAGACTTAACATTCCACATACTTATCTGACCAAAAAAAGGACTTTGTGCATAGCACACATGTACTGAATAAACCGTACTGGACCATGAAGGTACACATTCACCAGAGGGGTTACAATAATGTGTCCGCTGGATGTAATTCACCTGCATTTAAGAAGCATGTTTACTGAAAATGCAAGATGGCACAAATGAACCTTTTCCTATGATTTTCTGTATCATGTAATCATCACCTGTAGTTGCGGTGTGCTGGAAAATGTGGCTTCCCACTCACTGTTGCAATTTTTCTACATAGTTTGCTTGTTGTGACAACTGCAAACTGTAAACGACAAGCCTCAGGCACCGAGCACTGCTGAAAACAAAACTGCAGACTCCCCCCTCTCCCCTGCTCTCCTCTGCACAGACAGACAGAAACACTACACACACACACATACATGTATGCACACACTCCAGCCACTGTTTGACCTGTTAAGGGGATCCAAACAAACATCCGCTCCCCCCTGAAAACCACAGTCTGGATTTATGTCCTCCTGAGGAACGGTCGCTCAAGAGAACATAAAGTTAAAGCTTGAATGCGTCTTCGGGCTGTTGACTTGCATGTGACTGAACCTACCTGCTCATTCTTAGTCCCAGACCCTTAGTGCAACCAATCAATGGGTGGACTGTTGACCTCTCCCCTGAGTCGTAACTCGAGCCCATGAGGCCACGCTAAAGCTAGCAGGGGTACGCTAGCAAGGTGGCGTCCTTTGAGGAGCGATGGTCTCAAAATGGAAGGTCTGAATGGACGAGCGGGAGGAGGGCTGGGCTCCGCTGAAAGCCACAAGGACCCACATTGGTCACATTAATCACAGTCGGGATTGTGGCTCTATTTTTAGCCAGGAGTTATCCATCTATTCGCCTAATTGTCCCTGCCTATCCACTGTCCTGGCTCCTCCCCAGAAGGCCCCAAAAAGAAAAGAGGAAAAAAAACAGACTCTGGATTACTTTTGTCTATACTTTGCTATACACACACACAGGCACAGGTGTTCATCACTAATGATACCAGGATATTATTAGTCCCAGGCCTACGCAGGAGTGTAGGGGATCTAAGTTTGCATAGTGTTCAGTCCCTGTTGGGTTGTTTTTAAAGCCTGCAGAACAAGGCCCCTCTGTGGCGCTGCTCATGTCGAAGTGTTTAAACCAGCAAGAAAGATCCTTTCTGTGTGTTTGTGTTTTTTTTCACAGCCCGAGACTCTTTTTTTCTCACTCACATTATTGCCGCTGTAAAGCACACCAACACAATGCTCTCCCACTTAGTCTCCCGCTTTTTCACAAACATGCACAGGGACGGGCGCACACACCCCACTCAATCATCCGCACACAAACACACAAATGCAGACGCGCATGCCCCCCTCCCTCCCCTCACTCCTCCTCTCCCCCTCCCCGCCCACCCTCCTATCCACAGTGTATATAAAAGCTGTATCGAATTGCACCTTGAGCTTAATTGGCTCGGCAGTACAGTGCGCCGCTGTCGACAGTGACAAATCGCTCTTTCAGCCCCGAGCCCCGAAGAATGTCTGCCCACTGCCATGTCAGAGGACATAGGAGGGGGAAAAAAAGTTAATTGTCCCCTGGCCGCCATTCAAATGATGTCGTAACTGCAAAGAAATTCATAGAAGATGCCTTTTGGAGCCTTGGAGGTTTATTTATTTGCCTCCTTCCTCTGTTTAAGACGGTGCCTGGCAGCGTTAGGCCTGTTGGCACCAGGGACCTGGGAGGAAGGGCCCTGTTTTTCTGTGTTTCTACTCAAGGAGAGCGGGCCAAAGCTGGAGTAAGACTCCTGACTGCTCCTTCTGATCGCACAGTGGTTCAGATCAGCCACTTCCTCCCACTGGATCACTCCCACCTGGGAGAACAGCACACAGATCAGATGAGACAGCTAATTGAATTTGGAGCTGTCTGTTATTTTAGGAGCTCCGATGCATCAGTGTGCATGTGTGTGTGTGTGCTCATGAGAGAAAGGGAGTGTATGTGAGCAGTGTGAGGGAGAGGTATGTCAGAAATGCACTTGTGTGTGTGTTGTGTCTGTGTGTGTGTGTGTGTCTGAAGAGGTGTTTTGCATTTGGCTTGACAGGGGACAGCTCAGCTCATAGTTGGCGTTCCTAACCACGGAGCTGCTTTATTACTGATATCCTCCTGCCCTCTCTCATAACTCAGCCTCCTTATTTCCGTCTCCCTCACAGCTTTCTGCCAGACAAAGCAGTACAGAATATGTCACACACATGCACACACACACACGCAGACACACACAGAGGGAGGACGGGCTCTGCTCAGCGTCAGTAGGAGAACAGCTGTGGGTGCAGAGCAGTAAGACAGCAGTAAGTAAGAGCAGAGCAGCAGGTGACCATGAAGTCACTGCAGCGTCCAGAACAGATGGAGAGGAAGGCAGGAAAACTGTGAAATATGGGGGAGTGATGTAGGAATTACATGGAAAACTAAAGTTAAACCTTCGCCATGACGATTCTATCATCACACCGTCTGCCTCACATGAACACGGTGAAAAACACTGACACCTGGGAGTTTCCCAGTCAAACCACAGCCTACTGTTAACTCAACAGCCTCATTGGAGGAAATGAGTTAATGACTTGCTTGAGGGCATCTTTACAACAGTTGTGGAGGGCAAGGAGGTGAAAGTTAAGGATGATAGGCTGGTTGCAATGGATGGTATCACCGCTGGTGTGCGGAGCAGAAGCAATTTTCTCCACATTGTCCCTGAAGTCATTTAACTATTTTCTCAGTCCCAGAGAACTCCACCGCAGACACGCAACACCGTGTATGATAAACGACACTGTGGAAACAAAAGTGTAATCCACAAAAATAAATAGTAGCTGCATGTGGGAGGCACTGAATTCAACGTCTCCTGACAGTTTTGCCACAAGACTTTAAGCCAACTTCTCCACATAAAGCAAGTTGTTGCTGTATATACAGTGAGAGGTATCTACAGAGTATAGAATCATGAGTTGAATCGTTTCATCAGATCTAAAGGATATATTTTATACGCAGAAAGGTAGAGCTTTTGTTTTTTTCACACAAAAGTAAGCTGGCTGTCCTCAGTGTTTCTGCTGATTCTGTGCAGGGATTCATCTTGCTTTTGGGGTATAAAGTACAAATGCTCAAAGAAAGGCAGAGACCAAGGGCTCAATCAGTTTCACACACAGTAGATCCAAGAAAGATAAAAAAAAAAAAAAAAATCCCATTTGGCAAAATAAAGGAGAAATGTTTTGGGTTTTGTTTTTTTTTTTTCAAACTGCAGAGCCTTTGTGCAGAAAGGCATATTATTGCTTCAAAGGAATAGTTTAACATCTTGGGAAAATACACTTATTTGCTTTGTTGCCAAGAGCAAGATTAGAACATTGATACCACTTTTATGTTTGTACACTAATTATGGAGCCAGAGCTGGATGCCAATTAGCTTAGCTTAGCATAAAGACGTACAGGGAAAAATCAGCCTACCAGCAAAGTAAGAGCCCTAATTAACAAGTTACAAATTAATTGTTTAATCCATAGGCAAAGAAAATGTTAACTTTTCTAAATGTGGTTTTATACTGTCCACCAAAATTTTGTTGTAGCACATAACTTGCTCTAAACCACAACTTCATGTTTTTGCATCACTGTTTGTGTACGGATAAATAAACTAGATATAGCATGTTATTTAGAGGTGCTAGGTGGATCTTAAGCATTGTCACAGTGACCTTCACAGGGTTTCCAGAGGGCAAAAATAATAAAAACAACAAAAAAAAGATAAGCTAGCTTGTCACATAGTTGGTCACCTTGGAGCCTACAACACATCCTAAGACAGGGTTTGAATCCTGCATGTGAGAGATGCAAGTTTATTACATGTCCAGGACTGTATCATTTCTGGAAGTCTATTTTTGTATGGGCTCTAAAATGTTAAAGAAGGCAATAGATCCATCACTTTACGTTACGCTCTACGTGGTGTTGAACTCACAGGATGTCCATGTGAATTGTAAGTGCAACAAGCTGGCATTTTGCACTCAGGCAACTTAAACTGTTCAGGTGGAAAAACCATCTCCTCCCATTACTCATTCTCACTGGATGAAAGAGACTATCAAATATTTCAAGCTAGAGAGGATAAGATATTCTCTCCAAGGGTCTGCTCTGAGATTCTGTGCAATTTGACATTTGTAGAATATAAAATGTAAGCTGAAGATGTAAGCCCATAACACATCTAAATCTTTCACCTGTTTTGTTGCTGTGTGTTTCCCTGTCTGTGTGGTATTTCTCTTGGGCAAGTGCGAAAAATGACTGACTCTAATTTAGTGGTGCGGGGGTACTGAAGACTAGATGAGATACCGTTTACTGAATAATTTGCAACAAAAACACCTGATTAAAAAAATGTCAACATCCTGTAATATGTCTTGTGGAGTAGTACAAGGGGACTATTTTATGATTAATTTAATAAAATAACTATGTGTATTATTCTTTAATTAGCAAAGTTATATTCTGTCAAACAGAAGACAAACATTAGTGAAAATCGTTGTGTATTTTGGTTTTGAGACATGATCTCATACAGCCTTTGTGGTTTTTATTTTTATTTTTTGTTTTTAGCATCTCACCACTTAAATCCACATTTCAACACTAACTCTTGGTGAAATATGTCTGTGTGTGATTCTGCATGTGTCTACAACAATAACATGCGACATCTGGTTATATGTGGAGCTTGCGTTTCTCGTTCTCCCGATGTAACATTGTTTTTACAGCTGTGGAAGACATCGTGCAAAACGAGGACAGACATACCGCACATGTTTTTCAGCTTTAGTGACAGTGTTGCTTCTAATTGTCTCCATCCTCTTTCCTGCCTCTCTCATATTTTTCATTCTTTGCCTCCCTCTCCCTATCTCCCATCCATCTCCTCCTTCTCTGTCTGTCTCCCTCTCAGACCTTGCTGACAACCTGGCAATGGACGACTTCACCTTCCAGGAGCAGCTGCTCACCCCTCGCTTGGCCACTGCTGGGGTCGGAGGCGTCTCCTCCCCCGCGGCTCCGCTGTGGAGGAGCTACCTGGTCCCGGCGCTCCCCGTGGCGCTCGCTCTGCTCCTGCTTCGTCACCACTGACTAGCGCGCTCACACACTCCCACCACCTCTCTCCCCCATGTAGGATTTAATATGAACTCTGCGGAATGGGAAAAACTTTTTGAAACTTCTGGTTCACATTGTAAAGTTCAGCGGCTCATCGAAGGAAGCATGAACATTTGAACAGCATTTCTTTTTAGCTGTCACGGCAAGAAGCTTTTTTTTTGTTTTATTCAGAATCACTGGATGTTCTCAGCAAACCTATTAAAGCACACCAGATAAACCCATGGCATTGTGTAAATAAGAAACTTGCCCTCTGGTCCACTCCCACTATGGTTATAACAACTTTTGTGCCCTCTTGCCTCACCTCCTCTCTGCTCTCATACTGACTTCTATATAATAACAAAACCACTGGGGCCCTCATCATCAGACAGCTTTGTCGTGAACTTGCGAGTGAGGAGCTGCTTGGAAAAAGACCTTTTTAAAATGCTCCTACTCCCAGAAACAAGCTGGAAGAAGAAGACAACTCCTGCCAGGACTGGACTTCAGCTGGGGAGTTGTTGTGGACTCCTTATCCCCAGAGGCTGAGGTTAAACCCTTATTAAAAAATGCACTGTACCTTACAATGCTCTGTTGCTACTTAAATCTCCCTCCTCATCGCTCATTGTTTGTGTCCTAGTGATATCTAAATCATTTCAGACTGATCCACACTCCCACACGCAGTGTTTGCTTTACTTTGTAGCACTGATGATTTTTTTAAACAGTAACGGCCCTTCGAAAAAAAAAGAAAAAAAAAAGTTTCAAGGGCTATCACAAGAGTGCAAGTCAGCCCGATAACTGTACAGATATATGTTTTTCTGTGTTGGTGCCATGTTTACAAAGCTATGTTTATTTGAAAAAATTGGCATATTTCACAAGAAAGTGTGGTTTGTGGTTTGGATTTTTGGCAGGACTGTGAAGCATTGCTGCAAATTTCTAGCTTATTCTTTAGCACTGTGGGTAAAGCGAGGAGTAATAGGAGATATACATATGTATAAAAATATGTGTAAATAGTAATTTCCATTTTGTAATGTTGGTTTGCAATGGGCTCAGACGCTCTTAAAGTCTGGGCTTGATATTTAATTATTTGTTCTTGTTAGTTTTGTTTAAATCAGAAGTCAGATTTTTGTTTTATTCTGATATTGTTTGGTTTTCCAAATGAAATGTGGTGAACACTTGATTCCAGCTCCCATATTTACGCTGGAGGACGTGTGATGTGGATGTAAGACATTAATTAAAAACTGAAAGTGTATCTGCTGCTGACTTCACCCAGCTGGGAGCATAGACTGTATGTATAACAGACTATCCATCCACCCAGCCGTCCATTACCCATACCTGCTCATCCTTCGGGTCGCTGGAGCCGATCCCAGCTGACAGCGGGGTTATTACGGTCAATCACAGGGCTGACAAGCAGAGACAGACAACCAGTCGGCAATTAACTTAACCTGCATTTCTTTTGAGCTGTGGGAGGAAACCAGAGCACCCAAAGGAAACCCATGTACGGACACAACGAGAGAGCAACACGCAAACTCCAAACATTTAAAAGCCTGACAACAAAGGACGGCTCTGCTACATTTAGGTGTGCCAGTAAGTCATGTCAGTGAGCCAGCATGCAGAGTACCAGGGGCCTGTGCTGCACCTAAACAGAATGCAGCCCTGATCAATCTTGTTAGCAACACTAGTGTTTATCATGAGACCAGCTGTCCGTCATGACCCATCAAACAGCCAGTCCATTGTCCGACCTGAGATTAGATGTCATTAAAAACAAATGCACAGTAACAGATTTTTTTTCTGTTAAATGTTTATGAGGAAAGTACAATGTATAATAAACTAAACATGTTTTACTGTTTTGTGTTTTTTATTGACATGTCTGCATGTGATAAATTCAGCACATGAGTAACCCGTGGGGTTCTCTTAGCTAATGTTTTGTAACTGTCATGATGACCAGTTGTCAGTCATAAAAATAACTGACTTATTTCTGATATTTATATTCATGTTGGCTGTAATTTAAAAGCAACTTCACATTAAAACCCTTGGAAACTTGGCTTCACATCTTAATATCTTAACATTGATCTTAATATTAAATATTATTACTATAATATTTGATAGTATTATTCATTACTAAATAAGCAACAATCAAAGGAAAATTTAAGGAAAAACATCCATAGATGAGGTCAAAATGACCTAAATCCTGAAGGTGCATGTGACATCGCTGTCTTCGAACACAGCCCAGTCCACCAGAGAAAAAAGCACAGAGACAAAAATGGCAAATGACAAAAATCTTTAAACTGTTCTGACCTTTTTCCCAAAATGTTTGTGTATGCATATACACTACAGGCCAAAAGTTTGGAAGCAACTTCAAGTTTCTGTTCACAATGCCTTTCTTAAAAACCAGCATGAGTTATATGTATTTTGGGATGTATGTTTACTGCATGATCAGACTTTGCTTTCATTGATATGCACCATTTTCCTCAGTTTACCTTTAGGTATACATTGATGTTACCAGACCACTGCTGAATAAATGTCAACAAAAAAAAGAAAGAGAAGGGCTTAGTTTTAGGGTTGAGAAGATTTGCAAGAGTCCCAACTTCAGTGCAAAAGTAAAAAAACAAATCAGCAGTCTCTTATTGATGAACTTAAGAAAGCTTGGAATGCAATTCCTGGCACATACCCTTAAAAAACTTGTGGAACGAATGCCTCGTATATGCCATGCTGTTGTTAAAGCCAGAGGAGCGTTACTTTGAAGAAAGCAAAGTCTAAGCAAGAAAAACTCAAATACCTGATAATTATAGTAAAATGTCTTCTGATAAGTTACTCTTTATATAAGTAATCATGTTTATTTTGTTGCAAAGTATACCAATGAAACTATGATCTTTTTTTGTACAAATTTGATCTTGCTTTCAAACTTTTGGCCTGTAGTGTATATATGAGAGAAATAACTGATTGAGAAAATACTTTAAGAAGTAATCACCTCCAGGCCTCTCACCTGTATAACAAGTCTCATTCAAAGAACAGCTACACAATAAGTCGTGTATGGAGGAAAAGTTTTGCTGCACCGACCACTGTGGATTTAAAGGTTCAAGTCTGTTGGGCTTCACACCTGACGACACTGACCATTACACAAGGGTGTGGTCAGATGTGATCTGTTGTGCTGTACCACACCCAACTGTGACGTAGCGTTAAACGGTCCTGTACCACAACTGGCATTTTCAGTGCACTGAGTGAGTCCTTTCAGTTGTGTCTTTTACTCTCACAACAGGTCAAAATAGATGATGTGAGGTCATGTCAGGTATTTGTATTTCCATTGCAACACAGGGATCAGTATCAGAAACTAATCCTGTTCTCTAGCACATCACCAGCAAATGTCAGGTTTTGGTGTCAGTTCCTCAGAATCAAAGACCAAAGGGTTCTTCCTACACTTTGCACAGCTTTCAACAATCAGGAAGCGATCCATTGTACAAACAACAGATGCCAGTGTGTACACCAACAGCAGCCACAGTAGACCAGATTGAAAAGCAGCATGTTTTGGGTGAGGGGAACAACTTCAGCTTTTATTTTATGACGCTATCTCTACTGCTCTCTGCTTGCACATCCAAAGTTACAGTATTTGGAAAAGGTCAGGTTCTGCCCCAACTTCCCTAGTAGCTTCCCCTCCACCAGTTTTCACTTGCCATTGTATTGTTTTTCTCGGTTTCTCCAGTTGCTTTTTTTTCTCTGTTTTTTTTGTCCAAATTATATGATAACAGGACAGTAAAATTTGAACATCCCATAATTCTAGAAGATAAAACAACAATTATTTCAACTACTGCTCCTAAGACTCACGCTATCAAAACCTCATGGAAGAAGTCATAACCTTTTACCTCTGTTGAAATGATGGGATTTTTAATTCCATTTTTCAAAGATACCCATGAAGTCCCAAAACTGTACAATTTTTAAGTGATTATGAAATTTTTCAAATTATTTTAATTTTAATAAGCTTTAGTTTGTAGACTAATGAAACAACTCCTGAGCTTGATGCTGTCTGTGCACTGCTTTCAGCCTATCCACTGTTTCTTTTTTGATGGTATCTCCAGCTGGTGCCAAAGTCCAAAAATGTCAGATCTCATACATGTGGGCTTTCCATTAGAATTACCTGAATCAAAACCCACTCCTTGGTTACCTAATTCATACAGGTCTTATGTTATGCTCATTGACTGCTGTATGCCATGGTTAGAGAAGCAGTTGGTTGATCAGAGGTCAGGAGGCAGGATTAAGTATGGGCACATACTCTTCCCACATAGCTAGGTAGGTTGGGACAGAAAAATTACAAGTCTGAATGAGATGAATACAACTGTGTATATGCTTGTAAGAAATTACAACTTCTAAACTCACCTATATTTTTTCTTCCATGTCAAGTAGAAACAAGGATGAGACATCATGAGCTGCTAAAATTAAACTGTAAAATTAAATTTAGTTTTAATGTTAGTTTACATTAGAATACAGACAGAAAACACCAGTATGACTTTTTAACTTTCAAGACAGAACCACCTTTGACATGAAATATTGTCAAACTGGTGGTATTACAATAGAAAATAACTAAAAAGCTATATTTGGGTCTGTTATCTGCAGTTGTCCAAAGTCATTATGGTAAAAGCAGGAATGAATAAACTGAGGTAACGGTGGATAAGGTAGATTGTGGTGCAATATCAGTATTTCCTATCTGCAATACTGTGAATTTAACTGTTGAGCCTCTTTATTGACATAATCTGAATTTGTTAAACATAATAGTTTTTTATCTTACTTTCACGTGTGCTTCTTGCCATTACACTATCCCTTGTGCTGCTGTAACACTGCAAATATCCCCACTGGGGGATTAATACAGGATTATCTTGTTAGAAAAAGTGGGTTTAACCAAAAACATCATAAAATAACTGCTGAAATACCTTAAATGTCACATATTCAGTTATTTGGGGTGGGATGTTCTTTTAAGTTCATGGAAAAATAGGGGAGAGAAATGGATGGCGTGCCGCTGAGGTTATGAATAGGACACACAATGTTACAAGTATATATGTTACTTTATGTGCTTTTCACCCTCTGATCCACTTCAAAGCCTGTCATGAATCATATAATTTATGTTCCTCTGGACTGTGCGGGTTGTTCTCTGAGTCCTCAAAGCAGCATGTGAATCATGTGTGTTTTTCCTTGGATCTGTATTTCTCACTCCCAGCAGATGATGAACCACTCTGGGCACAGGATCTCCTTCCTGCCTCTCTCTATCGGGTTTCTCTCCATTGAACCCCATTAGTTTCATCCCCGGAGCCACCTGAACCAGGTAACAGACGCTCATCCACAGCCCGACAATGTAACGAGGTTCATTAGTCCTAATTGTGTTTTGTCTCTGCTTTTAAAGCCTGTCTACTTTCTTAACAAGGCCAATCATTCACAGCTCCACACATCACACGCCTGTCACTGCAAACATATTTGAAAAATCCTGTTTCTGTGTCCCGGCGCTCTGCTGTAACTTTTCACACCCACGCACCCTCTGCTCCCCAGATCCAGATAAAAACGCCATTGTTATCCAGCTGTGCTTTTCTCTCCTGAACTGGATTGCAGCTTTTAAGATGGAAAAGAGAGGCTGATTATTAGGAGATGAGCAAACGCTGGCTGCAGAGAGAGCAGCAACTCACCCAGGGTGGGATGGAGGGGGGGGGGGGGGGGGGTATACTCTGAATGCTAATGCGAGGCTGGAGAAAGGGCAAACAGGCCTATTGAAATGCAGAGTTCACGTGTTTTCTTAGGGTAATATTGGGACAATGTTGAAACAGCACGCATTATGAGAGTGAAAGGTCAATTTGATGTTAGTCAGCAGGAACAGTGAGAATAGCTGACTATCAGGAATTGTTGCATTTTCTGCCTGAATGAATGAATGAATGACTGCATCCCTATGAATATGTATTTCAGCACTATTTCACGGTCACACGGAGATGTTTGGGTACCTTTACGAGTCTGAGGGGTCATCAAACCGTGCGTATGAATTAAAATAGCAACACAATCCAGTGAGTGTGTACGGGCTGCCCAGTCCAGTCCAATTTTTACCAAGCTGGATGCAGAAATTCCTCTGCCAGAGAGAAACGCCTCAGACATGTCACGTCGTTCAAAGCTCATTCATGTCTAATTACCATGGCACTGGACCATTTTCTTACCTTTTGTTGGCCTATTGAGAGGAGTGCCGGGCCCACACTCTCCCAGGCACACAACTCCAGCATCCTCCTCCTGCTCCTCAGCAACCCCTGGCTTCCCCTGCAGCAGCCGCAGTCACACAGAATGAATGGAGCCGCCTAAGGAATGTGGACACAAAGGGAGGAATGTCATTTTGCTGAGTGCTACCCCCCAAACTAGTGGACGTGTGCGCACACACACACACAAGACACACACACAGAAGCACCCCACAAGTCCAGGCATGTTTAAACGCAGGGGGTAAAAAGTCTTTTTATAACTTTTTTTTTTAATGAAAGGATTTGCGTACAAGACAGAGTGCAACACTTTTAAATCCTGTGTTGAGACTTTGTTTGAAAAAAAAAGTCTAAATCTCTTCATACGTATATACATGTGATTCTGCTTGGGGAGAGGGAAACATGGCTGTGGTGTGACAGGTGATTTAAAAGGCTGACAGTTAACTTTCACTGACTTAGCCGATTGTTGAATCAGTGAAAAACAAACTTAAATAGCTTTTTTCCTCCAATTTCACAAGAAGAAACTGTTTGCAGGGGGAAAGGGAGGAGGGGTGGGTCTGAGGAACCAGCGTGACAGCAGTTTGCTGCTCCTAAGAGTAGAAAAAAAGAAAACACTGGTATGAAAATGTGAAAGAAACAGCAGAGGACAGGCGAGGATGTGGTGGATTTTAAGCATCTGTTGAACAGGTGGCAATTTGAAAAGCTGATGTGAGGTATTTCTGAATGGAGGAAAAAATACTGTTGCCTATCAGGGCACACACTTGACAATATTAGACTATTTCAGGGTGAAATTCTTCTGAAAGTGAACTTTTTTGTGTACTTTTCCGAATGCACACACGCTCAAGTGGTTTATGTATCAAAAACATGCATCTTTCATCATTTCCTAGTGATTTGCCTGTGATTAAGCGGGTTATCTTTTCAAGCCTATGGTGATCTAAAACCATTTCATCTTTCCCGTCCCCTCTGTCCACTCGCAAAGCTCCACTCTGCTTCCAGTGGACTGCTTACTGTAGTTTACAACACTGGCCGCAGTATATGACAGGCAGTGGCGTATTAGAAACACAACTGCCCCATTGCTAACAGCACACAGCCTGACATGTGTTTGTGTAAGGAACAGGCCTGTAATTTTGACTCCATGGTTACTGTAACACCAGGCAGGTTTTAATCCGGCAAACTAAAACAAACTAAAATGTGCTGGATTATAAAAGCTGAGGAGAAATAACACACTTGGAGAAAACGTCTCCTTGGCGTGCTTTCTCGTCACTTAAATCACTGTCATGCAATATAAAAGCGAGTGGTAAAACAGCCATGATGCAAATACTGTAAAGACTTCTCATCTTGGACAACCTTCAGCTATGCGATGAAAGGGTTTTCAACGGGGGGGTGTTTCCGAGAGACAAAACAAGAGAGAAAAAGTACGCTTTATCTTCACTAATTATGTCACTTATTTCACGTTAGGACAGTGAGAGAAACATGAGGGAAGTATGTTCAGTTCAAAGGGGCTTTATCGGCGCTGTTATCTCCACAGTGACAGTAAAAACAGATAAAGACAGCCCCCCTCGAAAACACCCAGGTCAAACGGGGGTCTGCCATGACAGAGATTTGTGATGCTGGGCCCTCCTGGTTATCTCCTGTGCTCCTCTTCCTCATGTCATGTGGGCCTGCAGTGAGTCCCACAAGTGTAGCTCCACCCTGCAGCTCCAGTCCTGATTTTCAAGTCTGGCTACCTTCAAGTGCAGTCATTATATAGACGTGCAGAGGAGACAGATCCAGGGTTTTTTTTTTCTTTTTTTGAAGTCCCTGCTCCACGCTCCACCCCTGGTGTTCCTGCTCTCCAGGTCTTTGTCCCCGGAACTTGCCTCTCTCCTGGGTGTCCAGCAGGGCTTTCTCTGCTCGCATCTGGATCCCAGCACGACGAGCTCTCCAGCGTCCTGCGCCGCACAGCCCACGAAAAGAGAGGGAAGAAAGAAGAAAAGCACCTCTTTTTTAAACTATTTTCTATCATCCCGTCTCCTCTCCTCTCCTCCTCACCGTGGTTTATACTTTCGTCGAAGCAGCAGTGAGACTCCGAGATTCTTGCCTGCAGTTTTTTTTTCTTTTTTAAAAGTTTTTACATGTTTTAAAACAGTTTTTTATCGCCTCTCCGTGCGTTTCTTTCATTGAGTCCGGACCTCGACCTTCCTCGCACACGTCCGAGCTTTAACACAGAGCACGTCTGAGCTGTTTTTAAGTTGATTTTCGGTGTTTTTTTTCCTCTCCTTCTTTTTCTCTCCCTCCCTGAGAGAGGCAGACTCGGACTCGGACTCAGAGAGGTGAATGAAGCGTCTCCATGAGGAAACTCAGCGTGGGACTGCCTCAAACTTTGTCCTAACTCGCACACCTGAGCGAAAACACGCAGACACACAGACCTTTTTTTTTAATAGTGTATTTTTGTAGCTGCTGCCCGGGGCTGACACCATGGAGAGGCTGTCTGAGCTGTGTGTGCTGTGTGTGTTGTGCACGCTGGTCGTGTTTTCTGTGTCGGCAGAGCAAAAGTTGAAAAACTGCAACGAGGTCCGCGCCGCGTACAGCTCCAAAGGCTTCAACGTGAACGACGTGCCCAACAAAGGAGTCAACGGTGAGCTTTTATACACAGTTCAGCATGTTTTTTTACTTGTTTTTAATAAATACTGCAGTCCGGAGCTGTGGTGTCCAAACTGAGGCCCGGGGACACCCCGTGGGTCGTACGGAGGGGACCCGGTGGTCCTCAGGCTAATGAAGATTTTTAAAGCTAGTAAAGTTAGCACAAAGTGGGTAAAGGTGTGTGAAAGTAGCTCTGAGGGGTTTTTTTTGTTCGTTTGTTTCACCCCCTCCAGTGCAGACACAGGGTTATTTTAAGTCCTGACTCACTTTAAAAAGTTTTCCAGGTGGTTTTCTTCAAGACAAAACCAAACCTCCTCTAATGTAGCTGAGAAGTGGCTGACATGGAAAAGTGCAGGAGGCCTCAGGACAACACAGTTAAAATGTCATGTTTGTCAGTGGGCATTCATTTCTGTCAGAGCTTATTTGCAAACATGGATAGTCACACAGACATTTTTTCATGTGTCAACTGCATTAAGTTTTTTTTTTTTTTTAAACATGTGGGGGTGAATTTCTTGGGGCAAATGTGCACACTGGCAACAGTCCCAACCTCTGCAGAGGGTAAATATAGTCCTCATTTAGGAAATAGTTGTAGGTAATTCATAACAATAAAGAGCTATAATCAACACACTCTGAAAACAGCTAGGCCTGTGTTTATTTCCAGGCTTCCTTAGTAGAGACTCCTGTTGCTGTGAAGCGCAGGCAGCCTGCAGTGATTCAGTAAACACTCCTGTGCATTGTCAAAGAGGCCTATGGGTCTTTTTGTTTTTTTCTTTTTCCCCTTTCTGGCTAAGTCTGATCTTGTGGTTTTTCTGTGTGGGCACATGTTGTACTTCTGCATCGCCTCTAGTCCACAGGACGGGATGCAACTCACCGCTGAAGGCTGCATAGCAATAAATAGGACCAGGCTATGTTAATGGTCAGACGGAGGTGAGGAGGCAAATCAATTTAGCTAATCATGAGTTAAACCCAAGTGATGGAAACTCATGCAGGGGGGTTGGTGGTGGGGGCTTTTACAGTGAGGGCTGGAGGGGGGCTGGGGTTTGAAATTCCACTGTGCCGTGCATACTTTAAATCCCTCCCTTCTCTCATTCCCTTTTCATTTTTATGGTGGTTAAAATGAATATGCACTCATGTATTCAAAACCTCTAAGTTCAGTCTGATCTGGCTGCCAGTTTTGCAGTGGCTTCGGCATGACGCTCTTGTTTTAAAATTATAGAAGTAGGTCATTCAGGCCTGACCTCTGTCATGAAAGAGTCTGGTTTGACTCATTTTTTTAAAGGTAATTTCTTAAAGCTTGTTCATCTTTGGTTATATAATAATCAGTCTTCCTGTTTACCTCCATGTATTCTCTCACTCCAAAGGATCCAACTCCGACAGCATTATTTCATCTGACAAGGGTGACCAATTCGTATGTGTCCTCTTTATTGTACTGTTGTTCTCTTTATGAGTTTACTTTGCATACTAAGAGGATGTTCAGACTGTCGTTTTCTGTTGAGGCCACAACGGCTCATTAGAATCTGAGCTGAACAAGAACTTTTTTATCCTGCATTTCACACAAGTCTATAGGTCCTTTTGTTTTCTGCCTGTATGTCTTTGTGATGCTAAATGTCATTGAGAGTATCCCAACATGTCCGCATTGGTCGGATTTAATTGTCTTGCATCTCTGGGTTTTGAAAGAAGGATCTGAATGAAGGCAGTTTTATTGTGCAGGTTTGTGTGCTATACACACGTGCCTTTTCCTCACAATAGATTCACAGTGTATATCTGGGCCTTGGGCAGGGCCGACCTCAGTGAGCGGCTCTTTGTCATTGAAAGAGACTGAGATAATTGATCCATAGAAAGCAACAAGGTCTACTATCATTAAAGAGAGTTGGGGGTCTCCAGAAAGGAAAAAGCAGGTACAGAAGGCCGGCTTGATGAAATGTTTTGTGTTGCCTGGGAGAAATGGCTCCAGATGTGCATTCTGATTGAACTTAAGTCCTGTTTATCAGAGCTTCACTTCTACACTTTGTAACGGGTCAAACTCTAAACATAAATCCCCCCTTATCATAACACAGTCTGTGTTTAAATTGAACTGGATGTGAGGTTGCAGTGGGGCCAGGCCATTAATTACCTGCATATGTATGTTGCTTTTTGAGTTTCAGCAGTTAATAATCAAATAAGCAGTTATTTGGAAAACGAGGTTTCACTTTTAGCCTCTGCAGAAGTTGAAATAGTCAGGATACGATGGCAGAGTTTCAGTGAAATAGTTTTGCTCCACATAAGACTCGTGGTTGTGATCAGAATATTTATTATTTTGACTTCAACCTTAACCGAGCGGTCTGATGTTACAGGTAAGACATACTTGGAAAATTATACAGTATCTTTGCCAGTTGTCGCAGAAGTCGTTTTTGAGATGTTTACCTCCTTTGATACATGCATTATAAATCAGATTGGAGGAATATGAGTCTCACTGGAGACATCGGATTCAAAACTTGCCTTTTACAACCACAAACATCATGTGTTGTTGTTGGAGACGCAGAGATAAGAATGTTTGTTACCATTAAAATTACCATCGAGCTCTGCTGAAGCCGGACTTGATATTTAATGAAGATGTTTTAATATAAAACTGAAATGGAAACTCTGATTGCTTCGGCATAGACAGAATTAAGTGATACAGAGGAGCAGCAGGCTCACTTGGTAAATTCCTTGTCGATCCCATGGTATCAATCTTTTACCACTCACGTGGAAGCAGTTCAAGACCGTGTTTCCAAATATCTTGTCTGCTGGATGATGATTTGTTTAGGGCCTGTGGTTAAAATACCTCACTTAAATGGGGGAATAAATGATTCTCACAGCATTAATGATGACAGATAAATAATGTCGGTAATCAAACAGAATGTAAGTGGTGGTTTTACTGTCTGAACCTATCTACTAATGGTAGGTAGTGTTTATTTCTCTTAACTGTTATATTTGATACCGTGATAAATCTTCAATGGTAGCTGCTAAGTGCTGCTGCACAGTTGCAACACAGACCAGCTCTTCAAGCTCAGTCTGAGAGCAGAGCGGTTAACGCTCAACAGATTGGCATCTGCCGTGTCAAAGGCTACTCATCGCGGAGCTGGACGCTGTACTTTTTTTGCAACTCTTCAAGTAAAATCTGTTTTGGTTTACTGAGGCAGTCAGGCCTGATGTCATGCTTCAGGTATGGGACAATGGCAGACATCAAAGAGGAGAGGGGTCGTTTTCCCTCCCTTCAGCGCAAGGAGCATCCCCTGCTCATAATCAGTTCAGTGCATTATGACTGAAACTCAAAGCGTGCATGACCTCAGCGCCTCTGCCTCTCGGTGAGCTCGAGATGTTCTGCAGTCTCTCATTGTGCAGGCTCCTTCCCCGCTCTGCCGGTGGCTGCATGCTCTGCATCATTACGGTTTGGGAAATAACAGGTTGTGTTATTGCAGTGACATTCAGCAGATAAGATAAGAGTAAGGAACTGGGGCACACACTGTCTGCAGGAGCTTTTATAGCTCAAAGACTAATATTTGAGTGGCTGTGCTCCGTAGAACTGCAGTCTGGTATTTTAACACCTGTAATAATTAACTAATAAACTACCAGCCAAGTGTCTTACTTGTCTCTCAAGGTCAATCCCATAAAACTCCAACAGCCCTCTTTGTTTTATGTGAAACCTCTGAAGGCTGTGTCATTAAGAATCACTCTAGTGCTGCACTTGGTGATGAAGTTTAATTTCCAGTCATTCTGAAAGTTGGTTATAGAAAATCACAGTGTAACTGTCTCTGCAATCGCATGCAGTAACCTAATTGCAAGGTTTTGTAAGTGATGCATTACTTTGTGATTATTTATTGTGTTGTATGTGGTATACGCCTTGCTCCCACCTGTTGTTGCAGTCTGGGAGGTCAGGAGTACAAAAGCAGCTGCTAACACGCAGATAGTAAGTAGTATAAGCTGTAGAAGGCCGGCTTGATGAAATGTTTTGTGTTGCCTGGGAGAAATGGATACCGAATCACATTTTAAAATGATGGATTCATAAAAACCTTGTAGATATTAGAGAGTCCTCGTGTTGTTTCATTCAGTAGAAATTTTGAGGTCTTTTGAAGTTATTTAAGGTTACTTTTTTGTTGTTTTACTTAGTTTTTGAAAAGGCATCATGTTTTGGCTAGCAGTTTTGTACTTTGTGACTTACTCTGTGCTTTCAACATACTGTAGATCCATAACCGATTGAAAGGAAGGCCACTTAATTGTTTTGGGTGTTTTTTTTTTAGCAAAACCATGTAGAAACACACTTCACAACCACTACTTGACTTCCAAGCCCCAAACCTGTAACTGTGGGCTATATCTTTCAAAAGTCGCGACGCTGCTAAATGCTCCTTTTGTTCCTTCTTAATTAGTACATGAAAGAAGAACTACGTTTTGAGCCCAAACTGTTTTTTTGCCAGGCACAGTGGGATCAAACAGTTTCAGGCGTGGCATTTAGGAGTCCCACCCATAGGTGTGGTTACAACCAACAGTAAGTTCACACATACAAACCTGACTCATGATAGTAATAAAATAAGTAAAATGATGAGTAAAAACTGCACTTAAAATAATGGTTTCATATTGAGTAATGTTGAAATCTGGACATTTAAGTACAATTTGAACTTAAACCATGAATAATCACAAGAATTGCTTTATGGTGGCTTTGAGTCTAAGTAATAGGTTCTTCTTGACCTCTCATAATTCTGTCCCAAGAGGAATAAGTTGCACAAACATTAATATCAGTGTTTGATTTAAGTGGAAAATTGAGAAAATGTGTGTGGATTGAGTGTAAATAAACACCCCGCATTAAAGCCAAAGCATGCTCGGTAATCTCTGATAACATTCCTGAGCGATTGGATAGACTTTTACAGCCTCCCGGTTTGAAACTGTTCAAGCGCTTCTTTTCATTTGCCTTATATGCCTTTATCCAAAGCAGGCGTTAAAATTAAAATGAGTTTTTTTTTCCTGTTTTGACATTCCTGTATTATTAGTAGAATCTAAAATAGGAGAACACAATCATCTCACATCGTCTCACACCAGGTTACATGTGGATTTAAGAGGAGGGCTCCTGGACAGTGATGCCCTCAGTATCGTTCATTTTAAGGACAGATTGAGGTTGAATTCAAGTTAGGGTCTTTCGGGAACCTGGAGGTATATAGATTGTGAGCATTTGGTTCCACCTTTATGCTGATGTCCTTGGAGATCGGTTAAAGGCAGTGATAATGTGAAGGTTCCTGTTGCTCTCTGCCCCGTATATGTGACATCCCCTCCCTAAGTGTTTGGCGAGCCTTCAGGATAATTGAGTTTATGTATCATGAGGTTGAGGTCTTGTGAACCCGGGGGGGAGCCTGGCTGCAGCACGCAGCGTCCAGATGGGGCCAGGGGAGGGAGGGAACGCGAGAGGGAGGGGTGGCTACACGTGCCTGCCAGCTCTGCTGTATCTCACCACCCTTATCAGCTTCCTGCCATCGCAGTGTGGCAGCTCTGAGATCAGCAGCTCGCATGGTGTCCCGTTCTGCTCTGCCAGCAACAGCTGCCTTATCGTTGCTCCAAGGCAAATCAGCTCAACACAGAAAAATCTAGGCTGTGCACGGAACAAGTTCAAGAATGATGCTAAAACTAGCTGGAATTGTCGTGGCATGGATCCTATCTGGCGGATGAAATGATTTTGTTGTCCTTGACCTGATTTGGTGTTTGGTATTCCTCTTCAACATGTAGGCCTGTGGAATCTCAAGTTTCCCTCTTACACTCATTTAGTATGCTCTAAGTGTAGCGTCAATTCAATAGCTGTGTGTGCGCGTGTGTGTCGCCTGGGTGTCCATAACTTCATTTCTCTCTCTGCATCCTTTACTTTACCCCCCCCTCCCCAAATGGCCAAGTGAGCGACAGATCAGTGGGGGGTGGATGCTGTGTGTGGGAACAATTGAGCACCCCCTTTTAGGCTGGTCTGCCCTCCCCCCCCTCCCCCACTCCCCTTCACCACATTCCACACAGGACCACCAAGACCCACACACAGGGAGCCCAGAGCTGGGAACACACGGCAACAAAGAGAGCACTGGCGGGACTGAGGCATACAGAGAAAGAGAGGAGGGATTTGACTGACAGGAAAGAGTTTTGTACCAGGGCAAGTCTGACTATCCAGGAGAAATGGTGGGCCAGGCAGGAGCCAGAGAGCGACAGTATGTGTGACACAGGCTTAGGGAATCTGGGGAGGTAACTGGAGGCATGCAGGCACTGTGACTCATCGTCGCTCCGTCATACAGGCATGTACATACAGCCTGCTGTGCTTAGTAACCTCGTGAAGGTCTTTCTGACACAATACAAGGTTTTAACCAAAGGGCCTCACTGTACATTTTTGGCACGAGTGGCCACAGTTCAGCTCAGCTGTACCATTTGGTGGATGGGTGTGGGTCTGTGTCTGTGTGGGTCCTTGTCCGATCCAAACTGTGAGAAATCGTGATCTGGCTTTGTGGTTTTCTGTATTTTGAGCTGAGGGGAACGGCCCCCTGAAACTCCTTGTTAACACGTCCTGTTTGCACGCTGTTAAAGTCGACCGTCTGTTTTTTTGTTTTGTTTTTTTTTTTCTTCCCTCTCTCTCTCTGTTCCAACTGACATATCAGTTCATTTTCTTCTCCCCCCACTCACTCTGTAGCTGCTCACTCTGTAGCTGCTCCTCTGGGAGGTTTTGTTTCATTCCTAATCTTTCCTTTCTTCCTCATCCCTGGGTGATTTCCTCTTTCTTTTCCCAGTGTCAATAGTGGTATACTGGTATTTTGGTGGCCTGCTCCATTCAGCCCATTTACCTCTCTTGTCTAGAGTCTGCTTTTTACCTTTTGTCGTTTTTTTTTTTTTTAGCTCATACACATGCCAAAACTAGACTACGCCTCTTGTTAACACACATCTTCTCATGGCTTTGTTATCGGTTCTAAAGGAGACACCAGTAACACTTTTTCTCCTCTGGTGCCAAGTGAAGAAGAGGATTTCAGTGCACCACACATTTTATACAAGATGAAAAGATGCATGCAAAATGAATCTATTTCAAAGTGATTTGCCTCACATAACTACACAGTGTTTGGTGAGATAAAACGGTAAACTTAATTGGCTGTGTCACTGGTTAATGAAGCATTGTAATTCAGTATGAGTTCTATGTTAGATTGATGCATTCCTGTTCAGTATATCAGTGAGCTGTTGTATCACAGCTACTCACACACTTCCTATTCCCTCTCTCCCACCTAACCCCCTCCATCGTTCAGCTGGAGTCCTTTTGTGCACTTGATGCTTGGTGGTGTAATTTTTTTGTTCCTCTGATATTTGAGCCTCTGTGCGTCTCTTTTGTGTTGATCACCTCAGCGCTGGTGTCAGCCAGCTGTGAGGAGTGTGGCGGAGGACCACGGGCTCTGATCCCAAACTCCGGGGGTGGAGCGTGAGCCCCCTTCGCCCCAACACGACGAGGCTACGCTTGCTTACTGAAGTCATCTCACGGCGTGGCTGCCAGTGGTGAATGAGTGCGGTTATGATGTAGGTGTAACTCAACCAAGGTTAATTGATTTCCTATGAAGCCGCAGTGGGCTTGATGTCCGTGTTGATAGTTGTGATCATCATTAGGATTTGTGCGCCTCACCAGAGGCCCGTGTGGTTAGGGTGAGCGGCGAGGGAGCGAAGCCAGGGACTTGCCTGGGTGTTTTGGGCTGAAATCCCAATGCTGGAGGCAGGCCAGATGAGCTGTAATCCCTGCTAATTACTCCCAAGGCCTACATGAAGACTCCCACTGTCGAGGCAGTCACTCACACTTAGCTCACTTTTCCAAACTGCAGTTAGCTTAATAGGTTTTCTAATATTTACCTAATCCCTCTGTGTGCTGCTCACTCTTGGATTTATTTTCATATAAATTATATTGTTTGAGATCAAAACCTCTTGGTTTTTCTTCTTTGCTTTTCAAAAGTCCTTTCTTCTGTCAAACAAAAAAGCAATAGGCACATCCTTGGCTGCTTCACACAGCCCTGTGAATTTGACTGATGAGTTGATGCCATGTGTTAAAGGCAGGTCATCAAAACTCAAATTTAAAACATGAAGAAAACAATGGCAGACGTCCTGCTGGCTGTGTGCCGATAAGCAAGGGAGGAAAAAAGCATGCACATGAAAGGATCAAACACTTTCTTAAATGATGGCTCCAAAGCTGCAAATGATTTGGTCAGTGTGTTTTGAGTGTGGTTTTTACTGGCAGAAAAAATAGTCGTTATGTGGGAATGTGAGTCAACTCACCAGGGGTTGAAATATTGTACATGGTCAGAATGGCAAGTAGCGCTGATTTATTGACACATTCAGTACATATCATCGGGAACAGACTGAGCCATCCATGACTGAGGCCCATTAAACCATTGTACCGTTAGGTTTAGACTTTCTAGTCCCTTTGACAGTCTGCGATGAGTGGTTCTCTTCCCACCGCCTCCGCTGGTGTCCAGTTTCGTAGGGCCCAACAGGTATATCAGAATCTCTGTTGCCCTTTTGTAGCTTTGAGCTTCCAGAAACCTGATCTCGTACCTGACCTCATTCTGCCTGGGGGGCTTTGCCGGGCCCCGTCCTGCCTCAACATCTGGTGGACTTCAGCTGCTTTTGGATGTCTGTTATAAACATTGTCAAAGAGCTCCCTGTCCTTAGGAGGGGCTTGCTGGCTTTTACTGGCAACGATGAAATGTATTGTTTGTGTGTCAAGTCCTTTAAAAGCTCTCATATGTTTTAGAAAAGTAGAATTTTATAAATTCTTTGTATGTGGAGTTGCAGGGAGGGCCGTCATGATTCATTGTGTGAAACATGCAAAAACATATGAGCGAGCCACAAAGACTGTTTTAAGTGTAAAACCTCCATAGGTAGTCTAGTGTGAGGCTCTCGAGCTGTGTGTGAAGCACATCTTAAAGGGGACCTATTTGTAAGCTTTACAGTAGTCCATTTCTCTGACAGCACAACAGTGTTTGCGTAAGGTCCCATTCTCGTTTTTGAGTCTGTTTTCGTTTGTGTGCCATGAGTCAGTGGAAAGACGGAGGGCTGGTTTAGAAGGACAAGCCGGGAAGGTCTTGTGCCTTGTGCCTTTTTTTTTCTTTTCTCCCCCTCTTCTCTTCCTTTGTGATAATCACGCTGTGCTGTAACTTGTCCTCTCCGTTTGTCTGCAAAACCTCTGCCTGTCTCTGCAAATCTTAAACATAACACAGTCTCGCTCTCTCTTTCACCCACTCACATTTCCTCGCTCACTCTCACACACACACACCCACACACACACACACACACACACACACACGGCTCAGGCTAAAGCATCAAGGTGGAATCTGTAGTAAAAACACCAGATCAAACACTGCATACTCTGCGGCTCATCAAAAGGCACATAACCTGAAAGAAAGATGTGGAAAGGGTGAAAGATTAGACCAGTTGTTAACGTGAATCATTGCCTCCAAGCCCGTCTGATAGATAGTGCTGTTGTTTAGAAAAGACTCCCAGCAGACCGATGGTAGGAAGGAAAGTTTCTTGATTTATGTGCAACTGTTTTTTCTTTTATGTATGAACCTGTGGACCATACAGTATTGGACATAAGAGCTCACGTTTAAACCGCCCAGCAGAATGGCAAGGCCTGTACAGGTCTGAATGGCAGTCAGGCCAGGTCGCCAGTGGTTGCTTTATTTACCAGAAGGAAGTCAAACAAGTTGCAGAAAGTTTGTGTGGAGCACACTATGAAAGTGGCCCAAATTCAATCTGGTCTCAAAACAAACCACTTCTGTTTGAAGTATGAATTCCCCATAACTGGGTTAACATGAATCATGGCCTCCAGATTCCTCATATTTAGAGACAGAATTGTTAGGAGCTCACCCTTTTGTTTTTATGGCCAGATTTCTCCACTACTTAGTGCATTTCTTGACCTCTTGCAGAACACAGCACTCGTTCTGGGTCAAACGTTTACTGTCGAGTCAGACAGCCATGTTGTATTTTGCTGAGATTGCCCAGTGCTCATTGTATTAAATTGCGTTTTTCGACTAATTGACACAGAAAGCAGATTAACTTCAAGAGATCAATAACCTCCACGGCCTTTTAACCTTTCTACTCCAGCCTCTTCTCTCTCTCTCTCTCTCTCTCTCTCTCTCTCTCTCTCACTCACTCTCTCTCTCATCTCTCTCTCTCTCTCTCTCTCTCTCATCTCTCTCTCTCTCTCTCTCTCTCTCTCACTCTCTCTCTCTCTCTCTCTCTCTCTCTCTCTCTCTCTCTCTAAACGAATGTCCTATTTTAATGTCCTGATTATTTAAAAAAGAATCTTTTATAGAGTATGCTGTGTTTTCTAGCTGGTGACATGCAGAGCATTAGTGTTTTTTGGCTAACATCTGAACCTTGCCCAACACAGTTGAATCAACAGTCTCCAAATCCCTCCCTAATTTCCACCCTGCTATCAAGAGACTTTATGGAAATAATTTCATGCCACATACACAATCTGTAATCAGGAGCTATATTTATCTCACACTGTTGCATGCATGCAGAGGTCAGTGAGTCAAACACAGTCCTCTAGATTTTTGCTTTTTGACCACAGGAAATTTCACACAAATTTTGCAGCAGGTGAAGTTCTGGGAACAGCCCCCGCGGTAGGAATTTGGTTTCTGACTCGTTAAATGTAGTCAGGGAAGTGCAGGAGCAAGCTGAGACCCTGACAAAGCAGTGACCTGGGAAGTGGTGTAGGCAGGGAGCTTTTGTGTGGGGAGACAAAGCCGGAGATGCAGGGCCGGGACGGGAGAGGGAAACAGACAGAGCGAGAGGCTGGGGCAATGTTGTGGAATCTCCCCAGGGGCTTCTGGGTAAATGTTCATGGATGACAGCGTTTTGGAATGTTCACAAATGGAGAGTTTTAATTGGCCAGAGGCCCCGACTGGTTTAGTAATCAGAAATGGACTCTGGTGGCAGAGGGCTCAGATTTATGGATCCCAGAGCGAGCTTGTTTGTGAGATCTTCTGCCTTTTTTTGAAGAAAATAATTCATATGTTAGACAAAGAGTGGATGATTTAGCACAGATAAACATTTTAATGCGACAATTTTTCACCACCTGTTGTTGCAGTCAATAGTTTGCGTTGTGAGTTTCTCTCTGTGGTAGTGAAGTATGTGTGAAAAGCAGTTGATGAGACACAGAGATTGTAATGAGTTCTGCTCAGCCCCGTGCCGTGCAGCAGCAGACACACATTTCTTTCTCATAAAAGTCATGCCATGTGACAAGCAAATTTTGGCAGTTTGGTATTTTGACAGCTGTTTTGTGGAAGAGATGTTAATTCCTGATTTATTTAAGGGAACATCATTTTACACAGACATTATCCAAAGCTCTGGTGCTGGCTGCATAGCTGAAAATATTCACTCCAGAGAGCACTCCGCTAAACCAAAACTTCCTGCCTCATAAATGGATGGTGAGCATTGTTCTAAGTGGAGTAAATCTCTCATGTCACAAAGCGGTGCAAGTGTTTCCTGAGCTCACCACTACTTAGAGGCTTCCTCCCAGTAGTAGATCCTGTTATTTATGGACCTCACTGATGCTCTAAATGATTGTTCTTTTGCGTCAGCCTCTACCGCCGCTGGTTGGTGGCGTATCATGGATCAACTCAACATTAGTGTCGTGACTCAATCACGTGAGGGATAGCTGTTTTTTGTTTTTGTTTTTTTAGTCAGCTGACTACATGCCAAGCAACAAATTACAGTATCAGGGCTACATGATAGATACGAGGCAAAGTCATATGCATTTAAGTGTCACCATTACCTTAGTTTAGATTTAGGTGTGATTTAACTTGCACTCATTGGGCACCAGTGAAACAAAGTTTAGCATCTAACAACATGGCGCAGAAGTGTATATTTAAAGCGATGTGATGATAAAAAGTGAAGTAAGTTAAAAGTAAATATGCAGAAGAATAACTATGATAGCTTTCATATATATTAGTTGTGTAATGTACAGCCTGAACAAAATCAATAGATGCTATATACTCTACAGTCTGGGTGTTTTACAGTGTATATTAAAAACATGTTAAATATATACTGCATAAGTACTTAACTATTATTCCTATTGTTTGTCTTAATTTTATTTCTACATATAGTTTAGATACTAAACAAAAATGCTCACATTCTTGTTTTATATGTGTATCTGCATTAGATAATATTGTGATCCTCATGGGAAATGTTGCAGCAGCACTGGAACACAGAAAATAAAAGAATGTAGGCAAAACACAAGCAACAGTCTCTGAGCTAGAACATAAACAAATACAGCATATGAATGATGAATCCAAAGAGAAGCACCAGAACAACCTGAGTTGTAGACTGTTATTTTTTATTGTGGCAAACATGCAGATGTTCGGGTTGCAGTTTCAAACAATTCCTGTAAAACATTTTACTACTTAACTTTAAATGTTTAAAGCCATTGCCCACTTCAGTTACATCCTTTACAGGCTATAGGCCGGTTATGAGAGTAGCGTAATGTCTGAGTCATGGGGTCAGCTGGTGCTCCACGCTAAAAACTGCCGCATGTCTACAGTATATGTTGTGTAATATGCTGCAGACGTCCAGGTGAATGTAGTACCTGGCATCTCTGAAGGAGAAAGTTAGTATTACGTCCAAACACTGAGATCTTCTGACGTCTAGCCAACATGAATGGCTCAAACATACTGAAAGGTAATGTTCATGACCTTGGGTTTCCTCTTTAAGGCTCAGAGAATTGGATATCGTTTTAACAACTTCAGCTATACCACCTGTCCTTCAGCTTACAAGTTCAGTAATGCTTAAAGACATTGAGCAGCAGTCAAGTGAGACACATTAGAGCAAAGAAATGGATGAGGTTTGGCATTGCTACCCACCATTTCATTAAAAAGCTTCACTCAGATTCAGAAGTCCCATGCCAGCACATTTCAGGCTCTTTTGGACCTTTCTAATGAACTAAGAGCTGAAATGCATTATTGGTTTTGCCAAAACTGCTATAAACTTGTCATTACTCTATTTTTGCAAGAGGCTGAAGTGTAGAACCAGAGTAGGTGGAAGTATCGCCCTGCCCTGATTATCTCCATATGAACAGCCAAGTCTCTAATAATGGTTTCCGCTTACAGCATAATGTTGTTGAACATTTTCTTCCTCTGTGGTGATTCTGCCAGGGCTCCGAGTACACCCATGTACACAGGATATTGGTGTGTAAGATAAGTAGATGTGTGTTATATTTGCCTCAGCTTTTAAACTTCAATCTAAATAGTTTTGATGCATTACAGTAGTTTTCCTCTGCTTAACATGGTTTGGAAATCTGAGAGTTTAATGGAGACACTACTTAAATTCCACACAGTGTAGTACAACTTTTAATGATCTTTTTTGACCTAGCAGAACATGCACTCTTTCATTTCTACTAGAAAAATCTGAAACACCAACTCTTAGTGCCACTACTTCTGTGCAACGTTGGCAGTAAAGTAATGGTCAGGTTGTTTAGGACGTCACTGGTTTGACTCTTGAAAAAAGAGAGCTTGGAAAATCTGGATGGGGGAAACGTGAACAAGACACACTTTCCTCCCCCTTCCTTCAACTACTGCTGGCATGATGCCCTTGAGCAAGAGTCTGCGGTTGTGCCGAGCAGCAGCCTGATGTGAATGTGTGGATGTTTGTAACCTTCCCTCCCCCGGCAGCTACTCCTTCAGGTTGTAAATAAGACTGAGCTCTTAGTCAGCTCATCTAGTTAAAGGATTTCTTGTAATGTGGGGGGGTGGGATATCGTATTGTACCTAAGCACTTTTCCAAGCCGTGCTGTGAAAACTTTGAGGTATAAAATAGGACAGTGGTTCCCCTGCTAAACCCTGCACAATTATGAAGCCTTGAAAACATTTATTCCATCATTGGGAATAGATGTGTGGGTTTAATTTCAAAATGACAGATCCACCTTTTGAGCAAAATTGTTCCTCTCCAAAGTTATTACCGAAAGCTGATAAAAGCAAAGCATTTAGAGACTTTTGCTTTCAAACTACAGATTTATTTATTTCTTCACTGAGGACCAAATTATCAGAATTGTTCGAAACATTGAATTACTGACTGGGAAACTAATTGGAAACGCTGAAATGGATAAATGGCATTTTTGAATGAATAATGTTGAAAGGAATTCATTTTTTTTTTTTCAAAATCCAGATTCAGACCACAACTGTAGAGTCCTTACAGATGAAAGAGAGGGAGACATACAGAAAGGGGTGATTTGACAGCATGCTGTAACAGGAAATAATTTAAGAAGGGAAAGACTTAGAAAGCAATTGCTATCATTTCAAAAATGAAATATGCAGTTTTGCAGCCTTTTAATCACTCCTTTCAGTTGTGGCTTCACCTCATGCCCCTTTTTATTATGCCAGTTTGAAAAAGTTAACAAATTATTACATCTAAAATCGTACTCACAAGACGTCATTCTGATGAACACTTGACTATTAAAATTATATAAATGGACTCCTCAAAAGACCACAGGTCCAGGGACTGTGATTCTGGATGACAGGATGGGCCCCAGAATAGAGAGTTACCTAACAAATGGCACCAATCCCTTCACCCCCTCCAGGATAATTACACCTTACACAGAGCGAGGAGCAAGAGGAGAATGTTATGGCTGTAGGGCGTGCAAATTTACAACAGTCTGTGTGAGTAATGCTCAGTAGACTGGCAGCACTCTCCCTTACATGTTACAGCAGGGAGCGTAATATGCCAATTAATAGTCCACCTTTATATTCATAGGTGTTGTTTCGCACACTTCACACTGCTGAGTATGTGAGGGGCAGCATTTTATATTTTGACTTTTGAAGATCTGTCAGACCGACTTGGAATATGTTCACACGTTTCTCATGTTTATTAAATGAAACTGCCCCGGTATTCACCGTCTTAAATTACCTGCATTCCACCGGGATTGAATTAGTATGTACATAGACTGTGAGCAGCAGACAGTTTATCATTTAATTATTCGCAAATGTTGACGTCTGTGTGAAAGCTCAGAGGTTTGGTTCAGTTGCAGACCACCAGGCTCCAATTAGTGACAGACGTCGGTGAATGGTTTGTGACGTGCAGTACCCCATGGCCTCCTCCACGGCTCCCATAGCAGTTTTAGTGATGCCATGAGTTCAGAGGGGTACAGAAATAATCCTTAAGAGGCTTTTATGACTTCAGATTAGAGCATTTGAGTGTTAAGGTTTTCTATTTATATGTTTTGCATGTGTCTGCGACTTTTATGGCTCTTAATTGCTTGTATGTATGGGGGGGGGTTCTTGTGTGTGTGTTGGTGGTGTTATTATTGGAGTGAACTGGGTTTGTGGGGGTGAGTTACTGTGTGTGGTGGATGTGCTGGCTGGCAGACAGGGGGGTGGGGTCATAGGACAGGACCTCTCTCAGAGGAGTGGCTGTTAACCCCTGACCTCGCTGGTTAAGCCTGCAGGGTGGTGGCGGAGGTGGGGGGTGGGAGGTGCACCCCGAGGTCCGTCTGGTTCAGGGGCACATGATGGCAGGCAGAGGGGGCGGTGAGGTGTCTAATCTGGTTTTTGTCTATGAGGCGTTTTCACCTCCCCCACCATCCTTCCTCTGAGAACAGAGTTTGAGAGGCAGGACAATGTCAAAGGGAAGTGACTTATTTTATGAGCCATTTAAAGGGGATGGTGGTCTCCCCACAAAGGAAAGGCAAAGAGGCAGCGGAGAGCTGATGAATGCCATGACACACAGTCACGTGTTTGTTTACAAGATGCCGCTCCCTTGTTTTGACCACCATAAATGGCAGTTCTCCTCTTCTGAGTGATACTTGAACAATGTTCTGTGTCTGTGTCTCATTACATCTTAAAGTACTTGGCAAGCTGGTCGGGTGAGAGGCCCCTTAAAGGAGCTCCATAAGGCAACTGAGAGCCAGTTCACCCATCACACAAAGACGATTCATGCCAGTGATGGCAGAGAAATGACCGATGCATCGACTGGCCGAGCTCATTGTGAGGTTGAAACATGTCACGCAAAAGTCCGGCATGATTTTGAGATTTTGAGTTTTATAAGACCTGACTGCTCCTGTTAACTGTTCTCTCTCTTGTCTTCCTGTAGTGCCATTTTTCTCCCAGTGGTTTGAGAAATTGGCTGCCAAAATGTTTTCACAAAGTATGCATTAGCTAAGAATCTTCACTTTTCAGAGACTTAATCCTTTGAGCTAACAATGTGACATTTGTACAGACATTCCTGTGAAATATTGACCATCGCACTTTTATTTGTGTACTTTCGTAACTAGGGCTATTTTCCACGTGGATATAACCCTTTTGATTGTACGCCTGTGCTGTGGGCAAGCAGGGGGCCCTGCTGGAGGAGAGACTAGATGGCTGTTTCACCTAAAAGTTCAGAGTGTGTGCGTGTGTGCGTGCTGCTCCCTCTACCTCAAATCATGCTGGTACAAAGAGCCATGTGTTGAGCAGTGATGTGATGTGTGAATATGTTTAGGTAGGAGCTGCCAACTATGCCTGTGTGTGTGTGTGTGTGTGTGTCGGTGCGCATATGTGTATAGGAGGGGGGTCAGGGGAAATGTGTGAGGGCTGGAGAGATGAGTTTGGGGAGAGGCCTGTGAGAGAAGGAGTGACTTGAGGCTTATTTGGACTTGATCCCAGACAGAAGGGTCCAGTTTATGGCGCCAGGGTGCATCCCTCCCTCTGGTGCCCTGTTTAGATGATTGTATTGCCATGAATCACTTCTGACCCTGCAGTTTAACTTTTTTTTAACATTTTAGCTACTATATCAGGCACACTCCTTTTAAACATGCTCAGTGTGCTGAAGCAAAACTGGGATAGCCAGTTTAGTTTGCAGTGTGATCTGTACATTAATAGCTTTACCTACACACTCCAGACTGTGAAAACTGTAGAAAACCTGATACAGCGACATGTTTTTCCTTCTCCTTCCTAGCTTAAAGTATACATGAGTAAAATAACAAAAGTCCTGGTTCCCTGGTAGAAGTCAAAGGGCGTTTCTGTTACAAGCACAGAAAGAATGAAAACAACCTCAAAGATGTCACTGAAAAACAATATCCACATGGCTCAGGTTGTTATGGCAACACATTAAACATGGCGACTTGTAACGAAGGTAACAGGAAAACCCCACAGTTGTATACTGATCAAACCAGAGGAACCGTAACAACGTGAATGAAAAACACGGCATTGTTCGACTTAATAAGTAACAGAATAGACAGCTTGTCCATGCGTGATACTAACCAAATCCATCCACCAATAAATAGCATAACAAGGCTTTAGACATACTTTTTCCTGTCTTTTGTTGTCACTAGGAGGAAGCTGCTTGGGTTGCTTTTGGGTTTTTATGTCCTAACAATTCACAGCTGTTTTGAAGAAAGAGAGGATGATAAGAGTAAAGAAACACTAGGGTACAAATCTCTGTTAATGGTTATATAAGTTACAACTGTGTAGTCCAATTTTTTTTTATTTCCTTTTAAATGTTTTAAATTAAATACAGATACATTTTTTTTTTTTTTTAGAAAGAAACGTATATATCACATTTCACTCCACATACCGTGTGAAAACGAGAGTCAGCATTATCTCTTTGGTGGTCTATGTTTAATGAGCCCTCCAATAAATGCTTGAAAAAACTACAGGTAATATCAAAGTCCATATGTGACAGGGAGGCCTTAATGTAGCAGTAACCTGTGCATGCACACAGGCCTCGAGTCAGTGAGCACGAGCTGGCGGGGAAAACTAAACAGGCCGTTGGTGCCTGGATGCAGTGAAAGGATCCCTGTGTTCTCCCAAATTCCAACAGCCACGTTTAAAACAAAACATTATTGCAGCTGCGACTTTGCATTCGTCCTCCCCCGACCCTCCTTGTTAATTGGATGTTAAACTCACTTTTGACAAAGTTGGCAGTTGGTGTTTTTATCAAAGACAGTATTTAGGTTTTGAATAGTGGTGCTGATTAGAAAACAGAGTAAAAGCTCAGAGTAGGCTCTGTAAAGGGTTTGGGGTCAGCCAGGTCCATGCTAATGCAGATCTGTTTGAAAATGTTTTAACAGTTTAAAGTTTTCTGTCTATAAAAGCAATTTAAGTACATTTCTCCCTGACGTTCCCAAACAGAAAAACACTTCACATCTCTTGTTTGATATGTGAGGGCTGCTCAAGCCAGCAGCTTTACACTTTTTCCAGCAAGTGGCTCTCTGCTGTTTTTCAAAGTGTTTGTTTACAGGGGAAGCATTAAAAAAAGAGAGCATCACACGTACAAAAGTGGATCATGTGTCAGTCAGATGCCACACATCTGATTTGACATGGAAATCATAGATGTGTAATTTTGAAAAAGAGAAAAAAAACTTAAGTTTATCTGCATGGCTAAAGTTGGTCTTCTTTCACACAAAGTGGATGAAGAGCTAATCCTCTCCTCTTAAAAGTCTGTGTTTTAGAAGGACACAGCACTCAGAGAAAGCTACAGCACTAAACTATCAATCAGGACAGGGAAGTGCCAGGATAAGAGCAAGGCTCTATAAAGTGGCCGGCTAAAGACTGCTCCGAGCTGAGCAATTAATCCACTTAAGTGCAGTTAAGGAGGTTTTCACAGCCAAGGTGCATTTGATTTGCTATTTGAAAGGTCTCGTCCCAGACAAAAGCAAAGAATCATGTTAATGATCGATATACACGTGTTTCCAACAAGTAAAATATCCACTTAAGCTTGCCAGTTGGCTCAGTTGATAAATAACCCCAGAGGAGTTAACAAAGCTGCTCTGTAGGTGTACAGATTCTGAATGGGTCTTAAAGTATTTTGTTAAAATTTAATCACATTTAGAAGTCTATTGTTGTGTTCTGGACTGGTCTTGTTTTTTATTCTGACATAATTGTTTGAAAGTGGTTTGTGGTGATGTGATTGGTAATGACAGTTTTCTGTATCGCACGGGGTTTACCAGCATTTTCCCCTCATCTCTTCCAGGAGCTCCCTTGAAAGTGTGTCCGCAGGGCTTCTCCTGCTGCACGGTGGAGATGGAGGAGAAGCTGAGCCAGCAGAGCCACACGGAGATCAAAGCACCCGTCTCCAGGCTTAGCACCAACCTACAATCCACCTTCAAACAGAGGCACGACCACTTTGACAGTAAGCAAACACACTTACACAAACACACACACACTGCAGCCACTTTTCAGCCTGCATTGTGCTGCTGGCCAGTGTCCCCACAGCAGTGATTTTTGACAGACGCTCCCACCTGCCAGTGCACTGCCCAGAGCGGAGACAGTCAGTCTGTGTCCGTTGGCCCATCCACCTGTCTCTCAATGTCTCAGCTCCCTGCCTCATCGCCCCCCCTCCCCACCCCGGCAGCTTGGTCCCCACTACCCGCTTCCCTTCCCTCCAGAGAGAGACATGCACGCTTCCAGACGGACCACACACATCTTCAGATTTAGTCTTCTCTGTACTTCCTGTTCCTCTGTGTGTGTGTGCACATGTGTGTATGCCTGTAAATATTGGGATCAGGTTTCCCTGGGAGCGCATGGGAACATGCAACAGTGCTGAGTCACCGAGGAAGCGGGGCAGCTTTGGCTACCCTCAGCCACCCGACCGTGCCACCCCTGCAGCTCTGCTGGAAATAAGCTTGATAAAACAGAGAGGAGAGGAAAGAAGACTGTTTTTCAAACAATTAAACCAACCAAGTAAATGCACTGGAATTTTGTTTGTTGAGGGCGGTAATGTGCGTGGTCTTAATACATTTGTGTGTACACATGCGTGCCTGTGCATATGCGGGTCAGAGACCTTCAGATCTTATGTGTCTGTGAAAGGGAGTAAGGGATAGTCAGTAATGGGGAGCGTGTGTATTGCAGCCAGATGTGAACAGGAATGTGACGTGTCGGAATGCAATGGCTGCTCGAGCCGTCCCGCCCCTCTTTTTCTCCTCTCTTGCTGCCCTTTGTCCCCATCTCATGCCTCACTCTCCCAAAAGCCCCTCACTTTGCCCCTCAGACCCATCTTCCTCTTTCCCCCTTCTCTCTGCTGTGCCTCACTGTAGATGTGTCACTGTATTTCTTTAATGTAAGATGTGTTTTTGTGCTTTGCTCTGTCCTCCACCCTGTTCTCATGGCTTTAATGCTTCTGTACATAACTCAACTGGTGCTATCTGTGACAGTTTTTTAGGACTGCAACTAACAGTTATTGTCATTATCAGTATATCTTCTGATCACTTTCACATTTAAGTCTATAAAATTACATTTTAAAGACCAGATTCTCAAGTTCTCAAGGCCCTTGGGGAAGTTTTCAAATGTCCTGTTTTGCCCAAAGATATTAAGTGTAGAAACCACTTTTTTTTTTTGCCAAAAATTATTTAAATGAATGAACAATCTGCAAAAAAAAAATAAGCATTGCAGCTCTGTATTTTTTGACATTATCAGGTTGCCTTAAATTCAAATTATGTAATATCCCTATATCCTAATATCCCAAAAGTATACGAAGATAATGATTTCTAGATTCAGTTGTACATTTTGATATATTTCTTAATGAAATGGTTCCTTTATTGTGGACAATTATGTATGTAGCATAGTTGCATATATCCTGACAAAATCAAACATTTTCTCACTCAGCTTTCTACTTTTTTCTCTGAGAAAAAAGCAATACTTGCTACCGTAAGAAGAGGAGAGAGTTTTGTGGTTAAATAAATGTAACCTCTGGTAGCTGCTTTGCATTTGGTCTGTTGGGGCTACAGGTGGTGAAGTATTTATTATCTGCAATAATGGATGGACGTCTGAGAAAGATGTCGAGAGTAAAAAGGGGTTCTCGGTCATTGATTTTTGAGGAGCTGATACCAGACCCGCAGTTGTTCAGACAATTTCCTCTTGTGTTTTCGCTTAAGAAAAAAAATTCACCTGAGTTTTTTCAACTCAGTGTTGTAGTTGTGTTGGGCTGAGTAAGTGCATGTTATATCACACCACCAAAGGTCCAAATAGAAATAATATTTTTAGTGTTTGAATGTTTCAGTTTTAGGACAGCATCAATAGAACAGACTATACATGCAAAAAGTCATACCAAAATGGACAAAACCTGAATAACTGTAGGGTCATCTAATTGACCAAGAGGGGGCAGTCCTCAAGCTGACAGCGAAACTCTTCCCTGCGCCTAATTTACCATCCCTCTTTTTGTGCCCCCCACCCCCCATCACTGTTAGCAAGTTGCTGCTGTTTCTGAACTGTTAGATGTGGGATCTCTTTACAAAGGCCTGCTGTGCTCTCTTCCACCTGGGCCATTAGACCGTCTCTCTCACTTGGATACGATGACAGGCTCAGGTTGCTGTCCCATTATTTCCTGTTGTCGCATCGAGACGCTCAGAAGGAGGCACTTCCCGTTGCCGAAACTGGCAGGAAGTGCTCATCATTGTGTTTGCTGTCACCGAAGAAGACGGTCTCAAGCAATGACGTCGGCAAACTGCTCACCAGAAGTGAGGAGCGTGTGTGCGTAAACACAGCTGCGACTGCAACATGGAAACAGACGCAACAACATACACCCGCGCACTAACAAACTCAGGAAGTGGTGTATGTGATTAGGCAGACTCTCATCATGCGCCTGGAGCTAGGAGTCATGGCCAATTAAGACCAGGGCCAGAAATAGTTATCCCCTCTCTGTGTCTGCTCACTGTGTGTTTGTCCTGGCCTCAGCCTGTCTGTCCTGTTGCACTGACCCCGTCCAGCAGAGCGAGCCTATGTCTGGGATTTAAGCACTTGGATTAAGGCCCCCTCGTCCACACACACACGCAAACACACACACACACACACACAACAAGAGACATTCCTCCAAAGCATGTCCAACAGCAGGAGGGACAGAATGCCATCCTATAAGAAAAGGGAGAAGCGCAGGGACTAATTGGCACAAATAGGATGCAGTTACTGCCTGGGCTGGGGTTGGGAGGAGCAGAGTTTATAGGGACACGGGTGGGGGTGTGTGGGGAAGAGGGGGAAGCTCCTCAGAGGAGGAAGTAGGAGGGAGGAGTGGGAGGAGATCGGTCAGCTCCTCTGTTCCCGTGATGGATTGGGCCTAAGATCATTGCTCATAATTTAGGGCCTTCTCTGCAACATGTGGAAATGATGACAGGGCGATGGGAGGGAGGAAGGAAAAGACAGAGGCAGAAGTCGTCCTCCTTACTTACATTTTGCTACAGTTTACACTCTCTCCCGTGTAACCTTTCACCCAGATTCTCTCAGACCATTGGCTGAGCGACAGGCGCATTTTTTAATGGAGAAATCCTGAGGGAGTGCTCCGCTCCTCGGCCTGTTGGCAGACGGCTGCGTGTCATAAACTGTTTTTAATGACAATGCAAGATGCCTGTGTAATGCTGCTCATACTTGAGACCCTCAGCTTGGGCCAAAGAGCCGCCTCCACCCCCCCACTGCCATTGCTCGCACATACACCCTGCACAGGCCTCTCTCTTTTTAACCAGTGGGTTTGTCCAAACTCATTACAGGGCTTATCTGTTTAGCATATAGGCATTACCACTCTAATAAACTGTAGGAAGGAAATAAAGAAGTTTAGAGTTGTCCTCCTGCTCTGTGCCTCTTCCTCGTCCTCCTCCTCCTCTTTACCTCCTCCGTCTCCTTTCACTGACTTTAAACTTGTGGCTACTATGACATTCCAGGGGTGGGGGTGGACCTTTTGTTTTAATCTCTGTCAATGGAGCGTGGAACTTCGTGCCCTCTCCCCTGGCTTTGTGTGTGTGTGTGTTGGAGGGTAAGGCGGTGGGGGGGGCAGTGATGGCAGAAGGGGGGGTAAATGGAGGGGGCTGCAGTGTTTCCGGTATCCTTGGCGACACAGTGGGGATTTGGAGTTAAAAAAGCCCTCAACTTAACCCGCCCCAAGCCGCCCTCACCCCTCCCCTGCCTCATTTTTTCTTTTTAGTGTGTCAGTCTGAAGTGGAAGTGACAGCGCTACTTGGGGACTGTGTGTGTGCGCACACGCGCACGCGGGCATGCATATGTGTGTGTACTGGTGGCAGGGAGCGTTTAGTGACTCCCCCTGTGAGAGCATGGGAATTTTACATTTCAAAGCCAAGCAGAGGGCACCCAGGGAAACTGCAGTGGGACAGAAGTTTTGTGCACACGGGGCAGCGAGGGGTAGATGGAGAGCACTTTTTTTTAAAAAAGAGAGAAAGAGATGCGTGTGTGCCTGCATGCACGCGAGACTGAAGGTGAAGCATTTTTTAGAGACTCTGAGGAATTCTCATTTTGTTCAGATTAAGAAAGTTGAGGGGGGGGGGCGGTGACAAGGGGTGTCCGTGGGAGAGGGGCCTGGATTACTGGGGGTGGGGGAAAGCGGTGAGGGGGTGATGGACATTCCTCAGGATGAAGTAGGTCATTGTTCCCTGTCTCTAGTGAAGAGAGCTCTCTGAAGGAACTGATGAAGTGAAAGTAGCAGAGGGAGGGAGATGTAGGGCTGGATGGGGGGTACAGGTCCATATACGGGAGGGGAGGGGGGTCGCATTATTCAGTAATCCTATTGAAAATGCCTCTGAAGGACAGTCCAAGAGAAGCCAAGAGAAAGGAAGGCGAATGGAATGTGACAACAGAAAAATGCCATTGATGGTGGTCAGTTTGAAGCGGCTTGATGTGGAGAGACGTCTCTGCTGAATGGCAAGTCCACAGAGCGAGGAGCAGCGCTGCTTGTTCAGCCCGACAGAGATGCTCCAGCTCCACCTTTCACTCCTCCGGCTTCTCTCCTCTCATCTCCTCATTTCCAACCGTCCCCCTTCCCATTACACGTTCCTTTCGCCTTTCACCCAAGGTTTTATGCTTAAGCTGTTTCTGTGAAGATGTTCAAAATGTTACAGGTGAAGTGGAATAAGCATCAGTCTGATTTCAAACGCTGGCAGCAACACAGGCATGGAGTCTGTGAAAGCAGAGGTGTGGGTGGAAGGCTCCACATATCAACTGCATACTTTTAAATGTCCATGTTGTCCATCAACAATAATATGTTATTTATTTACATACACTGTGGTCATGCTGGAATCTTTATATTTATTTATGTCCATAACCTCACAATGTGCTTGTGTGTTGCCTCATGTTTTGTAATGGGATACTCAAAGTGTGAATTCTCTGTTCCCAAACAAGAGAAAACACAAGGATAAGTTATTGAGTTAAAGATTGATAAAATCAGCTCTCAGTCTCTGTAGATATCCCAAACAACATGTTATCCATCATACAAATTCAATTTTGTTTGTAACATCTCTAAAATAAATCCCTCCCTGTAGACAGACATGAAATGTGAACAATGTAAGATTGTTTGTTCTGTTTCTTTGGCAGCCCCAGCATTTAGTCATCACACTAATCCCCCTCCTCTTTTCTCCACAGAGTTTTTCCGTGAGCTTTTGAAAAATGCAGAGAGCTCACTGCACAACATGTTTGTGCGAACATACGGGATGATGTACGTGCAGAACGCAGAACTGTTCAAGAACTTCTTTGAGGCCCTGACTCGGTACTACGTGTCAGGCAGCGCTGCCGTCAACCTGGACTCCATGCTGTCAGACTTCTGGGCCGACCTCCTGGAGAGGATGTTCCGGCTGGTCAACGTGCAGTACGAATTCAGTGACGCCTACATGGAGTGCGTCAGCCAGCACACGGAGCAGCTGCAGCCCTTCGGTGACGTGCCTCGGAAGCTCCGCATCCAACTGACACGGGCCTTCGTTGCTGCACGCACTTTTGTGCGTGGCCTGTCGCTCATGCCAGAGGTGGTCAACAAAGTTTCTACAGTAAGTGTTAAACATGTGCCTTTGCTAGCAGTCAGTTTACCACCAGACACTGAAAAGTGTTTCCCTAAACCCCCACCCATCCCTCCCTTTCTCACTTCATATCTTCCTTGGAAAAACTGGCTGCAGTTCCATTACAGTGTCTCTGATAACATAAACCACTTTGCCTGTTCTGGTATGGCATGTTTTCCACTGTAGTGAGTGATTCACTGATGATTAGATTATACTGCTTTGTGGACTTGGCCTATAAAATTAATGGTCATGCTTTTTCACAGCCTAAGTATGTCTCCATGGTGGTGTTGGATGAGTGTTTTTGTTATGGTGCAATGATAACAGTCTGCTAACTGCCCTCTGCCTTCTCCAGGTCAGTGCGTCTCCCAGCTGTGTGCGAGCGGCCATGAAGATGTTGTACTGTCCCTACTGCTCGGGCCAAGTGGCCCTGAAACCCTGCCAAAATTACTGTCTGAATGTGCTGCGTGGGTGTTTGGCCAACCAGGCCGACTTGGACACAGAATGGAACAACTTCCTCGGTAAGTGACCGTCATGTGAACAATTACACCTTGAACCGTGAACGTACCCTGCCAGAACCATAATGTGCTCAAAGTGTTTGAATTGGCAAAATGTTTTATTTATACAACTCCCTGCTTCTGTGTTCTTTTACAAGTTGCCACTGCAGTACTCACTTTACACCAAAGAAGCATTAAAGTTTGATCTAATCTAACCTAATCTACTCCAGCCTTATCTAAACAAGCGGAGATTGGTGGCATGATGGAACTGGGTTAATTAGATGAGAGCTCCAGTGTGTTCAGTGGCTTTATTGCACTAAAGTTTAGCAAGAGTGCCTTTAACAAAGGGAACATGGTGTTTATTGTAAAAAATCATGTACAAACACGTCCCTCATTCTTTAGTATCTTGTATAAGTAAAGGGGGAGAGGGAGGGGTTGTACACGTTGTACATGTTGTGACCCACAGGATGAATGCAGCTCCTGTGTTGTGTAAACAGACCCAGATCAGTTTAATTACATTCAGTGTGGTGCGCTGCTCTCCTGCTGTATGTATTATATTTTTTCTACATGGCAGACTCGTGACAAAAGATGTTTCCTGGCTTCTATAGCACCAGTACATGTGCGTGTCTCTGGCTGCTGACACTGCTACTGTCTGTGACGTCTGGTTTCTGCTGCCTCCTTGCTGTGCAGCAGCTTGTTTCTGCTGTAATCTGAGGGTCCAGTTTCACTGGTTAACAAGCGACTGCTCTTTGGCATGTGCTGCCCCTTAGAGGCATCTTCATGTAAACACCAAGCTTGACCGAAAGAAACCTTATTTTGTAATTAATCCACTTCTTGTGCTTTTTCTAATTTTGTGCTCCCAGATGCCATGCTTAGTCTGGCTGAGAGGCTTGAGGGTCCCTTTAATTTTGAGTCCGTCATGGATCCCATCGATGTGAAGATTTCAGAGGCCATCATGAACATGCAGGAGAACAGCATGCAAGTGTCTCAGAAAGTCAGTATCATTTCAGAGTTTTAAAAAGACAAATGAGCATTAGAGCCATTCAGTCCCGCTGACTCCACTTTCTACTTGATTATTTCTCACAGGTTTTCCAAGGATGTGGGCAGCCTAAACCAAGCATGGCCTTCCGTTCCAAACGTTCTGCCAAAGAAACCGGCTTTACTGGACGCTTCCGCCCATACAGTCCTGATGCTAGGCCCACGACTGCTGCCGGAACCAGTTTAGAACGATTGGTAAGGGCTTAGAGAACCCAGAGCTCAACCAGAATATTGTTTTGCGTTAAGTAGTAGTGTCTGACTTTGTTTTTTGTGTGTTTTTTTTGGTGCAGACAAGTGATGTGAAGAAGAAGCTGAAACATGCAAAAAAGTTCTGGTCCACATTGCCAGAAACAGTGTGTGCAGGTGAGAGGATTGCACCCGGGGACGAGTGCTGGAACGGAACAGCAAAAAGCCGGTAAGAAACATTCAAACAGAATCTACATTTTACTGTATGTAAAGCACCTTGTGGTGATCCAACGCCTTGACTAATATTGGCTCTTGCTCTACGAAGGTATGAGTCAGTTGTCATTGGAAATGGACTGGCCAATCAGGTGTCAAACCCTGACGTGGACGTGGACATAACAAAACCAGACATTGTGATTCGCAGTCAGATTGCAGTTTTGAAGGAAATGACGAGCTGGCTCAAAGCTGCACACAGCGGCAATGACATCTCTTTTGATAACGGTGAGGATGGTGAGGACCCTCTTTGTCATTATCTCTGTGACATCATTTTCTAACTGCGCAAATCTGACCCTTGTGTCTTTTTTTTCCTCCCAGATGAGGAAGGCAGTGGAGAGGAGAGTGGCAGCGGTTGTGACTCTCCATCCTGCGACAAAGACATATACTTCTCCAATCCACCGAACTCCGGCCCGCCCCGGGTCATTCCAGTGTTTAATGAAAGTCCATCAGCTGGGGCTGCCTCACAGGGAAGCATGGCACTGGCGCTCTGCGGGCTGGCTCTGGCTCTGCTTACTCCCCACTTGAGATAAAACTGGCTGGGCAGGGAGAGGAAGAGAATGACCAGGAATGATGGAGCGAAGGGGAAAACTGTCAGAGAGACTTTAAAAAGACTGCCTTCAGGACCTTGGACCACCATTGGCGGGGGAAGACTCTTCTTAATATTACAATAACTTCACTTTTAATTATTTGTTTGTATGTTTTTAAGGACATCAGTGTACAGCAATATGATTTTCTTCCCAAGAAATACACCTTTTTGCCCCCTTTTCCTCCAGAAAAACCTGTACTCCTTATGGCTCTTTGGGAGCCACACTGTGGTCCTGCTTACAGCATTGGAAACATTATATAATTGTCTTAGTCTGGCAATTTAATCTCATAATTCATTGTGTGCCTTCTTCGATGATTGCTATCTGATAACTAAATAATACGTAAGGTGTTTGGTTGAACATTGAGTGCCTGTGGTGGGACATATCTTCATATTTCTGAGGATGTTCTTTCTTTCCATTATTCAGAGATCAACAAATCATATAATGTTTTATGAATGTTAACAATTCATAACAATCATTTTTGCACATATTGAATGTGCGTACTGTGAATGTTTGCGTCTGCATATATACATTTAGATACATCAGCCGGTCAGAAATTATGAAGCTAGCTGTTGATTTCAACCAAGGAATAGACTGAAGTTTTGTTCACTTTGCGTTCGAGAGACGTTTAAATGATCTCAGCTCGTCTCTCAGAAATACAGTGGGAGAAGTTACAGCACAGGTATTTATGTTTGACCTGGAGATGGAATCATTCTTTAGAAGAGCTTTTCGGGCACTGTGCAAGCCCAAACATGCATATTGTATGTCTGCTATGAGCATTATCACAACCTAACTTTTAATTTCTTCATTAATTTCTAACTTAATTTTCTCCATGTAAACAGTTCAATAGTAAGGTCATACCTCATGCATGCTCTCATTGTCAATGCAATCTAGTGATGTTGAGTTGAAAAGTGTCTGATAGAGAGTGGAGATATGTGGCTGGCATCCTGGTGAAAGGTAACAGGCGTGGAAGAGGAAGGACTCCCCTGGCATTACCCCTAAAGAAGGCAAAGCTGACAAAGTCCTGAATGCCCTTTTTGGTACTGTAAGCTCAGTTCAGCACAGAGGATCTGACTCTATACAGTCTTACTTGTTTGAAAAGAGAAGGTGGCGACCTGTATGTTCAGAGTGTTTCACATTAAACTAGAGAAGAGGAACAAGAGACAGTGCTTCGATCAAAAGAAATCAAGAAAAGATTATTTTAATACAGGGTTTTATGTTGAAGAGGTGTTGTAATTTTTAGCTATTTTTGGTATGAAGATATATATTAGGTACTACAGTGGATTTTATTGCTAGTTTTAGGTGGTGGAAGAGGACAGTGTGCACAGATATTGGGGGCACTTTTGGTCAGTGCACAGTGTGTTTTGGGGCTTTTTTTTTCATTTCATTTTTTTTTTTTTTTTTTTTTTTGCCCACACCCCCGTCCCACAATACACACTTGTACCTCTTAAATGGCCTGTGTCAGTATAAATGGACTCATTCTGAACCATTTGATCTACCTATCCTCATCCTCATGTTCTCATCATGTCAACTTGAGGAGGAATGTTGAAGTATTGTCACAAGTGCTACCAAATTTAATGCAATGTATGGTGCCTGATCTTCTTTTAACCTTGGTACATTATTAGCAACTTCTTGAGGTAAAAAAAAAAAAAAAAGGAAAAGAATGTAGATGTTGATCATTTCTATCTATTATCTGCTCAGATTCCCTGAAGGGTGTTTGAGTGTATTGTTACCAGCTGACAAGCACAACAAAAGATTTTCTATATCTTCTAATTTGATAATCGGGTCTGTGAGATGCATTATCTGGCCATTTCATCTCTAAAATGATGCTGCCTCATGTAGCGTTTGTACAGTAACTTATGCATGTATTTTAATGTCATTGCAAACATGCCTTTAGAACTGACATAGGTTATCCAAAATACAGTATTCAGAATGTTTCAATATTTTGATATGCAAAACTTTTGATAAATTATTTTCACCTAAGTAACTGAGTAAATTGATCAGATATAGGGATTTAAATATGCATTTTGTAAAAAACTGAAATATGGATTTGAGCGTTTTCCCGTTTGTCTGCAAGTCTAAAATAGACTGCTGCAGTTAAGATGAGAAATACTAGACACAACCTTTTTATCTGTTTGGCTTTGAAATTGACAGGTTGATTGTATGCTTAATTAATTTGTTTTTTTCCCAAATTAAAGTGATGTTCCCAATTAAGACACTTGGAACAAATCAACGAGCACATCAACATTAAGAATCTCACTTTGAAGGATTTGATTGAAACATCTTAGCAACCAAGATAAGATACTGAAGCCTTAAAGTCAAATAATGAAGCCGTGCTTCAGCAGCTTAATTTGGCACAACTTCTGCATGTGACTGGATCAGTTCTCCTGATTTTTGTATTCCACCAACATTTCTACAAGGGCTTGTGCATGTGTTCGTGTCATGTGGAAGAGTTGTCGAGTGTGAAGAAACCCAACTTTCTGAGAGTTGGAGGAAACGTTTTGGGTGATGATGGTAAAATGTTTGTGCTTGCGGGCCAGGGCAGCAGCATTTTCCAGCTGGCAGGAGTTGGTCCAGCTGCTGGATGATGTTCATTTGATCCACAGAGCAACTTCAGTCGAGTGACTTATAAGTTGAGTTGGACAAGTGTTGAAACCCTTCCATCAGCCTTTGGCCCACAAGAACAGAAAGGACTCATTTTCTAAGGAGAGACGGAGTGACTGACCGAAAAGAATTAAAATGTGTAAATAAAGAGCAGCCGTTTTAGATGTCTCTAAAAGAGGCCATAACAGTACACCAGATTTTTACATGTCAGAGTATCTCCTAAATGTTATGGAAAAACAAGATGAGATAGATGTTAAATTGTAAGAGAAAATGTATATTAAACAACATTTCTTAGTCTTGTTGAAATAAAGACTGCCAATATTTAAATGATTGTGAATGGTTTTATTTTTATCAATCCTCTTGAATGACTGCTTACACTTTGTTTGTGTAGTCAAGTGTTGATAGTTAATGTTTTTTCATTTCTATCACTTAAAAGTCGACAGTTTCAGATAAGAGTCGTGTGAAAAATAGGCAGGTTGGAGTCTTACTGTGACTGATGATAGCTTTATATATAACAGGTTTTATATTTTTTATATTTGGGAAAATGACAGACAGTAAGCCATTAAAAAACATGCAGAGGACCTCTGCCCTTTCCCATCAAAGATGTGCCAGCAAAGAGTAAACAGCATTCTTGTTTTCAATTTAACAACTTATATAATATTTATTTAATATATATAATATTTTTAGTATAAATAGTGGGGAAAAAAGTAATATTAAGCAACTTGCTGGAACCAGTAAAAGACTTTCAAGCTAAACTTGTATGTTACTCTTATCCTTGCATTTCCTGTAGTTTTTTAGCAGACATCTGTCTTCTCTAGATAGTGAACTAATGAACTTGCTCTTCTCCCTCTACACCATTGACCGCACCTCAGGACACCCGAATAAATAAAGTTTGCAGACAACACAACTGTCATCGGCCTCATCCAGGAGAGTGATAAGTCTGTATACAGATGGAAAGTCAAACAACTGGCCCTCAGTCAAATCATCGTGGAGCTGAACAAGCTCAAAACTGACCGGGGTCGTCAGAAGAAGCCCCCCAACACTGCCCCCTCTATCCCTGTGGAAACTTTCAGGTTCCTGGGATTCACAATCTCCCAGGACCTGAAGTGGGAGTCCAACATTGACACCATCAGGAAGAAGGCCCAGCAGAGGATCTTCCTGCTCCAGCTCAGGAAGTTCAACCTGCCTCAGGAGCTGCTGATCCAGTTTTACACCGCCATTATTCAGTCTGTCCTCTGTACATCCATCACTGTGTGGTTTGGATCAGCCACCAAACAAGACAGGAACAGACTGCAACGGACAGTCAGGACTGCAGAGAAAATCATCAGTATCAGCCAGCCTTCCATTCAGGACTCGCACATCCAGAGTCAGGAAACGGGCAGGAAACATCACTGCAGATCCATCACACCCTGGACATAACCTGTTCCACCTCCTCCCCTCTGGTAGGCGCTACAGAGCTCTGTACGCCAAAACAACCAGACACAACAACAGTTTCTTCCCTCAGGCTGTCACTCTGATGAACAATACCTGTATTTACAAAACCCTGAATCACAAACATCCACTGACCTCATCAATATAACATGTCTATAAACAAAATAATGTATTTTTATGTTTTTCAGTTTTTAACATATAAATATCTCCCCTGACAAATACAATCCACGCTGCTGTATATACTGTACATCATACATCTTACACATATATATATCTTCTGTTCAGTTTTTACTTGTGTGACTTCCCATTACAGATCTTGTTTAAGCATTGCTACAGAGAGCCTGAATATTAAGAATTTTTGCCATGTTGACTGTAATTATTGTGCACACGACAATAGATAATTTTAATTTGAATAAGAAAAATCTAGTACAAACTAAAAACACTGACTATCCACATCTGTACCTTTGTATATTAGGTCAAGGTTCTACTCAAAGTGCCTATAGAAATTTTTTTTTTGCTTTATTGAAGAGAATTGAAATGCAGATTTATTTAATTATTTTTATTGTTTAATTTGTTGTGTCTAATTGAGTAGGGTTTGGGGGAGTAAGAATTGAGGGAGGGGAAAGGGTGGAGAAGTGAGAGAGCAGGGTTGGGGGGTTTAGAGGTAAGGGAGGTGTGTTAAGGTTAGGGTTGGGGGAGTGAGGATTTAGGGTTGGGTGGATTTAAGTTGATTAAGAGTTGGGGAGGGAGGGGAAAGCGGGGGTGTAAGGTTCGGGGGGTTTAGAGTTGAGGGAGGAAGCTTTAAAGTTAGGGTTGGGAAAGAAGGGATGTAGGGTTGGTGGGGTTAAGAGTGGGGAAAAGGTGAGGTTTAGGGTTATGTTTGAGGGAGAAGTGGGGGAGTGTAGTCACTAGATGGTGCCATTGTTGACGTGGCAGTTCGAAGCTGTGGACACAAGGTCTCTGGTGCCTGCCGTGGCAATGGCAACCAACCTACCCTGTTCTGGCAAACAGTCCGGTGCCTCAGAAAGGGGAAGCAGTACTCTGCCAACATTGTTTACGGTGCGGGTGGGGAGCTGTTGACTTCAACTGGGGACATTGTCGGACGGTGGAAGAATACTTTGAGGATCTCCTCAATCCCACCCGACATGCCTTCCATTGAGGAAGTGGAGGCTGGGGACTCTGAAGTGGACTCATCCATCACCCGAGCCACTGAGGTCACTGAGGTAGTTCGCAAGCTCCTTGGTGGCAAGGCGCTGCCAGGGGTGGATGAGATCCGCCCTGAGTACCTCAAGTCTCTGGATGTTGTGAGGCTGTCTTGGCTGACACGCCTCTGCAGCATTGCATGGAGGTCGGGGACAGTGCCTCTGAGTGGTGGTGGTCCCTCTTTTTAAAAAGGGGGACCGGAGAGTGTGTTCCAACTACAGGGGGATCACACTTCTCAGCCTCCCCGGGAAGGTATACACCAGGGTACTGGAGAGGAGAATTTGGCCGATAGTCGACCCTCGGAGATTCAGGAGGAACAATGCGGTTTTCGTCCCTGGTCGTGGAACACTGGACCAGCTCTATACCCTCCACAGGGTGCTTGAGGGTTTATGGGAGTTTGCCCAACCAGTCCACATGTGTTTTGTGGATCTGGAGAAGGCATTCGACCGTGTCCCTTGTGGTATTCTGTGGGGAGTGCTCCGCGAGTATGGGGTCCGGGGCCCTTTGCTAAGGGCTGTTCGGTCTCTGTACGACCGGAACAGGAGCTTGGTTCGCATTGCCGGCAGTAAGTTAGACCTGTTCTCAGTGCATGTTGGACTCTGGCATGACTGCCATTTGTCACCAGTCCTGTTCAAAATCTTTATGGACAGGATTTCTAGGCATAGCAAGGTCTACGTAATAAAGTGGCCAGTGAGTGTATACATAGAAGTGAGTCCCTCTACAGAGGCTGCCATTCAATGTAATATTCAGTTTCACAACCAGATGCTGTTAAAATCTACTTACTGGCTTTTTTATTTATAAATGCTGGGAAAGTGACACAGTAATAGGCAAATCAAAGCCTGCCCATGCTCTATAAGTTAGAAGTGTAGGTTATACAGTATGGTTAAAAAATGTAATTCTGGCTATATATGTATATTTATTTGTACATAAAACCTCAAAATAACTGGCAAGTTCACAAATAATATTATATTAGCACATTAAGATATTATAGGTGAATTTGTCAACTCCGTCAGATGTCAACCCCGTCAATTTCCATATCTGACGGTAAGTAAGCTGACGGAGTTGATGTAAGGGCAAGTATTTTCCCTCTCAAACATGTGGTGGCACAGTGGTGTAGTGGTTAGCACTGTCACAGCAAGACGCTTGTGGACTTAATCCCCAGGCACGGGCCCTTCTGTGTGGAGTTTGCATGTTCTCCCTGTGCCTGAGTGGGCTCTCTCTGGGTACTCCAGCTTCCTCCCACAATCCAAAGACATGCAGACAACTCTAAATTGCCCCTAGGTGTGTGAGTGGTTGTCTGTCCTTCTATGTCAGTGACTGACTGGCGTCCTAGTCCAGGCTATACCCTGCCTCTTGCCCAAGATAGCTGAGATAGGCTCCAGCACCCCCTGCGACCCTGTGTGTCAGGATAAGCAGGTATAGAAGATGAATGAATGAATATGCATTGTACACTGCAGCTAGCTGTTTTTTATTCAGTTGCTAGCAGTAATCACAATAACAAGGTGAAAGAAATCATTTAATGGCTATTATTTTGCAAATATATTGTTCGTCCCACAAAAGAGGATACAAAACGTTAGATCAGTTTGATGCTGCAGATTTATTCAGAACCATGCACGGGTTACTGTGGGCCATAAGCAACACCAAAAGAACAAAAGCCCCGCTTCAGTAACTACACACATAGGAGCTACCTCAGCTGACTCTTCTCGATGTGAAGGAGCAGCAGCTCTACTATCCGAGCTCCTCCCGAGTGACTGAGCTTCTCACCCTATCTCTAAGGGAGCGCCCAGCCACCCTGCATGGAGGAAAGCTCATTTCGGCCGCTTGTATCCGCGATCTTGTCCTTTCTGTCATTACCCAAAGTTCATGACCATAGGTGAGGTGGGAGTGTAGATTGACCGGTAAATGGGGTGAGAGCTTTGTCTTTCAACTTAGCTCCTTCTTCACCACTATGGTCCAGTACACCGACTGCATAACTGCGGAGGCTGCACCAATCCGCCTGTCAATCTCATGCTCCATCTTTCCCTCACTCACGTGAACAAGACTCCGAGAAACTTGAACTCCTCCACTTGAGAAGCAGGACCTCTCCACCCACCCGGAGAGGGCACACTATCCTTTTCCGGTCAAGAACCATGGCCTCAGATTTGGAGGTGCTGATTCTCATCCCAGCCACTTCACACTCTGCTGCAAACCGCCCCAGTACATGCTGAAGGTCCTGTTTGTTTGATGAAGCCAACAGGACAACATCACCTGCAAAAAGCAGAGATGAAATCCCAAACTGGACTACTTCCGGTCCCTGGCTAGTACCAGGTTGGACCCCATTTTGCCTTCAGAACTGCCTGCCTTAATTCTTTGTGGCATAGATTCAACAAGGTGCTGGAAACATTCCTCAGAGATTTTGGTCCATTTTGACATGATAGCATCGCGCATTTGCTGCAGATGTGTCGGCTGCACATCCATGATGCAAGTCAAGTCACCTGTTCCACCACATCCCAAAGGTGCTCTATTTGAATTGAGATCTGGTCACTGTAGAGGTCATTTAGGTACAGTGAACTAATTGTCATGTTCAAGAAACCAGTCTGAGATGATTGGAGCTTTGTGACATGGTGTGTTATCCTGCTGGAAGTAGCCATCAGAAGATGGGTACAGTGTGGTCATAAAGGGATGGACATGGTCAAGCAACAATACTCAGGTAGGCTGTGGCTTTTAAACAATGATCAATTGGTACTAAGGGGCCCAAAGTGTGCCAAGAAGAATATCCCCCACACCATTACACCACCACCACCAGCCTGAACCATTGATACAAGGCAGGATGGATCCATGCTGTCTCATGTTGTTTACGCCAAATTCTGACCCTACCACTCAAATGTTGCAGCAGAAATCAAGACTCATCAGACTAGGCAACGTTTTTCCAATCTTCTATTGTATTGTCCAATTTTGGTGAGCCCTGTGCAAATTGTAGCCTTCAGTTTCCTGTTCTTGGCTGACAGGAGTGGCACCCAGTGTGGTCTTCTGCTGCTGTAGCCCATCTCCTTCAAGGTTCGACGTGTTGTGCGTTCAGAGATGCTCTTCTGCAGACCTTGGTTGTAACGAGTGGTTATTTGAGTTACTGTTGCCTTCCTATCAGCGCAAACCAGTCTGTCCATTCTCCTCAGACCTCTGGCATCAACAAGGCATGTTCGCCCTGAGAACTGCGAACTGAGAACTCATTGGATATTTTCTCTTTTTTGGACCATTCTCTCTAAACCCAAGGGATGGTTGTGCGGGAAAATTCCAGCAGATCAGCAGTTTCTGAAATACTCAGACCGGCCCGTCTGGTACCAATGACCATGCCACGTTCAAGAGATTCAAGATTTTTATTGTCATTTGCACAGATAAAAACAGGTTTCACTGTACAATGAAATTCTTGCTTTGCTCTTCCAATCTTCAATGCCAAATAGAAAAATATAAATACAAAAATACAAGTAAATAATATACACTAAATAATATACAGTAAATAATTTACAATAAGTGTGAAAAAAACTCTATATACATTCAAATAATGTCACTTAAATCACCTTTCTTTCCCATTCTGAAGCTCGGTTTGAACTTCAGCTGGTTGTCTTGACCATGTCTACATGCCTAAATGCACTGAGTTGCTGCCATGTTATTGGCTCATTAGACATTTGCGTTAACGAGCAGTTGAACAAGTGTACCTAATAAAGTGGCCAGTGAGTGTATATAAAGCACTAATTCTAATGTTAGGAAAATGCAACATTTCTTATTTTCATGGATTTATACCAAAACATGCTTATGAATATTAGGCTCCATTCAATTTCTGCCAAATCCATTACATTTATTTTCATCACTAGATCTCACCAAAAACTACACACTGCTACTTTAAGATTTTACATCAATCAATCAATCAATCAATCAATCAATCAATCGTGTCAAGTAAATGGAAATCTGATTCCATTCCAGTCTTATTAAAATACATTTTTCATTACTTCAATTTGTATTGAAGCATGGCTAGAGAGATATTTTCAGTTAAGGGGCAAAGGAGAAGAAATACAGAAAAAAGAAAAAGGTCCAAAAGGTCCAATGAAGGTGCAGTGCTGGAGGCAGACACCCCCCAGATAGTCCGCAAGATCAGAATATTCAAGAATGCAATGCCAGACACAGCAGACTCTCTCTCAGACAAGAAAGACCAAGAAGAAAAATCTGTTTAAAAACACATTTGTTCGTTAATCAGTAATGCACACATGTTTTTTGTCAACACCGTCAGTTTTTTGTCAACTCCGTCAGTACTTCGTCAACACTGTCAGACATGTATGTTTTGTTAACTTTTTGAAAGAAAATGTTTATTCTTTCTTCTGTTTATGTTGTTTCTGTAATAAAAGACCATCTGATCTCCATCCTCTTGTGTCTTAATTATTTAAGGAATTGTTTTTTATAATATTAAAATTAAAAACAGAGTCTGAAAATGAAGATATTTAGAAATCTGAGTTTTCATAATAGTGTGAAATCACAACATCAGTGTATATTATTGTATTTTATTACATATCAGGTTAACTAAACCCTTTTACAACATACTTCAGAACTTTAGAAATGCCCCTATCGACCAACAATTTCAAACTGAGAACCATCTTGCACCACAGTGTAGCCCTATATAGTGAAGTTGACACATGGAATTAAAGTAACAAGCTCATTAGACAAATATATGTCATCATCCACTGGTATATGATTAAAATTTAAAGAAGCAAATTCAAGGCAAGAAATGATTGCTCTATTATCAAAGTGATGTCATAAATGGCAAGCCATGAAACATAAACACTTAGAGAAATTTGATGCCCCAATTTGTGCCTTTCTGCAAAAATGTATCATGTAAATGTCTATTTATGTAAAGGAAAATATTAAATTCAGGTGCCAGCTGACAATTCAAAATATAACACCATGACTCATGGTTATCAACTGTGCTTTGTTGCTTCCTCTTCTTTCTGTTTTAAATTGCAACCATCTGCAGTTTTAAGGGGTGTTCATTCCCTGCCTCATCCCCAATCTCTACACTAGTAACCAACAAGAGCAATATGAGAAGAAATATTTCAGCCAACACATCAAAACACGTCTCTCACTAAGTTCAGATCTCACAAAGACATTCATACTCTCACTACTCATTTTTCAAGTTGTTTCTGACACTCATAAGACTCACCTTCTCTCCATAAAATCACATTTAATTAAAAGCATTCAGTGCATCTCCACCAGATTTATATTATTGATTATTTGGCTATATTCTATACTTGGCTCTGGCTTTTGGACAAAGGGTGGAATTTTGATTTCAAAGGTGGAGGGAAAACAGTTGGTGCAGACACAAATCTTCAAAAGGGCTTGAGTTTCAGATACCCTCATGAGGTAGAATGAAACACAACCATGTTTTTTCTTAATTAATTATGAATAACTTTAATAAACTGCTCAGAGAGATACAATTTACAGCAAATATAATTGGGGCAGTTGAATGCATTAAGACTCAGACTCAGAGGAAGACTACAGTCCCTCTCACAGTTTTGACTTTGGTAAGTGTCAGTGTTGTCTCACAGGATATAAAGAACATTTTCTTGTAACATTGTTGGTTATTAGATGTAGTTTTAACACAGCAGCTGGTACATTCACGTGTATTTTAATACATGATTTCTATTATTTAATCTAATTTTATTATGTTTATTAATGAATTATGTTTAATTAGTTAATTATTTAACTTGACTTTATTAATTATTGTTATTAGTATTTTATTAATCCAGTGTTTTTGGATTGTATTTGTATCGATTTACTGTTTTATTTATTATCAATGATTAACTGTCTTTATTATTTTACCTTTTTGTATCAACGAAAAGATTTATTATATTATTTTATTTTATTTATTTGTATGAATGAACTTTTTCATTCCCTCGCTTGCTTCCAGTCTGTGTGTAACACTGAAATCTGTCCGGCGGAAGTTGAGATCACGGCCTTCTCACAAAAGAAATGGCGAGCGGTATCGGCAGTGAGTAATATTTCTAAATTGTTTCTCTCTTTAGTTGGTGGTTTTCTTCCAGCAAGCAGTAAACAAACTCCAAACATTACAGTTGTTGTAGTTTTATTGAAGTCAGCAGCGTCGTCTCGTGATAATCCGTCACACCGTGTTTCTGTGTGTCCCATCAATGTGTCCCCCGTAATCTGCGGTGCTAAGATAAAAATACTCTTTAAATTATACCCAACAATACGCGTTTGTCGTGTTTTTATGTGTTGTACAGATTGTATCCAAGCCACACTACTTAAAAAAAAGAAGTGCTCTAATAAATCTCACAGTTACATTTCAAACACGAAACGAGCCAACATAGCTAACAGGAGCTAGGATGCTAACTTTGATAAATAATAAAATCGTTTAGTTCAGTAAATCAGCGCAGCTGCTGATTTCATTTAATCAGTTTAATGTTTGCATCATTAGCACATCACATACTGTGTGTTTTATCTGTTTTTGTGGAAACAGTCATATATCGTGACCGTAAACAAACAGCGTCGGTAAACAAAACAAAATTAACATTGCTCAACCTGAGTTAACAGTAAATTATCACAGAGTCTCACATGAAAGAGACTGATGAATTTATTCATTTATTCAGAGGGCACCTTGTCTTGCTTTATCAGTGTTTTGTGTTTTATCTACTTTGTTTTAATGAACGTGAACTTAATTAGAGGGCCCGACAAAAGTCAACATTATACTTGGAATTGACAAGCCGGCTGCTGTTAGGAATACCTGGTTGTAATTTGTTTGTGTGTTTGTTGTTGTTTCAACAGAACATAAGATCCTGAATGTTGGACCAACAGAGCCCTGGTCCGTCAGGGAGAAGCTGTGCCTGGCCTCCTCTGTCATGAGGAGCGGAGACCAAAACTGGTAAATAAAAGAAAAAGAAAACCTGCTCAACTGATATTGTCGTTCACAAAAACATCAGCTTCATAAGACACCTGACAGATTTCTCCACGTTATAGGCTGTTTCCTTTCAGTGTAGTCACTAGTTTCCACATCTCTTTGATAAAACCTTTTATTGGCCAAATGGATGACTACTACTGTCACCTGAACTGAGAAATACAGATTTGTGTAATTTCTTCAGGTAGAAGGTGAAAATAAAATAAAAAAGTAAAAAAAATACATAAAGAAAAGCTATGTAAGTATGAAATTAAGGTGGACTGTTAGGTCTCAATTCTGACCACTAGAGGTCTGACTTGGACAAGTAGAATCACACTCGACTGTGCTGTGTTACTTTTAAGTGCTCGTATAATCATGATTTTTTTTTTCCACCACACCCTGGATTTGTCTGTTCTGTATTTCCCCAATTACCAGCAGTTCTCTCAGCATACATGTGAATTTGTTTCTGTCTTCCAGGGTTTCTGTAAGTAGAGCCATCAAGCCTTTTTCAGAGCCTGGCCGTCCACCTGATTGGTTCTCACAGAAGGTGAGAAAGTTTCAAACCTGTACAACATTTTCACATATTTGTTTTTTGGGCAGATAATAATGAGCACTTCTTGAGCCATTTTCATCGGCATAACACATTTTATCTCTGTTTCTCAGCACTGTGCCTCACAATACTCTGAGCTGCTGGAGGCCACAGAAGCACCAAAGTCAGTATTGTAATACAGACATAGACACACATCTGTGTGCTGAATCATGATAATGTGTTGTTGCTTTTTTATCACAGGTAGAAAATCTTTTGTGAGTTGATTTAGAGTGCTTGTGTCCTGTTTTGTCCCAGGCGTAAGCGTGGAGAGAAAGGTGAGGTGGTTGAAACCATCGAGGATGTCATCGTTCGTCGGTTAACCACTGAGAGGATAGAGGAACTAAAAAAACTACTGCGAGACACACAAGAGCAATACAGGTACATACGCACTGAAAAGTAGACCACTTAAAAGATGCTTGAGGTCTGTGACGTGACCCTCCTGTGCTTTTCTGTCCTGACAGGAAGTTGAAGAAGGAGGTGGATCTGATACAGACGGGTCACATGGACTCCCAGCTGAAGGAGTTATGGGGGGAGGTTACGCTGTAAGACTCTTTTCAGTTCTTCAGTTTCATACTAATTGTTTTGAATGTTTTTTGCCATATTAACAAGTGGTTGTTTTCAAGTATACCTTTAATGAACCAGCACAGGGCTAGATAGATAGATAGGTGACTTTATTCATCCCTGGAGGGAAATTCAGTACTACAAATTGTAATGTCAGTGGTAATATCACAGGTGTGTCATTTTAACACTTGGGTCCAGAAGGTAAAATATCTCAACACATATATATCTCAAATATGTAGTCATCTATTTTTCATAGTTTTGTATTAAAAAAAAAAGCTCTTTGGGAAATATCAGATATACCCATTTGCTAGAGTTAAGGGAAACTTATTTGCGCTGTAGCTACAAGTAATGGGCAGACAGCAGGGTATGTTTTAAACCATGTTTTTAAATTCTTTTCTCAAAGAACACAGGACAAGTGAGTTACACAGCAGACATTTATGATATAGTAGACCAAATAAAATAATGATGATCCCCTGACTTTCAATTTAACAGTCTTGACATGTTAATGTGTTAATTTGTCCAATATTTAGTCCATGACAGAAAATGTCATAAGAAAATGATTGACTCTCCATCGTCCTTATCTGTAGTTGAAATTTTAGTCTCATAAAGTCTTGTGTTTAGAATTATTTTTATCACTGTTTACTATATAGTGTGCTGTATTTACCCTCTGCTATGAGCATAGATAATGTAAAATTTTACAAAAATATAGTGACTCAAAAACTCCACCATGGAACAAAAAAGCAGTGTCCATTGTATATACACACTTATACAATTCAGTGAATTGTATATTATGGATACAAAAATGACTCATTGTGACTCAAAACCTGTCACTGATGACATCAAAAAATGATTCATGAGTATCCAAAAACCTTCATTTACTGCTCATTATAGAGTAAACAGAGTGTCTGTTATATAGAAGGAAGTGGGTGAGTAATAGCCCTGGAGCGTGCTCGATGGGGGTGTGGGAGTTCAGCAAGATGGTTCTACAGTTCAACTTACTGCATTTTAGCTCTCTTTGCTTTATCCCACTCTATACACCGTCTTCCCAAATTTTTAATTGTTAAATTGTGTGATTTTTTTCCCCCAACCTCAGAAAGAAGAAACAGGATGAGGAGGAAGCAGAACAGAAGAGGAAAGCCACAGAAACAGCATACCAAGGTGCTTTAAAAAAAAAAAAAAAAAACATATTTAACCAATATCTTGGATTATGTATATATATATTGTAAACTTCATATGTATCTCTATGATAGTTGCTGCCATTGTGCCATTCCCTATAAATGACCTGGCCAGCTGTGATAGAGATTTTAAAGTTGAAATATATGATATGATATGATACATTTCACTAGATTTCTGTTGTTTGCCAAATAGATCAGTTTTTCATCATGTGAGACCTTTACAAATAAAAAATCAGCTCTTCGGCCTAGGTGAGCTTTTAAAAATATCAAGCACATTGCTCACAATAATGTAATCTTGTATACATCAGAGCCAACAAAGAGGATGTAGTATGAAAAGATATTTACCTATTTATATTCCAGCGGGGGCTTTCCCATTCTACATGCAGCCAAACTGCAACTACTGGAATACTTTGACCTGGCCTCTTCTTGGAATATTTTTCATGACTTGTTGAGACAATGGACTGTTTCTCCGATGTGCTTGAGACTGGAATGACAGTACTCTCACATGATGCCCTGCTCATGATTTGTGTGCTGCAGTTCTTTTCCGATTTCTTGAACAAATTTGACTTAAAAAAAAAACAAAAAAAACATTCATTCTCCCTCTCATACTCTCTGACCTTCTCTCTCCTTCACAGCTCGTCAGGCGGTGAAAAACACACCGAAGCGTCTGCCCAGTGTAACTGTACGTTCTCCTCTGGGTGCCAGCCCTCCCGCCATGGACTCTCAGGCTGACTCCTCGGTCTCCACGCCGCCCACAGATGCAGGAGGTGTTGCCTCTGATGACACCACCACCACCCACTCAGTTGTAAGAACATGCTCATATAGAAGAGTGTTTGTCTTGTATACTCTGCAGTGATGAGATGCAACAAGAATACTGCCAGTACTGAGAGAAAAATGTCTAAAATAAGGTTTTATTATAAGACATAATCATTACCTTCTCCATGCTACCATTTTTACCCTCTTGTATGATTTCAAAGAACACATTAGCACTCACAGTTACTGCAGTCCAGTCAATACACAAGTATAATTCAGGCTTCACTGTAATTTAGGGGCCATCACAAACTGTAATTCAACATGAAGATCACTGATAAAATTAAAGTTCTCTGTGTATCAGTTTACAATAATATCTTGTGACTGAGCTCTGGACTCCACAAAAGTGCCTTTTGTACCTCCAGATTGTTTTTTTGTTGAAGGAAACGGTTCAGATATTGAGGCTCACTGTGCCAACCCCTCTCACTGATTCTTTGCTGTCTCTGCCAGGCCCAGGGGGTTGGAGTATTTCTCCCAGCGACGGATGCTCCAGGCCCAGGGCCCAAAGATGGAGGCCTGGCCGCTCTAGTAGACAATTCGCCACAGAAGAGGCTCCTAGCCCAGAAGGCTACGCCGCCACCCTCACCACTCCTGTCAGAACTGCTAAAAAAAGGCAACCTCATCTCAGCCAGCCCCCGCCTGGTGAGAGCCAGCTTAGCTTGTATCTTAACATCCAAAACTACAAGAATGCTGTGATTTACACTAGAAACACAGATTTATCGAATGCTACTGTAAAACCTAGGAGTAGCAATGCCCTTACAATGTGTGAAGTGCAAAAGGTAGTGGTAGAATACTAGTAATTTGGCTGGTTAAGCTTTAAAAGGATACATTGATTGGTTATGTAGCTTTTCAAGAGTTGTGTTTATCAACTTTCTCAGAGATGTATTATTACATACACACTCATTCATTCACTGTTTTGGTGTTTTGGGGAGTTTTTTTTAAAGCATTAATGACTCAAAAGCAGCAGATATTACTGCAGTATTCTAATTTAATGTCAATTCATATACGTTTTTTCCACACTGTATCTAAAGACATGGTGGATTAAAACCCCACTTTTCTGTTTTTTTGGTATTTTTTTAACATCAGGTTGGGGAAGGAGACTCTACTGGAAGCCTCACCAATGGAGTACAGACGGCCACCGCAACCACTGCCTTACCACCTGGTCATGAGGTCATCACGGGTAAATATACTGTGGCTTTCATCGTCAATACGTACATTCATAGCTCTGTTTTTTAAAAAAATGTCTGTATGTGACTGCTCTCAGACGTCATTCATGACACAGTCGAAAGGTAGATGAGAAAAAATATGTTATGGGCGGAGAATAATTTGGAGTGGCCAAACGTCTTTATCTGTGTAACCTGATGATGCTGTAGGTGTTGTTAGATATTGGCCTGCACTGTTCATGGTGTCTAAGAGCTAAAAATACCTAATACCTAATAATAACTTACTTACAACTTCACAGGTTGATACTTCAGGTTTCTTTTGTGTTTTTACTTACTCTTCTCTGTGTGTTCAGAGGGTGAAGCAGAAGCTGCAGTAAAGGCAGAGCTCGGTGAGGAGACAGGATTAGTAGAAGAGGACCTAGTAGCTGTGTCTTACATTGGAGATGAATTGGACCTGGAGACAGTAGGAGACATCATTGCCATCATAGAGGAGAAGGTACGTGAAAGAGTCTTCACCATCAACAAGGCAGACAGGACCTCATTGTTTACATGTCTAGATAAATACTTAATCAATTGATCGATCTTAATCAAACGCCTTATCATGTGTTTTATGTTAGTACACAGAAAACCCAAATATTTGCTCTTTTGTGACATAAACAACATTTCCTGCATCATCGTTCTGTATTTCCTCTTCACAGGTGGATGACTCTGTGGAGGCCTTGGATGCAGCAGCAGTGGAAGCAGCCCTCTCTCTGTGCGAAGAGGCCGTCTCAGAAGGACACACCCTCCCTGGCCCCTGGGAGACCCAGGAGCTGAAGGCTTCAGACCCAGCACCCACAGTCCAGGACTCCGATCCCACACAGGAGCCTCAGGACGTGGCCGCGATGTCCACGCTGATCCCTGCAACCACAGAGACCCAGAGTCAACCGGAAACGAAAAGAGAAGAACAGCTAAAGACAAACTGCGAGGTACCTGAGGTGACAGGAAGCGAAATCACCTCTTCTGTCACCTCTGATGACGGTGCAACAGGAAGTGAGGTCACGGAGGAGGGGGTGGCGGGGAAGGAGACCGCTGAAGCAACGGTCAAGAGTGAAGGAGAGGAATGGAGTCAGCCTGAGCCCAACCCGCCTTGCCTAGGTTGGTGGTGTACTTATGCATACACACACTGGCTTATATATTTCTGTTTTTCTGATGTGCTTCTCTTCTTGTCCTGCAGACTCTGAGGACAGCTCTGTGTCTGGGAAGGAGTCCAAGGTAACTCTTGAGCACACTTGCATACACGCATGACCTTTGTGAAAACACGTCGTTTTACTCCATACATTGTGTGTTCTTCAATGCAGGAGGTGAAGGAGGAGGAGGCAGGGAGCGAGGCTGACCCAGAGGAGGGGATAGAGCTGAAGGAGGAGTGTGGGGAGGGGGAGGGTCCCTATCTGTCAGAGGTGGAGCGGGCGGCCAGCGAGAGTGAGGACGGTTACGGCCCCCCGTCGCAACGCTACACAGCTGATTCACTGGCCAGCAGCCCGGCCTCCTCTTCCCAGCTGTAGGTGTCCTCATCTGCTCACACTCGCAGGATGAACCGAAAACTTGTGTCATAAAACTATTTTTATCTACTGGGCAATATGTGGAGCTAAAGTGGCTCATCTGAGTCCAGGGCCGTGTCCTGGGATAACCCCTGTCCTTACCACAGCAGAACATTTTAGGAGAAATGCTGTTTCAAAACTAGATAAAGCTTAGCTGGCATTTGTCATGAGTGTTCTTGTCCTGACCTCTGAATCAGATTAGGCCTCCATTTCTCTGAGCTAAGCAATGTTTAGCTGCTAATGTGAAAAACTTAACAGCATGTGCTTTTGTCTCCACATGTGATTTCTCTTCTGCTTCCCGTTTCCATTTACAATCCCCTCTTCATTCCCTTTCTATTTTCACTTCCTTTCTCTTCCTCCTGGTCTGTCCTCTCTCTCTCTCCCTGCATCAGATCTACATGTGGCGAGGACCAGGAAGCGGTCCAGGCCCAGAAGATCTGGAAGAAAGCCATCATGCTCGTGTGGAGAGCCGCAGCCAACCACAGGTGGAGCTTCTTGGAATGCCAAAATACTTGAGCAGTACTGCACAATCAATTACAAAAAAGTTTTTAGTGCCTCTGTTTTTTAAGTTATCATACAACCATCCTTATTATAATTAGCTGTTGTCAGATGTGTCAAATAGCAGGAGACTTCTTATCTAACAGAGGATGATCAGTATTAATGGATATTGATTGTATTATGTCCATTCATGCTGCAGTACATTACAGTAATGCTATACAGGGCCATACCTAGGATTTCAAAATGACTGAGGTCAGGAGTGCTGTGGCCCCAGAACAACCTCAAGACACCTAAAGAAGTCTGCGAAATGTTTTTTTTTACACATTTATTCATTGAGATGATCACTTTCTATAAATGTTATTTTCCAACAAGATGATACAAAATCTATTTTGTTATAGTTTAACGAATGAGTGAATGTATTTTCTCCCAAAACTGTCAAAATGTTGAGTACAAACCTCCCTCATGTGTCATTTTTATGTAATAGTAGTATGTTGACTCCTCCACATCTCAGAAGCAAATGTCAAAGACATCACCTTGTTTTCTTTAATGCTAGCTGTGGCCCGGATTGTTCTGTGTATTTTGAGATTTTTGAAGATTGTCTTCTCCAAGTGCAAACAGATGAGGAAAGATGCATTAAATCATCAATTACCTAAATCATAGCTTATATTTTGAACAAAATAGCATTAGTGTGAAAGAATCTTGCCATCGTTGCGAAGTTTTCAGTAAGCAATGAAAACATTTTTTAATGTCTGAGAAATAAAATGCATGCAGACTTAATTTTTGTAAAACATGGTCTGTTTTAGAACAATAGCACTACAGAAAGAGCATCTATTCTCCAACAGTTAAAGGGAAACTGAGGTTGTACAGTTACTGAGTTCATGTTTCCAACAGGTATGCCAGTGTGTTCCTGCAGCCGGTGTCAGACGACATTGCACCTGGTTATCACAGCATTGTACACAGGTCAGAACAGACACGTATACTCTTTGGCTTTCTCTGTCAAATTACATCTCACATGTACACACATTATTATATGAACAACAACATTCTGACTCTGCTGCAGAAAGTCTGCAGTGCTTCATTCATGCTACACCAGAATCCTACTCGCATTAAACAGTAATGAACTTCTAATAAATGGTGTTAAATAATAGTTAAACAATCATTTGATTGTTTGTGGCAAACACAGACCTTACTGAATACATCTCTCTCTCTCTCACCATCCGTCCTGCACAGACCCATGGACCTGTCGGCCATTAAGAAGAACATTGAGTCTGGTGTGATCCGTACAACAGCTGAGTTCCAGCGCGACATCATGCTGATGTTTCAGAATGCCGTCATGTACAACTCGTCGGACCATGACGTGTATCACATGGCGCTAGAGATGCAGCGTGACGTCCTGGAGCACGTGCAGCAGTTCCTGGCCACCCAGCTCATCATGCAGACCTCAGAGAGCGCCATCTCCGCCAAGAGCCTTCGCGGCAGGGAGGGGAATCGTAAGCCAGGAGAGCCAGCTGAGAAGGTGGGTTGGATCACTTGGTGGGGGTTAAATTAGCGCTCCCTTAAAAAGTCTGTGATTTCAATGAAGCACTCTGTAAACCTCCACGTCCAAAAATTTCACTGTTAATGTTTGAAACTCACCTGTGAAAAGTGTTGAGTGTCAAAATATCAACAGTGGGCTAGGAAGAAATTTTGGGACATGGGGGAGCTGCTGTAACAAAATCATCAGTAAATCTTTGAAGCCTTTTATCAACCATGGGCCATTCACTCAGGTGCTTTCACTTACTTACTTTTCTCAGGACTGTTTGATAAGTGTTTTGTTAAGAATTGTGTTCCACAAGTCTTTGGAGAGTGTGGATTATGGTAATCTGGTCCTAGGAAAATATAGTGATTTGTTGTTGACTTATAACTTTCATTTATATAGTTATAAAAGTTCTGAATTTGAGTCAGGCTGTTGACCTTTGGTAAAATATACAATCTGTATGAAAATACAGAAATGTACAGTAGGAAAAGAAAAATCCAGTAACAAACTTCCTGTTACTTACAGAAAGTTACTGAAAACTGTTGGACGGGTTGATTATGGTTTGTGAACAGAACACATATTGTGAAGAGCTATGAACTGATTTGTTACAAAGTCACTGTGTTGTCAGAAACTTATTGCCATAGTTATGGACTCAATTCGCAGATTTGTTGCAGTGATGTTACACTTAATATGGTTCTCATGGGTTTACATGTTACACCTTTGAGTACATATCCCTCCATTTCCATGATGGCTGACACTTATGGCCCTTTTCCACTAGTACCTACTCAGCTCGGCCTCGCCTCGCCTCGCTTACTCAGTTTCGGTCGTTTTCCATTACAATAGAGTACCACCTCAGCGTGGGTGGGGTCATTTGTTATGCGACACAAACACGAAACGACTACGGAGCAATGGAGGCCACCTGAGACAAAGAAATGTCTGCACCTCGTCTTTGCTCCGCGGAGGTTGATTTCTGTGCAGCCATCTCTGATCGTGTTCGTTGTTGTTATTGCGTTTTAAAAATGGCGCGGTTGACTCTTATGAACGAGTCGCTCTCCCGACGCATCTAGTGACGTCACATTCCCTGGCCAATCAGCGGCCTGCCGTCTGCCAACGTCACATTTTCGGCTCGACTCAGCTCGCTTGGAACCCCGGCCGAGTAGGTACAACGAAAGTACCTGGTACCAGGTACTAACAAACGTAATGGAAACGCGTACAAACCGAGGCGAGTCGAGTCAGAGCCGAGTAGGTACTAGTGGAAAAGGGGCATTAGTCCTTAGATGTCTACCTTTTAATGGATGAAGAGTCCCAATATTTTACAAATCCAGGACCTTTGCATTGATTAAGCTGTGGTTCAGCACTATCTTTTGCTGTATCACAGACTATATACTTGATCTTAAGACAGTTTTAATCACCACTGATGAAGTATGTGTGTTGTACACTTTAATCCATATGGAACAATTTGCTCTTGTTGATATATCTAAATTGAGCTGCCTCAGATTATTGGTGTAACCACTCCGTCATCGGCTCTGCAAAGACAGTTTATTACATTTTGACATGTTACGTGACAAAAACGACATTATGTTGTTGTTATATACCTCAGTACATTGCATCTCTTCAACCTGTGCCACTTGTGTATCTGTGACTTTAAATAACCTCCTTCCAGCCTTTTATAACTAAACATCTTCTCATTTTGGCTAACTGTACGAGCTCGATGTAACTACATCACTCCACATTAATCTGTGAATGTGTGGCTGCTGTCACTCACTGTGATGTGGACTGAACTGAAGTACCAGAGCCAGAGAAAACGCAACAAATGATCTGCGTATCTCAAAAGCTGCACACCAGCTACTGATGATCTGTGGTGTATTTTCATCACACAACTCAGACATGCACATGTTGTTTTATACACGGGACACTCTTAGACATCTGGTCAAAGTTGAGCGTCACCAGGTCCGCGCTCCTCTCCGCTTGCTACAGTGTGCTTCAGCGGAGCGATTCCTGGCCTTGACTTCCCGGCTGATTCATGTCCTGCATGTTGGCTGCATCTCTCCTCACTAACTTCTGTCTGTCTGCATCTGCTTGTCACTGACTCAGCTGTTTTTCTGCCTTATACTGATCTGTCTGCTAATGTCTGCAATGAATTTCCTTTTTCGCTGTTGTGTCTGTGTTACTTTGTCTTAACTGTATGAATGTGGAAGTCTCCACTGTGTGTGTCTAAGTGTTCCTGTGGCTCATGGCATTTTTTAAGTATCATGGAATTTATTTCCAGACGGGAAATATACAGAAGTACAGCTGAATTTTGCAGATGGTTTATTTTACTAAATATATTTGGCAACAGGCCCCACAAATGTATTAAGTGTTTTAATCTTTTTTCAGCTGTTTCATTAGCTGGAGCTGAAATGAGATGCGTCCTTTTTAGAACATTTAGCTGAACTATATTAGAAAATTACATTTGTACTTCATGGAAGTCCAACGACGAAAGTCATGATGTTTTTCATAGGAGCCATGATGGGAACTCTGGTGTTTGTGACCTGAGTTTAAGACATGTTTGTGTGTATGGGAGTGTGATTGCCTGCTTGTGTATGTGCTCTCTGTTGTGTTTTTCTACGTCTGTCTGTAGATATCAATCTCACTATTTACTATCTGCATTTGGGAGTCTGTGTGAGTGTGAGTTTGTAAGTGCGTGGATGTGTGTCTTTCTGACGTGGTGTGTGACTGTATGTTTACGTACGTGCCGTGCAGTGGTCGAATGGGCGCTCGTTCCTCGGCGTGCTTCTGTTTGACGCAGACTTGTATGAAACTTGCTTTCTCACGCACATGTGTGTGTTTTCTCTCTCTTTCTCACTCCAATGTTTGTCCTCCTACAGGACAGTGTCCCAATGGCCTCTCCTGCTTTCCTTCTCTCTCTCTTTGTAAGTATTCAGGTTCTCCCTCAGATTTCACCAGAACCCGGCCACGCTCCGCACACGCCTGTCTCAACACACACACACACACACAATGTAACACACTCTGTACACATCAGTCTGCTCCTCTCATCTCTTTTCTTTCTCTCACTTCAGTTGTATTTTAGTGGCCCTAAAGGAAGTAAAATAATTTTAATCAATTAATTTTAATTATTATTATTATTATTATTATTATTATTATTATTTTAATCCTTTCCAGTAGTTTTAATGTGCTCCTGTCAGGTCTGAGTATCATTTGAACATATTTGGTAAAGTCAACATAAAAGCCAGTTTTCAAAACCTGTAATGAATTAAGATTGTAGCCTAAATATTAACAAACACAAACACTCACACTTTAAAGTCTGACATATTTGCATTTGAACATTATGAATAGCGCTAGATGGATAATTCAAGCAGACCGATACATCAGAGGATTCTGGTTTATTGCAGATGTTTGACTATCAGTATCACATGTGATGTGATATCGCATGTGATAAGTAACAAGGAAATGCAGGAGAGAAATATGGATGAGGTCATTTGGAAGCTGTGTCACCATTACATAGTTTGTCCACCAAAAAGCGCTGACAAGTTGTTTTTCACCTGTACAATGTCCAGATCAGTATGTATCCTGGTCAAAATAAAAATCTATACAATCTGCTGATATATCAATTTAGAATTTTAAACTTTGAATATCGATATCAGTATCGGCCTCAAAAACCCAGTATGACGGCCTATACTTCAGAGCAATGTGGTTTCCCAACAAAAAGTATAAGATCATAAGCATTAAAATGATTGAGTTAAGACAAATATTTAACATAATGTCTAAAACACTTCCGTACAAATATCATAAAGTAAGTGGAAGTCATTTATCTTTATTTGAAATGCAAGTTAATGTTATTAAAGCCTCCATTATATTAAATATTGATCATTAAATAACAAACTATCATAGTTAAAGTTGGAGATAAAAACATCCACAGTGTTATTTATTAGGATTTAACACTCAAATCGTAATCTGCTTCATCATTGTGGGTGTGGTTTGATCACACACAGCTGTTATCAGACTCTGATTCCCATGTTGCTGAATTTGATTGGTGCACACAAGTACGTGACATCACCTTTTTCTGGTGTGAGTCATAGTGGCTTTGTTCAGACTACCAGCCTAGATTATGTTTTTGGTACATCCAGATTGATTTTAGAAAGACTGGACAGCAAAACAACCACATAATTGTGATTTTTACAAATCAGATCCAGGCTACACTACAGGCTAAAAGTTTGGAAGCAAGATCAAATTTGTACAAAAATAGATCATAGTTTCATTGGTATACTTTGCAACAAAATAAACATGATTACTATATAAAGAGTAACTTATAGAAGACATTTTACTATAATTATCAGGTATTTGAGTTTTTCTTGCTTAGACTTTCTTCAGATTTCTTCAAAGTAACGTCCTCTGGCTTTAACAACAGCGTGGCATATACGAGGCATTCGCTCCACAAATTTTTTAAGGTAAAATGTGCCAGGAATTGCATTCCAAGCTTTCTTAAGTTCATCAATAAGAGACTGTGATTTGTTTTTTTACTTTTGCACTGAAGTTGTGACTCTTGCAAATCTTCTCGACCCTAAAACTAAGCCCTTCTTTTCTTTTGTTGACATTTGTTCAGCAATGGTCTGGTAACATCAATGTATACCTAAAGGTAAACTGAGGAAAATGGTGCATATCAATGAAAGAAAAGTCTGATCATGCAGTAAATACATCCCAAAATACATATAACTCATGCTGGTTTTTAAGAAAGGCATTGTGAACACAAACTTGAAGTTGCTTACAAGCTTTTGGCCTGTAGTGTACATATGGAGATGGACTGAAATGGGACCCTATCTACAGCTGGCTGCTGATATCAGATTTTAAAGTGTCTTTTGCATTGCTTGCAGCATGACAATGACGTTAAACAGTGTAGCAGAGTGTAAACCAGTATGTATGATAGACTGTATGGTATGTATGTGTACCAGCCTCTCCAGAGTTCTGCATTGCGACTTGACAGCATAGTTCTTTGGAGGGGGAGACGTTGAACTTCAATTTCTTATGCTTCTACACTGGAAAGCCACATCAATAGTGTACATAGTTACTGCCGCCTACATTAGATTGCTTGTTTCCATTAGTTTCTCATAGTTTCTCATAATGCGTGGTACCAGTTTTCTGTAAAATCAGATTAAACTGTGCTGGCGTTTGCTGGGAGGAGAGCTGGCAGTAGCTTCAGAGACAGCAACTCCAATTCAGCCAGAGCAAAGAAGTCTTCCTGCAGCGAGAGGTGAAGGAGGGAACATGTAACCTAATGTTAGGTGAAACACTGCCAGCCTTTGTCCACAGAGACCATCAAAATCAACACAAAATGAAAAGTTCCATTGAGGGGCTTTAAAGTACTAAACTTTAATACCAAATCAAAAAGTGAAAAACAGTCACCCGCAGCTGTATAGATGTGTGTTATGGATAACAATTATAGGACCTCTTTGCTACACTTTGTCTCTCACTCTTCTTCTCTCTGATGGTTTCTCACACACACACACACACACCTACCTCTGAACACACCTCTGAACACACTGTCTGTGTCACCCTCATAAACTTTAAGTTTTGTTTGGACACAATATTCTCACCACACACACACACAGGCTCCAGTAACCTTTCATCACCAAAGCCTCCGTCGGTTAATGATTCGGTTAATGACCCCATGCTGGTTTCCTGTGTTTTTCTGTTTTCGTGCGATTGTCTGTGTCTCTGCATGTTCTAATTTCTTTTCTCCTTCTTTTCTTTTGAAATCTTCTTATTTTTTTTATCATCATTATTTTTTTTTCTGTTCTTCATTTGGAGAGCAAGCCTTCAGAGGTGGACTGTGCTGTGTTGTTTTGTGCGGAGCTCAAATGGCGTGAGGAGGCCCACCACAGGGCCTCCCCTCACTCTGTCCAGCTGACCTTTGACTTACACACTTACGTATTTTTTTTTTTTTTTGTCTTGCTATCTCTTTCTTGTCCCTGCTTTCTCGTCTGTCTCTCTGCTATAGGACGGGGCACCAGGCACCAGGGGTCGTCGTAGTGCCATGGAGGCCGACCTCAAAATGAAGAAGTAGACTGACATTTCAGAGAACGAGACACTTTGAGAGACAAAGAGCCACTCTTGGGATCAGAGAAGGTGGAGCTGATTACTTACTGGTCACCGTGGTTGTTTTCGAAGAGGACTGCGCCATCTCTGTGTGCCTGGTGTGTGTGTGTGTGTGTGTGTGTGTGTGTGTGTGTTTGTGGATACACACTTATTCATGTGTGCTTCGGCATAGATGAGGGTATGTGGACGGATCAAGTGTGTCAGTATGTCTGAGAGAGCTTCATCAAACTTCCTCTTCTCCTGTTCATTCGATTGGTTAATGTGCCGCACCATGGCTATTCACTCCAGGTCAAACAAGCCAGCGCACAACTTTCCCCGGGTATTATCTCACCACCAGCGAGGGTAGGCATTCATCATTTCCTTTTGTAGAGGGGGAACAGTGAAGAAAGAGAGAGTAAGAACATTGTCACCAGCAAAAGTTTGTTTAGGATTAAATGACAGAAGGCAGAGTCCTGTTCATCAGATCTGATCATTTTGACTAATGGATGCATTAGTACTGGAACTGCCTGATGGGCTAACACTAAATGAAGCCAAGATGCTGAATCCATATCCGTTTGATCACTGTTAAAACATGATTGTGAGATCCATGTAAAAGCGATCAGAAATCTAAACAACTGGATTTTCTGCCCATTTTTGTATAAATGTTAGAGAGGCTGTCTTCATTAAGAAAAGCTGATGACTTCACCAAACTGGTGGGTTTTGTCCGCTTTGCTTAGTAACGGGTGAGAGTGCCCCTCTGTGTTGTCCGTGTTTTAGCCCATTAACATTAATTGTGAGCAGGAACCCTTTTCTAATTTGATGTTGCATTCAAATACACTCAGGCAACAAAAAATTCACAAAGTATGTTTTCCCAGTGCAGAACACAAAATTATCTCTCATGGATATGTTGAAGTGCATATTAGATATTGGGTATTGTTTTTATCTTTTTACATCTCAGTTGTTAGTGTCCTTGAAAGCACTAGCAGAGGTTACAAAACAGTGAAATACTTCCTGCTCAGAGGTCTGCTACCAGGAAATGATAATATACCTTTCACATCCAGTAAATCAGCAAATTGTTGACTTGATAAATTATCTCAGATAAAGGCCTCATCTGTTTATCTTGTGAGGAAATGAATGGAGAAAGCAATAGCTGCCTGTGATGGTGGTTAATCAAAAAAATCTGTTTAAAAACTAAACATATCTTTAGTAAAACAGTTGGCAGGGATGTAAAATAGAGGCATTTCTCTGAGTTTGTTAATGGGCTAAAACACTGTATGTGGAGTTTGTTGTTTGCTGAAATAGTATTGATGCATCCCTCCTTGTCACTTAGGGTGTAGCCAGTGTGTGCTACGTAAATAGCATAAGAAACATGTTTGTGTAATGTGTGTTAGATGGGAGTACAAAAATAAGTTTTGTACCTGTGAGATGGATCATGTAGAGTTTTGTGTTTGGGTAGCTGATACATGTATCATGTGTTCTGTTGTACATTTGTTAAATAAAAAGATTATTTGATCTAAACCTAAATCATTTCAGGTGTTCAATTGCTGTGGAACTTCGTGGTCGTTCACCCCATTATTTAGTGAGCTTTTGTTGGGTACATGGGTACATTTTTTAACATGATCCCAGCATTAGCTTTCCTGGAAATCTGCAGTCACAAGCTGCATTCAGAGTTGTAAATGGGCTTATTGAAATGATCTGGCACACCAAAGCTTGTGTAATCATTTCCCCTCACTGGTAAACAACTAACCCGAGACGTTGTGTAAGTCAAAGTATCAGGCCCCATATCTGTCAGCAGCAGTGTCAGTGGTGGAGGAAGTATGCAAGTATAATCAGGAAAATGTAACGTATTCAAAGTGGTCTCAAGTGACATTTTTATATATCATTACATAATAATCACTCTTGCATTCATGTAATAGGATTTTACTGCTTTAGTTTGAGGTGAAGCTAATTTTGGATTTCACAGGACTGCAACTAATTCTTTTAATTGTGGTTTAGTCTACTGGTTTGTATGTTCTGTTTAAATTACTACAAAACTTTATACAAAGGTCTTTGTATATTTAGTGTGAAAATTGTAATCTGTAAAGTAACTACAGCTGTCATTTGGAGTGGTCAACGTTTACAGTGTATTCTATATACAAGCACAGAACAAAGAAATAGTTGTGCAAAAGATTTATTTTACAGTGGCATAAATAATAAAGGTACAGCACATATCAGGAGTGAGACCTGCCCAGTCCTGGAAGGAAGTTTTACAGTGTACACTTTAACATTCAACTGTTCTGTGCAAAATACTGTGTCATGTTGGCTACAGCGAGTAGGTTAGACATTCATACATGGAATAAATAACAATCCCCTTCCTTAGAGCTCAATTACAACACAGACTCACATTTCTCAGTGCAGCACAGGCCAAACCTTCTGCATGTAGCCTGACATTCAGGATAAAGCTGGGAATAACATTCACTCAAAAAAAAAAAAAAAAAAAAGTAAACAGTGAATGAGGAGTTTACATTCTTAAGTTCAGCCCTGGTAGAAATCATGAATGACAGGACTGGCTGAGGAGTAGAGCTTCTTCTTCACCAGCCGGTACTCTGGTCTCAGCTTCAACACTTTGTTGGTATCGAAGATGTGCCAGCCGCCATCTTTGTCCGCCTTGAAGATCACAGACAGTTCAAATGTCGATGTGACGCTTGGGTCTGGGAAGATGCTCCCAACAGACTTCAGGCCGTCTTTGCCCTCCACGTACACCTTGATGGAGGCGCCCCGCAGCCCGCACGGCTCGTCGGCCGAGGCGCGCACCACATCCTGGCCCACCCTGGCAGTCATCTGGCGAGGCAGCATCAGCACCTGGCAGTGGAGGGTGGAGGCTTTGGCCTCTGTCAGGCAGCGCTCAATCTGCCGGGTCACATCCTTTTTAAGGAGCTGCTGCTCATCCTCCATACCAGTGTCCAGACTGGATACTGTACAAAGAAACCAAGAGTAATGTTAGACATCATAGAACAAAAAGTTTAATGCTGATATTTAATTTGCCTTTTGAAAACCACTGACAATCAAATGCAGTCCTTCTGTATCATCAGCAAAGCTAAGAGCCTAAAAGCCTGACCCTTGCTCATTTATCTGGCAGTCATTTAACTTAAGTCACTACTTGTGTCATGTGATAAATGTCTTGTAACAGTTGCACTAACACACAAAAGTCATCAGAATAGAAAAGCTTTGTATCAGCAGCTCAGCCTGCCATCAGCTGATCCAACACCTGAACCAGTTACATCAGAAAAACACTTCCGCCTACTCAAATAGTTCCTCTGATACTACATACTTTAACATCAGCGCATTAATATTCAAATACGACTCAGTGTAGCTCAGAACTTAAGACTACTTACTTAACTTTTTTCCTCTTGTCTATCATTAACAAAACTACATCCGACTCACCAGGAGAGTTGCTCTCTGAGTCGTCGCAGCTCTCGACGCTCCCCCTGCGGGCAGAGCTCCGTTTCTGTCCCGGGGATGTGAGCTGGCAGAAATACTTTCCGATCATGTCGACGACACTTTCCTCCTCCGACAGGCCGGGCACTCCGTGTCCAAACAGCAGAGCCGCGGTATAGACCATTCTGTTTCCTGCGCTTCAAGCTCCGGCGTCTCCTCCAAGCCTCTGCTCTGTGTCTTCTCCATGTAACAAAAGTGTCTGTGGCGGACGGCAGCAGCGGGCAGCGCCGGCCTTTTATACCGGAGGAGCCGCCGGTTGCGTCAGCTGAGCTCCGGGTGGGCGGGGCTTACCGGCTCAGTCCAGAACGTTCGTGACGTGAGGCTCGTGCAACACTTGGAGGCTGAGAGACAGGAGGTGAGACAGGAGGAGAGACAGGAGGTGAGACAGGAGGAGAGACAGGAGGAGGACAGGAGGAGAGACAGGAGGAGGTGAGACAGGAGGTGAGACAGGAGGAGGACAGGAGGAGGAGAGACAGGAGGAGAGACAGGAGGTGAGGCAGGAGGAGGAGAGACAGGAGGTGAGACAGGAGGAGACAGGAGGAGGCAGGAGGAGGGGCAGGAGGAGGTGGGACAGGAGGAGGTGAGACAGGAGGTGAGACAGGAGGAGAGACAGGAGGAGGAGGGGGAGGAGGAGGAGGGGACAGGGGGGGGAGGAGGTGAGACAGGAGGAGGTGAGACAGGAGAGAGGAGGTGGAGACAGGAGGAGGAGGACAGGAGGAGAGACAGGAGGTGAGACAGGAGGAGACAGGAGGAGGTGAGACAGGAGGAGGTGAGACAGGAGGAGAGACAGGAGGAGGAGACAGGAGGAGGTGAGAGGAGAGACAGGAGGAGAGACAGGAGGAGGAGAGAGAGACAGGAGGAGAGACAGGAGGTGAGACAGGAGGAGGAGAGGTGGGACAGGAGGAGGGGAGACAGGAGGAGAGACAGAGGGTGAGACAGGAGGAGGAGAGACAGGAGGAGGTGAGACAGGAGGAGGAGAGGCAGGAGGAGGTGGGACAGGAGGAGGTGAGACAGGACAGGGGGAGGAGACAGGAGGAGGAGGAGAGACAGGAGGAGGTGAGACGGAGGAGGTGAGACAGGAGGAGGAGGAGGAGAGAGACAGGAGGTGAGACAGGAGGAGGAGAGACAGGAGGAGGTGAGACAAGAGGAGGAGAGACAGGAGGAGGTGAGACAGGAGGAGAGAGGAGGAGGAGAGACAGGAGGAGGAGAGACAGGAGGTGGGACAGGAGGAGGTGAGACAGGAGGTGAGACAGGGGGAGGAGAGACAGGAGGAGGTGAGACAGGAGGAGAGACAGGAGGAGGAGGGGCAGGAGACAGGAGGAGGGGAGGGAGGAGGTGAGACAGGAGGTGAGACGGGAGGAGGTGAGACAGGAGGGGAGACAGGAGGGGGGGAGACAGGAGGTGAGACAGGAGGAGAGACAGGAGGTGAGACAGGGAGGAGAGGAGAGGGGAGGGACAGGAGGTGAGACAGGAGGAGAGACAGGAGGAGGGAGACAGGAGGTGAGACAGGAGGAGGTGAGACAGGAGGAGAGACAGGAGGAGGGACAGGAGGAGGTGAGACAGGAGGTAGGACAGGAGGAGAGACAGGAGGAGGTGAGACAGGAGGAGACAGGAAGGTGGAGGAGGAGAGACAGGAGGAGAGACAGGAGGTGAGACAGGAGGAGAGACAGGAGGAGGTGAGACAGGAGGTGAGACAGGAGGAGGTGAGACAGGAGGAGGGAGAGAGGAGGTGGACAGGAGGTGAGACAGGAGTGAGACAGGAGGTGAGACAGGAGGAGACAGGAGGAGGAGGAGGTGAGGAGGTGAGACAGGAGGAGGAGAGACAGGAGGAGGTGAGACAAGAGGAGGTGAGACAGGAGGAGGAGAGACAGAGAGAGACAGGAGGAGGAGGAGAGACAGGAGGAGAGACAGGAGGTGAGGAGGAGGGAGAGACAGGAGGAGGTGAGACAGGAGGAGGAGGAGGGAGACAGGAGGAGAGACAGGAGGAGGTGAGACAGGAGGAGTGAGACAGGAGGAGGTGGAGACAGGAGGAGGTGAGACAGGAGGAGGGCAGGAGGAGGTGAGACAGGAGGAGGAGGACAGGAGGTGGGAGAGGAGGAGGGGAGACAGGAGGAGGTGAGACAGGAGGAGTGGAGGACAGGAGGACAGGAGGTGAGACAGGAGGAGGAGGTGAGACAGGAGGAGGTGAGACAGGAGGAGGAGGAGGAGGAGGACAGGAGGTGAGACAGGAGGAGAGACAGGAGGAGGTGAGACAGGAGGAGAGGCAGGAGGAGGGGAGACAGGAGGAGGTGAGACAGGAGGAGGAGAGACAGGAGGAGACAGGAGGAGGTGAGACAGGAGAGACAGGAGGGAGACAGGAAGGAGACAGGAGGAGGTGAGACAGGAGGAAGCAGGAGGTGAGACAGGAGGAGAGACAGGAGGTGAGACAGGAGGAGAGACAGGAGGAGGTGAGACAGGAGGAGAGACAGGAGGAGGTGAGACAGGAGGAGAGAGGGGGGAGGTGAGACAGGAGGTGAGACAGGAGGAGAGAGGAGGAGGTGAGACAGGAGGAGGGACAGGAGGAGGTGGGACAGGAGGAGGTGAGACAGGAGGAGGAGAGACAGGAGGAGGTGGAGGACAGGAGGAGGAGAGACAGGAGGTGAGACAGGAGGAGGAGAGACAGGAGGAGGAGGAGACAGGAGGAGGAGCAGACAGGAGGAGCAGAGGAGAGAGGAGGAGAGAGGCAGGAGGAGGTGAGACAGGAGGTGAGACAGGAGGTGAGGACAGGAGGAGGTGAGACAGGAGGAGGTGAGACAGAGGAGGAGGAGAGACAGGAGGAGAGAAAGGAGGAGGAGGAGGAGGAGGTGAGACAGGAGGAGGTGAGAGGAGAGGGGAGGACAGGAGGAGGTGAGATGGGAGGAGGAGTGAGACAGGAGGAGGAGAGACAGGAGGTGAGACAGGAGGAGGAGGGGGGAGGAGGAGGAGGAGGAGGAGGGACAGGAGGAGGAGAGACAGGTGAGGGACAGGAGGTGAGACAGGAGGTGAGACAGGGGGAGGAGAGAGAGGAGGAGAGACAGGAGGAGGAGGAGGTGAGACAGGAGGAAGTGAGACAGAGGAGGAGGAGGACAGGAGGAGGTGAGACAGGAGGTGAGACAGGAGGAGGGGAGACAAGAGGAGAGACAGGAGGAGAGAAAGGAGGAGGGAGACAAGAGGAGAGACAGGAGGAGGTGAGACAGGAGGAGGAGGGGAGACAGGAGGAGGAGGAGGAGGAGAGACAGGAGGAGACAGGAGGAGGTGAGACAGGAGGTGAGACAGGAGGAGAGAGGAGGAGGAGAGGAGGAGGTGAGACAGGAGGAGGAGAGAGGCAGGAGGAGGTGAGGCAGGAGGAGAGGAGGGAGGAGGTGAGACAGGAGGAGGTGAGAGAAGAGGAGAGACAGGAGGAGAGACAGGAGGAGGAGAGACAGGAGGAGGTGAGAGACAGGAGGAGGTGAGACAGGAGGTGAGACAGGAGGAGGAGGAGGAGGAGAGACAGGAGGTGAGACAGGAGGTGAGACAAGAGGAGAGACAGGAGGAGAGACAGGAGGAGAGACAGGAGGAGGACAGGAGGTGAGACAGGAGGAGAGACAGGAGGAGAGACAGGAGGAGGAGAGACAGGAGGAGGTGAGACAGGAGGTGAGACAGGAGGAGGAGGAGAGGCAGGAGGAGGTGGGACAGGAGGAGGAGAGACAGGAGGAGGTGAAGCCAGAGGAGGCCAAAGACAGGAGGAGACAGGAGGAGGAGACAGGAGGAGGAGCAGACAGGAAGAGGAGAGACAGGAGGAGGAGAGACAGGAGAGAGGAGGTGAGACGGGAGGAGGTGGACAGGAGGGGAGACAGGAGGGGGGGAGACAGGAGGTGAGACAGGAGGAGGTGAGACAGGAGAGGAGAGACAGGAGGAGAGACAGGAGGAGAGACAGGAGGAGGAGGAGGAGAGACAGGGGAGGAGGAGGAGGTGAGACAGGAGGAGGGAGAGACAGGAGGAGGACAGGAGGTGAGACAGAGGAGGAGGAGGGGGGACAGGAGGTGAGACAGGAGGAGGGACAGGAGGAGGTGAGACAGGAGGTGAGACGGGAGGAGGTGAGACAAGAGGTGAGACAGGAGGAGGTGGAGGAGGAGAGACGGGAGGAGGTGAGACAGGAGGAGAGACAGGAGGAGAGAAAGGAGGAGGGAGACAAGAGGAGAGACAGGAGGAGAGACAGGAGGAGGTGAGACAGGAGGAGAGACAGGAGGTGAGACGGGAGGAGGTGAGACAGGAGGGGAGACAGGAGGGGGGGAGACAGGAGGAGAGACAGGAGGAGGTGAGACAGGAGGAGAGACAGGAGGTGAGACAGGAGGAGGTGAGACAGGAGGAGAGACAGGAGGAGACAGGAGAGAGACAGGAGGAGGTGAGACAGGTGAGAGAGAGAGAGGAGGAGAGAGAGACAGGAGGAGAGAGAGGAGGAGGTGAGACAAGAGGAGAGACAGGAGGTGAGACAGGAGGAGGAGACAGGAGGAGGAGGAGGAGGGAGGAGGAGGGGCAGGAGGAGGGAGGAGGAGGAGGAGAGTGGGAGGAGGTGAGACAGGAGGAGGAGACAAGAGGTGAGACAGGAGGAGGTGAGGACAGGAGGTGAGACAGGAGGAGAGACAGGAGGAGGTGAGACAGGAGAGAGGAGGAGGTGAGACAGGAGGAGGAGAGACAGGAGGAGGAGGAGGAGAGACAGGAGGAGGAGAGACAGGAGGAGAGACAGGAGGAGGTGAGACAGGAGGAGAGACAGGAGGTGAGACAGGAGGAGGTGAGACAGGAGGAGGTGAGACAGGAGGAGAGACAGGAGGAGGAGGGGAGGAGGAGGAGACAGGAGGAGGAGGGACAGGAGGAGGAGAGACAGGAGGAGGGAGACAGGAGAGACAGGAGGAGAGACGGGAGGAGGGGAGACAGGAGGAGAGACAGAGGAGGAGGAGACAGGAGGAGGAGGAGGAGAGACAGGAGGAGAGACAGGAGAGACAGGAGGAGAGACAGGAGGAGGAGAGAGGAGGAGAGACAGGAGGAGGAGGAGGAGAGACAGGAGGAGGTGAGAACAGGAGGAGAGACAGGAGGAGGAGGAGGAGAGACAAGAGGAGAGACAGGAGGAGAGACAGGAGGAGGAGGAGGAGGAGGAGAGAGGAGGAGGAGAGACAGGAGGTGAGACAGGAGGAGGGAGACAGGAGGAGAGACAGGAGGAGGTGGGAGGAGGTGAGACAAGGGAGGAGGAGAGACAAGAGGAGGTGAGACAGGAGGAGAGACAGAGGAGGAGAGACAGGAGGAGAGAGACAGGAGGAGGAAGAGGAGTGAGACAGGAGGAGGAGAGAGGAGGAGAGACAGGAGGAGGAGAGACAGGAGGTGAGACAGGAGGAGACAGAGGAGAGGAGGAGGAGAGACAGGAGAGAGAGAGGAGGCAGGAGGAGGTGAGGCAGGAGGAGGTGAGGGAGGAGGTGAGACAGGAGGAGGAGGAGAGACAGGAGGAGGACAAGAGGAGGAGAGACAGGAGGACAGGAGAGACAGGAGGAGGTGAGACAGGGTGAGACAGGAGGAGGTGAGACAGGAGGAGGTGAGAGAGGAGGAGGTGAGACAGGAGGAGGTGAGACAGGAGGAGGGAGACAGGAGGAGAGGAGGAGAGACAGGAGGAGGTGAGACAGGAGGAGGAGAGACAGTGAGACAGGAGGAGGAGAGACAGGAGGAGAGGAGGAGGTGAGACAGGAGGTGAGACAGGAGGAGGAGAACGGGGAGGAGGGAGACAGGAGGAGGTGAGACAGAGGAGAGGAGGAGGAGGAGAGACAGGAGGAGGTAGGAGACAGGATGGGGAGACAGGAGAGAGGAGACAGGAGGAGGTGAGACAGAGGTGAGATGAGGAGAGAGGAGGAGGTGAGACAGGAGGTGAGACAGGAGGAGAGACAGGGGGAGGGGAGACAGGAGGAGAGACAGGAGGTGAGACAGGAGGAGGAGACAGGAGGAGAAACAGGAGGTGAGACAGGAGGAGGTGAGACAGGAGGAGGTGAGACAGGAGGAGGAGAGACAGGAGGTGAGACAGGAGGAGAGACAGGAGGAGGTGAGACAGGAGGAGGTGAGGAGGAAGAGAGACAGGAGGAGGTGAGACAGGAGAGAGGAGGAGTGAGACAGGAGGGAGACAGAGACAGGAGGAGGTGAGACAGGAGGAGGAGAGACAGGAGGAGGAGAGAAAGGAGGAGGAGAGACAGGAGGAGAGAGACAGGAGGAGAGACAGGAGGAGGAGAGACAGGAGGAGGTGAGACAGGAGGAGGGGCAGGAGGAGGGGGGGCAGGAGGAGGGGCAGGAGGAGACAGGAGGTGAGACAGGAGGAGGAGGAGAGGACAGGAGGAGGGAGGGAGGAGGGAGACAGGAGGTGAGACAGGAGGAGGTGAGACAGGAGGAGAGACAGGAGGGAGGGAGAGAAGAGGAGAGACAGGAGGAGGGTGAGACAGGAGGAGGAGAGACAAGAGGAGAGACAGGAGGAGAGACAGGAGGAGGGGGACAGGAGGAGGTGAGACAGGAGGAGGAGGAGAGGAGGAGGTGAGACAGGAGGAGGAGGAGGAAGAGACAGGAGGAGGTGAGACAGGAGGTGGAGACAGGAGGAGGAGAGACAGGAGGAGGTGAGGCAGGAGGGTGAGAGAGGAGGAGAGACAGGAGGAGGAGGAGCAGGAGGAGGAGGAGACAGGAGGAGAGACAGGAGGGGAGACAGGAGGAGGTGAGACAGGAGGAGGTACAGGGGAGGAGACAGGAGGAGAGACAGGAGGAGGTGAGACAGGAGGAGGTGAGACAGGAGGGGAGACAGGAGGAGAGACAGGGGGTGAGACAGGAGGAGGAGAGACAGGAGGAGGAGAAGACAGGAGGAGAGGACAATGAGGAGAGACAGGAGGAGGTGGGACAGGAAGTGAGACAGGACAGGAGAGGTGAGAGGAGGAGGAGAGACAGGAGGAGTGAGACAGGAGAGTGAGACAGGAGGAGAGGACAGGAGGAGGGGGGAGGAGGAGGAGGGGAGAGGAGGAGGACAGGAGGACAGGAGGAGGTGAGGAGGAGGTGAGACAGGAGGAGGGAGAGGACAGGAGGTGGGACAGGAGGAGGTGAGACAGGAGAGGAGGTGGAGGAGCAGGAGAGGAGGAGCAGAGAGGACAGGGAAAGAGAGACAGGAGGAGGAGGAGAGACAGGGAGGAGAGACAGAGGTGAGACAGGAGGAGGAGGACAGAGAGGAGAGGAGGAGGAGACAGGAGGAGGAGACAGGAGGAGAGGAGAGACAGGAGGAGAGACAGGAGGAGGAGGGAGACAGGAGGAGGTGAGACAGAGGGGAGACAGAGGAGAGACAGGAAGGAGGAGAGACAGGAGGAGGAGACAGGAGGAGGACAGGAGGAGGACAGGAGGAGGAGGAGGAGAGACAGGAGGAGGAGGAGAGACAGGAGGAGGTGAGACAGGAGGTGAGACAGGAGGAGGAGGAGGAGGACAAGAGGGAGGACAGGGAGGGGACAGGAGGAGGAGGTGAGACAGGGAGGAGGTGAGACAGGAGGAGAGACAGGAGGTGAGACAGGAGAGAGGAGGAGGAGGAGGTGAGACAGGAGGAGAGACAGGAGGAGGTGAGGAGGAGTGAGGAGGGGAGACAGGAGGAGGTGAGACAGGAGGAGGTGAGAGAGGAAGTGAGACAGGAGGAGGAGAGACAGGAGGAGAGACAGGAGGAGGAGGAGGAGACAGGAGGAGAGACAGGAGGAGGAGAAACAGGAGGAGAGACAGGAGGAGAGACAGGAGAGACAGAGAGGAGGAGGGAGAGACAGGAGGAGGAGAGACAGGAGGAGGAGGTGAGACAGGAGGAGGGGAGGGGAGGAGGAGACAGGAGGAGAGGAGGAGGAGGAGGAGGTAGAGGGAGGGAGGGGGACAGGAGGAGGAGAGACAGGGAGGGAGAGAGGAGACAGGAGGAGAGACAGGAGGAGGAGAGACAGGAGGAGAGACAGGAGGTGGGAGGGGAGGAGAGAGGGGAGGAGGAGCAGGAGAGGAGAGAGAGAGAGACAGAGGAGGAGGAGAGACAGGAGGAGGTGGAGGAGGAGGGGAGGGAGGAGACAGGAGGAGGAGACAGTGAGACGGGAGGAGAGACAGGAGGAGGAGACAGGGGGAGACAGGAGGAGGAGGAGGAGAGAGACAGGAGGAGAGACAGGAGGAGGTGAGACAGAGGAGGAGGAGAGACAGGAGAGAGACAGGAGGAGGAGGTGAGACAGGAGGAGAGGAGGAGGAGGTGAGGAGAGAGACAGGAGGAGAGACAGGAGGAGGAGACAAGAGGAGAGACAGGAGGAGAGAAAGGAGGAGAGACAGGAGGAGGAGGAGAGAGGAGGAGGAGAGAGGAGGAGGAGGAGGAGAGACAGGAGGAGGAGGTGAGACAGGAGGAGAGACAGGAGGAGAGAGACAGGAGGAGGAGGTGAGACAGGAGGAGGAGAGGAGAGACAGGAGGAGAGACAGGAGGAGGAGGTGAGACAGGAGGAGACAGGACAGGAGGTGAGAGAGAGACAGGAGAGAGGAGAGAGAGACAGGAGGAGAGACAGGAGGTGAGACAGGAGGAGGAGAGAGGAGACAGGAGGAGACAGGAGAGGGACAGGAGGAGGTGAGACAGGAGGAGAGGACAAGGAGGGGGAGGAGGGAGGAGGTGAGACAGGAGGAGAGACAGGAGGAGAGACAGGAGGAGGTGAGACAGGAGGAGGAGAGACAGGGAGACAGGAGGTGAGACAGGAGGAGGTGAGAGGAGGAGACAGGAGGGAGGCAGGAGGAGGTGAGGCAGGAGGAGGTGAGGAGGAGGAGAGACAGGAGGTGAGACAGAAGAGGAGAGACAGGAGGTGAGACAGGAGGAGGTGAGACAGGAGGAGAGCAGGAGGTGAGAGACAGGAGGAGGTGAGACAGGAGGAGAGGAGACAGGAGGAGGAGAGACAGGAGGTGAGACAGGAGGAGAGACAGGAGGAGAGACAGGAGGAGGTGAGACAGGAGAGAGGAGGAGAGACAGGAGGAGAGACAGGAGGAGAGACAGGAGGAGGTGAGACAGGAGGAGGAGAGGAGACAGGAGGAGGAGGGAGACAGGAGGTGAGACAGGAGGAGGTGAGACAAGAGGAGAGACAGGAGGAGGAGACAGGAGGGAGGAGAGAGGAGGAGGAGGAGGAGACAGGAGAGGAGGAGGAGGGGGCAGGAGGAGGGGGGGCAGGAGGAGAGGGGCAGGAGGAGGTGGGACAGGAGGAGGTGAGAGAGGAGGAGGTGAGACAGGAGAAGGAGAGACAGGAGAGACAGGAGGAGACAGGAGGAGGTGAGCAAGGAGGAGAGACAGGAGGAGGAGAGAAAGGAGGAGAGAAAGGAGGAGGAGAGACAGGAGGAGAGAGAGGAGGAGGGGAGACAGGAGGAGAGACAGGAGGAGAGACAGGAGGAGAGACAGGAGGAGGAGAGAGGAGGAGGAGGAGACAGGAGGAGAGACAGGAGGAGGAGGAGGAGGAGGAGGTGAGACAGGAGGTGAGACAGGGAGGAGGAGAGAGGAGGAGAGAGGAGGAGAGACAGGAGGAGGTGAGACAGGAGGAGGTGAGACAGGAGGTGAGACAGGAGGAGAGAGGAGGAGGAGGAGGAGACAAGAGGAGAGACAGGAGGAGGAGAGACAAGAGGAGAGACAGGAGGAGAGACAGGAGGAGGTGGAGGAGAGACAGGAGGTGAGACAGGAGGAGGAGGAGGGACAGGAGGAGGTGAGGCAGGAGGAGGTGAGGGAGGAGGTGAGACAGGAGGAGGAGGAGGAGGGAACAGGAGGAGGAGAGGAGAGACAGGAGGAGGTGAGACAGGAGGAGGTGAGACAGGGGAGGAGGAGGTGAGACAGGAGGTGAGACAGGAGGGACAGGAGGAGGTGAGACAGGAGGGGAGACAGGAGGGAGGGGAGAGAGGAGGTGAGACAGGAGGAGGAGAGACAGGAGGAGGAGGAGGTGGGACAGGAGGAGGTGAGACAGGAGGTGAGACAGGAGCAGAGGAGGAGGAGGAGAGGAGGAGGAGGGGCAGGAGGAGGGAGACAGGAGGAGGTGAGACAGGAGGAGGAGAGACAGGAGGAGGAGACAGAGGAGGAGGAGAGACAAGGAGGAGAGACAGGAGAGAGTGAGGAGGAGGAGGAGAGACAGGAGAGAGGAGGAGACAGGAGGAGGTGAGACAGGAGGAGGTGAGGACAAGGAGGTGAGACAGGAGGAGACAGGAGGAGGAGGAGGAGAGACAGGAGGAGGAGACAAGAGGAGAGACAGGAGGAGGAGGAGAGACAGAGAGGAGGAGGAGAGACAGGAGAGACAGGAGGTGAGACAGAGGAGGAGAGACAGGAGGAGAGACAGGAGGAGGTGAGACAGGAGGAGGAGAGAGGAGGAGGAGACAGGAGGAGGAGGAGGAGGAGAGACAGGAGGAGGTGAGACAGGAGGAGAGACAGGAGGAGGTGAGACAGGACAGGAGGAGAGACAGGAGGAGGAGACAGGAGGAGGAGAGACAGGAGGTGAGAGACAGGAGGAGGAGGAGGAGGACAGGAGGGGAGACAGGAGGAGAGAGACAGGAGGAGACAGGGAGGAGGGGAGACAGGAGGAGGAGAGACAGGAGGAGGTGAGACAGAGAGACAGGAGAGACAGGAGGAGAGACAGGAGGGAGACAGAGGACAGGAGGAGGAGGAGAGACAGGAGGAGAGACAGAGGGAGAGAAGGAGGAGAGGACAGGAGGAGGAGGAGAGACAGGAGGAGGTGAGACAGGAGGTGACAGGAGGAGAGACAGGAGAGAGGAGGAGGAGAGACAGGAGGAGGAGGAGACAGGGAGGAGAGACAGGAGGAGGTGAGACAGGGAGGAGGAGAGAGAGAGAGGAGGAGGAGAGGACAGGAGGAGGAGGCAGGAGGAGGTGGAGACAGGAGGAGGTGAGACAGGAGGAGAGACAGGAGGAGAGAGGAGGAGGAGAGACAGGAGGAGGAGGAGGAGAGACAGGAGGAGGAGGAGAGACAGGAGGAGGAGGTGAGACAGGAGGAGGTGAGACAGGAGGTGAGACAGAGAGACAGAGACAGGAGGAGGTGAGACAGAGGAGAGACAGGAGGGGAGACAGAGGAGGGAGGAGGAGACAGGAGGTGAGACAGGAGGAGGAGAGACAGGAGGAGGAGGTGAGACAGGAGGAGGAGAGGTGAGACAGGAGGAGAGAGGAGGAGAGACAGGAGGAGGTGAGAGAGGAGGAGAGACAGGAGGAGAGACAGGACAGGAGAGACAGGAGGAGAGAGGAGGAGAGGTGAGACAGGAGGAGGAGAGACAGGAGGAGGTGAGACAGGAGGAGAGACAGGAGGGGAGACAGGAGAGGAGAGACAGGAGGAGGAGGACAGGAGAGACAGGAGGAGGAGAGACAGGAGGAGAGACAGGAAGGAGGAGGGAGGAGGAGAGACAGGAGGAGGAGGAGAGACAGGAGGAGGTGAGAGGAGGAGGAGAGACAGGAGGAGGAGGTGAGAGAGGAGGGAGAGAGGAGGAGGAGGAGAGACAGGAGGAGGTGAGAGAGAGGAGGAGACAGGAGGACAGGAGGAGACAGGAGGAGGTGAGACAGGAGGAGAGACAGGAGAGGAGGTGAGACAGGAGGAGAGACAGGGAGGAGGTGAGACAGGAGGAGAGACAGGAGGAGGGGGAGGTGAGACAGAGGAGAGAGGAGAGAGGAGGAGGGAGGAGGAGGAGGAGACAGGAGGAGAGACAGGAGAGACAGGAGGAGGAGACAGGAGGAGGAGAGAGAGACAGAGAGGAGACAGGAGGTGAGACAGGAGGGAGACAGGAGGAGAGTGAGGAGGAGACAGGAGGAGAGACAGGAGGTGAGACAGGAGGAGAGGTGAGGCAGGAGGAGGTGAGGGAGGAGGTGAGACAGGAGGAGAGACAGGAGGAGAGACAGGAGGAGGAGGGAGGAGGTGAGACAGGAGGAGAGACAGAGGGGAGGAGGTGAGACAGGAGGAGGAGAGACAGGAGGAGGTGAGACAAGAGGAGAGACAGGAGGAGGAGAGACAGGAGGAGAGAGACAGGAGGAGGAGAGACAGGAGGAGGAGGAGACAGGAGGAGGACAGGAGGAGGTGAGAGAGGAGGAGGAGGAGGTGAGACAGGAGGAGGAGGAGGAGAGACAAGAGGAGAGACAGGAGGTGAGACAGAGGAGGAGAGACAGAGGAGGAGGTAGACAGGAGGAGACAGGAGGAGGAGGAGAGACAGAGGAGGAGGAGGAGGTACAGGAGGAGACAGGAGGAGAGACAGGGGAGGAGGTGAGACAGGAGGAGAGACAGGAGGGAGGTGAGACAGGAGGAGAGACAGGAGGAGGAGGAGGTGGGAGACAGGAGGAGGAGAGACAGGAGGAGAGACAGGAGGAGAGACAGGAGGAGGGAGGAGGAGGAGGACAGGAGGACAGGAGGAGGAGGAGACAGGAGGAGGTGAGGAGGGACAGGAGGAGGAGGAGAGACAGGAGGGGAGACAGGACAGGAGGTGAGACAGGAGGAGGTGAGAGGAGGAGAGACAGGAGACAGGAGGAGGAGGGGAGACAGGAGGAGAGAGGAGGAGGAGAGACAGGAGGACAGGAGGAGGAGACAGGAGGAGGTGAGACAGGAGGAGAGACAGGAGGAGGTGAGGCAGGAGGAGGAGGTGAGACAGGAGGAGGTGAGACAAGAGGTGACAGGAGAGACAGGAGGAGAGAGACAGGAGACAGGAGGAGGTGAGAGGAGGAGGAGAGGAGACAGGAGGAGGGAGAGACAGGAGGAGGTGAGCAAGGAGGAGAGACAGAAGGAGGGAGACAGGAGGTGAGACAGGAGGAGAGACAGGAGGGAGACAGGAGGAGGAGAGGAGGAGGAGGTGAGCAAGGAGGGAGGAGGAGAGACAGGAGGAGGTGGAGACAGGAGGAGGTGAGACAGGAGGAGGTGAGACAGGAGGTGGAGACAGGAGGAGGTGAGAGAGGAGGAGGAGAGAGAGGAGGAGTGAGACAGGAGGACAGGTGAGAGAAAGGAGGAGGAGGAGACAGGAGGAGAGACAAGAGGAGGAGGAGAGAGACAGGAGGTGAGGCAGGAGGAGGAGAGGAGGAGGGACAGGAGGAGGTGAGACAGGAGGGACAGGAGGAGGAGGGTGAGACAGGAGGAGAGACAGGAGGAGGAGAGACAGGAGGAGAGTGAGAGACAGGAGGAGGGAGACAGGGAGGAGGAGAGACAGAGAGGAGGAGAGAGGAGGAGGAGGAGAGACGAGAGGGAGGAGGAGGAGGTGAGACAGAGGAGAGACAGAGAGGGAGGAGGAGGAGACAGGAGGAGGAGACAGAGGAGGAGGTGAGACAGGAGGAGGAGGAGAGACACAGGAGGAGTGACAGGAGGAGAGACAGGAGGAGGAGGAGGAGGAGGAGGTGAGGACAGGAGGAGGTGAGGGAGGAGGAGGAGGAGGTGAGACAGGAGGAGAGACAGGAGAGACAGGAGGAGAGACAGAGGAGGAGACAGGAGGAGGACAGGAGGGAGACAGGAGGAGGAGGAGGTGAGACAGGAGGAGGGGAAGCAGGAGGAGAGACAGGAGGAGGAGACAGGAGGAGGAGGAGAGACAGGAGGAGGTGAGACAGGAGGAGGAGAGACAGGAGGTGAGACAGGAGGAGGAGGAGGAGAGACAGGAGGAGGTGAGACAAGACAGGAGGAGGTGAGACAGGAGGGGAGGAGAGACAGACAGAGGAGAGACAGGAGAGACAGGAGGAGGGAGAGGAGGAGGTGAGAGGAGAGACAGGAGGAGGTGAGGAGGAGGAGAGACAGAGGAGGAGGAGAGACAGGAGAGACAGGAGGTGAGGGAGAAGCAGAGGAGACAGGAGACAGAGGAGGAGGAGGACAGAGACAGGAGGAGGTGAGACAGGAGGAGGAGAGAGGAGAGAGGAGGAGGAGAGACAGGAGAGGGAGAGGAGGAGGAGACAGGAGGAGAGACAGGAGGAGACAGGAGGAGGTGAGAGGGGCAGGAGGAGGAGAGACAGAGGAGGAGGAGGAGGGGACAGGAGGAGGTGAGACAGGAGGAGGGAGAGAGGAGGTGAGACAGGAGGAGGAGAGACAGGAGGTGGGAGACAGGGAGGGAGGTGGAGAGAGGGAAGGAGAGAGGAGGAGGAGGGACAGGAGGAGGTGAGACAGGAGACAGGAGGAGAGACAGGAGGAGGTAGGAGAGACAGGAGGAGAGACAGGAGAGACAGGAGGAGGAGGAGGACAGGAGAGACAGGAGGAGGAGAGACAGGAGGAGGAGAGACAGGAGGTGAGACAGGAGGAGGAGGTGGACAGGAGGAGGAGACAGGAGGAGGAGGAGAGACAGGAGGAGGGAGACAAGAGGTGAGACAGGAGGAGAGACAGGAGGAGGGAGAGACAGGAAGTAAGACAGGAGGAGACAGGAGGAGACAGAGGAGGAGGAGAAACAGGAGAGAGACAGGAGATGAGACAGGGGAGAGGAGGAGGGGAGGAGGAGAGACAGGAGGAGGTGAGACAAGAGGAGGTGAGACAGGAGGTGAGACAGGAAGTTAGATGAGACAGGAGGAGAGACAGGAGGGGAGACAGGAGGGGAGGAGGGAGGGACAGGGGAGGAGGAGGAGGAAACAGGAGGAGGAGAGACAGGAGGAGAGACAGAGGAGGAGAGACAGGAGGAGAGACAGGAGGAGGTGAGACAGGAGGAGGAGAGACAAGAGGAGAGACAGGAGGAGAGAAAGGAGGAGGAGAGACAAGAGGAGAGACAGGAGGAGAGAAAGGAGGAGGAGAGACAAGAGGAGAGACAGGAGGAGAGACAGGAGGAGAGGGAGGAGGAGGAGAGAGACAGGAGGAGGAGAGGAGAGAGACAGAGAGGGAGGAGGAGGTGAGCAAGGAGGAGAGACAGAAGGAGGTGAGACAGGAGGATGTGAGACAGGAGGAGGAAGACAGGAGGAGAGAGGAGAGAGAAACAGAAACAGGAGGAGGAGAGACAGGAGGAGGAGATACGAGAGGAGAAACAGGAAGTAAGACAGGAGGTGAGACAGGAGGTGAGAGAAAGGAGAGAGACAGGAGGTGAGACAAGTTAACATCAAAAAACTTAACATCACATTTATTAAAACACCTGAAAGGGCAGCACAGCGCAGTCAAATTAGTGGAGAAAATGTCGGGCGCAGTGACCAATGTGACTGTGACATCAGATGCCAACTATAAGTGGAGAAGGCCTAAACAAACTTGTTGCTAGGTATATTGTGGACGAAATGCTACCCATTTCCACTGTGGATTCCCCTTCCTCTCGTCGCATAATTGAGAGAATACCCTCTCTCGAATACACAACATTTGCCTACCACACAGAAAAACGTTTGCTGCTTACCTGGATAGAGAATATGCAACGATGGAAGCTAATTTAAAGGCTTCATTGGAAAAGGTAGAGTTTGTTTCCACTACTGCTGACATATGGACAGCGAACAACAAAAGCTATATGGGTGTAACACTTCACTGGATCAGCAGAGACACTTTGAAGCGTAACAAAGCTGCTTCAGCATGTACATACATACACCTTTGATGTAATTGCTTCAGAACTGGAACAAATTCACTCATCATATGGACTGCTAAACAGTTGTTGCAACAGTGGCAAACAATGCGTCTAATTTCATCAAGGCGTTCAAGATCTGTCAGACTGATAAGGAGGAGGATGAGCAAGAAGATGTCACTTTTACAGATGTCACAGAAGCCCTCTGCACTGAAAATAATGATGGTCAGCTAACTCTTCCCCCTCATTACAGGTGTGTGTCGCATGCAATCAACCTAATTTCCACAGGTGATATTGAGAAATACTTAACTTCCAGTACAAACACTAAAGCTGTATTTAGGATTAGTGCAACAAAATGCACAGCTCTTTGGACAAAGGCAAGCCGATCAACGTATGCAGCAGAAAAAGTGCAGGAAGTCATCCAGAGAAAGCTGCTGGTACCCTCACAAACGAGGTGGAATTCCTTTTACGAGGCTATTTCTAGAATCACAGAAATTCCCTTAAATGAGCTGAATAGCTTGTGCACCATGCTGGGAGTGAAGTGCTTCAGTGACAAGGAATACCAGTTCTTGCATGAGTACTGAATTGCAATGAAGCCCCTTACAGCTGCACCTGGACATTTTACAAGGGGATAACTGTTCTTATGGTGCTTTGTTACCCACGCTCGAAGTCCTGATGGCAAAGACCCTTACTTTGAAAGAGAGTCTCTCCAGAATGACAGCTGACCTTCCAGATGTCATTGTCAAGGTATGTTCCCTATACATCTTGTCTTTTAGTGATTTCATGGATTGCACCATCATGAACAGGGAACTGAGCATACTGCAGTATGTTATAAGGAAGTCAATAAACGTAAAATTAATAATAGTTAACATATTCAACACAGTGTCACAGCAAACATAGATTAAACCAAAATACAAGTTTGAGTAAATCACAGCAATGATTATTATATGTTGTTCATCCCACAACAGGCAGGATGTAGGACTACAGCAAATATACAGTTATAATAAATACATAAAATTGTATTTTCAGGCCATCCATTGTCGTTTTGCAGATGTGCTGGGCAACAAAGATGCACTTCTTGCAGCTGTCAGTTGTCCAAAATTCAAACTCCGATGGTTAAGGGAAGGAAACAGGAAGTGAAGGAGCTTCTGATAGAAGAGTGTGGCACAGTTGCTCCTGTAGCAGAAGAAACTGCCAGTGTGCCTACAAAGTCAGCCATACCTGGTGATAGGATGGACTTTTTTGGTTTTGAAATTGAGCCTGAGGAGAGCTACTCTGCAGAAAAAGAAGTTAAGGACTATATTTTCTTGAAGTACAACACTCCCACTCCATCTAGTGCACCAGTGGAGTGGCTTTTTAGTTTGGACAGTTTGGTGCTCACACCTAGAAGGAACAGACTGTCTGATACAAGATTTGAGAAGCTTCTGCTAATGCGATATAACAATTGTTTCACTAGCTCAACTCCATTTTTCCACCCTGAACATTAGTTGCCAGAGGCAGGAGATGCAAAGCAAATGTAGGCCTTTACTTAAATCAGCTTACATGTGGTGTTAACAGCATTTTATGTTTTATGAAACTATTCTTTGCTGCCAAAGTCAGAAAAGAACATTGCTGTACTTTTTATTTTTCATTTGATAGAGAAATATGCAACAGTGGTTAAAATTTTTTAAGTTAAATAGTCAAGAGTGACATATTCTATTTAATTTCATGGAATTTGCTGAAATACTTTGTTACAATGTTTAGAGTTATTAATAAGACTAATTAAGACTTATTTGGTTTGTAAGTATGCACTTTCTAATACAGTGTATTTGAGCTGATGAAGGAGTTTTGTTTAGGGGGTGGGGAAGTAACTAGTAATTTAACTAGTATTGTAACTAATTACTTTTTAAATAAAGTAATCACACTAGTAATGTGATTGTTTTATCAATCAGATCAATCAGTAATCAGTAATTTAATTACATTTTTAGAGTAACTTGCCCAACACTGGACAGTGATCACCTGTACACCTTTATGTGTTACTACCTAATATAACTGTTAGTGATAATAAATAAGCAAGGAGGGCATTTCCTTAATTATTGTTTTACCTTTAGCTGTACATTCAACGTCATCACATCTGTCAAAGAGGAGTAACTAGTTACTTTACAGATGACAAACCTCATCCTCATCCAACCTCACCCAATTAGCTGTTCACATATGACACAGTGTAACAGACTAAACTATCCAGCAGTATGTTGAAGTGGATAACACTGTATTTGTTATTTTCTTAGGATTTCCAAGGAGTTTCGTTGACAAAACTCTGTATTTTGGTTGTAGTTATAATAAAAAAAAATTAACAGTTAGTGTGTGTGTGTCAGCTGAAAACGTGAAAATGCTCAGTTTGTCTACAGGGAAGCATTCAGTCCAACATATGTGGTTCCAGTGACAAACAAGTGATTAGTTAATAAGTAATAATAATATTAATAAGATAATCTTTATTGGGTTCATATCTAACCTTTTCAAGGAAATTCATATTTTTCCCATTATTAGAACCAAAGTGCCTTTTCCAGAAAACCACCTGTAAAATTATTGATGAATTACAGTCCTAACAAATAAAGTGTTACTTTATTCATGTTCAGCTCAGCCAACAACATTAAAGTACTGCTTATACATTGAATGCATCTGAATCAATGATATATAATGGTATAACACTCACAGGGGAAATGTTTCTGAGTAACATGTACTTTAAGTTCATTTTACTGATAATACGTACGTTCATTTCAGTGCTGTATTGGTACTTTTACTAATTTAAAGGCTCTGAATACTTCTTCCACCTCTCTTAAGTGATATAAAATGTACAGTGAAAAGCTACTAATACATTTAATGGGCATATATAGGTTGCAATGGAAATCAACTAGTTTATGACTAACATATAGGTCATACATAAAGTGGTGTAAAAATAATGATGTATACAGGGTGTATTCACCCTCATAAGAGAAGTTGATAACCACAACCTTTCAAAGGGGAAATCATCTCACACCCACCATACAGGCTACTGCCAATGTTAATGAATGAATTAAGTGACTAGTAGTGTTATAGTAAGGAATGAACATAAAGTCAACATACAGCTGCTTAAAGATGTTTTTTACACTAAGTGTTGAAAATGCTCGAGGTGTTTTGAGTTGCTTCAGGAGGGTGTGGTCCAATCTGGGGGCATTCATGGAAAAAATCGCCCCACCTGATTTCTTTTCTTTAACAAAAGCCTGATCGCAAAAGAAGGGAGAGGTTCTTCTTAGAGTCCTCCAAAACATACAACCAACCCCCCTGACAACCATGTATGACATGTTTCTACTATTGCTGAAACATACAAGTGCTCATTTCATGTATTTACTCATCAGTTCATGGACAGGTATATACCTGTAAGACTGGCCTCTTCAGAGGTATTTCTGGCCTGAAGGAAAAACCCAGGATGGAGTAATACTGAAGCTGCAGGCAGTCATCACAGGTGAGAAGAGCAGCTGAACCCTTGATCCCTTCATATATATTTTCTTTTATTTCTTCCTTTGGATAAAAATAGTGCTTAGTGTTTGAAACTTTACGATATTCTATAAGACTCAATAAAAGTCAAAAGTATTATAGAGTAAAAACCTGTAATACATAATAAGACTTTGTTAAGGATTGTATCAAGAAAAATGTTCAAGTTCCATCAAATAATCCTCCTGGTTGGGCTTTAAAAAGCCACATTAGTTAGTCGTCATGTCATTCCCCAGTTAATATAACTTTAATATCTGCTTCCAGTGTATACACATGAGCTTAATGTGAGTGTGCGTCTGTGTGTGAGTGGTCTAGACATGGTGGCATGAGCCCTGCCTTACTCACAGGTGAGTAACACGCTGCTCAGACACACACACCTGGCGGAGCATCGGACATGTATCCACGAAACACAGGACCGTATATTTTTACTCCATCTGTTGCTTCAGATTCACACAGCACCACGTTAAATGTTCACCCAGATTAGATCCACTACTGGTTAACACATGGATAAGAAATATAGCAGTATATTTGTATTTGTATTACTGAGAATAAAAGACTTAAAGCAGTTAGGTATATAGATTGAGGGTATATCACACTGATTTTAGCTGTGTTACACTAACTCCCAATCAGTTGTTAAATTGGTAATTAATAAATACTTTAGGAGCACTGTAGTCCTGATCCTTGTTACATCGCTGTCTGACTATTTATGCATCTTTTTCAGATTCTTCTTACATTTCATTTTATATTAAAAACACATTTATAACTTTAGTGTATTTTGTCCCAATGATTAATCTGCTGCACGAGAGAATATTTTTGCTGTCGTTTGATAATCAGAAACATAACTATTTGTGCTGTAGATAAATGGAAGAGTGTAAACATTTGTCCAAATATTCATTTGAAACTTCTTTTCTTCTGTCTGGCTGTCAGGGTTAAGACTAAGATTAGCTGAACAATGTCTAATTCACTGTGGGACCAGCATTCAGACAGTACACTCTCTCTCTCTCTCTTTCACTCACACACACACTCACACACAATAGCCAGCACTGTTTGACTTAATGACTTAGTGGACTTAAAGTCCACCGGGCTGACATGGGAACAGACACTTAAGAGGAAGGTAGCTCTTTCGCAGGTTAATCTCTCTCGCCTGACTCACCTTCTCGAAAAATCTCCCTGTGGTGACATCACAGCTACTAACCAATCACATTCAGAGTAGATGTTGTCGTCAGAAAGACTTACCACTAAGGAGGAAGTGTCTTTCGGTGGAACTTCAGGGAAATTACAGTGTGCTTGCTCACCACCTAACCAATATCGTATGTGGGTATGGGTAGACTCTATGATGGTGGTCACTTCTTCTGAGTTTTTTGATGATGAATTCATGCTTAATGAGTGAAAATGCAGTGTGGACATGGGACCATTTGCAAGACTATGAATAGATTCTACAGAGTCAAAGGAAAAAAACATGGACACTGTCGATGGTCAGTGCAAGCCCACCTGTGATTTTTTGATAAAACAACACCTGAGGAACACCAAGTTTGCTGCAGCATCTCATTGGCTTGTTTTTAGCACGTTGGCATAAGCTATGAGGAGACTATGTTTTTCATTGAGAGAAAATGACTTGTTTTTCCTCTCCTGATTTGAGCCAGCCTCAGGTAGCCAGGTGGATGCAGATGGGTTACCACGAGGCATATGTTCCATCTTTCATAGGTTGTGTATAAAAGACCCAAAGTGAATGATTTAAACAGCAGTGGTATAGGAATGATTCTGTCTCATATATATTTAACCCTAAAAGTGGTTGAACACTGTATTTATAAAAGAGTTATTGAATGATAGAGTTCTTCCATTTCTAACAAATCATACATTTTACATATCTTTAGAATCCCTGTACAAAACTGTCTGGTAATCAAGCAGATAGCACTTAGTTAGTTAGTTAGTTAGTTAGTATCTACTAGGTAATTTTAAAAAGTTTGTAGTGTGTGTGTCTGTGTCAGCTGTCAGTGTTATCCACTCATCAACATCACCGTGTCAGCTGCCTTGCGATGTCATGTTTTGGTGGTGAACAGGTCAGACCTGTTTCTGGTTGTCAGTCGTCACCGTGACAGCAACTGAAACATGGACAGGAATGTGGCGAAAACACAAATTCATATTGTCTTCCTGATCTGGAGAGGACTACTGACATACAGTCTCACACTCCATTTACACACTAGTTCACTATTTGTTAAGTCTTTTTTTGATAAGTCTTTTTTTTTCTATTAAGGGTTCAGTCATTTACTCTATAAAATATCACCTTTGAGAAACAGCAATGTTTTTTTTTTCTTACTTGACATATCCTTAAAATATTTCAAAATGCAATGTTCATGGACTAATTTGTTTATTGATTAATCATCCTCACATCTGGTGTGACTGGCATTTTCTTTATTACAAGCGAGCTAACATTATCCCAACAACACCAAGAGTCTGTAGAAATGCTGGCAGCTCTCTAATGCTATGCTTTACACGGTGGTGCTTTGTGTGAAATATTAATGTCAGCTATCCAACATGCTCACTGTTAGCCACAGTACTAATAATTGCTAATTAGCGCAAAACACAGTCACAGATCACCAAAGACAGTTGGCCCGGATATCTGTTCATTTCAGTCAATTCAATAGTGAACTGAGATATTTCAGTCTGGACCAAATTGATAGAGCGACCATCCCCAGAGCCACACCACCAACTATGACTAAAGGAGTACCACTATGCATCGTGCACTGTTGAGTACCAAATGAAACTAAGACAAAGTGACAAGCTTTAAATGAAGGCTCGTGCTGTTGATTACTCAACAACTGTTTGAAAGTAGATTCTTATTCTAAAATGCAAGAGCATGTTTTGAACATTTCATTTTTTTCAGACTGCGCTTTCAGAGGTGTTAAACTGGTTAAAGTCCATTTGTGCGTCTTATCACAGCTTTGGTTGTCTGGAGCAAGGCAAGTGAACTGTTAACTTCCCATAGAGTGCAGCACCTTTTGACCTGTGACCCCTCGTCACAGGATGTCAGTGATTTTTCCTCCTCAGATTATTTCATTTGAAGGATGTTTCATGCTTCATGTTGACCTATGTGGCTTAACTCATGCACAGCTGACATTAAAATAATACTCTTCTGATTTCCACCTTGCCTCTGATTGTGTTAATAATTGAGTGTGTTTTGGATCAGATCACTCCGTCCTTGTTCTCACCTCAGTCTTGTCAAGAAGACAAAAAAAACACAGTAAACACATCTGATGCAACCTCACCAGGCAGTTTCAGCTGCAGCTCTGCGGGTCATGAGGTGTGTGTGTGTCTGTGTGTGTGTGTGTGTGTGTGTGCATGTGAAGCGCAGATAAACAGGCGTGGTGTCAGGTGTCCTGTGACTGTATCTTTAGTTTATACAGTCATAAAAACACACTCTTGCACATGTGAGCTGTCCTGCCTTTAACCTCTGTAGTTTTCCTGTTTCTCTCTCTCTCTCCTGATCTACCTGTAAGCCTTATTTCACACACAAGGAATTTTCCCTTTACAGTTACTATAATGTGATGCTTTCTGTTCAAATTATTACTTTTGCAGGATTCGTGGCAAATTAAGCATGAATTAAAACATTTCATGGGACAAAAACAACTGCCGGCAACTACAAAGCTGGCACGTCCGCTGCAATCCAGACTTATTTAACTACATATTAACTGGATGGGCTGATGTAGGCAGAGGATCATGTCCTGTTCTCTAAATAACACTTGATTGTTGCAACACTTTTTTTGCACCACAGCTTAATCTGTCTGTTCAGTGTGTTTCCTTGAATGTCAATGATGTCGACCAATCTGTGCATCAGTTTACACACAGAGCAGTTTTGTAAAGAAAAGTCTGCATTTCATTTTGCAATCGATGGTAATCACAATTAGAATGACAGATTGTTTGTTGCTGCTGAGTCTCTGCTGACTCTCACTCACAAAACCAAATGAAACATGACTCTTCTCAGCAAATGTTTGCATTTATTAAAGGTGGTGTGACTAGACTATAGTATAAAATAGAGAGGTGTGTGTGTATCTATGTGTTTACATAAACGTCAGTGTTCTCAACAGGTGCCTTCAGAGACTTTGGTTTGTCCAGGCTGAACATGAGCGTGGGCTCCCTGCTCATCGGCTCATGGTTGAAAGGTGGAGTACTTGGCGGGGCAGTCGTTGGAGCACTTGAAGTTGTCCTGAACGGGTTCACCTCCTGCTGAGGAGGTGGGGTGAGGCAGAACTCCTCTTTCTCCTGCTGCTGCAGGTGTCTGAGGATGGCTTTGGAGAGGAAGTGAGGGTCATCCTCATGCTCATCTAGAAGGAGAAGAAGAAAATATGATCTATGTTTGTTTGAGCATCCTGCCCCTAATCGTAGGCATTAGTCTTTTTCAGTTGTCCATCCTTGTTAAGATAGTACTAAGCTAATAAAATCACATGGTAAAGTATTTATGCAATGAAATTGGATTTTGTACCCCCCCATATAAAGATTATCAGTTCACCTGAGGCCAGAGATAACTGCACCAAAGCCAAAAAAAGTTCCCAACACTGATACTTTGACCTTCATCCTTTATTTCAGTTATAGGGCCTAAACTGTGTGGCACAGAACATCAACAAAAACATCAGCCGTTTTAAAAAAACACAAACACACAAATCCTGATTGTCAGTCCTCATGAAGAAGCAGATAAGCTAAAAGCTGAAATCCCCCTAAAAGCTGTCTGTCTGATGCTGTGAGGTGTGTGTAAAGTTTCCTCACACTAACACACACACACACAGACACACACTTGGCTGGTGACCTACCATTGAGCAGGATGAGTTTGTAGCGGTTGCGACACTCCAGCGAGTGCTCCAGTATGTCCTGCAGGGTCCTGTAGAAAAGCAGAACCTGCTGTCTGCGCTCAGGCTCCCCAAAACCAGCACTGCTCTCCTGGGACATGCTGTAAAGGGTCAGCAGAGGCGTTGCATACTCCACCACACAGTCACGGTCCTGTTCACGTACACACACACATTAACAAAACAGACACCCAGAGATAGATATATTACATGACAAATAATCCTTTAAAAGCTTGTTGAAGTCTGGCACCAGAAATGGTTGATTACCATGTTTTACAGGTAGATGGTGCTGCTACTGTGCTTTGCTAAATTAGATCCCGACTGGTGAAATCTCAGGTTTAACCAGGAGGTGGTACTCATGCTGTGCAAGGGAAGGCAAACAGCATGCGTGAAGTGAACCCAGCTTTAAAATATGTTTATGACAACGGAACAAAAGTCTTCTGTGGTGTGATGTTCAGAGTTCAGAGAATAAAGTTATCAGTCAGTTCAGTATAGTCACTCATAATAGTTTTCATCAGTGGTGGAAGACATACTCGACATAGATCTTACTAAGCACTTAAGTAAAATTAGCAATAAGTTCTTCTTTCATGGGTTACTTAATAGTAATAAACTTTATCAACAAAATGTTTACTTAAATGGATATCATGTCACTTTTTGCTAAACAGCAGCTTCAGTTCCTTAATGTGACAGTTATGTAATAATGGTAGATTTACTGCAAGGGCAGAATAAGCAGAAAAGAATGATCAAGTCAGCAAAATCACTCTGCAACATCCATTAACACACACACATAATATCTATCAAAGATTGATAATGTTTGCCACCATAAGCTATGTCAGACCCAGTAAATCATTGAGTGTGCTGGTTTAATTCTTTATTTCTTTAGTACGATTAGAAATGTATTTACTCTTTCAAAAGTGATTTAGTCTCCCTTTATCAAAACTAGTAGAGTAGTAGATGGCTATATAAATAACTGGAATATAATCACTGACCCATTAAAATGTAGGAAATAATGTATTGTTCTGGCCTGGGATATTTATGATAGAGCGAACACAATTAGTTGATGGACAGAAAATTAACTTGCAACTATTTAACAATGAGTTATTGTTCTTTAATTAAAAAATATTACTTGGTGGCAGCTTCTCCAGTGTAAGGATTTGCAGCTTTTCTCTTGTTTCATTTAACTGTAAAATGAATGTCTTCAGATTTCATACTGGTGGTCGGACAAAACATGAAGACGTCACCTCAGACGACCATGTGATGGGCATTTATTAATATTTTCACCTTATAGACTAAGGACCTATTTGAATTATTAAGAAAATGGTCATCACATTAATCTGCTGTGAAAATAAACACCAGTTGCCACCTTAATTCATGAGATATGAATGTATGTTTTGAATGTAAAATATTGATCTCTTAAATACCCATAGTTTCACGTACTCCACGGACAGTTGCCACCTCCAGAAGTTCTCCGATGACACTGCCATGTGGGATGTTGTGGGATGTGTGTCAGAGGGGAACGACTGTGAGTACAGGAAGGTCATCATGGACTTTGTCGACTGGTGTGAGCTGAATCACCTTCAAGTCAATGCCAGCAAGACAAAGGAGATGGTGATCGACTTCAGCAGAAATCACTCAGGAAACCCTCAGCTGACATTGCACCAGCTGAACATCCAGGGACGCTGACATCGAGAGAGTGAGGACAGGGACAAGACATGACACCGAGAGAGTGAGGACGTACAAGTACACTGGGTGTTCACAAGTACAACAAACTGGGTGTTCACTTAAATAACAAACTGGACTGGACTGACAACACTGACTCGCTCTACAAGAGAGGGTCAGAGTCGTCTGTACATGCTGAGGAGGCTGGGATCTTTGGGTGTGTGCAGGCCACTGCTGAGGACCTTTTTATGAGACTGTGGTGGCGTCTGTGGTCTCCTATGCAGTGGTCTGCTGGGGAGGGGGGCTGTTCTGAGCGGGACAAGAAGAGGCTCAACAGACTGATTCAAAAGAGCCAGCTCAGTCTGTGGCTGCCCCCTGGACTCCATCGAGGTGATGGGGGAGAGGAGGGCTCTGGCCAAACTGTCCACCATCATGGACAACACCTCCCACCCTCTGCATCAGACTGTGGGGGCCTTAAGCAGCTCCTTCAGCAACAGACTCAGACACCCAAGGTGTAGGAAGGAGCGCTTCCGCAGGTCCTTCATCCCAAACACCATCAGACTGTTTAATGCTGCACTATAAACCTTTGTCATCGTAACAAACACTTCCATACCACAGTAGGACTGATGTTTACTGATGTTTCATCATTGCACTGATGTTTACTGATGTTTACTGATGTCCTAGCCATGCACTTTATGGTCTTTTTTCATTCCACTCATTTACTCTACTGTTCAGTCATATCTGCTACATATCCATATTCACCTGTGCAATAACACCTCACCACAGCACATCTTAACTGGGTGAGGCTGTGTATATAAATACTGTTTCTGTTTCTTTCTTTTTTTTCTGTTATTATTATTACTATTTTCACTATTTATTGTAAATACTGTTTTTTATGTCTTGTGTGTTTTTTCATCTACTATTTAATGTCTCTTTTACTTGTTTTTTGAGCTGCTGTGACAGTGGAATTTCCCCACTGTGGGATCAATAAAAGATCTTATCTTATCTTATCTTATCTTATGAAAGTGGCAAAGCAAAGTCCCTCTAAAATGCAAGGGAGTAGAATTATAAAGTAATTTAAATTGAAAATACGCAAGTAAAGAACTGTTCTGTGAAATGACTGCAACTAAAAAATACTTGGATATGTATTGGTGGCTATTTCTGGCCTCGCATGAAACTCTGACTGTTTTCATGCAGCCCAAACTTCCTTTCCCTCAACTAAACTACAGGGGTGGATTTGAGTACAATCAGTGTTAGATTTGCTACATCAAACATATTGAATATGGAACACACTGGCGGCCTATCTTGAAATATTGAAAAAAAAAACTATACAGAAACAGCCCCTTGAGTCTGTCACTTCACTCTGACTCTCTCTCTCTCTGTTGCATTTTAGCTGCGCAGTCTTTACAAATCTGATCAAAGGAGAAAATATCAGCACACAAGTCTTTCAACTCACACTGGCAATAAGAAGACCGACACCGAGTTGAAATACAGCACAAGTAGCTCAGTGGCATTCAGACTGCAGGTTCTCTGATTACCTTTTTTTGATGGTGACGGAATATTTTTGCCGTGCACCTCAGAGAAATTTCTGAATATAATCTGCTCCTAGTTATCTGATTACAACCGGATGGGCAACTTCATCAGTTTGCAATCCAATTTCAGATCTATAACTCAAAACAAGAAAGGTATACAGTTCTGAGATAAAGTTAGATATTGTTCAGCCAAAGAGAACAAAGAATGGGTGGATGGCATACAGCTATTCATCCTTTATTAAAAACATGTATTCATACTATCTAAATTATGGTACTACTAAATTTCATTTTTCATGCCTGCATACCTTCCCATGCTCGTCCAGCACTCTGTAGACGCTGTGCCTGTAGACCCGCCCCCGGACTCCTGCCCTGTCTATCTCATTGTTGGGCAGGTTGTCATAGAATTTGATGTTGTCGTCCTCGTCCTCCAGCTTGTGAGAAATGTTGGCATTGAGAGGTATGAGGATGAGGAGCTTCCTGGAGCCACGACCCCAGTGGCCGCTGGCACGATGGGTGGCACAAAATGCTGTGATGGAATTTTCCAAATCTGATCGGACACAGATACCCAAAGTACATGCAATTAAATGTATTATATTGTACAGGTAAAGTTCACATGTGATAAAAGGAGAACAAACCAAATGGCCAGAGTGTGTGTGTGTGTTTTGATGTTACTGACGCGGCAGCACCAGTCGCAGGTAGCCCAGGTAGAAGGACCAGGCCAGGCCGTGTGCCACGTTCATCTTCCTCCCCTCGCAGATGTCTGAGACCTCCACCTCTGATGGACCCTGCACACCGACCACAGAAATAGCCAGAGGGACATCACAACACTTCACCTCTGCTCAGGAGCAGAGAAAAGGGCATCCCTGCACCCGTGCTGCCCTTTCCTATGTAGGACAAATATATTTTTAGGTATAATTTAGGGGACAGGGACAGCTACATCCAAGCCTGGGCTGGATTTGAATACATAATGCTACCAGTTTCAATAAGGAGTCTGAGGAAACAGTGAACTTTGTTGTAGCTTTGAATTGTACAGCAACTCTTTGAGGACAGTGTGAGTGCTATGGTCATTTTTGCTGATGAAGACATATTTTGAGCCTATTTTGAGCCTATTTTAACTCCAGAAATGCCATATCAATTACAATCAACTGATGCTTCGGGACGTGTTCTTACACAGGGACAGCTCAGTCTCAAGTGTAGTGCTCTTATGCTAAAATAGAGCTATTTTTTCACTTCTACCGTGGCGCTCTGAGTTGTTAAAGTACAGCAAGCTCTGAGATGATGACCTCTCTTATAAAAGCAATTATCTAATTTAATCAGGATTATGAAAAGAGAGAGAGAAAGATTCCCTCTGCACAGTTTTTCCAGATGTCCAGGACATGTTTTACTCGTAAAAACATTGTTCTAAAGCGAAGAATCCTCTTTAAGTAGATCTATAGTGTAACTTCAGGCTGCTGGTTTCACTATCTTACATCAAATGAAAGTTATTGTGGGCTTTTGCCATGAGTTTGATCTTGCCAATATTGAAAAAATACTAACATACTAACATACTTGACATGTTGTTAGCTGGCTGCTGGTAGCTGAGGTGTAAGCTTTGTGTCTCTGAGATGTTGGTCATTGTTAGCTTGCTTTGGAGAGCTGAGCTGACTGTGTGGTGAAGGTGTTTAGCACATGAATGAATAAACATTTAACTCTGACTCTTAAAATTGAGGACTCAGTCACCACTGAATTGATCAGTTGCTTTAAGAGGTTGAGCTCCTCCCACTGGTGAATGAGAGTACTGCTGTCAGCTCAGTGGTGATCTACAGGATTTCATTACTTTGTTAAAAGCTGGTTAAGATAAGCTAACCTTATAAACAATGTTCATGCAGGTCTGGTTTTGGACTGAACATACCGCTAACTGAAGACAGAATCGGTGCCAAACATTGCAGTGTTTTAAATGATGATGCATTCACTTAATGATGAATGTACTTAAAAGTGTCTGAACACTGAGCTTATCACTGAGCTTGGAGAAAAGTGACCTCGCTGTATAATCATTGAGACAGTATTAACCAATCCTCTTCTTAAAACTCTGTTGTTGTGTTTTTTAAAACTTAAAAGCTTCAAGTCATATCAGAAGCATTGGTCACAGACAGTGAAGCAGAAACAGAGTGACATACTGAATGAGTGCAGGTATATTTTCTGAAACCAAAAATTGGCTTTGAGAAGTTGCAGTATTAACAAGGTGGAGATGTCCACTCCTTGTAGCTACATTTACCTTCACTCTGCCATTATCCCCAGTACATGCTAATTTAAAGCGCTGTACCAGTGATTTTGTATGTTGTAGCCTGTACTATGAATATCAGTGAATCACCATTGTCCAAAGCACACTGTTGTGTTTTAGATCTTTTAGTCTGTTTTCCAAGGTTTTACATTACTTTCTAAATGGATAGAAACTAAGGCAACCTGGAGGGGCAAAAAAACATTAGTACTTGGTAATACAGTAAGTATGTGGACACTGAAATGATCCTTTAACAAGGAGCACATCTGTCTTGTAATGTCAGTAAGAAAGGGACAACAGCAGTGTTTGTATGTTTGTGGACCTCACCAGGACTCCCAGGCTTTTGAACAGCGCGTAAAGAACCGAGGCCAGGACAAGGAGTTTCCAGCACTGGCCTTCGTGTGGCAGCGGTTGCTCGGCCAGGTAGAGCAGAAGGCCTGCCAGCCCTGCAGCCAGGAGGGTCTGTCCCCCAAAACCACAGGCTGGCAGCACATGGCCCAGCAGCCCTTGGCCTCGATACCTGGTAAAAAACAGACGGAAAGAGGGTACTGTTGTCCCTGTTACCTTGTCTGTACCATGTCACTGTTGTTCCACTGAATCCTCAGTTTAGCATTTTATTATTAATCAAACAATTAATTAATTTATAGAGATTGAAAGCGTTACTAAAACACACTTTTACTGTGATGTGGCGACATCTATGTGCCTCTGTACATCTTTACAGGAAGGGTTTGGCAGTGAATGGCAAGATGTAACATGTTGACAGGAAGAAGCTGATTTTGCTTTTGCTTTTGATCTCTTCAGGTCATTGAGAAAATGTGTGCACACAACACTGATACGTCATCAACTTAAAAAAATCTGACACGACTGCTAGCAAACAGCAGCTTAATTACACATAGAGCAGAGACGGACAAACACGTGTTTGTGTCCACATGACCGAAGAATGTAAGATGTATGTATGAACAAAGTATATTGATTAGAATATTTAGAAATGCAAAAGCACAATAAAACCCAAATGCTACACTAGCCATACCAGACCATAAATATTCAAATGACAAAGTTTGCCAAGGTTCTCTGTCTTTTGGTCACTCTTCTTACTCCAGCAGATTGTAACACATGTGCAAACACAACCACACTTTTTTTCTCACCTCGTATTTGAATGGTACAGCATCTCCTCTGCCAGCAGACAGAGCCCGTGCAGCAAAGGACCAAGGGTCAGGATGAGTATTACCATGGCAACCCAGCCAAATAACCTTTCAGGTGACTGAAGCATGATAGCTCCTATGGTTATGGCAGCCAGCACCGCAGCACACACCTTTGGCAAATTCCCACGAGGCCGCGGGATGAGAGCATCTTGATCTTGAAGGCACTGCATCTGTCGGGGAAATAGTCAGCCAGTGTTACGGAGCGACTTTGTTAAACCAAAGGTGTCGATCTCTTAATTAAAAAATGTTTAAAGCCATTATAGTGAGGTCTCACCTAACAATAGCATAATAATACGCAAGAGGACCCATTTGACTTTTAAATCAGCTTTCATACAAAGATCTTACATCTAGTGACAAAATATATTCACTACAGTCAATAAATATTAACAAATCAAGCCAAAAGTGTGGAATTTGTATTTCTGAGGGAGGCTTTGTAGTGTAAATATATTCTGACTGTACTCAGATACAGATCTCCACTCTCTTCTTTGTTTCAATCACCTACTGATAGGTGATGGTGTGTGGCCAGACATGCAACATGCTGCAATAAATGTATGCATGTGTCTGCGCCCATTGTTTAAGTAGATATTGTACCTGTTGGCATCAGTGTCTTTAAGATGTGTGTATAAAACATTGCCACGCTGAGACTGAGTGGATAAAGTTCAGTTAAAAGCTGTAAAGAGTAGATGTGTGTCCTCATCTAATGCATTTCCAGTTCCACAAGCAATTAAATTCCTAAATATAAGAATGCAGTACAACCACAATGCCGTGTACTGTGCCGCACCACGATGAGGTAACAAATCAAGTCGCACATGGTATACCCATTGGCATTAATCATGTTTGAAATACATGAGACATTTTCAAATAAAGAGTGATCCTTTTTAAACAAAACAATTTCACAACCTGGTTTATGTCAGTGATGATGACTAAGTTCAGTGTGAACAGGAGGGAAAAAGTCTAAACTAGCAGCACAGTTGGTGTAACTCCATCAAAAGTGTAAAACTAGATTAAAGCTGCAAGCAGCATTGGACGGGCCCTCGCACCTCCGCGCCCGTTGGGGGGGCCGGCATTGTCGGGGGCACCGGCTCGACCTTCCTATTATAAATCAAATATCGAAATTCACCATTAGTGTCGTACATGTCTCTAGATTCTACAGTTCAAATTAGAAGAGGACCTGATATAATCTGTAGGAGGAGTATGTTAAAATACGAGGCCTGAAAATAGCTGAAATTATGGCAAAACTGCACACATAAATTAAAATATCTCACTTCCTTTTTGTTTTTGTTTTTTATTTCTAGGGGGCGCTACAGAGCCATTTTGCATCTATTTGTCCAGCTCCAAGAGACATTTTTGTAGGGCTTGTGATGTTACATATGTGTGCCAAATTTCAGACATGTGGGTTGCTCCTATTCAGGAAATATGACACACATAAATCAAAATATCTGACTTCCTGTCAGGTTTAGGATATGGGTCCAAGAGACTTTGTTGTAGATCCTAGAATGTTACATAAACTCCCCATTTCAAATGCGTAAGTGAAAGCATGGCTGGGGTCTGCATTTTTGAACATTTCTAGGGGTCGCTACGGAGCCCTTTTTGCATCGGGCGGTCTAGATCCAGGAGATGTTTTTGTAGGCCTTGTGATCTTACACGTGTGGGCAAAATTTCGGTATCTATCTAGGTGGCGCTTTTGCTCACCGCAAAAATTCCAATGTTGATGTGTTCAGGGCGGAAATCTTATTAAACCAATGAAGTTTTGGGCAGATCATAAATTAGAGCAACGTGTCCACTCATGGCATCGAAGACACCGAAATTCGCCACGGCCACGTCCTTCAATGAAAACTTAAAAGCTTCGCAATTTAACATCGCCCATGTCTCTAGAACATCGTCCAAATCTGAAGATGATCTGAGGAGGAGTTCGTTCAAATATGAAGTGTGGAAATGAAAAAAAACAGGCCAAAATATGATTTTTGATTAAAAACGGTGGACTTCCTGATGGAGTTAGACCGTGGCTCCAAGAGGCTTTTTGTGCGTCTTTGCATGTTATATAACCCCTCCAAATTTCATACGCGTAGGTCAAACCGTGGCCAGTGGGGACCGTCCGAAAACACGCACCTAGGTGGCGCTGTAGAGCCATTTCTGGACGCCTGTCCGTGGGACCTATAAAATACGTAATTTCACGCCTGACTTTGGGGGGGTACGCAAATTTTCCAGTTTTCCAGCACCTTCAGGCCGCGTAAAATGTATTTATGCACGAATAAGGAGAAGGAGGAGAATAAAAAGAAATAGGGCCTCGCACCGCCACCGGTGCCCTTCGGTGCTCGGGCCCTAACAAGAGAAAGAAAAGTGTGCAGGGACTCACCTTGTGTTTCTGCTGAGATCCAAATGGGAGAGATCTGTCTTTGTCTTCTGCTTTTCTACTGCCTCTCGTCCTCTCTCTCCGCCCCTTTAGTCACCGTCCAACATTTTCGGTTTCGATTTCAGTCATATGAGCCTCTCCCTGTTTTCCAGTGTCTTTCCAGTGAACAATAAGACAGAGTGGGTGTGAAACCAGCGAGCGGGAAGCTGCACAGATGAAGAGCAGAGGTTTACAAGAGGAAGTTCCAAACTATAAATATTTCTGAAATGACAACAGATCTTCTAACAGATAACAGATCTAACCCTAACCCTAACTCTCATTTCACAATGTAATAAATCAAATATGTTGCAGTGGTCATTTTCCACCTTTGATGAATAATTTCAAAATGATGAACTGTAATACCCGGGTGAGCAATTTAAGTCAAACCCACATTAAGTATCTTAGTAAATTATGTCAACACAACATTTCAGAACAACTTTGATGCTATTTATCAATCTTGTGTGTCTCTGGAACTCTATCAGAGGGATAAAACATCATTATAAATACATTTTCCCCCTTTGTTGTTGACAATAGTGGTGGAGAACACAGTGGAATCTCCCAAAATCTCCCATGGGTACTCAACCGAGTTGACATCTGGCTATGGTTAAGCACATGATTTACATACGTTTCTTACTGTAGGTTATTTCTGGGACATAGTTTTGACAGTTGACAGCTGAAGTTGGTGGGAAGCGTCGAGAGGAGAGTAAAGGGACCCAAGTCTGAATCAAAAAGTTGTTGTGATGAAGTGGTATAGTCCGTGACTGCAAGGCGTATGATTTAAATAATCAACATTTGGATCAAATAATTATGATGGCGAGTGACATTAAAGGTACAACAAGAAGGACTTGTCCGTTGCTGTAAACACAATATTCAAGTCCCCGGCTAAAGCCCATGTGCTTCAGATCTGGTAGCTGGTCACCAAGTTTTTACAGACCTGTCCCTCAGACCTGCACGTTGTTATTGGCCTGACACCCAGAAATGTCCGGAACATTGCAAAATAACAAGATCCAGGCAGATGCCAGAGTTTGGAGAAATGCATACACATGTACTGAAGAAAAAAGTATTTATAATTATTATTATAATTTCACTGCATGCTTGCTAACTAACTTAAATTTTTATGCAGTCTCAATTGCAACACATGGTGGTCGGGTATTATAACTGACTCCTGTATTTATTTACTTACTACTATTTACATCTTTTCTATTTTTACTAATAAATTAAGCCACCTGACAGTCTTTTCACTTACCCCCTGATAATAGTAGAAATACCCCATAGGGTAAAAAAAACACCCCTGTTGGGAATCACTGTCTTGACAACTACAGAAGCCGAGAACAGCCGTGCTTGTAATATTTAATGCCGTTATCTCAAGATCACAAATGAATTATCTTGTGATCTCGAGAAAACAAACCCTCTCATCTTGAGATAACAATATAATCAACCTGTTATCACAGTAAAAAGTAAGGATGTTCCCTCATATTACTAATAATGTTTATATGTCTATTTACAGTTTGTTTTCAGTCAGCAGGTGTCTGTAGACTACATATATGGCCCTTTTCCACTAGTACTTACTCGCCTCGACTCAGTTTCTGTTGTTTTCTATTACAACAGAGTACCACCTCAGCGTTGGGTGGGGTCGTCGTGGCAACGCGGCCGAAACTCCAGCAACGTCATTTGTTATGCGACACAAACACGAAACAACTATGGAGGCCACCAGACAAAGAAATGTCTGCACCTCGTTGTTGCTCTGCGGGGTTGATTTCTGTGCAGCCATCTCTGATCGTGTTCGTTGTTGTTATTGCGTTTTAAAAATGGCGCGGTTGACTCTTATGAACGAGTCGCTCTCCCGACGCATCTAGTGACGTCACGCCCTGGTCCAATCAGTGGCCTGCCGTCTGCCGACGTCACATTTTCGGCTCGACTCAGCTCGCTTGCTACTACGAAAGTACCTGGTACCAGGTACTAACACGTAATGGAAAAGCCTAAAAACCTGAGTCGAGTCGAGCCGAGCCAGTGAGTAGGTACTAGTGGAAAAGGGCCAATAGATGCTGTGGGGGTCATTATGTACAGTGGGACAGGCTTTCAGGCTCTCAAGGATGACCCTAATAATGTCATCATTATTTATAGAAATAATAGATATAATATGTATGGTCTTCTGCTGGCTGAAGCAGAGAGATGAGACTACCTCTCATCTTTGGATACTATAAAACCACATTGTGTGCTTCAAAGATTTAACTGCAGCAAAGAAAACTACACATTTAGGCCTTAATTATTGTTCAGGTTATGGAATCCTCCCTGACAGTCATCACAGTGATCTTGAACTCTTAAATCAGCTCATTTAAGAGTTCTCCATACTTATCCCGTTACCTTGAGAAAACAAGCTTTCTTATCTCGAGATAAAGACATAATTAACATGCGATCTTGCGATAACAGCAGTAAAAAAGTAATTGCAAGTACGGCTGTTCTTTGCTTCTATACACTACCTCTAAAATTTTCTTAAATTTAGTCTAAAGATCTTACAGATTCTGGTTGTTGGATAGTTAAGGCGATAGTTAACCTTATACACTGATTACTTTCACGTTGACTCACTGACTCTCAACACTGACTTCCACCTCAGTGTTTTAAGAAACTTACTGCAGTGTTTGCCAACATGAGGGCAGGGACGGGGTTTTGAGAGAATTTCGAGAATTTCCTGTGTAGATTAAGAAAGAAGAAAAAAGAAATTCTGCTACACAAAATTATCTGTATTTTCTGACTTTAATGTCAATGAATATAAAAAAATGTTTCCATTTTGCTTGCAAAATACAGGACAGTCACATCTTCATGGTCTGACATCAGCGAGACTGGTTAGTATTAAGTAATGACTTACTGTGTTTTAAAATGACTTCAAATGTATTTACATAATGTATCTTCAGTTTGAACAGAGCATATTCTTCATATTGATTTACAGCAAGTGTATATGATCTGAATCATTCAGGTTATGTAAGCATGTTTCTCTGAGATTTGGTAACTGCATAACAAGTCAAGTGAGTCCGACTGGCTTTGGGTAACATCAGGGAGGTTCATTTGTATTGTGATTTGTGGGTGTGCAGGGGTGGGGGAATAAAGGCTCGGTATCCATACCAAAGGTTCATGCATATTTTATTCAAGAGTAAAAAAGTGGATCGTCCCATGGGGCATGCTTACAGTGTTAGTGACTGGGGAGTCAAAACAGAAAGAGAGCAGAAGAGAGAAAGAGAAAGAGAGAGAGAGAGAGAGAGAGACTAAGAAGACAGAAAGAGAGAAAAGAGAGAGAAAGTAAGAACCGTGGCACAGTTTCTATGGCACAGGGTCTCCCAGAAAGGGGGGTTCACCTCTCCCAAAGAAGCACAACAAGATCAACCAAGGAGCAACGCAACATGAAGAGCAACCAGCAGAGAGAGAGAGCTTAAATATTAAGAATAATGTCCATAATAAATAGAATCATAATAATCATAGAATCATAAATATCATCAAATAACAAGAGGAATCATCAAGAATTATGATCAGAGAGAGTACACTTTTTTCCTTTAAATTGTGACGGCAACACACCGGCTCTTCTGTTAAAATGTGTCTTGCTGCTTTTTGCTTTGAACAGCGCAAATTTTAACCATGCAATCATGCTTTGGGCTGCCTGAATGCCTGTGCCTCTGTATATAGTATGGTCATTCATCAATGCTAGTTTAATATTTGTTTATCGTTATTCATATTTATCATTAAAAACAACTCCTGTACATCGACAAAGAAGAGAGGAGAGAACGTGGACTTGACACTTTGAATAGAAGAGTACTGTCATTCTGTACAGCGTCGAAAGAAACCGGAAACACAGGTTGTGAAAAAAAAAGAAAGAAAACATGAAAAAAAAAACTCAAACAAAATATAACTCAAAATGAATACAAAAAATAAATAAAATTAACATTATGTACAAAATAAATTACTTATTATTCCTCAGTTCATTTATATTAGCCAGAAAATAAAACAAAAAGAAAAAAATTCCTACCATAGTGAAACACAGAGCACAAATATAATCTTCACATTATTATCAAAGAACTTAACTGTGCATGCACTGATGCGTTAATATAAATGCTTTACAAAGAGCTTTTCTTCTGACTTCTTCTCGTTGTCTTGGCTGCTGCCTTCACCAGAAGAGTCTGTTTCCTCTGTGAAATATAATTTCTGGGTTTTAAAGCCAGAGGTTCCCGGCGAACGCTGCTGTTTGGTAGCAGACAGCAACGCGGGAAAAAAGGAGGATGTAGAAAGAGACTGAATAGAGCATGACTTCACATTTCAACTCCCCCCTTGTTCCCTCTCGTACATAAAGCATCCTACTTCTGCTATACTGCATCTTGCATCTTGTGACCATATGCATCAGATGTGCAATAAAACCTCTCTATGTAACCTATTTACACGCAACAGTTAGGGAGAAACACTTGCTTCAAATCTGATCCGGGCCCAGTTTCAAGCCTTTCCCGAGCGCTAACTGGCCTGTGACCAGAGTATTTGTTGAGGGGGAAATCATCCACTTGACTTCAAGCAGAGGACGGGTGCAGTGTAGTGCTACAAAAGCAAACGGGAATCTCCTCCCGAGAAGAAAAAGGACAGCGAGGGCTCAGATTAGACTGCAGCTGAGATTATCTCCGCACTTCTCTCAACAACAGATAAACCACCACACCACACCGCACGTCACACATTTTCTCGCTGTTGCCTGGCCGATGGCGCGATCTGCTCACGTTTGCAGACGAAAACACATTTTCAAATATAATCGCACGGACATTTACATGTTGAAGCATGTGCACACACGCAGGCAGGCATGTCCACAACCCTGTAACATCAACCCATCGCAGGTTTGGTTCCACTTCCTGTTTTAAGATGCAAACAGGAAAAAGAAACATACATAATCTTTAATGTCCCACCCCCTGATCGCCACGCGCCCTTCCCCTCACCCGACACGACACACACCACCGACACAGCCACGTCATGCTGACACTGTCAACCCACTGGTGATCCCCAACACACACGGTGAACAGCAGCTCCTCCTGTTTTGCATGGGGAGAGTAGTTTTGTAGTTTCTTTCCTGTAGTTGTGCAGGTACATGGGAGTTGTAGTTCTCTAAATAGGGCCGATCAGTTCAGTGAAGAGACTCAGCCTTTAGTGGTAAAGTCCAGGTGCGCTCATGCCTTTACATACAGCTGAGGGCAACGGGAAAAGGGGTAGGTAATCGTGTGTGTCTGTGTGTGTATGTGATGTTGTCTGTAGCCTATTTAGTGTATGAAATACTGTCTGTGTGTGTGTGTGTGTATGTGACGTGTTTTTCTTGTGTATATATGCCTATGTACACGAATCTATAAATATGGTACCATATCAGAGTTGTAAGGTATGTGTCTGGGCATGTGGGAGTGTATGTCCATCACTGTATATTGCTGTTGCTGTCGGTCCCATTGGGCTCTCCCATGTTCATGCGGCCCATCGACAGGCCCACGCTGTTGACGGCGTCGCGTCTCGGAGGCATCCTCTCGTTGATCCGATCCAGACCTTTGGCCTCCTCGAAACTGCTGATCCGATGCTGCGGGGAGAAGCCTCGGATGGCTGCGAAGACAGGCAGTCACGCACACACACACACACACGCAGACATACACACACATACACACATAGTTAATATTCAACAAGAGATTTGGAAGAATCGTGTCTATCCAAACCTCTGGGAGCTTTGAAGGTAATATTCAGAGAAGGATTGAAATTTCAATTGTCACTTTTTTCATTTTTGAAATGTGAATGTGTACACATTTCCAAAGCATTCTGGTTTAATTCATTTAATTCATTTGAGCACCCCAGCGAGGACATTTCAACCACTTTGGTCCCGATTGTGCTCCCTTTTGGCAGAAGGCCATTTTGGGTTTGGATAAACCGATATCCATACACAAAAGCTAGTGTTCGTCTGCTGTCTGAATGCTGAGCTAGGATTAGTTTGACCTCGTGGCTCACAGTGAACGTGACAGTCAGTGCGACCTGGTCATTGATCCTAGATCAGTAGTCTGAGACACCTGGTAGATAAGCCATTATGAGACACAGAGTATGGAGCAGAGCACAGCTGCACAGAAGCGCGTTCGCCTCTGTGAAGAGTATTTTGACAGTCAGCCGTTTAGTTGAAACTATTCTTCCTGGAGGTTACCACTACCTCATGTTTTACAGCCTACAAGCAAATATTAAATGTAAGGACAGGAGTCAGGTGTCAGATTTTCCATTTCTCTCAGATTGAAGGTAACATCTAAGCTGGCCATATTTTTATGATAATAAACTTAACCTAGCTTTGTCACAATTCTTCTTCATTAGCATGTTCAGTGAATAACCTGCACTAGAAAGGATTTCTTAAAGGGGCACTCAACCAATTGCGGTCTATTTAGTTGTGGGGATGATGAACCAGGGTTATCCTGGCTTGGGTTCAACACTACAAATGTTCAAAGGAATAGTTCAACATTTTGGTAAATCTGTTTGTTTACAGAAAATTACATGAGAAGTTGGACACCTCTCTGATGTCTGTAAGGTAAATATGAAGCAAACGGCAGGAGGCTGTTAGCTTAGCTTAGCATACAGACAAGAAGAGAGCAGAGCTAGTCTGGTTCTATCCAAAGTTCATGTTTGTTTGATTCACACAAAACAGAATTGTGGTTGTGGTTTTACAAAGTTGTAAGCTGGAACAATTTGATGGTACAGTGACCTCCTTAAAATCTTTATTTGTTACATTTCTGTTTGTTTGTGGATTAAAACACATATAAATACAAAATGTCAAACAATCCTTTCAACACAAGTGTGCATTGCAAAATATAGAGTTTAAAAGACATGGAAGTTTAACCAAGCAGGGAGAGTCTGACAAAAAATGATGCTCTTGGTTGAATTATGGGTAATGTATCCAGTATCTTTTGGAGCTTGACCAAAACTAGCGACCAGGATATATCCAGCTCTATCATTTCTGTTTCAACCATTTATAGAGTTATAATCTGTCTCTGGTGAGTCTCCCAATTTAAGGGCAATAATAAATTGCTAGAGTGCCCCTTTAAAATAGTCATAAAGTGGAGCAAATAAAAGCAGATACAGATAACAATTAGGGCCACATTAATTATACTAAAATAAGGAAAAAAAACTCTATGACATGAAGCTCTGTGTAGACAGATGCTCCAGTACTAATATGGAGATCTCTCTGGGGAGTTTGCTCCCACTTGAACCACTGAACAACGGCTACTGTCATATTACCTTTGCACACATGCAGCTACAAATATGCCACTGTGTTACACAGCGGACATCTGACACCCAGCTACAGATCATGTAACAGAGAAACGTAACACAAGAGATAACCATAATTTATTTTGTTAAACAAATTATGCTTACGTAAGCCAGAGACAGCACTAAAAGGTACAAACACAAAAGACTACAGTCAACTAAAGCGTGCAGAGAAATAACTAACCTTGTGTACACAGAATGTACTTCACTAGACAACAATACCATGACCACAATCTGTTCAGCAGCACAAAAGAACCTGTCATCCAGACATGTTTGAATTGTCTTTCCAAATTGTCTTTTTAACATTCATTCTTAAATGTGGGAACATATGTCTTTTTGTACTCAGGTCATGTGGCCATTTGTTGAAGAAGGCCACGGGATAAGTTTAGTGAAAAGTGGAGTCTTACCACAGATGCAGTTTGAAGGATGTGTTTGCAAAAATAATCCAAATGTAATTTATTTTCAGCGTCACAGGCGATTGTTCTGCTGTAGCTTGTGGGGAAACAGATTGATTGCATGTGTATCTTCTACAGAACTACAGCACCTACTTTGTGAAATATAGAGAAAAAACAGTAACACACTGCAGACTATAAGAGGTCTGAGTGACCCTGCCCACCTCCACAACACCCACTCCCACCCACACCCCGCTCTTCTTGTGTGTGTTGTGTGTGTTTAAGAAAAAGGTGCGTGGGATGTGAATGTGAATAGGACGTAAATAAATCTTTGTGTGTGTGTGTTGGGAGAGAGGATGTAGTAGTTGTTTCCTGTTTCCCAAGAGAAGGAAAAAGAAAAGTGTCTGCGTGTTTTAATGTGGCGGCTTCAGCGTGCGACAGTTTGTTGTGAGTGCTGATGTGGTTAGAAGAGCTCAGTGCATCGTGGGTAAGGAAAATCTGTGACCTTATGAGCATGGGTGGCTGAGAGCTCAGCCATGCTGCGCACACACACATGTGCACGCATGTGCACACAACACACACACAGTGAAATGAGTGGGATTTTACCTTCAGCGTCCTTAACTGTCTCGATGGCTTCTATGGCCTCAATGGTAGCTGAAGGATGGGTAAAGAGAAGAAAAGAAAGAAAGGAGGACAGGAAGAGAGAGAGGATGACAGAGTCCGAGAGAGAAGATGAAGTACAAAGAAAGAAGAAGGAGAAGAAGAAGAAAGGAGTGAAGGCTAAAACATGCTTCTGTGCAGTTGTGGGCAAAAGTCTTGGCTTCAGGACGCAAACAAGGGGGACTGTGGCTCATACAGTAGCCTTCAAAATTTCAGCTAAATGTTGGCCCGAAAAGGTTTAACCAGTACTTGAGTTGGTCCAAACAATAAATAATAATAAAATGAAAAAAGAAAAGAAATTAACTATAAAATTACGCATACAGAAGCTGAGTCAAAGAATAACTTGTAGTATGACAAGGGGCTTCATGATGGCTAAACGCTAATACGCATAAATCTCAGCTCAGTCCAGCCGGGGACATTTATTGTTCCTCTCCCTTCCCATATTTCCTATCAACCTCTCATCTAATGCTGACGCCCCTAAAACTTAAAAAACGACGAGGATGTTTTTACACGTTCCAGTCAACAAAACATCGCCCCCTGTTGTTAATGTTATTTGCGTTGGCAGTCACCGGTACAAGTGTATGCGCATGACGCTTGCAAATTTGCAGACTCAGAGGCATGTTTCAGGCTTTAGTCATGTGAGGCGGCCCTCAGAGCAGCACTGCGACCATGGCAGGTTCAGAGGGCACCTGGAGTTAGCAGCAGCTGGTGTTAGCTCACACACACCTCGCACACTCTCGCTGTCTCTCTGGAAGTGTCCATCTCTTTGTATTACTGGCCCTTACTTTCTGTCATTCTCTCACTCTAACACACACACATATAAAGTCACACACGCAATCAGCAGGCTGTTAGTATCCTCAGCGCCGGTGAGGTGAGGTGAAGAGAGTGAGTGAGTCAGTGAGGCAGAGGGATGAGAGGAGAAAAACAGCAATAGAGGAGGAAAAGAGGAAAGAGGGCAGGAAAAGACCGGAGGATGGTCCAAAGCAGATATTTAAACTATGTGTGTGTGTGTGTGAGTGTGTGTGTATGTACTTGTGAGTGTGTGTGTGTTTTATTTCTGCTTTTGAAGGTGTGTCCAGGGTTAAGTCTGAGAGTGTGTGTCGGCGCGTGTGCCAGAGTGTGTTAAACACTCACCGCTCTGCAGGGTCTGTTTGCCCCCAGACAGCACTCCGCTGGGCAGCATGCCTGTGGGGGTCAGGCCCTTCAGGGTCAACACGTTCTCACTCTCCTCCCTGAGAGACAGACAGACAGAGACAGTGTGTGTGTGTGTGTGTGTGTGTGTGTGTGTGTAACAGGTGTGTGTGGATAAAAAGAGAGAGCAGGTGATTAAGAGAGAATTACAGAGAATTACACACTTCCCCTCACTGTGCACCTGCAGACACACAAAAACATGCTTTTGGATTAAAACTCTAAATGCTGAAAGTGACAATCTGGTGACTGCTGATTCATTTCTGCAAAAGTGAGGGGAAATACAGCATTTATAGGCATACTGTATAGACACATATACTATAGTATGTGCAAGCAGAGCTTGACCCACCGTAGAACAGAGAACATTTTAGCCATCTTCCCGATGGCTCGAATCTTGTTTTTGATCACCTCTTTCCTGGCTGCTGCTGCACTGGCTGTAAAATATCAAACACAAACTCATTTGTGTGAATCCATCATAAAATAAAGAAATTGTGAAAACATGTTTTTGTTTTTACTGAAATATACTGAATGCCAGTTATTTGTTTATTCACCCTAACACAGATCTGAATCGCATTGCTTTGATGCCAGTGTTGAGTGTTGCTTACCATCGTAAATCTCCTCTCCGTCGTTCATCAGTTCGTCATCAGAACAGATACTCAGGACGTTTACCAGCATCTCAGTCACTGCAGGAGAAATAGACACACACAAACACACATTCTTAATCAGGGAAACAGGGATGGGGCACCCTGGTGGCGTAGGGGTTAAGACGCCAACCATGAGCCGTGCCCAGCTGGTAACCCTTGTTGCATGATGGGGAATCTATGTTCCTCTCTCCCCTCATTTCCTGACATCTCTCTACTGTTGCTGTCCAATAAAGGGTTAGGGTTAGGGACATAAAATGCCTCAAATCTGACTAAACTCTGGTTACCCACAAGTCCTTAATCCCGTAAGTAGGGGTTGTACACCTTTTTAAGCTGATATAATCGCTATTTTTAGAGAATATTATAGAGTGCTACTAAAACCATATAAAGTACATAAAAGGGATCTTCCTTTGAAACTAGTAAGTTTATTACTAGTTTCAATGTAATGTTTTTACTTTACTTTAATTCTGCTTGTTGATTAGGGTCCCTAGTTTAGCTGCATTTTAAGAAGAATTCTTGGGTTATTCAACATTTAAGCGAAGGCAGACCTTGACAACAAAATCACTGATGTGTCTCTGGTTTAAAAAAAAAAAAAAACGTCCTGAATTCGCTGGGATTTCCTTAAACCACTTTACAGTAAATGAATATATAGTCACTCCATCTATCTATGTTCCATCTTCATGTACGTATTTTTAAGGCAGATGCTATTTGCACCCAAGGATGGTAAGCCAATGTGGCAATTTACACCTGGGTGCATATAGCACAGCATAGACAAGCACTCAGGTATCTGTAGCCAACAATCCCACTTGTACCCAGGCACACATTAAGGCTACTTAAGGCTTTCTGACATGTGGTTTACATTGTGAAATGCTCTGTTTTAGCCCAAACCATCATCTTTTCCTCAACCTCACCTACTAGCCGTGTTGCCTAAACATAACAAAACTGAAACTTTATTAAAAATTATGAAAATAATAGGTCAACGAGTCTAAAAAGACAACATGCCTCCCCAAGGACTAATAACCTGATCTCCTGGGTGAAAGTAATGTGCTGGTCCGTTCAACCAACCATAACTGCAGAGGGTGGCGTGTGATAGGGCCAGGTGCGTTGCCATGTTACTATTCATTCCTGGATGCAAATAGACACTCACACAATACACACAATAGTTTTTTTTTCAAATGTCTGCACAATGTCTCCATTCTATAGACAGTCCATTTACGTTGGGTAGTTCTACTGTATGTTATAATGGGCTGTGGCCTAATAGCACTATAATTATCAAAACATGTACTGGTTAAAGCCAAAGAAGCAGCACTGTCTGCGTTTTCATCACTGTGCAGGTAGTGTCACAGATACCCTTTTCTCCCACGAATGGCAGCGACCAGGTGAAGACGTCCATGAAGTTTGGCAGCCAGTAGGGGTGAGGGGAGCAGTTGAACTGACGGATGTTCATCACATTGTTCTCATACTTCAGTACCGCCGCTGGATACACATACATATATCAGTGAACTTCATTCAAACACCATATTAAACATACAGAATTACTGAGAAGAACATTATTTAGTTTAAAAATGCTTACAACATACAGAGTACAGTCATCTATATCTATCTCATCAGATGTTTTCTGTTCCTGTTCAGTCTTGGATGAAGAATAACGTACTGTTCAGTCTAAAATAATTGCACCGCAGCGCTCACACTTCAGCTTTTCGTGTGCGTGTGCCTTTGTGTGTGTGTATTTGTACATCTGTGTGTGTCAGACCTTTGTTGTTGTAGACATCCAGGTAGTTTGGAGCAGAGAAAATGGTGATGAGAGAGGGGAAGCCTGTAGTCTGACTCTTCCTGTACATACGATACCTGAGGAAAGAGAGACAAACAAACCGCCCACATTACAGCTACTCAAATGAAAAACACATTGTGGATGAAAACTGAGGATTTGCTTCAGAGGTCTTTAAATCAGACAGACTGGTTGAAGGCGAGACAGCCACGCATTTAAAAACAAACGAGAAATGTGTGTGGGCAACATGACAGTGTAAAGTGCCACCGGGCAGGGTACTGAGAGCCTGCAGTGTTTGAGAGAAGCTGCCACAAAAAGTTAACATTTTGATTTTTAGGCCCAAACCTAGTAACACAACCAATAAAAACAGGTCTGTGCAATAAGTATCGTACATGTAAAGAACCCAGAGATTAGACATCATAATGAACACAAGCTCTGTATATTTAATTTGTCCTCACAAACAAAGCACAAAAGCAGCCTCTACTAGCCGGGCCCCTTGAGGATAAACTAATTACCAAACTCATCAGTAATCAGGAATTTGGCTTAGTTATTATAAATGAATATAATCAAGGTGTCCAACAGAATGTGCTCTTTTTCTATTACAGTGATTTCCATATTGACTTTTATTATGGCTAGTCTGCAATCAGTGTCAGCACAAGGCTGGTTCTTGTTTTGGTCTTATTTGCAAACTTTGTCCATCACATTTCTATATACTGTCTTTGCAGTTAGTGCACAGTAAGTTGGCATATCTAACTCTTTTATATTGACAGAAAATAAACCATCCTGTCAATATAAAATACAATCAGTGCACTGCTGTACATCGTTAAATTAAATATCACAAGACAAAACGAGAATGTCCAGAAATATAATTATTATTGTTTTATTATTCCTGTAGCTGTTTGCCCATAATGTTTTTCACCCGTGAGCATGTCCCCACATTTGATTTGTGCATAGCTTCGTGGGAGAAGAACAAGTGCTTTTAATATTAATTAATTTTAATATTAATATTATTAATACTGACTGTTGTGTACTTTATTTCATCACATATAACATATTTGAAATCTGCTTTTTCTGTCTCTACACTGCGGCTTACTTCATAGTATGAAGTCACTTTTCTTGATTATGCAGTTTTTAACAGTGTTGGTAGTTTTAAACGAACTAACTATCTCATCCATAAATTAGGTACTATTTACAAGAACAGAAGTATAAACTTATAAAATTAAAATATCTTTTGACCAGCCCTTGTGCAAGTACACCAAGGCCCATGGACGATTACTCAGACTACCCAGCTGCATGACAGACATAATACTGTTAATGGGTTCACCAAACAGCACAACTCAGAACAGGGCTGCCTTAATTGCTGCATTATATTTAGAGGATTTACACTAAGATAGCAGATGCCAGAGATGGATTTGTGGGCCAGAAAATGGTGTTTTGCTCCCACTATAATATTTAGACTAGTGCTGCAAACCTTAGATGGCTCTTTGCATTGCCACTCTCTTTTCACGAGATGAGTTACTTAACCTGGATTTTTTGTTGGTGCTCTCTATCAAGCAAACTCTCAGGCAAACTCTAACAATGTTAATAACACAGTTTAAGGGTGACAGAGGGAAATTGTGGAACCTCTTTTCCCGTAATGTGCCAATTCCCCGACAAAGAGAAGTAACAGCTCGGAACACAAAATGTCAAGGTAAGCCATTAAATTAAATGGTGCTCGCTTTTAAGCCGAGAGAAGGACTGAGCCGCGACAGTCAGTCAGCTTACCCAGCATCCTGTGCTTCATGCGCTCTGATGATTGACAGCAGGTTGTTGGTCTGTAGGAACTCGCACACTGCTGGGTAACTGGGGGCAGACAGAGAGACACAGAGAGTGGGTGTAAGTAAATGCATCTGAAGTGAGGCAATGGAAAACACATAGAGGGGAAGAAATATAACAAAAAGATCCAGTAAAAAGCTCTTTACATAGCAAACATGTCATATGTTATTATATCAGGACTGCTGTAAACCACAAAACAGATGGAAGTATTTAAAGTCTAGCAGTGGGAGATGAGTGGGCCTCTTGTTTTCTAATGTCATGTCTGAGTGAGACCAGCAGGGGGAATCAGTGAGTGCAAGGCAGGCCTGAGCCAAGCTCATGGCCTCCTCACTGTTGTGGGAGTATACACTAGTTGGTCGATTGATGCTGTGTTCGCTAAACATAGAAAATCACTGTGTTCTCCACATACAACGTGCCATAACGCCGACTTCTACATGCGATGAACGCAGCCACAGCCGCACCTTCACTCCATCTGCCTCTCAACCTCAGCCCCTCTTTACGTTCCTCCAGATTTTTTTTTCCATCTTTCGTCTTCTACCCCACCACCACCATCGCCACCACCACTCTCCTCCTGTGTTGCTCTCCCTCTTTCTCTCACTGTATCTTAATATCACTCCATATCTGGCAGGAGTAGCCAGTCGTCATAGCAACAGAACCGTGCAGTCTCCCTGGGGATTGTGGGATATCGTTTCATGCTGAAATGAAACTGTGTGTGTGTGTGTGTGTTTGTGAATGTGCTGTGTTTATGTGTTTCCTAGTACATTGAATGTGTGTATGTGTAAACTGGCCAAGATTTTCTGTCTCTTGTACAAATCCCAGTGATTGTTATTGAATCTTGGATGTGGTGTAATCGTGCAGGAAACATCTCTCTCTCTCTCTTCTCATCACCAACATCCCCAACCAATAGCCTGAACTCCTCCTAAAACTTATTAAATTCCTGATTTGTAGATGAAAGTCACATCTCGCTAACGCCTGACGATCACAAGACGCCCAGATCATTAAAGCACATCGAATGAGCCACCACAACACAGACAGGAACGCATTGGAGGATCAGTCTTATTTCTGGCCGCATGTTTCAGTAGCTAATTTCAAAGAACATTGTTCCTGGTGTGTATTTTCTATCTCTGAATATTACATTCATCCTGGTTTGTTTGGATATCAGCTTAGTTCATTCTCTGCGCTTCACAGGCACGTGGATCTACTGCGCGAAGATGATATTCACTCACATCCAAGTTGATTTTCTTCTAAAATAAACTTTCAGGACTCTTATGTAATATTAATTTTTTATCTATGTCAGATTGGACCATGTGAGGAGTAACTTGGTCTTGTACCTGTAGAAATAGGAGCAGCCTCTGACTGTGTTGTGGCCAAAGTACTCCTGGGTCTTCTCATTGCCAAAGTCTTCCAGGGGGTCGGCCCACAGCAGGTCGCACATGGGCCCAAACGCCGGGGGCTCCTTGAACCGGTCCAACTAGGACATACAACGAACACACACACAGAGGAGCACACAACAAATATGAGCTTACAGAAACGCAAATGCTCAGTCACACATGGACTCACACACAGGCATAAAGAAACACTCACACAAAAACATATCAGATACACAGAATTGGTAAACGTGAACCGTATAAACACACAAATGCACCGGCACATATAGAATAAATCAAGAGAGAAAGAAAAGCAAACACATAGAGCACACGCACACACACACACAAACACATACTGTCAGAGCAGAGCATCTCCATGGCAACCCTCACCACACAGGAGGGAGAAGATGTCACACCAGCAGATTCACCATGGAAACACTGCCATTAGATGAGGAAGTGTGTGTCCTCATGTCTCTGTGTTCATGCGTGTGCCTTTGTATTTTGTATTAGTGTGAACTATACACATACAGCATATGTGTGTCTCTTCACTGGTATACTGTAAACACTGGTTTCGTATGGATTCTCTGTATTTACTGTACATGCGGGTATAAGCGCATGAATAAAAGTCTGTGTGTGTGTTCATGTTCATATTAACATTACAATTTTCCCTAGCGATTAGAAATTTGATATATGATAATATTATGTATAAAGCTCTTAAAATAGAGGCAATGAATTTGGGGAAGTGATTTAAAGTTGTCAGGCTGGCAGGCAAACTGTGTAACTGTTAGAAAGGTGCTACTACCTTCATTTTTTAGCAGATTTTTTTACCACCCAAAAAACGAAAACTAAAAGACGCTGAAAGTGCACTCAGCCTTTGGGTTAAATGTATCTACATATTAACATATATGTGTTCTGTAAGCTTTGAGTTTGTTTAAGAGAATACAATTTATTCTGCTTATTTACAGTTCACAGACCAAATTAAGGTGTCTGTCTGTCCTTCAACTATAAATAATTGTATCAATTAATATAATTTTTTTTACTGTTAACAGATCTCAATAAGTTATTTAAAGGCAGCTTAATGGCATTGGAAAAATGAGACTGATGTGGAAGTGCCTTACAATCGCATTCTTTCTAATGGTCAGCAGGAGGCGACTCCCCCGGTTACAAAGAAGAAATCCGATTGAACGTGTGCGTACGTAAGTAAGACTTCTTACTTGATTCACTGCCTCAGTAAATATTTTGCTAATGACTTTATGGTCTTCATTGCTAGTTTCAAGTTTCCTTCAATACCACATAATGCTCCGTTAGTAAATTATGATTTCGATTTTAGATGAAAATACACAATTAAGCGGGGTCAGCTTTAGAGAACGGCTTTCTTGTGATTGGCACATCGCTGTGGTAGAAACTCAGGAGTTTGGTTGTACTAAAATAAACTTATTTCCTTACATTACATTTTGTTTTAAGCCTGTTTTTCACTGACCAAAATTATAATCCAAGTTAGTATTAAGTTAACATGAATTACAGATGCATCTTGCTAACCAGGCTAGCCAGAAAATGCCAGCTTTAGCTTTTAGTTTAGCACCAAATATGGTCACTTCTGGCCCAAAAAGCTCCAAAAAATGAAGAAAGATGGCGATTGGCAGAATGCCAAACTTCAGGCCTCAAAGTGGTTGTCCACAAAGCAATGGGTGACTTCACAGTGGCTTTTTCCATGTCTTTTATACGGTCTGTGGTAAAAACTAACATCTGCTATGCTAGTTACCTTTAGCAGCTTTAGCTACATCTTTTCTCCACTGTGGTTGAATTTACCTACTGCTCTATTTAACAAACTACCCAGATATCCTGAAAATGTATATTTTTTATTTACCTATAGGGTAAATTCTATTTGTAAATTTAGTTTTAGTTTAAGTGTTCAGGTTTTCCAGTGGCTATCTCACCAGCTAGCCTCCCTTTAACATAGCTCTCTTCCTGTAGCTGTCTAGTTTGCTGTATCTCAGTAGCAAAAAGTCAGATGGTGGATTTACTGCACTACACAGCTGTTTACTCAGAACTTGTACATTTCAATCACATAAGGTTTTCTGCTGTATACAATATGTCAAAGCACTGTGTTACCTCATTCAGTGACTGGTAGTGACTTTACAGATATCATTTTAATGACAAAAGATTATAGCTTTAACTCATTTTGACTAAACATGTAGTCACCGTGTTTTTCCTTTTTTGTATTACTGACAGTTCGAAATTGTTGTGTGCGTGTGTTCCTCTCATCGTACCTTCTTGATATCGTCCAGCGTGTGGATCTCTGGTGAAAGCCCCCCATGTACGCACAGGAACTGCTGGTTCATGAGGGCCGCCAGTGGCAGGCAATCAAACGCCTCCATGCAGGAGTCATACACCTGCTCCGAGTACTTGATCTTACCTGGAGGTGGTTGGAGGGGTGGAGAGATATTTCAAGACTTGACACAAAGGAGCGCCTGAGTGTGTTTTGACATGTTTTGAACAGCCACCATCCCCGCAAATGTACAGTCAGTCCCTGTCACTTGGAGTGTGACTATTACATATCGCACGCAAACACACTGCAACGAGGAATGCAGAGAACAAACAAAATCGGAGCCTTTACATGGGCCGATCTAAAGAACTCAGTCATCTAAAGGCTTCAAAGGCTTGCATGGTTCCTCTAAAAACATAATTTAGTTCACTTGGGTGTAAAGGCAGTAACATGTAGGATTTTTACATAACATGTTATTAATTCATGTGACTATCTCTCCAGCACTCCCATATGACCTGTTTCTCTTCTCTCTGATGATTTAGAAATGCCACTTCCAAGAGAAGAAGTGTACATTAGAGAAAGAATGCTCCATATTACAGTACATAGCTCATCATTACAGGTAACATACGGATGCAAAGACTCCAATTCTGTTTCCGGTGAATAAAATCTGACCCAAATATAAGCATGAGGCAGTGTAGAGGCGTCACTGTGAGGCTGATTTTTCTGCTTTATGAAAAACTCCTTTGATTTGGCAGCGATATCAATAAAGACATCCAACACGCAGCATCTTTAAAGTACATTTCACACATGGGCGTAACAATACATCTGACACAAAACAATATCACAGGATTAAAATAGCTGAAAGGAGATCGGAGGAGTGAGATAGGAGAGGAAGAAAAGGAGAGAAGGGTAGATTTTGGATGAGAGCGTGCAGGGAGGAGAGAGGAGAGAAAAAGGAGAATGTTAATTTCATAAAGAGAGAAGGAGAGAGATTGATGGGAGGAGACAGGAGAAGGAGGAGAGGTTAGGAGCGGTGAGAGGAGAGACGACGAGGGAGTAGGAAATGGGAAGGAGTGTGAGGACATGAGAACGACACGTACACAAATCAAAGCCAGAATTGAGGAGTACCAGCGTACAGTAGCCAGCATTTGTGTGTGTGTGACAGCGAGGAGTGTGTTTGTCAACCTCTCCATCTGCCTCGTGTAGAGCAAGAGCTCATTATTGTTAGTCCACCAGTTTTGAGCTCCTTCCACACACACAAACACACTTAAAGATTTATGAAGGCGCTCTTGCACACGCATGCAGTCATAGTGCATGCACTTGCACACACTTGTGGTGCACACACACACACACATATACATACATACACACGCACACACAGCAGATGGTAATTGAGGGCGACCACTATTCGCCATGAGCACCAGGGGAAATTAGCTTCCTTGTCCCTTGGCCAATCAGACACAGTGGAGTAAGTCCCTGAGCCAATCATTAAGGGCCAAATTAATTTGCTGCTAATCACCCACTCTCTCGGACAGGACGGCAAAACTCACTGGCAGCAGAGAGAGTCAGAGAGACAGAGAGTGAGACTGGGGGAGGGAGGAAAAGATGGAGGATGCTCAGAGAGAAGGACGGAGAGAAGTTGGAGACGAGCAAGATGAGAAGGACTAGAGGAGGAGTAGAGGTAAAGAGGGAGGATACAACCTGGAGGGATGGGGGTGGCGGCTTGAGGTGGAAGAAAAAAGGGGGAAGGCGGGGCGGAGATCCCACAGAAAATAGCTGAAACAGTCAGGCGATGATGAGGTATTGATTGCTTATATGACAATATTTATCTGCAACAAATGACTGTTCGCCTTAACCCTCCCACAAGCAGGGAACTGTCCAATCCCAGCTTAGTAACTGTAACTAAGCTTTGAATATCATCACGTGCTGAGGCAGTATGTATGGGGCTGTAGTAAGATTGATGCTATACACATACAGTATATAAAGAGTTTAGAGGGCGAAGTAATTGTTTTAACCTTTCAAAAACCTCAAAGGTTACATTAAGAGAGGATGGTTCTTGATAGCACATCCTCTGTGTGGTCTGTGGAGGCCTGTCCTGGATCCAGCTACATCACGTTAGCAACATTAGCATCAAATAATAGCCTGAGCTCATATTTTAACTCGTCATTCTTTAGGGCTAACAAGCTCTACACTGCAAAAGCAAGACCAATGCTGGTTTTTTTATTTCTATGTCTTCTACGTAACTTTTTGCCTGGGACATGTAGCTTCAGCTTCGGTCTTTGAGCATTAGGAAAAAGCATTAGGAGTCAGGAAAAAAAATCCAGATGCCAACTCACATTAGTTTAGTTATCTAGTTAACAAACATATAGGCCCAGCTGATAAAGTAATTACCAGGTATATATACATATATATATATATGTGTGTATGTGTGTGTCTGTATGTGTATATATATAAATATATATGTATGTATATATATGATCTCCTATTAGAAATAAGATGCCTGTGTTTGTCTACCTTTAATATATTAATTGTAAAAATAATCTGCAGATGAACTGATACTGAAAAATAATGGGTAGCTGCAGCCATACTTAACATTCAATAACTATAGAAGGAACTGCTGATATAATTAAAAAGAATGGGATGGGTTGAGGTTAAAGAGGTGAAAACAACAGAAATGTGAAGGGTGAGAGAGGCACTGACACAATAATAGCGAGAGAGAGAGAGAGAGAAAGAGAACATATCATATTAGGAGGAAATGGTGTTTCCTCCTAGTTAAGATTTACTCACATTCTTGTTTGAAAGTGAAATATTCTGTCAGATGTCTACATTCATGGTTTCCCCGTAGAAGAAAGAGCGTCTTTGGGTAGAGGATTTTGAGTGACCACAGGTATAACACACACTAAAGGTTCGCCAGGGAAGAGAAAGCATGTAAAACTGGTTAGAGATAAGCAGCTCTACATTAACAACATACCAAAAAAAGTGGTAGTTTCAGAATTCTGGGTACATTCATAATGCATTATGGTAAGTAGTGCCAGAATAAATACTGTAAAGTGCAAATAGGTGTATTTCCTAAAAAACTATTCCACTAAACCACACACTAGAGTGGGAACAACTTTTGCTTCAGCACATCACTGCTAGTAAGTAATTGTATGAGGCAGAGCTGGAGTCATTTCACTTTAAGTTCCCCTCATTAAATTCAAACTGGAAATTCAAAGTGAGACACAGAGAATCACGATGGAGCCGTTACTAGGAATTCCTCCTCTGAATGAACCATCCACTGCCAAATTAACTGAGCTAAAAGCGAATTGATCCTCCTTACCCCGGTCTAAAGATAGACATAAACAGGATTTTGACAACAATCATCCCAAATATGAGCGTGCTGATTGAGTTAACAGGGGAAAAAATGAATTGAAAACAGCTGTGTCTGTGTCTGACATCTTCTAGGGTCATCACACATTCTCACTGTTATCACTGTGTTTACCCCACAAATGGCTCCGAGGGTGTTTTCTCACCTTTACACAGTATCATCCCTGCTCTACATTAAGTCCCCTGTCTTTGTGTCCTTGAAGTGTGATAGGAAGGTGGCCTAAATATTGCTCCCTCCCCTCCAAACTCACTCCGTGTCAAGTGGCTAAACAAGCCAGGACAATCACCATGCGCTCCTATTATTATAGATTCAAGTCACACTCCTGGTCTGCTTTTCTGCCCGACAAAGTAATCACAAAAATACCTCACTGCACTTGTGTCTATTTTAAAGAATCAAATGTCCAAAATGGCCCTCTGGATCTCCACTCAGTTTCCATACATATTTCAGTAAGCAGCAGATTATACTCTTGTTAGTGATTACTGACCTTGAATTGTTCATGAATTTTAAATGACATCACCACGCTATGTGTATGTTTTCAGACACACATTGTGGTGTGGTATTGCCAATCTCAAGTACATTTTGTACATTTATAATACATTAAACAGAGCACAGTGTTGTAACTGTATACCTTGGTAGTGAAATAAACCTCACCCCTGCAAAGTGTGTAATAGACTTCTGGGCAATATACACCATAATGGACATTGATTTAGTTGTAAGCTTACTGTATACACAACACAGTGTGCTCACAACATTTATGAGTGAATACACAGCCGGTATAATGGAGACATGTGGTCCAGACATATGCTACAGTGAAGTATGTGCAGTTCTGTATAAAGTGTCCGTCCTCACCTCGATACTGAAGTAGCCCCTGTCCACGTAGTCCCCTAGGAAGAGGTAGCGTGTGTTGGCAGGAGAACCTCCCACTTCAAACAACTTCATCAGGTCGAAGAACTGGCCGTGGATATCGCCACACACTGTGGAAACAGCATACAGAAATGTGAGATCATAAAGCTGCCACATGTTACGTTCACAGAGCTCAGTTAAACAATGTGGGACGATCTACGCGTCAGTAGCTCCATATGGTCTGATCTGCATCTGCAGAGGTATATCTGTCTTCTCTCTTAATATAGAAACGTCACTCATGTGCATAATGAAAAAATGAGCAATTTAAAAAATCCTCCTGAAATAACCTATTGCAATCTTTGGGTCTATTTAAACAGAAACTTAAGGAACACAATATAAATCTAGAAATGCTCTCTCACATTTAGTATCTACACTGATCATCTCTGCCAAAATTTCCTAAAATGCTAATGGTTACTCTGCTCATATTGTTTAGAGCTAAAACACGTAGTTGATTAACTGATAAGTTCAGACAGACAAATAATCAGCAAATACTGTATTTTACTTGGTCACTTTTCTATCAAGAGAAACAAGATATGTGTCAGTTCCTCAGCTTTTCTTTGTCTCATATGATATTATAAAGGATATCTTTGGGTTTGGGAGTGTTAGTGAGACAAAGTAAGCTATTCGAATGTGTCAGTTTGGGCTCTGATCTTTTGACATTTTATTTGACAAAGCAATCATCAACAAAGTCATTTTGGCAGTTTAATTGATACTGAAACATTTCTAATTGTAGCACTAACACTATTATTTACTGTTGTGTTAACAGCACTCTTCACTGCACCACATTACACGAAATTTGTTCTAAATCATCGCATCTGCAGCGATCTGAGTTTTGGCACTGAGCTTTCTCGCCTCGTACAGTCTGATTCTATACACTTTTCAATGGCTGTGTTTTTCCTCAGATTTGTTCCAAGTCACCAGGAGTATTGGATCTAATTTAGATCAGGCTTCACATGCTGAACACTTTATATTTTGAAAGGACTTCAGGACTGTCTTGTCTGTATGATCTGCCAGCATACATCTTCCTGTCCGCCTCCCTCACCATCTGTCCGGCTTCTCCTTTCACTTTTAGTTGATGTCATAGTTCCCCTCTGCAGCCATTTTACGATGGCCATTTTGCATCTGCCTGGCTGGCTACGTCTGTCTGTCTCTCCATCTGCTTGCCATGTTAATGTCTGTTTTTTGTGTCTACTCCTAAGCATTTGCTTTAATTTGGACTGGGAATTGGGAATGCAAAATGGCATGAGTGAAATTGAACCGTACCTGTCTGCCTCCCCAGACCTGCCTTAGTATTTTCCCAGAAGCCTTCATGTGACATCCTAAAAGCCTGTCAGTTCAAATTTCAGCTATCCACCTGCCTGTCTGTTCACTCGTCGGTCAATCTTCAACCAAAGTGCTAAACTGTTCACAATATCTCGTCAACATTACGTTTGTTTAAAGCCCTCTAACAAGAAGCTGCACAATTTTTGTTTAGTTTTACCTCTGAAATCTTTAAGCTATTTCCAATCATAGTAAAATCCTCTCAGGTGGGTGTTTCTGGGACAGATTCTGTAGAAGTGGTGAAACTTGGAAACAGGAATCAATATGTTGCTCATTGGGAATGAGCAGGTTTGCGCACCTCTGCACTAAGCTGCTTATGATCGACTGTCTCTCCATCTGCCTGTCTATCTGTCCTCGTCCCCGGGGATCTGTACCTGTGAAAGCCGAGCGATGTTCCCACACTGCGCGGGCACAACATCCCACATGGAATTATCTCACCGCTAGCATTTGCATAAACGCGCGCACACACACATGCAGAGACACACAGGTAACCAAGCAGTGTCAATAGGTTGAGAGTGTCTGAGTCTGCCTGTCTGCTTGTCTGTCTTGTGTGTCATCATCTCAGAAACTTGTTTTCCATTTTGTTCTTCATCGATCTCAATCTCTCCCTCCTCCTCCCTCCGACATTCTCCTGGGTTCATACCATTTTCCTGGCAAGGGAATACATGCAGATATTACCAAAGCTAGCGCCCGCTATTGTGAGGTGCATAAGTGCCAATTGGTTCTCTCAGTGAAGTGCGACCGAACAACAGTTCATATTAAAAGGGTGGCAGATACATATGGCAGATTAATGAATCAACGACTGGAATCTGATTAATACATAAATTACTTATCTTTCTGCCTTTTGCCCCGCAGCTCAATTTCTCTGTCTCTCTATCTCTTTGTCTGACTGTTGCTATCTGTGCCCTCACTGTTAAAGTGTGTGATCCATTCGCTCTTCACTTGTGCACTTGTAGCTTTTTTGGTGTGTGTGGCTCCAATGGGAGCTTTGCAAACTATTATAAGTATAGTTTAACCTTAAGAGAAAAATGTGCATTGACTTCAGAATCAGAATCTAGTTTATTGCCAAATAGTTTTACACATTAAAGGTGTTATATACCAGACTATTTCCTGTCCAAGACGTTATCTCTCTCAGCCAATAATTAGTCAAGCACAGACCCTTCCATAAAATGAGGGATGTTTTTCTCCTCTACATTTTGTACAGACCAGACTCTTCCCTCCATTCCTCCATTACTATACCATACCCGTGACTGGTGCCTCAATATCCAACATAGTGCGCTCCTGGCGCAAGATGGCGGCACCCTCATCGATGATGCGCAGGGCCACGGCCTCCTCCAGCCGACCCTCCTTGGTGAGGTGAGCTTTGAGCAGGTCCACCCGCGGCCGGCCTTCGGCGTCAAACACCTCCTTCATGGTGAGCCGGTGGGCCAGGGGGAAGGGGACCGCTGGAAAGGGAGAGAGCGATGGAAAGGAGAGGGGAGAGTTGGTAGTGAGAAGAAGGCAATAGAGAGCAATGGAGACAGAGGCGAATCAATGAATGGAGATAAAATATAGCAGATATTATTTGAGATTAAGGAGGGGGAGGAGAGGTTTAATGTGTGCATGGATATATAGATGGAGGTGAGTTTGATTATGGAGAGAATGAGAGAAGTTGACGTGAGAGAAAAGAGGAGAATGTTTATTATAATATAGAACATTATTTATTGATATTTCCTGTCCATGCTTGCCCACAAACATCAGAAGGCCGACTGACTGTGTGTGTGTGTGTGCTTGTTATGGAGGCCGAGGTGGGTTGTATTAAAGCAGGGGCTGCCAGAGTTATCAGGGCTGCCTGCCTCTGTTCTGCAGTAATGTCTCTCTGCCTCTCTGCCTCTGTTCTGCAGTAATGTCTTTCTTACATAATGAAGGCCCCCAGGGCGCTGCTGGAGAGGGGGGTTGACTGACGACGGGGGTGATACAGCAAGAGCGCACAGCTGCACGTGAGGAGTCACATACACACATATGAAGACACACTCAACAAAATGCAGACACACACACACACATGCACACACACACACACACACAAGCGGTTTTAAAAAACAGGCACAAACTCAGTGGCAAGAAACAAAACGCAGAGGCGCATGCGTACATCATGTATGGCACAATGGCGTTAACACGCATGATCGCATATGTGTGTGTGAGTCTACAGTGCTACACACACACATATACACATACAAGCTCATAAAAGGTATTGTTATGCAGGATCCACAGAGCCTGTTGGAGCCCCACCAGTGCTAACACAGATAATGGCCTAGATCACAAACTAAAAACTAGGCCTGGCTCTCTCTCGCTCTCTCTCCACACACACACACACACACACACTTTCACTTTGTCTCTGTTTTGCACTCTCTCCTCTTGCCCCTTCTCTTTTTTTTTCAAATTTTCACTCCTCTGTCACTCTTACTGCTTCCCTCTCTTCCTGTCACTGTGACAGCCACAGTCTCTTCAGTGAGCTTTCACACTGATGTTACAATTTAATGTAATACTCACATTTTATTTCATTACAGTAGAAGTAGCTCAACAACCACATGAAATGACGCAGCAAGGTTTTATGTAATCACTACTGAAACTTCAGCAGTATTTATCCAGTATTGCTAAATGAACCATCAATAGGGGAATGAAAAACAAATAACTTCCAATCAACCTAAATCAACACTTCATGTTGTTTTATTCATAATTTCAAATATTTCTGTTGATGAAAGCTGCCTCTGACAGTTATGGTTACTCTGATTTTGAGCTATTTTTGGACTAAAAGGATCATCTATCCATTTGCATTCTGCATTGGAAAAAAGGAAGGACTTGCATGAACCTTTTTGTCCCGGATCACACCAAAAATGTCCATGAGTACTTTTCATGCATGCGGACAGACCAGAACATGACAGGTCACTTTAACCAAAATGAATATCAGGGTACCCAAAGCCTTCTGGGACACACATAGACACGCCTGAAAGCATATTTAGATGCACTAAAAAACTAATGGCACCTTAGGGCCACATAGGTTCGTGCTTTCTCCACCCCAAGACACTTTTACGCACCTTGAGACTGAATACAGCACATGAGAGCACCCTGAGACATCCCATGACACCACAAGCTGCCAGGCTGAAGGGTCTGTTTTCCATCGATTAAGAACAGTAGCTCTACATGTTAAAACCAGTTTTGCCTTATGTGTTGGGGCTGATTAATATTTACAAAAAGATTTGTGCACTCCAGGCTGTCAGAGAACATAAGCATAAAAATAATTTGTCATGCATGTTGGTATTTGTGTGACTCCCAATTTATTTATTTAAGGAAACAGCGGGGATCAGCCGGTGTGTGGCTTAACCTCTTCCTTCATTGTGCTGTAATGTGATGTACTGACTTGTACGACAGTGCTGCACCACACTGTTCTGTACTGAGCTACAAACTGCAATGATGCTGGTACAAGGCACAAAAAGCTGCATGCATAGTAGGAAAAAAAGCTACAGTATTCTTCTGAAGTTTGCGCATATACATGAACTCAGTGTGTGTATGTATATTTCTGATTTGAGGTAAAAAACTGAGGCTCCTGGTGTGTGTGTGTGTGTGTGTGTGTGTGTGTGTGTGTGAAAGAGAGTGAGAGAGAGAGGGAAGGAGTGTGAAACTCGTAAATTGTGTGAGCAGTGTGAAAGTAGGGCAGGTATGAGAGAGTGGAGAGCAGAAGAGACACAGAGCTTGGGGAAGGAACTATACTTGGGAAAACTATACTTGGCAGTTAGGGAAAGGAGAGAGGGTAGGTTCACTACCAAAAGTCAAATCGAGAAGGTCTTTTGTACCTGACGACTGACCATTTGTTTAATGCACAACTGAAGGGGAATATGACTGGATGTCAAACAAACGTGAGAGCGTACATGGAAAGGTTAAAGACTGAAGAAAGGTTACCGACCTAAAGCTGTCTGAGGTTTAGAGCCTGAATGACCAGATCTGAATAATAACAATCTAATATTGCAATTCTGATATGAATTTATGATGTTGGTACAGATTTTTCTTCCTCAGAACAATTTTGCTAGCAAAAACAGGGATTTTTACCAATAATAATGAATTACTTTCTGCATTATGCATTGGAAGTTGTAGGCCTGGAGCACAACATTAATGCAGGAGAAATGCATTTAAATTTAATACACCACCTACCTACAGTATATACATTCAGTAGTACAACTGATTACATGTTAAGCAGTTTGAGGACCATCTGATGGGTCTGCCTCATCTTATTCCTGTAATAATACTAATTTTTTTTTAACAAAAGATAATAGCAGCAGACAACTAGGCTAAGAGTGTACAGCCATGCTGCTGGCTCTGCAAGGCTTAGACAGGGTGGCTCTTTCAGGTAAATGCTGACATGCTCACAGTGACAATGTTAATAATGCTGATGTTTAGTAGGAATAATGTTTACCAGGTTCACCATCTTAGTTTAGCATGTTATCATTCTAACATTTGCTATTTAGCACCAAACACAAAGTACAGCTAAGGCTGATGGGAATGTCATTAGTTGTGCAGGTATTTGGAAATAAATCAAAGTACTGGATGAATTAACATTTTGACCTGATGATGGAGCTAGATGAAAAGTCAGGGGATCACAAGAGTCATTAGGATTCACCTTCTGAGCACCGTGGATATCTGTACCAAATTTCAAGGCAATCTGTCTACAAGTTTAAATATTTCAGTGTGGACAAAGTGGTCCGGCCGGCATACTGATATTGGCATCCCTGAAGCCATGCTGCTAGCGTGGCTAAAAATCCAGGAGGCACACACACTGCTCTTTTCTAAAAAAAAAAAGGTGGGATCCTTTTGTTTTCCTTTTAGGTCAATTGAGCTTTTGTATCCTGCTGGCTTCTTTCTAAAAACCCTTTTGTGATTAATAGATTTTGTGAAGGACTTCATTAAAAGGTCAATTTGGAGCAATTCTAGTCTGAGAAAGTAAGAAAGGAAAATTTGGTACTTTTAGGCAAACAAAGCTCCTAATAAGCAGGGATTTTTTTTATTACCAACAGTTTTATCACAAAGGACGTCTAGTTAAATTTTAATGACTAAATTGAATGTGCAGTGAACTACTTGGCACTCGCACACACATCAAGGATTATGACTTTATCATCTTAAAAGGAAGGACTTTAGAGATGGAAATACTTTTTTTCCAAGTCTGTATGAGAAAATTGTGTTTTGGTTCCTAACCAAGGATCATTATGTGTCATTTGGATGTGGAAACATGAACAGCCTCTACACATTTTGTTCTTGAGCTTTTGCGATACAAATTGCACCCACTGACAATTGGTGCAAGCAGCCTACTTACAGTCGTCGTGTGAGACTGGAGAACTATCACACGTCTTGGTACTTTCTTGGTGCACGAGAAATGACGACGCAAGCTACGCAGCAAGAAAACAAGCAGCGGGGGTAAATTTTTGCTTCACAACAGTTGTTGAGAAAACCACGTCATCCACCAAGTTTTGATCATTGTATGGTAGAAAATTAGTCTCTCATGTTATTATGCTATGCTGATATGCATTGTTGACATTAGTATTAGTATTAAATTAGTCTTCTCATGCCTTATCCTGGTCTTTATTCTGTGTAATATTGATTTGGTAGAATTTGCAATGATCCCATATTCACATGGTACTTCCAAGCTGTGTGTCATTAACGTATTCCCCTCCTGTCACAGAGATGTCACTGAAGAGCTCCTAACATTTTCTGTCACCGTACAAATGAGCAGTAAATACACCATCCTGTACTGTACTCACTTGATGCACACACAGCTAGCACCGTTTTACCAAAGTCTGTAAGCTGAAGGTCTGGTTGACCTCCCTAGTTGAAAACATATTATTTACTGTCATGCTGTCAGTTGGATACCGACTTATCCATGCTAATGATAGCATGAGTTTTGTCTTTGTTTAAGGATGAACTCCAATACTTTGAGCCTCTGATGCCACACTCAAGTAATAATGTTGTAATAATGAAACAGGGACCGTGGTAGTTTAAAATCCTGTGTAAAGATGACAAGCGGCTCAACAAGCTTAATTATTCAGATACACACCCACCGCGAGGCGAGGTCTATAATGTCATAGTAGCTCTGCTAACACTATGCACCATTTATTTCATCAGCTGATTGTTGGAGTTACTTCATATTTAGCAACAGGACTCCATGGTTTGATGTAGAAGATGGGATTACTTACAGTTTTCCATGTCTTTCTTTTGACATGTACTGTATATATACAGCATGTGGGCAAGTTTTATAAATAATATCAGTTTTTTTAAAAGTAGAACAAATCACTTTGACTGGGACAAACACTAAATCAAGACTAAAAAAGACAAAGAACAGGGGTTAATTTTCTCTAAAAATCAGCAAGGCCCAGTTAATAGCTAATAGGCTACCAATGAGTAAATCTCAGACGGGGGACAAATTAATGGAAGAATATGAAAAAAAGAGGGTGGAAAAACAATTAATATGAAAAAAAGAGGGTGGAAAAACAACAAATGCAGATGCCTCCACAGTGGCACAAGGCGTCACTGAATGGTTTGATGAGGATGAAAATGTCACAGTCACCACATCTCAACCTAATTAAACACCTATGGGAGATTTTGGAGCGACGTGTTAGACGTCATCAAAACATCAAATGAGGGAATATCTTTTGGAAGAATGGCGTTCATTCCTCCAGTAGACTTCTAAACACTTAGCTGTTCTGTGGTGGCCCAACACCTTACTTTGACACTTCGTGTTGGTTTTTCCTCTAATTTTTACCCATCTGTATTTTGCAAATTCACCTGTCCATTCTGAGCAGTGTTAAAACCAGATGGTTTGGCATCAGAAGATCTTGACAAAGTACTGCAGTTAAAAATTAGGCAGCTGGCAGAAATGTTGATCAATGTGATTTGTCCTCGTAAATAAATACATGAAAGCAATGAAATACTGGCTAAAAAGTGATAAATGGTGTCAGAGTGAGTCTCACATCATTTATCCTGCACAGATATCAGCAGTATAAAGATGATGTTGGTGAGTAAAGTGATGGTGGGTAGTATTTCTCCCAAATGCTGCTCTAAGGCATTTTTAACACTTTGTGATGCTGCCAAGTATTTCAACCTTGTGAGGGAACTTTACTTTCAGTACAGTCTGAGCTGTCCCTTGTCTGAGCCCAGATGACGAACACAGTAAACTCCACTATCTTAAGTGGAGGCAAGCGGGGAGAAAAAAAAATGTAATTCATCCTGAACTGTCCTGTTCACTGAAGCAACCAATCACACGGCACACAGCGTGAGGTTTGAGGGGAGCTGGACCAAGGGGGTGTAAGATGCGCAAAGAGGTGAAAAAATTTTTAGCTTCCTCCTTTGTGCTGGTTTTTGTCTTCTGGCCCACTCTCCGCTGCTGAACTCCCCGGTGTGGAATTTATTAAGCACCAAAGCTGCCAGCTCAGCCAAAAATCTCCACCTCAGAGCGCAGTGAGGGGGAGCCTGAGAGAAAGTCTATGACATAGCTTTCAACCAAATCTCCTAAATTTGTTTGGGCTGGCCTAATAACCTAACTGGAGCAGAATCTGATCAGAATCATCTTGTTATTGTGCGCATCCTCCCTAATGGCTAAAGTTAATTATGGGGATATTTCATCACTTTTAATAACACAGGGACACCATTCACAATGAGAGGGGCTGGTGCAGGATGGAGGAAGTGACAGCGAGCGAGAACAGACAGATTGCAGGAATGACTGTAGAAGTCACCCGTGATCCATCTGTCCTCATTTGTGTCTGTCCTCCAAATGTTGCAAAATATGACTAAATAGGTATAAAACAACACAAACGCGTGCTACTAAATCAACTGGTTGTCAGATCATTGAAAAAAAAAAAAAAAGGAAATCGTACTTGGTGCTGAGCAATGAATAAGCTAAGCTAAGTTAAGCTAAAAAAGAAGTTAAGGTAAGAAGTTACATAAAAAGTAATTAAAGAAGCACATTACAGTATAAACAGTCCTATATGTACCACACGCAGGCTGTGAGCCAATGCATTACAGCGCAATACTGTGCCTGCCCAGACTGTATCTGTCTGATGTTCATCCAGTGACATTGACCAGAACTGATGGCATGCCTGTATGTGTGTGTGTTTGTATGTTAAATGTGTTGCCCTCTACAGGACCTCATCTAAAGTGATCACACACACACACACACATCTCCCGAGATCAGTTCGTCCCGCTGCCTGTCTCTGCATGAATAAATGAAGGAGGGAGAAACTGAGGGATGAAAGAATGAGAGCAGCGAATAATAAGAGAGAGAGGGAAAGCAAAAGTTGGGGTGTATGAGAGAGGAGAGCTACGGCTGTTCACATTGCGTATGTGTGTGTGTGTGTGCGCGCGTGTGTCTGTGTTTATCTACCATCTTTGACCCAGATCAGCTAACATAGATCCGTGGATCTTTGAAGGTGGTGGTGGGGGGACAACTAAAGGAGCTTTTGAAGTTGTTCAATTAATGTACACTACACACATGAAGGACCATCTGTGTATACAGACACACACACACACACGAACAGAAACAACGGCCCATCCCCTAACAGCCTGTCCTCATTAGACAATCCCTCTCTCTCTCTCTCTCTCTCTCTCTGGAGTACGTTTTCTATAAATAGCCCTTGCCCTGCCACCCTCCCCACAGGGCACACAGAGACCTGTCAAGGTGGGACCCCTGGCTCACAAGGATAACACCAAAACTCAACGCAACGCGCATACACACACACACCGCTCACACAGGGCTCTGAGGGAACCATGAAGGAGTGGGACAGCATGTTACACTAAAAGGAAATATGCCCAGTGTGCCCCGAGCCTTGCCAGAGGTGATATGTGTGAGTGCTTGTGCATGCATGAATGCCTACTTGCATGTGTGCATATTGGATATGGCTGTGCTCAGCTTTCGTGAATACTCTTGACGCATTCATTGATATGGTTAAAAGGCCACAACTTACAAATGAAGAACATCACCTTTGCTCATTCAGACACTACTTTTGACAGGGGACTACTTTGTGTCTCATTGTGAGGCAAGGCTGTGCCTTTGGTTTTAAAGAGAGATCCTAACAATGCTAGAGGGCTTTTTGAGGTTGTACTTTCATGTTAAGACATATTAAAAATCATCAAACCTTTTTTGCTCTTCCTTAACTATTTCATTAGACAGTATGTGAATTTGCAATCTACTCAATAAATGACATTTGGCAGCAAACTAATTTGTGTATAGCTCTGATTTACGTTATGCTATCACACACTGTATGTTAGGTGATCATATGACCAAGTGGTTTGTTTCTTAAACTGCTTAAGGGACAATGACAAACAAAATCAGCAATAATAATTCATTTATGTAGCAAACATAGGCACGACCTTAAGTGTAACTTGGCTTTAACAGGGCTTTGTTTTCAGGCGTAAATTAACTATGGATCACTAAAATGTTTCTTTTCATATCGTAGATGATGGTATATATGCAGTTAGGCCTCGTTTACATGCACATTGAGACTGCGTGATGAATTAGGTGCCGAAGCATTACCCACCAGTTTACACCTGTAAAATCTTTATGAAGCTTTTGACAATAACTTTTTATTGACATGATGTCAGAAAGGTGTTGATTGCACTTTGAGGTCGAATAAGCCTCTCACACACTGTAGAGTTAAGCTCTTTCCTGTCATAGCAGGAAAAGTACAGGTGTGACTAATAACATAAATGATGTAGCTATTCCATTTAGGTGAGCCAGTGACCATGTCAGCGAGCCAGCACGCACATTACTAGGGCCCTGATACTGGAACAGCTAAATGTAACACAGCCTTGATTAATGTTATTAGTAACGCCTGTGTTTGACAGGTCAAAATAGCCACCATGAAAAGAGATATTGGATTGCAATATATCAAGAGATATTTTGAGCATGTGTCCAATCACATTTTGAAAAACTGTCGCCCTTGACAAACTTACAAAGCAAATTTGTATCTATGTTTCAAATGGTTTCTTCACTTTCTAATGGGCCACTGCGACCGATGGACAGTGTGACAACTGGGGATATTATTTTCACTATCTCTAATTCTCTCCTTTTTTTCAATTTCATATAATGGCAAATTGATGCAGGAAAAATGTATTGGATTTACAATGATGTGAAATGGAGAAAAACAAGCTAGTCCTCAAATTAACACAAAATGCTATGTACTTTTTATTTGACCAAGCTTGTCATGGTTTGGCTGGTCACACCAGACCTAGATAACAATGCCAGTAGACTTTTTTCACAGAACGTAAGCTAAGCCATGAGTGAGTCACCATGTACAATACCAGGAGGCTGAAACTAGCAAATAATTGGAATGCAGCCAACTTTAACATTATAAATTACACTTCTGCCGTGAAAAGGGACGGTAAGGCAGAAGCTGTTCCCTGTATGTGACACAGCACGTTATCCGTAATGTGCATTATGTCTGTGTTTTCACATTCAGGAAGGAAGCATTAGCCCAGAAGTTATCGTGTAGCCAATGCAATGTCCAGACTTTACACTGTCTGAATTAATACACAGAGCACCTCCACCATATTTTCCATTTCCCATATTTATTTTAGCTGCTAAAAGCGTAACCACCAGCAGAGTGTTGCACATTTCACACATTTAATTGATCTTGATTGAATACCGACATTGATTTGTGTTTTGTCAGTCGAGCTGTTCAGCACCAGTTGCATGCTTTGACCTTGCTCAGTGGGTGCGCCTGCACCGTACCCTGCTTTGACCCTCACCTCAGGATCTACGAAATCAACAAGGAGATTAACTACTGTACCAGCCTCTATGCATGCAGTGTATGTATGTATGTGTTTGCTGGTGGCATTGAAACAGTATTCTATTGTTAACATTAAGTCCAAATTTAGCCTATTGACACCTGCGAATACAGTTTCTAATGATGATATCCATGCAGCCCTACTGCAGGCCTTACATTGTGTTTCTACAACTATTCTGTCCCACTACATCCTGCCTTACTGCTTACAATTCACGAGGCATTACTTTGCCGAGACTTCTTTAAAATGAATAAACAAAACTTTTAAGCAAGAGTCACACTCACACATTTTGGCTATGAAGCCTGCTTGTTTTTCACACACGCAGACGGGTTTGCATGATAAGTGAATCAAAAACGGTGCAAGAAGTCCCTCAGTAAAGTCAGAGGATGTTGTCCTGCCACTCAGTAGTGTGAAACACTACTTCCCTCGTTTTTTTTCTCCTTCTCTCTCTTCTTTTTCCTCCCCCTCTCTTTCTCCCTCTCCTTTTCTATCCCTCTATGCCTCCCTTTCTCTCTCTCGCTCCAGCTACTTCACCTCCTCCGTGGCCTTGTCACATTCCCTCCTTCCCTCGCTCCCTCACCTCGCCCCCACACTCTCTGTCTCTCTGTCCGTTCCTCACGGTATGCTTTGTCCTTTTGGCTCCGTCTCCGCTCCTCTCTGCTGAATATCGCTAAAATCCATAACGGAGGGGGAACTACCGTCCGCCAGAAGTGATGTCTCTTTGACTGATGCCCCCCATCCCTCTCCAACCTCGCACACACTAAATCATTCTCACCTGAGTGATGAATTGCTGTATTGTTTTGCTGCATGATTGTTGGAGAAAGTGCATTGTTTTGTGTGTGTGTGTGTGTGTGTGTGTGTGCATGATGGATGATGCATGAGGATATAGGCCGCTTAGTTTGTCCCAGTGTTGAGGCAGCTGAGCTCCTGTGGCCCAGCTGCATTACAACACAAATGCAAACAGAAATAAAGACATAAACACACACACACACACACACACACACACGTGAAAGGGGAGCTAATAATATTGGAGTAAAGGTGGATACCTCATGGATTGATTGGGGAGGGGAGTCTGGGTTCATTTGGTTGCAGTCTTTTTTTTTTTTTCTAAGGGGATCCAGATTTCCTAGCACCGCCCCTGCACAACTGCATCCATGTAGTTACACACACACCCAGGCACAGCCGTACTGTAGGCATATGCACATGCAGTCTTGAAGTCCTACGTGCAAAAACTGCAAAAGCCCCCACGCCCCCAGCCCTCTCCACCCCTCCTCCTCTCCCCTCCCCTCCCGAGCACGACGCACGCACGGAATACCGGGGCATGCCCGAGCGACGCATCCAACTGTCAGCTCCGCTTCTTCCGGCAGAGAGACCTTGAGAGTTTATTAAGGGGAGCCAGTGGGAGAGACGAGCCGGCCAGGCAGCGTCGCATGTGACAGACTGCGTGCGTGGAGAGCCGCTGCCATGCCAGCCTTGTTGTGACCCGATAAGCACGACAATCTGTGCAAGCTCCGCGGATCACAACCCGCGCGGAGCACCCCCCTCCCCTCCCCTCATCCTCCTCATCCTCCCCTATAGCTGCCCACGCGTAAAGCAGAAGCAGACACTCTAATAAACACATTAAATATTCCACAATCCAGTGATGCAATTGGGCTACTCCGACAGGGCGGCGTGCGTAATCGTCGTGGTCGGGCACATACGCAGCGCAGCATCCCTAAACTCAATTTCGTGTCTCGTTTGACACGCGGGGAGGGAAGAGAGGTGGGGGGGGGGGGGTACCAGGGAGACCTTTACGGAGACGGTGCGCACGGGAAAGGCACGATCACCCGCTGACACGCAGGCCTCCGCCGAGGAGAGCGTCGTTTGGAAACGACTCGTAAACCCCCATCATGTGCGCTCCTGCCTTCCAAACGTCACATCAGCAGAAAAAAAAACACGCCAGGCTGCTTTCTTTCTTACAGGCCTCGCGCGATTTACGACCCAAGCTCGCAAGTACGGACGCGCGCGCTCGGCCTGGCAAAGTTGGGAGCCCACCCGCCTGCGTTTTCGCCCGACTTTGGCTCAGATTTGGGCGAAAACTGGGAACTAGATCGCGAATGTAGGCCACCCCGAAGAGGTGGTCGGCGCGTCCGACACCGGGGGAACCACTGCGAGGCGCGCAGAGAGAGAGAGAGACGGTGCATGAACACCTGGGGCACAAAGCTCCACAAAATCCTTGAGTCTCCGGGTGACAAGTCCCCCCATAGCATCTTACCCTCCCTCCCTCTCTGCCCACCCCACCTTCTCCACCTCCACCTCCACCCCACCCCACCTCTCGCTCCTCTCCATACATCGCCGCTTACATTCAACATCACCCCGTGACAAGCATCCGCAGCACATCCACAAGCAGAAAGCAGCAAAGATCGCGGGGCTGGCGTTTCATCATTTACCTTTATGTCTGCCTTTCGCTGTCATCGTCACGCCGCTTGATGTTTCATTGGAACAAGATGCTCATCTCCCTCTCTCTCCCTCCCTGCCTCTGCCTCTCTCTACCACTTTCTCTCGGCTCCGTCTCTGTAGGGTATTATTCAGTAACACGAAACCACCGCTAGGAGTGGGAGCGCGTAAACGGAGCCTCATGCAGCACGGGGGTGTCGCACAATGGCTTTGGCTGTGCGCGGAGGGGAGGCGACCCCCTCCCCCCCCGTTAGAAAATGGGGTAATGCCTCGGTGAGGGGTGAATTCTAATAGAATAACGAGGGAAGACCCTGATTATGGCGTATCGTACTGGATACCCCCCCTCCCTTCTCATCCACACCCCCACTTTCCCCCTTCACCCTCCCTTCCCCTCCATCAACCCCCCCTAAAAGGTTCAGAGGCACATGCATGGTGACTCGCCAGTCAAACAGGCTTCTTTTATTATAAGGTGGCACAATAATCAAAACAAAGGGATGGACTCAAAAGCTAAATAAAACTAAAGAAAAAAAACGTGCGAATAAGAGACGCCGGTGCACGACAGGGATGCAAACAGAAAGCAAATAAAGAAAAAGAGAAGGAAAAAAAACGATGAGTTGAAGCAGCATTATTGGCACAGAGGTAGCTCCCACTGGCCGTGCAGGGTTTGGCATGCCTACATTTGATCACCCGGTCGGCGGGACTTGCGTTGCTGTCGGACATCCTGGAGTCGGGACGGGAACGGAGCCGCGGGAGGGGGAGCGGGGAGGGGGCTCTCTCTTCTGTCAAGGGCCGAGACTGTGGTGTCGGGTCCTCCGGCGGGCGTCGAGAATATGCGCGGTCGCTGGGTGCTTGTCTCGCTGCAGCAGTGGCATCACTCGGTGGAGTCTCCGTGCTCTCTCGGACGGGGGAAGCCTGCTGCTGCGCCTGCGGTGACTTTGGGGGAGGAGAGGCGGATACCTAGCTGCTGTTGTGGCATGCTTGGATCCCAAATTTGTTTTTTTTCTTTCTTTCTTTCTTTCTGTCTTTTTTTTTTTGAGAGGGGCGTGTGGGGGTGCTGGTGTAGCGGTGGTAGTGGTGATGGAGCAGGGGGGTTGGGGGGTGGGAGGAGGAGGTGGGGGTAGACTCTGGAGGTTAGAGGGCGAAGAGACGCGCAGGCTCTACTTCTTCAGGACGCCTCTGCAAGCGGCGCTGTGCAGCTGGCAACACCCCGGAATGGCGAAAGAAGGAACTCCCACGCAGATTCACGCACACGCGGGGACGCACGCACAGGCACACTCACGCACGTACACAACGCATACACACACACACACACACACACACACAGAGAGAGACGTACGCACACTCAGACTCATACTGCCATCCTGTGGAGGCATTGATTACAGGGCTTTCCCCCTTAACAACAACTCTGTGGAGTGTGTGTGTGTCAGCGTGTCTTTGTGCGTGTGGGTGCGCGCAAGCGTGTGTGTAACTGTACAGTAGGCTATTTGACAGAAGATCACGTGGGCCTATAGGGTAGTGTTTCCTTTTATAATAAATAATGTGGGATAAACCAAAGGCTGAGGGCCATGTAGGAGCTGATCAATGTCTTCAATCAATATTGATCAGTGTGTGTGTGTGTGCGTTCTTAAAAAGACACATGAAATGTTTAACGAAATGTTAAATGTGTGTCACACACGCTGTGATGCTGTAAAGCTCAGTACACCTCATTGTTGCTTGATATTGAGGCAAAAACGTGTGGGTTCTGACCAGAAGGTGGCCCCAAAGGAATGTCCATGTTGTTATCGAGGAGGGTCTCTGCACAGAGGCCAGTTGGTACAGTCTGTTAGGCTCAGCTTCACACGGTCACATTTGGCTCTGTTGACATCATTCTGAAGCACAGAGTGAATCCTCCACATCTGCACATCAACTGTGAGCAACAGCTGCCCCTGCAGGATCAGCTGCAGTTTGAACCCTACCTGTATCACCTGAAGATTTCAGACTGTTTCTACTCCTGACAACCCGGACAGAATAGAACAAAAAAGAAAAACCAGAGCCATCAGAATGATTTGAGAGATGAAAAAATGTACACACTGCAGCATTTAATGCTCAATATGTTCCATGCTGTGTTTGCATTAACCGTGACAGTAAAACAGAGGCTGTCAGGAATTTGGTCCATAGATTTAAGTATCATGTCATAATCTAAAGTGTTGGACATGTATTTGACCACTTAGTCTAAGCGGTCAAATACATGTTATTATTCCATCCAAGTGATTTAAGTGGAATAATCAAAGTGTCAACAAATCCCCACTGAGATGGGCAGGCACCTGATAAAAAATCATCATTCACTCATTGTCAAAAATCCTCACATACATCCTCCTTCAGTTCCTTCTTTGAGACTATTGTGTGGTTCATCATCTCCTAGTTCTCATCCCTCACTTTGAAAAATGTATTGATCTGAAGAACAATTATTTTTCATGCAACTGCACTTTAAACCCAACACAGAACCAAATACTGTCCCTGCTGCCATGCAGATGTTTTTTGCAACTGAATTGAATTTAAGTTTCAATTAATCATCATCAAAATCAAACAATGCTACAAACTACAACATTGTCAGCCTGTTTTTACAGCAGATATCTGATACGTCACAGCACAGTGGTGATTTTTTTAATTAAAGCTACCTTCCATTTATATGTTCGTACTCCTGATTCCATCATGTATCATGTATCTCAGCTCAGCAGTGTGATTTACTGATACATCTACACGGAGCAGAGTTGTCTTTAGTGATGTAATTAATTACCTCTGTGCAAAAACTTTCACAAGAAATGACGAGTAAGAATAAAGTTTTCCCATATACCATATATTTTCTAAGTTTCCAGTCTTATAATTAGGCACAATGTTTCACTGTAAACTATTTAAGTGTGCAAATATGTGAAAAATCAAAAAGGTCAATAAAATACAGATCTCCTGTATTAATTTATATATATCACTTTCATATAATTTCACTTTTCTCTCCATATTTTAATTTGACAGCAAAAGACACATTCATAGAGATATGCATTACACACAACAGTACTTTTTGCTCTGAAGTGGAAAAAAAAGTCAAGCACAGTCAGTTAAAAATATTTACCTTGCATGGAACTGGAAAAAGGAGAGGCACACTGTTTAACCCTTCTGTTATGTTGCGGGTCAATTTGACCCTGAACAAAAGAATTGTCTCATATTAATTTTTCAACATCACTCCATTAAACTAAAAAAAATAAAAATGTAAAATAAAATTTTAAAACAAATCAATGCCATGTAAAACGGTTGTATTTTATATGTGGGTCTTTCCAGTGTATATTAAAAAAAGTTTTAACATGCATTTTTTTTTATGAAAAACGACTGTGGGAGGTAAAGAAAACCATTGAACTAAATCTTGATTGAAATGGTTAGTACTGGAGCTAATATAAACAATCTTTATAGGGATTTTTTGTTTTTTGTCACTTTTAGATAATTAAACAAACTGACCTAGGAAGTTTGCTGTTCCTGAGAAACGAACATAACAGGAGGGTTAATCAGTGATACAATGATGATGGGATTCTTCTTATGAATGAAAAACTGGATCAGGCATGAACATAAATATAACAATATACTTTATAAGGAGTATATTTATTTAGTTTGGGGTTTATCGTTTTTTTCCCTTAATTTTGGTATATGTCATTGCTGTTGGCAATCTTTTTTATTTAATCTGGTTGCATGTAAAACGGGAATGTGTATTTGTGTAGGGAAACATCCTGTTTGAAATCTCAGATCTCCAAATGTTACGTCAATATGCTGCTACAAATACACACACTTCTGCTCCTACTGCAAGTGCTAAATCCAATCCTATGTGTAAACGTAACACTATATGAAGGATGGCAAGGAAGATTTCAGGACAGGGACATTCTTTAAAAATCAAAAACATTTTTTAAAAATAAGATTTATTTAATCTCCATCCAAGGACTGTGCACACATTTCATAAGCGGTATTTTGAAGGTAGAAAACCTTTGTAAAAGCTTAAATCATACACATATTTCTGTGCTGTTGAAAAAAGGTAAGACACATAATATAGCCTATAATACTAGTTATGGTAGGCCCACTGACTAACAACCACTAACACATGCCAGTGAGACTAAATACACTACTGAACATGCTGTGAAATTAGTAAATCGATCCCTTTGTTAAGAGTTTCTGCAGCCAACAATTCTCCAAAGAAGTAACGAAAACTTTTTGATGACAATTGTCTAGCTTAATACTTATATATTTTCACTTTAAGTTGCTCCATCATTTGCTTGAAAATTTAGGGACTAAATTATTTTTGTATGTGTTATTGTAAATTTAAATGTGTTCTTAAATGAGTTCCTGATTAAATAAATAGTCTTTTGTCTTGCAGTGTGTGAATACATCTACTAGTAGGGTTTATTTACATATATCTCAGAGTGAACTCATGGTGTAATCGAAATTACTAATAATAATTAATCTTACTAAATATTCAGATTCTCATTTAGTATTAGTGTTATCTATCCATTTCAATATATCCAGAAATAGAAATGTATTATGTTTATGAGATTAGGAGGAATAAACAGTCATTATGTATTGATCGTTTACTCATCACTGTAATAAACTAAAGTGGTTGTTTCTAACTGGAGGTGGAGGTTTGGGGGTTGAAACATCAGTTTTCAGCTCCTATGATCCGCCCCCCTTTTAACGAACAGCACACCTTTACCTGAAACAGTCTGCTGGCCATGTCTGTTCTCGACACCTGCTAATGAAAATACATCTTTTACTACACGAAGATAAAACTCAAGCACACATAGTTAGAAGAGGGAGAGAAAAGGCGACATTTACATATTAAATCTATACAATGAGGAGTTACTGTAGGTCTACTTTACACAAATGCATCCAGTGCCCACGATCTGTACATCAGTCTTTGTAGTCATATCACTCCGCACCGAGAAAGCCCCCAGTGTAGTTCATCTGTGTGCCACTACTCTCCCACATTTTATATCGATAAATATATTCAATAGATTGGACAAAATGAGACCATATCCAAGTCACCGTATGTAAATATATTAACGATGCTGCACACTGTGGTGATAACCCCTTTTAGCGCCGGTTCTCAGGAGTTTTTACCTCATGCAAACAACGCGCTGGGTGGACATTTTGGCTCCGGCTACACCATGTGAGTGCAGCGCCGCCGCCGCAGACTCGGAGCCAAAATGGCGCCAGTTGCAGCAGTACGTCGCCAGCGTGCACTGTGAACACCTTACGTGCTCATGTCGGCGGAAGGCTTTCTGTCGGCAGCGCAGTGAGAGACGGGCTCCCAACAATGACACTTCCGGTTATGGGGTCCGGCCTTCACAATAAGAGTTTGTCGTTTACGTGATGGGTTTTAAAAATGGTTTTCAAGTGCAGTAAAAGTGATTTTGTACGATCGCCAAACACACAAAATTAATTAAGAGAACATATTTTTTATAAAAGTTTGTAGATACAAACATAGTAAATAAAAACATGTATATGTTAAATAATTAATCAAAACTGAAATAATTAAAGGGCAAGTAACTTGATAATTGGTTAATTGGTTAGGTAGTTTTCAAGCAAGTGTCAGATTGGTCTTTGGCCCAATTTCTTTGATAAGAGGATTTGTTGCATTCCTCTGTTTTATTTGATTTCATGTGTTGGTTTTTTGGGTAGGCATAACTGGCCATTTGTAAAAGACACTTCAGGTTAACACAATGTTGTGATTTGTGACATCTTACAAACAAAACAGTTAATCAAGACCATAATTGCCTTCTTGGTTATGAAGTTACTTGCAGTAAAATAATATGTTCTTATTAATGGAGACAAATGAGAGAACGTCAACATAATTTGAGAGGAATTTGTATGTTAAAGAAATGTGTTTGTTTTTTGTGTTGTTTTCATTGTTTTATTCAGATTATTCTATCTGGCTTTAAATTTTGTTATTTAAATTGATCTGGCTGATTTATTGAGTTGTGTACTAGAGCTGAATGACAAAAAGCTATTGTTTTGACAGATACTGTGATTGCAATGTGAGTCACAATTTCTGAATTTCATTTTTACTGAAAACAAAAAATTGAAATAAAGACAACGTGATAATCGCTGGGGTCTGTATCAAACAAGCATGTTCCCTAAAATCTGGAGAATATGATTTTAAGTCAGGGCATCTCTTAAACCACAATACTTCATTTATTCACAACAGCATGTTGTGACACATTTTACCTTTTTTATTGCAGCTCCTGCAACTCGAATATCACAGTTGGCTATATTGCAATTTTGATAACATCTCGATTAATTGTTCAGCGCTATTATGCATTTTTCGGGCAAAAAGCTAGAATATTCATGTTTAATACAAAATGTATTGATAAAATATGAAAAAGGAGGGAAGGACATAAAACATTTATTTATGTTGTATATTGTGAGCTTGCTGCTAATTTTATTGATTATTTTGTATGTGTTTTCTCATTTATATCTCTTTATTTTTAAGAAGTTTGAAACAATGTAAACTGCACACAATAGCGCTTTTTAAAGTATCCTGTAGAAGCTGTGCATAGTTTGTTGCACATAAAAAGGATCAGAGTGACTTCAGTGTTTTTCTTAAAGTAGCAGCACAATTTAAGGTTAAACTGAGGATAAAGTGCAGGAATAATGTGTACAAGGTTTGAGTGAAGTGAACATTTCGGGTAGATGGACGTGTTGTGGGTCTTTTATTGTGAAGGTCTGGTTCGGGGCTCTCGTCGTTGTTGCTGCTGGCAGACCGCAGGCCGCAGTGATTTGGTAGCCGCTGCAGTAGGAGGAAGGACCGCGGTTCTACCCCTTCTATCTTTCAGTTTCGCCTCGAAATTTTCACCGGTGGTTCCCTCTGTTAGCGATCGGCGGATTGAGCCCACGGTGACGGTGCCCTCCTCGATAACAGAGTCGCAGCATTCACCGACGGACAGTGACATCAATCGCCATTTTAATTGCACGTTTTCCCTGACAGAACCGCTAGCACAACAATGGCTCTGAAAAGAATTCACAAGGTAAGGAAATGAACGACGAGGCCCGGGGTTTCGCAGTTTCGACAGGGGAAGGAGTGGGCAGAGGAGGGGTCCAACTCCCGATGGTTGCTCCTCCGGTGTTTGTCGCGGAGTTTATTACACTGTGAATTATTGTAAAATATAACCCAAAGCTCCGGCTCGGTTGTAACTGCCAGCTAACGGTCTGTGAGCAGCGAGTGACGACATGTGTGTGTGTGTGTGTGTGTGTGTGTGCGTGTGCGTGTGTGTGTGTATGTGTGTGTGTGTTCGGTGCTACCAACGGCCCGACTGAACCGTTACAATCCCCCAGCGGCAGAGGCTCGAGCTGACGCCGCTTCGTGTTTACCGACGATATTTTTAATATTGTTTTTAATTATTACTTTAGTTTTTAATCGCGAAAACAGCGGGACGCTAGCTGCCTCGGCTCTCCAATGTTAACGCCGCTAGCTGTGTGTTAGCAGCCCGTGGCTAGCATTATCTCTCCCGGTGGCTAACTCGGAGAAGCTAAAGGGCTTTCCTGGTCGAGCTAGCCTGCCATAGTAACGCCACACATTTACACCTAAAAAGACCTCTCACAAGTGGTTTATTGTACACTCAGGTATCTCCTTAGTCGTCCCCCTGTGCGACAGTGAATGTAGCTAGCATTATTTATTAAAGTTAACACACTTAAAAGCAGGCTAATCTCGCTCTCTCGGTTTGACAGATAACTTGTCGAGCTAGCGGCACCGTTAGCTTATTTTAAGAAGACTGCTGCTCGTTTTAAACACCAGTTTGCTCTTTATTTCTGCCCTGTGGGGTTCTGGAATTAATAAAATGTGTGCTTTTTCAGTAGAAATGTAACACAGCAGAGAAAGGGATGAATGCAACCTAAGCTATCGTTTAACCATCTCCTGTTTTTTCGTTATATAGTCTTCTTAATATGCTTAGTTTGTTGGTGTTTTAAGCACTCATAATAACTAAAATTGTTGTTTGTATTTGACGTGTTTGTGCTCTACAGACGAGTTCAAATCAGGCTAGTGTTAATGTTAGCATTGTGTGGTGAAAACAGGCCCCACGCGTCGCTCGCTCCTTTTGATGCCATGTTGCTGACAGCAGGCGAGCAGCACATCGACATTAAACCTCCCGTTTCATCGAGTTAGCCGGGTGTTTTTTCGCTCTGTGTGGTTGGAGTGAAGTCCTCTTCAGCCAGCTCATGTCACAGTGTGGCCGGGCAGCACAGTGTTTCTGCTCCCGTCTCGTCCTGTGCAGCTAGCATTCGCGCTAAGCTAAGGTTTGCACCATTGATGCTCACTGGGCTGCACACACACACACACTCACAGCACCAGCTTACACCCAGTTAGTCTCTGCACAATGAAGCCCCCTCCTGTTGTGTTTGTTGTTGTTTGTGTGTATGTATGGTCATGATCTCAGTTTGGCTGTCACATGGACGAGCTGCTGCACCTGGAGAAATGCTGTTACGTAAGTTTAATAGCGGTCACTCCAGTAATCAAAGATCAACATCCTGCTGTAGTGTTGTTGTTGTTGTTGTGTCACCAGGTGTTGTGGGGTTTTTATTTTGAGTTGCTACTATTGCAGAGAGACTCTGGAGTAATTCCACCTGCCTTCAGATCTGTTTACAAACAGCGATTTAGTCAACTATGGCTCATACTGGGCCTGTTCAGTGATATACAAAAACTCTGATTATTAGTATAGTGTCAGATGATGAAAAATGTTTTATCAGGAGTGTCGTTTCGCGTGATCATTTTTCTGATTTTCCTGTTTTGTGTAAGTAATGCCCCACCAGAACGGCAGCACCTGATGAACTGACTTGTCGTTTGTTTGTGTTCAGGAGTTGAACGACTTGGCACGGGACCCACCAGCCCAGTGTTCTGCAGGACCAGTAGGAGATGACAGTAAGTTCATCTTTTAACAAACCAACACTGTCCTGGTAGCTGTGTGAGACTGAGACTGGGGGAAAAAAACACTACACTAAAACAAATTCCTGGTTTACCCTTCCCTTATTTGGGCCAGATCGTTTACTAAACAACTCAGCCATAGAAATAAATATTAAATCGTCAGAAAAGTCACATATGTCACTAAAAACAACGTCTCATGTTCTAAGATAGTTTTGTAAGTTGGAAAAGAAAATAAAAGCATCAGTGACGGCACTGGCTTTTCATGTGTGGAGTCCAGTGCGTTTAGCAAAGTTAAGAAAGTACTCCTGTTTGCAGATTCAGGAAATACCTGGACTGCCTCTTGTGAAAATACTAGCATATTATAAAAGCACAATATTCCCACTTTATTGCAACATTTTAGTGACACTTTTGCTCCAAGGCAAATATAAATATGTTTTATTGTTTAGTAATGTAGGTAGAAATGTTTTTTTTTTTTAATTAAAAAAAATAAAAAACATGAAACAAAAACAGAAGTTTTTCTTACTTCTACTTTCTATCTTCTAATAATACAAAAATAAATTGATTTAAAAGAAATGGACATATTTTTTTAAATGTATCATATTCACATTAACATAATAATTAACTATTCAGATAGGTGTACCATTTAAAAAGGACAGGGTAGCTCCTCAATGTGTCATTGCAGTTTGACTTTTTTTTTTGTTTTGTTTTTACAGATGATCCTTTGAAAATGTCATAAGTAAAAACAAATCAGCTTAAACATGGTCACTTCATATAGTTCAGATATAGATAGATGTACAACATGTTTCTTTATTTACAATCTATTTTAGCAGTGGCTGTATGCAGCCTGTGAAGTCTGAGCTCAGTCTTTGATAGATTCTAATGCTACAAGCAGTTCAAAGCTCTCCCTTTAACATCCCAGCCATCCATGTCTCTGCTTCAATATTCTTGTCACTTACTTCTCAACAACCTTTAAAGTTCACTGTCAGTCGTCATGATGTTGTGACTTAACTGTTGTGTGTTTTGCATGGTAGAAACTGTGAATGAGACAAAGACGAGAGTAAATTCAGATGCTCAGAACATTTGTTGTTGTTTCAAGTAATTGTTTTTAAAAGAATCCCATTGACCTTCAGTGATGGAGATTTACTTATCAGACTAACTGTTTATGGACTCATTTATGGAGCCAAATTATTATAAGACCAATGTTTCTTTGAGGAGTCTTACAGCAAATAATGAGATGAGAATGTGTCACCATTTATCCCTTGTATAGGCAGAACTATGGCCCATTATTAACTGTATCAGTATCTAAATGATCTGTCATTTTTAATCAGCTATCTCACTACAAACACAATGCTGCAAAAACATATTTACCTCTTGTGTCATCTGATTATTTACCATTCATACACCATACATTTCGAAGCTAAACAAGATCAGTATGCTTATGTTTGTAATGTATTGGTGTGGGGTGTTTGTTATGTAAGCTTGTATTAGAACGATAAAGCAACAATAGATTTGGAGCGGAACTATTGTGTAGTTAGTATAACACGGTAGTTTAGGTGGTGTGTGTTTACAGGGATGTTCACAGTATCACAAACACACATAGTAAACTACCCCTGTGATAGATTCCACCTCTGAAAGATACAATGCTGACTTTTGTTGAGACTGTCAGAGAGGTGTTGAGTCTAAAGTCTGGTGTTGTGGTTGAGTGCATCTATATTTTAATATCTCCCAGCTTCACCCATCCACCCATCTTTTACTGCACATAGAGAGGACAAAATATCAGTGTTGTGGATAGACAAAGATTTCCAACTAGGTTATATAATTGTAATCATTCAAATAGATGTGTAATTTCCATTTTATTTCCATCTGTGTATATTTTTATGACTGTTGTTCTGCTCTGGTGATCCACAACAAACACTCCTGTTGTTAAATCTGACAGCTGCATCTACTCTGTCTGAAGAAAGACGTGTTACTACTCACCTAATGCAGGCACAGTGATAACATGTTGTCAGAATATACACTACACCCTTAATGATTCAGTCATTTTAATAGAAATATTTGATAGTTAAGTCTTAATTCTCCTTCAGATTGTTTTTTATTATTATATCAAAGTTCTTAGTTGTATCAGATATGATATGATCACGTCCCTCTCTGTGGTGAAACTGCTGGAATTGATATGTTTCATGGGTTTTGAAACTTGGTTTGGACATGATGGAAAGTGAGAGTTGCTGTTCTGCAACTTTTGGGGTTTTATTTAACTCCATTGTAACTCATTTAATGCTCACCTTGTCCTGTTTTGCTAATACAGAGTGGAACATTCTTCCCTCCGCGTTGTAGGTGCAGACGTTATGGGCTGCTCATTACTGTGTTCTTATGTCAACATTTTTGCACATGTGATTAGAATTTATATTAAAAAAATCTGTTTGTATTAGGTAGGGTGGACTTGATGGATTGAGGAACTGTAACTAGCCATAAAAAGAGCCCTTTACAAAACGTGGTGTTTCATCACAGTAATTAGTGTCGTAACCATTAACATGTCACCCGTCACCTAACAGCAGCATGTTCCAGAGAAATCAGCTTAGTGCAGCTAGTATGGAGTTAACAAGCTCACTTGACTGGATTATTATTCAAACCAAAAAACAAATGTCATCTCATCGGTTTGAAAATAAAGTTACTGACCTGAACTATGTAACATTAGTTCACAAAGGTTGACACACACTAAGTGAGGAATAATAGTAATGCTGCAGCTGCCTGTGAAGAAGTGAGCTGATGCTTATCACCGCTGAAACACCTGGGACCATCATTGTTTCGTGTTTGAGGTTTCTTACACATGTAGGTTGGAGCACATGCAGCATTGGGATCAACAGAGCAAGTTGAACGTAACAGACAGCATTCGCTGGTTATTTGAGCATTTATGTGATGGTTCCAAAATATTGAAAATATATATTTCCACACAGAGATTTGTGTGTTTATTAGCCTGTTTTTGCACAGTTCTTTCAGGAGTAGAAATTGGTTTAATGTCATTAAGTTCTTAACCCTTCCTAAAAAATTATAAACATTGGTTAAATTGGACAGTAAATCAGTGATGCCAAATAACTACTGGCTGTAACCTCAGTGTGACGTGTTTCAGCCTTGACATCTGTGAATATATGTTTGAAAAAATGTTAATAATTTAGAGATTACTGTTCCAGGAAAACTGAATCTTTCACCATTGATCATGCACATTTGGATTTTACTTGAGGGCAACAAACGCTTGTATTAGCTAGAGGGGGTGCAGCTCTTGTTTTTAAGCTGCCTCAAACACAGCATTTCTGTCTTTCAATATCACCAACAAACATTTAACCGTATGAGTGCTATCATCGTGCTTGTGTGAAATCAGTTTGAGAAAATGTGCAGGCATATTTGAACATGGACAGTGGTAGAGTTGAGGAATTCTCAGATACGTGAATGGGAATCACTTAGTTATCATCTTTACTCTTGATTCACTTGTTCTGTGTATCTCAGTGGTGTTGCACCTCTTGACACTAAAGCAGCACTGTATGTACATGTTGTACATGTTGCTTCCTGCCATCCAACCACTGTATGATGAACTAAAAGTGTTTCTTGTGTCATATAATTACTGTGGTTTACTTTCCTTTTCAATGTGACGTCTGTCCTCAGACCACAACAGGAAGTTCGAATCGGCAAGGTTGAAATGCTGCCAAAGTCAAATTCTGATGTGTGTTTTTTGTCACAGTTTGTGTCGTCCAGGGTTTTTTTTTCCCCTCTCTCTCTCTTTAAATGATGCCTCGTATCAGTGCAATGATTTCCTTTTGAGCAGTACTTTTGATATTATTTATATAAGGAGCAATCTTCATGTACCCCCATTATGACAATTTACCATTTTCAATTTAAAAAACCTCTTTCCAAGAATATTTGTCCTGAGTTGCACTTTATGTAAGATCCTGTTACTCAACTGTACAAATAAACATGCGCTCTTCATGTGGCATTATTTCTTCTAACGCTTCTCAACTGCACATTGTGTTCTTAGCGTTTCATAACCAATTTCTCTGGTTTTTGTTTCAGTGTTTCACTGGCAAGCCACAATAATGGGACCCGTAAGTATTCACTTGGTCACAGCCTTAATTGTACAGCTGTCATGTTTGTTATGTCGTGTCGTTATATATCATTGTCGAGACTTAAAACAGTGTTGAACCAATACAGTATCTGATAGTGTTAAGGTAAACTGACTACTTTAGTCAGAGAGAAGGTCAGCCAATAGGTTTTTGGTTGACGGCATCCTAAGAATTGAATTTGATGTTACATTTATTCATCCTTTCACTTCAGTCATTAGTAACATGAAGGGGTTTCTCTCTACCTGCATTAGAATGACAGTCCTTACCAGAGCGGGGTTTTCTTCTTGACCATACACTTCCCCACAGACTACCCCTTCAAACCGCCAAAGGTGAGCAAAGACATAGACACACATAAACGCACAAAACAGCAGCATGCATAAACAAAGTAACAGTGAGGCACACAGAGTGCCGCTTGCCTGCTAAAACATGCCACAGCTTTACATCATTCAGTTTCCTGTTGTTCCTCTCACCTGCCCCCCTTTCTCACCCCCCCCCCCCACACATTTCTTCTCACTCTGTCTGCTTGCAGGTTGCATTTACCACAAGAATCTACCACCCAAATATCAACAGCAACGGCAGCATTTGTCTTGACATTCTGCGATCACAGTGGTCTCCAGCTCTCACCATCTCCAAAGGTATGCCGTTTTCTCACTGGCCTTCAGACGTTTGACTGCACATATGGTTACAGATAAATGGCAGATGCTACCGCCTTTATAAACAGGATGTTAAGAATGAGGGAACAGAGGAAACGTTGGTTTCCTTTTTAAATGAAAATGCTTCCCACAAATAATGTACAGCGTTTCTCACGCAGAGGGCCTCGTATTAAACTGGAGTATCTATCTCTGTAAATGTCAGCTCTTGTCATTCAGTGCGGGGTTATTACCGGACATGCTAGAAATGATGTCTCTCGTGTATGAGAGTTTAAAAAAAAAAAACATATACATATACAGCCATTCTGTTGCAGTTTCACATACTCGAATAAACACTAACTCATATTCAAGGCTCTTCAGGGTGCAGGTATTTGTGAATACTGCTTGGTTAACTCTTTATATTGACCTGGTCGTTTCTAGTCCTCCTGTCCATCTGCTCTCTGCTGTGTGACCCAAACCCGGACGACCCCTTAGTACCCGAGATCGCCCGCATCTACAAGACGGACAGGGAAAAGTAAGTCGCTGGGATTTGTCTTCATGCAAGTTGTCAACATGATGTGCTGGATTACCAGACTTTACTTTTGAGACGACGTGCAACCCAGACTGATAAAATGTCAAGTCTGTGCCAGTCTGAGTGAAGCTGTGCTGTCTGTGTCAGAAAACTGGCTACTGATGGAAAGAAACGCCATCTATCTTGTTAAAGATTATTGATTTTCAAAACATTACTATTGGTGAAGTGAAAGCAGCGATCACTAGGGATGTCTCAAAAACTTGAAAGACAAAAACTTGGAGTAGAAAAGCTAAATTCAAATGGGAGTATACAAAATAGACTGAAAAAATCCTCTAATAGCCCTTGTGTTTATGTGCTTGTGGTAATACGTCACATTATTACTGATATTTTTCTTCAATATATCTTCCCTACGATTATGAAAAGTACATTATTCAGAGTCTCAGTCCAGCTCACCAGTAGAGCAGCCGCTCTGCAATAAACTACACAAGTCTAATTTTTTACTTGTAAGACTCATGTTTAATGCATTTGTTCATTTTCTGTGACATGAAAACATCACTTTTCCACTCAGTCGAAGAAGTTAAAAGTTCAAGATTCAAGAATTTATTGTCATTACACAACAATTACATCAGCAATCATTGGTAATGAAATTCTTAAAGTCCCAGGCTCTCCTAACAATGCTAAAGAAACAAGAAACAAGAAAAGCAAAAAGGATAATTTAGAAAATAAAATAACAAATAAAATAAAATTTAAACATAAATAATAAACTAGAGTAATAAAATAAGTAAAGACCTTAAAATATAAGTTATACAAATAAAATATAAACTGTAAATGTAAGTAGGTATTATAAGTAACATATATACAATAGATATATATACAATAGAGAATATTGAAAAAGTTGTATCATAGTGCTGTTCCCCGTTTTCATCACAGATATGCAGTCAGCTAACTTTGATGGTGTTGCTGTTATTGATTAACGAATATAATGTGCCCTTGAAAACTTGGTGTCTTTATTGAAATATGATTTAAGTCTACATATTATCCCTATTTCATTATGATGCTGCTTATCAATCAGACAAGATTTCTAAAATGATGTTCTTTGTGCCATCTTTGCTCACATGATAAAGAGAAATCAGGACATCCAAACCAACAGTAGCTCTTTTGCCAATTTGTCCCCCTCGATCCCCCCTGGTACCATGTAATCATGCACCAACAGGTTTAACAGACATGATCAGTAGTAAACAGTTATTCCTGTAACTAATTGGCTAACAGCATAGACTCCTTGCAGTTTGATGCGGTGGGCTGAGGACGCAAAAACAAACCTGCAGAATTTTGGTGCAAGATGGCAGAACTGTTTGTGTCCTTGTAGAGTGCCATCCAGCTGGCACGTCTGCTGCTGCTGCTGCAAAGATGGCAAAAAAACATATGATGTACACATGGAAATGAGGCGAGGCGGTAGTGTTGCAACTTCTGCTGCAGATTGTTTTTGTTAAAGATGTTACAAAATGCTGATATGATGGTCTTTTCAAGGCTAAACAACTCCCTTTCCCTTCCTGTCTTTCTCTCTGCTTGTTTGCAGGTACAACAAAATAGCTCGGGAATGGACACAAAAGTATGCAATGTAGTGTTGGGGGTAGAATCATGGCCAACCACCTCTACGACATAAGATTAGGGGAGCTTCAGACGTAAAGAGAAAACAAACAAAAAAACATTCAAACAAATGAAAAGTTTAAAACAAGATCTTGTTGGTTTCCATTGGAGTGCTTTCTTTGAGCCACGCCTCCCCTTCACCAGAGTACCTGTAAAACTCCCTCTGCCCCACCTCCTACTCTCTCTCTCTCTCTCTCTGTTTGACTCTGCCCCCCTCCCCTTTTTTCCCACCTCTCAGCTCACTTACCCACCTTCCAGTGTACATATTGTCAACTTGCAATGGTAACCCCCCCCCCCCGCCCTCCTTTCTCACCTGCTCCCTCTCTTGTGACCTCTGAGCCCCGTCTCCTGATTTTCTATATTCCGTTATTTTTGTCCCCATGCAGGGTGGGCTGTTGCACCGTGCCCTCGCAACTCCCCCTTTCTCCTTCACACACCTGCATCCTCACCCACCTCCCCCAAGACATTTATCACTAAAAGCATTCCTTTGAACATCTGTAAAACTTTGAGGGGACCTCTTTTTTTTCTTTTTCTTTATTTCCCTGTTTTTTAAAGGGGGGTGGGGGACAATAAGATGGAGGGATTTTTACACTCTGCGCCCTTTCTTGTTTTGTTGTCCTTATAGTTCCCATCTGTAGAGGTGACAATTCAAGAGAGCAGTTTTCGCACGCGAGTCAAAGGGCACTCTGCATTTTGTACAATAAATACGTAACAAGAAATCATCGCAGGTCATGTGAACTAGAAAAGAAAACGCACGTGGCCTATTTTGGGTCTTTTGTTGGATTCTATGAAAGGACTTGAATTTATCCCCACACCTCCTGCTCCTGACTCCCCCTCCCTTCCCGACCCACCTTATCCAAGTTGACCCCTTTGTACACACACACACACATACACACACATACACACACAGACACATATGCACGCACAAATGTAACCCCATGTCACCCCCTGCCCCCCCGCCACTACCACCACCGACTTTTCTTTATTCACAAAGTGGAGGTTCTGGACCAGGTATTTAAGCAATTTATTTTTTCTTAGTTTAACCTGTGTTTTTATTCCCCCTCCCTCCCCCCATAACTCTTTAGGTTGCATTTTTTTTGTTTTCTTTTTTGTTTTTTGCTATTGTTAAATTAGAGGCTAACATCTTAAATGGCTATGGGACTGGCTTGGGCTCTGGGTGCGAGGAGAACCCACTCTTCTTGCACAAAACCTCTGTATATTGAATTACCTGAGAGGCTCGTTGAGCTTTGTGTGTTGATTAAACTGTGTAATAAAAACCCATGACTCCTGTGTTGACTCTTTCTCCGGCCCTTTTTGGGGGACAGGCAGAGGCGGGGAAAGGACGTGAAGCGGTGTCACATTCAAGACCTAGTTTTAATGGTTTTTGACAGGATGAATAATACCTGCCCTTTAAACATGTCACCAATACTGTTTGACAGTTAAATCGCTACCAGTAAATTCTTTGTGGAGTTTGGGGGAGTATGTGATTTATTAATACTTCACGGAAGCCTGAAGGGTTTTGAAATAGTTACTATGAATGAAATGTGTTGGGGGTTGTAGTTCCACGTGTTTTCTGAAGTGGGGATCTAAACAAAACAAAGACATGGGTTTAAGAGAATGCGTTTAGAAATGATAAACTTAATTGTATTACTCTATTATTCCCCAAAGCCTCACCTTCACACGTTGCACTTAAAATGATGAGTTTTTTTATCTTCATGGTGGTGGGTCGGTTTGTCGCCCTCTCGTGGTCAATTTGTGTTAAATATTAGGATTAATGGCAATACCGTGTTTATATATCAATAATTAACTGCTAAATAATGACAGTTTTTACGTTAAAACATGTTTAAATGCTAAATAATGACAGTTATTATGTTAAAACATGTTTATCATATTAAATCCACACAGGCTGGTTCGGCTCTTCATCGAATCAAATAACACTTAAAAGAGGAAGCGGGACTCTCCAAAGCTCGCAGTGGTCAAGATGATTCTCCTCCAATGGAAACCTTTGGAGTCAACCGCCCTGATCAAGCTCATAATAATCAAAACTATTTTATTAAGAATTATCTGACAACATAAAGTACTTCACTGCTGTTACGTGCATGTCGTTATAATCCTTAATATACACGTGACTTTGAATTTAATACTATGAACCTTTGCAAATCCATAGAACACGTTATTAGACAATCTATACAGTTTTTATTTTTATTAAAGAAATATATTGTACATAAAGACCTTATCTTAAGATTATATTGCTTAATATTGTCTATTTTATATTTCATTTGTGGTTATACATACATTTATTGTATATGAAATCCTACTTGGTTATAAACCTCAGACTTTGTTTGCTACAACTGAGCCGCACTCGTTGATGAACGCTGTGAAGTGTCTTTGAATGCGGCCAAAAGCGTCAGCGATTAAGTTTAGCAGGAAAAAGAAAATCTGCTCTGTTCCATGTGGGTATGGGGTCTTCTTGAAGGTGAAACAACAACTTTATATTTTAATTCACCGCGGTCTTCAGAAGGCCACCAAATCGAAGCCGGAAGTGCTCGGGGGTGAAGCCTTTTGCTCTGTCAGAACGTCCGCCTCTCCGCTCAAGAGAGCTCATTGGCTGCTGCGCCGTGATGTCACGGCCGAGGCCGGCCCCGGTGCGGCGGACTCAGACTTCAGGTAACGATCCCCGGTTGACCTTGCTGCTGCGACCGCAAACAACACACCGTCCAGAGACGACATGACGACCCAGAGTCTGCCCGCTCTGCCTCAGGTGTCACTGCCGGCCATGCCCGCCATGTCCAGCTCCGGCTTCAAACTGTCCAAAGGTAAAGCAGCCAAGCTAACAGCCTGCTAGCATTCACGAGTGTGTTCAGCGTAAACTCAACATGTCCGCGACCTGAAGACACTTTAGAGGGACAAATAGTAGGCTGTGTGTGGAAATACTGCTCTAATATAGTTTGTCCCAGTTCTTAAAGTTGGTCAGCGCTGTCAGCAGCAGTGGTTTATCTGGCTAACAGCCATGCAGCAGGCTAAGTGTCCGGGCAGCCACACTTGTTTCCAACTTTAGACGGTCCCTAAGATAGTTTTGGCCCCTCAACTGAGGAGGCCAGACTTGGACCACAGTAGGAGGATCTGACTGTTTCGTGGCCCGCAGCCCTCTAACTAATCAGTGAGGCTGCTGATCCGGACTGACAGCAGGGCCCCTGGTGCTCCTGTCTCAGGACTCTGCATCATGTGATGCTCAGTCAGTCAGTGGACCCGGATAATCCCCTGCTGCCTGAAGAAAAACTCCTGTTCAGAGGGAAAGGCACCCTTCACACACACATGTTATCTGTAGAGGTCCATGGGAAGTGCTTTTCTGTGATGATGCAACATGGACAAGCTGCAGGGAGAGTCGTTTGTTTTCCGGGTGTCAGCTCTTAATCTGAACTAGACCAAACTGTGAGGCATCGACAACATGTTTGTTACTGCTCAGCTGGTGAAAGGTGGAGATAGGATTCAGTTTATGTTTATACACCAGCAAACAGTTGATATCACTATTTTATTTCAGTGAGACAAGTGTCAACAGACTGAAATAGTGCAGCAAATATGAAAACTTTACCTGCAGAAACATACAGAAAGCCATTGTTATAGGTGTAGTGATTAAAACTCAACATTTGGTACCATAAACCCTTCGAAGTCCCCCGGAGTGGCCTGCTTATCATTGACACCTGTCCTACTTAACGAAATCCAGTTAAATGGGCACACCATTGAATCCTGCTTTTGTGCACCCTGTATTGTTCAGCTGTTGTTGACACAACTGTTGAGTCATGTCTGGTCATTTTGAAGGGTGCCGTTAGGGGTGAAAGTGGATTGAACGAGCATTGGAGCAACCTCTCCAGGTCTATGATCGAATTGCGTGATCGAATTGCGTGATCAAATGACTTGAAATTTAATTTTTTAAAGGCAAAATCAAAAGCATTCACATATGGCCTAAATATCCCAAGACTCCTAAGGGTTAAAGAGATGAGTGTGTTATTTTGATAAATGTACTTACCTGTGTCTGTCCAGAACATTTGGTGGTCGCCGTGCCTGTTGCCGTGGTTGCAGCTGTCGGAGGTTTCCTAGTGAGCCACTACCTGAACAGGCGGAGCTGTAAAAAGGGCCAGGTGAACACATCCATCAGTAAAGACAGTCCCAAGGTGGTCCACAGCTTCGACATGGAGGACATCGGCACCAAGGCCGTGTACTGCCGCTGCTGGAAGTCAAAGAAGGTCAGGCCTCTGCAGTCACTTCACTTTAGCTTCCTGTTTGAGCAACTCGATATTCTGAGCTAAATGAACTTATCAGGGGTCCCTTAACTTTCAACAGTAACCCCCCTTCTGCTGTTTGTAGTGTCAGACTTTCACACGTGTTGCACTTCTGGTCACGTCCCAGTTTGTGATGTCACAGCATGATGTCTGATGGAAATCTTCAGTTTTAACACCCCTTTTAACCCTCAGAGCTCCGATCACTGACCGGCAGGCTGTTAGTGGTGTCAGCTGAAGCAGAGCAGATCCAACACTTAGCACACTGACCTTCAGCTTTTGTAAGGATCTCAGTTTATGTGAGGAGGGGGCAGCTGCTACTGACATCTACCCACGTTGTGCCTGGGGGCCTTTGCACAAACAAGATCCACAATTAGCATCGTAGAATAAAGAAGAATTAAAATCAAAGTTGAACAACTTAGATTTTTTGATTTTCCAGTCACTGGAGGTTAGCGCTGTTTCCTTAAAAGATAAGTGCTGAAACATCAGTCTGAAAGCTGATCTAAAAAATCTTATGCACGACTGTTTCTCTGTCATACTTTTCAGGTGACTTCGGGCCGATTAAATCAAGACTGGCTAACACTGATACGAGCGTTCACCCCTATCATAGAGTACAAAGGGCGTAAACTTGATAAGAGCGGCTTTGTTTCCCTCTAACGTTGTGCGTTGTCACTGTTTGCAGTTCCCGTACTGCGACGGAGCCCACACCAAACACAACGAGGAAACCGGGGACAACGTCGGACCGCTCATCATAAAAAAGAAGGACGATTAGGCCAGCCAATCTGAGAACTCCTCCCTCCACAGACTTCTTGTCTTCCTTGTTTCAATCAGTTATCATCATCATCATCATCATCATCACTGCAGTGTCACACCAATGGTTACGGTATGACACTGTCACAATTCGAACGGTGGATATTCCTCATAGCCCAGAACAACAACAAAAAAAACCTCAAAGTGCTTAAAAAAAAAAAAAAAAGATTGAAAAGAAAAATCTGATTTCAGACATTCCACACTGTTCCCACATTAGCCAACATGACTTTGAAATCAAAGGTCATGGGAGGAGAGATAAGGAAGGGACTTCAGCACGGCCTGACATGGAGGTACCGTGACTTCATGCAAAGAGTTTGATTGAAATCCTCGCCGGACTTGCAGACATGCAGGCATCGTACCTCCACGTCCGGCGTCATCTGTGTCCCCTTCCTTCTAGACTCCTCCCAGCAGAGAGCAGGTGGTGGTGGCGTAATGAAGCGGCACCTCTTTGCCTCAGTCACACCAGTATTTTCATCTGAATTCAGCAAAGGCCTTATATTTTAATGTACAGCCCTGAACACACATAACTCATATGAATGTTACATGTTATGATTTTCTCATTTGTTCTCGTACAATGAGCTGCTTATTCAGAGGAACTAGAAGTTATATTTTGTCTTAAATGAAATACAAATCTGTTGAAACACTATCTGCTGTTTGTAACCAGGTACCGTCTGCTCTCTGAGGAAACTTGTATTTAATCTGTAAAGTGTTCCAAAGTAAAAACTTAGCTAAAGGATATATTTTGCTTTTTTGTTAGATTTATTTTCTACAGGCTGCGGTGTATCTGACTTCATTCATTGTTCTGTATACTGTGAATAAAACTTGTTGAGTGATCTGATTCGGACGCTTGCTTGTTTTTGTTTTTTTTGGGGGGGGTGGATGGGGGGGTTTCTTGTCGCAGGCCCCGGGGAGGTGAGATGGGGTGGCAAACTCTACATGGTGTTTGTTTTTTACCACAGGATCAAAATGCACTGGAGTGAACCACTTCACCTCTGTTAGCAGCCAGGCAGAGCGCTGTGTTTATGGATTAACAGTGGACGGGGATAATGAGTAAACAGCCCTGTGTAGTGACTGCAGTGGGACCTCTGTGTGTGTGTGTGTGTGTGTGTGTGTGTGTGTAGAGAGAGAGAGAGAAAGAGAGGCCTCGCTTGGCTGGAGGTGAGGGGGGCCGCCGTGCTGCAGTGTCCACCAGCACCAGTGGCCATTTTAAGATGTGGCAGTATTAGTGGTGACCGCTAGACGACGCTGTGTTTACACGGATAGTCCAGGCCAGACAGTGTACGGTGGGCCCCTGCTCCCATAGTGACACACGCACGCACGCACGCACACACACACACACACATTAAGCACGAGGTATCTGGCTGCGTGCCAGATGCAACGGAGGACTCTTACAAGAGGTGGAGTGGACTCCGCCGTCCCGGTGTGAGGAGTCACCTTTAGCAGACGGCTCCGCGCAGAGGGACTATTTTCATCAGCTGAGAGGAAATAGTGAGGGTGAACGTGCTGTAGAGCTCGAGGAACATTAGACCTTCATGTTAAACGGGATCCGCCTGTTAACTGGCTGAGCTGACAGAGTGTGTGTTTGCTGGATTAATTCAAATTACTCGCTCAGTTATTTATTTTAGTTATTTGGGGTTTTTTTCTCCATTTTTTTTTATGTCACAGCGAAGCCAGTAACGAGTTCCGCGTTCATTAAGTATCAACAATATTATAATGAAAAGGTGTATGGCACTGACTTCCGGTGTGAATAAAATTGATAATTGTATATATATATTTATAAATGTGACGTAATAAATCATCAGGTCATGTGTGGGATCAACCTGCACAGAGGCTGGCTGCAGGAGAAAAATGAGCATTTCAAGCTTTATCTGACGAAATGACACAATAATAACTGACTGTTTGTTGTTGCTTGTAAATAAAAAATAAAGCATAAATTCACATTGTCCCTTTGATGCACGTTCACTCTCATTGTTAGTATGTTGACGCTCGATCAGCTTGTTTCATTTAAATCACAGAGGTGTGCACACCTCGTATATCAGTCCGTGTTTACAGAGCTGCTCTCATTGACTCAACAGGAGTTATGAGTGAATGCGGGTCAGGCCTAACATGTCGTGCTGCAATAAATAATGTCCCCATAAAAACATTATGATAAGCATTTAATGACACGTGCTCTCCCTCGAGGAGGAAGTAATAAATGCATGATGATATTTGTAATCTCCATCATATTTGTTGAGTATACACTTCTCAGTGTTGGTGTTTAATATAGAGGGTCTCTGTAGTATTTACTGTTCAATCATGTTTATTTGTCTGCTCATCTTTCCCTCCTCTCTCATTAATCACACACTGATGTCTGATGGATGTTTAATTAGTCATCCCTCGGTGTTCATCCCGTCTGTCTGTGCTCGTCTGTCGGCCTCTTCCTGGTCACATTTACGGGGTCGCTCTGACCACGGTCTGGGCTGCAGAGTCCACTTCGCATTTTGAGCGACGCCCCCAAATTCCGTGCAGAGTGTTTGCAGACCCTCCGGGACGGAGAGGTGGAGGAGGAATCGGCAGCTCCGCCGTCCATATACACTACAATCACCACGCCATTAGTTCATGACTTCATCAGATTTTTGACAGGAGAGTTTGGGCCGCATTGTGAAGGTAAGAGGAGCCTCGTCGCGGGTACTTGTTGTTGATCGCGGCTGTTTTTGTTTTTGTCGCCTTTTCCTGCGCGCAGCTTCGTGTCGCAGCGACCACTCGGACTGTGGTCAGCTCGCCGTGGCGTCGGTCGAGCACCGTCTTCTTAGGTAACCTTAATTACGGCAAAACGATCGATCGGGCGTCCCAATCGAGCCATCCACGGCTTTACACACTCGAGCTGTAACAACATTTATGTCCCGCGTTTAATCGCCGGAGTAGTTTTCCTCCAAATGTGGACACGGAATATAGCCTGGTCTTTTTTTATCCACAGCAACCGCATCGTTGCGCACCTCGCTCCTCGTCGTCGATACCAGACAAAAGACAGCCTGTTTTTTTTACGGTCCACTATTTGGTGTTTCTCCGTGGAGCTTAAGCTTTGGCTGGCACACATAACAGCAGTCGTCAAAATGTATTTGAAAAGCGCGCTCCACATTTGACCTGCGCATATGCGCATATCTTTGCATATTGTTGTCGCTCTGTTATTGATTGCATTGATATACCGTGAAATTCTTAAAGGGATACTGCCTCCTGTATGCGGAAATCATTGGCATGGCATGTACTCTGTCTCATACATGCTCCTGTTTGCCTCTATTTGGGCACTATTATTTCTAAATATAAGGGGATATATGTTGTATTTCTCTTTAAACACAGATTCTCCACACTCTGAGCCTCTCTCAGTGTTTCTAGGCTCTGCCGGAGAAATATCTTCCAGTTTCATCTCCTCTGTTTACACTCTTTCTGTGTTCGTCTCTCCAACATTTCTATTCTTAACCTTCCTCTCTTCATCCCCTATTCATTTCTAGCTCTCCAGGACTCTGAGGCTGCTGCAGAGAATGGGAATAGGGACACAGGCCAAGGCTTGCCATTTTGGCTGAAGTAACAGCAGGACGGTTGTCAACCCCGCATCGGCTTCAATCCCCTTCTCCCTCACCTCTCCTCCCACACACACACACACACACACACACAAGGACAGACACCCCCACAAACAGCCTCTGCTATGTCCACCGCCGTAGACATCGCTGGCCCTTCCTCCCCTGACCAGGCCCACAGCAGCGCTAAAATCCCCAATGAGCCACTGAGACCTAGCCTTAAGCGCTCCAACCACCCCTACAGCCTCTCCCATTACATCTCCACCCCTTCCCCGGCCGTGGACGTCAAAGGCCTGATCCAGCCTTCCCCGCCCCAGCAGCGGGCCGCCCAGCCTGCACACACTAAGCCTCGCCGGGCCCCCTCCTGGCCTGACATGTGGGAGTCACCCAGCGGGCTCCACCTGGCCCACGCAGCAGAGCTGCTGATGCGCGCCGGGCTGCTGGCTCTGACCCCCGCCACCACGGAGCAGGCCGGCTTGGGCGCGCAGAGCAGCCAGCCAGCTAAAAGGGAGGCTGCAGAGGAAAAGGGGGCGAAGGGCGACGGGGAGGGAGGCGGATCCGGGCCTGAGGAGGAGGAAGAGGACTCCCCTGGATGTGGCACTGACTTCCAACCCTTCCTGGGCGCCTGGTTCCCCTTCAGCCCCGCTCTGTTCCCCCTGGCTGGCTTCCAGATGGGGGGAGGCCACTGGAGGAGCGCGGCCATGGGAGCCGAGGGCATCGAGGGCCTGGTGGCCGAGGGCTACTCTCCCGGCTCTCTGGGCGGGGGTAGTGGAGGGAGGAGGAAGAGGAAGAGGTGCGGGGAGTGCGTACCTTGTCGGCGTCAGACGAACTGCGAACAGTGCAGCAGCTGCCGCAATCGCAAGAGGGGACACCAGATCTGTAAATACAGGAAGTGCGAGGAGCTGAAGAGGAAGCCAGGAGGTCCGGGGTTTGAGAGCCGGGTGTCTGGGTTTGATCTAAGGGGCTCCGACTTTACTTTGGGTCTGTCGCAGGAGAGAAGCAACAGCGCCTTGGATGGATAGTAAAGTATGTGGTGGCAGCATTTGTCAGAGGATCCTGGTTGGATGATTGTTGTGGAGCTGCAGTTTGATAAAAACACACAGGACACCGTGTTAACATGCTCAGACTGTGGTTCAAAAAGATCTTCCGATCTCTGTGTTGAGTGGGGAGCTGCAGCTCCGTTTAAGAATGTCCACACTCGTTCCCATCCTTTCTTTTGACAATCAGTGAATTGGAGAGGAGAGAAAGAAGGATACCAATGTGTGTCAATATTTAGATGACGACAAAAATGCTGTAAATAGACTGTAAATATCTGGAAAACATTATGTCTTTTTTTACATCCCTTTCCAGTTTGGATGTATTGTGTTTCAACATAAAAGAAGGAGCCAAATGTTTTGTTTCTAATGGGGAGTTTTGATTCTGTTGTTCTGACGTCACTGCATCAGTAAGAAATGAATGAGTTCAGCCTAGGCTAAATTATTTCATGTGCAACTTGTACTGTATAGCTCTGTTTGCCCTTTTGAAATAAAAGAAATTGGCCATGTGCACTTGTCTACAGGCTGTTTATCTACAGGCTGGGTTTATACTACGTTTCCGCGTGTGTGTGTTCATATTTAATTGGGTGTATGTGTCTGTTAGTCACTATGTTTCTGGTTGTACACGCACACACGTGTGTTCTTGTTTGTGTGTGTGTGTGGATTATGAGTCACCTAATGGTGTGGCTGAGAGCCTTATCGCAACCCCACAGACACACACGCACAAACACACCTACATGCTGCCTTGGCAAGTCCGGAGCGTGCACCCGCACAACCAACCTGACAACCAACCTGACACGCACACAATAACAAACATCCTCTCCTCTGTTCACACACTCACGCATTTCTCTTTTTATTTCTCTTTTTATTCACAAGTGCAATTTCTCTTTTAGATCACATACAGACACACACACACAGACACACACATACAGACACACACACACACATTATAAACCAAATACACAGCCAGCTGGACTGAGGCTACAGGGTGGGTTTTTGCTTGTTGCCGTAACGATGGCTGATGTGATAAGACCTTCTTCCTCGGCGCCACACTCCAGGGGACCGCAGGGAAGACGTAGCCATGGCAACGGCCGGCCCGAGGTGTCACGCTATAATTGGGCCACGGCTGCACTTCCTGTGTGCCTTCAGTCAGGGGGATCGCAGAGGGACTGTGTGTGTGTCTGTGTGTGTGTGCATCTGTGGGGGTGTGGGGGTTGTGTGTGTGCGTGAGTGCGTGTTTGTCAGGCAGGGAGAGCGAGGGAGAGAGAAAGCGCAGCACGCCAGCCAACGCAGGACACTGCCAACTCATGGAGAAAAGCAGTGAGCTCCAACATCATGCTAGTGCAACGCTCCCACTGAATGAGGAACACAGTCTTTTAGTTAAAGTCCACAGTCGAGTGTTTCTTCATCTCCCAGACAAAGGGGGAATTTCAAATTCTTGGATCTGCAGCTCCTTTTTTTTTTTCTCCCCCCTCTCTCTTCGGTGCCTTTCTAGTGATTTGGAGCTTAATCCCCCCTCCCTGTTCTCGTCACATGCATGCACACACACACACACACACACACACACACACTGGAAATCTGTCAGTCACCCGCTGCCCAGCAGGTCCAGTGACTCCCTGAACGCCTGCAGTCTGGCTCCACTGGCCTGCAAGATGGCAGGAGAGAAAGGGAGGAGGGGGGAGGTTTGGGGGGGATTGAACGGAGGACAGAGGAGGAGGGGGGGAGGGTTGAGAGAGAGAGGGAGGAGGGAAGTGGGGGAGGAGGAGGTGGGTGGAAAGCGGATCTAGGGAGGGCAGGTGAAGGGGGAAGAAAGACGTAGCGAAGGGCAGAGAGGGAGAAGGGAGGAGGGGGAGGGGGGTGGGGTAAGGGAGAGTGGGTGAAACTGGGAGGGATGAAAAGCAGGCCACAGGGGGAGAGAGGAGAGAGAAAGGGAGAGACGTGCAAGGAGGAGGACGCGGAGATGGACAGCAGGGGATGAAGATAACGTGGGCCAGACAAAGAGAGAGGGGGAGATGAGTGCGAGAGATCCGAGAGCGAGCGGAGCGATGGAGGCCGAGTGAAATGCAGCGAGACGCAGGGAGACGGGGGTTAATGACGGATGCATTGTCCAGATAGCCGGTGTGTGCCGTCACAGACCCCTGTGGAGCTTACATATGTTAGCACTGGCGGCCCTGCCCACTCTGGAGGAAAACTCCTCTCGTGCACACACACTGCAGTGGAACAACCTGCCAGCCCCAAGGCAACCTGCACTGGAGCTGGGCGGACCCTCACTCACGAGCCAGACCTTTGAAATTTTGGCCACTGCGTCTGCTTGGAGACACTGTGTCTCATTGTGAATTTTTTTTTTTCTTCTTCCTCCATTGGCCGTATCCCCAGCGTTAGAAAATGTGTAACAGCTTTACAGAAACAGCATCTTTCTGAGATCACTCCTCATTGCTCCTCTGTTCTTCATTTGTGTTCACTTTTGTGCACGTGGAAAACATGTTGCTCCCAAACAGAAAACACAATGGCGTCTCACATTGCTGAAAAGCTCGGGCTCATCTGCCCTCAGGTTATATTTTGGTGACACTGGGGTCAAAGGGGGCTCTTGACCTTTGACCCCTGGAGCTGTTAGAGGTGAATTCAGAATAGACCAACATCTATAAACAGCATCGCTTCTGGTTTGGTTTTATGACTATGAAAACAAGCACAGAGACAGCATTCATTCATGTACCTTCCATATTTCAGTCCTGGTGAAATCAGAAAGGACTTTTCAATGCCGCTGTCAGTCTAAACCCAGATAAATGAATAAATTCCGGTAAAGTAAAAAACGAAAAGCATTTTGATTCTGAGGCAGGCTCACATGGTATCCGTTTCAGAGGTAATGTGTACACAAAATTCTGTTAATCTTTAGCTTGCTGCTGATTTCAAAAAAGGCACGGTGGTTCCAGGAAGTTAGGCAAAGCATGGTGATAAAGTCTGCCTGCAGAGATATTTCATTGTGGTTCCTATTCACGCCACCTCATGATGTGGAATTGATTGTCGCCTTTGGGTATTGAGCCAGAGGTTGCTCACAATGCTTCATTTGCATGATTCTCGCCTTTAAATCAGAGCAGCACATCATGACCGGAGCTGTAATGTCAGCAGCATGAAATCAAATATTCTAGTAAATCATTTATTAATAGAATAAGTGATAATAAGTTATATTGAATTGCAGCAATGACTAACTAACGACTTGATAAATGTCATAGAATATTAACTGGGCTATTAAGAAAGGCTTTAATTTAACATTTCAACAAACAAATTTTAGTTACCACATTTTAATGTCTTCTGATTTCAGTACAGCTACAAATTGTTGCAGCTCTGTCTCAGTGTGGGGCTGATTTGTTTTAAGTAAACGTGACTGAGAGTCTTCAGTCACGGGTTTAGACACAGCAATGCTTTGAGCCAAATGCTAACGAGAGCATGCTCACAATGACAATGCTAATGTGCTAATGCTAAGCAGCTACAATGTTTATTTAGCTCGCTGTCTTGGTTTAGCATGTTAGCATGCTAACACTTGCTAATTAGCACCAAACACAAACACTCAGCTGAATAAAAGTGGTGGGTTACTACTACTACTACTACTATTACTACTAAAATCTTTTTTATTTAATCTAATTAGTCCAAAAAGTGTTGCTACATCTAGTTTTCTTTGAGTTTAGAGGGCAACTCCACCAATTTTACATCTTAAAGTCAGAATTATCCTCTGAAAACAAGAGGTGTCCCTAGTTAAGACTTTACATAGTTGAGTTTTATTTGCAACATTGGCTTATAACAGGACTTATTACACCCATTTTCTCAGTCATTATTTGAAAAGTCTCCCTTGTAGTAACCTCATAAAGCTTGTGAGAATTACTTTGGTGTGCATTGTTTCAAAGGTCCCACTGTGCCAAGTGTACATTATTTAATTACATCATCGTAAACGTGTATGTTTTTAGTTGTTTCAAAAAGTGACTGGATGCTATGTTGCTAAGATAGTTCAATTCACTCAAAGGCTACTGGCAGCTTCCAGAAACCTTGAAGATGAAATGTTTTCTTATTTTAGTGTGAACTGTGGTTGGGAGTCCTCTGGTTTCTTTAATCTAACTCAGAGGCTTTAGCTGGGCTCATCAGTTAGCTACTCTGCTTTCAAGAATGGTCGGGGGTGTTGTGGTAACGCTGCATAAAATGGGTGCACATACAGGTACTTTTTCTACACACACAGGAGAGACTCACGTCCAATATCAAACTTGTGGCTATGTCACATGCATACATCACCCACAAGGCCTCCTTCACCACCACTAGTATCTAAATAGTTGAATATTCGGAGCCCTCTGATCCCCTCTGTTTCTGTTGAGGAGTTGTGTTAAGCCTGAGACAATAACCCTGATGGTTGTGGAGACAATAGACTTTCAGCACAGCACCTGCATTTTAAACTAAAGGCATTGACTTTGAAAGATATACCAGGAGAACTTGTCAAAAAGAGGCTTTTAATGCATTCTGGGAAATGTAGGATATAGTGTTTTTAAAACTTGACCAATACAAGGGAGTAAAAGTCAGGATATCCTCTCCTCTGCTTTCATTTTTGTTACACTTCATGTTTGGAGATATGAGAGGGTTTACGTTTTCTATATATTATAACCTAATATTAAAATAGTTATTAATGAGTTTTACAGACTTCAGGAAGAAAACATTGTACACTTGGTAGCCAAAAACATAATTTGTGACTGTTGAATTTTATGCTCACGTGAACAGTTTACATGAGCACTTTAAACTGTTTATATCCTTAGGGTTTATATATTGAAATATGAGGGTTACAAATAAACAAAAAGTTGCCCTTTCAAGCCAAATCTAATGATACCACAATAGAGGTGTTAATACACAGGAAGTACTGAGCTGTTAATGACTGTCTGATCTCCTGACTCATTATGTCTCTTCACAGTGACTTCATTCAGAAAGATAAGATATGTGTTTTTTTCTCTCAGACATACAGTATCTAATCCTTGTTCTATTTTTGAAGTTTACTATTATATAGCCGCTTAATCAACTCACAAAGAGCACAGAGCTATGTGCCTCCCATGTCCTGATTTCACCTTCTAGGCTTGGACAGAAAGTAAACAAGAGCACCTGTAGACTCTTAACACCTACAAACGATAGGACCATTAAGTCATGTGCTTTCTGATGGGACAAAGATGTGCGGGCTCCTACAATGCTTTGCCGGGAAACCCAACACTGCCACTATATATAGCAGAGCGTTTCACACTGTGCATGACTCCTCGTGTCAAGTCACATGATTCAAGATATATGGGTGGACACACGCATGCTCCTCATTCAAACACAGAAGTGCACACACACAGAGGCCGAGGGTGTGGTGGGCGAGGGGGAATGCGAGCGAGTTTTATTGAGTTGACTCTGACGTGTTGCTTCCCGTGACCTGACTCCCATTGGCTGTGTCTCCCCGAGCGTCTCGCCCTCTGTCTCAGTCTAAACCACATGCTAATCAGCTTTCTGTGCTCTCTGTTTGATCTCTGATGGGTTGTTTTGTGACGCATCTCGCTGAATAGATAATCATTGTGTGAGTGACCACCATCAACAACTTCTCTGTGTCTTCCCCTATCAGCAACCCCCCACCCCAACACCCCCCATACTGATTGCATGCTGTGCCCATATAAACAGGCACAACTGTGTTAAATGCAAAATAAACGAGATGAAATCAGTCTTTTGGTTGCATTAGTTCATTCTTTTTCACACCAAGAAAAACATATAAAGTCATTAGGCAAATGCACTATACAAATACAAACAGAGGGTGAAATAAATGAGTCAAAGTATCAGCTGGAGCAGAGGTTTAGCAGGGAATTAGTGACCAAGTAAAGGGAATGTGTGACCCAATAGTTATACTGTAACTTCAGCTCAAACACCAAACCTCAAAAATGTACTGCTGCAAGTGCTGTCACATCTCTCATAATGCATGCCCTTATAAAAATATAAGTTTTCCTTCAGTTACCCACATTTGAGCTCCCTTCAGAGTTACAGTGCAGTCTGTAAATATCTGTCGAGGGACGCCTTTTTCTTTCTTTTAGGTCTGCACTCCAGGATGCTCGAATCGAAATGAAACAGTCAGGTTAAAATGCTGACTCAAAGCTGTAGGAGTGCGCGAGGGTGTTCACATCCTTGTTGGCTGACCAGTGTAGGAGCTCTTTTTACACACAGTCCCTCGAGCTGTATGACATTGTGGATCAGTCATCCTAAAGCTAGCAGATTTTAAGGGCCGCAAAGTTTAATTTAATTGCCGAGACTGCCGTGCCCTGTCAACTGACCTCAGACCAACTGATCATGTGTTTTACTGACTGAATACTAGACTGAAGGCAAAATGGCCCCAAAACAAACCAAGAAGTGAAGATGCTAACAATGGAGGCGTCTGTTGGTGTCTCTGGGTTGCAGGATTCGCTACCAAATATTAAATATCACCACACGGTCCAGCTGACTTGGTTTCCACCGCCTTCAGCCACATGTTGTGGTATCGGTTGTGTCAGTTGTCATGGAGATGGTTTCGCTGCTATCATGTGACCCAAGTATGGATTTTCGATCACTTGATAACACTTGTGAGTTGTAACTGAAAGCTTTGGAAAAAAACGAGTATGTGGACCCTGTGATGAGAAGGTTTTTTTTTGTGAAACTGTTATTTCCTAAGTCAATAATTAACCTATGAGAAAAAATAAATTTAATATTTTTATTAAAGTTTATCTTAATCTGTCAAATGAACCCATGGAAGTATGGCATTGGCACAATGCAAATTTTTTGTGCTAAACACACATGTACAGCTTTAAAAATGATGTCCTATACTATGGCTTATGAATCATCTATGTAAAAAATGTCATGGTCGTCCATCCAGTACTGCTGACATGTCTGGACCAAATTATATATAAATTAGATAAATAGAGTTACAATTCCTCTTGCTGTCGTTTCAAAGAGCCCCAGTTTATGACTCTATTTAACCTCATAGTTATTGTTTCTTATTGACAGTGTCATTAAATCTGTGTCTATGTCCAAATACTGCACTGTAGGTCCAACCTGCGTTTCCCCACAATCAGGGTACATCATATTTGTAATCACAACACCATTATATCTCGTTGACCTATTCACGTAATATAAGGCAGTAGGCGGTTAGTAGAAAGCAGAATGCTAAAGGGGCGGTTAAAGTGTCAGTAGGTGCGTGTAAAGCCATGGTAGGCTATCTGATAATTTTTGGTTTTGTCAGTTTTCTCCTGGAGAGTCCTTGAGTGGGACACCAAACTGTGTGTGTGCACAGGTGAATGTGAACGACTGTCAAACTGTTTGAAACCACCCTCAAGATAAAAGCAATAGATAGATAGATAGATAGATAGATAGCATTTACCATGAATTCAGTTCTTCTATTCTTATTTTCTAATTTTTATTTTACAGTGAGATGTGACTACATTTAAAACAGTACAGAAGAAACTGAATGTGAATTTTATCAAATAAATGTTTCACTTCCCAACAACCTCTGATAATAAAACTTCATTAACAAGTGGACCACAGTGCTTTTGCCACCTGTAGTCAACAGTCTGTGTGTGTCTCTCTGGGCAGCTCTCCCTCCGTCCGCCCGTCAATCACAAAAAACTATGTGAGCGCATTTGAACTCAGCAACATCAAAGCTGCTTCACCTTATCATTCAGGTTGACTTCAGTTCAAAAGCTTTCAAGTCTTTCTCTCTCTCCACCCCCCCCACCAGCCTCCTCCCACCCCCTGTCTGTGAGTTGGTCCGTGAATCGAGACCTAACAAAGTGTATCTCAGTTCACCGCTCGGGTTCAAGTAAGGATCCTTTTTCTTCAGGCGTACGTGGCCTCAGCCCGGTCCCTCAGTGTCTAACTGAGCCTTTCTTCTCTGTGCAGGGCTCATCACACTTCTTTGGGATGAAGTATTGTCTCATAGCAGCTTGGACACACCCTCAATCTTAATAGACTAAAGGTGTGCTTCTTTTCTGGAGGTGAACAGGTTTGGCAGGTAGAGGCGGTTTGATGCAGGCCGGCCGTGTGCTGTGAGGGTCATCAGCAAATGTCTTCTTGAGCTGCGCCACGCGGCCTCCATATCCTGACTTCTTCTCTTCACAACACGTGATTCCTGAGAAGGGGGAGAAAGGAACAATGTGAATTTGCAAAATCTGACTCGCGTCTGCAGGTTTTATTCAAGATCAGTGTTTCCTCTGAGTCGAATAATTCACTCTGTTCACCCCTTTGGTTAACAGCTCTTCTCTCCCAACGCCATCATTAGTGTTCTATACAGCATGGCCGTTCTTTAAAATCCATGTATCTTGAAAATGCTATGTTTCACCAGCAAAGAAAAGCACACCCATTTTTATGCTTTGTAACATGTATTGTTCAGATAATCCAAAAGGGTTTGAAATGGTTCATTAAAACCTTCAAACCATGAAGGACATTTGATCTTTCTTTGTTTGAAACTGAAAATAGAGGTTCATGGTTTTTATTGGATTGTGGTGATAAGCAGGTAGATGATGTTTCTGACAAATTACGTGTGATGAAAGCAGTGTTGGAGGTAAGTGAGTACATTTACTCAAATATTGTATTTAACGCAATTCTGAGGTTCTTATATTACTATTATATTACTATTTTTAGCAACATGTCAGAAGAAAATATCCCTACACTACACTGGTTTGACATTATAGTTGGTATACTTAGTTACCTAAGAGATAAAGCCTGAACAAACAAAACACCATCTCTGCCAGTAACAACATTAAATGCTGTTTACATGTTAATGGATTAATAGCAATAATCCAATAATAAAACAGGCTTGGGTACACTATGAAAGGGGCTGCATAAAGAATATATTTACTATTGTTGCTTTATACCGTACTTAGTACCTTTTATTTTAGTTTTATTTTGTCAGATTACTCTTATTTTGCATATTGGAGATGTTTTAAATGCAGTTTATTTTACCTAATGTTATCATTTCCTTTCATATATCAGCACATTTTCTGTTAAAATGTTTTTAATGGGACCTTTTACATGTAAAGCTGTATATTTACATTATAGTAGTGTTTGTGTCTACCTTATTAGAATCAGTAAAAGAGGATTTATATGATATTTATCACAAAAACACATGAATCAGGTTTCTCTCCGCCTCCTCCCTTCTCTCTTGTTTTGTCACCTCTGTCCTGTGGGCCGGCGCGCTCTGTGTCTGACAGCTGGGCCTTAAGCGGCGGCTGGTTGCCATGGCTACTAAGATGGGGCCTGTCGAGAGGAGCCCAGTCGCTGTGGTTGTCCGAGCTGCTGCCTGACTCGCTGTCGCTGTCCTCGGCAGGGTCCTTGGGGTCATCGTCAGCGCTGCAGGAGTCCATGTCCTCCTCTGACAACTGGCTTGGTGAAGGCGAGCCATCCTGTGTGTGAGACGGGACGCAATTGGATGGTGAGACTCTGACACATTGTTCCGTTTTTACCCTCCCAACATCAAACCCTCATGCAAACACGGGAACTCACGCTAACATCTGCGAGGGACAGCTGGATGTCTTCTTTAAAGCCAAGCTGCTGGGCCTCTCTTCCTGGCAGCAAGTCCGCTGTCTGGATGCCATTCATATTATCACTGCGGACTCTGGAAGACAAAGACATCCATTTTTAGTCCCACAGACGGCCGTCCCAACCTTTGAATCAATCCTCCAGTTAGTCATATGGCAAATAACTTCTATAATCCAATTGTCCGGAGGAGACGGCGAGCTGACTGCAACTCTTTGGTTCACTGTTCATCTTATCAAAGTCAATCAATGTTATGTCATTAGTTGAGGGGAGTAAAGGCTTTGTTAAGGTGACAGAAATCTATATGCATGTTCTCGTGTGCTGGCTCAGTCATCCCTCAGAAAAAAAGAAAAATACTCATGTCATGGTAATATAATGAAAACTGAAATCAGTATTTATTGTAAGCAGGATATGAGTTTTGAGTTAGTAAGTCAGTTTTGGTTTGTAAAACATGTAAGGGATTTACACATTTTGGATGTTGTTGCTTCCATCAAAGTCTTTTGGAAAAATGTATTAAATTAAACCACATGAATGAGATTTTCTTTGAAACCCTGACATGTGATGGGTGGGCATGCTGAAGGTGATGGATTTCATTTACTGTCTAAAGTATCTGTTAAAACAGGTAGAAATTACTCAGTTTTTTACATTAAACATCTCTTGGCTTTGTGTTGCTCAGTGTTACCATGTGACATTTTTAAAAGAGTTCATTTTTTGTGTCTACCTGTTGTTCATGAGGCTCTGCAGCAGTTTGGAGGACCTGAACTCGTCCACCTCTCCGATCACGCGGACGCTCACGTCTCCGTCCCGACCAAGCAGCCAGGTCACATGTTTACTGTAGGCTGGAGGAAAATGACGAGATAAGATTAAATGAATGCATGAACTTACTGAGATACACAAGATTGTGATACAAGCAGTCATCTCATAGATTGTTATTCTGGATTTCAGCCAGAAGGTGGTGCTGTCCTATAAGTATAGAGCTTGAGAAACTTCATACAACAGTAATAAACTTATGTCCTCTCTCACAGTTGAACTGTCCCTCATATCTGCTCTCTTTCATTCTATTTTTCTGTCCTTGTCTTTTTCTCTGCCTTTCTACTGGACTAAATGAACAGTGTAATTCATGGCAGAATATTGATAATCAATGTTTAAATTATGAAAGATAATTACAAAAGGAAAAGAAGGTAATAAATAAGAGTGACCTCATTCCTGCGTGTGAGCAGGCAGAGCTGCATGAAACTGACCTGGGGCTCTGTTGTGTGTTGAGTTTTGTTACACACTGCACTGACTCAATTGAAGAGCAAAACCTTTTCATTTGCTCTTAATTGTATAATTAATTATACAGATAACAATATCAATTTATATTTATAATGAATTACAAAAGAATGAAATCAGTAATAATGTAATGCAATCTTTTTTTGTTTCTCAAACACAACTCATTTATTCCATTACATTTACAACCTGGAAAACAAAGTATGACACACTAGGCAAAAATAACCCCTGCTCCCCAGTGTGTGATAACAGGTGTTTTCCATGACAGTAGATCAGCACCTGATAAAGGTGAAACACCTGCCATGACATCACTGATTGGGGCATGGCTTGAAAATTCAAATCAAAGCAGCAGTTTTCTGCCAACTGAAACTCAGTGCAGATTTAAAAGGTACAGTAGGCTCAACGAACAGATACGGTGGAGAGTCTATAGAAACAATCAGCTCCTGACAGTGAAATGACTGTACAGATTTCTTAGAAACCAGCTAACAAAGGTAGCTCTGTCTGTCTCGGTCATATTTTGTTTGACTTGTGTTTGCACACTGTCACAAGTGTATAAGGGTACATTGTACAGGTGTCTCAGTCTGACGTCACCTGACCAAAGACCATCTCTGGCATAAGTCCTGGTCTGTCTGGCCAACACACCTTTATGTTCCCCTCACTGTGTTATAACTGTGATTACAAATCGAAGTGGCCATTTTCATTACAGAACGGCCTTTATTAACGACTACACCTGCAAATTAACCAGAAATGCTGCACATAATAGAAATCTTCATTCTCAGGTTGAGTTTAATTGTTATTTATGTGACATTTATGGGCCTTCATGTTCATGTAATGATTGTCTTTCCCAGCCATAGCACCATGAACAAAGAAGGAAAGATGACTGGACTGGCTGGGCCGACTCTCAGGTGACATGGCACAGATTGGGTAAACAAAGACGGTAACTTAATATGTGGTTTAAAGCGTGGCGACGCCCCAAACCACAAGGCTTACTCAGTCTTATTCAGCTTTCAGACAGTAGAACAGCTCGACCGGCGGTGATAGAGGCTGTCTGTCACACACACATTCACACGGTGTTACACACACACACACACATTGTGCAGCAGAACCAGAGGAGGTGATAAACACTTAAGATGGAAGAAGGGTGGATGAAATGAGTCAGACAGAAAGGTAGAGCAGGCTGACACAAGGGCTACCGACAGAGCAATGAAAAGATACCTTTGGGTGTAATTCAAACACATTAATCCGATTGGTAATCTGAGAGCGTGTTACTACACAGCTTGTGAATCAGGTGCAGTGAGAGTTCAGAAGATTTCTGGTCAGCATTAAATAGCTGTAAAGGGACTTAAATGTACAATTTTACAAATCTGAAATATGTGCTGCCACTAATAAACTATAATAAACGTGTGTGTGTGTGTGTGTGTGTGTTTGCAGCTCCCAAAAATAGTATGAAATCAAATGAATGTAATAGTAATAATAGTGATTAATTATAGCTTAAGAGGAGTAAATACTCTCTATGTAACTGTGTGGACTGAACAGGGCCACACTGAGGTCATGACTCCAAAGCTGCCTGCACGCCACCTCCAGAAGAAATGTTTGAATGTTTCATTTCAGCTTCATTATTTTATCTTTTTTCATTCATTTGCTTCACTGAAACAGCATGCAGGGAGATCACATTTGCAACAAATATAATTTAACAACGTCTCCACACTACCAGGATGTGGATTTTGTGACCTCAGAGTTAAGATAGCTCTTTTCCCTTGTTTCCAGTCTGTATGCTAAAGCTAAGCTAACTGGCTGCAAGATGTAGTCTTATTTTTAATGATCACATATGCGGGTGGTTAGTCTAAATCTCCATCAGATAGTTGAGAAATAGATTTCCTAACTATTTCTTTAATGGTAACAGACTTTGCGTGTTATTTTTTTATGTGTTATGTTAAGAAAGTGTCAATTTTAAGATACAGAGAAGTTTATGTGCATTGCAGTCTGTAATTTTGTCGTTACACCATTGTCACATTAGTTTTATTGAGAAGAAATGAGACGGTGCTGGAGAAGCGAGCAGCTTTGGCCTTGTGTCAGACTGACCACATTTCCCAGAAATCTTGTGCCTTCCTGCTTTAAAACTAGGTTGCTGCTTCCTGCTTGTCCTCTTTTGTTTTACTGGGTGTCAGACTCACACTGCAGTGTTATGCAGGCAGACCTATGTGTACTGGCACCGCTCACCTGTGTAACCAGTAAAGCCTGTGCTGCACTCTTACCTTTCTTTGGCCTGGTGTGGCTGTTGACTCTTCCTTCCCTCTCCTCCCTCTCCTCCCGCTCTCTCCAGCGGCGTACCTGCTCCTCTCTCATCTTCAAGAAGAGGATCCTCTTCTGGTCCTCGCTGAGGGCCTCCAGCACCTCGGGCTCCACCCACATGTCCTCAAGGATTTTAGCCAGCATCTTGCCTCTTCTCGTCCGCGAGTGTCAGAGACGACCGTCGGCCCCTCTGTCTCTCTGTTCAGTGGGTCGTGTTTCAGCAGTGGGGTATGATCGCTCCTTTTTCCTGCTCCAGAGTCAGGTTCCCTTTTTTTTGAAGGATGTGGGATCGGGTGCGGTGTAACTGCTGGAGGTCACTGTAGTGTCCTTTGTCGAGTGCTCTTCCTTGCAGCAGCAGGAGTATGTCCGGCTCTCTGGAGGTGAAGCTGTGTGAGTGTGTGTCCAGGCCGTCTGAGCTCTGAAGGCTGCTGTTGTGGTTTTTACAGAGAGAGAGAGAGAGAGAGAGAGAGAGAGAGATTATATCTACGGTATTGTTTTGTACCCCTCCGTTCACTCCTGTTCTGGCTGGCAGAACACAATAGTCCCAAAGCAAATAAGCCACAATGCCAAATGTAATGTGTGTGAGTGTGTGTATGCAGTGTTTACTCTGCATACAGCAGGCAGCGAGAATGCCGCTGTGCTTTCAAACACTGAAAGGCAAACAGGGGCAGGTTCAACATATCAACACATGCTGCATGCACACACACACACACACACACACACAGAGGGCGTTAATGACTGCATGCTATCTGGAGATAACAGACACAGATAGAGAGAAAAAGACAGCTTTAGTTCACTTGAATTTTTTCAAATACACACACGCACGGCACTGTTTTTAGCGTCTTATCAACACGTGACACAGATAAACATCAACAGCCAGTTGTTTTAAGTGGCAGTTAATTGTAACTCAGTCAGGAAGTCCTCGTGAGCTGACTCCCAGAAAACAACCTTCACCTTAATCTGTGGGGAAACACACTTCTGTGTCTCCACCCAGTACACACTTTTGAAAAAGGTGGGACAGTGAGTTGCTGAGCAAGAGCCAATAGGGTTTGTGTCTGTGATAACAGCTCACCAATCCACACTTGAGGGCGGGCTAATATTACAGTAAAGTGGTAAACACTGACAAAAGTGAAATATCACTGTTTGAGTTAGTGTTTCAGGTGTGGCACATGGACTTATACTGAACCTCACACTGAACGTCTTGTACGTGAATAATTGGTTTCAGCCTAACATGAGCAGTAAAACAAATTTTTTCTGCCTCTCATGTTGATGCAGGACTGAAGGCAAAATGTGAAATGAGTTTTAAATCTCAGGTGCAAAACATCACAGGCATCTATTTTCTTTAGAAACAAAAAGTTTGCATAGTTTGATGAGAAGATTAATTTCACTCTTATGTCTGTATGTTACATATGAAGCTACGGCCAGGCAACAGGCAAAGCTGTCAAGCTGCAAAAACAACACGTAAAATCTGACACTTACAATGAACTATGTATGTATTGTTGCATTAAAAACACAGCAGCTCATGAATCTCTGAACCAAGCACCAGGTTCTCATTTCACCTGTTCTAATCTTCTTATTTAAGTTGTGTAAAAACTCTTAACTGGATGAAGTTTCTCTTAATTTAGTTGTAAATACACATCTTAGTTGCATTGAGACCTGCATTCATTCATTCAGTATCTGTGTACGCCACTTCCCAAGTCTCATTCAATAGTTTTTTTTTAAGGGTGGGCTCTTTGTGATCCATGTTCTTGTCCTTGTGAATGTCTATTGTCTGAGGATGGAGGACTGCGGGTTGTATTCATTCATTGTTTCATAATGTAGGACTTGTGAAGCCCTTTAAGACGCTGTGATTAGGAGCAATCTAAATGAACTGGACCTGACTTGAAAATTTACCACCAAACGTCCCCACTGACTGGAAAATGTCTCAGTTTTTTCCATGAAAGAATCACACCTCTGAGCGGTCATCTACCTGCGTAACACGTCCCATAATTAACTGTGCACACTTGAACTCAGGCACGGAAGCACAAAGGAAACATTTAAATCAAGACACAGACATGCCAGACTAATCGCGGGCGATAACAGCCGGGGGAAACAGAAATCACACAAAGACAAAGTGAGAATAATCGCAGCAACATCCATACGCTCGGCTCTGTTATTCAGATATAAAGGCGTCCAGGCCTGGCTCCGCGCCAACATGCAAATAGGTCCGGGATCTGAGAGAGAAAGGAAAGAAAGGCAGGGAGAGGAGAGAAAGGTGTGTGCGCGGCATACTGAGAGAAAAGTTTGAAAAGTCTCTCAGTGTGAGAAAACAGTGGCCGTTTCAGAGCGGCAGAGGAGAGGGTGAGAGATAAATGAACTCAGACGGGCCGCAGAATGGCAATCCCAAAGACAAAGGCAGACAGGGAAGAGAGAAGGGAGGACAGAGGAGGGAAAGTGGACTTACTCAGTGGCTGCCAGCCGGTAGCATCTCCCAGCGCCTCTGTGAGTGTGTGGTGTGATGAGTGTGTAAGAGCGTGCCTTTTGTGTGTGTGTGTGTGTGTGTGTGTGATCAGGTCAGTCAGCAGCAGTGGCATGTAGGCTCAGCGCTGCTCTGCTGTATTTGTACTGAGTATGAGTGGGACGGGCTGACATCACTGCACTCATCTCTCACTCTCCTCCTTCCTCCCCTCTTTTCCTCTCGAAAACAGTCCAACAAGGAGAGAAGATAACAGCAGCCAGTTGAATATGATCAAGCAAAGCGACGTGTTTCCCCTTTCGTATACTGTGTATCCATTGCTATAAATAACTTCATAGCTTAATGTTTTGTCTCTGCTGCTTTGTGACATTTAACTACGTTCAAGGACGCAGTGAATTTAATTTCCCCTGACAGGCTCTGTAGCCTTTCCATGTGTGGTAGTAAATGGGACTATTTTTCTGTATTAGCTGTCTTAATTCTGACTGTCTGACTGTTTACTCCACATCTCTCTTTTTTCTTACTCCAGGAAGTCCTGCCGGCTTTGTATGAAACCATTAATAACCACACCACGTGTGCAGGAAGGAATCTGGAAATTTATTCCACAGTTTTTTTTCCGTCAACAGGTTGTTGACACTTGTCAAGACAGCAGTCATTGTCTTTTTTTCTGCTTGCTGCCAAATCAGATGAGTCCAAATGTCAGTCACATGCCTCTGACTAATTATAGCTAATAACATTACGTAAGTGTGTTAGTTCATGTGCAGATGACTAACCTGTTTTCCGGTTTTTACTGACCTGTCAGGGCTATCTGGGTGTGAGTGTTTACGGTAAATAGATCCTTGTTGAAAATATAAGCCGCTCCTTCCTCACTTAAATTGTTTTTTTCTTTTGAGTCAGTAGATAATTGATGTTTGCAATGAACGTGACAAGTGAAAGTAAAAGTTTAACTCAAAGCTTCGCCGTGTATCTTCTGTCGAACAGCTGCCACTGTGGCAGTAAGGAAACAGGATAAGTGACACATTTAAACACAAAAATACCACACGCAGAGAAGAGAGTAAGGCTTTATTTACAGGTCTGTAGCTTATGAATCACTGTGGATAGAAGTGTGTCATCTGACGCTAATTACCAGAAAATATCTTACAAACAAATAAGTATTTATCTATTTATCATTTGTTATTTCAAACTTCATTTTGAGCCTTATGTTGTTTTGTTAAATTGTGAGCTTGCTTGCAGACAAATTTCACATTTCTGCATGTTCAGCTTACCTTTTGTGCACTGACTAAATGACTGTTTAGGTTACATTATCACCTGTACCTAGCCTAAATAATTTATTTTAACTTTTAACTTAAAGAAAAATCTTTTTTTGTTTGTTTGTAAATCATGGACCAACAAAATGCAGCATTACCAAGTTGTGAAATCAACAGACTGAGTCAGTAATGACAGTGAGGCAGTAAAGTTAGCTAACATTAGCCAACAAAAGAAGTGTACTAGTCAAGTCGGACTGTAGTGGACAAACCCGAGCGTGTTTAAATGACAAAGCTTGCCAACTTTTCATTTGTAAGTCTTTTAACTTACACAGTCACGCTTTAATCAGCATCAGGATTTTTAACATAAACCTCTTCAAATGATTCTTCACACTGTAAAATGCGTAAAATTGTAGTCATGACTTCTGTGGTAGAAATGATGTTCTGTGAGCACTAAATGAAGGTTCATATCATATATGAGCTATAAAAACGTAGAGGAGTGAACAGGAATATAATACACTGCCTACATCTTTGCCAACATACATCTTTTCTAGATGTATTGTAACTAACAAAAGCAAAAGAGTTTTTTTGGATTATCTGAATAAGACATGCTCAATTCAGAATTTCCCATAAACGTTCACCTCACCTCCATTATGCAAAGTGAAACCACAGCTGTCATCAGTCAATACAGTTGGGCTGCTGGCAAAACCAGTGTCTCGGTGATACCAGACTCGCGCATGTTTGTCTCTCAGTTTGTCACTGGTATCAGGGCTGAAAGCTCAAGGCCTGCACACTCTGACACATGAATACACACAGCTCGGCTCCCCTGTTTGTGTGAGGACCAGTGTTTCGTTTTTTAACCCTATTACCATTCCTTAAATCAACCATATGATTAACTGACAATCTAATAAACTGACCTCAAATTAAGCGTTACCATATAATGTACACCTCACTAGATCTAATTGAGCTCCTTATCCAGGAATAACCCAGATTTACAGGAAGTTAGTCAAAGTGAATTTTTACCTGCTCTTCTCCTTATCTTAATATTGATTTGAGGAGATGTGGTTCTCAAAAAGATAAAAGTAAGAGCATGTACACACAAGTAAACACACAATCTCTTTTCCTCCTCTTTCACCCTGGAGTCAAGGCCATGTCTGCCAATACAGGGATCTATAAATATGGGTGATACATAAACACATTAATCATTCATATACCAGCACGAGATCAGTTTGATGACCTTGATCTGTATGTGTGTGTCTGCATGTTGTTAATTGTTGTGTGCTTAGTTGTCTGGATGTTTGTGCACATAATAGCACGTTTCTTCTAATCAGTCATTAGGACACGCCTCTTAAGTTAAACTGGTGCAATTAACTGGAGTTAGTAAGTACCAGGAAATATTTGTTTTGCTGGGAACAAGGGAACGGCTGTGCCTGTCACTTCTCTTGCCTTTGTAGTTCTGAAGACACACCTTGGGAAAGTCCAGACAGTTATCAGTGTAATGTTTCTACAGTAAATCTGAAGGCACGTGAAGGGGATTAGACATGTGGTCACGTTCAAACGGTAATTATGCATGAACAGCGCCCTCTGCTGGAGGAAGAGAAAATAACAAGCATCTAGTAAAAACCAAATGAGTAGGTGGTTGCAGGCATATTACAAACACAAATCAGCAATATTTTTTTTTATATGTTGATTTTTAGTATGCAGGCAGAGCAAATTTGAACTGTCTGGAGAGTCATTCTTTTAAAAGACTTGTTTTGTGAAATGAAAGAGCTGTATGAATAAAATAATATTTATGTAAAATAAAAGATATGATAGATTTTGAGTGCTCTGTGGTTATTGACCTGCTGCATGAGAAATGTGATTATGTTATTTTATGTTGTTTTATGGAACAGTAAAAAGACAGCTGTGTGTTTGGTGGTTTTGCACTTGATTTTCTTTATTTTTGGTGAGTGGTTCCTATAAATGCTTCTTTAGTTTGCTCATTTTTCTCATGTTGATTTTTGAGACCCTATAATGTTAATTCAGCCCTGCTCTTAAGTCCATTTTGGCAGACTGTCACCAAAACTACACAGTCAACATTTCCCGTGACCTTTGGTCTCTAATATCGAACATGCATGACAACTCAAGCAGAGGCATTCAATACGTCTCTCCTCACTACTGAGGCCAAATCTGCATAATCTATCTTGTTCCAGTGTCTCAATGTGCTGTGTTTTCCTTTATTGTAGATCTAAATACAAAGTCTAAACTTACAATAGGACTTAAGTGACATCAACAGCACACCAGGAAGTCAGGTTCCTCTTTTAACCACAGCATTGTACTTCCTATCATGCTTTTCGGGGCCTTATTCAACAGCATGGCCAGGCGGATTTTTCTTGGTAAAATTATTGGTAATCCAACATGTTCTCCACTCAACCGCCCCATGTTTAATGCATGGACTCCGCTGACATGGAGCCTGCTCAGTGAGGAGGATGTGCATTAGCATAGATTCACATGAGAGATGTATGTGGTTAAACAGACCGCAAAGAAGTATTGCCTTAGTCCCCAAAGTAATTTAACCAGCAGAACCAGCCATGCCGGAGCATGCACCGTTGGGTGGTTGATGTAACGTGCTACCATGAAATCTGTTGACTCTTTTTCCATAATATGACTATTTTTGTATAATTTGCATAAAGAGTTTTTACTTTAACATCATTACACCACAAAGCCATCTGTTATCAGGGGCATACAGCAATACAAGTATCCACAGCAGATTTATATTCAGAGAACATTTTTACTGTAATTAGGTTTAGTATGGATTGGAAATGAAGTGCTGTGTGCTCGTATCGTCTGGGGAGCTTTTTTGCTGATTACATGTTAATGTCTGAATAAAGTAAAGTGACTAATCACAATAAAACAGCCTGTAACAGTTAAAGCAGCATCCATTGAGTTTTCTGGCTACATGGAGCAAACTAAACACAAAACTGACTTTAACTTTAACAAAGTTATTGCAGTCAAAAAATCACTTACACATGAATTAAGTTTTCTATTTTACTCTTATCTCTGTTATCTCGGTCTTCAGCTTCCCTTGATGGAAATGTCAAGCTCTTTAGCTGCTACATGCTCCACAATGCTCTCAGCTAGTCGCTAACTTTGTCGGTCTGCTGTTTAGGGCCGGGCGGGTAGCAGTCTAGCTTTTTAGTGAAAAACAGCTTCCTGTTGCAGCTGAAAATGAGCAGTGAGAATGAACTGAAAGAGTCAGGGCCCGACCTAGCACATTTGGTATCCTATTCTCTTGACATCCCCCACGTTACAATCAAACTTCTTAACAGTTCTGCAGTGAAAGTATTGCATGTTTTTTATTAATAAAAACACAAATCCTAGCGCTGTTGTGTTATATTCTATGTAAAACAAGTCAAACATTTGTTCTACTTCCCTGCAAACAATAAAGTCACAGGCTATAAAAAGAAAATAAATAGCTTAAAATTGCATAAAAACCTCATTAAGCTGGAACTGCAGAGCTAGGCCTTTAATATCTATTGTAATATGGTCCATTGTTGATATAAAAATATTGATTTGTAGACATTTGGTCAGAGATAAATGTTTTTCATATAATATTCAGAAAGTATCAAATACAACATGAGGCAAAAGCTTTATATAAATTAAAAATGTCATTACTGTCAGTCGACATATTCTTTTTTGCAGGTAGTATGCAACACTAACCTTAAGCTGTAGAAAAGTCATATTTAAATAGCAGCTGAGAGCTACACACAGTACACAACACTGTTCATTTCACTGTGATTCATTTATTTGATCAACCTGTTTTTGTGAGTGTCATTTCTACAGATGCCAGTAAGACTACTGAGCACCTTGAAGAGTATCGCACCAGAGAGAGAAAATGAATCTGAAGCTAATTTAAAAGAGTAAAAGAAAACAAATGAGTTTAGGTATTTGAGTCCTTATATTTCTTGTATACCAGATGACACTGGTGTGCTCTTTTACTCACGTGTATCATAAGTATCTGTGCGCGCGCATTGGCGCACACACACACACACACAGACACAGATACACATACACACACACACATACACACACACGGATTAATTTAACATCAAATATCAGAGATGCACACATGCTTTTACACTCTAAAGCACATTCGGCTGTGAAGTCCTCTGATCAAAATCAAAGACCCACAGCATGTGCACACGCATTCTGCAGTGTGTGTGTGTTGTATGCGTGCCCGCAATGCCTCCTGCTTGTGTGTGTGTGTGTGTGCCCCAGCTGTCTCTCCGAGCTCCCTGTTGTTTGGCCTGCCGTGGCAGACAGAGCCAACGCTGTAAACTCTGTGGATCGATGCTCGTTTGGAGGATTTCTCTATTTAATTCCACCTCAGTCAGCAGCACTGCATCCTCTTCTGTGTGTATGCGTATGTGTGTACACACTTGGGTGCATGTGTATGAGTCCTTGCGTGTGCACATTTGTATCTCTATCCTCATATTAAGTTGTCTTTGTGAGCACGTGCGAAGGAATGCTGCAGGACGCTAACATCTACGTGTGCACTCTGCTGCCTACACTACACACACACACATACACACACACACATAAAAGAGCTTGGAGTCTTGCAGCAGAAGCTAAGGGCACACACCATCAGTCTGTCTAGCACCTCCCCCTTGCTTTGATTATACTCAGTATTATTACTTGAGCACACCAACATCAGCATATTGATTTATCTTCCACACTACCTGCTTTCATTTGTTATGCTAACACACACACACGCACACTCTTCATGCTTGTACACCTTATAATTGCACATTAGATCACATACACAAACACACACACAGGTAAATGCATGCATGACGGCACATACATACATGCACTGACACCGCAGCCGCACACATTAACACACTTGTGTGCACCATCACAGGAGACCACCCACCCCAACAAACCAAAACGCAAGCTGTTAGCTTTTCTCCTCACGGGCCACCTCCCCCTCCCCTTCCTTCCCTCCCATTGTCACATCAGGGATTTCCAGCGCTCCCAACACGTTGCCGCCATCACTGCCCTGCAGATGTCACTTAGCTGCAGACACACCTCTTCATTTCTCCATCCATCCCTCTGCCTCTCTTGGGACACAGAGGAGGGACAGAACAGGGAGCAGTGAGTGCATGTGGGTGTGTGTGTAAAGTGTGTGTGTGTGTGGCTAAAGAGGGGGAAGGGAGCTGGGCAGGTTAATGAATTAGTAATTAGGATTGACACTGCGTCTGGAGTGGGTTTCCCCCAAACTATTTCCACCACTCTCTCCCTCTCTCTGGTCATCTGTGCATCCCCTGGACTCTCTTTGTCATCTCCCACCCTCTGCGCCCCCCTCCCTTACCCGCCTCCCTCCTCTCCTTGCATAACCCCCCTCTACCTGTCTCGCTTTGGGCCTCGCCTCTCTAACCTTCTCCTCCCCTTGTCTTCAAACGCACTCCGGGCTCTTTTGTTCTGTCCACATCCCTCTCTTCTTCTTAATTCCCCCCATTTCTCTCTTCTTCTCCTGGCCCCCCTTATCTTTTTTCCGCCACCCCTCTTTTCTTCTGTCTCCTTCTAATGTGCTATTGATCGTTGGAGATCACTAGGTTGGAGGCTGAAGTTCTCAATCAGCATTGCTGCGCATCATAAGGGCTGTATTCAAGATGCCAGAGGAAGACGTCGTAGCATTTTGGCAGCGAACGACGCAGAGCCATATGCGTGATTGCGCCTCTGTTTATGACCTTGAGGTACACCTGGAAGTAGAGCACTGTATTATAAGACAATAAGAATGATTTCCGCTGGCTCTTGGCGCGATTTAACCGCACTGGTTTCACACATTGGAGATGAATGAGAGGGAAAGAGCAGGTTGAAAGGGAGTGAAATATTGGCGGTGGACATATACTGGTACAGTGGCAGGAACATCCTCTATGCTTTGTCAAGGGCAAAGTGGTCAGGGGCTAATTTATAGTGCGTGCTGGGAGGTAACGTGAACTGCTCATCTGTCGATGAGGCCAAGGATTTTAACGTTTTTTGTCAAATCCTCTGCCATCACACAGACCAAACATGGCGGCATCATCACAGGACAATCACAGATATTTCAATCCATCACTCTGTGTAATAGAAGAGTCAGACCCCCAATCAATTTCCCAGCTTTCCAAAGGAAAGTGCACACACACAATGTATATATAAATATATACACACAAAAGAATGTACACTCTATTAATAACAAATCAGAGTTTTTCAGAAAATGTCAGCCAACTCTGAAAGCTATTCATCGTTGTTCTCCAGCCTACATAACTGATTGTCTTCTTTATAGTGGTTTAATTAGTGGTATTTCTCTTTTGGATAGGCTGTAATTATAGTTCCTCTGACAAAGGAAGGAGTATTGACAGTCCCCTTCAGAATGAGAAGCACCTTTTAAAAAAGAAGAACTGACAAAGTAGAAAATACTGTAAATACCACAAGTAATGACTGCATGTCTGCTGCGGTCAGAGTGACTGCCAATGATTTTTTTCGATTGCTAACAACAGTTTAACTGAGAGAAATGTATGTTCAGTGTGTGGGAGCTTGTTCTGTGATGGGGTTAGGGTTAGGGTTAGGGTTACCTCCATGTACCGTACCTCCATCAGTGTGTGCTCAAATACACTCTGACCCAGCACGACCCTGCCAGACAGGTATGTATAAATGAATAGATAGATGGAGAAACTTTATTGGGTTATTGTTAATGCTGCTGTCCTAACTGCATCAGTAACAGAAGGCAGTATCTTTAATTCCTAACACTTACAATAACCAGCAGGTCAAAGGTCGGGCTGTATTGGTGTTACAGCAGTACAACATAGTAAAATGTTACACTGACTGATTTTATGGACACATGCCAAGTAAATCTGAGCTAATGTAATTCAAGATCTAATAAAGTTCCTATAGAAGTCTAAGTGGTACTGATTTACTCTGAATTGTCCTTGTGTCTTTGGGCATTATTAGATTTGAAATGATTAGTTTTACTGAGTAACATATTTAACAATCTATAAAAGCAGGCCAGTGAGTGTTTCATGGGTCATGTTTTTCCTCGCAGACATCAAATTCCTATCGAAAACCAAACTGTAGCATGACCAATGCTGCATCCAGGATATGACAGCTGCAGAACTTTAGACCTTGGACGGCACTATTTGACTGTCTGTAAATCATCAGCATGAACAGTTTTTCTGGTCAATTCCCAAACATTTTCCCCCTTAACAACAACAGCATTTGCTCCAAATGCTGGGATGTGATGAAATAAAGAAATGTCACGTTGAATAACCCATCCTCCCGAGGACATCCTGCAGCCCTACCAAGGTCCTGTGGGCATCCCTGGACCTCAGTCTGGGAACCACTTGAGACCCTTTGCCTGCCTGCACTGATCTCCTGCGCTAAAGTTAAAGCCTGACCGACCTGAATGATATTTAAATCCATTCAGACAGCTTAATCATCAGCGGTCAGAGAGGACATCAGCCCGGATCTTCACTGCAGGCCACGGTGAGTGTGTGTGATATCAACAGGCCCCGGAGACACGTCCGGTTCACTGGAACCACCGAGAGGGGGGGACTGTCCGAGCAGCGGAGCCGCAGCTTCTCTGCTGCCACACACACACACACACGGAGGAGGAGCCGGGGAGGACGCCTCCGTTCATCATCAGCCCGCGCTCCGCCGCCTGGACCTCCCGCGTGCCCCTACGAGCCCGAGCGGAGGCGCGAGACTACACCGCGAGCTGCTGCCGGTCGGCGGCCGTGAACACGCGCACACACCGGAGAGAGAGAGAGAGAGAGAGAGAGAGAGAGAGGTGGGGGTCAGCGTGGAGAGGAGAAGAGGAGCCCGTCTGTCGGTGTTTTATTCCCCGGTGTGGATGTAGAGAGACGGAGGGGGAGCGAGGAGGACCGCCGCCGCACAACTCCGCCGCTCCGCCGCCGACCGGACGCGTTTTACCGGGTGAGTGGAGACACGTTATTCTACCGGACACGCGTCTCGAGAGTTATCCTTTTTTTTCTAACAGAGAGGAGGTGAGAAAAAAAAAAAGAAAAAAGCCCCTCTCTGTTTAACCGTGTCATGATAACGGAGCGCCGAGCGGGGCTACCGTATGTTTGAGTTTATTAGCTGAACCGACGGCTGCCGTGAGGTTTACGTCCTGTTTTTGTCGCTAATTTGTGACCGAGAGCGCACACACACACACACACACACACCGGCAGGCTTTAGGACAGCGGTGTGCGGAGCTAACACAGGCTGAAGGATATGCACCGTGCGGGCCGTGGGATTTCATGGAGGTGTGTGTGTGTGTTTTCTCTCTCTCTTCCTCTCTTTCTGTCTCCCCCCGCGCCCCCTCCCGGGAAGAGAGGCAGAAAAAAAGCGTTTCCTTTGCGCTTTGCGGAGGACAAGTCGGTCTTGAATCGCGACCAAGGTCTATTTTGGAGGAAAAGAAAGACACCGGCCTCAATTGAGCTTGAACCGTGTCTCCCAGCCATCCTGTTGTCATGGTTACTGGCTGGAGGAGGCTGGGAGAACATGGCTGTCTCGCGCTGGGCTCCCTCACTTTCACACACACACACACACACTGGAGAGAGACAATAAGCCTTGTCTATCTGGTGTTTGTTTATGTCTTTTTAAGTGTATTGGGGGACTGTTTGGAGAAAGAAGCAGGCACACAGTGACCTCATTGTACATTTTGAAGGGGATCCTTTATGCACATTTGAAAGTAAAGATATACTGTAACCCCCCATAGGCATTATATAATGCCTACAGATGAGATAAAAATACCATAAAGAACTATAAGCCCAACGTGGACTATCACAGGCACAGTGTTGGTGCTAGACGCAAGAAAATGATAGAAATAAAGTGTTTTTTTTGGCGGTTTAAGACAGAGCTTCTGGCCTTATCTTTGCCTCTACAGGATGTGGGTGGCTTCTTTAAAACAGGTGTTTGATAGCAGCTTATTTTTCATCCCCAAAGATAAGTCACCATTATCTTAATTACAGACATTTGCATGTCTAGTCTAGTTCCATTGTAATTCATTCGCCTAATACAACCGTGGGCTCTCCCAGGCTAAAGTGCAGCTCTCTCCAGTGTAATCATCTTGAACTCAAGGTGTCAGACATCCAGACACACCAGCAGCAGCTTCAGACCAAAGCTGTCTATCTCTTCCTCTTCTGCTCCTCATTCTTTTTCCCAGTGTCCTCCTTTTTTTTTTTTTTTTACCCCATTAATTACTTTATTTGCTCAGTGGATGATCAGAAAAAAACTGTCCCAAATCCCTTGAGGATGCAGCATTTTTAAAAATCCAACTAAAAGCGTTCCACATTTTGAGGAAAAAACATTACTTGGACTGCTAACATCTGAAACAGATTCATTTATATTAACACTGAAATTCAAAAACTGAGAAAACATGTCGTTTTGCAAATCATTCAGATGCCAGAGAGAGCGTGTTGTGTGTGCATGTGTTAGTAATAAAGAGTGAATTTGCATGACAAAATGGAAGTGCCCAGGGAAATAGCTCAAAACAAGACGAATCACCACATTACTGCAAGCGTGTATTTAGATGTAAGCGTTTACAGTGACAAAATGTGAGCGGACGGCTGACCTTGACAGCACAGAAGTGACATATTGGGGTGATTTGGGGGAGTTGGCTGAATGTTACGCTCCAGTAGGCTGGTGTGGCGAGTTGGAGGCTCTGTTGTCATGCTGGTGTGACTTGTAGGCAGGCGAGCAGGCCAGGAAAACACCCTGGATTACTTCCAACTCTATATTTTCCTGTTTTCCTGTCGCGGGCTAACAACCAGGAAATGATTTTTCTTCCTCTCAGTCTGCATCTGTGTTTGTAACACAACAGCATTTTTGAAAGGTGACTCTATCTGCAATGTGTGTGTGCGTGTGTGTGTAGCAGTGCTATTGCAGCACTGCACATTATGAAGAGGGTCAGTAGGTCATTTATAGTACGAGACTGCAGTGTTTCTTCTGAGCGTGTACTCAGATCTGATTATCATCCATCAGTACTCAGCTGATAGCTTCAGAAATTAATTTTGATTACTAATTATGATTAGCCTAGTATTTAGCGGGTTGCCTTGGTGGTCTTAGAGCTTAGGTGTCTATTATAATAGCTATTTATTTGTTTTTTGTTTATTATTTTGTCTCTGGTGTTGATTTTGAAGCTCAAATAGTGCCAAAACAATATAAAATACCAAACACTGTATTGGTTTTGTATCTCGATGAGGACTGCCTTTCCAGTTTATGACATCATTTTACATTTTAGAAGATGAGATAATCAATTGGATGTCAATGACTGCAGTGAAGCACCAACACTGTGTCCTTCACACCACTTGTCAATACTGTGGTGGGGCCTTTCAGTAAGAAACCCTCACGTTGGCACGCAGCACAAACAAAAGAACTGCACAAACGTTGATTTGTTTAAAATGAATGTGGGCAGCACTACAGACGGAATGAGGTCGGACAAGTTAAAAGTGGTCAATTGGCTGCCTGTTCCACCACTTAAACCCAATAAAAGGTGGTGCAGTGATGCCCAACGCGAGTGTCTGAAGGCACAATAGTGCTTTTAAAGAGATTTACAGGCAGAAATGGAGCTAAATATGCACAGATAGATAGATAGATAGATAGATAGATAGATAGATAGATAGATAGATAGATAGATAGATAGATAGATAGATAGATAGAGATTAAGGATTAAGGAGATTAAGGCTTTATAGACAGCATGAGTTTTTAGAATATAAAATGAGGGCCATAATTTAATCACTTTATATGACAATACTGCAAGTCATATCAAATTGTGCAGGAAACCCACTACATGATTTTCTTCTCTATTGTCTAACGCTTTGACTCGTTAAACTCTCAGGGAATCCTGGATAATCCTCTTCACTGCGTCGTTTTACATGCATTCACTGCCAGTAACATCTGGCCATGGTGCAACACAACTTGAATAGAAAAGGTGTTAAGTGTCCTTAAAGGCACAGAAGTATACAGTTATTATATTTCTATGTATTTAATGTTTGATGGGGAACTCCACTGATTTTTTATATAAAAGTCATGTGACTAATGGACAGTACTATTTGACCAGTCCTGATGATGTCATGAGGGTTTGGTGACTACAGATTTTTAACGTAAAGGTTTTATTATAAACTTGGGGGTTTGTGAACTTTTTCTGAGTGCAGTGTTCACGTGTTGTTCCAAGTTGGTAACCCTGAACACTGCCTTTACTGCCTTGGTGCAGGGAATGTTTTTGAATGACATATTCAAGAATGAAAGGGAAAAAGTCGGGTTATCTTTTTGCTCAATAGTGAGTGGTTTGTCTGTCTCTATATGTCTGCCCAGTGATTGACTGTTGATCAGTCTAGGGTGTACCCCGCCTCTCGCCCAAAAGGCTCTAGCGCCCTGCGAGCCTGACTCAGGATAAGCGGTATAGATAATGGATGGATAATGTATGGATGACAGTAATGGTTGCTTTGCAGCTATTTTAACACTGGTTTGCTGACTTCCAACTTGGCTGCTCTCAATTATCATTTGAATGAATCCTGTATACAATATGTCTGCATTATGGGAAACTTAGGAGGTATATGAGTCTCCAGTAGGCCCCCCAATTTTATGCAAGTGTTATACTGAACTGGTGAAGTAACTCTTTATTGTTCTGGCAAAATAAAGTCACTTGTTTAGCTGTGATTGATAGTGCAAACCAAGTTAAGATTTGTTACATGATATTTTCCATTAACAGTCACATGAGGGATTGTGCACAATTTGAAGCTGAATCTTATTGAATTTCAGGATGCAATGCGGCAGCTGGTTGGGTTTCCTCGTCGAGTAAGATTTGCCCACTCTGGAGAAGTATTTTCTCTTGTTTTTGAAGCATCCAGTCTGATTACCTCAGGAGTGTTTCTTTGGCATCTCGCTGCCTTTGGAGACCAGTCAGGCTTATCGCTGGAGACTCCCAGTGGACTGCGGCTCTGTGTCTCAGGGATCAATAAATTACGCCATGATGTGTGTCTGTGTGTGTGCGCACTGTGGTGTGTGTCTGTGTGTGTGTGTGTCTGATGTGTGTCTGTGAGACAGAAAGACAGGCCCGAGAGATAGAGAGAGATATAAAAGACACAGGAGACAGAAAAGAGCTATTTAATGGCGACTTGGCCTTTTATCCAACGTCATCCTCACTGGACTGGTGGTTTATATGCCTGGATGGACTTTTTTTCTGATGTGTGTTTGTGTGTTGTTCACAGGATTGGCAGATGGTCAGATCGTAATTAAAGGAAATTGATAAGGCTTAAGAGTCCCAGTGTTGTGCTGACAAAAGTGGAATGCAATAAGTCTCTCCTACTAGCCATTGTATATATAGAGATACAAAGACTGAGGCACACACACACACACACACACACACACAGCCTTTATCATTGGCTGTGTTTTCTCAATCCATCTATGTGGGGTGTCTGAGCACATCTGCTCTCTCTCCTCGGCGGTGGGATTCATCGTGCTGCTCACTTCCACAGACTGCTTTTTCTTTTTTTTCTGCTGGCTGAGACCCATTTACCTCAATTACTGCAAAGTGAGAGGCTGAGACAGAGAAAAGAGAGTTAGACTGTGAGATAGCAGAAAACATAATGTAGAACAGATGAAGAGGAGAGAGTAGGAGAAAAACAGGACACTGGAGACAGAGAGAGAGAGAGAGAGAGAGAGAGAGAGAATTCCCACTTTCCGTGTCTGGTTTCATAACTGTTCACTGTTTCCATTTATGGAGATGTATCACTGTTTTGTTCGTGTGTGTATTTGACTGTGTGCTAATGTGTGCAAATGCGTCTTGCGTGTAATTGCATGAAAGGATGCAAAATGTGCTTGTTTGCATATGTCTGGTACGTGTGTGTGAATGTGGGCTCCAGTCGACTCAAACATTCGGTTTAGGATTATTTGAGCTCATACTAATCACTGATTGTTAATGAAGGTAAGCACATTGCTGATCAACAAATAATTCAGTCATTAAAATCTTTCACATTTATCACTAGGTTTTGAGCTGTACCACTTTTTCTGGGTCATAATGCAGTTAATAAATCAAATGTGATCCTCACTGTGAACTGATTGATGCAGATTGAATACACTAAAACAAACAGTCTGGTGACTAATAGACATTGCAAACGGTTTCCATGCTCCCCCTCACAAAAAAATAAAAATGAGCGGGTCAATCGCTGAAAAGAATTTGTTGGGAGATCAGTCAGAGTGTCACTGAGATCATCGCACTTTCAAAAGCAGTCAGAGTGAGAGGGATTAGAGGACGCTGGCGGAGACACACTTCTTGGTTGTGAAGAAACAAGTTATGCTGTATTTTCAAAAGTCAGTACTTCTGAGAGTGACAGGAGACAGTTTTCATTTTCACATTCAAACCGTAATGTGAAGAGGAGTGGTGATGGTGTAAAGCCAATGTGTTAATCTTGTTCTTATTCTTCGCTTATTCTTTTTTGCTTTGAGCACTCCAGTAATAACATTTGCCGCAGGGACTGAGATTGAGAGCTCAGCGCCACCATTGCATTTGGGTGATAACATAATGTCCAAAAAAATGAAATGGAAAGATCTGCTGTAATTAGGAGACACGTTTGAAATAAGCAAGAAATTTGCCTTACTTTCTGAGCTCTGCATAATTTGCATCATCTTTTTGCAGCTCTGATGAAACATTTAGTCGGCCTGTGGTGTCCTCGTGCTAAGGGGCTAAGCCAGAGCACTTACAACATCATAGATATGAATTTGGCTCTCATCCTAGCCTGCCTCTACACCGTGATCCTGGTTTTTCGACACAATTCAACATAAAAATAAAGCAGAAATGTTCAAAATTTCCCCTGAGAAACCACACAGTTTTGTTGGCAGCAATCAGTATGTTCATTTCAGCCTAACTAGGTCCTTACCTGCATCTGCATGCCATCAGAAAAGCTTTGAATCCCAGTAAATATTTTACTGCAGTTGTGCTGTTAGATCTCCTGCTGCGGATGATTCAGCAGAGCGGTGATGTGGCTAAGTACTCTGTCTGTATCAGGCAGACAGGGCTGCTTCCTGGCTGAACTCAACACACACACAACAAAGAGTCCAAACATCTGCCTAATAAGGTGTGAGTCATTAGTTTAGTTAATTGCACTTCATCTTCTATCAAATTGTATCAATAGTATATTTCAAATTTACCTTAAATTGCCTGACATTGTACCATTTGAGTCATTTGAGATAGGGTGTGTGTATATGTAACAATAGACCCACACTATATATTTGAAATCAATGTCTTTTTATTAATAAGTGTACCTTTATGATAACAACACATAACACTATGTGGAAAATGTGTATATTATATGATATTAGTAGCTGCTCTGGAACCTTTGATCACATCACACAGTCCACCACAGCAGATAAAGTTTGCCCAATTGTCATGTTGTTGTAGAGCCCATGCCAGTGTCTTTAAATGAGTTTTATTTTTATCCAAAACACACAAAGATATTTTGTTAACAATAATATAAAACAGAGAAAGGGAATAAATCCTTACACAGATGTTTGACAAGCTGGAAATGACTAATGTGACAGTGTTTTTTTCATGAAATTAACAATATATCAGCCAGCATGAATTCAAACATAACTAGCTCTGCAGTAATTAAGAGCTGCTCGTTAGCGTTTGCCCTTGAGCCTCGGTAAGGACAGAGGAAGACCTCTCTGTACAGAGGCCTCAGCTGCTCAGCAACATTGCAAGTGAGAATCACAGTAAAGCATGACGATACATGTTCAGTCTCAGGTTACTATCATGCATTTACACAAAGCACAGTCACAGCAGGGATGGAAACAGATAGTTAGTTATTCAGCTGTGAAATCTCCACGTAGACAGAGCGGATGAGCTAGCAGGATCATTCTGACAGGAGTCGGCTGAGCTTTATTAAACAAACCTCCCTCTGCTGCCTGCCTGCCTGCCTGTCTGCCTGTATTCCTCTGCTTTCTACTTTATCTACCTTTCCCTGCCCTCCTTTCAGAGCTGTTTTGGGATCATCTGGTGCAGAGGACAAAGTGTTCCAGACATATGCATCTCCCTGTCTCTCTCTAACACACACATGCACCCCGAGAAACACACCGCAACGCACATATACACAGCTATTTTTTTGAAGGTGACCTCTGTGATTCCCAGTTAAGACTGGAAATAATCAAATGACTGTATCAGTATCTGCTGTAGTTATTAAAGTCATTTTCTAACACTGCCTTCTCCTTCTCCTCATTTTCACTTGGTACTTTGCCTTCATTTCATGCTCATTTTCCTCTCTCTTATGTCTCTCTGCTACTTTTTCTCTGCAAAGGGTCCTCCCTGGTTGGACAGCCACCCCCCTCAGTGAGGAGCACCATGACCCAGGAGGGGCAGGCTCTGCCCTCTCCCACCCCTCCAGAGAACCCAGCGGAGCCCAGTACGGCCAGCACCCTCGACCCGTCCACGGAGACACAACACCAAGCAGAGCAGGACAAGCTGGGAGCCGCGGTGAAGGACGAGATAGAGGAGGGGAAGGAAGAAGAAGACATCAGAGAGGGAGAGGAGGAGGCACAGGGGGAGAATCGCGGGGAAGGAGAGGGGAAGGAGGAAGTAAAGGATGAGGGAGGAGAGGGTGAGTTGACAGAGGAGAGGGTGGAGGGAAGGACTGGTGAGGAGGATCAGCAGACAGACGGAGGGGCGGAGGGAGAGAGGGAAGGGGCGAGAGAGGAAGGATGTATAAATGTGGAGGTAAGCTCAACGGGGGAGGAGGCTAAAAATGAGGCAGAGGGGATGAATGAAGAGGAGAAGGGGAAGGAAAATGAAGAGATGCAGCCATCTGCAGAGGAGGAGGCAACTCACCCCCAGCAAGCCGGCTGGTTAGTTCACTAAATCATCTTTACTGTTGCACTCTGTCAAGATACATTTTGCTGTAAGAGTGTGAACATATTGTGACTACATCTTTTGACCTTTAGGTGTCAAACTATGACATAAAATTAAAACTGGCAAGATTCCCACAGTACCCGCCTCAGATCCACCAACAGCTCCTGTTTTACTCTGTGTTTACATGAGAATCATCAAATCTAGATCTGTTTTGGCCGACATGCACAAAGCAAAGTGAGCTCTTAATCAACAACATATTAACTTTTATCTTTCATCACGACTTCCTTAAGACGTACTTATTATTTTTGTGGTTTGTGGTTGGGCAGACTGTGTGCCACTTTTCCATGCTGAATATTTTTACTGACAAATTGTTTTCTCAGTGTGGTTCTCTGGAATTAGCCTAATTTGCATTTTATAAAATGAATAGGCAAAAAAGCCTCAACTATAAATGAGTAGAAAGTAAAACAAACTGAGAGCGAAAATGGTCTAATTTTCAAAGACCTGCAGGACCCGGGAAACCAAATTTAAACCAGCAGAGAAAGTGAATGGCAGTGGGTGAAAAGTCCAAAATGTGGGGCGGAAAAACATGTCTGCTTGTTAATTAGTGTTATGCTATGTGAGAAAAATGTAGATAAGATTAAATACATAGTAGTAAATAAGAATATGTTTCTTGTTTTATGAAATACACAGGAATGCATAGACACCAATCCAAAAACACAGTTACACATAAATTGAGCTGTTTTAGTAGTCACTCTTTGATGAAACTCATTTTATGGGTTATTTCTGTCCATCTGTCCAATATATTCATATTCTTACAAATAAAAGGGATGAAATAGTGGTGGTCTCGCAGATGAGGGGAGCTTCCAGCTACAGCTACAAAGTAGCAAATTGAACAGTGCTTTTTCACCTTTCATCTCGCTTCGATTGTCAGTGTGGCTATTCAAGCTGAAATATTTGCCCATTGTGTGTATTTCTCCTGAATGAAGAATGATTTTAGCTATGAATATGAATGACTTGCTCTGCATGCGTGCCAATCTCAACAAAGAAACTGGCTTCTCTTTGAGTCATATGTTGTAGATAATTTGACACTTTCCTTTTCTTTTCTTTCCCCGTGTTGAAACAGGCTGGCAAATGGCATAGGTGGGAATGAAGACGTTGATGAAGCCGGCGAGGAGGACAAGGGAGAAGATGATGGGGAAGTTCACACACACTTGGACACTTTCAGCTCGAACTTTGAGACCACTGTAGAACAGGCTGACACAGAGGTGGAGGAAGAGGAGGAAGAGGTGCAGAAAGAGGGAGATGGGAGAGAAAACCAGGACAGTTTCAGCTCGGTGTTTGAGCAGATTGTTGAGCAGGTCGATGTTCAGGAGGAGGAAGAGGAGGAAGAGGAGAGGGAGTTGGAGGAGGAGAGGGAGAAAGGTAGGGTGGACAACAAAGACGGCTTCAGCTCCACGTTCGAGCGCATCGTAGAGTCTGCCCTGCTGAGGGGCGGGACCTGCTACAGCAGCCTGGACTCTTTGGACGTGCTGTCACTCACAGATGAGACGGACAGCTGCGTCAGCTTTGAGGCTCCACTGACGCCGCTCATCCAACAGAGGGCGCTGTTACAGGGTCCTGAACCCCTGGAGCTGGAGCTGGAAACTGTTCAGGAGCAAGAGGGGGCTGAGGCTGGACCAGACGCCCCAGGTGGTGATCCAATGGCTGCGGAGAGTGACGTCCGTGGAGCTGGAGCTTCTGGAGTAGGAGGAAGCCCGCTGAGGACCACCATACCAGGCAGCAGGTCGGAGTTTGTGTTGAGCCAGCCCGGACGCTGGGCCATCCCAAATGGATACCATACAGACTCCCAGGGAGCCATGGAAGGAGCCATGACCAACTCTGTCAGGTAAGTTCTGTCAGGTATATTTCTGTATTTACAGCATCCTTCAACTTATTTAGAAGGAATGTGTTTTTGTTTGCACATACATTTGACAACCCTGATAATAACTGGTGCAGTTTCCATGCTTCATTTCCAGGTCTAAACCATCGGGTGGAGAAGGGGTGTTAACACTGTGCATTGCTGTCTGACAGTGTCTTTTTTGACCACTAGCAGTTGCTAGAGTCAGAAATGTTCAAATCCTACAAAGAACCCATATAGATAGAAATATCATCATCATTCTTGTTGTATTGTGAAGGAATGGACAGGAGTCTATGTATTAATTTGGCAATGTATAATTTATTATGTTATGAGTTTCACAATAAATCGATTAGTTGTTTTCGTCCATAAAATGTCAGCCACTGATGAAATATGATGATATTTTTTTCCCAAAGCCCAGTTGGATGTGACAATGTTTTTTTGTCTATACTCAAGGAAGATTCAGTTTATTGTCACAGAGAGCTTAACAAATCAGAAAATATTCACTTGTGAGTAGCCTAAATTAGAGAATTTATACACTTTTTCTTAAGAAATTACTCAAAACGATGTCGGTCTTATGTCGGTCTCATACTGTTGTGGTCCTGAAGTGTAATATACTGTGACTTTGGCTTAACCAGCAGGTGGCGTAAGCACGGTGAGACTGTGGGCCCTCAGAGAGGGGGCAGGGTGGTTGGTTGGGGGCGAATGTGGTGGTCTGGCTGTTCAAAAGAAAGTTATTTGTCTATACATGCAAACTGAACTGATAGACCAGCAGTCTATCCAACAAATCAACATAAAATACAAGGGGTTGGAAAAAACACAAATATAGGCTTGTGTTACTCAGCTTAAACTCCTTCATAAATTTGGAAAAGGAGAAACTGTTACTGTACATGGTTGGATAGCTTTGTGCATTTCAGTGTGAACATTTGCACAACAGGCTTACACAGCAACAAGGAAACAAAAAGGCGGTATGGAAAACATTCAAAGTTACAGTAGAAGAGCTTTTACATTTTTATGGAGTCAGTGAGACTGTTTAAACAGGATTGTTGCATTTGAAACGAAACAGCTCGATCCAGACGGCAAGTTCATGAGGCAGACCTGTAGACTGTGGTCTTGGTATTTGCTTTCTGCAGCGCTTCTGCAAAAAGCATCCTTGCACAGCAGGGAGGGATTTACAGAGGGTTTATTTATGACAAAAGACCTTCTTTGAGGGGCAACAGAGTTTGTAGGGCAATTGTTATGGTTTGATAGGGAAGATTATATGGACATACAATACACGGTGCCTCTCTGTATAATGGATCACTGCAATGAACTGAACAGCAGGAGTGACTTTGTCTCAGATAGCCTGCCAGTGTTTATGACAATGCTGAGATTTTATACTATGAACTCTAACTCATCCACTCTGTCCGTCATTTGCACAGACCCCAAGGGATTATGGGAATACAGCAGCAGCTGATACTACTTTCATACATTTAATTACCTTAATAGCACTAAAGAGCGTTGTGGAAGAGCCACTGAAGGGGGAGGTGCTAACAGGAACCATATGGGACGCACCATGTAACCTGAACTACGTCTGCAGGTCTGTCTGGCTGGCCTCTATACAATCCATGTGGCTTGTTCTCCAGCACTGCACCCCCCACCGCCCGCCACAGTTTCAGTTGCTAACCTACTGGAATGGCAAATAGATGCACAGACCTCCGACATGATCAGCTCAGCTAACTGCTGGGATTTGTTCACAGACTCCCCTGGTGCTTCCACAGCTCAGTATGAGTTACAGGATGAACCGAGGATTTAAGATGTCGGCTCCCCTACTCTTTTCCTTCTCTCTCTCTCTCTACTTGTCTACAGATGTTGTCCTTTAAGCACGGTCTTGCTTCCTGACCACCAGCGCCAAGCTGAATGAGCTATTGTTTATGTCATGACATCATCGTCTTCAGCTTTCCTCTGCCCAGCAGGGTCGTAGAGTGAGTGAGTGTGTGTGTGTGTCTGTGTGTCTGTGTGTGTGTGAGTGCGTAAGTGAGCGATTATTGCTCTATGCTAGCCAAGCCAGCTTGCCAGACATTTGAGCACTTAAATCTAGAGTGGATACATCTGCTAGTCAGTCTTAAAGGGATAGTTTAACTTTTAAAGACACTCACAGTATCCAATTTATCATAAGCTAGCAGTCCTTGATGTTCAATCAGCTTTATTTTTTAAGGATATTAAAGAGGGAGGTTACAAGCATAAGCAGTTCAAGTGCAAATCAATAGAGCTGAAGCCATTATATAAAAAAAACACAGTTGAAGCACAGTCAAAGTTTGTTTTATTGTAATATTCTCCAGAGGGAGCATGCATTATTTTAACAGAATTGCTTTTCAGCCCAGTCGAATAAAAGCAGCTTGAAGTGGGCTTGCTAAAAATGCTAATAATTAAAACAGCACATGACCAGTGTAAGCTTTTGTTTTTGGACTTTCAAAAACACACAGGTCACAGTGAAAATGCAGACAGGCTATTATAATAATTATATATACTTTATACTTAATTATATAAAAATCATATCATAAAAACTTTTGTAATTTTTGTAATTCACAATGTCTGTAAAAATACATGTGTGTCAAAGCAAAAGACTTATCAGTACAGGCTATAAAGGATTTTACATACATTATCTCACCCATTTTAACATGAATATCCCAGTTTCATCTGTTCTTCTCTCTCCTTAGCTCTGTCGCTCCATCTCTTTGCTTCATCTTGCCTCTGTATTTATTTCTCCACTTTATTCATCTTATCTCACATTATCTCATCTCCCAACACCCCCGCCGTCCTCCTCCTCTCCTCTTTGCATCATCTTGTCTTCCATTTCCCCCAGAGTGCACTCAGACTGCTGTTTCTTATCTTTCATTCCTCTCCTCTCCCTGCTTCTATTCTTCCCGGTGGGTTGCCACAGAATTGGCACAGTTATGCATTTTGGCACTTCAGGCATCATGGACTACTAGTCTTTTTCACTACAGGACAGAGCAGCTGCAAAGCAATGGATAAAAAATGGCAAGTTAATCATCCAGTCAGTCAACTTGGCAGACATTCAGTTGTTTTATGGGTCATTCAGTCCATGTTTTATCCCTGCCATGCAGATTTTGTGTCATTAAAAACAATGTTCAGATTTGTTTACTTTAACTTGTAAGTAGTTAGTAGTAGTAGTTAGTTTGCTAATAGTCATTACTATGCAATTCATTTTCTCATGCATGTATTTAGTCATTGAACAAATACAAATTTTGGCCTGATGATGGCACTAGAGTAATAACCAAGGGATCACCAAAGTTATAATAATTGGTCTTGAAGAGATTACAGTCATTTTCATTCATATCAGTCAACAAGATTCAATATTCAACTCAGCAACAAGAATCTCATGGTGGTGCTAGAAATAAAACAATGGGATCACCAAAATCATCATGATTCATCCTTTGGACACCAATACCAAACCAAATCTTATAGCAGTCCATCCAGTAGTAGTTGAGATATTTCAGTCTACATCAAAGTAATGGACCAAAACACTGACTTTTCCATCCCCAGGGCCACATTGCAAGCAAGACTAAAAACGGTTACAGACCATTCTCGTACTACATAAACAGATACTCAAGAGTCTATCAACAAGATGGTTTGCTTTCAAGAAATATCTAACCATGGCCGCACAGGAAGAGTTTTTGTTGTTTCTGGTGATAGAAAGTGTATGTAAATGACAAAACAGCAGAAGAGACAGAGAGTAGTGTGACTTTTCAGGGAAACATTGGCATTCAGCGTGAAGCAGTTGGATCACCATATGTGTCTCAAAGTGCTGCAGAAACTCTGTTAGAGAGCCATAAATCAGTTGTACACATGTCTAACATGCCCTTCAGGAATGCAACTGAAATAGTAATATTCCTTGTGTTGCTTTAGTTGATCCTACCGTTAATGCAATCTTATTTTTCAGATTTTTTATTTAACACTACTCACTCATTAATTTCCACCAAATCAAAATATTCAAGTACACTCAGATAGCTTTCAAACATTGCATCAATGTTTTTGACAACCCTGGTGCACACAGACCAAAATTCAGGCTTCAACTCCCATAACAGACAGAGCTTTGATGATGCCTCGGGCGGAGAGGAGAAACCTAATCTTACCTTAGCCAAACTCTCCCTGTAGATCCTCTTTGTGCTACTGTTGATTATTCTGACATCAGTGGATGAAGGGAGTGAAGCAGGCAGCTGGCCACAGGGATGTAGAAAACACTGGCAAGTATTGCAGATGCTGCAGACAAGCCATCCAACACATGGAAATAAGAAGTGAAGGGTTTCTCTCAAGCAGTCAGTGATACAGTAGTGTTGTGCCAATCTCCTCAGTAAACCTGCTTTTTAGTTCTCAGCCGTTTCAGTTCGTCAGGCTGTCAGTCAGTCAATCAGGTTGTATTTTAGATTAGACTGTCAATCGTATTTGGTCATTTGGTTGGTCAGTCAATCAGTCTGTTCCTTTAAACACTTGTGTTTCCTCTGTGCCCTGCGGGAACTGTCCATTAGGTTGAAGCCTAACCTTAATCCATAGAGGCAGCTGAACCTGCCCGGAAAACACACTCTCTGTCTGTCTGTCTGTCTGTCAAAACAAATTGCCAGCCAAATTTATCGCAGCCAACTAGTTGAATACTGCTTATGTGATAATGCAACCTGTGGTGTAGCATCCATGCACACACACAAGCTCACACAGGGAAAGGAGACAGACTGATATATCAAAGCACAAGTACATGTGTGTAGTATCCGCGGTTGCACATTTGCATGCTTGCATGTGGTCCTGTGTGTGTTTCCGTGTGGGGAAACATGCTGAGAGTGTGTGTTCCTCCCCCTAACTCGCGAGCCTACCAGATCTAAGCCCAAGCAGAGCAGATAAAAGCCAGGCGCAGTTGTTTCCATATCAGAGAAGCAGCTCTGCCGTGTGGACTAATCTCTTTCATATACAGTGTCGAGTGCAGCAAGACACAGACACACACACACACAGAGGAAAGACACACGAAGCAGCTGCATGCATGCTTAAACATAAATGTGCATAACGCTTGTGCATCCTAATTCTCCCTCAATGACACAAATATGCTTTTATATCTGTTGTTCACACTCCGAATCTTTCCCTCTTTCTGTTTTTCACACATACACACACACACATCTTTCAGGATGTCACTGTGGGAATAAAACCCCGATCGTGGTTCTATAGCACTGCTGAAACATCCTGCAGATTATCCTTTCCTGGCTCTCAGTCAGGCAGCGATATGGACACACACACACACACACACACACACACAGTCACACACATAGACATAAATATATGTGTGTGCACAATTTCGCAACACAAGCAGTAATACATACAAATTCTCTTTTTCACCCTCTCACCGCAGACACACACACACACACTAACTGAATCATTTCAGCACGGACAGATTTATCCCCGTCTATTTATAGCTCGACTGTGTTTTATGACACATCCCACAGCCGTACTGTACCGATGTTCTGTTTTTTTTTTTTTCAGTTTTGGCTGAATGAGGTTCTTCTTACCACAGGCTTCTCTCCTCCGAGGTGTCTGTCAACACTTCCTGTATGTGTTGAGTGGAAGTCGAGCCAGGCTCTGCTAAACATTCGTGTCTGTTTTTTTTTTGGCATTTTCTGCTCCTCTCTTTGAATCTGTTGCAGATTTTTATGGCAGAAGTTATCCTCCAGTTGTTGCTACATGAAGCTGTTCAGTGTTTCAGTCCCACACCTGAACACAATTAGTCTCACCCAGCCGAAAGAGGTCACCATTGTCCATTGTCTTCCGCTGAGTAGGTGTTTTTTGGGTTGTGTGTGTTTGTGTTTATGTGTTTGCAAGAAAGAGACAGAGCCAGACAGAAAACAAACGGCACCACATTGTTGTAGCCAAGTCTGTAAAGTAACTCATTACATTTCATAAGATTACTGCTATCTGGTTTTAAGTAACAGCCTTTATTTTTGGTACAACAATAACAAAATTAGATATATAATTTAGGAAATTAGATGGTTATTCTTTATTACTTTCATTAGGTTTATTTTTAGTGTTGATACAAGTATTTATTTGGGGTCAGTTTACACTGATGTGATACTGAAGTGTATCAGATATATTTTTTAATATTAAATATTTAATATTAATATATTTAGTATTTTTAATAATTTGTTTTTAATTCAGTTTTATATTTTATGTGCTTGTGTCTTTCACTTGGTTTTTCACTTGAAGCCATGTTGGAAATACATTTTCTAAGGTACTGACACTGCAAAATTGGCTGGCTAAATTCACCATTTCTTCACATTCATATATAAGAAATGAATCATTCAATATGAGATTTTTCTATTATTACTCAAGTTAGGAAAGCTGTACCAATGTACAGTAGTTTAGTCTTTTTAACTGACAATATTGAAGGCATTAGTATAAACTATGACATATTTTTAGTTTATTAGTATACATCAATAATGGTTGATCCTGGCTCTATATATCACAATTACAAAACTATCCATCCATTTTTTTTTTCATTTATCTCTGGCTGGGTTGTGGTGGCAGCAGGCTATGCAAGATAGTCCAGATGTCCCTCGTCTCAGCAATGTTTCCCAGCTCCTCCTTAGGGATCCTAAGGCGTTCCCAAACCAGATGAGATATATAATCTCTTCAGCATGTTCTGGGTCTACTCTGCATGAGTTTCCTACCAGGTGGACGTGGACGGCGCTCAGGAGGCAGTGTCATCAGATCCCGAACCACCTCAACTGCCTCCTTTCAACACAAAGACTCTGCTCTGAGCTTCTTATCACATCTCTAACTAAATGACAACCAAGATGACTGCTTCAACTGTTTTTTTTTACTCTAATTTGTCAGTATGACAGTATGGTTGACTGACTGAGACGCACAAGACTTTTAATAGGCTGTGTCTGTTAGTGAGGAGCACTTATTTCATGTGTTGTCCTCTGGCTAACTGCTCAAAACACTGAATCAGTTTTTCCATGCATCGGCTGCCATCACATCTGCACTACAACACGTTTATAAATTGGGCTGTCTGCAAAATCCATGACGTGTAACGGTTATGCATGAGTCATGGTCGTAAGTTGCTCGAAAAACTGATGTGTGATCAGCGTTCAGCACGCATCTTCTATGAACTTCTGTGTTGTTGTCGTCGTCAAGGAAGTTCAGTCATTGTTGTTGTCTCTACTTAGTAATGTAGTAGAGCTCGCATCTCTCCAAATAGCAATCAAACTTCCTCCAGGGTTTCATCTCTATTCTCGTCTTGCATCTCATCCCCCCAAATGTTGCACTTACGACCCTACAGCTGCTTCTCTGTCCTCTGTTTTTTCTATTGTTCTTCTTTCCACCAGACTAGAAAGAGGAAGGAGGGATTTAGATGCAGAGATTAGCATGCAGGGATGTGTCAGTGTGTCTTATAAAAATTAGTTGTTTGTGTTGTAGGGGCACAAAGTATGATATTATGTTTATGTCACTGTATATTACTATGAATCTTTGACATGGCCACAAAGGTTGTGACCTTGATGAGGAAAACATATAACATATATGCTTCTTTAACTATTTATATCCCGAGTGTGATATTATAACTCAGCACCCAGTCTGACATGCTCCTGTTACTTTTAAAACTGAATTTACCAAATACTTGCAAAGTGGAGTCTTTTTAGGGTTGTATTAAGGTTAGGTGGCTCTGCTGTGTCTTGCATTAGTTCTTGCTGAACCACATTGAAGCGGTACACTGGAGGAATGCACAGAAACAACCACACACACGGGCTGCATGCTGGAAAGCAGCTTAGGAAACTTAGAGTCCAAATACAGGACGCCCCGCTGTTCCTGAACTGATCTGCTGGCTCCGAGCCCCCCGCTTTAATGCAGAGGAAGTGCTGTTGGCCGGGACACACAGGGCCATTGTAAAGCCACCACTAGGAACAGTCTTAATTCATCAGGAAAAGTCCGTCCAGCCGCTCGCTCCTCCCCCGACATCCTCTCCTGTGCGCAGCGCTCACACGGCCAGCAAAGTTGAGGGAAAAAATCTCCCAACGCGCCCGCTGACACCATGGTCTGAGCTCTCACCTCCGAATAGGCTCCGATCGTACACGGGACTGGACTTCCGCGTCGAGGACATCTGATGTGGCCCGAGGTTCAGTGAGACACCGGGCCGATGCAGATTTTACCGACAACCGGATGATGAGGCGGTCGGACCGTCGCGCGCCTTTAACCGCCGATTTCCAAGACCCGAGAGACGATGTGGAAAGAGGAATATGATGTTCACTTCGACTTTTTACTGCAGCTCCTGTAAGTTACACCGGAACACACGCCGGGAATTGTTTGAAGCTCTCACGTCCAGATGGGTGGGAACATTAACATTATGCTGCGTGGCAAAGTGGAAATAGTGAGGCAGTTGTGCTGTGACTTTATTCGGACGAAACATCACTGAGGCACTGTTGTGATGTGTCTGTTTTGACTTATCCATCACAACACAATCGAAACGGTGTTTTTCCCACATGTCATGTAGTACCTGATAACCAATATGGATGCTACCACACATTTCCATTTATCTTCATCAGGACTTATCATTTAGACTGACGTAGGAGGTGGCTCCAGTTATTGCTGTTCATAAGCCAGACATCACTAGATGGAACAAAATGTGACACTGAGGTTAGGGCTGAAACTATCAACTCTATATCAATAAATCAATTAATGTTTGATGGATCCGTTTAGGTAATGAAACGTCAGAAAATGTGGAGTATCCAGAGCTGAAGGTGTCCTCAAGTTGCTTGTTATGTCCACTTAACAGTCCAAAACCCAAAGACATTCGGTTCACTTGTACTTTGAACTGTGACCAGCAGATTTTACAAAGTCAATACGAGACGACTCTTTACCCATCTGACTTTATTTGGGGACCTAACGTTGTCATTGTTACATGTATATAGTGTGTAGACAATGTACAAGTAATGTTTATACAAGAATGTAATGTTGTGTCAGTTTTCAGTGCTGGATTTTTTTTTCAGAGATTGCATCTACAAGCCTCAGCAGATGACCTGGCTGACACAGGCGCACACACACACACACACACACACACACACACACACACAAAGAGCTCCTCTATGTGTGTTTTTCTATAGTATACTGACCTCTGTCAGCCACTGGTCAGAGTATATGGAAAGGAAAGAGAAGCCTGTGAAATAACAGAATTTCATAATCCACTTAATTCCATAATAGTTGCTTACAGTGGTGGGAGATGCCACTAAGACACCCCCCCCACCCCCACCCACACCCCACACCCACACACCTTGCAATGCAATGCAGACACACCTTGTTGGTGTGGGACACCTGTTACGGGCGGTGCACAGCCAAAGTGATTAGCATTTGAGTCACTGGCATGCACCATCATGCTCTCTATCTCTGACACGCTCACACACACACACACACACACACACTCAGACTGAGTGGCGGTCACACTGAGTGGATATGTGTGGCCTGGGGATACAGAATTGTCACTTTAGATAGACAAACAGACAAACAGGTTTACTGTGCCACTTGCCACTTGGCCTTCAGTAACGCCAAGTGTCTTGGCACAAAAGGCCTGTGCTAGATATCTGACACTTCATATTGTGTCTCTCTCACTCACATTATTTTGTGCTTGTGACTGTGTGTGTGTGTGTTGGTTCTCCAGACAGCAGTGAATTGAAGGAGACCCGGCATCATTTTAGCCCCATGACTGATATGAGTTTTGAATGATTTATGAGGCCCAGTGAGTTAATACGGTCAGACAAGCGAAAGCAATTTCACTGCAAACCCCAGCCTCAATATTGTTTTGATGGTTTACCACGGACTCATTTTATTTTGTGTTATTCAGTGTGTCTGTGTGTGTGTGTGTGTTTGTTTATACCTTGAAGTGTGTGAGCAGGCATTTGTGTAATACGTATACATTTCCAGCCTCCCATTTTTCCATTTTCGCCCACTTTTATGGATACCTATGGGGGTTTCTGTGACTTTCCCAGGTTTGGTGGGATATGTGGTCCGTTGAGAAGGATCTGTCTCTGCCTCAGAGGTCTCCTCCCTGTTGGACATGTCCACAATATCCCCAGAGGGAACCGTACAGGAAGTATTTTTATCAAATCCCCAAACCACCTCAACTGGCTCCTTCTCCACATGAAAGAACGGTGGTTTTACTCCTTCCGGATGTACAAACTCCCCACCCTGTCCCTAAGGATGAGCCTAGGCACCCTGCAAATGAAACTGCTTGCACCCGACCGTATCTGCAATCTCATTGTCATTCTTGGCAGTGATGCTCCACCACGATAAGGTGGAGCAGTTTGCGTGACCCACCTCATTGTGGTGGAGGGTTTATGTGTCCCGGTGACCCTGGGAGCTGTGGGGGCAGCAGCTCCTTGTACGGTCTCCCAAGGCAAATTGGTCCTCGGTCAGGGGCTGGATTGAGAGTACTTGTAAGAGCCTAATGAATCAGCCAAGACAGGGCAGTGTAACTTGCCTGGAGCAGAGAAATTAGGGCCCTTTGTAGAGGTCAGCTGTATGGGTGAAGTGTGTAGTTAGCTATTCAGCATGCGAGGGCGGCTGCTGCTGCTCGCTATGGAAACTTGTTTGCGTTTCGGTCTTTCGCATCAGTCTGATTTTTCTGATGCCCATTTGTGCCACACAACACAAAATTGTTGCAGCCTTAAGATAGCCTACGATCCTTTTACTTCTTCTTTCCCTAGAACAGGACTAGCTTCCGCTGTATCCATAGTAACCAGCAAATCTCTTTCGACAACAGTGCGTAATTTATTGAATTTGTGAGGATAATGCAATTGGACTGATCAGATTATGCAAAAAACATCTGAATCATCTGGTGAGAATGCTGACGGTGCCATGCAGATGTACACGCAGACAGGAAATGAGGAACTGCCATTTAGACTGATGAAGCTGAATGTATGCCATCTTTGTCTGGACATAAAGCTGATGTAGCTTGCTCTTTTGTGCTGATTTTATGATAAATGGATTGTAATAAAGTGAAATCTGTGTGTAGACCTTTCATCATGGATGGTATTAAATGTTTTGCTTGAATGTTAGATGTTTTGTCTTCAGTGGTTGTGTGGGATGAATTCATTATGGACACCACACTTATTAGAAATATCAATAAAGCCTGGAAAAGTCGCTGGCTTCACAAGTAAGTGAAGTAGAAAAAGGTAGCACAAGCAACAGCATGTTCTTTTAACTTGTAGTCAAAGCCAAACCATCAGCAGTGGGTGTGTGAAGTACAATAAAAAGGCTAATTAACTTCCCACTGATGGACTGTGCTGTGTAACCAAGTATACAGTGCAATGCAGTGCAGTGGATTCAGTTCAATATCTTAATCAAATGACCTCAATAAGTCATAAATAAATAAGTAGGGCACTAATTAATTAATACTCGCATTGATTCTCTCTGCTCTCTTGGAGACACTTAAATAAAGGCTATGGCCTGATTGGACAGTTCATTACACTGCGTCCTTCAACAAGACTGCAGCGTAGTCTGCAACAATGGCCTTTTTTCTTAATGTTAAGTCTTCAATTATTATTTTCTCTCCAGTTCAGTAAGCTGTTCTTCTATTCTATATAAAATCTTTACTTTTATTCAGTAACGTTGAAAGTGCATTGAAATGTTCTTTTTGCGTTAAAATGTGTCTCTGAATAAATATGGATGGCAGCTGGAGGAAGTCGAGTGAAGCTGAGAAGAACCTGAAAGGAAGCTGGTTTCATAATCATCACCAATATGGTTAAACAACTTTTCATTGCATTTCAGTTTGAGGCAATACTATGCTACAACGTCAAAGAGGCCAGTTATAATTGCAAACAGGGCATGTAGTGTTCATGAATATCTGTCATTCATGCAGACTTTGCAAGTCATTACTTGGGAATGAAAGCTACATGTTCACTCTCATGTCCTGAACAGTTTGGCATCTCGTTTTATTTTTTCTCAACCTTAACTACCCCTGCAGGGCTGATTGAGTGCATTCAGTCTTTTGCAGAAACGCCCTGCTCATAGTCACACAGACAGACACAGACAGACACAGATACACCCATTCACAGTGTAGTGATGAGCATGAGATGGACAATTTACTTGTTCAGTTTGAGGTCGGACGTTTTGCTCAAGGGCAAGTTGATGGGAGCCGTTCTCTGGCCAGACAGAGAGAGGATTACTTGTTCACTGTATGGACCTTTAAAAATGAAAAGCTCACTTTTATAACTCCCAGGCTACATCTGCCTGAAATTGAGGAATAGAAAAGTAGAATTGGGGGTTTTAGTTTTTATGTTTCAGCACTTTAATTCAAATCATGTTAGAGGTTAACGGTCTGAGATTAGTGGAGCTTTTTGGAAGAGATTGTGGCAGGTGAAAGCTGCTTCAGCATTATAATCAGCCTTTAGATTGACTGCATTAAAGTAGGACATTAAGTGACAGAGAAACTGGGTCAGTGTCATAACAAGTCATTTGAACCTCATTTGACTTTTTGTTTGTGTGTATGTGAACATATGCTTGTGTAATTGAGTTTTTTTGCTTGGCAGTTCACTTTTCTCCATCTAGCTTAAAGTGAGTGGGCATGTAACGACAGACATGTGTTCCATTTATTAACCTGGGCACCTGCCTGTGTGTTTGTATGTTTCCCTCTCCTCCAGTGATGCCAACCTCACAGACGTGCTGTCTGACTCGGAGGAGTGTGATCTGGGAAGTCTGGAGCGTGGCAGCACCGACACTCTGGCCAATGGCTGCCGAGCTGACTGTGAGGCCGCCAAGAGGCTGGCCAAGCGTCTCTATCACCTCGAGGGCTTCAAGCGCTGCGACGTGGCCAGACACCTGGGCAAGAAGTGAGCACACATTGACACTTGCACACACAAAATGAATCACCAGAATCACAGGAAAACATGTTTACATAGTTGCACATGTTCGGGGTTTAAACATGCACACATGTATGGATGAGACATAATGCACGTGTAAGAACAACTGATTGATTTATAAACACATAATCAAACACATCTGCACCAGCTTTCTTTGTTCTCAAAACATCAGAAACAGTGGTGTTAAAAAAAAAACATTTATATAACACATTCATACGTCTTCAGTGCCACGTTGATGTGCTGATGCTCTGCCTCTCTCTGTGTCTCTCTGCAGTAACGACTTCAGCCAGTTGGTGGCATCAGAGTACCTGAGCTTCTTTGATTTCTCCGGCCTGTCGCTGGATCGAGCCCTGAGGTAGTGCACAGTCAGCATTTGGAAGTGATGAGTATGTGATGTAGACATCGATACACGGGCGTGCGCGCATGTGTATTCTTCACTTTCCATTTTCACAAGGCATTAGCTCCGTGCTAATCAAGCGTCGTGTTGAGTGCAGTTAGCCGGTGTAGCTGACAGCTGCAGAGTACATCACTGCCTTGTACCTGGCATGTTGCTGTCTCAACCTGCTGCCTCCAGCCCAGGGTGCTTAGTTAAGAGCCCTCATGTGTGCACTTTAGAGTCAGGACCAGATTAGCATACTGCTGTTCAAGAGCAACGTGAAACATACTTTAAAAGTCTTGCATTTATTTTGATAATTTAGATTCAAATACTGTATTTTGTTTTCTTCATCATCAGGCCCTGAGGTCAGCCGTAATAATGTCTGGTAGAAATTAAACGTGCTTTTTCATTTTAAAATATTCATCTAAATGGTTCAGTGAAGGATATTGGAGCTGCCTGCATTTATCTGACTGCATAGAAATGTTTTCAATCAGTAATTATTTTCTGGAGCATTAATGTAATGTAGGGCTGCAACAGACACTTATTTTAATTATTAATTAACCTTACAAAAATGTTTTTTGTTTAATAGATTTTTTTCTATGAAATGTTCACACTTTCTCAGAGAATTTGAGAACCAGCAACCTGCAACCAGCAGATATTTGCTTGAAATGCAATTAATCGACTGACTATTTGTTTCAACTCTACATTAATATTTTAAGCAGGCTTGACTGTTTTCCTCAAAGCGAAATGTTTTTAACAAAGCTGTCAGTTGCATTTATCCTCAAATTCTGTTTACTGCCAAAATAGTTATATCATATATTTCTCAGAGATGCTTTGCTGGGAAACGTTTGACCTCCTGTTGACCTTGTGGTGTCATACATTGCGTGACAGGAACTTCTTAAAGGCCTTCCCACTGATGGGAGAGACCCAGGAGAGAGAGAGGGTCCTCGTGCATTTCTCCAGACGCTTCTGCCAATGCAACCCACAGACACCCACCTCTGAAGGTCAGAGCCATGGGGGTGATTATGATGGTAATGAGAAACAATATTATAAATAGAGACAAAAGTCATAACAGCTACACAAATGTCACATCATATGTAAGAACTGGTGTTGCATTTCTGTTACAGTTTTCCACTTTGATTCCAGTTAACAAAAAGCTTGTGACTGCAGCATATTCACCGCTTGCATAAACCTTCAAATGTGACCGTCACAAATTTAAATACTGAATCAATTCAGATCAGACAGGCTGCTGGTGCGGCTCTACAGATGTTTGTGTGATTCGCGTCCACACTTACTTGAAATGTGAGGCATTGCACTCACATGTATTTGTCTCTCAGTGTCATGTGTAACTGTGCGTCTCAGTTAGCTGACCATGGCCTCATGTGTTGTTTGCAGATGGAGCCCACACATTAACCTGCGCCCTTATGCTGCTCAACACCGATCTGCACGGACATGTATGTACTGTAGTTCTCTATCTTACTGGTTCTGCAGGATTCCCCTTCCTCTAATCTTCCTGCAAAACAAAGTGGCAAAGGCATGCCTCTGTTCACATCTTCCTTTCTATCTCTTGTTCGTTTAGCCGTCTTCCTCTCTCTTTCCCTCTCCTCTGCGGCCTACTTTCTGACCTGTTTCTGTCTCTCCTCTCCTCGAATAGTCTCATCTGTTCAGTTTTAAACTAGAGCACTGTGGTCAGGGCAACTTAACACGATCAGTATCATAGGTCCTGTGCTTTGCTTTTTCCTCGAGCCTCCTGCTCAACCCAACTCGGTCCAATAGTATTATTAGTGAATATTGCTCCTCTAACTAATATCCTTTCTCTCTTTTCAATTTCCTTTTCCTCCCTGTCAAACCCACCCCCTGCTAACAAAATCTGGTCCCCTGGTCTCTCTCTGCCCCTGCAGGTGGTGAGTATACTTACAGTACTAACACTGTCCTCGTTGACATCTCGACCTCCTTTACTGCTAATGACAGAATTGAAGTCATTGTTTTAAAGGCTCTTATAATGTAAATAGTAAATATTACATTTTCATTCATTGTTGCTCAGTGACACAAAATATATGGCTGCTTAAATGTTGTTAACCAAAGAGGAATGGTTACTCACTGGTTTTGGTCGATATTTACTTATTATATTATGATATTTACTCTAATAAAATACAGCACAGTTTTTGTATTAGCAGTGAGAAATGCAATTGATCTGTCCCTCTTTTCGTGTGCACTGTTGCAAATCAGAGTTCAGATTTAAACAATTACAGGCTTGATTCAGGCAGAAAAAATCAGGAACACACAAACACCCAGCTGTGTTTTCATTCTCTAATGATGCATCGTAATTAGAGGTTAAAACACCAGGGAAGGAGCGGTAAGCCGATACTCCTCTAAAAGAGGTGAAACCCCACTCACCACCACAGCCAGTGGAACCAGCAGCTTAACACTGCCACCAAGTGGACAGCTGCAAAACTGCAACCAAGTTTGAGCAGATAAAAGTGGTTTTGGATTATCAGATGTTTTTGAATTTGAATATTTAATAATATTCAACTTCCGTGGATTCTGAGCCGAGCTAAAGAGTCTCCATTTAGTTCCAAACACATAAAAAAGATCTTAAGCTCAAACTCATTGTTTGTTTTGTGTGTCTGTTTGTTCTTGTCTCCTCAGAATATTGGGAAGAAGATGTCTTGCCAACAGTTCATCAGTAATCTTGACGGCCTCAACAATGGCAAAGACTTCCCCAAAGACTTATTAAAGGTACAGAGCTCCTCCAGGGAGAGTCCATCTAAATCTGTCTGCTTGATCTTTCTTCTTTTCTCAGCCTCAGAATTGAAGCATGTCTTCACATGTCTTTGCCCACACAGGTCTTGTATAACTCAATCAAGAACGAGAAGCTCGAGTGGGCAGTGTGAGTATGCATTTTGTATCCATCGAAAGGAAAAGTATTCAGGGTATGCAAGTTTTGTAGAAGTAAGTACACTTGAATACGTGCTACTCAGGTTTATCTGAATGGGTATTGTGTGTGCAGTGAGGAGGAGGAGCTGAGGAAGAGTCTGTCGGAGCTGGTGGAGGAGCAGTGTGAGGGCGGGAGTAAGCGTGTTGCCAGGGTAACGGACGGCACTAACCCTTTCATCGCCATTCCAATCCTCTTAAATGCCGTCACCTATAAACATGGAGTGCTGACCCGCAAAAGCCACGCGGACATGGACGGCAAACGCAGTGAGTGATATACACACACAGGCAAACATGCGCACACATACACACGTTTGACTGAAGTGACCATATTCCTAATAAGTTATTGCAAAAAATATGACAAAAAGTTCTTTTTTCTTCTTCTTCTTTACTCCCTTTCAGCCCCGAGGGGTCGTCGTGGTTGGAAGAAGTTCTATGCGGTTCTGAAGGGGATGATCTTATATCTCCAGAAGGTACTGCATCTCGTCCTCTGCTCTGTTACCATAGAAACACACATCCACCACCGCAATGACAGCGGTGGTGGAGGCTGCTATCTGCTCTGCTGTGTGTGTGTGTGTGTGCACTTGTGCTTGTGTGTGTGTTTGAAAGGGAGTGGGGAGCATTAAGAGAGGAAATGAGGCGTGTACTGCATGTTTGTCTCCCCCTGCTGGTTGAAAGTTTGTACTGACCACTTTGTAATGTGGTAAAATGTTTGACCTGAATGAACTTCTTTGCTGTAGCAGCAGTTGTCATCATATTTTAACCTGATTATATCAGTATGGATATATTTATAGGTTTAGTGTTTTATTTAATGACGACTATTCCTCACAATGAGTTAATTTTGGCATTTGTATAGTACAGACACACAGGTGACAGACAATGAGCTCGTCTTCTATTCTCTGCTTTAATTGAAACATAACTAAAGGGACAGCATTTGCAGGCTCCAAAACATACACTGTTGTCTTTTCTGTTACCTACCCAGGATGAGTACAAGCCTGATGCTGATATTTCAGAGGTGGACCTGAAGAACGCAGTGAGGATCCATCATGCTTTAGCCACCCGTGCCACCGACTACAGCAAGAGGGCCAACGTACTGAAGCTCAAAACCTCAGACTGGAGGGTGTTTCTGCTGCAGGCCCCGTGAGTCACCCAAGTTGAATCTGAGATGTTTTAATAACACTTCAGAAAGTTAAAAGTCATGATGAAACATTTTGATGCACGCTGTCAGTTGAACCGTCTTGTAACAATATCCTAAAAAAAAAGGAAGAAAAAGGACAGATGGCGATGATGATGATGAGTTCTTCTATGTATTTCTATGCATTAAGTATTTAATGGTGTAAACTGTAACTAGGAGGTTTCTTGAGGACACAGAAAATGACTGCATCTGAATCTGCTGTCATTTTAGTCCCCACACACTGAAGTTTATCTTGTATCGACAAGATAAATCTATTAGTGTTTCCGTATATAAACTTTGTCATTTTTATATAATGAAATTAGCAAATTCCAAAGTATGAATCAAACTCCTCTCGAAGGTCATACAGCCTCCTCTCATGTGTTTGGCAGTCACAGGTAAGCTCAAATATAAACTCAATCTGGAGTGCTCCTACTGTGAACAATCAACAATTAAAATTACAGATTAAAAATCACACTTACTTCAGCTAAAAAAAAAATTAAAAAAATAAATATGTAATTCCCATAAAAAAATTAAGATTGGGAATTTAGCTCACACAGTGTCAAAATAAAAGTTGATATTAGGTAGAAACATATTTTAAATTAAACTGTATGGAAATACTAAAGCTCACCTGCTCTCTGGCCCTTCATCAATCCCTCTCTCTCTCTCTCTCTCTCTCTCTCTCTAGCTAGTAGCGAGGATGAGATGATGTCTTGGATCTTCCGGATAAACCTGGTGGCAGCTCTGTTCTCCGCTCCGGCTTTCCCCCCGCCGCCATCGGCTCCATGAAGAAGTTCTGTCGGCCCATCCTGCCGTCCTCATCCACCAGACTCAACCAGGTACACACACACACACACACACACACTGATGATGACATACATTAGAACAAGTGAAGCTATCACACTCTGCAGGCTTAGATTTTTTTCTCCAGGGACACAGTATATTATTTTAATACTACTATAAATATCTAGTTATGATTGATATTTTGCATTGTACACAGTGGTTACATAAGAGATGATCACAGCATCATACAGAATCCTTCTACATTAAAAATCTCTACACAGGGTTGTGCATTTTTACACATTCTATTTGTGTCCGCTTGCATCTGATTGGCTGTTTCGGGGGTCTTCCGGTTTTTGTCTGGGCTGCGATTGGTGCAGGAGGATCAGCTGCTGAGTCATGAGAGCAAGCTGAAGCAGATGAGCCTGGAGCTGGAAGAGCACCGGAAAAACCTCCCCTCAGCCGACCCCAAAAGCCGCGATTGGGAGGAGTACCGGCTCAAAGAGCACTACCTCACGTACGAGGTACAGGCTCCGCACAGCGTTTATCTGTTTTTTATGTTTTTTTATGTTTGATTTTTATGGGTTTTTATGTTTGTTTGTTTGTTTTTTTACAAGTTAAAGGGCAGCTTAGAGATCAAAAAGCATGACAGGTGACAAGAGTCACTTTCTTTCTGATTTCTCTTCATATCCAATCCATTTTAAGTATATAATTTAGAAACGTATAAATGAATTCATGAATTAATTTAGATTTGTTTTATTAGCAGCAAGAAAGATGTTCAGTTAGCATCGCAACTTATTTTATTTATGTTTTTTAATATTTTGTATGTTTTATATTAACACCTCAATAAAGCAAAAACGTACAACAGATTCTCTGTCAAAATAAAAAAATTATGTTTTCAAGATAACATAAATAAGGCCAGCTGTGATGTAACGTAAACAGTTTTAGATCGGGGAATTAGTCTCTTGTTTTATCTTCTCTTTATCTCACTCTCCGTCCTCTCCCCTCTCTGAGCAGAAGACTCGATATGAGACGTACATCAGCCTCCTGCAGGCCAAAATCCGCGCAGAGACGGACGACCTTGAGAAGATCGAGGCCAGCGTGATGGGTGGCCTGATTATGGAGGGTGGGCTGGCCGGCCGCGAGTGCCACCTCCGTAAGACGCAGTCCTCCCCGTCCATCAGCCAGGCGCACGGCGGGCTGAACGGGAGAGCCGCTGGATGCACTGGCCCAGGGCAGAGGAGCTGAGGGGACGAAGGAGGACCAGAGATCACAGCCTGTAAAACAACATCCCTCCAAGCCAAACTAGCTTAATCCTCCAACATCTTTATGGCTTTTTTGTTAGAGTTTTGTGTTTTGGGCTCCTCCGTTTGTCCTGTTTTACTCACAGTATCAGAGTGAGCAGCAACAGGAGTAACGAGTCACTGTCCTGCCCAGAATTTATCAATCCTGGTGATAAGTTTCTGTCCTTGAGCAATAGATGAGGAAGATGAAGAGCCCGCGCTTGATACCCAACAAGTGACCCTGCCAAACCTCAGTTCTTTGAACTTTTATTATTGCACATTAAAATGATCATAACTGTGATCACTATTTATAACGACATCATCAGTATTATTTTGAAAAGAAACTCAGAGCGATGCAGTTGTCTTTGGTTGAAATGTGTTGTTAGTTACGAGCAGTAATTTATATCAATCATTTTAAGGCCAGATAGAGAACAAAGAAAGAGAGACAGACTGGTTTGCCTTTGTCCTCTCTGTCCTCCAGTCCGTGGAGTGAGGCAGCGATTCAGATGGAGATGGTACTACTGTAGCATTTAGGCCTTTCTTTCACTCATGTTTACACACCCAGCCACTTGCGGGCGTGTGTATGGACCTACAGTGAGGGTGACTGTGGTGTGTGAAGACACAACATATCTGTCCCAGAGTTACACAAACTCTCAAAAGAACTTCTCAGAAGGATCAAGTCCCTGCCATGTATAGCATATTTATTTATTTATTTAATTCTCCAAACCTTTATTCACCCCAGGAAGGGTCTACACTGAGCGTGCTTGCTCTTTTTTTCAGCAATTTCTGTGGACGTTCATTCAGTGACATACGTTAAAGAGTAAAGGAGCTGCCAAGTGGAACAACCATTCACAGAGCTGCTTCACCAGAAGAACTGGAGGTTGAGTGCCTTACTCAAGGGCACCTTGACACTAGTTGTTGAGGGATTCGGAGAGTGTTAGTCAGTCACTTGTCAGAGAGATCACAAGTCTGTTTCTGTGATTTTGAAGCTGCTCCTACCACAAATACTGACACGTATTCAATTATTCTGTTTGTTTTTCTTACAACTCAAATCTGAAGTGGAGAGGATAGCGGTGTGTGACTGAATGAAAGCACTGTGCCATGTTCTGTTTTATCCCACAAACTGCTCTCCTAGTGTCGTAACAGAGTGCACTGACAGAGCCGAGATGTAACAATATATGGTCTGGGTGTGAGGTTTTCTGAAGATCGAAATGAAGGGCAGAAAAGGAAAGTGTGGGTGGGAGGCGTACTGTATGAGTGGGTCAGCTGGGGTTTGTGTGTGTGTATGCATGTGTACGTGCATGTGCACTGCCATGCTCTTTTTAAGTGGTTCCACTTGAGATGTTGAACCTTTGGGCATCATGAAGAAACAAACATAGCAGGGTCATGTTTTTGTAAGAAGAATTTTTTTGGCACATTTGGTGAGAAACAATCCAAAAGCCTTCTGCTGAATAAGACTGCTGTCACAATCAGGCCTGGATTTCTCAAAAGCATCTTCAGCACAAGTTAGTCATCATCCTTGGGACAAAACATTTAACACCTTTACTTCTTAAACCAGAAAATCTCATCAACCTACGTTCTGATTTCTGACGTCTAACATGGACCTATCGTAACTTGTTTGGGCATTTACTAGTGTTCTTCCACTGCCATGCTTCTTAAGAGATGAAGATGTTTTTGGGAAATCAGGCTTTGGCCTGTTAGAGAGAGACTGGCTGATTGGAGAGTGTGGCAGCAGGACTGCTCCAGCTTAACGTGCTAAAGTCAAAAAACCTGTCGGCATATTGGAATGGAGAGGGGAACAGCAGAAAAACAACTCCAACAGCAGAGTAGCCATCAAAACACCCTCCATGTAGGTGAGGAGGAGGAGGAGGAGAATAGACTCGTTTTCTAAGAAGAAGAGGCTGGTTTGGTTTTCTAAGTAAAACCGTCCTTTCAGCCAAGAACAGGCGAAACGGACATCCAGCACACATTTTTCCAAACAGAGGAAAACAACTTATTAAGCCTGTTTCTCATGGAAGAAGTTTGTGTAATGTGAGGAAGTGGGGATGTGGTGGGAGAGGTGGCAGAACCGCTGTTTGTGAGCACCTTAATTGATCCCAACCCACCCAAACACACACACACACACACACACACACACACACACACGCCTTTCTTCTTTCTACGTAATTTGCTTATGACACAACTGTAGATCAGTGAGCTTAGTGCCCCCTCACTCAGCCTCAGTGTGGCGCAGAAGCACGTTGACTTAACCAGGGCTTTGGATATCAACAGAATAAACAGTTCGAACCCTGGCTCTGGACACAGCGTTTCTGCCGCTTCGTATATCAAATATAATAGTGACTGATGGGATCTGAGATCCTTTTCGGGACTTGGCTGGAAACCTGGAAATCACAGCTGGAATCCTGAAACTGGATCCTTGTACAGACCAAAATGCTGAAGTGGAGCTGAGTTTTCAGAGAGGAAGCACCATTTTATAAAGCTGTATTGTTAGGGTAAATAAATGCTTTCTTACAGGGAGACTTCCCCTTATAGTCACTTTGGCTGTCGTGCTAACCATTGTTTCCCAATGTTTTAGGGTAGGCCTGTGCTGTAATATAGGATTGTGACAAAAAAAATATTTGTTGATTGTTATGTTTTATTTAAAAAATGACAACTTCGGCACTTTGATGTCAGCTTTGGATCTGTCTTTTTGTTTGTATATCTGAACTGTTTTTTGACAGGATGCTCATACTATGTAAAGGACATATTTACTGAATATTTAGTCTGTGCTTCATAAAGTAAGCTTTTATACAGATGATTGTGGTTGTGATTTATTAAGATTTCTAAGTGCTAAAAAAATGTTTGCTAATTTGGCTGACTCTTTGATATTATGTAGATGTTAAGCTACTTTGTGTAATAACGTGAACAAACTTAGCAAAGGATTTGAGTGTTTTTGGAGGACACTAATTAATATTAGCCTGCAGTTAAGCGCTAATTTTGAACGTTATGACATTAGTCCAGTGCCGTATAAAACTGTTAACTAGACCAAAGCTGTAAGCGCTCAAGTACCTAAAAGCCACAGACAATAAAATGTCAGTGTGTAAAAGCACACAGTATCTACTCATCCTGGAACAAGTAATCCTGCTAGAGGTCATCTCAGCATCATGGATGTGAGACTGAAACCCGAATCAGAAAATTAGATTCGCAAAACAGGCCTAGTATTGGCACACATGATGTATCATGTAAAAACACAAGTCCATCACCTTCACAAAAAAAAAAAAAAAAAAAAGCATCAAAGTCTGCACCGTAACAACTTTTAAAACTGCTTAGTGTCTTTTGCAAAGCTTCCAGTAAATAACAGTACAACACAGTGCTGTATCGTCTCCCATTTTCTTTTAATGCATCAGATCTAAACTTAAAAGGCACCGTGTTCTCCACCTCTTAAATCTTTCCCTCAGGTGTCTGGTAGTGTTTCTCCAACGCAGCAGACATGTTGGAGAAACTCTACAGCCACTGAGAAGTGCTGAGTACATTTGTAAGCTTGTGTCATGATATTGGCTGCTGATGCTTCAAATAGACGTGATCTATAGTTACATGTTAGTATAGCTAAGTGAGCTGATTGCTCTCAGACCTGTAAACTTCTTCAGATTGGTGGCACAGCAAAATTTAAAAGTAACCAGGTTTATTATTGGATGCACTGTTCAGCTGTCAGCATGTTGGTGTATCTCTGATCTGACATTATGCTTTGGAAAACAAGTCACAGCAATATAATTTGTCCAAATTTTAAGAAAAATAAAAAATATATATTTATCCATCCCTTCCCTGCAAATAACCAAACACAAGTAACATTTGAAGACATCACTAATGCGTAAAAATAACCCTCCGAATATTATTCACCCCAAACTACCTTTGATTGTAATTTATGGTGGAGAGGCTTAAATAATGAGCATTTTTGGATTTAGTATCAGTCCACATTTACACAAAATATGCCATAATTCCCCTCGAGGACATGAAAAACCTCTGCAGGGACATAACATAACTTAGTATCTCAGCAGAGTAAGAATAAAATGACGGTAATGTGGCCACACGTGTGTCAGAGAAAGAAAGAAATCAGATCAGTATACTGCCATAGTGGCATATAAGCATAAATTTTCATCTGGAAATGAAAAAAGTGGTGGGGTAAAATACTTATTTCACGTTGAGTAACAGCTGGACTTTGTGCTCGGGGTGAGCTGTTACTTTAAGACAGTGCTGTCCAATGACTTTGGAGTTGTAATGTTGCTAAGCTAATGACTTTCTACCTGTCCATCTGCTGTGTGTTTGCTAAAGTTGTGTTGTAGCCACAAATGTGTGGCAGGCTTTGTTAGTAGTTTTGCTCTCATGGAGACATTTGATGACTACCAAACATCAAGATCAAATGCCTTTACCCAAACAATAAGTTGAAATGTGAACAAAGTGTCAGGTTAGAAGACGAGGAGGACAAAAAAGATGCTAACAAAACTGTCTGTGCTCCTCAAAGTGCTGTGAATATGTGACTGAACCGCAGCACAAAGGTAAGATTTCTGCTTTATAAAGTTTAAACCTCATGTTTGACTCTGATAAAAGAAGAGGCCTCACGAAGAAGGGCTGTCTGAAGTAGTAGCCTAAGTGGGGTGCCGGTCAGGAGGCATGTTAGCCTGTTTCGTGGCAGACATTTTGATTTTTCACAGCAGGAAGAGCGCAGGTGTTACTAATAACATTAACAATGGCTCTGTTGTATTCAAGTGACCCAGCACTCTGTTGTGACTGAAATAATGTCAGCCGGTAAAATAAAATGCAGTTGCCATTAATTTCATTAGCTACACCTGTGCTTCTCCTGCTGTCACATGTCAAACTGCCTGTTGGGACAAAAAAAGAAAAAGCTGAAAGCTTTTGAAATGACAAAACACCTGCATCACATGGGTAATGCTAACTCTCTCTGACACTGCTGAAGAAAGAAGAAAAGGAAATAGGTTTTTTTGGGCATTGCCTAGCTTGTTTTATTGAAAGTAAATTGACAATAAGTCCGTATCCAAATGTTTTATAAAAGTTTTTTTTTTGTTTGTTTTTCGTGTTTTAATAAGGTCTTATTATTTTAACTGTTGTCACTTAAAATAAAGTAAAAACTAGAGTTTGCTAGCTGGGTAATTTTACCAAGTGCTCAGACACACAGGTTGTTTGATGTCTTTTTGTCTTCATATTGTGTCTTCAGCAACGTGTCGCCTTGCCTAAATGACTCTTTGTGCAGCTACGACTGTGTTTAAAGACGAAGGTGAGTACAGCGTGTTTCTGATCCTGAAGATTTTAAAACAACCCCGGCTACAGAGCCCCAAACACTGGAGCCGCTAGATGAACCCAAAATGTACTTCGATCTAATTTAACAATCCAATTCCCCTTAAACTGCCATTGCATTAGCTTGATACAGAGCAGAGGAGTGCACAGAGGTCACACAAGTCAAAAAGGAGCAACTTTATTTCTCAAAAGAATCAGAGCACTTCCAAAAACGTTTTCATACAGCTTCCAGTCTGCTGAATATTACCACTGCGCTTTTGCCAGTGTAATATCTGAAGGGTCAACTTTAAATCAGCCTGCAATGTGTCATAAGTCACTCCTTATATTTTATAAAGATCTTTATATTCATATCTTCAATTCCTGCAAAACATCATTCATTATTGTGCAGTGACTAATTAATGATATGAACTGAATTATTTTATGGTCAAAATTTCACTCATGCTATGAATCATCGTAAAATCTTCACATAGTTTGTTCCCATGACTCCCACATCACCGCTACCAAATCTGCTGTTATGTTTGGTTCACAATAGCTGAGAATTTAATGTGAGGTGCCATCGGTTTTATTGCTTTTGGTGCACTGACCTGTTGCCCGCAGCAGACAGAAAAATCCTCACCTGGCTGATAACACTTAATACTGTTCTGTCAACAGCGTGCCGTCTTTCCTGCTGTGGCGACAATCTGGCTCTCTACCTTTTGATTTCCACATGGAAGTCAAAAACAGATGTCTGGAGCGCTGTTTAAAATCTGATGTGTGCATCCTCCACTGGTGTTACCCTCCTGTTGTGTTTTTGCATTTTTTATTCATTAATGCATAAAGAAGCTTTCCAAGGACAGATAATTCCTCTGAAGATTTAAATGATTACAGGGTGATGAATGAAATAAACTCAAACACATCCCATTCACAGTCTTATAGATATCAATCAATGCAGTACCTGTACTGTGTGCATATATATAAAAATATATATATATATATATATATATATATATATATATATATATATGCCAGTGTTAATAGTCATAAAGATAGGACGGGCTATTGTAATGCTTTGCAATAGTCAGTTAACGGATAAGAGATATTTTAATGTTTCTTTTCAGTGCTCTGTTTTATTTTACTCGTTGAGCCCATCCCTGCTAAACATGGTTGGCTGTAGTGTTGAGACAGTTGTGCAGAGACAGGGACATGTGGAATGACTTTTTATTGCGCGATTAGTCATTTTTCAGACAACAAGGCTCCCCCAACATTAAAACAAACAGCAATGTACAAAACAGCACGCCTTTTTGCCATCAACGGAAATTTAATAAGGTAGTGAGAGTACATAACAGAAAGAAATGAAGTGTAAGGACGCGAGTTATGATGATGTTGAGATGTATAGGATGAGCTTGATGTCAAAGCCAAAGTAAGCACCATCGTCATGTAGTCAGGAAAGGCCATATTTCAGTAAGAAATAATCTAGAAGGGGTGAGGAGAGGTTAAACATGATACAAGAGGGTTGTTATCACAGTTTTCAGACATTTTTACCAACTAAAAAAAAGAACAATATCGGTGTAGCACTACTTTATCATGCAATTTACTTTAGTAAACCTTCTGACACACAGACAAAATATACTTCAATAAGTAGAACTCAATACATCTCTGTCCAGCAATAGTCACAAAGCCTGTAATTTATACTCTTTGAATGTGAGATCCCTATCAAAAATAATATGCAGATTTTTATTTTTCTTAATATATCTAAAGTGCAAGTATTTATCCATTTTTATTCAATGCTTCCTGTAAGTATAAAATACAAAGGAAAAAAACAGCAATGTTTTTCCTGTTTACATGTTATATTTTTCTGAAAGGAGGAGCATCATATATAACAAACCATATATATATATATATATACACACACACGCCACAGATAAAATATTTTTGAAAGATACAACATATTATCTCATATGGGGATGGTAAAGGGATTTAGACCAAACGGTGACATGGGATATGTTCATTGTGCATTGACCCCACCCCTTAAAATCCAGGATCCATTTCCCAACATCTTCAAACATTTGAAAGAACGTCTTTATAATTATACACAACAGTAGCCTATACAGTCTGCAAACATGATGGACCCTACTACTCGGTGCGTGTGCAAACAGAAGACGTGCTGAATGAGCTCCTCTGTCAGTGGTTTGTGATGAGTCATATAGTGCTTGGCTTTGACCAGAGGCTGCGATTGGCTGTATGATTAACCAGGAACTCTGAATGGCCAATGAAAGACTACAACACTGAAACCAGAAACAGAGCAGATTTGGTTGTCTGGAACACCTTTATGGAAGTTGTGTCTGTTTTAGGGGCAGGTTAGCCCCCATCCACATTTCAATTGCGGAAGTTTGCTGTTCAAAGTCACGTACATGTGGCTGTTTTGAGTGCACTCAGAAACATGAATAATCTTCCCCGACAAGACAGGAGGAACAAGCAGTCGAAGCACCTACAGCTGGAGCCATCATAGCAATCTGACTTTGAGTACGTGCAACAAGTGGCTACTCCTGCACTTCTGAGTCTATGATTGAATTATTCTTCTATTTCCATCAGTTGAAATGTTTAAGGAATGGTCTGCTCGCCTGCTGTTTGAGCAACAAAAAATAAGCTCCTCTAAGTGAACACTGCAGCAGAAACAGACGAAAGGCAGGATAACATCATGATTTGGGATTGCTACGATGGCTAGCGCTGTATAATGAATCAAAACATAATTCTCTTCGATGCTTCAGCTCCAGCTCCAGTGCACCGTCGCCCGTAAACACTGAACTTAGCCAGAGCCACTGAGGACAGCACACAGCTTGACCACTGACACTTTTATACAGAAAACAAGACAAAAAAACATCTGCCTACCATTTTGCATTTGAGTCCCAGAAATGGATGACCGTGTAATGTGGGCACAACATGGCTGCAAGGTCACTCCAGGTTTTGCAGTGACACTGGGTGAACTCTCATAAACTGAGAAATCAGACTTCATCACACTGTTTTCAGCCAAAATCACAAGCACCCCACCCTGCCCCCCTCCTCTGTAACTCAGCGACGACCCAAAGTGGACGAGTCATGTTTCACAACGGAATCATTCTGCACTAAAAACACAACTGACCCAGTAGCACCTAGCGATTACAGTCTGTAACAAAGCAAGACGACATGTCTTTAAATCTTTAAGAAAATGTGTGCGTTTCACAGAGTGAGGCATTCACAAAGTGAACTCTATGAGCAGGTTCAAGCTCTTCTTATATATTTGGCCATTAGAGAAAGAGAAAAATAGAAAGGAAGTGTTGTATTTCCAGTCTTCATGTAGCATGAGCCTCCTGGAGGCCTAAATTCAATCAAGCTAAAGCTAGAACACTTTGGGGAATAAGTGCTGTGTCAAAACAGAGTCCAGACTTATGCTGAACTCAAGATGAACTCAGATTGACCTCAGATGTGCTTTGCTGGGCACATAGTCATAGGTGGCTTGTATGTGTGTTTAATGGAAATGGGCTTTATACAATTCATCGGGCAGTGTGAGGAAATATAGTCATCTCCGCAAGAGGGAAAAGAGGTTTCCTGTTCTTCTCCAAAACAGAGAGAAAAGTCCTAACTGGATCTGTCTGACAGCTGGGTCAGTAGGTCGTGGTAGGCCGCTGCTGGTAAGCTCCTACAGTGCAGTGCCAGGCTTCATCAGGCCTTTCACCATCACTCAGAGACAAACCTGGGCCAAAACGTCCTGCGTGGAACAGATGGGATTTTCTGGAACATTTTTCTTGGCTCAGCACACAGGCATGCCCAATCAAACACAGATCAACTTTTTAAAGCAACGATTCAGTAGGACGTCTGATACAGTTTCAGCCCAGGTATGCTTTTGGGAGTACTGCCTCAGTCTAGGCTCGGCTATCTGTCCCCTTGTCTGGTAGGCCCAGACTGTAACTACATTAACAGCTTTTCTCCAGCTGAGGCCTCTAAAGCTGCAATCCACACAGACTGTGTTTCCCCTTCATGCCACCTCGGTGGCACAGCTCTCTGACGGGCCTGTGACCAGGCTCAGTCACATTAGCTTTTGTAGGCCGACCTGCTTTAAGTAAAGTCGAGGTGAACTCACCCTCAGAGCACATTGATTGTTAACTAGCAATTCAGTGTAAGCCTAGAGGTCGATCGGGTCAAAAAGGAATGGTCTGTGTGTCTGACAGAGCGTATTTGGGCATTTGGACAAGGTTAGCTAAACAGAGAATGAGCCCGGGCCTTTTTTTACGCTTCCAGTCCCGGTCGGGGAAGAGGAGCAGACCTGAGATCAGAGTCTGCCCGGATCAGAGGGAAGGATTGTGATCCTCATTGTAACAACAACAACAAACTCCTCTGTCCTTTGGGTCTGCTGCGGCCGATCACTATCGGCAAACTCAAGTGAAACCGCAGACAAGCCAAAGTCAAATTGGAGTTCACCTGTCCTGCGATCAGCAGTCCCAGTGAGAGAGGGGTCACACTCAGGCTCCAAACACACAGTTTCCTGTCTTTTAATGACAGGAGGCCTTGTGCAGTTCTAGACACCATTCAAAATACTTTAGAGGCCTCCCAAACACTCAGATAGCAACAAGAGGCCTCAACAGGGAGAGACTGTGTGTGTGTGTGTGTGTATGAGCCACCCCTGGACCCAAGCCCCAAGATACTATTCAGCTTCAGTGTAGACCACTGCTGACATGGAGACGGTGAGAAGTTGTTGACTGTCTGTGTCGTGTGTGTGTGTGTTTGTGTTTGTGTTAGGGGAGGAACGAGGAGGGAAAGGGTTTTTCTCTGGGGTGACTCCGTAGGGGGACGTAAAACACCCAAACTAGTCTACGCGCACTGATAGACGGACAAGGCAGCCTACTGGTTTACAGAACGTGACAGGAAAAATACCTCACTACTAGTCTGACTTTTTTTTCAGTTTGAGCAAGTGCTTGAGAAGAAAGACTTCACATTTCGGAAATATAATGCAGATGCATCAACCTCATCATCATGCTTTCAATATCTACTGATCACATAGCCTATACATTTTTTCATCTTTTAATAGTCTATACACGTGATACAATGCCGCGATTGGCACGTACACAATATTGCACACTAATATGAAACGTCCTACACTAGTCAGTGGCTTTCTCTCTGCCTGGGAGGGAGAAAGCTGACACGTTTCGGACAACATAAGGTGGAGAAAAGAACTTCAGAATAAAAATAATGCAAAAGTGACATATTCTGAGCGGCGAGGCCCCCAAGGAGCGATCAAGGGGCTGTAGCACCATAAGGAGATAGATACTGCCTTGGCCCTGCACTGATAGGCCTCTACATCCACTGGACTGCACTCAGACTGATGGCATGGGACCGGCCGGCCCGCCTGGCTGCCTGACTGCCTGGCTCTTTAACAGCATCCATCTCAGCTCTGACGAATAGCCTCATCCAGCCGCTCCTGATTTAGTTTTGTTGTTGTTGCTGTTTTTTTTTTTTTTAACATCATGGTGCATATGGTGTGCAAAGCCACTCGTAACTTCTCCAGATGAATCTCCACGCTGACACCCAGTGCTGCCACAGGCGGTACCTCCCTGGTCGTTCTTCTGTTCCAGGGAGACACACCTCTACTCTGTGAGAGGCCAACAGGCCAGGGGTGCTGCTAAGGTTTCTGGGCTCCAGGGTACCATAATGCTCTGAGCCCCCTCCTGTTTCCAAAGTGTACGTACGGCAGCTCCTCATCTTTTTGAAGGGCCCGCTCCAGCTCGGAGCTAAGCCCACTACTGTTGTTGGCCCCAAAGCTCCCAGCAGCCTATCAGCTCACTTTTGCTGTTGCCACCCATGCTCCATGCACCACAGGGGTGTGAATCTTGCAGCCCTGGTGAGTATATATTTCGGCCTACATAACAGCACTCGTAAATGAAAACGTACAGCGGTCGAGGTCACAGACCATCCACGTGAGAACACGTAAACGAGTGGAGTGTATAAGGCACGGGTCGTAATGACGTCAGAAAGGATGCGTAGCCTCATTACAAGGCTGCGCTGACGCTGTCTTTTTTTTTTTGTTTTGTTTTGTTTTGTTTCCACGCCTCGCGCTCACACAAGTGGACCTTATCCTTTTGCATCCCCCACCCCCCCAGAGGAAAAAAACAACAAAGTAACAAAGAAAAAACTTAACCCACAGAAAACGTGGGTATCTTAATAAGGATTTTTTTTTTACAGCTGATTCACAAAATCATAATTAGTACATCTAAGTTAGCACTTTTTTTCATTTAAGTTTATATGGACATGGTGCAAGAGAGTTGATATTCATTATAGTAGCTCAGAGATAGATTTATCTCATTAGTTTGAGGCGCACAAAATAGGCTATTCATTTTTGAATCTCAACCTTTCCATAATGGCATGATAGAAATGCTTTCATTAGCCTACTACGTTTTAGGTCAAATTAAAGACTATAGCCTACTTTGCCAAACTTCTTTTCAAAACATGAGCCTACACGCATGCTGACAGGTGTTTACAGGCCTGTAGTGCTGCGTTCTGCAATTCATACACTTTTAGAGCGCTTTCATATTTATTCTGCGTACCTTTATAATAAACTATACATCTGGTATCAGATTTTGGTTTCATAAAGTCCATAATATATTCTCTTTGTGCTGATGTCAAATATTCGTTCTACATGAAGACTGTCATTTCATATAATAGACCTCTGGTTGTATTTTTGATTAAATCTTAGTATATGACCAGTTTGAAAACATTTAAACATTTTTTTTCGAAATAGCTTTGATGTGTGCAAAATCTGTCGTTTGATAGAGATATAAACACTCTGCTCATTGTCATTTAAATCAAGTAGGAAACAGTTCATATCTTACAGTTCAATCCTTGATAGCAGCGGCTTACTGTTACATGGGTGGTAAGTGGGGTGACATCCAGTAAAATGAGCGAGGAGACAGCAGAGGTGCTGCCATGTCTGTGGAGGTTGTGTGTGGGGTGATTCCCTTGGAACTTCTCTTTCTAATTTACAGTTAAAAGTCTCAGGTTTCTCTCAGAGTTCAGTTTTGTCTTTGCTGTTTCAGGTCCGCTCTCCTTAAAATCCGCGTCAGTCATCGTCGCCTTCATCTCCGCCGTGCGGGCCCTCAGGTAGCAGTTCGGAGGCCCGCTTCTCTCTACTCCTCTCCTGGATCTTCCTCATCTCCTCCGCGTATTTACAGAAGGTGTTGCCGAATTTGGACCACACTTTGCACGGAACCGTGATGGAGTTCCGGTACGTGGGCTTCACCTCGCTGACCCGCATGAAGACCCCGTACTTGTTGGAGCCCACGTCAAAGAAGAAGCGCTTGTTGTCGACCGTGAGCGAGGTGCCCTCCGGGAGCTCCGCCGGCTCCTCGTCGACGCCGTAGTCGTCGATGAGTTTGGCCAAAGCGTCGCGGAACTCGATGAGTCCCTGCGCCGGCAGAGCGATGGTCTGGCCTTGCGCGCTTCCCAATCCGGGCCCCCGATTAACGGTCTGTCGGATCCTCAGGAACCGCCCCCTCTGGTTCTCTTTCAGATCCATGTAATATTTCCGATTCTCCCGCACCAGGAATTCGCTCTTGAGCGCCCGCCGGGGCTCATCCTGCACTATGTCCGGGTTGGTCGGGCCCAGCTGCGCGTAATGTTCGATAAAGTCCCCGAGATAATCGCGGAACTCCACGGCGACCGACATGGAGAGAGTGAGGCGGCTCTTGTTTCCCCCAGCCCCGACCTCGGCTATCTTTAGGAAGCGGCCTTTCACATTCTGCTTCACGTCAAGGTAGAAGCGCTTGTTCTGGATGTCGACGCGCTTCGAGGCGAGCTCCTCGGTGTCGTGCTGCAGCCGGGACATGGCGCCCATCGCACCCGGGGGCAGCGAGCCGGGGCCTGCGGTGGGCCCTCCGTGGTCACTGCCACTGTCTCTGTCCGCCATGATGCTGCCTCCCTGCTTTACCTTCCACCGTCTCCCTCTGCCTGCTGCAACCTCGACTGCCCGTCAAACCACTCCGCCGCTCTATCGCGAGAGGAGAGAGGAGGATGAAAAAATGAAAGCAACTGTAGTTAGTGTTACTGTAGTACTCCGAGCGGGCTCCGTTCAAGACTGCCGCACGGTTTTTGCAACGTTTCGCACAGCTTTCTCCTCAGTCTTTAATGTGGCCATATATTGCAACAGAAAGTTAACCCCCACCCATGTGAGCCTAAAACACTGCAGTACTAACACCAAGCAAGATGGACAGACAGATAGACACACAGACAGGCAGACAGACAGACAGATAGATAGATAGATAGATAGATAGATAGATAGATAGATAGATAGATAGATAGATAGATACATAGATACAGTTAAATAGATAAATAGACAGATGGATGGAGGCTTCACATTAAAGTACATAAAGATCACACCTGTCAGCACACTGTCTAAAAAGTGGTAATAAGAGGCAGAGCAGGAATAAAAATCATACCTGATGGTTTTGGGTTTGGGTGTTTCAGCACCACGGACAGCGAACCCCGACAGTTCCTGTGGAACGGTGGGAGCCGTGTGAAAGAGAGATTTCTGAATGAACGGTGAATGATAGCTGTGTGGGAGTCTGAGGGAGGGGGCTGATACACTGTGAAGCATCATGAATCATTACCCTGTGATTGGTCTTGCTTGTGCCACTTCTTCTCAATGGCCTTGAAAGGGTTCATCGGTGTAATGTAGCAAAAAGCCAGTTGTTTGATAAAAAGCTCCCATCTTGGACTACCAACTACTCAGAAATTGGGGGAAAAAATACAATAAATATGAGGTAGAAAACCCTCTAGATGTAATTTAAATTTTTGAATTAAATTAAATGTATTTATAGTGTAATTATACAATTCAGTTTATGTACAAGTTAATTTAGCTTAGTGTGAATTTATCATCTCCATTTTGCTTTGTATAAGCACTTATTTATTTAATTGACAGAGTTTCTTTCAAGTTTGACTGAATAATGTTAAAGGTCATATAAGGTACAAAATCCAGCAACTGAACATGCAAGGTGAAGTTATGAGGTCATCAGGTCCCAGTGGGGCGGAGCAGACCTCAAGGGGAAGAATGATGTAGGAGATGTGATAGATAGATCATAAAATAACGGATCAATGGGATTAGAGGTATGTGAAATATTATTAATCTCAATAGACTAAATCTAGAAACTGACACATTATGTTTTATCTTTAAAGTTAAAATTGTTTTTTAAGGAAATGTCTGAAATGAAAACATTTTCTTTAACAAACTCCCCTCCCTGTATCAGTCACTATAAGACAAAAAATCTTACTGTAGGTAGAATAATAATAAAAATCTCTGAAAGCAGAATTATTTTCAAACTCATAAGCACGCACACACCTATTATTAAATGTTTTAACACTGATTTAACCCCAAATATAAATTTGATCTGACTGATGAGCTCGTGAAAGAAGGGGTGTTAACCTGGAGTGGAAAGGTGGGCCTAAATATTTTTAGCATAAGCCCAGTCATTTAGTTTGAGCGGATAAGTCACTGGTGTCTGGTGACAGACAGCAGGTGGTGAGCTTAAAAAGAGATGGGATTTGACTTCATGAGTACTGCTGCTGATGTAGAAAATGAGGGAAAGAGGGCTGCAATGAATAAATCTAGGAAGTACACACAGACACGAAATTAGAAATGGCATCTGTGTCACTAAGACAAGTATATTTTTGCACCACAGATAGACAGTATTACCCAGAGAGTGGAGCAGTTTGGACAGCAAGTGTATCACAACCGGCTGATCCAAGTGAGCTAATCAACACCCTGCTAAAATGCTGGTATATTACCAACAACAGCCCCTCTGATAATTCCCACAGGTTCAGCATGAGTGTCAAGGGAATCATGGAAGCAATTGGTGGGAGTCCTCCCCGGGTCAGTCAGCAGGAATCGGTTTTTACTCCCCTTCGCTTTGTCAGCAAATGATTTGCTTTCAAGGCTAATTTGGAAATTCTTAAATTGTGTGCGGGGCCTTTGAGTGGGGGCTCTAACGTATGCATGAGTGGCTGGATGAATGAAGGAGAGACAGATCGGTTAATGGGTGGGCAGTGGGCGGAGAGGGAATGGAGTGGGGGTGGGTCACTGGACGGATCGCAGACTCTGAAGGGCCGTATCTCCCTCTTGCTGTGGTGATCCCTGAACAGGTGCAGCAATCCCAGCAATGTGGAACCTTCAACCTTTGACAAAGACAAGATCAAACCCGCATGTTCTACAGCAATAAGCACCATGGACAGCACCCAGGGCTGAAACTGTGTTTTGACTTCCTGTAAAAGAAGTTGGATCTGAGCTTACATGCATGCATATGTTACATATGTGACATTACATACAGGATACATGCGGTGAGGAGACAGACCTTGATTGCAGCAGTCTGCCTGCGGCCTTTTCTTTCTGTTTGAGGTTTCGTGTGATTGGCCTGTTGGGACCGAGCACTAAACCTGTCAAGCCTTTCAGCACCACGGACAGAGACCTGTCCCTGATGTGACCCTGCTGATGGTGAAATGGGTGGATGAAGCCATGATGTAGGTGCAGCCTGTGATGAGATTGCCTCACATACATTTTCTTTATCATCTCAGTCATCTATAGTAAGAAGAAAAGCTGTCCACGTGTCCCCTAAATGACATTATATTTTATCCGTTTCTCAGCATGGACAATGAAAAGGCTTTCTGACCTCTAGCGAAGGGCGCACATCTCCTGATAGGGAGGGAAAGGCGAATCTTATGAATGGCTTGATTGATGGATACAGAGATGGAGGCAGGGACTGGTCTGCTGTGGAGGGAGGAGGGGGTACTTTTGGTCACCATAAAAAAAAACAAAACCCTGAGCATATTGTGCAAAGCTCTTGTTTCATTGGTGGAGATGTATTCAATGAAAAAAGTGGTTTTATTAGCTGTAGCTGAGCAGGATTGGCAAAATATTTGGGTTGAATGTCTTTCCAGCATAATGCCCGCAGGTTGGGCTAACTGATGCTCCCACGTGTTGCCGGAGTCTTTGAACTGTACAGTAATCCCAAGGCAATATTAGTGAACTGCAATGACTCGAATAATGGCGGGGCGGGGGGGGGTGTCAGGTTTTGGGTGTGCTCTCCTGCAGCGTGCAGCGGGCGCAGATGTGTCTGAGGGCTTTTAAAGCTGAAGTGTCGAAACTCCCAGCTCGCTTCGCCATGCTGAGGAATCCATTGAGAGAATTTCGCAGCGTTAGTCATCGCAACAACTATCCGCAGTGTGTGTAGTAGTCGCCTATAGCCTCTCTCTTGCACCTCTTGCACTGGAGATCCACAGTGGGCGCCGCGCAGGGCTTGGCTACAGACGCACTCCTGCTGCCGCGTGTCTGTGCACTGCGTGCGCGATCTCTCTCGCACCCACCCGCAGAGCTTTAACACAGTCGACCAGCATGCTCACATGCTGCTCGGGTCGGTGGCGGTGTGTGCCGGTGGGCGCCCGGGTCATTAGGGTGTTTGCGCAGGACGTGGCGAGCCGACGCCAGTGACCGGGCAGGTGATGTTTGCTCACGTAAGCCGCTCGCGTTTGATGAGGGGCGCAGGGGACGCGGCTGGAGGGTGCGCGCTACTGTTGCATCGCCTCACCGGATAACCGCTGCTATCTCATCCTGTCCGTCCGTTCCTCCCCGGTTTTCTGCTCTCTCTCTTTTTTTTTTTTGAGACATTTTGCTCACCGACTAACGGATTTGCAGGAGTGGGACTCTTTTGGCGATCGAAATAAGTGGATAAGGGACCCGACCTTGCGTGTGCGTGTGCGTGGAGTGCGTATCGTTTCTTGTGATTCCCCTGTACGCGCAAGCTGCTTTTTTCCTTCCAGAGAGGCAATGCGCCCACCATGCGATGCGATGCTAGCCTATTAGCTGGAGAGAGAGAGAAGAGAGAGAGAGAGAGAGAGAGAGAGAGAGAGAGAGAGGCTTCAGCCCTGGATTCGAGAGGAGGCTAATTTACGAGTCTTGTTTTGCCTTTCAGGAAAAGGGGAGATAAGAGGGGGAGGGTGGTCGGTGAAGGAGAATGCAGCAATCACATTTTTAAGCATGCAGAAGCGGGCCGTTTCCGGTTCCTAGGCTGGTGTGTCCCCCCATCCGAGGCCAGCAGCCGTATGGGGAAAGCAGCGGCAGACACAGATGGCATGGACACTTCCACAAGGTCTGCCGCTCTGCCCTGCCTGCTCTGCCGGAGCCCGTTCGCCGCCGTCTCTCTCTTCCAGCTCGCTCCGCCGCCCAGCAGCACTGCAGCACAGCACAGGCTGACGGCATGAGGCTTGATCCAGTGCATTTCTCCATGCTGGTCATCGGGGTCTCCTTCGCCTGTTACGCCCCGAGTCTCAACTCCCTCCAGGACCAGGCGTACCGATCAGCCGTGGTCATCGAGGGCGAGGTGCGCTCCTCCCCGGAGAACGTCTCCTCCCGGGAGCCCTACAGTGTGAATGTCAAAGTGCTGGACGTGTGGCCCGTCAACAGCGGCGGCCTCGAGAGGGAGCAGCTCGTGACCGTCGGGGACTTCGGCTCCGAGGCCCCGTGCACCACGGTGGAGAAGGACCACAGATATATCTTTTTCATGGACCCGACCGCCGAGCCCTTGGTATTCAAGGCATCGTACGCCCCTGTGGACGCCAGCGAGCCGGAGCTGAAGAAGGATGTGGAGAGAGTGTTGTGCGAGGACTGCGGTAAGTTTAAGGTTTTTTTTTTTCTTTCCCGTTTTACCTGCCGTACACTCACACCGCACTATAAGGGCCACTGGAGCTGCCATGGTGATGTAAGGAGACAGTCACCGCTCTCTGGCTGCGCGTGCGCGTCCGGAGTCTACACAATGTGTCAGCGTGCGTACTCACATGCATGCGCTCGAGCCGATTGACACTTCAATCCTCCATAACCCGGTCACCCATAATGAAATGAGAAAGCGTGGCGGGGGACGTGTGTGCATGTCGGTGTGTTTGTGTGTGAGAGCGATAGAGGGACAGACACACACTTAAATGTGTTAGTTCAATCTTCGGGTTAAGCCCCAAATAGCAGGTTCCTCCTGAGGATCAGACAAGCACCGATGATCAGTGGATACTGAAACTTCCAGCAAGATCTGCATCATCACATCAGTACAGCGAAGTAGCCTGAATGTGGAGTCATAAGGTGGAACACACAGACTGAAGCTGTGACAGCAGCTCCTGAGAGATAGTTAGGCAGAGCGTGTGATGGGAATCAGGGACAGCAACCCTATCTTTAGGTAATCTCTTTTTTAAACTTTGTGTAGTTGCCCACAGTCAGTCTAACATGTAAAATCGGTGGCTATTTTATATCAGAAATTGTGGCAACATCAAAAAGTGCCAGTGACAGTGTCAGTGTTGACTGCAGTGACAGTCAGTGGGCTTGGTAACAGTTCAAATCTCTCAACTTGTTGCAAGTTTTCACCGTGGATATATGAAACTGTGCTTTTTTATTGCATTACAACAAACAAGAGAAACTGCTGTAGCACTTCCTGCTTTTTAATTCACAAATTTCTGTGAGAAAATGCTAAAACTGTGCGCAGCAGCTGGGCAGGCCTGTAAGAAACAGTATTTGACTTATTATCACTGTAATGGCTTTTATAAAATCTGAACAAGACACAATATATAAAGACCTGGGACTACCATGTCAAATTGATGGGTGTGCACTATTTCTGTTTTCTTTCTCACATTTACTCATTTCCTTTCTCTCCAACAGGAAGAAAAAAGACTTAAATTAAGCCTTTTTTAAACCAAAGGTCTTTTAGAATCTGTGTCAGCCCCTCAAATCAAATAACAGATTAACCAAGCTCTTACACAGTGTGATTTATGTATATTGTATATTTTTATATCTGCTTGTTGCAAAGGCTCTCAGATTTCTCACTTTTAACTATATTCCCTAAAAGACAACACTGACTTTTGGCAAATTATCTCCATGATCCACTCCACCTGTGTTTTCAGTATTCAAAGTGCTCCGCTGCTTTTGGTGATGATGTAACTATAATTTGTACATCTACTACTGTGTTAAAGCATCTGCTTCCCTCCTGGTAAACCTCAGTGCAGAAACACAGAGACAGGAAGGACCAGTTTCCTGTATTTCACAAAAGAAGGGTTATAAGATCTTAACGGCTGAGGTGTCACACATTTCTCCAGTACAAACCTTAAGACCACCACTCTTTGTTACATGAATGTGAGGCCTTTGAAACAATGTGAAGATACGAGGACTCATCTCCACCTTTAAGTCCTTCAGACTCAGAAACCACATCATTTCCATGCAAACCACCAGTGTCTCTAAAGTGTTAAATCCTATTAGGAAGTAACTCTGATGTCTTAACAAAGGGTTCATCCAGCATTTGAGCTAACAACGTGATGTTCTATTTTTACCTCTGTGACATGCTAAAATTATCAAGTCATTTATTTATGACAGAGCTGTTGCAATCAGGCTTCAGTCTAAAACACATTTTCCAGGCAGGGATAAGCTCAGGAGAGGAGATACCCACTTATGAGCTGATTCACCCCTGCACACACACACACACACACACACACACACACACACACACACACACACACACACACACACACCAAAAGCCAGAGCTACAGGAAGAAACACAACCTAATTAGACACTGCAGAGTGTGTGGTGATGCACTGTGGCAACAAGCATCCTCTGAATGTCCAGTGTTTGTTACTATCGTCACCTCTGTTCGTCTCCGAGGATTGATTGGATTCATCTGCTAAAACTAATAACAGAAGTGCAAAATCCATGCCCTGAAATAGTCACGAGGTTAAAGGAGCACTTTAATGTCATGAAAAATGGATACTTTCGTTTAACAATTTTGCACACCTAGTAACTTTGAATGCCTTGTGTTTGTGCTCCATTTCGTAAGACAGTTCTGCTGTGGTGACGTTGACATGGGATCCAGTCTAACAACAGGAAACCAGGATTCAAACATTATATCTCTGTGCAGCACAAATGCAGCTTCGCATGTCTGCTTGTATGCTCATCTCAAACACAATAACTTTCAGTGAAGTATTGCAAAATGCCTACAACTGCTCATCAGCCAGGACCGCCCTCAGTTGTAGCTCAGTCACGGGCTACACTGACACTTTTCCCTGACCGGACGCAGTAATGTCAGGGCAACCGCTGAATGAGCTATGACCAGCTACGACTGACTCCAGGCCAGTGATCAGCATGCATATGTGCATTACAGGATGCTGTAGAAGATTTTAACTTTAGTAACGGCAGCCTAAAGATGGGTTGGGGTAAGGGGCGTGTCAGCACACACACACACCCTGAGTCTCTAATCCCAAAGCGAGTCTAAACACAGCCAACCAGTCAAAAAAAAAAAAAAAGCCAACAGCCAAACTGTTGGAACGCCCACTGCTGTACACACCCCTACCGATTTCTGTCAGCACACTTATATTTTAGTGGTGTTTTTGGCTACAGCTTCCACTATCTGTTTCATTTTTCCCCGTATTATACTGTAAAAACCTGTGTTTGGGTTGTACTGAGCATACAAGATCATAGCAGTGGATGAGGATGTTAGAAACACTAATACATTTTTGTGGTAAAACTATCTGTAATTCAGCACACTGTTATTTAATGTTTGAATGGTGTGTATCCACAGGGTGGAGGTACCCCTGTCCCCTCTCATCCACTTTGATAACCCAGCAAAAGCGTGTGTTTGGTGTAAATGAACGGGGAGAGACAGAAGATGCAGCTCCTTAATGAACAAGAACACTGCAGCTGTTATGTACTGGGTGGCACAATTAGTTACGAGAGGCACAGCTTAAAAAAAACCTGTCAGATTTTTTTATTCCGCCATGACAGTACACACTCTACTCTCTGGTGTATCTATCAAACCTGTAATACAAGCGAGCATTCGCTATAGCAACACCACAGTGCCAAACATAAAGAGGATGATGCGTTACAGTAGCCTACATTATAGCATTACCGTTTACTGTGTTTGTCCTGGTGAAACATCACTACTGCTTCACTGACATGTTTCTATTTGTACCCCACTGCAGCAGCGTCAGCAAGCAATTGTATTAAACAGTAAAACAGTGAAATACTACAAAAGAGGAGCCATTGTAGCTACACTGTTTAGCTTGCTTGTTATGTTTCCAGACTACCAGCACCTGTTGGACTGACCTGCTGAGATGAAAGGAGTTACTTTGGGCTATATGAATATGAAGAAGCCACACGATTTCAGCTTTGTCACCTTTAATACAGACAATGATATAAATCCTGAGCTAATATTTGTTTAAAACAACTGGTAATTAGGTTCCTGTCTCGAGGTTTAATTCAGACTTTCAGCCAGTGATTGTTGACATTTATTGCGAGCGTCGGTTGTGCAAAGTTAGAAGCACAGACCCCTAGCTGTGAGAGAAATTATGAGACAGTAAATCTTTATTTATTTATTTTTTTTGCACTATAAAAAATAGCAGAGCCATCCTCCAAAAGCAGAGCCAATGTTGATTAAATGGCGAGAGCAGTCAGGTTTCCCCTCTTACTGTTTATGGCATTGAGTCTGCCGTAGCTAATCCAATAACCTCTCCCCTTTCTTCACTCCATCCCTCAACCCACACCTCTCACCGAAACACAAAATCCAGCTTGTTAAGGGAAAATTTCAGGCTCCGCAGAACCGACTGCAACAGTATAAACTCTCTTGATGTAGAATTCAAGGCCACACGAGTTGGGTAATTGAGAATCTTTGTTCTGATCCGAGCAGCCGAAACCACATGTACAGTACGTCTCCACTCAGCTCGGCTGCTCTCTTCCTGTTTTAGTCAGTGAAAATAACTAAGGTGTGTGGACAGCTCGCACTCCCATCTTAAAAAGTACAAAACCAATCTTATCTTACATCCCAGGCAGTCTAAAGCGTAATGTAGGTCTTCTCTGATCATTGCTGTTGGCATGCCTTTTGAGATACATTGACAGTTTCTTCCAAAAATAGCTTTATCTGATGCCCAAACATGCTCCTGTCACTGAAGCTGTATCTAGTGCTGCATACCTCGACTCTCGTGCTCTCGCCCTCTCTCTCCCCCTTCTTTTCGTCTCTCTCTCATGCTGTAGCTGACTGTAGCTGGAGTGTGTGGTTCAGCTTATGCCTGCCCTCTTGTCAGTCAGCCACACAGAGGAGGAGAGAAACAGAGAGACAGAGGGGGAGGGAAAGAGAGGAAGAGATCTTTAGCTTTGAGATTACAGATAGATGCCGCATTAATGCATACTGTAAAACCTGGCCTTTATTGGGAGCGAGAACACCAGGTTCAGGGATTGTTTTATTGTATCTATAATGTCCAAATATTATTTATAATTTATATCAAGATCACCATGTTTTTAGTGCTTTTTTGTTCAGCAGCATTACAGGAAAATATTAACCATTTTGGGAACCATGCTTAATTGATTTTTAGGTAGATGTGCAATATCAACATGTGCGTTAAAAAGACAAAATAATCTGGATTCAGCCTAACCACTCTGGATGGTTAGTTTGTGTGCATACCAACTCCTCTGAAGCTCACTCATCGACAGACTGTATCTCCTGTGTTCATCCAATTCAAATAAGGAAACGTAGAAACAACGATTTGTGGTTTTAGGGGAATTACTTGTTGGAGTAGTGACTGTCTGGAGATGTTGGACAGTACAGGGCCAATAGAAAAATTGTTGTTTATCAAGATTTAGTTGCAGCATGTAACTCCCTCTTAAATTGACATGTTTGCATTTCTGCTCACGTATGAATTAAATAAACAAGATGGTTTGTGTTAATTATCTTTAGAGGTGTGGATGGTGTATTTTCCTTTTCACTTTGGGCAGAGTCAGCCCAACTGTTTGCCCTCGTTTCCAGGCTTTATCCTAAGCTACGCCGTCCATGTCGTGACTTCAATTCTGTACTCACTGTAACACATGCACACACAAGAGAGTGGTATCAATCTTCTCATCCCACTCTCAGAAAAAAGTGAATTAGCATATTGGCTTTAATATATTGAAACTATTCATTTAAATGATCATTTGGCCAAAGCCAAAGACAGAGATCTCAGAACACTCACAACTCTCAGCTGATCAAACAAATTGACGGTTATGATATTTTGCTAAATGCATGTAGATGTGTTTGTGTATGTGTGTGTGTATATGTGTGCATGCAAAATGTGTATAATTATGTATAAGTGGTATCAAAAGTGTATAAAAGTGTAATTGCAGATTAGTGCACATGCATATGCCACCATGACTGAATGTGAATATGACTGTGTCAACTGCCTGACCTGCGCACAGAAGACTGTTTGCATGTGTGTCTAATACCAGCACCTTCACAGCAGCAGTATCATTTTTCTGGGCTAACATGCGCCGCTGTTTCTCAGCTCAGGCTCACATCAGTGTGTACAGCAGCTGGAGGGCAGAACCACTGTGGCATTGATCTCCAAATCCCAGAATTAGGAGATTTTGCTCTGGGGCAGCAAGTCAAAACAATCCTTGCAACAAGAAACATATCCAAGGCCACACCCTTGAACAAGTCGTTAACCCAATCCCAGTGAATTTAAACTTTCATTATGGCTCACTTTGGTGCTAACACTGGTAGATTTGACGAGAACAATTGGCTCTTTTAGGTTCTATCAGTTTGTGGAATCTGAGTTGTGCATTTTCAGGTTTACACTTTGAGCAATACTTTGTAAATGGTTTAATTAAGTTTCCATCTGAAGCCAGAGTTAACACACATATTGTACGTTAATATGAACATACATGTAGAGAGATTCACTGGTTGATCATGACGACAGTGACTTGACGAGACTGTGTGTGTGTGTGTGTGTGTGTGTGTTGCAAGAGGTCTCTCACTTGTCTGTCTTATCCTTTTTCCCCCTCTTTGTTGTGTTATCTGTGTCTATTTCAGACACCCTCTGTGTGTGTCTCTTTCTCGTCTGTTTCTCTCTCCCTCTGTCTCTCTCACTGTCCTTGTCTCAACAGAACATTATACCTCTACAAACACACACACACACACACACACACACACACACACAGAGCCATGCCAGTTAGCTGTTGCTGCTGTGCTGCAGATGCCCCAGTGTGCTGTCATTAGCAGGGAGATCTGGGGCTGCTATAAATTATGCACACTGAATAACAGAAGGCTGAGGATTTCTCCCCTCTGCTGCCTGTGTGTATATATATATGTGTGTGTGTGTGTGTGTGTGTGTAGCAAGGGGATGTATAGACCTTGTTTTTGCTCATTTATAGACTACTGACATTACACTGATCAACTGTGCTTGTCTACGTGTGCGTGCTGGGGCACTTCTCTGGGTCTCAGCACACTCACGACTGTCTAACTCGTGTACATGTCCTTCAGTTATGTAGTGTGTGTGAGAACGTGTGTGTCCTTGCTTTTGAATAATGTATTAGCCCTCACCTTTTCCAGCAGTCAGCCTTAGTAGAAAACTCCGACACATGCCTCTTAAAGGGACCAGCCCCGCACCACATGGCTCAGTTTGTGAATGAGAGAGGTCTTTGTGTAACCCCTCTTCCACAGACACACACACACACACACACAAGCACACACATGCAGATGCACTGCACACTCCACCCACACACTAATGCGGCTGCCGCTGCACACACCCTCCTCACTGCATCAGCAAAGTGCCCGTTTCAGACGGGATGGATTTGGCTGATGCTCTCTCTGTTTCTCTCTTTAGATTATTTCACCGTGGAATTAGATTAGACATCAAATTCAAAATTGAATAATTAGAAATGTTTATGCCAAGAACTCGTCAGTTGGTATTTCTGATAAAACATTTAAAAATGACAAGTTTGCTACTGTTTTGATAAATCTGAGCCGTCCTACTCTTTTCTTGGAAAGCCATTTTAATCTTTGGCATTCTTCTCCATAAGTAGCCCTGCTGTGCCTGACTGTAAGAAGTTGGCATGCAGTCAGCGAACGCCGGATATTCATGAAGTTGTAAAATGGCATTTTCAACTGTCACTCTGGGTAACAATTTATGAGCAAGAACTGCTCTCTCTTTCACATCCAAGGTGCTTTTGAGCAAGGCATTAAACTAAAGAAATGTATTTCAAAGTTGGCCCTCAGTGCAACACTGTGGCTGTTCTAGTCAACTTCCATATAAAAACCAGGAATAGTATCACTGAAACAGAGAAAGTGTGTTCTGCAAACATTTCTTGGGCAAAGAAAGTGTTAAAACATCCCTTTGGTTCTACATCAGGCTATCTTTGGCTCAGAAAGGTGGGCTATCTTTATCTCTCTTTGTTGTGGTGATCTTTGATGGTGACAGGTGGAGTATGTTCATCTGTCTTCCAGATGTCCTCCTCTGCCTCTCTAGATGTTATCTTGGAACTATTATAGGCTTGTGGTAGATACTGTGTGTACTATATGTTTGTTTTTGCATATTTTTACGCTTCTGTGGGAGCATATATTTAACCATACAGAAACAGAAATGAATAGTCTTCATTTTATCAGGGAACATTCTGCTCATTAATTGAGAACATGTTGGCAATGCATTTCCTAATTCTAACTTATGAAATAATATTTCAGCTCTCCTTGTCAGCTTCCTTTGAGATAGTGAAGGTTTTATTTCTGATTTGGTCAATTATACTACAATTCAAACAACTCCCAAGATTGATTTTACCTCATTTCTATCTGGTAAAATATTGTAGATTTGGAGCTGCACAGCAACTGCATCGCCATCATCTGCAATAAGATCACTGGATCACAGTTAGTCAAAAATAATTTAAGGAAATAGCAACTTAAGAGGAAGTTTAAATGTTTGTGTGGCTAAATATAACTAGTCTCCTTATTAACCTTCAACCAAAAAGACAAATGATCTCTTCAAATGTGATTTTAGTGAATATTTTATTCAATTTTCATCAAACGCAATAAGACCAAAACCAACAATGCGTTCATCAACGTGGGAACATATTCTCAGGAAGGAGTGGTGGTCCAGAAAAAAGTGCATTGGCACAACTTTTTACGTGTATGCATAAATTAATGTGTTTAAAAAACAACCGGCAGATATAGTATCACATTTTACCAATTAAATCAGTTTAAAAAATTTGCAGGATAAATACTGGGATCCATATGATTGAGGATATATTTATGCCTGAAACAAGCTCAGCTGCTGATAATGCAAAACTGAAAAGAATCAACAGGCTTACCACTTGCTTTGGTGTTATCTTCAACATGTTTTTAATGATGTGTCATATTTCAAATACTGTAGATGTCTACCCATTCTGTCTCATCTGTCTGTCCTCAGAATTATGACCTGTCTGTACTTTCTGTGATTTAGTGGCAGGTCTGCGCCCACAGGAGGTCAATGAGATTCTGTTTAGAAAGAAAGAAAACTGGATTTACAGTCAAAAAGCTGCCAGGCAGCATAAAAAAACAGTGTGAACTGAACATAAATGCACCTGTGGATGTACAGATAACATGCAGCCTCACTCTCACTGCTGGACAGTGTGTCCCTGTTTTTCTGTAGAGGCTCTGTTTAGTTCATTTTGGACCATTTAAGTGAAGGCAGAGGCTATTTTATGTTATGCTGTACTTTCTTCACCGCTAATGACAAGCTTAACATTTAGGTCAGGTGAAGGCAGGCAGTCATGTCATGATTGGGTAGAAAACCACACAGGCCTTTATGTTATCAACTTATTTTAACTGTATTTTTCATACTTGAGCCACCACAGAATAATGCATCCGCATGCGCTTAAACTCTTCTGAAATGATTTTTATCAGAAATGTTTTAAAAAGCTAAAATGACATTTCCATTGTTTTCCACTTTGGCCAGCAGGGGGGCTGTGGTGTCTAATGAATGGGTTAATTAGTCTCTTAGTACTTTCCAGTTCCCATTCGATGTCTGCTGCCCTTTTTCCTAAGCCCATTCATTCTTACTGAAGATGTAAATATTTAAAGCAGGAGTAGGTAACCTGTGTAAAAATAACTTTTAGTCATATTTAGCAAAACTGTAACTTTGTCCTGACATTAGTTCATGAGACACATCACTCTGCGGACATTTGACAAGAATCCACCGCGCCCTGATAAAAACAACCTATCAGAAGTCAGATCTGACAGAGCTTCAATTGCCCCACCATGCATGGGCTAAGACAGAAGAAGAGCATCAAAGAAAAACAAGTTAAAAAAAAAAAAAGAAGTAGACTGAGCAAAAGGGAGGGGCTTTGGAGGTGAGCTGGTGCACACTGAGGGACAGAGGAAAGGACCTGGCAGTTGAACTTCTCTCCTAATCTTACTGACTGTCTTTTTATATGCTGGTTATGGATATTTTGTTTCATTTTAAAAAAGCTTACATAGCCACACATTAAAACGCATTTCACGTACTAGTGGGTATGTACAGAAGCAGGGTACTACAGTGTCCGTGTTCATGGCAATGAAGAAACATGTCTCCAAGCTTAACGGTGCGGCTCACTGGTCTGTTTTGATTTGAACTCTGTGGCACAGAGGAATATGATAAGGCTTTGAAAACACAAATACATGTTAGTAGTATCAATTCATTGTTCAATTTCATCTTATTATTGTCTCTGGGTTTAGTCCTGTTAAGGGATCTGTTTAAAATAAGAAAAAGATGGAATGTCACCAGACCTTTAATTAATTTTTTTAAACATTTCTTTTAAAAAATTGTTTTGGCTATTACACTTAATATGTTTGTGAACCTTTTGGATATGTAATTGTGACATGTTATTATAGAGAATTCATCAGAGAAAGTAATAGCAGAAAGAAATAATGACAAGGTACATGTGATAATTTATTCAGCTGTTTTCAGGATTGTCGTCCTCCTCAGTAATCCAGGATGTCAGTACCTTTATTAATCTCATTCACTAAGATCTACTGTGTGTCATCATTAGGGTCATCCATTTATCTACCATGTGTCACCTGCTTACCAGTGCATATGTTTCAGCTTTAAATTTAAGAGTGTGCTGGTTCAGATTGATTTTATGGATCATCAGTATTTATATTATCTGTGATTATAATCATGTTGTAAACTAAGACAGAGGTGTCTAAGATAAGCTGTGTTTGACTGAAATAGGATGGAGAGTGTGCATCATGTGCTCTCTTGTTCCCTATATTGTTCTGAATTTCATACATTATTATTAGAAGCTGATCATTTGAATTAATTTTACAATAGCTAACAATTGTAAAATCCATTCTTTCCTCTGACCAGTCAAATAATTCTTCTACTGTGCTTAAAGCCTTTTTTAAACCAGACCTTGGTAAGATTTGTGTGTGATAATGCAACATTTTAGAATCTGAAATCAAACGGCCATTGTTTTACACTCATAGATAGATACATTATACTTTCTTAAAAGAAACAAGTGTCAAATGTGGTCTTTTATTAACTGAAAATGATCAAACCCAACTTAAAAGTGAGATACAAACTGTGTCTTCGGTAGCAGTAAATGAGTCTGTCCAGTGAGCGTTGGGCTCACACTTAATAAAAGTGTTGTTGCTCCTTTCTCTTTGGTTTGAAGCATCACAGACTGACCGGCTGATAAAGGAGCATGCAGTGATCAGTTTACTGAGGTTACATTACCATGTTTCTTGGAAATCAACTTCAAGCGTAAAAATCTGGTTCCTCTCAGTGCTATTTGGTGCTGCCAACATTCAGATTTGCCAAGTACAGATTTAATCCTCAATAAACCTTTGTCAGTGCAGTGCAGTTTTTTTTTTTAAGTGGAGATGGAAATGCCAATGGGACTTCAATACATTGAAGTGCCAGTCAACAAAAAGTCCAAGAGGAAAGTGAGACTTAAATATTTTTTCAGACTTTACGTGTGATTTAGTGTCATACTTACATACATATAGGAGACATGTCCATGTTTACAGTTGCAAAACAACCCAGCAACAAATCAGTGCCAGAATGTAATCCAACATGCTAGATAGTGAGAGTTCAATGAAATCTAAAATACTTACTACAGGGAACGTCCAGAAAACATCCTTGTTTTACAGAAGACTTGATTCAATGGCTAGAACATGGAAGTCCAGTAAAAAAAAAGACTTGCTTTTGTGGTGCCAGAGAGGCAAACATTTCTGAAAACATGTTGTAGGCTTGTATCTATTGTATATTTTCACTTTCAAATGGCTATAACAAAAGTGGACACCTCCATTTCTACATGGAGGTTGTTAAAGGATCTGGGGATGTATGAACTCAACTTTAGTTCCACTTGGATTTTATTTTCAGTGACTTTTCTAAAAGTAAATGCAGCAACATCTCTTAAAATCTAAAGTCTAAGGGGGCAAGAAACATGAGCAGTCTGGCAAGCAGACAGATTGAAAACAAGCTACAATTATTATTTTATTTGGAGGTTAAATCGAACCTGTAAGCTTGTAGTTTTACTGTTTGCCTTTGTTTTCTCTTTCAAATATTAACCTGGGGGTTTGTTTTCAACCTGTAAGTTTAACTGACTTCTTCTCCTTCTCAGCACCCTAAATCTAATTTTGCTCACAGCCTAATGGGAGTTTAGTGCAGGTCCATCGTCTCTGTTTTTCTTAGTAATGCTCTCTGTTTTGTCCGTATTTAAAGCTAAGGTAGCAGTGTATTTTTGAAGCACTTTTTGTTATTTTTTTTCTGAAATTATTTTTATTACATTCATTACTATACTATATATTCATTACAACAGATAGTTGGATTTAGTATATCAACTTTGTGCTGCGCTCCTTTCCTCTCCCGTTTCTTGTGGATCAATCCTCCAGCAGTAGTCAGGCAGTGTTTGTATGTTTTAGGCGAGTGGCTTTCAAAGGATGCCTGAAGAGAGGGGCAGTTGAATACTTTTAAAATCTAGCTTAACCATGCTAGCTTCTCCAACCATATCAACCCTATTTTGTGCGATCTGTTCACTGACTTCTGAAATGCATAAGTTGTCAACAGCAGAAATGTAGAGCTTTGAGTCATCTGTGAAACAGTGGAAACAGAAACTATATTTACAAATCATGGAACTAAATGGCTGAAAATGTGGATAGAAAAAAAATGGGACCAAGGACCGAACCTTGAGGTACACCACAAGAATGAAACCTCACCATCTTTGTTTTGTCTTTCAAAGAGTCAGTAGGGCATCGTCTTGTAACTGCGTCTTTGTTGAGTCTCTCAAAGGGGCAGTGGGACATCTCTCTTTTGTAGAATCTTTAGATCCTCATGGAGGACGGATGTGATCAATGCTTCAATCCCCTTATCAGGAGAATTGTGTGTGTTAATCTGCTTTACAAGCCTGCAGTTAATTGTGTGTATGTGCGTGCGCGCGTGCCCGTTGAGGGGGGAAGGTTGATGGTAGAGATGAGAGGTGAGAAATGGTGGAGTGAGGGGTGGAGGATATGAGATGAAGGGGGGAGAGGCGAGAGAGCAGGATGGATGAAAACAGGAAAGGAGGTGAGAGAGAGAGATAGAGGAGGGAAGATGGATGGAGGAGAGGAGAGGAGGGGTGAGAGGAGAGAAAGAATAGAAAGTGTTGGGGGGGGGCAGGAAGAGAGAGGGAAAGAAAAAAGATAAATGGAGGAGGACAGGTGGGGCGCAGAATGACTTGCACACGACTCCCAGCCCTGAGAAAGAAAAAGAGGAGAAGTAGAGAGGAGAGACAGAGAGAATAGCTTTTCCCCACCGTTCTGCCCGCAAGCCCTTCATTAACTATTCATTACCAACTCTGCACATCCTCCCTATCTATCTATCTATCTATCTATCTATCTATCTATCTATCTATCTATCTATCTATCTATCTATCTATCTATCTATCTATCTATCTATCTATCTATCTATCTCCATACATCCTGCTTTTTCCCTCTTTCTCAATATTACTCTCTTTTCCAGAATGCTAGTATTACATTTCTCTGTATATGTGTATGTATGTTTGTGTGTGTGTGTCTTTGAAAAAAACAGATTTCTGTTGAATCTTAAGGGTGTATTTATGCCTAAATAGATCTCACTGCAGCTAATAGAACAATGCACAACACCAGTGATAAGAGACAAGGTCAAGTCAGAGTGTGTGTTTCTGTGTCAGTGTGTGTGGTTGTGTTTGTGTGTGACAGTGTGTGTGTGTTTATGTGACCACAGAAAGAAAAAAACAGAAAGGGGAGCAAGGGAATGATTTATTGACAATCACTCTTGCAGCCATGTACACACATCCACACAGAATGATTTCCTTCATCAAATGTGAATGTGACAGGCAAAGACATGCAAACACACAGTGCCAAGTAATCTTTGTTTGCAACACACACACACACACACACACTCACACGGAGGGCTGCCCTGGGCTTGGTATTGCTGCTGTGCAGAGGTTAGCTGGGTGATACTGCATGAAGGCCTGTTGTGGCTGCTATCATTCAACAACCAATGCTCATCTCTCTCTCTCTCTCTCTCTCTCTTTCACCCTTTCCTTGCCTCTCTCTTTCTCTCTCACATACACTGTCTCTCCTACTCTTTCTCAATCTTTTTTTTCCCTTTCTTTCTGCCTTACATCCTCTCTTGCTCTCTATCTCCTGCTCCCTCCCTGGTTTCCATGGTGACAGCTGTGCGCTGCAGAAATCACACTGATCGGAGAATGAGATAGAAGGAGCATCTCTCTTTTATACATGAACACACACGCAGGCACGTTTGCATGCACACATACAACAAATGAAACACATGCAGTATGTTTGCAGATTTCTCCATTATGTCACGCACACATCAGTTTCCTCTCCACGTCCTTGTACATTTTATGAATGTACTATGCTTCCTCACCCGCTGTTTCACTAGTCTGTCAGCTGACTCACACACACACACGCACGGTCAGCCCATGTGTGCAGGCATGTTGCTGGCCATGTCTTCTCTGGGTCCTATACCTGTCTGCAAACACACCTAATTGGTTTGGCTTCCATGTCACTCTCTGTTATTGGATCATGCTTAGCAAGAAATTAGATAAATTTTGTTGATGCCTGCCCTGCTGGACAGAGAGAGAGAGAGGCAGGAGAGAAGGAGGGAGGGAGCATCAGCTGACCTTGAAAGAAGGACCTCTTGATGGACGGCTGATGGGAGCGCTGGTCACGTGTGATTGGCTAGTGAAGCAGGCCAGTCACAGGCTATTGGCCAGACGTTGCTGTCCATTTGTGGCTCCCTTACCACCCGCCACCCACCACCCCCACCTCTCTCACTGAGGAATTCTCCCATCACTCAGTGATACAGAAGGCTTGGATCAGCAACTTAGAGTGTGCGCACACACACACACACACACACACACACATTTACACACATAGACAATCGCACATATCCATCAGTGCAGACAATAAAAGGCTCACGTGCACATCTGTGCATCACACATACTCACATGTTGTCATGTATGCCTGACACTCACACACACACACACACACACACATGTGCCGTGCTGTGGAAAATCTCTGTGTGTCTGTGTGTAAATTGCAGCTGCAGAATTAGACTTGTTATGGCTTGCTTGGTGCCTGTGGTGTGTGGGATGTGTGAATCTACTCTAATTGTGTTCATGCACATGTATTTCAGAGTCTCTCTCTCGCTCGCTCTCCCTTTTCATGCATTTTTTAATGTCTGCAGTAGTAAGAATATTTCCTCATCAAACTAAACCTCAACCTCAAACACAACATTTCCAAATTAAGTCAATTTAAAATGTATTTCTGTTTCATCCACAATATTTTTTCCGCACTTGTTAGCAAGCAGTGCTGCCAAAAATAGGCAAGACCTTAGGAGAGGTTTTGACGGGGCCCACAGGAATTATTAGCTGACTTGGATGTTCTCCAGTCTATTTACCAATAATTTTACAGGTAAAAACTTATAAAGAGGATGGTCAGTATGCACTTTTGGATTCTACGACCATTCAAAGGCGGACATCAGATAGTAATGTAAAGTCTTTTAAAGGTTTTAGCAGATTGTAATATATTTGTGTTGAAGTTGCAGATGTCTCCAAATGTCTTTTTTTCCATCCTCACAAATGATGTAATGTTCTACCCTATAAATCTCTAAAAGAAAACCTTTACTGTTGGTCCAGCTGATAAACTGATACATCAGTCCATCCCCATCATCAATTAGATCTGGTCTTGGTTTTTGAATAATGACATCCTTCACTAATGCAGGGACATTTGCATGTTTTTATTAAGGTAAGGGAGTCTCAGATGCTTATAAGATGTTGTGTTTTCTGCACTCAGAGTCTAATTGTTTGCCCTGTAGTGGGATCTTTGTGGTGTCTTACATGTGTTTTTGGTAATTAATGCAGTAAATTGAAGGTCTAGGCAATGGCGCAAGATGGAAATATCAATTGAATTACTTATTTAAAACATCAACTGTCCAACATCCTAATGCACTCTATAGGTGCTAATGTGCTGCTGGCATAGAGAGAGTGGTTTTAAGACTTAATGGAGAACCCTTCACAGTAAATTCCTCCTCCTCAGCATTTGTGATTTGGTTTTGGAACATCAAGCAGCAACAGCAGAGTGCAGCAAGGTTGTATATATGTTTTACAGCTTTTTAAACCAATGAGTAACTGTAATTAAAGATTCAACCATTAAAATAAACCCATCTAAGAATCTACCTATCATTTATGAATTAATCATCATGTCTAAAATAAGATCAGTGAAGGTCTGTATTGATCAATCATCTTTGAGTTTAGTTTGAAATATCCATTTGGGTATTAGAGTAGAAGGTCTCTGATAATGAACATGAGTCATTTTCATCTCTGATATTTTGCAAGGACAAACTTAAATACCTGAAGTGACCTGAAGTGTCATCAGATGATAAAAATGGGTTAAAACTGGAGAGGGAATTTGTAGTGATTCAACCAATCCGACACTGTAACAGCCATGAAATGCGGATGTCACATCCATGAAGGGTAATTTCCTTCTGGTTTTCAGCTAACATTCCCAGGCTGACAAAACTTCCATGTTGCCTGAAGAGAGCGTCCCAGAGAGGGATGAGCTCATTGGTAACCAGGCTGACCACTCACAGCTGCTTCAGACTGACTTTCCCCACTCATTTCCACACTTACCTGCATAAAAGCCTGACAGTCTCTCTGCACACTCACCGGGTGATGAGACTCATTTGGGTGGTTGTTAAGCGGAGCTGCAGTGGCTGTATTCGTCTTTAAAATATAGTCTAGAAGTATTATTTTTCTTACAACAAGACAAAATATGTGCCATGGGGGGGTAAAAAAGAACACTTATTGTAATGCAAATCCTGTTGTTTTAAGGGTTTCTTTGAATACCAGTAAGATTATGTGCCTTATTCTGCAAGTTGGTCACTAGAAAGATCATTTGCATCAGAAACAAATGGGATTATCATGTTTAATTGGCTAAATATTTTTATTTGTTTTAAAAATAAATGTGTATTTTAAGTATTTTGGGTTTAATCAACTCATTAACTTCATGGTAGCATGTAGATGACATTATAACATGTATAGGTATTTGCAGCAGGTAATTTTATTAAATTATTATGATGTCAATGGTCATTTAGCTATACATATATATATATGTGTGTGTGTGTGTCTGTATGTATATGTATATATGTGTGTGTGTATATATATATATATATATATATATATATATATATGTGTATATATATATGTATATATATATATATGTATATGTATATATGTATCCCTGATTTCCTTCCTGTGGGTATTTGCCTGAGGAAGACATGCCTCTAATAACATTAATCGGTGCTGTGTCTTCCAGTGGGCAGGTACTTCTTGGATTATAATACAGTTTAATTGCAGGAAAATACTTGAGTTGCTTATAAAGATAAAACAAAAACAGGTTTCACTTTTCTACAGACTCATCATGTTTGACTTCCATCAAACAACCACAGAGGGAGAAATACATCGTAAAGAGAGACAAACGTAATACTTTATTTTTTCCGTCCTCTCAATTGAAACATCTGTGGCTCTTCTGTCCCATGCCTTTTTCCTAGAAATTAAGTTTCTACTAATACTTCTTTGCCAGTTACCTTCTCATTATGAAATGTAATTGCTGCCTGGATTGTGTTCACTGGCAAGGGTTTTCCAGTCAAGGAGGTGATGTGACCACCGCACTGAGGTCACAGAGAAGTATTCAGGGTGGGTGGTTGGTGTTCAAACCACATGAGGTTTGTGTGAGGATAGTTGTGAACTTATATAAAATAAAAGGTGAAGGAAAGACTGTGGTTAAGATTCATGTCCTGTCTTGTGTCTCGAATCAGCAAGGATTTTTCAAATATTTAACAGAACTTTACCCAACCTTAGCCAAGTTTTTAAACCTAAACTTCAAAATATTAATCATGCCTTTGTTGCTACAAGTGTTACAAGAGGGAGTATCGATGGCAAAACAATTGAATATGTTGCCAGTCAGAATTTGCATGTTTGTTTAGTAGGAACATTTCATGATTTCGCTTTAATGTTTATTAAAAACGTAATTTGAGCATTATAACTTTTCGCTCAAAACATGTCAAAGTATTTTTAGCACGTAGAATGAAGATTAGTAGCACTATGTGGCAGGTTTTAGCTCTCCTCCTGCAGACTCGCCTTGTTGTACCCAACTTTGAAAATCACTCAAGAGGAACTACATCATCAGGGCAACAAATTGAACAGTTGTCTTTGGTCGCTCTTGTGCTCTTAATATGTTATTACTACCTAAGGTTAATAAGGATCTGAGGACGTTATTCTCTTAAACTGGGCATCTTTCCGAGGTCCGGCCACTCAGTGAGCACAGCGCTGAGAAAGAGAAACTGTGTAGTGCTCCTGCAAATGTGATTGAATTGACCACTTGAGGTAGTTTGGAGGGATTGATTAATAGATTGACAGAAGGATTGACTGTTATTTAATGCTGGATGTATGGACAAACTGACTGTCCTTTCCTTCTCCTCCTGTGTGTCTTAACCTCCTACTCGTATGTGTGTTTTGCCAAGCTTTAGAAAAATATTCCAATCTGCAGAGACTTAAATTTCATTTTAACACCTCACTCGCTTTCTCCCACACATATTTTAAATGAACTCCCTGGTTTCAGAGAAGTCACAACTATCATTTCTGTCTGGTTTTTACCATCAGTTGTGCTTCATGTTTCTTGTGCTGCCGTGCCACACTGAAATGATACAAATATGTTAACAGTACTTTGTGTACAGTAACTTTGTCGTGCAACTCCTGGACTCATTCAGACACTGCAATCAGTTTCTTTATGGATTTGACTCTACTAGGTTATTTATGTCCCCTTGCTATATTTCCTTTCTTTGTTTGGTGGCATTTCTAGTTAATTTACTGTTGATTATTTGTAATGTATTTACTGACTGTGAAGCGCTTTGTAACTTGCTTTTGAAAAGTGCAGTACAAACAAAGATTATTATTCTCAGAGGTATTTTGTCATTGTGAGTCTAAATGTCAAATCGGCACTGCTGTAATTGGCCTAAAGTTGCCCCTCCCACAATGAAATCTCATCTCTTTTCCACATATGGTACATTGTTATTAGATTACAGTTCCCATGATTTCCTCATTGTCTCCTGCAAAATATCCCAAGCAAAATACTCGATGAAAACAGCAAGCGAGGCTGCTTGCTTTCCTATTAAAAACTATTTGTCATGACTGGAGTAAAGAGAGTAACCTGGTGAGTTCTGACTTTATGCATTTTCACCAAAATAATGAAGGTTCCTGGTAACTCATCCTTGTTTTAAATGTGAGATAAACACAGAGTGGTTCCTGCAGTGATTTCTAGCAAGCACTGCCCTTCTGTTATAGAAAAGGAGCAGCCTGGTCTAACACTGCATTACTGTAATACAAAGATGATATCATATGTAATGTAACCTTAACATAACAAGTGACAAAAGTAGTTGTGTAAGAAATAAAAAAAATACAGACATAGAGAGACAAATTAAAATCCCGACTCATCTCTCACCTCCGCACATCTGGCCAATTGCGATGTGAAATCATCTGTTTTGGAAAATTACAAAATGACTGGAAACAATCTGACGTCAGAAAGATGTGGGGCGAGGGAGTTTCTGAAGCTATCCGACCACCTGACAAACAGTTGTGATGGAGTATACTGGCTTCTTCTCACTCAAAACTCCACTTCCTGTAGAGAAATTGAATACCTTTTTTAGAAGCAGCATCAATGTTTTTGTTTTGGCCACATGGAGGCAATGCAACAAGCTGTAAAACCAACACTGACACATTATCTCACTATAAAGTTGTTGAGCCGTTATGTGTCCAAAAGACACAGAGCAAAATTAGCATTAATTTTTAGTCATGACAAATGTAAGTCAAATATTCTCCTGTTGCTTTTTTTATTTTTTTCTCTCCACCAACTCCTGAGAAACACTAAATACTCCACTAGGTTCACGAGCTCACTTTGCCTGTCTGCTGTTTGGTGCTGGGCAGGTAGTGCAGAGGGGACTGTAAACAGCTGCCTGCTGCGTCTGGCCTGGAAAAAGAAGAGCTCTCCCGGCTTTCTTTGCTTGGCTTCACCAGTCAACACGAGTACAAGCCAAGATCAAGTCTAGTTGAGTCGAGTCAAGATTACAGTACAGAACAGTAGATCTAAAGTGAGACTGTGGCATCTGGAGCCTCAGAAAAGAGAAGAAAGTGCCAATGCCAGCTATTTTGGTATTTTCCAGAAATCACCAAAATAGCGGGCAAATTATTCCGAAAAATATACGATGACAGTGACACTCAGTGCTATTCTTCAGCATAAATTATTACAAGCCAGGAGCCATGGAGAGCGAGAGAGACAGCATCTGGTGATGTTGAGATGATTTACTTTGGTGTGACGTGGAATTATACATGAACAGTGTGTGTCGAGTCTGTGACAAGACTAAATCTCGCAAAATGTGAGAACTGGATTTAAAGATGTGCTGCTTGTTCTGTTGTGAGTCTAAAAATCCTACTTAAATCCTACTTACATAACTGCAAGCTGTTTGGACGGTACTTCATAGAGGTTCTCCTTTTTTGCCTCCATTCTGAGTTTGTGTTTTTTTTCCCCTTGTTAATGTATATTTTTTTTACTATGAAGAAATCCCATGAACAAAACCCAAAACCTGCAATGTACTAGCACATATCTCACTACCCACTGACCTCCCAGCCCTGTCTGTGGTACTCAGCCTGAAGCACTTTGTTCCTACTGAAGATGTAAAAATGGAAATAAAAAGTACATGTGTTAGGAATTATTTTTAGCTGTGGATTAATACACATTTGGTGCCTGAGGGAGTATTTACAACATGTCACTAAGTGCAATAGTATGTTTCATTGATGTGTTTTTGATTTTCAGACAGGTGGAGGTCTGTGGCACAGAGGAAAAAGATCAGGCTTTGACTTCAATACTATTTTTTAAACAGATAAATTGCTGGTTGTGGTGTGATTTCATGGGCTTTGTTGACAGTAAGAAATATGAACAATATCACCAACCTTATCTATAACTAAAGCGGGGGCACTGATGGGGCAGTAACCTGACAAACAGACTGTATATGCTGCATTTTGTTTCCACTTTATTACCGCGCCTGTCTCATCCATACTTGATGTTATTCTTGTGACGATGTTTCTGGCTCTGGAACAGGAGGAAACCTCACATATCAAAATCTGATTAGATAGTTGGATTTCCAACCAGCATGACAACCACAACACCAAACCTAATCGAATCACTGAAAAAAACATAGATGGTCGCTTAGGGCTAGACTCAGTGGCCTAGTGGATTAAGATGTGTAACTGCCATGCCCACAGCAGAAGTCCGGATGGGAACCTTTAAATCACGTCATCCCCATGTCACCCATGGTATGAATTTAACATTGAGATAATTCATAGTCACTTCTTTTTGTGAAATCCCAAACTGTGTCTTGTGTATTCAGTATGTGAGTAAGACACAGAGGACTGTGAAGTCATCCTACTAAAATTAAAACATAAGTAAAACTAGAGTCATGAGGTTTTCACAGGATATACAGCATGCAGTATTCAGTATCGACAAGATTTGTGAGACATACACAGACATACAGACCCAGCGTGTTGAAGTTCAACAATACAGGATCTACTGAGGGGTAAATGGAGGGATGCAGCAGTGCTGTGAGGAGCTGTGGGCCTATACAACAGTTGCCTCACAGCTGATCAAGCGTATCACTTAAACGTGTGTGTGTGTGTGTGTGTGTGTGTGTGTGTATGTAGGCAGGCCCATGCGCGTGTGTCAGGCCCACGTGCACACAGACGTGTAAAATACGCTGGGTGCTTCATTGGCTCTATGTGTGTGTGTGTGTGTGTATAAATGGTACTAGATGGTGCTGACTTGTCTCTTTGCTTTAGCTTCTGTGTGCTTGTGTTGCCTGCCGCTGGTGTCAGTGATGCAGTCTGTTGTAGTTTTTAAGGAGAGAAGAGAGAGAGTGAAACTCTCCTGAGACTGATGAAGCACATGCACATGCACACACACACACACACAAACACACCCACATTGCTCCATGGTGAAAATCTACTGCAGAGTTTCTGTAGAAAGATTTTTTTCTCCGTAAGCTTTCAGTTTGTCTTCACTTTTCAGGATTCAGACCAACTGAAAAGTGCTTTTCCAGTGTGTTTGCGTGTGTGTGCATCTCGTATATATTTGATTTTCCTCTATTCTTTAGCCATCTATTATGTAAACTCTGACCCAATTTTGACCCTGACATCTGAACCCTCACACACACACACATACAGACGCACAGTCCTAGACACATATACACAGTCACACACACACACACACTCACTCTCACACAATTAAGTGGATAGATTAATTGAATGTCTGTAGTTAATTTCAGTAATGCAAGCTCTGATATTCTTTCTCTGCTCCCTTCCTCCCTCCCTCTCTCTCTCTTTCCAGCCTCTGCTCCTAAGCTTCGGCTGATGCGAGGCCAGTCTCTGGTGGAAGGGGACAAGCTGTACTTGAAGTGCGAGGCGTCGGGGAACCCCAGCCCTTCTTTCCGCTGGTACAAAGATGGACACGAGCTTCAGAAAGGAAGAGACCTCAAAATAAAGACCAACAAGTGAGTCTGTCCGACTGAATATTTTCCTTCATGTTCGCACAACGCACCAATATCTATCGAAAGGTTTAATTCTGTTTTCTCAGTCACAATGAATCCTGGCATGCGTCTCTGGTTTGGTGACACTGGGTAACTTCACTCTGCACCCAGACTGTGTCTATTAGTTGAAAATTGGACTTTACTTCCTGTTTCTCTGACTTACATTTGCTTTTCATTTCAATATTAACACAGGCAGTTTAAGAATAGTATGTTCACATTCTTTCAAGTCCATCATATATCCTTCATTTATTCCCATATGTATGTTGAGAAAGCCATTGGTTGCTGTAATCACTCCTGTCTTCACTGGCTGTCAGGATAAAAATCCAAAGCCATCCTTTTATTTTCACAGTAAAACCTTTATTTTATGTGTTTGTGACAGTGTGCAAGTCATAACAACACTATCATCTATCATCAACATCTTCTGAAGCAGTGTTACAAGACATTGTCCTATTTTGAAATTATTAAATGCTCATTTAAAGTGATGTTACTTATTTTAGACAATGTAGACAAACACCTATACACACTTATAAATGACACCATTTTATTGATGTCTCATGGACATGTTAAGTCTGTGTTTCAGTTTATACTCCAAACATTTTTCATTTAGGCAGATTTTTTAGTTGTAACCTAATTTTAAGATTCTATCCTGTAGTTTGTGTTTTCAGTACAGTTACAGCATTTTAGAGGGCTACGGTCTCATTTCTTGTAATCACTTCCTGTAATCCTGCAAAGATTAGGTTGAGCCTGGGTCCACTTTAATACATTAACTTACATTATTATACATTAGCTCGCTATGAACATTTGTATATAATGATCATTCGTTTATTTCTAGTCTGTGCTGGAAAGAGAAATTCAATTCCTCGTCCAGTCAGAGATGAGCCTGCTTCTTCTTTGAAACAACAATAATTAACACTGTCTTTTCATCTGCTCTCTATAACTCTCTCTCTCTCTCTCTCTCTCTCTCTCCCTCGTCTGTCTCTACCTGCCTCTCTCCTTCACTGAAGAAAAAACTCAAAGGTGCAGATCAGTCGTGTCCGTGTGGAAGACTCCGGCAACTACACCTGTGTGGCTGAAAACTCACTTGGACAAGAAAATGTCACGAGTATAATCAGCGTGCAGATCTGTGAGCAACGACACACCAATCTCTATCTATCTATCTATCTATCTATCTATCTATCTATCTATCTATCTATCTATCTATCTATCTATCTATCTATCTATCTATCTATGAAACTAAATGAAATTATTTTTTTATATTATTCTGTTCTGTGCTAAACTTTTCCTCTCCACAAATATTTGGCACCTATGGAGATGGTTTTCAGAATAAAAGGTTTAGAGTAGAATCACACGTGTTTATTATAAAAGTGATTCAATATCAAAGGTACAGGACTCTGACCATAAAATTACAAATTTTTATCAGACAATTTTACAGGCTGTGGAAGTCTGTCCAGCAGTTACAGAACAGATATTAAAGATAACAGCCCATTTTTCCATATTATATTTATTGTTTATATACCTAAAAGGTTTTTAGATTTCAGTTTCAAAAGGAAGCAGTCAGAAGTGTGTTGGGCTTGTGGGAGCCTGTGTATCTGACTGAACCTGGCTCTTTCCACTCACAAAACCATGTAGCTGAGAGCTGGAGAGCTGCAGCGAGCACAGGAAAGTGACTGATGCCTGCCCAAAAAGTAGATAGATTTGTCACACTAAGCTCTTTGAAATTCACTACAGAGGTCTGAAAGGTATGTGGAATAACGTGGTAAGATATGTCGTACTGAGACTGCCATAAAATGTGAACACCGTGTAATTTCAACAAAAGAGGTGACAGCATTTTTTTGTGTGTGTGTTCCCCATCCGACTGTCCTCCTCGTAGTGACCACCACCACCCCGTCTCCAGGCGTGAGTCATGCGAGGCGCTGCAACGAGTCGGAGAAGGCCTACTGCATCAACGGAGGAGACTGTTACTTCATACATGGTATTAACCAGCTGTCCTGCAAGTAAGTTGGTCACTCGGTCGACCCCCAGTCCCCTCAGTCATCACTGTGCAGTCGCTCCCCCGTCTCTCCTCCCTCCCTCTCTCTTTCTGTCTGCCTCTCTCTGTCTCTCTGCTCTCCGACACTGTGTCGCTGGTCACTGCACTACCTTGTCTTCTGTTCCCCGGTTGTACCCTCCCCACACATATGCACCCACAGCCCACCCAGCCACTCACTCAGCACTATGTCTAGGGCTTGATTTTTATAGTTTTTACCAATTGTTACAGAAGAAAAGTTGTTGTTTTTTTTACATAGAGCAGTCTGCTTAAACTTTTCGATCTTGACGTAGATGCCTGCATACAATTAGAATTTGTTTTGTCTTCCTCCAAATGCATCACTTTAGTTAAAAGTGAGAGAGGTTTGCTTGTGACAGCAACATCTCGGAAAATGTTTCTGGTAACAGAAAGTCACGATAAAAATAAAATGGGTACGAAATTTCAAAGTATTAAAAACAGTTAAACTACGGCGTGTTTGCTTTTCAAATTTTATTTGTGAAATCTAATTTTAAAACATTTTTAATATTCAAATAAACATTTTTTTTCTTACCCTTTATTATGAACAATGAAAATTAGGAGAGCTAACTCTTTTAGATTAGATGCAAATGACAGCAAATTAGTGGCATTGGGTCCACTTATTAGCAAAATGCTAGTAAAAGCCCATGGAAATGATTAGCAGGCTGGTAACTTGGGAAAATAGTAGGTGTGGTTTTCAATATGTAGGGTGTATGTGTGTTCAATGATATACTATATATATTAATATGTATATTTTAAAAAGCCAGTTTTAACAGTTTTTATGTTCCATCGGACAGTTTAGCAGACATGTGCCGTTCTGCTGTTGCTTAAAAAGTTTCTGCAGAGCACAGTTCTGCTCAGAAGAACTTTGCTGGTGTGAAAAGTTAAAGAGGACGTTTGCTGATGTAATGTATCAGCTGCTCTCTCTGTTGTCGTCACTCTGTTGGCATGTCACCACCAAACGCTTTGTGCTGAGGACACCATGTAAAGCAAAGAGAGCAGAGTCAGACAAGACAGATTTTAGTCCTTCAGAAATGAACAGTGATTTAAACATCTTCAGCTATCACTGAGGCTACACAGTTAAATCTGCATTAGGCCACGTTTTATGAATGTATTCACTGTTACAGTTATACTCACCACCATCTATCATTAGTCACTATTAGAGGCTATATGAGTTACTTAAAAACCATAATCACAGTGTTGCTAATCCTTAATAGCTAGCTGCAAGTACTGTACTTTAATTGTAACATTCAGATAGTAGTTTCAAACTTCATCCTTATATAGTACTATAAAAAGCAAAAGGGTTTGCCCCAAAGTGCTTCACAAAGACAGACATACTGCATACTTATACACATGCAAGCATAAAGACACACGGCATTCACATGTGCATAGATGTAGTGGAAATAAAACCAGATTGAAATAGAAACAACTTTAAAACGCTTTAAATCCAAGGAATCGGATGAAAAGAGGAAAACAGGTTAAACACGAGTAAAACCCGGGGAATAAAAGTGGGTTTTAAGGTGCATTTTAGAGACATCAACAGACTCAGCCTGTATAACAGTATTAGCTATTCCAGAGCCAAGGAGCCGCTACAGAAAAAGCCCTGTCCCCAGCCAGCATGCCACAGTGGTCTGAGGTGGTGCTGTCAGAGGTGAGATATATGTAGGGGGGAGGTGAGAGATTTGTGGACAGTTAGAGGGATTTTGAAATTTATCTTGAAATAAACAGAGAGCCAGTAACCAGCCAGCAACAATCCAAGGATGACGGTTATCTCGTGTCATTTCAAGCTCTCGTTTCTTGGCTTGTTAATAGCTGACAGTATCAACCGATATGATCTTAACATAATTACATTAATAAAGTTGGTCCCAAGTGAAGTATTAGCATTAATTCTACTGAAACTGATCATCTTTTGATACTAATGGTTTGATTATTAACAGTGAGAGGTCCAAATATGGTGTAGCCAGTTTACTAGCAGATTGTTGGCCAAAGATTTATCTTTAATTTGCTCACTGTTGTAAAGTCGACAGTATGCAGGGGATGTGGAAAACCCAGCTAAATAGCAAAATTGCTTGTCAGAGGTGACTTTGCATAAAGCTGGAGCCTCAACCATCTGACAGTGCTGACTGAAGAACAACTGCAACACAACGAGTCACACAGAATTTGTTTCCTGAGGCACAATCAGAACTGAATATGGTGTTTGCATATCTGATGCATTGTCCATCTGTTTTGAAGTCTCCCCGCTGCTCAACACATGACTATAGTACTGTTGTCATGCTCTCTACCTTTGGTATAAAACCTCCCGCTGCAGGTTGCTCTGTGATTGTGTAAGCCATCTTAATGGTCTACACTTTCTTATAGTTTGCTTTTTAACTCTTTGTGACTTTGTGACAAGAAACCCTGTAATTGTGGTGTTGTTTGGCAGCCAACACTCAAGTTTTGGATGTCAGAGTCTCACACACACACACACACACACACACACGAACAACCCCTTTGCACAGACACAGAGCAGCCTGAGTGACTTTTTTTTCACTTCTCCAGGTGCTTGGCTTCTGCACAGGCATAGTGTGAGTAAGACATGCACAGCTCAGGCCTGAAAACATAAGTCTTTCAAATATCTCCTCTCCTTTTTCCCCCCTTTTCTCCTTTTCTCTGTGACTGGTTGTGTCACCATGTTTTGTGTTGTTCCTGTAGGGAGGAGACGGGACAAGCTGCTTGACAAACTAATGGTCACTTTCATGGCAAGCTGGATCTGAAATGCGTTAGTAGTGATGCCGTAGCTATTTCTGCAGTGACACAGACCAGGAGTGGTTAACAGAGTTCACTGCACGCTAAGTATCTAGTCCTTCTTCTTCTGTTTATTTGAAATAGTGTTGAAAAAGTGTTAACATAAAATGCATCACTTCCTGTGAGTGGGAGGATTTTTCCCAGGAAAGAGCTACCAGACTGGTAGGTGTTTAGAACAGCAAGCGCAAAAATTTCCTTGAACTGGATATTAGATGAATCACTGTTATATCAAGTTATTACAGAGAATTACATTTATTTATATGTTCATGTCACAAGTTCCAGTCCCAGCAAGCACAATAAAACAAGGTGCATCATAATGTTATAATTAGTTGCTGATTTTGAAAAATAAGTCAATAGTTTCCAATGTGTTGGCAAAGTAGCACAACAGTAAAACCCTGGCTACAACACAGAGGCCACTTGGGGCTTGTACTGTCATACACTAGTTTAGTAGATAAAAGACAATTATTATTATTAGCAATTATCTGGGAGCTTTATCACGAAGGATAAAGCTTGGATGCGATGGTATGTTGCTACAGCATACCATCGCCTGTAAGCTCAATTGCTCGGTGCTTTAAAATACAAACTGCGTTTGCTACCAAAGCTTTGTATTAACCTAAGATATGATACAGTTTTTGTTTTCAACCTCGTGAAATGTATATTTCTAAACTGGAGGTTGAAAGCTTTTGGCTTCGACTTGTCATACATACTGGGTCATTTTGTAGATGTGTAACAAACACTTCCCCTGACAGTGTGGATAACAGATGGTTGTATAGTCGTGCATGATCAAGAGCTTTGTTGTTATGCTTCCTGTACAATTGGATGTATCTGCTTGAAATCCATCCTCAGATCCTTTGGTGTCTGTTCCAGATCTACACTCTTTGTTTCTTTGTTTCTTCATTTCCATCTCTCTCTCTTTCTCTCTTTCTATATATATAATTCTATGCCTTGCTCCCCTTCTTCACTCTCTCTCTCCCTGCCTTTCTCTCTATCTCTCATCTGATATACCTTCCGGTCATTGCTGAAGGATAAATCAGGATTTTTTTTCATGCTGCTGACAAGCAGAAAACTTTGTTCAAGAGGGTGCATATAGACACTATGATCTGCGTATATAGCAATTTAATGGTGCAAAATATGCAGGATTGGACAACCTTCGGTGCATGATTGTGCTACATATGAACACACTGCATATTTCAAGAAGCTACAGACGGCTAGCAAAGTAGCAGCAGACTAGCCAGCAGTTTCCAGAGAGTTACTGTAGCTTCTCAGCTTTGTCATCCTTTGTTGGCCTGTCTGTTTGGGGCAGTGGATAACAGGATGTAAATAAGTCTGCTGTCTGCGGGCTGTCTGCTCGGCTTGTTCACTTTGGAGATATGTAGACCCCCACTCACACTCACACACGAAGACACTCGCCATCCTGCACAACAGCTGCAAATCAGTGCATTGCGTGGCACTGGCAGGCAGCAAAAATTGTTAATATCCCTGAAATTTGAGGTGGTATTTGCAAGCTCTTTTGTGCCAACCATGGAAACGTATAATCTCCTCTTCCCTGAAGGGGAAAGTAATGCTGTACTGCAAAATGGAGTCTGTAGGTTAAAGTGGAGGACAGCACACACAGAAAGGCACCCTGGCTAAAACAGAGCGTGGAGGTTAAAGTGGAGATCAGAACATAAAAACACTCCCTCTGGTGAGCTGTTGGCACTTAAAGCTTGGTGTGTCTTGCTTGCTCTTCCTTTCAGCCTATGTTCAGTTTTCTGATCCTGATTACTATGAACTTTGCTGGTGAACTCCAGGTTGCAGCCAGTAGAAAACATTAGGCGATGTATTTCCAGCTATAGGCTGAAAATGCCAAATTTTCCATCAGAATCAATAAAGTTAATTTAATCTGATTTAATCTGCAAATGCCATGAGGTCTGGCTAGTATCGATGCCTGCACATAATGTCCATTTCTGTTTTTTTTTCTCTTAACTGTGATGAGCCCTTGTATAATGAATATAACAAAATGAATCACAGGCTTTGTTTTCATTCAGATGGTTGAAACAAAAGGTGTGCTGGCTTTCCCCCCTCCGCCCTCCATGCTTGTTCTCAGGGCTGAACAGTACAGTCTGGAGAAAAAGGGAACGTGAGCATGGGTAGATAAAGAAAGGGTGGAGGGGAAATGAGAAACGGAGAGGGAAAGAGAAGAGGTGAAAGAGAAAAGTAATGATATACAGTAAAAGCTCTGCCGGCATAGGGCTGCTTCTGCTCCGAGTGTCTCCCACCTCTCTCTCTCTCTCTCTCTCTGCTCTATTTATAACTCTATGGGAAATTGCTGAGTGGGCTCTTCCGAGGGTTTTTTGCTGTAATTGATTCAAAATGCTAGTTTTCTCTTTAGTGGTGAGAAAGAGAAGAAAAGGATACCCAGTCAGTTATATAGGCTGTATATGCATGAGGGGAAGACGAAGGTCCTCGCATTTTAAACTGGATAAATCTGTTGACCAGATACTAAATCAGTGTAATAAATACAATATGGTTATTAAAGCCAGAGAGCTTCTGTCCTGTAATGACTGTAATGGGGCCACACCCATAATATCATAACGCTGTGGTTCATCAATTGTTGTGATTCATCGGCAGTATAATGTGCTCTGCAGTTGGATCACATTTTCTATAACATGCCTATTTTTCATTTGACTGCAGTAAAAGCTGATCTACTATCAATTACAGCAATAAAAAGATTAAATCAATTATGCCCGGCTGGGTAAAAGCCATGACACCCATTATAACGCAGAATTCAAAACGTTTCAGAATTTGAAGGACTCTCCTTAAAAACATTTTTTTTTATTTTATCAAGGACATCAATTGAAATGAGGTCCCGTAGTGTTTCATTTAAAGAGCTGCTAAAAATTTATAAAAATAAAATGGCAGTATCAGTACTTGGTATGAAAAGCATAAAAAATAATATTGTGGGCTATGTACATGTATCAATTTTCTAGTTACTGTGATGCAGTGAGGAGCCTACTTGTTAGTTTCAGTGTTGTGAGTTTGATGGCTGATGCCAGAATATGAATCATATTCAGCCCGTGGTATCGCTGACAGCTCGCCACCCATCCAGAAACAAAACACCACATTCTGCAGCTGCATGTAAACTGCTGCTGTTATTTATGCCCAAGAAATACCAAAACCTATTCCAACCATTTTCATGCTCACACACTGTGGAGGGCTCTGTTTCTCTCTCTCTCTCTCTGTGTCTTGCTCTCTTTTTCTGGATGTGTGTGTGCTTCTCTTATATTTCTATCCTAACAGTTGAATTTTACACATCCCCATATTTGCATTTGTTGGAAGGTTTTGACAAGTCCTCATGTTTTAAGTCTTGGTTTACAGGGTTCATTTGAGGGCTTTTTTACAAAGGTTTTCGATGGGTTACCAGGCTTTCACGCCATAGACAGCAACACACAGAGCCAAGATGTTGTTTTCAGTGGAGAATGCAGCTGCACTCTCCCAAACCACCGCATGTGCATGACCAAACAGGGCACACCGCTTTGATTTCCTGCTGCGTGTTTGCAACCAAAGATTTAACTTCATTAAACTTTGACCTCAAAATACACTGACCTCTACAAAGCACATTCAAAGACATTCTGACTTTTTACTGTGTGTGTTGTTTGGAGCACTAACCACAGCTGTAGCTCTACACTACAACATATCAATGAAGTCATTAGCATAGCAGAAAATGTCCAGGAAGCCAGTGATATAGCATGTTACATATTCCATACCTCATCCACATTTTCCAGCATTTTCAAAGGATGTTTAATTTAGAACATTATTCAAATTTTAAAGCTGCATTAAAGCTCCTCAAATAAATATTCTTATATTTAGAAGATCAAGTGGTTAAATGTGATGTAAAAGGTGTCGCTTGTGGTAACAAACACACCTGACTGCAGGTTCCCTGCAGCTATACGCAATGTTACGGTTTCTTTAAGCCGTTTGGAATCCAGGACCTGAAACATTTTTGTTTTGGTTCACTCTCACAGCTCTCATCAGCTGATAAAGCCACTGTATACTACCTGCTCAGCACCAAGCAGCAGACAGACAGAGTTAGCGACTAGCTGGTAAAGGAAGTAACACATTTGGCAGCTAAAGAGACAGATACTTCCTTCAGGAATTGGTGGAGACCAAACCAGAGCTCTCTGGCAGTCAGTCATATAGATTGGTTAATCTTAAATAATCCCAGATTCTTAAAATAAAGGCATCATGAACATGCATATATTTATGGAGAAATGAATATAGTATAATAAAATCGCTGGACATTTATTTGAACTTTTGAACTTTTAACTTGTATATGTCAGAATCCTCTTACTTTTGATGCTTTGTGCAACTTAGTACATGTGCATTGAGTCTACCTGTCTCTGGTGGCTCATACAATAGACTTTACATTGAGATGACATCATCTGCAGAAAAAGACATTCCTGAGTCTGAGCAGGTTTTAGGCAGACAAGGTGAGTATAAACTCATCTTGTCCGCCATTTTACAATTTTTACAGTTATTACGGACATATTTTATAATGGACATCAAAATAATCGATAATCGATTGTCCACTATAAATCAGATTTCCCTTTTCTTTGATTTTCTCTTTCATCGTGGTTTAAGCGTGATTAAGAAACGAGTGCAATGTATGAGTCCATAATCTACTATAAGGCAATTATGGTTGTGTATTTGTGTGTGTGTGCCTGCGTGCATCTGTGTTTGTGTGAGACGGGTTGGAGGTTAACGACTGTACGTATGACCTCTCCTACCTCCTGCACCACCATCACATGACCCCCATGACTGTGATGATGTCTTAACTGTAGCAGTGATGTCATATTGATGGCGGTGATGTCACGGTATGCAGGTCATCTCTCTCGCTCTCTCTCTGTAGTTGGTGGATTGTGCTGTTTCTAACCCCTCATCTCTCTGCTCTCTTATGTCTCCCTCCTTCCCTTCCTCTCTCTTCTCCCCTCTTTTCTATCTGTCTTTGTGCACTTCTCTTCCTTTCTTTCCTCCTGTTTTATCCTCTCTCTTCCCTCTGTATCTTTAACCCTCCCCAACTCCCTTCCCTCCCCCCCTCTGTGTCTTGTTTTCCCTCCATCAGGTGTCCCAATGACTATACGGGGGACCACTGTCAAAACTCCGTCATGGCCGGTTTCTACAGTATGTCCATTTGCTCTTGTCTGTCTCCTTCTCACTGAGATGCTGCATGCTACATCGGAGGGTTTGGATGGAGGGACTGCTCTGTGTGTGTGTGTGTGTGTGTGTGTGTTTGCAAACCTGCTCTTATGTCTCATGTAAGATAATGTGTGTGTGTGTAAAATGTGTGTGTGTGTGTGCGCGCGTGCGTGGGTGGGTGTGTGAATGTAAGTTTGCATGCCTCTGTGTCCACCCCTTCCTCTCCCGGTCTCCCCTGGTTCCTCTGTTGTGCTCCTCTGGTCACGAGAAACAAACAATCAAGATGTTTTATACTTTACACGTAATTACATATATCTTCCACACTGCTTCATCTGCTTGCAGTTTTATTTAGAGCACATCACATACTGGATGCTTGACCTAGAAAGCTGCTTTAAAAAAAGCCCCAGAATTGACAGCTCAAACAATAAGCACTAAAGTCTACATTGTGTCTACTTTTACATGTTAAAATTCAGTATTTTTAAAGTTGCATACAAAATACTTCTGTTGCAACTTGATCCAGAGATCTGCACAAAAAGAAACAGTGGAGACAGAGGATTAAAACAATAAGTCATACAGAAGGTTGAAGGTATTTGTTGTACTGGAACTCTTTCTCACTTTTCTTTGATGGTCCATTGGTGCTGCGTAGATTTTTTTTTTTTTGCAGAAAAAGACAATTAAATGAAGTCTAAATTATGTGAATAGAAACCATTAATACAATGTTGTAAGTCCTTACTCTATGCTGGGCCTCTCTTATAAACAAAGAGGAAAATCTTTCATTGATTTTACTTTATGGAGTAGGAGCACGACTGACAATTGGAGGCTTTAGATGGAGAACAATGTAAGTCCTTCTGACATTGTTTTGAACAGCCGCCAGTCATTACTAGAAGCTACAGTGTGTCCAAAATCCAAATAATTTGGCAAGTGTATGAGAACGACTTTAGACTTAGAATATGTTCAACATTTCAAGTCTTAATGTAATGAGATTTGAAAACATCACTCATGGTTATGTCTATTTGAGTGCCAGTCCCTGTGTGGTATTGATTTTCAGTAGAGTGGAGTTTCTTGATATCATGTCAGTGGAACTGCCCTGAACTAAGAGATTAGACCCACAGTGGTGAATGTGATAACCTGTTGTTGTAACACAGCACCCATGGATCATCTGGTAAAAATCTATAATCATGGCATGTGACTAAATGCTGCTGAAATGTTTTTTAGGTCTGACTTCAAATATGTTTGAAATGGTGTCACATGTTTTGCTTCTCATCTCAGTGCAATTGAATTAAAGGAATAGTTTGACATTTTAGTGAAACATGCTTAATCTCTTAGGATGTTGAATATGAAACAGCTGGGCCAAGGCCGGTTGTTTCCTTCTGTATTCAGGTTACATCTACACAGCTTCATATTTATTGTATGGACACCAGAGTGGTGTCGCTCTTCTCGTCTCGGCAAGAAAACAAATGTGCAGATTTCCTGAAATGTCAGATTATTCTTTTGAATAATAGGGATGCAAATGGGGTATGTCTTGTCACTCTCCTGTGATTGCATGGGCAGTGACACTGAAAAACACATTGGTACAAGCATCAATATTGGTACAATCGGACGATAAGCTGAGGTCCCAGGCTAAATGTGCATTAACATTTAATCTTACTCAGAAGGTTCAATTCTTCCTGTAGGCTTTGCCACGCTGCCTTCATAGAGAAAATAACTGCTCCTTCCCCAACTGGCCGTGTCACAGTCCTGTTACTGGCCCAGCAATCACAGGGAGATAAAACAGAGGGATAAAAATGACCCTCTATCTCTTGTTTCCAGGGGTTAAACACTGTTGCTCCACACCGTGTTGTCTTGCTTTGCTGTTTGTCTGTTGTGAAGGTTTCCACACTGAAAAATGTCAAATTTAATCCAAGAACAGGTTTTTACATCACAATATGTCATACTATATGTAATGTCTGCTTATTTTGACCCCATCATCAAGTCTTGTCTACATGCTGAAATCTGTCTGTGCTTTTATTTTGCATTGTGATGCTTGTTCAGTCAGTTGAAGAAACACTTTCTGCTCTTTTAAACCCATGTTGATTTGTTACTGCCTGCTCTCCTAGTTGTGCAAACATACTGCACTGTCAAACTGCAGAGTAGTTAAGGTTAGGGTGGACAGAAGATTGGCTGACTTTTGTATGGGCATCTCTCCTTATGGCCAGTAATGCATGCAAAGCCATGGAAATTACCAACGCTGAGATGATTTCTCTGTAAATCATATGAAAGGTTATAATAGCTGTACACAGCAGTAGTGGGACAAAGTGCTATACAAGAGGTATACTGTAATCAATACAAAGGCACACAATTGCCATTAGTCAAACGAGTTACAGCACCCACCCCATTTGCTGTGCCAGCCTCATCGACTGTACTGTGTTTTTATGTTGGAGAGTAACTCACTGCTTTTTATCTTTTGTTTTCTTGTTTTTTTTTCTTTTGTCTTGTTTTTTTTTATTTTATTTTGTATTTTTGTCCAATGTTGTTTACTCCAGAAATGAGGTCTAGTAAATATAGCAGTAAGTGATGTGGCTTCTTGTCTTGCTGTCTTTGTCCGTCTGTCTCTGCATGGTTTTTCCTGCCTGTGGGCTTCTCTTTCCTTCTGCCCTTGGTTCATTTTCTCCCTTTCGCTTTTGATTTTATTTGGTTTTTGTTTTTGTTTTTTCTTGTCATTTCTGGGGGTCACAGAGCTGAGGCTGTCTGAGTTGTCTGTCTGTTACTGGACGGTACACATGTCAATCGCCATGGCTGACAGCATTAATTGGTTCAGCGTATGCAGGTCATCAAAGTAATATATCTGCTCCAAAGTGGACATTGCACCTGACCCTATCTGTCTCTTTCCTTTTACCACCACAACTTTCTGCGCTGGCAGAGGTTCTCAGAATTGAATTTATGGGTATGGAACATTATTATTCATTTTCCTGTTCTTAAAGGGTTTGCCAAGATCCTCTCACAGTCACACATTATTGTGCCATCTTCTTTCTAAAACCAACAACTGGGTCTCCCTCAACCTGTCCCTCTTTTTCTCCTGCCCACTAACCTGCTTTAAAGACATGTAACCTCCCTCCTCTGCATGCACTTTTCTTACATTCTGACTAATCTGGAAAAGTAGACATTAGAGGAAGAGACAAATTAACTGGGAAGGATACATTAGTGAAAGAAAGCGCAGAGGTGAATTAACACAATGTAAAGGGCCTTATACAAATCAAAGTTATGTTTATCTGGACACCATATTGGTGAAAAAGCTACCTTCTTTGTCCAAAAATCAGAGAAAGTTTCACATCATCGATAAATACAAGTATCTGGCTCGTCCTTTGGGCTTTGGCAATGCGCATATTGGCTTCAGCAGCCTGTCAAATAAAAACATGCAAGCTGCGAGTATTTTTGCAAGGTGTTGCCAAAAGCAAGCAAAAAGCCTGACCACATAGTCTGTCCTTATTATTCTGCCCTTGATTGACTCAGTGTCAGAGTCAAGAGCTCGCCTGTCCTAAATCACGGTTGCTGTTGGCTCCGCTGTGCCAGCGAGCTCGCCTTCCCATTTCCCTTTGCCTTTCTGTATCAGTACCCTGTGACACGCACACAATGCCGGGCCAAGGCTCTCGTAGGCTTGTCAATCCCTACAGAGGCCCTTTATTTAGAAACTCCCCCCTTCCTCGCCCCCCTTCCTTCCCCTTCAGTGGCGTGTCTAGAGCTTTTTGAGGGAGGGTAGAGGGGGAAAGGTGAGGTGATAAATTAGGTAAAGGGAACAGTTTTCAATTCATCTGCCCTTGTTTCAGACTGATTTCAGAAATGCTATCAATTGATAGATTTATTTTCCCTTATTTTGAACCAAGAACCACATACAGACACAGACACAGATAGTCTTCAACTATCGATTGCTCATAAGTGGCACTGTGTTAAGTGAACAGCTTCAGTTTTAGTGAGAGAAGAAACAATGAAAGGAAGAAATGTTTGTGTTTCTGAAGTTTTATGACATTGAAAAACAAGGACTGGTCTTTAGGGACTTTAATTTGTCCAGAACTAACAATCCAAGGGCCTCTCTAATCCAGTTTTAGTTGATAAGGGGACAAAGTCAGGACAGTCTTTGCTTTCTGGGGACTAGTTTCTCTCTGGGCCTTTCTCCTGGACACGCCCCTGCTCCCCTCTTGGCCCCCTTCCTCTCCCCTTGTCTACATGTTTCCTCCTGCTCCTCCCTCCTCACCACATAGCTTTTTCTCCTTTTATTGCCTCCCTCTTCCCCTCATGTTCTGTTGTGTTTGTTGCTCCCTCTGTCATCGTGTCGTTGCGCTTGCCGTTCTGACACAGAGTGTTACGCCACAGCAGGCCCAGAAATCAGAATTAACCTAGATACACCAAGATGGAGTAGTATTCACATGGCATCACCACAAACCTGTTAGAACTTAATGAGTTTAAAGTAGTGCAGCGTAATGGGATCCAAATCTGTCTAGAGGTTCCCTCAAAGGCAAGTTCTCAGTATGACACAAAAGTGCTGTAACCAACTCGACCCTGTCACCAGCAAACACTTTGTACACTGCTTACAAATCTCTCTGAAGAGTTGGAGACTTGTTAGGGAACAAGTAGGAAAACATACAACCAAAAAAAGTATTCTGGCTGCTTGAAAATGATTTCTTTATGTAATAAACACTATTATCTGAGAATTACAAGACAATGATTACAAGCTATTAGAATAATTTGATGATGGTTCATGTTTGACTTCACTCCAACATCATAAAAATAACTAATATAATACCATGGATCAAAATCTCTGTCTGTTTTTAAAAAACAAAACAAAATAAAAACAGTTATGTTCACATTTTTAGTTAAAAGTCAAGAACAGGAAAACAAAACAACTTTGATTAAAACTGTGATAAGGTTTAGATTACTGAAGTATATTCTTATTTATTTCATAAAGTAACTTCACTCCAATGGTTTCATTTCTCACCTCGCTGCTGTGATGTAAAAATGTGCTTGAGACATGCTGTGACATCACTGATGGGTGTGGCTCCTCTGGGGTCATATTCAACCACACCCATCAGTGATGCTGGCTGTGGTCAGAGATGAGACAGGCTAGAAGCTTTCAGCCAGAGAGGACAGCAAAACACTGGTTTTCAGATGTGAAGTTACTATGTTAATAAAATAACAAATGTTAGTCATTAATGTTTGTTTAACAAAAAATGAAAACCTTACCTACAGTGAGAGGTAACCAGTTTAATTCTGTTTAAAAAACAACTTAGAGGTGATACCTCCAGTATTCTTTAAAAAGTGAAACTTGATACAAGAACAGTAAAATGTAAATAGTAAAATACAGATAATTAAAGCATATATTACTTCCCAATTAGTGCCAAAATAAAACACTTAATAGTTCACAGTTTATAGTTATGGTGACCTTTGTGAATACCATTTTTTTTTACTCTATGGCCACTGTGGTGTTAACACTTTGCAAAACAACAAATGCTTTATTTTATTTTTTCATGTGGACAGCTTGTCTTTTGTTGACTCCATCCATACGGGCATGTATTCAGACCCCCTCCAGTGCCATCTGTAGCATTACATCCCCACGGCCATTGTAAATACACCTGTGTAGGGACAGCAGCAAGTCTATGTCAAGATGTAGGTGTGCAGCTATGCTTTTCATCGTAATATTTATGAGCTTGTAGAATTACTCCTGTGTTGTAGTAGCACTGTATGACTGTAGTAGAGTTAAAACTGAAAGGCATGTGACATGACAGAGGAGGAGTTGTTTTATAGACAGCCCAGGGAATAGGATGGCAGCAGATAATAGTGAGAAATCTGTTTCTGTAGTTACCATCAATGGAGTAGCGCTCATGCTGTACGTGTGTGTGTCTGTGTGTGCGCGTTTTCCTGTCTGTTTTGTAATCGTCCGTCTGCAACGCATGGATGTGTGCGTGCATGTGAACGTGTGTGTGTCTGTATGTGCGTGTGTTTCCGTCCACAGAGGCTGAGGAGCTCTACCAGAGGCGCGTGCTGACGATCACAGGCATCTGTGTGGCGTTGTTGGTGGTTGGGATCGTTTGTGTGGTGGCCTACTGCAAAACCAAGTATGTGTCTTTGAAGGAAAGATAAATGACTCCCCACTTATGAAAGGCTACAGACCTTCAAATTAACCTACTGTAAGAAAAATGAGTCACCCTTTCTTGAATAAAAGCATAGAAGTATTAACAGCAAGATTATCCAAATTAAAAGTACTCCTTATGCAGAAAATGTCCCCAGTGACTGATATATTATTATATATGACATTGTTGGATGTGTACTGATGCTTCAGTGTGTAGATAAAATGCAGAATTTTACTGCTGCAGCTGGTCATGGTGGAGCTTGTTTCAACTACTCTATGTATAGTTAGTTTAGTCACAGACCTTGTCTATAGAGTCACTAGATAAATCTGAAGGGTTGAGAGATGATTCATTTTCACTAAAGGATGAAAAAATAATGTTCTTAGTGTTTTCACTTTAATCTTTGCGTGTTTGAGAAATGAGCAGAATTTTACGTTTTTAGATCTCAAACAGTCAGTCAATATCTGACAGGTTTCAAGGGGAAATACACATCTGAATCTATAAATCTATGGGGAGCCCAACTGGTCACTAGAGACTTTCTACAGGCAGCTGCAACCTGCAAAACAAGGATCGTGTGAAGAAGCACACACACAAAACAACATGAAAAATCAGTAAGACTGTACATCACAGGGAAGAGGCAACATAACTTGTTAATCAGTTTTGACAAACTGTGCTTCAAACATAATAAATGCAATAAATTTAAAAAGGAAGAACCAGACTAATGAAAGACTTTTAATGAGCCGACCTCCCAAGTATTACATTATATTTTTCATGAATATTCATACAAATGCATAATCTGTCTAACAGAATTTAACCACAATTAATGATCCCTTCAATATAATTTACTTTATCATTTCTGTTTTAAAGTTCCACATTTCGCAGAATTCTCCCTCCGATTCTCAGCAAAATAGCAGGAAAAATAACATAATAAAGAAGAAAAAGCTCAATGCCACCATAACAAATAGTCAAACAAAATGTTTTACCATTTTGAACAGCAAATAAAACAACATCATCAAATGCAGAGACATGGTCTATTGAGTGATCAGTGGAGGAATAGCACACGTTAGCAGATTAGCTCACTAGTTGGAGGGCTGGCTCTTCTATCAGTCACGTGACCCTTAACCTGCAAATCATCGTGGTCCATTGAGAGTCTCCCAACTAGTCTTTACACACAGGCTGAAAAAGGTTAGGGAACATTTTGAGATTATCATGAGTAACTAAAGCTGTCAAATAAATGTATTGGAGCAAAAAGTACAATATTTATGTTTGAGATGTAAGGGAGTAGAAGTATACAGTAACATTAAATGGAATCACTCAAAAAAAGTACAAGTACCTCAAAATTGCACTACCACTACTCCTGTAGTAAATAATTCACCACACTGTATTCACTGTGCGGCAGAGAGGAGCAACTGGTATTAGTCCATGTCTCTAGTTTAGCCACATCACTCATTGCTCCTTCATTGCCACCTCTCCAGGAAGCAGAGGAAGAACATGCAACGCCACCTACACCAGAACCAGAATCAGTGTGTGGAGCAACCCAACCGCATGCTGGCCAACGGACCCAACCACCCGGGGCCCGGTCCTGAGGAGATCCCCATGGTTGATGTGAGTCCAAACAGTAGGAGCACACAGCAGAAGCGGGTGCAGGTGATCCTGAGGTCAGATTTCACTGACAAGCTGGAAGTGAAGTCACCTCCTGACAACCCTGCTGCATTTTATGCTGAGGAGAAACCCACAACAGGTCACTGCGGACAGACTCGAGATTTTCTTAGAGGCAGAGCTGCTCTCGAATAAATAAGTAATCATAGTTTTTTTTTTTTTTAAATGCAACAAAATTAACAGTCCAGATTGAATGTTTAAACATGGAAAAGTTAGTCACTTCATGGCAAAAGGGATAGGTTTCATTTTAATTAGCTTTTTATTTTTTTATTTATCAATTTTTGTATTTTAGCTCTTTTAGCTTTTTTTATTAGAGACGCTGGTTAAGCATAAAGTTGGTGCCAGAGTGGGTTGCCAAACTGTACCAGACAGATTTTTTGGCATCTGTGGTTTTGCTTTAATTTCTGGCCAATAGTAACAACAACACAGTACAACAAAATTTAATTTACAGTTATCTTAAGCTTAGCTACTAATCAGAACAGCACATGTCACATTGTCATCTCCAAGTTGATGTTGCTTTCCTATCAAAGTGCATCAGCTCTGCTGGAACAATGCCAGATAAATCAGTGGTTTTAATTAAATATAACTGTCCTATAAAAAGGATTTTGGTGTCAAAATGTTCAGAATACCCTCAGACACTCATTAATGCTAAAGTAGGGATAGAATTAGAAGAAGACACTGGAACTGGATGTCTCCTTCACCTGAGCAAACTGCACAGGAAGCCCACAGAGAGGGGGGTTACTGATAGACTTTATTTAGCTTTGGCACGTCACTGAACTTCACCAAGAAGCTTTTTTGCTTTCAGAGCAGCCTAGAAGAGCTTTTTTGCGTAAATAAAACTCTGATCCTCTGACATCATGTGGAAATGTGGTGACACACACGGCTGACAGACGTTAAAGAGAGAGCAGAAAAAAAACAACCATCCTCCTGGAGACATAATGGGCATGAGTCAGCAATAATAACAGCGATGAAAACAGTGAAGAGAGAAAAGTGATGAAGAGTTACAACAGATCTGTACAGAAGAATCCTCTCATCAATATCAATTTATATTTACGAAGAATGTAACTTTGTTCACTGTGTGATTGGTTATTTTCAAAATAAAAGTATTCAAATAGATAAAGTACTAAAATGTGGATATATGTCTGTGTGTGTTGCAGTACATCTCCAAGAGCGTCCCAACAACAGAGTGTGTGATCAGCCACGGAGCGGAGGGCGCAGGCAACTACGCAGGCAGCCGAATGTCTACCCGCTCCCACCACTCTACCACTGCCTCACATGCCTCCAGGTAAACTCACATGCAGATGAATAGGTATACACAGGCAAACACAGGAAGCTCTATATTCCTCATTTGTCTTTATATGTGATCTTACTGTTTAAATCGTTCACAGTTTTCACTGGGACAATTTTGTAGAAAGTAGCTCCAGTGAGAATAGTTTTCAGTGAGGCCTGTGGATTATCTAGAGAAACGGGAACATTGTCTGTAGTTTTTTACTGCTTTTGTGGCAAAAATAAAATTCCATCCAGCTCTATTATAGTGGAGAGGCAGCAGAAATCTCAAGGGCCACTAGCTGGACAGTTAAAACTTATACTTTCTGCAGGAGTGGAAACCAAGTACTAATTTATGATTTGGGTGAACTAAACATTAAACACAAGTTTTAAACAACTTCAGGTGAGGTCGTTTGACTTGTTGCCTGTGTAGTTCAGCTTGCTTTGAAAAGTTCCTTGATGTACCTCAGCACTTTGTTTCACAAGTATTATAACAACACTGACTGAATCTAGAAGAGAAAAACTGGCACTTTACACTCACAGTAGTGGCACACTTGTCATTATATGAAGTATAACATTTCAAAGCTGAATTACTGTGGTGGTGAAACCACTAGAGGGCAGAACAATGACTCTACATACTCATTGCTCAGTGAGCATGGACAGTCATGGATGGTTTGGATATTTTTATGTCAGACAAATTTACTAACACATACAACACACACAGAGCAACATAAGCATCCCATAAGTACATAAATACCGATCAGTTTCTTGTGTGGTCCACCAACTCCTTCATGCTGAACAGGTAGTGTACAATCTGTGTGGATTTGCACAGTTGGCAGTACTAAAAGCTCTGTCACGCTACAGAGAGTGACTGATTATGCTTTATTAGATAAAGCCTGTGAACGTTTCTCTCTCTGCCCAGCAGTCCCTTCCTCCTCTGTATCCTCTTGCACACCTCGGTGCTGCTGTAACCTTTAAACTTGTTCTGCTAACACCCACACCTGCAGACACGAGGAGCAGACGTGGAGCATGGAGCGAACAGAGAGTATGAACTCAGACTGCCAGTCAGGTGGGCTGTCCAGCTCTGTGGGAACCAGTAAGTGCAGCAGCCCGGCGTGCATGGCGAGAAGGGCCGCCCACTGGGGCTGTACGGATGTGTCCGGACCGGGAATGCAGTACGGGGATTCCTACGACTCTCTCAGAGACTCGCCTCACAGTGACAGGTAAGGACAGCGGTAGTGTGTTTGTGTGTGTGATGGTTGTGGTGGCAGTGATGGGGGTTAACTGTGTCTTTTCATGACTCTACAACACTTTTGCTTTGTTTTATTTTTGTCACACCAGCCCTTTTACTCTTTGGAGACCTCAAGTGGTAGCTGTTATGAATTTTTCAGTGTCTAAAGGGCTACAACACCCATATACTGTATATTGTATTGTATATTGTATGTAGTGTGGTGGTAGTGAAGGTAATGAAATGGATTAGATTAGAATGAAATAGATCTTTGGTATGTTTTGGATTTTATTCAAAAAGGATAAATCAAGTCTTTGTTGGTTATTAGTCATTCCTATCATTCTATGAAGATCAGTTATTAAAGAGTCATTTATTTTTGTCTGTTGTAATAACTTGGATGTTCCCACTTCAACTAAACCTGTCTCCTCTATTTTTGCTGTTTACAAGTTAGTGGTGTCTTGTATTTCCCAGACTGCCCTGTGTCTAATAAACAGACTTGAAGTGAAACTCAGAGAGGTGAAGCAGTCATACTCTCTTTGCAGCTGCGGGGACTGTTTTTCATATTGTAGTTACTGAGTGGGTGGCGAGGTGGCCCAGCAGTTAACACTGCCATTTCATGGCAAAAAAGGTCCTGTGTGTGAATCTGAACCAGCTGGCTGCAGTGTTTCTATGAAGGAGTTTGCATGTTTCCTCCCACAGTCCAAAGACTTGCAGGTCTTAAAGACCGGAAACTCTACATTTCCTGCATGTGGAATGTGGTGTTTTGACTGCATATGTTAACCATGTGATTGACTGGTGACCTCCTCTTGCCCAGTGCATGCTGGGCAGGCTCCAGTCCCCCCAGCTCTGAAGAGGACAAGGGGTTTAGAAAGCAGATGGATGGAAAGTCACTGACAGAATGGCTGGTGCTGACTAGCCACTGCTGTCAGTCCAAATCACAAAGTCTGTCTGCATCAGAGAGGTCCATCCCATCCGCCACGACATTAATACATATTAAATGCAAAACTGTCATTAAATGATGAGTGTTGTCACCAACAGTCAGCTCTTCCTTCCTTTTACTATAATGCAGCACAGAATGCTAAACATGAATGTCCCGAGTTCATGTGTTTCCAACAGTTTGTTTCCATTTCCACTATGAGTACAGTTTGTATTTTATTAAAGGCAGAATGAGTAGGATTTGTCGATTGCAGTTTGTAAACTCAAAATTCAAAGTTGGCCCCTTGTACCTGCATGCTGTTTAATTGATAACAAAACAGGCACAAATAAAAAAAAAACATGTGCACATGATGCAAGGGATGTTTGAGACTTCGGAGACGGGGATGGAATAGACAGTGGCTGATGTCTCCCCTCTTTTAATAACACCCACAGCATGTTCACAGTTATGTTCATCTGTTGGAGGTGTTGGTGCTAATGAATGTAATTTCACATTTTTGTACTCTCACTGGTTTGTAGCCCTACTAGTCAGGCTAGGTCATAACTTAGTCTGCGACTAGCTTGCTCTGACATGATGGCCCCATGAAAGTGGTTCTACTCTCAGGCAACTACCGTCTTTGTGTGTCAGTGATCAAATCAAACAGCCAATCAACCCTACTTCCAAAGTCTCAAAGGGAAACTTGATGAGTGAGTGAGTGTTGAGCAGCCTTGTGCTCACAGGACCACACTCGGCTCAATGTCACCAAAGGTGCATGCACACTGACTCCTGGTGGTCTAACATGCTTACAATCTGGCACCTGGTCACTACGTTTCTGTAGAATCCTGCACGTTACATCCCGTCTGCTGTTATTGACCAGGGGTTACACAACAGTGCCCAAAGACTGATGCCCAGAAACATCCAGAACATAGCAAAATAAGAAAGTCCAGTCAGAGAGCATAGTCTCTGCAGGTACTCCACTCCTCTAGTGAGTCATAAGTGATGATTGAGAGGGCTTATTTTTGTAGGAATCTATTCATTGTTTTTAGGGGAAATCCTACTTGATATACCTTTAACCAAATATATCACTGATTACAACTGTGGCTAGTTTTGGTGGACTTTCTACATCATCACATTTGCATATATGTATGATATGATTCAGGCACTGATCATGTGCCGTCACCTTTTTTGTCCAGGTATGTGTCGGCGCTGACCACGCCAGCGCGCCTGTCTCCGGTGGAGTTTCACTATCCCCCGTTACCGCCCCAGGTGCCCACCTTCCAGATCACCTCGCCCAACACAAGCCACGCCCTCTCCCTGCCTCCCGCCGCTGCCGCCTATCACAGAGATGACGACCAGCCGCTGCTACGATGCCCCGATGTACGTTGGAAAATATAACACCTACATACCAATGGCTGTCTTATGTCATATGTCTGGTGCAGCACAGTGATGAGACAACATGCCATCAGTCAATGGATAGGGCTAATAATGTTGATGATAATGTATTTTTTCAAATGTCAACAATTCCCATGAAAAGAACAAAACCACCAATGCATCAGTCCTTCTCTCAGTGTTAGTGTACTTACTGGGCCAGCTCAAAATAAACTACAGTTCTCATGTTCATCATAATGAAGGAACACATACCATAGTGCGACAGTGTGTTTTTAGCTGTGGAGCTCTATGGCACAGAGGAATAAGCTACTGTATTTATATAAACAGACAATAATTGTTAGTAAGATCAATTAATTGTTGGTTTATTTTTTTATTGGGATTTCTTCACAATAAGGAAAGTATATCAAATAATCCGACTTATCCTTTAATCTGAAGGTTATCTGTGTTGGTGTCCAGTCTGCTAAAGTTCCTTTGAGCAAACCGCTGACAAACATGCACATTTATCAGATACATTACCCATGTTTCTATAAAATCTTCCTCCCCGTTTTACTTTTCAGGATGGAAGTTTATACAGGCAGCCCCGGCGTCCGCGGCGACCCTACCTGACGGAGAGCACAGGAAGTCTACCGTCCAGCCCCTACCGTCTCCCAGACGATGAGGCCTACGAGACCACGCAGGAGTACGCCTCTTCACGGGAACCCATCCGGAGCCGGCGCCGCCCACGACGCAACCGCCTCAACGGACACATCTCCCAGCGTTCAGCGGGCCTACGGGACTACAGCTCACAGAGCTTCAGCCAGTCAGAGGAGGAGGAGGAAGAGGAGGAGGAAGAGGATGCTCACGGAGAGAGCACACCTTTCCTTAGTATGCAGAACATGAACATGGATCCGCCCTTAAGCGTCCCTGGGTTTCCGTGCATCATCCGGTGCGGACACACGGACTCACCGCGGGCTAAGTCGGCCGGGGACACGAAGCAACGGGCAGAGCCGCAGCTCCCAGTCGCAGCGCTCCAAGGCTGACAACATGCCCCTTTAAGACTTAACCTCCCCCCCGCCACCACCCACCCCCTCCACCTCACACACTCCCCTTCCTCCTACACACAACCAGTGGACTAGAGACCTGCACCTAGGAGAAATATTTTTATTTTGTATAACAGACAGATATTCTAAACAAATGAAATATTTATTTTCATTTCAGCAAAAATTGTCTACTAGCTAACAGCAAAGACTTTTTTTATAATGGGGGGGAAATATTTATATGTAAAGTTTTTTGATTTACAGCATTATGAGAGATGAAAAAATAAGAGAATTACGTGCCAATTTTTTCACAAGTTAGATAAATAGAATAATATTGTGGTGCCTTTTGCTGTATGCTGAAGTCGGAGGTCCCATTGAGTTTTTGTAGCCTTTCTTATAAAGACTCCTCGTTTTTATAGAGACCAACCCTCTTCCTTCCTTTTGCTTTGGTTTTTTCTCTGATTTGGGATCTTCCTCTTTTTGAACTGTGATCTGATTATGTCATCATGCAATATTGATTCCTCCTGTGTAAAAGGTGTCTGTTTACATGAGTATGATCCACGCGATGCGCTCGTTTCACAGGGACATTAGTCACTGACGCAACCGGATGTGTAGGGTAGTTTTTCTGGGATGATTTTCGGATGAACCACATCGGTCATTTATGTCCTCGTTCGCTGCCTCTCAGTCATTTGTTGTTATTTCTGTGAAAACAAGAGTGTTTGGGAGTTTGTCGAGGGAAAGTGACTCCAGATTCTTGTGCAGGTGTTCAGGGTGCTGCCATGACATTGGTGGTGGTTGCAGCGTGCGTGCGTGTGTGTGTGCATGCCTGTGTGTACGCCTCATGAAGCCTCATTTGGTTTTCGCCTCCGTTCACCTTGGAGGGTGCGGCCTCTCGCTCGGCCGACACGCTCCTCCCACCAATCCTCACGCTGCCAGAAGCTCCATTGCACTGTAAGAACCTCCCTCCATGAGCAGTCATTGGCCAGGGAGCTGCCGATCCAAACCGAACCTAACCAATCCAGTTGTAATCCAGCCTGACTCTGGCCTCCCGTGGACTGCCCAGCCCGCCCGTTTCCTATGCCAGCAGCTTAGAGCCGCACTGTGTCTCAGGACTTCCCCATCACATCACAGCCAAAAGACTCAAAGCAGAGAGCGCACGCCATCTCAGTCACAGTTCAGTCCGAAGGCCAGATCCACATCCCCCCACTCTCCTTCCTGTCTGTCCGTCAGGTTTGTTGTGTTCACTTGTGGCCATGATGAAGGGAGCGTGGGTAAAAACTCTTGGAATCAGAGAGGAGATTCAGTTGCTTTTTTTTCTTTTTTTCTTTTACTTCAAAAGGTTGTGTGTGTGTGTGTGTAAGCGGGCATGTGTGTCGCTGTGTGTGGGCCACGATGATGATGATGATGATAATGAAAAAATGATGTTGTGCAGAGACCACATCTGTTCACTATGTTGCAGGGGCGTAGTTAGGAATTCTAGGCCCCTTGAGAGGAGGATATTGCTCTGGGTTCCCCCTTTTTTCTTTTTCTTACTGATATAATCCTACTGGAAACTTTATGGGCCCCCCTCCAGTTCTGGGCCCCTGGAATCGCCACCACCTTTCACCCCTGTAGCGATGGCACTGCTCTGATGGGAAAAATCTCTTGCAGTTCACTGCGCGCAGGTTCACACTGCTCGAGAGCGAGTTTCTGAGTGTGATTCTACTTTTTCTTTAGCTCACAGCCAAACGGTGGTATATGAAAATACTGATTACTGCATCCTTGATTTGCATTCCTATACCTTTATTGATTGAACTTCTTTTGCTTGGTCATATTGACTGAATGATCTGTTATGTGTCTGTCTCTGTCTGCCCCCCTCCACCCCACATCGCCCCTCACCTTCATGTCTTTCACAACCGACCTTTCTTACCGACCTTCACAAGCAACTAGCAGATGAATTTAGGCCCCATCTCCAGATGAGTATACTGAACAGCACACCAACAGTGAGCTGATCCTGTCAGAAACTCTGCCGCTTCCACTGAAGAAAACGATACTGTGTCAGATACAACTCGTGTCCCTATTAGAGTTACTTTCCGATAAGTAGAGTTTTTTCGTTGTTGTTTTCTTTTTTTTTCCACACAGGAGATGCATGGATCACAGATATAGAAAGTATCTTAAAAATGGCAACGATCCCCTCAGAATCAGGGGAATCATGCTAGAAATTTATAAAAACATAATTTGGGTTCATGGCCCAAAGGTCTGGCTAGTTTTGTCTTACTATCACTGTAATCAATCTGGGATTTGCAATGTGGAAATACTGCAAGTGAGGGTAGTGTGCTTCTAGAGCTAGTTGAATTTGTTAACACCCCCTGACCCTCTTTAACACCCCCTGACCCTCACCCTGCACTCACCCTTTGACCTTTACATCCCCCACTTTGACCTTTACATACACACATGCATTTCACACATCATACACTATTCCACACATAGTGAAGCACACACTGAGACATGCACACACAGACACACAAACCTTCATATGACACACACACATACACACACACACACACAAAGCCCTTCCATGTTTGTGTTTGTCAAGCAGTTTGCCTTTGTCTTTTTTACCTACCGACTCCCTCTCTCCTCCCTCCTCCCTCTCCCTCCCCCGTCTTCCTCCCCCTCTCCTCTCCTCTCACCCCTGACCCCTCTGCATGTCCTAGTGGTACTGGTAGTTGGGTGCATGGAAAAAGCAGCAAGCAAATCGTTTTTCCACTCGGTAAAAAAAATTAAAATGTGTCTTCATTTTAACATTCAGCAATAAATCCCCTTCTCTTCATGTCCATCATTCTTGGAATATGCTAGAAGATTTTTTGCAAGTTTTATCAAAAACATACTACTTGTAAAAGAAGAAAAATCCAAAACCACCCCTTCATATGAAAAATAAAACTTTATTCCTACCATTTTGACACAGTCCTGTCATCTTTGCAACAAAAAAACAACTTGTTTGTTTGTTGTTTTTACTTTACAGACATTTTAGATAGAGTATGCTATCAGTTCTTTATTTATTCAAAGAAGTGGTAATAAAATGAAGAAGCCAAAAGTGAGATGTGCACTAAATGTGCAGTAAGAATGGAAGTGCAACATTAGGAACACTAGAGGGCAGCATTTACCTTGTCATGCACTGAATGACTGTTATTTCTGTCTTGTCTGTTTTTAGAGACGGAAGGTTATAAAATTATGCATTTTGCAAAATGTTAAACAGTGGCTCATTGTAACGTTTGATATTCAAACAGACATTTTGACATTACATACCAAGAAACTGTAATATACATTATAGTAGTCTGTTTAAAGTTATGTAACTCAGCCATCTTCTTTAAGCTCTCTTGGTGCCTCTTCTTCCACTACCCCAACTGGTTTTTCTAAACTTCCTCCCCCATTAAGCTAGTACATCATCCTTCAGACCATAGCAGTGTGTCTGAGATATTGTTCTCCAAACACAATTTACAATATTTAGTATTTTGGGGCATTTTACCACACACACGCGTAACCACATTATTATAGTACCTACTCATCTAAATAATGTGTGTGTGTGTGTGTGTGTGTGTGTGTGTGTGAGAGAGAGAGAGAGAGAAAGAGATTTCACATTTAACAATTCATCCATTTTGTTGTTCAAATAGAGTAAAAAAATAAAAATGTCTTTGCATTTCAATAGTTTGTCTGTTAGTTTATGAATTAGGGAGTTCATTCTTGACACTGGAAATAGTGCGGTGAAAAAAATGATAGTATTTAACTCGGTGTCTACTTTCTAATATTTTTTTCCGGAGACCCAAACCACGTCTGTTTGAACTGCTCTCATCTAGTACAACATTCCAGAAGAAGTTAGTAAGTGGACCTTGAGCTGAAATTATTTAGTAAATTCATGAGTTCTATTTTCTGTCTCAACATTAAGCATGTTAATAATGATTTGTCTATAGGTAAATACTTTACATTGTTAGCCGAAGATTCAGTACCAAAGACATCACTTCACTCTTTGTTGTTCATTCTCATCGTTCTCTTTTGGCCTCTCCACATTGTCCAGGAGGACAGAAAACACACTGCTGCTGCTTGCTGGTAGGTGATGCAGGTTGATCAGAAACTGCTGCCACCTCAATGCCACTTACATCTGCAGCTGGAAAATACTGGCTGTTTTTTTTTTTTGGTCCTTCCCACCCAGAAAAAGCCACCAGAAGTGTTGCAACACCAAAGTTTCAGGATGTGAGACAAACTAAACATTCCAAGCCTGAATACCTCCTCCCATGTCCTGTTTTACCTGATAGGTGAGTCTCTTTGTGTGATGATGTCACGTTCTTTGGCGGGAAGCTGATCACATGCCAGATCAGCAATAAATCTGCATTTGAAAGACAGGGGTTTTAAGTTTCGCTCAGCTCTTCAAGATGGCAGATAGGTTGACATTTTAAGAGGGTCTTCACTGCTATGCTGTATGACCACTGAGCTATCACCTGTTTTGGATAAACTGCATAAAATGACGACATCAAAATAAAAGTCAGCTTGCTTTATATGTCCTTTATATGTATCTCTCTCTTACAGAAAGTGGTGGAAAGCAACTAAGTACATTTATTCAAGTACTGCACTTTAGTTCAAGTTTGAGTATTTCCATTCTCTGCTGCTTTATATTTCCCCACTGCTACAGAGGGAAATATTGTAGGCATTTATTTGTTGATTTGCAGGTTCAGAATTACTATACAAATTATGATCAACAAACAGAATATGATGTAGTACTATAGGACAAGATAAGATGAGGGTGGGGGCTTACATCATCATTAAAACATGATTGCATCAATAATTGTAATTATGATGGTCATAATATAAATGATTCTGAAATGATCCCTTCAGCATAATGAGTACTCTTGGTACTGAATACTTCTGGTACCTTATTTTGATACCTTTGTACATTTACTTTGTTATTTTAGATGCAGGATTTGTAACACTGTTTCCACACTGTGGTATTAGTACTTTAGTAAAAAATCTGAATCTTCCACCTGTGCTGCCCACGTGCGTGGTTGATTCCACCTTCAGGTGAAGTAACAACATGTCATTCCTGTTTGCTCTCTTTCTGTCAGTGGGTGTATCCCTTGTGCTTGGCTGTTCACGTCCACTATGTAAAGCGTCTCTGCAGAACTTTTTAGTTATTGTTAAGTATCCAGGACTACAGCTGCCTCTTTGATCAACAGACTTCTTTCAGGTTTCTTTAAATTTTACGAAGAACTGAGCCAATAATGGGGCCAACAGATTACTAGCGTGGACTACCATCTTTGCTTGTAAAAACAGATTTTTTATTTGGTGAATGAGGGAGCCTTCACAGGTAAGCATAGAAAACATCTGACCCTTCATTTTTTGCACTCTAAGAGAAGATTAAAAATTAACTGGAATTATCTATAATATGTAGAGTTATTGTCATGAACATGTGGGTTTTGGGGACTGTGGTCATTCTGTATTTAACTGTTTGATGTAAATTATCTTATTCTATTTCAAAGTGTGAATAATTGGCTCTCTTTTCATTGTTTTAAATATAGTTGATCTTTAAAATTAATTCTTGACCTCAGGCACAGTAACACAATCTTGGATCCACAAGATCATTAGTGGTACCATGTAGAAGCTGATGTGGAGCTCTTAATCATATCTCACCTGACGGGCTTAGCCTAATTGTCATGGGATTGTAGATACACAAGTAATCAGAAAAAGGATTGATGAACATTTACAATTCAGTTCCAAAAGATTGAAATTGTTTTGTCAAAGTTCAAATATATCCTTATAATCTCAAGTCTTTTTGATTTCTTTCTTATGACTCTTCCCAGTCTTGTCTTACTCTAGATCTTAGCTTCTCTGTGCGTGCACACACTTACTTTGGGCTTCCGTGGTACATTAAACATTTTTTTAATGCTCAAAAACATCTCTTTTGATACGATTTGACCAAACTAACATAATGTTTGTATTTTTGCAGTTTAATGGCGCTGTGCTACTGTCGCTGGCGTGCAGTGTTAATCTGTGTGTGTACGCCATGCATCTTCGTGGCCCTGCTGTTCATCTACGTCACTATCCTGATGTTTTTGGCCATGAATACCACCAGCCCACAGCCAGCAGTTCACTTTGTGGCTTCTGGAATTTTGAGAAACAATAACTTCGCCCCATACCCTAAAACTTTCTGGGACCTCAGCTCGGGTAAGAATGCCTTTTGGAACAACCTCCAGCTGGCCATTGACCGTCATTATAACACCATACTGCGCCCCAACAATATCAAGATGGGACTTGAAAACAGCATGTCTCAACTGCAAGAAAGTTTTGATGAAGTTACCAGCCTGAACAGCTCGAGGAAGCATCTTGATAAGCTATCAGAGCAGGTGAAAGAGTTTGCGAGCTACATGCAAAGGAGGGACTACCCAACCCTCATCCAGCCAGATGGAGTATGTGGAGCTGGGGCAAAGGATGAAAAGGAGGCCCCTCTGCTTCTCCTGGCCATCAAGTCAACAATGCAAAATTTTCAGAACCGGATAGCCCTTCGACAGACGTGGGCCCAGGCTGGATGGGTATCAGGACAGAAGAGGGACAACAGTGAAGATGGAGGATACGTCCGCAGGGTGTTCCTGCTGGCCAAAGATCCTGAGGAAGTGGGTCTGGATTTATCTCTGTTACTGCAGTTGGAGAGTGAACGTTATGGAGACATTCTGCAGTGGGACTTCAAGGACACATTTTTTAACCTCACCTTGAAAGATGTGCTGTTCTGGAGCTGGTTCTCACGCTCCTGCGGCCAGACTCACTTTGTCTTTAAGGGGGACGACGACGTCTTCATCAACACCCCAAAAATGATCACCTACCTCCGGGACCAGCTAAAGAAGCCACAAGCACATGAGGCCATGAAAGACTTCATGGTCGGGAATGTCATAAAAGCAGCCGTGCCCAACCGAGTCATCAAGTCCAAGTACTTCATCGATGAAAGCTTCTACAAAGGCTATTACCCTACATACGCAGGCGGCGGAGGGGTGGTGTACTCAGGACTGTTGGCCAAACGCCTGCACAACATTTCTAAAAGGGTTCACCTGTTCCCCATCGATGACGTTTATGTAGGGATGTGTGTTATTCGGCTTAACGCTTGCCCCGTCCACCACCCAGCCTTCCTCACGTTTGACTTTCCGGCAAAGGACGAGGAGCAGCCGTGTGCTTACCACAGTATCCTCCTGGTCCACCAACGAAGCCCCAAGCAGATAGTTAGACTGTGGGACCACGTTAAACAGACACAGAGGGAGTGTCAGGATGTTCCCCTGAGATCTGCAGACAAACAGAAAAAACTGAGACTACCAAGACTATTTTAGGTTGACTATTGAAGAATTTTGGTTTCTACAGTCTGAGAGCACCTGTGAGTAAGAGGTGACACTGTGTTAACTACTGTCTGTATTTATTTACTTGAGCTATCCATGAACTCGGGTTATATTTAATTATACTAAACAATGTGAAAACCTTTGGGTCCATCAAGAACATAAAAATATTTAATAACACTTTTTACTTTTATAGTTTTTTATGTGTTTTATAGTTACATGACATATGACTGTGAATCATCAGTGACTACCACAGCTACCCTTAAAAAGAAAGTGACCATTATAACATAATGCTGATTTCCAGTGTTTAGATAAAAAAGTGAAAAAGAGCCATAATGTTTACAGTATTCTATATTACACCACAATGTTAAGGTAAAGTTTGCTAACATTAGTTTCCATAAGCTGATGATCATACCAGACCAAGTAGGGCTGTAGCACTGAAATCCTCTGAGTGTACTTCAGTGAGCAGTGGTGTTTTTTCTTGCTTATTAATTCAACTTTGTAAGAGGAAGACAGTGGTGTTTCCCTTTCTACCTCTATTTCTGTACATAAAGTATGTAAATATGTGTTAATGTAGTTATTGTGCAGATGTGTTTGCTCTGGTTGAACTAGTTTTGCAGCATTGAACCTGTAAAGGTAATTCCTTTAGTTTACTCGGTGTGAATTGGAGGAAGCTGCTGCTGTCAACCAGTCAACAAGATGTTGATGTTGTACCTCAGCGAAAAGTCTGGCTCAGCTCCAGTTAGTCAAGCTAAAGCGATAAATGTAAAAACAAACATTTTTGTCCATGCCTATAAAGTATTTCTGGTTCTTTAATATCTTAATAACCTTTGAACACACCCCGTTGTATCTTTATAAAAACAAACTCCTCGTTGATGACGTGCCTTTCACAGAAACTGAGTCCAAGTCCAAAAGACAAAAGCACCAAGGTATTTTTAAGTTGATGTGAAGTATTGACACTTGTACTTGTGATGTAGTGATATGCTGGTATGTAAGAAAGAAAGAAAAATTATCCCTTATCTAAATGTGATAATCCAAGTGTCTCTGCTATGAGAACAGACACAAAATGAAAGACACAAGTCATACAAAAAAGCTGGAGTTTGAGCACAGAAGAAAAGACAGTAGTCCTTTATCGAAGCTCACTCTGCCCTCATTTATTATATTATAAATATATGAATGCAGATAATATGGGTCATATATTTTAGGTTTGGTTGCCTTCATGCTTTAGTATGTCACAAAGTGTAACAAAAAGCTAAAAATGGTGAAAAAAAAGGTTTGCAAGTTTCACAATGCAATGTTGGTTCACAGCATTAAGGGCTTCCTAAACATAATTACTGCCTCTTGAAAAGTAGGAAAGGTAGGCCAACTAACTTAAGTTTTCTCATCACACCTTGGGGGTAAAATTAGCCCTTTAGAAAATCCCTGCAGAACTGGTTCCACCAGCAGTGGAAAGGAAGCGTTCGAAGACTTTACGTCAAATATCGTGAGCTAATCTTTTGGGAATGTTTTTACTCTCAGTGACTAAGTGTTGAATTGATGAAGTGTTAGTGAAGCTAAAGCAACAATGAATATATTTCCAAAGCGTTCTTCCAAACCAAAGTCAACGGCTGGAACAGGAACATCAGTAAAAGATGAGGCACAAAGCAGTCACAGTCAAACACAAGATTAATTGAGACTAGAGTATTCTGACAAGATATTTTGGCACTTGTGACAAAGTGAATCACATTTTAAAGAGCAGCATTCATTTGAAAATCAAGTCAACAGGTTCAGCACAACAGGTTATCTAAATGGGGCTAACGGTCCGACAATATCAGATGACCTGTGAAACTGGAAGAGTTCTCACCACACCCACATTCATTCCTCTGAGTCATTCTGAACCAGACATTAAAGTGACTCAAATGTCATTATCAAAAGTGACAACAACTGTCAAAAGTGACAACAATTAATTTCAAGCTGTTCGACTTGAGTGAGTTTTTAACAGATTTCTTTTGTCCTGTGGAGGGGGATGAATGGATACAACCGTTTACATTAACTTTACCCTGCACATGTACAGTTTGGTGTACCTTGAAATATAATGGCAATACAGTCATGGCAGCACTGCAGGTCACTTGATAAGCATGCTTGAGTTTCTGATAAATTTTCAGTTAAGCTAATGAGGAAATGTGCCCAACAGAATTTCAAAAAGAGTGCACTGAATTCTTACTCATTTTTTTTCTTCTGACATCGCTTCTTCTCTCGGAATCAAATGGTATTTTGCTTCATTAAGTAGAAGTCCATTCAATGAGCCCAGCCATTTCACATCTACAACAGGTCTTCATACAAGGACTGCGGAGTGAGCTGTTGCATGGTGGACCATTATTTCAGCGATAACAGCAGAGCACACCGTCTCTCGAGTGTCCCGTGTCCACCGTGCTGCCACTAGGAACCATTTTCTGTCCTTTCCTCTTTGTCGTCATCTTCTTCCTCGCTGTCCTCCTCCTCCTCACTCTCGCTGTACTGGTAGTTGCAGCGGTTGGTGTTTACAAACAGGTCGCTCTCGTCATCTTCAGAGTCGCTGACTTCTTCTTCCTTGTCTTTATCCTCCTCTTCTTTTTGCTGCTGCTTGTTTGTCTTGTCCTGCTCTGACAGATCCTCCTTAAACCCCTCTGGCCTGGAGGAAATCAAGAAAAAAAAAAAAACTTTGTTGCACTTGACAGAAAGACGCTAGGAGTGCGATATGAGTGGGACATGTGTGTGTGTGTGTGTTCCCACCCACCAGAGCTGCTGTTTTTGCAGGTACTGAATGTGATCTTTGTAGAGAATGAAGCTGATCTCCGCCTTCACCTTCTCTCCTTCCTCAATGGGATCCACAATCACGTAGTCACCTTAGTGATTAAAGAGCAGAATTATTCAAAAATGATATTTTTTATTCAGTCAGTACTTACTAATACAAAATCACATTACTGACTATGTTTAAGAAGATTCGTTAGTTGTTTGTTAGTGTATGTCAGACATGGTTATTTGTTAAATTTGGTGAGGCATTAGCTCCATAATCTCTAATGTGATCACATCCATCTCTTACCTCTCTTGATCCAGATGTTCTTGCGAAACTTGGTGGGCATGCTCACCAGGAAGGTCTCGCCGTGAGCCGTGACAGCTTCATGGAGGTTGTTACCACGACTACTGGTGACCTACAGGTGTAACAGGTGGAAGATGGAGAAAGAGTCGAGGAGGATGTCTTGCTGTTTACTGTCAGTGTGTTGGACACAAAGCAACACACACACACACACACACACACACAGCTCACCTTCACTATCTGCTGGTTCTCTGTGGGTGTGACAAAGTCTCCAAGAACCTCCTTGACAACGTGTTTGCGTTTGGTGGCCTGTGACATGATGGACGGCGAGCTGCAGGATCCTTCGCCAGCTGAGACGAGAGACAAGATTCATGATTTTCATTTGTCATGTGCACAACTCTTACATGAAGCAGTCTCTGGGAAAGAAACTCTTGTGTCACTCAAGATATGTTGAAAGAAAAATACATATGTACAAACGCCTAAAGGTCAAAATATAAGAATATAGTATGTAAAGTGAAACATAAAACCAAACTAAATAAGAACACAGGACATATGGATCGATATGTAATACGAAGAGAAATTAAAAGAGTAGAGACAACGTGCTGAAGTGGTAAAATTGATAATATATATACCTGAGATCTAAGTGTGTGTATTAAAATACAGTAGAGTGATTGTAAAAGTACAAGATGCGTGTGTGATCAAAGCAGTGATTAATCACACTATACTAGATATTTAACAGTGGTAAAACTGTCTGAGCTCACACATAAGACTTACCACTGAGTTTAGAAACTTTAATAAAACGGTGCCTACGGACTTTGCTTGTTAGTCAGACACGTAAACATTATTCATCATCATTATCGTTCACGTTTACTGGTGACTTAGCAGACGAAGCTAACAACAGCTAACCTCACGCTCAAACACATTAAAACATCACGACAACCTTGAGAAGAAGAAAAGTTATTGTATTTCCTCGAAGCAGGACGTGTTTCTGGGCAGCTTGACAGAAGCCAAAAGTCGCTTTGGAGAAGGAAGCGTTGATTATTTCAGAAATGACGCGAAACACATGCGGCTTTCCGACAACAGCAAACCTAACACTTCCGGTGTCCGCTCGTCTATGATTTTCAAATTAAAAGTCGGTGCCTACGTTTCATTCATCTTTTAGGTTGAAGGGCCCCAACTCACGAGGGCTTAGAGTTACAATAAACATTTCAGACGAAGAAATAACTATTATAATCTGTTAAGAACAAATGACTATTTATTATCTGACAACATTAGTAAGCCACAATCGTGTAAAACAGATTATTTTTATCTCTTAAACTTTCTGCTGCTCAACACATCTCAAGCACTTCCGTAGCAGTGCATTGTGGGAATGGAGTTTTCTTTCCCTCGATTTAAGCAACATTCAAGATCACTTGCATCCTGTTTTCACATACTACACAAGGTAACTTGGGTATAAATGAGTCTCTTTCTTAACGTCAGGTTTCAGATTTATGATGAATGTCAGCTGCTTTCTCTTTTATTTATAAGCAGACTACAAGAGTGCATGTTAGCAGTGCATGTTTATACAGTAAAAAAGTACTTTTCATATAGGCCACTGTGACATTTTAGTAATGTGGTGTTCATTGTGGTTTGTGTGTAGTTATTATAAAGGCTGTATGATGTAAACCTAATACAAATATATATTGAATTCGTTTGTATTTTCCACTGATAAAGTCAAATTCAGTGTTAAAGTGCAGATAAGAAAAGAAAACATAAACAAAGACTAGGTTTCCACACTTTTTTATTCAACCCTCATTACTTTCTTACTGTCTTACAGCAGTTTTTAAAATGGCAACATTGTAGTAATGTCCAGACCAATTTAAGATAGGCCCTCATCTTTCAACCCCCCTCCCCTCAAGTACTACATGCTGCAGCATTAGCACAAACACTGGTAACAAAACATCCAAGAAACTAACATGACACACGTCTGACTTTGATTAAGTTCACCCTTTATCAAACAAGAGCTCAGTTACTGTGAGGAGGGATGAGATTATTAAAACCAAAACTGCCTAAAACACAGCCATCGTTATGACCTGTATTACTAATGGAATGAAATACACACATAAAATCTACTTCAAAATTCATCTTAAAATATCTCAGCAAAGCTAGCTTTATTGGAGCTGGTATGTTTTTTCTTCAATTGACACAAAAGGTGCGAGGTACGAAGGTAAAACACTTAGTGTGGTCAGTGTCTGACTGGGATCATCATGCATTCTGGATCAAAAGTGTGTGTGTGTGTAATGTAAAGGTGCAGTCAGCTGTGGTACATGTAGCATGATGGTGTGTGTGTGTCTGTGTGTGTGTGTGTGTCTGAGGTGTTAGTGGTTTAGTTGACTACAGCAGATGAGCACATCTTGTTGATCCCACATGCATTGGATCCCCTGTACAGGTAGTAGTAACCCTGTATGAGAGAGAGAGAAACACACATAACACAACATTGTATGGGCAGCAGCAAAGTAGGAAAGTAGCTTTATTAATATTTTTCTTAACTTTTATTGTGTCATCAAATCCTCCAATTTAACAAAATATGATATGAGACAGTAGTTGATAGTTGATTTTCTTTCAGAATAAAAATATTAAAAGTATAAAATCCTTTCAGTCTTTCTTTAATTAATAAACAGAGACTATTAGTCAGTGGGGTTACCTGCTCTCCATAATCCTCCCCCCAGCTGTTTTTGATGGCCCAGAATGGGATTCCTTTACCTGAAAGCAGAGAAACATTCACACAGTGCACTTGACTGCATTCACAAAATGATCATCCTTTATGTTGATGTGCTTAAGCATGAGAAGAAAAACACTTACGTTCTCCGTATCCCACCATCAGCACAGCATGGTCGATCATCCAGGGGTTGCAGAAGATCTTCAGAGGGTGAGACACACCCTTCCTGTAGAACTACAGGAATTCAAAAGACAATTAAAATGAATGAAATGTGGTGGCGTGCTGATAATTAAACCCTAGTGAAAATAAAATGCATTGTAAGGTGACGTTATCTCTTTGCATGGAGGTGAGGGCACTGTGTTAAGTGTGTCAGACCTTAGTCATTCAGTCATTGCTGTGGTGGATGGCAAAACTGCTTACCTGCATGGCAAAGGCATTCAGAGCAACAGAGATGGGTCCATTCTCAGCCAGCCAAGCTGCAATTTCTGAGGAGAACAAAACAAACAAAATTAGCTCATTTAATAGCTTTTTGAGTCAAACTGTCACATTAAAATACCTGAAAAATCAACACTCATTAATCTCCACTATGAATTTGTCTTTGAAATAGGAAATGAGAAATCACTGGAGTTACAGCGTGACTACCATTTATTTGTTCATTAAATCTTATCAGTGTCACTTTCAGTTAAAAAGGTTTCTTGGTGCGTATTTCAGTGGGAATTTATCAGTGCTCTGTCCTCCTCTTCTTCTTCACCCTCTCTCTGTTTGCTCAGCCGACTCACCCTTCTCATCTTTGGAAAGCTCCACAGAGCTGTTGATGTAGGCGGCCACCTTCCCGGAGGTGAAGTCACACCTCTGCTTGTGCCCGCTGTAGGAGTAGTCCGTCTCTGTTTCCAGACCACCTTAACACATGAAGCACGAACATTAAAAGGTTACAGCTTGCATGCAGCATCAACATACATCAGTAAACAGCTGTTTCTTCTTACCCAGCTTCTCAATAGCTTCATAAGCATTTGATGGCAGCCCTCCTCTGCACGCCTGGTCCAGCCCATCGCAGTCAACCAACTCTGTGAAGGACAAATCAATGGGTCAGTCAGATCATGGCTTTTATCTGCAAATGTGAAAACACTGAAATTCTTCTGAGGGAGAAAGTTTCTGACTATTGTAGAATCTGTGTGTGTTTCGGTCTGTGTACGTGGGTGTATGTGTTACCTTGTTCAGAGAGGGACAGCAAGGTCCCATTTTTCAGGAACCACTGGCCTTCGATGTTTCCAGTAACAGAAAATGCCCAGCAGGATCCACACATACCCTGCATGAAACACACACACACACACACCCCAATCAACATGAAGTAGGCAGGAGGTATCATTTATTCATTAGTAATTCATCAGAGTGACTGCCCTATAGTTAACTGTTTGTTGGTACCTGGTTCTTAACAGGACTGACAGCTCCATGATCCCGCCAATCCCAGCTGGCAGGGGCGGGGTCTTTGGCTGGAGAGGCTGGTTTCATTGGTCGATGAAGCGTCCATTGACTCAGTAGCGGGTTAAGGTATGTAGAGCGAAACTCTTCCTCTGCAGAAAAACAAGAGGAAATCAGTCAAACTTTTGTGTCACTAAGAAGAAGAAACATACAAAAAGCAGAAGAGGCATTTCCTCACTGGAAATACAAGCAAATGACCAAACACACACACGTACCAGTAAGGTCGCTGAACTTGGTGACTCCATACTCAGCCGAACCTTGATCCAAAGACTGGAGCTTCTCGGCAGTCTTCAGGTTCTCATGGAAGATGCGCAAACGGTGGTCGGTCTCTGCAGTATCACAGGTCAAATAAACATAGATTTAAAAACTGTTTCGACACTTGACAGTGAAGATGATACATCTTAAGATGATCATCGTTTTGATCTGGTTGTTTTGACGGGAAGAACGATTTGAATGCAACACACAACCTTTCATTTCCTGTGACAGTTTCTCTCCTGTAGTGATTTTTGAAATGTGTTGGACTCCATGATAACAAATACATCTTAATTCAATAAGCGACAAGTCAACCAATATTTAAAGTCACTCCAGCCTCTTTCCACAAACAACAACTCAGCCCTCATCTAATCTTTTATTGATTATCTATAATCTTCCACTTACGAACGAACACATAATCAGTTCTTCTGTCAACACCTGTTCTCTGTCTTTTTATTTTGGATTTATGAAATTCTATTCATATTTATGCTGTTAAAGTCTGCTCTGGGATTGATAAAATGCTTATAATGTAACCAATCAGTACACATGCCTTTTAAGTATCCAAATTAATATTCAGCCTTATGTTTGGCTTTTCATACAGAGAGAGGCTTTGATTGTTATGAGTATGTAAGGGGTTAAGCGTGTGTAGGCAGGAATGAGAAACACTATAGGGACATTGATGTGTTTGGTATGTATAGTATGTCTCTCACCCTCCTGGCTGCTGTAGACCTTATTGTATTTAACCATAAATTCTTTGAATTGGCCCAACAGCTTCACAGACTCCTGCCAGATAAAGAGCAGACAGACACAGAATCAGCAACACAGACTTTACCCTCAAGCTCAACTTCAAATTGATTACAGCACTTTAGGCAACAAACAGACTGTCAGATAACAAGATTAAACTTAACATCATCATTGTTATCAGTGCTGTCATTGATCTGAATATGACTTCATATTCACCTCCAGAGGCTGGCTGGTGGCTGCATCTTTGCTGGTCTCCTCCTGTTCAGGTTCAGCTGATAATAGAGACATCCAGGACATGTTCAGTGTCAGTGTGCAACACCTATATTCATATCTCATGTATTCAAAAGTACACTGACTCTATGAGTAACACATGACGTAACAGATGAGTAAGTCAAATAAATGGAAACAAATACAGACTGTAGAACAAGTTTGACAAGAGTGGGGCCAAGTGGGGACAGTGGGGCCAAGTGGGGCTACAGCAGAGAAGAGCCTGAAACAAAACCTATACTTGAATATATCTTCATTTTATTTCAGAGAATGGGAAAAAAAGGTCCACTTTAATTGTTGGACTCATCACTATTTCACCTTTTACCTTGCTTATCTGTTTGGGGTAAAGCACCAAGTATTGACTGAGTTAGCAAACATGAGCAATGAAAGTCCAATTTATCTGACATTTTTGGCAACATGCAAACTTTTTTATCCCTGTGTAACATCCAAACAGAACAAGGTATGGTCAGATATGGTGTCATAAAACAGATTATTTTCTGTATATTCAATGTTTTAACCAGTTTGTTAAAGCCAATGTCATCATAATATTAATATCGAATATTAAAGAGGAAGCAAAGCATCATGGGAAGCATTAGCTGTGTTAGTGGGCTATAGTTTGACCAAGGCATTGTCACTGTCTGTGGCTGCTAACTGACCTTTAGGCTGGCACTTCTGTTTGAGCAGAGTCGAAGTACCCTGCCAGGGAATGTCCCACACTTCAAACAAACACACCTCCGTCTGACATCGACGAAACATGCACAAAAGACAAAGATATTCAATGTTATAAACAGTGAACTAACTTGATTATATTGTTGGATACAGTATAGGGTGTACGGAGTGCTGAAAATGGACTGAAACAATGTTTAACACACTGCAGACTAAGCTAACAACATCAAACAGGGGAAGTTATTTATGCATCATATATGTCTTTACATTATTGTGAAATGGCTTAATGTAGACCTTTTTTTTCTATCAACTTTATCAAAAATTGGAACAGCTTTTTCACTATTAAATCCAAAAGTTGAGCGAAAAAAGTTAATGTGTCAGCATTGTGCATGCATGTGGTCATGAGGCACAAGTGTGCTCCGGGTTACTTCGAGTCACAAGATCAGAAGACTGGTGACATCTGATCACATTTAGATGTGGACACTCAAGCACTTTCCATTTGGAGATGTTGCACACGTCTTGGTGAAATCTGCTGTTTTAAAGCCATGATAATAACCTACTTTCTTTCAGACTTCACTCCTCTCTCTCTCTCTCTCACACACACACACACACACAATGCAAGTGCACACATCCTACCTTGAGTTTCTCTGTCTCGGGATAGAAGTCACATGTCCTGAGCATGGTGGATTTCTTACACTGAGTGTTACTCAGCTCCACTGTTACAGAATAGCGGATACCCTTCACCAGCTGAAAAAACAAGCCAAATACACACACACACATACACACACACAGTGGTCACTTACAAATTACAAAGAAGGAATATTGCCCTTAACAAAGCATTTATTTATAAATTACTGTAATTATGTTCAAATGTAGTATACTAGTAGTCCTGTAATACATGTGTATCTGGATTACACTGAGCCAGACTGAGGTTAGTGTGAATGTGTGTGGACTATGTTATCTGGATGCTTCTTTTGCTGCATGGACGCTCTGGAGGCACCAGGCCACCCTGCACAGATGGTTGTGCTGATAAATAACAAAGTCATGCAACTCTGGTGAGGCCAGCTGACGGTGGTGTCAAGAAGTGCTAAAACTCAGCAGTACGACTTCCGGCCTGGATTTAAAATATAAACATACTGAGAAGCATTTGCTGTTTATAACCTTTCCTGGCAGGCTTTCCTGAGAAATTACAACAGGCGCACTAAAGATGAAACTAAAAATATATTCCTGTTGTAAGCACAGGGAGTATCCACGCTGCAGTGAACACACTGCGGCATTATTTTGAAGGTAAGTAGTGTTATTTCCGGCTGTGATTATCTAACTTCCCCACGGCACATGATGCAGCTTTAAAAAGCTCCAGCCTCTTTGTTGTTTACTAAAAGGAGAACAGCTCCTACTGTGATAATAACACGTTACACCACCAGTAATGTTCACACTAATCCTGTATGATGTGCTGAATAAATCAACATTACAGATTTGTTGGAGGACACCGTGTCTGTGTGTTACCTGTTTGGAGGCGGAGATGACCCGGCTCACTCTGCGGAGGTGCATGGCGTTGGAGCCCCGGTTGTAGCGCTCCTCGGCGAACTCCAGAGCTTTCTTCAGGCCGGGGTCGGACTCCTGCAGCCGGACCGGAGAGCCCGGAGGCCCGAACAGAGGCCGGTCCAGGTCCTCGCCGAGCCCGAGCACCGAGCCCACCGCGGCGGCCAGAACCAGCCCGAGGATCAGAGGACAGCGGCGGACCGAGAGCAGCATGTCGGCCCCGGTGAGCAGAGAGAGGACCGTGATCAGCCTGTGCCCGGTTAAAAAGGGGTACAATGTTTGTTTTCCTGAAGAAAAATCAATGTGGAGCTCTCAGTGGTTGGACAAGGGCCTCAGTGTTGTTGCCAAACAAATGAAATGGTGAAGCTGTGGGAGGAGACAGGGAGTGTTCATGGAGGGGGGGGCGTGTTCAAGGGACGTAACACACACACACGCACATTATGTTGTCACCTGTAAATCCTGTAAACATTCACAGCATTGTATATAAATCAGATGAAAAGACTAGTCACCTGGTTCTCACATATATTAGTGACTGACATTTTATAATTAGTTTTACATTTTTCTTAATTAATTAAGCAGTATAACTTTATTTAGATAGCACCTTTTAAAAACAGAGTTTACAAAGTGCAGACAAAGCAAAAGTAGCATAAGTAGAAAAAGTAATTAAAATAAATATGGCTCTTTATGTTTTACCACACAGTGTGAGGCTCATACTTTGGCTGATTGGAGTGGAACTGGGTGTTTGATAATGATGGAAAATAGACATTATAGAGCACACAGACAATAAAGTACCACACACAATAATCGACTGTCTTCTGCTGGATATGTACACCCTTAAATGACTGTAAAGCAGTCATCCAGATATGTAGTACAAAATGTTCTAGATCAGTTTTAATGATAGTAATAGTGATAAATAGAAAGGGCCTAAACAATGGTGGTGCATCATTCCTGTCATGTATGTGTCACTCCTAACCTGATCGAATCTGTTTCATACTGATTATAGTTAGCATGCCTCATCATCCACATGGGAGAAAGGAAATAACAAGTCACCAATGTCTGTAGTGCTCCTCTAGCTGAAAAGTTAATGAAAAGAGTGAGTCAGTCCTCATGAGATCAGCACAGTGCCGCCCTAATATTGGGGCTGATGATATTAATTCACCCATTACAAGTTTTGTTTTGCTCATAGCTTACAATAAAATTCAATTTGTCCCCTTAAGTAGCAGTGCATAATAATTACAGTGTATAACTGTGGGATGTGCGTTATTGTAAGGAACTTGGAGTATCGTATACAACCACCAGAGGGCGACAACACACCGTAATTCTTCAAAGCTTCTCCAAGAAGGGGGCTTTTAGTTTGAAAGACCCAACGAAGCTGCACAATTATTAAGTTGTTGTTTTTTTTGTTTGTTTTTTTTACAGGTTACACGAAAGCATGACAGCAACGCTCAGGTTTAGACAATGTGCTACTCTTATTTATGCCACAGTCCAGTTTACTTTTACAGAGCTGCACTTTTATTGTGGCGGACTCGTCCCGGAAGTGTTGCTGTTGTTGCTGCTAGCTGAGCTCCGGGGCGCCCGCCGAGCTAAGCTAACATCGTAAACTTGAAGAAATAAAACCGCCGGGAGACATTTCACTCCGACCTCTCCGTCTCAGCGGAGTTTCAGTAACCTTAGCTGCCACTTCAGCACAGCAACACACCACAAAGCTGCCGTGAACGTAATGACTCAGTTATTTTCCGGGCTCCGCTTGTATTCTTAGCATTAGCCTCTGAGGTTGGCCGACATGGAGACTCGGGGGATTGAAGATATGTTTGACTTTCGTCGGTAAGTCAGCCAGCAGCGAGTTAACCTTCACGTAACATTATCCTATGTAGTCTATTATTATTCCTCTCTGACCACTGTTTGCTTTCACCCGAAGAGATATTAAACATTATATATTATTAAACACGTAGCTAGCTGGCTAACGTGGCGGCGACATTTCTGCAGCTGAGTGTTTTCTTGCTGACAGTTTTATTATGCAACCATGTGCAATGCTCATTTCAGTGTACACATCATCATCTGTACATGTGTCCCCTAACTCGTGTAGGCTATTTTAACCTTACATGCACATTTTATAGCCTGAAAGAAGTTTTCTTAAAACTTCTGTACAGCTGCACTTGCACGTCTGTGTTTGTGGAGTCAGTATCTGTATTAAGGCTTTATTAAGATTTGTAAAGTAAATGTTGATCCCCGAAAATAATCAGCCCACCGTGCTCATGATTTCAGGTGAGACTCGAGGCCTTGAGGTGCAGCAGTGCTGTTTATAGTGTTGTTTTGTTAAGGACAGCGTTAACATTAGTACTTGGTTAGTAATCCAGATGTTCAACCAATTACGGAGAGACACGATGACAAGATGCAGAAAGTGAAAGTTGTGGTTAAGAAAGTCACATCAGAGCTCCATGGTGAAGGAGACCAGTGCTATTCAGTCTTCAGATAAAATGAATTATCATAGTCTAAACTTGAGAGAAATGCTCAAATTCACAATAAAGCTTTAAACTCAAATGTAGTAGTTTCCCAGCAGGTGTTAATGTAAATCATTCATCATCATTTAATGTAAAGATTTCGTTGAGAGAGAGAGATGGCCTCTTTTACATCAAGCAGGCTCTGAGAAAGCAATATCTTGGAGTTGGTGATGTAAATTATATATGTTATATATAATATTATGTTAGACATATTAATTTCTGATTCTTTCTTTGCACAGGTTTCCCAAAGATGCAGTCCTTCTTCTGCTATTGCTGGTTTACTTTCCGGTTGGCGTTTGTTTGACGCTAATACGGATTTTTATTGGTGTTCATGTGTTCTTGGTCAGCTGTGCACTTCCAGAAAGTTTTGTTAGACGGCAAGTATTTAAAAGTAACATTTTCATTCTATTAACACATTTTAATGTCAGCTGTTACAATAGTTGTGGCAGCAAGAGCTGTAGTTGTCGTGTGAGTGTTAATGGTAATTGAGGTACACATAGTAGTAGAAATTTGAGGAAATACAATAATGACTGCATTTGACATGGTATATATCTGTTACAGCTCATCCCTCAGAACTTTTTTATTTAGAATTGCCCGCTGCATGTTGCCCTCAATACATCCACCTTTATTTCTTTGTTGTCTTAGATTTATTGTGAGGATTATGTGCTCAGTCCTGGGGATGCATGTGAGACAGAAGAACCCTCGCTCCAGAGACAAAAACACCAAGCTGTACATGTGCAATCATGTGACAGAGTTCGACCACAACATAATCAACCTTCTGACCCCCTGTAATACTGTGAGTGTTTGACTTGTAACATCTTCTTTGCTAAGCCATTGTTTTACAGTATTAAAATGTTTTGGCCAGCTCTCATTCACAAGAATACCACGTTTCCTGTCGGCTCACACCAACTAACATGTCTGCAATGATGTAATTGTGGATACGGCACATAACTCTCACAGGTTAAATGTATATGCTGAAAATTGCACAGCTGCCTATATTATAGTATTGATGGTCATAGATGAGCCCTATGAAAAGTAGTTGTGCTTCTATTAATAACTGGTGCCCTTACAATTTTTTTAAATCACCAGTGTTACATCTGCAGCACTGTGAATGCTCTACTAGTTTGCAGAGGAAACCTTGTGAGAACTGGTGCATGAAGCATATTCCAGTCTTATATGCTCAGCGTCCAGACCCTCTTTCTGTCCAATCTTTAACTTTATTTGTTTTACCAGTGCACATTATGGTGTTTTACCTCTATATGCAGTGAATGCAGTGTTTGGTGAGCTTGCTGTGCTGCTTTCTGCTTGTTAGCCCCAGTTAGGGGGCTCCACAGGCTTTGTGTGTTGGGCCAGAGGCTTCATGGAAATCCATTCAGCGTCTGGCCAAGAAGCAATAGGAGAGACTCTTCAGAGGTACTGCTCCACTGAAGGCACCCCACCTTTGCTCCTGTTCCCTGAAGAGGACACCACAAACGGGCGTGCTGGCCTGCTCAAGTTCAGGTTAGTGCTGACATCTCAGTTGCAGGAGCTTAATTGCTCAATAATGTGTTTTGGCCTCACACTCACAACTTTGTTTGTAAAAAGAAAAGGTGATTTACTCAAGCTAGTCACAAATTATCATTCTCCTTCAACAGCACTTTGAGATAGAGATGAATTACTCTGGCGGTTGTTTCCCCTACTAATTTCCCTCTAGAGTTCTGTGGGCAAATTAGTGCAGGGAAGTAAAAACAGCTGCAAAATTGATTCATTTCTATTGCCTGTGTAACTCAGAACCAAGTGTCCTAAATCTTCAGCTGAAGTCTCCCAGAGATACACTGAAACCTAAATAAGCTCCTCCATCTTATTTAGGTAATTCATAAGTGAATCAGGAATATTGCAATGCTTTTGTTTTCAGAGTTCTGAAAGTATATTAGATTTCACTAAAACACACCAGACGTGTTTAAATCAGACAAAAACTCCTTGTTTGCCTCATGATTATTAATGTTAATCAATGACTTTGTGTACATTTTTAAACAGAAAAAGTCAGATATTGCCTATTTAGTCATATTTGTTCTACAGACTTGCCAACTAATATACTAAATGTGTGTTTTTCCCTCTCAGCTCTTGGCCCTTCTCACTTACTGATTCAATCCAACCTGTGGCCTTAAGTGTGACCAGACCATTGATTGCATTGGTAAGGTTATTTGAACTTGTATTTTAAGACAAAATTAGAGTGCAGGGATTAGATAAAAAATGAGACAAATCACTAAAACATGATTATTGTGTATTCACTGTTTGAATCTTGAATGCCGCCTAGAATGTCTGAGTGTTATGCAATTGGAGCAGGGAGAAGAGGTTTCTTAATGTGATGACACATAAACCATGTAACAGTTTGACCTGTAACAAGACACTGAAACGCACAGTGTTGACATACAGGTGAAGGAAGGAAATCAATAGGGGAAAATAATGCATTTTACATACTCAGCTATGGAAAATCATTACAAAATGAGTGGAATTTCTTATAAGTAGCAGCAAGCTGATTAGTGTGGGCTGCTTAAATCTAATCCAGCTATCTGAGTACCGAGAATAATGGGGTTGCTGCAGTTGAAGTGAGCGAGGATATTTTAAAATAGTTGCAGAACTCTTTGGGTCACCATGACACTGTGCCATAGCTGTTATATAGTCTGTGCATACATAGTTGAATGTAGCACACAACACACTGCATGGTAATAACATCTTCATTGTATTTTGTTTGTCTGCAGAGCACGCCTGAGTCAAGTTGGCTGATGGAGCTCTTGTGGACATTTTTTGTTCCATGTACAGTGTATCATGTAAGGTACTAAATAATTTGTATCATTATTCCTATTAACAATTGCTTTTAAGGCTTAATCATGATTATCTGCAGATCAATAATAATCAAACATTGTAGTTTATCTTTCTTTTAAACTGAGGTAGTTTTGTTGACATGTGAGTTATGTAAACTAGATAAAAAAAAACAAAACAAAAGCTGATGAAAATATTTGGCTTTGGTTCAAGTAGCAATCCCAGGATCATCTCATCTGGCCAATAATGTTGATTAATGAGTTCCACATTCTTTTAAACCAAATCACTTTCATAAGTCATTTTAATGCTCTGAGTTCCAAATTCAGATAATCTCCTGTTGCCTTTAGACATTTTTGTTGCCATGACTGTTACTTACATTACTTCTTGTTTAGCTTTTTTGTTTTTCACTTTCACCCCAGTTGGCTCCCACCAGTGTCCAGACAAGATGGCGAGTCCATGCAGGAGTTTGCCAGCAAAGTCCAGGAGGTAAAACCAGTGTTTGCTAATTGGGTAGACTCATAAAGGGTCATATTTGTCATGGAAAATACAAATGTGTGAAAAAGAAAAAAAAGACATTACTCCAGAACGTATACCAAGCTTTCTCTTTAGGAAGAACAGTGACCTTGCTATAGTTCCCTAAAGGTACATTATTAGATTAATGATTCCCCTTATATACCTAGTCCATCAGTATCCTTTTTTTCTGCCTGCGATCTGCAGTTATGTGCTAAAAACTTGTCTCTTGTGTGTCTTGAATTTCAGCTTCTAGCCAATGAACTTGGTTTGGTCTGTACCAAGATTACTAAAGCTGACAAAGCAGAGCACATCAAAAGGAAAAGACACACTGTGCCACAAACATCTACAAGTAAGTCAATTACATGACTGCACAATAAATCAGATTCTTTGCATGTAAGGATTGGACTGATTGCTTTTGAGCTTTTGGGGGACGTTAGCTGTTCTTCTCCTTACTGCAGGTGTCAGACCTGCTTCTATCGGCCTCGGTTTCATGGTCCAGAGTTTGGGCACAGATGATCATAGGATTGCTAAAATGGCCCAACAGGTGAAGGACGTGCTGCCTCATGTCCCGCTGAATGTCATCACAAAGGACTTAGGTAGTGCACATTTACATCTCTGCCAACCCATTGTACAGTCCCTCTCTGCTCTATCTTATCTACCATCCACTCTGATCTGTCCGTTCTTCAAGTTTGAGAACATCTTTCAAAAACCTGAATAGGGTTAAAATTGCCAAACACTTACAGTTGTCTTTTGTTGTGTACAGCAAAAACCAACTGTGTTGACACCACCATAACAAATCTGCTGGAGAACAAGGAGGAAGCTCAAATGGAAGCAACTGGGACGTCGGCATTTGGGCCTTCTAAGAACAGCTCCTATTTATCTGGTTCTGCTCCCACTATAAAGGTTTGACAATTCAGTGTCCTCCTGTGTCTGTGCTCTAGCTGGGGAGTTTAGGATATGTTTTAATCAAATGTAAACTGGATGATTTTTCCCAGAATTTTCCGAGGGAGTTAAATGTTCTATAGAAATAACGAAATATTATAATTCAGCATCTTTATGTTGTGTCACATTGATTGTATTTGGGTTTAAATGCATTTCTTTTCATCCACAGCCTGCTGCCAAATCTTTTGGGAAATCACCAGCTGACAGACATTTGTCTCTTCAAGAGAGAAAAGAAGCTTTGTATAATTTTGCAAGAAGGTGAGATTTTCTTGCCATCAGGGTCACATCATAAAGAGGTTATTTTATTATTTGCAACAAGAACCCTTTTTTTAAATAATGCAACAGAAATGGCAGAAAGGTTAGCCATATGAATTATTGGTGGATTTAAAGTTTCTTTTAGTCTCACAAGTATTGTTTTAATCAAACATATCTTGATTCATGAAAATGATCCATGTTTGTTCAGTTCATGTTATTGAGACACCTCAGAGAAGAGCCAGAGCTGCTTCATTATGCACAACATTTAGACCCAACAGAATTGTTCTGAAATCTAGACTGACTCTGAAACATCAGTGAAGGAGCTGTCTGAACTGATTTGTGTCTGGCATAAAACATTATCAAACAGCAGTAGAGCTGTGAAAATGACATTTTTTGATCAGATACCTCTTAACATTGAAGGTGGCAATGTGTGCAAATATTTAGTGTAGCTTAAAAACTACACTGATTTTATGTTTCCTTTATTCTCTTATTCCCTAATGACAGTTTTGTTTACTGCTTGTGACGATGCCCCAAGTGGCTAAAACATTTTCCAGGTTGAACTGCAGTTGGAAAAATCATGTACATGGAAAAATCCATCACTGGTCCTCAGTGTAATGTTCCATTGATACCTCAGTGTTCATGTTAAAACAAAACGTAACAGCTGAAAACATTGTGTGGACAAACTCTTTCACTAGGAAAAAAATAATTAGATCTACTGTGTATTGCAGGTGAAACCCCATTTAAAAATATGTCAAAAGAGTTTGGTTTTAAGGGACTGGATTAATTTATATTTGGTACAGAAAGGCTCCGACAGGACAGGATTGCAAACACATTAATCACATTAACCATCTATAATATAATCTGTCAAGTATTTAACACACACCAGGGGTGTGTGTTAAATACTTGACAGATTATACTAACTCTAATAAACACTGACTGTTGGTTTTATCTGTTTTTCCTAATCTAGACGCTACATTGAAAAACACGGATTGGATCAAGAAGACAGTCACTGAACACACTTTTGTCAACTATGTCAAGCCATCATTGAAAACTTGTCAGAGAGAAGCATATTCAACCTGCATAGCTGTCTAATTTGAATGGTGATTTTATATTCTGTCAACGGGTTCTGTTGAAAAACAGATTTTTGTTAATTACAAATGATGGAGGCGAGTATTCAGAATATGTATACGTTGATGGAATGGTGATTATGCATGTGTTTAATTCTTCATTCTGGCTGATACATAATTTTGATAACAATTTGTATTACGATCCACTGACTGTGAATCATCTATTTATTTTTATAATGTCCAGAGTCGTTGATGAAAATAAAGTTCAGCTTGACTGTGAAAGATTTGTCACTGATAGTATTTCTGTTGAGTGTTGACTCAAGTGTCCAAATCTTGGCTTGGGCAAAAAGTTTAAAGATATGATGAGTAAGATTTAACAGTTGCTGGGTGTAAACACAACATCCAGTCCAAAGTTCCTCCCCCGGACCTCTTCTGGTAGTCCTATGATCTGGTACCTGTTCGCTGCACCTCACAATCTGCTGCTGTTATTGGCTGGGGTCTACACATCATTGCCCAAAACTTTACCCCCCAGAAACATCAATAATAAACAAACAATAAGAAAATCCAGGCAGAGGTCAGAGTTTCTGCAAATACAGACACCATCACACTTTCACTGAGTCATCAGTGATGATTGAAAGGGATTATTTTAGTATCAATCTATTCATTGTGTTTAGGGAAAATCTTACATTTTATAGCTATGTATGAATTGCATATAATCTGTATTTTCAATATTTCATTTATAAATTTGAGCACAAGTTTCTTATCTCCTCTTCATACCTGTATTTCACCAAAATTTAACACAACCTAATTTGGCCATAAGAGGGAGCCAGAGAGTAAATGTAAGTTCCACAGTCCCATTGCTTACAGACTTTTCTGCTGACTGGCCTACAGGCGTGGTGAATCGTGATATATATATATATATATATATATATATATATATATATATATATATATATATATATATATATATATATATATATATATATATATATATATATATATATATATATATATATATCATGAGATATATATATATATATATATATATATATAAAGTCCAGTTTTAATGATATTTTAGTAACTATTCTCAGAGTGAGGTGAATCTGAGTGGCCGAATTTCCCCTCAGTCCTTGAAGGCAGCGGATGTGACGACACCGCCCTTCCTCTGTGAGCAGACGCTGTTACGCTGCTAAAGTCCGACATGTCAGGTGTTGAGGAAACTTCAAACGAGTATGTGGACGCCAAAGAGGACTCGGAGTTTGATGTGGAGGCAGAGGACCACCTCGGGGATGATTACTTTGATGACCCGACTCGATATAAGTTTTACAGGTAGTTTTTTTTCTCCTTTGTCAATGTTTGGGTGGCTAGCTTGGTAGCTGCACCAACGATAAGTAGCATCTTCCATTAACTTTAGTTTGTAACAACAAAGAAATGTTTAATAACTTTGGTTCAATTCTAGTTTACCTCATGTTTGCTGTCCTAACGACACCGCCAGTGTTACTGCAGAAAACAGCCAACCGTAAAGCATGTTCTTCAGTGTTAAAAAAAATAATGTGCTAAATGAATAAGTTCACCACCACATGTCACAGCTCAGTTTATCGGAGTTATTTCTCTGTGATTTTACATGATCCTATTTGTTAGTGATATTGACCATCTCTAGGCAGCTCTGCAGCTCAGCAGCCAAGACATCTACCCCCTTGTTGTTGTGTTTCAGAGACAGAAAGGAGTGGGCTGACCTGGAGCCTGTGCCTCAGGATGATGGACCAAACCCTGTAGTGAAGATCGCCTACTCTGAAAAGTGTAAGATTGTCCTCGGTATTATTTGGGGATCAAAGTAACGAGGGGAACGTGGCAAGCAGACACCTGCAGATCCACAAACCACAGCCTGTAATATGTAATAATTTAATATCAGTACCTTTTCTCTGCTACTGTAGACATTAAACTAAACTATTATTCAGAAGTGGTTTAAGTCAGAACTGTGTTGTTGAATGTCTGACTTTATGTATCTGGTGTTCATGTATTTCTTCCATCAGTCTCAGATGTTTATGATTATTTCCGTGCACTCCTGAAGAATGATGAGAGAAGTGAGAGGGCCTTCGCCTTGACAGCAGATGCCATCGAGCTGAATGCTGCCAATTACACAGTTTGGTGAGTGTTTATAACCACAAAAGTAATGTTTACTCTTTAACTTTAGACTTGTTGTTGCATCATGGTGGGGGACAAACATAAGAGATTATTTATTTATTTATTTATTATTTCCAGTTTAAAATCATAATTTTATGATGAATCAAAGTGTTTACAAAAAGGTAGTTTGAGTGCCTGAAAACCCCTGAAATTGGAGGCACCACTCCTCCTACTCATGCTGGAGCTCAAATGCTACAACTCCTCAGTCAAACAGTGTGACATTTTATCTTTATCTGATCTAAAGTACAGCTGCAACAACGACTTGATCAGTGAATTAGCTGTCATCTACTGAAGGTATAATGAGTAGGAGTTTACTAAAAAAAACAGATATAATCCTGTATCTGCAGAGACTCTGCCCACTGCCTGGATTTTCTCATTTGGGATATTTCTGGGTGTCAGCCTTTTGGCAGTGGTGTGTAGTTCCCAGCCAATAACAGCTCTCAGAGTGTGAGGTGCAGGAAAAACACAGTGACAAGTTGAGCATGTGTGACCACCAGATGACTGTGTGTTTCGAACTGAAGAGGAGGGGGCAACTTTAGGTGTTGTCTGTATATTAACAGCAACAGATGAATCCTGCTTGCACACATTTAAAGTTATTTAAGTATTTCGATACATCTTTTTATTTCATTTTTAAGTAAATTTTCTGATTTCAGCTTCTCAAATGTGAATATTTTCTGTTTTTTTTCAGTCCTATGTGACACTAAACTGAATATATTTGAGTTGTGGACAAATAAGACATTTGAGGACATGCCCTTGGGCTTTGGGAAACAGTAATTAACATTTTTCTCCCTCTTCTGATATTTCTGGACCAAACAACTCGAATAACCTGGAAAATAATCAACCGGTTAATTAACAATGAAAACGCTCATTGGTTGCAGCCCTAATCTAAAGATGTGTTTGAATTAAGTCACAGTCTCATAATATGTCTACCATTCACTAATTGAAATGTAGCTGGACCAGTACTATTTACTTTTTTAAAATATCCTCTATGAAAATGTTTTGTAACAGTTCTTGGGTTTTGGTACTTGCAGGCACTACAGGCGAGTATTACTGCAAGCTCTATCAAAAGACCTGAAAGATGAGATGAGGTACATCACTGCCATCATCGAGGAGCAACCCAAAAACTACCAAGTCTGGTGAGTATTGGCAGATTCATTTCAGGTCACAGGTGTGTGTAACAGTTGTTAAATATTGTGACGGTATTCATATAAATCATCAGAGTCGTTAATATGTGTATTTGTTTGAAATGCTGCTTTTTTTTTCTTTTCTTTTTTTTAAAAAGGCTCTATTAACTTTTTAACAAATCTAATTTGACCATATGCAGAGGTGGTGGAGAAGGAGAGTTGAAGCAAGTCATTTCTGAAAGAAAAAATAAGACTTTCTAACACCTCTCGTAGGCATCACAGACGTATGGTGGTAGAGTGGTTGAATGACCCCTCGGAGGAACTGGAGTTCATCGCTGACATCCTCAGCCAAGATGCAAAGAACTACCACGCCTGGCAGCACAGACAGTGGGTCATCCAGGTAGGTGTTGGAGCACTTAGCAGAGTTTGGCTTCGAACACGAGGAGCGTCATCCAGTTTTCTGCCCACAGTGAGCCACCCTGCCAGAACGAATCCGCTACTTATTAATTTGGTTGTTTGTTGATGTGCTGTTTGAGGTCAGTATCTGTCTCATGCATTGAAGGGCCACAGTGTGCAAAAAGCACTACATAGTTACATAAACAAGTACGTCGCCAACATTTGTCCAATTCAATCTCCAGGAGTACAAACTGTGGGACAATGAGCTGGAGTACGTGGAGAGTCTCTTGGAAGAAGATGTGAGGAATAACTCTGCGTGGAACCAGAGGCATTTTGTAATTTCTCACACTACAGGCTTCTCTGATTCAGCCATAGTGGAGAGAGAGATTCAGTGAGTACCTTTCTTTAGAATCTGGACACAACATTGTTTTGCATCTTCCAAGTTGGAAGAAAAGTGAATGCAATTTTTAGAGTCACACTTCCTACCATAAATAGCTTCTATTTAAAGGACCTCCCACTTTACATACAGATACAGTATATTGTATATTTTAGTGTTCGAGTGTTTGGTATAATTTTCTGTTTTTACTTAGTACAATGAAAAACATTTCTTTGTGAAACCTCAGCATTGTTTCTGCCTCAGTATGTGCATTAAGATTTTGCTGCATACATTTTTTTTTTTTTAATTTCTTTCTCTGTCAGGTACTGTCTGAACCAGATCAGGAAGGCTCCCCACAATGAAAGCGTGTGGAACTATTTGAAAGGGTGAGATGTAACGTGTTTTTGTTTTTTTTTTATTATTATAAATAACAGATTATTATTATTTTATTAATTTCTCTGATATATGAATCTGTTCAGTCTGAAGTGATTTTTATCTGAAATCGCCAATAATTCAGTGTGCCGTCCACATTCAGACATTCACAATATATGACATGCTACAGGGGAAAAACCAAGCGGAGACTCGGTTATTAAAAATGGAAGAGCTCACTGACAGTATGCCCTCTTTATTTATTTATTTTATTTTTTCCCAAGGATGCTGCAAGACAGAGGTCTGTCGTCTCAGCCCAGCCTGCTGGAGAGGGTCCTGGCACTGAAGGAGACGCACTGTTCACCTTACCTTCTAGCATTTCTGTTCGATTGCTATGAGGATGCTTTGGATAACAGCAGCCAGAAAGAAAATGTGACTGAAGAGAAACGAAAGGAAACTTTAAGAAAGGCTCTAGAAGTAAGCTGATGCTTTGTTAAAGGAAAATACAACCACGTCTGTGTCTGTGAGAGATCAAGTTTATTTTGTTCTAGAAATTGAACTGATAGAACTGAAACGTCGATCTTGTTGTTTTCTGACCTGTCTTGCATTTGTTCTGCCTCCTTGAAGATTTGTGAACTTCTGGCACACGAGAAGGACACCATCCGTAAAGAGTACTGGCTGTTTTTGGGACGTTCTTTAAAGAGCAGATCTGGAATCAGTGACCCCACTGATGAGCCTCTGGCAGCCAATCCCGGATCATCATTCCCAGAGTCTGGGCGGCAGGAGATGAGTTAGACCACCAGGAGATGAGCTCCATTTCCACTCCTACCTGCATCAACAATACTGTGGGCAGGGCCCGCCAAACCAGTTTGATGTTACTGTAAATTGCTGTAATGACGTTTCTTAAAGTAACCACTAACATGAGAGTTCCTAAGGGAAGCTCGAGGCGAAACAACAGCTACACGGCAGGAATACACAGAAATCTCCCTCTTACTAAAGTATAATTACATTCATTTCAAACATAGGATACAGAAGTGGAATACATTTAAATTATTTGTCACCTTTTTATCTCCTGAAAGAACTTAAAAAAAAAAAAAAATTGAAATTGGAAATCATAGCCAGTTTGTTATCGCCTTGAGATTAATAAGAAGGCCTGTTCTCATTCTTTGTTCATCTTCTGACTCTTTCTACTGTATCTGTGTTTGACAACCGTCCTCATGGAGACTGATAAACCTCACAGTGCATTCGTATGGACACAAAATTCAATTTAATGTCTTTGAGTGCAGGTATACATCTTAAATTAATATCTGGTCAGAGAAAATAAGTCTTGCAGGGGCATTCAGACATGTTTATCTTACTCCTCTGTGTTGCTTTTGAATATAATTTATATGTTAGTTTAGTGGTAACATTTCTAGATCTGGGGATAGGTGATTTAGCTCAAAATAAGACTTTAAATGGAACTCTGTGTGCATGTAAATCCATCCACATATAAATCCTGCAACTGTTCATGGCTGTTTGGTGGCGTCAATCCGAGAGAACATGTAATTGTGTTGTAATGGAGGTGAAAAAGCATCATAGAACATAAAAATAAATCAGTTTGTACTAATACTGGTGGTTTGTTGAAGTATGTATCAGTCATAACAGCAGGTGAAATGCAGTAGTATGTTGCTGCATTCTGATCAATGACTCACACAATATAACAGCTTTCCCCTTTTCCCCCCAGATCTATATCAGTTGCTCTAAATGAGCCGCTTTCTTGCTATTGGGCAGAGTTTGTGCTGTTTGGTCCTGTGAGCGGTGCTGCCAGGAGAAAACTGAGCTAATGGGTGAGGCCGTGCTCATGCAGTACATGTATTGACACTCGCAGCCTCATGTCCTGGACTCCCTTGGAGCTAGGAAATGGATTTACCCCACTAGATGCAGCTGTTTCTACTTCTGCTGACACTACAACACAATCCATCCCCCCAGTTTTTAACCAAGCAGTCAGTTTGCCAGCAGTGTGTAATTACAGCTTCTCTAAATACTTGATATTACAGAAAGACTGCTTGCTTTTCTCTGCCTTTCCTCCACACTGTGGAGGACACTGTGATGAGCAAGTTCACGTCATCCGCAGTTATGACATGACTGAGCATGAGGGCCATGTGACACTGTGATATCACAGGGCATAAAAGCAAATGATGGGGTTAATTCAGTCTAATAAACTTGTCTATCTGTGAAAGATTCCCCCCCTCGTTCTTTAACAAAATATAATAGTTTCTCTTTGAAACTTTGGGTGAATCTGCACAAGTGTAAGGCAGCTACTTTGTTGAACAGGAGCTGAAATTACAGAACAAGCTCCCCACAAAACACCGTCCAAGCCGCCAAGTGAAAATGAATATTGGCCACACTGTTTCAACTTATTAAACAAAACAGATCAGGGACCTGCTGCATCACTTCAAGCATTGTTTAGAGGACAGTGGTCCCCAGTGGTTAAACTCAGAACAAAAAAAAAAAAACAGAAAAGGTCTCAGACAGTGTGTAATACTAATACTAAAAAACTGTAAAATACTAATTAAACCCAGCACAAGCCCAAATAAACCACACATGTTCCTTTGCAGTCTGCAGGCTATGGAAGTTATTAAATACAGGTGAAAAAGAAGACAGACTGCAGCCAAAAAATCTGTCTCCTTTTTAACATGCACACACAGACACAATGCATTAACAGGAGACCAGTGTATCGGTGCAGAGTCCTGGACGAGATCCAGCTTGGTTCTGAGACATCTGTTTCTTCTAAACGGTGAAAAAGGCAGATAATCCTGTGTGGGATTCTGCAGCCTCCATGTTTATCATAGAGTCAGGCACATGTTTTTTAAACCACTGAGACACAGAGGCCTGGATACCAGAACCACACAGCACATGTAAGATTTTTGAGGGGGCACATATTTGCATAAAAACTGTATTTTCTGCATTCAATACAGAAAACAGTCAAACCTCAGATGAAAGGGCCCTGTGAATTTGGAGAAAGGGCAACACAGAGGAAGCAGTGACAAATTAAGTCGTGACTCCACGTGACATCTCCATCACCTGTCAGACCGTTTCAACACCAACACATGAGAGAATTTAATGAAGTAATCACTGAACCATACCCAGATACACAGAGTAAACTGGAGCCAAAGACTGCTATACTACAAATTAAGATTGCATTTAAATTTAAAAGACTTAAATGACAAGATTGCCACACTTACCAGCTACATTCACACATCAAGCTAAGTGATTCAGACAGTAGAGGAAAGCTTTCACTGAAACAGCAAAAATCCCTTCCCTGCAAAAAAAAATAAAATACAATTAAATTAGAAGTCAACTAAACTGAATACTTTGTATTGAAAAACATAAAAAGAAATAGAAACAGGTCTGTGTGCTGAAAGAATATGTCTGATGCTCTTTTACATTGTTCTCAATAATAATAAAACCCCAGAAAATATCCAATCAACATTGATGATCCTAAAACAAGTACTGACAATGTAGCCAAAGTCGGCATATCTCATTCCTCCATTTTTGTCCAAAAACTGCTGAAACACGACAGTGGATCACACTGTTACATGTTCCCTCATTACAATGAACAAAGGCACTATGGTTTATTTTGAGTCGACCCCAAGTACACAGGTCTGGTGCCTCAAATAATCCTTGGTATACAAAATTTGTATTAATCTTTTGCTGAAAATAGTCCCCAGCAAATGAACTTTTGCACAGTTTCTTCCTGTTTGAGATACAATTGCTAAAACCTACAGTGCCCAGCTGTTTGAGGAAATGAATTTCCTTTTTTTGAAAGATTGAAGGGAGACATACTAAAATATAGTTAGTTTATGTCTTTACAAAAGATTAGCTGACAATAAGAAAAATATATAGAGTAACATCTGCCTCTTTCTTTTAGCAATCACTCACTGTAGTTCCTCACGACACATACAAAACCTAAAATGCTAAATATTTCTTTTAAGTCTAAAACTAAGAACAATATTTCTCAGTTTGACAAATAAAGTTTTTTTTATTATTATCTTGACACCCGCAGCCTCTTTCAATGTGAGGAGAAAGGCCCAGCTGTGCTCTCAGATCATTTTACATGTTATACAATACACACATAAACTGGGTGCTAATGCTAATTCTAACGTCGCACATGTGATCATTATCATTACATCTCCTCCTTCACACTAAATGAACCAGTGTCATAGTCTGATCATCATCATTATCATCATCATCAATCCCAGCACTGCTCTGGAACAGAGGAGAAAAGAAATCTTTTCATAAAAACTACATAGTTATCCATTAAACAAACACCACCATTAATCTTCTTTAAGGTGTTGCAGAATAATCAAAATGATGGTATTGAACATGGAAGAAATGTACTTACGGTATTAATCAAGTCTCTTGGAGTGCTGTCACATGCTGTTACACTTTTCTCTCCCTTAGTCTTTGTATTGAAACCTATTTCATGCATTTAGTTGGCTTTTTGTCCCTGTCACCCTTTGAAAAATACAGTTTTCCAGAAGTTCTTTGATTAAAAGTCACTCCATGGAAACCAGTTGGAAATATTTATAGGTGGGTGATGAAGTCTCTTATTATATAGTACAAGTAGTGCAAATTGAAATGACCAGGCAAAGAGTTTAAAGTTAAATTAACTTTTGATTTAGATTATGAGAGGACATTATAAATTTTCTATGAATTACTTTTAGACTAAGGTTGATAATGGCGATGTTAACAATGGTGACAGCTTTAATAATTAAATAATGGCAGTGGTTAGTTTTAAAACTGAGTATTCACTGAGTAAGCCAATACTGAGTTGTTGTACTTAGCCCAATACTATAGAATATAGAGTATATACTATATTTCAGTATTCAGTGTATTTTCACTGTTTGTATCATAAAAAAGCTAAAACGTTCAGTGTGTCCTACTGACTGTTGTTTTTTTCAGTGGTGAAACAACCTTTAAAAGAACATTTACTGTAGATGATGGCACAGTAAAAGCTCCATTAAATCCGGTCTACGCACATCCTGTTATTTTTTCAAAAACTTTTTAAAAGGCAGTTACACAAGAGAAACTCCAGATATATTAAGCTACTGCATTAAAAGGAGAAGAAGGAGCTCACAAAAACATCAGCATAAAATCATGGTATTTTATATAAAATGCTAAACTGAATAAATATAGTTGATAAGGCTGACATGTTGCTGAAATTCAAAGACAAATTGAAGTCCAGTTCAAACTCCTTGTTGCTCTGTTTTGGTCTCCACCAACTCCTGGAGGAAATATTTGTCTCTTTGCTGCTCCACTATGGTCACCAGCTAACATTAGTCGTTAACATTTTCTCACTGTTTCTGTTTGGAGTTGGGCACGTAGCCAACAGTGTCAGAGCTTTTTCAGCTGACAGCAGCACCCAGTTGTGGATGTAAATGAGAAGTTGTGGAATTGACAACCAAAACAAAAGAGTTAAGTGATGCTTTTCTGTGGGCAACACCTTTCACATTACACATTGCCATTTGATCGTTTGTTATTATAAAAATATTGCTTGCTGCAGTTTTATATACACTCTCACCACTTGACCACCTTTCTTCTTTGTTCATTTTTGTTACAGTCCCGCCCACCTGACAGACCCTGTCCCCTTTTCTCTCCTGGCTGGACAGGTTTTCAGCCTCTGTATTGATTCTATATAGTTCTGGGTCAATGTCTCTTTGGGATAAACGTTGTTTGAGTCTCTCTCAGTCCCAGCCAGCAATAGGTGAGACTGCTTTGGATTCATTAATATTTATAGGCTAACACAGGCTTTTACAGGCTGACCTGTCACCGCTGTTGTAACTGTTGCCGTAAAACTGCATCTCTGATGCCGAAGCAGTCCCTTCACAGCTGACTCTTGGCACAGCTGAAGCAATGGGCTCTAAACACACACACAAATGCATTCACACACACACGCAGTGACTTGTAGTGATTTAAGTTAAAAGGCTGCTTTTGGAGGAAGAAAGGTGATTTTACCACACTGTGAAGAATGTGAATTGTTCTCTGTGTGTGTTTGTTTTACTCACACTGCTCGGTGTAAAAACAATGTACTGTCGTGTTAACATGATCCAAAAAATGTCCTCCACATTGAAATGAAATCAATTTTTAGCTGATTCTACAGTGGTGTACAGCCTCTTGCAGCCTTGTGTGTGTGTGTGTGTGTGTGTGTGTGTGTGTGTGTGTGTGTGTGTGTGTGTGTGTGTATTGGTGTGTGGGTGGGGAGGGCAATCTTACCTATCAGGATGGGAATTACTTTCCTCTTCAGTGGCAGCATCTTCCAGGTTTGTGACCATGACAGGGAAATTGTCTGTGTTATGGAGGCGAGCGGGGCTCTCCTTTTGCCCTGCTCAAAGACATATGCTGTTAACAACTTCTGCTTCATCAAATTTGTCGGACAATTGAATTCAGTAGCTGTTCTTGAGATTAAAATGCGCTCTGTGTACCTATGACTGATCCCACTGTGAGTTAAGTGAAGACATTTTCTGAGCTGGCCTGGTCCAAGTTTATTTGTATAGCTCTTAATCACAGTTACAGTCTCAAGAGGCTTCACAACGCCCACATTTTGGAACAACAAATGTGAAAATTGGTTTGAATCTGCTGATCAGCAAAGTGCGGACATTATACAACACTGAAACAGAAGGGTGGCCCAAGCGCTGTGTTTTTTTGGGTGATGATGACAATGTGAGGTGATGGGTCTGGTCCGCCTCATTGTTGCTTGAATTTGTTGACATCCGCGGCGCTGCCAGTGGGCCGAACCCACACTGGCAGAGACACCCACTGCCGGCGAGCAGGAGCACCGATCAATCAACCAATCAGCAGATCATCAACACATCATTCACAGCTTCTTTTCTTATCTGCAAACCTATGCAAAGTAATAATGGCCTAACCTAATTAGACTCAGGCTCACACACACACACACACACACACACACTTACTGGCAGCTGCTGTACTGGTACAGTCAATGAGGTGGCTCATTGTGATGAATGGATGGGCGACGGCTTTCCCCGGTGTAATGCTCTCACCTGCACCCATCAAACATTAAGTCAAAAACTCGTGCTTGTCCTGAAAGTTTTCAGGGTAAATGAATTGGAAAGAAGTCAAATCCAACAATCCGGCAACAATTTGCCAGCAGGTCACACCACAGGATCATTTTACTTCTCCTTGAACCTTTCTCAGGTGGTTGCCTCTGAAGTTTGGAAACTAATTTAATAATTGTTCTAATTTTCAGCTGGCTCAGGTTCTGTGAGATGACTTTATTTTTTTCTCAGTGGATGGCAATGTCAGTCTTTTTGATCGGTCCAAAACAAAATATCTCAACATCAGCAACATAAAGATCTGTGAAATTTGGTTCAGATACTTGTGGTCCCTGGAGGATGGATCCTAATGACTCTGATGAGCTCTCGATTTTTGCTCTTCTGCCACCACTTTTTTGAGTGAAATGTACACACAACTATCACCATTTCCACCTCTGATTTTTGACCACATAAATGCAAAACTAATGACAATTCCATCAGCTTTCCATCACCTCATATACTTTGTAGTAGTTTTCAACTATTTATTGTATTATTTTACACTATGTCTTAGTCTGAGAGATGTGTGTGTTATACCTAGTAGACCTGCTAACAAGGTTTTAAGATTATCATTACAAGCAATGTTTGTGGGCCCATCCACACCTTTGGACCTGTAAATCTGTACCCTTTTCCCCTCGTCCAATGTGACTTGTTTTAACTTTATCTGACCCTTCATGATCCTTGTGCTCCTCTCTCCAGCATTAGTAAGTCAACCCTAAAGACAAAATATGAACTTTTATAGAAAATAAAAGTCTCCATATTAATCTCAGACCACGTTTAATGTTAAATTTCTGCCTGCTCACTCTGCCTTTAATAAGAAACATATTGGACTTCATGCTCAAGCCTTTACTTTGAGACTGTGGGCTGTGTCAGGCATTACAACATAGGCACTGGATGACTCACACTCTGCGCCCTTCTGCTTTTGTGTTTGGGACTAAACGGCAGCCTGTCCTGTAACTCCTCAGCTTCTTTTGACTTTCCTCTCTGTGGCCCTGACAATCTCCATCAAGGTCAGCTGGGCACCAAACAAACAGACAAACGAACAGACAAAAGAACCGGAGCGCATTATGTCCCCACCTACACAACAGGTTATTAAATCTGTGCTAAATAAAAAGGTGAGAAGTATAGTTTCTCCTACGTCCACTAATGGTGTGTGTTCCTGAGAGGAGGGATGTTGAGGAGTCCATCTGGTCTGGACGTTTCAGCACCACGGACAGCACACAGCCTCTGTCCAGCCTCGTCAAAGCTGCTCTATTATTAATACTTTTGTTGAGTGACTGGAATGAGAAGACTAGAGATATGTCATTTTATTATTCAAATTATGATGAACCAAAACTCAGCTTATCCTCTTTTTATTAGCAGTTTGCAGTTCAAATGAAACGGCCTGACTCACAGTTACTGTTACCAAACTGATCTCACCACAAGGCCAGAGGCTTTGAGGGGCTGTGGAGAAGTTAATGCTCCTGAAAGCCAATGATTTCTGCCCCTGCTGGTGTTTGTTTTCTCGATCACCACCCAGAAGTGCGCTCACCCACCTTTCCATTAAACGCCACGTCGCTATAAACTCTCTACTGGGGGCACCTCGGACACATTTAAAGTCCCTGAGGGGTGCTGTGATGTGATGTGAGGACCTGCGGGTCACTGGTCATTGGTCCACTGGACCCTCAAGCGTCTCCGGCTCGAGCGGCCGCCTCCTCCTCTGCCACTGAAAAACGCCATACACCATTCAAGCCGACGACTTGGCGGACTGCAGAGGAGACTCTCTCTTCAGGAGGAGAGAGGAGGGGAAAGGAAAAAAAAACTTTTGGTCAGGAGAGTGCCTGAGGAGTCTGACGGGCGGTCAGACGACGTGGGGCGTAAAGTGATCTTTGTTCGCGTATGGATTATCGATAAGTGGCACAAGGAGCGCGCTCTCGGCATTAGTTATTTATATATTCCCGTAAAGCGGCGGGGATGCGAGAGAGACGCCACAGCGGCGAGGATCGTCCGCGCTGAACCGGAGGAGTCACCGGCGGATGATGTCCCGATGTGAGAGCGCTTCCAGAGGAGACGAGGGAGAGGACGAAGGAGGATGAAGAAGGGGGGAGAGGGATCGAGAGCGGCAGAGGTGGAATATAATGAAGTTGAGTGGGAAAGGACTGTGCACCGTCTTCTCCAGCACCCTCCTCTTCGTGTGCGCCCTGAGCGAAGTTGTCGTTGGATTAAGATGCGTCTCGCTGGGATCTACGGTCAAAGCGCATTTCCACCTCGGCGCCGCGGCCGGGGCTTTCTACTCCGGGCTACTTGTGGGAGTCGGGCAGGTCCTGCTGGGCTCGGCGCTGCTCTGTTGCATGGAGAAGCCCGGCTGCAGGAATTTCTTTCTCCTCGGGGTTGTGGTCTTCTTGCTGGGGGTCCTCACCGCCTTCTCCGGCGCGGTGGTGGACGGGGACACGGCTTCTCTGGTGGAGAGGAAATACTCCCATTACTGCTTCCACTCCGTGGTTGTGAACCCTGCCTGCGAGCAGCTGAGGGATTACCAGCGGAGTCTGGTCATCTCCACTGTTCTCAGCACCCTGGAGTGCCTGCTCGGGCTCATCAACCTGCTGGTCATCAAGAGGTACAAAGCCGCGCAGTTCTCCCGGAGCCGGCAGTGTGAGCGGCAGCGCGCCGGGGCCATCCTCTTCAGCGAGGAGCGGGACTGCTCCTCGGCGGATTTTCAGCCGGTGTCTTACATCAATCTGGGGGTTTTTAACGTGTTTGACGAGACGGGCGCAGAAGTGCAGTGCGGGGGACACCCGTCCATCGAGCTGCCGGGATACTCGCCCACGGACCCGGAGCTTAATCACTGCTTCCCTTTCTCCTACCCGCTCCCCAGCGAGCTGCCGCCCGCATACGAGGACATTTTCCCCGCCGAGGCATGCAACACATAGCCGCTCTGGAGCTGCCCCCCCCCCTCACACCTCCACCAGCAGCGCTTTAACTCTGCTGTGACAATCAATGACTTTGTGCTTAAACAAACACCCCACCCGTCCTCCTCTTCTTCCAACACACCCCCCCCCCAAACAAGAAGCAGTAAGTTACAGGAGGACAGCAGCAGTGGTTTCCATTCACTCCCTGTCATTCTGCTGTTTTCTTACATCCGCCGGGTCGCTCATGGTGTGTGCAGTGTGTGTGTGTGTGTGTGTGTTCATCACCGCTCAGACTGATGTAGATGAGCACATCAAAGTGATGCAGGCCCACACGGTGCAGACAGACCGAGGCCCGTAAACGCAACAGCTTGCTAGTATAACAAAAGCAGAGTTTGTGTTCTGAATGTTCGCTGTCAACATTTTTACTTGTGAATAAAAAGTGTATTTAACCTCACCCGACGTCGTGAAGCTGAAGTGGGAGCATCTCGCCGGTGCTGTGGTCAGTCTAAACTTCACTTTCAAGGGTTAAACCCAACTTCTTATGATTGCTGTGGTGCTGCAGAGTTCATCAGTTTTAACCATTTATTTCTAAATAATCCAGAGCCACTCGTACTCTACTGTATAAGCAGTTGTTAATTCATAAATCATAATGTGGGTAAATCCCTGAGCACATCATCATCATCGGGCCATAATGTTGAAGATAAAGGCTCCAGAGGGCTCAGCATCTTTCACTCTGTGTGGTGTTCATTTTGAAGGCACACTGCAGTGATTTATTCTTCAGAGAGTAGGGGGGATTCAAAAGAGACTAAATAAAAAAAAGTTGCACAGGCCTGACTTGGATAGTACATTTCACACAATGCAACCAGACAGCCTTTTTCATTTTCATTTCACCTGTCTGGTAAACATCTTTAAAACTCCACATCCTCAGTGTATAACACGGGCTTTGTGGTACAAATGTGCAGTCTTTTAAGTTGAGATAACCCCAGACGACATCACTATTTTATTTAAATCTCTATTTTATTTTTATGTTTTATTATAATTTTTTTTACAATTTGGGGCGCTCCCTCCACAGCCACAGGACACTTCATATACCTATTTCCCTTGCATGGATAATCCTTCTCATGATGGGTTAAGTAAACTTGATGTATAAAATTGATGGAGTGCTCCTTTAAGGTTTAATTTTGTCAAAGATAAGCCCATAAAGCTGATTCGTATACCTGCTATTAATGAGAATGAGTATGTGGGCTATCAGAAGACGCACAGAGGGACGGTGTCTGCCTGAATGCGCTGTAACTCATTTGGTTTAAAGTAGCAGAAGGGGTAATGATACAGAATCTCTCATTTTCGGGGTCTTTTAATGCAGGCTGTCGGGATGTAATACCGCCTGAATGTGGCCCTGCACATATTTCAATTTAAAAGACTGTAACTGTGCATCACTGTGTCCCGTATTGTTCCATTTGATGTGACTTGAAATAATTTATTAACTCCACCGCACACAAATACCCACATGAGCTCTCAGCATGGATCCTCCCGGGACCATCAAAACCTTTTCAACCTCACTGCTGCTAATTTCACTTAACAGCTAGAACAGTGACAGTAAGAGAAAAAAGTATAGATTTGGCTGTCACCATTATGTGCTTACCTTTAGACAACACTGCCCTGTGGTAAATTACATTGAAATGGTCCCTTTCCCCCTCAAATTAAAGCCCTCAAATGAGCATCCGTGGCCAAATGCCTCTCCATATTCACTTTAGGAGAGAAACTTTAAGAAGTGCTGGACTGGCCCGGTGTAATAACCCTCCTCTTATCCTTTTCAAACCGTGTAATGATGCTTTCCACTCACTAATTCTTCATCGGCTGGGCTTTGCGTGCCAGAGCTGAATACAGGATAGTACTGCTCTTTTTTTCCCCTCTAAAATCTTATGCCAGTTAAAAAAAAAAATGCAGCTATAACCTGAGATCAAGTCAGCAGACGGCCAGAGAACAAAAGAGGTCTTCAGGGAGCTGCTGTCCTAAAAGTTTCATGGAGGGGGATCCAAAGAAAGATGCTAACAAAGCTGATGGTAAGGGCTCTGTGAAAGTGTCCTGCTGTGGCTGCGCATCAGCACTGTCCACTGACAGAAAACCTGAAGACAAGACTTTAGGCTCAGACTCTTTCAAACAAATGAGGTGTTTGCCCTTGCCAGCAGTGACTCCTCGACCTGGATCAGACTCCCGGGTCAGCAGTATCACACCGAGCTTAATGAATTAGCAGGCTTAGAAATGCTGTGTTGTGTTGTGTTGTGTCTGTGTTGTTTTTATTTTTTTATTTTTGGTTTTTATTTTTAATCCGCTTGGAAATGGGCCGATAGATGTAAATAAAGGTCAGGTTGTCTAAAGATCATCATTCAGGGAGCTGGTGCAGTGAGGCGACGCTGCTTCTGGTACATCATTTTATCATGCAGGGTGCTTGTTACTTACAAAAAATGATCTGACATGCAGTAAGTGAAGTTCAAACAAGATGGCAAGTAACGAAGGGAGTTTTGGTTTTACATGACTGCCTATGAATGGGATCTAGAGGAAAGTTAATGTGGGGTAAATAACCCTAAAATCTAGTCAGTGAGATAAAGTACAGATTAAACTCTGGTCTGTGAAGTTATTGTGATCCCTCTTATTAAATCACTGGAACTTCAGTACCAGATTTGTTTGCATTGGGGGTTGCTGGACTGAAGAGATTTTCCATTTCTATTTTCCGGTTGATTGTCTGGTTAAGCTGAGCATATATTTTCAGGCTGCACAAGGTCTGTTTACATATGAGGAATAATTGCAAAAATGTCCAAAATATTTTCCATCTGCAAGTCAAACTGTGCGTAAACAGCATCACAAAACGTAGATAAATAGCTGATTATATCTTCAAGCTTAGGGGGACTCGTGCAGATGCTCAGACTAACATTTTCTGACATTCACTGCTGAAATCTACTGCACCGATAACACGGGGAGGTTATCTGGCAGACTCTACTCCAAAATAATTATGAAGTAGAGTCTTCTTAAAAAGGAGGACACATTTCATTTCGGTGATTTAATGAAGACTGAGTTTTTGCTCCTATCAAGATCTAACACTGTAAAATCAGCTGGTCAAATCTGCAAAAATTATGTCACATTATTTAAAACCCATCAGTCTAAAACATCAGTCCAGTTTTCTTATGGTATTATATGTGTTTGGGCATTTTTGAGAGCAGTTAAGGACTTGTTGTTACGCATGTACATTAGATATAGTAGAGAATCACGAAGAAGAGTAAACCAAGGACTTGCTATAAGGTGGTTCATAATTATTAAGTCACAGTGATGTAAAGCAAGCTCATTTACTCAAGTAAAAGTCTGATATACTACTTTATACCTGAACCCCATTACAGTTCAGAAGGACATACTATGCTTTTGCTTCCACTATAATGTGAGGAAACAGAGGATGAGCTTGTAAAATGTGAATACTGATATAATTTAACTAAGGAATAGCTGGAATAAGTTTATTTTGTCAATGATGTCTGCACTACTCATATCTCTTTCAGTACTAACTTTGCCTAAGATACATATGTTAATCAAAACCATCCTTCAGATTATAAATAGTTAGTTTAGTCATCATACAGTTAGATAATGGGGTGGCAAATCAGATTTCAGGGGTGCCATCCAAGCCACCAACTGAACACGTCCCTTGTTCTGATACTTTAGGGAGGTTGTGCTAATGAAATACTTGTTTACTTTATCTTGTAACAGACACCTCCACCGATAAGACAGCTGTTATATCAACATTTGGCTAAAGTCAGAGCTCTGCATTTACCTTTTTTCCAGACAGATTAAAAAAAGATTAGGGAAAAGGTTCTGTTTTTTTAACTACATGAATAATCATAATGCAGTGAATGGCAATGATGAGGTGAGAGAGCTAGCACCTTTTTCATACTCTAGGTTTGTTACCGAAACTATTACTAATGTGTGGCTGTTTTGTTTCTCTCAGTGTCTCCATACAATGGTTGAAAATGATAACTCTACTATAAACTGGATTAGAGAGCATGCAGTTTATTACCTTCTTCATTTCATTACATTGCCTGAAACTGTAACACTGTCACGTTGGCCAGTGGGGAATTTAGGGGAGCACAAGATGAGCGAGATGAGAGAGATATTTTTGTGTGCTAATGCAGATATTAGCAAATTCACAAATGTATTTACGGAGCACTCAGGACTGAGTCACAAATATAATTTCATATGTTTCACATCACAGCCAAGAAGACAATGTCCAACTAAAGGGAGCTCTCCGTTTAGTCTGACTCATTTCATCCAGCATGTTTCATGATGTTGCTGTTTAAATATCAGCTCCATCGGACACCGTGATGAAATGACAAAGTGCATTCACCCTTACAAGTAAGTGAGTGAGAGAGAGAGATTAACTTTGTAAAAGTCACCACAGTGGGAGCAGTTTATAACCTGCTGTCTATCATGACAAATGCATCTCTGCTCTGCGGCTGTTAGCAAATGTCACCTGCCTGTTCGCTGGAAAGAAAATCTAAGATTACTCAATAAATCTAATCTGTGTTTATCCAGGGAAGTCGACTGGGCCTTTCACATTCAAGTTCACACATTCACATTGAGAGCCCAGTGCAGACGGTGTCCTCCTCTAATGGCCGTCACTACATGAGAGGACATGGGGGTTAGTGGCACCTTTTCATGGGATTTTACTGGTGACTTTTCTGATCACGTCTGCTTGACAGAAACTTCAAACATCTGCAGTCTTCACAGCTCACATTCTAACAGAGGTAGCTGCTGCTGTGAAAAAAAAAAATGTTTTAAATTATCGCTAATTTTAAACACCAACATCCATCCGTCCATCATCTATACTGCATATCCTCACATGGAGTCATGAGGGAAGCTGGAGCCTATCCCAGGTGACACTGGGTGAGAGGCGGGTACACTCTGGACTGGTCGCCACTCACTCAAAGGGCTGACATAAACACTGTCATGATGTTAAAATTGCTTTAAAATGAGTGTGTCTGTAAGTGATTAGCTCTGTTAATATATAACCTGTGCCTGTGTGTGTAGCTCATGATACCCTTTCTACCAAATCCTAAAAATCCTGCAGCTTCACTGGTATAATGATGAGTAATTGCACATTTCAAAAAACCAAAGACACGTCAGGTTGCAATGTAGGGCAGTGTATTATCTTAAGATCTGTGTTCTCTGTAGTCTGGAGTTTTTTTTTTCCTCCGGGTGGCAGATCCTTTGTGGGAGAGCGGAGCTGCATTAGTGTAATGACAGCCTCCGGCTCTGGTCACACAAAGTAAAAAGCGCTGACTTGCATCTCAAAGTTCCTCACTCTGAGGAATATAAGGGAGGGTTTCTGCACAAGTGATTACACTGCAGATATTTGGATGAATGATGTACGGGGACAGGAGCGCACAGTCGGGGTGATCTGATGGAGCCCAGAGGCGAGGAAGGAGAGATCAAAAATATCTTTGGTGCTACTTTAGACCTGGTTAGACAATTAGCTCATTAACAAGTGTAATAGCTTTTTAAACATTGTAGTGCCACTCACACACAAAAAATAATCACTGAGCTGCACGGAGAAGCACAGGCATTAAGAGTTCACACACATATCTTGCATTTAATTTTTTTTTATCCCCATCTCCATATTTGTCCGAATGTATGTCAAGGACGAAACTGTCGGCCATACTTATAGAAAAAAAAAAATCAATACCTCCTAAAAGCCTTTCATTAGACACATATCCATTTGTCTGTATGCAGCTGCCAGGGAAAGTTGTGTCTGGAAAAGCTCCAGTGGCTTTTAAAAGCCAACACTAGGCCTTTCCTCACAGAAATGTGGTTCACTACCTATATGCGAGCTTCCAGGCTATTAGACTCGCTTGTGCCAATTGCTGAAAAAAACTTGACTCTTCTTTGCACTCTCTTTGAAGATTTTGATTTTCATTTTTCTTCCATGGGAGCAGCAGCATTTGAGCTCTCATTATGACTGAATGCACACTGAGCAAAACAGCAAAAAAAACTTAAAAAAAAGTCACCACTGCAGGAGCTTCAAAATCATCGAGCAGCAGAACTACCAGTGCACCGTGTGTTCACATTATTATGAATTAATGGCTGGAATCACAATCAAAAGCCATTCATGCCTTAGGTTCACCAAGTGAGAGAGCATTTATATTCACTGATCACACTGATGCTGTAGGCCTTGACACTCTTATGTGCAGTGTCACTAGATGGTAGGTGTCATACAGCTCTGTGAGATCACTGAAGCTGGCTTCACTGCAGAGCTACACACACAGTATGTTCAAACATGTGATAATAAAAATGTTTAGGTTCAAATGTTAAATGAAAAAAAAAGTCCACTAACCAGCTTTTTTCAGGGGTTTCACCTGGTCTTCACCTGCAGATGTTAAATACTAAGTTGTCATGGAGAAGGCTATTTTTTGAGTTCTCAGTCAGTAATGAAAATATATTTTCAGTATGGATTAATCTTCACATTGCCTTTGCTAGTAATAATATTAGTAATAACTGAATCACTTGTTATATATGTTTGAAAAGATTGAAGAATGCAGATCATAGTTTCCAAAGATATCTTTAGATGTCTTATTCAAAACCCAAAGACTGTCAACTTACAATTATATAAGAGAAAAAAACAACAAATCTTCACACCTGAAAAAAGCTGGGACCATAGATTGTTGACATTTTTGGTTGTAAAAAATAACTTAAACCATTAATCAATGATCAAATTATAAAAATAGTTGCCCATTAATTTTCTGTCACTCAACTAACACATTAATTGACTAGTTGTTTCAATACTTTAGAAGTATAGAATTAGACTTTAGAAATTGAACAATAAAATCCACTTACCTGCTTTTTCTGGAGCTTTAAACTGTCTCATACGGTCTCTGTCGTCTCAGCGTGAGATGATTAAAAAATCAGACGATAAGTCTAGCAGCTACTGAGCTTGCATGTCAACAGATTCACCTCTATAACGACTGAAAAAAACCTCATCTATTGCTCAAGACCAAACTACTGCCTCCAAAGTCTGTAAGGACCTTTGATGCTTACATTAAAATAGTTTACTAGACTTGGACCAAAGAGGTAAAGCGGCAGTAAGAACAGCTTTTCAGCCTCAGTGCACAAGTTGATACTGCAGGAGGTTGATAAGATTGTTGATCAGTGCCAGTGATTTAGTGATTACAGCCTGTGCCAAGATTTCTGGCTATTTTCCAGCCAGTAGTTTAAATTGAAATAAACCTTGCCACCTACAGAAATATTCACCTACAGAAATATTGTTTTAAAAATGCGAATTCATGTATCTGTTACAGGCTCCTGTAAAACAAAAGGACGAAACAACTTGTGTAAAAAGAGAAACAGTTCTTTCAAAAGTGGTCAGTGAAGGTCACGGATGAGTTAATGGTCCTTTAATGATCGACTTGGACTCCACCATCCCTGACCTGCAGCTGGATTTGTGGATTACAATCGGCTCATCTCGCATGGCGGCCTGCTGCATTAATACTTAATGAATGCCTTTCCTCTCTCTTGCTATTTAATTATCTTTTATACTCAGCATAAACCAAACTCTCGGCACCAGATATCTGTTTGTTCCATTTGTCTGACAAGTAATGAGCACCATGTGCCAGAAAGAGTTTCAACTAGCTAGTTTGTTCATCTACTTCCTAATACAGAAAATTATAACGTTAATGGAATCGCTGAGTGCCGCATTTCTCACCTGAAACTTCTCCAAGAAAGACTCTGCTATATTATTCTGAGTAGGGAGCCGTTATGTAAGTCTCAGGCAGTTTTCTCAACATATTCTGACATATACAGTGCAGTGAAAATACTTCAGGTCAGAATCACCTCCATATTGTTTTTTTTTTTTTTTTTGCTTTGACTCAGACACATAATCAGTCTCAGTCTCATCGAACGTATTCATCAATGAGCAGATCTCAATGCAGGCAGTGAAAATACTGCTCACAACGCGTAAACAAGCAGCTTCTCCACTGCTGTGCAAGTCAAAGCCAGTAGTAATTTTATGCAAACAGCAAGTGTTTCCCTCCAGGCTTCTTAACAACTGTGCAGAGTTTTAGCGAGCTGGATTCCTCTCAGTGGCTTGGAACAGAAAGTGTGGCAGAGATGCAGTGAAGGGAGAAGGGGAACCCTGGCAGCGTCTACAGTCACAGAGTGAGCCGCGCGTCAATCAATAGCTCCTGCAGTGGCTGTGTTTTCAGAGGGAGCCAGCTCTAAACTTGCAATAACCTCTTTGGCTCGCTGCCATCTGCCACTTAGCAGACAACTCCTGGAGCATCAAAAAAGAGGAGCGGTGCAGCTGAGGTAAGGTCGCTTTCACAGGGAAAGCTCCAACTCTAAAGGCACAACTTCAGCTTAGGTCTCCAGCTGCTCTATCCCTGTAATTAGCTGTGTGTTTTCTGCTGGACAGCCAGACACTGTTAGTCCTTACTTCACGTGCAAGAGAAATGAGGAGCACATTTGAGTCGACATGCTTTGGATGTGCATTCCAGCAGCATACATGCTGAGGAGGCACAAAATGCTTACTGATTTATGACAGCCTGATTTATGCCCTTTCACATGCACACAAACGGAGCTGCCTGATGATTTAAAGAGACATCACGCTGTTGAGATGGACACATCTGTAGTTTGCACATTCTGTGTTTCTTCACAGAGCAAAAATATTCAAATATTAAATAACTGTCGCCTTCATTTCTTTCTGATATCATTAAAGCATGATCTCCATTGCTGAGCTGTCACTTCAACCTGCACAGAGTGACAGAAACAAGCTGTATTATTGTCATGTTTTAAGTGGAAGTTGATTAGCAAACAGCTGCTAATTTACACTTTCAGCAGATTCAAGGCAACATTAGCATTTTGAGCCTCTGGCCACCTGATGAATGTATGTCTAATATTTAGTTAATGTTGTCTGCTGACTTTAGTCAGTGTATCTGCTGTTTGGTGCTGGGCAGATAGTGTACAGGGGGTTTATTAGAGATTTTTCACTGAAAACAGCTGTGTCTGGAAACAATGCTGATGAAAGCACTGAAACTGAACCAGTAAAGTCACGGGCTGTAAAACAATGACTTAAAAATAAAGCTGCAGAGCTTAGGGGAACAGCAGAGTAAGGTGATTTTCTGTGGGGGTCATCACACATAAGCGTCATCTTTTTAATTTAAAAATATTGATTATAGCAGCTTTAAATAAGCTTACCATACTTATATTAATGAGATCAAACTAGTTTTAACACAGTGATCTTGTAAATTACAAATATAAATCATAGGATTTACAGTGAAGTAGAGAGGACTGGATTTGATGGACAATGAGGTGAAACACGAGTAAGAAAGTGTTCATATCTCACATGAGCTCTTCTAAAGACAGTGGGATGAACAGAAAAGAAAGGAACGTATCAGAGAACAAAAGGGGCCAAACTGTTATCCATCCATCAAAGAAAGAAACCCCAATAATGTCAAACAGTAGTTTTGAAATCAAACTCCTGAACAGAGACTGGACACTTTTACCTTTCCAGAGGTGCCTGGGGTAAAAAGGTCTAGTAAGATGTGTGGATTCTCATGGACCACCACGTTTGATTTACAGGTGTAGCTGGTACCAGAAAACCGAAGGCCATTGGGAATGTTTAAAGCCTCCATTGCTGAGACAGCTACTGAGCACTGTGGCCAGAAGGTCATCTGTGCCAGTTGCGGCGGAGGGAGCTGACAGGGCGAGCTAAGAGGCCTTTTGGGCTTAGTGAGCCCAATAAACTATTGAATCTGCTGACTGATATTGGCAGGCCAAAAGGTCTCCACTCTCTGTGGTCATGGAAGCAAAAACTCATGTGTGGGATGAGCTTGGTGACTCCATGGAGAATTACCTTTGGCAACTTCAGTTCTGGCAAACCGTCAGACGCCTCAGGAAGCAGGGTTTTGCCCAGACTGGTCTGTGGAGAGGGACATGTGTCCTGTTTGACGACACATGGCTGCGCCTTTGTGGTGAAAGAAACCAGCAGAGGTGATCTAGGCATCTGATCAGGTTGCTTCCTTTACATGTCAAACTGGGAGAAGGCCCTGATGGCGGACCCAGAACACGCAAGAGGGATCACACATCTCTTTTAACCTGTGAACGCCTCAGAATCCCCAAGAGGAGCAGGAGGACTTGACTGGGAAGAAATATGCCATTGTGACCTGAATAAGTGGTGAAAAATATGCAACACAGACATAGCTCATGCAGTATGTAACACTGTAAGGACAAACGTCATGTCACTTATGAAGAGAGCAAAGAGAAAATAACACAAGAAACTTTAGGCAAACACTGTGTGCTCGAAAAATAATTCAAATTGTCAATGAAGTTGGGCTGTTGTTTTTTTTTAAAGCATTAAGTAGTGGTCATTAAAAAACAAAAAGAAAATAGTAGAACTGTTTTTAATATTTTGAAAATCAAATGAAACAGGGCAAACACACCCAGGTCTTATTTTGAGTGATTTGTGCTGGAAAAAAAATCTACATTCATTGACATTGTTTGTTCTGGACAAACATCTTCCATTAGAAACTAACTGAATTAAGCTTTTTGTCCACAACATTTCTGATTTCAATAATGCATCTTAAATGCATCATCACTTTGGAGGTTTTATGAGAGACTCCCACTCAGAAGTGAGCACAGCATGCAATGTGTGGCTCCTTTAATGATGGCATTGAAGTCCACCTCCTGAAGGCATAAAATAATTATTTCGTGGGTGGATAGCAGATAGAGGGATGATTACTAAATTACCATCCTCCTACTACTACACTGTGCGTGGAGATACGCTAGGTGCACTTTCACAGATGGTTTCTTGTCCAGCTTTACTAAGTCAGTGGGAAACTTTGACAGGAGAAACTCCAGTGAAAAGTGCCTCATATGTCATTCATCCTCCAGAGCAGGCAGGGCCTGCAGACAGATGGCCTCCACACAGGCTACATGGAGCTGAAAGACAATTTAATGGGCAGCTAATCACAAATATTACAGGAAGACAGTGCATGAATTCTTATTAAAATGTCTGCTTAATATATGTGAATGTTCAACCAAAGTCAGATTCTGAAAGCTTTCCCCCTGAGTTGTTGCAGCTGACAAAATCATTCGGAAACTAAAATAGTAGTGTGGTAAATCATTTATTTCATTATCAAGAACACAGTAATGCAAGAATGAGTCTTGATTATAAAATCATTTCAGTGCTTTCTTACTTCTCTTTATCAAACAGTTGTTGTAGGAATCTCAACTCAGAAGATACAGAAGCAGAATTAGGCAACAAAGAAAACCATACATTTAAATTTAGGGAACAAACAGAGAGGTAAAAAGGCAGACACACATAGAAACAGGATGAACTGCATAGTAACCATGAACTACATAAAAACAAGCAGGCTGTTACGGTTTGTTATAAGGGTTTGTTATAACAGTCTAACACTTGGAAATTAATCTTATGAAACAAAAAAACACTTGTGATGGCTGACATAAACTAATTTCTACAGAGTCCAAAAAAAGACACACAAAAAGCACTCCACTCTTTATGTGATGTATAACTGCATCACTAACGTGCTGAAAAGCTTCCAACCATGTGGACGACACAATTATTCTGATTTATTTCATGGGCTGGTGGCTATTCGGATACAGAGGAATGATTTCACACAGAAAGTGTTGTCCCTTCAGATTTGTGAGAAGCTGCTTTGAGGCTTCTTCTTGCACCGGTGCAGTCAGGTTTTACAAGAGGAAGATCCATGAGGTTTTGGAAAAGAACAAATAAACCAACTCAAAAGGCTTTAATGCAATTGTAGTTATTATCCAGCCTTATCTTCTCCCTGTGCGCTGAGCATTTTCATTTGAGTTTGATCCAGAGACCACTTCTCTGTTATTCTGACTTGTTTGACATGTTTTATAAAGTTGTATTCTGTGAGTACAGCTCATAGCATGAAATCTTTCATTTTGATTGCATTAAATTTAAATACTCTCTGTCTTGTAGATTTTTCAAGACGTGACACTTGAATGAATAGGCCACAAACTATGAACGAACAAAGGGAGAAAAAAAACAACAACAGAAAAATGCCCCGTATAGAAACCCAAACTTCATCAACAGAAAACACAAATCAGCAGCTGGCTTCAAATCTGCTGCCAACATCAAGAAAAACGACCAGTATAATGACATTATCAAACCCGGTCTCCCAAAGTACTACAGGAGAGTCTGAGGCTCCGCAGGACTGAAGTGGTGTCGCAGGTTTTCACTTTAGTGCAAGGTAGCTGATGATGCTGCCTTCTCAAACATAATATATCCTCAGCGCTATAAAAACCCAGTGAGTACTCCATAACACCATAACAACATTCATTTTCATCTGTCAGAACAGAAAACCTTTCTCCCACTGAGAAAACAGACCACTGTTCATTTTAAATCATACTAATTCGCCTTCAAAAACATTACAATCAGAGGAGAAACTTGCATAATATTCACAAAGAAGCATACATGAGATCATATGTTTTGTGTCGTACTTCGATGTACCCACACAGCAGGCTAACATGATGTCATTTTGTTGGTTTTAGATATTACAATGGTAGTTGGAAAAGCAGATGTGACACATACTAACATGGACAGAATGAGAGTGCTGGAGATTATTATCCATTTTCATCAGACTTTATTTGAAGTGTGTGTAAGAATCATTATACAGCTGAAGAGAGGAAAGGGGCACTTGATGACAGCCTGCTGTCAATTTAGAAAAGGGTCACTTCAGCTTTGAGCTCAGCCACCTCAAAGCTGAAGTGTGTCCTGCTTCTGATGCAAACCGGCTAACCCCGCGGTGATCCATATGCAGCGGGTGTCTGTCACTGACCCCGCGTATTCAAATGTAAATCCTCTTGTTTGGCTGACTTTTCAATGATGTTCAGGACATTTAAATTCCCTTTTCTGTGGGTATAGCCGGCGCCGAGGTTGTCCCTGTCAAGGTGAGTCACAGCAACAACCACGACGGAAGCAAAAACAAAGTGTGGAGCTCGTCTTGCATCAGACAAAAATCTATTCAAAAACACAGCAAATATATCAGCACTGTTTTTTTCCCATTTTTTTTCCTTTCTGGGTTTGGCATCTGCTCCTGCAATGCCTGTGGCAGCTTGGGGGATGTCAGTGATCTTAGCCTTGGGCGAGTTGCTGTTTCAAGGCAGACAGCTCATCAAGGTGAGTGACAAGTGTTGGGGCGGGAAACTCACGATTCACTTTTCTGCCCGGAGGTGAAAAGTTGCACACTGTAGCTTTAACACTAAGTCTTTCAACTTGCTTCTTTCCTGGACAATTCTCAAAGGGTAATGATGTCAGAACTGCCAGGTTATAATCAGGAAGGAGACTTTGAAGCAGTCACAGCTGTTCGTTGAGATCACACACGCCCATTACTCTACAGAATAACTGTTGGAATGGACGTCTTTGCTCTTATTTTGTAATGCACCGCTGCAATAAAGCACTGCAGTACTGCACATGGGAGGAGGGAACAGCTTTTATGACATAACATGACATGAACAGTTTATGACATACAGGCGGTTTGATGAGACATCAGTCCTCACTGTAATTACGACTTGGATAAGGCCATTTTTCCTGATTTTACTTTCTTAGTGGATTATGAGCAATAAGTGAGAGATTCATAATAGTACAATATGCTCCATAAGTACCCGGACAGCAACACATGGTTTGCTCATTTGGCACCATGCTCATATTGGTTTGGATGATAGCCAGCTTACTTGCCTTGCTTTGCTTTGGTGATATTCTCAGTGATACCGAAGGAACATATTGAACTGAAGTAAAAGAAGTTTATAAGTCTGCAGCGCACGGCCAGACTCTTCAAATTATATGACTTGTACATCCAAATCGAACTGTACATACAGTGGGGCAAAAAAGTACTTAGTCAGCCACCAACTGTGCAAGTTTTCCCACTTAAAAGATGAGCGAGGTCTCCAATTTTCATCATAGGTATACCTCAACTATGAGAGACAAGAATGAGAAAAAAAAAAAATCACATTGTCTGATTTTTAAAGAATTTATTTGCAAATTATGGTGGAAAATAAGTATTTGGTCAATAACAAAAGTTCATCTCAATACTTTGTTATATACCCTTTGTTGGCAATGACAGAGGTCAAACGTTTTCTGTAAGTCTTCACAAGGTTTTCACACACTGTTGCTGGTATTTTGGCCCATTCCTCCATGCAGATCTCCTCTAGAGCAGTGATGTTTTGGGGCTGTCGCTGGGCAACACAGACTTTCAACTCCCTCCAAAGATTTTCTATGGGGTTGAGATCTGGAGACTGGCTAGGCCACTCCAGGACCTTGAAATGCTTCTTACGAAGCCACTCCTTCATTGCCCTGGGCGGTGTGTTTGGGATCATTGTCATGCTGAAAGACCCAGCCATGTTTCATCCTCAATGCCCTTGCTGATGGAAGGAGGTTTTCACTCAAAATCTCACGATACATGGCCCCATTCATTCTTTCCTTTACACGGATCAGTCGTCCTGGTCCCTTTGCAGAAAAACAGCCCCAAAGCATGATGTTTCCACCCCCATGCTTCACAGTAGGTATGGTGTTCTTTGGATGCAACTCAGCATTCTTTCTCCTCCAAACACGACAAGTTGAGTTTTTACCAAAAAGTTCTATTTTGGTTTCATCTGACCATATGACATTCTCCCAATCCTCTTCTGGATCATCCAAATGCTCTCTAGCAAACTTCAGACGGGCCTGGACATGTACTGGCTTAAGCAGGGGGACACGTCTGGCACTGCAGGATTTGAGTCCCTGGCGGCGTAGTGTGTTACTGATGGTAGCCTTTGTTACTTTGGTCCCAGCTCTCTGCAGGTCATTCACTAGGTCCCCCCGTGTGGTTCTGGGATTTTTGCTCACCGTTCTCGTGATCATTTTGACCCCACGGGGTGAGATCTTGCGTGGAGCCCCAGATCGAGGGAGATTATCAGTGGTCTTGTATGTCTTCCATTTTCTAATAATTGCTCCCACAGTTGATTTCTTCACACCAAGCTGCTTACCTAGCTTTGCAGATTCAGTCTTCCCAGCCTGGTGCAGGTCTACAATTTTGTTTCTGGTGTCCTTTGACAGCTCTTTGGTCTTGGCCATAGTGGAGTTTGGAGTCTGACTGTTTGAGGTTGTGGACAGGTGTCTTTTATACTGATAACGAGTTCAAACAGGTGCCATTAAAACAGGTAACGAGTGGAGGACAGAGGAGCCTCTTAAAGAAGAAGTTACAGGATCTGTGAGAGCCAGAAATCTTGCTTGTTTGTAGGTGACCAAATACTTATTTTACAGAGGAATTTACCAATTAATTCATTAAAAATCCTACAATGTGATTTCCTGGATTCTTTCCCCCCATTCTGTCTCTCATAGTTGAAGTGTACCTATGATGAAAATTACAGGCCTCTGCCTCTACAGGCCAATGGGACAACTTGCACAACTGGTGACTGACTAAATACTTTTTTGCCCCTGTGTGTGTGTGTGTGTGTGTGTGTGTGTGTGTGTGTGTGTATATATATATATATATATATATATATGTATATATATATATATATATATATACAATAATATATCTGTATATATATATATATATATATATATATATATATATATATATACATATATATATACACACACACACACACACACACACAGGATGCTTCAGCTGGATAAAGAGAGCAAATAAAAAAAGGGAATAATGTTCCTGCAGCAGAACTTTTCTTGATTCTTGCATTTTATTCCCGACTATATCTCCTATTGAATAATGTGGGAAATAAAGAAAACAACGGGAAAGCCTACTTTGTTCACTTATTCTTGAAGCTGTGCAGTGGATGAATGACAATGAACTCAGTATTTCTATTTTTCACATCCTGTCTGCGCAGGATTAAGCAGAAAATGTCATATATTTGAAACGTGTATTATATGTGTATTATATGCCTGTTTTATCAAGTGTTTCCCACAAGCAGCCTTATACTCATATACTGAGGTTGTGCCTAATATAGGAACAGCTAAACCCCACAGAGGTACAGTGGAAAAAAACAGGCTGAATGTAAAAAAAAAAGAGCTGTGTGTCTGGTGTTCTTGATTAGCTGCAGACCTCTCGTTGACACTACATGCAGTAGATATCCTTGCCTAGACACTGAAATTAAACTACTGAATTAATAAAATAAAATGTCAGTTAGAGCTGGAGAAGGAAAGCAAAAAAATATAATATATACCTTAAAATACACCATGATAATTCCTCTCTTTTCCTGGTTCAGGTTCACTTCAGAATGAACAGTTTAAGACTGTGGCTGGCTGGACTGAATTGTGAAGTGACTCTGGTTAGATGTCACATGTCGCTGTAGCCTTTCTTTGTTTAATTATACAGGAATCAGAAAATCCATTTATTGTAAATTGTAGGTAGTGAGTATGAGATTTATAATTTATTTGGAGATTTATATATTTGGTGAGTAAATTTGGTTTATTGTTTCAACCACACATCTAAACACCTTGAAATGAAGATGAAGGCCCCGCAGCTCGAACTGCTCATCTCATCTGAAAATAGCTAAAAGCTTTTAGTTTGTACTTAAAAGACACAGTTTGCCTGAGCCTGAATTTATAAACCCACTCCCCTTGATATAAGTAGAAAAAGTTAAACACCCACAGTGAGATCTTTAGAACAGCTTTGTATGAGCCATGTTCAAAATGTCCTCAGTGAGCGGAGAGTTAGAAACATTTCAGAGTGAAAAAGAACAGGAAAAGAAAAGATTACATAATATTTTATCAGCATATAGCAAATGTTCTGAGGAGAAACAATGTCTTGAAAACTCCCATATTAAAACCCCCTGTGCCTCCATGTTACACCCACACAGGTGTTTCCACGTCTGTTGCCTGATTAGACCTCCTCTCAGGACTGTGTGGGATTCAGATTCGGCCTGATTGAGGTCTCGCTTTGTTGAGCCCATTAGGCCGGGACGACTCAAACCTCTACACTTAAAGTCTGTAGGCCTTTTCCACAGGAGGCAGGTTGACCTGTCACAGCGGGAGGAGTACAAGTGTTGCAGCGAGTGGCGCGCTTAATGCTGGGACCCTGAAACTGAAGCAGCGACATGGATTTCAGCCATCAATAATCTTATTATCAACACCTGTGCTTTCCCTGCCGCGACGCGTCAAAATGTGACTGAATTCAATATGAAAGAGGCCTACAGAGTTTGGTGGCCTCACGTTGTTCCCGGCATTGCTCGGCCCGACTCCAACCTGACTTCTAATTAGCCGGGATAATTGAAAACACCTGCGGGGGTGCAGGTGTTAGGAGAGAGTTCAGCTCGGCGAGCGCCCAAACATCACGTGTTTACACTCCGCTCAACATAAATACACGATGCTCTGCCATGTAACATCACCGTCGTTTAATTACACATGTAGCCAAACACCGTGCGTTGTTGTCCAAGTAGCTCTGCAGCTCACCGTGCACCAGTCCCTGAGGTAATATACACCATGTATATGTAAAAAAACAGTACTCTCTTTCAAAACAGCTTCTTTAAATCAGCTCACTTTTATTCATTCGCAAACATTTACCTTAGAAGGAAAGAAATATTTAAATAAACTGCTCAAAAATACATTTTAAGTGCATTCTTAAGGGTTTTTTTTGCAAACCAAACATATAGCATCCAGAGGAAGGAGCATCCATTCACATACTGTGAACAGACCAGTGTACTAAATAGTGAGGCTAAGCCTATTGCAGTGTGTATCAGCCTAAAAGTCTTCCACACAGTACAAAAAGACTGCGCCTGACCCTTTGACTCAGGCGAATCCCTTAAGGGAAGACGTGCGTCTTTGGCTCCCTAAGACTTACTGGAGCTGTGGCTTTGCTCCATCGTGTTGAAGAAGAGACAGACTCCCGCAGTCAGCAGCAGGTGCAAGGACTCGTAGAGCAATTTGGGTGAAAAGACGCTCCATATGAAGAGATGGTACCGCAGAACAGTTACCAGCACAATGTAGGCTGCAGCTGGCACGGACCTCAGCAGGGCCAAACAGTAGCAGCCATGGCCGACTGCAACCGGGCTCCTGTGGAGTGGAAAAGGATTCATCAGAGAGGAGGAAAGCACGGGAGAGCAAAACAGACGGCTCTGTGCTGTGAATAACAGGCACACTTCCTGCAGAGCAACACAGAAAAAGTTTACACATGAACCAAAGTCATCCTAAGCTGCTTTGTTTTCTAAATGCTGATGTTGAATCAGTAAACCTGCAGATTGTTTGATGATTCATAGTGATGGCCACATTTCACAGTTTTTACCTTATGCATGTACCCAGGAAGAATCCAATTATCTTCTCACAATAATACAAATTGCGGGCATATTCTGATAAAGAAGTTAATGACTTCAAAACCTGCATGATGGGAGGGGGTGGGGGTAGCGGCAGTGCAGTTAGGAGATTAGGAGATGATGATGTAAAACCAAACACGCACGGATACACAATGACTTGTGTATGCGTGCACTAGACTTTGTCCCTGATGCACTGAAACACGGGTGTAAATTAGCACAAGGATCTTGTTCATTCAAACAGGCAGAGTCCCAGCTGAGGGGGAGGAACTCCAAGCCTTTACCCAAGACAAGAGAAGTAGGAGACATGGGAAGTAGTCCAGTTTGGAGGTGGAAAATTCAATCAAAGGGCCAGTTAAATGCGCATGCACACACACACACGCACACGCACACACGTACACTTATAAAGATACATGAATGTGTCAAACGCTCACCAATATTCATTAACAAGCTTTTTTGAATGCAACAGCTCAAAACTGTGCCACGCAGGAAAAAGAAAAAGTTACACATTTGTTGCTATGCTGACCAGTTTATCATAAACTCAGTCCTGTTATGTGGTGTTGGACATCACTTCTTCTAGCTAAGATCACACTTGGATTCTGGAGAAGTGGGGCAGATCATTAGGATGAGCTACACAACTAGCCAGACAGACTGAAAGGGACAAATAGTGATTAAAGCTATTTAGTATTTCAGCTCCATGAAATTGGTGGACAGGTTGGAAAAATGATGTAGGAGAGGCTTAGATATCCTGACTTTTAAACCTAGTGTTGGTCAAGATCCTACACTTCCCATAATGCATCTAAATATTGTTTGTCTTCCCTGCCTGTTAAATGCCCAGGTCGTGGTAATATGGGTACCTAATTGTAAATCTGTGACCAGCAAAGTCTTCAGCTCTCAGATGATCAGAAATGAAGCTGGTGAGTATAACATCATGGTAACTTGGATGGAAATGGCAACATAAAATAATCCCACTGTGCTCTGTGAATCAGCACAAAGGTCGAGCTCTTCAGCTAATAGATTGAATAGAGAACAGTGGCTGTTTCTGAATTTTTTTTTTTTTTCTCACCTCAAAGAGCCTCTTAAACATTCATGTGTGACCTCTCAGGTGGGTTAATGGGGTAAACAGTTATTCTGTGTTAAATCCTGCCAGTCTCTTGATGGAGAAGATGTGCGACATCTGCGGCATCTTCTCTAATTCAGTTTTATAAATGAATGAGGTGATAAAGAAGCTTAGCTCAACTTTCGCATGATGTCATCTTTACATGGTTATTTGTGTGTGTGGTTAGAAGAGTGAAAATCCTACAAAAAATGAGCAAACTTAAGAAAGAAGAAGAAATAGGGCTTCTCAGTAAGTATATTTTTGTATTAATGAACCCTTTTTGTGCACAGTGTAAAATGTGAAAAATGAAGGATAAGAGAAGCACTGACTGAGGGAGATCCCACTGTCCCACTGCTGGAAATCCTGCACCAAAATACTGAAGTGAGAGGTTGATAGAGGTCTCTGTTGTCCTTCAATGCCCTGTATTTCAAACCATTTCACTTTTGAGCTCACAAAGTGGCAAGCAGCACAAAAGATCAACTGTCTGTCACCGTCTCCATTTGTGCTTTTTCACAGCCCTCAACAAAAGGTAATTTCAAAGAGTCAAGGCAGCTTTAAGGGAATCACATACAGAGTGAAAACAGTATAACCTATATATACTTTTGTATATATGTCAAAATACCCGACTTTTTAGGGACATTTTAATGATAAAAGGAAAGTTGTGTCGATGTGTTTCCTCTGATTGGCCTGTTTTGGGGCGTTCAAAGTAATTATGTGCACTAACACAATAAAAACATTCTCTTCAAATTACAAAATTGCTTTAAGTACTGCCTGACTGTGCCAAGGGAGACCCACTGAAAGGTTATTGATCAAAGTCCATTTCCAGTACTTGCCTTGTGGTTGGGCTGCTGATGGTGCAGAGTGAATTGTAAATGAGCTTCTACCAGGCTATTTTAGAGTCTCTTTTTTCTCTGAGTGCACATTACAGGTGGGGTTTCTGTGGAAAGCACCACACTATGAATAACAGCAACAAAGAAAGATGGGTCATGTCTATGTTATGTTTAAAAGCTGGATTTAATGTGATGTTAGCTTGAGGGCCATCGTAGGGCAAAGTCAAAGTCCCTACAGTGGCCTCTGGAGGCTGCAGGGGATAACTGCAGCACACAATATGAAAATACGACAGACAGACCAAACAACATACTGGCGATTTGGCGTTTTAGAGGGTAAAAGCACAGTGAATGAAGATGTCGCCATCACCTCCCATAACGTCCGGCTTGTGTTGTTGCAGTTTTGGTTCAGAAATACGTCAATGCATGAGCTTTGTCTGAATTTAGTTTGTTTCACATTTTATGGAACAATTTAAACTTTCATGCATTAGATCAATTTCAGTTGTTATGTTGTTACTGGTTATTTTAAAGTGAGTGCGGTGCTGCAGAGAGGGGAGCTGGGGTCTGAAAAATTCTTTATTATTATCATAATCACACTGAAGTCATGAGTGCCGAATACATTTTAATATGTCTGTATTAAAGTGGAAACTGTGGGGTGATGAAAGTGAAGTTTTTATGGACATCTGGCCAGAGGTTTTGTCATGGATCAAACTTTTGGACACAGGAACAGACACATTTTTCCCTCAGGGCAGTGCTAAATGAAAGGTCGGGAGCTCACCGACATCATAATGTCATCCTCTGAGGACTTTTAATGTCCACATCAAATCTCATGGCTAGCCAGAAGCCTTTCTGGACCAAAGTGTTGGATGAAGGAATAGATCAACTGCGTCATCCCTCGGCTCCACTGTGAGCAGCACAAATATTTTAAGATGAGTAGAACTTTTCAACGAGAGACTGTCCGGACTACTGAAATGTTAAACACATCATATTCCAATGTGCGATCAAAGATTATTAAGAATATAAATCATGCATGTGGGTATATGTACCCTCTGAGGTCTAATTTCTGTGGGACCTTTATATTACTAAAATTAAAACATTTCTTCAAATAATGTAGTGTTTTTTTATCACAAAGTCTCAGATATATCCTTTCTCTTATAGGTCTGTAAACAATAGAGGTAGGTTAAAAAACTCCTTTTATACAAATACCATTCTTCCGCTACATTAAAAGAGCATTTTAGTTTTGGCTCAGTCAGCGGGGCAGCTGTTTCCCAGCCACAGACCTCATCAGTCAGCACTATGCAGGGGCCTCATGCTGAGGGGAAGCTGTACTTATTGACTGCATTCGCACACATACAGCAAACCAGCTACTGGCCTCTCTCCAGTTAAGGTCTTATGCAGGTTAATCTGTTTACATGCATCTTTGATACACTGCGAGCGAGTCTCCTTGTTGCCATGGGTAAACCAATTAACAGAATATTTCTGTGCGACTGCACTGTCCCGCCCACAGAGAGGATTCAGAACTAAAAAGTTAAAAAAAGAAACGCTCAAAAGTAGCTGTAGTAACGCTGATGGTGTAGTGGTGTGTGTAAATTAAATTATACGTTCATTGGGACAACCTGCCATGTTAAAAATGTGTTCTTAACCTACTTATTACTTTTAGTTACCTATTTCAAGAAGTTGAAATGGTTGGATGTTGCTGCTGTTGAACGTCTGAACACTTACCTGTCTCTCTCTGAGCTGAGGTAGCAGACGAGGTGACACGCCCAGAGCAGGGGCCCTGCATAAGTGCTCAGAGCCGTTAAGAAGATGGCAGGTGCTTCTACATAACTTTCCAGTCCGACGAAGCCGACTGAAATGTCGATGGTGGCAATGTTGTTGGAATTGCCCTGCAGGGGCACAAAGAAATCTCATTTTAGCAGCACCGACGGGACAGGAATAACTTACCCTGTATGCAGACAAAAATGAGTACACAAAGATCTGTGGGTGAAGCTTTGTAAGCAGTTCAGAGCTCTAAAGAACTGGCCCTTTGCTTTATCATCATTACTTGGAGCTTCTGGCGACTTCCCAGCGGCCCAGTTGTTTGTGTTTTCCAGTCCCTGACCGGAGCGGCACACACACACAGCTTTCTGTCTGGAGCTGGACTCTTGTTAGAGCCACTCAGGCTACTGTGCAAGTGTGCATCTGCGTACGTGCTAGCTAAAAAAACATGTGCATTTCTGGCTTATTTAACTTGGCTGGCTTCTGGGACAAGCCAAATGTGCCTTCAGTAAACTGGAAATATTAAACTTTTCTAACCTTGTTTTAGTGTCTTTTTTCTTGTTCAAAAAGCTTCACTTCAAACTTCAGAATATTTTATTACTGTAACGCAATCAGGATTTATAGTCACAATCTAAAAGGTATTTTGGTACTGTAAATGTAAGATATATTCACATGAGAAAAATGTGATGTTTCTTCAAATGTAATAATATGGAGCAACTTAAAAAGGTAGTTGAAAATCTATGCTGATATGAAGAACCATTTTGTAGCTTTAAAGTATATCTTAAGGTCTTATACATAGCCATTTCATCACAAGCTCGACCAGCATGTGAGAGAATCATTATAGCTTTTTTAATTTATTTAAAAAAATTTTATTTAGAGAATATTGGAATATATAAAGTGGTCTGTCTGTGTCTGGTCTGTCCACTGCAGATTATAAATTAGACAGGTTAAAATCTTAAATGCCTCCTTAACTCCAGTGGATCTAAACACATTACTGAACACTATTGAACCCAGTACAATTGTTCCGGGGACAGTCATTTTTAGCCAAACCTTTACAATAAAAGACTGTATCCAGTTCAAATTAAGTTAAAACACTTTAAAAACATGCACAGGCATAAGTATGTTCAAATTTGTGCTGCTCAGGTGTTTGATGAGATTTCTGGGACACACACTCGGGTTACTAAAGTCACCTGCGTCCTGTTGACGCCTCGGAGATGCAGCCGTCAAACACATCAATCACCCTGAGCCGCTGAGAGACGCTGTCATGTCTGCTCACATCTCTTCCTACAAAGTTCAAATCGACTCATTTGTAGTAGTTAATTTTGCACGTGTTTTATTTCAATTTGACTGTGCATCGCAAGTGAAAATTACATTTAAAATTCATTGTGATCGCTAAGCTGTGGCATGTAATCAGAAGAGATCAAGAATGGCTTTCTTGTTGAATTTTGGATGCAATGACGATCCATACGCAGTAACACATCACCATGCACACGGTTTATTTCCCTTCTGTGCGCACATCTCTGATCAGAGGGGATGAGAACATTAACAGCTGGCTCCATTTTAAACAAACACATAACAAACATCAGTGAGCAGGTTGGAGGCTGCATATGGACATTTTCTACTTGCTTCCTTGCTGAAACCCTGCTGCGAACTCTCAAATCTAAGTGCCATCAACAAACATATCACTGATGAAAAAACAGCAGTGCAAGAAATGTTTTATGATTGAATACTCATAACGACTAATGCTTTTTGCATGCAAAGACGTATGAATAAAACAACACGCACCTCTATTTTGGAGAAAGTACTGACATCTGCAGTTTGTGTGACGAAGATAACTTGAAATGTTCTCCAAGCTGAAATATCTCCTATAACTTGAATGTTTACTGGAAGTTTCTTTAGTGAAATCAATCAAATGTGAAATGTCTACCTTTCAGTTCTGAGCTCTAGAAACATCTTTGTGATGACTCATACTTTTATAAAGAGGGTTTGCTAAGTCGCATCTGAATTCATACCCGTGCGGTGACTCGTCCCTGCTCGTGCGAAAACATTTGCACGAACCGGCTCATTTGTGAAGGATAAACACCTCCTTTCTGCTTTGGTGACCATCTGGTTTTGGGACAGCGATAAATCCCCAGAAAACTCACACGCAATGTCTGACTCGTCCATCACTGCAAATTATCAAGGCAGCTAAATGCAAGCGGCCAAAATGTCTCCTGTCAGACAGTTAATTCATCATGTGATGCGATTCAACTTTTTCCTGACACTAGCAGTGTCTGCATCTGAGGTTACCTGGAATATTTTCCATAATCCTCTTGTGCTTTTTTATGAGCTTGGCTGCCAAAACACAAGGACACTTTGAAAACAACATCTTTCGGTCGTTATTCGTAATGAAACTTCTGCAAGCTCAACAGAAAAAGAAACTGTCTCTTGACCCTCCATTAATATCTTAAGTCGGATCAATTTGCAATCCAGAGCTCACTGATCAGCTGTAACTGCACTTGCTGATCAGATTTTAATTCAACATAATTTTGATTGTACTGCATGACACGGTTTTTGTTTCAGAGCAGCAAATTTAAACCACATATGATACTGCTTTACAGATCCATTATGGTTACAGCTTCGTTGAGAACGTTATTACTCAGAGGTCTGTAATTACATGCCTGGGCGCCTACACTGAAAATTGTCTAGTGGTGGTCTATTCCCAAGCTCATCAAAGTATTAATGACCCAAGGGTGATGATGGTTATTAAATTGTTAGCGATGTGAAATTTCAGTGTTGACAACTATACGCATCTGCTAACCAAATATCTATCCTGGGCGGAGGCTAAATCAAAAGGCAGATATCGTATCTGCCTTTGAGGAGCACTCAGAGCTCATAACACCGTAACACATCCATGGGAAACATCTAGTCCAGTTGGCCTTCATGCTATTCCTGGATGAAATATCACTTACACACAAACACTTCCTGCGCCTGGAGGTGCACCTATTACAGTCTCCAAAACTTTATCAGCAGTGATAGCTTTCCTAAATGTTACGACACTCTGTGTCACAGCGTTAAATTACGTGTCTCTTACAATCAGACAAGAAAAACGTGCTACTGTTTTGTTGTTCCCTGAGCTTCCATTTGTAGATATGGGAGGTGGTGATTTTGGCCCTGATTCACATCTTCACAACGCAGTCAGCACCAATGGGTGCAGCAGTTTGTGAAATGATTGTAATCTGTAAACAGGTAATGGTTTGATAATTGTTTTTTAACCACAAGAATTTTTTCTTGCAGGGTGGATTTACCGGCCTGGACCACAATCACAGTTAATACGCAGAGGTCAAACAAGCTTCTTAAGAGACAAGTAGTAACTCAATCACTTTCAATCACTTTCCAAAATACCAATCACTACTACCCCTGCTGCACTATACATCTTTTTAAACATTTATTTATCAAAGTAAATTTCATTGAGAGCTCTTTTTCTGGAAGGCCATCTACACGGCTCTTACACAGTCACATCTGGAGGTTAGTCAGGGTTTAAAAAGTTTAAAAAGTGGTACAGTAAAATCAACCTGAGCATCTCTGTGAATTACGTGTTTTCCACCAAGCTTGGTGACGTAGTGATGTTTCAGCTAGTGAACTGCTGTAGGTGGCGAGCTAACCGAGAAAACACAAGCAAGCAGAGAACGGGTTGGCGCTTATCGGACACCAAAGCTTCCCAAACGTCTTTGTATTTTCTCTGTACTGTGATGTTTGGTATTTTGTTCTCAGGATTGTACATCATTTTGTATAAGAGTGAAAACAACTCAGATAACAGAGCTTGTCAACTGTTGAGTCACCACACAAAATTATAGGTTTACAAAATACTGAGAGAAATTTTTATGATGTTATCGCAATTCAAATGCATACAGATATAACCTTACTTAATACACCTCCAACATGAAGCAATACACAAGACAAAGTGATAGTTAAACCTTGATATCACCACTGATGTTATCGCTGCTGCTTACCTGAAAGTAGAAGAAGGCCTGACCGAACCAGTAATGCATGATGGTGGTTTGGGCTGCGTCATAGTGGAGCTTCTTCCAGATAAACTGAGCCATGAGCGTCTGGATCAGCAGGCAGCAGCACAGCACTGGCAGGTTGTGAGCGCGAAACAGCAGTGAAACCAACAGAACCAAGCCACTGTAAATCTCCCACAATCCCCTGCTCTTCAACTTGGCATCTGCTGTGATGATCTGGGATCGCAACAGGTCTTTGGTGCCCGTGAAGAGGATGCCCAAAACGAAGACGTAAACAAAGCGCGCCTCCACTGTTCCCCTAAAAGAGAAAAATTACAGACTGTGTTATTTTTGCATTTGCAGTGAGCCAGAATCGATTCTTCTCCTTATTCAATATTCAAGTAATTGCGGTAAGTGACTTTGGGATGTGGATTCTGGCAGTCATGCTGTACCTGTCTATGCATTTAGTGATTATATATCCAGACACGAGAAAAATGATTTCATTCAGACTCTATATACTGAATAATAAAAGGAAAATGCTTCTTATCATGTAAAGGTGACAACAAAAGCGGAAAAACAACAGAATATAAATATATCAGACTAATTAACACAACCAAAGAAAACTATCTCAACAAATCAAAATGCAACAGAGCATAAAAATAAGACGGAAAGTCTGCACATAAAGAGAGTCATATCATCCCTGTGATACTGACATTTTCTTGTAGATAAAGAAAATGTTGATAAATGGGGCATCTCTTCAAACACAATTTTGATAAATGGGTATGGAGGGTAAAAGCTCAAAACAATAGTTCACATTTAGCTGAGTGACTCATCATCATATATTTCATTTATTAACCTTAATTTACAGAAACAGTCTGCAACCACAAACATTTTCTAATATGACAGTCTATTACACCTGTGCTTCCTGCACATTTCACTCAGAGCCTTTTATAATAGCTTTTCAAAGTTCACTACTTTAATTAATTTCATATCCCTGTCTTGTGTTAGACAGGATTCCTTGTATTTCTGTAACTCATAACCCCTTCTTTCATTCAGCATGCAGTGTGTCAATGTAACTTTAATTATTTAAAAGGTATGAGACTGGAAGACAGAATGCATCGCCTGAGGAAAACAGCCTTTCTCACACCCCTCGCTCTCTCCTTTGTGTTTTCTGCATCGCTGGAATTTGAGAAAAACAGAATTAACACATTTTTAGTTCATTTTAGGGTTATACATCTTTTTTTCAGCTGCTACTCTCTTTTTATCTCTTTTTTTCTTTGAATGGAGCACCGCAGGTTGTAAATAGTAAAGATAACAAGAGTGGCAGTGAAAGAGCTCAGACTACAGACTACTCTCAAAGGTCATCGAGCGCTTTTTTAACAGCCGACTTAGAACAGCTAAAACTTTCACTGCTGTAGTTTTAGTCTTTCTTTTGTCATTAATGACTGGGAAACCACAACAGCAGGTTTGCTTCTCCCTTCTGGACTCTCATTGTTTCCATTTGTAGAGACGCAGTGTTGCGCAGTATTACAATGACACAGCATGCTGACCGAAACATATGTTCTGCATTTTTCCTAACATAACGAAATCAGGCACTGTACAGGAGGTCACACAGGACCACAGATTTTGGGGATAGATAGAACGTGTCCCACTGCATTCTGGGTATTTCAGGGGTTCCTCAGCAGGGAAGCCTTACTGCCAGAACTTAAGCTGCAGAAATTGAACTTGTGCCAAAATCACTATGTAATAATTAGAGATAAAACTGAACATACATCTGTGTGTTTTCAAAAAGATGTAAATTGTGTCTATCAGTATATTCTATTTGTTAATGCTGGAGTAAGACTGAATTCTGATTATGAGCTGATAGAAAATATGATATGAATATATGAATATATGATATAAATGTTAAATGAATATACACTCAGCTGCCAGTATTTAGGTACATCTAGTTTAAACTAATGCAATCTAATACTGCAAGCTGTCTAATATTTATTATACCCTTTTTAATATACATGAGACGGACAACTTAGAAAAACCTCAGAGTTTAATACAATATACTTCAACTCTGCCACAAACTATAGTCAACAAAAGGACCACAGAGTTGAATCAACAGGACAGTTGAACAAAAAACCTTCAAGATGTCAAGATTTATTACTGCGCTGCTTTATTACCTAATAAACTGACAATTGTATATTTTCACATGTTTATTTCTGTTTTACTGGTGTAAACAAAACACAAAAGTGATGTCACAAAAGTTTATGGACCAGTAAGAATAAGGCTCACTCTCACTCATTTATACTGTTGGTATAACTGGATCCAAAATAGGTACTGGTAGGCTTTATCTCCATTTCTTCAAACAATTAACACAGCAAGATTAGTAAACAGGTGGTTCCAGCCTTAATGGTTAGAGGGATGTAAAGCTTTGAAATCTTGTCAGCAAGATTTAATACATTTTTAAAGATGAGCAAGACCCCGAGGTGTACGACAGCAAGTCTGAGTCTAAAGTCTGAAGCTGCTACAAGGTTAAAAAAAAGTTTCCATAAGGCTCTTCTCCTTCTAAAAGGCTTACTCCACAGAAATCCTTTTCCAACTATCAATAATTTATATGCTCAAAAAGTCCCAAATTGAAGCTTTAAAGGAAAAGTGCTTTCGATTATGAAGGCAATTACATTTAGTCTAATTTCCATTTCAGGCATTCAGCATATGCTCTTATCCTCAGAAACTTAAATGAAAAGATTTTTTTTTTTGCTCTTTAATTAACTTACATTTGGTAACATTTGTGCAAAAAAGGGGAATGGGTAAATTAAAACAAAAAAACAGACAACAAAAGCACGGTGAGCGCTACGGCAATGATAAGTTGTTTTATTCTATTTCATAATGGATGGCGGGGAAATAAAGAGCATTAAGAGCTAATGAAGTTTAGGGACCCACTGAATTTTCAAGGAGTTACAGCCTGGAGGAAACTGAGGCTTTTAATTGTGTTCGGCAAACATGTAGAGATTAACCGAGTCATTAAGAAAACAATGTTTTTTTATACGTTCACCTTATTGACCGTCTCACTCCTGATTGTATTCAGAATCATATCTAACACTGATTTGAGGAAGCATCTTGTGATATTCCCAAACTGCAATCGCTCAAAAGCTGCTTACACATTTAGGAAAATCACAAACATGGCATTAGAAACGCGACTCCTCTCTATCGAAGGCCATCACAGAGTAAAGGGACATTTCTACTGCAGCAGGATGCAGTCACAGCTGTGAATGCACTACAGGATAATAGCTGACCCTGAAGGAGTTGAGCAAGTATTGGACATGTATTATTAATCAGTGTGTTTTATGGAAACCTGTTCCAACAGAGGAAAGGAGCAGAGTAATATGCTCCATACAGCACTATTCTTTATTATTCACAACTCCCCTAACAATGTGGCAGGGATTGGATTCATCATTATTTTATGCAAAGGAAAAGTGGAAAATCCTGGCCTGGATTTGATTTTATGCGACGACAGTGATGGGTTTGAGCTGTCGGCCTGTACTCGTTAACTAGTGCGCAGGGTGGAAAAATTGAGAGAATTAGAAACTAATCTTTCTGTCCGACATGTTTGTGGCTTAACAAAAAGTATTGTGCCTCACACTTAATACGACTGTTATCTTTGCCCAAAGGAAGCAGGACAGGAAACACATAAGATTTGCATGCGAGACATTAAAATATGCCTTCTGAAACCTGTATATTTAACTCTGAAAGACTGCAGTGCTAATCCACATCAGTGTGTAACAATAAGCATTTTCTACAACACTGAGGCGTGCTAAATTCTGAATGCTAACAGGAACCTTGTTTGCTTTGACATTTCCAGGGCAGAAAGCACATGTGCTCTTGCTTGTCTGAGCAATAAAGGCTATTTGCTGTTTATGTCATTTCCCCAATTGCAGAGCCCAAAAAGTGGCTGCTGTTATATTAAGTGTCTCCTGATTATTATATGTCACACAGCAACAGCTTTGTACCTACTGAATTCTTTACTTAATCCTTACTTAAATTAATCATTTAGCTAAGGGGGTATTACGTAATCTATTATTTCCATCCAACTCTACAGACAAGTAGCAGGAACTGCAACAATACTAAACAAGACTCCTGTGGCCCCCCGCGTCTCATCCTGTCCACTTGAAGCACAGTGGCTTATAATAGACCAGAACAATAAAGTTATAGTTCTCCAAAAGAGAGATGTAAGCAAGCTAACAGCCTGTTTAAGAAGCCACATATGGCAAAGGCTGGGTTAATAACGCTGCATTTGTCTGCTTCTGAAGTGTGTGTGCTTGGTGGCGGTATGCAAAGCATCTTGGTGCTCCAGTCTGGAGAGAGACTTTGTTCCTTTCACAGACAGACTACAGCCACTGTAATTGTTAAATCATCTGTAGTGAACAACAATCCTATCAGGCCTCCTCAGAAAAATTGTTGTCATTTTGCATAATTGGGTTTGTAAAACTCCTCTTTTTGCCCTTCAACATATTGGCGTTCAGACCGCCAAGCGAAGACCAAGGTCACAGCGGGCTCAGTCTTCCTCCAGAGCGAGGCCACGCAAGGCCAAAGTTGTTGTGATAATGGTGTTCAGCTGCATCTTCAAGAAGCCCATGTAACATGTGCATCATAAAGAACAATGCTAACAGTTTTGTTATTTTTGGCAGCATTTGTTGATTCTACTGATGGATTTCAGAACAGCCCTGAAAAGTAACAAATCTGAGTCTTTCTATGGAGTGCCACTTTCAGATGAATAAAACAAGGCAGGTCATTAAACATTCATTAAAGCAGATGCGGTAATACCATACCCCGAATGTATTCATTAATCAATGGATCAAAGGATATCTAGTCAGGTAAGTCTACGTAAAAAAGGGCTCTCTCCAAAAATGTGTCCCAGATAGCATTACTTACACACTAACTCTCTTTAGAATTGCCATACTGTGTCATACTGAGGGAAATATCATGACTTTATTTAAGGTATCATCATTTTTAAAGAGCCCGAAATAAGTCTTTTCAGTCAGTCAGCTTCTTACTATGAGGGATGGGGCTATGAACATATCATTTTCAAAGTTAGAGCAGTTTTGTCATTTTGTCACATTGGAGATTTCTGTCTGCATGTGATCCTCTCAGTAGTTTGAAGTTTTACTTATGTTGCCAATTCTGATCAAACCACACCCACACAGTCTTGATTAGCTTATCAATTTAAATATTAAACTCTTCATACACTGTACCATAGGATGTTTTTTCAAACCTTTGATTTTTTGCTTATTTTGTCTGGAATATTTAATCTCATTGAGCTCAAACGTCAGGTTTTAAACTTAGTGTTCGGGGGCTTTAAAGCCTTTACATTGCTCGGTGAGAAACCTCAACCAGTCGAATCAATCTGATCTTATTTGCTGCATTTTGTTAACAGAAGTAAGAGTGGACAGAAAATAGTACCTTGTCAAGCTTTGGGTACAGAGGAGCTGCCTGGATTTCATGTTACCTTGGAAACAGGCGCTGGTGTTCCAGCAAGTGAATAAGAAAAGGTAAGACTACGTTCAATCCCCTCAACATGTTTGGTATATCCCCTTCATCAATCACCTGCATCAGGCTAACACTTACAGTAAATCAGCCAAAACAAGTAATTCACTGCCAGAGGACAGCTTTGAAGCAGACGCCTGAGAATGAGGAGGGCCTGCCCACTTTGTCTGAGCCCCGGTCCTTCTGTGAGATAAATCTGACCACGTCAAAGTTGCAGCTATTGAAATGCCACTAGGACAAAGTGGCAGACTTTAAAACAATGGTTACAGACAAAACACCTAATTATACAACAAACCTCTAGATCAATACCTGCTCTGCTGGCAGCATGTGGTGATGTCTTTTTTTCAGCTTTATTTCTGCTTCAAATACAATTACCCCCCCCCCCTTTTTTTTTATAAGAGTAGTGTGATTTAGTAAGATAACGTACACACAATAGCACTTTTATGAACTATGCTTTGAAGTCAGTGGAGGATAATGAGTTGTTAAATGTTACCACTGATATGTTGTACCAGCACAGACTCGCCTTTGAAACAGGGTTATAAAATAGTTTACCTCTTGGGTAATAAAACTGAAAACTGAATTCTGTGTGTGTGTTTGTGTTTGTGTGTGTGCCTGGCTATGTGTGTGTGGCAGGGGTTCACAGGTGTTTTGAGACGAGTGTGAATACATTTCCATTTTTAAGCGGGATCGGTATGCATGAATATTTTTAAATTGGGAACCTGCACGACAGCCCCTTTCTGGATAAAGCGATATATGATAAAATGGGTCACGTTTTGTGCAGGCGTAAAGCACATACACAGAAACACTGTAAATGTTTTCCGTGGCGTCATGTTTGGGAGAAAATGTGTCATAAATGCTAACGAGCAAGACTGAAACCTCAACAAACTTTGGCGATGATGCATACAGGCTCAGACAGGTTTGGCCCTAAGCCGGCTGCTTTGATGTTGAGCTACTTCCTATTGAAACACTTGTTCAGAAAATTTGATTAGCTTCATATTTTATGTTACCTTGGTAGTATTTTCTTTATAGATATACACACATTTTTTCAGTTGTTAGTGCTCAGGTCGTAATCTCTGAATATCCAGTTAAACAAAAATAATGGAAAGCACATGTTTGCCATGTCAGTTGACTGGCTGCCTATTTTTAGGTTCATTTCTGATGATGCCACGGGGAGGGGTGTGTGCGAGAGAGAGAAAAACAGAAAGAGAAGAGACAAACTCTGTATCCACAGTGACATCAATCCCAGTAACTCTTTGAACCGTTTAAAGTGAGCAGCGTTGGCTGGTCTCAACCCCATTAGCCATTTTGAAAGATGCAACAGTGCAATTAGGCAATTGGCACAAAGGGATGGCGAGGAGGGAACTGGGCAGTTGTCAGGGGGCTTTACTCTGATAAAACACACACACACACATAGAGAAACCCAGGAAGATCAGACTGTAAAAAGCGTTCATTATACAAAGTTGTTCCCTTTTTACATTCACATTATGGTGTGAAGGAAAAAACACAGCAGTGAGAAACATATTTGACTCTTTCATTTCAGAGAAAGAGAAAGTACTGTCATATTATATCTAAAATAACCACAAATTCAACGATATGGTTGTTCAGAGATACGAAACGAAAAAAAATAACCCATGGGAAATTTTCCACATTATTTGATTCCAACAATCAGCAGCTGGAAGCTACAGTACACTAGAATCACAGCACTATTCTCGTAAGTACACAAATATAGCTTCTCCTTGCCCATCAATCAAAGTACAGCACCTGAGATGGACTGCTTGTTATTGTCCTAAAACCCCAGACTGAAGGCTGTCTTGGCTATATGAAGAGCAATGCCAAGGAATCAACAGCGTGGACTAAGTTTAAAATACATCCTTGAGGCGGACTACTGTAATTATCAACTTGTTGAAGTCTGAAGAAAAAGCTGAAGGACTGGGTCAACCGTCAACCTTGTCAATCACGCGGTTTGTCAAAAAGAAGCCGGGGTCTCTGCATGGCTTTAGTCAGGTGTCTTTGTATGGGTAAGGGTGAGAGGTTGAGCTTTTAATTAGGTGAGCAAGTAGGAGAGACTGCCAAGGAGAACAGGAAAGGTTAGGGAAGGCCAGGTTCTGGTGGTAGATGAAGGGAGGTCAGGAAAACTAGACAGGAGAACTGTGTGCAGCCCTGCACACTCATTATTTTCTGACGGGGGTTAGTAGCAGATAACTCTGTGCTAGGCCATAGTCTGCAGAATGAAAAATTACCACACTTAGCAGCTGCAAGATTGTCGATTTCTCCTCTCTTTGGACAATGCTAACAACAGCTATTACATATAGATTGTGCTGAAGGATTAGATGTATGCTTTGTAAAGAGGCATCACTCTTCAAGAATACCGATGTACTGTTTACAGCGCAAATTAAATATGATGTTTCATTATTCACGGTGAGTTCAAGGACGAACAGGTTTTTTAAAATGCACTCCACACTAGAGGGTGGTGTGTCATATGAACTGTTTTATCATATGCTGTGTAAAATGAACGCGATTGTGGATCTAGTGTGTTTGATTAAAGTGTGAGAAGATATTTTTACCTTGAGGGACACACCACAAGGGTTTCAGTGCAGTCACAGATTTAAGAAACATAAGATTTATCTTTCAGTGGTAGCAGGAGGAACTCAAGAGCAATTTAACAAGTCAGATAAAAAAGTTTTTTTCCAAATCAGTTGGAAAAAGCACCCTGCTAATCGTTAAAAAATATCTTACTGGTGAAATTTGGCATCTTACATCAGAGCAAATGTCTCCAACTGTAAAATATCTGTCAAAGAACTGCTTGACGATTATCCTGTTGTTACAGACACGACGGTCTACAGCCCCAGCAGCAGCTCTGTGAGGCTTTACTTAGACACAGTGGTGCTTTCAACTAAGTACTAATGTTGGCACGCTCACATGACAATGGGAACATGCTGATGTTCACCAGGAGTATTACCATGTTTATCTTCTCAGTTATCATTATTGCTTATTGCTTACACATGCTCACTTGGCGCAACACAACATGCATGCGTACTTCCAAACTACTGACATTTACGGCTCCACAATGGAGAGCAATGCAGGGGTAAATGAAAAGCAAATTTACAAAAGTGTAATTCACCATGGTGAAATATTATCTCTTCACTGTCCCTGTTCAATCTGTACTCTAATTAGCTAACTTACTCCTCTGTGTCATGAATATGTGACTTTGTTTTCATCAGTTTAAGAGGACAGGGGGAGTGGGTGGGGTTGTGGCTGTGCCAGAGGCTTGTGTTGAAGGAGAAATGAACTGTCAATATTACTGCAATTCTTACTGACTGCCAATTAAAATCAACAGCCATAGATTATGCGACTCCCCTTTCAAAGTAATTAATTTAATTTAAAACACCTTTTTTAAGAACTTGAGGATACACTGGGTTGGGAAGATTTACTGTAGGTAGAGTTGTGGGTGTTTGTCCCAAATGACACATGCAGCACTGCAGCCTGCACGCCCAGCTGCACAACAGCAACCCAGTGCTCCGGCACTTTAAATCAACTCACTAACAGAGGACAGCAATTTGCCAACTGTTATGGTGAATGAAATTATGATCATGGGGTTCACAAAAACTTACTTGGACATAGTTCGACCCGAGTGTTGCCAGGGAAACAAGACATTGCCGACGGCTGCCCGGTAGCTGTAGACACCCAAAAGTCCGAGGGCGAGGGCAATCTTGGACACCCATGAGCACCGTCTTTGAACCAGGAGGTAGATAAAAACCAAACAGAAAGCAGCCAGCAGGGAGAGAACTGTTCTGTGTTCGGAGCTGGAAAGACACAACAGACAGACAGTAAAGAAAACGCTGTGCACTCAAAGATGAAGGAGCTCTTTGAATTTTGAAACAGAATTTCATTTAAAACACAGCACATATTGGATGTATTTCAATATTTTCCTTCTTTTACCATAAAATATGAACAGTAAAAAATGTATTCAGTAATTTAATTAATCAAAAAAAAGAAAGCTTAAACTTTGAAGTAGACTATTTACCGGGCACCAGAGAACATTCTGCTGAGATGAAACACTGTCAGTCATATTCTCAAGCAGTAGTTTCAACTTTAAAGAGGTTTCAATTGTAAGCTAGATTTAAAGCTATACAGTTTGAAATTACACCGCACTGAGCAGGGGCAGGTAATAAGATCTCAAAGGACATATCAAAGTTGAATAGAAGCCGTGTATTTAGCTGTTAGCTGGATCAGACAGCAGTGGAAGTTGGGTACTTTGAGACAAGATGAGGCGTGACGCTTCCTAGATCTCATTATCCAAGCAACAGGCAGTGCAGGTAGCAGGAAAGGGCAACGCCGGACAGGGAAAAGGTCAGAATTCACATCTCTATTCCACAATGTGATGCATGTTAAAGAACAAACCATAATCCCCTGCCCCGCGCTGTTGACAGAATATTAATGGCGTCAGTTTTTCTGAGAAATCACTGTTTCTCTACAGCCTGAGCAATCACAGAAGGCTCTTTTACCTTTTTGAACCTTTTTTAAAAATATGCAAAGTGGAGGGTCCAATCAGGTTCTCTGCTAGAAAAACACATTTAAAAACATTTCATTGTCAGAGATGTTAACAACCCTGTACCTTCCCATAAGTGTCTGTGATGTCCAAGTTGTTTAGGGGACTCATTTTGTTATCAAGTGTAATTTCTCTGTATACGTCACTGAACCAGTCTATGTCTACTCCAGTGTATTTCCCATACTGACTTTCAGTTTTCCCCTGAGAACAGGAATGAACTTGTTACATTGATCTGTTACTCTTACTGTATGTGTAGGTGGAGAGACAAATGGAGATTGAACATCTTGTCGGTGGATTGCATTCTAGTCTAGTGAGGCTCTCTCTGCCTTTTAAGAATGAATTTATCCCTGTGTGATTGCTGAACATTACCACTTAAATGGTAACAGAGGAATATTCACACTAAAACCTCAAGTTTACCACAGAGTTTTCCCTGCTCTATCACCCTCGACTGTAGTTGTGTACAAAATGAGTTCTTGTAATGTCCTGTCAACAAAAATATACTATACTCTGCAACACAAGACTAATAGTCCTCAGCTCTGCTAGCAGCCCTGTGTTCATTACAGCCCACGACACATAAGTCAACAACATCGCTGTTCTCAGAGCCTTACCAATAGTGGAGTCAGAATTAAAGTAAGTTTTGTATTGAATAACGAGAGATAAAGAGGTGGAGTCACTACATTAACAGGAATTAAAGCATGCATTTAATAGATTTTGTGTGAACTATACTTTCAAACTTCTGAAGCTCAGTATAATCACTTTATATGCCCAGCTCTTTTGTTCTGTTTAATATGAAACTCCAAAGACTTCAGAGAAACTAAAGACAAAACGCTGTTTTTGCTATTCATAGAGTGCTGCATGTTTTCCCTGGAGAACCTCTCAGGAATCATAATGCTGCCAAGCCAATTCTGAATCAACCAGGTAGCCGCTGTTGTTAACACCTTTTCTTTGCTTTGCTGCCCAGTAAAAATATAACAGCTTACAAGTCAACAAAGCTGCCGAGCAAAGTAGCAACAATAACCTTGTTGTTTTAAGTAATTCTGGCTAACATAAGGCAGCTGGCCAATCTGTGCTTTCTGATAATCTGATGACATCCAGAAATTCTGTCAGGTTACAGATTTTACCTTTATCTAAACCACATGTTCAAACACTACTTGGAAACACTGGTTTTAAATACTACGCTCCTTACAAATAGCTGCTTTTGAAGATTTTTTTGAAAATATATTGAATTATTATTATTAAACAAATTATTTGAATGCTGGTGGTCATGCTTCTTCTTAATGTGTGTATATATAATTTCTGTGTATTTTGTCCATCCTCATACTGTATATGTCACATCCCTCTTGAAAAAGAGATTTTGAGCTCAGAAACTTGTTTAACTAGAGGATGATATAAAATAATCTGGCAGCAGCTGTCACACCTGCTAAGAGCCTGGCGGCATGTGACTGGGTGCGAGGTAAGAAGTGGGGATGGGTGACAACATTACTGTCATGACATTACTGTCGTGAGTAACTGTTGAAAAAAAGGCATTTTGAAACAAAAGAACACCACAATTAAATATTTATATAAAAAATACTAATAAAATGCCTTTTTATAACATAGAGTTTTAAATAATTTCAATTAATTGATTTGTTTAGACCTTTTCCTGTATTTATTGTGTTTAGTGATGATATTGGCCATTTTCGAGTTCCACAAATTAAGAGCTTTTGCTGTATTTGTGATTGACTTTGCCTTGTATAGAGATTTATAGAATATTAATCATTTAAGAAGATTACTTATAAAGTAAACCCAACCTGTTCAGCCAATGTCCCATGTCAGGAAGATGAGCCCACTGCACCCCGGTCTGGTTGAGGGAGCGCAGCAGTCGACAGCAGATGAGCGTGAAGGGTGGCGTGGCTAACGCTAGCCACTTCTCTGAGTAAATCTCTGCCTTGGGATGAGCAGAGGGATGGACTTTGGATGGGAGGATATGCTCCTGCTCTTCTTCATCCCCGGAGCCTCTCTGCTCTCTGAAGTACTTGCGGCAGACATCCTGGAAGACGGCGAGGCAGAGGGTGTTGAGCAGGAAGTACCAGGTTTGGTGCTCTTCCTCTACGAAGCTGCTGGCCGCCAAGCTGAGTGTATGTCCGACCGTGCCGGCCAGCAGCAAAACGTCCAGCTCTGACAGCGACCACTCACTGCTGCTGCTCCTCAATGGAGACTATGAAAGAGAACAAAAGTGCAAGCAGTAAAAACACATGCGAAATGTGCTTTGTGTGGTTACAGTGTTGTGCAAAAATTTCTATGTTTACTTCTGACCAGAAGGCTAGTCTTTTGCTCTTTTCTGTGTATCTGTTTCTCAACTCGGTATCTAATAAATCAAATAACAGATTTCCATGAGATTTTACAAACAGATAGGTCTTGGGCCAAGAGACAGAGGATACAATTTTGGATGCAGCTCTGGGATCTCCACATGAGATCATTATCATGTTTGTAGCCAAAAGCACAAAAGTAGTAGACACTGGCTCAATTCCAAATCGAGTAAGTCAGCAAATCTATTTAACCATTTTAACTTGATACCACTTACAAATGGTCCAAGAGATGCCACAACCACACAAGCCGGACAAGATACCAAACCTTTTTTTCACCTCACCCACCTCTGTAATGTGTATCCCTTGGCAGTTATAATTGTTCAGCTCAGTGGGATAATTATTTGGATGAAACTGCTGCTCAGGTGATTCACACTAATCTACTTCAATAAGGAAAAACTTAATCTAGTGACACCCATTAAATGACCCATGTACTTCATAATAAAACTGTTTAATTTGAAACCACTTATACCTGCTCTATTATCTCAGTCTGATCATTTTCAACTCAAAAAGGCTTTAAAAAGAGAAAACTGTATTCATTGATACATATTCTGTTCACTGCCAGATTGCATCAGCGTAGAACTACAAAACAACTTTCTGGCCTGTTGTTTTTTAGCCAATACATGGGATTCAGTCACTCATCACATTCTGCAGTATCTACAGAGGCCATTTTTTCCATTACAGCAGCAGACAGCGACCGTGAGCTGTCAGTCATTAATTGTGGTTGGTCACTTATGGATGCTTCCGTCACATTTATAAAATTGGTGTTTGTCCAATCGCATACTTGTATGCAGATTAGTTTGTTCAGTGGTGACAGTGCATTGCCATGCAAAGCAAGTTCAAATGAAGTTCAGCCAAATTCTTAGTTCAGCAGAAATATTTTAGCCCAGCGAACGACTACCAAACACAGACATGCATCTTAGCCTGTGCTCACCTTGATGACAAAGAGAGGCTGAGGCTGTCCTCATTCTACCAGAAAGCTACAGTAGCAGCTCACTGAGGGACAGAGCTTTTTCACACTTGCCTCTCCCGTACAAAACTACAGGCTATTATTGTGACTATTTTCAGACTTTGATAAGTCTGTTTACTTTATACAACATGCGGTGACACTACATGTTCAGTTCTGATAGTTGAAATAACTAAACGGTGGCAAATTTAGGATCACAGCTTCTATGTTGAACATGTCAACATTAACATGTAGGTAGTTTTTTGATGAGACTGTCTCATGATGATAATTTTTGCTTCCAGGGTTTTATGACTATCTCACAGATTAAACACCTTGTATGTTACTAAATTCTCCTGAAATACAGTTCTGAATCCCACACACATATCAGGATTGAAGCAGGTTAAGCAAGGTCTGTTCATTCGTCCTGTACTGGAGGAGAGGATTAATGTCCTGTACGCTAACAACTTCTTTGTTTTTAAGATAAAACCTATCAAGGCCCAAAGGGAGCTGTGATATATTTTTTCCAGTTTCACTGCTTCCTGTTCAAGTGTCTCTATCCTCCAGTAATTAGCAAAATGTGAACAGTTTCTCATGTTTTTCTTGGCTGAGTTGTTTTTGTGCATACTCTTCAGTGCTCATGGCATTGTTGTTGTTAAATATAGATGGAATACAAACATAACAGGTATTACTGAAAGCAACAGCATCTATACAGAATTAATATTACCAATATTATTGATATAGCAGTGATAGAATTTCATTCTAGTTTTCAAACTTACATCACTTATATTTCACAAATTGATTCAGTCAGTCAGCATTCATCAAATTTAAGTAATAACCATAGCAGATTCACAGTATACTCCAGATTAACCATGTTTTATATTTTTAAAAATATAAAAAGTAAAATGTGCATATATTCTGCACATAAAACTGTGACTACCTTCCCCACGCACTTCTTTTAAGAAGCTCAATAACATCAGAATAAACATTGTTATGGCAAATTCTCCATTCAGGTCTATATCTCACTGCTGCTTTGATCAAACTCTTCTGCCAGACAGGTCTGAAACCAGGTTGGGCCACCAGGTACTGTTTCAATCTGCTTCAGGCCAAACTTGCAAGACAGGACACCAAAATTACGTTTGTTTAATTATTATTGATACAGTTAAATTCACTGAGTTGGGCTGTCTCCTTAAGACTTAAAATTAGCAGTCATATTTAACCAGTTACAGTGTCAACCTTTCCCTAGGTATACAAAAGAAAACTCTTGGGAAACTTGAACTTAACCAAAGGCAGCTGCAAGACTTGTCCAAAACAAAGAAACATGAAGAGATATCACACAATCTAACCTTTTCATTGGGTACCTGTAAGTCAGAGAATCAATTTCAAAGCACTGCTGCTGGTCTACCATAACTTACTGGGGTAGGACCAAATTATATATCTGACACTTTCACCATATGAACTTTGTACAGCTCTTCTCTTGTGACTCTGGTCTGTTGATTGCTGGAATCAGCAGGTACTACAGGGAGCTACTTGTCCCAACCAAGAGATAGTCCACTTGAAAAACACTCCAGTTTTTGTATGGATTAAACAATATAAATATAATGTGTTACTTAGTGAGTGTTAGCAGTCCTAGCAGATGGATTGGCCATTTCTCTGTTGTTTTCTGACTTTTAGATGGTGCTAAACTAAGATAACTGGCCTCTAGTCTTTAACAGAAAGATATAAAAAAAAGATATTCTTCTCTATCTCTCTACCAGAAAGTTCGCAAATGTCAAACTATTCCTTTAATTATAAAAAAACAGAGAACTCAGACTTGTGCTTCTGTTATTGTAAAGAAGATAATAGGAAGAAATCTTTTCTAAGCAGCCTCGGGGCCAGCATATACAATAGACCATTCATCAGTCAAAACTTGAACTGGGGCCTAATGTGCTGTGGATGGATAAAGGATATTACTCCTCTGCCCCGTCAATGACCCTCTCAGCATCATGACAAAGCACCGTAAAATGACAGGATGATGACCCTTTTGTCTGAAATGTAATATTTTGGCATTAAAATTATTGGCGTGGTACCATCATTGCACCAATGCCAGTCAATACCGTATTTCTATGATTTTTAGGCAAAAGTACTATAAAACTGACAAATCAGTCACAAAACTTCTGGAAACACTGTGATTTATCACATTCTACTGGCATTGAATCTGACTTTCCATCATGCAGCTGTGAAACATCCTTTCTGACTCAGCCCTCTGAACTTTCAGCCTCCTTTTGTGAAATACAGGTAATTTCAAAATATAAAAGCTTATTAAACTGTTGTATTTTAGGCACCTTACAAAAGTTGTTAAAGACTCAATTAATACAACTCCTTTTTTTAATATTGCTGGGACTTTACACTTGGCATTTCTGTTTTCTCCAATTTCTCTTTGTAAATATTCTCTCACTTGTCACCTTCTTTCTGGATACTACTTTTTAAAATAAAGTGTACTCACCTTTAAGTAATTCAAATTCATTCTACTGGAATTCTAATCACATTTTTGTTGGAGTGGTGAGCTGGTGCGTGTGGTTAATCTTCCAGTTTTTTAACCTCACTCCTCACACCAGAAACTAATCAGGATACCTCTAATAAAAGTTCTGGATGCCGCCCATAATGCAGTCATTTGTCAAGCCAAACCAGGCGCGGCTTTGCACTTAGGTCCAAACCAATTCAGGTGATTACAACAAGCCTTTATCTGAATTTACATAATTTCTTACCTTTTCTATCTTTCATTTTGAAACTTTGTGCCACAACATTTTCAACTTTTTTGTCCTTGATAGTAACTAAAGCTGTGTTTTTGAGGCATTTAAGTAAATTGAAAGGTTGCTGAAAAGTGTCAGACAAGATGCCAAGTTGGCAACAGCAGATTTAATCCTGTCAGAAAAGTCGTTAGAAAAATCACAGAGGACTTCCTGCAAATTCATTACCATCACCAATATACTGCCACATTAAAACAGCTTCATTATCTGATCTAAATATCAAAATGAGTTTGTCAGTCATGACTTAGAGGACCAGAGTCTACTAATTGTATTTCCTCACACAGGTTATTACAGAGATAAAGACTTTGGCCATGGCGATGGGCCACAATTGTAAATGTTTAATCACTGCTTTTGGAACAAAATATACTTCATGCAATATACTGAACAGTCTATATACTGCTCTCAAGGTAATCAATGAGATTTTAACATTGATTCTAACATCAAATGCAAGTCAATGTAAGGAAGCTGAACTGCTGTTGTAATTTTCCTGTATATGGTCCCTCTAAGTCTGGTTAAAAGCTTTAGTTAAAAATACATGTGCAGCAAGACTCTGTTTTAAATGAACACCAGTAACAGCTTTCATAATTGAGGACAGATTACAGCCAGAGTTTATCATCAATAAATATACACTATTATGAAGTTTTATAGTCTGCATCATTTAAATTGCATGATCCTTCTGTTTTCTTCATATTTATTTAAGTTCATATATAAAGTGAAATGCCAAAAAACTAACTAGTTCCAGCCTCTAAAATTTACTCGACTCTGATTTATATCATTGTTAATGGAGCATCTTTGGGTTTAAACTGAAACTGAAAGTTATTAATTAATTAGTTAATTAGTCAGTTGATTAAAAAAATAATCACAAGTTAAACAATCAATAAATCCATTGTTAGCTGTAACCATGATAGACAGAAATAATTGGTTCCTTTTCATTTTGTGGACTTTGCATCATTTAAAGAGACAAACACATGTAGTCTAGTTCTTTCTCATTCTACTTTATCGTCAATGTTGGATGCATTGTTTGTTTTTTGCTTGCCTACACGAGATGAGTGACAGTCTTCTTTCTTACTGTTTTACCTTTCAAGCCAAAGTCTGGTGATTTCTCAAGAATCTGCTGCTGGATAAGGAAGCACAAAGCCCTTTTCCAAGTCCACTCATTACCTGCCAGCTGAGCCATGTGCACATTTTTGACACTGGTGTGACATCTGAACTCAATATAAAAAATTCAAGGTCTTTTGAAGGAAGCTCGACTCACAGAAAACTCTACAGTATATTTCCACCACATGCTTCTGTGCAGAGGTTTGAGAGTTTATTTCTTCACCCAACCTAATGGCCCGAGAGGATTTTTTTCAGACTTTTTTGCTGGATCAGCACTTTCTCAAAGTCCCCAGAGGAGAAATGAGATGTAACCTTTACAGATAAATTATAATGACCAAAGAGGTGCAGCAGTAAAGACGACTCATCTTTTGGGCCAATTTAAACAAACACTAAAGACCGAAAGCTTCCACTTTCTGAATAACTCTGAATGATGAGTCCTGCTATCTCTGACTGCTCATATTTAGGAAAGCAGCCTAAATATTGCTGGCAATTACTTTTATTTGTTGAAGTAAATTTTAACATAGCTGATAAAAGGCAGACAAAATAACAAACAGTTCTGTCTAAGCCTGTTAGTATGCTGTCATCTCTTTTTCTTTGTTTGTTAGTTTAAATGTTTGACAGCTGAAGTGCTTTTTCCATCAATTTTGTTTGTTTAATGGTGTCATGCAGCTTCATGACTCACCTGACATGTTAAACCATTTCTCAGTTTATCTGACGAGTGCACCGACGACAGATGATGATTTTTAACTGCTTGTGGAGTTAGACCGGCTTTCTATCTGCTGTACTAAAGCTACTAAAGCTAAAGTTACTTTTACAGAATTCATAAGGTCTCCCTGTTTTCAAAGGTGTTGGTGAAGATTTTGATGCAGTGGCCAAAATTGCAGATCATGTGACACCCACTGGCTGAAAAAGACATTTTTCCAAGGACAATAATTGCAAAAGGAACAACTGTAAAGTCTTTGAATATAAAAAAAAATAATTTATTAAGTAAATAAGTTATTTTCATCTTGTCTGTTTCGTTAATTCAATTAAACTCATGCAGTCCAATACAATAGTCCTCTCTTCATGAAGGTTCTAATTGTTTTAGAGGTGTTAATTCAACCGTATGATCATTTTGCAGGCTGCACTTTGTGGTGTTATTCAGTTGTGTTGCATTACACAGGAAGTTTTTCTGCCATTTAACCTACCCTCCATGATATAAATGGGCTGGACAAAGTAATACAAACACCTGTTAGTATAATACAATACAGAACAACAGACAGATACCTAAACTTCCTACAAATCTGAACATTATGACTTTCATGTCGGATCTATTGCAGGATTGATGTATTAGATGCTTTAGTTTTAATACTCCATGGGTCTGTAGAAGCCTGAGAGAGACTAAAACTGACATGTAATTGCCATCTTGAACACGATGTCCAGGTCTGTTAATATATCTGCGGTCTACTGCTGCACTGACTGATATAATATTTTTGTTGAACAGCACATCTATTGCAGGTGTTTCTACAGTAACATGACTTTTGCAGCTAATGGTCAAGGTTGAAAGGACTATTTTCCACTTTTAAATCACCTCACACTGATGTAACCCTCCTTTGGCAATTGAAAAAACTAAAGTTTGTGCAATACAGAGTAGAAGGCTTCATCTAGCTGGAGACAAATCTGGTAGACTGGAACATTTTTGATACGAGTGAAGTGATACTGAGGCTATGAAGTTGTGTTAAAAAAGTAATACGAAACATATGCTATTTAAAATGATGGATTACATTCATCACTGCAGCAGTGTGTTTCAGAAATCTGAGCTGATTTTAATGGATTTGGAAAACAACAGGAGCCTGTGACGTCTGGGACGAAGAGTAAACAGCAGAACAGACTGTAGCAGCTGCTGTAACAAATTCATGTCTCCTTTGTTGTGCTGTTGGCATTAACGTTAGACTGTGGATTCGAAGAAATACTGTCTGAGTTCATTTTCTCAGTCTCACCATCATGGCATTCACCAATGAAAATATTCTTCATTATTACACATATATATATATATATATATATATATATATATATATATACTTTATATATATAAAAACGTCAACATTAAAGCTACTCCCAAATTATTACCTTATCATTTCCCTGTGAAATACTGTAGACTATTGAAGGACTAATTAAGGGGGCTCATTTCAATCCTCCATGAAAACACATGGCAGGATGTGCATACAGCCAAGAACTATTTGCTTAATATAATGGTGCCCAAAGTCTCAGATTGACTAAGAGGCACTCGGCGAGACTCTCCATGTTGGTGGAGTGATTTGTCACAGATCCAAGAAAATCTACTAAAACTTTTTCTCAGTCTTTTGTTTCACAGAATAGAAACATTCCAGTGATTTAAAGCTGCATAAGTAAAGACTTTGCAAACTTTGCTAAATCACTAAGTGGTGGTACAACAGACAAGAGCGTGCCATTCCCCCTGAGCCTCAGTGGATTTAGTAGATTTTCTCTCAAATAAATCCTGGTGGTCTCGTAGGTAATGCTTCTCTACCAGCAGGAAGTGACAAATTAAAACATGAAAGCAAAAATATATCTTTTAAACAGCACCAAGTTAGTTATCTATCCTGAGATTCACTAACACTAGATCTTTTTCCTGACGTGTCCCTTTAATATTCTTCGCTATAAACCACTCAAAGACTTGCTGAGGGGGGTTACTGTATGTAGGAAAAGGACCACTGTACACACCTATGAGGGCACACCTATTTGTTACAAGATGTACATGTGTTTAGGTGGTGTATTTAGGTGCATAAACTTACCTTCCCACGAATCTTTGGTCCCGGAGGGAGTCGCCGCATCACCATGGAGACCAGAATACAAAACATTGCAGAGGAGAAGGCAACAGCAGCAAACACGAGACCCCAGGAGAGGCTGCAGAAGTAACAGGAGCTCTCAGCAGATGTGCACACCAAGACGTGCACTGAGGCGAGCAGCAGGCACAAGAGGTAGAAAGGCAGGGAGAGCAGGGCTGAGAGGACGGGCAGGTCCACTGTTGCTTCGCCACTGAGGGCTTCAGGCATCGCCAGCAGTAAGACCAACAAGAGCTTAAGGGCCAGGACAGAGGCAGAGAGTAGGGACAGGAGGAGAGACAAAGTTTTAATAACTTTGATCAAGTTTTTTACTATACAACCACAGAGTCTTACAGCAGTGTGGCCTGACCAATATATGTAAACAATAGAGACATTCCTTTTTATTATGGCTGATCCATCTTATCAAGGCTTTTTCTTCTCTGTCTTTGTTTGGCAATTACACTGTTGGAACCATTTCCTCCATCAAGAAAGCTTCAAATGTGGACATGGTTGTTTTGAGACTTTAGATTTAATTTTGTTCCTACATCTGTTGTATTATGAACAAAACACTGACCTATCAGCCAATCTGTCAGCTCTTAGAATGAATGAAATTCCTGTGTACTCACCTGGAACACAAACATCATGCCTGCAATCATGGAGTACATGTCGTACTTGCCCAGCTGTTTGCTGAGGGCCGAGCTCATGGCAGCCAGGGCCTCCAGATACTGCTTCAGGACCTTTTTGCCCATGTTGCTCAGCACCTCAGAGGTGTTGCCCTCCATGTAGAGCTTCATCCAGCTCCCATGAGCCTTTTCTGCCACACGGTACTGCTCAAAGCCTGCGTCTGGATCGGAGAGGAGAAGGGAAGGAGACATCAACAACTGGCATGTGTAAACAGTGTGGCTTTAGAGTGACCATTAATCAGGGATTTCTTGATGGTGATGTTTGCTGTCAGGTACTTGGCATTACTGTAACATGTTGTAAAGTTCCTAGCTGGGGCCGAAGCAGCTATTGCATTCACATAGATCTGTCAAAATGAGGAGAACATTTGCAGCATCTCATTAATAACCTCTATGCTTTTCCTGACACGGCATCACATTAATTTTGCACTGTTTATTTATCACCAAATACGATTAGATGTGTCAGGACAATTAAACTTATTTATGAAACCAAACAATCTGTGCTTTCCAATTATGTAACTTCAACCTCTGTTTACAGACTGCCTCTTAATTGAATGCAATATTTTCAGTATTAAAGGAGAGAAATGTTGTCAAGCGGTGGCATTATTTCATTGTAAATAACAACAATCTGTCACCACATCGTGGCATATTAACAGAGGTACAACCATGGTTTGATGATGAGTTACGGCTGGATGGAGGTGAGACCGCGTGCAGCAATGCTCATGTTTTACTTTTAGCTTTTTGAAAACAAACTGAACCATCAAAATAGGTGAAGAAGTCTTAAATGCTGTCTGAAGCTCTTTGTCTCACTTCAGACTGCTGCATATCCTGATGAATTTCATCGTAAAGAAAATACAGGCATTTTGAAACTATTTGTTTCCTCGTGAATGAGAGAACACTAATCCTCTTGATGACTTTATCAATCATTCTGATGCTGGTTGGATGTTTTAAATGGAAAATCTATTCAATTTCTGCATTTTCTGTTTCCTGCGTCGATAATGTTCCTTAAATTGAAAAGATAATATGCCCATGGTAAAAACCATTTAGCCCTGAAAAAAAGCAATGTATAATTTGTCAGGATCTTAAAGGTGACAAGCTATGACTCATTCTCATGTTTACTCAAAGCAGATGAAATGATGCCTGTTTTCATTTTACTTCAGTGCTTTAGGAGCCTGTTCAAGGACAAAGCAATGTGGAGGTTTGATTTGTGGTATACATCAGTGAGGCACACACACACATACACACGAATGCACACACACTCCTAAAAACAATATTTTGCAGTATAACACCTCAGCATCATAGGCATAGGGGTGATAAATAGTGACTTTGGCTTTGCTAGACAGAAGGGTTGGTAGATATATTAGAACCTTAAGCCACAGGCATGAATCATACAATATCAATGGCCCTGACTATGTTTCATCTGTCTAAAACTACAGGGATTGGTTAATGGCCCTCTAGGATGCCTGAGGTTAGAAGCTGAAGAAAAACACAATATAAAGATTGAAATAAGGCAGACAGTGACAGATTTACAAATGACTTTTAAAGGAATTTTGAAATTCAGTAGTTCTTTTGCTGTAAGTAAACAGAAAATATGCATATACGTGAGACTTATCACCCTGCAGATTGTATCATTTAATATCTCTATAAATGTAGATAACGAATATTTTTTTCCTTGCAAACAGACTAAAACTTTCTATCCCAAATATTATGAACTTTTGTAAACATAAAACAATGCTTATACTAATGTTAGATGCAGAAAAAGCAATTCATTGTGTCTCTTTGCCTCTTATATTTGAAGTGTGTCAAACAACTCAGTTCAATGAAAACTGTATTACTTAGTTGAAATGCATAAAAGGTAAGGATAAATGGTAAAATATTAAACCCCTTTAACCCATTTTGTGAACATGGTAAAGAGACTCCTCTAATTAATATCCTCTAATTTTTGTTTTGACCATGGAACCATTAAAAGAGCAATTAAGACGAAATTCTAAAGCACAAGGACTGATTCTTGTACAGGAGGAGCACAAACTCACAATGTGTGCGGTTGATTTGATTCTCTACTTATTAACTAACTATGCAGGTAGTGATAAAAGAAATACAATAATAAAGTGCAGTGTCTGATTATAAATTAAATACACAAATATTTAAATCTAAATATAACCTATAACGGGCCCAAAATAAATGTAGATATTTAGAGGTGACAACTTGTCAAGACTTTGACAGGCTTTATCAGTAAAATTTTGGGGCCTTGGAGAGTCACATTAAACAAAAAATGGACACTGATCCCATTAACAGGGAGAATTGACATCATGAAAACACATATTTTACCAAGACTTACATTTTGTTTCTAATCTCTCTAATTCATATACCTAAAAACCATATATTTCCTGGGGAGGAAGAAAGCCTCATATAAAACTTAAGACACTTAAAAATCACAGAACATAGCAGAGATATGACGGCTTTTGAGGGCTTATGAAGGTTGTTTAAACCTTGTTTCATCAGAATTGAAACTTTAAAAATGTTTCATATTGTTCAGGTTATTCTTACTTTGGGACAAAGATAAGTGATTGCAAAAACTTAACAGGGGCTGCAGTAATCACAGAGTCATAAAAATAGAGAGTCATAAAATATCCAACTAGGACGACACACTCAAGCTGAGAGTGGTTTGGCATTATAAATGTTTGCTAAATGATTTTTTGGATTGAAGTAGATTTTGTCTCCCCAATGCAACATATTTGAACACTGAAATCAGCAACATTTCTTTTAAGACAGGAGGCAGATTTCTTTTAGGCAACTTCTTTCACACCCAGTAAGATTTGACCCCAACAGGTGTCCAACAGGCATGCTACTTAAAATATCATCCCAGGCGAATTTCCCAGCAGTGACAACTATTACATTCTACTGCATAACAGCTTCTTGATTACCCAAGTGGACAGATTAAAAAAAATCAACACATCCAAATGTAGGTCTGCTGAAATAATTTCCATTTCATCCCATCACTATGGAAACCAGGGACCAAAATAGAGTAGAAAATGTGCTGCCAGAGCGGTAAGTTTTTTAATGTGAAATGAAGTAGTTTGTTTCAAATCAAGTTTTTAAATTGTAATATTTGCTGCTTACCATGCTTGTTAGTTTGTGTCAGTTCAGCACCTCTGTGTTTTCCTTTAGACAACATAATGTACATTTGTCTCCCAATTCAACATAAGACACAGAAGGCAACATGCACTGTTATTGTCATCAAGTTGTACTGAAAATTGGGACAATATACAACTGTGTGGGCCCAAAGACAGCACAAATATGTATTAAAAAAAAGACAAAACCTTTGAGAGAGAAGGTTGTTTTTACCATAGGTGATACTGAAATCTAATTTGAAGATGATTTTGCTGTATTTTATTGCTGCATCACAAAGAGTTTACAGCCCTGCTAGCAGCCCTGTGGGGTTGTACTTCAGTACAGTGGTGTTTTAAAGCTGAAAGCCAATATCAGCATGTTAACATGCTCACACCTCACAATGCTGACATACTGATGCTAAGCAGGCTAGATGTTTCCCATGGTCACATCTTAATTTAGTCTGTTATGCAAACAGCATTTCCTGATTATACCTGAACATGATGTTAAGCTGAGGCTGATGGGAATGTCATTAGTTTTTCTGAGTTTTTTTTAGTTATAAACCAAATTGAATATTGGAGTAATTGAAAATTTGACCTGATGATGGCATTGGATGAAAAATAAATTCATCCTGAGAATGACAAGAACATCTATGCCAAATTTCACTGCAATCCAATCAACTGTTGTTGAGACATTTCACTCAAATGTCAACCTCAGTCAGAGGATCAACAAGCTTGTTAGGACTCACAGCCTTGGAATCATGCATGTCTGTACAGAGTTTTAAAGCAATCCATCCAATAGTTGTTAAGATATTTCAGTCTGGATCAAAGTGGTGGACTGAGAGACTGACAAGCTGACATTTCCATCCATAGAGCCATGTCACTAGCCATCTTTTCATCCTAGTAATTCATCTACCACGTCCTCACTTCATTTTAAAAATCAAAATGTACAGTACACTCTAACTGTAGTTATGTAGTTAACACTGCAAATTAAATTTCTTACTGATCAGATCAGTTTTAAATCAGTCATTTTGGGGACATTTGGGGTGTAATTTCCTCATTTTCTGGTCATCAGACTTGTTCCAGCTGTTTTTGTGCCTCTTTTTGACTTCAGAAAATTCTCATTAGGCAGAGTGGCTGCGGGTCTGTAAGCAGCCTTGGCAACAACTATTATTATTAATACTTACTATTTCATGTTCACGGTACAACTCATTCAGTTGAAACGAATGCATTTTTAAGGAAAACAGCTTTTTTTTTTTAGATAATGAAATTTCAAATTAAATGCCACATGTCCAATTATTTGCCAAAAAAGCCAGTTATCAAAGAGTTTCCTCTCTGCCTCCTTCCCTCTGTCCCATTTAAAACGATAAGATAAATTACTTCCAACCGATCAAACATTAGCAATGGTAATTGCTGCCATTGGTGTATCAAATGTTTGTGAAAATGAAGGACGGCAACAGAGAGACAGAAGGAGAGGGAGACAGATAAAGAGGTGTGGGGGTGAGGCTGCAAGATGGATAACTCTGACAAACAGTGTGACCCCGAGATAAAAGCAGGGAGCAGAACTCAGTCAGGATATGTGCATTCATTTGCACAAAGAGTGGGCAGCATTAATGTTCACAAAACAGGCTACAGACTGTTTGTGACTCCAGTGTGTGGAATTTTCCCAGTTGTAAGGTCATTTATTCACAGACTTTAAGAAACCAGTACACAGATTTTCAACACATTTTGACACTAACACCCTGACATGACAGGAACCATCATGTTCAGAACATGTTTGTCTGTTCCTTGCTCGGATACGTGGTTTCTGGTGACGCTAGGGTAAGTCTTTCTTCTTCACAGACCTGCTCAGTATTTATGACAGCTTTAAGTACCCCACTCCCTGTAAATGCATATGTTTCAGTCGCAGCAGCAAAAAACTGCAAACATACTGTAAGGTAAGGATTATGTAACTGCAAGATGAATATTTCCAGTCTGTTACCTACCATTAGAGGCCGTTAACCTAAATAAAGCCATGTGTTTGAATGGATTCATTTTCATCTAAGACATGTTGAAATCTAATTTTCCAAAATCTGCCTCCATATAAAGGATTCCAGTGCTGATGAGCTTTGATACGATGAATCTTTTGAACTCGCACGATGATTCTCTCCTCGTCTTAATCAGACTGCTTCAGGTTAAACACTCCGAGAAGCTGCTTTGATGTAGTCGACAACATGGTGTGAATAATGAGGAGATGGACTTCTACTTACAGCAAAGCATTTCTGAGTCAACCTAAGCTGGTGCCATCTGTGTTTCTTCAGAGAAAACATTACATGCAACGAAACTGTGTGGAATGCAACTAAAACATCTAAACAAGACAGTGATCCTCTTAGTCTGAGTTAACATATGTTATCTCAACAACTTCCCTGTATTCTGATTTTACTAATTATGAGAAAAATGTGTTAGAAATAATACACCTGCATTTTTTTGGTCACTTAGGAGCAGAACCACATTGACATATTATCATCTTACTTTCTTCAGTCTTTATGGCTGACAGGGCTAACAAACAGCTGCCTACACAATATAACAAGCAATGACAGAGCGTGTTTCTGGTCATCTGATGAATTTGAGTCCAATATAAATTCTCACTTTAACATTTGTTTTGGTCTCCACCACCGCCTGAGGAAAATATCTGGCTTTTTAGCTGTTTGATGTGCCACTATGTTAGCTAACTGTTAAATTTGTCCTTCATCTGCTTGGTGGTGGACATGGTGTGTATAGATTAAGATTAAGATTTGAGATTTTTCTCAAAGGGTGGTGGAGACCAAAACAAATGTTATAATATAGTGGCATAATAGTATAATGGGTTTATCAGATCTTTTTATTGAAAACAGGGCACAATTCTCTGTGGGACTCTGAGTGACTCCATTTTCATTTGACCGACGGTTAATGGACAAATATTGATTAGTGCAGCAAGTGTGATGAAGCTGAACACGTGTAGCAGGTGACAGAGCTCATGTTGCTCTGTTAGAGGCTATATTCCTGAAAAATAACCCTCTGTCGCACATAAAGCACATTTTTCAATAAGACGGCTCCATTATCTAGTTTGTGAGAACACTGAGGTGGAGTAATGGGAACACTGTGTGTTTGGTGGTTCTAACAAATGCATTATCATTTTGTAATGAACTATTCCTCAAATTGCACTGTCTTCTTACTATTTGCAATAGTCACACTGCTGGGTGCACTGCAGTGATACTATCACTAGTCTGGAAACAATACAGCATAATGATGAGACTCCCTGTCAGACAAGTTCCTGGCTTTGTGGGCCTTTAACGAGTCCAGGGGTTGGACACAGTGAATTTGTAACCCACCTTTCTCATAGTCGGGCACGCTGTCTTTGAGCAGGCAGCTGAGCTGGTGGCCATTGAGATGCAGGAAGCGCAGCTGGTCTCGCAGAGAGGTTTCGTCCAAGACACCTGGGATGACTCGGCCCACGCTGTTTTGAGATATGGGCAGGCCGAGTCCCAGGGCCAGGGTCGGAGTCAGGTCAACCTGCTCCACCACTCCAGGCTTCTCCATTCCCACTGCCATCACAGGGCAAAAACACACACACAAAACAGTGAGGATTTACTGCACCTGCAATGCATGATGGTGGTACAATGACACATGAACTGCATTTCCTCTTTTCTGTTCTGTTGTTGTGCTTTCTAACTATCACTTGTCAATTAGTATGTCTAGTACTGTGACGTCTTTTCCACTGATACATTTCAAGGAATCACTACTAACCATCACATTATTTTTCTATTTATTCCAAAAATACTTGAACCACCTTCTGTGTACCTGTGGATTTTTAAAACCGTCAGCGTCAGAAGCAGAAAATGCTTTGAAAAACTAACTGAATGTTGAATAACAATTATGTTGCATCAATCAGTGACAGCAGATAGCAAAATGGATATTTAAGAACAAAAGTCACATTTTATTACTTCAAACTCTAAAGTAATCCACAGACAAAAACTATTTACATGATGGACAGAAGGAAATGGCTCAATTTTCATACTGTCTGCTGCGGAAGATTCCTCTGTTTACACAATAAGAGCTTGTCTGAAAGAATTTCACAAAACTCATCAAGATAAATTTGATAAAGGGGGTCCGTCTCCTAAAGTCATAAACCTGACACAAACACTAACGGTGAAAAATCACACGTGTCTTTGTTATTTGGGAGTCAGTGATTATGCACAATATATATTAGTGGGCCATATCACCTCTAAATCAGAGTAGCTGTAGCACCTCATCGTCACTACTTTCTCTTTACACTCAGGATAGTCAAACTGTGATTGCAGGAAAAACAGCGAGAAAGTGGTGAAACATCTATAACCTTTCTCCGCTGCTTACTCTCATTTCATTAATTAAGGAAAAGTGCATTAGTGACATCTTGTTTGTGGATTAGAATTAGGGGGATGTTTAATTTGAATTCAAACATAGAAAACCTGAATGTGAACACAGAAGCATCACAGACAACCCCCATAATTACTCCTGTATTAATGCCTGCGGTTGGACCGCGGGGAGGGTAGTCGCAACATGCAAAACAACTCAAACAAAAGCAAAAGATGAATGAATGGATAGAATCATTATCATGTGAAATGCGGCTCTCATTTTTCAAAGCCTGTCTCCTGTCAAAAGTGAACAGACGTTTTTATGTTGACACATGGCTTCCTGTAGAGCGCTTTCAAGAATACAAACAGAGAGTGGGAGTCATTTCCCAAATTGTCTGTGTCTGAGTGAAGTTTTCAGGTTGCAATAATGAGTTCTACTGCTGTAAAATAAATCGTAAAATGAACAATACGGCTCTCACGTGTGGTGAAGTGAGACAGCTGCAGACTAAAGACTGGGAACAACCCCAGAGCTATGAGCTAATTTGGTAATTGGACACAATGAAATAAGCCCGGGAATTATCCATTTTATATTAAAAGGAGACGGATTTGCAACAAGACAAGGACTTTGCTGTATTAAGCCCATAGCTATTCAGGATAATGTCATAAATCTACCGTGTATATAAAGCTTGTTTAAACCTGTTACTTAGCAATGAATGACTAAAAATGTGTAAGTTATGGTTTCAGTTGCAGCAATTACACTAATGAGTAAAGCTGATACAGTGGGGCCTTCTTTCTAAAGTGAAAGACTTTCAGCCCCCTGGAGACTTTTTCATCAAACACGAATCCTATATTAACGGTGTGTGAAATCATATTATTATTTTACAATTTGTTCTCTGAAAACAAGCCAAGACGACGTCCTCTTTGCCAGACCGCTGATCACATGCCTATACGTCACAACCATCGGAGCGAACCTCTTCTTAACAGTACCCCAGTCTGTTTGCACTGTACTGCTCGGCTCCACAGAACAGAGCGTCTCACATTCTGGCAGAACAGATGTGTCATAACTCAGTAAAAGGTTACACACACAGAATGCTGATTCATAGATGAGAAAACTGCAGCTGATGATGAAGCCATATGCATCAAAGTATCCAGCTCACATATTTTATCTCTAAAATACCACCATTACAGCCCCTTTTTTCTAATCTTAATATAACTGTACAATGCCACACTCAGCTTGGAGATTACTTTGTATGGAAGCTGGCTCGATAACAAGGTTTCTCTACCGATTATAGCGCAGTTATACGTCGACGCTTGTCATGATGGGGGTTTAAAGTGATGCTGGCACATGGTATGAAATGTGTGTGTGGGTACTATACCTCAGTTCATTAATATCTCTCTCACATCAGTGGCTGAAACACTGATAATCAATGTAGAACATCTTATTTCATCAGTAAGTGATGTGATTGCACCATTATTGCTGTGGGTTTTGAGGCTGGGAAGTTCACCTTATCCATTCTCTGTTATTGGCTTTTCTTTGGTTTCACTGCATGGCTCCTTAAAGAAAAGGCAAGGATACACAAATACTGAGAGAAACAATGACTTCTTACACCTACACAGTCTGATTAAAGTGGCACTGCCTCTCAGGATCCTCCCAGCAATGTCGACTAAATGTGCTGCCAAGAGGGCTGTTTTCTCAATGATGCATTCAGATTAAAAAGTGAAGCTCAGGTACTAAGCCAGTAATGAACTCTGATCCACTGCAGCTAATGAAAACAACAGACAGTTGAGCTTTCTACTAATGACCCGCCATTCTCACAATGTTAAAAAATAACCACTTATACCGCTGCAGTTACTGATTGCACAGATGCATTACAGTGAAAGTGACATTTCCATGTCATTTGTATATCTAAGGAGGTGTTAATAGAACATTATGTCCCTTATAGCATTAAGGACTCATGGTACAATAGAGCTTTTTTCTTTTATCGTCATCAGAATGTCTCCTCTATGTTGCATAAGGATGATGTTTCTATCATTGTGTGTCATGTATGTATTTTGTGGTTGTTATGTTAAGGTATTCACAAAAGTGTGTCTCCAGACATGGACAGCCACATATACACCGCCACAACAACAAGGTGAACAAAATAACACTTTGTGTTGTACTTAAGGGCCCTCTCAAACAACCAGCGTCTTATCCTGAGCCATTGGATCCTACATCAACAAACTGTTTTATCAGAGGAGTTCAGTTTCTTTCATAGTACAGATTTCTATTTTTCTTCTCTTTGTATTGGTTTAAAGTGGCTGGCACTCACTTCGAAAAAGTTGCATACTTCCACCAATCAGGATTTAGCAACACTGGAGTCTGGTCATAGACCGTGGGTTATTTGGTCACTGTCAATAAATATAATCAAATCACACAGTTCTCTTTCAGGGAGTATATTATGTTTGTATTCTGCATCTGCTGCCTTTAATTTTATTGTAAAACACTTTGTAAGGACAGCTTTAAAGAGGTGCTACCAAATAAACTTTACTTTATAAAGAGACTGTGTTTGCTTCTTTTTATTTCTATGTTAATGAAACACAAAAAAACACCTCATTAATGAATTAATTCAACTGGCTCTGGGTGTATTTCATTGAAGTACACACAGAATTTGGCATTTAGCTCCTACCCCTTCTGTGATTGGTAAAATTGTAGAATTTGAAAGCATGAAGTTGTTCTGGTGGGCAAATCATTCAAGCTGCTGGCACCACAGGAGGCACAGAGTGCTAGCAAAACCAAGAATTCAGTAGCAACAACTCAACTGAACTGTAAATGATTAATTAACATGAATGGTCTATAAATAAAAAAACCTATGCAAGAAAAGATCTCAAAAATAGACTTGGCTGAGAAAGAGGCAATTATCACGATCACACTTTCACACTCAACCACATTCATCACTGCAAAGTAAAGTTCTGCTCAGGAGTTTCTATTTGCACTCAGAGACTCAGAGAGATTTAGAGATGACACTGTTCTTCACACTAAAATTAAAGGAAAGTTACGAGTGAGCATGACTGAAAATGCTTCACGTACATAATCCTATTTATAAGTTCAGTTAGTCTAATTTATCATTTTCTGACATAAACAAAATACATTCTCTTCAGGAAACACACGATAATGGTCCAAAATCATGTCATGTACACACACTCATCCAGGTCTGTATGTTGGGGGGGGCAGCTGTTATGGGATCACTGGCCCCCACCAAACAATGTCTATTTGATTTAATGACAAAAGTGCCTCCCAAAGCATCTTTAAACAACACTAGACAGTTTACCTTTTCTTTTGAAGGCCGGACTTATGAGCACCAGGGGCGTATTGACTTCTGCCTCCGAGGAGCCTCCGTGGCTGCCGGTGTCCGACATGCCGTGGTCTCCACAGAGCACGAGCAGGTAGGGCAAGGATCCCTCTGCCTCCTGAGAGAAGCAAACACCAAGGTTAATGCACTATCGCTCTACATGCTGATCTGGGAGGGAAAACCTCAAAGCGCTGGGATGTGAATAATTCAAATTTGTCACCAAATGAAAAGATACATCCAGTTTGGAAAACAGAGCAACAGCATAAAATGACGGCTGCTGGGGTAATAGTTTCACCAAATATTTTTGATGTTATTACACTGGAGACATTTAATAACAGCAGAAATGGAAGGTATTAAATTATTACTTTGAAAAGGAAGCCATGACAAGAACTTCCTGGCACAGTTTCACCGCACCTCCTGACAAAAACACAATACGGTAAAGGCAGCAGACAAACACAGGGTGAATTGTTTGTTGAAGGTGACAGACTTTGATCAAACTTGGTTCTCTGCTTAAGTGATTCCCTTTCAACTAGACTCAAGAGAACCCTCCATTGACTGTGAATTCGATAAAGATGCCTTATGAGTCATGGCAGTGGGGGCTGATTTAAAAACATGACTACAGATGTTAACAAAACAAAAGCCAAATCCTACCACACGTTACAATACTCTAAAAAGACTCCTGAGTTCAGTGTTGTATCACACATGAAGAAAAAAAAAACCCAAAAAAAAACCAGAGACTTCATTTATTGTTAAAGACTGAAAATTGTATCCTATCAACCAGAGATCAATTGACAGCCTGAAAGACAGAAAAAGCAATGACGGCTGAAAAGCTGAGATAAACTCACACATACAAACAAAAGACCAACGTCAGCATATGTTTTTATTTTTTAGCTGTATCTATAGTAATATATTGATCTAACTTTTTTGATCCTGTTAGAACGTGACATAAAAACATGAGTGAGCACTGCAGGTTGGAGCCTGAGCCAAACTGTGCTGTTGTGCTCAGCTGACCCGTTATATTGGTTACTCACTCAGCAATGAATGAGTTAAAGACTACCTCCTGTCCTAGATCTTACCTCTTGGATGCTTGTTATAAATGGCAGCGGAAACAAGGGACCCAAAAAAACACCTCAAGACCGATACTAAACACCGCTGAGCCTCACACTGAGCGAGCCTCTTCTCCATTTAGGATAAGTCAGAGTTTACTCCTGTTCTCCAGGATGAAAGCCGGTCCTCTTTTGGAAGGCTTTTTTTCTTGAGAAACCTTTTGTTAAACCAATACACAAGGTTTCATGCTGAATTAGATGATAGCTCGTGTTCTCCATGAACAAGAAAAGAAAATGAATGGATTTAATTTTGAGTCTGTATGGGTGGTTCCCACCCAGAGTGCTTGTACCCCATGGGGTGTGTTTAGAGTTACCATGGGAAAAGTGCAAAGCTCAACTAATTAACAAAATTTTACTTAAAAAAAAAAAAGTATTTGAGTAAAAAGGTTATTTCCACATTTGTGTGTGAGGGAGAGGAATTAATAGCCAAATATGATCACAAATTGGGATGATGCTGATTTTTAATATGTTTATATACAAGTAAGCTGGTGACCAACCTGAATCAGTTGTGTGTGAAAACGACAGAGCAAGCAAGCAAAGAAGTTGAAATAGTAAGCTAAAAGTATTTAAAAGGAAAAAGGTCAATTATTTAAATAGTTTAAGTACAGCTGAAATTGTAAACTAAAAGTAATGAGTATTTGACATAGTCGGCTATAAGTAAAGACCAGCTGAAATAGTTTGGTAAGAGTCATGGATAAATAGTTGGAACATGCTGGATGGCTGTGGTGGTATGCCAGATAATAAAGGAACCACTGTGGTAAATTGTGCATTTACTGAGTTACAGCTCAGTAAAAAGACGTTTCTGTCAGGACAGAATAAGAAAGAAGAAATACAGCAGTCTAAACATTTGCAGCATTTCATTTGTCTCTCTTATGAAATACACGGCTCAGATTACACGCTGCTCTGCAGGTCAGATTGGAGAAGCTTTGCACTTCAGCAAAGCAAACAGCAAAAGCAGCAGCCAAACCTTAAAACCTGAAATATCCAGAAGAGAAGATTGAGGCCATGTGATCTCCATTAACACAAAGGTCTGATGGAGGTCTATATGGTCAGGAGGTCCTGTTTTCCAATCATGTTTTAATGGAGAGTGTAGCAGCTGTCCACTCTGCAGGTAGATCATGTCTCTGCCCCTAATATGAGCTCTCTGAAATAGGCAACTCGCATCACATTACAACAGAAACTTTGAGGGCTGTCATTCGAGTGCTACCCTGCTTTTCTCCATCAGTGTGCTGCGGCAGGAACCATCATCGCTTTTTTAGTGTCGAATGATGCAGCAGCAGACAACAGCCGGCTCATGTGTGCAGTCAAACACCCTGAAATGTTAATGGTGTGCGCTGATCAGAGAAAAGATTGCTGTTTCAGTAGACGCTTCTAAGGTATTGGGTGGGACCCCACTGGGCTGTGTCTATTTTTAGTCCACACTGCCACTGTAGAAAAGAACAGCCACAGCTTTCACTAATGTAACTGAACCGAGACTTTCATACACATATCATTCAAAGAGCTCACTGAGAGCTGCCCTTGCCCACAACGCACAGATGTCGCCACAAGCCTGGAGAGACAGGATTTAACAAGACAGATCGAACAACTTTGGGGATGAGGTGAAACGTTGCATCAACATTTCCAGAAATACACTTCACTGTTTCTTCCTGCAAAGAGGAAAAGTTTGTGAGGATATTTGCAATTGTTCTCTCTCTGCTATTCCTGAGACGCAAAAAGGATGACACAGGAGAGGGAGATTGTTGGCTCGTGTTGACATGACTTGCCAATCTAAATACAAGCTACACAGCTGAACGACAGCGAGACAATGCCCATTAACACCGCACACACGTTGTGAAGACAATATGCATGCACAGCTGTTAGAGCGCGCAGAGACAACAAGGCCACAAGACCTGCACACTGATCAAAGACAAAATTAAAGATAACAGGAAAGCTTAACAGTTTATTAAATCTCTGGGCTGCTGCTGCAGCAGATAACATAATAACTGCTGGAAACACTGCAAATGATCTGTGTAATTAAATGACCATCCAAAAAAATGATAATGCTAAAAATTCTGTGATAGCATCACATTAATATACTAACTATTGATCATGGCTTCATATTTACATATCTGATTTATTTATTATATTATGACACTGACTACTCAACTATTAGTCCTCCAAACACTTCATATATGATCAAAATGACTATTCAAAATCTGAAGTGTAAAATTGACTTTAATGAATGTTAACAGAGTAGAACAAATCTTCACAAGCAAAAATATAATTAGCAGAACTCTCAGAATGGAGCCATAGCAGCATTTCCAAATGCTGTAAGTAAATACAAAACAGGTTAAAGTTTTAATCCTTAAGGTCTTCAATAAATTAAACTATGTTTTTGACACTTTTTAATCACTTCTGACGAGCTGGACCTCGAGAATGTTTTTTTAAAAATATAAAATAAACACAGATTCATTATCAACACAATAACCCCTTTTTTTTCCCCATCTACTGACAGATAAATGGAATTGTATCAGTTCTATTGATATGTATAGAGAAAGTGTTAACAATCAGTTGCCTTTTTACACGTTGAGCAGACACAGGGCAACATTTGAAGTCGTGTTTCTGACCAGTACTCACTGTCCTGTTAGTTTCAGTCTCCTCCTTTAGGGGAGAAGTCTGTCTCTTCAGTTGCTAAAAGCTCCACTGTGCTCACCAGCCAGTCGCTAACTTTGTCTGTCTGTTGTTCGGTCTCGGGCAGCCACGGCACAGTGGGTTTATTAGAGTGTTCCTACTGAAAACAGCAGCCAGCTTCTTAAAATAAGATTACTGGGAGCATTGAGACTTCATGAAAACAGTGTTGGGGCGTAAAACCAAAACAATGAGGCTGTCAAGGCTAAAGCACTCTGTAGAGATGAGGAGAACCGAGAGGAGTCTGATGATAATTTTCAGTGGTTCATCATTACCAGCGACCACTTTTCATTAGAAGAAGACATCTGACCCATTGTTCATACTTAAGTATTGATTAGTGCAACTCTGGAACAAATTTCCTACCACTGAAAATAAATTCTAAAACTACAACAGCAGAATATATAAGTGCAACATGGTGTAAAAGCAGAAATTAGGATAAGAAATTACCTTTGAAATGAGGGCACCGTGAATCTTCTTCAGGATGTCGTCCATCTCTAGCAGTTTGGGCTGGACGAGGGAACTGTGGGGTCCACTGATGTGACCGATATGGTCCAGGCCTAGGTAGTGGAGGATCAAAATGTCCCAGTCATCTCTCTTCAGGGTGCTGTCCAAGTGACGCGTCACATTGTTGTCCACCTATACGGAGACATGATGCATAAGAAGGTAAACATTTAATGATTTCAACTGATAGCCAATTTACATTGATATTATTCGAAATCATCCCCTCAAGCAAATAAAAACTGAGCTGAAAGGAGATTTACCCAGAGTTGCGACAGAGTCTGATGATTGTCTGATTATCGCCGGGAAAGATTTCCTGGCAGATATTTACCTTCATCCCACATTTCAGGTAAAGGGCTTAAAAATCAGCACCACCAATATACCAGTATAAACAAGAACAGATTGCCTACAGTCCCACAGTACATTTGTGGCTGCGGCACACAGAGCTAATTGATGAGCAGTTTTGTTTTTTTTTTTCCGTTGCGTGATCTCATCTGTGTGCCTCTCTGGTTGATCAGCTGCCTCCTTCTCTTTAATGCAGCTCACTTGTAGATAATGCAGGGACTGAATCATTTCCAGACACACATCCGCAGCATATTGCAAAGAACAGATACATAAACCACACTTCACCAAACGTCACAGTATTAGTGTCAAAAAACTTTAACGTATAGCAGCTCCAGTCTATGAAAACGCAAGTGTAAATTATGTTGAGCTATATTGTAGTGCAGGCAAAATGTCTTTATATACAAAAAAAATATAATATAATATTATTATAATTTATTTAATGAGTTTTTTTATATAACATTTTATATTCCTGTACGAAATCAGCTTTAAAGTGCTTTAATCCTTTATTGATATTAGCAGAAAAAAATACATCACCCATATGTTTTATTCAGCAAAACCCCGGCTGTTTGACTCATACGTACCTCAGTGTAGTCAGAAACAAAGAAGGAGGTTGTGCCATCATACTCCATGAAGTGTTTGGGGAAGAGGCGCACCCAGGTGTCATCTCCGTAGAAGACGATCCTCTTCCCGGCTGTTTTGGCCTGCCAAATGAGGTTGTCTTCCAGCAGTGCAGGAGAATTCAGGTTCATTACCACATCAATGAAGCCTGGGATACTGCCAGTGGTGAGAGCCTGGGGAGGGGTATGTTTTTGTCATTGTCCTTTGAACAATAATTGCCTTTTAATGGTGTTATACAACCTTACAGTTTCATCATATTAATCCAACTAATTAAGATTGGTGCTGCATTACAGTGTCAAGTACAAGAAAAAAAAAGTTTTTAGATATCAATAATCTTCAAAAAACTACAGTTAGGGTTGGGAAAATAAACTAAATGAACCAATTGCCCTTTTATCTGGCTTATGTAGCATTGGTGGCCAAACTAATTTCCACATTCCCAAACTAATCTGGCTGCCACAAATGGAAAGTGAAAGCTGAATCAGGTAGATTGGTGATATTTATAAGGAACAATTTCCACTGATTTCATCATGGAATCTGAAATAAAACAACACTGGCCTCCATTTGACTGACAAGGAAAACACAGCCTATTTTGGAAGTCAGGAGAGAGCTTGGTGCATCGACGAGGGGAAACTACAAAGGCCTTGTCTTTATGCACTGAAGGAGACATGAGATTGCAGATGCTGGCAGGAAACACTGTTATTTAAACCCCCCATGAGCTGCCTGGAGCACAGCCTGAGATCCTCGGGGACGCTCAAAAATCCAGGCTAAAATCAGAGGTGACCAGCCTTTATTGTGTGGGGGCCCAGGTGTTAGAGGAACCTGCCGAGGGAGCTGGGCTGGCAAATTCAAAGTCATCTTTTAAATCACTTCTTAAAACACTACTTTATCTGTTTTTATTGTTGATGTATTTGTCCTTTTATGACCCTTTTTTCACTTAATCTCTGGGCATTTTGTTTACCTTATCAGATTTTATGTATTAGTGTGTGTTTTTTTTTTTGCTCACAAACACTCTGCAGCAGTTGCGTGGTTACTATGCGAGCACCACTTTAGCTCTTCTGTACTGTAGCAACTGTGCGGCAACAAGACAGACAATAGAGAGCAACAGAGCAATAAACTAAAGATGTCACACCCCCACAAACAACCTCATAGAAGAATCACAAGCTTCAAACCTTTCTTTATTTGTCATCACAGATTCAATACACCAAGGACAATAACGTTTTATCAATCGGTGTCTTGAAATATGGCAGCAAAGTTCTCTTCTGTCACTTTGAAAGATTTGGTGTCTCCCACTTAACAATGACAAACTAATAAACATACTTTATGCCAGAATATCATCAGAAGCCTTTCGGTTTTGTCAACAGATTGCCAGGTATTGCTCAGACTGGGAGCTGAGGCTGAAATTCTGAGCCTCATCTTGTAAGCTTTGTTCCTGAGCTCAATTATTTACCACTTCCTTCCTTGCAATTGTTTTGCTCCTGCCAGTGCAAATGCTTGTTTCAGGAAGAGATGGATGGTTCCGCTTCAAAAGCAGCCATCTCTTTCTGCCTATTCAGGCTCACTGTGCCCCCCAGCCTATTAATAGAGATGGTCTGACCAATGAAACCAGTGGTTTGGATGGAAACAGGCCTTTTTGTCAAAATGGCAAAACCCTTTGCTGTTATGTAATAATAAACACGGGGGCATTAGGAGATAATTCCATTGTGAAGGAAACTACCAGCTTAAGACGTACAAGAGCTCTGTGGAAAAAGTTCACAGTTTAAACAGGATAAATCTTAAAGTTTCTCGAGATGCCAAAAAAACATTGAGAGGCTGCCCAAACGAATCAGTGACTCATCAACATACTAATTACTGGCCCACAGTATGTGTCTAAGCTTGCGATGTGCCATTGCTTAAATGTCAAATACGATATGAGTGGGGTATACAGACACACTCTGGCACAGTCAAGAAAATGTGTAAAGGTGCCAAAAAACAGACGGAAGAGGATGTGACTTCGAGTCTTTGGGGCTGAGAAAAGATTTTTCAGTTTCCTTTTCACTTGCTTTTAGTTGACTAGTGAAAGGAAGACTTTGTACCATTCACTTATAAAAAATCCTCAGGATTTATCAGCAGATAATACCTAAGGAGGTAATATAGTAGATTTGCTCTACTGTGTGTATACTACCCAGGCAGAAGCAAGTCTTTCCAATACCCACAGTGCATTGCTGCTGCTGCTGCTACAGTTATGATTAACTGAACGTAATGTCCACTGACTGCTGTGCCAGTCTGAGAGTGCAGCTCAACTGGCCACATGTGGATACAGGAAAAACAACTGCTTTTCTCTTCCTGTCATGGTAAACAGCACTTGGAAAATTTGGACCCATTAAATTTAGTGGGAAGACCCCAGGGTGTAGTTTCCAGTATTACAAATGTTTGCTTCCTGGCCCCTAATAAAAATAATACATACAGGAGAAAAGAAGCTAAAATCTAAAAGTGTTTCTGAATAAGACTTCAGAATCAGCTGTGCTACATGCGCATGAAGCTCGTAACTTTATTAGATACAGTGGAGGAAGTGTTGGGTCTAATGTGTGTGAATTAATGGCCATGCCACTGAGAGATTATGATTTAGGTTAGTTGGCTGTGTCATACCAGTTAATTGGGTGCAATGCAGTGATAGTGGGCAGTAGCAGGCAGCTAGTTTGCACTGCCACCTACTGGTCCACCACAAAACCTCAATTTTGTGATGGAACAACTTAACCTTAATACTTGTGACGTTGTTGAAGCCAGGGAGAACACAGCATCTAAATCCTCTCAAGGTTAAACTGAGCTTTATGTTTTGTACGGAAATGTAACACATCGCCACACAGTTATGACCTTATGTTTGTTTTTTGTGATGCAGCAGCTGCAGTGTGACAGTGCACCAACAATTCAGTGGATATCTTTCATTACGTCACAGCAGTAAAAATAAATCTCTGCTTCAACAAATAATAACAAATTATTTAATTCTGGAGAGGTTTGTCATTAGATGAAGAGAATATAAAGCATTACAGTCTCTACATTAGACCACAAAAAAGAAAAAGAAAACACATAAAGTGCTTCAATTCTGCTGTAACTGCCCGGCTTCCTAAAATGTGATTAACTGGCCCTTCTGCGGTGCTTATACAAGTACCTGTATGCTCTCACTGAGCCTGCAAATCAAACGTACACATTCCTGGACAGCCGAGGAAGTGGCATTTTCAATTTCTCCTCTCCTCTCACATACTCTGCTGCAACATAAACCCGTCGTGCCTGAGCTTCTAAATCAGAAAGATTTCGTTTTGAATTTCCTCTCTTATCGATTTCCCTCTTCATACCCTTCTCTTTTTTTTAACCATCAACAAATCTTTTGAGATGGTTCACATCCAGAGTTGTTTTTCCAAGCTGCCTTAAGACCCTCTCCTTCTGTCATCACTGCATCCTTCTCTAAAGCCCTGGATTATTGTGGAACATCTGTCTCCCTGAGAGTCCACCTCAATCACGCTCAGCTTTATCCCATCATCCCCCCTCCACGTCATCAATGACCTGCTCCGTTTCATGACAACCAACATCTACTCTTAGAGTTCATTCTGCTTCAGAAAGTTTCTTTTGAAACATCTGTATGGCTGTCAATAGGTTGTTGGTGCATTTATAGTGAAGATGATATGCAGATTTTGCTTTGTGTTCATTGGTTTTGTTCACCTGCCCAGAGACTACAGATGGAAATTAGCTAGTAGGTAAATCCAGTACAAAGCATCTCTTCTCTTTCTTTTTTGAGATTAATGTATTTTGTTCACAGTCCCTGATACAAATAGATGTAATAAAACTGAACTAAAAAAACCAAGGTCATCAAAGATGAGATTAAGATCATCAAAAACTGGAAGCGCATTCCTCCCCCTAAAACGCAATGCTTGATGCTTACCCAATCCACAGAACATGAATCATATTAGACATTAGTAGGCTGAAGTGCTGTCAATGAGTTAATTGTTCAATCAACATAAAAATTAATAGCAACTACAAGGGATTAATTGTTTTTGTAATTCTTGCTTACAGCACCAAAAGATTCTTGTCTTTGTCATGTTCGACAATAAACTGAATATCTTTGTGTTCTGGATAGTTATTAATTAAATATGTCACTGCTGGGATATAATAATGGGAACACGTCAGCTCTTTTCTGATATTTTATGGACTAGAGCTGAAACAGTTAGCTGAATATTGGATCAACAGAAAAAGCTATCAGCAACCATTTTGATAATTGACTCAATCATTTATTCATTTATCGTATGCCTACTTTCAGCTTCTTAATTTTGAGGATCTTTTTGGTTTACTGTCTCATGTGACAGAACATCTTGGACATCTTTCAGTTTTCAAGAGTTTTAAGTGTGTCCCGGTAGGGAGAATTCTCTGCTTGTCTTTGTTATGTGATAGGAAACTAAATATTTTCAGGTTTTGGTCAGACGAAACAGGCAATTTAATGGCATCACCTTGGGCTTTAGGATTATTTTATTATCATTAAAATCACTGTCACCATTGTTTTCTGAAATTTTATAAAAGAATAATTAATTGGTGAACACAAAATTGGCAGATGAATTGAAATGAAATTGAAGCACATGTTGGACACAACTAACACATTTAGTGTCAATTAAAATGAACAATACACTGCTTTGTGTTCTGATCCCCTTTAAAAAGCATTTCCCATTAAGTTTTGACCTTCACAGGCTGAATGATCACTTAAAAATGAACTTTAAAAATCAATACATTGATTATGAAAACGACTGTAAGCTGCTCCTGCACAGCGTCCTGCTGGATGCGGCTTCAGATAAGTTTTTATCAGTGACTGTAATCCACATTGTTACCATTTCTCCCAGAACTTTTCTTCTCTTCGCCGCTCCCAGCTGTCAGCCAACACATGCTCTTTGCTGCTCTCGCTGACCTGAAGATTGCAGAGTCTGCACTCTCACGGTTCTCATTCTACCTGCCTGACCACATTCATCAGACGTCACACAGGAGGATTCTGTCTACATTGTGTATCTAAAGCAGCACGTTCCTCCAGGCCTGAGTTTTGGCTCCAATCGTCTTCTATCTTAACAACAGCTTGACGCTGCCATCACATCTCTGTTCCTCCCACCACTGCTTAAGCCTGAATGCTGTTTTATTCTGCCCTCCGACACTCAGACTGCATATTCTGCTTCACCTGACAACTCCAGTTAGATGCCTTCCCGCCACCTCTGCACTGCCCAGCAGCCCTGTGGACGAGACCAAGCTGCTCTTTTTCCTGCAAAATTATTCCCTTTCCGAAAACTCTTCAGCGCCATTGACAACAACATGCTGACTCCTTCTGCCCACAATCTTTAGTGTATTTCAGCACAACCAACTGTCATGCAAGGCGCACACAACATGACTGTAATCCCCTCCTGGCTCTGCTCCCAAAATACTCTCATCAGCATGACGCACCATCCAAGTGTGACAACGCACCATGTTTTCACCCTTTCCAGATTCTGCCATGTAACCCTATTTGCAGGAATGAAAACTTGGCACCTATCCCAAAATGTTCCTCACACTTTTTTCTTTTACATGATTATTCTGGGCTACCAGGAATAGTGTGAGGGCATTTGTAGCTCCAACACTTACCCCACTTAAGATGGGCTAAATATGGCGATAAAGGGATTTTAACTTTATTTGCTGTTTTACTCATTATAAACTTTACAATGATTTCTTTAGTCCAATAAACAGTCCAGACCCCAAAGATAATCAATTAATAATGTTTAAAAAAACCGAGAAAAGCAGCAAATCCTCACATTTGAAAAGAATGAGCGGTAAATGTTAATAATTTATCGCAGAACTGTTTTGTTTTTTATTCATTTTGTCATGTGATTAATCATTTCAGCACTACTTTCAGGGCAAATAATTGTTTACAAAAGCATTTAATAAAGTTCATGTAGTGATGTGAATCTCAAATTACCAGTGATTAGTGATTAGGTAGCACTGTTTAGTGACTATGTTTAATCTTGCCCATAAATCTATTTCAGGATAAAAAAAATTACTGCAGGGTTGTTGTTTTTTTTTTTAAATGATGGATGGTGGTGGACGAGGGTTATAGTGAGCGACCGTGGATCACAACGCCCCCTTTTTATTTCCAGCCAGGGACCTTCTCCATCTCTCTCTCCCCTCATTTCCTGTCATCTCTCCATCACTACCTAATAAAGGCATAAAATGTCCAATAAATAATTTACATCCTACAAAATCAGTTCAATTTGACCTTTGCTTTAACTTCCACTTTAACTTTAATATCTCTAAGGGAAAATTAGTCACGCAGCCAGACACTCGATAGCGCAGTAAGTGAATTGTGAAGAATTTGGCAAAAGTTTTATCCCTCCAAGAGCCTTTTATTTAAACACTTAATATCCGCCATCAGTGTCAGCCTCCATAAATTCACTAGATATTTAAACAACAAGGTTTCATTTAAGGGTGTGATGTATATCCTCACAGATACAAATGGAATGGACAAAATGTTGGAAACAACTCTCAGTATAACACGATGCAGTTCAACAGCACCACAAACTGCATTTTCCAAAATTATAGTTCAGTTGAATTGAACTGAATTGAATCAATACCCCTTTAAAACAGGTTGAATTTAACATTAGGATTAACTGCAGGGCTGCTGTGTCACGCTGCATTAGATTTACTTGGTGGAGCTATTATAGTGGACACACTCAATGTCATGTGCCATGCCTTTTTAGGAATGTACTTTTCCTTTTTAAAACGCAGACCAGGTTCAGACAGAGCCACAGACTGTGGAGGGACGTTAGAAAGTATGCAGAGATGCTCATACACACGGTTCGCTTTGGTCTTTTTATGGGATTTGTTGAAAATAAAAAAAATATATAGAATAACATCAGACTGATGCTTTAATGAATTTGTTACAGTGAATGTCTTGAAAGTTACAGTGATTGTCTACAGGCTGTTTATCTAATATTAATTAAACATAATTTTGCATGAAAGTCAGATTTAAAGATGCATCTTAAAATAAATACAGCTCAGCGGTCGTGGTTCATTAATGTACTTTTGAAAAGCATTGGCATAATATTGACAGATGTGAATGAATGGCTGACTGCAGCACATTTAACCACAGCTTGCCAACCCAAAACAAAGACCTCCTAACGTGATGAGCAGGAAGACACCCTCATCGTGACACCTGAGTGACGTAGCAGCAGACCTCACCTTGATCCTGGGCATGGTGACAGTCGGGGGTCTGGCCTTGGCCACGAAGCTGAGAGAGGAGCCCCTCTCCACCAGGTGTCTGGTGTAAGGCATGAGCATGCGGCCACCGGCTCCAAACACGAAGTCCTCCCGCAGCGCGTCCACCAACATCAACACCACCCTCTTAAAGAGAGGCGGGGGGACGCGGGAGGAGTTGGGGGGGCTTCCTGCAAAAATCAAAACACACATACATATATTTCTCTGAGTTTTCAACAGATCACAGGCGGGTCTTGACGCAGGTGTGCGCTCACCTGTCAGCGGCTCGGGCGGCAGGTGAGACAGCTGGCTCTTGGAGGAGAAAGAGGACTTGACAGGTACGGGGAAGAAACCCCGCAGGAAGAGGGCGACCCCGATCACTTCAAGTATTAAGATGAAGGAGGCGAAAACAGACGAGCGCACCTTCATGTTGCCGGCTGACGGACTCTTACAGTAATCCAACACACACTTCACTCAGATACAGGAGGAGATACAAAGCCATAACATCCCGTTTCGGACGGTCACACAACGCGTTACAAAGCCAACTGTGGCCGTATTTAATTATCTGCCTCTACGTTCTGTATTAGTGGCTGTAATTAAGAATAAAAACACTAATATTAATTTCAGGTAGGAATGTAGCATTTAAAAGCGGCTTCCGCATTGATAGGATGGAACTACGGGTAGCACGTAGACTCAAAAAGGACCAGTACGCCTTTCCCTCTCAGCAGTGATACTGTATGTTTGCCTCAGCTGTTCTGATATTAACAATGAGGTGATGGAAAAATAATACGGCTTTTTCATAACTTCAGTCAACTACAACTGTAATAAAACTATAATAAAACAGCGGGATAACTGTCTCTTTTAATTAAAGACTGGAGATTTTACAACCTAGTGACACTGGTAGACTCTCCTTTCTGTCGGGTCATGTGTACACAGAGCAATAAAATACTGCATTTATAAATATTATGATATATCACATTTATAAATCATATATAAATCTTTTCAGAAATGTATACATGGAATATATACATTGTTAAAAATGACAACAACTAAAAGAGTCATCTAAATCTGCAGTAAATACCTGTGATTGAGATACAACAGTCTGGTGTAAACATCTAGTTAGACTCCTACAACCACAGGTGTAGTCCCAGTTAAAACCATCATGGGATCATATTTTAAGTCCTACATGTCATCTTTTGGCATTGGTATCAGCTTTGAATGTGGTGACCTGGTGTGCTTCCTATCCTGCAAGAGTCATGTAAGATATATGTAGTGATGCATTTATAGCGCAGGCTGCAGATCAGGTTGTATTTGCCTCAGAGGGCCAGTTTACACTCCTGTATAAGTGATGGGTGCTAAAGATGTCTCCTGTTACAAATCTTAGAGCTTTATGGTGCAACATCTGCAGTACTGTTGGCTTCCTCAGCAACACATATCCAACGTCTAAGCATGACACTTGCACAATTTAAGAACCACCCCAAAGCACATCTATGAGTTACCTATGGAGCTTTTGTTTTTCTTTTTCCCAGAAAACCACTTAAAGTTGTAGGGCCTTAAAATCTGTTAGTAGATTAAACGTTTCCAAGGACAGAGACGGAAGCTACAAGAGGTTTTCTACAGATGAATAAATATTACTATTATATAGAAAGATTAAAAGCATTCCTAAAACAGACCCCTGAGGAACTCCTTTATGGATCCATATAAAACCAAACTGCCATTAACACCAGTGGTAGTGGACCAAATTAATGTAATGCTGGATGTGAAGGAGTATCAGAATGCGTCACCTAAATCTTTGGAAAGTGTTGCTAAAGTTAGAATACTTTTTTAAACCCAAGACTGCGTACTGACTCGTGAAAACAAGTTGAGTCACATCTGAATGTTCACGAATGCACTGAAATGTCAAAACTTCCAAAATAACCGGAAAGAAGATGGCAGAAAAATATCAAGTGCCTGCTGGTTTTTACAGTTTGGGGACTTCTAATGGTCACTGCAGAGTGAGAGATGACTGCTTAATATTAATTGATAGAACAATGAATACAATATAAACACAGGCTTTACGTCACTTTGACATGTCATAGCAGGTAAAGCTGGTGTAACTACTATGTCAGTACTTGACTACATGACGCTGAGTAATCGATGTTGTTAACACCTGTGCTTTTTCTGCTGACGTGTCAAAATGTCTCCAATGAAAAATGTCCAACTTTTAACTAACAGTCTACACATTTTATGTTTACTTGAATACGCTGCACACTGCTGAAGTACTTCTTATCAAAATGTTCACTACTTTAATAATTTTCACAGTAGTTTGTAATACCAATTACTAATCTGTCTAGTACAAGGGTATTCTCATTGAGCCATCGTAACTCCTGGGTAAAAGGTAAGTGGACGGTCAAGAGTTTCATATGATTTAAGCCTGACATTTATGGTGCCTGAGGATGATGAGGTCTGATCGGAAATTAGTTTAGGATCAAATTAACTTTCTTCTCAGCACTATTGTTTCTTTGAGCAGCTGCTGCCACCTACTGGGAACACTGCTGAAAGTAGAGTCAGAGATTTGGTTTTCCACAAACACTGTACTGTTGACACGTAATACTACTACTACTACTACTACTACTACTACTACTATTATTATTATTATTATTATTATTATTATTATTATTAACAATTTCATCATATGAGTGATGGAAATCATCATCACAAAAAGAACTGTTATTGTATGTAATTAAGGGATAAGTGAAAGATAAACTTAAGAGAGAGAGGCACAATTACAGCAGTATTTTAGCACCAATGACCACTTTATTCAGAGAAAACCTTGGGTCTTTCAATAACAAAGACCAGATGTACAATATAACACATTGTTATTAGAGATGCAATTCGTAGTCGAGTAATCGATCAGTTGTCAACTATTAAATTAATCCTGAGATATTTTGATAATTGATTCATTTTCTAATTTCAAATGTAAATATTTTCTGGTTTCTTTAGTCCTCTGTGAGAATAAGCTGAATATCTTTGTGTTGTGCAAAAACCATTTGGAAACAACATTTGAGGATGTCACCTTGGGTTTTGGGAAACAGTGATCAACACTTTCCACCATTTTCTGGATGAAAGAACTAATCGAATAATCGAGAAAATGATCGACAAATTAATTGATAATGAAAATAATACTTTGTTGCAGCCCTAATTAATATAAAATAATCTACTAATAGTATTGCAGTCTATTTGTCTTTCCTCTTCAGAACATTAATGAAGGCATCTTTGGGAACTGCCACATTGCCAACAAGCCGCATCTTCTTTTTACCCTCCGCCTGTTTCTTCAGCAGCTTCATCTTCCGTGTGATGTCACCTCCATACTACAAGACAGAAGATATGTATAATTCAGAGTGTTTGTGGTACATTCGTGGATTCAACAACTTTAGAGAGTGAAGAAAAATCTTTACTTACACATTTAGCAAGAACATTTTTTCTGTATGCCTTAACTCTGAAACAGGCAAATATTGTGGTGTCACATTTTTTTTTACGGCAAGTTAATCTTTTAGAGTATAGTGCTTCTTATACACACATTGTTTCATTTCATACCATTCTAATAAACAATACTTACGTTTCCCTTGCAATGACTTTACTTCCAATAGCTGCCTGTACAGCAATCTCAAACATCTGCCTTGGTATAGACTCTTTGAGTCGCTCACACATGGCTTTCCCTGCGCTGTATGCACGGTCTCTGTAATGAAAACATGTATCAGAGCCAACGTAAACTGTTAAATGTTACTGTGCTGCGCTACCAGCAGGAAAAGAAAAAGAGCGTGATCCATAAAATCTACTGTGCCCATAATCACCACAAATACAGTTGTTGATAATGAAATGTACATGTGTCATCCCCAACGAATGCAGGTAGCCTTTTGGGAAGTCACTAACAAGCTGCATTATCTATCTAACTTTAATCAAAATGGCCTTTTAAAGTTTAAAATTTTGACCTTTAATCACTACGCACTCATCAAAATAATCAGTGTTAAATTTCCAACCAGAGCAGAATGCAAACACACATCATCTTTTCACGTTGTGTCAAAAATCAGACCGGGGTTCCACTGATTTCTACAAAAAGAAGAAAACAGTACACAGGGAAAAAGGTTTGTGTTCTAGGGCCATAATATTCACATTTTCCTGTACAAAGTGCTTTTATGGGAAGTTAAGTGCAGTAACTTTTTTCTTGCAACCAGCAGCTGTGCTGAAAACGTAACTCCCAATAAAACCAAAACTTTTTATTTTTATATTTCTGTTTATGTTTTGATCAAAAGAACACGATAAAGTAGTAGTAGTAAGCAAGTGTCAAAGAGTGAGCTTTAAAGCTGTCGGTGGGGATATAATTTCTTTTAACTTTAGACATACCAGACTAAGTGTGTCCTCCTGCCTACAGGAGTGGTATTTATCTCCACATCCAACTCTCGGCAAGAGAATAAATGGATATATTTCAAACTATTCCTTTAAAGCAAGGCACTGAACACCAGAATTTGACGTTTACAACTGTGTGCCCTTTGTCATACTATACGGTGCTTTAGATAAAAGCCACCATCTCAAACAGATGTAAATGGCTTCGGCTCCACATCCTTATCTCACTTGGGTCCAGTCACGTATCATATATCTCAGTCTCCTCCAATAAAAGACATTCTGCTCTGTGATTGGTGTGTCGCCCTAAAAGCATAACAGATTGAAGCTACGCTCGGCTCAGCTCCAAGGCTTACAGTATAAATGGTCAAAAAGTGGCCATCGTTGGTGAAGCGTGGCGCCCTTCAATTACCAAAGTCTGTACTGGCTTTGGTAGTCAGTACATTAAATACAGGTCTACTGTGCGTCATCACTTTTCGCCTGTGAAGTTACTCTATTGTCCTTGTCACAAATGGAATGAAGTCCTTGTCCAGTGTGTAAAGTCATGGTAATAGATAATGTTAACACTGGCTGCCAAGGGGACCTTTTTTTTAATGTTATCCTGAGTGTTGAATACATTTCACGCTCCATAGGCTCAGAAGAATTACTATAATAATGAAAGACCATATAACCTTGAAATTATGTAAACTCGTAAAAATCTGCCAACAGCAACAACAATAATTAAGATATGGGACACCGCTGTGGCAAAGAAAATAAGAAGGTGCTTTCAAGTAGCATCGGAGTCACACCCCTTCTGAGGCAGATTAGGAGATTACCCAGCAAACTCAGACAGGATCTGAGCTCTGCTATAATTTCAAACGATACCTGTGTACAATTGTGATGAGTTCCTCCACTGGTCGCCCATTCAACAGAATATCCATCTTTACCAGATCTGCAGCCTGGTAGCCTGCATTCTCATAGTCAAAGCTAACGAGGAAAGAAATCAAGGAACAACATTGATACAGCGTTTCATTAACAACCTTTATCCAACACTGTTAAAAGTAAGACTGAGGGAAATGTGCACAGGAGAGAGAATACGACTGGATTCAAGGGAAATGACTTCTTGGCTTGTGAATGTTTGTCTTTTACAGCAATGGAGATGTCTTTCTTAGCCTTTTCAGTTTAGTGGATGTAACTTCATCAACATTTACTGGCTGCAAAGGGATAACATTTTACCACCTACCATAAATGATTGTGCACTGTAAAGCAAAAGCAAGCCCCAAAATGCATATTAAGTGTTTATTACTGACTGTGGACTTTTTGTTTTTATTTTCAAAGTACTTGCTCAGCTTTACCTTGCATATCCAGAGGACATCGATTTGAGTTGGTCATAGAAATCCACAACAATCTCATTCAAAGGGAAGAGGTATTTCATCATTACACGCTGTTCGTCTATGTACACCATGTTCTTCTGGATGGCTCTGCGATTCTTTAAGAGCACAACAATTATATATCAGTCATCTCCACCGATATTCTTATGTGGGAAATGTACATGTTAATTAGCATCACACAAAAAGGCTTTTTTTTCAAGTCTTCTTTTCTCTTTGGCTCTAGATCATTTTGGAAAGAGTTAAAAAAGAGGATGCACTCAAGTAATCTACTGTCAAACTAGATTTTGCAACAGGCCTGACATCAGGCTGTAAGCTCTGACTTGATGTACACTTTTAATACGATGTTTACTAATCATATACACATTAGAAAGGACATGCTTAGGTTAAATAGTACAGCCAGCAGTTTTTCATTTCCATTTTCCTCTTACCAAGCAGAGACTCATAATCTTGCCAATGTAACTGTCTGGAGCGAGAATGGTTCCCAGTACCATGGGCTCCAAATACTCAGACACCACTGATCTGTCTGGGAACTCAGCAGGGTTCACGATGGTAATCTCCTTCTTGCCGTGTTCCTGAAAGGAGAACCAACAAGATTGGAACCTCCAAATCAAAAAAACTGGTAAAGGCCTTTCTAATAGCTTGATTTTTAAGTGATGCTTCACCCAAAAAGCTTTGTTTGGAGACTGAAACACTCAGTTGTGAAATATGGTGGTAAAAAGTTACCTTGTGCAATGCCTTTACTATAGTTCAATTATTCCATTACAAGTCTTACATGACTGAGAAAGAGTGTAAAAACAGACAAAAGAGAAAAGGTGTTTCCAAGGAAACTCTACTTACAAAGTGCATTCAAATTGGCTGTGATTTCGCCTTTGCAACAGAGCATGCTGATTGTCCATCAAGTATCATCAAGTAAGTATGTGTCACCATTTATCATTCATTTCCAAGTTATTTTGAACTTTCTTTTCACTGACATTACAGTACGAGCCCGGCTCTAATGTAAGAGCAGGAAATATATGAGAAGGAAATGGCTCTTACCTTGATGAGTTTGGCTGAAGAGAGGACAGCCTTGTAGGGCACGGTGGGCGCCGTTACTATAACAGAGGCATTGTACTCCTGCTCCAGCCTCTGATTGAACACCTCCATATGGAGAAGACCCAGGAAGCCAAGTCTGCAGGGGGACAAGAAGGTTCACAGGTTCACTCAAGTTTTATAATTGATACTCATGCTTTTAATTACAAAGAGCTGGTTTGGAAAGAGTTCCACGGCGAAGGACTCATTGTTATTCCAGTGCAGCCTCATACTTCCAAATGATCTAAATCACTGCTACTAATAGAATCAAATTTACACCATCTGGACTGACATGACCTGTGATGATAAATAAACTTGGTCTATCTTGGCAACATATATTCTGTCCTGAGGAAAGTTGTTTATTCCCCTATCAATCAGATCAAATGAGTTGGCGACTGAGGAAGATAAATCTTGCCACTTCCCCTAAAGGTTGGTGCCTTTTAGAAAAAAAAAAAAACTGAATAAAATTACTAGAAAAACATTCAAACATTAAAAGTCCTGAAGCGACTGGTTGCACTATTTAAACTCTCTCTCTGCACTCGTCACAGTGTATGTACTGAGCCACTCCTCTTTTGTGTTCTTAAAGCCATTTTTCATTCTAATTCAAGGCAGCTGTCCTCACCTCCAGCCTGCTCCCAGGGCCAGACTGCTGTCTCTCTGCACTGTGACACTTGAGTCATTCAGGGTCAGTCTCTCAATGGCGCTGCGAAGGCCCTGGTACTCTGACTGGTCCATCGGATACATGCCTGAGGGACAGAAAAACAAAAAACTTGCACATTGCCAGAAAACGGTACTCTTTTTATTTATGTGGAAAGCACTGACTGCACTTACTGTACTATCCAGTGGAACACAACATGCACTGAAGTGGTTTTATCTTTGACTACAGCTCCAATAATACTGGGTTAGGCTAGGCTAGTGTTTTCAATAATAATGGTAATACATTTGTGGTTTGAAAGTATGGCATGCTCACTCCCAGCTCCAATAGCACAAAGTTTTTCATCTGACAGCAGGAAGCGACCACAGATGAGAACACTTCTTACCAGCAAAGACCATGGCTTTGGCGGGTTTAAACCCTGGAAAAGCTTCCACCGGCTGCTCCTGGAGGTAGAGTGTGTCACCAATCTGGGCTTCCTTCACATCCTTCATCCCTGCTATTATGTAGCCCACTTGGCCTGCAAAGCTACAACAGTTGAGGGGAGTTAAACTAATGTAGTGTAAACAAGTATCTCAGTTGGACAAATATTCAACAGCTGCAGTGACAGTGTCAGAATGAGATTTCAAACTACGTATTACATTACAAGTGTTGATATTTTACATGTTTGTTGCAAAAGACAGAAATTAAATAAACCTACGCTAAATTTTGCTGAAAACCTATGAAAGCAAAAGCTCTCTTGTCTTGTTGATCATGAACATATCTAAAAACTGTATCTCTGCACAACTAAAGGTTGGTTACAGGTGTGTGATAGCACAGTAGTAAAACCCTGACTCGGTTATTGTGCTGCTGGTGTATTTCATACAGTGTGTTTTTTAGTCTCAACGACCTTCAACAAATATATGGATGAGCATCAGCATCATTTATCCACATAGATGCTAAAAAGACTCTCCAGTCAGAAGAGCACTGAATCACTTGATGCATAAAAAACAGAAAAAAAACAATTATTATTATTTTTCTGTCGATCAACTGATACACTAATTGATTCATCAACTAATCGTTTCAGCTCTAATCCAAGAGACAGCTCTACTGGATTAGATAACAAACAAGAGAAACGACAGGAGACGAGGAAGACGTACAGCTTCTGTGTCGGGTGCTCATCTGGCCGGAGGAGCCCCAGCTCGTTGACCTCGTAGGTTTTGCTGAGATGCGCCGACACGATCCTGTCCCCCTTTCTGACCCGACCTCCGAACACAGCGATGTTGGCCACCACCCCTCTGTAGTGGTCGAAGTTGGAGTCAAACACTAGGGCCTTAAATGGGTCATCAGTGCTTGCCACAGGCCTGCGAATACAAGGACAAAAAAAAACTTCACTTCCATGTGACGAACAAGTCTCATGTAAGAAAACAAATAAAAGCACATGAACCTTCTTACGGGGGAATTCTGTCCACGACTGCTTGGAGAACCTTCTCCACATTTGTTCCAAGTTTAGCTGAAATCTGAAAAAGATGACAACACACACGAAGAGAAATTTATTACACAACTGATGATGAAAACGAAAAAGCAGCTCACATATTCCCCAACGCACCTTAATGCATTCTTCACGTGGAATATCAAACACCTTTTCAATCTGCAACTCCACTCTCTCCGGATCAGCATTTTTCAAATCAATCTGAAGGAGAAACGTCAACTCAGAATGGCATAAAAACAACATATGATTAGACTGCAAACAAAGTAGGTCTCAGTGTACCTTGTTGATGACAGGGATGATTGACAGCTGAGCTTCAAAAGCCAGGTAGAAGTTAGCCACCGTCTGAGCTTGAATTCCCTTCACATGACAGCTGAATATTAAAGAGTGCACCACATGCGGCTTGTACATCCACAATAATCCACTGAAAGAACTGCGAGCTAAGAATCTACTTTGGTACCTGATTGGCATCGACAATCAACAGGACGCCCTGGCATGCAGAGATGGATCGGGACACTTCATAACTGAAGTCAACATGGCCCTGCAGAGAGAGGGGGAAGGCACCGGAGATTTGAAAAAGTGAGACACAGTGGAGCAGCATGTAAACAAAAGACAATGATAAAGAATTGTAGACTTATTTTCTTCTGATCTATTGTTCACATTTTCACATTAGGAGGCCTTTTTGATCTGTAATTAAGATTTTGGAGGGTATAAAGTTGAATTCTGCAAAATGCAACATTTTCCCATGACAGAAACAATCAATAAATATGAGAATTATCTTAAAGCCAAAATCTCTCGGTTTGTTTCTGATTGTGTTTTCATTGATGGTGGAGAACTAATGGAATACATCAAATCTGCCACAGTGCTAAGAAGCCTTAACTATCGAAACCATGACCACATTCAATAAGGACAGGGTGTAGATTTACCATGACACACATTTTCCACATTTTTCAGACACCAGACAGAAGTGGCACTCTCTTCCTTTCTTTCTATTTAAAAAGCTTTATCATCCTGAACCAACTGAGCACTTACCGGCGTGTCGATGAGGTTCAGGAGGTATTCCTGTCCCTGGTGGCTGTAAAACAGAGAGGCTGTCTGGGCCTTCACTGTTATCCCTCTCTCCCGCTCCACCTGAAGCTTGTCCAACACCTGTTTGTTCTTCTCTGTCTTTGCTATGGCACCTGTTTGTTAATTACATCCATTAGTAACACATGTTAACTGTAATCATGTTTTAGTGACCCAATCCTTAACATTGTGTGTGTGTGTGTGTGTGTATGTGAGATCCCAGCAAGTACAGTCTTGTCAATAACAATAGTAGATAGTAACAGCCACACACAGATCACAATGTCCCTGACTGATGATGGGAGAATTAAATCCAAATACATTATTATTATTATTATTTTTTTTTTATTATTATTATTATACATGTGCAGCCATGCATTGCCAGTTAACATCTGTTGCCAACTTTAAAAAACTGTTCAAGACCCATTTGTTTGGACTTGCCTTTGTGCAACTGAACTTTTGCACTTATTTTTAATTGTGCTATTTCTCTCTCTATTCCATGTTGTTTTATATCTGTATGTACGCTGCTTGCCTTATGTCATTTTGTGAAGCATGTTGTGTCTTTGGTCTTGAGACGTGTTATATAAACAGAGTTGCTTATTACAATTTAATTACTTACATTATTAAATCAGCAGCAGCAGCACATGTCCACAACTTAACCATTGTGCAATGACTGTTGCATGCAAACTTTTGACATTATGGAAATTCCTCATTAAAAAAATGTTGATTTCACAAAAAAAAGCAAAAACTCCGCACAATGATGAAACATACCTGTCATCTCCAACAGCCTGTCTGCCAAGGTGCTTTTTCCGTGGTCAATATGAGCGATGATGCAAAAATTCCTGATTCTGTCCACAGGGAACTTAGACAGGTCGATAGTCTCCTTAAAACCAGAAGAAAATAAGCCTGTTAGTTACTATTGCCTAAGTGTTATTGTAATGCATCTTAAAGAAATGGCAATATTTGGACAGAGTATTTTTATAACTGGGGCTGCAAATAGTAATAATAAAAATATTAGTAATAATAATTATCAGTTCATATTAATAATTTTCTCAATAACCTTATTTTTTGTTTGGTCAGAAAATCTTAGAAAATGGTGAAAAATGTTTCTCAAAGCCCAGGGTGACTTATTTTGTCCACATACCAAACATATGCAGATTTTGTCTTTGAGGACTAAAGAAACAAAGAAAAAAAGATTTACATTTGAGAAACTAAAAATGCAGAATCTAGACACTTTTTCTTAAATGATGACTCAAGACAGTTTGAGTTGGCTCTTAATCTAATAGCTGACAAGTACTCAATGAATCGACTAACGTTATAATAATAATAATAATATTATTACATGTATCAGGTCTTTGTTATTGGAAGGCACTGCTAGATTTTCTCTGGATAAGGTGGTCATGGGTGCTATAAACTGCTGTGATTGTGCTGATTGTTGTTTAAAACAAAATCTGTTGTTGTAAATAACAAAGTTGGCAATTCATTTGATTAATTTGACAACTGATCGACTAATCGACTAATGGTTGCAGCTTTAATGCTTTTTCTGACTGGGTCAAATACAGAAGCATGAATGAGTGAGGAGCTCAGGCCTCTCTGATGTCTGTATACAATCAGGTTTGTACCAACGCTGTATCACAGTATGCTGACTGCCTCGGCTTCACACAGAGCTGATGTGTGTGTGTGTGTGTGTGTGTGTGTGTGTGTGTGATCACCTTGTGTGTTTGTGTGCTCATGGTGTTGCTGCTGAGGACGGACAGCTGCTTCATCCAGCGGTGTCTCCACAGACTGCAGCTCTGCTTGTGGCTTTGCATCTTCCTCCTGCACACTTTGAACTGTAAGACGCGTCTCAGCAGAGGAGTTTCCCACCACCGTTTCACCAGAGAGAGCGACATGTTTTCAGCCAGTCACCTCGCAGCCTGAAGGATGAGGAAATGTTATCTGGCGTTACCGGCCGCGGTCCTGCTGTGTCCTGTCAGCAGTGATCGGTGGTGCTGTCACATTGGAGGACCATCTCCACATTCAGAAATACAGTCCGATTCAAGCTAAAAGTCCTGAAATCAGCCCGGCGCATGATGCTCTGAGGGTGCTGACATTTTGGGTGACAGTTCACCGGCAAAGACTTGTGGGAAATGTCGTTCGTTTCGTCACCCAGAGACGATGTCAAGTAACAAGATAATGACCTGCAAAGACTTCCGTTTTCTTTTAAAGAGAGCGAGAAAATCTTTTTTCTGTCTAAATATATCCTAAATTAAACTGTCACACTGTTTGCCTTTAATGTATAAAAAATAATGTAAAGCGAACGACATTTTTTTAAAAATGCATGATTTTCATTTTAATACCGTTAAACATTTAGGTAGCTTCTATCTACTGTGTTCACATAAATTCATTTATTTAGAGGTCTCTAACCCCAGAGACTGTAGGTGGAATAATATAACGATATACAGAAATGAAGGTTTTAAACAACATTTGAACGCGTCACAGGAGGATGACATCTAGACACACTTTCATCTTTGTACACGCCTGCGCAGCCGGAAGTCCCGCCCACTCAGTCTGTCAGATGGAGGATAAAAATGGGTATCAGTTGCTATGACAACGAAGCTGCCTTTAGCACGAGAATAGATTACTGCTTCTCTCCATTGTGCAGCCAGAGATAATAAGCCCCTATTAGCCCCAGTTTCTGCCTGTCATGTAATCATATTTCTTCTCTCACATATGAGACTTTTGCCACCGAGGATTGCATTGGACTCACAGAGCTAAGCGTCTGTTTTTCTTCAAGATAATGCAGGCCTGTGTCTCTGAAATATCTCCTTGGTCATTTCACAACACCTACCTACGTACCCGCCTTCTGTTCTCTAGACAGATGCCTCCATCACTCTCATATCTAGTCTTCTTCTGCAGAATCATGAGGATTTCTAACTCATTTCCCAAGAAGAAACTGTGTTTCTGAAACCAAACAAAGAAAAGATATATCTGTTATGTATGTGTGTGGAATTAATAATGAATTCTATCAAACATAAATGAAATAAATAAATGAATAATACTAATTAAAGGTGCAGTGTATTATTATGGGGTATCCTAGTTGTTCCACACTTCATTCAGAAAACAAGAATTTTAAAAGTGATTTGCTTGTCATTTTGAGAACAGACCTGACAAGCATGAATTCTGACTTTTTACAATTAATCTACAGCAAAATCTGTTAATTATGGGAACATACCCCTGTACTAAACCAGATTAATTTAACTGACGTGTGACTTGTTCGACACAGTGAATATTTATTGATTTGGACACACCAATCATGAAACTGCTACTCAGTGGAGACAGATAGAGAGGTGAATATTCAAAATACACATAAATTATCCCACTGTCAAAGTCGCTGTAGGCCAAACTGTTGCCTGTTGTTTAAACCTAAAAAGCTTTAACTTCTTGTGATTTTGTGCATAAGTCCAGTTGGATAGAGGAGTCTACAAGTCAGTAAGGGTTGTCTCAAATGTGAGAGGCACAAACTGGTGATAAGTCTCTATTATCTGAATTTTACCCAAGAGCGACTCATTAACATTTACAGGAAAATCTATCTTTGCATTCATACCTGAAAATGTTGGGTCCTATGAATGTCATCAGAAGCTGTTTAACAAATCATTCGTATTTCTTTACTTTCAACTCCTCAGTTCTGAACAGATAAGATACAGATGTGAATTTCTAAAAATGTTCATTTGTCAAAGCAAGCTCAGCTGTTGATAACAATATGAACAATGGCTCTGTTCTATATAAGTGTCTCCTACTTGAATAGCGAATAGGCAGGGAGAGCATAGGTTCAGATCAGAGTTATCAAACAACTACAGCACTGCACATATTTCACAGTTACACAGAAGTCATAGTGCTGCAGTAGTCGTGCTCTTTGGACTGATAAATGAACGTCTCTGCAACTGAAGCTTCTGTATTTTCTCACTTGTAGTCTCTGTCAGCGTTTAAACAAATGTTGTACTTGTTGGGTTGAACATTTAGATGCTGCTAAAGCTTTTCTGGCTTAGTCACATCTCACCACATTAAGCCACGGTCAGAGTGTCCCCATAGCAACCTCAGCCATGTGGTTCTGTTTTTGTGTGGTGTCTTTAGGTTGTTGCCATCTTTATTATCAATTTAGAGCATTTAAGAGAGACTGGATTCAGGCTGACATTGTGATTGTAACTTGAAGTGCTTTTTGCAGTGAATCTTTACCAAAAAAAAACACCATTTGATGAAGTTTCCTGTATCTTAGAAGTCACAGAGGTTTATGTGTAATAGCATGAGAGAGACTTTGGTCCAAATCATGGCCTGGTATTGTTCCCAGGGTCATTTTACAGGTGTGCACCAGCCTTTCTTCAAGAGTTTATGTTAGATGTCTTTAAGAGTTGAACTTAACTCTCTAGAATCTGTATAGAAGTGTCTTTTCACCCAGTGTAGGCAGGAGGACTGTTAGCTCTCCTCCATACCCTGTGGGAGACCGTCAATGAAGGACTGTATGAATGACACCATACTGATATACTGATCTTCCAGCTGACCTGCCCATATTCATTAAGTAAAATGAAACAATTATACGAATTTTTTTCTCATATAACAGATCATAACAGGTCACACAACTTTAAAGATATAAAAAAAAAAATGAATTGTCTATGAAATATATGAAGGTCTAAAATTCAATATTTGGAGTTGTTTCCTGTGATGTGTGTTAAAAATGTTGTGAAATGAAAGAAACTGCAATTGTTTTCTATCAAAATGTTTTAGTAGAATAAAGGAATTACACATTAACAATCAAAACAAGAGGCCAATTTAGTATAATTTCTTAATAACTGTTTTCACTAATATGAAAGCATCTGGCTGAAGTTACTGAAAAAAAAAATTGATATTGTGTCATTTAAACAGAAATGTGTTGACCATCCCTAAATCAACCCCCAGCAGTTAAGCACCAGACTGTGAGGTGAGTTAACCATCCTCTTCATGCCATCACTGGGTGAAACTGAGTAAAATGACACTGCTAGATTGTCTGTCAAATATCCAACTCAAAACTAACTTCACTTTGGTGTGGAGAGATCTATGACTCAGTTTCTGTGTGCTCCAATCTGACACTTTGAATAAACCGTAAATGATCCTCAATTATGAAGATTTCTAGACATGCATGTAAGCAGCTCTGCTGTGCCGCCCTACTAGACACCTCCCATCCATCAGTATCGATTCCTGTCAGGCCGCAGCCTCTGAGTGGATGAGCAGGGTCAGCACGGATTGAGGAGACGGAGCTCAGAGGAGAGGAGACCTTACACTGGGGTCTGTGCAGTGCAACGCTTGAGTGGTGGAAAGATCAAACCAGAAAATGAAACTTCAGCGAACTTTGCATTACAGCTCAGTGCCACAGGGCTTTTTGTGGGTTTTACCAACACACTCGTAATGATAGTCCCTGGCAGCATAGAGGCATCGCTTGACAGCATCCTCTCCTGCTGAGGAATGGCTGAGCTGCCTCACTCACAGCACCATGATCTCGCTGGGCTGCTGTACGTTTATCCGGTTATTTGTACTTGAGGGGAGATGCTGGAACTGACCGGTATGGTTGTTAACTTTGTCATAAATGTAAGCTAACAACAAAAATGTTTGCTTGACTCACATGTTGAAATATAAAAATATTATATTATTATATAATAATATACAATGTAGGCCAGTATACAGTATCATTATTGGATTTTTAAAACTCTCAAATATAAATATCAGCTCCAAAACTCTGGAAACAGTCAGTCTCTAATTAAAAAACATAGCACAAACTAGATGTGAACAACTGAAATGATATGTGTTTTTATTAGAAACTGTGCACTGAATCAAGCATCCACCTTGTGAACAATCATTTTATCTGGAATGTTTAAGAGTCTATCAGGATGTTGGAGAAAATATAAATCAAAAAGAAATATATTCAACAACATAATTTGTAAAAAAATAAAATAAAAGAAGAAGAAGAAGAAGGAAAAAGAAGAAGCTAGATTTCATCTTCATGCAAAATTTGATTCAACCACCAAATTAATTAAAATTAAGTTCAAATATTGATGTGAAGCAAAATCATATCACTTCATGAAAATAACACAATAGAGTACTATAAATGGCTACAGATATGGGGCTGCGTGCTATTTGTCTTCTCCATATACAACATCCATGGTGGAGAATGTGTCTTTGTAGGTTTATACAGTACTTTTTTGCTTCACCTAATACGTTTTGCTCATGAAGTACAATCATTGGTTGTCCCTGTTATTTTGTTGCTGATGGAATTGGATCACACGATGGCTGTATATGGCTTTTGAGTTGTACACAACAATCAACCTGCTTAAGAATATGAGATGAAGCTACAAATTTCAGGATAAAAAATATTCATTTAGTCCCAAATCTTGGCTGCATCCTCTCATCCTAGGCCTATTATACAAAAGATTCGTTGGCAGACAAACGTGACCATCATCCACACATGATTCACTGAAGTTCATGTTGGCACAGAGGAGTCCTGTGTTTGCGGTCCCTTTCATATCTGTAATTATTTCAGAATAGCTTGTGGGATCATGAAATGTGTTTTAAATAGCCAGACACTGGATATGAATAATCACGTACAATTGTAATGGCAGACATGCTGATTAGTACCGCCACAGTGCTCAAGTCTACACCAACAAATCCACACTGTCCTCCAGAGTTACTACCACCATAGATATGCCAATAAAAAGCTGCAAGTTCATTTTTTTCACATGATGTTAATCTGTGCATGTACACAGTGCAGTAGTGGAATTATTTAAATGTTAACCTTGCTAAAATAAATGAGATAAAAATGTTTAAAATAATTTAAAAAACAAACGAATAATGCAGAAATTAGTGTGCTTGTGATACAACATATTCTTCATTGACAGGACATGATCTCCCAATTCAACAGGTCAAAGTTGTTTTTTAGCCTTTTGTACTTGATTGTTTTGGTTTTAAAGTGGCACATTTACTCTACCTGCCCTGCACCAAATAAAGCAGAGCACCAGAATCAGCAGCTCAGCTGGCTATTGAAGAAAGCCAAACATTGAAAGAGGCTTCCAAATAAGGAGGAAACCAAAACAAGAGATAAAAAGAGAATGATTACTGGATTTACATTTGTATGGTGGCAAATAATGATAATGTTGTTCTGTGTCTGTTGAATGAGTAGATAGGCATTTTTTCTTCTCCTTCTAGAAATTGATAAATGATAAATGCATTTTTGAGCACCTTGATTGCAGGTTATTTAACCTAATTATGTTTCCATCGACCGTCAAAGCGCTGGTACAGAACTGATGATCTTCACAGACATCCTCTCTTTCAAACTATCAAACTAAACTAGATGCTTCTGATAGTTTCCAGGTACTCAGTAATGGATTAGATTTCACTGTTTTTTTTTTTTTTTTTGTTTTTCTTTTTAAAATCCTCAGTTTTACAAGTAGATTTTTTTTTTTGCTTAAATTCTTCTTAAACAATAACAAAACCTGATAGCATACATGCATAAACATACCATTTAAAGCAATTTAGTAATTGCTTTTTTGACTGAATATCAGATTTCCTGATATATCATGAATAAAAACAATATTGATTAATGTAAATATATGAAACATTCATGAACTGAACCTAACCTCTTGAATTTTCACCTTTAATGCCTCAAAATACTAAAATACTGTGTGCATGCAGTGATTCTGATATTACCCCTTTTCTTGTTTGTCAGTCATTCTCTATGTAAAATGTCCTCATTAGTTTTTCTATTAAATATTTTCCTGTAACTCCACATAAAGCGGCTGCAGACCTACTGTAGGTTTACAGCACTACATGTTATCACATGCACAAGCATTCATTTTGTAGCTTCCTCTTGAAGTGTTTCAATAATTCTGGAGGTCAGAGTTTGATTGTAACTCCATACCTGTAGCCACAGATAATAAAACATCTTTGACACTGTAACAATATTATACAAGTGTGTTTTTGCATTGGCTTGGCCAGAAAAAAAGGAGTCAGGCCACCCTTAAAGAAGATGGCACAGAAAGTAAGGAATATGATATAATCAGTCCCTTTCACTCAAAAGAAAAATATGCACTGTAATATCAAGAGAGTGGGCATTACCAGCAAAATTCAACACATTTAGAAGTTATTTTAAATAAAATGTATGTGTTAATGTTTATGTGTGTACTTCAATTGATTCATATGTACAGTGGCCACATACTGTAACTGGAAACATACTTTCAAGGAAAAATGCACTCTAATCGAAGTAATCACACAATAAGTCACCATGAAAACATGAATATAAATATACATACACATTTACAAAAGCCAGGCTTTTCAAAAGTGCTGCAGACGGTGTAGAAAACAGGCGGAGATAGAGGATCACACTGCAATCCAGGACTTCACTCTGCAAAGGTATGTGTACACAGTTGCTGGAGGTATTTGGTTCGTCCCTTAGTCCCCAGACCAGAACCCTTTAAAAGTGGCCTCTAATTAGACGGGACCATGTCCTTTATAACGGGTTCTCTGTTTAAGTAGGTGGCCCAGTAGACAAGGTTGAAGCTGCCAAACATAACCGGAAACAAAATCCTTGACATCCTGTCAATTTTGCTGACGCTGTTAAACGTCTTCTTGCTTTCCTGGGCTTTGCCGTCTGCTTTGGCCTTGTTGGGATCCGACGCTCCACCTTTGGCAATGGTCGGGAGTGTGCTGGAGTCCTTGGTGATGTTCGGCGCGTAGTTGGCCACTGCTACGGCGTAGGCATTGTTCTTCTTGACCACAGACGCCCTCTCTTTTTTCTGTTGAAACATCACAAGGATGGAAATGGAAAAAGCTTAAAAAGAAGCGACCCTGAGACTCGTCACTTGTCACCACCCAGCCATGAGTTTACAATACATGTAAATGAAGGAGCGAGGTGGCAGTGGAGAGGCTCTGGTAATGAATCAGCACATTTTGCCGTGTCAGAATGAAGGCCAGCAATTATTTCAACAGTTAGACAAGGATACACTCAAACTGTTAAGCATTTTGTGGACTTTTTCAGCCTTCCAACACTTTCAAGGGTGTTTGAAACTTACAGAGTTCGTGGATTGATACTCACACATCTACAATAAGCACGAGGAGGAAACATTTTGTAATACTCACAAGGACATAGTATTTGTAAGATGACTTCATAACACATGGTTTGTTTAGGTCAAATATTACAAGTTTCTTGGAGTGGAGACCACAGGTGCAGTACGTCATAATAAATAATGATTACACAGGCCTTTCTTAGAGTTCGGCCAATCAAACAATAGAATAGAAGAGTTTGATAATTAGCTCATCAGCTATTCTTTCTTTCTGCTTGGTTACCACATTTTGCATCCTCTGGAGTACTACTTTGTGATCTTGTTCCTTCATATTTACAGTCCAGTTTAATGGGATTACGTGTTATAGACAGACCCACCTTCTTATGGTTTATAACATAGGAACAGCTGTGGGCAGATTGAAGTTTAAGATATTAATATTTCTTGTAGTACAATTTCTGCTGACTCATCACTAACATTCATGACTATATGAACAAGTCATTACATTTATATTCTTCAGTGATGTTTAGCCCTGAGTTTAGATTGACTTGTTAACTAATTAGCTCTGAAAATTGCTTGTATCACCGTGGCTCCTCCTGTGGAGGGTTAAAGCAGCCATTATCACTTCCTTCCTCCGCCTCTGACAATATTTTTTAAAGCATTGCCTTCTTCAGCGCACAGTTACAATTCTAATGAATTCTCTTTGGAACTGGAGCCTGTCAAAAAGACATGTTTTTTCTTTTCTCCTCCTCGTTACCTTGTCAGTCACAACACTCTTTCCATCCCAAGCCCAGCCGCGCTTGGTGAAGTAATTGACAGTGGCAAACTCAATCAAAGCGGAGAAGACGAAGGCATAGCAGACGGCGATGAACCAGTCCATAGCGGTGGCGTAGGCAACCTTGGGAAGGGAGTTCCTCGCACTTATACTCAGCGTCGTCATAGTGAGAACAGTGGTTACACCTGGAGATACACACAAAGAAAATATTTTCTCTTGTGACAGTCAGCTGTCATGAAATCAGGAAATGATTGCTTTATATAAAAAATGTATGTTGTCTCTATTCTTCTCAAAGAAGAGAGTCTACTGTTTTACCCTTTTCAAAATAAGTGTTTTACTGTCCTTTGTATCTTTACAGTTTAAGGTTACTGTTAGCCTACTCTACCCTCATAACCACTGACCTTCAGTAATGCTTTAACTGCTGAGAAGGTTTGGTATGTTTGCCCAAAGGACACAGTTTATTCTTGACTTCTGTACCTGTTTTTTTTTCTTTGTCTTTGAGCTAACCAGTTTTAGGTCACTGTTATTACTTCCACTCGGCTTACAAACAAGTCCAACAGTAGCTTGTCCAACTGGATTGAAAAAAAAACACTCAAGCCCCTAAGAAATATCTCCTCTTTCCTCTTTATCCTGTTTTCTTCTACACCCTCTATTTGTCATCAACTTTCAGCCATTCGCCGTATTCAGTCCCACATGCTGGCAAAAGTGATTTTAATAAAACTAAAGTGACATCCATCGTTACAATGGGCAGATATTCCATAAATCCCCCAGAGAAATGGGTTTTTCATTATTGCCTATTTGAAATGAATCTCTGTATGGAAGATGAAGAATAGGGTGGTCCTTGACAAAGGCAGACACTTACCAAACACAGTCCTTGCTGGCACTGATTCTCTATTCAACCAGAAAGACACTTGGGAAAGAATGACTGTCATGATGCACGGGAGGTACGTCTGAATGACAAAGTAGCCGATCTTCCTCTTCAAATGGAAATGAGCCGTCATCACCGTGTATTCACCTGCGAAGACAATAATCGGGCTCATTTTAAAGCAGCTACTTCTACTACTACTACTTTTATATTTATAATGTGATATTTGAATACTTTTAATTACCTAATGCAATTCATTAAATCACTCATATGCAGTAATCTCTGCCTTGTAAATAAAATGTGCCACTCTCAGTTCATGTATGTACATGAAGGTTTCTGATGGTCTTTGACTATTTGAATACAGCTCTTTGTCTGCATTACATCATCCTATGCAATCTGGTTTGTAACTCGTTCAGAACAGGAGAACATCATCAGACCTTGCTTTTCAAGGTAATCTGTTATAACAAAGGTTTCATTTGATTGGAAAAGTAAAATTGTTGTGAAAATATTACTAAATACATATTATTTTCTGCATTTTATTTCCCCCTTGTTATAAGGTAACTTCCCCTGGTCCTCATCACTGCACAGAGACACATTTTTACAGCTTCACTGTCACAAATAATGTTTTATTACAAGAAGAGTAACAACATACTTTGTTAGGCCACTATTATTAATGTTACAAATTTCTTATGAATGTAACCATTATGAAACCAGCCTGAACCACACTGATTTGTTATAATTAGATGCAATATGATTGTCATGTATGTTGTTTGGATATTCACTTTCAGTGTACACATGATTTGTGATTCAGATAATTTCAGATTCAGATTATTTATCACAGTAAATAAAACGGTAAAGACAGTTGTCTCCTCATCTTAGAAAAAAGAAATGAGTTAAGTCACTGATAGTTGAGTGCATAGGTAAAGCGTGAAACTGACAACGCTGTGTCCTGTTTGTCCACACTTGCTGCACAGGAGGTGGTTTTTTATCCATCAAAACTATCAGAGATGATTTCCCTCCCTCAGTCACATCTAACTGTGTGAGTGCAACCCCACACCTTCCTTTGTGCTCCACACATATATCAGCAGAACATTATATTTTCATGTGAAGCCTGAACAGAATGCAGCTTTAAGATGCCAAAGCAGTCAAAGCAGACATAGATTAGAGAGCCTACTTCAGCTGTTGATAGTACATATTTGATCAAATAATCCATACATACATAGAAAAGTAGGCAGCGTGATTTCCTAGCCACCAAGCAAAGCCTAATAGCTGACAAGGCCGTGAAACAGTGCCAATGCTGCAGTAGCAGGCAGGCCTTCCAAATGGAAGATATCTCAAAGAGAAGCCAAGATTAGACATGAGAAGAAAAAGATGTGTTACCCATGGCAACAGAACAGAGAAACATAGCTCATTTGCTGCGATTCTGAAATGAAGGCCTTGATACACACTGCCACTTGGCAAGAGGAAAGTCCTTTTCAGCAGTGGGGGGGGGGGGGTCAATTCCAAGGATTAATCCCAAAAGATTTTTTATTCCCTCTTTTTCTTTTTTCTTTTTTTTTTATAGCACTGTAGTTGTATCGCCTGTGTTTGTAGCAGTTACGTGAGGGCTAATTCTCTCTCTTTCACTATACACACAAACACACATTCAGGCACTGGAATTCAGACAAATCGAGTGCATTCTCAGTACCCTATGGAGCTCTACATCTTCTGTAATTTCATTTGCATGCCAGCCCCGGTGCCTGTGTTGTGGATGGGGGAGGAGGATGTACAAGCAAGGAATCCACTGGATGTGGCTGAATTTTCTCTAGAGAAGCCAGTGATCGCTTTGCTGAGAGGGGAGATAGTAATTATAGCATGAAGATGATAATCACATCATGTTTCCTACATATGTGGGAAACAAGGCCCCTGCTGACGCCACAGGAATACCTCACTCATTCAGGTATGCATAAGCCTCTGAACATACGTGAAGTGTACAGCATCTACTGTCTGACAGAGGGCCCTGACTCTCACAGAGACACAACAAGCTTTGCAACTGGAGACTTGATGGGGATTGATCAGTAAGAAATACCTGCAAATATTTTAAAGAGGCTTCTTGAAATAAGAATAAAAAAGAGACTTGCTCCCTATGTCATTAAACAGCACTGAGCGCACTACAAGGGACAGTTTTTCTTATAATTACAGGCTTTGCTTTAAGGGACACTCCAAGAACTTAGTGCTGCACTTTCATGAGTTTTGGGACGTATAAGATACAGATTTTTCAGAAATGGTTGCAGAAGCTAAGACTGAAGAGATGGCTGAGTTTTAGTCCCTCGAATGAATTCAAATCAACTGGATCCTGGAATGCAATTTAACATAGCATTTTATATCAGACCTCCCTGGCTGGTAAAATAACGTTCTCAAACTCCACAAGCCTACTTGTATTTTGTTTGGAAAAAATGGCAGAGAAAATGACCCTGATGACATCATTAGGGTCTTTTTCTCAGAATTTAAAAAGCTTCCTTGAGAGACGCAGAGGACATTTAATTACAGTGTTCATAGCCTGAGTAGAGATCCCAATGATGATGAGTAAACTGATCTCAGTGTGTACTGGTGGAGACCAATAGTTAAAGCTGCTTTGTTCAATTTTTGACAGACTGGCAGCTAATCATTGAGTCATTTCAGCACCATGACTGACCCTTTTCACATTAAATACTCATTTGATTCAATGTTAATATCAAACATATTATTAAATGCTGGCTGGCTTAATTGGCAAGGAAGAATTTAATGGAATTTAATAAAAATACCTTAATTAAAGAAAGAACAATCAATATTTTATGTTACCAATGGACCACGTGGCCACATGCATGTGAAGGACTGTGATGTCATTATCAACAACTTCCCTCAGTTCCCCTCAGCTCTACAGAGCTCTTTACCGTCTTTCAGCTCACTGTTTTGGAATCCTACCCGCAATCTCACTGCTTTCACTCACTCTCACCACTTACTTCAAAAGCCCTTTGGCTGAATCTGTTTACACAGCGAAAAAGCTTTAAAAACCCACTGCACGCTACCCACCTGTTCTGTACCTAAGTGCAAGGGGGCAAGTTAGCAACTTTGCAACAGCTGGTGAACATAATGGAGCATTTGGTCACTGAAGAGCCAGATGTTTCCCTCACGAGTTGGTGGAGAGTGAAAAAAGTGAGAGAGAAAGAGAGTTTGGTTTGGTTGCCAGACACAACAACACTTTTGCCATATAAACTTGCATAATACTAATATGACAATGTTGTGTTTACAATTTTTTTCAACACAGTTTTTCCTGATGGACCATACACACAGTATATAAATACTACATGCTACAATGACATTAGTGCTGGAACATCATATTTTACACACTGAAGTAAACCATCACCGCATTCAGCTATGTTCAGTCACGGGTTTTATGGGTAATATATGCAGTTACACAAAAAAATGTTTTAAGAGCAAACAAAACATGTAAGGTTCGCAGAAACTGGTTCAGTATTTATAAGTGCTTTTAAGTAACAAGTCTAACGTGACTGTGTGACAAAGAAATGTAGGTCTGAATAGTGAGATTTTTGCAACAGCGTGTTGGTATGTTCAGAGGCTTATGCAAGATGTCCGTCCCTGTGAAGCCTGAGAGCACATTCATTCGAGCCAAATGACCTAGTTTTCAAGTACGCTACACCAAACACTGACACACTAGTAATAAATGATTAATTTCAAGTCAGCCAATCAGATAATGTGGAGTGACTAGTTAAACAAGAAAAAGTGTCACTGGGAGGCATTCTGCCTTCTACCGAGGCACCATACACCACTTAACCTAGATAGGAGCATTTAGTGCATGAAAGGATGTTCTTACTCAACGAAACTGAGGCAGGGATTCCCTTGACAGTGAAATACAGTCGCAGGGGAAATACTCCAAACTGGTAATTGATACCTATAGGGAGTAGTGGTGGAGCACTTGGCACAGGGATGCAGTTATAAAATCAGTTTTCTGTGGTAGATGCATTTTCTGCATGCAATCTAAAAGTTAAATACGAAAATGCAGCCAGTTACCACTGCATTTAGCACAGCAATTACTTCTGACTGACTCATGACTGATCAGGAAAAGGATCGTATTAATGCTACAGGGAGATGTGATTTCAGCATCACTTAAATACATGTGGACTTTGATCGTGAGATGAGAAAGCAGGTCTAGATTTTTCACAACACTTTTTCTATGCTTTCACCCACACTACCCAGAAATATCTGGAAACTTCAGCATGAGCAAAAGTTCCAAGAATGAAAATTGGAGCAGCTTGTGAGAAATAGAGGACTCGCTGTCCATGCTCAGGCACATAAAGAGGACGTCTAACTCCATGATGATGCTTTGCAAACCACCCACTTCCTCCATTGACTTTACTGTTGAAGTCTGGAGGCGATAACCCCAAGGTCAACATCCACCATCAGGAACAAACTTCTCAAACTCTTTCACAGTCATCAAATGTAACTCATTCTTTGCATTTTCCTAAACCACAAAATTCCTAATTCACATTTTCACAACATAAGGGACTCCATCCAGGATCACACCTATGATTTTGCATGTTGTACCCTTTTTACTGCAAATGATAAATTCTTCGCATTAGTGATAAACAAGATTTTCAGACAGTACTGATACAACCTGTCTGTATTAAAAAGAAGAAAGTCAACATTGATCCATCTAAAAAGATGCAGTTTGGTTTGAAAAATGTTCTGCATTCATAATTTAGAGAACATGGGCTAAAAAAATGCAAAAAAAAAAACTGTTGGTCTCCCAGTAATTATAGCACGCCTACACATTTCTCACCATTATTATGATCACTGCTATCATCGTCCTGCAAGAAGTGTATTTCAAAAGCATCTTCCATCATGTTTTCCTCAACTAAGTAGTTATTGCTAAAATTAGATCAGTGCTGTCACTCAGTGAGATAGAGAATTGTACATGCTCTCAGATCTTCTCATCTATCACGACACTTTTTTTCTCACCTGACAAATGCTGGCATTGTTCCAGTGTGTGTACAATGCTGCAGTAAGGATTTTTACCATTAATGTTACTATTTTTGGAGATATGATTACTGAGGCATTATCTGTGTGGCTATCACTTTTAAAATAATTTCTTGATTCAACTCACCAACGCATTAAATGGCTCATTATGAGGCTCATCAAGCACTTGTCCCTCGCTACAACCTCGCAACACCTTTTTTTTATCATCTGCACTGTGACTCTACAGAAAAGTGGTGAACTGGGTTTTCTGCCATTTCTCCTGTGAGGAGGCTGACAGGTTAGATTGGTAGACTACATCAGTGGCTCCCAAACATTCCAAAACATTCCCAAATTGTATATTCTGTAGAATTTATATATATATATATATATATATATATATATATATATATACACACACACACACACACACACACACAGTCAGATTGTCTTGTGCCCCCCTCATGTTTCTTTTTAAAGCTACGTGACTTCTGTTTCGAAAAGTGCTGTACTGTATAAGTACTTTATGATTAGTTTATGCTTATGTTGCCATGGCAACATGTATCGCTACCATGACAACATGCACTGTGATAAATTGCCTGCCTGTTGAATCTGTCAGGTGTATTTTGAGGTCCTTATGGGTTCAGTTATTATTACTCCTTACACTAATTATTTTTTATTATTATTATTATTATTATTATTCATTCATTCATTCATTCATCTTCTAACTTGCTTATCCTGAGCACACACAGGGTCACAGGGGGTGCTGGAGCCTATCCCAGCTGTGATTAGGCAAGAGGTGGGGTACACCCTGGACTGGACACCAGTCAGTCACAGGGCTGACATAGAAAGACAGACAAACCACTCACACCTAGGGGCAATTTAGAGTTGCCAATTAACCTGCATGTCTTTGGATTGTGGGAGGAAGCTGGAGTACCCAGAGAGAACCCACGCAGGCACAGAGAGAACATGCAACATATATTATTATTATTATTGTTGTTGTTATTATTATTGTTGTTATTGTTATTATTACATTGTTATTGTTATTGTTATCCACACTAATGACATAACATTTGCTTTGACTTCAGTGATGACCAGTTATGTAGCAGATTAACCACTCATAACGTAACACTGTCAGGCATCACCCTCTGCTGTGTCAACTGACAGTTAACCAACCACAACCACACAAATCACATCTCACTGCACTGATGCGGCGGCCTATTTACAGACCTTCACATTCACTCTGTACGCTGACGTCTGCTGTTACTGCTGCTCCACTCCACCCAGCCTCCACCTGCTTTGGTTCTGCTCTGTTTGTGCACATCCTGGAGGGCATTTATTTCTAAGTTAATAACCACTAGGGGATTATTTGCAATGGTCCCTGCATGTTATTTATCACTGTGCTAAGTATTTCATTCTGCACTGTCACGGCAGGGAGCCTTATGGAGACTAGAACCATATTGCAGAGTCAATTTGTATTTTCATTTTTATTTGCTTTGTGACATGATAGGTCCCATCAGAATCAAACTGGAAACATGGGAAATGAACGATAAACACGACAAAGTCTCCTAAGCAGTAAACATCTGTCACATCTGTCTTATTTTGAATGCTATAGAGTCACTTCCCTGTCAGCAGTATCCTGTCAAATCTTAAAACACATATTTGATCCAGACTTTCCAAACACTTCAATAATTATCCACAGGTTTATGAGTTTCCATTTCTTCACTCACATACAGAAAGTGGCTCCCTGTAAATGCATGTATTTACCACAAACTTGTGTTCCTAGCTCACATTGTATTTACATAGCCTTCATCAGTGATTTTCCTACTGCCATCATATATATTCTCTAGTCACTGGGTGTCAGACTGCCTGTCACTCCCTGCCTGTAAAGGAAAACAGCTGCCAACCTTCTCTCATCTCTCTAGAAGAAGTCTGCTGGCTTCACAGTGGCTCAGCATTTAAATCCCGACTCTATTTACAGCAGTTGTACCAATTTTTAATGTCACCTTTCAAGATCTTTCTCCTCACTATCTCCTCCCTGCTCCTCTCATCTTCACATACACAGAAACACATGTAGACTTGTGTATGCACACTCGAGTTCTGGCCCCATTTTCTTGGTGTCTATGTTAGTGTGTTTGCATGAACTGTGTTTGTTCCATTTTTAGTCCTCATTATCTTTTTCTTTTATTCTATACCCTATTTTCGATGTATTTGTGTTCTTTGTTTTCTGTATTTGCTTTGTGAACAATATGCTTGTTTAAAGTGTTTTATAAATACATTAAACGTGACGAGATTGTCTTGGATGGAGCATATTTCTATTTTTGTACAGGCCCCTGATGGAGACAGCGAGGACCCAGGACATGCAATTTTTCCTGGTTGTCCGAAAGTTATATATAGAATCTGAGGAGGAACCGACTGTCAGGTCACTGTTGCTGCGCGTATTAAGCTTGTGCATGCAGTTTACAATGATAAAGGGGACAGATTTATTATATCTTTTGTAGCTAGTGTGAAAGCCTGAGCCTAAACCTGCATGTCCCAGGAAACAAGTCAGCATCGTCACCAGCTGATGATACGTGCAAAATACATGAAAATAAAGAAAAATCAAAGAGCTAGCTAGTGGTTAGTCATAGTTATAATTATGATAAGGAAAAATATGGGCTATCACTTTGTTCTAATGAGACCCTGTTTAGCTGCTTAGCTGACTTACTTGGACAAGATAACAATAACATTCATGCTTTACTGTTCAAATTTTTTATCAGTATTTTTTACTTTAAATGTAACAAGAGAAATGTTATTGAGTAATTTCTTTAGTGGATGTAACCCTATCTCAGATAACAAGTTAAGCTGGGGTTGCTGGAATAGGTCAAGCCAATAAGAGCTGCTTGTTTGGTACATTCAGCAAAAAGGTTTCTAACTTCCAGTTTACTTCAGAGGTTAAACAGCCCACTGAATATTTTCCACTTTCCGTTCATGTTCCAGCACAGAAACACACGCACATGGTCAATTTTTAAAAAAACAGCCTTCAAAACATTTTTCCGAGCTCCAGTTTGTACAAAAAACTTTTTAGTCCCTGCTCTTTGCTTCAGGTCCATGTTTTAAAACTCCACCAGAGTTAATTATCCTGTCCACTAATGAGCTTGTCGGTGTTGGATTCACATGCTAATGTCTCCTGCAGGTCTGTTTGAGTGGAATGCCACATTTTCAATGCACACCGAGTTATTCACTCTCTGGGCCCAGAACATAGATTTTCTTTGTCATTTCATGCATCGCTGCACATTTGAGAGACATTCCTGTGTCTTTGGGCACCAGCAGAAGACACTTAAATCACTGAAGCTCCTCTGTTAGTGCCTCTGACAGCTACAACAGACAGATGTGCTCCCTTATGTTAAGTTCTGCATCAGCAGCATCTCCATTTAAACTCCATTCGAAGAAACTGTGCTGCATCTGAATGTCTGCCCATTTGGTTCTCCAAAAGGCTGGAGGGGGGGGGGGCTATAAAGTGGAAACGCTTGTTGTAGCAGCAGCTCACCTGTCATGCAGCTTGTGGGACTCCAGGCCATGCTAAATGCAGATTAACAAAATACAGAACAAAATAGGGATTTCAAGATGCACGACTGCCAAATTCCTGTTTTGTCCAATCTTTGTCATGCAGAGGAAGCCAGAACAAATGTTTCCCTGCACTTTTCAAGCCAAATAAAGTGAGTAACAAAAAGACAAAACTTAGCAAGCGCTTCACAGCAAGCTACAGCCGCCTCCTGCAGCATGTAGGAGGTGGACAAGTTCAACATCCACCCAAACAAGCACAAAATCTTCACAGTCACATTTTCACTGTGAAAGAGTTTGGAACTGAGATAATAAAGATATTTAGGTTCCCGGTACCAGGTCAAAGCTGTTTATTAGCTTTAGTAGAAACAGCTATTAAACATCTATGTTTTTTTGAAGGCCTGCAACTACGGATCTAGTAAAACCCAGTCTATATCAGGAATGTGGCTTCCTAATTTCTGACATATTTTAAAATATCAAATCCAGGCTTTCTTCCATTTTCCACATTTTCTGAGCTAGAGGCACATTTACTGCAGGGGACAGAGGTCAGTGGGAGTTGAAGGAGTCACAAGGTGGATTTAATTCCTTCTAGACTCCTACTAGACCTCCACAATAGCATACCTGTGCTGGATTTGATGGTTTCTTGTCCGACCGTTTGTCCCAGCAGGTCGTATTGGTTCAGCCGAGAGTTTTCTCCTTCCACCACCACAGAGTCAGAGGCATTTCGAGTCCAAGCGTAAGTCACTTCTGAGATTGTGTAGGCATCTCTAAAAAAGAGAGAGAGAGAGAGAGAAGAGGATAAACCCACAGGGGATAAATTTGGAGCAGCTGCAGCCATTGATGGTTTTTCGAGAAATTATTTTAGCGACCCAAATGAACCCCCCTCCCCCCCTCACATTGTGTTTGATGCTCAGTTAGAAAAAAAAATTCCATAGAGAGAAAAAAATCTCCCAGTGGTTGAAGATGAATTTCCTAAAACGTCAACAAGCAATTGATGCTCAGTGACATTTGCCCTTTTCAATCAGTCACGGCATACACTGAATGTGAAATTTGAAAGCTTGTCTGCAAGCCTAAGAATGTCTGGTGAAAGAGAAAAACAGATTTTCTTTCCTCGGTACACAATTATTGAAACGTTCTGTCAATCATTTTATGCTACAGATTGCTGTACTGTACTGTTGCTGGGTAGCAAATGAGCAGAGAGATTAATGAAATATTGTCGGTCACCATATGAATGCATTCAAAGTAAATGGGATATTTGAATAATGCAAAAAAATCAAGGCATTTCAGACACGACCCAGCATGTACTGATGCTCCGATAATTAATAATATTGTTGTTAAACCAATATCTCAAAAGCAGCTTAATGCAAAAGGTCTTCATCCAAATGTAAAGAAGCCATGAGAATAAAATAGTGATTACAACACTATTCACAAAATAAAATATTTGGATGAGTTTAGAGTCCCTTTCCCCATATTTCCCAGTGACATTTCCACTCAGTCCTTTATCTATCAGTTGTTCTGTACATGTTTAATTGCTGCATATTTTGTTAAGATTTGCATGGCTACTGCCAGAAAACTGAGCCATGCATTCCAGCTTCACTCAGCTCTTAGGTCTGCTCTCTCGCCAAAAAAACAGTGAGGAGAAGGAAAAAAAAGTTAATAGCATTTTACTTAAAGGTCCCTCAGGCGCTATCATCGTCAGAGTTACTCACAGCTGCCAAATTTTAGTGGACAGGAATGAAAGTCCATGGGGAAATCCTCCAGATGCATTGGGCACTCTGCATGCACAGTTAACCTGCATCCAATTCACAGAAAATTAAGGAGACTTTGCAAATGCATGGAAAGTAAACAGCACACATTAGGCACGGTCTCAAAAAAAAAAAAAAAAGGAAAAAAAAACTCACAAGCCTCATGCACTATTCAAGACACTTCCAATCTGTAATGCCTTGAAACAAAAATAATTCATCTTAACTGTAATCAGCAGAGCAAAATAAACAACAAGATACTGCAGAGACTAGCAGAAATCAAGTGTGTGTGTGTGTGTTGTGTATGGTGAGAGTGTAGGTTAGATCTTTGAAAAGAAACTGCATTGTGTGCAACTGTAATATGACAAAACATTATTCAACAATCACGAATACACCTGACTATATTTCATCATTCAAATTGATTTTCTTGAAATGCATGTTGACAAAAAGGATGCAACGTTGAATAAAATGAGCTGCATGAAGAAAACATTTAAACAAATGGGATTCTGTATCACTACTGGACATACTCCTATAATCACATGCTTCAGCAAGTGCTCTTCCCATGTCATTCCTGCTCAAGAAATTGTTCAACATTTTTGGGCTAGAAATTATTCGCTTTCTTGCTGAGAGTTAGCCGAGAAGATTAATACCACTTTCATGTCTCTGCGTAAAATATGAAGCTACAGCTGGCAGCTTGCAGTACAAAAACAGGGTGACACAGCAAGCCAAAGGTAACAAAATCTGCCTAACAGCACATCTGAAGCTCACAAATGAACATGCTGTGTCTTGTTTGTTTAAACGATACAAAAACCAAAGTGTAAAAATACTAAATTGTGGAATTACAGGGATTATAGGTCCAGGTAGCTTCACATTTGGTGTACGGACATAAGAGTGGTAACCTTCAACAAGAAAGCAAATGATGTCCAACTATTCCTTTAAATCCATCAAAGCACATTAAACATAAATACGACACTGTGACTTTTTCTTCAGACAAGCTCCTTGGACTTGAATTACCTCATGGTGTACAGCAGTGTCCCATCATCTTTGATCCTCAGCAGTTTATTAGGCATGGTCATGTTATGAGCCACAGACTTTTTTCCATTGTGGAAGAAGGTGTCCGGAGTCCAGATCTTACTTGCCATCAGGTTGTTGAGGGGCAGAATATTCATTGGCCCATGAAATTTCAACCTCTCATCCTTCCAGCTTTGCCGGAAGAAAACATCTATGGTGTACTCCTGTGGGAAGAGGCAATACATGAGTGAATTAATCCAGGTGTATCATTACTTTATTTTTATATTTCAGTCGCCCACTATATGAAAATGGGTCCCATTTTGGCTAAAATGTCAAATAAAACACGGGGCACTTTCCACTGCCCTGTTGTTATCAGAGCATACAAGTAGCAGTTCTTCACGGCTGACTTAACCTGCCACTTTAAAAGCTAGGCACTATATGGCTCTCTCTATTTGTCAAAGCTCCATCAAGGTGAGGCCAGCGCTCTCCGTGTTCCTCTCGGCTCTCTGAGCCGGTGTTTTCCTAAGCTTGTGCTGGCTCTGAGGCCAAGACAACCCCTTGACCTACAATCCTCTGTTGTCAAAAGAAACCACACACAAGGAAGGATTTAGGGCAGGAAGCACTGCACTGCACTGTGAAATGTGTGTATGTGTGAGTGTGTGTGAGAGAAAGAGTGTGTGTGTGTGTGTGTGTGTGATTCACACGCAGCAAGTGAGAGTGAGAGAGAGAGAGATAAATGCCCCCCAGAGTTTTTTTTATTGTCACAGTTGAAAGGCCTCTGACATTTAGATCTTGAGACACTGAAACTGTCCACTGAAACCAAAACTAAGGACTTTCATTGAGGGTGTAGAAACGCGTACAATAAAAGGATCATTCTGCTTTATTAAAAGGTGGGTCTGCTTCTCCTGGTTTTGGCCATCTTTACCATCACTTATGATAATATCGTATCCACTGAAATAATAAAGTACAGTTCTAACAAGGCAAGACATTGATTTGTTCATTACACATGTAAACACAGCATGGTAGGTCAAAGTTGAAGCAGGAGGTTGGTCTGTAAACTGTGATCAATGTATGTAAAGGAGAATTTTCTCCTATTGTCAAAATAAAAAGACAAAGACAAAGTATTATAAGTAATGTCTGCACCTGTACAATGCAATTGAAATCTTTTAGGGAGGTAAAGTAAAAAATAAACAACTGAGATAATGAGGTTGCACAAGTGTGCACACCCTCTTATAACTGGGGGTATGGCTGTGTTCGGATTTAACAATTACATTCAAACTCATGTTAAATGGGAGTCAGCACACACCTGTCACCATTTAAAGTGCCTCTGATTAACCCAAATCAAATAAAGTTCAGCTGTTCTAGTAGGCTTTTCTTCACATTTTTGTAGCCACATCTTCCAGCACAAGCCATGGTCCGCAGAGAGCTTCCAAAGCATCAGAGGGATCTCATTGTTCAAAGATATCAGTCAGGAGAAGGGTACAAAAGAATTTCCAAGGAATTAAATATATCATGGAACACAGTGAAGACAGTCATCATCAAGTGGAGAAAATATGGCACAACAGTGACATTACCAAGAACAGGACGTCCGTCCAAAATTGATGATAAAACGAGGAGAAAACTGGTCAGGGAGGCTGCCAAGAGGCCGACAGCAACATTAAAGGAGTTGCAGGAATTTCTGGCAAGTACTGGCTGTGTAGCACATGTGACAACAATCCCCCGTCTTCTTCATATGTCTGGGCTGGGCTATGGGGAAGGGTGGCAAGGTGGCAAGATGGAAGCCTTATCTCTCGAAGAAAAACATCCAAGCCCGGCTTCATTTTACAAAAAGACATTTAAAATCTCCCAAACGCATGTGGGAAAATGTGTTGTGGTCCGATGAAACCAAGGTTGAACTTTTTGGCCATAATTCCATATATCATATCATATACATATCCGTGAGTATATTTGGCACAAAAACAACACTGCTCATCACCAAAAGAACACCAAACCTACAGTGAAGCATGGTGGTGGCAGCATCATGCTTTGGGGCTGTTTTTCTTCAGCTGGAACTGGGGCCTTAGTCAGGGTGGAGGGAATTATGAACAGTTCCAAATACCAGTCAGTGTTGGCACAAAACCTTCTGACTTCTGTTAGAAAACTGAAGATGAAGAGGAACTTCATCTTTCAGCACAACAATGACCCAAAGCACACATCCAAATCAACTAAAGAACGGCTTCACCAGAATAAGATTGAGGTTTTGGAATGGCCCAGCCAGAGTCCAGACCTGAATCCGATCGAACATCTGTGGGGTGATCTGAAGAGGGCTGATTTGGAGCAGTTTTGCAAAAGAAGAATGGGCAAAGAAGAAGAATGGGCAAATATTGTTACCACATCAAGATATATATATATATATATATATATATATATATATATATATATATATATTAAATTATACTGAGCATATATATGATATATGAGCATATATATATATATATGTGTGTGTGTGTGTGTGTATATGTATATGTATATGTGTGTGTGTATATATATATGTGTGTGTGTGTGTGTGTATGTATATGTATGTAAATATATATATATATATATATATACATACATATATATATATATATATACTTTTACCCCTCTAATATTACACCTCTAATACTAAAGATACCTTTGACCTTTTTCTAATAATCTCTTGAAGCTAAATGCAGTGTCTTTTGACATTTTATACAAATTACTTTTCTTTCATTATTCATTTTGGCTGTCAGTAGACAGCCTATAAATCCTATATCCTATAAAGCAGCCACCTCAGCAATAATCCAAATTGCTTCAGAGTATCTGAATAAATCAATCAGGTCAGAGGAGAACATTTCAGGCTGTGCAAGACTCAAACACGGAACAAATTATACATGTTCAGCTTCAGGTTCTGTTCAGCTACACCACAAAATTCATTTTACATTTTACATACTAATAATAATAATAATAGTGGAATTTCTCAAATCATTAAAGTAAATTAAGTTTTTTATGCTTTTCTTGGGTTATTAGCTCTAATGGCTATAGCTGTAGCTGTAGTCAGTGATGACCTTTGCCTGTGAGATTGAAGGAGATGATGTTTTCAGCCCTGTCAGCTGTTTGTCTGTCTGTCCATCTGTTTGTTTGCAAGATTTTTTTTCTTAAAAAGAGCCATCAGGCATGATTTAGCTGAAATTTGGTGGACAGATCAGATGTGGGTGGTGATCTGGATCTGGGATTTCCGCCATGAGATTTTTAATTTTTTTATTTTTTAGTCTTAGCACTTTATTATTTGGTGTCTGAGACATGTTCTGCATAAGTGGTGGTTTATACTAAACTGAGTGCTCTCTAGTTTACATATCTTTCAGAGGCCACTGCATTGAACTCCAACATCATAACTGTTAAATCAATAGATCAATCACTTGGAAAATGGGTCTCCAACAATAGAGGGGCTGCTGATGATATGATGTGAAGGTGGGTGCATGTTTCAGAATGATAAACAGGGAAGCCCAGGATAAACAAAGGAATGACTTGAATAACAAGAGGACTTTCAATAATTTATAAGATGAAAATTGTCAGATGAATAGACATCGTGCTGCAGTGTGGAAAACTCGTCCCTCTTCACTATTGTCGCGAGTGCAGGGGGTGGGGGTGTGTGTGTGTGGGGGGGGAAGGGGGGTGATGAAATTATGAAAGGAGGGAACGTCGTAATGAAACTAAAAATAAAGGAAAAAGTAGCATCTATTCTTCCTAAAAATATATTCATGAACAGGAAATACAAGGCCGTCCTCTGGAGAGGTGTTGTTTTCTAAGTGTTTACACATCAGAAAAAAGATGCAGATGAATAACTAAACACAATAAATAAATGTCCAATATCTGCTCTCACCATGTCTGTGTCTGAAACTGGTCCGAAGCTGGTGACGTAGATGTTTGTCTTCACCTCAGTTATCCTGTCTGGAAAAGAAGACAACAATTAGAGGCATCGAAACACCTCACACAAGACACTAAATATAAGATTTTTTTTTGTCAGATTTGTCATACAGGCAAGAAAATCTGCCAGTACACTATGTTGCTTTATTTGTTTTAAGGAGGAAACAAACTGAGGTGTCTTCCCTCAGGTTTTAATTGACTTAAACATTTTGATGGTCATCGTTTATCTCTGAAACACGCCTTATATAAGGAAAGTTAATTGTTTGCACTCTCAGTCCTGCATAGGATTCACATTTTTTCCATTTAGCTTTTATTGGATTGGTCACTATAGAGTCAGACAGGAAAGAGGGGAAAGAAGGGGTACGACCTGCAGCAAAAGGACATTACCATTATGTGTTATGCACTTTCAGCTATCAGGACACCCCAAAGGGTGGCTTTTATTGTGAAGCAGTCACAGGAGATGCGTTGTATTTGTCCCCCTGCGCAACAGCAGTCATTCTTAAAAAATGTGCTTGCAAACTAGACATGTTCATTTTTTAGAACAGTTTGAAATATTGTAGGAAGTAATCGTAAACTGTTCACAGATTGCGGCTGCGCATGATGGAAAATGGCCAATCATCGACTGACTTATTTTTTAAAACAGCAGTTTGCTTGGCTGCCCTGTGAACAGACACACCAGTTGAACCTGTTTCTGACACAGTAGCAGCTTATAAACTGGACTAGCTGCTACCACCCCACGACCCTGTGAGACAAAATAAGCGGTACAGAAAATGGATGGATAGTTGCTACCACCAGTAACCCCTGGTGTCACCAAACCAGAGTTTCTTTTTTCGTCTGCAAATTCACAAGACTTTATAAATGTATCATGTCCTGAATGCACAGTTCAGTTCAGTACACTTAACAATACGTGAATAACACCTTCCAATAATATATGAATAATGTAAAATTCCATCTTTTCTCTTTCCGTTGTCATTTGTTTGGTGATCAGGTACACATACATTGACTACAGACTCGGCTCACCTTTATGCGAGCTGTATAAGCCTAATCATAGACAACTCTTGTGGGATTCAATTTAGTGCACTACAGCGACATGTAAACTATGATTTTAAGCATATGAAATTTGCCCTAAATGTTCACACTGATGTGACAAATAGGAAGAGCAAAACTTCATATGCTTCCTATTCAAGTGATAATGCACTACTGCGTCACCGCTGCCGCACCAAGTCCATTTGCTTTCTCTACGCTCTGTCTCTTTCAATAATTACTGAAGCTCGATCTCTCATGCTTGGCCACTTCAAAAAGCTTTCACGTTTTACTCTACACTCTGTACTACACAGCAAACAGCATCTCGCATTCAATCTAAAGAGATCATTACTCCTCAGTAAAGTGCTCATCCATTGCAAGGCCAGCTGCCATTCATGTCCTTCTTACAAGACATGTTATGAAAATGCTTTCTTATTTATGAGGTAACATAAATCAAGGGGAAGTGACAGGTAGCCGGGTAATAGATGCAGACCATTTAGCACAACATACGGTGGAGTACATTTATTTATGTAAACCAGGCCTGTATGTGAATCAGGCTAATTTAAAATGATCAGGTTACTGCAGCTCACAGAGGAATCCATTAGTTTGATTTATTTAAAGAGAAATGTTCTTTGTGGAGGCACACATGGAGCACCATCTCAGTAAAAAACACGGTCGAACTGCACTGCTGCTTCTCGTGAAAAGAAACAATATGGTGGATTTTATCACTCGGTGGTGCTGTACCTTAATATGATGAACTTCTCAAATGTCTGAGACTGTTCACTATTATAGTCTGTTATATGTTGTGTTGTCTGAATGTCATACCTTATATAATAATTATTTGTATTTATTATTATATAATTATTAATTATTATATTAAAATTATCCTACATTGCAATGTAAAAAATATATAATAAACGGTCATGCATCATGAAGGTATATTAAAAGCACTATCAGATAAGAGTAATGATATAAATAGTACCTGAAATACTTTTCCGTTGATCACTGTTGTATAGAGTCACAACATACAGAGAAAGTGATCTTTACATGTTTGTATTCAGACTGTTGTCTTGTTTATCCTGTATTAGTATATGATGGAGTCTGGTTAACAGGACATTTCTAAATGTCTCCTGGTCTCCTGCTTTGTCCTTCCTAGAGCATTTTTTTTCTTGTTCTACTGTGGATTTTCACTAAAGTATTAAAGGCAAAAGTCCCATGTCATTTTGAGAAATAAAGTTTTATAGAGATACTTTATGTGTTCCTGAGCATTGTTTTACTGTTTTGTATTGTTGATGTAATCTGCGTACATGTATGATGTTTTTTTTGTCTGTTGTCTTCTACTATCTTCTATGTCTATGTTCAAATAAGAATTGACTTATGAAACCTCTTTTGCTCTTTTTTTGTTTGTTTAATATTCCATTATTATCTATTACTAATGTTGTTGATCATATTTTGCCCATGTTTGGGGTTTGTTATTATCATCCCTTGCCTGGTCCCATGTATTGGTTGTTCTTTTATGTATATATGCAGGTTTGTTTTCATCTGTATTAAGTGCCTGACAAAGGTAACTATTAAATCAACGTACCACAAATGTCCCCAGCTTGCGGAAATTTTTTTTTTATGTCACAGCAGAGGAAAATCACGACTGAGTATTAAAAGTATCCCACAAGAAGAGACAATAAACAGAGGTCTGAGGAAAAACCAAATCCACCACCAAATGACGGCTCCAGTCTGTTTTCATTGCGTGAGTGGAGCACATTCACAAGCAAAATGAACCATATTTGCACAAATGATGCATCCTCACAGGAGCAAACCTAGAAAAGCACAGCCCTGAGGGGAAAATGCGTATTTACTATTTAAAAATATCCAGAGTGCATTTAATGCCCAAGGACGTGAGGACACTTATTTACAGGAACAAGGACAATACCTAAAGTTCATTTAGTCAGAAAGAACATTTATAAACATGTGCTTTTCATATCATCTGAATCATATGGTACAGATGGGCCTGCTGAACCATGTTTAATTGGTCAGATGAGATCTGCCTGTGTTAGAGGACAGTGCATCCTGCTGTGCAACTGTCCAAATGTCAACTTAACTCTTGCCATTTTGGACAAAGATAAAGAGCATCAGCAAAAACTCAGAGTTGGACCATAGACTGGGTCAGTGTGAGCAAATGACATCAGTCCAGCTGAACATCATATGACTACGTTCATCAAACTATCACACGTTTTAATAGCAGCACTTAAATTAATAATCTGTGAAACTGCCGACTTCCTCCCTACTGCTGATTACTCCAACACAAAAGTAATTAAAGAAAGTTCATTACAGCTTTTCGATGAAATGATTTTAACACCTGATGTCTTGTACTGTAGATGAAGTGTTTAATGTCTCTCTGTGGGTAGTACTGTTAGCTTTATAAGCTGACTGAAAAGACATGGTGGTTCCTCAAGGTGTACAGCAACAAGATCATCACTGATGTAACCAACAAGAATCAAACTGAGAGACGTCACAGTATCACCCACAACACAAATGTTCAACAACATCCATTTAAACAAGGGAAATATGTACATTTAGCCACACAGAACATTAGAAGTGTGTATCAGTTATATTAAACTTAAAACAATGACAAAAGTCTGCTTATCAGTTTAAAGCTAATGTGTTGTGATTTTGCTTTTAACACTCCCAGGGAAGCAAGTTTAGCAAACTAGTTCTTCCAGACGCCACAAAGCAACATGAGCATTCATTTAGACTTCTTCCTCCTTCCATTTGACAAATATAAATCCAATATTCACTCTCCTTTCAGATCTTTTATGTGAGAAAACAGGGTTTATGTAGAAGTGAGACTGAACTCAAAGAGCCAAGTTGTGGCTCATAAAAACAAAACAATGAGCTGAAGGACGCTAAAACACCATGCTGACCTGCAGAGTTGGATAATAATTATCTCTGGGTTTGGTGCTACAAGCAACAAATTTCAAGATAGTCTGAGATGCTTTGTGCCAAAGAAAAAGTGTATGTTTGAATGTTTGTATTTCTCTTAACATTTGATTTCTCACCTCCTGCATTAGAAGTTACCCAAACCAAAAACAGCATTTCTTTTTTGACTGCCCTTTTTTGACTTAGTGCAGCTTTAAAGCTGGAACATAATGTATAGCTCTAAGCATGAAGTCATAGTTAGATGACAAATTTTTGGAGTGGAAAACAAATTAGTAGCATAAGTGTGAATATGAACAGAAGTGAGCTGCCTCGCAGTCACACTAAAGATGATGTGGGAGCAACTGCACTGTCTGCATTCACTCTCTGCAGCCTGGCTTGATTTCAGTCAAAGTGAAAGAAACCAATTGCTGCATTTTAAAAGAGTCTTGGCAAGTATGAAAAACAAATGCTGGGTTACATTTAGGGTTACATTTTTGTCCACAGAAGTTACATTATTGGCTCTAAATTAGATCAAAATAGCCATTTTTGCTTCTGAGAGCAATAGGCCTGTTTAGCCATCAAATGTCTGTGGTTAAATTGTATTTTCTATAAATAAATGCAAACGATTTGCACAGCCTAAACCCACTCGGTAATTCATTCATTGTTGAAACAATTACAGTTGTTTTGTTTTTTCTCTCCCTTGAAACCTTCTAGCAGCCCGTGGGTTCATCTTGAAAACCTCTGCCCTAGATTCATCTTTTCCATCTTTATCATTTGATTATCAGTGGAAGCTGTAAAGTGTCTCAACTTACATGTCTTGTTCATGGCAACGAGACACAGCCGAGATTAAAAAGTCGCACATCTGAAGAAAAGACATCGAAACACTAACTGTTCAACCTTGATATAGGATCATACAAAATAATCTAGTGCAATGTATGGAAACAGCGATGCAACTGATTCTACCTTTATGAAGCTTTCAGTGTTTCACAACGACTGAAACTGGGTCTGAGAGGTGTTAGGGTTATTTTTTGGGATGTAGTTTGTGGTCTTCTTATAGCACATTCATTACATTACATTACACAAGTGGTCTGTTACTTTGTCTACACTGTCCTTAACTCCTCTTTTCTACTGAGGAAATGGAAAACTATTTTGAATTATTATGTAGAAAAGGAAAACACAGAGACATAGGACAAGAAATCTCTGAGGCAAACAACAATGGGAAATACATTTTATAATATACTGTGTATGTAGGTAATTTTTAATGATGCTATAAATAAATGAGTAAATATTTGAAGATTTATACAAAGAGAGATTACAAGCAGTCTATATTACATATACTATGGTTTTATTCAATGTGACATGCTACTTGAACAATGAAAACTGTCAGAGGGACTGACTCCCTGAATATACTGTATGTATGAGGGAGCACACTCCTGCAGCTGTGATGAGGGCCTTTTTCAGCCATTATAATTGTGTTATAAACCAAGGGCCAGTGAAGCGTTAACATGTTTTTCCCACAGATGTGACATACAGACCTAATGCGTCTACAATGTGGAAAATTCTGTCTGATGTAATTTCTCTGTTTTTCAACTGAGTTCTGCCAAGATGAAGCCCCCGTGTACATTAATTGGTACAGTTTGGTATTACATCTTGAGTGTTCGAGGTTTGTCTTCCCACTGGGGCCAAAATCTGATAAAAATGTATGTGCTCATGGTACTGTAAGACACTTTGGATGAAAGCTTCTAATTCACGTTTAAATGTTTTATTTCAGATCACTGGTCTCCATCGCAATCGTTTCTTCAGAGCTGTCTGTTGCTGGGAATTCATTTGCTACAGTGATGTAATTTGTCAGTCAAAATCAATACACCTTTATTGATTCAATCCTATAAATCCCCAATTGATGACAAAAAGTTGTCAAACATGCCAGGGCCAAATAAATAAGACAAGACATGTACCTGAACTAAAGTATAGCTATAGGACAAACATTTATGCTTTTCCTACACATTAATGAGATAGCAGTTCTATTACTGTAGGTCCAGTTGCACAGACTGAGCACTGCCAAGCTAAAGAAGGTCTGTTCCCCATATGGCATCTCCTGGGCTGGGCTGATGGCCCCAGGAATTTGAATTTCAAATGGCACCAAATCCTGAGGGAGGAGCTCAGCTTTAGGGTGAGGGGCCAGCTGGAAATGAGATGCCAAACATGGAGGATGATGGGAGAGGTGAGGATGGAGAAGGAAGCGCTGCAGCACACGGAGGCCACAGGAGAAGATGAGATTTTCATCAACACACAAAATGTCTTCTGCAGAGACTGGAAAGTGAAGCCTGCCTCAAAAGTCTTTTTTTTGTAGCTTCAAATTGATCACACCGCTCAGTAGCTGAAGAAAACCACCTTGCCACATTTTACTAAAATGTAATATATAATAATATAGATTATATCATACACTGCATGATATTTTATTGTTAATATTAATAATGTACTTTTTAATTTTTGAACATTCACTCTAACCATAACACAGCATAAATCAAAACACAACACCACAACTTCTATAAAGCCATATATATGTATACTGTACATGCTTTGACAGTCAGATGGAAGGGTCAGAATAAGGCTTAAACAACATGACAGCATGGACGCATCCTGTTTTGTATCAGTGGTTCAGGCTGGTGGTGGTGTAATGGTAGAGGACATTTTCTGGGTGCACTTTGGGCCCTTTAGGACCAACTGTGCATCGTTTCAACGCTACAGCCTACCTGAGCATTGTTGCTGACCATGTCTATGAGTACACTGTGGTCATGTTCTAACGGCTACTTCCAGCAGGATAACACACCATATCACAAAGTCCAGATAATCTCAAAACTAGATTCTTGAACAAGACAATGAATTCACTGAACTCAAATGGCTTCCACAGTCACCGGATCTCGATCCAATGGAGCATATTTGGGATGTGGTGGAACGGGAGATTCATCGTGGATATGCAGCCGACAAATCTGCAGAAATTGTGTGATGCTATCGTGTCAATCTGGACCAAAATCTGTGAGGAATGTTTCCAGCACACTTAAATCTGTGCCACAAAGAATTAAGGCAGTTCTGAAGGTGAAAGTGGATCCAATCTGGTACTTTCAAGGTGTAGACAATTAAGTGGCAAGTGAGTATATAAATACAGCATATAACAAAATCAGCTTTCACTGCTTTGTTTTACTTAATCTGTCCCTTATATATAATATGAAATATATAAACCAAGAAGGATTGGACCAGTGAATGAAGAACTAGGGAATAAAATATCAAGTTTCAGTATATTTCCTTATAGGGAAACGATTACAACCATACAGCACAACCAAACTGACAGTGAAATTATTGTATTTTATTCTTATATTTTAACCTATATATTCTCTTTTTTATTTTCTTTTTGTATGAACATTGTTAGAGTTTGAGAATGAGAATTCCATTGCCAATGACTGTTTCTCTGTGATAGTTGTGCAATAAGGAAGTTGGGCTGAGGGGAACGTAGCTCTTCACCCACAGTTTATTTCCTCCATTACCTGACAGACTCAGTTTTTCCAGAAAAACTCAAGCGAACATATAACCCTCTGTGGGGTTAAATGTGGCCAGTTAGGCTGCTGTTACTTTCCAGGAAGTGGAGTGAGTGTTATATAACTAAATGTTTTGTGCACAGAGTGTGTTTGTCAGTTTATTCTTGAGGGGATTGTTGCCAAAGGTTATCTGTGCTACAAAAGCTGATGTTAAATGAAGTGCTCTCACTCTAAATGAGCTTTCAACTGTTTAAAAAATAAATATGTGTTGTTTCAGAAATGGGAGCATAAAACATTTAAATGAGTGAGTTTGATGGTATCATCTGAAAAGTGCAGATGTACATCCAGAGAAAATAGATCCTTTCCTTACCCCCAAGACCAGGCCGTAGACGGTTGTCATATCCATCCAGCAGGCTGTCCAGGATCCGTGTGAACAGGGTGATGTTGGTCTTAAAGGCGTCAGATGCGGCATCACCATTCACTGACCTAGTTGACAGACACACAATCGCAACGCTTCAGCTATCGGGAATTTTATTCGATTCTAAATGTATTTAGGATCATAACCTTATTTCCTCAGGGGCCTGAATTATGGAGGGAAAGTGGTCATTATCATGTGTCAGACTTCATACATGCCCACACAGATGCACACAAACACATTGTTTGTCAGCCACATGGATGACCCAGTTCAAGGCAGAACATTTGTGAGCCATCTGATCTTGGAGCCAAAACACAACTGAATATGCAAATGTAATCAGAGCTAGAGATTCATGGTAAATAAATTCAGATTAGGTCCTACATTGAAGCCCGACATAATCACCTCAGTGGATGGCTCTGTAACAGCCTCAGGTTTATGGATATTTTTTTCTTTAAGCACGGAAAGGGAATATATTTACTCTCATTAATATCATGAAAATGAATGGATTAATGTAGCCTACATTGTTATATTGTTATATTGCTAATATATATATATATATATATATATATATATATATATATATATATATATATATATATATATATATATATATATATATGCACAATATCATATTTTCAAACTTGGCAAAAAGAACAAAAAGGTGTCAGACGGTGAGCCAACATGCGCAATACCTGAGGACCCTGAAACTGAAAGCTAAACTAAATCCAGCCATGATCGATTTTTATTCCAGTGAAAAGTCAAAATGTCTGCTGTGAAACTGCTGTGTGGACCACTTGGCTGTCCCAGTGTCCAGAATCTGTATGTTGGTGAGGACATCGTGGAGCCTCGGGGGGGACTCAGTGGCCTTATTTCAATTCCCACTCATGTCTCTGACATTGGCTGTTTCCTTCTTTCATCAACTGTCCTCTAGTGTGAGCGCTCAAATGACCTGAACTGTCACTCCCAATATCAAAAGACACCTTTACACCTGATGGCAATGGCAATGTGAGATGTCCTGTGATAAAGCAGCATTTTCTGGGCGTCTAGCTTTGGTTATAAAAAAAAAAAAAGCTGGTTAGATTCATTGTCAGCCATTATCAATGTAAGGCAGCTGGGCCCTTAAAGATGTTTTCATTGATTTATTTTATTCACTCACATATTGATTGTTGTACTGTCCTCACAACTGCACTTCAAGATTGGCTGTAGCTGTTATCCTGAATTAGAACAGGCCATAAAAACCAAAAATTAACACCCTATTACAGGGCTGTGCTACTGAGCTTCCTCTCATTGTGTCCTATCAATCAGCAATCATAAAACTCAAGCCGGTCAGCGGGGTTTGTTATCCCAAATAACACTTTGTGGTAACCAGTATGAATTGTCTGGGTCTGCCTTAGAAATTGCACTTCAACTGCGATGGGGGTGGGGCAGCACTTCCTAAATAATTACCCACGTGCCCTCCGGGTTATTTTTATGGCCAGGCTGAGGATGCTGAGGGCTCCTGCTCATAATGAGATAAATAAATAAAAAATAAAACAATCATAAATAAAGAACTCACCCCCCCCCTCCCCCCATACACACACACACACACACACAGCCCGTCCCCCCAGAGACACGGTGAGTGATCCTCCTCGGCCTGCAGCTCGCATCAAGGCGTCTCCCGTGCAGAGGACTCACCTGGTTATCCACAGAGCCGTGAGCGCCAGCAGGCTGATGAGCAGCGGAGAGGAGCTCTGTCTGCTCCACATGGCTGCTCCGACACCTACACACAGCAGGAAGGAACGGAGGCTCAGTTTAACCGCGCTGACATGCCAGTGGATTCATGCGTGACCTGTACAGTCATTAAAGCATCACTTTTTTTTTTTCTGGGGATTCCCTTTACCAGGCGAGACAAGAAAGAAAGAAAGAAAGAGAGAAAGAAAAGGGGGAGAAAATCATAGACGGAGGGGGAGAAGATGAGGAGGAAGAAGGCAACTGAGAGAAATTAGTATTCAGTGACACGTCCCACGCCTCCACTCACTGAACATTACTGTTCCCAAAAATACTGGATCAAGCCTGATTTGTAGCTGCAAAATGTAGATGATTAAAAAAATAAATAAATAAATAAGGATGAAATGAGAAATAAGAAAATCAGCAGTGATATTAAAGCTAAATGTGGAGGAGAGATCAGGCTCCTCTCCCACGCTTTCCAGCATCTCCTCAAATAATAAATAATGATAAAATAAACGTTTCCTTTGTGTCTGAGGGGGGGAGAGGAGGGAAAAAAGCAGCAACAACAACAAAAAACAGAAACAGAAACAGACTCACCTCAAGTGCAGAAAGTACCTGCTGCCGCTGGAATCGTCGAGGATGCAAGAAAGTTAAAGACAAATCACCCTCTGTCCTGCTCTGATGAGACTGAATGAGTGCAAGTCTGTCATGAGAACAAAGCTGATAAATCATAGTCCCAGCCAGCAGCAGGAGTGCACCCGAAATGCATTGACATTCATAGTGCCTCCAAATGAGAATAATTAAAAAATAAATAAATATATATATATCTTTGTGTGTGTGTATATATAAATACATATATATATATAGGCCAATATATATATATGTATCTATATATATGTAACAATGAGATGGAAAGAAATGAAAGCTGAAAAAAAAAAATAAAACAAAATAAAAACGGTCAGTGGTGGGAGCTGATCCTGGCTTCAAATTGCCCTGTTCAGCATCCCCCTCCCCTTCAGCTGGTAAAAAGCTCGATGTGAATCGTGATAAGCAAGAAGCACATCTCAGTCTCCCTCATCTCCACATAAAAACTACAAAGGCTGAGCTGAGGAGAAGCACTGGGTCCTAAAGATAGTTTGCTCTGCACTGAGCCTGCAGCTGAGACCTCGATGTGTGAGGATGTGATGCTGCTGTTACCACTCACTGTCCATATACAGAGGCTTTCTGATTGTGCAGAACAGGCAGACTTCGTTGCATTGTTGTGATGGAAGTGGGGTGTTTAGAGATGGAGAGCAAGGGTTCAAACGTTTTGGGTGAGATGTGTGTCAGTGCTCACCACAGGCTGGAGTTTCTTTTATACTCTCAGGTTTATATTGGAAAAATGAGAAACACCTTTAACAACGCTGTCCACTTGAATGCTGATTAATGACTTTGTTCAGTGGATAAGTTGCACCTTAAAGCAGGGTCTTTAATATTTAATGAAACTCTGGGATATATGGCTGACTTCATGTTAATTAATAGATACATTTTACAAAACTCAATATTCGTGCTGAAATTGTTTTATTCATTAATCTTCGGTCATTCTGTACCACTTTATGAAATGTAAAGAAATGGCCAATTTTGATCTTGTGCAGTATCACATATTCAAAATATGACTATGAACATAAACTGGATTTGACAAAAGATGTTTTTTCTTTGTTGTGTGTGTGTGTGTGTGTGTGTGGGAGACGGAGAGAAAGGATGCCCCTCTTGACACTTTATTGTTGCCAGGACTGTGTATTGTGGTAGAAATAGCCAGCCTTTTCAAACCCTGATGGTAGTCGAATCAGAAACTCACAAATAAAATAATTAAAACAAACATTATATTTCATAATGGTTTCCATGGCGCTGCTTTGCTTTTGAATTGTGCCACATCTTCTGTGTTAACCTTTGGGAGCTGTTCTTTCAGCACCACACGCTGTGGACAGGTGGACCTGTCTTTTGTTGGAGAAACTCCATCTAACATGTAACCGCTTTTTCTGTGTGTGACAGTGCTTCTAAATGCAACACTTGAAAGAAACCAGGGTGCAACACATTGGCTGTGCCTGAAATAATGTGTGCATTTATTTATATTTTCAATCAATTTGACAAATAAATAGCAAACCAGTGAAGAAAAAATCTGTGGCACACAAAAATGAGTTACAGTCATCAAACTATCACTCATACATTTTATTACAGACTCCTTTGCTTTCTCTGAATTACCGTGATAAAGAGCTACATTTAACAGAAGACATGTTTAAGTAACATCAGAATATTGTTTTGTCCGTGTATTTGGGGAAATTCACAGTGACTCCTTGATGGCAACTGGATTATCAATTGGTTTAAGTGGTCAACTGCTTCAGGGCCAAGTTATTATTTTGGTTTACATTGTGCTCTGCTGGTGCATATTTACTATTTATATCTATATTTTTTTTATTGAGGGGTGTCAGTAGAGGCCCAACACCAAATGTTTGCCCCAGAGAGTCCTAAGAGTTCATTTTGATGCCTTTGAGTACATAAACTACCAACTATGTGTGTGTATGCTGTGTGAAAATATAGAACAGGGAACTCAGATTGTGTTTGAAATCAATAAAGTATAATATTTTAATCAATATTTTATTGAAAATATCAATGACAGAAATGATCAGATCATGTTTGTGCTGCATTAGCATACAGCACAGTCTGTTTGTATCTGATAACTGTGGTGGGTGAAGGTTGAAAAAAGGACAAAAGAGCATCAAGGAGAACTGGTGACTGATAAGCCAGCACATGGGTTAAGAAGCAGCAAAGGAAGTGAGCACTCTCACAGAGGGAGAGATCAAAACAGAGCACTGGACCTCAGGTGCCGCACCATTATCAAGCAGTCACTGCCTCTCTTCGCCATACTTCAAACTAGAGGGCTGTCCCATTGATCTGCGCTCTCATCCATACCTGTGACAGGTGATCGATGAGGCCGGTCATCTCAATAAGAGTGACCCTCAGGCCCGTCATCAAGTCTGGCAAAGCAGGTAGTTAGGAAACAGCCAGCTGAGGGGAAGCAAGGGCATCGAGGACAAAAGCAACAGAACCGCCTCTTTTATTCTGTTAAACTGTGTCTGCATGTCTGTGCGTGCATGTTCGGTTTTCTTCTGAACTCGAGTCTTTCCTCGCGCTGCTACAGTAGCGTCTCTGTTACATACTCTTACAGCACATTGTTTATTGCAAGATGTTGCATCAGGCTCAGCCTACTGTCAGGCCTGAGTTCGTCCCAATCAGGCACAATGAGTGACAATGCATATTGATCAGGTCCATGTGGAGGAGGGAGAGCAAATAATTACAGATTGAAAAGTGGATGTAAATATTTTATTAAAACAAAAATGACCATTTTACATCAGTTCATTTGTGGTTTTATATGTTTTGTTGGTGTAGAAAATGGTGATGTAGAAGGGAAAGATCTTATAATCCTTAATATGGTAAATGTTAAAACAATACTACTTCTGCGATTTATGCCGCTTCGATTAAAGTCACATACTAAATAGGAAAAGTGCAATCCAAATATGCAAAGTAATTCATCATTAGTATGATTAATGGAGGGCTGAGTAAGTCCAATCTGTCCGTTCGTTGGTATTGGAGTCTTTCGTTAACTCTTTGTTTGTTTTTGCAGCCTCCAGTTTCAAAAAGACAGATGACCTGTAAGCTACAAGAATACCATGGGAGCAATACAAATGCAGATCCAGACAGGAAGGAAGACTAATGTGCTTTCAGCCAGTGGGGGAGCAGCTCAGTAATAATGAAAAAAAATGGTCAATGAAAAAAAAAAGATAGATAGATAGATAGATAGATAGATAGATAGATAGATAGATAGATAGATAGATAGATAGATAGATAGATAGATAGATAGATAGATAGATAGATAGATAGATAGATAGATAGATAGATAGATAGATAGAAAAGTGTGCTGCTGCTTTTGTTGCTGGTGCGACACATTTAAACAAGTGGATTGAATTATTTTTCTCATCAGAGGAACTATGAAATGAACAGGTGCATCCGTCAGTAACCAGCTGCTGTCTGAGAAAAATATTTGCTTGCTGAAGAATAGAGTCAAGAAATCAAGTACAACTGAATAAAATGCTTAATAGCCATGTGGGGTAATATGACTCACACACACACACACACACACATACACACACAGAGTGTCCTCTGCTGGAGAAACACGGTAACACACTCTACATGAATTTGAAAACAGATGTGAAAAAGTGTCTCTGAGCATACAAGGACATTTTCCATCAGCAGGTTTGCGTTTATGTTTCTGAAATTTAAAACAGTTTCTTCACACATGGCTCAGTTTACTGTCATCGTCATTACACCAAGCAGCTAAGCATCATATAAACATAAGATCAAGTGTGGTACCTCTGATATGATCCTGATATTAGAGTATAACACCAGGTGGTTGTACACTCCGCTGACATTTTAGGGAGAAAATACCTGAGCCAGTCATGCAGCATGTTGTTGTCAGCTGCATGTCAGCATGAGGTGATTCACCAGGCAATGCTGGAAATGCTAAACCATTCTCAGGCCTGTTACCTCGGCAACAAGCCATGCATGGCAGAAGAAAGATGTTGTGAGAGAAAAAAGATGAGGAGCCCATCGAGGGGCTCTGACACTCTTAAAGTGATAGGTCGCCCTCAAAAAAAATCCTTCGTCAAATTGTTCCAGCTATCCACACCACACACAAGTTACACAGTAGTATTAATGCAGCTGACACACAGCTGCCCTCCCTGCAGAGCCAACATTAACCATTACGTCCCGCACAGTCCATCATTCTTCATCCTACAGGCTCAGCTGTCCCCTGAGGTGCTGCTGTGCCCCCTCTAACGTGACCTCAATTCAACGTGTCAAATGAAATATTCATGTTTTGAGTCTAATGTTATTGTAACTTCAAGTACAGTAAAATGAAAGTCAATTAATTCATATGGAGACGGGCCATAGCAGGAAAGCACAGGTTGAGCACAGGTGGCACTTCATTCAGAACACTGACTACCTGTTGGCTCCCCGAACGTAAATGTCCTTAGATCTATTACAAATCCTGCTCTTCAGGACTTTTCAAATTTCAGTAAAAATTATTATTATTATTATTATTATTATTATTATTATTATTATTATTATTAGAACGACTGTCCCACAATGGACTCACATCCCAGTGCTGCTCCTGGAGGCTAACATCACAAGGCCTCTTGCGCTGAAACAATCAGCCATTAACAGACTGCCTCAAAATTTCAAAGTCAGTCTTCAGATCACAAAAACATCTCTGTCTGATGCACTTTAACTGTGAGTGATAAAATCCACAGTCCTGAGGTTGTACAAAATGGGTTATGATTAGGGTTCAACTATCCATCCATCCATCCATCCATCTTCTAAACCTACTTATCCTGAGCACACAGGGTCACAGGGGTGCTGGAGCCTGTCCCAGCTATCTCCCAGGACCCTCTTGCTGTGAGGCAACAGTGCTAACCACTACACCACTGTGCCACCCAGGGTTCAACTAACTGAAGTTAATTGATATGAATTTTCAGCATTTTTAGAAGAAGATTCTCTATTTTTATCTAAACGTAGACAACAGACAAGGGGGTAGGGAAAACACAAGTCTTTATTTTAAGCTGGCAGAGGTGGGGAGAGGGTGGCTGGCTGGCGATGGAGGAGAAATCCAGGGAGGAGCTTGGCAGGGGGAATACCAGGGAAGTGAGCTGCCTGGCGGGCTGGCAAGGCTGGTCAGGCAGACAGGGAATCCTGGAGACAGGAGGAGCAGGTGTGAGACAAAATAGACTAAAGTAACTAACAGGCAGGCAAATAAAGCAGCTTTATTTTAAAAGCGTACATACAGACACACTATGAATGGCACCGTGATCCAGCAGGGACCGGCTGTTGGTGCACGCTTCATGTAGTGGATTGGCAATAGTTTGATGACAGGCAGGTGTGAGTGATCAGCAGCAATCAGGTGGCCAGAAACCAAGAGCATCACACACACACACACACAGAGGCAAACAGTCACACAGGAGACACAGGGAAAGGGGAAACACGAGGACACACAAAGGAAACTGCTGAGGTACGGCTTTTTGTTTCCCAACCACCAATTCAGGAAAGAGGAGAGAAAACCTCTGTGTACCTCTGTGAGGACGGTGTGTTGTGGATAACAGACCATAAAAACAGACCACAGACAACATTAAATCCATCTGCAGGAAGTGAAGGGCTTGAACGCACTCGAATGTTTGATTGACAGGTGCAGTGCAGAAACACCACAGCTCCGAGACCCGAGCGCCATAGATGCAGACAAACAAAAGTTCTTGCAGAGTTCACGTTAACAGTTGCCAGGTGATCTCACTGTTCGAAGGTGCTAAGGCTACATCTCTGCGTCCTATTTTTTGCTTCTTCTTGTATCTTATATAACTCAAAAGGTGAATCACAAGCACATTTAGCTTATAAAAATTAAAAGGTCACTTTCCTGACCTTGCCAGTGCTATTTATGTAGCAGGAGTTTTCTGCACTCACTGTTGCTAATTTCCCTCAGGTTACCAAGGAAACTAAACTGAGTGCAGTCCCCATGTTTTGCTGGTCATATTGCATCTGCCATCTTCAGCTCCAGAATTTCTACAATAATTCCCTTTTTATCCACAGCTAAATTTAACTGCAGCGCCAGTGTACAAACAGCAGAGAGATAAACCATGGGCTCTCACACCTGGTTTCTACAGCACGCTGTCACATACTGAGACACATCTCAGTATCACACTTTAGAAGAGAGAGAGAAACTGAAAAAAGGACTCAGTTTTTTTTGTGTAGATTTGGGACCACTAGGTGGGCAGTTTTATATTGTGTCATTAAAATAGCACAAAGCTAAAGCAGTTTGGTGTGATTACCCAAACCCATCTACTGCACATTCCTTTATGAATGGTTTCAGTATGCACAGGACTGTAGCTAACACTAAGGTAACCGAGATCCAGTCCTCTGGGATGTCCACCGTAACCTGGTTATTTAATATGCTATGATTAAAAACATGTACACAATGCCTGTTTTACAGGTTTATTCTAGTATATTAAGTTATGCTTATTAAAAAACAATTAAAATAACTGCTTCTAGGCCAAAGAACCGAATATAATCCTATAATATACCTGAATTTTGGGAACATAATCCTGTTGTTTTTGTTGTTTTTGTTGTTTTGATAAAACATATCTGTTTGATATATCAGTGGTAAGTAACAGGCTTTGCCCAGATAAAACATAATTTAGTTAGCAAAGTTTTTCGACAGTTGTTCTTTATGTAGCACTGCACTTCTATAAGGTGATGATGATGCTGAATGATACAACTGATCAAACAGTACATGACAGGTTTTCATATTTCTGCTGCTCTGCTCAGTCCATCAGTAAAGAGATGCACCTTTTATTTCCTGTTGCTGCTGTACAGCCCAAACAGCCACTAGATGGCACAGGAAGTTTAACACACTCATAATGTCCAGCTCTGATTAAAGCAGTGAGCACAGTAAGTGTATTTTGAACAAGAACATCTTCTATTTTAACTTCAATACAAATCATATTTGCACAAAGACATTATGTTGTTGTTTAGTTAACTCAATGAAAGTAAATCAGTCAGACAAGAACGGATCAGGTTCTGCCTGTTTTATTTCTATACCTGTGCTGTAAAAGAAACCAGCTGCATATTCATTATGTCTATGAACTCCTGTGAAAATTGCTTAATTTTATTATTTCAAAAAAGAAATGTTTATTGTGTGACAAATCAACCCAACATTTACTGTGGATAAATTAGGACATTAAACATGCTCTAAGTGACATTTTGCACATATTTTACACCAGACCTTTTTTTTCCTAAAAGGGTTAAAGCGGCAAGAATACATTTATTTGTGAAGACATAAAAACAAAATTGACATAACACTTTGTAAAGCTGTTGTTGTGGCTAATGTGTGTGCAAACAGTTTCTATAGCCAATGTTCAGCAGACACAGAGCAGCATTAACATTTATTTGGAGCTGTATTTTTGTTCACCTGATGACTCCAAGTCCAACACTCACTCTCCTTTTCAAGCTGTTTTGGTCTCCACCAAGTCTTGAGGGAAGTTTGTGGCTCTTTAGCAGCTAATTGATTCACTATGTTCACTAGTTTCTAACGGTGTCTGTGTGCTGTTTGCTGAGCAGAAAGTGTACAGTGGGTTTACCAGAGCTTTTTCACTAAAACTGCCTAAGGGTTAATGACAGCAGTTAGAGTGAACCAAAACTGTAAAATTGTGCATCAAAATAACACGCTGAGAGGGCTCATCACTAAGAGTGACTCTTTACACAAAGTCAATAAATCTATTATTAATAAAAAATATATTGAGCTTTATTTTCTGCATCAAACAGTGGAGAGAGTGACAGAACTGTATTTACTTGTCCAGTATTTACTGCTCCTTTAAGTCTACATCTATAATTAAAATGACCACGTCAAGAGAAAGATATTAAACATTTGGACACTCTCATCATGCAGGATGCCAGCGGTAGTCACCAGCCCTACATACGACGAGCTATGACACAAAACTGGCGAGCTCGCTTACCAGCTGTTGTTTTCAATGGACACATGGAAGGGAAGAGGGATGGAGAGGCGTTTATTCTGTTTACTGGGCTCAGTTCAGTTTCATAATTTCATTTTCTTTGTTCTTTATCTTAACCTCTTTATATATAAAGAAAACTGTTAATTTAGAGACCAATGTTGAATTGGAATGCTGAATAAGAGACAAAAGTGTATATATACTTTAATATGGGATTTTTGGTATGTGGCCCCTTAAATGAATATCAAAGGCTCAGTGCTGGTGCTGCATCTAATGCTAATGCTAACACCACCTGAGTCAGGCAATCATTTTTTTTAAAAATGTATCTGCTGTTAACTCAGGCCACATCTGCACTTGTTCATCCCCATGCAGGCTTATCAGATTAGCCCTTTGTGTGGCCTGCATGCTTTTAGCTAAATGCAGCGAGCAGCTTATCTGACGATTGTTCTTGGCCAGCAAACAGTTTAATGCGATCACTATATCATGACATGGAGCTTCCAGCAGTCTCACTTACATTGCTGGCACAGTCACAGACAGCACGGCTAGTTTTCTGCTGAGACACGGCTGAATGCAGCAGGCTGGATATTTATATGATGATGTGACATTTATGATAATTTGATATGACGCTATGTCAGGTGTCGACTTTGAAGAGAAACCAGTCAATACATTTATCCAAACAATGTGTCAAATGTCTATGTGTGGTGTTGTTTGAAGTAATGAATAATCAAATAGGCTTGTGCAGCTTGTACATCTGATAAATGTCCACCCACACAGTTGTGCTCTAAGCTGACCACCAGAACAAGAAAGGGACACTCACGGTCTGTCTCTTCTGTTTGTGTCATATTAACATAATGGCCTACATGTGTTGCCATCTCATCAAATGAAGTCACAACATGAAGCGGATTTTGTCTAACATGTTTAATTGTGTTTCTTCAAAACAGTGCATTGGATAAGGACTAATAAATGAAACAGTTCAAAAAATATTTTTGTCAGCATATCGACTGTAACAACTTGAGAGGATGACAAACAGATCAAGTTGGAATAATGTACAGTTAGTACCCTAGTTTGTTGTCACTTTTTAGATAAATTCAACGTGGCATCAATACTAAGTAGACAATACACAATTTCCACACAAAGTCTGTTTCATTCAGGAAATGTTGCAGAACATCACCTGCACACCAGTGTATTGAAAGTCCTGCCCCCCTGTTAAAATATTAGTACAACTCGAGGGTCTGTTAGTGTTTGATTATGAGCTGAATTAATAAAAGAGTTTATCTTAAATTCTTACATAATGGAAAAGCATCGTAATGAGTCCTTTGGTGCAGCTTTAGGTTATGTAAGGAAGCGTAAAGGTTGTGTACATACTGTATGTCGTTGTTCTATGCTTTTGTTTACATTATTGCTGTCTCTGTGTGGCTTACCTAATACTCTAAATATTGCTTTAATTAGTGCCTCTACTGTTGATTATTATTGTTATTCAGGGTTTCATAAAGATCATGGCTCCATAAATCATTGCTCCACCTTAATGGAGCAAGCACGCACCAGCAGAAAAGAGGAGAAATTTTAGGCTCTTTAATTTATGCGTGTAAATGTTTTGACACCACAAATGATGGGAATCATGTCTTCCTTTTTTTTCACCGGCAAGATTAGTAACCCCCAGAATGACTTACACGCACACTATAAAATATAATACAAATCAGAATGTATTATCCTGTTAACTACCAAGGGCCTACACATAATTATCTTGGCCTATGGCATTCAAAAAGTGGGTTAAGTGAGGTCTTGTTCCACATGAAGCCATTCACATACACAAGCTGCGTGAAAAGTGTGTCAGAAAGAATATTAAGAAAGATTATGGCGAATTGAAAACGTCTCCCCAAACCTTTTTTACAGTTGACACATATGATAAAGAATGGGATGAATCCTTCAACAAAATGTATAACAGAAATATACACCAGCATGTCTCATAAAGCTAGTAATGGAGATGGAGGTTATATCTGATTTCAGAGTTTAGGGTCAAAACACATTAACATAGTACACACAGATATACAACCAAATTTGGGAATAAAACTGAGGCTGTTAAATCAGCTAACCCCAGATGTTCACTTTAAATCAGTGACCCCCCTATAACTGGAAAAGATTTAGCCTGAAGGATTTTCATCTATCAAGACAGATGAGTGATAAGAATAATAACATGGAGGGTAGACCTACATTGTTACTGTGCTAATCTCTTGAGAGCAGCTCCTGAAATGAAAAGAATGATGAGGCTCATGATATGAAACTATTCCTCATTTTGCTGGAGATCCTGAGTCCCACACCATCGGAGCGTGAGTACTCTTTAACACAATACAATGCTAAAATCAAGAAAACCAGACAAAAAAAAAAGCAAATCAGCCTATTTAAGAATGTTGTACTGAGGCCCAACCGATTCTGATCATCTGAAGTCACGGCATGTTGCTCCCTCTAGTGGTTCATCTCACGCAACATGTTAGAGATTAAGCGCTGTTTGTACAGTGTGATGCCAGTGACAGGATATAACAATATATTGATGAGTCTGCTGTGAAATCATTCTCCACAACACACCACCAAGCATCAGCCATGTGTCTAAAAGTAATCACACCACACAAGACTTGCAATGGCCCAAAAGACCTAAATACTCTCATGACCTGAAAGACTATACATCATATTTCAGGTTGACATGATCTCCTGTGGTCATGCAGGAAGAAGATTTAAAGAGAGGAACGACTGTAAATGCGGCAAAACATAATGCAGAATGTGTTTGTACTCAGTTCAGTCCATTTTTTCAGTAGTCTACTGACTGGAGAGGAACATGTGTAGGCTTTTAGACATGTATTACAGAATATCACTGTCTTAATGGATTTCAGGATGTTTAAAAAGCTCCTATGAAGATGAGGAGTTACTGTATATTTCATAGAAACAAGGTGAGTCAGGTCACCCCGACATCCAGTACATTTTGTGATCTTAAATCCCTTATGATGACGATTGTCAGCAGGAAACAATGTTAAAGTGTTTGGATCTAGCAAAAAAAAAAGAAATGAAAAAAGGAAGAGGAAAAGAATGAATGACTGCTAACTTTTTGCCCGACTACTTTTGCCAATGTGATACTTTGTTCATATTAAGTAAATAGGGTTAATAACAGTTGGACACTTCCAATTCTCTGCTTCATTTCCTCTGTGACCCAATCATGTGCAATGCAAAATGGAAAAGCGTCCTGAGCTGTGATGAGTTTTTTCAGAACCTCAGTTCTCATTGAGAATCAGCACTTCTGGTGGTCAGTCAGCCATACAAGAAAAGCAGATGCTGAATTAAGCTCTCATCATCACGTTAATTAACATACCTGAATGGAAACGAGCAGGATAACTTTACTCTACCAAGCGTGTTCAGAGAGCACATACCGAAATACGATTGTGTTCAAAATAAAAAGCCACTAGAGGGCGTGTAATGCCACGATTTACTTTTAAAGTGCACTAAAACGACAATGAATGCCCCATTTTACCCAGCCATCTGCACTTTCAGACTTCTGAAAAAGCTATTTTGATGCCGTTGAACTATTTAAACAGCTAAAATGACAATGATTAATAGAGCACTCGATTTGAGGACGTGGTTGAACTTTCCACAAACCTGCAACCTGTCAGCTCGCAAAATGGCAGAGTGAGCGCGTGGAGCATCTTTAACTATCTGTCTGTCATCTAGAACAGCCTGTTTGTCAAAATACAGAAAAAAAAAACAGAAAACCCACAACCTGGTGTTGGCAGCTCCATCAATCATGCACACATTTAGAGCAGCAGAATCACACCACATAAACACTGTACATCAATCTGTTGTTGACAGGGTCCTCATTAGTACACGGTTATTCTGTGTTTTTATGATCAGATGTGTTTTGTACACTGTTGTGAGAGACGGAGGGGGCGAGTGAGGGAGAGTGAGGCCAACAGGGAGGTAATAACGGCAAAATCAATTTCACACATGGCTGCGTTCAGGAGAGGTGAGTGGCAGCAGGCATCTTGATCTGTCCATCAGCCTGCGTGTTTCTCGCCGCTGTGGCAGCATCATAACTCCTGTTAGACTAACCCATCGACGAGGGCCAACAAGCATGGCTGCTTGGATGACATGGCTGTTAGAGCAAGACACTGGGCACCTACTACATCATGAATCCTCACACGCACTGCATCCATATGACATCTCTGTCTGCAGAGGTGCACAGTGGAGCTGAGCTCATCCCTGACTGTTTAACCTTCAGCTTCAACAAATGGCCCCCAGTGAATAATGGAGACTAAAATTAGGCCTCAGCAAATGTATTCTATTAGTCGAGCATTTTTGCATCATCAGAATATACAAAGGAGAATATGTTATCTTGAAAGCGAATGTTTCAAGAGCTCTCTTCCTGCCTGACGAGGGAAGACTTTCAACTATCCTGAAGCAAACATGAATAAAGAGTCAGCTACATCTGATTAATTGCCACATACCCAATTCTTTACCCAAACTGTAATTTTGTGATGATCAGAAATCTTTTTTGCACTCACAAAGATCAAGTAATGACTGAAAATGTCATATTGTCCAGAGAAAAGTCTCACTGACATAAATAAATCCCCCATTTCACCTCTACTGTATCAGTCTGTCACAGGACAGTAACAGGAGACGGCAGAGAGGACAATCCTCTGACGTCATGTTGTGTGATATTTAGGTAATGACGTCCTTCACACATTCAAAGACTTAATTATCAGGAGTATCTTTCATTTCCTCTGAGGGTCACTAGAGTGTGATACTGCACAAGGTCCTGATCACAAAGGAGGTTATTCTCAGTGACTTTTTCCCCTGTTTTCCATTTGGTCTCTGGGTTATTTTTACATTATTACCAGGACAGCAGTGAATGCACTGGGTGGGGAAAAAAGTTTGATTCACAGCAGAAATGGGTCTGATTATATGCCAGGTCACATCTTTTGTGCCTACAGAGAACAAAAAAAAAAAAAAAAAGTTTGATATGTTGGGAAATGTGCTTATTTGCCTTCTTAGTGAGAGTTAGATAAGAAGATTATGAAGCTAAAACCAGAAGCCAGTTAGGTTAGCTTAGCATAAACACTGGAAACAGGGGAAAACAGCTAGCGTGCTAGCTGACCTCCTGAAATCTAGTAAGTAAAGTTTATTTAGTAAAGCACCGTTCACCAGGCCAGGCTAGCTGTTCCCCCCTGTGTCCAGTATTTATGCTATGCTAAGCTACCTGACTGCTGGTTTTATGTTCATACATAAAACAAACAAGAGAGTGATTGAGAGTGATGTTGATCTTCCCATCTAAATCTCAGCAAAAATGCAAAAAAAGCTATTTTTAACTATTTCTTAAACATGATTAAACAGACAGAGCGGGCTGGAGGCAGTGCTGCTCTAAGACTTTTATTAGGATTTTTTCCTTGCTGGTAATTCAGTGTAGCCACAGTAAATCCCATTACCCTAACTCTAGCTGGCACAATTAACAGCAGCTGAATGAATGACTGACAGCTGCACATCAGCTAGCTCTGGGGCCGCCTGAAAGAAAAACAAAAAACTAAGCTGTTCTACTTTCGGCTTATAACTTTGTTCAGCTTTCAAAAAGTGTCAGGCGTGATCGCTCTCCACTGCAGCTTTAATAACAACACCGCTCGGGCTCCGCTCCATAGATCTTATTCACATGTGAGGCATTTCCCAGGTTTAACGCAATAAAATGCAGTGACATAGTGTAATATATGGTCAAGACTAAAAGGGTACAGAAAGACCTGAAGCAGGTTAATCTTCTGTCAGATCTGTTTCACAATTACACTGCACAATTTCAGGAGGTGGATGGCAGCAGTCAGCTCCTGAGCCTCTCCGCTGGAGAAGCTGTCAAACAGTTCAATCACATTCCTTCATCATATATGCCGAAACGTCCCTAAACAAACAACCAACCCACTATTTTATTGCTGCAGTGATCGACAGATGAATGGCTCGACGTCCTGTTCACTCCATTTGTTCAAGCTATGACTGTATTTTAATCACTCGCACAATCTTCGTCGACTATTTGGAAACCCATTGTGGCAGGAAAGAAGCTTAAATCCTACTGTTACATGAATTAATAACTTGTCTTTACTGCTTCCTGCCTGACTGATCCCCGAATTTCATCTTCAATATTTTCCAGATTGGTTAATCCATCTTGTGCAAGACTGATTCTTTGCAAGTAGGTACTGTACAAGAGAGGCTTTTCATGGCTGATCAGGTTCTGGCCAAAGCTCCACTCAGCCTGACCTGAGGCACTCCTGACTAAAATCTATTTCATTATAGTTTGACCATCATTTGGCCAGCATTCAGAAATTATTCTTCAGTCTAAAGTGAAAGTCCGTGGAGTCCCTTTGTTCTCTCAAATAACTGAAAATCATCTAGCCTGCTGGCACCAAAGCAACAAATCTTAATATTCATTTGGAGGTACACTGTAATAATTAAATATAAATCTGTTTATCCTAATAAATGTATATATTTACAAAGCGTGGGTGCAATTCATTTCAGGATGGTGGTGCACACATCCCAATATCTTGGCCAGGTGCAGGGTACAAAAATAGGAAAATGAAAAATTCCCATGCTTGATCTTGACTGCAGGCCAAACGCGATCATGAGGCAGTTGAAGCCAACAAAGACCTTTACAGTCAGACGTAGCACGATATAAAGAGGACAGTAGCATATTCCAGTGTGCAGGTGTTCTTTCTTCTGTTGACTCAGATATTTCTAATTTGGTTGACTTGTTCCCATGCTTGCTGTTTGAGGACCTTAGGAAGAAAAAAATAAATGTATTCTGAGTGTGTTCTCCGGGATGTGGAAGTGCTTGGCGAGCACATTTTGTTTATCTGTTTGGCAAGAACAATAGTTTCCTCTTATTGTTTGCAAACTCCTATAATCCTTATTTGCTCCCCATCTGTTAAAAGAAATGAGTCTTCACTCTTGTTGCCAAAGCAACAGGCTAGCCACCTTTGCTCACCATCGTGTCCTTCGATAAGTAAACCACCCAGTAGACCATATTAAAAGCCCCAAAGGACACTGGGAACAGGATCCGTGCATACTTGTCAATTTTACTGGTTCCACCCATACCAGCAGTGGTGGGCTGAGAGCACGGTGTCTGCTTTAGCTCCAGTTTGTTCCCCATCATCTGTATGCGCTCCAGCTTGGGCCCCAGCAGATGCTGCAGGGACGAGGCGCTGGCGTTCTGCTTGCACGGCGTCGCCACCATCACGTTGGGTGTGGAGGCTGCTGCCTGGGGCGTGCTCTTCACCAGCTGGGCAGAGGAGGAGGCCACGCTGAGCAGGCTCTCAGATTTGGGGCTGGAGCGGGAGAGGGTGGAGGAGCTGCCATTTGCTCCGCTGGCTAAAGGCCGTAGCGGTCTCGCTCTTCCCACTCCCGAAATGTTGGTGGTGGACTGGGCTCTCTGCTGACTGCTGGACTCTTGCTGGGAAACATAATTTGTCCGCTTTCTCAAGTTACCATTGGTATCAGGATTCTGCAATGAAAAAGAAAAACACAATAATGATATATCCTTTATTAGAGTTATGCTGATATAGAAGTTTATCCATATTGACATTTTCTTAAATACACTTATATGATGGAAGTTCCTTGTATTTAATCTCATTAACATCTCGGGTGTGAATGCTCTACACCAGAACCTAACCAACCAGTATTATTTGTCAATATTAGCTAATCACAGCTATGTTAATATCAGCAAAAATGAAGGTTAATAAATGAGAAACTGAATTATCACTAAACCACCCCCCCACCCCCCACATTGAAATGGTCTTTTTCTAGCTTTGAAGCCCATATCACTAAAACAAAAACAAAATATTCAGCAATAGAAGCAGCTCTCTCATGCTCTTTATTTGACCCACTGTTTCAAAAATGACAATGAATTTTGAGTCATAAATGTGACAAGCTTAAAAATTTGAATGTGTTTATAGTTATTTGGGTCAATTTATAGTTAGTTGATTTTTAAAATGTCAAATATTACTATTGTCATCAGTCTCCAAACTCCAGTATCAGCTAGGCTCTATTTTATAGTCCACCTGTTTCAAACTGTCATAGTGAGCTGTCAACCTGACTGAAGACGTTTTTGAGAAAAGAGTTTAAGTGTCACATCATGCTCTTAATAATGGTTTTCTGATGCTTTTATATCCTGTCCAAGTTAATACAATATTCATACACATACTGTTAGTCTATTTAATATATGCATTTCAAGTTGTGCCATAAAATAAGTAAAGCTGTTTTGTTAAAATGTCATCCCATATTTGAGAGAAAACAACTTGAGGATTTGAATAATATTCACATTCCTCCTGTCTCCTTTACCTTTGAAGGTGTTTGCGTGCAAGGTAAAACTCGTTTGCTTTTCCTGCCTGAAGAGCACGCCGGGCAACATAAACCTTGTCATATTGATCTGATTACAGTCCCCCTGACATAGATGGCCTTCATCTGGAAGCAGATGATAGAGTGTGTGCAATACAGATGTCACTTACCAAGGATTTCACTCATTTCACACAAGCTTAAGACAGAAAGTAGGTAGCACTTCATCGGGGCGGTAATGCAGTGTAGCGTCAAAGGAGCTTATCCTTTGAGAGTTGATGTTTTCAAGCAGGGATAGTGTGATGCTGGTACTAAGGCATTTGCAGGAATAATCCACCCCCCCTGAAACTGAAAGGATCCAGTGTTATTGTGTCCCATGTGCAGCAGAGGAAATGTGTGTGCATGGACAGCGGGTTGTGCTTCTAATCCTGGAAGAGACGAAGGAGCCGTAACCATCAACACACCCTGACCCTCGTGCCAAGCCCTTTGGTAGCGCCAACAGGACTCGCTTTCGAGGAAAAGAGTATTAATTTTTTCCCCAGAGCCTTTCTGAAACCTATACAGATGTACCCGGGCTACGTTGCCATGGCAACCTACTAATCCACTGAAGTGCCGCTGTCACTGTACTGCATTCAAGCATGATTACGCCACACTGGGATTTGGACTGGAGGGGGCAACTTAAAGTAGTTAGTGTAAAACTGACATATGCATTGCTGGGTTATGTCAGCTCCAATGATAAGTTAACAGTAGGCCTATATATTTGACGTTATCTCTTTAAAGGGACATAAAGTCTGAGAAATATGAGCTTCTCCTTCCTTTTCAAGACCATCCTATCTGTAGAACGGTGTTTATACAGTGCCATAAATACGTTGCTATAGTTACATGAACAGTGATTTGTAACACATTCATCATATCTGACTAAGAGCAATAAAATAGCTTCATGGCATATTCATGAATTCTGATCCAATCCATATGTCAGCTACCATGGTGTCAATGTAATTTGTTTCCACTAGTGATATAGAAACAGGAGATTATGTCAATTTATTCATGTAGAATTTCAAAATAAAGGTTCTATGGCACACGGCATCATTGAGAAACGCCTCGTGATAAGCTGTAAACATCTGGTTAGTCAAGCTATTTTCAGACCGTGTTTTGTTTTGTTTTTTCTTTCTCGTCACTTTCACATTTTTTCCTTTCTTCTCTAAAGCACACAGTGAACACAATTAGCTGCTGAATTTATGGCTAAATGAGAGATAAATTTGTCCGGCCTGATGTAGGGGGTAACAGGTACGGAATATTACACTGTCTGCCTCATTTATCACATTTAACAAGCAGTTATTTCAACATGTCAAGTTGTGGTTGACGGAGCAATTATCTTTGTAATCAGGTGGAAGAAACAGGTACAGTTCATCTTTTCACCTTTTCAGTGAGCGGTGACAGACAGACTTTTCTTCATGATCAAATATTAATGTTAATGTTGTGTGTGTCACCACCAATTTATTTAAGTGTAGTCTGTTTGCCGTTAGATGTGGAACCACCTAAGCTACATTTTCAGCTATAGAACAGAAGTCTGGGATTTAAGTATAGTATATTTAAGTAGATTTGCAGTGCTCAGAACGATAAATCTTTCATAATCTTTCATTTCAATTCAATTCAACAGCCAGACGCAAGCAGATTTTGAATTATGGAAGTATAAGCTCACATACTGAGATCAGACTTTCCCTGTTCTCTCAACATTTCCGATGCTCTCAGCCCTGATGAGCAGCAGCATAGCTGACGATCCTCAGGCAGGCCCACTCCTGGCCATTCAAAAGTCTAGGCTAAAGGCCAGATACAGTAAGCACATAATAAGGGACATGCTGTGTAAGTGCTCCTTGAAGTTAAGTGCTATCACACTATTTGCCACGGCCACTTTGAGGGAAACAAAAATCACCTGCAGCACTTCCTCTGTGTCCTTGACCTTGACAGGCGTGGTTTGGGGCACCGGGGGACATTTGGCCGGCTTCTTTTTGGCCCGCTCGATCTGTGCGTTGGTAAAATAGTTTACAGCGGCGAACTCAATGAGGGCAGAGAAGACGAAGGCGAAGCAGACAGCGATGAACCAGTCCATCGCAGTTGCGTATGAGACCTTGGGAAGGGAGTGGCGAGCGCTGATGCTGAGTGTCGTCATGGTCAGGACAGTGGTGATGCCTTCAGTGGTAGCAAAAACAGAGCAATATTAAATATATGAGCCTGCAACAAAGAGAGAGCTGAGACAAGACTTTTCATATCTGTGTTGGAGATCACTGCAGCTCCACTTATGGAAAAGAAAATATCTAATTTGTAATAAAATTATATACAATCAAGACTAAATATTGACGTGCATATGAAACTGCAGTTTTCCCCACAGATCAGCATGTATTGCATCAAAAACCATCTCATTGTGGAACAGCATGGAACACCCTGAGAGAGATTTTCTTCATGTCACTGCCAAATAAATGGTGATAAAGATCATTTGCACAGTGTTCAATAACCCATGTACATTATGTTGCTCTTCATCAGCATATTTCATTAACTGGATGCAGGGGGATAATGAACCAAATACATCTGTCTCTCTGACATGGGAGATGAACAAAAAGAGGCACAGTTTTTACACCTGCAGTCACTGATCTTTGGCCACCTGGGGGCAACACAACAAGCTGTAAACGCTGATGTATCATCACCTTATGCAGTTGATATGGTATGACTATGATAGCGTATTGGCAAGCAGTTGCTTATTTATACATCCAATATTCACAGAGCAACATTAGCATTTATTTGGAGTCACATTTCTTGCTACCTGACAAATGTGCCTAATTCCTTTTAGCTCTGTTTTGGTCTTCACCAACTCCTGAGGGAAACATCTGGGTCTTTAGCTGCTAAATGCTCCACCACTGTTCACCAGCTTGTTGCTAATTCATTCTACCTGCTTTTTGGCACTGGGCAGGTACTGCACAGTGGATTTATCAGATGATTTTCACGGAAAACAGCTGCCTATTCAGCAATGAACAACAGACAACGTTGGAAGCTAACTGCTAAAGCAAGTGGATGTTTAGCAGCTAAATAACCAGATATTTACCTATGGAGATTGTGGAAACCACAACAGAGCTAAAATGAGAGTGAATACTGATCTGAAAGCCTAAAGGTTCACATTTAGTTCACTATCAGTTCACCACCATCATAACTGAGAGTTGACGAGAGAAGTGAGAGTGAACTGAAAGTCGTGGGCCATGAAACCAACGCAATGAAAGATGCTAAAACTCTCACAGGAGGACAGATCTTTTGAGTCATGAGATAATTTTCAGTGGGTTCATCACTAAAAGCGACCCCTTCCACATTACATAATAATATAACCTGTATGACATTACTGTCGCAACCTCCTGTCTTTTTTCTTCTTACTGGGCCTCAGTCTAATGTACCTCGTGGAGGAAAAAAAATCTGCTCCACCCACTGAGGTTTAACTCTACCAATAGGATTATTTCTGCCTGCAGACAAGCTCTACCTCCAAATAACATTTGTACTACTACAAGTCTGATGTGTATCAGCAGAAATTATGCCACCAATAGATTAGTGTTAAAGTATGCCTCCTTTTCCGTAGCAGCTACTGCGGACTCTCCAACAGTGGAAAACAATGTAAATGGAGTTATACAACACAGAGCTAAAGGACACAATGAACAGTGAGAGGCTCTGAACTGAATGTCACATGCTCCTCTGTCGCTCTTCCCTGCACCAAGTGAGATACCATAGAAATGAAGACACCGTCCTGGCCGGCACGCAAGGTCACATGTGGCTCCAACAATAACAGAAGGTTACAGTATAAGCCTGTAGCTCATCACTCGTCGCCCTTGGTATTATTAACCAATAGCAATAATGTGATTTGGAGAAAATCCCCTTTATGTTTGAGACCTGGATCTGAATCTGTGCTGCAGAGTCCTTGCCCAACATAAATTCATCCCCCGTGCCCGGACGTGACCGCCATATAATTACCTGTCAATCAAAAGCAGCTTGGTGACATTGATAGGTGAACTGCAGCTTGAGGCCACAGACTGAGGACATTAACCTCTAATATAAAGTGTCCTCAACACAAGCAGAAGCTGAGATGGCTGATAGATATATTGGAACTCTGCATAAAAGCTTTTATGTCTTTTTTCTAGTTCCCAACTATTTAAATGAAAGCATTAGGTGAACAACTTCACTTACAGTGGAACTAAAGGCGTATATGTCTAAATAGTGCAGCGTAACAGCAAAATCAGAGAAATTTTTCCAAATGTTTTCTTCTTTCTGTATTTCAGCCAGATTTTGGATATTTGTGTTTAAACTGATATTTTCAGAGTAAGTCTTTTTCACTTTTACTCGGGCGCCTTGTTGACTGTAGTGCTACAGTAGAACTACTTGTCACTCACTTAGATCTTTACACCAGCTGCTTCATTTTCACCTCACACCTCACAAAATATCAGCATAGCAGCCTGTGAGAGATATTTTGGTACTTTAACCTTAAAAATAGAAAACCAGATGCTCAGTACCAGTTGCCGTTTACAGCAGACACGCAAATCGGACTCTCAAATGTCTCTAAAACAAAGATTTGCACAAGTACACATGTTCACTTTCTTTAAAGATGGAATTGGTATGAATCTCGTGTGTATTTTAAGTGTGGAGTTTGAGTCAGGAGGAATTAGCTTAGCTTAGCATAAAGGCCGGAAGATGTGTTAAACATCAAGCCTGGCTTAATTCAAAGTCCAAAAATAGATCTCCAGTTTCTACCAGTTAAATGAACCATGGTCATTACTGTAGTATGTTTCAGAAGAGAGAAAGGGTGGCTCCCCTTGCTTCCAGTCTTTATGCTAAGCTAAGCTAATCGCCTCAAGGCCTTTTTTTTTTTTGGCGTATTTTGTAACATGTTAAACTCTTCCTATAAAGTGCCATGAGTTCATGCATCTCAGCCCTGCATCTCAAGTGGGCATTAAACCTCTTCTACCGTTAATGGCCACACCTGTACACTTCCGCTTCAGACACACGTTGGAGTGAACAGTCAGGTTATATGTCAAAGCTGTAGAAACCATACCTTTTTGCTCTGACCCCCCTCTATCTGCAGCCAAGAAGCTCCAGCTCTACCCCCCCCACTCCTGTTTGTCTTTCTGACAAACTGCCTTTTCCACACTCAGAGTTGGACACTGTGGATTGAGTCACTGAGTCAGGAAGTCAAAACAGAGTGTGGCTGCAGGGAGGAAATCTGAGCCTCACCCACCACCGCCGCACACGCACATTTAAACACAGCGGATAACAGCAGAAATCCGCTGCCTCAGAAGCTCAACTGATTCAACAAGAGTTGTGCTGCTGTGAAGCCTCTGTCATGCTGGGCAGTTTGGAGAAGGGAGGCGGGGAGAAGAGCAGCTGGACTGTCAGATGCATTGGTCACTGCAGGAGAGCAGCATTGATCCCCCAGTGCTTTATTACACTGCACGACACCTTTCTACTGAGGGTCACGCAGCGTTTTTCTGCTCAGCAAAAACTCAAAACACAAAACACACACTGTCAAATGCACCCTGAACGGATACAGGTGACACTGCAGCGTGTGTGTGTTTGTCACCAGCAGCAAAACCATTAGGGAGGTTGTTTTTTTGGTCACCATTAGTGATTCAGTATGCTGTCACAGTTTGACTCGATAACGCTGCCAGCCAACAAAAGGCTTGTTATTATAATTAAAGGGGAAGTGCACTGATTTTACACATCAAAGTGTGTTTACAGGCTTTAGGGAGTACTACTGCGTATGTGAAAAAACTTGACAGAAGCCTTTTGTGCCTCATGAGGTAGCTGTACAAAATCTGATAAATTGACTGGTGGGGACGAAGACTACAAGTTTGAAAATGAAATAAATCTGGGAGTTCTGCTTGAGGGCAGGACCTCAAGACTACACTAACCACTACTGACATAACACAGCTGAATCTCCAACCGACCTGTCTGCAGTTGGGTTGCATTGTGGGCAATGTAGGCAGCAGGTTTTGACGAGAACGAATGCATTCACCATTTACTAATGCTTTACAAATCAGTTAAAAGCCATTAATAAGAACAAATACTTTTTTATTCCTTTGCAGCCCTTCTCCAGAATTTACCAACCCAAATGCCCATAAACTGCTTATAACTGATCTATAAAGCATTGCATAATGATTTACCGTAGGAGCCATTCATTAAGCCATTAGATATCATTTCTGAATCCCTTTTATAAAAGGTGCTTTATTGCCTAATTTAATTCTACATGCATAACCAACAATATTCAGTATATGATATTTATATCTTTCAGAACATTTTTGTTTTGTAGCTCCACATCTTTCTGGCATCACGAACGGTCGACATGTCACAAAGCTGTTCAAAGAATCATTAATCACCACTGACACTCATGTTTTTCTTTCTCATTATTCATGGCGATAAGTTAAAATTACCTCTTGAAAATGATGCTCCGGAACATAATCTATCAGAACTACTCTCTAAATGGAGGACAAGTGTCAGTGTCATTACCACTGAATGACTTGCCATCAACACAAGTGGAGGATCGTGGTCGACAAACTACCAGAGTGAGACGTCCCTTAATAATAAAACAACAACACAGAGCAACACCGGTCCAGTTTTAGCAGTGCTGTCTGTCGCACTGCCTCTCTATCAACACACACTAATCAGTCTATTCTAGGACAGGAATGAGGAGAGTGCAACTGGGTCACAGGCCAGAAATTGGAAGCAACTGAAGATAGTGAGAAATTATGGATAACAACCTTTCAAAATGTGATAAAATATAATAATATAATAAAATGTAATATATAATGTAATAACGTCAAAACCTGCATAAGAAATGGAACAGCTGAAACGGATATTAACTGTAACAATGGTAATGAGTAACACTAGAAACTCTCTAAGAATAAAGTTGTTAATGTATACAGTGTAATAACAATGCACAGGGGTAAGATGCCTGTACAAAAGCCAACAAGAAACTTTCATTTGGGGCAAAGTATACATTTTTCTGAACAGAATTAAAATTTGAAAAAGTCATATCTGGGCTGATAGAGCCCCTAGTGGTTTGGAGAAAAATGGTCTGAGAACATCATTTGTCTTTCTTCAGATGAGTAAAAATGTATTTAAAAAACGACACAAATACTATGATCTCTTAAAAAAAGTCATTAAATCATATTTGAATACCATTAAGGAAAAGGAAATGCTGTTAACTTGTTTGCTGCGAGCAAAATCCAACTGATAAGCAGTGTTGAGAAACCTCCACAAAAACAATTACTCAGTACACATTTAAAAAAAGGGGGACTGAGCAGGAGTCACTTTTCTCTCAGACCGGCCCCTCCACTGAACACACACACACTGATATCAAAACTCCATCCGACGCAACACAGCAAACAAGCCCACAAATGTCAAAGCAACAGAGCATTGCTGTGATGTAATTAAGTCATGATCCCTTAAATTACTTGTTACTGAACAAGTAGTAACATTACAGCACAGTGAGACTGCTTGACACTGATAAAAATGACTAATAGGGACTAAACCATCATTTTGCCCTAGACCTCTGTTTAAAACATAGAAATGATGACAGAATTCAAATATCATTTGTTATTTTTAAACTCTTCAAATCTATGCCTCATTAAAGTAACACACTAATTTTTGGATTCACTTTTTAAATGATCTAATTTTACTGGAAATGAGAAAAAAAATGCTCTTGATTAGATATTATTAAAAGTCTATGTATACCTAAAACCAAAACGACTGACCCTTGGGGCATCCTGCCTATTACAACTACTTTTATCACCCTCACAGGGCATCTTTCCTCATAAAGGTTTTATTACAGTTTCAACCAACTTAGGTGGATATTTCTAATACATATGGAGAAGATTTTGAATTGGTTTTCCACTATTTGAGAGAAAGACATTTCTATAGACCCAAACTTGTCATTTATACTTTAGGCATCTTTGCTTGTGAAATCAATCAGAATCATTTTCCCAAATGCTGTCAGCTGTTCATTTTTTGAATTTCAAACCATTTTTAAAACTAACAGCAGTGAATTTACAGTTCATGTAGCAATCTTCAGATAAAAAACAGACACTTTTATATGTTCTCCATCATCACATCACACTGTAACATCATCTTGTTGTGCAGAGCGGAGAGACTCTCCAGCCCTGACTGCTCTGTTGGTGTGCAGGCATCCAACAAGTAAACAGAGAGCAGAAAGGCAGTGCAGGATGAGGGATGTGTGAGGTCTACATACCGAAGACTGTGCGTGCCGGGACTGATTCTTTATTTATCCAGAAGGACACTTGGGAGAGGATTACTGTCATTATGCAGGGGATATACGTCTGAATCATGAAGTAGCCCATTTTACGTTTCAAGTGGAAGTAGACCGTCATCACCACATATTCACCTGGAGGATCAGCAGAAATGAATTAGTTTGATTAACAAAGAATTTAAAGTTGCAAGCTGACAGATTTCAGTTAATGCAGCTTTAGGCAGACGTCACATTTCATTCTATTTGATCATGTTTTCGTACTCCTCTATATTTTAGAAACCCTGTCCATTTTCACCCAAATGGACACGTGCCCCCTGTTGCAACCTTCTGCTAAAATCTTTTTTGGATCTTTCAGTATTTATGTGATGTGAAAGGCCCTCTGAAGTCCCTCAAGTCATGATGTTTACAGTGTTTGATTTCAAGAGACTGGAGTCAAAGCTCTAAATCCCTCCAAAATCTACCACACCTGCTGCATTTGTGCAGTGGCTGTGTGGAAAATAAAGTGTAAACTTGGCAATTCCATCAGGTCTGACACAGTATAATAGACACAGACAGCTGAACGTATTTTCTTTCAATAAAAACACACTAAAAATACAGTCCTTTTTTACAGTAAATTTGTAAAAGAAAGAAATCAACAACCGTCACATCGAGCCCTGCAGCCATTTTGCTTGGAAGCGTTCGGCATGATACAGTTGGTACTGTAACTCAAAATGGTGAAAGGACTCGCAAGTCTCACCTGTGATGGATTTAATCGTTTCACTGGAGACCGTCTGGCCGATGAGATCATACTGAACGAGGCTGGAGGACTCAGGAGGGACCTCCACTGAATGCTGAGGCCCTTTGGTCCAAGTATAGATCATCTCTGTTTTAGGATAGGCATCTGTGGGCAGAAGGCAAAGCCACCCAGATATGAGTCACTTATTGTAAGTTGTGGAGAGTGCAGCATAAAAGAATAAGACATGCAGTTCAGGAAAAATTCTGCGCATGTATTTCATGTGTTTGCATGGCAGCAGAGCTTTTGGAAAGGATTGTACACTGTGAACTGTCTTTGTCCATATACAAACGTGTATGGACATTGATATAACTGTGTATACACATTTATAGTATATGGATCAATGCAGATACATTTGGAGGCCTTCTTGATACCACCTTACTAGTTCTTCATGGCTCTTGTTGATTGTTTGATATGGTTTTTAAGTCTCTAGAATGACATTATTTATTTATTGTGCTGAATATAGTCCTATGACCAAAACTTCAAATAAATATATACCCTTTTTTATTTATTTATATACTGAAGAGCCTCTTTTGCTTTTTGTTTTACCCTGGCTACGACCTTACTTCTTTATAAGCTGGGACTTAAACACAAGTGCAAACTTAACCACGTTATTGATACTTTAAAAGTGCAATAAACCAGTGGCAATTTTTCTATTATCAGCATGTCTTCCAAGATATTTACATTTTCACTTAAATCTTATATCAGTTGTCTTTTGTCCACTTTGGGCAGCACAACAAGCTGTAAAGGTGACATTTTATACACCTATAAGATTGTGGCAAAGGCATAAGATTAGCATTCAATTGGAGTCTTGCTTTGGCAATCTGATAAATCTAAGTCCTATATTCACTCTTCTTTTAGCTCTGTTTTTGATCTCTACCAACTCCCTCTGAATGATGATTGCAATCAAAATATTAAAGTCATAGCCTATAAAATCAAAACAACAAATTAAGATAAGAAATTAAATCCAGAGTTGAGTGATAATTCTTTGTGGGTTTGTCACTACACAGTCATTTTTTTCAAATTGTTAATATTGACTGATGCAGCTTTAACTGTAATTGTACTAAAAGTCTTGTCTTGATATTTAATATCCTTAAATTTGAATGTTTTTAAGTCAAAATTATTACTTTTAATTGTTTCTCCAAGAATTGTATTCATGTCGAGGGGGAAGCCTCTGAAGCAGCATCGCAGGATACTAAAACTCTCCACTGACTAATTAATTTTTTAGGGCTGCCAGCCCTGTGAGCCAGATTGGCCCTTCACTTCTCTTCAAATGCAGGAATACTCTACAGTAATTAATCAGCTACTCCAAAAGACAAATAAGGAGGACCTTTCATCATATGGCAGTGAATTGACACTGACAGCCTTGTATCTGCTAACTGCTAATAAAAACACGAGAGCATCCAGTTCACTCTTTCAGATCCACTGCGCTTTTAAATCCACTCAAAACAATGCAATGTGGTTGGAGTCAAATTTCACAGTGGTCCCATCTGTCATATTTCACTCACTAATGCATCATGCTGACATCTGGTCCCCAAGAAAAGTTGCACAGTTCAAATAAATTCTTTATTGTGTCTGACTGAGGGGTATGTTAAATGTATTGATTTCTTTCTCAACACTGCTTCCCCAGAGTGTTTCGCTGTATGTATCCTGGAGAGCTTGTCCAGTCTGTGGATGCGCAACAAAATGCCAGTTGTCTTTGCCTGCCACTCCCTATGGGACTCCACATCGGCAGGATACCAACTGTGCTGCCAAAATGAAATGACTCTGGTGTGTCATGGAGTGGAACGCAATGCCTGTGCACACAAGTCCAGATGGAGAAACAGAAAGGAGACGAAGGCAGAGGGAGAGCGAAAGAGAGATGGAAAAAAAAATGACGGCAGGGCAGACAGAGAGAAAATTAGCACACACACCAGCTATGGAAAATAGCTGCATAGGTCTGTGCTGTCCCGAGGCAGAGGAAGGGGTTCTGACCTTTCCTTTGCTTCAGGCCACATCAGATCCATGGTCGCTTCCCCCTGACTGGAGGCTAGCAGCAGCAGAGCAGGATGGTGAAAGGAGGAGGAAGAAAGAGGGGGAGATGGATGACAATAACTGAGAAATGTGAATTTGTCCTCTGCAATGTCACCACAGTGGGTAATTGACAGCGGATTGGGCGAGTGTAAAGGCAAACTCGTTGTCTTTCCCCGTCCTTTCTCTCACAGATGCAATCTTCAAATTGCTGTTCTCCCCCGATAAGACGCAGCTGCTCTGTTTGAGAAACTCCTTTATTTGAGATAAGTCATTTCTGCTGACCAGTGGGTCCAGTATAAACACTGATGCTGAGCTAGGGCTTCATTGTTCACAATGAAGAATGAAGTACTTCATTATTTGGTATTAGCGTTCAGTCACTTTGTGTCTCACAAAGTGCTCAGCACTCTCTCCTGCACAGATTCCAGTTCAGCATCGAGCAGAGAGCAGTCATGCGATCAAGCTTTTTTTTTTACTTTCCAAACCAAGTCAAGAGAAAAGTTTGATTTGTAACAGCCTTCCTTACCTTCCTAAACTCTTTAAACAACTTTATTTAAAGGTCACTATATGTTTCATTTGTAAATATTCACATATCTTTCTCATATTACTAAATAGCTAAAGTCAAGCTCAAAGCAAGTGAGTTCTGGACTGACATAAATAGTAATAAATTGCTATGGAGTTAAAGGTTTTCTCTTTTACGTCTCTGTTTAATATGAGGCCTCGGCCAATTTAGCTTAGCACAAAGACTGAGAACTGGGAAAAATAGACACAAGACTGCTATAATTTAACTCTTGGCGAGACAGCACACAAGTCAAAGTACACCTTTATGGGGTTTTTTTGTCCTTGCTGCCTCTCACTAAAGTCACTCCATTTACAATAAACTGGATAAAAGATGATAACAGCCTTAGAGATAAAAACAAAAAATCACTCTGATATACTGATAACCTAAAATCAAAACCCTGCTGGAACTACCTGATGTGTGCGATTTGCAGATTACAACACCTCATGTTTACAGATGTAAAATAATCCGGTGGGTCTCCTGTGAAATTACACCAGGGGGCTCAAAATGTAGAAGTGCAGTGTGGAGGCCGCTAAACACTGCCAGCCTGCTCAGCTTATTTGTTTACAGCTACTGTAATAATGACTCAGATACAAAGGGGTAACAGTGGTGATGATTCATTGATGAAAAATATAACGTAGTATCAACACAATTAGCTGTCATTTTACTGTATAAACCATTATTTACAAGCCTCTTTTGGGTTAGACTGAAAACACGCATGACTGGCTGCCTGTTAGTTTCAAGTGCACAGCTGCTTTATATTGTCCCGTCAGAGCACATCTGGTTGTCGGTTACCTTCTTCACCTGCCGTGTACGGAGCCACAATTACAGGAGACTGTTACTTACAGTAGATTAGGTTAGTCAACAGTGTGGACTTACAGCTTCCAAACTTGAGGGGGCACGCATGTCCATCCATGGGGAAGTCAACAAGCTTCATGGGACACTCAGCACTTATAGTCAACCTGTAGCAGTACAGAGAAGAGTTTGATCAACAAAGGACACACACGCACACACACAGAGTAGGAATTTGTGCAACAATTACAGAAAACAGCACCAGTGTTTTTGATAAATATTATAAGTTATCATGCATTTAGCACACAGGTTTAGCATATGAAGGTGAGTTTCACCTCACAGCACTTCTGATGCAGGAGAGCTGGCTGCTGACATTTCATGTGTGCTAAATGCTTGCGTGTCCTGTTGTAAACTAACACTGGAGAAATCCCAGAGATTGGTTGCAGAGCACACGGTTAATTCTTCTGATACAAATATGTGTCAGAGAAGCTATGGAGGGCTAACACTTGAAATGGTCAGTGATTTACTTACACTTAGTCTTTTCAGTATAAAAGGCAAAGGAGCAGTTATTTGACTGCTATATTGAGTTTAAGATTTAAATGCCTCTGCACTGCCTCCACACTGTTTACACTGCGGGGCCACTGGGTTTGATTTCACAAGAAATCTGCTTGATTGCTATAAATCAAATAAAGTCTGTCATCTCTCTTCTCCAACTTTTTTTTAAATAAATGGCACTAAAATACAGAATATGAATTATGAGAAGAGTCTATTCCCCTGTTACAGATAGCATATGTTAAAATAGCAGGAACACTGTTTGATCAAAGTGAGGCTAGAGTTTTGGCTTTGGGCATGATCCATCAAGTGTTACTGCGTATTTTGATGGAGCAGACTACATTACCTCATGGTGTACAGAATGGTGCCGTTCTTCATGATGCGGAAAAGCTTGTTGGGGGCCGTCATATTGTGGGCAACCGACTTCTTGCCATTCCTGAAGAAGGTGTCTGGCGTCCACACTTTGGTCACCATCAGGTTGTTCAGCCTCAAAATCTCTATCGGGCCCTCGTACATCAACCTGCGGTCCACCCACGTCTGTCGAAAGAACACATCCATTGTGTACTCCTAAGACAGGGAAAAGTAACAAATGCAAGAAAAACATTAAAGGTCAGTAAGTTGGTGGGTGTGATGATGTTGCAGGAAAAAAGTCTGCAAAGTAAAACATCTTGTTTTCCACCCAAATGTCATTATCTACATACAGCTCTTCTTTCTATCTTCTGCATTGACCAGATTTAGAACAAAGTTGGTGTGTAGGTAATAACACAGTATTAACACAACACAGTTTTAAATGTAGACGTGTTTAACTACATTTGAAGTGTGGATACATACCATTTCAACATCTGAGACTGGCCCAAAACTTGTCACATAAATGTCGGTCTTGACCTCGGTCACAGGACCTATCGAGACAACCAAACAGACAACAAGTGTCACATTTAAGGACTGTTTCCTAAAGCCAGTCCGTCCATGTCACAGTCCAGCGTCAGAGAGACACCAGTCTTATTCACGAATGTGTTTAAACACTCTTTATAGGCCTTCAGCTCCATCAAAACCCCAAAAACACATGCAACAGCTTATCTCATCCAGGGCTGCTTTTTCATACTTTTAGAACTTGAACTGTGCATTAAGAGTTTATCCCACATCATGCACACACACACTCACACATATACATTATATAACTGCATTCCCTCAAAACGTGCAAGCTTAGAGGCCTCCTCTCCTCCCTGCACAGCTCCAGCTGGGCTTACAGGATCAGGTCTGAAACGCGAGGTCACACTTGAAAATGAAGCAACATGTTCCACGCAATGCAGGTCTCTCTCTCTCTCTCTCTCTCACACACACACACACACACACACACATAAGTAATGAAATGGCACTGCCACTATAATGTTCCCGTTACTTCTGTTGCATGTCCTGGAAAAAGCATCCCTCCTTTGCAGCTTTTGCAGAGGTTTCTTGCTTTTTTTCTCCTTTTTAAGAGTTTTTAAGGCAGATTTATCATTTCAGGCTACACAAATGATTTTACTTTTAATTATTATTACTTATAAGGCGCTGTAGCAGTGCTCAATCTTATTCTTATGGCACTATATTGTGTGTTTAGCCTCCTCTGGTCCATGCTCCTGTCTTTATTATGGTGACTTAGTGTTTCGGATGTAATGTAACTACAGTGGGTAAAGCTGACTTGACTTATAGGGTGTGTTTGGTGCTTAATAGCCGCCTTACTGCGCTTAATGATGTGTTTAAACCTCCTATGGCACGAAAAGCCATATAAAGATTAAATAAAAAGCTGACTACTTTCCTTTAATATAAACCGAAGATGTGGCGTGTGTCACTTACTTGTCATTTAGAAAATGCTCAACATTGCACAAAAATAGTCATTTATTTGCGTTTTATTTCCACATACCCCCAAATCCAGGTCGCAGCCTGTTGTCATAGCCGTCCAGAAGTCGGTCTAAAATGCGAGTAAAATTCTCCGGATAGATCCTTTCATCCTTCTTTGTCTGTCCAGAGATTTTCTTTACACTAGAAAGAAAAAAAAAAGATTGAGGATACCCTAACTTCAGTGCTTTAAAAAAAAAAAAAAGGAAAAAAAAAGAGTAACCTCATTAGTGTTTTTCAGGAGGTTTCAGCACCACGGACAGAGACACTGTGGGACTCACCAAGTCGCCAAACAGAAAAAGTAGAAGAGGGTCCGAATAAAAGCGGGGCGCATCGCTGTCACCGTCTCCTTCTTCTTGGCAGAAACCATCTTTGCATGCCATACTTCAAGCCTCTTCACATGTCACCACGCCAGATGCCTGTGTCCCTGGGGAAGAGGAGGAGGAGGAGGAGGAGGGAGACTCGGCGGCAGCGGCGGAGGCACAGAGGGCAGAGCGGCGCAGAGAGGGAGCAAGTTGCGCCTCTCTCCCTGCTCCTGCAGTCTCTCTCTCTCTCTCTCTCTCTCTCTCTCTCTCCGCTAGACACACAGCACCGCGCACACACACACACACACACCTTCACCCCCAGCCCCGGTCACCTCTCGTCCAGATCCGAACTGCTGCTGCTGCTGCTGCTGGTGATGCTGCTGGCATCCACAGAAAGAAATCAATCCCTCTCTCTCTCAATCCTCTCTCTCTCTCTCTCTCTCTCTCTCTCTCTCTCTCTCTCTCTCTCTCTGTTTGCTTCTCTGTCTCACCCTCTTCCTCCCTCCCTCTCTCTCCTCCCGCTCCCTTCCCTTCCCTCTCTTCTCTGTCTCTGTTTGCTTTCTCCTTCTCACCCCCCCCCTCTCTCTCTCTCTCTCCCCCTCTCTCTCTCTCTCCCCCTCTCTCTCTCTCACACCTGCTTTGGTCAGGACACAGATTAGACGTGCACTGCTTTGAAAATGACTTCACCGGAGTCACATCTCTGACTGCCCCCCCCCTTCCATAAAAACTGAGGAAAAGGAGGACGCAGAGTGTGTAGGCCTGTTCACCTCCTCAGCTGCGGAGCACCTCCTGACAGACAGCATGACTTCACCTGCCTTTTTCCTTTTTTTTCATTCAACTTTTTCCTTGAAAGACTTTTTTTTTTCCTAGAGGTGCTTTTCCCCATGTGCCCTTTGACCCCAGTGCCTATCACTTCCCCCTGCTGTGCTCCACACAGCCCTAGCCTACATGGTGAACTAGTTTCAGGGATGCATTGGTGAGCGCCTGTATTAAGATTCAAATGGGTCAGTCTTGTCGCAATACGCAATCACACACACGCACACACACACAGGCACACAGGTACTGTAGAGGAACTGGGACAAGCCACATGCTGCTTCACAGATTTCTCTGCACCTGGGACAAGCACAAGACCTTCACTCTGTGTGTGTGTGTGTGTGTGGCTGTGAAGGTGAAGTGCGGGTAAATCTCGCAGGATAAACAAGATGTCTGGGTTCCACCACAATGGCTTTCCTGATTAGTTTTGAAGTGCATACAGTACACACACACACACACACACACACACACACTGGGCTGAACACTGGGCTGAAACAGAAGCCACTTAGTCTGTAGGGAAGGTGAGGAAACATTATGCTGATACGTTACATGCAAGCTGAAGTCATGTAGTGTAGTCTTAGAATGCAGCTCCCAATCCCCTGCACAGCCGCCCACCCCGGGCCTCCCACAATACACTAGAGCAAGGCGGCTCTGTGGGGGATGAGTAATATGCGTGCTCTTTGTGGGGGCAGGCTTTCGTCCAAGTGATTTTTTTTTTTATTATTCTTTTCTTTTTCTAGACATTTGATTACAATATGCTCTTTTAATGGACACACTTTTGGCCCACTGTACAAAAAGGTTGTGATGATATTCATTCAGCAGCGGTCCAATGCCTCTAAATGTCAGATGTACAGTTTTAGGAAAAGTCACGCCGGCCTTATTATGCCACGTTGACCTTTCGCTGTGAGTCTGTCCTGCGTTTAAATTACAGTACATGATGTATTACTGTGTTAACATTTGTGGCCTAAAGACACGCGCTGTGTTTGGAGCACTAAAGAATTGTTCGAGGTTTCTAATTACACTTCTGCTATTTTACTCTTTTGTTGGTTTTCGTGCGTGTGTTTGTCTCTGATACAGTTTGTCCTGAGATGCCTTGAATCAGGTTCTTCTGCTTTGTAAGCTATATACCCTGCAGCAGAAATAACTGCTATGATAACCTAGTTTTTTATCAGTGTGAGCGCATAAGTGTGTGTGTGTGAGAGAGAGAGATGGAGGAAGGCAAAAGAGGTGAGGCATGGCTGGTGTGTGTGTATTGTAACGGTTTGAGGGGCATGGCAGTGGAGGGTCATTACATTACCTCCTGTAGGATCCGCGCAGGGCCTGATGACAGCCTTCGGAGAGTCCCAACCTGACAACACACACACCTACAGCTGCTGCAGCAGAGCTTGTTAGACAGAGCTCAGCACACATGAAAGACTGCTGTCTTTACTGTGCGGCAGTTACAGCAAGATCTCATTAACTTTGCTGATTTTGCGACGAGCAGTCAAATAAGCCTCGAGATTGTTCTTTTATTTACCACTAAACCGAAGTGGAGAGAAACATTAACTGAAGTGCAATTATGAGGTGCTCATACTTTATTTGAGTACTTACTTTCCATTAGGTAGTAACTTCACAAGTATCTTAAATGAATCACTGTTACTTCAGATTTAGCATTTTATATATGAACGTATCAATATCCCAATCCTCTGAAAGGGGACATTTTTTAGAATGAATACTAGTAATAAATGCATTTTGGTATCTAGGAAGCAGGACTTTTACAATGTTGCATTTATGCTTCTTTCCCACAAATCAAATAATAAAGTTAAGTTGAAGGTATAACAGGAAGGATTTTCCTTAGAAACAATGTATAGACTAATAATAAATTAGCCCCTCTCAACCATCGCTTATGACCCACTAGAAGTGTGTGGTGGTGTCTGTAGAGCCCCAGCCAATAGCAGTGCACAGGGTGTGAGGCGCTCTTTTTTCATTCTTGACTAAATTTGTGTCACTTTTCATGGGAACAACCAGAGGCAACAACATATCTTCCAGGAGTGACTTTCTGAATTTTTTTACATTTAAACAAGAATGTGTCTCTTCCCTCTCTATGACTGCTGGCTTCATACAAACCAGTCCTTTTCTATTATAATACTTAAAGGCATGGAGAACACACACTGTAAAGGAGTTACTGTAAAATTAGTGAAAACATTTTTGTTTAGATGAGCGGTATGATTGAATTATCTTATCCCATTCATGTGTGTGGGCAGCCAACAGGATGTCTCAGCGGAGCAGTCGTGGGAGACTCCAGAGCTCATGGTCTATAGGAGCAAAAACACAGAACCATAAGGCTTTTTCAGTGCATGCACCCAGTGAGCAACTTTCATAAAACTGAATGGGACATCATTTTTGCACGCAGTATCCACAGCATCCAGTTCCCCTCGTGCTCTACAGCCTGTGTGGTGTGCAGCGTTTTCGCAGAGCATCCTTTTCAGTCCTGCAGGATTCAGGATCAAGATCAGGAACAGTATTTCATGTAGGACACCCGTGTCTTGGCAGCGCTCAATACACACAATAGCTGTAGAAACACGAGGAGAAAATAGACTAATAAAAATAAAAATGTGCATTATGTCACATTTACACATGTATAGCACATATGGAGTGCAGGTCGTTATGTAGCCTGTGAAGACGGCTGTTTTCATTCAGAAAGAAGAGCATCTGTGCCATCAGATACACATGAGACTGACAAATGAAAAATCGCAGCATTTCCTACGTAGCAACCCTGTAAGTCCAAGATTCAATCACCTTTTAACCCTGTTTTGGACTCCACTGAGGGAAAAATATCTGCTTCTTCAGTATATGCTCCCGTGTGAACATCAGCTACTCATTAACTGTGTCTCTGTTGTTTGATGCTGGCATACAGTTTGTTTATCAAACCTTTTTTTCTGAAAACAACTGAAAATAGGACGATGAGTACAACTAAAGTGAAGTTGTGTCATAGACTATACAAGAGCTGAGGGGAACTTTAGATTTGGTAATAATTCTCTGTGTGTTGTAAGTTTAAGTCAAGTTAAACTGAACTAACTTAAGCAAAGTTAGGTTAAGTTTGGCAGGTAGAGACGGAGGGCTTTTAGGAGCTTGGATATTTCAGCCAATCAAAAGTTTTGTTGGAGTAGGTAAGTCAAACTGTAAGATTAACACTGTCCCATTTCCTACTTTCTCAGTATCACAATAAAAGCCTCTGGCCACAGATCAGCAGGTCGCTGCGTCTTTTTCTTTCATGTTGGATCTTTGTAAAACCACACGGCTCAAATCTGCAGCCCACACTGTGTAAGAAAATGTTTTACTGTCTGATTTAGCCTGAATCGCATAAATCAATGAATCACTGTCAAAGTACTCTCACTTTTGACAGCATTTATAAAAAAAAAAGGATTAACTAGCAATTTGGAGGTTTGTTATTTATTTTCTTGCAACAAGCGCTGCCACACTGTTCTTGTGTTATTGAGCAAAGAGAGCCATAATAGCCAGGTAGGGAGAAAGCAGCTCTTTTGCACTGGGGGTTACGATTGATGGGACTCATTGTGGCAGTGCAGGAAGCTAATGAGTCAGAACCACGAGTCAAGCTGTCGGGAAATCACACCGCCCGAAAAAAAAAGGAAAAAAAAGCTCAACGTGACATCTTCAACACCAAACAAATGCAGAGGGAGAGATGCACAGACTGAAAATGAGACACCAGAGAGCAGAGCTTATGCCACCGCTCTCCATCGACAGTAATTCATTTCTTTAACATGCGTTCAGCTTAACCATGCACAAATTACAAACTGAAAGTGAATGTCAGCACATATACACATAGAGCAAAAAGAAAATGCAGCTCTTAAAACAGCACAGTGGCACCAGGAAAGAATACCCAGTGGCTAAAAATACAAACAAAAGCACAAAAAAAGATTGAAATGTGCCTCTTTCTTTAATCCTCCTCCTTTCTACTTCAAATGGCCAGTTCTTAACACATCAGGGACCACACTATTGGACTTTCCTTTTTCAGTACAACATTAGAAAACCTTTGGTCCTGATAACAGCAGCATCAAAGTGTTAAAGCTGACGATGTAGACTTCAGTGCTTTGGGCAACTACTAATTTGATTGGTTAATGCTCCAACTTTAAAGCAGCATAATTGTTTTGTGTTTGGTTGTTTTTATTACTACTGAGGCACTGGAACAAGCTGTAAACCATGTAAACGTCTTAGCAAGCAGTTTTCTTTTTACACATCTGTTTTTGGTCTCCACCAACTCAAGAGGGAAATTTTAACTTTAATTGCCGAAGGCTCCATTGTGTTCATTACCTTGTTGCTAACTCTGTCTGCTGTTTGGGCTGTTCTGTCCCTGATAGGTAGTGTGGTACGGTGTGTGAAACAGTTTGCTGTATTCAACATGACATGATTGAGGGTCACCTGTCAAATGTGAACATTTAAATGGGGCATCTGGTCTCTTGGTACTTTCATTGTACACCTTTGAGATTTACACCTTCAAAAGCCCACTAAATCTACGTTTTTTACTTTTTTATAGCCTTAAGGATTACATTGTTTAGTCATACACTATGTGAAAATAGAGCTGCTGATGCATTAAACACTTTATGTAACAGCATCCATGTTTGCAAATAAAGGGGGGGTCTTCTTTTTGAGGGGCATTGTTTCTATTTTTCTGCAATATGTCACAAGGAACACCGCAGATGCTGACTGGGTGTGAATAAAACTAATGTTGTTGTGGCAAATGAAATGTCACTTATTACTCTATCTACTGCACTTTCACTCATCCAGTATTTTTTCCCTTTAGAGCAGCTCACCTCTCAGAAATATTTGTCCAGATCAAACCTCCAAATTGCTAGTTAATCCATTTGCCCTATGTTAAACTTGGCTCACATTCAAGGGTGCATCTTTCCACCAAGGCGGCACTTTCACGCCTCACTCAGCAGTCAGAAAACCCGGCTTGATTTTGTTAGTGCTCAGGCAAACATGCACAGGAAAACCACCCCTCAGCTGGAAGATAGGGATGTTGTTTAGTAGCTGACCATGAACTCTGACCACCCTGTAGAGGCGGAGGTGGAACCAACAGAAAATTTCCCCTCAAGGTTCAAACGACATAAAAAAAAATCACCTTCACTGACATACGAGTCTGTAAAAATAACATCATATTCCACTTACCCATGTTCAGAAGAGAAAATATTGACATATATCCTTTTCCTTCGGGGTTCTAGTTACCACCTCACAGCCCACATCGCTGTTGGCCAGTTCCTACGTTTATGAAGACTTTGTGGAAACAATGGGAAGATGTGACTACAGCAGATGAAAGTCTTGACATTGAGGCCATAACCAGAGTATGATTGACAAATGAACATTTGTCCTCTGGAGTTTCAATCCCAAATTTGTCCCTGGTATGAAAAGGCATTCTAAAAAGTATGATCTCAAGACAGTGAATAACACATATCACAACATATATTCAGAGAAGCATTCAGAAACAGTGTCTTAATATCTTAAGCCTTATGAAGTTTTTTCTCAGTGTTATTACTGCCCACAATCATGCAACGTGAAGTCCTTCTCCTTCCATCCAAAGGCAAAGAAGGCATCATCCTGAACCATTATCCACTTGTGAATCTGATTGGGAGTAATTTATGTTCTGCAGTGCCCTCGTGGCCTCTCATCTACTTTGGTAAGCCTGCCCACCCGTTACATGCAAGCACTTGACAACACTTGAGTGTCCTGTAATGTACAGGTGGAGGATTTGCCTCTTTCTAGACAGTTCTGTCACTCTTGGCTACATGGACCTGGACTGTTGAAAAAATCCACCAAACCATCCAAAGAGGTGGGCAATGAGCTCATCTTCATTTTGAAGAACACTACACTGATCACCTCAAAAGTGCTTCATGCAAAAAAAAAAAAAAACTCAAAACTTTATATTTATTTTATTTTCCCTTCTGTCTTCAAATTAATGAGAGGTGTCCACCAGATTACCTTAATGTCCCACAGCCCTGTTTTGTCTGACATCCTGCCTTCTAACTATAGGCACTTGCCCTAATTTAAAGCAATAGTTTGGTTTTGGGGGAACTGTGCTACTTTTTCCACTTGGAGTGAGACACGTGCATCCCTCTTTAATGTTTCTGTGAGGTACAGTATGCTGAACAGTAGTGAGTGTAAATAAACCCTCTGCAGTGCACAGGGTTTGATGCTTTGTTTAATTAATAGGATAGAAATTCTGTTATAACAGCGGGGTTACACAATATTTTACATAATCGAAGTCCTTTGTTAATAGTGGAACTTCATATAGATTTAAATGATCATGTTAAGGTTAGTTCAACCAGCCATCAATATATGATTAGTTTAGGTTAGCTTAGCTAACCGTAAAGACAGGAAGCAGGAAGAAACTGCTAGCTAGGCCCGCTCCGGAGTTCAAACACATGCCTACAAACTCAATGGAGAACAACAGAAAGAGCTCCTGAGTTTCTGGTGTGTTTTGAGATTAGCGAACAGTTAGCGAACATCCAACGTCTGTAGAGTGGGTTTGGCAGGAACAGGGACGAGAAACACTTTCCGTCTGAGCACTCCTTAGAGCTAACATTATCATGCAGCTATTTGTTCATTTTGTTCCTGTAATTTCTAATCTGTCTATGTTTGTTTATGGTGGGGAAGAGCTGGCGGCAATTAGCTTATCTTAGCTTAGCATAAAGAATGGACGTAGTGAGAACCAGCTCGCCCTTCGCTTTTTATGATTTTTTTAGCTGTTCAAAAATACAATTACTAACACATATAAATCTCACTAATCAACACATTGTATCTTGTTCTTTTAATCCACACACAAACAGACTATTTGTGGTTTTGGAGTTACATGAAGTAACTATTTCCTGCTGGGTGCAAAGACACACTGAAGTTTTGTTCTCACAGTAAGTTAACAGGTTTCCAAAACCAAAACTTCCTCCCCTTACACGAGTGGAGAAACGTAACAAAAGCAGGCCCCTGTTATGCTGTGAGGGGCATTGTGCTGACATGGTTTGGGTCCACTTTGGGTCCCATTAAAGGGAAGGGTCACTTCAAATCAGCACAAAGTTATTCTGAGTGATCACTTTTATGCTCTGTGCTGGTGAGAGTGGTGTCCTCTAGGATGAAAATGCCCCCATCCACAGCACAGGATTCACAGTCACCACATCTCAACCCAACTGAACACCTATGGGAGATTTTGGAGCAACGTGTTAATCATCATCAAAACACCAAATGAGGGAATATTGTTTGGAAAAATGGTGTTTGTCCCTCCAGCAGAGTTCAGAGACTTGGAGAATCATTTTGACAGCACTGAACTGTTCTGGCTGCATGTGGTAGCAAAACACCTCACTAAAACACTTGTTTGTTTTCCTTTAATTCATTATCTGTCTGTACATCGATCTTCTACCCAATTCTCAGAAAGAAAGCAAATAGATATTTCCTAACTTGTAAAATAACCGCTTTAATGGTGAGGCTAATAACTGTATAGATGTGTGTGTGTGTGTGTGTGTGTGTGTATATACTTAGGCGGAAATGAGGCGTTCACACATTTATAGAGCATTTCTGGTGATAATTTTGAATCCGTCTGTAGGGGACATGGCTGGTGGGAGATGCAAGAAGAGGCGTTGGTGGGAGAATGTTTGTTGGTGTGAGTGCATGTCTGTTCCACAGCAGAATATGCAGGTGTGGTTTTTATTAATTAATTCCTGCACAGAAAACAGTCTTTGCATCAAGTTTTTAAAGCAAAATCATAAAAGTAAAGAACAACGATGGCAGCCAGATGTGAAGAGAAAAGACATTAAGACATCATAAGATGGATATTAATATCCCTACTGATGACTATAACAGTGAAACAAGTCAGATTAAAGGAATTATACTACCTGATTATCATATTTTGACAGGATGATAAAAATTAGTGTGTCTGTCAGTGTTCTTTTATTCTTTTGATGAAATTTGCTGAAAATCAACTACAGGATTTTTTTGACTCTTTTTAATGACATTTTACTCTCTGTGTGACCAAAAATGAACTAATCCAGTCCTCGGGATGAGGCTCACAGCATTTCCTGGAAGACGTCGTGTTGGAAACGCGGTCCCAGTTTGCTTCTGCTCCGCTTCCTCGGTCTTCACCACAGCAGCCCGGGCCCCCCACCAGCAGCAGCAGATGTAGCCACAACATTTTACTGAGCCGTTTTGCTGAGCCATGATAATTGCAACAGATAACCTTGGTGTCATTGACATGTGCACACACACAAGGACAAACTTAGCATGTCAGTATATATGGCAACTGTATCATCATTTTAATCTCTGTAGGCAACATAAAGTCACAGGGCCAGTTTGTATGCTAATTTTGGTGTGTGTTTCGCTTGATAGTGACATTACAGGCTAACACAATGAGACAGGATTTTAATCAAATGTAGAAAAACACATCTACATTTTAGTGTGAATGATAACAAAAAGAAGAGGTGGAATCATGCATAAATGCAATCAGCTACCAGTTGATTCCCTGTTGTTCAGTCTTGAAGCTTACAAATATACTAGCTCTTTACGATCATTTGCCGTGTCCTTGCAGAAATTCCCTTTAAAGGAACATATATACCTTAGCAGATCTTGTGATTAGAAACACAAAGCAGACTGTTCCAGCACCCTTCAGGCATTTTAGCAGCAGTAGCCTGGAGCAGACACATTATCCAGCCGTTAGAGACTAGAGGGAAAAGAGGGCTCCCAACCCAGAGGATTAGGCTAATGAATTCAGTTGCTGTGAAGGGATTCTTCCACTAATGTGCAAGTTTCAACTTTAAGCCTGCACCTGTTTCTATGATGTTTTCCTTATTAAGGAGATGAAAACAACTTTACATCATAATTGTTGCGAACAAAATTTACATGAAATCAACATGATTCAACATCTTCATCTTCCTTTTGACTGTGAGTGGTTTAAAAAATTGGCTCTGTATCTGACTAAAGGAGACGTGTGAATATATATGACTGTGACGTATATCTGAATGCACAGAAGTACCTTCTTCATGGATTACCTTTGTTTCAATGGTAAAACAGTTCCTTAGATTACATATAATAAAATATTTGTACCACAAATATACAAATGTACCACACACTAAAAAATTCAGTTCTATATCATTGTCTTCCTTTGATAAGAGTTCACTCCATTTGTCTAGACATGAATGGACATTTTGATATAGTAATAGTTTGTCATTGTTTATTTAATATTACTCTTTTAATGACTAATCAATATTTTAAATTAACAATTGATCAAATGACTATGTGTAATGTGGAAGGAGTCACTCCTTCACAGAGGGAAACCACAAGAAACCCACAATTATCACCCACCACCACACACTTCCTTTCAAAACATGTAATGTTGCATTGACTGTAGTGATTGAACTGTTGCAGTGCTGGGGTATGTTCATATGTATCACAATGAAAATGGGATTTTGATCCATTGAAGCCCTCAGTTTCCTGGCCTGATTGCTGGGAAGATCTTGCTTCATTTCGCCTCTCTATTGAGGCAGGCGCTGTATAAATAGGCACACTGGAAATAGACCTTCACTCTCAGAGGAGCCTCTCAGGAGAGGGCCTGGACCAATAGCCAGATTTCCTACACTGAGATATAGGCCAGAACGTTACAGACATCTGGACTGTAATGATGTTTTGTGGAATCCCTTCACATTTTGAGAAATAGCTGTAAACAGCAGTTTCTTTTGAATCGACATCTGTGCCAGATTTAGCTGCAGTCTTTCATACAGGAAAGTTTGATGCACTGAAATTATTTAAAAAATTCCTCCTGCAGCCAAAACATTTATTCATTTACTATCCATTTACTCGTCTATGCCTCATTTACTGTGTGCCGTGATGTCAATAGCAGTTATCCTCACCAGTGTGAGCAGGTCTGTTTATTTGTTCTTTTCCATCTCTGTTCTGAATAATGTTGTCACAATTACGTTATACATGAACGGACATGTATTCCCTAAAGACTCATCTTCCTCACGAGGTGCTAATGAATGATGATCTAACAATATCGTCCCATATCTGTCTGATATCTGATGACTATGCAAGTCATGGGAATATGGGAATAACTTGTGAAAAATGAAACGTATTTTTGATTAGGTTTTTTTTATTTTTGATTCAGCCTGAGAAATTTCACTTGTCACCTTCAAAATGATATATTAAAAGATTAAAGCCATCAACAATATAGTCTTTGAGATTTTAGGGAATGTTTGCTAGTTATTAATTGGCAAATAGCTCCCGATTTCCCGACTTCTTAACTATCTTGAATTTTACTTTTGTTAGATTGTAAAATCTAACAAAAGTGTAGCAAATGAATAAAAGACATTGTCTAGGACTCCTCAATTTAAAATTATTCAAATTAAAAGTCAAAGTCAAGTCAAATTTAAAAGTCACAACACTTTGGCCACTTGTGGGCACACAATAAGCACAATTTCATTTAATAAAGTGGCAAATGGCAAATGTGTTATCAAACAGTTGCCTATTTACATATTAGAAACTGAGCAAAATTTGTGCCTATTTGGTCCAATTTAATATTTACTCTAATTTTAGTTCTGCTTTGAGTCTCTGCCAACTTTTGAGGGAAATAATTATCTAATTCATTTGGGCCATTGTTGATATAAAAATATCAATTTATGCAGCTTCAAGAAATGCTTTTGTCTTTGTAACTGATCAAGACATATAAGGTATCTAATTTAACAAGCATTTTGGCTAAATCAGACTTTTTATGGATGTAGGAGAGAAATTAAATCCCCAACAGTCACAGATTTTCAAAACAAGATATTTCATCTACTGCCAAGTTAGGTATTATTTTAGATTAATCACAATCCACAGTCATAACAAGAGTCCCTATTTGAAAGATGTGCGATTATGTACAGAAGTCTAAAATGTGGTGAAACACTGACAGGGTGTGACCACATCTGCCATGAGCTATTATGTCCTGTTTTCACTAGTATTTTTGCCACTGTTAGATCATGGCATGGGGACTGTCAGACTCATTTGCGATGGTCCAGTAACACTGCCCACACTAACACAGCCAGTGCACGGTTCAAAGCATGCAAGCACACACTGATTGTGACACTGGTAGAGGGCCTTTGGGTATGGCCTGCGATTTTTGTAAATGGGGCTTTTATGCTGTATTTGTCAAACGATAAATTAGTTTTGAATAATCAGTGGGGGTATGTTCTTAGCATTGGATGGAGTAGCAGTGGTATCCTGCTGGCAGAAAGAGAGAGAAAGAAAAAAAAAAAACAGGAAATTCTCAGAGGAGTAAAATGGCTGCCGAAAGGAATCTAACCCAAATCTCCTTCATTTTCCGTCCCTTGAGTGGCACAGCACTTCAAGGGAGACTGATTTTTATGCAGTTGTCTTCTGATTAAATCCTAATCTATTTCTACACCTCAGTGATGAGGCAGTCTTTGTTATAAGTCCTCTTTTAAAATGAGGACTTTCAGCACCGGTCCATACATTTGAGGCTTGACGAGCAGCAGCGTGTGAAGTAACCATGGATGCTCACGATCCATATCAGGATATTTTGACATTCTATTTGACACTGAAATCGTGGATGTCTTTAGCTCCAGGAGTACACTTGAGAGGTTATGACATGTAGTGTTGGTAGTTTGACCCCAAGCTCCATATGTCCAAGTTGAGCAAAACACTGAACCTCAAATTGTATCCCAAATATATGTGACTGTTACTCTGCTTTTTTATTGTCCAGTGGTGACGAAATCCTAAGTCTGGACACAAAAGCAATGGAGTCAGTGGGTGGTAAATTAAGTTAAATGTCCAGAGGACTGCTATTTATAACGCCACATTATCAAAGTCAATCACATTATCTCTTTAATCCCACTGGAAGAAAAACAAACATCAGGGTGTTGGTGAAAGCATTAAAGACTATTATTATCCTCCCAGAGTAAATGATTCCAGATTCGGGATGATTACTGGGTTTAAATGAAGTAAATTTGTGGGCCAAGGTGAAAGAGCTCATTATCCTTCGTCATTAGTGGTTTAGTCCAAGAGGTGGATCCCATAATTCTCAGCAGTCTCCATGGCAATTAACTTTCCTGGGGTAACATCCATGTACTCATAACCACATTTGTGGTTATAGTGGTTTCTACAAAACTCAAGCTGCGAAAAGAAAGGAACTGTTCATCAGGCAGAGACAACTGCCAACAGTATATAGTGCAGGTCACAGAATGAAACACCATGTACCTCAAGAAGAGTATGTCTCTTTCATTTCACCAGTGAAATCTTTTCCCTTTATGATGTCCTTTTGCTGCCAAATTGTCACCAGAGTATCCAAATACAGACAGCCTTTTCTCCAGACAAGACCGGGCATCTGTCTGCTAACGAGTTTTTAATTATGTGAGGATTAATTCTTCTGGGATCAAAGCCGACAGGCATGGACGTGTCCCCCAAATATTCAGTTGTACGTTCCCACAGACCAGGCGTTCACAAGTGCCTACATTTTGCAAATGGTAATGTAAACAAGAAAGTCTTAATTTATGGGGGCTTAAAGGACTAACAACGACTGCAATATTCATAGATAGATTGGAATAAGTTGAGGGTGTAATATTTGTCTGTAAGGCTTCTTCAGCAGCATGTTAAAGAGATAATCTGTGACTTTTCTCCGAGTAATATGATTCAATAATGATTCAACCCACAGCCAGTTTATGAAGGCTTTTACCTTTTCCTACACATCTCTGGAAAGACGCACAGAAGCATAGCAGACAGAAAATGAGGTGTGTTGTTGTTTGTTTGTTTTTAAAGTCTTGCTTTTTAAGTTTGTTACAGCAGATGTTGGGCAAGTTACTTGAAATCACTGACAATGCACACTCTTTGCTCGATAAAAGTCATAAAAGTAATTAATAAATACTAATTCTTTCTTACTCAGCTTTCCACGACTCCAAAGACTCCACATCCACATGTCACATATTCTGTATTTAACACTTGGAAATAGAAAACAAGATGCTGTGGTTTAACAAGAAGCCCACTGACCATCAACAACTTATCTGGCTTAACGTTAGTTACGCCGGGACTGCGCGCAGTACTCCAGTACTCCTGTCAAGTTCACACGCCCTCCAACTGAGCAAAACCCACATGGTTCTTGAATTAGTTACTTGTGGATGACATTGGCATCCAGCTAAGAAGAAGACATAATGTAAATAAAGCAGTTTTTTGTTACAAGGAAGTGCATTTCTCTTTTGGCAGAGACTAACTGCCTCCACACACTCCAGCTCCCAAACCAACAGGTCCTGGACCAGCCCGTGCACTGAAGGCACAAAGATCTATCAATGATATCTATCAACACAGAGCGTTACTGTGATTAGTAAGTGTAACGTAACTGAATTTCTAATTGTCATCTCTTACATTACTCATTAATGAAAAAGATAAACACAAGTAATTCTTTAAGCCAAGAAACCAGCACACAGCAGCATTTATGTTCATTTAGAGTCTGGTCACCTGAAATTAATTGTGATTCCCCTCTGTGACAATACACAGTTTCATTAGATTAATTTTAACACACAAACAGTTTTAATTGACACAAGAAGCATTAGTGTGATTACTTTCCTAAACACTAACATCAGTATCACCAGGTCTTCATATCAAGATGATTCTACTCTTAATATTCGGCCGTGCACTGCTAATTAGTCAGCTGTCAGTTAGTTTTAGGTGCAATATAATAATTTAATTTAAATATATTGTGCATGAAAATCAGCTGGAGATGATCTTCTATTTCACTGCATTACTATTTTACTACAGTCACCAGAACGCTTCAAAGATATTAACGAAATGACACATTTTTGACAGCCCTGTGTACCTTTAAAATATTTTATTCATTTTTAACTGTGTTGTTTTTTGCTCATCCATGTTCTTCTCTCCTCTGTTCTTTCCTATTGAGCTGTCTTGCCTCAGCCAATCACCAGTAACAAGCAATGCAGTGGTTTGATTTTAATGCTGCACAATGGCCTGACTGGGGAGAAACTGTTGTCTTGGCACCATTTCAATTTAATTTCCCATCCAGGTTTAGTGCACTGAGCATGTGAGGAAGAATGACTGTTGTTCATATTCATTTAAATTTAGACTATATCCTCTTTAAGGACTGCTCGTCCAATATTTTTACAAATACAGGAAAATTAAAATGTTAATACTCTTAGACCTTTCATAGGACCTTCTTTGCATGAAAAACAAGCATAAACTGAGCTGGCTCTGCTGATAGACAGACATTTGGAGGATTTGAATAATGTCTCAATTTCTGTTCTTTATGTCAAGCTGAAGATTCACTCATTTTCCCAGTAAATAATTATTCTGTGTAAACTGGCATTAGACATGCCTCTGAGTGTCCTATATTTAGAAAATGTCTTTCCAAATTCCCAATTCACAGTCCAGTAATTCATTCAATTAAAAAGATTGTCTTTCAGAACAGGAAAGGATAATCATAATACCAAATATAATCAATTGAGCACATTCATTAAATTCTGAGGTTTTGCCAGTCACAGCCCTCCGGTATTTATTTATTTAACTGACATGATTATTATTTGAAATACTTGACAAAAATACATGTGTGAGTCATAAAATAAAGACTTTTCCTTGGAATTATAAACCCTTCTTTTATTGATAAAATCATTTTACCCACTGACAAAAATGCAGAGGTCAGTCACAACACAGTGCAGCACTGGTAAGGTCCTTTACTGTAAGTGGCTGCTACATGCTATTAGAGATGTTGCATTGCTAATAAAATTAAACAAGAGCTCTGCAGCAGAGGAGACGTTCCTCTACTGGCTGTGTGGAGAAATGGCAGGTTGTTGGAAGTCGCTCAGCAGTCAGTGTTTGTAGTATTTCATAAATCAAATGTTTGGTGACATACTGGTATTCACAACAGGACAGTGACAGTATAACAGTGGTTCCTATTTATGTTTTAATGGCTGAGTCCACATCAAATGACACTGAGCTCTGCAGTCTGACCTTTGACACCGGTTTAACCTAAAATCATACAGCTGAACCATCGACTGGTCTATTCACAATCCAGCCATATCCTTTCCTCCTCATTGACTCAATTTCACTTAAAAGCTGTCTGTGCGCAAATGAAAAAGGGGAAAACAAAGCAAAAAGTACAGGACAGCTAAAAACTCACAATAATAATACATGGTTTTTAAAAAGTACCATAAACAAATTAATTCACAGTCTTTGGTGAATTATCATTTTTTCCCTGAAGCTTCTGACTATCAAGAATCAAGAATATTTACTGACTTCTAGCTTTAAACGTAAATATATGTAAAAATATGTCATATGTACATAAATGTCTAAAGATTTAAAGTTGTAAAAGCCATGTGCAGCAGTATATATATATATATATATATATATATATATGTTTAATAACAAACAAACAGAACTTGCCCAGGTGGCATCACATCATGTAAGTAGGGAACTTCAGTCACATGATTACAAGCAGTTGTATACTTCTCTGCACTTGTGCCACTCATTATATTCATTTGAAATTTCAGTAGAGGATAGTGTGTGAACCTTGAAGTGATTGAAGTTCCAGCAGACATGCAAACCAGCCCAACTTTATGAAATGCTGTCTCAGTCTGGAGCCCCGCAGCACGGTCACATGCAGCTGAGCTCAGTCTGCATCTCCCAGCCGCCTCAACAGCTGCCTGACAATGTGGCAGCTCCAACTTTGCTCCGGTGTTTGTTCCTGACAGGAGGTCAGTGCTGCTTTTTTGGACTCAGCCACCTAAACTCCCTGCAAAACATGAGGGAGAGAGTTAGCTTTTAAGAGCCCGTCCATCTCACATTTATCACTGGCACGCTAAAAATCATTATGTTGCTTACTTTTTCTGACTTTTCCAGCATCTGTTCATTTATCAGGCAATATGTGGATATGTACCTTCTTCCTTTTATGTTTTCAAGTGTTTGTGTTCAGGGAAGGTGGCGGGGTTAATTATGTTTAAAGAAAATCTGTTCGATCTCATTATGCATAGAAGGCTGAATGTTCACCTCTTATATAAAACAAAATATCCACTGTCTTTGGGCTACAAAGCGGAGGAGGCGGAGGCAATCTGTAATGCTCAAACAAGCCATGCAACACCGCAAGAAACCAGCTGCCTTTGCAGCATCTTCCCACTTCAGACTACAACGCCTAGTGTTATCTATGTTGTAAAAGGTTTACTGCATGCAGAACAACTTTCTTGGCTACTACACAGGCAGACTGGCTTTAGCAACATGGTTTAAATTCTACTTGAGTGGTCGTGCCATGAATGCTGCAAAGACAACACAAGAATATGGAATATGGAACGTTGTCAATGCAAAGCAAATCTTTGTGCTGGTGCTCGCTTTAGGTCTTCTTTCCACCGCTGACAAGCATCCAACTGTTCCTCCAAATCTGAATAAAACAGCATTCCTCTCTCCTTACAGAACGTGCCCTTTTCTTTTTCAAGAGCCAACACTCCCCCATGTGTTTGCGTTGCTTTAACCTAACAATCTGACACTGGGATTTCCTACAAGCAAGTGTAGTGTGTGGGCTGCTTTGTTGAGCTGAGATGTGCAGGGTCATGTGTGGATGCGTGGGTGGGAATGTACAGTATGAGGATCTAAGTATATTCTCTGGTACACAAAATGAACTAAAAGAAGTGTTGGCAGCCAAGTCAACTTAGCTTCGGAAGAAATGATCACTGAGATAGATGCGCTCTTCACCACAAATACTAACATGTCTACATGTCTCTCAGCAGGGTTTCTCATAGTCCTGTAAGCAGTGTTTCTCCACTCAAGAAGGCAACACACTTAAGAAATGTTAAGCTTCCTCAACAGATTGTGTTATCTGTCTGTGCCATCTAGTGGAGAGTGAACAAAACTGATGCATGTAACTCTGTTGTTGGTTGGGCAGTGATCAAAAAAGGAAAAGTGTTGTTATTATACAATCCCGGTCATTTTGTTTGACGCATCTCTTTTTGTTAATCACCAATAATCAACAGAGGACATTACAATATTCTAAATCTCTACTTTGTCAAAATACAGAGACGCTATCAGATGGTGTTGTATCAAAGATAATAATGACTGCAGTATCCAATGTTGTAAAGTAAATAAATGATAACATATGGAAATAATAAACAAATTCAGGCACTTGTGAAATTTGAAAAGGGAACTTTACGAGGAGACCCTGAAGGCAACAGTTACTATGACAACAGCACGCAAACGGAGTAGTGCTGGAGGAGCTGATGATGATGATGATGATGATGATGGTGAAGTCTTTGGTGTTGTTGTTTTTGTGTGTGGACAGCATTAATAATTAACTGAACAAGTGAGTAAAACAATTTTCTTCTAACTAACTTGTAGCCCACAGTATTCAGTGTATTTATCGTGAGACACAAACTGAGGCTAACTTACAGCTAATGTGGAGAGCTAACGGGTTAGTTCACTGTCAGGAGGAAATATGTGTACTTTTCAGTGACAAAGACTTAAAAGAGATATACTTATGTACTTATTTTATATTTTATATAACATTTTTTTCATATTTCAGTTGTATCTTATTTAAGTTTCTTGACTGTTGTAGTACTTCCTTTTAACAAAACACTAAGACAAAGTCCTTGTAAACCTCCTTGGCAATAAATCCTATTCTGATCTGATTCTGATAAAGGACAACATAAAGTGAAATAAATAATGGGTTTAAATGAATGATTATTATTAATGATTTAAATCTAACGTTTGTGTTCATGCTGTTTGTCATCCACAAAAACACTAACATTTTTTTCTCTCTGTAACCTGCAGCCAAACTTCACTCTGGTACCAGAAGTAACCTCCGAGATGTCGTCACCACAGCCCAGTAAATATTTGTTATAATGCTGTGCTTCACACACAAGGCAAAATGTAAATACAGTCAGGGGTTGATGAGGTATTGGTACCATTATTAACACTGTGTCTTCAACAGAGGGAGCAGAGATGTCTTCAGGCAGCGTTGTTGCTTCAGAGACTGATAGTGCTGCCAAATCACACAAACCAGGTAAAGAGACAGATCTGAAAAATAGAAAGCGGATGAAACAACAAAACTATAGGACATGATATGCACATTTTCTCTTTCCAACACATTTTTGTATTATTTTGTGTGTAGACATGAAGAAGAGGAGGAGGAGGCAGAGCCCATTCAAAGTGCCAGATACTAATAGCATTTTTCTACTGAGTGTAAATGAAAGACAGGACCGAAAAGAGGTTGGTGTGTGTTTGAGTTTCATTGCGTGTGCACACCAGTTCTTAAGCACATGCTGCATGACGCTTCTGTGACACAGTGATTGCAAAAAGAGAAAAATCGATCGCCATGTCCTGCTGCTGCTCTCCTCTGCGTACAGGAGATGCGTAAATTCCTGGCTTTGCCAATTGAGGAGAAGACGACCCACGCTGCTCAAATGATGGCCAAGCTGAAGAAAGAGCTGGTGGAACAAGTGGAGGAGGAGGAGGAGGAGAAAGAAAAGGAGAAGATAAAGAATCTAAAACAAATCAAGAGTAGGACAGTTCTCCCCAAACAAACACCCGGCAGACAGCAGTTGAAGATGGCCATGATGAAACGAGGTGAGTGGAGAGAGTCAAAGTGTGTCCGATTTCATGAGGGTGAACCCCGTGGCTACCTCCCTCACTGAAATGTTAACTATTGTGTGTCCCCAGAAAATATCACAAAAGACAGCAAACATGACTTAATCTCCATGGAACGACAGAAGGCGGTGTTGGAGGTAAATGATTTCGGAAGTGGAGCCATGTTAAGGTGGAGCCATGTCAGTGTTTTTTGTTTATTTATTTGAAACATTATCTGTTTCTGAAATAGTGCATGACGACTCTTTCTGAGAGAGCACAAGCCATGGAGCATTGATGTAATTTGGGTGTTGGTGATATTTTATTTTAGTTTCACCACTACTTCAAATATTCCTAGCTGGACCACATCTGTACCCTGCCATAAAATGTAGGAGTGCACCTCTGTAAAGTCTCAAAAGAGAAACATTTTGTTTAGTTATTTATTTTTATTAGGATTGTAAAATGCACTATGTCATGATTGTTTTGTTTTATCACTATCTTCTTTTTCCACTGCCAATACTCGCTGTATTTGCACTCATGCTCCCTTCATCAGTTATCTCTGATGACAAAGAGGTCCGAGATTTTGAGGATGGACAAGGCCATCGCAAAAGAGGAGGCACAGCTGAAACAGCTCGAAAAGATCATCGAGAGAGACAACCTCAACTTTGAGGAGTTCCTCAGAGAGAACGAGAAGAAGTCTGTGGAGGCCAGAACATTGTAAGAAGTATCAAGATGTGACATTCTTCACTGCAGGCTGGATGTTCAAAAAGTCACACTGTGAACATTTGTGTTGTCTATGTTGTCAGTTTTGAACAGGAGGCCAAATCAAAACTGGCGAAGAATGTTGAGATCAAGAAACTGAGTGCTGAAATAGGGACCATAAAAAGGTAATATTCTTTAAATGTTGTATAATTAATATGAGTGTTACATGTTGTAAAACTAAAACACACCCATGTTTTAGTGAATAAAACTGTTCCCCCAAAGGGTGCAGGGTGGATAACTCTGGATTTAAATCTAGGGTTTCTTTTTTACAGTGAACTTGCAAAGTTTGAAGAAATCCTGGTGGACTACAAGAGATACAAGGACCTTCTGTTCAAGTTGTCTCCTCCAGAGTGGCAGGAGGAGCAGAGGACTAAAGCTTCCAAAGCTAAAGTCCCGTCTGACGGAGATGCTCAGGGCAAGCAGAGCAGTGAGCCTGAGGAGTCAGATATTAAGAACGGCAAGTACTTGGTGCAATTTAAAAAAGTCAATTAACATCAGAGAGATTGTGAGGTAATTCTGGTTAATACTGGCTTAGCTACAGTAAGTGTGGATAATGTAAGTAGTGTGATTTGAACGAGAACGTGTGCACAGATTTAGAGAGTGAAGTTTCCGGTTCAGGCCGAGAGCTGCCAGCCATCAGAGAGACCTCAGCCCACAGCGACACAGTGTAAGGAAACACCAACAAACACACCTCAACATGACACTGATGGCTGCTTTGCAGCACACTCTAGTTTTATCTATAACACTCATTATGACACTCATGTGGTGATAAATAAAGTTGAGGATCTATGATTTCCATTAAATATTCAAAATAATCAGAAAGAATCACTAATATACATAAAAATAATTTTTCCCTATCAAAAACCTATGTCCTTGTATAAAGTATAATTTATACATATAAACTAAATTTATATAGTCATTTAAACTTTCTTTCACAGTTGACTGCCTCTCTGTTGTATCACACAGCATCTGGAACATCTTGCAGTAAATTAAAAACTTTCTCCTGACTCCAAACTCTTTCTTTGCTTTTCAGGATCACAGATCCTAAACTGGATGGTGACAGCTCAGTATATGAGGTCTGTTTTCCCAAACTGAAAATCTAGTTCTCTGACTAAACATTTGTTTTCTTCTTAAGTATTATTTATTCAATTTTTTTAATGTATTTTGCTTCTATCTTCCCGACCGTGTTTGTCGCCTCTGCAGGAGGAGCTAGAGTTGTACTTCACTGACCCCCAGCAGCTCCTGGGTCTGGTGACAGAGCTGACGGAGCAAAACTTGTCACTGATTCAGAACTCCGCTCGGGTGGAAGAGACGCTGGAGGAGCTCAAACAGTCCATGGAGACAACCAGGAAGAAGATGTAAGCATCATGGGGGGTCAAAGCTCTGTGAAGGAATGATTTTGGTATTTTTCCTGCTGACTTGCTTTAAAATGAGTGGACTCTCCTGACCTCTAAAGGTGCTTCATCTCCTTCTTTCTGCTCTTCTTCTTTAGTGTTTCAGTCATGTTTTTACTTGGATTTTCAGACCTGGTATCACCCCTTATTTAATGCTCTTTACTCCCCTATCCTCCCCTCTCTCCCACACTGAATGCTGAAACCTTTCTGTCTCAAGTAAAAAGGACGAAGAGCAGCTCACGCTCCAGATAAACGACATGAAGCAGAGGATCGATTCAGAGAAGGCACGGAGCACCAAGCTCAAACAGAAGGTTCAGCTCCACGTTTCACTGAAAACAGAGGACCAGGTAAGGAAGCACAATGATTACTAGATCTGAGTGGAAACAACATGCATCCCTCCTCTTCGATCCATCCCACTCCTTCCTCTTGCTTGCAGGATGTCATGCTGGGCGCTCTGGGTGAGAAGGTGTCAGAGGTCCATCAGTGCTGCGTGGACGACAGGATGACAAACCTCACCACTTTGGAGAAGCTGGCCAACATTGAGAACCGCATGTCTTTGCTGCTGCAGAGCCTTGAGAGCATCCCTGAGGAAAGCTTAGTGATGATGAAGAGGATAAAGGACAGCGAGAGGAGGAGCAGGTGCATCTCACTGACTACACTTTGCTAAGTTTCTCCTGTCTGCAAGAAAAAAATGGATAAGAGCAACAATTCAAGCCTCTTCATATCAAATAGCAGTGACATTCATCACAACAGGATGTTTTTTTTCCTTCAGTACATTCCTTCCAAACATAAAAAATACAGTAGTGTGTTATTTTAAAAATCCCTTGTCTTCACACGTCGTGTTGCAGGCAGCGTGAGGAGAAGCAGAGAGAGCAGAGAGAAAAACAGAAGGAAAGGATGAGGAGGTACTTGGAGAGATCCCTGGCTGACTCCAAAAAAATAGTAAGTCATGTGCTTAGAAATAGAAAAGAAAATAGAATTTTAATAGAAGCTCACATGTCCTTATTCAAATGCAGAGTTCAAAGTGAGTGCTTGTGTTAAAGACTGAACTGACAGTGAAAATCTAATGAAACAATGCGAGTGGCGGCACTTTAAATAGTCGCCCATTTTCTTTCAGAGTGGGAGAAAGCTCATGCCCAGATGCACGCCTGTCGCCCAAAAAGTCAAAGTCAGCAAAGTGGACAACACCCCTGCTGAAGATGAGATCCATGCCTACCTCTTCACCTCTGATGACATAGAGTAAAAAAAAAAAAAGGAGAATAAGAAAATCATGTAAAAAACAAAGTGGAATCAAGTCTGCAGGAGGAGTGAAAATGTGTTAGGTATGGATATTTGTTTGCCTGCACTACATTTATGACATCAAAATTCACAAATACATTCAATTCAATAAATAAATATAGCATTACGGTGTGCATTAAAAGACCAAAAGAACAAAAGTGTGTAATGTGTAAGAGGACTATGTAAAGTACAATAAAGCAGTGTCAGATGTCCCTGTTCGTGTAACAGCTGAATAAAACATTTCCCTGCTACAGCTCAGGTGTGATTTTTTCCTGTAAACACATCAGTGATCTGAAGAGAGGCAACGTGATCCACAAAGCTGGTAAAGAAAAAAAAACACTCACAAATGAGAAGTGACCTGAAAGCAGCAGTAGGTGGTGGTGTTAGACACGTGTGTGTGTGTGTGCTCCGTCAGAGGAAGGAGGAGGAGGATGAGGAAGTGGCTGCTGGATCAGGTCTGGAGCTGGAGATGTAGTTAGCCGCCTGCAGGTCGCTGTCAGGAGGTCAGCTGGATCGGAGGAGACAATGCGATGGGTAACTGCTGGGCACAGTGCGCCGGCCTGTTCAGGAGGGAGGCCAGCCGGATCCAGAGAGGAGGAGGGTGAGTGAGAGCCCGGCTCGGCTCGGGTCTGAGCAGGGCTGAGCTAACAGACTAGCTTCATCTGAGGCGGCGCATCCGGTTACTGCTAACGTGGGCTGACACCGCCACCGCTGTGTGTGTGTGTGTGTGTGTGTGTGTGTGTGTGTGTGTGTGTGTGTGTGTGTGTGTGTGTGTGTGTGTGTTAGCCTCTTGGTGGTGGTGTAACCCAGAGATAAAGGCCTGAGGGGGTCTAACCTGCAGCCAGCCGGACCCTGCAGGACTCCAGACCCCACCCCTGTTATTATTACCGCTGTGGACCTGGAGTTATACTGATGAGAGCACCGGCACACAACGAGTCTGTAATGAGGACTGTAGATTGACTGTGGACCAGTATGTGGACCAGTATGTCCACAAATCTCCAGACACATGTGGGGTCTGTTTCCTGCATGATGTCACCAAACTCAGTGTTAATAATTGATGTTTTTCAGTCTTCACCTTTGTGCTTTGTTTAGATGGACAGAAAGCTCCTCTCTCTCTCTCTCTCTCTCTCTCTCTCTCTGTAGCAACAATCAGACTGTGTCACTTTCACTTCACTCATCATGTTCATATCTGTTTGCGTGGCAGCTGACAGATCCATGTACGTTGATGTTAATGAGGTTTTAATGAAGGTCGGTCACCGTCTGCTCCCGTCCCGTCGCTCTTTAACACTGTGAAATAGAATAATAGAGTTTAAAGTTTTAACGTGGTATAGAAAGAGGAATATAAAGTCTATCTGATATCCGCGTCAGGTCAAACCAGTCGATGAACGTGATCGAGGACATCGCGAGCGAAGGTGTTAACTGGGGGTTGGTGTCACAGCAGCTGTCCTGTCACCTGTCAAAGACACAGCAGCAGCTGTGAAGTCGAGCCGAGGCCTGAAGGAGTCAGACACAGGAGAGCGATCCACCTGTTTGACTGCAGATGTGCTGACACGTCATAGCACAGATAATACAGATGTAATCAGAAATGTTGATTTTGGCCTGTTTCAGAGTCCTGGTGTTGTTCATGCTGCCGTCACTTACTGGGACTCCTGAATGAAACTGAACCATTGTTGATAGGATTGCTTACACTCTGCTGTCAAAAGTCAGAATATCTGACATAAAAAAGCTTTTTTTCAGCAGCAGTGTTCATAAGATTCACCCATTAACTCTTATTTATTACCAATTGAATCACAAATTTAAGTACTGTTTCATGAAAACTACTGAGGACATTATACATAAACACACAACACATTTTTTTTTTTATTAAGAACACACTGGTCATTTTCATCAGAGGATATTATATTTGACAGGGTTTGTACAGTACTGAAAATCCTTGAAAATGCTTTAGTTTTAATGTGGGTATTTGGAACATGTGAAAAGTGCTTTGATTTTGAAAACCGTGTTTGAAACTGCTCGACATCCTATTTACATTAATTGAATTTGAATTTCATAATAACATATTTCCTGGAATAATTTTAAATGAATATTAGTCGGAGAAAGCCTAACTGATGTGTCATTTACCACAGCAGTGAGGTGCTTGAGAATGGACGTCAAAAAGTGCTTGAAACTGACTTGGGAAAAGTGTAAGAACTGTGAGTTTATACTCTTCTTATACTCTGTTACTGAAACTGTTCAATGACCGGAACTTAACTAATCAGATTAGCCAGCACAGTCATCACCAGTCGCAGTCTCGCGGTCGTTGCGACATGGCTGCGTTCAGTTACAGCTTCTGAATTATGTGATTCAGCACTTGGGACAAAAAAATATAATCCTCATTATGAGACGTTTCAGATCTACTATGATCTGAAAACCAAAACAAACAAATAATGGATCATGTTGGCATAAAGTGGCAGAGATACCGATCTACCAGGAACACACACATGTCATTTGATGTCCATGCTCTTAACCACAGCCACTGTGTGCTCCTCCAACAGCAGCTGCTCCATTTTCTTTCTTTTTTTTTTTGGTCACAAGTTTACTTTGATGTCAGTGCTACACGATTTTATCATTATGCATCAGCTTCATGTGAAAGTGCAGCAGATTAAATAAACTACTTTTACAGCTAAATGTTCAGATCATGTCTCGTTTGTTCACGTTCTCTCAATTATCCCTACAGGTCAAAATACTTCCGCAGCAGCACCACGGGGGAACATTATACAATAGAGGTATGAGACTTACATTTACTGTTATTTCTTTTTGATTATGATGACTATTCAGTATAATTTTATATGTCTAATTGTGACGTTTCACTTTGCAGTTTGAAAATCTGGTAGAGAGCGACGAGGTGAGTCTGACCATCTGTTTATATGAAAGAGCTTTCTGTAAAGTTTTCTCTATTATTGGAACCAATTAGATCGTAATAGACCAAGTAAATGTTTTATAAGACGTATAGTCTAATTAAAAGCTGCATTACGCTACTACTCCCAGGACACTTTTTACTTTCAGACTCTCCTCCGATAGCCTCCCTCCAGTGATGGATTAAAAATGATGGGTGCACCCACTGAGCGCTCATCACAGTGATGTGGCACTCTTCCATTTTTCCCTCCCGAGCGTAACTCGATTACTGTCTGCAGAGTCCCAGACTAGTAGCACTTGAGTCGAGCAGTGCAAGCAGGGAAAAAGATGCATTTCAGACTGAAGTTTATTGTTGTTTGTTAAAATGTCGTGTTTGTTGCTTTGCAGGCTGAGAGCCCACAGCCATGCCCAAGGTAAGAGACCGCATGTGACTCTAAAAAAAAATAGTATTTGTTGACAAAAAAGAGCAGTTTTACCTTCGAGTGTGTTTGTGTCCTTTTAGGCCCATCAGTGAAGATGAGCTCGTGCACCTGAAAGAGCACCGCTACACTGCAATCTCAGACAAACAGGTCCTCATAGACCAGAAGCTACAAGTTGAGGTAAGACACACTTTATATAGAGCATCCTCAAAGGGATCTGTCCTCGTTAGAGTAACAGCCTCCGTTGTTTCATTTTATGTTTTAGACCTGTTTTTGCTTATTTTTCATTTGCTGCATTGTTTTTTCTGTTTTGTAATTTTCTGTTCTGTGTTTTGTGTTTGTTTCATTTTGTTATCCCTGCTTCAGTTAGAGGCACAAGAGGAGAAGTTGAGGCTAGAAGAGGAGGCTAGAAATGCCGCCCAGCGTGAGGCCGCCAGGTTGGCACGCGAACGAAAGTTGAAGGAGGTGAGGCGGCACTGAGCGCTCCCTTCTGCCACTTGGCTAAAAAAACTTCTCCTCTAACCCACTGACCCCCGTGCAGAGGCCCCCACCAGCATTTCAAGTTCTCTGTATCTTAAGGGGACACTGATATTTTCTCTGTTCACTCGTCTTTTTGTCCTCATCAACACGTCCTTGCTGTCCAGAGACATTGTTGTCTGTTTCAGTGCTTTGTTTACCTGACAAATGACTTGTTAGCATTCTTAATCATCCTTAGACACAGCAATGGAACAATGCTAACTATCACTATTACATATTGATATTATTATATAAATATTCAGTCACTTTATAGTAGGGGGCAAAAGATGTCACATTTATTTCAGTTTGGCACTTAGTAAATGATGTATAATATAGAGCACGAACTTAAGTGCCAATAGACATAAAACAAAATGAAGCGAGGATAGGATAAGACCCATGTTGTCAATAATACCATTATTTTTGCACGACTTTTACAGTCATTGCAGTCCCCATACCATGAAAAATGTGGTCTGTTGAAATATAATGGTATTGCAGCAAGACCATTTGGTCATATTAGAGCTTTATATTTCCAATACGGTTTCAGGGAAAGCCCATCTGCAAGCAAATGACTTTTCATAGTATGCGATATAATGAAAATATGACATTGAGATTTCTTTGCTCCTCATGCCACACTCCACTGCTTCTCTGGTGTTGTTTTTGTTTTGTTAATAATGTTATTTGCTCACATGTTGCCTTGATGGCAGCAGAACTGTGAAATGTTATTTTATAGTATTAATACGGCCTGCATTTGGATCATGGAAAAATAGGACTCATCTTTGACTTGATCCATGGTTTTATTGTCAGCAGCTGTCTGCCCAGAGGAAACGGGGGAAAGCAGATGGCTCCGGCGGTGAAACTCAGCAAAGAAAGTGAGTCACTTAAGTTCATTAGACAACGCGATCGTTGTTCAGCCGAGGACAAGCAGCGGTCATGAGGTTTTCATAGGTTTTAGGAGATGCTCTAAAGTTACAGTGCATCCGGAAAGTATTCACAACGCTTCACTTTTTCCACATTTTGTTATGTTACAGCCTTATTCCAAAATGGATTAAATTCATTTTCTTCCTCAAAATTCTACACACAACACCACATAATGACAATGTGAAATTTTTTTGAGATTTTTGCAAATTTATTAAAAATAAAAAACTAAGAAATCACATGTACATAAGTATTCACAGCCTTTGCCATGAAGCTCAAAATTGAGCTCAGGTGCATCCTGTTTCCACTGATCATCCTTGAGATGTTTCTTACAGCTTAATTGGAGTCCACCTGTCATAAATTCAGTTGATTGGACTTGATTTGGAAAGACACACACCTGTCAGTGCATGTCAGAGCACAAACCAAGCATGAAGTCAAAGGAATTGTCGGTAGACCTCAGAGACAGGATTGTCTCGAGGACACAAATCTGGGGAAGGGTACAGAAAAAGTCCCAGCGAGCACAGTGGCCTCCATCATCCATAAATGGAAAGAAGTTCAGAACCACCAGGACTCTTCCTAGAGCTGGCCTGGCCGTCTAAACTGAGCGATCGGGGGAAAAGGGTCTTAGTCAGGGAGGTGACCAAAAACCCTGATGGTCACTCTGTCAGAGCTCCAGCGTACCTCTGTAGAGAGAGGAGAACCTTCCAGAACCCTAAGCAACAACCCTAAGCACACAGCCAAGATAACAAAGGAGTGGCTTCAGGACAACTCTGTGAATGTTCCTTGAGTGGCCCAGCCAGAGCCCAGACTTGAATCTGATTGAACATCTCTGGAGAGATCTGAAAATGGCTGTGCACCGACGCTTCCCATCCAACCTGATGGAGCTTGAGAGGTGCTGCAAAGAGGAATGGGTGAAACTGCCCAAAGATAGGTGTGCCAAGCTTGTGGCATCATATTCAAAAAGACTTGAGGCTGTAATTGCTGCCAAAGGTGCATCAACAAAGTATTGAGCAAATGCTGTAAATACTTATGTACATGTGATTTCTTAGTTTTTTATTTTTAATAAATTTGCAAAAATCTCAAAATTTTCACATTGTCATTATGTGGTGGTGTGTGTAGAATTTTGAGGAAGAAAATGAATTTAATCCGTTTTGGAATAAGGCTGTAACATAATGTGGAAAAAGTGAAGCATTGTGAATACTTTCCAGATGCACTATAGACAGTAATGCTGGGTGTATTTAAAGGGGTAAGAAGTTAAGAGAGTCTTTGAGCTGCAGAGAGAAACCGGGAAAAAATAAACAAAACTTCCAGCTTTTGTCAAACAGTCATTAAATACGTAGAGTTAATGAACACCTAAATATCAGCACCAACCTGAGATGTTTGATATTTTCGTTTGTTGCATTTGGGCCCAAACCATCCTGCATATTTCTCTTTTTAAGCTTTCAACAGAAACATTGATTTAATGATGTGAGCACACAGCGTGTTGCTGCAGTCTTTTGGTGTGTAGGCTGCAGACTAGGCTGCAGGCTGCGACTAAACAGCTGCGAAAACACGATGAAGCATCCGGTCTCAGAATTCAGTGCTCGACTAATTCTCACGATAAGTTGAGTGCAGCAGCATCCGAATGTAAAGAGCAGCTATCAGTAAAAAGTTTTAGCGGGAGATATGATTCCCTCTGGATTTTGTCAAAACTGTTAATGACAGCTCCTACAAGTCTGTTATCGCTGTGCTGATTGTTTGTCTTGTTCCAGACGAACTTCTGGGGAGGATTTTGACGTCTACCTCCAGAATGTAAAAGCCCAGTCAGAGGCTTTCAGGAGCAGCAGTAAGTGAACATATAGCCTCAATTATATTAGCTCTAGTAATATACAGTTGTTTATCAGTTCAGAATGTACTGGAGTGTTATCTGCACTCTGTTGTAATTGACTCTTTTTTTTTTCTCAGGACTGCCGTCTGACACGAACGTGGTGACTCCCAACACAGAGTGCAGCTGGGACTTCACCACCAAGACCCGCTCCACCAATGATGACGGGACCTCACTGGATCTAGAGTGGGAAGACGAGGAAGGTGAGTTTAATTTGGGTTCAAACCTGAAAGATTCCTCTTGCTGATTTTACCTTCACGCCTTTACTTCGGCTCTTCTTCTGCCACAAATCACCGACCTGCCCACCAAAACTTACTGACATATGGAAAACTATAAATGAGCAAAGGTCTTTAACAATATGTATTTTATTTATACCTTAATTTTTGTCCATGACAATACACTTAATATCAAAGTATGCTCACCCATTAGATTTTATGATTTTATAATGGTATTTTTATTATATTGTGATGTTCAGTGGCAGGGCAGTGTGGGACAGCAGGCCCACCCAACCTCCCTGCCAGTTGGTTCATATTTATTCCCCACTACAGAAAGTATTATTATTATTATTATTATAGCCTGACAAATACATACAGTCGGTTCATAAAAATACCTTACACATAGATGTATAGCATCTAAATTAAGCTTTAGAAAAGATGCAGAAATCCAATTTGACAGTAGTACATAAACTTTAAATTTGCTTTAGAAAGTCTTGGGTAGAAACAGGTTACTTGGAGCCTCTGTGCACCAGATTACTGCCTGCAGCAGTTTTTGACTCCAGTGACTCCTGCTGTCAGAATGAACACTCGTGTCCTTGTGTCGCAGGAATCAATCGTGCACTTCCAGCCTGGGAGAGGTCTCGAACGGAGGAGGACATCCTGCGCGCAGCCCTGAGGCCCGGCAGCAAGCAGATGAACAGCGGCCCGACCTCGGCCTCCGAGGACTCCAACGCACTGGAGTGGGAGAATGATTTTGTGAGTACCCACCCAGAGGACAATGCAGACACTGAATTTGAAGGGTTTGTTAATCCCGTCCTAGACACTCCCTCTGAGGACGCCTCGGACTGTGGCCTCAGGTTGGACAGCCAGGACAGATAGTGTCCAGCGCCAAAGGAGACGTTTGTTGCGTGTCCTCTTCATGTCAAAGCTCACCAGCTTTTTGCCTCATGAAAATGGAAATGTACTTACTTGCTCTTCATATTCTGTAACATGAGACTCTGATGGGAATGTGTTGTGTGTATCTCTGCGCTACAGTACAGTGTAGAGGTGTTTTTATTAAATATTTGTTTTTTCAGTGCCTTCATTTGCCAAATTAGCCAACCATTTTATGCATTTAACTTAAACTGATCAGTTACTATCCAATTCCATGTGACCCATTGTTCATTAAGTGCTTATGTTCACAGAGCCCAGGTGATCATACAGAAGCTGCCGAGCTACTCTGAAGTGAAACTTTATTGCAAAAGCAGATGGCTGCTTTAGGAGCTGTGGCTTTTACTCGCTGATGGAAATGACATATTTCACTGGTTGTGTGGAGAGTGGGTCATATCTGCATTTGACCAATCCTAGCTATTTAGCAGCAGTTGACAGCCACTGTGCAGTGCCTGGGGACCAGCTGCGGCTCTGAGGCCAGTGCCTTGGACGCTGGCAATGCTGAGAGTGCTCTGCATGACTTTGGGTGTGTGGGGTGGGGAAAAAACACACAAACACAGCAAAAGCCCTCACTCAACAAATTTTTTTTCTTCTTAGTCTCATTCTGCCCTTCAATTTCATAAAGTTATTGCATGATGGCAACAAAGGAACTGAGTTTCATATAAATGTTGCTAATGAAAAAGATAAACCAGGGTGAACCGTTTTGATGAATCAGTACAATAATATAGCCATCTCCATTTTTGAGCCTGGACCCAGAGTAATTTCTTCAGTTTCTTAGGGTGGTGATGGGGTGTTATGTCATATAGTTCTTCTTGGATTGATTGCACAACATCAACCAGTTTGATTGCCAGTGCTAAATGCTGGTTATGCCTGGGTGAGCAGCACGTCAGCGAGCAGCAGCACCCTCAAAATAAGGCATGCATTTTGTGGTAATGCTCTCAGTGCATGTGCTCTAATGAGAAAGCTCACGTTCACTGCAGTAACCCAGCTCCGGTTATAGGTGGGGTTTTTGTATTGGAAAAAATAATATCATACAGTAATATTGCCAATGTGGGACCTATCAAATGGGCCAAAGGTTGTGAGTACAGAAAAAAATAAAGAAGCCCAGGCATGAAAACATGTTTACTGTCCTTTTGCAGTAATATGCTCAGTAGTGTTATGTTTCTTAATATACACATTTTCATCTGAGAACATCTGACAACAAGAGACTTTTTTTATAATACAGCGAATCTGAGCACACACAGTGAGTCCTCTTCATGGGCCCATCGGTCTGTCGTAGGACATCTGAGTTTACACTGGCCTTTTGGGTTTTTTGACACTTTGACTTGATTAGAAGATCTCTCTGATGTCAAGAACAAAAGCACAGAACAGCAACATCATTGCCAGTCACCATGACACCCGCATCATCACAAACTTGATATATCATTATGAATGTACAGCAGGTCTTTATGCATCTCTACATATTTTGCACTGGCAAAACAGACAGCAAAGAGAAGGTGAATGAGATTTTACTGTAAGCAGTGAGGATGGGCGGGGCCAACCAACAAATATGTTATCTGAACTGGCCTTTTTGACAGATCGCCAAGCTGTATATGCTGAAATACCAGGAATTGTCTCCCACTGGTTCCCTGGTTTATTGAAAGTATGAACCAGAAAAGAGGCTGCGATTAGCAATATTTTGGTAGCACTAATTCTGTCATTATTCTAGGCTTAAGCCCATGTTATATATCGCACATCCAAAAACTGGGGTAAAGCAAAAAGATCAGGCTGTTAATGTGAACTATTGCTCTTAAAGACGAAGGGAATAATTATAGTGTGACAGGAGACAATCTTTACTAAAAGCCAAAATCAATTTATTTCCTAGCTTCAAATAAAGTCATATTGGTTCCTTATTGGTTGCTGGTATTTGCTGTTTGGCGTCTTTTCATGAGACAAATCATTTTAAGACTTTTTATTTAATCTGATATGAAATCCAAACCAGTTACTCTGAAAACATCCAGAAATGATAGCGTGACTGTTGTCTATAGGTAATAATGAAAGCAATATTTTGTGTCCAGATGAAGAAAAGAAAAGATACCAAACATGCAAACGTGACTCTGTGGCATGAACATTGTCGCGTCCCTGTAACTGATCCAATGCTGACATGTACATTATTCTACTTCTTATGCATCACATTTTTCTATCCTGATACTTTCCCGTCACGCTCAAGCATCGAGCAAAAGTTAGGAAAATAGCGTTTCACATCAATTATCTAATCTGTTTGAATCAGATGTAGTTCACTGATTGCACTCTGTGTGGATTTTTATTTTGGTTTAGAAGACCTTCGCTGAGATGATTTCACTTACTGATCTGATGAATGTGCACTATTGTAGACGTGTGTAGATGAGACACGGGTTGAATAGCAGAGATTTTACTTCTTAATTTTTTGGAGTGTGTGATTTTAAAAATGGTATTGTTTTGAGCACATTTCTATGTTATGTTTAATCACTGTCATTTTCTGTAAAAAGTGTAACTCAACATTCCTTGTCACATTGAGCGTAAGAGAAAAAATAAAAGAGAAAAATGTACTGGGCATTACATACACTCACTGTAATGATCAGGTGTACAGCTTGGACTGATCCCATCAACCATCATCTCATCACCTTAATCAGTCTCGGGAGCTGCTGCTGGAAATAAATGGTTTATGTGAATTTCCAAGGCGATTTCTCACACTGGCCGAGTGTTCTTCTAGTTCACTGAAGTACAAGACTCGAGGGTGACAAACCAACGAAACTGGTGACATCAGGGAGCCACAGCAAGTCAAAGTGCAACTTCATCACAGTATAATTTACAGATCTGCCATGCAGGTTTTAAAAGTAGATCTGGTAGATGTAAGTTGTCTGTTAAGAGCTACAAAGGTGAAATATCACCGTTAGCAGAGGTACTGTGTGGATGTAACATATAATATGATTGAGTTTAATTGAGAATGAAGTGATGTGTCACATCTCAGTTGATGGATGTGGCACTTCTGTGGTTCAATCCCTTTTATTAATCCAGACTTTAAATTTACAGTTAAAGGTACAACGAGTAGGATTTTCCTTTTTTAAAAAAAAAAAACAAAGACAAAGAAAAAACAATATATAGACTCAGACTCATACGAAAATAATCCCTCTCAATCATCACTTCTGATCCACTACAAGTGTGTGGTGTTGTCTTTATCTGCAGAAACTCTGCCCTCTGCCTGAATTTTGTAATTTTGCTGTGCTCAGGACGTTTCTGGGTGTGGTGTTTTGGGCAGTGGTGTGAAGCTCCCAGTCAGCAACAGCATGGAGGATGTGAGGGGTGGGGCTCTATGAAAGTTTGAATGCTGTGTTTACTAACACCATCCAACAAATCCTACTTGTTGTACCTTTTAATACAACTGTAAGCTTCTCCACCAAAGCCCATTTACACCGTACAGCTAATCATTTTTGTAGAAGTTGGTACTAGTATCTTATCCATGGTTCATTCATATGATTCCAAAAATCGTGTGACTTTAAACAACCAAAAAAACCTCCAGAATTTATGTTGAATGTATTTTACCTCCTGTAAAGGCGTACTGCGCAGTTGAATTTTAGCTTTTTGCTGATTTCAAGTCAATCTAAAACAGGATAAAACGATGCAGACTAAATGAACTGACTGAAAGCATTTTCAGTACATCAGACACACACTGTGTAGAGAGTTGGCTCAAGAAATTGACAGTTCATTTTAAAATAAAAATGACAAACATTAGTTTTCCAACAGCTTTAAAAAAGCTTTTTGCTAGAACCAGCAACTCTCAACCAGCAGCATTAAATCAGCTTTTACACTCCCGGAGATGTCTGTCGGTCATCCACCACGCTCCTCTGTATGACTTTCTTTGTTGGAATGTTCTGTTGATAATCTGTAATAAATTTCACAAAACTGAATGTCCCTTTTTGCTGCTCTGTGTTTAAAATACAACAGTGATTCAGCTTCCTGCCAGTTCATGGAAGTGTTACTCACTGGCCATCCTGAACACTCTGTGTCTGGTGAAGCTCTGCTGTGAAAAAAATCCTCTGGGAACAGGAAGTGATGCATTTCATGTTGCATGTTTTACAAGTATCGCAGGACTTGGGTAGTTAACGGGGCAAAGATGGACACCAAGGCCGAACAGTTAAAGGACAACACATAAAAATAATCCAACTCCATCAACACTTACCCACTGACACTGTGCAAATCAGACCAGGTGATCTCTGGGGTGTGCAGAGAGTGAACACCACACTGATGATGGCCTAGCAACAAAAGGACAAGTTTACATTTATTAAAAATCTTTTCATTATTTCACAATGGGTAATAATACTGATTGTGATCACATAACAACTTGAGGAAAAAATAGAAATTTGTTTCATACAACAGTTAAATGTACAGTAAGTCACGCCCTTTAGTAACAAAGACCAGAAAAGCAAGTTAAAGCAACAGTGTGAGGTTGTTTCTGACTATTCTTTTAAATGTTGAGTTGTATCACATTGCAGCAAAACATTTGGCAGTTGTTGCTATAACAGTAACTACAAGCTGAATAAGAACAAAAAAAGAATTATCCACTGTAAACTCATCTGTCCCACTAGATGTTTGTCATAAAACTAGATTAACTGTGCACATGTATGACATGAACATGAACTTTGCAAGGGTGGATATTCTGGGGTTGATCTAGTTTTTTTATTTTTTATTTTTTTGTTTCCTTTGTAAATTTGAACCCATAGTGACTAAACAGCTTTACAAGATGATGTGTGCTTGTGTTTGCAGCTTGGACTTCTCTGTAAATAAAGGTTGTCTTTGCATATTTGCATTGTCATGTCATATTTTTGTACATAAGTGAGTAAAATATTTGACACCAGGATTTTGGGGGTTTCCAGAATCACCATCACAACGTCACCGTTCACTGTAAATATTTAATTCAATCGATGTAAACTGTGAGCTGCACTGCGACAACACTGTGGCATTGGGGCTGTCACAACGTCTTCTGTTATGTTGTGATAAAAATAGCATCTAATCAATTCTTGTACTGGTTTTGAGCACAACATTTCTGTCAACCTCCAGAGGCGACTGTAACGAGAGGCAGAGATGTAAACTTTCCCCGCTCCTCATGTATGAGGGCAATTACAGGTTTATCAATGGCTGGATCTCATGGCTAGTGATTAAAATACACGCTCCCAGTGAAGGATTCCTTTTATGAGACAAATAGTTTGATGATTATTTACAACAGGATGTGATTTTGCTTGATTGCAGTGAATCCAGTTTCAAAATAAACTTGTCATCCTTTTTTACTGTAATGGTTGAGATCATAAATATGACACAGTCTGATGACTTCAGACTGTGTCATCCACATTGATCTACTAAAGATCACGGATGCTCAGTGTTTATAACACACAACACACACAAACAGTTCAGTCAGCAGAAAAGCATCAGTTCTTTCCATCAGCAGTAAACAGTAAAGTTGCCTAATATCAGAAGAATAGTGTACATCTTTTGACAATAATATACAGTATATCTGTGGATGAGAATTGAAGTAATCGAGGCTCCTACACAGATTTAGAAACCATGGAAAGTGAGAATAAAACTCCCCGAATAATTGCAGAAATAGCCATGAATGTAGAAAATGAGTGTTGCAGGAAACATGAGAACATGTATGTTGGATTTTATGGCTGTCTTACATCTCACAAACTATATTTCTAGTAAAGAATTATTTAAATCTATAAAACTCCAGATTACTAAACTTCCTAAATAAACATACTATTTATGACACTGATACTTCTCAAATATGTGTTTTTATTTATAAGATACATCCAAGTATAGGGCATACAGTGTTTCTCCTACATGCATCCAGCAGCTGCACAGGTCAATTAGTTGTTAGTTCTCTACTATTTTTTTTTCTTTTATATCAGTTTCTACTATATTGGTTTGCCATCATTTTTATGTTGTCATATTATTTTGTGTAGGTTCGTTTTGTGCTCTTAATAACACGGTGAAATTGTAACATTATTCAGGTGGAGTCTGGATTTTCTGCCTTTCTTTGCACTGAATATTATTTGTTACCTTCATCATTTTGTGCACTTTAAATTGTGCAAAAATAAAGATGATAAAACCACTAATATTACATCTCTGCCTGCATGGGATGGGTGAGTACCTCAAGGAAGGAATCAAGAGAAAAATAGAGTGATATTCAATTAATTGCCAGTAAATTTAGATATTTTAATGCACTTTAACAGCACTAAACTGGGTGTATGTTGCCCACCAGTGGCTGAAGATGGAAACTGCTTTTAATTTATCATCTGAACCCTGAAGGACGAATCTGCTCTCCCGACGTGTGCGCAGAGCTTCATCTGCAGAGACGGGTGTGGAGACAGTACTTGGTAGTGAGTCTCATTCAAATTAAGCTGTTTGAGAGTGCGAGGGCTGCGGGAGCTGCGACCATCCGAGTACAAAGGACAACAACACAGAGCAGAGCTGCAGAGCTGCAGACTGACTGGAGCCACGAACTTGAGGGACGACCCAGAGCCGCACCACCACCACCACCACAACTACTTCACACATTCAAACATCCCAGGCGTGCGCAAAACACACCGCTGTTCAAGTTTATTCTTCTGCAGAGTCAGGTCGTGATGTCACACAGGGAGTGTACAAGCGCGATCATTTAGCTGTGAGTGTTAAAGGAGGGAAAAGTTTGCTCCCTCCGGGTGTTTTCTCACCTGTGCGCAAGAGAAGAGAGTTTTGTAAACTTAACCATTAAATGCGCTGTTTTTGCAACACAGCACAGCGGTTGTTGTAGCTAGTGTTGTGGCAGCGTGTTTTAGGCGATAAGTGGGCAAATTATCTCGGGCTGTAGCGCCAAAGAGGGCACTAGTTTGCGAGCGACGCGGAATAATCTGCACTCCGCCTCTCCAGTGTACTTGTGTCGGGGCTGCGGAGGACATGGCCCGGGGAGACGGAGCGAAAAACCCCCGCAAAAACACTCAAAACCTGTGAAGAAAGAGGAAAGAACCGCTCGAAACACTACGGGAAAGCTTCACGACCATGGCCTATGTGCCTTGGTAGGAGGTATGTGACTGAATATTTGTAATTAAAGGCGGTGAACTCCGGGGAGCCTCATCAGCGGAGGGCTGCGCTAACGGCTAGCTTAGCTTCAGGAGTTCAAAAAGTTTGAGGAATGGAGGAAGAGGAGGAAGAGTGAAGAAACTCAAGCCAGAGGAGGAAAATCAAAGTTAGATTTTAAAGAGAAAATAACACTGTGAGACGCTACACTCTCAATCTATGGGGTGATGTTCGTTGTGAGTTTTTTTTAATAACTTTAAATAAGTTGTGTCCTGTTTGCTAAGCTAGCTAGCGACTTGTCGAGGTAACTCGCATTAGCTCGCTTCATGCCATGGCTGGATAATACTACTGAAATCATGTGTTATATTATGATTATGTTTATTGTGGTGGTACAGTCCAGTTAGAGCGCCACTGACAGTTATTTTTACTGCTGTTTGTGTAAAGTTATCTGTTTCTTTCTGAGTGTCTTTTCTCTCTCTGGGTGGGGGGTGATCTCTGCTCACATATCTCTGCTTCCATATTGTCTCTTCACTCTTACTTCATACTTACATACAAGCTTTTCACACAGATCAGAGTAAGGTGTTATTCTTCAGTTTTCCCCACCCTTTAGATAAACTTAGGAGAGAGCAAATTGATGAACAGCTACTCATACAGATCAGATGTCTTTTGTTGTTTGTAGTTTGGGCTTTTGGAAGAGATTCAAAGTCTCCTGTCCTCAGTTGGATGTATACCGACCCTTTATCAATTTAAGTATATTCATTTTGTGTATGAAAAAATAGAAAATGTTCCCCCTTTTTTGTGAGAATAGTTGTATACAAATACCAAATATGTAATGGTACAATGTGAAGATTTCTTTTTTCCCAATATGTAAAATATGTAGGTCATACTGTTAATTGTAAATCTCAGTAACTCCGAGGAGGAACGACTGATGTGTTTTGTAAAATAGATCACACATCATCTGTAATCATGGTTACACTTCATTTAGGTAACAGCCATGACTGTATGATCAAGATTGATTTGATTTTCAGCCATTTGAGTGTGAAAACACAAAGAGCTATCAGTGTGAGCTGTTATCAGTCCGTGGAGATGATCGGCTTTATCTGAAGGGTTAGTCATTCAGATGCAAATCAGCGGTTACGGCTTTCCGTCTGACATGTTCATCAACTATTATGTTTCTGCATGTTTGAGGAAGATTGGACATGTCCTTATGCTGAAACCCGTCACTTGTCATTGCTCATCCTGTACAATGTACTGATGAATCACTGCTGATCCGCTCTACTGCTGGAACCCAGTCGGATGAAGTTCAGACAAAACTTGGGCTGATGATTTTTCTGTGTATGCCTACATGTTCCACTCAAGGAGGTTTCCCTCTGCTTTCATGTGCTTGAAGAACAATGAGCAGTGGAAGTGGGTGCAGCGCTGTTGGACAGCTGTGTGCTGGGAGGGAGGGATTGGGTCAGAGATGGGATGAGGGAGGAAACGGCTCTTTGTGGTCACATCCTTTTTTACTAAGGCCGTTTTCACAAGCCCCCAAACAGCTGCTGCTGTGGGCTACATGTGTTTGACTGTCTGCATGATATGGACTGAAGTGATGAGATCACATCATGCTTTGTTTCATTAGTGTAGCTGTACATCAGGAAGACTGTTTAAAGCATGCAGTATCTCTACATCAGGTGGTGAGTCAGTCTAGTGTTTTTTGTGACTCCTGGTTGTGCAGTGCAGAATTGACTCATCCTTTTAACTGTGATTTATATCCTATCTGTATTGTCAGCATCTTGTAGATAAGAGGAGCAGAATTTCTTCAAACATGTCTGCATTCAGTTTTATTACTAATTTTACTTTTGACAGATTAGTCATTTTATGTTCTTGTCTGGCAGACAAACCAGATAAGTTGCTTTTTTTTTACTTTACTTTTGACACAGCAGCATTTACAAACAGTTGTACATATTATTTAATCACTCACAGTTTAACTAACTAAATTTCAAAGTATCTATTCCACATTTTGATACCACACTATCTCATAATGTGGAATACATATTTTTGTAAATGTAGCTGCTGTCTGTCTGGTCCACTTAGTTGGCAGTGTTATGTCAATGGGGCCATTTGCTTGGCTGTAAGAGTGTTTCTCCTCACGTTTGTCTTTTCATATGCAAGACTGTCTGCAAGTTCTACATGCAACACCTATCAGATAATTGCATCATCCAAGCTTCAGAAAGACTTAGTCTCTTAATGTTGAAATAACACGTCAAAGGGGCAAAGGGCTTTTTGATCATTCTTTTGATTGAGAATAGTGTTTGTCACATGCTGTGCTCAGACTTAATTCATAATGTTGGGAGTGCGTTGTGTTTATCTCCATATATAGTGCCAAACAGACGAGTGGGTTGCTGATGTTTACGTGCTTCTGCTCTCTTTTCTGTTTTGCAGAAGGCTGGTGGAGTACAACACTGACTGTGCACTGGTTGGAGACGTCAGTCCTGAGAGGAGCTGGGAGTTGTTGTTGAGAAAGAGTCCCTTCCTTATGTCTTAGCCTGTCAACTTGTGCTGGTGAGACCTGCTGCAGCGTGTCAGTTCGACAGAGGTCCTGATCTCAGCTCCTGCAGCCTGTACCACCACCCCCCCCTCCATCAGTGGTGGTGACCCAGCTCCGGACAGCTTGCTGCAGGGCCCTTCCTGAGCAGCAGCAGCTGCGTCCTGCTTGCTGACTCCCCTCCCTCCCCTGCTTCCTGTCCTTGGTCAGACAAGGCTAAAGCCTCCTCTCCCCTACCCCACCCCTCATCTCTGTTGGCCTCTCATACTCTCACACACACTCGCATTCACACACTCAAGTGGTTTCTCTTGTTGACTACACGTTCACACACCATTTTAGGCTACTAACACTAGTTGGAGATCATCAGCAGGGGACTGGTAGACATCCTTGGTCCCCCTGGAGTGAGTCCTCCCCTTTTATCCACACTTTCAGCCTCCAGCATGACCTCCATGTCCAGTCTCTTTTCCTTCACAAGCCCTGCAGTTAAGCGCCTGCTCGGCTGGAAGCAGGGCGACGAGGAGGAAAAATGGGCAGAAAAGGCAGTGGATGCACTTGTGAAGAAGCTGAAGAAGAAGAAGGGCGCTATGGAGGACCTGGAGAAAGCCCTGAGCTGTCCCGGGCAGCCCAGCAAGTGTGTTACCATTCCAAGATCACTGGACGGCCGGCTACAGGTTTCTCACAGGAAAGGTCTGCCTCATGTTATCTACTGCAGAGTGTGGCGCTGGCCAGACCTCCAGTCCCACCATGAGCTCAAGCCCCTGGAGGTGTGCGAGTACCCGTTTGGCTCCAAACAGAAGGAGGTCTGCATCAACCCATATCACTACAAAAGAGTGGAAAGTCCTGGTAAGCACTGATGCTTTCTCCAAATGGCTTATTCTTTTAATGAAAACTTAAGATACTCACTACATTTGCATTTTTTAAGGGTATAATTGTTTGTTTGTAATCTCTATAAGAAATACAGCAGAAAAACAGCATCCATGTTTTTTGTTTTTTCTTACTGGATAGCAGCAAAAATGAGAGAGATGAGACCAGTGTGGAGCTGTGCACATCTCTTAGCTAGAGCTCAGAGTGAACTGTAGAGCTGGTAAACAAATCTACAAAGGTCAGGAGGCTGTCATCACACAGGCCTGTTCACCCGCCCCCTCCAATTTCACAGAAAATCAATATCGCTAGCTCTTTTGGAGTCTTATTAGATTATATGCCTCAGGCACTCCAGATGGGGTGTGGCATCAGTGAGTGGCTCACTAAATGCATAAACCACTCAGACTAAACTCACAGCACTTTCTCATCACTACCCCCTCTCTCTCCTTTTCCTTCTCCCTCTCTTGTCAATCACACATCACATCACTTTCACTCTCGGATGACCCTGAGGGGACAGCCTCTCTGACACTAGGCTGGTTTGGGATTGCCAGTTCTGTATTGACCAGTTCAAGGATACGGATCACATGTCGGTCAGGAGAGACGGCACGTCATATCATTTAAAGCAAAGATCACTGGGTAATTTGGAGGCATTGCCTTGGAGCCATGATGCTTAGTGTCAGTGAGGAGATGAAAATCAAGGCTGCGGAAATGCACACTTTTTGACAAAATTGAAAATGAAAATAAATGTGGATGACCTCTGTGGCTTGAGAGGAATGCACGATTGAAGGTTTTGAGCAATGTTTTGTATTTTCTGTGAAGTTGGGACTGAATATGTGGTTTTGTTTTTATATATATATTGTTTTGTATTTTCATGGAATATATTTAGTTTCTGTACAGTAAGTTGAATGAAATAAGACATTTTTACATGTCAACATGGAATTCAGGAAGTTTTTCTGACATTTTACAGCTTAAATAAAGAAACTAATTGGTCATCTCAGTATGTGTTACACACACACACATTGTTACACACACACACACACGAAATGTGTGTGTGTGTGTGTGTGTACCACGGCTCTACTTTTCCAAGAGTAGACCCATCAAGGGTTTCTCTTTCCAGCACTGGCTGCATTTCCATGTTAATAATGGAAAGGATACATTATTAACAAGGAAAACATTTGAGTACAATAAAAGCCATACTTCAAGCAGGTTCCCTTGTGAAAGCCGTGTGTCAGGCATATGATGAGCTATTAGTTGTCTAAACGATACCGCCTGTGTGCTTCATTAACGCCTTCTTTGCTCCACTGTCCAGTGCTCCCTCCTGTCCTGGTACCGCGGCACAGCGAGTTCAACCCACAGCACAGCTTGCTGGTACAGTTCCGCAATCTCACCCACAACGAGCCGCACATGCCCCTGAACGCCACCTTTCCAGAGTCCTTCCAGCAGCCACACAGCGGGGGTGGCAGTGGTGGCAGCAGTGGAGGAGGTGGAAACGGTTCTTTTCCCATCTCTCCCAACTCTCCATATCCCCCTTCTCCAGCTAGCAGTGGTACTTATCCAAACTCTCCTGCCAGCTCGGGGCCCTCCAGTCCATTCCAACTGCCAGGTACGCCAAACACACTCATGTACCTGACCCTGGGCAAGATGCCAAACTATTGTGTTTTTTGGATTGTCGCTGTCATGTAGCCAACACGAGGCTAACTGTGAGTAAACACAAGTCTCTGGTGGTTTTTTTGGTCATTTTTCTACGTTGTGTAATGTCAGGGGAAAATATGTTATAGGGTTGTTTACAATTAACAGACAATTACCTAGATCCAGGTAAATCCATTTTTATATTCATATCATTTACAAAGCTCCCAGTCTAGATAGAGCACACTATATTGATGTACTGACTTAGTGAATTGTTTACTAAAATAAATTATTCTGACTTTGTTTACTACTTGCATACTTAAAACCTAAGTACAATACATTTCATCACTGTGCAATGAAAAAAGTTCCTGTTAACAGGACTCCAACCAGGTCATGTTATTATATTCATCCAAATCAAGCTACAGCCCCAAATGAGAACAAAGGAAATGCCAGCTAAGCAGCGTCCACCAGAGCCAGGGCTGCTGGCTGCTGTCAAGGCACTAACTCAGCCGACCAGGCAGGCTCTCTGTGTCATTGTTACTGACCGGAGACAGAAGAGATGCATCCGACATGAAGACATAGCTCTGACATTCCTCTCTGTCTTGTTCAGTAGTCTTGGTACATTGGAGAAATTTGGGGTTTTACTTGTGTTTGTGTGTGGATGTTACTGCTGCTCTGTTTATCTGGTGACTAGTGCTCTACTCTGCTCCAGATCTGCTGACACATCAGATGGCTGCAAGCAATCAGGCAGAAAAAGTTTTTAATAGCAATTTAAGAGCTTATTTGTGCTGAAAAGCCCTGATTGTCACTGTCTGCACACATGCTGTAGTTTCCTCACTGCAATCTAAGTGGAGGTCTCTGTTTTTTTCCTGTGTGCCTCAGTATGGGCTCGGAAAGCTCATATTGCATCTCTGTCGGGAATGGGTTAGTATGTGGCTTAGCAAGTGAGGGATATGTGAAATCTGACACCATTTCCGGGGCACAGATCCTGTGATGATTGTCCGAGTCTAGGGAGTGTGTGTGTGTGTGTTTGTGTGTGAAGACTGTTTGTGCCAGCAGCAACAACTGGTCTCAACCTCGCTAACTGGTCTCTTAATGTCTCAGCTGACACCCCACCCCCAGCCTACATGCCCCCTGATGAGCAGCAGGGCCAGGAGAACCAGTCCATGGAGACGAGCAGCAGCCTGGTGCCGCAGAACATGCCCAGAGGAGGTGAGACGTGCACACATTCACACTCACAATAGTACTACAGTACAAGTCCAGTTTGATCGCTTATTAAAAAAAGGTGGTCATATTACAGTAATTTGCAGTAGAGATGTTCTCCTCCATCTTGACACATTTTTAATGTAAACCAGGGAGGTTTCTATCCAGACTGTGGAGGAGGCTGCCTCCTTGATTTGATATGTAATCAATGAGTGCAGTTCACACGCTGCTTTGCACTGGTGGCTCTCATTAGCTACACAGAAAGCGAGGCTGTTAAGTGTACACTGTTTTGTTTGACCTGTAACTTAAACATTCAGATACGTTTTAATCGGGATCTTACACCAAGAAGATTTTTGTGTCCTCAATAATTGTCAGCTCACGTTTCTATCTGATCTGCAATTTCCCAGATGTGCAACCGGTGGAGTATGAGGAGCCGAGCCACTGGTGCTCTATTGTCTACTATGAGCTCAACAATCGTGTAGGTGAGGCTTACCACGCCTCGTTGACCAACGTGCTGGTGGATGGCTTCACTGACCCTTCAAACAACAAGAACCGCTTCTGCCTCGGACTGCTGTCCAACGTCAACCGCAACTCGACAATTGAGAACACCCGCAGACACATCGGCAAAGGTACGACCAGCGGATGTGCGTAGCAGAACAGGCAGTTTGGTTTGCTGCATATTTTGTCTTTGTGGTTTGAATGTCCTCCTGACCCGTGGTTTCTGTCTCCGTTGACCAGGAGTGCACCTGTACTACGTGGGCGGTGAGGTGTACGCAGAGTGCCTTAGCGACACCAGCATTTTTGTCCAGAGCCGTAACTGTAATTACCACCATGGCTTCCACCCCACCACTGTCTGCAAGATCCCCAGTGGATGTAGCCTCAAGATTTTCAACAATCAGGAGTTTGCTCAGCTTCTGGCCCAATCTGTCAACCACGGCTTTGAGGCCGTCTACGAGCTTACCAAGATGTGTACCATTAGGATGAGCTTCGTCAAGGTAAGGCTCTCATCAACTAACTAGAGGGGTGAACATGAAGTAGGCGTTGCATGTCTCATCTTTTCTCTTAACAAGAAGCAAACATCATTATCTCTGTCATTATTTAATTTGTTCCTCCTCCTCCTCACAGGGCTGGGGAGCTGAGTATCATCGACAGGACGTCACTAGCACCCCCTGCTGGATCGAGGTTCACCTGCATGGGCCCCTCCAGTGGCTGGACAAGGTGCTAACACAGATGGGTTCGCCCCTCAACCCAATCTCCTCTGTGTCCTAATGATGGACTTGTAGGAGCTTGGGAGATCCTTTTTTTTTTTGTTTTGTTTTGTTTGTTTGTTTTTGTTTTTTTTTTTTTACTTTTTTTCTTTACCCCCCCCTCAGTGATTTATAATTTAAAGGTGGTCTTAATGGCTGAACTGTTTACACTAAACTTTGGGAAGGGATATTGAACTCTGGCTGGAAATCCACCAACAACAGCAGCAGCCGGAATCAGTTGTTGAAACAGAGTAACGTTACAAGCAAATACCTGGAGAAATAGAGGAATAAGAAACGCCCAAGTAGCAGTAACAACACGGACACACACTACTGCTTGACAATGCTACAACACCTGCAAGAATCGAGGGCTCCATTGTCAAGCTTGAATCTGTCAAATGTTTTCTTGTTTTCTCAAATGTTTTTATTTCTCTTTATGTGTAGTTTTTAATGAAGCCGAACCTTTTCACTACTCTGCCTTATGTCCGACAGACAAATTGGAATTTTACTGAACACTTTTCTTACATTGTCGTCTCAATGTCAGATATTTACAATTCAAGATATAGACACGATTATGTTTACCATTAAGCTCAGATATAACAAATGCTTTCTTTTTATAGTCTCTACTGCTAGAAATGAACACTGAGCTACTGCCTTTAAGAGAAGGTCATGTATGCCAACCTGATAGTTTTTGATATGGGAGATCAATCACTGAACAAGATTAACATGCCATAAGCTAACACCATTGTGAATGTTACATCTATTGCAATAGAAATAGTCATTTATGATATAATCAGACAATGAACATCATCATTGATTCTTGTTTGTACTCTCGAGTTCAAGTAAGAGTGACTGTATTTTCCATACTCACTGTATTAACAATATTGTGCACTCATGGATTTTGCGGAGGCATATTAAAATTTTGGCGTGGGTACCAAGGCATTATGTTGATAGATAATTGACTTCACTAGCTCAATGAAATAAACAGGTTATTTGGTAACAATGATTGTTTATTTTGTCTTTGTCTTCTTTTATGGTTTAGTTATAAAAGTCCAGATGCAAACCAGGAGAAAATACATGGTAATGTACATGAACAGTGTTAAATCTGAGTGGATCAACAGTAACAACAATAACAGATGTACAGATGTAATTTATTCTGTTGATGAAAGTCTGATGATAGATTTCCAACATATCACCACCAAATTGCCTTCTCTGAATGTCAGTTTATCTATGATATATTTGTTTGAATAGCTGGTAATGGCTGTAAATGTGAAATTATGATCAAACATCACTGATCAGTTTTAAAATGTCTGTCAGATGACAAAACCGATAAACTCTAGTTACAGATTTACTATAGCTTTCAGAGTATCCAATATTCCACAGTGGCTCATAATAATAATGTTCTTTATGATGTTCAAATAACTTTAATTAAAAACACATTTTGTGGAAATGGAAAACACAGTCATAAAAAGCTCAACCGTCAGGTCACAGCAGTTGCTCTTATGCAAATGAGATGATACAGCTGTGTGGAGGATTTCAAATTCTGTAATGAACTGATTTGTTTCAAAGTAAAGATAATAGATCAAATGCTTGATTTTATTCTTTAAACAAGTGAAACAATTATACCAGTGTAACATATATGACAGGACAGATCAGAGTATGAGTCTGTGTTGTTTTTTCCTGCTTCTATTAATGTATAATGTAAATTGAAAATGGGATTTTTTACTACAAAGTAATCTCAATACTCCAAATATTAAATGCATGTTTCAGAAAGCAAGATCTGGAGCTTTAATGTGCTAAAGTGCATTATACTAATACTGAAGGACTGAAGACTTTGGATGAGAGGTAAAACATGATAAAGAATACAGACTCCAGTTGTCCTTTTTTTTTACCTATTCATCTCTGGGTGTGTTAAATGAAGGTCAGCTGGTTTAATAAACAGCCTGTCTCCTTCATTTACAAATCATACAAACTAGTAATGGTGGAAGGACCAGGCCTTAATCCAGCAGATATTAAGTGATTAATTAACTGTAACACATCAGACAGAGAAAAACTGACCGTATATACATATTATATTATAGAGTATTTATATAAATATTATATGATAGACGTCGATACATATTCCATATATCTTCATATAAATATTACATGTGTCTTTATGTCTGTAATGAGAAGCAGCTTGACAACTTCCTATTGGTCCACGTTGGTATTTACCGTAAATGTCATAAAAGTCTTATATGTACAAGTACAATCTAATTACGTTTACTCAGAGATTGGGCAATTAAACGCAATAGTCAAGTCTTTGTTAACGATTAAAGAGAAAGTCTCCATTCGTATGTTATTTTACAGTAAATGAGTTGGAGAAAGTGGACAACGTGTCGGCGGTCTCTCAGATCGCTGTTGCGTGAAGTTACCGTGTGAGCCGGATGTGAGGTGGCTGAGAGGAGCAAGCCAAAGATAAACACGTAGCCAGCAGGGCAGAATAAAGATTATACTCGGGCTGCTGGGAAAATAACGACATGGAGTAGCTGCGCGCAATACAGAGGCTTTATCGGGCACGGAGACAGCAGCCAAAGTGAGCAAGGAGCGAGTCTTCCTCAGACATCGAGTCGGTGAGTCTGTAACGAATCAAGCTAACAGCAGCTAACAGCGGCTAACTCACAAAATTACCTGACCGACAGGTAGTCTCTCTGCTTAAAATATTCACTAAGACTCACACAGCTGCTTGAGAAGGCTACAGCTAGCTCTGTAGATCAAGTTTCTCTCTTTTAGTAAGCTCTCTCAAGGTTGGCCTGATTTCTGAGACTTAATTGGATCATATTAGCTTTAATGTTAGCGAGCTGGGTTAGCTTAAAGAGCTGCCTCCTCTTCCTCCTCTGTAGGTGACAAATGTTTGTGTTTACTGTCGTTTAACATGAAACAAGAGAGCACACAGGTTAATGGTGTACTGTCAGTGTGAGGCATGAAGCAGAGGAGGTCAGTGTGTGCAGTGGTGGGAGTGTACTCACTGTTAACTACATGTACTTTACTGCTGGCTAACAATAAAATGAAGCAGACAGGACTTTACTTTAAAAACAGTTCACCTGCACACTGTTAAACTGTGTCCTGGTGTCTGGCCTGATTAAAAACACAATCATCAAGATATGATTTATGTACATTCGTGTTGTATTATCAGACTCAGGCTTTCATACATTTCATACAAATGATTTTAGCTAAATTGGTCAAAGTTATATATTTCCTTTAACTGACGGCTCATTAGAGTGTGCTTATCAGTGTTATTTGCAGTCAAGACTGAGACTTTCTATCTGGCAGGTTGACAGATCTGTGTGTAGTTAACACCTGGATGATCTCCTTACACTGATGAAATTCAGGGCGACAGTGAACATGTTGACCCCCAGAAATATCCCACCTCTTTCAGTAACAAGCATCAGCTTATTTTCAACAACGTCACTTGAGTTTACTGCTTTTTATTAATCAGATTTTCACATGTTCAGTCAGAATTACATTAATATAATAGGACAAAAACCATGCATGGATTATGAAGTGTAAATCTAACAATGGACCAAATAGCATTGTTTTATAAACAACCAAATTACTTTAATGAGATGCACAATTTCTTTAGGTTTTCTCAAAATCCAGCTATTCGTGTCTAAGGCATCCTTGAATAAAGATATAAAAAGTACTGGATCTTTTTTGTTTCTAGTAAATTGTGCTAATCAATTAAATGTATTTCTCAGTTCAGACACTCCTCGTTTTATAACAATTACAAACACAGAAGAATCGACCCAGAGGATCATGTGGCTGTATACTAATAAATCCCCCATATATCATGATGATATCATTTTGATTCAAATTTTAAATTTCTTATTTATCTATTTTCTAATCTCCAAAAAGGTTAGGCCTCTTCTCCAAGACTAAGTATCTTTGTGTTTTATTCCTGTTATACTTCATTTTGTGTAAATGTGGAGGTCTGGTAGATTAGTTTGGCCCAGACATTCCCCCTGATCCTTTTGCTCTTTTTGGCCAGATTTCCAAAACCCTTTTAGTTTTGGTTAATTTATGGCAAAAGTTTTGTGAATTAACTTCTTTAGCTGTGAATCTAACCTCAGGTTTGACATTGTCTTCATGTTACTGGTCCTGAGATTGAGCCCAATGTTTTGTGTGTTGTGTCCCCCACAGTATCTGTAGCTGAGTCCAAAATGGTACGAGCAGCCTTGGTGACTGCCACCAGTCTGGCACTGACTGGGGCCGTGGTGGCACATGCTTACTTCCTCAAACACCAGTTCTACCCGACTGTGGTCTACCTCACTAAGAGCAGCCCCAGCATGGCGGTAAGGGCAGTGCTGAAGTGAAGTCAAATCTGAAATGTGGTTGATATCTTTTTAAATTTGACAACATTGCCACATCAGTGCCAATGTGACAAATGAGCTTTTCGTTTCTGTTTTTCTTCTGGTGTCAGGTTTTGTACATTCAGGCCTTTGTGTTGGTGTTTCTGCTGGGAAAGTTCATGAGGAAGGTCTTCTTCGGACAACTAAGGGCTGCAGAAATGGAGGTAGAGTTCTGACTCACTTGATTCATCCTAACACGCATTCAGTTCAGTATGTATTGCATTGTCTCAGTTGTAAATGACGACGGTGTACCTCATAAGCCTCTTTGTTTGTGTGCGTCCACGTGTCTCCCTCTTCCACCGGCAGCATCTCATCGAGCGCTCCTGGTACGCAGTGACCGAGACGTGCCTGGCGTTCACTGTGTTCAGGGACGACTTCTCCCCTCGCTTCGTCGCCCTCTTCACCCTCCTGCTCTTCCTTAAGTGCTTCCACTGGCTGGCTGAGGACCGGGTGGACTTTGTGAGTGAGAAGAGATAAACAACTTCCTCCTCTTACATAGAAACAGTGTATGCTGTACATTGTTTAAAGGCAGAAAGGAAACACGACACAAAGGATGCATGCCAGAGTTGAACAAACATTGTTGTTTGATCACTCAGTTACAGTTTCAGTTCACTTTGATTTTTGGATTTTTTTCTGTGCTCCAGTGATGGTGTTGGTGTTCAGAATCACAATTCAATGATGCATTGATCATTCAACATGTGGCTGTGCATGCTTTAAGTTAACATGTAAATAATGTGTATTTCTGTGTTTTTAATCCTTTTTCTTTCAGATGGAGCGGAGTCCTAACATATCTTGGGTCTTTCACATGAGAGTATTATGTGAGTACACATTCTCATCAGCCATGGCATTCTTCCCGCCTGTCTGTGTTTTTTTTTTTTTTTTTTTTTTTTTTAAATCTTTGACTTCCGTCTCTATCGCTTTCTGTTCTATTGATTCTACTTATGAAACTGTATGCAAATTATTGTTTGCACAAGGCCAGGTGCACCTCTGTTTAATGGAGTCCCAGTTTGGTTTCCACAATCAGGCTAAGAAGCTATAATGTTTTAAAACAACTGTTTTTATACAGATTACTGCACTTCGTTACTGTACAAAAATGACTGTTTTCTATCTTACTACAGAGTTTCTACACGTACTGTAACCTCCTCAGAGAAGTGTTAATTAGTGTTGCTCTTCATTTCATGCAGCTCTCATGGGACTGCTGGGTGTCCTGGATTTCCTGTTCGTCAACCATGCCTGTCACAGCATAATCACCCGAGGAGCCTCAGTCCAGCTTGTTTTTGGATTTGAGGTTTGTCTTCCTTCAGTTCAAGCTGAATTCAGATTCAAATTCACTTCACTACAGCTTTTTACTTGAGTCCCTTTTATACTTTGTTCTCGTGCACCCACGTTTACAGCAGGTAACACTTGATAATACACACACACAGAGCAATGGCCACAAATGTTTTCAGTGAGATCTCATCTGTCTGTGCCCCTCAGTATGCCATCCTGTTGACCATGGTGCTGACAACCTTCATAAAGTACCTCCTGCACACTATTGACCTGCAGAGTGAGAACCCCTGGGACAACAAGGCCGTCTATATGCTTTACACAGAGCTCTTCACAGGTACTGCACTTCAGAATGTGATGCAGGAGTATTTTCTTCCAGACAGTGTGTGTCTGTGTAGTTCAAGACAAAATGGTGGCATTTGTCTTTTTGTTTTTCCAGGTTTCATCAAAGTGCTCCTGTACATTGCCTTCATGACCATCATGATAAAGGTCCACACCTTCCCCCTGTTTGCCATTCGGCCCATGTATCTGGCCATGAGGTGAGCCGCCATGTGCCTCTCTGTTTGTTGTGTTGTAATAAGTCTTACATAGGCCTAAATATTGTTGAACTTAATGGAATATGAGTTTGGGGATTGATATTTTGAAGTCATATTAATGGCATGGTTTGAGTGTTGTTGTCCTTCCTCTCTCAGGCAGTTCAAGAAAGCTGTAACAGATGCTATAATGTCCCGGAGAGCCATCCGCAACATGAATACACTGTGAGTGATGTTTGTAAAAATCTGTAATTTCCACAGCGTTTTTCTTACTAATGTTTATATCATTTGGTTAGACTATGTGGTCCAGGTGGATTTTAACATTTAATCATTTCATTTAAGCATTTTTTTTAATCATTTAATTACATGGCCCTATGGCCAATATGTAAATGTCCATCCAGTGTTCATGTTTTTGAGAGGTTACACAGTGACAGCTAGTTATCTTTACCCAGGAATATTTACATGCAGAAAATGTAGACATATAATAGCTACATACAGTACAAGCCTGAATAAAACTTGGCTAAAATATTCACTGGCTAGAATTGTTGTTTATTTCTCTTCTCATTTTTGTCTGTGTTCAGATACCCTGATGCTACTCCTGAAGACCTGCAGGCCTCTGACAACGTCTGTATCATCTGTCGAGAGGAAATGGTCACTGGAGCCAAGAAGCTACCCTGTAATCACATTTTCCACTCCAGGTAAGTCTTACAGTAAACAGTCTGAATCAGCAGGAAAGATTCTAGGCAGCAAACAAACAAAATAACGTAGATGTCAGACGTGGTCAGCAGCCACCTAAAGTGAGTTAAGTAAGTAAAGTAACATCCTGTATAGTCAGTGGGGCGAATTAAACATGACCTAAAACAAGAACCTTTGGTATTGCATTTTGTTTAAAGGTGGCTGTTTTTTATTATGTTGTCCTCCTTTTCCCCCCAAAGTTGCCTGCGCTCCTGGTTCCAGAGGCAGCAGACCTGCCCTACCTGTCGCATGGACGTCCTCCGTGCATCTAATAACAATCAGGCTCCAGCTCCGGCCCAGGCTCCGCCCCCTCCTCCTGCAGCCCCCGCCAATGCACCTGCTGCCCCCCCTGCCAATGGTGAGAGTCAAAAACTAGTACAAATGAGCATAACACCTGTTATATAGACACGAAGAAAAAATGCCTTTGAAACTACTTATGCAATTCTGCACATTCCAACAGCTGACAGTAATATTTGTACATGTACCTGTTTTGCAGACATAATGTACCTTCATACCTACTGCTGTCGGAACTGTTTGACTTAGAAAAAACATTTCTATTCATCTTGAAGCCACTATGTATTGCCAAGATTAGACACCCCCGGTGAATTTTTTTTTATTTAATTTGTCCAGTATGGTCATTTTATTGCACTTAATGACACTTTTAAAGTTTTAATCTCAAAGATTTTCATCGACTGTATTTGAGAAGAAACATCTACATTACTTCAAGTTGTCTTCTGTCAGCTTCAAATTTTGAGACAGCCCATTACCTTTTTAAAGTTAAAACATATAGTTTCCTTTTATAGTGGAATGTCTGCCCAGACATTTGGTGCGTAAATACCTTAATACTGCACATACAAGAGCTTTCATCTGTGGGCTGTTGGCTCAGTCACCATTGTGTGATTATAGGATCGTCTTTAAATGTTCTTGCTAAATGAACAAGTAGTCTTGCAGGTCATGTTGACCTCTTTACAGAGCATATTGTAAAGTGTTCAATATAAATATGTGAATAACATAAATATGAAGTGGTCTTCATAAATGTGATTTTAAGCGTCCTTCTCCTCTTTCATTTCCTCTCCAGTGCCCCCGGGGATGTTACCTGGCTTTCCTCCTGGCATGTTCCCCTTCTGGGGTCCCTTCCCTGCTGTGCCTCCTCCTGCTGCAGCCGCTGCAGCTCCCGGTGCCACTGAAGCTCCACAAAGCAGCACAGAGGCCACACAGGCAGCTGGTAAGGATACCTCATGCTCTCCTGCAACAAATGAGCCACCCAGAGTTTCTACGCCTGAAAAAGAAAGTGTCTGAATCAGTTTGCCAAAACTTGTTTGCTTCACCAGGCACCAGCCAGCCCAGCTCGTCGACTGCAGATGCCGCTGCAGCAGCTGCTGCTCCAGGATCAGCTATCCCAGGCTTCCCCTTCTCCTTCCCCCCTCCTCCCTTCCCCACTGCACCATGGCTGCCCATGCCTCCACCTCCTCCCTTTGGTAAGCACAAACACTCCACGCTGTCTTGCAGAGTAAAATGAATATACGCTTGGTGACTTCTGTTGCAGAAAGTGAGCAGATAGAAAGCGACCCAGTTCAATGTTGCACCTCTATAAATATAGATGATTAATAATAAGAAATGTGCAATTTCAGATGATGTGGATGAGTCATGTAGGGGGTAATATTACAGTCTTACTTCTTCTATTAGCATTCTTTGTTTAAAGACGTGCTTAGCATCACCATGACAACATACAATCCACTGACACTGTGTGAAAGTCCCTGAAATTTCCCACCGCATGTTCAACTTTGCTTTTTTTCCCCAGCTTGGTGTGGTTCAAGACTGCAGTCTGAAAGTATCTCAGCTATTGGGAGTTAAGCCTAAGGTTAAATAAATAATGCAAATAAAATAAGATAACGCTCTGCTCTCCTCCAGTGTCGTCAATGCCGCCGCCTCCTCCGTCTCTGTCCCGGCTGTCAGAGGAGGAGCTGAGGGAGCTGGAGGCAGAGGGCCGACGGGGCCTTGAAGCCCGGCTCCAGTGTCTCCAGAACATCCACACCCTGCTGGATGCCGCCATGCTGAACATCCACCACTACCTCAGCACCGTCGCCACACTCGCGTAACTGAGTCTTTTTCTCAGTGAAGTTGCATTAAGTTTTGACAGAGCTTGAATCAGTTGTTAAATGCAGCATGCCTACTCATGTTACTGCAGTTATCTTCTAGTTACTTAGAGCTGTAAACATTTTGACTCTGGTCATTTAAGTATTAAGGGCATTCAATTTTTATCAAATTAATATGCAATATAAATTTGGATTGGATTTGGATTTTTTCAATAAGTTGAAATTAAAGTGAGTAATACAATTAAATAGCCCAATTTTTACCAGTTCATTCTGCTGTTCTCTACAGTCCTCCTCGGGCTGAGGGCAGCACTGGAGAAACCAGTGGGACGAACAACGCTGCTTCTTCTTCTGCAGCTGGCAGTAGCACAGACAGTCCCAGCCAGGACAAGGACTCTCCCAGCTGTAAGTAAACTGACAGTTCACATCAACTTTGTACTGAGGTGACAAACCAGTGACTGAAGCCTCTGACCCAGTGTTCAATATTCAATATTTTTCAGTATTTCAATATTTCTTTTTCCTGTTTCCAGCTGAGCAGGCGGTCGGAGCTGCTGTCTCCCCTCAGCCAGCTGACTCTACTTCCACTGCCTCGGACACGGACACGGAAAGAAAAGATGCACTGGACGAAGGAGCGGCGGGGGAGGAAGACGGTGAGCCCAACGCCGCTGAGCTGAGGCGCCGCCGCCTTCGCAAGCTCGAGACAGCATCGTCATCATCATCCTCACCCCCTCCAGATAACTGACCGCAGCGCCCTGACTCAGATGTATTTCTCTGGACCAACAGGAACTCTGAGCTGATTAATTGTTGCTTCGGTTCCTCATTGCCTCTCTTCCCGCGTGGCTCTCGCCTTCCACAGGCTCAGGTTCCTAACTGTGTCGAGTTGGACTCAGGCTACCGGGAGACGCAATGATCTTTACCGCTTACCTGGACTGTTTCTGTGTCAGAAAGCAATAGCACGGCTTCTTTCTTTTTGCTCTTTTCACCACCTTTTTTCCCCCCAGAATGACTACTGCAATAAGAATACTGCAGGTGTTTGTAAGTTGAATCTGGAGGAAGAGGAATCCTCGTTTCAAACCGGTTTCTTAATCAGTGTGAGAGAGACTGTGTTTGGGTTTGTGTTTGGTAGTTTTACTGTCAGTGAGGTCTTTGCCTGCACTTCTGATTTTCTTTCTTTAGTTTAATTCAGCTATCTTCAGTATAAAAGTGGTCCCATTCACCACTACATGTTACACAGCACCTGGATCAGCGTCACATCCAGTGAATTCAAATCAAAGGAAGTTGATCAGCTACTTTGGCTCTTTTTTTCTTTAACACTCATCAGTCTTCTGTTGCCACTGCAGATGTTGTAACATACTGATTTATTTGAATGTGTACATACTGTATAAAGAGTTTTAATAGGATGATCTGTACATAATGCAGAATAAACTGTTCGACTGAAATGGCAGTGGCACAACATGTATGTTGTTTTGTATGTTCACAAACTGATACCCTACGGGTTAGTCATTAATCGGGGGGCCGAATTTAGGACCCCCCGGATGCGGTGTGGTTAACGAGATGATTAAAGGAAAAGTTACATCTGTTATGAAATAATGTTCTTTTTTTTTTTACTTTTCCCCTATTCCTAGTGAGTATTTTTACCCTTTTTGTCTTTTTTTTTTTATTTATTTAATATAATTAGATTTACACCTCATTAGCCCTCTTAACATCATTCAAAGAAAGCAATATAAGATGGAAAACTTTACAGGTCTCTTAACTTTTTTTAGAAAGGAACTGACTAAATTTGGTTATTTAATGGATGCACAACAGGTTAAGTGAACACGCTAAATTGTTAAACATTATTCTAATTATAAGTTTAAATGAATAATTCCTGTCCACACTGAGGCCTTGACCTGACCAGATTAGGAACCACATCCTAACAGTATAATGCAAATACATGTTGGTGTCTAACTGCACAGTTTGGCGGGATGTGAACATTCAGCCAACCTAGGACAAACTGTTAGGAGTTAGGACAGAAGTTAGCTAAGCTCTTCATGAAACAAATTTTTATTTTGCTCTGTGACTAATTAAAGTGGAGCAAAACATACCTCAGTAGTTTTTCTCACCAGGTGAATATCTCAGAGATCTTTATCTTACAGATCTGTAATTTCCAGGTCATTTTTCAGGACGATTCCTGGGTATGTGTGTGGTACTAATTATAGGGAACATGGGAATTTTCTTTGGAGAAAAGCACAGTTTAAATCCAAGTAAACTGAATTATGTTACTTTTAAAACTTTCTCTATTTATTTTGCATTATGTTTCTTACAAATTCCTGAAAAATATTTATGTTCAGATGACCTGTGTGTACCAATCAAATTATTTTCCATATATAATTAATACCAAATAACAAAATTCTTTCCTGGATACTTCCTTTGGAATGATACACATAAAACAAAGTGATGCAGATGAAAGTGTGTAAATGTGTAAAACAGCTGCAGACAGTGCTTTCTCCCCACATACCTCATCTGCTTAGCAACAGGCTGAACAAGCTCATTCTGGCATTTTTATTAGATTCTTGTTTACATAGTAAATGCCAGTCATGTGGTAAAGTCAAAGCCACGGGTGAGTGAGTCGCTATGAGGAAGCCTCATCCGGAAAGACATGAAGGAGAACATCTGATTTGTAGCTACAATTAAAAGGTAGAACTGTGGTGATAAAATAAGTTAAACTTACATCAAAATACAATTATAAAAGGAAGGAAATAAGAATCTAAATCAACTTTTAAGTTTTTAAATTATGAAAACTCTTTACATGTGACATACAATACAAAGCATAAGAATAGCAGTAGTTCGCCCTAAAGGAAACTTATAAAACAAGAAAATAAACTCAGCAATGTGAATACCCACAGGAATGTAAAAGTCTGAAATTAATAAGGTATTGAAAGATATTACTAGTCTTAAAGGAACAGTACACCAAATACCAAACCAGACCTTTTGTATTTTAGTCAGTTTCTTATACACTTTAAACAGTGTAAGAGAAAAGCTACCTCTCTTACGAAACTGAAAATCAGTATTGTTGATAGTTGTCACAGACGGTTATCACGTGCTGTGAGTTAGGAACTACATTGCATTGTGTGTATTCATTTAAGAAGGAATGCTAAGTGTGCCATTTATAAGATTAGTAGCAGCTAGTTACCTTGTTTTATCCACATAAGGACAATGACTTATTTAAAACAAGCTAACAAACTGAATCTCAGCTTAACCTTCATAAGGAGATCACTGAGCACAGTGTCTGGTCTGTCAGGGCTTTCCCCAACGTGTTTGTTCCCTTTGAGCTAAGAAAAATTTAAATATATTCTCTGATCAAAAACTACAAGGTGCATATTCACTGTTTGGTGAGGAGTTCCTGAGGTTTTCAGTGCAAAAAACTGCTGACAGAGGGGGATAACTACTGGCTGGTAGCTGTGTGTGGTTTGCCCTTGAGGACACAGCGACCCCGATAGATAGCGAGGAGTCAGGGTCAGTTCTGGGGGGTGGAGTAGAACGAGTGGTGCTGGTGGCTCTGGTCTGGAGGATTGCTGGCGAACAGGAGAGGAGCGGTCTCTGATCCGTACCAGCTGAAACAGAGCGAGAAGAAGAGGAGCAGGTGACAGCTGTTCCCAATGTCCTTTACAAAGAGAAAGCTTAGTTTTCTGTCACAGTGAAGTTTTTCTTTTTTTGTTTTGACACATTATCGACCAAACAATAAATGACTTTAATGAATTATCACAAGATGATGGATATCTTTATGTTGCTTGACAAATCGATTAATTGGCTGAGAATTTCAAATCTACTCGTGAGTGTAACGTGATTTTAATGACAGTACCTTGAGTGTGGGTGTGAGCTGCGTGCCCACGGGACAGGTACATCTTCGTCTGTGCCTTGAGGGTCATCAAAGAAATATGGTCGAGGTAGGACCCTGTTGTTGATGGTAATGCTGCTGCTCTGTGAGGATCAGAGAAGAAGACAATGACTTCCACTCGTTTGATTTCATTGACATTTGGTTCAAATGTCTCTGTCGGGTGTGCAACTACCTCTTGAGCAGGCCGACGAACTCTGAAGATGAGAATTAGCAGACTGGTTGGGAGCAGCTCCCATATGAAGAGGATGGTGCCAAAGGCCAGGTAGCCCCTGTCGCCCAGTTCATTACGCAGGTCAGCCTACAAACAAACACACACAGGGCTGTATAGTGTAGAAGTGTACTGGCATTTCTAATGAATATGGCTCTCAACCTCATTGTGATGTCCTGACATATGAAAATACCAACAACCGTTACTGCCAATCTGAACCAGGCTGACTCTACTCAACTATTAGGTGATTACCTGGTCAGAGACGTTGTACCAGTCAAAGTTGAATGACTCCACCCGGTGGGTCTGAGACAGAATGAGGACTGTCAGGTTGTAGCAGGCTCGACTGGCGAACAACAAGATCACTGCTGCTCCCAGAGCTGCTGTATGACACACTGTGGTTCCCTGGTTAGGTAAAAAAAGGCAGTGTTAGCCTGGAACAGTACCAGAATTATAGAGGAGGATAAGAAGTGACTCACAAAAGTCACATTAATAAAAAGACAGGTGAAAACACATGCTGAGGCTGCTGAGATATCCTGACTATTAGTGTCTAGTAAGAGTCAACAAATGTTGGATTCTACAATTCCCATAATGCCACTCATTATTACCCTTCATTAGACCCGTCCCTGATTAAAACCCCATCTCCTTAAAGCAGCACATTTCCAGTTTGCAAGGCAGCTATAAATATGTAGCCTACACGCTAAATTGAGATAATCCTGATGATGTCATAGTGACAGTTTGAGACCGATGCTTGGCACACCTTGCTGAGCAGGTAAGGGCTGGTGGAGCGCGAGTGTCTGGTGAGGAGCAACAGCAAGGCGGCCAGTAACACTGCATCCAGGATGAAGAGCAGGTCGTTGACTAGAACGCGAACCAGGACCAGAATCCAGGTCAGCTTCCCCGACCTGCCGTCGGCACCTCTGTCTCCGAGAGTCGCGCAGACCACATTGACACAGAGGAAGATGGCACTCAATGTACCGTACATGCACCTTGCCAACCAGCTAAGGGAGACAGACAGCAACCACACCGAGGCTTGATCAAGATAGTCAGGGTTCAGAACAAAGGCCTGATATAGTATTATCCTAAATACAAACATCTACTTATTCTTTACTGTAGAGTCAAACTTACAGTCCTCTGTCCACGTCTGAGCTGTAAGTCTCTCTCACTTTGAGTAACACCTGTGGTACAAGAGAGGAATAAGAGACAGAGTGAACAGAAAAATCTGACACGGATAAACAGTGAAAGTGAAAGAAAAAGATATGCTTACTAAGCGTGTTGTTTTTTTAGTCTCTCTAAAGCCTTTAGTGACTTTAATAGCTGTTTGGCAGACAGCTACTGAAAGGAATTACCCTACTCAAAGATTATGTAAAGACTTTGATACTCTAAAAGGTTTAAGGAGGCTGTGATTTTTCACTTATCTACTGTATTAGGACAATACGTTTTTTCATCACAAGAGAATAACCCCTGTCACATTCTCCCCAGTCTTACCTGAGTGAAATACAGGTTGATAAGGCTGAGAGTGAAGAACTGCAGACACACAGGAAAGCAGTAGAGCAGCCAGTAGATCACAACAGGTAGGTGATTGGCCTCCAGAGCGCTACGGAAGTAAAACGAGAACAGGGTGGTGCGCAGGGCAGCCCAGAGTAGGCAGAGGAACAGGAAAACACTCTGGTAGCTCCATCTTTTGTGCCTGTAGAGGTAGAGAAGCCAGAGCTGCACGTACACCACCAGGAATAGTCCAGCATACAGAGCAGTGTACAGGATGGTGAAGCCAAGCTGTACCGAGGGGGCGACGGCCGGGCGCAGGGGGACAGGGGGAGGCAGGGAGGAGGAGTTGGGAGGAGGCAAAGCCGTGACCGGAGCTTCCATTGGACTGCTGACAGGACTCACTAAGTGTCCATCATCGCAGAAACACTGCCAAAGTTTCTCCTCTCAGCCAGAGGGGTTTACATGAGAGCTAAAGATAGAAACAAAATCACAGAACAGTGAGCAAGACATTTAATCATGTTTAAACAACATGATTAAGTACCTTAATTTGTAAACTGTTTAACTATTTCTATATATCATAGTGTGGGTTTCTATCTGAAGTTGTCTAGCTGCTGTTCTTCACACTACACCTGATGATGAAGGTAAGCAGAACTAGTTGTAATTGGAGACCATTTTCTGACATTTTATGGATCAAACAACTAATCAATCAGTGATCAACAGATTAATCAACAATGAAAATCATCGTTAGTGGCAGTCTTAATGGGACATCACACACTAACTTTCACTCTCAGGTGTTATTCTTCAGTATTTCAAAACAAATTCACAGACAAAAGTGTTGACCATTAATGACAACATCACATCAATCCCATGACATATAATAATAATGATAAGACATCTATCCCTTCTCCAGATGAGTCAAACAACGATTTAAACTGGACACAGTGGCTGGCTGTCCCAACACATTTAACAACAGTCAACTCAACAGTATAAACACACCAACACATCAGTATTTCAAACTCCAGCAGTGCCATATCTTCAGGACTACTCGCTTACATTATACTCTTTATGTTTTTCTGTCTCCTGGTTGTTTTTCGGTGACCTTTGAGACTAAGTAGCAGTAAGTTAGCTGGCTGTGAGTCTTTACGTCGCTCTTTGAGACACAAACATCCCGGCAGCAGGATGTAAAGATAACTTAAACTAACTGTGTTAACCGAATAGAGTTTCGACTCTTCGTGCTCTCGCTCAGCCACGCTTCTCTTGCTCACATGAGTCTACTGTACAGCACTGTCTACAGCTGTCAGCGCTCATTAAAGGACGATAACAGACCTTATTTCGGCTGAACAGCTCCGGGACTCGCAGATTAAAAACGCTAATCCGGAGCTTCCTTGTTGTGTGACGTACGTAACGTCTGGTGGGCGGAGCCACCGGTTTGATTCCAACCGCCAATCAGCGGCGACAGGAAATCGCGGTTTCTTCAATTTGTTGTTTGCTTATCTTGAGTGGGTCGACGCATTTAAAAACACATTAAAACGCCTAGCTAAGTTATTAATAGAAAATTACAAAAAAGGGTGTTTATATTAGTCCGGCAGCTGCTCAATGCGGGCTTCGTTCAGCGCAGCAGCCGTTAGCCGCAGCGGGCTCCCGTCAACGGTCAGAACGGAACCCGCTCCCAACGGCCCGTGCCGTCTGTTAATGTCGCGTGACGGAGCGGAGCTGCTGCATTATTAACGGGCCGACATGCCGATGGTGCTGAGGAGCAGAAAGTCCCTCCGCTCCAGCCGGGCGGAGAGAGAGGGGGAGCTGGGGCACCCGACACCGGTGAGGAGGTCCACCCGCCTGCACGACAGGACTGCGTACGAGGTGGGTTATTTTTATTACTCAGCCTCTTTTTCCGCCTCCTCTTCTTCTTCATCCGCTGCCGCTGCTGCTGAAAACTTCACAGGCGGCCACGTAGCTCTCTCTCCAACGTCAACCTCGGCGACGTTAGCAGGCCGACCCGACGAAAACACCCAAAGCGAGGATTATAAAGGAGCCAGCTGCCCGAAACTGTCGTGTATTTACATTTATTAGTACTTTGACGTGTGTGATGTTTGCTTAGCTGGTTAGCATACCCGCAGAGAGCCAAAACTAACAGCCCAGAAACTTACTGCAGTATGGTGAGTGTGTGTTTTTTTTTCTCACGCTGGCGGTGTTTGCATGTGGAGAAAACGACTAAATGTTTGACCCTTTCATATCTTTTCTGTTCTTTATTTGTTCCTTTCACAAGCTACACGTGTGTCACCATAGGTCTCACATGGCTTCGTTTCTAAGAGTGTGTGTATTACAGCGCTGTTTGCTCCTTGCTAACTGTGTAACGTGGCCCTGTTGTTGTCCTGTCAGGAGTCAGATGAGTCGGACTCGGAGTCTGTCCAGAGCCAAGTGATGGAGATGAAGAGAGACCAAGGTCCTCTGACTGAGCAGGAAGAGGAAACTGCTGAGGAGACTGGTGTCACGGTACTACAATACCCTGAACACAGAGGACAAACAAACACACCTCTGGGCTGTGTGTGTGTGTGTGTGTGGGCCTGGAGAAGGAGAGCAGTCCTCAGTAGGATGTTTGGGTGTGGTACAGCTCTTTATTTGAAGAGCCAAGAAAACATGGCCACAGAAATGATGCTTTGTGACTGTGCAGGCTAACATCAGCAGGGACAGGAAACTGAGATGTGAGTTAATCTCCGTCAGCCTTTACATGTAGGCAAGAGAGCTCAGACAATACTAGTATTGATATGTCAAAGGCAGTGTTTGTGGGTTAATATAATGGAAAATATTTCTTTTTATAAGTGTCAACTAAGGTAAATGCTATTCCCTAACCTTGGCAGATTGGTAGACTGTTTTTCAACAGTCATTTCTTGAAATATAAAACATATATGCATAAAAGATATATGACAGTCACATTGAAAAATTTGACTCATAACTTTTTACTAAAGTTTTTGTCAGTGTGACAATATTGTCCAGTCAGTAAATAAGTCAGTTATGTGTTTATGTAAAACCATTTTCAAGAGCAGATTTCACAAAGTGCTTGACCGTTATGAAAAAGTGAAACTCATAAGATGTAGCTTTGAGCTACACTGAGAGATATTTGGTCACTGCAGATGAATCAGGTTGGCAGATATTTAACAAGAAATTTCAGTACATATATGTCAAGATGTGTTTCAAAACATTGTTTAAATTAGTTCACACTGGAAAAAGTTGCAATCATTATAAAAATAATGTTTATGTTATGCATTTCTTGAAAAATAGTATTGGCTAATATGGTGAATATGGACTGGATTTTTATCAAATGTTGACCATATTTATGCCAAAAATCAGTCAAGATAGAATAGGTCCTTTCCACGGGAGGCATTTTAACTTGTCATAGTAGGACAAGCACAGGTGTTGCTGATAACATTCATGATGGCTGGTGCTACAGTAAACCACATTTTATGATTTACACCTCTAGTTTTCCAGGTGTGACATGTTAAAAAAACAAGAATGTGTTGTTAGACAATAACACATTAACAATTTAAACAAAAAAAACTGAAAGGCTCACCTTTTAAATAATCTGGTGGTAGACAGTCAGTTGTATTTGTAAACAGTATAAAGTCAGTAACATGCTTTTTTTTATCTGAGGACTAAAACAAATGTTGTCGTAAAGTTAAATCAGCATCTGATGAACCTTCTCTGGAGCTTAACTAAGATCTCTACAAAGACAGATGAATGTTCAACTTTGACTTCCATCAGGATAGAAATATAAAGGATACTGTAGCCATGGTAACACTCATGTCATGTTTATAAACAAATATTGACATCCAGGGTAACATGCTAAAAAGTCTGTGGTGGCCAAGCTGGGGTGTATCAGGCAGGAGAGCTCATTTGAATAGGTGTGGCTAGTCTAGCTGTGGCAGTGCTACAGAAGTCTCCTGAGGTAAAGTACAGTGTTTAAGTTTAGTTTTTTAACAGAATCAGGACAGGGAACAATGAACAAGAGGATATCAAGACAGAAAATGATGTTTAACTGCTTGCTTTTTTGAAGGGTATAGTTCAGGCCATATATGATGAGAGAGGAGCAGTAGATAAATTAATTTTCTAAACACAAGATGCATGTTTTTGTCTAATGCACTTCTGTCCTCTTCAGGAGCTGAAGCATTGTAGTGTTGTGTTGGACCGGCTCGGGGCTGAAGACAAGGTTGCACGAAAGGAGCACGAGGACAAAGAAGACATGAACCGCAAAGGTGGAAAACATGTTTCCAAGATCCCTACTTTCCATAAACGACCTACTGGTGCGAGCCACAGCACGGAGCTGCCTGTTCCCAAAAAAGATACCCCTGTCCAAGCAGCTCAGCCACCTGAGACACCTGTGATTGTAAGTGTTGAGGCTTCAAAGTCCAAGCTGCCCGATGTCAGAGAAAAAGCACTCCCAGTGCCATCGGTCCGAACCCCCAAAATCGGCTTTGAAGCCCCTTCTCCATACATCGGCACAGAACAAGCCACTGCAACATCTCATAGTTCCGTAATTACTGCACCCAAGAGCTGGAGTTTGTCTGAATCTGTGCAGTACAGTCCCATGATTGTAAGCCCCAGGCCTGCCATCAGATCAGAACAACATTTACCAGAGCGGGACAAAAGCACGTTTGATGTAGAAGCTGACACCATACCGGATGCCCCCATATCTCACCTTCTACATGAGGGATCAGTCAGCCAAAAGCCACCTGAGGACACAGAAGAGAAGCATGATGTTGAGGTGAAAAGTAGCATCATCCTCAGTGCCTCTGGAGATACTGAAAAGGGTACGACCGCAGAGGTTGTTCACACGACCGGGGTCAGCCAAGAGGAGGCGATTATGGATGAAGAGCCACCGTGGGAGACAGAGCCGATGAACATACTTGAATTTAAAGACAGTAGATCTTCGTCAGACATTGAATGTGAAGATGATTTGGCAAGTGGAAAGTCTGAGGGCCGAGATTCAGGGGAGGTGAAGGAGCATCATGAACCGCTTATTCATGCAGGGAAAAGAGGCAGTGTTGACAAATCAACCTCTTCTGCAGCGCCAGAGAAGACTGCTGAAGCTGCAAGAACCAAGTCCGCTAAGGTGAGTCATGTTGTTCTTTTCCCTGATGGATTCAGCTGACATTAGTCAGAGTGTTTTCTTGGTGGTCTCAACAGAGTCAGTCATGTAAGAAGGAATTTCACCACACCCTGCACTAACAGCTGTGGTATGCACCACAGTCTGAAGCTGTTTCCCATTCGTTCATGTCAAAATTGTACTTGTCTTGTTTTGTAGAGCTCAGGATTCTCCAGTTTTGCCCTTTTCTGCTTCCTGCCCACCACCTTGTTGCTTCTGGGGGGTTTTGGTCAGCATGTTTGGCACTACGGGCTTCCTATGTCTGTGGCTCAGCTCACAGCTCAGCTGGAACTGCACCTGCTGGAGGGCTTTAGCTTTTTACCAGAGCCTTGCAGCTCTGATTGTCGGTAAGAAGCAGAGTCTTGCAGTTTTGTTCCTTTGAGCCGTCTTTCTGCCCTTTGTTTACACAGTTAGCTGATCAAGAATGCACTAGACTTTGTGTTCATTTTACAATTTTGACACTAACACATGAGCAGCTAAAGAAAGGTCATGGAAGCTCTACTGCCTTATTACTTGAGCACCTCCTCTCATTCAAGATGATGGCTGGATTCTGTTTTTTGTGTAAGTCACTGTACATTTAGTTTCTCATCCCCCTCATTCAGAGTGCATCTGGTGGAAAGCATCCCTGTGGGTCTATACCAGTCTTCTTCCTCATCCAGAAATAGCATTGCAGACAGTTGGCTGCATCTGCTGGACAAGGCTAACAGCTCCGTCCACATCGCTGCTTTCTACTTCACTCTACAAGCCAGGGATTTGGAGTTTGCTGACTCCTCTGACTCTCAGGTCAGTACACTGGCATGCCCTGGTCTTATAATGCAGTTTATCAAGTGATTATACTTGAGTATTTCCACATATTTTGCAGGGAAGAATGGTCTTTGAGCACCTTAAACAACTTAAATCCAAAGGTGTGAAACTTCAGATTGCCGTCAACGCTCCCCAGACCTCAACTCAAGATACAGCAGAACTTTCTGCAACAGGTACTTCACTGGATGATATGGAACATTGTTTTGCCTCTCTGTTAAATTAAAGCCAAACTAAACACTAAAACACACATTGATCAGCCTAAGTCACAGATTGACGCGTTAGACAGAAATCTCATCATCACTAACTGAGATCCAACAAATTCACACAGTCCATTCAAATGTGATTTATATACACGTTTCTGCCAACATCAAGAATCTTTATTGTCATCATGTTTTCACATAACGAAATTAAGATTGGTGACTTCCAGCTTTAAACATAAATATATATAAAAATATGTACACAAACATCCAAAGTTGCAGCAGCAATGTACATTTAAGGGGGTGGAATTTGGGGAAAACTCCAACTCGACGTGGTTAAAGTCTCCGGCCACGATCACAGCTGCCTCTGGATTGTTGTTTCATCTGCAGACTGATCATGCAGTACAGCTCCTCCAGTGCTAATTTAGCATTAGCTCACGGTGACATGTAGACGGCTCCTCCTCTGTGTTTCTCTGAGGCTGCAGTCCTGTCCGCCCGGAGAAGAGAGCGCCCCGCCGTTAGCTCCACTGCTGCGTCTGGGATGTTGTTATCCAGCCAGGTCTCGGTAACAATCGCCACACAGCTGTTGATCTTTGCAGAGACGATCCTCAGCTTCATCTCGTCCATTTTGTTGACGAGTGACCTGGCGTTTGGCGTTTATGAGGAAGAGTCTGGGCAGAGCCGGTCTGTATGGGTTAGCTTGTAGCCTAGCACGCAGGCCGCCCCTCTCTTGCCCCGCTTTTGTTTACGATGCCTCCTCCGTCGTCTCCTTGGCAACAGAGGGATCGTGAAAGCCTCGGTGGTCCGCTGAACCTCCGGTGGTACAAAATCCAGCCCCGGAAACGCTTGAGGGTGCGCACTCTCCCCAATCTCCAACAGTCCAACCCCACTGCACACAACTGCCACTGCAGGCGATCAGAATATCACCAAAAACACAAACAAACACAAACAAAAAAGAAAAGAGCACCAAGCATGGCATGAAAACTAAGAACAAAATACAAAATAATATAGTCCTGTCTTAAAATCTCTAAATACTTAAAAATAATTGTGTCATAACTCTGCAGTGATTTCTCATCACATGTGTTTTTGTTTTTGTTTTTCAGGTGCAGAAGTCAGAGAGGTAGACCTCAAGGCTTTAACCGGAGGCATCGTCCACACTAAGCTGTGGGTGGTGGATCAAAAGCACTTCTACCTGGGAAGTGCTAACATGGACTGGCGCTCTCTAAGTCAGGTGAAACTAAGAGAAATGTGCTTTTTCAAACGTATTTGCGTTAGCGTTAGACTCGGCACTTGTCATGTTCACCCCACATCACCCTTTGCAGTAGGAGGAGAAGTCCAGTACTGTCCACTGACAGATTAAATTACTGTCCGGTAGATCTGTAGACCTGATGTCCCAGCCAGTTACTAGCATGAGCCTGGCTCAGAGGTGAAAGCTGCCTTGTACAAACAAAATATGCTCTCTTGTTTTGATGTAGGATAGAAAGTGACTGAGCAGTAAAGCAAGTGAAACTAACTGGGCTACAATGAGACAGCAGACTGATGTTGTACACCTCTGTGTGAAAGATTTTTTTTTACGTAAACATTCAAGCAGGGCTGCACAATTGATTTTATAATAAACCTAATCAGCTGTTATTAATACATAGACCATAAACAGGAGTGCCTGCCTGTTTGAATGTCCAAATGTATTCAAACATTGTTCCACAAGCTGGAGGAATAGACATGAGACATTGTCATGATCTATATATTGAAAAAAGTAATCTGGGTCTTAATAGTGCAACATACCGTGCAGCATAATGTGCAGCTTACAGGTCCGAGGGAGTCCCAAGTTTTACTCAGGAAATACAGTCAGATGCTTCCTGGAACAGGCCACGGACGATCCCACTGCTGCTTGCATGCAAACAGTCACGGCTGTGACAGACTGAATGCATCCTGTGTGCTCTGTTGAAGGTGAAGGAAGTCGGCCTATTGGTGGAGGACTGCAGCTGCCTGGCTCAGGATGCCTTTCGGATCTTTGGTGTGTACTGGGACCTCGGTGGTGCGAACAACGGATCCTTGCCCCCATATTGGCCCGCTCGTCTCTCTGCCCTGTCCAGCTCACAGAAGCCCATGCGCCTGAAGTTCAATGGAGTGCCTGCTCAAGTCTACCTGTCTGTAAGTTCAGAACTACTCGAGGCTGATTATTACATCGATTACTGGGTTTTAAAGGCTGAACTGATATTTTTATACAAACTCGCATGTTCCGATTTAAATGATCGTGCATTTTGGAAGAGGATATGAAGTGTAATAATAATTTGTAGGTATGTATTTACATCCTTAAGATATCAATTAAGCATGTGGGAGTAACCTGAAAAATACATGAAAGAAAAATTAGACGTTTTCCAGATAGCTTATTGAAATAATAGCATGTCTGACTTTCTGCACAAGAGAGTGAGTGTACCCAGCTGTGACAGAGTCCTTCCTCTCTCTGGTAGCTCTAATGATTCTTACCTCCTGTCACACCTGTTTCCTACAGAGCGCGCCCTCGCTGATCTCAGCCCGCGGCCGCTCGGACGATCTCTCCACCATCATATCTGTCATCGACGATGCCCAGAAATTCATTCACATCTCTGTCATGGACTACCTTCCTCTGTCTGAGTTCACTCAGCCATTGAGGTGACAATCCACATGCCAATATGTACTGCTGCACTGTAACAACCACACTCATGTTTTATCATCAGACAAGTAGATCCTCCTCAATAAGTAATAGATTAAATCTCTGTGATGTTATTACTTATTGTTACTTGATTTAAAGAGTATTACAGTAACAAATAATTCATAATCAATATAGCAGAAAACTTCCTGCTCAAAGTGGGTCTCCCTCTCTGTCAGGTTCTGGCCCACCATTGACACAGCACTGCGTGCTGCGGCCTGCACCAGAGATGTACAGGTCAGACTCCTGATTAGCTGCTGGAAGCACTCACCTGCTTCCATGTTCACCTTCCTGCAGTCCCTGCTGGTGCTCAACAGGCCACCACTGAAGTGCAACATTGACGTAGTACGTTGGGAGATTTTATTCCTGCACAGTGACTGAGATGCAGCGGGAAACAATGTTGATACATTAAACTAAACTTGTTTTGTTGTTTTTCTTTGCTTGTTTCTGTGCAGAAAATCTTTACCGTGCCTTCAACAGCGGAGCAGATGAAGATTCCTTTTGCACGAGTCAACCACGCCAAGTACATGGTGACAGACAGAGTGGTCTATATCGGTATGCTGTCACCACTTACTATGTTTTTACAACCACTTTGACTCTTCAAACTAAAAATATCTCAAGTACTAAGGTAGAGGTTTGGGAAACTTTTAGGTTTTCATTTTATGCTTTAAACTTCTACTCCACTACATTACATATGACACTTACAACTACTAGTAACTTTGTATATTGCTAATAATATTTTTCATACAAAACATATAGCTTCTAAAACATGATGCTGTTCCTTGATATGATTTGTAATGCACACACTTCAATGGATTATTTTTCTGAACACCTCATGCAGCCCTGGACTGCAACAACATTTTGCTTTGATCTGCTTCAGACAGTTATGGGCAGGTCTCAACTGCAGGTCTCAAAGATTTGTGTTGCTGAATTATAATCCTGTTATTTTGTGGACCCATAAAACAATTCCAGACTCTGTGGAAAAAGTAATTAACCCTTTACTGTACAATGAATTTCCTGCATACTGTGAGAAAGAACCAGACCCATCGCTATATGCAGCCAACACGATCGCATCCTAGATATTTCTTCAATGTAAACCATGTGCTGTTGAGTGGACAATTTTAACCAAAATGTCAGGTGTTAATGTGGCTGTGATTGAATCTAACTGACGGGACTACTTTTTTGTTCGCAGGGACGTCCAACTGGTCAGAGAACTACTTCACCCAGACAGCTGGTGTAGGCTTGGTGGTGAACCAGACTGGCTCTGAACTTAAAAAAGGCCAAGAGACCCTGCAGAGCCAGGCAGAGGAGCTCTTCCTCAGAGACTGGACGTCTCAGTATGCCAGCGCTCTCTCTGTTGACGATGTGGACGTCTGCCCCCGAGGCTGACACTGAGGGCTTGTTGGTCAATAAAGCGCATTGCATTGTAGATGAGCACCTTGCACGCTCCTGCTACTTGAACTTTATTTCACTTATGCAGAATCCGCTTGCTGTACTGTGTAACTGAACACAGTTTTTCTGTTTCTTGAGTGGCTGTCTGTTTTGTATATAATTGTGTTTTTATATTTCATTTCAAAACATGTTATTTTTATACTCTGTTGTTCTGACAAATGTCTTACATGAGTTAAGGTGCAAGGGAACTTGCTTTGTACAATTTCTTTTATGCCTGGAGCATTTTGTATATTCTCTGATGCTGAGCTTTAATAATCTCACGCAGGAAATAAAGGGTTTCCAAAGAGGTGCACCCACCATGGCCACGTTTACACTGCTGAATCAGATGTTAATGTTTGTCTGTAATGAAACCTTCTGAATTAATGTCAGTCCAACATACCACATTCTTGTAAATAGCACCACTTTTCCATTTCTAACCAGTGGGCTGATAAAAGAAGTATAATTTGAATGTGTCTGACTACAGAAGATCACTCACAAGAGTGAGCCTGCAACGTTCTTTGATGTTTTCCTTGTTTGGTGTCTGTTTTTCTGTACTGGTAAATACTCAAAAACCTGTTTGTTTCTTTCATCACCTCATATCTGGGTTATGTAATGTATGTATGCTGTAGATCCTGTTTCTGTTTCACTGGACATGCTGTCACTCTTCACTCTGTTCAGCCTCCTGGCTCAGGATCATACGTGAAGGGAATATACAGTTCTTAAAAACATCAAAAACTTTTAACCAGTGTCTGCAGCTATGTTTACCATGTTCACCATCCTCGTTCAGCTTGTTAGCATGTTAACATTTGCTAATTTAGCACTAACCACAAAGTACAGCTGAGGCTGATGGGAACGTTAGTTTTGCAGGTATTTAGTTATAAACCAAAGTGTTGGACAAATATAAAGGCTGCCTCCAGACTTGTTTGAAGACAAATAAAAAAGCTCTGCTTGGAATAATAAATTGTCTGAAATGTTTTTGTTTTGTTTTTTTCCACAAAAAAAGTTGAAAATCTAATTAGAATTTTTAAAAATTGCATCCAATCCTCCCTGATTGGAAGATCCAGAATCTGTGACCATGCAGATTTTTGTTGCAGGACACAAGACCAACTCAGTGAAGTTATTAACTTCTATTAACTTCACTGAGATTTAAGGTCAGCACTGAGAAACATGCCTACTACGAAATCTGTACAGTGAAGCTCAGACAACAAGGAAAGTTACAAAAAGCAAAACCCATTATATAAAACAATCTGAGTGGTTAGATGCCACTTGAGATAAAATGTTAGTTTTTATAATTTGGGTAAATTCCCCTTTAAATGTATCTGATTCATCTTGTTAAAGCACAGGAGGGTGAGGTCAATGGAAAACATTGTACCACAAGGTCAAGTAAAAACCCACATGAAGCATCATCATGCTTAACTCAGTTAACTCAGGTTGGATGATCAAGACATTTTCTAACTCAGTTGCTTCAGGTCGATGTGCCTTTATTTTCACAGTTGATAACTTTCATTTTTTTTATCCAGCTAACACAAAACATTTAACAAACAAGTAAAAAACAGATGGAAAACAACTAGAGCCTGTGTTAACTTTGAAGTTCTACGTGCAAAAGAATTCTTCATTGTGAACTCTTTTTTTTTTTAACTCATGCCATACTGAAAAATCCTCAGTCTAACATCTGCTGCAGTTACAGGTTTATCACTCCTCAGTCCAAGTTGGAGTCACTGCTAGATGTCACGCAGCAGATTATTATACTCTCGGCTGCTCCATCCATCCAAACGAAGGAGAGACAACAGAGGGTGAATGAAGACGCTTCACCATTCGAGAAGACGAACAGATCGAACCAGGACAGGAGTAGCTGCTGTTAAACCATCTCTGATCACGGCAGTCCTTTCCCATCCGTGCACAGAGAGCTTGAGGACGTGGAAGTGTTTGAACAGGAGAGATGAGCTCCCTTCCTGCTGTCACTCCATGGAGAGCTGCACACTGTCCGCCTGGCCCTGCTGCTGCTGCTGCTCAAATTTTCTGGCTAAAAAGACAAGACAGAGAACAGAGGGGGGAAAGAAATCAATGAACCTCAAAATTAACCAAGAGAAGTGTCACAGAGTGTCAACATGAAACATGGGAGCCTATTTAGACTGATCCACGTCCATGACATCAAACTAACCCATCAGAAACATTTGTCAGATATGAGGTGTTTGAACTTCCTGATGTTTAACCAAAACATAAACAGCTGCCTTTGGAAAGGATTAAATATATATTAGATAATCTTTAATATGACTATGTAAAGCCAAACTTTATTCAGTGGAAGTTTTTAAATATTAAGAAAACTAAACTATGAGGCTCACTGTCTACAACTCTGTAGTCCCAACTGGCCACAAGTTGATCCAATAGAAAAAACTATTTTTTCCTCCTGTGAGCATCAGTGCGATTATGACCAGATCCCTCCTGTCCTTCATAGTGTCCAGAGCTGATGCTCACCCAGAGAGTACATCTCCAGCTGCTGTCGCAGGCGGACTTTCTGCAGGCTGTCGTAGAAGTTTGGCTCCGGGCTGCTGCCGACGGTGGGCGGCAGAGTGAATATCCGCATGATCTTCCTCTTGTTTCTGAATTATAAATGAACAGAGACATTTAAATGAGAGGACATGAAAATGCATAAGCACCAACACGTTTTAGCACGTGCAGAGAATCACCGTTCATTTCTGACAGTGGTTAAACACTGACAATAAAATGTGACATTAAATTAAAACACAGGTTTGGAGGTTTATATGAAAGCCGAATAAGCAAAAAGACCCTAAAACAGGCCTATATCAAAGTAATGTCACCTAAGGCACCCCCATCCCCTGTAACCAACGGAAATACAATAAGATTACGCAATTTATTAATGGAGTACGGGGTGAATTTTCATATCGCTAAAGGAGAATCTTAAGAGTGAACCGTAGGCCTGTGTAATAACTCTACTGAGGGTTAACTGAGTGCTGAAGTAACGAGTTGACTGCAGACTTACTTTCTGGCGTACATGAGCAGGCCGAAGCTGACCAGGATAACCAGCAGGTAAACATTGGTGGCCTCATTCCAGGCTTCATGCACTGAGTAGTCGATGGACTCGGGCTCGTTCCCCAAAACACCGTGAGCACCCATCGAAACGAAACAACCCTCTTCCGGTAAACACGTCAGTGTGGACACAAACTCGGTTAAAAAAGCGGTCTAAAATCACATTTACCCGCAAATCGACTGCGCGGTGTAAACACTATGACGTCACATCTACCTCCCTGCTTCTTCTTCTTCGTCTTCGTTGATTTCCGGGCATCCTAAACTACGGTGGCCCCGAGAGCTTAAAACACACTGCACATGAAGAAAAAGCAAGATAATTAAGAGAACATACCTTATAATTATAAATAACCTACCTAAATAATCTATTATCAAGTGATTTTAATATTGTCTAATTACTCAAAAAAGTAATGGAGACAATCTTTTGTCATTCATTGAACATAAGTATATATTAAGTTTTTAAGTAGATTTCTATTTGTTTATATTCAGACGAGTTAATAGTTGATTTCGTTATGTGAAAACATGATGACAATAAAGATTCTTGATTGATTCTTGAGTTCAGATTGTACAGATATAACTTGAAGTCATCTGATTTAAAATGAAGGAGTTGGATAAATATAGGTCTGCTGCTGAGTTCACTCCATTTATCAGATTACATTTATGAACGAACATGATTGGAGTGTTAAAACTGAAGATAATATATGATAGAAACTTTCTGTTTGTCTTGCATACATATTGAATCTACTCTATGTTAAGTCATGGTTGATTCACGTCTCAGCAAACAAGTCAAGAGGCTCAAGCTAAATTTTAGTTACCAGTACAATTAGACATTCCACCCAAGGAAGACATATTAATGACATACTAATAACAAAACAAATCAAGAAAAAAATGAAATCATAATAATGATAATGCTTTATTTTTATTCCTGGAGCCACAGACCCCCTGTGGCTCTGTGTTCTCTAACTGTAACTTTGTGGCTCTTTCTTGTAAATGTGACAATGACACACCCACACGAAGAAAAACGCCATCATAGACAAGAACAATAGGATGCAACAATGTAAGTTTATTTGTCAAGTTTACAGTGAATCAGGAGCACTGAGCAGACTGAACATATTCCTGCCTGAAGTACCGACAAACATCATCGCAGTTCAGTAAACGTCAGTCAGTGATAACACAGCAGCTGCTCCACCCACAGTGCTTTATAAAGAACTAATAGATGAAAAAAAAAACACTTGTTATTGTAGCCGATGGTTAAAATAACTAACAATGACACTGAGGGGATTCTCCCAAACAAAATGGGATTTAATCAGTTCAATATCATTCATTTTCAGCAATTACACCGTACCTTATGTACACAAATAACTTTGTTGCATCACACTTGATTATTTTAATTTTTTTTCAAAATGATCTTATTTTTCAAAATAGAGTTTTACTAATTCATAACTACAGAATACATAAAGCTGCTTTTAACATAATTGCTGCGATGAATAAATTTTTACATGAGACAGAGACAAGAGCCAAAGCTCAGTACACAAAGTATTACAGACGGCAGCAGGCTTTAGGGCCAGTAACTGCAGTGGTTCATCACGTTACAGCTGACAATCTGTGGGAAAGTGTTGCTTAAAAGGTACACAGAGAAAAAACAAAACAATGGAAACAATATATCAGGTTGCTACGTCTGGCAAATGTGACAACGGCTTGGTAGCAAGTGTTAGTGCTTCGCTAACACTGTGTCGGAGAAACACCAGCCATACAGTACGTGGACAGACTCAGTGTGATCTGTAAAAACCCTCAGAGGCTTGAAACTCTTGGTCAAATTATTCAATTCAAATGTTAACACCGATGTAAATGAGCGAGAGTCTGTCATTATTTAGGTCTGTCTCAGGCAACAAACCCAGTAGGAGTGCTGGCGGAGAAAGAGAAAGGATTAAAAAAATGTCTGAGACGACCAAACTCAAGTACTTATAACAAAACAGAGCTAAATGCTTCAAAATAAGACTCAAAATACCGCAAAGAACCAGTGGCAATTGACAGCAGTAAGCTACGAAAACCAATTAGTTCACTACCATGTCATAATATATACACATAAGGGGGGAGGGTGGGGACTTCATATCAAACCTTTATCACCAAGGAAAACCTTAAAGCAAGCAGTAAATATGCTGTTATTTATCATTTATTTACAACACATAAGCTATTTTTTTAACAGGTGTATGCAAATAATGAAGCGAGTTGTTAGTTACTGGACCACACGGGGACTCAGTGTGGGTGACGATTTAAACATGCACTGTTTCAGTGCTCCCTCTAAGCCTTAAGAGTGAAATGGGACCACAACACTGAGCAGGTAGAAAGACAGACCAGCACGCTTCAGTTTCCACTCCAGGAACCTCTCAAGCTCACGTGGATTTTGTTAGCTTTGCAGGATGATTTTCAGCAGTATCGATTATTTCCTCCCTACCCCCTCTGAAATTAATCTTCCACTCTGATTTCATTCGGCTTCACCATTAGCATTCACCATTTAGAGAAATTGCTTATCAAATGAGAGGTTTCAATCTCAGGACTCTGTTGTTTCCCCCAGATTCGTGGGCTCATATTTACAGGAAACCTGCAGTCATGGTAAAACCGACACAGATACTTCTCTGTGCTCGAGCCACTTTGTAGGCCTTTGGGTATCTACTCATGCTGTAACACGCCCTGCAGCAGTTTAAACTAGAGCTGCACATGAACAGAGCTTGGCCACTGCAGATATAGTCCTGTAGATTATGAATGCGTTGTGTAGGCTGAAAACTACCAAAGTAGCTAAAATGCTGAAAATTTGCATATAGTTTTTCCTGTGTGTTACAATAAACTATTGCTGAGTGACATCTGCATAATGTGGCCAAACCCTGCTTCTCTTGCCTGATCTGTCCTTCTGCCGGTGGTGGCTGTATTAGTAGCAGTGTGTTACAGCATCTAAAAGCGATTGTCCTGCTAACTGGAATGAGCTGAGATATCATTAGTAGTGTTTGTTTATGTGCATCTGCGAGCCCCTAGGCTCTAAAGCAGGTGAGAATGAGGTTGGTATCTAATCAAAGCGGAGCAGTATTATTGCAGTATTAGTCGTGACTGTTGCGGCTGTCAGTTTTAGCACTAGCGATACTACACTAGTATTAGCAAGCAATATGTTGAGCTATGTTAGAGGCTACTACAAGCTAGAACTGCCCAGCAGACATTACTCTTACAAAATGCATCGACTGCATGTTTGCCTATTCAAAGCGAGTGCATGCAGTGACCTGGGTTAGGGTAGTCTATAAGCTCTATGGTGGCGGCCGGGTGGTGAAAGAGCAGGCGTAGAGGGAGCACTGATTGATTCACTGATGTCACATCAATATGTCCAGGTCGTCGCCGTGGTCATCCTCTTCGGTCACCCGCAAAGACAGCACCTCCTCGTTCAGAAATAGTCCGCTCAGACGCTCCTTGCGGGCCTGACGCTGCTCCTTCAGCTGCCGCTTCCGGAGGGCTTTCTGCTGAAGCTTGCGCTGTTTCGAACGTTTCTGAAAAGACAGCATGGCGAGAGGTCAGTGGTGAGGCTCAGGTGAGGCTCATGGTGTTGAGGACACTATACAACCAAAAACATGGGATTGGTTATAGTAAAGACAAAGTGTGGCTGAGCAGGAACAGGATGTTCATGTTTCTTACTTTAGAGTCTCGTATGCGTTCTGCAGCACTGGAAAGGTTGCCATCACTGTGAGCTCTGCTAATGTTGGCAACACTGCTCCCGCTACAGGCCGATGCTGTCCCGCCTGGAGAATGAGGACATATGCACATTATTGTAACCAGGAATAACTAAAACTTATTATTCCAACAATTAAGGATTCGTTCTGCCACTGTTCAGTCCAGACAGCTGAGCTGACATTGCCTCATCGCTGCGGGCTCCTCTCTTTGCCAACCACGTGGTGTCTTACCGGCTACAGAGTTGGAGGCTGTGGAGCCGGTGGAGGAGCTGGCGGAGCTGACCATGCTGGCGTTGCTGCTGCTGGCTCCGCTGACGCCGCCGGTGCTGGCACTGCTGTGGCTGCTCCTCTTCCAGCCCTCTCTGGTGCTGCTGGCCCGCTGCCTTGGGCTGTGCTCTCTGATGTAGTTACGCACCTGATGACATCACACAGGTTAAAGTTTTCTTTTTAAAAGTTACACACCACATAAGTATATTCACATAAGTTTTAACACACAGTGGCTTTAAATAACCAAAATGCATTTATATATCTGCTTTAGGTGTAAAAGGTGTAAAACAAAAAAAAAAAACTCTAATAAAAAAGAAACAAAAATAATCAAATAAGCTCTTAAAACTTTTCACAGGAAGTGATGTTGCTTTGCAGACTGTTAGTGATGGTAAGGTTACAGTAAATCAAAATCTGGACAGGCTGCTCACACTGTGGTGTAAGTCTGAAGTTGTGTGTGAAACAAAGTTGGTCTCGTTAACTGCCTCAGTAAAGTTGTATTGTTTTTGGATTTTCGGCCTACCTGCTTGAGTTTCTCGTCTGTGAGACAGTTGAGCTCTATGATGAACTCGCTGTCGGTGGGTGAGATTTGAGCACAGGGGTCGATGATCTTGATGATATCCAGCTGCTCTCTCAGGCCCATCTCTGTGCTCACTTTCCGACTCAGGTACTCGATGTACTCCACCTGGATGCACAAACAAACACAGGTTTTGTTCATTTTACCTACCCTATAGGTGGATAAGAACTGAGTACGTTTTTGACTGCTGAGTGAGTCGAGACAAACAAGCAATGGATTGGAAATGGTTGGTGATGTGCACAGCTGATACTGATCACTCAAAAAACAATCCTTGGATATAACAAAAATACATGCAAATTCCCAATTCCCAATTTGGACTTGACAGCTCAGCTCCAACAATATAAAGGCATACAACGAAACCTATTCTTTGAAATGCAGCTAGCTTTCCATTTCATTGTTGGTAATTCTGAGCACTCTGATAGCAGAGACCTTAAAGCACTGTGATACAGAAAGATGTGTTGGCTCTGTTTACTTGCTCATCGTTGGTCATTGCACTCCATGGCAACTCATCCAGGTTGCGATGAGGATGGGGCTTCGGCTTCCTCTTGGAAAACAGACAGGGTGAACTGGGCACGCTCGGGATGATGTCAGAAAGAACATCACTGCCACTGGCAATGTCACTTCCTGGCAACTGGGAGGAGAGCAGTAAGACAAACAAACAATGAGGAGCAGATTATCTAAAACGGACATCCTCTGTGCCTGATGCAAACAAATAAGGAAAATAGGCACTCTTGCACTTCAAAGCACCTAAAATCAAATAAAAATGATTTCTAGGTCAGATAACCTGCCAGCTGACAACCAACCTGCCACTCAAACTCGCTGTCAGACCAGTCCCAGTAGGTGCTGATGGAGGAGGAGACGTCGCTGCACACGCTGCCCTCTGGAAACAAGTCCAGAGATGTTAGTTCTTGGTCATCCAGAAGGGAGTAACAGTCATCCTGATCTCCTACAGACACAGAGGAGAAGAGCTCCTCGCTGCACTCAGAGCTGGCTACACTGGTCCCACAGGAAGTAAGGTTCCACCTGCAGAAAAGACAGTGGAAGAGTTTATTCTTTTGAGTAATTTCTGGACATTGTTCAGATCATTTTCCTGACACCAAGCACTGTTAATGAAGAACTATGTAAATGCCTTTCCCTGGGAAAACACATTACAAATGTTAACTGAGATAATCTTAGCAAAAGATACACAAACATTTAGATCGAGGAGTCAACATTCACGGTTTTCTAAGCCTTCAAATTCAGAGAATTAAATGCTAGTCTTTCACATTTTCTAATGTTATCAATTTTCAGTGCCATGCTGTGAGACAACATAATTATTATGCACAGTTAGAGACTGTAATCTTTAACTTTCCACATGCTGCCAGCTGTTTTAAAGTGAAGAGAGGTTAAGGTGGAGTTTCTGGTTTATGTAGAAGCCTGTGGATTTTTATCTTATTAGTCACTGCTAAACATGTTTGTTACCACTGGTGTACATCAATAAATCAATACACTGCCAGGGCTATGAATGGACTTCAATGGCACGGTCAATCAGGACATGTGCAACTTGACATTAAGCACAATAATCTTTCACAAAATCAGTACCAGAATTTGCCTTTGGATACTTCACCAACATTCACCAACAACAGTCGTTTTCTGTTTGAGGGTAATATTCCTCCAAGCCACTAGGATGAGTATTGTAAAGGCCGAGGCTGGACACGGTATATTTAAGTTGAATGCTACATCAAGTAAATTATTGATAAAAGACTGAATATTATTTTCTTCACCGAATACATGAATAAACAACTCAGACCAGTTGGCAACCAACTGTGATTAAAATGTAGGTCTTAGTGACTACAGGTGGATATCTTAAATTGATTTCCAAAATAATAACAAAAACAATTTCTTACAAATGGCCTTTGAAAATACATTGTGAGCGTCAGTTCAGTGCACTGTGGGCAACACACACATACACATGTGTAAACAAACACATTCCCTGTACTTGCCTGTTACTGTGGAAGCGGTGTAGAGGATCTGTTCTGTGACAAGATGAGAGCTGACAACCGAAGTCACTGACGTCCAGAGTTCCCACATCGCTGAGGTTGGCTCTTTGGGAGAGAAGAGGGAAGGGCTCCTCTGGGGCCAAAAACTTCTCATAGAGAGATTCAGACATGGCCAAAAGTACCTGACACAGAAACACAGGTAAAGATAAGACAAACATAAAAGGGCACCCTTCAAAAGAGTCTCCATGACTAACACCAAACTGAATCTGGAACACTTAAAAAATCTTTATGAGAGGTAGTATACACTCACTGTAAATGTATTGTCTTAGACTGTACAGGTGTTCATGACTGTGTCCACATTCCATTTTTTAAGTATTATTTATGTTATTTAATAAAATTGTTGATTCCAAGTTTAGACAACAGACATGTTTTCAAACTTTGGGCTAACATAACCATGTCCAAGAACATCAGCTGGGTAGTTAATAACAAAACAACAAATGTTCTCTGATGTTCTCTTTATACTAATGAAGCTTTCTGTATTATTTATTAATACATCAACACTGTCTGTCTTTCTGTATTTAACACCTACATTGTCCTGCATGGAAACGTTGGAAAGATGCAGGAAAAATAAACAATGCTTGTATTATTGATAATTATAGGATTAAATGTACTTCCACTGTTTAGATCCTCCCTACATTAGAGATGTTCTTTCTTTATATGTTACCGTTAGACCACTAAGCTGCCCAACTGCTTTTCTTTTCAGTGTTTCTTATGTTTCTTATGATGCATTTTTCTATTAAAGTACCTGTGAGGGTGTCTTCTGTTTTTAATGCACAATGGCAAAATCTCTCTGTGGGTTTTTAAAAGGAAATTAAAAACTTGTCTTTTTAATTTGCCTTTTCATTGAGAGTAATGTTACAGCCTTAGCTGTTAGGATTTGACTGTTCATAGTTTTTTCCATTACTGTTATCTCTGCTGTTTATTTTATTTGTTGCTGTTGTTTATTTTATAAGAAAAGTGATACACTGCAGTAACTGTGCAGATTAATTTATTTAATGTGACTATTAGTAATAGTTCTGAAATATCTCAGTTGCTGATTTTACAGGTAGACTTCACTAAGACACGTGCTGTTGTTAAATGTTTATCAGACCGCAGCACTATGACACTTTAATGAGCTGAGCTGACTTTCTGTATTAAAACGAGGGATTTCATTCAGTTTGAACAAACAAGCATTAATGGGCTCATCTTGCTTGGGCCAACATGTTTAATGTTTGTACATCTTAACTGTAAATACAAACAGCTGAAAAAAGAAACAGTCTCACACTAAAACAAATCTCTCTTTCATCCAAACACATAAAGCATCTCAGGCTGATTTACGTTGAACCTCTTCCAGGATTCTTTCGTCTTAAAATTTCTCTGGGTCTTTGTCGGTATTATCAATGACATTAAAGGGTAAAGATGCTTCATTTAGCTCCTGACGATGTTAAACACACTGCTCGTGTTAATTGTTGACACTAGGTGTCATCCAAGTTGACCAACAAATTCACTTAATTATTGTTTTTATTGACAGCACGCTGTTTTACCGTACACCCACAACCGTATGAGAAAAGACAAGGCACACAGTGAGTCCAGGATTAAAGAAGGTAGATATATATAGTAGTTTATGTACACTTTATACGAAATACTGTCGTCTTTAATAAAAGTGAAAAGAACGCGATGGAAACACAACACACGCTAACATTAGCTTAGCATGTCGCTAACGCTTCAAACAACCAGTGACGCTTCACAAGCCACAAAACGACACACAGCTGATCTTTTCTCCAGCTATAACATATTTTGACCGTTTATAGAGCTGTCAAAGCGATATTGAAGGCGTTATGAGCAGTAAAACACCAACCTTTCGTCGCTCAAACAATGACCCGCTCCTCCATTTACAAATCCTTTCTTTCCTCTCGAAGAGCCGAGCTGTCACCACGAGACTCCGCGAGAACGAGAGCACAGTGTCATGTGACTTGAGGGCGGAAGCTGTCACATAAACAGTAAATCAGCAGAGCTAAAACATTTTTATCTGTTCTTGTATTTCTATTATCTGGCAAATATCTCATATATTTGCCTTACTTCACATCAGTGAGTCATGTCTGCGAGCCACATAAGGGACTCCAGCTTTCTTGGAGGCAGGATACCTCCAGAAATCGAGTCAATGTCGCGAAACCTGAAGGATGTGGACCAGGAGACGTTCAGAAAGATACTGAAAGGTAAAAACAACACTAGCTTATTGTCTGCCTTGTGTTTGTAAAACTATGTCAACGTTGCAGCTGTCTGTACATCACGTCTATTTAAATACATGGTATAAGCCATGAATATATTTGGGCAGCAACAACCTGGACTTTGAGGTTTTTATAGAAGAGAAGCTGCTCAAATTTAATTATGATCTGCAGGACACCAGTGACCTGCTCTGATAACATCCAGCCACTGGGAGGGGAGATGCAATTAGTCGATTAATTTATCAGATGATTGACAGAAAACTAACTGGCAACCAATGTGATGATCGACTAATCATTTAAGTTATTTTTCAGCAAAAAATCATGAAAACTGATTATTACAGGTTCTTAATATGAGCGTTTGCCACTTTTCTTTTCTTGCATCATAATAGATTGAATATGTTGTTAATTTTACTGTTTCTGGGCCAATCCAAGACATTTGATGAGGTCTTCACATATTAAGATTTTAATTTTTTATATTGCTTTAGAAGCCAAAGGATCAATCCATTAATTAAGAAAATCATTGTTAGATGTCCTAACTTATAGTATCAGTAGCTGAAGTCCTTCAGATAAGTGTGTTAATCATGCCTGTGTGTTGTTGTGTGTCCAGCTGTGGTCAGTGCACTGGAGGGGAAGGACTGCAGGGAGGTGATGAAGTCAATAGCAGAGAGCAGCATCATCCCCCAGGAGAGGCTCGGTCATATCGTAGCTGGGATGTACAGAGTGTTGTCTGAGGCCATCCGCATCCCCACGTCATCACTGAAACAGGAGGTGAGCTGCTGGTAAACACTGGAGAGTAACCAGTCAGTGACTTGGCAGCAGACGATTTGACATGTTGCAGAAGTAAAAGCACGGGTGTAAATAATAAAGCAAATGATGGCTGAATTTCTTTGCAGGGTGTCATGTCTGACTAACCTTCTTTTGTGTGGGAACTGTTTGATCTAGATTGTTTTCTCTCCTGTTCATCTGTGAAACAGGTGGAGAAAGTTTTTCCAGGCAGAAGAAATATTTTTGGTCATTTTTTTTGTCTGTGAAAACAGGTTTAGGCCTTTTCCCAGTGTATATTGTTGCATTGAAAAAAATGAACTTAAAAAAAGTTTTTTTTTTCACCTGCCAAAACTTTTTTCCACCTGTTTTCACAGATGAAATAAACTAACTTAGGAAAGTTATCCTAGAAAAATGTTTTCTTCAACCTGTTTTACAGATGGAAAAATTGTATGAACTTCTAAAGGTTATGATTTCTTTTGACCTATTCTTGGAATGGATCAACAGATTGTTTTTTTCTCATTTACCACTCAGGGCTTCCGTAGTGTATATAATATATTTATAGTATGTAGTGTGGAACTAGGACATTGGTAAAGTGTCCTCAGATAAAAGGTTTATTTTTCAACAAATGCTTGTTGTTTCCTCTGCATAAACTGCAAACTACACATTTTAAGATGCAAACATTTTTTAATCAAAAGAATCACTTAAAATATTTCTTTGTGTCCCTGTTTAGGCTTTCAAAGAAGATCTCAGAGAATTGAGGTAAGTGTCATCATTTCATCATACCCTCATTATATTGATGTAGTATCACTCCTGTTTACACACAACACAGTGTCAACCTTAAATGTTGAATTTGTTGTCTCTGTTGTGTTTTGTCAATCAGGATACCTGAAGACTTCATCACAGATTTCTCCAGTGTGGTTTTTGGCAGTTGGTATGTTGAATTTAAAGCATCTTTGTAGGTTTTAGTTTTTGTGTGTTCTCATAGATGCATAGAGCTCTGTTTAACATATATATATATATATATATATATATATATATATATATATATATATATATATATATATATATATATATATATATCACAACACAGAACAACATATATATATATATATATATATATATATATATATATATATATATATATATATATATATATATATATAACGCATCAAGGAAGCATAAACAAACTACACAACACTATATATATATATATATATATATTATGCACACACACACACACACACACACACACACACACATATATATATATATATATATATATATATATATGCAGTTTCACACACACACACACACACACACACATATATATATATATATATATATATATACATATATATATGCAGCAGAAACACTTTTTTCCTGTTGTAATCTTAACTGGGTCAGGGTTGAGGTTGATTTCATCACCGCATGACTGGGGTCACCTCAAGCAGTTGGTGTTTGTTTTTGGTGAATTTCAGTGCAGCTGCTGTCGATAACACATCAAGGTCAGCTGTTCATGGAGACCTTATCACTTCTGTGAGACACCTCTCTCTGTATTTGCAGGCGAGCAGCTCTAGAGGCAGCGACCTCTCAGAAAGATCCTCACCTGCCCTCAGTAGAAGACTTTAAATGGAGAGTGGATGTTGCCATTTCTACAAGGTAAAGTACTGAGGAAGAGAAAATGTGTTTTTCAACCTTTAAACAGGATACTGAAGCATTTCTGTTTGTTTCTTACTTGCAAAAATAATCAGAATATAGGGTGTTTTATCTACTTTGTTTGGTAATAAATACATGAAGTGGATGGTTGGAATGAGCAGTAATGACCACAGTGGTTGAGCAGACACCTGCTAAAGAAAAGTCCATCCAAAGAAAAAGATGCAACAGTGTTCCTCAAACAAATGTCTGTTCTTCTGTGTCCACAGCTCTTTAGCCAGGGCCCTGCAGCCTTCTGTTCTGATGCAGATGAAACTATCAGACGGAAGCTTTCACCGCTTTGAGGTACTTAAACAGTGGACTTCTGATTTTCCTGAGTTTCACATCCTCAAAATAACATGTTTTTATTACATATATGAATATTTTATGTAATGTATGTGTTCTGTTCATAAACACAAAACCCAAGTTTAATCTTAAACAGATTTCAGATTGCAGTCTGATTTGGTGTGTCTTTCAGAAACCCAGAAATGTCTAGTGGATCATTTTGTCCTCATGACAAGTGTTAGTTCTGCACTGTAGTGTGCGTTCCCAGTTTATCTTCAGCCTCTGGCTAGAAAGAAGCTGGAAATGATCCAGTTTGCTGATTTAGGTTTGGTTCAGATGTTACATAATAGCATTACAGTGGAATAATTGAAATAACATTCATTAACTACAGCCTAATCTTGAACTTTTCGGTGTTTGTGATACATCATGACAGTGTTGCTTACACAGTATCTGCTAGATTGTGACACAGATTGAAACAACCTTGCTGATGTTATTATGAAATTCATAACTTGTATTATAAAAACAGAAATGTGCTCATAAGAAATAATAGTGATGAATGAGTGAGAAGGCTCATAATACATGGGGTGCAGACAAAGTGAGGTACATGCTTTACTCAACAGGGGGCGCCACACTCCGTACCTGCCGTCATAAATGCAGGACAGACGCTGCTTTCGAAGTTGGCGATTAATGTGGACTGAGGCATAAGGGAGGACTTCCACTGTGGCTGACACTGTACCTAATGCAGTGGTTATGTAATCAGATTACGGCAGAATTAGAAGAATTATTAGGTACAACAACCGATGTGCAGATTCGATGGATGCTCCTTATCTCCCCCTGATATGTGCTTCTGCTCCGTAATCAGAAATTAATAATCAATCAGAAGACATGGCTGGAGTTTTTTCATCCTCTCTGTTTGAATTAGCAGGAGTATCTCTCCTAGCACAGTCACAAACAGACGACGACTCACAGCGTGAGTCTTTAACACTGGAACAGAGATGATAGTGGCTATGAATAAAAAGCGTGTGCACGTGTATTAGTGTAGAATACATTTTGCGATTCGGCCACCTTCACCCTATAGTGAAGACAGAGGTCAAACTTTCAGTAACTCTTCAGCGACTGTTTTTGCATTTGTAAGCATCAAAAAAACACACAGAAGACAGATCACCACTACGTTTTGTGAAACTGCAACATCTTGGACACAGGAATTCAAATTTCTGTTTGCATATTTTACAGTGTAATTTTCTCAGCTGTTTGTTTATTTGTTTGTTTGTTTTAACAAATGTCTGACATAATGGTAAGTCAGTGAATTGTTGTTTTTCTCGTTCAGGTGCCTGTGTCTAAATTCCAGGAGCTCCGGTACAACGTGGCTCTGATCCTCAAAGAGATGAACGATCTGGAGAAGAGGAGCATTCTCCAAATCCAAGATTGATGTCCTGTCCTGTCTACTTAAGTGTTTCAGATTTAGTGGATTTTATATTGCACTGAATGTCGCTCATCTTCATAATTTCAAATATGATATTTTAAAAGATGATATTAACCTGTGATGACATTATCATTCGGTGGTGTTGGCATCCAACATACTTGACTGTTGACAGAGTGCAAAATAAAAAGAATAGTTAGCTATCTGACTGCTTCACATGAGCACCTAATGACCCCACTGAAGTCAAAAAGACAAGGACTGTACATATTAGCATTTTTCACTTCAGTGGCTGTTGGGAGATCTGAGACAGCTGCAAAGCCTCCATTGTGCCAAAATACAAATGCAGTCAAGTGAGCACTCAGAGACTCTCTTACCAAGTGGCCACTTTAACTGGTGTTATGTGATTTGGTTTGCTGTTTGAGACTGAACTTTTTGTTCTCATGCCTCTGAAACATGAAGAGGATGTGCAAGAATGAAAAAGCCGATCATTTCCTGCTCATGTCTTTATACACGTCATTCAGACCAGTCTTTTGGGATATAGCACTGCTGTATAAAAAGTAAAATGATGAGTTTTCTGGGTTTTTTGTGTTTTCCGTAATGACATCTAGATTTTTTCATCTCTTGAACCACATTTCTGTAATAAAATCTGTCCATTCCTGTATTTGCAAAAGAACAGGCGATTTGTTCCAATTTCAACACTGTGTCAGAAAGGTAAGGATTCATATTTTTTAAAGGCTGAACACTTTTCCCCTTGTAAAGGTTGTTAGAGTGCCTTAAAATATAACTTTAAAAGTCTGAGCGGCACTGAGTTAAGCATTTAAAATCTGTTATGTTTCACTGTTAGAAAATACATTAATTTGAAGGGATTCACTGAATGATGATAAATCATGGTGTATGCAAAAAGAATGGTTTAAGCTCAATAACTTTTATTAGCCCTTTAAATCTTAAATCTTAAAGTTATTTGGATAAAAATCTAAGGGAATTGCTTTGAATGATGTGGATTTTGATGTGAAAGCTGCACTTTGATCTTTAATGAAAACATCATCCATCACTGTAATAAGAAAGTTACTACCAACCTCCGCCCCTCCGTCATTACCATCTGAAGGGATTCCAATAAAAATAAAAGACTATGTTTTACACACAACATCTGTTCTTCATTTTAGTAAGAAACAGACTTGATGTCTTGTGTCTCTTTCAACTAAATAGAGACCAACATAAATCTGATGTAGACTTCAGACCGGCATGAAAAAAAAACTTGTTCCATGAAGTGGCAAAAAAATGTAGGTTTCATGGTCACACAGGTCTTGGGCACACAGTAGCTCAAAGAGGGACACAAATGTAGATCTGATTTAAAAAAAATGTAAAAGATTTTAAAAAATGTAAGCTCGATTCTGTCATGCCTTTCATTCCTGTATGTTTATACATGGTCTTCTAAAGGAATGCCACGAAATATGAGCTTTTCACTGTGAAACGAGATATCGCAAGACAAGCACAGGCTTGTTATCCATCACATGAACACCCATCTTCCTTTCAGGACAAATAAGACCTTGTACAATAGTCTGTGGCATTGAGAATAACTGCTAGTCCCAACCCAGTATACAATGTCCAGACAGCCTGTGCTAGAAGATCTGGCTAGACTTCATTGCTGGCCTATTTAGATACACACATAACAAAATTTCAAGGCATGGGGGAACACAAGGATCAGCGATTGCTGTGTGTGCTTACATAATTCTCTGCGAGTGCCCTCATTTGCATATATGTCAGTCTGTCTGTTTTTACATGTGTGTCAGGCCGTCTCTGTCTGCTGCAGAGTGTATATGTCAGTCAGCGTCTGCGTCTGTGTTTGGGATTGAGTTCACAGGCTAGACCGGCCGACCTATATTACCAGCAGCACTACTACTGACATGCACACTGATCGACTGACTAGCCTATAATCCCCACTCACTCACTGACACACACAGCAAATGGGTTTGATTTTGAAGCTGCATGATACACTACTTCAGGTACTGCTAATTGTGGCATGTAGTCCAGCATCAGAACTATTTGGAGGACAATCCTTTAACTACAGTCATTTAACTCCAACCATAACCTACTTGTGCCTCCAGCCTTTTAGCATGTTTGTGTAACTTCTGTGGAACGGCAGCCAAAGGTCATGATTACAGGGTAATCTCTAATGCCAAAATGTAGTGTACCAGTGTGTTAAGTAAAGATATGACATAAAAAGCAGACTGTAATGTTACGTATCAATATCTTTTTAAAGCCAACATCAGCCACCTTAAGATACTGGTCATATCAGACCAAGTATGACTGCAGCAGGGAAACACCTGAGTGAATAGACAAAAAGTGCTTTTTCTTGCTCATTAATTCAACTTTTTATTTGTAAAAGAAAAAAAATCCCTCTTTCAATAGTTTAATAGTCTTGCTTTAACTGTGAACTTAAATATTGCTACAAACACTATGGCATGTCTTTTCATTCACTGAGAACACCATATAAACATTATATACTCATAAGATACATACAGATTAGCATGATATTACAACCAGTAATAGTTTTTAAAATGCTTCACTTCCACTTTAATAGTGAATCATTACTGTGGATTTTGTCTTATCCGTAATTGTTATAACATTGTAGCAGTGACACTCAAAAAAATTCTCTGTCTTTGGTCAGATGTCACTCAGCACAATATTTTGTCATTATGAAAACATGACCAACATGTCCCCTGTCACGGTTATCAAACGCACTGTTTTCTGTGTCAAGGTCACAGTTCGATAAGGTGATGTGTTTTGTCGTCTCGTGTGATCCAGTGTTGTGCTTCTCACGGGCAGTGACCTCTGTTGGTGTGCAGATTTAATTATCTCTGTTTGGGGCAGCAGACTGAAGACAGTCGATACTAACAGACTCAACAAGCTCATCAGGAGAGCTGGATCTGTCCTGGGAGTTGAACTGGAGTCTGTGTGGCTGGAGGTGTCTGTCAAAGAGGAGGATGCTGAGGAAGCTCCTCAGTATCATGGACAATGTCTGTCACCCCCTGCATGCCACACTGACGTCCTGTCAGAGCTCTTTCAGTAGACTGAGACCACCGAGGAGCTCCACTGAACGCCACAGGAGGTCTTTCCTACCTGAGGCTACCAGACTTTATAATTCCCCCACTTCAGCCACAGGAAAAAAAAACCTTACTGTAAATAAGAATTGCAATATATCTGTATATATCTGTTCATAACCATAACATGTGCAATATTTTTCTATTCTATTTATGTGTAAATATGTACACTGGCATAGTTTTATAGGTGATAGTATATTCATACAATAGTCTATTATTATGTGCAATATTCTTCATGTGCAGTATCTTTTCTGTTGGAAAAACTTTATCATCAATACAAATGTCTCAGATGTGGCTCATTCTCTTATACAGCCACTCCTGTGCACTCCTTATCCTATCTTGTTACTTAAGACACTTTATAGTTGTATTTCTTATTCTCTTATTTTTATTGTTTAGACTATTTTTATTATTGTATTATTGTTATTTTTTCCTGTTCTCTGTACTCAACAATTTCCTTCGGGATCAATAAAGTTGTTCGTATTCGTATTGGATGCACAGTTTGTGTAAGAGCTGAAAAGGTTTACCTGCCCTGCACCTGCCCGATGGGTGGAGGCAGGTAAAGAGGCGGAGTGAGCGAGCGGTGAGACATTAGTTTACTTCCCAGTGTTGACAGCAGGTTATATTTTAACTCTGTGTTGTTTAGAGAGAGGTAGGCATCCAAAGATCTGTCTCAAAGTGCCCATGAGCTACAGCACTCATATCCCCAACTTGTCAATAAAAGAAGTGATGATGTTATCTAAATTTTCTAATGGAAAAAAAAAAAAACATCTTATGTAAAGCAGTTTTGTGACATAACACACATAACACATATAACAGGTAACAGGTTACATATTTGCCTTTTTTTGGATAATCATATGACCATAAACAGGAAGGGAAGGCCTGTAAAACCCCACACCCACAGGTTAATTATTGTGCCATGAAGTTTTTAAACAGCTGCCCCAGATCTGTTTTATGACTGAGTTTTATGAATAAACAAGTCTGTAAATCTCCTCTGCTGTTGTCTCATTCCCAAATAAAATGACAGACATGTCAGTTAGTAGGCTAAATCTCAGTGGATACAGACTGATTCTCAGGTGATGGTCTGTTATTTCGTGGGACTGCCTTAAAATCTTTTGCCTGATGAAAACTTTGTAGGTCAAAAATATTGCATCAGTGTAAAAGCGCCCCCCCCTTACTGCCTTAAAATACACCTAAAAACAGGCTGAATAGCTTTTATCTTACTGGTGTGCTGATGGACTCATTAACGCCGTGTTGTATCGGGGAACCTAAAATAAACAGATTAGCAACAGGTCACATATCCATCTAATCAGACTGCACCACAAGAAGCCTAATGTGGAAAGACTGTGTTGTCCACATGACTTGATACATGAATGCAACTGCACAAAGTCTGTCCCCTCTGTTGATGACGAATATCCCAGCACACACCGGAAACTCATGGAAAATGTCTCAGATGTGGCTCATTCTCTTACACAGCAGCTCCTGTGCACTCCTTATCCTATCTTGTTACTTAAGACACTTTATAGTTGTATTTGTATTTCTTATTTTTATTGTTTAGACTATTTTTATTATTTATTATTGTTATTATTTTTTCCTGTGCTCTGGCACAACAGTTTCCTTCGGGATCAATAAAGTTGTTCGTATTCGAAAAGAAACACATTATTAAACACGAATCACTTGGAATAACTTCTTGAAATCAGACACCAGTAAAGTGTATTGTTTATTGCCCCCCCCAAAACCACCACCACCTGAGCAGTGACCCGCCTGTCTCATGCGGGTCAGCCAGTCTCGCCCCCTGCCCCCGACACTCTGTTACATGGCACATTTGTTTTGTAACAGTTTCTCTCAAGTCGCCCAATGAGAACAGCTGGCCGCCGTCACGTGACACAACTTTTACATAAGACTTTTTTTTCTCCCGCCCCCCCTCCGAGCCGCTCCATTGAGAATAATATCGCGACTTCCTGGACTATATGATGATGAAGGGCCAGTGTGCTCAGGACTTCCCAGCAGCAGCAGCAGCAGCATGAGCGGCAGCGGGGGGCTGCGGACCGACCTGCAGCACTCAGCCTAGGAGAGGAGAGGGGACACACCGCGGACATGGACACGGAGGGGGAGAGCATGCTGCAGCTCGCCGCGGAGGCTTTCCGGGCGAAGAACTTCGACCTGGCCGCGGACATCTACGAGTGCCAGCTGGCGGCTCTGGGGGACCCGGGCGGCCGGCAGGAGCTGATGGTGAAGCGGGCCGACGCGCTCGCCTTCGGGGGCAAATTCGCAGAGGCTTTCCACGTGTACCGACAAGCCTCGGAGATAGAGAGGCTGGGACCGGCGCACCTGGACGCGCTGGTGGACTACCTGTCCGGGAGCATCCGGAGGCAGGACGGGGGCGGCGGCAGCCCCGGAGCCGGCTCCACAGGTAGCGGGGACGAGGACTTCTCGTGCCGGATCTGCCTGAGCTTCCTGTTCGAGCCCGTGACTCTGCCGTGCGGACACTGCTTCTGCAAGAAGTGTCTGGAGCGGGAGAGGAGGGAGAGGGAGCGGCCGGTGATGTGCAAGCAGTGCAGGGACAGCTCCAGGGTGGCGGACGTCCAGAGCTACCGGGTCAACGTGGTGCTCGGCAGCCTGCTGGCCAAGTGGTTCCCGACCCCGCACCAGGCCGGCCGGCTGAGGCGGGAGGGCAACGGGCTGTACGCGGAGAGGAGGATGGAGGAGGCTCTGGAGAAGTACAACCAAGCCATACTGATAGGTGGGGGGGTAAAGTTTTTCTTCATGCTTGTGCCGCTGTGCTGTGTTTTGTTTTCTCTTGTCACTCCTCACGTGTAATAAAGTCATGTGAGCTGTGCTATCAGGGAGCATAAAGGGATGATAGCTGTTCTGTTTGACTTAGTTTCATAAGTGTGCCATGTAGTCAGTGACAGTCCGCCTCTCTGCGGCCATCTGAGTGCAGGAGCACCATGTGTTGGATAACAGCGTTATGTAGGCTGGGCTACTGGACCAAACATTGCGTAAGCACGTAACTCCCCCCTCACCCTGCTCATTGTGTAACGTCAAACAATGATTCAGGCAAATGTAGGTCAAGGGTATTATTGCAGGTCACCAGCAGGGGCAGCGGGGCTTCCTGCAGGTAGCAGGGCTGTTATATAGGCAGGTGAACAGTGATCTGACCTTCCTCTGAGTATTAAATAGGGCACAGAGTCTGCACTGCTCTTAAGAGATGTGTGTCCCCCACTCATATCATACACTGCACTGCTGTCTGATTGATGTGTTCTGCAAAAAAAAGAAGAAGCTGGATGAAGTGAATTGAATAGAGTTTAGTTGAATGCACCCTGTGCTGTTGTGGTACTACTGGAGTGGAGAGTCTCCTCTGGAGAGTTTTTCATGATAGAGACACTTGACCTGACCTCATTTGACTCCGCTGTGTTGTGCTGCTGCAGCTCAGACACTTCACACGCCCGTTGTGTAAGTTTGAAAATGACTCATGTCACTGAGAGTTGAGACCGTCGATCTATCAGCCGATGTAGTTTGCAGCCAAACAGGAGCACCAGTTTTCAGCCACACCAACGTCTCTGCCCACCAGTAAAGCGTTCACCTGCCAGCTGCTGCAGTGGGGCTGCTCAGACTCCAGTCGCCTCTGTGCTGAGCTGGGCAGACTGCATTAGTAGACTGGGATCGTCCTGGGCTGTTTCCAGGTCTTGGTGTGCACCAGGATGTTGTTAAAAGTATCTGTGTGATTAGCAAAGTTATTCTGATAAATAATGATTAACAAAGGGTGACGGTCCTTCTTATTTTAGAAAATCCGGCTTCAAACTGCAGTGACTTGCATAACTGAGCTGTAGTGGGTGTTGATCTTTGACCGTGAAGAGCTGCCTCTTCTTTAACTCATTTCTGATCATTAAGTGAAGCACAAAATTTCTCATCAAATACTAAACCAAAGAATTTATTCAGATTTGGTCAGCTGAAAAAGGGGGGCAGTGCTTGTTGTTCCTGTAGAATCTGTTGTGTAGATGATCTTACTTATTGATATATTTAATTTCCTAAAACAAGGCCCAGTGTCTGCACAGTTTGCACTGGCCTGCTGGGGTGTGTGAGTGTACTCTGCATTGTGGGACCACCCCTCACCCTTAGATGTGATGATTCACTTTTACAACTGGTGACCAAAAAAAATCATCAGGTCCCTGCAGGGTTAACCTCTGACATAGTTTAGGAGTTAAATTTAGAGCTGGATCTGGGTTAAGATCGGTCTGATGGTTGTGTTTGGGCATGCAGGAGTTATTGTTAAGTTCAGTGTCAATCTCTAAGGAATGGATGCATGTCAGTACAGCGTCTTCAGAGTTATAATTAGCTCAGGTTTGTTTGTGTGTTTTTCAGCTTTGTTGAAAATAAAGTGCTGTGTAGTAAGAATGTGCTAAACAACAGTTCCTCTGACCTACTTTCCCAAACGTTGTGCCCGATGCTGGATGTGCAGTTACATCAATAACCTGTAGGTCACGTCATTACTTTAACCTTGTCAGATAGAATAATCCTTTTAGCTTTGGGTGTCTCCTTTGTACCTCTATTTCTATTTTTATTGATTTACTACTTGTGCCTGTACAAAAGCCAGGGGAATACTTCCCTCCATGTCCCATAAGGCTAACTGTGAAATTTGCATACGTCTTTATAGTTATGAAACCTGGAATGTGGGTGACCTTGATAGTGATGTATGGTTTTGTAAGGCAGCACTTTTTTTCATAACATGTTTTGTAATGTGGAAACGGAGCCATTTCAAACAGTTCTTCTCTCTTATAACTTGAAACCACATATCACCAGTAAAATTCAGCTTTTTAAGACAAAATGAACACGTGGTGACCACAAACATATTCATTCTGCAGAGTGTTGTGAAACAGTCGCTGCAGTAAAGAGGTCATGAATCTTACTGAGTATGTAAAGGTTTTTTAGCTGAATGAAAGGGTACTGAAACAGTAATTGATTAGTTGACTGGTGGAGTACTTATTAAAGTAATTTATTAATCAAAATGATAAAGATTTTATATCGGTGTTGATTTAATTTCTTTGTTTTTTTTTTTTGTGTTGTTTGAACAAAATGAGCAGTTTGAATCTTTTGGAAATTCTGATGGACGTTTTTCATCATTTTATGACTATAAAGGTTAATCACTAATTTAAACGAATTATTGACAGTTTAATCATTGAATATAATAATTAATAAATCATGAAAATAATAATTAGTTGCAGCCTTTCCTATTCTGTTCTGCTGACAGCTAACAATTACTTTCTTTATTTAATCATTTACTTTTTTTTTTCTTAATTGTTTTTCGTAATTGTTTGGTCTATAAAATATCAGAAAACAGATCATTGTCAAGATTTTTGTGTTTAAGATTATTGATCACACAAAACAAGCTATTCAAAGTCATCACCCTGGACTCTTTGGAAATGTGGTGTACTTTTTTCATTATTCATCCAAAAAAAAAAAACTGTTGCAGCTACCCAACTAACTGACTGTCTCACCTTCCTCTCCTCCTCAGCACCCACAGACCACATACTGTTCAGTAATCGCTCCCAGATCCACTCCAGTCTAAAAAACTATGGAAAGGCTCTGAAAGACGCTGAGATGGCCTGCAGGCTCATGCCTCACTGGTCCAAGGTATGGTTTTGTTCAGCATTGTTGAAACATGTAACAACCAGTTCATGTTGGTAAAATGTAAAAATCTGCCATGTGGATGTTGGATAAGTAATATATCCTTCTCCTGCAGGGTCATATTCGTAAGGCCCAAGCCCTGATGTCGCTGGGCAGGACGGAGGAAGCTCTGAGAGAGTGTCTGGTCTGTCTGTCCATAGAGCCCGACTTTAAACTGGCCAAGACTGAGGCTCACAAGGTACATCCAGCATCAGCACCCACAAATTAATGTCATTTGAAAATAAATGTATTCCATGTAGTCCTCAAATGACTTTATCTTCTAAATGAAATAGAAATATTAAAAGGTACGTACATGCAGATTAATAACATCATTATCTCTTATCTGCCCTCAGCTCCTCGGTGATCTCCTGGCTCCAGTTACAGATCAGGTCCCTGAACACCTCTCGGACTCCTCCAATATACTCTCTTTCAGGGCCCACATCAAAAACAGCATCATCACTCCCTCCCAGGTACGGGCTGCTTCACCTCTGGTAGTTTAGTTTATAAAAATTGTATTACACTGAGGGAACATGAAGTTTTAAATCATATCCTTCTATCCTTTTCCTTCTCTCAGGACTTCAGTCCCAGCTTGTTGTCATCAGACTCCAGTCTTGCCTTCACTCCTCCTGTGCCTGCGAGGTCGGAGGTCAGTGAGGTCAAGGGTCAGGAAAAGCCTGAGGTGAGGACGCTGGACCAGTGTGTTTTCCTCAAACGGAAACGGAGGAGCACAGAGGAGGAGAAGGAGGAAGAGACGGAGGAGGGAGGAGAGGAGAGGAGCAAAGATCACAAGAGGTCCAAATCAGGTGAGATTTTGGAGTTTGTGCTCAAAGACACAGCCAAGCAACGCTCTCTCTCTCGCTCTCTCTCTCTCTCTTTCTTTTTCTCTCCCTCCATTAATAGCATTCATGTCTTATTTTTTTCTTTGATAATCTCTCCGTTCAGAGCCAGCAGAGGTGACTAATCCACTGAGCACTGATGTCTTGGACCCGACAGATTTGGAGTGTTCTCTTTGTATGAGGTGAGGTTTGTTTTACAGCTTGGTTCAGTCCTTAATCTTCATTATTATATGGCCGTATACCGCACAATAAATTAATAAATTAATTAGCTCTTGTGCAATGTGTGCTAAATTGCGTAACAGTTATACAGCCTGCAACCAGATTATGTGACGTAGCCTGTGTAGCCTGTATTTTATAAAATCTAATATTGTTCATTATGTATAATCAAAATATCAATTTCAGTCATTTTTCTGGCAGTAATAGTGAAACAAAGCGCTAAACATTTTCTGGTTTCAGCCTCTCGACTGGGAGAATTTGAGCCGTACTCTCTTGTGTCCATGGTTTTTCAGTGTTGTGTGTGTTTGTGTGTTTCCCACTCAGACTTTTCTATGAGCCGGTGACGACGCCGTGTGGTCACACTTTCTGTCTTCGGTGTCTGGAGAGATGTCTGGACCACAATCCAAAGTGTCCGCTGTGTAAAGAAGAGCTGTCAGAGGTACGCGGTGCAACGCTCCCCTGTAGTGTTTTAGCACACGTCAGCCCATAAGGCACCGCTCACTGTGATCTGAACTGAACCCAGTGGGGATGCACTGATCCAACATTTTTTACTTCCAATGCCACAAGTCAGCTTATCTATTTTACCAATCTGTTTACGCGACTGTGGATCTCACTGGGGTCGTCTTTATGTAAGGTAACATGATGCCTGGGATTGCTATGGAACTAAAAACAGAGTCGGTGGCCTGACATGATGGAATGAGAGTAACTGATAGTGGAAATGCTGGATTTTATAATGACACTGACGCAGGAGGTTTAATTTGGATCGGGCTATGACATGACATGACATGACATCACTTAATAAGTCACTATTGGGGCCAGTGCTTATCCTGATTGGTGCCTTCATGGAGTCCAGAGTGAAGCACAAAACAGGACGGTGCTATGGTACAAATATAGAGCAGGCCTTAACATGAACATTGTTGGAAACCATGTGAGCCAAACACTCTCTGTGTTTCCACCGATATAAACATATTTCCAATACAGTCTCTGTCTTTATCTCTCTCCAGTACCTCGTCCAGAGGCAGTACTGCAAGACAGTATTAATGGAGAACCTGATATCTAAGTATCTTCCAACTGAGCTCTTAGAAAGACAGAAAATCCACCAGGAAGAGATGACTGAGCTCTCCAAGTAAGTGTGTCCTCCACCTTATTATGAGCTTGTTATTCATCCTCCATTCTGTCTCGTCAAATTTAATCTTCTCATAGGCTATGGCCTGTGTCTGAGGATCTGACATAACACTCTTTATGTGAATGTGTGACCCACTGACCCACAGTAGATAACACATGTCTGACACACTGACCTCTTAGCAGACTTCACGTCAGGAATCAAGTATCACTTTTCTGCAGGCTGGAGCAAACTCATGTCTCCAATAAATAACCTCTCTTAAACTGGAGCTCAGCTGTATTGGTCTCACAGTGGACCTTAATTTTTATTTTTTGGCATGTGGCCTAAAAGTCAGATGTGATTAATGGCGCCTTATCCTCCTTTTTTTTGCCTCCCTTCAGTCTTAACAAGAATGTGCCTATATTTGTGTGCACTATGGCCTTCCCCACTGTGCCGTGTCCTCTCCATATCTTCGAGCCCTGCTACAGACTGATGATCCGCAGATGCATGGAGACGGGAACCAACTGCTTTGGCATGTGTCTGGGAGACGACCTCAAAGGGTGAGTGCTGGGACAGTACGTGTGTGTGCGCGTCTGGTTGTGTGTTTAATGACACGAGTGTCAGAGAATGTATCCAGGGAGTGTGACTTTGTGCCCTCTTCCTCTTTCTGCCTTTAGGTTCGCAGACTACGGGTGCCTGTTGGAGATCCGGGATGTGAAGTTTTTCTCCGATGGCCGCTCGGTTGTGGACACCATTGGCAGACGGAGGTTTAAAGTCGTTCAGCACAGTGAGAGGGATGGATACAATACAGCTGACATAGAGTACCTGGAGGATGTTAAGGTAGGATGGGGTGGAGGGAGAAAGAGAAAGAAAAGATGTAGATTTAGCCAGAGAGAGATTGAGAAGTGATGGCTTGATAGAGAATTAGTAAAAGGTGTTAAAGCTCAATGGTGTGTTTGTGTGTGCAGGTGGAGGGCGTGGCAGAGCGTGAGCTAAAGTCTCTGCACGACATGGTATACGACCAGGCTCTGGTGTGGGTCAACTCCCTGAAGGCCGAGCAGAAGGAACGCATTGAAGGACACTTTGGACCCATGCCTGGGAAGGACTCTGTGCTTCAGGTACACACACACACACAATTTACAGTCACAATTAAGTCACACATTGACTTTAATTATTCATCCGTCTTTCAAATGTGTCTTATGTGTCTTTTAAAATTACATATTGATGTGACAGGAATATGCTGTGTTTTTAGAAATCACTCGCACACAATGTGTTTATTGGTTGAAAAGTTAATGTATGCTGGGCTGCAGTCAGTATGCAGTGAACAGGACCAAGGCAGGTAAAAGAAAAGGACCTCACTAAATGAATGCTCACATTAACAGCAAGCAAACAAATCCTGGGGGGCTGATGAGCTGGTTATTGACACTGCAGATGATATAATGAGGCACATGTGTCAGCAGGTGGGATGATTTGGGAATGTAAACAGGTGAGCAGGTGGATGTGGGAGTCAGGTGGTCAGGATTGGTGGAGAAAATTCATGGGCACCTGATGTAAAGTTCCTCAGAAATATACAATACTTGGGGTTAGTGAGAAGTGGCTGGATGCAGGGATATGTGTTGTTGAATATAAATAAGTATGCAAAGATCAAAATATAACCCAAGTTAAAGTATAACAGTATCTCCCAGAATTTTATATTAAAAACCCTCTCACTGTGTCTCTTCCTCCCTTCAGGCCAGTCCCAACGGGCCCTCGTGGTGTTGGTGGTTATTAGCCGTTCTTCCTTTAGAAGGCCGAGCCCAGCTGCCGTTCCTGGCTCTCACCTCTCTGAAAGATCGGCTTAGCGGCATTCGCAAGGTGCTGCTCTTCATGGCCCACAGCAGGCACCGGTGACATGCTCTCGACAAGCGCACACCTGCCCGGGAAAAAAAATGCAGTAAAGCACCTACCCCGCACACACCCCTCCTCTAAGGCAGCAGTTGACCTGTTGTTCTTCCTTTTTGATGCACAAAGAACTGGCGTTGATGTGGTTGCACCTTCCCCGTTGTAGCACCGTCCTCGCTCGGAAAGCAGCGCTGGACCCCGTCTACACATCAACAGCAAACTTCAACTTAAAAAAACGGCAACAAAGAGAATGAATATCTTCCATCCATAATACTCTTCACATCATGCAGACTTGAGCTAAGTTCAGACAGGAAGTAGACGATCTTAAGACGAATGACATTACAGTTTATAACAGACTAGATTTGGGTACCCTCCGTTCAACATTGTCACTGTAACAATGCTAACGCACACATGCTAAGTGTCTGTGTTTGCCTATCATCTCCATGTGTACAGCAACAAGCTGGTGTGCTCACGTGTCTTCATCTGTCTCCACGTTCTCCACTGTTGCCTTTTCGGCCCTGCTCCGTTTTTGTAATTCTCTGCTCTTCCTCTTGTGTACATGTTGCATGTGGAATGACTAAAAGAAGGAAAAAAAAAAGGAAGAAAATGCAATCTGATTAGTGATTTCTCCAAATAACTGAGCTTCCTGTCTGGACGTAGCTTTAATAGCAAAGACAGAGCAGAATCATTCAGATCCACATCTTGTAAATGCACTTAAAATTCTGAAAGAGACCAAACAGTGAATTTGCCTTTTTAGAGTAAATGAACTCACCAAAGCAGAGTAAAAAAAAAGATAATAATGCTGATTAGATATGATCAACTGCTAATGGAAACTTTCATCTGAGGAAAGTCCTCATCTGCTGACTGAAATCTCTGTAAATGGGATATCCACTACAAAGTGTGGACAGATAAAACCATGTGCTTACTCACTTCCTTTACAATAACTTCAACAATAATCCTGATCTGACTGCTGTTCTGTCTTCCCTCCATGCTTCCTCTCACATCTGTCTTTGTCTGGTCCAACATCCTGCAGCTGAATAACAATGGACTAAACCTTTGCATTGGCCTGCTTTGAGGCTCTTGTTTTCTTTCTTTGTTTTTTTTTTTTTTAAAGAATTAATGTGTTGTTTTTTCCATTATTTATTTTGTCATTATTTATGCATGCAGTGACATTGTTTACATTTCACAGAAAGAGATGCTCAAATTCCAAAGTTTTTTATTTTTTTTTTTTTATTTTTTTTTTTTTAACTTAACATTTGACCCCAAACATCAGCAATAATAATACCCTCCTAACTCCAGGGGTGGGGAAAGCATAAACTATAAGTGGTGACGACTTGAAATCAACATTGCTGCCACTTCAAACTGCACAGGACAAACTCTGGAAACTGGAGTTGGGGGCAGATTCCCTCCCAGTCTGCCTATTTTAAGATCACTGATGACCCAAATGTGTGTAGTATTTTTATCTGCCCGTCACAATCAGAGCTCTGTTGACTTAAACATATTTGGATTCCCCCACTGTCAGCAGCCCGCAGATAGCTGAGATACTTGTGACGTTGCCAGGCATAAAGAGAGCCTGTCAGTGAAGCAGAAAGCAGGGGGTTCATTCTAACCAACATGTGGATTTGATACCATTATGTCCTAACTGTATTTATTCTGTATTTATTCTGACTTATTTTGCACTTCCACTGTAAGTAAGGGAAAGAAGCAGTGCAGACAGGCCTCAGGATATGTATCTCCACTATTGCTGGAGCTTTCGGATCACCACAGAATAAAGTGAAATCTTCTGCTGGTAAAATTGGTAAATTAGCCTATTTGCATCTCTTAGCAGGTCAACACTACTGCGACAGATCTCCATTCATTTGAGTGTGGTTGGTGTATGCTGTGAGTAAAGGCCAGTGCCTTCTGTCCACAGAATAACAAGGATTATGCATTTTTTACATGTTGACTCATGATTCATCATTTTTCACCTTTTTGGAAATTTGTCAATTTTAAAACACATTTTCATCTAAAGTAAAAAAAAAAAAATATATATATATATATGGAAATAAAACCAGACAAAATTTTTTTTGACAAGACCCACAAACGCATTTGTGTTTGCAAAATATCGAGGCCTTGCTGATGTCTGTGACATGACTGTTTTTACACGGCAAAAGCTGGTCTCTGGAAAACGCAAGAGATTGTTGAGCTTTGCCTTCAAAAACTTTTATTTTATATACATGTGTTTGATTTTACATGTTTCTATGTCGATCGGGTTCTCCGTATTTTATAATTTTCTTCACTTTTATTACTGTGTTTGTGTCGAAGCACAGGGAGTGTCATGTCAAATCGTCCACATTTCTTATTTTGTATTGAAAGGGCCAAAGCCATGTAATGCGAATGAGTTATTCTCCACAATTGTTTGTCTGAAGATGCATTTGTACTGACAAAACAAAAGTGTCTCTCCACTGTGTATAAAAGAATTGCCCGAGTCACATTTGCTTATATTGTAATTGGTAACCACTAAGATGTTAAGATGAGTCAGCTTAAACTGGGCAGGAAAGGGAAAAAGCCGTTATTCAAATATGATCACAGCTCCAGTGTAAAAGCATATCACATAAATATTTCAGAGACAGTTGTATGACCTGAAAGAGGTTAAGGGAAAATTCCCCTAAAATCACATATGCGCTTCCTATTATTTTTCCAAGTTGTGAACATGAGTCAGAGTCCATCGATGAACGAGTTTGTCATTGTCAATAAAGCCTCTTTTTTTCCTTTTCATTTGCCATCAAAACAAAGTTTAAGCATGACACCAAAATGTGTTCTGGCTTAAAACTGATATCTGTGAGTTATCGTTTATCTGTGACAGCAGTTCTAGTGCCTTAAGTTTGACTTCTTCCATTTTCACTTGGATGTATAAACTGTACCTATATGGTAATGATTTGTGTGGCAACCTGGGGTTCCCTAAAAAGCATCGTATTTTTTTACTTTTCATTTTTAGGCAAAAAGATCCCACCCTGACCACTGAAGTGAAACATTTTTTTAGTATCAAGTCATCAGTTTGAATTGGTCTCCTCCATTGTAACCGAGTATTTGATTTTCTTCCCCTGGTATAATTCAAATACATTGTACCTATTTGCTGTTAACAATAAAACTGAAGACTTTCACAGACATCACTCCTGCTTAGTTAAGTGTTGGATGCTGGCCAATAAAACCCACTTTTCTTCATTGCTTTCATTTGTGGCATCTATCAAAAAAAATGCTAGTGCTGGGAACTATTTTATCTTAAAGGAGACATCTTTGGAAATAAGATGAGAGTTAGGTGAGATCAATGCCACTCTCACATCTGTACATTAACTTACGTACAGATCTACATGCTTAAAATAAAATGTTTATAATGATGCTAATCATTTATTTCAGTGAACTCCCTGGCCGCAGTCCAGCTCTTCTTACAGGCATCGTGAGATTGAATTGACTTTTTCCCACACTGGCAAACAGCACACTCTGCTTCATCCCCTGTAATACCAGTGACTCATATTAATAACAGTAATTACAGCAACTCCAATTGTTATTATTTGTTTGTGCTTTTTAAGTATATGGAAATGTTGGAACACTTTCGTCACTGAGGAGATTCAATATGTTTGGACTACCACAGAGATGATTCAGAGGAGAAGGTGTTTATTAGGAAACAGCACAGGTTATAAGCTATGACCCAGTTGGGACATGATTACAGTGGCATTTGTCTCGTCATTGTCGAGTGTTGAATTCTTAAAGTTCAGGGTGGGTTTATGCTTTGATAGTGCAGACAAACTGGCGCTGACACCACCGGGGCTGCCCACAAACACGCTTTGTTTGTTCAGTGACTACAGCAAATAACAGCAGATGCAGATGTAGAAGAATATAATCTTTTGTTCCAGCTATGCAAAATGGTGGATTATTGGCCATCGACATCTTGACCTTTCAGAATTCAACCACTGACCTTTCTGAAGAAGTGTAACTACCTCTGGCATCCTCCTAGAGCACTTCCACAAGGACAGAGGAAAAATATATGCCTCCTAATTTTGATGTTGTTTGATGTTGAAAGTGTCATTTGAGAATCTAAACAAATAATGTATATCATCTGTGTCCCATCAATACTCCCAAACGTGCTCTCGTTTTTTCCCAAGTTTGTACCCATGTGGAAATATACCGTCTCCATCAGCATGTTACACTTGTGAGCTGGTGTGGGCAAAGCTGTCAATTCAGAGGTTTCTGTGTAATGTATTCAATACTGATCTCAAATATTTGAACCATTTGAAGGAGCACTTGATTTATCCTACCTGGCTAACTGAGCAGTGCATGACCTCTTCTGTTCAAGTGACCCAAACACATCTGATTTAACATCCTTGCTTAACTAACTATTTACTACTCTTCCCGTCTTAAAGAAAAGCTTTGCCAGGCGCTCCTCGTATTTTCAAATATTTGCGCTGACTTCAGTGACTACATTGGCTGCTTCTTTCAAAGGTGGTAAACCTCTAAATTCGTACAAGATGAAAGAATGTATGTCTGTCTCGACGTTTCTCTGATGTTTTCTGTACATGTCTGTTTTTGATAGTAAAACTTTAGTATGCATTACGTTTGCAAAAGAACATTCTGAAGCTACAGTTTGTGAATAAACCAAAAGGTTTATGTTCTCCATCCTGCATCGGATTGTGAGCACGCTGGACTGGACAAGAGTGCGACGTCTTTTTTGTTTCTGTTCTTCAGGGCTGTCTGAGTTTCTTAGAAAGTGAAGGGTCAGATTACTACTTACGACACTGAGTTTGCGTTCAATAATTCATATGATGAATCCAATTCAATCAATACAATTTTCAAAGCATAAACACACACACACACACACACACAAATATAAATATCTAGATATAGTTTATTTTAGCATAGCAGCCAGTTTCTGTACAGATTAACGCACAGACATGACAGAGATTTTGATGATTTTTTACAAATAACTCTTGGCAAGAAAAGCAAATAAGTGTTTCTTCAAAAAGGTAAAACTATGTATTTTAAAGTCTTTACAGTTTTTTTCCTGCATATGCAATGACAGCTGAGTCTTTATGAGTTTCTACATGCCCACAGCTGCTCTTTATGCCGATATATTAGTCTTATCTTTTTACATTTAATTTGTCATTCCTGGCTACATTTTTGCCAACTTAGTTAGATAATAGCTGCAGTTTTAGCTGGGAGTTTATATATGATATTAACCTGCTAACCTCCAGTGTTATGTACACAGTGGAATATATGGTCTTAACATTGAGTTTGAAATTCAAACCCAACACGTTTTTTATGGCTGCACCACTTCATCAAATAGAAATATGCATCATCATTTATTTATTTATATATTTCCCCCCAACCTCTGCACAACATATTTAGTATCTTTGGAAACTGTGAAATCTCTGCACTAATTTAAAATGAGTTTCTGTGGGTTTGAACAATATTTCATTGCACAGTGCACGCTTCTGCTGAATGTCCCGATTATAAAACGTAGTTGCAGACGGGAGGACGGGAGGAATGTGTGAAAGAAATCTTACATGTGGATGTGGAGAAAGAAAGAGAGGGAGAGACTGCAACATGTGGAGAGAGAGAGAGAGAGAGAGAGAGGGTTCAGGCTTTTGGTTTCGGGAACCAAACCCAGGGAAAGTGACAGCTCGTTTTCACACATACATACATGAGTCTCCAATACGTCTGAGCTGCACACTCGCAGGAAAAATACAGAGTGTCAATGTGCAGCTGAATGACAGATATATAGGGGAGGGAGAGAAGGAGAGCTGGACGCACAGGAAGAGTTTATGCAAGCGATGCAAATGTAGGTCACTCAGGCAGAGTTAGAAACTCACAAAGAGATGGAGAAGGAGACAAAAAAGTATTAAAGAGCGAGAGATGGAGGGCAAATACACTGATGTACGCAGGAAACGGCAGCGTCTCCTTCCCTTCCTGACTCACTCTTTATTTGTTGCTCTTCACTATAATTACACTGCAGATTAGCAAGTTTAGCTCGCTGCAGTTGTATAAGGACTCTTAGAGGTTTGGAGGCCTACTTATGCCGATCCTCTAAATATAGAGGCATGGAGGCTTTGATGAGACCAGCATATTGCATAGCATGAATTTCCGTAATCAGAATCTCCACTCAGTGTCTGGAATCTATCCTGTTTATGCAAATGAGCGCTCACCGAGGACTAGGCTCATTCAAGTGCACCTGTCGGTCATCAGTAAGTGAGTAATCACTCGACAACAGACCAATTTAAATGGAGACTTTCAGTCCTGGTTCAGGTGTTTATTATGTGTTCATTATCTGTTCATTCCTCCACAACCTGAGCAGTTCTTCATGACCTCATAGTAATAATCATTCGTATCTGCCACACAAGGAGCACGTCAATGTGGCAATAAAGTGAGTGGTTTCTAAACATGTGCCAGACTGTATGCAGCTTTAATTAAAGTTTGAAAATGAAGGTAAACACTTAAATGATTACAATGATTGATACGTTAGTCCCACTTCAGTTACAGTGCCAGCAGCCCTGTCATGTCTTTAGCAGCCATTCAGATCATGTGACGGTTTTGTGTTTAATGACATGAGAGGCACAAACAACAGGAAACAGTAAGACTGAAGCAGATGAGAGGACCTGTAACCTGTTTTTATCTGTGTAGGTGATACAGCCCTCATTGGGGGCAGGTCAGGTCGGGTCAGCTGGCATGTTGAAAGCAGCCACCGTTGTCGTTATTGTGTTAACTGAAATTCACTGTGGCAGCAGGGATCAAGTGATCAGCTATAATGTCACTGGAAACAATGACAGTTGGACAATCCGACCTCACCCGGTCCAGTGTCACCCCAGTTCATACGCAGAGGTCGGTGAGGTTGGGCCAGTCCAACCAAACCACAAAGCATGCGGAGTGTGTGTCGGTTCAGCTGCTGCATTTCCTGTGGAAGTCCAGCTCGTCCTCTGCTGCCAGAGAGATATTTCTTTCCATGTCCAAAAAAAACCACCCACACTGAGGCTTTAGTGAGCTATCTGACAGTCGGACAGCGGATGAGTTCCCTTGTAGCTTTGAATGTCCACTACAAACTGTAAACAGCCAGTACTGGACGTGCTGTTTGTACTGGGCTCTGAAAGCTGCTATAATCAATATTTTTACATAAGCAATGGATCACATGACTACTTGTAGTGTCGTTGTGAATCCACAGAGAAATCTGCAGTACACTGAAGCTCTACGGGGGCCTTCAGAGATCTGCTTAGTGTTTGAGCATCTTTCAGCTCCTTGTTTTGTTTTTTTTTGTTTTTTTAGTTCAGTCTCAGCGTTCTCATCAGTGCTGTTTCCAGCAGCAGCAGCAGGCAGCAAAAAGTTCTGTAAAACCTAACGTACACTATCAACCAACAGCTGAAAGACAATGTCAGCTGTGGATAAAGTGGAACATTTAGCTGCTAAAGAGAGTAAACAGTCCCTTAGGAACTGGTGGGGACCAAAACAGAGCGAGGCAAGCAAAGCAGGCATGACTCAGATGTGTGTGAATGTCACTCTAAATGTGTCTGCTGAGTCGTTAGCTAACTTTATAAGGTGATGATAGGTCAGTGTTGTGATAATCACTGCTTCTAAGTGGCCAAAAATACATGTTAAAATGCCTGTTTAATTATCACATATCACAGTATTTAAACTGTCCTGCTGTCATTTCCTGATGCTACAGAAACTTATAACAAAATTTTACCAAGCGATCTAAAGTTACACCAGTATATTAAATGTCTAAATTGTCTTCATTGTGTGTGTGTGTGTGTGTCTCATACAGCTTTGACTCTGTGGGAGATTTAAGCCTATTTGGTGGTTACGCTTGAGTTTTATATTTGTCACTCCTCTGGGCAGAGAAGTGTCACATAATGTCAAATACTGTCAGACACCGTGGAGGGCTGTGAGAGGAGATATTAACATGAAGGAGATTGTTTCACAGCAGGATTATTAACCTTTTTGTTTATACAAGTCTGTCTTACATAAAGAAAAAAAGTGTTTCTCACTGCTCATGGTGCCCTGAGTGGACATTAATACCCCCCCTCCTCTCCTCGTCTCCTCACCTCTGTGCCTCGGATTCCTGCCAAGTTGGTTGGTTATATAACCTGTAAATGAGAAGGTCAGCACCCAGCAGTCATCGCTATGGTTATTGGCACGGCACACACACATCGTACATCTCGGCTGGTCCAGTTTGCAGCCGCATGTGTGTGTGTGTGATAGTGTGTGTATCAGAAGTAGGGCAGCAGCGGTGTTACCTAACTCACCCAGAAAAGACATCTGGGGAGTTTAAGCAGCCCTCTCACTGATTACAGCTTCCTGTACACGCACCCTCTCACACATACACACACATACAGACCACTAATCATACACACTGCACACACATTGAAGCACACATAAACGTTTGGCTCAACTTCTGGCCACACAGGAGAAGAAAGTCACATACATGCCAAGACTGTACAGTGAGCGCTCAAGACACGCTGGCGGTGGGGAACTTAATCAAAAGTCTGACAAAGTTGAACAAATAACACCGGGGGTGTCATCAGTGCTTAAAGACTCTGATTTATGAGAGAATGGAATAATAATAGAAAGCTCTACCTGATGTCCTTCATACAGGAAACTGTCTCTCCACGCTGCTGATTTAATCATGATCACATTTCTAAGAAAAAAAAAAGTTCTTGGAGTGAAGGTGTTGTGTTTATATTTTATGCTTCAGGTACACTTTGCCCAACACCTCCCCTAACAGGTGCCCCTGGACAACAGGACTGTGCCATGCTTTTAGAAATACAGAAGTCATGAGTCCAAGTCTCTCTACGCCCAAAAAAGTCTGACCAAATACCAAACATTCCAAGTCCAACAAAGTCAATTATTTTCATTTGGAATTTGGATTCATCCTTCTTTTCCTTTATTTTATTTACTTTTTTATTTTATTTATTTGCCCAACAGTAGTGACATTTCAATATATTAAAGTTGTTTTCTAGTTTTCTTAACTCTGCTAAAGTTGCTAAAACCCCCAAAGTTCTGTATTTTTTTTATGAAAAACACAGAGTTGACTTCAGCGCGTTTACTTGGAGACACAAAAGATGAGCAAGCCAATGTTTTTATCGTGCATTAAAGGTATTACTTATAACTTTCAAATCCAAATGGTTGGACTTAGATGTATTTTGCTGAATAATTCCACTGCAGAAACTGTGCATGCACACACAGACCAATAACAAGAAAACACATTTTTAATTTGTTCTTTACTGCACATTTTATGTACAAGAGAATTTTCAAAAGGCAATACAAAATAAAGCAAAATGCATAAAACATATATAGTTACTGTGAGATTGATAGATTTAATTGATACAAAGGAAACTTTCAGCCTTTCCTTTAGTGATGCTTTTTATCCTGCACTAGTCTCCAAGTGGCTAATCATCATTATCTTGATTTCTGATTCATTTACAATGGAAAATGTTTCATAACCCGCAACATGCTGCCAACATAATGATGCACTGAAAAGGGTTAAAAACACATGAAAGTCAACATGATGAGTATTTATCTGGACTCCGGAACAGATGACTTTTGGGAGACAACATGTTTCTGTATTTCTGTGTTCAAAATACCAAAAGAGAAAATTAAAAATATAATTTACATTGACAGCCTGGGAGGTGTTGCACACACTCAGCACTCTCTAACACAACAAACAAAACATTAGTTTGGTGTCTGTAGATTATGTCACAAGAAATATTTGTCTAAAAAAACTGACATAGATGGCAGTTTGAGAGAACAAAACTCGTGACCAGCTGCAGGTAGTTCAGCACGATCTCCTCTTTAGTTGGATGTTATCCCATTTTAATCTCTGGTCACAATATTTTCCACATTCCTCAAAATGTAAGCGTGTATCACTGCCTTAAAATAAACACTCACGCACACACACACACACACACACACACGCACAGAGTGTCTCTATCCTCCTTTTTAACCAACTTTCTGTGAATAAAGTATCCTCTTTATAAAATAATGTCTCTTTTCTTCCCTTCCCTGAAATGTTTAATGATATCAAATTGAATCACATGAGCTACTTTCAATAAAAATGAATATTTACTGCTGTGAGACTACAGGTATTTTCTCCCATTCAGGCACCTTATAACATACTAAGACTGTTGAAAAAATTATGGATCCTCTTCAAGTAACCTAACCTAACCCTGTCTTTTAGAAAACATGAATGTACAACATATGGAGTTAAACTGAGCCTGTCTTTAGCTGTGATTGGAGGGTTTCTACCAATCCAAAGCTTTAAGCCAGGAAATATGAAAACAACAGAAAAGAACAACTCTTTGTGTGCAAATGCATTCTGGTCCATCCAGACTCTCGGCCCAATTAAACCCCCTTTCAGATCTTTTTTTTTGAGCCAGCTTTGGTGCGTGTACTAGACCTTATCGAAACCTGTGCACGTCACTGGACAATCTGGGGCATCTCGCTCCAGGCTTTGGCCTTCTTCTTGGCCAAGGCCATCCAGGGCGGCTCGTCCTGGGGCAAGGCCGGGGGAGGCGGACCTCGCTGAGAGGACGGGGTCTGGCTGGAAAGCCCCGGAGCTCGTGAAGCAGATTTTTCTCCAGCGGCTCTCGATGAAAAAGGAGGGGAGGTAAGTGTTGTGCTCTGGGGCTGGGAGGTCTTGGATGAGGTGGCAGTTTTGGAGGGAGGCGGAGGGCTTGTGCATGAGGGAGACTTTTGTGAAACAGGAACTGGAGTAGGGGGAGACAGGGATCTTTGGGGTGGGTTAGGTTGGGGTGGGTGTTTGGCGGTGGTGAGGGGGACGTGGGGTTTTGGAAGGACAGGGCCGGGGAGCGACTGGGATTTAGGAGGTTGAAATGGCACTGGAGTTGGAGGAGAGAGAGCCCTCCTGGCCTCCTTTTCTGCAGACACTGGAGGCTTACTGATCTCCAGTGGACTCACTGGAGGAAAGAAGAAACACACACACACACACACACACACGAAACAAACATTAGAGGAGCATTTTCTAAAGGAAATGTGTTTGTTAATGCAGATTGGCATGAGTTTTGGATGGTTTTGTAATCATATGAAAACTCAGGGACGTTAATGTGTTTCCTGCATAAAAGCTGAACCTGAACAACAGGTCTGCATGAGGCTTTCATGCATTACATTATGTAACCCACCTCTACTGTGCAAATGTAATGAGTTATATATACAATGGGACTGAATATGCCCACTTTAAAGTGTTACATAACTCATAATAATTAATTACCTGTACATGTTATCACAATGAGCATTTGAGGGCATTTTGAAATATGAATGGAGTCTACTGTATGCAACAGCTAAGATATAAATGCAATGGGTGTCAATTGCATTGTTTTTCAGAAACTTCAAGAAATCAACAAGAAGAGCAGTTAGTTATCAGTTTGAAAATCACAGCACCCATCCATAAAGAATCAGGATTTGACATTTCATGTGAGGAGGATTGATGATTTAGGTTGTGTCAGTTGCAGTAGCAGAGTTTGTCCAGATGAGGGCAGCATCGCATCAGTCAGAAGCTTTGCTTACGTGCAACACGTTGAGATGCAGAACAAACAGATTTATTGCACTGAGACCATATCTGAGGTCATCACAGTGATTCAGCATGTTGAGTAGAAAACTCAAATTTCAATTAAATTGAACAAAATTAAACCTGCTGAAATGCGTCCATGCTGCAGCTGACTGTCTTTTGTGAATTGATTTTGGCAGGAAAATATGTTTTGCAAGTTTAAGTGAGTGTGTGTGTGTGTGTCCTGACCTTTCCCGGTGGACTCAGCTGTTTTCTTGTCGTGCTCCCTGCTTGCAGCTGAGCTGACGTACATTGGCAGTGAACTCTTCCTCTCTTGCTCCTCCTGTCGACAGAGAGCAGCACAGTCAGTTACACAGATGATGAGGCTGGAGACGTGTGGTGTGGACTGTAAACATGTGGAAGCAGGAGAAAAAATACAATCGTGTACTTCCATCTGAACCATGTGTTTCTGGACTGTCGGACCACCAAACCTAAATGTTTGCATTTTGTTTTGCTATAATGTAAACTTGTTCAGTACATTGGCCTGTAACTAACAGTAGTCACGTGTTTTAAGCTCAGCTCGGGGCTTCAGTGTGTTACGTCTCTTTGGATTGATTGTGACAGAATGATGCTCAACTGAACTTAGACAGTGACTTTTCATTGGTTTGCTGTGATGCTCATATTGACATGTGGCTCTTATGATACGTTGGCTGTCAGAGATAAAAAAAGAAGCAACAAATAAAGTGAATATTAGGTCATTAAGTTTGACTCTCTCCTCAGTTTGTATTTTGCTTTTGTGCACCATTTTAGACACTTTATTCAATGTCACATACACAACCACACAGATACACAGAGACACACACACAGATTACCTTCCTGACAGTAATCTCCTCCAGTGAGTTTTCTTTATAGATCTTCTGTTTCTGTTTGGCCATCGAGATCCAGCTGGGAGAATCCGATCCACCAGAAACACCACGAGCTGCAGCTGCGTCTGAGTCAATAACACAGCAGATACACTGTTAAAACATCGGCTGAATCAGAAAACATTTACTCTTTTACTTTTCCAAGTCTGATTCAGCTAACGCTTTGGACAATTACACGTTAGCACCATATGTTTAAGAAAGCCAGTAGCCTTGTGCGCTTAATATACGGTCAGTATATGTGTTTATGAATATACACACCTGAGATGCGCTTGTTTTTTCCACCACTGTCTCCATGTACATCTGGTTTCTTAGGGAGAGCAGGCTTGTTGCTGACTGGGTGACTTATGGAGGGCTTTGCACTGATTGGCTGCGGTGAGTCAACTTTACAGCTGGTTGGCTGAGCTGGTGGCTCGCTTGGAGGCTGAATGACAGAAATTCAAATTATGAATAAAAAAAAAAAAATAAATAAATAAAAATCAAAAAGTCACTTAAACCTGTATTTATTGAATGTTTTGTCCACTTGGAGGCAGCAGAAACAAGCTAGCATAATTAATTCTTGGTGTTTTAAAGCTTATGAAATAGATGAAGCTGAAAACAACTAAATGTCTTGGACTCAAAAAAACAAAACAATGAGCTTAAAAACATGCAGCGTCTGGAAATAATGCCCTGCAAGTTTGTTACCACAAGCTCCTCCTTCACTTACGAGAAGTCATTTGATCCATTGTTAATTATTATATAAAGCTGCTTTAATTCCATTAATTACACCAGATGGGTGAATCAAATTTCTGTTTTTCATGCAGAAACTCAAAATCTTAAGTGATTTTGAAGAATGACAGTTTTGCGTCAAACGTACAAGTACCATAAAACACAAAATTTTCCCTAAACAACACAATGTAAGCAATAACATTGGGGCTGTCACCTCTGCGGTTTCCTCCTCCGAGCTGAAGCGGTGCAGAACTGCCGTCTTCCTCAGCCGAACCCCAAATGGATTGTCGGGGTTTCCCTCCACTACGACTGAGCTCTCTGTGGGTGGAAAACTTTGGTCTGTGGTTTAACTTTACTTTAACTCCAACAGCAAGCTCGCCTCATCTGACTTAGACCGGACTACTTTCATTGCATGCAGTGTGAGGACGAGACTGAAAATAATACAGTTAAAGTTTAGGACACTGGTCGAGTAAAGGCGAGCACCCAGATAAAAAACCTTCACGGCCATGATCATCATTACCTGTTGAGTGTTCTTACCTTCTGTGGTTGCAGCAGCTGTGGGCTGAGGTTTCACGGGGGATGTAGGCGGTGTTGTTTGGGGTTTGGCAGCGGCGGTCCCTGCATTCTTCACTCTACCAGGACTCAACACCAGTTCAAACTTAGCTGAACCTTCTGGCTCTGCTTTCACCTCGGGATCCTTCTTAGTTGAGGCTTCCACACCTCCAGGACCTGTGACAGCGGACGGCGAAGAGGGGACGCAGGTGGGCGGGGAGGAAGGAGAAGTCAAACTCTCTTTGGCATCTTCTACAGAGAGTGATCTCTGCCAGGCGGTGGCGATGGTGAAGCGGACTTTGCTCTGATTGGAACCGCCGGACGGCTGGTTGGCGGTTTCCTCCACAGAGGCAGCAGGCGTAGCGTCTTCCTCTGGCGCCGACTTTTCTCCTTCTACAGTCTCCATGCTCTCGGCTGCATCCTCCTCTGCAGGTGTTTTATTTTGCTCTGTGGCTGCCACAGCGTGAGAAGGTGTCTCACTTTCTTTGGGATAAGCGGTGGGTGGGGACTGCTGAAAGAAAGACGTGACTTTCTCCGAGCTTGGAGAGATCAGATTTATGTGGAGAGTGGTTGTGCTGGTCTTACTGGGAGTGATGGCTCCACTGTCTTGTGGTTGAGTCTCATATTGTGACACTGGAAGAGACAGAGAAGAAGGCTTGAAGGAAACACGGGCTTGTTCTGTGGCTTCAGTTTGGTCGTTTCCCACTTGCTCTGCGTCTAAATGAGGTGCTTCTACACCTTCCTGCTCCACATCTTGTTCAGTTTGATCTGCAGCAGGTTGGTTTGCTTCTCCGTCTTCCTCTTGGTCTGATTTTTGTTCTGTGCTGTCGACTTCCACGCTTCCCTCCAACCTCTCTTCTCCATCCTCCCTCTCCTTGCAATCTGCTGCAAATTCCTGATCCCCCATCTCTGTGGACGTTTCATCATTGTTTGTGTGCTGTGGGCCGTACAAAGCATCATCTCCAACCACGACATCTGCGCCCTCGTCCGCCCCCTGCAGTGGTGCGGCAATTTGAACTCCTTCGCCCTCTGCATCCGGGAACACCTCCGTCATCTCCTCTGCGTCGTCCCTCTCTTCCTCTATCGCTTCCTCCGCCTCCTCTACTCTCTCCTTCCCCTCCACCTGTTCATCATCCTCCTCTCTCTTCTCCCGTCCCTCCTCCTCCACCTCTGGCTCCTTCTCCAGCTCTATCGCCTCCTCCCCTCCTTCACTCTCTTCTTCTTCTTCTTCTCCTCCTCTTCTCTCTTCCTCTGCCTGGTTGACGGCGTTTCCTGTGAGCGTATCATTTCGTTCCTCCGGTTTGACTTCCTCTGCCTCGTCCTCCTCTCCCTCCTCTTCTTGCTGGAAGGTAAAGAAGAGAGGAAAATAAGAAAAGTAGAGAGTTTTTAATTTAGCCTCAAGAAGAGTCACACATAGTTCAGCAGTCAGTGGGAAATTTGTCACACTCACACAACTGCCTCAAGGTCTTAATCCAGGGGAACATCCTGCATTTCAGCTGACAGTATGAAATCACTTGTAATGGAATCTTTCCTTTTACTGCCTCTTTTTTTTTTTAATCATGGAGCACTTTGCTCTGGTGAGAGGTTTTTCTGCATCTAACTTGAAATCAAACCACTTTTTTTTTTGTCACTTCACTGTGTCAGTCCACACTAATATGCTCTCAATTTTTCTGGAGCCCCTAATAACACTACTCACACTGCTAAATTTGTTTTCGCCTTGAAGCTCTGCGGTGTGAAAATCTTTTTACTCCTGGGTGACATTTTTGAAATTGAAATTGGCCCACAAATTGAAGCAGAACAAATAGCGTTACATAGAGAGTTTAGTGAATCTCATAGGGAACACTCATACCGATGAGTAATAAGGATCCTGCATGAGACCCATTGTGTTCTTGAGAATGGATGCAGGGATTACAGATAACTTTACTGGTTTTTAAAGTTATTTCAATCATGATATGTCAGATTAATCAAAGATACCTACACTATAGTGACTAAACTGCTCCACCACTAGTTCTTCTTCCTCTTCCTCTGATGCCCTTTCCTCTTCATCTTCTACTTTCTCCTCTTCTTCAGCATCTTCACAAGAAGGAGTCCTCATGCTCAAAGCGACAACCTCCTCCTCCTCCTCTTCCTCTGACAGGAGGGACCTGGAGGGAGCAGCCTGATAAGCGACAGGCTCCTCCACCTCTACCTCCTCTTCCTTCATCTCCTCTCCTTCTTCGATCTGGACATCTTCTCTTTCTTCTTCCTTCACCTCCTCCTCTATCTCCAGGACAATACCCTCAGTCTCCACGCCCAGCGAGTGAGGAGCGAGGGGAGTCTTCAAGGAGCTCAGCACCTCCTGCAAGAAGGAGCTCTCCTCCTCCCTGGTTTCCTGTGCTCCATCTTCTTCTCCTCTCAGCGCCGGGTCACTTCTAACACTGTTCTCCTTGACTCCATAAGCAATGCCTGGAGGGTCCATCAAGTACTCTCTCGGGCCAGCAGGGGGTTCTGGTGTGGCTCTAGAAGCAGAAACAAAAGGAGTCAGACTGATAGAAGGGAAAAACTTAAACAAGCAAGACTGGCCAATGGAGGAATAAAAGGAGGAAACAGTGTCTAATCACCTGGGACTGTCCACAGAGGAGGCTCTTGAGCTGGGCTGTGAGGAGGGATGGGGCTGGGAGTCTGGGACTTCCTCCCCCAAGAGAGACGGCTCAGTGGGAGGGGAAGCACAAACATCCTGTTCTGGTTCAGACTGGTCCTCTGCCTCGTCCCTCTCCTCCTTACCACTCAACAGGGATTGTCTGGAACACTGTGCCTCCTCCACCTCCACCTCCTTCACCTCCTCTTCTTCTTCTTCTTCTTCCCTCTCCACCTTTAGTTTCAGCTCGTCAGAACTTACAACTGGATCACAGACAGACACAAAGGTCTCAGATCAACTTGATATGACACAGTGGCAGCGAGTCTGTGGAAGACTATGACGGCCAATGTGACTGAAAATGTTAAATGATAATATAAAACTTTTCATATGAATTTGTGAACATGATGTATGACAAAATTTTTCCCATTTTCATTCATGAAAATTCATAATTTGCCTCAATCCAAATTATAAAATGAAACAAAAACTTTGAGCACACCACAAAGCACATTATGATCACAATGATAATGTAATTAAATGTGAAATTGATTTTTGCTTCTTTTTTAAATCTCTCAAAGTTAACCAACATAAAAAATGAACATAAAAAGACTCTTTTCATCATAAATTAGCTAAAATCAGGACATAGTTTCATTAGAGCAATGTCATTTTGCAGGTGGGTCACTACCTATGTGTAAATTTGAAAAAGAGAAACACATTTTATTCTTATTTGTCAATGAAATCTGTATTTTAATTAAACAATATGGGAGTAATTATTCATTTTCAAAGCTGAAAATCTAAATTTGATATTAAAATATAATTTATTTCATTTTGTCTTTCATTATCATCTTACTTTACAACACAACATGGAATTTCTAGTTTTTAATTATTCTTTTCAATGTTGGGCACTCAAAGACTTCCATACCAAACCATCACTGATTTTAAATAACAGCAACAACAACAAAAACTGTGCTGACCTTCTGTTGTCTTGTGTTGTTCTTGCTCCACAAAAGCTTCTGTTACGGAGGTGTTCAGAGTCTCCTCCACCACAGAGTCTCCCTCTGCTTTCACCTCCAGCCTCTGCATGGACAGCAGATGATGACATTATTAGTTGCTGCTCTGAGGGTCATTTAGTGATGCAGTGTTCCAGTTAGACAGTCCTTTGACCAGCAGATGGAGCATAAAGCCACTAAATCTTTTGTCCTGCTGAGGTGTGTGTGTGTGTGTGTGTGTGTGTGTGTGTGAATGCCTTACACTGACAGGTTTCCTCCTGTTGCAGGCTTTGTGTCTCAGGCCCAGCTTGTGTTTGGCAGCAGAGTTATCCAGACAGCCGAAGGGACTGGCCGGCTGGCTGAAGTCTCCAGGAACCACCAGGGGGCTCACTGCTCTACTGGAGGCAGCACAGGACAGCTGGGAAGAGGCAGACACAGACGGTTTCACTGAAAAGTTCCATAAAACAACTTATTAACAGAGGAAATACCCCTCAGGCATTTCAGACCACAGGTAAGTAGACTCCCTGCTGAAGCCAGAATCCAACCAAACTACACTCAGATCAGTGATGTCATCAGGAGACACCTCTGGCCCTGGTTACAGTTATCGCACTTAAAAGAAGTTGGGCTTTGCCATCCATGTCCTGGGAAAATTGCATCCACAAGTGTGTTCAGACAGAGCTGATCACATTACAGACGCTGAGTCATCGCTGTTAGTCTTGTTCCCGGCTTTGAGAGACTAAACAGCCAAACACTGGGAGTGTGAGTGTGCTGGTTATGATAAAAGCTGAATTTTCACTTAAACGACAAAAGTCGGGAGATAAAGAAACCAGAGGAAATAGACCAAGACCAGGAAAGATAGGGAATGAGAGCGGGGGAGTCCAGCTGTATAAATATTAGCTAGCTTTATCTGTAGGACCAACACTTACTCTGTCATCACTGGAGACTTGTTCTCACCCTCCTCTGACAAATGCATGTTGTGACTTATATCAGCATTAAGCTTCACAGAGGTTTTTACCTTTTCTCATCTGTTAATTTATCAAAATGCCTTTATCAACGCGTCCAAATTATTCACAGTTTGACATCTTAATATGCACTCAGGCTAATTAAAGAAGCACCGTGACAGTTTCAGGTGACACAATTCTGTGTTTGAGAACTTTTTTCTACCAAAAAAAACTCAAATTGTTTTTCGGAGTAACAATGACTTTGTTTATAGACAGACGCACCCTTTGCTTAAAACAGCTCCACAGAGATGGTTCATATCTAAACATCAGCAAATGAGACCAACACTGTTTGGTTTGAGTCCACAAGAGGTCATTCAGAAGAAATGGTATGTTTTTATGATTTGGGTAGTCTGACTCACATTATCGTCTGATTTTGGGCAAATCTCTTAACTTTACAGAAAGATTGTGTGACATGTAGAGGAATACGATCACAGGTCTTATTTGTTGTCATCTAGATTTTTATGCAGTTTTCAGTCTCTCTCTTCCCTCTTTCTCTCACTCTGTGAGGGGAGAGAGAGAGAGAGAGGCGGGTTGAGGCAGAATTTAAACGCTATAACTACAAGCAGACACGCTGACTGCCAGAGAAACCATTGGAATGCACTCTGTACACACACACACACACACACACACACAGGGTCAGTGGAATAACACATACAGTAATATGACCAGAGAAAAGAGAAAGAAGGTCAGAAGAACAAGGAAACAAAGAAAACGACATGAAGGGGAAGAAGAGGTCAAGTATCAGACTTCCATTTATGGTTTGAAGAGCAGCTTGAGGGTGGTTATAACCACACCCATCAACACACACACACACACACACACACACACACACACACACACAGGTCCATCTTCAAACATCACACACAAAGCACATGACTGCCATTTACTGTGCTACAGATGCAGTATGCATGCTGTGTTTGTGAATTTACTAGTTACATTTTCTGCCTCTGAACTTTAAATTACACCATCCCTATCAAGACAGAATAAACCTCAATCTTCAGCTTTACAGGCTTGATGTTGACTGAAATAAAACCTCTCTACTGTCTTAAACCTGCATGATTTGATTTGTTTTGGCCACTTGGAGTCAGCAGAATGAACACTGACACATTATCACTATAATGTGTTCAGCAGGCACAAAGCAATATTAGCATTCATTTGGAGATGCAAGCCCAGTATTCACTCTCCTTTTGGTCTGTTTTGGTTATCCACCAACTTCTCAGGGAAACATCTGGCTATTTATAGCTGAGCAGGTAGTGTACAGTGGGTTTTTAGAGCCTTCTCACTGAAAAGGGCTGCCTGCTGTGGCTGAAAACAACACCCATGAAGAAAAACGGTAAACTTGTGGGCCGGGAAACAAAAACAATTGGCTGAAAGACGCAAAAACTGCCCAGCTGAGGTTATAATTATGTGCATATTCATCACCCTGAGCAACACCTAACATATTACAGACTGTTGCTTGATCTGGTAATGTCAAAATTTTGATTGACTGAGAACCGAGCACTAAACTTGAACTAAAAAAGCCTGCACTCTTTCTAAAGCCCCCAAGGGTGATTTTAGGGCGATATGGACACACTGCCGAGCTCAAACAGTTAGTGCTACAATAAAATCCAAGCTAATTTATTTTTTTATTTCATTGTGAGTCTCCATGAAGTCTGTTGTGAGCTCTCAGTGGATGGAAAAGCTCCAGAGAGTGCCAGTGAGACTGCAATTCATAAGTTCTCCTTGACCGCGTTCCTGTGTGTGGAATGCACTTTAAAAAGGGATATTTTCAGGTTTTTGTGTGCATGTCTTTAAAGCTGGCCATTTGTGGTTCTTCTCAGAGGGAAAATGACAGGCCAGAACCCTTCAGAAACTGCTAAAACGGCACTATCATTAAATGCTCATTTGTCATACTTTGCTGACTTTGCTTTTAGTCCCTATTATAGCCGGCGAGGCTAAATGGATAGCTGAGGTTTTCAGAGCATTTGTCTTATCACGACTTGGCATTTTCTGTCCATCTGAAAAGTACTTATTGCAGTGAATTGTGCTGGCTGACAGTGTTGTTAGGGAGCACATGGGGCATTTGAAGTCACTGTGCAGAACCACAAACACTCCAAATAGAGGATGCAGAGGGAGAGAGAGGGAGACTGTAAGAAAGAATGGAAATTAAGCCGCTAATTTAAGCGGGGAGAGGGGGAATTTTACATGAAGGGGACTTTTATTTAGAGGCGAAAGTAGTGTTTCAGTGATTAGATTGGATCATGAGATGTTTTTACTGTTCTTACTGTAGTCACATGAGGAGAAATACCACACTCACACAGCCTGAAGGTTCCTCCTGGCTTTTACACATCACATATCATACCATGAGATGACTTGAGCAGCTGCTTGGCTGGAGACTCACCATTTGTCTCACAATAGCGCCACATATTAGAGTTTAGAAGTTGTGGATTTAGTCTTTATGGGGGCAGTGATTTAGCGTTGCAAGGTGAAAGTCAATAAATTGGCACACATGTTAAATTCTTTGAAGCAGGACATTGTGGACATAAGACTGAAAGTGCCTTAAACGCAGGAGAGTGGAAGTGTGTTAGTTCTTTATGTGAGCATCACACACATCATTCCTTATAAACAATTGATTAAAAAAAGCATGTGTAATGTCAAAGAGGTCACTCGTAGTCCTGAACTCACACACTTGGCAGGTTCAAGAGGTTTTTAGCATCTTTTTAGCCCGAACTGAGCAAAAAAGAGAGTGAATATTGGACTTACATTAATCACATCCTGGCCCAAACATCACCAAAAAACAACTGTCCCCCAGGAGTCTGGCAAACTGATAAGAGCACAACGCTGACTTAGTGTAATACAGTTTTAGGTGTTTGTTTACCTGGTCGTCATCACTGTCCATCCCCTCCAGACTGATGGAGCTGTTCCTTTGGGCCTGATTCTGAGAGATGCAGAGATGGAGAGCAAGTGTGTTAGCGGTGCTGTGTACAGGAAAGTGTGTTCATGTGCACTACAGGATCATCAATCAATACTATGTGTTACCATCACTGTGTGAAGTGTGGTGTATTCAGGTGGGCTGCAGGGCAGGCCGTCATCCTCTGACATGGTTCCAGCATCTTCCATCTTCTTCACACACATGAGGGACGGAGGAGAGCCCAATCTGATGGCCTGCTTCAACTGGAGCTGCAGGAATAAACACAAAAACCATCTGAGTTGACATCAAAACACCTGAGGAAGAATCGAAACGTTGGCCATACTTGGAGAAGTGACAGCAGGAAGTGAAAGTGTTTTCCAGGTGGTGTGTGTGTGTGTGTGCAGAGATCGAGAGGTGTGTTTGAGCATGACTACTTACTTAACAGAGTTCCCCTATTTTTACAGTCTGAAAATCCTTAATAGCATAGAGGATGATTAACAGAGAATGACTTGTGAGGACAGTCAGCTGGCACTCAAGAGAGGAAATGTTTATTTTAGGCCTTGTGTTTGTGTTGTGTGTGTGTGTGTGTGTGTGTGTGTGGTGGGTATCACAGAAACTCAAACTTGTTATCTCCCAGCTGCGTGTTGCCCTGTAACAGTCAATGACTCACTGACTCAGGTGCAAAGCAAACACTGGACAATACAGCTTTTCTTTAGCTGGGCTGGACGCTGACACACACTCAAACGCACACCAAGTCCTTGATAGAAAGACATCGACCTTTTGCTGCTTTATATGTTAACATTTTAATATCGCTACAGTAACTCTAAAACACTAAGAAATAGAGAGAAGATCAAACTTAAACAAGGACTCAGGAAAGACCATCACATCGTGTTGGGACTTGCGTCAACTTGATAGCACATGAAATTCAGTTTATTGCTAATCTCTAGTTAAGTACATAGTAACTATCTATTACAGTATAGGGTGTATTGTTAGAGACATGTATTTTTAATATTTCTGTTGTGAGACAACTAAGAGTGATATGACTTGATTCAAGGGAAAAAAAAGCTAATAATGCAGATATATATCATATTGTTTTAAGTTAAACAAGCTAACGGCATTTTCCATCCATCCATTTTCTGTACCTATTGACCGCGGCTGTCTGGTTGCGGGGTGATGGAGCCTATCCCAGCTGTCATTGGGCAATATAAGATATATATAAGATATAATAAGATAGATATTTAAAAAAAAAAGGAGAAAATAATACTGATGTTTTTTGGCAAGTCAAATGTTAAATATCTACAAACTATCACCAACTTTATAGGTGAGTGACACCATGTTGTACACACTAACACATAATTTTTTTTTTTTTTTTTATTTACTGTGTCTCAGCTCGTAACTTATTGATCCTGACACAGTGTGTTTATATTTGGCTCTGGAGTAACCTGCTAATCAAACGGACTGCCCGGCTCAGAGTTAGGATTAAGGTGAGGAAATCTCCATCAGATTGTTGTCCACAGTAAATTCTATTTATGCAAATGTATTTATACAGTGTATTTTTACTTTACTCTCAAAGTCTTGTTTCTATATAATCCGTTGTATAACTGGTGTGGTTTTGCTTGTGAACCTTTTCTATAAATGTGCTGATTATAATTACCAGTGTTTCCTCTGTGTCTTTCTTATCTTTGTTGTCTTATCTGCAAACACACCCACACTCTCTCTGTGTTTCAGCTGCGGGAGAAAGTTTTCCTTTTCAGCAAATCCCATTAAGACGTTGTTTAATTCTCACTCCGCTGTAGGTAGCTTAGCGGAGCAGTTGAACTGGAGGTCAGTCCGTCTGTCTGGTCCTCATGTCTTCCAGTTTTAGCCCTTTGTTGTGACAGATATTTGTTCTGTCTGTCTGCTTTTCTTTCCGTCATCCAGTCCTTCATTTTGCTTTGACAGACGCTTCAGTTTGAACCTCTCTCTGCGATACACATCAGCTCTGCCCGGCCGGCTAAATATACATAAGATCAGCTGGTACAGCTCCGTCTCTCTCCATCAACTCCTTTATTGATTAATACTGCTCGTGACAGCTGAGAGCAGCACAGGGTCATAGACCGTCTCACCCCCAAATACTGTTATTCTTTAATTGTCTGCTATTTATTACTGTCTATTAACCTGCACTCAGTCCTTTAGTCTCTTGCCAGTCTTGTCTGGATCACTATGACTTTCTTGCCCAGAATTAAAGGGCCGCTTATTGTGTTTATGTATATTTACCTGCAGTGATTTCACTTTCCCATGAATGCTGTCCTGAGATGCCCCCAGAGCTTCGTTGGCCTCCGATGAGTCAGAGACAAAGACGGAGTCGTGTGATAAGGCCTTGCTGCCGAGGCTGATCTTTGACCTTTGGGAGACAGGAAGATGAAGACATAAACAAAGCAGGAGGTGATGTTTCACAGGTTCTCAAACAAAATAAACAAAACAAAGAGAAGTGGAGTTCGCGCTGATGGGTCAGTGGTTTAAAACAAATACCAGTGACCAACAAAGGTGAGGGTTTGACAGTTGTTTACCCCAACAGTATTATTTCTCTCTGTTTTATCTTTTATCAAAGACTGACAAATTAAAGACAAATGAAATCTCTCTTTTGTTCTGGTTGGTTGGAGCACATATATCCTGTGATACCAAGGAAAAGTCAAAAGTAGAAAAGGCAGGAAATGGCACAGCTTAGAACAACTAAAGGAAATTAGGACTGTCCACAGGAAGACACATTCCCCTACTACGAAAACAGGAAGCCGTGAGCCTCAGCTGAGGCCGAACAGGAGATGGATGTTAAAACATGATTAAAATTATCTCTGTCCTTTTCACACGAGGAGATATTTATCTAAATGGGCAGAGGAAAGCCCACAAATAGGTAGAAACTGGGCTGCAGAGAAGATTGTAATTGGCATTTTCTTTCAGGGTCCATGTTTTGTTAGTGAACTCCTTCAAATGCTTGTGGCGTACAATAAGTGGTGGCCGAATAAAAAAGGGAGGGATATTACTATATTCCATATATTATATTCATATTTTACTTGGGTGTGTTGAATAACCTTAAAGATCTACCAGTCCACCAAAAACGATTTAATTATCTTCACTTAACCTGGATTAACTTGTCCAATAATAACAATCTAATCTGACATGCTTACAATATGAGCAAAATCATATACAATCAATACAGCCAAAAAACTGCAAGGGGTTTTGCCAGCTCTGACAGTAAAACTCCCGTCGTGGGAGAAATCCATGATCCATGACAGCGAACACTCTAGAGAAAATGTGATGATGTTAGTTTAAATTCCTGACAGAAATATTAAGATGAGTGATCCTGTAAACCTTCTCGAGCAAATATGAAGCTGTAATTGAAGAGATATGGTTGAGACTGCTTAAAAATAACATCTTCTTATCTATAATAAAATTAGCTTTTCAGCTCATTCAAAGGGCATTTATGGCGGTGTTATTGTTAGAGCTGTCTGTTGTTTTTGTCTGTTGAGATGGCAAATGTATCCAAACATGTCCACACAGAAGTATTTTTATGTATTTGAACCTTTTTTAGTCCCATTGACAGGAAGGATGTATCTGTAAGTGTCACTGTTGCAGTGACACTTCATGTGTCTGATCTTACCCAGAGCCCTTATCCTTCTCTGATCGAGTGAGTGTGTTATTTTCGGATGTTTTGCTGACATTGTCGCTTGATTGGCTGGCTTTAAGCCCTGCGTCTGCTCCGGCTGCTGGCGGCTCCTTTCTCTTCTTCCTGGCAAAGAATTTCTTGAACGTCTGGAACTTGGACTTTTTCTTTCCTGTGAGGACAAATGAGAAAAGAGAGGAGGAGAGAAAATGAAAGGAAGTGGTTTAACTCCCTCTCGCAGCTACCTCCTCCTGACAGTACCACAGTGAATCATTACAGCCGCGGTGCACAGCGATACATTAATGAGAAAATTACACACACAGCGTCTTTACACGCCGCCCTCATGTGAACCCTAGTTTGAGCAATTAGCCCTGCGTTGGCTGTAAAGGCTCAGGTAAGCGATCCAGGAGAAACTCAAGGCCTGATGTGTGTTTACACAGAGTCATACATACAGACAGATACACACATGCAAACACACACTCCTGTGCTTGTAAACCCTCCCCCCCAGTGAGTCCACCTCCATTAGCGCCGTAGTGGAAAAACTCAACGACTCTTTTATAACTCCTTAAACAGCTACAAACTGCTTTCACTGCTTTCAGCGAGGCGCTCGTCCTGAACCTGACATGCCCGCTGGTCCTCTCTCTGTCTCACACTCAACAAGGCTGCGGGCTGCCTACACATTTAGCTTCTACTCAAGTGACACAGTCCATATGAGGGACCTTAATCTTGTGTTTTAATGATTACATTTAAGGATTACTGCCACATTCAGAGTTACATTTTTGTTCTGCTTATAAAAATGCTCCCTCCCTGTATTTGAATGAGGCTAGTCCAGAGGAACAGCAGGACTCCAGCAAAACAACAAATCAACACAACTCTACATCCTAAGGCAGGCGCTGCAGGCGCTGCAGTGGCCAGTCAAATACATGCAAACGCACATCCCTGGTAGCTTACTTTGTACCAAGAATGTCGTATTTCTACTGTTTACCAAAGCAATGCGCAGCGTTTTGGCATCTTGGCATTAAGCTCATGGATCTAATACTCAGTCTGGACTTCCTCGATCTACTTCATGTCTGACTGGTACCTAAAGCAACACAGTCTCTTGCGTGGGTTTAACTTTGGGTCTGGAGTCTACAGACATGCTAGCAGCTCGTTGACGCTGTGCTTCATCCATCGTGCTTTGAGCTTAATACTAACATCAGCATGCTAACACTCTGATATTCAGCAGATATAATGTTTACCAAGTTCAGCATCTTAGCTTATCAGTTTGGCGTGCTAACATTAGTAACTAAACACAAAGTACAGCTGAGGCTGTGAGTGATGTTGGTTAAGCTGTCTGTAACAGTGTTGGGCAAAAAACTTTGTCCTGCTGATGGCGCTGCTGGTGAGGGAACATAAAAGAATCAAAGTCAGTAGGATCCATCCTCTGCGGGGCGTGAACGTCTGTGCAGCATCTGATGGCAATCCATGAGAAGCCCTCTGTTAATGAAGGTCATAATCACTGCATGATGCTGGACTCCATGACCTCTGACCTGACAAGGGACTATAAATGAACAGTGTACTCTACAGACAAGAGTCAGAGACACTCATTACAGACTGACATAATCTCATTGTTACAAAAACACATCTGGAGCATCTTCAGAGGAGACATCATTTGATATAGTATCCCAAACCAGAGGGAAATGTAAGCTGGGAGAAAAACAAAACATCTGTGATCTATCTATTTTGAGAATTCACATCCCTGGGCCATAAAAAGAGAAGAGACTTAAAAAAAGATGCATGGTTTTTATACTAGCTGTGTCATTCACCCTGTGGGGAATCCTTCAGCATTCCTTCTCTTTTCTAAAAACACACGTTATGGTTGGAGCTGAATCACAGCTGAAAAATGTCTGGAATCTAAACATGGTACCACGGCCAAGACACTTAAACGCTGTAGGCCACTTTCTAAAGAATACATCACAAAATGATTTAGTAAAGAAAATTAAGCCATGTTTTCATACGTATATCTGAACTGCTTGCTGGCTTTTCTTGATAAATTTTATGAAACATTACAAAAATCAAACTGTAGTCACAAACTGTCGTTTCTGCATGGAGAGCTAAATATAACACCTGCTGCACTATTTTGATGTTGCCAACACACCACACATAGGAGATAATGTCATTTTTTGTCTGATTTTTCTGAAGAAATGCTTGGCTGCATTTTCTCTCTTTTGCCTGGACCTTGAAGTTAGTTGCTATATTTACTTTAAAAGCTGCCAACCTGCTTTTGATGATGCTTCAGAGGCCTTTCTGCACTGCCAAGATGAAAAATCAGGGGGAAACACCAGCCAATGCTGCCATTTATTGTGCTATTTCAGGCACAATACACTATTAAGTTAAAGGTCTGGACTCAGAGAGCTGAAAAGGGCCGCTGCCTCAATGGAAGGTCAGTGGAGCTCTGTGGTCATTGTGGGTCTGAGATACTGTTATTTCTCTATATACATTCTCTCAGTTACAAAAATGATCACACACACACGCCCACACACACACACACACACACACTGAAAATAGCACTGTGGGGATTTCAAGGTGATCTAAGGTCAGCATTAGGGGGAGCTGACCTCAGCTTACACAGTGAGAAGATGGTGACCTTTGACAGGGAAACAATGTCATGGATAGAGTGAGAAAGAGGTGGAGAGAGAAGGACATAGTCATTGTTAGGAGAGCTGGAGTGAAACTTTATTATTTCGTTTTTGTGGTGTCCAAAAGTGCTGCATTTATTTTTCTATTCACTGCAAGGAGGGGAGGATGAAGGAGAAAAATGAAAATGAGAAGGGCAGAGGATGACGGGTCTGCGGTGTGTAACACTGAGGATGAAAAGGTCAATGTCTCAGTTGCTCAGTATGTGTACAATTGTCATAAACCATAAATGTGGTTATTTAGCTAAGTCCTGACAACAATGTTAGTATCTATAGGGTCTTACATGGTCTCTTTAAAGGGTCCTGACTTATAACACATTTCGTTAGCTTGTTTTTTTAATGGTTCTAGTTGTGGTGATTGCAAATGACAGGTCAAAACTAACAATAACCTGACATCAATGTTAATGTAATTAAATTGTCTTGGTGTTGTTTGTTTTTTTTTACCTCTTGATAATTATAATTACCAAGAACACGGTTATTTATGCTGATTTCTTAGCAAAAATGAATTTCAATTCCAGTGTGACTTTAATAGATAACCAGCCTCAATCTAATTGGGATATATCTGAAGCCAACTTTCAGGTGCTTTAAAATATAAAAGAACAGAACTAAAGGAAGAAAAGAAAGGGCCCAAACTAGCATAATTTCCATTTGAAGATTCTCAAAGTACAGATCTAATTAAAACACAGCACATTATATCAGGCGCCAACAGGAGATAAGCTGCCTGTCTGGCACCATCACTGGGTTAACACCAACTGATTGAGGTGGACATGACTGGCAGACGTGTGATCTGTGGAGTCACGATGTGGACGATCAGCTCTCCAAAGGGAGTCAAAAAGAAACCATCAAACTTTTGTTTCCTGTAACAAACTACATATCAGATTGTCTCTTAAATGCCAGAATGAAGAGAGTGTGTGGACGTAGACTAAAGCTGTGTTGGACTGTGGACGTGTGCTCATGTTGTCTTCCCAATAATCCCCAGAGTGCTTCTGCTAAAATTCCTACTTCGCCCACACAGACATCTCTCTGACCTCCTAAAGTACTTTCTCCTGGTTCCCATTATATCAGCAGCATATGTGCTATCCATCTGTATAGACAGTGTGCATCTGTGTTTTGTGTGTGTATATGAGTGAGAGATGATGATAGCTTTCTCTGTTCCTTCATTTCCTGCCAACAGCAGTGAGCAGATCTAGATTGTTAAAGCCGGCCTGATCCCCTCTGCTGTGTGTGTGTGTGTGTGTGTGTGTGCGCACACAATCTCATTGCTGATATGATGCAGACTTCCATTTACCTCCATCCACCCTATTCTGACACCAAGATAGTTTGTTATTTTTGTCTTAAGTTGAAAGAGCAGTTTCTGAGGAGCCATTCTGACTTTATAGCATGTCCAGAGTTGAAAGTTTTTCTATTAAAATCTACCACTTTTGTGAGTCTTTCTACAAAGTGAGACAGAAGAGATTTGCAATTAGGCCCTGCTGACAGAACACAAAGGGAACGACCTGAGAAAAAGTTAATTTAGATTTAATTTAGACTTGGGTGTTGCAAATATTGAAATAAACTTGCTGGGTAATTTAAATCTGAACATTAGAGCATTTTTTTTAATTGTGCGTACTGAAATGAATTGACAGCTGTATAAACTAAACCACAGTACACACACACTGTGCAGGCAAGATGACTTTGTAAAGGTAACAAAAAGCTAAAAGCATGCGGAGTGGATGTCTTATTATGCTCATTATTTTACATTCAGAGAGGGTTTAAACATTTAATCAGATTGTTACCTGAGCACTCCTCTGCGACCTCAGCAGGCTCCTGATTGGCCATCACATCTGGAGGTCCTGATGCCATGGCGGCGCTGTCACTACTGTGAGACAGGGAGAGAGACTGATGAATCCAACTTCTCCTCAAAACAACATTAGTGCAATAATTTAATGAGAACACGCCTAATTAGATTGATTCATACTGATTGCACAATACAGAAGTACACTGATAGAAATGGGTCAAAGGGAGGGAGGACAAGAATGCAGAGAACCTATTTTCTTGAGGAATGAGGGAATATTTGATAAACTTTAACTCCTCAATACTACATTTTTATTCGAATCAATCAGTCATTCAGGGTTTAAGAAAGCTGTTTTATTCCAAAAGATTTGACTGGATAAACTTGGACTCTCTGTATTTCACATTATCTGTCTACTTAACCTATTGAGCTAATGCAGATTTTTCATTATCATCATCATAAGACAAAGCAGGTACCTCATGTCAAAAACAAGATTATATGAAGAGCAGGAGTTAAGTAATCCGTGTGCATGAATTAATAAATTGAGAGCACGAATCATTAAATCGAATTCTGTGTCTCCCTAATCATGCGGCTGTGTTTATTGTAATCTGCCTCTATCTCCTTATACCACTCATATGCCTGCCTGATCGCTCGCAATGTGATCAGGCGCGCTGGATTACAACGTGATTAAAGTCCCATTTGGGAGTATCGTGACTGAGTGGCTTGGCATTGGGCGGGTGGCAAAATCTGAAATCACAATGGAGTGCAGAGACAGAGCAAGTTCATTCGAAGGATTACGCGATCGTCTGCTTGTAAAATTGTTTCAAACAAGACGGATAAACTGCTGCATGCGTTAACACTGATCTAGTTCTTCATTCCTTAAAAGCTGAACTTCTGCAGTGTGCCTTTAATTATTGAGACAAACTTCAATTTGCTGTTAAAACCTGCGTTATAACTCAAGATGTCACGTTGCACTTCACTCTACATCCACGGTTCTTCACTATGATCAAAACAGTCTCAACAGAGGCATCTCAGCTATGTTTCCAGTGCTCTGCTCTGCCATCCACTTCTGTCTGCTTACACGTTCGCATCGAAGCACCGGCAGATGCCCAGCAACCCCTTACACAAACTCAAACAGACATGAAATCACATTACAAGCTGATATCTTGTTATTGCCCTCACTGTGCAGCAGCAGCAGCGTGGAGGTCATTATACTCTGGCTGCTTAGCGAACCTTTGCTACATGAGATATATATTATATATATATTTCAAAATTATAATTAAATTTATAAGTAATGATGATCATAACCTTCCCCAGTTTCTTCTTGAGTTTTGAAGCCCTCACTTCACTTTATTTCACAGGACTATTAATGAGTCTTGTCCGGCGCACAGGAAGTTGGAGGCCATGTGAGAGTTCAGCTCCAGCACGTTGAACCAGTTAGCTGCTGTCTCATACAGAGGGACCATTACTTCACCGGGTTTTACATGACTCCTTATTCTAGTCACGAATCCAATTAGCTATACACTTTATGTACAAGATTTCCTGTGTAGTTTGGCAGGAAGCTGGGTCATTACCGATACCGTTTTCAGTAAACTGATATGTCAGAATAAATGCGGGTCTGTCAGCGGTCATTTGGTGCAGTCCTTTCCACAGAATCTACTGACGTCAGGAGAGATGGTGAAGAGAGAAGAGGGATGGGAATGTTTTCTTCGGCCAGACTCCATAAAAGTATCTCAGGAACTTTTCATGTGCAACAGATGACAGCGAGCTTGAAACAATCCAGCCTCCAAAACAGTGGTGATGGGCTACTGCAATGCAATACAGCTGTGTAACACTGCACAGAGTGGACACAGGTCAAAAGAACAGCGAGAGCAACTAAACCTGCCTTATTGTTCTTACTGTTTCTATTGCTAGTTACTATTTCTTGGTCTCATGTTCATCTATCCACCACTTTGGAAATATTCCAACAACTATTGGATGGATTTGTAAGAAATTTTGTACAGAAATTCATGATTCTGTGAAAGCTTAACTAAGCTGGTGACCACGGTAAATGTCAGCATGTTAACACTGCATAATGTGTTTTATCATGCATGTCCTCAGTCTCATCTCCCTTAACAAGATTTCTATGACAACATTAAGATGTCCTTTAGACCTAAAATATATTGAATTTTTTTTATAATACAGAAGAATGATAAAATGACTAAGATATAGTAATACTATTGAAATTTTATGCCTCAGGTGACACATAAATGACCCTGAGATCAAGTCCCATCCATCCATCCATTTTCTGTACCACTTATTCTGTCTCACAGGGTCGCGGGGTGCTGGAGCCTATCTCAGCTGTCATTGGGCAAAAGGCGGGGCACACCCCTGGACTGGTCGCCAGTCAGTCACAGGGAGAAGGGATGAGGGGATGATATGCAGCAAAGAGCCCTGGGTTAGGATCAAACCTGCTGCATGGGGGTTCGTCCTTACATCCATAGGCGTGCGCTCATCTAGCTATTCGGCCGCCCAACATCAAGTCAAAAGGCATAAATATTTTGCTTCACTGACTGCCAACGTGGATGAGAAGTTCTCAGAGTAAAGTCGATAAAATCCCTACTCCCACTACATCTGAACAAACTTTACCTGCTGACAAAGACCATGTGGTTTGGTTGATAGCTCAAGGAACGGCAAGTGGACTTTGAATTGGGATGATTTTAGCAAAATGATAAAAACGTGTTCATTGGTCACATGGTCGAGAAATGTCTTCAATACCACTTTGGAAAGTTTACAAGGCGGCCATGTTAGTGAACGGGCTCTTTCTCTCCATTAAGGGAAGCAGCTGGAGAGCTTCTTGTCATCTGTGTTTACAGCGAGTTCGTATTATAGAAACAGACGGAACATTCCCGAGGGTTTGTTGACGTGCTGAAGGGCTTTCGTCAGTATTACCATGACATAACCTTTAGCTACTATCGTCATCTTCTGAAGAACCATCATTGTCTTCAACCTTTCTCATCATGTACAGCAGAGAGAAAACAACTGATCATGAACAATGATATTTGCAGTATTTTGATAGTCACAGCGCTGCATCACACGGACAAATGCTGATGTTGTTATGAGCTGATAGAGCTGGACTGATCCATTTCCTGTCTGATACCACAGGAAGACACTGCAGCCAAAGGTCCAACACATGTTGGTTCAAGAGCCATAATAACATCTCTAGGAAACAGATACAGACACACAAAGGAGCAAACAGATAAAAACTTGTATAGTATGTTGTCTATGATATGAACTGAGGAAACAATGAAGTGTCTGGGAGGGAAGAGGAACCAGTCTAAGCACCCTTAACACCACAGGACTGCATGCTCTATCACGGGGGAGGAACACACCACAACAATTGAATGTACTTTTATATTTGGGAAGTGAAAAATTCAACCTCTATGCAAGTCTATAATATTGCCAAACTTTTTCAGTGTAATGCTACAATATAGATATAGATAAAGATAAAGAGGGTTAGGGTTAGCCCCGTAAATGAATCACTGTAAAATTTCCCAGCTGATAAATATAGTACAGCTACTTCCCATTAATCATCCAGTTGTAGAAGATTGTCTTAATCTCTGTCCCTGTGTGATAATGAGAAGATCGATATCAGTGTGTGAACCTGTGCGTGAAGTTCAGTGCATGGATGTACAGTATTACAGGACCATGGATATGGCACCGCCGCTCAGCCTCAGTTACAATTCTTGCCAGAGACCGCTTGTGGTATTGCAACAAAAACAAACACTCATCCCGAAAAAGCAGCTGAAAAAAAATACGTGGTCACGGTCAGAGGTAATCTTTGTTAAAGCCTTTTTTCTGAAAGACAACTCCACTGTGTATGGGCACACTAGGCACTCTGGATTTGCTCATTCAGTTGGCTCCTGTGGCCCCAGAGGCATATTACGAGGTCACATAACCCGGAAACTAGAAACTTTTTTTGCTCTATGTGCCAGACAAGCAACTTTTATTGGCCTGAACAGGTGCCATCTTTTGATACATCTGTGATACAGAGCTGAGGCCAGGAGGCACTAAGCTTAAGTCAGCATAAAGAAGCAGGGGTTGACTCTGTCTTAAAGTTAAAAATGATGCCTAGTTACACAACGTAAGCTCATTAAGTCATACGTTAATACCCCATTTGCTTATTCTTAACATTTACAGAAATGGCAAACTGACATGTTGTTGTTTAACAAACAGTCACTTATCACTATTTTAACGTTAGCTAAGCCAGGTCACAGCACGCTAATCGCCTCCCAGCTCTCACTCCATATTTATACATATTTAACACATGAAAAGGGGGGGTTTTGTCAAGTGTTCGGGTTCAAGGTCAGAGGTTCAGGGGTCAAAGTGACTGACCTGCGCCCACTTCCAAAGCCAGCTCCCCATGGTGACATCCTCCGCTTCATCTATGAGACAGATGCAGCGATGGCAAGGGAAGAGGACGGAGGAGGGAAACAGAAAGACAGGCAGGGAGAGTGGTTAAAAAAAAAAATGAGAGAAGAAACAAACAACAAGACAAGACAGAGAATTATAGATGAGCAGATGAGCAGAGGCACACTCGTTTAAGAGCAAAGGGGGAGCGAAGTAAAGCAAGAGAGACAGTGAGAAAACAGAGGAGATTGGGACAAAACCAAGACCGAGGGAGGGAAGGGGTCAGAGAGAGGGGTTGTGGGAAAGAGCAGCATGAAAGGAAAGAAGAGTCAGTTAGATAAACAGACGAATATTAGGAGGAAGAGAGAGACAACAGAGAAAACAGACTTACAGTAAACACAGGGGCCTCGCTGTGTTGAGCAGTGGTGTGGTTCGCAACCAAAGATAGTAAGAGGCCCTTAGCAAAATTATTTTCTCACTCACACATTTAAAAAAGTAAACACGTGGGTTGAAAAAGGCTCATCAACAATAAAGTCTGACAGAGGAAAGAAAATAAATGTAGCTTGATTGACTTTGCAAACAGTTGGATCATCAATGAATTAACGCACTAATTTGCAATGACAAATAATTTCAGAACCATCTCTCTCTTTGTTGTTTACGTAAACTTCAGGTTTTAATATGTTGATGCTTAGAAGTGAAGCTTATGTTTCCTCAGGTGAACCACTGTAATGGTTACTGAAACTAATCACCTGCTCGGAGCTAGCGAGTTACCACTTCATAAGACCTGTCTGTACAATCGAATTCAGTCCAATAAAACAGCTCAATAAATCCTCCTTAGTTTTCATGCAGTAAGCTTTTCTATCGAGAGCAGCTTTTCCAGGTAGCGATAACCAAATAATTGTCTCCCTTTAACATCTCAATCTTCATCTCTTGTGCTCTAAATAAATAACATCAGTTTGATAAACTATAAAACACAGTGAAAAAGCCAATTCTAAGCACATCATCACATATCAGATCAGTCTGTAAAAACTATTTGTCCCCTCACGGTTCCCTTGACAACAGTCTCTCTCTTCATTTTTTAATATTTTCATTCATGAATTCACTTTGAAAATCAGGGACAATGGTTGCTAATCAAATCCATCAGAAATCCATCACCGCAACTCTTCTTCCCTGCTATATATGCAGTATTCCCTGTCTGAAAAAAGGGCTTTAGAAACAGTCTTACAGCAGGTATTGCTCATTTTATGGCAGTCTAACTGAATATAATGCATAAACTAAATCAAGCAGTGAGACATAATCTTACAGTTTAACATGTCAGAGAGGGTGTGGAAACCTCATAAACCTTCTTGGAGTCTGTTCTCACAACACTGGAACTATATTTCACAGACACAGCCTAACATTTAACAAGCAGGAGCTCCCTCTCTTACTTTATATTCTCATAGACAGAGAGGGAGTTACGCTGTTTTATAGATCTTAACTTCTTATTTTATAAAACGAAAAACCACAACAGAAATCTGAGGGCCTTAATTACTCAACTTATTGTTTTCTTTTACACTTTACACTACACAATATATTTCTTCCATTTTGCATTGTCCTATTGTATTTTTTTGACAGCTTTTTATGAACTTTGTTTTATTTAAGGTGCCGATCCATGCAGTGTAAACACTCACAGGCACGCTGTTAGCTTTATTTGGAAGCTACCAAGCATGTGAGAGTGTGTGTATTTGTATCAGCCTCATTACATAACAGTGGATTAGCATGTAGAGGTATTCAGACCAGCAGGGGGTCTGCCTTTATTAGACAGATGAAATAACCTCATTAACACCCACACATAGTGAGCGCACACAAACACACACACAGATAATGATGTCCATATTTGTCCAAGATCTAAAATGAGGCATACACACAAACATGTCTACACACACCTCAGTGCCATGCCATCTGCTGTGAGCTAAGTCTTGTCCAGCCGATGTAGACAGAGCAGAGTCCAGACAACACAGATCCATGACTGGACTGGACAGGGTCCACGTCAGCACAGTCATCTGGGAACCTGACTGATTATCAGGGCAGAAAAACAGTCTAAATGCAAGTTAAGGACTGAACAATGGGTAGAAATTAACGCTGAGCTCTTGGACACACTACTGTTCCCATAGAAACCTTGTCTCATGAATGACTATAAATGACTTTGTCCACAGGGCTCCTGTCATTCTGACGTACAGCAAATCCAATCTAGTCCAGCCTTAATCCTTCAATGGGACCAGTGTCATCAGACTCATTGCACCATGAGATAATGGTGTTGACTAATTGGCTCGTCAGCACCAACAAACAGATATCTGACATGATGTCTCACTGCGACAACTCTGAAAATCCCCAGCGGTACAGTTTGTGTACTCAAACAAAATAAGCATTTAATACAGTTAATAAAGCCCTCAGTTTTTGAGAATGATTTCTGTGTCCATGGATCCCCATGTCTGTCTAAAAGGAGTAATCTAATCTTGTAACACAGAGGCTTCTAAAGCAGGTCCCATATTGGACTTTGAGCTTTTACAACACAAATCCACTGCACTCCAGTCCTAATCCTTCTGTACCACCAACACTAAACTGGGCTAATATGGATGATTACATTACTACAGCAATTAGGGACCACAGAGTAAGAGATTTATAATGAATCAGCAGAGAGAGAGAGAGGCTAAGAGCTTAGAGAGAGACAGATGTACTGTGTACAGCCGCTTTTAACGACATTTTGACATTGTTGAGCAAAACACCACGAGCAATGAAATCTGACGTCCATCGCTGCTCTTTCATTGGCTGCAAACCAGTGGCTGTGACTGTTTCGAGAAAACTTAAAACGTTGTCTCCCTTAGATAGCATAATTAAATTACGATAACAATTTTCCATTAGGCTCTACCAGAACAAACCCCTTAGCTGTGTGGGTGTACACAGTCAAGGCAGAGCTAAACCCAAGTCATGTGAGAGCTGTTGATGAATGAAATTCTGTTTTCTATGGTACAATCCATCCCCCTGAAGAGGGGCCATTCATTCACCTAATATTGGCGTGAGCTTTAAATGTTTTGCAGAACCTTGTATTTGGTCCATTTTGCCTTGAAAACAACACATAAACTAATTTAAAAGATCAGTATGTTTTAGGTGATGATCATTATGATGGTTCTTTGATGTTTCTGTGTGTGAGATGGACCAATCTGAGCTTTTAAAACTTCAGTGTTCAGTCTCCCATTTCAGTAGCAAGGATCAGTATAACAGTGTGTGGAATTCATGTGGGAAACCTAAAAAGAGCAGTGAAAGAGGTATTTTTTAAGCGCTCAAACTCAAGAATCCATTCCCCACGTTTGAGACACAAAAACAAGCCCTGAACTTGAACAGGAGGCAATGAGAGGCTGAGAGGAGGGAGCGCAGATGAATTGGTCTCGGTAATATGATGTTAGTGGGTCTATGACGAGCCACAAGCCTTCAATTTCCACAGAGAAGGAACAGAGAGAGATGCAGAAATGAATCGAGAGAGAATATGCAAGGGAGGAGAGGGATTTTTCCACACAGCTGAAATGATAAACTCGGCTGACTGGGATGAGCCACTGAGTACAGATATATAGCTATAGGCAGGCCTGTTGTGTATACAGACATAAGCAGCGTGCATGTCAACTTCAAAGTGTGTACACAACATAGAGTATGTATACCATATGGGATTTGAGGAGGTGTACATGTATTTAAAAAAAAAAGATTACCATATGGGATTTGAGGAGGTGTACATTTAAAAAAAAAAGATTGCTGTTGACATAACTGGAATAACACGGATACATTTTTGAGAGCTACAACACTCAAATCTGATGACGTTGTCTCTGTCCAGACTTCATTATGACGTACATGCATTATGACGTACATGAGGATTAGCATACTGATGTGATGGCGTCCACAAGTTATACTCCCAACTCCTTCATTAGCCTGCCCCTTTGCTTTAAATGAAGCACAATTACCCAGTAAAGTCAGCGATGGACCAGTGGTTTCTTGAGAACAGCTGGAATTAATTTCAGCATAAAAGCGACTGGATAACCAAGATGCATTGCAGGTGTGACGGCACATATGGGGAAAAGAAATGTTTCACATAAAATTTAGGACTCATAATCTAATGATAAACCGAGCAGATTAATGCCAAGTTCCAAAAGAAAACATTTAAAAAGACAGCGATTAACTCAGTTTTCTAATGGAGTATTAGAAAAACTTCCAGAAATGAAAAAAAAACAAAACAAAACATAATGAAATAGGGGGGATGCTGCCATTTTCTGTGGTAAAATATAGCTTTTTTTGATCATAAGCAAAAATGATGAATCAAATCCACAATGTGAACTGCCATCCTGAGCTCATCACGTAAAATAAGCTGTTTTTGTATTTCAGATGCTAATGGGGTGTCTTCTCATATGAGATTTCCATGCACTCACGACATGGCAGTGGTATCAATCTTTTAACTCAACTCTTGGCAAGTAAATGAATGAGAGCTTTTTCCAAAATTTCTAACTACTCCTTCAACAAAGCATATTGGGGACTGTCATCACTGTAGATAAATGAAGTATCTGTTCCCATCTCTAGTTCATCCTGTGATGGACTATTGATCGCTGTGCAAGGTCCAGTCTGGCTGTTTCCTTGTTCCGTCTTGTCACATGTCTCTCTGCATGTTGTCTAATAAAACATTAATGGGGCACAGCACGTAAAAAAGGCAGCGTTCTCCCAAGATAAATATCTTCCATTACTCTCTCCCCAGATGTTAAAAAGCTTTAACGTGAGGTTTGTTATTGTCTGACCCATCGCTGCCTTCAGCTCAATCTGAGCCAAAGGGCCATAAAAGGATATGAGAAATATATGAAGAATGCAGCCAGATAACGTAGCCCCACACTGACGTTTGTTCACTCCCTCCTCCTCTGTCTCTTCACTCTTTTTACCTCCCATCTCATCAACTCAACATCCCTCCTCTCTCTTTCTTTGTCTGCTCCTCTGTCTCTCGTCCAACAGCACATACCTAACTGGGAACATGGCCTTTATAACCGCGGTATTTCCTCTTGACCCATTCAACCATTCAACGCCTGTGTGGTCAGCAGCAGATGGTGACTACGAAGGAAATTATTCACCAAATTTCACTCCTGAACTTTACAGGATGTCACAGTTTCTTTGGCTCTCCCATGCCTTAAAATGCAAACAAGACTGGGGAAAGTAGCAGTGCCAAGTGGAATAGGGGTGGGGAAAGGTCCCAGACAAACAAAGGTCCCAGTTGCAATTACATGGCCATTGTCTAAAACCCATAGACCACAAAGACCTAACAACTGTGTTATTTTTAATAACAGCATGGGTATGAATGGATTATACTGCTTAAAACCATGGCCATCACATAAGGTCAAAATAGATGTGTTCGCTTATATTTTGGGGTAACACACATTTTAAATGAAAACTTTGCCTTGATAAAATATTTGTCGACCTTGAAATAAAGTTCCTATAGATGACCTACATAAAAGAAAGTTCTGCCACCAAAAAACAGTAAAAACAAAACAAACAAACAAACAAAAAAAACGAAATCTCATTTCTCATCTGTAATGTTGAAATGTCCCAGTCAGCAATCTGCCACATGGGAGGTGCTGTGCTCCTAACTTGTGCAGCAGGGTAAGGGATTTCTTATGCTACTCCTATGATGTTGAGACACTCACTGCCCGTAGAGCTTTGTGCCAGCTACCTTTATCACTGATAATAACTGTCCATTCTCACTGCAATATATTTTATGTTAGCTAGCCAGAGCTGACAGGCTAAGACAGTAACAGGTATGCTGCACAAGGTTTTGAAAATGCAAGAACAAGTGCTACCTATAAATTTACCTCTTTAATTGTATTAAACTGACTTCCAGAGTATTATGAATGAGCTATTCAGACATTGTAGTGAGGTCCTTTCTAGCACTTGTTACATGTGCATCCTAGAATAACTGTAAACGGGAAATCCATCTATAAATATAACATTCAAGTTACTTTGCCCTGACACATGAACCAACATTGTATTTAGCCGGTGAACTACAATGACCGAATACAGTATGATGTTGCACATCCGTGATGCATGGCTTCAACCACTGTGCATCAGTGCCAACAAAAACACTTGCCTTTGTAATCACATAGTAGCTGTTTAATACTGCAACGCCTCAGTTTATATTTAACTGAGGGATTTTGGTACTGACAAATATGATTTACGGGGATCTAGGAAGAAAATGTGAGCAATGTCATTGGTTAAATTTCCTTCCAAAGCTGCTGAAGTAAAATGTGGAAATCACAGAGTTATAAAATGTGGTTTGATTTGAGTCCAGCGCGTGCAAAGTCTGTGTGGATCATATAAACCTGCAATTATAGAGGAGAAAATGGGAAACAAAACAAACACCACAATAACAGAGCATGCTGCACGCAACAACAGGGACACACCGTGACCAGAGTCTGCCTGTTGTAAAGAAGTTCCCAGATAAACTATTAAAGAGTTTAGCTTTTTGGTCCGGCATGCTTGACTGTATTAATCTGGACTAGTGTTGCAGTAATCCAGTCGGAAACAACATGGTGAGTAATTGGCCACAACCAGGTCTTATAATAAAGGTTGTGACACAGTCTGGGTAGAGTAGTCAAAGCTTAAGTAGTTTCAGGGGAAAACACTCAAGCTTCAGAAGAATTTGCTATCAAAGGTTTCTCCTTTATCCTTGAAAATGTTGTTAGCTGCTTAAAATCACTGCACGCGTCATTGGTCGACAATCTTCCAAGCTTACTTTATCAATGGCTGAATTTTGTGTGCATTTCAAAGTACTGTCTCCCTCAATAATCACATCTCTGATCCTTGCTCCTTTTTTACTTTATTAGTAACCGAGACAAAGGCCCGAATGAATATCAGACTGGTTTAAAATGATTGTCGAAAACAGCATTATTATCCAAATAGCTCGAAAAGCTTGAGGTTTGGTTACAATTTTTAAAGCATTCTTTTGGGTTTGGGGTTTCTCTTGTCTTCCAGCTGCACTTCCTTCGCCTCTCCTCCATCTCCTTTCCCCTCCTGTTTGAATTGGGCCTGTGCTCTTAGCAACGAGCCTTACATGGACTCGAGACAGAAACTGACCAAACACTCTCATCACTCACTCTGCTCAGTCTACATTCATTTACAGCTGCATCACCATTCCTGCTGAACAAACTCAACCTACTGTGGTTACATAATGACTGGTGAACCAGGGAAACATTGGGAAAGTCGGGGCCTGCAGAGAAAGTGAGAACACACACTTGTCCTCAGCTCCATCTACTTAAACTGTGGAGTTGTATACAACTCGGGGGACTTAATCTAAACCAGCCTGTTTTTGAAAATGACTAAAATATTAAGGATAAAAACTGCTTTGCTAAACACCTTAAGTCAAGTTTTCCATTATCGTGCGGCACATATGCAGTTTATCGAGATAACGGGGCCACATTAAAGATTCAAAATTCAAATTAATTTAAAACTGGGTTCTTGGTTTATTACTGAGGCAGACAAAAACATGTTTTGCTTTTAACCAACAGCCGTCAATTTTGTCCAATTTTTCCAGCTCTGCTATCCAATGAATTAAGCTAACGGTACATTGTTTCTAGCTTTTAAAGCCAGCCTTAGTTTTTATGTTTCATTGTTCATATTTTAAAAAGTTTGATTCACTTGTAATGAAGACTTAAGGAGTGAGTGTAATACCAATGAAAATACCATGTACCAGCACCTTCACATCATAATTTAGTTAGCTAATGATATGCAGCACAGTCTCAGAAGTTATGCTACATTAGAGCTGCTTTTCTAACTAGCTAAGCTATTTAGCCAGACATGCTAACATTTGCTCTTTACATGTGAGCAGATAAACACACAATTTAATCACTTTGACTTTTGTTTGTGTTTCTGGTTTTGTAAAGGACAACTAAAAGACAACGCGACCCTCCAAACAAACTTCGCAGTCGGCCGTGTTTTGCTCTCACTGCGGCCTCTTGTATAGCGCTGCGGCAAGCAGTGAAATCCAAAGCTCGACAGGCCTGTTGAACCCTGCTCAGAGAGTTATGGTCACTGAGCTGGCGGAGGGGTTTAGTGAACGGTCAGTTTCGACATGCTTGAAAGTTTCAGCAGAGAGAAGCAGTGAGGCGGTTTTGTGTGCCGAGAGATTAATGATGCCTTCAAGTGAGATTGTGTTTATGGTGCACAAGGGAAGAGTCCACCTGAAAGACGTGATGTATCTGCAACTTCGAAAGTGGATATTGTTTTTTGTTTTGTTTTTTTTATTGTTGCAATAGAAAAAAAAGTGGAAGCTCATGTTTGTCATTTTTAGAACACAGTGTGGAAATGAACAAAGAAATGAATCATTCACAGTTTCTTAAAATGTAGACTAATCTTTAGTTGTATCTGTGTGTAGCCATCTTGCAGCTGATCCCCACTCCTTATTCACTTTCTTTCAATGTGTCACACACACACAAACAAAATGTTTGTCTAAGTCAACTCTGCTGAGTGGGCCATAAAAGCTTGTATTGTTGTCATGTCATGAGACTGAAAGGCCAAAGACAAAGAAAGTGGAAGGGGGTATCAGCGCGCCCAACACCACATCTCCACAGCTCTGCTACTAAAAAAAGATACTTTACTGTAGTCAAAAATCTAAAGGCGCTCATTATCTGAACCCTCTGTGGTCTAATCACTCTGCCAAGACTCGAGTTCTGTATATATCCATTTCAAAGCATTAAAATCACTTAAGACTTCCAGCAGCAACAACAGCAACATGCACTCGAGTTTAAATGAAGCCAAATATATCCACAGTTATCAAATCTCAAGCCATCAGTTGAGAAACGGTGTGACTCAATCCTCTGCCAGAAATAATTTAGATAATTATGTCACTCTACCTGATTCTCCGGCATGAAACCAAAAAACAGAAGTAATTTCTGGGATTTTCTGGCCACTCACTCACTTCCGGTGTAAAATCAGTCCAGTCAATCAGCTCTGAGTCACGCAGCTGACTGTCAGCGCCTACTACAAGCCAGCAATTATGACAGTAAACAAAAGAGAAACAAAAGTTTGATTAGAACCACTGCAACAAAAGACAGAGCCAACTCTGGGAAACCCCCCCAGCATGCAAATTAAAATTCACTCCAAGAAAAGAGTTGTAATTTTTGTCAGCATTTGGATTTGTCTTGTGGTCAAAATGTTTTGCTCTTCAGTACAAGATGTGGCCACTTGTGACATGAGCACTTCCAGTAGCAGTAAACACATGTTGTGTTGTTAAGTATCACAAGTCGTGGCCACAGCCTCTATTAAGATATAAATATGTGCTGAAAATGACAAGCCCTTTCAGAGAGCCAAAAAGCACCTGCATCCTGTGACGCAGAGATTTAAAGATCATGTTCATGATAGCAAATGGACAGTTTGATGAGGCAATATCAGTGAGTAATGTTATGTTGTCAGGTGTGATGCCAAAACACGATTTCGCAACCTTTATGAGATATTTTATGGATGATCTTGTAACACTTTGTGAATCACTTTTGATTTAGTCAGCTGGTACAACAGAATTGAGTGTAGCAATAGCATTTCATCAACTGGTGATAAATGAAAATAAAATGGCACGATGATGAAAAGAAACTTACTTCCTGCTCTTGAAGCATCCAACCATCCCAGCCATGTTGACTTAAAACTTAAAGATTCTTTCCCAAACAAAAGACTTCCTTCTCTCTCTTTGCAAAATATCCCACATCCGACTCCCTCTTCTTCCTGAAAAACCGATGACTCCTCTCCCTTCGCAGCAGAGAGGATGCCACCCGACAACGAGATGATCGACCTTTCCTCTGAGTCAAATCATCTCCCGAGGTTCCTCCCCTCTTTGAGCTCTGCTACAGTCAAATTTCACACAGAGCTCCCCTCTCCAAACTTTGGCAGCAGAGGCACAAACAGCGAGCCAATCTGAACCACTCCAGAACTCACATACGACAGCAGCCAAAGTGGGATTATAAACAGGATGAGAATATCACTCGAGAAGCACTGAATTACTGGAAGAAAGTGTAAAAAACAGGAGTCTTCATTTTCAAATGATTCAGGATTTTGAGTGTCTGCTAAAACAGGAAAAAAGAGCTTTTGCTAGAGATTTGCGCCTCCCAGGAGAAGTACAGTACAAATCCTTGGAGTGGTAAAATACGGTATTGAGCTACAGAGAAAACAATTGGCTAAATGACTGACTGAGTGGCTGCTGCCTGCCTCACTCCTCTCCTCCCGGCCACCACAGCTGGTAATGCAGCAGAGGGAGGGCTGGAGGAGGGAGGAGGATGGAGAGGGAGGAGTGAGGGAGGAGACGAGTGTTAACAAGAGACTGCCCCCCCATGACTTTATCCTCTTTCTTTCTCTTCTGTTTAGTGGTGTAAAAAAAACATTTGGACTAACTGACTAAGAGTAAAATTTCTTGAATGAATGCTTGGGTTTAAACTGATGGATTAACTGTACAATGGCCGGTTTTGAAGTGGTGTAACTTTGTCAGCCATGTTGGAAGACCACAACTCTTGTTGTGGGACAGACAAGAGTAAAGCTGAAGTTCAGGTTGGTCTGTCAAAGGAATATAAATATTGTTACCAAGTAGGAAGTGATTTTTATACTCAAATATGAGGTCCATTAAGTAAACGTAATATCCACTTGTAGCTTTGTAGCTCTGTGAGCAGCCACTGTCTTGATAAGCAGCGAGCATAATGCGGCCAGTAGCTTGGATGCTAAGATGTCACCATCAACATCACTTACTGCAATCATTTAAAGGTGGTATGATCAGTACTAATATACTCAAAGTGGCAATAACTAAAAAGAAAATTAAAAAAAAAGATAATTCTGAATCATTTAACTTTACTGATTGACACAATGCCTGTTCTTTTCATATTTTGCTAACTTGGCAAATCCCTGTACAACTAACTTTTTGGACATCTGAAACATGACTTTTACATATAGTACAGAATCGTACCACATCGTACTAAGTTGTGTATGTTGTGTTGAATGTATCTCGCAACTGAGAAAACCTTGAGATCCTATTGATAGAACTGTTTAATTTAAACCAAGTTAAGGGAACATAAGATGACAAAAAAAAACCCAACTGGGCTGTTTTTAGCCATAGAGGGAAATATTGGATTTCATAAGTACAAACCATTCATTAAGTATAGACTATTCTGGTACTCTGCGCTGTTCTACTTTAATATAATGGATTTGCATTTCAAAATGAATCAATAAACAGCACTTAGTGATGACAGCATCAGTTTTCTCAGCTGACAGATGCTTGTGATGGGGCCTCCGTAATGGAGTTGGTAGCTTGATTTTAAATGTAATCTATGCACAGTATGCAGTGCCACCATCAGCAAATATGGACATTGAATAAACAGGGAAACTGTTCATCAAAAGCATCTCACTGATATTAAGATCTGACCATGCCTCACTTTCTATTAAGCTATAAAAACGTGAGCTGTGCTCGCACAAAGACAGAGCCGCATGTTCATCGTTGCCCGTCACAGCTAATCACTATAAGCAGGGAGCTTATCTACCTACAATCACTACAGCTCAGAGTGCTCCTGTGTGTGGCTGCGAGGTGACAGAAGGGTTCATCCTGAGATTCCCTGCTGCTTGATCCTCTAAGACACACACAATCAAGAACGGCAGTCAATTTTAGCTGACTGGCCGGTTTACTTAAACGACAGCTGTAGGATCATTACAGTAAAAACAATCAGACCTTTTAAAATTATTGATTTAGAAAACATCTAAATCACATTCGTCATCAGAGCAGTCATGGGAGAGTGGTGATAGTGGAATGAATTTCTCAGTTCCAACATGCTCAGACTGAATGCTGTCTGTGTGATTCATTTTTCATTTTTAAACATGTTGAAATTGGTGTAAGCTGCCCAAGTCACTAGAGTGTGTAGTGTGTGTGTGTGTGTGTGTGTGTGTGTGTGTGTGTGTGTGTGTGTGTGTGTGTGTGTGTGTGTGTGTGTGTGTAAACAAAGACAGTCAGTCCATATCAGTTCCAGAGCTGAGCAGCTCCATTTCAACGGCATATTACACAAACATACAGTCACTAAGATCAGTTTTGGCATGCTGAGATTGAGAAATTCCTTTACACACACACACACACACACACACACACACACACACACACACACAGCTCACCGAAGGAGCGTCTGTACCACATGACATTGCCAAGAAAGCATCAGGAGGGTCCCTCTCAGGGTGAAGCAGGGTTGACAGAGGATTTCAACCATTTTAGCGTATGTGTTAATCAGCGTTTCCACCAATACATTCGCTGCTGCTTTGGCTTTGTCAGAGATTAATTCCAGGAACCAGGATCCTGGGATTTTCACATCCTGAATCTCTCAGTCTTTGCTGGAGCGGGGATGTCAGGCACTCAGGAAATTGAGTAAATCAGTCACATAAGTCTACATGGACTACATGATGTCTCTTTTTTTCATTTAAGAACAAAAAGAAAACACATTTCATTTGTTACAATTTTGTTTCCTGCTGCTGCAGCGGGGAGGATTCTCTCTGTGTAGGAATATCTATTGATTTATTTATTATGTATTGAGGCTGACTAACAGAGTTGAGAGCGAACACGAAAATATTCTGAAGACAAAAAGCATCAAAATCAAAGAAATGTAAAACAAATCCGGTCCTGGTTCCTGTCACCTAAAACTGGGTCAAACCAATTAGACAGGTTAAGTTGGCGAGTGGCTGGCAGACAGTGGAGCAGGCAGTGACGCACATGTTTGAGCAATACAGTTGGCACAGACTGATGGCTCACAATGCAGCACTGCTGAGAGTTTCACTGAAATAATGGAGCAGTTTTACATTCAGTGGACGCACATGTATAACTCCATGAGCAATACAGCACAGACTGATGCTCACAATGCAGCACTGCTGAGTTTAGTTTCACAGAAAAGTTTTTTATAATGTGGTTGAAATAATGGGTTTTACATTCTGGGTGTATAACTCCAAAATCCAAAATCACTCACAATTTACCAGTAAAGGTAATCAACAATTTAATTAATCACTAAATTGTTATAGCCAGAAAAGTTTTTTTTTTTTTATAAATGTAAGTTTAATACCTTTACTTTTTCTTTACTGCTGGTTGGACAAAACAAGCTATTTGAAGAGGTCATCATGGGTTTTTTTATGTTGTGATGAGCACCAAATGACATGAAATGATAACTTGATTAGATAAATTCAATAAGGCGCAGCCCCAGTAACAACACACACGGTTCATTTGTCCACATTCATATTGAAAAGGTGGACATTTGACCTCTACAGTGCCACAGTCAATACAATTATAGCACTGTTAGCGCCAGGCAACAGCACTTTAATGCATCATGCAATCAGGTCTCAGTACATTTACAGAACAAAATATTAAAGCTGCATTTGCAGATTTTTTTTGGCAACTGTAAACACACTGATATAAACTCACCTCATACAGTTCTTATGGTGAACGTGTTAGCAATCAGGTACCCACTCTTCCTTTAGCTCTGTTTTGCTCTCCTGAAGGAAATATCTGCCTCTTTTGTTGCCGTCTTGCTCATTAGCTAGTTGCTAACCTTTTGTCTGTCATCTAAAATTCTTCATTAGTGCAGCTTTAATTATGCAAGGGGAGTTTCCCTCTGTCCAGGTATCATTCCCAGCACCCAATCCAGGCATGTTGTTTTTCCTTTTAAGTGGGAAAATGAACTCGGCCCCGAGTCTCTTGTGAAGGAATCTAAATACACCTCTGTGGAGGGAGATTTATGACCTCCATTTCAGTATATAAAACACCTGGTTGCTCACTTGGTTTTCCTCCCAAAAATCAACAGGAGGGGTTTTTCAAAACACAGCTATCCAATGTCTGTGTGTGTGTGTGTGTGTGAATTTCTCAATGGTGACATGTCAAAACAGATCCAAGAACACAGCACAGTTTTTCATGAAATGTGTAAACGTGCATGGGTGTGTGTGTATATATATGTGTATATGCACATATCAATCATACAGCTGGCTGTTTATAGAGCCAAGAGGAATGTCGGTCAGTTTCCCTCCGAAGAAAAAAAGTGGATGTTGGTATTTCCTGAAATGGCCCCGAGTCTGGACGCAGTGAAAAGCAGAGGGAGGGAGTGACACCAACTGGAAGACAAAGTGGATGCCTGTCCTATCAGCAGTGATGATTATTTACCTTATCTGTGGGTAAGACGGGATTTGAAGTTTGCAATATGTTTCTGACTCTGAGAACACACAAATAGTCACGCGCAGGCCACCTAGAAGCTGCACTGCTCCTCTGCAATATAAACTATACCAGGCTTTATTCTTCAAACATCCACCTCATCAGCTGGATGAGTGTGTTTGTCTAGTCTTGCTCTTATCTGGTCTAATAAAAGTTTCACAAATGTATTGCAGACTTATTTTAAGCCTCAAAAGTTAGCCAGCTTAAATACTGTTATCATGTTTCTATGGTAACAATCAAGGACACCTGCTAACCAGAAGCACAAAATGACACACACACAAAAAAAGCACATTATGATGATGGGAATATACAGCAGTGAGGATGATATCCGTTGTTTTCATCGCCCGAGGAAACAACCCTGAGCCTGACTGACAGGTCATCAGAAGTACAGAGCTCTGCCTCTTCAAGACGCTACAGCATCTCAGCTCACCTGCAGGTCTGTGCTACGTTATGATTTTACCTTAATTGAAGTTTTTGAATTGTTATATTCGTTTATTTCTGCGGGACGACGTGGTCGCCCTGTCAGCCATCTTTATGTCACTGGCCCCCCAGTGTTGTGTGAGCTAGATCACTGTCATCACTTACTGGAAGACTTTGACTTGAACAGAGCCATCATCAATGTTATTAGTAACACCTGTACTTTCCCTTCTACGACAAATAAAAAAAGACCAATATTTCATCTTAAACCATCAACGGGTAAACAGATTAACACTTACTTTTAATGCACATTTGCCTCCAAGTCAATCTACAGTTGACCTCAGCACATTTTGTGAAAATGGCTTTTTCTATTGGACGTAAACACTGTATTTCGTGAAAAAGATACAACGGTTGTGTGATTGTGGAACAATAACAACTGTTTGGGATACCTTGTGTTTTTTAGTCAAAGCGCTCTGCCACCACAAGAGCCTCATTTAAATGAATAAGGAGGTATTTTTATCATACTCTTCTTATGTTAGTCTGACCGTGACCTATAATTGATGTTTTACACGTAAAGACACCAGAACCAACCAGAGATGAGACTCTGACAGAAGAACAACGGCTCCAAACATTTGAGGAATAAAGTCTGGTGTTTTGGAAAAAGAGTTCTGCAAAGTGTTTCATTTCTTGAGGATCTTTTGCTCACCAACACTCAAACCGACCAAACTTCCCCCCAGTTAGATTTCTGGACTTGCGGTCGACCGAGAGGCCCTGCTTTTCTTCCCCCTCCTCCTCCTTTATTCTTTCCGTCCCCTTCCTCATCTCCATCACTTCTTTTCCCTCTGCTGGCTCGAGTTCCTCCCGCTCACCCCTGCAGTGCAAAGCCTTCTCCTTCTCCTCTCTTCTGTGGTTTCTCTCTGTCTCCTATTCTCTCCATTACAACATGCACGGGCTGATCCAGATCTCTCTCTGTACCGAGGAGGAGGAGGAGGAGGAGGGGAGTCGCTCCGTAGCTCTCTGAATTCCACCTCACATCTGGAAACCATCTTCTCTCTCTCTCTCTCTCTCTCTTTGCCAATCTCTCGCCCCCTTTTCTCAGTCGCTCTATGTTGTAATGTAAATAGCCCTGTAATCATGCTCCTGCACCAAGCCTGCCTGCACTGGGTGGTGTGTATGTATGTGTGTGTGTGTGAGAGAGAAAATCTTACACACTCCTCCACCAAGCTGAGATCTCTTCTTCTCTCTCTCCGTTTCAGGTTCCTTGAGGTTTAGCTGAGGTTTACAGGCCGATAAAAACAAAACAGCCATCTTCAACTCTACTTGCTCACTCACACACCTATTCTGTGTGCGTAAAAGTGTGAGTGTGTGTGTGTGTGTGCATGTGTGTGTGAAGCAACAGGAGGCACATTGGCAGCTGATTCACAGGGTTTAACTGAAACCGTTACAGGGCTTCAACAACACGAATGATGCATCTCATTGCTCCAGCTGAGCATCAGGTTGGACTGTTGAAATTTCATGGTTAATGTACCAAGTGAGGTTTAGTTAAGTAAGTAAAAATACCTCATCAGCCTAAATCATCAGCCGGGGCTGCAAGAGAGAGAGAGAAACCAGCATTTTTCTGATAATTCTCCCCCACACAGGAAGTTAGAAATAAAACTTTTGTGAAGCAAAAACCAAAACTGAGGTTTCTATCCACAGGGATCTGGACTCACTATCAGAAATCAGACTTCCTCATTATCTCTACTCCCACCACACACCAGAAACACGGCCACTTTATACTTCAGTCCTACGGGTACTTGGTCCATCTCCCTCTCACTTCAACAAAAGCTCGCCTGATGGACAAACACATGCCTGTTTCGCTGCTCAAACAAACCCTGAAACACATGCAGCAGTGACCATTCGTCTCCTCAGCGGGCAGGACACAGAAACAGCTCCGTGTCTAACCGTCTAATCGTGTATCGATCGAGGGATCATCATAGGATTTCCTCACGGAGAGGAACAGTAAACAGGAGGTCTCTGCAAAACCTAGGGAGGGTTTGTTTAATGACCCAGTGACAAATGACCTGATCAGCCCTCTAAGTAGGAAGGCTGGCTGCGACGGGCCACAAACACACACACGCGCGCACACACACACAGTGGCGTATTTATCAATGTTCTCAGTCAGATTACTGATGCCCTTAAGCTCATGTATCCTCCTCCAGTGAGATAATGCTAACTGGATTCCCTGGAAATGACCAGTCCAACATCATCATACATCAGGGAGGCTTTCAACTGAGCTGCTTTTATCGTCACATGCAGCGCAGCGAAACAGTACAATCCGATGACTGCATTGTCCTCTGGTATAGATCCCCGCGAGGATCAGATCAGCAGGGCCAATAGAGCCCTGCAATAATCAATAGAGCCTTTCATCCTCTCACGCCGTCAGACAACACGACTCTATTCTGAATCAGTCTGTGCTCAGGATTACGGCAGTTCCCACACAGTGAAAGAGAACTGTTTAATCTGGACCGTCCTTGACCTGCCTCCACCAAACACTGAGCTCACACACGCTCCGTCACACTGCTGGGAGTGTGTGTGTGTGTGTGTGTGTGATCTCACAGTGTTACAGTGTAGTGAAAAGCAGCTGGCTGTAAAGAGAAAAAAAAAGTTGACAATTCACTTTAAAATAAAAATTACTTAGAAATCTGGATGATTTGGGCATCTGAGTGTGCGCTTATGAGGAAAGGAGTTGTGACCTGCTACAGAGGGGAATAATTCATGTATGAGCATGTATATTATGACATGGGTCCTTAGTCAATTTAAGACAGCTAACCAAACCTACTTGAGGAATGGATTTCACCCTATAATACATCTTAAAGACCTAAATCCATACAGAATAAACCATTATAAGTACTAACCTCTAGACTGACCTAAACCGATTACATCTGGATTGAATAATCTAAAGAGAAAAGTCATGTTTGTCTGTGAGTAGACTTTATTAGATTGCTGGCAAAGTTTGGTCTAATTACCAACAACTAAACTTACAGTTTAATCAGAACAGACCATTTTAGGAAAGTTAATAAAAAAATAGATGGATTCTCAGTTGGAGGTGTCCCAAAGAAAACACTGAGGAGCTCACAGCAGGACTTCCAAGAACTCTTCAGGAACAATCTCAGCCCACCTACATCGCCCCGCTGCTGCCACCGAGTCCAAACAGAAAACACACCCCTCCTCCTCCTCCTCCTCATCCTCACCCCCAACAACTTCACCCCTCTGCACAAACAAAAAGCAAAGCGACAGCAGCGAGCAGCGCGGGTCGATCATCAGTCAAACATCACAGCCCCCCAATAAACTCCTGCTGTCTGTCTCTCTCTCTCTCTCACACACACACACACAGTTGAAGAGACTTACTGTGTCTGCTGGACCTCAAACGGTGTCAGGCTGAACTCATCCCTCAGAGACTGAAACCAAGACATGAGCGCTGTTAGCGGACTGATGATTGGATTATTTGTCTCCGTGCTGCCCGGCCGTCCTCCGCTCCACAGCGCTGCGTTCAGGGTCGGCGCGGAATTTACACACACTCAGGAAAACGAGGGACGAGCAACAGTTGTTCATAACAAAAAACACAAAACAAAACAAAACTGCAGCTTTAAGCCGCTTCAGACTTGGATTGTGATAAGTTAATATATGAGTTTGCATTCAAGAAGGTTCATGTTTAGCCTATGATTTAAAAGTTATAATGAATACAGTGAGTTCAGGGTCACACTCCACATCCTTATACCTAAAATGACATTTTCTGGACCAGAACATATAATATAAAGTGTGTGATCTTAGTGCAATATGTAGTATGTTTCATCCTAATAAACATTTGACAGTCCAGATGAATATCCCAACACCAAGCTGGTAAGTTTCTTCATTATAGTAACACTGAACTAAGGAAATGTTCATTTGTAGATTGAGTTCTGCTTAAAATTATATCTGCTCAGAGACACACACAAACACATGAATGAACAGAATAAGAGGTAGTACAGTAAAAAAAGTGACATTTGTCAGTGAACTTATAGGACTTTTTTCCATTTTTTGATCAACTCTGAGATCAACCATGAAAAAACACACCCCAACGTTTCCAGTACTTCCATGACTAAACAACATTTTTGTGGTTATTTCAGTAAAAAAAAATCCATTTTATAATTTCAGATTTACATAAACTTTTAGGGTACAACTGTTGACCGTTTATAGTTTTGAATATAAATGTTCTTTGCATCAAAATGATCTTATTGCAACCTGTATACTGAAGTTGACATTTTGTATGAATTTGAATCTTGAGGAGTTGTAGGTTTTTACGGCTGAAGGGTTCCTGACGTGGTGCCTGGATACAATGATCACTGAGTAATGGCCTCTCATTTACTCCCGTCTGGTTCATGTCCTGGTCTTGTTAATTAGTTTACATTTTTACGAGGATCACCCAAATGCAGCTTAAGCACAAAGCAGGAGCACCGCCCAGCTGACTTGAGATGAGATAAGAAAATGATGTCCGCTGCAAGAAGTGGACACATTAACAAACAAATTTAATCAGGTCAGAACATCTGAAGAAAAAAAATCTCAGTTCAGTGAAACACCCAAACTCCCAAAACAGCTCTGACTTTTACAGTGTGTTTGTTCCTCTCCTGTCTGTCAGCCCCACTGGAGGAGGAGGAGTGTTTGTGACCTCTGGCTTTGTGGATATCAATCCAGCTAAACATGGTGGTTCACCTCCAAAAGTATGTAAACTGACTCAGGTTAAATACAGTTTGCATGAAAATGGCAGCCTTGTGTTTACATCAGCTGCAGCATCCAATAAAGTATTTGTGCTCTTTTTGTAAAAAAAAGGACACAAACAGAAGCCCTGGCTTATTACTGGCATCCAGAGACTGGAGTTTGTGTTTGTTTTAGCATTAAGGAGTTTCACAGTGAAGACGTTGGAACCTGTCAGGATTACCACTGCCATCTAATGTTGCAGCTGGGCTACTGTGAACTGTTTGTGTATTTGAAAGTTGCTGAGCATGTAAGTGTTTTGACCTAAGTCGTGTATCTACAGCTTCACTTCACCATTGTAAGATGTAAAACTGTCATTTCAGGGGAAAAGTGCTGCCAAAATCCAGAACAGTGATCTGATTTAGTCTCAGGCAGTCGTACCAGCCTCACACGTTCAAAATAAATGACAACATCAGTGGAATAAGTAGAAAAAATTGACTCTTTAATTCAGACAGCAATATTCAGTCAACATTTAGAAAACACATGAAAAGCACAACAAGGTTTGTCTCATCACATCCACTCAATGTTGTCTCCTTGTCCCATAATAAAATGGAACAACTTGGTGACTCTCACAGATCCTGTATCCAAATGTATAAAATATTCAGAAAATGTTGGTGATTATTAATCAGCTGAAGTGTGAAATATTCTGAGACATTTTAAACTTGAGTTGTCTGAATTGACACTCATAGAAAAATCTCTTTCACAGAGATAGTATTATTGTAACTAAATAACCAATCTGTACATCTTGATCTGAGAGTACAGCCACTTGTCAGCAAAACTGATAAAAAAAACAAATAACAATGATCGAATTGGTCAGACCCTGTAAAAAAAAACAAAAACAAAAACAAAAAAAAACACGCAGTTAGGACGGGAGTCTAGTAATGGATGGGACTAAGTGCACGTTACAGCCTCCCTGCCTCCTTAAACTTGCTGAGCAGTCCGTCGTCAGCCCTCAGGGGGAAGTACAGGGTCCGGGTTTTGTAGTAGTGGGAGTCAGATTGCAGGTTCTGGATGACGTCTGCGAGGAGGTGGGCCCGCTCCACGCCACAGCCCGGTGCCTCATAGCCCAGCTTGGTGAAGTGGACGTGGAGGTGGTAGTAGGACGGCTGGTAGTGCAGGTACACTCGCAGCTTGCTGGCTGGAAGGTTGTAGCGCTGCCGGATGGCCTCCTGAGTCACAGTGAAACAAGAATTATCACTCTACTGTATGTCTGACATGATGGATTTCTCTAAGTCTGCTTCATCTGTCTCTCATTGCCTTGCCTAGCTTTCTGAAATGGAAAGTAACAATGATATAATTTAATGAAGATAATGATTATAATACTCAGTGTCACATAAACTGCTTAAAGAAGACATTTTGTGCTTTTATCTCCTCCAAGAAGACTCCCAGAGGTAACCTGGTAACCTCACCTTTCCTTTCTGGAAGATGTTCTGCAGCAGTGGGAGGTGCTCTGATGTCAGGTCTCGGAGACTCTTGATGTCTCTCGGATGGACTATAGCGATCAGGTACAAATCATCCACCTGAAATAAGGAGGAGAGATGCTGTGATGCCCTTTGTGTATCCAGGAAAAGCTTGACCAGTTAAAAACTACGTGATTATCTTTATGGAAATTCTCTCAGGTGGACTGGGATGTAACTCATGAGCTGATAATATTTATTGCTCGCTCCTCATCATGCATCTCCTACCTGCTTCTGGTCCCATTTGAAGTCTGGGAGGAGGACAAAACCAACCACAGGGTCCGGGTCTTCATAAACTATCCTGTCAGCCTCCGCCTTCTTCTCCAGGATGTTGTAGACCCACTGGAGGGGTGAAGGCGATGTCAAGTTAACCCATAAATGCTGTTGTATGTTTCAAAAAATCTTGAAAAAAAGTTTACATTACCACGCCAAAGCAAGAGCCAGCACTGACCTGCAAGCTGAAACTCTGCTTCTGAATGTAGGGCAGAGTGATGGATCGATAGTCCTCCCCCGTCTCCTCCACTAGGAAACTCTCCTGACGCTGGTATTTCTTTACATGCTTCTCTGTGGCTGGACACACCAATGTAGTCTTGATCTCTGCAAAACAACAGAGACACAGGCTATTCAACGTTCCTCGAGGTGGCCAAAGCTGGACTCATCTTCAACCAGTTTACGATTTCTCTGACCGTACCATTGAGGTGGGGGGGGGCCTGTAACCGATACGTGCTGTAGATGTCGTTCCTCATCTCCAGCTTCAGCCTGGAACCGCTGAAAAGCTCGGCCAGGGTGTCCTCTCTGATGGGAGTCTTCTCCAGGATGAGCACAGCCTCCTCATCGGCAAGCTGGTAATGACACGATCAATAAATATCTGTCTGTGCTCATGATGGGACCGGGTTTCCCAAAAGAATAATGCAGAACAGTCCTTTAATCAGCATGTTGTTGTCATACTAATTCAACTACAAGAAACCACTGTCAGGTACACTTTTAATTTGAAATATTACACCGGAAGTCAATGTTATCTCTCTCATTCAAAGCCGTTCACAGTACTTTGAATGAATGTAACAATAAAAACCTTTCTCTCTGCCATTGACTTCTCTCGGTTGCATACTCAGAGTTATAAAATACTGTCTAACAGGTGAGTTAGCTGACTTTAAACCAGCCTTGCCTTTCCATGGATGAAGATGTTTTTCTCGCGGGCAGAATCACTCAAGATGTTGGATGTTTTAAACCCGCTCAGGAGATTTTCAGAGTCCTTCTCAACCTCCCCTCCACCATTCTCACTGTCAACTTTCGTCCTCTTGGCTCTCTGAGGTGATTCATCAGCTCCAACACCGTCACTGTCGCGTTTCTCCGAGCTGTCCGCCATGTTTGATGTTTCTCTGCTCGAAGATCGTCTACGTAAACAGATCACTCACTCCGCAGCCTGCTCCAAACTCCCTCATCCCGCCGTGCAGTAGACTGTCATTTCTCCTAATGCGATACAAAAAGGTGCTGTAAGTTATTAAAATGAGAAACTTTCTTTGCCACTTTGTGTATAAGTATAATAGCATAATGAGCAAATGAAGATAATAACTCACTTATCTCGAAATTATGACATAGTATCTCAAAAAGAGTCTCGACATAATAACAAAAATTTCTCAAGATAATGAGTTAGTATGACAATATAATGAAACCTCAAAATAACGAGGTGATACAATGAGGACCTTTCTCAAAATAATGACACAGTATCTCAGAATAATGATCATGTATTTCATTATTTTAAGGTACTAACTCATTCATTTGAGATACTATGTCTACATTTGTTTGTTAATTTTGAGATACTAACTCATTATTTCATGAAAGTTTCTTCAAATTATAACTTACATTGTCTTTTTCATCAAATTGAAAGAAATGGAAATATTGTAAAATATTTTTTGATGATGGTAATGTTCAAGACAGAGACATGGGAGTCTTTGATCATTTACCAACACCATAAATCTTTTAACTGTGATTTTGAGAGTTTTTCCTGTTTACGCTGTGTTTAATTCTTAATTTTTTATTTATTATAAGAAACTTTCCGTCCCTATAATAAGTAATAGGATTTATCTTGTTACAATTACGAAACATCAATTTTGCACCAAGTGAGACCTCGTTCCATTTGCTATCTCTGGGCTGTCGCAGTGTCAAGTCAGAAAAACAAACCAAACAACCTGTTCAAGACTTTTCACTTTGTCCTACCTATATCTAACATTTGAATTGATCAGGATGTTTGTGTGTAAACTATTGACATGTTTAATTGTTTCTGTATTTCCAAAAAAGAGAACTCACATAACGCAACATAAAAATCAAACATTTACTTCCAAGTTTGTATGTTTTAATCATTTTAATTTGTTATTTTGGATTTTTGGTGACTCACCAGATTATTTCAGTTTCATGACCCAACTAATATAATGTGTGTCTCACTTTTTATAATGTATAATGTTTTATATAGTACTATATATAGTTTCATTAATTTAACATATGAAGGAAGTGAGTTATCTCAGTCCATAAAGGAATTTTAAACTCTCATTGTATCCGAAAAGTTAAAAATGGCCAAACTTTAAGATGTAAAGCCACAACTTGCTATAATCAACTTAATTATATGTAATAATATTTCATATATTTCTTTATGATGATGTAATCACACTCCTCAGTCTTATTTTTTATTAATAATTAGTATTTGTCAAATTCTAACATGTCATTTGTGAGCAGATTTCTACACAGTGGTTGAGTTGTGTATTATTGCACTTACATATTTATTTCACTAGATGGTGTTAAACTTCTTTTAGTGGGCATCGAGTGACCATAAGTGACTTTTTTTTCCCTCCAGCTTTTATTAAGCAATACAAAAATATAAAGGCAACTTACAAAACAACAAGGCAAAGAAACCAAGAAAAATATCATCCTGCTAAAGGAGAGGAAACTATTTACAACTGTACATCAAAGATATTTCAACAATTTTTAAGCAAATATGATATTTCCATGAGACCTGAAATAATAAATGATAATAATAATTATAAATGTTAAAACCCTTCAGATAAAAGAGACATGTGAGTATACACATAAAAAAACATGATATGTCATGATATGTAAATTTGGAATATTTTAAAGGACATCTCAATTCGTATATCTTTACACTGAAAGAAAACAGGTGCTCAGTAGTGTCTATTGCAGAAATAAACTTCACATTATAAGGATATATGTCAAACTGAAATTGTTCATGTAAAAAAGTGCTCACTGGATAAAGATTATGTAAGTGTTACAGTGGGTTTTCTTTCTTCAGGCACAACAGGGTATTTGAAATAAAAATAAAAGGCATTGTTTCTCAATGAGACAGGTATAACTTGTTTAAACTCCTCACACTCCATTTCATATCACTGAAGATTCACACATCTTTACATCTGTATATTTATATTTTTCTATCTTTAGGCTGTGCTGTAACAGGATGATGAAAAATAAAGTCTGTAGAAATCCCTGTAAGAATGTTTAATGAGCATGAGAGTCACCTTCACACTGCATTTACAGATAAAGTCTTCATAGAATCAAAACCATGTTTCTGTAACAGTAATAAAACCATTTTCATACCAATTAGCCTGAACAAAGTCAGCTAAATAAAGTCATACAGCTCAGACTGTGTGTGGACTGAAGGTAGAAATCAACAGATTTGCTGAAACACCACAGAACTTCAGTTTCCCAATCTTGTGTTAGTCAGAGCTCTGGGGCCTCATTTATAAAACTGTGCATAGGATTCACGTCAAAAGGTGGCGTACGGACGAAACACAGAATGTGCAAAAGCGTACGCATTTCACAAAATGATTCTGATTTATAACACAGTAAAGCGCACGCACGTCCTATCGCCGGTTTCTCTTTATAAATCACAACCAACTCGAAATGCTTGGCGCACCTTTTGCGGGAGTCATGTCACACCCATAATTGCCTATAAATAGTCAATGAAATGCCCCTAATTAATATTCATTCCTACCTGACTGCATGATGATGACCATGGCGACACCAACAGAAAAGGATAAAATAAGAAAATTCACGTAAGTATGAAATAGAAGATATTATTTGGGAGGTTGACACCAGAAAAATAACTTGATGAACTGATGGACACAAAGTCAACCTAATCTTTTCCAATTTAAGAAAGTAAAGCACATCTTTACCCCGGCATGTGTGGGTGGGTGGAGCTGAGGATTTCCAATTCAACAATATCAATCTCCTTGCCAGCAAAGTTGTGAATGCTATTAAATCCTTATTACCACAGTGGAAGTTAGACGGGAGGGGCAACATACCAAATAGGGCAGTAAAAGCATTAGAGACAAGGTTTTTCCCAGTCACCTCAGACCAAAAGCTACTAATAAAGGGACAGCACCAGAACATGTGGACATAGTTTGCTGGAGCCTGTGACACCGGGCACATAAAGGGGACACCATCCCAGACATCTTTGCAAGCCTATCTTCAGTGTAATGAGCTTGGTGCAAAATCCTGCACTGAATAAAACTGTGTTTAGCGCAAATGGATGACCTATGCACTCTGCGTAAAATCTCTTCCCAAACCATACCAGAAATGATCTCACCCAAATCAGTTTCCCAAACACTTTTAAGGGCATTAGAGGAGCCTGAACGAAGGTCATGAATGTTTGAATAAATAGTAGAGATTGCCCCTTTCAGCGACAGGAGGGGTTCTAAAAAGGCATCAAGAGCCGAAACCTTAGGGATGGCAGGTAAATCTGGATATGAGCTGCGTACAAAACTGCAAACTTGAAGGTACCTAAAAAAATGGCCTCTGGGAAGTAAGAACTTGTTCACCAATTGTTGATAAGATGCAAAAACAGCATCTACATTTAAGTCCTTCACAGTCTTTATACCCAACTTGGCCCAGGCAGAAAAGGCATTGTCCAGCAGAGAAGGGGGAAAAATGTGATTTGCCTCCAGTAGAGCCCTAACAGAAGGTGCTTGTAGGCCAAAATAACATCTAAATTAAACCCAAATTTTAAGGCAGGAGGCCACAACAACATTTTTAGTATAGCTTGAGACAGAAGAGAGAAGAGGAGAGTGCAGTAAGGCCTTCAATGATACCGGATGAGTGGAGTTGACCTCCATAACCAACCATGATGGAGGTACCTCTGTATCCTCATCTTGAAGCCAATAGTTGAGGTTCCTAATATTTGTTGCCCAGTAATAAATTAACATGTTAGGAAGCGCCATCCCACCCAACATCTTTGGAATCTGTAAGATCTGATATCACAATCTAGGAGTCTTTATTCCAAATGAGTTCTATTATAAGACTATCAACTTTGCGAAAAAAAAGAAAGAGGAGGAAAGAGTGGTAAACATTTAAATAGATACAAAAAGCGTGGAAAAATATTCATTTTGATAGTGTTGATTTTAGCAGCCACAGACAAATTAAAGAGGGACCAACGCTCAAAGTCTAGTTTAATTTGCGAAAGCAAATAGAGAAAATTCTTCTTATATAGGTTTTTCAGTGTGTCAGCCACAGATACCCTCATATAAACAAAGCCAGAATTAGAGGATTTAAATGGGAAGTTACTAAGTGGGTAGTCCTTTGCAAGCCTATTAATAGGAAACAACTCCCTTTTGCCAAGGTTAAGCTTGTACCCAGAAGTCCTACCAAATCTATCTAGAACTGAAAGCGCAGCAGGAATGGAGCGTGATAGATCGGACACCAGCAGCAAGAGATCATCCGCATACAGAGCAACCCTCGACTCAACACCATTCCTAATTATGCCACATAGATCAGGGTGGGACTGCAAGGCAACTGACAGAGGCTCCATTACTATGGCAAAAAGGAGAGAGCTTAAAGGGCAGCCTTGCCTAGTGGAACGAGCAAGATGAAAGTATTCAGAATTTGTACTATTTGTCCTAACAGAGGCCACCAGTGACGCATATAATAATTTAATCCAGGATATGCATTTTGCCCCGAAACCAAATTTAGCCAAAGTAAAAAACAACTAGTCCCATTCCACCCTGTCAAATGCCTTTTCAGCATCTAAAGCTATCTACTAGGGCTTCAGAATGAGTAGTTGATGGAGAATTGTAAACCACATTAAATACCTACCTGAGATTAAAAAAGGAGTATCTACTGTGAATAAACCCAGTTTGGTTCAAAGATATCATAGAGGGAAGCTAATCAGGCGATATGAGCTACACAATAAGGGATCTTTTTTTTTTAGGAGTAATGAAATACTCGCCTGATTTAAGGTCTGAGGAAGTGACCCTAAATTGAGAGCCTCAGACAACATTTCTAACAAATGTGGGGCCAGCTGTTTCCAAAATGTCTTGTAGAACTTGGTCGTAAAGCCATCTGGGCCCAGACTTTTACCACTCTGAAGTGATATGGTGGAAGTGGAGCCTCCAGCTCCAGCACTGTGATAGGGCGCTCCAAGGCCTCAGCCATAGTCTGATGCACAATGGGGATGGAAATTTTATCAAAGAAAGAGTCAGGATCTGGTAACATGAGAGAGTGGTTAGAAGTATACAATAACAAATAAAAGTAAAATTCAAAATAAAACAAATAAACAAATAAAATTCCATAAAAGTCTTATTAATTTCCAATGGGTCTGAAGTGATACCTCAGCCCGTTTCAATTTGTGGTATTAGCTGAGACGCTGATATTTGCCGCAGCCGGTGAACCAGGAACTTACTGGTCTTATCTCCCTGCTCATAAAATTTGGACCTTGAATGAAGTAAGAGTTCAGTGGTATGATGTGACAACATCATATTCTGACTGCAAGGACACCCGTTTCTTGTAGATATCTGGCGACTTTGAGGTTGCATACAGAGCGTCCAATAGAGCAATATGATGCGAGAGCTTAGCAAGCTGTTCCTTTCTAGATTTCTTCCTGTGTGCCACTTAAGAAATTATCTCCCCCTTATGAAGGCCTTCATTGTTTCCCATCATACAGGAGCTGTTACACCTGGAGTCTTGTTAACCTGAAAGAAAAAAATCTAGTTGCTCCGACACGAATTTGACAAAGTCTTCCTTCAACAGTAGGTGTTTGTTAAAACGCCATGGTGACCGTGCATTAATAAATTTCTGAAAATAGACATTCATAGAGACTGAAGCATGGTCTGACAAGACAGTTGGGTTATATTTACAGCTTGAGACAGAGGCGAGCAGCCTATTATCTACCAGAAAGAAGTCTATGCGAGTAAAGGTATGGTGAGGGTACGAAAAGAAAGAATATTCTCTGTTAGCTGGATTAGAAAAGCGCCATGGATTGAAAACATTAAATTCAAATAAATCAACCCCAACAAAACAGCACAGCGCCTAGCCACACACAGCTGTTGGAAAAAAAAGGAAAGAGAAGACAATGTAGTCCTTAGCTACAGTGCCACAAACTAACGGGATACAACGTGTTCAGGGATCAGTTTTAAGTCTCTTGTTCACAAACTCCACTGCCTGGTCTGGATCCTCAAACCTAAGTGTTTGCCCGCTATGGTGATGTGCAGTGTAGCTGGGTACCGGAGACCAAACCTGAAGTTAGTGCATGCATGAAGTTCCTTCTTCACCTTGATGAAGGCCGCCCTCTGCTTGGCCACAGTTGGCGTGAAATCTGGTAAGATATGCACTCTCTTCCCATTGTATAGCAGGGGTTCATCCTCTCCAGCGCGGTGGAGAACGTCGTTCTTAACTTGGAACAGCGTCACTCTGATGACCATCAGCCGCGGTGGTTTGCCCTCCTTTGGTTTGGCGCATTTTTCTGCAACGAGCCGGTCCCACTGAGGGGTAATGGGAGACAATTACAGCCAAAGCGTGTTCCTCAGATCTAGTTTACTCCTTTGAAGGCTTCATTGCCTCATTTGACAGTTTATTGCCACATTTTAGGCAGAGAGGGCTCAGCACATCCCAATCACTGGCCGGAATAAACCCATACTTTAAGTAGGACTCCTGATATTTCTGGTTAAATGTCGCTCTCTATTTCTTCAAAGTTGTGGGCTCTTCTTCTGTCTCATTTTGGGGTAGTAGCTCTCCAACAACGTTTGTTTCTTGCTCATTTTAGCTAATTTTGGGCGCTTAATTTTTTCACGTGACCAAAACAGGTACTTGTCAAGCACGCCGCGAGGAACAGACGTAAGTTAGTAAACCAATATCCGGAGTAAAACACCTTTTAGTGTGTGATTGTAAATAAAACAGAAATATAACATCTCTTTCTGTGTGACCCGGTACCAAATGACCCACGGACCGGTACTGGCCCGCGGCCTGGGGGTTTTGGAGCACGCCTTTATAACCAATTCTTTTTCTTTAACCCCTGTGAACTAATATATGTCAATATTTGTCAGAAACAAAGCAGAATGAATTGAACCGCTGTCCATGTTCTCATGCATGTGACTTATGGTATAACATACAGGAGGATTCAAATGTGCTTTACAGATGAAAAATCTAAGAAATGGAGGTGTAATTTTAATTGACAATTTTTATGGTAAGTATCCACAGCAGCTTCTCTGAAGAAGGCCTTCAAGGTGTTCAGGCAGAGCTCAACCAAAGAAGGTCTCAGCTGCACTCTCAACTTGTCACAGTCAGGAGGAAATACTTGTAAGTGATAAAGGAAGGTCTACGCTGGACCTTGATGAGGAGGAAGAACAGTTTGAGGAGCGAGGAGGTGTAGCAAGTGATTTGGGGAGGTGCTCAGATGAGGAGGACATGGACACACAGGTAATTAAAGACATGATATTTGACAGCAACAAATGATGTCATATATACTGTCATAGGTTTAATATTGATTTTATATTGATTAATCCGTGACAAATGCAGTGATTGTGCACCCTAGACATTCAACTAATCCATATTTATCTCTTCTTTTTCTCCACCTCTTCTTAAAAAGGGACTGAACAAAAAAACAGCATCTGACTGAACCTGACTGACATCTAACTGAATAATGAACAGCAGTTTTCCTTTATCTTGATATATTACATTATACAGTATCTATTCAGTGCATTTACATATTGATTTTCTTGAGCTCATGTAAGTAGGCTCATTGGTTTTGCTCAGGTTACATGAACTGAGCTGAGTTTTCATGTATGAATATTTGCAGAATTACAAACCATATAACTCATTTATAGTTTAGTCTTTAGTCTTATTTTACAGCCTGCATTGTCTTTCTTTCCACTAAGTCTTTAGTTCCCTCCCTAGTTGCCACTAAGTTACCTCCCTAAAGACACACAAACAGAGAGAAAAGTTTCATATTTTCAAATGAATACTCTTTTCAGCCTGTCATTGGACAGATTACACAGCCAACTGCTGAGCTGTTAACTATGAAGAGAGAAGAGGAGGAGCAGCGGACATCCATCATTGCAGCGTCAGACATGACTGAGCTCAGGGATCAGTGCTGGCCTTGCAGTATCTGCTTCTTCTCTCATCAAATCAGCCATGTAGTGAATGGGCCAAACACTGAAAGAGCAACATGTTGTGGCGCCGGGGAGCAGAATGACAGCGACACTGGGATTGAAGGCTTGTTGGTCGTCCAGGCAGAGAGAAGACAGAGAGAAATTAACATCAGAATAATAAAGAGAAACATTTTTCTTCCTACAGCATCAAGCTGACCTCGTCTGTTGACCTTTGAATGACCCTGTTGAGGTGACGGAGGTTGGTTCTTGGTTTTCTTCGTCTTTTAAGACAGAATACAATCATTTATAGCTTTTTTTAGTTAGAATAAACTAATTTTATCTTTTAAAATTGAATAATTTTTTTATTTTTTAGCAAGCATAAACTAGTATGTTAATCTTTTAAATGAGAGAAAGCTAATATTTTATATTTTTGAATCAAGTATTAACCTCATATTTGTACTATCTGTAATGAGTGCCCTTTTCCAGTGTTAATGTGGCTGTAAACTGTTTTTCCCACTTCCATCCCATTTCTGTGCCTGGTAATGGGGTTAGCATCAGTCATATCAGTTGTGGTAGATGTAATTGTAGAAATGTCAGTATTGCTGTAACATCGTGATATTGACTCAACAGAGGAAAATCCTCACTGAGGTGTCGTAATGAGTTTCTTCAGTGACTCACTGAGGAGTTGAGACACGCTGAACGACCTAACTGACACTTAATCAGTTATTCAGACGCAGAAGAGGACAGACAGCAAACCATCTCACTCTCCCTCCTCACATTTTTTTCTTCTTCATTTCATCTAATTTTCATCAAGTGTTTAAATTACCAGTGTTGGTGTGTTTATCTGAGGTGACGGAGCACCACTTTCTCTTTTACCACACATCACTGTAGCTGGTGTGTCAGGATGTCGGGGAACTTCCTGGGGAACTGTTTGTGCAGTTTGCTTGGTGCTGGTGTGTTTATTGCAGGTAAGTGACTGTTAAAATTAAGCAAAGGATGAGAGCAACTCAATTTATTGCCAATTCATTTAAACCTTCTCTACATCCTCCTTTAGGATGCACCATTCTCCTGGTCACAGCTTTTCCAATAGTCCAGATCGCTATAGGTAAGAGAGCCACTGTCTTCTGCTTCAGTTTAAATTTAGATTTCATCAAACTTAATCAACTTCTGCAGTCTTTAATAGTTCCAGTCTCAGTTAGTCTCACTTTGCTTTGTGTGAACAGGTGCAGCGTACATGTACGAGTGTCCGACAGCACCAGTTATCCCAGTGTATGTGATGGTGAGTGGGATGTTGACCCTGCTGATCCTGGGCCTGTTTGCTTTGCCAAAGCTCCTCTGTCCAGCCGCCCCGGGCCACAGGATCTGGACCGTGTGGATCCTCAGCCTGGTCCTGTTGTTCCTCATCTGGTTCCTCTATGGTAAGTCCCACCTGAGAAACTCTGGACCAACATCATCAGCGTCCTCCACCTCTGACATGACACCTGCTGCATGCTCATCATATTTATGTGTTTTCTATCATTTTGTTCTTATCAAGGTCAGTTTTGTAAATTAACATGGAGGAAGTACTCAGATCATTTACTACAGTAAAAATAGTGAAATACTCTTGTACATATGTGGTAAATATCCTGCTTTTAGTGAAATATACAAGTATAATCTGTGAAATTTAAAGTAAAGAGTTAAGTACTGTGTGCAGTAAAGTGTCCCCTGTGCCACTTGTGCTATTGTCTATTCTGTCATTACATTATTATTGCTCATCACTGATGTAAAAGTAGGATTTTACTGTAGGAGTTAGAGCTTATTTTCAGCTATTTCCTATAAGACTGCAACTAATTATTCTTTTCATTCTGGGTGGATCTGCTGATTCTTTTCTCCATTAATCCATTGATTGTTTGGTTTGTAAAAATTGTGAAAATAGTGAGAAATGTGGTCACAATGACCCAGAGTTCAAAGTGACACCTTCACAATTCTACAGTCCAAATCTCATCATTATTAAAATACAGTCATTCATATCATTCAAAGGAAAAGCAGCAAATCTGGGGAAATTAAATCTTTTTACAGGAAAAATGAGTTCAACCATCATCAGAATAGTTTTGATGAATGAACTAATACATGTATAAACTTGATGTTCATTTATACCAAACCACAATATTTTATATACCTCTCATATGTTTTGTGCAAAAATCTTAATTATTAAAGTAACTGAATCTGTCAGATAAATGTAGTGGAGAAGAAGTAGAAAGTGTCATGAAAACAAAGTACTAAATTAAAGTGTGAGTACCTCTAATTTGTACTTTACTGTCAAAGATCCATTCATTTGACCTCTTCCTCTCTCAGGCAGTTACCAGGTTTATTCTATATATCCACCCAACTACATCCAGAACAGCATCGACCCAAACATCTTCAACAACAGTGTCTCTGCTCATACTGCACCTGACAACAAGCTGGGCCTCACCGTGGAGGAGCAGAACCAGAGTCTTTCAAACCTGAACCAGACCTGGATGACGGACAACAAGCAGACTTTAAAGAAGCTGATGCAAACTTTGGCCCTCAGCAACATCAGCAGGGAACAGATAAAGGGAACGCACCCGAACACCACAGAGCGTGGCGTCATGTCTGAGGTGCCTTACTGTGACAGAACTGTGTACCTGTTTGCTTTCTGGACCACCACGCTGGTCTATGTGTTTGCAGGAAATGCCCTGCTGATGATCATCTGTTTATATGCAGTCATGACAATGACCGATAAATTTCTGAAATATTTCACCACCTGAACTGAACCAGATTCCCTTTCTGAGACTTTGAACCATCAGAAATGTGGCGCTGCCTTCTTTTGGCAGTGAAGCTGGACAAATTTCACACTTTGTTTTGAACAGCTTGAGAAATCAAGAGAAATGAAGAATTTGAACATTTCCTCTCCAGAGCTGACTAACACAAGATTAGGAAGTTCTGTGTTGTTTCAGCTGTTACATCACCTTAAATAAAAGCAAATAACCTGACAACCAATTACTTGACAGAGTCAGTAGTTGTGGCAATTTGAAATAATTTTATTTGTACAAACTCAAAAGGTCCAGTGAATGTTTGTGCAGGGTTTGATATCAGATTGTTCCTAAATGTCTGTGACTGATGTTAAATGTTATTCAGAGTGATGGCCTGTGGAAAGAAACTGTTGTGTCTGGTTGTTTTGACGTACAGAGCTCGGTAGCTCCTACCAGATGAACCTGTTGGCTTCTGATGTCTTACAAAAAGCAGTGTGTAGTCTGGGGCACATTTCAGGTGTCTGACTTGTTAACAGCTCCACTGAACAGTGATTTTTCCCTCTAAACTTGTCATGTGGTTTTATTTAATAAATGTTCAAATGATCTACAACATACCTTAAACCTGTGGGTGTACGTACTTCTGAGTTTATAAACCTTACGGAGTGAGGACATTTTGGCCAGTAACTTTCTTTGAATTTTTTGAGAATGGCTTTAAAATCCATATAAAGTTCAGTACATAAAATACAGTTTAAATACACAGAACACTTGATTACTCTTTAACTTCTATTTTTGTGTGTGTGTGTGTGTCTCTCTCCACCTGGCTCAGGGGTGACAAAAAAAGGGAGCAACACAAGGTCAGTGCCATCAAAGAATTAGATTTAACACAAGGTGCCCATAATAATGGTAAAGAGGTGGAGTGTGGAAAATGGTAGAGGAATCAGTGGTGTCAGCAGTGTGTGGATGGGTGAAAATGTGTGTGGTGAATGTTGGATTCTGCAACAAACCAAACAAAGATGAAGATGGCTGCACTGGTTGGTGCAGGCCTTGCCAAGACAGAGAGGGCTGAGCTACCAGAAAGGCAGGCCTTTTATCCTTTCTGGAGGACACACCCAGATAGATAAACAAGGTGACACTCCCAACTCCACCCTTTAACAGCTCCAGAGGCTGCAAATCAGAACAGAGTGAGACACCGACAAAGGAGTGGGAGGAGTTGTCACACCCCCTCCCTTAAGATGGGGGTCCACCTCTGGAACCCCAGAAATACCCTCAGTTAATAAACAAATAACCATCAAAAATATTAACATAAGGCACTGAATAAGTCATTGGTATAATGAAGGTAATGTGAAATTTCTACAACCTGCAAGCAGTCCCATCCTTCAACCACTAGGGCCATCACCTCAGCAACCTTGGTACCTTAGGAAGCACTTTGAGAGACAACCCCAATGGGTAGAGAGAGACTCACAGCAGGGAGAAAACAAGTTAAGCAGATATTGCGTTGCAGAGACCAAAGGGCATTACAGTGTATAAATACAAACCACTATCTGTAATGAATGCTGTGAAGTTTGCTGAAGAATGCTGAAGCAGAAAGGAATCAGGCTTTATCTTATTTACTTTACGCAGGTCAGTACAGGGCCTGAAAGTACCATCAGGTTTACTAACAAGCAGACACGAGGAGGACCAGCTAGAAGCACATGGCTCTGCAGTGTTGTTTCTAAACATGTATTTGACCTCTGCTTCTAGGTTCTAGGTGCTTGTTAGGAGACATGATAGAAGTGTTGTCGAATTGGCTGGGCATCTCTAACATCATTGTCATGCTCAATAAGATGGGTACAAGACAGCGTATCTGCAAACAGACATGGATAACTGGATTAGATTAATGAGTTCTTTTCGTCTTATTTCTGGTAAACATTTCAACAACTCATCAAGCTTGGCAAGTGACTGAGTTTAAGTCTTCCTCTCAATATTCCATCTTCTGGAACCAACGTTTCCTCAGTGTCTGCCGTCAGACACTGAGCAGGGGAAGGAGGATCCACTGGAGCAGCTACTGCAGCGGTGGCAAGAGAAGGAGCAGGATCTGAACCTGAAGAGCGAGCATAATAAGGCTTTAGCAAATTAACATGGCACATCTGCATAGACTTCTTCCTGTCAGGAGTTGAGATTAAGTAGTTCAAGTCTGACACCTTACAAACCACTGTGTAGGGGCCAGAAAACTTATAAAATATATAAACTTATATAAAAAGGAGAACAAGCTAAAAAGGCAGAAGGGCAAGAACTTGATCACTGGTGCTAAATTCATGACACTCAGCACAATGGTCATACAGACTTTTCATTTTATTCTGACCTGCTTGCAGATTCTCTTCTGCCATTTTATTTGCATTATACAGCCATTGTCTGAACCCAGGCAACTAACATCAGCCATGGTAACCCTTCCTCCCAGTCCTGGTCCAATTCAGTGCAGTAAGCGTGAAGAAGAGACTTTAGGGTTTGTTGGAATCACTAAGGCTCTTTGACTCTGTGGATGGTAGGTGCTGGACTGGGAATGTTTGACTCTTAACTGTTTTAGTACTTCTGTAAAACATCTTGGAACAGAAATTAGATCCCTGATCAGACTGGATAACCTTTGGGACACCAAAGATTGACAAACTGTGTCAAAGCTTTAACAGATCTGGCTGTAGTATTTCGGAGAGGGTAGGCAGCCGGGTAGCGGGTTGCCTGACACATTACTGTGAGCAGAAAGTGGCTACCAGCTTTGGAACGCGGCAATGGTCCAACAAAGTCAATCAGGAGGTGTTCAAAGAGCTGTTCAGCAACTGGAATTGGGAACAAAGGAGCAGGTTTCATCCCCTGGTTAGGTTTCCCTGTTAACTGGCAAAGTATGACATGTTTTAAGAAAAGCAGACATCTCTTTTTACACACAGCCAGTAAAAATGTCTCAGAATCTTATGTTTTCCTCACCCCTAGATGACCTGCAACACCATCATGAGCACCGGCAGCACGTGTGGCACGTGTGACCACACAAGTTGGAAATACTTCTGGAGTGGTTATAGGAGACTTAGAAATGTCCTCCTGAGCAGACTGAGATGACATCTGAGTAGGAGTATCAGGCCACACTCTCGCCCCAGCCAGGTCATTCCCCTGGATGACATGTATTCCTCGCTTGGGTAGAGCAGGATGCACCACCATGGTCACATCACCTTGTAGCAGCTCTGAAGACAGGGTTAGTCCATGCAGTGGAGCAGAAAAAACAGTCATCCCCATTCCTTGTACTGCAACACTGATACCACTGTCTGACTTATGAGAGAAAGGTAACACCAAGCCCAAAATAAAGGAATCCAGGGCAGCTGGATCTCTTAAGATCTTAACAGATACCTTCTTCTCACTCCCAACCAACGAAACATATCCATCAGATAGAAATGGAAGGTAACCAGGGTCAGTCTCATCTGTTGAAGTCAGATTGCCCTGGAACCCAGACAACCCCAGACTCCCCCAGAAGAGGGTTTGGTGTGTGCCTGTACAGCAGCAATGGCGCTAGCTTGTTCCCCTGAACGCACTGTTGCAGCAGGTCCAGACGATTTGGCTGATAAATACCCAGTCTTCATCTTTTTCTTTAAGACTGGACACTCATTTCTCCAGTGCTCTTTACCAAGACAGTAGTTACAAACTATTTGGATCCAACTTGCATGTATACCATGGTCTCTAACTGGGAACTTCACAGTCCCTCCTGACAAATGCTTACTGCTCTCTCGACATGCAGCATCACGACCACAATTGTCACCAACAAACACTTTGTGTCAGCACAAACTCATCTGCCAACTGGGCAGCTTCTGAAATCTTGTTCACTTTCTGTTCATTAATGTAAGTTACAACGCGGTAAGGTAAAGTATTTTTAAACAGTTCAAAGCTTCAGGGACTAGCTTGTATGCTTTGAGCACTGCAGCTTTAACTAACTGGTACTTCCCACTATCAGCAACAGACAAGGCTGAAAAAAAGTTTCCTGGGCCCTGCCTGTAAACACACTGTAGAAGCAGAGTCCGCTGAGACCAGTTTCGCACCTCTGCTAAACATTCAAAAAGCACAAAGAAAATGTTTGGGTCTCTCTCATTAAACTTCGGAACCAACCTCAAATTGACAGCAACATCAAAATATGGAGTTGGTGGAACCAGTAAGGCTGACTCTTCAACGTTTGTAGGCTGCAGCTTTCCCTGACTGATGTTCCAGCTTTAACTTCTCCAACTCAAGCTGCCTGAGAATGAACCACTTCTGCTTCTCTGAGGCGGGCATCATGTTTCAGCTTCTGAAGTAAAGAGAGCTCTTTTTGCTGTTCAAATGATAAACCAGTCCCAAACCCAACCAAAACAGGAGCTACCATGAACACCTTCTCTGGAAAACTCACACCAGGGAAGGCTATATCAGAAACACTGGCTGGTTCCACAGGGGCCTTTGCCCTCATACAGGGACTGGCAAATTTTTTTTTCCCCAACTAAAGGGTCCTTTACAGTGGCTAGCAAGTCATCTTTACCCAACTTCCTGGAAACTAACACCAAAATGGTCAGCTACTCTTAAGAGTTGCTCCTTTTTGTAAGTGTTAAGCAAACATTTGCTGGGGGACTGAATAAAGTCCTCAATAGAAGCCATGTCACCTTTGACCTAAGAGTCTTTAACACTTTTTTTCCCCCCTTTAGTGTTACCAAATAACAGCAAGAGAGACCAGCACAACAGCTCAAAGTTTTCACTGTCAAGATGGTGAAAGACCGTTTTAACAAAATATGGAACCATATCCCTCTGGCTAACTGCCTAACCAATACTAGCTATCTCTCTCACCCCGTGTCTTCATGCAGGCTAGCGGCAGGATAAATTAAGCACAGAGCCCAGTAACCCGGTTGACTTCCAGCAAGCTAAAAGTCACCTTGACAGTTATGGAGTGCACCTGAGTGATTGCTCTAACCGCCTGCTGCACAAACAAAACAAACTAAAAAAAGAAAGGGTCAATGAGGACAACTAGTGCCCATCATTGCTTGTGCCTCACAGAAATATGGGTTCCACATAACACAGCCAACACCAACTGGCAGATCAGAAAACCTCAGCAGCAAAACAATACAGTCAAATGATTACTGAAAAAACAGCAACAAGGTGAGTCTGTGTAGCCCCAACAGCCACCAGAGCAAATCACAACTCCTGTGCAATGCTCCCCTTTACACTTCAACCAGTTTCCCAGCATTAACTGAAGAACAAACAAGGAGAACGTGATCCTGGACGAGCCCCCATTTGTTACCACCTGGCTCAGGGGTGACAACAAAAGAGGGAGCAACACAAGGTGTCCATAATAATGGTAAAGAGTTGGAGTGTGGAAAATGGAGAGGAATCAGACTGCAAACCAGGACAGAGTGAGACAAACAAAGGAGTGGGAGGAGTTGTCACATATATCAAAGTATATAGAATGTTCTGCCTTTGAAGCGATTTTTTTTTTTTTTTTATATAAATAGTCACTAAATCAGCTCAGCAGTGACAGATCGACACAGACCTTCACCACTAACACTACTGATCGCTGACTACATGGACAAAGAGCTGTTTTCCACTTCCACGACGAGTGTGATTCAAAGACTGCTTTGGTAACCAAACCCAACCTAGAAGAGCACAACTCTGACAAGGAGGCTGACATCACACCGTCTGACCGGCTGTCAGGACGTAATGCGTTCTGCCAGCTGCGTGAAAGACTTGCCACAGCAGGTGAGGTGACACCTTTCTCGCTGTGTTTCTGGAGAACCTCCTTGAACACATCACCTGCACCGCCACAACATTGGCATCCAAGATGGACTTTGATGGGATGTTGGAATGTCTGAGAAAGAGGACTGAGAATGAAAAAAAAATTTCCTCTTTCTCAGATGGTAAAATATCTCCACATCCTCATCTACAATGAGTTTTGTCAGGTCTTTGGATCGGCAAAGCTCCTTCAGGCCACCATGCTGTTAGCCCGATTCTTTAGTTGGAAGCCCAAGAACTGGAGAAGTCTTCAGTTCACAGATGTAGAGTTTATTCAGGTCACAGGTAAAGTATTACAGCGCTGGGCTCAAAGTGACAGAGCTCTCTGCAGGATCTCTGTCAGATGGAGCCTCGATTTCCGGGTGTGATTCACAGTTATCTTCTTGGGCTGGGACTGCCCCTGTACAGAGGTTGGACTTACGCGCCACCACCGAGTCTCATTGGCCAGTTATCTCTGATGTGAACAGGCCAACCACTGATCATGTGAACTTACTGAAATGGAGTGTGAAACATGAGTGTGTGTTGTCCTTGAGGCGTGTATCTAATACAACAAACCTAACTGACAGATTAAAGAAGAATGTGGGTACATCCGATTCCTGCTTATCAAGTTGAGGGTCACTGTTCCGATTAACTGAAAACAACTAAAGATTACATGAGTTCAGTGGAAAAGTACAAATGTAAAGTGAACAGAATATAAAGTGCGAATCTAAAGTGAACAGAGTAAAAAGTAAAATATATAATGAATCAAGTAAAAGTGTAAATGTAAAAAGAACCAAGTAAAAGCCAATTTTAACAATGCTATCCAGGCCTGACTTATTTGACGATGAGGTCGCCAGGGCACTAAAGGCTCAGCCGCACAAGTCCTCAAAAAGAACCAGCAGCTTGCTCACCAATCTGAGGAGAGTCTTCAGAAAAACAGACAGATAAATTTCTTCCAGCGAGTTAGATGAAAACATTGGTGTCTCACATTAAAGTCACCAAGTCTGTCACCAAAATGATGCCACCACCAGAACATCAACACAAAAGGTTCAATCAAGCTGTTCTCCTATACAGCCAGAATCCTGGCAGAGCCGTACAATTTTGGCACCATCTAGTGACTACGCAGCAAGTCTCCACCCCCCCCCCCCCAACCCTAACTTTAACTCCTCATCTATTTCTCCAACCCTACACCTCCACTCCCCCACCCCTCCCTCAAACGTAACCCTAAACCCCACCTACCTCCCCACTCTTAACCCCACCAACCCTACATCCCCTCTTTCCCCAACCTTAACCCCTCCTCCCTTAACTCTAACCCCCCAAACCTACAACCCCACTTTCCCTTCCCAAACTCATAACCAACTCAAATCCACCCAACCCTACGCTGCCCCCCCTGAGACACACTCCCTCAGGGCATGCTGAGACAGGTGCAGCGGCTCAGCTGCTCCATTAAGCCCTCCTCTCCGAACACCAGTGAAAAAGTGAAAAATAAGGCAAAACACAATGCAATGGATGAGGATCAATATGATGATTCTCCGTGAGCATTACGATTCTGTTTTAGCTTCGGAACTGGAAAAATTGGGGAGATTTGATGAAAAAAGCTTCGATAAAGCTATGAGCTAGGCCAAAAACCGATAGACGCAAAATGACACCGTCCTCAGTAGTTACCTGTAGGGAACTAGTCTCCAGACTGACACAGCCTCCTGACGCAGCTCCATCTGTCCCACCGGACCTGTTAGACTTTCCACCGCTCCCTCCAGCTGCCCATCCTGACAGACTAGGACAATACGACTCACCACAAACCACCGACACTCACCCTAAGATACCCACAGACTTCAGGGGAACACTAAATGCTTCCCCGGGCACACCCACTCCCCAACCACCTCAGGAGCGAACAGAGCCTCCAACATGCCAGATCCAGAGCACAGGAGGTGGTAATACACCCCGCTGTGCCGGACTGCCCATCGCTCAGCTCTCAGGTGGACACGGGGTCACCCCTTGCCGAGGCTGCTAATGCCACAAATGGCACAGAGCCCAAAATACCCAACTTCAATCTGTCATTAGAAGACAGCGTCCTCCATAACACACCGACCGTTCCTGTGTATTCCAACGTGGCCATCCTCACCGACAATAGCATTTCCCCGGCCCCCTCCCCAAAGGGAGGACTCACCACCATAACGCCTGCGGAGCCGCGCACAATGGGCATGAGCTGGGCAGGGGACAGTGAAGCCAACACAAACCTGTGTGGGACAAAAGTGATGAAGGAGAGCGAGTTAACAGAGCTGATTGAAAATTACGCACTCCATTCTGAGTCCCACACTCGACAGCAACCACCTAATGCCCCTGCGCACGCACTGACCCAAGCGCAGCGCTCCGAGCCCACGGTTCATCCTCACACAACTCGGAAACTACAGGACTGGAAAATTAGTTGAAAAGCCAGTCCTCATATTGGGGGGGTTCAAACCTGGACCGTATCCCGTTACTCACCGATACTAGACTTCAAATAGACAGCTTTCCGCGGGCAACCTGCTTTCACATAACGACACTGCTCCGCAAACTTCGTATGCAGCCTCAGGTGGAGAGGGTGATACTCCATACACGTGCCTAGAAATAAATTCAACTACTTCAGCAGGGTGGAAAGGACACACTTCCACGTCCATCCCCGTGACCCGGTACACTGGACTAAAGACTCCGCGGACCAAATCCTGAAATACTGGTTGAGACAATTAAACATGTAAGGGGACAATATAGTATCGACACACCTGTCCCCCTAACAAACGTAATCAATTTGTCTTCAGTATTCATATAGCATTTTGGAAAAAGGACTCACATTTATCCCGACACCTGCAAAACCAAGACTATTTTGATTATAACTGACAACAAGATGCCAACCCTTTTAGCTCCTCCTCCAATTGGGAACCGAATTTGAACGCCATATCCTCTGAAATTAAACAACTAATTGACGAGGACATTAAAGCATTCCGGAACTTCAAATTAAAAGCCGAACATAAATCACCACAAGGGAGGAGAGGGCAGCTCTCAATAAGTTGGCGAACAATCAAAATATTATCATTAAGAGCACGGACAAGGGGGGCCAGATTGTAATCCAGGACAAAGAAATCTACAAGAGGCATACAGACAAATAATACAAATTATTTACCGCTGCCGCAGCCTTTATCTGGAAACAAAAAATTATCAGAAATAAAATTGATCAATTACACAGACAACGCTTCATAAATCAAAAACAGAAAACTTAACTATACCCCCCCCGCCTTTTAACTCTCGGCGACTCCTCACAATGGCGGTCCCGCTCCAGAACCGCTTTAGCGTCTTAGCGGAGCAGCCAATCACAGCACAAAATCACCAAACATGTCCCTTCAGCCAGAATTAAATACTTCAAAATCTTTTAGGCGGTCCACCATGCGGAGACACTCCCCCCAGGGCATGCTGACAGGTGCAGCGGCTCAGCTCCTCCATCAAGCCCTCCTCTCCAAACGCCACAGTAACCGAGAAGATAAGGCAGAACACAATTCAGTGGATGAGGATCAATATGATGATCCTCCAGGAACATTATGATTCTGTCCTGGTGTCGGAGCTGGAAAAACTGGGCGTTTGATGAGAAAAGCTTTGATAAATCTATGAGCTGGGCCAAAAACCGTTATAAAAAGTAAAATGACACCGTCCTTCGTTGATACCTGCAGGAAACTGATCTCCAAGCTGACACAGCCCCCCGAAGCAGCTCTGTCCGCCCCACTGGACCTGTTAGACTTACCACCTCTCCTTCCAGCAGCCCACCCGGACAGACTAAGACAATGACTAACCACAAACCACCGACACACACAGACTCCAGGGGAACACAAAGCTTCCCCTAGTGTTACGATTCCAGGCAGATCTAAGCTAGATCCCAAAATGCAGACCAGAGCAGACACCAGGGGGAATAAAGCTTGAACATAGTTTAATAGGTTTGTGAAGGCAGGAATCAGAAAGTCAAAGTGCATTTCTCTCTGAGCCAAGACTCCACTTGCCACCGCAGGGAGTTCGGTTAGCTGTGGGCGTCGTGGCTTGGCGTGTGGCTGACGGAGCAGGGGCAGAGCAGGCAGACTGGCGGAGTGTGGCGTGAGGTGCCAGCGGCGCAGTGGAGTAGCCAGAGCAGAGGGCCAAGCTAACTGCGCTGGAGTGCTGCAGACAGGACTGCAGAAGGGGAGATGAGGCCAGGAGGAAGACGAGGTTAACCAGGCAGGCAGATTCAACAAAACCAGGAGCCTGGAGCACAAAAACAGAACAGATTAGAAACAGGACAGAAGCTCAGAAGGAAAAAACTACTAAGAGCCATGAAGTACCAAGTTGGGTAACTGAACAATCTGGCAAAGAATGGATGAATGAGCCGGGGCTTAAAGTACTGCTGCTGACGAGTTGATTGCAGAATGACTCTCAGGTGATGTGATTGAACCAGGTGTGGTGATGAATGCCCTGGAGTAACCTCGTCTTCCTAGGCAGCCAACAGACAATGACAAACAACACAGACAGAGGGAGACAACACCTAAGACACCCGCTCCCCAGCCACCTGAGCGAGCAGAGCCGCAAACATGCCAGATCCAGAGCACAGTGGAGGTGGTGATACATCCCGCTGTGCCGGACTGTCCATCGCTCAGCTCTCAGGTCGACAGGGGGTCACCCTCCGCCGAGGCTGCTAGCGCTACAGACGACACCATGCCCAAAATACCCAACATCAATTTCGAGATGGCACTAGAGGACAGTTTCCTCCAGAATCCACCTACTGCTCCTGTTTGCTCTAATGTAGCCATTCCCACTGACAGCAGCATCTCCCCGGCCCCCTCCCCACAGGGACGGCTCGCCACCACAACGAGGGCAGCAGGGGACACCGCAGCCAGTGCAAATCGGGGCAGGGCAACTGTGATGAGGGAGAGCGAATTAACAGAACTGACTGACAATTACGCACTCCAATCTGAGCCCAGCCCTCAGCATGACCCGAGCGCAGCGCTCCGAGCCCACTGTCCATCCACACACAACCTGTAAACTGCAGGAAAAGCCAGTCCTCATACTGGGTGATTCAAACCTGGCTCGCATCCCGATACTTACAGACACCAGACTCCAAATTGACAGTTTTCCTGGAGCAACATGCTTCCACATCACTGCACTGCTCCGGAAACAACGCATGCAGCCTCACGTAGAGAGGGTGATACTCTATAGGCCTTAACAACTGCCTAAGAGAGCAATCACCATCTACAAGCTGGAAGCAATTAATGCAATTAGTTGCTACAGCAAACGCAGTATTTCCTACAGCTTCCATACATTACTCTGATAGACTAACCAACAAAACCTCATCAAAGAATTAAACAATAAAATCAGAAATAAATTCGACTACCTCAGCAGAGTGGAAAGGACGGACTTTGAAGTAAACCTCCGAGACCCTGTAGACTGTACAGTAGACCCGGTACACCGGACCAAGGACTCCGCAGACCGCATCCTGAAAAACTGGCTGAGCCAATTAAACATGTAAGGGAGGAATACGGTATTGACACATCTCCCGCCCTAACAAACGTTATTAATCTGTGGTAAGTACTCGAATTAGACAGAGCAGAAAAAATATTTTGGAAAAAAAGACTCTCATTCATCCCGACTCCCGCAGAAACACGCCGCAGCGAATTACGCAGGGACCTCCATATGTACCACCAGATTATTTTGATTACAACAGACAACAAGATGTCCTCCCGTTCACCTCCTCCTCTAATTGGGAACCAAATATGAACGCTATATCCTCTGAAATAAAACTAATAATCAAAGAAGATATCAAAGCCTTCCACAACTTCAAAATAAAAGCCGATTGTAAACGGAACATCACGCGGGAGGAGAGGGCGGTTCTCCATAATTTGGCCGTTAACCACAAGCATTTTTTACCAATTTTAGCAGTGATCAGAAATCAAGCAGATACAGACAAGATAGCGACAGCAGTTCCAGGGAGGACGTTGTACCCCGAAAAAAGAATCAGAATCAGCTTTATTGGCCATGGCCACGTATGTGTACACATACAAGGAATCTGACACCGTTTTTTCAGGACACTCTCAATACTTACAAAGTACAGACAGCAGCACAAAAGGTAGAAAACTATGAATAAAATAGAGATAAAGTAACAGCAGCTGAAGGTAAAAAAGAAAGAAAGAAAGAAAGAAACATAACTTACATAAACATAACATAACAAATTAAACTACTACGTACAAGTGTAACAAGTGCAGTAGACTGGTGAAAGTGAAAGTTCAATGATGCATGTGGATAGCTTATGTACAGAGGTAGGTGGGTCTGTATGACAGTGTATTATGTACAGTATATACAGTAGTATGTACAGCAGCATGGATTGTATTTATCAGGGGAGATATTTCTATGATAACAACTGTAATAAAAAAACATAACAAATATATTGTTTATAGAAATGTTATATTGATGAGGTTTGTGGATGTGTATGATTCAGGGTTGTGTTAAAACAGGGATTGTTCCTGACGCAGTCTGTTCCTGTCCTGTTTGGTGGCTGATCCAAACCACACAGCTGATGGATGTACAGAGGACAGACTGAATAATGGCGGTGTAAAACTGGATCAGCAGCTCCTGAGGCAGGTTGAACTTCCTGAGCTGGAGCAGGAAGTACATCCTCTGCTGGGCCTTCTTCCTGATGGCAGGTCGTCAATGTTGGACTCCCACTTCAGGTCCTGGGAGATTGTGGATCCCAGGAACCTGAAAGTTTCCACAGCAGACACTGTGTTGTTCAGTATGGATAGAGGGAGCAGTGTTGGGGGCTCCTTCTGATGACCATCTTCATCTCTACAGTTTTGAGCGTGTTCAGCTCCAGGTTTTTCTAACAAGAGAGGGCCAGCTGTTCGACCTCCCGTCTGTGTTCAGACTCATCTCAGACCATCTCTGGTCTCATGCAAGTTGCTGGTCTGACCACCAGGAGCAGGTTGGGACTTTCACATGTGGAGGAACCACCAACCTTGTGATTAGTGGACTGGATTGATCTGATAAATCATCTCAAATTATTTAACAGAGTTAATATCAGAGTTAATGTGATTAACAGAGTTAACACATTTGCATAAAAACTGTCTAAATATCTTTGATGTTAATGATCTCTCATATATGTAATATTTATTTTGTCATCCTATTCTCATTTATGTTTACGCCTTATTCCTTTCTATTTCCTTTCCCCTTTTCTTGGATTCTTTGCCTTGTTGTTTTGTAAGTTGCCTTTATATTTTTGTATTGTTCAATAAATGCTGGAGGGAAAAGAAAAATGTCACTGATGGTCACTCGATGCTCACTAAGAGAAGTTTAACACCATCTAGTGAAATAAATATGTAAGTGCAATAATACGCAACATAACCACTGTGTAGAAATCTGCTCACAAATGATAGTTAGAATTAGAAAAATATGAATTATTCTTCAAAAGAATCAGACTGAGGCGCTAAAAAGTTAAGAGATCACAGTCTGGTTAAAGTTAATTTTTCATATCACACATCATCATAAGGAAATATATAAAATATTTTTTTTTACATATAATTAGGTTGACAATAGTAAGTTGTATTTTCTTTGGGTCAAACTTCAGGTTTGGACATTTTGAAATTTTCTGATAAAATGGGAGTTTAAAATTCTTTTATGGACTGAGACAATCCCCTTGCTTTTATGTAAAATTAATGAAACCTGTTGGATTATTTGAGATAATATAAAGAATAATACATTTTAAAATGTGAAATAAACATTAGTTGGGTCATGAAAAAATAAATAATCTGGTGAGTCTGAATCACCAAAAATACAAAATAGCAAACCAAAACTATTCTAAATTTACAAACTTTGTCAGTAAATGTTTAATTTCGCAGTTGCATTTGTGAGTTCTCTTTTTAAAAAATACAGAAACAATTAAACATATAATTAGTTGACACACAAACACCTCCACAGATGAGTACCAATTCAAATGTTGCAGTGACACAAAGAAATAAAACAGTCCAAAGACAGACATGAAATGTTTCTCAGCATCTAATGAGCATAAACATGATGTGTGACACTTCAGATTTATGGGAATAGAAATGGTCAGCATGCCCAAACATGGAAGGAACAGACTGTTGCTCAGAGAACAGCTTTTTGGATTTCACCTAATGCTCTGTATTGATTGATTTCCTTGTGTTCCCTTTGTGAATTTTCAAGACTTTTTTCTGATCCCAGTGTTTGTTATCCCAGATGTATCTTGTTGACTAATCAGTTTGATACCTTTAATATTACCCCCACAGCCCTGCGGTCTGAAGTCAGCACACTGAGGAGAGGACGGAAACATCCAAACATTAAATATTTAAATATAAGTCACAGTGTGCAGACTTTGTCTTGAAATCATTCCTTTCCTCCATCACTCATTCTTTGCTCCCTGTATGATAGACACCCCGTTGTTAAATTTCACACACATATGAATCTCATCATTTTGCATAATCACTGACACGTGTTCAGTTGCACGACAGCAATTTTTGCCTCCATTAAATGTTACACTAAATCATTTTCCAACACACGATGAGACTATCAGCAGAAAGTAATGCTCATGCTCTGGCCACTGTCTTTTTCATCCCACTGTGGTATTTCTGAGGCTGACACTTGACTTTAAAGAGTAGATAAAAATGTCAATATTGTGCACTATAAAATAAAAGGGAAACAATTGAAACACAGCCAAAGTGTACATGAAGCTGTTCTGACTGAAGTGGTGCTGCCCTGACACATCACCTCTGGAGGCCTGCTGTGGGCTGATTCATCGACTGTGAGGAGACACAGTTGTAGACCTTAATTTACAACACTGTCACTGCAGCCATCGGAAAAGAAGCACACTTTAGGAGTATGGACAGATTTATCACTGCACTCCTGTAAGATTCAGACTTATGATTTAAGTTTAGTTTCAGTTAGTTAGTTTAATTTTAAAGGTGTTAATTAATTAGTGATTCAAGATTCAAGACTTTGTCATGTGCACAACAATTACATGGTTGCTGGTAATGAAATTCTTAAGTCCTCAGGCTCCCTAAAACAATGCTCAGAAATGTTTAGAAAGAAAACCCACAAAAGAAAGAAATTGATACAAAACTAAAATAAATAATAAAGTAAAGTAATGAAATAAAATTATAGACCTAAAATATAAATTATACAACTAAAATAAATTATATAATCAAAGTTATAAAAAAATTGTGGCTTTTATCATACTGTTGGCCTTCTTCCTGTACCTCTGCATGTAGATGTCCAGGATGGCAGCTCCATCCTGGTGATGTGGTGAGCAGTCTTCACCACCCTCTGTAGAGCTTTACAGTTTACGGGTCATATGAGAGCACTAGTACCAGTCATTTGATATTGGCAGATATCATTCATATCATATTGATACTTATCCATTACAGAAACTCATGTCAGCTTGTATAAAGTCGTATCTAACTAACTATAAACACTTTCACTGTGCCTTTATAATACCACAGGAGGGAAAGAGAGAGAGAAGGGACAGAGACAGAAAGTGTTTCCTGATTGCTTTATAGGTGCTTGTGTGACAAATGTCAGCCTATTATTATTGTTGTTGTTGTTGTTATTATTATTGTTGTTATTATTATTATTATTATTATTGTTGTTATTGTTATTGTTATTATTATTATTGTTGTTATTATTATTATTATTGTTATTGTTATTATTATTATTATTGTTATTATTATTGTTATTATTTATTATTATTGTTGTTATTGTTGTTATTATTGTTGTTATTGTTATTATTGTTGTTATTGTTGTTGTTGTTGCTGCTGCCTCCATTAAAATCATACTATAACTGATTTATAGGTGGTCCATTTACTGCCTAGTAGCAGGAGCAGAAATTATTTCTCTGTTCTCGATTATTAGTCTCTGCAGCTAATAATAGTGTGAGATGCTTTTGTTTAAGGCACTGTATGTCAGTGTCTTGTGCAAATTAAGGTGTATGCCATAAAATAAATTTACAACAGTGGCAGAGATTTATGTTTTCTCAGTTAAAGTCTACACAGAAATCCTTTGAGGATACTGTCTCTGCTCACAGCTCTTTACAGTTGACACTCTCAGTGTGTTTGCTAAATATCTATTAGATCTATTAGACTCGAGGCTATAGAAATGATTGACACGTCATTTAACTAATCTGATTATCGTCTAGGGGCGGGGCGACTGCTAAATGGACCAATGGGAGCATTCAACTCTGGTAACGTGTTAATCAGGAAGTTACTTAAAGACGCCAACAACACGCTCGTTTGTTGTGATAGGGACAGAGAGGAGGACAGCTGAGCTACGGGGGGAGAGGAGACATGCACTTTAAAGTAAACTTTATGTGAAATCTACAGTCACATAGTAGTCTCCTCCGACAAACCAACATGTGCAGGTGTGTCCGAACATGTTTCCTTCTCCTGCTGCTGCTTCTCACACTGACTGTGTGTGTGGAAGTGAGAACAGGTAATAAAGTTTATACTCTTAAAATATTAAATAGGTACAGCCAGAAACTGTCTCTGTACGTGAAGTCTACACGGACTGTTTTAACACGGAGACTGTTTGTTTTCTTGTATTTTTGACTTGCATCAGTTTATCTGACGACTGAATTTGGCTTCCGAACCGCAGCTTCCCATCGAGCAGATAAGGGGAAAGTTAGGGGAAAGTTAGGGGAAACATAACATACCACCACACATCCTCTGACTGCTGTGAAATCTCCTGCTCACTAAACTAAACTAAAAAGCTGCAACACTACGACCTGGAGACACGATACACGGGGTAGCAAATGACCAGGCTAGTGTGCAGCTTAATCTCTTTGAATAATAGAGGGATGAGGAGATGAGGAGATGAGGAGTCAGGTGACTGGCAAAGGCAAAGGGAGGAACACAGTGAGGAGAAGAGCAGAGTCTGGCAGAGGATAGTGGACAGATAAATGAGATGAATTAAAATGAAATGTTGATACTTTGTGCTAAAGTACTAACAGAAAGCTTTACATTAAAAGTCTTCATATGTAGATCAAATGAAGACAAAGCACACAATGTCTGAATTGTGCGTGTAACACAGGCCAGGTGTGTTAGTGGGTTATCTATCTTTGGCAGAACCAGTGAGAGTGGCTGGCTGTGGCCAATTAGAGGAAAAGTGAGAGACCAACAGTATTTTTTTATTTTATTTTTTTAAAGAATTTGAAGATTTAATGAACCAATATCTGAAGATGTTTTGTTTTTCAAAAGTTAAAATAAGTGAGAAAGACAACCTCCTCATTGCCATCAGAGATTACATGGCGAGATGTTGCGTGCAGTCAGGTTGGAAAAAAAACAAAGGGCATGCGGTGGCAATAATTTTCTTATCTTTTGCTTTATTATTGCGCTTTTCAACAAAATGATAAAGACTTCACAAATCTGAGTCTCTCTCTGGAATAATTTAGTCCAGATTTGACAAGTCTAGGTATGTGTTTTTTTTTTAATTTGGACCTGGTTCCATATGGTCTAGGTGAGGGGAAAAAAAATGTAAAATCAGCATTGTTTATCTGAACAGTAATACATCTTAGTGAGAGTAAGATGACTTTATTTCATCTAATTTATCCATAAATTTGTAGGCTTATTGAATTTGATGCAAGTTGAAGTGAAACCTGTTCAGCTTTTCTCTGTGGTCTCCAGGTTATTAGGTGTCATAACTTTTGTTTTGTACACACTGGACATTATTTGCTGCATGTTTAACAACACCTTGATATTGCATTAATTTACTTGAATCATTTTATACCTTTTAAACTTTCCTTAGCAGGTATCCGGAACATATGCCTGAACTCATTACCTCCAAAAGCAGCAGCACAAGAGCTAAATTTACTGAATGTTTGCTTTCAGAGAGGAGAAATGTCCTCTTCATCATGGCAGATGATTTGCGGACATCACTGGGCTGCTATGGGGACACTGTGGTAAAATCACCAAACACTGACCAACTGGCATCCAAAAGCCAAGTGTTTCTCAATGCATATGCGCAGGTTCGTTGCTTTTTTTATGCAAGCAATGTCTGAAATTGTCAAAGCAGCTCCATCAATTTGGATGCGTGACTTAATTGGCTCTTATAACCCCTTACTGATATCTTGCTATGTCTTCCTTTCTCAGCAAGCTGTGTGTGCTCCCAGTCGCACATCCATGCTAACCAGTCGCAGACCAGACACAACCCGGCTCTATGACTTCAACTCCTACTGGAGAGTCCATTCTGGGAACTTCACCACCCTGCCACAATACTTTAAGTCTAGAGGCTACTTCACCATGTCTGTGGGAAAAGTATTCCATCCAGGTAAGATTAATAATATGCATCTTAGGTTTAAAAAAAAAAAAATTGAAGCACACTATTGTGGCACAGTAGCAAATTAAGGAAGTGATACAGAGATCCCTGCTGAATGGTTCCCTCTGAAACTGCAGCAAGATCCACATATTGTTGGTCTTGACATTTTTGTGTCTGTCCAATAGTGTCGTAACAATGGTTGTGTTGTTTTTCTTAGGTATTGCCTCTAACCACACTGATGACTACCCTTACAGCTGGTCCATCCCTGCCTATCACCCAGCTTCATTTATGTTTGAGAAAAAAAAGGTATGCGTGAGAAAGAATATCGTACACATTTATAGTATTAAGTCAGTTTAATGTGTGTCTGACTTTACACACATTGAAAGGTAAATGGAGCTCAGAGTGATGCCTCACAGCTGTTCACCCCTCTGCTGTACAAAATGGTGACTGTTACAGTTCTGCAGTGTGTCACCAGTCTGTGTTTTTCTTCTTCCTCTTCAGTTCTAGTTACAGAAAATCCTTTAAGATAGTTTGAGCAAAAAGTCCAGTAGACATTTAGTTTTATTTGTCCTTTTTCAGCCAATGAAAAATGTTTTAAAGTTTTTATTTAAACATAAATGAAATGAAATATAGATGAAATGAAATATAGATAGATATTAGATATTTTAGAATCAACACATGTAAAAATAGTTGCATTTGAAAATCAAATGCAGGATAATCATTTTCTTTTCATCAAGGCCTGACTTGATGGCCTTGTTCCTCAAAGTGTCAATATTTGCTAAATATGATTCAGCTGAGCTTTGTAGGCTATATGAAAATCAGCTGATAGTTGCTCTTTTTGACAACGCAAGAGAGAGATCAGTAAGATGTATTAATGGGACATGAGTATGTACAGAAGGAGAGAGAAGCTCCGTTCACCATGGGAAATTTCCTGGTAGTCTTGACATTTAGTAGCATAACTAAGTGAAGGGTCACAGTTCACCTAAGTCAGCCCTGAATATGAGTCTTTAGTGATTAAACTCCATCTCAACCTATCTAAATCCAAACTGTTCCAGGTCTTTATGGCCGTTTGGTCCAAATGCTGCAGAATGTGCCAAATCTGCCAACCATTACTGGGCTGCCAAAAACAGCAGAGCACGCTGACACTTAACCGCAGTTGACCCGATTCAGCTAGCTGCTTGGGGAAAAACTAGGTCCCCAAACTGGAAGGGGCCAGCTTATGTTTAGGATCACATTTATGTTCAAATTGTACTTTTTGGATGAGAGTTTTGCATAGGCAGCTCTCAGTTATGTTGTGATCTTGCTGTCAAGTCACATGGTAGCACATGCAGTTTGAATGACAGTGTGGCCAAAACTCAGATTGTGGTGTCAGCAACTGTAAACCAACAGGACTTTAAATAATTTTCATATAAACCTTATTACCAGATGTGCAAAGGAGAGGATGGTAAACTCCACGTCAACTTGCTGTGTGCGGTGAACGTGACAGAGCAGCCTGGAGGAACCCTCCCTGACCTGGAGAGTACAGACGAGGCAATCAGATTACTTAAGACCCATGCCAACGATGATGATCCTTTCTTTCTGGCTGTGGGCTTTCACAAACCACACATACCCTTCAGGATACCACAGGTACTTGAGTTCATATCAACAACTGTAGACAACGCTTGTGAGTTAACATACATCTTGGTTAGCTAATAGTTACAGTGGTGTGAAAGTGTTTGCCCCCTTCCTGATTTCTTATTTTTTTGCATGTATATCACATTTACATGTTTCAGATCAACAAACAAATTTAAATATTAGTCAAAGACAACACAAGTAAACACAAAATGCAGTTTTTAAAGTGAAGCTTCTTATTAAAAGGAGGAGGAAAAAAAACCCTACATGGCCCTGTGTGGAAAAAGTGATTGCCCCCTAAACCTTAATAACTGGTTGGGCCACCCTTAGCAGCAACAACTGCAATCAAACGTTTGTGATAAGCTTGCAATGGGTCTTTTACAGCACTGTGGAGGAATTTTGGCCCACTCATCTTTGCAGAATTGTTGTAATTCAGCCACATTGGAGGGTTTTCAAGCATGAACCACCTTTTTAAGGTCATGCCACAGCATCTCAATAGGATTCAGGTCAGGACTTTGACTAGGCCACTCCAAAGTCTTCATTTTGTTTTTCTTCAGCCATTCAAAAAGCCTTCCAAAAAGTTCAACTTTTGTCTCATCAGTCACAGAGTATTTTCCCAAAAGTCTTGGGGATCATCAAGATGTTTTCTGTCAAAATTGAGACGAGCCTTAATGTTCTTTTTGCTCAGCAGTGGTTTTTGTCTTGGAACTCTGCCATGCAGGCCATTTTTGCCCAGTCTCTTTCTTATGGTGGAGTCATGAACACTGACCTTAACTGAGGCAAGTGAGGCCTGCAGTTCTTGTGGATGTGCTGTGGGGTCTTTTGTGACCTCTCTTGGATGAGTCGCCGCTGCGCTCTTGGGGTAATTTTGGTGGTGGCCGGCCGGCCACTCCTGGGAAGATTCACCACTGTTCCATGTTTACCATTTGTGGATAATGGCTCTCACTGTGGATTCGCTGGAGTCCCAAAGTTTTAGAAATGGCTTTATAACCTTTTCCAGACTGATGGATCTCAATTACTTTCTTTGTTTCTCATTTGTTCCTGAATTTCTTTGGATCTCTCAGCATGATGTCTAGCTTTTGAGGATCTCTTTTGGTCTACTTCACTTTGTCAGGCAGGTCCTATTTAAGTGATTTCTTGATTGAGAACAGGTGTGGCAGTAATCAGGCCTGGGTGTGGCTAGAGAAATTGAACTCAGGTGTGATAAACCACAGTTAAGTTATGTTTTAACAGGGGGGGACAATCACTTTTTCACACAGGGCCAGGGCCATGTAGGTTTGGATTTTTTTTTCTCCCTTAATAATAAAAACCTTCATTTCATTTAAAAACTGCATTTTGTGTTTACTTGTGTTGTCTTTGACTAATATTTAAATTTGTTTGATCTGAAACTGAAACATTTAAGTGTGACAAACATGCAAAAAAAAGAAATTAGGAAGGGGTCAAACACTTTTTCACACTACTGTAAATGAACAGTTATATTGTGAAAACCAGTACTGATTCACTGTAGGTGGCTGCCTGAGGCATTAGTCAGGTCATAGGATTAATGCTGGAAGGTTTCAAGAGGCTCAGTTTGACTTTCAGCAAGTCTCATGGTGACCACATGATCTACCAAATAACCACAATTAAAGTTGAGACTAAGGACATGACTTGAAGACATATCAGTTTTTTTTTTAGTTGAAGTGTATTGGGAAGCGCCTCAAAGTGTTTTTTTTAACAGATTGTCTCATGCTGTTTGTGTATGAATACTACTAGGCTGTCTAACAAACACTATCAAAAATCATACTATGATTTTTCTTTCGCTGAGCTATCATCATTCAGCTATTTATAAATATTCCATGCATAACGTACCCCACATTTAATTGAAGGCTTATGTGAGATCAAGGTCAAGAATGAACATGTCAGCAGCAAGCTCTCAGATTAATCTTCTCCTCGTTCAAGCAGCTCCTGAGATATTAATTTAATTCATCTGAGTCCTCCTTTAAAGGACCAGATTCAATACATGTCAGTGTGAATGTGTAATGTTTGATTATGTTTAGTATTTGATGCTAGAACAAGTTCATTTGCTAACACTGTTTTTGAATCAGCAGGGCTCGAATGGTGTCATTTGTGCATTTACACAGCTCTTTACAGTGCGGTGTAAAAGAGCAATGCGTGGTGAATCGCTCTCTTGTCACATCATCACATGTTGTGGATGTGCAAACTGCTCTCTGCCCGCTGCAAGCCCACCACAGCACATTTGGAAAATACGATGATGCTTGTATGCTACACTTTAGTCCATATAACCATTTTATGACTGACACTGAGCAGATAAACTTCTATTTATTACCATGAAGTAGCTGTGAATCTAACATTGGTGGTCATGCACATCAAATGTGAACAACGTGACTTGATCACGCTATGAAGAGTTGACAGATGACTTGCAGACTATAATAATGCCGCTACTGGATTTTTGAGGCAGCAACTAATGTTGATATTTTAATTTTTTTATCTATGTTTTTGTTATCTATTTAACGGGGACACTTACTTGTACAGTTGTAAATAAAATCTGTCACCGTGTGGTGGAGAAATAATGTAACTGAAACACCTAAACTATAACTTTGGTATTCCTGTACTAAAATGTTTTGTTTCTTACCAGGTAACATGGCCTGATATCTGCTGACTAATCAGTGAAGCTTTATTGCAAACCCACAGATTGAGCAGCATAAATATCACTGGCTGTATTACTGAGCTGGATGAAGCCATTCTTCAGCTGGAATTTCTGACACGCTGGGATGCATTATACAATTCACTCAGTCCCCAGCCCCTCAGTGAACAGGCACAAATATAGCTTAGTATGTGGAGTGGAAAAGTGAAAGTCATTGTCTTGCTGCAAGAGGCAGTGTTGCTGTGGACAAAAACAGAACCATGATTTTCAGGAGACCAAGGACTGAGAAAATAATAGCAGAGAGCGAGAATGAATGATGGTGTTGACATGGTGGAGAGAGCATGTGGAGAGCAGAACAGACAAGGAAGGAGTGAGGAACAATTTCCATTAAGTACACTGTTCCCTTTATGGCCCAGGCTCAAGACAAACATTAAGTTCTTTGTGAATTCAATACCCTGTGAACGAGTAGATGATAATATAACTGATTTAAAAATGAAATGGTTTTTATGAAGGGAAGCCTAATGTTTTACCCACCAAGGAACTAATTCAGTTCATCCAAATCCAGGGAATAAAGAAAAGGAACCTCTGAAAGCGAGATTTGAGAAACGTACTGTATGTGAATTTACTGAGGATAGATCTAGATATATGGGGGATGCAATTGGGCATGAAGGAGGAAGCGAGCATGATGAAGTGGAAGTCGAATGAGAGCGGAGACGGATTGAAATGAGACGACTGTCAGCATGCTGAAGAGGGTTCCCGCAAAGTGTAAGTTGAGAGATGAAAAGAAGGAAAAGGTCAAGCCGGCTCTCTGTCGGCATGTGATGTGCCCTACTCGTGATTTACCGCCTATTTCCTGGACACGCAGCGACCTCGGCCAGATTAAAAAAGGAAGCAAGAAATGCAGTTTCTGAATTGCTGAAAGTTGATGAAGTTTCTTGTTTCTTGTCGTTGTGTCCCCTGTAAATACTTTGACTGTGAAATTTAAATAATTTTAAATACCTGGGTACTCCAGCTTCCTCCCACAATCCAAAGACATGCAGGTTAGGTTAATTGACAACTCTAAATTGCCCCTAGGTGTGAATGTGAGTGGTTGTCTGTCTTTCAATTCAATGTCAATGCCAGGGTGTACCCTGCCTCTCGCCCAAGATAGCTGGAGACAGGCTCCAGCACCCTTGCGACCCTGTGTGTGCTTCAGGATAAGCAGGTTTAGAAGATGGATGGATGGATAACCATGTATGAGCCGTCATAAAATAATTTCTATTTAATTTAGTTTTAAAAAGTTTAAAAGTTTAGTTTTGAAACTTGCTTGTGTATTCCAGGAGTACCTGAGTCTATATCCCATCGACAAAATGACTCTGGCCCCTGACCCAGATGTCCCTAAACTCCTCCCCCCTGTAGCCTACAACCCCTGGACAGATGTGAGGAAGAGAGACGATGTCCAAAAGCTCAACATTAGCTTCCCCTATGGACCAATTCCTAAAGACTTCCAGGTATCAACTGTCTGTTTTCAACCATTTTAGACCTTTTACAGTTTGGTTTCCATTTTGCTCCCTGAATTATGCTGATCATTTTATGTCATGTCTTCCAGCTGCGTATCCGCCAACACTATTTCGCTGCCGTGTCTTATGTGGATGCTCAAGTTGGGCGGTTGCTCAGCGCTCTAGATGATTTGGGGCTGGCAGACAACACTATGGTGGTGTTCACCTCAGATCATGGTTAGTGGACGCACGTTTCGGATGAACTATGTGGTTGACTTCTTTCAGATATCTTTCAAATATAACTTGTCAGTGCACATGATCTAAGTAGCTGAGCGTTTGTGAAGTGTATTTTAAGTAACTGTTGAGGAGGTATGGTTTTAGTTTTCTTGTCTTTCACCACCAGATGGCACTGTTGTAACAGCATATTTAGCCATCACCTCCTTTTAGCTGTACTCTACAAACCGAGCTTTTTTTTTTTCTTTTTTTTTTTTTTTTTTCACCGCCTTTTTTTTTTTTTTTTTAAACTTTGTGACTTGGAAAGTCAATTTCTTTTAATGTCTCCTTCAGTGGAGGATGCTGGAGTGAATCCTTTCCATGACTGTTTGAGCTTTAGTGGGTATATATCAATCAAATGCCATCAGTTTTAAATATAAATTGACTGGGGAAAAACATCAGTAAGTGGGTTTGCCAGAAAGTTTGCTATATCTGAAATGTTATTTGTATGATATAGATATATAGTTTAAGTCTTTTAAGTCACTCCCTCTTGTTTCAGGTTGGTCATTAGGAGAACATGGCGAATGGGCTAAATATTCAAATTTTGATGTGGCAACACGTGTCCCCCTTATCGTCTACGTCCCTGGCATCACTACAGACTATGACTGGTTTGGAGAGTCTACCTTTCCCTTCATTGATGCCCTCAGCAAATCAGAGTACAGCTTTATGAGTAAGACCCTCTCACTGAATTCTTTTATCATGTAAAAGCACCATGTTTATCAAGACAGAAAAAAGGAGTGTCCAAGTTTGATTTAATGTTTGGACTCAGTTGCTCATCTGAACCTTGTTAAAATAGATATTATTATGCCAACTCTACTTTAATGAAGTCTTTGATATGCACGGAGAGCTCCCAAAAGTATTTAGACAGGAATCCACTTTGATATTTTGCCTCGGACAATTTTTACTTCAAGAGCAAATGGTGCAATGATGATGAAATTTAAAAGCAGGGCATCCAGCACATTTCTGTGGATATCCTGAGAACTTTGCTCTCAGAGGCTACGTAAGACCTTGTCTGATTGGCTGACCCCTCTCTCGTCCAGATGACAGGGTTATAAGAAACATGGTGGAGCTGGTGGATGTTTTTCCTACCGTCTCCTACCTTGCTGGCCTCAGAGCACCTAAACCATGTCCTGATGTTTCTTTTCAGGTATGAATGGATGAAAAAGTAATTTTTTATTTTTGTCAAACTATGGTAGTAAAGTTTACTCTGTTGCATTTTTTTAGTAGCTCGACTGGGAACATGGCTCTAGGGAAGGGAATGTTGGTTTGTCTGAAATATCTCAACAACTACTTCTGTGTGAATCACTATAAAATTACAGATAACTGTAGTGATCATCAAAACAAACTTTTCATTTTTATTCAACACTTTGGTTTATGACCAACTACCTGTAAAGCCAATGACGTTCCCATCAGCCTCAGCTGTACTTTGTTTTGTGCTAGTTAGCAAGTTTACATGCTAATACCATGGTGAGCATGTTAGTGTTTCCATTGTGAACATATCTGCATGTTGTTGGAGTTGAGATCAACGCTCCACTCGTGTTCCAGTTGAAGTTGCATGTATGTCAGGAATTTTTGGCATTTTCAGCCATTTCCTTTGTTAAGAAACTGCTACAAATATGTGTCACAACAAAAAGCTAAATGTATCTTTTGTGTCCAGTAGTGGAGGTATTGGCCTTGGCAGAGGCTCGCATTGTTCCAAGACCAATACCTCCACTGTAACCTTACAGAGCAGCTGGCATGGCAGTACACTCTGTCAAAGCTTGGAACGATTTAAACACAAGTAAATGGAATTCAGGCTTTGTTACATTGATGAGCTCATTGAACTTCTGTAATCAACCTCCTTTGGTCTTTAGTTGAAGCCATGTTTTCATGTCATTTCCTGCATTTGCATTACACAAGAACAAAACTGACGTTCCAGGCGCCTTTGTGCCGTCACTCAGATGACATTGTTCTTACACTGGCAAACACAATGAACAAGAAGTAAACGCTCAACAAACAGGCCCAAACATGCCTGATACGAATGTGCTCTAATTGACTCTGACATTTATTTCCTTTTCTCTCCGTCTGTTTTGTTGCTCTCAGGAGGAGTTGTGTACAGAAGGAAGCAACCTGGCCTACACCTTCCGACAGAGAGAAAAAGGAGAGAATGCAGAGGCCATATCTTTTAGCCAGTACCCTCGGCCCGCTGATACACCACAGGTACTGGAGCTGGAGTGTTTTTAGAAAAGCAAATTAAAAAGCTTTCACGAGCTGTCTAAAGGTTAAGTCATTATTACTATTTTCTCTCAGTCAGCAAGCAGGCATATTTTTTTTTAATAAATATGCTGCTCAGTTACTTTAAAAGGATTTTGTAGTTGCATTTAAAAAGTCAAATTTAGTGAAGTGTAAAGTTGTTGAACGGCTGTCGCTCTTTGACCCCTCTGCATTGTGTGCTTTCTTGTACCGGGGCTGCCAGCTTACAAGCACAAGGTCTTTTGAGTGAACACATCCAGATGAGTGCTGCACCTGCTGTAGGTTAATCTCTGCACGGAGCACTTTGGCAGCCTGACATTAGCTCGTCGGCCGGCTCGCAAGATGAGTTGGCAGCTGTTGAATAAAAAGCACCGCAGAAGGGTCTCTACACTTTGAAGGTGCTTTTATTGTTCAGTATTTTTCTTTTAGATGAACTCCGACCTCCCTGACCTCAAAGACATAAAGATCATGGGGTACTCTCTGCGCTCCTGGGACTATAGATACACACTCTGGCTGGGATTCAACCCTAAAACATTTCAGGTCGGTGTGTCGCATAGCATAGCACGAAAAACCATCTCTTATCTGTCTCTTACTATTATTGTGTGTGTGTGTGATAGATGCATCCGTATTGTCTGGCTCAGTATGTTGGGAGACATATCCTGTGACAGTAACAGATTTGTCGTCCATCATCATCCATCCAGGTGAATGTAACCGATGTCCATGCTGGAGAGTTGTACATGTTAGCAAGTGACCCTGGCCAGGACAAGAACATCTACAACAACTCTGATCACAGCGTGTTGATGAGAAAGATGGCCACTCTGCCTCGTGTAAGTCTGAATTCATTTTAGAAATCTTCCCTTTTCTGCTCATTTATTGTTTCACTGAGTTATTTTCTTACTTGCTTACTACTTTTCTGACTGCCCAGACTGTGAGCGTGCAGATGAGAATGAAACTGCAGCTCCTCAACCTCACAGCAGGGATGAAAAGGAGTAGAGGGAAGGCGTGATGACGAGAATAAAACACAACAGATGGAGGGACGGAGAAGAGTACAAAGGGAAGATGGATGGAGGAAAAACTTCATCGAGAAAGGGAGAATGCCCTGAATATTTCTTTTAATACAATGCAGACTTGATTCAGTGTTATGTGGTATCACTATTAATCTTTCAGGCTCTGTTCTTCAGGCTAATGTTCCTTGTTAAGAACTTGTTGGCAGGCAGATCTGGGCTCAGCACCCCAGCAAAGCGAATAAGAAAGAACTTGCTTCGTTTCTTTCACCCTTTTTAAGGAGTTTCTATTTAATGACAAAGAGAAAATATCCCTATGTAGGCAGTCTGATTTGTCCTCCACTGTTTTCATAGTCTGGCCCCGTCACACCTGACATCGACCGTCTGTTGTGATCATTCACGTGAGAAGAGTGTCTTCCTAATTCTACATCCCTCCATTTTTAGCAGCCATTATACCATTATATATATCATTATATATTTTTGATTGTCTACAGCAGTTTGAAGAATAGTTTGACATTTTAGGATATCAGCTTATCCACTTTCCTTCAGAGAATTGGATAAGATCAAATAATCTCACACAATTAGCATAGCTTAGCATGAAAACTTTACAACAAAATTTCAAATTCGATCCGAAGTGAACTTCTGAAAGAACAGTTTTTTTTTTTTTTTTTTTTACATTTCTGTCTGTGTACAAACACTTGAGATTGGTTGAATTTAGAGATTCATTTTTTTTTTTCTTTCTAATTCATTTCAGCCAAGACCAGCTCTTTTCACCTGCTCCAGTCTTTGTGCTAAGCTAATTGCTATCTGGCTCGTATTTAGCAAGGTCAGAGTGGTTGAGGTCTTATGTAATAAATATAGCATATTTCCTAAGATGGCAACGATTCCTTAAACATGTCTAAGTCACACTCCACTGACATCTGAGCAGCTGAACCAGGCTACCTTTTCTAGGAAGCACCGATTCCTACTTAACGCGTCTGATTAGCTATGACAACAGGATCTCCTGTTAAAATGATTAGATTGCATTTTACAAGCTGTTACCTGCTAAGAAGACGCTTTGTCTTGAGGAATATTGAGGAAACCTGAAGAATTAGCCCTTTTGATTAATAGCGACACCACACTTTTTTTTTTTTGGAACAAGTGCTCTTGAGCGTACTATTGATCATCCAGTCTGCTTCAGGTGGAGTCTCTTCACTTCCAAGCGCAACAGCTAAAAGGGACTTGCACAGCTTTGTACTGTAGTGTTAAACAATGTGACATTTCTATTTGCACTTGATGTCACTTGCAGCTATTTGCCTCTCTCCTTGTAAACAGTCAGTTCAGATCAATTTGTGGACCCAAAATGAAGTGAGTAAAAGCCACCCATAATAAGTCAATGCAAATGAAAGGGAGTGTAGCTACATTTTACTGCTGTTCCAATGCGTGCACATTTTTTGCCGCGGCAATTTAGAAAAAAGCAATTTCAGCTTGAATTTCAGGGCAAACGATGAATAGAGGGGATTTGGTCTGTCAACTTTTATCGTAGGCTGCACTAGCTTCATGTTAATGGGATGCAGATGAATCATGTAATCAGTGCGGTTCTATCATGACAGGATGTTGACAAAAGATGAAATTTAATTAGCTAATTTTTTTTCCCCCGTATTTCCTTCCCTCTTCACCTCGTTGCATTTGTGACAGTTTCCTTGGTTGTTTTTCAGTGGTTTGCTGACGTCCCTGTGGCCTGTAACATATAATGGAAATAACCAACAATGTAAACTGTCCATACAGATACTGACAATGGCAGAGAAAATAAGCTTATTCTTGAGTTTGGTTGAGTCAGTGCAGCTTCAAGCCAGAGCCTCATGTTTCTGAAGGGAAAATAAAAAATAAATGCTGCAGAAATAATTCATGTCTTGCTTGGCAAGGACACATTGTTAATATATTTATGTCTGTTTCGATTGGTTTGTAAAAAATATAGAATGTTTTTGCAGAAAAAGTTGACTTTTTTTTTTAAAGTAACTTCTGATCACAGCCTCCTGCAGACGCACTGTACACGTTGCTGCCTGTCCACACATACACCCCACCACTCTGTTGTAATGCATTTTGTGCTCACCCACAGCAGATGTGTAAAGCTGCAAAGTAGTGAGGGAGCTCCAGGGAGCTCCGGGGACCTCTCCAGTCTATTCTGTTTTCTTTCCTTCCTCCCCCTGTCGTCTCTCTCCTCTGAAGCACAGAATGCATATGCCTTGCTCTCTGGCGCGGGAAGAATTTGGACCGGACTGAACATTTCCTAATTCGTGCATGATGCCACCGAGTCAATCTGTCTGGGCAGCACAAATGGTTAAAAGCCTTGTAATTGCATTTTGAAAAATAGTATGAATTCAGTCTCATGCCTTTTGAGTTTTTACCGTTTTCAATTTCCGGGCAATCATGCAGAACCATGTGTAGAACTCTGCTTGAAGTGAAGTCTGTATGCTACAAATGAAAAGTCAAAAATTTCCCAAAGACCAGGGAAGCACTTGACATCTCTCCCCTGCCAATTTCACTGCTTCTAATCATTACTCCTCTTTTCATTCCATTTACCTCTGCTAGTCCTTTGAACACATCAGCGTTCATATTACACTCTGGGCTTGTGGTATTTTTCTTTGTGATCTATTTGTAACTATCAGTATAATAGATCATTTTATGTTTGTAAAATGTGACGTATAAGTAATGAATTTTATTGGCAAAACCTGGGGTAGGTGGGAAAACGGCTGAACACAACGCTGACATACTACCCGTCAAAGTTCTCGTCTCAGTTTAGAGTCCCCACATTTGAAGATGGTTTTCACTGGGTAGGAAGGGTAATGATGAATTGTATTCTGAAGTAGTTTAAGCTGTCAGACAAATGAGTAAAAAACGTCTCCTCTGAGATGCAGCAGAGTAGAGGTATAAAGTTGCATGAAATGTACTCGAGTAAATGTACTTATACTTCACTGCTAATGTCCAGTTTGCAGGGGTAATCCACCCAGACACAGCAGTGTGCCAGGGAAGTAAATGTGTATGTAAACAATGCATGGTTTCTCATGAAATACATTGGCTTTGCAGATGTTTTATAATGAAGGAAATTCACTGGATCAGTTTCTTAGACCTCGAAGATACACCCAGTGAATTTTGGTAAGAAACGCTGAATGTAAACAGCTTTTGTTTACACGAAGACTCCACAGAGCACCTTTAAGTTAACACAGCTCTGTCCTCTATTTACACACCCAGCAGATACAGTAGTTCTTTATTTAAAACAGCAGAGCGCCGTTAGTATTTATTTCGAGCTGTGTTTCTGTCCAACATTCAGGCAGCCTGTTGGCTGCTGAATGCTGTGCTATGCTCACCAGCTACTCTCTGACTCTGTGCGTCTTGCTGTGTGGTGCTGGGCAGGTGGTCTACTGTGGGTTTATCGGAGCCTTTTCAGCCTGATGGTCATGGTTGCATTTTGAAATGGAGGTCTGAGTCAGTGCAGCTGTTACCGCTCTCCTCTCCGCTGCCTGTATTCATGTCAGCCCATATTTCTGCCTCAGTGGTTTTATCAGATCAATATTTATCATCACAAGCAGTGATCTCTGACCACGATCAAATTGATCTAATAGCAATTACATTACTGTTTACCTGCTGCTTTTTTCTCCCTTTGCAGCTGCCCTTTCTTTTCCTCACTCTTTCTCTTACCTGCTGCTTCTCTCCACTCCACTCTGTCTTTGTCTCACACTCATCGTCTATCATTATGTTTCATACACTAGTAATTGCATTACTGCTCTGGGCTCATATTCTGGCAGGTCACACTGCCTTTCTGTTAACGTTGGCGACATACACAATTACATTAGAGAGAGGGAGGTGTGTGTGTGTGAGAAAAAACGCTAAGCTCAGCTGCATCATAACTAGGGTTCGTCTCAAGGGTGTGTGTGTTTATTGTGTGTGAATGAATCCGGGAGTAGTAAACAAACTGTGGTGTACTCTGCCTCCCGAGGACTCTGAGAAGTGGTTTCAGAGTATTTTCTCAGAGGAACAGTTTTTCACCAGAAAGGACCAAATTAATTTTGTAGACTCGGCTGTGTCCTCCTTTTGAGGCCACTAAGCTGCTTACAGTATTTTATCTGGCCAGTTTTACATTGCAGAGACGTTGTAGGGGAGTTATAATTTGCCATAGCTGGTAGCTTCATATGGAATTTTACAGTCAAAAAGCAGAGCGATGTACAGACACAACCATAGTCTGCATTTGAATGTGAATATGCATGGAACATTAAAGGCAGTTGTGACCTGCACACAGTGTCATGACGGATGGTGAAAAATTGAAGTATAAAGGTTTTTAAACAGAGACAGTATGATGAGGTGTCTGTCTGAATATTCAAGACATATGTTGCCTAAATGATTTTTAGTTGTATTTCAGCCTTAAAAGCTGATCTGCTTTAACTAGCATGCACATTAGTTTGTAAGGATATTGACACACTGGCATCAGTAGCAAGTTGCAAATGTCAATTCTGCACTAAACCGATAAGATGGGCTATTAGCATGTTTTATATTGTTTCATGTCATCGGTGGAGGCAACGGGCCTGTGGTGTAATAATAATAATTATTATGCTAGTAAGCCAAGTCAGTGAGCATGCTCACATACCAGCAGGACAAAAAACGTGAATGGAATACAGCCATAATTCATGTTATTAGTTAGACCTGTGACAGGTCAACATGTATAGTGTGAGAAAGGTCTGAAGGAAATATCTGGACTTGAGCTGCTAAATGTACGTCTGCTGTGTGGTGCTGAGCAGGTAGCCTGCTGCGATTCAAATTACCTTTGTCATTAATACATGAGTTTGGTGGCCCCCAACATAGCAATGGTCTGATTGGCCTTTATAATTGAAAACACCTATGTAGGAGTGCAGAGACACTTCAGACCAATTTTACATGACTGTGTTTTGAGTGACAAAATGCAAGATGTCATCACCTGTACCAGGAGGGTATTCTGTCTTTTAGTACTCTCCGGCAAGCTGTTGTGTTTTATCCCTCCTCCTCTCTGCTCCACTGTCTGTGCTGACCCACTCCATAGCCATCTGTGTATCAGAAGCACGTGGAGCATCAAGGAAGCTCCCAATTAGGACTCAGACAAGATGTGATGTGTTGGCTGCCAATGGGAAACCAGTTTAATCAGGAGTCATTCAATTAGAGCTGAGGAGCTCTTCCCTCGTTAGCGCCTCTGGAGCTGTGAACCGCAGAGCTGAATAGAGAGCCCCCTGTTTTAACAATCACTTCCGCGGTGGTTAGCCTGTCGACTCTCACAGCGGGAAGGTTCTGGGTTCGAACCTGCCAGTTTTCTGTGTAGAGTTTACATGTTCTCCCTGTGCCTCCCTGGATTTCCTCCCACAGTCTAAAGACATGCAGGTTAGGTTAAATTGGTAACTCTAAATTGCCCCTAGGTGAGAATGTTAATCTGTGTGTGTGACGGCTGTGTGAACGTCGACCAGCCTGGGGTCTCACCAAGTGTCTGCTGGGATTGGATCCAGTGACACTCCAGGATAAGCAGGTATAGCTAATGGATGATGGACTTTTAAACATGTGGTAAAGAATGAGGGGCAATCTATTAAAATTGCCACTCTGCACAGTGAGAGAGGGAATTAATTTTCTGAGTGGGTTTCTTTTAATGAAGCTGAAAGGCTGTAATCAACTCTGCAGTGGTAGCTGGTGAGAGAAACCTGTGGTTTTGAGAATGGGGTAAAATGCATTGTCAGTGAAATGTTAATTACAGCAATAACAGGCCACTGTTTGGAGAATGAGATTAAAACTATCAGAAAACACAGTATTTTAAATACAAAGTGTTGCTTTGTTCAGTGGCGCTCTGGGCTATATCAGTGATCAGTGGACTCAAACTACTCGCCAATAAGACATTTTCATAAGGTCCTTCACCTGTTTAGAATTTAAATGTTAACTTTATTGTTGTTGTTGAATTCCCCATTTCTCCAGTCTTATTTTAGACATTTGTAGCAAAGCGGCAAAATTGCAGCATTAAAATGGACTTTTTTTTCACACCCATCATTTGCCAGACTGCGCCTTGACACCTTGACACTGCACAAGTTGTTAACAAAGAAACTTCAGCAGTAACCAACAGCTCACTGTTATTGCACTGGAAGGACTAATGACCCTGGAGTGTCTGAAATCCTGGACTCCAAAATGGCTCTTTAGAAACATAAAGAAAAGGCTGATCTGGAATACAGGCAGTTTCGGGGGAGTTAGGTAATAGATTATTTTCTTTCTTTCTTTTTGTATGGTATAAAACCATATGTGCTTAAATAAGCCAAGACTGGTCTGATCATCTAAAGCGCTATATGAGAACAAAGCCCACAATACTGTGGATACGATGAGTGTCACTAACAGATTTTTAGATTTTTCACAAGTTTCAGTTTATGACTTTATCAACTAAATCTGTGGTCACTGATTTGTTACTATCAGTTTCTAATCCATGTACCTGAAGAGTCTCAAGTGTCTGTCATTGTCAGTGATAATAAGATGTAGTTATGCTTTGTGTAACCCTGTGAAAACTTTGACTGGTTTTGTGTTTCAGATCAGTAAACCCTTGGATTCTACTGCATTATACAATAACAAAATATTTTTTGTTTTAATTAAATTTTTTTAAACTCATACATTTATTGTATACTTGCTAAATTATTCCATTTTTTGGGGGGCATCTTGATCACCAGATGGTAACGGCACATCCCACATAACGCAATGTCTCAGGTTTGATTCCAGACAGGGACCTTTGTTACATGTTGTGCTTCTCTCCCCTTGTTTCCTGTCTGCCTGTATGCTGTCTCATCCACACAAACAAACAAAAGAAAATAAAGAAAGAAGACCAGCACATCCCCCCCATCTTGTTATATCACAAAACACAAACACTTATTGTCACTGAAAAAATCCCCCAAAACAAACTAAGCCTGTAGCCTACATCAGTACAAAAATGGACAATTTCAGGTTTGCATGGTGTAATTAAACTTCATTTCATGCTTAAGATGTGACTCGACAAACGTATCAGCCATCAATCTCCTTATCTATACCCAGTTATCTTTTGAGGGATCACAGGTGGTGTTGCATCAGTATGCCTGGAGCTCACACTGAACAAGAGGTCCACCTGGCAGGTAAACAGTAATGTAAAATTACGATCCAGTTAAAGATTTATGCACATCACATCACTGCACATTAAAAGGTTTTATCATGAGAAACTGAGCAGAATTCTTTTTTTCCACCAACATTTGCTTGCATTTGATAGACTATCAATACATTCTACGGTCATGCTGGTCAGGTCACAGAGATATTTGTTTAAAATTGGCTCATTCACATATGGAATCAGCCTCAGCCTAATAATTATTTTTTAAAAAAATGTATGCATCTCCTCTCATTTGCATTTGCTACACTGCCAAAGAACTGAAGTAACAATTCTGAATCCAGACTCTCCTCCAAAATTCTGCATTTGATTTAAGCACATGTTCATTTCAAATCATTTTTTTTAAGGATATAAAATGGAGTTAGATTGTGAGCCTTTCACAACTTTGAAACTCAGACTGCTCCCACAGGGGAGCACAACAACTTGCACACTGGCCGTCTTTATCACAGTGCCAGTCCACATGTAAAAGTCAATAACAGCAGTGTGCATGAGGTTCCCGTGCTCATGCTACATTAGCCGTGTCTATCCAGCTGTCCAAACACACTTTCGGAGCGTCAGAAAGAATCAGTCCGGCGTGTTTTAGCTGAGCTGACACTTAAAGTAGACGACAGTGATGAGTTAAAGTCACCCTGATCTTCATCTATAGCTGTGTGCAGGCATTTCAACGGCGCTGTTCAAATCTATGGAAACTTGCAGCTGCTTCGTGTGTGTGTGTGTCCATACATTCTGGTCTGTGTGTGTTTTGCGTGTGTGTGATGCTAAACCATATCTCTGAGAGCTTATTTGACTGCATGGTTACCTATGGCAATTAAACCTATAAATCTAAGCTGTCAGTGTGTTGGCTCTACATCAAGGACACCACACACACACACACACACACACACACATAATATGTCTCAGGGTCTGCAAACTCTGCTTTCCGCCTCCTCACTCATTTAGGGAAATTCTTAATGAGATGGGATTTATGCCTCCCAGAAATTGCACACTGTAAGGCTCCTTGTCTTCCCTCCGTCTTTATTCTTCTCATTGCTCTCACACACTCCGAAGTCCGGCGAGCTCTTTTCCACCGTCGCTCCCACTTTCTCAAGACACACACAGCCTTTCCCATCCCTCTTGAATTCTAATGTGCAGCTACATTCAATGAATTAATCATCAATCATGCATGGTGAAGTAGGCTAATAGTTGTTATGATGTAAAAATAAGAGTCCATTAGCGTTAATAAGAAGACTAGCTTGGCTCTTACAATGTAATACATCAAGGCCACTCAAAGGCCAGGGTCTTATTTATAAAAGAATCTTGTTGAGTGAAAAATCTGCAAGATTTTATTCATTAAGAAAACTATCTTATTGTAAGAGTGCATATTATGGTGTTCGTATTATGGTTGCATTGGGAACTTATCTTTTGCTTTCTCTTGACTGAATAAGAAACTTCATAATGCAATATGAAAATAAGGCTTTTTTCTTGTAGTGACTTTGAAAACACGATGTATGACTGCAAGTCTTTATAAAAGCCATAAACAGCCCAGTAAAATATTGCATTTGAAAAAGATGCAAACAAGAGCAGCAGGACCACTGGTTCAAACAGATTTTAATCCATATTTTAGAGACATTAAATATTTAAAAACAATGGAACTGCATCACAACTTCTGATCATTACATAGAACAACTTCATTATAAAAAAGAACCATATAAAAGGCCAAAAGATAGCACTGATAGAAACAGAAAAACAGCTGAAGTTGTGCAACACATTTAAAAATACAATGCAATCCATGTTGGACATGATGTGTTCTCAGGTGTTAATTTGTATAAATCTTTACAATGTTGTCTTTAGCCAGTGATGTACATCAGAACCACAGACAGATTTGTCAGGCTGAATCAGAGGCACTGTGTTGCTGCCTGTCTCAAAACCACCAAAGTCTTTATTGAAATATGATCATTTTTCTATATTGGGATGGCCAGCACTCTAAATACCCTCCAGCATTAAAACACCAATAAATGCCACATGAATTTTCGTTCTGTTGTATATTTGCGATAACCAAAGTAGATCATCACCAAGAATATTTTCTTTTTATGGTTTGGAGAAATCGGGCCCTAACAACCACTGATTGTGGGGAAACAGGCTACTGAGTTTCCAAACGGCTACATTCACCTTAAAGGCGAGTTTGGACAAAAATCTGAGTCGGGGCATTAACTGACCTGCGCCTATTCTACATCGCCACAGACACCAGCTGACAGCTTTCCACTGCAGGGAACGGAAAGACTGAAAACACGAGAGTGCTCAGAGTCAACACAGTTTTTCAACTTCCTATTTTTATAGGTCGTTTTCACCGGGGTCATTTCGAATCAGCGCATGATTAAACACTGTTGTGTCTAAGGAGGGATCCAGTAATAGCTCTGACAAAATAACTGCACATGGGACAGTGAAAGCCTCATAGCAACCTTGGCAGAGGTTAACATGGTTTCAAAGGGAATGTTACTGTTTCACTGGTTGAAATATACTGCTGTAGTTTCCTGTAAAGCTTTACTGTAAAACTGAGAGAGAACAGACTGTCTTATTCTTTGTTAACCAATAAGCTCTATGATTAATTCCATGCTAAATTTTTAATTAGATGATTTTTAGATCTGACTTCAGTATGGCCACTATTTTATCTTCACTACAACATTATTTTAATATAACAGTTTACATGAACTACAGTTCTGATATAAAGTTTAGTACTTTTCTTGTGTCAGATTTAAATACGAGGTAGAGCATGGTGTCAGTTACCCTAGCTTAGCATAAAGGCTAGAAACATGGAAGACAACTAACATGGCTCTGTCAAAAGTACCAGCACACAAACAGTCATATAAATTAACATTTGTGTTTGCAGGGAGACCCAGCTGGAGCTTTTCCTAGTAGTTTTGTTTAGTGTATGGATTAAATTAACAAGACACAACATAATAATTAGTCACTGGCTAAGCAGATTTTTGAACTTTAGAAACAGGCTAGGATAATGGCCTCCAGTTCTAGGTCCATTCTTGGTGCACAGACAGAAGAGCAGTATAAATGTTCTTGTCTTTGAAAACAAAAAAGTGCAAAGTCAAAGTCAAACTATTCCCAAAAGTGTATTGGCTTTTTAAACGATTTAGCCACTACAATAAAGGCTTTTTAACATTATTTCCACATTGTTATGTTTTCCTTTATTTTTGTTGGGCCTGGTTTGCCTTCATGTTTATTTTCCTTTTTTTTCCTTGCTTTCCGAGAGCACTGTGACACATTTTTAATCTGTGTTTGAGTATACAGAGCAACCAGTCATCTCTTTTCCTTGGATTCCTCTATGTGTATTGTACTGTGTGATAAATAAAGACAGTAAACTGATTGCAGAGCTTATTTGCCAAAGTCGTGTACTCTGTGACAGCTGAAGATATTCATTCTCCCACATTTATTCATTTCACTAAGGAATAATTTGAAGCGACTTCTGAGTACTTGTAAGTAATTATAAAACATGATGTAACATGTTAGCAATTATTTTCTAGGACTGACTTATACAGTAGTAAAAGCATATTAATGTTTCCCTCCATTGACCTTAACAAATGGTTATTTATGGGATAAATAGGGACCAGGCTCATTCAAATACATGTTTCTAACACTGTTGCATGACTCCGACAGTGCAACTGAGGACAATCAAATGGAAAAAAACCCAAGAAAAAAGCAGCTTTCTTGTAGATTATAGGAATTTGAGAAGAAAAAAAACCCTTTAATATGTTTATAAATACTGCTAGTTCATTGGCTGTATGAGGCAGTTTTGGCAATTTCCTAAGCAATCAAAGTGTGTCTGTGATTTTCTGAAATGCAAACAAACACTAGAGACACTCATCACTACTGGAGAGATTATCAATGTATTATCGGCTTGTAACCATCTGTTGTCAAAAAATAAATCAGTCTGTTTCACTCTCTATTGTAATCAAGAGCAGCAGCGACATTGTTTCTGTCACTGCTGCTTTTGATAAACAAGTTGACAACTGTGATAATGTTACAGGAGCTAATGAGATATTTAATAAGATGTCAGCTGAATAAAAGGGCATGCTGAGGCAGTCTGTCTCCCAAGTGTTTCAGAATATATTGACATATTGACATTGCATATAGTCAAATGAACTGTTGCATGAATTCACCATTTACCATAGTCATCATGTGACATGTAGCATAGTGGGATGAAACGGATGTTTCCCATGATGTCACCAATGCAATGTTTTTGACATTTTACAGCATATTATTGTATAAGTATATTGTACTGCTGCATATAATCAAAATAAGGATCATTGTGTAAAATTAACAATAACAATATAGTAACATCACTGTTTCACCATAAAACAAAACAACATCGAACATCATTGAATTGGACTGAGCAACACTGTGGATCAACTATTGACTTGTAACGACTGAGGTCGAACAGAAACTGTTTGTGGATTTTGTTTGTTGGCTTTTGTAGAAGTTCATTGGCTCATTGGGGGGACACTCCTAATTTGGCTTCATGACCTCAAGAAATTAAAAAAACAACTTTAAAAGGCATTTTTATTAAACAACATTGAGTGGAGCTTGGACTGTTGTCCAAAATGTTCACAATGTTCAACATTTTCAGGCTTTCAGATGAAGAACCATGAGTCCATTTTAAAGGAACAGTTCGACATTTTGGGAACTATGCTTATTCACTTATGTTCTGAGAGTTACCACTCTCATGTCTGTGCTAAATATGTAATGAGAGTCAGCAGCCAGTTAGCTTAGCTTAGCAAAAAGCTTGGAAACGGGGCAAAATGGCAAGCTTGGCTTTTTCCAGAGGTAACAAAATCCACCTGCCAGGAATTCCTAAGCCCACTGATTAACACACTATACTTTGTTTTTTTAATCACTACAAAAAATCACTCAAAGTCTATGCCTGGCCAATAAGTAATATAGTTCAGCACATAACCGCCCCGTAAAACCACAACATGTTGCTTTCACACTTTTGTAGCCTACAAATCTGTCCTGCAGGAAGTCTAAAACATGACTGAAACAACATCTTATTAGGACTTCATGTGCAAGATAGTTGAGCAAGAACAAGGAAACTTGCACCACCTGCAAGCGTCTAAAAAATGCAGATTATCCCAAACAGCTCGGGACTGTCGGTGTTTGATGCTTCAACTAGAGTTAGCTGCCCAGCAGGCAGGAACAGGTCGAGCAAATCTGCATCTGTTCTGTTGACTAACAAGACTTGATTCTTCTTCTGTAAACCGAAACCGAGAGCTCAGATCAGTGTCCTCTTCAGCCGTCCCTCTACTACATGTGACCGCCATATTCTCTCAGAGATCTGTTTGCCCTCATGATAGTCCTGCCTTGTAGTAGCTACTGTCAATGTCACTTTTTGAGCAGTTTGTGTGTTCATTAGAGAGCTTTAGAGGTGTTAGTAGGTGGATTTTGTCACCTTTTGGACCAGGCTATGCTAGCTCTTTTCCCCTGTTAACCCCGTTTATGCTAAGCTAAGCTAATTAGCCCCTGACTGATACTCATAATTGTACCAATTTTCTCATCTTTTCTCATCTCATCTATCTGCAAGAGGTGAATAAGCTTATTTCCTTAAATGTTGATCTTTTCCCGTTAAGTGATTTGATGTTCATGAACATTTTTACCTCCATCAGACTTGAATGTTGTGCATTTAAAGCGGCTCTGTAGTTTCAGGTGATGCAGAACATTCACACTGTAAATGACTATGTGACAAGAAATACACTGAGTGCTTTTTTTTTTCTTTTTCAAAATGGACACAAGTAGTTCTTGGTCTGAAGCTATCATTTATTGCATGCGATGGTTTAAATTTTTCAGGCATTTCAGACAAACCCATACTTGCTCAAATCATCAAGAAAAAAAAAAAAAACAGCAACTGATGCAAATTTGACACGTTAAACCACATATTTTTCTTAAAGCCAAACCCTGGTGTCGTCATAAACGCCAGTAAAAAGCTTGTGGAAACATTTGATTTTACGAAAAACAATCTCATATTTATACCAATATGGTATGGAAAATCATTTAGATTAATTCTTTGTTCTTAAATAAATAGAGCAATTCCCACTGGACACAAATAGAGGCACTTGAGTTTCTTTTTTGTCAAAGTGAAAATTACTTTTCACATCCGCATTGTCTTTCATACACATTCAGCGATGGTCAAATGATCCAAAACTTAAAAACTCATGCTTGATGTGCTGGATTTACAGAGACCATGAAAAAAGAAAATCCAGGTTTTAAGGCTTTATAGCACATGTGAAACCAAAAGAGGAGCCACATGAAAACAAGGCTCTCCTTTTGTTTTTATGTGCCACAAAGGGTTAAAAATCAGATTATGTTTGGTGCAGTGTAAATGCAGTCATAGCCTGTGCATGGACACACACACACACCACACACACACACACACACACACACACACATACATATATAGATCCCCTAACTTCTTGTTTCACTTCGTCATTCATTCACATTGAATCATTCACAAGACACTAAAAAACAAAAACCAACACTTTTCAGGAGTCACAGTCTGTACATTATGGTACACAGACATTATTGTCCAGTCGGGTAATGATTTAAATAGACTTGACAATCAGCTGTACACGTATACACACTAACAACACAACACAACAATTGCTGGGAAACCACTACAAGATTTCCAGCAGGTGATTTGATCTTATTAAGTGCTGTGCAAAGTCGCTGCTGTTGCACAGAGTTTTTGACATCAGGGCAGAAAAGCCGAAGTGAGATTTTCACCCTGTTTACTTGATCTGCACGTGGGTGGGGGTTTAATTGGAGCCAAATCACACTGAACTTTGTAGTTTTCCCCCCTCTAAGTGTTTGACACCTTAGTGGGTGGGTTACTATGGGAATTAGAACTGAGTGAAAGCTCATAAGAGCCCATAACCAGTGAGAAAAGACCCAGACAGATGCTTTTTTTGATGGAAGAAAACCCAATTTTTTTTTGTCCAGTGAATTGAGTGCTGCTGCTGTGCTGAGCTTTGAACTCCCCCAGACTATAACTCGACCAGGTCTTGGAATCTTCAGTCCAGGTCTTTATGTTATGGGTTCATCTTGATTTGACTATACTCGCCACAGCTGAGATCTTAGAGCTTCGATTTAAACAAACCACTGATCCAGGACACATGCGAGTTGCTTAATGGCGACTGGAGAAACTGAGGCTAAGCTGATACACCAGAGGCCACTGCATCAGGGGGAGGAGGAGGTATCAAACCCCACTACCTTTTTGGACCATAATGTGTGTTTGAACGAGTATCAGAAACTGGTGTCACATGTCTGGTCAAGTTCATGATATTGCTGACTCATTCATCTGTGACATAGTTTAAGATTTAAAGTAAATAGCCGGGTATTTTCTTGTGGTTAACCAGAAAATAATCCAGAATAAAGAAGCAAATCTAGATTTTAAGTTATAACCCTTAAGATTTCCCTTCTGATTGATTTAGCGCCACCTGTGATTATTTTTGGTGATATCTTGATAAGTCCCATAGTTCAAAATGACAAGACAAGAAACGTGTTCATCTCTTTACATAAAAAGATGCTTCCTTTTTCAGTGTAGCCATACTTCCACTGATGCAATGTTTCCTTATTAAAATGAAATGTTAAATTTAACTAACTTGTTAACCAAGGGTGACTTTTTGGCAGTCATTTCTCTGAAGCCATTTTGTGTCCTTGTGACTAATTGTAATCTTGTTAAATCACTGAAGGAATACACAACACAGAAAGGTTCAGCAGCCTCAAGTTTATAACTTCGGCCTCCATTAATTCAGCTCTAGTGGTTGTAGCTGAGCCTCTTTCCTTTACCAGCATGGTCCTTATCTAATGGATTGGACCGGTACTCCACTTGGATCGATATCAGCCCGAGGCTTTAATTCTAGTCCCAATCACAGACACGTTTCTAGGCCACTGCTGGAGCAGATGAGCCTCTGCTGAGCTCCTTCCCTACCTTCAGTCTCCTTAATCACATCAGCCTCTCACACATCCTTTTTAAAATAATCCTGTCTTAGTAAAAATACTTTTCACCTTTCCTCTCTGATTCTTATTTCTATTCAGGGACACAGGGGAGGTTTTGTAACATCTATCGTCCCTTTAGGAATACACTGACATACAGTTGCAGTTGCTCCAAAAAGCAGCATCAGCCAATTTCGTAATATGCTAATTTGTATTCACGGTTGAAACTCCCAAACTTAGTTACTGTTCAGTCCTAATTGCAGGTGAATTTCAGAGCAATTAATCCACCCAGTCTATGTTGTTACATTACTGTGGGTGGTGACGGGTCATCTGAAGAATCCCAGCAAAGCATCTTCCTGATCTCATCTCACTTGTTCAGTTCTAGCTCCTGGGCCCATTTCTTTCTTTCTTTTTTTTTTTGTCTTTTTTTTTAAATTTTATTTTATTTGTCTCTGGTCCAGTCCTTACAGCAGGTGAGCCTCTATGCGGAGCCAGTGCAGCCCCTGCCTGATGTATCGGACCAGTTCAGTCATGCTGCTCTGCTGACTCAACGGCTCCATCACCGAGTCCAGCTCCTGGAAGAACTCTACAGGAGTGTGAGGGAGAGACACGGTTACTGAGTTTTTTTTCCTGATAGTGCATCAAGGGGCAAAGTCAGGTCAGTCACTCATTCAAGACACTATCAAAACTTGGTTTGCAACACTTCATCTTATATCTACACTGCATCTGCTCAGGCTAGGCTAAAACAGACATACAGAGAGCTGTGTACAGTATCTGTTCTTTCCTTCTACTTAAAGTGACAGTAAATGATATAAATGATACCAAGTAAATGGTAGAGGCTTGATTGATTTTCAGTCTTTTGACACTGATATATAGGCCTTCATTTGAAAATATTGAGAGTCATGTGAAGTAATTTGTCAACTGTAGTCCTACCTTGGCTGTCAGTGGCCAGTCTGTCAGCCGTCTCCCAGTGTTCATAGCTCCGCAGGATGTTGTTGGTGATGTTAACATGACTGGCGGCCATGTGGTGGATCCGCTGGGGAATAGCAACGCTTCCCGACGAGCCTGGGGCGCCTCCAGATCCTCCCCCTGCTCCTCCACCTCCACTGCCAGCCGGGGAGGGGCTGAGTGACAGGGGAGACGGGGTCCCATTGACCCTGGGGAAAAACCAGAGAGGCGGTGAGTCCCAGTTGCACCATGAGAATTAAAAAGGGAGGCTCTGTATGCTGGACGGGCTTCTGAGTTTCTTGACAACATACAAAGAGGAAAGTGTGCACAGAAGTCTGTCAGCCAAGAGTTTACTTGTTGCATATTTTCCAAACAGACTTACTGGCGTCAAAGACGTGTTTTCTATTTTTAAAGATACGTCCACACTCGATTTTGGAAGTAGGAAAAGCATCACTGCATTGGCCTCTTTGGGTTGAAAGGCATTAGTCTGTTAAACACATAGATTTCTTCTATCAAAATATACAGACCTTTAAGTGAGAGTAAGGAATTATTGGCTGGTGGGGGGAAAAACATTCATCCTCTTCAGGAACAAGGACAGTAAAATTAAAGGGTACAATGGATCAGAAGCAGCATGTTTATGCAACAACATTAATAGAAAATGTGATATTAAAGCTGCATTACTGTTTTTTTTGGCTCTTGGTGGTCGTGGAACAAGCTCTGAACACAACACTGAAATTATCACCTTATAAAGTTGGTGAATGTGTCAGTAAACAGTTGCTTATTTACACATCCAGCAGACTATTAGAATTAATATGGGGCCATGTTTGTGGCCAAATTCAATAGTTTCCTTTTAGTTGTTTATTTGTGTTCACCAACACGTCGCTGACTTTGTCTGTCTACAGTTTAGGGCTGGGCTCGTATGTTTTGCTTATCATAAATTTTTTTTACCATCACAGCTGATGAGAGCCATGAGACTTAAACAAAACAGTAAAGCTGTGGGTCATAAAACCAAAACACTGAGCTGAAAGACACTAAAACGCCCTCATAAACTGAGAGGACCTGCAGTATCTGCTGATAATTCTCTGTGGGTTCTTCGCTGTGAGTGACACATTTCACATTATGAGTAGTAATGAGATCCATTGTTAATGTAAATGTATCAATTTGTGCTACTTTAACTTAAATCCACCAATTCATTATCACCAAGTATGCTAACGTTCACAATGCTACACATTAATTGTGTTGAAAATTACTTAGACGGCATAATAGGACTGCAAGTAACTGTTATTTTCATGATCAATCTGTTGATCATTTTCTCGATTAGTGGTTTGATCCATAAAATGTCAGAAAATGGGGAAAAATATGTCAGAAAATGGTGAAAAATGTTGATCACTGTTTCCCAAAGCCAAAGGGGATCTCCTCAAATGTTTTGTTTTGTCCACAATCTAAGACAGAGGACTAAAGAAACCAGAAAATATTCACACTCAAGAAGCCAAGACTTTTGACACTTTTTCAAATCAAATCAAAATAGCTGCTATTAATTTAATAGTTAACAACTAATCAATTGTAAGACTGATCCTTGCAGCTCCATAATGTTTTGGTTTTAACGTTGCAGGGAGCCATGTTTAACACAACAAAGGAGTCATCAATCTTTAGACCTGAAGTTATTCAAGTGTTAAATATGTGAGCGGGTGTGGAGCATTTCTGATATTCACTGTAAAGTACCATCAGTCATGCTCGTACAAACTGTTCCCCCTGCCATGCACAGCTGGGTGTGCGTGGCTCTGGCAGTGATGTAATGTCTGTGATGTGGCCTTGACCCTCGCTGACCCAACGACTTGTGCCTGATTCAGTGCTGCTGCCACACACACACACACACACACACACACACACTAAGCTCCAGTCCTGCTGTTGTGCAGCGTCAAAGCTGTCTAAACTCATTAGCTTCACATCCACAGCTCCTCCACCCCTCTCCTCCTCCATCTATCATCACTCCCTCCATCACTCCTTCTCACCCGGCACTCGGCAGCCCCTCCAGTCTTCTCCTCACATCTACAACAAATCAATCCCTTTATTTGCTTCCTGAGGGGTTTGTTTGAGCAAGTGGCTGTCAGGGGCAGCATGGTATTTTGCAGCGGAGCTCCGGTGAATTATAAATTCTCAATTATCTATGAAGGGGGGCGATACTGTGTGTGTGTGTGTGTGTGTGTGTGTGTGTGTGTGTGTGTGTGTGTGTGCGTGTGTGTACAGATACTCACTTCCCATTTGTCCTCCAGGGAGAAGGTGCTTGGTGGGAACTCTTGGCTGAATTCTGGGTCACAAAAAGACATATTTATTAAACCATGTTTTTTTAAGGCTTCCAGTGCCTATTTCAGTAGAAGAAAGAGTAGAAAATGATAACATGCACCAGAAGTCATGTTTTACTGATTTTTCCATAAAACTTGAGGGTACAGCCAAGAGATTGTTAGCTTAGCATAAAGACTGGAGACAGGAGGACAGTGAGACCATGGCTCCATTTGAAGGAAACAAATACGGCCAACTAGCACCTCTAAAGCTCGATAATTAACATGTTATATCTCGGTTGTTTCATCTGTACAATAGCAAAAGTGGCAAAATGACAAGTTGAGATTTTACAGTGGGGGAGTAATTACCTTAAAATAATGTTTTTCAATATTACAGTTTAAATACGTTGTTAATATCTATTGTTGTTCTTTTCCGTTAATAAATTAAACATAAATAAATACACATAGACTGTATAGTTTTATTTAAAATATTAATGATAACACGAGCTGAACCCAGCTGAGCCGATGACTTGCCCCTTACAGTAAGTGTAATTCCTGAACATTATAACATATGTAACGTGATGATTTAATTTTTGTTTTTGTGCAGCTTCTCGTGTGAAGTACTCCAACTGATTTCAGTCATTTTTTTTCCCTTTCTGTCAACACATGCTGTATGTACATAGCCTGCGCACACGTACACAGCTAAACCCCCAGTCAGTCCCTTCCCAGAATCCAATCCCATAAATGCAAATGTGGCACTGTGATAATGACATCCTCAGTAATTAATTAAACTAAACATAATTAATCAAAACAAGCACATTAAACCCTAACAATCCACTGTGATGATTGATGGAGCTAATTAATACATTAATATCAAAGAGAAAGAATGGATTTTAATAACGTCATGCAAAATTAATGCACAGGCACCATGAAAATGAATATGAAATGTATTTGAGGGATTGTAATTAGCTTTTCATGTTTTTAAACCACAGAGGGGGAAAATGAGAGAGAGAGAGAGACAGAGAGAGAGGAAATAATAAAGTCTATGTCCAAGTAAAATGCGTGTGTGTGCGTGTTAAAAGGCGTACCTTGAAGTACTCCATGAGCGACCGCGAGTACTTGACAGCGTGGTCTTTCTTCAGATGGAACATCCTCAGATACAGCAGAGACAGACAGCGGTTACTATGGAAACAAAACCATTAGAAGGCAGATGAAACCTCTGTACAAATTCCCTTTAAAGCTCCGTCCTCAATATTATTTTCATGTCATCCACACAAAATGCACCCAGACTTCAAACACGCCCCACAAGTCCTGGAGGATTAGAGAGAACTCGAGTGATACCACTATATGATAATATAAAAATCCACGCCTTTGCTTGTGAGTTGTGAATCCATTCATTCACAGAGCACACAGAGGTCTAAAAATACCTTAAAATGTTTAGAGATCACTGTGAATAAAAACAAAAGACAAGACTTTTAGGATTTCACTTCACATTTTAGTGGAAGTTCTTAATTGTAGTTTAATTATATTGGATTGTACAATTAAAAGCTTACAAGTGGTGGGTATTTCATAAGCTGTGTCCTGCATGTTCAGATCTAATAGGCCTCATGCAATACTCACTCATGCAGGCACATTAGATTTATGAGAATTTCTTTTCTCTGATTCAGAATTTCTCTTAAGTATAAATTAAATTCATGAGTGGTCCCGAGCTGTCAGACAAATCATATACAGATCATCTCCACACTTATTTGGCTTTGTAATAATAGTAATTATAGTGTCTTTATCCAAATAAATTTGGAGTTTCTTACTCCGCCTTATGCAGGTTGCTGTCACCAATGAGGTCATTGTCTGTTATAGTGTACCATCACCTGCTACAGGACTGTAATATTCCCTTGTTCAAGACATATTCCAGCACCCAGTTTCATGTCAAACCTCTTTTGCCACAATGTGGTGGTGCTTCTGTAATATAACCACTGCTAAAAAAGCTCTGTTTCCATCTGCTGGTTTAAGACAGCAGAAAAAATCTCTTTTTTACATCCACAAATGTTGTGTAATGAGTGTGACTGGGAGCCTGACATACTTTTATGTTAAGAGTAAATAATGGGGGAGAGACAGGGTGTGACAAACAAAAATACTCACACACACACACACGCATAAAAAAGGGAGTCATACCACAACACAGCTAGTTTCTTCTCAGCGACGGTGGCTGAATGGCTGGTGAAGTTCTTCAACCTCATGGCATACCTGCAGAGAAGAGACGCTCATTACTCTACTGCTGACATTTCCAGGGATTTATAGGTGTCAAATGAAAACACACTTTTTTTTTCTCATCATAGTAGTGAATACACATGTACTTGAGACTCACTTTAATTAGAAAATCAAGGTTAAAATAATTTGAGGAGCTACTCTTTCTTCACATTAAGAATATAAAACAGTAACTTGTCAGTCAGTGATTAATTCCTTCAGCTCGCTGACAGCCAGCATCCACCCTGCTGAAGTGGCCTCAGGCAAGACAAGCTACAGGTCAACTTTATACAACCCTGCGGAGAGATTAATTCCTCCTTCGGTTATTAATTAGGTATTTTTAAAAATGCTGTCAGGGTCTGCTGTTTCCCGCTGCCCTCAGTGACCCGTGCTGATTGCTTAGTGAGGTGCTTAATCAGTCAAAATGAAATTCAGCAGTGACAGGTGATTCTAGAGAGAGGAGTTCCACATTTGTACTTTATTGATCCCTGTAGAAATATTCTTGTCCTTTTCTTCTGCTCCCCCCTCAGGGAGGTCAAAGGTCAGAGTCACGGATCAGCAGCCCTTCAGCTGGCACCAATTCAGTGTCTTGCTCAAGGACACTTCAGTAGGATAGATGAGTGCAGGCAAGCAGAGCTTGAACCTGAGTCCTTCAGTTAAAAGAGTCTCTGCCACTACAGCAACCTGCTGTCAGCCTGCCTGCTTTCAGAGGTAGCACTCATTTATTATTCTCAGTTTGCGCTCTTAAAGTTGCACTTAGTGACTTCACACATTGGCAGCTCTGAAAGGCTGAAAAATAGCAAAGATCCTGTAACGCAGCGCTGGTTCAAATACGTTCATTAGCAAAAAGCACATTGCTGGGGAGTCCAGACATTTCTGAACAGAGCACTGGCTTCATGCTAATTAGGGATTAGTTCTTATTCAACTCCAGTGTCATTTTCTGTGGGCGGAGAGGTGACCATACAGTATGCAACTACTGAACATTATTTTTATTAAATAATAATTAATAAGACAGATGTCTGTTTTTACATATGAATCTGATAAATGTTTCCTGAAAAGTTTGGTAGTAATTGTGGGGAAATAAAGACAATGTTCTCAGAAAGGCATATATTTGGGTGTTAAACTAGTTGATTTCCAGATATTTTTTCTAAAAAGGCTGACTTTAAAAATGACTGTAAAAATGACAGATCAGTTCAAGCAAACTTAAATATTTATTTAAATTAATTCTCCACTTTCACTGAATTCAGTGCTTGCCTATAATTTCCAGCTATAAAGACAGACACATTTTACAATTTCTAAAAAATTCTGTAGTATACATGCCGCCCACTGATAAGGATAGGAGGCATAGGACTTTTTTGCTTTTACTTATTATCAAAATGTGCAGAATTTTGATGTATGGTCCACATAAGGTACCATTATCATTAGTTACTGCTGCTCTAAATGAAGTTTTACCATATATTTCTTTCAGAGGTGGTGACATGCTTATAGTTCTTTATAACACAGACCTCTCGCAAGTTTCATGTCTGAGCACAGTTTGGTGTAACCGCTGTAGCTGCTATGAAAAATGTTACGCTTTGCTTTTCTGCTTTGCTGTAAAACATCTAAAATGTCTCTGCTGTATTGTTAATAGGCGTTGACTGAAATCACCACAGCAGTTAAATACAAATTTCTACCAACACCCCAAACTTTGATGGACTTTCAATATATTGGAATAAATGTAACTTCTACCAACTTCGCACTGTCTGCCTTTTCCTTATTATTAGTAGCCACCGTCCTAACTCAATTATCAGTTTCATTCTACAACATCATTAAGACACTAAATAAAAATAAAGTGTTTATCAAATCCTCTTTTCTTCTTTTCACCAGTTAGTGGCACTTTTCTGTCTATCATCCACACAGTACCTGATGAGCTCCACGGTCTCAGAGTACATGGTGTACGGTGACTTGGCCTCTAGCGGATCTCGCTCCATAGCATTTCCACACTCTATGAAGGAGAGGGCGCCATCTGCGTAGTTCACCGCTTTACCAAATTTATCCATCTACAGACAGACAGAGAGGGAAAAAAACAGACAGACGAGTGACAGAGAAAAAGAAGAAATGTGACAATGAGAGAAGTGAAAAGAAACGTAAGAGAGGATAGACAGAGACAGAAAAGGCATAAATAAGACAGAGACAGAACAAGCAATGTCTTAACAGCACTGTGGCAGACGCACAGTCTTCTCTTTGAATAATCTCCTGCTAAGATGCAAATCTCCAGATAAATCTGAGGAAACAACGCGTAAACATAAGATAAATAACAAGTTAAATAAATCTCATTTCATTGTTTGGAGGGGGATCAGATAATTCTTTTGATATTGTATAATCTTGCAGACATCATCAGTCCTTGAATGCGATGTTCCCTTGGAGACAAATGGTGCAATAAATAACACAAATTATACAGTACGGTCCTTGATATGAAATAGATTTATCATTCTTCGGAGACTTGCTGTGCACACACATGAGCAATGACACACACACTCTGAACTAGTACACACATATTTACATCCTAGATTGTAGATGTTAACATTGTGGGTTGTCAAGTCATTCGGGGGTCTAAGTGTGTGTGTGTGTGTGTGTGTGTGTGTCCAGTGTTTTTCAGCGTTTCTCATCTTACCAAAGCATCAGCCTTGTGCTTCAGTCTCTTGGCCTCCTGCATGTAATAGTCTGCGCTGTGGACTCTGGGAACAGCACAGTGAAGAGAGAACATAAATAGCATGTTGGCGCTGACACGTCGTTTAACAAAAAAAAAACAAAAAACAAAAAACTCATGTTTGAGTGATCTGCATAATCACTGGCTGCAAGTAGCTTTCACTGAGTTATATACAGTAGCCTATTTAGGCATACATACCTCAGGCTTAGTGTAACCTTAGTATAACAACAAAACATGTTGTTTCATGAATAATTCAGGAACCCTTTGGGACAAATAAGTAACAAGATGCATCATCTTTCCAGGTTTCAACAAAAATGGACCAGTGGTGAGCTGGTTACAGATATTTTTCCCACCTACAATACACTAATAGGCCACCATTTGGCCTAATAGCCTGGTGGGCCTCAATGAAAATGCAATAAAGACACTGAGTTTACAGCTATTACTGCTTTGTTGAATAAAGGAAACTCTCTGCTCAGTGTTAATTGAATGTATTTAGTTTTTCGGCTTGGAGAGGGGACTCCAATTAAATATATAATGATACACAATGATGAAAGAACACACTTCCTTGTACAGAGGAGACACCTGCCGTCTCCCAGCAGAGGAAATCAGAGAATTATTTCCACAATAATCACGAGAGTTATGTACAGACTGGAAGGTCTCAATAACAGCAATGATTATAAGAATCAAAATGTATCACTGAGCATCAACTAAGACCTCATTGCAATATGTGTGCAGATATTGGTGTGTGTGTGATACGTGCTGTATTTCTACATACGTGTCACTGAATGCCAGCCTCGGTCTGCGAGGTTCGGCAGGTTCCATCAGCGGTTCCGACCACACCTCTGAGTCTGATTGTCCGTTGGTGTGGTAACCGTCTCCACTGGGCTTCTCGCCGTGGGGATCCATTTCCTGCAGCAGAGGGGGCGTTGTTGTAATCCACAGTAATTATACTATCAATTAACATTATGGTGAGTGTTTTTCATCAACCAGTCACTTAAACTCGCTCACAGTGATGGATTCACTTCTGGCTGTAGGGGAGTGAAAGAGAGAGACTTACGAGCCTGAGAGATGTAGTTAATCTGACGCAGCTGTATCTATCATGAGCAGACTGTCCTTTGAATTATTAGTCTAAAATCATCTGTGTCGTGCAGAAACAACTTCCTTATAAATTCTTTTAGTAAGTCCACATGGTGAAGCCTACATGTACATTTCTGCAGTTCCATTTCCTCAAAAGGCAGAAACATCTTCTGAAAATTTGAAGGGAAATCATGAAGAATTTCTTTAAATGTATTAATGCAGTTTTATGAACCTGTGCTTCTACATTCAGTAATATACTGGAAGTTGCTTTTTATCAAATGTTCTGCTGTATGTGTCTGCCCTGTTGCACTCTCAGATATTTTAAGGACTTTGGCAGCTGAAACTGAGACAAACTGCAGGTAAGGAAATGTGACTCACACCAGTGGAGATGTGTGTCGTGCTGAAGATTCATACGTTTTAAGAATGGCATGTCATTATCTCAAGGGGTTATTTTTGGAACAGTCTCAGGTGAGCAATTTTACACTAAGAAGATAAGGCCACTAGCTCACCATCAATCAGATGTAGTGTGTAACAGAGCGTGGACAATGAAGCACCACTAATCTACCTGGGAGACTACCTGTGCATTATTTTAGGTTGTCCAAGTCGTCATCATTTAGAGTGTAAGCAGACCTGCTGTCAAATCTCTTTAAAACCTGCTGTATTATTCTAATAAGATACATTTGCCTGATAAATTTGACAAATAACAGTACTCTCACTCACACTCACGTTTCTCGCATGTGATGTTGCCTTGCTGTCTCCTCTCCTGTGTCTGTGTGAGGAGGAGGACGTGGAGGAGGAAGAGGCAGAGCAGGGCAGCAAACCAGCAGCACCGCCCTCCTGGCTGAGAGAGGAGCTGCCGTCACAGGCTCGTTTTCGAGGGGGGTCGTCAGAGAGGGGGGACAGGAGGGGAGGAAGAAGCTTGTCGTCGCGCCGTCGAGACTGCTTCCTGTTTAGAGAGTTTCTGAACACACAAAGGCAGAAAAAGTTGTGTTATTATTCACCTGTTTGGTGTGACTGAATATTATCTTTTCACAACATGTTTGTTTATGATATGTGCTCTAATTAATTAGTTTATTTGTGCCCATTGCTAAAGTGTGATTTGTGAATTTTTTTGTTTCAATTAACACATTTCTTACTGGCATGTAAGGATGAGAGGCAGTGCTGCAGTTCCCACTGGCTGCCAACAATGGTTGTTTTTCCAGACATGTGTAGATTAGTTGATGCACTTACAAGTAACAACATGATTTTTCACTTTAAAATATGTTGGGTGTTCCTTGTGGCTTGAGTTTGGCTTGTTGAAACTTGAAACCAAAATAATCTTGACAATAGGGGGAAATAATCACTCAGCAACAAATGATGACTGGCATATTATCAGTCATGACTGATAACACACTGTCAGACACACTGTTCAAACTCAAGTAATCCCCAACGTCAAAGCAACTGTAACCTCAAGACACATCATCATAGCAGAGGCAGAAAAATCTATCACTGTCCCACAAATAGACAGTGAGTATAAAAATATACTTTATTATTGATATTGTTATTACTTTTGGCCCCACCCAATGCCTCTTGGCAAATAGAAATACTGACTGTGTTTTAGGGGATTCTGCTGCAATCAGTTTTTATCTGTTGCAAATTACTTCTACTTTGTATTTTACTGGATCTTCAGAAAACATACATCCACTCTGATTTCAGTCTGGAACTTTTAAGCACAAGCAGAAAATATTTCATGATGGAAAAAATACATATATTCAGTTCAGCTCCAACTCCAACAATCTGTATGTATCAGTAAGTCCTGTGAAAATGACTTTTGGATGTCAGCGGTTCTGGAAGAATGCTGATTATGGAGTATAAATTCAGTATGGTATTCCCCTGTGTGAGTCCTCCTGTTTTCTCTTGTGCTTGAGATACAGGCCACCCAGACTTCTTACCCCGCTACTTAACTCTAACTCCACCAAGCTCCCCTTCAACTACTGTTGGACTTTTTCCATAAACTTATTTCCCCCTATTAGACTGTGTTTCTTTTACTCCTTTCTCTTCAGTTCCCCCATCTGTGAGTGCTTTTTTGCACCTCCAAACATCTGAGGAGCGGATCTCTCTTTGAATTTCTAACGACAGAAACATCCAGCATGTGAAACCCAACTTCTTTTAGCTGAGCAAACGATGTCTAACGATCTTGCTGCGACTTCATTTGCAGTTGCTGAATGATATTTTCCTTTTAAAATTGTTGTAATTCTGCCTTCCCTGCCAGAGCATCTACGATTATTCCCTCAGCTCCTTTAGTGTGGCTCTTGTGACTCATATTGTTTGCAACACAACAGATAATATTTTTATGTTTTTCCTCTGCCTGGAAACTCTGGGGGTTTGATGCAGCGAGAAAAGTTGCTGAGCTGGCAGAACAACGCCCCGAGCCCCGACATTAATGATAATATACAAAACCAGGGAGACAAAGACTAATTAGCTGCTGTAGTGTGTGCGTGTGTGTATGTGTGAATATGAGAGCATGTGTGTGTGCTCTTGTGTCTGTGTTGAGCATAATTAATGCGTGCACGTAGGTTTGTATGTATGACTATGCTAATTAGCATTTGCATCTGTGTGTGTCTGTGCTTTTGTAGATGCTGGTGTGTGTATAGGAAAGCGAATGAGAGCTCTTAAAGTTCTTTTAAAGGGAAAATAAGTTAAAAAATATGGAGTCCCTGAGCACAAAATGACCAAGATATATATGCCAAATATTCTTCTTTGATACATTTTGCAATGATTCAACAGTTGCCTGGTCAGGTGGGTTAGTTTTTTATTTCTCTTTTCTAAAGTCAAGCTGTCTATACACATATACACACCCACTCTGTAAAGTGATCGTCCATTGTTTTCATTGAGTAAAAATTAGAAACCAAAAGGGAGAAGATTATATTTGAATTTTTTTGGTTTCATGTTGGTTTTTACAACATTTTGTTGGAATACAGTTTTGGCATCCTCTTCAGCAGCCATCTATCACAGGCTGAAGGCCACCAACAACCATATCTAACTTACAAATACGAACACATCTTAGCTTGTTGAATGAGCCACCACACAAACATTCATGAAAAGTTCACTGATAACATCAATTTTGCAGCACATTGAACAGCCTGCAAATGTCACTTTAGTCAGTTTAGATGCTGGTGTGGTCTGAACTCATCAGTGCCACTAACAATGCACTGGTTATGACTTGTAAGTTACAGAAAGCTTGTTTACATTGTCTGATGGCTTTTGCTTGAAAATTCACTGTTTTCTTATTTTATTTTATTGAGGTATCTAACTAAACTACTCCAAACCTATGGAATTAAGGAGATGAAAACAAACGTGAAACAGTACTGACAGATGCTCTGACAGAGCTGTGGAGGGGGGGGGGGGGTAGACTAGGTCATTCACTAATCACAGGGTTGGTGGCCATCTGTCTCGCTGTGAGAGTGTCAGAGTGAGTGTGTGAATGGGTGACTGAGAAGCCAATTATAAAGAGCTTTGTCCGTTAAGGTAGGAAAGCACTACAGTATCTAAGAGCAGCCCCTTCAGCATTCTGAGGACAGAGAGGGAGGACATCTATCTGACAACATGACACGTCATTGATAACATGCTGAATGAAGTACGTGGTACTGCACAGGTTTACCCTGAATCATCAAGATGTCTTTTTCTCTAGTTTTTCAGTTTTGACCAAGTAAAAAAAATCTGAGCTTGTTGCTGTTTTAAATATCATCAATTACATGGATTACGTTGTTTATCCTGCTGTGATATTATTTCCATGTAAGATTTAATTATAGAATATGCACAACATCTACCCATTGTTTATTCTAAACATTAATGCACACAAACACATATCCCCTCGCCCACTGAAACTATGTTCCCAGAGTCCTTTATTCTTCCTTTAAGTAATAAAAAACTATTTATAATACATTAAAAATTTATTTACCTCTGTGATTACAGTCAAACTTTAAGACCATTCAAAGCCTTAATTGAAATATGATGTTCTCAAATGCTTGTGGAAAGAGGACAAAGGTAACAAAGGTAGACTAAAACTTTCCTGAGGTAAAAACTCAATCAGTAACATGTGTCTCCTCCAATTATCTGTTATCAAAATATGACCTCACTGAATGAAGCAGGGTGAAAATAACTGTTAAAAGTCACTGGTTAGAAACTGCTGAATGAATCTGAGCAGGACGATCACATCATCCTTTTTACAGCTTCCATAAAAAGCCTCTTGGATGATAAAGAGACCCTCTGCGACGTCTGGCGCGCAATGTCACGGGTTCAAGTCCAGGTCACCCCCACTTTTCCCTCCCGCGTCTCCCCGCCGTGTACTCTTTGATAATGCTGAGATGCTTTAAAAATATTTCCTCTGTAGCTGTCTCCTTGAGGCTTATTTATAGCGACAGCCAGCTTAGTCTGTTTTTAATAATTCATATGGAAAGCTGAAATTCACAATTTGTCTTTCCTGTGTCACTGTGTGAATTGAACTCGTCTCTCCAATTACTTCATCAGCACATTAAACATTTTAAGCCGCCCTAAAAATACCCCACCTCTACTAGTGTCTGTCTCAGCACATGAGAATTTCACACTGAGTGCACATACAGGGGGAAAAGTTGAGCTTTTTATAGTTTACAGGAATGTTTTGTCATGTCATACAGTCATTTTTATTGGAATCCTCCAACAAAAAAAAAATTTACAAAGGTCTGGGTCTGGAAATTCTCCCACTGACATCACTGAAGCAATACATTAGAGTGAATTATTTTTCCATCACATGGTTCAAATCTAATTCTCCACATCCCCTTGTTTGTGAAAGACAGAGCGAGAACTCTGCAATTACAAAGGCTGGACACACTAATGTTGAAATCCAGCATCTGTGCCGATACGCCATCAGAAGATTCCAGATGTCAGCGTGTGCAGAAGTGACGGGAGAGATGTGTTTTGGTGTGAGAGAAGTAAAGATGTCCTGTGGAGTTTTTGAACACTTGTAGTGCTGTGGAGCAATGTTTTTATGAGTGTGTCCATGTTTGAGGACGTTCATGCAAGCTGGTGAAGCAATAAATAACAGTCCAGTCGATGGTTTCATGTTATTTGAATGTTATCTCAACCAGCAAATGTAGCAATGCACCAACATGGGCAGTTTATGTGGATGTAAACAACGTAGGTTTCACATTATTCCAAAACCTCAGCTATGCAAGTAATTTGTGATAAAGGGAATTCATTCAAGAGACTTATTAGGCCTCAAGAGTACAAAGCATGTGTTTTTTATTGTTTATGTTAACTTTTGTTAACAAAAAAAATCTTCCACAGGGTACTTTTAATGTTGATGAATGCCATACTGTAAAACTCAATGAACCAAAAACTATTTTGTAAGAGAATGATAACAACGAATGCAGAGAGTGATTCTAACCTGCATACATTACTGTATGAAACCTATATTACAGTATTTTCCCTCCTGTTCAGTCCTTTAAAGTGCATTAATACTCACTCTGCAGAGCTGTTCTTGTGGTTGTGTATTGGAGAGATGCAGGGTGGGAGGAGCTGACAGTCTTTGTCCAATCGCAGCTTCTTATTGCCGTTCACTGATGACTCGCTGTGGTCCAACTGGAATATAGGAGGCAGAAAACACACTATATCTTAGTACAGTATGGATACAGTGAGTGAGAGAGAAAGGACACAGATTGGGAGGGTTGAGAGTTGTTGAGGACAACAAGAGATAAAGGTTGGGGACTAAAACACACTCAAGGATCTCAGTGAAAAGAGAGAGTCCTGGCACACCTTGTGTTTCCTCTTGCTCTTGCTGGTGTGTTTCTCTGTTGGGACCACTATGTTTCCAGCTGCCTGCCTCCTGTGTTTGCCTCCATTCTCTCCTCTCTCCGTCCTCCCAGCCAGCCTGGGATTACTCTGCTCTTGTACGGGGGGGTTGTCCAGGACCCCCAGACCTTGGCATGCCTTCTCTCTGTCCCTCCCCGTTGTCCTTTCCCTCTCCCCAAGCCCGAATCTTTCTCTGTCCTCTCTGTCCATCTGCCTTTCTCTCTGTGTTAATCTGTCTCTGTCACCTTGCCTCTCTTGGTCCTGCGCTAATCGCTCATTTTCTTCTTCCTGTTTCTCTCCTTTAGGTAACTTCTGCCTCTCTCTCAGTGCCGGCCACTCTCTCTCTTCCTGCTTCTGTCGGTCTCTCTCCGTCGCCCCCGTCCTCTCCCTCTCACCCTGTCTCTCTCTGTCTCTCCCTTCGCTCCCATCCCTTTCTGCGATTCCCACTCTTCCCACTGTTTCCCCCAAACCCTGGCCAGGCACCCTGCTGAGCAAACTCAGGTCAATTTTCACCCATAAACTCTGGATCTCTTGGTACTCCCTCAGAGGGGAGAGAGGCACCTCGTGTCCCATGGTAGAGGGGGGTGACATGGACTCCAGGTCTTTGCACTGTCCCCCCAACCCTCCAGGATCAGGAACAGAGGTGCCAAATGAACCACTTATGTTGCTAATGCTGAGGGAGTTACAGCTATTACTGCTGCCATTACTACCACTGCTGATGCTACCATTACTACTGCTGCTACCATTAGTGGTCACATTGCTACCATCTTTGACTCGAAGTCCCTTCCCTCCAAATGTTCCCAGACTGCCAATACTGCCAACAGAGGCGAGGCACGGGAGAAGAGGCGTGTGCGCGTGTGTGTTGGACAGAGTCTGTGTGTTGATCGCGGAGCGTGTGGTCTGAGGCGGCAGAGCGGGGATTTTGACAGCTTCCTCCGAATCCGAGTGGCATTCAGAGGAAGAGGAGGAAGAATCTGTCTCGATGAATTCTCGGGACTTGGGTGTGATTCTGGTGTTTGGACCTCTGTGTTTCCTCTTATCCTGTTTTAAAGACAAAAAAAAGACAGAAGACGAAGTGGAGAGAGCTTTTAGCTGATTGAATAATACTGTAAAATATTTATACATGCAATAATTGTATGTATGCACCGACCTATGAGAATCACCGTGGCTGCTAATCAGGAAAGTGCACATATAAACACATGTAATCTCTCTGCATCCTCCACTGTGTAAAACACTAAATTGCTCAAAGGGTGCTTTGCCATCCCAGTGAAAAAAAATCTGGCTTATATGCCATTTGCCTGTGCATTTTGAAGCCGCTGCAAAAAAGTCTAATGAGTAAAGCTAAAGATGTTTATCATCCATACGATAATATCATGCAAATTAGGCAGCACACACTTGTTTTACTAATAATCGACTAAGTGAAATGTGTGGTTTTGTATGGCAGTAATATTCACTGCACACAGCCTGATGTTTTTCACACACAAATTAAAATGATCCTATCGTTTCTTATTTTGAACTCTTTCTTAGATGTAATGGCAGCATTTCTGATCTCTGATCTTTATCTCTGATCTTTCAGTGTCCTCCGCACTGGCAATGACATTCAGCCTTGTTTGCTGTAACAATATGAAGGTTTTCAGACTTATGAGTCCCCTCATTGGTGCAGTCTACATTTAGACCAACTGGAAAAGTGAACAACTGATGCCTTTTTCAAAAACGGCAACACTTGCATTTTTACCCTTTACCCTTCAAAGTCTCACAGTACAGAATCATGCTGAACTGTCATAGCTCCATCGTAGAAGAAGAAGAAGTTTAAAAGTTCCACAGAAATCAAAATATTTTTTCTCCCGTTATCTCTTCCTCCATTTGCTCTACCATTACATCTTCACAGTATGGCGTCATTCAATATATTTCACTGTGTCAAAACAAGCATTGCATCCACCACTGAAAAACTTTCTGACTCCTGTACCCTTCCTGTGGCTCTCAGCTCTCAGAGACCATCAAATATGTTTTATTTTTCATTTTAAAAAACAGCTTGATAATTTCCTACAACAACTCATTTTGTAGATTTAAGAAAAAAGAAATTCTCAAACGGTATTAGTGTATTTGTAGTGGACCATTTCAGTTACGGATTAATACACATTTGTCACCCAGTATAACAGTGTGGTTTATAAAAATACAATGGAGCTCTGCTGCACAGAGGAATAACTAATAGCAGACTTTTAATACAAAGACAATTGTTAGTAAGATTGATTCACTGTTGATTTTTTGTGGATTTGTATAAAATATCACTCAGCCTTATCCTCTAAGGTAATAAACTGTCCTATAGCTGCAGCTTCAATTCAACATCCTGACATTATTCTTATGCGAAAGATTTCGTGCCAGCAAGCAGAACTAGCCTGCATCTGCTTTATTCATTTTCTTGAGAACCCTGCAGAGTTACACCTGTATCTCCGATTGTATCTAATCAAAATTGTCCCTCGGATGAGAGATGCTTGATCTTCGATGTGAAATGATCAGTGATTGTCGTTTAAAACAAAAGGAAGTGAGTAGCAGCAGCGCGTATATGACAACAACATGAGAAGACAACAACAGAGGTAGATGCAGCGAAGAAAATACCACCAGTGTTCCCAGTCAGAGCGAAACCCACTCGTTTGGCAGACACAAAGCGACAGTTTTCTCAAACTTTTGGAATCCGTCCAATGCATGTTGCCATCTGTAAAATCCATTTTCAATAAAAGCCATGCTGAGTTTTGTTGAAAAGAGACCGCCCACCCCCCCTTCCCCGTATATAATGCTTATTTACACTGCTGGCAAAAGCTTTTCCTTTATTGAGCAGAAGTCTTCAGCAGTGTTTCCTGGAAAGTTCTTTTATTCTCACTGCTGACATCAACATTAGCCGTCCTACCCGCTGCTCTGCACAGCTAAGTCTGGCAGCAGATCAGGTGTCATGAAAGCACAGGTTGCAGATGTTAGCACTCCTCTTAACTTCTAGATTAAGTTACTTTTGGTTAAAAGAGGGGACATTTTCAGATGGTTCTACTGTTTCTGTCAACAGCAGACTATGTAATGCATTACTATATGTAAATGCTATAGAATCAACTTTTATACATGTGAATGTAAAATGAGAGAATTAAATCAATAGTAGTAATTTTCTTGACCATATTTTTTTACCCTCTAATCTTAAATAATGTTCCTTTTAAGTCATACACAGTAGCTGAGATAAAGGCTCGCTGTGGGATAAATAGACTTGGAGCTCTGTCAGGCTGTCAGGGTCAGACATGTCACTCTCAGGTCCATTTTCTAAGCCTTTCTAAACCTAAGCTCTGACTGATGAGCTGCTGTTTGCAAGTTGTTGGTGTCAAAGTGCAGTTTTCATAGTTTCAGTATCACTGATGGCTGTCAGTTTATTTATTAATTGTTTTTTGGTGTTTTTTCAAGAATACATTCTTCAAAATAACAACATAAAACTGGAGAGAAACTTTCAAAGCAAACAAATATAATGATGCGAGACATCAGTGTCATGAAGATCAACAAAGATCAAAACACGGCACGTCCTAAAAAGAATTCTAGAGAGCGCTGTGTGAACTGCCTTTGGCTTCTTTTGTTCTTCCAGAGATCAACGCGTATGTTCTTTCTTTTCACATGTCAACCTGACTTCAGAGGACTCCAGGCTTTTTCTCTCTCAGTAACAAAAGGTCAACATTTACAAGACTTGTTATGACTGTGGAGTCATTTACAGACTGCAGTTTGGGCCTAAATCATCCTTATTCTCAGGTCTGTGATATTTCAGTTTTACCTGTGCAGAATTCTACAGAGAATTAAACACATTTTTTGCAATATGCTGTTGATTCTTTCCCGGCAATGTCTTTTTGACCTATTGCTAATTGTATTTGAATTGAAAAACCTCGCTTTACCATTTTGATAAAAGTAAAGGTGAAAGACAATTTTTATCTTCAGTTACTTACTTTAATCTTCAATTAACAATCTGCAATAGTTATATAACCTCATTCCTGTCCTTTTCTATATGTCTTAGTCCCAGCTTATTGAAGGTGGCTTTCTTTCTTTCTTTCTTTCTTTCTTTCTTTCTTTCTTTCTTTCTTTCTTTCTTTCTTTCTTTCTTTCTTTCTTTCTTTCTCCTTGAAACTACCCAATCTTCATAAAACCACAGACTGTTAACTCATTATAGGTTAAGACGATGGTCGATGATTCAGCTCTATCTCTCTGACTTCCTCTCTTACTTTCCAAATTTCGATAAAACCAGTCAGTGTTGAGCCATAATAGTCGTGTAATAATACAGTTTTATCCTGTGAAATTTTATGACTTTGTCAAATCATCCAGAGACTATAAGTATGAAATGATCATTACAGGATACACGGACAGTGTCACATGTGTGCAGCACTTAGTGTTAAACTGTGTCTTTACATATTCCAGATGTTGATAAGTAAAGGGGAAATGTCCCATGGTGCCTTGGACAGGTGTGTGTATGACCCTCACTCTGTACTATTTCAATGTACCGACAGCAATAAATAATTACTGGATTTAACTTTGACACATTAGTACTATCATGAGAAACCTTAAATCACTGAGAAGACGGAAAGAAGGAAATGTGGAGAAATTTTCTACATCCCTCACAAACACACACACACACACACACACACACACACACACACACACACACGTGTATCCCACACCCAAAATCTAACCTGGTTTACACTGACAGCAGGTATTGGCACAGGGGTTTGCTGTAGCGCTGCTGGTGGAGGAACTGCGTTGTTGTTTGTGTTGGTAGCACTACGAGGCTCTTTCCTGGGGGCTGTTTTCCCACTGGGCGGTTTGCTTCGTGGCCTCGGGGGGTTCTGATGCTCCAGGGAGGGCGGAGGCAACAGGTCCTTCTCCCTAGCTGCAGGGCTGCAGTGGGACAAAACACAATCCTTATTAGACTCACCCTTGAGCAAGGCACTGCTACTGTGGCACAGTTTTACACTGACAAACAGTAGAAGATAATGTTAGCCTTGGCCAGCTCCAGGGGGTGAATGTGTGTTAAAATGAAAAAAATATAAGACAGCATGAAATAATTGAAAACAGCATGCATTCAGCCGAACTTGTTTGGATGTGGAAAGCTTAAAAATGGGAAGGGGAAGGGGGGAAGTGATTGAGGGAGAAAAGAATAAAGAAAAGAAGGTAGGAAGTCAGTGTTTTTTTCTAATTAGCCTAACATCAAGCTGAGCAGGCAGTTTGGCATGGCTTCTACTTAATCTAAGCATTTGTCACAACAGATGTGGGAGTGACAGTTTTCAGTGGCTACCTGCCAAGAAGCTCAGCAATCAACTGAAGCCTCTGCTAGATCCTGATACTAAGTGACAGTATTATCTTAACAGTAACTGTAATAGTTTTACCAGTAACAAGTAACATGCAAGTTGTAATATTTCGTTACAAGTCAAGAAACAAGCTGTTACTATTGTTTTCTTCTACCTAAAAAACATACTCAAGTTGAAACTATGAATTAGCACATCCATCAGTTAGTTAAGACTACTGCTGTTTAAATTAAGAGCCAGTGGTTTTAGTGAGGCTGACAGCAAAAAATAATAAGTATAGGCAGTAATAGGATGCTTTCTATATCCACAACTTGTGGTGTCCCTCAAGGGAGTATCCTGGGGCCCTCATGAATTTATTATATATTATAAATTAATTATTTAAAATCTCAACAATGCTGCACTGATAACATTAAATAAAAATAAGACTAAAGTGGAGAATATGTTGAAATGTAGTTCTCTGATAATAACTACACCACTCTTTTAGGGAAAGCATTCACTTTGGATATTGAATTAAACTGAAAAAACATGGATCAAAAGTGGCAAAACATATTGTGCCAAGGAAACAATCTAACAATTTTACAATACATAATAAGTCATACTTTTGGGATGCAGATACTAACTGCTGAATACATAGTTATGCCAAAATGTTAGGGAGGGGTCTTGTCCTCCGTTCCTTACCTATGTTGATTTGCTCTGCTCCATGTCTGGTTTTGATTATCCTCCACACTGTTTGATCTCTCTGTCCGTCTGGGCTGTTTCTTCCCTGTAGTAGTCCTCCTTGGCGTCGTGACCTCTGGCCCAGACAACAGGCCTGGTGACAGCCTCATTTTTGACCTCTGGCCGTCCCCTGAGGCCTTCTGGCTGAGCTTGGCCTTGGCCTTCTCTCTGCCTGGGCTGCAGGGAACAAGAATTGATTTTTCTTTTATGGTTAGAGACACATTTTTGTCAGTGACTGCCTATAATTTGTTCATCCTTCTGCCAGTGTGTCATCCATCTATTCATTCATTCAATAGACATACACTAGAATCTCCTACCAGAAGGCTCCCCTTGTATCCTTGTGCTCCACCGTTGGTGCTGCTGGAACAGGGGTGCTGGTGGATCCGCAGGGCTTGGTCTTGGGAGCTGTACCCACTCCTGGTGCTTCACTCCCTGCAGAGAAAGTGTCAGGACCCTGGGTGATGGAGCCTGGGCAGAGGACATTTGAACCAGAATAAGTATTCCAGATCAAACTAGATTTCTTTTTGCTATATATGTGGTAGCTGTTAGACACAGTAGATTTAACCGTCCACACAAACCTGTGCCATGATGTTCCTGCTGTGGGGGAACTAGGGGTTTGGTTTGAGCTTGGACCTTATTCAACCAGCTGTCCAGCTGCCACTTGTTGGTAGAGGGGGGCTCTGGCTACAGGGAGAAAAAACAAGTTATAGATTATTAAATAAGTATAAGTATAAGTAACTACACTCTGCAGAACCACCAGTCTGATAGGATGGTTGTATATACAGTGCATCCGGAAAGTATTCACAACGCTTCCGGATGCACTGTATGGCTTCACTGTCATAAGAAAATGTAATTTGGCTGGAAGAACTCAAAGGAAGTTACAAATGTGATTTTCTTTGAGAGGGATTTATCCTGAAATCATAAATCATTAGGGTGCTTCTTCATTGCAAACAGAAATGAAAACTTCTTTTAGTGAGATCTTAGAGTTGCTCTATCCATCCTCTGCTTGTGTGTTACTAAATGACTTTCTGTCTCTTTCTCTGCATGTCTCTCTCTTTCCCTCAGTGGGTATGACTGCATAAGCCTATGAAACCAGGCAGCGTTGAGCCATTAAAATAATGTGATAAATAATGTTATAATTCAGCTTTCTGCAGTTGGAGTTTTACGACTTTCAGAGCACCACCCAGAGACCGTGGGAAGAGAGCATTTAATGTACAGGCAGTCAGACACAATGAAGTGAGTAGTGGGGAATCAGGGAGAATAAAAAAGCCAATGAAAGTGCATCTGTCTCTTTATGAAAATGTAAACAAAACCGGAGACACACCTGCCATTGTCAATATCTTTTACTGACAATTCTTTAAAGATTGCTTACTGTAATGATTGAGATTTCTGTAATGACAGTTAATGTTGCCTTTATAAAACAAGGGAACCAGCAAAATGACATTTTGACAGTTGGCATAAACATCACGCAACTCTAGTAATGACTGGTTGTCTCTAAAATGCAGTTAGAAACATACATACTGCAACTGTAGTGAATGTTTACTGAATGATGGGAATAATCTATAAATCATGGTAAATAATAATAATAATTTATATATATTACTGTTTTATTGTGGCCGGGGGCCTCTACGACCAAATCCTTGGACCAAAACTCTGGCAATAAGGGACATGGAATGTCACCTCACTGGGGGGGAAGGAGCCTGAGGAGCCTGAGGGGCTGGACCCTCCACTACTCTGGAGTTTCCCAGGGTGAGCGGCAGTGAGCTCCCCAGCTCCCAGCTCAGCCACCATGTGTTGGAGTTCACCCCTGGTGAACGAGAGGGTTCGCTTCCCTGCGCCTTCGGGTCGGGGATAGGTCTCTTGCTGTTGTTTGTGTCTACGGGCTGAAATGGCAGTACAGAGTACCCGGCCTTCTTGGAGGTCCCTGGGAGGGGTACTTGATGGTGCTCCGACTGGGGACTCCATTGTTCTACTGGGGGACTTCAATGCTCACGTGGGCAGCGACAGTGATACCTGGAGGGGCGTGATTGGGAGGTAACGGCCTCCCCTGATCTGAACCCGAGCGGTGTTCTGATATTGGACTTCTGTGCTAGTCACAGTTTGTCCATAACGAACACCACACGTGTCCATCAGTGCACGTGGCACCAGAACACCCTAGGCCGGAGGTTCGATGATCGACTTTGTTGTCGTTTCATCTGATCTCCAGCCGTATGTCTTGGACACTCGGGTAAAGAGAGGGGCTGAAGCTGTCAACTGATCACCACCTGGTGGAGAAGGTTGGATCCACTGGCAGAGGAGGAAGTTGGACAGATCTGGCAGACCCAAATCGTATTGTGAGGGTCCGTTGGGAACGTCTGGCCGAGCCCTCTGGCAGGGAGGAACTCCCACCTCCGGGAGAAGCTTCTCCACAGATTCCGAGGGAGGCTGGGGACATTGAGTCGGAGTGGACCATGTTCTCTGCCTCCATTGTTGACGCATTGTGGCAGCTCGAAGCTGTGGACGCAAGGTCTCTGGTGCCTGTCATGGCACTGAAGAAGTGATACCTATTGAGCCATGTTGGCCTGTAGGACTCCCGACGCAGTTGACGGGTACCGGCAGGCCAAGCAAGCCGCAAGCCCGGGCGGTCCTGGAGGCAAAAACTCGGGTCTGGGAGGAGTTCGGTGAGGCCATGGAGGAGGACTATCAGTCGGCCTTCGAAGAAATTCTGGCAAACCAGTCCGGCGCCTCAGAAGGGGGAAGCAGTACTCTGCCAACACTGTTTACAGTGCGGGTGGGGAACTGTTGACCTCAACTGGGGATATTGATGGGACCAGAGAGTGTTTTCCAACTGCATGGGGATCACACTTCTCAGCCTCCCTCGGGAAGGTCTACGCCAGGGTAATGCGGGAGAGGATAATTCGGCCTTGGATTCAGGACGAACAATGCAGTTTTCGTCCTTGGTTGTGGAACACTGGACCAGCTCTTTACCCTCCACAGGTTGCTTGAGGGTTTATGGGAGTTTGCCCAACCAGTCCACATGTGCTTTGTGGATCTGGAGAAGGCATTCGACCGTGTCCCTCATGGTATTCTGTGGGGAGTGCTCCGCTATGAGTATGGGGTCCGGGGCCCTTTGCTAAGGGCTGTTGGGTCTCTGTATGACCGGAGCAGGAGCTTGGTTCGCATTGCCGGCAGTAAGTCAGACCTGTTCCCAGTGCATGTTGGGCTCCGGCAGGGTCTTTGCCCTTTGTCACCTGGTTCTGTTCATAATCTTTATGGACAGAATTTCTAGGCATAGCCAGGGGCCAGAGGGAGTCCAGTTTGGGAACCACAGGATTTCATCTCTGCTTTTTGCAGATGATGTTGTCCTGTTGGCTTCATTAAACCAGGACCTTCAACATGTACTGAAGCAGTTTGCAGCCGAGTGTGAAGTGGCTAGGATGAGAATCAGCACCTCCAAATCTGAGGCCATGGTTCTCGAGCAGAAAAGAAAAGGATGGCTTGCCTTCTCCGGGTTGGTGGTCCTGCCTCAAGTGGAGGAGTGTCTTGGGGTCTTGTTCACGAGTGAGGGAAAGATGGAGCGTGAGATTGACAGGCGGATTGGTGCAGCCTCCACAGTTATGCTGTCGGTGTGCCAGACCGTCGTGGTGAAGAAGGAGCTAAGTCGAAAGACGAAGCTCTCGATTTACCGGTCAATCTACGTTCCCACCCTCACCTATGGTCATGAACTTTGGATAATGACTGAAAGGACAGGATCGCATGGATACAAGCAGCCGAAATGAGTTTTCTCCACAGGGTGGCCTGGGCGCTCCCTTAGAGATAGGGTGAGAAGTTCAGTCACTCGGGAGGAGCTCGGAGTAGAGCCGCTGCTCCTTTGCATCGAGAGGAGTCAGCTGAGGTGGCTTGGGCATCTGTTTCGGATGCCCCCTGGACGCCTCCCTAGGAGAGGTGTTCCAGGCATGTCCCACCGGGAAGGAGGCCCGGGGAAGGACCCAGGACACGCTGGAGAGACTATGTCTCTCGGCTGGCCTGGGAATGCCTCGGGAATCCCCCCGGAAGAGATGGAGGAAGTGTCTGGGGTGAGGGAAGTCTGGGCATCTCTGCTCAGACTGCTGCCTCCGTGACCCTGGTCCCGGATCAAGCGGATGAAAATGGATGGATGGATGGATGTTGTTGGTTTATACACTTAATGACATCTAGCTCTTGTTTTTACTGGACCACAGTGCCTGCTAAATGTTTTTAATGTGGTGTTGCACTGAGACAGCTGCTCAACCAAAAATATCAATACGCATCATAAAATTATTTTCCTACATTTCTCAATACATGAAACATGATAATGAATATAGTAGTTGCACTGGAGATTTTGATATTTGTTACACACACCACAATGTCATCCATTCCATACATTCGTGTATGTGTCTCATGTTATCCACTGTGCTCACACAGAGTTACATGACATTCACATCAGGACACACATTCACACATAGTCACACACTTGTCATCCTACCTCTGGAGTGTTTGTGCGGGAGGCTTGATTATACTCGCTGTCACTGGAGCTGCTTTCTGATTCATCTGTGTCCGACTCTGAGCTGCTCTCCGATTCACTGCTGCTCCCTGATGCTCCACTACAGAAGAATGAAACAAAGACAGAGAAGAAAAACATACATTTTAATATAAGTAGCAGTAATTCTTTCGAAATCCATTACAGTTTCATTAGATGGTGAGAAAGAACATCAACAGCCACTGTAACTCCTAACAGGGTTACATCAGGGGATCCCCACGTTCTCTTTTGCTATTTGATATCTGGATGTATAACATATGAACCACCTGCTAGTTCTATCTGGTAGAACTGAAAAGAAAAAAAATCACTCTTCAAATTCAGATTCAACTTTACACTGATGATTTTGTACTTCATCTTCAAGAATGATCAAATGTACTCACTGCAGGAGGCAATCAACCTAATCCACTGTCACAATGTACCATCAGCAGCTCTCAATACAGTACGCCATACAAACCCAAAGACAACACTGAGTTGTTTCATCTTAATCACACTTTATAGCTAGTGATGTTTAAGAGCAAAGATTTTACCTCAACTCAGTCACTTCTTCTGACTGATTCCCAAAAGATCTCCACTCTACTTTCTTCCCTGTGATTCAGCAAATCAGGTACATTACCTTGTTGTGTGTATCTTTCACCAAATATTAAATATTACAAATGTTTAAAAAATTATTCGATTTTCCTGAACTGGGGTGGACAGTTCTAGAAATGACCAACCTACAAATGAAACGTGCATGTGTGGTAGGGAACACGTTTTGTTCATCTCTATTAAATGAAGCCCTGTCATCTTTAATGACTCATCCTGCCACTTTGTCTCAATCAATGTCAGAGTTATTTAAGGCCTGTCTCTCTTGTCCTTACTTCATCCTGTGGCTTTGCTTTCAAGATTGCACCCTCTCTACTGGTCTAGCTTGAATGAGTGGACCACAGTAAAATGGTAAATAAGGTGCTGGACAAATGTTATTGATTTGTTTATGGTGTATGTTTGGTGGAGAGTCATGCTAGAGTCTGAGCACAGCTGCTGTTTTAATGGTGTAAGTTTTACAGTCATATGTTGTGTTACATTTGTATAGCCTGAAGTTGTTCTCCAATGTTTCATTAATAGCTTCATTTGAAATAACTGGTAGCAGTTTTAATGTGAGTTTTTGTCTAAATCTCTTCGACGCTCCAGCCTGTTGGCACAGATCTTCACGACAAATTTCAAGACAACACAATAATCTCATCTATAGACTTGATTTAGAGGCATGGGGAGGAGGGGAGAGGGAAATTTCATCCACTGTTATCAAAAACAAGATCCAGATAATACATAATCTACTCCAACTGCCTCAATTAGCAGAATATATCATCAGATTCTCTCTAAGCTGGATAAATGAATCTTTGTTTATGTGTTCTGTTATGTTTTTGTCTCATTTCATCAATTTTAAAAAAGGGATAATTGGGGAAGCCAGCCATCCTGTCACCAATTCAATAAAAAGGAAGCATCTGATACAGATAATATATAATAAATGGCTATTAATAAAGGCATAAACACAGTGTTTTGAACCTGTTCAACTATCTCATCCTCTCTTTTGCTTTGCTTGGCCCTGTGTTCATCCATCCTTCCACACTGCTTTGAAATGGCATCCTAGAGGCAACGCGCCCCCAACTTAAGAATACACACAAACGCGCTCGCACACACAGAAATTGCAATTATGTGTAGTTCTCTTTTTGTGGGTGTGTGTGTTTGAGTGTGCGCGTAATTTCAGTTCAAGGCTGCCATCACAGCAGGCACCAATCTGTGTGAGCAGTCAAGCAGCAAATCCATCAACTGTTCCAGGGCACATTCACATGCAGACACACACACACACACGCAGCACGCACACACACACACACACACACACACACACACACACACAGTGACAGATACTGTATGAATGCAGTCTCTGGCCTGTTTTTCTACTTCTATCATTACTCATCTCTTCTCTTTGTTTCTCCCTCCCCCTCTCTCTTTCAATTTCAATTAAATTTTCACCTCAGTTTGCTCTATTAGCATCACAGTTGAAACAATATTGGCAAAGCATCAAGTTAAACTCCCTGTTTACATGTTTGTGTGTATTTCAGTCTTCCCTATGCAGACCCTCCTCCATGCATTCACCGCCAGTTGTATGTTTAGAAAACATACTAAAGCCGTGTCAGAAAGTGTTTTGAACTAATGCAGCAAGCAGCTGCAGAGAACAGCAAGATCGTGTCTGCTTGATTTTTTTCATTTTGGTTTTCATTGCTGGTGCTGGCTGGTAAATCAGCTTCACAATAAAACAAGAAATGCAATCACAGATAAGTAAGTTACTGCTCATTACATTCAGCTTTCTCTCTAAGCAGCACACTTTGACTTTCTCTCATCCACATTACTTCTGAATAACTTGTATAAATCACTGATCAGGCCAAAACATACAAACAAAAAGTGGCACTGCAGGCACGGTACGGAAGTACACAAGGCTGTATAAGTAATACCACATTATGTCCTGATCAAATGTCCAATAAACAGCATGAGTTGTACCATTTTAAAGGTATTTACTGTTTTAAAGTACGAATAGTGTTCGCATTGGTCAATTCCACACCTCTGTGTCATTTAAGAAATCATATTTGTATTTTAGTTGGTCAGAATTGTTTATTTGCCACAAAGACAATTTATCCTTAACCTAAACCACCCCTAACCTGCATTAATCATTTTATTTATTATATTATTTTATTTTAAATATGCTTTGCGATGTGGGGTAGTTAGCATTAAGTACAGTAAATATTATGGACATGTCTGTTTTTGTTCCACTGAATTTTTCAGGGCTCTATTTATGCATTTAATATACACTCAGACACACAGTTGGCAGAGATAATTGTAGCATCTATATAAATGTAGTGTAGTCTGTATAATAAATAAGGAGTGATTTCTGATACAGCCATTCTCATTAAACATAATCTTGTTTTTTTCAGATTCATTCAATATCAGTGTTTTTTTCCTGCCAACAGGGTTGTTTTATAGTAATATTGTAGGATAATGTAATAAAGTATAGTATAATATATAATGTAATATAGTATAATAAATATATTATCGATTTTCCACTAGACTATAATGTATGTTCTGTATTCCTTAGCTACTGTCACTTAAATGCAAACAAGCTGTGATTTGACTAATTCTGTTAAAATCACTGAGATGTGAAATTTTTTGGGTCAGAAACATTGTCTTTTTATAGCGAACAGTCTGTTCATACATGGATTACTGGAAGACTGAGGTAGAGATGCCAGACAGATGGCGATGAGAGACACTGCCTGGACTTGTGTCCCTTATTGCCTTTAAAGAATCTTTTGATGTGTAAGTAGAGAAAACCAAGAGTCCTGTGAGTCAGCAGCAGCTCTCTGCTATAGAAGGGACTCATTACTATTCCTGATTCAAATCCAAAACAAGATACTGACTGGACAGCTCCAGAAAGTAATGTTTTTATTCATCTTTTAAACTGACAACTTTTTAAATCGACAAACAGTTGGAGCCAAAATATTTATGAAGATTGTGTTGTTGGGAAATGCTGAAAAATCAAGAAAAAAATTTAATTGGGTTTTTATGCCTGGCTGACTAAAGAGAAAATGCAACAAACTTCAATGGAAAGACTGCATCAAGCACGCTCGGGAAGCATGGGACTTACATGTCCACATGCCACTGGAGGGACAAAACATTGCATCAGATCTGTGGGGTGATGAGGAGACTGCTACACTCCTCAGATGACTACAGGACATAAACAGAAATGTCATTTTTCCATCAGGGTTTTTCTTTGCTGTGATTGAGATTTGACAGGAACTGGTTTAATCATGTCATCTCGTTGTGCTCTCTTCTTCTGAAATGGTTTAATGGCACCTGACTGGAAAATTAACAATTAATTAGCATTTCTTTTCCCAATTTTCTGGAAACTCAGTTAACCTTTGCACTTAATTTGAATGGAAAATTGACTGTTGTTAAAGCAGGATGCCACCCTCTATACCACCACATGGCTTTATTTTGCTATGGTCAGACCGCAGCCAGGATAAAAAAATACTGAGGTCTCAGAACTTTGTCTCTGTTTCCCATAATTACTACCAGATCACATAGATATTTCCAGGAAATTATCAGCAAACTAGGGATTTGGCTGTAAAATAAAGTGACTATTTTATCTTTCTTCGTTCAGAAAATGCTGAAATCAACCAAAAATGTCTTCTACAAAGTTTTTAAATGCACAGAAAGTCCTCCAAGGAAACAAAAATGAAAAAAAATGTTACAGCGACCTCACGCTCCTCGATAGTAGCCATGGCCCTGGACATTCAAACGTAACTGGGTTCCTATTTTTCAGACAAAAGTGGTTTATATAAGTTTATATAACTAGCACAGGAATAATAATTTTCCTCCACTAAATCCACATTGATTGGAAGTGAATGTGCAGACAGTCTAGACAGTAAATAACAGACACAGTCCAACTGCTCCTCATTGTGCCACAAAAAAATAATACCATTTGGCAGATGCTTTTTTTATCCAAAGCACCTTAGTGTTTGATGAGTACCTACATTTTAACTCCGGGAAACAAATCACTTCCCCCGGTGGCCTAGCCCACATTGTCGATACGACATTTGGCAAGAAATCAAGGTGAGAACAATCATCAACTGAGCGACTGCTTTGTGGAAATGTTCTCGCCTGTCATTAGAGCAGGAAATGCTGGGTAAAATGGGATTTCTGGGATTGCCGGGCTTTGTCCTGTGTGAGCAGCGCATAGTAGAATAAATGATTTAAGTTCACTGCATGTAATTTTGTATTCACTGTCTTATTATTGGATGTTTACAACATGAAATATCTCTTTCACTCGCTGAGAGAAAGTCTCAGATGGCTCGTACATGCTATACAAAATCACATAAGGCACGTTTCCTAAATTTGATGCCTCTTTTTATGGCGTTTCATATCATCCTTTAATTTGCCAAAAGATAAAATTGGGTGGAGGCATGAGGCGAGTTTATATTTCCCACACTGACATGTTTGTGTTTTTATTTAAATAGCAGCGTGTGAAGTTAAAGGAAAGCGTGAGTGTCTTTTCTTCTCAATGGGATTTTCAGTTGAGTGCTCTCTAGCCTGTTTCATTCTGGCAACATAAACAGTATGTGCAGGAGGAACAAGATGAAAGGAGATGAGTATGTGTGTGAAAGCATTACATCTGGCCCGCTTTCCTTTTTTTTTTTTTTTTTTACTCAGGAATCAGCCATCAACCGTCGAAAAATAATTTAATGCCGCAGTCGCTGCCAAATTAAAATGTAACGCCAGCTGGTGCAGACTGACAGACGGGCTTTTTACTGGACATTTTAGATGCATTTCTAAAAATTTTGTTGAAGTAAAGACATATAAACCTCATTCAGGACTGAGTTTGTTCAAATTTTAGCAAAGCATTATATTCGAGCGGATGACTTGATGGATATCCAGTTACCATTACAAATACCATTTCAAGTACGTTTACAATCTCTTTTCAGCTCCATGTTACACTGCAGATCATAACACACTAAATAAAAAACACGACACACTATATATAAACACTATATTAAAGACAATTTCCTCTTCACTGTTTCACTGTTTCTTTTTTATATCGTATACAGCAACACAAGTCTTTTGCTTATTTAGGACGCACACCCTTCAATCTCCATTTTCTGTGTGTATGCCTGTGTCAGTGTTGCATAAGTAACACAGATAAGACTTACAAAATAGCCTTTGTCAGATCTTCAGGCTCCAGCGGAGGCTTTGGTGTCTGTCTGTTTATTTGTGTGATAAAATCACAAGCACAACAGGGGAAATGAAAGCCTTACAGGCTTGACAAAATGATCTGGTGGCTTGATATGTCCAGTGGGTCTCATAAGATCCACACGACACCCGCATCCTTGCAGGCTGCACCTAAGCTGAGGGCCACGCTCTGGTATACAGTGATTTACAAATCTGCCTGTATTCATGGTTGGGGCCATCAACAAGGTCAAGTGGAGAACTGGCTGTAAAGGAATGATGTCTTTTTTACACCTGAGAGTTTAAGAGATGCAGGTTAATTAACTCATTATCAGTAAAAGGGAACATAAGTAAAGTTTCATACTCTGGGTCAATGAAACACTTTACACTGTGTTCTTAGTCTTAGTCTTAGTCACTACACTAAGATTATTTTGTGAAAAAACTCACCCCCTATTTGCCTCAACATCATCTTCCAATCAAATACATGCACGCACAGTGCAAGATGACTTTGTCACATGACTGCTGCATGGTGTGGTCGGTAGTTTACCTCACAGAAAATAAAAACTGATCATAATTTCATTGTCTCAGTGTTACCAGAAACAACATTCATCAATGCAAGCTCTCACTTCAAATTCAAAAAAGTTTTTAAATTTAAGTCCAATTATTAGCAAGTTGCAATTTAGCAAAGAAACCCTGATTACTGTTCAAATAAGATTACCAGTCAGCACATATTTTAACTGTGAGTTTGTGTTAAGTCACATTTCTTACTCCCTTTGCCACCCTATCTCATCAGTCCTTATTACATTTTCCTTGAAATTAACTTTAATTAAATAAATGACTTGAAATCCATTTAGTTCTACTTGTCACTGTTTAAGTTCAAAGAACAAAGACCACTCTTCTTCAGTTGAGTCAAAGGTCCAATCTGCTTTTATCAGCCATATATATTACAGGTATATTAAATTTATTATTTAATTGAAGTGTTTGACGACATGATGAAAACACTCATTAGATAAACATTACTGACTTAAATAAAGCAGTGTTGGTCTGTGCATTATGGTATAAGTCCTGTTCATCCATCCTGACAGGTTTCAGTCCTGTGGGTTTTATTTTGGCGGTTCTGAGGTACCACCATGTTTAACATTTATTATATTTTAGAATTGTGCTTTCAGAATGTCACTTGCAAGTATTTTTCCACCAGCCGTCCTTTGATTGAGGTTTTAACTGTTGTGCTTCTTGGACCTTTGCAGCAAACATGATGTGAGAGCTTCAGCGCGACACCACGGGACTGTTAGTCGCTGCTCTCCTTTAACCCTCCACTTTGCTCTTCATGACTTCAGCTGACTGCTTGGTCACCTGAGACAGGATGCCAGGACCATTTTCCCTCTTTAGACGCTTAGACGCTTTGCATGTCCAACCTTGACGTGAGCAAATGTCTTGTCTACCATCTGTATGTACTGATTGCATCCCGAAGGCTCCTGCCTCCCTTACGAACTCCTCAACCTCCGCTATCCGTGCTGTTTCCTTTACAGAGTATTTCTCAAGGATAACATGAGTCTGATTTTATATTTTATCTTAGGCGTTTAGAAATACATCAACCTCATTTTTGATTATATATCAAATTGCCTTGACCCAAACAGCAGTAGTAATACAATCTAGAAGGCACATTGAACTGCAATTACAGAAAAGCAAACTATTTCTTTATTCACCTTTTTCAGTATTTTGAATACAGTAACTTTAACTGAACATACACTCAGGGTTGTGCATTCTGTTGAGGTTGATTGCATGTTTTAAGATGTTTGGATAGAGTCTGCATTTACGGATGTATTAAATATTTAAGAGGAATTCTAACATATTTTCGGCAAACGTCTTTAGAAATAGTCATTTTTTGATAAAATACTAAATAAAAAAGTATTCTCAGCTTTGAGCCCACAGCCAGACCATGATACAGTGAGGTAGAATTGAAAGGAAATGTAACAGAAATGATAAATTAGTAAATAAAAATTGGAATTATACAGAGTTTGGTTGGCGGTTAGTGAAGAATGAATGAGGTGGGTGGGGTTGCGCTTGGGGAATACATAACCTCAGTATTTCTAAAATCCTGGCTACAGCCCTGCATATATGAATGTGTAATTTTACTCTTCTGTCAGATGAGTCTGTGATATTAATGTTTGCAGATATCACTGGTTATGCAGTGTAAAAATATATTGACTTCTCCACACATCATGGACCTATTAATTATTTATACATGCTGTACAGTCTCATCCCTCATACATGATTTCAGAAAAGACGCAGATATTAGCACCCCACAATCAGAATGTTTCCCTCCATGTGCTCTTTTAAACGCTCTAGGGTCCATCTGTGTCACACTGTACGGCTCAGTTTGGACTGTGTCAGCATTAATTAACCAGCAGGAATTGAACATAAGGAGGACAATCAACACACAATGGACAGTTATGGCTTTTTTTCCTCCTCCCAATCGCTTCTGCTGGAGAACTGAATTGATCAGCCTCTAAAAACAATGGAACGGATGGCTTTGAGCCAGACAGGCCATGGCTCAGAAAACTGCAGTCAGTAGAGACAAGATGTAACAGAGTGTGGAGCAGGAGGATCATGCAGAAAAACTGCAGCAGTAGTCAAGCTTTCATACACAGCAGGTAAATGTAGGTTCTTACAATGACTAAAGAAGTGAGTGAGAGTATATAGTATTATAAGGGTATTACGGCGCTGCGCAGTGAAGATGTGGAGGCCATCTGGGCTCAGTTCATCTGTCATCTTATCATCTGCCTTCAGCTCGCTGGTTCTGCCCTCCACTTGGCAGGGCTTCCCGCTGCACAGCTGGCTTTACAATCTCTCTCTCTGTCTCTCTCTCAATCACTCACACTCTCGCGTGTGTGCGTGTGTTTGCCCGCACACACTCGCATGTGTGCTTGTTTGACAGACTGGGGGTGTGTGTAAACCTGTGATATGTGCAACATTTTGGGAGGATTTATGACATTATTGTGGTTACTCTATTGCAGTCTACCAAATATATAAAACTATCTCATACTCTAACAGTGCAGTGGAGGAATACATTCATACATGCATTGATAATTACATTACAATGTGTATGTATGCATGTGTGTTTATGTGTAGCAGTATGTTCTTGCACTAAAGTATGAACATGAAATAAAATATGGCAATATATGCATTTAGCAAAAAACATTAATTCAATGACACACCTGAGCCAGGTCGATAATTTTGTACCCAATGAACTTAGAACACTGTACTTCATCTGCATGTTAGAAAGTATGAAATAAAGTTTTAAAAGGAGCATTTTGTCTTTGGGAATCAGAAACACTGTTAGTTGCTGTGGTGATAATATATCATAATGGGATCAACATTTTTTAATGTACTGTACATGAAAAAAAAAAGTTCAAAATCTTAACAGGAAGTAGAGCAACTGTTTTATTTTATGACTTGTATGTGTTTAACTTCCGCTGGCTTTGCTTCCTGTTTTTATACTTTTCACGGGGAAGGCTTTCTTCACTCTGTTTACTTTGAGTGTTTTTGTTCTATATGTGACGCTAAGTTAATGTATTTATATTTGTATTTAAATGTGTGTTGCAGAGACATGACTGTGGGGACCGTGTTGACTGGCATGGACCGTTCATGAACTATAGACCCGTAAATGCTTTGTTTCGCTACAATTGCAGGGAAATTACGCTGATGTCATTTGTGGTGCCCTGCAATAAAACTGAAAGGCCTGGGGAGTGTGGTCCTTATTCAGTACAAGTCAGTGCAGTGTAGACCCACCACATACACATGCACTGTTTGTTTTTGTATGGTGTGTGTGCATCTCAATTGTCAGAAAAGTGTTTTCTCATCTCTTAATCGCCCAGAACAAGTCCTCTTGCACACTACACTGAAGTTTATCGTGTAATTAGTCAAGTTAAACAACACAGATTGTATCTCATGCACCAGGTAGAATCATACAGTGCATTTATTACACACAGTTGCTTGTGTTTCATAAATTATGAATTTCAAGCCTGAAAAATAAAATTTTTTCACCTTTTCACAAGCACTAACAGGTTCCAGCGTTCGAGTTGTGTGTAGATGGCTGTGTGTATTTGCGGTTGTGCGTGTGTGTGTTTGCCCGGGGCAGTACTGTGGGGAAGGCTATAATAGGTTTCCATTTCTACATATGTAGTGTAATGCTCCCTGGCAGCAGCAGGAGTGACAGTGTTTGAAGAAGTGCATCACATTTGAACTCATGTCACACTTGATGCACCTGACTGGCAGGGTGGACCCACGCTGCTTAACCCGTCTGTGTCTTTAAGCTGCCAACACATCTGTACCACACATCACGACTGTAAACTCTCAGCTATATCAGTGATTAACAATGAAACTTCTATTGATCTCTGATATAAATGCAGCTCTCATAATATTAAGAAGAAAAGATTTTCATTTGCGCACATTTTACCCATAAACCTCTCATGTTTTAAGGTTTTTATCACCACCTGTTTAGGCAAAGACCGAGGCTGCATTTTCAGTTCTCCCTGTGGTTTGTGATTTCAAAGGGAACTGATTTCACCACACTGCAGTTCAAAAAAAAAAAAAAAAAGAAGCTACCAGTAAATGCCAACTTTTAACAATCCAGGCAAAATAAATCCAGATCTGCAAATATCTTTTGTTTGGTCTAAAAGAAGATAAGACTTACACTGCTCCACAAAAGAGGAATAGTTTGCTGTTATGAAACAGGAGTCGATTACACAAATACATTTGTGGAATGAATTGTGTGAATTGTCCTGTTAGTGACCGAACTAGCTGCTGACAATTAACAAGGCAGCTGTCTATGGTTGTGCCTGACCAGTGTTAACAGTTAACTACAATATACTGCGTCACCAAGCTTCTGCCACCAATTATTTGACGAGGACACATTTGGAGTGACCGGCCGTTAAAGTGAGTTGTGGTATTTTTTTAAAATGTTAGTGGAATTAGGACGTGGGATCTCATTTGATCGACTTATATCTAATTTAATCAACTAAAATCTTCTTCTGCGCCACTTTCCATCAAGTTTCCCGCTGGCTGGCACAGAGCACAGGACACACTGATCCTGACGTCTGTATCAGCAGCCTTTTTTATTATTGATCATGAATGCAGACACAGTAATCTCTGTTGACGTATACTGTCGGTCTACTGATTTCACCACATCTGAATAAAGTTTAGAATCAGTTTCAAATGCACCCTTCAAACATCCTGTGAATTCAATACAATTCACAATAAATAAAATAACATTGTAATAATAACAATAATAATTAAAATAATATTAATCATGCTACTACAATAATACTACTCCCACTATGATTACCAACTCTACTGTTACCACTAGTACTTCTATTACTCTTCCAATACTTTCTATTGCTATTGCTAATAATTAGAATAGAAAGATGAATCTACATAACTCCTGGCCATATATATGTGATAAAAGATGCAGAGGAAATAATGAAGAAAGCAGATAGCACACAGATTTTAAAGATTACAGAGCAGAAATATAACAATGATACAGTCTAATATACACTATGGTGGGATGAATGCGGTGGGTGGTTGTGTGTGTGTGTGTGTGTGTGGCAGGAAAATAACGATTGGTATGTGGGTGAGGTTGTCAGAGGAAGGATTTTTAAAATGTGTGTGTGTGTGTGTGTGTATGGATGGTGTGAGGAGTGCGTGTGTGTGTGGATGGTGTGAGGAGTGCGGGTGTGTGTGTGTGTGTGTGTGTTGCTCTCCATGGGGGATATAGCCAGTGGATCGCTCGCAGCATCTCTAGTCCCAGCGTCCCTGCGGACATGTGTATGTGTGTGTGTGGCGTTCAGTAGATTGGGCTGCAGAGTGAATGGGCTCATGGGCTCATTAGCGGTAGCAGAGTAACACATGGCCTGGGGCACGCACAGACACACAGCACACACTCGCTCTCTCTCTTTCTCTCTGTCTGTCTCTCTTTCTCTCGCACAGTCACACTCCAGACTTGCATACTAATGCCTTCAGACTGTGAACACAACGCGCCTCATTTATAAAAGATTCTTATATTCTTATGCACCAGTCTGCGCTTTGCAACACATTCCAAGCAAAAGATGAACTTATGAAAAATTGATCTCGGTGCCAAAATCAGCTGTTTACATGAATTATCTCCAATGTTCTGTGATAGTTACAAGTTTAACTAGCATTTTTTCTTCTAATGATTAATTAGGTGACATGTTCCCCCAAGATGCTACAGGAAGACAATAATGTACCACAATGTGTAGCCCACACAGGATGTAACTGTGGGGAATGGAAATAGACTTTATCACCTCCAGAAATGACAAAAAAGAGAAAAGTTATTATGGGCAAATTGTGAGCAGCAAGAGAAGTTGGTACCCGACAAATAAGTGAAGCTTCAACGTGTTTGCTTAAGTGAGATTGTGTTGTCAGTATAGACAGTAATATGGAATAATATGGATGACAAAACGCCAAGAAACAAGCATTAGTTCCTTTTCAGGGATAGCTCAGCCATCTCAATCTGCTCTGGGTAGTCAAGTGAAGACATTGCAAACGATACGATGAAAGAAACTCCTCCAACATGCACAACAGCGGCTCCGGCCCCCCTGCTGGAATGATTGACAAGGACAGAGTCTTCTGCCTCCCATTCCACTTTGAAATGAGATAAGCAGGGAGACGATGCTTTCATTCATCCTGGAATTCTTAATTATTTTCCACTTTGTCACTGACCACCAGATGCAGTCAATTATTATTTTTTCATCATCAAATCAAGTCTAGATTGTTTTATTTTGTCTTTAAATTTCAGTATAAAAGCCCTACAATTTATATGTGCCTCTCTTTTTGTCGTTGCTGTGGGGAGCTGACTGACTTAAACCTTGTGAAATGAACTTCACAACCATTACAACCAACTGTGCGTTTCCCCTCAGGTTCCCCTCAGCTCTCTTTAACATTTTAGCCTCTTTAAGCTCACATATTGTTGGGCTGTTTAATCTATAAAAATGCATCATATTCTATGAAGGACTAACTTACATCTATGTTTTGTCTTATGAAATCAGATGTCTGCAAAGTAACAGTGACAGACCAGAAAAATAAAACATTATCCCTGAATTACGTTGAATAGAAGTAGACAGTAGCATAAAACAGATAAGTAAATTAAGGTGAATAAGTAAAATGTCTTGTGTCAAAGCAATATTAAGGATGAGGGTCCGGCACGCTTCCAAGCAAGTTGAATAAAAATCCAAAGTTACAGCGAGGGTAAGGCTTTTTGATTTTCACCCATATGCACACCATATGCTCTCTGTTTTGGATGAACGTCAAATGTTAAATTTGTGTAAAGTCATAATGAGACATTTAGTGAAAAGAGGATCTAAGAAAAATCTCACTCAGTGACCTTGTATTAGTACATATGTATACACGTATGATGATAAACAGGATTTTATGTTTCATCCTTCGAACCGTGATCCCAGGTGAGCATACAGAGGCCCTGTTCAGACATGGTAAAATTTATGTAGTGACCTACAAACAGTGAGTATAGAGGACATCTGCTGCCTCATTTCAAATGGTAACTGAGTGTGTGTTGAGGCTGGTGACTGGGGTTATCAAGTGGGCACCTGCCATCACAGATGCTTCAGTGAATTAGAGACACTGCACCTCGAGAAAGCGTAATAGTGGTTGTGTCTGCAGTAACCTTCAGACATTACTAATTCTAGAGAGAATCTTTGACCGAAACACTTCAGCCACATCCAGTGACCTCAGCCTCTTCATCTTTTAGACTTGAGGTGACAAAACAATAGACCTGGAGGTAGCTGCTGCTACGTGCAGAATGTGAATCTTTGCTCCGTTTTGTTGAACCACGATAAATGAAGATAAACAAATCAATGTTACAACACAGAGTCAGGCTATTTTTCTTACCTTAGGGCCGTGCCTCTGGCTTTGGGCTTGTCAGACACCTGTCAATACACAGACACACAAACCGTGAGTGATGTTAATACGTTCAGTTTCAATTTTGACTGCAGTTTTATTATTCATTTGATTGAACTGTAATGCTGGTAATTCAAGGAGAATGTGGCTACATCTGCACCTTTATCAGGATTTTGTTAGGATGTGTTTCCATAGTATCAAACATTGTAATATAATTATTTTGTCAGACACAACATCATGATGGATGTCAGTAGGTGGGCTTCTTGTCTGACTTGTCATGTTAAATGGGAAATGTGACGGTGTTTCATAAATCCATGAAGAAGATCTGTTTTCATTGATCCGACAATGGTTTCTTTCAATTCATTACATCTTTTGACAGTTTGCTCATCAATTGTAAATAAGTTGATTAAAACCTACAGTATACTCTGTCACTCCTGAATCTTCATATGTTTTTAAAAAAATCCCCAAAAATATGTCAAAAAAAAAGTATAGATTTAATTGTACAAACAATAAACATCTTCCTAGCTATCTTTAATTATCATTATTTATGCTTCAGTATTTCCTTCTGTGCCATGTTATAGATATTAAATAACACTGCAGATGAGACATATTACTGCTCTCATTATCAATACTACCGCTGTCCATTATGGAGAGTATCAAATCATAATATTTCCAGAAAAAAGTCCCCTTTTTTTCAAGAAAAAGAGTTGAATATTTAGAGAAAAAGGCAATGTACGAGATTTTTATATATTTTATTAAAAAAAGTCATAATAGAATAAAGTTTGTGAAGTGATACTATGGGGGGGGAGGGGCACAGTGAATAACCTAACTGACTATTACATATACTATAGCAATAAAACATACTCCTCACTTACAGTCTTTTCTGATCAAGGTTAGTTAGGTACGGGGAATAAAAACGACAGGATGAATCACCAACCGTGATCTATGGAACTTGAAGACGCTATACTGATTTTCCCTTTCACCCACTTAAACCTCCACTCTTCTGACCTTCACTTTTCTTCACTTGATCTGCTCTCTCTTTCTTCTCCTCTCTCCTCTAAGAGAAGAAGATATTTTCTTGTCATTAAAATGAGAAAGAAAACTATCCATTTACTCTATTTTATCTTCTTTTCCTTTATCCCCTCCTTCCCTTGTTTCCTCCCTGCCCTCTCTCTTCACCCCAGCCTCTGTTCACTCCTTTATTTCCATTCACACTTCCCCTCCTTTCAGTGAAAGAATGGGGTGATTAAGTTTGCCAGTGAAGCCTTTCCCCCCTCTCATCCTCTATTCCTCCCTCTGTCAACTCTGAGTCAATTTTGTACATGACTACATCAATTACAATAACAAAACAAAAACAGTAAACTCAATTTCTGCAAATATCTTTATGGCCATTAATTCATCTTCAAGCACTGAGACCCAACAATTAAAATAAATTACGCAAACAAAAACAGGACCTTTTCTCGCCTCTGGCATAATTGTTGTTTCTCTCTCTCTCCCTCTCTAGGAATAAGGTGATTAACTGGACCAGTGAAGTTTCTGATAGATCGATGCGTAGCTGCAGGCTAGAACAACAAACCTCCTCAGATCTTTGGCTTTGGGAGACTTGCAGGGCTCATGGAGTGGATCTATGTGTGAATATATTTAGCTAGCTGGTGGCTTTACTTGGATTTAAATAAAGAACAACCCATCCAGTATTTATTCAGACAATCTCCTCTGTAACAGCGCGGCCGTGAGTATTGTTCCCGACAAAGAGGACAAGCTGTTTTACCACAAGCAAGACAATTCAAACCCTAAACCTTTCGAAACATAAAGCGCTCTGTATATGACTCCTCTTTATTTGTAAAATCTCCATACACTCTTCTCCATTCTCTCTCATGTGGGTGCAAGACATCACAGTGTTGCACATCAGACCTGGCGATACAGTTTTAACAGGGCTTTAAACACCCCCGCATCATCTTGAACAGTAACCGAACAATGAATTCTCTGCTTGTCTATATGGCGCCGCTTCACTTTGCGCGAGAGACTTTGTAAAGCGTTCCTAACACCTGAACGCCGGGTTCAAAATCCTGAATTTCTGATGCAACTCTTGCGAAGGTTGCCCTGCTGAAAATATAGAAACCACTGGATTTTACTCGTGCAAAACAAAGAGAGTATGGAATTTTAGCATCTTCCCATCGGCTGCCAGTTGGATTTAACACAGCTAGTTCACTTTTATATGTCACCTAACTGTGCACAGAAATAATATTGTCTTTAAATTGTATGCATATACTTTAGAATTACATATTCACATGATTATATATACACTGTTTTCCTCGATTTTGACCTAACTGACTGACAAAATTACATGTTTTCCTTTCTATGTGTCAACAAGATATAGATTTCTCTATTTACTCAAGCCTTTAAGCCTTTCAACAGCCTTTTATACCTCCTCACTTTTACAGTCTTTCTTTATCTTCCCATCAAGGTCCACACACACACTTGACACTTTTGTTGTTACTTTGTGTGACAGTCTAGTTTGTCCGACCACGGGTTATAAAAACGACAGGATGAATCACCAACCGTGATCTATGGAACTTGAAGACGCTATACTGATTTTCCCTTTCACCCACTTAAACCTCCACTCTTCTGACCTATCACTTCTTCTTCACTTCACATCTGCTCTCTCTTTCTTCTCCTCTCTCCTCTAAGAGAATTGAAGATATTTTCTTGTCATTAAAATGAGAAAGAAAACTATCCATTTACTCTATTTTATCTTCTTTTAGCTTTATCCCCTCCTTCCCTTGTTTCCTCCCTGCCCTAGATCTCTTCACCCCAGCCTCTGTTCACTCCTTTATTTCCATTGCAAATACTTCCCCTCCTTTCAGTGAAAGAATGGGGTGATTAAGTTTGCCACTTGTGAAGCCTTTCCCCCCTCTCATCCTCTATTCCTCCCTCTGTCAACTCTGAGTCAATTTTGTACATGACTACATCAATTATCAATTAACAAAACAAAAACAGTAAACTCAATTTCTGCAAATATCATGCCATTAATTCATCTTCAAGCACTGAGACCCAACAATTAAAATAAATTACGCAAACAAAAACAGGACCTTTTCTCGCCTCTGGCTTGTTGTTTCTCTCTCTCTCCCTCTCTAGGAATAAGGTGATTAACTGGACCAGTGAAGTTTCTGATAGATTTCCGATGCGTAGTGCTGGTGTGAGGCTAGAACAACTCCGTATAAAACCTCCTCAGATCTTTGGCTTTGGGAGACTTGCAGGGCTACATGGAGTGGATGAGACTATGTGTGAATATATTTAGCTAGCTGGTGGCTTTACTTGGATTTAAATAAAGAACAACCCATCCAGTATTTATTCAGACAATCTCCTCTGTAACAGCGCGGCCGTGAGTATTGTTCCCGACAAAGAGGACAAGCATGTTTTACCACAAGCAAGACAATTCAAACCCTAAACCTTTCGAAACATAAAGCGCTCTGTGAGATATACACAGACTCCTCTTTATTTGTAAAATCTCCATACACTCTTCTCCATTCTCTCTCATGTGGGTGCAAGACATCACAGTGTTGCACATCAGACCTGGCGATACAGTTTTAACAGGGCTTTAAACACCCCCGCATCATCTTGAACAGTAACCGAACAATGAATTCTCTGCTTGTCTATATGGCGCCGCTTCACTCTGCTTCTTTGCGCGAGAGACTTTGTAAAGCGTTCCTAACACCTGAACGCCGGGTTCAAAATCCTGAATTTCTGATGCAACTCTTGCGCAGAGGTTGCCCTGCTGAAAATATAGAAACCACTGGATTTTCACTCGTGCAAAACAAAGAGAGTATGACCCGAATTTTAGCATCTTCCCATCGGCTGCCAGTTGGATTTAACACAGCTAGTTCACTTTTATATTCCCGTCACCTAACTGTGCACAGAAATAATATTAGTCTTTAGAATTGTATGCATATCTTTAATCCTTTAGAGCCAAATTACATATTCATGCATGATTATATATACAATGTTTCACTCCTGATGTTTTCCTCGAGTTGGTGTGACACATATAAAATCATGAACAGCTACAGACAAAATTAACAAATGTTTTCCTTTCTCATGTGTCAACCAAGATATGAGATTTCTCTATTTACTCACCTGCCTTTAAGCCTTTTCACCCCATCCATTTACTCAGTAACCTTTTGAACTTATTGATCGAGGTCTTTCTACAGTATAGTCCACACACACACACACACTTTTGTTGCTGTACTTTGTGCTGACAGTCACTAGTTTGCTCCGACCAGTTGTCACAAGTTATCTCTGTTTCAAGGTCTTTGCTTTCTTGTCTGGATACGTTCTGCTGCAGCTCTACAGAGCGCTGTGGACAACCTCCTGTGCTCCGTTTGACACAATCTGACTGTTCTGTATCTAACACAGAGGCAATACCATTGGACAAAACAGTGTGTGCAATGCTAGACCTGTTATTACCTCAGCAATAAGCAAATACAAATGAGAAGATAAATATCCAGCATCATAGCTGCTACTTAACAATCTGGTGATTATACAGACAGTAAGGCGAACTGTGTGAAAAGCACCTAAGTAAACTTCTGTATGCAAAGCTGTGGCTCATGCAGTGTTTTGAGTCATGTCCTGTGTTTTCTCTCCAAACAGCCACACGTGTTTGCGACTGCATATTTAAACCAACCCAGACTGTGATTTGAGGTCACTCAACTTTAAACACTTTAGTGGTAAATTGCCATTGAACTGGTAATCAGTCGCTCACTTCATGACCACTTTCAGCAGATGCGGATTCCACATGTTTGTTTACATTCAGTGTTTCTCAGAGTCTAACAATTTAGTCATCCATTGTTTGCATCCATGTTTTCTGGCTAGCAGCCTTTTCCTCCTCAGTTGTTGTTCTTATTTTATTCTTCTTTTCTGTTGCATAACAGCCACCAACTATTCATCAGTGGAATAAAAAGAAACCATCAGTACGACTATGGATGGCGTTGCACGCTCACTCACACACATACATGTGCATTCTCTTGTGCATGCGTGAGATAAACAAGATGAGGACCCATTCATGAAAAACAGTACTCCGTAGTGCTACTAGAGGTCAAAAACTCCAAAGCACCTTCTACAACACTGTTCAATTTTGTGATCCAACATTACACATTACACATCCACATACGGTATGCAACAGCACAGATCCTGCACCTCAGAAAACCTGTCCAAATGTATTTGCATCTAGCCCACTGTGCCTCAGTGCATAGAAGACAGGACCAACGCATCTCAGTGTGCTGGACATTTTTACCAGCTGCAACTGTATTTTTATATAAAGACAGAGCTTTTAAGCTTGACTTTGCTCTGACCGAGGTGATCTGTCATCACAAGCTCGCAGAGAGGAAAGAGAGAGACGCGGGGAGATAGAGAGACAAAGGACAGTCCTGCAGCGGTAATTGGGTTGCTGTTTTCTGTCAGTTTCTAAAGTCATTAGGAACATCTCTCTCTTTTTTCTATCTATCTCTCCTTCCCTTTCCTCTTTCCCCCCTCTCTTCCATCCCTCCGTCCTCTGCTCTGTCTTTCGATTCCCTCCTCTCCGTCGTCTCTTTGCTCTGTGCCAAAAACATATTCATCATACTCCTCTGCTGCCCTCACAGCGCTGTGCCACAGCATACTAATGACACTGTGCGTGTGTCTGCGAGTGTGTGTCTCTGTGTGTGCATGAGGGACTGTCAGCATGTGTTTTTATTTATGTGTTTGCTGGCGTAAATGCTTGTGAGTATAAATTGGCATGGGTACACTGTATGTGATTATATGTGTGTATGGGTGCATGTGTGTAATACATACACATCTGTGTATTTGATTAAGAACATTAATTAAGAATGTGTGTGTGTGTTGTGTTTTACTTCAGGCTATAAAAGCTTGATAATACACCATGCACTCATTTGCTATAAGCCTGTTAACAGAACATTAGCATCCATCCAGAAAAATGCCACTGAATTCATCTGAGGCTCTGAATGGCCTCTCTCTCTCTCTCTCTCTCTCTCTATCACTTTCATTCTCTTTGTCTCTCACTCAGTCTCCTTGTTTACTTTCCATCTCTCCCTCTCTTTATCCTCGCCTCCCATCTGCATTGTTATCGCTCTGTCTCGTCTGTCTTTGTCTCGCTCCCTCTCTGTCCCACTAACTTACTCACTTTTTGCTTTTCTCTCTTTTCTCACTTTTGCTCTCTGTTTATTTGGATCACTCTCTGTGTCTGTCTCGCACAGTCGCCCAAAGAGAAAGAGCCTGATGACAAGATAAAAACAGAGAGGGAGAACGTGTGGTGGAGACTTAAAGAGCAGGTCTACATTTTGAAAAAGAGGACTTGGAAAATGTATTTTTTTTGTATTTTGTGTCTCCTGTGTCCCTGTGTTAATGTTTGTGATGACTCATCTTGAACACGAAGGTGTATAAATAAATGTGTCCAATCAGACGTGCTGCGAAGAGCTAACGCCATCATTAAAGCTGGCTGTTTGCTCGAGTGTTGTAGTAGCTAGCAGAGCGATGTCATAGAGGGATGTGTGAGACTGGATGTCCAGGCTAGCTTACACCACAAGTCTTGGCCTCAGTCGTGCCTGTGCAGAGCTCACCTGCTGTATTTGGCCATCAGTGGCGTAGCTGATGATGCTGCACAGAAGTGTGCGGTGGATGTATTTTCTCATTACTAATTCTTTAAAGGAAAACTACAATAAAACAACTATTTTTTGTAGCTTGGACAACTAATTTGTTATTTGTGATTGTCTGAGATGTTGGCCGCAGCAATATGTCCAACATGACGCTCTGACAGGTTGTAAACAAGCTGACAAAATAGTAGTGATAATCCTTCATTACATAGGAAACTCATGAACTAGTACAGCTATGGTTTGAACACCTGGAAACACAAAGTCAGCCAGTAAACTGTGATGGATGTTTGTAACAGTTTGGATAATAACTCTTTTTTGTCTCTAACTGTCTGACTGCTCATGTTTGTTGAACTTATCTGAAGCAATGTCAGCACAAATATGAGAAGTTATGTTAGCGACTACTTTGTTTTGCTTTAAAGTCACAGGCCAGCTGGAAGTGAGAGCGTCTCATCGTCTGTAATGAAGTGAAAACAGATGTGGGCAAAGTATAGTTACTGGGAAGACTGAAGTGAATCCTTCAGAGTCGACTGAACCGCTTTAACGTGGGTGTGGCTCAGTGGATGTAGTGATGCGGAGCTGCAGAGAACTTTTCACCCTCATCAGCGCCTCCTTCACCTTGGATACATTTTTATATACGCCCACAAATTTTAAGATGAGTCATCAAAAATATCTGAATGTGTTTTACAGTAAAAAAGGAGGAGGGATTTTAAATATAAAACACCTAAAAGTGATAATCTTGACATTTATTTGGCACATACCAAGAGAGAACAGCGCAGTTAACACAGTGACACAGAGGTTTTCATTTCACTGCGTCTTTAAGGAGGGATAAAGGCATTTTAATACAGCAGGAAACAGAACAAGAGAGGAAATGTAAGTGCATTTCACATAGAAAAGGGAGATAAAGAGAAGAAGACAAAGAAATATAATGAATTTTATCCTATTTCATCCTGTTTATTCATCCTAATACTAAAAATAATCATATGTAACCCCTATGATTAAGGAAGCCACTTGCTACTATTCTGAATGCACACTAACTATCTGTAATTAACAGATCTACTTTCAGCATAATTATAATAACTAAAACCACTATAAATGACCTGCCATCATGTATAATTATAATATCTACCATCATTATAATTATACAATCAGAAGGCCAGTTAAAAGGGGATGAGAGGAATCGGTATCTTTTCATTAACAGAAAATATCTCATGGACTCTTTGATGGGCACTGATATCAGGCTGCACAGTGGGGGAGGGGGCAGAAGCATGACCCCCACTGACTGCTTTGAACTCATCTGGCATCATTAGTGTATGATGATAGTGATTAGAGGAGAGAGGGCCACCATGCCAATTTTCATACCGAAAAACAAGACATGAGGAGCAGGACAACTGCATTGCTCATGCTGCAAAGTGCCCCCGAGTGACGAACACGACCTCCTCGGTCAGTGGACGCTGAGCTAAACGTGCGGAAACACAACTTCTGGATAAAAAACAACATGATTCATAATCTCTCCACGGTTTGCATGCAGCATGTATGGCTTTTTAAAGTTTGAAATTTCCACCTTAAATTACCACCTTAAATGTTGCAGCCTTAAGTGTGCCACCTGAATAACTATAAGCATGTTTAATTATAATTCATTAATAATTTTATCAATTTAAAAAGGCCATTATAACTTGATACATTACATTTGCATTTAAATTATACTTTACATGATTTAAAGTAAGAAAAAAATAATGCAGAAATAATTGATAGAAGGAGTCTGTAGGCTGGACTTCAATTAATTTGTAGGTGGCACGCTGCTTACATGTCTTCAAATCAAATAATAGATGTAAAAGAAGGTATCAAATAAACTTCACGTGATAGGTTGACTCTTTAATAAATGGAAGTTTTGAAAGAAGTTAAAGAAGGTCCTCAGATTTCATGACAAGATGTTAGAAACTGTCAAGAATAAATGCTGAAATTCTTATTTCAACCTACATCTGAGTTACATTTGTATTCATTCATAATAGCTGTTTCTAAATTGGTCAGTGTAATAATTGATTCAGTTAAACAGAGTAAAAGTTTCGGTAGACTCCAGGCTCCTTCAAATTGCATCACATTTCCATGATCCGACATGTTTGACAGATGAATGGAAACAATTTGCTCTGTGGTCAAATATTGTATTTCAAATACTGTCTGCACATGAAAAATAAGTAATTACTGTTAGAAATAACTACCTCTTTGCAATGCCAACAAAGCAATTATTTTGAAAATCAAAACTGGAAGTCCTGCTCAGTGTCTCTGACTCGCGTGACAATAAGGGACCGCACTGAAAAAGAGCAAAAACACTTCTACATCCCAGCTAAGTTTATAAAGTTTACAAATCCTTTCCAAGTGGGTACAGCATACAATTACTCTGTGAGAAAAGCTCATTTATGGGAAAGTATCGCTCTGATTGCTACAGAGTAAACACTTCCATTGCCTAGTGTAAACTCACAGCCCTACAAGTTAGTTCCTGGAACTGATTGGTAGTTAAAAGGTACTTGTAAGAAAGATGAGCCCTTTCTCATTGTATTTATACAACTCAAGCTGTTACAGGCTAAATCTTCTATGACTTTAGTGTCTTGGCTGTTTTGATGTACCTAGTTAGTATTTGGTGGCATGCCATTTGATTTGACATGACAATGTGTTAACCACAAAAGGTTCCCACAAAATGTTTCTGCGCATCCCTGTACTTTACCTGAGATGAACCATTTGTGTCATCCATGTAGAATAACAAAATAATTGAGAAGAAGAAGGCTGGTGTTCGGCCCTCTGTTAAGGTGTGGCTTGAACATGAACCGACTGTTGTATCTCACCGTCAGTCAACATGTCAACAGCGTGGAGCGCCCTGGTGGCCTGAAGGTTGCTAACTGCAACGTTTATGTCTGTCTGGGACATGTCCTGACCTCCCTCTTTCCTCCTGTTATCTCTCTCCTGTCTCATAAAGTGTTAAAACTTGTGTTTGTCTTGCATTCTCCTGTTATCTAATGGCCCTTTTCCACCTACTCGGCTCGGGTCGACTCGACTCGACTCGACTCAGTTTTCGGTCGCTTTCCATTACAATAGAGTACCACCTCAGTGTGGGTGAGGTCGAAATCGTGGCAACGCTTGGCTGACACTACCAAAGCGACGTCATTTGTTATGCGACACAAACACAAAACGACTATGGAGGCCACCAGACGAAGAAATGTCTGCACCTCGTCGTTGCTCCGCATGGGTTGATTTCTGTGCAGTGATCTCTGATCGTGTTCGTTGTTGTTATTGCGTTTTAAAAATGGCGGGTTGACTCTTATGAACGAGTCGCTCTCCTGACTCATCTAGTGACGTCAAGCTCTGGCCAATCAGTGGCCTGCCGTCTGCCGACGCTTCACATTTTCGGCTCGACTCAGCTCGCATGGAACCCCGGCCGAGTAGTAGGTACTAAGAAAGTACCTGGTACCAGGTACTAACATGTAATGGAAACACGTACAAACCGAAGTCGAGTCGAAAGTCGAGTCGAGCCGTTTAGTAGGTACTAGTGGAAAAGGGCCATAATAGTGCGGATGTTTCTGTAAACAATTCACAGTCTAGGTGCTGGTGATGATGCTCGTAGGTGCTGTTAGTTTCACCAAAAGACTTGATTTCACTGATTAGTTGTCATTACTGTTCTGTAATGAGCTGTTATACTTGACATGGTCAGAACTGTGATAAAAATAAATGAACAAGCTTTCTGGAACAGCATTTTTCAATTTGCCTCATTCAGATTAGAAGTGCAGTACATCCATATTTCCAGCTAATAGCAGACTTTAACAAACAAACACACTGAAATGGAAAACACACAGTTTCTGACCTGTGACTAAAAGGGTTAAGTACAGGTGAATTGTGAATAGATGCTTTCAGAAACATGAAATGATTTCTGGACAGATGAATCAATCAAAAAATGTTACTCGTACAGGGATAAACGAAGTATAATGTTTGTAAATGCGTGTTTGATTGGAGGGCAGATGGAAAAGCTGGAGCTGGAGGGATGACTTGCATGAATGCAGGAGTGGACTGCAGTGGGAGCTCACCTTTTGTTCGGCCTCCTCCTCGTCGCTACTGATCTTCAGGTCATCCTCCAGCATTCTGCACGGAGACAAAGAGACACATGTTAGTGCAGCCGTGGCCTCCTGTCTGCTCGGTTTAGGTCGGATATGGCAAGTGGTCATCTGCAATTCCTTTTGATGAACCTTTCTGGCAAATGGATTAATTACAGAGCCAAAATAGCTCCGGTTCATGTTGGGGAATGAGGAAGTGGACAGTGGAAATGGGGCGCTTTGCTGCTAAAAACCTACCAGATGTTCAGCTCTTAGAGCTTGGAGAGGAGAGACAGAATGTTTTTTCACCTGGAAACTTTCTGTCTGACAACCGCTGACCTGCGGCCAAGAATTCCTTGGAAACAAAGAGGACGTGCTCGGCCGAGATCAGCCCCTCAGTCGGGATTGTACAGGGGTGTTCTGGGGGGCTTCTAATTACAAAAAACCTTGTTTCTCTTAGTTGTGTTTGTTTTAGTCTCTGCATGCTAGACATGAAATTCCAACAATATAGACGTATGGGAGCTATGAAAAAGATATACAAGACAAAGTCGATAACATGACCTCCCTCATAGCATCACCTACTCCTTACCACACAAATTATTCAGTATTTATGTGCTGTGCATTGGCAAGTTCCCGTGTTTTATTGCTTTATATAAACCCTCCACACAAACCACTGTTATTTTAAGCTGGCACTGCTATTGTTATGACAGGAGAATCCCCTAAAGGGATTTTTACTGCCTCACGAACCACTCTTGTCAGTGCTTGCACCGCTAAAAAACACTCCCCAGTGTTGTGGTGTTTTCAGAGGGGACCGTGCGAGTCGTGAATAACTGAAGCACAAAGAAAAGGCTTTGCAGATAAGGGGCACGGTGCAGCACGCTGCGATGATAGATATGTTTGAATGAATGAATAATGGATCCATGTTTCATTTCATAAGAAGGGACAGATGGAGAGAGGGAGATAGTGAGTGAGATGGAGATGATAATGATGGAGCAGAGGGAGGGAGCGAGTGAGGAGGAGGAGAGAGAGACTACACATAGAGAGGGAGGAAAGGAAGCATGGAGGGGAAAAGGATGAAATGCAAGAGAGAGTGGAAGCATCTACGCAGTCAGATATAAATGAGTTATGGACTAAAGCGTCCATGACAAGAGGGGCTTAGAAAGCGCAGCGTCAAATTTCTACAAGGCTCTTAATTGCCTTCATCAAATGGAGTCCTTTTATTTCTTAAAGTAAAGCGATGGTGGAGCTCCATTACTTGCGGAAGTTTGTCTGAGAGGATGTTAATATTTTCCGAAGCTAAATCAAAGCCACGCTCAGCTAATGACTAATTGCTCAAAATTCCACTGATGACAATTTCACATGCACATGTACTCACTACAAAACAAAATGCACACATAAATCTTTCTCTGGGCTGAGAAGCTTTCAGGGCAAACCCTCACGCTGAACAAGTATCCTGCCAACGTCTCTGTATAATTGTCCACAATCAAGACCGACCCACTCAGATCAGCTCACGGCCTTCGTTCTTTCCCTCCCTGCTTCTTGTCCTGTTGAGTTCACGTTATCCTCTCATTTATCATTGCTTGGCGCTGAGCGATCAATGCTGCACGAGATCACCTTGAATCTTCTTTTAACGATGTTTAAGTTTCAGCATGTGAGGCTCCTTCCTAAGCGTGGAAGCTTTGTTTAAGACCGTGGTTCTCAACCTGGGGGTCGGGACCCCCAACAAGGTGTTAAAAGACAAACCCAGGGGTCACGAGATGATTAAAAGAATTCTAAAGCAGATTTCTGAGGCACCATTTAATGTGAACTTTTTCAGACTTTTCTCTCATCTTTGCTATTTTCCCGATGAAATACTGAATCACTTAACAGTGATTCAAATAAAACAATGGTGAGAAAAAAATCATTGTTTCATCTAACTGGCAGAAGATATATGCAAAAGGTGACGAGGGGTCGAGAGTAGACTCTGTTTTGTTTTGAGGGGTCACGGGTCAAAAAGATTAGGAAACAATGGACTAAACATAAAAGTGCCAGAAATGCAAAGAATTAAAGGAAAAGGACTGAGGTTGAATACTATTACTATGGTGCATTATTAACAACAAAGTGAGACTTTAGACTTTCTGTTAATTCCTGCAGTGTTTCAATGAAGCAGTTATGTACACTAACACATAATATATGTCGGTATACCTGCTGTGCTCTCACTGTTCTTCAGAAAGTCACCATAACAGGTATGAGATGTATTGTAATATTTTTTTTAATCTCTCCATCACGCAGAACACAGTCGGTTTGACAACATAAACACCTGAGACGCTTGATGTGATGAGTTAAGTTATGATTTTTGCTCTCAGTATGAGCTTTTAGCTGAGCCCTCGTTGGCTGCTCTCGCTCATCTCGTACCTCATCATTGAAAGAAAAGACACAAAAACATCATAGAAAGCTCTATCTGTGTTAACCCCTGAATGCATTGGTAAATAACACTTGCCCATCAGATGTGTTAGTTGGGCTAAAATTTCATTAAAAATGGACAATGCATTATTATTTTACCCTCTCTCTGCACTCTTTGTTCAAAGTAACTTAGCATAAGTACATTCACACTCCAGCTTGTGTTATATTATACAAGTATTATACCATCACAATAACACTTTGGCTACTTACTGTCCTATTGTTCTCCTCCAACTGGTCACCTGTTAGTTACTTGATGGTGACGAAACATCAGAGTTGGCATTTGTTACACACTGAGCAAAACAGAGGACTGAACCCATCACCCTGGCCGTGTGATTCAGCACATGGTGATAAGTCCAGCACTGGTACTGGAGAGCTTGGTGACAATAAAAACAAGAACCAAGGAGCTCGCTGGGTTTCTGTAGCCGCCAGCAGGTGAGACAGCAACACTGCAGAGCGAGCAAACACAAAAGAGTCCTCCTCGCCTCTTCTGCTCTGTTACATACATGCAGTTGTCTGGGCGTCATGTGATTGGATCAGAGCGTAATGAAACTCATGGAGCGGGAGGGTACAACATGCTCTCTACTCTCTGCTCCAATGAAAGAAGAAAAAAAAAAAAACAGCACAAACTCTCTGGCTTTTGTTCCTAATGTACCATTAAGGAACAGAGCCTATTTGAGTGGGATTACTGTTGGCTGAGTTTTCTGTAATGGTCGGACATAGTAAACATTCGGCAAAGAATATAGCAATTAGCCTCCCAGCACAATTACTCTTGAATAAGACGAGGTAGGCCTATTCATTATCCCTAACATTTTACGCTGTTGAGCATCATAATAAAAACAGAGAATAGCCTAATGGCTGCCGTAAACTAGGCATTGTTTTTAACCAATAACAATTATATAATAAACAAAGCAGCATTTATGCTTGAATACAAGATAGGAAAAAATGACACCTCGGTAATAGTAATCAAAAGAAATAGGCTTATCGGCTTTGGAAGCAAAATAGTGTAATAAGCCACAAAAAGCACTACAGCCCCAGCCGACATCATCCTAATGGAGATGTAATTAACTATTTAACCACACATCCAAAGAGGAGGAAATGAGAGTTTACATGCTGACCTGGGACTTTAATCAAACCGGCTGAATTACTGCTGACTACTTTTTTATCATCCTCTGGCCATCAAGTATTTTTTCCTTTTCAAACTCTGTCTTTTTTGACGCCACGCATACCACGTTTTCTCTCCTTAAAAAAAAAATAATAAAAAAGCTTTCATCAAATGAATAAATAATTCATTATAAATTTTCACTTAGCACTTGAAAACTCTCATTAGAGGTAGTAACCCAGGAGTTGTCACGTTGAACACAAAAAAATCATTGAGCAAAAAAAATCCTTCGCCCCAGATGAAGAGAGGAATTAAACAGGAAGTAACTTTTGGAGGAAAGCAAATACAAGCAAAAAAATGTTTTTTGTATGTTTGTTTGTCACACACAAATGGATTTAGATAATATTCTGATACTACAACTACATTTCTCTAGTTTGGATATAAATTGTAGTCCCTTTCAAAGCACGAGCACCTTTGTCATCGGTCTGAAATGTCCACCAGCCTTAATGTATGGTACATATATTGTATATGCTTTTGAAACAGTGAGTGCTTGATGTCAGACTTATATCAATTGTACCGATAAATTCTTCTTATATCTATTCTTTTTCGCTGAGTGATTTTGTCAGCTGCGGCTGGCCAGCTAATTAAGCTAACGTTAGCAGCATGCGTTGGCGGCTGTGGCTGACTTTTTAATGTTTGTTCTTGTAAATCTTGCAGAAGTAGCCCTAAACATGCTCTTGATGGCTACTTATATAGCGCTAAAAGACAGAGGCTGACTATGTCCCAGAAAATGGGTCAGTACCCTCACCGGTTTATAATATATGAGATGACATGGAAATAAAAGAGCTGCATCACTATTGTACTGCAGTGTGGAGACTTATGTTTGATATAGTTCAAATGTAAGATAAGACTATTTTTATTTTCAACATGTTTCACATTTAATGTTAGAAGACAGATGACTTCTAGCTAAGGTAACACTATCTTGGATAACATGGCTGGCATTGTTGGAGTGCAAACCTTCCCAGATCTGATAAAAATCAGGACAGAGCTGATGTTAGCATCCAGGACCAAACAGTGGGACAGAAATACACGGGGGATCATGTCAGGGACTTCTTTTTAGCGTGACCTTAAACCCCACAATAATGCTCCTGTTGGAAGTAACACTGGGTCAGGTTACTTGTTTAAGTAGTAGTCTAGTGGACAGGCTTGGGACTGACATGCTGTTCAATTGATTCCTTCGATTTTTCCCCTTGTGCTTTTGGTGTTAGAAACACTAAAGGTCATACATACATAGAGGTAGTGACCTGTGATTGGAGGGGTTTAACAAACCGTCAGCTTCTATAACAAAATCATTAAGTCCGTCGTGGTTGAGCACAGGATAAATCACGGCCGTCAGATGGACTTACAAGCCGAGCTTTCTGTCTTTGCGATCTCACCCTGCCATGAAACCTGCTGTACAGCTCTGAGAGTGAAGAGGAGTGGGCTGCAGTCAGAGATGTTGCAATATGCTCCTGGCTCACGTTAAATTAATGTAGCTGCACTTTCCTGCTCTGATCCACACAATCTTTTTTTCCTCCTACCAGCAGAGAATTTCATCCAAGAGTCAAGCTTAATTTTACCTCCAGGCAAACACAGCAGCAGCGGGTCAGAAATTTGCTGTTAGTGTGTGTGTGTGTGTGTGCATGTGTGTTGAGAGAGAGATACTCACGACTTCTGCGGTGCAGTTGGTGGTTTAGCAGCGGGCTTGTTAGCTGATACAGTACATCGCTCTGCAACACAACAGAGGACATTCAAGTATCACTGTTTTGCATGTGTCTTGGGGTTGTTAGTGATTACGGTTTGACAGCGAGCCAGACTCAAATCACTGTAGATGTGCATTACTATTGTCACACTGGAAAACATGACACCCTGCTCCAGTGTTATTTAATTACTGTGTGCGCGTTTGCTTTGTTTTGGTAACAGGAGTTTGGGTAAAAACACAAAGCAAATGTGCCTTTACCACAAAATTGAGAAACTTGAGGTGATGATTTATTTTCCAAATGGATGTACAGACTTTTAGAACAGAGCCCTTTCACCACACTTTGTATTCTAGTCAGTTATTTTTCTTCTTTTCATATCAGAGAGAAAAACATGCCGTTGGGGGAATATTTCAGCTTTATATACATCACAAACATCTCAAAACACTACAAGATGGGGTTAACAGAGGAGCACCAGTTCAGAGAAACTTTTGATGATCTGATGCCAACACAGAGTCAGATCTACTGCAATGTAGCAAATCCAGGATTGGGTAAGTTAATGATGTATATCATGAGACAAAAGATGATCCTATGTTATCAACTATATATTTATATGTATATGTATGTTCAGGGAGCTATCCCTTCATTGTCTTTTGATGTATGAGACATTTGAAAGCAGTGTTGCACAGCAGGATTATGCCAATATTGGATTTATATGATGTTTGTATCATTGTGATGAATTATCAGGATTGGGTAAGTTAATGATCTTATATCATGAGACAAAAGTTAGTCATGAACATGATCTGTATTTGAATATATGATGCTGGATAAAGATATATTTATAGGAGGATGTTCAGAACATTTGTTAATTTGATTTAAATGGAATCTATCAGTCCGGCCAAAAAAAGCTATCCAGATTCATTGTCCTTTATAAACTGTTTCTGTTTGACATTTTCATATAATCTAGTGTTGCACATGCAGGCATATATGCCAATATTGGATTTATATGATGTTTGCATATCTAAGATTAGATATTGTGTAAATGAATTATCTTACATAATCATCTTATCCTACTTATCAACATGATCTGTATTTGAATATATGATCTGGATAAAGAGATAGGAGGATGTTCAGAACATTTGTTAATTTGATTTAAATGGAATCTATCAGTCCGGCCAAAAAAAGATCAGATTATTTTCCTTTATAAACTGTTTCTGTTTGGATTTTCATATAATCTACTATGAAATGACATATATCAATAATGCATTCTAAGATTAGATAGTCAAACACAATAAAGTATCAAATATTTCATACACTGAATATGTGACAAAGATAATTTTATGCAGAATAAAACTGATGCTCTCGGTTCAAACACAAGCACCTGATAAGCAGCTGTGCTCCACCCACCACTTGCTGTAAGTGTGATCTTGGAATGACTCGAACATGTAAATGTCCCACAAATGAAAGAAAAAAAAATCACAGCTGGGTATCCTGAGTAACAAAGTCTGTTGTCCTATGGGTGAGCTGGGTTTAATAATAATAATGATAATAATAATAAACATTAGAAAATGAAAAAAACAGGACTCCAAAATCAATCCAATCAATGGGGCTGTGTGTAAAAGCATGTTGGTCTCATTAGATGAACACAGAAAGATAAAAGCAAAGGTTTTCAGACTGCTGTGCTCCCGTGGCTATGAACTCATTCGAACATCAGCCGCTTTTCTCGCATTTCTTCTGGGTGGTATCGCTGTGCCTTTATGGCCTCGCCAGTGATAATTATCTCAAAGGGCTCGCATGTGAGTGTTGATGCTGGGAAACTTACTCTGGGTATTGTAGCCCGAGGTCACATGCTGTGACTCCTAGAGAGAGGGGGAGAGAGGGAGAGAAAAGCCAGAGGGCGATGAGTTGAATGAATAAACCAACAGATGTCATTATTGATTTCACAGCAGCACAACGATGCCATTACACAGAATTCAGATCCTCTCATCTCCCTGCGTCGACGCTGCACCTCATTCTTAAAACTCACTGGCAGGATTAGTGTGACACTGGGGGCTGAAAGCGCCACAACAGTCTTTCCTAATTCATTAACTACCGGGTCAGATTTACTGCCTCTGTGTTTACATGGCTGTTTCTTTTGACATCACCACCAATGTGATGTTTTGTATATTAAAGGTGATTCATAAAAGCACTCCGCGGCGGAAGAAATACACCTGCTGTTTCAGTCAGAACATTACCGCCATCTCTGAGATAAACGTTGAATGTAACGTTTACGGCGGTTTTAATGTGACAAATATCCCCACTATTTACATTACAAGGTGGCATAAAGCATTTTTGTGGGAGAATGAGAAACTTTTGCAACATCTGTCTTCTGAAGTGGCAATTATTTAGTCGGTGCTTTTATTATGTCTCAGTCTTTGTTGATTACTGTTGTCGTGTTCCTGCACTTCTCCTCTCAAACATCACCTGTCAAACAAACGGCGTGGGTGGTGGAGCAACGCCAGTTCAGTTCCTTGAAATTTCTGCTGGTGAAGTTTGACTTTCAGTAAGTGACATTCTTTTTTCAGCTATGGTCGTTATCGCTGTTCATGAAAACCCACTTATTTTTCTGTTTTTATGAACAGGAAATCATTTGCTGTGCACCACAGGCTTTTTCTCAAGAAGCAACAACAGAGACCAGATACCAAGTTTTGTTTTTGTTTTTTTTTTGAGAAAATGGAAAAGCTTTCTTTAACTTCAAGTGGGTTGAAATGGTTCTTTTAGTGATGATTGAGAGGAGCCGAACAAACACATTCTAATAGGTAAAAGGAATTTTTTTTTCTCTGTAGGCCTGGTCACACCGGCATTTAAAACAGGGACATTTTGCTGCTACATCAATTATTTCCAATGACTGCAGTAGATTTGCTTTCGGGGAGACAGTAAATCTACAAAAAAAGTTCTTTGAGAGTTCAGCTTTGGTGAAATCTATGACCATCTATCTGAAATCTATGACTAATAGCAAACCTACACAATGTTGACCTTTGAAGGAATTCAGGGCCGGACACTTCAAAATGGAGCAAATTGATGTTGCATCATCCACTTTTATCAATGCATCAGCCAGTAAGATTAGCAAAAAGATTAGCAAGCTCCTAATGCTACCAACTGAGTGCTTTTCTAATATTTGTAGTAATCCATTAGGTCTGCAGTTATGAATGCTAATAAGTCATTAATAATACTTGTTACACTGTCTAATAATCTTACAGCAAATGTCAGTATGTCATAGACTGTATTACCACTGTAAAGGTGAATAAGTAAAAACAAATAAATAATTCATCAATAAATGAATAAACAATAAATTGCAGTTTAGTGACCTGATGATCTAAAAAGACAAATCAAGAGTCCTGTTGGAGTGTGATAATCAGCAGCCAAAGAGATTTTTCTCAACCTGACAAACCCAAATCTGTTGCATTAATGGTTTACTGACTATAAAGCATTTGATTTATTAACCATTCATTAAGTAATTAATTAAAACTTAAAAAACATTTAGAAAGGGTGCCTTGTTTGAAAGTGGTCTGCAGTTATTAACGGCTTAAGTGCAGACTTCTGCAGAGGAGAAGTGTCTCTCTTCAAGAGTATGTCCACTTCCTCACAGGAGGTGAATTAAACATGCAATACTTAATTAACACTGTAATTTCATCGGCTGTCACTTGTGCCACTGCGCAGGATGAGGCAACAGTAATCTGATTCAATCACAGCAATCACTGCCGCAGTGAATTTATGAATCAGATCTAATTAGGGGACTGAAGATTTTCAGTGACGGACTGCAGTTAGTTTTATGATGAGCCAGCGTCAGTGTAAGTGAGGGTTTTTCACCTGTTTCACATCTTTTCCCTCCACTCACTGACTCATGCACAAATAAAGGAAAAGCATGCAGTCAGGGCACAAGCAGAGAACAAACACGATCACAACATTTAGGAAGGTATATTACCAGACTTTTCATAGTTTGGTCTGGTGAATGAGAGGTGTTTGTAGTGGGACAAGAGGAGTCATACTAACCTTGGTTGGGATGGGGAACTTGGTCTGATCAGCCTTCCCAGGAGTGTGTATCGCTGTGAGAGGAGGAGGCCAGGAATGGGTCATCTCCTAAACACACAAACACACACACATTTGTGCTACGTTAATACAAATAATTTAGGATAGTTTAGCATTTCTGGCACTTGTCTAAACTAAATAAAGCATCGCAGTAAGTGTATGTTTGCCCTCATGTGGAGAGTACCTGCTGAATAACAATGATGACTAAAGTTGAGCAAATTTGAGCAAAGGGACTGCTTATGCAACATCTTTGATGCGGAGGAGTGGAGTCAGCATTCAATCAAGGTTGTGCTGAACCGTCCCCATCAGAGTGGACTTTAATATAACTCTGAGTATACACTGAGAGGAGCACGGGGAGTTGGTGGCACACCAGGGATCAGTGTGCTGAGAGTGAACTAAGTGCAGAGTTGTTGAATTACCTAAATAAAAGCTGACTCCTACTGGTTGCATTACAGCTAACCAGCACAGCAGCAGAAGGCCGCAGCAGCATCCCCTCTCAATTATTCTAATCACACACTCTTCTTAGTTGAATTCCAATTTCAATATGTAGAAGCTTCTATTAGTTAACAAGATAAGCATATGTGTGCAAATGCGCACGTGTGTGTGTGTTTGTGTGTGTGTATATGTAAGCGCATGTATTAGTGTTGTTTCTTTTCCTCACAAACAGTGGAAATTTACCGCATACATTGGGAAATCTGCTCACAAAGCAAAGTGAAACTGCCACCTAATTTTTCATTTAAGCACACAGGTTCTCTATTTTATTCTCCCTCTGTCCACACACACACACACACACACACACACACACACACACACACACACACACACACACACACACAGACTCTGTCACTCACTTGAAAGTTAAATTCTTTGTAAATGGTAATTCAAAATTCAAATAATTAACTAAATAATTCACACCAAGAATTCAAACATATCTACCACAAAATTCCCACCAACATCAGGATAAGTCATTAGAGTTGATAATTTAATCAATTTCACATTTTACTGTGCCTCACGCACACATGCAACACTTTCACACAGCTGCCTTTCAGCAGGTCATTAGGTCAGAGGGCTTGAAAGGTCACTGACTTCACAGTTTCCCATCATGCGTCTCTTCACCCCCTCAGGAGCAGATGACTCATATTCATCAGATGACTCATGTTTTTGTGTGCCTGGGAGTGCGTGTGTGCACAAGTGAGCTGTGTAGCTTTAACGTTATTGAGGATTCCTGTGTACAAGTGCATGTGTGTATCCCTGTTTGCAACCAAAGTGCGCTTGGCCTGACGACATACGGTGCGTTGCTTGGCAACTCCTCACTGACATCATCATGTCCCTCCTCAAAGAATTGCTGTGTTTTGACAGACGGCACTCCTGATGATGTATCTGTGTATGTATCTCAATGTGTGTGTGTGTCTTTAAATGTGTTACAACTGCCATTGTATGCGATTAACTCATTAACACAGACCCATGTCACTGTGATTATCTACAAGTCATATTATTCATCATCTACTGTACCATCTATTAGACCTTAAGACAAACACACAAAATGTGTATTTACTCCATCGTATGCGAGCAGATCTTATTCCTCTTTTAATCTTCATGTGCTGCATCTGTTTTCGCCAAAGCAGCCAGTATGTCTGAACGTGACATTTATTCTTAATGACTACTGACAAAAGATTCATATTTCATGAAATCATTTATTTGCTACTGACTTTGTGGACTTGTAAAAAACCTAATCTGAGATTAGATCTGTGGATTGTGGATGAATCTAAAGGATTATTACATTTTTTTTTCTTTAAGGTATCATTAACAAGGGTGGTCACCAATAAAAGAAAATCTCATGTTAAAAGAAATCATGTTAAATATTAAAAGTCATCATGAGATTCAAAATCACGTTCAGGCATCTTACTGTAGTTTTCAAAAGTTATCAATCAAAAGATTAATACTTTTTACCATAGCTATAATATTTCAAATTTCTGACTGGCTGAAAAAAATTAATTAGTTGGGCAGCTCAAACATACTTAACCCTAGAACACTAACGTCGGGTGATTTTCACCCACGCGATTGTAGTCTTTATATAGTTTTTATAGGGTCCCCCATGATACCATGATACCTTTTTTTATCAGACGTTGCATAGGGGAAAACAATGTATGTATTGTTGAATATATTTTGATGAGAAGTATTTCTTATATCGGGTAAAATATACCCAACGTTAGAGAGATGGTCACTAACTGATACGTTAGTGTTCTAGGATTAATATCAACAGTTCATTTGCTTTCCAAAATCACTGTACAAATAAATAAAATTGAGGTTCAGTTACAGTTCTACTCTTCTAATACAAACCTACTGAAAAAATTGATTAAACAGACCCCAAGCAAGTCCTTAAAAGCAGAGGAAATTTAAAGGATTGCTTCACCCAAATTACATCATCACATCACCACAGTGCAATGGAGGTGGATGATATTTAGCTCGTCACAAAATCACATTTAAAAAAATAATTTTGCTTTCCAGAAGCAAAGTCTGGGTTACTTCAGCCATCGCAATAGATTTTATACACACTACTTCTTCAGGTGAGAGCAGCTCCAGTGAAATCAGCTGACAGAGATTTTTCAGATCTGTGGATTTTTCATGTTTATTTCAATGTGTGCTGTGTAATGTGAACTTTCATATTGAGGTGGCAGAAGAAAATCTTTATATAGAAGCCCGACAAAAAAATAACAGACACAGTGGAGGCAAAGAAGAAGAGAATTTTTATATTCAGTTTTGCTATTGCTAAGTATCTCAGATTACTTTTTTAGATACTTGTTCATGATTTATCATCATATGCTGAAACATGAGCAGGGATCCATTTATCTAAAACAGACAAAGGTGCCTTCCTGTGTCATGAGGTGGTCCATAATACTTAAAAAGTCAGTGTAGTCTTTTAAAGGTTTGAAGGATGACAGTTTGAAGTCAGTTTCATGCAGCTTTACTTCTGTACACAATATCTCTGATACACACTGTTACCTTGGATTGCGAAAACATCCAAAACAACAATGTTTCTGTGACAACTGACTTGTTGTCGGGCCGTCACAGAAAGGGAAAAATGAACCGCAGGCCTCCGCTCCGATTCACCTCACCTCACATTTTGAACTCCCTGATCTTTCCACTTGACACGGCTAAAAACCACAGACTGAATTCAATAGTGCACCGATATTATTGACAAAGGCTTTTCATGCAGCTCACAGCACACTATCTGTCACACAGCCTGTTGGCCAGCATATTGATTTGTGAAAAGGGAGAGAGAGGTGAATGACAGAAGCCAGAGAGGAATGAGGAGAGGAAGAAAGACAGGGGCGAGAAAGAGAGAGTGAGCGGTGCGACAGGGGAGAGAGGGGAGATGGAGACAAATGCAGAGTGAGGAAAGAGAGAGATAAGTTGACATAAAGCAGTCAGAGACGGTCCTCGTCTTTAGGGCTGCAAATCTTCTGACTGCCTGGACGATTTGTGGGAAAACATTTCTGTTTTGACATCAGTCTGAAGGAACACAGAAACAAAACAAAGAGACAGGAGAGGACAGGAGGGCAAATAGTGGAAAAAACGTGTTTGCTTGATGTAATTCTGATGACATGCAAATAGGAAAAGAGGGGGATGGAGAGGAGAAGACTGTGGAAAAGATGTCTGCATGAAGTCATCCTACAAAAACAAAGACTTGGATAGTCATTGACCTGAGCCAACAGATCTCTGTCTTTTCCCTGCCTCTGCATTTTACTCCCTCTGTTTCTCTTTTCCTCTCTCCCCTGTCCTTTCTTCTTTAAACTCCTGGGAGAGAGAGACGAAGGTCTTTGTGAGCAAACAGAAAACAGCCGATCATCAGCGCAATTACTCTTTGTGTGCTTGTGTGTGTATATATGTGTGTGTTTGTGTATATCCAAGCAACATACCCGCAAAATCTCTTCAACACAGCTGGAGTCATTTGGTAGGCTGACCTGGAGAAAACAAAGCAGAGAGAGACTGACTTCAACACTATTTATAGCACTATTACATGTGAAACAGCAGAAACAGAGAGTTAAGAGCAAATGAAAAAGTAAAGCAGATTCATCCACACCCCTCATAATTGTCCATTTGCCACGCTCCGCTGCAAGTTTTCCATTCTCGCACGTCGCATACGCAATTTACCGGCGAATACCTGTGGTAGATTCTTAATCATTTCTTAATCATTTTTAAACCATGTGTCTGTGATTTCAGACAGAGGTAGACAGAAGTAGACTTTTCATTTATAGATGGTGGGCGTTGATTTTGCCAGCTGAAATGACAACTTGCAGATTTTATTATAGCAAGCTAGTTTATTAAGCTAACGTTTGCTCCATAATTTGGTTTGAAACGCTGTCTCCAGGTGACTTAAAATTAATGATATGTCGAAAGGTCTTAAATACACATATATTACATGATCCAGAGCTGGAAGACTGAGGCTGACTAACTACATGTCCCAGAAAATAACAATGGGCCTCATGCAAGAACCACTCATACGAACAGATTCATTCTTAAGCGGCTCTCTCAGGTGATTTAGAACCACGTTCAAATACACGTACAAATACAAAAATATTCTTGCATGAGGCCCGTTGTTCTTCAAACTCAGTGTAGAGCTTGTTAGTACTATAAGTAGAATGAGGAGAAATGTAAAATCAAGCTGTTGTCTCTTATCATGTAATGTTTGATGGGAGTGTAAATTGAAAAAGCAAGGCATAGCTGCTAATGTCAGCCCAAACTCTCAAAGTTCTGGCTTTGGCACAGAGGGGAAATACAACAGAGTGAATATGCTTGTGTGAAGGGGATGTTAATGTTTCTTACTTAGTCAGTTTAGTTCTTCTTGGCCTTGCAAGTGACGATCGGATTGTAGATTACGTGTTAAACTACTAACGATAGCATCTTACATTGGAGCAGATAATCGCACTGTTTAAACTGTTTCATGTGTTTTTGGTTTAGAAAAAGGTTAAAAAAATAGACACCGCCCTCCTCCAATTCTCATTTCACACTGGACATTTATTCAACTACTGCTTATGCTGTAAACCTTTATCAACACACTGGAAGTCACAACGTCTGTGCTTTTTGTTCTTTACAATGAAAGTGAGCAAGCCATGGTTAGAATTATATTTACCCTCCTCTACATATCTTTGTGTGATTTATAAATACTGCTTTGTGTGTGGGGGCAGAGAAAAGTAATGGAGGGACATTTAGAAAGCTGAGATGTTTCAGTTTTCAAATTCAAAAAGCCACAAACTGCTGGTGGTTTGGCCTGTGTCATGTTAACCACAGGGCCATTTCAGCTTCACAATTCATGGGACTGACTGAGTTTCATTTAAAGAGAAAGAGTCTGTTTGTTTGACCTTACACATATGCAACTACTCTGATTAAATTTACCAGCCCAGTGGCTGCACACTGCTAATCTGTGTTAACATGCGCCCTTGTCAATAGTCATTTCTAGTGAACAGGAGTGATCTGGACTGAGGACTATGGTGACATTACACCAGCCGGCTGTCAGCTCAGACAGGTGTGCTGCTCTTTATTTTAAAATGGTCCTGAAGGGTGAAACCAAAATATAACTTTAATGTCAAACAATGAAAACTCAACCGTCAAATAACAAACACACGAGTCAGAGAGTGAAGTTTCTGTAGCTGGAGCTCTCTTTGCTTTGTTAGTTCAGCCAAAGTGCATATTTGCTGCTAATGCAAACTGCAGAGTTGTTCTTCTGTTTATTCCAAACAAATAGTTACTGCCGCTGCTGGAAGCACACGATTTTGTTAGCTAAAACCTACAAGACACATGAATAAATGTCCATTGCCAAATTATCGCTTCCAAAAAGTAATTGAAAGCAAAATAAAGCAATTCGCTGGGCCAGATCCTGGCTTAGATCAATCCAACCAACAGGCTCATTAAAGAGGAAGAAAGAGACTGAGGAACAGCTGGAGGAAGGGAGAGCGCCTGAACGAGCCTGAGAGCAAGTCACTGCAGAACTCATGTCTAACATATTACAGCACCATAACCTCTGTCACACACCATTACAAACAGCACCAACATGAACAGAGGAGCAATTTAGTGGCCGTGATGAGGAGGGTGAAATCATCTTCAGCCTTAAATCACTGCCCGTTAAAACAACAAAACAATGCAAGGGATCCAAGCTGGAGAGTGTGTCTGGCGGAGAGAGTCCAAACTGCTCGAGCTCAGCGACAAAACATCCATCTGAACGTTTTCTAGACATGAGCTGTGCTGCCACATGAGCTCAGCGCTCTGTGTCGACATTATATTAATGAGACAGTGAATCAACAGGAAACCGTCGTGGGAGGATGGAGACGTGGGCTTTCCAACTAAAGATTTGAGGTTAATTTTGACCAAAACATTAAAAATGTTAAAGAGCGCAACAAAATAAAACAGATGTGCAACATTTATGTTGGTGAATCGATCAACAGCGCTGAACTGATGCGAGTAAGAATTCACTGTCTGAATCACACACCGGTTGCATAATACGGACAGAGAAAGTGAAGCCAAGGTACAGTAGGTGTATTTACTACTGCTGTACAGTAAGTGTAGGTGTTTTGGCATGCATAACTGATTTGACCACTTGGGGGCAGCATAACAAACAGTAAATGCAACATTAAAATTAGTAAAATTTAGAGTTAAAATTTATTTTCCGACTGTTGTGACAATGTCATAATACTCACCTTTTAGCTGTATTGCTCTCCACCAATTACTGAGTGAAATATCTTTAGCAGCTAAATGTTGTTCAACAGCTAGATGCTAACTGTCTGTTGTTTGGTGTAGGTTGTGTACAGTGGGTTTATTTATTTTTGCTGAAACTGCTTCCTATTGCGACTGAAAACTGAGCCAAAACAGTAAAGTTATGGCCTGTAAAACCAAATTAATGATCTTAAAGCCCCGTAGAGCTGAATGAACTGCAGAGCTGGGTGATAATTATCTGTGGGCTCATCACCGTGATGATGAACTCCTTTCCTCATCAACTCCTTTCACATTACACATTGTTATTTTTTCCCATTGCTGATATAAAAATATTGGTTAGTGCAGCTCTAATGTACAGCATGGTTTTGGAGAGTGGCAGCGACTGATACGCTAAAGCTTTTACTTTTTCACAAAGATTGCTTGTAATTTTTCCTGAAATATAAATGATATATCATTCATTTCAAATTATAAATTGAAATGAAACATTGTTATTTAGATTATTATGTCAAGGTGTCACCCGTTTATTTAATGAAAACACGTCTGTCCCTTGCTGGAGTATGAGACACTTCATGTGTCATTTCCCTAATAGTTTCACACTATAAGGTGCCATACTTGATGGATGCAAACAAGAACATTTAAATGTGATTTCCCACTTCAATATAAAACACAGCTGACAGACAAAAATGGAAACATTCATGATTTCAGGCTCGCTGAGTCTGTCTATTTCTGTCTCTATCCATCCGCCTATACATCTGTCTCTCCCTGCCTCACTTTAACCATCCCTGTCCATCACAGTTGTGTTTAGTTCACTGGAGCATAACGCTGACACTACCAGGGTTTGCTGTTTGATTCCTGTTTGCAGTATGGACCTCTAAACCAGATGGCACACTGCGTGTATTATAATAAACACCGCACCATTTAGTCATTTCAAAGATAGAAGTCTATTCTGAGCCCAGAGAGTGGAAACTGGCTTTAATGGATTCTAATAGACATGTGTCTTTTACATATATTGTGTGTGTGTGTCTGTGTGTGTGTGTGTGTGTGTGTGTGTGTGTGCATGCCTCCATAATTGATCGTACTGTGAGATCACGGTTAATGTCAAGGACCGAGAGATGGAGGGAAAAATAAAAGAGAAAAGAAAGATGAGTGAAAGAAGAGGAAGTCTGCAGGAGGAGAGAGGGCAAAATTCAGAGAGAAAATAGATACCAAAGAAAAATGAGAGAGAGAGAGAGATTCCGGGGAAAATATAGCCGAGGCAATTACTGAGGCAGAAATCCTTTCTCTCTGAAATAGCTGCTCAGATAGATAGACGTCTACACGTCTACACACACGAACACACCACACCACTCACACACACACACACACCAACCTAAAGGCAGATCCACTCAGTCATAGACAGCTACACGCGGATATACAGGAACACACAAAAGCCTACATCCACACAGTCACACACACACACACACACACTTGTGCTGCAGCTCACTTGCTTTCTCTATTGATTAATATGCTGATTATTTTCTCAGAGGTCAAAATAATTAATAGTTTGGCCTATAAACACCAGAAAATTGTTTAAAAAAAAAAAAATCAAATAAATGCCCATCACATCTTGCCAGCATCCAGGAAGTTGCTATGAGACTGCTTGTTTATGCCAGCAGTCTAAAACTTAAAATCCCTCAACAGGAAAGAGGAAAACAGCAAATCCTCACAACAGAGCTGCAACGAGGGAACAATTTGACATTTTATTTGAAATAACAACACAAATATTAATTGACTAGTCAACACAAATACGATTGTCAGTTATTTTTCTGTTGATCGACTAATCTGTCTTTTACAATTGCGTCATACACAAGTGCTCAACCCACATGGACCCCTGAGACTAAGCATACTAACATTACACTGTGAAGAAAGGACTGTCTCATAATCGTTCACCAAGAGGGACCCATCAGAGATGACGGGCATTTTACTAAAAAGTGTAGCTATTAAATCATCATATAATGAGAAATAAAACATGAAATGGGACTCATCTTCATTCTCACCTAAGGTCACTTTCACACCTGTACTTTCACTTCAGTTGGTACAGAGTGAGGGGTTCATCCACTGTGTGTTCTCTGAGTTCAAGACAAACACATGTACTATTATGTACATACATGTACTATATATATATATATATATATATATATATATATATATATATATATATATATATATATATATATATATATATATATATATATATATATATATATATATCACTTGTAGGGTGTCAGATGGTATAGTAGTTAATAGTAGTTTAAGTTTTTAATACATGCTAAAGTCACACATCTGCTATCATACAATGATGTGTTTGATCCATTTCACTTTCGAGTTCATCTCAAGTGAGCCACAAAGATAAACTCTCAAAACCACTAAAAAAAACAAAACAATCTCTGTGGTTTGGTTTGATTCTGCTTCCCATGAGACTCCACTGGATTTATTTTTCATGAAACAATTCATACCCCTAAGGGTTAAATAGTAATAATTGTCTGTGCTCTTAAAAAAGGCCCATTTAATTCTTAGATGTCCCCCATATGACTTGAATTATGGCCTGAACCTCCATTCTGATTGGCCGAATGAGCACTCATTACATCAATTTGTCACATTAGCGAGGAGCCGTTTTGCACTCCACAAGCGGCACCTTTAAAATTGATTCCACTCAGATTATTTCCTTTTATACAACTGTGTCTTTTCATGTTTCAAATCCACCAGAGTGTCTTGTTTCTTTTGTACTGGAATTAAAAATCATTAAGAGGTAATTACAGTAATGTGTTTGAGACGGAGGAAAAACAGGCGTCTCTGTGTTTGTGTGTGTGTGTATGTGTGAGGGTGCGATGAATGACTCAGTGGAAGCATGTGGGATGACAAAATATGAATTAATAAAAACACCCCAGAAGACATCCAGCCTATTCACATCTACAACAACACAGAGATAGTAACATTTGACTTGGAGATTGGCAGACAGCAAAAGATGAAAGAGAGGAAAGACGAGACACAAAGAGAGAATGAGGGAGCATAATGAGCAAAGAAAAAGAAAGATATGCAAAGACAGAGTCAAACAGAATCAAATCTAGAGCCTGATGAATGTAAACACTTCCTCCTGCACTGTCCTCTGAGAGCTATTAGCTCATCCTCTCCTATTTCTGTTTCAGTTTGGAACCATTTTTCTCAGGATATTTTCTCAGGAAGATGAGGAGAAAGTTTACTTTGCCGGCTAAATTACACAAAGTAACCCAACTTCATCTTTTAACACGGCCATCCTCCACACCAGAGAGACCAAACTGTGCCACGGAGAAAAACTGTTGCTTTGCTGTCATGAAAAATGTCAAAGTCAAACGAAAGCTGTCAATCACGCGGCCGGCGCGATTGAAGTTCTGAGTCGTACGCGGTTCAGACTGAGGTCCAACAGGGTTTTGGAAAATCTTCAAGGATTTTTTGTCCACAGGCTTCTCGTTTATTCAGTTTCATCTGCTCCTTTTATCATCCATATTTCAGCTGTTTACAGAGCTGGAGTGACCGCCATCACTGGGATTACCAGCATGCTAGATAGATCACAAGCACTGCCCTCAGAGGAGTGTGTGTGTGTGTGTGTGTGTGTGTGGTTCAGGTTCAGCAGCCGCTGTGTGTGATTCACTGTGTACACTGATATGCGGGCATGTTTGTGTATGAGTCAGCCTGCTTAATAATCTAAAGATCGTTGAGCACATATAAAAGCAGCTCTGTCGCCCCACATGTGCTCTCTTTACACACCTTACACACAAGTCAGCTGGTTTTTGTGATGCTCCTACGAACTACACATCGTTTAATACGCAGCAAAAAAAAAAATCTTTGTTGCCGTCACTAAAGCGGTAATGTTGATGATATGTAGGACACCGTTTTTCTAATCTCTCCCTCGCTCCGTCACTCTCCCTGACGAGCGCAGTCACTCTGGCTGGTGGCTGAATGGACATCAAAGCTCTGCTGCATCATGTAACACTGTGATTCACTAATGATGGTCAGAGGTGTGTGTGTGTGTGTCTGATGTCGTGCTGTCGCCTTCCTCGAAGCTCACTGTATGGAACATATTACGTTTATGAACGGAGCGAACAGGAGAGGGATTTTAGTTTGAGATGTTTCTAAGGTAATTCTACTTGTCACTATTGAAACCACTGCCGCCTACATAACTAAGATAAATTTAAGCTGCTGTGGTAACTTACTACAGCCACTTTTCTTGCTTGCAGAGTGGTGTTTGATTCTAAAAGCTTGAGCCTGATCAATAGTTGATTTTTTAAAGTCAATACTTAGAAACAGTATATAACAGACAATATTGATATTGTCAGAGTGAAAGTAAAAGATTAAAAGATTTAAAAAGAGTAACAGATTTGATAAACTAAATAAACGAAAAAAAGGGAATGAAGCCATTATGATTTTAGTTTGTTCCAGCTAAGCTCTTCCTGCTATAACGTGTAAATATTTGCAGTGGAAAAGGGGTTTTGGCTGATAATCCTGACCTGCTGCTTTTACTTTCATTCATTCTGCTGATTTGAGTTGCAGCCTTCCTCGATGCACATCCATCATGGCGTTCATGGCTGGCTTCCTATGCTGTTGTCTAACTGCTTCCTATCAGCCGAAGCCCAGAGTTGCCACTCTAGCACGAGGTTACATTATACGACAGTACACATATACGTGCATCAATTTTCCCTCTCTTCATCTCTCTCTCTCTCTCTCTCGTTTCTCTCTTGCTCGCTCACTGTCCTCTCAATCCCCCCTTTTTTTCCTCCTCAGTCTCACTCTTTGTTTCTCTCCCTCTCTTCCTCCATCTCATTCTCCCCACACCAAGCTGTGGAGAGGCAGATAAGGAGTTGATTTACCATCCAATTAAATGTCGTCACTGAAACATTGCTTCAAAAAAGCCAGTCGTTTTCACCCCGCGCTAATTGGCCTTCCCGCTAGCATGTGCACGTGTGAGGACGTGTGCGGGTGCTTGTTTTTGTGTGTCCAATGCGTTACGTGGGAGCTGCAGATTCAGATTGTGGTTGTTCGCAGCTTTAAAAGAGGGTCACTTTGAGTTCAAACCAAGTTGCGTGCGTGGATGTTTTTGTCTCTTCTAGCACAGCGTGGTGCTTCAAGTTGTTTCTTTCTTTTTCCTTTTTAAATATTCAACCACCCAACTGAGCCAAGTTATACATTTTGACTATTTAATATTTTTCGTTTTAGTACAGCTGAATCACTACATATAAAAGGGGTCACTCCCACAGAGTTATCATCCAGCTCTGCAGCTCTTTAAGGACTAAAACACAATCTCTTAGCCTTTTTTAGCCCGTACTTTAGTCTTGCCTCTCACATAAACTGGTGACGATTGTCAAACCTCTAACTAACAACTATTCGTCAGGAGTGTGAATATTGTGTCACGTGGCAGAGAGATTACTTTTACTTAATTTCAGTGTTGTTCTAAGTCTGCTGGGTGTGAAAGTTGGCACTTTTTTTTGCTAACGTGTTAGCAATACAAATGATTTGTAGGGCTGTAAGTTTAAAAAAAAGAAAAAAACAGCCTCTCTAACCTGAGTGTTTGATATTCACACACACACACACAAAGTATAATAGTCTACCTTTTCCCACCACTTTCTTTCCCTGGCACACATGCACACAAACTGAAAAGAGAGTTTTTATAGAATTTTAATAAATCCATGGGAAAGCGGTCTCAAAACTCATTTATCAAACATTTAACACTGACTTAGCCATTAAAGGGGGCGAGAGAGGGATAGAGGAGAATAGATTGAAGAAGAGGAGCTATGATCAATGCCAGTGGACCATATAATTGCACCAGGAGTGGTTTAGCTGAAAACATTAGCCTTGTTTTCTGATGGATCACATCCTGGAGCCGGCTAGCCAAGCTTAACGCTTCAATCTGTATTAGTGAGACCCAGAGTCATCCATCTACGGGGGCTGCGCCACTAAAATGAGCAAAAGTTTTCTGCATAATAGATAAACTGATGTTTCCATTTTAAGAAGAATAACTGTTGGATATTATTAGCTTTTCTCAAAGTACTCAAATACTAGTCTGTTCTTTATCTCACTTTTTCCAATCAATAAAAATCTGCCTTTGAAACCAATTTGGTGATTGTTACTTTGGGTCCCTGCAGATCTTTTTCTTCTCTTGACTAGACTATGCATTGACTGTCAGGGAGAATAATGAATTTTTTCCCCACCCACCTTCTGTGCAGGAACGCATACGGTCACTTTGGAGAGGAGCTATTGCACATCATCTCTTCAACTACAACAACAAGCAGCAGCGACCTTCCACTTTTCACCGAGTGCAGCATCAAGCGAGCCAAGACGAGGCCTCCGAGCTCACTTTCAACCCATTACGGCATCTTTCCTAGCGTCTCCTCTCTGAAAAAAAATACTTTAGATCAAACCATCCACTTCAAGAACCATTTGTCCCCGCTGTTACTGTTACATGTGGACATTTCACAAAGATGCCACAACACGACTGGCTGCTGTGTGTTGTCAGCTCCAAACTTCACGCGTTCAACTTCTTGTGCCTTCTTGTTATTTTGCTGCTGGTGATGTGAGTGTAGAGCTGTCTCTAATTACTCTGACGTATCAGACCTCTGCTCAGGTTGGGCAAAGCACTGCTGAGAATGATGTGAGTTTTATGTCACCAAACTCCATCATAAGAATTCAGAAGGTGTCATTTATTTATCCAGCAGTAGCTGCGGTGCAACAAATCTAATAGGAGACTAAGCCTGGTGTCAATCGAGTACACCGGTACACGTCCACACAGTCCTGAAAAGAGCTGTAACCAAGCAAGAGATGTGAGCGGGTTGAGCTGAAGAACCATGTTGACAGACCTGGACAACATAAAGACCACTTGCCATTAAAGTTATGATCTCCAGTATATTCATTTTGTTGTCTTTTGTGACACCGATGGTGATAATCTGTATTTGCAAATGTGTTTTTAGAGCTTGCTTCAGTGTCAGTTTTAAGTTTCATCATCTGTAGTCAGCAATCTTTTCTGTTTTTGCTCAGCCATAGTGACCATTTATTCACAACTCTAGCAGAAAAAAAAACAGAAGAAAAACACTGCACACTGCCTCCCACACAGGTGAGTTGAAGAGCGAGTTTGTTGCATTAAAAGTCTTGCTAAAAGCCGAACTGTGTGCCGCTTGTGATTTTTCTGGGAAAGTTGCCACCAACACCCGAGTCTCAATACTGCATATGCTGCAGGCTTTCATCAGTGGGCCATAGGCTCAATCACCATTGTGTTACCTCATGCAGTGATAGATAGTGACCTAAAAGACATTTATTTCAAATAAATATCTTCAAGATTATATCTTTAAATAAATACTGGCAATAGAAATGGAAATGACCCCTCATATCTGTATTGGCTAATAATTATCTTACTTTTTTATTCTGATATGGTTAAAACAAGTCCTGTATTAGAACCTAAAACGTCTCTATAATTGGAGTTTAACATGTCCTTCACAAAGAGTAGACCAGGCTAGAGATTCAGGTTATGTTAAAAATCCTCTCCAGAGAACTATTGAAGAACTACTGAAAGTTGCAATCAGATTCGTTCCCAATAGGCTTGTGTGTTGTTGGGCCATTCATCTCAAGGGTATAAAACTGTCACTGCAACCCATGGGTAAACATATGTATTAGGATTAAACACTATTAAGATAAACAATACTGCTTTAGCCACACAGTAGAGTTACTGCTATGGATGACATCTATATTATATGACGAGGGCAGGGAGATTCACCACTGTGATTAATTGCGAACAGAACACCTCCTACAAACACCCACACACACTCCATCTCTTTCTCTTTCTCTCACACACGCACTCATTCAGCTGCAAAGAGAAGCCCCCGTTTAAAAACATATACATGACCCATACACACACGCACACAGACAGCTATATTAATGGAAAGAAAAGGGGCTTTATATAGTCACACACACACACACACCTCTATTTTAATTAGAGCATAAAAAGAGAATGATTGACAGGTCTATGTGTGTGTGAGACTGTGAGTGTGTGTGTGCAGAGGCAAAATTCAAGCTGAGTATATTTGATTTGTTCTGTTGGCAGGAAGTGTTTTGAATGTGTGTGTGTGTGTTTGTGCTTGCTGTGTGTGTGGTCTGTCTGTGTGTGGTTCTCAGCATGACGTCTGTGTACCAGCTAAATAAGTGCCTCTTGAGAGGGGGGCCATGGCTGGAAGGTGGAGGGGTCCTCAGCAGTACAAGTGTGTGTGTGTGTGTGTGTGTGTCCCTCTATACATTTGTGTGCTTATCCACGCACACACAAACACACACACATACGCAATTCCCAGAGGAATCCCTTTTGTCCACAAAATCAATGGCATCATTTCAACCAAATCATTGTTTCTTCCACTCGTGGGACATTTTATGTAGATTAATACACACTTCTAAAAAAAAAAAAAAAAGCAAACAAACAAAGAACGATGAAACAGAGTTGGCATGCAATGAATAAAAGCTGCATGATAGATCTCTTCAGCATGCAAAATAGACCACTAAATACCTTTTCAAAGTCACAAGGCATTGTTTTTGATGGTGCTAATTACTTCAGTTGGATTCCACTACAATTTTGCTAACAAGAGGAATTTTTGCCACCAATACTGCTGAAGGTCTCTTTGGATATATTGTGCTCACTTTGGAGAATCGGATCTTCAACAGGACACAAAGACAAAGCAGCTTGTTTACATTGAGTGTTATTTTTTTTCAGAAGTCAATCCAGCAGTGGCAACAAGCTTGTTAACACTTGGCTCACTGTTAAATATATAACCTTTATTTAATCAGGTAGTCTCATTGAGATCTCTTTAGCATGGGACATTCATAAATAGAAAACAGGCGATCACACACACTCACAGAAATATTCAAAATTAAAGGTTTAAATCCATCCAATGGGGGCTTTAGAGTTTAGACGTCCTTTTTTGTTCCTTCCTCCTTTATGTGATGTAAAGCACTGGAAGGAGGTCTTCCTGAGTTCAGTATTCACTTGTGAGGATCTGCTCAGATGAACTGTGGTTTTACATTTGAGCGGAGGTGTGACATACGCAGGATACATTTATTAACAAAGATGACAGCTTGTAGTTTTCTTCCTGCTGCCAGTGAGCTCCAGCCTACTTTTTCATATCATACACACAGTGATGAGTTTGCTGTTGTCTCCTGTAATAAAGCGCATACCACAAGTGTAACTGCATCATGTCTTAAGGTGGGTTGAGCAGTGTGAGAAATAAAGAATATCTCCAGAGTCAAAGAAAAACTTAAATATTAAACATAGTGTATTTAATGATTTGATGATTTATATACCTTAAAGTGCGACTATGGCTGATGTGGAAAGGCAAAATTTAACATTTCCTTTCATTTCCAATGCCTCTCTTGAGTCATTTGCTTAAAACACATCATCATCACTTGTCTACCAGAAAGAGCAATGTGACTGCAAGCAGTGAACGATAAACGTTTCTCCTGGTGAGGAGCTGTATGTTCACGTCTGTGATCTGTGACATATTAAAACATGCTGCAACACTTGTACAAATAAAGATGAGTTATAAAGTAATGTGAGTAATGTCAGTCAAGTGACAATTTCCATCTAAAGTTTGCCAACATTAGCCACCATAAGCTGCTAGTCATACCAAACCACATAAATAGGTTTTGTTGCTGTTTGAACATATTCATTTAAACAGGGGTGAGTTTTAATGCTCATGAGCTCATGATTCCATTTGTAAGATTATTATTCATTATTCATCCTTTCAACAGTTTCACAGTCTTGTTTTAAGGCCCAACACTTGAACACAAACAGTGTTGCTAAGACTGTAGACCTGTGCTGCTGCTTTATAAAATTAAAAATGTGAACTTGTGACACTTCTCAATGGTAAAGGGATCTAAAGTTTAATGTAATGCTTGTGGTCCACTATCACCTAACAGAGTGTTTGACATGGAGCTCTTGACACATGGAGGTTTTTGCCAGATGTTCTCATATCACTTAAAAGATAAATTAGCCAGAGAGACAAAAAACATCTCCTTCCCCCTTTCCTTGGTCCCACATGGATATCTTTACTCCGTTCCTCCTCCTCCGTCTCTCCCCCTTCTGTCTGGTAGAAATACCACGAAAGGTGTTAAAGAACAAGCTACATCTGCACAGGTTACCCAGCAGAGACATCTCAGCACCGTCGCAGGTGCCAGTGTTGGCCCTCAGCCCGGACGCTGACAACCACAGAGCTATAAAATGAGGTGAGACCTGTGTGACTTCACAGGTAAGCTGTGCGAGTTTACACCGCAGCCAAAAGCACTGCTGCAGTATTTCACACCGCGGCAACGCACGCACAGTTTCGCAGGATGACAAGTGAGCCGAGCTTGCGTTACGCAAACTCACACACACTGCACGCTTTTGTCATTCAAAGCCTCTCTGAGTTTTGGAGTTCCTTTGTGGGTGGGAAATAGCACCTCCAAGTTAGATATAATTATCTATTTCTTACGTGTGAAGATCCCTCCATCACCTGTGTGATTAATTAAGTGTTTTCTTTGTTTGTTTCCTCGGTTTATTACAAACAATCCTGCGAGCTGGAAAATGTGTGATTACTTGAGCAGAATAAACTGTAAATGAACACTTCTCTTTCTTAATCTCCCTCCTTGACTCTTCGTCTGTTGTCTCATCAGTCCAGCCCTGTTATTCTCTCTCTCTCTCGCTCTCTCTCTCTCTCTCCCTCTCTGTCTCTTTATCTCCCCCACTTTCCTTTCTTTCCCCTCTCTTACTCATCCTCCCTTCTTCCTCTCCTCCCTCTCTATGCAGTTTAAGTCTAAATCGGGGGATTTGGGGGTGTTAAGAGCTAAGGTGTAAAACACCGACTGGTTCTCTGTAAGCCCCTAAGAGGAGAAAATAATCCAACACAAAGTCTTTTTCTCAACAGCAGCTCTCCTCCCCCCTAATCACCCTATTAGCCTCCTTTCCTCTCCTCTCCTCTCTCCTCTCCTCTCCTCAGTGGAAAATAAGGGTCGGACACCAAACTGCTATAATATACAAACTGATGATTTGATGTCTAATTATGTGTCATGTAGACCAAATAACACTGTCTCATTAGTCATCAGTCATGGTTGTTTGACCGGGTGTGTAAGTGTGTCTTTCTTCCTGTATTAATGTCCATTTAAATCACCAGCGATGTGGCCAGGCTGCGCACATGACTAACAATGACAAGGCATTTCCTCTGACTGCAGGAGGCCTTTTGTTCAATCAACCAATCACGCTTCATGTTTATTGATACTGAGCATTTCCATAAATCTCGGGCTTTGTGCCGAATGGCTCATCCCTCGCTGCCAGACTCCTGTAACATCAAGGAACAATATAGGAAACTGAAAAATGCAGAGAAATTGGCGGAGAAAGACTGAGGGAGCCATTTAATCGTCTATCTTCCATGTAATCTCTCTGATGCATTCTCCCATTCAGTCTCCCCGAGAACTTCATAATAAACAGAAAAAGAACAGAAAATGTTGTTTCCTCTCACTTTCCTTCCCAGTCATATCCCTCCTCCCCTCTCTCTCTGTCTCTGGTGCTCTCTCGCCCATCTCTCTCATCTCCCTCCTCTCACTTCCATCCTTCTCCCTCTCTCTCTTTTTTATATTCATAGGATTTTAAAATGTCTGTAATGGCCCTGGTAGATCAAAACACTCCTTCTCCCACTGCGTGTGTGTGCAATAGCCCGCTCCTCTCTGTGTGTGTGTGTGTGTGTGTGTTTACATCCGTGTGTGTGTGTGTATGTGATTTGCATATCGTGGCTATGCTATGCTCTGATTGGCAAACTGGCAACGCATAGAGAGCCCAGCGGGGCATTTTTTATTAAAAAGGCCCTACCGCAGCACACACACACACAAACACGTACACAAAGTTAGGAGCAGCAACTGGCCTGTATCAGAACCTAATGAATAATACTAAAGAGCTAGCAGTAGGGGTTCTCCGTGTATTGTTCTGTAATGCCAAGAGCAATAAAGATTTTTATTACCATATTTTTATGGGTACCAGACATAAGCTGGAATAGTCAGACCAGTTTTTTATTGTCTAAAATGAAGTTGCATAGTAATTTATTATATTTTACTAGTCAGGAAGTGTAAGTATTAACTAGGATGTTTTATGACTTCAACATCATGTGGAATTAATATTGTTGCATTAGAATTATGCAGCGTGTCAGTATCAATCACATGTCAGCAAAAAAAAATTAATTTGGAAATAATCTGGAATCGTGAGGAACGATGCTTAAAAATCCCTCTTTTATTAAATTGTATGAAGAATTTCAGTCATATATTAACATTAAGTTCTGTAGTGTATTATGTGAAGGAGCCCACAGCCTCATAAGAGACACCACACATGGACTTATATATATTAGCTATTTTTTAGAGGAGAGTGGGCAATCCACTTTATCTGCCACTGTGTGGCCATATAAAAGAGTAAATGCACTTCCAGAACCGGCAGCTCCAGCTCGATCAGAGGAGATAATATAGTGGGATATAATGAACAAAAGGGTGCCAGAAAGAAATAGAAATATGGATTTATATTTTCTCAAAGCCCAACTGTGTTTCCTGACTGCAAGAGACAACACTGCTGCAGCAGATGCAGTCGTTCTCAGAGAGCCTCAGCCCATGGCCTCAGTCAACTATTTACCCATGATTAACAGTGCAAAGTAACAAAGTATGTTTACTCAAGTACTATGCTTAAGTACAATTCTGAAGTACTGGCACTTTACAGGAACCATTTCCATTGACACTTTATCCCTCTACTTCATGACATGTCAGAGGGAAATACTGCATTTTCTAATTCACTTAAAAAAAAACTCATCATCTTCAAGGATGAATTATGAACTGTGCAGAGCAGGTGACTGCCCAAACAGCACATATTCACTACATGTCACTTGGTTTTGGTGATTTGTTTAGAAACAAGCTGGTACTATTCACCACATACACACACACACACTACACTCACACACACACACACACACACACACACACACACACCAAGTAGAAAATGAAAAAATGAATTATTTTTGTAAGTTTTATTTTGTAGATTCACTCCATCTGCATTGGACAGGAAAGGCTGCTGTTATTCAAACATTTCCTGGATCCTTCTTCCATCCGCTCATAATTCTTTTATTAAAATGTCACAGACTCCGTCCTGACTGTGTGAACCCGAGACATCAGGTACATGCTGCTGCTGGCACACTAAGCCCCCAAATCACTCCAGCAGACCGTGTGCAAGCTGCAGTTAAAGTGCAGGGATTGACTGCTGCGACCCCCGGTCGACGATCACCGGGAGCCGCTGCGTGTCGGGCTCTCAGCCCTGCCCCAACTTGAACTGCAGACCTCAGATTCACCGGCGTTGCGTGGCTGGAAATTTTTTAAATAAGAGCAGTTTCATCCGACCAGCCTCTTGAAAAATGTCCAATTCAGATGGTGTGAAGGGGGGATTTACTTAGGAGGGAGATGACAGCACTCTGAGGGGCGATAATACACACTATCAGCCTCTTATAGTGACAGCAGAGATCAATGCTGATCATTGCAGCTAATCCAGTCAACAGAGCCATAACGTTAATCCTCAGGGTAAACAGTTCATCTCAAATCATATTCTGTCTGTTATAAACAGCATCTCTAAATAACTAACTGCTCTGTGGCAACCGCAATCATAAAACCACCACGCTGTGTGTGTGTGTTTTGTGTGCACGAGCTCTCTTAGGAAAAAGCAATCTGTGAAATGTAAAGAGAAATGTAGCAATGTACTTTTGACTCAGTCAGCAGTGTTTTAGCTGATGCTGACATGCTGTTGGCTTTCTTTCTGCTTCTACGCTGCCCCACGTGGCATGACATAACATTGCCGCTTTATCTAACAGGGCGTTCACGTGAACTCGTTACATCTCCAGATGATCTCGTAGCAAACCTGAAGATGATCTTAAAGCTCTTGAAATATTGAACCGCAGAGACCAGCCCAGACTGCTGCCCTCTCTCCTCTGTGATCTCTCTTATCACAGGGCAACTATTGCTGTGATGACACCCCAGCAGCACCTTGCTGATGGGAGACCTCCCCTATGCCATTTGGCTAAAGTACATTTCTCCCCAAGCACCCTCTTCTCTCTCTTACTGCAGCCACTCAAGAGTATTTGATTCATTGGCCTGTATTCTTTGTTTCTAGAAGACGATTTTATGATCATTTTATTATCAGCATAAAAGCTGAATCGTTTCATCTCCCTCTCTCTGCAGAGGCAATTAGTCCTCTTTATGAAAATCAAATAAATTAAACCATTAAAAAGCTTTCATTGAGTCACAGAGGAGCTTTGAATTCACCGATACAGTATCACCACTCCGCGTTTCTTGCAGATACGTGGCGCCTATAAATATATAGGTACTGATAGAGTGAACGGTGGTGTCATGAGCGTGTATATTCGTGTACGTCTCGGTCGTGAGTTGACAGGCTGCCCGAGGGAAAGGGAGGCCTGATGGGTATTATGCAAATGAAGCCAGCTGTTTGCTGCATTGGCAGACTCCTCATAACTCTCTTCTAGTTCTGCTGGAAGAGAGAAAATATTTTATCCCCGTTTGCCCCTGGTCGCCACACTCTCCCGCCGCTTCTTTATTTCCTCGGAGAAGGTATTTCTATACACTGTAATTTTATATGCACCCTTCTCTGCGCATTTCACCGCCATTCCCCCGTGTCGGCCCAGCTATCCATCTGCACTGTTACAGTAATGAATGTACAAACAGGGAGAGCTTCCTTAAGCGTTTGTTGACTTCTTCAGTGCAGAGTAAATTATTCCGAGGCTCTGAATCCACTGAAAAACAAACAAGCAGTTTTCCATGAATAGGTCTCATGTTAATTCAGATATTTTACTGCTGCAGCTTAATTTAAGCCAGTCAGTGGAAACCTTCTGTCCTCCTCTATTATCTTCGGTGATTTTCTCCCCAATATTTCCCTTCATTTATCAAATCTGACTTGCTTCAAATCAAACAGGCCTCACTTGCACAGTAAAATATATGAACATTAAACTTTTATTTTCTCTTCTCCCTGTCCTCCCTCACTGGTCCAAACATGACTTCCACTTAATGCTGTTTGTCTGTGTACATTTTAGGTTTACGCTGACATAATATCACCTTGTAATGATGCTATGGCTGACGTGGTATCAAACAGCTGCCTATATAGCAGACAGAGTAACATTAGCATTCGTTTGAAGCCGTGTCTTTGTTCACCTGATCAATGTAAGTCCAGTATTCACTCTTTGCTGAGGGATTTCCTGCTGAGGGAAATATCTGGCTCTGTAGCTGCTAAATGCTCCACTAACGTTAGCTAGTTCCTAACTTTGTCTGTCTGCTTGTTTGTTGCTCAGTGGGAAGGATACAGCAGGTTTAACTGAGGTTTTTTTTCTGAAAGAAGCTGCATGATGTCGCTTGAGACAGGGTTGATGGGAAGTGAATAAAATTATTAGAGTGAATAAAATTAGTAAAGTTGAAGTTGAGGGCTGTAAAACCAAAACAATGAGCTGAAAGATGCTAAAAAGCTCCACAGAGCGTTTGGTGATGACTCTCTGTGGGTTCATTTAATGCAGCTTTATTATAAAAATACAGATTAGTGCAGCTTTAAAATAACCCTTTGTTCTGTTGGGATTGGTAAGAAGGTTGTAAATTACTAAAAAAAAAAAAACAATCGGCAGAGGGATTCATGCAATGACTCAAACAACATTTGCAAACGAATCAGTACGGCTGACGCTGTTTGAGCTGGCTTATCTCAACTCGAAGATGCTCGATGTACCAAATTAATATGCAGATTACTATATGACATCATCTGACACCTTCCAGCAACACTTATAGCTGCTCAGTCATGCGGCAGCGACACAGGCGCCAACATCAAGTCTTCAGCCTACCAGAACTTCAGGTGACATTCGCAGCCTTTTGCACTTTACTCAATGAGATATTTTGTTCAGGTGTGTGTAAACTCAAAGAGATGGGCCACTTCATTTGTTAAACCCAAGTACTACTGTCTTTCATCTCTCAAAGTAGGAGCAAATATACAAAAGGAACGTCTTTGAATATGTACTTTGGCCAACTGTGATTGGTTTGATTATTTAAACTATTTTAAACTGCCCTTTGCATCACAGCCCATCACTTTAAGGTTTCAAACTGTCTAGTAAAAGTGTCCCTACATAACCTGTTTGGCATATATTGCTAAGTGTTTTCTGCTCCCTGAGCGGCTGAAACATAAAGAACTTAGACAGCCATCACATTAGAGGGCAAGAAGCTAAATGTAGCAGAGAGTAGGTCGGTCTAAATTCAGTTTAACCAGCTTCATAAGCTGACACCCGTTCTTATAAATGTATATTCCCACGTTCACTTTTATCAAGCTGCTGTGCTATATAAAGACAGGATCTTTTCATGCAAAAAGGCATAAATGAATGCTTTCTCTGAGAGCAGAATTGATTTGGTTGGTGTTAGCCTCATGGTGATTACTGACTGGAGGTCTTAGTCTACACTGCTTCTTATTTATCGCTACATTAGTGGTGAGGCACCGTGTGCACCTCTACACACGCCTGACGGAAACACCACAGCAGGCCTTCAAATCAGTGTGAAATTACATCAGCTCTATGCTTTGAACTACATGTAAATGAAACTTGTCACAGTGCTGTTGGAAATGTCACCTGTCACCTTCATGTTTACCTTCTTGCAGCCTCGCTGGCAGGGCCTCACAAATATCCTTGTATATCCTCTTGACTTGAATGTTGTTTACCTGAATGAGAATGTGGTGGAGACTGTAAGCAATCGAATGTCACTAAAAGCATAGTGACAGCTTGACTTCATGTGAAGCAAGTGTTTCTGTAAAGTCTTCCTCTGCTTCTTTTTCCCCACAGAGGATTAGAGTTTTTTTTCCTTGGAAGAGTTTTTCATTAAGCCTGTTGAAATTATGTACTTGTGATAACTTAAGATTTAGAGTAAATCAGTCATTATTTTTAAAGATATTTTTACATTCTGTGATTTTTGAAGACAACATAATAGCAACAAAAAAGAGTTTTTTATTAAGAAGAAGGTCTGATCTATCAGTCAAAAGCTGCAATATTTATTAATTATTTTATTTATTAATTAATTATTTATTTATTAACAATGGATCAAATGACCACACTTAATATGGACAGGGTGCTTTGTGGTGAAGTTCCTACAAAGAGCCTCACCCGACTGCAGTTCCCCTCAGCTCTACCTTACGTTTTACTATCTTTCAGCTCATAGTTTTGGTTTTACGGCCCACAGCTTTACTGTTTCAGTTCAGTCTCACTGGTCTTGTTAACATAGTTTCCAGCAAAAATCTCTAAAAACATAATATAAGAATGTGTATGCTGCATGTTCAACACTAAAAACAGAAGGCAGACACAGTTACAACTAGCTGGTGAACATAGCAAAATATTTAGCTACTAAAGAGCAGGTATTTTCCTCAGCTTTTAGTAGAGACTGAAATCACAGCTTTAAGTATGTACAGCTGTGTATGCGTGATGTATAAATGTGCAACTGTTTGCTAACATTCATGGGACCTTCAAAAATCCTTCAGCTCTGCCTCTAATACTTATTTAGATGAGTTTCTGAAATGAGGAGTTTCTTCATTTCATCATTTTTTTCGGCGTATGTGTTTTCAGTAGATTATTTTTCACTGGACTGGGTTGAAATTTGTACTGCTTGAAGATAACCCTAAAGATAAGTTGCAACATGTATTCATGTAAATAGTTGAATTTGAATTAAAGTAAATTCTTCAGTTTTCATGAATCATATCCACTTTCTTGCAATAAAGGTATAAAGTCTGTATAGTATTTATGTTGCTCTATCTCAGAGATATTGATTAATACTCATAGCAAACAAAAATAAAGATATAATATTACTCCATCATTGAATTTTTCTTTAAATAGTTTATTTTTTGTAATTTTCACTGTAATGTACATTTAGTGGTTTCATTTCACAGGAAGATGTTTTCTTCAAGGTTTTCTGTCTGCTTGTTACCTGTTTTTCTTTGGGTTCGGGACATTTTCAACTTACAGAGCTGTACACCTCTAGTATTTTTAACATTAATCTCTTCATAAATAATAAGTAAAAATGCTTTGAATTTGAAGCTGAGTCCCTTCTGGACATGCTTTACGACATGGAAATACTGGAACAATAACTTGTGTCTGATATGGTTTTCCACAAAAAACACTTAATGAACTGGTTAAAAATTCTTAAAGCACATCATCCTTTACCCCTAATTGAAAATCTGTCTATAAATATGGAGATATCTTTCTCATTTTATGTCTTTATGTCTACTTCACTGAAAAGTCTGTTCTGAGTGTGTGTGTGCTGGAGGCTTCAAATTCCCACATCAGTGTAAGTTTCATACTTTGACACAGCAGACACACTGCTGGTTGCTGGTTAATAGCTAAACATCATAATATCTCAAACTGGATCAGTCCAATGTAAAATCATGCAGTGCCTCACTATGAACTGCTGACAACTAAGTGTGTGTGTGTGTGTGTGTGTGTGTGTGTTTGGGCAGTGGTAAATTTAAGCCCACTGTATCTGTTAGTAAAAGATCAATAGTGTTACAGTATCTTTCTCTCTCTCTCTCTTCCCCTCTCTATCTCACACACACACACACACACACACACACACTTGGGAATAAAGGGCGCTAATCAATAATGCTATAGTGCTAACAGAAGACTTCCACTGCAGTTTAAAGGCTTATTGCACACACAAACGCAGACCCACACACACAGAATCACTGAACACTCAACAGCAGAACCGTGAGCCAAATATCGAGTATTTCAAACACATTCACGCCACCTGAACTAATTTGAAAACCGTTAAATGGAAAATCAATCCTGCTGATTCACTCCACAGGAATGCCTTTTATTGGCTTTGCATTCACGTGACACATCAGGACTGCCACTGTTACTACGCTGCTAAACTTTCAGCTCACTCTTTCACTAATCGAAAGGGTAAAATGTGCACATTTTACCCCCGTTTGCTGGCATGAAATGAGCAGCGGCATTGTCAAAGTCTTTCATTTGGTGTCTGGTTCAATCCTCTGATTTGCCGCTATTTGCTGTTTAAGCTGCAGAACACATCCTATAACTAATCTAACCAGAACAAATACAGAGATGATAAGGTGCTGTAATCAGTCAGTCATTGTCTTCCTCTATTCTCCCCCCTTACTCTCTCTGCTTTACCCAACCCCTCCCCCCATCTCTCATCATCAGTCTCCCCCTTTTTTTCTCTCATATCCCTCTCTTCCTCCCCCTCAGTCAGTATTGAGTTTACATTTTCCTTCCAACAAACTCTCGCCGGAATAAATATGAGAGGAGTGAAAACTAAACGGTGTGCAAGTGATAACGGAGCATCCATGGATGTGTGGGTGAAACAAAGTGAAAGAAAGCACTCACGGCCATGAATGTGCTTACTTTCCTTCTCGCCCCCCCCCCACATAAGAAAGTGTTGAAAGTAAAGTATATTTTAATTCCGTCCCTGTCTCCCCTGTCTCCCTTGCTTTCTCCTTCTCGGTGCCATATGCTCAAAGCTCCATCTCGGGCTCATTTGGAGTGCTACACACACACACACCAGCTCTATCAAAGCACAGGAACAGCTGGCTTGCTCGATATGGATGACTACTCGCCTGTCAACCAGTTTCACACACGCACACTTTGCACACACACACACACACACACACACACACACACACACAGACACACATACAGTACACAGGCAAACACACACACATCATCAAGCCTGGTGTTTCTTGCTGTTTTGAAAAGGAAAGTGAGAGAGAGAGAAAGAGAGAGAGAGCAGGTCACAGAGTTAAGTGAGTGAGTCAGAGAGGGTGAGTGAAAGACTTGTGGAGGAGTCTGGTATTGTCACATTCATGTCACATGTCACAATTAGCACAATGTGTGAATATTCAACATGATATCATTCAAGAAAACTACAAAGAGTACTGTTAAGCCACTGAACCAAACAGCTATGAATAAACAAACAGCTAGATGTGATTTTTTGCCGTAGAATAATGTTTGGTGCCTTTAAAGTTAAAGAGGTTTTATTCAACTCGTCTCCAGCATAAGTAACCCTGTATACAGTTATTTAAGTGCTGTTTTCTTGGGAAAATGTATAATTCTATTAATATGTGATTATATGCATCAATTAAATAAGAATAGTAAGAAGAATATTTTAAAATTCACAACCAGTAAATTCTTCAAACTACGTGCTGGCTGTCATATTCAAACAATGCAAAGAGTTAAAGGTTCATTTGTCACTCATTATGAATGACCAAATGGCTAGCACAAACTAATCTGTTTCACTTGATTTGGGTGGGAAATCATTCAGTTTTTGTTTCTGCCAAAGCTGTGTGAGATAACTATACACTGCCTAAACTTCAGAATTTATTTTACACAACTTTTTTGTCATTGTTGTGTGTTGCTGATCATGACAATGAAAAGTACTGCTGCTCTCTATGTGTTGAGACTTGTCAGAGTGTTGGACTTCTGACGACACCCCAATTAGTAACGTCACAGCAGCTGCTTCAAAAGTAATTACTTTGTAGAAAATTACTAACATTACACTTACAACCAAAGTGTAAATAAATAAGATCTGTTACTTATCAATTCATGTTCAGTATGCGATTACTAAACAATGTGATATAGACACCAAGTCTTACTGGTTGTTCTCTTACCTCCCCTGTGTGGCTGAGACTCAGTTTTGGCAGTTTGTTCTTCACATTCCCCGAGTTTCCTCCGTAAGCCTGACTGTTGTTAAATCCCTCTGTGGCCACTAGAGGGGGTTTAAGCTGGGGAGAGTCGCTAGGCGCCTGGTCCTGGCCATCCATTGGTCGAACATACGCTGTGGGCTTCTGCTGCACTGCGATCGGCTTCCCTGATAGGCTACCAGGTGGGAAGGTCGGGGTAGTCAGTCCAGATGTGGGAGTGGTTAGACCGGGTGTTGGCGTCGTCAGAACCGATGTAGAAGCCAGCGGGGAGGATGATGTAGAGAGGTGAGAACCTGTCTCATTTTCAAACGGGGAGGATTTGAAATGTCCACCATTTTCTGTGTTAGTGGAAGACTTAAAATGGCCACCGTCCATGGTGGAAGATCGAAAATTGCCACCATCTGTACAGGAGAAGAAAAACGAAGGAAAGCAAAAAAAAAAGTCAAAAATAACCAAAGCAGCACCTGTTACCATAGAATACTGCTCAGTACTGTGCCGTCAAAACCTAATGAAGGTTGAATGCCCAAAAATCCCTTTCCCAGATGGATGGAGCCAATCACAATCAAAGTAAATTATGTGTTGCTTGGTGGTTTAGAAATCAACAGAAAGATGTGGTTATCATCGGATGCAGATGTTAATTTTCATAACTCCCGCCCAAAAGGTGATAGAGTCTGTTTTGCACTGAAATTATTCATAAGCACTCATGGCTCCAGCAAACACAAAGATTTCCCATGAATATCAAAATAGACGAATCGCCTTTTTATTTTGTGAATGGCAATCAACCACGTTCTGAGATACTCCCCACAACTAAATACAAATAGATTTAAGATGAAAAGACACATGCTACTCTCCTGACTGCATGCTAAATATGAAGCTAGGGCCAGCACATAAAAAGCTTATTTCACGTTCACGTTCTACTTTTTAAACCGTAATTATGAGCAACTGGGTGGGAAAAAATGTTGATGGGGCTGCAATGGGCCACTGTCCCAGTTGTAATTCAGAGATGGTATTATGGGAAATTTTTGACAGAGACACCACGTCCCACTTCAGTGCCTCTCAGGGACATTAAAGCTCCTCTCTTACTCTCTTTCTGTGGACTCACCTGGGAGAGGGAGGGTTTTGGAGGGGTGGGAAGAGTGCCTTCTCCGAGAAGAGGATGAAGAGGAGGAGGAGGATGAGGAGGAGGAAGAAGGGCTTGAGTCTCCTTTGAGACCGAGTTCATCTTTGAGTGAGCTAAACAGCTCTTCATGCCTTTGTTCCTCCAACAAAGACATTTTCCCTCTTCCACTCGTAGCTGCTGTGACCTGCCCCTGCCCGTTCTGTCCTAGCCCCAGAACGAGGCCTGTCCCTGGGGTGCCCTGTGTGTGGCCCGCCCTCGACCACTCCATGGAGCTGCGAGACTTTTTCGCATTCTGATGGGGGATCGTTGCGGCACCCGATGACGACGTGGTTGAAGCAGGAGGTTGCATGGAAGTCGAAGATGAGGAAGATGCATTCCCCGCCCTCTTGTCCCCGCTGCCCTCCACTCCTCCTCCTCCTCCTCCACCTCCACCGCCTGTGCCACCTCTCAGGCCTTCGTTGAAAAGCTGGGACTCCGTGGCGGGTCTCTCAGCCGCTGAAGTGGTCGGGGTCTGCAGGTTGTTGCTGCCTTTGGGGATTCCCACCAAGTGGCTCTGGTTGGAATGGCTGGTTAACAGGTCTTTCATTTCTTCGTAGGAGCCCAGCGTGTTCTGGACGCGGCTGGCCAACGCATCACCTTTATTAGTCTGAAAGGATAGAAAGAAAGAAAAAGACAAGGGGGAAGAAGAGAGAAAAGGGTATTAATTAAGTCTTTCATTTTTCCATTTCTCGAGGCTTGATGAAAAGCCTTCTTTATTCATCCGGAGAGCAGCAGTGAGAGACGGATAGGGTGACCACTGGCCAGACATCAGGAGGAGATGATTAATTAAACACATGCCACCCTTAAGAGGGTCCAGTCCAGGCTGGAGCAGTAAAATTAATGGGGCAGGAATCATTATTAGCCTGACCCCAGATTCTCAAGCAATCATCGCTTGGAGGACAGTGCGGCCCTACTGATATATGGCGGTATAGCACCTTCAGCTGCTACGTGGTAATGTCGAGATGTTCCTCAGAATAGCTCGAGAGTGCCGTCTGTGTCAGTCACTGACGGCTTCTTTAATGATCAAACTACATGATTTGATCATTTGGCATTTTTAAAAGGACAAGGGCAATTGGCAGCGGGTTTAGCACTTCTATATTTGGAACCAGATTCTTGCAAAAGGCTGTGAAAGGAAAAAAAAAAAAGCCAGGACAAATAGATTTCTATCCAGTTCTCTGACATTTCTTTCCTACCTGAGCAATGAATTGTGCAGAAAATATTAATCATGAGCCACGTCTGTATTGTGCAAGATCCACAGCCTACAATTTAATCGTGACATTTCATCATTACAGACTAATGCTGAACACGAGAAACAATGAATTGGATAAATGTGAGATGCGGCCCTGTAATTTTATTGTACATAACTTTTGTGGTTTGGTAAATAGATTTGAGCCATAAAGGCAAGGTACATGACACCCAGTACACTGCTAAACACCCCTGTGGAAACACGGAGTGATAGTGTCGAATCATGCTACTGCACATTTAAAGGTTGAAACATATGAGAAGGAATGAATAAGACCCTTTATCCAATTTTCAAGACAGGGTGAAATTGCCTATATTCGGAGAGGTTAATGAATTCATGAATAATGAATTTGTGTTCATAGGAAGTAGGAGCTTAACTAATCTTAGGTAATGTTTCAGCGAAGAGCATCAAGTTACATGTAATAATAATGACTAATCCCTTCGCTGATTGTAGCGGAACTTAACACCAATCATGCAGATCTGTGAGGCTGTCAGGGTCGATTTTCAAACCACATTTATTTCAACAGTGGTCAGAAAATCATTTGTAAGTTAAAAGAAAAAAATGTTAATCAGTTAATTAATGTGATTTATCTGTTCTATATTCTTGAATTCACTAAAAATCTCCGCCTGTGTGGTTTTGTTTTTCCTACAAAAACAGCTTCAGTCAATAACCAAATAATACTGTTATAGTAGGCAATGATCCATGGAGAGGTCTTATTGCTGAGGAGGGAATTCTAAGTGTGTGTGTTAGACACTTCACAACCTTACAAATTAGTACAACACCACCTTTGTAGTTGCTCTAATGTAGAGCAATGTAAGCATCATTTGATGATAATTGCTTTACTGTGATGCCCTTTTTCATAATCAAATTGATCTGATTGTAGTTCACAAACCAGGTGAAACTGAAATGGATGGTTTGTGATCTGGTACAAGCCACACACCCAACATTAAAGTACCAGTACAACAATTATTTCTTTATTATTCTTAATCATTAAGTGATTCATTGTTTAGTCTATTAAATGTCCAGAAATTGGGTGATTGGATGATTAGTGGACAGCGCTAAATACAACATGTGAATGAGCACCGAGACACATTGTCATCTGATCACTCAAACCACTTTCCGAGGTGGTCTGGGAAACATTTGCCCACATACCTTTTGTAAAGTAAATGCTATTGCATCTTGGTGCGCTCCCAAGAAAGACTTGACAGAATAATATGTTATTAATGCAAAATGTGGTGGTTGTTTTGGTGACAGTGCGCCAACACTAAACGCTGGAGGCAAAACCAGGTGCCCAATCTCTTTTCAGTCCAAACAAAACTAGATGACTTGTAGGTTCCCTGGGCTGTTTACTAAAGGAAGACATAATAACTGTGGTTGCTGAGATATTTCATTCAGGACCAAAGTGTTGGACCACCCAAAATTGCAATTAAATGGAGCCATGGTACTAGCATGGCTAAAAGTTACTGAAATTAATGACTTCGCAACATAGATACCAATTAAAAATTTGTCAGTCAACTAAGTGATTAATAGATGAATGAATAGCTTAATTGTTTCACCTCTACAGTAAATCCCTACATGTTCTGAGAGGAATTCCTTGGGGACCTCATGTGATTTAAGTGAGCTAACCGCCTAAATTTGTTACACTCATGGCATTTGTGCAAGATAATGGAGGGCTCTGTTTTACTCAAATTTATGGGACCAAATCCCAATGATTATCTAATGGCCGAGACATAATTTCTACTTAACCTCCCAAGCGCTGTTTTTTAACAGAAACCAAAATCAATAGATCGATGAATCTCCTAAATTTGCCCTTAATATGCCTTTTAAGCTTCAATGCAACTTGAACAATTCTCAGCCTTTAAGAGGAAGAAAAGACAACCTCATTGACTGACAACCCCATTGAGATCGGTGTCATTGGATGACCTGTGTTCGACAAACACGTACGTAATTTGTTGTGGCATTTGTAAGAACACAGACTAACAATGGGAATGGGTCTACCATATATATATATATATATATATATATATATATATATATATATATATATATATATATAGATAAACACATTCATAATAGTCCTGGGTTTAAAATGACAGATCCTTGTGGCTCTGTGGTCCACAAAACCTACTCAAAAACTCAAATGTATGTGACTTGAGGGAACATTCATCTCTTCCACCATGTCTCTCTTCACTTTGCTTTATGCCTCATTTTTACACTATAATATAACTATAAAGGGGAAAAAGCATGAAAATACCCCCCCCCACACACACAAAAAAATGAAACAGGGCAAAGAATCAAGCCTTATTTACAAAAGATTCATACAAGAGAAGAGAGAATTGCTTTCAAATAATCTTAACAGATGTAATTTCTGTGTGTACACACACATACACAAACACTACACACCGTGGCGAGCCAAAGTTAGCTGTGAATAAATTAGCCCATCTCTTCTCCATCTCGGGCTCATGAATAAAAGATCTGGTGGCTGAAGAGGAACAGAAAACACATTTACAGAGAAGCAAAATGGAAAACAGAGAAGAAGGAGAGGATGAATACCTATGTGTGTATGTGTGTCTGTGTGTGTGTGTGTGAGTGTGTGAATAGATCATCCCAAATAGCTGCTAACAGCATAACGCTCTTTAACAGGATTAGAAGAGGGATTAGCTAATAGCTGACAGAGAGAATGAATACTGGAGAGAGGCAGAGGGAAAGACAGAGAACTGGAGTGACGGACAAACGATAGATGTACAGGTATAGAGAGGGACTGAGGGCGGAAAAGAAAAAAACTGAGGAAGAGAGACCGGGGACGATAAAAGTTCTATAACTCCTTTGTGATAATGAAAAAGGGCCGATATAGATCTCTAAAGGATCAGTTCAATAAGTTCAGTCAGCACTTAGATACAGAGAGAGTGCAGCGAGGTTGTGGAGGCCGCGGTAAATCCACTGAATCGTATGAAGTAAAGCAACACCCTCAGAAAAAAAAAAAATGAAATTGTTAGTGTGGCAAATAAATCAGCAGAAGAAAGTAGCAAGGTGTGCCAAAGCCGTTTTTCAAGTTTAGCAGCAGTGAGAGATAAACTGAGGAAGTGTGTGGAGGAAGAAAGATTAGTTGGAAAGAGCTGGAATATGAAACAAGTAAACATGTTGTCCCCCAAGAATGATGCAGTCACCCCTTTGGGCCAGTCACTTAGAAGATGTATCACCGCTCCAAGTTTGATCTGAATTCTTATTTTCATTTACCTTCAATTATAGTTCCCCCGTTAAGTTAAACACTGTGATTAATAAGAGATGTAAATGCTCAGCACAGCTGGTATGTGAATTCAAAACGGGAAAAGAGTCTGACACACGTCAAAACTCAACTCTAAAACCTTGCATTTCTTTTTTCAACTCACTTTGGCATTTCGGGTATTACACGGTGAATTTACGGCAGCACTCTTAACTCTTAATTCAAACTCTTTAAAGGTGTTCTCATCAGTGCTCTTATATTAACAGTGGATAAAATGACTGTGTAATGAGAGACGCATTCAGCAGCAGCCACGTTTTGTTACACTGAAAAAGGGGTTTCGTTACTTAACAAAGACCATTTCTCTGAACCATATCACAGTTCTCATGAGCAGATTGAGTCTGATTAGTTGCACTGGATGTTCACCTCTGGGACCACACTGACTTCAGGTCAGGAGCTGACCAATCAATCTAAACTCAAGGTCGACTTAGTGGCTTATCGTAGAGCTTTTGGCCCTATCACACAATCCTAATCAACAAATTGGAAATAGAGAGAGTTAGGATTTATCCAACTGTGTATTAAAGATTTAGATTACTTCAAAACATGAACTCGTACAGGAACAGGTACCAGAAAAGATCATGAGGTTAATGTAACTTCACACGACCACATTAGAATCCTCTATGTCAACAGTGCGACCTGTCACCTAATCGATGAGCCTCCCGTATTTGCTCTTCCAGTGCCTGCACAAATAAATAAAGAAAAGGGAACAAACAACCTTGTAATTTAGGCTCAAATCACCGAAATAATTGAAAGCCCTTAAAACAGGTGCAAAAATGCGTCACTATTCATCCAAATAGCAGCAGTGGTGAGATATCACCCTTCACACAGCCCAGTCCACGGTCATCCTCACTCTCCCCTCAAACACACACACAGACACATCTTGACCTCACCTCAGCACCATTAATTAGTTGGAAACAATTAGTTGGAGTGTGGAGGCACCCAGGATTAGATTCATTATCTGAACAACCTCTCATGTGCTGCCGCCACCCCCGAACCTGGAGCAGCGTCTTAGCGAGAAGCCCCCGTGTCCTCTGCGCTCAGACACAGCGGCGCTGAAACACAGTCTGTCAAGACTCAAAGCCAGTCTGTCCCAAGGTCGACGCACTTGGCGGCACAACCAAGTGTTGAAGCAGTGGCAAATGAGAGTTAACAAACCAAAATCAATTTTGTACATGGAGGCAGGAGAGTGGCCGTAGACTTCATGCATGACTAGTTCACTTCCAGCTGAGGAAGAAACAAAACGATGGCATCTGGTATACCTTGTCACAGAACAGACCAGAACCATATGCCTGAGGATGAACTATCGGCCTCAGGGGGAGAGCACGGGGAAGAAATGACGATAACCTAAAATGATCCACAGGCCATTATCAGCTTTATCATCCACAAAAACAGCATTTAAGGGCATTATGGTACAAAAAATGTTTGGATAATTGTTGGGTGGCAATAACAATTCCCTTCAATTGATTGCTTGCACGAGGCGAAACTGTTTCATATGAGCCTAAATCACAAAGCGGCACTGCTTTAGAGGAGAGTGGCCCATCCTCACTGATTAAGACGTCGTAAATTCACTCCATTTGCCCAAATGAAATTCTGGTGTCAGGTATGTCCATTCTCCTCCCGCAGAGATCAATCAAAACTTAACAGTGAAATATAAAACTGTCTCCTAAACAGCAATGAGAGAGCACTCTGTACGGAGAAGGCCGCGCCGTGTCTAAGGAATCACAGCTCAGCTCAGCTTGTAAAGAGTGTGAGCTGTGTGCGGCTTACAGACGCTAGCGCACAGGATTGCTTTGTGTTTCTGCCCTTACATTTAAACAGATGGACGCTTACTGTTTGTTTGACACATGTAAAATTTGTTGTGTTAGATACAGAGGAATGGCTTTTGGGAAATATGCTTATTTACTTTCTTCGTGAGTTAGATGAGAGGACCACTCTGTTGTTACAAAGGGGGCTGGAGCTTGGAGGTAAATGACCTCGTGGAAGTTCTATTCGGCCAGGATCAACATTACAGGGGGAGGTTGGAAATGAAACTCATTGTTTCAAGTGGGATTTTAACCATCGAGAAATTACAGGATATGGTGTGTGACAGTGTGACGGTGTGAGGCTTTAATTTGGAACCAGGAGGAAAAAGTTAACAAAGCTAACACTGGCATGGCCCACGATGATGGTAAAAAATGTCCCCAAACACTGCAAAGCTGAATAATTAATATGTTGTATCTCATTTATGTACTTTATTATGTACATTAACTGAAATGCACATATATATCTATATCTATATATGTAGGTGAAGTTACATACTGTAAATATTTCTCGGCAAACTTTCAGTCTCTTATTTTGTGCTAGGCTAACTCTTAACACACAGAAACTAAAGTGGTATCAATCTTGTCATCTAACTCTCAGAAAGAAAGTGAATGAGCATATTTCTCAAAATGTTGACCCATCATCCAATCATTAACTATTCATTCATCAGTCGCTCTTACTTTGTAAGGCTCTCCGAACAGGTTGAACCCAGTGGAGAACAGGTCTTCATCCTGTTGGACCTCCTGGTTCCTCCTCTCCCACTCTCTCCTCTTCAGGGCGCTGCGCTCCGACTCCAGATGACTGCAAGGACACAAAAAGAAAAGATCGTTAGCATCCCCCGCCGAGGCCGACACATCACACGCCACCAACGAGACCCGCTGGTCTTTTAATGAGTTCTGCTAACAACACATTTTTGGATCTGCAGAGAGCGTTGGCCAAAATCCTTTTCCTGCAGTGTGATTAGAGCGGCCGGTAGCTGGTGAAGGAAAGTAACCGGGTAAATCGTGTCATTGCACTGTCTGAAAATGACCCCAATTCAACTTCTCGTGTAAACAAAAAGAAAGTGGAAAAATACGAGAAAAACTGTATCCTGGTTTCAAGTTTCAAAGTGACAGCGAGATAAGATTTCTGTAAAACAAGGATTCAACAGAGGACAAGTAATGTAGGTAAAAATATCCAGTTTGATTAATGGAACGAATGTTTGTTTAAGATTACTAATAATATTTAGACACAGACTACTTATCCAGCCTTGCTCTTTGACACATCTCTGGATGTGATACGGTTTCCATTTCAGTCACTATTTACTTCACTTCGAACACATGCTGTCCTCCACTGAAACTACTATCCGGATAATCCCTTCCCTATTAAACACATAAACGGTGACCTAAGTGTTTAGACTGACACTTCCAGAGAATATAGAGGTAGTTTTCTGTCTCTTTGAATCAGCTCAGCACTGTGTTTATGTACTTATTTTTACTCTGGACTGAATGAATTCCAGTAGTCTTATAACTTGATTTGCAAAGGCTGCTTGATCTCCAAACTCCCATAAAATGCTTATCCCACGCTTCTACCAACCCCTGTGTCATCCAGAACTTTCTAAAAGCTTTCGCTGTGCCTTTGCAGGAATGTGTCATTGGATGTGAGGGAATTGTGAGAAAAAAAATCATTGTCCATATCAACACCACGTTCTCATCTCTGTGTGTTCAGCACACCGGGAGGCGATTAGCTTAGCTTAGCATAGAGACTGGAAGGAGGGGGCAGCTAGCCGGGTTTTCTCCAAAGTTAAAAGCAGGCTTAAATGCAACCTAATACATACTGTTAAGTATTTCCGTACATAAACAGAAATTTAAACGAGACAGTTTGTGGTTTTAAGGTGAGTTTTCACGTGTAACTATTTCTTGACAAGCACATTTTATCCATCCGCCCAGCACATCACTGTAGCAGGCTGTTGCAGTGTTGCCAACTTGGCAACTTTCTCGCTAAATCTGGCAACTTTCCGAACCCTCGACTACTTTTTTTGTCAAAAGCTACTAGCGACAAATCTACTGGAGACTGGAGACGTTACTGGAGACTTTTTTGTGTTTTTGAGACTCTGACGTGAAAGCACGTATGGTTTCACGTATGGTCTCAGCGTTAAGTTACTGTCCTTAACGAGCAGCGGGTGCTATTTAACAATACAGGACGAAATAGATTTATGTAATGTGGATCTACACAAAGCATTTAAGTCATGAAGTTATTGTGAGAAGTTATGGCCTATTTCAATGGCAAAATAAAAAAAAAAACACAAACCAGGAATCAACAGAAGAAGTAGTTCTAAACATATTTAGAGCATTTTTTACACACTTTTTTATCTCTCCCATGACGTTATTCCTCTCTCCTACAGCGTTCATTACATTACATGCAAATAGCAAATTATGCAAATTAGGCATTTAGCGACTTCTAGCGACTTGGACAGCCAATAGCTACTTTCCTTACTGAGGAGTTGGCAACACTGGGCTGGTGTTCACTAAGAAATAATTACAGCAGGTAACATGCCCTAAAACAACAAATGCTGGTTTGACATGACTGTGAATGTATGGATTAAACAAAGGAGATACAGCTTGTTAAATATTGAGCTCTAAAGGTGTTGGTGGACGTGCGGGGGACAGAGCTATAGCTGTTTTCCCTGCTTCCAGTCTTTACACTATGCTAAGCTAAGTTAAGCTAATCATCTCCAGGCTCCGGGTCAATACTTAAAAAAGGCATGAGAGTGGTATTGATTCTTTCGGCTCACTCTCAGAGAGAAACCAGTGCATTTCCAAGAGTATTTAACTATTCCTTTGTGCGGCCCGTGTTACATTTGTGGAAGGCATTTGGAGCGATTTACAAAACATGGCCAGGAGTAAATGGTCAAATTAAATGACTGAAATAAAGACCTTCAAACACACTCTGCGAGGGGGAACCAACATACACAAAAAAGTCAAGTTAAATGAATAGTCCATTGCTATAATATTAGCCAGCGCTCAACAAGGCAACCGTTTTCAGGTTGTCTATTTATAATAAGGTCAACATGATGTAACAAATGCCATTACCTAGGTACTTTTATTCATGAGTGCATTCATTTTTAACGTAGGTGGGCTCAGTGGGAATTGAAGTCCTAATCCAGGCGGTGTTTATGACACGCTGTACCCACTGAACCACAGCGCACTGCAAAGGACAGAAGCATTTATGTCCTGTCACAGTGTCATTGGATGGATCCCAATAAAATTTGCTTTTAATCTTTCAGCATTCCTACGCTGCCTCCATGAAGTATGGTTTTCTGCCTTCAAAGCCAGAATTATTGCCCATGGATGTGATTCAAGATTGTTTTTCTCGTGGCATTTAAAATATGAGACAGCTGACAGTAAACAATGATAAGAATGATTGGAAGCAAGGGAGAGAGAGAGACAGAGGTCTGTGGGGGATAGAGAGGGTGGTGAAACCCAGGTTTTTGGAACATTTTCCTTACATAAGCATGTCCCCCTTTGCTGCACAGTTAACCGATTCACCCTGCCCTCCTAAACTTCTTCAGTCACCAGCCTCCACTGAGAGATCCACAAGCTGGCAGCCAAACACGGATCTCAGAAGTACAAAGTGACGCGCGTGCGTGTGCGCGAGAGTGTGCGAGTACAACTTGTGCACGAGGCTGCGGCCTGCTGACCCGGGAAAGGGCATCCTGTTTTACCACATCCACTGCACAGAGATGAGACGGGCCGGCTAATTAGCGATCAACACAATTAAAAGAGACTTTCTCTTTTCCTCTACCAGACCTTGCCTTCAACATTTAATCTGTCAGCAAGATGTGAGTGGGAGGGAGAATGAGCGGAGAGGCAATGAGAGAGGGAAAAAAAAAAAAAAAACTGAGACCCATGGGAGGGAAAAAAAGACCCAGTTTCAGGGCAACAGACAGTTTCTTAAAAAGGAAAGAAAAATAACAGAATGATGAAAGACAGAGTGGAGGGATGGGGAGAGGAAGGTAGAATAGGAAGAAGGGAGGAGCAAAAAGCAAGAGAGCAGTGGGAATAACATACAAAATGATTGACAGGATAGGTGTTTGTGTGTGTGTGTGTGTGTGTGTGTGTGTGTGTGTTCACGGTATACGTAGATGTGATCATTTGTGCGCTGGGACTGCTGGTTGACATGTGCATTGTCTGTCAGCGCAGAAAGATAACTGACAGAGCTGTCACTACGACAAACACACAGACGCGTATACAGTATACACACACACACACGTACACAGCGCTGCAGTCCCATGCCACAGATCACTGTCTCTGCCTCCGTCTGTCACACACTACACATTCGCACGGAGAGAATCAGGTCAGGGGAGGTAATTAACACATCCAGGATTTATTTCCCAGCTTGCGGCAGGAACAGGGTACGACACTACCTGTCACACACAGGTCAGACTGCCGCTCAGCCTTTTTACACCTTACCGAATTGACTTTTTTTTTTTATTCAGGTTTTGAAGCACAGTGCTGTGGTCAGCCAGGTCAGCAAGAAACTCAACTCACTGCGATGGATGCTGTGGCACAGAAATAGTAAACATACATTTGTTAACATCAAGAAATCAACTGATAACACAAAGTTGTATTATATTAATTTAATTTAACTTAAAGTCAAACTTAAAAGAATACAAACAGTAAGATCCAAGAATACAAATATCCACCAGGTTTTTGTTTTGACTCATGTACATATTAAGTCAAAATTTTAAATACCAATAAGAGGAAATTTCAATTTTATGTATTTTTCTGCTGTGTTAGCACCCCTTACATCAGAGTTCTTCGTGTTAATTTAACTGGTGCAATAAAAGTTTGTAATGTCACTTCAGTTAACAGCAATGTTATGCTGTACTCACACCAAATGCAAAGCAAATTTTTGCCTTGTGTTACTCTCTCTTGACCCGTTGGGATCATTTGTGTTTATTCACATTTAAACACAAGCTGCGAATATTTGCCAGTCCATCTGTCTGCGGTGAGGGGCAGCTTTATGATCAGTGTGTGTCAAAATCAATAAATATTCACTCTATCACGCCATATAGCAAATCACATGTGGGCTGAATTAAGCAGGCTTACTCCAGCAGTATGATCCCAAAATAAACTGATTTTGTAAAAAGTCTGAATTGATGCTCTGTCTGCTACACAACAAGCAAATAACTTTAAAAATGCTTATTTTCTCAATAGAGTCCAGATACAAAAGTACAACTGATGGCTAGAATGAAGTAACATGTAGTCCAACTTCCTCACTTACTTTTCTCCGAGCAGTCCCATTTTCGTCCAGCCTCTGTATAAATATAAAGTAGTATTATAGAGCTCTGGGAGCCGACGGCTACAATTATTTTGTCCTCCATTTCTGATTCAATGTCAGGACATCGGTGATGTCTGGAGAGTCTCAACGCTGACAGACTTTTCGCAACACAGTGTCACAAGAACTTATCACATACGTTACAACTCATCATTAGTGTTGCATCATGAAAATTTATTCATACTTTGTATGAAATCGCACTGTGCAATAAAAAAACGCTTTGCATTTGGTGTGAACACAGTATTAGCTGTAGCTGCAGACCCAACTGTGATCTGAACTCTTTACATTACCTGGTAACTCTGGACAGGTTCTGATTCATGACTCAAATCACAGGAAATGAAATCACAGTGGGAAAACTCACCCAGAAGCTCTACAAATATGAGCAAAACACAGTTTAATCCATCTAGAATCATTACAGTTTATATGTTGATACAATTGCGAGCAAATTTCAGTTTGCCTTTGAACTAAAAGTATTTAAATTGTATCTGTGTTTCCATCTCATCTTCATATTGATTTTTTTGATGATATCACAGAGATGGCAGCTGGGTCTTTTAGTTTGTCCGCACTGCTGATAGATAACAGTGAAACACACGCTTTAGAACAAAAGACAGAGAGAAAGAAAGAAATAAAGAAAGAAACGAGGCACATAGATGATGGACAGACGGACGGACAGATGGATGGATTGGTGGGGATTAATAACAGTGGTGATATCAGCAGTGGGCATACTGTCGATGTTGATATTTTTCTGTGAATGAAAATGTAGCGATGGCAGCTTTCTTTCCTACCACACTGCTTTCCTTCTGTGTGTTAATGTGTGTGTGTGTGTGTGGGTGTGTGTCCTGAAGTAATGCTGATAGCCAGAGTAAGCTCTGGGAATTTAATCTCAGCAGAGCTATGCTGTGCTCCCCTGATAACTAAATACACACACGCACACACCAGTGTCTCTAACACAGCCTCATCACCCTCTCATTCACTTTCACTGCACACAACTTCACTCACACACACACACACAGAAGAGTCTCTCGTTTCCTCAGCAACTGCTACTCAGGTGCCCATTAGCAAGATGCTGAAGCAGGCAGCAGCTCAGTGGAAACGCAGATTCCTTAGCGTGATGAATGAGGGCTAATCACAGGGGTCATCGTGGGAAACAGGACAAAGATACATTAAATAAAAAGTACAGCTGACAGGTTGGCCATTAGACCACAATTTATATGTTCTAATTGTAAAATATGTCACTGGCACTGAGCTGAAATGATGTGGTGTGTGGTTTTATTTATTATATTTACCCATATTATATAACGTAGAGCCCTTATTTTTAATGCCAGTAAAAAAAGCGAAAGCTGCTTCCAAAGCGTCCAGATGTTGAAGCTGGTCAGTGGATTGAGTTGAACATGTTGAAGTTTCTGTGTTCTGTCGTCAGGAGGAAGAAAGGCTCCACAGTCTGCACAAGTCATTAAGAGAGTTTCTGGAGCTGCTTCATTGAAAATCAACTGGATCCTGACTTTGTGGACTCATGCTGCATTTGTGTCTTATGGGAATAACTGTCAGAACTGTTCAAGTCAACCGCTTGGAAATATATTTTAACTCATTTGAAGCCACGAAGACATTTTGAGCAAAGCTCTCTGTGTGTTTTGGTCATGTCTAATCGGCCTTCCCGCAATGAACACACACACACTATGGTGGCATTTCACGGTGCTAGTTTATATCAAAGCATTTGTTGTAACTGAAGTGAATACATCATTCATCCTTTAGTTCATATTATATATACAGAATGATGTATGTTAATAACACAATGTGTGGTTTAGCTAAAGGATTCATTTATTGGATTAATTTGAGGCAAATTAATCACAACAGCGGACACTTTTCACTTGAAACCAAGCAGGATCAGTAGTTAAATCCTTCTGTTTCTGCGGCCTCTTTCACAGCAGAGATGGATGTTCAGAGTTGTGCTTTTTTCGCTCAATACTTCGCTGTGTCAGTTTAATGCTGTTACGAGATTGAGGTCAAGGTGGTAGCATGAGTTTGGCAACATTTCTCAACCTGCACAATCCACGCACTGTTTCGCAATTCAGCATCAGCCAGTATGTCCACACATATCTCTCCTGTGTTTGGATTAAGATCTGTTTCCCAGATTTTTTCAAAATTACAGCTACCTCACAGTGTCATGATATTATGAAGAATAAAACCATAGGCTGATCCATGGCCAATTAAAATAACAATAAAAAAGTAAAATGATAATATAATAATATTAGTTTTCTGTCCTTTTCAAACAAAATAACCCCATCCAGTTCTTAAAGGGCAGATATCACCTTTAATCTGCTGAGCCAAAAACCTTTCAAAGGGTAATGTACCTCCTTCACAAATCCCTAACTTTCAGAATATTCCCACAGGATACTTTCCCCTCTATCTGAATTGATGGATTTTTCCTAATAGAACAATATCCCTGCTCATATTGATGAAAATGCGACAGCTTGTGAGCTTTTATCCATGTGTCTCTGGAACACTCCAATGGTAATCATACTCGGCACAATTTTATCGTGTCCATACACGCTGATCATTATTTCTATTATTCCAATATTTGGAGATTTTATTATTTAAAGTGACATTCTATACAAACCTACATTTGGGAAAGCAAACCATTTTAAATTCCTGCTGGTGTGTAGTTTATATATTATTTACTCAGGCTTCTTCCCACAGAAAGTCTCTTTTAGGTGCTGAAAAATCACTGGAGGAATGTTGACTGGCACTATCACTGAAATTAGCTGGCCAGTACCTTCCAGTCATGTGCTGGTGTACAGGCGGCCGTTACATTTTACAAATGGCCATTAACCAAGATTATATGTTATATATAATTATATATATATAATATAACCAAGTTTATTAAGGGGGTTTATTTTTCCCAGTAGAATCCGTCTTTGATTGTTTGAAAACTTTTCCCAACAAATCTAACCGTATAACCACTGGCTATAAACGATCAGTTGTGCGCCTTTGTCGAACAGTCAGCCAGTTAAACTCAGAATGCTCTCTTTGCCTCAACACGATTTGATAAACCCAGCACTTCTACAAAAAAACAAAACAAATGGAGCTCTAACTTTGTCTTGAACAAAGTTTCTGATACTGTTTCTGAGCAAATTTCATACCCACAAATTTGTCACATTTTTGTAGTGGAATTTTTGTTTGGTGCAGCGACTTTGCCAGGAAAAAAAAACATTGATTTGTCAAAAAAAAAAAAAAAAAAAACATCACTCTGCTGCATTCTGCCAAATGAGGTCTCCATCAAACATTGTGGCTCTTGTGTTAAAATAAATTCAGGACCCCTTTAAGTCCTGGAGTTTCTGTTCCAGAAAGTGTAAAAATCCCCCGGTCAGTGAACACAGAGGAGCTTTGTTCGGGCTCGCAGAACTGTCCAGCATGACGGCGAGAGTGATAAGAGCCTCTGTTTTTTTATTTGACTTCAAAGTTTAACCCGCGCTTTTATTAGCGACACCTCTACCAATAATGGAGTCATTATGCCAATTTGCTTAAAAATAAATCATCTTATTAATCTAGTTCTTCTCAAAAATGAAACGCTGCTGATTATTATACCTTTAGCTCGAGTGGTGTTCGAAAAAAGCCCTTCATGTTTTCAATCTTTGTGTTTTATTTAACCTGCATTTAACCAGGCAGCTCAATTAGGCATAAGTCCTTGAATGCATTTGCGGTGTGTGTGTGTGTGTGTGTGTGTGTGTGTGTGGGAGAGGCGAGGGGATGAGGGGGTAGAACGAGTGTTTTGGAATGACAGGGAGTGAAGTGAGGGGGATAATGAGAGGAGGAGGAGAGGGGGAAGGAGAGAGGAATAGCTGTCAGGCAGCAGACAAAAGCTTTGTTTGAAGTGTCAGTTCAACGACGCATTTTTGTGCGTGTTTGTGTGTGTTTTCTGGCTCGTGCGTTCATTCGGGCGGCATTAGACATCAGAGGAATATCAGCAGGCATTCCTGGATAGAGAGGGGAGACGAAGGAGAAGACGCACAGCGCCATCAACATGAAAATGTACTGCGCTCCGTACGTGGATGGTGGGAAGGAGGAGATCAGGAATCACTGCTTTTGTATCTCTCTGCGTGTCTGACATGAGAGCAGATATTATAATGAGACGTGGCCTTCAAACACACTGTTACCTTCTGGCTTTGTTTTAATGCACATCACACAGACCCGTGTGTTTGACACTGATGGATAGATAAATAGACAGAGCGAGGACAGAGCAGGAACATGAGAGGACTCTGCAGCTTTGTGCTTTTGTGTGTGTGTGTCACATCATATTGGGGGATAATGACACACAAACATAAAGAAATCACACACAGTCATCTGATTTACATATGTACATATTTCCTTTGTGTCTCTTAGTTTTTTGTCTTTTGTTTGTCTTGTAAACAGCAATTTCAAATGCACATTTCTCCATATTCCTCATCCTTTTGTTACAGAAAATTAGCACAAAATTATCCGTGGTTAACAGTTAATGAGGTAAAGTTGGGTAAAGTCCTTAAAGGATCACGTCTGTAAGTTAGAGCTCTTTTACTACAATCCCATACACTTTACATCGCAACTAACCGTCTGACAAGCAGCCACTGATTCACGTTCATTTCCATAAGATCTAAAAATCAATTAGTGGACTCTGGAAACTTGCTCGAGTCGTGAAATCCATTAAAATGCTCAGACTGATCTGAGCTGTAGAGGCAGTCGATGCAAAGACGCGAGTGGATTTGGCTTCGCCCAACTGAGGATGCAAGTTGGAAATGTTTCCTTTCAAGAGACACATTTGCATTGGAGTGGCTGGTGACTTCTGAGATGAGTCTGAGCTGTCAAACATACAGACACACACACACACACACACACACACACAGCTTCAGTGCATGCATTGTTAGCTAGCTACAGACATGTCTGTACACTTGGTTCACTGGCAGTTTGAGGGAAATAAATACAGACTGCAGGAAAACCTTGAGTGGTTTCGTCTGCATGAATATAACACTTTACCTTCAGTCTGAACTCACCTTCACAGGTAAACAGCAAGTCTGCACTTAAAACATAAATGACAGCGTAACCTAAAAAATAAACACATTAAGTTAAAGACAAAGGCTGGAAAGAGGACTGCTAGACAAACATGGCCTCACTGTACTGCCTTTGCTAATGTTTTATGAGGAAAAAAATTCATTCCACACATTTGTTAGACCTCAAGGTGAGGTCAAAAACCCCTCAGGGTACCATTAAATACATGTGCTTTACTTGACTACTATTTAGGACTTTATAGTTTCACTTCACTGCATTTTAAATGAGCAGTATATTGTAGTTTGAGAACAGGGATGGTTCCACAGAAGTGTGTTTGTTTTATATTTGAATTATTGGTCCATTAACAGGGGTTCTTTAAAATCAATGCATCAAGCATCACTGACATGTGACGGGGTGACATTTGTAGTCAATCACTGTTTCTTCAGCGCCTTTGTAACAGGGGGAAACGAAGAACGCAAATATCTTAACAGTGCTGCAAAGTGTGTGTGTGAGCACGTATTAAATGGTGTGCCTCTATCGTTTCAGGTACTCTACCGTAATGGCTTTTGGAGCCCAGTGAAACAAAGGATTAAAGAGAGAGAGGGAGAGATGGTGAAGTGTGTGTGATACAATGAAAACAGGCCACTCAGGCACATTTCTGAGTGCAAACACTTTTGAGTAGAATGATTGTCAGAGCTAACATGGACTCTAGTGACTCTAGAGGCCGTTCTCACGCCATCTCATCTCATCGCCAGCACGTCCCACAATTCATTGTAAACGTCTGAAATGGCCCCTCGCTGCTCAAATTCATAATATCAAGTCCTCTTAAAATATATTTGAATCATGTCTCTAATACATCCCAGGTGTGTGTGTGATAGATATTTTTCAGAGTTTTCCAGCGGTAGAGTAATCATTTTGAAAAGTTTCACTCTCTCTAAAAGAGTCTTTTCAGTCTGCTCCAATTGCACATCAGTGATGATGACCTATTCTTCTTTCAGAAATTAAGAGGAGCATTGTGAAAGATGTGTGATAATTCACAGCTAAGGTGCGAAGATTCATACTGTTTTCATTAATAATGGAACATGTACTTCCTTTTATTAATTAGGTGATGTTGAAAAATGACCAGATGAAATGTAGGAAAGGATTTTCACAAGTTTTGTTAAAAAAAGTGACTGGAGAGAGGTGTCTTTCTGCATGATTATGCAACCTGACTTTCCTCTGGATTAGCGCGGTGCCGGGCTGAATGTGTCAACCTTTTACTCAGCTGATGGATGACGTTAATGAAATAACTAACATCATTTTGGATTAAAGCGTTTCAACATCACAGGCCAAGGCCATTTTTTATCCCCTCCTGTGATGTCTGTGCTGTTGCAGCTACACATGTTGAAGCCATCCAAGGTGAAGGTACCTGTGCAGCCATATGCTGTGTAGCCTGTCCTTGAAGAAGATCATACCTTCTTTCAAAGAACAGCAAGCAAAATTCATTGCCAGTGCTGAGAGCTGTCAAAGTGTAAACCTACTGACTCCTCAAAGCAATACTCTGTTCAGGTAACTCGCTGGAGAAGTTACACGATGAAAATAGTGCTAAGATTTTAAAATATGTCAGTCAACAACAATTTTCATTTTCGACTTTTTGAGCAAAACATGGTAAAAAACTGTACAAAAGTTATTTGGGAGGGGGTCTGGACCTGTGATACGTTGATTTTTGAAAAACAAGACACCACCCTTTTCTTTCTTTCTATTTTTTTTTTCTTGCGTTACCACTGGTAGCTGTTGATCTACTGATAAAACTGGCATCAGGAATGTGTATCACATTGCCTGCACCATCATGTACGTACACAATACAAACAAAACAGGGCTCTAGTGCTCTACAGATACTGTGATCAGGACTTTTAACCATTTTCAAATGTTTTGCAAACCGAATAATTACATAATTAATAAAAAATAATTACTTAGTGTCAGTCCTAAAAGAGACTTGAAATAAAAATGGAAATAGCTGTAAGTCTGCTTTTTAAACCTAGAACTGTTGTGTTTGGCTACATGATCCGTGTGCAATACACACATTTTTATACATCAAAAACAGACTTCAATTTATTTCATCTAATTACCAGTAGTTATTAGTAAATCACCATCACTGCTAAGATATTCTGTGGGCTCCTTCGCAGTATCTGCCTCCACTCTGGTTTCCTCATACGCTCTCAATGAACTCTGATTACACCCAGCAGTGCTAATGTTTTGACGCTACAGAGGGCTGCTTCCCATCATCAGATTTCAAGATTTCTTTCCGCTCTGCCTTTGATGTGTAACTCCCAAGTCTGCCTGAAGGGTGTTTTCATGTGGCAGTGAGCCCAGTGACTTCCAAACTGCGTCGAAAAACAAAACCAAAAAAAAAAGGGGGGGAAAATGACATGAATCACTGGGGAAAATAACTGTGGCAACAATGACACTGTGTTCCTAACATTAAAATGTGTCATGGCAATTATTTCACAGGGGTGCGCCATGCTAAAAGGCTACAGGTTGTTTCTCCAGCTGCCAACACAACCAATGACTCAAAATCATAAATGATGGCGTGAAGAAAAACCTGATTGCTCGCTGTTGCTTTTTGAAAGGAAAACTGATTATTCTCTGATTAGTCAGATCAGCGATAAGGGCTTTCTTTATCTTTTGACTTTCACCTGATAATGAGGGGTTAATAATTTAACACACACTCAAAAAGCAAACCCCCTCCTCCTCCACACACACACACACACACACACACGTCCATATTTAATCTGCAGACTATTAGCTGATGAGAAAGAATTAGCTCTTGGTAAATTAGTTAATTAGATAATGAATGAACACACTCAACTACATCCTGTATTCTGTGAAATCAGTGTGGGGGAGACACGGAGACACAGCAATTGATCAGATAACAGGTTAGAGGAAGAAGGACAAAAGATGGAGAGAGAAAGAGGGGAGGAGGGGAGACAGAGTGAGACAGAAAGGGAAAGACAGAGAGAGAGAGAGAGAGAGAGAGTCAGACCTGAGAGGCATCTGGTGCAGACGTTAATGTTTGCCTCCCGAATGCTCTGAGAGCCGAGCTCTGGAGATATAGTTTGGCTAAAACAAACAAGCATGCACATGCACACACACATGCACACACACACAGTCTCCTTCACCATCTTTCTCAAAAACACTCACATTAGGAGGCGTTCATGCACTCGTACACACTTGGCACACAGTCACACAAACCCACACACAGTCATGCAACAAGCCTGCTGCAGACAGACACACACACACACACACACAGCGCGATAAGAAAACAATGTTAGACAGGCAGTTTATCATAAGGGCAGGAAGAGACAGAGAAAGATTAGAGACCATCCCTGTATTCACAGGAACATAAACACTGTGTGTGTGTGTGTGTGTGTGTGTGTCCGCATACGATTTCCAGAAAATGACTCAGAGGGGAAAAAAAGGCAATTTTGGAAGAATTAAATTTAGATTAGGTGAACTTTGCTTTTTTGTGCGTGTTTATGTGTGTGTGTGTGTAAATCAAACACCCACTACACGTGTGTCTCTCTCTCCATATCTAATGACATTATGTTTGTTAATATCTGTATCATATAATCCTTGTGCTTTAATCTCCTTCACTTATACCCCTACATATACATTTTTGCCTGCTGTGTGTGTGTGTGTGTGGGCCTGTTAATTTCCACGGTGAATGCAGTGTTTAAGGCTGTTTATATGTTAATGAGATCTGTCATCTAGAACATAATAGCTTTACTAATGTAATCACAGCCATTATCACGCTTATGATCTCTGTCTCAGACATTATCGCTGATGTCACATGCTTGTCAATGCTGCTGGGATCCTCTGACTGTGTCACCGTCGCCTCTTTAATGCACCGGCCGCTCGCACGCCGTTGACATTTCTTGTGCTTCCTCTCCTGTTCGCAATTGAGGAATTATGCGATTCTGAAATTTTAATTGAAAAGACAGCCGTGTAATCCTCATGCTTTAATCTCACTAATTTACATATGTGTACATGGCCACATGCATGCATACATACATCTATGTGTGTGTATGTGTGTGTGTGTCAGTGTCTGTGTGTGAGTGTCTGCAGGATCAGTCAGACAGGTATATTGAAAAATATGGGGGAAAAAACTCAAGTCTCTGACTTTCATTTCAAGTAGGTAGTACAAAGATGACCTGCTGGTCATTATTTAAACCAGATAAAAAGATGGTGGCTGTTACTTTAGTGTTTCCAAATTCCTCCTAAACTATCCAATCAAGTCTTATTTGTAGCCATACCACCTTGTAGTATCAAGCTTTCAAAGAAGATTCAAGGTTCTTTTTATTGTCGTATGCACAGCATTTAGCTACCTAATTAATGCTAAAGGAAAATGTATAAGAAAAATCACACAAGTTAAGTAGAACTTATGGGAGACATAAGACATATAATAGTGCAAAAACTCAAATTATTAGAGTAGATGTAAACAAATATAGAACACTAAAGCAAAATAGCATACCTTGCTCAGTTCAGTCCACTCACTGGTTTTCCTCTTACAGCCCCACTTGTGACTTACTTGCTTACAAATGTTAGTCCAACAGTGCGTCTCTGTTTATGGTCTCCACCAGCTCCTGAGGGAAATATCTGGCTCTTTTGCTGCTAAATGCATGCTTCACTATGTTGCGAACTTAGTCTGCCGTTTAGCGCTGACACTGAGCTGTTTCTCTGAAAACAGCTGCCTGCTGTGGCTGGAGACAGGGCGGATGAGAGCCGTGAGACTCAATCAAAACAACTAGCAGTGAGATGACAAGGAATGCCTTCAACATTACATACAGGATTTTTTTTTCATTGTTAACACAGCTGAAGTGTTGTTGCAGCTTTAAAGCAGCCAACATGGGAAATGATGTTACGTGACTACTGCACCTCTGTAAGAGTAAAATACTGACTGTAAAAAACAACCGAGTATCTCTTGTATAGGCAATAATTAACGAGTGGATGATTTCTCACTTTGTTCGACACTCAGTGGATGTTGTACAGACGTAAATCTCTTTGCAGGGCTCACGTCCACCTAAATTAGAGTCAAGGCCTCGCTGAAATTCTGCACACAAAGTGGTCCCATTTTGAGACATCGGCTGTTGACAGCTTTAGTGCAAATTCTGGCCAAAAACTACCCCTTAGGTATCATGACTTCTACGATAAAATACCATCAGGCACCAATGCACCTCCATGCCATGTGAAACTACAGACCAAACTACCCCAAAGTAAAGCCACAGAGTGCTGTGTGGTATTTTATGGCACTCTATGCAGATCTGTGGTAAGCCATCAGAGCCAAAACCTCCTGTTGTACGATAGGCGACAACTACGAATAAACCCAAAATAATAAATTAGTAAAAGGCAATTATCCCCCCTCAGTGGCATAAATAAACTACCCTGCTGTTCTTACATGACCTCGTCTACTCTGCAGCGACACCCCGCCTGTCCTCCTTTCCCTTCAACCAATCTCACTCTCTTTCTTGGTGTGTGTGTCTGTCTGTATGCTTTTGCCTGCCAGCATTAGCAAGCTGTACTGGACTCACACAGACACACAGACATACACAGACACATACACACACCAACTACTCCCTGCCAGTTTGTATATATGCAAGATAGACGAAGGAGCAGCGTGTGTGTGTGTGTTTATGCGTGTGAGTGAGTGCGTGTATGTGTGGCACAAAAAGATAATACAATTTTTGGGACTCCGGCAGCAGTACCTCTTCTTCTATGTTGCTATGGTAACAAGCTCCGGACCAGAGAGTGAGAGCGAGAAAGATGGATAGAGACCCCCAAGGACACACACACACACATATATACGCACGCTGCTTTTGCAAGCACACACTTTACGCACACACACGCACACACAGACAACACACGCACGCACTTTGCACACACACTGCAAACATGCCTCCACACCACCTCTCCCTCCCTCTCTCTCTCTCTCTCAGACAAAGGCTTTTCCAGCCAATTATCCGGCACCGGCACATGAAGGGTTAACAGCTGCTTGGTGTCTGTACCACAGAGATTTTACCTCGAGCCATTTGGTCTTGGCTGTAATCGCTGCACACTATTCTGTAGCCTCACATGTATGCCAAGTATGTGAAATAGCATTCGCTCATTGTGGGAAATTGCAATAACAGCGTCCCACCACACGCACACACAGGTTACATGCCAGCAGTGTGACACTGTGTGACTAACCATGTACCGGCTGAGCATGCTGTGGCTTATTGTCACTGGACTTACACTGAATCAATATCTGTGAGTCCATTATTGTCATTTCAATAATTAGTATATCTTTGGTGGGCCAGAATCAATATATCACTGTGTATTAGATTTGAGTTGACCTGAATAAATCTGTTTTATTAAATCAGTATGTTAGTTAGTCAGTATTGTTCATTATGGTAAATAAATATTCATATCCACTGATGACATATTCTCACTGTATAAAACTGTTATGGTAAGCATCTTGATAAGCAGAGGGGCACATTTACACATCCAGCATACATAGAGCATCATCCACATTCATGTGGAGTCATTATCATTTTAATAGCCACTCCTTTTAGCTCTGTTTTGGTCTCCACCAACGCCTAATGAGAATATCTTCAGTTTCTGAGTGTTAGCTGGTTGCTAATTTTGTCCGTCTGCTGTTAGCATGTAGTCAGATTATCAGAGATTTTTTTCTGAAGCAAAACAGTGAAGTTGTGCACCGTAAAACCGTAAAAAACTATGAGCCAAGGAGTGCCAAAACTCTTCATGAGCAGATCAAAAAATAGAATTAGTGCTGCTGGATTTGTATTTAATTTTCAGCTGTCATCCCTATTAATGAGCTGTTTTAGCCTCACTTTGAGTGAGTGCTTTTTCTCGTCTTGGAAAATATTTGGTTGAATAAAAAAAAAAAAAGTAAAAGTGTATTTTAAAAAAACAATAAAATATAAATATGCATTTAAGATTAGAGACTTAAAGGGAATATCTTTTTTAAAAAGCAGAGTACCAAAGCAGCCTAGACTGAATTATTCCTTAACAGCAGGATACAAACAATGCTTTGTCATTGTTATTGAATTGTGTCAACCCTGGAGACGGCACAGCCTCCCGTTTCCAGGTGGGTCAACTCAAAATAGAAGAGTCAGTATGTATGACTGCTCTGGGAGAAAGAAGAGAGGCTGTTACAAAGTGGCAGGACTATTGTCATTTCGATCAGACAGATCGAAAGAAATGACCTTTTCTGAGAACTTCAAGCATGTTTATCCACAACAACAGTGAGTGTAACTTGTACGGAGGAAGTGCAGAGACTTTTTAAACACATAAAGCAGACTGTGCGGGGATTGACCAGGCAGCTGTTGAGAGCCTGAGACAGTCAGCTGTCAGGGATCTCGTGTGAGCGCTTTAATCGCTCACTGCAGGTGTATGTAAATCCTCGGTTATTTATCTGACGACTGAGAAGAGCAGTCTGGCCCGGTGGCACTAACTTCAGCCGTTATGAACTTCTCCGAGAGGCTACAACACAAAGCCTGCCAGCGGCTCTATGAACCCGTGTCAGCGTACTTACAGGTACGACGGGGGTGTAGGTCGATACAGGTATCACCTGGCTTGTTCACATAAATAAAAGCCGGGCCGGGCTGGTGTTTGTTGACTTTTCGAGTGCACTCGAAATGTCGTGGAAGTCCACCTGTGGGCCCAAAGCTGCTTATGTTGATCCTGTGGATTCTGTCTTTTCTAACAGCGGGTCAGATTCAATGGACACTCCAAACACTGTATCGCTATAAGATCTGCCTCTACAGAAAAGCCCTGAGGGTTCTGTATTATCACCAGGGCTGTTTACTTTGCATACAGATGACTGCAGGAGTACGGGTCCTGATGTTCTCTCTGAAATACTCTGACAACACCGTAATCCTGGATGCATTTAAGAGGTTCCTGAGTGCCGCCGGTGCTTTTGCTTCCTGGAGGAAAAGCAATCACCTCCATCTGAAAGCATCCAAAACAAAAGGAATGGTTATAGACTTCCTGTGTAACCTAACTCCCCCATCAAAGCGTACAGCGTACAGCCAGGCCATTGAGCAGGTGGATGAGTGTCGGTACTTGAGCACTCTAACTGGCCATGGGCTTCACTTTTAAGAGCAATGATGAACAGACCCTCTCAAAACGCCAAAAGAGGCTCTTCTTGAGAAGATGCAGGTGTCCACATTTGCAAAGGTCTGTGCCACAGGCCCTTTACAGATGTTTCGCTGAATTAGCGTCGAGGTTTGACATCATAGCCTGGTTCAGATCTCCGTCTGAGCCCCCAAACCAGACTGTTAGTGGAAAAATCATCAGCCAGGATCTGCCCAACCTCACAGGGTTTTACAAAAAAAAAAAAAAAAATCTCTGGAAAGACTGAAGAATACCTGCAGACTCTAACCACATACTTCACACTGAGTATTAACCACTGCCAGCACGGCAAAGATTCAGCTCTGTGATTTTCCAGGAAATGACTAAACAACATTTTGAGATGATCACTTAGTCAGATTAGGCAATCATGCAGTCATAAATCCTTCCTGTGATTTTGCCAGGAGACATCGCAGACTACAAGTTGGACCCCGACCGCTCACAGCTTTCCTGCCCTGAAGAGTTGAGTGAGGTAAACCGGTGATCGAGTGCAAGAGATCACCACCTGGCAACCAAGAGGTCACAAATCATTGCTCGCCCGCTTTGACAAGTTTACAGTTGACCACTTTAAGCAAACTTTGTCTGTGTCACAGAGGTCAACACACTAGGTGAGGTTAAGTCCTAAAGATTTAGAATTAAGGTGTTCATTCGTGGTGCCTCAGCAAACCGCCTTCATCATTATTCACTGAGCACGGTCTGCAAATTTTTTTCATTTGTGTTGGCAAAGAGGACGTCCCACAGCCACATTTACTGCAAGGGCAACAGAGCATGCAGTGAGTCAGATGGACAGTGCATTTTAGAAACACCACAAAAGACTACTGCACCCACTGTACACTAAGAGTTTGATTTCACATTGAATATTTATTTATTTTCACACTTTAGAATTTTGATGAGCAGCGGCAATCAAAGAAGGCAAAATCCATATGCAACTGGTTTTTCCTTCATCATGCACCACACAGGATAAAATGCAGCACCAGAGTTGAGCCAACACTCGATCCTGACATAAGACAGCTACTGTATTATCCACCTTTGTCTGTGAATCTGCCCGACAGGATCCTGCTCATCCTTCAAAGACCTCCACAGCTCCCTCCTTGAGCTCATATAAGCAAAACTCCTCGCATAAAGATGAGCTGATACGTTTATGGAGCTCAGCTAGAGAGGTGTGGCGTTACGATACAGACCTACTTCAATATCTTTAATCAGTCACTGCTACAACTAAAATAAGAGGAGCACAATTACAGTTGCCATATGTCTGCAGCGATGTGTGGGAAAGCTAAAATTATATAAATCTCTTGTACAACAGGCTCCTTCTGAGTTTAGACTTTTCCCACACAATCCAGGTTTAGAAGAAGAGAGCCTAAGTGACCTCAGTCCAAGGCTCAAAATGTTTTGTTTTTTATGGACCAAAAGAAAAAGGCTTCAAGTAACAGAAAGTCATTTTTTGAAAGTGTCTAAATATAATTAGCTTTGAAGATGTGAATGAAGTGTGAGTATGAGCTGGGGTGAAAGCACGCTCCACTCAGATGTGTGGTTCACCTCATCCAAACATTTAAATGACGAATCTCAGAGGGGTAAACACTCATTCTTCCTCTCTGTTTCCTCCTTTCTTTGTCTGTCTGTCTGCGGAGCGGAGCAGTACCTGGGGGGCTCCAGGAAGCGGCCTGACAGGACGGCCGTTGTTTTGTAGGTCAGTTCCTCCTGCGTGGCAGACCATCAAGGCCACCCACGTACCTGGTCGCTACACCAGGGATATGATGTTTTGAGAGGCCTGGTTCTTGGGCAGATTCAGACAGACAGGGACTTTGTGTTCTGTCAGAGTGAAAACGTCAGACAGGACCTGGTTTTCAGTTGTTTTCCCTTCGCAGGCACAGGCTGGCTGATCGTGGTGACGCAGCGCTGCACGCTGACACAGCCAGCTCCAGAGGAAAATAAACCCACCAGCGTGGAGTCAGACTGGGAGATCATTTTGTCAATACAGCGGGCAGACACTGTCCCGCTATTACGAGCTGGATATCGTCCAGTCATTGCGATGCTTTGGACATGGTGGAGTGAGTCGAACTGATCCATGCTATTGAGGGGGGGTCTTAAACTTAAAGGAATAGCTCAGCATCTTTGGAAATAGATTTATTTGCTTTCTCATTAAGGGTGAGATGAAAAGATAAATGCCACTTCCATACATGAACGCTGACATACAGCCAGAAGAACATTAGCTAACCTCTAACTTCGCCCTGTCTTCAGGCAAGAACTAATTCAGCACAAAGCTCACAAAACATAAAGCCACAACATGTTGTTTTTATGCTTTAGGTAAACTACACATATTAAGTGTTACCTGAGCTTATCTTGATGCTAAATCAAGCTAACCGTCTCCTCGCTCTAGTTTCATATTAAGCTTACAGACGTGTAAGTGGTATCAATATCCTCATCAAACTCTTAGCAAGAACATTAGTGTTTTTCTAACATCTAGAGCGATTTCCTTAACTGATTTTAACGTAAAAATATTACTATAGTTCATAAAAATTAAATGAATTTATTCCTTTGATCCTAGATTTCGGTGGAAACATTTATTTGGTCTAAGTGCAGCTTAAAAAGTCAAGTAAATTATTTATATCGCACAAAATCAAAAATTGCCTCCAAGGACTTTTCAATCTGCACAGCATACAACACACTCTACCCTCATAAAGAAAATAACTCCTCCAGAAAGACCTTTAACACAGGCCGATTCCTGAGATGATTTCGTTTCTCAACATTTCTGAGTTAAAAAAAAAAACCCTCTAAAGTTACTGAATATTGCCACAAACTATTACTGATACGCTAACCTCACACCAGAGATTATCAGTATCACTCAGACAACAAGCCCCTCCACAAGTGAGCAGGCGAGTGTCCCACACATCTCGAAGGTTAGCGAGAGGCTACGGAGCAGCGGTGAATCTGGCAGCTGCTGAACAACAGGCCCGGCCTTTTCAGGGAACCGTGATGGAGCGTAACTGGAACCAGACAAGACAAAGCTGGACTGATGGCCATTTTGTTGAATTTTCTTCAGCTAGAAACAGCAGGAAAGGCACAATCCTCACGTCTCCAACAAAGCGCGGATTACACAAAATGCACGTCGTCTTTGTAAAACTGACAAGAGCTCATGAGTAAAACCATACGTGTCACACTATCTGAGGAGAAAGGGTTGTCTGACTTTTTAGGGCTCGCTAACAACTTCTGAGAATTCAGCAAGATAATAAAAAAAAAAAAAACTTAAAGTAATTACAGCTGGAGTCTCAGCACAGCGCTGTGTAACGTTATAGAGATCTCCTTTAAGTCTCTAGAAATAGGAAAGTCGAACATTATCTCTGACTAAAATAACTAAAGCGTGATATTATAAAATAAATGAGGAAAATATTACAATTCCCCATGAAGCCAAAAGACTTCAGTCTGGAGGATTTACTCTGATGACACGGTGATTATACTGAGAGAACACGAGCGATAGAAGAGGAAAACCTGAGAGAAAAAGAATAAGACGTAAAAATTAAAAGAATAAAGGAAGACAAAGAGCGGAGCAGAGAGGGCTGAATTACCAGCGCAGAGGGATGATGGGTATTATGTGTTTATAGGAGAACCTGTGGGAAGTGGTATGTATGTTAGGCTTTGTGTTTATGTGTTGTTATTTACAGTAGCATTAACAATTTGACCTGGTTTCTTTCTTTCTTTCTTTTGAGGTTCAAGCCCCGCAGGGCCTGAGAGTCGATTGTTTTTGCTCAGGTTTATTATCCTTATTATTCTCCTCCAGCTGTTTCACAATCCCCCCGGGAGCATGGAGACTTGTGTATAACTACATATCTAATGATGTGCAAATGCGTCAAAACAAAAGTCCTATTTGCCTAATGGTGGCGCTAAAAATAATGCTCCGAGACCAAAACTACAGTACGTATTAATGTGTATTATTTAAATACTAATATACCTTTATTAAAGCTTTTATTAGATTTAACAGTTAATAACAGTAATTCTAATGTCTCTAAATGAAGTGGGGCTGATTATTGATCAATTTCTACAACTAATACACAAAAACTGTATGAAAATGACATGAAATGACATGACAATGAAATTTATTAACATTAAACGTTACGCATAAATTTGCACTTGGGAGTGAAACCAGTTGTACATAATTCATTATTATATCATTATAGATAATTGTAATATATATTTTAAATGTAATAATTTATATTATATATAAATCATTCTCGTGTACTTCTTAGAGCCTAAAATTTGACTGAATTACACCATGCTGGACGTTGCCCACCTTTCTACAATGAAGCAAAGTCTCCCTGACACCTCATCACAGGTTGTGGAAAAGTATTCAGTATCACACGCAAAAAAACTCACAAGTTAGATAAAAAAATAACTTTGAGTAACTTTGTAATTACTGTAATTTATGTAATATATACTTCCTTTCCTACCCCGTTAACCGCTGGGCGACCCTCAGATATAACAGACTATGTTCTTTTCTATGCACAGCAAAGTGCAAGTCAAATAGACTGATGTATTGAGTAGATTTTGATCTGCTAACAACAGTATATTGCAGTTACCCTTTAGGAATGTATTTCATCAACATCAGACTCATCTCAGGAGACTTAGGAAGACAAATGGTGTATAATTATTTCAAGAGGGGGAAGGAAACATCCAAAAGCATAAAAGAAACACTTCTTTCTTCCACAGTCGTCTATTGAATAAGACACTACAAGCTACACGAGAGAGAAATAATGACTAGAACATATCAAAGAGGTGGTTTGAAAGACAAACTGGAATTTCGGACAACAGTAAACACAAACAGTACAGACGGAGCTCACAAATGTGTGCGTAAATGTCCAGTGAGTGTGTGTGAGCGCTCCGGGATGAAGCGATCGAGTCCCTGTCGAATACAAGCCATCAATGCATGTAAGTATTGACAAAGACAGTCTCTCTGTCTCTTCTCGTCCTGTTGTGAGTGTGTGTGCACGCGCGCGTGTGTGAGGACTCAAACTGGGAATAAGGAATTCTCGGCACAATACCCAAAATGCATCAGGCCTAAATCCCGAGAGCTGAAAAATGTCTGGGGACTACTTTTAAAAAATCAGGCTGATGAATCATGGTTCAGTTGACTTCATCTGTCATCGTTTGTGTGCGCGAGCCAAACTTAATGAAACTAAAACACAGCAGACCATCAGATACACAAAACAACACCTCGGGATCAATACGCATTTAGACAGCCTGTGCAATGGTGGTCACGGACGCGCGTGCACGTAATACACACATAATGCAAATGCACGCACGCACGGTGGAAACACGAGCCAGACATACATGCACACACACACACACACACTTAGTGTATTGATTGAGCTCCCAGTTAGCCATTTTCTCCACTGGCTGTATGGGCAGAGTGAAGGCTTACAGCTTACAGCCTGTCCTCACCAAACCACTGCCATCCATCCACAGGTTAATGAGGCTCAACTAAGGCTTTTTTCCCCTTTTTTTACTGTGCTTAGCAGGAGTGTATTCAGGGATTACACACAATTATTAAGAGTACACTTCCTTATCTACGACGGTATTTCGATATGGTCAATTCTTCCTGAAAAACAAAGATTGGAAGAGAAGCAGTGTCAGCTCTTTTCCTCACTGTTAGAAATGTTCTTTACATTTAAAATACACTGATGTGGGTGTATTGCTAGGAGTGAGATGATATGTATTCTAGGAAGTTTAGCTTGAGACTTATCAGACACCAAAACATTTCTCAGTACTGTGAGAAAGAATCATACATAGTAACGCTGCACTCCTATCACAGAGACAGTATTTTCTCCACCTGTCTCAGTGATGGCGAGGTAAACAGTAGAAATACACCACATTCACATTACAAACAATAAACTAGGAATGTTTGCATATATGTGCTTGATTGGCTGACAAAGGGCCTCGCTGAGTGACATCATATTGGATGAATGCAAAATCCAGCCAGGGCTGATTAGTTGATTGTTTTGCTGTACCGTAGCCTGTAGTGTAGCGTGTCAAAGCATAGCTTTTATTATTCACCATTAGAACCATCACCTAAACACTGAATATCAACTCATGATGTCAACTATTTTGCACTATTGCTACATTGCTCTATTGTTTTTCAGAATATGTCCTCTTATGTAAAGGTAAACACTGTCACAGTGCAACATTTAAACAGCATAACAGAAGCCGCAAACATGTGACAGCAGACTGAACTACATACTCCCAGTCTGTACTCACGACTGAACTGTGGCTTTATTGTACTTAAACTTACAGAAATGTTCAAATTCTGCCCGGGCTGAAGCCTGCGTACACGACACGTGCAACACGTCTGAGGTGATTATATACAGATGAAATTACATACATGCTGGGTAAATGGCAGAATTTCCTATTGAGGGTGTGTGTGTGTGCATGGTTGTGGGCATGCTTGGAGGTGTAGACCAGATGTGAGAGGTTTTTTTGGAGGGGGGTATAGATGTGTAGCATTGTTAGCGATGCTGATGCAAAAAAAAAAAAAGAAAAAAAAAGTGTAAAAATAATTCCCCTTCAACTAATGTTTTTTGCTGTAAAACGTACACAACAAATGAGATTTTCCTTTCTTTTCAAGGGTAGATTCTGGGCCTTAAGAGCAATCCCACTGAGGGGGAGATGTTATAGGTCAGCATTTAAAGCGAATGCTAATGGCTACCACACAGACGCCCCATGAACCCAGCATGGGAGCCTGCCAAGGAGTCCGAGACTTAGACCACGGCTCAAGAAGCTGCACAAAAACACAGAGGCAGACGCGGCTCAGGCAAAGAGAAGCTCAGAGAGATTGAGATACACAAGCTCACACATTCACACAGAAAATGGATCTCTGTGTCCTGCTGGCTTTCAGACAGACAAATTGTCTGTCTGCAGATAATAGAGCCTCAGAAGTGAAGGTGAGGAGCCGTCCTGAAATTCATCTATTCAAAAAAAAAAAAAAAAAAAAATTGAGGAGGACAGAGAGAGAGAGAGAGAGGATGCGGGGAGAAAAAGTCAGAGTGAAATAGGAGAGTGAAGAAGACATCTCGACAGAGTAATAGAGATAGGAGAGACTCAGACAGAGAGGGGGCATGTTAATTAGGGAGCAGGTTGATAACAAATGTATTAGCAGGCCTCTGAAGGGAGGCAGGGGGGAGGAAGAGGGGTGAGAGAGATAGGAAAAGGTTAACAGAGAGGGGAAAGAGAGGGGAGACACTGAGGAAAAAAAGGCAGAGAGAGAGACACAGGATAATTATGAGTTAGTTGATAAAGAGGTAATAAATGTCCTGGAGGGGACAGAGACAGAGGACACAGAGGAGCAGCGGAGGAGAAAATGAGGGCCGGGATCCGTTTAAAAAATCAACTTTAAGCATCAAATAACAAGTTATTACCAATCTTATTTATTAACTTTGGGAACAACAGTAAAAGTAGTGATGTTGCAAGGTCAGAAGTGACTTCCTGATGAGAAATAAGCAATGGGACGCCCTTTGTAATGGTAAGTTGAAATTTTTTCTAGAAAAGAAGCTAGCTCACTTCATGACCACATGGCTACATACAAGTCCCTTTTTTTATCTAAAGAACATCCCTTGAAATGAACAACAAACACATAAAACTCTAAGAGCCCTAATTCAGTCACTAATGGACTGAGTTTTATTTGTCATAAAATATACAGCGTATCATCGTGACATCATAGTCAGGAGTTGAGCCAAGTGTAAAACAAAGTAAGAGTAAAGAATAGAAATAAGTAATCAATAATAATCTTATCCATAGTCATGACATAATAAAATCAGTAAAATAGTCTCAGGGCAGTTCTTAGGTTCCTCCTTGTGTCCTCATTGTTGAAGGTTCAGTGATGCTGTTCTGTATCTGCATCTTGTGACATGTAAAATCCATATCATACATTATAAGGTCTAAAACATACTGAGGGGTTTTTAGCACAGTCGATCATACCAAACAATTTCAGTGCCAGCATCATGACACATTTTCAGACACACTCCATGTAGCCAATTGTAGTAACAAAGATTGGTGTTTTTGGAAAAGTACATTACTGGGCTCTGACTGTGGGATGTTAATCAAATATTATGCTTTATTCATTTAAGACATTTGCTTTAGAGAAGTTCTATCTAAATATTAATATTTCTGTTCATTTCCAAGTCCCAAACCATTTAAGCACTAATCCCTTTGGCTCTTCCCTGCTCTGGATAGCCCAGGGGACACACAGACGTACGCACACACTAAGCCGGTCTTTGGGGAACTGGGTCCTCTCCTTCAGGGGGAATAAAAACCACTGAAATGTCTTTATTTTATCGCTTAGTGGCTGTACTTTGTTTAATGCGGTAAAAACAATGAAATGAGGGGATTTATCTTTATGTAGTGATAATACATTATCCTCTCATCTTGCACTACATAATGGTCCAATGTAACAGACTGCAGGTGTTACAGCATCTCGCAAATTTCAGGTTTCAGGTTGTTGGTTTTTTTTGCCACTACATCTTTGGCAGTTCCCATGGATCACCTGTCAATCAAGCAGCTCCTGCACTGCACTTTGCAGAGATCACTTGTCAATCAAAATACCTACGTGACGTCTTATTCCTTCCTTTTTTTTTTTTTTTTTTTTTTACCGTGGGTGGCATTCTTGTCTTTGTCTGTCCAGCTCATGCTAATTAACCACTTCACCTTAAGACCTACTAATGGGGAACATCAAACACAACACTTTCACGGCTCTACGGGGTTTTTCGCTGAAAAGACTCACGTGTTTATGGCAGTAAATAATTAAGTTCTGGTAAACTGGCACCGTCAGGGAAAGAGAATAATAAAAGGGACAAAAAACGTTGCCGAGAATTGCCTGAAATTGTGAATTTCCTTTTTTGAAACGAGTCATTTAACGTCCCCGCAGCTACAAGTTGAAGTGGCTGACTTTGCAGTGTACCATCCCACCGCTCCTCACAAATTAAAACGTCAAAATGTTGCGGTAAAACATCTCTTTGTAGCGAGAAGGACATCGCAGTCCTGTGTCAAAAATGCAGGTGTGCTTTGATAAGAGCATCATTAGGCAAAGTGTTAGCAAATGTCTTCAGGGTTCTCGTGCTAACACTGTCGACCAATTACAGACGAACACACACTCCCGGCCTCCCTCTCTCTTCTTCTACTCTATGCGTTTCCCTGGGTCTCGCCGCCTCTTTTTACTCGGTGTAAATAATGTAATTTGTCACAGACAGGCCTCCGTGTAGGAGATGACCTTTGGAAACCTCACAGTAAATTGGCCTCGGCTAGAATAGCTACGTCATTAGCCCTCTCTGTCTCCGCGCTCGCTCACACTTCCTCAGCGCCTCCCTGCTTTCTAATGCAGCTTTATTATTTCTGTTTTATTTTAAATTCAGCGTTTAATCTACTGTCCAGGGAGGCTAACTAGCTCGAGCTGTCTGTCTCTCTGTTGAAGTCTCAAATGTGCCACACAGTCACGCACACACACAGACACACACACACTCACAGGGCCTGCTGAGATTTATTTAAAGGGGTTTTGATAGTCTGGTTATGACTAAAGCATTTGCATTGAAACACGTTAGGTCTCCTTTGTTTTGTACGTGTGTATTGCAGGTCCAGTAGGTGCTGAAACAGCCAACATTTTAAAAATGTACCTTTTTTTTTTTTTTTATTAATGTGTGCATTAGATTGTTGTAATTCAAGGTATTGCTTCTGTGAGGAGAGGTGCACGTCCCTAGCTAAGATAATGCTATCTAGCATCACGTCAATGCGGCACCATACAACAAATAATACACATTTTATCTTCAGTACTGGTGAGTCAAACTATTTGCTTTTTTTCTGGGATGAAATCTCTTAACAACATGGTCCAGTAATCAGTCAAGCCTTTACATTTGGACATATACAAAAGCAGCACATACAGTTCCTCTATAGTAACCAGCTAGTTAGACATAGCAAAATATCGTTAGCTAGAATGTGAGTTTGTATTTCTTCTCAACTGAGTCTGCTAAAATGTTGCTAATCGTTTATGCAGACTGTAACTCCAACCCTTAAAATGCATTTTTAAAATCAAATGTAACAAGTGTCTCTTTTAGAGAATGTCCTCCTTTAATATTTCAAAAGCATGAAAAACTTCAAGAGCTTTAATTTAGTAATTCAGTTGTGATTCATTACTTTAGCATAAGCAGGTAGAGATAAAACATTCATTAGATGCTGGTGGGCTGCATTTGAAATAAACTGGCAAAAAGAACAAAAATAATCATCAGGAAAAGGAGATGAAAATAATGTGCAGTCCTTTATTTTCACCTTCAGCAACAGCAAATTAAAAAAAAGTCACTAAACAATAGAACAGCCGATTGCAGAAGAAAGTACAGAACAGGAGGTCAATTAACATCACTGACCCCTGTCCTGTCAGAAGATTTAAATAATTAATGATGGTACCCACCAGGGCTGCAGGAGGGATTTTAGAAATACTGAGGTCACCAGTCCACCGCCACCCCTCCAAACATTCAGATGCCAAAAGGAAAGTCTCTACAATGTTTTAATTAACTGGAGTAATTCCAGTATATAGGTCTTAATTCAGCTTTGAATACACTGAGTCCACTACAATCCAACCCAAAAAAAGTGCAATATTCACAGTAATTGTAAACTTCACAAGGTTGATGAAACTCCCCAATTCCCATAAATAAATGTATAGGACATGACCTCAGTCTCCTTATTACTGTGTTATTATGTTGTACTTTTGTGCATGACAGCACCTATATTCATTTACTTATTCATAAATAATACAATACTTATAGCAGGTGCAGTATTGGCTTTATAAAAAAGGATCTGTGCGGGAAACGTCTGGTTGTCTTTATCATAATTATGTTGACAGAATCAACCTACTAAAACATTCAAGTTTAGAGGGCCAAAACATCCCTCCATCAGACAGCCAGGCAGGTTTCCAATACGTCTGTGTAACGCAAGAATTAAGTCGGCTTACTGCCAATGTTACCTTAAAATGCTGCCACCTTAAAATATATTGCACACACACACACACACACACACACACACACTCTTATACAGATATATAGTCACAAAGAAGATATCAGCAATATTGACTGCCAACTACAGCAGAGAAGAGAGAACTATCAGCACCGGGTTCAAGTCATTGTGTGTGTGTGTGTGTGTGTGTGAGTGTGTCAAAGAAAGAAAGAGAGAGTGTCTGTGTGTGTATGTGCACGCTTGTGTTTTTGAGTGCGTTATCATTCCTCAGCACCATGCTCCTCTTGGCAGATGGTTCTGCCAACCTTGAGACCTGGGGTGTGTGTGTGTGTGTGTGTGTGTGTGTGTAGAGAGTGTGTGTGGTGGTGTGTGTGTGTGTGAGTGTGTGTTGTAGGGAGTGTGTGTGTGTGTGTGTGTGTAGGGAGTGCTTGTGTGTGTGTGTGTGTGTGTGTGTGTGTTGTCTTGGTATCTCTTGGGGGCATGAGGGCAGAAGCTACCTGGTGTTGACTGCCAAGCCTCACTCTCTCTCGTGCTCTCTCTTTCTCTGAGCCCTCCAACACAAACGCACACTGTGTGCGCACGCACACACTCACACACACACACACACTCCCGCTGGTATGCCTTGCCCAGTCACGACTTTTATTATTTATGCGATTAAATTTTGTTTTTTAATAAGGCACAGTGGCTAAAAGTGTTTTTGAGAGATACTGTAGTACAGATGGTGGTAGTCATTATCATTGCTCTTATTATTTAGATTAACAAGCTCATCACTTTTTACAAGTATCCTGAGAACAGCAGCAGTAGTAAACACGCGCTGGTCAACAACACATACAGTTATCATACAGAATCACAACATAATGAATTAACATCGTCATGAAACAATTCTGCTGTCTTACAGAGCAAACACTGTACTTCATTTACTAATTAAACTAATTACTAATTAAAAATTCACAACAAATTAAAGAACACTACTTCAAGCAAATACTTGATGAACTAATCAAACTAATTCTTAATTAGTTTTAACAACAAATTAGGAAATGTAATTTCAAGCAAGCTCCTCATTAACCAATCTGACCCACTCCTAATTCAATTCTCTCAGCAAATGAATGAATGCTATCTGAGGCAAATAGGTTACTTATTAAAACAATTCATTACTGCATAAACAAAATATCACATATTTAATGTTACCAAGCACTTGTTGTGATGAGCTACACTTTCCAGCCCCCGTCTGCTGATCCATATCTGATGTATATTATAACTTCTGGTAATTTTCACATCAATTCTGTCCTTCACCCACAGTTGTGGGTTTGAATGTGGTCCGAACACACTACAGCAGCTCACCCTCCACCGTATCTCTCCACTGTGTATTCTCTGATAAAGAAATCTACCCCAAAAGTAATCTTAAAAAAAAAAAAAAAGACATAAAAAGACTTGACTTCGGAGCAATAACTGCACAGATAAATATGAGTGTTTAAAAGGTGGAAAACCAATATTAGAACAGCAGCTACTACAGAAGCTTGGTGATCTGATCCCACGGGGAAGATCCGGTACAGTTATGTGCGCTATTCTGCTTTATAGTCTAATTAGTAGTTACAAGGCTTTTAGTCACATCTATTGACAAGGCAATTGCATTTTTGCACATCGTTAACTGAACATAATATGTCAACAGAGTGCAACAATCTCCATTTCTGCTTGTTTGGTAAACTGGCAGCTCACATGTAAAATGTTTACCACAGCTTTTGATCCGAGGGAACACTTTATCTTCTGTTCCATCAGTTTTTTTTTAATAAAGATATTGCAGCTCAGAGAGACATACCTCAGTGTAAGTACTTCAGCTGCACTCAGGAGTGACTTTTTATTGCCCCTCGTTGAGCCCTCATTGAGTGCATGTTGGGTCTTATCATCTGATGCTTGTCATGGTAATCGCTGCATTTGTGGATTCAAAATTGGTGTCTTTATTTTAATTTCAGTATCTGTTTGAAATGTGTTTAAACTGAATTTGAGTTCATTTCAGTTTTTCTTAGACATCAATGATGAATAAAAATACAAGCAAAATCTACCAGGGTGTCATGGTCTGGCTAGATAGTTGACATTTTGAGTCATCAGCAACAGTAATCTGATTTATCTAATGAATAGAAAATCCTTACCCAAGTCAATAAATAAAGTAGAAGTTTGCCTTCTGGGGATAATGGTGTTGTAGCTAATAGCCATACTGCACTTTCCTGAGCCCTGTGGCCTTTCGGCTAATTATACACAACACGATCCAAGTTACAAGGAGAAAATGGAGTGTGTGATAATTAACAGAGTCTCAAAAGTGTTTTAGAAAAAGAATGTGATATCCTCAGTGCTAGTATGAATGTTGCTAATAATGAAGTGTTTTCTGAAACTTTGAAGGGCTACAGGTGCAGCACACTATCCGTGTTCTGGGGCTGTCTGGAGGAGCAAATGGTGGTGTATGGTCCAGTCCAGTTGTTTCAGAGCTGGTCACCACAGCTCCTGCAGATTAAATTGGGTTACATTACAGTGGAGCAGGTAAATCACACCTGCAGCTAAATCAGCTCCCAGACAGTGCCCTTGGCCGGTGATAATTAGATTTCATCATTTCTCCAACAAGACGCACGGAACGCTCGACAAGGTGAAGGCGATGCTCAGGGAACGCAGCACAGAACCGAACATATGCGTTACTGTACCCTGCTGAGGTGCAAATTATGTTTGATGAAGCCTCCGAGACCTTCGACTCCCCTGAAGAAGTCGCAGACTTCGAATCTACCCGGGTGTTAGACAGATGGCAGACTGCATGTTTATGGATATTTCGGACACTCGATGAGTTTCAAATACTTTATTTCTCAATATTGTTTGTTTACATGCTCAACATGTTCTGATTTGGGAATTAATTAAGACTTTGCTTTGGATTGATGTCTTTTTTGATGACCTACCTTTACTTTGAATTGCGTTATGACTTGTACTAAGCTTTGGCTTTGTGCATTAAACATGGTGTCATCATAATGTATATCATAACATCTGTTAGCCGAGAGCTGCCATTTTCAATGCTTAATTGTATAAAAAATAAACTGATATGCTATTTAATATCTATTCATATACATAGGATTTGTTGAAGAAATGCTGAGGAGAATCTTTCCATGATTTATGAATCTGAATCTCTATGTCTATGAATATGTCGGTAAAGCAGGAACCTTTGATAAAAAAGGGTGATTTTTAGTGAGTTGAATTAGTTCTGGATGGTAAAACTTATACTTTCAGTCCACTTTCTGCTCATTTATTGTCCTCTGCAACAAAAGAATGATGCTTCTAGAGTTAATAGAAACCACTTTGCTGGATCAGGTCTGCCACCCACCTCTAAGAAACAGAAGTCCATTGTAAAGGTTCCCACTGCTACTGATGAAGCTACACAAAACATACAGAAGAGTAAAACCTCTGGAGCTTAGTTTAGAGTTTAATGGAGTTCTGTGTATAATCACTCATCTCTTCTTATATTTAAGGGATGCCAATAGATCCCCCACCTCTTTCCAGTGTTAAAAAATAATCCGTTCTCATACTATACAGGCCAACCTCAAGCTTAAATGTGACCTGAAGGTGGGAGGAGGAGGAGGGGGGGTGCTGCACTTTTCTTACATCTTGGCTGGGCAAACTCTCACTGATAAAGATAAATGTTCTGCTGAGGATTTTATATCCCACCCAGATGGTTGATGTTTTATTTTCTTATAAGACACTTAAGGAACTGAACAGATGGTTCAGCTCTTTATGTGGAGCAAGTGCAAACACTCCCATCCATAGATAGGGCTCTGGCTATACTATAGTAAATCAGTAAAAATGACCTCTGTCTTATAACATAACCAATATGTATACCTTAATTATCAACAATTACTTTATAGCTTGGAAGATAAAGGCATTTGGGAACAATGTGATAGTGTAAGTGGATTGTCTGTTTAACAATTAGCTCAAAGGCTCAGCATCGCCTTAATTATGATTTAAGATTCCTGAAGTCGCGGCATTTTATTATCTCTTCCACCACTTTGATGACTGACAGCGCTGCTTCACTTCTTTTCCTTGCAGTGTTTCTGTAGATATCTTTTACAAGGTTCTGAGAACTCTAAAAGCTTGTGATGCTAAAAAACAACTGTCAGCTTCAGTAAGTGATTATGACGTGAAGGAACGGTATGTAATCGCACAAGAGCAACTCAGCTGAGAATAGTTCACCTCCTTCACGTCTCATCTTGAGGTACGGCAGACCCCTTTTTTTTTTTTAATATGTCACAGATGTGTTACTTGAAGTGCAGTGATACTGGATCTAAATCCTAAAAGAAACTGAGGGAAAAAAAATGCAAGTTGATTTGGAGATTCTGTCTCATTACTACTTAGGTTTCCTTCTTAAAATATATAAACAGCTGGGAAGCCACATCTGTATAATATTACAACCTTTGTAGAGAGGAAAAACTCTGTCCAAGTCTGCAGTGGATCACTGACAACTTCTCACAATTACTCTTTGGCGTGGAATTGAATAAATACTTACGGAATACATCAAACCCACATGAAACTGGCTAGTGTTTTAAAATCTGGAAACACTATCTTAAAGCTCCTCTAATCAATATTGTTCAACAGCAATGGATAAAATAACTGTGTAATGTAAAAACTGTCAATTTATCAGAGATTTATCTGCAGTTTCCTTCAGCTCTGTGGAGCCTTTTAGCAACTTTTAGCATCTTTAGCTCCTTGTTTTGGTTTTAAGGCCTTCATTGTTTTACTTCAGTCTCACTGTCCTCAACATTGTTATTTCCAGTTGTGGCAGGCAGCGGTTTTCAGCAGGAACGCTGTAAAAACCCACTGTGTCCTTCCTGCTCAGCCCTAACCACGACGTCATCTAGTCTCAAAACCTGCACACATAAAAACCTGGAGTGTGCACATGGTACGCCCGCCTATATTCACCTGCTTTTTATGTGTGTGAGTTTTAAGAATTATTAAAACAACAATCGAACAGTCAGAGTTAGCAGCCGGCTGGAGCCTCATATCTTCTTCAGGAGTTAGTGGAGACCAAATCAGAGCTGAGAGCAGAGCGAATGCTGTGCTTTTATCCATGAGGTGTCCAGAGACGTCTTTACGGCTGGATTTCTCCACATTAGTGCTGAACGAATTAGACAATCTAGACAATCAAAGTCAATCTAGTGAATGACTTTCAACTATTTTGGTAATTGATTCATCATTTAAGTAATCTGTCACACGAAAAATATCAAACATTCTTTAGCTGCAGCCTCTTAAATATGAGAAATTTCTGCTTTTCCTTGTTTCAGATCTATGATGTTTCTCCGATTGTTGGTTGGACAAAACACCAATTACTGTTTTTTTACTGTTTTTTTTTACTTTACCTTCACTTTCAAGGATTTATTGTAATAAGACAAAAACATCTCAGAGATGAATTAATAAGGAAAGTAATTGTTATTTACAGTCCTTCCTAATAAGTAGTGGATTGTCACCCAGGATCTTTTTTTTCCTGATTGGATCTTTTTTCTTCTGCCAGTGCCTTCACATGGATAACATGGAACGTGCAAATTCATTTTTCCAAAACACTGGGACTGTGTATTGTCTTTTTTTTTCTTCAGTGCCATTTTTTAAAAAGCTGACAGGAATGTCTGACTTTATTTGTAGTTACTCATGTGTGTTTGTCTTTGTGTTTTGTTAGTGAGGCATTACTACCTGATATAAACAATAATGTTACAGGTAAAAATGAAAATGGATGCACGTTCATGAGAGGCTTCAGGACCACGGACAGCGGCTGCTTCCTCCCACGTGGACTCCAGGTGATCCGCCTGGTTTCCCCCGGCTCCTTCGCTCTGGATGGCACCTGCTGACTGAGCTGCCTCTCTGCAGCCCTGAGGGATAATTGTCCCACCAGTGTGGGATAAAAAGGATTTCTTCCAGATAGAAAGCTTCCTTCGGTGTTATCTGCTGTTAGTTCTCGAGCATTTGTTTGTGAATTCTTGGCAGTTTGGGATGAGACACAGCTTCCTTTCACAGCCTCTGAGCTGCTGATGATGTTGGTGTGAAGTATCGTCAAGTGGAGCTGGTTTGGCAAGCGAGGATGGCAGGATGGAAATTTCAGCGCGATGAATGATTTTGTGCGTATTGAGCTCACACGTGTGACTGAGCTGATTGAGAGCTTGCGATGGTTGACGGGCAGATTGAATGTCGGACTGTGAGACTGAACATCGAATGCATTGACTATAAATCGACTCTGTCACCACTTTTTCCTGCAGAGCCACTCATCAGCTTATATCAAGACTTTATGGCATTTTGACTGCAACGTTTTTAACCCAGTTCTTACACCTTAAAGCAGCATAAAAAGAAAAATCACTCAAACAGTTTAAAGATCCAATGAGATCATGTCATAACAACAACAATGATAATAATAATAATAATGAGAGTCACAGTGTCTTCCTGCAGATGTGAACTTTTCCACGCAGCTGGATTCTTATAATCTCATGCTGACGATATGTGTAATCAATTCCCTAATTAACTACCTAAATGGTTCAACCAATCACCATCAGTGTCAATTAACAGTCAAAGCGATCTCCCCCAGATTCCACCGCCATGATTAGCCGGCTACATGATGGGCAATTACAGCGAGGGGCGCGCAACATTCAATGCAGGCCCTATTACAATTATACAAAGCCTTCAGATCTCCGAGCGAGAGAGTGAAACAAGGAGCGAGATGGAAAGGAGGAGGAGGGAGAAAGAGCAACAAAGAGGAGAGAAGATGAAAGGGTATTTCTTCAGGAGGAGGAGGAGGAGGAGACCTACAGTGTTGGATTCGTTCAGATTTAACAAAGGCGTGGGGAGCTTCAAGATTGTTTTCTCTCTCGTTTTTCTCCCTTAAAGGGAAAATCCACTGTCAAACAGGAGCCGCACATCAATGGCAAGTGACAGACTTTTAACTCCAATCTGACTGATTTCCATGGTTTCTATTGAAGGTGTGTGTCGTCTTTTATGCCTGTAAAATCCATTGTAAAATTTGAGAAAAATAGGTCCATTTGAAAATAACTCTCTCTCTCTCTCTGTGCTGGTTCTCTTTTTTATGTGCAGGTGTCCTCCTCCTCATAGTCTTGGACACTTGAGTCCATTTTAACATTTATTAGCACTGAGATGTCAGCGACATCAAAGCAGCTTTCCAGAGCTGATGGTAAAAGACTCTAGTTAGGAGCAGCAGCAGTATGTGCTGCACTGGCTCCATTCCCAACCAAATACATTTCATCATGTTTTCTTTGGCCCGGTCTGTGGAGGAAAAGTTTCATTTATTGTATTATTTATATTTGGCTAGTTTAAGGGTTCAGAACGCTTGAAATGAACTGGTTAGCACAGGTCAGCCATGATTAAAGGTAAAAGTCTTTGTACTCAAGCGCACTGTCATGTCCTCCTCTGCCTGCGCTCTGCTTCACCCCCCATCTCTCTTCAAGAAACCTTTGACAAGCGTTTGGAGGCTGCACACAATGGATCGTTCAGATGTGGATTCCAGTGCACACTCTGAGACACTCCAAAGCTTTTATGGCGTGGCACTTGTTTGCACATGTGTAATGTGGCAGAGGTAGTTTAGTGACCAACGTAAACCCCGCATACTCTCACACCTCCGGATACTCGGCCAATTTGTGTGATTGTGATTGAGTTCAAACAGTTCAACATCGCTGTTTCTCTGCGTCTTCCAAAAATGTTACAAAAATGATGTATTAAAGTTGGGTTACGTTTAGGCACTTTCTTGATAAGTAAGAGGCAGAAAGGTTGTATCACTGAAAGAAACCAAAGTTAACTGTTGGCAGGACACAAAAACGACAGCTCTCCTGCGTCAAACTGCCACATTTTGCTGACAAGAATATTACATTCATCACTTTGATGTAAAACCCAATTTTGCCATAAATTTGAAATAGCCACTTTGGGAAATTCTAACGGGAAATTTACAATTTTCTTTCATTTTATGAAAACAATTAATCAAGAAAATAATAAAATAATAACACTTATCGATAGATGCCTCCCTAATGTTTATCCATAACTCCCTGTGACAGGCTGCATATGCCTTGATCTTCCACTCAACTGTTCGACTGTTCGAGGTAAAACTTTCCAGTGTTTATATGAGAAAAACAAAGATTTGAAGACAGTAAAAAAGACCATAATTCTGCATATCAGAACAATGCTGTTTCCTCTTACATTAATCATCTTTTGACATCTCAAACTTATCTCGTGACCCCTGAGAGGGACCTTGACCCTTAGGTTGGGAACCACTGGCCTAACACAGCCACATTTATTTAAGACATGATTACCATGGTAGTGTGGCAAAAGCTGTGAAATGTTTACAGTTACGTATATATCATAAACGAGGGCAGTTTATCCATTTCTCTGGTGAGAACTTGGAAGTGGTGCAGATGAGTGAACATGTCTGAGAACATCTAAAGTCCTGACACCCAGCATGAGTCCAGAGCTGGCTTTAATATGGCAGACAATGAACATGCAGCCATAAGTCAGGGAGAGTCTCGCGCTCTTCACCCACAGGTAAAGATCTAATCAGGTTTCGTCTGCAGCTCTGCTTGTTGTTGTTTCCAAACAGCTGTTTCTTGTACGTTTCTGTGCTTTCTTTTCGTTAATAAAGCGTTTCTTCGCGCGAGCCCAATTTCCCATCAGGACCAGCTGACGGCAGCGGCGTGATGGAGTGGTGGCAGGAGGGGGGTTACATGTGTAGACACCCTGAGCTTGCTATTGAGCCCTGAGCGGCTCCACTCCGGCAGCGGGGGGTTAAGTACCTTACTCCAGGGCCCTTCCGTGGTGGCTGCTGAGGGACAGCAGTGTGTGTCACTTCCCTCGCTCAGATTCCCCCCACTGGAGTACGGATTCAAAACAGCAACACGGTTGCCAAGTTATTGTGCTCCCACTACAATACATAGTTGAACTGAGAGGCTGACTGTTTGACAGTATACACTCCACCTCCTACAGCTCCTTACTGTTTCTGCTCTATGTGAAAAATTATATTCAACAGTGTTTATCCAACACTTAAAGCTTGCACTGAAACATGCCTCTAATATCATGATACAAGCACTTCTTATACGTATTTCTGTTCTATTCATCCATAAGGGTTTGCTGAGGATGCATGGACTCTTCACCACCTTTCATCACAGCCACACATACTGTGTGTGGCTTTCAGAGTGTTTTTTTTTTTATTTTTTATGTGTGAATGAGTAAATTGTAAAGGCTTCGGATAAAAAGCTCTACATAAATGCCGTCCACACTGTAGTCTAAACTGGAGGCTGGCTAGTGCAACCAGGGTCCAAGCTGGCAAGCTGCTCTGAATTTTCAAATAGTACCTCCATTATTTTTCACATCACACAAATCAATGTTGTAATAAATTCCACATCATGCGGAGAGATAGAGTTGAACCTCTTTCAACTGACAGCCTCTCAGTCGTCCTTTGGCCTCCTTGGCGTTAAAAGCGCCTCTCCCCCACGCAAGTCTTTGTTCTTATGTCCTCTGCTGCATTTGTAATGTAATGGGCTGTAATATAGGCCAATGTTGTTCGGTATAGATTAAGACTGCGACTATCAGTTACTTTGACTGCAGATCACAGGGAGACCTATACTGAACTTTTAAGGTTGCTGATGTCAATGATTGAATATCAATATTTAATATATAGCTTTAAAAATATAATAATCTGATAACAATATTAGCCAAGAGTTTTTTTTTTTTTTTAAGATTTGGTCCGCTAAGGTGAGACTGTTAAATAAATGGACTAAATGAACTCAAAGCTTGTTAATAACCTGCAGACACACACAAGATACTGATATTTACCAGCCTGCATTATTGATGTGTGTCTCTATTACAGATCAGTTACATCTTCTATGATCAGATGAATCCTTCATGAATCCGTCTATGAAATGTAACAACAAGTTGGAATCACATGTTCAGACATTCAGTCGACTGTGATGCGAAAACACGGACGAGCTGCAGCTCCTCACATCAGAGGAGAACCGAGGACATGGATGAAATGAAAGGATTATCAGAAGAGTGGCCCTGATCAACTGATGGATCAATCAGTGTGTAACACTTCCTCTCTCCACTAACTGTCCTGTAAATGACTTCATCTGAAATGATTCAACATCACATCAGGAGGGAGCAGATCAGCTTTGAGTGTTCACATGCAACATGAAGCTGACAGCCCAACTTCACTCTGTCATTGTGAACACATGACCCCCCCCCCAAAAAAAAAAAAAAAAAAAAAAACGGGCCACCAAACATCTGGGCTGCACAGCTGGTGGGTTGGCGGGTTGCAAGGGGGGGTCACCTAAACTCTGTTTACCAACAGTCAACAACACAGAGACATCAACATCTTCAGGACTTCACGCTGCCCCCCCCCCACAGTCACTGCTCCGGCACGGTCTCACAGTCAAATCAAACATTCCTCAATATGACAATGAGACAGAACGAGCCGGCGCGTGTGTGTGTGTGCGTGCGTGTGTGCGCGCGCACGCCACAGCCTCCCGGTTGGTCTCCAGCAGCAGCTTTACGGTGACAAAGAAAGAAAGAAAGAAAGAAAGAAAGACGCTTTGCACGATTTCTCCGGGACTCTCTGTGACTGCCCCTCCATCTCCACAGAAAAGAAAGAAGAAGAAGAAAAAAGACCCTACGCAGTTTAACCCTTTGCTATCGATCCGCTCATCCCTCTTCATACCCCCCCTCATTAAACACACGCGTTGTTACAGATCGCACACAGAGAGGACTCACCACGGCTGCTCCAGCTCCCAGTCTCTGAAAAAGTCGAATTCAAACAGATCCATAGCTGCTGCTGCTGCTGCTGGTAGTGTTGGTGTTGGTGGGTAAAATCCAGAGCTGCTGCTACGTGGTTCTACATGGGCTACTGATACTGAGAGTGTGTGAGAGAGAGAGAGAGAGAGAGAGTGTGTCAGAGAGGAGGGAGAGCAGACACAAGCGGCTGCTGCTGCCAGGAAGCTGCTACGTGGTCGAAGCGAGCTGACAGGCAGGCAGAGGTGGAGAGAGAGAGAGAGAGAGGAAGAGAGAGACAAGTCACACTGAGATATTCACTGCTAATTTCCCTGCATTACAAGTAGAGCTATTTATACTGCACAGTCTTACAGAAATAAACCTTGTCATCACACACACACACACACACACACCTCCAAATTTTTTTTTTTTTAAATGTGAAAGAGTGAATTGGCAACAGCTGGAAAATGATTTATCTTCAAAAATCTTGCTGTGGCTGTGTGTGTGGTGTGGCAGCTGTAATCAGATTACTGAGGAAAGCACAGGTTTCAGTCAGTGACACACACACACACACACACACACACACTCAGTCAGTTGTCTGAGATCTCCTCTGTGTGTTGGTGTGTCAGACTCTCCCACCTCGTGGCCCTGAAAGGTGATGTGTCTTTGCACGTTTCCAGGCTCTTATAAAGAACCTGAGTGCACTTGCTCACTGAGCTCTGGGGGCTCTTTGTTCACTTATAGAGGGGGGTTTTGTGTGAACGTATGGTGCGGGGCCCCCTGCAGGGCCGCAGCCAGGGTCTTACATTTACTGAAGCACAACGCCAGCCACCACACAAAGTCTGTAATATTTTCTTTTTTTTTCTCCTTGTTTTATTCATTTATTTATTTTTAATCTTTTCTGCAAATTTTATCTCGCTGCTGGATTTTATTTTTAAATGTTGGCTCAAGGCCGTCCGCACCCTGATTGGATATATAAAAAAAAGAAATCCTTTATCATATTTAATCTAATTTCAAATGTGTTGCTTTAAATTTACAGCCAGTATAAAAATACTAAAAAAGCCAGTTAAACCCAAAGAACCCAAGGTTAAACTCTGTTTAACAGCTGTAGAGCCGTGTCACTTGTGCTGCTTTTCCAAGTAAACCTGTGTCTTTCAAATCAGTTTAAATCACAAAGTAAAGACAGATAAACAACCCTTTGGTCCTGCTCAGGAACATTTTTCCATTCATACAAACTGATTCATTGAAAGTGGAGGAAGAAGAAGCAGAGAGTCCAGCTCCACAACATTACCAACCTGAACCAGCTTCATTTCAGTTTATAAGGCCTCCATTAGGCAAACAGCAAACATGAAAGTCCTTTTCCTCAGATCCTAAATGACTTGTTTGGTTTTTTTAATGGATGTTATTGAAATGTGGTTCAGTATTGTGGTGTGATTGTGATTTCCATCCTTTTTGGTGGACTTTTCCTCTCCACCATTATTTTCTGGTGAGTGGGTCCACTAAACCTTGTCAGTGTTGTAATGCAAAGCTTCTATCTTAAAGGAAACTGTGGTTTGATTTTCTGGCCATCAGTCCTTCTGGTCATGATAACACTGAACTCGTAAAGTACTTACTGAGCTCTGGAAAAGCAGTGATTATTGCTAGAAAAGAATTAGGTCCAACAGAGCAACAAACACAAAGTCAGTCAGTCATACATGTTGAAAACAAATGAAAGGTTTTGTATAATTAGCTACCATTTTATTTGGAGGTAAAACTGAAATAGAGCACAAACCGCTGCACAGAAAAATGGTAGGCGTGCACAGCTTGTCAAAGTTGAACCAGCACGTCGGGCTGTAAGCTGTGGTGGATGTTGAGAAAGAACAGCTCCTCAACTATTACTCACATGTTATAATAACCGATGCAAACGGCTGCCCTACTTACCAAAATAAAACCCAGTAATGTGTAATAAATTATAGCTTCTTTTCATGTGTATATTATATTTCATATGTTTATATAATTTTTATTTTTTAGGTTTTAAGATTTATGTGATACGTGTTTTTGATAAATGTTGTTGTTGTTCCAGTTTCCTGTTTTTGCCTGTAAATACTCTTTGGCTTTTGTCATGTTTTACCATTTTAATGAAGGATCGCCGCTCTCACCCTTGTTCACCTGGTGCATTTAAAGCAGAGCAAAGTCTGCAATCTGTAACCGGCTTTGTACTCATTCTTTTTTTTTTTACATACGCTGCTGTTTTTATATCCTCCAGTCTCCGTGCTGTCGCGTCTCCTGCTAGTAATCTGCTCTGCGTGCTCCATTTCCATGATGTTGTTGGATTTGTTTTAATAACGAGCACCTGACACTACTTATCTCTTTAAACCACACAGGAGGTTGAACTGTGAGGATGACATCAGCCCCGGTGCTTGTTGCTCCTCTGGATAACAAAAGAACGATACAGCAACCGGTGGCTCCGGCTGGGCGGCGTGGAGTCACTGCCTGTTGAGTCCAGCTCGGTTCAGGAGCTATAATCTGCTGTGCGGTTGCTCTCTGGTTTTCCTGGCTGCACCTGGCCTAAATATAGGATTGGATGTCCAAACAGATACTCCTCTGTATCTCCCAAACTTCTCCTCGCCTCCTGAACAGCAGCGAGTCAGATCCATCTTTTGCCTCTTTGGTCCGTTTGGTACAAAGCCATGACTTCAGGATTCCTGCACTTTAGGTCTGCACACAGCTCAGCTGGCCCTGTAATTTGGTGCCCATGTGCAGAGTTAACTCGTGCAGCTGCAGCTTGTGTAGAGATGCACCGAGGCAGCCTGCTCGTCCTGACAGATGTCCCTCGCCCCCCCTCAAATATTTTGCAGCGCACAGCTCTCACTTCAGGTGGTCTTCGAACCTCTTCTCAAACTGTACTCGCCGCCCGCTTCTGCGTCTTCATCCCACCACTTCACCTTTGCTTGAGATCAGATGAGGCAGCGGCGTGTTAATAACAGTTTAGCAGCCCACCATCCTCACTTCTCTCCGTTACACTTGCTGCAACACATGCACAGCGGCACGTTTGACTGTTTACGCCTCGCTATGAATAATGATTGACCAGATGGTTGAAACTTCTCGCTCAGCATGTGCTCGAGCTGTAGCTGTGGTTCCTTTGTGACATCACTGTCCTCTCCTTTAAAAAGTCCTCCTACGCAAAAGCCTGCGTGTTTTCACTCGTGAGAACACGAGAAGTCCAAATGTATCGGAAGTAATAGCTGAAGATATTCTGCGGGCTTTGTGTGTGCGTGTGTGTCGATGTTTTGGATGGTGTGCCAATGGGTGTGTGTGTGTGTGTGTGTGTGTGAGTATTTTGGTCTGGACTGGGGCAACATGCCAGCACTGCTCTGCATCACTACCACCATCACACCACCACAAGTACAAACAGCAGCCTCAGATGGAGAGGGAAGGGAAGGGAAGGCAAGAGAGGAGAGTTAACCAGAGTGCATGATGGGAATAAAACACTGCCAGCCATAAGCAGAATTGTCTGAAAGTGCTGTTTCATGACCTTGATCAATTCCAGCCATTTCAACCTCACAAATCAAAATTCCAGACATCTCCGGACCTTAAAAACACCACATCGAAATTCAACCAATTTTCAAGGTCTTAAGCACCTGCGGGAACACTGGTTTTGTGTGTGTGTGTGTGTGGTGTTTGTGTGTGTGTGTGTGTGTGTGTGTGTAAGAAAGGCTGTCCAAAACTAGGTCAGACACTGAGAGACAGAGAAAGACTGGAGAGAGAGGGGGAGAGGGAAGGATAGAAAGATATGGCAGAATTTTAAAGAGCAATTGTAGGTTGATGAGCTGAGGGAGAGTTAGATGACGAAAGAAAAAAAGGAGACATTTTAAGATAAAATGTAATTAAGGGCAAACATACAGAGAGCTACACACATAAATCCAATTCCAACTCATTACACAGTCTTTACTACGAGCAGAGTGGCTGTTTGTTTAGAGATTTTCTTCGTTAGTGTCTTGTGCAGTATTGTTAAAGCCACAGCTGTGCCAGTAATTTATATTTAAATGATGACACAGACAGGGAGAGTCACACACACACATATACACACACACACACACATATAGACAGACACGCAGCCCAAAAGAAGTACAAACTGATAAAATAGTCAGGAAGTTCTCAGATTTGAGCTCATTATACTTGCTGTGTATCTTGCAGAAGTTGAGAAGTGCATGTCATGAATTTTCAATATGTGGCCAGGCTCTCCCTCTCTCTCTCTCTCTTTCTTTCTCTCGCCCCCCTTCGCTCTCCAGGTACCTGAACAAGCAGAGAATCAACACAGTGCCACAGCTCCCACATGTGTCTGACAGTAGGTATTACACCACAAAGAAACTTGGCTGAATCTCATTTTTCATCACGTGAATTTGAGACTAATTATATTACACTTTTTTTACAAATGGGAACAGCTACATCTCTTACAAATGTTCTTGGTCTCTTAAAATACACATCAGCTCACATTATAGCTGGATCCTCTTAATTAGCAGAGGTATTTGTGGCGCACATGACTTCATTCTTGTTCTACATCTGCTGTGTGGGCAGGCACTTTCTATAATCTATTATCATTTCCAACACTCATGTTACCCACTCAATTTGTGTTTATGATTTGAAGAGTTTTTCCAATCTCTGGAGCAGTAGGGGAGCAGAACAGTGCGGCCTTGGCTCTCGATTGTCGCCGTGCTCAGTGGCCCCACGAGGGAGCCTTGAATAATAATCTCCTTTTATCCCGAGCATCCTCCTGGTCATTTCACTAATGGACCAGACGTGCTGATCCCGTTCAAGGCCATAACGCTTTATCATGCTGAATTTGTAATGAACGGATCTGAGGTGTGTCCTTGAATTAACCGCAGAAGGTGAGGGCCCCTGGGGCCGAGCGGCCACCCGCAGGTGCCACAACAAAATCTCATATTCAGTATGACTGGAGCATGTTTGAAGCGAGGCTGTTATGACATCACTTCCTCTCTTTTCCAAAACATCCCTCTGCTTCAAAAGATGCTCACTGCAGTCTATTCATGTGAATTTTTATCTCTCAGGCAAAATTTTATGTTTATCTAATACTTTGATTTGAGGTTGATGGCATTCCCATCAGCCTCAGCTGTCAGGTCTGTTTTGTGCTAATTAGCAAATATTAAACAAAAGGATCGGGGCCACAGGATCAAACTATAATGTTCATTTATGTATTAAAGTGATAAGATTTTTAAATGGATTTTTTTCAACTTTGGGATTGATGTTGCTTTAATACTAAAACAAGCAGAAGCCCCTCAACAGCTGAAACCTTGGAAGTAAACTAGTGTAAGTTACCATTTTTCCCAAAGACAAAAAAAGGAGCCAAAAAAAAAAAAAACTACTGTTGTATTCTAAAATTTGCATATTCATAACTGACGGCGAAATCCTGAAACTCATAAAATGCAGAGATCAGCCGGGGCTCACGGAGGAAGATCGACCTTTATTTATTGAAACTGCTTGCATACAAAATATATTGCACTATAACCAGACATGTCAACCCAAACATCTTAAATGCTAGTAGTATATACAAAAGGAAACAAAAAAATGCCCCAAAGTGCACACAAGGTTTACAGCTTTTTTGACTACCCTGGTTTTAAGTATCTACAGGTTCTCTGCGTGTCTTCACTTTCTGGCCCTCCACTGGTGAGCAGCCACACGGTAGAGTCTAGTTAGTATTTGTTGATGTTATACACATTCTGCAAATAAAACCACTACTGAAATTTTTCCTGTGGACTGACGACCGACGACAAGGAAATATTTGGGTCATCTTTCTCTCGTGTCCGTTCCACATGACCCCTGTTGCAACCCCAACTGGACTACAGGCTTAGTGTAGCAGGGATGCACAATGGTCTTATGGGACACTTTTGCAGTTAAAAGGTTTGAAGGTTTCTGGACTCAGTTGGGACTCCCCAATTTAAATTCTTGGGTGTCTACATTACCATTTCATGTTTGACATATAAAGTATTAGTTCTTGCTTTTAGGATGTCAGGATCAAGATTTGTGGACGAGGTTGGGACTCTACTTCAGTCACCTGACCGCATTTGCAACACAACACAGTGTCGGCGCTTCAAGAGTAAAATTCTGTCTGAATGCCTCGTTTATATTTGAACGTCCCACGGGGCTGACGAAGAAAGTACATTGTCATGGCAAATGCATATTAAATCACCAGCGGTCCCCTTCTGCAAACAACTGGATCATGGCTAAAAAATACACTGTGTACACCAGAACATTAGAACAGGCCACCTTTCAAGACTATCACGACAGTCGAAAATCAAGAAAAACCAGCTGCTGCTATTACTTCGCGATATGCTGGAAAACACCCTCACCATACAAACATTTCATGAGAAAAAACAGCAAACAACCCTTCAGCTATTAAAAGTCAACTGACATGAAACTTTCCATCATGCAAACAGCTGCCGAAAAACAAAACGTCCAATTGCAATGACCATGCTGGAAAGATGCAAAATGTCTGGAGCCAGGAATCTCTGGTCCAACTGATCCATCTCCCTCCATTATATCTGCTGACAACAGATGGCTCAATGAAGACACATTTTAGAGCAGCTTTTATGAGAACAACCTCTACATCTGTTTGTGGAATGAGTTAACAGAATACTTAGTACAAGTCATCGGTTTTCATATGAAAAGTTTCATGGGAGTTAACAGCGAGTTGCTGTTTTAAAAACATCACTCTTTCAAAATCCATCTTTAAGGATTGTACAGTTTTGTTAGTGCTATTCTGCTCTATGGATTAGCATGTTATCATACTGTTCTAATGTACTGGAGACGGAGGGTTGCATTGAGGACAGTGTCATGCCAAAATAACAAACATAAGCCAGTGCAGCTAAGTAGCATCTTAAGAAAAGGACATCGGCAAAACCTGGATGTCCTCAGCAGTGAATCAAAATGTACAGCTTGATCCTGGGAAAAAAAAGGCTGTTCCTTGTCTTAAACTTTGGTTTGGGATCCCAAATGGTTCACAAACCTACTTCTAGGGAAATCCTGTCCACGTGAAAACATCTGGAATGTTTTCCAAAGGCCACATACCATGACCGGGACGCTACATTGATTTTTCTGCCATGATCTCGACTGCACTCGTCTTAAGTTAGTTGTTTCCATGGCAGCCACTAGAAAACAGCAGGATTGGATAATGATGTCACAACCAGTCAGTAATATAGTAAAATCTCCATCATAGAAATGCTTATTTAGCACCAATTCTTCAATGACCCCAACTGGTCAACATGCAATAGTCCTCCCTCATCTTTTTTTTTTTTTAAATGTACATTTTCCATTATGGTACAAGCTTTGGCCTAGCATTACAGTTTGTTAGTAATGCCCCTAAAAAAATCAAACCAAAGCATGAAAAAGCCATTAAACTGCATTTGTTGGTTCGATTCCAGCTGTTAAAAAGTCCAACATACACTCTAAACCTGGTGTTTGGAGGCACAATAAAATACATCAACGAGCAGGTTGAAGCACAGCCACAGATGCAAAGAAATTCATTGTCTCTGGCGTGACACAACAGAGCTGATGTGAAGGTTGGACTTCTGTAGACTTGCGGAGCTTCAAGGCCTGTAACGCCTTCCAAATGCATCCAACTTGCATGTGGTTCTTTTTGTCAGTCCAAGGGGGACAGGTTTTCAGGAGATAAGTCTCATCACCAGCACCCTGCTGGTTTAACCTCATGAAAATCTTACACTGGTCAAAAAGAAAAGAATAAAATGTTAATGGACTCTAAACTCTAAACACCCGTTGCTATCCATCACTCCGGTGACTGAAAATTAAAGGGAAAATCCACCATGAAACATGATTTACATACAGTAAAGCTACAGCATGTTACACGCTGAAAGGTAGACCAATATGTGCCTGCTTCACATGTTTAAAGAACTGTCACAATTACAGCTAGATGACAAAATGAAGACCAATCTCACGTCTGTGGATACAGAGGAGCCGGATGGTTAGCTTAGCTTAAAGACTGGGAGAAAGGGAAACAGCTAGCCTGGCTCTGTTCACACCTGTAATGGTCTTTAACAAGTCAAGTTGTGTTTTTACTACAGTTTGCTGGAACTACCAGGCTTCCAGTCTTTATGCTAAGCTAACGGATTCCTGGCTGTAGATGTTAGTACGTGGGCACAAAAATGGATAACTCTGGCTTATGTCTATTTATTTAAACCTTAAATGGCTACTTGCAATAATGTCCTTAAATTAAAATGGCCCTCAGTTTGATGAAAAGACTTCGTTTACTTGCTGGACTTTTGTCAGAGTTTTTAACAGCATCTCATGATCCTCCTCAACATGACCTAAAAACAGTGATTACTGAGGAAGCCTGTGTGATGAGCTTAAGAGCCCTTGAAAAAGCTACTAAGTGGACTTTGAGTGTGGACTTTTTGGGGATAAAGTGTGATGTGGTGAGATGTGGATAAAAAGTGTACTTTTACATTGAAGTTGCTGCTTTCACTCAGATACAATAGATTTACATAGTAGTTTTCAAAGCAGAAAAAAAAAAACTATATGAATATGTCTTTTCTTGACCACGCCAGCACCATAATCAACACTTGTGCTGGCCATCTATATGTTCAGTGTTTTCTAAATGATAATATGTTCAAATTAAACACTAAGTAACTGAAAACACAAGTCTTTAGGTGTAGTAAATATGTTTGGATCAAGCTTCAGTGCACATATTGGATCTATTTGTTGTGATAACTGGTATTATATACGGAAACTAAAAATAATGTCACCGTGTCAACCAGCAGCCCCACTGAATCAACTTCAAAACGCCAAAATGGAAATTCAATTATTGTGCCAGTCCCAAGTCAGACAAAATGTTTGTTTGTTTTCATTCGTAAATTCAGTTTTAGGGTGGATTTTCCCTGCCAGTTTAAAAAAAACATGAACTCACACTCTTTCTGTAATGCTTTTTTCAGTTCTGCAGCACTATGGACATTTCATTAGTAATGACAGCTGTGTGTGGCTCAACCCTGCTATAGAGGATACTATTTTTTCACACACCATTAAGTTTATTATCAAGAGCTCTAGCATTTAACTGATATTAAACAGCGAAAAAAGGAAATATCAGGATAAGTGCACATTTGAAACAATAATACAAATCTTTTCTCAGACAAATAATGACATCATTATATACAGTATGCCACCCTCCCTTCTTTTTTCCATCACGTGTTTGTTTTTTACAATACAAAGCAACTCCATACTGTTGATGCTCTATTGACAATATAGAGGTGACTTTCACTTGAGCCGTTAAGTTGATGCACCGCAGAGAGTGCTTACCGGGGACAAAACGCAACATGGCTGCAGTGTGAACGGCAAGTGAAAGCAAAGGTCCTAACAGATTAGTGAGAGAGAAACTGACACCAATAATACTTAAGAAAAAGAGAAATAAACTACAAAAAAAAGAGCCTGTTTCATGATTCATTACTTGTATTACATAACCGCTGTCGTGACATTTTCTAAAAGGTAAAAGTTCCCCATGTGTCATTGACTCTAAAATTGATGGTTGTCAGAAAATGTAACTCATCACTGGCTACCCCAGCTGAACTCAGGTAAAGGAAAAATGAAACAAAGTAACACTGATTCAAGAAACTAAACTTATGTGTGTCTTTTTTTTTTTTAAACATGAGTCCGAACCTACAGAAAGTCTCCAAAATCCGTAACAAAGATGTACATGCATCGCAAGACTAGAAAGTACACTGTCTTTAAAGATGAGACCTGGTTTAACCTCTGAAATCTTTTTCAGTTTCTTTCATTGCTTCGGTTACTTCCCAGGAAGGAAACAGAGAGGGCGTAGAGATAACACTTTAAAAAGGGGGGTCGGGTCTGTGAGGAGAAGTGGCTGTCTTCGGACCCAAAGGCGCCACTCAAGGTCACTGATGTACGAAAGTAAATGAATCCATTTCCCAGATCAATTGAACCAGGTCATCAAGCTACAGGCTCATGTTTGACTGTACAAGGATACGACACCTTCAGCGATTAAAAGGGATCAGGGGTTTAAAGCAGGCAGTTTCCTGGTGCACTAAAAATCACCTGTGCACTTAACACCCGTCCTTTTAGGTTTAAAGGAAGCTCGGAAATAGTCGTTGTTGCCAGCAGGGACCCAGGGTGGATCAATGATGTCACGACAGGAAGTAGCCACCTTTACACATCTGGTCCATCATCAACGTCTCATCATCCCTGATTTACATGTCTAGGTTGTGATACTAGCCACAATTAAAAAGGCACATGTCACACAAAATATGGCGAGGTTTCTCCGAGCATTCGTAGCAGTCTCGCTCTGAGAGACGACTGTTAGACCCCCAAATCATCACACACATCACACATCCACCACAAGATCTGAGGTAAGTGGTTAGAAGCTAATCCAACCAACCGCAGACTAATTTTATGATCTGGTCACTGAAGACGTATCCTAATGAAAGAAATACTGAAGGGTAATTCAGTATTCTAGGAAATGAGCTTGTTCGCCATCTTGCTGAGAGTTAAATGAGGACATTGAAACCAGTCTCATGTCCGTCTGGCAAAGTACGAGGCGAGAACCGACAGTCAGTTAGCGTGTCAATACAGGGCATTACAACTATCCAGAAAGTCGCTGTGTGAGGCCAAGAAGTACGTGGTTCTCAGCACGTTATTAAAGCACAAGTTGCCATTTTTACATTTCAGTTTTCATGCAAATTAAACAAAAAAGACTTTAAGGGTGCTGGTACACAGAGTTTGGACAGAGTTTGCCCCCCATTTCCAGTTTTTAGCTAAGATCTCTATTTGGCTCTAGCTTCATATTTACTGTAGAGATGTGAGAGTGGTACCAATCATCTCATACAACTTTTAAAAAGAATGCAACAAAGCTCATCTCCAAAAATTTAAACAAAGTCACAATCTGCTAATCCAGATATAGCACAACACAGTTATTTGTCACTGAGGAGATACATTATTCTGATGTGATGCAGCATTTTCAGAAATGTCGACAAGCCTACGAACGCACAGAGAAACCCCGAGAAACTTTTTTTCTTTGCTTTTTTGTTTTACAGTGATTTTCTAACATTTCAACATTTTTTTTTAATTCAAACTAGTGCTATCAATCTCGTGTCAATCATAAATCCACAAACACCTTCTACACTAGCCCGTCTAAGTTACTGCACTCACTTTGAATTCAGGGTACAATTTGGGACAACTGAGAATGTGGATGATGTTTAAAGGCCTTTATGCCACCTAAGTTGTACTTTATGTTGATGATAATGCCACTCAGGACATTTCCATGCAGAAGGTTTATGAAGTCAATAACTGAAGTGTCTGAGCTGCAGGTTGGAACCCCTTTAAGATGAGACACAGTTTGTTTTGTCTGATGTTCCTCTGATGTGTGGAAACCTGCGTTGGTTTGACACTGTGTGTCTGTTTGGCAGCTGTGTGATGACATGACAGTCTAGTCCTCTTTTTGTTTAAGTCTTAAGTCGGTGTGTTCAGGAAACTAAAGGAATTACCAGAAACTGTATAAGTCATCTTACAACACTGTGCCTCCCTAAAAGACTGCAAACAAAATGCATACAGGGTCACAGACTCAGCCATGTATGAAAAAAACAGAAGGGGTGTTAAACTGGGTTTAAGCAGACAGTGTAAAAAGCTTTGATCTATTTAGAGCAGTCAGGTGCTTTTTAAAATGGGCCAAATTCACAGAAACGGAGGAGCATAAATCCAAGGCACAAAGATGTAAAAAGCCTCATTATGACCTGGAGTGGTGGCAGAAAAGTGACACACAGCAGCTCCGTGACTGATGAACACTTCACAAAGGAGGCACTGAAAACTGGACTTGTGTATGAAAATCTTCCTTCATTAAACTGCCTTTACACTCTGGCTTGGAGCCCTTTCACTAAACTTTACTGTGATTTTAATAGTAGGCCTTTATAGTCAGGTCACATGCACATCCCAGCAACTTAGAAGCCAGAAGTATAGGGATGCACATTTTAAATCATCCATACAAAAAATGTATTGCACCCTTTATGGTCACAAAACAAGACCTAAAATAGAGGATGCATGAAATTTACAATTTGGTGTAACTGAAAGTAAATCTGTCGGGTTTAATGTTAGACTAAGTGTTAAAGTGAGAGAGGCCGGCCAGAATAAGTTGGAAAACCAGCAAGAATAAAACTTACACCAAATTTTTATTTTGTCAAGGTATAACTCAATGAAACGTTTTTTTCTACAGTAATACTTCAAACAGGTTTTCTAACTGCAAAGAAAGACAGTTAAATACAAAGGTTTTCATAAATTAGATCCTTTTCTTTAGAAAGAAAAGCTGTGATCAGGTGAGAGGAGGTCTACATTCATAATGATGATGCCGTAGTCCCGCGACCTAATCGGGTGTGTCTGAAAACTTCCTGTGCTAACCAAACTGCTGTCCCTCCGAGAATGCTTTGTGAAAGATAAGTGAGCGGGACTAGCCAAAGTATGTCACGTTTACGGCCTTCTATGTGAAACAGTCTCTTACACTGCTGACAGGTTTTACCAAACAACTGCAGACATTTAGTTATGATTGGATCAGGATAGCTTCTTTGACTATAAAGGCTTTAGTCGTGAGTCACTGTACATTTTATGACTCTACAGCAATGTGAGTATACAGGTTTTACCTGTTCGTCCATTGTAAGATGATTTTATAATCCTTTTATAATTGCTACATTGTCATAAACTGTGGACTGAAGTGTCAAGGCCAGTCCACAGAGAACAGGCTTCACCCTTTTTTTTTTTCTTTGCCTCAACGTTGTTCAAATTTTCAGTCCACTCTCCTGTCAGTCCTACAGACTGCAGCCTTAAGGGTGTTTGTAATGACTGATCGAGGCTCCCAGGTTCACAGTGAGTTTTCTGATTTCACTGAGAGGATACGGAGGAAATAAACAGACTGTTTTCTTCCCGTGGCATCCTCATCCAGCCTATTCAAGAACTATTTTGGGATGGTACATGTCTTTTATGAGCCAGGACAGGTTGGCCGGTGGCTGCCCCTGAAGAACTTCAGGAGCTGCAGCTAACAAAGATGGCTGACCAGAGATCTGAGTCTGTGTGGACTGACAGGACTCAACGTTCCTGTAGGTTGTACGCTTGGTTGCTTCCAAAATGGATTTCCTGTCACTGTTGGCCGAGTAATTAAATAATTTAAAATACAATAGCAGTGCATTACTTTTTGTGTCCTGCTGAAGACTCTTGAGAGTTGGTATATTTGCTTCCGTAAAGGCTTTCTAGAAGTTTATTTGCATCAGGGTGCCTCAGATTTATGTTCCCCATCCAAATGAGTTATTGAATTCATGCTTAGCCTGACAGTTACCTTGGCAATAGGAAACAAAACACAGATGACTTCAATGATGAGCAAAGCATTTGTTGGACATTTTGTTGCCCATGCATACCTGCTCACATTTCATCCTGAAACATTTGCTGATCTCAAAGGCAGGTTTAATTTGCTCGAGTGTCGTCATGACAAAAAGAAAAAAAAAAGACAAAAAAATGACAAAAAAGAAAAAAAAAAGAAAAAAACCCCCAAAACCCTAAATGCCGTCTACAAACATCTCCTTCCAGTCTGAAAGCTCTGCATGATTCCCAAACACAGAAATGATGTGAGTGACACCAAAATACATGAAGCACTTCTTTGTATTGTGGAATTAATATAACAAGAAATTGAAGAGTCAGTATATTATAAATGCAATGCTGTGCTGCAGGTGAATCCCAGGCGTTGGATTTTGGAGCTTTAGACCACCAAAAGAAATTTGCAAGTGGCAGAAAACACTGAAGCCACAGCTGAGCGCTTAGATCATCTCGACAATAAACATGTGCAGTAAAAATATGTTTGAAGTGAAGCAGGAGAGAAGGAGCACATACTTCTCCCCGCCCTTTGAAGTGGCTGGAATCCCTTGTTTCATTTTCAACCAATTATTTCCTTGTTTGAGTCATTTCTTTTTTCTGGAGGTGAGCAAGTCCAAACAGGGCAGTGGCAAAAAAAACAAACAAACAAACAAAAAAAACATCCAATTTACTTGATTAAAAAAAAAAGTATAGCATTATTTGCCTTTGACGGGTAGTGGATCTGATGGCAGCATGTCTGGGGTTAATGCCTCAGTGAGAGATGAGCTTTAGTCAAATCCCTCCTCCTCTTTTCCTTTTGTCCTTTTGTCTGTAAATCTGTCACTCCAGAGAAGAACAGGAGCTGCCGGACCAGTCGAGAACTAACCAAACCAGAACACTTTGAGACCTCAACAGAGCGGAACCAGCAGACACCACACCGCGCCTGGTCTTTCACTTCAATATCGTAAACTCTTCCGTGCTGATGAAATGTGTGTATTCGTGTGTTTGACAAAGACAGAGAAAGAAAAAGCGAGAGAGACTCTACGATGGTTTATGACAAGTTGTCTGGGTGTGTGTGTTTCTGTGTGTGTGTGTGTGTGTATATGTGTGTGTGTGTGAGAGAAGGTCCTCCAGTGGCGTATCTACGACACTCCGTTCACCAGCGGAGGAGCGTCCTGTTTGTCCTTCTTCATCCCTCGGTCTCTGACGGGTCTCTGATGGTGATGGCGAGACGGGCCCTCACCACTGGCACTGACGCCACCCTGGGATGAGGAAGGTCCTCCTCCTCCTCCTCCTCCTCCTCCTCCTCCACCTCGTCCCCCTGACGAGTGCTGCACGCTTACGCTCGTTGTTTCCATCCACACGAATCTGTAGGAGGCATGAAATAAGTACGGTCTTGTTCCGCAGCTTAACAGAGGGGAAATATGATCAAATGCCTGATGATGTAGTGAGGCGTTGGACGGGATCTGAGCCCATATTTATCAAGCCTCTCAGAATAATTTCCAGGAATCAGGCAGAAAGTTAAGCTAAGACTAAATATAACTCTACCTCAGAGTAGGACACAGGTATTTATAAAGCTTCCTGCTCTGACTCTGACTCTGTTGAGTGAGGACAGGGTCAGATCCATGGTGTGTGACATCACAGCCTTACAACACTGAGAGCCCCAAAGTACAAAGACTGATGACGTTTTGTACATTTTACTGACACTTGTGTTCTGGAGCATAAAATCTGGTAAGAAGAAAACAACACTGTGTGCTTTATATGTATAAACAAATATGCTAGGTGACTAATTTAATCAATATATAGACAAAAATAAAATGCCAAAATCATGTAATATAATACTAACCTATTTGCTGTTTGTGTAGAAAGTTCTTGTGAAATATTGGCAGGCTTGTTGCATGACTAAAAAATTATGTTCTATAAACAAAACAGTAGATATAACATATAATTATTGTTATAATTTGAAATGAAAAAATAACACTTAAGCTGAGCAGCAGCATTTGGCCATCACATCCCTTTCTCACCAATAAGCTGTCCGTGCAAGGAAACCCAACTGTGTTCAAAGAAAAGTTTTGGTCTGTTCTCATTGCCTCTGTGGTCGAGGTACCGTGCAGGAAAAGTTTGATTAATCACTGCAACAGCTGTTTGTAATAGAGAAGTTTCTGCAGAGAGTCATAAAACTGATTCAGTTTTTCTCAAAATGGTATTTTCAACCTCAGTGTCATCAAGTGTTCCAAATCATCTTTCCTGTGAGCTGTTTCTGCCTTTCGCTTCCTCCGGTTGACCCTAAATACTGCCCGAGATAGAAGTAATGTCTTTAGTTACACAATTCGGTAACATGCCTTCAGTCTGGGCTCTAAAAGTAAGACCAAATACATGTCTGGCCAGTTTGAAATGATCTACTCTTGATCACTTGATGATTAAAGATCAAGGGGGAAAAAAATGTCTGCAGATGTTTCTGTCGTTAAGGGGTGAATGGGTTTGTGTGTGTGTGTGTTACCTGTAGAGTGTCTTCCTGCACTCTTGTCTTGGGGTCTCTGACATGACGAGGTCTCGGCTCGCTCCACTGCATGTCGTCACCTAAACCAGGACACAAAAATCTCTTATCTGAGTCTCTTAAAAAGGTATCATCTTTGTTCCCGCCACCTCATTAGACCATAAAAACAAACTAGTTCTCAGACAAAGTGAAATGAGAAACCACTGTCTACGTCACTGTCATGTTGCCAAAATCCCCACAAACCCCTACAGTCTCTAGCAGCAGCTCACTGGCAGGTAGCTGCTTAATTATGGGGTTAAATCTCGGCATCATAATTAGATTTATCTGAGAGGAAATTCATTTTTTAGTGTAAATGTGGATCTCCTTGAAGAGAACACTCAAAGAGAATTTATTAGTGAAGGGAGTCTGCAGGGATCTCATTATGTGATTCACTCCCATTCTTCAGGCTATAATTTGATGACAAGCATCTGAAACTGCTACTTATTTCAACTCACTACACACTCAGTTCTCTCTTAAATAAAGATCATCTCCATTCATTATCTTCAAAATTAGCTGCATATCCAGTCAAATGGTAGATTGGTAGAATTATTTTGTTATGCGGCTGATAGAGAAAAAGTTTATCAAGCCACTGTAAACACCTGACTCTTCTCTCTACTGAGGACAATCCTGAGTGATATAAGATCTGTACCTACCTTTATACCCTCCCCCTCCTCTTCCTCTCCCTCCTCGTCCCCGTGGCCCTCCGCCGCCTGCTCTCTTCCTCCCATCTGTCCGTCTAGGCAGGGTCCCGCCTCCCGTCATCAGCTCCTCTGTGGGGGCCAGCGACCAATCAATGAGCTCGTCTCTGTGGTCCGACTCCGTCTCTGAGGCGTTGGACGCCTCCGAGTTGGTGCCTGGGGGATGGGGGGCACGAGTCAAACCTCATTTAAAGAGCCTCGGAGAGACAGCACAGACTTGAGTCCTGAATGATTGTTTTGTTTTATAATAAAATCATCGCCAGGGGAAGAGACTCTCCATTCAGTACTTGTAGCCTTGTACTAGCTGGATGTTTCATGTAATCCAAACATTTATTTTACCCTGGAATGAGGCCACTGTGCACAAAAAGTGAAGTAATTAACTTTCATCAAATATGGCTGGTATTAACCCCAATCTGAGCCAGAGAATCAGCTTGTATGCTTTGTCACTGTAACTTTAATATCTAAAATAATGAGAGCACTGTAACTGGCAAACATTATATTAAAGCTTCAGATAAATTACCTTACGTTTCCTGTGTACAAACACAGTATTTGAAAAGTAAAATAGGAATGTTATTTTTATCAAGATATAGTAATTTTATCGTACCTGAGGCGAAAGCTGCGCCGCCTCCTCTCCGCCCTCTGCCACCTCTTCCTCCTCCGCCTGCGTAGGGCTTCCCTCCTCCCCCGCCCCCTCCCCTCCCCATCCCCAGGCCCATGCCGTTATCGAACACATAGGTTTTGTCTTTAAGGTTTCGAGGCCCCGTCCCCCCTCCTCCGCCTCCCCCTCCTATCTGCCTCAGCTGCTCGTCAATCTGAAGGCGCTCCAGACGAAGCTGATCCACCTCCTGTGGACATGAAGAATACAAACAAACAAAAACCTTAGTATGTTTACACACAGGTTTTAATCATATGGAATTATGCTAGGGGGGTAGGTGTAGTGAAAAGCCACACAGCAGGGTAACAGGTTCAGAGACAACAGTGCCTGCTTATACATTTTTCTGTAACATAACTATGACCATTGTTTTCTTCTAGTGATCCCGCTTTTTTTGCAGTTGGTCATTTCTTATTTCAGTGACAGTGACTCAGTGAGTTCCTAGAGATGCCCCTCAGACCAAGCTGCTTGGAACCGGTTCTAAAAAGTAAGGACCTGCAGCAATTTCAAGGTTGGATTTTTTATCTGTAGTTAGAAGAAACCAGTGAATCAGAAGATCAGAAAATTATGTAATTAAGGTTGCACCTGTAGTATTCTTTGCGTTTCTCAGTGTTTGCCCAAGGTCGGGGCTGAGGCTTAACTCCTCCACACACCAACACGCGCACACACACACACACACAGCAGAGAGGCCACTTGTCAGGCTAATACAAATGATCTGACTGTAGTCTGTATGTAACTGTTTAGCCTAACTTGTCACATATCTTAAAAGTGAGAAACTTCTGGACTTTCTGGCTGAGATAGCAGCCCTGACTCCCACGCCACCCCTCGTCCTCTACCTACAGCACCAGCCAGGTCATATCAGATATCCCTAATAAACACGATTTTCCTGAAAATATGATGACAGGTGAAAATGAAACTTTTCTGTTCTCTGGTCTGTGTGCTCTCTGAAACCTGAGAGCCTGTACTCCCAGTAGATTGTTGATGAGGTAAAAGAAACATCACTCACATCAGTCGTCTGTTGTTTTACAGACCGCTTCTCAATTTTATTCACATCATCTTAGTAAATTAAACGGATCCACTTTTAGTTCTGACTAAGGACCTTCAGTATTTAGAGCAAGTGACTACTGTATAACAAGGAATGACAATGTCAGTAGGAGATGAATTCATGTTATTTCTTCAGGGGAAAAAAAAATGCTCCCATGTCACTACATTTTTCAAAACACCGGCTCGATGAAATTCTGAACCCTAAGCCCTTCACAATATTGGGGATATAATGTTTACAAGGCACACAGAGAAACCTGGTTAACCAACTCTTTTATGCAAGAGTTTCTGTTCATCTACATCAGAGCAGTAAATCCAGCTACTCTGTCAATTGTGTACGGGCCATACCTCCCTCCAGGCTCGTCACAAAGGGCCTGGGGTTAACATCTTACTGTGCATGGGGACTTCCAGACTGGAAACGGGGACTTCCACACTAAAAGTACGTTGTATTTACTGGTTGGCAAGACACGGCTAACCCATTTCTAGTGTTTTTAAGTTAAGGGATCACTTGGTGGGAACTTCATATTTAACTGACAGTGGTATCCGTCTTCTCATCCACATCTCAGCAACTAAGCATATTAATGTATTCCTTTGCCTCTGGGTCATTCATATTCATATTGTTTTATGAATATTGTATTTTAAATGCTTCAGTATGATATTGCTTGTGTGATTTTTTTTGTTAGTTATTCAGTATTTCTTAATATTCACTGTGATTAATGGAAAAAGCTCTGAAGTTTGCTGAAGTTAATATTGTACTATGATGACTTTGGAAAAAAGCTTTGCTCACTTCCTTCTCTGTACACAAAGCACACAAACCACAATCCTAAATTCAGATTTTTTTTTTGGTCACATGACTACATTATTGTCTTATGTTATATTCTGTTATAAAGAATAGTGAGATGTTAAGTCACAGTGAAAGGGACTGTTCTAAAAAACAGGATGTTGTTATCACTGGTGACTGAACACACCTTAAGGTAGTTGAGGTGATAGTCCAGCAGGACTGTTGCATTAGAAATGCTTTCCTTGGTTCCGACAAATACAAATGGCACCATTCCCTGTGAGGTTAAGAAAGAGAGAAAGATTTATTTATTTCACACTGCATCTTATCTATTCTCCAACAATGCACTTGGCAGTAGTAAATATGTATTTATTACTGGAATCACATGTCAATGATTTAGGAGTGTGACTTCACTATACAGTTGTTGTGTTGGCCCTCTCTTTCCCACTTACTTCGTCTGCTGCTGCTGCTGCCGCCGCTGATGGCTTCTTGTCATTCTCAGGCTCAATGCGAACTCGCACAACCCCAGACTTATCAACCACTTCCTGGATGAGTTTGCCGTTTTTGCCAATCACCTTCCCTGTAAAGAGCAAAAACATGTTGGCACTCTGGCGTTTAACAGCCTGGCAAATTACTGAATAAATACAAGTTACCACATGGATAACCTCACTGTCTCAGGTGAGTGATTCTTCTCACCTACTAAGTTCCGGGGAACTTTAATGATATCTTCAGAGAATTCCAAGAAACTCCTGGCAATACGTACGGCATCTTGGTCCTTAGACAAACAACAAGGAGGAAACAGATGAACTCCTGTTGCTTTCTTAACTCAGTTTAACTTAAATATGAAATACAATTAACAAGAAGCTTTGACACTTGCTTCTAAAGACCATACACTATACATGGAAGGTGAACATCTCTACACTCAAATCTGCATTAGTAAGTCCAGGGACAATAAGCATGTCAGTTCATCTGTGCATCAGCAGAGTCACCTCTCCGTATATGTGAAAGGTGCACGTCTCCTCGTCCAGGTCTATGTTAGTGACTCCGGGGACTTTACGCGCTTGCTGAATGTTGGCCCCGTGAGTTCCGATGGCCAGACCCATAAGATCGTCCCGAACCGCGAACTGTTCGTGAAATCGTGATGCCAGCTGTCTGGAACTCTGTAGAATCAAAACAAGAGAGACCAATGGCAAAAGCGTGAGCAAACACGTTATGACGGCTACAACAGAGACATGCACACAAATCCCTGATCGGAAATCCTTTAATAAAGATGCAATCACTTTTTAACAACAAAATGATCCCACACACATTCGTGTAAGCTTCATCTTGTGAGTGGGTCCGTGTGTGTGTGTGTGTCAATATCTACCTCCAGTTGTCTGCTGGCCTCTTCGTTCCTCAGCATGAGCGACAGTTTGGTGCGGAGGCTCCTGAAGTGCATGTCACTCATCATATTGGCCCGCTTTGTTGTGACCTCATTCACAGACTGCGGGAAACACAACCACAGCTTAATTCACAGAATCAGACTCTGGAATATGTTATTGATGGAGGTCGTCTACAAAATGATGGGATATTGTTTGAAGTCACACACAGGGTGCTTCAGTCAGACTGCATCAATGGTGGAATAAAAACATTAGATTATGTATAAAATGTTGTTGTGGAGATGGGCAGACAACTTTCCTCTCATGTTCATAATTCAGAAAAAGAGTTTAACGAACCAAAATGACCAGCTGCTTTTTCTCTGAGTCGTAGGTGACGCTGAACGCTCCCACTGCCTTTTTGAAGTCCTTGTGTGCCGATTCCTTGGAGCACCTGTCAACACAAGAGTTACACATATAACTCATGTTCTTGAATAATTGAGAGATCATTAGGGATTATTTAGAGACTTGTGTGTACAAACCTTTAATTCGTCACAGATTTGTCGAAGATAATAAAGCAATATTTTGTCTTTTTAGAGCATAATACAAACGTGCAAGCCTAACCATTTATTAATGGCTCATAAATAGCTTAATGCTGGCATTTACATGTATAAGAATGTGACTCACACCTTCTTTAATTGCTGCTCCATCTTTGAGCATTGTATTAGTTACACATACTGCTGCTGTTCTACTGTGTGCCACTTATACTAAACACCCTGACGTTGTGACCATGATGCTGCTACTCATCAGCAGTTTGTTTCAAACAGCCGTCACAAAGGTTAATACCTTTGTTAAAACTAAGCTTCAAAGCTGGCTTCGGTTGAAAACCAGCCATTTAATGTCATCATAGGGAACAGCTTGTGCAGAGACTTAGTTTTCAAACTGAAATGTTCTTGAATTACCAAAAGTTTAATTTTTTCCCTGTATTTCTTGTTTTTGCTCTTTTCCCTCTTTCTGCTTTACTTTCAACTTACACAATTTGTTAGTACAGAGCATAACGTCAACAGAGATCATTGTCTGTACTGTATAACAGATCCACATTTGAGCATTACTTTAAGGAAGAAAATTCAAAGTATTTTTATAACTCACATTTCTCAGGTTATATGATTCAAGACTTTTTTCTTTGGATGAGCTCAATATCTGATTGCATCTGGTGTGTGTGTGTGTGTGTACGTGCGCGTGCATATATTTCTATCAAACTTACATCTGCCGTAGATCCTCAGGTACATCCAGTCTGATCTTGATGAATGTGGTTTTGGTGGCTGGTTTATTCGGGTTGACCGGCCGTAACCGCTCCAGCGTCACTATCTCATTTAATGTGGCGTCACACGCGGCGTACTCTATTACGTAAAACTAGAGACACAGAGACAAGGATGACGTCAGAGAACTGTGTGCCAATACATAAAATATAAATGGGGAATATAAGAAAAAAATAAACAGCCCACAGAAGTGAGACATGTCTGACAGGTTAGCCTAAATTCCTTAAAAGCTGATGTGTGGATCTTGATCACAACAGTGAGACTTTGAACACATGAAGTGAACTCACTGGAATCCTCAAAACCAACAGCAGCCTCCAGAAGAATGATGATATACTTTGGCTGATAAATCTACACTGACCTACTTCAAGAACCTTAATGGACATCTGCTATTTTCTTCTGGCTATTGTGATATATATTATATGAACCAGTGAAAACTAACTGATGTGAATATTTCTGCTGTCACATGGCTCCTTGCTGCTGTTCTGATTGGAAGCACGGTGCACTGAGACTTACCTCTCCTTTGACCATGCGAACCTTGGCCAGCCACCATCCACATGGCTCCTTGTCATTAGCCCGGGAATATACCTGGCAACACACACACAGTAAATTTCCACTCTTCCACTCAAAGCCTCTCGCACAGAAACTAATTTAATGCATGTGGCCTCATTTCTTATTCAATCCACTTAAAAGAGGAGCCTTTAGCACTGAGGACTTCTGAGGCCTTGATAAGTTGCAATATTAATGTATTATGTACAAAACAAAGAATGAATGATTTACTTTATTAATATTCTGAAGTGAACAGATACAGATTCTCTGAGGATTGTTGAGGAGGAACAACAAGAAATTCCTTATTGTTAGCAAACTTTTGTTCTGTTTTCAGGTGAGCACAGCATGATACTTTAAGCTCAATGTTTTTTTTCCTGTAATTATACAACACAAATAACAAAACTAATAGAGCAAGCTATTGGTACTCATTCTGAATCTTAAGCACTTAAAAAAAATCAAGGAAAATAAATGAAACAATGAGAGATAATCTTGCTCATTTACAGTTGCAATTTTTTCCTCTTCACCTCCTTCTACTAGATGAGTAGATCTCCTCATAAAAACATCTCCATGTTTACTTAAATCCACATTGAACAATATGAACCACAGCAGGCAGCAGCAACAGAAACTTTATGATGTGTGAGAACATATAATCCATGTGAAGATCAAAGTCCATCAACGTCAATAAAAATGGAAAACATGGAGCCTGAAAATTCCCATTAGCTCACACATCGGAATTTAACTCCACTACATTTCTTCTCTCTTCTACATGAACTACATCTACAATATTAATTTTCTGAAACAATTCTACTGAATCAGTCCCACCTCAACTTCATCGCTCTCATTGATCTCCTTGCAGAACCCCGTTGGAGGAGGAAAACGCACATCCTGAAACGGGATCTGACGCTCTGGCTGCCAACTGGGACAAAGGGACGCATGTAGCAAAATGAGCGTGAATGTCCTCATTGGCAGTAGGTGACATTTTTACAGTACATTACATTTTGCTGTTTACTCACTTGTTTTCGAATGCCACAGTGACGGATCCTTCGTGAACATCCTTCACAAAGGCCTACAAGAATCAGCGGTAAAACAACAGAAGTTAGAATAAACAGGGTCGATCTACCTGTATAAACAGTCAATACAGCTCTAGATGGGCATCAAGCATGTGAAAGGGTTACAGTTCAGCTATCCAAGCCTGACACAAGCCCAGAGCTGTTAGTTTCCTTTTTTTGGGAGCTTTGGGCTTGAGTCAGGTTTGGCCCCGTCCCCCTCTCTGGTTGTACACACAGTCTGCGTCCATGTGTGTCAAGTGCTGCAAGTAGGACATGCAGTGCCTTGAAGGAACAGAGAGAGAGACGGGGAGCCCGGTCTATGGGTTGCATTAGCCTGGCAAGCTAACACTCAGTAATGGATTAAATGAAGCAAAAACTTCCAAAAAGGAGAGCTTCTCCCAAACCTCACTGATTCAGGGATAGCTCCTCTGTCGCAGTAACGTTATGACCTGCGATTACGCCTCTGCTAAACTGCTTACAAGATTATGACCACCTGAACTGTAACTGGAGTTTTGCGGCCACTTTTATCTGGCATATTTGAGGTAAAAAAAAAAAAAAAAAAAGAATGATATTATAAGAATGAAAATGTAATTAATAAAAAATACTACCATGAAGAGGTAAGGTAGGTGGTTCAATATGCGTGTGCTGGAATTTAGGTGCAATGTGTGGTATTACCATTAATGAAACTAAGAGGAATAACTTAATCGTAGATTTTTTAAAATCATCATTATTATTGTTATTATTATTTTTAAGGATTCTGCCTCAAATTCAGCTTCCTGTTTGTTACCAGAAACAATATATGTGTTGTTCTTGTCACAAGAGGATTTATTGTAAATCGGTGGATAATGTCTTCAGTGAGCAGAAAACAACGTTTAGATCAAAACATAAAATTCAAGTGAAAAGCAATCAGAACAAATCTGGGTACTTTTCAGAAAAAAAAAGTATAAACTTTAAATATGAGCCTTATTGATGATATTTTGAATCTTCTGCTGCTGTGTTGGTCCAGTCGGAGCTGTGCTTGGTAAATTTAACTTTTATGTCATGTCAGTCTTGGTATTTTATCTGTTCATTAAAAAACACAAAAAGATTTTGAATATTATTGTGATGCCAGAGACGTGGTAATCATTTCCAAGTGAACACTAATGACTAAAAGCTCATTCATCATTCAAAAACCATATAAACAAGTTGGTGACAAATCTCTTAGTCTAGAAAAACAATCACTTCTACTGAGAGTAAATGTAACAGTGTTTAAAACAGCTTTCACATTCAAGATGCTTCGGTTCATCAACAAACAACAACAAACATTAAGAAAACATCTGCAATAACCTCCAACCTATTTGGCTCTATTAAAGTGTGTGTGTGCCACTTCAGGGATTAGCAACCTGGACTCAGGCAATAAAAAAAGTCCACTCTCTGATCAGGTGAACCAGGAAACACAGCTCAGTATCGTTCAGCTCTTTGTATGAGGTGTAGACCTGAAGATATTTAGGAACTGACTGACTGCTAGCACTGGTCACAGCTGAAAACACCGATCAAATCTGAATAATCAACTCTGTATTTGCTTTAGTGCAATTCATTAGGGCATGAATCACAGTCCAGCATAGTTACGTGGCTGATGACATGCACTGTATCATACGTACTACTGATCGTATCAAGAAAGGCTTTGGCATTTCAATGAACAAACCTGGAGACTGACTCAAAGTTTGTGCAGTTGTGAAAGTGTTTCTACAGTTATCACAGGTCAAACCTCAGTTTAGTACATCAGACAATTTTCTGAGCAATTCAAATACCGTTGAATGAAGTGAAACCAACATGGCAGTTCAGTGTAATTAACTCGACAGCTCTACTCGGCAGCAAACAGCAAAAGTTGGGGAGTCTGTCTTTTATTCCAAGAGATTGTGGAAAATATGAACTCAACTGAAAATTCGGCAATCAGCTTTTAGTGCTATAATTTGCACCAAAAAAAACCCTAAAACACAGTCTGCATCTATAAAGACAGGCTTGGCCATTGCCACACCCATCTACGAGAGACAAGAGTAAATCCACTGCTGATGTTTTCACCTTTAATTTATCTATGAACCAAAGGAGATTATGCCTCATATTTTTCAGACTTCAGATTTATATTCATGTTACAAGTCAGTGTAAAGTGCTCTTCTTCTTTACACATTGCACCACTCAGGCAGAGCAGGTTTGCAGGCCGACTCCACTTAACTCAGATTGCTCTCTGATGGGGCGGTTGTGCTGCACACTCATTTCACTTCACATTATTTACATTAGTTTGCCTGCAACAAAGCCTCTGCTCCCAGAAAGATGTCAGCTCTTGCAGGTACTCTCCATCCAACCTCACTAACTCTGCGACCAAACCATCAGAGCTGCTGTTTGTCTTCACTGTGTCTGTATTCACAGCTGAGGGCCCTGAAGCAGTCAGACAGTCAGGATGTGAGCAGGTACATCACTTCAGTCTGTGGTCAAATATCACAGAGCAAACGCATAGCCCCTCTTCATCCTACTTGTTGACTCTAGTCTTCAGAGTAAACCTCCACAACCCTCAGAGGCCTTGATAAAAACCTAAAAAGTCCTCTGAGGGGGACATACAGGCAAAGTGCAGCAGCTCCACGGTGTGTTATCCTGAATTAACTTAGTTAAACTCGCATCATGACCCCGTTTTACCACCTGTGTCATCAACCTCTACACAGATAACACTACAGTCAACATCACCAGCACTGCACTATCACCATGATGAGCAGTAAGTAGCTCTTTTCTTCAGCAGCAGTGAGCTCTCAGCAGCTCAGCCTCAGCTTTGTTTACAGAGCTCCAGGTGGAGGCTGCACACAAACACCGAGGCCCCGACATGAAGCGGCTATCTCTCGGCTAGCGTCCGTCCGGCGACACGGTGTCACCTCAGGTCGCCCGAGGCTGCTGCACGGTGCGGGGAAGGAGAAGACAAAGCTCAAGAAAAAGGCGCAGACTCACCTTATAAAAGGCCCCGCTCGTCCCCCTCACTTCTACCACTAGTTCGTCCATGACGCAAGTTACTACAGCTCGCTAGCTAGCTAACTACCGCTGGCGACGTTAGTAGCTAGCGAGCTAGCTGGCTAGCCCGACGCTAGCCGAAATAGCCTGCCAGCTGGATGTGAGACGAGGCCACGGCAACTGTGAGTGACCGTAATGTTGTTTCCCGCTGAGCACCGCCTGTCTGCCTTTGATTGCTCGCAGGGTCCGCCCGTGCAGGTGAGTGAGAGGAGGACTGTGAGGCAGGCAGCGTTAGCCTGTGCTGCTAAATGTTGATGTTAATGTGTGATTAGTGGTGGAGCTGCTGGCTGACTCTCCTCCATGTGACGTCTCTTCCTCTGCTGAAGTCTGAAGGCTGCTTACACTCACATCAGCCTTTTGCTGCTCTCCACAGGTAATACACAGGAATGCCCTCCGTTTTTTTTTCTTCTTCATCCAAATAAAGATGTGTCTATCACCGTCATCCCATTTCACAGCACAGATCAGATGATTTAGTCTCTGAAGCAGTGGAAACAGGCTTTCTGTATTCTCTCATTTGCTTGATTTCACAATGTGTATTCACAGAAAGAAAGGCATGGACTCAAGCTTATTGAGAAAATATTCCCCCTCACTTTCACAACTTCTCACTAAGAAAAACAAATAGTATGAAGACCCCCCATGAGGGCTTCAGAACCGAGGACAGCGACCATTTACTGTATTTAAGATCATCGTGATCCTCACACCTGCTTCACTTACTTTGACACAGAGGATCCCCTGAGCACTTGTTTTGTGCAGGACTCGCTTAACTTCAGATTTAATGTGTTCATGTTGATATATTTTGTCCTCCATCGTGAGATTTCCCTCCATTTTTTCATATTTTCAGCATTTATATCAAAGTTATAAAATTTCTTTGCTATTAAAATCACTGGTGAGTCTGTTTCCAGTCAGATGTCTGAGTCTTGACAACTGACTTGCCAAACTACGCCATCTACATCCACAAGAAAAAGACCAACCTCTCTGGAATATCACAGCACTGCTAAATTTATGACATGCCTCCAAACCCCAAAAATTGAATGTCTAACCATGTTCTCTAAGATGTCCAGGCACATGTACATGTATAATGAGGAAATGAAAAGGTAATAATGAATATAATAATGAAATGAAAGCACGTCTTTTGTTTTACCTCTCTGATCTTTTCACACTCAACATTCGGCAGCACTCGTCTGCTACATCCACTGATGGGCACATGATCTGCCTGAGAATGAATTTTTCTTCAGTCTCAGACAAACTGGTGCAGACAGAGTGAGATATGGAGGCGGAGGAGGAGAAAAAAATTTAAAGTGTTAGAGGTCGCTGAAACATAGAAGCACTGACAGTGAGATATGAGACAGGCATAGAGAAACTTAAAGGGATAAACTATACAAAGATTGGGACAGCAATAGAAAGAGAGGGCAGCAGAAACAGGGTGACACGTGAAGGTTGAAATAAGATACAGGGCAGAGAGGAAGAGAATGGAAAACCAGATATGAAATCTGAAGTTCCTGCATGTGGGACGGAAACAGTAAAAGGCCACAAGTGCGAATATGACCAAAACAGACGTGTTACAGAAAACCTCATCATGTTAATGCTTAGGAGGCATTTAATCTGAATCTTTAGTGCAGAAGGACTGAATGGGCCTCCAAAGAATGAGTCGGTCTGAGTCGAGTGAAGCTTCTTCAGCAGTTTTATCAGAAGTCCCTTTGTGAGATTGTAACAACCACAATGTTACATATGAAACATAGAGTAGAAGACAGTCTGATACAGTCCAAAAGAATGACAAACTCACAGGCAAAAAACATTGTCATCTCCGATTTAACAATTATAATAAAATGACAACATCATAAAATCAAGTAAGACCACTCTTAAGGCTTTTGTTAAAGGAGTAACTTGGTATTTTGACTTTTAATCTAGATTTTGTTTTGACAAGGTAGAATGTACTGTAATCTGCGGAGGAGCTTGCACATCTCTGTCAGCAAGCATCTATCGAGAGGTGTTGAGCAAGACGTGCCGCTCTGTGGCTGACTGACCTCCTACACTAGTGGTATCTCGTTATGCTCAAACAAAAGTGCATCCATATTAATTCCTTGTTGTATAGATTCACTGTTCAGCCAGCAGGCTGGATGTGACCCTTGACCTTGAGTTCAGGCTGATAGTTGAAAGCTGAAAACAGCTGTCAAACAAGCTAGTCTGTAATAGTTCTCTGAGTGAGGGAAATACTGCAGATGTGTTGTACCCTGTAGGGCTGCAACTAACAATTATTTTCATTATCAATTAATCTGCTAATGAATTTCTTGTTGTTTGATATAAATCATTGGTGCAGAAAATATGAATAAATAAATAAATAAATAAATAGTGAAATAGTAAAAAATGACTATCACAATTTTGCAGATCCCAAGATGACTTATTCAGAAGCTTATGTTTATGGTCGTATAAGACAAAAAACTCAGAAAATAATTCACATTTGAGGAGCTGAAATCAGAGGAATCTTTGGCATTTTTGCTTGAAAAATGACTCAGATAATTGATTATCAAAGTAGTTGCAGATCAGTTTTCTGTCGATCAACCGGTTGTTTCAGCTCTAGCACCCAGTACAACTAATCAAGAGGCTGTGACCTTATCTCACAAAGGACACATTCCTCACACTGATGTGTCGGACCGAGTGTTTGCAATGCCACATTCAGAAACATTTTCTTTTTAACCTCCTGACTTTTTACAGATAAACAAAAACACCAGACTAAATTTCAGAATGTCAAGGCAGTGACATTTGTTTAAGAGCAAATGTGGATTATTAAGAAGACACAAATCAACTGCAAAAAAGAGATAACAAATAAAATATTGTGTATGTACAGGGAAAAGGGAAGGCAAGCAAACATACTGTACATTTGTATTCTTAACTTTCAGATCTGGATAAAATACAAAAGTTTGATTTCAGATGTTCGATAAAGAAAATGAGAGAGAACGTAATGTGATATGTGAAATTAATAACTGTGTTATTTGATGAATAACAAGCCTAAGTTAAGTATACCTCCCTTTTTCTTTTCCAATCATTTGAAACCAAGTCAAATGTTGTTTTATTCAGATCTGCCAAGTTTATGAAGGAACTGCAGGCACATTCTTCTTTTTTTTCTCCACGCTGTATTTGTCTTCTCACACTAGTACGGTCGTCTCACTTGTATTACAGCGGCTAAGTTAGGCCGAGTTACGCTAACCTAATGGTAAACTGAGTCATAGGTATTTGTTCACGGATAAAAAGTTGAAGGGTGTATTATGTGCTGGGATATCACTCAGCCCCCTGCCCCACTACCCTGAACTGAATAAGCGGTTTCGAAAGTGGATGAATGGATGTTATTCTCATCTTGGTGAGTTCTTTTGCCCAGCTTTTGTTGATCCTATGGCTCTGGTTGTATATCACAGATTTGCCCGTACATATGACGAATAGAGCTCTTCCTTTATAGTAAGAGGTTTTATTCTCCTACTGCTTGATCCTGCTCTTGCAGATAGAAGAAGACCAGGGGAGTAGAATTTCTGAATAAAAATCAAGAAAATCTGCTACAGCTCAGACAGTTAGCTCTATGGATTTCACTTGGGTTTGCACAGTGTTTCAGTGGCTCAACGGGACGAATTAATTAGGTCGTCAGAGTGTCAGCTCAGAGGGAACACCGCTCTGTAGTGCTAACTGATCTGAATTTTTCACATATGGCATCCAAATATATTCATAGAATTGCTCAAAAGTAGGCTACAGCGTTAAAATAGGGTAAGACATGGTGAGTGAGCTGCCGTATCAGAGTGGCAGCATCACAGTCCGGCTTATGGATTGATGCCTTATTATGAGGGCCTCATATCTACATCATTGGGTTATGTACACCTTCAACTTGCAATCCAACTGGGAGCTATCTCAATGTAAAGCTGCCTCTCTGTGTACCATAAATAATGCCCGTGCCATCCGCAGCGCTGATACTCCTGAACTCATCTCTTTCACACACACACACACACACACACACCGGGCTTAAGTCCACCCATAGCGCACACCCAGTCTGAGGCTGTGTAGCAGTATAGATATATCAGTTATGTATACAGGGGTCACAGTTTTCTGTCATCCTTCCTGTCCTTTCTGAGACTGACAGCAGTGATACTGATGTGGAGGGCACATGAGACAGACAGAGGGCCTTTCCCTTGAAAAAGGTTCACTACAGATTGTGGCAAAGACGGGATGTTTCTGCTTTGCACACAAAGACACAGCTGGGTGAGCCACTCAGCCAGAAGGTGAGCGTGGAGGGGATATATTTTACATTGGGATGAGATGAGAAAAAGGAGCCTTTCCATGAAGGCCCTTCCTTGTAGGGGAGTGTGTTTCTCCTGCATAAGGGTAAGAGGATCTTACAGCCTCTAAATCAATATGTGACATGCTGCCTGACAACCTTCAGATGGTCCACTCGCAGGAAACCTTGTTGTCAAGGTCTTCCTGCATGGGCCCTTTAAGCTCACCTGGCTCACATCAACTTAGTCTAAGACACATTTCCTCCTCTCTCCCGTGCATTCATGATCTTAGCGATCTCACAGTGGTTTTAAAGTCAACTGTCCTACTTGTGAAGGATTAGCCTAGATTCATATCAGGTGCATGAAAATTCAGAAGCAAAAAGAGTCTCATTCATCCGCTCAAACGGTCGATGTTTCCACTTAGGAGGCCGTCAGAGCGTTTGGTTGGTTGTATGAGCCGAGATCACTTCGAGTGGTTAAAATACCTGAAACCTGAGCTATTTCTTCAAACCATGACAGACACAGCGTTCTGAGGCAGTAGATAAAGGTTGGGAATTGCTGCTTTCAGCTAGGACGTGGATGAAAATCAATAAAGATGAAGCAGCAAATATAAGGTTTAAGACTTCTAACACATTGCCTCAGAATATCGCTGTTAATAATGGCTGTGACAAACACCAAAGCAGAGCTGCTTTAGGAAATAACAGCATCAAGACTGTTTGTTGTGGACCGTCAAGTAACTCATAGGTTAGTTCTATTGTGTTTGTGTGTGCACTGCGCACACTGAAAGTATATTTACTCAGTTTCTGTCTACGTTTGAATAAATGGAAGAATCTCTACACTACACTGCAGACTAAAAGGCAACATCGTCTCATGTCAGAATTGTTAAATAAACTCCCCGACTCCTTTGCCCTCTCTCCTCCCTACCTCTCCCTCCCTCATCCTCAAGAACAAGAATATTGATGATGTTTCAGTGCCTTGCACAAATGTTACCACTTACCACCCTCTCCTCCTCTTCCCTCTGAAACACATTGCTCTTAGTGTCACCTTCAACCATCCTCCTCCTCCTTCTAAAGCAGAAAAGTTTCACTTAATTTAAAAGACTCTCGTTTTAGCCTCACTCTCCCATCATCCCTCTCCTCCTCTTCCTTGACATATACAGTTACTCTTCTCTCTTCCCCTCCATTACGCCTCCCACTCCTCCTTCTCCTCAACAAGGACAATTACTCTTTGTTTCAGTCTCTTGTGTGAGTCGGACTCTCCCGTCCTCTCTCTCCACGTCTCTGTAGAGCAGGGATTTCTGGGCCTTCAGGCGGCAGGCCAGCGACATGAAGATGGAGTCGACGTTCTGACTCTCCCTCGGGTCCTTGGCCGACGTCTCAAACAGCAGCATGTTGTGGGCGTCGGCGAACTTCAGCGCCATGTTGGAGGGCACCTGAGAAGGCACAGATGTTTGGTTGTAAACCATACTTTAGTCCTGGAGGGAAACCAGTTGTGTTGTCATCCTTGCCTGGGTGCACTCACCTGTATTTGGTCCACAAGGTCACATTTGTTTCCCACCAGGACTCGAGGCACTGATGCTGAGACCCGATGGCCATTACACTCCTGGAACACAAGAGAATATAGTTTTATAAACTTTTTCTCTTTTTGAAGTATGGCCACCTTCACGTTATATGTGAGCATAAATAAGCAACTGAGCGGATATAAACATTACCGTCAGCCTCTTAGTTGTAATTACAAATAATGAATGACAGCTACAGTTTGTCCCACTTGACAAAAAATAAGTGCCAGTGCCGAAACGGCTGCATAGCCAACTAATCCAATACTAACAATCAATTCAGTCAATTGCAAAAGAGCTAAAAGGCTGTACAATGTGTTCGTATCTGCACTAATTAACAGATGTTTAATATGTGGCATGATCATTAACAAACTACTACAGCACTGGTTGTAACCTAGAATAAAGCATGAAGGTCTCAAAGTCATGAAAATGTCTTAACGTTCTTTCCATTTTGTTTATGTGGCATACATTCAGCATTAGTCACACATAATTTTACTTTTTACAACAACTAGTTAAACTTCATCTGCAGTTAATTAAGAACTTGCATTTGTCCTAGAGGTGTCACTCCTTATTTGAAATTCAAACTCTGCTGCAAACATAGAACAATTTAAATATCCCTCTGTAACTATCAGAGCCAAATTAAAAAAAATCACAGTGTAGAAGGGAATCTGCACATCACTGCAGCCGCCCCCAGCAAACGTCTCCATTTCTGTTCTATTTGTTAATGAAAAAAAGGAAGAAATGACGCCATCATCTGAGAAGTCATGTGTGCAATCATTTTGACTTTAACACTATGAATGGAAAAATCTTGGATAAAGGGGAGGCCATTTGCTGGGTTGTAAATGTAACAGTTTTACAGTAGTGATACCACAACAACAAGAAACTCAGTTTACAATAGAAAGGAAGCTACATTCAAAACTAATTATGTGTTAGTTCTCAATTGTTTGAGGTATATTTTCTTTAAAAAGACACAGCTAAAGCTCTAGTGCGTAAAACTGATATTTTGCAGACTCTAAAACTGTTGCTAATGCTAGCACTATGGCTAATGTTGCCAAACACACAGATATTACTGCTCTTTCAACAGTCCTGTTATTACCACTACGGGCTATTTTCACCTCAGACATTTTGACTGATTATAGCAGGAAAAGCAGACATTTAACTAATAACATTAACGCTGACTCACCTCCACTGGAGGAAGCAGCAACGAGCCACAGCACCAGGACCCTGAGAGAGGCCAAACTAAGTGGGAAGCATTTCCTAATTAGTGTTATCAATTACACCTGTGCTGCTCTTTTTAAAATGTCTGCCATGAAGAAGACATTACTGCCGCAGCTTGTTCGCAGTAGAAGCAGTCGTAATAGCAGCAGCTGTATTTTAGCGCACATTGAAGATTTTTCCTGCATCCACAACTGCAACAAAGCACTTTGAATAATTCATCTTGTAGGTCATCGGTTTGGACTCTGCTGGTCTCCTCACAGCAGTGGTTTGAATTGTTGCTTCATTTGCATTTGCAAACCACGCTTTGTGACGGCAAAAATCACAGCGTCAGCCCACGGGAAGAACCAGTGGGAGCACCGGAAAGTGGAGAGGTGCTCATGGTGCCAAATGAGAATATTAAATAGTGCCTATGAGAAAGACAGGGGTTGTGCCGGATGGTTGAATGTGTGCTCCTTTGACCCCTTCCACACTGACGTATACACTGTTCAGTTCCTTTTGCAGTGTATTACGTGAGTTACCAACCTCTATCCATGTCTGTAGGTTGCGGAAGGAAGCCATCTTGGTGACGTCATACACAAAGACTACAGCGTGGACGTTGCGGTAGTAGTGTTCCACCATGGATTTACGAAAGCGCTCCTGGCCGGCTGTGTCCCACACCTGTACCTGTGGAGACAGAGCGTGTTAGTATGTATGAACTACGTAGGAGTTCCTCGGCTGTGTTTTAATGTTTGTGGTTTTCATAATATCTCGGCTCGTCATGAACCAGCATCCAGAGTGACAGAATCCAGACATCCGAGCTTATTACGCATAAAACTTTTACTAGTCTAAGAGAATGAGAAGACAACAGCAAATATGAATGTGGCTGCAATGTGTTGTGAGGGCTTACAAGGACCAGCTCATGGCACTGCACCATGTCAACAGGAAAGGCTGCTCACATATCCCTGGCTACAAGGTCTCAAGAGACCACTGCTCTATAGCATGACGGGTTTTTCTGCTTACTCATTAACAAAAGCCTTCAGCTGGCCGGCTCTCTGTACTTGATGCATGCCAAAATTAAATGTAGACACAGGCCTGATTCAGGTTTAAAACAAAAAAAAACCATTTTGGATCCATTACCACAATGTGTACAGACTGGGTAGCCACGTTTATCAGATCTCTGGTGTGCTGTACTGCTCTGACTGCATTTTTTTCACTGTCTGTTCTCAGTTTTCTCCATATTTTGAGTAATGTGTGAGTCCTGTCAGACCACACTGCGACTCACAAGCTAATCCCCCTGTGTTTGCTTGCGGCGCTGCCTTACACAGCTGTTTGACAAAATCATATAATTGTTTGAATTATATTGTCAGATTGAGCCTTTTTTACTCTGCCAGTACGCCTGTGCAGCATGTGGAGCTGCTCTACGGCACTGTCATTTGTCAGCCGCAGCATTTGATGGTTCAGGTTTAACCAGAGAGACAAAGGCGAAGTGAGATTTATTTACCCTCTCAGTGCAAGAGAAGTACTGATATTGATTTCACCTAAAAATAAAATTCCCTCATGCATACAGAGTGAAATTGTCCATGGCTCATGTTATTTCACACACACACACACACACACATATATATATATACACACAAGCACACACGTGCTCCATTTGTCAGCTTGCTGCATGTAGCCTGTATAATCAGTAGCACATTGTATATCATCATGGAAATCTCCCAACACTCAGCCAGGCCCGGAGTGAAAAACCAGTGAATTATCTGCTATTACCATTTGAAAGGACAAGCCTGGTTATTGAGCAGCAGAGGTTGAATGCTGCATTTAAAGCTTCTCATAACATCAAAGCTTGCTCTTTGTTGAACACTGTGGTCCCTGTAATTTAACAGACGTGGCAGCAAAATGAGAAAAATAGATAATGCATGAAATGGACCATACAAAAAATTATTAGGAGGCTTTCTTTATTGTTTATATACATCTCATCAGTGTCTTCTTAGACCAACGTCTTATTTTGTTAGATTCAGATATTAGATATTTTATCCATCTATATTCTAAATATATATGTTATCTATAATTTTATGTAATAACAACCTCAAAACCACCTGAAATGCTTAGAAATAAGAACAATTGGGTCAGATTTGGGTCAGACTAAATCATGGTAAAGTTTCTGCATGCTGTGAAACGCTTCACTAACACATCTTGGCTATATGTCATACAAACTTGAGAACCATTAATATTATTTTGACACCTTGCTCCGCACATCTATACTTAGTGCTCGGCTCTGCTATTTTTAGCCCTCTGCAGCTTATACCATTTGTTGTTGCCAATCTGTGTGCCACTTTCATTCACCTGCCAGAGGACTGGAGAGGATGGAGAGGAAAAGTCATCTACATAGCTCTATGTAGACTTAGACTGAGCTTAAAGTGAATTTATATTTTACATTAATCCTGTTATCCATAACCTGTGAGTGAATTTCTGACTTGTGATGCCATGGGCTTGTTTCATAAGCTTTTAAAAAGCTCTGCTGCACCAGTGAAACACCCTCGTTTTTACTCCAACAATGAAAGAGTCCTCTGTAAAGGCAATGAAATCACCACCAGGATGACACACAAAAATTAACAAAATTTTAGCTTTCCTCTCTCGGCTCCGGCAGTAAATGGTCCTGCAGCCTGCCGGAGGCAAAAACACCTGCCTGCTCAGAAACCTTCAGTGCTCACAATAAAACCGCCAACGCTGACCAGTCAAATTATATGACAAAGAGATCAAATAAAATAAATCCTTTACTCAAAGGTGTCACTTACACATGCAGTATGCCAGCTTAACTTTGAAGTCAAGCTTGCTGTTTCGTCACATCCTGCAAAACTAATGAACTAATGCTTCACTTTAGAGCCAAATGTGGGAATGGCACTAAAGGCAAACTTATGGGATTGTGACTATTAAAAGGGCGTATTCTCTTGGCAGTGTAAATGTGACAGCTCCATGGCAAACTGTCGATAAGTCGCTGATATGTCGCTGCATGTGGAAATAGTGTCCCGCATTAAAGGTCATGAGGTCACTAAAACACTGGGAGTCATCCTCTGGGGACCACAGACCCACAACACAATGAATTGCCATGTGACCTGCTGTCATCAAAGTGTTTTGGTCTGACTGTCCTTTTGTTTCACACAAAAAGGACAGGCAAACTAATCGATATTGCCTTCCTCAGTCACCCTAAATAAACACATTATTTTCAAGGATAGAACAAATATATATATAATTTTTAAGGAGTATTAAAGCTCTCTTAAAGAAGACAAGAAGAAATTTGTATAAGCACTAACAGCAACTACACAAGAGTTCATCATTTCAACAGGCTTCATCTACCATAACAAAATATTTACGCATCGCTCCATCTTGACGTACACTCTCAACACTCATCAGTATCACCTCACCAGCTCTGAACGATGAGGGTGAAGAAAACAGTAAAGTGCAGGAGTTGTTAAATCAAATATGAAACGAGTGACATTTACACCCTCTCACTCGGCTCATCACACTGTGTATAGCGTGCCTTTCGAAGATAATTTCAGTGATTCACACACGCTGACCTCACAGGTGTAGCGTTGGGTGTCTGTGTGAGTGTGTTTGTGAGTCAGCATTAGGGGGCATCTGGAGGTTGCAGACAGACTGTTCTACTGAGACAGAAAGGGGGGAAGGGGAGCCCACACACGTGTGTGCGTGGGATATAGAGGCTGCATGAACACTTAGTGAGGAGGGGGAGGTATGAAGGTAAGACATCTCAGTGAAAAGCCTGATATTTGAACACAGATCAGAACAGATGCTTAACACACAAACACTAAAACCTAAACCAATGTTATTCCACTGATGCACTTAGATTGACTTTGCTACATGTACCAACATGCGCTGCTGCTAGGGATGTTAGAATCCATTAAATTTTAATTCAGCAATTATCAGGACACCATTATAGCACAGGCCAACATTTCTACTACTGTTTGTTTTGCCTATACAGTCTGCTGTGACTGATATGATACGGGACTTTTATTTAAAGATTTAAAAGAGGAAATTGTATTTAACATTTAAAAATGTATTTAACCTTTTTTGTAAATGAGTGAATCAGGAATATTAATCAGGAGCTGGACAGGCATCCTAAAACAATGTATTATCATTTATCTGCCAATTATTTTATTGATTAGTTGTTTTTTTTAGTCCCAAAACAATTCTGAAAATAGTGAAAACTGCCCATCACAGTGAGTCTTTTGTTGTGCAACCAACAGTCGAAAACCCAAAGATATTTATAACACAAAGAAAAACAATGAATTCTCACAAACTAGAGCCAGGTAATGTTCTAGCTTTTATTAGTTTTTTTTTATCGCTGTATTGATTAATTAATCCTCTCATTGTTAAAGCTCTACTCTGGATTAAAGGTATTTACAGTTTTTCATGGCTGCACCCCTGTATGTTTCTAATAGGTTTCATTGTTTTCTAATTAACAAATGAATAAACACAGGCAGAAACAAGTGCTATTATCAGCTTAAGATTTCACACATATAAAGAAAACACACTAAAATGTTCTTAATCAAACCTGTAAAAATCTCGCCTAATTCATTTCTCCATAGAAACACGTCCTCAAACACCCATTTGCTCACAAATATTATCCATTGTTAGGTTGTTCTAGCTTTAGGCTACAAGGACACACAAAGCCTGTGTTGTCAAAACCTGTAAAATTTCTCCAACATGTAAAATGACATGTTGAACAGTTAAATATCTGTAAAGAAAAGTGTTGTGAGATGCAGTCTGGATAAAATGAAAGAAAGAAAGAAAGGGGCCTGTGTGATCCACTGGCAGACTTTGAGCTGCAGCCGATGGACAAAAAGAAAGAGGAGGAGGAGGAGGAGGGAGCGAGGAAACACCAGAGCTCAACATCCAGCCCCTCCGTGGCTTTTACCTTGATAGTCTCCCCTTCGATCTCCACCGCCTTCTCCCTGAAATCCACGCCGATGGTGGCCTCGGTCTTGTCGGGGAAGCTCCCTCCGGTGAAGCGGAAGGTGAGGCAGGTCTTCCCCACGTTGGAGTCCCCGATGACGATGATCTTAAAGATCCGGGTCTGGATGCTCAGCTCCAGGGAGGAGGTGCTCAGATCCACCGAGGATGTGAGGCTCGGGGCGGCTTCGTTGCTGCTGCTGGCTCGGCTCCGGCCGGCTCTCTGTAGATCCATGGAGGATGTGAGGATGGTCACATTGTCGTCCGCTCGGTTCCTCCGTGCGATGCCTTTTCCACCTCCTCCTCCTCCTCCTCCGCCGCCGCCCGGAGCTCGGGTCTCCTCCTCCGGGGAATCGTTGGTCATTATGCCGGAGGAGGCGAAGCGCAAGTCGGTGTGCGTGTGTGGAGAGGAGAGGGGGTGGACGGATGGATGGATGAGTGAAGGGAGGGGAGAGGAGGAGGAGGAGGAAGGAGGAGACCTGAGATGCAACAATACCAACGATGCTCTGTTTCAGAGAGAAGCCTTAAAGGGAGAAGCGTTGTAAAAGACAGGAGGAAAACACTGTTTAGAGACAATAAGAGCGATTTGTCCTGTTGAAAAAGATAGATAAATATAATATAATGATTAAACAATCACTGTTTTATTAACTTTTATTAAAAATAATACTACTTAATAATAAATTCCATGTAGATTTGACATAAAACATTAAACACTTATAATACAATACATTGGTTAAACAGGGCAATAAAGTCCAAAGAATGAACACGTTTGTGTAGCAGAACTTTCTGTCCCTTTAATCATATCACAACACACTCCAGTAAACTGCAGCTTGCACATGCATCAGTGTTAATGATCTAATAATGTAATATATGGTAATACATAGTTACAGGGCAGGTTTTCCTGTGGAACAGTCACTTTATAATATCACATAATATTTTGCTAGCAATTCCTTTATGACTTTACTTTAAACAGCATTTTGAAAGCAGGACTTTTACTTGTCATTAAATATTTTTATATATTGTTGTATTGGAACTTTTATTTAAGTAAAGGACACTTATGTCACCATTGTGTGGAAGATTCCCTGTTCCCTGTGGCACAAACAAATATGGAGTCACAGACAAAGTAACTCTGCCATAGAGTTGTTGTTTTATTATTGTTATAGTGTTAACATATGAGACAGCATAACAAAGAGCAATAAGGCTAGTATTTAGTACCACAAGTCGAATTAAGTCATTTGTGTCATTAGCAGAATATACTGTAAATTTATCTTCTTGATTTACCATATACTTGGTGCAAAACTGAAGCAACAGCAGTTCTGGATGAAATACAAAGCAGCTGAAATACTAATAATACAAACAGTGAGGCCTTCAACAGAGAGAGAAAGTGAAACAAATTTTCTCACACTATGTGGTCATGTGATCTGATCAGCTGGTCATGTTATCACATTCCATAAACCAACATGGCCGTAACGCCAGGGATTGTAGTGTCGCTAGATTCCAGGCCTGATTAGTTTGTCCTTAACGGTACAGGAATAGCAAAAACAAAAACCCATTCTGACCAAAATTAATACAAAATCATTTATTAGTTGCCTTTAAATTTCAAAGACAATACTCTGAATGCTCCTTTATGTCAATGGAAAATACATAATGTTATTTTTTACATGAAGGCCTAATGAAGAGTCAGTACAAGCTCATCACATCATCTGTTATGTAACTCATCAGTGTCTACCACTCAAAGACAGGTATGAACATAAGTTACACATGCAGACTTTTAAGTTTTTAAGAGGAAATTTGTGGGATGTTTGTTGTGAATGTCAGACACCTGAATTCCCAGTTAAAATCATCATTTTATCTCCGTCTTGACTCTTGCACAAGCCTAATGCGAACATCAGTATGTTAACATGCTAACAAGTACAGTTCTCCTAATGTTAATAGGTAAGATGTTTACCATATTCACCATCTTAGATAAGGATGTTAGCATGCTAGCATTAGTTAATTAGCTGTCCAGTACAGCTGAGGCTGATGTGAATGTCATCAGTTATTATGGGAAATTTTACAATTCATCCTGGGGGAGTATCACTGCAATCCATTCAGTAGTTGTTGAGAAAAACAAAAATGTAAACATCATGATCACCTGACTAGAGAAAGGTGAGAGGATCATGAATGTCATTTCAAACAGTATAAACATTTTCAAACATTTTGTAGTAATCCACCCAATAGTTGTTGATAAAAGATGTTGACCAATAACGACCAACAACTGTAACATTTGACAGGTTCTTTCCTTGCAGCTCTCTTCCCAGTCTCACCAGTAGCCTGTTTCTCCCTGTCAAAAGTATCTCAATGGCATACTTACAATTATCCCCCTGTTTTTCCATGGTGCAGATCCCATCCCTTCTCTTATTATCTCTAATGTTAATATTTGATCATCAGAGATATCTAACATGTTGATGTGGAACCATCAGATAGCTTCTACATGATGTTTGAAAAGCTGTTTTGGACGTATGAGATGAAATGTGAGACAGAAAGGAAATCAGCATCACTCACCGCATCAAATGAAGCTGTACGAAGAGCTGTCGTGCATTTGAGCAGCTCTGCTTCCATTTTGACAAACAGCAACAGAGAAAAATAAAACTTAACACGAAACGCAGACACACACTTGTGCACACGTACAGAATGTACACACACTCCCTGTCTGGTGAGATCAGACTGACATGCAGACAGAAATACCAAACACTTGTCCTGTTTTCCCTCTAAGTCAATGTCGCTGTCACACACACACAGTAACACAGTAACACACACATATATACACAGGCACACCACTCACTGTGTTGAACAATCCCTCGCACACAGACACAATCTCTTCCTTACAGACAAACTCTTCCTCCTTCAAAGACATACACATAATCTCTTTCTCACACATAAACACACACACACACACAGCAAACACACGCACACTCGCGTTGTGTCGAACAATCCCAGCGCCTGTGTCTGACAAAGCTCCCTTCTTCCTCAGTCAAAAGCCTATTTGTCTGGAAGCAAGGCTTAGTGGGACATTCACATTCTGGTGAACACAAACCGACAGTGAAATATAGCATGCATTTACATACATACATACATTCATTTGGATGTGTGCTCAACAGTATCCTGGTTTTATTCTTCCATGCTTTACTATAATCCATGATAAGTATTTTCCAATTAGGGATCTTGTTTTCTCTGATTTAAACAAATTGCTTCGTTGTTGTCATGCCACCTGATAAACTGACCAGACAGCTACTCAAGAGGAATGTGAATGGATGTGTTACACTTTAGTAAAAGTGAAGATAAAACCTAATATATGTAAAAATAGATATGGTGCATCTAATCAAATCTCCAAAAATCTCACTCGCAGCAAACACCACAAACAGGCAGACATTACGCACAAAGACGGAAATGAAAGTCACATCGCCCACAAATGGGGAACATCCTCTATACTAAACATGTAGCAGAGTATCACCAACAGTGTGTACACAGCATTCAAAGACTAAATTGAATTTACTTGTATGGCATTAACTTCACCTCAAGACTGAAAGCAGAATACCAATACCAATAAAATAGTGATGCCATCATCTTACTTCAAAAAGCTCACACAATAGACAGTTTATAACACACACACAAACAGTGGCAAAGCTAATTTAACGTGTGCGTCCTTGTATTTGATTCTTGAAGCTCTCTGGGTTAGTTGGTGAGCTACAGTGGCCAGCACATTAACCATTACCACGTTAGCCACCCGGGTCAGTGTTAGTCAGCCTCTCTAGTTTGCCTGTACTGTGCTGTTTATTGCCTCCTCGCAATTTGCTTATCATTGTACACCATTTCATTCCACTAAAAGTTTTCTGAGATTTAAGAGCTGCTGGTCAGTTAGCAAGCTTGCTGCCATCACACCCAGGCTGAGCTAGAAAAACTTTATATTATCATATGAATGTTGTCATCATGTCAGCCTCAATCGACAAAAACGAGGCAAGTGACTGCTAAAAAAACAATCATTTTATTTTTTTCCACTTATAAATTATATACTTACATATTTTTTGTCATGTGCACCTTTGTTTTGTTTTTCTGAACTGTTGAAGCTCACAGCATAACTGTTATGAGCTATTACTTCCTGAAAATTATGAACATGAATAAATGACAATGATACATACAATAATTCATCTGCTGATACAAACTGTAAAGCTGGTACGTTATAAGCACAGAGTAGAAGAATCGATGATAACTCCATGTGCAAGAATTAGAATGATCCACTAGAAATTTTGCAAAAGTTCAAATGGAAAAGTGACTTGGGTGTTTGCTGAAGTATCTATTTTGTGATGTGAGCAGTTGAATGTTTGCCATGTACAGCTGAAATCACATCAAATTGTACTTCTACTAGTACACAGACAAACCTAATCATATAAAGGATACACATTACATTTAGATATATCGATCCAAAAAGAGATAAGTCTGAAATTATTTCAGCTGCACAACAAGCAGTGTCCTATTAAAGTAAAATTGTCATGTGAGGTCAAATTTACTTAACTGAATTATAGAAAATATAATGTTGTATGGAGAATGTGAAAAGACATCTACAGGTAAGGCTGGAAAGGATTGGACAGATTAAAAAGGCACTTTGAGAGATGAAAATGCCCTTTAAGGTCTGGAGTGTAGAATTTAAACTTATTAATATTTGCACCATCAAACAAAAAAACCCTAACCTGCAGTTAAAAATCACAAAAGGTGTATGTTAACTGTTTAGTCCATATTAAAACTTCATTATTCAGCAAAAAACAGCTTTGCACAGTATCTCAAGCCAAGCCACCAGTCAGGCTTTAAGTCTCTCTCTTGAGATCTTGTGCAGTATGTTCAGATCCTGATGGAAAAGTCCTCAGCCAGTCTTAATTTTTCTGTGAGTTCTTCTGTGATTATCCCAATAGAGTAATTATGACTGTCACTCAGACCACTTGTAGATAAGTAGATTTAAAGTCTGTTCCAAGTGCATTTTTAGCATTGCATTTGTAAATGCCAGAGTTCATCAGCACAGGGTTCTGTATGACCAGACTGCCATCCTCTGTCATGTAAATCCCTCCTTGCACTATGAACTGGTTATGGGGAACCAGCGTTGTGCGTCCAGGCAACGTCCATGAAATATCTGGCTTGGGAATACCAGTTGCAACACAGTTTAACGTCACTGGTGATCCCCGGCTGACTCGTGTAATTGCGGTCAGCATACTGGTGATTCGAGGTGGGAAAACCATCACTGCAACTGGGTAGGCTAGTGTTGACGAGCCAAAAGAGTTGGAGGCTTTGCACATGTATGTTCCTTTGTCAAAGGTGGCGACCTGCCTTAGGTGGAGGGTGCCGTTGGCAAGAAAAGATACTCGGCCAGTAGTTTGGGGTTTGTCCAAAACAAGACCATTGGGTAGGGTCCATGTGACTGATGCCTGCGGCCAGCCATCCACAGTGCAGGGCAAGTTGAGATGCTGGCCAAAAGTGATCTTCATCCCACCTGGAAAATTAATTTAACAGTGAGTACACATCATGCAAAATGATTTATACAATGTAGGATACAATACAAGTGAGGCAATATGGCCAAATTTCTCATTGATTCTTCATCCGCTTTCATGGTGTTTTTAGTTGGTTTTATTCAATCCTAGTTTGTTTTGCCCCTTAGTATGAACCCTTTGAGCAGATGTGAACACAGAAATCATTCTCAATTGCGGATGAAAATTACCAGTCCAAAACCCTTTAGAGGAAAGGGTTGTCATGTTTCAGCATCTAACAAAAAATAGAAGAAACCACACCAAGGTAAACACAACCTCACCCATCCACTGATTTGAATCTGAACAATCAAATTATAAGTTTGAAAATGCCGTTAGGCTCTTATTGTGCTTTATTTATTTGAGATGCAAAAACATACCTGTAGATCCTCTGATCACTGGCTTTCTGCCCGCCTCCATCGCATAACGTTTCTCTGCTTGTCCTGCCACATTTTTTGCTAGGCACCTGTACACTCCCTTATCACTTGAAACGGGCTGAGAGATCTGTAGAGTTCCGTTACCCAGATGATGTATGAAGCGTTGGAGTCTAACACCAGGAGATAACATTGTCCCGTTTGGTAGAATCCATGCAAACTCTGGGTTTGGCTTACCACGAGCAGGGCACTCCAGGATCAATGCCCCACCATCCTGCTTTATTGGTAAGATTTCAATATTGGGAACAGCAAAACTTGGTTTCTCGGCAAGTGATGCCACATCTAATTCAACCGAAAGTGAGGTTTCACCCAGATTATTTTTAGCCAGACATGTGTACCTCCCTTCATCTGTTTTCCTCACCCCTCTCAGCTCCAAGCTACCATTCCGATGGACTTGGAAGCGACCGCCCAGGTAGGGTGTTGGGAGTGATTGGCCATAAGGAGTAACCCACCAGACCCTTGGTTCAGGTTTCCCTTCCACTCTGCAGTCCAGGAGCGCTGTTTGGTAGGACACAGCCAAAACCTTTGTGGCACTCTTCCCTTTCATGCCATTGATAAAGGGCTCCTGAGGTTCAACTTCAAGTCTCATATTTTTAACATCATCACCAGCAGTATTTCGGGCTACACATGCATATTTCCCTTCATCAGTCAGCAATACTTTTTTCACCTCTAACATCCCATCATCCATGATTTGAAATTTGTCTGATGATGTTGATATCACATCATTTCTTGGAGAGATCCACATGATTTTTGGTGTGGGTTCACCTGTTGCCTGACAACTCAATCGAGCTGATTCTCCTAACTTTACTGTCACAAGTGATTGTGATTTTAACCTAATTGTTGGAGCATTCGGTCCCACTTTGACGCTGACTTTTCTTTCATCCTTGCCCATTTTGTTCTTGGCATAACAAGTGTAGTCACCCTCATCATTTTTGCCCATTTGCTGGAGAAGTAAAGTTCCATTGCCAAAAATAACATAGCGGCGATTGCGAAGTCCGCTGTCGTCCGACTGAAGAGCATTGTTGATTAAAGTTCCATCTGGGAGGCTCCAGGAAACTTCTGGATCAGGGAGGCCTGTTGCAACACAGTCCACCTAAAAACAAGACGGAAGGTAAAGTGAGTGGTTGAGGTGGAAAAATAAGTGCCAGAAAATATTACCATTTCTGAATAAAGATTTTAATTAGTAAGGGGTGTTTTAAATTATTAAGTGTGATTAAGTGTTCTTTTTTTAACATTTGTCTTTAATACTTCTGTATGTGGTGCTAAAAAGTTGTAAGATTGATCTGACTTTAAAGTAATCACGATAATTTCTTTGAGTGTTGGAAAGCTTTATTTTTTTTATAAACGCTTTATTTTTCGAATAAAAACAACTGACATATTAGACTCCTTCATGCAGCTGTACATATTTTTTTATTTTTACATTTATTAGGTATTCATTTGTATGTATGTATTCATTCAAGTGCTTAAGAGTCAGATAGTTTCCACAGGGCTGAGACCAAAACAGAGCTAAAACGAGAATAAATATTACATCACATTAATTGATGATGTAATATTTACAAACAAATGGTAATGGTAATGTATTACATCTGCCAGATGTATACAGACAACTATTAATGCTTTTGCAATATAAACTTTATAAGTTCCAAAAGTCAATGTTGTGTTTGCAGTTTGGTCTGCTGCCCCCAAGTGGCCAGAAATAATTTAATACTACTTTTAATTCCTTTTGGGAAAGTAGATCTCCAGTATATGTCTTGATATAAGATCAAAATTTTTGTACATATAAAATAATAAAATGTCACTAAATACATAAAATATAGTTGAAAACACAGGTGATATGGAAAAGTGCCTGAAATGTCTGACCCGGCCTATCTTATGTTGAACTTTAAGCTAGCTCCCAAAAACTACCTGGAAATTTTCTCCAAAGGTGATCCTGGTTTGTGCAGTCCTCACTTGTTCAATTCTGGGAGGGGTCATTAACACCTCCACCTAAAAAAGCAAATACATAAAGAAATGTGATCAAATACATAAAGACCTATATTTAAGAAGAATTCAGTGAAAGCTTGTAAAATATTGAGATAGACCTCAGTCAAGGATTGATCACTAAATGTCTCACTGTGACAGCTTTTGCCAGTACAAATCAAAGTCACTGTTGTAAAAACATATCTTTACACCTTCCTTCAAGAGTCAAAGCAGTGGTAGGTCCTCACAATTAAGAACATAACTTTTTCTGTATATGCAAACAAATGGTAATGGTAATGTATTACATCTGCCAGATGTATACAGACAACTATTAATGCTTTTGCAATATAAACTTTATAAGTTCCAAAAGTCAATGTTGTGTTTGCAGTTTGGTCTGCTGCCCCCAAGTGGCCAGAAATAATTTAATACTACTTTTAATTCCTTTTGGGAAAGTGGATCTCCAGTATATGTCTTGATATATACAGGAAAAGTATACAGGAAAAGTTATGTTCTTAATTGTGAGGACCTACCACTGCTTTGACTCTTGAAGGAAGGTATAAAGATATGTTTTTACAACAGTGACTTTGATTTGTGACTTTGAAAGTGTTCAGCTAGAAATGAAAGGGAGACTAGTGGAAAAGAGCAGGCAGTAAAATCAACCTGCCTGAAGTTGTTATCTGTCCTGTTCATACCTGGAAGAGCTCCATGTCCTCCCCATTGGGCCGCTGAAAGAAAGACACATACATATAATTTCCACCATCAAGCTCTGTTAGCTGAAGTATCCTCAGAGTCCCATTATGGAACACTTTAATTGGTCTCTCTGGACTGCAGGCAGATGGGGAAGAGAAATGAGGTTGAGATTAAAACAGTCAGTCAGGTTTAATGGAAACTAAAACCTTTCAATATGTTAATAATTTTGTCAAATTAATGAATTTACAAATGTAAGTTACCTGTATCGATGTTCCATGATTGTCTTGGAGGGTAGCTGCCATACGGTCCCTCTTGTGGATCGGGTAGATTCTGGACAGTGGAGGTAGACAGCAGAACCGTACATAGCCGAGACCGAGTGCTGGCGTGATGGGACAGCATGGCGGTGGGTTGGAGGCATGGGAAGAGGAGGAGGAGGCTGGTGGGAGAAGGAGGGGGAATCTGCCGTCACCTCTAGCTGGATAGTTCTTTTGGCAGCGCCCACAGTATTAGTGGCCAAACACTCATACCTGTGGAAAGATCAACAGCTGGTGACTTGTTTAAAACTCACAACTCAAGATCTCAGAGCAACAGTCACAGAGGAGCAATTTAAACTGCCTGGTTACTTTGAAAAGTCAAAAAAAGAAGAGAGGATAACTAAAGCTAAAGAATCTTGGAAACGTCGATGTCTTTACTAAATGTTGAAATCGATCCAAGAGTTGTCAAGGCATTTCAATCAAAGCTAATGTCAACTACTGGTGTTGCTTGTGAAGAAAAGTCTGGGATCAAGAAACTCATTTGTATATATCAACTGAGAAATATGAATGTTTGTAATAAATTTTGTGCCAATCCATAGATGTTCAGCTTTTTTGCTTGATAACTTAAATAAGTACTTAAAAAAAAACTTCCTAACCATAATTTGTCTGACATATAGAAGAAAATCAAACCTAAATTTAGAAGACTATTAAACCAGGTTAAGTGATTAAAAGCACATTTTGGTGTCAACTAAAATTAGGCTTCTGACATAGCAATTATACAAATTCAACCAGACATTTAACCAGTGCAAAGACAGAAAGAGTGAATCATATGAAAAATATACAACTTATACCTCCCATTATCAGCTGGCGAAACATTCTTCAAATAGAGCGTCCCATTGGGGAAAACAAACAGCCTGCGTCCAAGAAACTGCGATGGCTTAACATGGACTCCTCCTGGGAGCATCCATTTCAGAATGGGCACAGGTTCACCCTTCACAGAGCAGTGGACATACACACTCCGGCCTGGTTAAATGTGATTTTTATAGTTAGGATTACTCATTGTGACATTGCCAACATTTTATTGTCTTATTGTGTTGGAATGCTATTTGTTTGCATGACTTTGCATTTCTGTACTCTACCTGGCTGAATGATCACAGTATCCATTGCTCCTTCAGTGATGCTTGGAGGCAGAGCTGCCACATGGAGACGATAAGTAATTGTATCAGCACCTGCTGCATTGCTTGCAATACATTTATAGTCTCCTTTGCTGGAGAAATTGGGCGAGTAAATTTGCAGGGTTCCATTTTGAAGCACAGACATTGGAGAAAGGAGAGTGTGAACGGTCCCGACTTGAGGTACAAATGTCCTGTCTGGAAGAATCCAGGAAATTTGGGCAGGTGGTTTTCCTGAAGCAAGGCACTCAAGAGTCACACTTTTTCCAAAGTAGACAGATATCTCTGTAGACTTGGGTGGCTGGATCTTGGGTGCCTCAGTTTGGACAGCTAAGGTGATGACCATGCGGTCTGATCCAAACATGTTCTGGGCCGTGCAGAGGTATTGGCCTCTATCCTGAAGCTGGATGTTTTTAATAACAAAAGTTCCATTTCTGAAGACTTCAAAACGGGGACCGTGCTTGGTGTTGGCTGGCAGTGTGGCACCTGAGAAGGGAAGAGAAAAGATAAGGAGCTGGTCTCTGGCAGAATCAGAAGCAGAACAGTGGCTCGCAGGTCTGACCTAGGGCCAACGAGATAAATGAACTGAAAGCAACACAGACTCATTTCCTTACATTCTGTAATTTAATTTTCATCCTTAATTCCTTCCCTGTCTCTCTCTTTTTCTATCCTTGTCTCCTCTGTACCTGTGGAGACTTTGGTCCATGCGATGTTGGGTTCAGGATTCCCTGTTGCTTTGCAGTGCAGGAACACATCACTCTCTGCCAGTACAGACACACTAGCTGTGGTCAAGGTGGTAATATGGGGTTTCACCCCGCCATTTTCAGCTCCCAACACCCACGGGAAAGGAGGTGCAGCTGTAGGCTGGCGAGAGCTGATTCTTCCTGCTACAGAAACACGAAAATAATATCACTATTTCTGATTAAAATACATTAAATTATACTGCTCATTTCCATTAACAATACATAGCCTATATCTTTCCAATATTGCACCCACCTCCAACAGGCCACTGACCTCCATATGGAAGCCCGGGGGTGGTGGGATGGTAAGGACTAGGGGTTGGGACGAAACTAGAGAATGATGATGATGAAGGTTTGGCAGGCTTTGGAGATTGCAGGGTGTAAGTATAAGAAGCAGTGGGTGCTGGTGGTTTGGGGGTGTAAGGTCTCTGTGGAGATGGAGGATTGGGTCTAGGTGTGATGGGGGATGGAGGATTGTAGTAGTTAGTGCGAGGTTTGGGTGTCACTATCCTCCCCAACTGAGCAATGCGATCAAGCTGTGCCTGGAAAAATACAAATCAAGTGATCAATTATTATAGTATCAACCCATTTACTTCAATCCCATCTCTTAAAACAATATCGCCAGACAGCATGTCTCCCTCATACCTGAAAGTCTGTGCTGACCAGCTGATGCCCATCTTCACTCAGATCTCTGGAGATGTGTAAAGTTCCAAAGACTGTCCGATAATTTAAATGACTATAAACTTGTTGCCCTGATGTCTGGGGTCATGAAATCCTTTGAAAGACTGGCGTTGGCTCACCTGAAGGACATCACAACACCCCAGGTGTGTGTGCTCTCCCCACACCTCTTCTCCTTCTACACGAATGACTACACCTCTGTCTGTTAAAATTCTGAAGTTTGCAGATGTCACAATGGTCATCAGCTGTAAGCAGTCCCTCTGGTGTGGTCGGAACAACATGTACCTAATTTTACTATTTTTGTGTGTGTTTTTAAAGTGCCTTATGAACGTTTATATTCATTTTAATTAGATTTATCACATACTGCACATCCACAAAATCACCCCTCATCATACCTGTCTGTATCTGTTCCTCAGCCTTGATAGAAACAGCTGATCTCTGGTTGGAGTCCTGCCATCCACGTGATGATTCTGTTGATGATGATGTGACAGATGTGGTTTAGAGATTGTGAATCTGGAGTTTCCTGCTGTTCCAGAAACTGCAGGTGTGGGCTTCACTGTTTCAGCTGTGATCTCTGGCCCGTTCGTGACAACCGGGTTTCGAGCCCATGGGTGGAGAAGATGCCAGGGTCGGTGCGTGGGCACAGGTTGTGACCCAGGACCTAGGAACAGTGATCAAACATTTTATCAAATATATAACAATGAGTCCAACTAGCATTTGAGTGACATTAGACCAAGCAGTATAATGTTGTCTTTCTTTCATTCTTTCTTTTTCTCTCAAGTATATTATCTGGTTAATATAGTAGTCTTGTTATTTATCTCTTTCTCTTAATCACATTTAGTCATCACACTTAATTTCAACACAGAATATTATTATAATTCATCAGCTTTATTTACCTTGCCTTGGATGAGGAAATGGCCTTTGACCTGGCCAAGAAGGGTAGAGGGGATAGTAACTATGATGATGATGGTGGTGTGATGGAGGGACTCTAGGAGGCTGAGAATTCCTGTCTGGATTTACATCAACTTGTCTTCCTGTATTTCTGTCTTGGTTTGTCTGTGTTGTCCTTGAAGTAGTAGTTTGCCCTCCCTGTTTATTTTGATGGAGCCAGGGATGCACTGGCTCTATTATTGGAAAAGTGTGGATATCAGGCTTTGCTTTTGGCTTGTTTATCTTTTTATCCTCTTTCTTTGTGACATCCTCTCTTGTTCCACCTCTTGTTGGATGTGAGGTAATGACCTTGGAAGATGTAGTTCTTGATTGCGTTGGTGTACTTTGTTCTAATGAAGGTCGAGTGTTATGTCTTGGTCTATTTTGTGTTGTTAACCGGATGTTATCCTGTGTATTGTAGCTGTGTGTAAACCGATCCTTTTTATGTTTTTCTGTGTCCTCCTCATTGCCTTTTGTGTCTATTTTGTGTGTTGTTTGCCCTTCCATTGTCGTTATTATCTCCCTATCACTCTCTCCTGCAAGATTTATATTGTCTCTGCCCTTTCCTTCGGTTTGCGTTCTGATCTCGACCCTCTGTCTTTCAGATTTCTTTACGTTTACAGTGTCTTCCTCCTTTTCTTCAACAGTACTTTCAAATGGATAAGGGGTACCATTTGCCTTTGGAATAACAATTGTCTTTTGATTAGGCAAATTATGCCCACCTGAAGAGCTCCCTACAAGAGGATCTTTTTCTCTAGCTGATGGAGATGTGGTAAGGCTACTGTCAAGATCATTAGTGGTGGGAGAGGTTTCACTGCTTAAATCTTCCTTTGCATCCAAACCATCACTCTCCTCATAATTATATTCCTCATTGTATTCGTCTTCATCTTCCTCTATCTGATATTCAGCAGATAAGGTTTCATGGTTTTCCACTGTGGTTGGAACTGGTTTTGTTGTAGTAGTAGCAGTAGTAGTAGTAGTGGTGGTGGTAGTAGTTGTAGTTGTGGTCGTTGTTGTAGTTGGTGTGGTGGTAGTCGTTGGGAGAACAGTTGTTTGGGACTTGTTTGATGAATGTAAGAAGGGGTGTGCATGTGGATGGATTCTTCTAATTGGGGGTTTTCTACGTCTAAATGGTGGCCTTCTCCTGTTTGGCTGTCCAGGAACAAGGTTGTAGTTCCTTCCAGAATGCTTATTTTCTAGATGATCATCTGGCCGAGGACCTCCAACAGCCGGAGGGTCTGTGACAGCTTCTGCTTTCTCTGCGATCCCATGAACATGGTTTGGGGTTGGTTCTGTACTCCTGGAGGTTGGTGGAGGTTGTAAAACCTGTGGTAGACTTTCTGATGTTTCATGGTCTTTTCTGTTATCCTCTTTCTTCTCAGTAGAATAGGACTCAGTTTTAACCTTTATGTCCATAGGGAAATTCGTTGTCTCTATTATAAGTTCAGGAGGGGTTGTAGCAGTGGTAGCAATTGTAGTGGCAGTTGTGCTTGTTTGTATAGTTACAGTGCTGGGCTCTGGTAGTGACTGCTCTGTGGGCAGGGCAACACTTGGTTTTGCCTTAGCTTTAGCCAATATCTCTGCCCAACGATTTGGATCTAATTCTTTAACAGATTTATTGGGTTTTCTCTTTGAATCTTTGATTCTTATCCTTTTTGAAAATCCATTAGGATTCCTTTGCTGTGTTCCTACTTTCTTAGGGAACTGTGTAGCAAATGGACGTATAATTTCCTGGTAATCTCCCCCTGAACCCTCTCCCTCCTCCCCACCAACTGGAATGATCTGCTGCTCTCCCTCAGTCTGTACTTTGGACCAATCAGAGGCCTTTTCTCCTGTAACTTCCACCATGTGTGATAGCATGTCAGCTCCATACAGATTTGAAACCAAGCAGCTGTATTCCCCTGCATCTTCTTGTGTCAACCTCTTCACCACCAAAGTCCCATTTTCCATCACTTCTGCCCGTCTTGTCTGTTGCGTGGGCAGAAGAATCTGGTTTTTGGGTAGGTACCATATAGTTTGACTGGGCTGGGCTGACGTCACCTCGCAAGGTAGAGAAAAAGACTGTCCCTTATCAACAACAATTTTCTTACCATTGAAAGCAGTGGGGCCAAGTGAGCGTTCTTTGATGGTAAGCCTCAAAGGCATCAAATCCACACTGGCTTTGGTTCTGACCAAACAGTGGTAAAGACCTGAGTCAGACAGTGTGGCATTTAAAATCACAAGTTCTCCTTTTTCAGAAATTTTTATTTCATCAGTTTCATCTTCCACAATTGATAGATCAGGAAGCATCCACTCCACTTTTACCTCTGGATCTGAAGTAACAACACTGCACTTTAGGTGAACCTTTGAACCCTCAAGAGCAGTCTGAACCCTCCCAGCTGTCCCTCTGCGAATTAGAGCCCAGGGCATGGCGAGGTCACTGTCATCGTCCTGCCCTCTATGGCTGTGGATTTGCTTTGTAATTACAGCAGTGAAATCCATCACCAGTTTCTTGGTTGTTGTCTGCTGTCTGTTGAGCCTCAAAGTGACTCTGGGTTGAAGCAGCCATGAAGGGTCTGCCACCAAATACCCTTTTAAATCTGTGAAATATGGGGAATTTTCATTTACGGCTTGAGCATATTGATAGGTAACTCTGGTTGCATTTCCTCTCTGTTCACCTCTCTGCAAGATAGCAGGACTTTCATAGTAATATGCCACCAATTGCCACAGATTTTGCAATGTCTCCCGATCAATCTCACACTCTAGTGCAGTCACCAGTGATACATTGACAGACAACTCCCCAGGAGAAAGTGGATTTAAAGTCCAAGTCATGGGTGAACTATCTCCGGGGTGCCGCACACCACATGCCAAGTGAGCACTGTTTCCATGGGTGTCAGAGAGAACAAAGGTCAGATGGCCTAAAGGCTTTTCAAAGTCACGGATGTACGGGAGGTCAGGCTCTGCTTCAGATTCAGCCCACACAGGATTGTCCCACTGTTTTAGGGGTGAGCGCAGAGCTGGCCGTTCACAGGTAAGCTTGTCTGGAGTCAGTCCCAGCAAGAGAGTCCCATTCAGGGGTTGAGGAGAAGAGCACTGAGGGCAGATCTCACTGGAGCCACGTTCCTTTTTGCACTTTATTATGCCTGGGAGAGAAAGGGGGAGAGATAAAAAGGCAAGAGGAGAGGGGCCAGTGGAAACAATCCCAGGAATGGGGGGGAGCAGAAGACAGAAGGAAGACAGAAGAGACAGAAGGGGCAGAAGGGTGATGTAGGTAAAGAGAGAGTAAGGTGGATTAAGATGGGAGTTAAGAAAAAAAGGGGAAAAAATAAACCATGTATCTTGGATTGTAGGGGTTTTGATGCAGACACAGTATCTCTTTGTGACTGAGTTCAATGAAGTTCATGCAAGGCTAATAAAGCTCTGGCAGTCACAGTCCCCTACTTTCAGATGAAGCAGGCCATAAACATAAAGAAATATTATCAACTGTTCTGTTGATACAAACAACCAGCAGATGGGACAGGTTAAAGTTTCGTGAAAACTTGACAAAACAATGACAAATGAGACAGAGCACATGTGTCATGAAAAATACTGAATGAGAAAGAAGGACAAAGGAAAAGTTTGTAATCAGTTTTTCTAGATTGCATATGGATCAAATACAGTCAATTTACTGAGAGTAGCTGTGTCCTTCATATGTTGTGCAGAAGCTGGATGGCAGACATGCAACATTATCTGCCAGAGCCATGTTCTGCTTCTGGTCAAAACCTCTTGTCTGAAGCTTTGAGATATACTCTTTTAACTGTTGTGTGCATATATTCGTAATATGGAAATAGTCCACAAACAGTTGTCTATCCAACCAACTCATTTGTCTAGTCCTTACAGTAGTGTTCATATAAAGAATTAAGATGCCTGACATGGAGTTTTTTCTTTAGCAGGAGCTAATCATTCATGTTTCTCAGTGTCTTAATCTACGGGGAATTATCACCCAACTCTGCAGTTCCCCTCAACTCTACGGAGTGGTTTTACTTTTTTAGCCCATTGTTTTGGTTTTAAGGGCTCGACCTTTATTGTTGCTGTAACTAACCTCGTTCACCAACAAATCTTTGATAAACCCAATTGCCCAGCAGACAACAGACACAACAACAGACGCACTAAATTGGTGACTAGTAGAGCCTACAACTAAAGAACAGCTAAAGATCCAAATGTTTAATGAGTTGGTGAAGACTAAAAATGAGCTAAAATGAGAATGAATATTGGACAAGTGATGGTTGTGTAAATAGGCATTTGTTTGACACACAAATTTTATAATGTCATAACAATAATATGTCAATGTTGTGTTTTCAGCTTGTTTCTTGTCAGCAGGAGAGTCTTGTTTTTTTGTCATCTGATCTGAAACTTTTTGGCACCACAGACGTGAAAACAGAAAGAACAGTGTCAAATTTCACACAGTTCTAATGTGAGAAAACAAAACTGGAGTGTTCATATTCATGCGTGCTTACCTTCATGTGTGGAGCTCCACTCTACCAACCAGTGTAGTTGACAGTCACAGGTCCAGGGATTACCATGCAGAGAGACCAGCTCAAGCCTGGGAGCTGTCTTCAGTGCTGCTGCAGGGAGGTGCTCCAACAGATTGTCGGACAGGTGTAAATGTCTGGTAATGGCAAAAACATGATATAATGTCCTTTATTTACTGGATAAATTTGATATCTGTATTATCAATTTATCTCTAAGCAATTTGGCATGTCTATGCATCTTTTAATTGGAGGGAACTGCTGTTAAAAACATTCAAATTCCATTAATTCAATTTTGATGACATGCAAGAGCAACTTTCTGTTACCGAAATATATTTACCTTCTATTAAACAAATATAAATAGACGCCCTAAAAGTACAACTGAATTGATGATTCTTGATGATTTTTAAAAGGTGGTTTCAAGTTTACAACAGTAAGTAAAATATCCAGTGTTATTTCTCACTTGAGTCCAGAGGTCCAAAAGCTTCCTAGTAGTGACACTGTTATGAAGGTATGAGGGTGGATCTCTTTGAGAAGATTCCCCTCCAGCTGCAGAAGTTTAAGGGAGGTCAGGCCGGAGAAAGAGTACGGCTCTATAAAGTCAATGAGGTTGTGGTCCAGGTGGAGACGGACCAAACCACCAAGGCCTTCAAATAGGCCAGGGTTCACCGATGTTAACTTGTTGTAACTCAACTTCAAGATCTGGAAAAAAAGAGAGGTAGTGTCATACTGACATTTACTGAGCGCAAAATTACACTATTATTATTATACCAGGGGACAGAAGGACACAAACTCAGAAACACAGCTCTGATATGGAGATTCTATGGCTAGAGAGTTACCAGACAGATGTATTTCTGTCCATCTGATTGCCCATAAAATCCTTATTCAGCGGGCCTTCTGGCTGTGGTTAAGTCCTGACAAAAGATTTAGTCATCTTTAGCCAGCTTACCTAGTGTTACACTTAGTGTTTGAAGAGCTAATAGATTAGAAGCACTGCAGATCTATTAGCCTTTCATGCATGATAGGGCTGTTCATACTTGCAGAGTAGCACTTTCACTTTACACAAAGTAACTTCATGGACTGATTCAGTCTTAGTTCAGTTTCATATTGTGTTACTGAGAAAGTCTCTCTAATTACTTTTTTAAAGGGGCATTTGGTGAGAGTGTCATTTAAAAGCTTAGCCTAACTTTTATCAGTCTGCATTAGATTCAGATTCAGATTCAGATTCCTTTTATTAGTCCCACAGTGGGGAAATTTATGTTTTATTACATTACAAATTAAAGCTGCAACAAAGTCATCCTCATTATTTGAGATTAGAGGTCTTTGGGGACAACTGTTCTTGCATTGACTCGAGGACTCAACCCAACCTAAATTGAGTGTTGATGTAATTGATTCAGATGTATTGGCAGTCTGTTTAAAATAAAAATGTAAGTTCTGATTGGACCCATCTGGACCCACAAAGACTCACCACATTTCTAGTCAAGCAATCAAAGTGCAACTAATTTTTGGCTTAAATGTGGTTTGAGTTGGGGGAGATTTGATTGGGCTTTGTTTGTACATACACTGTGTGGTTCACTACTTTTATGCTTTTAGATATATCATTTTCTCTTTGTTGTGTGTCTCTCTTCCATGGAAGAGGATACTTGTGACACTAGAAAGAGAGCAACATAGTTTGACTCATGTAATGCAGAACTGAACTTTGAATGACATTTCGTTTCTACCTGTACTCTAATCATGTTTGTTTTTGCTGGGATTTAGAGACAAATATAAAGAAAGTAGCAGATGTAAAAACTCAAGAGGGTGTGACACAAATTGGAGCCTCATCAGCAACCGCAGGTATTTAACCACTTTCGCATGAATTGGATCTGTTGGAACCGCTGGACCTGAACAGAATATACAGGAGGAGGAGAAACCATGGCCTTTTGCAGAATTAAGTTCAATACGTTGACTTAATGATGGGCCATAATTGAGAATAACATCCAATATTTTGGTCCACTTGCTCCTAGGTCCATCTAAATGGGCTTCAAGTTTTTTCACTCTGTCCAATTTTAAAGATACATTAAGGATAGTAAAGTATTATACACACAAACACAGGCACAAACTCTACCTGCAGTGATCTGAGGCTGTAAAACGCCCCAGGAAGGATTGTCCCAATGTCGTTGCCATGCAACATGAGCATTTCCAGTTGTCGTAGCGACCTGAATTCTGACCCCTCTACCTCCGTCAGGCTGTTATAACTGTTAGAAAGAGAAAAAAACAGCACCAGTGACTGGGATGAAAGAGAAACTGAGGGTCATTAGGGGGGTCAGAGGGATAGGAAACTAAAATTATTTTGCACTGGCTACACTTGCGTCTGGGTAATGTGACCTTTCAAATGACAGAGAAAAAAGATAGCTGGAAAGAAGGGATGAAAGGAAGGAAAGTAGGATGACAGAGAGACCTTAGTGAACCTTTGACCTGCAATTATTCCATCATTCTTAAAAGCTCACCATGTGAAAGGCAGAAGAAACACATGCTACATCAACTTCACAGCCTTCTTAGATAGCACCAATGTATAGTAGGCACTGGCCCAGCATACCATAGACATTCACTAAAGACAGGAGGTCTTACATTACTTTTACCTTGCCTTGTAAATTACATCAACGCAACACTTCACACTTCAAAGCAGCACGGTCTGTATGCAAAGGGCCTCTATACATCATTATATCAGCAGTGGAAATGCAAAGACCTATTGAGTCAGGTTTCAGCACAACTAATACAACTGTCAAAGAGTCAAACCGACTGCCAAGTACAGTATAGAAGAGCAGATTTCAGAGCCAAAAACATTATTCATAGGAGGAACACAACAGAGTGCGATGTGTATTGGCAGGGCATTTGACAGATTTCAGTTTGTGTGAGACAGTGAGGCCTTCCAATAACAGGGATCTGCACAGTACTGTCTAACAGAGTACACTATCCTGTAGCGAGTCCTGAAAATGTAGAACATGCAACATTCCCTGGGTGCAGAAATCCCTACCCAATTGAACACATCTGGCAGATTCTGCATTTTTCCACTGCCATCAATAAAACAGCCAGCTCCCAATATATCATCTGGTGGTCACTTTCATCCGGAGTGTCTGTCAGTACCATGATGCACACATTTTTAGTATTGGTTTCCCCATTGGGAACTGAACTTCGAACCTTGGCAGCGTTCATGCTTTGCTCTTACACCATAACGAAAGTTGTTGCATTCCTTCAGTATACGGGAGATCAAAGCATTTGCAGCACACTGACACACTTGGAGGTCATCTTATTAAAGGCACTTTTGATTGGTGTTTTTTTTCTGCTAGCAGTTACATGTCAAGTTAGGTGTAGTCACTTTAGAGGCATCAGTGGTTATAGCTTATAAATGGATTCTGATAAGTATCTTTTAGGAAACTGTATGTCTTTAATAGGTAGAAATAGCAGAGATATTTCAGCAAGTGATGGAGAGATGGGGAATGCAACTGATGTCACCAACCAAATTTGAACCATTTCCCCAAACCTGTTTTGTTGCATATGATATTTGAAAATGGAGCAAATATTTTTGACAAATCAATTAGACAAAGGCAAACTAATTTAGTCATGGACTACTCCTTAGAAATGTGAGGGAGATGTTGTTTCAGATGCTGTTAGATGAGAATGAAGTATACTGAGGGTCTAATCATACAACTGCACCTTCAATTTTTTTTGGCTTTGTTTCCTTTGCTGTACTGCCCAAAATAAGTGAGTAAAGTGATAACTAGAGCTTCCAACTGTAAATTGCACTCCCAAGACAATTAGTTTTGATAACTTGTCATCCTTTGCAATCAGAGCTCCCTGAAGAAGTTCATTTGATTTTACTTTAATTTTGGCTGACTTGGCTGACACGGCTGTGTAATTTTTCACAATTCATCATTACTGTATCATGATATAGCACAGGGGAAAATAGCTGAACCCTAAGCTCCATTGTCACTACGCTGGGCCCTCTATGTATGAAGAACACAACCATAAATCCTTGTGTGTGTTGGGTTTGTTTTCTGGAGGTGGTCCACACCATCCTCCATGCCAGTCACTGAACAATCAGCACAACAGTTCCTTTGAAAGAGGATGAATGCCTTCATTTGCCAGAGAAGTTTCTCTTTGAATTCAAATGGCATTATTCTAAACCCAAACCAAAGGAAAACAGGCCACAGAGTGTAAATAAAACAGTACCAACATGCCTGGTGTGAACATATACCAACAGTTTTGCATTAGAGACTAAATCCCCCGGTCTGCTCCCCAGTTTACAGGGTGGTCTAATGTTTAGAAAGTTAGAGCCTGTTCGCTCCCTAAAGGTTTGGTCCCCCTCCAAATGTCTGCTCTGCTCAAATGTCATTGAGATATTCCCTGTATTCTTCGTAGAACAGCCCTCTACCCCACACAGAGACACGACCATCAGGAATCAATAGAAAATCAGAGAAGTAGTATACAAAAGGGCAACATCACATAGTTCTCTGTGATTAGCATAATGGAGCATTAGCAGAAGTGGTAAAATGACAGCAGTGTGCTCAGTTTTGCAAATTATTGTTTGCTAAGCTTCACCCCCCCTTAGTTACTGTTGCTATGCCTGTCAAGCTCTCTGGTCTCACATGACACATATGACACCAGGAGCGATGATTTTAACAGATTTACCATCAGAGGTTCTTGGATTTTTATTTTTAAGCAATGGGTTCAGACACACACACACACACACATCATATACACAAGTTGTATAACATGGAGTGTAAACTTCTCCAAATGTAATAAACAGCAGGTTACATTACTCTTTGCAGCTTTGCAATCTTTGCAAAAAGCAGACATATGGACTATTTAAACCTTTCCTTACACTGGTGCTTTTGTGTTTTTGCTTTTAGACTGGCTAATAAAAGACACCTGAATAATGTAATATAATGCTATTTAAGCTTTGACTTCACAATCATTGTTTAGCAATTGGAGAAAGCCCAAAACATGTGATCAGCCTCTCATTTAGTATTGCTTATATGTGAAATGCATCAATTTTACATATGACGTTCAATGAAATGTATTCTGTGTGTGTGTTTATTATGTTTCCACCCTGTCTTTATTATGGTTAAAGATGGATCTATAAAGCAAAGGCCAGAGTGCTCTACACTTAGAAATCTAGTACTTTCACCTGAAGGGGGTGGTGTAATTTAATATGAATATAACACTTGCTGAAGCCAAACCCTTCCTAACATAGTTCCTGTAGTTTAATGCTGGCCACATAAAATAACACATGCATTTTGTTTTTGGTGTAAGACCAAGATTATCTGGAATGCACTGATAGCTCCCACAGTGCTGATCCCACAGCACAGGAGCACATATGGAGACAGTTTACCTCCTATGGAAAGCAGCTTGGCCTGCATTGTAGCTTTTGTAACCATTTACCCACTGGAATGCTCTATTCCTTTACAGCATTATATCCAGTAGTGACGAGCTACTCTGAGAACAAATGTGATGCACCTGAAACTCAGTGATAGATGTTTCCACAACAGAGGCAAATGTGCGAGTGGAAAGCTTCCTGTGAACAATAGCATAACTCTGGCCGCAGCATGCCAAGCAGTTTGCCATGCAAGTACGCACTGTTTGGAGCCAATTATTAGATGAGGCAATTTGTTACATACGAAACAGTGGCTGGGCTGTTTGTCTGCTGTGCTGGCGGTCAGTGAATGCTCCGTCCACAACACAAACACCCACATGGAAGTGATTAGGAGACTCAGTTCAGTACCACATGCTGGTGCTAAGCCCTTATCTCCTCAGTTTAAAGCAGATGTCATATTAATTGCACCGCAGGCTATGTGCTGATTATCTCATTGATGGCACCGCTGTCTTTGGTTGTACAACCGGCTTCTTTTGTTCTTAAGGAGGGTTGACATGTGATAAACTGATGGCAAGCAGCGATATGTTTTTACCACCCCCTAAGGCAAGAGAGTAATTTTTCTGTTGGATCTATGGCATGAAAAGTGATCTTGAAAAAACAGTCAAGAAGTTCTCTCGCCAGCCAAAAAGCACTTGCTTCAGCATTTTGTTTTGTGAGTTATTAAGAGGCAGTGTTGACACCACATTCCACTCTATTTCCTGTTCGATGTTTAGTTTTCTTCCCCTTGGGCTGGCATTGCTAACAATGTCCCAGTGCCTGTGTGTGCACGTGTGTTTATGCATGGTGATTGAGTCTTACCCCAGGTTGAGCCTCTCCGTGTCTTTAGGAAAGGTTTTTGGTATGGCGGTGAGGTGTCTGAACGTACAGTGGACCTCTTTGACGCCCGGGCAGCTACAGCTCCGTGGGCAGGATGGGATGGCATGTATGGGGGGGATCTAAAGGGAGGGGAGGAAGAAAATGTCGACAGGATGAGAGGAAAAGGTGAAAACAGAAAGCAATCAGATGAAGATGGTTGGATGAATAAAAACACAGAGAGGATAAATGAGGGATAGTATGATAAAGGAGGTATGAGAAAACAGTGAGGAGAGGCAAATCCAGAAATTCAGAGAAGATGAGATAAGAGAAGGAGACGCACACAGATGAGTTCAGACCTGTGTAGGCACTGACAGTTTGGAAAGAAATCAATACTAACTGGAGTAAATAGACTTGAGGCTTATATAAAATAGAGTGTGTGTTAGGTGTATTAAGACTGTGCCCTCCTGTGCCCCGTTCCATCGAGCATCTTTATCAGATCTGTTATGCATCTCAGAGCTTTCCTTAAATTTAAGATTTCTTTAGAAAAACTGTTTTTTTATGAAATTTATAAACCTACTTTAGTCACACATCTGTTCTTGTGTTTGAGCTTTTCACCCTCTGCCAGCCAGAAAACTTTGGTTTCCAAACAAACCAGCAGCCCACAGTACAAAAACATTTTCACACTGTCTTCATGACCACTAAAACTCCGATCTGTTGGCTCTTTTTTTGGGCAGACTGAATGTCAGGTTGTAAGTGATTTTAATCAGTCAAGAAACCACTGGCTTTTGCACTGAAGATTTACCGTTTGCCACAGCAGTGATGAGAGGAGCAGGGGAAACCACGCTGCAGCCAGCCTGCAGAAGATGTTAGCGCACAGCCACACCGCCATGACCGGATGGCTGTCTGACCACTCACGTCATCAATACACCCTGTAGAAGCACAGATTTATGTCAACAACATGTAGACATTATAAACATAACATATCATATTAAGGCAGGGCTGTTGTAGTGGACTGCTTCTTGTACAAGTGTACCTGATAAACTGGTAACTATCTGCGAACACTGACTTTTTTATCACGTCATAAAAACGTCCAAGTTGATTTGGCAAACTTGTTAGTAAACAGCTGCAGAACAGATTTGCTTCCAGACACTTGTTTTTGTCTCCAACAACTCTTGATGGAAATATCTGATCTCACGCTCTAAATCCTCCACTATGACTCAAAACAATTAAGTTACAGGCCTAAAACCAAAACAACAAGCTAAAAAAACTCCAGTGGAAGTGCACAGATGGATATAAACTATCTGTGGGTTAAGTAGTGATCCAATGTTAATTACTGATTATAGCAGCTGAGACAGATTGAATGCATTAATACAAATATTATTACGGTTTATAAAAGCTGGATGTTTTCATTATGAGTGATAATTCACACTCCCGGGGAAAAGTTGTCATGCATTTTCCTCTGTTACTCACTACAAGTAGGTACATATTATAGCTGTCTTTAGATATACAAGTTTCATGCACTGCCTTTGACTCCTGGTGAGCAATAAGTAACTCTCAGATTTAGTTTTTTACTTCGGTTAGATATGATGAAACAGAAAATTAACATAGTGATCTGCAAAATCCAGAACATCAGTAACGACTTTACACAAGCCCAAGCTAGTACACCCACAATTGTTAGAGAGAGAAGAAAGAAAGAAAGAAAGAAAGAAAGAAAGAAAGAAAAATATCCATGACTGAGTAAGGTGACAACTGTAGCACCTATGCTAATACTAAAATATTCGCCCTCAAGGTGTATAAAACATCTCAGAGAGGACTGAATACTCGTTTAAATGCTGTCTGTCTTCACTACGCCTCTCCTTGAGGAAGTCAGCAGAGTGCAAATCCTCTTTTATTTAACATGATCGTGTTCATAACTAGGAATACGTGTAGATTTGAAGACACACAATAAAAACGTCACTCGTCAGCATTGGGGATTAAAGACTCAAAGTCACACTCTGGTAGCCCAAAAAAACACTGGCATTGAATTGAATTAAGTACAATCGACAGCAGAGTGGAAAATAACCACTTGACATGGCAGTTGTGGTTTGCTACACTGCCAGGTGGTTTGGCACTCTTTATGTTTGTTTAAATGTTAACATGCTCCTTTGAGGGCATTACATACCAATTACATATAACCACGCTCACTGAAACACACACTCACACCCCCCTACACACACACACACACACACACAGTCTGAGAGTTGACTCAGAGGGGAGAGAGAGAGATAGGCGGAAAAAGAGAAAGATGGGTATTCACAGGTAGAACCAAACAACACACATGCATATTTGAAGTCATTAGAGGCCAGTTTGGGGTTTCTGGTTTCCACTTTTATCTCTGTGTCCTCTCATAACTGGGAGAGTAATTCACCTAACAGCTGTGTGTGTGTGTGTGTGTGTGTGTGTGCGTGTGTGTTTATGACAGGAAGACAGGAGGAAAGTGCCCTAAAATTTGACCTGGATCACGATCTGATCTGATAATCATGCTCTCTCTCTCTCTCTCTCTCTCTCTCACACACACACACACATCACACCACAGATTAATGTGTTTGCCAGACTTCCTGGTCTGGTCTAGAAATCAGTCAGACTCACCCTTGAGTTCAGTGATGACAGTTTAGATCAAATGAACAGTTTCTAACATGTAGATTAACTTCTTCACATAACATATTAATGCCAAGAAAATCATGTTTACTAAGAGGGTCTACAAAGTGGAAGTCAAGGGCATGTTGGTGATTGGATAATTTCCTCACCATTGTGAATTTCCCATTGTGGAGTGAACTTTAATTAGCCTGCTGTACTTTACATTATTGTCTAATACATTACAGCCCTGCTAGCAGTTTTTAGGCTGAACAGGCACAGTGGCGCTTCAAGCTGAAAGTTAATGTTGGCTAGCTAACATGCTAATGTTTAGCAAGTGTAACGTCTACCATCTTTGTTTAGCATGTTAGCATGTTGACATTTGCTAATTGGCACTCAAGACACAGCACAACTGAGGCTGATGGTGATTGTCATGACCTGATGGCCCCAGATGAAAAGCCAGGGGCTCACCAATTCATCCGAAGGGGAAATGAATGAATGTGTCATCATGTGTCAAACTCACTTGACCTTAAAACTGCATTAACTGATTTGGCCATGAGGGGGCACAACACAACACTATTTAACTATTTATGCTATATATTTACTCTGTCTTTACCTCAGGTTTTGGGCTCCACCAACTGAGAATAAATGTAAATATATGGCTCTATGGCGACTGCTAAGTAATTATATGCAAAGTATTAGCTATTAGCAAGTTTTGTCTGTCTGACATTTGTTGCTTGGCAGGAAGTATACAGTGGGTTTTTAAAGCTTCTTTTTGCTGAAAAAAGATGTCAACTACCACGGAGTCTCTGTCTACCTGTTAACCAAAAGCATGAGTTGAAAGCCGTGGAAAAGCTCGGTAGTGCAGAGGGGAACTGCAGAGTCGGGTAATTCTCTGTTGTTTCATCACTGCGAACAGCACTTTTCACAGACACATGATCATGCTAAAAGCTCAGCATTAAAGGCATAATGTGAAGGATTTTCCTAAAAACACTACTCATAAAAGAATAATTCCTCTCAGTTATCACTGATGAGCCACTAGAGGTGCGTGGTGGTGTCTGTATCTGCAGAGATTCTGCCCTCTGCCTGAATTTTATTATTTTGCTATGTTTGGGACATTTCTGGGCATCAATTTTGTGGTGTGTAGCCCCCAGCCAATAACAGCTCTCAGGGTGTGAGATGCAGGACTCTATAAAAATGTCGCGACCAGTTGCCAGACCGTATGGGCAAGGGACCACCAGAAGTACATATACTTTGAGCTGAGGAGGAAGATTATTTTGTTGAACCATTGACAAGATCAAGAATGAACTGCTGTGCTCAAATTGTGAGCATTTCATGTTTGCATGTGCATTAACAACCAGTAAGACAATCAATTATTGACCCACAGAGAGATATCCACTCCCCTTGTGTCCTCTACAGGGCAGAGGTCAGGGTCGTCTGCAGAACAGGAGATCTGAGGCTGTTTGAGATTTGTTGTGGTGTAGTCCAGCAGGGGGGATGCTTTGTGTCACAAGAGCTTGAACCTGTGCCCTCGGGTCTCTAACGACTTTGCCACCTCGGGTCCAAGGTCATAAAAATTCATGCTTAACATTTTTAAAAAGCCAGTAGCTAACGCTGGTCAGAGGATACTAGAGCTACAACTTACAGTGAATGTCCCATATTGTCTCTGTAAATGTGGTCACCAGTTCTATAACTTAAATGACATGTTGAAAGAATATTGCATGTATTTTATTAGTTGCTGCTCACAGCTGTTCAGCTACTGTCACTTTAATAGGGCTCAGATAAGACCTGTTGCTGCAGCAGCTTCCACCTTGACTTTACAGAGCAATAAAGGTGTCTACTTCAGTCAGCCTCCTGTGTTGTAGGTTATGATGATCACAGGTAAACCCTGTCAGCCAGATAGCTCTCTGCTCCTGCCCTCCTCTAATGGCTTTACCAGAGAAAGGAAAGGCAAGGAAATGAGAGGAGAATGTAAAAACAGAGAAGAGAGGAGGCAAGGGGGTGATAGAGGAGGAGAGGGAATGGAAGGAAGAGGAAGAAAGCATGATACAGGAGGAAAGGACAGCAGAAGTGAAAGAGGACAAAGGGAAAACGTGAAGAGAGCTGCGATGAGAAAAGGGTTTCCCTGAGCACTGAAATCATTTAGTACCCCTCCCAGACTCTCACCTGACAGAGATAAAGGGCTGTACTTCCATTCAAAGAGCCAGAGCAATACACCGTCCGACCCCCCGCTTATCAAAATCATATGTTCACTGGCACAGAGCGGTTTTCTCTTAGTCCTGCCAAAATACATCCTTCACTGCTTTGTTTCTTTCTATAAGGGCCGGCTGTCTCTTCATCTTACAGTCACCCACTTCTTCTGTGGTTTAAACATTAGCAGTGAATGTACTATGCAAAGTCGTGTTGTCATGAAGAGAAAGAAAGGAAGCAATAATAAATGAAGGATGAGCAGAAACAGGAAAGGCTGTATCACTGTAGCTTTGGGAATATATTATAAAAGATTATATTACAGTATAGTACCACTTACCTTGTGGTATATAGCCATTTGTTTAGTTTACATACAAATACAATGCTTTTTGAGAAATAGACACTGTTGTGAAGCTGTCTGAGTGTGGTGCTGGTGTCTGCTATGTGTAAAGTAACTGTGGTAAACACAATGTTACACTAACATACTTTAACAAAACCTGTAACAGTAGGATCCATTGATGAAATACCTTCCTAGCATCCTATTTCTAGCTAATTCGTGACATATTGTATATTTTTCTATTGTCTTCAATGTGCACTTTACATTTTATTTACCAGTTGTATACATCACGTTGCTGGTGGAGCTTTCTGAGTGTCTCCAATTTAAAAATGTTTTTTGCAAATACTGAAGTTACTGGCATTTCATCTTTTCTGTGCTTCCCATTAGTTCTTTGTTGGCAGACGGTTTGACATGTCACAGCAGGAAAAAAAACAGCACAAGGATAATAAATAACATAACTCTCTTCTGTCCCCAGTCCCAGCCATTGCTAATGGTATTAATTATTTTGTTCAAGTACAAGATGTATGAACTTAACATCTAACATCTGAACTTAACAACTAAACATCCACCGACTACAATGGTGGTGAAGGAAGAACTTATACAGCTCCCTAATACCAGCAAGACACTGAATCTCACAGTCCAACAGTTCATAATCTAGCAGCAACTTTGGGGAAATGCTGGTGTCTATACTTAGTCACTTAAAACTGATCAAAAGCCAAAATTTTAAGTGTGCTTTAAACAGCATGGTGTATTCCTTTAAGAATGTCTGAGTGAGGCCAATACATCTTTATGTCTAAAGCATTATGCTGACTGCCAGCCAAGTCACAGCTGCTCTATTCAAGATAACACATGTCAAAGAGGACTACAGTATGATTCCCACATGTTCTGTAATATCTGTAATATCATCTGTAATATCATATGCAGCCCATATATCCTCATTCAGAAATCTTTTTTAACATACGGTGTAGATTCTTGCTATCAGATACCAACCTCTAAAATGTTATTTAAATAGCTCTGTTTTATGATTGACAAACATATTTGTTAACATATATATGATAAAGATAGAATCATTATCCCTTGTCCAACTCACTTCACTGTCTGATTTATTTAAATTAATTACATTGTAGCATAATATTTTCTTATTGTTTATAGATTTCTGAGTCCCTGTCAGCTTTAGATGTCTTTTTTATTCACAGATGTTATAAAATGTGTTGGTCATGTGGAGAGTAAAATCTGTCTTTTTTTTCTTTTTATGTCACAAAGCAAAGTCTTTTATTTAAGGCGAGTAAATGAGAAGAGAAACAAAATCCTTAGGCTAGATGTTAATTGATCACTTCAAATATTTTTATAGGCGGATTCCTTTCAGATTGCCCCTCCAAGTATCGGCTGTAAATCTCTCAGAGTTTAGGCATGGCTTGCTGCAGTGGCACGGTGAGAAGCTCAGGTAACTTTTAAACAAATCTAAAATACTTTGTACAGTCTGGGCAAAGTCTGGCAAGTTGTATTTAGCCTCCGGCATAATATTACTGAAATCTGGTTCTCTTTAATCATTAAAACAAAGCTGCATGTGGCTAATAAACACTTAAGAGTGTATTTATATAGAGCCTGAAGCACTCATTGGTACCAATAAGATTTAAATGGACTTTGCAAAAGGACATGGTTATAGTAAACACACTCTCCCAGCAACTGGCTGTGTTTGACAGAAATTTCTGTGTAGTTGCACACAGTATATCAAATGAAAATATTTGCAATTTCAGATGCTCTTTGAACACAGTCATATGGGTCTCTTGTGGCACAACAGCCTTCTTTTCTGTTTCACAGTTTTTCTAATAGCCATGGACAAAGAATTGCTCAGCAGACCTAAATAAACAGCACAGGACTGCTGTCTGCTGCTAATCTTACAAGTCAATCAACAGATGAATTACTGTGACACCAACTGTAGTGTGACAGTAGTACGAAATCAGATTTCAAAGTGCAATGGCATTCTTTGATGTTGAAAAGACAAGCGTGGCTCTAAAACTGTCACTTTTTATCAACTTCTGTCAGTTTAACAGTCCCTGGAAGAAAATGAAACTCAGCTCATGCAGACTATTGCATGAACACATGAGGAGAAATTTTAAACGAGGATCTCCATATTCACACAGGAGTTCTGACACACACAACAGCATCCTGAACAAACCTTAACCCAAACAACAGCCTCGGTTAAAGTTACTTTCACATCTGGGAGCATTTAGCAAGTTCTCATTATAAAAACCACAAGAGACTCACCTGGAAATGCCTCCAGAAGAAGGGGGGGGGGGGATAAACAGTTCAAGAGTTAAAAAAAATATAGACCTCAAAACAAGTCTTTTAGTTTTGACTGCAGGCTGGAAAGTTTTACAGAGTTTTACAAGAAAAACAGGCGTAAAAAAAACGTATCCAGTTGGTGTCTCAGTCCTGTGGATGTTTGCTGACTTGTAAAGCCACTGAGGTCCAGAGGTCTGTGAAAGAGAGAGCAGGAGCAGGGATGGAGTGCTCTGCGTGTGTGTGTGTGTGTGTGAGCGCCCAGATTAGTTTGACCCTCTGTTGGTCCTGAAGACATCTGGATTTCAGATCAGCTTCTCTCTGGCCCCGTTCTGCAGGAATGCTGCCTCTCCATCCCCTCCTACACCTACGCTCCTTCCTTCACCTCCTCCATTCATCTTCTCTCCCTCTCTCTGCTTTAACCGTCCCTCACTCTCCCTCTCTGAGGCTCCCGACGTCCATTTCACACAGGCGATCCTGGTGGAAACATTATCACTTTCCTCTCCTTTCTCACTTTCCTTTCTCTCTCACTCTGTTTACCACCTCTCGCTGCCTCCGCTTTCTTTGTCTTTTCCCTCTCTGTCTGGTTTTCTCTTTACACGCTCTCACCTTTCCAACCCTCCTCCTCCCTCTTCCTCTCTTTCTTTCCCTCTTGAGGTACATTACAGCTTCTGAATACAGATTAGCCAATTATAATAATCCGTCTATAGATATTAAGCCTGTGCCGGTGGCTACACACGCTGACACGTACTTTGCAGAAGTTGGCAGGCAGTCAGTATTATTCATGTGATCTGCCCAGATAAAATGTACAGTGAATCAAACAGGATGGGGAGGCTTTCACAGTCCAATTGTCCTTGAAGCCCTGAAACTGCCTGTAATACCTGTCGAGTTGAAACACTATAGCTCCATACTCTGGCTGTGTTGACATAGACATTTACAGGATTGGAGAGGTTTTTTCATGCAGAAATGTAAAGTCTGGGCTTTTCATAACATGACTGATGGCATGTAACAGCTAAATATGAGTCCTAGACATATTGTGTGGGTGCTGTGTGAGTTTGTGGTGGGTTTGAGCTTGTTGGTGCCATTTGGAAACACTTAAGTCACTGACCTGCTCATTTGTTGCCAAACTCTAAACAAATCTATATGAATGGGTCTTTTGTAGCTCAGCTCTTTTGTTAAAGTGCCCAGCCTCTTGCCTCTTTTTTATTTTGTTTATACTTCACTGGGGGAGAAAAGAGATGAAGCTATTAATGGCTTGTAGCTTGTAAAAGCTTTAGCACAAGCCTGTTAATACAAAGTTGGAACAGTTGAGGAGTCGTATTAAAAACCATCAGAATACAAGTGCGCACTCACAAAATGATAAATAACACAACGAAAGAGATTCTTGCTGGTCATCTGTGCTTTTCTACTATATTGTTTTTATAAAAGGGTCATCTTTGTCAAACTAATACCACATGCAGCTGATAGAATGATCTCCACACACATAAAGAAGCTGTTCTGAAGCTCTCAGTCACATCACACAAGCTTCATCAGCTGATAAAGTAGCCATGGTAATGGCTCTACAGATTGGTTCATTCACTTGGTTCAGACTGAAGTCATAATGAAGTTTGAACAGTTTTGACTATTTTTTAGGGTCCCCTAACTTCTGCACCACCAACAGACACTTTTGTTTACTTCTGAAATGCTTTGAAGACTAGTGGATGAATTACCATAAACTTTAGTGCAGATATTGACAGTGGTCTGAGGATCAATCTAATGACTTTGTTGTGCGCCAACAAAGTAGCGCCACATGCGCGATGAGTTTTCACTCATCCAATGAAATATCTCAACATCTACCAGATGGGTTGGCACAATCTTTTGTAAAGACAAATGATGTATCCTAATGACTTATCTTTACTTTCCCAAAAACTCTATCTGCTGATGGAGGTCAGATGACGTAACTGAAAGCACCAGAACAGCTAAATGAAGCTTGAGGTGAGATGTTTGGTCTGTTTCTGAGGATAAAAATGATTTTATAACCTCAACATTTAGAGTTAATTAATCTGTCATTGAAGATTGTATCCAGACCTCTGTATCAGGGATATTTAGTTCATTATCCCAGCTGCTGCCTATTGGATAACAACCGGGCCAAACAAATTTTATCTGCAAGCCCGTAGCAACAGAAAGGTGTGGCGATACCACACTGTATGAGTTGTTTTATCTGTATCTATCTAACTAGTATCTGTAGCTACAGATAATAGTGTTTTTGATTAGAACTTTTCACTTCATCACGATGTTGAGACTTTGAGAAACTTGACAGGATAGAGGGGCCATTCATTACAAAAGAGGCCTCAATGTATTGGATGCAAACAAATTATGCGCAATTATATTAAATGACGTGCTTCATCAGATATGTGTCAGATTTACTACCAAAACTCATTCATTCTTTTCTAATCCTGCGTTGTCTCAAGCAGGAGACAACTACACTTCTGCATCACTCAGCACCTTCTCTCTGCACCTTTCTGACACCATTGCAGACACACACACACACACACACACACACACATATTTCAGTCATCACCTTATCATTGTGATGATGGCATTTGGTGCAGTCTCATGGGCCAAATCTTACTGGCATTCTTGTGCCACATCCTAATTCTCACACACACAAACGTAGAAATGTACAAGTGGGTCATTATAAGCAATAACAAACACTGCATCCTGTTTTGACAGGCTTCTTTTCTTCCTTCTTCTAATGCCGTTTTGATCCATGTGAGCATGTGTGTGTGTTTTGGAGCAGTATATGCACTGTCATGAGTATAAACGTCAGTATGGCTCATCCATCTTAAAGAATAGATCTCCTTGTCTTGTTCTGTTGGTGGATCCTGTGACAAAAAAGTGAAAAATGAGCGGTCCCTGAGCAACTTTGTTAAAACAGAAATTATGTTGGTAGCTAGTTGCTGATGCTGATTAGACTGATGGACTGCTGTTGAAAACCAACATGAACTTCATTCATTCCCACAGGAACACAGGCACAGAGGCTTCTTTGTGAGACATCATCAGTACATCATGTTGGCTTATCCAACTGGTCACCAGCCAACAGCAGACTGACATTTATGCTGCAGCAACTTCATTTGGGTTCAACCCCAGTTTCAATGTGTTTTCCAAGAATGTGCCACCATCTTTTAGTTTTGACCCCTGAAGTTAAACTGAAAATCGACAGTCTACAGTCAAACATATTAAATACCACCCACTGGTTTGGTTCAGTGAATTATATTAACTATTTTGTGATCAAATGTTGTAATTTACTCATTTTGATGAAACCACTTTTCTGCCTCTGCCTCAGTTACTGTTTTTTTCTTTACTTCTTTACTTATCAACCCAAGAAAGTTCCTGCAGCTTGATTGATGTGAGAGTGCATGAGACTGTGTTGCCATTAGAAAAAATATAGTGTTCGTAATTAAAGCTAGCTAGTTTAACCTGACAAGTTTGTGTTTATCCCCGGGCTTTATGAATCTGCTTCATAAATGTACAGAGTACAGAGGCCAGAACCTGGAGGGAAATGACTAAAACAAATTGGAGTTTCTTTTGAGTTCTCAGATTAGTCGGAGGCTGAGCTGAACACCACACAGACACACTCCTGTACACCCAGACAGTGCTTCCTTATGAGACTGAACACACATTAAGAGGAACAGGGTTACTACTTGTTGAACTTTTGGTAGCAGATTAGTTAGGGGTCATATAAAACAGGATGGTGTGACATAGCTGTGATATCTTTTTTTGTTTTTTTGGACTCTCTAGGCCTTTAATCTGTTAACAACTGGAATTTTTCAAATGGCCACAAAATGAATGAGTTGTATGACTTGAATAAGTTATGTAGCAGTCTGTCTGCAAAATTTAAAGGATCAAATAACTGTACAGTTCAACTGGGAAATTGAGGTAGCCAACGATGAAAATGTCATTATCTACACAAGCTTCAGGGATAGTCAGATAAAGAGACATTTGTCTAATTGTGATTTAATGTGATGAATCTAAAACCCACATATGGCATCATATGTCATATAATCATGTGGCAATCATGTTCTCAGCCTTAGTGTGGATTTTCATTGACTCTCTCAGTATATTGCGACCTCCAGATGAGAGTTCATGGTACAGTTAGATTATTCTGTCTTAGCCTGAGCCTGTTTGGTGATCGCCTCTGTTCCCAGTCATTCCTTTTAAATCTCCCACCGCTGGCCTCTCATTCTCTTAATCTCACAAGCTCCGAAGTTCTTTATCATACTTTCTCTCTCTCTACTTAATCTCCCCAGTTCCATATTTCTATAAACTGCCTTTGCTCGCTCTTTGTTCTTTTACCCAGTCATATAGCCTTGTAGGCTGAGAAGTGGATTTCAAAGCATATCCTCTTTGAAAGGAACTCTCCAGTATATTTGGAGTGGTTTTAGTGCAGCAGAGCCTCCGGTCCAAATATTAGCTGGTGGATTAGACACTTGTTGACTGTAGCTCAACTGGTGTCTATATTCAGCTGGGGGGGCCTAACCCCATGTTGTCTGTTAACTCTCCTGCTCCTTTCATGGAAAGCGGAAATATCCTGAAAAACACACAAGAGAATGACCTTGCGTGCAACCAAGTCATCAGTTTGTTCAGTTTGTACAATGGCATATCTTATCATTTGTCAAAAACATGAATAAGTGTCAGTAAAACAGTCTATTTGTGTACTTAAGCAGTGTTTATATTTACTTTAAAGCTACCACTGGAGATGTCAGTCCACAGATTACAGAGTGATACATGCCTCTGTGTTTGTTTCTCAGAGTTTTCCTCCTTTTCGCTTTCTCTATTATTGATTTTTATGGCACCTCTTATGTCCTCCTAAATTCTCAGTACTTTGACTGGCTCATCCAGCTCAGCTGTGTTGATTTGTCAGGAGTGATGGGACCAGAGACAGAAGGAATTGAAGCACCTGTATGTCTCTCATTTATTTCTCTCCAGCTCTTGTCACGCACTCTTTGTCTTCTCATCTTCACTCATTCCTACACGGGGCCAAGATTCCATCAATTGATGGACCATAAAACATTAATGCTCTCCGTTTGCACTATTTTATGTTTCCACAAGTTCAGGTTTCTATACTAGAAAAACAGAACTACATTTTTTAAAAGAGGTCTGTTAAAAAGTGACATATTCTGCAATGCCAAACATAAAAAGGAACTCAAGGTCAATGTAGCATGAGAAAGATGCACATGAATGTTTGTGTGTGTGTTTGTGTGTGTGTGTATTTGTTTGTGTGTGTGTGTGTATTTTGTGTTTGTGTGTGTGTGTCTCTGTGTGTGTGTGTGTGTGTGTGTGTGTGTGTATCCTCCCTGCAGGTTAAACCTATTAAATAACAACTGCCAAAATTCCCCTTTCTCCGCGTCCTCTTTCACCATGAGAGGTCTGCAGGGATCTCACAGTTTGATTTCATTCTCACGGGCCATGATCTGATGCTCAAAAAACTGTTACTGAAACCAGAAAAATGTAAATATCACCCTCTGTGATTTAGGGCCAGTCAGGCTAAATGTATTTCTTTAAAGAGTAACTGAACAGCATGCTGAAAAACAGTGTTTCCGTGGTCTTTAATCTGTGTGGTTATAACTGTGATATGTTGCATCTGTAACCACACCTCAGAGTGAAGTCACTGTGTACTGATACAACGTGGACCAAAACATTTTTCAAAGATATTTAACTTGTATCAGATTACTCTTTAAAAGATGTTTGCAGCTATTGGTTAGTGCCACAGAATCAACACCGAAAATGAAACACATTGTTGTCCCTGTTGATTATACGCAAACATTCAAGTCATGGCCAAACAAGTCAATGAAAGGCTAAAGGGCCAATTATCACCAATTGCAATGGCAAATTGCATGAGTCAGCTGTTAAAGTAATCCACCCATGTGCCTACAGCCAACTTTAGAACTAGATCACTCTCAGACCTTAAAACCATTTAGATATTTCCCCCAAAATCCCATTGCTCTTAAATATAAAGTAAAACAAAGTTAATTTGTGACAATCAGACAATGACAATGTGATTATCACCATTAAGTCGTAATGATTTAAAGCATTTAGTCACTGTGTGGGATCTTACTCTACCACGCAGAGTTTATTGTACATGCATCACCACTAAAAGATCTCTTTTTGTATCTGTCAGTTGGTATTTCTTCAACATATCTGTCCTTTGAGGCCAGGGCACAGAAATAATATTATAAAATGTTCACATAATTATATCAGTTAACAAGCAATTACATAAAGGGAAGGTTTTGTGAGGACTTTATTTGTTTCATAAAACTCTCCTAATGGAAATGATGCCAAGTTTCTCTAGATTTGTTTCAGCCCTGCCTGCTACAACAGGTTTCTCCTTGTTTTGTGAAGCTTGATGTTACTCATGCCCATGGTATTCCTCAAAGTATTAGCAGTTTGCTTTGAGATGGATCTCTTGTGTGTCTCCTGTCAATTTAATTTCTCCTGAGAATCACATAAAAGCCTATTTTAGTGTTCACAGTCCACAGTTTGAGGCGCACACAAGCTGGTGGGTCCCACTATGTTTCTTGGTACTGTGATCTGATGCTCCTATCTTGGGAAAAGCCTTGTGTGGATTTGCCACTTCCCTTTCTAAGTAAACTCTGTGACAATACCTGACACCAGTTTTTTAGGAAAACAGGACACATCTCCAGCCTCTGAGATGACAACACGCTCCTCTCTTTCAACCTCCTCCACTTGATAAGACAGATGTGTGTCTTATAGAGCAAAGCTCTCGTTTCAGGAGTCTGTCAAGTTTTACAGTCCCCAGCTTCTGCACTGCCACAGGCAATGTGGTAAACTAAATATTTGGTTTTATGGTTTTATTAAAAAAATCATAAAACATGTGCACATCTCAAAAGACAGAATAGAGATATTTACAACTAAACAGATTCTCAAGCATACATTTAGAAGCAAAATAAAAGATTTTGGTGATTATGGTGAGAAAACTGGACAGAACACTGAGGCACAAGAGAAGAAATTTCTCTCTTTCTCCAAAGAGCCCAACATTGATTTCAGCTCTCACACTGAACCCCCAAACCTCCGTTTCTCTCTGCTGGCATGTGAAAGCCTCCTATCAAGTTCTCACTGAGCAGAAACTGTAGTACTGTAGTGGTCTGTGGTGTGGACAGTTTGTCGGCACTTCTAGCCAATGAACCGTCCATCAATCCACTTCATTAAACAGCTCTAAATCACTTCTGTCTCACTCTACATCTCAAATGAAGCCAGATTGCATCATACACAGCCTGTACACATCTGTAATGTGATGTTTTTTGGCATTTGTTTGCATGGCAACTGTTGTCAGGATTTTTACGGCTAATGTATCAGTCAGTAAATACATGAATCTGTATGTCAGACTGAATGTTACAGTATGATGTAGGTTTTTACTGCCAGTATGATCAGAGTGATTTATAGCTGGGATGGATGGATGATGATTTTAGTTTTCTCACACACACGTTTTGGTGCCACACGTCTTTCCATATTATGGAAGCAAACTGCAATTGCTAAGAATTACATAGAGCAGGGGTGGGCAAACTACGGCCCGCGGGCCACATCCGGCCCGTTTGCCTTTTTCATCCGGCCCGCCAAAGATCGGTACAGAATCGCTCAAATCAAATATAATTGTGACAACATTCATTTGACTTTTCCCTGTAATGCCTGGTCATTCCACCGAGTAGCGGATTATATACAGTGGTGTATTGACTTGAATTTTACGAGCCCTGCTCTCATCACTCTGCTTCTGTGCTGAACCCATCTGCAGCAAAGAGTGGGTCAAAGAAAAGAAGAGTCGACAGTGAGTGCCGAGTGTTTAATAAAGAATGGACAACTAAATCGTTTTTTATGGAATTCCGGTCAAAGGCTGTATGTCTTATTTGCCAAGAAACCATTGCGGTTTTTAAGGAATACAACATCAGCCGTCACTTTTCCACCAAGCATGCTAATTATGCTAACAACCTGTCAACAGAAGAAAGGACAGCGACTGCACAGCGGTTGGTAGCTCGTTTACAGGCTCAGCAAAACACCTTTACCCGGCAAACTGCCATCCAACAATCAAGCAAGTTAACGAAGTTATTTACTGGCATTCAAATTAGCAATTTTCTTACACTGCATAATCCACCAGGAAGCACTGTGTAAATCTGTATTGCAGCTTGACCACGTAGTGAAGCCAGTTGTAAAACTCGTAAACTTTATTCGAGCGAGGGGACTTCAGCATCGTCAGTTTATTAAGTTTCTTGAAGAAACCGACACGTCGATCACCAGGACTTGCTTTACCACTCCAATGTCCGCTGGTTAAGTTTGGGGAAAGTGTGTCAACGAGTGTGGGTGCTCAAACAAGAGATTATATCATTTTTGGAGCTACTTGAGAAAGCTGGCGATTTTCCTGAGCTGAGTGACACAGATTGGCTTTGTGATTTAGCTTTTGCTGTGGACATACTGACATACATGAATGAGCTGAACGTGAAGCTACAAGAGAAAGATCAGTTTGTGCATGAAATGTACACAAACGTCAGAGCCTTCAAAACCAAGCTCGCCTTATTCTCAAAGCAAATGTCAAACAAGTCATTCACTCATTTCCCCACACTGGCGACACTGACAGAGGCCCCTCGACATGTGAAAAAATACAGCAAATCACTGGATGACCTGCAAGGAGAATTCTGCCGTCGGTTCTCTGATTTTGGAAAAATTGACAAGTTACTTCAGCTGGTTTCATGTCCCTTCACACAAGATCCTGAAACAGTGCCAGAAGAGTTGCAGTTGGAACTGATTGATCTCCAGTGTGACACTGTCATGAAGGAGAAGTTCAACTCTGTTAAACTGGATGAGTTTTTTGCTTCATTAAATGCTGCCAAATTTACAAACATCCGGAAGATGGCACAGAGGATGCTGGTGTTGTTTGGCTCTACGTATGTGTGTGAACAAATTTTTAGCGTGATGAATACCAACAAAGCACCCCACAGATCCCAGTTGAGTGATGAACACCTCAGATCTGTTCTGAGAATTGCCACAACAAAACTGACACCAGACTTTGATGCACTGGCAAAAAGGGGTGATCAACAACACTGTTCTCACTAAAAGTTAATGTAAGTAATAACACTGTAATGCCTTTTTTATGTTTATGTTTGAATATGTATGCATCTGGTGCTGATCGGCCCGTGTGTCAAATTTTTAAAGTCAATGTGGCCCCTGAGCCAAAAAGTTTGCCCACCCCTGACATAGAGTGAGCATGAAGAGAACAGTACAGGAGCAGCATTAATGCATTTTAAGAGGACCTATGCATACAGGATAGGTGGTCTTGTGGAACCTGTTAGTATTTGGAGTGGATTGTGAATTTACCTCTGAACAACAGAAGATGATCTACAGCTCATATGATAGTCATGAATTGTATTCCTCATTCTTTCTTTATAAGCCCTGAAGGAGCAGGAAAACTCTTTTTGCTGTATTTCACTGTGCTAAGAGTCGCCCAGGACTCTCGACTGACAGAACTTGTTGCTGACATCCTATAAAAGTACTAAAGGCTTCTTTCTTGATACAGGCTGGGCCTATTTGAAGATCTCAACATGTCAGCTTCTGCAAACATCCATTTTTTGTCACACAAGCCAGATTTTGCTGCATGTTGATACAGTGTAGTTACACTTTTTCTTGTTATCATCAAGACCACTTTGAAGTGATACACTCAGTTTCCACAGTTTCCAGGACCAAATCATCCATCATCCACTGACAGCAGCAGCACAAACAGCACCAGGCAAAGATTTACACACTCGGCTGGCTATGAAGTGTTTAGTAACTGCATACTGAGATTAACGTAACAAACACACCTGATGCACAAACAAGCCCTTCACTGACTATCTAGCCTCCTGGCTACTTTTCCATCAGGATGGTGGCTACACCTGCCTGCACACACCCATCAACAAAACTTCTCCAAACCTCTATTGACCTGCACAGAGATTTGATTTTTATTCCTGAAGGCAGTGGACACGATCTTTACTTTATGTTGATGCGATTCTCCACATCCGTCATGCAGCAGCTAAGGTCATGGATGTTGACGTCTCCAGAGACTGAGGCCTCTGAGCTGCTCCTAAACTGGAGTCAAATGAAGTCAGGGGAACTTCTAGAAGTAAAAGTGATGCTCGTACTGAGATGATTCTTTCTTGATGTGCAACAATATGGACTCTGTTTCAACTTTAAAAACATCAGTGCCCAATTTTTATTATGGCTGACATTTGTTATGGCTGACCAACTTGGGCATACTCACATTTTCTCAGCTCCTGAGAGACAGAGGCAACGTGTAGCAGTCTGTTATTTTATTTGTTCCTCAATTAGAAGCATCAGGGTGGTCTTGGCTGAAACAATAAACTTTCCTAAGTAATGCTAACTTATTTATTAAACATATACTGTTCTCATATGTATGAAATAGCTAGCTTAACTCATTCCTTCAAAAGTTCCTCCAATGAACAGGCGATGTGTTGTACTTGGCAGGATTTTTAATGAAGAAAAGGTTAAAACTGAAATACAAATAACACAAGCAAATATTACAGTCAGGTAAATAATTCAAGCATTTGGCTACAACCATTTCCCTAACAGGTAAAGTAAAACAGCCACAGGTAAGTACATGGATGTATCAAATACATATGAAATTAAATGATTAAATCTTGTCTAATAATAATATGTTACTTTCTCAGGTTCTTAAATTACACTGTACTTACTGGAAATGCCATCAGAAAGGAACAGAAGAGGGATGGATAGTGATTCCACCAGCATGTGCTGCCATGTACCTCCAGCAACAAAAACAATGGCTCTCCTACAGGAAGTCCCCATTTACCAGGAAGATACAAAATAAAACCCTCAACCTCAAAATAAAACTTTACTAACTGATTGTCACTTCTATTTGGTTATATCAGAAAACATATCTAAACCAAAAACAACAAAGAGGTTACCCAGACATAAAGCTTTTTGACTGCTGACAAATTTAAACGTAACTATGGAAGTATAATAACTGCCAGAGGCGAGGTGACAGACAAAACCCAAGTGTGCTACATGTTAACGTTAACCCCATACTGACAATGCACACTGAGAGAGTGACATATAAATATCAAACTGCAGATTTTCATCTTCTGGGAGGACAACATAGTTTTGTGATGAGAGGCCTAAATTGAAACTTTGTCAGTAGTTAAAATGAAAACCAAATCAAGTGTTTCAGTGGATCACTGTGAATACAGGCTGCAACTTGGTGGAGGAACTGTACAAACCTACAGTGCTGTTTACACTCAGATTTTATCCATCTCTGTCAGGTGGCCTGGTAATCATGCACAGCACTGGACTGTAAAATAAGCCATGATGACATCTTGCATTTTATTCTCTTTTCAGAACAATGGAGAAACGGATGAACATAATTGGATTATACACAGATGAATCTATTTTTATGTGGCAGCCATTTTCATCAAGGCATGTTTGGGATTCGCCTCTTGATTCAAAACAAACAGGACATATTTATGTGGAGCTGAATCGGATGTGTTTATTAGTACCTAAAATACTTTTATTATTAAATCAGTTTTTAATGTTTATAGCTTTTGCAGTGCAAAGATGATTAAAGAGTGACAATATTGCCTGTCACTTCTCCTTGATCCATTTTTTTCCAAGGCTTAATGCTGACTACTATTTCTGAAAATCAAGAATCAATAATCAATAATCACAGCACTGATATAGGTGGACACTGGGTAGAGTGTGTGAGTGTGTGTTTGTTTGTGTGTGTTTGAGCGTGTTATAAATTGTTATTAATAATTCCTTACACCTCTGTATATTATATATATATATCTCCATGGCAATGACATACAGGAATTAGTGAGGGCACTTGTCCGTGTGTGTGTGTGAGTGTGTGTGTGTGTTTGAAAGGGAATGAGTGTGTGTCTCAACAAACAGGCAGAGACAGATGCTTGACAGAACAGAGTTGGACCCTGAGGCCAAAACAAGCCAGCTAAGGATGAGGCACACATACACGCACGCATGTGCATGCACACACACATTCACAGTCTGATTTCACAGCTATGTACATGTAGAGCTTGACAGGCTTCTAACAGGGTTTCATCAAGTACGCTGCACAGCTATTAAAGTTTAAAAAGTGCAAGACTAAGTTTCCGAAAGTCAACAGAATTGTTAATGAGTTAGGATATGATTCTCCTTTATTTAAGTAAAACTCACTGCGATCACAAATTAGGCCACTTTTTCAGTCACAAACTGATGAGTCAAACAGTAAAACGTTTTGAAATTGTTTTTCTGTGTGACATAAATCTGAAGTATAACTGCAACACCTCTGAACTAAAAGCTCACATGAATCTTTTAACTACTTAGAAGCACATAAGCCAACTGATTTTCTAGCATGTTGGGCAGCTTAAGTGACACTGCACATTTTCAAAAGCACAGGGATGTGGTGAAACTGATTAAGAAACAGAACACAACAAGACGCGTGCTCAGTTTTAACATCCTGGGTTTTTGCGTATGTTTGCTAAGACAAAAAACTTCCCTCACTTCCTCAAACCAAAAAAAGATAACACATTAGGGATTAGGGATACGGGGGATTCCAGGTTCAAATCCTGGTCTCCCAAACACACACACACACACACACACAATCTGTGCCTAAAGCTCACCTGTTGAACCTACTGTAACCTGTAACATCAAAAATACATAATACATGAAAATTAAATCCAGGTACGCTTTGCCATTTAGCTGCAGGCAGAGAAACATGGAGCAGAGAAAGAGAGAGAGAGGAAGCAAACTAGCAGGAGAGAGAAAGTCACATCTACAACCAGACATTCCAATGCAAAGCGGCCGACAAGCCAACACAGATTCTGTTGAGTGAAAGCGAGGCAGCGTTACTCTGTGAACGATTATTAATGCCAGCCTCTCCATCACACTCATCAAAAGCCATGGGTGAACAGGTCTCTCTCCCACACACAGTATATCACAGCATGTAACGTAAGTGTATAACATAGTATGATAAATAATAACATATCTGGGAAGAGAAGATGCGAGGTCGTTTATAGATAACTAACATGAGACAAATGTCTGGCAGAAATAGAAATAAAAGCACTTTGTCACACATGACGAAAATCTTGATAAAAATCCAACGTTAACATAAAACAGCTGCAGTCTTGTATTTGGAGCATTGCCCCCAGTGCCCAGGAAAACTAGACCCACTGAAAAATATCACTCTATAGAGCTGGTCCTTTTTAGTGGCACCACTTTGGTACCAAAAAAACCCATTCAGTGACCTCTCATGCTCTATGGATGGAGGCATTGTCATGCTGGAAGAGACTGCTCCCATCGGGCTAGAAATGTGTCATCACAGGACAAAGGTGCTGATTTGCAGAGGCAAACAGATCCCCTCACCGTAGGGATCAAGCATTCAGATTTTTACTTTAATTTGTCATCAGTGGGAAACTGAATACCTGGTACCAAAAGTGTGTCCAGTCAAGTCGAGCCAAGCCAGTGGAAATGTGGTAAAACAGTGCTAATAGTAACCTTTAACTTCCTATGTAATTATATCAGAATAGGCTTCATCAAGTTTAAAAATGCCACAGCTCAAATGAAACGTGACTACATTAAAGACATGAAAATATCATCAAAGAGTCTAAAGAAAGTGAACAAATCAGCTGATGTTTCCCTGACAAACTGGTCCATATATTGTGCTTAAACAAATTCATTCATTTTCAAATAACAGCAGTATTGTGAGTATTAAAGTTATCTATCCAGCTGGTCTCACCTTCTCCAGTGCTGGGACCTGCAGCTTTAATGTGTTTCACATCACTGTTAATTCAATATCTTTAATGTTTGGACAGCTGCTTTTGACAAAATAAGAAATAACAAGACATACCCTTGGTTATGGAAAATTACAACAGACTCAATTTTCTAATTATTTTACATACAACAGAAAATCAACTAGAAAACAACTATTAATTTAACAAATAATGAAAATAATCATTGGTCGCAGCCCTGGTGAACTCAAACATCTGGGAAGCGTCTCATCGATTAAATAATTCACTCTTCCTACACTCCTCCTTTTATCAGTTCGTGTGAAAGCATGTTGGTAAGTTTGTGTGTGTGTCTGTGTGTGTGTGTCTGTGTGTGTGCGCACTGGAATTGCAGATAGCAGTTTGTTCAGGAGGGTGTACCAATAAATCACGCTAAATTCTCCCCAGGGTTTAGCTTTCACACACAGACTTTTATACACACACATTCATGCACATGCACACACACACACACACACACAGACGGACGCTGCAGGCGGACATGACCCTGTCTATGTAAGGTTGTGCTGGTAGACCTCTCGGGCACATCTGCTCTTGCCATCTCACACACACGCACACACACACGTTTTATTCTTTACTATGGAAAGGAAGATGGAGGGAGGGGAGGGGTTAGGAAAACTGGAAGACAGAAGTTTCAGATGAAGCATCTTTGAAAAACATTAAACCTTGTAGTTGAGGAATAGAAACAGTATGCGTGCATGTGTGTTTGTGTTTAAAGGCTTTTACTGCATGTGTGTTAAATCCCATGGATGCAGAGTAACATATCTGCTTTGTGTTATAACTCCTGCACTGTCCTTTCTGCCACGTGTGTTGAGTTTAGTTTTTTCATTTTGTAATCTGGAAAATCTCCACCAGCCTCTCGTTCAGGAGTTTTTATTGAACAGGTGTTTGAAACTCTTCAATTCAACTTCAGGTTATTTGTAACTTGACCTGCAGAGACATGTTATTCTGCCTGACATTACTTGAAGTTGTCAAAATCAACTGATTAACACAGTAATCCTTTGATAATAGCTCAATCACAATCATGATCCACAGTTAAATGCATGGCTGGACACTGCCAACTCATTTCACATTTTTCACCTGTTCTGTATTTGGGCTGCTGTCAGTCACAGATAAACACAAGCAATTTGTTATTCCAGCATTTAGATAGCAATGAAAAGGTTCAGTCTTGGTGTCTGAAAAGCATAAGCATTTAACTGTTCTTTGTGTATACTGTGTGGGGGTGTGTCAGCTGATTTGGACGTTGTTAGTAAAACAACGGTTGTTCAGTAAAACCAAACCGAGGCCATTTTGTTTTTCTTTCGTGAAATTAGTGTACCAGTATCAGCCAGTTTTTTTTTTTTGGTTCTTGGTAAAGAAAATAACGTGGACACAGAATACAACAAGGCTGCTGATCAAACTATTCTGAGTTGAAATGTTACAGTGTGTGATTGAATTGTTAAGCTTTTAGAACATGTTGTTACAAAATGTGCTGGTATAACCATAAAAGACTTACATTCACATAATTTTCATTTAATTTATTACTTCATATTTTTCTGTATTAAAGTTCAAATCAATTTGGCAACACCACCACACACACAAAACAGTTATGAAAAGACGTGAGGGACCAACACATGATTCAGGGAGGCAGGAGCTTGTTGACACCCGACACAATCAGGGTCAAACAAACAAATGTGCATGATATCAAACACACAGTAGGACTGAATTTATGACAGAAAACAATGCTTTTTGGGGATGAAGCCTCCAAATATTTTGCACTACACCCCATGTTACTGTCAGAGCTGATGTTACAGAGATGATCTTCCATAAACTGAGCCCACTGAATGGAAAAGAGAAGTGATTGCAAAGGCAGAAAGAAAATTAAATGAATCTGTAATGCGCTTTATTAAAAAATAATAATACATTTATATCAGGAAGTGTCAGTACACATAGTTAAAACAGCTTGTAGGTTATTTAATCAGTTCAGTAAAAAGCACTTCTGGTTTTTTCCTGACCTCCCTCCCCCGCCCCTCTCCATCATTACTGTCCCTCTCTGATGACGTAGGCGCTGTTTACCATGGCGGCTCTCTGCTAATTGAAAGTGAAATGTGTGTTTTATAGCTGCAGAAGCTGTCACAGTCTCAGTCGAACAGTCCGCAGAGATTTATTCCACAATGACCAACAGGACTTCTTACTTTTATGACCCCGACGTGGGAAACTTTCATTACGGTGAGTTTGATTTGTCGCAGAGAGCGGGCCGACAAAGAGAAGTGGTGCTAGTGTCGGCTAGCTAAGCTGCATGCTAACAGCTCCAGGGATGTGTTTTATTTCTACATTTCTGTATTTGGGTTTTTGCAGCGCTGCACACGCTCTCAGTGCATTTCGACATGCGTCTTGCTGCTTCTCATTGTAACACAGTTTAATATTTGTCCCAACATTTTCTACAGATACGAGCAGCAGGTTTCTTCGCTAGCTAAAATACATGTTACAGTACTGACATTTGCTGAAATGTCCCATCATCTGTCTGTTTGTGTGATAACTACTCTTCTTCAGTGACTTTAACAGTCGAAAGTCCTTTTCAGACAGTTAAAGTAAGATGTATCGCACTGTGTGTTTTTTCCGTCTGTAACCACGACGATACCTGCTGAATTAAAATCCTCATTATATAAATTATTATTGAATTAAACTCTTCCCACGTCAGAGCTGTAGGTTATTTGATAAGTGGGACCACCATACATACATATAATTATGTAGCTTTTTTGCACGTTTACTTGGTGTTGATAATCGTCTTTAATTAATCTTGCTTGTAAATATAAATGCATATTATCTATCAGTACATCAATAATAATATGCTGTGCTAATATTTGTCAGAAATGTGTCAACCATGTTACATTCTGCAGTTGAAACATGATTATACAAACATATTTATCATCAGTCTGCTCTCTAGGTGTCATAGAAGTGACTCTTATAGACTATGAGTGCATTAGTTAAACATGTACACTTTAATATCTCATCTGTCTGTCTCTGGTAGGTGCCGGCCACCCAATGAAGCCTCACCGCTTGTCTCTGACTCACAGCCTGGTGTTGCACTATGGGCTTTACAAGAAAATGATGGTGAGCAGTACGGAGAGAGATGACATGTATACACTCACACAACACTTCATGCTGTGCTTTATTTATCGATTTCTTTTTCTCATCAGGTTTTCAAGCCGTACAAAGCGTCTCAGCACGACATGTGTCGCTTCCACTCTGAAGACTACATAGACTTCCTGCAGAAGGTCAGCCCCAACAACATGCAGGGCTTCACAAAAAGCCTCAACACATTCAACGTCGGAGACGACTGGTGAGCATTACTCTCTCCTGAAGACTTTTGAAAATATTGATGTGTAGATTTATTAAATATTTATTATTAGTTATTGCATAGTCACAGTGTCATAATTAATCAAGTTCTGGGTGTCTCTTTGTCTCAAATATTTCAAATATTATATCATTTTCAAGCACTGCTATTGCTTTTCTTACTCCTCTGAAACTTTACTGATCAGTCAGCAGCTTAAATTCCTGAATTCTCCACCTGCGAGATAGATTGACCATCACTATTATTAGAGGAATGACTAAAGCATGCTGTAACTAGAACTTGTGGTTGTGTGTTTTGTTTTAGTCCTGTGTTTCCGGGTCTATTTGAGTTTTGCTCAAGATACACAGGAGCTTCCTTACAGGGAGCTACACAGCTCAACCACAAGGTAATACACACACACACACACACACACACACACACACACACAGCTGCCCTGTCACAAGCATCATAGGCTCTGATTTAGTAGAGTTTGTGTTGTTATTTCAGCTGTAGCTATGGTAACTTCCTGCCCTGCTCTGTAGTTTCTGCTAAACAGCTGGTGATTAAAGATGAACATGTGTGTAGCAGATGATAACCAACCCCCAACCCGAGACATTGTTAACACAACATGGTTGAAGTGAAACAGCAATGTGGCTGCAGCACTGCTGGGCTGAAAAGGACACCACCGTCATGGTGATCGTGACCTTTGATTGATTGTGACTGTACTTCATGTTCCAGATCTGTGATATTGCCATCAACTGGGCCGGAGGTTTGCATCATGCCAAAAAATTTGAGGTCAGAACAAAGTCCTGCATGTTGGTATCATTCCTTTCTGCTGAACTCAAAGTTTTTTTGTGAAAGGTTAAAGTAATTTTTTGATGTTTGCAGGCATCTGGATTTTGTTACGTCAATGACATCGTCATCAGTATACTGGAGCTTCTCAAGTAAGATGACACTCCTTTAAATAACTTTCATTGAATGTTTGCTGTCTGTTTCTCTGTTTACCACTGTGTTTGTTTGTGTTACAGATACCACCCCAGAGTTCTGTACATAGACATAGACATTCACCACGGTGATGGCGTACAGGAAGCCTTTTACCTGACTGACCGTGTCATGACCGTGTCCTTCCACAAATACGGGAACTACTTCTTTCCTGGAACGGGTAAGAGCTGCTTTAATCATCTAATAAGGGTTATAAGTTTAAACTGAGCAGCATCAAAACAGCAGGAATGTGAATATGAATGTGTTGTCACTGTACATGTGTGTATTAGTACAGTATGTGTGTGTTTGTGTGTTTTTTGCTGCAGGTGACATGTACGAGGTGGGAGCGGAGAGCGGCCGATACTACTGCCTCAATGTTCCTCTCAGAGATGGCATCGACGACCAGAGTGAGTTCGCTTCCTGTGCTGATTTCATTATTGAGATGTGATGAATGCTGAATAAAATAACACAGAGCTTTATTATTATTATTAGTATCATTGTGTTGACCGGGTCAGTCCCTCTGAAGAGTTATATTGTTGTGAATTTGTCATCTTTTGAGCCACAGCCAGCCTCTGTGTGTGTGTGTGTGTGTGTGTGTGTGTGTGTGTGTGTTCTGTTTTTCTGCGCTCTAGGCTACAGGCAGCTGTTCCAGCCGGTTATTAAACAGGTGGTGGATTTCTACCAGCCGACCTGCATCGTTCTACAGGTCAGTGACTAACTCTGAGTCTGTAACGCAGTGTTCATCTGCTTCATTAACACCTGCTGTCTCAGCTAATGGATCATTTACTGTGAGGAAACGACAGACGCTTCTGTTTTTGTGTGATCAGGGCCGAGATCAAGTAAACATGTCCCGGTATCAGATCGTAAGGCAGCATGTAATGGCAGGATGATTGTTAACACATTTGAAGCCTGTGTGTTATTCTTCCTCCAGTGTGGAGCAGACTCTCTGGGCTGTGACAGGCTGGGCTGCTTTAACCTCAGTATACGAGGACATGGGTGAGGCTGACTTGTTTGAAATTGCACTTTTGTTTGCGCTTGGACCAAGTGAGTTCAGCTTAGTCTGGCTCTCAAGGGGTTTTATGGTCTCACTGAGCCTGAACATTAGTGAATCACTGGTATCACAAAGCTCTGTTATCTCTGGTTTTTCCGGATTTTGAACGCATTCATGTGAGAGAAGGGGAGAATTGAATTACAAGCAGGATTGTCAGAATCATTAAATAAATACTAAATGTTAAATGAGATGAAATGGTAAACTGTCCAAATATAATCCCAGCTCAAACCATCACATCTTTGATTACCAGCATGTGATGGAAACAGCTCAGTCATGTTTAACATAAAGCACTAATGATGGGCATTACATCTGTGTTAATGTGTGTGCTTTCTTGGTTCTCTGTGCTGCAGTGAGTGTGTGGAGTTTGTGAAGAGTTTTAAGATTCCTCTGTTGGTCCTGGGAGGAGGAGGATACACTGTGAGGAACGTGGCTCGCTGCTGGTAGGTCTCATACACACACACACACACATTGTGGTGTTATGGTCAGCAGATTACATATTTTGAGTTTAGTCACGATGTGGGCTTTGTTATGTAAATGAATCACTGTGGATGTTTGTTAGGACCTTTGAGACGTCCCTGTTACTGGATGAATCCATCAGTGATGAGCTGCCTTATAGCGGTGAGTCATTCTTAAGTATATTAAAGCTTTCAGATATTATTAATCGGTACCCACAGTGTTCAGTAGTTCAATGTCTTTTTTGCCCAATTTCTTTCTGTTTTTGTTGATCAGAGAAAATACATCTGTTGAGTGGAGATGAATACAGTTTTTCCATCTTTAGCTCCATCTGTTGGAAGAGCAGAGATTTGACATTTTGAGTTGACATCCAAGTACATGATCTTTCACAGTTTAAAGAAAAAAGTAAACCTCTCTGAATTCTGCCCGTCCTTCGCTGCTTGTTTCTCTGTAGAGTATTTTGAGTACTTTGCTCCAGACTTCACGCTGCATCCTGATGTGAGCACCAGGATAGAAAACCAGAACTCCAGACAGGTGACACACCATCACACACGAATTAGTAACTTATTGTTGTGACCTGGGGCAGTACTGAAAAATTAAACTTCAAATGTATTAACAATGTTTAACAAGGCCTAAGTCGTCAAAGAGTCCTAGTGTTTGTTTAGGTCATAAAGACAATAAATCTCAGAAGCCTCTTGTACAGTTTTTGTAACATGTTGTGTTCATGTTGCTGCAGTACTTGGAGCAGATCCGTCAGACGGTGTTTGAGAACTTGAAGATGTTGAACCACGCGCCCAGCGTGCAGATCCACGACGTCCCATCCGACATGCTGAGCTACGAACGCAATGACGAGCCCGACCCTGACGAGAGGGGGGCCGAGGAAAACTACACCAGGTCAGTGCGACTATAGATGAAAGCAACACGTGCATTCAAATATTAAGACCACATTATCGTTCTCTGAAGTATTTCCTGTATCTAACTGGCTGTCAACAATGTCACTTCCTCAGGCCGGAGGCAGCCAACGAGTTCTACGATGGCGACCACGACAACGACAAAGAGAGTGACGTAGAAATTTGACCAATGAGAATGAGAGGGGCGGGGCTTTTCCGTGCAGCGTTCTGTTCGGCTGTGGTCTTCAAACATCAACGTCATCACTGCAGATTTAACAGAAACTCATAAAAAAAAGGAAACTTGTGGAAGGACTGAAAAGACTCTCAAGCTCTCTCGATTTTCTCAGTAGGTTCTATTTTTAAAAGTCGTCAATCGGCCGCCCTTCACGCTGACACTGCGGTTGTACCAGCAGCGTAACTCACCAGGACAGACGTGACGTTAGCACCAGAGCCTTGTATGTAATGTCACAGAGTTCAGCTCCACACACAGCAGTATTCCCATTTCTATTTCAGGATGAGCCCACATTACATACAGTCAGAATGCTCATATACCTACAGTATATCAGCTGTGTTGTGTCTATTCATGTTAAAAGGTTACAGGATCAGATGTCCCCTCATGTTTTCAGGATCACGACTCAAAACAAACTCTTTCCTGACAAGTATCAAGCTTTTGATTTTGGCATTTTTGTTTGTACTTCTTTTCCACATGTATTTTGTCCATGTTATCTTTAGTAACAAAATGTACTTGCCTTTTGAAAGAGGAAATGTCATCTGCAACAATCTACAAGTGTTTTAATCAACCGAATTGAACTTGTAAGCAGCAGTTTTTGCAGCAGGATTTTGGACGCAGTTTGAGCAATTATGGTTTTCACATATAAAGTGTCCCAAAGATTAATGTTTAGAGTGAGTATCCTGAATGCAGCTAGTTTGGACAGAAATCAGTGTTCATGTGAAGGCACTAGGAAAAAAAAAAACAGTTCTCACTGGGTGTCTTGGAAAATACGTGAGATGTTATGTTGTCTTAAAAAACACGTGAGAAGCTGCTCAAGTGCCTGCCAGGATCCAATAGTAACATATGATCCACTTCAGATATTTAAAATCACGCTTAAACAGTCTCAGGAGGTTCAGATGATTCCGACTGCCATATTTGTTCAACACTTTTATTTTTTTAGTCACAGTGTAGCCATCTTTTTTTTTTTTGAATAGCATTATCCGTGTGCCTTACAGCTCTATAAGGCGAGCACTGGTGCAGAGCTGGGCACTTTCACACAAACTTCCCATTTTCACTCAACATCGATTTAGATTTCTGTAAGTGGACGTCTGTTAATGAGGCTGCTGGACTCGAGCCGATCCAAACAGGAATCATCCTCCTGTCTTTTCATTCCTTTCTATTTCTCTGTGTGTTCTCTGCTCATTACTGTATATACACGTATAAATGTACGAACTGTGAGTGTGTTCAGAATGTAGAGGAGGGTGGCGGCGGGGACCAGGCTGGTAGTGTGGTTGTGAAAACATTTTGTACTGAAGCAGGTAGTTGATTCAGTGATCAGATGTCAGAGCGCTGCTTCTTCAACCTGCAAATTTATCAAAACGGGCTCATCATAGCATCAGTGGCCAAGACTTTCTACCATCTGCCGCCACTGGTCCCCTTTTAACCACGAGCAGGTTTTATGTCATTTTTGATATTGTATACTTTTGTTTTTAATAAAAAGAACAAATTGTATCACCTGTGTGCATAAAATGAGTATATTTTAACTCTTCACCACCACCACCAGAGGGTGACATGACAGCAATAATCGTGAAAGGTCTTGTGAATGAACTAGACCACCATAAAAACAAATATATACACACCAGGAAGCAAAGTCAAGGTCACATAAACTTTATTCCTCATTCATCCAGTGATATGTAGAACTTCTTACACAACAAACAGTACATCAGGAGTATACACACCACTACCTGCAGTTTCAAATCTCAACAGTGACTACTTTACCAAAACTACTGTGGCGCTTTAAGCAAATCCAATGTTTAACCCTGTTTCAAACATGACAAACAGTAGAGATACTATGTCTCGAACTGCTAGTTGTAAGTGAAAGGCAGTTTAAATGTTCACATTCAAATGCAGCACCATCAAGCTGCATCTGAACCTTCATCCTGTGAGCTGAATCTCACATTTTATGGGCATCTTATAAGAGAGATTCCTCCCAGTGAGCAGACTGAACTGTGGCCAACACAGGGTTAAATACCAGATTCTCCGTTTACATGCAGATCCAGCCATAAATACCAGGTTGTTGTGAGATTAGGTCCTGACTGGCAGTAACAACAAGCAGTTCCAAGGTAAGCAGGCAGACTGACCCTCTGTTTCATCTTTGTATGACAGGCTCTGCTCACAAATGGGGAGTTTGGCAAATCTGGCCACAGGCTGACATGCTGATACCTATTTTTCATCTGAACACATAAGAAACGATGCATTGATAGAGAAAATGAATGTGAATGTGACAGAAATCTTATCTGCACTGCAGATGGGATGAAATGTAAACTTCTCTTAGTAAGTTGCTGTTTTGAGTGCAGATCGGGTTTTGTGTTCGGTGACAGAGGCTTGGTATCAGAATGGCAGCCTGTCGCTCTTTGTCCAACTCGCTGATATCACACACCTCTGGCTGCAGCCTTTTGCAGGCCGAGAGAGGGGCAGTCCTAACACTGATAACTACTAACTTCAGTTCAAATAAATAGCTTCAGTCACATACACTGTATATTAGAAACCAACTTTAAAAACACGTTACACTAAATTTGTGCCACAGCAGAGAACTGTGACATCTGAGCTCACTTTAAACAAAAGGAGGGGATTAGTTGTTTTTATTTTTTTATTTTTATTCCAGTTATGGAGCTTCACAGACACATATCAGAGGCAATTTCGGTAATTTCCCAGTTTGGGATCAATAAAGTATTTCTATCTATCTAACAGTGGCTGTAATTCAGAGACAAAAATCTAAAGTTGGGGTCTCAAACACAAAATCATCCTTTCTCAGGTAATGAAAAGAGGAGCAGGTGCTGCATGAGACAGAGACAAGCAGACAGTTGTCAGGATTAAAGTGCAGTGACAGATGCTGGCAGTGTTGGATTGTGGGTACTGTAGTTACTCTGGGTGGGTTCCCGTTTTCTAACCTAGGCCAGGAGAGAGAGCTGGCGACTGTTTCAAGATAATGCAAAGTAACTCAAACAAAAGCTGCTCACCAACAGAGTTCCATACAAGTACTGGATTACTTGTGCGTCCTGTCATCAGTTTTTTTATGGGGAAATGGACCGTGGACCACAGGGGCTCTTATGGTGCAGTATTGTGGTTGGCTGCTGGGATAAAACTGGCAGCAGGGCTGACTGTCCCTCACTGTATCCAGGTCTATTAATACATCCATGACCTAGACACAATGTTTTGCTGAGAGCAGACCAGACAGGCAGATGAAGAGAGGCTTACAGACAAACATCAAAAATGAGCCCCGTGGCCTTAAACAAACAGGTGTGAAAAAGGACGGGCACAGTGGTGACTAACAGCAGCAGATGAGGTGGGATTATTTTAACTCTGAAGGCACCTGGCTGTGGAAACTCTCTCAAAGTAGCTACCAAGTGCTCCTTATGGTTATGTATTTAAAGCACAATGCATAAAAGCATAATGTCTAACTGATGGAGGAAGGGTTGTTTTGAGCACGTTAGCAAGACAAATATCAACTTTTTCCAATAATGGAGAAAAATTCCCAAATGATTGATTTTCACAAACTGAACTTAAGCATTTAGCAGTTTTATACAACAACTAATCAATTAAGATGACCTGACTCCGGCCTCAAAAGTGTTTCCTCGTGTGCCTCAGGGCTCTTAATCTGTACTTTGAATCAAAGAGCGGTCAATTCTAGGTCTGCCTTGAAACGACAGGCAGCACAGGCTCCGGCCCAGTCGGACAGTTTTGAGATGTGTGATGGTTGTGTGAGGGTGGGAGGTCTACAGCTCTTCGCTCTCGTACAGCGGGGCGGTGTGCTGGGCGGGGCTCTCCACAGTCAGAGCAGGCACGTGGCTCAGAGAGGACAGCAGCTTCAGGGTCTTTGAGGCAGGCAAGGGGCGCCGTTTTCATGGGCGGGGCAGTGCGAGCTGCAAAATGCGGGGGAGGAAGAGAGGGGAGCGATTAATAGACGCACATATTTATTATTGTTGTGTTGTTTGACCAATTTTAAAGTGTCCTCATTTGGATTGGGTTGTTTTATTTTTATTATTATTATCAACACAATTATTTTTTTGCGGCCTGATTCTGTCTGCCTGCAGTTTTACAGGATTAACAGGATTTCACATGTAAGGGGAAATTTTAGATTTCAGATATTACTCATTTGAGGGAAACCACAAAAATAATGCAAAATTGTTTTTCTGACATCACATGTAGCTAAAGAAGGGAGGGTGGGGCTGTCCAGTAAAGTAACATCTCACTGGAGCGTGAAAAAGCTTCTTTCTTACAGGCCTGCAGATGCTGTCTTTATTTATATTAATAATATGATTAACACCGCTGCTGTCACCAACAGCAGTGTAACAGATTTTACTGCTGGTCGACACCGGCTAAACATTCTTTTCATGCCAGGTGTCTGAAAATAACTCTTCTGCCCGACACGGCATAGCACAGCACGGCATGGCTCAGTGTCAGATATGGAACCAGCACTCATTTGCAGAGACAATGACTCCATGGCTCTCCACGGTTCACCTTCTGTTTCCAAATTCACAAAACTGTTAAGTTAGTTCTGCACATCTGCAGCCGATGTGTTGTGTGTGTGTCCTCTTCTGTGTATGGCTGTTAAATTAACTAAAATCAATCTCTAACTTTTACATTTGATCAAAAAACAATAAATAATACGCAGAATAGGCTACAGTACGTTTTTTTTTTTTTTTTAAATAAAAAGGAGCTCAGATGAAACCACCTCTGTTGCCAAAAAGGCCAGTAAAATCTATATGGAGGTATATTAATTGAGATGTGTACCCACAGAGAAACCTGTTGTGGTTATGGGAAGTTACTGTTCTGATATACTGGGCAAATGATATGTACAATTAAAAATCATCAGGGGGTTGAGATATTTGACAAGTCACTTCACTATAACTTTACCTCTGCCTCTACAGAGAGCTTTATTTTGATATTTAACATATTCTTTTCACTTCTACTTTTCTGTGCATGTACCTCTAGTTTGAAATAAACTGAATATATATTGAATAAATAATATTGCCGTCCATGTAGGTAATGTATAGTACTGTGTGCATGGTTACAGAAAGAAGGCAGACAGGCACAGTTCTGTATTATAAAACAGATTTCATTAGCAGAGGAACAAAGCTACAGCATTAGTCAGAATCATTTAACCATGAAATTTCAGAGTCTATATTACTCACACACACACACACACACACACACACACACAGTGACTTGTCGGGGTGCTGATACTTGTGGAAAGTTCTCTTTTTTATTGTTACACTAAGTAAGTAAGTCTTTGGTCATTAATTAAAGGGCTGATATGAAATAAGTCAAACAGCCTGTAAAACCTCTGTCTGTCATTGTGAGGTCCTGTTACCCTACAACGTCTCAGTCCAGGTTCAGATGAAGCAATCTAAACTCACTTTCAGCTTTGTTAGTAAGCTATTTAGTCAGGCTCATGTGTAACTGAGGGTCAGGTAGTTTTCTTTGTGCGTCCTCTCACTCAGCTCCCTCTCCACAAAGCAGATGGTGTGTTATGTGATCGAAGAGAAACCTAATAGCGGTTGTGTTTTCCTCCGGTGGGACCTCTGTCATCGGCGGATGGACTCCATACTTATCGCTTCGACTCAGCGATTATGCAGCTCGATGCCCGACCCGTTCATCAAGTTTCCACTCGATCACGTAACACAGCATTTGTTTGATGCGTTCCAGGCCGTAAGGCTGGATTCACCGTAGCGTTGAGCACACAGCATTCTCCATCTGCTGTTTGATTTTACAGCCTGGGCTACTATGGTAACTACCTGCCTATCTCATGCAACAGATAGCTGAGATGGGCCCTTTGGAGGAAATTTGCATAGAGAGATGAACACAGAGCACTTACTGCCTACATCCAGCCTGGCGTTGCATGTGGACATGCCAGCCTCATTGATGGCAGAGAGAGTGTACCAACCAGCATCAGACTTCATCAGCCGCTCTATCAACAAGCACTGGCGGCCTGAACCGTCCTGATACAGACTGTGGAGGAACAAAGAGCTCCAGATGTTTATTTCATCACTAAGTTGGTGACTGAAGCATTCTGGTACAGGCTAAACATTCAAAAGAAGACAAGATTGAAGTAAGGATGCTCGTAAACTAAGACAATAACTCAGGCATATGGTTTAATATATTTTGCATATTTTGCCTGTTGTCCAGTAGGAACCAGAGGCAGCTGATGTGGGGAACTTGTTGTTGCTTGTTGTTGAGTTGCTAATTTACACACCCAATAGCTTGGGAACAACATCATTATTATTATTATTATTTATATGGAGTAATGTGACAAAAGGACTGAAGCAGAAAACAAACTGTACTTTGTTAAATACTTTGTGTTTATCAAAGAGTGAACCTTTAGTTTCATCTGTTGAGGAGTTTGGGTGTAATGAAGTACTCTAGTTGACTCACCTCATTCTGTGTGGGTCAATACGCAGCATGTCTTTATCTTTCTTCCAGAAGAGCTGTGGAGGAGGGGAAGCGTCCACTTTACACTCTAACCTAACAGTGTCGCCCTCTAGAGCCCTGGAGTTGGACATCTTCTGGACAAAGGTGGGAGGACGGAGAACCTCCTGGGCTGCACAGAGAAACAAAAGGTCACAACAACTTCACAAAGTACCTCACTCTGATGGACTTCCAAAAGGCAGCCTTTCCAGCCTAAAAACAGTAAGTAATATTTTTACCGATTACATCGAGCTTCATGGTGAATCTGCTCTCCCCTGCTCGGTTCCTGGCCACACATTCGTACACGCCAGCATGGTGCACTGTGACGATCTCTATAATGAATGAGTGCATCCCTTTCTCACACACCAGCATCTTATGGTAGTCGTCTGGACGGATGGCTTTACCGTCCAGGTACCAGCAGACGTCTGGTGTAGGGAGGCCTCCAACCTGAAGTGAGAACACACACATTTTATTCCTTATTCCTTTATTGACTTTTTCATAACTATGCCATTATTGTTATATGTGGGGAGCCCCTGATCTTGAAGCCCCTGGTGTTAAAGCATATATGTGTATGCTAGGGAGTAGTTCACCTTGAAGTCAATCCTACAGAAGCGTCCCTCCTCCACTGTGAGGTCTGGAGGTATCTGCAGGAAGCGAGGAGCGTAACATTTCTCCTGGATAGCTGAGCCCTCATTCGCTCTCTCATCTGTCCCTGAGTGGTGCCTCCCCCTGCAGGGACAGGAAGATTATTTATTATTAACCACACTTTACTTCACTTTCAGTGACAAGAAGAGCTGTTTAGTGTCTGTCTCCTGACAGCACGGCTACTGAATGAGGGACACTTGGTGTTATGAGACACTCTTTATGGCACAACATGATGTGCAGATTAAGTATAGGCTATAATGGTGGATGAATAAATACTTTTCAATTATTGTAAATCATTTATTCCTTAAAACTCTATAAAATGGTGAAATAAATCATATTAAAATCTTAAAACTAAAATATTAAATGACTGTTTACATGGATGCTTCTGTGATGTAACCTGCAAATGCATCTATTACGCATCACGCTTGACGGCACAGAGCTACTTGAGGCACGGTTTTTCACAGTTAAATGGACAGAAACAAAAAGTGTCACACATGCATGAGCTGCTCAAATCTGAAAAGCAAAATGACTGTCAAAAGATTGATTCTGCTTTACAACCGCATAGAGTAAATACTGCTACGCAGGGGGGGAATCTCAAGGGGAAATCCCACGTTCAAGGCCCTGATGCTGACTGGGTTAATGATTATGAGCAATATTGATGCATGTATTTACCAAAGTCCACCTGTGTGTCTTCCTTCTGGTGATTCTGGCTGTAACAGAGAACAGATCAATATGAGCCGAGGTAATAATAGGTTTGTACTGAAAACTAACTGAGCTGGTCAACAGGTTGACAAAATGCAAAGAGAAAGCAACTCTGTGTGTGTGTGTGTGTGTGTTCTGACACAATGGTCCTGTTGTCACCAGTGAAAGGGGCTCATTCTCAGAAAGCAGGCTAGAAATAGCCACTGACAAACCTTGTTGGCTTCAGAGGACGTGTGTGTATGTGTGTGTGTACATGCATGTGTTGTGTGTCTCTGTTGTGTTGTGTGTGAAAGAGAGAATAGAAGGTGCAAAGCCCTGTGAGCGATAGAGAGGCTTTTTGACAGAACAATCCCTGCAGTGCACCACACACACACACACACACACACACACACACACACACACACACACACACACACACACTGCCACTGGTCAAATTGACAGCATGAGACAGCTCACTGGGGCTGCTGATTATATTGCCAGGCTCTTTCAACTTTGGACTCGGGAGCCCATCAGGAGGCCCTGAGAGGGGAACGGGCTCCCCGTGCAGCCATTCAAACCCAAATGACGGTAATGTGTGGTCTTTACTTAACAGCAAAATGAAAGCTAATGGGTTTTGGACCAGAGCCAACATAAATGTGTGTATAGTAAGGTCAGCACTGTAACACACATCAGCACAATGTGAAACACACAGTTAGAAACGCTGAGACTGAAGGATTGTTGTAATGTTTATGACGTCCACTGACTAAATAAAGGTTTGCTGTCGTACCTGGTCGAGTTGTGAGTCTGAAAGATTGTCTTGGTCAAACATGTAGGTGGCGTTGTCTGGACCCAGCAGCCTACGAGCCATACGCTCCTCATAGGACAGTTTCTGTCGAAATTGAAGCTTTATACTGTTAAAACCTCATTTTTCACTCACAGACACACAGAAAGTGTGCTGTGGTTGGTTTGGGTAAACTTTTGCAGTTATGTGTTCTGTTAGGTTCAAACAGGCACACACTGTGTCAGTGTGGATGGGCTGGAGTGTGAGTGTGTGTATGTCTGTACACACAGACATACACAAAAGGTGTCAGTAGGGGGAATGTTTTTTTGGAGGGGATGGATGAAATGATGGATTGCAACACAGTTTGCGTGACACACACACAAACACACACACACACACACACACACCTGGCTGCTTCTCCTCCTGGCCTCCTTTGAGCGCAGCTTCTTTTCCAGATCTTGAATGAGGGCGTCTTTGGAGCCCTGGATGTCTTCATCTGTGGAGCGAGAGGAAGAAGGCCGAGGAGCTACAGACTTCTTCAGGATGGGCTTGGGAAGGCTGAGAGGCAGAGAGAGAGAGAGAGAGAGAGAGAGAGACTGAGCACCAGAGGAAAGGAACAGTAAAGAGCAGAATAGGCACTAAAGATCTTTAATCCTGTAGCAAATCCTGGATTTATACCGGTTACTTTGCTTTATTTATGAAAAGAATCAGTGTGCAGAAATCTTTGATAATATATGCTATTAAATGACCGCTATGCTTGTTTCATGCTTTGCTTGCTATGCTTCCATGATTTAATCTAACGATTCACTTTAGTGAAGCTTCTTCTTCTTAATTATCCAGACAGAATGAAGTCTGTAGAAAGTTGCATTCAAATAACTGGACTCTGCTTTGAGGCGCAAAATGAATATATTTATGCAGAAAGAACAGTGTTTTTCTTTGAAGTGTGGGAAAAGCTCACTTCTCTGTGAACATGTGCAGGACAAACTGATGTATACTCACATGCTTGGTGTCCCCTTGTAGCTGGCAGGCAGGGAGACCACAGCAGGCGGTACTTTGTTCTGACTGTTCTGACTGTTGTTGATGGTGTTGGGGGTGTTGTGCTGTGGGACAGCGGAGAAGGAGGGAGAGAGAGGGGAGCGAGGGAGGGAAGGGGAAACCGGGAGAGGCTGCTGGGGGGGGGAGGATGGAGAGGAGGAGACCCTCATGGGGAGGAGAGGGCTAGAGGGGGCAAGCGGGGAGCGGGAGGAGGGGGAGATGGAGGGCCGGGGAAGGTTGGAGTTGGGAGACAGCTTGGAGGAGGCAAACGGGGAGAAGGCGGACTGGGAAGGCAGCACAGAGCAGAGGTAGGCGGCCGGTGCTGACATGGTGTCCTGGTTGGCCGGCAGGCTGGCGCTGCCGAGGCCAGTGGCGCTGGGGACACTGGGGGTGAGGGTGATGGTGGAACGCATGGTGGTGCGGGGGAGAGAGGATGAGGACGGGGGGAACGGGGAGGAGGAGGGGATGGAGATGTCAGAGGGACTGAGCAAGGGGGCAGCGGAGGAAAGAGGAGGAGCGGCAGACGAGGCCGGGGTGGAAATAGGAGAACTGAGACTGGATGAGGAGGGAGAGGACTTGCCCGTTCCGTTGGCCTGGTTCTGGGTCGGGGTCTGTGCGACAGACTGCATTTGGTTCTGATTGAGGCTTAGTGACTGAAACTGTGACTGGGTCTGCGACAAGGACTTGGACACTGACTGGGTCTGAGAAAAAGACTGGCTTTGCGTAGACATACGTTTCATTTGACTCTGCGTCTGTGTAACATTTGGACTATTTTGCAGACTGTTCAGGTTCTGCCGGGAGTTGTTCTGGTTCTCCTGGGCGTCCCGCAGAACGCTTTCATAGCTTGGTGCCTGGAAGGAAGGCTGAGACTGGATAAAATGCCGCGGCCGCTCATAGTTAAAGGCACTGGGAGGGAAGGTGCTGGGAGTGAAGGTAGGCAGGTCTGACAGGTTCATGTTGTTACCTCCTGACTGGGAGGACTGGAGAAGGAAAAACACACATATTTACCAAAACTGGAACCAGGTGCAACATTTCTGAGTTTAATGAAGAAGAAGAGACATTAAGAAACTTTTACACATTTTCATTTACTGGGTGGAAGTTAATAAACATGCTTCTTGAGAAAAAGAATATTCAGGGCAGTGTTACGAGGATCAATGCTGAGGAATTTGTTTGTTCTTGTCAACTTATGTTTGTTCCTTCAATACTCCTTCAACAGACATCTAACCAGAGGCAAGAGCCTTGGCTGAGTACGCATGTATTTGAGTATACATCAACTGGCAATTTATCTTTATAGCCTATGCACTTTTTTGTGATTTCTGTTGACATAACAAGTCACACACACACAAGAGTATCTAAGCATGGTGATAGCAATTAAAAAACTTGCAAAACGGGAAATGTTCTTACAGTGAAGCTGAGCTTGCTTGGGGTGAACAGCTTGGGGGTTTGGGTCGTCTCCTTGACTTGGGCTGGTGGTGGTGAGGGTGGAGGGGGAGGGCTGGGCGTGCAGGCTCTGACAGTGACCTCCGGTGACCTTTGGCACTCTGAGCTCAGGGCACTCTCCTCCTTGAAGTGACCAAACTGTTCTTCAGAGGAGTGGTTGGCCGGCTGAGGCTCCGGAAAACTGATGGATAAAAACAGACAGTTTGAATGTGTTTAAAAGTAGTCATAGAAACTGATGAGTGAGGTGGTTAAATGGCTGATTAAAGATTAAGATTTTGAGAATTAATCTGTGACGATCCCCTGACATCTTGTGTCATCTCAGCAAAGAAACACCAAGATGCACAGACCCTCAGATACACATGAACTATCTTAGATAACAAAAAAAACAAGCCACTTGCACACACTTACCCTGACTTAAAAGCACTCATTTAAAACCTTATATTAAGACTTTCACTCACTTTCACTTACACTCATGTCCTAAGATTATTTTTGTAGTGAAACCTGATTAAATAAAGTTTTTGTCCAATAAATGGCAATGGCAATCACACTTATCCAATGCTGATTCTGAACCAGCTAATCTTTGTATTATTAGTAACCTCACCAGGGTATTACATCAGAGGACAACTTCGTGATTCAGCCTGTGACTACACTACTGAGCTACAGGGCTGAGATTTATACCATCAACATCAATATGTCAAGTGGTGAGAAAATATCTTTAAAAGCAGCTTTATGGAACTTTTCTTTTTGTGTTGATTTTGGCGGTCCCTGTGGACAAAGGTGGTAATGTTTCACCAAACGTTAGGTTACATCTTCCCTCTACTTCATTAATACTACTTCACCAAGAAGAGAGTGGGTGGCAGCTCCAGAGACGGACCTTCAGTTAGCAGCTGAAGGAACTTGAACTCAGCCAGAGCAAACCCCAGCAACGTTTCATCTGACTGAATGAAAAAATCGAACGAGGCTTTAAGAATAACTTAACATAAAAGAGTCAATCTTCTTGCTGTTGGTCTTGTCTGGTTATGTAGGTCAGATCGAAGCATCTGTACCAAACTGAGACTTTTTCATAACAAGTTAAAAACTCCATGGTACCACTGGGACAGTCTAATGAGGGGAACAGATATCATCGCTCCCATTTCAGCCCACTCAGTAGTTTTCTTCCTGTAATACCGAGTCTGACTGGTCCTCTACTTTTCTACTAGGAAAGAATGTTGTTCCCATGACTACCACGTAGTCTGGGCTACGCAGGAGCATAATGACAATAGCAGTCTCTCTCTTCGCTCTCTTTCTCACACACACTCATTTACGAACACACACTGGCTCACTGTTTTTCTCCAGAGGGCACAAGACAGTTTTGGGCAGACTGCATCAGCTGACCCACAGTCTGAAAGTGTGAGTGTAGTTTCTAAATGATACGAAGAGTGAGCTGCTGGAAATGACCTTAGTGGATGGATACATGAGAGCCCAAGCAGTTCAGAAAAGAAGAATTTTGATTATACACTTCACAATAAGTTAATATTTAGTAATATGCTAGTTTTATGAGGGGCCACATGGTGATGCATGCATGATACCACACTACTTGAGTCCTCAAGAGTCACACCTAAATGTAATGCAGCCATGATTAATGTTATTGATACACCTGCCGTGGACAAATCACCATGAGTAAATGTAACGTACACAGAAACACTTCAGCACTTTATCAGCTTATATATTTGATTATTATTTTTAATGGTCAACAGTGACCCCGATCATCTCAAACAGCAACACTGGTGTCTCCACCAAAACTCATCCACAAAGATAAAAAGTCTCAGCACATGACTCAATGGTCGTATTCTATAGTGTACATGTCGTGCACACCACGTGTGATATTAACCTGCCAGAGTGTGTGTTCAAGTACACGGTGACTGAATCTGTGAGAGTGTGATTACTGTGATGGATTTTCTGTGACTTAAATGCTACTATGTAAAAGTGATGTGTGTGTGTGGTTTAGTAATGCAATGGTATACTCTGTGTGTGAGTGTCTGTGTGTGTATTTGTATGTGTATTTGTGTTTGTGTCATTAAGTGGGCAAAGCTATATTGGTCTTGGAATTCGGACATCAGCTGGCAGGTGCAGACACTCTACTGATGACCCAACCCTTTAAACACACACACACACTCGCACAGGCACACTAGATCTGCCTGGCATTGTGAGTAGGCGCATGCTAAGCTGTTCTAAGTCCTCTGTATGACCGCCGACAACAGAGGGACAACAATATGAAGGCTTAACAGAATCTGCAAATATTTAACACCACAGTGAGACACATTGTTCACACTGGGTGGTGGGAGATAAAATACATCATGTCCTCTGTGAAACTGAGAATCAACATAATTTTTCTTCATTTATTTGTCCACCCGTCTGTGTATCTGATGATCAGAGACTAAACTGATTTAATGTAATGAAAAGTGGTCAAATGAAGCATCGCCCTGCTGTGTTTTCTGGCCTTTTCAGAATAGCACTGATCAGCCCAACAAGGTCATATAAGTCAACTGTAGTGATTTAGTAGCAGAAATATCAGCTCAGCCTGAAGTACTCCAATAAACTGATCAGTCACTTCATCGTGCTCCCTTCAAATGATATGCCAGTCTGTCTGATACTGTGTTAGTTTGGTATTCAATGGTTGAATCATTTTGAACATTTTAAAGCAAAAGGCACTGTGGAGAATCACTTAATTCCTAAAACAGTATCAAATATGCCAGACACATCATCAGGCACAATGTCCAAGAGAAAAATCCCAGTTTGTTTTCATATTTAAAAGTAATCTTTATGGTCTGACCAGTATGACTACACCTCCTCATCCTTTAACTGAGATTGTTATTGGAGGCTAAACAGAAGCACCTCACATCATTACAGACAGTCCAGTTCCTTTTCCTCATCAAATAATCAAATCAATAAAAGAATCGGATGAAGTTCAAGCCGGCCGGAGGAAAACCTCAACGTGACCTTATAAGCCAGACCGCTGCCAACAGCTTCTGAACAACTGTTGTTGTTTGCAGCGCCGAGGAGGAGGTGGGGGGTTTCTGAAGGACACAGACGCCATGTCTGCACTTCACATTACGGATGAGATCATTGCCCTGGACTCTGACGCGTTGCACTGAGCCAAGCATACTTCACACCACCAAGCACTCACTGGACTGAATATGAACCAAAGGATCAAGTCAAAGTTAAAGACACACGCGCTGAACTGGATCAAACAGCACGGAGACAAAAGCTCAAGAGATAAAACACGACTCATGAGCTGTAGTCTGTTTCATCTGCTCTGATACCTCTACACTGCTGCTGAGAATTCATTTGTGGAGAAAGATCCAACAGTGCAGACCAGCACTGCGTTCAAAAACTGATCAGGGATGTCATATTTCCACTCCATGTGGCCGCACTTGAATGCATCCTCACACACAGTGGGTTCTTCTGTCTCCTCACACAGGCACAGATATCATGTTGGGCAGTGCCAAATAAGAATAAAATCTATAAAAGGGACCCCCGCTCACAGCTGCCACACATCAGAGAAAAGCAGTCATTTGTTCCACACCCAGCACCCCCCACAGATGAGCTCATGGCCCGGTGTGACAGCACAACAGACACCCAGGTCAGTGAGCGGATCCCTGCGGAGGCTCCAGAGGATCCCACAGCACAGAGCTCATACCGCGGTAGGTTAGTTTGGATACATGATAAGTGTGGAAACTTCAACAGGCTGCTGACAAAAGTTTGAACCAGCTTTGTAATGAGGAGGTTTAACGGGTTATCAACATGTTTCACCGACTGATTAAAGAAAAGCAGCAATAACGTCGCTGAGTTAAAGTTTATGTCACATTACTCGTTTTACTCTCGGTGTGTTTCAAAGAGCACCGAGCCGGGTGACACAAAGTCCCAAAATAAACTTTCCAAATGCTCCAAACTTAGGCCGACCTTTTAAGGAGGACACGGCATATTAAGTTTCGGTGATAAAAACACGGAGGGAAAATAAATGAATTTACCGTCACAGCGGACACACGGTCGTTACAGGCTGAGCGCGGTGACCGTAACCACGGCAACGGCCGCTCTCCTGAACTTACCTCGCGGCGCGGCGCGGCGCGGCGCGGCCGGGCTCACGGCGGACCGACCCGGTACAGACGGAGTCCCGAGTCCCGAGTCCGGTGAGAGACCGGAGCACCGAGACAGGTGACGGCGCGCGGGGCCAGCTGATTGGTTCAATTGAGCAAAAGAGTCGGCGACGTCATCACGGCCGCAGCTCCGCTCAGCTGTTAGCTTACACTTTATTTATCCAGTGTGTTTGGACACTAATAAGTGTGTTTACGTTCTTAGTGTTTGGCTTATTGTCCCATTAAAGGGCCTAATTAACATAATATTATCATTATTATGAAGTTCTTACTTTATTTCATTGGGTAAGTCTTATGAAAGAAAAAGAAAAGTAAACTTGAAAATTGGTTTGTTCTTCAGTTTTATATTAGTACAACAGCGCCCTCGTCTGGACATAAAGTGGAACTACAACGATGTAAACCTAATGTCTAATGTTGGCCTCTTATTTATTTACCTAAATACCCACTACATTATGACAGTAAAAATATGATGATGATTATTATTATTAATTTATGGTTATTTTCCAGTGAGTGAGTGATTGAATGAGTGAGTGAATAGATAAATAATACACTTAAAACTCCCTCCTTTAGACTAAACTGATACATTGTGTTTCCCATAAATGTAATAAAACCAATAAAATGTATTATAATTTTAACATTCTAGTGACTGGTGATGATCAACACTGAAAACAGATTGAACTGCTGCATCAACTGTGGTGCAAGTAGCTAAGAATAATAAGGTCAAAGGTCAGAGGTCGTTGCTGTATGTGGGAAATGAGTGAGTTAAAGATTGGGAGTGTTTTCATGTTTTGTTTTACTTCAAATGAAGACAGTTTTACTATCACACACCATGAATAATACCACAAAGGAGGAAGTACATCACTAAAGACAGAGGCAGGTGTTATATAATGTTTACACATACTGTTTAACTGATACTGACACAGTGTGTGTGAGAGTTTGCCATCCACTCACTCTGCAACAGGGATGTTATCTTGTAGAGGGCTGTCGGGCCACTCTGGAGGGGGGAGGTTCACAGAGTCGGGCAGCTCAGAGGGAAAGTCCTGGCTGATGTTTCTGGAGGACGTCTCTTGTCGGAACACCTCCCCTTTTTCCTGCCGGAGGGAAACTGTTTCCTGCTGATGGATGGCCTCAACCTCCAGCTGCTCCTCCAGGTCTTCATGGACGGGCATAAGAGAAAGCAAGGAAAACTGATCTTTTTCATTGATTAATACACTTCAGGAGATTAACTTAATGTCACAGATAAACTACTGTCATATATAAATGGACATCTAACCGTTGTAAACTTCCAGCATTGCTGAGCAGGAGACGGTGCCGAACGAGTTGAGGGCCACACATTTAAACAGGCCAGAGTCTTCTGGAAAGGCCTCTGTGATCACCAGAGTACACAGCTCCTCTGCAGAGGGAAACACAACAACAGTATGAAAGCAAAACCTTCCACGCACAATCAAAGCTGCACTTTATCTCACTGTTATAAAAATACACTCATATTTACTCTCTAAGTGATACCTTTGTATGGATGTTTGCCTCTCGTATCATAAAAGCTTTGGATGATTTGTGATTTCTTTCTTTTTTATCCCTTTAATTGTCTTGTGACCCCTCAGATTAATTGGGGATTCCCCACCCCCTTACTGGGAACCACTTCCCAAAAACCATCGTTATATAACCAATATTCTGCACTTACCTGGCACTGATGCAGAGCTGGCCTCTGGGAAAACAAGAAGAGACAAAAGTCATTTCTCTCTGCTTTGAACTCACCACTATATATAAATCTAAGCAGTTATACATCTGAAATAAATCACTGGGGTGAATAACTTTTACTTTGATGTATTAATATAACTAGATGATCATGCTGTAAGTCATGCTGTTTCATAAATCTGAGAAAAAGTGGACAAAAGCATCTCTGACCTCTAATCTGACCCAGTGTCAGCCATAAACTCTAAAACCTGTTGTGAACAAAATTCTGAGCAATTTATTTTAGCTGTAGTGTGATGATCTTTACCTACAGTGTAATATGTAACAGATTCTTCAACCATGTGCCACAGGTGAGTATGTCATGTTACTAATTTCAGGTTCGTATGTTATTTGGATAATAGTCAAAGCAGAGCCACAGCAAATTTGATTTGGTCTCTCTAACTGGAATCTAAAGTCACTGACACACACACACACACACACACACACACTCACTCTTGCGTAGTATCCTAAAGTCATCGGAGTCCAGTATTTGTTCATCCTCTCTGTACCACATGACCTGGAGGGGAGGAGTTCCCCTCAGTCTGCACTCCAGCACCACAAGCTGACCCTTCACTGTGGACACATCATGGAGGCACTGACATGGAGAGGAGACAGGAGAAGAAAGATCTTAGAGGATATTATCACAATATATAATAGAGCCCTCTTGCTGTGAGGTGCACCACAATGCCTCCCTAATTTAATTGAATATACAGTACATGTGAATGTAGAGTAAGTGTGTTTACCTTAACAAAAGTAGGGGCCACTCCACTCCCTGAATACTGTTGATTGTAGATGGGGCTCTGAGTCTGGAAATGGACAAAAAATAATGATTACAAGATTTGATTTATTATATTCAATAATGCTGATTTATAAAACATGAAAAGTGTTTTTGAATGAGTAAATCATGCTTTCTATTGGCCCTAGTTTGTAAAGTTTCTCCACATCTGAAATGTTCACAGTAATGTCAGCTTCCCCTCCCAGGGAGTCTGAGTTAAATCTACAATATCCATTTATCACCTCTGTTAGATGAGATGATGGATTTGAATTCGGTGTAATTACCCTCTGAGGGCTGACACACAGCGGCTGCACCAGGCTGGAGTGTCTCTGAGCGAGCATGGCGGAGGAGGAGGAGGAGCTGGAGGAGCAGGAGGAGAACTCTCGAGTGGAGGACGCAGAGGAGGAGGAGGAGATGGTCAGAGACATGGTGCTGGTCTTCTTCTGCACCCTCTGGACGCTACACAAATCAGCACATGATACTTATCAGCAGTCATAAGGAGGTGATTACATCTGCTTATGTGTCTGTTCTTTATTGTATTCTGCCAGTATGTGTGTGTGTGTGTTTCTCATCATCATACATCTTTATATATCATCTTTCTGAATATTTACTTCAATTGAGTTTTAAAGTTAGCAAAACCACAAAAGTGGTTTAATTTAATTTATCCGTGTGTGTGTGTGTGTGTGCGTGTGCAGGTTGATCTTACTGTGCCATGTTTCAGGCGTTCCAGAAGGCAGTGAAAGAGGCTGCTGTACTCTCTGCAAAGGCAGAAGCAGAGTGACAGACACGTTACAGTCTGTTACGTTACACTACCACAGCTTTTATTACATTATTGTGGAAAGCGGTGTGTAACTGCAGACACCCAGGTGTGTGTGTACATTTAGCTACATGAATAATAAGCAGAGATTTGAAAGAATGCTTGGCCAGCAAAATCCCTCCTTGGACACCACAATTTTTTTTACAGCAGAGGCGTTGCAAGTTTGGGAAACAGCAGAGGAAAGACAGTAGAATACAAAGCTTGGTTCAAAGCATTTATATATACAAGTTAGGACAATCTTGGAGATGTGAAGCATCTTGACCTTGACCTGACATGCCCACAGTGGCTGACAGTGCTGTTGTTACGAACAGTTTCTGTGGACGAATGTTATTTATAGAAGTGATGAGGTAAACCTAGAAAAAAGCATACATTAGTCATGAACAGGGTTAGAAAAAAACTTTGATGGGTAGAAATCTGCAGTGGTCCAGTATAACAGCACCACAACATCACAGCCTAAAAAGTGTCGTAGGGTTGAGTCTTCACGTTTCTGAAACACTGTGAACAATTAAAAAAGTTTCACACAGGCCTGGTTAATCACAGGACTGTTGTACTGGACTGTTCTGGTGACTGTGAGTACCTCTGCAGTCATATTTGTGCCTCAGTTCTGAAAGAGCACAGAAGAAGAGCACATAAATTACAACAAAAACTAGAAAAACGACCAAAAAAATTATCTCAGCAAACAAAATGTATTCTGTTCTATAAACATTATTTTCTAGTGCCTACACACTCAGTCAACCTGACGAGTGTTACTGTGTGCCACAATTTCAGCCAATGGGAGGACAGATTAGGTCATCAGTGGTTGGCTGGGCAGTAGATTCATTGTTATAAAAAATGCTAGCGGAAATAAAGCACTGAGAGGCAGATATTAACTAACACGACAAAACTATTCATGGTGCAACACAGAGTACAGTTTGTTGTTGACCAGGTTTATTTTGGAACAGCCATGAACATGTTTGAGCTGCTGTTACTGCAGGACACAAGATTATTCAGAAAAGTGCGCTGTGATTGCTTGATTGACAAACTACATTTGTTCCATTGTATATTCAGCAGCATGTAACTGGGCCTCTTTTTTTTTTTTTTGCTGTTCTCACATATATATTCCAGTGAGAGTTTGGACTATGCACACTCTTGCAGAAATCCTCAATTTCAAGCCTGCAAAATTACAGTGGACTTTTCTGTACTTGTCCATCATTAAAATGGGTGCAGCTAAAAATGTTCCCCAAACACAAGAGCAGCTGTGGCAAACCCAGAAATCCTGCTGTCACCACAGTCGACTCCTTCTCAAAGGTTGCGGAGCTTATAGCTGAATCGGCAAAGTCTAAGAAAAAGCTTGTGTGTGTTATTCCCAGGGAAATCCCTGTGAGAGCAAAAGCACTCCAGCAGAGGGAACACCAGATGGTTCATTTAACTTGATTCTGCCATAAACCACACACACATCCACAAAGACAACAGACTCAGTCCAGTCCAAACAGACTAAAAGCAGAGTATGACAAAGTATAATTAGCATGAAATGTAACATGAAACATGGGAGTTAAAACATGCTTTCTCTATGAAGTAGAGTGAAAAGAAGAGTTTGCTAATAGTACTAGTACTACTAATAGTATAGTACTACTCAAAAGAAATATGGTTGCCCTGATATCCAAATCCCATTTCCAACCAGTTTCTCTTTGCACTGGTGGGATAACACAGCTGATGCACATGCAGAAAAGTGCATACATCCACCTTTAACACATGATCAGTAATATATTTGTCATGTCTGACGTTGTAACATGTGACAGAAACTGAACCTCATCAACTCCCGCTGGCTATTCGCCCACCGCCTTGTATGACCACAGAATTACCATGGGCACACAAACACACATGAATACATACAATACACATACACACATGGAAGGCCACAGTTGTGTCAGCTTTCAGGGCGGGAGCTAACCATCTGAGTTTAAATGAGTCATTCAGGAGGTTTTCAGACAAACCAACAGATCCTGTCTATGACACTGTATTGCCTGGTGAGTGTACTTATTTGCTCTCACTGCCGGGCAAACAAACACCTCAGTTCCTGTGTGGCAGCTCACTAAGTGTGCCCACCATGGTCTCACTTTTATTGGCATTAGATTGGGGTGCTGCAGCTAATTGAAGGTGTACAGAGTCTTTCATCGTTTCACACCCACAAATCCCACCCCGCCGCCCTCTGTAGATTTGCCCCGGGCCCTGAGAAGGAGCTGACAGAGGAGGCTGAGGTTCAGGTTTCCAGGCTAAATTAAACTCTGCCGTCTCCTGAGCCCAGCAGAGACTCTCTGACCTGAGATAAATCTCTGTGTCTCCATTAACAAGACGCTCGCAGGCAAACAGGGGAGGATAACACTTACACCAGATCTCTCTTTAACCTCCTTTATTTGAGCTTTTCATCTCTGTCTGTCTGTGCAGGGATCACAGCACTAACATCAACACAGACTGTCTAAACTGGAGGGTCATGGCTCAACAAAAAAATAGCACACACAACACCAAGTTTTCCTTATTGATAATCAGTCCCAGCAGGTGTGCTTGTGTGTCTGTGTGTAGCTTTGTTAAAGCCCGTTGTTGATAAAACAACAGCTGCTGCTAAACCCTTCATATCAATTGTCTCCCCTGTTATATAACCAAAGGATTTATGGCGGCGGAAACAAGCAGCATTCACATAGCACCACTGATTTGTTGCCTGGCAAAAAGGAGATTGATGGAGACATGCAGGGAGTAATGGACACATTTATGGATGACCCAGACAAGCACAGCATTGTCATAATATCAGAAACAGTTTCAGTTAAATGGTTACTCCATCAATCTACAAGTTTCAAAGTTCCAAGAACAAGATGATCCAACTTCGTACCCAGTGAATGTCAATGTCTTTCAAAGACAAGCAGTATGACATTACTATGACATCATCATTAAACCTTGAAGCCCTCCTCCAGAACAAAAGAAAATATTAAATAATGTATTTTTTCCATGGGCTGAGTACAGTGGTACTCCTCTTGATGAATAAACTGAACTTGTCTTGAAAGCAGCTTTGGTTGATGCAGTAGCAGCAAGATGTTTCACCTTTCACTGATCAGTCCTAATCCCATCACATAACATGTACTTATTGACTGTAGCAGTGTGATCCACTGAGGTCTACTGCTGCTAAACATACTGGCGGTCTGTAATTGGTATAGATTGACTGTAGGCATGTCATACAGTGCAGTGTCCTCACTGGTGATGTCCCACAGTGGGGTGAATCACAAAGCTAATGATGCAAAACCCAACACATCTGATATTATACGGTGTCATGCATGCATGTAATCTAATGAAAATTGGTACAGTATTAATATATCTTAAATATATCAGATTGTATGCAGATTCAGAGGTGGATGATATCCGCTGAACCAAATCAGATATTTAAAGAAAGGCCAGCAATACTTGTTCTATTACATCCACATATTAAAGCACCATTCAGCTCCTGTGGGGACCACAGTGAGTGTACTAAAGTCCCAGACTGACCCAATAAAATACATTAGTGACCTTCAGTCATGTGTGAACCTGCAGGCTGCTTCTGGGTCTTCATCTATAATTTAATGAACACATTGCACCAACAGATTTACAACAAAAACAGCTCCCAACATACCTGCCTGCATGGCTCACATATTAGCCTGTACGACTACAACAGCTGAATTGCAACAACATAGTCTATAAATGAATAGACTAATTTTAGACCTGATTTTAACTGAGCAGGACCTCTACACTGATGATTGTATGTTATTCTGTCTGCTACATGTTCTTTATCAACATATCTTGCTTTCATTAGACTAATAAAAAGGATTTTATTGATCATTTTTACTTCAGTTTACATTCTGAAATGTTTGAACAATAGGTGAACAACCAATTCTGACACAACAAACAGATGCTCTGAGTATTTTGACCTATGGCACACAACTCTGGAGTTTATGTGTCATAAAAGAATAACTGAATATTTTTAACACAGTGTTTCCTCCTGGGACGATGTTCAGCGTCCCACCTGTTCAGCTGCACAGGAAAGAGTGGAAATGACAGCACTTTCTTCATTCGAGAAAGAGTTGTGTATTGCTGTGTTTCCAAAGGCAGAGCCACCTGTTCTCAGCAGACAGGAGGGACTATTCAGGATGAGTCATAGAGGAGACCGTCGTCATTCACTTCCTTATGTATGATACACGGTTGAGTGTTCTGGATCTGACAGTGTAGATGTATGATTGGGCAGAAGGATGGAGGAAAACACAGTAAGGTGATTCTTTTCTCAGCTGTTGCCATAGAAATATCCTCTTGCCTGCATCTGTTATGTATATATATGTCTATGTGTAATCCATCTATACATTAACCGCATATACTGTGTAGTCATTTCCTGTATTTCCAAACCTACACATTGAAACAAAAACTTATTTCTTGCAATTATTCATTTAGGAAAAACTGAACCTCATATCCTCACATAGATCCAGGCTAATGAAGCTGAGCTTTCAGGAGAAAAGAGGAGGGAACACCAACACCTGCCCACAAACCTTGTTAAATTTAAGCAAACCACCCACTGTGTAATTCCAGCCCTGCATACAACACCATGAAGCCTCCAACCACCACCAACCCTCAGCTGTGGACAGATTTAGCACAGCAGCAACACATTCAAGCAGCAGAGCTGGATGAGTGCATATGTTGAAATCTGCTGGTAAGCAATCATTACATAAGTCTTGTCTTTGACTGACAAGAGAAGTTAAACAATAAAAGACCCGCGTGCAAATGCAAAACAACAGCCGAAAGCACAGAACGATTCATACACATGCACAGTGGGAAACTTCTGTATTGTCTGTGTGCTCTTTATGCATGCAGTGTACATTTATGTGAACCAAACAGATACACAACTGCAGCAGAATCACAACAATAGTATGAGTGGAAGAAGGGAAAACAATGTCAACTTAACTAAAAATGAACCATCACATTCTGAATTTTTGTCAACTGTTGCTTCACCAAGCTGCAAAAATAAAACTAGCATGCATGGTTCATTATACAGTGTGTTATTCATTATTGTTTTTTATGACTCAGTTCTTTCTTTAATAAAGTTCAGATAAACCACTGAATGAGTGGCTGAATCATTTCAAAACCTAAAACAAAGGTAGTCTATGTAGACCTGGATTTTCTACTGACAGCAGTATGGTACATTTCCTTAAGTGATTTCCCCTTTTTCTGTTATTTTATTATTTTGTGTATTGTTGTAATCTTTATCCTCCATGTGTCCAACTGTAGGAAAAAAATCACACTGCCGCATGTTCATCTAACCTGCTGTTGTAAAACAATCTCTGGGTTGGGAAAATAAAGTCTTAATCGACACGTGCAGAATAAACTATAAGTAAACGTCCCACAGTAAACCTTTCCCTTTAGTGCTTCCAAGTGACAGTGGGAGATGCCGGCCGGAGAGAAGTACTCAATTGTAATGACATAAATAGCAAACTCTTCACTCCTCTGACAACAAGACGAAGACTCTACATGCTAACATGCTCATAATGACAATGCTGAGACCAATAATATTCATCGGTTTCACCACCTTAGTTTACTAATTGGCACTAAATACAAAATACAGCTGATGATGATAAGACTGATTCATTTAGAGATATATTATATCTATATTGGACACATTAAAGTGTTTACTAGATGACAGTGTTAGCTGAAAGTTATTTGGTCAACAAAATGTTCCAATATGCCAACATATAAAAACTACCTGAAAAGTCAGGGGGTCATTAAAGTTACTAGGACTCATCCTCTGGGTGACATGAATGTCAACATTTTTATAGCAATTTTCTCATTGTGGAGATACAGATGAGTCTGGAACAAAATGTTGGACTGACAGACAGAGGGACAGAAACACATTGCCGACCAAAAAGAGAAGTATATAAAAGTGGTAACTCTTTACATCGTATGTACTAATGATGTTTTCTCAGTCGATGTGAGGTGACGCCCTGACAGTGAAGGCCTCACTTTGGGATTCAGATTTCTGTGTTGTTACATAAGAATCTCGTTTAGTGCCGCTTTAAATGTCGGTTCTGAAGGTGATTTCAAAGGTGCGCTGAGAAGTGAAGGGACTATTGGTGGTGAAGAGAAGTCCCTCTCCTTGTGAGCCCATTTTGAATTTTCTCAGTTGCATCATTGTGAAAAACCTCTTAACCCTCCACTTCCAACTCTCCAATTCTCCTAACTCCTCAACTTGTCTGCGAGCGGGACCGATTTAGCCCGGAGCGGGTCACCTGATCTCTCCATCCTCCAACCACAGCTCAGCGGCTGAACACAGCGTCATACAGGCATGCCAGGCTCGCACTGCGGACTCCCCCCCACTCAGCCACCCACTCAGCTTTGCCTAGTGTGTCTTGTGTTGCCTCACCCTGCAGGCTATATAACTGACACCATTTTTTTCCCCACTTCTACCCTCTAAACTCCCAAACGGATGTAACAGATTTTTCATCCACACATCATGGGCGACATACATGCTTGCTCACACACATACATACACTGACGCAGACAGAAAAATAGGTTCTAGATAGAAAGATAGAGATATAGATCAAAACACATACAGATATATGGACAGAGACTGAGATATAGAAATAGATAAAAAAGATAGAAAGATAGAGATAGCAATATTAAGATAGATAGATAGATAGATAGATAGATAGATAGATAGATAGATAGATAGATAGATAGATAGATAGATAGATAGATAGATAGATAGATAGATAGATAGATGACACATGACACAGCACATAAATTTAGCTCCAGACGGATCATCCCAGCTGTCCTCTTCTTTCTGACTGCAAACTCATTCACCACATTCAGCCCAATGCCGCCTGCAGTATCAATAACATGCAGTATCAGGAACATCGTGGCCCCTGACCAAGTGAATTACAACATTTAATCACCTGATTACCTTTGAGTTTGCTTTCTCTCCTCTGTGCCAATCAGAACAAAGAGCAGCATCTATCACGACACAGAGTGATGTATAATCAGTGATACAAGAGAGTTGTTTTATTGAATTTTCGCCCCAAAATTTGTAGTTTGCACTTCGAATAGAAATAGAAGTGAAATATCTGGTGTGTAAGCTGTGTCAGACACCCTGCACTGAAAGTGTCTCTGTGTGATTGTTTCTTATAGTTCTGCTGAAATTCAAGTGTTGAAACATGCAAAACAGGCCCAGCTGCAACCCTTCTACACACAGCTTCATCCCAACTGTAGAAAACTTGACCCAAAACGGTCCCCCTCCTTACCTGTCTGGCCTTTTTCCCAGCAGGCTAAAAATCAACAGGTGTATTGATCCAACAGGAAGTGTGAATGATCCAAATGCTCAATGCAAATGTGCTATGTGACCGTGTGGCTGCCAGTCATGGCTCGGTCACCGGACGCTCCCTGCTCTGGGTGAGCTGACACACACATTTACACACACACACACACACAGGCAGGCAGGGCTGTGTGTGTGTGTGTGTGTGTGATTTGTGTGGTGGTGGGGTTAGGAGGGATTCTGAGGCTGGTGAGGGGGGGCTGGGAGGAAGGCAGGGGGGGTTTAGTTGGAGTTACTAAAGGGGCAAATTTAGAGCGGAGTAAAGTGCTCGTCAACAGTGATGTGAGCAGAGCTCCGAGCTCAGAGCAACAAGTGGGTGAAGCTAAAATCTGCTCAAACGAGAGCTTCACCTGCTCACATCAGTACAGATCAAACAGAGGTAAGTGTGAGAGACACAGAGAGATCGTTTGCTGCACTCCACAGTCTTTTAGGGACCACAAAAAATTGGACGATTTCAAAAGAAGTAAAAGTGGCTGGTGCGTCGCGGGTGGAGGCTCGATGACCTAACTTCGTCCAAGAGTGTGAGACAGGGGCCAGGAAACCTGCGACTGGTGCCAGTTAGTCTTCAGGGGATACATGAGATGAGACCTCTGGAAATGACAGAGTGAGAAAGAGAGACAGGGGCAGACAGAGAGACAGAGAGAGACTTCACAGAGTACAAGTTCAGTATCCACCATTTTATCTACCCCCAAAAAAACAGTTTAGTTAACACACTGAATCAGCTGCCGTGAAATCATATCGTACCAGTCAGACAAACCATGAAGAAGAAGTAACGCAGATGAACACACAAGACAAAAAAAAAAAATAGTCACAACTAGACAATGTATTTCTGAAACAAATGCGTGTGGATGCTAGCAAGTTGCTGGGAGGTTTCTGGCTAGATGATGATTGCTGAGAAAGTTGGTGATCACTGAAAAGTGCATCACAGCTGTAAAAGTAAAATAAAATATGTAAACAAAGGAAAGGATGAAAGACAAAAGGAAATAAAAAAAGGAAGGAAGCAAGAGGAAATAGAAGTTGAAAGTCTTCAGTACTCCATCAACCTGTGTCTTTCTGTCAGAAAGAAAAAAAGATCTGACAGAAACCAAGCCAAGTCTCTAGGTACACTCAAGCTTTGAGTGGAGTCTCAAAGTAAAAAGCTGACAAAAAGACGAATGTAAAAAGACGAAAGATCAGTCAGATCAATACACTTTTGCTGCTCTAGCCTTATATGGTGTGTTATGACAGTGGGTACCCGTCATTGCTCAGTCAGTCCAGCGACTTTATGAGTCATTCCTGCTTGAGCTACCGTTACACCACTTGATATTTCAACATCAGCCATCATCGCAGCCACTTGTAGCTACGGGTGCTGCTGTTCAGCTTTACAGGACATAGAATAATGGTACATCTATCTAAATTCTCTACTAAATACCATTAACGTGGCCAAATTAATGATTCATGCTATGATTCTATGTTAACTGGCACTTACAGATCTCAAGGCAAATGTAGAGATTGTTATTTTCTAGACGCTCATGTTACTTAGCCACCGGTTTCGAGGTGCTGGGTACCACATGTCTGAGCTTTCAGAGGATTACCTTCTCTGGCCAAAGTGATAAAAAAATCCCTAGAGGAAAATAAAGTATCATTATAAAAATCAGGAGGAAAGTTGAATAGCATGCCGTTTTCCTCCAGAGATGTACAGCGTTGGCATGAAGCAAATTCCCCTTAATTGTCTGAGTGATTACAGGCTGCTTTGAATGGACAATTTCACAGAAAAAGACAAAGGCATCAGTAGATCTAGTCATCACAAGGAAATCAGACGATGCTTCTGCTGAGAGTGTCGTACTAATGAGGACAAGTGTAACATCTTTTGTCACAGTGATAGATGCAGTGTGTTCAACAGACACAACGGTGAGTCAGCGTTTCAGTAGTTCATTGGATTTAAAGTTTGTGCTGAGTGATGATGATGATGTTTGTTGAAATAAAGGCGTGGGCAGATAAAATCAAACAACGACAATCTTTAAAGTAAACAACACAAAACTCAATTCAACATATTTATTGTTGTCTCACTGTCTTTTTGCCTCTTTACATGGAAACACAAGTTCTTGTGTGTTCATCTCAAAGCAGGAGGGGTACAGTATGATGCATCAAACATAGGTCCAGTGCAAAAAAATAAAATAGAGTAACAGAAGGATCAACTTTATAATGGTACAGAAATTACATGTTTGAAGGGAATATAAATTCATAAATATATATCTATATAATATTTGGTACGTTATAATCTCAACTTCTCTTTAGAATTTACAACCTATAAGAACACAAACATCCTGTGTGTCACATAATATTAAAAACTTGATCAAGTTAGTCCACAGTACACTGACAGTAACCGAAGTTTGTTGGCTGGAGCTAAACATTTGGGAAATATCAGTCATTGACAAACAATACCAGTCTAGTATATTTCACTACCAGTTTATTGGTGTTTTACAGCGAGTGCTATCTGGAAGATTAACTCGGTCTATGGATTGAACAAAAGTCAAAATCTAAACCTAAAAAGTCTCTTCATAATAATTACTGTCCCTTCACATCCTCTTCCTCCATTATTAGCTCTATTAGCATGTTAAATATGTTGATTTGCTTTCAAGTTTTTTTCCCAACCTGTTTAAATTGTAATGAAAAGGATTATTGTAGGCTACAGCAAAAAATACATTTCTTTTTTAAGTCAGAGCCTCTTCGAAGGTTTTAAATTGTGCATTTAAAGCAACATTCATGTTCCTTCTATTTACTTGACTCAAGCCACCAACTACCTCCTCTGATTCTTTCCCTCCTTCCCTCTTTGAACACCTGTTCCCAAACTACACTACACCCTCCCACACAAACACGCACTTTCTTTCGAACTGCAGAGCTCATCTCTGCGGACTTCTGCTCACACACAGGCTGGAAAATAACACTTGTGGCACTTAAAGCAAAAACTTTTAAAGGAAGAAATAACAAATTCTTCCTGTTAGAAACAAAAAGATGAATTAATAAGCAATAAAAAGCACTCTCGATCAATCCAATACACTCAGGTGTTTTGTCTCTACAGCCTTACTTGCTCTGGCATGACAGCTAGTTACTGGTGGTCGATGGTAGCAAACTTTGGATGGATATTGCTGAGTAACAGGTACGACTCTTTTCTACCTGTGCTACTGTTTTTCTATGCTTTAGCATTCATCATTATCTCTAAACCACCACTTGTAGCCACCGTTGAGCTAAAGTTAGACAGACACTCTTTAACAGAACACAGAAAATCTTTTGCATCTAATTCAGTTTTTCTCCATCGTGCTTCATCCCACTTCTAGAATTCTGAGGTCTATTTTTTAAAACTCCCAAATTAAATTATACAAAAGTATTTGATGCAATCTGGATGGGGTATGTTATGTTTCACAGGAAAGAATCAGATAAGCAGAAGTTCAGAAATGTGAGAGAAATATTCATCTATAAGGCTGATGTTTGCTGTGTGACTAAATGTCAACACTGCAGAATTACCTCTATCAAAGTGTGGTCTGCCTCATCCATCAAATTTCAAATTTCAAAATCTGTTGATTGTAATTAAATAAAAATAAGTAACAGAAATAAAATAAAAATCCTTTCAACCCCCGGCCGCTCCAATGACACAAACAAAAATAAAAACTTTTCCCGGATATAAAGAGTCCTTGAGCAGGACTGGGGGTGGATGGAGGGAGCTGACACGAGAGATGGAGAGACGATGGAAAGCTAAAGAGAGGATAAGACGTTGGAACAAAGAGTCAGCGAGCGAGACAGCTGTGGATGAGTGGAGGAGAGAGCCGAGCGGGAGGGCGCACAGGGAATGAAAAGGCGGCGGCAAGAAGAGACGTGTTGACTAAGTGAGAGAAAGAGAGTCGGTGGGAGAGCTGGAGACGTGAGTCACCGAGGCCTGAAACAGACTCTCATCATCCTAACCAGTGGAAGGTGTAGGCGGGAGAGCGCTGATGTGGCTCTCATTAGTGATACGGCTACAGTCGAGTGTTGAGCGCAGGAAGACAAAGTGCAGGAGAAAGAGAAGTTTGTTTCTAATAACCCCTCGAAGATGACAAATGGATTAACTCAGTCACGTAACACATCATTAAGTGTGACTCCGGCTCAGGGTAGCCTGTATGCTGACAGCTTCTGTGTTGTTTCTTAAAAAAGGATGAAGAACGATGCAGATAAAACACAATGTAGAGTGTCAAACATATGAGATGGAAAAACTGGCAGTTAAAGAAATGGCTTTAAAGCAGAACAATGTAGAGAAAATAAACAAAAAAAATCCTCCAAACAACATAACCCATGTACTGAGCTAGAAGAGGAAAACAACCAGTCTTTCAAAAGTGATACACTTTCATGTATCGAAACTGAATGGATCAATTTGCCGAATTATAACTCATCTGATAAAATCTCTCATGTTATTATATCTGCATAACAATGACCAAGCAGTGGTCCTCAGACATACACATTATTGCTTTAAAAAGTAGGGACATGACGTCAAACTATAACATTCTTACAAATTCTGACTTTGTAATGAGGATAAAATAATCTAATCAACCGGACCGGTCCAAATGCTGACTAATGAAGGGACTCATTCGATACCTTGTGCTCACTAGCGTAACTGTTGGTCACCAGACATCTACAACTGAGTGTGTTGGATAGTGGAGTGCAGCAGACACAGGTGAGCCGCAGTTCATCGTTACTGTACGCTGTCCATGTAAATGTGCAGCAGAGCTGAACACACACTGTGCTGATTCAGGACTAGTTCTGGTCTGGTCTCCTGCCCTGGCTGGACGCTGATGGCCAGGATCTTGTTCAGGACCCCGGCCAAACCTGCCGGAACTGTGCCGGCCGCAGTTTAAGAGCTGACCAGACCTGACCAAAGCTGGCCGCGAGCCCACAGTGCCTCTAAATATGACATGTTCTGTGCACACACACTACATCTGAATACATTTAAACTGAAGGTGCTGTGACTTTTATGTGGAAAGTTTACGCTGCTAAGCAACTGTCTACAAAGAGAAAGTGACACATTTTGACGCTGCTAGCCAAGCCTCAACACTATCTTAGCCATATATTAACGAGCAATGTTAACTATATTTTTGTTTAGCCCACGTTAACCAGCAGTTCTGTGCCTGTTAACATCAGTTCACAGTCCTTTCAGTGTAGCTATTAACTCACGATCTGGTTTGGTGTCTCGGGGGGAAATCATATCCATCCCCCTGAAACAAATACTGTAAGAAATTTGGTGAGAACGTAGCAATAAGACAAGCAATCAGAGAGTTCATTTTCCAGTTTAAAATATTCTCACAGAACCAGCTGCAATATTTATATCAAGTCCATAATAAAAACACTTTAAGTATCACTGGATATAAAACATTTGGTGCAGATTTTCATAGCGTCCACATTCAAGAGTAAATATAGTATAGAGGATAATGTAGCACAAAACATAACTAAGTTAGCAATCTGAGCAAAATCTGATGAAGGAAAATTCAACTGGACGAGGCAAATTGCAAATTCACATTTGAAGGCAAAAACCAATTATTTCTTCACTTTTATCAAACTAAAGCATACCTGTAAGCTATCAAATATATGAACACCAGCAACATTAAATTGCATATATTTTGCTGAGATTTAGCAAGACACATAATCCCTACGAGCGTTGGCATCGTTCCTACAGTATATAATTACATTTACTTTCAAAGCTGTAGGTTTTGAAAATATATCATCTCTTTACCTTTTCAAATCATGTGGTCATATATCAAATAGTCAGTTGTGATTTGTAAATTATCGGACAATTAGGTTCAGGGTAGCCGATAAATCAAAGCCTTTATCTTTGGTTTCTTGCTTTAGAGCTCATTGTGTAAAGGAAAAAAAATCAAGTAAAACAAATACAAAACAACAGGGCATCCTGATGTTTTTCAGCCCAGCTCAGCATCATCTCATCAGATCCAGGCTCAATAAAAAAAAAAAAATCTGTTCTCAAGGTGACCCATCAAATACAGGTGTGCGTCCCATGTTGGGTAGTGTAAGAAATACTGTGGCCAAAAGCCATCAGTTATATCTTCAATACTGACTACAGAATGACTTTAAATGTTCCTGAAGTAGGATATATTACAGAGAACGTGTACAAGGAGGCCACTGTGCAAAGAGCCTGTCTTCTACACGTTTGCCGAAAATCAACCACAAAACAGAATTCCCATGACACATTATTCGATCTTCAACAATTTAGTCAGGCTGGTGAACGGGAACAGGAGCCTTCAAGTTCACTGTCAGTAGCTCACGTTCACGTTCACAAACACTGAGCTTTCAAAGATCACAGAAGTAACAAGTATGAACTCTGTTCTGGGATGGAATTTCACATTCATAAGCATTTAATTCTGTACACATACATAAAGATGGCTTGTCAATTATAAAACATTTAGAAAACAGTGCATCTTACCAGCTTATATACATCCTTAGCTGTACAAAAGAGAAAAGCATTTCTAGCCTGTTACTGTGGACTGTTTGTGTACAGTACAGTACAGGGCTCTTAAAGTGGAATAATAAGACTAAAATGTGTGAAACTGGACTTAAGAGGACTAGTTGGGTACTGTATTAAGACTGTGTTAGAAAAACCTGCTCAACTCATTTCAATGCAAACTGTGCAATGAAGCAAGTATCAAGATCATTTCTGCCTAATTGGCAATTGATTTCAGACTCTGCAAAGAGCAAAGATGACTTCCAGCTCATGATTAGGGACGGACTGACCTCATTAATTAGTTACTGAATGATGTCTTCATGACAGTAATTCAATTCTGACATTTTGCCTTATAATAAAGTTTATGTGGACAGTAAATTTACAGCAAAATTTACAAATTTACAGGATACAGTTTAACTCACTGAATCAATGATGTGTAGAGTGTTGTACTCACTGTCACCCTACAAAACTGTCACCTCAGACAAGAAAAAAAGAAACTCTTCTTTCAACACTGTATCATCTGGTAATGTGAATATAACACTGTCTTATAATACTATATGGAAATCAACTATAAGGATTCAAGTCATTAATTTGTTATGGTTGATAACCTCAAAATCTGCTTATAGCACACACTACTAAATAACACTTCTGAGGTATTGGAGACAACATAGGAGGTTTGTGGATCTGGAAAATGATTAAAAGGAAATTATGAGAAAAAATGTCAAGCACTAATGACACTGTGTGGAATGACATACAGTGGTGGTCCTGCTTAGTCCACATTTTGGCCCCAACCCAGTCTCTGAAATGCCCTGATGATGTCTGTGGAGTGAGCGAGTGAGGGTGATGAAGGATACCTGTTCTTCTAGTTTCACTCCATTAACACACGCTCTGCTTGCACTGAGACAAACCAGACAACAGAGAGGGAAACATTCCTCCCCTGGTCTGTACTAGGAGAATAATTATCCAGGTAGAAAGACTTCATCAGATGAAAAGGAAGCAGTTGATCCAGTAAAACACCACAGCCAGGCATTGTTAAAGCAAATATGAGTGAATAACTGTGATACACATGATTAGCAGAGTAACTGATACGACAAAGTCCTTTAGAGAAGGAAAAAAAGGGTTAACTGATCCAAGAGAGGTGAGCTGAATGTGCAACAGACTGAACGGCCTGCTGTGGTCTCCTGTGCTGAGGGATGAGATCCAAATGAGAGGCCAGATGTTGACCAGTGATCTGGTGTTCAACAGAAATCGATCAACCGAATCAAAGCCATGAGTTTCCTGCCTCCAGGGAGATTTGGATAAAACAGGACACAGAAGGAGTCTTGCTTTCTGCCACAGTGGGGCAGTGATGGTTTGCAGGCTGCATCCTACTGGGAAAGACTCCTGGTAAGTATGGAGTTCTGACATTACAGATTACAGATGCTGACACCGCTAGTTGTACCCTTTAATGCTTCCATGGACGGGGGAGGTGGCAGTGAACTACAGCTCTGTTTTGTGCAGCTGGAGGAGTGATGGTTCAGGCTTGAGTATTTATCAACGGAGGGAAGGATTCTTTTACGTGGAAACTAGACGAGACAGAGTGATGGGTCTGGGAAGATTTAGTTGATCTCTGTATGGTGTCCACTGCCCGTGTCAGATGAATGTCAGTCAGCACAAATATGAACAGGCATCACCAGCCAACCCAAGAATACTGAAGGCAGATGCCACCAGTGAATCCAGAGTAACAGGTCCAGTTGTTACCAGCTGAACAGTGAGTTCTGTCCCAGAGTCATGAAGTAAATCTGACTGCTGCCTCCTGACTGTACTGAGGCAAAGAACACCTGCAACAAGAGAGAGACAAAGGCTTAGCAATTATGTTAAAAGCTTAAAGTATTTACATGTATGTAAGGTTAGACTGACTGTCACAGAGAAGTGCTGTGACTTATGTGAATCTAACCATACCATGTCATGATATCTGAACAAATAAATCATAATTCTGTTTATTAGATTGCTTCAGAGGTTTTCAGACACATTTCATGGCCGTCTTCAGGGGGTAGATTGTGCTCATTAAAATGGTTCAGAGTTCATCAGTATAAAACTTTGATCATGTCATAAAGGCTCCGTGTACTGAGAGAGGCCAAAAGATGTGACTAAAAGCCCTGAAGAAATCTATTCAGCGGCTCCCGTGTTAAGAGTTCTTAGTCAAGCTACTGTTTTCAAGGTCAGGATCGAACCTTCAAGCTCAGTATCTCATATTCTGTTTGAAATGTTTACTGAAGTATCAGGAACCATTTTAAACAATAACAGAAAATACTTCTATTTATTTGTGATTAATTAATGTGGAACGGAAAATAAAACATCAAAAAGTATTAATGTTTAACAAGTATTTTAAAAGTAAACATTATACAGAAGATAAATTCATTAACATAAGCTTGTAAGTATGTAACAATACATTAAATAAGGCTTTTGCACTTAGTGTAAATGAGTATTTTGCAGTTTTCTCAAAGCAATACAACAACTACTGGTGACTGTGACTACCAACTGAACAACCTCCTGACTTTGATTCTATTGTTTGTAAAATAGTGGTCATGACAAGAAATTAAATATTCAGTCATGACATGTAATCTACATGATAAAAGCTCATTTAGTGAAAATAACAAATTTACACATTTTAATTTATGCTTCACATAGATCTTGATCTAGAATCCAACTTTCCGTAAATGGCTGTAACCTATAAGAAGAGAAAGAAATAAAACTGACAGTAATGCAGGATGGATCCAAATGCAATGGCAAAACAACACAACTAACATTTGCTTTATTTCATTCTACTTTTCCTGGATATGTTTTATGTACTCAATAATGCTTTGAGATATTAAAATTAGATTGTATATTGTAGAATAAATAAAATAATGAAATTGAGGGAAAATGTGCAGTATTTTCCCTCAATTTCATTATTTTATTTATTCACAATATACAATCTAATTTTAATATCTCAAAGCATTATTGAGTACATGTGTTGCTGATTTAAGGCTTCCTTTTACCTTGTCATTCCTTTCACACAGGAACTTGAGTTTCTGGGCTTTTTTGTGCATGAAAACTCCCTCTAGGTTCCCTGTGTTGGCTGACCTCAACTCTATGGTGGCCTTTTCCCCCCAACCCATCACCTGGTTGGACTGAAGGTAGGCTGGCTGAGAGGGAGAGAGAGAGAAAGAGAGATCCAAGGGATGAGGGGACAAAAACAAAATAAAGCTAGCTATAAACAGTTGGAAATAGGAGAACTACGTGCAAAGATGAGTTAATATTCCCTACAGGCAGTCCTTGCGCTGGGATATTGACTACTGGACACGAATGCATGCAAACAGACACACACACACACAATCTTTTTAGCCCACCCTGTCCCAAATCTGTCTCCACAGAATCTGGTTCAGGGTAAGTTGTCCGAGCTCAGGACAGCTGCTGATGTAGAATCAGTAGGTCAGACAGCAAGCCACTATAATTAGTTTACTATTGTTATAACATGAGGTGCAACAGTTGATTTATTTATCACATTTTATGTGCAGTTAAAAAAATGCGTTTTGAGTGAAACTTACCTACAGACGCAGGCATCTCCCCCCACTGGAGCACTGTATCCTTGGTGATGCGTCCGTAGGTGTCGATGTAGACGCCCTCGTCTTCATAGCAAACAAGAACCTCTGTTCCAGCGCTGTTTGGCAAAATGATGATGGCATGGGGATGAATGGAGCCCTGGATCTATGAATCAAACACACAGTAAACACTGTTTTGAACTTATTCATGAAAAAGTCTAAATTACTCAGAGGACTCCAAACTTAAACAGTTTGAACCGTCGATGGTTTGGACACATCTCTACTGTGAATAATACACAAACTCTGAGTTGCAACAGCACCTTGCCACGTCTGAGAGTTGTGAGAGTAACGATAACATCTTGCATTTGTAGAACTAAAAGACTGGGGTTCGGTTCTGAGGTCATAAAAGAAAGTCAAGAAAGTAGAGGGTACAAGACGAGAGAGAAGGTGAGGAAATACAAGTGTATTATGAATAAAATAGGAAAACAGTTCAACGAGGGACAGATGTAATTTTCCTCAAATGCAATCAGAGCAGAAACAATGTGAGGATACAAGGTGATGCGAGGTTCTTTCAGAGATGAGGGATGTCCCTGATTGAAGCACAAAAGTCATTTCAATATGAATGTCAGTGACATTGTGCAAAAGTTAATTAAATCTTCCAAATAATCAAATATCACATCCCCCAGAAACATTTCTCTAATCAGCTCAGAAACAGTTTGCTAATGAGTTCAGATACATCTCTCTACCCAGATCAGGAACATTTCTCTGACCACATCAGAAACATTTATCTAACAGCTCACATCTAAAAACACAGAAAATCTCTTCAGTAAAAATCCTCCTCTGGGAAAAAAGCGAAAAAGTTTGGCAGTCTTTCGTACTAATTATAGTTTATGTGAGCGTGTTTCATACATTACCAGCGTGTGAGCCACAACAATCCTGAGCATCAGAACAGGCATCCACAGACGCAATGCAATCTTTATCCTCTGCCTTGGAATCAGCATTGTCACATAGTTTGCAGGCAAAAATGGGAGACGCTTGTGTGTGTGTGTTTCTTTAAGTGGGTGAGTGGCGCATTGTGTGGGTAAGTGCGTGTGGCTTACGCCTGTGTTTGCGATTGAATTGTGAAGTGATGAGGAAATAGAAATCAAAGTGCTGTGAACTTAGTGTTGATGCAGGTGGGTGTATGAAAATGTGCACATCACAAGAGATGTGTGTGTGTGTGTGTGTGTGCAACGGATATGCAGCATTGAAGAAATCCCGGGAGTGTGAAGTGTCCTCGAGAGTACTCAAAGAGAGTGAACTATGAGGAGTGTCAGTGTAAGTGGGTGGGTTTAAAAGCGCTCTGTAGCCGAGTGTGTATATGTGTGTAAGAAAGAGCGCTGAAAGCTTGACTGTATATGTGTGTAAGAAAGAGTGCTGAAAGCGTGACTGTATATGTAAGAGAGAAAAGGAAAAAGGGAGAAAGAGGCTAAAGAGCTGAAATGATATCGCAGCAGCAGCAGCAGCAGCAGCAGCATAAGGCACCGGTGTAGTAGGCAGCTGTGTGCATACTCGCTTAATATACCGGAGGAGCAGTGAGAAAAAAAAAAAAAGTCTCAACAGAAGCAAGAACAGGTCAGGACACACACACAAACACACACACACACTCAGAAAGTTAATGATTGCGAGAGAAAGAGGACAGGAGGGATGTATTTTTAGAGCTTATTTCGCTTTTCAGTATGTCCGTCTCTCTACCTCTCTCGCCCTAACTCCCCCATGCTGATAGAAAGTAAGTGGCACACATTAAAGAGTGGCAGAGAGTGTGTGTGTGTGTATAAGTGGATGTGTGTGAGTGAATGAGAGAGAGAAAGGTGTTGAGAACATGAATGAGAGACAGAGAGGGCAATAAGACTGGATATAACCCTTGCATAAAGTAAAAATGACTGATAGCTGAAACACATTTAGTCATTAAACACCGATGTAGTCTGTCATCGCCGCCGTACTGCATTACCTCCATTCATCTCCAATGGAATTGTGAATTTCTCTTGGAGATGAATAAAGTATCTATCTATCTATCTATCTATCTCATCTCATCTCTATCTATCTATCTATCTCATCTATCTATCTATCTATCTATCTATCTATCTATCTATCTATCTATCTATCCATCCATCCATCCATCCATCCATCCATCCATCCATCCATCTCCTCACTCCAAACTTTAATATATCAACTGTCTCAGAAGTCCTCATGATGACCTCTGTTTCTTGAGTGATGGCCAGGATCCAAGATGGGACACTGGCTTCATCACCAGAGTTCACAAAATAATTGAAATATAAGGAAACCCGTTATATAAATCATTAAACCATAGAAACCAGAGGAATGTGTTCCCTGCTCCAGCCACCCACTCAGCACCATATGCAGCGCAGTATGTGAGAGAATCTGCGAATCTGGTATAGTCCACAGACTGTATACGAACCAACAAAACAAAGACGGCTCTGGAAATGCTGGTTACACTCTATGCTGAAAGAGAAAATAGGCTCAAATGTTTCAAATGTTAAGTTTGAGTAATTTTATCACATCCTGAGCCTCAAACCTCTCCAGTTCTTGCTAAAAACATATTTCACTGGATGTGTCAGAATCGAAATGTGAGAATGACTCACCAGCGAGCTTTACATGCCCACATGCAGCAGAGGAGAGGAAAAAAATGACCTGCTCTATCTCTAATTGTTCCAGCAGTGGGCGATTTGTTCAGATTTAAAGACACAAATTCATTTGCACAAACCTTTTTGGAGACGGAAAGAGCTTACAGACCTCCATAAGTCATTATAACTCAAAGAAGTTTGCATCTTATGAATAAATTTCACAAATATTACAGACACAGTTCACGCTGTGGAAAAGCAGGGCAGTCAACCATTGTATTCATGGACTTGCTAATTATGAGACTAAACAGGAAAAAGGAAAGATGCATCAAAGAGAGCACCAGTATATCATACTATAATTATAGACTGATGTTTGCTCTAGGATTAAGCCCATTGGTAATTACTGTGTGCCTCTGCTATAGATATTGTAGCTATATGATGGCTAAAAATGGCTACTTCAGTGTCAGCTCTATAATTCACATTTAAGCTGCTGCATGTTCAATTTTCCTACCTCTGAAGTTTATATATTCCTTAGATGTCAGCCTGAACTCTATTCTTTATTACAAAACTACACATAACAGCAGAGAGAGGACTGTTTTCAGAGACGGTAAGGAGAAGCTGATCTAATTTGCTGTAACTTAACACCAGAATGTACCACAAACATGCTTATAATGACAAAACAAAGGAGACTGATGAGAATATCATAAATTTAAGTATTTCACAAATAAATTAATCTCACTAGATGATGGCACTAAAGGAAAAGATAAAGCTCTAGTAGGTAACTTATTTAAAAATGACTTTAAGTGATACTTGATAAAACTGTCACTATCCCCAGAGAGTCGTACATGAGACAGATAACCTGTGATAACAAAAAAAAAACTAAACACCAGTCCCCTTTGGCTCCACCTGCTGCCTGTGAGGACATTTGGCAAGAATCCACCGTGCCTGAATTAAAAAAACCAGTCAGAACAGAGTATTTCCTATTACTGCTCCTGCACATGCTGCAGGCAGCTCTACTCCACCACACGTGTGCTCATTCAGTCGAGCTCTGTGTGTTTAATGAGCTGATGTAATGGTAGACAAATAATCGCCAAAAAAACAAGCAGTGAGGAAACTGCCTATTCCTGCTTTGTCAACAACAATTTACACAACAAACACAAGTAAACAGAAGAAGAGTGATGACGAGAAGCTAAAAAGAAAGAATTAGGCCGAGCGATGCTGCAGGGAGGGGCTGGAGTGCAGTGGAGAAAGAGGGGGAGGGAGGTGGAAGTTATACCGGTTCAGACCAACTACGTCCACTCTCGTCTCAATCCTAATGACTTCAGCTTCAAGTGTCACCAAAGTCAATCAAACCAGATCTTGTCTTTGTGTTATTGTTAAGTTGGTTAAGTTTTATGTGGTCGTGGTGTTCTGTGAAAAACCATAAGGAACTGAGATGTAAGAATGTGCTGTGCTCAGGTATTTTCCAAAATCACATCAAATCCAAAGAATTAAATATTCAACTAAAATCTGAACAAATTAAACCAATGACATCTACTGAAGATCACAATGCATAGAAAAGTGGCTTAACTTGATCAATTTCTACTATTCTAACTGAAAGTTCAAACACCATGTGAGGGTAAAACAGACAATGTCTGAACAGAAAAGTGAACATGAATCACAACAGTCTGCCGTCAGCTCTACCTGCCCACGGACTGAACAGAGAGAAAGGCAGCAAGGATAGTTTGATAAATGTAGCAAGAGAAGATAAAAATGAGGAGAAAATGAGCAAATGAACAATGCCACAGTGGATGACAGTGTGGGAGGAGGAAAAGAAGAGAAGGGTGAAAGAGGAAGAGAGAAGTGTTTGACAGCTACAGACTGGGTGGGAAGGGAGTTAAGGGGGAGGTGGGAAGAGGAAAACAGGAGAAATAAAGCAGAGCAATGACTGACATCTGCAGACTGTGAGTGGGAGGAGGAGGAGGAGGAGGAGCAGAGCATCCTGAGAGAGACAGTGAGGTGATACAGCTGAACAGAGAGATAACAGCTGATAGATAAAAAGTAAAAGTTGGGTATACAGGGGAGCTCCTTCTACAGTGGGAATAATATCTATATCGTGTACAACCTCACAGATTCCTGTACTCAAAGATCTTTACAAATGGAACACAAACTACTTTCATTAAAAAGGTACATTATCTACAGTATATGGGCTTTCATATACAGCCCATATAAGACAAAGACAATTTTTAAGAGTTGTAAAATGAGCTTTTTGAAAGTATGAAATAATAAAGACATCTTGTTTAATAAAAGTCACGCAAAAAATGTCTTTACATGACTCCTCTGAGTCACTGGCAAAAAGATGTTTTCATACATTTTATTAATTTGTTATATTTTGGAAATTGTAAGAATTTATATAGATATATAGTGTATATCATATTGGTGTGGACTTCAGACTTAAACTCCAAACTGATACTATTTTTAACATGTTCTAACAAAGGTGAATGTGTGAAAATTGAAATGTGGACATGAGGACAAAGGCACCCTTGGTCAGGTGATGAAAAGGTGCTGAGCATAAAGACTATTAAGCAGACTCTTACATGTGTTGGCAGGTAGAGGTCATAGGGCGTTCCAGAGTCAACGTCAATGGCGTGGAAACCAGACGAGGAGCCGTAGATGACCTTTAACCTCTGACCTTCCTCCACTGTCAGGTCAACAGACAGTGGTTTTTGAGGAAGAGATCTGAATGACTGGGAGAGACAGACAAAGATAAACACCTGCACACACACATCACCACAATAACTTGTAGTGATAGTCTGAACTCTTCAAGTAGATTTTCACTCATTATCTTTAACAATACTTCAAAATAAACTGTAACTGTAAATAAACTGTAAACTGTAGCACTGGAAAATCTAACTGGAACTGCTCCATTAAAAATTAATCAGAAATGACTTTGACAAATTGAAGAGCAGTTGCATAAAAATGGGCATCCTAAGATAGTCGTGCTATTACTTTCACTAGGCAGTATATTTTTGCCCTTTTCTGAGGAGAGGGGGTTGAACTACGTAGTGGGAGAGAAAAAGTAGCTCAGGCCACCGAGGACACAAAGAAATGGGACACAAATCTGCTGAGAATCTGTGTGTATGACTCATAACCTGGATGTGTCATGACTACGTGTATGTGTGTGAGAGGTGACCCTATTAGGTTTTTTTGTCCATGTCCATCAATGTTTTGTCCTAGATATTAAGATGTGGTAAGAACAGAAAAGACAATCGAGGACAGTATTGTTAACCGGTTTGGTGGATGGTTTAGCAGATTGTGTTTTTTTTAGGTTTAACTCTTACTTTGTTGGTCACAACTGCAGGTTAGCAAGCTGAACACAGCATGTTAGCTAACGTGCTAATGAATCTAATGTTCTTTCATACTGACAACACAGAGGATACATTTTACACTTTATCTAAATGTTACCAACCTTGAAGGCCATGAATTTGTGGTATGGTTTTGGGGCCCAGGCGTACACCTCCACGGCATTCTTCAAAGCAATCACTAAGAACTTTATCTTCTCATAACGCACTGAGGGAACAAGAAGGACAAAGAGACCTTAAGAAGTTGATACTTGATTACTCTGTTTCTGAACATGCAGCTCTCCAAGGCCTCTGCTAAAACAATAATCAAGGTTTGCATTTTTTTCTGCTTTGCAGTCTGGAAAATAAATGAAAAAACTGTACCATTCAGTGTGCCCAGTTTGTACTTACCCACTTTATAGTGTACACAACCCTCAAGGTCACCTACTGAGGTCCAGCCCTGCCTCTTCTCCACCTCGGGGTCGTTGTGTAGGATTTTATTCCTTAACCAGGACAGGTAGTACAGACGGAGCTTGTTCTTTTTACCTACAGACACAAAAAGAGAGAGATGGAGAAAGGAGTGAAGGTGAATCCTGTTAGGTGCTTGGATGCACTATTAGATGGAAATCAGATATTCTTTGTATGACACACATCTAATACAGTAACTGTATGAATGAAGCTAATTAAGAGCTCTTGGTGTTCCTGGATGTACATTCATCCGTGTCATTGTGTTCTGCATACATGAAGCTACAGTGCATGTACCTGATATAGTGATCAGCACATTGAGTCCCTCCAACACATCCATCTGCTGAAACCTCCGCCTGCTGATAAGGGAGTAGACTTTCCCCTGACCGCTCCGATCCAGCAGCCACAGACCGTTCTCTGTCCCCACCAGCAGATTCACACCTACAGAACAGAGCAGACACAAACCTTTACACCTCACCGCCAGCACACTGTGTCGTACATCCATCTCCCTGTAAGACATCAGTGAATCTATATACTGGTGTGAATTCCCAAATAAACCACATATAAGACTAAACACTGTCATTAAATAGCTTGATATAGCTATAAAGTTTTTTTTGCCACAAAGTGGAAAGCTCTTTTGTTCACCATCATTTAACAGAGCATTTGTAACACATCTACAATCCACACATGCACAACACACACACACACACACACAACATAAAAAACTAAAACACTAAAAATAAATCCTTCCTCAAATTAGCTGTATATTTCAAGAAATATAAAACTACAAACCCCATAATCCAGCACAGAGAACCTCTGTGTTGAATTTCTTCTTGTACTTGCGGATCTCTGGAGTGTCGCTCTGTGGCCGAATGTTGGTCGGGTTCACGTTAACCACAGAGCCCTTCCTGTGATTCTCTCTCTTGATCTGCTCTCCCTTACTGCCCGCTGCATAGGTACAAAAAACAAAAAATGAGTTATGTATACATAGGAGGTGTCTTAATTTACTTATATATAGATGCTTAAGTGGGCAGACATGTATATTATGTGTGTACTGTATGTATACTGCATGTTTGCATGAATGTACTCACTGGGGCTCTGTGGTGGCGACGATATGGGAATCAATCTTGGATCGATGAAGGACAGGAAGGAGGAAGTGGAAGATGAAGACGTGCTTTTACCAGTAGGACTGCCGATAGGCTGGTGATGAACAACGACAAGAACAACAGTTATTCCACTGAATATTTTTATTGCTTGATTTTCAAAAACTTCAAAAATAACAACTCTGCAAATCTTTTAACATCAATAACAACTCTTTGTTTATTTCACCCTCTTAAAAACTATTGCTACAAATGCATTCTTGCTTCTATATTTGTATGACGACATATCAATGAACATTAATCTTGAATACAGCTCGATATTACTACAGGACTAATCAGACCAATTTTTCAGACTGCTGATATGTGTGCAAAACTGGGCCACTACCTCCCTCTGCTGGACAAATGTAACTAATACAACTAGTCTCACAATTTATTTTTAAAGAAAACACTCTTGAATATGGACAGTGCTTCCAATGCTCATAAACAATATCTATAAACTTGTATTATGAATTTTTTGTTTGAATTAAGTTATTTAGCCTGCTCTTATCAAAATGATATGATCTTATTTTCACCCTGTTGTGAGGGTTTTTACTTTTTTAAGCCTTCTGAACACTGCATGATATCCTACTATTAACTTTTTTTAGTGAGTCGGTTAAATACTATAATATTCTGCATACTCTGAATGACAAGTGGGACTGAAATCTGTCCACCTGTGTCTGTCTCACTGCACATTCCTTTGAACAAACTCACATGTAATTCCTGGTGTGTGGGGGATCGAGGGGCTGTGGGTGACTGCGAGTAGGTGAGTTCGCGTGTTCGCTGCTGCTGGCCCATTGCATTATGGGTAGGACTGGAGGAAGATGTTTTCTGCACTAGGTCTGGTAGCAGGTAGGTATCCTCTGAACCGATCCGAGAAATCTACAGGACACACAGAGACAAGGTGCCAAGTAAGAGGGGGCTGTTGTGAATGTATATCTGTAACATGCTGTCACATCTGAATGGTGTATAGTGCACCCTCTACCGGTTAAACAGGGAGATGCAGCAAGGAGGAGCAGTAGGTGTGTGTGGGGGGGTTACCTGGATGAGATTGTGGTGAGGTTGCAGTACGATGCCATCAGGTATTCCTCTGAAGTGTTTCCCTTTTCCGTTGGACAGGCCAGACCTTGAAACACAGAGGCAGGCCAAAATTTTAGACCAGAGCTGGACTGCAGGTACTGAATTTATTTGTAGAAAACAAAATCAATACATCCTCAAAATCAATGGCAATGAAAATAAGGCTGATTAACTTCCTGGGAGCATGTGTGGGATCAGACAAGACATAATTTATGTAAAAAATAATAAATAATGCCATCTGTTTACCATAAACATTAGCAGACACACATGCTATTGTGTCACAGTAATGTAATTAACTTTTATTTTATGTTAACGGAAATGAAAAACAAAAACTGTTTGTTCCAGTTTAATTTTCATGGTTTAGATGGAAGATAATTTTAACCCTGCATTTTAATTTTAATTGTATTTAACAGTGTTTCAACATTTTCACATATAGGCTTTCTTGGAAGATGCAACAGACTTCTGAGTAAGCGTGATGTCAGATCAGATTTTCCTCTGATTCTTAGAAGTGGTTTCAGTTGGTACATTGCATCAGGTCACGTTTCAACAGTGCTGTTTGGAAACACTGAAAGAATGACTCAATTCTCTGTCACCACCATTCAGATTTTCAGGTTTTTTTTTTAATTCCAATGAGAGACCGTCTGAAATGCATGGTGTGCGATGCAATTATTCTACAGATGATGATGATCTCACCTGTTCCGCTCTTCATCGTCGCTGCTGCCCACCTCGTCACTAGAGGAGGAGTATTCTGTGGCCTTGTTAAGCCGGCCCACAGCAGATCTTGGACCCTGCGAGTTGGAGGCAAGGAGCGATATGAGTCAGAAAACCAAAGAAAGAGCAGAGGGAGAAACAAAGAGTAACAGGAAATGCAGGGAGGTTGTTGACATTTTATGTACAAGTGGAATTTTAGCAACATTTGTGTGCACATGTATTGTGAAGAAAGTGTTCCTCATTTTTTCAATCAAAATCTATGTTGCTCAACTGGTTTTTGTAATAATGTCCTGCTTGCTCACACATCAGAGAACGCAGGTTTACATGTGTATAACACGTGGCAAGACAGCAGAATTTGGTCATAATTGGGAAAATGTCCATTTACTTGTGCATGCCCACTGTGTTCTTGTGCCTTCCTGTGCTGCTGTAGACGATGCTGTAGAAGAGGACTCTCCAGCTTGAAGTAACCTACAATACACAGAAACACACACATAAGCACCCACACATTAGTAGCAGTTATGCAGTGTGAAAACAGCTTTTGGTAGCCTCTATATGGGATCTAACAGTGTGCATCACTGCATGGCTGGATCACTTCACAGCCATGAACTGTAATTGTGGAGCTATGTGTGTTGGAGCAGGTGCACTCTAAACAGACCCAAAGCCCAAAGCATAGCTGACCTACTAATCATTAAGCAAAAATTGTGTCATATTCCCTACATTGCACACATATTTTTTTAAATTAGGAAACTTATTAGATTAGAAAAGGCTGCTACAGTGGGGCAAAAAAGTATTTAGTCAGCCACCAATTGTGCAAGTTCTCCCACTTAAAAAGATGAGAGAGGCCTGTAATTTTCATCATAGGTACACTTCAACTATGAGAGACAGAATGGGGGGAAAGAATCCAGGAAATCACATTGTAGGATTTTTAATGAATTAATTGGTAAATTCCTCGGTAAAATAAGTATTTGGTCACCTACAAACAAGCAAGATTTCTGGCTCTCACAGACCTGTAACTTCTTCTTTAAGAGGCTCCTCTGTCCTCCACTCGTTACCTGTTTTAATGGCACCTGTTTGAACTCGTTATCAGTATAAAACACACCTGTCCACAACCTCAAACAGTCAGACTCCAAACTCCACTATGGCCAAGACCAAAGAGCTGTCAAAGGACACCAGAAACAAAATTGTAGACCTGCACCAGGCTGGGAAGACTGAATCTGCAATAGGTAAGCAGCTTGGTGTGAAGAAATCAACTGTGGGAGCAATTATTAGAAAATGGAAGACATACAAGACCACTGATAATCTCCCTCGATCTGGGGCTCCACGCAAGATCTCACCCCGTGGGTTTAAAATGATCACAAGAATGGTGAGCAAAAATCCCAGAACCACACATGGGGGACCTAGTGAATGACCTGCAGAGAGCTGGGCTGGGACCAAAGTAACAAAGGCTACCATCAGTAACACACTACGCCGCCAGGGACTCAAATCCTGCAGTGCCAGACGTGTCCCCCTGCTTAAGCCAGTACATGTCCAGGCCCTGTCTGAAGTTTGCTAGAGAGCATTTGGATGATCCAGAAGAGGATTGGGAGAATGTCATATGGATCAGATGAAACCAAAATAGAACTTTTTGGTAAAAACTCAACTTAGTCGTGTTTGGAGGAGAAAGAATGCAGAGTTGCATCCAAAGAACACCATACCTACTGTGAAGCATGGGGGTGGAAACATCATGCTTTGGGGCTGTTTTTCTGCAAAGGGACCAGGACGACTGATCCGTGTAAAGGAAAGAATGAATAGGGCCATGTATCATGTATCTGCATGGAGGAATGGGCCAAAATACCAGCAACAGTGTATGAAAACCTTGTGAAGACTTACAGAAAATCGTTTGACCTCTGTCATTGCCAACAAAAGGTATATAACAAAGTATTGAGATGAACTTTTGTTATTGACCAAATACTTATTTTCCACCATAATTTGCAAATAAATTCTTTAAAAATCACACAATGTGATTTTTCTGATTTTTTTTTCTCATTGTCTCTCATAGTTGAGGTATACCTATGATGAAAATTGGAGACCTCATCTTTTAAGTGGGAGAACTTGCACAATTGGTGGCTGACTAAATACTTTTTTTGCTACTGAGATAAATGTACTGATGGTACCCTGCATTCATAGTGCAACAAGCTCTGAAAACAATCAATATGGTGAAATGTTAGTATGAATAAATGTGTTAAATGGGCAAGATTAGCATTAATTTATGTCTGTCCGTCTGACGTATGGCCAGTGTTCACTCTCCTTTCAGCTCTGCTTAGGTCTACACAAACCCCTGAGAGAAACATCTGGCTATTCAGCTGCTAAAATGCTTTACAAAGTTTACCAGCTACTCTCAACTTTGTCTGTCTGCAGTTTTGTGCTGAGCAGGTAGTCACCAGTGGGTTTGTAGAACTTCTCTACAGTAAAATAAAGTACAGTTAAGTTGCTGTAAAACAAAGTTATGAGAAAAGTGCTAGAAGACTATAAGAACTGCAAAGTGAAGTGATAATTCTGTGACCACTCTTAATGTGGTGACAGATGGTGGTTACATTAATGGATCTGTGTTGGGTGGTACCACTACTACACTGGCTACACTGTGCTGTTATGGTTTAGAGCACATAAATGATTTTAATGGCACAAAACAGGAAAAGAACACTAAGTCCTTACAGTAGACATAGAGCTTCTGTCAGTGGTGTGAGAAGTCCTGCCATCTTGCCTTCCCTGACTACACTAATCAAAGGGCTTTATGGGTAATTACATTTTAACAGAATTTTTTTTTATTCCTTAGGCTATCACTGATTTTCTGTGGAATTAAACCAGAGAATCAATTAAATCAATTTGTAAATTATACACGTCATCTGTACATCTGTTCAAACGCAAATATGTGACCAACCAATTATGTGGCTGGTTTGAATACTTCAGACACTGCTGATCAGCTTGGATTTTAACACACAACTTTCTTTAGGGTTTATAGAGAACGGTTCATAAAAGAGAAAATATCCAGTAAGCAGCAGTTTTTTAAAAAGGCCTTGTTAATGGCAGAGGTCAGAGGAGAATGGCCAGACTGGTTCGAGTTGACAGAAAGGCAACAGTAACTCAAATCAGTACTCATTACAGCTGGGGTATGCATCTCTGAAAGCACAACACATTACAGAAGACCACTCCATGACAGCATGGACCCATCCCACCTTATACCAACAGTTCAGCCTGCTGGTGGTGTTATTGTGTAGAGGACATTTTCTTAGCACCCTTTGGGCTCCAATAGAGTAAATTTGAGATGTGGTGGAACGGGAGATTCACATCATGGACGTGCAGCCGACAAATATGCAGCCACTGTGTGATGCTAACATGTCAACACGGACCAATATATATGTATATTACTGCTTGTCATGTAGGAACATAAAACACAGAAATAAGCATCTTATACAGAGAACAGCAACATTAAAACAAGCCACAAATTCACAGAACTGAATGACTGAACTACCAATCTGATCTCAATGACGAAAGTTATTGAGAACCTGTATTTTTCTTTCCATTGCCCATACAGCAGGTAACAGCATGTGGGGGAGAGTTAAGGTTAAACCACAGACCTGGGTGGTTGTTGCTGGTGGAGGAGACTTCATGAAATACAGATCTTCCACTCCTTTCTGCTACAGACACTGGACTGCCACTAGATGGAGAAAGAGACACGCATACAGAATTTCACAGATGGAGAGGAAACTGTGATCCACATTATACACTTCTCTATATGTTCTAATCTTGAGTATATCCTTCACGCTACCACTGCAACGACCCAATTTCCTGAGCATTAGTTTCATCTAATCGAAAATAATCATCCAAGCTAAACTAATCTGATCTACCCATGACCGATTGTTCTCTAATAGTGTGTGCCAGTGTGCTGAATAGATATAAACCCTAAATAAGGTTCATGCTGGCTGGAGGGATAACTCTGCTCACAGGATGGCAACAATACCAAAGACTACAAATGAAGAATGCGCATTCACAACTCTAAACAGAACACTGAAATATTATCATCTATAAAGTAATGTTGATGAGCTAGCAAACAGTCGCTTATTTAGACATCCAGCAGAAGTGGAGCAACATTAGGATTAATTCGGAGTCGTGTTTCTGGCCACCTGACGAATGTAATGCAACATTCACTTTCATTTAGCTCTCCACCAACTCATGAGGGAAATATCTGGCTCTCTGTTCACTTGATAGTCAACTTTGTCTGTTTGTCATGTGTTGCTGGGCAGGAAGCTTACAATGAGTTTATCAGAGCTTTTAAGCTGCTTTCTCCTCTGGAAAAAGGGTTTATGAGGGCATTGATAGTGAACCCAAAGTAAAATTCTGTGCTGAGATGCTAAAAGAGTATGTAGCGCTAGATGCAACTGTGGGGTTGCATTTAGGTGGTAGGTAACTTTTCTGTAGAGAATGACCCCTTTGACATAATGCATACAGTAGTTGTTTCATCCATTCTTAATATACAATACTGATTAGTGCAGCTAAAAAGACAAAAAATGACAACTTCTCAAGTTCATTACATAAAGTGATATTAAATCACTTGTTTATGTACACACAAAACACAGGTCAACCTACATAAACAACACACATCTCTATATGCTGTTTGTGCGTTTAGTTTATACAGTTGTGCCTGTTGTTTCCCGTATACAGTGTAGTTGTGGTCTACCTTGAAGCGGCCCTCTTGTGTCCCTTCACCAGCTCACGACAGTAGAACTTAGAGGTAGTGCGTTCTGGGACCTGCAATTTACACAAGACAAAGGGCAGAAGAAGAGTTTGTTTAACAGAGCTGATAGAGAAACATGCACACAGAAGCACACAGCGAGCACACAAAGATGGCAAAGTCTCCTGGTGGTCCTGGTTGCTTGTTTTGCTTTTCATAAGTTTGAGAAGGCTCTTTACAGGGATCTCATGTCTAGCCAAGCAGGGCTTCAGCTAATTATAGGAGGGTTTCTGTGGTTATGAAACCTTATGTACAATAACTTCTACAGTGCCTGAAACGGTGTAGAGTGGAGGGCAATAAAGTCTTTAATAACCCACTGGGAGAAATTTATTACTGAGATCTAATGAGACCATTTGACTCTGATATTTCTTAATGTTTCAGTGTTATTCCTTTAAACTCCCAGAAGACAGGTCAAGATTTGGACTCGACTTAGGGGACTGAAAAGATTGACTGCGTCAGGGATATTTCTTAACTTTTCTGCACAATGTTGCATTCATGGCATGACGAGTACAGTATTGTGAAACCAATACCAGATCAACCTATGATAGTGTTGCAAAGCGCTGTCTTTTGAACTGGATTTCATTCTTCTCAAACTCTCAGTCCAACCGACCAGCTGGTGACTTTTTGACTTCTCATCTCCTGGGTCACATGACCCAGTTATAGAGAGGAAGGCACACCCAGCAGAGGAAGTAAGCTGTGGGACTACCTATCATCCTTCTGACAAGTTGCCCACATCCCGCATCTGGCTCCCCTGAACACACACAAACACACACGCACACACACGCACACACACACTCACACACATGCTGAGCTTGATGTCTGTTGTTTCCTGTCTGCTATTGCGGCACACACGCAAAATTGAAATTAGAGCTTATTGAGCATAACAAAAACCCTCCGTCTACTAAGGTGGGGTCTAAATTATCAAAGAGCGCTCAGCTTGAGCTTACGACTATTTAAGCTTATGTAAGATGATTTGAATTCACGCAGTTGTAAAAATCATTAAATGCCTGGCTCTGCTCCAGCACATTATTGTCAGACTATATTGTGGTGCTGGTCCTCAAAAGTTAACAGTTTAAAGGCGCTCCAGCGTTTTAAAGCCGCTCCAGTCACCACACTGCAATCACAGAAGAGAGGTGTGAGTTATTAACTGCTCTACCAACTCCATATGGCCTCCTGTTAGCTCAACATCATAACATAGCAAATAGACAGCTTTATTGGGCTCCCTTCCTCTCTCTGTAGTAGTTATTAGTTGTTCTATTAACTCCATATGGTGTTCTGTTAGTAAATACACCTAAAGCATATTCTGTTCGTAAAACACCTAGCGGGGGAGCAGTGATGTTAGACACACAGCAACACAGAGAGAGAGTGAATGATGTGTTTTTGAGTGAGTAAGGTGTGTTAATCACAGAGATGTTTTTAGTCAAGGGCACTTCATAACAAGATGGAGGTAAAGCACAACCCCTCTCCTTGCACAACACAGACAAACACATGCACACTTTCCACAAAAACACAAACACACACCGGCAGAGTGCCAAACAAGTGCTGTGTGCACCACTTCCTTAGCTTGGTATGGCCAGAATACAGGATGCTAAGCACACAACCACATTATGCCAACCTCATGATGTGGACTACACTTTGTGCCTGGCATGAGAACAACTTCCTCTTTCGATAGCAGCCAGGGAAACACAATAAACATCAATTTTTGCCTCATTTATGCCGGTCATCTAAAACGCTGGCGTGCGACCTAAAGTTTCATCCAGCAGCTAATAGGACAGTTGTTCCTCACCTTAGGTGGCGTTGAGTCCCAGAAGACGTCATCGGTCGGAGACATGGGAGAAAATGGGGACAAGGGGGATATGGCCATATCGGACATGGAGCTGCTGTGAGGGGTGTCTCGACTAGAGCGCAGGTTGGCATTCTGGGAAAATAAAAGGTTCACCCATGGTCATTTGTGACTGTAAATTACATTTGCACATTCACCCCAAATTACTGCAGTTACAGGAAAGATTAACCTTTGGTATTTTTGAGCTTTAACAGCAAAAATAAAGGTGGGTGATGTGTAAAAAAAACATACACACATTAGTTACAATGTGTACAAACAATGCTCAAAACATAAGAAATTATTATTAGAATTACTGCAATACATTCATAGGAAATAGTAGGCATATGTGATGTGATATACTTGTATATACCTGGCTGAGGTGAGCTCTCTGCATGGCTGGTGTACAAGGACTAGAGCTGCTCCCAGAGCCCAGCCTGGAGTGCATCTGGCTGGGCAGACCAGCAGCCAAGAGCAACCTGGCTAGGTTTGATTCCTGGAAGTCCATCTGAAACATAAAACACATGTAAGACTGTGTGTGTGCGTGTGTGTGTGCATGTGTGTGTGTGTGTGAAGATTGCCATTGTCCTCTGTTTCATCAGGTCAATCAGAGATCAATGAGATCAACATTTGTTTTTTTTAAACACACGTTAATGTATAAAATTTTAATATTCCAAAGAGCAGATACCCATAATATCAGACATTACTTTAGAGGGTGTATCTTGTATAAGCTTTCTGTTGGCATGGTATGACATGATAAACCATCTATAATGCTGGATATGAATGATGGCTAGTCCTGATCATCACAAGGTGTGCCTGAAACCGTGACAACTGATGTGATGCAGTGATGATTGACCTTTAGCTAATTCAGCTCTTTAGAGAGCATTGTGGGTAGACATTGTTGCAGCGCAGTCAGCATTTAGGAATCACACTTTAAAACTGTTACTTTTTAGTCTTTTAACAGTTTTAAAGTGTGATTCCTAAATGCTGTCTGCACTGCAACCATGTCTAGTCTTACATTTGACATTTACATTTAGGAACATTTTTAAGACCATTTGTAAGCAGTCTTATACATACTGGCCCTAATCCCATGTATCACTCAGTGTCATAAAGTTATAAAAAAAAGAAACTAGTTCTTTAATCATACTGATCATATGAAAGCTCACACTGGAAGAGACATGAGAAGGGACGGAAAAGATAAATATGACTTTTTAAAAACCATAGCCTTTCAACTGTCGGCTGTTCGAAAACGCTTTTTTCAGAAGTACCACCTTTTGTCTGTTTCCTGTTCCTTGTGTGGTTTAGCTTTCATGCTAAGAAAAGAGAGTATAAACCACATGATATCAGTTAGGTAAATGTCTTGCTTTGAATGATGTCTACTTAACTTAACATCTATCTAACATTTAGCTTATTTTCTTCAAACCTTTGTGACCTTTAGTTAAAAGAGATCTGTCAGCTGAGATAAGGATGAAGCAACCAAAACAGGGTGAGAGGACTGGGAGGAAGGATCAAACCCACAAAAAAATAAACAAAGAAAAAAGAAAGAAATGAGGAAATAAATTATTAAACTCAATGAGAGTGAGGAGAGTAGGAGAGGGACAGAGTGAAAGATGTGTGATGCGGAGGTGATAAAAGGTGCTAGACAGCTGAGGGAGGCAGGGTTTACCAGTGAGCGCTGGCTGTTTGCAGGGCGGCTGGGCGAGGAAGCAGCAGCAGCAGCAGCAGCAGCAGCAGCTGTGTTCCCACTATTAGCTGTTAGCTTGTGGACGGCTGCCACAGGCTTTTCTCTCTGCCTCTGCCTCTCTCGCTCCCTCTCTCTCTCCCTGTGTCTGTGGTCGTGCTGCAGCGACAGGAGCTGGGTTTGGTCCTTGGGCAGGGTGCGGTGGGATCTCCTGCCCGCTGAGGGCTGCTGATGCTGAGCCAGAGGTTGGGGCTTGGCTTGCAGCTGTGGCTGGGAGAGCTGGGCCTTGTGCTGAAGCAGCTGGTTTGGAGCCACGGCTCTCTAGGTAGCAAACATGAAAAGCACACATAGAAACTGACAGAGCTTGGGAGTGTCTGAATGAAATAAGATGCTGGTATACTGTAATACTGTAATGTGAGTGTACATGCACATTTCAGCAGTCAAGAAATAAGGCATCTAATATCTGTACTAATACAGAGAAGTGTCATTAGATGTTCTCTTTTCTGGGGCATGATATTGCTGTCTCATGAGGTCTCCCAATCTCAGAGGTCACTATCTGAATTTGCACCCTCAGTCTTAATTGCTAGTTTTACATTAACAAATCAACGACTATGATAAAACATGACTGTCATGTTCAAATGATTTCAATACCTCTTGCCGAGATTAGCTGAAATTTTTAGATAAAATGTATTAGATTTAATTAAATGTTCCATATTTTCTGTTGAATGACAATATTCTCAAGTAGCATAATAAGCGTACTTGGATTGACAATTTAATACGGTATAATAGCATAACATTCACTATTCAAACGTTACTTTGGAGGGAAAAATAACAAATCAAAGGAAATAATTTATTACTGTCTGGTATTTCAGCTCCCAGAGAGTCAAGATGCTCTAATTAAGGAACAATTGACAGCTGCAATAAGAGCTCATACTTCAGCATTGTTCTGTGGTGAATATACCAACTGTCATAAAACTTCAACAAGTCTGATCAACATTGGAGTTTGTGGATGACTTCCTCTTTATATATAACATAATTAATTTATATAATCTCTGAATAAATTAAATACACTCCCAAGTTCTGTAGAAATTGACAAGACAGGGCATGGCTGCTGGGTGAACACCTGACAAAGCATGTACCGCATCATCAAGCTCGTTGTGACAGACACTCAAAGAAGCACAAGAAAGAAGGTGATTTAATTCACTTCTTTGCTGTAAAACATGGACCAACACGTAAAAACATTCATAAAATAGTAAACGGTCTGGCAGTGAAGCTTGGAAGTGTGACGGTCGCTGGTTCTCTGGCTTGAGAATCTGATTTGCAAGCACAACTTTCTCCATAGGAAATGCAATAAAAGCACAAATAAAGAACCACTGCTGTCATCATCGCACAACTGTGACTTTCTCAGGGTTACAGCTGTCTTAAAATCAGTTTTTTTTTTTTTTTTTTTTTTTAAACAGAACCAACCGCCACTTTATATTGCCAGAAGGCTGAATTTAAAAGAAGATGACAGACTTTTCATAGAGGTTGCATTTATGTACATTAGTCAAAAAATGATTTTTAAGTTTGTGTAGATCAGCAGCTGGACCGAGCTCAAGCCCACAGTCACACAGTAGTGCTTTTGGTTGGATTTTCGCCGAGGCTAGCCACATAAAAACAAAAAACAATATGAATCCATGACACTGTACTGCAGTACAACACAGAAGAGCAACACAGGCAAACTCTCAGGGAGGGGGGGCCAGAAGCTTCTACTTTATGCATGTAGACACTGATCTGGGAAGCACGTACACTCCAATTCATCACTTCTGCTATAGGAAACCTATAAGGTACTTTCAAGGTTGCGACAATGAGCCATGTGCTTCCTCCCTCACCACTAGAACGGAGAGAAAAAAAAACTTGTTGTGCCATTGCTCTGCCCACTGAAGAAATGAACATGGCTGCCACATGTCCACTAGATAAGATGAGATTTATGTGACTGCTGCTATATGAGATAAACCACCAGAGGCTAAACGCTGCAATAAGAATGAGACGACTAATTGTCAGAATACTCAACATACCAAACTCAACTAACAGCAGCACTTTAGCTTTCTTGGTCCCTGAGAACAAGGCCTATTTTCACAACAATATTATAAAATGCTCCATGGGAGCTTTCTGCAATGTACCATTCACTGAATAATAACGCCTTGTTGCTCTGTTTCATAACGTACACAGTGATTAAGAAAGATGAGATATGCTAACAAAATGACAAAAATCTGATATTTAACATTTAAAAAAATTATGTCGTTTACAGCTCACGTGACACAAACTGATGTTAAAGATGTTTAGTCTTTGTACATAAAAATGTTAGCAATTGAAATGTGTATTTTTTTCCCCTCTTTCTGCTTAACTAAACTCACCAGGGCATATGTAAAATTGA